>OX374644.1:515000-9587500 GCA_947347705.1 Nymphula nitidulata
TTATGCAGCCGGCCCTCAGACAGGAGTGGTCCTGGATGTGTCTCCACGGACCGCAATGTGCGTTCGAAATGTCGATGTTCAAATGTGTCCTGCAGTTCACACTATGACGCGCAGTTAACTGCGTTCTTCATCGACCCGCGAGCCAAGTGATCCACCGTCCAGGGTAGTGGTTTCTAATCTAATTTATAGTGTACAAATATATTTATATATTGAAAAATATATACATAGTGGTGTCTGTGTAACACGGGACACGTAACTGAAGCGGGCGCGCGCGCGCGCGCGCAAGCACACGCTCGCTCGCTCGCTCAGTTCGTTCCCCACAACCGCTCTTATTTATAGTTCGTTGTTTTCCGTTCGTTAGTTCACTGAATGAATGAATGAATGAATGAATGAATAAAACTGGGATCGCGGATTTCGACCCCCGTCTCTGTGTTTAAATCACCAAACACACACACCTCAACACAGTATGATAGAACGAACGAACGAACGAACGCCTCGTCCCACGCCGGTAGGAGGGGGACGGACGGATGGATGGATATGTCTATAATATATGTATGTGTGAGTGTGTATGTAATGAATACTACACACGCAGCTCGCACGCACATACAGCTCACAAACACGTTAATGATCCTTCCGCAGGTTCCCCTACGGAAACCTTGTTACGACTTTTACTTCCTCTAAATGATCAAGTTTGGTCAACTTCCCAGCAACGCCGACGGCCGCGAAGCCACCGCGTGTCGGTCCGAAGACCTCACTAAATCATTCAATCGGTAGTAGCGACGGGCGGTGTGTACAAAGGGCAGGGACGTAATCAACGCGAGCTTATGACTCGCGCTTACTAGGAATTCCTCGTTTATGGGGGACAATTGCAAACCCCAATCCCCAGCACGAAGGAGTTTCAACGGGTTGCCCGGGCCTCTAGGCCAGGGAGAACATGCTGATTCCTTCAGTGTAGCGCGCGTGCGGCCCAGGACATCTAAGGGCATCACAGACCTGTTATTGCTCAATCTCGTGCGGCTCGAAGCCGCCGGTCCCTCTAAGAAGAATTTTAATACGTCGCCAGTGAGTTGCGTGACACACAACACACACACACGAAGTGCGAGCGAGCGCCCCACGCACACCTAAATCACGACGCCTATTTAGCAGGCTAGAGTCTCGTTCGTTACCGGAATTAACCAGACAAATCGCTCCACCAACTAAGAACGGCCATGCACCACCACCCACCGAATCAAGAAAGAGCTGTTAATCTGTCAATCCTTCCGGTGTCCGGGCCTGGTGAGATTTCCCGTGTTGAGTCAAATTAAGCCGCAGGCTCCACTCCTGGTGGTGCCCTTCCGTCAATTCCTTTAAGTTTCAGCTTTGCAACCATACTCCCCCCGGAGTCCAAAATCTTTGGTTTCCCGGAAGCTGCCCGCCGAGCCATTGTAGTAACGTCGGCGGATCGCTAGATGACATATTTACGGTTAGAACTAGGGCGGTATCTAATCGCCTTCGAACCTCTAACTTTCGTTCTTGATTGATGAAAACACCTTTGGCAAATGCTTTCGCTGATGTTCGTCTTGCGACGATCCAAGAATTTCACCTCTAACGTCGCAATACGAATGCCCCCAGTTATCCCTATTAATCATTACCTCGGAGTTCTGAAAACCAACAAAATAGAACCGAGATCATATTCTATTATTCCATGCACGAAATATTCAAGCAGCATTTTGAGCCCGCTTTGAGCACTCTAATTTGTTCAAAGTAAAATTGTCGGCCCACCTCGACACTCACCGAAGAGCACCGCGATAGGATTTTGATATTGAACCGACGCGCGTGCTATCACTAGACACGCGGCCCGCTCACCGACGATATGCTCCGCAAACGTGTCAGTATCACCGCGGATGCGGTGCACCGACAGCGCGGCGCACAAATGCAACTACGAGCTTTTTAACCGCAACAATTTTAGTATACGCTATTGGAGCTGGAATTACCGCGGCTGCTGGCACCAGACTTGCCCTCCAATTGTTCCTCGTTAAAATATTTAAAGTGTACTCATTCCGATTACGAGGCCTCGTAAGAGTCCCGTATCGTTATTTTTCGTCACTACCTCCCCGTGCCGGGAGTGGGTAATTTGCGCGCCTGCTGCCTTCCTTGGATGTGGTAGCCGTTTCTCAGGCTCCCTCTCCGGAATCGAACCCTGATTCCCCGTTACCCGTGACAACCATGGTAGTCGCAGAAACTACCATCGAAAGTTGATAAGGCAGACATTTGAAAGATACGTCGCCGGTGCTGGACCGTGCGATCGGCAAAAGTTATCCAGATTCATCAAAATTAACGACTTCGGACCCCGGAAGGCCCTCCGCCGATTGGTTTTGATCTAATAAAAGCACTCGTCCCATCACTGGTCAGAGTTCTGATTGCATGTATTAGCTCTAGAATTACCACAGTTATCCAAGTAACTGAGTAACATCTAAGGAACCAAAACTGATATATTGAGCCATTCGCGGTATCGCCTTAATACGGCTTGCACTGAGACATGCATGGCTTAATCTTTGAGACAAGCATATAACTACTGGCAGGATCAACCAGGGAGCTCTCTCTCGACGATAGTCCCACCAAACTCACTAACTAACTCACTCAATCACTCACTAAATAAATCTTACTCAAAACATAGTAAGAGAGCAAGAGAGCAAGAGAGCAAGAGAGCAAGCAAAACTGTCTAGACAGAGAGACTAGAGACTACTACGACGACGACGACGACGTCGTCTGTACGCGTATGTCTCTAGTCACATCAGCCGCACTCCGTCGGACGTGAATAAGCGCGATCCGGACGGAGTTTGTCTGTTCAAATTAATTTCATATATGTGTAACTGTGTGTAAAAGTAAGTGGTGTAAAGAAGTAATTGTAGTGTGCATCTATATTATATATTCACATAAACTACAAACTACTAACTACTTAAAAAATACACAAAGCTCTTTTTTAAAACACAGCCATAATGCGGCGCGTCATTTTAGCGCCCACACTGAACGTTCGCATAGATACACAATATCACTCATTCATTCATTCATTCATCATTAGACGACGACTTGCACAAAACGCGAGAGACAAAACCCGGTATTCGAGAGGTTCCACCGCCACAGTAAATGTACAAAAATATTGCTTTATATTATGTTAAAATAACATAAGCATGCGACGACCGTATTTGCCGTAGTATTATAACTTCGGTAAATACGCCGCGCACAATAATCGACACCTGACACGGACGTGAAAATGTGAGACATAAACACACACAATCATAAGTCCGTATGTCGGCAAAGTTCAAAATTAACACACACAATGAGGTGGGTGGAAGCGTTCATTTGTGCTGTGCACAATAAACACACACGTGTGTGTAATATTTTTACAAACTATCAGACTCTAATACACATACGTCGTGTGTGTAATATTTTTTGTCACTTTTTAAACACTCACACTCTATTACACATACGTGTGTGTAATATTTTTACAAACTATCAGACTCTAATACACATACGTGTGTGTAATATTTTTACAAACTATCAGACTCTAATACACATACGTGTGTGTAATATTTTTGTCACTTTTTAAACACTCTATTACTGAAAGATTAGTACTATAAGGAAATCATTAGGGATGTTAGTAAATAATCGATTTTTATCTTAATCGATTATTATTTTCTGATTATAGATATTTAATAAATTGATTAAATAAAAAATCGATTTTCATAAGTCAGCGCCCCCCCCATCTATCCGAAACATATGAAAAGCACCGAAAGATTAGTACTATAAGGACATTAGGGATGTTAGTAAATAATCGACTTTTATCTTAATCGATTATTATTTTCTGATTATAGAATATTTAATAAATTGATTAAATAAAATATTACAACGCACATGACATGTTGTGTTTTTGTCTCTTTATAGTTTGTAAAAATATTAGGACGCTTTAGACGCCATAAACACACTCGGCCGGTACATTATAATAAAAAAATATATATATATATATTTATATATTTTAAACATTTAAACACACAGCACTGGTCCTTCGAAATTTGGGCGACACGAATGCCATAAAAATGTACCGGCCGAGTGTGTTTATGGCGTCTACAGCGTCCATTTAAATATGTGGACACGATGAGGAGTGTTAGTGACAAGCGGGGGGAGAAGAACTAACTTTATTTATTGTCGAACTGTTTTAATTTATTCAAATCGGCAACAACCTGTATATACACTACAAAATTGTCGTGTTGGAAATTGGCAACACCCTGTGTATACAATTCACAATTCATAATCGACTTCAATATTTTTACAAACTATAAAGAGACAAAAACACAACATGTGCGTTGTAATAATTTATTTAATCAATTTATTAAATATCTATAATCAGAAAATAATAATCGATTAAGATAAAAATCGATTATTTACTAACATCTCTAATGTCCTTATAGTACTATGTTTAAGTGTTTTTCATCTGTTTCGGATAGATGGCGCTGACTTATGAAAATCGATTTAAACGCGTAATTTATTTAATCAATTTATTAAATATCTATAATCAGAAAATAATAATCGATTAAGATAAAAATCGATTATTTACTAACATCTCTAATGTCCTTATAGTACTATGTTTAAGTGTTTTTCATCTGTTTCGGATAGATGGCGCTGACTTATGAAAATCGATTTAAACGCGTAATTTATTTAATCAATTTATTAAATATCTATAATCAGAAAATAATAATCGATTAAGATAAAAATCGATTATTTACTAACATCCCTAATGTCCTTATAGTACTATGTTTAAGTGCTTTTCATCTGTTTCGAATAGATCGGGCGCTGACTTATGAAAATCGATTTAAACGCGTAATTTATTTAATCAATTTATTAAATATCGATTATCAGAAAATAATAATCGATTAAGATAAAAATCGATTATTTACTAACATCCCTAATGTCCTTATAGTACTAATCTTTCAGTGATTTTCATCTGTTTCGAATAGATCGGGCGCTGACTTATGAAAATCGATTTAAACGCGTAATTTATTTAATCAATTTATTAAATATCGATTATCAGAAAATAATAATAGATTAAGATAAAAATCGATTATTTACTAACATCCCTAATGTCCTTATAGTACTAATCTTTCAGTGATTTTCATCTGTTTCGAATAGATCGGGCGCTGACTTATGAAAATCGATTTAAACGCGTAATTTATTTAATCAATTCATTAAATATCGATTATCAGAAAATAATAATCGATTAAGATAAAAATCGATTATTTACTAACATCCCTAATGTCCTTATAGTACTAATCTTTCAGTGATTTTCATCTGTTTCGAATAGATCGGGCGCTGACTTATGAAAATCGATTTAAACGCGTAATTTATTTAATCAATTTATTAAATATCGATTATCAGAAAATAATAATCGATTAAGATAAAAATCGATTATTTACTAACATCCCTAATGTCCTTATAGTACTAATCTTTCAGTGCTTTTCATCTGTTTCGAATAGATCGGGCGCTGACTTATGAAAATCGATTTAAACGCGTAATTTAGTTAATCAATTTATTAAATATCATTTATCAGAAAATAATAATAGATTAAGATAAAAATCGATTATTTATTAACGTCCCTAATGTCCTAATAGTACTGTATTTCAGTCCTTTTCATATGTTTCGGATAGATCGGGCGCTGACTTATGAAAATGAAATATTACACACACGTATGTGTATTAGAGTCTTATAGTTTGTAAAAATATTACACACACGTATGTGTGTATTAGAGTTTTTATAGTTTGTAAAAATATTACACACACGTATGTGTAATAGAGTGTTTAAAAAGTAAAAAAAATATATTGCACACAAGTATCTGTATTAGAGTCTGATAGTTTGTAAAAATATTACACACACGTATGTGTAATAGAGTGTTTAAAAAGTGACAAAAATAACACAACGCACACGTTGTGGTTTTGTCTCTTTATAGTTTGTAAAAATATTACACACACGTATGTGTATTAGAGTCTGATAGTTTGTAAAAATATTACACACACACACACACGCGTGTGTGCGTGTGCGTGTGCGTGTGCGTGTGTGTGTGTGTTTATTGTGCACAGCACAAATGAACGCTTCCACCCACCTCATTGTGTGTGTTAATTTTGAACTTTGCCGACATACGGACTTATGATTGTGTGTGTTTATGTCTCACATTTTCACGTCCGTGTCAGGTGTCGATTATTGTGCGCGGCGTATTTACCGAAGTTATAATACTACGGCAAATACGGTCGTCGCATGCTTATGTTATTTTTAACCGACTTCAAAAACGAGGAGGTTCTCAATTCGGCCGGTATGTTTTTTTTTTCTATGTATGTACACCGATTACGCCGAGATTACTGATCCGATTTACGTGATTCTTTTTTTATTCTATTTGAAATAGCTGCCATTTGGTCCCATAAAAATTTTTTCAAAAACAGTTGGGTACTTTGGTTTTAAATTAAAAAAAAACTGAAATTATGAAATCATCTACATAAGCGAAATTGCGAATTTTTGCTTTTCCAATGACTTTTTAGTGAAACGATACGATAGTAGGAAACAATATAAGTTGACGGTCACCCATCTAGCTTCGACCGTAGAAAGTTATCACTAAAAATTGTGACAAAAAAAATTTAAACAAAAATTAAAACCGACTTCAAAAAACTGAAAAGGATGAAATAATTAAATTTAAGTAGGTAGTCATCCCCTAGAAACATATTTTTGGAGTTGGTGCTAAGTGGTTTCCAAAAACAATAGAAAGTAAAGCACCGACTCCAAAAATATGTTTCTAGGGGATGACTACCTACTTAAATTTAATTATTTCATCCTTTTCAGTTTTTTGAAGTCGGTTTTAATTTTTGTTTAAAATTTTTTGTACATTTACAGTGGCGGTGGAACCTCTCGAATACCGGGTTTTTGTCTCTCGCGTTTTGTGCAAGTCGTCGTCTAATGAAAATCGATTTAAACGCGTAATTTATTTAATCAATTTATTAAATATCTATTATCAGAAAATAATAATAGATTAAGATAAAAATCGATTATTTACTAACATACCTAATGTCCTTATAGTACTATCTTTCAGTGCTTTTCATATGTTTCGGATAGATGGGGCGCTGACTTATGAAAATCGATTTAAACGCATAATTTAGTTAATCAATTTATTAAATATCGATTATCAGATTAACATCCCTCCATCTAACAACGTCGGCGGGGATCGCTAGATGACATATTTACGGTTAGAACTAGGGCGGTATCTAAAACTTTAATTAATCTTCCTTAAAGATTCAACATCCCTAATGTCCTATTAGTACTATTTTACATCTGCGACTAGTTTTAAAATAAAATAGTTAATACGATAATCAAACAACTAAACGACTAACGTCACGTTCTCAAAAAATTAAATATAATAAAAACAAATCTTACCATCGTTAATCATCAATAAGTTTATTGAAACTCACTTTAAGTTTAACTTTGAAGTCGGTTTTATTTTTTTGTTTAAAATTTTTTTTTCACAATTTTTAGTGATAACTTTCTACGGTCGAAGCTAGATGGGTGACCGTCAACTTATATTGTTTCCCACTATCGTATCGTTTCACTAAAAAGTCATTGGAAAAGCAAAAAATCGCAATTTCGCTTATGTAGATGATTTCATAATTTCAGTTTTTTTTAAATATAAAACCAAAGTACCCAACTGTTTTTGAAAAAAAAATTTTTATGGGACCAAATGGCAGCTATTGCGCATCGAACAAAAAAAGAATCACGTAAATCGGATCAGTCATCTCGGCGTAATCGGTGTACATACATAGAAAAACAAAGAAAAAAAAAAAACACATACCGGCCGAATTGAGAAGCTCCTCGTTTTTGAAGTCGGTTAAAAAAGAAAACCCAGTGGAACATATAAACTCCTTCTTTTTTGAAGTCGGTTAAAAATGGCCAATTCGTAAAAGGGACTATTTCTTATTTCTTTAATTAATCAATTTATTAAAAATCGATCATCAGAATATAATAATCGATTAAAATAAAAAATAGATTACTATCAATCGATAATAATCGATTTAAATAAAAATCGATTATTGATTAACATCCCTAATTTCCAGTAGACAAATAGTTAAAACGGTAATTGAACAACTAAACGACTACGCTGTGGTCTCAAAATCTAAAATATAGAACAAATGTTTCTTCGTTAATCATCATTAAGCTTATTGAAACTCACTTTCAAGTTTTTGTCATCCGAATCTCATAGATGGCGCTGTTTACACAAATCGATTTAAACGCGTAATTTATACAATAAATTTAATAAAAGTCCACCATCATAATATAATAATGTAATCGATTATTGATTAACATCCCTAATTTCCAGTAGAAAAATAGTTAAACTGTAATTAAAAAACTAAACGACTACGCTGTCTGTGGTCACAAAATCTAAAATATAGAACAAATGTTTCTTCGTTAATCATCATTATGCTTATTGAAACTCACTTTCAAGATTTTTTTATTCGTGTCTCATAGATGGCGCTGTTCATGTAAATAGATTTAAACGCGTAATTTATATAATCGATTTATTAAAAACACATTTATATCTAAGTACAAAAACAAACAAAACAAGTAACAAATATGTACATACCTTACACACAGGCAGGCAGGCAGGCAGGCAGGCAGGCAGGCAGGCAGGCAGGCAGGCAGGCAGGCAGGCAGGCAGGCAGGCAGGCAGGCAGGCAGGCAGGCAGGCAGGCAGGCAGGCAGGCAGGCAGGCAGGCAGGCAGGCAGGCAGGCAGGCAGGCAGGCAGGCAGGCAGGCAGGCAGGCAGGCAGGCAGGCAGGCAGGCAGGCAGGCAGGCAGGCAGGCGAGACGAGGGGTTATAATATCCTAACTATGAAAAAAATTAAATGAAAAATGCATATTTACAAATTTAAAATGGACAAACTAAAATAATTGCAAAATTTAAAATTTTAAGTAACCCCCGGCGTCATTCATTAATCATCTATCTAACACCATCTCATTAAGACTATTCATAAGAGTCCAAACACGTTATATCTGCTGTAAGTTTCTGAAGAATTAAGCATTTCGTAGACTTTTTGATGGTATAGGATCAGCTCAAGGATAGTATGTCATGGGAATGTCACCAAAGTGACAGTACACGAAATTTCAAATCAATCGGATGTGTAAAAGTTAGTAAAACCCTATTATCATGTATATATCATGAGCTGATAGTAGTCATCAAACGCCTGAACTGATCTTCATAAATTATATAATAATATATATCGCTAAGAACCATCTCGTAGGCACATCAGCTTTCAAACAAAAAAAAACCGAATCAAAATCGGTCCATTCGTTTAGGCGCTACGATGCCCCACAGACAGACACACAGATACACAGATACACAGATACAATTATTAAATAAAACAGTACCTAAAAAAAAAGTACTGTTCAAATAATGATTGAGAATCAATACTATAGGTGATTCATAGTAAATTCAATTCTAGTGTTATAAAAAATAAGTTAGGTACTTACACAAAAGTGCCTTGACAAATTAATAAATTTCATATCCAATCATCATCTTTTGTTGTTATTGTAATAATAATAATATACCAAGCTATATTAGCTCGCATCCAAAGCGAGACACTGATAACTGTCACTTATTATTGGTAGGTTGGTTATTTATTACTAGGTGGTAGACCCATATGTAGGGTCGCCTGGGTAGGTACCACCGCCTTTCTTATTTCAGCCGTGAAACGGTTCGCTGTGTTTCGGATTGAAGGGAAAGGTAGCCAGCCAGTGTAATTAATTACTGGGCATGGACGGCATTTCATCTTAGGCCTCAGGATGACAGCGCACCTGCAATATCAAGTGCTTTTCCTTGTTATTGTAGGTGTCTATAGGCGGCGGTAACCGCTTACCACCAGGTGGGCCGTCAGCTTGTTTGTCATCTAATTGTATAAAAAAAAAAAAAAAAAAAAAAAAAAATGAAACCGAATCAAACGCCAAAATAATGAATTTGAATTTATATGCGTTGATTTAAATACTGCCACAACATTTGGAAGGAGGAACGAGGTGCTTATATATCACATATTTATTACTAATCTATCTATACAATTTTATTATGTGTATGAATTATCCCCCCGTATGTGGCTACATATTTTACAAAACTAAACTAAACTAACTAACTAACATGTATTTAACAATGTATTATGGTAAATAGAAAAAATATTTTGTGGCTGGTAGGCTGGCTGGGTTGCGGCGGCGCGCGCGCTCGCGCGGTTGAAGAAGTAACGGCCGCGTAGGGATTTACTAAGCACGGGGGGGGAAGAGACATGTGTGGATTATGATTTTTTGTGTTTTTTTTTTATCAGTGGTTGATTTTCATTGAAATTTAATTATACAATAATAATAATAAATATGTTATATATATATATATGTTATATATGTTATATATATATATATATATATATATATATATATATATATATATATATTAATAATAAATCTGATAATAGAGAGAATAGAAAATGTTCTTTGAACAAAATAACATTATATATTAATAATTACAAGTATCATAATAAATTTAAATAAAATATAGAGATATTAAGTATGAGAATTCGACTATTGGCTTTCGAATGATGAAAGAACGGCTACCATAATTCTGTGTACGCGTAAGTGGTACGGCGGGGAATAAAATGTACTAATTTGGTTCTGCCTGTGGACGACTTTAGAGCCATTTCTCTGTAAATTGTAAGGTGATTCTCAAAATTGTTTTTTTATTTGATAGATGTAAAGCCTGAGAATGAGCTGGTGATGGAAGGTACAACTCCTTGACGGTTAGGAGTTGAAAAATAATTCTTTAAATATTTACGTATTAAACAATTAGTTGTATTCTATTGGATGAATTATGTGAGAATATATGTGAAGGCAGCAGCAACTTCTATAAAATAAATCAATGTGGGTATCATTTTCGTGGCTTTAGAGGGTCCCGATTCTGAATACAAGATGAATTTCAAGATCCAGGATGGCGGATGCAACTTTTGTATAAAAAAAATTAATATGAGTATCATTTCTGTGGTTTCCGGGGGTGCCGATTCTGAATACAACATTAATTTCGAGATCCAAGATGACGGATGCAATTTTTTTTACAAAAAATCAATATGGGTATCATTTCTGTGGTTTCCGGGGATCCTCATTCTGAATACAACATTAATTTCAAGATCCAAGATGGTGGATGCAACTTTTTTATAAAAAATCAATATGGGTATCATTTCTGTGGTTTCCGGGGATCCTCATTCTGAATACAACATTAATTTCAAGATCCAAGATGGTGGATGCAACTTTTTTATAAAAAATCAATATGGGTATCATTTCTGTGGTTTCCGGGGATCCTCATTCTGAATACAACATTAATTTCAAGATCCAAGATGGCGGATGCAACTTTTTTATAAAAAATCAATACGGGTATAATTTCTGTGGTTTCCGGGGTTTCCGGGGTGAATACAACATTAATTTGACCACCTTAAATAATAAATTTTTGTTAAGCTATATTTTTTTAACTTTAGCCAGAAATTTGGCTATTCAAACATATGCTTCTATTGAGCAGACTTTTATTAATGACCTTGCTTCTATTGCGCAATTTACTCCTGACAATGCTTCTATTGAGCAATTTAGATTGACTAATGAAAGTGTTTTGGAATCTATTCCAATTAATTTAAATTAGATAATAGGACAACAGAGAAAGTCTCTGGCAAATTTAAAACAACAGAAAAGTCTAATTATTTAAATATTGTTCACCAAAATGTACAGAGCTTTTCTGGCAAAGATCTAGAAATTATTTTATTTTTGCAGACCATGGAAGTGCATTTGTTATGTCTTAGAGAACATTGGTTAAAAAAGATGAAATTCTGACCGATATTGAAAACTATAACATTTTAAGTGCTTTTAAAAGAGAATCTACTATTAGAAGTGGATCTTTAATATTATTATTAAATAAAATAAAATATAAAGAACGACCAGATGTTGTTAGTAACTCTATTGGGCGAACTATTGAAATTTCCTGTATAGAACTCGAGAAACATATTGTTGTATGGGTATAAAGACCTCCCTCTGGAAACTATGATCTATTTGAGGCTTCAATGGAAAACGTTTTAAATATAATAAGTGTCAATAACAAGAAGAAGGTTGTATGTGGTAACTTCAATATAAACATTTTGCTATTTTGTTTGTACTACGATAGGATACTTAATTTATTCAGATGTTTTAATCTTATCCATACTTTCTTTGAACCTACAAGATTTTTTTTTTTATACAAAGCACGACAAATGACTCAACACTACCTGATGTGAAGCGGTAAGAAAAATCCATATGCGAAGACAGCTGGTGCAGTTCAGACACTGCTCTAGCCGCCTCCACCTTGCCGGTGCGAAAGGTGCTTTTTCACGCCTCTTTTGAAGGACCCCATGTTATAAGAAGGAGGGAACAAATGTGCTGGCAAAGAATTCCAAGTCCTGGAAGTACGACAAAGAAAAGAGCTACTAAATTTCTTTGTACGTGATGTTGAGGTGGAGACAGTGAATTGATGACTACGAAGACCGGCACGCGTGCTACTGAGTAGGAAGGGGGAAGGTGGGATAAGGTCAAATAGCTCTTCAGAGCACTCTCCGTGATATAACCGATAGAAGGCGCTAAGCGACGCAATGTCTCGACGCAATTGCAGAGGCTAAAGGTTGTACGTGAGCTCTACATCGCCCACGATACGGACAGCACAAATAAGTTTAAAGAATTGGAAATTGTTAAATGAGTAAGACGTCGTCCTCTCCTCTACCCATTGCATGGTCCATAATCTGATCTGTATAATTCTGTTTAACACCTATGTACTACATTATGGTTGCAATAAATGATTGAGTATTGAGCACGACGCTGCAATCTGTCCAGGGCATCGAGTAGGTACTTGGCGGAGCCATCCCACAAGTGCGAGCAATATTACACGCAAGACCGGACCTGAGTTTTATAAAGCAGGCAAAATTGTTCAGGCGTGAAAAATCGACGCACCTTGTTCAGGACACCGAGATTCCGTGAAGCTGTTCGATTCGTTCGATTGTTGATCACGGTTTCGATGTAGTTCCTGGAATTCAGATCGCAACATATCTCCATGCCTAGCAAGTTTAGGGAGCCCTGTGCCGAAATAGTAGTGCCCTGAAAAGACGGAAGGGGAAGGAACGGCGACATTTTAGCTGTAAACGCGCAAACCTGTGTTTTCTTAGCATTGAACTCAACAAGATTGTTAGAGCCCCATTCAGATACGAGGTTCAAACCCTGTTGAGTTCAATGGTAAGATTATCTCTCTCTATCTCGGTTTCAGCGCGACCAGCCCCTGGGCGACCGTAATATCTACCATGCACTGTACTGTCATGCGCAGAGCAATGAATGCTTCCTAACGGAAGCATGTCATTGATATGAAGAAGAAAGAGTGTGGGGGATAGAACCGAGCCTTGTGGTACACCAGCATTCACTGTCATGAACCGCGAAGCGCATCCATCTGCGAGGACACGGATTCTTCGCTCATGCAGGAAGCCGGCAATCCAGTTACAGAGCTGAGCGGGCAGACCGTATGCCGGGAGCTTGGAGAGAAGAGCCCTGTGCCAGACCCGATCGAACGCTTTGGCAACGTCAAGGCTAAGTGCCAGTGACTCACCACGTTTGTCAATAGCTTCACCCCAGACATGCATTAAGTACGCTAGAAGATCACCCGTTGACCGCTTCGGCCGAAACCCGTACTGTCGATCATTAATTAATGAGTGATCTTCTAGGTATCGGATCAGCTGGTGGTTTAAGATCCGTTCCATGACCTTGCAAAGAACTGAGGTGACAGCTATCGGGCGGTAGTTAGCTGGGTCTGATCGGTCTCCCTTTTTGGGGGCTGGTTGCACATTGGCCTCTCTCGAAGATTCCGGCACACACCCAGAAGAGAGAGAAAGACGGTATAACCGCGTTAAGACAGGAAACAAATCCGCTGCGCAGTTTTTCAGTACTATCGCTGGAATGCCATCAGGTCCACTAGCTTTCCGGACGTCGATTGACTGAAGCTCCGCACGTACATCACATTGCCTAATACGAATATCGGGCATTGTGTGGACACAGTGGGAGAGTGTTGGTGGCTGTGAGTTGCAGTCATCGATTCGGGAGTGAGCAGCAAAGAGTTTTACCAAGAGATCGGCTTTCTCTTGCGGCTTGTGAGCTAGCGAGCCGTCAGAACATCTCAAAGGGGGAAGCGAGGGTTGACAGAAGTTGGACTGCACGGCTTTGGCCAGACGCCAGTAGCTACGGCTTCCCGTAGGGTGCGTGAGAAGTTCTTGGCCAACTCGTGTAATGCGCTGTGCATCCGCTCTGATGAAGGCACTTTTGCAGGACTTGGTGGCGTTGTTATAGACTGCTTTCAGTGAGTCAATGTTGGGATCCCCGCAAGCTCGGCCCCTGATCCAAACGCGGTATGCCGTCTGTCTGTTTTCAACAGCTAATGCATACTAGCGGTTGAACCAGAGGTTACGCCTAACCCTACTGATGAGATCAGAGTGAGGGATATAGTACTCCATCCCTAACATGATCTCATCAGCAACAGCAGTAGCGCACGGGTTCGGGTCCAGCTCACTGAAATAGCGCTGCCTCCAAGGGACAGATGCGAAGTAATCCCGCATACCGTCTCAATCTGCTGACGCATAGTGCCAGATGCGGCGTTTGGCAACCATAGGTACCGGTGGCGACGTCCGTGGCACCCAAGCGGATACCAGGCAGTTGTGTGAGGTCTACTAGCGTTATTATGATGAAAAACCACACCAATTCTGTTGATTAATTTCGGCCGCTTTCCCTCAACTTCTTGTTTTAATCTCCTCAGTTGTTCGCAGTAGAGTTCAGAATCGATGGTCCTGCCTGGTGGTTACAGATCATAGTGAATAATGCCTGTTATCGATAGCTGACTAAGGTGAAGGAAAATATAGGAATCAGGAATAAAACGAGTTCCCGAGGGGAAGATTCAGTGACAAGCAATTTTAAAAATCGTAGGGGTGCAATAAATAACCTCTGATATACTTATGGGAGCCTGGTACTTCAGATTGGAAATATACATTTATTAGGTGTCAGTCAACGGATCAAATGAATACGCGCACACACACATTACGCACATTGAATATGATGTGCAACGAACTTAGAAGAAAAAATATAGTTAGGTATCACCAAAGGGTGCTTATCTTATTATTCATTACGCAAAAATATATGTATAACGAATTTAGAAGAAAAAATATAGTTAGCTACCTAAAAAAATTAAAACACTCTTTTTATTACTTTCAGCTATATATGTTGATAACAATTCCAGGGGTATGGCGGGGTACGGTGGATCTGAAGTGTTTAGAAAAGTGTAATAAGGAGTAGAATAAGGGTACGTTCAGATGACAGGCGTTGAACGGGCGGTAAATTATTGTGTAGTATTCACATGACACACGCTTGTCAGGCGTTGAACGCGCGTTGCCACGGCCGCGACGGTTCAGTAGAGTTTTTAAATTTGTCGAAGATGGACTTAGTAACAGTTTTATCGGTGATTTTATACCAACGGCAGAAACGACGCGACTGAAGATGGAGATATTGGGTCCACCCAAATTTATCACACACGATGACTTAAAACCCAAGGCCGTCTCTTTAAGTTCTTATCTATCTGAGGACGTTTCTCTATTTCATCTATAAATAATTCCGTACTATAAAAGCTTCGTTTTCTATTTCGGACGATTTCTGGAGGAACTGATGAACCCTTTAATACGTCTATCCACGTCGAAAACGCGCGCTCAACCGAACGGAAACATAAAAAACCAATGATCTCAAAGCGCGCGTTGACGCGCGCTGACAACAGTCGAGCGCTGGCGCGGCGTTCAAGGCGCGCTTTAAAACGCGCATTAGCATGTGTACGGCCTGAATAAAAAGTATGTAGTTGTTAACCCATTCAATGCCGACGGCGCCCATGGGCGGCTTAGACTACTTTATCGAGATGCCGAGGCCGCCCATGGGCGCCGCGATTTCAGAGACAATTATCTCGGTCAAATAACAATAAAAAAAGCTAAGATTTTTTTCTCTGCTCTATATTTTTATAAATTATCCAAATCCAGAACGGCCTGTGGATATTTAAGGTTTTGAAAAATGCTCATTCTAAATTTACATGCCGAAGCCGCCCATGGGCGGCTTGCTTAAATATTCAGAGTTTACCAACCTTTTAATGTTTTATAAATAAAAAATGGTAAGTAAGGAAAAGTAAAGCACGCATTGCGTTATGGGGTCATTTTTTCAATATACAATAAATTGAAACATGGGTTATGTTTGATCATAGAAATGGTTTGCACTTTCAAAAACATCTTATTCATTTGATAATTTCACGACTTTTGTATGAAATAATATAACATTCGCTGCATTATTTCATAGAAATGTGATGACATGTGATGTGATGTGTGTTTCATAGATTAATGCTAAATTACAATTAAATTATCTTAAATTCGCAACCCATTTGAAAGCACGGAAAGCGTTGAAAATTGATAAAAATATATATATATTTTATTTCACTTGACAATTTGTGGTACTAGTTGAGAACTAATTGGCGACTCGTTTTAACCTAAAAACACTTAGGTTTAAGTTTAAAATATGATGTTTTGTTTGTGGTGTAGGTATAACGCCCAGAAATTGTGTATTTTTTTTTTCAAAATTCCATTTTAACCAAAACTAGTTGTGCCCGCGACTTCTTTCGCGTGGAATAGTGATTTTCGGCAGCATATTTAATTTTTTAGGCTAATTATTTTGCAAATAAAACACTGACATGCATTAAAATAAGCTATTTACTACAGTATTTTACTGTAAATAGCTTATTTAAGTACATTTTTATACACTTTTTTAGTTCTTCCATCTTTCTTAAGATTTTGCGGCTTTGACACACGTGAGCATGCCACGTAGAGTTGCCCATAGGAAAAACATTTTTTTAAAATGAATACCTGCAACTTTAAGCGTCTGTCCTTGAGCTTTATTTATTATTATATTCAGGGGAAACTGCTCTCTTTTTAACTGAAATTGCAAATCAGTCGGAATTATTGGAATGGGGAATCAAAACATTTTCTCCTTTTGCTATTCCAGTCATCATTATAGCTTTCATAATGTTGTATTATGTACACCATACGCAACGTACGTACGCGCGTGCACGCGCGTACGCGCGTATGCGTACGCGTGTACGTATGTTGTGTTGTACACCAGATGTGTAATTTGTAGCCGCGTACCATTATATAGCCTTGGCGCGTCTAGATTTCTCATTAATAGGACGGGAACACCAACTTTCAGCCTCAACTTATGGGAAGGCACACCTGATAATTTAAGAGTTGAGAAACTCTATGGGGTATGTAGGGCTTGTAATATTCGTCCATTTTTACTATTCGAATATTTCGAATAGTCCCAAAACTATTATTCGAATTATTCGAATATTACGAATTTTTCGAATACTTTTTATCCAAGGAACAAAATCCATCAACATTACTTTAATATAGCACATAATTCGTTGTCTTATAAAGATCAATGACATCAAAGTAGGATATCACTGATTTGAATAGAAAAACTACGTTTCTTAAACATTTATTTACCATTTTATCATCACCAGTCCACTGCTGGACATAGGTCACTTCATATGAACACCACATAGTTCAACCTTTGGCTAGCCTGATCCAGTTACTGCCAGGCACTAGCAAAGCCGCCCCGCTGCCACTTCTGCTTAGACATTCGTAGGCTGTTGATTCTCTGCTGTTAATTCTTTTGCCGGATCACTTCATTGTGAATTTGATCCTTCAGTGAAACTCCGAGCAAAGCCCTCTCCATAGATCGCGGAGCGACTTAAAACTGGTGCACCAGCTGTACCGTAAGTAAGGACGCTCTGACTTTTGCTTTAGGCTTCGCGATTCCCGTGGGATTCCCGATAAAAATAACTCGACGCAGCTTGCCGAATTCTGCCCAGTCTAGACGAATCCTTCTATTGGTCTCCACTTCGAAAGGTTATTTACTTAGGTATGGTCAGTTTGTTTGTTTTTTTTTATTATACAACTAGATGACAAACAAGCTGACGGCCCACCTGATGGTAAGCGGTTACCGCCGCCTATAGACACCTGCAATAACAAGGAAAAATCACTTATTATATATTGTAGGTGCGTTGTCATCCTGAGGCCTATGATGAAATGCCGTCCATGCCCAGTAATTACACTGGTTACCTTTCCCTTCAATCCGAAACACAGCGCACTGTTTCACGGCTGAAATAAGGTCGGTGGTGGTACCTACCCAGACGACCCTACATACGGGCCTACCACCTAGTAAGTTGTTATAAGTTTATCCAAGTTAATCCGGAGACTAATGCGTTGAGATGAGTCAGCTAGGTCGTGCAATATCTGTTGTAGATCCTGCGGTGTTCTGGCTACAACGACGAGATCATCTGCAAATCTCTCTTGCCATTGATGTTGATACCCCTTCCGTTCCAATTTAGTATCTTTAACATACTTATCCTCTAAGGCTTTTGTGAATAATTTGGGGCATATGACGTCTATTTGTCTGACACATCGGAAATGGGTTACTCTGCTGGTTCTGTACTTGGATGGTCGCAGTCTTTGCATCTCGAAAGCAGTTCATCTACTTGGCATCGCAACAAAGATTCTAGAACTGCCCAGGTCTTGATGGAATCAAAAGCCTGCCGCACTATGTAAATGATCTATGGTGCCGATATATTGTTCTGGGGACTGGAATTCTTCGAGTCTTCGCGCAAGTCTATTCGATTAGATTCTAGAAAATTGCTTGTAGCGGTGGCGGAGGCGTAAAATTGGACGGTAGTTCGTCAGCAGCTTTTTATCGCCTTTTTAAAGGAGAGAGCGACCACACTCCTTTCCCACGCTTCTAGAGTTCTCCTATAAAAGACGACAGAATTAAAAAAAATTAGAGCTCATTCAGCTGTGCTCACCCACTAGCTTTGAAGTTCCGTCGTGATTCCATACTCTCCAGGGGCTTTTCAGTTTTTTTAGTTCCTATTACATTTTCGTCTACACTGACTTCTGGGTTTCCGGCAGCCCCTCAGTGAAGTGGCGTATAAGTGTTGATCTAGTAGAATTCACATTTTTGAATCAGGTTAAGATGCATGCGAAAGTCCGGCATAGTTACAATACAGCAACGTTCCCATAGTGGTTAACTTCGTCAGGTGGTCTCCCTACTCTCTAAGGACTGGACGAACACTTTTAACCCCATGTCCTGCTCTACTGCTCTTTCTATGGAGCGAGTATTAGCATTTCGGAGGTCATGTCGAACCAGTTTGTATATTTCCCGATGCTCTGACGAAGTAACAGATGGATATTGACGTCGTTGCTGCTTGAGTTAAGAAGTTTCTTTTGATACTTTCGTGTAATAAATGTGTTTCTCTCGGAAACTTTAAACTGACAAAAGCAAAATTAAATCAACTTTTATTTTACAGTTCACCTCTAATTAACTGAAAAAGTAACGCTTCGTGGCGACGAACGACAAGTAGGCGTACTTCAACGCATATAATCTGTCGCTTTTGGTAAATCCATTCTTAGTTGTGTTGATTTGTATTCTAAAATATCAGTATTCGAAAAATTCGGAATATTCGAATTTTACTCTCATTAATATTCGAATACTAAATGAGGCGAATATTCGAATAATACGAATATTCGAATACCAAGCCCTAGTCACAATGCCGTCGCCGTCGCCCGTTCTCGTGTCGCGTGTCGGCGCCGCGTAGCCGTCAGCGCGGACCGCCGCACGCGCGCCTCTCAGTCAGCGTTCTAGTGTCGCGAGCCCAACGAACGCCTTCAGCGTGTACAGTCATGTAGCATCGTGATGTTGACACAAGTCGAGTGATCGAGAAGTACGCCTGAGAAAGCAAATGTGGGATATCGGATGCATCCCACATTTGCCAGTACCAGTATACAAAAATAAAGACGCAAGAAACAAATCCTGGGAGGATATTGTCCTCACGCTGTATGAAAATGTCAGTGACTCGTCGAAAGTTCTAGCCGACATTCGAAAGTAATTAAAGAATTTTGGTTTCGTCATCTCTCAGTGTCGCATAATATGTCAAATTCTCCTGCGACGGCTCTCTGCTCAATCAATGGATGCACATGAAGTCTTTGTCACAGTTTTTGCTTTCTTTTTTACGCCTGTACTCCCCGGCGATCAGCACGATACTGAAACGTCTCGACCTGACTCTCAGCGCTGACAAACTACGCGCTGAGCTGTCAGCGCCGACGGTCAGCGTGACTCTAAAAGCCTTGTGAAATTTACTTATTACAAGTCAATTACAGGTTTTCTGAAAAAACATTCAATTATACGGACTCTGAGTGTCTGTGTATGTGTGTGTATGATTTCAGAACAGCCAATAACATTTCTTTCTTCATTTCTCCATTATAATTATTATTTATATATTTCAGACAATTTATTTTATTTATTGCATAAGTTATTTTTGAAATGGACTTGCTCTTCAGTCTTGCTTTGAGAGAAGTTCAGAGGGACTCGACGAAGTAGCAGGCTTACCATAAGGTGCCTTTTTAATCCTGTTTTGAAGGAACTCAGGTTATAAGTAGTAGGGAACATCGATGCTTGCCGGCATCGATGGCTTTCCCAGTTTGGCTGTGCGCATCACAATAGATGATGAATTAGTGCGTAGTGTATTTGGTATTTCAACCAGGTGAAGGTGGTAACACCGAACGTTTGGTAGTCCTCTGGTGAAATAGGTTCCTGGGCACACTTTCCGAAGTACAATCTGTAGAAGACCGACAAGCAAGCAACCTTACGGCGATAGTCCGGGCTTAATCTCCACCAATCTTTCGTCACCAATAAGCCTCTTGACTCTGCGTTCGACCGATTCCACAGTGGCAAGCTGTTACTTGGTTGAGCCGTCCACAGGTGAAAACAGTACTCCATGCACGAACGAACTTGTGCTTTAAAAATTAAAAAAACTGTCCAGCAGTGATGTACCGCTTTACTGGAGAGAACTTAGCTGAGCCATCCACAGGTGAGAACAGTACTGCATGCACGAACGGACTTTTGCTTTAAAAAGTCAAGAAATTGTACAGCAGTAAAGTACCGCTTTACTATATTGAGGAATCCCAGTTTCTTGGCCGCAGTTTAAGGTTTGGATTCAATTACGACACAGAAGTTGCGGTTAGACGTCAACTATTCTAGATTCTTTGATGGAGTTAAAGGTTTTCTCAGATTTTTATCCGACATTCTCCGCTGTTGCAGATTTTTACTAGGCGGTTGGCCCGTATGTAGGGTTGTCTGGGTAGGAACCACCGCCTTTCTTATTTCAGCCGTGAAAGCTTGAAACAAGCTTGCACAGATAATGTCCGGTTATGGATGCTTTGGGCACTATCTATACGGGATCGGGCGCGAACAGTGGGGTCGCTCTCGATCCTGTGCTCGGTGCCATGAGTGCTCTTGCGATGACGACACAGCTCAGCGTAAGCTGCAGTTCAGTCCTGCATGGGCAGATTAACGCTGTGTCGTCGTTGCGACAATAGGGACGGACTTCTCGCTGGTCGCCATCGCGACGTACTGGGATGCAGTCACCTCTTTTTGTCATCATGTCATGCACCAGACGGAGGACGGATATTCTGGTATTCCCTGTGTGAATCCACAAATATGTCATTATGTGTAATATGCTACTCTCAAGTATATAAAATTGCATAGATTAAGGCTACACTACGCCAAAATCCTGTAACGATAGACGTAAGTTTTGTGAATTTATAGTTTAAAGGGTCTATTATATATTATAGGGTCAAAGTTCTTATAATACTAAGAGCGTTATTCACCTAGGTAGTTACTAGCGTGCAAATGTTTACATGTCAAATTAAATAAGAAAAATTGCTACTTAGGAAACTACTAGAACAATATATAATTAAAACAAGAAACATTATTAAATTCAAAATTAAAATTAATTATAAAATTATGATAATTAGATGTCAAAAATATTAAAATATACAGTTTTTAAAGCATACATGCACGTAAAAGTCAAGTATTAAAGTTATAATATATTATTTTGAATAAAAATTTAAAAATAACAATACATAAAATTATTTATAACTGGCATAATCAACTTTATTCTTTGTGTTCAAGGTATTCTTTTAGGGTATAAAAGCAATTTTCCGTCAGCCATTGTGTTTTTTTTTTAATATATATCTGTCGTCCCACCAGTACTAGTCAACTTCGTCAGAGGGCTTCTCCCTAAAGGCAGGACGAAAACCTTTGATCCCCGGTTCTGCTCAATAGCTCTTTCTATGAAGTTAGTATTTGTGTTTCGGAGGTCAAGTCGAACAGTTTTCTATTGAACGCCCGGTGTTCTGACGGGGTGACAGGTGTTCACGTCGTTGCTTCATGAACTTTGAAGTCCTACAGCGGTCTGAAGCAAGCTAGGTCGAAGCCTGGACTTTATTAAATGAAGACGTTTTAGCTGAAAATTGATCTTCAAAGAGCCAGGGAGAAATCGGTGGTCGCTTCCAGTGTTAAACATATTGATCACTGAGACGTCTTTGAATATGTGCTTCTTGTCGGCTATATTGAAGTCAATTTAATTTTTGGTCCAAGCGTCGGGACTTCGTCATGCCCACTTCCTTTGAGGCTTTTTTATACCACTAAGGTGGCAATCAAGCATACGGCCCACCACATGATGGTAAGCGATTACCGTAGCTTATGGACGCCTGCAACACCAGGGGTATCACTAGCGCATTGCCGACCCTTTAAAAACCTTTACACTCTTTTTTTGGGGAACTCCATGCTGTATTCATTCGAGAAAACCTCTGCAGGGACCTTGTTCCACAACCTGAGCGTAAGTGGGAGAAAGTTTCTCTGAAACCATACAGTACGCGACCTCTTTGGTTTTAATTTGTGAGGATGAATTCCCTGCCGGTGGAGAGCGATGCGATGATAGAAAGAGGCCGTCGGCATTATATCAAATAGTTTCTCAGAACACACCCTGATATACAAAGGCTGTTTCTTAAACAAAGAGTTCATTGGGAATAATCCTTCTTTCTCAAGGAAGTTAACTATCATTTGCCTCCTATGATTCCTGCTCCCATAGCCATTACCACTACCGATTCACTTCACTTTAGCATTAAAATCCCCCATGGCAACGTTATAGTGGGCCTTAGTGACAATAAAGTGTAGGGCCTTCGCAATATTATTATATTATACATCCACATCCAAAGGATGTTGAGGTCAGGGCGCACACTTGCACTACCTTAAAAGGTTGTAACATCAGACAGAATTGATAAGCCCCGAATCCTATTCATAGACCACCGCTTCATTACTAGAATGTTACGTGAGGCTATTGATATAAAAAAACAACCTAATTTCAGTAGAGTAAATGGTTAGAGTTTACCTCCAGCTTGTGATCCCGTTATACGAATTATAAAGTCTCAAGCCCGATTTTACACCGTCTGACTAACAGACACCGTGAGCTCCGTATGTGTAAATAGGAATACTCAAAATGTAACATAAAGTGACGGCAGTTAATTTATAAACAACTAACATCTTCAGGCTTTCCGTGCCCACGATCGCTGTAAAGTAATCGAATTGTCGAGTATATAATGATAATGTAAAATATGATGAAACGCGAGTTAAATCGCGGTTTGATTTCAAGCATTTAATATAAGAAAATATTGTGCGAAAACATTTCACCCGATTGTATGAATATGTGGGATTGAGATTGAGGTGAAGACATTAAGATGATAAATAAAAGCACATAGTACCTAGTATTAATATCTCATAAAGAACACAAAAATTAAAACATTTTTAGGGCAGTAGCTATTTAGTAAATATAATATTAGGTGTTAGCAGCAAAGTTATTTTGGTGTTATTTTTTTTATTAATTTTAAAATCACTGTATCATCATCACCAGCCTATTATATGTCCCACTGCTGTGCATAGGCCTTCCTACTCGGAAGAAACACATGAGGAGTTTGGGCCATAACACCACCAAGCTGGTCCAATGCAGATTGGTGGGTTAAAGCGGTTGAAGTAACAACTGGACCAACGATTTATCGTATCTTCTGAAGCACAGAGGAGCACGAGATTATAAATTTCGATTGGCCCATCTCGGGATCGACCACGTCGAAAGTTGCTTTGTTTTCGTAATCGAAAATTAAAGAAGAGCGCTCAAACCACTACGCCACCAAGCTCCTTAAATCACTGTATAATTAAATGGCATTAAATTAAAATGCAAACATTGAAAGAAAAGGTTGACTACTTCTGATGTTTTGGAAAATTTTTAAAAAATATGTATTTACGGGTAAATTTCATGTTGCAATTAAATATATAAATTGAAATATATTTATTTTATACATTTACACGATTTTGCACTATTATAAATCAATTTGGAAGTCACTTTCGCACTCCATTGCTTTAACGGTAATACACCAATGAAAATGTATTTTTTTTGTAATAATTAATTCACAATAGTATGCACTGTTCAATCGAAAAAATCACTCTGCCCGTAAAAGATAAACAAAAAATTGTTTACGTCGAAATCTACTGCCTCATGCCGAAAGCGCCCATGGGCGGCTTAGAGTACTTTATCGAGATGCCGCAGCCGCCCATGGGCGGCGCGGTTCCAAATGTATGACGGCATAGGGGTAATATGCGTATATCTACGGGGGGCAATGAATGGGTTAACGCGCTTTATCAAAACGAGCGTTAAGCGCTTGACATCTAAACGTACCATAAATGGTATGTAAGAAAATCAAGTGTTTTATTGACCCCCAACGAAAAAAAAGAGGGGTGTTATAAGTTTGACGTGTCTGTCTGTGTATAGCTGTGTGTCTGTCTGTGGCATCGTAGCGCCTAAACGAATGGACCGATTTTGATTCGTTTTTTTGTTTGAAAGCTGATGTGACTACGATGGTTCTAAGCTTTAATTTATAAAGAGATGAGTTCAGGCGTTTGATGACTATCAGCTCATTTTCTACATGATAATAGGATTTTACTAACTTTTACAGATTCTATTGATTTCAAATTTGGTGTACTGTCACTTCGGTGACATTCCCATGACATACTAACTTTGAGCTGATCTTATACCATTAAAAAGTCTGCGAAATGGTTATTCTTCAGAAACTTACAGCATATATAGCGTGTTTGGGCTCTTATGAATAGTCATAATGAGATGGTGATAGATAGATGATTAATGACGCCGGAGGTTACTTAAAATTTTTAATTTTGTTATTATAATTTTTAGTAGGATCAAATTGTATATTTGGAAATTGAATAGGTAAAATGTAACTATGCAGATATTTTAAAATGTATGAATAAAAGTAATTTGTGAATTTAAAATTTATTATTTCTCATAAAACATGTCCGCTTCCTGGACAACTTGATTTGAAACAAGCTGATGTTGCTCCATCCTAAAATAAAAAGAATGATTGTAGAATAAGACACAATTTCTGTATAAATATAATACAATTACGGCAGGAACTAATAGAATTTATCAATTGAAAATAAATAACAATAAAATATATTTAAAGTTGTACTTATAATGTTTTTATTTTCACTATCGGAAACTTACTATGTAGTTTATACAAAAAGGAAAAGAAAGAACAATAAGCATTTTTGCCTGTAAATTTTTTTATTCGTAAAATTAAAGAACTAAAATATTATGATCAAGAGACGGCGTGCTTACCTTGAGGCTTGAGTGATCAGATATTTTTTCAGTAGCAGCATAAAAGGGATTTTGGTATTATAATAACTATATAGAATACATTTTATGTAGCACTTAGTTATCTATTTTCAATATAAGAAAACATAAAATTCGGGGAAAAGAAAAAGATACGAAATAATTATCTTTGTTTGTTTTGTGATAGTTTGATGATATGGTAACAGGAGATGGTGTAGTAAATAAAAGCCTTACTCACAGTTGGTAATTTACTAGTGTCCAATCACTATTATTACACAAACATAAATCAACACAGAAGACAGAAGGAACAGAAAGGGGAAACAAATCACAAGCACAACAAAGAAAGTCAGTAGTAAAATAGAAGAAGGATAATAAGTCTATGAAAGTACAGCGTGAAAGTATATAAGCTTTAGTTCATAAGGCGAGTTAAAGTGGCGTGCGGTCGGCGTCGTGATAAGATTCCGACTGGTCATCGATGGCGGCCGGCAGTCTGCGCGAGCGCACGTTATGTAGTTGGTACATAAGCGTATAGTGAGGGGGCAGTGCGAGTCGATAAGGATCTATCGATATCGATCGACCAGTACGCATTTTGTGTTAAGTGAATATAAAATAGATATATAATATTAGTATTTAAGATAAATAGTGGTGTTGCAAGCAGTTTAAAATAAATAATAAAACTGATATTCTATCGTAGAAAATATTTTAATCCAATTATACTGACAGTGACATGACACCAACCCAACACTATTTTTAAATCATATTATTTTTCACTGTCCAAAGAGTTCAGCACATACTCCTCCTCGTTATCATCAGGTGGAAGCTGGCTCTGCTGGACCTTTCATTAGTAGTACCAACTTAGTCACAGGGCGGCGGAGACAGCCGCCACGAGTCAGTACGTCAGCCATGCGGACACGCCCATCTCTGCCCTCTACGGTAACTGTCACACGACCCCTCAGCCACGTATTTCTTGGAGCACTGCTATCTGCAATCAATACAAAATCTCCTACCTCTACGTTGTGTCCTATCGGACGGCCATTTTCTCCTCTCTTGGAGCGTGGGCAGATATTCTCGTACCCATCGCGTCCAAAAGTGATCCGCCAAACGCTGGGAAATTCTCCACTGCTTCCTTAGTGTAAGATCATCGTCAGAGAATACTCCTGTCGTTGGCACCCCTCGAGACGATCCCAATAGAAAATGGTTCGGAGTCAAAGCTTCTTCTTCATCGGGATCTAGTGTAACAGCTGTAATGGGGCGACTATTCACGATATTCTCTGCTTCTAATAACAAGGTCCCAAGAACCTCTTCTTTGGGAGAGCGAGAGAATAATATTGCAGCGAGGGCAGTTTTAATCGACCGTACTAATCTCTCCCAGACGCCTCCCATATGTGGGGATTCGGGTGGATTGAAGGTCCAACGTATGCCCAGATCCGTGGCCTTGTCTAACAGCTGACTATCGCTCAGCACATTCTGTACCGCCTTCCTCAGCTCTTTGTCTGCCCATCTAAAATTGGTCCCATTATCTGAATGGATCTGCTTTGGCCATCCACGCCTGGCTGCCATACGCCGAATAGCCATAATAGTCGAGTCTGTTGATAACGATGAAGCCACCTCGATGTGAACAGCTCTGATGCTAAAGCAGGTGAATATGACACCCCACCTCTTCTCATGGCGCCGACCTATAGTCACGGTCATGGGACCAAATAGGTCTATGCCACAATAACTAAAGGGCCTACAATGGTGCTGTAATCTTGTCTGCGGCAGTGCCGCCATCATTGGTTGTTCGCAACGCGACCTTCGAGTTCTGCATATTATGCATCTGGCCACTAGGGACTTCACTGCGTTGCGGAGACGTAAAATATAATAGGTCTGACGTAACTCGTTGATCAGAGTTGCCGTGCCGTGATGCCCGAGTCGTCGATGCTCATAATCTATAATTAGTCTGACGACGTGGTGCTTTGCGTCAAGAATAACTGGCGTCTTCAAACCCTGGGGTAGATCCTTGCCGGATAATAATCTACTTTTGACGCATAGCAGTCCTTTTCCGTCTACGAATGGATTTAGGCACCGTAATCTGCTCTGCGGTCTTAATGGCGTTCCCGATATAATGGCCTCTATCTCTTCGGCAAAGCTTTCAGCCTGGACTTGTTTTATTATAAAGGCTTCAGCGCGACGGTCGTGGTCAGGAGTTATTTGAGCAGTTTGTAGTCGACACCTCTCCACAAACAAGTAAACGTAAGCTACACACCGCTGCAGACGACGCCAATTGGAGAAGTGGCAGTATTCTACTAGCGGGACGACGGATTCAACAGCCAGTACTGACTCACGGTGGTAGTCATGCTCCTCCTCGGTTTCGGGCTGCAGCTCTAGTTTAGGCCAAGTTGCTTCCGGTAGTCTTAGGAAATCTGGACCTGTTACCCACTTAGATTTACAGAAGTCAAATGTTTGGTTTGCTCGAGTTGCCTCATCTGCTACGTTCAAGCTGCCGGATAGCCATCTCCACTCCTGAGTTTTCGTCAGCTCATCTATCTCCGCCAGTCTGTTCGAAATAAAGATGTTCTGTTTGCGTGGCTTCTTATTAATCCATTGCCAAACGGTTTGTGAATCTGTCCAGAAAACCCTTTTGTCTATCTGCAATCCCTGTTCCTTCTGAATGGTATGGCCTAATCGGGCTCCCATAATTGCCGCCTGTAACTCTAACCTCGGTATAGTAGCGGATTTCAGGGGTCCTACTCGGCATTTTCCAGCAACGAAAGCCACCTCATTAGTACATGTGAGGTAGGCGACGGCAGCGTACGCTTGCTCGGACGCGTCCACGAAAACGTGTAAGTGGAAACTACTCATCTGTGAGAAGCTGTAACATCTTGGTGTAGAGAATGATTTACATATCTTTAACTTTCGGACCCAAAGAAGCCAAATCTTAAATATCTTCTCACTCACTTGCTCGTCCCACTTAGTAGCAGAGCGCCAAACTTCTTGTAGTAAGATCTTGCCGTTAATTAGGAAGGGACATAACATTCCCAGGGGATGGAAGACTGACATTACGACTTTCAACATATCTCTTTTCGTGGGCCGTCTCAATCCTTCGATAATCTCCTTATCAATCTTCTTCAAGCTGAGGTCGAATCCTAGGATATCCAGGGTAGGCTGCCAGTTGAGGCCTAAAGTTCTTTGAACCTCGTCCGTCTGCTTTAGTAAGCTAACTGTTCCCGTCGCTTCATGAAGAGGTAAAACATCTGGTCTATTAGAAGCCCAACCTCTGATATCGAACCCACCCGCCTTGTGTATCATAATAACGTCGCTAACTAGCTGTCTCATTTCCTACTCGTCATCAAGAGAGTCGAGGTAGTCATCGACATAATGTCTCCTCTTGATTGCGTCAACTGCTCTAGGATGGGATAAGGCGTAGTCATCAGCGTTACGACGTATTACGTAGGTAGCTGTGCATGGAGATGACGTGGCACCGAAAGTCATCGAGGTCATCTTATAGATTTCTGGTGGCCTTCTCCGTTCCTCTCCTCTCCAAAGAAAACATTGAGCGTTCTGATCTTGTTCATTAATCTTGACCTGTAGAAACATTTCTCTGATATCGGCGGTAACAGCTATTTTCTTCTCTCTAAACCTAAGCAGTACTCCTAGCAATGAGTTCAATAAGTCTGGGCCTGTCAGCAATTCAGAATTGAGAGAGACTCCTCTGGTCTCAGCTTTTGCGTCGAAAACAAGCCTTAATTTTCCCGGTTTGTTAGGGTTTTTGACACCAAAATGGGGAAGGTACCATATTCGACCTGTCGGCGGGTCAACGGCCTTTCTAGCGTAACCTTTCTCCAACATGCCGTCGACCTGTTTCGTATAATCAGCTGCGAAGGTCGAGTCTGAATCCATCATCTTCTCTATAATGTGAAGTCGGTGTTCAGCATTCCTCTTATTATCTGGAAACTTAACATCATCATCCCTCCAGAGCAATGCAGATTCCCAGCAACTATTAAGTTTCCTGGACTTAGTGTCGAGAATATTTAAGGCTCTCCGTTCTTCAGGGGAATACCGGGTCTGGTCGGTGCTTCTTATGCCGAGGCTATCAAGGTGAAAGTAGTTCTCAACCATGAGGTGAAGTTCATCCTACTTCTCAGATCGAAGGTGGCAAGAAAACTCCGGTATTATTTTATTCGATGCAGATGATGAAAATCCATGAAGAACCCAACCAAGTTTAGTGAGTGAGGCAACAGGCTCATCTTTTCCACCCTCTCTAATCTCGCGGCTAATGATCAGGTGCCAATAATCTTGGCCGATGAGAATGGATGGGTGACCTTGAAATGATTCTATTGGAAGGTTCTTCAGATGTTCGTATCTAGAAACGGTTGCCTCGTCAAGGGAATATTTTGGAAGAGTCAAATTGTCTACCGTACGAACTCGATCTAGTATGAATGATCCCTCTGCAGTCTTAATCGTTAGTGAGATAATCTGGCTTTTCGAGTTGCTCTCATTACCTACTGCACCCTGAAGTGACAGCTCGACATCTGGTCCTACAGCTCCGATCTCTTTGGCAATATGACCTTCAATCAATGAAACCGTAGACCCTTCATCAAGTAAGGCAAAGGTATCGAGACTGCTCTCAGGACCCTCCACAGTTACGGGCAAGACTTTCAAATATACTCTTTTCCTGCTAGCAGACCAGATATTGGCGGTAGTTTCAGGATCAGTCTTCCCCTTCGTGTCTGACTTCGACCAGTCATCTCGATGAAGTAGTCTATGGTGACCTCCCTTACAAGTGGAGCACCTGATCTTTGACTTGCATCGGTCACGGCGATGAGTGGTTTTTAAACATTTGAAGCATAGTCGGCGCTTACAGATCCACTCCCAGCGTTGGTTCACATCTTCACTTCTAAATTTCTCACAAGCGTTGATCTGATGACCTGTATCATTGCAAAAGACGCACTTGGCTGGCTGACGCTGTTCCCGGATGCTGTTAGCCAGAACTGTCTCATCGGGTGTATTCTCCTCCGAGTTAATCGCAAAAACTGGTCTTTTGAATGGAGAAGTCGCTTTCAACTTAGGTGGTGGTAATTCTACTGCTCCCCTCCTGCAGACTTCATGTGCTTCGTTAATCATGTACTTTGCTAATAGGGGTAGCTGGGGTTGATGTGCAGTCAATTCTCGGCTGTAATCTAGCCATCGGTAGAAAATAGGCTCCGTAAGTTTACTGATAATCTCAGTTGTCAGATCAGGACTGTATAAATATCCAATATGACCAGTGGCTTCAATGGCAGCTACACAATTGTCAACTTTAGTCGCTAAAAAAACTAATTCAGATCGAGCTCCAGAAAGCTTAGGTACCCTCTTCATATCAGCTATCAGCTTGGCAAGTATTAAATCTGGTCTTCCAAATCTCATCTCTAATGTCGTCATGACGTCAGATGCAGATGCTGTCGCAAGTAGTCTAGCAGACACTGCCTCCCAGGCTTCACCGTGCAGACATCGCTGAAGACGGGAGATGTTCTCTTCTTCGGTATACTGGCCTATTCTGGTAGTCGTTTTAAAAGCGTTCTTAAATCGTAGCCAATCGAGTGGGTCACCAGAGAAAGATGGTAAATCTCTTGCAGAAAGACGTCCAAGCAACTTGTCGGCTACTTTAGGAGAGCTGGAGGATGTACCTGCAGCCTTGAATGCTTCAGTGATGGCACGTGTCAGTTGGTTCAATCCGAAATCGTCGGTGCGCATGTGGTTATCATCATGTACTTGATTAACTGCGTTCTCAAGATCATGCGTGTTTTGTTTCCCCATGTTGACGTTTTCAATCCATTCACGCGTCCGAGCTGACCTACTAGAACTGGCGGCGCTATTCTCCAATATAACAAGTTCTTCGTGTAGACGCGCATCAACTAAAGCTTTCTCCGCTGCTAATCTCTGCTTTTCTATTTCTATCCTTCGCTGCTCGATTTCTAAGGACTGTCGCTCTATTTCAGCCTTCTGTCTAATCGCTTGTGCCTCTAATAATCGTTTTTGAGAGGCAACACTAATCCCGCTACGACATGAATGAGCTGTAGTTATCGATTTGAGGCTGCTACTATTACGATTACAGTGTTTGGCATTACCAGTTATAGTCTGGGAAGTAAGGGTGGTGGTTGCCTCCGCGGTGGTAATCGGTCCCCCGGTGGTAGTCTCGTCCATCACTTTACTTCGAATTATCGGTTCCAGTTTCGTCGTTTTTGCCGCTAATCGTTCACTGCGTCGCATTCCTGGTTTATTCCATTAATCACCGGCCTCAAGGACCACTTTGTTGCAAGCAGTTTAAAATAAATAATAAAACTGATATTCTATCGTAGAAAATATTTTAATCCAATTATACTGACAGTGACATGACACCAACCCAACACTATTTTTAAATCATATTATTTTTCACTGTCCAAAGAGTTCAGCACAAGTGGTGATGATTAATAACAAACATAACTAGATAATTATTATAAATATGTTTCTGATTAGTCATAAGTGGTTATATTTAAGAATGTAAATAATTGTGTAAAGATATATTATTATAAATAGTGTGTATGATAATTGTGTGAGTGTTTACACAAAGTAGGCTACAATGACATTAATGTCATTTTGACAAAATGTTTTAACTTATTAATACAGAAAACTATTTCTTTATGGATAAGATTCTTTAGATTTATTACGAAAAAAATAAGCATAAAGGAATTATCGGGAACGAATGATCGCTAATAAACGACAAAATAAACTTTTCGATAAAACTTATCGAGCCTAGTTTCATGCTAGCGGTGGTAGATATGTATAACTCGATAGACTAAGTGTGTTTATCGATCGATAAATAATGTCTACCGATAGATCCGTGCTCGCACTGCAGCTAGGATATTTATATTGTATATTCAGTAGGTGTGAAAATCGGCAAATACGTATTTTTTTTTATGGCAAAACAATTTTGGCGGGGTCAGATAGTATATTATATATAAAATTCTCGACTCATAGTTTTCCATACAATTTTTACCATACTCCTACGAAACAGCTAGACCGATTTTTATATGTATATTATGTAGGTCTGAGAATCGGGTACTATCTAATATTTTTTTTGGACATTTTTTTATCGCAAAACAACGCTTGCGGTCAGCTAGTATTCTATAAAGTTTTAAATATCTATATTGGATTTGATAAAAAACTTATTTGTACTTCTTAGTAATAAAAGGACACGGTAATGTGGATGCTCTTGCACAGAGCAGTGAGTCAATTCTGCTATTTATTTTCCTAAACGGATCGGCTGCGGTTCGTTATCGTTACCAATGCGGTTGTAATACAAAAAGGTATTCCACTAACATTACTTATAAAGCCGGAACGCTAACGAAACGCTCTCGGTTGGTTCAACTGCGGCTCGATAACTGTTAGCAATATTGCAAGAAAAAAATATATTTTGGGTTAGTGACTAGACAGTTGTTAATTTTGGACAGTTCGAACAAAGAACTATCGATGCGTTTCGGCTGCCACAAATGTTAAATATTTATTCTTAATTTTTGATTTTAACATTATTATAAATGTTTGAAAAATTACTTAGTAATTAAAATAGAATAAAACTAGAAAAATTTCACGTCCAGAGGCAGGAATCGAACCCGCGACCTTTCGCAATCCGGGCGACTGCTCTGACCACTGAGCCACCCAGGACTTGGGATATCCCTGTGAAATTCTTCTAGTCCATCTTGTATTTGCGTTTATGAGCTAACGTCCACCCTACAATGTCGAAATATTCTATTTCAACATCCGAAACGAGTATTTTTACAAATACCGACGATTCGGTTAAGTTGGGGTAGTGCTTTCAAATATTCTTAATTTTTTATTTGAAAAAATTGAAAAAAAAAAAAATGAAAATGAAAAAAAAGATGAAAAAAATTAACATATAAACAACAAAACAATTAACATTATTGTTTTTTATTATTATTATTTTTTTTTTTTGATTTTTTTTTTTTTGATTTTTTTTTTTTTTTTTTGTGAAATTTTTCTAGTTTTATTCTATTTTAATTGTTAAATATTTAGCAGAATACGAAACAATGATTGAACGGAACGGTTCGCGTTACGTGTTTGTTAGTAGAATACGAAACTGATGCGTTTCGGTTACGTTTCGATTGCGTTGAGTTAGCAGAATACAAAAACGTTGTAACTTAAGCGTTTCCGATTCGTTTCAGATTAAAATAAAATAGTAGAATTGGGGGGCAGGTATTAAGTAAGTAGCAGTAGGACTTACTGTAAACATTTGATCGCTCAATCAGTTTATTTTTCTTTCAGCATGTCCCATGTAGTGGGATCCTCCATGTCGATGTTTGGACGGGCACCCGCTGAAATCAGAGAAGTCTTCTATTAAACATTTGCCAGGATATTATTATAACTTTGAAATCTTTTTAATTTGCCGACTAGTTAAATAATGTTTCTATTTTGAGATGGAGTAATATCATTAATGTGAACAAAAACACCTAAGAATATAATGGATTATTTTGAGAACAAAAGAGATGTTTAAAGTTGGAAATGTTAGTAATTTCAGAGATTTAAATATTGGCTTACAGCTATGTGTAGGTTTAAGATTGCAGATGGCTCTAACACATCTTTTTTGAGCTCTAAAAAGAATATCTCTACATGACGAGTTACCCCAGAATACAATTCCATAATGGAGAGTTGACATAACAAATCCATGATAAGCAGTCAAAACTGTTTAAACGGTTTTCTATTTTTGCAAGCTTATTAAGGCGATACCTCGAGAAATTTGTTTCTAAATGGGCCCGCCCACTCACCCCCGCGACCCGCAATTTACACTCGTCGCTCGCTACGTAAAATTTGAAGTTAATGGAAATGGAAAAGAACAAAAAGCAATGGAGTTGTATCACACTATTTTATTGAAAATTTGAGTATGTAAATATTCGTCTGTATGAATGCAATTATAATAAAACACGAAAAACTGTATACCTAAATATATATATTTTTAATCTATTAAGCCCAATACATTCTAACAGTTACTGTTGTATCTAAAAGCGCCTCATATTTCTTTGTAGAGTGGTCAGAGACCCTGACTACTTAGCCAACGGGTCCGGGTTCGAACCACCCCCGTCGGAACAATGTTTGTGTGATTAAAAAAGATTTTTGTGCACGGGTCTTGAATGTATATTTTAGTTTATTTCTAATGTTTATTTATACCTAAGTCAAAGAATATTATGTAGGTACATAAACAAATTTTAATATAGGTAATTAAACATTTATTTGTTACCCATTTCATTTTATATGTTTAATTAAAATTAAATATCCTTAACCTCTGACCTATTACCTTTTTTTTTTTTTTTTTTTTTTTTTTTCGGGGAGAAATCCGACTACAGACCTACCCGCCACTGGCTAAGTGACGGGCGTGTGTGGGGGTCGCCCAGCGCTTATAAGGCACTGGGAATACCCACTAAAACTCCCCGGTAACTCCACTGCCCTTCACGGAGGTAGCCTGGGCTCTGCCGAAGCAATTTCACCAAACCACCCCCAGGCAACCCGGCCTTGCGGCCAGGTTTCGCACCGATGGGGATTACCCAGAGTCACTTGGGTAATCCCAGACGTGGCGGCCTGTGCAATGCATGCGTGGGAGCCACCCACGCACTCAGCCGCGCCTAGGGCGTAGGAAGACGAGCGATCACCGCCCGCCTCCTCGCGCCCACCCGCCTACGCCGGATAGGGGCGGCCAGAGGATCCTGTTCCCGCTCCCTCTCCGCTGCCTCCTTCTGCATGAGAACAGTCTCGCAGAAGGAGGCGACAGCCTCCCATACCCTCTCGCTACCAACCATGGCTCTTACCATGGTTGGTAGCGAGAGATGACCGCCACCGAGCGCCGCACGAAGTTCGCGGCGCTCGTGTCGCCAGGCCGGACACTCCACAAGGGTGTGCTCGGCCGTATCGTCGGGGGAGTCGCAGTGATGACACCGCGGCGTCTCTTCCCGACGAGCGATACGGTACAGGTAGTGGCCGAAGCAACCATGTCCGGTCAGTACCTGTACCATGCGATAGGTGAGGCTGCCAATCCGGCGCCCAACCCACTCCTCCAACACCGGACGAATCGCTTCGATCGTCCGGTGGCCGGCTGCTGGGGTAGCTAGTGCCTCGCCCCATTGGCGCAGAGCTTCCCTCTGCGCCAGGTTGCGGACCCGCCTGACTTCGTCGGACCTCTGACCTATTACCTAGCTCAAAGCAAGCACCGTTAGAGCTAGTGTTATGAATACTAACTAGGTAACGAATAAATTATTTTATATGTTTAATATAAAAGAAAACTGAACAAAAATAAATTAGGAAAAGCGACTTTAATCTTAACAACCACAAAAATTGTACCCAAGTTAACGCACATATAAGTATCGCGTTTTGACCCTACTACTACGGAAAAAGACATAAGGGAATTACTGACTGAGCTGGGAGAAACAGTACACAGAATAGAAAAGCTTACGGCGTATAAGCCCACTGGTTTTTCATCATTTTAAATCACTATAGGTAAAGATAAAGAAAACAAGCTCTTAAGGCGTAGGGGTACTGAATGGACCTTGAGCACCAAGCGACATCTATTCAGTGCCTAGGATAATACTATATACTTCAAGCAGACTAAATATCGAATAGTCATGCTGCTGTACCGATAGATGGCGTACACGGGATCCTGCCTTTTCGCCGAAAATTGTTTCACACCAGTAATAACAAGAAAAAATAAATTGGAATTGCAGGTTCGTTGTCATTCAGAGGCCTTAGATAAATGCCTACCATTCCCTTCAATCCAAAACACAGTGTGTTTCACGTCTGAAGTAAGAAAGGCCGTGGTACCTACCCAATACGTAATACGACAGTTGTAAAAAAGGGGTCGATCGGATATGTAGATCCACCCAATACTTTAGGTAAATTATTACTGACTATTATGAAATAATACAATTTAATCTCTGTGTCGGTTATTACTCTGTGCATTAGAAAATGAAGCGCGTCTGAAGGCATTCCGTCGGAGAGCGTGCAAGACCGTATAAGAGCAGTTTGCAATACCGTGTATGTGCTTTTTGTTTATTTCAAAATATTGAAGAAAAAAGTATACACAGTTTTTTGACTGAACTTGTTTAGGATTTTCTGGGTGTTGTTTAATGAGAATCTAGCATAAGCGAATCAACGCTAATAGCCTACTGGCGCGATATTTCAATTTTGCGACTTTTGTAAATACACGGTATTGCAAACTGCTTTTACGCGGTCTTGCACGCTCACCGACGATTACCTACTAATGCTGCTAGAAGTACCTTCCTTGTGAATTGAATTAGCTTCATATCCGGCTCATCATTGACTTTGAAAAGTAATTGTATTTTCAAATAAAAAGTTCTGCCTAGGTGCTACTTAGTTTTAATTTCCGCGCATTATTTGAGAAAAGTACCTACCTACTAAACAAGCCTTGGCCACAGCCAGGCATTGACTTACGTTTGGTAGGTAGTATAAATTTATTAGCCGTTCGTCCATCAATGCCTCTTGCTGGCTGCTGCAGTTATATTTTGCAGCAACTAATAAGTTCACGTTTCAGTATTCAGTACATATAGATAACAATAACTCTTCAATTTTTTTTACGAGTCATGGATGTTTGTACCCTATATTTATTTAGTTAATTTCCAATATTTATATACTTAGGTACATATTATTATCATTATTTCTCCGTAATCCATAGTATCCATAGGCTAGATAATAGGTGTGAGTGTATATTATTATTATTAATCTATTTCAACTAGTTTTTATAATATAGGTAGGTACCTACTCGTTTAGTTCGGTCCCCGCACGGAACAATTGGAAATTTGGAAATGGTACGGCATGCGGCAGAGCGGCAACGTAGCGCGGCAGTTCCGCGGACATGCAACGTCGCCTTTCCGTGGTTTCAGAATAGAATAGAATATAATAGAACTTTATTACAATAACTTTATTACTTTATAAACTTTATAAGCATGGAAAAGGTACAATTTTTTGGTCTTAACTTTAAAACAAGAATAACTTTTTCCTACCTTTTCAGATGTATACACAAAACCCAATTAACGAAATATTTACCTATTTATAATCTAAAAATTCTTGTACACGATAAAAACACTTCTTTGTTAGCCAATATTTCACTATTTTTCTAAATTTCGGAAACGCTGGACTTTTAAAGTCATCTGATACTTAGTTTATTAAAAAAAAATACCTACACTTTTTATAAGTGTTTTTAGTTACAAGCGTCAATTTAGCTGAAGGCTTATATGTATAGTTTGTTTTATACATAAAGCGAAGATTTCGATTAATAAAACGAAGATTTTGACTAATTACTTAAAACAAATAGCTATGTTTGTACATAAATAAAAAAATATCAAAAATATACAGACAAGGGAATGTAAGCAACTAATATTTCGTAAAAAAAGGTCAACAAGAATAAAAAAAAATGCAAACCTAAAAGAATATAGAAAAAAATATATGTATATTCGGTTTTGATTCTTGATACACGGATCGTTACGCTGGGTGCTTTATAAATACACCACCGAAGCTAAATTTGAATTGTCCAAATAAGGTATTTAAATTTACTAAAAAAAGGGTGGTTGAATATGTGCACGGTTTCAATATATTTCTGTTGCACTATATTTAGTAAAATTTCACACAGTCCTCTAAATGTTGAAAAAAATGCCACTTGATCTATTGATTTCTTCTTGCCAGCCACTAATATCACTAGATGCAAGTATTGTCTTATTTTAGTATTATGATAGTCATTGCGTTTTATTACTGAATCAGTATATTATTGTTGGTGATAACATTTGTTGTATTAGGTTGAGACTTAAACTAGCTATTTTAAATACTCTTACTGACTGTAAATCAATAAACAACACGGGGATATATTAACTTTGGAAACGAACGCCTGACCATTATTGCGAGCAAAATATCAGTCCGTGGTAATCGTAGGCGCAAAGGTTGAAATCCATTTAAAACAATTTATATCCTTTATTTGTTGGCTTTTTGAAAAAAATGGACCTACTTGCTAAAGGCACGAATGCTATGAATAACTATACCGCGTTTGACACTAAACAAATAACTCGTTTAAAATACAAATTCGTATAAGCGAGATCGAGATCGCGACACTTTGAAATAATTTTGAGTGATAATAAGAACTAATTACTAGTATTTAGAACCTACTGGCTAAAATTCAACATATATGTTACATAATATATCAATTACAACATCCTCTATGCAGCATTTTCGCCAGAAAAACTGCTCGAAAACAGCTTTTTTTCGTATATTCTCCTTACGTGAAGAGTTCTGGCCTTTAGGAATAGTATACAGACGTTTCAAGGGTTAGCGCTAGACAATATATCGCATACCACTTAATATGAATCCAATCAGTATTGTATCTTTTAACTGTAAAAGTACAAGGAGGTCATGCGCACAGGTGACGGAACTATGTAAGGACTACGATGTTATATGCCTACAAGAACTATGGCTACTACAAAATGACATCGACTTCCTGGGCAATGTGAACTCTGATTTCGCCTACCATGGACTGTCAGCGAAGGACACGGCTGCTGGAAGAATAAGGGGGAGACCCTATGGAGGAGTCGCGGTTATGTGGCGTAAAAGTAAATTTACTGACGTCACTACGTGTATGCTGTGGAACTACCCGTATTGCAGCAGTACAGATGAAACTCAAAGATCGAAGTCTGCTGATTATGTCAGTGTATATGCCTACGGACTGTGAGGACAACTTGCCCCTATTCACTCAGTGCTTGGGGCGTATTAGCGCTGTGATAGAAGACCTTGAGGGGGATTGCATGTTGGCGATGGGCGACTAAAACGCAGCCCCTGGAGCTCGCTTTGGGGACGAGCTGCGGGACTTCTGTAGCGACCAGCAGTGGGTATGTGCGGACATGGACCCCCTCGGTGAGTCAGCCAATGCTTATACTTTTCGTAGTAAAGTGAATGGTAAGACGAGCTGGTTAGACCACTGCGTCTGTACGACTTCGGCGTTTGACCTTGTGCAGGATGTTTCTATTTTAAGTGACAATGTGTATTGGTCTGATCATCTGTCATTGGCAGTCAAGTGTAGTGTGGACCTCATTACACCAAATATTGTATTACCTAAAGTCCCAATACACAAAACAAAAATTGTGGCAGGGAAATGCACTGTGTTACTCAATAGTAATGAGTGATGTGTACTATAACAATATAGTGAATGTATTGACTCGGGCGGCTCGTGATACGTACCACTGTAAAGTTAAGCATAAAAAAAACAAATTACTGGTTGGAATTTTCATGTCCGAGAAAGTCATTCAAAAGCTCGATTAGCACACCAAGTTTGGGTATTAAACGGTCGGCCGAGTCAAGGACATTTATATGATGAAATGCATTTTGCAAGAAAAAAATAAATTAAAATGGTGTCTTAATAATGAACATAAGATAAAAATACAATGCAATGCTTAATAATTGCAAAGCATAGATACAATAAGGAATTTTCAAAATTTCGGAAGTCAACTCGTAAATTAAACTGCAAACCTACTTTGCATTTATTTGTAAACAAATGTCAGAATACTAAAGATATAGCTAATATGTTTGCATCTTATTTCAATGTGAATAGCACAATGTCAGAGTGTAGCGGGGAGAAGCCTGTCTGTGGTGGGTCGGCCACTGCCCGCGCCTCCGCAAACGGCCCGCACCTAGGCCAGCGTCCGGAGGTTCATCACACTCCCGATAGTATATTTCAATGCGTGCGCGAAATGAAGCGCGGGAAGTCGCCGGGCCACGATGGACTTAGTATTGAACATATTCTACACGGTGGGCCCTTGCTATATGATAAACTGTGTGCGTTTTCTTCCTTGTTTTATAACGATATTTCATTCGCCGCTAAGCACGTGGCAATTCAAACATGAATCCGTACGTAAATTCTAAAGAATCCTAAAATTCATAAGAACTTGTATGTGGACCAAAGTTTTAAATGCGACGTTGCCAGCTCAGGTAAAGAGTAATTCATTTTAGATAAATTACATCTAAGCATTTGGTTTGTATGAAAATAAAAAATGTTAAAGAAATTGGAATTCATAAAAGTGTTCATAGTAAAAAATTATCAATTTAATAGTCTGAATAACATACCGAAGTTAATGTATAACCTTAGGAAGACGGTGTATATAAATTATAGATATTAAAAATAAACTTACATAAACATATAAACATCCAATACCCGTGAACAAATATCTGTACTCATAACACAAACATCTGTTCCGGCCAGGGTTTAATCGAGCCCGGAACCGCTGGTTAAGTATAATTATATATTTTATTCTTAATTTTTGATTTTAACATTATTATAAATGTTTAAAAAATTACTTAGTAATTAAAATATAATAAAACTAGAAAAATATAAACATGTTTTTCTAGTTTTATTATATTTTATATTAAATCATATAGATGGAATAGAATAGAACAGAATAGAATAAAACTTTATTCAGCATCACAACATAAAAGACTTAATTCTAATACAAAATAAATTATAAATTATCATTGAGTGATTAAGCTGAAATGGTATCCACTCAGCATTTGTCGCAGCTGCTACCAACCTCGACGCTGATTTTCAGTGGAGCCTTTTGTAGGATTTGATTGTGAAATAGGTAGCCAAGCCAGGGTTAAATAAAAAACAAAACAAGCTCTAAAAGCAATCCAATTTGATAAAAAATAAAATAAAAAATAATAATAATAATATACATACAATACATATATTCATACATAAATACACACATACAACATATTTAAATATATTAGTAACGGTATATACTTTTATATGTTGATATCAATAATTTTATAGAAAATACTACATACTTATAAAAGAGTTATATAAATCAGCTGATATGAGATACTGATAAGTTTAAGATGGGATGAAAAGCAGAGTGTATTACTCAGTCGCAAAATTATTTTTACCTCGGATGACTATAAAGGCGCCCTCGCCGTAAAAATATTATAATTATGTTCCCTTATGATACAATATACCTACTATTAACTAAGCTAGGAGGAAAATAACGGTAATAAGTAATTATAAGAAACACATGTACTTTTAAAATTGGTTTATTGAAAGCTTTTTTCTTAATCTGTCAAGCCGCGATATACCACCGGGACAATTGAAAAATCAATTGTGTCTGGAAACTCATGCTTAACGGGTTAGACAATTTTTATAAATCTTCGAAATGTGGTGCCTCAAATTGTCAAAATATTCGGCCGATCCCCGACCGACCCGATCCATACAAAACGTTTCGGCTTTTCTATACTATAATAATCATGTATAGCTTGCTCTTGAATCACTATCTATTGCTGAAAAGTGAATAAAAATGTTCCATAACTAAAAATAATAAATAAGGCTCATAAACATGTGTAATAAAATGTATAAATATTAGAGATGCAACGATTCGGGCATTACGGTAACGATTACTATAACAATGTAAACTAGAACAACATAATAAATTTTATTTATTTAATTAAATATAATAAACAAATGATGTCGTAAATCAGTTGTTTTAAGTTAAATATTACGAATAAACATAACGGACACCTTTTGACACCAAATGTTTTGTACCTATGGTCTGATTTTATAAGTATTAGGTATACTATATACCTAAGTATTAGGTATACCCTACATATTTTAGGTATACCAAACAAACACTACAAAATGGTCATAATATAGCATATTACATGATGAACATTGAAATGAGTAAATATTCGGATGGTTCAGGTACTTACCAACTCGAGGTACCTATAGGGCATAGGGTGTCAGTACCCCAAGCAGGAAATATTTTCGTAATCGTATAGTAATCGTATTTTCTTACTATTCGATAACGATCACGATACTAAGCTGGCAGCATGAAACAATGCTCCGTAACTATCGTCAACACGATAGTAATACGATACTATAGGTAAACTTAGGCCGCCCACAACCGTACAAAGTAGACACGAAGTGCGTTCAAAAATCACTGCAGCAACATTGTGTGTTACAAATCAATGAAAAAACTAATCAATCTTTTTGATATTTATTGAAAAAATGACAACTTATTCACTTTTCTACTAATGCAAAGCAAATCTTCCAGTTAAATTTATAATTAAGGCATAATAATAAGGTTTCTTGTTTTATTTGGTACAGACTTAGAAACAGTTTCTGAACGTACCAATTCCTCAATGCCAACTATATGTAAACAAAACCAACCTCTCAAAACAAAAACTCGTCGAGTCAAGTGGAATCTTTCGACATTATTAGTTGAAAAAGAAGTGTTATTTATTGGTTATAATGTGCATACATGTGCAAGCAATTCAATTATGGTCGAAGATAAAAGAAGCGTATATAAATTTTTAACCGACTTCAAAAACGAGGAGGTTCTCAATTCGGTCGGTATGTTTTTTTTTTTTTTTTCTATGTATGTACACCGATTACGCCGAGATTACTGATCCGATTTACGTGATTCTTTTTTTGTTCGATGCGGAATAGCTGCCATCTGGTCCCATAAAAATTTTTTCAAAAACAGTTGGGTACTTTGGTTTTAAATTAAAAAAAACTGAAATTATGAAATCATCTACATAAGCGAAATTGCGAATTTTTGCTTTTCCAATGACTTTTTAGTGAAACGATACGATAGTAGGAAACAATATAAGTTGACGGTCACCCATCTAGCTTCGACCGTAGAAAGTTATCACTAAAAATTGTGACAAAAAAAAATTAAACAAAAATTAAAACCGACTTCAAAAAACTGAAAAGGATGAAATAATTAAATTTAAGTAGGTAGTCATCCCCTAGAAACATATTTTTGGAGTTGGTGCTAAGTGGTTTCCAAAAACAATAGAAAGTAAAGCACCGACTCCAAAAATATGTTTCTAGGGGATGACTACCTACTTAAATTTAATTATTTCATCCTTTTCAGTTTTTTGAAGTCGGTTTTAATTTTTGTTTAAAATTTTTTCATGAAGAAATAAGTTATGAGACACATTTATTGTTTGTAAACCTTGTCACGATATGGAATAGTCTAACAGTTTGTAGGTAATATGATGGATTTCATGAAGAGGTGAGTTCGTTTTATTTGTATATTACTATGTAAATACTTCTAATTGTGTGTGACTATCAAAACTTATTCTTGTATTATGCAAACGGAAGAAAAGTGACGAAAGGTTAGCTTCGAATGACCACTTATTTATTCTGTAGATAAGTATGTTTCATATCAAATTGCTGTAAGCCAAACATTAAAGTGAAAAAAAAAATGAAATGGATGCAGTGACAGGACATAGGATATTTTTGGAACAATAACCTACATCCACGCGAGCGGACCCACGAGCTGGCCGTATTTGACTATAATCCTAAATATTATTATAAATGGGAAAGTGAATTTCTTTGTTCAATCGTTACAGTTTCACACCTAAACCACTAAACTGATTTAGATGAAACTTGGAAAAACTTTACTTTTTGGAGCGATAACCGACATCCACGTGGATGAAGCCGTGAGCGGTTGCTAGTTGATAAATAAATAATTTCACTTGTGATATGAATACAAGTTTAGGTGTAAAATCTATGGATATAGATAGATTCTTGTAGATCAATAAATACTGAATACATAGGTAGATGTGATATTATTATTTTTTTATATCCACAGGTGAAAAAGAAGTGGAGTTGGTTTATCCAGATGTTAACTCTAGCCAAATTGAATTCCCTGGAGAAGAGACAGATTTGGGGATGGAACCCACTCCTAATCCTGATTGGGCAAGAAGAATTAAACCTTCCTGGCACCAGACAATATCAACCACCTCAAGAACTAACTCCAGCACCAGCTAGGAAATGGATCCCACTATACTATATATAGCTAAAAAGACTCGGGACGCAAGGAGTGAATATATGAAGTGTTACCCACAGGCAACAGATTTTCCCGTACTGAAGATCGAAAGGTAGTGGACTGTATACTTAAACGCGATTGCTTGAGTTAAAACAATACTTCTTCTTTATTCACATCTGGATGACCGACCGCGAGTTACATAAAAAATATCGATACCGGAGAGCGTACGAAACCGCGTCCCGACGGTCGGTCTAATACACCAAAAATACATATCGCAACTCTTGGAGCCTCTGACGAGAAGGCGTGACCTGTCATAGCCCGGTCACCTGTCCCTTTCCTCCGGTATTCTCCCTCTAATCAGATGACTCACCCTGTTTACAAAAATATTGCGGGTAAATAGAAAAAGTTTATCTATTTATCTATTTCCCTATTCCTTAGGATAGACAAGGCATTTATCCCCTTAATCCTGTTTACCATAATCAATTGCACTTGCCTCCCCTAAGAACTAACATTATACATCTAGGTAGTACCTTTAGCCTATCTACCTAGCTTACATAAGACATATCACAAATCTAGGTAGTACATTTAGCCTATCTACCTAGCTTACATTGGACATCACATATCTAGGTAGTACATATAACCTATCTACCTAGCCCCTATATACTGCACCGTAGTGCTTATGACATTCTAATAGATAGATATCGGGGAATAAAACATAACGCTTACTCATCGTTTAATCCATAATGCATCACAACTTAACCAAAATGCAAATCCTAAGCATGTTATATACATAATAGTCTAACGACTTATCAACTTTATTTCCATATAAGTCTATCATAACATATCATTTTAATCAACTTAAGTATTTCATGTTACAAGCTTAACCAATAACTTATATATTTCATTCATTTACATAAGCTTATCGCTATAGCTTAAATATCTCATGTTAACAGCAATAACAAACACTTTAAACATTATTTACTTTACATCTAGGCATTAAAACCTTATGGAGCGCTAACTACGCTATCTATACATCATTTAGCAACCATTATATGCTTCTAACCGACATAGCTCATTACACAACGCGAACTAGACTATGTAAACATCCTTTAGCAATAACCATTTACTTTTAACCGATACAGTTATTACGATGCACATACTAATCACATAAGCCTTCTATAGCTTGTCTCTTTAACTTTATGCGATATAGATCGACACTTTAAAACATTACATAGCGCGCACTCACTTATTTACTTTACTTATTGACTTATTTCACTATATATCTACTTCACTATAATGTTTTTAAACACCGCACAGTCCATGTACGCACCTCGCACTATGTGCTACACGTCTTGCACCTCTTCAGGCAGGTCTGTCCGCAACATGAAGGATGGATTTTAAAAGCTGATTGAGATGAGGATAAAATGAATGTTAAACTAAAGAAACAGAGAATATCGCAAATATGTTTTGAACTAGAACTTGGTTTGCATTCATTAGTGAAACTTTGAGTGTAGCTGTTCAAGAAATTGATGTATAATAAAAGTAGAGATAAATGATTAGTACTGATGAAAAAGAAAAATATATTTTTACATTTATTATTAATTTAAGGTAAATAGGTGAAAATTAAAATTAAATTTGTTAAACTAGAGTAATGTTCAATATTTATACTTTAAAAATAGGTTATATAGTGGCAATTAATTATTTTGTGAACCTATAATAAAGTTTTCTAAATTATTATTTTTCTTCTAATTATAACTAGCATTATTCTTATTATAATCTTATGATGCAATGCAATTTATGTTATGTTCGATCCTTGCTAAGACACCTCCAGCAGTTTTTTAATCGTTCAAAGGAATTTTCAGTCACCATCCTTGTCCTTCCATGTTCCTTCCATAAGAGATGTATTTATGTCTGCCATAGGACTATTAATTATCGACTGCATGGGAAGTAGGCGACATCAATTATGGTCTTTCTGAATATCCAGAATCGCGTACAAAAAAAAATTAAATACATATTATCATATACTTATTTTTCATTGTTACTGAATATTTGTTATTTATTTTAGTGCTGTTGATTTAATTATCATTTACTGAGGCGGTATCTATTTATAAACTCTCTTTCATTTGAATAGCAACATCACATATTCAACATTTCATCCTTATTTCATCAGTAAAATTCTTTGTTGATTTTTTCTGTTTATACAACAAAAATAAAAAGATAACTTGGATACATTGTTGTATATAAAAAGATACCTAGTTATTTTGTAAGAGTATGCATAAATTCAATAATTTAACACAATCAACATACCTTCTGATTTCATCGTCTTCTACTCTAAGAGTATCTACTAAACGCCAGTGTAAGTAGTAACTACGTAAAGAATGGCTTCCCACACATAATACACATAATTTTCAGTCACTAAAATTGCTTTTTATCAATAAAACATCAATTTTTCGCCAATCGCCATTAATTTCGACTCCCATGTCCCCTAGCTTGTCCACCGCATCAAAGAACTCCGCCATGTGCGCGGGGATATCGCCACCTTCGTCCATCCGCTTCAATGTAAGCTGGTCGCCTTTTTCGCAGGTCCCTTTGAAGCATAAATCGACTCGAGCTTGAGCCAGAGATCACGTGCCGTAGCAAACCCCCTTGTATGCCTCAACTCGCCAGGATTGATCGCGAGTATCAACTCTGCCTTCGCCTTCTCATCACCATGATCCGAATCTTTACGTTCATTAGGTTCCGAAGGCCTAGGTCGACTGCCATTAACAAAACACCATGCATCATTCTTTACCAGCAATGCCTGTACCTGGATTCTCCAACTGCCGTAGTTATCCCGACTCAGCAACTCAATCCGTACGCTACGTAAACTAGACATCTTTATTCACGTACCTTTATTGCCGGCCCTCGATAGTATTCAGCTTATCCAAACAAAATTCTCACCACGATGTTTTACCGGTATTCTCCTGGATTGCGCACATCTGGGCCCATAACCTTTGTGAGGGTTGTGTGTGTGGCAATGGAACATCCATAAAGAAATACGGGATAAAAGATATTGAGAATTAAATAAGAAAAGTGTACAGGCATTTTATCAAAACGAATTAACAGACAAGAGTGTTATTTTCCGTTGTTATGGTTACCTAAAACATAGACTTCCAATACTATTTATTGTGAGATACATTTTTTTCTGTTTGTCTATTGTTAACTTGCTGGTGTTTGGATACAATCTGTAAGCCTGCATGTGATTGAATAAATAAATAAAGAAGACGAATAAGACAGCAGTATGTAGACTTAACCCCTGTATTCATAAAAACAAGTGAACTTATATGAGGCTTATAAAGTGTTTTGTTTCTCTCACTCGTATGAGAAAGGAGAAAGATAAAACATATTTTAGCAGTGTTTTATCTAAAATAGGTTTATTGAGCGTTTATGAATATGGACGTTAGTGTATCAACCTCCCTGTAGAATCTTTCGACATTATTAGTTGAAAAAGAAGTGTTATTTATTGGTTATAATGTGCATACATGTGCAAGCAATTCAATTATGGTCGAAGTTAAAGAAGCGTAGATATATAAATTTTTCGTGAAGAAATAAGTTTTAAGACAATATTTATTAATTGTAAACCTTGTCACGATATGGAATAGTCCAAAAGTTTGTAGGTATTATGATGGATTTCATGAAGAGGTGAGTTGGTTTCATTTGTATATTAATCTCTTTATACTTCCAATTTTGTGTGTGATTAATTATCAAACTTATTCTTGTATTACGTAAACGCCCGAAATGTGACGAAAGGTTAGCTTTGAATGATGACTTATTTATTCTGTAGATAAGTTTATTTTAGATCAAATTGCTGTAAGCCAAAAATTTTTATAAAATTTGCTTAAATAATGTTGGGTTACATAGTAAAATCCATACTAATATGATTAATAAATGCGAGAGTAACTCTGTCTGTCGGTTACCTTTTCACGCTTGAACCGCTGAACTAATTAAAGTGGAAAAAAAAAATTATTAAATGGATGGAGTGACAGGACATAGGTAGGATTAACGAACGCATTTTTTAATAATATTTTTGGAACAATAACCTACATCCAGGCGAGCGGAGCCGCGAGCTAGCCGTATTTGACTTTAATCCTAACTATTATTATAAATGGGAAAGTGAATTTCTTTGTTTAATCGTTAAACCACTAAACTGATTTAGATGAAACTTGGTATGGAAAAACTTTACTTTTTGGAGCGATAACCGACATCCACATGGATGAAGCCGTGAGCGGTTGCTAGTTGATAAATAAATAATTTTATTAGTGGTATAAATAAAAGTTTAGGTGTAAAATCTATGGATATAGATAGATTCTTGTAAATCAATAAATACTGAATACGTAGGTAGATGTGATATTTTTTTTCATATCCATTAAACAAAAATTAAAACTGAGTCCAAAAAACTGAAAAGGATAAAATAATTAAATTTTAGTAGGTACTCATCCCCTAGGAACATATTTTTGGAGTCGGTGCTTAACTATCTATGGTTTCTGGAAACAACTTAGCACCAACTCCAAAAATATGTTCCTAGGGGATGAGTACTTACTAAAATTCAATTATTTTATCCTTATCAGTTTTTTTGAGTCGGTTTTAACTTTTGTTTAAATATATTTTTTTTCACTATTTTTAGTAATAACTTTTGAAGGTCAAAGCTAGATGGGTGACCGCGAGCATATATTGATTTCTACTATCGTATCATTACACTAAAAATTCATAGGAAAGCAAAAATCCGCAATTTCGCATATGTAGATGACTTAATTTTTCCAGTTTTTTTGATTTAAAAACCAAACTACCCAATGGATTTTCAAAATTTTTTTATGGGACCAAATGGGAACTATTCCGCATCGATCAAAAAAAGAATCATCAATATCGGTTCACCCAGTCAAAAGTTCTGAGGTAAAAAAACATAAAAAAAAACAGACGAATCGATAACCTCCTCCTTTTTTTGAAGTCGGTTAAAAAGAAGAAGAGTTGGTTTATCTAGATGTTGACTCTAGCCAAATTGAATTCCCTGGAGAAGAGACAGATTTGGGGATGGAACCCACTCCTAATCCTGATTGGGCAAGAAGAATTAAACCTTCCTGGCACCAGACAATATCAACCACCTCAAGAACTAACTCCAGCACCAGCTAGGAAATGGATCCCACTATACTATATATAGCTAAAAAGACTCGGTGAAAATTAAAATTAAATATTGAATAGCTACAGCTATTCAAGAAATTGATGTATAATAAAAGTAGGGATAAATGATTAGAAGTGATGAAAAAGAAAAATATATTTTTACATTTATTATTACATTAAGGTAAATTGGTGAAAATTAAAATTAAATAGGTTATATTGTGGCAATCAATTATTTTGTAAACCTATAATAAAGTTTTCTAAATTATTATTATTTTTTATTCCAATTATAACTAGCATTATTCTTATTATAATCTTATGATGCAATGCAATTTATGTTATGTTCGATCGTTGCTAAGACATCTCCAGCAGTTTTTTAATTGTTCTAAGGAGTTTTCAATCACCATCATCCTTGTCCTTCCATGTTCCTTCCATAGGAGATGTATTTATGCCTGTCATACGACTATTAATTATCGACTGCATGAGAAGTAGGCGACATCTTGTGAATATTCAGAATCGCCCACAAAAAAAAATATTTATTATATACATATTATCATATACTTATTTTTCACTGTAGCTCAATATATAGCATTAACTGAGGCAGTATCTACTTATAAACTCTCTTTCATTTGAATAGTAACATCACATAGTCAACATTTCATCAGTAAATTTTTTTGTTGAATTTCTCTGTTTATACAACATAAATAAAATGATGATTTGGATACATTGCTGTTTATAAAAAGATACCTGATTGTTTTGCAAGAGTTAATAATATTAATTCAATTAATTTAATACAATTACCATACCTTCTGATTTCGTCGTCTTCTACTTACTCTAAGAGTATTTACTAAACGCCAGTGTAAGTAATAAGTACGTAAAGAATGGCTTCCCACACATATTACACATAATTTTCAGTCACTAAAATTGCTTTTTATCAATAAAATATCATTTTTTTTTATTTCACAACAATCGTAACGATAGTTTCTCACTGCAAAATACTTACTCGGTGAGAGGTAATACGATAGCTAGGTGTCGACAAAAACGATCCGTCAAAAATGAGTTCGTGCTGCCGACTCCGATACTGTGACCTTCGCTTACTTATACCATTACGATTACGAGACTAGTTTATTCGTGCTAGTGAATTTTAGTTGCGTAAACGACCGTAGTGGCGCTGCTCTGTTTTTCATACAAAATAATACGATTACCATTACATTAACTAAAGAGAACGATAGTGTTTCGTGGTTAGGGTACATTCTGTAAAATAATGTCGAGCATCGATGGGTAGATGAGAGGACGACGCTAACGACGTCTTACTCATTTAACAATTACCAATTCTTTAAACTTATGTGTGTTCATGCATTTGTGTAATAAAATAGAGATAAATATAAACAGAAACTCTTAACTTTTAATCTATTTTGTCGTTTATAGGTAATATATTTGGGTGTGTGTATATATATATAACATTTACGTAGTTACGCTCATGATAATTTGTTATACATTTGAGTTTGGAGTTGATTGTAACAATAATTGATGTATTCCACTTGTTTTACTTGGTGCTGCTGTGTGCACATACTTTGGCTTATTGTCTAGTTATAAAACTATGTAATCAAGTAATTAAATGTAATAGTGACTGTAAGCTGTTCTGTGTACCTAATAAATAAATAAATAAATAAATAATAAAGGGAAAAAACTTTGATTGTCATAAAATAGTTATGGCGCGTATAAAAGCCAAAGCGGCAAACTACGGCAAATAATTTATATGTGGAATGAAAGACTAAATGGCATACAATAATATGCAATTGATTTCATAGCTAACACTTTTTTTTAAGTACGCGGTGTTGCATGATTCGGGGCAGTGTGCTCCTTTTAGCATCTCCGGCTAGATGGAGAGCTCGGGGTTGGTTCGGTCTCGGGATGTTATAAGTTGGTGAAATGTTTGCCGGGCTTAGTGTACTTCTTAGTTCTGAAGGGCGCCACCAGTACAATAAATACTGGAAATTTAACAAAATGATAACAGCCGATTCCTATATTGTCCTCCAAGAAAGATTTCAAAAAGAAGGAGGTTATATGTTTCACTGTATGTTTTTTTCTATGTATGTTCACTGATTTCTCTGTCAATTGTGAACCGATTTAAAAAATTCTTTTCTTATTCGATAGAGTATACTCCTGAGGTGGCCCGATTGTCACGAAGTCAGGATCCAAGCAAACCTCAAGCAAGTTATAGGCACGTATGATTTTTTTTACTTTTTTCCAAAGCTATTCAAGTATTTGCTTCTGTTAGTCGTTATCTCATGTTGATGAGCTAGTGATGGAAGGTACAACTCCTTAACGGTAACGAGTTAGAAGATAATTTGTGGTGTCTAAAACCGCTTCCTCTTACACTTGGGCCACTGGCGGAAATCATACGATCTACGTCACAGCATGACGTAGTTCTAGCTACGGGGATTCGCTCCGCCCGCAAACAACATGGCTGCGCGTGCGCTTTTGTCTAGCGTCCCGCCTCTTTGGAGTGACGTCGCACTGGGCATTGTTCGGACGGGCAAACATAACATGGCGGCGCGCCCCACTGTCTCCCTCCACGCCTGACGTCACTGCGCGGACGACACACAACAAAACCAGTTGACCGGACCTCGCACACTCACTCCGCGCTCCGATCTCGGCTTTGCTTTTAATTTGAATTTGTTTCTGTTCTTGTAACAATATAGTAGTTTTCAGTAATCTTTGTTTAATTTAAATAAAATCAACTACGCGAATTTGCTATTCCTTCATTTTCTTGCAATAACGCTATAATAAATAATAATTAGCTTCCGATTAAGTAAAGATAGATAATTCAAGTAACCGAATTATCTTCAAATTCATTCACTTTGTATTTCAATCAAAGCCAGAGAGAGAGACAAGTCGAAAGTGCTGACGGACAAACATATGCCATATGCGTAGTGTTTACATTAATTTGTTTTAATTAATATTATTAAGTATATAATGTTTCCTTGTATCCGTTGAGCGAATCTGCCGCTGCGGATACGGTTTTATAATTTGCTACGTGTTATCGATAAGTGGCATTACACGATTTTAGTACATCACTATACGAAATACATAACCTATACGAGTCGGCAGAAAATCTACATAAAACAGGGAAATAGTTGCAAAATTTAAAATTTTAAGTAACCCCCGGCGTCATTCATTAATCATCTATCTAACACCATCTCATTAAGACTATTCATAAGAGCCCAAACACGCTATATGTGCTGTAAGTTTCTGAAGAATTAAGCATTTCGTAGACTTTTTGATGGTATAGGATCAGCTCAAGGATAGTATGTCATGGGAATGTCACCAAAGTGACAGTACACAAAATTTCAAATCAATCGGATGTATAAAAGTTAGTAAAACCCTTTTATCATGTACAAAATGAGCTGATAGTCATCAAACGCCTGAACTGATCTTCATAAATTATAGCTAAGAACCATCGTAGTCACATCAGCTTTCAAACAATGATAAAGTATGCTTTCCCGAATTAATAGAGGAAATGCACTAAGTTTAAGAAATTTCACTGACAGGTTTTCGAAAATATATCAACCATTATAATGTGACTAAACTACACGCAACGAACGTATTAGTACAATAAAACCATTACGAGACATTTAATTTGGTGGTATAATAAGACCTTCAAAGTACATCCGTTGACATTTTATTTATATAAAGTAGTGACAACTTCCAAAATTTCGAAACATTTTATGTATACGTGTCGTTCTTTAACTCATTAAAGGCTCTATAAATTAAGGAATAGCAAATATAGTGATTTCAGTTGCTATTTTATCCAGGTTTCTATTGTTCTGAGCATAGGTACACCACACCACACGACATATGACATTGACACCCCTTACAGGTTTGACAAGCACGACTCTACATACACTACAAGACATATATAGAGCCGGCATTGACTCCCCTTACAGGTTTGACAAGCAAGACTCTACATACACTCACATACACTCACATATGTAGTGCCGGCATTGACACCCCTTACAGGTTTGACAAGCACGACTCTACATACACTCACATAAACCACACAACATATATAGAGCCGGCATTGACACCCCTTACAGGTTTGACAAGCACGACTCTACATACACTACAAGACATATATAGAGCCGGCATTGACTCCCCTTACAGGTTTGACAAGCAAGACTCTACATACACTCACATACACTCACATATGTAGTGCCGGCATTGACACCCCTTACAGGTTTGACAAGCACGACTCTACATACACTCACATAAACCACACAACATATAGAGAGCCGGCATTGACACCCCTTACAGGTTTGACAAGCACGACTCTACATACACTCACATAAACCACACAACATATATAGAACCGGCATTGACACCCCTTACAGGTTTGACAAGAAAGGCTCTACATATACTCACATACACCACACGACATTGACACCCCTTATGGCCCATCCAGACTCTCGCGAGGCGCCTCCTAGAGGCTCTCGGTACGAGACTTGGCGAGCGGAGGATGCATGAGTGCTAGCCATCCACACTCTCGATTTATTCAGTTGCCTGCTACGTCTACTACAAGATGGATGTGATTGAAATGACTGTTTTGAGTACCGAACATGTTTCCGAAAGTTCGGTAATCTTCGGTCAAGACATTCGTATGTTCGTTTGATTCTTGATTATACTTCATATCTCATCCGAAGATGATTACCAATTATATGCAGATGTTCAGAGGATCGAAAAAATTCTTGAAGTAAACAAAGATTGAGAAGAAATATTTATAAAATTATTATAATATTCACAATCAACATATGTAAGGAAACATATTGCATAAATTATTATTGAAATATAGCATTTACAAAATCGTTCTCAAGGCTGATTTACACTTCCATAAGTACAGTAGCGAGTTAACTTGCGGTCTTGGCGAGTTAAGTTCTTAACATTGTTTGGACGGGAATTTGCTAGTTAAGTAGTAAGTTAACAATTAAGTACAAAGAATAGAATGATGTTCTATTTTTTCGGCAAGTTAAGTGCAAGTGCACCCCGCCCGTTCGTCTTCCTCACCCCGCCAACTAAACTCGCCGCGTTGCCGTGCGTGTAGACGGGCGAGTTTAGTACAGTTCATTTGTGGACAGGTTGCAACGATTTCTGTTTGACTAACAAAACTGAACCAATAGCTGTAATCTTAGTCGCGGAACTGACACTTATAACTTAACTAGCTAAGCCAACGTTTGGACGATACTTACTACTTATGACTTACTGCTCAACTGTCCGGTTACTAAACTCGTTACTGTACTTATCGAAATGTTAATCAGCCTTCAGCTAAAGTATATTTTTATTATATTATTTCTGAAATACTTTAGAGGATTCTGTCCACCCTGCAGCTCTTAATAACTTCTAAATTAACGCCTGCCCTATGTGCAGCAGAAGTTGAAACATGTCGAGTGCTATGAGCACTGTTCATACTAGTGTCTATAACACTTTTTCCTAGAACATACTTAACCCAATGGGATAATGTTTGAGGAACTACTTTCTTATGTTGTATCTAACAACTCATAAAGAGGTAATCCTGATTCCGTATAATACTAGTCCTATCTATGTAAGATTTTAAAGCTGAGGCTGGACAGATATTTGAATTTTCTTTAATGTATGGTAGAATTATTAAAGGTTGGAAAGAGCCCGGCATCGAAGTTTTAATGAAATCATCAATTTTTAAAGAAACCTTTTCCACATCAAAGTTAATATTTTTAATTTTAATAAGACTAATAGTCTGAATTCTATGAACAGATGCGAAAAGCGAGAAGAGTTATAGTTTTAACTATGATCTTTTGATGATATTAAATTGTTCGGAAAATAAGTAGACAAATAAATAATACTAAATTTGGATCCCACGTAGTACTGGATTTGGGAGCAGGTGGATGGGGGCGATAAGCGCCCTTAAAAAAAAGTTTAATGCAGTGATTTTCATTGAAATCATGTCGGGAAAGTATAGATAGTGCCGAACGATGTGTATTGAATTTGCTATAGCTAGCATCAGAATTAAACTTCTGTTAAAAATTCTATTACTTGTGTAATATTCGGATCATTATAATCAATTTTCTTGTTATTGCAACATGATTTTAACGCTGAATTATATTGATTAAGCGTGTTTATAGAAAAAGATGACATTACTATGTCTAACGAGGCCGCAGGTATACCACGCTTTAACAACGACTGCCTGATAATTTTGCTGCCATCAGGCTGAGATCCGCGTGCAGAGGATGTTTGTCTCTGAAAGGTGAAAATAACAAATTCGAATGAGGCCTAAAATATATGACTCCAGATACTAATAACATTGACCATAATGGGTACCACGGTTGTGTGGGCCAGTTTGTAACTCCTACGATGCCTTTAGCCCTGTCATTTTTTTAAAAAACTTTCGTCATTAAGCTAAAGGCGAAAAGCATAAAATTTTATCCACAACCGTTTTATTATCTTAACTACCCATGTCTGTGAAGTTAAGTATACCAATTGAAAGTAAATGCATCTATTATTTCAAAATATGGATCTAATATCCATGACGCATATCTACTACATTTATGATTTTAAATAGACGCAAAATAAATAAATTCTGGAATACCAAGTTTTGCAGTACCTACCTATGCTTATATGCATAATTAGCTGATTCCCACTCGGTATCTATATTGGTTTGACGAGAAAGAGATCCAAAATCTGCTAAAGCATTTTGGTTCGAAGAAATATATGAAGCATAAACATAGATGTTTCTTTTTTCACACCATTGCCATAAATCTCGGGCAATATCATTTAAGTGCTTGTACTGTGCTCCCCCCATTTTATTTATATAGGCGATAGCCGTTGTGTTGTCTATTCTTAATAATATGTAACAATTTATTAACTTGGATGCAAATATCTCAAGACCGTAAACCGCAGCTAACAGTTCTAGTGCGTTTACTTATGTGAGAAAAAATCTGCGAACGATTCCTGGCGGGTCGGTTTGCCACATGCCACGCCTCAGCCGGAGGTCGAAGCATCGGTATATATAAATAAGTAATAATTATTCATATGAAATGGACAAAGCGAAAACTCGATATTTTCTATCCACCATGCAACTTATATCTTCGTTAATACTTTCTGCTTTCTACATATATGTCTTATAATTGACAGAATAATTAAGTGCTAGAAACTTTTCTCTCTCAAGTAATTTTGTGTATACCTAACCGTATTTGACGGCGGGACACACCTAAATTTTTTTTTAATTCACAAAAAATTTTTAGCTAATATTTTAATTTGATTTATATATTTTTTTTTTTTTTGGGATATGTGAAGACATATTGACTGTAATAAATTACTGATAAATATCCCTGTAACAGCAAGTAGTGCAAGACAGGTTTTTGTAATTTTGTGTAAACGTAAGGCGCAGTACAAAGTCCAAACGGCAGAAAATTAAATTCAAATAATTGATTTTTATATCTCGTTGAGTTCCAATTAAACCGTAACCATACATGTCTATAGTCGCCATACTTATAATAATTTTTATCTTATAATTTTATTGCCGTGCGGTAACCTTCCAATTTCAAATGAACAACATGAATGGAATTTATATAATTCCTTTAAATTAAGAATAAAGCGATGTTTTCCGTTGTATTCGGGTATAGTTAAAATAGGGGAAAATAAATTGTCTTTCATATGGAGTACAAGTTGATATAAAATCTTATTCGAGTAATTGCGAAATACAATGATCGTTTATTTCAGTTTCATCAAGGGTACTTATATCACCTCCGTTTATGTATATGACCTCCGTTTGGGGCTTGATGAGGAGTAGAAAGGAACTGTATTTTATAACCCCTTAGCCAAGATAAGATTATTTAGTCATTTGTTAGACTAAGCCATTCGTTATAATAAAATCGAAGTCTACCTGGAACAGTATTATGTACCTCCGCTGACGTAGTTAGTCTCCAATTCTGGTGGTGTAGTGGTAAGCCCTCGTTTTGTTCGTGGCGCGGTAGCGATCCCGAGTTGGATCCCGGTCGGCGGCGACGGAGGCGGTAGCAGCGGCGGAATTTGGCGCCGAGATTGCGGGGGGTTCACTCACTGCTCGGCGGCCGCTACTCGCGGTGCCCCCTGGCGTTTAAAGACTCCTGTCGACGAAATCCAGACATGCTCGGTTGAGCAAGTGGTTGTGGTGGTAGCTTCGACTTGTAGTAGGTTTTAACTCTAAAGCAGACTTATATATGGTTTTTGACGACTTTAGGTGTTTGTGTAGGTCAGAACCAAAGAAATATTCGTATTTTTTTGGTATTTTAATAATGTCTTTCTTTTGTTTGGTGATTAAACTTATGATGCTCTTATTCAAACCTCTGTAATGAGTATCACAAAGTAAACGACCAGCGTTACAATGTTTTTATTATTTCTTGGGGTGTTTGTTCCTTTTGCGTTAATGCCAAATTCAGACCTCACCCGATGGCGGCAATACAGCTCGCCATTTAGTTCTGCTTTTGCTGACTATACGAGTCCCTCTTGAAATCGGTCTCAGAAAGAGACGTTTTCACTTCAGGATTCAGCTTTGGTGCTTTCATAAGAGTGCAATTTTCTGCGGGTAGGTACTGTTTCATTATATCTGATTTTTCATCTTTTGGCAGCCAGTTTAATAAGATATGTTTCCATCTTATTGCTAGGTCTTTATGCAAAAAACCACAACATCAAATAATATTTTATCCAGAAACGATATCGAAGGGATAAATTTATTTGCTAAAGGTATTACATAAATAAACTTAAAAAAATGTGTTTTATTCGCAATATTATCCACACACGGTATAAACGTCGGGATAAGGTGATGGCAAGCAAAGACCAATAAAATTATTCGTCAAAAAATACTATTCACATACGATATACGTCGGGATATTGTTACAGCTTTTTTATGTCCACACAAGGTACACGTCGGGACACAATTTTTCCAAAATGAGAAAAAATAAAGTAATATTTAATGTAAAATATATTCTTTTAAATAAACCTACATAATTGTTGTTTTTTTGTAGGTAGTTTTGAATTATATACTTATATTTTTTTAGGTATGCTTTGTTCTATTAAATATTAATATTTACAGTATAATTACAGAATCTTCCTGAATTTTCTAGGTCACTAATTAAATGATCATGATGCTCCTCGTTTACGGGCGATGATAACTGATCCGTTCGTTCGTCTTCCGATGATGACGATTCTATTCTCCTACGTTTTCTAACTAATTGTTTAACCTTTTTTAATATTTTTTCTAATTTACTATCTCCTTTACTGGATCTTCTTTTTAACCGACTTCAAAAAAAAGGAGGAGGTTATCAATTCGTCTGTATGTTTTTTTTGTTTTGTTTTTTTTACGTTTGTTACCTCAGAACTTTTGACTGTGTACGAGCCAGCTCGTACAGTTTTGTCATATAAGCACTTTACGCCACGCGGTCATTATTATATTGTTTCACATTCAGTTCGTTTTCGGTCATCAATAACGTCGCGCGTTCTCACATAATCATTAATATCATTTTACTTATAATTTTCGTATCAAGATTACAATATCAGTTTATCATAACAAGACTTTAATTTCTCTCTCTCGATTTATCATATCTATATCATTAAAGGGTTGTGCAAACCGTACATCCCTTATTGGTCCTTCGAATAGGGGCCTCGCGTGTGACTCAGTGTAATAATAATATACTAAAAGACGTGTTACAAGTGAGGTGAAATACAACTGAAGTTATCGAAGAAAATCAAGCAGACATCCGTGGCGCAGTCGTGAGTACCAGCGCCCAAGGTCAAAGAAACCAGCACTATCAAGTAAGGCGTATATTTTTCATTCACTTTACCATTACACCAAGATGACTATCATGGAAGATTTATTACTTAATCAAGATCAGATTTCATTGGCCGTAGAACAAGAACAAGATGGAGCGGACAGGAAAACTCCTGACTATATCAAACGTCGACTAGACACACTAGATAATTACTTTCATGAATATCAATCTAATCATGTTAAGCTGTGTGGTTTTGGAAATAAGTCTCATCAATATTTTGTGACTAATCAATTTGAAAAAATTAGGGATAGGTACTCTAATATAAGCGCTACTATTCAAAATTATCAACCGAGAGACGAGAGCAGGCCTTCAACGCCTCTTATCAAGCCAGCAACACCAATGAGTATTTCGACAGGTCATCAACTGTCGGAGCCAGGGTCGTCATCTCATTCTCGAGGTATGAAAAGCAAAACAGATGAAATGTTGAGAAAACAAAGTAGTAACTTCAAAGCATTTGAACATACTCTTTCGAATATCAAGTTAGAAAACATATCAGAGAAGTGGGAGTTTGATCAATTACTACGTATCATTCAGGCTCGTTGGTCTGCCATCGATTCCCTCCACTGGGAGTTGGACTGCGAGCTAGGTGCCAGAGACGCGGAGAATGAAGTATTATATTTTAGATACGAACAGAATTACAATGAAGCTATAAAATCAATCAACAAGAAGTTATGGTCTGTGTCGCATCGCGAACAATCAACACCGCATTTAGAAATACCCACCTTTGGAGGCAGTTATCATCAGTGGACATCCTTTAAAGACCTTTTCATAGAAACCATTCATAACAACCCAACCCTCTCAAACGCTCAAAGGATGCAATTTTTAAAATCAAAAGTAAAAGGTGAAGCAGAGAGGCTTATCCAACATTTGCCTATATCGTCCGAAAACTATACAACCTGTTGGGATATTCTAATCCACAGGTACGATAACAAAAAATTAATTTTCAACTCTAATTTCGACATTTTGTTTAGCATTCCAGTCATGCATCAAACATCAGTAAATCATTTAAAAAGAATTCATGACACCGCTCGTGAAACGCTTAACGCTATTAAGAACTTAGGGGTAGAAGTTGACTCGTGGGATCCTCTACTTATTTATATTTTGTGCCAAAAATTAGATACGGAGACTCATAAGGAATATGTCGCATCAGTGAACCAACCAAGAGAAATACCTAATATATCAGAATTTCCATTATTTTTAGAGCATAAATTTACAACAATGGAATCATTACGGCGCAAACAAGAACCTTATTACAAACCAATTATTCCGAAACATTATTATAACAATTCTAAATCAACTTCGAAATATCAGAATCATAAAATATTCAACAATTATAACGCTAAACAACAATATTTGTCGCCAGGGCGGAATATTTCAAAATTTAATAATAAAAACGTGTACACTGCAAAATACTGTAAGTGTCCTATTTGCCAAACTGATGACCATGGAATATTTCATTGTAAACAGTTTCTAGAAATGACGCCTGTCTTGAAAAGAAAATCAATCACTAAGTTAAGCTTATGTCAAAATTGTCTTTATTGCCACTACGGTAAAGCATGCTTTTCTGAAAAGAGGTGTCGTGAATGTAATCAACCACATAACACACTACTACATGAAGCATTTGCGCAATCTGATAGTCCGTCAGTAAAAACAACGGCGGCGACGTCAAAAGGCTACTTTGCCGGCACAGCCGCGAAACCCGAGCCGCCGCAACCTATGCATAGTAACTCACACGTGTCATTACATTGCGAAATCCCAGAAATACTTTTACCAACAGCAATTATCAAAGTTCAAAAATATGATGGGTCTTACATAGATTTAAGGGCCTTATTAGATCAAGGTTCTCAGACCTCCCTAATAACTGAAAACGCAGCGCAACTATTAGGCCTACCCCGGCGCAAGTGCCAGGGAGTTATTTCCGGAATAGGTGCGAAAGAAAGTAATTGCAAAGGGATTATGCATATCATGTGTTCATCAACGAATACTGATTTTGAATTTGATACTGACGTTCTTATCATGAAAAATTTAATAAAAAATTTGCCAAGTCAATCTTTTAACAAATCAGCATGGTCTTATTTAAATAACATAACTTTAGCGGATCCCGAATTTAATAATAGTCGTCCCGTTGACTTGTTACTGGGGGAAGATATTTATTCATTAATTCTACTGGAAGGAGTGTGTAGAAAGAATGAGCAACGACGCTCCCTTAGCGCAAAACACGCGTTTGGGCTGGATATTGAGTGGCAATGTCAAAGCAATACAGTGCAATGTAATATTAAATCATTTAGATAAGATTAAACAATTTTGGGAAATTGAAGATATCACAGAAGAGTCTACATTATCAAGTGAAAATCAGCACTGTATACAATATTACAAGACAACAACTGTGAGGCGAGATGACGGTCGATACGAAGTCCGTCTACCATTAACAACTGATCTCAAGAATAATTTAGGGATTTCAAAAAATAAAGCAATAGCGCAGTTTCGATCATTAGAACAAAAGTTCATTCGTAAAGAAAGTATACAAAAAGAGTACAAGGCGTTTATGAATGACTACGAAAATTTAGGCCACATGAAGCTTGCTATAAGTAGCTCGAAGCCAGGTTGTTACCTAACTCATCAATGTGTAGAACGTCCTGAGTCTACAACCACAAAACTAAGAGTGGTTTTCAACGCATCCCTAAAGACATCATCGGGATTCAGCTTAAATGACGTCATGGAGGCTGGACCCAATCTGCAACAAGACCTACAAGCTCTGATTATCAAGTGGAGACAATATCAATTTGGATTTACAGCAGACATCGAAAAGATGTTTAGGCAGATTTGGGTCAATGAGGAAGATCAAGTCTATCAAAAAATCATCTGGCGTAACTCAACCCACGAACCTATCAAAAAATATCAACTGTCCACTGTAACCTACGGGACCAAAGGCAGCACCTTTTCTGGCAATGATGACGCTCAAGCAGCTTGCTTTAGATGAACGTCAAAATTTCAAGGAAAGTCAAGCACCCAACATCCTTGAAAAAGCCTTTTACATGGACGATTTGGTCCATGGGGCCCACACTATAGAGTCAACAAAAAACATACGAAATGACCTTATCATGCTTTTAAAATCAGGAGGATTCAATCTTAGAAAGTGGAGGTCAAACATTCCGGAATTATCAGACCAAGATTACAAATTATCTAACCTATCTAGTTTTAATTTCAAAGGTGCAGAAAACACAAAAACTCTTGGACTAAGCTGGAATCCACAGGAGGATGTTTTCCTATTTGAATCAAGAATTAACTCATCAAACGAATATGACACTAAACGATCACTATTATCAAACATTTCCAAACTATTTGACCCATCAGGCTGGTTATCACCTCTTTCTACAAAATTAAAAATAATTTTCCAAAAAGTATGGCTGTCTAATATTAAATGGGATGATCCCCTACCCGAACAAATAGAATCAGAATGGAGATTAATAAAGCATGACATTAAAAATATCAATCAGCTGAAAATACAAAGATGGATAGGTGCACAGCAATATGACGTAATCGAATTACACGGATTCTGCGATTCTTCAATCAAAGCGTATGCATGTGTAATTTACTGTAAAATAAACAGAGGTAATACCTCATACGTAAAACTATTAGTTGGCAAAGCAAGGTTGGTTCCGGCAAGTACAAAGCTCTCTCTGCCTAAATTGGAATTGAGCGGAGCTCTTCTGCTCTCAAAATTGATGTATAAAGTCAAGGAGTGTTTAAAACAATATGACACAAAGATATATGGCCGGTCAGACTCTATGATAGTTTTGGGGTGGCTTAATGGAGACCCAGCCAGGTGGAAGACCTTTATCGGAAACCGAGTAAAAGAAATCACTAACGTCATGCCTCGTGAATGCTGGCGTTACATAAAATCAGAAGAGAACCCAGCGGACTGCGCTAGTCGCGGACTTACAGCTTCACAATTAAGAGATCATTCTTTGTGGTGGAAGGGGCCAGAATGGCTGCCAAAATACAGTGTCATAGAAAATAATCTTTGAAAACACACAGGAAGTAAAAATAATAAATCAAGTGAACGTTGTTAGCGAAGACAACATCAAATGCAATATCATTTATCAACTATTATCAAATTATAGCTCCTTCAGCAAAATAATTAAAATACTATCATGGGTTTTACGAATTTTCTCGAAAAAATACCGTAACTTAAATTACATTTCACTATTAGAGTTAGAAAACTCTACAAATATATCATAAAATACGTTCAAGAAGTAGAGTTTATAAAAGAAATTAACTGTTTAAAAGAAAACCAAAGAATTCACCCTAAAAGCAAGCTTTGCGAATTGAATCCAATTCTAGATAAAAATGGTCTCCTCCGAGTTGGAGGGCGGTTAAGGAACGCTAGTATAAGTTCAGAAATGAAGCATCCTTTAATAATTCCCAAAAGCAGTCGGTTATCAGAACTTTTAATAGATCAATCACATAAACTTTCTTTCCATGGTGGAGCTCGCTTGACTGCATCATTTATCAGACAAAAATATTGGCTTATAGGAGGGTATAGATCCATTAAGAAACGCCTCCGAAACTGCGTTACATGTAAACGCCACGATCCAGTAAAACATAGTCAAATCATGGGTGACTTACCAGCAGCACGCGTGACTCCAACTAGACCATTTTATAATACTGGAGTTGACCTTACCGGCTATGTGGACGTCAAATCAAATAAAGGACGTGGCATCAAAACAACTAAAGGGTGCATCGTCGTTTTCGTCTGCATGGTTACTAAGGCAGTACACCTTGAATTAGTGTCCGATTTAAGCTCATCATCATTTTTAGCCGCTCTCCGAAGAATGGCGGCGAGAAGAGGCGCCCCCCGACACGTCTATAGTGACAATGGGACTAACTTTGTCGGCGCGCATAGAGCCCTGAATGAAGAATATTTAAATCTAAAATGGACCCTTGATCATAACTTCTTCACAGCTATCACCGAAATGGAAATTAACTGGCACTTCAATGCTCCATCTTGGCCGAGTGCAGGAGGTCTCTGGGAGGCCGCTGTTAAAAGCCTGAAGCACCACCTCAAGAGAGTGATTGGCGAACAGAAATTAACGTACGAAGAGTACTCAACCCTCTTAGCTCAGTTAGAAGGCTGCCTAAATGCGCGACCTTTATGTGCTCTAACTGAGGATTTAGACAACCTTGACTACCTTACGCCCTCACATTTCTTATCAAGTGGACCCACCTTAACCCTGATTGAAACAGAACAAGACCTACGAACAAGATGGCAATTGACCAAAAGAATATTTGCTGACATATGGAAAAGGTGGAGAACTGAATACCTATGCCAATTATCAACTCGTTCTAAATGGCGCCAACCGAAAGAAAATCTAAAGGTCAATGATGTTGTAATCATAAATGACGTCAATCTGCCCGCTGGGAAATGGGCTTTGGGGCGGATCACGACTTTACAACCAGGGCAAGACGGCTATGTTCGCGTTGTTACAATCAAAACTAAAAACGGGTTAATCAAGAAACCTGTTACTAAAATATCACGTTTAACAGTGGAAGACGAAACACGATCAAACTCCCAAACAATCACACAAACTGCGAAGTTGCAAAATATTACCTCGGCCGCTACTATAGCGAGAAATAAACAAGCTAAATCAACTAAACAAGGAATATTCAACATATTTCACTACATATTTATTTTATTTACTCTTTTGATTACAATAAGTTCACCAGTCTTATGTGAATATAAATTATCAACCTTAAATACGAGTCAAGGACTATATTTCGATAAAATCTCAACCTTACGCCTAGAAAGAAATCAATGGAAACTTATAATTTACTATGATATGGCTCCATATTGGCGTGGCACAGACCTACTTAGCAAATATATAAATCACCTCGAGAAAAGCTGCCACAACGTAATCGACAAAAATGCATTAACAGAATGTAATATAATGCTACTCCAATTACGTCACGGGCTCACCGAGCTCGAGCACTACAACAGTATTTTGCTCGGTAAGCAGCTCCCAGGACGAGAGCCAAGGCCGAGGACGCGCACGCGACTCCGTCGCGGTCTTATCAACGGTTTCGGTTACATCGCCAATACGCTATTTGGAGTCCTTGACGATTACTTCGCTCAACAATATGTGAAGGATATAGACTCTCTCAGAAGTAACCAAAAACACTTAGCCCAATTATGGAAAAACCAAACTTCCGTCGTGGAAGCAGAGTTTAATTTAATTAAAAGAATTGAAAATACAATAGAAAAGCAACATAAAGGTTTTAACTTACATTTAAATAATTTAGAAAACGCACTGAACATGCATAAGGACGAACTTCAAATTTTATCAAATTCAAATGACTTTACATTATCGTCGATTATAGCTCAAAGCATCATAATAAACCTGCAAAGAATTCAAGAAACATTGATAGACTCGATAACAGATATATTTCATGGAAAATTTAACATCCATCTCCTCTCACCTGAACAGCTGTTTAATGAACTCAGTGTGATATCAAGTTTATTATCAAAAGACTTAACATTACCATTGAACAACCTTCAGTCTGATTTATCGAAAATGTATCATTTACTTACTCTAAAAGCCAAGGCCTTGAAAAAGTATATAATTTTCGAAGTAAGCATTCCTTTGGTGAGCAGAGATAATTTTGATATTTATAAATTGATACCTATCCCACAGCAAATAGAGAAAAACATGATTAGTATTACGCCAATATCAGATTACATTGCTATGAACATACAAAAAGATACATATGTTACTATGACGTATGAAGATATAAAGACATGTATTGTTTATAATTCGGATGAGCTTATATATTCCCTTAAACAACCAGTTTATGAGATGAAGTCCGATAAGAGTTTGTGCATTAAAAATCTGCTATCCGACCAATGCAAAACTACAGTTTCGAGATGTCAAGACTCATGGATAGAACTGCATAAAGTAAATACCTATTTATACCAGTGCTGCGGTCAATGCTCCGTGCGCGTCATATGTGAGAATCAAATTACAGCCGATAAGTTAGACAAGAGCGGTATTTTATCGCTAAGTAACGGGTGTATTATTAAATCTGACACCCTTACTATTTACGCACAGAAAAAGCTATCAAATGTTATGAATGAAACTGCAGATGTTTTACAGATTAATATACCACCTATAAATCATATATTTAACGTATCAGTACCTATCACTCCTACAGAATCCATATCGATACTGACGTCCGATCATCAGAAGTACTTAGAAGAAATCAGTCAAAAAATTGAGAATATGAAAGCTACTGCACCAGAGACAGTGCTAGCAGATCACGTATCCTACCACGACGTCCATCACTACGTTGCTATTTATTTGGGACTGGGAATTGGAATCCTCGTGGCCTGCGTGGTTGTGTGGCGTCGCTTGCGAGCGCGCGCGCAGCCTCAGCCGCCTAGAGCAGAGGCGAGCATCAAAGCTGGCAGTGTCGGCTGCCCTACTACGGCACAGTGCATCAGTGAAAGTGTAGTGGTTCAGTGTAGTGATATAGGTTCTAAAAGTCAATGTAGTGAAAGTGCAAATGTCAAAAGTGTTAAGTCTAATTTAAAAAATGAACAACAAAGCGATAAGGCTACGTCCCCTATCCTCAAAAGACAGTTCTCGTTATAATAGTTTAATTTAAGATTTATTGTTCTATCACCTTGTCAATCATGTATCTATAAGTGAATATTGTTTATCACCTTGTCGCACCTCATTCACGATCATTATCCATTATTTTTCTTTTCCATTTCGTCCCTCGGGAACATGTACGAGCCAGCTCGTACAGTTTTGTCATATAAGCACTTTACGCCACGCGGTCATTATTATATTGTTTGACATTCAGTTCGTTTTCGGTCATCAATAACGCCGCGCGTTCTCACATAATCATTAATATCATTTTACTTATAATTTTCGTATCAAGATCACAATATTAGTTTATCATAACAAGACTTTAATTTCTCTCTCTCGATTTATTATATCTATATCATTAAAGGGTTGTGCAAACCGTACAGACTGGGTGATCCGATATTGATTATTCTTTTTTTGTTCGATTGGGAATAGTTCCCATTTGGTCACATAATTTTTTTTTTTAAATCCATTGGGTAGTTTGGTTTTTAAATCGAAAAAACTGGAAATATTAAGTCGTCTACATATGCAAAATTGCGTTTTTTGCCTTTCTATGAATTTTTTGTAAAATGATACGATAGTAGAAATCAATTTAAGCTCACGGTCACCCATCTAGCTTTGACTTTCAAAAGTTAACACAAAAAATTGTGAAAAAAAAATATTTAAACAAAAATTAAAACCGACTCCAAAAAACTGAAAAGAATAAAATAATTAAATTTTAGTAGGTAGGTACTACTACTTTGACTGTGTAATTTTGTTCCGGCTTCTCTTTTGGTATTATTCACCCTTCGCCACTGGTAGGTACTCATCCCATAGGAACATATTTTTGGAGTTGGTGCTAAGTTGAATCCAGAAAGAAACCATAGATAGTGAAGCACCGAAAATCCAAATCCATTTTTTTTTACAACCTTTTTTTGGTTATCAAATTTGTTATAAAATAATGCATTATCTGCGAAGGTATTTTTTTAAACATGATATTGTTCCTTAGCAAAATAAATATATTATTCATCATAAGAAGGCAATTGATGATGGAATTCCCCATGAAGGAAGGCCTGTGCCCAGCAAGGATGATGATGGAATTGGAAACTTATTTGTTGTGGCTTATTTTTTCGATGCACTTGGCGGAACTGGGAAGAGTGGAATCATCTTTCTTATGTTATTCATTTTGGCTACTGTTCGTACGAGATACCGAATTGCTTTAGCATTTGTTTTTTCTGGGATAGCTGCCCCGTTGCTTAACCCTTCAAGCATAATAATAATAATAATAATATCCTTTATTTGCATAAAACATGGTACATTTAGAACACAGATGTCACAGTTAGGCATGCAAAAAAAACTATTCATAACTAAATATTATTTCTTATTAATTAGTGCAGTTGTCAATTTGATGCCATTATTACATTCATTTGTTTTTTAATTTAGTAAATATATAATATAGGTCAATACAATTCAAAATATTATCAAAGTATCATTCAAGAGAAATTAATTAGTCGCAATATGTCTATAAACAGTAAAATTAAAATTATCATTATTGAGTACAATTGTCAATTTCAAATCATTGTCGATTTATTCGTGAAAAAAAGAGTTTATTAAAGGTCAAATCATTTGAAAAGGTATATAATGTTATTTGTTTTAACTATGTAGTCGCAATAATATATTCATTAATGTCATAGAAGCAATGGTCAACCAACCAGTCCCGCAATTTTTTCAAAAACTGATTTGTAGGCAATAGTCTTAGTTCAATAGGGATTTTATTGTATATTTTAATAGACATCGCATAACAGTTTCCTTTAAATAACGTGCTATTACAATTCGGAAGCATAATTTTATATAGATCTCTTGGGTTAAGTCTTGGGTCAACACATTTTTGACGTTCAAAGAAATGAGGCTGTTTTCGGACAAAACTCCCTATTTCCAATATATATAGACCAGTAAGGGTCAATATTTTTAACCTTCTGAATAACGGTCGACAGCTGTCCATTGGGCCAGCACAACAAATGGCTGTTACACATTTTTTCTGTATTTTAAATACTTTTATTACGTCCGTAGAATTGCCCCACAAAATAATACCATATTTTATTGAGCATGATACATAGCCATAATATGCAACTAGCGCTGAGTTTTCTCCAGATGTATATCGCAAACGTTTCAATGCATAAACAAACCTAGCCAACTTCAAGCATGTGTTTTCTACATGTTCCTTCCAATTGCAGTGTTGGTCGATGAATATGCCTAAGAATTTTGTTTTTTCTACTTCCTGAATTTCTTGTCCTTGGCATTTAATTATTGGAAATAAACGATTTGTTTTATAATTTCGGAATTGCATAAAGACAGTTTTATTCACATTTATTTGTAAGTCATTATGTAATATTCATTTTTCTACACTTTGCACTGTTTTATTTAAAACTTCATTATAATCAGATGATTTTTCAATTGTCATAGCTCTCCGGAGGGATAAGACCGCTTGAAAGATTTAAATTGAACCATCAAACGGTTGAAAATAATTCGCAATGCCTAAAGTTTTATGACTAAGTAAAATTATTAACTGGAATGAATGTACAATGGCGTACAAACGCGCATTGGAAGCACTCAATCGAACTATGAAAGATGAGAACTACGAATTGACTCAAGATGTTTTTGGAGGTGCATTAATTTTTTTTATGTATTATTAGTATTTTCCGTGTGTTGCCGGGTTACAATAACGCCTGCGGGTGTTGAAAGAACCGATTCAGGGATATTGTTTCCCAGATGACGGGCAGCAGCATCGTCTGGGTACTGGTAAATTACTGCGTCACGAACCCGCTACCAAATGTGGTGGTTATGTCAAAATCCATCATGATAAACCGGACACGGTACCAAACCGGGGTTCCACTCTTCTATTTATTTATTCACCCAACGAACTGTGTTAGGTGTTTCCCTACGTGACATAATAAAGAAATTAGGACGTCCGTTACCAAGGTCACTGACAAAGCCCATGGGATAAGCAAGTTGAAGTGACAGTGGGCTGGCCATTTATCACGCTGACAGAACGGACAGCCGATAAGGCGTCAACGTTCTAGCATGGGCACCATGTACCAGAAAGCGAAAAGGAGGATTACCACTTGATGGACCGACGACCTGGTCAGGAAAAATATATGCGCGTGGACGAATAATCTGGAATTATAAGATTATATGTATAGGTACATACTAATAATGTAAATGAATACTAAGAAATACATTAAAAATTAAAATATATATTAACTACAGAAAATAAATATGCCAAAAATACGTTTTGAACGAATTACGAACGAAAATACGATTGAACATCCATATACTTAACAATTAGATAAATAAGGAAAATACAGACTATAACTATAATAAGGAGAGATAGTGCTTTTTTTCATCTTTTTTAAATAAAGAAATTGACTGATAGTTACGTACCAGAGGAGGCAGAGAGTTTCACAATATGACTGCATGAACTGTGATGGAGTGGAAAAAGAAGTCCGAATGAGTGGGTGGCGAAGGAAATTTCAGCAAAGCACGGAGATGCGATCTACAAGGTACGTCGAAAGAACGGGCACACTCAAAGTCAAATCGCTCACGAAGATAGGTACGATAGGCTGTTTTATAGAAATTGTTGAACAGTAGATAAAGAATTATTTCCCAGGAATACTAGACACTGCAACAGGGTAGTTCTTGAAATAGTCCCAAAAAGTACAAGATTTAAAAAAATCTCTTATATGTGCATAGTTGTGTATACATAACAAGATTCCTCAAGCTATAAAAGACATGCCCTAACAGATTTAAAAGAGTTTTGCGCAGCTGGCTTATTGAACGTGCTTTCTATACTGTCAAAGAGTACATAAATTACAAATAATTGACATAAATAATAATTATTTTGAGTGCTCACTGATTTATATTATTTTAATTTTATTAAGTGAATAGAAAATTTAAGTATTCATGTATATTGACGTAATTTTAAATATTTTTTAATTGTAATTTATATAACTATATTCATGCTATTGTTAATGGCTGAAATGGTGAAACTATAAATTTAATACTCCATCTACAGTGTAACCTTTTCAAGGCAATAAATGAATATTCTATTCTAAAAAAAAAAAAAAATGTGCGAATATCTGCGATGACGAATGGTGAGCCACTTAGGATAGCTGCGATCGAAAGTCGAAACTGCGACACATGATGAAATTTACGCAACACGAAAATGACACGTACGCCTACAATTCGCAGCTACTTGAGTTTGTTTAAAAGTTCTTCAGTCATGTTATGATAATACGCGTCAGTATAATATAGAATAGGAAGTATCAATGACTGGGCCAGGGAAATATCTTCTCCTATTATATTCTCCTTTTACCTTATCTTCTTCTATATTTAATCTTAAATTATAATTAGCATAAAATAAAAAACAGAAATAGGGATAGGGCAAACTGATGCCCGAAATTCTGATAATGCGGCAAGTTGTTTCAGTGGTTAGTATCGACTTATACCATCTTTGGTCGAGGAGACCCACATAGCCATACCTCTCTCACCCCGTGGCACAAGACAAGCGTAAATGCCTTACGTGACGAGGGCGAAGCCGCGGGCAGCAGCTAGTGAAATATATTAGGTTGGGGAAAAAGTATTTTCGCATTATAGTATGTATGAACTTGTAATAAAATCTCTTTGGCTGTACTATATGTATCTGGCTGGTTTTGGTATCATTAAAAGTTTAGATTTTAAAAAAGATAATTTCAAACCAAAATTCGCAATTTCGCATACATAGACGACTTAATGATTTCAGTTTTTTTTTAAATTTAAAACCAAACTACCCAACTGATTGTGAAAAAATGTTCATGGGACCAAATGGCAGCTATTCCGCATCGAACAAAAAAAGAATCACGTAAATCGGATCAGTAATCTCGGCGTAATCTGTGTACATACGAAGAAAAAAAATATGTAGACGACTTACAAATTTCAGTTTTTTTTATTTATAGAAAACCAAACTACCGAACTAATTTTGAAAAAATTTTTTGGGACCAAATGGCAGCTATTCCGCATCGAAAAAAAAAAGAATCAAATAAATCAGATCAGTAATCTCGGCGTAATCGGTGTACATACATAGGAAAAAAAAACATACCGGCAGAATTGAGAACCTCCTCGTTTTCGTCGTCAAAAAAGGTAAAAATGCAACGCAAGCCGAGACAAAAATTCGGGATGTTTATGGACCTAGTGCAGTGTCTGTGAGAGTAGCACAAATTTGGTTTAAGCGTTTTCAATCCGAAAATTTTGATGACAAAGATGCACGTCGCTTTAGTCGCTCTATTACTGATAAAATTGATGCCATTTTTGAAAAACTGGAGCAAGATTGGCATATCAGTAGTCACGACTTGGAATGAAACGGAATTGACCACAAAACAGTTTTGGCGCATTTAAAACAAAATGGGTACACAAAAAAGCTCGATATTTGGGTACCCCACGAGATCAATGAAAGAAAGCTAATTAACCGTGTACTCATTTGTGATTCTTTATTACGACGTAATGAAACCGAACCATTTTTGAAAAAGCTGATAACTGGTAATAAAAAGTGGATCACGTACGACAAGAACGTGCGAAAAAGGTCGTGGTCAAAGGCCGGTCAGGCTTCACAGACTGTGGCGAAACCCGGGTTAACTCGCAACAAGGTGATGCTGTGTGTGTGGTGGGATTGGAAGGGCATTATTCATTATGAGCTGTTACCACCAGGCAGGACCATCGATTCTGAACTCTACTGCGAACAACTGATGAGATTAAATTAAGAAGTTGAGAGAAAGCGGCCGGAATTAAGGAACAGAAGGGGTGTGGTTTTTCATCATGATAACGCTAGACCTCACACATCTTTAGCCACTCAGCAAAAATTAAGATAGTTAGGCGAGTTTTGGGAGGTGTTAATGCATCCGCCGTATAGTCCTGACCTTGCACCTTTAGATTTCCACCTGTTTCGCTCTCTTCAGAATTCTCTAGGCAGTGTCAGGTTAACATCACGAGAGGACTGCCAAAACCACTTGTCGCGGTATTTTGATCAGAAGCCCCAAAATTTCTACAGCAATGGGATCATGTTCCTCCCTACCTACAAGATGGCAAAAAGTTATCGAACAAAATGGTACCTACATACTTTAGTTAAATGTAAATAACATATTTTCAAAATGATTTGAATTTTCTTAAAAAATGCGAAGAAAGTTTTTCCCCAACCTATTAATATGTAAACTTGTCAGGAAAAACAAGCACATGTATGCAAAGATTTTTAACATCAACAACGTAATTTATGATATAAAAATAGACTGGCTCTACCTTTTGATAAACTACATATCGCACGTTCAGAATCAAACCGTCACTATAATAAAATGTACAAAATTGAGCTAAAAGCGCCATCTATGAAAAATTTTAAAAAATAGCGTAATGCAAAAACTCCCACATCGATAGCCTTACTACGCTTACAGATATCAATAGTGACGTTTTGTATTTTAGTGGGGATGGCTGCAGACTCTATCGGCAACATTGACACTTTTTTATTAGTGACAGCGACGGCGTTGATGTTCACTTGTAAACTGTGTTGAATATTGTCATTTTTTGTTTAGGGACAGTTTAGATCGAAATTTCAAGGTAAGTAAGATGACCCTTTACAAGAATAATGTATTTAAACGAAATGTGTCAGTTTGTGTATCATTTTTGTATGATATTTGGACTATGATTTGCACGATTAACGTTTCTAATAAAAAAGTGTCAGCTTTTCGTTTATTTTTAAATGTATGTCAGCATATTGTTTTGACGAATAGCGTATTAAAATAAAAGTGTCAGACTTTCTAATATAGTTAAAGGAACAATTAAAATTAAAAATATAACCGTATAGTCATTTTAGCTGTAATTCGATATTCCATTAATTTGAAATGATTATTATATTAATCAAAAAATTAAAAATATAACCGTATTGTCATTTTAGCTGTAATTCGATATTCCATTAATTTGTAATGATTATTATATTAATCAATTCTTCACTACCGACATTATCTAAGTATGTATGTTTGCATAATGTTTTGTACGGGAGGCATCGGAGATCAATTCAAACAACAGCGTCTGGATAAGTACTGATCATTTATTCTATAAAATGATTGGTTATATATTGTTAAGAAATGAGGTTACACGTGTAAGAATATATACTTAGATACTAGATACTTATACAACCCTTACATCTTCCCCTTAACAGAAAAAAAAAATACATTCTTATGTTTTTTTTTTTACCATAACACATTAATATAATGATATAAGTATTTTATTTCTACGAACAATATAATTTAGTTCTATTCATATGTATGACATCTAATTTTCCATTTCTTATAATTTCTACATTTGGTGGTGAAATTTTTACTACCTTATAAGGACCTAAATACAATGGTTTAAATTTATTTGTTGTTTCATTCTTTACTAACACTAAATCGTTAACATTATATTTTACAGGATTTATATACTTGTCATAATTCGATTTTCTTATAATTTTTGTCTTAAGTAAATTGTCTCTTCTTCTTTCTGTGAAACTTGCAACCGATATTTTAACTCATAAGGATAACTTTCGTAATTGTAAATCGGTTCTATTACTTTACTCAAGTTACTAGGTAAGAAACACTTCTTTCCAAACACTAACTCGAAGGGCGTAAACTGTGTTTCTGAGTGTACTGTGGTATTATATGCAAAACACCAAAATGGTAGCCATTGGCTCCACGTTTCTGGGTGGTTGTCAGTATGAATTCTAAGAAAAGAAATTAAATTTTTGTGAGATACTTCTAATGCACCGATACTTTGATGGTGATATGCAGTTGAATTTAATTGATTAATTTTTAATAATTTGCACACTTCTTGAAAAGTAGATGATAAAAATTCCTTACCTCTGTCTGTTGCTATCTCTTTGGGTACACCATATCTAAGGATAAAATTATTGACAAAACTTTTCGCAACTTCTTCCGTTTTCTTAGAAATTAAAGGGTAAGCTTCAACATATTTGCTTAATTCGCATTGTAAAGTAAGTATATAAGAGTAATTTTCGTTATCCGTTTCTAACGGTCCTACAAGATATAAAAATATTTTTTCGAATGCCGAATTTGCTGTCGTAGTTATAACCATCGGTTCTTTAGTCGGTGTAGAATGTTTTTGTCGCTGACATTTATCGCATCGTTTCACAAATTCTCTAATGTCCTTATCTAACCCAGTCCAATAATAATATTTTTTAATATTATTTGACATCCTTCTCATACCAGCATGGCCACTACTAGGTAAGAGATGGAAGTCATTTAGAATTACTCGCTTATCGTCTTTATCTTCTATTCTTTCTACATCTTTTAATACACATATTCGTGGTCCGGACCTATCCTTAGTTTTCTTTATCTCTTCTAATAACTTTTCTATGAAATCTTCATTTTCTTTATTTTTAATTATACATATTTCATCTATATTTATTATTTCACACAATGTATCTAACTCTCTCACAAATTCAGCTCGTGATATTCGCGATTGAGAATATAGATATTTAATGTAAATTGTCTTTTTACTTGCAACATAACACAATACTTCACTTTCAAAACTTATAAGCTTAAGTTCTTTCATTTTTCTATAATTTTTTACGTTAATAAACATTAGTAATACAGAATCTTTCGGTTTAATATTAGTTCCCACGATTTTTGGTTGATCAGGCCAATCATCTGAAGGTACAATATCTACCGAATGATTATTTGTAATATCGTTTAACTTCTTAGCTTGTGCACGCGTCATAACGTTCACTACACTTTTGTGCATCTCTTTTAGTTCGTTTAAAGAAATTCGAGACAACGCATCAGCTGCTGCATTGTTCGAACCTTTTATATATTCAACGTCAAAGCTATATTACTCTAAAGCTAATCTAAATTTCATTAATCGACTAGACGGATCTTTCATGTTAAAAAGATAAATCAAAGGCCTGTGGTCTGTTTGAATTTTAAAATATCTGCCATATAAATAGGAACGGAAATATTTAACTGCCCATACTATCGCCAAAAGTTCTTTTTCTATAACAGGGTAATTTTTCTCAGCTTTATTAAGAGATCTGCTAGCATAAGCAATGGGTCGACCGTCTTTATTTGATAAGATTGCGCCGATAGCATAATTTGATGCATCTGTTTGTAAAATAAATTGATTTTGTTTAGAAAAATCTGGATAGTGTAATACTGGTGGCGATGTGATTTTTTGTTTAAGTGTTTCGAGAGAATTTTGACAATTTTCATCCCAAATAAAAGGTACATTTTTCTTAGAAAGATAATTTAACGGATAAGCAATTTCCGCAAAATTTTTAATAAATTTCCTGTAATAATTTACGAATGCAACAAATCTTTTTAATTCGTCACTATTACTTGGTCGTGGATAATTTTTAACAGTGTTAATTTTTTCAGGATCAGGTAAAATACCTTTGTCAGATATCACGTGTCCCAAGTATAATATCTCTTTCTTCAAAAAATCACATTTTTCCGGGTTAAGTTTTAAATTAACTTTTCTTAACCGTTAAAAAACATCCTGTAAATTTTTATTATGAGTATCCAGTTTATTTCCAAAAATAATTAAATCGTCCAGATATATTAGGCATTTTTCATAATTTAGACCTGATAATGCAATATTCATCATACGAGAGAATGAACTAGGACTTGTTTACTGCCCTGCGCAAAATGCAGTAAATTTTCTACTATTATCGTCTAATTTCACGTTGTAATAACCTTGATGTAAGTCTAAATGACTGAAGTAAATACTACCTGATAATGATTCTAAAATCTCAGTTATGTCTGGTAACGGGTATTTGTCGTTTTCAATACAATTATTCAACTTTCGGTAATCTACTACCAATCGCCATTTCTTTTTACCTGTAAGATCTACTTTTTTGGGTACCAATAATACAGGGCTTGACCATTCGCTTTTGCTTGGTTCTATTATACCTTGTTCTAACATTTTATCTATCTGATGTTGAATTTCCGATTTTTGAGAATGTGGTAGTCTATACGATTTTGAAAAGATTGGAGTCGTGCCCGGTTTCAATGATATAGAGTGTGTGTAAACATCGGTTGTACTTAATTTATCTCCCGGTAAATAAAAAATATCTGCATACTTGGCACATAAATTTTCTATAGATTTTTGTTCCTCTTCATTCATAATGATTCTAAAATCTCAGTTATGTCTGGTAACGGGTATTTGTCGTTTTCAATACAATTATTCAACTTTCGGTAATCTACTACCAATCGCCATTTCTTTTTACCTGTAAGATCTACTTTTTTGGGTACCAATAATACAGGGCTTGACCATTCGCTTTTGCTTGGTTCTATTATACCTTGTTCTAACATTTTATCTATCTGATGTTGAATTTCCGATTTTTGAGAATGTGGTAGTCTATACGATTTTGAAAAGATTGGAGTCGTGCCCGGTTTCAATGATATAGAGTGTGTGTAAACATCGGTTGTACTTAATTTATCTCCCGGTAAATAAAAAATATCTGCATACTTGGCACATAAATTTTCTATAGATTTTTGTTCCTCTTCATTCATGTGGGAAAATTTCATAACAGAAAATAATTGTTTTACCCGATTGGCATTATTTTTATTATGACCGAAAGTACAAATATTGTACTCATTGAGCTTATGGATTTGTATATTAAATGCTGGTAATGATAAATCTTTTTCCGTTGTGTTCATAATTTTTATAGGTATCACACCGTCAATGGGTTTTACTATTGTGTTAGCTAGAAAAACTCCATTTTGAATTTCGTCTGAACATATTAAACAATCTTCCTGAAAATCAGTCTGAATGAAATGAATTGACTCGCATCGCGCTGGTATTTGTAATAACATATTACAATTATTTGTTATTGATAAAGTCACTGACCTATTAAAATCATCTCGTAAAATCATAGTATTTTCCTCAAAATTTAATAATGACCTATACTTTCTCAAAAAGTCGCGTCCTATTATACCGTTCGACAAAATTGGTAACGTTTTAAAAACATAAAACTTATAATTCATAATGAAACCATTGACCTGTAACTGTAGGTAAGCGTATCCAATTGCTTGGACTTTGCCACCTAGCCCATTTATAGTTATGCTCTCTCTATGGATCGGAATATTTTGTTCTAACACTAACTTCTCTTTAATAGCACATAAAGAAGCACCTGAATCTATCAAAAATGAAACTAATTTTCCGTTTAGTGAAAATGATGTAAAAAAATCACTATCGCATGACATAATAGTCGGTTCCCGTTTAGTCACGAAAAAATGTTTGGTTTGTGTTATTTGATGTCGCTATTGAACTTTGTTCACAATTTTGAGGCACGTGATGGTATTCATTTATAAAATTAACATTAGGTTGACGCTCCACCCTTTGATTTCGCCAATTACCTCTATAGTTATTACCTCTGAAGCCTCTGTACTGACCTCCAAAAGGTTGACCTCGCACCGAATTACCTGGTGAACTTGTCTGCTGGTTTCTCCCACGCTGTTGTTGATTTCCATGAAAACCACGTCCTTGAGGTTTATGTGAAAAATAACGAGTACTGTATTGTCCTCGAGCGCCTCTGAAATTGGTCCGTCTTCCCCTATAGTTAGAATTAAAGTTATTATATTTTGACATACCCAAAATTTCGCCTGAGGTTGCCGAACTGGATACTTCTTCGTCCTGCGCCGCCTGAACCGCGTCTTTTAGGGAGCTAAAATTCCTAGCTGCAATTATTGTGCTTAGCCTACGATTTCGCAAGCCGTCCGCAAATTTTTTTATCGCAATTCTTTCGTTTAATGGTTTCAAAACTTCGTATTTTTTGGAATTGCCTTCGGCCTGGGATATCGTAAGATCGACAAAAAGTTCTGTTAATTGCCTACCAAAATCAGAGATAGACAAATTATTTTGTTTGATTTGTTCTAATTTTGCAGAAACCGCAGTTGAAGCCTTTCGCGGTAAGAGTTCATTTTTCATGTCTATAACTAAATCTTTTACATTTAAATAGCTTGAATTTAACCTCAATTTGGCAGTCTGGGACAATCTACTTTTTAAGACGAAATTAATTAAATTCTGTTTACATTGCTCATTTTCTAGTAAAGAGTCATAGTATTCTATATTGTCAATTAATTGTTTTGTATTGGTCTCTGTATCTGTCATACAGGGCAATAAATTCAAAGCAGTTCTTAATTCAAAAGTCGACATGGCTATACTTGATCCACTTGTCAACGTATCACTTTGACACAAATCTACAATTTCTTGGTAAAGGGCTGAAATTTGTCTACAACAATTTAATAACTCAGCGTCACTTCCTTTATATTCACTTAACCAATTGTTATATTTGTCGTAAACTTTACTAGCTGCCTCTAATTTATTTATCAAAATATTTCCTTGCCTTCTCCTTGGACCTATCTTAATTAAATAAGTACGTATCTCTTTTAATTCATTATATAAAGATTGCAAAACAATTGCCATAATTTACCACCATAATGTAGTTTGAATTAATATAAGTACATACCTGAGTACATATAGTTGATTATAATTTTATTATTATTATTTCACTAAGAGTAAATAATTATAAATAGTATTAAAAGTTCAAGTCCATATTATTTTGCTTGCATCGTTGCCGTATTTTTTGAGAGGACGATAATAAATATATTTATTATTGGGGAATCGCGCACTTATATTTTTTTTTACACCACACTAGGAGGGGACTTCTTGGTAAATCGGCACGCACAATTGGGACCACTAGACGTTTCTGGAGCCGGGGCCCGCCGAAAAATGGAATTCCTCAACGCCGCTCTGTTGATGTGTTGCGTAATCCAGTTATAATGGCATTTCTTATAAAATTTGTAGGAGACGTATAGTATGCCCATCAAAATAATCAATAGGATGCACGTTAAAATAATATTGGTCCTGGTCATATGATATTTCAAATCCGTCGCTGATGCATCGTTGGACCCTCCTACAGCATTCTGAGCAATAATTACTTCTCCTTTTGATTTGCTGCTGCCCATGATGAACACTTGTAATAATTGTCCGATTCGGCTACGAAACTATCTTTGAATAAATTATTCATTGTTCACTTCGACAAATTTCACTACATGTTAAAAAAAAATTTCCACTCTGTATTTAGTAAAAGCCGCGTCGAATTACCGCTCTTGCGAAACCGAGGCGCCTAGGCAGGGTCGCCATGTACGGGAGGTATCGGAGATCAATTCAAACAACAGCGTCTGGATAAGTACTGATCATTTATTCTATAAAATGATTGGTTATATATTGTTAAGAAATGAGGTTACACGTGTAAGAATATATACTTAGATACTAGATACTTATACAACCCTTACAGTTTATTTTACATTAGATTTTTCACAATACTACTTATAGTTTTCGTATTATTTTTGGTTCAATGACTAGTTTTGCATCAAGAATATAAGCCAAGTCCTCATCAGCTTCTGAAACTGACAACGTCAACAATAAAAGTCGATCAGAACCCCGTAACAAAGTTACAGAATGTAAATCCCGATCAATTCTTCTCCGATTTTAAAAATATCCAAATTTTCAAAATCATATAGTTCAACTCAATCGCCTAGTTCATCACGGTCGTCGAGTTCTTCAGGATCTTCCAGTTCATCAGCGTGTTCTTCCAGCACGGACTCCGATTCCAAAATGTCTGATTCAGAATTGAATTCTGTTACACCAGCAAAGCGGAATCACTTTACATCCACACCACCGCCGAATGAATCTTTATATGCACTATAGCGATTAGCTTTTGATTATGTAAACAGTTCTTCATCGGAAGATAATGATTTCACGGAAAAAAATAATACAATCGAATCACCTCACCAGTAATAATAGATACTCCTTATACTCTTGGAACACTAGATCATTGTGATTTTAATGTAGAAACTCGAGTCAAATCTACTTGTGGAGGTACAAATATAGCATCTGATTGTGACACAGGTTTTCATAACGGATGCCACTTATTTGATCCCGTATTTACGTCACTTTTGCCAAGAAAGAAAAATGACTTCTAACACTTGTCGAAAAAAACTTTGCAACCCGATTTATCTCTTAAAAATCTAGCGTCTCTAAAAAGCCTTGCACTTGAACGACATTTTTTTATACAAAGCACGGCAATTGACCCAACACCACCTGATGGGAAGCGGAAAGGAATGTCCGTATGCGAAGACAGCTAGTGCAGAATGGACATTGCACTAGCTGCCTCCACCTTGCCGGCCCAAAAGGTGCTCTTTCACACCTCTCTTGAAGGACTCCATGTTATAGGAAGGAGGAAACTCATACGCTGGCAAAGAATTCCAATAACTTCTTTATACAAAAAGATGTAACATCTGTAGCTGTAACGCAAAATGACTCTGATATACAATCAAGAAAAAGAAAGCACTGTAGTAAAAAAGCTCTAGCAAAAACATTACAAAATATGGAATTGCAATATACATCATCATCTACCAAGCGTAGAGTGGTTCCTGAAAGGAAAATGGGAGTTGCTTGTAGTGGTCGTTGTCGCTTAAAGTGTACAGTTTATTTCTGAAGAAGAGAGAAACACAATCTTAACACAATAGCAGATTAAAAACTTACCTGGCTATGAGAAAAGTGCCTTAAAAATGTTTATTTCCATAAGTGTCTCAATAATTTTAAGTTTACTTAACTTTCATTATTCTAAGCTCTAATAAATAATCGTTAGTAGTTAAATAATTGCTTTTTATTTATTCATTGTCTATAAATATATGACATTAGTGACACTTTATTCTCATCCAATATTACAAAGTCTGCAGGCGTCTATTTGTATAGTGACACTTCATCAAATTAAGTGGAAAAATGACACTAATTTCAAATAAAAAGACAAATATTTCAGCGATTTATTATTATTATATTACTACGGTTGGTTCATCTGAATGCTTTTTCTAGCTCAAATGGCACTGGGTATAACAGAGAGCAATTTTGTTTATATTTTGGATCTTTGCAAAGATTTCTCGTATATGAACATTAAGACAGTGTTTCTGAAAAATCATTTTTTTTTGTTAATGACGGTTTGATTCTGAACGTGCGATATGGTGAGCTCAGGAACTTATCACATGTCAGTTATGTATACTAATATAATAAAGCTGAAGAGTTTGTTTGTTTGTTTGTTTGGTTGAACGCGCTAATCTCAGGAACTACGGATTAAAATTGAAATAATGTTCTTTTTGAATTAATAGTCCATTGATCGAGGTATTATATAGGCTATTTAAGATCACGCTGCGATCAATAAGTGCTGAGCATAAATGAAATATGTTGCAAAAACGGGAAAATAATATTCCTTTTTAGAGCTTTAGTTGCGTGCGCTGCGTAAACGGTGAAAGTTACGAAAAAGTTATGTAAGCCGGAATTGTTGTCCTTAAAAAGTTCTAAAAAAAAGTCCGCGACAGCATATGTCCATCTCTTGAGGTTGACTCACTGTATGGTGCTCTTTTCGCTTTTTGTACATTATGCTCCGAAGGGTCCAAATCGGTTGATTCGTTCAGAAGCTACGATGCCACAGACAGACATATACACAGACAGACACGTCAAACTTATAACACACCACTTTTTTCGTAGGGAGTTAAAAATACTCTTTTTAATATAGCAATGAGTTTTACGTCTGACTAGATGGCAGCACTCGTCTAATTTGCTAATTTATTCAGGAAGATTTGTTACGTAATTGTTTTGTTTTTGGTTTGAGAATAGTTTTAACATTTCAAAAAATATTATGTGGAAAAAAATGTTTTTTGAAAATTTTATGTTTTACAACTTTATCGTGAAACGTTAGTCTGAGAGAGTAAGGTTGTAAAACACTAAATCATTGTGACCGAATTACAAATATTCCAATCGAAGCGCAAAACGTAACTGCAGGATGATAATTTAAAGAACGCGTAAAATAACATTCTTTATATTATAAAAATAAAACTCGACTTCATAACACAACATTTTAAGTTGGGAATAAGCTGATTAGCACCGACTGTCCGACTCCAAAACATACTTATTTATGAGAAAAGTACTTTCTTCCTAATATTTTTGTTTAATTTTTTTTCCACAATTTTATAGTAATAAATATTTAAGGAATAGAGAGATATTTTGATTAAAAACCAAACTCCTGTATCGGATTTGATAAAATTTCTTGTGTAAAAAAAAGTAAAGCAGTACATATGGCCACCACCACCTTAGGCCTTATTAAGATATTATTTATTTATTATTGTAGCTGTCTACAGGCGGCGGTAACCACTTCTGCATCATCATATCAGGCGAGCGACCCCACTGCTGGGCATAGGCCTAACCCAGGGATTTACAAACCGATCGGTCCTGCGCTGCCCTCATCCAACGGCTTCCCGCGACCAGATCATCGGTCGACCTCGTGGGGGGCCGCCACTCAAGCAACTTTCCGCACCAACGGCCGTCAGTCCTTCTCGCAATGTGACCTGCCCACTGCCACTTGAGACTCGCAATTCTTTATTGATTATTTTGTTTTTTCACATTTTTGTAATTTTCAAAGGTCAAAGTTAGATGGGTGACCGTCAGCATTATTGACTTGTCTGTCTCTCTCTTGTCTGTTGACTTAGCCTTTGGTTGAAATACATAATATTGTTTTATGTTATCGTATGATAAAGTATTATCTGAGTTTTACCTTCCATCATCAGTTAACCAGAATAACCCGAAAGAATACAACTACCGCTATATGTACGTACCTATAGTATTTAAAGAATTATCTTCCAATTCCTAGAGTTGTACCTTCTATCACCAACTTCCCATAATCAAGAGAATCTTGTAGAGAAACTCGGAAATTTGGAAAGAAATACGGTAGGATACTGATAACTAGTAAAAATCTCTTACCATCGCCATGTACAAATTGGCTGTAAACAAGACAACGTCATATATCGAGAAATTCTGTAGCAAACCGCAGAAACTTTTCCTATTTAAAATTAAAATTTTATTTATTTATTTATTTATTTCATCTTAGCATAATTCCATCCTTACAGTTAACACCAATACGATAGAAAAGCATTACATATCTACATACTTAATATTAATAACATAAAATTAACAATGTTATCGTTGTAAATTCGTTCAACGAACAGGAAAAAATATCTACTCTCTCAGCTATTCGGTTGAAGGTGCGCAGCGCACGCGTCATTGGAGCGTTTTGTTGTAATTTGGTGCGAGCGTCGGGCATGCATAGCAATGGCGGCCGTCGACGGCGCCCCACATATCCGTCAGGAGCATTTAGCCTTATCAGACTAAGTAACGCCGGGTTGTGAGCTTTTCCACGAATGAGCTTAAAAATGTATAAAAGTAGGGCTAAGTCTCTTCGCACACTCAATTGAATATATCCCACCATGCCAGCAACAAATAAGGTAGGATACATTAGAGGGTAATAAGGATAGACACCATAGATCCTCATATATAAATATCTCATAAATTTATTCTGAATACGCTCCAGCATGAGACAATATTTACTTTCATGAGGAGCCCAAATAACTGAGTTACATTCCAGGTGGCTTCTGACTAAAGCGTTATATAATGATGCAATAGCTTTAATATTTTTGAAGCCATGTGCCCTACGGAGAATAAACCCGAAGTTTCTAAAAGCCTTTTTAACGATGCCAACGATGTGACTCCTAAATGACAGTTCGGCTGTAAAGTTCACCCCTAAATCTTTCACCTCCGTCACTTTCCGCATGCACACGTCCTCTACCCTATAGTCGAATTCAATAGGCTTACGACTTTTTGTAAATGTCATTGTGACACATTTGGACATGTTAAACCCTAGTCTATTATCTTGGGCCCAAGATACTACGCTGTCTATATCCCCCTGCATTCGCTCACAATCTACTGCCGTCCTGATACTAAGGGACAACTTTAGGTCGTCCGCAAACAGTAGGCAGTCGCTGTGTTGGATGACTTTCGGTAAATCATTAATCATAATGAGGAATTCGAGTGGCCCGACGTTACTCCCCTGACTCACCCCAGATCTTACAAAGTATGGCAAAGACTGATATCCCGCATACTCCACATACTGTTGTCTGTTCCGCATGTAACTGGCTAAAAATTTTAACAATTGGGGGACACATCCAGCCGCAGCCAATTTCCTCAAAAGCACATCGTTGTCCACGACATCGAACGCTTTCCGGAAATCAAAATACGATACGTCTACCTGTCCTCCCTCGTCCAACGTCGGTAAAACGCGAGCCATGTGATTCAGCAAGTTACTTGCTGTGCTGCGGCCCGGCCTAAACCCGTGCTGTTCATCACAAAGTTGAGAGCTTACTTGTTCGAAAATACTCTTTTGTATAGCCGAGTCGAATACCTTGGCCGGAGTAGATAATACTGCCACCGGTCTAAACTGATCCACACAACGACTAGAACCTACTTTTGGTACTGGGACTACTCGTGTCAGTTTCCATACCGCCGGAAACATTGCCGATTTCAAACAGCTATTGAATATATGTAATAAGGGCTGCGCGAAAACATAGCGGCAATCTCTAAGCAAGAAAGCGGGGATTCCATCAGGTTAAATTATAACTTTGTGAACTGTAAGCTCTTTCATTTTGGATCATTTATAATTTTCATGTTAAATATAACTAAGGATGATAAAAGAAAAGGAGGGTAGTACTCACAAACTACTCTTTTGGCAGATTATGGCAAAAAGATTAGCTGACGTGCTTTTAACAAAACTGTCATTTCTTTCATCACAACTGCGGGGTACTTTTCTCTACTCTTTGGGCAACCTGTCCATTAATTGACGTTTTATGTTGTCATTCATTCATTTCTTTGTTTTTTAAACATAATCTTGGTGAACACAATTTAGGTGCACTGTGCAACTATTTATTTTTTACCACAAATTATAACCTGCCTCGAGGCATTTTTACTTTTATTATTTACATATTTTAGACATTATTTACATATAGTGACTTAGATCGTCAAAGTCAACTAAATGTGCGACGAGATACCTTTCACCGTGTAAATAAAACGGGAAGCCAATGAAGAAAAAGAACCTACTTACCTAACAACTCGGCTTTCGCGCTGTATCCTGCGTCGGTCAAAGCAGCTTCTTTAGCTGCTTCTAACTCTGTCACCTCGTTCTGTACTTTCCTGAAAATAAGAGAAAATATAAAAATTAACATTTTAAGTAACCCCCGGCCTAATCTAATCATCTATCTAATAGCTTCTCATTGAGACTATTCCCAGCCCAGCAGTGCGAGCATGGATCTTTCGGTAGACATATTTATCGATCGATAAACTCACTTTATCTATCGAATCATATCAACCAACGCTAGCATGAAACTAGCCTCGATAAGTTTTATCGAGATGTATATTTTGTCGTTTTTTATCGATCATTCATTCGCCATTCATTCTTTTGTGATAATTTTTTCATAATAAAGCTAAGGAATCTTGTCCATGCAGTCATAAATAATACTAAAATAGTTTTCTACCCAATATGTTAGGACATTTTGTCAAAATGTCATTAATGTCGTTAAACCATCAAAACAAAGATATAGATATTTCGTATCGTTTTCTTTTCCCCGAATTTTATGTTTTCTTCTATTTAAAATAGATAACTAGTTCTGCATAAAGTGTATTCTATATAGTGATTATAATATTACAATCACTTTGATGCTGTTACTGAAAAAGTATCGGAGCGCTCAAGCCTCAAGGTAAGCACGCCATCTCTTGCTACTAGGTATTATAATATTTTAGTTTTTTTAATTTTACTTAGTAAAAAATGTACTGAGAAAAATGCTTATTGTTCTTTCTTTTCGCTTTTGTATAAACTAGTATGTAGCCGATAGTTAAAATAAAAACATAATAAGTACACATTTACTTTAAATATATTTCATTGTGATTTATTTTCAATTGATAAATTCTATTACTTCCTGCCTCTGGGTTAATGGCAAAATATTCCATCATCTTCATTCTCAACTTCCTCTCATCAGGCAGTGGGAATCTTTAATGGAAACTTAAGTTTTAAATAGAACATTGAGCTTGAAAACATCAAATCAAACATAGTAAATAGTAGCAACATTATTTACCTATTCTAATTGTATTTTATGTCTTATTTTACAATCATTCTTTTCCTAGGATGGAGCGACATCAGCTTGTTGGAAATCAAGTTGACCAGGAAGTGGACATGTTTTATGAGGAATAATAAATTGAAAATTTACAAATGACTTTTATTTTATGATATTTATACCTAGAATTAAAAATGTCTGCAATAAATTTTTGGCTCCTTTTGCAATACATTTCCAATGATACAATTTGTACCCACAAAAAATTAGAAGCCACTGTGTTTTGATTTTCTTACTTATCATTTATTAATGAAGGGTATTTAGACGTTTATAAATATTGCGTTTGACAAATTAAATCATAATTATGGTATTATGTCGGAAGGCTTCTTCTTGGTTGATAAAACTTCACAAACCACATAACTCACTGTTTGCTTAGCTATATTTAGTTCTTGTCTATCACATCGTTGGTATACTTCTCTCATAAAACAAAGAATCCCTCTGCAGCGAAAATAGTAGCTTTCTTTATATTAATTACGACAATATGCACTGGCAATTCGATATGAGTGAATTATCCACAAATTATAAGGCCGAAACCCATTCTAATAGCAACCTAAAGCAATATTACGGTAAATATTAGAGTATCGACAAACATATCGTGCATATTTGAAAACCCGATAAATTTATGTCAAAATAGACAAATTATATCTATCTCGTATGTCAAAATTACGATCCATGCTTGAGTTTATCGAGAAATTCGGTAAGATTAGTCGACTTTGTCGAGAGATCGATAAACAGAGTTCTGTGCTACCGAGATCGATAAACACTCGATAAACTACCGTTTTGTCGAATTTTAATGTCAAATAAGCTTATCGAAAGTTCTGTGCTCGCACCGCAGACACGCTATATCGTGCCCAGATACGTTAAAAGTTTCTGAAGAATTAAGCATCCCACAGACTTTTTAATGGTATATGATCAGCTCAAGGTTGGTATGTCATGGGACTGTCACCAAAGTGACAGTACACCAAATTTCAAATTAATATTCATTTTAGACATCATGTTTCATAGTAACGTTTACTGCTTAAGGGTAATTCTCTGAATTGGTGCAATTCTCAATTCCAAGACAATAAAAAATAAAATATTGCACTCTCAAGTAGCATGTTTTATCTAAATGACAGAACATAAATTAAGCTACAGAGTACTACGTAAATATGGGCTCCTCATTTGAACATTACAAAAATATAAATAGGGTAAAATGTCATTACCGTCAGTGTCTCAAAAACCAATTTTGTAAAATAACTACTTGAAAGTTATTAAAATATAATAAAACTAGAAAAATTTCACGTCCTGAGGCGGGGATCGATTTCAGGACGTGAAATTTTTCTAGTTTTATTATATTTTAATTACTAAGTAATTTTTCAAACATTTATAATAATGTTAAAATCAAAAATTAAGAATACTTGAAAGTTGTAAAAGCACTTCTTTAATAAACTTGAAATTTATAATATATTACAAAACTGGTTATTTGAACACGTGGACTAATTGTGAACTTTTGCCACCTGAAATTTGTCATTACCTTCATCACAAATGGAAAGATAAAAATGTGGTGTGTGTGTGCACTATTCCAACCATTCCCGATAACTACGCACCTAAGTGTCGGTTAGTCTATTTTTGTGTATAGTAATGAAAAGCCGTGCGATCAAGTAAAAAATAATAATAAATAATTAGTGTTCAAATTGTCTTTTGTCACGAAGTATTGGTCTTTACGTTCTTCTAAATTTTAGAGGTAAGTGATAAGTTTTTATTTTCACATTCTCTTGCATAGCAAAGCTTATAGGATTCTTTAATATACTGATAAGCCTTATTTATATTGTAAAAAAGATACAATATAAATAAGGTTTATAATACACATAGGGCCTCACATATCAATTAGAGTTACGCTAATTACAGAGTATACATACATATAAAATTGTCGAAGGTGGTCTGGTTTGCGTGTGTCTGAATATTCTATAGTTCTAAAAATTAACGTTGTTTCATCATTCACTGTTTCAAAGAATGTCAGAATATAAGACAAGGAAGGCCCCAATGAGACGATATGATGACTTGTATTTACCAAGAATTTCTTCCAGGATATTTGAAAAGAGTACTCATGTGTCTGCTATACGAATTTACAATAATCTACCGGTGGCTTTGAAAACCTCCCAGACTATAAATTTAATAAAGCTTTGAAAAAATGGCTCATTTGTAACGCATTTTATAACACAAATCAATATTTTGACAATTATTTAATGACATGATCGCAATATTTTTATACTTATTTTGATAGTAATATTGATAATTTTATTTGATTATATAGTGAAATGACATGCAATAATAATATTTTTATTTTATTTTTTATTAATAATTGAGTTAGCTTAAATAAGTTTGTTGGTTTAATGATTTTTAAATGTAACCTATACCTAAATTGCATGGCCGATATGGGTAACTGTTATGACTACATGTGTTGACGACCGCCGTGCCAAGTTTAACGCCGACCAATAGCAGCGGCTACTTTAATGCGGGGCGCGTGGGACGCGGGGGAAGCGACGCCACAGCCGCCGACCGCCGACCAATCACAGCGGATACATTATTTTCGGGGAGCGCGACGCGGGGAAAGCCACGCCGCAAGCGCATCTGTGATTGGTCGCCGGCTCGCTCACAGCCCGCTGTGAGCGTCCAAAGTAGTATAAGAATAGGATAAGTTAGGGCAAAAATTGTAGTCAACTCGCAGAACTAAGTGAACACCGAACATTGTACCGACCGAATCAAGAATATAACCAGCTTTAAACACCACCGTTGTTTTCTTCAAGAACCAACCTTATACAGTCCACACCCGTTAGCGATCACCAACAACATGTATGCAAGAAGATCTAGCTGCTAAGGAACAATTGTTACAGTTATGCAATAAATGATTCTGATTCTGTTGTTGCTGTCGAGTTCCTCCAACTTGACTTGATTGTTGCAAAGCATGCATCTAAATACTGTAATTTTAGGCACTGAAGGTCTGAAATTTATATACTATTCTTAAACCCCGACGAAAAAAGAGGGGTGTTATAAGTTTGACGTGTCTATCTGTGTGTCTGTCTGTGGCATCGTAGCGCCTAAACGAATGGACCGATTTTGATTCGGTTTGTTTTTGTTTGAAAGCTGATGTGACTACGATGGTTCTTAGCTATAATTTATGAAGATCAGTTCAGGCGTTTGATGACTATCAGCTCATTTTCTACAAGATATTAGGATTTTACTAACTTTTACAGATCCGATTGATTTCAAATTTCGTATACTGTCACTTCGATGACATTCCCATGACATACTAACTTTGAGCTGATCCTATACCATCAAAAAAGTCTGCGAAATGCTTAATTCTTCAGAAACTTACAGCAGATATGTACAAACTAACAACTAACAACACGTAAACTTTGTACAATGACTCTCCCGGTCTCTCTCAAACTAGAATGTTAAAGTTACGGCCTTAAAGCAAACCATGGGTACATTAGAATAAATTTTAGTAGGTACGTAAGAAAAATTTGTTTAAAACTGCTGTTTTTGGAAAAAAAAATATTGTCGGCAATCGTAGAAATTATCTACCAAGTATCATACCATTTTGGAATCCTTATTGAATGCGCCAACTTTTGCAGTTACTTGCCAAACTCGCATAGTACATTTTTTTTTCAGTACAGCTTGTTAAAGCTATGTGAAAAAATAATTTTGAATATTAAATTTAGATAAAAATGGCATATGCTTCTAATCTGGAGCAGCTGGCTTTAAATTAGAATATACAGAAACATTATTCAGGATTAAAAACGAAGGAAAATGTTTAGAAAAGTCAAGATTTGTAGGAACAAGAGTGTAAAACCGTCATAGGGTGTAAATTTTATTGATTTTTTTAATGCTAGATTTTTTTTTTTAAATATATGACTTAGATTTTTTTTTATATTTTTCCGACAACTTATATGAGTTAGTCTATCACCTGCTTTCGGCTTGACGTCGGCTTCTGGGACACCCTGTATAACATCACGATATCACCAATAGGAGCTGAGCAATAATTAAAAGTGTTGCAAAAACGGGGAAAATATATTCCTTTTCAGAGCTTTCGTTGCTAGCTCTGCGTAAATGGTGAAAGTTACGTATAAATCATGTATGCAGGAATTGTTTCCCTTTAAAAGTTCTATAAAAAAGTCCGCGACAGCATATGTCTATTCTTTGAAATTGACTGTCTAGAACCATTTTTTGGTAATCAAAGTATTTAATTTTGAGTAAAATTGTTCTTTACATTATTTAATTTCAATGAATATCTTACGAGATATCACAGATTTCATACAGTCCAAACAAAAATCATGCAGTTTAAACCCTATCAAAAGTCACAATTAGATATATGTTACAGTTATAAGAATACAAGGTTAGAAACTGTTAGTACCGCTACACTGTTAGGAATAGAAATGGACACACACATGAATTGGAAACAGCATATTCAGAAAATAATAAATAAAATCTCCTCATTCATCTATGCACTGCAACATCTTAAGCGCGTAACCAATTTCGAAACGGCCCTTACGGCCTACTATGCTTAAGCTTACTCAGTGATGTCATACGGCATTATCTTATGGGGAAATTGTTGTGACGTAGATAAAGTATTTATACTCCAAAAGAAATGTGTCAGAATACTGGTGAATATTGATCAAATGGAATCCTGTAGGCCCCACTTCACTAAACACCAAATGCTCACTCTTACATCTATTTATATTTTGGAATCATGTAAGTTTGTCAAAAAACATCCAGAATTATATTTACCAACTACTGGTACTAAAAGAAACAATCGAAATTTAAATAAATTTAAAGTACCATTTACAAAACTAAAACTAGTGTCATCCGGCCCTCCCTCTATGTTAATAAAAATTTTTAATCACCTTCCAAGTACCATAAAGCAATTAGATAGCTCTACACAGTTTAATTTACAATTGAAGTCTTTTCTCAGAGCTAAATCCTATTACAATTTAAAAGAATATTTTGATGAAAAATGGGTATAAGAAATTAAAATAAGAATGTTTGGAGTTTACAGTTTGATCTTAATTATAATTTTATTTGACAATAATCTGATTGATAAGATATATTATAATTTATAATTTAAAATCTGGAGGTACTTAATTTACAACGGAATCGTAATTGTAATGTTAATTATCAAATATTTAATTGGTATGACATATTTTAATTTGAACAAAATATATAATTTTATTTTATTTGTAATAATTTGTAAAATTTATTTCTAGAATTATGTATGTTCATAACTTATACCTCTAGCACTACATTAATTGCTATGCCCTAGCAGGGCGTCACATGTAAACCTTTTCTAATGTACCACCTAATATTTATGTAATGTGACATGCAATAAATAATTTGAATTTGAATTTGATTTAAAATATTATGCACGCATTTATGATTCTCAAGGCAGGCGGGCGGGCGCGGGCGGGGCGATCAATGCATTAATTGCAAAGGTGTTTTATAAACATGATTAAGATCCATAGCCTACCTACTCCACCGTTGTTATTTTCCGACATCCACGCGAACGAAGTCGCGGGCACAGCTAGTATTATACAGAGCCGGCATTGACACCCCTTACAGGTTTGACAAGCACGACTCTACATACACTCACATACACTACAAGACATATATAGAGCCGGCATTGACACCCCTTACAGGTTTGACAAGCACGACTCTACATACAATCACATAAACCACACAACATATAGAGAGCCGGCATTGACACCCCTTACAGGTTTGACAAGCACGACTCTACATACACTCACATACACTACAAGACATATATAGAGCCGGCATTGACAGCCCTTACAGGTTTGACAAGCACGACTCTACATACACTCACATAAAGCACACAACATATAGAGAGCCGGCATTGACACCCCTTACAGGTTTGACAAGCACGACTCTACATACACTCACATAAACCACACAACATATAGAGAGCCGGCATTGACACCCCTTACAGGTTTGACAAGCACGACTCTACATACAATCACATAAACCACACAACATATAGAGAGCCGGCATTGACACCCCTTGCAGGTTTGACAAGCACGACTCTACATACACTCACATAAACAACACAACATATATAGAGCCGGCATTGACACCCCTTACAGGTTTGACAAGCACGACTCTACATACACTCACATAAACCACACAACATATAGAGAGCCGGCATTGACACTCCTTACAGGTTTGACAAGCACGACTCTACATACACTCACATAAACCACACAACATATAGAGAGCCGGCATTGACACTCCTTACAGGTTTGACAAGCACGACTCTACATACACTCACATAAACCACACACCATATAGAGAGCCGGCATTGACACCACTTACAGGTTTGACAAGCACGACTCTACATACAATCACATAAACCACACAACATATAGAGAGCCGGCATTGACACCCCTTGAAGGTTTGACAAGCACGACTCTACATACACTCACATAAACCACACAACATATATAGAGCCGGCATTGACAGCCCTTACAGGTTTGACAAGCACGACTCTACATACACTCACATAAACCACACAACATATAGAGAGCCGGCATTGACAACCCTTACAGGTTTGACAAGCACGACTCTACATACACTCACATAAACCACACAACATATAGAGAGCCGGCATTGACATACCTTAAAGGTTTGACAAGCACGACTCTACATACACTCACATAAACCACACAACATATATAGAGCCGGCATTGACACCCCTTACAGGTTTGACAAGCACGACTCTACATACACTCCCACACACTACAAGACATATATAGAGCCGGCATTGACAACCCTTACAGGTTTGACAAGCACGACTCTACATACACTCACATAAACCACACAACATATAGAGAGCCGGCATTGACACCCCTTACAGGTTTGACAAGCACGACTCTACATACAATCACATAAACCACACAACATATAGAGAGCCGGCATTGACACCCCTTACAGGTTTGACAAGCACGACTCTACATACAATCACATAAACCACACAACATATAGAGAACCGGCATTGACACCCCTTACAGGTTTGACAAGCACGACTCTACATACAATCACATACACAACAAGACATACATATATAGAGCCGGCATTGACAACCCTTACAGGTTTGACAAGCACGACTCTACATACACTCAAATACAGAACACGACATATGTAGAGCCCGTATTGACAACCTGACAGGTTTGACAAGCACGACTCTACATATACTCACATAAGCAACACAACATATATAGAGCCGGTATTGACACCCCTTACAGGTTTGACAAGCACGACTACATACACTCAAATAGGGTGTCACAAAAAAATTAAAGTGATATTTTTTTAATGCATACCTTCTTATTTTGTTTGAATGGTTCAAAAAAACATTTAAAAATAAAGTTTTGCGTACTTAGAATCACGACAACCCGTGCCGACTTGCAGCGAAACGTGTCTGTGCTTGCACGGTACGGCGCGACGGAAATCTCGCATTGCTTGGTTGTTATTACTTTTGAAATAAAACCAATTTACCGGATTTAACTCGCGTTTAATTAGATGTTACATTATTATTATTCACCCGACGTTTCGATTACTTTACAGCGATCGTGGTCACGGGAAGACTGAAGATGTCAGTTGTCTTTCATAAGTTTTAAGTTAACTACCGTCACTTTGTGTTATATTTTGAGCGGTCCGAATTACGCATACGGAGCTCACGGTGTCAGTTGAATCTGGACGTAAATTATCTTATACCTGCTTGTGCCAAACCGCCAAAACTGTATGGGCTGCCGAAAATACATAAAAACAACGGTCCGTTACGTCCTATAGTTAGCCAAATTTATTCACCAACTTACCGTTTGTCTCAACACGTAGCTAAAATACTCTCGCCACTAAGAGGTAACACAAGAGCACATGTGAAGGATTCTTACCAATTTGTTAGCGATATTAAACACCTACATATTGCTGACAATGAAACTATGGTCAGTTTTGATGTACAGTCCCTGTTTACATGCTTACCTGTTAAGGACTGCATTGAAATTGCTAAAAGGAAGCTATGTGATAGTGATATGCCTAATGAGTATGCAGACCTGCTTGAACATTGCCTCACATCAGGCTACCTATTGTGGAATGAGGAATTCTATGTACAAGTGGATGGTGTGGCAATGGGCTCTCGTGTATCACCCGTAGTCGCCGATATTTTCATGGAGGACTTTGAGGAGAGGGCCCTTAGCACAGCACCGGTAACACCAAGGTTTTATAAACGGTATGTAGACGACACTTTCACAATTTTACCAACTGATAAAGTCACTGCATTTCTATCACACCTTAACTCCATCAATCCTAAAATTCAATTCACCATGGAGTTAGAGGCAAACAATAGACTAGCTTTTTTAGATATTTTAATTATCCGAAATCCAGATCACAGCTTGAGCCACACTGTGTATCGTAAAGCAACCCATACTGATAGGTACCTCAATGGTGACTCTCATCACCGCCCCAGTCAGTTGTCTACCGTAGGGAAATCTTTGTTTCAGAGAGCGCGCGGCATCTGTGACAAACCAACACCTGACAGCTGAGCTACAGCATGTCAAGCATGTATTGCGGGACAACAAACTGCAAATACCACGCCAAAGTCATAGAAGCCGAGCGAAACTTGTCACAGTCGAACGTCAACCTGCTGTACTACCATATATGAAAGGTGTCACTGACAAGATTGGCAACATCTTGAAGCGTGCTTCAATTAAAACTTATTTCAAGCCGCCGAAGAAGATTAACCAATTCCTACCACCTGTCAAGTGCAATATCCCCTTACAAGATGCAGGCATATACAAGTTAGATTGTGACTGCGGCCTCTCATACATAGGTCAAACAAAGAGAAGCATAGGCACCCGGGTAAAAGAACATATAGCTGACGTAAAACACAGGCGCGAAACGAAGTCGGCAGTGTGTGAACAAGCTCTTGACGGACCCAATCACTATATCAGATTTTATAAGCCCCAGATCCTCGCCAAAGAACACCGTTTCATTCCTAGAATGTTACGTGAGGCTATTGAAATCAAAAAACATCCTAATTTCAATAGAGAAGATGGTTGGAGTGTACCACCAGCTTGGGATCCCATCATTCGAATAATAAAGTCCCAAGCCCGTCCTCACACTGCCCAAAAAACTGACACCGTGAGCTCCGTATGCGTAATTCGGACCGCTCAAAATATAACACAAAGTGACGGTAGTTAACTTAAAACTTATCAAAGACAACTGACATCTTCAGTCTTCCCGTGACCACGATCGCTGTAAAGTAATCGAAACGTCGGGTGAATAATAATAATGTAACATCTAATTAAACGCGAGTTAAATCCGGTAAATTGGTTTTATTTCAAAATGTGTAGTGCTCGCGAAAATGTAAGACAATACTTTGTTATTACTTGTTTATTTTATTAGTAAACGCATTACTTTTGAATAGTCAACATGTCAGTGGAGTTACGAAGTTCTAAAAAGGAGATATTTTTAATAGGAGACGTATTACATCAAATCACCGGTTCGAAACTTCCCTCTAATGAACAAGTACTGGGAGTTTTGTTCTATAATATTCGTGAAGTGAATTTAAGTGTCAATGAAAGTGCAAATCTTACCATTCGTGAGTGTATTATTTACTGAGAAAATGCACGTATAACGACTAAATCATTACCTAACCGTGTTAAGAAACTAGTTTCATTATACTAAGTTTAAAGAGATTTGCAAAAAAATGCGAAAAAAACACAAGAAGTGTTTGAACAACGTCGACAAGAGTTTCTTTCCAACTTAGACAATTTGTTTGACATAGCTCATGCCGATGCGCTTCAGCTAATTAAAATAAATGAAGATAGGATCTTCTTGGAGCGCCAAAGAGAAACAGGTCGGCCTGGTCACTTAGCCGGAGTGGACAAAAAACTTACAGAAAAAGAAGAAAAGGCGCGCCTTAGAAACATTGAGGAAAAGCTTAATATTTTTCATCGTTAGCTCCATCGACATCATGCTATGAACCACCACAAAAAAAACTCATCTTCTGATTCTGAAATAATAGATATACAAGAAAATAGACCCAGCCCAAGTGGTGCTTCCTATCAGTCGGATAAACCTTGTATGAGAAAAAATTTCATAACTCCGAAGTTGATTGCCGCATTAGATAAATGTCAGTTAAGTGTGAGAGATTCTGTATTTATAATTGAAGCTACTATTAAGGCACTAGGGCATAACACGGATGACTTTTCTATCACAAAAGAAATACAATCACAATAAGGACTTTCATGAGTATGTAAAGAAATATTCCAAGATTTTCAAAAAGATATGTAACCGCGCCAAATCGATACACATTCGAGACAAAATTGAAAAAAAAAATTTAAACAAAAATTAAAACAGACTTCAAAAAACTGAAAAGGATAAAATTATTAAATTTAAGTAGGTATTCATCCCCTAGAAACATATTTTTGGAGTCGGTGCTTCACTTTCTATTGATTTGGAAACCACTTAGCACCAACTCCAAAAATATGTTTCTAGGGGATGAATACCTACTTAAATTTAATTATTTTAATCTTTTCAGTTTTTTGAAGTCGGTTTTAATTTTTGTTTAAAATTTTTTTTTACAATTTTTAGTGATAACTTTCTACGGTCAAAGCTAGATGGGTGACCGTCAAATTATATTGTTTCCTATATCGTATCGTTTCACTAAAAAGTCATTGGAAAAGCAAAAATTCGCAATTACGCATATGTATACGACTTCATAATTTCAGCTTTTTTATATTTAAAACCAAAGTACCCAACTGTTTTTGAAAATAATTTTATGGGACCAAATGGCAGCTATTCCGCATCGAACAAAAAAAGAATCACGTAAATCGGATCAGTAATCTCGGCGTAATCGGTGTACATACATAGAAAAAAAAAAAAAACATACCGGCCGAATTGAGAACCTCCTAGTTTTTGAAGTCGGTTAAAGAAAAAAAATCTTCGACACCAGTATTAATTAAGAACACTAGTGGAAAAAATAATTTTAGAAAAAACTTAGAAGACGGCGTAGACGGCTCAGAGCCATCTATGGTAGAAAGCAGCGAAAATGAAAAGATTCAGTTAATGACTACACCGATGGGAAGCACACAACTCGAACCTGCTACCATTTATCAGAAGACAACATTTAGCGAACTGACGATTTATATTTCAATATTAGAAACTATTATACGACATACTAACAATTAAAATAAACGGACAGTATTTATCACATTTTAATGTTTTTGATGCGTTTAAACGCCTTTTTTATTGTAACAATTACAAATAAAGAAAGAAAACGATGAAAAAATATATGCTTCAGGCGGAATACAATATTTATTCTTGGCGATCAACAAGACCTTGGATTGTTCGAAGTCATTAGAGAGGTAATAAAAACATACCATAATAATTGCAAAATTAAAAATTTTAAGTAACCCCCGGCGTCATTAATCATCTATCTAACACCATCTCATTAAGACTTTTCATAAGAGCCCAAACACGCTATATCTGCTGTAAGCTTCTAAAAAATTAAGCATTTCGCAGACTTTTTGATGGTATAGGATCAGCTCAAAGTTGAATGTCATGGGAATGTCACCAAAGTGACAGTACACTAAATTTCAAATGAATCGGATCTGTAAAAGTTAATAAAATCATTTTATCATGCAGAAAATTAGCTGATAGTCATCAAAAGCTTAAACTGATCTTCATAAATTATAGCTAAGAACCATCGTAGTCACATCAGCTTTCAAACAAAAAAAACTAATCAAAATTGGTCCATTCGTTTAGGCGCTACGATGCCACAGACAGACACACTGATACACAGACAGACACGTCAAACTTATAAAACCCCTCTTTTTTCGTCGGGGGTTAAAAATATAAGAATTACTTTTGCAAGTCAGGTGCTGATAGTCATTCCGTCCTGAATACGAGATCAAGATTACATTTAGAAATGAACACAAACGACATTTTGATTCTATTGTTGGGTGCAAATAACAAAATACCCACGCAATCAGTTTGTGAACTGTCTGTCTTTCTAGCCCAATGTAAAAATACCCATATTGTATAACTGGTTATAACATTAGGAGAACCCTTACTTAAATACAGCAGTACTAAAAAATCAACTAAACTTGATATGTAAGCATTACAACAACTGTTAATTTGTTTGCCCTATCACTCTGCTTCCAAAACGCGATATTAAACGGTTCGAAGATTTATTGAAATTATTCTACAAACGAAACAATTCAAATTCAAATTCTTTATTTCAGACATACATAGGCCCATGGGTAGACAATGAATACATAAATATTATTAATGCGAAAATAACTGTCTGTCTGTAAGGTTTTCATTTCTAAGCCGCTGAACTTATTAAGATGAAATTTTGCATGGAGATAGATTTCATCATGAGAAAGGTCATTTGGAGAGATGTCGACGTGTTCAGCTGATATGCTATTAAAAAAATTAGGTCTTTGTGTGATGTTGAAACAGCAAGACTTGTTTACTTTGGTTACTTCCACAGTGTTATGTCATATGGCTTGTTATTGTGGGGCACAGCAGCCGACATTGAAGATATTTTTATTTTACAAAAAAGGGCTGTGCGTGCTATTTACAGACTAAAGTCACGTGATACACTGAGGGATTTATTTAAAAAAAAAAAAAATTTTGACCGTTGCTTCTCAATATATGAAAACATATTTTTTGTTTTTTTTTATTCTATTTTTTTAAGGCTTTTGTCTATAAGAGACATGACAGTCCTATCATAACCTAACCTAGATAAGTTACTTTGATTGTATTAATTCTATCTTAACTTATGTTCACAAATATAAACATACCTTTTCAAATCATAGTGATAATTATAACTTAAACACTAGATAAAAAATTAACTTGCTGTTCCAAGTTTTAGACTTCACAAGTCAAGTCGCTCATTAATGGGGAACTGTATACACATTTATAACAAAGTCCCACCAAATGTAACTGAACTGCCTTTTTCACAAACGTAAGTTATATGTCAAATAAACTTAAATGAAAAAAGGCTACTTTAAATATTTAGATGATAAGAATGTGTGGACACATAAATGTTTTATATGGTATTGTCTTACATTATTATATGTTTATTTACGAGTATTATGACTAACCTCTGTATACCTATTAGGGTTGTTGAGGAAGTGATTATAAGAGGAAGTGTCAAGCACAAATTTAGAGGATGCGGATGAGGAAGAGGATGATATGAAATATACTATTCTGTCAAGAAAGTACCGGGAAAAGATCAATAATAAATCAATTTTTTTTAACCGACTTCAAAAACGAGGAGGTTCTCAATTCGGCCGGTATGTTTTTTTTTTTTCTATGTATGTACACCGATTACGCCGAGATTACTGATCCGATTTAAGTGATTCTTATTTTGTTCGATGCGGAATAGTTGCCATTAGGTCCCATAAAATCTTTTTCAAAAACAGTTGGGTACTTTGGTTTTAAATTAAAAAAAACTGAAATTATGAAATCGTCTACATAAGCGAAATTGCGAATTTTTGCTTTTCCAATGACTACAAAACGATACGATAGTAGGAAACAATATAAATTGACGGTCACCCATCTAGCTTCGACCGTAGAAAGTTATCACTAAAAATTTTGAAAAAAAAATTTTAAACAAAAATTAAAACCGACTTCAAAAAACTGAAAAGGATGAAATAATTAAATTTGAATAGGTATTCATCCCCTAGAAACTTATTTTTAGAGTTGGTGCTAAGTGGTTTCCAAATACAATAGAAGGTAAAGCACTTAAATTTAATTATTTCATCCTTTTCAGTTTTTTGAAGTCGGTTTTAATTTTTGTTTTGTAACCTACAAAGTATGCTCCTTCAGAAACGAGACACTTAAGCCAACGAATAATTAATCAAAATATTTTTTAAACGCTGTTTCCGGAATTTAGTTCAGTTCTCGCCGCGAATTCTTCTTTATGTCTTCTACCGAATGAAAACGGATGCCACGAAGTGGCAATTTGAGATTAGGAAAAAAAAGTCGGCTGGAGCCATATCTGGTGAATATGGTGGTTGCTCGATGGTATTTGTTGAGTGTTTGGTCAAAAAGTCGTTTACAATGATGGCCTTGTGCGAAAGCGCATTATCGTGGTGCAAAATCCAAGAATTTTCTTTCCACAAATCTGGCCTTTTTCGTCGAATTTGCTCTCTTGAACACCGCATAACGCTCAAATAATATTCTTTATTTATCGTTTGACCTTCCGGTAAGAATTCCGAGTGTACAACACCGCGAGAGTCAAAGAAAACAGTCAACATGACTGACTTTTGATCGACTTTGATGTGGTTTTGTCGGTTTTGGTTTAGTTGGAAGGCGCCACTCCGAAGCTTGTTGACTAGTTTGCATGTCAAACTCGTAAACAACCCACGTCTCGTCACTAGTGACAATGCGTTTCATTAATGTTGGGTCGGAATTGACTCGTTCTAGGGTTCTAGCATGTCCTCAGCGATTCTCATGCGTTTGAGTTTTTGGAAAATACTCAGTATTTTTGGGACTAGCCGAGCGGCAACATGAAAATAAATGACTTTCAATTTCAATTTTAATTTCAATTATTTAAAATTATATGAATCGACTCGTGAGATACAGAAAGTATCGCCGGCTATTTCTCTCAAAGTTGAATGATGATTTTCAGTTACTATTTCCCTCACTTTCGCGATGTTAACTTCAGTTGCAGACGTTGATGGCCTACCAGAGCGAGGCAAATCTTCCATCACATCTCGACCGCTATTGAACGCTTTGTACCACTAATAAGCACGTGTTTTTGATAAAGTCGATTCATCGTAAACCTTCTGTTACATTTTCAGTAACTCTGAACACAAAATTCCATTGTCGATGTAAAATTCTTTGTTTGATGTTTTTGTCCATTATGAAATTCGCAATACACACTTATTATGATCTAACTAAAAACAGCACTGTATTTAATATAAATAACAGATGCTCAAAACTCAAACTCCGCGCCGACATGGAAAACAGTTGTAACAACAACAACAACAACAAAAAAACAAAAATAATAATTTGGAACCATAAACAAATCATCCATTCCCGATACTTTCCACTGAAAATTGTTCTTTTAATTTTAAACAAAACAACTTTATGTCAATTGTCAAAACGAGCAAACAGGAAGAGCGCGGGTAGCGGGACGGGATGGCTCGCTCGCTGACCGTTCGGCCCTGCATCGTGCTGCATTTGACAAGCACGACTCTACATACACTCACATAAACCACACAACATATAGAGAGCCGGCATTGACACCCCTTACAGGTTTGACAAGCACGACTCTACATACACTCACATAAACCACACAACATATAGAGAGCCGGCATTGACACCCCTTACAGGTTTGACAAGCACGACTCTACATACACTCACATAAACCACACAACATATAGAGAGCCGGCATTGACAGCCCTTACAGGTTTGACAAGCACGACTCTACATACACTCACATAAACCACACAACATATAGAGAGCCGGCATTGACAACCCTTACAGGTTTGACAAGCACGACTCTACATACACTCACATAAACCACACAACATATAGAGAGCCGGCATTGACACCCCTTACAGGTTTGACAAGCACGACTCTACATACACTCACATAAACCACACAACATATAGAGAGCCGGCATTGACACCCCTTACAGGTTTGACAAGCACGACTCTACATACACTCACATAAACCACACAACATATAGAGAGCCGGCATTGACATCCCTTACAGGTTTGACAAGCACGACTCTACATACACTCACATAAACCACACAACATATAGAGAGCCAGCATTGACAACCCTTACAGGTTTGACAAGCACGACTCTACATACACTCACATAAACCACACAACATATACAGAGCTGGCATTGACACCACTTACAGGTTTGACAAGCACGACTCTACATACACTCACATAAACCACACAACATATACAGAGCTGGCATTGACACCACTTACAGGTTTGACAAGCACGACTCTACATACACTCACATAAACCACACAACATATAGAGAGCCGGCATTGACACCCCTTACAGGTTTGACAAGCACGACTCTACATACACTCACATAAACCACACAACATATAGAGAGCCGGCATTGACACCCCTTACAGGTTTGACAAGCACGACTCTACATACACTCACATACACAATAAGACATACATATATAGAGGCGGCATTGATACCCCTTACAGGTTTGACAAGCACGACTCTACATACACTCACATAAACCACACAACATATACAGAGCTGGCATTGACAGCACTTACAGGTTTGACAAGCACGACTCTACATACACTCACATACAGAACACGACATATGTAGAGCCGGCATTGACAACCCTTACAGGATTGACAAGCAAGACTCTACATGCACTTCGACATACACCACACGAAATACATAAGAGTCAGCATTAAAACCATCTCTACAGGTTGACTAGCACGACTCTATACACACACGCACACACACACGCGCACACCCACCCACCCACACCGACGCACACGCACACGCACACGCACACACACACACACACACACACACTGTGGCGAAACCCGGGTTAGTTAACCTGAGCAAAAATTAAGAGAGTTTCGCTATCTTCAGAATTCTCTAGGCAGTGTCAGGTTAACATTACGAGAGGACTGACAAAACCACTTGTCGCGGTATTTTGATCAGAAGCCCCAAAATTTCTATAATCATGTCCCTACCTACAAGATGCCAAAAAGTTATCGAACAAAATGGTACCTACATACTTTAGTTAAATGTAAATAAACTATATTAAATAATAATTGCAAATTTCAAAATTTTAAGTTACCCCCGGCGTCATTAATCATCTATCTAACACCATCTCATTAAGACTATTCATAAGAGCCCAAACACGCTATATCTGCTGTAAGTTTCTGAAGAATTAAACATTTCGCAGACTTTTTGATGGTATAGGATCAACTAAAAGTTAGTATGTCATGGGAATGTCATCAAAGTGACAGTACACCAAATTTGAAATGAATCGAATCTGTAAAAGTTAGTAAAATCCTAATATCATGTAGAAAATGAGCTGATAGTCATCAAACGCCTGAACTGATCTTCATAAATTATAGCTAAGAACTATCGTAGTCACATTAGCTTTCAAACAAAAAAAAACGAATCAAAATCGGTCCATTCGCTTAGGAGCTACGATGCCACAGACAGACACACATACACAGACAGACACGTCAAACTTATAACACCACTCTTTTTTCGTCGATATGCGTTATAGAATACCTTTGCCACTGCCAAATCATTAAATTGACCAGCAGTCCTCATCACAAAACCTAATACTTTACTTAGCCATCTTACAGATTGTTGTCACATGATTATGAAAGTCTAATTTATAGTCTTACATTATGCCTAGGTCACGAATATCACCAACTCTATGAAGTGGAGTGTCAAATAATTTGTAAGTACTATTTACAATATTACGCTTACGCGAGAAGGTAATGTAGGAATTATATAAAACAATACAATTATTATTATAATGACGTGGTCGGACAAGTGTTTAAAATACTAAATTCTTTATGCGAAAACTTATTTGTAGGCGTTTGCATTTCGTTAACGATGCAACCCGCGTCATTATATAGGGCAGTAGCGAGCGGGACGCCGCGCTATAAACTAGTGTTACTTAAGTAATAAACAAATGAACATTTGAACACGCATCTTTTATTAGGGGTCACCCTACCACCTTCTGATTTGAGGCTTAACCTCTAAATAATTAATATTACCTTTGTTTTATCAACCAACTGTAACTTGTTGACTAATTAACGAAATCATTACGAAATGATATAACACAGATAGCTGCAGGCCATATTTTAAAAAATATAGAATACTAACTTTACCCTCGATTTATATCTTTGACATATGCATATTCCTTTTTAGAAATAAAGATAAGTTTAAACAAATAAGTGATACCCATGCTATAAATACTCGACATAAAAATAGACTATACCTGCCTTATTCTAGAATAAAAATGTTAAACTGCAGTCCATACTACATGGCTATAAAAATATTCAACAAATTACCCCCTGAAATAAAATATCTACAAACATTTAAAGCATTTCAAAATAAATTACGAAATTACCTAATTGAAAATTGTTTTTATTCTGTAACTGACTATCTAACCGCCTAATAAACTTATTTACTTGGCTCTTTCTTAAATAAATATTGAATACAATTAATTAAATAATTACTAATTATTTTATTTTATTACTATAATTCAAATAATAATGACTCGACACTAACACTTGATTTATAATTTAAATACTATTAAATAATTATAATATACTTAATACAGGTTATGTATGTTGATTGACGATTTAAAGATTTTAAGTTATAATTTTAATTTTGTTATTTGTAATTCTTTGTTATTTAAAATTGTATTGTTGTTTTTGTGTATTATAGATTTTTGTTGTTTAATTTTTATAAAAATAGGGAGCGCTCTATTAAATTGCTATGTCCGAAAAGGGCGACTGAGTATAAAGTGCCATTTTTATATTAAGATCTATATATGTACACTTGGTCTGCAATAAACGATTTGTATTTGTATTTGTATTTGTATGTTTAGCATTATCGGGCCTTTGTATATTAACTGTTGACCTTTGTGTATTATAATACCTATATTGTGATGGTGCATTGTTGGACAGCATTTAAATAAAGTAAATAATCTTGTCATTAGGTACTTTTTTGGTACGATAATGTACCTATTTTTATAATATTACTAGGTAACATAATATTTGAAAAGAGTGACTACACCAAATTTCAAATCAATCGGATGTGTGAAAGATAGTAAAATCCTTTTATCATTTAGAAAATGAACTGATAGTAATCAAACGCCTGAACTGATCTTGATAAAGTATTATTCATTATATCTATTAATAAATACGTAAAACAAAAACTATGTGAAACCCTTTATAAGAAAATTGCGCGGACGGAGAAATATGAAATTTCGCACAATTATAGTTTATATAGAAAAGGTAATATTTTTTTAAATTATGCATAAAAAATACATTAATGAGGAGGCGAATGAGGAGCAATCAGAGGAGATTGTGTGTTTGCTTAGTGCCGATCCGTAGGCGTACGTGCGTCTCCATAGATTCCCGTTGCGCGTGGCGGGCTTTCTGTACGACTGTCAAGTTGATAACATTAATACATTTTTATAACTTAAAAATTTTCAATTGCCGCCATTGTGTAACCAAATACAACTACTTAGTACAGTCAATGAAGGCTTTTGCTTCCGAAACCTTTCAAACGTCATCGATTTGCGAGAAAATTTGGGAAGAGTCAGTGTGTATGCCTCAAATATCAGATGTGAAATGGTGGCAACTTGTGCTTTTACCTTGTGGGTGGATGCCACCCCTTCTCGGGGGCTGAAATTTTTATGGCCAAAATAGCCCCGGGAATAGATAGAGATTCTAATTATAAGTAAAAAAGTGATATATGAAGTTTTATTCGAAAACTCCGAAAACTATTTATGTTATTCGTGATTGAAAACTCGCCATTTTCATTAAAAGATGACACTTTTTTCAAAGGTTTTTTACGAATAACTCGAAAAATAAGGGTCCAATGAAAAAAAGTGTAGGAGACATAATTGTAGCTTATAAGAAAACAAAGAAAAGAAAAGAAAAAAAAATCCTAGATGCGATTTATAACAGACATGGTTGACGAAATGACACTTTTTTTTATGAGTGCTCGAATCGGTGCATGCAACTTGAAATAACGGAATAATAATCGACTTTAGGGGTATAATGCTACTAAAAAATTATATAGTGCTTAAAAAGGCTTTTAAAATGAGCTGAACTGTAAAAAGTTGATTGCATTTAAATTAAGATAATTTTTTTAAAAAATAACAGTAAAATAAACCTCGCGACCACCAGAATTGAAATGCATCATTATCCTCCTTCAATATGTTTAATTTTAGTGTTATTCATATGCTTATTTATGATTTTTTGCTTTATGTTATGATGAATATGGATACCGGACAATACCGGTATGTGCCATTTATTGCGATATGACACAAGCTTTCGATAATGTGGAGCACACTACTTTGTTACAAATATTAGAGTTATATGGTATTAGAGGCAACATCTTGAGTCTTATACGTTCGTATCTTGTTGATCGCAAGCAGTATACGGAAATATCGACGATAAGCCCTTTGACTAAAAAATTTTAAACTAAAAGTGCTTTACTTTCTATTGTTTTTAGAAACCACTTAGCACCATCTCCAAAAATATGTTTTTAGGGGATGAATACCCATACATACACTGCCGCATTACTTACGGCTTACCGTGGTTTGGTAATGTCAGTACTACGTTATGGAATTATCTTTTGGGGAAACTCAACTGACAAAGATATTGCGTTTAAAGCTCAAAAAAGATGCATTAGAGCCATGTTCAATTTAGTTCAGACAGACAGCTGTAAGCCTTTTTTCACAAAAAATAAATTATTAACCCTTCCATCTTTATACATTTTTGAAATAGTTATATTCGTCAAGACACATCCCCAATTGTTCAGCCGACAATCTGAAATGGTCGTTCGCAACAGACGCGATGACAGTAGACTTTGTCTTAGAACTGGACGAACTGCTCTTATGCGAAAAAGTGTATTCTGTATGGCTCTAATAATATATAACAGGCTTCCCAAGTCACTGAAGGAACTAAATCTAGAAAGATTTAAGAAAAAGATTCGAAGTTTACTAGCGGACAAATGTTACTACCACATAAGCGAGTTTTTTATGGATTCATTATAAATTTTAATTGACATTCTAATAATTGACCTATAAATAAGTAAATTTGACATTCCATTGATTCTCAACTAATTAATAAAATATTGACATAATTTGTATTTGTATTATATTATCTATATTGTACTGATTATAATTTTTTGATCATTTATTTCGCCTTAATTATGATTACAAAATCATAAGCTCATTTAATTTGTACGCTTAGTAAAGCATAACATGTTTTAAGGACTTCATTCGCTTATAGAACATCTTGCATGACAATGTAAACACATGTTACACAAATAAACGATCTTTATCTTTAAAAAAGTTTAACTAATTTAAAATGCATACTTTTTGAAAAACGATAATTTTATAACTATGGATACCGCGATTCACAATAGTACACTGCTATCTGTTGGCGTAAAACGGAACTAAATCTTCATATGAGTTATGTATACATATACAGAGGTACTATGGTATATTTTTGTAATTAAGTATTTATGTTGTGTGTTTTGTTCATTTCTTATTTTATTTTAATTGAACTGTACCGCCTCCTGTGCTACCTCAAACCATGGACCAAATAATATATAGACTGCCAATGTCATACAAAAAAGCGTAACTCTGTTAAAGCTACGAATACCGGCTTAAGACTAGATGGCGTTAGCAGTTAGCCTGCGGATTAAAATATGCCCAAATATGATAGTAAATCATTAGAATTTTTACATGAAAATTAATAGTTTGATACATTACTATTTTCGAGCTCTAAATATCATCACAATATTCTGCTTCAACGATTTCATTTTTCTATATGAAACTAGCGCTACGTGATAGATTTATACACCATTTGCTACTGTGCTACCAGTGTGCTAGTTTAGATTTTCAATATAATGCTAGCATAAATTTAATAGATGGCGCTGAAACAAGAAAGGTTTTTTTTGAAAATTAAGATTGCTAATCCAGTATTTTATTGTAAAATAAAAAACTATTGGGAACATTATAATTACTATATGAAATAAAAAACTTTAAAACACAAATGTTAAAAATTTGTAATGAGGGCGTCGTCGACGACAGCGTTAATAAGTAGATAGGTAGGCATCTAGAATCTAGACTTTGTTTTGATGTCTGACTGCACACGATTGTATAAAAAAAAATTAACCAAAAATTAAAACCAACTTCAAAAAACTGTAAAGGATAAATGTTTCTAGGTGATGAGTACCTAGTCTTAAATTTAATTATTTTATCCTTTTCAGTTTTCTGAACACGGCTTTAATTTTTGTTAATCAATAAAGAATCACGTAAATCGAACCCGAAATCTCGGCGTAATCGGTGTACATACTTTAAAAAAAACATACCAACAGAATTGAGAACCTCCTCGTTTTTGAAGTCGGTTAAATAACGTAGGTGTGATCATCCACAGAAGTAGCTGAATCTCAGAGAGCTGAACACTTTAGTATCATGTCACAATAATTATGGCTTACTATAGGTAGTAAGGTATAAACTATTAAAATACGAGACGCAATAGCTGGTGTGACATGGTGCTAAACTCAACCGTAGGTACTTACATTCAGAAGGTTACACTTGTGAGTTGATCGGTTGTTTTGTATAAGCTTTCAATTTAACATTATTTTAGTAATTCGTGTAGATACATAACAATTTATGTAGGTAGTAATATCGCCGCGGTACGGCACCGGCGCGGCGCGGCATTGGTACAAAGGACGCCGGCCGCCCTGCCCCCGCGGCCGCCCTACCCCCGCGGCCGCCCTGCCCCCGCGGCCGCCCGCGCCGCTAAACTTCACCCCGCCACACGTGCTCACACAAACAAACACCACTCGCACACATTAAAAATGCGTAAAAGAGTTATCTACTTACCTTAACTTGTCGATAGGTATTTTAATAACTGATTCAAAATCTCCGTTAGCTAGCACGAAGCAGATCCACAATATCGAAATATTTCAACACCCGAACGAGTATTTTTCAAATACCTAGAAGTACAGTCGAGAGCACATCAAGTGTAACAGTTGCACTACAAAAGCCACCTCTATTACGAACGCAGTAAGGGCGGTTTAAAAGTCAAACTGTCAAGCTTGATGTGCTGTCAACTTTACTGAGACAAGTAGACAAACTAGAAAAAGTTCATGTGCTGGGGCGCGAGCGGGGACCAAAGCCGCAACCATTCTCAGTCCGCGCAAGGATGATAATGTCCGGGTGCCTGCACTAACCAAGTGAGTTACTTAGGATTACCCATTTTTTTTTTAATTATATATTTTCTAGTCTGTCTGTATTTGCGTTATTATAACCTAACGTATTCTCTCAGTCCCTAAAAAAATATATTTCAACGGTCGCGGATTCGATCCCCGCCCCAAGGCGTATCTTTTTTTATTATAATATTTTAGCAGTCTGATAATTTGTGTATTATAAATAACTATGTAATTTAGGCTGTACAATAAAGCTTATTGCCATCAACTGTTACACTTGATGTGCTGTCGACTGTACATGTAGGTATTTGAAAAATACTCGTTCGGGATATTCTATTTCAACATATTTCGATATTGTGGATGTGCTTCTTGCTAGCTAACGGAGATTTTGAAACAGTTATTAAAATACTTATCAATAAGTTAAGGTAAGTAGATAACTCTTTTTTTATGTTGCGAGTGGTGTTTGTTTGTGTGAGCACGTGTGGCGGGGGGAAGTTTAGCGGCGCGGGCGGCCGCGGGGGCAGGGCGGCCGGCGTCCTTTGTACTCAATTTGTACTATTGCCGCGCCGCCGGCGCCGTACCGCGGTGATATTATAAAGAAACGGCTAGGCTACCTACATAAATTGTTATGTATCTCTACACGAATTACTAAAATAATGTTTTGTAATTCGGGTATTTAAGTGTGATGTGCGTGTAATGTGTGTGTTGTGAGTTTTATGTAAATTACACGTCTCTTGCTATTGTTAATTTAACGATTACTTTTTGTAGTTATTACGCAAATAGGCAATTAGTCCGGTACGGCTAGGGGACCGTTCAAGTATTACGTAACGCAATTTTTGAAGATTTCCTAGTTTTTTTATTTAAATAAAAAAAAAACATGTAACGTAACGCGTTGTTCGAACCCTACTCCCGCCCTGGTAAAGCTTCGTCGTAAGATAAGTAAGGTTCTGGTAAGACCCCCCCCCCCCCCCCCTCCCCTCAAACTGCGTTACGTAATACTTGAACTCCGTTACGTAATAGGCGATTTTGAGGTCCTACCTTCTGGAACATAACTTGCTCACAGAAGGTGGCAACTGCCTCCCAGTCCCAGCTCGTCACACTACCGACCATCGATCTAATCAATGTCGGCAGTGCAAGGTCTGCCCCCACTGTCGCGACCAGGTCGCGACGCTCAACAACCCATGCTGGGTACAACTCAAGCGCCGTGTCGTCTTCGCCACCGCACTCGTGGCACCGGGGACTCGGCTCCCGTCTGATTCTGTGTAGATAATGGCCAAAGCAACCGTGCCCTGACATCACCTGCACTAGTCTGAAGGACAGGGAGCCATGCTCCCGATCCACCCACTTCATCGAGCATGGCCTGATTCCCTCGACCGTCTACTAGCCATAAATTGGAACCTCCAGCCTGCGTAGCCAAACGCTCATCACTACCCGCTGGGTTCCGTCGCACCACCGTCGGTTGAGCTCCGGCGACGGGCAGACTCCTTCCATCCGAACGGCGGCGCTCCGCCTATACACCTCTGCCAATGCAAACGCGTTGAGATCCCAGGGTGGAGTCCCTGCAAGTGCAATCTCCTCCCTGCCCCTAGCAATCTCCTCCTCAGATTTAGCCCTGACCAACCGGATGGCGTCTATGGTGGAGCGATTTTCCCTAAAACCGAACTGCCACTCCACAAGATCAGGACCCACCCGGCTGAGATGCTTAACCAGCCAACAATTCGCTCCAGAAGCTTTCCGGCTTCGTCCAGCAGCACAATCGGCCTATAGGCAGAAGGACTGTGCGCTGGTTTCCTGGGCTTCTGGAGCAACACCAGGCTCGAAGCAGCGATCTTAAATGCCCTGGAGACGATCCCCCAGAGACCCAAGAGCAAGTGCCAGAACTCGGCCAGGCACTCCGTCAGGCCCCGGGGCTGTGTTTTTGGCTCGGAGCCTGGTGATGACTGTCTCAAACTCCCAGTTTGTGATTGGCGGTGGAGGCAGCGAATCAGGTTCGCGCGTCGCTTGGTCAGACGCCATCGCCGGAGCGGGGAACTCCCCGCTCTCAGGAAACAGCCGGTCTATTGTCTCTCGTAGTAAAGAGGGATCTATGGATTCCACTACTGGGGGGCCCTTTGCGAACTTATCACGCACTGCACGATAGGGGCTACCCCAGGGGTCCCTATTTAGATTCTCCAACATATCTGCCCGAGCTGCGACCTTGGCACGAGCAATTGCCACTTGAAGCTCCTTACGAGTGTTCCCCAGGGCCACGTATAGAATCCCGTACTTTCCACAGCGACTTTGATATCATCTGCGGTAACCGAGTCGTCAAGCCCCGCGAGACGAAACTCCGCTGTTTTAATGGGCCGAGTCACCCGTACCCCTTCTCCGAAGGCGGCGCGAAGCTTTTCCGCAAATTTATCTGCGCTATCTGCGTTATCCTCAAGTCCCTGGATTTCAAACAGGCGGGCGTTTCAATGTTCACAGACGTGCGCGCTTTTGACATGACGTCCGCATACGTCATACGCGCTACCTTTTTCTCCTGCTCAATAGTCACTATGACAGCCGCTGACCGCGAAGCTCTAAGCCTAGTCTTCCTCCTCCTCCGCTTATTTTCGGGGGCTGCGTCTGCTGTTACCTCTTTGGCTTTGGACGTTCCTCCACTGGCAATCGTTGCAGGAGCTAGTATTGATGCTGCGCCAAGCTTGCCCTTACCCCCCTTACTACTTTTTACTTTCGTCCACCTTTCAGCATCCGTGGCGCTCGTCGTATTAGGAGCTGATAGGGGGACGGCGGATATGCCTGCCTTCGGCTTAGAAGCAGGGATGACTATAATTTTGCCCTCATTTGGTGCGGCAGAGGTCGGTGGCTTCGCTTTCTCCTGCATCGTCTTTCGATTATCAGCGGCCAGCGGAGGACGGTGCTGTTTCGCAGGAAGCAGCCTTCCATCGGCCTCCATCCCATCAAACCTAGCGCCAACCATGGTGCTGACGCGGGAGAGCACTTTCCGCATCAGTCTCTCTTCCTTGTCCTCCTCATCGTTAGACGGCGGGGTTACAACAAAGAGTACAGGCGCTTGCCGTGACGTGCTCGGTTGCGGCTGAGTGCACCGAATGTTTTCTCGCTGAGGCAGGGCCTCTCAGGTGAAACATATATCCATGTCGGAGTCCTCAATTGCAACCGGCGCTTTTGGAACGAATTTGTCACCCAAACGGAGCTCACGAACGTCCTTTTTCAATCGGTCGAGCTCTTGCCTCACCGTCTTCGGTTTCTGGAAACAACTAAGAACCAACTCTAAAAATATGTTCCTAGGGGATGAGTACCTACTAAAATTTATTTATTTCAGTTTTTTGGAGTCCGTTTTAATTTTTGTTTAAATTTTTTTTTCGCAATTTTTAGTGATAACTTTTGAAGGTCAAAGCTAGATGGGTGACCGTGAGCTTGTATTGTTTTCTACCATCGTATCATTTCACAAAAAATTCATAGAAAAGCAAATATCCACAATTCTTCGATAAAATGTTATACCTACACCAAAGTGTTGCTTGATTGCACTCTACTTGATGCAAGAACAACATGCAAAATTACAATACATAAAGGGATATCTATATGCTTTGGGTCACACATATTGATGACACCGTATTTATTAACCGACTTCAAAAACGAGGAGTAAGGTTGGTGCTAAGTGGTTTCCAAAAACAATAGAAAGTGAAGCACCAACTCCAAAAAATATGTTTCTAGGGGATGAGCACCTACTTAATTTTTTTTTTTTATACAACTAGATGACAAACAAGCTGACGGCCCACCTGGTGGTAAGCGGTTACCGCCGACTATAGACACCTGCAATAGCAAGGAAAAGCACTTGATATTGCAGGTGCGTTGTCACCCTGAGGTCTAAGATGAAATGCCGTCCATGCCCAGTAATTACACTGGCTACCTTTCCCTTCAATCCGAAACAGAGCGAACTGTTTCACGACTCAAATAAGAAAGGCGGTGGTAGCTACCCAGGCGACCCTACTACATATGGGTCTACCACCTAGTAAAAATAATAATGTGTAATGTGTAATTATTTTTCACATTGTAATTAATATTGTGAACATGTTTCTCTGTCATGTTTCAGTTTATGTCTGTTGTCACTTAGTGGTGTATAAAAAATATTATTGTTTACTGTTTATTCTATAATGTTATTTATACAGTGCTTGTTGACGGAGAAGAAATTTTAATTCAATAGTATAATATTAATAATTAAATAATTAAAATATACCTGTGAACAGGTGCCACTAGTGGAAATGGTCATCTCTAAGCTTGATTTTGTAATAATTTACATACTTAGACACCAATAGTATCATTTTTGAGGGATGTAGGTATATGGCATTATAGGAATTATTTAGAACAATACAATTATTATTGTAATTACGTGGTCAGACAAGAGTTTAAAATTAATGAAAGATGTTTGGCTTTATCGGGCCTTTGTATATTAGCTGCTGATCTTTGTGTATTTATAATACATACCTATATTGTGATGGTGCATTGTCGGACAGCCTTTAAATAAAGTAAATAATCTTGTCATCTTCTTGGTATGCTTATATACCTAGTTTGTATACTCTGTGTGACACTGCAATGCTAAATACTATTACTATGTAACAAAACATTGTAACTTAATAATTGAAAAGAGTGACTACACGAGTTTGTTGCCAGAATCTTTTTGGTAGTTCAACTTTTGGAACCGGTGTAAATTCAGACAGACTGACTGACACAGACTGTCAGGCTGACAGACGGACTGACAGACAGATCGACATACAGAACGATAGACAGAACGATAGACAGACTGTCATTATAACATTGTTAGCTTACGTAGACCCAGACAAGACAGAAAGACAAACATAATGACATTGTTAGTTAATATTATTTTATGTGTTAGACATAAGGATTTTTGACGATTCGAAAGTGCTTTTTGGGGGGGCCTAATTGAATAAAGATATTTTCATTTTCATTTTCAAAACAAAAATTAAAACCGACTTCAAAAAACTGAAAAGGAAAAAATAATTAAATTTGAGTAGGTACAGTCGACAGCACATCAAGCGTAACAGTTTGACCTTGAGACCGCCCTTACTGCGTTCGTAATAGGCGGCTATCGTAGTGCAATTGTTACACTTGATGTGCTGTCGTCTGTACGTAGGAACAGTTTTTTTGAAGTTTTTTTTCACAATTTTTAGTGTTAACTTTCTAAGGTCGAAGCTAGATGGGTGACCGTCAACTTATATTGTTTCCCACTATCGTATAGTTTCACTAATAAGTCATAGGACTTACTGATTTCAGTTTTTTTTATTTAAAAACCAAACTACCCAACTGATTTTGGAAAAAAAAATATAGGACCAAATGACAACTATTCCGCATCGAACAAGAAAAAAATCACGTAAATCGGATCAGTAATCTCGGCGTGATCGGTGCACATACAAAGAAAAAATATACGTAGACGACTTACTAATTTCAGTTTTTTTGCTTATAAAAAGCAAACTACCGATCTGATTTTTTTTAAAAAATATGGGACCAAATGGCAGCTATTCCGCATCGAACAAAAAGAGAATCACGTAAATCGGATCACTTTACTCGGCGTAATTGGTGTACATACAAAGAAAAAAAGAAAAATAGTCGGTTCTCGTTTTTGAAGTCGGTTAAAAACAGAATTAGAGAAAGTGCTGGTAAACTATTACCTATTTCATATACAATCATCTGATTTTTGCACCTTTTTATTTTAACAGTTCAATTTTATTTATAATTATTAAGTATATGGCTCTAACCGCATTGATATTGGATATCTTGCCAAAAGTAGCCTGTGACCTTTCTCGCGGTAAAATCAAAGAAAATTAAGAAGGAATGAAGATAATGAATCCATTGTCTCATTTTTATAATAATTTCAATAAATCTATAAACTGTGTAATAATTAAAATATAAAACTAGAAACAACGGAAAAATCGTTTTCACGTCCTGAGGCGAGAATCGAACCCGCGACCATTCGCAATACGGGCGACTGCTCTAACCAACAGAGCCACCCAGGACTTGGGATATCCCCGTGAAATTCTTCTAGTCTATCTGTATTTGCGTTTATGAGCTAATGTCCACCCTACAATGTCAAAATGTTTTATTTCAACATACGAAACGAGTATTTTTCCAAATACCTACGATTCGGTTACGGCATTGCTTTCAAATATTCTTGATTTTTTTATTTTAACATTATTTTAGATGTTTGTAAAATTACTTAGTAACTAAAATATACTAGAAAACTAGAAAAATTTCACGTCCTGAGGCGGGAATCGCAACTACAGCAAATACAGATAGACTAGAAGAATTTCACAGGGATATCCCAAGTCCTGGATGGCTCAGTTGGTTAGAGCAGTCGCCCGGATTGCGAAAGGTCGCGGGTTCCATTCCCGCCTCAGGACGTGAAATTTTCTATTTTAATTACTAAGTAATTTTTCAAACATTTTAATGTTAAAATCTAAAATTAAGAACTGTGTCATATCATCGCCTTTTGGAAAAAGAGGGATAGGGGCCGCCCTAACTCTCTACTCTAGATAGGATTATATCTGTTGGATTACACCTGCATATTTCCTGTTTAGAGACTTACGAGATAAGGACTTATCACATTGTCCTATTTCCTAACTCTCTAAATAGGAAATGACTTTTGACAATCGCCATCGCTAACGTTAAATAAATGAAAAATGTATGGGATTTGACATTTACAATCGAAAGGTGTCCAAGGCCATAAGTTTGACTTGCTTAAAAACGGTAAATATTTATAATAATCGATTTGTCGTTTCTAATATTTACGAGTTGAAAGATTGTATGAAATTTCGTGCGGCGTAAGCGCTCCTAAGTAGTTTAACTTTGACTAGCTCGCCTGTTTGGGGGATATTATATAGGTACTCAATTCTAATAATAATAATAATAATAGGTAGGTACTAGACAACGGAGAAATAATGATAATAATGTGTAACTAAATAATAAAAATATACTATATAAACATACACATGACTAGTAAACAAATGGTCGTGCTTATCACTCATCATACAAACATTTGCTCCCATCGGGACCCGCGACCGAGTAGCCTGTATAGCAAGGGGCACAAAACACTCGGCCAGCCGGTGGTTAATTCTAAAAAAATATTAAACCAATCGATCGGCATGTAGTATAACTTTTAATACCTTGCCACGGGAAAATATATGAAAGGTTAGTTTTCACATTAAAAATGTTACTTTTTTAGGTATTTTAGGTTATTTTTGAGTAGATCCCGGCTAGCAACACTGGTTAAAGCGGTTGCAGAAAATACCGGGACCAACGGGTTATCGTGCCTCCGAAGCACGGAGAAGCTCGAGATAACAAACTTTGATTGACCCATCACAGGATTGACCATGGCGAAAGTTACTTTGTTTTTCGTATCAAATAAAGAGCGATCAAACCAATACGCCACCAAGCTCCTCGACCAGTAATATTATCCAGTCCAGTCAAATAGTAACCACAAATATTATGTATTGTAATGTAACACTCGACCAGTAATATTATCCAGTCCAGTCCAATAGTAAACCACAAATATTATGTATTGTAATGTAACACATTTAGCGATAAATTCTTATATTTTCCTACTAATCGTAGTAGGTATCTATATGTATGGAATCGTATTTAGATTGCATACATGTATGGAATCGTATTTAGATTGCATACTTAATATCAAATCGAAATAAGCGACGATATTACACTGTACAAATTTAATTTGCGCTCGCACTCTTTGACGTCCGCCATTTTGAGAGTCGTGCTAAAGTGCTAGGTTATGTACCTACTGTGAACAATTTACACGCCATAACTATGTTATAAACTATCCAGGCTCGATAGACCACAAATCAATTGTAACAAGTTGGGTATATTATTTTTACTTTTGTTGGACTGTATTTGGTTGTTTAGCGGTTCGATAGAAATGGCTGACGATATAAATCGCAAAGAGTGCAACACACATAATAACGGGCACTTACCAGCAAGGAAGCAGGCTCAGGCCTGGGACAGGACCAGGGCTAGCTGCAGCAGGAAGGCAGTTGTTGTTGTGTTATAAGCTCTGCTTGAGCTTTCAAGCGTGTTAATTAGGCACACACACACACACACACGCACAAACAGTTAATAAAGCGGCACACCAAACAGTTAGTAGGTTAATTGATAGTTATCCTTATCAAACACAAGATTATGTAAGTTGTAAGTTAATGAGATGGTCTGGAGACTCATATTATTACTGCGAGCGGCGCGTGCGTACGACGATGGCGGAGATTCGAGCACGACAAATGCGGAAGTTTTGGAACTGCGACTGCGGGTGGGGTCTGCGGGCGACGTGTGCGAGCTGCGAGGGCGGGGCGGCCGGTGAGGTGCGGAAGGGTGAAGGGGGCCGGCGAACGACGTCGAGTCAAAAGAAAGAGAAGGACATACGGGAAAGCGGGATGACAAAACGAGAGAGAGATATGAACGTAAACCGCCAAACACAGTGATGCCAACATAACAACTTTAAAGCTAGAACTAGGTATTATTTGGTGTCACATGAGGCAGCAGATACTTTGTAATAAAACTTGTAGCTAAACATTTTTATTTGCAACTTTTCACATGAGGCAAACAAAGATAATAGACGCTATGGTATAGGTGGCGTTGGCGAGGAAATCCCTGTTCCTTGAAATGAATACATGAAATGAAAGCGACGTTGCCGTCTTTCGAAGTCCACTCAGTGTCACAGTACCTAGGTATATCGTTCTGTATGACAAAGTGGCAACGGCGCGCTAAGACACGGGCGTCGTTTACCTTTCATTTCTATTCATCATCAATTATGTTTTATGTTAGTGTTAGGAGTATGTCAATGAAATATTATTCTTTCTTTCTTATATTATCAGTGAGACGTCCACTGCTGGGCATAGTATGGGCGTCATACATTTATCTGTATTCCTAACTAATGTAAAACTGTAGGAAAAACTTGTTTGTACACACGACACGACAGACAGCACGTGAAGCGTAGTGAGACGCCCACTGCTGCACTGCTGGGTATAGGCCAGCAGTGGGTGTAATACATGTAAAAGTACAAGTGAAGAGAGAAGCCCACTGGTGGGCATAACCCAGCAGTGGGCGTCATACATCTTTCAATACTAATTGTTGAGGACCAAGATGATGATGAGGGAAACCACCTGAACCTGTGTTACTCGTATATTTTCGTAAGCAATTGACTCACTTTTGGTTTTAACCAGAAGGCGGTTCTATGTTCCACTGTATGTATTTTTTTTGTATACATGTCTGTTAACCAATTTCTCTGTCAATTGTGAACCGATTTTCAAAATTCTTTTTTTATTCCATAGAGAATACTCCTTAGGTGGTCCCATTGACACCAAGTCAGGATCTGATGATGGGATCCCAGGGAAATCGGGGGAAAGCCTCAAATTTCATAGGCACGTATGATATGTTCCACTTTTTTAAAAAGCTATTTAAATATTAGCTTCTGTTAGTCATCATCTCATGTTGATGAGCTGGTGATGGAAGGTACAACTCCTTAACGGTTAAGAGTTGAAAGAAAATTCTTTTACTATTATAAGTACCTACGTATTTAAGAATAGTTGTTTGTATTCTATTGGGTTAATGGGGTGAACTGATGATGGAAGGTTACGGTTACAGTAACGGTGTGTGGAGTTAAATAATACTTTATCAGTGGTACGATACCGTAATATGAAACAATATTATGTATTTCAACCAAAGACTAAAGGTGGTTTTTCACCAGAGGTGCAAGACGAGGCGAGGCGAGACGAGAATTGAAATCGCACTGACCCTTTTCCACTAAACATTGCCCGCGCGAGTTCGCGCGAGATGTATTTCCACTAGAGTGGCGAGATGAGGATTGAAATCGCACAACAATAAACCTATCGCGAGAAGCGTGTTTCTGTTGCAGAGTTAATTCATACTCTATATCGGAAGCAATACGGTTCATTTTCACACAAACAAATATTTCAATTCACGCCTCGCACATCCTCGTCAATTCCGACTATTTCCACCAAAGATGGGTGAAGCACAAACTACAAAAAATACATTTTAGGAGGTAAGTACTTATGTACTGAAATTTAATTATTTCTCATAAACAAGCATAGCACGACTATTTTTGCGGACCTGTCGTAAAATTTGATGTGTTATGTTGTCATTCATTCATTTCTTTGTATTTTAAAGAAAAACTTAGTGAATACAATTTAGGTGCACTCTGTGCTACAATTTATTTTTAGCCACAAATTACTGTAACCTGCCTCGAGGCCTATACCTTAATTATTTCCAATGGCGAGAAGACAAGCTTACATAGTGACATAGGTCGTCAAAGTCAACTAAATGTACCTTCCACTGTGTGAAAGAAAAAAAGTGAAAATAAAACGAGAAGCCATAATTGAAGAAAAATAACTACTGTCTTACCTAACAACTTGTCTTCCGCGCCGTCTCCGGCGTCGATCACCGCCTCTTTAGCTGCTTCTAACTCTGTCACCTGCTGTGTCAACTTCTCGGATCGTTCTGCACGTTCCTGGCAATAAGAGAAAATATAAAATTTAAAATTTTAAGTATCTCCTGGCCTCATTGATCATCTATCTCATAACATCTCATGGACACTATTCTTACGAGCCTAAACACGCTATATCTGCTGTAAGTTTTTGAAGAATTATGAATTCCGCAGACTTGTAGATGGTATAGGATCAGCTCAAGGTTAGTACGAGTATGTCATGGGAATGTCACCGAAGTGACAGTACACCAAATTACAAATCAATCGGCTCTGTGAACTTTAGAAACCTTCTTTTATCATGTAGAAAATGAGCTGATAGTCATCAAACGCCTGAACTGATCTTACTAGATTATAGCTAAAACCATCCTATTGACGACAGATTTCAAACAAACATAAAGCAAATCAAAATAGGTCCATTCGTTTAGGAGCTATGACGCCACAGACAGACCGACAACAGAGTTGGTGGTAAGTTGTTTCCAGAAATAATAGAACGTGAAGCACCGACTCCAACAAATATGTTTCTAGGGGATAAGTACCTACTTAAATTTAACTATTTTTGTTCATATATTATCGTATGATAAAGTATTATCTAACTCCAACCCGTTACGGATTTCTAACCGTTAAGAGAGTTGTACCTTCCATCACCAGCTCATCAACATAAGATGGTGACCGACAGTAGAAAATACTTTTATACATCACATATATTTGGAAAAAAGTAAAATGGGCCTATAAAATTTGAGGTATGCCCTCGATTTCCCCGGGATCCCATCATTAGATCCTGACTTGGTGACAGTGGGACCACCTTAGGAGTATACACTGTCAAATAAAAAAAGAATTTTTAAAATCCGCTCACAAATTGACCTAGAAATTTGTGAACGTACATACAAAAAAAATATAAGTACTACAGTGGAACATATAACCTTCTTTTTTGAAGTCGACTAAAATCAATGATGGAGGAGAATAATTGACATTTATTGTATTTAGAATATTTTAGAATGCCTGATAACTAAAATCAAGAAAAGGTAGCAATTGCGAATAAAGAAAGAAAACGATGAAAAAATTATATGCTCCAGGCGGGAGTCGACAGCGTGTCTCCCGTGGAGTCCGGCCAGACGAAATTACCATTACTCCACCGGAGCACTAGTTATATCATACCAATTTTTTCACCGCTTTGTACGCTTTGTTTAACGTTTTTATAAAAACATTTTATCTCACCACTCAATGAAGTTCTCTTCGTCTCAATCATCTTTTAACTTCCAGAAAAGCATGCAAAGATCATAACTCCGATCTTCTGAAACGCCATCAAACAATCTGTGTAGCTCATCCCAGACTTCTTTGGATGTAGAAAATCTCATAACTTTTTGTAGCGTCTCTTCCGACATATTAGCCGTGAGTAAAAGCAAAGCTGTACCATCTGTGTGACAATAATCCTGGTACTCGACTTCATAGCTTTTGATAGCCTCTGTCTGTGCACCCTGATTTGGACGTTCAGGCTCTCTCAAGGTTCCATTTACTATGTCTAGGGCTCCTTTCTGGTGAGTTTTTAAAAGTATCATCATCTTATACTTCCAGGTTGCCCAGTTGCTTTTGCCTTCTAGGCGACCGATATCAATTTTTAAATTTTGCATGACTTACGGTTGACTATTCTTCAGCAACTTAATGTAGTAACGTTTTTTATAGCGCTTTATAATCACTATAATAATCCTAACGCTCTGCTACCATGTTAAACCAACAGGGACCAACACAAGCAGAAGGTAAATCCCCTTACGAATTGTGGTACGATAAAAAGCCATCAATTAAACATTTGAGAATTATTGGTAGTAAGTGTTTTGCTCATGTGCCCAAGCAAAAGAGACATAAGCTGGACAAAAAGGCTCAAGAATGCATTTTGATTGGCTATGACGGAGATGAAGGATACAGACTTTGGGACGTTGCGAAGAATATCTTGGTAAGGTCAAGGGATGTCCTATTTAATGAAATACCTATATCAAATGTCTCTAATGAATTTCAAATTGATCCTAATCCTAAAGATATACATGAAGAAAACAATAAAACTTCTGATGATGTTGAAACTTTAAATGATGACTTTAAGGATGCAAATGAAGATATTGACGATGAAGAAGAAGAAGCGGATGAAAGCCGGCGAGTATTAAGAGATCGAACAAAACTTCAAGCTCCTTTGAAACTGATGGATTATGTATTGCTAGCAGAAAATGAGATGCTTAACGAACCATCCTCATATAAAGAAGCCATTGAAAGTGATAATTTAAATGAATGGAAAAGCGCAATGGAAAGTGAGATGAAATCTCTAGCAGAAAACGATACTTGGGAGTTAGTTAACCAACCTGAGAACCGCAAAGCACTGCCATGTAAATGGGTGTTCAAATTAAAGACTAATCCAGATGGCACTATCGAAAGATTTAAGGCTCGTTTAGTCATAAAAGGATTCTCTCAAAAGAAAGGTCTGGACTACGACAAGACTTTTAGTCCGGTTGCAAAATTAACTACCATAAGAACTTTACTCAGTGTAGCTGCTAATGAGAAAATGTCACTAGTACAATTTGATGTGTCTAATGCTTTCCTCAACGGGAGTCTAAAAGAAGACATTTATATGAAACAGCCAGAAGGTTTCAGTGATGGCACAAAGAAAGTGTGTAAGCTAAAACGTAGTCTGTATGGGCTAAAGCAAGCACCAAGATGCTGGAATGAATGCATCCACCACTTTCTCAGTACATCGAAATTTGTTCAAAGTGAAGCTGATCCCTGTCTGTATATACGAAACAGCAACGGTAAAAAGTTGATGTTGGCACTGTATGTCGACGATGGACTTGTAGCGGCTTCGGACTCCAATGATGCCAGTATATTTATTGAAGAGCTGAAATCAAGATTTAAGATCACTACAAAACCTGCCTCATACTTTTTGGGCCTAGAATTAAATATAACATCAGATGGTAGTATACAAATCAACCAGGCTGCTTACACAAAGAAAATTCTAGAGAGATTCGGAATGAGTGGTTGTAAACCAGTCAAAACACCCATATTGAAAGATGTTGACTCTACAGCTGGAAAACAAGATGGGGTTCGGTTTCCTTACAGACAAGCTGTAGGTGCACTAACATATTTAATGGTTGGCACACGACCAGACATTGCATATGCAGTAGGTATCGTGTCCAGAAATCTAGAAAACCCGTCAACACAAGATGTTATCAGGGTAAAAAGAGTCTTAAGATACCTTAGTGGAACCATAAACTATGGAATCATGTACAAAATGGGTACAAATAAAACTATACAATGTTATAGTGACGCGGATCATGCTGGGGATTTAAACACAGCACGCTCAACAACAGGAGTGGTCTGTATGTTCTCTGGTGGAGCCATTGCATGGAAGAGTCAAAGACAAAAGACAGTTGCGATCTCTACAACAGAAGCTGAGTTAGTGGCAGCCAGTGAGGCGTCGCGTGAGCTAGTATGGATCGTACGGTTAGTGAGCGAGATGACAGAGCTGCAGGAGATACCCACGCTTTATGTGGATAATGAATCTGCAATTAAGTTAGCTCATAACCCGCCATATGAATACCACCAAAGAACTAAGCATATTCGTGTTAGATTTTTCTTTATACGCGAACTAGTAACAGATGGTGTACTGAGAGTGGAGAAGATTGCGTCAGAGTTACAGGTTGCAGACCTTATGACAAAACCTATCCACAAACCAAGGTTAACTGCCTTAGCGAGCAGTATGGGCTTAACCATGTAACTGAGAAGGGGAGATGTTAAAGCTATATACAGCCAAGTTCCTCCGTTACTATGGTTACCTTGTTTTGTTACTCCGTTTTACTGTCAATAAAAGTTTTCCTATTAAAAATCTGCTCTCACAGTTTTATTTACTTTAACACATAGTACATTTTTTTTCAGTACAGCTTGTTAAAGCTATGGGAAAAAATAATTTTAAATATTTAATTTAGATAAAAATGGCATATTCTTCTAATCTGGAGCAGCTGGCTTTAAATTAGAATGTACAGAAACATTATTCAGGATTACAAAACGAAGGAAAATGTTTAGAAAAGTCAAGATTTTTAGCAAAAAGAGTGAAAAAACCGTCAGAGGGTGTAAATTTTATTGATTTTTCTTAATGCTAGATTTTTTTTTTAAATATATGACTTAGATTTTTTTTGTATTTTTCCGACAACTTATATGAGTTAGACGTCGGCTTCTGGGACACCCTGTATAACATCACGATATCACCAATAGGAGCTGAGCAATAATTAAAAGTGTTGCAAAAACGGGGAAAATATATTCCTTTTCAGAGCTAAGTGACCTTTAAATCATGTATGCAGGAATTGTTTTCCTTTAAAAGTTCTATAAAAAAGTCCGCGACAGCATATGTCTATTCTTTGAAATTGACTGTCTAAAACCATTTTTTGGTAATCAAATTTATTCTAAAATAATGTACTATCTGCGAAGGTGTTTTTGTAAACATTATATTATTCCTTATCGAAATAAATACATTATTCACCACAAGTATTTAATTTTGAGCAAAATTGTTCATCACATTATTTAATTTCAATGAATATCTTACGAGATATCACAGATTTAAAATATAATGCACGCATTTATGATTCTCAAGGCAGGCGGGCGCGGGCGGGGCGATCAATGCATTAATTGCAAAGGTGTTTTATAAACATGATTAAGTTCCATAGCCTACCTACTCCACCGTTGTTATTTTCCGACATCCACACGAACGAAGTCGCGGGCACAGATAGTATTATATAGAGCCGGCATTGACACCCCTTACAGGTTTGACAAGCACGACTACATACAATCACATACACAACAAGACATACATATATAGAGCCGGCATTGACACCCCTTACAGGTTTGATAAGGACGACTCTACATACACTCACATAAACCACACAACATATATAGAGCCGGTATTGACACCCCTTACAGGTTTGATAAGCACGACTCTACATACACTCACATACACCAGACAACATATATAGAGCCGGTATTGACACCCCTTACAGGTTTGACAAGCACGACTCTACATACACTCACATAAACCACACAACATATAGAGAGCCGGCATTGACAACCCTTACAGGTTTGACAAGCACGACTCTACATATACTCACATAAACCACACAACATATAGAGAGCCGGCATTGACCTCCTTGCAGGTTTGACAAGCACGACTCTACATACACTCACATAAACCACACAACATAAAGAGAGCCGGCATTGACACCCCTTACAGGTTTGACAAGCACGACTCTACATACACTCACATACACAACAAGACATACATATATATAGAGCCGGCATTGACACCTCTACAGGTTTGACAAGCACACCTCTACATATACTCACATACACTACAAGACATATAGAGAGCCGGCATTGACAACCCTTACAGGTTTGACAAGCACGACTCTACATACACTCACATACACTACAAGACATATATAGAGCCGGCATTGACAACTCTTACAGTATTGACAAGCACGACTCTACATACACTCACATAAACTACACAACATGTATAGAGCCGGCATTGACACCTCTACAGGTTTAACAAGCACAACTCTACATATACTCACATACACTACAAGACATATACAGAGCCGGCATTGACACCCCTTACAGGTTTGACAAGCACGACTCTACATACACTCACATACACCACACGACATACATAGAGTCAGCATTAAAACCCTCTCTACAGGTTGACTAGCACGACTCTATATTCATATTCGTTTAGATCTTAAATAACACTTGGGTATCATTATGGAGCCTAGTAAGGGACTGCAATACATTTTTCATTTGAAATTAATATTAAATGTCACTATAAAATTAAATTTCACTATTAAATTATGGGATACAAATTAAATATAAAAATTAGGTATACAAAACCGACTACAAAAAACTGAAGGATAAATAATTAAATTTTAGTAGGTACTCATGCCCTAGGAACATATTTTTAACCGACTTCAAAAAAGGAGGAGGTTATCAATTCGTCTGTATGTAATTTTTTTTTTATGTTTGTTACCTCAGAACTTTTGACTGGGTGAACCGATATTGATGATTCTTTTTTTGTTCGATGCGGAATAGTTCCTATAAAATGTTTTGAACATTCCAATGGATGTTAAAAGTTTGGTTTTTAAATAAAAAAAAATGGAAGAAAAATGAATTCGTCTACATATGCGACATTTCGGATTTTTGCTTTCCTATGAATTTTTAGTGAAATGATACGATAGTAGAAATCAATTTAAGCTCACGGTCACCCATCTAGCTTTCATCTTCAAAAGTTAACTTTTTTGTTTATTATGTTCTATATTCACCACAATTAATATAAATCAAGTGGTGTCGCTAGCGTCGACGAGGTATCGTCTTAAAAATGGAAAAAAAAATCTGAGACAAGAATTGGAGAAACATCAAAAATTATTGAATATTTTAAGAAAGTTGCACTTGACAGAAATAACTCAATAATAAGTATGAAATCCACAAGAAACAAAATTAGAAAAGAAAAACAATCTTCGACACCAGCCCCCCAATTCTGCTATTGTATTTTGATCTGCAACGAATCGGAAACGCTTAAGTTACAACGTTTTTGTATTCTGCTAACACAACGCAATTGAAACGTAGCCGAAACGCATCAGTTTGGTATTCTACTAACAAACACGTAACGCGAACCGTTCGGTTCAATGATTGTTTTGTATTCTGCAAAATATTTGACACTTCTTGCAGCCGAAACGCATTGGTAGTTCTTTGGTTGAAATGTCAAAAGTTACGGTTTTACAACGGCAGTAATTGTATAACATTTAATGTCGCAAAATAGAATAAAAAGTACTCTATAACTTAGTTCGCGTGCCTAAAGGATTGCATCAAGTATAATTTGGATAAAAAACCTTGGGCGAGTCATCATAATTATCATGAATATATGATTTTTTCAGATATTTTTGGAAAATAAAATATTTTTACATTTACTTATATGTAATACAATTACCATTTATTTTATTTTAAAACTACTTTAAGTATTTTTTAAACAAATATAACTACCAAAACACTATATAGGCATATAACGATTTTTTCAACTTTTGACAGTTTCTGTCACCAACGTTTCAGATAAACCAAGCGAGAGCGTATCGTTAGCGTTCGCTTGTTAGTGGAATACCTATTTTATAACACAACCGCATACCGAGTCGCTGCCGATTCGTTTAGGCAAACAAATAGCAGAATTAACCCTCTAATTTTATTTTAAATAAATATGATTTATAAAGACTTCCAAAAACACGAAATACATACCGAATTTCGTAACTTTTATATGTTTCTGTCAACCGAGAGCGTTTCGTTAGCGTTCCGGTTTTATAAGCAATGTTAGTAGAATACCTTTTTTTATCAATAGCGCAAAAGTAACGATACCGAAACGCTGCCGATCCGTTTAGGTAAATAAATAGCAGAATTGAGGGGCTGTATTAATTAAGAACACTAGTGCAGAAAATAATTTTAGAAAAAACTTAGAAGACGGCGTAATGAGCTCAGAGCCATCTATGGTAGAAAGCAGCGAAAATGAAAAGATTCAGTTAATGACTACACCGATGCGAACCACACAACTCGAACCTGCTACCATTTATCAGAAGACAACATTTAGCGAACTACTAGGAAAAGACCATTTATATTTCAATATTAGAAACTGTATAAGTATAAGACATACTAACAATTAAAATAAACGGACAGTATTTATCACATTTTAATGTTTTTGATGCGTTTAAACGCCTTTTTTATTGTAACAATTACAAATAAAGAAAGAAAACGATGAAAAAATATATGCTCCAGGCGGGATACAATATTTATTCTTGGCGATCAACAAGCCCTTGGATTGATCGAAGTCATTAAGAGAGGTACTAAAAACATGCCATAAAAATATAAGAATTACTTTTGTCAAGTCAGGTGCTGACAGTCATTCCGTCCTAAATACGGGATCAAGATTACATTTAGAAATGAAGACAAACGAAATTTTAATTCTATTGTTGGGTGCAAATAACAAAATACCCACGCAATTAGTTTGTGAACTGTCTGTCTTTCTAGCCCAATGTAAAGATACCCATATTGTATAACTGGTTATAACATTAGAGAACCCTTACTTAAATACAGCAGTACTAAATAATCAATTAAACTTGATATGTAAGCATTACAACTGTTAATTTGTGTGCCCTATCGCTCTGCTTCCAAAACGCGATATTAAACGGTTCGAAGATGTTATGTAAGTGAAACACACGCGAGTAAGCTGGCAACTGCCTTTATTATATAATGTAAGGTATTTCTATAATAACTCAACAATTGTATAGTTCTACCCACAACATCTTCCCCTCACAAAATAATAAATCTAAACGGTAAATAAAAACATATTGGTACACTTATATATACCTACTTACACTTTCCACTACCTTATATATATACTTATACTTGTCTACATAGACTCCTTTACCAAGCATAACTTTTATTTTAATATCTATTATAAAACCATAAATTACTAATATTTATTACTTTTTACTATTGTTCACTCACTTACGTCTACACAATAATCATCTATTAAATTATTAAAGTAAAAGATATTAATATTTAATTTTATTTAAGAATACATCTAATATCCTATTTTAATTTTGATTTTTTGCGAGTGAGTGGTGGAGAATAATTTTTCGGTTCCTCATTTAGAGTTCCAGAGTAACTTAGTTCATAGTCCTCATCATCATCGTTGTCCGAAAAATAGTTCTCCTCCACATCACTCGTTACACTTTTTTCATTTTTTTCATCAAGATATTTAATTTCTTTTCCCGGACTATTTATGGGTTCATCACATTTTATTAAATGGCGGCGATTACGACGATATGTTATACCTCTTTTATTTTTAACGACATATGAACGCGGTGTCTCAGCTTTAGCCACGACATGGCCTCGTATCCTATGGTTTTTTTCTAACATGATAATATCATCGCCAACATTTAATTCTGGTAATGGTTTGGTATGCACATCATAATATCTTTTACTATCATTTTGTTTCTTTAGCATTTGAGCATATTGGTCCTCATCATCGAAATATTTTCGTGTTAACAAATCTGGGTGTACTGGCAATTTACAATTTAATCTTCGCCCCATTAACAACTGTGCTGGAGATCTCAAACAATCACGCGGCGTATTCCTATAACTCAATAAATTTAAATGAAAATCACTTTTACTATCTATAGATTTTTTTAGTATGCGTTTCGTAGTCTGAACTGCACGTTCACTTTTTCCGTTTGACTGTGGATAATTAGGAGACGAAGTTATGTGATCAAACCCCCAATCATTTGTAAACGTTTTAAAGTGACGGCTTGAAAATTGCGGACCATTATCACTAATGACAATTTCAGGAATTCCGTACCTTGCAAAGTTTTCTTTTAACGAATTTATTACTGAAATTGAATTTGTATTACTTAATTTTACCACCTCCGTAAACCCGGAGTAGTAATCAACTATTATCAAAAATTGTTGCTGTCTGTATTCAAAAATATCAGTCCCTATTTTATTCCACGGGAGGCTTGGAATAATTACAGGAATCATAGGTTCTTTACTAGGTTTGTTTGACATCTCCTGGCATACCTTGCACCTTTTAACATAGTTTTCTATATCACTAGTAATACCCGGCCAGAATAACACCTCACGAGCGCGGCGCTTACAGCGGTCTATTCCCAAGTGGCCTTCATGTATTATTTGCAACATTTGTCCTCTTAATGTTTTTGGAATTAAAACTTGTTTATTTTTAAATACTACCCCGTCTACCGAATAAAGCTCTTCGCGCATTGACCAATAATACCTCATATTTTGTTCAAGGCTGTATTTATTTTTAGGCCAACCTTTATAAATGTAAGATAACAATTTTATCAATTGGGGGTCTTTGTTACTCTCTTTTTTAATCAAGCTAAATTTTTTATTTGACATTGGAATGTTATTGATTATCATGCTAACCTGATACAATACACTTTTACAGATATTATCGTCATATAAATCTGGTAGCGGCGCTCGTGATAATGCATCGGGAATAATCATCAATTTACCCGGTTTATACACTACATTTAAATCATATCCTTGTAATCTTAACATCATACGTTGCAAGCGTGCTGGGACCGAGTCTAATGGCTTTTTAAATATACTTTCAAGAGGTTTGTGATCAGTTTCTACCGTTATACCTTTTTTACAATAAATGTACTGATGAAACTTCGTACAAGCAAACACAATGGCCAACATTTCTTTTTCTATTTGTGCGTATCTAAGTTGTGTGTCGGTAAGAGTGCGGGACGAGTACTCGACCGGGCGGCCGGCCTGCAGCAGCACACACGCTGCTCGCGTCCACCGACACCACGGCCGGCTGGCTCGCGTCATACAGACCTAATACAGGGGCGTCACAAATTATATTTTTTAGTTTTTCGAACGCATTTTGATGAATAATTTCCCATGACCAAATTGTATCTTTCTTTAGTAATCTTGTTAACGGGTGAATAATTTCAGAATAATTTCGAATAAACTTTGATAAATAGTTAACTATGCCTAAAAATCTTTCTAATGCTTTTCTGTCACATGGTGGACTCATATCTTTAATTGCCCTTATTTTGTCAGAATCAGGTTTCATACCGTCCTTATTAAATACATGTCCTAAATAGGTCACCTCCTCTACACAGATTTTACATTTTTCTTTGTTAAATTTTAAATTGATTTCGCGCGCCCTGTTCAATAACGCCTCTAAACGCTTATCATGCTCTTGTCTACTACGGCCCCAGCAAATGACGTCATCAATAAAGCAATCTACTCCCTCTAAATTTTCTAGCAACTGTTTAAGTTTTGCATGAAATACTTCTGAAGAGCAATTCAACCCGTATGGTAATCTTAAATACTGATAACGGCCAAATGGAGTACTAAAAGTACACAAGTCAGCACTTTCTTCATTAATCTTAACAGCCCAAAATCCTGAATATGCGTCCAAAACTGAAAAATATCTAGCTCCATGGAGTTTAGTAGCGAGCTCACTTATTGTTGGTAGTTGAAAATAAGCACGCTGTATAGCTTTATTTAAAGGCCTCGGGTCTAAACAAATACGTAATTTTCCATTCTTTTTCGCTGCTATTACTAACGCATTCACCCATGGAGTTGGATGACTCACCTTTCGAATGACCCCCAAATCAATCATTCTGTTTAATTCTTCTTGTAATTTATCTCTCAATCCTAACGGTATTTTTCTCGAACCACTAACTACTGGTTGAACAGAATGGTCTACTACTATCTGGTATTCACCCGGTAAACAACCCAATCCATTAAATAAATCAGAATAATTCACTATTGTGTTTATACTATGTATACGCCGTATTAATCCCAAGTCACAGCAAGCTTCTCGACCCAGCACACTTTGACAACTTATACTAGCTAAAGCAAACTTTAAGGAATACATTTTATTTTTATGCAACCAATTTAATGTACAAATACCTTTCAGAGGTATTTTATTCCCACTATAGGATAACAATTTAATTTTTTCTTTAGTGTTTATAATATTTGTGCTGTAACCTAAAGACAAAAACTTTTCATATGACATAACATTAATGTCAGCACCCGTATCTAGTTTGAACTTCTCCTTTCCGTACTCACCTTCAAGCTCTTCAAACCATTCCTCCTGGCGGTTCGTTTCCTTAACGTCTGATAACATGGATATATAGAACGAATCACCATCGGCATCGTCGTCCGATTTTTTCTCACATATTTCTATGTCATACATTTTTTTAACATTTTTATTCAACTTACACATTCTCGCAAAATGACCATGATTATGACACACATAACACTGCACTAAAATCGCGGGACAACTAGCGATATCCGCACACTGACCACCACAGCGATTACACCGGCCCTGGTATGACGCCGTGGCACCCTGAGAGCGGCCGCGCCCGCGCCCGGCCCAGCCGCGGCCGCCGCCGCCGGGGCCGCCTCGCCCGCGCCCCCGACCGGTGACCTCCACCTCGTGATTCCAAAAAACGATTGCTGTCTATTGACATTTCGTCCACTTGACAAATTTTCACAGCTTTGTCGAGCGTGAGATCATCAGTTCGCAGAAGACGATCTCTGACCACAGTATTTCGTATTCCACACACGATTCGGTCGCGAATCAACTCTTCTTCGAGTATCTTAAATTCACAGTTTTTGCTCAGCAACTTCAACGCAGTAACATACTGGTTTATCGATTCACCCTCCTCTTGGCTTCTGGTGAAAAAGTTGTATCGGGCTAACGTTATATTAGTTTTTACACCAAAGTAGGCATCAAACTTTGCAATCAATATTTCGACATCCTCATGTCCTTTCTCTTTATTTTCCCCGAATGTAAATGTTTCGTATACGTCGAAACCTTCTGGACCGATCAAATTATATAAGTAAACTTGCTTGAACGCTACTCTCCTCTTTAAATACACCGGATGCCTTTAAAAACAGGTTAAATTGCGTCTTCCACCGTTTCCAAGCGTCAGCCCGGCTGACGGAGCTGCCTTCCAAACTTAACTCTGGCGGTGGTCTTGCGTGCTCCATGTTAAAAACACAATTCACTTTTGTCACGTGAATAAATATAGGTAATAATAATGTTTATGCAAACGTATATGTTCCCTAAATAAGTATTTTTACCGCTGTCACCATGTTATGTAAGTGAAACACACGCGAGTAAGCTGGCAACTGCCTTTATTATATAATGTAAGGTATTTCTATAATAACTCAACAATTGTATAGTTCTACCCACAACAGAAGATTTATTGAAATTATTCTACAAACGAAACAATTCAAATTCAAATTCTTTATTTCAGACATACATAGGCCCATGGGTAGACAATGAATACATAAATATTATTAATGCGAAAATAACTGTCTGTCTGTAAGGTTTTCATTTCTAAGCCGCTGAAATTATTAAGATGAAATTTTGCATGGAGATAGATTTCATCATGAGAAAGGTCATTTGGAGAGATGTCGACGTGTTCAGCTGATATGCTATTAAAAAAATTAGGTCTTTGTGTGATGTTGAAACAGCAAGACTTGTTTACTTTGGTTACTTCCACAGTGTTATGTCATATGGCTTGTTATTGTGGGGCACAGCAGCCGACATTGAAGATATTTTTATTTTACAAAAAAGGGCTGTGCGTGCTATTTACAGACTAAAGTCACGTGATACACTGAGGGATTTATTTAAAGAAATTAATATTTTGACCGTTGCTTCACAATATATGAGAACATATTTTTTGTTTTTTTTTATTCTATTTTTTTAAGGCTTTTGTCTATAAGAGACATGACAGTCCTTACATAACCTAACCTAGATAAGTTACTTTGATTGTATTACCTAATTCTATCTTAACTTATGTTCACAAATATAAACATACCTTTTCAAAACATAGTGATATTCATAACTTAAACACTAGATATAAAAATAAACTTGCTGTTCCAAGTTTTAGACTTCACAAGTCAAGTCGCTCATTAATGGGGAACTGTATACACATTTATAACAAAGTCCCACCAAATGTAACTGAACTGCCTTTTCACAAACGTTAGTTATATGTCAAATAAACTTAAATGAAAAAAGGCTACTTTAAATATTTAGATGATAAGAATGTGTAGACACATTAAAAATCCTAAATGTTTTATATGGTATTGTCTTATATTATTATATGTTTAATTACGAGTATTATGACTAACCTCTGTATACCTATTATTGTTGAGGAAGTGATTATGAGGAAGAGGAAGTGTCAAGCACAAATTTAGAGGATGAGGATATTTTTTTGAGGAAGAGGATGCGGATATGCTCCTTCAGAAACGATACACTTAATTAAGCCAACGAATAATTAATCAAAATATTTTTTAAACGCTGTTTCCGGAATTTAGTTCATTTCTCGCCGCGAATTCTTCTTTATGTCTTCTACCGAATGAAAACGGATGCCACGAAGTGGCAATTTGAGATTAGGAAAAAAAGTCGGCTGGAGCCATATCTGGTGAATATGGTGGTTGCTCGATGGTATTTGTTGAGTGTTTGGTCAAAAAGTCGTTTACAATGATGGCCTTGTGCGAAAACGCATCATCGTGGTGCAAAATCCAAGAATTTTCTTTCCACAAATCTGGCCTTTTTCGTCGAATTTGCTTTCTTGAACACCGCATAACGCTCAAATAATATTCTTTATTTATCGTTTGACCTTCCGGTAAGAATTCCGAGTGTACAACACCGCGAGAGTCAAAGAAAACAGTCAACATGACTGACTTTTGATCGACTTTGATGTGGTTTTGTCGGTTTTGATTTAGTTGGAAGGCGCCACTCCGAAGCTTGTTGACTAGTTTGCATGTCAAACTCGTAAACAACCCACGTCTCGTCACTAGTGACAATGCGTTTCATTAATGTTGGGTCGGAATTGACTCGTTCTAGGGTTCTAGCATGTCCTCAGCGATTCTCATGCGTTTGAGTATTTGGAAAATACTCAGTATTTTTGGGACTAGCCGAGCGGCAACATGTAAATAAATGACTTTCAATTTCAATTTTAATTTCAATTATTTAAAATTATATGAATCGACTCGTGAGATACAGAAAGTATCGCCGGCTATTTCTCTCAAAGTTGAATGATGATTTTCAGTCACTATTTCCCTCACTTTCGCGATGTTAACTTCAGTTGCAGACGTTGATGGCCTACCAGAGCGAGGAAAATCTTCCATCACATCTCGACCGCTTTTGAACGCTTTGTACCACTCATAAGCACGTGTTTTTGATAAAGTCGATTCATCGTAAACCTTCTGTAACATTTTCAGTAAGTCTGAACACAAAATTCCATTCTCGATGTAAAATTCTTTGTTTGATGTTTTTGTCCATTATGAAATTCGCAATACACACTTATTATGATCTAACTGCACTGTATTTAATACAAATAACAGATGCAACTCAAACTCCGCGCCAACATGGTAAACAGTTGTGCCAACCTAACAACAACAACAAAAAACCAAAAATAATAATTTGGAACCATAAACAAATCATCCATTCCCGATACTTTCCACTGAAAATTGTTCTTTTAATTTTAAACAAATCAACTTTATGTCAATTGTCAAAACAAGCAAGGAAGATCGCGGGTGGCGGGACGGGATGGCTCGCTCGCTGACCGTTCGGCCCTGCATCGTGCTGCATTTGACAAGCACGACTCTACATACACTCACATAAACCACACAACATATAGAGAACCGGCATTGACACCCCTTACAGGTTTGACAAGCACGACTCTACATACACTCACATACACTACAAGACATACCTATATAGAGGCGGCATTGACAACCCTTACAGGTTTGACAAGCACGACTCTACATACACTCACATACACCACACAACATATAGAGAGCCGGCATTGACAACCCTTACAGGTTTGACAAGCACGACTCTACATACACTCCCACACACTACAAGACATATATAGAGCCGGCATTGACAACCCTTACAGGTTTGACAAGCACGACTCTACATACACTCACATACACCACACAACATATAGAGAGCCGGCATTGACAACCCTTACAGGTTTGACAAGCACGACTCTACATACACTCACATACACCACACAACATATAGAGAGCCGGCATTGACACCCCTTACAGGTTTGACAAGCACGACTCTACATACACTCCCACACACTACAAGACATATATAGAGCCGGCATTGACAACCCTTACAGGTTTGACAAGCACGACTCTACATACACTCACATACACCACACAACATATAGAGAGCCGGCATTGACACCCCTTACAGGTTTGACAAGCACGACTCTACATACACTCACATACACTACAAGACATATATAGAGCCCGCATTGACAACCCTTACAGGTTTGACAAGCACGACTCTACATACACTCACATAAACCACACAACATATATAGAGCCGGCATTGACAACCCTTGCAGGTTTGACAAGCACGACTCTACATACACTCACATAAACCACACAACATATATAGAGCCGGCATTGACATCCCTTACAGGTTTGACAAGCACGACTCTACAAACACTCACATAAACCACACAACATATAGAGAGCCGGCATTGACAACCCTTACAGGTTTGACAAGCACGACTCTACATACACTCCCACACACTACAAGACATATATAGAGCCGGCATTAACACCCCTTACAGGTTTGACAAGCACGACTCTACATACACTCACATAAACCACACAACATATAGAGAGCCGGCATTGACACCCCTTATAGGTTTGACAAGCACGACTCTACATACACTCCCACACACTACAAGACATATATAGAGCCGGCATTAACACCCCTTACAGGTTTGACAAGCACGACTCTACATACACTCACATAAACCACACAACATATAGAGAGCCGGCATTAACACCCCTTACAGGTTTGACAAGCACAACTCTACATACACTCACATAAACCACACAACATATAGAGAGCCGGCATTGACACCCCTTACAGGTTTGACAAGCACGACTCTACATACACTCACATAAACCACACAACATAATTAGAGCCGGCATTGACACCCCTTACAGGATTGACAAGCAAGACTCTACATACACCACACGAAATACATAGAGTCAGCATTGAAACCATCTCTACAGGTTGACTAGCACGACTCTATACACATACACACACACAAACACTACACAGTATTATAGAGTGGGCATTCACACCCCCTTATTCTATATATATATATACACGCACACACACACACACACACACACACACACACACACAGGACAGAGCTTCAAGCGTCAAGTCTCCCACAGAAAACCACATCGTCGTCGGAGGTACCGTTCCTGAGCTACAGCAGTACAAGGTTTTCGGTAGCCATTGTGTCCGCCATATTGGAAAACTTTCAATTGGGATATCTCGAGAACTAGGAGGCCTACGAGGACGGGAATTTTTTGGCGAAGTAAAGCGACTGGAGAGCCAGACGATACAATTAGAGATTTTTCCACGTGGGCGGAGCCGCGGACGGTCACTAGTAATTAATAATCTTATCTATATATATAAAAATGTTATGTTGGTTTGTGTACGCTTCAAAAACTCAAAAAGTTCTGCACCGATTGAGTCGAAATTTTAACATGATACAAAATCCGCATTATCTATTTTTAGGATCAGTCACATATCTGCGACCGCGAGAAAACAGTTTTTTTAACGATGCGCCACTGCGAAGCGTGGCAGGGTACAGCTAGTTATAAATATAATTGAACTAAAATAGTTTTCTTTTGTGATAAAAAATATTCTTATACCCAGCACTTTCTCTTAAATCTAATTTAATTAAAATTAATAAGGTAATTGCTTCTAATAAGGGTCGGGTTTTTGGAAATCCTTGTAAATCAATTTTGAGATGTGTGTTAATTTGTAAGACATCATGATGAAATAAACTGTTTTTATTTGAAAAGAAAATATTATACAAAACTAAGGCACCAGTGATCAGTTACTTACAAAAAGTTTTTAAAAAACCTTGTCTCTGGTCTCTCATTGGGCAATAGGGCTCTAAATAAAGCCCATAATTGAAATGTAAATATTAGGTTGGGGAAAAAGTCTTTTCGCATTATAGTATGTATGAACTTGTAATAAAATCTATTTGGCCGTACTATTTGTATCTGGCTGGTTTTGGTGTCATTAAAAGTTTAGATTTACAAAAAGATAGTTCCAAATTCAAATTAGGAAAATATGTGTTTTTTATTTGTTTTTCGTACTGTCAAGATGAGTGAATTTAATGAAGAAATTCGATACATTTTAAAATTTTACTACAAAAAAGGTAAAAATGGAACGCAAGCCGCAAAAAAAAATTGCGATGTTTATGGACCTAGTGCAGTGTCTGTGAGAGTAGCACAAATTTGGTTTAAGCGTTTTCAATCCGGAAATTTTGATGTCAAAGATGCACGCCGCTATGGTCGCCCTATTACGGATAAAATTGATGCTATTTTTGAAAAATCAAAACCGACTTCAAAAAACTGAAAAGGATGAAATAATTAAATTTAAGTAGGTATTCATCCCCTAAAAACTATTTTTGGAGTCGGTGCTTTACTTTCTATTGTTTTTAGAAACCACTTAGCACCAACTCCAAAAATAGGTTTAAGGGAATGAATACCTACTTAAATTTAATTATTTCATCCTTTTCAGTTTTTTGAAGTCGGTTTTAATTTTTGTTTAAAATTTTTTTTTCACAATTTTTAGTGATAACTTTCTACGGTCGAAGCTAGATGGGTGACCGTCAACTTATATTGTTTCCCACTATCATATCGTTTCACTAAAAAGTCATTGGAAAAGCAAAAATTCGCAATTTCGCTTATGTAGACGATTTCATAATTTCAGTTTTTTTTTTTAATTTAAAACCAAAGTACCCAACTGTTTTTGAAAAAATTTTTATGGGACCAAATGGCAGCTATTCCGCATTGAACAAAAAAAGAATCACGTAAATCGGATCAGTAATCTCGGCGTAATCGGTGTACATACATAGAAAAAAAAAACATACCGGCAGAATTGAGAACCTCCTCGTTTTTGAAGTCGGTTAAAAACTGGAGCAAGATCGGCATATCAGTACTTACGACATTGCTGAAGAACTGGGAATTGACCACAAAACAGATTTGGCGCATTTAAAAAAAATGGGTACACAAAAAAGGTTAAAGCTTATAGATATTTGGGTACCCACGAGCTCACTGAAAGAAACCTAATGAACCGTGTACTCATTTGTGATTCTTTATTACGACGTAATGAAACCGAACCATTTTTGAAGATGCTGATAACTGGTGATGAAAAGTGGATCACGTACGACAAGAACGTGCGAAAAAGGTCGTGGTCAAAGGCTGGTCAGGCTTCACAGACTGTGGCGAAACCCGGGTTAGTTAACCTGAGCAAAAATTAAGAGAGTTTCGCTCTCTTCAGAATTCTCTAGGCAGTGTCAGGTTAACATTACGAGAGGACTGCCAAAACCACTTGTCGCGGTAATTTGATCAGAAGCCCCAAAATTTCTATAATCATGTCCCTACCTACAAGATGCCAAAAAGTTATCGAACAAAATGGTACCTACATACTTTAGTTAAATGTAAATAAACTATATTAAATAATAATTGCAAAATTAAAAATTATAAGTTACCCCCGGCGTCATTAATCATCTATCTAACACCATCTCATTAAGACTATTCATAAGAGCCCAAACACGCAATATCTGCTGTAAGTTTCTGAAGAATTAAGCATTTGGCAGACTTTTTGATGGTATAGGATCAACTAAAAGTTAGTATGTCATGGGAATGTCATCAAAGTGACAGTACACCAAATTTGAAATCAATCGAATCTGTAAAAGTTAGTAAAATCCTAATATCATGTAGAAAATGAGCTGATAGTCATCAAACGCCTGAACTGATCTTCATAAATTATAGCTAAGAACTATCGTAGTCACATCAGCTTTCAAACAAAAAAAAACAAATCAAAATCGGTCCATTCGCTTAGGAGCTACGATGCCACAGACAGACACACAGATACACATTCAGACACGTCAAACTTATAACACCACTCTTTTTTCGTCGATATGCGTTATAGAATACCTTTGCCACTGCCAAATCATTAAATTGACCAGCAGTCCTCATCACAAAACCTAATACTTTACTTAGCCATCTTACAGATTGTTGTCACATGATTATGAAAGTCTAATTTATAGTCTTACATTATGCCTAGGTCACGAATATCACCAACTCTATGAAGTGGAGTGTCAAATAATTTGTAAGTACTATTTACAATATTACGCTTACGCGAGAAGGTAATGTAGGAATTATATAAAACAATACAATTATTATTATAATGACGTGGTCGGACAAGTGTTTAAAATACTAAATTCTTTATGCGAAAACTTATTTGTAGGCGTTTGCATTTCGTTAACGATGCAACCCGCGTCATTATATAGGGCAGTAGCGAGCGGGACGCCGCGCTATAAACTAGTGTTACTTAAGTAATAAACAAATGAACATTTGAACACGCATATTTTATTAGGGGTCACCCTACCACCTTCTGATTTGAGGCTTAACCTCTAAATAATTAATATTACCTTTGTTTTATCAACCAACTGTAACTTGTTGACTAATTAACGAAATCATTTCAATTTTGGAGCTTGTGAACTTGTAATTAATTTAAAATTTTGTAATGAAAGATGTTTAGCATTATCGGGCCTTTGTATATTAACTGTTGACCTTTGTGTATTATAATACCTATATTGTGATGGTGCATTGTTGGACAGCAATTAAATAAAGTAAATAATCTTGTCATTAGGTACTTTTTTGGTACGATAATGTAACTATTTTTATACTATTACTAGGTAACATAATATTTGAAAAGAGTGACTACACCAAATTTCAAATCAATCGGATGTGTGAAAGATAGTAAAATCCTTTTATCATTTAGAAAATGAGCTGATAGTAATCAAACGCCTGAACTGATCTTGATAAAGTATTATTCATTATATCTATTAATAAATACGTAAAACAAAAACTATGTGAAACCCTTTATAAGAAAATTGCGCGGACGGAGAAATATGAAATTTCGCACAAATATAGTTTATATAGAAAAGGTAATATTTTTTAAAATTATGCATAAAAAATACATTAATGAGGAGGCGAATGAGGAGCAATCAGAGGAGATTGTGTGTTTGCTTAGTGCCGATCCGTAGGCGTACGTGCGTCTCCATAGATTCCCGTTGCGCGTGGCGGGCTTTCTGTACGACTGTCAAGTTGATAACATTAATACATTTTTATAACTTCAAATTTTTTCAATTGCCGCCATTGTGTAACCAAATACAACTACTTAGTACAGTCAATGAAGGCTTTTGCTTCCGAAACCTTTCAAACGTCATCGATTTGCGAGAAAATTTGGGAAGAGTCAGTGTGTATGCCTCAAATATCAGATGTGAAATGGTGGCAACTTGTGCTTTTACCTTGTGGGTGGATGCCACCCCTTCTCGGGGGCTGAAATTTTTATGGCCAAAATAGCCCCGGGAATAGATAGAGATTCTAATTATAAGTAAAAAAGTGATATATGAAGTGTTATTCGAAAACTCCGAAAACTATTTATGTTATTCGTGATTGAAAACTCGCCATTTTCATTAAAAGATGACACTTTTTTCAAAGGTTTTTTACGAATAACTCGAAAAATAAGGGTCCAATGAAAAAAAGTGTAGGAGACATAATTGTAGCTTATAAGAAAACAAAGAAAAGAAAAGAAAAAAAAATCCTAGATGCGATTTATAACAGACATGGTTGACGAAATGACACTTTTTTTTATGAGTGCTCGAATCGGTGCATGCAACTTGAAATAACGGAATAATAATCGACTTTAGGGGTATAATGCTACTAAAAAATTATATAGTGCTTAAAAAGGCTTTTAAAATGAGCTGAACTGTAAAAAGTTGATTGCATTTAAATTAAGCGAGATACAATAACTATAAGATTACTATAACTTTTTAAAAAATAACAGTAAAATAAACCTCGCGACCACCAGAATTGAAATGCATCATTATCCTCCTTCAATATGTTTAATTTTAGTGTTATTCATATGCTTATTTATGATTTTTTGCTTTATGTTATGATGAATATGGATACCGGACAATACCGGTATGTGCCATTTATTGCGGTATGACACAAGCTTTCGATTATGTGGACCACACTACTTTGTTACAAATTAGAGTTATATGGTATTAGAGGCAACATCTTGAGTCTTATACGTTCGTATCTTGTTGATCGCAAGCAGTATACGGAAATATCGACAATAAGCCCTGTGACTAAAAAATTTTAAACTAAAAGTGCTTTACTTTCTATTGTTTTTAGAAACCACTTAGCACCATCTCCAAAAATATGTTTTTAGGGGATAAATACCCATATATACACTGCCGCATTACTTACGGCTTACCGTGGTTTGGTAATGTCAGTACTACGTTATGGAATTATCTTTTGGGGTAACTCAACTGACAAAGATATTGCGTTTAAAGCTCAAAAAAGATGCATTAGAGCTACGTTCAATTTAGTTCAGACAGACAGCTGTAAGCCTTTTTTCACAAAACATAAATTATTAAACCTTCCATCTTTATACATTTTTGAAATAGTTATATTCGTCAAGACACATCCCCAATTGTTCAGCCGACAATCTGAAATGGTCGTTCGCAACAGACGCGATGACAGTAGACTTTGTCTTAGAACTGGACGAACTGCTCTTATGCGAAAAAGTGTATTCTGTATGGCTCTAATAATATATAACAGGCTTCCCAAGTCACTGAAGGAACTAAATCTAGAAAAATTTAAGAAAAAGATTCGAAGTTTACTAGCGGACAAATGTTACTACCACAAGCGAGTTTTTTATGGATTCATTATAAATTTTAATTGACATTCTAATAATTGACCTATAAATAAGTAAATTTGACATTCCATTGATTCTCAACTAATTAATAAGATATTGACATAATTTGTATTTGTATTATATTATCTATATTGTACTGATTATAATTTTTTGATCATTTATTTCGCCTTAATTATGATTACAAAATCATAATTTCATTTAATTTGTACGCTTAATAAAGCATAACATGTTTTAAGGACTTCATTCGCTTATAGAACATCTTGCATGACAATGTAAACACATGTTACACAAATAAACGATCTTTATCTTTAAAAAAGTTTAACTAATTTAAAATGCATACTTTTTGAAAAACGATAATTTTATAACTATGGATACCGCGATTCACAATAGTACACTGCTATCTATTGGCGTAAAACGGAACTAAATCTTCATATGAGTTATGTATACATATACAGAGGTATTATGGTATATTTTTGTAATTAAGTATTTATGTTGTGTGTTTTGTTCATTTCTTATTTTATTTTAATTGAACTGTACCGCCTCGTGTGCTACCTCAAACTAATGAAATTGTGTGCATATTTATCTGCGGGAGGGGCCTAGTAACCTGTGGCACAGGTTCCTTTGGAACCTATTTCAGGAACTAGTCTCTTCACAAATACAATAGTACTACATAAATAATAGGATTTCCTCTACTCTTTGTATTTCTTTCCATTTCTTTGTATTTGAAACAATATCTTGGTGAATACAATTTAGGTGCACTCTGCAACTATTTATTTTTAACCACTCGATTTTGCCTCGAGGCATCTTTACTTTTATTATTTACATATTTTAGACATAGTGACTTAGATCGTCCAAGTCAACTAAATGTGAGACGAGATACCTTTCACTGTGTAAATAAAACAGAAAGCCAATGAAGAAAAAGAACCTACTGTCTTACCTGACAACTTGGGTTTCGCGCTGTCTCCTGCGTCGGTCAGCGCCGCTTCTTTAGCTGCTTCTAACTCTGTCTCGTTCTGCACTTTCCTGAAAATAAGAGAAAATATAAAAATTAAAATTTTAAGTAATTAAAATTTGATAATTTCATGACATTTGTATGAAATAATGCTGCCAACGTTACACTATTCCATACAAATGTAATGAAATTATCAAATGAATTCGATATTTTTGAAAGTGGCAAACCATTTCTATGGACTAATATAGTCCATGTTTAAATTTATTGTCGCATTGACGGCACCACCTGTATTCCACAAACACGGGAATATTTTAGTGTTTGAAATAAGGGATTCTGTCGATTCCGCCATTATATTTTTCAACTGCGATCTCAGTTAAGGTCGATTCCCACATATCAGACATGCCTCAGTTCCGGCACAGATCCGGCACAGTTCCGTATCAGTGCTTCAGTGATTCAATTCACACATGTCAGTGCCCGCTCAGTTCACGGAGCTTCAGTGAAAACGTGTCCGTCGTCAATCGTGATTGTATTTCGTATCCATATACTTTGCATGAGATAAATCATCTTTAAATAGAGATAAAACTCTATATTCACGAACCAATTCTATTAATCGCTCGTCCTCTATTTTGTTTTTGTTGATGTCGGCGTCCGAGACCCGTCAGTGATCGGTCCGTCCGACAAAAAATATCGTTGTCGACGATACCTTCCGTGCCGGAACCACGCCGGAACGGACACTGAGAGCACTGAGCCGTCACTGAACGGACAAGTGGATACGTTCATAGATAATGTATGAAATAATATTTCGCACTGATACGGAACTGTGCCGGATCTGTGCCGGAACTGAGGCTTGTCTGATATGTGTGAATAGACCTTAAACTACTCTCAGGCGAACAGCTACAGGCGTACTGTACGGAGCTAGTACGTAACGCCCGCCTCAGTCTTACCGCGCCGGCCACAGACCGGCGACACGTCGCCCAGTGGTTTGCTTATAAAAACATAAATTACATAATTTAAATCTTTTTGTATTTCACTATATCATGGACCAAATAATACATAGAATACTGCCAATGTCATACAAAAAAGCGTAACTCTGTAGAAGCTGCAAATCCCGTCTTAAGACCAGATGGCGTTACCAGTTAGCCTGCGGATTAAAAATTGCCCAAATAACATAGTAAATCATTAGAAATTATTCATGACAATTAATAATATGATACTTTAATATTTTTGAGCTCCAAATATCATCACAATATTCTGCTTGAACGATTTTGTTTTTCATATGAAACTAGCGCCATGTGATAGATTTATACACCATCTGCTACTGTGCTGCCGCTAGGCTACCACTGTGCTACTAGAGATTTTAATGTAATGCTAGCAAAAAACCAGTAGATGGCGCTAAAAGTATTTTATTGTAATTGTAAAATAAAAAAAGTATTGACAATATTAAAATTACTCTAAGAAATAAAAAGTAAAAAAAAAACAAACAAAAAATTTGGAATGAGGGCGTCGACGACGACAGCCATAAGTAATAGGTAGGCATCTAAACTACGTTTGATGTCTGCCTGCACACGATTATAGTAAAATTAAAAGCGACTCCAAATAAATTAAAAGGATAAAATAATTAGATGTAAGTAGTTACTCATCCCCTAGAAACATATTTTTTGAAGTCGGTGCTTCACTATACATTGTTTCTCGAAACCACTTAGCACCAACTCCAAAAATTTGTTTCTAGGGGATGAGTACATACTGCCAGTGTCTTCCCATACATACTATATCTGGACGTGAGGCGGTCACAGAATTTTCAGGCAGAATAAATGATAAACGGTTCCTAGTCGATAATATAATGATATCAAACCAAGTGCCGCAGATATTATTATTGGCAGAAATTACTCAATTAGTACATTTTATTTTACATTCCATTCAATTATACACAATTTTTGGTGCCCCAACGGGGTCCAGTATTGTATATTGTATTGCTTTGAAACGTTTAAAACTGACATTTCTTTTATTACAACTTCGCTGACGACTAATAGATGGCGTTAGTGCCAGACAAATGAGGAGTTTAAATACTCTTTCGGCGGACGTAGCATTTTAAAAAAACTACTCTTTTTGGCAGATCATGGGAAAAAGTTTAGCTGACGTGCTTGTAAAAAAACTGTCATTTCTTTCATCATAACTTCAGGGTACTTAATTAATGGCGGACAAAAGAAGTGTTTAAATACTCTTTGGGCTAACAAGTATAAAAAAAGACTATTTTTTGCAGACCCGTCGTATAATAAATAATTGACGTGCTATATTGTGATATATTAATTTCTTTGAATTTTAAAGAAAAACTTAATGAATACAATTTAGGTGCACTTTGCGACTATTTATTTTTAACACCAAAATTTAACCTACTTGTATTATTTCCCATGCCAAGAAGACAAGCTGACATAGTGTCATAGGTCGTCAAAGTCAACTAAGTGTGCGACGGGCTACCTTTCATTGTGAAAATAAAACGAGAAGCCATAATTGAAGAAAAAGAACCTACTGTCTTACCTGACAACTTGTCTTTCGCGCCGTCATCGCGTCGGTCACCGCCGCTTCTTTAGCTGCCTCTAACTCTGTCAACTGCTGTGTCAGCTTCTCGGCTCGTTCTGCACTTTCCTGAAAATAAGAGAAAATATAAAATTATTAATTTTAAGTAAGCCCGGCCTCATTAAAATTGACATTAAAACCGAACGACCCTATAACGCACTTCAACTGTTTATTGAGAAGAATACAATGAATATGTTCTTAGAGAACAACCTATAAGCCTGAAGGCGTCAAGTTTAGACGTTTTATTTATTTTAAGAGTTAATAATCAATCAGTCGAGAGGTGTGCCTATACTATGACCATTTTGTAGTACCTTTGTTGGGAACGATTCAGAAATGTTACAGCAACAGCTAGGTTTTTGGATGACTTACTCCATGAATATGAAGAATATGACTGAATAAAACATTTTCTCTTTCCTTCAGCTGTTCAGCCATGACGTGACAAGCAATGATATATAAACAATTTTACTTGACTTATTTGTAGGTGTTGCATTACATTAGTGTATATAATTACTGGGCATGGACGGTATTTCACCTTAGGCCTCGAAAGTGAGCCCAAGCTCTATAGCAGAATGGGCATTATCCTTTACATGATTAATTATTGAATTTGATATTATTATTGGCAATAATTACGCAATTAGTACATTTTACATTTCATTCACTTATGATTTAATAAATTTAATTACACAAATTGTAGTGCCCTAACGGGGTTCCATGGTTGTATATTGTATTGCTTTGAATCCTTCAATGGCCAGACGGCAACTTAAGTTGTGTTGTAAATATAATAATTGCAAAATTAAAAAATTTAAGTAACCCCCGGCGTCATTAGTCATCTACCTAACACCATGATCTCATTAAGACTATTCATAAGAGCCCAAACATGCTATATCTGCCGTAAGTTTCTGAAGAATTAAGCATTTCGCAGACTCTTTGATGGTATAGGATCAGCTCAAGATTAGTATGTCATGGTAATGTCATCGAAGTGACAGTATACGAAATTTGAAATCAATCGGATCTGTAAAAGTTAGTAAAATCCTATTATCATATAGAAAATGAGCTGATAGTCATCAAACGCCTGAACTGATCTTTATAAATTATAGATAAGAACCATCGCGGTCACATCACCTATCAAACAAAAAAACGAATCAAAATCGGTCCATTCGTTTAAGCGCTACGATGCCACAGACAGACACACAGACAGAGACGTCAAACTTATTACACCCCTCTTTTTTCGTCAGGGGTTAAAAATAAAGTAATGTGCGTGTGTACAAATATGTATTGGCAACCAAGTAAGAAGCTGTCACGAAGTGACTTAGAATGAAATAATTTTAAATAACAATTTAGATTATAAAACTAGATGGTATATAACAGGCACTTTAGAACCTCCTTCTTTTTTTGAAGTCGGTTAAAAATATTTATCAATAACACAGTTATTATCATACAAAGCTTTATAACGGGAAAGAAATTTTAATTAAATAGTATAATATTGAAAGCACTGCCCCAACTTAACCGAATCGTAGGTATTTGTAAAAATACTCGTTTCGGATGTTGAAATAGAACATTTCGACATTGTAGGGTGGACGTTAGCTCTTAAACGCAAATACAGATAGACTAGAAAAATTTCACAGGGATATACCAAGTCCTGGGTGGCTCAGTGGTTAGAGCAGTCGCCCGGATTGCGAAAGATCGCGAGTTCGATTCCCGCCTCAGGAAGTGGAATTTTTCTAGTTTTATATTATTTTAATTACTAAGTATAATATTAATAATTAAAATAGAATTTAGCCAAAGTGCTGGGTAAACTATTAATTTCTTATTACAAAAGAATACACTCATCTGAGTTTTGTAGATACTTTTTTATTTCTAACAGTTCAATTTTATTTATAATTATTAAGTACTAGTGGCTCTACCTGCGTGGATATTGGATACCTCGCCAAAAGTAGCCTATGACCTTTCTCACGGTAAAATCTATATCCATGCCAAATTTCATCTAAATCAGTTTAGCGGCTTAGGAATGAATACGTAAAAGACAGACATTTACTTTCGTATTTATAATATTAATGAATCCAATTGTCTCGTTTTTACAACATTTCAATAAATCTTTGAACTGAGTAGGTATTATCGCCTTTTGGAAGTAGAGCGCTAGGGGCCGTCTAAATTTCTAGGTAGGATTCTAAATTCTAGGTATAGATGAATAGGAAAATGAAAATATAATTGAATTATGTACTTGCAATAAAATTAAGTTATTATTATAGTAGTTATTAATATAATTTCTAATCATTACATATTCCGTTACACTTTTATTTATCTGGAATATGCTATGCCCAAATGGGTAAGATGTTGTACTTACTGGTATTATTTATTTACATTGATGAACGCAATAAATTATTTGATTTGATTTGATTTGTAACTTTATGTATGGAATCGTATTTAGATTGCATACATATATAAAATTAGAAATAAGCGACGATATTACACTACAAATTTAATTTGCGCTAGCACTCTTTGGCATCCGCCATTTTGAGTGTCGTGCTAAAGTGCTAGGTTACGTACCTACTGTGAACAATTTACACGCCATAACTATGTTATAAACTATCCAGGCTCGATAGACCACAAATCAATTGTAACAATTCGGGTATATTATTTTTACTTTTGTTGGACTGTATTTGGTTGTTTAGCGGTTCGATAGAAATGGCTGACGATATAAATCACAAAGAGTGCAACACACATAATAACGGGCACTTACCAGCAAGGAAGCAGGCTCAGGCCTGGGACAGGACCAGGGCTAGCTACAGCAGGAAGATAGTTGTTGTTGTGTTATAAGCTCTGCTTGAGCTTTCAAGCATGTTAATTAGGCACACACACACGCACAAATAGTTAATAAAGCGGCACACCAAACAGTTGGTAGGTTAATCAATAGTTATCCTTATCAAACACAAGATTATGTAAGTTTTAAGTTAATGAGATGGTCTGGAGACTCATATTATTACTGCGAGCGGCGAGTGCGTAAGAAGATGGCGGAGATACGAGCACGACAAATGCGGAAGTTGTGGAACTGCGACTGCGGGCGGGGTCTGCGGGCGACGTGTGCGAGCTGCGAGGGCGGGGCGGCCGGTGAGGTGCGGAAGGGTGAAGGGGGCCGGCGAACGACGTCGAGTCACGCGGAGTGAAAGAAAAGAAAGAGAAGGACATACGGGAAAGCGGGATGACAAAACGAGAGAGAGATATGAACGTAAACCGCCAAACACAGTGATGCCAACATAACAACTTTAAAGCTAGAACTAGCAACTAGGTATTATTTGGTGTCAGGTGAGGCAGATACTTTGTAATAAAACTTGTAGCTAAACATCTTTATTTCAATAAACAACTTTTCACATGAGGCAAACAAAGATAATAGACGCTATGGTATAGGTGGCGTTGGCGAGGAAATCCCGGTTCCTTGATACATGAAATGAAAGCGACGTTGCCGTCTTTCGAAGTCCACTCAGTGTCACAGTACCTAGGTATATCGTTCTGTATGACAAAGTGGCAACGTCGCGCTAAGACACGGGCGTCGTTTACCTTTCATTTCTATTCATCATCAATTATGTTTTATGTTAGTGTTAGGTGTATGTCAATGAAATATTATTCTTTCTTTCTTATATTATCAGTGAGACGTCCACTGCTGGGCATAGTATAGGCGTCATACATTTATCTGTATTCCTAACTAATGTAAAACTGTAGGAAAAACTTGTTTGTACACACGACACGACCGACAGCACGTGAAGCGTAGTGAGACGCCCACTGCTGCACTGCTGGGTATAGGCCAGCAGTGGGTGTCATACATATAAAAGTAAAGTGAAGAGAGAAGCCCACTGGTGGGCATAACCCAGCAGTGGGCGTCATACATCTTTCAATACCTACTAATTGTTGAGGACCAAGATGATGATGAGGAAAACCACCTGAACCTGTGTTACTCGTATATTTTCGTAAGCAATACACACACTTTTGGTTTTAACCGACTTCAAAAATAGAAGGCGGTTCTATGTTCCACTGTATGTATTTTTTTTGTAGGTATACATGTATGTTAACCAATTTCTCTGTCAATTGTGAACCGATTTTCAAAATTCTTTTTTTATTCCACAGAGAATACTCCTTAGGTGGTCCCATTGACACCGAGTCAGGATCTGATGATGGGATCCCAGGGAAATCGGGGGAAAGCCTCAAATTTCATAGGCACGTATGATATGTTCCACTTTTTTCCAAAGCTATTAAAATATTAGCTTCTGTTAGTCATCATCTCATGTTGATGAGCTGGTGATGGAAGGTACAACTCCTTAACGGTTAAGAGTTGAAAGAAAATTCTTTTACTATTATAAGTACGTATTTAAGAATAGTTGTTTGTATTCTATTGGGTTAATCGGGTGAACTGATGATGAAAGGTTACGGTTACAGTAACGGTGTGTGGAGTTAAATAATACTTTATCAGTGGTACGATACCGTAATATGAAACAATATTATGTATTTCAACCAAAGACTAAAGGTGGTTTTTCACCAGAGGGGCAAGACGAGGCGAAGCGAGACGAGAATTGAAATCGCACTGACCCTTTTCCACTAAACATTGCCCGCGCGAGCTCGCGCGAGATGTTTTTCCACTAGAGTGGCGAGATGAGGATTGAAATCGCACAACAATAAACCTATCGCGAGAAGCGTGTTTCTGTTGCAGAGTTAATTCTAGAGGTTCATTTTCACACAAACAAATATATTTCAATTTACGCCTCGCACATCCTCGTCAATTCTGACTATTTCCACCAAAGATGGCTGAGGCGAGGATTTAAAATTTGCCATGCGAATTTTAAATCTCGTCTCGTCTCGTCTCTCCCCTCTGGTGGAAACCCACCTTTAGAGACAGACAAGTCTATAGTGATAGTCAAAACACTAAAAAGGAAAAAATAATTAAATTTCAGTACCTACTTAAGTACTTAGGTACCTCCTAAAATGTATTTTTTGGAGTTGGTGCTAAGCTGTTTCCAAAGACAATAGAAAGTGAAGCACAAACTACAAAAAAATCATTTTAGGAGGTAAGTACTTATGTACTGAAATTTAATTATTTCTCATAAACAAGCAAAGCACGACTATTTTTGCAGACCTGTCGTAAAATTTGATGTGTTATGTTGTCATTCATTCATTTCTTTGTATTTTAAAGAAAAACTTAGTGAATACAATTTAGATGCACTCTGTGCTACAATTTATTTTTAACCACAAATTATTGTAACCTGCCTCGAGGCCTCTACTTTTATTATTTCCAATGGCGAGAAGACAAGCTTACATAGTGACATAGGTCGTAAAAGTCAACTAAATGTACCTTTCACTGTGTGAAAGAAAAAATGTGAAAATAAAACGAGAAGCCATAATTGAAGAAAAATAACTACTGTCTTACCTAACAACTTGTCTTCCGCGCCGTCTCCGGCGTCGATCACCGCCTCTTTAGCTGCTTCTAACTCTGTCACCTGCTGTGTCAACTTCTCGGATCGTTCTGCACGTTCCTGGAAATAAGAGAAAATATAAAATTTAAAATTTTTAGTATCTCCTGGCCTCATTGATCATCTATCTCATAACATCTCATGGACACTATTCTTACGAGCCTAAACACGCTATATCTGCTGTAAGTTTTTGAAGAATTATGAATTCCGCAGACTTGTAGATGGTATAGGATCTGCTCAAGTTTAGTACGAGTATGTCATGGGAATGTCACCGAAGTGACAGTACACCAAATTACAAATCAATCGGCTCTGTGAACTTTAGAAACCTTTTATCATGTAGAAAATGAGCTGATAGTCATCAAACGCCTGAACTGATCTTAATAGATTATAGATAAAACCATCCTATTGACGACAGATTTCAAACAAACAAAAAGCAAATCAAAATAGGTCCATTCGTTTAGGAGATATGACGCCACAGACAGACCGACAACAGAGTTGGTGGTAAGTTGTTTCCAGAAATAATAGAACGTGAAGCACCGACTCCAACAAATATGATTTACATGATTGTTTTTTTGTTCGATGCGGAATAGCTGCCATTTGGTCCCATAAAATTTTTTTCAAAAACAGTTGGGTACTTTGGTTTTAAATTAAAAAAAAATGAAATTATGAAATCGTCTACATAAGCGAAATTGCGAATTTTTGCTTTTCCAATGACTTTTTAGTGAAACGATACGATAGTAGGAAACAATATAAGTTGACGGTCACCCATCTAGCTTCGACCGAAGAAAGTTAGCACTAAAAATTGTGAAAAAAAAATTTTAAACAAAAATTAAAACCGACTTCAAAAAACTGAAAAGGATGAAATAATTAAATTTAAGTAGGTATTTATCCCCTAGAAACATATTTTTGGAGTTGGTGCTAAGTGGTTTCCAAAAACAATAGAAAGTAAAGCACCGACTCCAAAAATATGTTTCTAGGGGATGAATACCTACTTAAATTTAATTATTTCATCCTTTTCAGTTTTTTGAAGTCGGTTTCAATTTTTGTTTAAAATTTTATACATTACATATATTTGGAAAAAAGTAAAATGTGCCTATAAAATTTGAGGTATGCCCTCGATATCCCCGGGATCCCATCATTAGATCCTGACTTGGTGACAGTGGGACCACCTTAGGAGTATCCACTGTCAAATAAAAAAAGAATTTTTAAAATCCGCTCACAAATTGACCTAGAAATTTCTGAACGTACATACAAAAAAATATACTTAAGTACTACAGTGGAACATATAACCTTCGTTTTTGAAGTCGGTTAAAATCAATGATGGAAGAGCATAATTGACATTTATTTTATTTAGAATATTTTAGAATGCCTGATAACTAAAATCAAGAAAAGGTAACAATTGCGAATAAAGAAAGAAAACGATGAAAAAATTATATGCTCCAGGCGGGAGTCGACAGCGTGTCTCCCGTGGAGTCCGGCCAGACGAAATTACCATTACTCCACCGGAGCACTAGTTATAACATACCAATTTTTTCACCGCTTTGTACGCTTTTTTTAACGTTTTTATAACAACATTCTATGTCACCACTCAATGAAGTTCTATTCGTCTCAATCAATTTTTAACGTCCAGTAAAGGTATCGCGTCTGGTATAACTTAGAAGTTTAAAACAACCGAAAAACTCACGAGTGTACCTATTATTACGACTAGTGCGCTCGTATACATATAGATAATAGTTGCTACAGTACTATATTAACGCTATAGTTTATAATTGTGTGTAGGTAAGGTAGGGAGACATCAAATGTAGTCTACATAAGCCTTTGCCTACATATTTACTTACTTATTAAGGCGGTCGTTTCAAACGCGCCCTCATCCCAAATTTTTCATGTTTTTATTTTTAACCGACTTCAAAAACGAGGAGGTTCTCAATTCGGCCGGTATGTTTTTTTTTTTTTTCTATGTATGTACACCGATTACGTCGAGATTACTGATCCGATTTACGTGATTCTTTTTTTGTTCGATGCGGAATAGCTGCCATTTGGTCCCATAAAATTTTTTTCAAAATCAGTTGAGTACTTGGGTTTTAAATATAAAAAAACTGAAATTATGAAGTCATCTACATATGGGTAATTGCGATTTTTTGCTTTTCCTAGGACTTTTTAGTGAAACCATACGATAGTAGGAAACAATATAAGTTGACGGTCACCCATCTTAGCTTTGAACGTAGAAAGTTATTAATAAAATTGAGAAAAAAAAATTTTAAACAAAAATTAAAACAGACTTCAAAAAACTCAAAAGGATAAAATAATTAAATTTAAGTAGGTATTCATCCCCTAGAAATATATTTTTGGAGTTGGTGCTAAGTGGTTTCCAAAAACAATAGAAAGTGAAGCACCGACTCCAAAAATATATTTCTAGGGGATGAATACCTACTTAAATTTAATTATTTTATCCTTTTCAGTTTTTTGAAGTCGGTTTTAATTTTTGTTTTTAACTTCTTATAATAATTTGGGCAATACTTTTCATATTTTACAAAAAAAATACTGGATGAGCCATCATCAATTTCAAATAATATTTTTAGTTATAGCAGCATCTGCTGAAAAATAGCTAGTGTTAAAATGGAAATCTCAAGTAGCACATTGCTACCACAATGCTATCTACCAAAATGGTGTATATGAACTAATCAAGTTGTGCTATTTGCAAAAACAAAATCGTTCAAGCCGAATATTGTGATGGATGATATTTATAGCTCAATAATATAAAAGCATCTTGTTTTGAATTTTCATGAATAATTTCTAATGATTTTTATAAATCCGCAGGTTATTTGCCAGCGCCATCTAGACTTAAGGTGCTTAAGGCGCGATTTGGACCTTTTACAAAGTTACGCTTTTTTGTATGACATTGACACTCTATATGTAGTAGCTGGTTAAATCAGCCGTTTAACTGGACCTTTCATTGTGAAAATAAAACGAGAAGCCATAATCGAAGAAAAAGAACCTACTGTCTTTCTTACCTGACAACTTGTCTTCCGCGCCGTGTCCGGCGTCGGTCACCGCCGCTTTAGCTGTTTCTAAATCTGTCAATTGCTGTGTCAGTTTCTCGGCTCGTTCTGCACGTTCCTAGAAATAAGAGAAAATATAAAATTTAAAATCTTAAGTAATCCCACCCTCATTAATCATCTAATTAAAAAATATTTTTTAAATATGATGGGTGACCGTCAGCACTATCGACTCGTCTGTCTCTCAGTCTTGGCTGAAATACATAGTGAAAGAATTATCTTATAACTCCTTACCGTTAAGGATTTGTACATTCTATCATCAGATCATCATTAACATGAGATGATGACTGCCAGAAGTAAATACCTGATTAGCTTTGGAAAAAAGTAATACACGTTTCTCTGTCATGTTTCAGTTTATGTCTGTTGTCACTTAGTGGTGTATAAAAAATATTATTGTTTACTGTTTATTCTATAATGTTATTTATACAGTGCTTGTTGACGGAGAAGAAATTTTAATTCAATAGTATAATATTAATAATTAAATAATTAAAATATACCTGTGAACAGGTGCCACTAGTGGAAATGGTCATCTCTAAGCTTGATTTTGTAATAATTTACATACTTAGACACCAATAGTATCATTTTTGAGGGATGTAGGTATATGGCATTATAGGAATTATTTAGAACAATACAATTATTATTGTAATTACGTGGTCAGAAAAGAGTTTAAAATTAATGAAAGATGTTTGGCTTTATCGGGCCTTTGTATATTAGCTGCTGATATTTGTGTATTATAATACCTACCTATATTGTGATGGTGCATTGTCGGACAGCCTTTAAATAAAGTAAATAATCTTGTCATCTTCTTGGTATGCTTATATACCTAGTTTGTATACTCTGTGTGACACTGCACTGCTAAATACTATTACTATGTAACAAAACATTGTAACTTAATAATTGAAAAGAGTGACTACACGAGTTTGTTGCCAGAATCTTTTTGGTAGTTCAACTTTTGGAACCGGTGTAAATTCAGACAGACTGACTGACACAGACTGTCAGGCTGACAGACGGACTGACAGACAGATCGACAGACAGAACGATAGACAGACTGTCATTATAACATTGTTAGCTTACGTAGACCCCGACAAGACAGAAAGACAAACATAATGACATTGTTAGTTAATATTATTTTATGTGTTAGACATAAGGGTTTTTTGACGATTCGAAAGTGCTTTTTGGGGGGGGCCTAATTGAATAAAGATATTTTCATTTTCATTTTCAAAACAAAAATTAAAACCGACTTCAAAAAACTGAAAAGGAAAAAATAATTAAATTTGAGTAGGTACGTAGGAACAGTTTTTTGAAGTCTGTTTTAATTTTTGTAAAATTTTTTTTTCACAATTTTTAGTGTTAACTTTCTAAGGTCGAAGCTAGATGGGTGACCGTCAACTTATATTGTTTCCCACTATCGTATAGTTTCACTAATAAGTCATAGGACTTACTGATTTCAGTTTTTTTATTTAAAAACCAAACTACCCAACTGATTTTGGAAAAAAAAATATAGGACCAAATGACAACTATTCCGCATCGAACAAGAAAAAAAACACGTAAATCGGATCAGTAATCTCGGCGTGATCGGTGCACATACAAAGAAAAAATATACGTAGACGACTTACTAATTTCAGTTTTTTTACTTATAAAAAGCAAACTACCGATCTGATTTTTTTTAAAAAATATGGGACCAAACGGCAGCTATTCCGCATCGAACAAAAAGAGAATCACGTAAATCGGGTCACTTTTCTCGGCGTAATTGGTGTACATGCAAAGAAAAAAAGAAAAAATAATCGGTTCTCGTTTTTGAAGTCGGTTAAAAACAGAATTAGAGAAAGTGCTGGTAAACTATTACCTATTTCATATACAATCATCTGATTTTTGCACCTTTTTATTCCAACAGTTCAATTTTATTTATAATTATTAAGTATATGGCTCTAACCGCATTGATATTGGATATCTTGCCAAAAGTAGCCTGTGACCTTTCTCGCCGTAAAATCAAAGAAAATTAAGAAGGAATGAAGATAATGAATCCATTGTCTCGTTTTTATAATTATTTCAATAAATCTATAAACTGTGTAATAATTTGTGGAGGCTTGGGCAGAGTGTGGCAAGCAAAACAATGGTCAGCTGATTAATGAATGTTTATTGAGAGAGGCGTGTTATATTTAAACGATTGTTGGACAGAGTTGGCTAGATAGGTAATTAGGCTGTCCTACTCGCACAGTATTAATATGTCCAGTCCTCTCGTTCGTCGTCTCAGTGCCCGGCCGATGGTCGGTTGGTGCGCACATCCATTTGTCTACGCTGCTCTGCGAGGCGGTGTGGGAGCGAGACACAACGGCGGTCCTCTCGTTCTAGACGTATAAATATGCCTGGACTCGTTACGCCACACCAGTACGGCGCTGCCGCGCCTCGGCCATGTTATGCACCATGACTCCCATATCACTCCCCCTCAAGAGAAGCGTACGGTTCTCTTTACTACACGACCGCTTCTCGTAATATAGGGTTGATTTGCAGATGCAGTGGTCGAGTCATGGGGAGGCGTCGTCGAGTGGTAGGTTGCTGCCGATGTTTGGGTGCTTGAAGTGCAGGCCTCGGAATGCATGTCTTCTGTCACGATGTAAGCAGGTTTCAGACGATCTAGTGACACAACTGCAGTCCGTAGTGGTAACTGGATCTTGTAGTTCTTGTCGTATCGCTTGAGTACTTCATACGGGCCATCGTAGGGTGGTGTGAGAGGCGGTCTGACTGTGTCGTTGCGAATGAACACATGTGTGCACGTTGCTAAGTCCTTGTAGACAAAAGGACGCTGAGTCGACGGTGAGCGGGGCGGGGCGGGTGTGAGTGACGACATCGTGTGAGCGAGACGGCGCACTAGTTCGGCGTCATCTATTCTTGCGTCTTGGGGCGTAAAGAAATCAGAGGGTACGCGAAGTGTAGTGCCGTATGTCATGAGGGCTGGACTGAGGTTGTTGTCTTGCCGTAGTGCAGTCCGTAGTCCTAGTAGCACGGTGGGGAGTTCCTCTGTCCACTTCGTGGTTGCGCCGCGAGCCATGAGCGCGGCTTTCATTGTACGGTGCCACCGTTCAACTTGGCCGTTTGACTGTGGATGGTAGGCCGTGGTGCGCAGTCTAGTGATGCCGAATTTTTTCATGAGCGCGTTGAACAGAGAGGACTCAAATTGGCGTCCCTGGTCTGTTGTGATGCGCAGTGGGCAGCCGAATCTTACTATCCAGGTGTCATATAATGCTTGCGCGACGATCTCAGCTGTGACGTCACGCACCGGAATTGCCTCGGGCCACTTCGTGCAGCGGTCGATGATAGTGACACAGTAGCGATAGTCATTTGATAAACGTAGCGGGCCAACTATGTCGATGTGTAAATGTTCGAAGCGCTGCGACGGCGGAAACTTTTCTAGTGGTGTGGCTACATGTCGATGTATTTTAGCACGCTGACAACTTATGCAGGCTTTAGTCCACTGCCCAACTTCTTTGTTTAAGGACGGCCAGAAAAATTTGCTTGTCATCAATTTTCTTGTAGTTCTGATGCCCGGGTGACATAATTCGTGTTGTGCTTTGTAGGCTGCATAACGGTATGTCGCTGGAAGATAGGGTCGCGGTATTGAAGTTGATAGCTCGCACGTGATAGGCCGATCTAGACCAGGTAGTGTTATCTGTCCAAACTTCAAGTTGCTCTGTGACTTTAATTTTTTTAGGTCTTCGTCTTTGTCTTGATCGATACTCAGCTGTCTGTAGTCGATGGTGTTAGGACACTGTATCTCATCTAGGCGTGATAGTGCATCGGCGACTGCGTTCTTCTCTCCCTTAATGTATGAGATCTTCGAGCAGAATTGACTAATAAAATGCAGCTGTCGTTCTCGTCTGGGCGTGTCACTGTTGCTCGCTGATCTAGTGAGTGCGTAAGCGAGTGGTTTGTGGTCTGTATAAATGACTACTTCACAGCCTTCAATGAGTCTTCGGAAGTGTTTTACAGCTGTGTACATTGCTAATAGTTCGCGGTCGTACACACTGTAGCGGCGTTGAGTTTCGCTCATCGATTTGGAGAAGAAAGCGAGTGGTTTCCATGCACCGTCTATTTTCTGTTGAATAACGGCGCCGAGGCTGCGATCAGATGCGTCGGTCATGATGGCAAGGGCGCTGCCGGCGACTGGATGGCTGAGTAAGGTAGCTTTTGAGATGCTTTGCCGGCATTTTTCAAAAGCTTCTTCTGCTTGCGGTGTCCAGTTGATCAATGTTTTGTCATTCTTCTTTTTGTTGTGCAGGTACTTATTTAGCTCAACTTGCAGCTCGGCTTGACGTTGTAGGCAGTCTCGGTAGAAGTTTATCATGCCAAGAAAACGTCGTAGTTCAATGATAGTGTTCGGCTTGGGGTACGAAGCGATTGCCTTGATGCGATCTTCACTAGGTTTGATGCCGTCCGCCGATACGTCGTAGCCCAGGAAGTTTATTGACGTTTTCCCGAATTCACACTTTTCTGTATTTAGTGTGACACCGTGTTGGTCCAGACGCTGAAGTACCTGGTGCAGAAGTTGTTGGTGACTATCTTCATTTTCTCCGCACAGAAGGATGTCGTCGATGAAACAAAAACATCCATCTATCCCTCTCAGCACTTGATGCATGAATCGCTGGAATGTTTGGCTTGCGTTGCGAAGTCCGAACGTCATGCAATTAAATTCAAACAACCCAAACGGCGTTATGATGGCTGTTTTCTCTGCATCTTCCTTGGCGATAGGAATCCAATAGTATGCCATTTTTAAATCAAGTTTGGAGAAGACTTTCTTGTTGTGAAGTTGATATGTAAACTCTTGTATGCGTGGTATGGGGTAGCGGTCAGGCTGTGTAACTGCATTAAGCCGTCTGTAATCACCACACACTCGTAGTCCACCATCTTTCTTCTTCACGACGTGCAAGGGGCTTGCCCAAGGACTCTTGGATGGCTTGCAGATGCCCATCTCCAGCATGCGTTCGAATTCTTGTTTCGCGGCTTGATACTTATCCGGTGGTAAGGGGCGCGGACGAGCGGAGAGTGGGGGGCCTGTCGTTTCAATATGGTGAACGACCTCATGCTTGCTCGGCTGCTTCAGAGACATTGGCCGGAGCACATCAGGGTACTGCATGAGGATCTTGTGGTAGGCTTGTTGGCTGCTAACGACGTGCACTGACTCAGAAGTTGTTGCGACTTCCAGTGCGTCCACGGATAACTCGGTGACTTTGTCAACTAGCTTCCTTTTGTCCAAATCGACAAGCAGCTTGAAGTGTCGCAAGAAATCAGCACCCAGGATGGATGTCTTCACATCAGCTACCACGAACGTCCATAAAAAGCTGCGGCGGAGTCCAAAGTTCAACCTCAAAGTTTTATCACCGTACGTGTTGATTGGTGAGTTATTTGCTGCGTATAACTTGTAGGCGCTTGAAATACTGTTTCTGTTTTTTTTATGTGTGGCGGCTAAAACTGAGATGTCGGCGCCTGTGTCAACGAGGAAACGTTCTCGGGTGTCGCGATCGAAGACACACAGGCGATGACTAGTATGTGCGACACCGACGTCCGCCACTGTCGATGTCGATTTTAGTTTTCCGCAGTCTTCTTCCTCCTGCAGCAGGGTGACTCGCATCGCCTCGCTTTATCTCCAAAGCGGAAGTGGTAACGGCACTCCCAGTCGGCGTCTCCAGGCTTAGGTGTGTGTGTGCGCTGCGTCGTCTGCGAGCGTGATCGGGATCGAGCATTGAATGGACGGCGACGGTCTCTTCGTTGCGGCCGGCCCCGTCGCAGTTCGGCGATCTCGAGTGTCAGCTTCTCTACCTGTTTGGCCAGGGCTTCAATTTGTGTCGTTGGCGTCGACGGGCTTGACACCGATATTGCAGCGACGCTGGGACCTTCCGCATACTCCACCATCTTGTCAGCCATCGCAGCGAGAGTATCCAGCGATGACTCCTTGTTCACCGAAAGTACGACTCGGACTTGTGCGGGTAGATGGTTCAGCCACTCGATCTTGAGACCTTCCTCGGTGATCATGCCACTGGCTAACTCTCGCATCTTTCTCAAAAGCTGAGAGGGCTTCTGGTCTCCCAATTCCAGGCCACTAATTAGTTTCTGGAAGTTCTTCACGTCCGACTTGTCATAAGCTTCAAGCAAACGCTGCTTCACTTTCTCGTACTTTCCAGTGGAAGGTGGATTGTATAAGATATCGGTCAGGTGCTGCAGGTCAACCGTCTGTAACTGTTGTAGTAGGTACCGGAACTTCTGGTCATCAGAGGTCCTCAATGGGTCGATTACGGCTTCGAACTGGATGAACCAGGCACGGGGAATTTCTCGCCAAAAGGGAAGAAGTCTTGATTGCACGGAGACAGCGCTGACGTCGTAGTTTGCCTCTGCAAAGTTTTTTTCTTGCTGTCCCTCTGCCATGTTATAGTAGGAGCTCCACAGAGTCCTTCTTGAGCTGCTGTTGTATAGCGGACTTGATCACGTCGGGGTCACCAGATGTGGAGGCTTGGGCAGAGTGTGGCAAGCAAAACAATGGTCAGCTGATTAATGAATGTTTATTGAGAGAGGCGTGTTATATTTAAACGATTGTTGGACAGAGTTGGCTAGATAGGTAATTAGGCTGTCCTACTCGCACAGTATTAATATGTCCAGTCCTCTCGTTCGTCGTCTCAGTGCCCGGCCGATGGTCGGTTGGTGCGCACATCCATTTGTCTACGCTGCTCTGCGAGGCGGTGTGGGAGCGAGACACAACGGCGGTCCTCTCGTTCTAGACGTATAAATATGCCTGGACTCGTTACGCCACACCAGTACGGCGCTGCCGCGCCTCGGCCATGTTATGCACCATGACTCCCATAAATTAAAATATAAAACTAGAAACAACGGAAAAATCGTTTTCACGTCCTGAGGCGAGAATCGAACCCGCGACCATAACAATACGGGCGACTGCTCTAACCAACAGAGCCAACCAGGACTTGGGATATCCCTATGAAATTCTTCTAGTCTATCTGTATTTGCGTTTATGAGCTAACGTCCACCCTACAATGTCAAAATGTTCTATTTCAACATACGAAACGAGTATTTTTCCAAATACCTACGATTCGGTTACGTTGGGGCATTGCTTTCAAATATTCTTGATTTTTTTATTTTAACATTATTTTAGATGTTTGTAAAATTACTTAGTAACTAAAATATACTAGAAAACTAGAAAAATGTCACGTCCTGAGGCAGGAATCGCAACTACAGCAAATACAGATAGACTAGAAGAATTTCACAGGGATATCCCAAGTCCTGGATGGCTCAGTTGGTTAGAGCAGTCGCCCGGATTGCGAAAGGTCGCGGGTTCCATTCCCGCCTCAGGACGTGAAATTTTCTATTTTAATTACTAAGTAATTTTTCAAACATTTTAATGTTAAAATCTAAAATTAAGAACTGTGTCATATCATCGCCTTTTGGAAATAGAGGGATATTGGCCGCCCTAACTCTCTACTCTAGATAGGATTATATCTGTTGGATTACACCTGCATATTTCCTGTTTAGAGAGTTACCAGATAAGGACTTATCACATTGTCCTATTTCCTAACTCTCTAAATAGGAAATGACTTTTGACAATCGCCATTGCTAACGTTAAATAAATGAAAAATGTATGGGATTTGACATTTACAATCGAAAGGTGTCCAAGGCCATAAGTTTGACTTGCTTAAAAACGGTAAATATTTATAATAATCGATTTGTCGTTTCTAATATTTACGAGTTGAAAGATTGTATGAAATGTCGTGCGGCGTAAGCGCTACTAAATAGTTTAACTTTGACTAACTCGCCTGTTTGGGGGATATTATATAGGTACTCAATTCTAATAATAATAATAATAGGTAGGTACTAGACAACGGAGAAATAATGATAATAATGTGTAACTAAATAATAATTATACTTTCGTTGCTTCGTCCTTCGAGATTAGAATATAATTGTAGTAACACGAATGGTGTCGCCTTTCATCCACTAAGTTTAAAGCAAAGTAGGTAGTTGCTTTTTTTTTTTATGTGGGTACTTGATCTGTATTCCCGCTGTAGCCGGCCTTGTTACTCATTCGCGTTTTTGTGCTTCGCCGATCACCACTTACTTATTATCTGAAGTGTTACGATGCCGAAACGAAGCCACAATGATGAGGATAGTGATTATTTGAGAAGGAAAATAAGGAAAATTGAAAAAAAACTAAAAAAGCGCCGTCGATCTCAAAGAATTATTGAATCTAGCAGCTCATCAGATGTTGATTCGTTATCTCCGCAACGAACAATAAGGCATGAAGGTTAGTCAATAGTGTGAATATTTAAACTTTTCGGCGTACCTACTGCTATAAAAAGATATTATCTCTAAATATTTAATACCGTGTATAGTTTATAAGGGCTATACCTGTATTATAAAAAGTTCTACACAGTGTTGTGTACATCTTATGGGGATGTTACCTTCACCTAATTTGGAACTATAGGTACCTACCTATCTATTAAATAGGTATAAAGTGAAGTGCACATTTAGTAGGAATGATGCCATCACTGATTATTTAAGAAAGATGATTGTACTGTGAATAATTTGTAGGATTATTCCTGCGACAAGAAAATGCATTTGTTACATTATTTTATTAAAGTGACGTGCACATTTAATAGAAATGTTGCCGACACTCATTATTTTTTACAAACATATAAGTACTTATTATTTTACCGTGAATAAGTGGAAGGCTTATTTCAACTAAAATAATAATACAAATCAATTTATTATTTCTATACTAACCTCCACAAATAATATAAATATTACTGTCTCGTAATTTGATTGCACTGTAAATTATATATTACACAATTATTTTTCGTGCAATTTAAATTTATACAGTTGTTATTTTATAACAATGAGGTACTTACCTACTTCTTATATACCTTTATTTTTACTATAGCAAATACTTGCTAGTAACTAGTACAGGTCCTAGGTAACATCTTCAATGTACTTTTCAGATGAGATGGAAGTGCAGTCTGAAGTTGAGTTGATACCAATGAGTAGCGAGGATATTGAAGCAGGACCATCTGCAATATCTCAAGCCGAAACAGCCTTAATAAACGTTTCGCAAACAGAATCGAGTACCGAAATCAAGGCAACCTGCCCTGAGTTGGATGAGGAAATTTTAAATCTTTTAGGCGATACACCTTCAAAAGACAAAAAATTCGGACCTGAGATTCAACATGATTTAGCTGTTCGTTTAGAGCACGTCGCTACGACGGGCTTAACTAAGGAATCTAGAAAAGATCTACTTGAGAAACGTCTTATACCAAAAAATTGCACAAAGATTGATGCACCAAAATTAAACCCAGAGATAAAGGCAGCGTTGTCTGAAACCCTTATTAAAAAAGATAAGGCGTTAGAACAAAAGCAAGTGCAATTAGCCGCCGCTATTTCTTGTATTGGTGATGCTCTGACTAGAGCATTTTCTTCCGAAAATAAAGATCAGACCATAATAAAATTATTAATTGAAGCTAATCGTATTTTATGCGATTCACAACATAAGGAATCCTTGACTAGAAGAAGTTTTATATGTTCTTCTATAAAAAAGGACATTAAAGATCAACTTTACGATACGGAAATTGACAGTTTTCTCTTCGGCGAAAAGTTAGCCGAAACCCTTAAGGCCGCAAAGGCAATAACTAAATCTGGTGCAGAGATAAAAATAAATACTTCAGTTAGAAGAAACACAGCTTTACCAAAGCCAAAACAGCTGTCAAGTCAATCTTTAAACCAGAAACCTCCGCTCCCAATGACGGCCAGGCGGGTGGGAGCAGCGAGGAGGCTAGACACAGCGCCGGCGCCGGCGGCACCACGCTCACGGCCTCAGCAGCAGCCGCGACAGCTTCCGCGCTCGCAGCAGCACCATGCCCAGCGACGCTAGACCCGGTATGTCGGTCAGGTCGATTACTATATTTTTATTCTCAATGGCGTTTGATAACAAACGACCCAATTATTTTATCATGGATAAATGGTTATAAGATACCATTTTTTAAACGTATCACTCAGTTGCGGGAGCCGACCATGCCGGTCCTATCCTCGACTGAATCTTTAGAATACAGAATGGCCATAGCTAAATTGGTTAATATAGGGGCTGTATCGCTTTGTGAACCCACCGAGGGGCAGTTTTTGTCCAAGTATTTTCTAATTAAAAAATCCAATGGACAGAACAGGTTTATATTAAACTTAAAGCAGTTAAATAAATACATAAAGACGGAACACTTTAAAATTGAAGATCTGAGAACAACATTAAAACTAATAACAAAAGACTGTTTTATGGCCACTCGGGATTTAAAAGACGCCTACTTTCTTATATCTGTTCATAGAAGTCATAGAAAATATTTACGATTTATACACGAAGGGAATCTATACCAATTTAACGTATTACCTTTCGGTCTTAATACGGCACCTTATGTATTCACAAAATTGTTGAAGCCGGTAATGTGTTTACTGCGGTCGTTAGGATATATGTCTTCTATATATTTAGACGACATTTGTACGATTGCAAGAGATTACCAAAGTTGTCTAAATAACATTCTAGAGACTAAGAGAATATTGGAATCTTTAGGATTCATTATTAATAAAGAAAAAAGCTGTTTAATACCAAATAAAATTTGTAAATATCTTGGTTTCATAATCAATACGCAAAAATTCCATATAAGTTTAACTGGCGAAAAGAGAAAGACTATTAAAAAAGAGTTACAGTTATTTCAACTTAAAAATCGTTGCAGAATAAGACAGTTCGCACGATTGGTTGGACTCCTTACTTCATCTTGCCCTGGAATCCAATATGGATGGCTATATACCAAGCATATGGAAAGATGCAAATACCTTGCCCTAACAAAAACAAATAGCTATAATAGCTATATGTCATTACCACAAAATTTACAAGAAGACTTTTCTTGGTGGATTAATTCAATTGATACTGCTGTAAATCCTATTAGACATGATGAATACTGTATGGAAATTTTTTCTGATGCTAGTAAAAAAGGGTGGGGGGCAGCATGCGGTAAGGAGACTGCCAATGGTCAGTGGAGTGCCAGGGAATCAGTACAACACATAAATTACCTAGAACTCTTAGCAGCCTTTTTAGGCCTGCAAACATTTGCTAAGGACTCGAAAAATTGTCAGATTCTATTACGCATTGACAATACAACTGCTATTTCATATGTCAATCGCATGGGTGGAGTTAGATTCCCACACCTTACTCACATAGCCAAGATGTTATGGCAATGGTGTGAAGCTAGACAAATATTTGTATTTGCTTCTTACATAAGCTCAGAGGACAATGAAATAGCAGATGCAGAGTCAAGAAAGTCACACCCTGATACAGAGTGGGAACTAAGAGATCAGTTTTTCAATAGCATTGTACAAGCTTTTGGAAAACCTGACATTGATCTCTTTGCATCTAGAGCAAATAAAAAATGTACAAAATATGTTTCTTGGAATAGAGATCCGGGAGCAAGTGCTGTCAATGCATTTACTTTAAATTGGAATAAGTTATCATTTTATGCATTTCCACCATTTGCTATAATATTAAAAGTGTTACGCAAAATTGTAACTGATCGTGCTGAGGGCATAGTCGTAGTTCCATTCTGGCCCACTCAACCTTGGTTCCCTCTATTTCAGGATCTTTTATGTTCTGAGCTAATAAAATTTAAGCCTAGTGATAATGTGTTATTGTCTGTTCCCAACAGCCTACCCACCCTAACGTTGATTGCAGGGAAGTTATCCGGAAGGCACTACTGAAGAGGAGCGTGCCACCATCATCGTTGAATATTATGATCGCTTCCTTATCTAGAAATACCATTAATCAATATGATGTCGCAATCAGACGATGGGTAAGCTTTTGTGAAAGTCAAAATATCGACATATATGAAGCATCAACTCCGAACGTTATGTATTTTCTCACAGAGCTATTTCAATCCGGCTTACAATATGGGTCATTAAATAGTCATCGCTCCGCTCTGTCGTTGGTCTTAGGATCGAGAGTGGGGTCTGATGACCGGATCACGAGGTTATTCAAGGGTTTTTACAAGCTTCGTCCTCCAGCCCCGAGGTATAATATTACTTGGGACCCATCAATAGTTCTAAATTTTTTGTCAACATTATACCCTAATACTAATTTAAGTTTAGAACAACTATCAAAAAAGACTGCCACACTTCTTGTACTAATAACTGCCCACAGAATGCAAACAATAAGTAAAATTAACTTAGAAAATATAATAATCAATAACCAGAAAATAATAATTAAAATTCAAGATTTAATAAAGACATCTCGACCGGGGTCGACACAACCTAGCCTAAGCATTCCATTTTACAAGGACCGCCCAGAAATTTGTCCAGGCGAGGCCTTGTTGACATATATTGAGAGGACGAAGATTGTAAGAAATAAAGAAAAATATCTTTTTGTTAGTTTTAAAAGACCTCATAAACCAGTATCTACTAATACTATTAGTCGTTGGGTCAAGTGTACTTTGACAACTAGCGGAGTTGATACTTCTATATTTTCAGCTCACTCCACCAGGCACGCGGTCACCTCCGCAGCCCATAGAATGGGTGTCAATATTGACACCATTCGAGCTACTGCTGGGTGGAGTGGTCAATCCCATGTATTTGCTAAATATTATCACAGAAATGTTCAAAGTGAGCAATCAGATCAACTTGCGTTAGCTATTCTAACTAGCTAATTGTTGTTATAATTTTAAAAGACTTTACAATTATTATAGAAGTTCCTGTTTTTGATTTAACAAGAAACTGTTACTTTTCTTTTTAAAATTAAATACCTACATCATTACCAGTTTTAATATTTCACTAACTTTCAAAATCTACAATTATATTCTAATCTCGAAGGACGAAGCAACGAAAGTATAATTAGTGATTAAACGAACTTACCTTAAGTGATGTTCTATCACAATTATACGAGTTGCTTCGTCCGAAGAGATTAGCTCCCATCCCATCCCTAATTATTATATACCCCATCAAGTGAAATATTAATTAGGTGCTTTAAACTAAATGAGTAACAAGGCCGGCTACAGCGGGAATACAGATCAAGTACCCACATAAAAAAAAAAAAGCAACTACCTACTTTGCTTTAAACTTAGTGGATGAAAGGCGACACCATTCGTGTTACTACAATTATATTCTAATCTCTTCGGACGAAGCAACTCGTATAATTGTGATAGAACATCACTTAAGGTAAGTTCGTTTAATCACTAAAAATATGCTATATAAACATACACATGACAAGTAAACAAATGCTCGTGCTTATCACTCATCATACAAACATTTGCTCCCATCGGGACCCGCGACCGAGTAGCCTGTATAGCAAGGGGCACAAAACACTCGGCCAGCCGGCGGTTAATTCTAAAAAAATATTAAACCAATCGATCGGCATGTAGACTATCAACTTTTAATACCTTGATACTGGAAAAAATATGAAAGGTTAGTTTTCACATTAAAAATGTTACTTTTTTAGGTATTTTAGGTTATTTTTGAGTAGATCCCGGCTAGCAACACTGGTTAAAGCGGTTGCAGAAAATACCGGGACCAACGGGTTATCGTGCCTCCGAAGCACGGAGAAGCTCGAGATAACAAACTTTGATTGACCCGTCACAGGATTGACCATGGCGAAAGTTAGTTTGTTTTTCGTATCAAATAAAGAGCGATCAAACCAATACGCCACCAAGCTCCTCGACCAGTAATATTATCCAGTCCAGTCCAATAGTAACCACAAATATTATGTATTGTAATGTAACACTCGACCAGTAATATTATCCAGTCCAGTCCAATAGTAACCACAAATATTATGTATTGTAATATAACACATTTAGCGATAAATTCTTATCTTTTCCTACTAATCGTAGTAGGTACCTATATGTATGGAATCGTATTTAGATTGCATACATGTATGGAATCGTATTTAGATTGCATACATATATGAAATCGAAATAAGCGACGATATTACACTGTACAAATTTAATTTGCGCTCGCACTCTTTGACGTCCGCCATTTTGAGTGTCGTGCTAAAGTGCTAGTTTATGTAGGTACCTACTGTGAACAATTTACACGCCATAACTATGTTATAAACTATCCAGGCTCGATAGACCACAAATCAATTGTAACAATTTGGGTATATTATTTTTACTTTTGTTGGACTGTATTTGGTTGTTTAGCGGTTCGATAGAAATGGCTGACGATATAAATCGCAAAGAGTGCAACACACATAATAACGGGCACTTACCAGCAAGGAAGCAGGCTCAGGCCTGGGACAGGACCAGGGCTAGCTCCAGCAGGATGGCAGTTGTTGTTGTGTTATAAGCTCTGCTTGAGCTTTCAAGCGTGTTAATTAGGCACACACACACACACGCACAAACAGTTAATAAAGCGGCACACCAAACAGTTAGTAGGTTAATTGATAGTTATCCTTATCAAACACAAGATTATGTAAGTTATAAGTTATTGCGATGGGGATAAATATTGTCTGGAGACTCATATTAATACTGCGAGCGCCGCGTGGGTAAGACGATGGCGGAGATTCGAGCACGACAAATCCGGAACTGCGGGCGACGTGTGCGAGCGAGGGCGGGGCGGCCGGTGAGGTGTGGAAGGGTGAAGGGGGCCGGCGAACGACGTCGAGTCACGCGGAGTGAAAGAAAAGAAAGAGAAGGACATACGGGAAAGCGGGATGACAAAACGAGAGAGAGATATGAACGTAAACCGCCAAACACAGTGATGCCAACATAACAACTTTAAAGCTAGAACTAGCAACTAGGTATTATTTGGTGTCAGGTGAGGCAGATACTTTGTAATAAAACTTGTAGCTAAACATCTTTATTTCAATAAACAACTTTTCACATGAGGCAAACAAAGATAATAGACGCTATGGTATAGGTGGCGTTGGCGAGGAAATCCCGGTTCCTTGATACATGAAATGAAAGCGACGTTGCCGTCTTTCGAAGTCCACTCAGTGTCACAGTACCTAGGTATATCGTTCTGTATGACAAAGTGGCAACGTCGCGCTAAGACACGGGCGTCGTTTACCTTTCATTTCTATTCATCATCAATTATGTTTTATGTTAGTGTTAGGTGTATGTCAATGAAATATTATTCTTTCTTTCTTATATTATCAGTGAGACGTCCACTGCTGGGCATAGTATAGGCGTCATACATTTATCTGTATTCCTAACTAATGTAAAACTGTAGGAAAAACTTGTTTGTACACACGACACGACCGACAGCACGTGAAGCGTAGTGAGACGCCCACTGCTGCACTGCTGGGTATAGGCCAGCAGTGGGTGTCATACATATAAAAGTAAAGTGAAGAGAGAAGCCCACTGGTGGGCATAACCCAGCAGTGGGCGTCATACATCTTTCAATACCTACTAATTGTTGAGGACCAAGATGATGATGAGGAACACCACCTGAACCTGTGTTACTCGTATATTTTCGTAAGCAATACACACACTTTTGGTTTTAACCGACTTCAAAAATAGAAGGCGGTTCTATGTTCCACTGTATGTATTTTTTTAAATACATGTATGTTAACCAATTTCTCTGTCAATTGTGAACTGATTATCAAAATTCTTTTTTTATTCCATAGAGAATACTCCTTAGGTGGTCCCATTGACACCAAGTCAGGATCTGATGATGGGATCCCAGGGAAATCGGGGGAATGCCTCAAATTTCATAGGCACGTATGATATGTTCCACTTTTTTCCAAAGCTATTAAAATATTAGCTTCTGTTAGTCATCATCTCATGTTGATGAGCTAGTGATGGAAGGTACAACTCCTTAACGGTTAAGAGTTGAAAGAAAATTCTTTTACTTTTATAGGTACGTATTTAAGAATAGTTGTTTGTATTCTATTGGGTTAATGGGGTGAACTGATGATGGAAGGTTACGGTTACAGTAACGGTGTGTGGAGTTAAATAATACTTTATCAGTGGTACGATACCGTAATATGAAACAATATTATGTATTTCAACCAAAGACTAAAGGTGGTTTTTCACCAGAGGTGCAAGACGAGGCGAGGCGAGACGAGAATTGAAATCGCACTGACCCTTTTCCACTAAACATTGCCCGCGCGAGCTCGCGCGAGATGTTTTTCCATTAGAGTGGCGAGATGAGGATTGAAATCGCACAACAATAAACCTATCGCGAGAAGCGTGTTTCTGTTGCAGAGTTAATTCTAGAGGTTCATTTTCACACAAACAAATATTTCAATTTACGCCTCGCACATCCTCGTCAATTCTGACTATTTCCACCAAAGATGGGTGAGGCGAGGATTTAAAATTTGCCATGCGAATTTTAAATCTCGTCTCGTCTCGTCTCGCCCCTCTGGTCGAAACCCACCTTTAGAGACAGACAAGTCTATAGTGATAGTCAAAACACTAAAAAGGAAAAAATAATTAAATTTCAGTACCTACTTAAGTACTTAGGTACCTCCTAAAATGTATTTTTTGGAGTTGGTGCTAAGCTGTTTCCAAAGACAATAGAAAGTGAAGCACAAACTACAAAAAAATCATTTTAGGAGGTAAGTACTTATGTACTGAAATTTAATTATTTCTCATAAACAAGCAAAGCACGACTATTTTTGCAGACCTGTCGTAAAATTTGATGTGTTATGTTGTCATTCATTCATTTCTTTGTATTTTAAAGAAAAACTTAGTGAATACAATTTAGATGCACTCTGTGCTACAATTTATTTTTAACCACAAATTATTGTAACCTGCCTCGAGGCCTCTACTTTTATTATTTCCAATGGCGAGAAGACAAGCTTACATAGTGACATAGGTCGTCAAAGTCAACTAAATGTACCTTTCCCTGTGAAAATAAAACGAGAAGCCATAATTGAAGAAAAATAACTACTGTCTTACCTGACAACTTGGCTTTCGCGCTGTCTACAGCGTCAGTCACCGCCGCTTCTTTAGCTGCCCTTTAACTCTGTCACCTGCTGTGTCAACTTCTCGCATCGTTCTGCACGTTCCTGAAAATAAGAGAAAATATAAAATTTTAAGTATCTCCTGGCCTCATTGATCATCTATCTCATAACATCTCATGGACACTATTCTTACGAGCCCAAAAACGCTATATCTGCTGTAAGTTTTTTGAAGAATTATGCATTCCGCAGACTTGTAGATGGTATAGCATCAGCTCAAGGTTAGTACGAGTATGTCATGCGAATGTCACCGAAGTGACAGTGCACCAATTACAAGTCAATCGGCTCGGTGAACTTTAGAAACACCCTTTTATCATGTAGAAAATCAGCTGATAGTCATCAAACGCCTGAAATGATCTTAATAGATTATATCTAAAACCATCCTATTGACGACAGATTTCAAACAAACAAAAAGCAAATCAAAATAGGTCTATTCGTTTAGGAGCTATGACGCCAGAGACAGCCAGACAACAGAGTTGGTGATAAGTTGTTTCCAGAAATAATAGAACGTGAAGCACCGACTCCAACAAATATGTTTCTAGGGGATAAGTACCTACTTAAATTTAATTATATTAGCCTTTTCAGTTTTTTGAGGTCGGTTATGATTTTTGTTTATATATTATATTGTATGATAAAGTATTATCTTACTCCAACCCGTTACGGATTTCTAACCGTTAAGAGAGTTGTACCTTCCATCACCAGCTCATCAACATAACATGGTGACTGAGAGTAGCAAATACTTCTATACATTGCATATATTTGGAAAAAAGTAAAATGTGCCTAAAAAATTTGAGGTATGCCCTCGATTTCCCTGGGATCCCATCATTAGATCCTGACTTGGTGACAGTGGGACCACCTTAGGAGTATCATCATCATCATCATCATCATTTCAGCCGAGAGACGCCCACTGCTGGGCATAGGCCTACCCCAAAGATCTCCATACCGATCGGTTCTGCGCTGTCCGCATCCATCGGCTTCCCGCGACCCTCACCAGATCGTCGGTCCACCTTGTGGGAGGCCTACCAACGCTGCGTCTTCCGGTACGCGGCCGCCACTCGAGGACCTTTCCGCCCCAACGGCCGTCAGTCCTTCTTGCAATGTGGCCTGCCCACTGCCACTTGAGGCTCGCAATTCTTCGGGCTATGTCGGTAACCTTAGTTCTCCTGCGGATCTCATCATTTCTGATTCGATCACGCAGAGAAACCCCGAGCATAGCCCTCTCCATTGCCCTTTGGGTGACATTGAGCCTTCTCTTACTAGGCCCATTGTAAGCGGCCACGTCTCAGTTCCGTAAGTCATCACTGGCAACACACACGAATTAAAGACTTTCGTCGTCTTGAGACACTGCGGCAGTTGGGCCGAGAATATGCTGCGAAGCTTCCCGAACGCTGCCCAGCCGAGTTGGATCCGTCGATTGACCTCTTTCTGGAAGTTGGACTTACCAAGTTGGACTATTTGTCCCAGGTAAACATATTCGTCAACAACTTCCAGTGTAGAGCTTCCAACCTTTACAGGAGTGGGTACGACATGGGAATTCGACATTATTTTCGTCTTATCCATGTTCATTTTAAGACCCACTTGTTGGGAGACTCTACAGAGGTCGTCGAGCATTGTGCCCAAGTCTTCCAGGTTTTTAGCCATGACTACGATATCATCCGCAAAACGAAGGTGAGTCATGTTCTCGCCGTTTATGTTGATGCCAAATCCTCTCCAGTCCAAAAGCTTAAACACATCCTCCAACGCGGCAGTGAACAGTTTCGGCGATATAACATCGCCCTGTCTCACACCTCGCTGAAGACGTCAATACGTCTCCGAGTTTTGGTCCTGAAGGCGGACAGACATAGTGGCGTTTTCGTACAGTGACTGCAGCACTTGGATGTACTGATAGTCTAATTGGCATCTCTGGAGTGACTGAAGCACGGCCCAGGTCTCGACAGAATCGAAGGCTTTCTCACGTAGTGCACGAACGCTAAGCATAATGGCAGGTTGTACTCTTCGGTCTTCTGTATAACCTGCCGAAGCGTATGTATGTGGTCTATGGTACTAAAGCCTTTTCGGAATCCGGCTTGTTCGGGAGGCTGGAAGTCGTCGAACCTGCGTGCGAGACGATTCGTTATAACTCTCGAAAACAACTTGTAAACATGACTCAGGAGCGTGATGGGTCTATAATTCTTCAATTGGGTCCTGTCACCCTTTTTGAAGAAAAGTGTCACCACGCCCCCATGCCATGCCTTTGGGGTTTCACCCTCGAGGATGGAGTTAAATAGCCTCTGAAGCGCTCTCAGGACTGGTCGTCCACCTGCTTTCAAAAGCTCCGCTGTAACTCCATCGTCGGCCGGCGCCTTGTTGTTCTTAAGCTGTTTGAGAGCTACACTAATCTCGTACAGGCTGACGTCCGGGATATCTTCGGTGTAATGTCGGGTTAATTTGGCTCTCGGATCGGTGGCCTGAGTGACAGGTGTGCGTGATGTCGCGTAGAGCTGTCCATAGAAGTTTTGAAACTCGGCCAATAGCTCAGGTCGGGATGTAACAAATCTGCCGTCCTCTGTCTTCAGCTTCGTCAGCAAACTCTGTCCAAGCGTCAGATCCCTGGTGAACACTTTTGAGCCCCTGTTCCGCTCGATTGCCTCTTTAATACGTTCAGTATTAAATCGGCGCACGTCTCGGGTTAGGGACTTGGAGATCTGTTTGTTGAGCTGCCGACGAGCGTCTTCAGAAGACTGCAGTCCACGTCTTTCCTCCATGAGCTTTAATGTTGGCTCAGAGATTTTCTTACTTCTTTTGTTACGGCTGGGTTTAAAAAACCTTGAACCCGCCGTAAGGACCGCTTCCACGAACCTGTCGTTGTATGTGTCCAAATCTGTGCAGTCCTCCAGGCAATCAAAGCGATTTTGCAGTTCGAGTTGAAAGCGTTCGGGGTTTTGGATCTGGATAGCATCAGGGCGGAGCGTAGACTTCATCAGTCGATATAGTTCGGATTTCATAGAAACTTTTACCATGTCCTTTCTGAACGTACATACAAAAAAAATTACGTACCTACTACAGTGGAACATATAACCTTCCTTTTTGAAGTCGACAAAAATCAATGATGGAAGAGAATATATTTTTTTTTTTTTTTTATACAACTAGATGACAAACAAGCTGACGGCCCACCTGATGGTAAGCGGTTACCGCCGCCTATAGACACCAATAATTGACATTTATTGTATTTAGAAAATTTTAGAATGCCTGATAACTAAAATCAAGAAAAGGTAACAATTGAGAATAAAGAAAGAAAACGATAAAAAAAAATTATATGCTCCAGGCGGGAATCGACAGCGTGTCTCCCGTGGAGTCCGGCCAGAAGGAATTACCATTACTCCACCGGAGCATTAGTTATAGCATACCAATTTTTTCACCACTTTGTACGCTTTTTTTAACGTTTTTATAACAACATTTTAATTCACCACTCAATGAAGTTCTCTTCGTCTCAATCATCTTTTAACTTCCAGTAAAGGTATCGCGTCTGGTATAAATTAGAAGTTTATACCAGACAAAAAACACCCTATTATTACGAGTGCGCTCGTACAAAATAGATAATAGTTGCTACAGTACTATATTAACGTTATAGTTATTGTGAAATGGTAATAAAGTGTTGAGCTACTTCTGTGGTTGACCCCGCGCACCTGCCCCAAACATTACCGCGCCATTACGTTTATAATTATTGTGTGTAGGTAAGGTATGGAGACATCAAATATAGTCTACATAAGCCTTTGCCTACATATTAACTTACTTATTAAGGCGGTCGTTTCAAACGCGCCTTCATTTCAAAGTTTTTGTTTTTATTGTTAACTTCTTATAATAATTTGGCCAATACTTTTCATATTTTATAAAAAAAATACTGGATGAGCCATCATAAATTTCAAACAATATTTTTAGTTTTAGCAGCATCTTCTGAAAAATAGCTAGTGTTTAATTGGAAATCTCAAGTAGCACATTGCTATCACAATGCTATCTCCCAAAATGGTGTATATGAACTAATCAAGTTGTGCTATTTGCAAAAACAAAATCGTTCAAGCCGAATATTGTGATGGATGATATTTATAGCTCAATAATATAAAAGCATCTTGTTTTGAATTTTCATGAATAATTTCTAATGATTTTTATAAATCCGCAGGTTATTTGCCAGCGCCATCTAGACTTAAGGTGCTTAAGGCGCGATTTGGACCTTTTACAAAGTTACGCTTTTTAATATGACATTGACACTCTATATGTAGTAGCTGGTTAAATCAGCCGTTTAACTGGACCTTTCATTGTGAAAATAAAACGAGAAGCCATAATCGAAGAAAAAGAGCCTACTGTCTTTCTTACCTAACAACTTGTCTTCCGCGCCGTCTCCGGCGTCGGTCACCGCCGCTTCTTTAGCTGCTTCTAACTCTGTCACCTGCTATGTCAGCTTCTCCGCTCGTTCTGCACTTTCCTGAAAATAAGAGAAAATATAAAATTTAAAATCTTAAGTACCCAGGCTCATTAATTATCCAATAAAAAAATATTTTTTACAAAAATAAAACCGACTTAAAAACATTAAAAAGGAAAACATAATTAAATTTCAGTATCTAGTTACTTACCTCCTAAAATGTTTTTTTAGAGTTGGTGCTAACTTTCTATTGTCTCAGGAAACAGCTTAACAAAAAATTCATTTTAGAAGGTAGGCAAGTAACTAGGTAGTGAAAATTTAATTATTTTTTTCCTTTTTAATGTTTTGAAATCGGTTTTATTTTGTGAAAAATATTTTTTTAACATTTTTAAGTGATTTCCTAAGGTCAAAGCAAGATGGATGACCGTCAGCACTATCGACTTGTCTGTCTCTCAGTGTTTGGTTGGAATACATAGTGAAAGAATTATCTTTTAACTCCTAACCGTTAAGGAGTTGTACCTTCCATCATCAGCTCATCGTTAACATGAGATGATGACAAACAAAAGCAAATAGTTGATTAGCTTTCGAAAAAGTAATACATGTCGTGTTAATAAAATTTGAGGTTTGCCCTAGATTTCCCTAGGATCCCATCATCAGATCCTGACTTGGTAACAATGGGACCACCTCTGGAGTATACTCTGTCGAATAAAAAAAGAATTTTAAAAATCGGTTTACAATCGACAGAGAAATCGGTGAACATACATACAAATAATTGCAAAATTAAAAATTTTAAGTAACCCCCGGCGTCATTAATCATCTATCTAACACCATCTCATTAAGACTATTCATAAGAGCCCAAACACGCTATATCTGCTGTAAGCTTCAGAAGAATTAAGCATGTCGCAGACTTTTTGATGGTATAGGATCAGCTCAAAGTTAGTATGTCATCGAAGTGACAGTACCTACACGAAATTTGAAATCAATCTGATCCGTAAAAGTTAGTATCATGTAGAAATTGAGGTAATAGTCATCAAACGCCTGAACTGATCTTAATAAATTATAGCTAAAAACCATCCTAGTCACATCAGCTTCCAAACAAAAAAATCCGAATCAAAATCGGTCCATTCGTTTAGGCGCTACGATGCCACAGACAGACACAGATACACAGGCAGACACGTCAAACTTATAACACCCCTCTTTTTTCGTCGGGGTTTAAAAACAGTACACTCAGTGAAACATTAACAGGGTTGATAAAAATCATGATTTTTATAAAAAAAATCAGATTCATTTGATTTAAATCGGATTTATTTGATTTTAATCAGATTTTTTTAATCATCTGATCGTTTTCAGTATGAAAGTCAGTGATTTATTTGAAACGGAACATTTTTTTGTTTAAATCAACATATTAGTTCTTTTATTAAGTCATTCTTTTATTAAAAGAACTAAGTAGCTAATTTATTTGCTTGATTAACAAAAAATATTGAATTAAATTTATAAAAAATGACATTAACGAAAATCAACAAACATTTATTATTCGAAAGGTAATTTTAAAAAACAATTCCATTTTGAAATATTTAACAAAAAATAAAAATAATAACTACGGCGTTTATGTCGGGGGAAGTCCCTTGGCCATTTATGGCTGTTTTGGTTGCAGTAAAAAAGTACTGATTTAAATCATATCATCCCTCCTAACCTCCTTCTTTTTTAAAGTCGGTTAATTAATAACATCTCATTGAGACTATTCTTATGATTATTAATAGGTATTTGATTTTAACATTATTATAAATGTTTGAAAAATTATTTAGTAATTAAAATATAATAAAACTAGAAAGATATCACGTCCTGAGGCAGGAATCGAACCCGCGACCTTTCGCAATCCGGGCGACTGCTCTGACCACTGAGCTACCCAGGACTTGGGATATCCCTGTGAAATTCTTCTAGTCTATCTTTATTTGCGTTTATGAGCTAACCGTCCACCCTACAATGTCGAAATATTCTATTTCAACATCCGAAACGAGTATTTTTACAAATACCTACGATTCGGTTACGTTGGGGCAGTGCTTTCAAATATTCTTAATTTTTGATTTTAAGATGATTTTAGATGTTTGTTAAATTACTTAGTAAATAAAATATACTAGAAAACTAAAAAACTTTCACGTCCTGAGGCGGGAATCGCAACTACAGCAAATACAGATAGACTACAAGAATTTCACAGGGATATCCCAAGTCCTGGGTGGCTCATTTGGTTAGAGCAGTCGCCCGGATTGCGTAAGGTCCCGGGTTCGATTCCCGCCTCAGGACGTGAAATTTTCTAGTTTTATATTTTAATTACTAAGTAATTTTTATGTTAAAATCTAAAATTAAGAACTGTGTTATTAAGTAATGTGTAGAGCGACAGGGGCCGCCCTAACTCTCTACTCTAGATAGGATTATATCTGTTGGATTACACCTGCCTATTTCCTGTTTAGAGAGTTACGAGATAAGGACTTATTACATTGTCCTATTTCCTAACTCTCTAAATAGGAAATAGATGCCTTTTGACCATCGCCATCGCTAACGTTAAATAAATGAAAAATTTATGGGATTTGACATTTACAATCGAAAGGTGTCCAAGGCCATAAGTTTGACTAGCGAACTTTAAATACTAGTATAATCGATTTGTCGTTTCTAATATTTTCGAGTTGAAAGATTGTATGAAATGTCGTGCGGCGTAAGCGCTCCTAAGTAGTTTAACTTTGACTAGCTCGCCTGTTTGGGGGCTATTATATAGGTACTCAATTCTAATAATAATAATAATAATAGGTACTAGAGAACGGAGAAATAATGATAATAATGTGTTCCTAAATAATAAAAATATACTAAATAAACATACACATGACTAGTAAACAAATGCTCGTGCTCATCACTCATCATACAAACATTTGCTCCCACCGGGATTCGAAACCGGGACCCGCGACCGAGTAGCCTGTATAGCAAGGGGCACAAAACACTCGGCCAGACGGTGGCCAATTCTGAAAAAAAATTAAAACAATCGATCGGCATGTAGTCTATCAACTTTTAATACCTTCCCACTAAAAAAAATGAAAGGTTAGTTTTCACATTAAAAATGTTACTTTTTTAGGTATTTTAGGTTATTTTTGAGTAGACCCGGCTGGCAACACTGGTTAAAGCGGTTGCAGGAAATACCGGGACCAACGGGTTATCGTGCCTCCGAAGCACGGAGAAACTCGAGATAACAAACTTTGATTGACCATGGCGAAAGTTAGTTTGTTTTTCGTATCAAATAAAGAGCGATCAAACCAATACGCCACCATGCTCCTCGACCAGTAATATTATCCAGTCCAGTCCATTAGTAACCACAAATATTAACTATTGTATTGTAACACATGTAGAGATAAATTCTTACGTTTTCCTACTAATCGTAGTAGTTAGGTACTTAGATGTATGGAATCGTATATAGATTGAATCATTTCGAAATAAGCGACGATTTTACACTCTACAAATTTAATTTGCGCTCGCACTCTGGCGTCCGCCATTTTGAGTGTCGTGCTAAAGTGCTAGGTTATGTACCTACTGTGAACAATTTACAAGCGATAATTAGGTTATAAACTATCCAGGCTCTATAGACCACAAATAAATTGTAACAATTCGGGTATATTATTTTTACTTTTGTTGGACTGTATTTGGTTGTTTAGCGGTTCGATAGAAATGGCTGACGATATAAATCACAAAGAGTGCAACACACATAATAACGGGCACTTACCAGCAAGGAAGCAGGCTCAGGCCTGGGACAGGACCAGGGCTAGCTCCAGCAGGAAGGTTGTTGTGTTATAAGCTCTGCTTGAGCTTTCAAGCGTGTTAATTAGGCACACACAGACACGCACAAATAGTTAATAAAGCGGCACACCAAACAGTTAGTAGGTTAATCAATAGTTATCCTTATCAAACACAAGATTATGTAAGTTGTAAGTTAATGAGATGGTCTGGAGACTCATATTATTACTGCCAGCGGCGCGTACAACGGTGGCGGAGATTCGAGAACGACAAATGCGGATGCGGAAGTGCGGGCGACGCCGACGTGTGCGAGCTGCGAGGGCGGGGCGGCCGGTGAGGTGCGGAAGGGTGAAGGGGGCCGGCCAACGACGCAGAGTCACGCGGAGTGAAAGAGAAGGACACACGCTAAAGCGGAATCACAAAACGAGAGAGAGATATGGACGTAAACCGCCAACTAAACAGTGATGCCAAATTAACCACTTTATAGCTTTATTTGGTGTCAGTGAGTGAGACTGTGAGATACATTGTAATGAAAATTGTAGGTAAACTGTTTAAGGGCTTATTACATTATCCTATTTCCTAACTCTCTAACTAGGAAATAGGAATGTGTAATCGCAGTTAATGGAGTTAGTATCCTATCTAGAGAGTTAGGACGTCACTGTTTCCAAAAAACAATAGGTACTTATTACCTACACGGTTCAAAAATTTATTGTAATTATAAAAACGAGACAATGAATTCATAAATATTATAAATGCGAAAGTAGCTGCCTGTGTTACGTTTTTGTTCCTTAGCCGGTGAATCGATTTAGATGAAATTTGGCATGAAGGTAGATTTCGCCGTGAGAAAGGTCATAGGCTTATTTTGGCGAGATATCCAATATCCAGGTGGGTGAAGTTACTAGTACTTAATAATCATAAATAAATTTAAATTCATATGAGATTTTTGAAATAAGTATTCTTTTACGCGGTACTTTCTCTTAAATCTGACTATTTCTGACATAGACATAGGTAAACTGAAATATTACAGAGTAACAATATGTTAACAATATTCTTTACAATATGAAGTATTAATATTAAGTATACTTTAGATACTTATTATTGATTGGTGTAAATGAATTCGGTGTCATCAATACGTGTAACGCGAAGCAATTCTATATGTTCTCTCTCCGATTTAGAATCCTACTAGGATCCTATCTAGTGCAGTGTGATCGCTGGCTCTCTACTTAAGTCTCTAACTCTGTTTCTAGTTAGGAAATAGGATAATGAAATAAGCGCTTGAGCTAACTTCTTATTGAAACTTTTCACATGACACGTAGACGACAAGGCTATGGAGCAATTATAATATAAAACGCTACGTCTTACGAACAGTAAGAAGTAAAAACTAAACGCGACTCTATAGTCATGCCATGGCAATGGCCATAGTGTATATAGGTGGCGTTGGCGGAGAAATCTCGGTTCCTGCTATCATTATAACGAACATGAAATGAAAGCGACGTTGCCGTCTTTCGCAATCCGCCTGCGCCCCGATCCTCGCCATCGCGAACAGCAGGCGGGCACAGTATTTTGCTCTGCGAGTGTTCGTTCCGGCAAAGTGGCAACGTTGCGCTAAGACACGGGGGTCGGTCTGTCACGTCTCCACAGGCGTCGACGGACCGGTGTTTTGAAAGTAACGATATTTTTATACCCGTATTGTGGAAAGTAACGATATTTTTATATCGTTACCAAAAATAACCATATAAATAACGATACCTACATGAAAGCGACGTTGCCGTCTTTCGCAGTCCGCACAGTACGTTCAGTCTGGCAAAGTGGCAACGTGGCGCTAAGACACGGCTGTGGTTTACTTTTCATTTCTAACATTTTGTTTTTAACCGACTTCAAAAAAAAAAAGCTATAAGATTTTCCACTGTGTGTAATTTTTTTTGTATGTTCATCGATTTCTCGGTTATTTGTAAACCTATTTTCGAAATTCTTTTTTCATTCGATAGAGTATACTCTTGAGGTAGTCCCATTGTCACCAACTCAGGATCTAATGATGGAATCCCAGGGAAATCGAGGGCATACCTCAAATTTTATAGGCACGTATTACATGTTGTACTTTTTTTCCAAAAGCCATTCAAGTATTTGCTACTGTCAGTGACCATCTTATGTTGATGAGCTGGTGAATAAGGAAACCATGGAACCATGGCTGGGAAGGTACAACTCCTTAACGGTTAGGAGTTGGAAAATAATTATTTAAATATTATAGGCAGGTATTAAAGTATAGTTGTATTCTATCTGGTTATTTGGGTGAACTGATGATGAAAGATACAACTCCTTAACGGTTAGGAGTTGGAAGATAATTATTTAAATATTATAGGTACGTATTGACGAATAGTTGTATTCTATCGGGTCATTCGGGTGAACTGATGATGGAAGGTAAAACTCCGTAACGTAAATATTATGTACTTCAGCAAAGACTGAGAGAAGACAATTCGATAGTGCTGACGGTCACCCATCTGCCTTTGATCTCAGATGATCACTTAAAAAGGTAAAAGAAAATAATATTTTTTAACAAAAATAAAACAGACTTCAAAACACTAAAAAGGAAAAATTTATAAAATTTTATTATATTTTAATTACTAAGTAATTTTTCAAACATTTATAATAATGTTAAAATCAAAAATTAAGAATATTTTAAAGCACTGCCCCAACTTAACCGAATCGACGGTATTTGTAAAAATACTCGTTTCGGATGTTGAAATAGAATATTTCGACATTGTAGGGTGGACGTTAGCTCATAAACGCAAATACAGATAGACTAGAAGAATTTCACAGGGATATCCCAAGTTCCGGGTGGCTCAGTGGTCAGAGCAGTCGCCCGGATTGCGAAAGGTCGCGGGTTCGATTCCTGCCTCAGGACGTGAAATTTTCCTAGTTTTATTATATTTTAATTACTAAATTAATAAAATTTAAGTACAGTCGACAGCGCATCAAGCGTAACAGTTTGGCTTTGAGAACGCCCTTCATCATCACCAGCCTATAGGTATACGTCCCACTGCTGGGCACAGGCCTTCCTACATGGGAGAAACACATGAGGAGTTTGGGCCATAACACCACCACGCTGGCCCAATGCGGGTTGGTGGGTTAAAGCGGTTGTAGTAACAACCGGGACCAACGGCTTAACGTGCCTTCCGAGGGAACGGAGGAGGTCGAGATTATAAATTTTGGTTGACCCATCCCAGGGTCGACCATGGCGAAAGTTGCTTTGTTTTCGTATTCGAAACCAAAGCGCTCAAACCAATACGCCACCGAGCTCCTTAAAGGGGCGTAAGGGCGAGAACGGCCTTACTGCGTTCGTAATTGAGGCGGCTTTCGTAGTTCAACTGTTACACTTGACGTGCTGTACCAAGGTACTTATCTCCTAAAAATGTATTTTTTGGAGTTGTTAAGCTGTTACCAGAAACAAACAACGGAAAGTGAAGCACCAACTACGAAAAAAAAAAATTAAGTACCGGTTTTTTTCTACTTATCATCATAAGTATAAAAAATACTTGTACCTATATGTTTTATGTTTGGTGTATGCCAATAAAAATATTTTTCTTTCTTTCTTATAATTATCAGCAATGTGACATCTACTGCTGGGCATAGGCCAGCAGTAAGCGTCATCATATATCTTTCCGTATTCTTTTCCAACATAAAACTGTAAGAAAGACTTGTCTATACACACGACAGACAGCACGTGAAGTGTAGTGAGGCACCCACTGCTGGGTATAGAGGCCAGCAGTGGGTGTCAACCAATCAATACTAATATAAAAAAAGCCGTGTTGGTACACATGACAGATAGCACGTCAAGTATATAGAGACACCCATCGCTGGGCATAGGAACAAACTGTGAGAAAGACTTGTTTCTACACATGGCAGACATCACGTGAAATGTAGTGTGATGCCGGCAGTGGGCGTTATACTTCTATTTATACTAATATAAAACTATAAATAGCCGTGTTTGTATACATGACATGCAGCACGTCAAGTAAAGAGAGACGCCCACTGTTGGGCATAAGCCAGCAGTGGGCGCCATACATCTATCTATTCTAATATAAATCTGTAAAAAAGATGTTTTGTATAACTGACATTCAGCACGTCAAGTAAAGAGCGACGCCCACTGTTGGGCATAAGCCAGCAGTTGGCGGCATACATTTATCAATACTAATATAACAGAGGTGTTTGTACTTACACATGACAGACAGCACGTCAAGTGTAGAGAGACGCCTACTTTTGGGAAAAGGCCAGCAGTGGGTTGATTCTCATAAACAAACATACTTAGCACGGAACACCACATTTACCACCACCACCACCACCACCACCACCACCTAATGCCTCAGGATGACAACGCACATACGGTGAAATAAATAAAAACCAAATTCAAAACATTAATAATTAAAAATAATTAAATTTTAGTAAAGGCCACAAATGAAGCCAAACAAATTTGACCTTGAGACTAGGGCAGTCTATTGCGTTCGTAATAGAGGCGACTTTCGTACTGCAACTACTAAGCTACTGATACGCGTTGTCAATTAATATTTGAAAATGACGAAAGTGTGGCGGCTTTTTTGATGACTTGGACTAGGGATTTAAGTTTCTGTTGCTAAGCGTGTAGTTAGTAATACGCTCATACAGGCAATCACGGCGAGATAGTTTATATATGTTGTCTTAGCAAATTAATTTTACAGTTAATATGAAAAGATCTTTATGTAATTGAAACCTTATAATTAATGTTATTCACTGGACTACTCATTGTTAACTGTACCAATTACTATATAGTTAAGGTTAAATATATTGGTAAAGTATAAAAAACGATAAAGTTGTACTCAAGACAGAGTATTTAATACTATAAACCAGTTTTAAGGTACTCACAACTAAAGAAGGTATCTTATTAATCTCCAGATGTTTATTCGTAATGAAAACACTTTATTCTAGTAATCCTTACATAGTGACTCGTATTACATACTATCAACAATCGTAATAGTTAACATAAGAATTTTTGTAAGATTACATTAAGTATACTTGACAATATGAAATATTATGAAAACTGAAAGTTAGTACGATTAAACAGAATATGGTAATAAATTTGTTATAACAACTAGAAATCTAGTAATCAAAGTTTACTAAACACTTCTCGTAATTATTTCGGTCATCGATTTTTCTCCGTGTTCCATCACCAGCTCATCAACATGAGATGATGACTATCAGAAGCAAATACTTGAATAGCTTTAGAAAAGAATAAAACATCTAATATGTTCCTTAAAATTTTATTGTTTTCCCACATTTACCCTAGGATCTCATTATGAGATCCTGACTTGGTGACAAATTGACAATGGGAGCACCTCAGAAGTAACCTCTTTCGAAAAAAAAAGAATTATGTAAATCGTCAGATAAATCGGTGGAATATAGAACCTTTTTTTGAAGTTGGTTAAAGACTAGTTGTGTTTGAGTGATTCGATATTAAACGCTTCTTGACCCTAAAGTTGATCTATATAATGCAGGCCTTGTTCTTGTACTTAACTGTATGGGACAAAGAAATTTCCGCACAACCACAATTCGTCTAACTTAACTCCTAACCGGATTACTGAATAAAACGAAATACAATGTTAGAAAGAGACGTTACTATCCCCACTTTAATTTCTAGAAATAATGATACTTAAAATTTTAACGGTATATTTTAGCAACGTTATTTTTTCCGTTATTATAAGGTATCGGTATTAATTTATACCGGTATTTCGGTCCCTGCTATGGTTCTATTTAATCTATTTCGTTGAAATTTTGTATACAGGTAAAGAAAAATATACCGATGCTAATTAAATTGCTAGATTATACAAAGAGAAAAGTCTTATCGAGTTACTTTTGTTTGTTTACCGCGCTCCGGCGTATATTCCAAAGGAGATGTTTCATATCCGGCCAGGTATATGCACAGTCAGCCGTCCGATTACTAAAATACAAAATTAAAAATTTTAAGTAACTCCCGGCGTTATTAATCATCAATCTAACACCATCTTATTGAGACTATTCATAAGAGCCCAAACACGCTATATCTGCTGTAAGTTTCTAAAGAATTAAGCATTTCGCAAACTTTTTGATGGTATAGGATCAGCTCAAGGATAGTATGTCATGGGAATGTCACCGAAGTGACAGTACACCAAATTTCAAATCAATCGGATCTGTAAAAGTTAGTAAAACCCTATAATCATGTAGAAAATGAGCTGATAGTCATCAAACGCCTGAACTGATCTTCATAAATTATAGCTAAGAACCATCGTAGTCACATCAGCTTTCAAATAAAAAAAACCGAATCAAAATCGTTCCATTCGTTTAAGGTCTATTCACACATATCAGTGAATCCAAAGTTCCGGCACAGTTCCGTATCAGTGCGAAATATTATTTCATACATTATCTATGAACGTATCTCCACTTGTCCGTATCAGTGACGGCACAGTGCTCTCAGTGTCCGTGCCGGCACCGGCAACGGCAAGCACGGAAGGGATCGTCGACAACGATATTTTTTGCCGGACGGACAGATCACGGACGCCGGCATCAACAAAAACAAAATAGAGAACGAGCGATTAATAAAATTGGTTCGTGAAAAAAGGGTTTTATATGATTTATCTCATGCAAAGTATATGGATACGAAATACAATCACGATTGACGACGGACACGTTTTCACTGAAGCTCCGTGAACTGAGCGGGCACTGACATGTGTGAATTGAATCACTGACGCAACACTGAAGCACTGATACGGAACTGTGCCGGAACTGATATGTCTTCACTTCACCACAGAAACACAGACAGACACGTCAAACTTATAGCACCCGTTTTTTCGTCGAGGGTTAAAAAGACCGTTAGTGATAAAACCATTTTTTCAGTTGTGAGCAAAAATGTAGGAAATGATTTCCCGAGAATTTTTATAGGCTTTCAGATATTTTTGTTACTTTAAAGTACCTAGGTACCTAATTATCAACTTTTAAGCTTAGTTTGTGTGTTGTTGTGCTAAGTTAAAACTTTAATATATTTATTTAAATTTCAGTTTTTGTGTTTTAAACATGTTTATCGATTCCAAAATGTGTCCATTATTATAAAAGTCGGCTGGCTGAAGCACAGCCGTCTTATAAATAGAGTTGTAACATAATGCAAAGACGGTGCTATTTTATTGCAAGTCACAGTTATATTATATACTAAAGATAATTATGTTACTTGAATTATCTATCTTTACTTTATCCGAAACTAATAAATATTTACTTTGGCGTTATCACAAGAAAAGGAAGGAATAGCAAATTCGCGTAGTTGCTTTTATTTTAAATTAAACAAAGATTACTGAAATGAAAAGTATGAAAACTACTATATTGTCACAAGAACAGAAACAAATTCAAATTAAAAGCAAAGCCGAGATCGAAGGGCGGAGTGAGTGCGAGGCTGCGAGGTCCGGTCAACTGGTTTTGTTGTACTTGTGTGTCGTCCGCGCGGTGACGTCAGCCCCCTTATTCTCAACTGTCGGAAAGAATTCGAATTTCGGATACTCTATACCTGTCACTTTTTATCGCGCTGCGTCAAAGCGAGACGGCATGTGACTTTTCGAATCGAATCCGTGTACGTGATCCGACAGTTGAGAATAAGGGGGCAGGCGTGGAGGGAGACAGTGGGGCGCGCCGCCATGTTTTGCGCGGCCGTCCGAACAATGGCCAGTGCGACGTCACTCCAAAGAGGCGGGGCGCTAGACAAATGCGCATTAGGGCACGCGCAGCCATGTTGTTTGCGGGCGGAGCGAATCCCCGTAACTAGATCTACGTCATGAATGCTGTGACGTAAGATCGTATGATTGATTTCCGCCACTGGCCCAAGTGTAAGAGGACACCACAATACAATTTCATAGCTAAAAGGCAGTTATGTATGTCACTTAAACTTCTTTTTTCATTGTAAATTAAGAGTAATTCGATCAACATTACCAATGCAAAAGACGTTTTTGGATTTTAACTGCTTATTATGTTGTTTTTATGCCACTATTGCCACTAAAATTATACTAAATACTGAACTTAAACGTAGTTTTTGATGTAAGAACAGTCCACCCACACTATCTTATAGTGTAGGTTACACTGGTCTTTGAGGATCACGGTGGCGTATTGGTTTGAGAGCTCTGGTTTCGATACTAAAAACAAAGCAACTTTCGCCATGGTCGGTCCCGTCCCGGGATCTTGTGAAAAAGGAAGTGTACCATTTGTACCAATAAGACTGGTCGCATTACGTCGCTGAAGTGCGAGACTCATTCTTTGTGCGAAATACATACGGATCTGCCCTTCCGGGATTCTAAACCGGGACCTCTGGTTTAATAAACAATTAAAATAGCATTAAAAGAAAGTTATTTCAATTTATTTCAGATCACTAGAGTGACGAAGAGAACTTCAATGAGTGGTGAGATAAAACGTTGTATAAAAACGTCAAAAATCGTAGAAAGCGGTGAAAGGAGAGGACCACAAATGTATGAAGACTGGGCTTATAATAATTTAATAAAAAAAGGTGAAAAAGTATAATTGTTGAAAATTACAAGTGCGTTTTAAAAATATTTTATAGCCCCAGTTGATTTCTAAAAAACAATCATCTGTAAGAAAGCTAAAAGATTATCTAATTTTATTCTTTAGAAAAGTTTTTTTTTGAAATAGTAACATGATTATGTACCTATACCTATTGATTTTATTATTATTGTAATATGATTTGATTTGTAAATTAATATATAAAATTTTACCTGATCAATTATTGAATTACTTAAATATTATTATTAGGAGAAATTACTCAATTAGTACATTTCAATTATGATTTGATAAATTTAAGTATACAGATTGTAGTGCCCTAACGGGGTTCGATTACTGATATTGCTTTCAAAAAACTGATATTTCTTTGATTACAACTTAGCTTACTTTTATTAGATGGCGTTAGTGGCAGACAAATGAGGAGTTTATATACTCTTCGGGCAGACGTAGTATTTAAAAACTACTCTTATAGCAGATTATGGAAATAAGTTGAGAAGACGTGCTTTTAAAATAGAATTTAGACAAAGTGCTGGGTAAACTATTAATTTCCTATAACAAAAGAATACACTCATCTGAGTTTTGTACTTTTTTATTTCTAACAGTTCAATTTTATTTATAATTACTAGTGGCTCTACCCGCGTGGATATTGGATATCTCGCCAAAAGTAGCCTATGACCTTTCTCACGGTAAAATCTATCTCCATGCCAAATTTCATCTAAATCAGTTCAGCGGCTTAGGAATGAAAACGTAAGACTTTCGCATTTACAATATTTATGAATCCATTGTCTCGTTTATATAATAATTTCAATAAATCTTTGAACCGTGTAATATCGCCTTTTGGAAGCAGAGCACTAGGGGCCGACCTAACTCTCTAGATAGGATTCTAAGTATTCTAACTTCGATTACACCTTACTATTTCCTATTTAGGGAGTAAGGAAATAGGATAATGTAGTAAGTCCTTGACTACAAAATCTCTAAATAGGAAAGGAAGGTGTAATCGATCGAAGTCAGAACAGTTAGAATTTAGAATCCTATCTAGAGAGTTAGACGGCCCCTAGCGCTCTTCTTCTAAAAGGCGATAATACTCAGTTAGAAGATTTATTGAAATACCTATTATAAAAACGAGACAATTGGATTCATTAATATTACCTATAAATACGAAAGTAAATGTCTGTCTTTTACGTTTTCATTCCTTAGCCGCTGAACTGATTTAGATGAAATTTGGCATGGAGCTAGATTTTACCTCGAGAAAGGTCATAGGCTACTTTTAGAGATATTTAATATCCTCGCAGGTGGAGATACTAGCACTTAATAATTATGAATAAAAAAGAACTGTTCGTAAAAAACTACAAAATTCATAAGAGACAGTTTTCTTTTGTGTTAAGAAATATTCATTTATCCAGTACCTACTTTCTCTAAATTCTATTTTAATTATTAATAATATAGGTACTCTTAAATTAATCAATATTTAGTATTATTTATTTCTTATGTTTTTTGTTGTGTAAATAAACGGTGTCAATCAATAGTGCAACCCAAAGAGATTCTGCATCACAGCTAGCGGCTGCGTGTACTCTCCGATTATATCTAGTGAAGTGTGATCGGTGGGTCTTTCTACTTAGGTCTCTAACTCGGTTTCCAGTTAGGAAATAGGATAATGTAATAAGTCCATAATTAAGAACCATTCTAGTCACGTCAGTTTTCAAACAAAAACCAAATCACAATCGGTCCTTTCTTTTAGAAGCTACGACGTCACAGACAGATACACAGCCAGACACGTCAAACTTATAACACCACTCTTTTTCCGTCGGGGTTTAAAAATAAGAAATAGCGAGTGAACGTTCGTCGTTGTATTTATCACTAAGTTCGGACCAAAGCGTCTGATAAACGTCCCACCGTTGGGCACAGGTCTACCTATATACATAAGAGAAACACATGAGAAGTTTGGGTCATAGCACCACTACGCTGGCCCAATTCTGGTTGGTAGGTTAAAGCAGCTGCAAGAACAACCGGGACCAACGGCTTTACGTGCCTTCCGAAGCACGGAGGAGCGAGAGATAACAAACTTTGATTGACCCTCCGATTATGGCGAAAGTTGCTTAGTTTTTCGTATCGAAACAAGAGCGATCAAACCAATAAGCTACCGAGTTCCTCGACCAGTAATATTATCCAGTCCACTCCAATAGAAAGCACAAATATTATCTATTGTAACAAATTAAGCGATAAATTCTTACGTTTTCCTACTACATAATAGTAGTAAGTACCTATAGGTATGGATTCCTTTAGAGATCGCATCCTTTCGAAATAAAAGCGGCGATTTTACACTACAAATTTTATTTGCGCTCGCACTCTTTGGCTTCGCCATTTTGACTGCGGTGCTTTATTTAAACTTAACAGTTTAAACGCGAAAACTATGAAAATATAAAGACTCGATGGACCAGAAACGAATCGTAACAAGTTGGGGTTAAATTACTTTACGCAACGTGTAGGGCGATGGTGTTTCATTTTATTTATTTGTAGTGGACTGCATTTGATTGTAACGGTTTGATAGAAATGGCTGACGATATAAATCACAAAGAGTGCAACAGTGCAACAGACATAATAAAGTGCACTTACCGGCAAGGAAGCAGGCTCAGGCGTGGTACAGGACCAGGGATAGTTCCAGCAGCAAGGCAGTTGTGCGGATAAGCCCTACTCGAGCTTTCTTCAAGCGTGTTAATTAAGCACACACACACACACGCAGAAATAGTTAATAAAGCGGCACACCAAACAGTTAGTTGGTTAATTGATAGTAATCAAACACAAGAGTCATATTATTAGTACGAGCGGAGAGTACTACGATGTTGGAGATTACAGCACGACAAATCACAAATTTGCGGAACTGCGGGCGAAGTGTGCGAGGGCGGGGCGGCCGGTGAGGTGCGGAAGGGCGAAGGGAGCCGGCGAACGACGCGGAGTAACGCAGAGTGAAAGAGAAGAAGGAGAAGGACATACGGGACAGCGAAATGACAAAACGAGACAGAGATATGGACGTGACCGCCAAACACAGTGATGCCAACCTAACAACTTTACAACAAGCTAGAACTCTACCTATTAATTTTGTTGACAGGCAGCTACATACATTGTAATTTGTAATAATGAAACTTGTACATAAACTTTTTAGCAACTTTAATACGAGAGTGAGATGTGAGGCGGGCGGGTGAGCCTATCGAGGAAAGAGATTATAAAACGTTAAGTCGCCGTCGTAGGTACGTAAGAAGTAAAAACTAAACGCAAGTACGCGACTCTATAGTCATAGACGCTATGGTATAGGTGGCGTTGGCGGGTAAATCCCCGTTTCCTGCTAACTAATGAAAGCGACGTTGCCGTTTTTCGCTGTCCGCCTGCGCCCCGCGATCCTTCCTTGCCATTGCGAACAGAAGGCGGGCACAGTATTTTGCTCTGCAAGCGTCGAGTTTGGCAAAGTGGCAACGTTTTCGTCGGTCTGTCACGTGGCCTTCTCCAGGGGCGTCGACGGTCCGGTGTTTTTTAATTAATTTGTTATATCTCTGGTTCAATTTATTCTATTTAGTTAAAATTTTGTATACAGTTAAAGAAAAATATAAAGATACTAATTAAATCACTAGATTATACAAAGAACATTATTTTAGTATAGTTTTATTTTTATCGAGCTACTTTCGGCCTATTGATCAACTTATAAGTTTACTTTGTGTGTGACATATATTATGCGAATTAAGTATGCGAATAAATATTCACTTTTGTTAGTTTATACATCAATAATCGACAGAGTTGGTACCTACCGATTTCTGACTGTAACATAAAAATAATATCTTGTTGATAATTTAGTTTTAATAATTTGTTATTTGTATTGTATTAAAATTATAAATATTGTTATTTGAATGTATTATAAAATCCACTAGTATTTTGTTTATGCCCATTTATACAGGGTGGTGCCGTCAATGCGACAATAAATTTAAACGTAAGCTATATTAGTTCATAGAAATGGTTTGCCACTTTCAAAAATATCGTATTCATTTGATAATTTCATGACATTTGTATGGAATAGTGTTAAGTTGGCAGCATTATTTCATACAAATGTCATGAAATTATCAAATATATACGATATTTTTGAAACTGGCAAACCATTTCTATGGACTAATCTTTTTTTTTTATACAACTGGATGACAAACAAGCTGACGGCTTACCTGATGGTAAGCGGTTACCGCCGCCTATAGACACCTGCAATAACAAGGAAAAGTCACTTGATATTGCAGGTGCGTTGTCATCCTGGGGCCTAAGATGAAATGCCGTCCATGCCCAGTAATTGCCCAGTGATATAGTCCATGTTTAAATTTATTGTCGCATTGACGGCACCACCCTGTATAAAAAAAAGAAAAACCTTAGGGGCTATAAGTATTTTAAAATTTATTAATTACTAACTGTTCGAGCTAGTACTGGTGGAGCCCTCTGCTGGACAACCAAAGGACTACACAATGACGTCGCCATCGTCACAGCTGCGTTGTCCCAATGATCGTCAAGCGAAATCATGACGATACTCTAACGTCTAAGACATTGGCTAATAATTTCCCACCTAATGACTCTCAAAATTGTTACTATAAATAAGGTATACTTACTGTAAAATATTACAAGCATTTTGATATTCGCAATTTTGTTTTCTTAATCATCTCTAGTAAAGTTTCACCCAGTCAGGGCTTAAAACTCAAATACACGTAATAGTTAACGCAAGAACATTACACTAACATACTGTATAAGTCTTGTAACTAACCCATTATGGACTTTTAAATTGTCTGAATTAAACGATATTTTATTTTTATTTTATTTATACCGCTATACCTACGTCTATGCAAAGAAGTATTAAAAGTTAAGCTTTTAAACGTCATTGCGTCTATGGCAAGAAGTGTGACGTCAAGCTTGTCAAGTATTTTTAAAACGCACTTGATGAGAGTTTTGTAAAAGTTAGTAAATAAACGAAGTGAAGTATTGCTGTATTCTCATTGATATAGGTAAACAAATTAAAACCGACTTCAAAAAACTGAAAAGGATAAAATAATTAAATTTAAGTAGGTATTCATCCCCTAGAAACATATTTTTGGCGTCGGTGCTTCACTTTCTATTATTTTTGGAAACCACTTAGCACCAACTTCAGAAATATTTTTCTAGGGGATGAATACCTACTTAAATTTAATTATTTTATCCTTTTCAGTTTTTTGAAGTCGGTTTAAATTTTTGTTTAAAATTTTTTTTTCACAATTTTTAGTGGTAACTTTCTACGGTCGAAGCTAGATGGGTGACCGTCAACTTATATTGTTTTCTACTATCGTATCGTTTCACTAAGAAGTCATTTGTAAAGCAAAAATTCGCAATTTCGCATATGTAGACTTAATAATTTAAGTTTTTTTTAATTTAAAACCAAAGTACCCAACTGTTTATGAAACAATTTTCATGGGACCAAATGGCAGCTATTTCACATCGAACAAAAGAAGAATCACGTAAATCGGATCAGTAATCTTGGCGTAATCGGTGTACAAACATGAAAAAAAAACAAAAAAACATACCGGCCGAATTGAGAGCCTCCTCGTTTTTGAAGTCGGTTAAAAAGGGAAGATACGGCATCGACGCTCGGCGAGCGTTCCGGTTCAACTGTGTCCATGGGCTCACTTGGCAAAAAGTGCGTCTTAGTTGCGCTTGGAATTTCAAACGAACACTCTCCCGCTAATCTGTTTAAATTGTGGTTGAAAATTGTCTAAAATGCCGTCTTGTTCTTTTAATAAGTGTACAAACTACTCACGGAGAGAAAAAAAGTAACTTGGTTTCACTTTTCACCTGTAAGGTATATTAATTTTGAGTGTTGAATACAAATCTACTTAAAATAAAAGAAGATACGGTAAGTAGTCCGGTACGGCTAGGCGATTTTGAGGTGCTAAGTTACAAAAATTCTAAAGTTTCTGAATTTTTGCAAGGGGATACAGTTCTACCTAAAAAGCTTATATTTAATTTTTGTGTCAAATCTTGCTATTGCATTTTCAGTAATTCAATATTTTGTGACTTAAATGTTAAAATATAAATAAAACTGCCAAAAATAATTTAATGTGTCAAATGATAATAATATTGAGTGTAAAATAGCCCAGGCTGTGTGCGAACTAAGTGTGTGTCGTTTTCGTCCAGTGCAAATTGACAGGGGGCCCAATATATGTTTAAAGTGTCAAAAAAATATTATAGTTTATAAAACAAATACAACCTAACTCAGGGCACCTAAATATGACCTAAACGTGATTTTGTGCCAAACTAAGCCATGGGTTATTAAGATATTTAATAATTTAGCTTTTCCAAGCCATAGCGGCTGTAAAAAAATATTAAAGTTATAAGAGTTTGCACATTTAATATCATAAAAGCATAAAATATCTGCTATAAAAATTTGTGTCATTTTAATCCATGATATACTTAAAAAATAAATTTCATTTCCTACATAAATATTAGTTCGCTCGCGCGTTGTGTACCGCACGGAGCATTTACACACGTTTGCAAAGAGTAGCAAGTAGGAACAGTCAACCGAAGGTCACGTTAACACAAACGCCCGAATTAAGCTAAACGTTTAGTACTTTAATTCGATTTCATTTAGGTTGAAAATTGATTGGATTTTTTTTCTCATATTACGGTTACCTGACCTGCTGTTGTTTGTACAGTCGACAGCACATCAAGCGTAACAGTATGACCTCAAGTTTGCCCTTACTGCGTTCGTAATAGAGGTGGCTTTCGTATTGCAACTCTTACACTTGATGTGCTGTAGTTTGTAGTGTTACATAAGTATAAATTAATCAATTCTTGTGACAGTAGTGTACAGAACATAACAATTTCGTTTTATAAGTAGGTATATTTTTTATTTATAAACATTTGCACATTATTAATGGTTAGTTCGGATAATCCGAATTAATTTCATATCCGTTATACAGCCCTACATAATGAAAAATTTAAGAGCATACTTTATTTGATAAATAAAAAAAGGTGCGGGTGCGCGTTGTGAGCGAAATTATATAATAATAATTTTATACAGGGCGGCGCAGTCAATGCGATAATAAATTAAAACTTGGGCTATATTAGTTCATAGAAATGGTATAAGATTGGCTGCATTACTTCATAGAAATGTCATAAAATTATCAAATCAATACGATGTTTTTGAAAGTGGCAAACCATTTCTATTAACTAATATAGCCCATGTTTTAATTTATTGTCGTATTAAAGGCACCACCCTGTATAACCTTTTTTTTCTTTTCTTTTTGCGGGAGGCAAAGACTAGTGCTCAGAAATATGGACATCCCATTTCTCTCTGAAGCTGATTGAACAATTCTAGAGATAGTAAACTTATTAATAGTAGTAATTAAACAGTTATACCACTAAAATCTTATTTAAAAAATTGTACCGTGCGGCGCCCTATTTCCTCCCGTGGGTGTCGTAAGAGGCGACTATGGGATCTCTGAGCTATCAACTGCTCCACTGGGGGTAGGGTGTGAAAACCCTGGTTAGTGACCACCGTACGCAAGGCACAAAAACCCGCCGAGTGACCACTTGTGGCCGCGTTCCGGGATCAGTCGGCGTACAACCAGAGCTTGAGGCGACGATGCCGCGATGGATGAGGTCAATGGTGGCTTCCGTCTAACTAGTGCCAAGTGGACTACGTTGACCCGCTGGCCGCCCGTGGCACAGTACAGGGGCCCAAGCTTTCCTATCCAGATCGTGAGGCTGCCCCATCATGCCTCGGATAATCTCAGCCGGTTGGTGACCGGATGGTGGGGTTCCAGCGGCCATACCCGGGAGCGTTCGGGGGCCCTTCCGTCCGGCGGGTCAGCGCTTCTCTGCTGTCGGCTGTTTGACTTGACTTTGCTGACCTGGCGAAACAGGCCTCACGATTTGACTGCCTATATCCATCCATGGTAGCGACAAGTATTGTGTATGGTCGTACAGCGGTGCACATCCCCACTATAGCCAAAATGTTTGAGGTCGGGCTCACTAACTTCCGTGGGCTCCATGCTAACCTCAATGTCGTACCAACATCTTGAGACGGCTAGGGCAGTGCTGCTTTTTTTGACGGAGATGCAAATACTCCGCCCGGCTGACACAAGGTATCTGGACTATCCCGGCTATGCTCTTGAAGAGGCCTTCAAAGCGAAGTCCGGGGTATGCTTGTTTGTCCGGGCGGATGTTTGCTGTCGCCATCTACACCGCTTGGAAGACCCTTTCTTCTGGCACTCATTACCTGTCTACGTTTGCCACTACAGATCCCACAGCGGTGACATGGAGACAAGATTCGAGTCGAGTCGAGTTTTTGAACACCTTAGTCGGGTGGCAGATGTTGCGCAGGAGCAGTTTCCAACCGCGGAATTGTTGTTTTTGGGAGATTTCAATGTTCACCACGAGACGTGGTTATGTTTCCCCAAAACTGACCATGCTGGTAGAACTGCCCATGCGTTCGCACTCACGCACGACCTGACTTAACTGGTTAACCAGCCCACTAGGATTCCAGATATTGTCGGTCACGCACCCTCTTTGTTGGACCTTCTGCTGACGTCTCGCCCGGAGGGATATCAGTTAGAGGTTCGAGCTTCCTTGGGATCATCGTGTCACTGCCTGATTTTCGCTGGGGTGCCACGGGCGTCGCCACCGGCATCTGTGGTAGCCAAACGCCGCATCTGGCACTATGCGTCGGTAGATTGGGGCGGTATGCGGAATTACTTTGCATCTGTTCCTTGGAGGCAGCGCTGTTTCAGTGAGTCGGAGCCGAATGCTAGCGCTACTGCTGAGTGAGCTGGAGAGATAATGTTAGGGATGGAGTACTATATCCCTCACTCCGATCTCGTCAGTAACGGCAGGCCTAACCACTAGTTCAATCGCGAGTGTGCCTTAGCTGTTGAGAACAAACAGTCGGCATACCGTGCTTGGATCAGAGGTCGAGTCAATGGGGATCCCAATAATGACTAACTGAAAGCAGCCTATAACAATGCCACCAAGTCCTGCAAAAGGGCCCTCATCAGAGCGGATGCTCAGCGCTTTGCACGAGTTGGCCAAGAATTACTAACGCACCCTACGGGAAGCCGTAGCTACTGGCGTCTGGCCAGAGCCGTGCTATCCAACTTCTGCCAATCCTCGCTGCCCCCGTTGAGATGTTCTGACGGAACACTTGCTCATAAGCCGCAAGAGATAGCCGATCTCATGGTAAAACCCTTTGCTGCTCACTCCTAAATCGATGACTGAAATTCTCAGCCACTGATCAGACCCTGCTACCTACCGCCAATAGCTGTTACCACTGTTCTTTGCAAGGTTATGGAAGGGATCTTAAAAAACCAGCTGGTCCGATACCTAGAAGATCACTTATTAATGATCGTCAGTGTGGGTTTCGGTCGACACGGTCAACGAGTGATCTTCTAGCGTATTTAATGCATGTCTGGGGTGAAGCTATTGACAAACGTGGTGAGTCAGTGGCTGTTAGCCTTGACATTGCCAAAGCTTTTGATCGGGTCTGGCACGGGGCTCTTCTCTCCAAGCTCCCGGCATACGGTCTGCCCACTCAGCTCTGCAACTGGATCGCCAGCTCCTTGCATGAGCGGAGAATCCGTGTCCTCGTTGATGGATGCGCTTCGTGGTTTGTGTCAGTGAACGCTGGTGTACCACAAAACCACAATGTTCTGTTCTATCCCCCGCTTTCTTTCTTCTTCATATCAATGATATGCTTCCATTAGGAAACATTCATTGCTATGCGGATGACAGTACAGTGCATGGTGGATATTACGGTCGCCCAGGGGCTGGGGGCATTGAAACCGAGAGGGAGAGAATCAATCTTACCATTGAGCTCAACAGGGTGTTAAACCTCATATCTGAATGGGGATTTAACAATCTTGTTGAGTTCAATGCTAAGAAAACACAGGTGAGCGCGTTTACAGCCAAAATGTCGCCGTTCCTTTCCCTTCCCTCTCTTCAGGGCACTACTCTTTCGGCACATAACAGGGCTACATCAACTTGCTCGGTATGGAGATATGCTGCGATCTAAATCAGAGGAATTATATCGAACCCGTGGTCAAAACAGCCTCACGGAAGCTAGGTGTCCTGAACAAGGTGCGTCGATTTTTCACGCCTGACCTGGTCCGGTGAATATTGTTCGCATCTGTAGGATAGCTCCGCCAAGTACCTCCTCGATGGGCTGGATAGATTGCAGCGTCGTGCCGTCCGTATTATTGACGACGTAGAGGTCACGAACAGCCTAGAACCTCTACAACTCCGTCGTGAGATTGCATCGCTAAGCGCCATCTATCGGCTTTATCATGGAGAGTGTTCTGTGGAGCTTTTCGACCTTATCCCACCTTCCCCTTTCCTACTCAGGAGCACGCGTGCCGGTCCTCGGAGTCATCAATTTACTGTCTCCACCTAAACATCACGTACAAAGAAGTATAGTAACTCGTTTCATTGTCGGACTTCCAAAATTTCTTGGAATTCTTTGCCAGCACATGTGTTCCCTCCTTCCTTTAACATGGGTTCCTTCAAAAAAGGTGTTAAAAGGGCTGGCAAGGTGGGGGCGGCTAGAACAGTGTGTTTTTAAACTGCACTAGCTGTCTCCGCACATGGACTTTTCTTACCGCTTCACATCAGATGGTGATGACTCATTTGCTGAGCTTTGTATATAAAAAGCGGTTTGGTGAGTTACAGCAGTCAGGCTTAGCGTGCCTTCCAAAGCACGGAGGAGCTGGAGATTATAAATTATGATTGACCCATCTCGGGGCATGGCGAAAGTTGCTTTGTTATTGCAATCGAAACTATAGCATTCAAATCACTACGCTATCGCCACCGAGATACTCAAATCACTGTATAAATTAATTAAATTAAAAACAACTTAGCACCAACTCCAAAAATTTTGTTTCTCGGGCATCCCTTACACTCATCAGTGTACCCTGCCTACTCAATTTAATTATTTTATCCTTTTCAGTTTTTTGAAGTCGGTTTTAATTATTGTGTAAAAAATTTTTTCACAATTTTTAGTGTTAACTTTCTAAGGTCAAAGTTAGATGGGTGACCGTCAACTTATATTGTGTCCACTATCGTATCGTTTCACTAAAAAGTCATAGGAAAGCAAAAATCCGCAATTTCGCATACGTAGACAACTTACTGATTACAGTTTTTTTTATTTCAAACCTAAACTACCCAACTGATTTTGAAAAAAAAATTATGGGACTAAATGGCAACTATTCCGCATCAAACAAAAAAAGAATTACATAAATCGGATCAGTAATCTCGGCGTTATCGGTGTACATACAAAGAAAAAAAATACGTAGACTACTTACTAATTTCATTTTATTTAATTTATAAAAACAAAACTACCGAACTGATTTTGAAAAAAAAATTATGGGACTAAATGGCAGCTATTCCGCATCGAACAAAAAAAGAATCACGTAAACCGGATCAGTAATCTCGGCGTAATCGGTGTACATACATAGAAAAAAAAACACAGCTTTACGACCCAACATTAAGGCTGATTTACACTTGCATAAGTACAGTAGCGAGTTAACTTGCGGTCTTGGCGAGTTAAGTTCTTAACATTGTTTGGACGGGAATTTGAACTTAACTCGTCAAGACCGCAAGTTAACTCGCTACTGTACTTATGCAAGTGTAAATCAGCCTTTAGCCCAAAAATATGACATGTTTTATTAGTTTCCATTTTCTACGCAATTATCACAAGTCACTACTCGTAGAACAGCAAACAAATAGCGCCTCGCTCCCGGCCGGCAGCCGGTCGCCGCGCCGGGCGGTGCCAGTGACTGCCTACGCGCTCCTTTGCCACGCGCGCTGTGGCCGCGCTATTGTTCTTCGCACCAAAACGTTGAAAATAATATAAATCATAATCCCATGGATAAAAACGACACAAATTAAGCATAGAGCTTCGTTTTACCTTAATATTAATAAAGACATAAACTCTAATAACTTGAATTTTCTTATATGGCTATTACAGGGGATTAAATAGGAAAAAAATTATAGTTCCGAACACCATCGATGAATATGACACAAAATGATTTAAACAATAGATACTAGAGTTAGAGAACCGTTAACACTGATTTCACCAACTTTAATATTTTTCTATAGCTATTACAGCGATGGGTAAGGTATTTGGGTGAAACCACTATTCCCATGGAGTGAGATGGCACAAAAAGCTTATGTATATCAGTTATGACTTTATTATCATCATGGAAGTTAAATTTTCAACTCTAATTTTCTTTTCAACGAAATAATGCATAAAAAGACAAATACCTAAATTGTGACCTTAGCAACCACCAAAAATGACACAAAATCATGATTTGGGTTGGTCTAATAGTATACTAACTGTATGCAAAAAATCATAAACTTTAATATTTTTGGAACCTCAAAACCTAGCGGTACCGGACTAAAGCATTTCATAGTCGAAAAACGGGCTGCGTGCACTACATACACACGAGTCCGCATACAGCAACATTTTTTCCTAAATACGCATGAAGCACGGTAATCAGGTAACAGAGATAGATAAACGCCCTAGACTGCCTAGTGCAAGCGAGACGACTGTTAGTGTATAGTATTACAAAAGGGAATTCCCGACTTCGTCTCCCACCTCCCCTTCTTCGTACTGCGGTACCGTCAACAAACAATCTTACGAAATAAGAAACTTAATTTTTTTTACTTAAAATATTAATTTTACTATAGTAGAACAAAAAGCCTTTAGACTGTAAACATTCCCCAAATTATTTAAAATCATTTAAACTGTGAAAGCATACTATAATTTTAATTAGGAATTTTGATAATATTAATTCATAGAAATGGTTTCCTACTTTCAAAAACATCTTATTAATTTGATAAATTCAGGACATTTTATGAAATAATGCAGCCAATGTATGAAATAATGTATATTTCATACAAATGTCATGAAATTATCAAATGAATAAGATGTTTTTGAAAGTGGTAAACCATTACTGTGAACTAATATAGCCCATGTTTTAATTTATTGTCGTATTGACAGCACCAACTTGTATATTTTGCTTTGTTTTTTTTTTATATAAAAAGTACGGCAAATGACTCAACACCACCTGATGTTAAGCGGAAAGAAGAGTCTAAAATATTATGAGATGACAGCTAGTGCTAGTCTGGCTGGACCCCAGGAGACGTGGGATTCTCGCTTGGAGCATACAATTTTTTCATCGTTTTCTTTCTTCATTTGTAATTATTACAGCTAGTGCAGTTTAGACTCTGACCGACTCCACCTTGCCGGTCCAAAAGTTGCTTGTTTGTTTTGAAGGAACCTATGTTATAGGAGGGAGGGAACATATGTGCCGGCAAATAATTCCAAGTTTTGAAAGTACGACAAAGAAACAAGGTACTAAATTTATTATTGCGTGATGTTAAGGTGGAGACAGTGAATTGATGACTCCGAAGGCCTGCACGCGTGCTCCTGAGTAGGAAGAGGGAAGGTGGGTTTTGGTCAAAAAGCTCTTCATAGCTCTCTTCGTGATATAGCCGTTAGAAGGCGCTAAGCGACGCAATGTCTCGATGCAATTGCAGAGGCTCAAGGTTGTTCGTAACTTACACATCGCCAATGATACGGGCAGCACGACGCTGCAATCTGTCCAGTGCATCGAGGCGGTACTTGGCGGAGCCATTCCACAAATGCGAGCAATATTCCACGCAAGACCAAACCTGAGTTTTGTGAAACAAATATAATTGGTCAGGCGTGAAAAATCGACGCACCTTGTTCAAGACATCGAGCTTCCGTGAGGCTGTTTTGATCACGGTTTCGATGTAGTTCCTGGAATTCAGATCGCAACATATCTCCACACCGAGTATATTAAGTATTAGCAACTACCCGCAGCTCTGCTCGCCTTCCAGAGTGTATCCTATCTGGCCCGGTGACTTGTCCCGGCGCCGGGCCACATGGGAAAAATAAAAATTTAAACGTCCCGGTGATATATTTACCCGTTCAGATGATACAAATAAAGTGCCATCGTCCCCAGTAAGGGGAGAAAAGAGGATACGCCTCGTAATTTGTGAAATACTAACTACATGCATCTATGAAAGGGATTGAACTTATAAATCAAAGTGCTAAGTATACAATAATCATTTTTTATTGTGAATGACGCGATACCAACTTGTGTCATCAAACTCAACCTGAAATAGACTTCTTATAAGTACATCTTTTCTAAATCCATTTTAAAAATATACATGTATATATTTGAAAATTTTATTATTTTAAAATGGGTTGGATTCCTAAATTGAAATTTAAATATTTAAAAAAAAAATCCTACTTGTTATAATAATATTTCTGAATCCTTTGAATAAGTAGCTTGATATTTTGCAGGTTATTGACCCAATAGATAGAGAAATTTAATGTCGTTTACGAAGTAAACACCTCCTAAAATACGAATATAAATATCATCAAAATAAAAAAAGTTTATATTTTTGTCTAGATTAGTCCGAATTAAAATGTAACCCTGTAACTCGTATCATTGATACGGCTGATACGGCGGATTATAAACAATCAACAATATACATATAAAATGGTCAAAAACAATCTTTGAAATAATAGTGAAAGCCAAAATGCTATGAACCCAACAAAATTCTTAATCAATACTTATTATAACATACAAACAGTCTTCAACATAGTTTTTTTATAAACAATCAAAAAATTCATATAAAATGTTTAAAAATTTGAACATAATAACAATCTTTTAATCAACGATGCCAAAATGCTATGAATTGGCTCGGCGCCGAGCCAAGTCACCGGATGGGATACACTCGCCTTCCAGGGTCTCAAGTTATCTCCGTAACAAATTTCGTCTAAATCAGTTGAGTAGTATAGGCGAGAAAACGTAACAAAGAAACTCACATTCGCATTTATAATTTTAGTCAGGATCATTTTAATTTCGTAAAAATACACTAAACTATTGTGTTTTTTAGGATTCCAAGTATCAAACCTATCACTGCGTCTCAAAATTATGTTATAATTTGAATACAGTCTATACTATGAAAATATGAGATACTGTAGCCGCCCGCGTGGCTGTAGATTTTCGCCCCAAAAAAGTATCCTATGTTTTTTAGAGGGTCTCAAACGATCTCTCGAAAGCGTAACAAACAAACAAACTTTCGCACAAATTTCTAGTGACTAGTTTCTAGTGTCATATACCTTTTTAATTTAAAACGATTTCATCAAAAATTAAATTGAATTACTGACCTATATGAGTGTCATACATATTAGTAGGTTTAAGATGGACGGAACATATCATAGCATACATCTGCTACAATCAGTCGCAACTCGCAAACCACTCAGTGTCGTCTCTCTTTACCTCCGGACAATTTTAACCATTTCTGTCTATATATTTCATCTTTGGCAGGATCGTAAACAAAACCATGACATAAAATGTGTATTTACTTATTATTTTCTTAATGTGTTTTCTATGCTAACGCTACCAGGTAATGCTGCTACCTTTCGGTAGGACTCGGAACTACTCGGTCGCTCGGGAGTACACGCTATCTCCGTCACTCGCATGCCTATACGTATAATTCTATCCCACTTATGCAGCAATATGGCGATTTTGGCTGGTTTGTTAATTTTAAGCATTGATATAAACAAAAAAGGGAAGATACGGCATCGACGCTCGGCGCGCGTTCCGGCTCAACTGTGTCCATGGGCTCACTTGGCAAAAAGTGCGTCCTAGTTGCGCTTGGAATTTCAAACGAGTACAGTAAAAATATTTTATTTAAATAGGCCACAAAGAAGCACTTTTAAATCGTCAAAAAAAACATTTTTATAACTATTCCAAAAAAAATATTGTTACGCTTTCTCGCCTATACCACACAACTGATTTAGATGATAACTTGAGACCTTGGAAGGCGAGCGGAGCTGCGGGTGGTTGCTAGTACTCAATATCAGTATAATTAATAAATTTTATAAAAAAATATCGTCACAATTTTATTAATGCTAAGATTACTCACTCACTGATGCTCGTAATTATTATTAAAATTCCTAATTAAAATTATAGTATGCTTTTACAGTTTATATGATTTTAAATAATCTAATAATAAATCTTTACAATCTAAAAACTTTTTGTTCTTACTATAGTAAAATTAATATTTTAAGTAATAAAATGAAGTTTCTTATTTCGTAAGATTGATTGTTGACGGTACTGCAGTACGAAGAAGGGGAGGTGGGAGACGAAGTCGGGGAATTCCTTTTGTAATACTATACACAAACAAACAGTCGCCTCGCTTGCACTAGGCAGTCAAGGGCGTTTATCTATCTCTGTTACCTGATAACCGTGCTTCATGCGTATTTAGATAAAAATGTTGCGTCTGTCTGTGGCATCGTAGCGCCTAAACGAATGGACCGATTTTGATACGGTTTTTTTTTGTTTGAAAGCTAATGTGCCTACGATGGGTCTTAGCTATAATTTATGAAGATCAGTTCCAGCGTTTGATGACTATCAGCTCATTTTGTACATGATAATAGGGTTTTACTAACTTTTACACATCAGATTGATTTGAAATTTGGTGTACTGTCACTTCGATGACATTCCCAGGACATACTATCTTTGAGCTGATCCTATACCATCAAAAAGTCTGCGAAATGCTTAATTCTTCAGAAACTTACAACAGATATAGCGTGTTTGGGCTCTTATGAACAGTCTCAATGAGATGGTGTTAGATAGATGATTAATGACGCCGGGGGTTACTTAAAAATTTTAATTTTGTATTTTGCTCGTTTATATCAACTTCCGGACCTTCTTGGACTCAACTTTCCGGTTGATTGGTAGAGAATGCCTAATGGTATTAAGTCTGCCAAATTGTAACTCATTTTGTGCAATTAAAGTTTAAATAAATAAATAAATATCAATGATTTTATTCAAATTGTTAATAAGTTATTTCCTAAGGTCAAAGCTGGCTGGGTGAACGTCAGCACTATCGATCGACTTGTTTGTATCGCCATTGATAAAGTATTAACTAACTCTAAACCGTTACGTATCGTCAATACGGTCGTGCCGTCAATGCGACAATAAATTTAAACATGGTCTATATTAGTCCATTGGTTTGCCTCTTTTAAAAATATGGTATTCATTTGATAATTTCATGACATTTGTATGAAATAATGCTGCCAACGTTACACTATTCCATACAAATGTAATGAAATTATCAAATGAATACGATATTTTTAACCGACTTCAAAAAAGGAGGAGGTTATCAATTGGTCTGTATGTTTTATTTATTTATTTTTTATGTTTGTTACCTCAGAACTTTTAACTGGGTGAACCAATATTGATGATTTTTTTTCCATAATTGGTTCCATAATTTTTTTTTGAAAATCCATTGGGTAGTTTGGTTTTTAAATCAAAAAAACTGGAAAAATTAAGTCGTCTACTTATGCGAAGTTGAGGATATTTGCTTTCCTATGAATTTTTAGTGAAATGATACGACAGTAGAAAACAATATAAGCTCACGGTCACCCATCTAGCTTTGACCTTCAAAAGTTATCACTAAAAAATCCGAAAAAAAAATCTAACATAAATTAAAACCGACTCCAAAAAACTAAAAAGGATAAAATAATTAAATTTTAGTAGGTACTCATACCCTAGGAACATATATTTGGAGTTGGTGCCAAGTTGTTTCCCGAAACCATAGATATTGAAGCACCGACTCCAAAAATATGTTCCTAGGGTATGAGTACCTAGGTACTAAAATTTTATTACACGGAGAAAAAAATCTTGTAGGGTTTACAAGAACAATGATTATAGGAACTAGACTTTCTTATTGTTAACGACACAGCAAGAATTCTGTGTTTGATTTACTAAAACTATAATTATACAGAACTTTTGTTATTCTAACAAAGTAATCTAGTAAAGCGTAAAAAATGACAAAGTAGTAATCATTAGTGATTTTAGTATTTTTTGTAGAATAAAAGTCTACAATACTTTTTAGATGGCACACTTTACTAGAACATTGGGTAGTTGTAACAGCACGAAGAGATGCAGCACATGAAATAGATTGCTACTGTTACACAAATTCATTTTATGAACTATATATTCTCGTTTGCACCACATATTAGTTTTGTTACTATAAATAGTGTTTAATTGTTATAGTAACTACAATATACTATACTATACTATAATAGTACAGCTATGATTACTCTGCACTAGCGTTACGCCTACTAAAACTGATATGTAATTTGTACTAGTGGGATCTTGTAAGTGTTATATTATATATAGTCAATAGTTATTTACTGTGATTACGTTCTTTTCACAATCTATTAAATACTTATTATGTTGTTTGTTGTGTGACGCAATATAATAATGTTAAATTTACATCAATCTTAATAATTAATTTTATAATTAATAAAAAAGCAACCGCTTTATTGTACCTACTAAACGTCTCAATTAGGGCATGGAACCGGTTTTTCCCGGTTCCAAAAAAACCGGGAAAAACCGGTTCTGTGTAATTTAAAAAAACCGGTTCTTCATGTCATAAGAACCGATTCTTTCGGTTCTTAATATGTGATTGTAGTTTTGTGATCATCTTTATTATTTTATTACAAAGATGTATTTTGTACTTCATATTATGGCTGATTTACACTTCCATAAGTACAGTAGCGAGTTTAGTAACCGGACAGTTGAGCAGTAAGTCATAAGTAGTAAGTATCGTCCAAACGTTAGATTAGCGAGTTAAGTTATAAGTGTCAGTTCCGCGACTAAGATTGTACTGAACTGTACTAAACTCGCCCGTCTACACGCACGATGACACGGCGAGTTTAGTTGGCGGGGTGAGGAAGACGCACGGGCGGGGTGCACTTGCACTTAACTTGCCGAAAAAATAGAACATCATTCTATTCTTTGTACTTAATTGTTAAGTTACTACTTAACTAGCAAATTCCCGTCCAAACAATGTTAAGAACTTAACTCGCCAAGACCGCAAGTTAACTCGCTACTGTACTTATGCAAGTGTAAATCAGCCATTAGATGGCGATGCAGGGTTTTTAAAATTTTTTGACCACACTTTTGGTGATTTGATCAAGATGTTCAATCCAATTTTGAATATAATGGGCTTATTTCAAGAGTTAGGAAAATTGTTAGACTATTTAGAAAATCTCCAACAATAAACGATGAAATCCTGCAGAAACATATAAGATCAGACTTTGGTAAAGAGTTTTCGTTAATTCTAGACTGTAAGACTCGTTGGAGTTCAATGGCAGAGATGATATCTCGTTTCAGGATGAGAATATCAATTGAGAAGGCACTTATCGATGTCAAATCTGAAGTTGTCTTTAACGATGACGACTGGCAAAATATGGAAGAGTTGGATAACATTTTGAACATTATAAAGACTATAGTGGAAGCATTATGTCGGCGTGATGCCACAATTATAACCGCTGACGTCGCAATCAAGTTTGCTTTGAAAAAAATCGGTGATATGAATTTTCAATTGAGCATTAAAATGATGAGTGCAATTACTAAACGATATAAGAAACGATGGCTAATTTAGGCTTCTTTGCTGAAATATCTAACCAACCCCAAAAAAATATTTTCATGATAGGACCACTGAAGATTTGAATATATTTCAACGTCAAACTAGCGAAGATATGTGCCAGGAAATAGTAGCTCTTATAAAGCGTACTAAAAATACTGCCGAAAATGAAGTGGCACAAAGCCGAGACTATCATGAATCTGATCCAGGAATTGAAGTCCAGTCAATTTTTTCATCAGCGGGCAATACTTGGAATAAAATACGATCTTCTTTAAGCGATGCAACTTTGAACGCAGTTTTTTACGTTCGTATTATCAAGGCAAAATAAATATGAAGAATCCCTGAGCAGTCCTCGTTTTTGTTTTAGTTGATTTTTCAAAAAATATTTATCGATTAGGAGTACTTTTGACTGACTAATAGTTTTTTATTTTCGTTTGTATTATTTTTTCTAATGTTATTACGATAATCTCTCAGAGAGTCTCTATGATAAGTAAAAAGTTGATTTATATGAATAATAATGACTGTTTCAAGACTGATTTGATTTTTAAAAATTACAATTATTACATGGTTACTTATGTTCTTTAAATTTATTAACATTTTGCCTTTTTTATAAATTTTATAAAATCGTATCTTAAAAAAACTTAAAAAAACCGAAAGAACCGGGTACCCGGTTCCAACTAGCTATCGGACCGAAGAACCGGTTCTTAGAAAAGAGGTCCGGTTCTGCACCCCCTAGTCTCAATACGTATTACATTATAATATGATATGAGGCAAAAGCGTCACAACACTACAGTAAAAATTTACTTACTAGGTTGTGAAAAGAACGTAATTACAGTAAATAACTATTCACTATAAACAATATAACACTTACAAGATCGCACACTACATCAAAATTTGTGATAATAAATGAAACGCTTAAATTTTGATAATCACATTTATTTTCTCAATAATAACTATTAATTTAATACTAATCCGTCAATACAAACTTTGGCACTAAAACACAGCATCAATAAACAGTCATTAATGATAATTAATACTTGTCACTATCACCGTAAAGTAACATATTTACTGTTTCCATCAAAATGAAACGTTAAATTATTTGGTACATAACTTGCAAGATCGTTTACATTTAAAAAGTACTTTTCACATTTTTTAACGTATTCAACTTTAGAGCTATAAAATCTATCTAATTTAAACATAAAGTATCAAAAAACTATACTCAAAGATAGATAACATTCTTCTTATTGGCTAAACATATAGATTCAATTACACTGAATATGCACTGGATACTTGTTCAGGTCAAATTGCTAGTCTTTATTTTATTCAAACGAAACAGTGCTGTACTCTTCCACTTCTTTTCAACCACATGGAATGGCTCAATATTATTTTGTACCAATATAACATCTTCATTTAAGCAACTTGTGGAAATGATTTATTATTAATATTTTTTTATTGACAAAATTAACAAGTTATCAGCACGTGAACTGAATAGTAGTAGCATAAAACGACTACACTTGACGAGAAAACTTAAAGAGGAATTAGGTAGCTACTTACTTCATATGTTTCTGAAACAGTTATGACTATTTGGTTAGGTACTGTTCCTTGTTCTTCTTGTTTATTATAATCAATGTTAAACCATTGGCTTATACTCAAAAAATGCTTGTGTGACTCTGTAGCATGCAGACAAATGCAACTAAAATCTGAAAAAAAAATGTAATTTTTGGTTGCAATATAGTTCTTCTAGTAAAACAAATATTCCATAATTTTGTCAGTCTCAAGTAACCACTTACAAATAACTTATTAAAGTAAGAAGTTAACCTCTGACTGAGATAGATACTGGTATATTTTTACTTACTGATTTTGAGCATACACGGTAAAAACAGATTTCTTAAAATGAAGCAAATTTCATCAAGGCAAAGCAAATTTATTTGCTTTAAGAAAATGATCCTCTCCCTATAGACGCAAGAAAATATTTAGTCGGTATTAGCAAAATATTCTCTTGTGTATATTTACTTAATTCAACACTAACATACTTAAAAAAAGAAAAGATTTTGTTGATTTAAGAATATTAGCTGTGTTTAACCATATGACTGGTATATTAAGAAATTCTTATGTTGCAAAATTAATAGACTTTTTACCTAAGTTAAATATAATATATATATATATATATATATATATATATATATATATATATATATATATATATGTGTATGTATATATATATATGTGAAATATTCATACAAATAGCTGTAGTAACTACTTATAAAGAGAAAAATAATGTAATTAGAGTTAAACAGCGTCATCACAATATTTATAAAATGTTTGCAATGCCTTACAAGGCCCATAATTGTTACCTTAAACCTACTATAATATTTTACCATCTGTATGTACATTATGGAGCATTAAACAATTTGATTTGATTTGATTTGATTCGATCTTTATCTTCTCAGTTTAAGAAAGCAAAATATTGTATATCTAAGTAAATTTTAAATTTGATTTGAAATTGTAAATATAACTTCAATTAATAGAAATATATCATAGAATAAGAAAATATGATTTTGATCAAAATAATCTTATTCTAAATTTAAAATGATTTTTTGTTGTTTCAAGAAATTAAAGTATTATTATAAAATATATCGTTTTTAAATCAAACTCACTATATATCAGATTAAATATATATTTCGTTGATTCAATTACACTACATTTTTGGGTTGACATTATATTTTATTAATTGGAAATCTTGTTTTATTTGTTTTATAATAAATATTACTCGAAATTAAAAATGTTTTCTTCTGTATATACTTACCTTGTGTTCTTGCCTGAAGTAAAATGTTTGCTTCAGCCTATTCAGCTCCTTCTTAATCCAAGAGCATGTTATTATAGATTTACTAAATATGATGATGAGATTAGAGATTAAATTAGAGATGCCAGTTTTTCTCGATTCTAAATATTGCTTTGTATGTTTATTGGTTATTTTTAAAACACAAATAAATTTGAAGAGTAACCTGATTTTGCCTTGCGCTCACACTATCAATGTTTTAATATGACAATGTGTACTTATAACAAAAATGTTTGGGTACTTATAGGAAACTGAAATTAGGTACAGTAGGTATTAATAAAAAGATTTATTAACAAAATGAAAATATTTATTTTTTAAAAAACAATCACCTACAAAAATCAATAATCACAAATCAAAATTCACAAAGAATAAAAATCAAGTCTCACATAAAATTCGCAATTCACTTTATACATTATGGATGTCAGATTAGTATACAAATCGCAATATGAGATTATTTTACTGCATTTTGTCTTCATTACTTTGTAAGCCCTTAAATGACTACTGTAATTAACAATTTCTAAATATAAGCAGTCATATAATATTTCGTGATTGTTTTCATTCAATACTATTTTTCTTATTAAATACCTCACATAGTGATGAGTCTCTAGTGTGTCTTATTTTCAATATGTTTTCATAAAAGAAGTCCCAGTAAACATAAAAGTTCAGTGCTTTTTGTGGATACATTAATTCAAAATCAATGTTTATCTGAAATTAAAACAGAAATAAATTAATTTAACTTATTATAACATAATTTACAAACTCAATCGGTATTATTACAAAACCTGGTTTAAACCTGGTCTAAAGTTAGTCTTGGTTTAAACGTGCACGACGCTTTCACTTGTATCAGTCAATATACATACCTAGATATAGACAGCGTCAACTTAGTTCTGGTTTAAACCAGGACTAACTTTAATCCATGTTTTGTAATAAGACGGTATGTATTCAAAACTCACATTCACCAATAGTGAAAGGAAAAAAGACATGAAAATAACAAACTGAAGTCTTTCACCATCTTCACGGATAAGCCTGAGATATTAAGATAGGTATGCAGTGTTTCTGTCATACACAGTAACATATTACGTATACATTGGATAGATAGATATAATATATTTGTTCGCGTGCATACATGTGTACATTATGGTATGTATGTACCTATGCGACGTTATATGTGATGCGGCACCATGTATGTTCTTCGGTTAACGTCTGGCTGGTAGGTAGGCGAGGGGCAGATGTAACCTATTAGTAAAATGTATTATCTAGAGGTCTTCACGCTCCGGAAGGCATGTTATTCCGTTGGGCCTAGTTACATCCGGCCTATAAGCCTAGGTCCGAGTTGTGAGTAATGACCCATTCCTTTAATGTGACCAAAGGCCTGTGCCCCGCCAGTGGGGACATAAGAAAGGCTGATGATGAGTGGGAGATGGTTGCATACTGATCATATCAGGCCGGAGATCCTTTAGTAAAATTTTAATAGTGTAAAATGAGCTTACCTACCTTGAAATTTACTAATAAATTTACCTTTTTACTAGGTGGTAGGCCCGTATGTAGGGTCGCCTGGGTAGGTACCACCGCCTTTACTAGGTGGTAGGCCCGTATGTAGGGTCGCCTGGGTAGGTACCACCGCCTTTACTAGGTGGTAGGCCCGTATGTAGGGTCGCCTGGGTAGGTACCACCGCCTTTACTAGGTGGTAGGCCCGTATGTAGGGTCGCCTGGGTAGGTACCACCGCCTTTACTAGGTGGTAGGCCCGTATGTAGGGTCGCCTGGGTAGGTACCACCGCCTTTACTAGGTGGTAGGCCCGTATGTAGGGTCGCCTGGGTAGGTACCACCGCCTTTACTAGGTGGTAGGCCCGTATGTAGGGTCGCCTGGGTAGGTACCACCGCCTTTACTAGGTGGTAGGCCCGTATGTAGGGTCGCCTGGGTAGGTACCACCGCCTTTACTAGGTGGTAGGCCCGTATGTAGGGTCGCCTGGGTAGGTACCACCGCCTTTACTAGGTGGTAGGCCCGTATGTAGGGTCGCCTGGGTAGGTACCACCGCCTTTACTAGGTGGTAGGCCCGTATGTAGGGTCGCCTGGGTAGGTACCACCGCCTTTACTAGGTGGTAGGCCCGTATGTAGGGTCGCCTGGGTAGGTACCACCGCCTTTACTAGGTGGTAGGCCCGTATGTAGGGTCGTCTGGGTAGGTACCACCGCCTTTCTTATTTCAGCCGTGAAACAGTTCGCTGTGTTTCGGATTGAAGGGAAAGGTAGCCAGTGTAATTACTGGGCATGGACGGCATTTCATCTTAGGCCCCAGGATGACAACGCACCTGCAATATCAAGTGATTTTTCCTTGTTATTGCAGGTGTGTATAGGCGGCGGTAACCGCTTACCATCAGGTGGGCCGTCAGCTTGTTTGTCATCTAGTAGTATAAAAAAAAAAATATGCAGGTATATATTCTTCAAGTTACCACTGCGTAAGGAATTTAGCAACATTTTCATCCATCTTTTATTTTAAACCCTATTAAATTTTTACACGCCACCTTTTATGCCACACAGTTTTATCTGAAATGACGAAAGTAAGGCGGCTTTTTTGATGACTTGGACAAGATGTTTAGTTTCTGTTGCGAAACGTGTAGTTCATAATACGCTTATACAGGCAATCACGGCGAGATAGTTTATGTTGTCTTAACAAATTATTTTTTGAGTTAAAATGAAAAGAATTTTATGTAATTGAAACCTTATAATTAATGTTATTCACTGTACTAGTTATTGTTGACTGTACGAATTACTATATTGTTAAGGTTAAATATATTGGTAAAGTATAACAAACTATAAAGTTGTACTAAAGACAGAGTATTTAATACTATAAACAAGTTTTAAGGTACTCACAACTAAAGAAGGTATCGTATAAATCACCAGAATATTATTCGTAATGAAAACACTTTATTTTAGTAATCTTTACATAATGACTCGTATTATGTACTATCAACAATCGTAATAGTAAACATAAGAATTCTTGTAGGATTACATTTAGTAAACTTGACGATATGAAATATTATGAAAACAGAAAGTTAGTACGATTAAACAGAATAAGGTATTAGAAACAATAAATTTGTTAAAACAACTAGAAATCTAGTAATAAATTTTTACTAAACACTTCTCGTAATTATTTCGGTCATCGATTTTTCTCCGTGTATCCTGTATCGTGTATCCGTGTGTCCTTTTCAGTTTTTTTTTAGAAAGTGGCCAACCATTTCTATGGACCATGTTTAAATTTATTGTCGCATTGACGGCACCACCCTGTACAATACGTAATATTATAGTTCAATACGTACCTATAATATTTAATGAATTTTCTTCAAACTCCTAACCATTAAGGAGTTGTACCTTTCATCAACAAAAGATGGTGATGGTGTCTGACACAGTAGCAAGTACTTGAATAGCTTTAAAAACAAGTAAAACAAGTTCATACTACGTGTCTATAAAATTTGAGGTTTTATTTTGTTCCTCCAAAAAATTGGAATGTTTTGCCGGCACATGTTTTCCCTCCTTCCTATAACATGGGTTCCGTTAAAAGAAAAATGAGAAGCACCCTTTGGCGTGAAAAGGCAGCTTTTGGGCCGGCATGGTGGAGCCTGTTAGAGCAGTGTCTAAACTGCACTAGCTGTAATAATTACAAATAAAGAAAGAAAACGATAAAAAATTGTATGCTCCAGATGGGAATCGAACTCGCGTCTCCTAGGGTCCGGCCAGACTAACAATAGCTGTCTTCACATTTCTCTTATAGACTCTTCTTACCGCTTCACATCGGGTGGTGTTGAGTCATTTGCCGTACTTTGCCTACAAGGTGTTAGATGACTTTCTCATTTCAGTTTTTTTTATTCAGAGTTTGAGTTTGATTGAACACAATGATGCTTTTAGCATTATTGTTATGGCGGTAGACCAAGGTAAGATGGTGGCAACAAAAAGAAATTAGTTTTACAAGAAATAGTTTATTGAAACATATTACGGGAGTATGCAAATATTTACAGTTAACTCTAGTACATAACAGATGTACCTACGTTATTAAAGATGTGACAATTGTCTAGAAGTAGTAAAACCAGATAGTTAAAGTGTATCATTTCATTGTGTGCGTTGTACAAGTGGAAGAGGGTCACATCGCAACCATTGACTGGATTTTGTTCACACCGCGGGATGTGAACAAAGCACTGGTATTCTGCTACAACCCGCGGGCTTCTTGCTTTTAAAATGTAACAGACAGATAACATTCAGTGTCATTATGACACAGAGATGCTGACGACGGATACATATCCGACAATATCCGTGATAGGTATCTGTCAGTTAGATTTGTACTTACTTACGATGACAAAGTAAACTGTAACTTATTATTACATTTAAATATCCGCGTAAATTGATACTGCACAGCCTTAACACAGCAATACTGTCTCCACCTCAATATTACGGACAAAGAAGTTAAGTAACTAACTCTTTTCTTTGCCGGACTTCCAAAACTTGAAATTCTTTGCCAGCACATGTGCTCCCTTCTTCCTTTAACATGGGCTCCTTAAAAAGAGGAGTGAAAAGGCACCTTATGGGCCGACAAGGTGGAGGCGGCTAGCACAGTGTGTTTCAAGCTGCACTAGCTGTCTTCGCATACGCTTCTTACCGCTTCACATCAGGTGGTGTGACGTCTTTGGACGTGCTTTGTATAAAAAAAGCCTCAGCAGTAAAAGAACATTCAAAATTCCGACGGTCTTTTTTATTCTGAATTTTAATATTATTTTTGTATTTTTTTTTTCATGCAAGTAAATAACTCGCCTACGTTTTCATGCAATTTATGAACTTATATGTGTTCTCAGGATTCTTTTGATTTTTTGGATTCACCAAAAGCATTTTTGGAAAGGGAATTTTGTAATTTTTTGAGATTTTTTAATATTTGTCATATTAATGCACAAAGTATACCTCAGCACTACTCTGATTTACTGGCTACCTTCTCTACTGATCTTGTTCATGCTATATTAGTTTCTGAAAGTTGGCTAAAACCGAACCTTGCTTCTACTTCCTACAGTCTCCCGGGTTTTATCTTGCTGCGTAATGATCGGGTTGGTAGGGGTGGTGGGGGAGTAGCAATTTATCTCAGGTCGGATATATCTTATAAAATAATTGATACGTCTCCTAAGGAGTATTCCCACTCCATTGAGTATATTTTTATTGAAATTATTTTTAAAGGGGTTAAGGCTGTTCTTGGAACCGTTTATTGTCCTCCAGGTGTTAATTATTTTTCTAAACTTGAATCTTTAGCAGTGTTACTGCTAGGTATAAATGAAAACCTCGGTTCTTGACTGCTGAATGTGGAATGATTTTATTTGAAACTTATGCGAATATATATACAAAAAACCTTACATACGAATAATATTTGAACCAATAAAAAAACTTAAATTTAGACCAATAGGGGTTGTGTATAACGCCGCCTCGCTCTAGCCATTGCTCTCACTCGGTGTGTATTCAGTACTATCAGTACTGCGATGTATAAATAGCCGTCGACGCGATCGGCTCGCTCTTTTGACCGGCGGCATCGGAGCGACTAGGCGTGTGAAGATAAGAGCGCAAACGACGGCACACGGCGAGACGTGAAGAGACGACGGCGTCCTGGACTTGCAGTTGGTGTTGAGCCTCTTGAACAGATTGTCCTCCATCTTATTCAATAGATTGTCCTGAAAGCTCTTTTCAGAGCTACTTTCTGTTTCGGCTACAAATCTATTCTGGAATTGCTCTGCTCCGAATATGCTGCTATAATCATCATGGGTGACTTTAACACTGACCTTTTGAAGTCCACATCGCAATCTCTTAAATTGAAGTCCATCGTGGAATCTGTAAACCTGTATATACTTCCAACTGACCCTACTCACCACAATTTTTATACTGACGACTCCTGGATTGACTTAATCTTTACATCTTCTCCTGATCTGGTCCTTAAGCACGGTCAGATTTCTGCACCTTCCTTCTCCAGACATGACTTGTTATATGTCTCCTATAAGCTAAAACTCTCCAAACGACAGCCTGAGTTTGTACATTTGCGAAATTTTAAGAAGTTCGATCCCGACAAGCTACTTCTTGATGCATCTCGCATTGAGTGGTCGGTTTTGTATAGTGCTTCGACTTTGGATGAAAAAGTATCGCTGTTCACCTCTCATATCCTAAAGCTGTACAATACCCATGCTCCTGTTCGTAGTATGCGCATTAAGCGTCCTCCCGCTCCGTGGATTACTAGTTCTGTACGTGCTGCTATGGCTCGACGTAATCGGGCCTTTCGAAAGTTCAAGGAAGATCGCTGTGATGACAATTGGAATTTATTTAAGATATCCAGGAATCGTTGTAATTATATAGTGAGGGCTGCTAAGCGACGTTACATCCATGATAATGTCTCTGACTCTTCATCAGCAAATATTTGGAAATTTCTGAATTCTTTAGGTTTCGGCAAATCAGTAAAAAGTGACACTGCTTTATCACACTCCCTTAATGACCTTAACCGCCACTTTTCCTCTGCTTCTGCCTTGGACGACAATACGAAACTCTCTACCATCGTAGCTATACAATCATTGCCACCGCTTAATATTCCTCTTTTTGAGTTTTCACCGGAATCTGATGATGATATACTCAAGATAATTGTTTCTATTAAATCGAAGGCTGTGGGTTGCGACGACGTTGGCAGGCTTATGATTACTTCTATTTTAGTTCATATTCTTCCTGTCATTACACATATCATAAATTTTTCACTAGATCGTGGCAGTTTCCCATCTTCTTGGCGTCAAGCGTACGTCATCGCACTTCCCAAAATTTCTAACCCAGTCTCTTTTGACCACTATAGGCCTATCTCAATACTCCCGTTTCTTTCCAAAGTTCTGGAAGCTGCTGTCCACAAGCAGTTTACCAAATGCATCTTTAACAATAATATATTATCTCAATATCAATCTGGTTTTCGTCCGGGACATAGTACCACTACTGCTCTTCTTAAAGTTTCTGATGATATTAGAGCTGGCATGGATGAGTCACGTCTGACTGTTCTGGTTCTAATTGATTTTTTAAATGCTTTTAACACAGTCAACCATGACATACTCCGTGCTATGCTCTCTCATCTTTGCATCTCATTGCCTGTACTGGATTGGTTTTCCTCCTACCTCAGTGGGCGTCGGCAAGCCGTCCGACATTCAAATACTCTCTCCGACTGGTCTGAGCTTACTGTTGGTGTCCCGCAGGGTGGAATTTTATCACCTATCCTTTTCTCCCTTTTCATCAATCACCTTTCCACTTCTCTTCAGAGTCATTATCATATATATGCCGATGATTTACAAATTTATGCACAGGCTGAGTTGTGTAATGTCGAGGATGCTATTTCTCAGCTCAATGTCGATCTAATCAGAGTTCAGGACTGGTCAAGTAGATTTGGTGTGAAGGTTAACCCCGCCAAGTGTCAAGCAATCATTGTGGGTAGCTCTAGACAACTTGCCAAACTTGATGTATCTTTACTTCTGCCTCTAAAGCTTGACAATATAATTATTAAGTGCACGACAAGTGTTAAGAATCTGGGCCTTATGCTGGACAGTACTTTGAGTTGGAATCAGCATATTAAGGAAATCAGTCGTAAGGTCACTGCGACACTAAGAGCACTGTACAGATTAAAACACTTTCTCCCTGTTAGTACTAAAATCCTCCTTAACCAATCACTGGTTTTGCCAATTATTGATTATGGTGATGTGTGCTGTACGAACTTATCTCAAGAGTTGTTAAATAAATTGGATCGGCTTCTTAATAATTGTATTAGATTTATTTATGGTTTACGCAAATACGACCATATTTCATCATTTCGTTCCCAACTGAAATGGCTACCTATTCGTGAGCGTAGATATATCCGAATTTTGTGTACTCTTTATAGCGTACTATTTGCTCCTAGTTCTCCTTCCTACTTAAAAGAACGCTTCCAATTTTTGCAATCCTTCCACGACCGCTCGCTTCGATCCAACGACCATCTTGCCCTGCTGTTCCCTTCTTTTAGCTCTGGCTTCATGTCGGACTCATTTGTTGTCTCTGCTATACGGCTTTGGAACTCAATACCTGACAGTCTACAGAAATCTAGGAACAAGACACTCTTCAAAAGGGAATTGCGTGAATATTTCTTAAATTCACTTGACTAGTTACTAGTATGTTATTTCATCTTCTTGATTTTTCTTATGTACTGACTATTTTATTATTTGCATGGAGTTTTGTTACTTATATGTAGAAATTTATGTAGCATATATTATAGTTATATATTTAGTTTATTTGATATGTATTATTTGTTTAGTTTAGTTTGTTCTAAATATTTATCTTTTTTTTTTATTGCTATGCACCGCTTACTGAGTTTTCTGCTTAGCCCTTGGTTGACTGGTAGAGAATGCTTTTGGGCGTTAAGTCCGCCATTTGTACATTTTTATTTATATTGTGCAATAAAGTTTAAATAAATAAATAAATACCGCACATTGGTACACACACACACGTATGTACTTATAAAATTATAAATAGGCATCGTTTTATACAGAATTTAGGCGCAAATCATTTCACTGTTACCAAGCTTTCCAGGTATAGGATTAACACGAAACATTACAAAAGGTTCGTGTCGCTATCGGACAAAGACCGAACGAACTAAACTTTGTATTTGACATTATTATTTTACACCTTAATTTTATCCAGTTTCTCTGGAGAACAATCAATGTACTATATCGTTACCTAGCTACGCTTTCGCTAATCTTAAAGTACATTATAGACAAATCAGATTTAACTTAACAGTCTCCATTTCATTTCTATTCAAGCAAAAAAAAGATAAATTTACGTTTAGAAACGATAAGTTGACAGAGAGTTAGCCAATCCATAATAACTTGCAAAAAGTTTTATACTTGGATAATAATTCTGTCAAACATTAACACTTCGAACCTCAGAACAATATCTGAGCTTCAAACATCAAATTCCAGACACAATTGATTTTTTAATTGTCATAACCCTGATAACGCCGCTTGAGGGAAATAAGGATAGGTATAGATAGGTGTGCATGTCAGAATCGCATCGATAATAGTTTAGTTACGTTCGGCCTTTGTCGGAGTATTCCGAGCTAACTTTAACACTCTTATATTCAGTGACCGGAATTGGGTGAGTATTTACCTACAGTTTGTAGAACAGAGATAAAAATCGGAGACTTCGTTAAAATAATTTTTTTACCTCACCGATAATTAACCGGAATTTTAACTACGTAAATTCAATCATCAAATTAATTAAATAGAAATATTCTACCTTATAAAATTTTTCACATTGCTCTTAATTTTTAATAACTTCAAAAAAAAAAGGTTTTCATTCGACTATTTTTTGTATGTTTGTTACGCGGTAAATATTAATAATGAGATGTTTAAATTCACGTTATTAAAGATACGGTAAATTTACCGGTAAAAAAAATATTGCAGGAAAGTCTCCAATTTTATCTCTGTTTTACAAACTGTAGGTAAACATACTCAGCCTATTCCGATCACTGTATATAATTGATATCTGTAGAAAATCCTCATAAGTATACCACACGCTCCCTACACAAACGAACGATTTACATTTATTAGTTTCATTCATGCAAAAATACTTTTATATATGTTCACTATTTATGTATACAAACACCAAGTATGTAAACGGCTAAGCTACTGGACTGTGACGTACTTATACACTGCGACAGGTTCGACTTCGTGACACATCACGGATATTTCACTGTGATACTAACCTGACACGTACCCGTGACAATAATTGTTTTAATTAATATTTGTCACAGGTACTTGCACACGTAAACTCGTCAGCTCGTCACAATACTGTACAACTACTCGAAGCAGGCGTCAATCATCTAAGTGCATTCGATAGATTTCTTGACAAATACAACATTACCAATTGAATAAGTGAGTTTAGAATATTCGTTACAAATAGTGCATAATTTTGTTTCATCTTATAACTATTAAGGTTGTAGCTAGTTACCGTAGCTAGAGATTGCAATCCCGCAGCTCCTTCGATCCCGCGGGATCCACATTCGGTATTACTCAATCCCGCGCGGGATCCCGCACCATAGAATTTATGTTGTAAAATTAAATTACAACTACGGATTTTTGAGTAAAAATCAACTTACATCAAAAAATTTTTAATCATTAATATAATAAATGTTGCTAATGTTGTTGAAAATATAAGTTGATTGCTGAAATCATTACGTTTCTATTGACAACTCAAGCATCAGATTCCAGACACAGTTGATTTTTCAATTGCCATAGCCCTCTGGTGGTATATCACCGCTTCACGGAATAATTAAGTATAAGTATTTACTAATCCGTTTTCTTAGATTCATCTTTAAATATTTGGAATAGTTGTTAGTTTTGTTTAATTTCACCCTTACTCCTTACAACAGTTTAATAATTTAAGTTATTTATATTTAACGCCAGACGGTGAATACGAAAACACTTGTCATGTACAGAAAGAAGTGCGCAGCGCAGGCCACCAACCGTCCGCTCTCGTCGCTGGCGGCGCGCTGTGCTGAACTCAGTGTTGCCAGTGACCCATAGTCAATAGTAACACGAGACAGTTCAAAAGTAACATTTTCATGTCAAAAGTGCCATATATTTTTTTTTGTAAAATAGACTAATACTGAAACATGTTTCAGAATTCATTTTTTATTTTTTCGAATAAACATGTTACAGAATTCATTTAGAAAAAACTTCGAAAAAATCGTAACAATCTTTTGAGATCGTAAAACTTACTATTCAACAAAAAAAAGTAAATTATAAGCTACTCCATAGCGCAGTTTCATGACTATTCGGTGTGTGAATTTTTTCGCTAGTTTTGTTTAAATCCTACAAGTAACGTAAAAGTAACATGTTGAGTCGTGTAACATGAAAGTAACATGAGAGGGTCAAAAGTAACATAAAATGTCACAAAAGTAACATTCTGGCAACGCTGGCTGAACTGCAACGTTGCGCTCGTGCTATTGTCCGACATTTTTAGCACCAAATTTTTTATTTGCGGGATCTGCGGATCCGCGCTTTGAAGGTGCAGGATCCAGCAGAATGATAAATGCAGTGGGATCTCGCGGGAATGCGGGATAGCAATCCCTACTCGTAGCATAGCAAACTCCCTCCGGGGCTGGGGCGGTAGTGAGTGGACAAAAGTTTGTCTCTCTCTTCGTCCAAGAGATAAAAATTTTGTCTGAGTAGGACTAAGAGGGCATGTGGTGGACCGTACTAGTCCTGCTGATTGCAATAGTTAATCTTCCTAGTCATTAGATTACGTAACATGTGATCATGTGTTCCGTCTTTCCTATAACATGGGTTCCTTCAAAAGAGGCGTGAAAAAGCACCTTTTGGTCCGGCAAGGTGGAGGCGGCTAGAGCAGTGTCTGAACTGCACTAGCTGTCTCCGCATATGGACTCTTATTCTTACCGCTTCACATCAGGTGGTGTTGTGTCATTTGGCGTGCTTTGTATGAAGAAAAAATGGCTCGATTTTGAGGAAATCAACTGAAGCGTAGACAAGCGGAGCGGAGCAAACGAAAAACAACATAATCCCGTTGACTTAGACCACAATTTACTACAACTTCTTCATATCTGAGACATCTCCGACACTTTCCTTCCGCTTTGACTCTCACTAGTATTGCACAAAATTTCGTTATTCTTTGCGCAATAACGTAGATAATTTATTTGATCAAGAAAACACGACTCTGCTCTGATCTGGTGTAAATCAACCTGTATTATTGCTTGTACATAATATAAACATTATGTACAAACAATATAAATTGTAGGTACTTATATTATATATAAATTCATCCTCCCTCCTAACTTGCCTTGCCCGACGGGGTCCAAAATGATCTGTAAAATTAAACTTCCAACACCGTGTTAAGCGCAGGCCACACCGCCGGCGGGCGGGCGAGCGAGCTAGGCGGGCGGGCGAGCGAGCTAGGCGGGCGGGCATCGTTTCACCTCTTTTCATACTTTGGTTCACACCGCGAACTACAGAGCTAAGCTACGTCAGCGATGCGAACGAAGAGAACGAAATATCCAACAATTGGGATGTTGCCTAAGTTTGAATTTGGCGCTATTTTTCACAAATTCGGAAAATATACGCTACGGTTACCCATGAAAACAATTCAAACTTAAAAGATAAGGAACATTGTTGAAGTTTTACTGATTTGAAAATTAAAAAATTGTCATAGATACTTATTTTTTCAAAATTTATCAAATTGTTAATGTAATGGTATTAGATTGCTGACATAAATTAAACAATTATTATTACGACAACTATTAATAAAAACAAACTAAATACATAGTTATTATTAATTTTGTCTGCCTATACATACAGAAATGTATGCCCATACATTTCTTAGTAGTATGGGAACATGTGACGTCACCTTGTTCCGTAGATTTCCTATGGAGCGTTTTAGGACGATGCGCCGCAACACATCAAACACACCACTATATCTGTGAAACTATTAATCTTAGACATACTATTTATTTTGCAATATTTGTTTATGCGATATAAACTTCTTATTTATGAAATAATAAAAAAGTTGTCACTACCCTATCTAAAGATACCAGCGAAGCTACTCGTTCACCTCGCTAGGCGCGCCCGGTTCGCTAGTCCGCTCGCCCTCCACGTTTCGACTGTTTTTCGGACTAGTCAACTTTCGAATAGCTTCGCCCGACCGCCTAGCTTCGTTCGTAGGTTTTGGTGTGAACCCCATAGTTAAGCCAATATTCCGCGTAGTTTGTATAGTTTCCTTCTCTAGCCTAGCTCGCTCGCCCGCTCGCTGGCGGTGTGGCCTGCGCTTTATGGCTTTGTTATGACATTTATAGTGATTACAGAAGCAACTGTAATACATTATTTTTTACGTTTATCTATTCCCAATGAATAGATAAAAGTAAAAAAGTTTGAAGGATTAGAAAAATATTAAAACTATAAAAAGAATCATGTCCTCGGGCGGGGAACAAACCTGCGACTTTCACATTTCTTTTGTGATTTAAAAGTTCTTTACATCGATTTAGGACTTAGGATAAAATAGGAAACTAAATAGAAAATAAAAACAACCATGTTTACTATAGCAGTGCATTTAATAAAATAAAAACGACTGAGCACAACGAGGCGGACGTGACGCGGCCGATGCGACGTCCGACCGACCCGACCGATCCGACCGAACGCCGACCGCGCCGTAATGTGTTCATCTCTGTACAATTCCAGTCACGCGTTCGTTGTCACATGTCAAAGTGACGTCATCATCCACCTGTCAAGCCGACAGCACTTTGACAGGTGACGAGCCACGCGACTCTATTACTTTGGTAAAATGGCTGGCTTTTGGACATCATTCCGACCGCATTGGCAGCTGTCAATCTCATTTTTACCGACGCGATATTTACAGTTTGGGTGCAACTAATAGAAATGTCAACAAACACGATAAAAAAGTTCCAATTAAAAATTAACATAAATGAAAATTGACAGCTGTCATTGCGTCAAAACATTAGAAACAGTCTGGTCCATGCGACGGGTACAATATGCGATAGTTTCTCAATTTTACAAGAAAAATACTTTTTTATATATTTTATTATACAAATTCATATATAAATGTTATCGGCCACGTCGCAGTGACAGACGCACGGGAAGACCACAGTCGAATGTCCAATGTTAGTTCATATACTTGCGATTGAAACACAAACATAATATTAAGTATACAAAATAATCATGGGTAAACAGAAATCAATGAAAAATATGCGGATGACGGTACCCGCCACACTAAACCACAAATACAATCATTCTCTTCGAAATTGATATTGCAATTAAAATCCTATTCTGTTAGTAATTAAACATACATTTGCGTGCTATAGATTACACACTTCATAATAAAATTAGCTAAAACTGTCATATGACAGGTAAGTATATGAAACACCATCCTATGACAGTTGATTAAAACAAGACAAATTGTTCGTAATCAATATGCAATCTAAATCTGGTACGTACAATATGTTTATTAATTACTTATGTCTATGTTTGGGTACCGCCAAACACAAGTACAAGCAAAACGGAACCTTAAGTCTACAGCATACGGCTCAACATCCAGCAGAGAAGGAAGACAGTTACATTACAACTTTAAGACCTCTACACTGAATGTAATATTGTATGACATTTACTGCATTTTTTTAATTCATTGTAAACTATTATTAGTGTATAGACATCTCTTCATACTAGCCCAAAAAGAAAGATAGAGCATGATCAAAACCCAATTTGAATTTGGATATCTTAATTCGTCATTCGTCACTGTTTAGTAAACAGACAAGGCTTTGTTATTACATTTATAGTGATTACAGAAGCAACTGTAATACAGCCCAATATTACACGCAGTGCAAAGCGCACATTCCATTTACATTACATTTCAAACCAAACTGAGTAAATACTGGAGGCAAAAATAATAATAATAATAAGGAAGCACTTAAAGAACATGAGAGATAATGATTAAACTAAACCTAACTACAGTTACCGTGACCAGTTACGAAGACATATATATTTTTTAAAGCGAGTAAACACACGAGTTTTATACATAAGTCAGAAATCCGAAACTTGGATTTGCGAAAATTTCAAGTCAGGGATATAAAATCACAAGTCATTTATTGCAATTTATAGTTACAAATTATTGATTAATAAAACATTTATTACACGTGAATTTGACACAATTACAGTACGAAAGCCTAATAAATCTTATAATGTGATTCTTCAAATCAATAATTTGTACTTAACTAAAGTAAAGAAAACAACAAACAATCCTTTATTTTAACATACCGGGACTGAAACATCATTATTATTACAGATGGAAAAACAAAACTTCTCAATGTCTTCGTAACATGGACACGTTATAAAACTAAAAACGAGAGATATGCAAGACGATCGTGAACACCGCGCACTGAAAAACAACGCGTACCTACACCGAGATACTGACTCTCAACATGAACACATAAAATAGTGACCCTCATTCTGAAGACACACTCTAAGTTCAAATTTAAGGACAGTATATATCTTTCTCGCGATATGTAACAGGAAAAGATAGCAAGAATTCGTTTAGAGCTGTCAACTTTTAGACAGATTTCAAAGGAACTATAGACAATTTTAGACGGCATGTACGGAGTTGTTACGAGGAGAGGGAGGATGTACGGTTACTAAATGTCAAATCTTATGACAGCCATCCTTTTCGTATTCATATTGAGCGAAAGAAATGCACTGATCTTAAATTTAGACTTCGCATGTGTTCTCCAGAATTAGGGCCAGTGTTTTGTAAACTTTGGACCGTAGGAATTTGTGAGTGCGAATCAAAACGGAAACGTGGAAACGGTATTGGTACAAGTATGTGGTGCTCACGAGCGGCCTTGCCGTCAGTAATATTGCATGGCACGAAGCCCCGAGCGACGCAACTAGTAGGTTAACTACATAAAACACAATATTGACGTCATCAAAATGTGTAGCATCTGTCATACAATATAAAAAGAGTCTTGAGTGTCATACAATAGTAAGAATTTAGCAGCGTGAGACTTAGGTTTAGGTTTCAAGAAATTTATTCTCAAAAAGACATATTACATTGTCTTACAAGAGAACTTGTTACTTGTTAAGTATAAAATAGTTCATAGTCACAAACGGCAGGATTAGTGTTTTTTTGTCCAATCAATCTTATAAGTAGGTAAATAAATCACGTTAAAATTAATGGAAAGATCCATTTAACGCACAATTAAACTAATGTTAAAGACTTTATCAGCAACATTATTAACATTAATTCAAGACAAAACAACTTACGGTCTTTAAGGAAAAAATATTCCAAATGGCGTGGCGTCCCAGCTTAGTTCTATTGCAAAGAAAGAAATATTATTTTTGTGTTAAATAATGAAGGTGTTACTTATGAAGTACTTACGTTGTACGCCCCACGCTGGGCTTACGACCGAGAAGCTCAGAGATAATCTCGTACGAGCAACCTATGGTTGGAGGGCCAAAGCGGTTGTAGCTACAACTGGGACCCATCCGGAATCAACCGTAGCGACAATTTGCATTTTGTTTACAAGGCTCACTTGACAGATGCTAGTATTTCAACGACTAGTCTTGCGTGCGTTGTTGACTCGGGGCAGGCGATCCTTACACACACCAATGTACAAGTTGCATTACAAGCCGAGCGTCGTGTCACTGTACTGAGTTTTCACCGAACAAAACAGGGAATGAACTGTCATAATACAGTAGTGATGAACTGTCATAATACAGTTTAAAAGGGGTAGGTCTGTAATATAATTAACGTATCTAACATATACATTTATTTTTACAAAAACTGCGTCGCAGCATACAAAGAGGGTAATGTTATTGTAGCATAATTATAAATTAGCCTGTTCCGTAAGTAGGATTCGAACGAGTCCACAATCCATTTATCTATTTGATCGGAGTGTACCATTGACACGACACTCAGGAAAGTCAAAAATAAAATAGAAACATAATAATAACATAAATTGTACTAAAATTAAACAAAGCCCACTGAGGGAAGGTGTAGGTCCATAGCTCGTTTGTACAATCGGTAGCACGTACCGGGTTACCAAACTATTGGATAAGGTAGATCTAGTGTTATGGTTGGTGTAATGTCGATTGTAAATGCTACTAATTGGTAATACATATTACTCAAAGAATTACCGTCGGCACTACTTGGTTTAAGTCGACAAATATCGTAACCTACTTTTGTTGAAATGACACACACAAATTGCTTTCCTATAATCCAGCGGGACTTCTTATTATCTGCCAAAATTGTGTTTGTTGACCTAGCCCAGTGTTGCTAGCCGATATAATAAAATATTACCATATTAGTAGCATTCGCACTATTCGTTAGGTTACTCTTAAGTATTCAATAGAATCTATATAAAAACATGTCGCACACCTAGGACCGCAGGATATAAAACACAATCGAACTAGCATACTATATCTAACACACGCATAATCGCTCTGACGAGTTTTAGGAGGAAGTTAATATATGTAAAGTCTTGTATGACAGCAGACTACTATGACAACGGAAAACTAAGCGACAAACCATATGACAACATGCGATTAGGATCAGATCATCTATATGACAACGGAAAACCAAATGGCATACGAATTATATTCAAATAGTTTGTATGACAGCGCACGATTATGTGTTAAGTGTATTTCTTATAAAACAACAAAGTATCCAAGCATGCTTGTCTTGTTATACAGACGAAAAACCAAGTATAATACAGCATAAAAAGAAACAAGTAACACAGAAAAAGATTGCCAGAATCGACCAGAATACAAGGAATTGCCAAATGAATACTAAGTATATTACCATGATTTGATTGCTTCAAAACTTTTATCGACTATTTCACCGTTCAATGAGAGTCTGCGGTAAACATGGGATTGCTGGATGGATAGGGTAAAACTTACGCAACTTTGTCATAGAAAGAAAATCACACACGAGCGTGATTCTCTACAAACAGTACTACGCATGTTGTGGTTTTCATAGTACTTTAATATTATCAAGGTTACACTCTTTAAAATTGGTTAGAATATTACTTTCATGGTCCACTAACAAAAGATGAATTGTTTATTTGCGATACACATAATATATCCGGTATTTTGACGTTTCTAGAAGGCGTCTATATTTATTATAATGACTTTAAAGTTCTACCCACATTATCAAGTATCATATAATGATATAATTCATGGGTTCCCCTAGGACCTCAAGGCAAAGGCTTAGCTCTATGTTTTCATTAGAAAGCTCATCGGTATTTTCGATGATAATATCTGGAATTTTAAGCCTAGTATTGTAATCCCGGGATTTAAAAACCACGAATTGTTTATTGGACTTTATTAGTAGTTACAAATTATGGTTTTTAAGAAACTAAATTAGCATTTATCATACTTTTTTTAGTACGGAACGCTATTAAATGTCATATGATACTTATTAAATGTCTTATCATACTTATTAAATGACATATGACACTTTATGAATGTCATATGACACTTATTAAATGACATATGACACCTTTTGAATGTCATATGACACTTTTTAAATGTCATATGTCACTTTTTAAATGTCATATGATACTATTATTCTAAATATATTAAAAAATATTGAAAATAGTAGTCCCAAGTAAACAAACACGGATCATCGCAAATTCCCGTTGAACGTGAAGTAGTCGTGGTTGGCCTAAGTAAGATCCACAAGCACACAAGCCAAGCCAGTTCCCAAACATTATATACAAAGACTTAGCGATAGTATTGCCATCGAGATATCGACCTAACGGGCGAGGACGTACGGGTGATTATTGCACAAGCGGAACGAGAAACGCTAGGGCCGGCGGCGAGAGAACAACACCTTCTGTCAATGCGTGAAAGGCCACTTTCGCTTCACACTATCCTTGAACAAGAAGCTATATGACAAATCTGTGCGAAAAATTTCGCTGAGACCGGCCTTATTGCGTTCGTAATAAAGGCGTCTGTAATAGTGCAACTGTTACCATTGATATGCTATCTTCTGTACTGTCTGTGCATAATTCTAAATCGAATAGAAAGGTAATTATTTAATTTGTAAGAATTGATATATTTTTTAAAAATTAAACCCTTTACGTATGCAATTTGATCTCATATTACCTTGTATTATATCAACGTCCACAAGTCGACGCCAGATGCCGCCGTTTATGTCCACTGGACTTCGGCGTGAGCGTTATTCGCTCATATGCATTCTAATCATTATATTCTGTAGGAAATGAAAGGATGACACTTCTTAAGGTCAATTTTATGGTCGTTTCAATACAGCAGAGGTTAACACGACAAAAGGACCATGTTATATTACTAGATTAGTTCCTGATATTAAATGAATTTAGGGGAGAGTGGGGACAGTTTGAGCATACACATCCTGTTAACTCAGCGTCGAGTCATAGATTAGTGATATCAAATATTAGTTTCTTTCATATTGGTAGTCATGTGACGTCACTATTCAGCAGAATTGACCTTAATTCTAGAGAACACATTCTAAGTCCATATTTCAGTGCATCTCTTTCTCTCAATATGATTACGAAAAGGATGGCTGTCATATAATTTGACGTTTGGAAACGTGCGTTCAATTTTCGACCTTATTGAACGTGACAAAATGCAGTGTTAGCACCTTTGTAGATGCCGTCTAAAATTGTTTATAGTTTCTTTGAAATCTATCTAAATTCAGTGGACACCTCTAAGCGAATTCGTGCTATCTTATTTCTATTACATATTGCGAGAAAGGGATATACTGCACATAAATTTAGAATTAGAATGTGTCTACAGAATTACGCCCTTTGTCTATGGAGCGTATTTCGACAACTTGCAACAGCTCCTCAAAAAAATCGCTATATTTGCAAAATTGATTGCAAATAATCACCATTATCAGACTACATACAATCCCACTGCTGGGCACAGGGAGAAACAAATGGGAGAGACTATTGCTTCTGCAACATTATACTTAAATACTATTTTTATGTAAAAAAAAGCTGATCTAATCAAATGTTTGCTGTCCTTTTCCTTTACATATGAGAAAAAGAGATAAACTGCAACCTTCAACGCCCAACTGGCACTATACAGGGTGCGAAGGGAGCGTTCTCGTAGAAGGCCGATGCTAAATAAGACTTTATTGAGACAATTACAAATAAAGAAAACGAAGAAAAAATATACGCTCCAGGCGGGAATCGAACCCGCCTCTCCTGGTGTCCGGCCAGACGCGATTAGCACTACGCCACCGGAGCACTATCCTTCTTCTTAACGTTTCTATAGCAACGTTTATCTCACCACTCATTAAAGTTAACACCTCTAGTGATCCGAAAAAAATATGATTGAATAAAACTTGTTAAAACAAACAGAAATCACAAACTGCCACCATTTGCGCTCCCCTTACACCCGGGATAATGCCATAGATGATTCAAGATAATGCTAAAGATAATTTATAAGCCTACCATACAAGAATGGCGAAATGTCACGTGTAGACAAAAGACCACAACAGTGAAAGTTTGACATAATAATTAATATCACTGATATATGATCAAAGTTTCCCGTAACTACCCAAGTTGATTGAGAGGTGCGTCCACCGTCCACTGACCACCGGCCCGCGGTCACCCATCACCATCCGAGACCGACCTATCAATACAGGACGTTAGAGGAAGTCATTACCGAACACCAAGACAGACCGACGGGTGACGTCACATCCATGGCGACAAACAACGGAAAGTAAAAGAAATAAATTAATGGAATACTTGTTTATTTAATTTTAAATCAACAATCACACGAAGCAAATATAACAGACTTAGGACCCGCAACCGCCGCGCACTTACCTGACACGTCATTTTAACTGAAGCTATATCTACGCCCCACTGCTGGGCACGGGCCTTGCTATATGGGAGAAACACATGAGGAGCTTGGGCCATGACACCACCACGCTGGCCCAATGCGGGTTGTAGAAGCAACGGCTTAACGTGCCTTCCGAAGCACGGAGGAGCTCGAGATAACAAATTTTGATTGACCCATCCCGGGATCGACCACGGCGAAAGCTGCTTTGTTTGCGTAATCCAAACCAAAGTGCTCAAATCACTACGCCACCGAGGTCCTCATACAATATAAAAATGTTTGCCACCTTAACCTTAATATGTGTCACAGGGTCGATGATATCTTTGATCAGACATAGGGAATACATTTTTTCAGACACGAAAATCAGTCGTTTGTGATTAGGACATAGAAAGTCTTTATATGTCAAAGAAACGGCGGCGTTTCATTTGAAATGTGTCAATTTTTAAATAAAGAAATGAGTTTCATCATCAAAATGTCATTTATAATCTTTCAGTGAATAGATGCTTCATGAATATTAAAAAGTAATAAGTATGTAGAATTAGCATTATCAAGTGATGGAGAATCTAATTTGAAAACTGGTCAACATTTTTAGACAGCAGAGAAAATTATGATTTTGTATGTTATTTTTCTGTTGGTCAAATTAATTAGGGGTTGACTGAGTCAGAATTTTCGTTCTCGAGACCGGGAACGGATAAATCGTAAAAAATGAAATTTTGCATAATATTGATAGTAATATGCAAGATTTGAGCATAATGGGCCCTAATTCTGAAGACACACTCTAATTATAAATTTAAGTACAGTATATCTCTTCCTCGCAATATGTAATAGGAAAAAGATAGCAAGAATCTGTTTAGAGCTGTCACTTAAATTTAGATAGCTTTCAAAGAAACCATAGACAATTTTAGACGACATGTTCGGAGGTGCCTCTTAAACACTGCATTTTATCACGTTCCATAAGGTCGAAAATTGAACGCACGTTTCTAATAGTCAAACTTTATGACAGCCTTCCTTTTCGTATTCATTTTGAGAGAAAGAGATGCACTAGACTTAGCATGTGTTCTCCAGAATTAGGCCCAATGTCAAAATCGACAACCAACTCCCGCACTGACAGCCAGCGCCGAACGTGAATCCCATACCGTCCACATGTCTCGGTTATGGCCGAGAATGTAGCCGAGAACCGAGGCCGAGTTCTCGGTCGAGCTTTAATATTAATGTGTCAGGTAAGTACCCAGTAATGGCTAGTTTGTGAAGCCGGCCCTAAATATAAAACCCAAAACAGCTAAAACTAACAATAAAGTCGCATCTTTACAATTAATTATTGCAATTGTTATTACATTTAGGGGATTTAGTAAAAAATATATTTAAAAACTACCCAACTGGCCCAGTTCACCCGCCGGCCGGCCGACTAATCGCTCGACTAATCGACTAACAGACTAAACTAAGTTTCACGCGACAACTAAGGCATCGGCGTCCTACAGATAGCTACACTATTATACAACCAACCGCGCGGTAACTCACATATTTATATAAAACTATATTTTATTTATTAATAATCGTAATTAATAATAATAATTAATAATAAAAATAACAAAATATAACTAGAACGTCTCGCGTGGGTATCTAACTATCTATATACAGGTTGTTCCGAATCCGTCAGCTTAAAGTATGTATAACTATTTAATTTATTAATATTTGAATAAATTCATATATTTATTGCCTTTTAAGTACTATTATAAGACACACGGTGTTCGGGCCCTTACTGTGAGCTCTTCAAACATTCTTAGACGCATCTTTTTAAAAAATTGAATATCCGAAAACCGATCTAAATACATTACAATAAGGGTCGGTTTCCGATGAAACCAACTTCAATATACGGTGAATATAAAAATGTTTTTGGAGTTCATTGTAGGAGGGCAGTTCGTTTAGACGTATATTTGGTCATTATCAGTGATGTAAATAATTACAGACAATTCGTGTAATATTGGCGAGAAAACTATATAGAGTTGTTACACTGCTGATAAAATTGGCCTCAACTTTAGTTATTTTTAAAGAGGTGGTTAATAAAAGTCGTATTGGATACACTTTGCATAAAAACTATTGATTTTTTATAGTGATTTGTTTAAATCTGTACTATAAATTTTGTAAGTTTATGAGTTTATTTGGAGGAAGTAATCTCTGGAACTACAGAGCCGAATCAGATGAAATTTGGTATGGCGATAGTTTAGGACCTTGGGAAAAACATAAGATGCTTTTTAGCGCGATAACCGTAGTCTACGTGGGAGGAATCGCAGGTGGACTACTAGTAATGATATATTTTAATATTCAACATTAAACGTCTAGCCTTTGAAGCATTATTAAGGCGATATCTCGCGAAATTTTATGTCAGCCAAAATAGAGGGGGATAGAGACTTCTCCGCGCGTCAAAAAAAGAGCATAATAGAAAACGCGAGCGTAATTTAAGCGACAAATTTAATTCAATATTTAACAAAAACCTATTAGATTTTAGAAGAAAAAAAAACCTTTTGTGGAGGCGTCTAGAGCAGTGTCTGAACTGCACTAGCTGTCTTCGCATATAGACTCTTACCGCTTCACATCTGGTGGCGTTGAGTCATTTGTTGTGCTTGTTAAAAAAAGTAAGCGGTTTTAACAGCTCCATACAGTTCCCGTGTTTATTGAATCAGTCAACTATCCACTCAATAATACCATTATATATTCAAAAGCGTTTTAAGTCAACGGACCTGAACAAAATGTACACGCAGCACGCGTCACACGATAAAGCGAATTTCCACGATACAATTACATTACACTTTGTTTACAATGATATATTTTGGCGATCGCACTCGTAGCGTCCTGGCACTTAAAACTAAGCCTTAACACAACGCGATACGGTCCGTTATCGCGACACTTGGCCATGGGTTCTTTCGTTAATTTATCAAAAAAAAAACTGCTCTTAAATTTCCACCACACACAAATAAACCTCAGCGCCAACTTAGAGTACGTAAACCGATCGCGTGTTCACTGGCCGAGCCGCGCTCCAATCGCAAAGTCACTTTGGGATCACGTCACTTTTCACTTTGACTTTGACTTTGACATTGACACTCGCGTCGTCTCAGCCGTAGGAGGCGACGCCTCGTATCTCTCCGGTGGTTTTAGTTTGGACAATATTAAAGCCGGTTAACCGAGCCCTCGGCGTGGCGGTGGCGCGGCGGCGGCGTGGCGGAGGCGTGCCGGAGGCGTGGAGTCACTCCGAGTTGTTGAAGTACTCCGACGCGTTGCCGCGACATATCGGACACGTCCGGTTTGACTGGCGGACGGAAATACATATTATAAGCAGAGAAATGTTGAAAAATAGTGTGAGGTGTGTGGTTTAGTGTAGTGTTATAATAATTTATAGTACTGCAACTTTTACAATGTTTATGTCGAGTATCACTATTTACAAAAATATCTAAACTATAATATAGTAGAAAAGTTTCACGTCCTGAGGCGGGGATCGAACCCGAGACCTTTCATTGCACTGGGTGACTGCTCTAACCACCTGAGCTACCCATGACTTGGGATAAAAATTGTCGACGCACTTGGCGTGGAACCACTAGCAGCGTCTGTAGTGAGAGGTAGTGTAGTGTATGGTAGTGTAGTGTAGTGAACGTACCGGAGCCACTTGTCGACGCACTTAGCGTGGAACCACTAGCAGCGTCTGTAGTGAGAGGCAGTGTAGTGTATGGTAATGTAGTGTAGTGTAGTGTAGTGTAGTGAACGTACCCGGAGCCACTTGTCGACGCACTTGGCGTGGAACCACTAGCAGCGTCTGTAGTGAGAGGCAGTGTAGTGTATGGTAGTGTAGTGTAGTGTAGTGAACGTACCCGGAGCCACTTGTCGACGCACTTGGCGTGGAACCACTAGCAGCGTCTGTAGTGAGAGGCAGTGTAGTGTATGGTAGTGTAGTGTAGTGAACGTACCCGGAGCCACTTGTCGACGCACTTGGCGTGGAACCACTAGCAGCGTCTGTAGTGAGAGGCAGTGTAGTGTATGGTAGTGTAGTGTAGTGTAGTGAACGTACCCGGAGCCACTTGTCGACGCACTTGGCGTGGAACCACTAGCAGCGTCTGTAGTGAGAGGCAGTGTAGTGTATGGTAGTGTAGTGTAGTGTAGTGAACGTACCCGGAGCCACTTGTCGACGCACTTGGCGTGGAACCACTAGCAGCGTCTGTAGTGAGAGGCAGTGTAGTGTATGGTAGTGTAGTGTAGTGTAGTGAACGTACCCGGAGCCACTTGTCGACGCACTTGGCGTGGAACCACTAGCAGCGTCTGTAGTGAGAGGCAGTGTAGTGTATGGTAATGTAGTGTAGTGTAGTGAACGTACCCGGAGCCACTTGTCGACGCACTTGGCGTGGAACCACTAGCAGCGTCTGTAGTGAGAGGCAGTGTAGTGTATGGTAGTGTAGTGTAGTGTAGTGAACGTACCCGGAGCCACTTGTCGACGCACTTGGCGTGGAACCACTAGCAGCGTCTGTAGTGAGAGGCAGTGTAGTGTATGGTAGTGTAGTGTAGTGTAGTGAACGTACCCGGAGCCACTTGTCGACGCACTTGGCGTGGAACCACTAGCAGCGTCTGTAGTGAGAGGCAGTGTAGTGTATGGTAATGTAGTGTAGTGTAGTGAACGTACCCGGAGCCACTTGTCGACGCACTTGGCGTGGAACCACTAGCAGCGTCTGTAGTGAGAGGCAGTGTAGTGTATGGTAGTGTAGTGTAGTGAACGTACCCGGAGCCACTTGTCGACGCACTTGGCGTGGAACCACTAGCAGCGTCTGTAGTGAGAGGCAGTGTAGTGTATGGTAGTGTAGTGTAGTGTAGTGAACGTACCCGGAGCCACTTGTCGACGCACTTGGCGTGGAACCACTAGCAGCGTCTGTAGTGAGAGGCAGTGTAGTGTATGGTAATGTAGTGTAGTGTAGTGAACGTACCCGGAGCCACTTGTCGACGCACTTGGCGTGGAACCACTAGCAGCGTCTGTAGTGAGAGGCAGTGTAGTGTATGGTAGTGTAGTGTAGTGTAGTGAACGTACCCGGAGCCACTTGTCGACGCACTTGGCGTGGAACCACTAGCAGCGTCTGTAGTGAGAGGCAGTGTAGTGTATGGTAGTGTAGTGTAGTGTAGTGAACGTACCCGGAGCCACTTGTCGACGCACTTGGCGTGGAACCACTAGCAGCGTCTGTAGTGAGAGGCAGTGTAGTGTATGGTAGTGTAGTGTAGTGTAGTGAACGTACCCGGAGCCACTTGTCGACGCACTTGGCGTGGAACCACTAGCAGCGTCTGTAGTGAGAGGCAGTGTAGTGTATGGTAGTGTAGTGTAGTGAACGTACCCGGAGCCACTTGTCGACGCACTTGGCGTGGAACTCGTGCGCGCACGGCAGCACTCGCAGCGTCTGACGGGACTCGAACTCGCACATGCACACCACGCACGACGACTGTTCGCCTGTAACACACAACAATAGGCGATAAGTCCGCCTTCCCCAAAATCGACCCTTCAGGTTCCTTATGTCTATCTTCGAATCGTCAAACGGTTTCAAATTGCCTCCAATTCTTGATTACCGGTGGTCGCGACTCGACAAATCTGGAATCGGACGCAACGAGAATCTGACAATTTGGACCATTAGGTGGTTAAATACTTTTTATTATCTCTTTCATAAGAACTTTATGATGATAATATAAAACTATAGAAATCTTGCAAAAGAAATAGTAACATACTAAGAGTTCTTTTGCAATTTATTTATTTATTTACTAGCAGACCTCGCAAACGTTGTTTTGCCAAAAAAAAATGTCCAACAAAAAATAAAAGATAGTATCCGATTCTCAGACCTACGTAATATACATTTTCCTAGCGAACCACCTTTATCTGAAACTGAATATCAATAAAAATATAAAATATGTCAACTTAAATTAAAAGAAATACCATGATAAAAATTTCTTATAACAAATAAAACATAATCATAATAATACATATTTCTATAGTTATATTTTTACGTTTTTCTAACTTCTTATTTATGCCCTAATATGAGTTTTCGATAAAGAAGTAAATTTTTTGGGTTAATTTTGTAACACCTTGTAGACGCAGCACTGGTCAAATTGTTTGTCTAGGAACGGCTTTGTCTCCTATTTGAGTGTGGGGTGTGCCCTGAGTGAGGGCACTGATCCTGGTGTGTCTGCGGGCAGAACTTGTAGCTGGGCAGCTGGTCTATGTGGCAGCGAGGCGGGCACTGACTCTGGTGTGTCTGCGGGCAGTACTTGTAGCTGGGCAGCTGGTCTATGTGGCAGCGAGGCGGGCACTGACCCTGGTGTGTCTGCGGGCAGTACTTGTAGCTGGGCAGCTGGTCTATGTGGCAGCGAGGCGGGCACTGACCCTGGTGTGTCTGCGGGCAGTACTTGTAGCTGGGCAGCTGGTCTATGTGGCAGCGAGGCGGGCACTGACCCTTGTGTGTCTGCGGGCAGTACTTGTAGCTGGGCAGCTGGTCTATGTGGCAGCGAGGCGGGCACTGACCCTGGTGTGTCTGCGGGCAGTACTTGTAGCTGGGCAGCTGGTCTATGTGGCAGCGAGGCGGGCACTGACCCTGGTGTGTCTGCGGGCAGTACTTGTAGCTGGTCAGCTGGTCTATGTGGCAGCGAGGCGGGCACTGACCCTGGTGTGTCTGCGGGCAGTACTTGTAGCTGGGCAGCTGGTCTATGTGGCAGCGAGGCGGGCACTGACCCTGGTGTGTCTGCGGGCAGTACTTGTAGCTGGGCAGCTGGTCTATGTGGCAGCGAGGCGGGCACTGACCCTGGTGTGTCTGCGGGCAGTACTTGTAGCTGGTCAGCTGGTCTATGTGGCAGCGAGGCGGGCACTGACCCTGGTGTGTCTGCGGGCAGTACTTGTAGCTGGGCAGCTGGTCTATGTGGCAGCGAGGCGGGCACTGACCCTGGTGTGTCTGCGGGCAGTACTTGTAGCTGGGCAGCTGGTCTATGTGGCAGCGAGGCGGGCACTGACCCTGGTGTGTCTGCGGGCAGTACTTGTAGCTGGGCAGCTGGTCTATGTGGCAGCGAGGCAGTCCCCGCGGCTTGGCCTCGCCGAGGCGCTCGGCCAGAGACAGTAGCGCCTCGTAGTTCTCTGTCTCGGGCGAGTCCCCGGCGTCCTCGCGCGCCTCCGCGTACGGCGACACCGGGAACATGGCCAGCAGGTTCAGGAACACCTGCCGGGACAACGCAATACCATGCACCTTGTACAATCGACTTTTTGGCCTCGTACTTGATTGCCACCGTACTATATTAACGCCGTAGCTATAGTGACATGGTACAACTAAAGTGTTCAGCTACTTATGTGGTCGACCGTACACGCGATACATCTATGCAAGGTGTATCAAAAGTGCCCCTTAAGCGAAAAAGGTGAAAATGGATCCCTTGTGTAGAGTATGACATTATTACAAGTTGAAAAATTATTTATTTTTGATAAAAAAACCAAAATAAAACCAAGGAACCAATTTACTCAATTTCCGCTTAAGGGGTGGGTACTTTTAATACAGCTTGTATACATAGTGCCTGATGACAAGGAAGATGACTAGTGAATTAGTGATACACGACACGTTGAAAAACGGCGAAAAGATAACATAAATATATAAAAAATATAAATTAATAATTTTTTAAAAAAAAAAACTAAAAAAAAAATTAAAAATTTCTGAAAAAAAAAAAAAATTAAATTCTGTTGGGAAGGAGCGAGCCCTGAATAATGTTACCCTCAATAATGTTATGTTTTTGTGCAAACAATAAAGATTTTTGTATTTTGTAAAACAATCAGCTGTTCTATCATAAATAAATAAAAATCGTTCGTTTCGAACAACAAAAAATAGAAAAAAAAAACAAATAAAGAAAGAAAACGATGAAAAAAATAGTATACTACAGGCGGGAATCGAACCCGCGTCTCGAAAATATTCTTTCGGATCACTAGAAGTCGTAAAACTTTATTGACTGGTGAGATAAACGTTGCTATAAAAACGTTAAAAAGTAGATAGCGGTGAAGAAGTTGGTAGATAACACCTAGTGCTCCGGTGGCCAGACCCCAGGAGACGCGGGTTCGATTCCCGCCTGAAGCCTACAATGTTTTCCCTCGTTTTCTTTATTTGTATTTCTTACAATAAAATACAAAATTAAAAAATTTAAGTAACCCCCGGCGTCATTAACCATCTATCTAACACCATCTCATTGAGACTATTCATAAGAGCCCAAACACGCTATATCTGCTGTAAGTTTCTGAAGAATTAAGCATTTCGCAGACTTTTTATGGTATAGGATCAGCTCAAGGATAGTATGTCATGGGAATGTCATCGAAGTGTCAGTATACGAAATTTGAAATCAATTGGATCTGTAAAAGTTAGTAAAATCCTAATTTCATGTAGAAAATGAGGTGATAGTCATCAACCGCCTGAACTGATCTTCATAAATAATAGCTAAGAACCATCGTAGTCACATCAGCTTTCAAACAAAAAAAACCGAATCAAAATCGGTCCATTCGTTTAGGCGCTACGATGCCACAGACAGATCCACAGACAGACACGTCAAACTTATAACACCCCTCTTTTTTCGTCGGGGGTTAAATATAGACGTTATATACGCACAAAATTTAACATGTAATTAGGTACATATCGGAATAGCATAAATTATAAAGAAACATGAAAATCCATTTTAACCGACTTCAAAAAGGCAGTATTACCTGGTAGGTTGGCGGCGGCGGCGGCAGCGACAGCGGCGACGCCACGTGCAGCTGAGGCAGCGCCGCACCCACCAGCCCCCCGCCACCCTATCACCAGGGCAATAGCGGTCATTATACAACGACAAACGCAAACAGCGGCCACACCGCGACACTACAACCTCCCAATTCAGGGCGTAGCCATCTGGTTAAATAGGGATGTTAAAGTGGTATATGTAACTGTCACATAATACAGGTTATTAACATACGAGCGAGTATTTAAACAACGAGCCTTGATGAGTTTCTTAATATGTATGTGTTTATAATGTGTCGTCGCCATCTGGTTAAATTCGCCGGTAAATTGGATGCTTTGCCCGTTAATTAAGGTCAATCCAGGTATAGGTCAACCAAAATTTCTAATCTTCAAGCTCCTCCGTGCTTCGTGGTGCACGCTAAGCCGTAGGTCCCGGTTGTTACTGCAATCGCTATTACTCACCAACCCGCATTGGTCCACCGTGGTGGTGTTATGGCCCAAGCTCCTCATGTGTTTCCCCCATGCAGGAAAGCCTGTGCCCGGCAGTGGGACGTATACTATAGGCTGGTGATGATGATGATGCGGTTTCATACAGTACTTTATCTACACTCACACATCATAAGTCACTACTAACATCAGACAATTTTATAAGTTGGTATTATACAGACCAACCAGGTGCTAAATCATAGACCAGATAAGCCAAAACTACATTCAAGTAACTGCGTTAGTTCTGCACGTATATTAAAGTGTAGGTTCTTAGGTTTTTCGAAGTGTCCACCTGTAACTCAATATGGCTGTCTGAAAGCAGTGCCTATCTGGTGGCACTACTGGCTGTCTGTTCTAAAACAATCTGCGGCATCCGTCACCCATAAATATACAAAAAAGGCCGCATGCTGTCTTCCACTACGCGACTCCTTTGCAGGTTCGCGAGTGAACATTACCTGTGCGCGTATAATGGTGTATGCGGTGTGTGGTTATACTACCTGTGCGTGTAATTGGTGTAAAGATAAAGATAATTTATTTCTAAAGATCTTATTATAAATATACAATATGTTGCGCCAACTCGTTTATCGGCGGACAAATAAATATTATAAATAATGTTTAGAATAAAAAAAAACTTACATTAATAATTTCATTCAATATGTATATGGGAAATACTATGTCAATATTGTCCATCGCAAGTCAATGTAAGAAAAAAAAATCAGTCACACTGTAATAATAACATTTGCCGGTTAACAATTTCTTTACTCTTTGTTTAATTGAGAAAAATTTAATTCCTTTTTGAAGCAGGCAGTATATTGTATATTTTAGGCGCCATACATAATACACTTTTTGACATAAGGGCTGTTCTTGATGGTGTTTGTAGTGTGTGGTGATATTACCTGTGCGTGTATATGGTACGTACGTTGTGAGTAGAGATATAGTACCTGTGCTGTGCGTGTATATGGTGTATGCGGTGTATGGGCCTTTTGCTAGTTGCTTTTTCTAATATGGAGGGCCTATGTGTGGTATGTGGTGGTGTATAGGACTTTTGCTAGTTGCCCCTTCTGATAGGGTAGGCCTATGTGTGGTATGTGGTGTGTGGTGATACTTTACCTGTGCGTGGGTATGGTGTACGTCGTGTGTAGTGATATAGAACCTGTGCGTGTATATGGTGTATGTGGTGTGTGGGCCTGTTGCTAGTTGCCCTTCTGATAGGGTTATGTGGTGATACTTTACCTGTGCGTGTATGTGGTGTATGGCGTGGTGGTGGTGCGGCCAGCGCGGCGCGTGGCGCACGTAGGGCCGCGCCGCGCGCGCGCCCGACCCCACCACGCCCACGCCCACTCCCACGCCCACGCCCACCCCCACGCCCACGCCCACGCCCACGCCGGACCCCACGCCAGACCCGCTGCGCCGCTGCACACACCAGTCGCACTCATTAGTATACTTACGTTATAAGTGGTGAAGTCGCCACTTTCACATTGTCAATCAGCGCAGCAAAAAAACTTGCAATGTTATAATTGCAAGTTTTTTTTCAGTATAAAATTGCAAGTTTTTTTTTTATTAAAACAATTGCAATAAAAACATCGTAAGTTATAGGGGTTTTAAATAAATAACACAGTTACTTTTTAATATTCCTTTAAACCCAAATTGCCTTGGATTTTGAACATTTTAGGCGGGGAGGATTGGTGACCCAGGTGGCAAAGACTTTTTAAAACTTATTTCAAGCAGCAGTTTTCACAAAAAAATATAAATACTTTTATAGCTCTTAAGCAATATAGTACAAGATAATTGCAAAATTAAAAATTTTAAGTAACCCCCGGCGTCATTAATCATCTATCTAACACAATCCAATTGAGACTCTTCATAAGAGCCCAAACACGCTATATCTGCTGTAAGTTTTTGAAGAATTAACCATTTCGCAGACTTTTTGATGGTATAGGATCAGCTCAAGGATAGTATGTCATGGGAATGTCACCGAAGTCACAGTACACGAAATTTCAAATCAATCGGATCTGTAAAAGTAAGTAAAACCCTATTATCATGTAGAAAATGAGCTGATAGTCATCAAACGCCTGAACTGATCTTCATAAATTATAGCTAAGAACCATCGTAGTCACATCAGCTTTCAAACAAAAAAAAAACGAATCAAAATCGGTAAATTTGTTTAGGCGCTACGATGCCACAGACAGACACACAGATACACAGACAAACACTTCAAACTTATAACACCCCTCTTTTTTCGTCGGGGGTTAAAAAACAATAGGCACCAATTTTACGCATTGCCCTTTATGCCACTTTCAAATAGTAAGACTATTGTGTCTGCAAATATTTTCTACTAACTGGACCCGGCATGCTTTCCAATATGGCCGTGAAGAGAAAACCGCCAGGTTTTATAACCCAGGACCTTCGCGGGCGTGCCCAGGTCAAAAGTTACATCACAATCCGATCAATGTACAAACAAACATTGATTTTAATTTATATAGATAAGGAATAGGCAACAAGACTTACGTGGTGGTGGTGAGTGAGCGCGTGCCTCGCGTGGTGCGGCGACATCAGCTCCAGCCCGCCGCGGGCCTGACACACACAACCACGCGTTACTACATACGACTCTATGTCGTCAATGGTTGGATGACGCCCATCGTATAATGAACACTGTATGTGTCATTGGTTCGTTCAAAGTTGTTATTTATGACCACACTGCGTTAAGGGGTTTTTTCGACACCCTGTAAGCTGCTTTCATTCGGCGTAGGAGCGCAAAATCGTAATAATTACAAAATTAAAAATTTTAAGTAACCCCCGGCGACATTAATCATCTATCTAACACAATCTCCTTAAGACTATTCATAAGAGCCCAAACACGCTATATCTGCTGTAAGTTTCTGAAGAATTAAGCATTTCACAGACTTTTGATGGTATAGTATCAACTCAAAGTTAGTATGTCATGAGAATGTCACCGAAGTGACAGTACACCAAATTTGAAATCAATCGGATCTGTAAAAGTTAGTAAAATCCTATTATTATGTAGAAAATGAGCTGATACTCATCAAACGCCTGAAATAATCTTCATAAATTATAGCTAAGAACCATCGTAGTCACATCAGCTTTCAAACAAAAAAAAACGAATCAAAATCGGTCCATTCGTTTAGGCGCTACGATGCCACAGACAGACACACAGATACACCGATACACAGACAGACACGTCAAACTTATAACACCCCTCTTTTTTCGTGGGGGTTTAAAAAAGGGAGTTGTATCGGGTGACAAATTATATCATAATTTGTATTATAAGTTGAATATAGAAATGGGTGGTTAACAGTTCTAAAGTTTTTGATGGATTTATTGTAACAAAGGCCGGAAATCAAGAGACGGGTGTTCGATTCCCGCCTGGAGCATATATTTTTTCATCGATTTCTTTCTTTATTTACAATTCTCGCAAAAGGTGGTTAATTAAAAACTTGCAGGGTTATATGAATCCCTCTAAGACCGGAAAGTGAAAATTATTGTTCGGTGCGATACGGGGTCCATAATACCGCGACTCTATATAAATTAATGTATGCCCGTACGGGATCGTAAGCTCATTTGCATTAAACAAGTGAATATCGCATGAAATAACGCTAACAAGTCGTGATGCAATCCCGATGTAAGTTGATATTGAAGAGAATTTACCCAGTTACTTAAATAATAAAAACCCGTACTTCGACATTAATCAGAATTTACCCAGTAAATTAAACAATAAAAATCCGTACGTCGATATTGATGAGAATTTACCCAGTTACTTAAACAATAAAATCCGTACGTTGATATTGATGACAATTTACCCAGTTACTTAAATAATAAAAATCCGTACGTTGATATTGATGAGAATTTACCCAGTTACTTAAACAATAAAAATCCGTACGTTGATATTAATGAGAATTTACCCAGTTACTTAAACAATAAAAATCCGTACGTTGATATTGATGAGAATTTACCCAGTTACTTAAACAATAAAAATCCGTACGTTGATATTGATGAGAATTTACTAGAGATGGGCCGAATGTGGTGTGAACCGAATACGAACTTCGGCCGAACATTCGGTAAAAAAACAAAATTCGGCCGTAGTGCGGTTTCTGTAGTTATGACACGTTCTTACTAGTTTACGCGCGTTTAATTAGACGAATATTAGTTTCATTTCATTTTTGTTATTTTAAAACAACTACAGAATTTGATTTATATTAATTAACTATAATGCTTTGAGGAATATCACTTAATTATTTTTGGTTCTTTTGGCACAACTTTTATTTCATTAATTTAGTAATAGATTATTTTTCTTTAAAAAAATAATCTGATACTTATTTGATTATTTAATTCATTTTTGTTATAACTACATTTTCTTATCAATGAGGTAATTAATTTTGAATAAGTTAATGTTTAGAGGAATATCAGCTATGTTTCTTTTCTTTAAAAAATATGTCAAATAAGTACCACCAATAAAAATACTATGATTATGAAGTGTTGGTTTAATTATCTTTGAAAAAATAGTTGAGTTATTTCAATAATTTCTTGTACCGAATGTTCGGCATTTGAAACGAATGTCGGCCGAATGCCGAAGTTCGGTTCAAGCTGCCGAAATTCGGCTAAACCTAATGTGAAACGAATGTCGGTCCATTCCTAGAATTTACCCAGTTACTTAAACAATAAAAACCCGTACGTCGATATTGATAAGAATTTACCCAGTTTCTTAAACAATAAAAACCCGTACGTCGATATTGATGAAAATTTACCCAGTTACTTAAACAATGAAACCCCAACCATAACCTTGGAAAATGTTGTTATTTAAAAAAGGAGGTTAATTTTCAACCATTAACTATTCCAAAGTTCAAAATTGTCACAGCTTTCAATTTTTTTGAAGCCATTGGTCTTGGGTATATTTTTTTTAATGCAAAGCACGGCAAATGATTCAACATCACCTGATGTGAAGCGGTAAGAAGAGTCCATATGTGAAGACAGCTAGTGCAGTTTAGACACTCCTCTGCACTGCTAATTACAGATCTTTAAGAAAGTTACCGGATAGGATCACTAAGTCAGATCACATTTCTTTTAGGGCTAAATACCATGTTTTGGACTCCCGCAGTGAGCGTGTTAAAACTTAAATATTTTGGTTTTAAGTGGTCATTTAAAAATAATAATGTGATTTTTAAATGACCACCTAAAACTAAAAATAAGCTACAAATGAAACTGTTGGAATATTATATGACGCATGGTAATTATCCCTTTGCCTGATACTCATCAGTTGTGTCAATTGTTTCTCTATGCGTCTCTCTCTCATCTCGTCTTAACTAATTCGAAAGTCTCGCATAATATTTTTACACACACAAACAATTTTCGGGATCTACAATACCATGAGTCTAATTCTGCGACCGTCCGACGTATCGTAAAAAAGGCTTTTGCGATATTAGGCATCGTGGTCAGCCTGGGCAGGCAGATCACGATGTGGCGAATTCAACGATCAAAATGTAAATATACTACTGAAATTGTCAACAGCTTTTATAATAGATGTAATTCGCCAGTTGACATTTTACAATAAACTTTTTATAACCTTAACGGGGTAACTCTTGGCCTTCATCTCACCTGATGTTAAGTGAAGATAAGGCCGACGCTGAAAGCGAGTTACACCCAGATTCCACAACCACAGAGGAACTAAGATAGCCGTCTTACCCCCAACTACCGGAACACAACAATGCAAACAGTATTGTTATGGCGGCAGACTTAGGTAAGATGGTGATAGCCAGCCAGGCGAACTTAGAAAAGCCGTACCACCAACCAAACCGAGCAGAAAATTTCTGAATCTAACCCCGGACCTCTAGGTCTACACAGAGGCGGTTACTTTAAATTTAGTTGTGTGTGTGTCTTATTGTGTGTGTGTCTTATTGTGTGTGTGTCTTATTGTGTGTGTGTCTTATTGTGTGTGTGTCTTATTGTGTGTGTGTCTTATTGTGTGTGTGTGTCTTATTGTGTGTGTGTGTTATTGCGTGTGTGTGTTATTGTGTGTCTGACCTCTGCCAGTAGTAGCGGCGCGTGCGCGTGCGCGTGCGCGTGGTGTAGGTCCGGCTGCAGCGGGGACAGCGCGCCCTCCCCGACCACCTCCAGACGTCCGCCCTCCGCGCGCTACGGAAGCACAATGAAAATTACCATAGCTTTATTACGCGCAGTTGTAGATTTTATAATGGAAATCCTAACAACACAATACTTTATTATGACCAGAGGTCGCAATTAGGTAGAGTTATTTGTGTACTTGCATCGAAATGTTGATATTAATATGGCTCTTTGCGGGATTTCAAATTATACAACTTCGGACATCCAAAGATGTTGATGTAAATTTGACAATTTTAGCGTGCAGTGGTTCAAATTGTGTAAAAGTAAATAACTTTTTTTTTAATAAATCACAGTATTTTTCTGCTATTTATTAATCTCGGGATTTGAGGCTTTCATCTTTCGTTGTATGAAATCAGTGTAAGTACACAAATAACTCTACCTAACTCCGACCTCTGATTATGACATAACAGAATTAAAAATATATTTGATAAGCAAATCGCAATTAAATCACTCTCAGGTCCCGTTACAACGAACAACATCAGACTCTGACAAAAAGAAAACCATCTTAATCACCATAGCAACCTATCGCTGCTTGGTAACAGGTGACGTCACAGCGGCCACGTGACACGTATTGGCGTTTCTGAGAGAAATTTCAAACTAAATTAATATGATACATAATTATGATTACTATAAAATACTTTCCCAACATCCCTACTTCTCCCCCAATGACTAACAATGTCATAATGTCTGTCTGTCTGTCGTGTCCGAACTTAGACCACTTCCTGAAGTTCAATTACCGAGAAGGCTCCGGCAACAAACTCTTGTAGTCACTCTTGTCAAATATTAAGTTACTTACATCACGTCTCGGCGTAGTAATATCTCATTAACATATTTGTTTTATACAACAAGATGACAAGCCAACTCCCACCTGGTACTGGCTACCGTTGCCTATGGATACGTCAAATAACAAGAAAACAATCACTTGGTAATGGCAGCAGGTGCGTTGTCATCCCGTGGTCTAAGATAAAATCTCTTCCATGCCCACTAATTACACTGGCTACCTTTCCCTTCAATCCGAAACTCTGCGAAGTGTTTTGCGGCCGAAATAGGCTAGGCGGAGGTACCTACCCAGACAACATTGTGTGTTAGCTGGAAAGTAGACACCATCTTTACAGATCTTAGTAAAGCGTTTGACAGAGTCCTACATGATAGTCTGGTTCACTTACTATCTGCATACGGAGTCACGGGGTCCTTTTTGCAATGCTTACATTTTACTTTCTGAGAGTGGATTGGTGTGGTAATATACAATCAACGGCTTACGGTTTTTAATGAGCGTTCCTCAGGGTTCTCATATGGGTCCTACCTTATTCAATCTTTTAATAATAATATATTTCATCATCACCTTCCTACATGGGAGTAACACATGAGGAGATTGGGCCATTGCACCACCACGCTGGGCCATTGCGGGTTGGTGGGTTAAAGCGGTTGCAGTAACAACCTGGATAACCAACCTTAACGTGCCTTCCGAAGCACGGAGGAGTTCGAGATTATAAATTTGATTGACCCATCGCCACCGAGCTCCTCGCTAATATGTTTATTAATTATTAAATGCCCAAATGTAATTACTGGGCATAGACGGCATTTCGTCTTAGGTCTCAGCATGACAACGCACCTGCAATATCTAGTGATTTTCCCTTGTTACTGCAGGTGTCTATGGCGGCGGTAACTGCTTACCATTAGGTGGGCCGGCAGCTTGTTTGTCATCTTACTTAATAGGTGGTAGACCCATATGTAGGGTCGCCGGGGTAGGTACCACCGCCTTTCTTATTTCAGCCGTGAAACAGTTCGCTGCGTTTCGGATTGAAGGGAAAGGTAGCCAGTGTAATTACTGGGCATGGACGGCATTTCATCTTAGGCCTCAGGATGACAACGCACCTGCAATATCCAGTGCTTTTCCTTGTTATTGCAGGTGTCTATAGGCGGCGGTAACCGCTTACCACCAGGTGGGCCGTCAGCTTGTTTGTCATCTAGTTGTATAATAAAAAATAAACCGTCAAAATTGATGGTGTCCGGTATGTCAGTATTAAGGAGTTGACTCGCCGACTAAGACTTAGAATGAGCGATGATTGATTGGCGCGCTCACCTGCGAGGCTGGCAGGTAGTGCGCGTGGTGCGGCGGCGAGGCGAACGGTCCGCGCGGCGCGTGCGCGTGCGCGTGCGCTCCGAACCCGGCGTGGTGGCCGTGCGGGCCGTGCGGACCGTGCGGGCCGTGCGGGCCGTGCGGGCCGTGCGGGCCGTGCGGGCCGTGGTGGTACTGCAGCCCCGCGTACACGCCGCCCATCTGCGCACAGCGCGCGCTCACTACTACGAGCCTCCGCCCCGACAACACCCGACCACACCCGACCCACACCCACCTACGGTGTCTCAATACCAGCCCCTCCCTCCTCCTACCTATTCCTCGAGGACTTGTGCTTAGGATACAATCGACATTTGAATAGAAAAAAATAAAGAAAGAAAAAAGGCCACAAAGAAACACTTTTAAATCGTCAAAAAACACATTTCTCAACGTCATAGTCTGTCTGTCTGTCATGTCTACACCGGTTCCAAAAGTTGAACTACCGAGAAGATTCCGGCAACAAACTCGTGTAGGATGGATTCCACGTAGTTGAGCCGAGTTGGGTCTATTCTATTTATTTTTCTTTTGATGAAATGATAGGAACAGTTTAGCAATATTATTGTGGGCATCAATAAGTCTATATAGATATGCCTATATTATTTTGCCCTAATAGAGACTGTAGTATTAACAAAGCAAAGGCAAACACCGGAATAGATCTCACGGTAATAGGCTTGCTGTGATACAAGCCGTCTAACATATGAAAGCAGTAAGACTTGCGTAGGAAGGCTTAGAATTGACGTTGAAAAAGTAATAGATATTTATGAGGAATAAATATTTCAGTTGATTTCTGCAGACAGATACTAATTACTTTTTTGAGCCGCGTAAGATTCTCGAGAGCTTAAAACAGGTTAAAAAAACATCATTTATTTTATTAATAAATATTTACCAACTAGGTAACAGACATTATGTGAACTTCAAAACTTGATATATTAATGTTTATTTTATATAACGCACATGACTGCAACAACAAGCAGTAGTTGTTGCCTCATCTTTTTAAAGTTTTCATATTTTCGCAAGTTAAAAAATTTACGTCGAACTGAATAAACCAATTGAACTGTAAAAAACTACTACTCCGGTAGTTTTAGTAAAAGGATTACCAAATACCCAACATAACCTAAAGTGTATTTAAATTTGATATTGAGACACCGTAGACATATTTAAACTTTGTTCGATTGTAACCATTCGGGTTGGTGTAGGGGCTTCCATCTCTTTCTATTCGTTAACTACGTCCAACGCACCGCGAACCATTTCATTCGTGTTAAATTTCTAACAAATTTCACATCATATCATCCACATAAATATACCAAAACCACCCGAGTTAATTTTATGATAATACTATTTGATTGTTAACATTTGCGACTTAACTATGTTATATGTGAATCCAATTGCTGTACAAGTATGTTCGCAGTGCATTGAACGCCAGATATAACAGCACAATACCATAAACCAAAACATAGATAGCAAAGATTCTTATCTCGTCCCATAGTGAAGCGGAGTTATTGAAAGTGATGTAAGTATATAAATCATAATTGGATCTTAAATAATAAGCCATCAACGAAATAACAATAAAATAAAAACGGCGACACATTTTAATGATCATGCTTTCGTTATAGTGTTTTATATAAATGTATGTAAATATATTGCTTGAGATTGTAAGACACTCTAATAAAAATTATAAATCGCCACCAAGTTTATTAAAACTAAAAATAAAAGTGCCGATTGCAAATATAACTAAACACGCTGAAAGGAAAAGGTAAAGTTTTGGGCCGGCTCATGAGCACCATTTCAGATTGTAGACAATAATGTACTGAATAACATTGTTTACTTTAAGTAACACAAAACTCTTTTATTGATTACAAAAAAAAAAGGAAACATAGAAGTCATTAATGTGACCAAAAGTGCATAGTCCATAGCTACAATAACGTTGTTAAAAAGTAGACTTAAATGTCATATTATATGGACTCACACTGTCTGAAATAAACTTTATTTTTTATATTTACATTAAAATTGCCATTCCGTATTTACAATTGTGAATGTTTCAGGTGCGCTTTAAGTGCTTTTGTTGTTTTTCAAAATGGTTTGACCCTGGCTACGAAGAAATAATATGACAATATTCAACGAAAAGTCGTAATAAAGAATATGTATTATGACATTGACATCATTTTCTACAAAATAGCGACCGCTGTGATGTTTTTCAGCAAATTAAAATATTTTTAACCGCTCCCATCAGTCTAAATTTATAGAAATGTTAGGTAAGATGGATTCTTACAAAAATTATTGTACGAAAAAATTATGGTGGTACGAAAGCTGGCCTGAATCCCATAGAAACTTTTACTATCTCCTTGCAATGGTTGTTTTCCCGCGACTGAACGATTTACTTTTAGGAGTAAATCTATATACAAAAGTTACTGATATATTGATACTTAATAAAATATTCATCAACTGGAAAGCGTGACCAACAATAGTAATTCACTACCTATTCCTACCTAGTCGCGAGAACTATTATAAATATTAAACAAATATTATATTGCGACTGCACTAAAAAAATATGTCGCTCGCACTACACACACTAAGGGGTTTCGTTGCGGAAAAACAACCACCAAAATTACAGCATGTATAAACAAATAAATAGAATACGGTGACAGTAAAGACATGGATATGTTATCATAAAAAGTAGAACGAGAAAAAAACCTAGTGCTTCACTACAGCTAGTAGAAAGTAGCGCCCGCGTTAATACCCGCAACCTCACCCCGGACAACACTCGGCAAAAGGTACGTCGTGAAAATCATAACGTGTTATTTAATATCACATTTAAAAAGAGCACGTATTAGGAACAGCCAAGATCTAAGATTGAAGCGACCAGCCAAATATTTTGTTTGTATCTTTAAACCAATCTACGGAATATCAAAGCGTTGAGTTGCTAGCGGCAAATCTCGTAAATAAGGTGTAGCGACACCGCCAGCAAAGATCGACTGGTGTGGCTCGAGGCTCGAGCATCGAGCCACACGACCCGAGGTTCGCAGCGGACAAAAATTATACACGTAAACACGGAACACATTCACAGGAGTAGTCGAAAAGTGAGGAAAATTGAAGCATGCGGTACACGAATAAGGAAATAACTTTAAATGTGGGGTTAGTCGACTAAAATATTTGGGGGGTCGCTGTCGACCAGGACTGGGAGAGCCCCCCACGCGGCGGCGACAGGCGCGGTGGGGGGTCCTCGTGCTATGGTCTCTAGACCGGACGGTACTTATGTACAGAACCAAACAGTATGAGCTCGAGTGTTGCATGCTGCAGACGCCGAGAGCCGACGCCACAATCGCGCTACGGATCGCATCCAAACAGTTACAATGGCGTCGTATCTACGGCATATCTCATTGAAATTGTGTAACTTTAACAAAAATAAATATAAAAAAAGATTCGGTCCAAGTGTGAGATGAATAAAACATCAACAACTGAATGGTAGAGGTAACTGTAAGCGCGCCTGTCCAATGGGCGACGCGACTTGCTCGTTTTCTACCAATGGGAGGCTCACGAACACGGTTGGAGCCTCGCGATTGGTTGACGCTGCAACGACGCGTCAGCCAATGGACGAGCACGGTTACACGCAGACATGTAGTTCCTAATGTCATCAAGCACTGTGCAGACTGAGTCTATTGTATTACATAAATGTATAGGTCGTGTAAGATTAAGAAATAATTTCGAGTTGCCAATTTCTTATGAAGGATCTGGAATCGATTCTTGATACGCTTACTCTTTCTTCTAATATGAATAGGAAAAGGATGTCAAATATTAAACTGTCAAATAATTTCAATAGAAACAAGAGTCAGAATAAGAAAACGCTCGAAAATATTGGAAACGAACTAGCTGCAGACTTTACATGCATAAACAAGTCAGAGTAGTCTAAATAGTTGCCAGAGGATTTTTCGAGATAAAAATATAAAATTAAAAAATTTAAGTAACCCCCGTCGGCTTTTGAAACAAAAACACATAGCAAAATCGGTCCATTCGTTTAGGAGCTACGATGCCATAGACAGACACACAGATACACAGACAGACAAGTCAAACTTATAACACCCTTTTTTCGTCGGGGGCTAAAAACAGTATCATAGTTGAGTAAGAGTAATTTTTATCTTTTCATAAAAAACTTAAAATGGTCAATATTTTCTTGAAATCCCCTGATAACTTTGTGGACTAGCCTAATTTGCTTATGCATGGCAAGTTTTGTTTTGCAATATTTTAGACTTGAAAGTGTGTATGAAGAGCCGTGCGGCGTAACTGCTCTTTGACAACTGTCCTTTTCGCATCCATATTGAAAGAACGAGATGCTCTGTTCCCGATGAACTATTTCCTGATGTAACAATAGCAACGTCATTACTTATTAATCTCACAGCAGTATTATGTGATGCACACATCATCTATGCAGCCTACCGCCACCTCGCTAGTCACACTGCGGCTAGCAGCCTCAGCGCTTGGCTTGGAGTAAACAAGACGCGGCTCAAACGCCACTCGCACAAGGTCGAGAGTCGTTTGCGCGGCGCACTGACACATTCACAGGAGCCAAGCTCGTCTAACAAGACAGGTGCTCAGTAGCGGATGTGTCGTCGTCACGAGTCACGTGTCGGCTAATAGAGTGGACCGTCTAGAGAGCTCACATACGTCACGCGTCTACAGTAACGCTGTGAACATCTAACGTTATATACAATGGTTTGACTGAGCATATTACAATATTGCTGTAACTAAGCCTTAGGAGTTTAAGAGATAAAATGTAGTGTTCAAGCGATTCAGATCTCGCGTCTTTGAAACCAGATACTGTCAAAGAAATCTAACAAGAATAATAATTGACTGAGAGTCCGAATTAGACGTCTGCTCTGTTTCATCAAAAACCGAAAACCATCCAAATTAAAAAGTATGTTCAAATAAACAGACCAACATTTAGAGGAGGAAAAAGAAGTTCATGTTAATAATCATTTCTAGATTTGGCAAGACTGTGTATCTTCAATGAAGTCATCAATGTAGTCAATAAGGTTAAAAACATAACTTTGATTCAGGGAAACAGATATTGCTATTTTGACGTTATTGTTTTAAAATCATCATTTCATTTTATTTTGGATTAACAATCCACCAATCAACTCGCTGAAGTCGCTTTATAAGTTCTGTTATAATTACGATATTTTCGAACACCCCAGTCGGTTATGCTTCAAATTCAATTCTCGACATTGGTCCTGAGCATTCCCAATTTAGCTATAATATAATTAGGTTACACTTAGTCCGGCCGTTCCTAATTTAGTCAAAGATCATGACACTATGTAATAGAGCAAGTTATATTCATGGGACAATTTTTTAAAAATTAAACAAGTTGTGTAGTGGCTGCAGCATTAATCTTAACAATTTAAAGTGCTAAAAGGTTATAAGCCAAGACGTGAGATCTGTCACAGCTGTAGACGGTTCGCTCGTGTAACAGTATTAGTGAGCCCACCTCCCTCGCACAGAGAGGGTCGGTCGGACGCTGCCTGATTCTGATCTAAAGGGATTCCCTTAAGGAAACGAATAATGCTTAAAATTTGAAGTTAAGGAACAACAAGTAAGAAGCTTACAACGGCATAAATTTGCAAAATAAATTACTGAGTGTGAAGATATAAATTCCCAAAATAGGGTTTACGTGCAAAAATGGATGGAACAAAAAGAAAAGCAAAAAAAAAACAAATGTTAGTAAAGAAGCAAAGGAAAAACGAAAGCGTCATAAAATAAATAAGAAAAATAATGGAAGTAGAATGATCAATGTAGAAGATAAAACCGTATCACGCGATGAACATGCTATATTTAAGGTTGACTAATTTAGTGATTTGAATACTGCGTTTGATAATCAAGCAACGTCCGGTACAAATAAGATAACTTCCAATAGAACGAGCGTAGAATCTATCGTATAACTACGGCGGCGGCCCGCAAGCTTACATCGTACAAGCGACATGTATCACATGAGTTAATTCTAACCTCTTCAACCTCAACCGTTATTGTTCACAAACGTATAATCTGGGCATGCATATCTGTGCTTAAGTTAAACATATAGTATGTCGTGTCGCACCCAGCTACTGGAACATCGATCCGAACTAGTAACAAGTCAAGCGCGGTGATGGTTGCTGCTGACAACACGCGTGCCGTGATATTGTAGACGTCGTGGCGCAAGCCTCCGTTACTTGTCCTAGCCTCACTTGTCTTATTGCACGGTGTTTAGCGTCCGAAAGGCCAACTTTCTAATAAAAATATCCAATAAGTTTTTAAATTGCAATTTCAAAAATATTGGCCTTTTAGAAACTACCTCACTATTGCTATAAAATCAATCAAAAGAAAACAATCGCCTCCAAAGAGCTACAATTCAGATAGAAATGCTAATGAGGAGTTTTAACGTGTATTCATATTAATAAAATTCTGTGTGAAGTGCTACAACATTCAAGGCACGCTGAAAATTGAAACTAGCGCTGGTGTTGTACCAGTTTACCATCAAATCGTGTTACAACCATGACAAATGATATCGAAACCAAATAATTTAATAATACAGTTTTAATATGCAGTTATAAGCTTTATTGACATAGTTTACAAGCGTTATTTGATAATGGAGAAGAGTATGATGATTAAACTGGTACCACCGACGAATCACCAAAGTAATTGAATTTTGAAAACACTATAAACAGCAGTATTGTTCAGCGCAATGTAACAACCGAACCTGAAACGGACAACCACGGGAAAGAGTGTACTAAGCGAACAAACGCACCAGACCTAAAGCTGTAAGAACTAGAACCAAACCACATAACAGGAGACGCTCGGGCACTCGTTTACTATACAACCAAAGTTATTTCAAGTTGCTCCAAGAAATTTGGACCATACAAACCATCTGACTTACAAAAGCGATGAAATAAATAATGTTTATATTTGTACGCATACGAAACACAGAATAATTAAGCTAATATTTGAGACTAGAACTCAAATTTTAAAGAAAAAAAAATGGTTTTTGAAAGTTTTACGATTACGGTATTTTTACTCATAATAAGCCGCTTATTAAGCGGCTACAATAAAATGAATGAATTTTATTATCATCTAAAGTTTAGATTCTAAACTATAAAAAATAAGAGGAAATTAATATTGGTAACTTTTAAGCAAGATGGTAAGGTTATAAGAATTAAAATGTACGAAATTGAAATACGAGTCAACTGAGGTAACTATAAAAGTAGTATGGAAACCAGTACCTTCGCGTGCGAGCTTCTCGACTAAGGGCCGGGATACTATCATATACATGTCGAACAAGCCACAGTTCCAGCCAATCACAAAATATATTAGAGAAACCTCGAGACATGATTAGGGCAGCGTTATTTAGGCTATACAAAACGCCTGGAAAATAATATAGAAAACCAAAGCGTTAATTTATTAATCAATTGCTGTTATAAGCTTCGACATACTGTGAAAATATCGACAGATTCTTATTTGAACATTTCAAGTTAAAAATTTCCAAACAATGCTGTTGAAGTAAATGTGAATATTCCAAACAGGTGACGTTCGGTTTTTTATATCATCTTCCAGACAGCCTAGTGGTATTGACATTATTAGCGGGCGGGAGAGCGGCCCTTTGTTATACTTGGACGACTTTATAGTCCCACGGCGGAGCATGCACGCGGACTTCACGTCGCCCAGACTGACGGTATAACGACACCTACTACGCAGTACTTGGCTTGTAAATATATGTTATTATTATTGTTCAAATTTTATTTAGGCGTGTCTTTCCTTCCACAACAGATTAACCACAGAATAAACTATCAGTCGGTAATCGGTCAAAAGCAGTTTCTAAATGTTATATTATTGTAAATATGAACCACAAGTGTTTGAAAATTTTATTATTAAAATTGTATTCATCTAAAAGTTTGAGGACTCTTAAAACCATTTGGGCTAACTGCGTCTTTAGAATAGGCTTTTATTTGTGAGAACGATATTGTGAAAGAAGTTTATGTCCTTAACTTCTATTTGCATTAGGTAACGAAGGAGTTCAGTTACCTTCCTATTGTGCTCTACACAAAAATATAGGAATTCAAAGTGAATTTTAAGAAATCACAATTAATCAAAACTAATACTTTACGTGAAATTCGATGTAGATGGAAAGTCACAGAAACATTAAAAGACTACAACCAAGTCATCATAGCAAATATCGTCAAGCCCCGTCCAACAAAAATGGGATTGATGAAGTTGCATTTGACAACGAACAACCTTAAGCTCTTACGCTTGAAAAGCAAGACGCTGTCAATGATGCACTCATCGGTCGCATGTTATCGGGCGATTTCAGTATACAGTCCACGGGTGGTGATGTTGATATCGAACATTTCAAACTTTATACTGTGTCTTAAGATTAACCACTTCACTGTCAGATTACTATAACTTATATAATCTTTAATTGCATTAACCGTATATGTATGCCTCATATTTTTAATAAACTGAAAAATAAAATAAACTACTGGCATCATTCATAACAGATAGACGTAAAAGATGTAACAAATGTAATCTCTGAACAATAATATTGGAAAGTAACGATTGTTTTTATTAACAATATCATATAAAATGTATGTATGGCATTTTTTATCTCAGCTTGAAGCTAAAGTTTCAAAACAGTTTTAAGGGCTACTTACTATTTTAAGAATTTTTATTTACTATCTGGAGTTCCAATACAAGTTTTCGTTAAATTTGGAACCCCAGTCATACTTTTCATACTTTTTATCTCATTTTGCAGAACTGTGTTTCGAAATTATGTTGAAAATAAAATATTATTGTAAAGAGTCGGGGGTTCGGTCTTGTCCCAGGACATGTTTTAAAAATTACAATGTTCAAAATTCATTAACATTCAAAATTAATTTCCAAAAACACTTACATAAAATGGACAACATACTCATATTTATTAGAATTTGGTACCGTTGGAACCCAAACTAGACTTAGGCCTGAATGTTGGGTTTCACAAACCGTTATAAAAAAAAGTTATTTTTTTTAAAATTTTAGACGGTTCGCATCAGCGATGGGTCTCGCCAAACAAAAATAACGAAATTCCTAGACAGCGAAGTGGTTAAGCTCAGAAGGCTCGTTCTGGCAAATACTGAGGCCACCCCACCCGTGTGGCTGGCGGCCGGCGACGGCGACGCCCCGTACCTGGTGGTATCTGAGGTGCGGCAGCGGCGGCAGCACGGCCGCGCCCCACAGCTCGCCCGCCACCTGCCACACCGCTCACACGTCGATACCGGCTCCACGGCACTTACGCCTCTATTCCTGCCACGCTAACGTCGGTTGTGCGCCGGCGACAAATACAATACAATACTCAAGTGCTCTACTGCACAGTCGTCTTCCAATTGAATTATTGATAACTTTTGTTTTTTTTTTCATCCCATCCATTCCAAAATCGTTGAGTTTACCAGATTTAAATCGTGTATAAAAAGGTGCTACATTTTTTTTAATACGAAACACGGCATATGACTCAACCAAGCCCACCTGATGTGAAGCGGTAAAAAGAGTTCATATGCGAAGACAGCTAGTGCAGCTTGAAACACACTGTGCTAGCCGGCACTTACTTTACAGCGATCGTGGTCGCGGGAAGACTAGCAAAATATAAGACAATACTAAGCGATGATTAGTTCGGAGCATAAGTGCGAGGTAAGTAGGCCGTTTTTGTATATTGATATATGAACCAAAATACTGGCCATAAAGGCGGCGGCGGCGAACCGCACGCCTTCTGTATTAAAAAAACACAACGCGGTAACTATGTTTTCTGATGTATACTTATTCGCAGACAATTTAAATTACTTCGTTCTACTTTAAATTACATACTTATATGGTTCTGGCTACTGATTATTTAACTTCATATTAGTTATAAAATATGTTCTATTATGTTGTCTCTAAAACCGTCTCTTGTTGTTTTCTCTTAGATGGGATGAAAAGCAGAGTGTATCACTCGATCGCAAAATTATTTTTACCTCTGATGGCGTATATTGAATCCCTCGCTGCGCTCAGGATTTTACATTAGAATCCCGAACGAATCTGAATTCAAAATAGCGTCCTCGCCATAAAAATATTATTTTGCTCCCTTGTGATACACTCTATTATTGTATTACTGTCCTCGTTATTGTAATCCAGAAATAAAGCATCGGTAACTTGTGCCCAAAACTTTGCTCACGCATTACGTGTTTTGTACAAATTTTTAGATAATTCCCATAGTGGAGGACTTTGGCGCACCTCAGCCATAACATGTTCTGTATCGATTCACAACGACTGTGCGCGCACGCTTGGCATTCCACTGATCAGCTCGTAAATTTCCAGGCTCATCAGTCAACCGACACACGCGACCGACATCAGCGTAACAGGAATTCAACCCTTACGCTACCATCCTAACGCACTCTTAATGTTACCTACATAGGGTACTTCACTGTCACGTCATTCCTTCAACCAACTCAATGGATTGATTTCACCAACATTACACAAGGTTACTTGGAAAGAATGATTTATTAAAGAATACGTTATTGAAATCGAATGAATATTGTTCTAAAATTATCTCTTAGATAGTTTTCGTTCTTTACACTATGCAATGTATATTTTTAAAAATAATAAACAAATTATGAATAGAATAAAAATTGTCACAGCATCGCGAAAAATTATTTAATACAAAACTAACACTCAGATCATCTAAATATGTATTAGTTGTGGATGAAATAGCTAATATTGTCGCGTTTTTGGTAAATTTCTTGACACCGGTCTAGCACTCTCTTTCTAACTAACCTTGTATTTCCTCTAGTTTAACAATCTAATTTGGCAAACGTGAAAAGCCATCCAGAGTGTTCAAAATGAATTGGGAACATTATTAATCGCTAACGGTGACTATGTTTATAGTTTAAAATAATTTTGACGGATGACTTTACAATGAAGTTTCAATGAAGCTATCCTATAAACTTAATTTAATGTTTAGTAAAAATACAGTAAAATACCCCATGGACTTGACTCTAACAGTGTATTATGAATAGGTAGATCTTTATATTCCTTACAGCAACGACCGTTGTAAATGACTTGAAATGGTAAGACAATTGTAATATTTTTTACCAATAGCCGATTAAATAATCTAAACAAAAATCAGCCTATTCAAAAAATTAATGAATAAAACTCAAAGTTATCGTAGTCGTCCGAGCCTCGTCCCAAAACTTATTCACTAAACTTAATTCTAACTTAAAGCTAGACAACAAAGAAATAAATGACGATTCTGACCTCACACTTACATATTCCTGTATGTCATATGCTATGCCCAGATTGGTATCATCGAAAATCCCTTTACCTAAGAATTATTTTGAAATTCTAAAGTAATTTTGTCTTTAAAACAAAAAAAATACGGTCTGAGTACCAGTATTTAATATGGATTTACAAAAATAATATTGTCAAAATTGAGACAACTAAAGACACATCTCATCCTAACTGTTTAAGGTTTAAATAAAGTATTTCCTGCTTGATGCGCAACATATAGATACATTTTTAATATTATCTCAAAAAATTATAAAACATCATCTATATGTTGCCTTTAGATTGTATGTATTATGTCACGTGTGATTTGTTTGATGACATTGAAAATGTAAAAATAAGTTTCAGATCTCATTCTAAACAATTTCTACAAACCGATATAAATATTCGAGCTATACATTGCTTGTTGTATTGAATTTATTCCGAGAACTTTTCCATAAACAATCAATGTATATCAATACTAATAATATCGTATGAAGTTATGTAAAATTCCTAGACGCTGAAATAATAAAGTAGAATTATTGTTTTATATATTTCCTTAAAAATGTGTTCAGTACCTTTTTGCAAGAACAAAATAATCACTATGTAGTCGTCTACATATATAAACGAAGAATTCATTAGTAGAAAATGGGGCCTATGCTAAAAGTGTTTCAATTCAAATAAACTTCGAAAAATATAATAGACGCGTCAGTTTATATAAGACTGACAATAGTTTACTCACTAATGTAATCGCCAGACATTTAAATTCAAGAAATGATTGAATGCATATGCAATTAAGTTTCAGAAAATGCATAACAGTATCAGCACCAGTAATTGTGAATTATCAAATATAAAATTTGGGCCGTGTAAAACTGATAGTAGACAGTTATGACAACATCATAGTCTATATAATACGGGTCAATAACAAATAATAATGTAGTTCCATTTCGACATCGTCTGCATATTACGGGACAGTGAAAAATGAGAATGTAGTTTCAACAATATCATCCACATAAAATGCAGCAAGTTAGAAGAGGTTCCCGGTGAGAGGGTAATGAACACATGTAAAAGGCGTGTCGTGTAGTGTCGTTGGGTGTGGTGTCGTGTCGTGTCGTGTGGGGTACCTGCGTGCGCGCGGCGTGCTCGTGGCGCGCGTGCGGCCACACGCCGCCGCCCAGCGCCGACAGCCGCGCGCCGCGGAGCGACATTTGCTGCAATACATAAAACACCACGTCACTATCTCTTCAATACTTAGGATACTATCTGTCAGTTTCTGAATCGAGAATTGAAACTAAGCACCTCTTAAGAGGGTTAACACCACACGGCATTTCATAGAAACCTTCGAGTCGGAAATTTTGGAAAGGGACCAACCGATTCTAACAAAACTTGCCATGCATAGGCAAGTCAGGCTAGTCTCAAAAGTTAAAAGTTATCAGAGCATTTTTCGAAGTCTAATAATAATAAAGAAATTACTGGCGATTTTCGTTTGCTCTAGCTCAACGATTACATTTTTGATTAAACCTTGAAAATAAAAATGGAATTTTGATTCTGCTGATGTTAATATTTGCAACTCGGTGACATTGGCGTACAACTGCTATTTGGCTATTATTTAAAATAAATAAATGACAAAAAGGTATAGAAATAAAGAAAGAATAGAAATATAGAGAAAAAGAACGCTATAGAAAAAGAAATAACAAGGAAAAATCACTTGGTATTGCAGGTGCGTTGTCATCCTGAGGCCTAAGATGAAATGCCTTCAATGTCATTAAACTGGGTACCTTTACGACTACAATAAGACTCTTTTTCGTTTTTCATAGAGGTTTTTTAGTCCTAGGTTTCGCGGAGTGTGGGACCTTCTGGCGGCGTCAGTACCTGATTCATGTCGAGCAGCACGGGCGGGTGCGGGTGGTGCGCGTGCTCGTGCGCCCACACGCCGGCGCCCGCCGCGCCCGCGCCTCCCCCGCCGCCGCCGTAGCGGACGCGGCGACTGCGAAAGAGCATTTAAGTAGAGACAACGTCAAATATATGTTCCGACAAACCTGCCCCGTAACATGGCAAACTCTCTGAGTTGATAAAAGGTTGTCTCTCTCTTCTTCCGAGAGAAAGAAAGAGATATCTCTCTTCTTCCGAGAGAAAGAAAGAGATAAAACACATTTTGTCTCCTAATAAGAAAACATAAGTGGAGGAAATAGATTTTGTCCACGGCCCGCGCTACGGGTGCAGGAAAGTTTAATCGTGAAATCATATATTTTTTGGGCGGTTATATTTGTCGAAACCGTATTAATTAAGTTTAAAACAAATGTTTTCTTTTGCTTAAACAACTCATGTTTTAGTTGTTACTAGAAACTAGAAACCTTTTAAAAATAAATGAATTAATGTAAAAAATGTGTAAAACAGACACGCTAAGGTGTACTCACGGGGGTTGGTAATGATGTCTGGGCGCGCGGCGTTCAACCGCTGGTGCCGTTACGGATACATTGCTTTCACCTGAAATATAACAGTTAATTGATTAGTTCATTCATATCAAAAGTAACACCATCCTGGCACCACTTCTTCATCATAACTAAAAAAGCCTTTTTTATTTAAGTGATTTGCCTCTCCACCTTGTGGTACACCATTTTGATTACGCACCAATTGTATAAAGTCATCTAACCAAAACTGTTGCTGGCAGCCAAACAGACTGTGTATTGATTGTGATACTAAAAATTACAAATAAATAAAAAAACCGACGAAAAAATTGAATGTTCCACGTGGGAATCGAACCCGCATCTCCTAGGGTCCGGCCTGCGGTTTTCTTTCTTAATTTGTATTTCTTTAAATAAACTAGGCGTTATAAACGCACAAAATCAAACATGTAAATGTGTAGTATTCAAGAGTTTATTATTTTTTATTAAAGCAATGTATGTAGATCACAGTCAGTAGAATTAAAAGCATTTGTAAAATCTATGTGAAATATGAATTTGCTCAATAATTTTATGCGGGCGGTTGAGAAGCTTGTCGTGGAAAAGTAAATTACTGAGATGACAAAACACAACACTAAAGAACTTTAGAAAGGAATCGCAAGACGGAAGTGAGAAACTATATATAATCAGAGATAATGAATTAAGTATGATTCCTAGGTTATTCCAAAGTTAATTGAAATAAACTATACTTGCAGGAAAGATACTCGTAGTTTGGAAATACCAACATGTCTATTGAGGCTGATGCCAGCGGCGGCAGATCCAGGATCTAAATCTTTGAAACGGCACACTGAAATTTGCCCGTTATGTACACCTGATGTTAAAGATTCTTTAGCTGAAATGTCTCGAATTCCTGGACCATTCAATCAACAAGGCTAAGGTTAATCTCACCTGACGACAGATGCCTGGAGATCCTCCTCCGTTTCCGACTAGGACTGTCTCCCGCCTTAGACGACAACTCGCCGTCCGAGGAGCCGGCGCCGCTCACCATTGACTCCACCGGACCCTCCAGTGGGTTTGTGTCCTGAAAATTAATAATTATTTACTCTAACTTTCGAACTTTCCAATATGTTCACGCTTTTTTACATTAGCTATGGTACATACTGTTTCCTTGTTACTTTTCTAGCACAGAGAGAATTTAATAAAAGAAACGGTTATATCCGCTAAATGGAAAATAACATGAAACCTCTCTGAAGAAGCGAGCCAGCATACTCTTCATCTTTATAGGTTGTTCAATGCTTTCCATACCTCTGTCCGCTTTGGTAACCGATTGCCATCGAGCCTAGGCGTTATCTACATGGAGATGTCACTAAGAGTCCAAGAGTTTAGGGAAAGTTCAGTCATAGCTCGCTGGTATACTGGTTTGAGTGCTTGGTTTCAGATTACGAAAACCAAGCGACTTTCGCCTGTCATTTAAGTTGCAATTACTATTTGGCGCAGTGCAAAAACCCCTGTAAAGTTTTCAATGGTACTTGCGCTACGTCTTTTATCTAACGTGTCTTATTTTTATTTATTTATGGAGATCCTTAAAGAAATAAATTAGTCGAAGCGAACGCAAAGTCGTTGGTTGTTGCTAGTTGATACCGCCGCTGTCACTCCCAAGTCCCAACCAGAGGGACAAGAAGACAATTGACAATCGCTAACGCTATCGCTAAATAAAAAATGTATGGGATTTAGATAGATAGATAGATAGATAAAAGATTTATTTTCATTTCTTCATCACACACAAATACAGTTTGAATTAAAACAAAACAGTTACTTAGGTATAACAATACACATTAAACAACAATAATTGTGTGCGTTGTAGAAGTGCAAAAGGGTCGCAACTCAGTGACTGGATTTTGTTCACACCGCGGGATGTGAACAAAGCACTGGTATTCTGCTACAACCCGAGGGCTTCTTGCTTTTAAAATGTAAAAGACAATAGCACACTAAATAAAATAAGATGTATTATAAAAATATATCAACTAAAACGGGGACTAGTGTAAAATGTTTAATATGTGTGTTCGCTTATGATAAGATTTATAAAACAATGTGGCACTCATGTGTTTGTGCACATTTACTATCGAAAGCCGTTCGATGTCTTATGTCAAATCCCATACATTTTCCGCTAAGCGATAGCGATAGCGATTATCTATTGGCATCTTGTCTAGGCCCTCAGAGATGAGTCAGCTCTGTTTCTGGTACTTCGGAATCTCCTCGAGGGTTTCTCCCAGTTACGAAGTCAGCAGTGGGAAGAGTATAGGCTGTTAACGAGAATTGAGGTTTGAGCTCACCAAGTGGGGATGATGCGTGGGATGCACCAGATGCGGCGGCTCGGCCGACGGGCCCGCGCCGGGACTCAAGCGCAGCTCTGAAACCAGACGTAGGGCTACGTCAACGATACTGCTGGGAACATTTGACCATAACCAAACATTTAATTACAGTGTTAAATAACAGGCGGGTCATTTAATTAGTTCGATAAGCTTCTCAGTAAATTAAAATTGTAGTCTGTTAGGTGAATTGCACCAGTTAAAGTTGAAAGTGAACAGAAAATGGTCTCCACGTTTACAGTTCATATGAATAAAAGCAAAGCATTAAAAATATGACTATTAAAACTATTTATTGGTAGATAAAATTGTAACATGAGTAAAGCAATGCATTATAAAATACGAAAATTTTTATAAATGTGTAAATTGACGAAAGGAAAATCTTTAATTAATATAATGTGTAGACCAGTAAGAAAAACAGAAATATAAAAAGAAGTCGCAGTACGAGTACCCAACCAAGCAAGCAAAGAATTGTTTTGCAAAGCGCATGAGATAATAAGCGCATATAATGAGCTATCGCAAAACTTACTTAATGCAGTAGAATCAAAAAATTATTGGTTCATTTGAATTTTACATCTTTATTTTTACCATGACCAGTTGAAGGAATGTTTATTATTATAATTAGTTTAATATTACTTTACTTATTATTAACACGAACTTATAGTGATATATATATATTAAATAACCTACAAAAGACCTGCTCATTGTTGTGGGACGATGATAGATAACGTTAGATTTAACGTAAGATTTACCAATAAACAAAATAATTACCATCAGGTGGGCCGTCGGCTTGTTTGTCATCAGTTGTATATAAAAAAAACATAAACAATAAAAAAGTATACATGGAGTAGAACACAACGTACAGTCGAAAGCACATCTTTAATTACGTAATTAAAAAAATAATTTAAAATTAGCGACGATCAGTAAGAAGCTGTTGCTCCAGCCGAACGCCTAAACATGGAGAGGATGAGATGAGAATGAGAACCTTGAGTTGGTCCGGAATGTAAGAGAATACCTCTTAGCACTCTTACCACGGACAAAATATCTCTTCACCACTTAAGTCCACTTATTAGGAGACCATATATTTTATCGCTTTTTTCTCTCGGACGAAGAGAGAGGTCAATTTTCCTGGAGTATTTTGCACTAATCTGGTTAACTTTATAGCTTCCAATCCATTTTTAGTATCGACAGTGGCGCATCTTCATTTCGGAAGCTCGTGTGAATATTCGGATGAATAACTGAAGGCATTCACCGGTTCGCAGTCTCGGTCGTCGTGTCAGCGGCAGTGGCTTACGCAAGCATCACCGTGTATAATGCGTTTGTCGCGGTGAAGGGAAACCGACGCCGCAGCAGCTCGCACCATAACCACACCATCACTGTGTTTACTTATGAAACATTAAGGGTATTTTCTTAGGACGCGATTCGACGCTAGGGTTTTTGCGCACTTACTGTCGACCGCACATCAATCGTAACAGTTTAACCTTGAAACCGCCTCTGTTTGTCTATAGTGACCATTGAGGAAGTGTAGTTATTGCACGAGATGAGCTCCTGTTGTTGGGAAAATATCACAAAATCACAAAAGAAAGAAACGCTACATTGAGTTAGTTTTAAGTTTTATACACGGTCGATAGTACCCATACTCGCGTCGAGTAACTCGCAAAGTCACACCCCCGCATTCGTGACAAACCAAATCGTTTGGGGCGTGGTGGTGTTTTATCATACAACTCCTATATTCGATGCAGGAAGGTTCGCGTCCACTTGCCCAGCACTGGGAAGTGTATTGGCTGTTGGTGATGATGAATTCATGAGAGCGAATGAAGATATAAGAGGCTGATACAGGTTTTTGGTTTCTGTCACTTGTGTGCAATATGCAATATGGATAAAACGTGTTATACTCGTAGATCTAGCTGTGTCTGCTATTCAGTGGTTATGATTGAGACGTGAAAGGATACCTCGCGAATATACAGCCGGATAGCAATCCGATAGCTGCATCCAGCAACTTGGTCCTATGTGTGCAACCGGATTGACTAATAGACCAAAGCGCCCAAGCTTGTCGTGTAAAAGTAATATTTTTCATGTATACCTGATCTCCTCCGCTCGGAGGTGCCCGCGGCGCGGCGCTCGGCGCGGCGCGACCCCCCGGCGCCGCCACCTGTCGGGAGAACATTGTCTTAGTTATGTTTTAAACAAGATATAGGAGGCGTTGGGTCCAGCATGGTTCTAACGACTGAGCTGACGTGGTAGTTACGATATGGCATAAGACGGCCGGCTGGTCCGGTGTTGAGGACCCCTGAACAAGACCAGAGGTCCCGGGTTCATAAATAGTAATCAGTTATCAGCAGTTATTATCTCTAGCACTATTAATCTATAATGAAACTGTTGCTAGGCATTCTTCGTTGGATATATTTGAGAGTAGGTTAAGTAATTTTAAGAGAAATATCTCGAGCCTCTTATAAGATCATATACATTACGTTTTAAAAATAAAGGAATGAAAATGAAATGTATCAGTAGTTACATATAAACTTGTATTGTCAGCTAACACTTTTAACAATAGCTCTTAAGTTACTTTTAAGTAATTAATAATAATAACCCTCAATATTTCATCCAACTTTTGCCATACTATGCTAACATGTTTGGAGTTATAGTCTTGATCAATTACTCAATATACAGTGTGTCTGGTCGGTCACCAGTGTCCGACCCGTTAAGGCGAAGCAATATGATCAATTTTATCGACAAATCCACCATAATAAGGCATTTTGCCGCTACTGTTTTGAAATGGCGGCCATTTTAACTTTAGTACGGTTGGGTTCATTTATTTTGTTATATCTACCGATGTAGAGGTCCTATAGGCGTAAAAGTGGTTTTGTTCGATAGCTACAAAAATTGGCAATAAGTTAACACTAAAAAGTATATCAAAAACTCAACCCTAAAAAAATACTTGAAACTCTAAAAAAATACTTGAAACTTAAAAAGTGTAAAAAAATTGGTTGTTTTTTTTACTTTTTAATTATTTTTCAAAAAACTAGCGTAATAACATACCCTATTTTATACTTTTTTAGATGCACTAAGGTATTACCTACAAACTGATGTCAAGACCTAAGCTCTAAGTCAAACACTAATAGACCTAAGTCAAACACTGTCTCCACCTCAACATCTCGCACAAAGATGTTTAGTAATTCGTTTCTATGTCGTATTTCCAAAACTTAGAACTCTTTGCTAGCACATGTGTTCCCTCCTTTCTATAGCATGGGTTTCTTCAAAAGGGGCGTGAAAAGGCACCTTATGGGCCGGCAAGGTGGAGGCGGCTAGAACAGTGTGTTTCAAGCTGCGCTAGCTGTCTTGGCATATGGATACTTCTTACCGCTTCACATCAGGTGGTGTTGACTCATTCGCCGTTCTTTATATGGAAACAACACTAACCATCAAGTGGCATGAAAGCCAAGAGCTACCGCGGAATAATAAAACCTATTATGTACGCTGTAAGTAAAATGATAGTGTGCGGTACATACCGATGCTCATCCTCCGCTGGTCGTGGTGCCTCACGTCGCGCTTGGCGGGCGTCGGCGCCGGCGGCGGGCTCTGCGCCACGCAAGCCTCCTTCGGGCTGCCGGCGCTGCTGCCATCGCTGTGGACAAGGGGCACAGCTACTTAGTGTTGGTAACGCCATACAATACGAAATAAACAGAGGTAGAACGGCTTGCCTCCGGCCCGCACCACTCTCAGTTTTTCCCGTCGCATCGAGAGGTCTCGTGGAGGGTTTCAGCCTTAGATTTTTCTTTATACAATTAGGTGACAAACAAGCTGAAGGCCCACCTGTTGGTAAGTAGTTACCGTCGCTTATAAACACCTGCATTAACAAGGAAAAGTCACTTTGTATTGCTGGTGCGTTGTTATCCTAAAGGGCTTAGATGAAATACCGTCCATGCCCAGTAATTACACTGGCTACCTTTTCCTTCAATCCAAACATAGCGAACTGTTTCGCGGCTGAAATAAGGAAGGCGATGTACCTATCCAGACGACCTACATACTACCCTACCACCCAGTAAAGGAATTCTACTACGCACTAGGTGGTAAAGGTTACCACCTAGTGCGTAGTAGAATTCATAATAAACAGAGTTACAATGGCCTCCCTCCAGCCCGCACCAGACTCAGTTTAACGCACACACACATCCTAAGCCGGTGGGTCTAGAGCTAAATAGTGACATGAAATTTTTGCTAGACTTCATGAGCTTCAATGATTCTTTAAGAGCTTGTGCTTCAGTTCTTCGACTCCTATATATCGCACACTTGTTCTTTACAAATCCAAATGTATTTGAGAAGCAAGATTATAATATCATTTAAGCAAACCCATCCGAAGCGGCAACGTTATCTATGTAAACCGGCAGGAGGTCATGCCTCTCGTGAGATTACCAGATAAAGTGTACGGAGCAAACGTATAGGCAGGATTACTAATACGGTTAGCGGGACACGTATTTGGTTTGGAAATGAATGTCAAACATAACCCCAGGCGGTGGTGGTGGTCTTACAGTTCTTCGTCACGGGAAGTAACCTCCAATTAAACGCGAGATACCTACATCCGGTAAAATGGTTTAATTTAAAACGTGTAGTCCTGCCCCCTTATTCTCAACTGTCGGAAAGTATTCGAATTTCGGAAACTCTATACCTGTCACTTTTTGTCGCGGTTCGTCAAAGCGAGACGGCATGTGACTTTTCGAATCGAATCCGTCATCCGACAATTGAGAATAAGGGGGCTGAGGTCGGTGGCGAGTCGATTGAGCGGTCTTGTTTCGATGTCGAAAACAAAGAAACATTCGCCATGGTCAATCTCGGGATGGGTTAATCAAATTTGTGATCTCTCGGTCCTCCGTGCTTCGGAAGGCATCATGCAGATGGTCACCGTTGTTACAGTAACTGATTTAACCCACCAACCCTCATTGGGCCAGCGTGATGGTGCTACAGCCCAAACTCCTCATGTTTTTCTTCCATAATTCGATTGCTTATAAGGTAAACACATGGAGTAAAATACCTAATTACTAGAGCACCAATAACATAAAGAGCATTGGCATGCCCAACGACATAAGCGCGCACAGGACGCCCCAATCACCACACTTCGCTCGGGCGAGGGCCCGTTGACGTGCGGCAGTGCAACGCGTCTATTTGTGGACGCGATAACGACCGGCGCGTACGCATTGTCTAAATGCAACGTTGCGACATACGACACTTATCTAGTTAGCGGATATTTATTTTGCATATACCTCCAGTATGTCTTCCAGACCCGTATGTTGGGTCGTCAGTACCACCGCCTTTCTTACTTCAACCCGTAAAACAGTTCCATATGTTTCGGATTGAAGGGAAAGGTAGCCAGTTTAATTGCTGGGCATGGACGGCATTTCATCTTAGGCCTCGGGATGACAACGCACCTGCAATAGCAAGTGATTCTATCCTTGCTATTTCAGGTGTCTATAGGCAACTAGTTGTATTAAACGTGTTCCAGTTTAAGGGAAATGCAGCCAGTGTAATTCCTAGGCATGAAAGAATGAAAGGGCTAGGCTTCCAATTAACTGGCTAATTTAACTAGATGGCTGCGACAAATAGACCACTATGCGCGAGCGCAGTATCTGTAGTATAGAACAGTTCCCTCGGTTTATCAGCAGGCGCGTTATCTCGGCCGATAGCCCCGCGGACGTTCATCCCTGCCTGGGTGTTTAGATAGCTATGGACTTCATTTGTTGTAGGTTGTTGACAGATCTACATACTGGTTCATAACATCATCTATCAACTAAATATATTATCATCATATCAGGCTATGATGTCCACTGTTACACAGCCTGCATCCAACGGCTACCGCAACCCTGACCAGGTCGTCTGTCCATATAGTGGGAGGCCGTCCTACTTTACGCTTTCCTGTACGTGGTCGCCATGTTGGCACTTTAGCGCCCCGTCGGCCGTCAGTTCTGCCCTGCCCACTGCCACTTGAACTTGGTCATCCTATGAGCTAGGTACTTTAGTTCTCTTACGGATGTCCTCATTTCTGATTTTATCTCGTGGGGAAACACCTAACATAGCTCGTTCCATAGCTAGCATAGATGGAGAATAAAATAGAATAGACAATTATTTCGCAAGAATGCGGTACTTATCTTGTTATAATAAGATAACTATTGAGTTCAAAACTAATCAAGACACATCCACCAACAGTTGGTATGCAAATTTTTTTAAAGTCACAATTCATCATACATATCTGCCTTCAAACGGATTGGTTCTCCGCAGCCTGCATCAGACGGCTCCCGCGACACTGACCAGGTCGACTGTTTATCTAGTGTGGGAGGCCTTCCTACTTTTTCTACGGCCGTTAACAATTATAATTTTAAATGAAATAAAAAAAATACAAAAATTTCTTTCCATGCCAACAAAAGTAACAAAGGAAAGGAGCAGGAAGATAAAGTAAACCATCATCATCGGCCTATATGTAATAAGTATACGTCCTATATCTGAGCACAGGCCTTTCTACATGGGAGAAACACCGTGAGTTTGGCTCACAGCGGGTTGATGGTTTAAATCGGTTGCAGATACAACCGGGACCAACGGCTTAACGTGAGGAGGGAAATTACAAATTTTGATTGACCCATCCAGGGTCGACTATGGTAAAAGTTGCTTTGTTTTCGTAATCGAAACCAGCAAGCCACTACGCCCCCGAGCTCCTCAATATCTTCTTACTTCAACTAATACCGGCTCGTCCACCATCACTGCAAACAATGGACGACAAAAGGTGCGCTCGCGCAGTGACGTCACGCTTGCGTCACCGCCTCGCTCCGCGGAGCGCCCACGACTAGCGGCACGTATTACGGATGGTTGTTACGAGCCTGTTACGACGGTGGAAGTGGGTCAGGAAAAAACACGGACCACCGTACAGACGACAGCACGTCAAGTAAAACAGTTGCACTACGAAAGCCGCCTCTATTACGAACGCAGTAAGGGCGGTCTCAAGGTCAAACTGTTACGCTGACTGTATAACACGGGAAAAAACACCTTTGCACGCTTGCGCAGGCAGCAGTGGTTTCGGTTACAAAAACAAAGAAACTATTGCCAGCCCATGACTGATAAAATAAGGAATGCGTCGCTTCAGTATACACTGGTCTCCTGCTTGTGTCATTTAAAAAAATAAGAATATGTAATTGAAAATTTTAAGTAATCCCCAGCCTCATTAAACATCTATCTAACACTATCTCATTGAGACTATTTTTATGAGCCCAAACACGCTTTAACTGCAATAAGTTTCTCAAGAATTAAGCATCCCACAGACTTTTTGATGGTATAGTATCAGCTCAAAGTTATGGGAATGTCACCACAGTGACAGTACGCCAAATTTTACATTAATTGTATCTGTGAAAGTTACTAAAACCCTTTTATCATGTAGAAAATGAGCAGATAGTCATCAAACGCCTGAGCTGAACTTCATAAACTATAGCTTAGAACCATCCTAGTCACGTCAGCTTTCAAAAAAATATAAATCGGTCCATTCGTTTAAAAGCTACGATGCCAGAGACATAGATACACATAGAATTGTAGAGGCTCAAGGCTAGTCTTGAGCTCAACATCGCCAACGATACGCACAACACGACGCTGCAATCTGTCAAGTGCATCAAGGAGCCATACCACAGATGCCAAAATATGACCTGAGTTTTGTAAACCAGAAATGCAGATATAATTAGTTCAGGACACCGAGCTTCTGTGAGGCTTGTTTTGATTACGGTTTCGATGAAGTTCCTTTGATTGCGCCCTGAAGCCTAATGCCAAAAGATTGCGCCCTGAAGAGAGAGAGAGAGGGGGGAGGGAAGGAGAAGAAATGACGACATTTTGGCTGTAAACGCGCACACTGAATTTCATATTGCTGAATTCAACAAGGTTGTTAGATCCCCATTCATACTCTTATAAGACTCAACACTCTGTTGAGCTCAATAGTAAGATAGGTCATGGTCAACAACCACTGTGGTTTCTGTGTTAGAAAGACGTCTTTATTTCCTAAACATATTTATCATATCTAAGCGCAGCCATGCTCATAGTTTTTAAAAATCATGGCTTGATCCATTTAATACTTACAAACTCTTATTTTTAAGAGAAATGCTAAAATCAAATTGAATTTAATAAACCGCTGTGTAGTGTGCGTAAAGGGCCAGGTCGGCCGGTTTGAGCTCTCGAAAGCTGCAGTGAAAGCCGGCCCTCGGGTACCGGCGTTCGCGCAGGGGTGCATGCGCTTAAATATCACGACACAGGTAGGGTGTCACTTTATTACAACTTTCTGAAAACACTCGAATAACGAAACCTTTAAAAACACTTTTTTGCGACGAGTTAAACTTTAAAGTGATACGGGAGGATGTAAGAATAGATAGATAAAAGTTTATACACATTAAAGTCACATATATATCATCATTTCAGGCGACAGACGCCCTCCGCTCGGCATAGGCCTCCAAAACGGTCGGTCCTGCGCTGCCTGCATCCATCGGCTTCTCGTGACCCTCACCAGATCGTCGGTCAACCTTGTGAGGGGCCTACCAACGCTGCGTCTCCCGGTACGCGGCCGCCACTCGAGGTCATTTTCGCCCCAACGGCTGTCAGTCCTCCTTGCAATGTAGCCTGCCCACTGCCACATGACGTTCGCAATTCTTCGGGCTATCTCGGCAACCTTAGTTCTCCTGCGGATCTCATCCTTTCTGATTCGATCACGCAGAGAAATCCCGCGCATAGCCTCCATTGCGCTTTGGGTGACATTGAGCCTTCTTATGAGGCCCATTGTATCGGCCACGTCTCAGTTCCGTAAGTCATCACTGGCAGCAGACACGAATTAAAGACTTACACACAAATACATCAATTAAGTATACTAAAATCTGGTAGGAGACTAGTGATAGGTGCGTTTCAGTAATGCAAAGAGGCCAAGGCTTGGTGAAGTGATTTTCAGCCATTACTCAATGTGGGTAATAGAATAGCGTACAAGTGAAACACAGTGTGATTATGATGGAGTTCCGACCCAATGGCTGAGATACCGCGACCTTGACTCTGATACGGTAAGGACGATAATCGAATGGGCCGTGACAACCGGCGACCTCTGATCTGGCTCAACCTTCGCGTGTCAAGGTGATTGCTTGTAGGTACTGGGCATTTATGACAGTATCTTTGTCGGTGTTCCAAACTTGTAATTCTTTGCCAGCACATGTGTTATTGTGTTCCCTCCTTTCTATAGCACGCAAGAGGCGGAAAATGCTGCACTAGTAGTCTCCCTTAAGGACTCTTCTTGCCGTTTCACATCAAGTGGCTGTTTATAGATAGTACATAGAGACAGAACAAACAGATGCAGATGGGACAGTGTCCCATTCGAAACACAGCGAACTGTTTTGCGGCCGTTATAGAAAAGGCGGTGGTAACTACCCAGACGACCCTACATACGGGTTCTAGCTATAACATGGGTTCCTTCAAAAGAGGCGCGAAAAGGCACCTTATGGGCCGGCAAGGTGGAGGCGGCTAGAACTGTCTGTTTCAAGCTGCACTAGCTGTCTTCGCATATGGACTCTTCTTACCGCTTCACATCAGGTGGTGTTGAGTCGTTTGCCTTGCTTAGTATACAGGGTGGTGGTGAAAATATGACAGTAATTTTAAAACATGGGCTATATTAGTTTATAAATGTTTTGCAACATTTGATAATTTCATGACATTTCTATGAAATAATATAAAATGGCTGTTTTAATTTATTGTCGTTTTATTGTCACCACCTGTATAAAAAAAGATTATATTTCTTTGTGACATGACTCGGATTCCTACAACGCAACAACGATGACGTCAACGGTGATCGATGACGTCACAACCTACAAAGCTCTCAGGACTGCGAGGTTACTGCGCAATACTTTGATAGAGCAAATGTTAGATGCGACTCAGTAGGAGAAACATCTGTTTGAGGGCCGTCTTAACAAGTACCTGATAACAATGCCCATTTATCCCTTCAAGCATACGATTCCAGACACAATTGATTTTTCAATTATCATAGCCCTCCGGTAGTATAACGCCGCTTGACAGACTAAAACAATTTATCTTCACATTTAGATGTTCGATTTTGTGCGTCCACAACGTCTACTTTATTGTAAGAAAAACGTTGCTATGAAAAACGTTAATAAAATATAAAAATATTTTTTTTAAGTAACACCCGGCCTTATTAATCATCTATCAAACACTATTTCATTGAGAATTTTCATAAGAGCCCAAACACGCTATAACTGCTGTAAGTTTCTGAAGAATTAAGCAGTTCACACACGGCAGCTATAATGTAAAAATGTATATTATAGCACGATACGTTTCAATACATCTTTCCATAGAAATCGTCAGGAGACCACACGACAGCTATAATGTATTGAACGTTTAATGTACTTCTTAATGTACATAAATAAAAATATACATTATAGCTGCCGTGTGTAAAAAGCTTTAAGGATCATGCAGACTTTTTTGAAATTTGGTGTACCTACTGTCATTTCAGTGAAATTCCCATGACATACTAACCTTGAGGTGATCCTATACGATCAAAAAGTCTGCGGGATGCTTAATTCTTCAGAAACTTACAGCAGATATAGCGTGTTTGGGCTCTTATGAAAAGTCTCAATGAGATGGTGTTAGATAGATGATTAATGATAAGGCCGGGGGTTACTTAAAATTTTCAATTTAATATTTTTGTTTTTTATATATAATTTTTAAGCAGATTTATTTGTGTGTATATGTAATTTTTTACCGTACCAGATTTAGCGTAATGTCTTGCGCAAGTCAATAAATGTTTTCTTTTTTAACCGACTTCAAAAACGAGGAGGTTCTCAATTCAGTCGGTATGTTTTTTTTTCTTTGTATGTACTACACCGATTACGCCGAGACTACTGAATCGATTTACGTAATTCTTTTTTTGTTCGATGCGGAATAGCTGCCATTGGGTCCCATAAAATTTTTTTCAAAATCAGTTGGGTAGTTTGGTTTTTATATAAAAAAAACTGAAATTATTAAGTCGTCTACGTATGCGAAATGGCGGATTTTTGCTTTCTTATGACTTTTTAGTGAAACGATACGATAGTAGGAAACAATATAAGTTTACGGTCAGCCATCTTAGCTTCCACCGTAGAAAGTTACCACTAAAAATTGTAAAAAAAATTAAACAAAAATTAAAACCGACTTCAAAAAACTGAAAAGGATAAAATAATTAAATTTAAGTAGGTATTCATCCCCTAGAAACATATTTTTGGAGTTGGTGCTAAGTGGTTTCCAAAAACAATAGAAAGTGAAGCACCGACTTCAAAAATATGTTTCTAGGGGATGAATACCTACTTAAATTTAATTATTTTATCCTTTTCAGTTTTTTGTACACAAAGGTCGTCAACTACCTGCCACCTACTTGGGGTATCATCCACCAATAGAATTTAAGAGTGTCTCCGGAAAGTTTTTAGCAATTATAACAATGGTAAAATACTAAAACAAAAATTTATATTTTGTTTTTGTCACAAAGATATCTGGTCTCGTAATGTCTTTGCGACCAGATGTTTTTTGAAAACAATTGATAAAACAATAAAGAGCAATAAACTTTCACAAAAAATAAGGGTTTTCGATTGGTCAATAATGTCATGGCTGGGTTCTACTAAAGTACCCAGTTTTAACTTTCAAGCGAAAATGATTTGAAATTGACAGATTGGATTATTCTGTGATGGTACCATCACATTAAAACCATACATGCCATGATATTATTGACCAATCGAAAACCCTTATTTTTTGTGAAAGTTTATTGCTCTTTATGTCACTGGAGGAGCTCGGTGGCGTATTGGTTTGTGCGCTCTGGTTTCGATATGAAAAACAAAGCGACTTTCGCCATGGTCGATCCTGGGATGGGTGTAACAAAGTTGTTATCTCGAGTTCCTCCGTGCTTCGTCGTGCACGTTAAGCCGTTGGTCCCGGTTGTTACTGCAACCGCTTTAACCCACCAACCCGCATTGGGCCAGCGTGGTGGTGTTATGGCCCAAACTCCTCATGTGTTTCTCCCATGTAGGAAGGCCTGTGCCTAGCAGTGGGACGTATATAGGCTGATGATAATGACCATGTCTAGTCTATGCCATTTTCAGTATTATACAAATTTTGAAGAGTATGTCGATATGTTATTGTGAAAAGGTACTTAGGTGTTAATCGACTTTTGTTGTTGACCGTCCTACCCCAGTCAGGTCCTACCTGTCTCAAAATACTCAACTTTTATTAAATATTAGGTTTTTTGAAAAATAGTTATCTTGTTCTAACGCTATAGAGTATGAGTAAGACAGAAGCGACTCCACGGCTTAGTCCCAATGTTTATTTGAGCGTGTGGTTTTGATCCCCTGCAGTGCAATGTTGGGGGCGCTAGCGGTCATCGACCCCTGCGGTTTTTGGGAAGCAGTGACGTCACTACCTTGTTTTTCAACACTAAGCCTTATTGCTGGGCGGTAGAACCGGAATAATTCTGAATAGAAAAAAAGGAGTATTTATTGTGTGTACGGTCGCGTATTGTAAACGGTTGAAAATAGCTAACGATGCAATTCAGACTGTATTCTGCAGCCATTAAGGTGGAATTCAGTGAACTAATTATCTTTTTAAAAGCAAAAACTCGCGCAAAAAACGAACCTTATTTCTATACGCTTAGAGACGGAATTCTCCTCTGAATTTTATCCTTACTGCGCAGTTCTCGAGATGCGGCGTCAGTAGAACGACCAAACATAGCTATCTCGTGCACACGTTTGATATTGCCTAAGTGTGAACGAGACGGCATGAAGGCGTGAATATTTCCGTGGTATCGAGGGCGAAGCTCGCATCGCAGGTTTTTTTCTTTTTCAATACATACTTTTGTACCTGTGTCCATGTCGCAGCCATATCGTATAACACGCCGTATTGCAATCTGCCTAGGCAGGTGGTCTTTGTATGATTGGTTTAGTAGGCACGGTTATATACGCATTTTTAATTATAGGATGCATTACCGAGTCTCAGTTTTTTTTTATATAAGAAGGCAGAAAATGGAAGCGAGCTAAACCTGGATTCCTCAACCAAGAGGAACTGGCTATCTTACCTTCAACTGCTGGAACACAACAAGGGGCCTGATTCCGAAGACATACTGTAATTCTAAATTTAAGTACAGTACATCTCTTTCTCGTAATATGTAATAGGAAAAAGATAGCAAGAATTTGTTTAGAGCTGACAATTAAATTTAGATAGATTTCAAAGAAAACATTGACAATTTTAGTCGGCATGTATGGAGTTGCCTCCTAAATAGGTACTACATTTTAACACGTTCATTAAGGTCGAAAATTGAACGCACGTTTCTAAAGGTCAAATTATATGTCAGCCATCCTTTTCGTATTTATTTTGAGAGAAAGAAATGCACTTAAATTTAGACTTATATGTGTTCTCCAGAGTTAGGGCCAATGCTGCCAATATTATAAATATAGCGACAAACTTAGGTAATGGAGGTAGCTAGCCAAGCGGACTTATAAAAACCCAACCGCACGTCCCACTGCTGGGCACAGGCCTGCCTACATGGGAGAAACACTCGAGGAGTTTGAGACGTAACATCGTCACGCTGGTCCAATGCGGGTTGGTGGGTTAAAGCGGTTGCAGTAACAACCGGAACCAACGGCTTAACCCATCAAAGCCCGATAAACGAAATTAATTGTTATGACAACTTAAGTTGCCGTCTGGGCATTGAAGGATTAACGTGCACCACAAGCACGGTCGAGCGAGTGGTTCAAATATTGAGCGACTCCCGTGGTCCCGTGATCGACCAAGGCCAAAGTTGCTTCGATTTCGTAATCTAAACTAGTGCACTCAAACGACTACGCCACTGAGGACGCCCCCCCCCCCCCCCCCTCTGTTTCGGCATAACAATATACAGGGTGGATTTTTGAGACGGGTTAGTTAGGGCAGGTACCTGCCCTAACTGACCCGTCTCAAAAAGTACCGAGTAACGAGTAAAGTAACTGTTATAGTTACAGGAAAACGTTCCTAGGAGACCCTCCATAACTTTTTAAGATATTCAATGAACTGCATTCACAGATTTTTGAGAAAATGTATGATCAGCAAAAAAATGCTCAAATGATAAAAAAATATTTTTACGCCCATCTTATTTTGTGTGTGGATCAAAAGACTGTATGGGACCATTTAAGGTATGAGTACTAGAAATGACAGAAGTCATAAAAAAATTGTCATACATTTTGTACTGGAAAATGATAAAACAACTCGTAATATTATTTTATCCTCTGCAGGGAGCTCATTCCACAACCTGAGCGTATGGGGGAGAAAGTTTCTCTGAAACCGTACAGTACGCGACCATTTTGATTCCAATTTGTGAGGATTAAAACTCCCTGGCGGTGCGATGGTAGAAAGAGGCCGTGGGCATCATGTCAAATAATCCCTCAGAACACACCCCGTTCCACAAACGGTAAAACACTAGGAGGCAAAATCTCTCGACTGTCTCTCCTCTCTCTCGTTGATTGACTATATTAAGGTTGAATAAATTTTTTACTTCATTCTTACAAAGGCCGCCCGCCATGACAATTATCATGCTATATGTTAACTAGTTTTTAATAAGTCATACCCTAAACAGTCAGGAGTCAATGTGGTACCAGAGATCCAGTGGATAGCTTCTATTGGACGAAGGGATCTTACCTGAAAAGATGAGAAGAATATTGTTAATATACATGTTAAGTCAAGAGCTAACACACAAACTAGAAAATTCTTCACTTGAAAAACCACACGACATATGGCGGAATAGCGAAGTGAAACCGTAGATTTTTTATCGCCGACCAAACTCTACGCGGCAGATGCACTACAGAACCGCGGCAGCCTCAACAATAGAGATGTGTAACTCGTGAGTGATTGGTTTAAAAGATGTACATCCGTAAAAAAGATTGATTAAATCACTAAATCACTTGGCTTCCAAATACATCTTTAAATCTTTTAAATCTTTGATTCATTTCATTCTCTGATACATTCAACCCAATTCAACCAATGAGTGAAAGAATGAACGGATTGTTATTTTTGTATTTTTTTTTTCTATTACAGAGAAGGCAAAAGAAACAAATGCCTATACAGCCATATTTTAAGAGTTTTCTTTTTATTCTGCAAATATAATCGAAATGCTGGTTTCAATGTATCATGAGAGTTTGGCGCGAAATATATGATGACAGTCTCCATGATAATACTTTGATGAGGTAGATAACCACGATAAAAATCTCAACGTCTTTCACATCAAATTCACTTATATTACAATGATCTTCCAATTGCACGTCACCATAAACACTTGCTTCACAAAACAATTTTGCGAGTGATTATCTTCGCCACCACCAGCCTACATACCTCCCACTGCTGGACCTTCTTACATGGGAGAAACACATGAAGAGTTTGGGCCATAGCATCACCACGCTGGTCCAGTGCGGGTTGGTGGGTTATGGCAGTTTCAGTAACAACCGGGACCAATAGCTTAACGTACCTTCCGAAACACGGAGGAACTGTAGATAATAAAATTTTAATGACCCATCCCGGGATCGACCATGGCGAAAGTTGCTTTGTTTCCGTAATCGAAATAAACGTTTACTTCAATGATTGCACCAATGCTAAGATAATATCCAACCCAAAAAATTGTAATCATTTTTATATCTACGTAAAATGTTACAGTAAGTAGGTAGGTAGGTAGGTCTCATTAAAAAACTTTACATAAAAATACATATATAAAAGTCACTAAATTGTACTGTCACTCAAGTGTATGATCAGGACCCGTGAAGTAATAAATCTTTCACAACACAATTCAGTAAAATAGATAATTGAAAATATTGTGTCTTGATAAACTGATTTGCAAAAGATTTAAAGATTTAAAAGAGTGATTTGAAGATGAATGGAAATGATGTGTTTTGATCAACTGAGTTACTAATGATTGAAAGATTTAAAAGAGTTAATGTAAAGGTGATTGAAATTACGTGTCTTGATCAACTGAGTTACAAAAGATTTAAAGATTTAAAAGAGTGATTTAAATCTTTTCGTCAAAAGATTTATATAAATCTTTTCTTTTTAAAGATTTATATTGCGCATCTCTGCTCAACAACACCTTGAAAGCATTATTACCTATGCATGTAAAGTTTTATTATTGGAATCGGTTTGTTCGCTTGCAATATTTTCGATTTGGAAGTTGTATTTGTATAAAAATAGAAAATAGACAATTTTAAGCAACCCCCGGCGTCATTAATCACCTATCTAACATCACCTCATTGAGACTATTCTTATGAGCCCAAACACGCTATATGTGCTGTAAGTTTCTGAAGAATTGAGCATCCCGCAGACTATTCGATGGTGAAGGATCAGCTCAAGGTAAGCATGTCTCGAAAAAACCACCGAAGTAACAGTAAACCTAAATCGAATCAATCGGAATCTGTGAAAGTTAGTAAAACCCTCGTCCAGTAGGAAATTAGCTGATAGTCATCAGACGCCTGAACTGATCTTCATAAATTATAGCTAGGAACTATCCGGGTCATGTTAGCTTTCAAACAAATAAAACCGATATTGGTCCGTTCGTTTAGGAGCTACGATGCCATAGACAGATACGTCAAACTTATAACACCACTCTCTTTTCGTCGGGGATCAAAACACGAGTATGGACAAAATGTCCTACAGCATAAACGATTCGTTGCAGAGACACGATCGCCGCCAGTCCGTAACATGGTAACATAGCAAAAGTGAATCGAAAGTGCGCCCGTCAGCTGACTGCGAGTTTACTAACAGAGCGTGACGTCACCGCGCACGCGCACGCACACACGCGCCGCAAACACCCACACACGTGCAACGACGCGGCGACGCGTGGGGGACGGACGCCCGATAACAGCCAACGCTTAGATTCTAACAGGCTTATTTGGAAACATTTAAATGTGGTCTTATTTGGAAAAATTACTAAGTGGTAGGCCAGTATGTAGGGTCGTCTGGGTAGGTACCACCGCCTTTCTTATTTCAGCCGTGAAATAGTTCGCAGTGTTTCGGATTGAAGGGACAGGTAGCCAGTGTAATTACCGGGACTTGACGGCATTTCATTTTAGGCCTCAGGATGACAACGCACCTGCAATATCAAGTGATTTTTCCTTGTTATTATTGCAAGTGTCTATAGGCGGCGGTAACCATTTACCATCAGGTGGGTCGTCAGCTTGTTTGTCATCTAGTTGTATAAAAATAATAATTAAAGACTAAAGAAAAAATATAAGCTAGGTGTTCAGTATATTTAACTGGTCTTAAAATTGTTAATTAGTCGGCATTTTGCTGACCAATTGCTATTTTTTGGTGATCACTGATCAGTTATATTTTTAAAGTTTTTTTTAAACAAAGCACGACAAATTTACTCATTACCACGCCTGGGGCCATGACATGGGAGAAACACATGAGGAGTATCATTATTCATATACCCATAGGTTGTAAGGAGTTTTGATATTAAAAACTGTCCAAGAGCGAGTACGACTCGCTCACGAAGGGTTCCGTACCATTATTAAACTAACGTCAAGACAAGCAAAAAATCACGTTTGTTGAACGGGAACCTCCTTAAAAAAATATTTAATTCTGTTTATTAGTATTTGTTGTTTATTGTGTATTTCTGTTACCGCTATAAAGCGGTAACAGAAATACATCACTGTTCATGAGATACAGCCTTGTGGAGTCTTGGATCTCTAGCCAACCCGTCATGGGTTTGTCACTTATGTCCATTCAGAAGTGACAGCGCTTCTTTGAATCATGTCGCTAATGTAAATATGGCGCGAACAATCGCTGAGCTATCAACAGCATTCTTCATCAAAGCGAACCTCACTCGGCGCGAGCGAAAACAATCGCGAAATGATTACATACGTGACAAGCCGAGCGCTGCCGAGTGGTGGCGAGCTCGCCCGAACGGTCTGAGGGTGTACTATGTATGAGTATTTCCTTGCAGTTTCTTGCAAGGATTTCGTTCTCTTGATGTTTATTGATTTTAATGAGTACCATCAGGCAAACCATATGTTTATTTGCCACCCTTGCTGTAAGTTGCCTGTCTTATGCCAAAATATACTCAAAATAAAGATACAGTCTCCCAATATTGTCTTATAATCTCGCGAGCACAGCACCATTCCATTTGTAGCCTCTCACACATAGGTCGAACAAAGAGAAGCATAGGCACCGGGGTAAAAGAACATATAGCTGACGTAAAACAAAGGTGTGAAACGAAGTCGGCTGTGTTGTGACCACGCCCTTGACGGACCCAACCACTACATAAGATTTCATAAGCCCCAAATCCTCGCCAAAGAACACCGCTTCATTCCTAGAATGTTACGTGATGCTATTGAAATAAAAAAATATTCTAATTTCAATAGAGAAGATGGTTGTAGTGAAGCACAAGCTTGAGATCCCATCATGCGTATAATAAATTCCCAAGCCCGTTCTCACACTGTCCGACAAACTGACACCGTGAGCTCCGTATGCGTGAATCGGACCGCTCAAAATATAACACAAACATAAAATCTTATCAAAGACAATTGGCATCTACATTCTTCCCGTGAGCACGATCGCTGTAAAGTAATCAAAACGTCGGGTGTATAATAATAACGTAACATCTAATTATACGCGAGTTAAATCCGGTAAGTTGGTTTTATTTCAGATACAGTCCCCTAATTTAACTTTTGATTGCATCATGCTGGGAAATGCGTGTCAACCATCATGCACACTTGCTTGGTTTCTAATATCATTGACTTAAATAAAAAATCAACCGACGCGCAAGTAGTCTGACCAATGAAGACTAAATAATGCCCGCAAATAGCGCTACGTCCTAGGAACAACGCGAATCGAGGATAAAGCCATAATTTCCTTTAATCATTGCGACATAATGACGTAGACAACCAAGGTCATTTCCCTATAATCATCATTGGAATGGTTTCGGTTGGCATTCTCTGTTGCAGCAACTACAAGGGATCAACCATAGCGACAGCTACAATACATTTAATTGTAACCCATTGAATAATTACACTGAAATGGGCATGAGTCACTCGCTCGTGTTGGCATTAGAATCATCGGCGCCAACAGAAATATAGAAATTACGAAATATGGCTAATAGTAAATCTTTGGCAATACAATAACTTGGTAAGGACGCGATCATAAGCCGCTGGAAATTGCATGCGATTTGAAGTACTTCGACCATCACACACTAGTATATGTATGTCAGAAGTAGTGGCACTCCGTCTCATTTTTGATATTTCCGTTCATTCTTAGGCTGATGCAAGACCCCGTTACTTTCGGCAACACGTGTCGCGTCGTCTCCCAAAAACTAAACTAAACATTCTTCTAGAAAATCAAAATGTAAATTCCACCGCGTTGATGGGGGATTCGGGATGACAACGCACCTGCAATAGCAAGGGATTCTATCCTTGCTATTTCAGGTGTCTATAGGCAACTAGTTGTATTAAACGTGTTCCAGTTTAAGGGAAATGCAGCCAGTGTAATTCCTAGGCATGAAAGAATGAAAGGGCTAGGCTTCCAATTAACTGGCTAATTTAACTAGATGGCTGCGACTCATAGACCACTATGCGCGAGCGCAGTATCTGTAGTATAGAACAGTTCCCTCGGTTTATCAGCGGGCGCGTTATCTCGGCCGATAGCCCCGCGGACGTTCATCCCTGCCTGGGTGTTTAGATAGCTATGGACTTCATTTGTTGTAGGTTGTTGACAGATCTACATTTCATAACATCATCTATCAACTAAATATATTATCATCATATCAGGCTATGATGTCCACTGTTGCACAGCCTGCATCCAACGGCTACCGCAACCCTGACCAGGTCGTCTGTCCATATAGTGGGAGGCCGTCCTACTTTACGCTTTCCTGTACGTGGTCGCCATGTTGGCACTTTAGCGCCCCGTCGGCCGTCAGTTCTGCCCTGCCCACTGCCACTTGAACTTGGTCATCCTATGAGCTAGGTACTTTAGTTCTCTTACGGATGTCCTCATTTCTGATTTTATCTCGTAGGGAAACACCTAACATAGCTCGTTCCATAGCTAGCATAGATGGAGAATAAAATAGAATAGACAATTATTTCGCAAGAATGCGGTACTTATCTTGTTATAATAAGATAACTATTGAGTTCAAAACTAATCAAGACACATCCACCAACAGTTGGTATGCAAATTTTTTTAAAGTCACAATTCATCATACATATCTGCCTTCAAACGGATTGGTTCTCCGCAGCCTGCATCAGACGGCTCCCGCGACACTGACCAGGTCGACTGTTTATCTAGTGTGGGAGGCCTTCCTACTTTTTCTACGGCCGTTAACAATTATAATTTTAAATGAAATAAAAAAAATACAAAAATTTCTTTCCATGCCAACAAAAGTAACAAAGGAAAGGAGCAGGAAGATAAAGTAAACCATCATCATCGGCCTATATGTAATAAGTATACGTCCTATATCTGAGCACAGGCCTTTCTACATGGGAGAAACACCGTGAGTTTGGCTCACAGCGGGTTGATGGTTTAAATCGGTTGCAGATACAACCGGGACCAACGGCTTAACGTGAGGAGAGAAATTACAAATTTTGATTGACCCATCCAGGGTCGACTATGGTAAAAGTTGCTTTGTTTTCGTAATCGAAACCAGCAAGCCACTACGCCCCCGAGCTCCTCAATATCTTCTTACTTCAACTAATACCGGCTCGTCCACCATCACTGCAAACAATGGACGACAAAAGGTGCGCTCGCGCAGTGACGTCACGCTTGCGTCACCGCCTCGCTCCGCGGAGCGCCCACGACTGGCGGCACGTATTACGGATGGTTGTTACGAGCCTGTTACGACGGTGGAAGTGGGTCAGGAAAAAACACGGACCACCGTACAGACGACAGCACGTCAAGTAAAACAGTTGCACTACGAAAGCCGCCTCTATTACGAACGCAGTAAGGGCGGTCTCAAGGGCAAACTGTTAAGCTGACTGTATAACACGGGAAAAAACACCTTTGCACGCTTGCGCAGGCAGCAGTGGTTTCGGTTACAAAAACAAAGAAACTATTGCCAGCCCATGACTGATACATACATATACATGACAATACAAGATCAAGATGTACAAGAGTTGGGGAGAGCAAACCCTCCAAAGACATCAAACGGCGCACAATGGAGAACTTAACAACCAGCTATTCAGGTCAGTCAGTTTGTTCTATGAAACGCCTTCTGGTAAGATGTTTCCATAGCATATAGACGATTTTAATACTAAACTCTGCCCGCCTGCCGGGTGTTTAAAATTATGGCTTCAAATACTGGTAAGTCCCCTCTCCCAAAGTTTTGCTACCAGTTTAAACATCTCCCCGTCTAGTCCATTCTTACTATGTATCACGTCCCTGTGTATTTAAAAATAATTGCCTGCCAGCATTGCACTTCTTTTTGTTTCTTGTAATAATGTCACATCATAAATCATAATAAACTCTTGGTACGGTGTTGGTGGCATAGCTAATAAGGTAAAAACTCCTGGAAGCATATGGCAATTAAAAGCGCTCGGTGTCTGGAACTTCTGACTTGACAGGTTAAAAGAAAATCGCAATTTGATCTTAGGCCAAGTAAACGCAGCCTAAGGCAATAGATCAGCCACCTACAGGAAGACGAAGTCAGCACTAGCTATTGTGATGGACGATTATAAACGTAATGGATGACGGCTTCGTCCCACGTGGGTTAGGATTACCTTCCTTTGGTAATCATGACACGCATAGGATTTGGAGAAAGGACGACGCAATGTGAGTATCTCTGTTTTAAGGTTTCCTCGTAGAAGCGATAGACATGAACGGATATGGACAAATGAGGAACAATACTTCCCTACAGCGTAAGTGCGTGACTAATATTGACTATAAATTATTTGGAATTCGGGTGTTAAAATATGTACCTATATTAATTTCTTAAGTAAGTAATCATTTATTTGTGGAAACACGAGTGTACATTGAATTACAATGTAGGTCTTAAAATAATCATTGCCCTACGTGTTTCAGCCATTGTGGCGTACAAATATTTCGAAAGACAAAAAATTTTTGTGACATGCGGCGGAAATAAAAGAAACTCGAATTTTCTGATACGGTTATTAACGATAATTAATAAACTAAGAGTAAGTGAAATATGCAAGAAGAAATTCTAAGGGTTCTCTCTCCAAAGTCCTTGCTTGCCTTCTCGCTGTGAATTCAAAAAGGAAAGCAGTTGTCAATATGAGACTTTTAGAACGGTGGATTCAATTTTCTACTTTGAACGTGCAATTGCAGGTAATTCTAATTTTGCTCCTTCTCCTATTCACAAAGAGAAAGAGAATGCACGTGTGTTCCCGTTCCCTCCTTCCTATAAAATGGATTCCTTCCAAAAGGCGTGAAAAGGCAACTTTAGGCCGGCAAGATGGAGGCTGCTAGAGCTATGTGTTTCAAGCTGCACTAGGACTCTTCTTACCTGACATCAGGTGGTGTGACGTCATTGGACGTGCTAGGTATAAAAAAAGAAATATGCATTTACGGCCAAATATAACTAACGCCAGTGTTTTTCAAATGTAAGGCTAACGTCGCCTAAAGGAAATGGTAGAGTTTTGGGCTAGCTCGTGAGCACCATTTCAGATTATAGACAATAATGTGCTGAATAATATGGTTTCCTTAAATAAGATAACTCTTTTAACTCTTATAACCAAATAAAATAAGTATTGAATAAAATGGCAACATAGAGAAACATAAAAGTGCCTAAAACTGCATAACCTATAGCCACAATAACGCTCGCTATAAAAACAGACTTTGTCATATTGACATTTTATTAAAATTGACATTACGTATTTTTAACCGTGAATGTTTTGGGTACGCTTAAAGTGTTTTTGTTGTTTTTCAAAATTATTTGACCCTGGCTATGAAGAAATACAACAACAATATTCAAAGTAAAGTAGTAAAAACAAAACTGTATCATGACATTGACTTTTGTTTTCTTCAAAATGGCGACCTCTGTGATGTTTTTCCGCAAATTGAAATATTTCTTTGCCGCTTCTATCAGTAAGATTCATGGAAATGATACGGTAAGACAGATTCTTACAAAAATAACTGTAGGAAAAAATGGTGCTCATGAGCGGGCCCAAATCCCATAAAAACCACCATCTCCTCTGATGTACCGCTTTTTAAGAAGTGCTTAAGTTGACGTATGCCTATACTTTTTTTATGCTACTAGATGACAAACATGCTGACGGCCCACCTAATGGTAAGCGGTTTATAAACACCTGAAATAACAAGGAAAAATCACTTGATATTGCAGGTGCGTTGTCAGCCGAGGCCTAAGATGAAATGCCGTCGATGCCCAGTAATGACACTGGCTACCTTTTCCTTCAATCCGAAAGACAGCGCACTGTTTCACGGCTGAAATAAGACATACATAAATATTTAAGAAGTGAGTGTTACACAACAGGCCGGTGTTGCCCGCTCCCAGTGGAGGCACGTGCTCCATCCGCGTCCTCTATTAAGCATTCAATGGCGCCGATCGATACTCGGCAGCAGTGGGGCCACACGCGGAATACATTATGCAACCTCCGACGACTACTCCCTTATTTACAAACATACTACAGTATAACAGAACGCGTCACCAACTTGAAGGTCTTGTCTATATTTCGCTCGACTTTAAAACAAGATCGCAGATTCGCACAAATGAAAGTGCCTAGTTTTATGCTGTGGAAGAATCGGGCAAATTTGTCCTCCTAAGAGAGCACTACCATTTTTTTTATTCAATTAGCTCCAAAAAAATCCAATGTGAAATCAGTTTAAAATTTTTAAAATTATTTTTTATCATTTTCATGATGTGTTCCTAAAAACAGTCCGTTTTGTAGCCCTACAAAGATTCGAACTGTTTTCCAAATGAAGATCTTTACGAAGATCGGTTGTGGGCAGACTGAACAACTTTCTTTCTTTCTTATGCCTTTGGAACCGTATATCGCTGTTGGTCGCGAGGGGTTTGAGGAGGCGAGAAACTTGGTAAGTCCCCAAGCCTTAGGGACGAATCGCCCCCAAAGGATTTAAAATCACATATTTAAGAATTATGCTGTAAGCCTACGACACGTTTTGTTAGTAACTGATACGGTCAGAGGCCTGTTGTCTCCCACCAGCATAGCTAGTTGATACAACATTTAATAGATTAAAAAGTAACCATGTTTGTGGTGAGAAAATAAATAGATTTATTATTATTTTATTATACGGGTCGAATTAGTAACCTGTTTCTTTGAAGTCGGTAAAAAATAACGTGCCCATTTCAAGTACAAGCGTGACGGAAATATTTTTCTCTCACGATTTTCGCAAGATTAAAAAGGCTATATTACACGCAGGCGCAACAAAGACCATTGTGTGAGCGCACACTGGCCACTAGCGCTCACTACGTCACAGAACAAAAGACTGGCGCCTCCCACGTGGGGACCTTCAGCCGTTCACGGCGCACGCACCGGAGACCGGTGTGTGGTGGACTATGGTGGACTATAAGCTGTATGTATATTGTGTGGTGTATTGTGTTATGTGCTTCGGAAGGCACGTTAAGCCGTTGGTCCCGGTTGTTACTGCAAGCGCTTTATCCCACCAACCCGCATTGGGCCAGCGTGGTGGTGCTATGGCCCAAGCGTGTGTAAGCTGTTACCGTAACATATAGACATTCGTAGCACCTTGGTTTTTGGGCCGTAGAACTGGTTACCCTTTTTTTCGTGGAGGAATCCGCTGACGGCCTACTTTCCGCTGGCTAAGCGACGGGCGTGTGTGGGGGTCAGATATCCACCTAGTACCCGATGGTAACAACACTTTGAATACCCACTCAAACTGCCCGGTAACTAAACTGCCCTTCGCGGGGGTAGCCTAGGCTGGAAATTCACTTGTAATTGCGTGGTTTGGGCCAGCTCACAACTTTTTACCAATGATAACCAGTATTAGACTGTCCGTAAATGAATCGCGCAGTTGCGTCGTTGCACATGGAATTGTACAGCATTGATTTAATGTAAATACTCAGCCATATCACTTACTAATCATGCAATGGTAATATTAAGAAATATTGTAGGTTTCGCTAAAACAACTACTTCAATGGTAAACAAAATTAAAATTGCCCGTGCGTTGACAATCTGAATGCCTGATACAGCTTCCACGTTTCCACATAACATTCAACCACCAAATAAAATTTCATGAGTCCAGTTGCCCGACTTTGTTGGTGCCGTCACGTTGTCGATTCAACAGCCTCGTCCGTCACGTTGTTAACTGCCGGTTGCTTTCAAAACATTGCCACGTGTTTACGAAAGAGTTGGTTAGTGGTTCGAGGACTTTTATTTCGGTTAAGGAAATAAAGCCTTGAAGAATGTGTCAATTAACGTTATTTCCTAATGTCTCGCTCGCCGGCACTTGGTGGCTCACTTATGAGAGGTAGGGCTTAGAATGGTATCCTTGCTGAACATAGCGACGGGTAGTGCTACCATCATCCTGAAGGTCATTACGCGTAGGGAACATGTCGTTCCCTATATGTCGTTCCCTGCCATATTGTGGCACTTGAAACAGGCGACTACACTAGCTGTTACTAACACTAAATCATCTATGGATCATAGTTGTCCTGATAAATAAAAAAAACATATGTAGTGCCGTTTTCAACTCTGAGGTACATATAGCACCTTCATTAATTTTTTTAGGAGGGATCGGCTTACAGTCTGCCGCTAGCAAGCGCGGATCTAACGCTGTGGGCACGATGGACACGCCCACAGCCCTAATAGACTTGTGACGTCACGCTTTCACGGTCCATTGAGATCGATAGGCTGATGATATTAAATCAATAAAGTAAAACAATGAGTCGAGCGTGATGCATCACATCTTTATACAGAATCGTCTAGAACCAGAAACACTGCAGATATTACTTCATTATTGAATAAAAAACAGACTCCCTTCAACGGCGACGTGATGACAACTCTTGGATCATCATAATCATCACTAGCCAATACATGGGTGAAACACATTCCTTTATACAAAGCACGGCAAATAACACAACACCACCTGATATGAAGCGGTAAGAAAAGTCCATATGCGAATACAGTTAGTGCAGCTTGAAAACTGTTCTAGCCGCCTCAACCTTGTCGGCCCATAAGGTGCCTTTTCACGCCTCTTTTGAAGGAACCCATTTTATAGGAAGGAGAACACATGTGCTGGCAAAGTATTCCAAGTTTGGGAAGTCCGACCAAGAAACAAGTCATCAAACTTCTTTGTGCGTGATTTTGAGGTGGAGACAGTGAAGTAATGACTCCGAAGACCGGCATGCGTGTTCCTGAGTACGAAGGGGGAAGGTGGGATAAGGTCGGAAAGCCGATAAAGCGACGCAATGGCCCGACGTTTTTTTGTAATCCCGATTGCCGAGATGAGACGAGACCATTATGGGCAGACCTAACTCCGAACATAGCTATCTCAACGAGCTTTAATAGTCTCATCGCAGGAAGATAACAAAGTAGTGATAATTAGCTGCGATGTTCTGCAAGGTGTTCATGATCGCGTTATGGTAATTCCCAGGCGTTCGTGATTCTAGAGCATTCCTAACTGTATCACGCCGGTCGCTTTTCGAAGCACTTTTCATTTTTCACGGCGCGCTGTGACGATTAGCGAGACCAGCGAAGCAGAGAACGCACAGGCTTCCCTCAAAGGCACTCTAATACTTTACCGTAAGGTTCAAATTTGAAAACCGGATTAAACTTTCGAGGTATTATACATAATACCCTATTAATAATTGATTTAAATTTTAGAGAGGTGAAAGGACCTTACCATAACAGTTTTTAATACTTCTAGAGTCGTGATTTGCTGGACGTCCAGAACGTTTTACTGATGGTAAATGACGTCAAACCACCTGATGGCAAGCGGAGAGAAGACTTCAGTGATGATTAGTTTCATGTCGTTATATTAGACTTCTTTGTCGCCCGCCATATTGTCTTATTGAATAATGGTGAAATTGATGAATACTTTTGAATTTTGTACAACTAAACTACACACGAAAACGAATTATTTGTATTTATCTCGGATTCAGGAGATTTTATGAGATAGTGTACATAGCCGGATATGAAACATCTTCTTTAGAACGAGTGGCTTGGTGACACTTATTCCTCATCGCGCTTGGTTAAAGCACGAACACAGTGACTTATAATAGTCTGTGACCTTCTTGACTAAAGCCGCAGTGACTAGTAGCGTTTTTTCAAAACATTTTATACGTAATTTTTCGATTCTACCGCATCCAGTAAGTCTTGTGGCAGCTCATTATGTAATGTCGATATAGTCCACTGCGCTTTCCAAAATTCACCAGCCCGCACCAGCGCTCACCAGTCCGTGATCACGTAGTTCGAGATTTAGTGGAGAAGCGAGACACCCAAGGACTGTGTGGACATAAGGTATGATGATGCGGGAGGGATGGCAAATTTTAAACCTCAATAATTTAAAATTCCAAAATGGTTGGTTAGGCTTGGTGAGTAGGTATCTGGTGAGTTTGAGTCGGCCATATGGCGTTTATACAGGCCACTGATATAAGGGTAACTGTTGACCGTCAGCCCGCACGACACACGGGGGTCATTTTGGTGGGTAGTCTCGGACGATAACATCTTCAACTGCGGAGCCCCACATTGTACTTTCCTCACAGTCTGTTCCCTCCTTCTTATAACATGGGTTCATTCAAAGGGGCGTGAAAAAGCACGCTGGAGGAGCTGTACTAATCTTCGCATATGGACTCAAACAACATAACATTTTTATATATATAGAGATAATATTGTCTTAGAAGTACAAAAAGTTTAGATTTAAGAAGCTTATTATAAATTTTACTGGACATTACCAGAGACCTTGCAAAATCTTGTCTTTTTACTTGAATTGGGGGGAAATTGTACGTTTCGAGGTGACCGTGTCAGACCTTCGCCTGAGCAGCCGCGCGGAACGGCGATGGTGGCTCTTATTGCTGCGGAATAAACGTCAGTTTTGATCAGCAACCTTGGCCGGTTGCTGCTTGACAAGGCGCCAAATGCGCAAATTACGATTCGCTTCCATTATGGGCATGCGTGAGTAATTACGAAAGAAATCTCTTTGTAGATACCAGGCAACGGCATACATACCTTTCAGGCGCTACCTCGCGAATATTAAGGATTTTCGATCCTAAAAAACGAAACATTCATGGAATCAATTTTCCCTGTAGAAAAGAAACAAAAATTGATCCTGCTAAATCTCGTTCTTGGGCAGATGGACGAATATTTAAAACCCAAACTGATTTTATTAAAAAGGCAATAAACTTTTGGAATTATTCATCAATGATTTTGTTATTTATTCAAGTGCAGGTACCGTAAAAGCTTTTAACGGTAACACCAAATTGGGGTATCATTATTATTGGTATTCAAATTCAGTGACCCATAACGATATCTAAAATTTCGTTATGAGTCACTGAATATGAGCAACATTACGTGTAGAACCGTTCTAAAATACGGGTACCCAACCTAAAAATTGCGGTACCGTTATTGCGGGTACTCCAAACTTATGATATCCTATAAATAATACGGCTACTTAGTTCGTCGCATGGTGCGTCAATCGGCATAGCGCTTCCGAGGTAATGTCAGTTTTTTGGCGGTATACTGTGATTATTTAGCAGGACTCCGACATAACCTCAGCGTGGCCCCTTATCATGCTGAGGTACCCCTGAAGGGTTTTGACAGAAAAAATCCTATAAATGATGGATTAGTTGTAATCTAAATCTTCGGGTATTGGTACTGGAGTATTTAAAAAAGCCGAAATCGGTCGGATACCGAAAACAATATCCGTTTTAAACCGTTCCATCAGCTACCGTTACAGTGTCTGCATGGAGTTCTTTATCTTCTTCTATTTAAATAAAAATAATGTTTATATGTTTGTGCGCACCGAAACAATTAATCAGATTGTGATGAAACTTTGTTGTGTTTCGGAGACTCTCGCGAAGGTTCCTGAATTGTTTTTGGAGAAGGTTGCAAGGGTTTTTGAATTTCGAAGCACGCGGGGCGAAGTTGGATATTTTTTTTTATATACAAAGCACGGCAATTGACCCAACACCACCTGATGTAAAGCCATATGCGAAGACATCTACAGCAGTTCAGACACTACTCTAGCCGCCTCCACCTTGCCGGCCCAAAGGGTGCTTTCTCACGCCTCCCTTGAAGGAACCCATGTTACAGGAAGGAGAGAACACATGTCCTGGAAAGGAATTCCAAGTTCTGGAAGTACGACAAAGAAACGAGGCTTTGTGGTCTGTAATAAAACATTTTTTTTTTTTACTAAATTTCTTTGTGCGTAATGTTTGAGGTGGAGACAGTGAATTGATGACTCCGTGGACCGGCACGCATGCTCCTGAGCAGGAAGGGGGAAGACGGGATAAGGTCGAAATTTAATTGGTAATTTATTAAGTCTTTACAGCTAAGTATGAAAGGCTATTTATTGTTAACATCATAATGTACAGACGACAGCACATCAAATGTAACAGTTGCAGAACAAAAGTCACCTTTATAACGAACTTAGTAAAGTCTGTCTCAAGGCCGAACTGTCACGCATATTTAAATACAATAACTTATTTAATCAGGTTTTCTTTTCATTGCCCCTCTCGTTGCCAAAAGCATGTCTTAGATCTTTCTGGAACTAGCTAGATAATATTTGTCCAAAAATTTGAACCGTTCAAAACATAAACAATCCCATTGAGGACGCCCACCATAGAAGTAGCGTCGGCAAAAATAGGGTCACTGAGATTACGACACCGCGCCGTTAGTTCGCGTAAGAAACCGGTTTCACTGCCTCTAAAACGTTTTTCGCTTTTGAACATTACGCGAGATATGATTAAGTAGGGTTTTGAGAAACGAAGCGTAGATGGAAGTAAAATTATCTTAATATAGCTATTGGCCGCGAGCAAGGCAACATTAGTCTTGAATTGTTGATCGATATCGGATAGGTCAATTAACAAGAGATGTTCCAAAAATGTATGGAGACCCGGCCAGGTCTATGTACATTATACTGAAAAATGGGTAAAATTTTGTAGAACAGTGTTCGAATGTCCAATTTCTTTTTATTTGCTTTGCTGCGTGGTACAAAACAAGAATGTTTATAGAAAAAACTGCAACACAATCAAATATTGTATGTCCCCCGCCATATTGCCATACTACCTGAATAACTGTGAAATCGACGAAAAATTTCAACTTTTGTACAAACAAACTATTCATGAAAACGAATTATTCGTATTTTCCCCGGATTCAGGAGACTTTTTCCTGATTTTTCAACTTAGCAGATATCTTTAAATTACTTCTTCATTTAATTAAAGGCGTTTAAAAATACCAATCAGACCAATCTGTGAAAATAAAAAAAACCCGCAACACAGACAGATATTCATCATGGCGGTTGTGTCACTTTGGTGATGTTTAGTTGATTTCTATGTCGTTGCCTTAACATTTACCTGCCCGAATATGAAACATCTCCTTTACACTTTCTCGTTCTTCTATCATTGGACTTGTCAACTTTCACTCCTGTGACTCCTCAGCCACGTCATATTCCTAATCCTTACACTCTTCGGTATTATCTCCCTGCGTAACCATCCGCGGGGCCCGTCTTATCCCCTCATATTCATGTCCACGTAACATTACAAAGAAATTTAGTAGCTCTTTTCTTTGTCGAACTTCCAGAACTTGGAATTCTTTGCCAGCACATGTGTTCCCTCCTTCCTATAACATGGGTTCCTACAAAAGAGGCGTGAAAAAGCACCTTTCGGGCCGGCAAGGTGGCGGCGGCTAGAGCAGTGTCTGAACTGCACTAGCTGTCTTCGCATATGGACTCTTCTTACCGCTTCACATCAGGTGGTGTTGAGTCATTTGTCGTACTTTGTATAAAAAAAAAAATACAATTATAACGCGTCAGTTCCCAGCTGCGGCCCACACCGCACCTGACCTGGTTCGGCGCACAATACCTCACCTTGTAACGCTTACGACGCATTGTGGCTTTTTTGTTTAGGTATAATTGCCTCCATGCAGTTTGACACGAATTATGGTAAATACCTACTGGCAACGTGGAACATGGAAGTGCAGTTGGAAAACTTATTTCATCTATCGCTAATTTTTTGACAATACCTACATGTACCTGTCAAGCCGCAGATTCCAGAATCCAGACACACATTTGGTTTTGAAGGCGTAAAATATACAGAAGCGACGTTAAGTGGAAGCGCGGCGCAGTGTTGGTGCTGCTTCAAAACTTTTTCATATAAAATGCAAGAAACCGACACGTCGCTTGAAATACATTAAAGCGTGCAGAAGTCGGAGTGATGAGGAGCTCGGTGGCGTAGTAGTTTGAGCTCTGGTTAAGCAACTTTCGCCATGGTCGGTCCCTGGATGGGTCGATCGAAATTTATAATCTTGAGCTCCTCCGTGCTTCGGAAGGCACGTTAAGCCGTTGGTCCCGGTTGTTACTGCAACCGCTTTAACCCACCAACCCGCATTGAGCCAGCGTGGTAGTGTTATGGCCCAAACTCCTCAATGTGTTTCTGCCATTTAGGTAGGCCTGTGCCCAGCAGTGGGACATATAGGCTGATGATGATGTGCAAAAGTCAAACGAGGGCTTACGGCAAATCCCATGCAGTTTCCGCTTAGAGGTGGCGATGTGGGATCAGTTGACCACGAAGGGGATTATTGGAAGGCATCTTGTCTAGGCCCTCTGGATATCATCATCATAATACCAGCCTATGGTATCCACTGCTGAACAAAGGCCTCCCCCATCGATTTCCCAAATGGGACGGGTCTGCATCCGACGGCTCTCTGCGACCCTGACCAGCTCGTCTGTGATATGCCGTCCTACTTTGCGCTTTCCGGTACATGGTCGCCATTTTAGCACTTTGACGCCCCAAAGCCCCCACCACCCCACCGGCCCCACCGGCCGTCTGTTCTGCGTGCTATGTGCCCTGCCCACTGCCACGTCAACTTACTAATCCTATGAGATATGTCAGCGACTTTGGTTCTCTTACGGATGTCATCATTTCTGATTCTATCTCGCAGAGAATAACCTTACATAGCTCGTTGTGCGACTGCGAACTTGCACAGAAGGCCCTTTAAAGGGTACATATTCATAAAACAATCAGCATGTGTAGTTCTACCTTAATTACTTAAAAATACCCTAGAGTAGTTCTGTAAGTATACATGCATACATGTTTGTTAATGTCTCTCGCGGGCCATGACATTGGTACGAACTGTTCGGGTATTTGAATGTCAAGCGACTATCCAAAGAATTCATGCTTTTGTATATTTATTCATTTACCTTACTGTACAAAACAGTAAATACTTTCGCATTAATAATATAGTATGCTGTATAGAATTTGATTTTAATAATCTGTCATCATGGCCAGCCTCACACCCCACTGCTGGGCACGTCAAGCCGTTGGTCCCGGTCGTTATTGCAACCGCTTTACCCAGAAACCCGCATTGGGCCAGCGTGGTGGTGTTATGGCCCAAGTTCGTCATGTGTTTCTCCCATGTAGGAAGGCCTGTGTCCAGCAGTACGACGTATATCTATAGGCTGGTAATGATGATGATGAATGTATAATTAAAAAAAACGACCTTTCTAATTTTATATCGATTTACCATTACCAACATCTCAAGTATATCGATAACGATAAATCATAAAAAATTGACCTGTCCAAAGACTGTCAGTCAGTAGGCGAGGCGACCTTAGCCTCGAGCGGCCGCTTGAGCAAGAAGTAATGAGCCTTATTGTGCTCATGGCCCACGGCCTTACGACATGGTTAATGGGATGGATAACGCGACGCTTTCGAGGGAAACTGGTGAAATCTTTAACTGAAGCATTATTTGCTGAAGGTTCTTCCTCTTCCTATGGTGGGTGAGGTAGCCTTAACCTTGCTTGACAGAGATGGCGGGTGATCCGGAACGACACACTCTTCTCTAAAAAGGTAAAGAACACCACCAGAGACTAAACCCGAATATGTAGATATCAGCTAAACCATCACTCAAAGAATGGATACCGTAATTTAAGGGATACCCGTAATTGTATCTTATGTTGCCGGTTAAAGCGGTTTTTAATCGACTTCAAAAACGAGGAGGTTCTCTGATTCGGTCGGTATTCTTATATTTTGCGCATAGAGTCTAGGCCGGATACCCTTTTGATTTTTTCATTTTGACTACACTTGCCCATTACACGCTGTATAAAATTCTCGACTCAAAAATTTAGTTATACGGCTTAACCGATTCTCATGGATTTTTTTATGTAAATTCAGTAGGTCTGAGAATCGGCTACTATCTATTTATTTTTTGGACAATTTTTTTTTATGGCGAAACAACGTTTGCGGGGTGAGCTAGTTACTATATGGTAGGCAGCGCGTGAGTAGTACCCAAGGTGTTTGACACCTAGTAGGTACAAAGAAAACGTTGGTCTTTAAAATGCTTTGTTAAAAATCCATGGCGGTCAAGCAACACCTCTGATATTTATTCTGTTAATCAAAAACCAAGAATGCAATGCCACTTTGAACCTTAGCGACACATAAATAAAGCAGCATCGCAGTGCACTGCGGAAGTGTTCGCACAACTCGCACAAGGCTGTCTGATCGACCTACGTGGTTTTAATGTTACTGATTTTCGTGTAAATGGCGTTCATCTTATTTAGTAAATAAATAAATGTGTTTGTTCTACCGGTTGTGTCGGGGAAAACAGGTGTTCTAAAATAAATAGGTTTTGTTAACCGACTACAAAATAATGCTTTTTCAAAATCGATCCAGCAAGTTTGGTTATAGCATCAAAATAACTTTTTTTTATATACAACTAGGTGACAAACAAGCTGACGGCCCACCTGATGGTAAGCGGTTACCGCAACCTATAGACACCTGTAATAACAAGGAAAGATCACTTGGTATTGCAGGTGCGTTGTCATTCTGAGGCCTAAGATGAAATGCCGTCCATGCCCAGTAATTACACTGGCTATCTTTTCCTTCAATCCAAACACAGCGAACTGTTTCACGGCTGAAATAAGAAAGGCGGTGGTACCTACCCAGACGACCCTACATGAAATAATTAAACCACCAATGTAAGCAAAACTGCCGATTTTTGGCTTTCTTGTTACTTTTCAGTGGTGCTTATGATAATTCTATTTGCGTTGGAATACTACCAAGTTGGTCCACGGTCAGACATCTGACTTTGACCTTCGAAATTTATCACTAACAATTGTTAAAAAAAAACAAGCACGGAGGAGCGAGAGAACAAATTTAGAGTGACCCATCCGGGACCGACCATGGCGAAAGTTGCTTTCTTTTCGCAATCGAGACTAGAACGCCCGAACCACTACGCCAACGAGCTCCTTACACAGGTGGTATTATGAACTACACTAATTTTCAAACCAATACACACCACACACATCAAGTGGAACTACGAAAGCCGTATCTATTACGACCGCAGTAAGGGCGGTCTCGAGATCAAACTGTTACACTTGATATGTCGACTGTACTTAGGACGTCGCCCCACTCGTCAATACCGAAATGGGCCATGCATTGGGGCGCTTTGAACTCTCGAAATTGATAACGGTAAAGCTTGGGCGAGAACAGGCCCCGACGAGAAACTCGCTCCGCCAATATCTATCTGGATCACCAGAACTGGATCGGTTTGTCGAATTTAACTTCTGTGCTGATTTATTTAGCTCGTCCTTGTTAGTTTTATAGGTTTGAGGAGCTGAATAAAAATACGGGATTACGAAAGACGAATGATAATTATATTCAGTTTAATTCTTTTGACTAGGAAGTTGTCACGACTGAATGCTAGCTAGCACAGTCGAAAGAAGAGAGAAAAAGCAATGACAGTGATTTGAACGAGACGACATAATATAACAAATGAAAACGACATCGAGTGGGGATTGAATGACAAGTTTCCTTTGGCATTTTCTAGTATGTTACGTTCCGTTTCTTGTAACATCAACAAAAATAATTAGTTTGAATAGATTGGTTTTTGCCAATTAAAATGTCAAATCCAACACTCCTCACATACGACAGTGAAACTCGACGTGTTCCTCATGAGTTCATCTAACATGCGTTCCTCAAGTTCTGTTGCTACTCGAACTAAAGATTCAATGCTTACGGAAAATTGAGCTCAATCGCCATAGGCACAAAGTTCCGAGTGTTAGGTGGGGGTAAAAAAACATTACCTGCCTAAAATCATGGGTCGTGTCGATCCAACAAAAACGGGCCGAGGTTACATTCCTTTAGACCCGAGTACTGTAAGAGCTTCACATAAAGAATGGGACTGGCAATGGCGGCACCTGCGCGTTAGTTTTTGCATTTTGTTCATCGGTATTTTGTGGAGGCAGACAGACCGTCATCTTTAAATAAAGTAAATAATCTTGTCATTTCGTTCTTCTTGGGACGATAATATACCTATACTCTGTTCGACACTGCACTACTAAATACTATTAATATGTAACTAAACATTGTAAGTTAATAATTGAAAAGAGTGACTACACGAGTTTGTTGCCGGAATCTTCTCGGTAGTTCAACTTTTGAAACCGGTGTAAATGCAGACAGATAGACAGACAGACTGACATCATAATATTGTTAGCTTACGTAAATCCAGACAAGACAGAGAGACAAACATTATGACATTGTTAGTTAATATTATTTTATGTGATAGACACAAGGGTTTTTTGACAATTCGAAAGTGCTTCTTGGGGGGTTTATTTGAATAAAGGTGAAATTTTTTTATTTTTTCATCTTTATGACATTGTTAGTTAACATTTATTTGTGATAGAAATATGTACCTACAAATTATTTGAGGTTAATAAGTGATGAGAGTTACATAGAGATGGTCTAATAGACGACTTGTGCCGTGAGGTCTGGGGTTTGGTATTCGCTGCTTGCTAAGTTATTTAGGGACTGTATTGTAATGTATTATATTTATTCATTTATTTATTTAGTTACACATGCTGGCTTACAGAGCAGGGCATCCAACACACCAGTATGTTAATATACATAAATTATTTATGAAATAGAATTAGAACAATTAAAAATGTCATGCTTATCAACTACCTTTGTCAGAAACTGAATGTTTCAATAAAAATATAAAATATGTCAACTTAATTAAAACAAATGAATAACATTATAATAAAAATATCATACAACAAAAAAATCATAGTCAAATGTCATTAGAATACAAAAACAATAAAACAAATAATAGATGTAATATTTAAGTAACCGACTTTAAAAAGGGGGAGGTTCTCAGTTGGGTTGGTATTTTTTTATGTACGCTACGTACACTGATTGCGCAGAGATTTCTGATACGATTTTCGTGATTTTCTTTGTTCGCATAGTTTCCATTTGGTCCCATTAAAATTCATTAAAAATCTATTGGATAGTTTGGTTTTTAAATATAAAATACAAAATTAAAAATTTTAAGTAACCCCCGGCGTCATTAATCATCTATCTAACACCATCTCATTAAGACTATTCATAAGAGCCCAAACACGCTATATCTGCTGTAAGTTTCTGAAGAATTAAGCATCCCGCAGACTTTTTGATGGTATAGGATCAGCTCAATGTTTGTATGTCATGCGAATGTCACCGAAGTGACAGTACACCAAATTCCAAATCAATTGGATCTATGAAAGTTAGTAAAACCCTTTTATCATGTACAAAATGAGCTGATAGTCATCAAACGCCTGAACTGATTTTCATAAATCATAGCTAAGAACCATCCTAGTCACATCTGCTTTCAAATAAAAACCAAATCAAAATCATTTCATTCGTTTAGGACTTAGACACATAAACTATGTCGGATATGTGGTACATTTTTCAATTACCTAAATAAAATATTGAAATTATCTACTAATTAACATATTAAATATGCCTTTAAACGCGTTCAAAATGTTCCTTCTCGCTCTCACTCGTTCCGTGTGTCACGCAACCGCACACCGCTCCATAGTGAAAAGAAAGAAGTAAGCCTACTCGGCCCCCATGCGGGCGATGATAGCCTCCATGAGGTTGTTTAAAGTGGTATATTAGATAGAAAAACTTTTGTTAACATGGTAAGCCCGTATGTAGGGTCGTCTGGGTAGGTACCACCGCCTTTCTTATATCATCCGTGACACACTTCGCTGTGTTTCGGATCCAGTGTAATTACTGGGCATGGACGGCATTTCATCTTAGGTCTCAGGATGACAACGCACCTGCAATACCAAGTGATTTTTTCCTTGATTGCAGGTGTCTATAGGCGGCGGTGACTGCTTGCAACCAGGTGGGTCAACAGCTTGTTTGTAGTTTAGTTGTATAAAAGAAGTATGAAAAACAAAAAATCTCTTACTGGACTAGAATAGTATTTTTAACCCCCGATGAAAAAAGAGGGGTGTTATAAGTCTGACGTGTCTGTTTGTGCATGTGTGTGTCTGTCTGTGGCATCGTAGCTCCTAAGCGAATGGAGCGATTTTGATATGTTTTTTTTATTAGATTAGGATAGTTTTTAGCTATAATTTTTGAAGATCAGTTCAGGCGTTTGATGATTATCAGCTCATTTTCTACACGATAAAAAGGGTTTAACTAACTTTCACAGATCCGATTGATTTGAAATTTGATGTACTGTAACTTCGGTGACATTCCCATGACATAATAACCTTATGCTGATCCTATTCGTTCTCGGTGCGTTGTATGGAGATAGCTTACTTCTTTTCTTTGACTATGACCGCACTCGATCCGCGCTTGTCACGCACGCTGCGCGGGCGCACGTGCAACCTTGCCAGTTTTCCTTCCTGCGGTGTAGGCGCCGCTCTTTGTGAGAACGTTGGCCAATCAGCGTCGCGCCAGGCCTTAGGGAGGGGTCTGACGGAGTGAGATGGTCCTCACCACACCAAAACATTCATCAAGTCCTACGAGACCATTGAGGATCTACACGATTAGTTTAAGAAGTAATCTTTGTAAAGTCGACACCACATCAAGCGTAACAATTCGACCCTAAGACCACCCTTACTACGTTGGTAACAGAAGCGGCTTTGCAGTGCAACTGTTACCCTTCATGTGCTTACGTCTGTATGAAATCGGAACTGTACTCATCATTTCGGCAGAGAGACTGGGCATGAGCCTCCCCAGGGATCTCCAAACCGATCGGTCCTGCGCTGCCCGCATCCACGGCTTACCGTGACCCTCACCAGATCGTCGGTCAACCTTGTGGAGGCCTACCAACGCTGCGTCTCCCGGTACGCGGCCGCCACTCGAGGACCTTTTCGGCCTAACGGCCGTCAGTCTTTGCAATGTGACCTGCCCACTGCCACTCGAGGCTCGCAATTCTTTGGCCTGTATCGGTGCCTTTAGTTCTCCTATGGATCTCTTCGTTTCTGGTTCGATCACGCAGAGAAAGCCCTCTCAATTGCCATTTGGGTGACATTGAGCCTTCTTTCGAGGCCCATTGTAAGCGGCCACGTCTCGCTTTCCGTAAGTCATAACTGGCAATACACACGATAAAGACATCTCATCCGATTTCAAAATTCTATACATTCTATACCTAGTATATTGCAGACACGCGAGCCGCAGCTTAGGGTAGAAGCTAGTTGTAGTAAACCAAATATAATTTATTTATTTTATGATTAATAAAATAAATAATGACATAAATTAGTTAACAATATTAGAAGAATAAAAGATAGTAATTTGAAAAGTAATAAATTCAATGACACATTATCCTCCTCCCTTCTAATTGCTGTGCCCGACAGGGTCCATGATGTACAGACAAAATATTTTATTTAGACCTTAAGACCATTGTGGAAAAGCAATAAAGTTGAAATTGAAACCAAAATTATAAGTTTCTTTTAATAAAATGGGTTTACTCTTGGTCCGCCGTTGCTTCGGAAGAAGTTAAGAGGGAGTCGACGACATAGCGAGCTGACCCAAAAGGAGCCTATTTAATCCAGTTTGATGGAATTCAGGTTATATGCGGTAGGGAACAGAGGCCGGCATACCTAATACATTACATGCGAAAATAAATGTGTCTCTTACATTGTTACTTTTTTTATACCACCAAGGTCAAGCATACGGCCCACCTGATGATAAGCGGTTACCGCAGCCTATGGACGCTTGCAAGAACAGGGGTATCACCCTATAAAACCTTTTCACGCCTTTTTTGAAGAACCCCATGCTGTACTCATTTGAGAAAACCTCTGCAGCGAGCTCCTTCCACAATCTGAGCGTATGTGGGAGATAGTTTCTCTGAAACTGTACAGTGCGCGACCACAAAAATAAGTGATTAAAGTTTGGTACCAACTGCCGAATAGTTTAAATGTAAGTTTTAAAACGAGAATATAGCCTCAACAATTGTCAAAGAGTTGAGTATATCCTGAGAAAAGAAATTTTAACCGACATCCACGCGAACACTAGCTAACAATATTTGTAATACATGATCAACGGTAATGGTTGAACTTATAATTGGTTCTTAAATCATAAATAGACATTTTATCGGGTAGGTACCACCGCCTATCTTATTTCAGCCGTGAAACAGTTCGCTTTTTCGGATTGAAGGGAAAGGTAGACAGTGTAATTACTGGGCATGGACAGCATTTCATCTTAGGCCTCAGGATGACAACGCGCCTGCAATATCAAGTGATTTTCCCTTGTTATTGCAGGTATGTATAGGCGGCGGTAACCGCTTACCATCAGGTGGGCCGTCAGCTTGTTTGTCATCTAGTTGTATAAATAACACCAGACCATAGGCTTTATCAAACAACCCTTGTACAGCACAGGCCTGTGACTGCAATGCGCTTTACGTATGTACAGTCGCCAGCACATCAACCGTAACAGTTTGACCTTGAGACCACCCTTACTACGTTCGTAATAGAGGCGTCTTTCGTAGTACAACTGTTACACTTGTTGTGATGTGGTGTGTACTATGTACTGGTAGTAGTTCGTTCACCCACGGGCGGGTGGGAATCCTGAAAAATGCCGGGCATCGATGCACCTGGCTCACACACGCTACTTGGAGGTGTCTAGTATCTACCTATTAAGGAAGAGAACGTTTCATTAGAGAAATGGATAAATTAGAATATGTTAGAAAAGTATGTTAGCTGTGCTGCGCGGTTTCTTTAAATAAAATATTTGTATACCCTTAGGGTTGGATATTTAAAAAACAAAAAAAATATTGTCAATTTTTGACAACAGACGCGCTGCTGTGTTTGTTCACAAACGCAGATTTGACAGGTGAACGCAAACGCTATCGACCCGAGACTTGTAGAGCATTACGGTGCGACGTTGCGTAACTCTGTTATCTACCAGGCTATCGGAGTAATGTTTTATTAATAAATACCACGGAAACCCATAGTAAAAAGACGTTTGTTCAAATACCGAACTATTGAAAAGAGCGAATTTGACAAGTTTATAGGAATTAAGTTCACGGTAGCATATTTATTTAATCTTTCTTTTATATACAACTAGATGACAAACAAGCTGAAGCCCACCTATAGACAGCTGCAATAACAAGGAAAAATCACTTGATATTGCAGGTGCGTTGTCACCCTAAGAGGAAATGCCTTCCATGCCCAGTAATTACACTGGCTACCTTTCCCTGCAATCGGAAGCACAGCGAACTGTTGCACGGCTGAAATAAGAAAGGCGGTGGTACCTACCCAGACGACCCTAATACGGGCCTCCCACCTAGTAAAGGCGGTGGTACGTACCCACAGACCCTATACAGGTGGTGCCGTCAATACGCCAATAATTTAAAACATTGGCTTTATTAGTATGCAGCCAATGTTATATTACTTCATACAAATGTCATGAAATTATCAAATGAAGATGTTTTTGAAAGTGGCAAACCCTTTCTATGAACTAATATAGCCCATGTTTCAATTGTCGTATTGTCGGGCATACCACTCGGTCCTTTTGGAAATAGGTAAATACAGAATGAACACAGGTCGAAGGACGTCACCACCGTCCGGTCCATCGTGTACCGATAGCAGACAAGGGTCATGAGAAAAACCCAAGAGTATAATATAAACTTTTTCTCTTCTATTACTCGTACACGTCGCATTATTAATTTTTTGACAGTTCGTTCACTCTGCGAACTATTCCGATCGATTCTCTCTGTGAACTACACACATGCCTACTATAACCAGGTGGCGGTAATGTCGAATCCCTTCCCAGATGGCGTAGGGAAACTCAATTGCGTCACTTCCCCATTATTGCAAGGTTTCTGCACTCACGGCACACCTGTGCATAAATTGTATGAAAAAACTCGCGGGCATCGACTTGAGTGTTTTTTCTTGAGTCAGTGACATTGCGTTGCCCTGCAGACGGTGGATTTTTAAAAGGGCTTTTGTGTGCGTATTTTGTCTCGCTTGGTATTCCTACTTGTGGAATGGCTGTCTCTCTTTACCTAGAGGCTGCCCAAAGTAAGATTTCCAACTTTATACACGGACAGAATTATCAATAAATTTTAAAATCGTTTTGAGGTGATCACGCGACCCTTCCTAATTAAACATTTTTCATTTTACTACTTTTACAATCTAGGTGAGTGCTCTAAGCACGGACCTGCCGTAGATTCTAGGGAGAATGCTATGAATTTTCTAGTATATTTCTATACGTCACAGGATAGCAAACAAGTGTATGGCCCACCTAGTGGTAAGGTTATCGTAGCCTATAGACGTTTGTAGCACCTTGGGCACTACTTATGCGTTGAATACCATTAACAAGTGTGGTGACAAGCGTACGGCCCACCTGATGGTAAGATTACCGTAGTATGCTACGGGACTACGGCATCTTGTAGCACCTTGGGCACTACTCACGCGTTCTTACCGTAGGCTATAGACGCTCGTGGCACCTTGGGTACTACTCACGCGTTCTTACCGTAGCCTATAGACGCTTGTAGCACCTTGGGTACTACTCACGCGTTCTTACCGTAGCCTATAGACGCTCGTAGCACCTTGGGTACTACTCACGCGTTCTTACCGTAGCCTATAGAAGCTCGTGGCACCTTGGGTACTACTCACGCGTTCTTACCGTAGCCTATAGACGCTCGTAGCACCTTGGGTACTACTCACGCGTTCTTACCGTAGCCTATAGACACTCGTAGCACCTTGGGTACTACTCACGCGTTCTTACCGTAGCCTATAGACGCTCGTAGCACCTTGGGTACTACTCACGCGTTCTTACCGTAGCCTATAGACGCTCGTAGCACCTTGGGTACTACTCACGCGTTCTTACCGTAGCCTATAGACGCTCGTAGCACCTTGGGTACTACTCACGCGTTGTTACCGTAGCCTAGGAAGAAAGACGGAGTAAATACATCTATGCAAACGGTAAAACAAAAGCTCGCTTCTTGATTGGGGCGCTCACAGAGCATTTTGCTACTAACCACATGCTACATACAATGCAACTCTCCCCAACGCAACTTTGTCGAGCATGTGATGAATGCCAGGAATCAATGATGCATCTCTTGTGTCATTGTGATGCCCTGGCTAGAACCAGAATGAGCCTTCTGGAAGTGGCAAATCCAAAGCCAGAAGACTACAGCCTCTTTCTGCCTAAAGATATAGTAAGGCTACTGGCATCCTATATTCGTTCTGTACACTGAAAGAGCAAACGCAGGGGAGGCACTCAAGATCCCAATGGGTCGAAGTGCACTGTGACTTAGTTATGACCACACTATAAGATAAAATACCGTAGCCTATAGACGCTAGTAGCAATTTAGGCACTACTCACGCGTTGTTATATAGTCTATGGATGCTCGTAGCACTTTGGGCACTACTCACGCACTGCCTACTCTGAAAAAAACAGGAGAATGCGTTATGTTGTCAACAGAGGAGACGAGTCCTGCTGCTCCTTACATAACGCTTGCATAATGAGCTCTGGCGACCTTACTGCAGATACAAGACAACAAAGCTGTGTCATTTACCTGCGATCTGCAAGGCTAGCAGCTACCAGAATCCTGACAGACCACTGTGGTAAACACCACTCTAACTCTCTGCTTTTAGATATATCATCATCACCAACCTATATATGTTCCACTGCTTGACACATGGGACAAACACATGAGGAGCTTGCGCCGTAACACCACCACGCTGACCCAATGCGGGTTTGTGGGTTAAAGCGGCTGCAGGAACATCCGGGACCAACGGCTTAACGAGCACCACGAAGTACGAAGCAGCGAAAGATTGCAAACAGGATGTTTTATATCCGGCCAGGTAAAATCTCCTGGATCCGGGAACAATACTAATATTTCGTGTTCATGCATTGAGTTTTTTCGTCGATTTCACCGTTATTTAATATGGCAATTGGCAATATGACGGGCGACATAGGAGTCAACTAAACATAGGCGCCATGATGAATATTTGACTGTTGCAGTTTTATCTACAATACAAAAATATATTCTTATTTTGTATACTCAACAAAGCAAACAAAAGGGAAATGGACAATTGAACACTGTTCTGTGTAGAGCCGGCTCTCCATACATTTTAGGAACAGCCTTTTTGTTTGATCCAGGCGAAAGCTGATGTGTATTCTTAATCAAGCAACTAAGGCAACAAGCTGCTTCAGCTAGGTATACAATAATTGTATAATTAATTCTAAATTCCTATACTATAACTAATCGGTATCATTTCGCCCTCGCTGCGACGAGTCCGCAGCGGCGGGTGTATCCGCGTGTATATTTAGGGCGGGCCGTTGAACCCGGCCGCTACCTGCGCCGGCGCAGGGACTTATGGGGAGTCTGCTTCAAGGTAAAGCTAAACTCATGCGAGTGACATCACAAAGGTACTGTCGACCGCATATCAAACTTAACACTAACGTAATGAGTTCGCATTTTTTTTGTAACATTTGTCTCACAAAAACACAGCCCACTGCTCATCTCGTGCAATAAGTACACTTCATCAATGGTTACTATTATGACCGGAATCCCGAGCTCCTCCGTGCTGCGGCAGGCACGTTAAGCCGTTGGTCCCGGTTGTTCCTGCAACCGCTTTAACCCGCCAACCCGCATTGGGCCAGCGTGGTGGTGTTACGGCCCAAGCTCCTCATGTGTTTCTCCCATGTAGGAAGGCCTGTGCCCAGCAGTGGGCCGTATATAGGCTGATGATGACGATGATGACGGCCGGGATAGAGGCGGTTTTAAAGTTAAACTGTTACGATTGATGTGAGGTCGACATTACTATCAATATTCCTTAGGCCCCAGAATGACAACGCACCTGCAATATCTAGTGATTTTTCCTTGTTATTGCAGGTGTGTGTAGGCGGCGGTAACCGCTTACCATCAGGTGGGCCGTCAGCTTGTTTGTCATCTAGTTGGTTTTCACATGATCGGCAAAGCGCAAGTGATACCCCTGGTGTTGCAGGCGTCTATAGGCTATGGTAACCGCTTACCATTAGGTGGGCCTTACGCTTGATAGCTACTTTAGTGGTAAAAAACTAAGAAAATACCCTTAGCCTTTATTGTTACTCGTGAATCATGACACGACTCGACGGGAGCAATATCATGGTACTATTGACCACACGTCAAACGGCGCAATACTATATGGTTAAGTGCCTACGCTTTGAATTCCTGTAGGGGCAATGGTTTGTATTAAGAGTACAAACATTTGTTTGTGAGTCATGGATGTTTAATCTAAGTGTATTTCTAATATTTAACTATAGATGTCTGTTATCTATATTTTTCCATAACACAACCTCTTAATGATGCTCAATTAGGGTTAGAATAATGTGTAAGAATATTATGTTGAATGAAAAAATGTTTATTTGGTAAAAATACATACAGTACTAACAAAAATTTAAAATTTTAAGTAGCCCCCGGCCTCATTAATTGTCTATCTAGCAACATCTCATTGAGACTATTCTTATGATGAATGGGAATGTCACCAAAGTGACAGTACACCAAATTTCAAATGAATCAGATCTATAAAAGTTAGTAAAACCCTTTTATCATGTAGAAAATGAGCAGATAGTCATCAAACGCCTGAACTTCATAAATTATAGCTAAGAACCATCCTAGTCACGACAGCTTTAAAACAAAAAAAAAACGAATTAAATTCGGTCCATAAGTTTAGGAGCTATGATGCCACAAACAGGCACACAGATACACAGGCAGACGAAAAAGTGGAAGTGCAGCATGTGCACAAATGTCAAATTTGAGGTTATACTTAGAATTTGTGAAAAATGTCGTAAACATCTTATTTTTGAATTGATAAAAACTTGTTATCATACATTATTTGCTACGAATACTTCCGAAACTTACGTTTGGATAGAAACATAAGATCTTAGAACATTTTTGTTACATTGACAGGAGTACACACTAATGAGTGAAAGTGTGGTAGGGATTGATTGCCCGCAAACAGTGCACATAGCACCATATTCAATTCGGTTCAAGACATTTGCACTGCTCGTACTGATGGTAATGTTTGGGTATTATCGACTGTAAGTTGTGTTGTGTAGTACTTGTTATCGCATTTTGATTGTAGTCTATACTTGATTATCATGTTGAAAATGAAGTTTATATTTGCACGCTGTTACACAGTTATATGCGCGAATCTGTATTGTATTTTATTACTCTTCACACTGCATGTAGAGCAAATAAAGACATTTGAATAATTGAAAAAAATTAAAATATAAGGGATTGCTTATTATAATTCAATACATGGTGTTTGAGGCTGTTGGTACTGATAACATTACGTATTGATTATAAATCAAATTACATAACTTTCCTATATTGGCCATAAATCAGATTCCTGTGTGTCTGTGTGAAGGGAAAACTATGTAGTATAACGCATGGGAGGAAGTAACATCTCTGTCGGTATTGTTCACAAAGTTTTGAATATCGAAAACTCTTTAGCCATCACTTTTTATTACCATGCAAAGTGACTTTTCTAATGAAATCTGTGAAATTTTGATAAAGGGGGCTGGAAACCAAAATATCAATACACTTGCAATATCAAGTGAGTACTTGATATTGTAAGTATCAAAAGGTTTCATTATTTTTGTAAGGTACTAGGTATTATTCTGAAAAAAAAGTTTTAATGATGAAGGTCTAACAATAGATAAACAGGCATTTGAATTTATGATAGATAACCAACCAACTAATATCCTCACACATAATCAAACAATCATGATGGTTTTAAAATTTGCATTCTGATTTATGACAAATTTTATAAAATAAACTCATGGTCATTTAATAAAAAAAATTGAAGGTGATTCTATAAAATAAATTATATCCGTATTTTTTAACAACGCTATAGATACATCTATCACAAAGATCATCATAATTAAATAAATTGCGTCAAAACTTATCTTTAATCATCTTGTGGTTTCTAGGAAGTGCAGAATGGTTCGTGAAATCTAAACACGTACGTTTTATGCAACAGTGAAATCGAAGGTAAGCGTCGGAGATATAATTTTCGGCTAAGTGTGATATCAGGAAATGTTTACCTATAGTTTTGTTCGTAATCCCAGTAGTCTTTGTACCGAGGGTGCCAGCGAGGGCCCCCTCGCGAGTAAGGCCTCCGTGAGCCTCCTTGACTCATGACCGCTGCGCCATTCCCCTCGTTATTGATCCGCGCCGACACCGCGGGCTTCGCCGCCTGCCACTCAAATCCAGCACAACACACCACCACACTACACTATGACACTCAAATATCACGATCCAACAAATTCCACTTCCTCAATGTACTATCCTGGAGGTCTGCGATTTTGTTTTGCAGACGACCACAACGCCGCGAAGCTCGCGCAAACTGACAGCAAGCGCGACAACGTCACGACAGGAGTAGGACGACAGTGGCGCTCTCTAGCGTAACTGGCTAAAGCGACGTTCAAAAACTTGCGCCAAATCGACAAGATTTATTATTTGCATATTTTTGTTTTATTATTATTGAAATTTAGGGTTAACTGCTCTGTTTTATTAAAAAAATATTAATGTTGTAAGGTTTTTTGAGTATTTAATAACAAATGGAGTCACATAACAGCTAAAGAGTGCAAAGTATTGATTTTATATTAGCGCTACTCGAAATGTTGTGTACTTAATAGCTGAGCAGAAAAAAATCACGATATCAGCTAAAGCCAAGCTCAGGGCGTTTTATCGCGCACATAAAATGGTTCGTCACCGTTCACATAATTAATGTGAATCAGGCGATTAACTGGCTTTCGTCGTTACGCTCTATAACACCATCACATTGATCATACACCACTTTTAACGTCTCAGAAACACAAAAACTAATAGTTTTCTACAATAATTAAATCGAAACTGTAGAAAATGGGGTGAAAATTGCGAAAAAACCAAGATAATAAAGTAACACAGCAGCGCCCAGTATGGGCGTCCAATATGTAAGACATATAAAAAAGTTTACACAACTCCTACAACGCAGAGTGTAGCGCTTTAACGCTTGAACTAGTGTAATAGACTTCCGAGTGGCTGCTGGTCGATACCTATTAATTTTTAAAAAGCGCTGAAACGCTGACTGGGTTTAGATCCCCGCCCATTGTTATTCTAATGCAGCCAACATGACGCACAAATTGCAGTGTGAAGTTAGCGACGATCGCTTAATGTATGATTGTCTCTTTCTTTCTTGTAGCGAATACTGAAATGGCGCGTGTTGTAATGTAAAATGATTGTTTATCTGGAGTTGGTGCTGCAAGTATTTGTGGCTTCCAGTTTTCAATAATATTTTGAGTTCAGCTATTTTGGCGGTGGCCGAGTGATGGTATCACGAAGTTACAAAGTACGACTTGTCGAGCTGTTTGGCGAAACTTGTTGGCCATGAAATTTGTATATTTAATAGGTTTAACCTATAGCATGTTTACTTAATGACACAAGCAACTTATTCTGTATGCGTTTGATTAAATATTCACACAATGTTCGCTAGGTGGCTGTATGGCACAGATGTTTACAAAGACTTGCTTGCCCAGGGGAACGATGAACGATAATTTTACAGTAGATAGGTATGATCATGGCCAACAGTGCTAGAGGGTTACGTAATTACTATTCTCTTCCGCTCAGAAAAACATGTAGCCTTTGAAACGATAAGAGGATCATTACACAGTATAATAAATAATGATGAACAGACATACTGCAGTGTAAAGCAAAGCGTCAAAAGGGGATCGTACCTAGATAAATAGTTTCCTATTATACAGGGTCAGGGTGGTGACGACAGTAAATTAAAGTAGCTTTTTTAGTTTCAGCCTTACCAAGCACAGTTTTTTTTGTGTACTAATTAATCTTGAATAATACAAAATCGGTTCTGCGCTGTCCGCATCCATCGGCTTCCCGCGCCCCTCACCAGATCGTCGGTCCACCTCGTGGACGGCCTACCAACGCTGCGTCTCCCTTTCTGCGACCTTTCCGCCCCAACGGCCGTCAGTCCTTGCAATGTGGGCTGCCCACTGTCACCTAATTTTAATAAATATCATCATATTCCTAGTTCTGAGGTGAAACCTCAATTCAAACGTTTAGATTGAGGAGCCACCATTTTATTCATCTAACTTTGAAGTATTCCACTACAAAATGGAGAATCGGGGCTACATTATTTTTAAAGCTACTACTAAATAACTGTATTAAGTCTTTTATGATGCGAAAAGTGTCTCTTCAATCTAAACATACATAATTTTTAAGGTACCCTTTGGTTGGATATTTATAAATCGGTCGCGCGCAAATACACCTATACCTATGTATAGCCGCTACTGTAAATTATATCTTTATGAGTCAACTTTAATGAAAAAAGGCTACTATAAGGTCCAAGAATATTTAGATGATAAGAATGCATGGACACACTAAAATTTCAAATGTTTTGTATGTTTATTTACGAGTATTGTGACTATTAACCTCTGTAACCTATACTGTAATTGTGCATTGTCAGATAGCCTGAAAATAACGATATTATTTTTGACATTGGGTACCTATTTTCTTGGTACGTTGACATACCTTCTCTTCAAATTTTCATTTTTTTTTTCGCTGGGCGGCATAGCACTGCTAAAAGTTATATTTTTAACTACAAACATTGTAATTTAATATTTGAAAAGAGTGACTACACGAGTTTGTTGCCGGAATCTTATCGGTAGTTCAACTTTTGGAACCGGTGTAAATTCAGACATGACAGACGGAGAGAATTAGACGTTGTTAGTTAATATATTTTTAAGCTATTGCATAGCTTCTATCGCGGGCCTTGAGCGCGGGCACCGAATCCAGAAATTCCGTAACGAAAAAACCTCACGCTCCCCACTCCGATGCGCAAGGAGGTGTGGCATCGTCTAACGTCGTTTCAGTTCGGCAGTCTTCGACAAGGCGTTGTGTGCGTGCGATATAATAAAAAATATTTTAAACAATATTAACTTTTTTTATTTATTTAATAATAGAAAAATTTGTTTTCTTATCGGTCACCACGCTCAAAAAGTGTAACTTGAATTAATATCAAAGAAAAAGAAATACTGCATGAATAAAATAAATAAATAAAATTATAATTGCATAAGTTGATACAAAATGCTATGCAATAGCTTTACCGCTGCAGTCCCCGAGTGCCACACGTCTTTTTTTGTGATAGTTATAAAAATGTGTTTTTTGACGATTTAAAAGTGCTTCTTTGTGGCCTATTTAAATAAAATATTTTTTTTTCTTTCTTTCTTTCACTGAATTTGGATACCGTAATAATGATACCCGAATTTTGTGTAACCGGTTAATACCGGTTTTTCAGTCCGTAACCCCAATTTTTTGTTGACTGTCGCTTTGTTAATAAATCAAATGTAAATTTTACTACATTAAACTAAATCGTAAAACACAAACACAGATAGACTAGAAGAATTTCACAGGGATATCCCAAGTCCTGAGTGGCTCAGTGGTCAGAGCAGTCGCCCGGATTGCGAAAGATCTCGGGTTCGATTCCTGCCTCAGGACGTGAAATTTTTCTAGTTTTATTATATTTTAATTACTAAATCGTAAAATATAACTTTTTTTTTGTAATTCTGATTACCGTCATAATGCAATTTATTACTACTATTTAATACCAGATGTCTGCTATATTCTTCCCTAATTTGGTGTAATAAGACAACAATTATAATAAATCTTTATTGTTCTAATCAGCAACAATATACATCGCAGGGTCTGAGTGTCCTCGCGTCATTCCGTTTCTCGCAGCTCTATATCTGGTGGTCGTTGGGGTCGTACAGCTCCGAGAGCAGCCTGTAGATATACGACGGAGAACTGCCGCCCCTGTAGATACAGATAACATATAAAAAAGTATGAAATGAGGAATTTGATAATTTCATGACATTTCTATGAAATAATGCAGCCAATGTTATATTATTTCATACAAATGTAATATCCCATGTTTTATATTTATCGTCACCACCCTGTATAATATAAGTAATCATTGGAAGTATTCTTTTGTTAGACATTAAAACTCGGTTCAGTGGTTTAAGTGTAAAAAGGTAGACAAACGCAGCAAGTAGGTACTTCACATAATGTAATCATTATACAGGGTGGTGCCGTCAATGCGACAATAAATTTAAACATGGACTATATTAGTCTACCACTTTCAAAAATATCGTATTTTTGAAAGTGGCAAATGTTTAAATTTATTGTCGCATTGACGGCACCATCCTGTATTAATACGTGAGGCAAAAACGTGGTCGGCGGGCACGAGGTCGTAGCGGGGAGCTAGCACGTGACATGTGAGCTACTTGTGTGGTGGACCTACTGGGGTATGTACGTACAGGTTGGTCAGGAACAGTGTCACGTGGTCGGCGGGCACGAGGTCGTAGCGGGGAGCTAGCACGTGACATGTGAGCTACTTGTGTGGTGGACCTACTGGGGTATGTACGTACAGGTTGGTCAGGAACAGCGTCACGTGGTCGGCGGGCACGAGGTCGTAGCGGGGAGCTAGCACGTGACATGTGAGCTACTTGTGTGGTGGACCTACTGGGGTATGTACGTACAGGTTGGTCAGGAACAGTGTCACGTGGTCGGCGGGCACGAGGTCGTAGCGGGGAGCTAGCACGTGACATGTGAACTACTTGTGTGGTGGACCTACTGGGGTATGTACGTACAGGTTGTTCAGGAACAGTGTCACGTGGTCGGCGGGCACGAGGTCGTAGCGGGGAGCTAGCACGTGACATGTGAACTACTTGTGTGGTGGACCTACTGGGGTATGTACGTACAGGTTGGTCAGGAACAGTGTCACGTGGTCGGCGGGCACGAGGTCGTAGCGGGGAGCTAGCACGTGACATGTGAGCTACTTGTGTGGTGGACCTACTGGGGTATGTACGTACAGGTTGGTCAGGAACAGTGTCACGTGGTCGGCGGGCACGAGGTCGTAGCGGGGAGCTAGCACGTGACATGTGAGCTACTTGTGTGGTGGACCTACTGGGGTATGTACGTACAGGTTGGTCAGGAACAGTGTCACGTGGTCGGCGGGCACGAGGTCGTAGCGGGGAGCTAGCACGTGACATGTGAGCTACTTGTGTGGTGGACCTACTGGGGTATGTACGTACAGGTTGGTCAGGAACAGTGTCACGTGGTCGGCGGGCACGAGGTCGTAGCGGGGAGCTAGCACGTGACATGTGAGCTACTTGTGTGGTGGACCTACTGGGGTATGTACGTACAGGTTGGTCAGGAACAGTGTCACGTGGTCGGCGGGCACGAGGTCGTAGCGGGGAGCTAGCACGTGACATGTGAGCTACTTGTGTGGTGGACCTACTGGGGTATGTACGTACAGGTTGGTCAGGAACAGTGTCACGTGGTCGGCGGGCACGAGGTCGTAGCGGGGAGCTAGCACGTGACATGTGAGCTACTTGTGTGGTGGACCTACTGGGGTATGTACGTACAGGTTGGTCAGGAACAGTGTCACGTGGTCGGCGGGCACGAGGTCGTAGCGGGGAGCTAGCACGTGACATGTGAGCTACTTGTGTGGTGGACCTACTGGGGTATGTACGTACAGGTTGGTCAGGAACAGTGTCACGTGGTCGGCGGGCACGAGGTCGTAGCGGGGAGCTAGCACGTGACATGTGAGCTACTTGTGTGGTGGACCTACTGGGGTATGTACGTACAGGTTGGTCAGGAACAGTGTCACGTGGTCGGCGGGCACGAGGTCGTAGCGGGGAGCTAGCACGTGACATGTGAGCTACTTGTGTGGTGGACCTACTGGGGTATGTACGTACAGGTTGGTCAGGAACAGTGTCACGTGGTCGGCGGGCACGAGGTCGTAGCGGGGAGCTAGCACGTGACATGTGAGCTACTTGTGTGGTGGACCTACTGGGGTATGTACGTACAGGTTGGTCAGGAACAGTGTCACGTGGTCGGCGGGCACGAGGTCGTAGCGGGGAGCTAGCACGTGACATGTGAGCTACTTGTGTGGTGGACCTACTGGGGTATGTACGTACAGGTTGGTCAGGAACAGTGTCACGTGGTCGGCGGGCACGAGGTCGTAGCGGGGAGCTAGCACGTGACATGTGAGCTACTTGTGTGGTGGACCTACTGGGGTATGTACGTACAGGTTGGTCAGGAACAGTGTCACGTGGTCGGCGGGCACGAGGTCGTAGCGGGGAGCTAGCACGTGACATGTGAGCTACTTGTGTGGTGGACCTACTGGGGTATGTACGTACAGGTTGGTCAGGAACAGTGTCACGTGGTCGGCGGGCACGAGGTCGTAGCGGGGAGCTAGCACGTGACATGTGAGCTACTTGTGTGGTGGACCTACTGGGGTATGTACGTACAGGTTGGTCAGGAACAGTGTCACGTGGTCGGCGGGCACGAGGTCGTAGCGGGGAGCTAGCACGTGACATGTGAGCTACTTGTGTGGTGGACCTACTGGGGTATGTACGTACAGGTTGGTCAGGAACAGTGTCACGTGGTCGGCGGGCACGAGGTCGTAGCGGGGAGCTAGCACGTGACATGTGAGCTACTTGTGTGGTGGACCTACTGGGGTATGTACGTACAGGTTGGTCAGGAACAGTGTCACGTGGTCGGCGGGCACGAGGTCGTAGCGGGGAGCTAGCACGTGACATGTGAGCTACTTGTGTGGTGGACCTACTGGGGTATGTACGTACAGGTTGGTCAGGAACAGTGTCACGTGGTCGGCGGGCACGAGGTCGTAGCGGGGAGCTAGCACGTGACATGTGAGCTACTTGTGTGGTGGACCTACTGGGGTATGTACGTACAGGTTGGTCAGGAACAGTGTCACGTGGTCGGCGGGCACGAGGTCGTAGCGGGGAGCTAGCACGTGACATGTGAGCTACTTGTGTGGTGGACCTACTGGGGTATGTACGTACAGGTTGGTCAGGAACAGTGTCACGTGGTCGGCGGGCACGAGGTCGTAGCGGGGAGCTAGCACGTGACATGTGAGCTACTTGTGTGGTGGACCTACTGGGGTATGTACGTACAGGTTGGTCAGGAACAGTGTCACGTGGTCGGCGGGCACGAGGTCGTAGCGGGGAGCTAGCACGTGCGACACGCCGCTCTCCACGCGGCTGCAACCAGACAATCATGCTAGCAGCGAGGACCAGGACAGATGCCCGTCTATACAGGCTATCAGCGGGACGCCTTTTTTTAAAACAACTAGATGACAAACAAGCTGACGGCCCACCTGATGGTAAGCGGTTACCGCCGGTACGTTACATAAAAATATAATGAGTATTTACTTTTCAAAAAAAAGACATGCTCTGTAATTTTGGAATGCAACTCAAAAATAGTCTATATAATCTATGGACAAAGCAGGAAAAATAAATTCAAATTGTTTTGATTTTTCGACTTGTGTTTATAAGTAATAGTGATTATTTTGTAAATTTAATCACAAAAATGAGTTCATCGAGTGATGAAAATGATTGTTTAACGCCAGAATTAATATTGTTTGTGTATATCACTTATAACCTAATTTCGGTGGAGAGGTGAAAGGTTGTATGTTTCTCTCATGTTACTACTCACTGCGCTCAGTAGTCTAATTGTGAATCACTCGCTGTGCTCGTGATTCAATTTTAGACTACTTCGCTGGTTCGTGATTTAACATCAGCACTCGCTACAAAAAATAATTTTGCTCACTTGTTGAACAAACAACTATTGTCAGTAACCCATACATTTCTTAGTAATATGGGAACATGTGACTTCACCTATTCCATAGATTTTCTATGGACCGTTTTTGGACGATGCGCCGCAACACATCAAACATACCACTATATCTGTGAAACTATATATCTGAGACATACTATGTGTTTTGCAATATATATACTCTTTATTGCACTATAAAAATTACAAAAACATGATTTATAAAATAAGTTAGCAAAGGTGGAATTATCTCTATAAGAGATATAAGAATAGAATATCTCTTTATGGGTTATAAACTTCTTGTTTTTGCAAATAAAAAAAGTTGTCAACTACCCTATTGTAATATCTACACGACCTGTTTGTATGGAACAGCTGATATTTTTTCGCGATTTCAAAATTATTTGTAGCAAGTTTTCGAGAACGTCCACCTTAAACTCTGTATAGATTACCAAGATACAATAACTTTTATGGAATGAGAAATTATAAGTATATGTAGCGATGCATATGACAATTAGAGTGGTAATTTGTCCTATTTTAACCCTCGACGAAAAAAGGGGGGTGTTATAAGTTTTTTTTTTTCAATTCAATTCGTTTATTGCCAACTAAGTGTACATAAGGTCTTAAAATATAAAATGCATCTTACAACTTAGTTACCTGTGCATAGGTGCTGCAATATCACTCAAGTAATACATAGAAAATAGAATATTTTGTCATGCTGAGCTTAGAATTTGAAATAATAGTTATAATTTACAGTCTTTAAAAATTACATTTATAAATTACAATAAAATTATATCATTAATAATTTATTTCATTTGTGTCTTAATCAAATTCGTATAAATTAGTAATAAAAATTTAAAAATTATATGTCCTATCTGTCATAATTACAATTTTGATATTTACCATTCAATCATTCAATACAGTGCTCAGTGTCAGTTTAACGTGTCTGTCTGTGTGTCTGTGTGTGACATCGTAGCTCCTAAACGAATGGACTGATTTTGATTCGTTTTATTTGTTTGAAAGCTGACGTGACTAGGATGGTTCTTAGCTATAATTTATGGAGATCGGTCAGTTCAGGCGTTTGACGAATATCAGTTCATTTTATACATGATAAAAGGGTTTTACTAACTTTCAAAGATCCGATTGATTTGAAATTTGGTGTACTGTCACTTCGGTGACATTCCTATGACATACTGAATTTTTGTGTTATCTACAAAACAATTTGTAATAATTTGTGTGTTGGCAAGTGTTTTATCAGTGTGGAAGCTTGGAAAACATCTGACAATAGTTAATAATAATAATAATATTTATACACTCACACCTATTATCTAGCCTAAAGTAAGCATCGTTAAGAGCTTGTGTTATGGATACTAGATAACGGAGAAATAATGATAATAATATGTATATAAATATTAGAAATATACTAAATAAACATATAAACATCCATGACTCGTAAACAAATGTTCGTACTCATCATACACACATTTGTTCCTACCGGGATTCGAACCCGGGACCTCTTGACCGAGTAGCCTGGGGTACAGACCACTCGGCCAGGCGGTCGTCCATCAACAGTTAGTCAACATCTTACTGAATATTTAAAAAAAATCACCTCAAAAATGTTATGTAATTATGGTCCTTCGAGCTGGATCATCGCCGGTGGGCGACGAAATTGCAAAACACCCGCGATCTCGGCGATCTTACATTACTCCTGTGTAAGGATTGTGGTAGGGGTAACTCACTCGTAGGGCAGCGCTTGGTGCGGCGCGGCGAGCGAGTTAAGGTGGTAGTGGTCGCAGGCGTGGAGCGGGCTCAGCTTGTACAGTGGCGCCAACGCGATCACCTGCCGTTGTACGACACCAAGGAGGCTGGATTAGCGCTTTTTACTTTATCTACATATTCGTCATTTGTTTTTATTGTCATTATATATTATTCTTCTTCTATTCTCGCTACTGATAACATCTATCGACTGTAACACAATGTTTTTTAACCGACCTGTGTTTTTTGAAAAACAGTTGGGTACTTTAGTTTTAAATGTAAAAAAATTGAAATTATGAAGTCGTCTACACATGCGTTATTGCGAATTTTTGCTTTTCCTATGACTTTTTAGTAAAACGATACGATAGTAGGAAACAATATAAGTTGACGGTCACCCATCTAGCTTTGAACGTAGAAAGTTATCACTAAAAATTGTGAAAAAAAAAATTTAAATAAAAATTAAAACCGACTTCAAAAAACTGAAAAGGATGAAATAATTAAATTTAAGTAGGTATTCATCCCCTAGAAACATATTTTGGAGTTGGTGCTAAGTGGTTTCCAAAAATAATAGAAAGTGAAGCACCGACGCCAAAAATATGTTTCTAGGGGATGAGTACCTACTTAAATTTAATTATTTTATCCTTTTCAGTTTTTTGAAGTCGGTTTTAATTTTTGTTTTTATTACAATATATTTCACTATGGATTGATACAGTTTAATTTCGCTCATAACAATCGACGGCCCATCACACAACATACAGCGGTGACATTATAATATTAAGTATTTTTCACATGACATGAGGTTTACACTTGAGACTTTAAAAACTTGCTCTCATATGAAAACATGCTTTAAAAGTAATAAATAAACCTAATCTTTCCCATGAGTAGGAATTAAACTTAAACATAATCTATTTAACATGATTTTTTGTATACGCCAGGTGGGAATTGAACCCGCGTCTCCTGGGAGATACCGATTTCTGCCTACAGATTTCTTCACCGCTTTCTACTTTTAACGTTTTTATAGGGGTGGTGTCGTCAATACGACAACTGTCGACAACTAAATGAAACATGGACAATATCAGTTCATAGAAATGGTTTGCAATTTAAAGAAAAATATTATTTATGATATTTGAATTCACCTCTCCAAAACGAAAAGAGTGCTTTTGCTGCCTAAAACTCTCAGAAAATTTCGAAAATGGGAAATGAGTATTATTTTACTGACCTGGATGCATGTCCTTAGACCAACTCGGCTCAGAAAAAGCTAAACTATGTTCAAAATTATGAAAAATCCGTCAGGATATACATAATACAGAATGTTGCCGTCAATATGAAAATACATTAAAACATGGGCTATATTAGTTCATAGAAATGGTTTGCCACTATTCAAATACATCTTATTCATTTGATAATTTCATGACATTTCTATGAAATAATGCAGTGTCTCGCTCTCGACGCCTACTATTAGCTTGGGTGATATTTTATTTAGTAATTAAAATATAATAAAACTAGAAAAAATTCACGTCCTGAGGCAGGCATCGAACCCGCGACCTTTCGCAATCCGGGCGACTGCTCTGACCACTGACCCACCCAGGACTTGGGATATCCCTGTGAAATTCTTCTAGTCTATCTGTATTTGCGTTTATGAGCTAACGTCCACCCTACAATGTCGAAATATTCTATTTCAACATCCGAAACGAGTATTTTTACAAATACTTACGATTCGGTTAAGTTGGGGCAGTTGGGGTTGTTTTTTCTAGTTTTATTATATTTTAATTACTAAGTGATATTTTATTATTATTACAGTCACTTATTATTATTCCGGATTGGATATTGAATTAATATTTGTCTATTTTCGATCTCAAGGCACAATAAAGTGCCTTGCCTTATTTTCCTACCTTTATTTTTAATCTTGAATATACCCTATGACCCTCCATACCACCATTGTAGAGGTCACCATCAGCCGATGGGCATAGCTCCCTACACTGGAGGACTCACCGGCACGCTGTAGTGCCTGGCGGCGGCCGTGACGGTAGCGCGCCTGCCCGCGCCAGTATGACTCCTATAACCACCTATCACAAACCAATACGCCACCGACCTCTGTAAGCGAGGTACCACTAGATTGTAGAGGTCACCAGCAGCCTACGTACGTCCCACTGCTGGGCACAGGTCCCTACACTGGAGGACTCACCGGCACGCTGTAGTGCCTGGCGGCGGCCGTGACGGCGTGCGCGCCTGTCCGCGCCAGTATGACTCCTATAACCACCTATCACAAACCAATACGCCACCGACCTCTGTAAGCGAGGTACCACTAGATTGTAGAGGTCACCAGCAGCCTACGTACGTCCCACTGCTGGGCACAGGTCCCTACACTGGAGGACTCACCGGCACGCTGTAGTGCCTGGCGGCGGCCGTGACGGCGTGCGCGCCTGTCCGCGCCAGTATGACTCCTATAACCACCTATCACAAACCAATACGCCACCGACCTCTGTAAGCGAGGTACCACTAGATTGTAGAGGTCACCAGCAGCCTACGTACGTCCCACTGCTGGGCATAGCTCCCTACACTGGAGGACTCACCGGCACGCTGTAGTGCCTGGCGGCGGCCGTGACGGCGTGCGCGCCTGTCCGCGCCAGTATGACTCCTATAACCACCTATCACAAACCAATACGCCACCGACCTCTGTAAGCGAGGTACCACTAGATTGTAGACGTCACCAGCAGCCTACGTACGTCCCACTGCTGGGCACAGGTGCCTACACTGGGGGACTCACCGGCACGCTGTAGTGCCTGGCGGCGGCCGTGACGGCGTGCGCGCCTGTCCGCGCCAGTATGACTCCTATAACCACCTATCACAAACCAATACGCCACCGACCTCTGTAAGCGAGGTACCACTAGATTGTAGAGGTCACCAGCAGCCTACGTACGTCCCACTGCTGGGCACAGGTCCCTACACTGGAGGACTCACCGGCACGCTGTAGTGCCTGGCGGCGGCCGTGACGGCGTGCGCGCCTGTCCGCGCCAGTATGACTCCTATAACCACCTATCACAAACCAATACGCCACCGACCTCTGTAAGCGAGGTACCACTAGATTGTAGAGGTCACCAGCAGCCTACGTACGTCCCACTGCTGGGCATAGCTCCCTACACTGGAGGACTCACCGGCACGCTGTAGTGCCTGGCGGCGGCCGTGACGGCGTGCGCGCCTGCCCGCGCCAGTATGGCTCCGCCGGCCAGCACCGCGCGGACGCCTATCACCACCTACCACAAACGTTACACACATACATAAACATTTATATAAAACTAGCTGACCCCGCAATCGTTATTTTGCCATAAAAAAAATGTCCAAAAGTAAAAAAAATAGATAGTAGCCGATTCTCAGACCTTTACAGTTTACTTATTTTTAATAGAAGTTTCCGAAAAACAAAAAAAAAAGAAAAAAGAAAAAAGAGGGATGTTATAAGTTTGAAGTGTCTGTCTGTGTATCTGTGTGTCTGTCTGTGGCATCGTAGCGTCTAAACGAATGGACCGATTTTGATTCGGTTTTTTTGTTTGAAAGCTGATGTGACTACGATGGTTCTTAGCTATAATTTATGAAGATCAGTTCAGGCGTTTGATGACTATCACCTCATTTTGTACATGATAATAGGGTTTCACTAGCTTTTACAGATCCAGTTGATTTCAAATTTGGTGTACTGTCACTTCGGTGACACTCCCATGACATACTATCCTTGAGCTGATCCTATACCATCAAAAAGTCTGCAAAATGCCTAATTCAGAAACTTACAGCAGATATAGCGTGTTTGGTCTCTTATGAATAGTCTTAATGAGATGGTGTTAGATAGATGATTAATGACGCCGGGGGTTACTTAAAATTTTTAATTTTGTAATATTTCTACAAGCATCTAGATAAAGATATGAAGTAACGTATAATATATCTAATTTTTAGATCAATAATATGTTTCAACGACATGTGACATTACATATAAAGTATGTATCGATTTAAGGTCCTTCGAGCCGGATTGCTCTTTTCTCAATCAGCCTGTGCATATAAAAGCCAATGTGTATATTCGAAGGCGGGGTAGCGGTACCTTATTGACGCGCGACATGACGCCGGCGACGGCGGCGTCATTGATGACCGTCACCGGTATGCCGGCGGCCGCCAGCCGGTTGGCCATCGCGTGGCTCTGAAAGTTAATCAAAGCTTAGTTTAGTTTTAACATAATAATAATGTGTTTACTACAGGCAAAAAAAAATATGTCGGGTCGTCTGGGTAGGTACGGTTGACCACAACAGTAGCTGAACACTTCAGTATCATGTCACAATATCTATTAATAAAGTACGGTAGCTATTCAGTACGAGTGCAAATAGTCATTGTGAGTGTTAAGCCACTTCTGCGGTCGACTGTACCACGGCCATTCTTATTTCAGCCGTGAAACAGTTCGCTGTGTTCGGATTGAAGGGAAAGGTAGCCAGTGTAATTACTGGGCATGGACGGCATTACATCTTTGGCCTCAGGATGACAACGCACCTGCAATATCAAGCGATCTTTCCTTGTTATTGCAGGTGCCTACAGGCGGCGGTAACCGCTTACCACCGGGTGGGCTGTCAGATTGTTTGTCGTCTAGTTGTATAAAGAAAAATGTGAACTTGTAAGGAATATTCTGTAAAATAAATGAATTATCTTAAAGATGGTGAGTGTGTGCAACATTTTATATACATAAGTTTCATCCTTAATTTTGCAGGCTCTCAACAGCTGACTGGGTAAAGTAACATTTACTGTAGATTATATATGAATAAATCAATATAGATGGTGACCGGGTCGAGTGGTAAGCGCCGCCTGCTTTAGCTAATGATGTGTAGATTGCTTTAGTAGGCAATATTTGAATTCACACTGGTTCCAAAAATTGAACAACAAGAATACGCCGGTAACAAATTCCTGTAGTCACTCTTTTTAACCGACTTCAAAAACGAGGAGGTTCTCAATTCGGCCGGTATGTTTTTTTTTTTTTTTTCTATGTATGTACACCGATTACGCCGAGATTAGTGATCCGATTTACGTGATTCTTTTTTTGTTCAATGCGGAATAGCTGCCATTTGGTCCCATAAAAATTTTTTCAAAAACAGTTGGGTACTTAGGTTGTAAATTTAAAAAAAACTGAAATTATGAAATCGTCTACATAAGCGAAATTGTGAATTTTTGCTTTTCCAATGACTTTTTAGTGAAACGATACGATAGTAGGAAACAATATAAGTAGACGGTCATCCATCTATCTTCGACCGTAGAAAGTTATCACTATGAATTGTGAAAAAAAACTTTTAAACAAAAATTAAAACCGACTTCAAAAAACTGAAAAGGATGAAATAATTAAATTTAAGTAGGTATTCATCCCCTAGTAACATATTTTTGGAGTTGGTGCTAAGTGGTTTTCAAATATGTATTAAGTGTTTGTAGTTGCATAATGATAACCGTTAGCAGTACAGTGAAGAATTGACTAACAACAATTCAAATTAATAAAGTTTATCTAGTACGTAATGACCTGTCATTACATACTTTTGTGTTCAGGTTATTTTATGACAGTCTCTGATAGCGCAATCACAATATAATAATATTATAAATTGACGTATCTTATGGATTTGTTTTACATCTTTAATTTATTTATCCACCTACTTGTTTTATGTATTTGACACAACAAGTTATCCATCACCTGTCGGCGTCAGTACTCGCCTGCCGGCGTCAGAAGTAGTCGGCGGTGGCTCGCAGTGACCTGCCACCGTTAGCGCCACCCGCCAATAGCGAGCTGTGTATGTAGGGTTGCTAGATGGTACCCAAAAAGAGGACATGTCCCCCTTTTCCATGTTTTGTCCTCCCGTTCTTCCTAACCTACTGTAAGTCCTCCTTTTTGCTTTGTGAGTTTTATTTTTGTATAAGGGTACATAACGCAAATGTGGAAAGTTTTCTCACTGATTAATACTCAGTGGAGCAAAGAGAGGAATAGACTAAGCGTGCAGTCAGTTAAATCTTTATTTCTTACTCAGTACAACTTCAAAAACATGACATGTGAAGATATTCATAATTATTTGTTAAAAAACCAACAACTCCTTTCCAAAATTGGCAGCTTAGCTAAATATGATTAAAATAAAGTAAAATAATATAAAAAATTCGTTTAATTTCTGAATGTCCATTTTTTTACAGAAAATCCTCCTTTTTACACTCATCTGCTTTCCTTTATCAAATTATCATCTGGCAATCCTATGTGTATGTCAGTAGGGCCTGTCTCCGTCAGTACGCACCTGGCGGTGGTCGGGCCCCTCAGCTAGCAGCAGGCGGTAGTGCGTGTGGGCGCGCGCGGCTCTCATAAACCTCTCGACGAGGCGGCTGTGCGCGTGGCTGAGGATCAGCTCGGCGGCGTGCACGTGGCCGGCCGCCATGCCCGATAGAGCGGCCGCGCTAGACTCCAACTCGTTGCGGACCTGGCGCCGTCAGGGAACTACCGCTTTAGACATTCGTGATACTATACAGGATGTTACGGGTTCGCTCTCGAAAACGAAGGCAGGTGGCAGTGCTCGTCACCTTAAACAGGGTTTGTCGAAAAATAAATTTGAAATTAAGAAAAAAGAACAGCTGTTCCATACAAACAGGCCGTGTATTTAACTGAGGATCATACTAACCTAACCAACAACCTGCGCAACTAAAAAATCTGATTTCGGCAACCAATAGTCGAGCAAAACAGATTTTCAGTTGCGCACTTAGTATTTTTTAGTTGCTCAGTTTATTATATTCCTATTGCGATTTGTATGAAACAACTGTTTTTTTTTCGCGATTTCTAAATTATTATTTTTTAGCAAGTCATGTTAAGGTGACTAGCACTGCCTTCGTTGTTTGGGCTACGCCGAAACAATATTTAAATAACAAGACTTAAGTAAACAGAAAGAAATATATTTTGGAAAGAATAATGACACTTTGGCTAATAATTATCTATCTTAATGAATACGAGTACGCAGAGCTCTCTTGATGGCTGATTTCGCACTAAATGGAATGAAATTAATTATAATAAAATAATGACAAATGAGGTTAAGGCGAAAAGTGCTTATTAGGAAAATGTACGTTGCATGCTTGTAAGTACATTCGTATTCGAGAGCGTCCCCCTAACATCCTGTATTGCTTCAGCCAGACTGAGGCGATAGTTTATTTAGTCACAATTTTAGAAAATTACAAAACGATAAGGAAATATACATTAATGAGAACTAATATAACCAAAAGGGTGACCAGTCCAGCATGATGTCATGGCAAGCAACGCAGAGCCACGCATAAGAATGTTGTTTGGAAATTTACCCTGTGTGTCAAGTTCCTAATATTTGGGCACAGTTGCATGAGCCAAGATCACGGGTAGACAGCTGAAACTGCGAGTGGAAAATTGGAAATCAACTCCATTGCGAGATTTGCGAGCAGATTTCATTATATCAATCTACCCTCCTTCGTGGACGGTTGCTATATACGATCGATGCCCCTACTTGTCTAAGATTCAGTATCACTTCTTACACAAACACACATAATGTTTCGCTGATTAGGCTGACATACATGATGAATATCCCGATACAATTCTAATTCTAATATGTACCTAAAAGGATTTTTACAAGCTATATTATTACACAAGAAAATTGTAATTAGCGATATTCATCAGCAATAATTGAGCAGCTCGGTGATGTAGTGGTTTGAGCGCTCTGGTTTCGATCTCAGATGTATCAATCAAAATTAGTGATCTCTCGTTCCGTGCCCACGTTAAGCTGTCAGTCCCGGTTGTTACAGCAACTTTGAACCAGCAGCCTGCATTGGGCCGGTGTGGTTCAAATTCATACTTTGGCGTTTAATTCTGTTTTATCTTTCAAAATCATAATTATTTTGCTGACCGTGAGAGCAGACGTACCTCCGTGTGTTTTTATGTCTCGCTCTCGACGCCCTCCATACTCTTGGGCGATATAATATTATTATACATACCTACTAATATAAAATTCCGGATTTGATATTAAATTTATTATTTGACAAGTCTCAATATCAAGGCACTTATGTCAGTACCTTATTTTTATAACCGTTTCAGTGTGTTGTGTTTTTAAGTGTTCAGTTTTAAGTTTATTTATCGTGTGTGTTTGTTACGGTGTGCCTTTATTTTACAATATAAATATACCATAAGTGACATATTCCGGTGCTTAATTTCTTTTTGGACCCTTACCACCATACGTCACAGTACTATGGCGGACTCGATACTCTTTTGCCACTGGCACATAGAATTTGTTGCTATTTCAAGTAAGGAACGCGATTCGCGGGGGGACGTCAAACAAATCGGCTTTGACACACTTCTCCCACGACCGCCGCGCCAGCTGTATAGTATGTGTTATTCACTGAATAGAGAAGGTATCAAAGTCCTCGTGTGTTTCATTCAGAAGTTGTAGGAGCTACGCCCTAAGACGATCCCGGCGGTCGTCACAGTACCTCATGCACGTGTTCCCTGAGCGGCTCCCGGAGGTCTGGCTGGGCGGCGCCGAGGGTCCCGCGGCGGGCGCCCGCAGCCAGCACCAGACGCTGGAGGCTCTCGCCGGCGCCTTCGCCCGCGCCGCCGCCACTCTAACAACAGACATTCCGACTGTGTGACGTCACGTGCTACTATGTCTCAATAATGTATGGAGACCCGGCCAGGGCCCCGATCGCGCTAATTTACAATGGGCCCGATTCTGAAGACATACTCTAATTCTAAATTTAAGTACAGTATAGGTACGGTAGGCCCGTATGTAGGGTCGTCTGAGTAGGTACCACCGCCTTTCTTATTTCAGCCGTGAAACAGTTCGCTGTGTTTCGGATTGAAGGGAAAGGCAGCCAGTGTAATTACTGGGCATGGGCGGCATTTCATCTTAGGCCCCAGGATGACAACGCACCTGCAATATCAAGTGATTATTCCTTGTTATTGCAGGTGTCTATAGGCGGCGGTAACCACTTACCATCAGGTGGGCCGTCAGCTTGTTTGTCATCTAGTTGTATAAAATAATAATAATAATAATAAAAAGTATATCTCTCTCTCGCAATATGTAATAGAAACAAAAATAGCAGGAATTTGTTTAGAGCTGTCAATTAAATTTAGATAGACTTCAAAGAAACCATAGACAATTTTAGATGGCATGTACGGAGGTGCCTCCTAAACACTGCATTTTATCACGTTCAATAAGGTCGAAAATTGGACGCACGTTTCTAAATGTCAAAATATATGACAGCCATCCTTTTCGTATTCATTTTGAGTGAAAGAAATGCACTGAACTTAAATTTAGACTTAGCATGTGTTCTCCAGAATTAGGCCCAATGTATTTACCAAAGCTAAACCAAAACGTTCCGTTTCGCACAAATTGTGTTACGCGAAACATTTAAACGGCCACCAATTAGCTGTTTTTTTTCGAAGCATACGTTGATTTGTTTGATTATAATTATATTACATATTTATTAAGTTCAAATTACATAAATTAATAAAATAAAAACTTTCTAAATTGATTAAAATATATCGATAGGTTTTTGACGGCACCTAGATACAAAGACGTTACTATGGCAACCATCTATGAGAACGTATTTTCCGCTGTCCAACAAACATTTTTGACGTTTTATGAGAAGTTGCTTAAAGCACCGGCCGCCGCTTAGCACTAACTAAATCAAATCTAGGTGCTGTGAAACCTATCGATATATTTACTCAATTTAGAAAGTTTTTATTTTTAACCCCCGACGAAAAAAGAGGGGTGTTATAAGTTTCACGTGTCTGTCTGTGTATCTGTGTGTCTGTCTGTGGCATCGTAGCGCCTAAACGAATGGACCGATTTTGATTCGGTTTTTTTTGTTTGAAAGCTGTTGTGCCTACGATGGTTCTTAGCTATAATTTATGAAGATCAGTTCAGGCGTTTGATGACTATCAGCTCATTTTCTACATGATAATAGGATTTTACTAACTTTTACGAACTTTTTTTTTTTGGACGACCGCTTGGCCGATTGGTCTGTACCCCAGGCTACTCGGTCAAAAGGTCCCGGGTTCGAATCCCGGTAGGAACAAATGTTTGTATGATGAGTACGAACATTTGTTTACGAGTCATGGATGTTTATATGTTTATTTAGTATATTTCTAATATTTATATACATATTATTATCATTATTTCTCCGTTATCTAGTATCCATAACACAAGCTCTTAATGATGCTTACTTTGGGCTAGATAATAGGTGTGAGTGTATAAATATTATTATTATTATTACAGATCCGATTGATTTCCATGTACTGTCACTTCGATGACATTCCCATGACATACTTACTTTGAGCTGATCCATGAAAAAGTCTGCGAAATGCTTAATTCTTTAGAAACTTATAGCAGACATAGCGTGTTTGTGCTCTTATGAAAAGTCTTAATGAGATGGTGTTAGATGGATGATTAATGTCGCTAGGGGTTACTAAAATTTTTAATTTTGCAATTATATTAATTGATGTTATTTGAACTTAATAAATATGTAATATAATTATAATCAAAGATATCAACGTATGTTCCGAAAAAAAAATCTAATTAGTGGCCGTTTGAATGTTTCGCGCAACACAAATTGTGCGCAAGGGAACGTTTCACATTTGCTTTGGTAAATACAATGTAAATTAGCGCGATCGAGGCCCAGGTCTATGTACACAATACTAAAACAAAGGTAAAAATATGCGGAACAGTGTTCCATTGACCGTTTTCTTTTTATTTGACTCGCTGCGTGGCACAAAACAAAAATTTTCATACAAAAAACTGCAACACAGCCAAATATTCATCATGGCGCGTACGTCACTTTGGTGACGTTTAATTGACTTCTATTTCTATGTCGCCCGCCATATTGCCATAGTAAGAAACGAAATCTTCTATTCAGAGGCGTAGCTACCCCCGTATCAATGATACGGGGCCCCGGGTTACAGGGCCCCCCAACGTGTAAGAGAAAAAACCGTAAAATATTATGTAGTGCTTTCCAGAAAAAAAATGTGATCCAAAAGAAAACCATCGATGGAGGGGCCCATGCATGGGGGCCATGCAAAGGGGGCCAAGTATGTATTTAAAAAAAATGTATGTAATATGTGTGTATGTATTTTTTATAATCTACCAGACCAAATTAAATTAGAAAAAAGTACGATGTTTAAAACAAAATTGACTAAGTGGCTACAGACAAGGTGTTTTTATAGCGTTAAAAAGTATATGGAGAGAAATAAAAAATATGACTAAAATATTTGCACACCTGCATGCAGGTTGACCACAAAATGTACTTTAATTCTAAACAAGATCTTGTAAACTGTGTTCTTTGCAAATAAATCATATTATTATTATTATTATTCATGGGCTACCTGAAGGATCCCCATGTATGTTTTACGCAAATTTAGTTTTCGAGAAAATATTTTTATGTCGATAGTTACCCTAAATGTTGCATACTTTTTTTTTATGAATGTGAATATTATATTGAATAAGTTCGCTAGATTATTAATACAGTGTTTAATTCGTACTAATAATTTTTGGGGGAAAATATAAACCTTTTTTTATTTAGATGATATTTATATCCTTATTTTAGTAGGTTTTCACTTTGAAAAATCACATAACAAAAACGAGATACTTCAAAAACTTATCCTTTAAATATTTTCTCAAAAAACCATGAGGCCCTCCATCGATGGTCTTAATTTAGGCCACATAAAATCCGACACTTTGGGTAATTATCATAGGGCCCCTCTAAAGCAAGCTACCCCACTGCTTCTATTCTCGTTGTTATAGTGCAGTGGTGTATTGTACCTGGTCGATGTGTGCGCGGTGCTCGTCGCGGATGGCCCGCAGCACTCGCCTCACGATGTTGGCGGCGACCAGCTCCTGCGGCAGGGCGCGGCAGATCACCCGACCGACGCCCCGGACGGCGCTCGTTAGCTCGCTGCGGGGTTTATTGTAATACAAAGCTCGGCAAATTACGTCACACCATCTGACTTGGTAACAACAGTCCATACGCGAAGACAGCTGGTGCGGCTTGGTCTCTGTGTGTGATTGTTTGGCGAAATTGTCAAAACTGACAGAGGCCATAAAACAAAAATTGAACAGAAGGGAGGCAGTATTATTGTAGTGTAATGCTCTAAATCAGTGGTTCTTATCCGGTGGTCCGCAGACCACCAGTGGTCCTTGGAAGCATTTCAAGTGGTCCGCGAGCCATGCCAATAAATAAGTGATAAGAGTCCACACAACATAACCTGAGGTCAATAAACCAACTGGGTGGTCCACGGCTTAACTGAAATTTTGTCAAATGGTCCCCCAGGACTAAAAGAACGACGAAAACGAATCTATAAAGATACAAGTGAATATGCCCAGTGAGGCATTTTACACAATTGCATCAACTTCAAAGACACAGTATCCACTCCTGAACAACTTTGTAATCAATTTAATTAAACCTTTGTACGTCACCTGAAAATTCCTCTAATTCTTTGCACAATTTGCTTTGAAAGAAAAACATTTATTGGCACCAGCACAACACCACAATTGGCTTTCACAAATTTTTAATGTGGCATAGTTGACAGTGTACATGCTGCCAAAAAAATTGTGTTCATCTTACATAAGGAAATGCATATCACTTACAGTGCTGTGGCATTTTCTGACTCGTTGATGATCTGCTCCAAGAGTGCCAGTGTTGTCAACGCAATGTTATTTGACCCCTCGATTTTTCTGTCAAAAACATCAAAATATTTCATTAATAAAATATCAATTAACTGCGAGAGTAATGTTAAGTGGAACTGTGAGGAATGTTACAGTTAAGTGCGAGAAATTTTACATTTAAGTGCGAGAAATGTTAGAACTGTTTATAATTATTATTAAATCAAATCCCTGCAGTTCTTGCAGTGCTTGCAGTCCCTGCAGTCCCTGCATATAAATTAAATACTGCAGTGGAGCACTGGTTTCCCAAGCGGATGGAGTTGGGAAGTGGATATGATGGCAGTCAATAATAACAATAATTAATTTAGAAAATTCATAACAAAATAGTTTAAAATAGTAACAATGTAGTAGGTGTATGTCAAAGGACATTCTTTTATATTTTTAAATATGATTTTAATATCTGTTAGTAAGTGTACATAAAGCAAACAACAACTCAAGCAAAGCAACTTTTGCCATGGTCGATCCTGGGATAAATTTATAGTCTCTCATCTCACTCCTCCATGCCTTGGAAGGCATGTTAAACCTTAATCGTCCCGGTGGTTACTGCAACCACTTTAACCCCCCAACCCACATTGGGCTAGCATGGTGGTGTTATGGGCTAGACTCCACATGTTTGTTACATCAAGGAAGTCCTGTGCCCAGCAGTGGGACATATATAGAGTGCTGAATTAATTTATATTTAAGTTATGTCAATAAATTTAACTTGAATACATATTGAGATTTTCAAGTTTTGTGATTGAATGATGCAACAATTTAAGTGTATTACCTATGTCTAATAGGCGGTCTTCTAAATTGTTGACAGATAACTTTTACAAGCAGGTATACTTACAGTAGCTAACATATTTAGTTTGCAGACCTTTGAATAAAATGTGACTAACAAAACGCCACAATACATTTTCAGGGTTTCAATTAACTCATTTCATGGGTTTAGAAGAATCAAAGATTTTTTAATTATATCTAGGGCATTTGTTGATGCGAAAATACTGACATTGGGTAAATCTTCGCAGGAATGGTTTTCTCCGAAGATTTCCCTTCCTTGTGGAAGGGTTTATAAAATTTACAGTTCCTAACCGAGGTCGTTAAGGTTAACGGCTTAATTTATTATTTGAACTGAATTAATTAAGAGTTTACTTAAAATTCTTAAAATTATTGGTTGCATTGCAGTACTTACCCATTCCGTATATCAGACACAAATTTCACCAATTTCTTCTCATGTTTCTCATCTAATTCTTTAATAGGGCCCTCTAGAGGGGCCATTTTTACTTACAAGTAAAAGCAAACAATGCCAATGAGTAAGCAGTTATTATTTTATTTTACAAATTATTCTAAAAAATCATAAAAAAACAACGTAGGTACGTAACAAACAACATAACCTAAAAGCATTCTTGACATTTTTGATTTAAAGTGACGTACGTAAAATGAAACGTAATTTATCCATATAAAAAAAAGTTATATAAAATAAATATTATATAAACTAAAGTTTAAAACAATAATGTAAAAAAACAAAATAATTATTTTGAAATAACGAAGAATAATACTTTTTCAATCTACTGATTGTTTAATTAATATCTCCACACGAGTGGTTTTTACAAGTGCAAAGTTTATACACTTTTGGTACACCTACAAAAAAGTTACTTTTCAAATAGTCCCAGTCACTGGTATCATTTTCATCACATACCACCGATGTCTGTGCTCCTGTGTCTTTAGATTTTAGTCTCTTTGTAACAAACTCAGTTTCACTAGCGGCAAAAAGTTCATTGAGACGTTTATTACTTAAATGCTGCCATTTTCTTTTATTTTTAGGACTGGGGGTGTTCAGTATATTAGAGAAATTGTCATGTTGAAATGCTACTTCTCTCTCATCTACTTCCGTGGTGCTATCCTGGCTGTTAGAGTAAATGTCATAAGAAGTTCGTCTATTGAAACCAATGTTCTTATTGAAAGTAGTGTCGAGCTCGTCATCCTGACAATCCTGCAAAGACCCTAGAGACGGAGAGATGGTTCGCTGTCTCCTCATTATCTCTACCCCATCGGTAAAGTGATTATTAATGTCTGAAAATCGTCCCAGAGATGGAGACTTGTTCTGCTGCATTCTTCTGAAGTCTTCGAAACCAATACTTGTCTCGTTCGTATCACTAGTAACTTTTTCTTCTTCTTCTTCTGCTTGTGTCTCATCTTGTGGTCTTGGATCTGGCTCTGGAAGATTGAGAACAGGATTATAAAAATATGTTTATAAGCACTTAATTATGTAAACTTAATAAGTTAATCTTAAAAATATTGAGTAAATGTTTAATGATATCGATTAATTCTAACATCACCAGATCCCTATTTTTAGCTCTGCACTTACATAGACAGTGCCTTACGTTGGTCATTCAACTCCATGTAGATTGTTAAAAATATTTTATAACAAAAATAAAACCGACTTCAAAACACTAAAAAGGAAAAAATAATTAATTTTTTTTTCACACTTTTAAGTGATTTCCTAAGGTCAAAGCAAGATGGGTGACCGTCAGCACTATCGACTTGTCTGTCTCTCAGTCTTTGGTTAAAATACATAGTGAAATAATTATCTTCTAACTCCTAAACGTTAAGGAGTTGTACCTTCCATCATCAGCTCATTAACATGAGATGATGACTAACAGAAGCAAATACTAGCTTTGGAAAAAAGTACATGTCATACGTGCCAATAAAATTTTAGGGTTTGCCCTCGATTTCCCTGGGATCAAATAATCAGATCCTGACTTGGTGACAATGGGACCACCGCTGGAGTATACTCTATCGAATAAAAAAAAAATTTGAAAATCGGTCTACAATTGACAGAGAAATCGGTAAACATACATACAAAAAAAATGCATACAGTGGAACATATAACCTCCTTCTTTTTTGAAGTAAAAATAAATAGAATTTATCTGGAATAGCTAACCCGAACTTTCTTGATCTTCAGGTGTTTGGACCTCTTGGGAATTGACACGTGGTGGTGGTGGTTCTTTTGATTCTGCATCTCTTTTGGCCTCTTTCCTCTCAATGTTACCTGAATTTTTCTTCAGTAAACTTTGACATGTTAGCACAGGACTTAGAGATTTATCGAAATCCTCTTCACTATAAGTAGGACTGTGATAACCATGTTCAAAATGTTGATTATCTCCTTGAAGATTCAAAGGTGGTGTATGTACTGTAGCTTGTATCGTTACTTGCATACTAACTACAGGAGTATCTGCATCTGATTGGTGATCATCATTATCTATTAAGTTAGTCACTTGATCGCGTGTTTCATCATCACCAAAAGATAAATTATTATTGTCATTTCTTTTTCTACCACTAACCGTTGTTTCGGCAGTAGCATCTTTACTCTTGGCTTCGATAGCGGTCACGAAATCAATATTCTCATCGTCTGAGTCAACATTTGTGGTGCTTGAAGTAGCTTCCACTCGATGATCCTCAATCCCTACTGAACGTGAATCATGCGTAACATAATCCCGACCATAGCGATCTAATAGACTATCAATAGAACTGCTGTCCTCATTATACAATAAATTTTTATAAACTTTTTTCATTTTCCTTTCTAACTCGCTGTAAAACTCCGGGGGTTCGTCATGTCGGTTAGGCATTCTCTCGATGATGAGGGGAGGCAGCGGACTGCAGGGTCTTGATGACGCACCATTTGGTGAACATGAACTTTCTCGACTCTCTGGCACAGGAGATAGCACTGTAGAAAAATTATACATGCATTCTTAGCACATGCGTTAAATATGTACAGAATACAGATGACAAAACATCAAGTGTAACAGTTGCTCTGCGGAAGTCGCCTCTATGAAGAATGGAGTAAGCGCGGTCATGAGTTCAGACTGTTACGCTTGATGTGCTGTCAGCGGTACAATCGATAGGACATCAAGCAAGATAGTTGTAAGGCCTTTCTTACATTACGCTACTTAGAGACGTCGCCGAGGGGTATAATAACATTTATTTATTTCTGTAGCGGTCCACACACTACGCTACCGGTATCCTACGCGACGTCCGCGTCGCAGGCGAAAAGTATCTCAATGGTATGCGACTGAAGTATCGTCTCTTGCGAATATCGTAATGTAATAAGGGGCTAACACTAAACCACCCTGCGGGCTATCTATTTATTTTTACAGATAAGGTAATACTAAATAGATAATGGCCCTAATTCTGGTAAACACATGCTAAGTTTAAATTTAAGTTCAGTGCATTTCTTTCTATCAAAAGGAATACGAAAAGGATGGCTGTCATAAAATTTGACATTTAGAAAAGTGCATTGAATTTTCGACCTTATTCAACGTGCTAAAATGCAGTGTTTAGGAGGCACCTCCATACATGCCGTCTAAAATTGTCTATGGTTTCTTTGAAATCTATCTAAATTTAAGTGACAGCTCTAAACAGATTCTTGCTGTCTTTTTCCTATTACTTATTGCGAGAAAGAGATATACTGTACTTAAATTTAGAATTAAAGTGTGTTCCCAGAATCAGGCCCAATGACTGATACAAGTAAGTATAGGTTAGTCTATAGAAGTAAACCAACGAGTTATGTAAATGAAAAAATATGAATGAAAATATCTTACATGGAAGATCATGGAATAAACTGCGAATCAAATAGTTTTTCTTGCGTTCCCAATCATCAGAATTAATGCGCCACATATTTTTAACTTTTCTTACTCGTGAAAAAAAATTATATTTATTATACGTCTACCCTCTGTTTCTATTATTATTGGCATTGTCACTAGAAGTAGGACCAACATACAACATTTTGTAGTTTGAATAAACAAATGCTTGAGTAGTTATTTATTCCAAAGCGCTTAAAACACTAAGTTTATTTAATTAAACATTATTAAAAAAATAATTGAAATCACACTATTTTTCTACGAAATACGTTTCTTTTCATGGAGCGCTAAAGAATCATATAATCAGCTGATTGACATTGGCACACCTTTGACTTGCGCTATTCACTATCTGTGGTCAAGTTCCTCTTCGAAAGGGATGTGAGGAGGAAAAAAAATATCGAAGTATCTTTAATTATGTGGTGTAAAAAAATATCGATATTTAGATATATCGATATATATTTAACTGACTTCAAAAAAGGAGGTCAATAATCCTTTTAATTTTATACAACTAGATGACAAACAAGCTGTCGGCCCACCTGATGGTAAGTGGTTACCGCCGCCTATAGACACCTGCAGTAACAAGGAAAATCACTTGATATTGCAGGTGCGTTGTCATCCTGGGGCCTAAGATGAAATGCCGTCCATGCCCATTAATTACACTGGCTACCTTTCCCTTCAATCCGAAACACAGCGAACTGTTTCAAGGCTGAAATAGGAAGGCGGTGGTACCTACCGAGACGACCCTACACACGGGCCTACCACCTAGTAAACCTAGTAAAATTTGACCCATATTTATGACATAATTGTATTATCTATGGTCTGTATCAGCTTCTGAACGTGGTTCCTAAATTTCATAATCTTATGTATGTATATATGTATGTTTGTACATTTGTATTTTTATCCCTTTTCATGAACCTATGTCACCTTAAGCATGGGTGCATACATAAGAGGCGTGGAAATACACCTTTTGGGCTGGCATAGTGAAGGCGGCAGTTTGTTTCATGCTGCACTAGGCATCTTCACGTATGGACTTCTCTAACCACTTCACACTAGGTGGTGTCAAATCATTTGCCCTGCTTTTTATGTAAAAAAGGCTTATAAAAAAATTACGGACTTCAAAATACGAAAACGAAAAAATCCGCCCAATGTTCTCAACCCATATTTTTTCTAAATGCGCGATCTATAAAAGCATTGACAAAATATTCGAGACTTGAAAAATACCATACACATCTGGCAGTTTAATATTCAAAATATAGTACACAAAGAGGTTTAGAAACTGAAATATGGAATTTGATACCCTAAAAAAATATGAAATATAATAAATATCGAAAATAAAATACATTTGCGATAAATATCGATATTTTTTTATATGTCGATATTTTTACCCATGCCTATTAGTTGACATTTGCAAATAATGGTTATTCAAATCGATATTTATTTCATTCTAAATAAATTTAAAATTCTTAATTATTAGGTGTTAATATACTTAACTGTGAAAGCTAAAGTTTTTGTTTCTCCCTGGTGGAGCTAGTAATAATTATTGTATTGCACTGTTAGACACTTTGACCGAGTTTTTCATTGTTGAATGGCTCGCAACGCTTCACCGCATATTAACATCCGGAAATGTTTTATTTTACCGTAAATTGTGATAGAAATTGATTGAAATGGACCTTTCCCCGGACGATGAGAACTTCCAGGGGCGTCTGCTGCATCAGGTTAGCGAGTGTACTTTTGGAAACGACAGCTATTTTTGGTCGATTAGGTTCTCAGAAATTTGTATTGTTTTGGTAATTGTGCATATATATAACAACGATTACTCGTTGAATTTGTACTAAATTTACGCGCCGTAATACATCTGCGCTTTTTTTATTTGGTACTGTTTATAGTGTTACTTATTAATATTAAGTTTTAATTTATGACAACTTAATTTTAACTAGTTTGTTTATATTTAGTCATTTAGATTCTTCAGTTGTTCTTAAATTTTACTTAGCCTATGTGATAAAAGTAATAGTAAAATTACAGAAAATACACTGCCATGTAAAGAAAGATACATTTTAGAAGTTTATTCATGCATACTTCCGTTATGATAGTGCAGACCTTCACATCAAGGTTTTTGAATGTTCTTGAAATTGTATGAATAAATTATTTGGTTGTAGATAACATTTAGCGCCTTTGCTGACATTTAAAGTGGGAGAGTTGTTATCTTATTTCGAGATAACACATTTTTTAAAGAAAGGGCTGAAGTAATTTAAAGTAAATATTTAGGAAACTTTTCCACGAAACACAAGAGGTCCCAAGGACTGAGAGTGTACTGTGACCTTGGCATAGCCCTGTGGTAAGATAAGATGATATTTATAGTGATTGATAACACAATTTTTTCTGTATGTACCACAGTCAAATGTATGAGAGACATCACTATCATGTCCATAAATTTATGTATACACCATTAGCTTCTGTTTGTATATTCCCAGGATAAAAAGTAGCCTACTTGCTATTCCAGACTATCTATCTCTGTGCCAAAGGAGATGTCCCGAAAATGTATGGAGACCTGGCCAGGTCTAAGCATACACTACCAAGAAATAGGCTTAACAAACGATTGGCTTGTCGTTTGTTGGTACAAAGCAAGAGTTTTAAAGACAAAGATGCAACAAAGCCAAATATTCATTGTAGCTCCTAAATGAACAAACCAATTTTGATTCCTTTTTTGTTCGAAACCTGACATGATCGAGATGATGAGATGGTTCTTAGCTATAATTTATGAGGATAAGGCATTTGATGATCATCAGCACATTTCCTATTTCACTAACTAAAGGGTTTTCGTAACTTTGGTGTACTGTAACTGCGGTGGTATTTCCTAGACTTGCTAACCTTTATCTGATGCTGTGGCATCAAATAGTTTGTGGGATGCTTCATTCTTCAAAACCTTAAGCACATATAGCATGTTTAGGCTTATAAGTATAGTCTCAATGAGAAGGTGTTTGATAGAATGATGATCAAGGCAGGGTGTTACTTTAATATTTTTTTATTATTATTACTTGCATAAAGAGGAGCTCGGTGGCGTATTAGTTTGAGCACTCTGGTTTCGATACGAAAAACAAAGCAACTTTCGCCATGGTCGGTCCCGGGATGGGTCAATCAAGTTTATAATCTCTAGCTCCTCCGTGCTTCGGAAGGCACGTTAACCCGTTGGTCCCGGTTTTTACTGCAACTGTTTTAACCCACCAATCGTGGCATGCGTGGTGGTATTATGGCCCAATCTCCTCATGTGTTTCTCCCATGTAGGAAGGCCTGTGCCCAGCAGTGGGACGTATATAGGCTTGTGATGATGACTTGCATAAAAAATTTAGTCTTGTTAATGGCGGCTCATACTTACGCGTCTGTGTTGATCTAGGCGGCTCTGTGGGACAACGTGGAACTGCTACAAGAGCTGATAGCGTCTGGTGCGGACGTGGACGCGCGTGATGGTCGGCAGCGAACTGCCCTGCACGCGGCCGCACTCGCTGACCGCAGCCGCTGCCTGCGGGCGCTCATAGCGGCCGGAGCCGACCTCGACGCCAGGGCCGATGACGCGGCCGGAGGGAAGGTATAGCCTTCGGTCCTGTATATGACTCTTTGACAGGGAAGGTAGCCTTTAGACCTTAGACGACCGGCCGGGTGGCCTGTGCACTATATACTGTCCTATAGCCTACTCGGTGAGGGGTCCCGGTCGAATCCTAGTAGGGGCAGATGTTTGAGTGATGAGTAAAAACATTTGTTCACGCGTCATGATGGATGATTGCATGTTTATTTAGTACTAGCGACCCGCCCCGGCTTTGCACGGGTGCAATGCTTATTATAAACCTTCCTTAAGAATCACTCTATCTATTAAAAAAAAACCGCATCAAAATCCGTTGCGTAGTTTTAAAGATCTAAGCATACATAGGGACAGACAGACGGCGGATAGCGACTTTGTTTTATACTATGTAGTGATAAATCAAAATAGTTCTTAATGATGCTGACTTTGGGCTCGATAATGTGTGGCTAACTAGGTGGTAGGACAGTATGTAGGCTCGTCTAGGTAAGTATCGCCGCCTTTTCGATTTCGCCCGTAAATCAGTTCACAGTGTTTTGGATTGATGGGAAAGGTAGCCAGTAAAATTACTAGCCATGGGAGGAATTTCATCCTAGGCCTCAGGATGACAACGCACCTGCAATATCAAGTGATTGTTTCGTTGTTACTGCAGGTCTATAGGTTACGGAAGTCACTTACCACCAAGTGGGCCGTCAGCTCACTTTTCATGTAGTTGGAGCTCGCTGAGCCGATCCTCCAGGTCTTATACATTCGCTCGGACCCCTCACATCGTAAGCTTTATTGTCCCTTACCCCCCAGGTTCCAACTACCACTAGGTGGGGGCTCAGCTTGCTTGTCATCTTATATCACGAATAAAGATTTATTGGTGGACGCATGGTGACGACCTCTGGTTCATTAGTTCTGTCTACTAAACCAGATGTCGCCAAAGTTTATTGAGAAAGCGTTATGCACTAATGACTAGACTCGCCTCCTATGCTGGCTACATAACAGTTTCTCTGGTTTGTAAGAGGGTAGTCAACGCGTGAGTAGTACCCAAGGTGCTACGAGCGTCTATAGGCTAAGTCAACGCGTGAGTAGTACCCAAGGTGCTACGAGCGTCTATAGGCTACGGCAACAACGCGCAAGTAGAACCCAAGGTGCTACGAGCGTCTATAGGCTACTACAATAACGCGCAAATAGTACCCAAGGTGCAACGAGCGTCTATAGGCTACGGCAACATCGCGCAAGTAGTACCCAAGGTGCTACGAGCGTCTTTAGGCTACGGCAACAACGCGCCAGTAGAACCCAAGGTGCTACGAGCGTCTATAGGCTACGGCAATAACGCGCAAGTAGTACCCAAGGTGCTACGAGCGTCTATAGGCTACGGCAACATCGCGCAAGTAGTACCCAATGTGCTACGAGCGTCTATAGGCTACGGCAACAACGCGCAAGTAGAACCCAAGGTGCTACGAGCGTCTATAGGCTACGGCAATAACGCGCAAGTAGTACCCAAGGTGCTACGAGCGTCTATAGGCTACGGCAACATCGCGCAAGTAGTACCCAATGTGCTACGAGCGTCTATAGGCTACGGCAACAACGCGCCAGTAGAACCCAAGGTGCTACGAGCGTCTATAGGCTACGGCAATAACGCGCAAGTAGTACCCAAGGTGCTACGAGCGTCTATAGGCTACGGCAACATCGCGCAAGTAGTACCCAAGGTGCTACGAGCGTCTATAGGCTACGGCAACATCGCGCAAGTAGTACCCAAGGTGCTACGAGCGTCCATAGGCTACGGCAACATCGCGCAAGTAGTACCTAAGGTGCTACGAGCGTCTATAGGCTACGGCAACATCGCGCAAGTAGTACCCAAGGTGCTACGAGCGTCTATAGGCTACGGCAACATCGCGCAAGTAGTACCCAAGGTGCTACGAGCGTCCATAGGCTACGGCAACATCGCGCAAGTAGTACCCAAGGTGCTACGAGCGTCTATAGGCTACGGCAACATCGCGCAAGTAGTACCCAAGGTGCTACGAGCGTCTATAGGCTACGGCAACATCGCGCAAGTAGTACCTAAGGTGCTACGAGCGTCTATAGGCTACGGCAACATCGCGCAAGTAGTACCCAAGGTGCTACGAGCGTCCATAGGCTACGGCAACATCGCGCAAGTAGTACCCAAGGTGCTACGAGCGTCTATAGGCTACGGCAACATTGCGCAAGTAGTACCCAAGGTGCTACGAGCGTCCATAGGCTACGGTAACCGTTTATCATTAGACGGATGACAGGTATGACACTATTTATTGATGAACACATTTTACTCGGTAGAAGAATTTTAAAACAAAAATATTGACTAACTTGTTTTAAAATGACAATGCATTGGTTTATTTTGTTACACTACTGTCATTCTTTCCTTAAAATCTAACAATATAACCCAATAAAACATACTTAACTTTATTTAATTTGACATGACATTTTATCAGCTGACATCGTTTAAATTTGCATGCTGTAATTTATGGCTAAATAGGTTAAGGTACTCATAGAACATAAAAACAACTCTGTAACCCTATTGCCCTATTTAAAGCAAATAAATTTAATTTGAATTTGGTACGTTTGCCACCCTTCCTTGTGCCGTGTTATCTATCATGATGTAGAGTACCTCGTTGGGAATCACCTCAATATGTGTTACTGGCTTAGTTATTGAGGCAAGTGGTGGTGTCCGCAGACGGCGCTGCACATGGCGGCGGAGCGCGGCCACGTGGACAACATCCGCGCGTTGGTCCGCGCGGGCGCCGGCCTGACGTCACTGGACGCGGCCGGGGACTCGGCGCTGGCGCTGGCCGACAGGCACGGCCGCCGCCACGCCGCCATGGCGCTCAGGGAGTACAGAGGTCAGATTACATTTTTAATGCGTATTTATCCCCATTAAAGTGTTTATTTAGTAACGATATGGACCTTTTTAACCCCCGATGAAAAAAGAGGGGTGTTATAAGTTTTGACGTGTCTGTCGTTGTATCTGTGTGTCTGTCTGTGGCATCGTAGCGCCTAAACGAATGGACCGATTTTGATTCGGTTTTTTTTTGTTTGAAAGCTGATGTGATTACGATGGTTCTTAGCTATAATTTATGAAGATCAGTTCAGGCGTTTGATGACTATCAGCTCATTTTCTACATAATTATAGGGTTTTACTAACTTTTACAGATCCGATTGATTTGAAATTTGGTGTACTAACATACTGTCACTTCAGTGACATTCCCATGACATACTATCCTTGAGCTGATCCTATACCATCAAATAGTCCGCGAAATGGTAAAATCTTCAAAAACTTACAGCAGATATAGCGTGTTTGGGCTCTAGATGATTAATGACGGTGGGTTTACTTAAAATTTTTAATTTTGCATTTTATATCCACAAACGAAGCCTTCATCTGGGGGAAGGGGGGGGACGGGACACTATTGACCCAAATGAAGTTAAGACCCTCGAGGTTGCGAAAATCCTAAAATTTATGGAAAGTGCCCCAATCAAGGATTTATTAAAAACTATTGGTGGCAAGTCACAATAGATCTTTTAGGTCGCAGTGACAAATCAGTCTTAACAAGTCCGAAAAGCCCCAAATACAAGATAATAATAACAACATGGAGGTGTACCCATGTACCCATCTCCGCAATATTGGGGAGTCCCACCTGTCTACAAACACCCTTAACATGTTGTTAACGCTGCCACGAAGACAGGTTAAATGGAGGCGCATCGTTTTCTCATAACGGCAGCAAAGCCGTCAGTGTGCGCCTCGCGCCTCCGTATAAACATTCTGGAATTAATTTAAAGAAAGCCTAGTCTACAGTCTCGTCTATTACAGAGTCGGATGGGCTGCCTTCGGGAAATTGCGTACGATCTTATCGTACTAAATTCTTCGAAAGACTTCGACAATGTGTGTTGGCAGTGATGACATACGGCTGTGAGACGTGGTCACTTACTAAGTGCTAAGGGCCTTCTGCGCAAGTTCACCGGCGCACAACGAGCTATGGGACGAGCTATGTTAGGTATTTCTATGGAGACCCAGGACACAGGTCTATGTACAGTATACTGAAAAATAGGTAAAAATATGAAGAACAGTGTTCAATTGTCCGTTTTCTTTTTATTTGTATTTTTTTGCGTGGTACAAAAAAAAATTTATACAAAAAACTGCAACACAGTCAAATATTTATCATGGCGCCTATGTCACTTTGGTCACGTTTAGTTGACTTCTATGTCGCCCGCTATATTGCCTTATTGAATAACAGAAAATCGACGAAAAATGTCGACTTATGTACAAACACACTAAGTAGACCTGTGTCGATCGATCATTTCCCGCGACCCGGGTCGATCACGACCCATTAGGTTGGTGATCGACTCACAATGATCCGATCAAATGATTGATCGCGAGTCTCAAGTGTTTTTGAGCCGCACTCCAACACATGATTCGGTTCTATTCTATGCTCACGGGTTGTGGATCACGCACGTCACGGGTCGCAACGTGGATCTCGGTTCTTTTGGGTACTGTGTACGATTCGTGTCGCGCGCGCGTTGTTATATCATATGGCGTTTTATAATGAACACGTGATTATGTTTCGAGGTTATAAATAATATCTAGTATATTTAAGTATTATAAAATTTATAATATCAATATTTTTTATAAAGTATTTGTTCGTTTAGTGTTATTAATTCAAATTCTTAATCACGACGATTAGATTTTATCACTGTGTAAATAGAAAATTTTGTCATTCCAAACAAAGTGAGTTGACATCGATCACTGAGATCGATGTTAATGCGCTTAACTTAACTCGATCAGTTAAGTTAAGCGCGTTAACATCGATCTCAGTGATCGAATCTTTTTGTGGCTCGCGACCTGATCACTCGTGAATGAATAGTGATCGAATCAAAGTGATTCGATCAATCACGATCGACTCAGGTCTAACACTAAGTATGCATGAAAACGAATTAATAATATTTTTTCCAAATTCAGGAGATTTTTCCTGATTTTTAGAGATAGTGCACATACAGGGTGGGGACGCTCTCGAATACGAAGGCAGCCTAGGTGGCAGTGCTGGTCAGCCTAACTAAATTTGAAATCGCGAAAAAAAATCCGCTTTTTCATACCAATTGTAATATCAACACGGCCTGTTTCTATGAACGGCTGGAGATTTTTCGACAGTTCAAATTTATTTTTCAACAAATCGTGTTTACGGTAACGAGCTCCTTTGCTCTTTTCCCTCGTTTTTCAAGTCGCATAAAATCAAAATAAGTCAAATGCACCTATTGTTGCATTGTCTATAAAGATTTTACTATAATTTTATATTCAGTTACATACTTTAAAAGTAAAAAGTGATGGTTGTTATATTATTGCAATAATAAAACGCAAAAAGCAACTATATTATATTCATGTTTTTTTTTATACAACTGGATGACAAACAAGCTGACGGCCCACCTCATGGAAAGCGGTTACCGCCGCCTATACACACCTGCAATAACAAGCAGAAATCACTTGATATTGCAGGTGCGTTGTCATCCTGAGGCCTAAGATGAAATGCCGTCCATGCCCAGTAATTACACTGGCTACCTTTCCCTTCAATCAGAAACACAGCGAACTGTTCCTCTTAAAAATAAACGGGGGGCTATAAAATATTTTTAATTGCACTGATAATTCTAAATAATTATACCTATATGTATGAGTATTATTATATGTGTAATTACTTATATTTTATGCCTACACCTAGCTGCATCGTAAACAAACTATAAACCGCAGACCGATCGACTCACGCGAGGACTATTATTATAAAAGCGATTATATTCTTTTTATTTATATCGTCTGCGATGTAGTTACGTAAACAACTAATCACAAGCAAGCTGACGGCCCACCTGGTGGTAAGTGGCTACCGTGGCCTATTATACACGCCTGCACAAGGAATCGATCACTTGGTACTGCAGGTGCGTTGTCATCCTGAGGCTAAAAATGAAACGCCGTCCATGCCCAGTAATTACACTGGCTACCTTTCCCTTCAATTCCCGACCTACCGCCTAGTAAAGGCGGTGGTACTTACACAGACGACCCTACATACGGGCCCACCGCTTTTTTTTTCGGGGAAGAATCCGCTTACTGACCTACCCGCCACTGGCTAAACGACGGGGGTGTGTGGGTGATCGTAGTGGTACTGGGAATACCCACTAAAACTCCCCGGTAACTCTTCTACCCTTGACGACGGTATAGCCTGGGCTCTGCCGAAGGTATTTCACAAAACCCAGGCAACAATGCAACAGACAATGACCAGGTTTTGCGCTGATGGAGATTACCCAGAGTCACTTGGGGAACCCCTACGCATGCATCCGCGCCTAGGCGCAGGAAGACGAGCGATCACCGCCCGCCTCCTCACAGCTCCGCCTCCGCCGGATAGGGGCAGCTAGAGCTTGTGCTTCCCGCTCCCTCTCCGCTGCCTCCTTCCAGAGCACAGTCTCGCAGAAGTAGACAACAGCGTCCTACCCTGTCGCTACTAACCATGGCTATTACCATGGTCGGCAGCGAGAGTTGACCGCCGAGCACCGCACGAAGCCGCATCGTCGGGGGAGTCACAGTGATGACACCGTGTTTCCTCGGGACGGGCGATACGGTACAGGTAGTGACCGAAGCAACCATGTCCGGTCAGTATCTGTACCATTCGGTAGGTAAGGCTACGCAGCTGGCGCCCAACCCACTCCTCCAACACCGGACGGATTGCTTCGATCGTCCGGTGTTCCACCAAGATCTACAACGGGAAAAACTCGTGGTCCAACGAGATGGACAGCGCGGGTGGACCACAAGCAATAAGCGCACCTAGTAAATATGCATAGTTACTAAAAACATCGATAAATAATACCCATACCTAGTGTGAGTGTAATTACAACTTACAACCAAACAGTGGCCCGCGGTCTGCAGACGAAGGCGCTCGTGTCCGCCTGAATTATCGCGACAGCCACGCTTGGCAAGCCGCTCGCGGAATTTGAATTTCGGAAATAGAAATTAGTGCTTTGTTTTTGTGCAACGAGTTTCGTTTACGGAGTCTTTCGTGAAATGTTTATTAGTTTGACTTCAATGAGCATTCATAAAGCGTTCAACATCTCCAGCTGCAACCGTGTTAGTGAAATTCGCACATGCAGTTGCTAATTATTTCAACTGCCAGATAGTCCGTACGCTTTATTTGGTGGTGAAGAAGTCTTTACATGACTCTACAAGGGTGCAAATAGACTAGAAAATAATTCACAGGGTCATCCCAAGTCCTTGTTAGCTCAGATAGTGAAATGTTGCGGGTTCGCTCCCCGCCCCGGACAAGTATTTTTTGTAGCTTAGATACTTTGTTAAAGGGTCCTGAGTTTTGTAAAGTAATTAACAAGTTAGTTATATTAATTAACTAGCACCCGTATTCACAAACGATACTTATGTAAGTGAAGGAGCAATAGGTACTATGCTAGGTAAGGCATTTATCAGTGGGTTCACTATGACAAGCCTTTCAATTCACAAACAATACTCAAACGAATCTTTACTATGCGAACGCATAGCGTTGAATATAGCTCTGTGATTGGTTGATTAGTGTTACGTAGTTCACTTCATTGACTGACATTTCAATTTTATTGTTTATTTGCTTTTTATCGTTAACTCCGTAGTAATTACATTCTCTTTGGTGAGCTGGACACTATGCGTTGATTAATATAGGTATCAGGCTCCCTTAGCTAAGTGTTCATTTTGACAGATTGTTAATCAAGGATTGTTTATGAATAGGAATTTGGCACCCTGTGCGGCCGCGGGCACTGTGAGACCTCATAGTGTCGTTTGTGAATACGGGTGTAGGTGATGGGCCCGTATGTAGGGCCGTCCGGGTAGTACCACCGCCTTTCTTATTTCAGCCTCGAAACAGTTCGTTGTGTTTCTGATTGAAGGGAAAGGTAGCCAGTGTAATTACTGGGCATGGACGGCATTTCATCTTAGGCCTCAGGATGACAACGCACCTGCAATATCAAGTGATTTTCCCTTGTGGAAGTTTCTCTTATTTAATTACTATTAGGTAACGCCAGTGACAATGTGTTAATTAAAATAATAATAATGACAAAATTAAAATTTCAAGTAACCCCCGGCATCATTAATCATCTATCTAACACCATCTCATTAAGACTATTCATAGGAGCCCAAACACGCTATATCTGCTGTAAGTTTCTGAAGAATTAAGCATTTCGCAGAGTTTTTGATGGTATAGGATTAGCTCAAGGTTAGGATGTCATGGGAATGTCACCGAAGTGAAAGTACACCAAATTTGAAATCAATCGGATCTGTAAAAGTTAGTTATATCCTATTATCATGTAGAAAATGAGCTGATAGTCATCAAACGCCTGAACTGATCTTCATAAATTATAGCTAAGAACCATCGTAGTCACATCAGCTTTCAAACAAAAAAAACCGAATCAAAATCGTTTATATTGTTTAATTTGATATTGTGCAATTTTAAAAAAATAAATCAGAATGTCTCGTAAAATAGTTGATCCACCAATTAGTTTACCCGCTCAGCCATCCGGTTTTCGAGAACTTGCCTCTTATTCTCAATGTATCGCGCGTTTATTATTCCCTGAAGACAGGTGCTACAGTAATTTTGTCAATATTTGATAATTATGACTCCATAGTGCAGAAGTCTTGACCCGCATCTAACAAAGAGATAAAGACCCAATAAAATATACAATGCTCAGGGCTGTCAATTTTTTAATGAAGCATAAAACGAGTTATACCTTAAGCGCCCCCCTGTCTAATTGTTTTGGCCGCCAACCCAGAACTAGTTGTCTGGGCTACCACCAGCATGGCGGCAGACTTAGGTAAGTCTGTCGCCGCCATAACAATAATGTTAACAGCATTGTTGTGTTCCGGCAGTTGGAGGTAAGATAGCCAGTTCCTTCCTCTGTCTTCTCTCTGTAGTCCTTGGTTATCATCCCTTACCATTAGGTATGATGAAGACCAAGGACTACCCTAATAAGAATAAAATATTAATAAGCCCCAAATCCTCGCCAAAGAATACCGCTTTATTTATAGATCGGGAAGCTGTTGAAATAAATAAAAAAATTGTGAATTTTCAATGTGGGTCTTTGTGCTTGATAGTGTACGTGTTTGTGTGTAAGTTTTCACCATCAAGCGGGCGTATGCTTGTTCAACATTGACACCGTTATCGTAAAGGAACTTAGTTCCAGTTCACTTAGATAAAGAACTTTTTTTGACGAATGATGAATACGAGAATTCACGAGTCATGGATGTTGTTTTTTTTTATATAAGTGGTTACCGCCGCCTATAGACACCTGCAATAACAAGGAAAAATCACTTGATATTGCAGGTGCGTTGTCATCCTGAGGCCTAAGATGAAATGCAGTCATGCCCAGTAATTACACTGGCTACCTTTCCCTTCAATCCGAAACACAGCGAATTGTTTCACGGCTGAAATAAGAAAGGCGGTGGTACCTACCCAGACGACCCTACATACGGGCCTACCACCTAGTGATATGTTTATTTTGTATATTTCTAATATTTATATACATATTACTATCAATAATTATCCGTTAACGAGTATCCATAACACAAGCTCTTAATGATGCGTACTTTTGGCTAGATGATAGGTGTGAGTGTATGATCATTATTATTATTTTTGATGTAGTGCCAATGCCAACCCTATCGAGGATCCAATTGTTCACTGAGTCAATTGTTTACGATGACCCGTTTGTTACTACTGCCCGAGCTTCGAGTAATTAGAGAATGAGGGGTACAGCATGGTGGTGCTTTCAAGTCGTATATATGTAGTTCAATACCGGGGAGTTTATCTACCTTACTCATTGAAGCAGTGTTCTGTTGAAAGCAGGGACTGTAACTGTACCTGATGATACGGTTTCCAACGGTTTTTTCCGGTACTCGACCGCTTTCTGCGCTGTAAATACCGATAATATCGGTACCCGAAAATTTTGATACCAACTAAAGGTCGATTCCCACATATCAGACATGCCTCAGTTCCGGCACAGATCCGGCACAGATCCGGCACAGTTCCGTATCAGTGCTTCAGTGATTCAATTCACACATGTCAGTGCCCGCTCAGTTCACGGAGCTTCAGTGAAAACGTGTCCGTCGTCAATCGTGATTGTATTTCGTATCCATATACTTTGCATGAGATAAATCATCTCTAAATAGAGATAAAACTCTATATTCACGAACCAATTCTATTAATCGCTCGTCCTCTATTTTGTTTTTGTTGATGTCGGCGTCCGAGACCCGTCAGTGATCGGTCCGTCCGACAAAAAATATCGTTGTCGACGATACCTTCCGTGCCGGAACCACGCCGGAACGGACACTGAGAGCACTGCGCCGTCACTGAACGGACAAGTGGAGATACGTTCATAGATAATGTATGAAATAATATTTCGCACTGATACGGAACTGTGCCGGATCTGTGCCGGAACTGAGGCTTGTCTGATATGTGTGAATAGACCTTAATCCATCACTCAAGGGATACCTTAAAAAGGTACCCGCAATAACGGTACCTTAATTTTAAAATAGTGTTACACGTAACGCTGGCAGCTTGAGCGACCGGTATCCGATTAAATACAGATACCCTATTTTTTATTTATTAATTTATTGGAATGACAAACAATTACATAACAATGCTTAAGTGATAATACATAATAATTTATTATGCAACCAGCAGCGTTATTCACTAGATAATGTATGTTAATAAGTGAGAAGCAGTGCAATAATGAAGATACACAATCTATAACTAAGTCGAATCAGTAAGATTAAATTAACAATTGTTAATTATTTAGTTTGTTTTAAGCTTTACAAGCAAATTGAACTTAAACTCCGCGAGGTAACTGAAATAAATCTAAATCTACAAAAGAAACATTATATGAATGTACTATTCATGTCAGCGGAACGCGCTCGCCCGCGGTCCTGCACAGTTTAGTATCAAAAAGTTTATGTTGGGAGTTTTGATATACCTATCGGTCGCGTATAACCGCTACCGGAAAAATTAGATATCTGAGTCACTGAATTTGGATATCAATAATGATAATACCCTGTTGTGTTACCAGTTAAAGCGGTTTTTCGGTCCCTGGTGATGTCAACATAATATCTCACATAAAAGTATTTATACTAAAAAAAAACATGTCTTCAAAAAATTCTGTCAACTGAACCCGCCACCTTTCACAATCCAGGTGAGTGCTCTAACCATCTGAGCTACCGAGGATTTGCGATTACCCTGTACATTTAAAGATGAATATAACGCACCATACAACCGAGCGTGCGTTAATGGTTTTTACAAAGTAACTATAGTAAGCCTAGTGTCATAAATAACTTTTTTTTTTATACAACTGGATGACAAACAAGCCGACGGCCCACCTGATGGAAAGCGGTAACCGCCGCCTATAGACACCTGCAATAACAAGGAAAAATCACTTGATATTGCAGGTGCGTTGTCATCCTGAGGCCTAAGATGAAATGCCGTCCATGCCCAGTAATTACACTGGCTACCTTTCCCTTCAATCCGAAACACAGCGAACTGTTTCACGTCTGAAATAAGAAAGGCGGTGGTACCTACCCAGACGACCCTGCATACGGGCCTACCACTTAGTAAAGTGTTATGTATCGATCTAGTCAAGTACGTGTCAAAAGATTAATACCAGTAGAATGTACACAGATAGTTATGTCACAATAATGTGTTGATATCAGCGGGTAACATACACCACTCGCGACGCGACACATAGTAAACGGCAGTAGGTCTCAGTTACGGGACGGGACACACGCTGTGAAAGTAATACCAAATACTATTGTTTTGAACCACCGACGAAAAAAGAGGGGTGTTGTATGTATGTATCTGTGTGTCTGTCTGTCTGTGGCATCGTAGCTCCTAAACGAATGGACCTATTTTAATTTGTTTTTTTTTTGCTGAAAAGCTAACGGATCGGCTGCGGTTCGGTATCGTTACCAATGCGGTTGTAATACAAAAACGTATTCCACTAACATTGCATATAAAGCCGGAACGCTAACAAAACGCTCTCGGTTGGTTCAACTTCGGCTGAATAATCATTAGCAATGTTGCAAGAAACAATTATATTTTAGCTTAGTAAGCTGTCAGTCGGTAACTTTTACAGTTCAACCAAAAAAGTATCGACGCGTTTCGGCTGCCACAAATGCCAAATATTTAGCAGAATACAAAACAATGATTGAACCGAACGGTTCGCGTTACGTGTTTGTTACTAGAATACCAAACTGATGCGTTTGGACTATGTTTTGATTGCATTGAGTTAGCAGATATAATACAAAACGTAACTAAAGAGTTTCTGATTCGTTTCCGATCAAAATTCAATAGCAGAATTAGAAGGCAGCTCATTTTCCACTTGACGAAAGGGTTTTACTAACTTTTACAGATCCGATTGATTTGCAATTTGGTTTACTGTTACTACAGTGTTTTTTTCAATGAGATGGTGTTAGATAAATGGTTAATGAGCTCGGGGTTACCTCAAATTTTAAATTTTGTACCCGTTTTTTATTCTACTCGTGTCTAACACTTGATACAGATATGTATATTGTATATCTGCTTTTCAAATCCGTAAAATCTTTCAGCCACCTATTTATTATATAAATTACATATAAAAGTGCGATTTTTTTCAATGTTTTGTTTAACAATGAGTCTGTCTGTCTGTCATGCACTGAAATGGACGTACAAGGTGCTACTTTTTTGTATTGTTGTTGTGTATCAATCGTTCTGCGGCCGCGTATGCAGTGCGCGCGTCGTATCATATTTCAGCCGACGGATGATCGCCAATTTGAGAGGCTTCCACGCTTAACGCTTTTGTCGTTTGTTACTTAACCGACAATTGGATAGCTGACAAGTTTTTTTTATAACCTAAATAAGGAGTTCAAAACACGTGGAGAAATATTGCAATAGCAATAGTATGTCTAAAGTATGTATGTATGTAGTGTGTCTGTAGTATGTCTAAATACTCATTTCGGATGTTGAAATAGAATATTTCGACATTGTAGGGTGGACGTTAGCTCATAAACGCAAATACAAGATAGACTAGAAGAATTTCACAGGGATATCCCAAGTCCTGGGTGGCTCAGTGGTCAGAGCCGTCGCCCGGATTGCGAAAGGTCGCGGGTTCGATTCCTGCCTCAGGACGTGAAATTTTTCTAGTTTTATTCTATTTTAATTACTAAGTAATTTTTCAAACATTTATAATAATGTTAAAATCAAAAATTAAGAGTATGTCTAAGATCAATAGTTTCACAGATACAGTGGTATGTTTGATGTGTTGCGGCGCATCGTCCAAAAACGCTCCATAGAAACGGAACAGGTGACGTCACATGTTCATATGTTACGTCAATGTATGGGCCGACTGACAGAATTAATAATAACTATGAAATATGTACATTTTTATTTAAAGTTATCATAATAATTGTTGTTATAAGTTTGACATGTATATGTGTGTCTGTTAGCTCCTTAATGAATAGCCCGATTTTGATATGGTTTTTTTTTGTTTGAAATCTGTCGTGATTAGGATGGATCTTAGCTATAATTTATGAAGATCAGTTCAGACTGATGACTATCAGCTCATTTTCTACATGATAAATAAAAGGGCTTTACTAACTTCCTCAGATCCGATTGATTTGAAATTTGGTGTACCTACGTCTTGGTGTGTCACTTCGGTGACATTCCCATGACATACTAACCTTGAGCTGATCCTATACCATCAAAAAGTCTGCGGGATGCCTAATTCTTCAGAAACTTACAGCAGGTATAGCGTGTTTGGGCTCATAAGAATAGTCTCAACGGGATGATGTTAGATAGATGATTAATGACGCCGGGGGTTACATTTTTTTAAAATTAAATTTAGTGTGCGCACACAAACACGCGCGTGTTATCTGTGTGCGTCTGTGGAATGAGTTGTGGAACTGCTGCGACAGTATAAAGATTGTATGAGTGTCCAGGCTGTGTAGGAGGTGCCCTTTCACTCGAGCCTTGGGAACCCGAATCATAATTACTTGATACTTTCAGAGGTGTCGAATATCATGTAATAAAACAATTGGCAAGTCCTCGGCCGTGCGTGCAATGCGTGAATCGTGTACCGTGAACGGTTCTGACGACATCAGCACCTTTCGACACTTAGCACAGTCGAATATACAGATGTTTTATATTTTTTATAATTAGCTACTTACAAGTTAGTAATGGATATAATTGCAAAATTAAAAATTTTAAGTAACCCCCGGCGTCATTAATCATCTATCTAACACCATCTCATTAAGACTATTCATAAGAGCCCAAACACGCTATATCTGCTGTAAGTTTCTGAAGAATTAAGCATTTCGTAGACTTTTTGATGGTATAGGATCAGCTCAAGGATAGTATGTCATGGGAATGTCACCAAAGCGACAGTACACGAAATTTCAAATCAATGGGATGTGTAAAAGTTAGTAAAACCCTATTATCATGTACAAAATGAGCTGATAGTCATCAAACGCCTGAACTGATCTTCATAAATTATAGCTAAGAACCATCGTAGGCACATCAGCTTTCAAACAAAAAAATCCGAATCAAAATCGATCCATTCGTTTAGGCGCTACGATGCCACAGACAGACACACAGATACACAGATACATAGACAGACACGTCAAACTTATAACACCCCTCTTTTTTCGTCGGGGGTTAAAAAGACATGAAAGTAGTTGAGCCAGCCCTAATATGTATTTTTCAGTTGCACAAACAATTTTTCTTTGAATAGTTAACCATGACCGAGGGATGGGATTTCTATAACTGCCCTTACAACAAATGTAGCGTGTTTGGGCTCATAATAATAATAATAATACTTATAATAATAAAGCTGTCATAGTAAATACGTGCAGATTCGTCCGCACTTTTTTCTCGTCGCAGTAAACACCAAAATGAAATCATTTTCGTTTGGCCAAAAGCCGGCGTCTGTGATGTACAATCTCAGAAATAAGAGATTTTGATAATGAAAAATATAATAATAATATGAAATTGAAAATTGTAGGTAACCCTCTGTGTCATTAATCATTTATCCAACATCTCATTGAGACTATTATTATGAGCTTAAACACGTCATATCTGCAGTGACGCTGCAGATATGACGCTTATATACACGCTTATAGTTTCTGAAGAATTGGGCATCCTGTAGACTCTTTGAAGGTACAGAATCAGCTCAAGATTAGCTTGTCTTGAGAAAGTTACTAAAGTAACAGTAAACCATATTTCAAATCAATCGGATCTGTGAAAGTTAGTAAAACCCTTTTATCATGTAGAAAATGAGCTGATAGTCATCAAACGCCTAAACTGATTTTCATAAATTATAGCTAAGAATTATCCTACTCATGTCATCTTTCAACCAAAAAAAAAACAATCAAAATTGGTCCATTCGTTTAGGTGTTACGATGCCACAAACAGACACAGATACACAGACAGACACGTCAAACTTATAACACCCCTCTTTTTCGTCGGGGGTATAAAATAGTCTCAATCAGAAGGTGTAATATAGATAATTATCGAGATATTTAAAATTATATCATTATAAATAAACTTACATCCACAATAAACTGTCAATATGCGAGTGCAATATCAATCGCGCGTATGAGTCGTTCGCCATGTTGAATCGGTTCCGCGCGGCCGCGCACGATGCTCGCGCGCGCGCTTCCGCGACCGCATCGCGTCGCCAGTCGCGCGACGAGCCCGACGCGGCCTACGACGCGACACACTACTTCGTGGATGACGTCGCTGATCCTTGGAGCAAAGGAGGTGAGGGAGGAACACTTGCAGTTCTTAGTAATAGCCAGCTTCTTCCAGCCATCCAAGTCCCTGTAAGCCTCTATCTCTAATAAGGCTGTAACTGTCACCAACCAAACTTCGAGATGAAAGAAAGAAAGAAAGAAAGAAAAAATATTTTATTTAAATAGGCCACAAAGAAGCACTTTTAAATCGTCAAAAAAACACATTTTTACAACTATCACAAAAAAAATATTAACTAACAACGTCATAGTCTCTGTCTGTCTGTCATGTCTGAATTTACACCGGTTCCAAAAGTTGAACTACCGAGAAGATTCCGGCAACAAACTCGTGTAGTCACTCTTTTCAAAATAAATATTCAAATACAATGTTTGTAGTTAAAAAAAAATATAACTTTTAGCAGTGCAGTGCCGCCCAGCGATAAAAATAATTAAAATTAGAAGAGAATCTATATTATCGTACCGACAAAGTAGGTACCCCATGTCAAAAGTATTATCGTTATTTTCAAGCTATCTGACAATGCACAATCACAAAATAGGTATACAGAGGTTAATAGTCATAATACTTACACGTAAATAAACTTAAAAACATTTTGGAATTTTAATGTTTCCACGCATTCTTATCATCTAAATATTCTTGGACCTTATAGTAGCCTTTTTTCATTAAAGTTTGTTTGACATATAACTTAAGTTTGTGAAAAGGCAGTTCAGTTACATTTGGCGGGACTTTGTTATAAATGTGTATACATTTCCCCATGAATGAGCGACTTGTCTTGTGAAGTCTAAAACTTGGAACAGCAAGTTTATTTTTATATCTAGTGTTTAAGTTATGAATATCACTATGTTTTGAAAAGGTATGTTTATATTTGTGAACATAAATTATGTTCTCATATATATATTGAGAAGCAATGGTCAAAATATTAATTTCTTTAAATAAATCTTTTAGTGAATCACGTGGCTTGAGTCCGTAAATAGCACGCACAGCCCTTTTTTGTAAAATAAAAATGTCTTCAATGTCGGCTGCTGTGCCCCACAATAACAAGCCATATGACATGACACTGTGGTGATGTACACACTGTAGGTGTGTTACTAAGTTAATAAGGGCTAGCAGAGCGATAACGCGACTTGAGTTAGCTTACGGGCTGTGTCGTGACGACTGGGGAGCGAGCCGTGTGACTGAGGCTCCCGAGTGAATTATGTTGCGTCAGCAAACTTTACATTGTGTGTCCCTACATAACACCCTTCCTCAAATTGTTATCCCTCCAGTTAGTTGCCCAACGCCTTCACGTGGAGGCTACCTGGAAGTCCAGGTGTTTTCCTGGTGGTTGACCACTCCGTTGCATTTCAGCAGGACGTGAGCAGATTTCCTCTGCCTCCGTGCAGGCTTTGCACAGTGGACTGTCCGAGACACCTATGTTGAAAAGATGTGTCTCCACCAATCCGGCATCAGAAGTACAGCTTGCGCCAAACTTCTAGTTTGCTCTGAACACGAGTCGATTCACTGTGCTCTATCAAAATATGCAACAGCGGAACTACGTGGTATTAACGCGGTAACTTTTGAGCTGATGATTTGCAGGATATCTACAAAAGGCACCAGTCTAATTACGGAGCTGTACAGTACGCACCTGCTATACCACGTGATAGTTTTCTTGTTACTGCCGGTGTCTATAGGCTACGGAAGCCACTTACAAGTTGATCACCAAGTGGGCCGTCAGCTCGCTTCTCATCTAGTTGGATCCCCCAGGTCTTATAAATCCATGCAGACCCCTCACATTGTAAGCCTCAATCTACCTTACCCCCCAGATGCCCTGGAACGCGAGCGGCTATCCCAGCACGCGGCTCTCCGTGAGCTGGTGGCCCGTGGTGACGTCAACCAGCTGAAGGCCAAGCTGGCGTCGCTGGGGAACAACGCGGGACTCATCGTCAACTTGACCCCGGGTGGAGCGAACACGCTTCTTTACGTGTAAGTTACGAAACCTTTTGGTAGATCAAGAACAGACGAGAGTTGGTCTGTGCCTTGAAGGGTTTTGGTGCAAAGTGAACTATTTTATACCTATGCATGTGTGGGAACGATTTGTCCGAGCTATTGAACAGCTCTTCTAACGTATTGTAATTTTTTTTGCTCAATAACGTCCACTGCCGTTCGCACCTATTCGCCACGCACCTGTCTGTCCGTCCCTATCGTTCACATCCGCTTTTACGACCTCGTCCGCGACTTCGTCCACTTTAGCATTATCCCATGGGAACGATCAGGAGGGACAAGTATAATATTTTTTAATCCAGATCATAATTCGTTTGTTGATAGATGCCAAATTCATTCAGTTCCGTCCAACGGTTCTGGCGTGTTTGAGTAACAAACATATAATATCTTTATCCTGTAATATCATTATTGTGTATGAACTCTTCGATTCTTTAGCTATCGAGTGGTGTAATTAAATGTTGGGTGTAGATGATAGATATGGCATCGTCCCACTCAAACGCTAATTTATAGACGTATTCACGTCAAAACCAAATCCTGGAATCGTCTGAAAGCAATTAACCTGCCTCCGTTATACCTTTAGAAAGAAAGAAAGAAAGAAAAATTATTTATTGGTAACATTATGAAATTACAACACAAAAAGAGGCACAAAGTAAAGAGGCTTTAGTGAAATGTATGTTGAAGGTATTAAATATGTTTTATATCAATGCCAAAATGTAAGGTAGTCTCAACCTCTTCCGAGCGCAGTACTGAACGCACGTGTTATCATGCTCCACTTAGATCCAGGCCTTGTTGATATTGGGGTTTTATATTATCTAAGATCTTTTTCTTTTTATAAATGGTAAGTGACGTCACACCACCTGATGTGAAGCGGTAGAGGAGTCCTTATGCGATGACAGCTGCATCATTCCGGCAAAAAGGTTTCTCACGCCTCTTTTGAAGGAACCCATGCTATAGCAAGGACGGAGCATGTGCGCTGGCAAAGAATTCCAAGTTTCAGGTGTACGACAAAGAAAAGGTCTTTCAATTAGTCCAGTTGAAGTCAAAGATTGTGGTAACTGACCCCTCAGAGCGTCGGAGTCAGGGCTCACGTCGACGGTGGCGGCGTTGCTCGAGGCGGGCGCGGACGGGCGCGCGCACCCCGTGACGCGGTACGGGCCGCTGTACGTGGCCTGCTACCACGGACACCTGGACATCGCACGGATGCTGCTGGACCACTTCCCTGCGGCCGTGCAGGTTACATGTTTTTCTTTATACAACTAGATGACAAACAAGCTGACGGCCCACCTGATGGTAAGCGGTTACCGCCGCCTATACACACCTGCAATAACAAGGGGAAATCACTTGATATTGCAGGTGCGTTGTCATTCTGACGCTTAAGATGAAATGCCGTCCATGCCCAGTGATTACACTGGCTACCTTTCCCTTCAATCCAAAACACAGCGAACTGTTTGAACAAGAAAGGCGGTGGTACGTGCCCAGACGACCCTACATACGGGCCTACATAAGTGGTAAATGTCATTTCACAACACTAAATAGACAAAAAATCCACCGCCAGATGGGAGGTCAGCTTGCTAGACATCTAGACGACCGGCCGAGTGGTCTGTGTCCCTTGCTATACAGGTCAGAGGTCCCGGGTTCTAATCCCGGTGGGAACAAATATTTATTTGATGAGTAGCTAGGAGCATTTGTTGTAGTAGTAGGCTAAGAAAGAAAGAAAGCAAGAAAAAAATATTTTATTTAAATAGGCCACAAAGAAGCACCTTTAAATCGTTAAAAAACCACATTTATATTACTATCACAAAAAATATATTAACTGACAACATCATAGTCTCTGTCTGTCTGTCATGTCTGAAATTACACCGGTTCCAAAAGTCGAACTACCGAGAAGAGACCGGCAACAAACTCGTGTAGTCACTCTTTTGAAATATTAAATTACAATAACTTTTAGCAGTGCAGTGCCGCCCAGCGAAAAAAATAATTAAAATTAGAGGAGGAGGTATATCAACGTACCAACAAAGTAGGTACCCAATATCAAAAGTATTATCGTTATTTTCAAACTATCTGATAATGCACAATCATAATATAGGTATACAGAGTCATAATACTCGTAAGGGAAAGGTAGCCAGTTACTGGGCATGGATGGCATTTTATCTTAGGCCTCAGGATGACAACGCACCTGCAATATCAAGTGCTTTTCCTTGTTATTGCAGTTGTCCATAGGCGGCGGTAACCGCTTACCACCAGGTGGGATGTCAGCTTGTTTGTCATCAAGTTGTATAAAAAAAAAGTAAGGAGTGATTATTATTATCTAGGTGTATTAAAATATCTAACAAGCGGTCGTTTCCAGCAAGAGACGGTAGAGAAGTGGCTGCCCCTCCACGCGGCGGTGATCGGCGGCCATCCCGCGCTCGTCACGCTGCTGTTGGAGTACTCCTACCCTGAGGAGCTGATGCAGACCTACACGTGAGTCCTAGGTGACCAGCTAACACGAGGACGTGCTCCCCATGTACGAAGGCCTGTGCCCAGCACTGGGACGTATGTAAGCGGATGTACGGCTATATGAATAAGTTGTCCATAATTTTATTTTTACATACTTTTTTGTATAACATTGATAATGGAGATAGTAAAGTTTTAGGCCAGCTCATGAGCACCATTTCAGGTTGTAGACAATAATGTACTCTTTCTCTTTCACAAAACTCTTTTATTATAAAGCAAAAATTAATAATGAAATGAAATAAGTATTGTATAAAAGGGCAACATAGAAGTCAAAAAAGTGCCTAACAGTGCATAGGCCACAGCCACAATGACACTGTTAAGAAGTTGAGTTTAATGTCAAATTGACATTTATTAAAATTTTTAAATATTTTTGTTTTTAATTTTTTTTACCCTGACTATGACAATATTCAATGTGAAGTTGTAAAAAAGAAAATTGTATTAAGACATTGACATGTGATTTCTTCAAAATGGCGACCTCTGTGATATTTTCAAGCAACTACAAATTTAAGAAAATGATTAACTGTACGAAAAATGGTGCTTATTAGCTGGCCCAAATCCTATACTTTCACTATATGTTTTAACGAAGTGCGGTGGATTTTTGTAAATGAATCAATGAATAGCTGACACTATTGGTCGGCAGCGCGGAGTCCGGGCAGGGCCAGTACCGGGCGGCGTTCGACGTGAACGCTCGCGACGCTAGCGGACACTCCGCGCTGTACGTGGCCTGCACGCTCGCCAACCTCGCCGTGCTCGACGCGCTGCTGGCCCACAGCGTGCCCGTCATACAGGAACAAGTACCCACGCTTACACTACGCTACTTACACTCCGCGCTGTACGTGGCCTGCACGCTCGCCAACCTCGCCGTGCTCGACGCGCTGCTGGCCCACAGCGTGCCCGTCATACAGGAACAAGTACCCACGCTTACACTACGCTACTTACACTCCGCGCTGTACGTGGCCTGCACGCTCGCCAACCTCGCCGTGCTCGACGCGCTGCTGGCCCACAGCGTGCCCGTCATACAGGAACAAGTACCCACGCTTACACTACGCTACTTACACTCCGCGCTGTACGTGGCCTGCACGCTCGCCAACCTCGCCGTGCTCGACGCGCTGATGGCCCACAGCGTGCCCGTCATACAGGAACAAGTAACCACGCTTACCACAAACAAGTAACAAAATAAGCCATAGAAAAAAAAATGCTCCAGGCGGGATTCGAACCCGCGTCTCCTGATTTCCGGGCAGACGCGATTACCACTACGCCACCGGAGCACTAGGCATAGCCTACTAATTTCTTCACCGCTTTCTTTCCTTTTCCAACGTTTTTATAGCAACGTTTATCTCACCACTCATTAAAATGAATACCTCTAATGATCCAAAAGAATATTTGTACAAATATTTTTAAACTTCCAGTTAAGGTGAGAAAGCTATTTCAATCACATTTTTAAACTTTGTAACAATTACAAATAAAAAAAAACGATGAAAAAATATATGCTCCAGGCAGGATTCGAACGTACGTCTCCTGATTTCCGGCCAGATGGACGGATTACCTTTTATTTGTAATTGTTACAATAGAGCAGGCGTTTAAACGTATCAAAAACGTTAAAATTTGAAAAAAAAGCCGAATCAAAACACACTAAACTATTTAGACTAGCCTTGCAAGTCTAAATACTGATTCTAATAAGAATTTATCATGGCAAGTCTTATTAGGGTGGACCGACGATCTGGTGAGGGTCGCGGGAAGCCGATGGATGCGGACAGCGCAGAACCGATCGTTATGGAGATCTTTGGGGGAGGCCTATGCCCAGCAGTGGGCGTCTCTCGGCTGAAATGATGATGAAGTCTTATTAGAATCGGTTGGTTCGTTTCCAATATTTTGTACTTGGGTGTTTGTATGAAGCCGTGGTACGTAAGCAATGTTTGTCCCCCAGAGCTCCGGTCGGGAGGCGGACCCCCCGGCGGCTAGCGCGGCGCTGAGCCCCCAACGCGGCGGCATCTCGCTGGGCATCCACGCCATCGTCAGCAAACTCACCGGCGCACCCAACAAACAGGTAGGAACGAGTAATCGTCATATTTAATCCGCATCGCGAAAGGTAGTTCTGTTTTTCTTTGTTCCGTTAATAAAATAGTATAACAGTGGTAAAAAGTGGTTAATCATTGTAATATTTATCATATTCCAAAAGTGAGGATAAAGGACTAGCCGTCGGTGTAAATATCGACACAAAATTCGTTTGGACTAAAAAGTTATAAGCATATTTCTGCCAAAGATATACGAGAAGATACTTTACAGTCGCTTGAGTGAATATCTTGATGACATCAATTTACTTTTCGAAATCTAAATCGAGTACCTTGTCGGCAACCATCGATCTGGTAACAAAAATAAAAGACAGTATCGCCAGCAAACAATTTGCTCTAGGTATTTTCATTGATTTACAGAAAGCTTTCGATACGGTCAGTCATAAAATACTCTTGGAAAAATTGAGAAGCATTGGAGTAATAGGGATTGCACATAAGATTTTTGAGTCTTACTTAACAAATAGATCCCAAGTTGTACGGCTGGGAGACTCTGAAAGTCCACCTACTGCGATAGAATGTGGCGTTCCGCAGGGATCGGTGTTGGGTCCACTACTCTTTTTAATTTATATAAATAACATCAGTAATGTTGGTTTGTCAGGTCACATAACACTCTACGTTGACGACACATGTATGTTTTATTTTGGAAACACTGTACACAGCGTAATCAACATAGCACAACAATACGTTCACATACTTAACGATTGGCTCGAACATAATTTATTCTCTATTAACACTGCAAAATAAACCTATATAATTTTTTCTGTTAAAAACAAAAAACTAACAGATTATGCTCCTCTTACTATAAACAATGTAAAACTTAAAAAAGTAATAGTGAAAAATAATTTGGTTTAATTTTGGATAACAGGCTATCATGGAAATAACATATTGACTGCATTAAATCAAAAATAACTCAGCTCACAGGTGCTCTAAGTTATTGTAGGTGTCTTTAGGCGGTGGTAACTGCTTACCATCAGGTGGGCCGTCAGCTTGAATAAAAAAAAGTAGCAAAATATGTCTCTCAGAAAATTTGACTCACAGTTTACAATGCTCTGGTTAAACTCCATATAAAATATTTAATACAAATTTGGGGCAGTGCTGCAAAGAGTAAGTTCAGTGCGTTCTGATTCATAATGTCCCTTCCCAAACAACATAAAACAAAGTGATAAAAACCCTACACAACTTGGATTACCTAACACTAACACACGAACTCTACACGAAGACTTGGGTATTATAGGTAAGCCATGTCACAAGAAGAGATGAATATCATAGCTTATTATCAGCGGTTATCGCATGAAATATTACTATTACCTCTATTTTGTAAAATATATATATTACTTTTTAAGTGAATTGTAAAATTCTTAAAGAAATAAATATCTTTTAACCTATTTACGTCGGTCCAGCCGGAGCCGGCAGCGCGTATGTTGCGGCCCGTGTGCTTGGACGCGGGCTCGGTCCGCTACAGGTTTCGTCCGATATAGGAAGTAGTCTCGACAAAATAACAACAGAATAGAATGTTACGAATTCTTTGCAATATCACCGATTAAAACATTGTATACGAAGAGAGAGCACCACGTACCTTGATAAATGATTTTTACCGGCTTCTTCTTTATTACTTTAAACACCAGTCTCACAGGATCACCTTTGTTTCACCATCATATTGTGTGGTGAGCCATAAGCCGATGAAGTCTGTCTTTGCCTTAATCATTCACTAAACTACTTGACTATTTTTTTGTGGTTCGCCACATTTAGTCACTAGAACTCGCTACTCTACTAAATTACTAGCGTAGTTTGAACTTAAGAGTATTTCCGTCGGGGCAGCCGGAGCCGGCAGCGCGTATGTTGCGTCCCGTGTGTGTGGACGCGGGCGCGGACGCGGGCGACAGCTGCGTGGGGCGCGCCGTGCTCGCCAACGACGCGCGTCTGCTGCGGCGACTGATGCGAGCCGGAGCCACGCCCGACGCGCCCGCCGCACAGGTGACGCCCCGCCGCACAGGTGACGCCCCGCCGCACACGTGACGCCCCGCCGCACAGGTGACGCCCCGCCGCACACGTGACGCCCCGCCGCACACGTGACGCCCCGCCGCACACGTGACGCCCCGCCGCACACGTGACGCCCCGCCGCACAGGTGACGCCCCGCCGCACACGTGACGCCCCGTCCGCGACGTTCGACCATCCCACCCGACCAAATACTAATCATTCCCGTTTGAAATCAATTCTTAAACTATAAACAGGTTTGTTGTGTTTTATGGCAAGTGGAACGGGCTCCTCAGCAAGAATCTCTACTCATTGATTGTGGATCCTAAAAGCGATTTTCTAGGTCTAGATGTTATGCCTTTTCAATCTTTTAGTGTAGTGATGAATACTCAATTGACGAGCCAGTTTGTTGGGATGATGAGTTACCCGCTCCTTATATTTTGCAGCAACTCCACGGACTTTCTCCCTAATGGTGATCATGTTTAGCTGTTCATGGATTTCGCCGTTCGTTATGTATCATGACACATTAGCATACTTTAACATACCATACCATACATCCACACTGGTTTGAGCACAGCCTTATATAATAAGAGTTTGTTGTCCATTGAGAGTCCAGAGTTCCTTCCTAGCATCCAGTAAAGGTTTCTGTGCCTTATTGCTAACTCAACTTTTTTAGCGTCGATGTGCTGCCTCCAAGTTAACCGTCTATCAATGTGCAGGCCCAAGTATTTAACACAATCCTCATGCGGCAGTGAATGTTCTCCCAATTTAACTGATGGACAGTTCCATTTTCTTAAGGTAAAGGTTACCTGAACCGATTTTGTAATGCTTGCCTTTATTTTCCTAAATTTCCTAATCATGAGTTTTTTTTTTAATAAAACCGGCTTCTATATCTATTGTTTCTGGTAACAGCTTAGCACCAACTCCAAAAAACACATTTTTTGAAAGATAAGTACCTAAGTACTTTTATTTAATTATTTTCTCCTTTTCAGTGTTTTGAAGTCGGTTTTATTGGAACCGGATTGGTCGATTTTTAAAAAAGCGCACATTTGCCCTTGGTATGGAATATGTCAACACAATTGAGCGGTAATAGGGATATCATCATTTATTGCTAACTCCATACAACATTTTTGAAAAAAAAATCTGAGTGTGCTGTTTACGATTATAAATCTAAATGATCATTATGTAAGGCATATAGTAGGTATCCTCAATTAATTCCAAGCAAAAATAACGTCACCTGAAAAACAAAAGTTGAATGTTTATGAAACGCGAATTTCAGCCCACCGTGCAACGGTCCCGGTTGTTACTGCAACCTTAACCCACCAACCCGCATTGGGCCAGCGAGGTGGTGTTATGGCCCAAACTCCTCATGTGTTTCTCCCATGTAGGAAGGCCTGTGTATGTATGCTTTTTTAACTATTGCTATGGACACCGTCTTAATGTTACAACTATATTGTTAATATTGCAGCCACAGGAAAGCTGCGACTCGCGGCGTCGTTCGCGCAGCGTCGGCGCCCCCGCCCGGAGTCGAACCCCCTGCCTCGACCGTGAGTGTGACCATACTGTACCTACACTATTTCACCTCTCCAACACGAAGTGAGCGCTTTTGCTGCCTTAAAAGTCGCATTTTATTTACATGTCAGAAATGTGAATGTGTCAAAGCTATAAGATATATTTATGCATATAAATAACCTGTGTACTAAGTTGAATCAATTCTCGTACGCACTATACCAGTTGAAAAAAACCGTAAATATTTCTGCAGCTATGATGGCGTATCATTCTTATGTAGCTTCCGCTCTCAGATACGGCGTTATTTTTTGGGGATTTTCAACTGACTGGCAATCTGCATTTATTGCTCAGAAAAGATGCATAAGGGCTATATGTGGACTGAAGCAGACCGATAGCTGTGTTCCATTTTTTAAGTCGCTTAAGGTATTGACATTACCTAGCTTATACATCTACGAAGCAAATATGTTTGTAAAAAATAACATTGACATGTATAAAAAATTGTTTTCCAACAGGCTTAACAACAGAATTTGTATGCCACACTGCAGAATTACACTTTTAAATAAAAGTATATTTGGTATGGCACCGAAATTATATAATAAATTGCCACAGAAACTCAAAGATAATAGAAATTTTAAGCGAAACCTTTGTAAAATTTTGACAGAAAAAGCATATTACTCAGTAAAAGAATATCTTGAGGATAAAAATATTTGATTAACTTTAGATAGTAAATTATGTTTTATTGACCTTAGGAAATAACCATTGACATGAATACTAATATTATTGTGGTAATGAATTTTATTTTATTTAAATTTTATTATTATTTTTATTCTAATTATTGTTGTTTGAAATGTCTGGAGAATAGACTATATACGAGTATGTTGACTTATCCTTAATTAATCATTTAATGAATTGACAGTGTTGTTGTATGTTATTATTATTATTTTTTCTTACCACAATTATGTACCAATGTAATATTTGCATGCCTGTTGGTTGAATATGGTCCGGACTATTAATTAATTATTCTATCTTGTATATGTATCTACCCATATTCGCAAATAAATGAATTTGAATTTGAATTTGAATTTGAATTTATTTGTGAAACATGTGTAAGTAGTAGGTATATTACAGTAAAATGTTTTGTTTCAACATGTTCTGCCTCATTAGGCGTACAAATTAAAATAACTAGATACAACATTAATTTAATCCTTTACGTACATAATTATTTCGGTATTCGTAAATATAAACTATGGTATTGACGAATAAAAAATTCAAAATCATACACTAACAATAAAATATAAAGGTATTAAATTAAAATAAATTATCATAACTATTAATTAATTAAAATATCAAATGTGTTAAAATAAAGATATTATAAGCATATTAATTAAAATTATACATTAGTCAAAAATTCATAATTTTGTCATTAAAAAACTCATTTACGTCGTAATAACACTTGTCAATTAATTTTCTTTTTGATTTTTCCTTAAATATATTCACACTTAAGTCTTTATACATATTTGGAATTTTACTATAAATTTTTGTGCTCATACCAAAAATACTTTTCCTTAGAAGACATGTCTTAGCAGTTTGAGTCTGTAGTCTATTAGTATCACGTCTATTGCGTTTAACACTATCTGCCAGCTTAGGGAATAATGTAGGATGTAGGGTTCATTCTTACGAACATGGCCATTTCAAAAATATAAAGTGACGGAAGTAAGAGTATTTTGTGTTTTATAAAATAGTCTCTGCAACTATCTGTAGTTTGTAAACCAAACCTAGCTCTTATGCAACGTTTCTGCATTTTAAATGCTACATCAATATTCGTTGAGTTGCCCCAAAATATAATGCCATATCTTAAAGTAGATCGGCTTCTTTCTATCATCGCACCGCTCGCCATCGGCAGGGAGTTCATCCTCACAAATTGGATCCAAAGTGGTCGCGTACTGTACGGTTTCAGAGAAACTTTCTCCCGCGTACGCTCAAGTTGTGGAATGAGCTCCCTGCAGAGGTTTTCTCGAATGAGTACAGCATGGGGTTCTTCAAAAAAGGCGTGAAAAGGTTTTTACAGGGTCGGCAACGCGCAAGTGATACCCCTGGTGTTGCAAGCGTCCATAGGCTACGGTAACCGCTTACCATCAGGTGGGCCGTATGCTTGATTGCCACCTTAGTGGTATAAAAAAAAAAAAAAAAAAAGATGCCACTAAACCATGGTAAGCAGTAAGCAAAGCACCTGTGCTTACTATTGGAGCGATTTTTAATAAAGCATAGGCACAACTACTGATTTTTTTACAAACTTGGTTAACATGTGCTTTCCAGTTTAGTTTATTGTCAATAATAAGTCCAAGATATTTAATAGATTCTACTTCACTTATAATATTATTAAGTTTACTACATAAAATGTCAGTTCAGTCAGAATTTAAATTTCGAACACAGCATTTTTGCAAGGTGCAGTAAATTTTTGTTTTGGTAATTTACTGGCCTGGGTGCAAGTCCTTTATGCCAGCACAAGTCAGAACAATCTTAATTACACAATTTTGTTTTTTTTTTACAACTACAACTAGATGACGCTGAAAAAGAAAGGCGGTGGTACCTACCCAGACAACCCTAATTACGGGCCAAAACTCGTAATAATAAATAACGTTATTTAATTACGCTAATGATAAAAAAATGGCAAAATTGCAGGTGTTTCACTCTTTATTTTTAAATTTCATCATATATGCGAAATTTGTTTTTGTTCTTAGGTTAATTTGAACATTCTCCTTTCGAACACAGCATTTTTACGCGGTGCAGTATTTTTTATTTTTTAGTATTTTACTGGCCTCAATGAATGTCCTTTCAGCAATCTAAATTATGTCCAAAACTCTAATAATGAACTACTTTATTTAATTACGTTAATGATAAAAAAATTACAAAATTACAGGGACTTCACTTTTTATTTTTAAATTTCATTAACCCGTCAAGCATGAGATTCCAGACACAATTGATTTTTCTATTGTCATCGCCCACCGGTGGTATATTGCCGCTTTACAGATTAATACTGTAAAGGTAGATAATATTTAAGTTCATTGGTGATTTATTGGGTCGGTACACCGCCCCGCATCGGGCCAGCGGGGCGGTGTTATGGCACGTATAGTGTATTGATGTCAGGCTGCGGTCCGTGGTCGGCGCTGGCGCTGGCGGTGCGGCTGGGCGCCGTGCAGCTGGCCGACATACTGCTGGAGCACGGCGCCACCGACCCCGGCGGGCCCGCGCTACGCGAGGCCGCCGCCGGCTGCGGCCGGCTGCTGCCGCCGCTGCTGGCCACCAAGGTACTGCATATTTATACAACTAGATGACAAACAAGCTGACGGCCCACCTGGTGGTAAGCGGTTACCGCCGCCTATACACACCTGCAATAACAAGGAAAAAGCACTTGATATTGCAGGCCTAAGATGAAATGCCGTCCATGCCCAGTAATTACACTGGCTACCTTTCCCTTCAATCCGAAACACAGCGAACTGTTTCACGGCTGAAATAAGAAAGGCGGTGGTACCTACCCAGGCGACCCTACATATGGGTCTACCACCTAGTACCCAGGCGACCCTACATATGACTATTGTATTGTCTAAAATAATTAACATCTACATAAAATATATATTATACAACTATACTCACAACTGTTTACTAGAAAGAATAATTGTACCTACATTTTAATAATCTGTTCACATATTTACACAACACAATAATTAAAACAATTTCAATATCATCCGAATACTATTCGGATTGCATTGTGCGCCCGCTTGTCGTAGTCGTTTGGAAACGTACTATCAAAGAATAGTCCAAACCGACACACTTAAGATCATTTTGGTACACAAAGTTCGTCAACTACCTGCCACCTACTTGGGCACCAATAGAATACTATCCACCAATAGTATTAAAGAGTGTCTCCGAAATTTTTTTGTCAATTAAAACAATGGTAAAATAGTAAAACAAAAACTAACATTTTGTTTTTGTCACAAAGACATCTGGTCCCGAAATGTCTATGCGACCAGATGTTTTTTGAAAACAATGAAGAGCAATAACCTTTCACAAGCAATAAGGGTACCCGATTGGTCAATAATTTAAGGACTGGGGTCTACTAAAGTACCTACCCAGTTTCAACCTTCAAGCGAAAATGTTTAGAAATTGCCTGGTTGGATCTTTCTGTGATGGTACGTTTAGCAACAAAACCGGTCGCTTAGACAAAAGAACAGCGCTCGGTGGGAGCCGGCCGCCCGATAGTCGAGCAAGATATAACCTCAGACGCGGAGCTTGTATTATTGTTTACTAGCTTTATAGATGTTTATTTATTTATTTATTTATTTATTTATTTACTTTACAAAAAATCCACAGCTTACAATGCTAAAACTCTTATTTAGTAAGATATGTACACAAAACATTAGCCAATTACGGATTCTCACTTTGTTACCAGAGAGTATAGAATTATAATTAGAATGTAGGGCAATATAAAATATACATTGAGATTCGTACGAATATTTTGATGGTTACAATAATAAAAGTGAAACAATATTAATGTGCTAATGTGCTAACGTATGAACGCTTGCCTTAGTTATTGTGGCATAGTATTTAGTGTATGCCCTAGACTTGCCTTTTTCTAAAACCTTCTTTTATTATTATAGCTATTGTGTATAGTGCAAACCGTGTATAAATCAATATAGTGTTACATGCTATCAGCTGTTGATTTGTTGAAGTGAAACACACACGATCACCTATACCCGGTAATCCATACTGCACATATACAATTTCAAGTTGGCCAACTAAATCGCAGAATGTCCAATAGACATAGAATCTTATGATAGCCCGCACATTACATCCAACTAAATCGTTCAACTAAATAGTTGGCCAACTATCGGCCGATAGTCCGCAGACTACAACAACTTAGTTGGTCAGTCGCACGGTAAGATGCAGTGTGACCAGACCCGTGCACGTGATTTCTCCACGCTTGGATGTTTGCCGACGGGCACGCAGCCGCCTAGTCGATCTCTGCATTCTCTACTTGTAACAAATGAAAAAATAGAACTGCTGATCGACGAAGTCCAAAAAAGGCCAGCCCTTAAAAAACTTATCTGGGTAATATCTCAGTTTAGAATGTAAGGTATGATGTTTCCTACGCTCTAATCTGTCACTTAACATCGGATGCACCCTAAATGTTTTGTTCTGTTTTCGTCTTCTTTTTATTAATTTAAGAAGTAGTGCGTTGTTTTTCCGCATTTTATCACAGACTTCACCGCTCTAGCAACACTGTCCACCAACTAAGTCGGCGAAGTGTGCGGCCTATGAAAGCACGAAATTTAGTTGTTCAATAGTTGGCCAACTTGAAATTGTAAGTCTGCGGTGTCTCTTAGGGCGTAGCTCCTACAACTTCTGAATAAAACGCAGACAGACTTTGATATTTTCTCTATTCAGGGAACAATACAGGTATACAGCTGGCGCGGCGGTCGTGGAAGAAGTGTGTCAAATCCTATTGTTTGACGCGAATCGCTTTCCCAACTTGAAATGACGACAAACTCAACGTGCCAGTGGCAAAAGAGTATCGAGTCCGCCACAGTACCTAGGTACTTGCCAACGTCCCCAACGTCAGCTATACGGGGAGCTCTTATAACAGAATTCCAAAATACGAGGACGGAACATTGCCTAACGCCGCCTGTGTGATTAATATGGTATCCGCAGAATACCAGCGTCAAAGCACTCTGTGCCTCAGCAGGGACCTATTTGGCTGAAAAACTGTGCATTCAATCTGTTTACATTTTTTTAAAGGGGATCCCTCAGGTTACTGTATTGTTGTGAAGGACCTTCTACTTTGTCAAATGCTTATGTTTAAAATTTTAACATGATTTATAAAAGGCGTTACTCAGGGTACCCATCTAAGACCACTGTACTTTAAATCCGTCTTGTAGGCTTATCCGGACCCCGACTACAAGCTGAACAAGTCGGCGGTGTCGGAGTCGGTGTTCAGCGACCGCGCAGCACACCAAGCATCCGTCTGTCCTCTTCTCCCCTGTATAGACCGTGATTGTTGGAAAGTCCCTTCTACTTTGTCCAATGCTTATGTTTAAAATTTTAACATGATTTATAAAAGGTGTCCCTTAGGGTACCAATCTAAGACCTCTGTACATTGAAGTCGAGCTATATGCGTATCCGGACCCCGACTACAAGCTATGCAGCAGACCAAGCATCCATCTGGCCTCTCTTCCTCTTTATAGAACTTTCTTGTTTTGAGGTCCTTTCTATTTTATCAATTGCTGATATTAAATCTCTTAACATTTTTAAAGGGGGTTCCTCAGGGAACTGTATTGTTGTGTGGTCCTTTCTGATTTGTTAATGGTAATGTTTAAAATTCTATCATGATTTATAAAAGGGGTCCCTCAGGGAACCCATGTAAGACCTCTGTACATGTAAGTCGTGGTGTAGGCGTACCCGGACCCCGACTACAAGCTGAACAAGTCTGCGGTGTCGGAGTCGGTGTTCAGCAGCCGCGCGGCGGACTCGTCGCTGACGTACAGCGCGCTGTGCCCGTCCACCGCCGTCATGGTCACGTGGCGGGAGCTGCGCTGCCAGCTCTCTGAACTGCGGTGAGTATGTTGACGTGGCCGGATGTTTACCACCCTTGTACCGGATTTAAATAACACCAAATCAATAATATCTTTATTCGCGTAGCTCCAAAGAAGGTCTTTCGAATTTTCGAAATGTCTATCACAAAAAAATATTACCTAACAATGTCATAATGTTTGTCTGGTAAGAGGAGATTTTTTTGGTCTATTGTTCCCAAAAAATTGAACAGCAATGCATAAATACCAGATCAGACTCCTTGACCTCCCCGCGAAAGTGTTCCAGCAGAAACTAAACGTGCATTTCTTTTGCTGTTTCGTTTGTCAAGTTGTAAAACGTGTCCAATGTACCAGTTAACCAATTAACTTTAACGGTACTTTTACGCCTGTTAAAGTAACCTGTCTGTTGATGGATCAATTTTGACCACAGTTTTGAGTTACTAGGTAACCGACCCACTTATTATTGCAGAATGTATGAAACCAATTGTTTACACTTTGAAATATCGAAATTGAATTTTTTGTAAATGTTACTTTTTGGCTGTCTCGTGTAACTTTTGACTATTGATCACTGGCATCACTTATTTTTTTTATACAACTAGATGACAAACAAGCTGACGGCCCACCTGATGGTAAGCGGTTACCGCCGCCTATAGACACCTGAAATAACAAGGGGAAATCACTTGATATTGCAGGTGCGTTGTCATCCCGAGGCCTAAGACGAAATGCCTTTCATGCCCAGTAATTACACTGGCTACCTTTCCCTTCAATCCGAAACACAGCGACTGTTTCACGACTGAAATAAGAAAGGTGGTGGTACCTACCCAGTATATTGCAGGTGCGTTGTCATCCTGAGATTGCAGGTTGCACTTAATATTGCAAGTGCGTTGTCATCCCGAGGTCTAAGACGAAATGCCGTCCATGCCCAGTAATTACACTGGCTACGTTTCCCTTGAATCCGTAACAGCGTGGTGTTTGTCTGGCAGTATGTCGTGGCTGCGCTTGGCGTGCGCGCGCGTGAACCGTCCGCGGGGAGGCTCGCAGGCTCTGCTGGCGCTCACCAGGCTGGACGTGGCCCACAACGAGCTGCGAGCCCTGCCGCCAGACCTGTTCTCTCTGCAGAGCCTCCGGTGAGTGACCCCACCACTGCACAGGAGGCTTCGGCTACGACGGGACCAAACATCATTATCATCATTGTAGCCGAGAGACACCTACTGCGGAGCACTGCAGTTCTTGCTTCGGGTCTTACTCTGCCCACATCCATAGATCGTCGAAGTAATGATACGGACTACCGAATGCGACTGACGTCGACGCGCCTTAGATAAATAGATAAAAGATTTGTTTTCATTTCTTTTTCACAACACATAAATAGCTCAACATATGTAGCAGACCTCATTACTATTTGTGTAGTACACTATTGTAAAGAGTACAGTCCGATATAGTTCTGTTAGCGTTAAGAGAAAACCAAAGAGAGTTTTTAAAATACTTATTATTAATTGCGTTGTAGAAATGTATGGGGAATTCCATTTTCTCAGGGTGACTGTATTTAAATAATTCACTTTTTAATATGTAGGTCTTGGCTTGATAAGATATGTACTAAACGTCCTATATTTATAATAAACAAAAAAAAGGCCCTAAAATAGAACCTTGCGAAACGCCCATCTTCAAACAAAATTCTGAAGATTGGACTCCATTGATATCAATCCTTTGAATTCTTTCAATTTAATAAGAATAATGATGATGATTAATTTTAAAGCTATGTCCTTAATATGATATTGCCGCAGTTTTACGTATTAGAGTATTATATTAAATATAATCAAATGCCTTGGAAAAATCACAAAATAACGTCAGTCTCACTAAGTTTATAGTTGTTACAATGATTTCTTTCAACACTCACTTCTTTTGAGTTAATTTTGTCGCTACCTTTCTTTTAAAAATAAATAACGTTTAGTTACTGAAACAACAGGAGCTCGGAGGCGTAGCGGTTTAAACGCTCAGGTTAAGATAACGAAATCAAAGCAACTTTTGCTATGGTCTATCCCGGGATGGGTCAATAAATTTGTAATCTCCGCAGGTTAAGCCGTTGGTCCCGGTTGTTACTGCGACCTTAACCCAGCTATTCGCATTGGGCCGCATGTGTTTCTCCCATGTGGAAAGGCTTGTGCTCAGCGGTGGTAAGGTTATATGGTGATGGATGACTTAACCAACTTTGTGTAGGTATTTGAACGCGGCCCAGAATAAGCTAGAGCGGCTGCCTCGCAACGGCGACCCGTTCGAGGAGGACGGCTCCAAACGAGGCAAGAGGCAGAAACGGCCGGAGGTGTACACCGCGCCCGTTTTACAGGAGTTGTATCTGCAGGTTAGTTTGGTCGTGTATTGTCCACAGAAGACGTGTTGCAATATCGCAATTGTGATGTTGCCTAAGTTTGCATATGGCGCTAGTTTTCACGAATTCGGAAAACATACGCTAGTGTTACCCATAAAAACAATTCAAACTTAAAAGATATGAAATATTGTTGAAGTTGTACTTTTTTGTAAATATAAAAAAATGATAATATATTTTTTCGAAATTTATCAAACAGCAAAGGAGCGGTTTCATATCCAGCCAAGTATATGTATACTATCCCAAAAATCAGAAAAAAGTACCGAAAAATATTCTAATAATTCGTTATCATGAATAGTTTGTTTGTACAAAAGTTGAAATTTTTCGTCGATTTCACCGTCATTCACTATGGCAATATGGCGGGCGACATAGAAATCAATTAAACGGCACCAAAGCAACCAAAGTGACATACGCGCCATGGTGAATATTTGGCTGCGTTGCAGTTTTTTTATAAAAATCTTGTTTTATACCACACAACAAAGCAAATAAAAAGAAAATGAACAATTGAACACTGCTCTGCACATTTTCATCTATTTTTCAGTATAGTGTATGTACATAGATCTGGCCGGGTCTCTTTGCATTTTTTGAACATCTCTTAAAAGTAATTTGGGTATTTGTATTATGTACGGGCAGGACAACCGGTTGGAGGAGGTGCCGCCGGAGCTGTTCCTGCTGCCGTCGCTGCAGAGCCTGGACGTGTCCAACAACAAGCTGCGGCAGCTGCCCGCCGCCCTGTGGACCGCGCCCGCCCTGCGAGACCTCGGCGCCGCCCTCAACCACCTGCGAGACCTGCCGCCGCCCGCCCCACAGGTAACCATAGCATGCATGCATGCATGCACCCGCCCGCCGCCCTGTGGACCGCGCCCGCCCTGCGAGACCTCGGCGCCGCCCTCAACCACCTGCGAGACCTGCCGCCGCCCGCCCCACAGGTAACCATAGCATGCATGCATGCATGCACCCGCCCGCCCCCGTGGTGACTATACAATATCATATTATTTTGTTTTTTAATTGTTACATGTAAGCCTTAAATAAATTTAAAAAAATATTTTTTTGCTTTTCAGACGAATTTAAAATCGCCAGTAATTTGTACATTATTTAGGCTCCAGCCTCCCAAATATTATATGTTTTCGTAGTTATTGTTACCTTGTTTTCAACTTCTCTAATATTTATAGTTATTTAAGTATAACAAACATGTAATATTGAGGTGAAAAATAAAGAAATTTATTATTATTATTAGATTTTGGAAAATCCCCTGAAAATTTTTACTTGACTATTTGTAAAAAGCCATGCATTATAGTTCTAATGTAAAATATTCTGCGGTCCTTAGAACTCAGAATGCGAGAGACCTCAGCGGCAGTCGTCCGCCGAAGTGACGTCACCAGTCGCCTCGGAGGCGGGGGAGAAGCCTGACTCTGTAAGTAATAATGTGATTTTCAAAGATACTAGCTGCTTTGCCATAAAAAAATGTCCAAAAAAATAGATAGTAGCCGATTCTCAGACCTACTGAATATACATATAAAATTTCATGGGAACCGGTCAAGCCGTTTCGGAGGAGTATGGTAATTAAATTTGACACGAGAATTTTATATATTAGATGAAGCGTCGCAAAATGTTCACATAGTACAAACAAATGCCTTGTTCGTTTTCTGCATTGCAATTCTAAACGTCACTTTTGCGAGGTTCATAGTCTGCTTTTCTTCCAACTACCGAATAAAGAACTTTGGTGAAGAAGTTTGATAACTATGGGTCATTTTCTACATGATAAAAGGGTCTTAGTAACTTTTACAGATCCGATTGATTTGAAATTCGGTGTACTGTCACTCCGGTGACATTCCCATGGCATGCTAACCTTAAGCTGATCCTATACCATCAAAATGTCTGCGGGATGCATAATTCTTCAGAAACTTACAGCAGATATAGCGTGTTTGGGCTCATAGGAATAGTCTCAAGGAGATGGTGTTAGATAGTTGATTGATGAGGCCGGCGGTTACTGAAAAAAAATGAATTGTATATTGTTGCAATGTGTTTGTCTGTCAGAAGTCGTCGTCGCGCAGTCCGTCCATCGAGCACAGCGAGTGGTCGCCGCCCGCCGACGACGACGACGCCCCCGTGGTGCTAGCACCCCGCGCCGGGAACACCCTGTAAGTAATGACGAGTTTTTTCCGTTTTGACAGATTTTTATTTCGCCAGATTTTTGTTTTGACAGCGTCTTAAACAAGCTTAATAGGTATAACAGGGTTAGACTGATCTGGGTGCTATGTAGGAGTGATTGTCAATGAGAAGGCTGACGAACTGGCACGGAAGGGCTTGGAAAACAAGTACGTGGGCCCTGAGCCCTTCATATCTCTGACACAAGGTTTTATAAACGCAGCCATTAAACAGGCACAGAACTGAATGGCAAAATGTATCGGGACTAAGACACTCCAAGTCCTTTATGGGGGGGAGCGTAGGGGAATAGAGGGAAATGGTAGAACACAGGCTCGCTTCCTCACTGGAGTACTCGCAGGATATTTTGTCACCAACTACATGCTCTGCAAAATGCAAATTTCCACTGCACAACCTTGTCGGGCATGTGGGGAAGGCCAGGGATCGATGTCACATCGTTCGATTCGTCATAGCAATGGAATATTACGACTTAAACGTAAGTCGCTGTAGTACGTTCAGCAGATAAGAATATTTTAATGAAAGATCCAAGCTTAAAGGTATTTGGTACAGAACCATTGAATGTGAGCCTCCTCGAATACCTTGGTTCATTAATAGTAACATTAGACGTAAATTCATCGTGATTGCACACAGACTTCGTTCCGGACACATTCCATTGAACAATTTCTTGTATCTTATGAAGAAAAGCGCGCTAGTTGCATATTATGGCTATGTATCATCCTCAATAAAATATGGTATTATTTTGTGGGGCAATTCTACGGACGTAATAAAAGTATTTAAAATACAGAGAAAATGTGTAAGAGCCATTTGTTGTGCTGGCCCAATGGACAGCTGTCGACCGTTATTCAGAAGGTTAAAAATATTGACCCTTACTGGTCTATATATATTGGAAATAGGGAGTTTTGTCCGAAAACAGCCTCATTTCTTTGAACGTCAAAAATGTGTTGACCCAAGACTTAAGCCAAGAGATCCATATAAAATTATGCTTCCGAATTGTAATAGCACGTTATTTAAAGGAAACTGTTATGCGATGTCTATTAAAATATACAATAAAATCCCTATTGAACTAAGACAATTGCCTACAAATCAGTTTTTGAAAAAATTGCGGGACTGGTTGGTTGACCATTGCTTCTATGACATTAATGAATATATTATTGCGACAACATAGTTAAAACAAATAACATTATATACCTTTTCAAATGATTTGACCTTTAATAAACTCTTTTTTTCACGAATAAATCGACAATGATTTGAAATTGACAATTGTACTCAATAATGATAATTTTAATTTTACTGTTTATAGACATATTGCGACTAATTAATTTCTCTTGAATGATACTTTGATAATATTTTGAATTGTATTGACCTATATTATATATTTACTAAATTAAAAAACAAATGAATGTAATAATGGCATCAAATTGACAACTGCACTAATTAATAAGAAATAATATTTAGTTATGAATAGATTTTTTTGCATGCCTAACAGTGGTAAAACATGTGAAACTTATAAATTACTGTGACATCTGTGTTCTAAATGTACCATGTTTTATGCAAATAAAGGATATTATTATTATTATGTATTTTTATATTTTTTTTCTCAGCTAAAAGCTGGTCAAAAGTAAGTTACGGGCTTTGCCAAGTAACAGACTTATATTATGTGTGTAGTGTTGTCGTCTTGTAGAAAGCGGCGAACTTTTATTATTATTATTATTCTTTTGTGTTCACATATTTCTCAGATTAAAAACCTGGTATTTTGATTAGTTCACACGGGTTGATACCAAGTGTGAATTAATCTTTAATTTTAAGTCTTAGTCTTTATTATTATTATTATTATTATTATTATTATTAAAGGAACTCTCCTAACTGTGAGACGTGCGAAAAATTGGATGATATACAACACTTGTTAATGGAATGTGCCAGGAATGAAGCTGAGAGAAGCTATGTTTTGTCTACTCTTAATGTGAATAGAAGCAATATAGGTGTATTTCAAAGCATCTTAGCCAGTCCTTTATCCAATGAAGCTGGGATGCTTTTTAATATGGTGATGAAGATATTGTTTCCTTAGTTAAGTCAACTTTATTATTGTACGTACAAAATAAATATAAGGTAACGATGGGACTGGCATAAACAGCTAAGTTTAAAAGTCCCTTTACAATTTAAGATTTTTTTTTAAAAAAAAAAACGTTCAGCAGATGCGTCCTTACGCTAAGAGTGTGTCGGTCCGTAGTTGCGTGGAGGCTGTCCGCGCCCACGCGTGGGCGGGCGACGTGGAGCCGCCGCCGCCGGCGACCAGTCCGGCGACCGGTCGCAGCCGCCTGCAGGCCGTCAACCTGTCGCACAACCAGTTGTCGGCCGTGCCCGCCGTGCTCGCGTGTTGCGCGCCCAACCTGCTCCGACTCAACATGGCCTACAACTCTCTCAGGTTGCTCGCTGCTATCTATCATCTGTATACTAATACCACAGTCTATATAAATTTCATACAGTCAGCCAACGGGCACGTCTAGACAGAGCAATCGTGAGGGGTACGCGGGGCGAGAGGGGGGCGGTAGCGAGCCCGACATTCATACACTCACTTGGGACATGCCGGTCAGGAGTGGCTCATTTTAAAAGCTTTTTTCCTTGTTATTGCAGGTAGGTGCCTATAGGCGACGGCGACCACTTAACACCAGGTGGTCACCTAGTTGCATACCTATGCTGAGAGAGACTGCATAACATCATCTCAGCTTGGCTCGTATCATTTTCATAGTTTTTGGGGGTCCCGATTACAACATCAATTTTGAAACGAAAATACAACATCAATTTTGAAATCCAAGATGGCAGACGCGATTTTTTTTATAAAAAATCAATATGGGTATCATTTTTGTGGTTTTCGGGGGTCCCGGTTCTGAATACAACATCAATTTTGAAATCCAAGATGGCGTAATATTAATTTTTATAAAAGAGTTGCGTCCGCCATTTTTTTAATTTTTTAATTTATTTTCATATTAAAAGTTACAATTCAAACTTAATTTCTAACGGCTTCTGCACGAAGCAATGCTTGTATCCAGTGACCAAGAGTATTTTTACCAGATAATATAGACAATACGTTTGACAACCTGATTAACCAAATTATGAAATTACACATTACACTAATTACTGGGCATGGACGGCATTTCATCTTAGGCCCCAGGATGACACCGCACCTGCAATATCAAGTGGTTTTCCCCTGTTATTGCAGGTGTCTATAGGCGACGGTAACCGCTTACCATCAGGTGGGCCGTAAGCTTGTTTGTCATCTAGTTGTTTAAAAAAAAACATTTTTTTTTTGTTCGTTCTCCTTGTAATGGAAAACTAAAGAGAACTAATGCCCATACAGCCATGTCTTCGGTATTTATTTATTTCTTCTTTTATTGCATTGTAATACTGGTGTTACACATTTCTTTTGTAACGCGTTGTATTATGTGATATTGAACCTTCATGGTGGGGACTGCCGCAGGTCTATGTCGTACGTGACGTCATACCCGACCAGCCTCCGACAGTTGGACCTGAGCCACAACGAGATCACCTGCTGGCCGAGCCTGCCTCAGGTAATCTACATACTGTCCGACAAACTGACACCGTGAGTTCTGTATGCGTGAATCGGACCGTTCAAAATACAAAATTAAAAAAATTAAGTAGCCCCCGGCGTTAATCATCTATCTAACACCATCTCATTGAGACTATTCATAAGAGCCCAAACACGCTATATCTGCTGTAAGTTTCTGAAGAATTAAGCATTTGCAGACTTTTTGATGGTATAGGATCAGCTCAAGGATAGTCATAGGGTCTAAGGGTAGGAGGTATGTCATGGGAATGTCAACGAAGTGACGAAATTTCAAATCAATCGGATGTGTAAAAGTTAGTAAAACCCTTTTATCGTGTACAAAATGAGCTGATAGTCAACAAACGCCTGAACTGATCTTCATAAATTATAGCTAAGAACCATCGTAGGCACAACAGCTTTCAAACAAAAAAACCGAATCAAAATCGATCCATTCGTTTAGGCGCTACGATGCCACAGACAGACACAGATACACAGACAGACACGTCAAATTTATAACACCCCTCTTTTTTCGCCGGGGGTTGAAAATATGTTAAACCAGTAACCATTAACCTGGTATACTTACTTGTGTGTCGGCGAAGCGTCTTATGAGCAAAAACTTAGTTAATAAGTTGCTACTTGTGAGGATCCATAATTGGCTTTTTGTTATTAACCCCCGACGAAAAAAGAGGGGCGTTATAAGTTTGACGTGTCTGTCTGTGTATCTGTCTGTCTGTCTGTGGCATCGTAGTGCCTAAACGAACGCTATAATTTATGAAGATCAGTTCAGGCGTTTGATGACTATCAGCTCATTTTCTACATGAAATTAGGATTTTACTAACTTTTACACATCCGATTGATTTCAAATTTCGTATACTGTCACTTCGGTGACATTCCCATGACATACTATCCTTGAGCTGATCCTATACCATCAAAAAGTCTGCGGCATGCTTAATTCTTCAGAAACTTACAGCAGATATAGCGTGTTTGGGCTCTTATGAATAGTCTTAATGAGATGGTGTTAGATAGATGATTAATGACGCCGGGGGTTACTTAAAATTTTTGATTGTGCAATAATTGTTATTTATTTTAAGTCACTCAAAATGTTGGCTAAAAAATTTTAGCTGTTGGTCTGCCGAATAAATACATAAAGAGAAATTTATCAAAGACTACTGACATCTTCAGTCTGTAATGATCGCGAAAATATAAGAAAACAGAGTTGTTTCCCACTTTTCTGAGGACTTCGGATGACTCTGTGAAGTTTGAGAACTTCACAGAGTCATCCGACAGATACCATCCCCATCCTGGCAGGTCATATAAGGATGGTATTGGTAGTTAGAAATGATACTCCCAAATCTTGTGTAAATACGGCGTTTAGTAATGATATAGTCCTCTTTAAATGGTTGTACTAGTATACATAGTTATATAGAATATATATGTAGTTATTGTAACAAAAAAATTCAGAGTGGCGCCGTCAATAAGAATTAATTGAAACATTGGCTGCATTATTTCATAAAAATGTCATGAAATTATCAAATGAACATAGTACAAAATATTTTTAAAGATTTTTTTTACATTTATGTCGCCATTTTTTGGAAATTTCCGGGTCACACAAGTTTGATACCTACCAAGAAAAAAACTTTGCAAAGCATTTTTAGTCACAATAACTGATACTTTTAAAATGTATATGAGAACCCTACATTTTCACTTGATGGGAAAACTAGTATTGCATTTAACACGTGACAGGTGGAGTCGTTCGGGTCCAGCGAGGGCGACCCGCTCGCGTGTTACTGTCCCCCGGGGGGCGGCGGGGGCCCGGGGGGCGGGGGCGGGGGCCCGGGGGGCGGCAGACCCCGCTCGGGGGGCTCGGTGCGGGCCCAGCTGCTACGGGCCGCGTGTCCCGCCCGCCGACATCTCAGGCTGGAGGGGCTCCGGACGCTGGTATGTACCAATATCTCCCCACAGGTGCAGCCGTAAAACGCGGCTAGATTCCGGGACCGTGGGCTGAGGGTCGACGCATGCGTGCTCACAAATTGTAACAACCCCGAGTATATGTGTGTGTGTTCCTTGTTTTTTGTATCTTATGTACAATATTTACTAGGTGGTAGGCCCGTATGTAGGGTCGCCTGGGTAGGTACCACCGCCTCTCTTATTTCAGCCGTGAAACAGTTCGCTGTGTTTGGATTGAAGGGAAAGGTTGCCAGTGTGATTACTGGGCATGGACGGCATTTCATCTTTGGCCTTAGGATGACAACGCACCTGCAATATCAAGTGGTTTTCCCTTGTTATTGCAGGTGTGTATAGGTGGCGGTAACCGCTTACCACCAGGTGGGCCGTCAGCTTGTTTGTCATCTAGTTGTATACAAAAAAAAAACAATAATATACTCACCACAAACCCTCCAGAGCAGTTCGCCAGATACGCAACTCGCCAGATTCTCAAGTAACAAGAAAAACAATTAAGAAAACATCATCATTTTTTCAATCAGATTTGCACTGGAAATCACTATCACAGTTCTAAAAAACGTAGCAAGACTCAACAAATGAGCAAATCAAATAGAATCCAGAAGTGAAAATAAAATTAATTTATCCAAATTATAATAAAATCAAACAAAAATCTGTTTCCATCAACAAAATTATAAAATAGTTTAGTTACAAGTACAAGGGAAAAAAGTGAAGTACCGAACAGGGTGACTATGGTGCTGTCCTGTGGATATTTTCGAGTGAAGCTTGTTTAATATTTTTGTTTAAAACATGGTAAAACAAAAAAATACGTCTTTTTATTTTTAACCCCCGACGAAAAAAAAGAAGGGTGTTATAAGTTTGGCGTGTCTGTCTGTGTATCTGTGTGTCTGTCTGTGGCATCGTAGCGCCTAAACGAATGGACCGATTTTGATTCGGTTTTTTTTTGTTTGAAATCTGATGTCACTACGATGGTTCTTAGCTATAATTTATGAAGATCAGTTCAGGCGTTTGATGACTATCAGCTCATTTTCTACATGAAAATAGGGTTTTACTAACATTTACACATCCGATTGATTTGAAATTTGGTGTACTGTCACTTCGGTGACATTCCCATGACATACTATCCTTGAGCTGATCCAATACCATCAAAAAGTCTGCGAAATTCTTAATTCTTCAGAAACTTACAGCAGATATAGCGTGTTTGGGCTCTTATGAATAGTCTCAATGAGATGGTGTTAGATAGATGATTAATGACGCCGGGGGTTACTTAAAATTTTTAATTTTGTATTTTTTTCTTCAGAAAATTACTGCTGATATAGCGTGTTTGGACTCTTATTAAAAATCTCAATGAGATGGTATTAGATGGATGATTAATAAGGCCGGGGGCTACTTAAAATTTTCAATTTTATATTTTTAAAAGAACTTTATATTCTTACAATTTGCGCACTGTCTCGAAAGTAACCCTGCATAGATAATACTCACACTGTAATTTATAATGACAATATCAGATATATATTATTAATAATAATTATAAGTGCAATTATTATTAATAATAAAATTACAATTAAATTTCCACTCACAGTAATGAAGAGGTCCTCATCTCCACAATAATGTAGAGGAGTGCCCGACAGGGTCCATAGTTCCTATCTATTCAATGTAACATCTACTGTAAATACCTATGGAATGCAATAAACGATTGAGTACTGAGGGGCTCGGTGGCTAAGTGGTTTGAGCGCTCTGGCTTAGATCACGAAAACAAAGCAAGTTTCGCCATGGTCTATCCCGGGATGGGTCAATCAAAATTTGTGATCTACCACCCCTCCACCGTGCTTCGTGGTGCACGCTAAGCCGTTGGTCCCGGTTGTTACTGCAACCGCTTTAACCCACCAACCCGTATTGGGCCAGCGTGGTGGCGCAACGCCCCAAACTCCTCATATGTTTCTCCCATGTAGAAAGGCCTGTGCCCAACAGTGGGACGTATATAAACTGGTGATGTTAATGGAATGGCTGGTAGTCATCAGTTTTTCTGATCATTCAGATCCTGTCCAACAACCTGCTGACCCGCATCCAGTTGACCACCGATGATGACGGCCAGCTCGAGGAACGCCATGACGACGACTGGGTGAGTGGGGACAAGTCCGCCTCTTTATTATTCATCGCTCTAACTTAGTTTCTGCCCGTGGCTCTGTAGAATAAATAAATCTAAACGCGTGGATATATCTCAATTGTGTAGTTCTCGCGAAGATAAGAGAACTAACCTCCGCCCGTGACTGCGTCTGCTTTCTATGAGAACGTATTTCCGTCGTTCTACCATAGTTGAGTAACAAACATTCATCCTTTGCACAACTTAACTGCCTCTGTGGTCTAGTGGTTGAGACCACCTGCCTCAGATCTACAGGTCCGGGGTTCGATTCCCGTGGGGGCAGAAATTTTCTGCGCGATTTGGTTGGTGGTAGGACTTTTCTAAGTCCGCCTGGCTGGCTACCACCATCTTACCTAAGTCTGTCGCCATAACAATAATAAAAATAATGATGTTAACGGCATTGTTGTGTTCCGGCAGTTGGAGGTAAGATAGCCAGTTCCTCTGTGGTTGAGGAATCCGGGTGTAGCTCGCTTTCATCGTCGGCCTTATCTTCACTTACCATCAGGTAAGATGAAGGTCAAGAGTTACCCCGTTAAGAAAAAAAAACTTCTCATATAAATAATATTACTACCTTCCGCCCGCGACTTTGTCTGCGTTACCTTAGAGAAACGCATCCCGAAATAAAATGAGGCCTATGTACTATTACAGACTATTATCTATCTCTGTGGCAAATTTCAGCAAGATCTGTTCAGCGGCTAAGGATATACCGGGAAGTTTTAGCGGGTATTCCTAGTGTTAGCGCAGGAAAACCCCACATGCCCACCGAGTAGCCAGCGGCGGGTAGGTCTATAGTTAGTTTTCGCCTCGAAATAAAAAGGAATGGGATTATTAGGGTTTGGAGCGCCTGACTACGGCACCTACCTTACCGAGGCATAATAGACGTTATCTCGTTGTCATAGGAGTCAGGGTCCCGTGTCAAGAGCCGGCTGATGTTCCCACTGCTTTCGATGCTGGATGTATCGTGCAACCTGCTGCGGTCCGTGCCGCCCGCCATCCGCGCGCTCAGCCATCTTGCCGTGCTCAACGTTAGCGGGAACAAAGGTAACACTCGACGGTCACTGACGACATAGGTAACACTGTGGGCCCGACGGTCACTGACAACATAGGTAACACTGTGGGCTCGACAGTCACTCACAACATAGATAACACTGGGCTCGACGGTCACTGACAACATAGGTAACACTGTGGGCTCGACGGTCACTGACAACATAGGTAACACTGTGGGCTCGACGGTCACTGACAACATAGGTAACATTGTGGGCTCGACGGTCACTCACAACATAGATAACACTGGGCTCGACGGTCACTCACAACATAGGTAACACTGTGGGCTCGACGGTCACTCACAACATAGGTAACATTGTGGGCTCGACGGTCACTCACAACATAGGTAACACTGTGGGCTCGACGGTCACTGACAACATAGGTAACACTGTGGCCTCGACGGTCACTGACAACATAGGTAACACTGTGGGCTCGACGGTCACTCACAACATAGGTAACATTGTGGGCTCGACGGTCACTGACAACATAGGTAACACTGTGGGCTTGACGGTCACTCACAATATAGGTAACACTGTGGGCTCGACGGTCACTGACAACATAGGTAACACTGGGCTCGACGGTCACTGACGACATAGGTAACACTGTGGGCTTGACGGTCACTCACAACATAGGTAACACTGTGGGCTCGACGGTCACTGACAACATAGGTAACACTGGGCTCGACGGTCACTGACGACATAGGTAACACTGTGGGCTCGACGGTCACTCACAACATAGGTAACACTGTGGGCTCGAAGGTCACTCACAACATAGGTAACACTGTGGGCTCGACGGTCACTGACAACATAGATAACACTGGGCTCGACGGTCACTCACAACATAGGTAACACTGTGGGCTCGACGGTCACTCACAACATAGGTAACACTGTGGGCTCGACGGTCACTGACAACATAGGTAACACTGTGGGCTTGACGGTCACTGACAACATAGGTAACACTGTGGGCTCGACGGTCACTCACAACATAGGTAACATTGTGGGCTCGACGGTCACTGACAACATAGGTAACACTGTGGGCTTGACGGTCACTCACAACATAGGTAACACTGTGGGCTCGACGGTCACTGACAACATAGGTAACACTGGGCTCGACGGTCACTGACGACATAGGTAACACTGTGGGCTTGACGGTCACTCACAACATAGGTAACACTGTGGGCTCGACGGTCACTCACAACATAGGTAACACTGTGGGCTCGACGGTCACTGACAACATAGGTCACATTGTGGGCTCGACGGTCACTCACAACATAGATAACACTGGGCTCGACGGTCACTCACAACATAGGTAACACCGTGGGCTCGACGGTCACTCACAACATAGGTAACACTGTGGGCTCGACGGTCACTCACAACATAGATAACACTGGGCTCGACGGTCACTCACAACATAGATAACACTGGGCTCGACGGTCACTCACAACATAGGTAACACTGTGGGCTCGACGGTCACCCACAACATAGGTAACACTGGGCTCGACGGTCACTCACAACATAGGTGACACTGTGGGCTCGACGGTCACTCACAACATAGGTGACACTGTGGGCTCGACGGTCACTCACAACATAGGTAACACTGTGGGCTCGACGGTCACTCACAACATAGGTAACACTGTGGGCTCGACGGTCACTCACAACATAGGTAACATTGTGGGCTCGACGGTCACTGACAACATAGGTAACACTGTGGGCTTGACGGTCACTCACAACATAGGTAACACTGTGGGCTCGACGGTCACTGACAACATAGGTAACACTGTGGGCTCGACGGTCACTCACAACATAGGTAACATTGTGGGCTCGACGGTCACTGACAACATAGGTAACACTGTGGGCATGACGGTCACTCACAACATAGGTAACACTGTGGGCTCGACGGTCACTGACAACATAGGTAACACTGGGCTCGACGGTCACTGACGACATAGGTAACACTGTGGGCTTGACGGTCACTCACAACATAGGTAACACTGTGGGCTCGACGGTCACTCACAACATAGGTAACACTGTGGGCTCGACGGTCACTGACAACATAGGTCACATTGTGGGCTCGACGGTCACTCACAACATAGATAACACTGGGCTCGACGGTCACTCACAACATAGGTAACACTGTGGGCTCGACGGTCACTCACAACATAGGTAACACTGTGGGCTCGACGGTCACTGACAACATAGATAACACTGGGCTCGACGGTCACTCACAACATAGATAACACTGGGCTCGACGGTCACTCACAACATAGGTAACACTGTGGGCTCGACGGTCACTCACAACATAGGTAACACTGGGCTCGACGGTCACTCACAACATAGGTGACACTGTGGGCTCGACGGTCACTCACAACATAGGTGACACTGTGGGCTCGACGGTCACTCACAACATAGGTAACACTGTGGGCTCGACGGTCACTCACAACATAGGTAACACTGTGGGCTCGACGGTCACTCACAACATAGGTAACATTGTGGGCTCGACGGTCACTGACAACATAGGTAACACTGTGGGCTTGACGGTCACTCACAACATAGGTAACACTGTGGGCTCGACGGTCACTGACAACATAGGTAACACTGTGGGCTCGACGGTCACTCACAACATAGGTAACATTGTGGGCTCGACGGTCACTGACAACATAGGTAACACTGTGGGCTTGACGGTCACTCACAACATAGGTAACACTGTGGGCTCGACGGTCACTGACAACATAGGTAACACTGTGGGCTCGACGGTCACTTACAACATAGTTAACACTGGGCTCGACGGTCACTGACGACATAGGTAACACTGTGGGCTCGACGGTCACTGACGACATAGGTGACACTGTGGGCTCGACGGTCACTGACAACATAGGTAACACTGTGGGCTCGACGGTCACTGACGACATAGGTAACACTGTGGGCTCGACGGTCACTCACAACATAGGTAACACTGTGGGCTCGACGGTCACTCACAACATAGGTAACACTGTGGGCTCGACGGTCACTGACAAATACGCTAAACTGCGACGCTAAAACAAGGGTATTATAAGTTTGACGCGTCTGTTTGTGTATCGGTGCGTCTGTCTGTCGCAATGTAGCTTCTAAACGAATGCATTGTTTTTTATTGGAAGTCGTCGCTATTAAAATAATAATAATAATATTTATACACTCACACCTATTATCCTAAAATGGTTCTTAGATATAATTTTAATGATTATCAGCTCATTTTCTACTTGACAAAACTCACTCACTAACTTTTATAGATGCGATTGAAAAATTACTTAGTAATTAAAATATAAAACTAGAAAAATTTCACGTCTTGAGGCAAGAATCGAACCCGCGACCTTTCGCCACCTCTTTGACCTTTTGACCTCTGAGCCACCCAGGACTTGGGATATCCCTGTGAAATTCTTCTAGTCTATCTGTATTTGCGTTTACGAGCTAACGCTATTTCAATTATTAAATAATTTTTCAAACATTTATAATAGTGTTAAAATAAAAAATTAAGAATAGATGCGATTGATTTGAAATTCGGTTTACTGTTACTTTAGTGGTATTTCCAATACATGCTAACCTCGAGCTGATCCTGTACCATCAAATACTCTGCGGGATGTTCAATTCCTCAGAAACTTACAGGAGACATAGAATGTTCGGACTCATAAAAGTATTCCCGGTCCTGGGCGTGATGCTAGCGTTGTTGTACAGAGATCAGCACGCTGCCGCCGCAGATGGGCGAGCTGACGCGGCTGTGGAGCCTGTCCGCGACAGGCTGCGGCCTGACGGAGCCGCTGGCCGGCCTGGTGGGCCGCGCGCGCTGTGCCCACGTGCTACGGTACCTGCGGGCAGTGCTCGTGGAGGCCAGGCCCTACGGACGGCTCAGGCTCATGCTGGTGGGCAGCCAGGTCAGTGCTGGGGGAGCCAGGCCCTACGGACGGCTGAGGTCAGTCTGGTGGGCAGCCAGGTCAGTGCAGGGGAGCCAGGCCCTACGGACGGCTGAGGTCAGGCTGGTGGGCAGCCACGTCAGTGCAGGGGAGCCAGGCCCTACGGACGGCTGAGGTCAGGCTGGTGGGCAGCCAGGTCAGTGCAGGGGAGCCAGGCCCTACGGACGGCTGAGGTCAGTCTGGTGGGCAGCCAGGTCAGTGCAGGGGAGCCAGGCCCTACGGACGGCTGAGGTCAGTCTGGTGGGCAGCCAGGTCAGTGCAGGGGAGCCAGGCCCTACGGACGGCTGAGGTCAGGCTGGTGGGCAGCCACGTCAGTGCAGGGGAGCCAGGCCCTACGGACGGCTGAGGTCAGGCTGGTGGGCAGCCACGTCAGTGCTGGGGGAGCCAGGCCCTACGGACGGCTGAGGTCAGTCTGGTGGGCAGCCAGGTCAGTGCAGGGGAGCCAGGCCCTACGGACGGCTGAGGTCAGGCTGGTGGGCAGCCACGTCAGTGCTGGGGGAGCCAGGCCCTACGGACGGCTGAGGTCAGTCTGGTGGGCAGCCAGGTCAGTGCAGGGGAGCCAGGCCCTACGGACGGCTGAGGTCAGGCTGGTGGGCAGCCACGTCAGTGCTGGGGGAGCCAGGCCCTACGGACGGCTGAGGTCAGGCTGGTGGGCAGCCAGGTCAGTGCAGGGGAGCCAGGCCCTACGGACGGCTGAGGTCAGGCTGGTGGGCAGCCAGGGTGGGCAGCCAGGTCAGTGCAGGGGAGCCAGGCCCTACGGACGGCTGAGGTCAGGCTGGTGGGCAGCCAGGGTGGGCAGCCAGGTCAGTGCAGGGGAGCCAGGCCCTACGGACGGCTGAGGTCAGGCTGGTGGGCAGCCAGGGTGGGCAGCCAGGTCAGTGCAGGGGAGCCAGGCCCTACGGACGGCTGAGGTCAGGCTGGTGGGCAGCCAGGGTGGGCAGCCAGGTCAGTGCAGGGGAGCCAGGCCCTACGGACGGCTGAGGTCAGGCTGGTGGGCCGCCAGGTCAGTGCAGGGGAGCCAGGCCCTACGGACGGCTGAGGTCAGGCTGGTGGGCAGCCAGGGTGGGCAGCCAGGTCAGTGCAGGGGAGCCAGGCCCTACGGACGGCTGAGGTCAGGCTGGTGGGCAGCCAGGGTGGGCAGCCAGGTCAGTGCAGGGGAGCCAGGCCCTACGGACGGCTGAGGTCAGGCTGGTGGGCAGCCAGGGTGGGCAGCCAGGTCAGTGCAGGGGAGCCAGGCCCTACGGACGGCTGAGGTCAGGCTGGTGGGCAGCCAGGGTGGGCAGCCAGGTCAGTGCAGGGGAGCCAGGCCCTACGGACGGCTGAGGTCAGGCTGGTGGGCCGCCAGGTCAGTGCAGGGGAGCCAGGCCCTACGGACGGCTGAGGTCAGGCTGGTGGGCAGCCAGGGTGGGCAGCCAGGTCAGTGCAGGGGAGCCAGGCCCTACGGACGGCTGAGGTCAGGCTGGTGGGCAGCCAGGGTGGGCAGCCAGGTCAGTGCAGGGGAGCCAGGCCCTACGGACGGCTGAGGTCAGGCTGGTGGGCAGCCAGGGTGGGCAGCCAGGTCAGTGCAGGGGAGCCAGGCCCTACGGACGGCTGAGGTCATGCTGGTGGGCAGCCAGGTCAGTGCTGGGGGAGCCAGGCACTCACTGTAATAATGCCGTCACAGTAAAATGACAGTGGATCTGCTAAAATATAATATACAGGGTGGTGCTGTCAATGCGACAATAAATTGAAACATGGGCTATATTAGTTCATAGAAATGATTTGTCACTTTCAAAAACATCTTATTCATTTGATAATTTCATAACATTTGTATGAAGTAATATAACATTGGCTGCATTTTTTCATAGAAATGTCCAGAAATTATCAAATGTATAAGATGTTTTTGAAAGTGGCAAACCATTTCTATGAACTAATATAGCATATGTTTTTTTTTTTTTATATATACAACTGGATGATAAACAAGCTGACGGCCCACCTGATGGTAAGCGGTTACCGCCGCCTATACACACCTGCAATAACAAGGAAAAGTCACTTGATATTGCAGATGCGTTGTCATCCTGGGGCCTAAGATGAAATGCCGTCCATGCCCAGTAATTGCACTGGCTACCTTTCCCTTCAATCCGAAACACAGCGAACTGTTTCACGGGTGAAATAAGAAAGGCGGTGGTACCTACCCAGACGACCCTACATACGGGCCTACCACCTAGTAAAGGCGGTGGTACCTACCCAGACGACCCTACATACAAGTCTACCACCTAGTAATGCCACATAGTACCATATGTTTAAATTTATTGTCGCATTGACAGCACCACCCTGTATAATTTGTTTTGCTAATCGGAACCAGAGCACTCAAACCACAACGCCACCGATCTCCTCATATATTATTGATTATGTCTGCTAGAACTATAACAACAATGCTGATATGACCTTTTCCACCACCAGGGCATCGGCAAGACGAGTCTGCTAGAGTGTCTCCGTCAGGAGTCCGCCATACAGCATCGGAGGAAGCCAACCGATGTAAGTGAAAGTGGTCTGATGGAGCTTTGGAGCTTATTTGAATAAAGATGTACGTACACTATCTCAAAAAATCGGGAAAAATCTCATGAATCCGGCAAAAATACTCAATATTCGTGTTCATGTATAGTTAACTTGTACAAAATTCTAAATGATTCGTCAATCTCACCACTTTTGAATAGGGCAATATGTCGGACGACAAATTAGACAACAAAACGTCACCTATTTGAATTTGACCTGGCCGGGCTTCCATACATTTTTGGGACATTTCCTTTTCTTATTTGATGGGAGGCGATTCAGAAAGCTGATGATAAGTAAATCGGGGGACACAGTTTATATGTAGCCCCGAATACCACAAAAATAATACCCATATTGTTTTTTTATAAAAAAGTTGCGTCCGCCATCTTGGATCTTGAAATTGATGTTGTATTCAGAATCAGAACCCCCGAAAACTACGAAAATGATACCCATATCGATTTTATATTTAAAATTCGCGTCCGCCATTTTGGATCCCGTAATAGTCGTATTCGGAATCGGGATCGGGACCCTGAATGCCGCGATAATTACACTCTCCTATGAAAAATTATTCAAAATGAGTAAACTCCAAAATAAAAAATGTGTCAACCCTGCGGCAATGGGGAATACCTAAGCGGCATGGATCGCAATTTCAAAGGCGTTAGCCCACTGGTTGTAGTTACACTGTGCTTTTACCATCCCTTTTTAACCCCCGACGAAAAAAGAGGGGTGTTATAAGTTTGACGTGTCTGTCTGTGTATCTGTGTGCCTGTCTGTGGCATCGTAGCGCCTAAACGAATGGACCGATTTTGATTCGTTTTTTTTTTGTTTGAAAGCTGATGTGACTACGATGGTTCTTAGCTATAATTTATGAAGATCAGTTCAGGCGTTTGATGACTATCAGCTCATTTTCTACATTATTATAGACTTTTAGAGACTTTTACAGATCCAATTGATTTGAAATTAGGTGTACTGTCACTTGGGTGACATTCCCGAACTTACAGCAGATATAGCGTGTTTGGTCTCTTATGAATAGTCTCAATGAGCCCTAGAATTTATAATAAGTTACCTGACCAGTTGAAGAATTGTGATTTATATCATTTAAAACTTAATTTATCAAAATTGTTAATAGATAAATGTTATTACCATATCAACGAATATTTTACGGGTATTAATGCATAGACCTGGTGCTTGCTCATATTGAATATTTTATTGTAATTTAATTTAAATTTTGTGTTATTTAATTTTGATCTGATTTTAATTTTAATTTAATGCTGATTTAATTTAAATTCTGATTTGAATTTAGTTTTAATTTTGATTTGATTTGACCTTGACTAACATTGTGTAAGTTTTGGCTGACATTTTTAAGTTATTCCAATTTTGACATTTAAAATTTAAATTATAAATATAAATAATATAATAAACTTTAAATTTGCATAAAAAGAGAAAATATCAAATATATCATATGCCTTAACGGTCTATCATGGAGATCTCATAAATTCTAAACAATCACAGCTTGTATACCTATGATAATGATTAAATGAATTGAATTGAATTGAATGAGATGGTGTTAGATACATGATTAATGACGCCGGGGGTTACTTAAAATTTTTAATTTTGTATTTTTTAGTATTTTTTTTGCCGTTTTTATTAGTGAAGTTTTATGGGTTTCTTCAAAAAATAACTGCACGAAAAAATGTCTCGAATTGAAGCCAACTTTTACCATCTCTTTTTTAACTTAAGCTGAATTTGACCCGGATTTTTTTTTTCAATTTGTATTGTCCGTTGGGCAGCACTGGGCCAAGCGGATGGGCAACAAGGGCGGGGGCGGGCGGCGCGGTTGCGGCAACATGTCGACGGTGGGCGTGGACATCGGCGCGTGGGTGTACCAGCGGCCGCGGTCGCCGCGTCCGCCCGTCACCTTCCGCACCTGGGACTTTGGGGGGCAGACCGAGTGAGTCATGGCTTCTACCTACATATAACAATAATAATAAATAAATAAATAAACTTTTATTTTCCTACATACAGGGTGGTGCCGTCAATGCGACAATAAATTTAAACATGGGCTATATTAGTCCATAAAAATGGATTGACACTTTCAAAAATATCGTATTCAATTTTTTTTTTCAACCTTAACGGGGTCACTCTTGGCCTTCAGCTCACCTGATGGTAAGTGAAGATAAGGCCGACGATGGAAGCGAGCTACACCCGGACTCCTCAACCACAGAGGAACTGGCTATCTTACCTCCACCTGCCGGAACACAACAATGCTGTTAACATCATTGTTATGGCAGCAGACTTAGGTCAGATGGTGGTAGCTAGCCAGGCGGACTTAGAAAAGCCCTACCACCAACCAAACCAAGCAGAAAATTTCTGCCCCCCCGGGAATCGAACCCCGGACCTCTAGATCTAAGGCAGGTGGTCTCAACCACTAGACCACAGAAGCGGTAATTGATAATTTCATAACCTTTCTATGAAATAATGCTGCCAACGTTACACTATTCCATACAATGTCATAAAATTATCAAATGAATACGATAGTTTTTGTGGCAAACCAAATTTAAACATGGGCTATATTAGCCCATAGAGCTAATATAGCCCATGTTTAAATTTATTGTCGCATTGACGGCACCACCTTGTATAACAAAAAAAAATTATCACCAGCCTACATACGTCTTCCTACATGAGAGAAACACATGAGGAGTTTGGACTATAACTCCACCACGCTGGCTTAATGTGGGTCGGTGGGTTACAGCGGTTGCATGAACAACCGGGACCAACGGCTTAACGTGCCTTCCGAAGCACGGAGGAGCTCCAGATAACAAACTTTGATTGACTCCAGGATCGACCATGACGAAAGTTGCTTTGTTTTTCGTATCGAAACCAGAGCGCTGCGCTAATAATAAATAATTTCTATACAAAGCACGACAAATGAGTCAACACCACCAGATGTGAAGCGGTAAGAGTCCATATGCGAAGACAGCTAGTGCAGTTCAGACACTGCTCTAGCCGCCTCCACCTTGCCGGACCATAAGTCACGCCTTTGAAGGAACCTATTTAGCATAATTTTATCAACATTGCGCAACAGTTTTGCGTATTATTATAAACTAGCGACCCGCCCCGGCTTTGTACGGGTATTATACATATGAACATGTATTATACATATAAACCTTCCTTAAGAATCAATCTATCTTTTAAAAAAAACCGCATCAAAATCCGTTGCGTAGTTTTAAAGATCTAAGCATACATAGGGACAGACAGACGGCGGATAGCGACTTTGTTGTAGACTATGTAGTGATTTTCATGCAAAATGAGCACATTTTCATTTCGTTCACGATTTTTCTATTCTTAGTCTCGATCTCGGCCGAGAATAAAAATCCTGTCTCGGTCGACCCTTATTTGGCTATGAATATCAAGCCATGCTGCAATCGGTTTGCTTGTTTACAATATTTTTGTCTTGAGATTTTGAATGAAAATTCGGACGCTCTTTCCCTATGCACTGGACAAAAGTGCACACTGTGCACTTATGAATTTAATGATTATAATGTAATAATTTCATCTAACTAACCAACTTACTTTGCTCTAAGTGCAAACTGTAACTAACAAACTAACCTAAAATATGGATCAAAGAAATCTGAAATAAATGTATTATTATTTCCTGTTTTTTTTATACAACTAGATGACAAACAAGCTGACGGCCCACCTGATGGTAAGCGGTTACCGCCGCCTATAGACACCTGCAATAACAAGGAAAAATTACTTGATATTGCAGGTGCGTTGTCATCCTGAGGCCTAAGATGAAATGCCGTCCATGCCCAGTAATCACATTGGCTACCTTTCCCTTCAATCCTAAACACAGCGAACTGTTTCACGGCTGAAATAAGAAAGGCGGTGGTACCTACCCAGGCGACCCTACATATGGGTCTACCACCTAGTTGATAGTCTTCAAGCAATTATGAGAAAGAGGTGCGCCTTACAGCTAAGGCGTGTGCGCGGCAGCGTAAACGGAATCCTGAGTGCATTGGGTAATAGGTGGGACTCGTTCACGTTGGGGCGCTGGATTCGTCTGCACGCAATTAAAAACATGTAGTAGCATGTTTTTACACTCACACCTATTATCTAGCCAAAAGTAAGCATCATTAAGAGCTTGTGTTATGGATACTAGATAACGGAGAAATAATGATAATAATATGTATATAAATATTAGAAATATACTAAATAAACATATAAGCATCCATAACTCGTAAACAAATGTTCGTACTCATCATACAAACATTTGTTCCTACCGGGATTCGAACCCGGGACCTCTTGACCGAGTAGCTTGGGGTACAGTCCACTCGGCCAGGCGGTCGTCAAATTCATAATCTCGAGCTCCTCCGTGCTTCGGAAAGCACGTTAAGCCGTTGGTCCCGGTTGTTACTGCAACCGCTTTAGCCCCCCAACCCGTACTGGGCCAGCGTGGTGGTGTTATGGCCCAATCTCCTCATGTGTTTCTCCCATGTAGGAAGGCTTGTGCCCAGCAGTTCAAATTCAAATTCAAATATATTTATTTGCATAGAATGTAGGTACATATTTATAGTTTTTACATTTTGGTGTAGTTCCGTGTACATTCTACCAATTATCGGTATGCAAACATAAATTTTCGGCGTTGTTACTTTGAGTTTTATGCATGCATGTCACAAAATTAAAAATACCTAATCAAAAATTGTCAATACATATTATATCTATTTGTAATATTCGCTCTAAAAAGTAAAGTCCATCCAAGTTATATATTAAATAAGTCCAGCATAATTAAAATTAATTTTAAAATTTGTCATTTAAGTATTCCGCCAATGAATAATAGCATTATTTAATTAAAAATGATGTCAATTTAGTCTTATATAATTCCAATGTCAGCTCCTTAAAACTATTAGGCAATTTATTATATATAACAGGACCCATACAAATTACACTTTTCTTTGCTAATGATGTGTTGTAATGCCTTAGGGTTCTAAACAGTGGTACGCAGCTATCGGTAACTTTAAGCCCACTCATTGATCTGATGCACCGTTTTTGAGCCCTAAATATAGTTTCCCTCTCGCTACAGTTGCCCCAAAATATTATACCAAATCTCCGAACGGAAGCTACAAGGCCGTGATATGCTGTCAAGGTAGTGCCTTGTCCAACTTTTTTTGAAAGTTCATAGAGTAGGTATGCGGATTTACTTAATTTTTTGCACAGTTCTTCTGCATGGGGCTTCCAAGTTAATTGACTGTCGATAAATATTCCTAAAAACTTAGCTACTTGGACTACTTCTATTAATTCTCCTTGAAAATTAATATTGAGAGTTGAAAGGTGTTGTCTCTGGCGGAAGTTTACTATTTTAGTTTTTTGTAAATTAATATTTAATTCATTGTTATCAAGCCAACGACTAATTTCTTTTAATGTTCCTTTGATATCATTTCCAACATTGTTGATATTATTACTTGTTACAACTGCTGTACTATCGTCCGCGAATAATATCATTTGCTGTTTAATATGTCTTGGAAAGTCATTTATGTAAAGTAAGAATAATAACGGACCAAGGACGCTTCCCTGTGGGACACCGCTTATAACTAACTTTGGTGCCGAGGAATATGTTATCTCTGCTTTTGTCTTAGTACATATTCTAGATATTTCTGTGATTTGCATTCGTCCACTTAAATATGACTCTATGAGATTTAATATATTACCTCTTATGCCATATGAATTAAGTTTGTGAATAAGTTTTTTATGGTTCACCAAATCAAAAGCCTTGGACATATCGGTAAAAATAGCACACACTGGACTTTTTTGTCAACATTTTGGATTAATTTATAATATAGGTCATAAATAGCCATATTAATTGTTTTGTTCCGTGTAAAGCCCTTTTGCTCGTCACATAATATTTTATATTTTGTCAAAAATGAATAGATTGCGTCATATATAATCTTTTCAACTACTTTCGAGAAAACTGGAATAAGTGCTATGGTATATAATAATATAATAATTTATGTACCTACTTGTCTCTAACCTAGAATAAGTCAAATTGTTACTAACACACATATGGGCCTAGGTCTGAAATAAATGTTTTCATTCATTCATTCATCCCTGTCGGCGTCAGGTACTACGCGACGCACCAGTACTTCCTGTCGCGTCGCTCGCTGTACCTGGTGGTGTGGCGCGCCACTGACGGCAGGAAGGGCCTGGCCGACGCCCTCGGCTGGCTGAGGTACGTATACATTTACTTGTTTATTTATTTAATCTTTAATTGCACAAAATAAGTTACAATTTGGCGGACTTAATGCCATTAGGCATTCTCTACAGGCAACCGGAAAGTTGAGTCCTAAATGATTAATTAGGTAATGCAAAAACAACTGTTTTAAAAATCTAAATATACAATAACATGTGAATGTTACATGTGACTTGTTCCACATCAAACAGTAATTTTATCTGCACTATTTTTTAATATTCGAATGAAGGTCTCATATATAGACACACTTTTTAACCCCCGACGATATAAGGGATGTTATAATTTTGACGTATCTGTCTATGTATATGTGTGTCTGTCTGTGGCGTCGTAGCTCTCAAACGAATGGACCAATTTTAATATGTTTTTTTGTTTGAAAGCTGACGTGACTAGGATGCGTCTTAGCTATGGATTATGAAGATCAGTTCAGGCGTTTGACTATCAGCTCATTTTCTACATGATAAAAGGGGTTTAATAACTTTCTCAGATCCGATTGATTTGAGATTTGGTTTACTGTCACTTTGGTGACATTCCCATGACATACTAACTATGAGCTGATCCTATACCATCAAAAAGTCTGCGGGATGCTTAATTCTTTAGAAACTTACAGCAGATATAGCGTGTTTAGGCTCTTCAGAATAGTCTCCATGAGATGTTGTTAGATAGATGAGTAATGAGGTCGGGGGTTACTTAAAATTTTTATTTTTGTATTTTTTTAGTTACAAGCGTCAATTTATCTGAAGCCTTATATAGTTTGTTTTCATACATAGAGCGAAGATTTCGATTACTAACGACTATTTACTTGAATAATTATAAGTACATGCGCCACAGAGTTGATCTTTCCATTAACATCACTTATAAATCAATCTTTTACAGAGGGGGTTTTTCCTGATCTATTAAAAAAAACATAAATAAAACCAATGCATAAGAAAAAAGATAAAAAAGATCCTAATAACTATCGGCCTATTGCCCTTCTGCCAGCTGCATCAAAAGTTTTTGAGAAGGCAATGTGTAATCGTGTCTATAACTTCTGTGAAAAATACGAAATCTTTGATGATTGTCAAAATGGTTTTCGCAAGAAGCGATCTACAGTTCTGGCAATATATAAATATATACAGGAAATTCTCAAAGTACTTAATGATAAAAAATATGCAATTGGATTGATTTTAGATATGACTAAAGCCTATGATAAAGTGCAATTCAATATATTATTAAATAAACTCTACGGAATAGGCATCCGTGGAAAATCATACAACTGGTTTAAATCTTATTTAAAAGACCGAGAACAATTTGTAGACTTAGAATATTTCAACTATAGCTCCAAAGAAATAAAACATATTAGATCTAATCGTAAAATCACAAATGCGTCCATTCCGCAGGGAAGCGCGACTGGATGCTTGTTATTTTTAATTTACATAAATGATCTCCCCAAGCTTACAAAGGAACCCTGCGTAATGTTTGCGGATGATGTATCACTCCTGACTTCTTGTCATAGTAATATCAACTTAAATAATAAACTGGAGTTGATACTTAACAAAATAAATAGTTGGATGAATGATCACAATTTAGAAATTAACTTCTCAAAAACAAAAATAATTACTTTCCACCCTCACCAAAAAAACCGTTTAAATTTTAATTTTACGTATAACAATATAAAATTGAATGTAGTTAATGAGTTCACGCTCCTAGGATTAGTCATAGACACAAACATAAATTGGAAAGCGCACATCCAAAAACTTAAAAGTAAAATTTCTAACTTTGTTTACGCCCTTTACGAAGTTAAAAAATTGACAAATATACAAACGGCGCTAAATACATACTATGCGTACGCACATGCATGGCTGAGTTACGGAATCATCATGTGGGGAAATAGTAAGGACGCTCCTGATTTACTTATACTTCAAAAAAAACTAATTCGAATAATATTTAATATAAAAAATACAGATAGTTGTAAGCCCTACTTTGTCAAGCATAAAATACTTACTCTTCCATGTTTGTATATATTGGAAATATGCAAATTTGTAAAAAAATACAAGGAGTTTTATAAAACGCGTGAAAATACAAATAATAGATATATGTTACGACATAACGCCAATCTATTGTTTCCAACCTCCCGCTTAAAGCTATATTCAGCAGGCCCTCAAATCATGTCCATCAAAATTTATAATAAATTGCCACAATCAATTAAAAATATACACAAGGAGCTCGACTTTGTAAAACAAATAAAACAACTATTGCTTGGAAAGCATTACTATAGCTTAAATGAATATTTAAATGATAATCTATAAATTAAAATGATAAATCAACTACATTATAATTTTTAAATTTCTTCTATATTTACTCAAATATACTAGTACCTACATATTAATAAAATTTAATAAATAACACGATTATTCTAACAATTATAATTAACAATTTAATAATAATATTTTTTAAATAATAATAATAATAAAAAAATGTGTAATATCATATTATAAATAAGTGTTCCTCTCGCCTAAGTTGCCGTGCCCGGCAGGGTCCATGATGATCTAATTATAATAATGTAACACCTACTATACATTGTGGAGTGCAATAAATATATTGAGTATATTGAGTATTGAGTATTAAACAAGTCCAAATCTATGGTCAGGTCCATACAAGCTCGCGCGCCGGGCTCGCCCGTCATCATGGTGGCCACGCACTACGACCAAGTCGCTAACGTAAGTACCTTACAATTAATACATGTGGCAGTCCTTAACTATATATTTTTTTTAATGGTATATAGCTCAGTCTTACTCAACCTTCGGCCCGCTAGCCTTTTGTACGCGATCCGAAACCTAATACAGCATTTTTAGAATAACATTGCAAAATTTGAAATTTTCAATAACTAAAATAAAAATATAAATATTTAAAAAAAAGAAAAAAATATTTATTTTATAATATAAATAATTTTTCAATGTAATAATAATGTTACAATTAAAATTAAGAATATTTGAAATTTTCATCAGTTTCCTTGCGTTATTTTATGCATGCCGAAAGGTAAAATGTGGCAAATGTACCTGTATTAAGTAAGATCCACAATGTACCCATATTTGCAAAATAAAATATTTGATTTGATTTGATTTTTTCGCGACATAGAAGTCAACTAAACGTCACCAAAGTGTCATAGGTGCTAAGATGAAGATTTGACTGTGTTGCAGTTTTTTCTAACAAAAAAGCTTGTTTTGAACCGCGCAACAAAGCAAATAAAAAGAAAATGGACAATGGAACACTGCTCTGCATGATTTACCTATTTTTCAGTGTACTATACATAGACCTGGGCCCCGATCGCACTAATTTACAATGTATTTACCAAAGCTAAACCAAAACGTTCAAATTACATAAATTAAAAAAATAAAAACTTTCTAAATTGAGTAAATATATCGATCGTTTTTTGACAGCACCTAGATACAAAGACGTCTTGCCTTACTATGGCAAACCATCTATGAGAACGTATTTTCCGCTGTCCAACAAACATTTTTGACGTTTTATGAAAAGTTGCTTAGTCACTAACTTAATCAATAACGTGCGTCCGACAGCGGAAAATACGTTCCTTTACCGAGGCCGGGTCTCCATACATTTTGTAACATCTCTTTTCATTTAGATAAGTTTATCTGTGCAAAGAAGTTATAATTAGATTGTTGTTTGTATTGTATTGTTTGTATTAACAAACGACTAATGTCTTATCTAACGGAAAATAAGTTTATCTCTAACTCGCAATTCGGATTCCAGCCAAAAAAATCAACAGAAGACGCAATAGCAGAGCTCACTAATGATATAGCAGATAATCTAGACAAAGGCCGTAGATGTATAGGTGTTTTTCTAGACCTTGCAAAAGCATTCGACACCGTCTCCATTAACATATTAGTAAAAAAGCTGGAAAAGATTGGTATCCGCGAAATTCCTCTAAAACTGTTTGAAAACTTCCTAACTAACAGATACCAATCTATTAAAATAGGTGATCACATTAGTCATCCCCTCCCTGTTACCTGTGGCGTCCCACAAGGAAGTGTTCTAGGCCCGAGTCTTTTTCTGATTTACATAAATGAGCTCTGTCAACTTGCACCATATAATGGCAAAATAATTTCATACGCCGATGACACAGCTCTTATATTTCGGGGGAGGACTTGGGCAGAGACAACCTCGAATACTGAACAAGGACTACTGCAAGCCTCATCCTGGTTCAAGAAAAACCTTCTCACTCTTAACACAAATAAATCAAAATTTATAGCCTTCTCCATTAATAGATCAACCCAACCTACACCAAACGAGATTACCCTAAAACTCCACACATGCTCTACTCCAACCCTAACAACATGCTCATGCTCCCCACTACAAAGAGTGAAGGCAATAAGGTATCTCGGTGTCCAATTAGACGAAACGCTGTCCTGGAACGCACAGGTCGATCTTCTGTCAGCTCGTGTAAGGAAACTAATCTGGATATTCAAGAAACTCCGTAACATCCTTAAACCATCTCTATTAAAAACTATTTACTACGCCCTTGCTCAATCAGTTTTGATCTACTGTATTCCAGTCTGGGGTGGGGCATGCAAGACTAGATTAATTGAATTGGAACGTGCTCAGCGATCATTGCTAAAGGTAATGCACAGGAAACCTTTCCGTTATTCCACACAACAGCTATACCAAGATGCGAAAGTCATGACAGTAAGACAGCTGTTTATCATGCAGATAACAATACGGCAGCATAAAAAATTGAGTTACAGCCCTCTAATCCAAACCAATTGTCGTAGGCCGAAAAGAAGAATTTGTCAGGCGAGTAGTCACAAGACTGCCTTCTTCCGACGCCAAACCGTCTTCCTTTCGAGTCACCTTTACAATAAACTTAACGCGAGCCTTGATATTTATCCTAAAATATTATTCGATTGCAAGATCTCCCTAAAGAACTACCTACTGAAACTGAACTACCATGAGACGGAATCCCTGCTAAAATAAATGAAATAATCACGTATATATGTATAAACACACACACACACACACTCAATCACACACACACACACACACACAATCACACACACAATCACACACACACACACACACACACACACACACAATCACACACACACAATCACACACACACACGCGCATATTTACCGCACATACACGCACGCACACACAACTCACGCTCGCGCACATTACCCTAAATTCTATCTACTCTAATAAAGTATAATACATTGCAATAGATAAGTCTAGTATATTTTATATTTTTGTCACTGTACTTTAAGTGTTAATCTGTAAATGTTTGTTATTGTAGTGGCACATGGCTTGGGTGGGAGACCCTGGAGTCCTGAAATACAGGAATATCCTAGTTTAGGCTCCAGTCCTCCCAAATGTTATATTTTCTTTCTCCTATTTCTTGTATTTTTTCTTTTTTATGCTTTCTCCATTCATTTGTTATATTAATGATGTCACTGATTTAGATCAGCTATAAGTTTAGAGATATGTAACATTCTGGTGGGAAAAATAAACAATTATTTAATTTAATTTAATTTAATTGTATTGTGACGTGTGAGCAGTGCAGCCTGCCGGAGAGCGAGAGCTGTGAAGCTCTGCAGCGTGTGATCCGGTGCTCGGTGATGGGCGCCGCCGACGCCGACAAGCGAGGCCTGCCCAGGGTCATGGACTCCGTAGAGGTAGGTCAGACAACAGACAACACAGAGAGACCAACATTATGACATTGTCAGTTGATATAAAACCACACACACACATTGTTGTAGTGTAATTACTGGGCATAGACGGCATTTCATCTTAGGCCTCAGGATGACAACGCACCTGCAATATCAAGTGATTTTCCTTGTTATTGCAGGTGTGTATAGGCGGCGGTAATCGCTTACGCAGGTGGGCCGTCAGCTTGTTTGTCATCTAGTTGTATAAAAAATTTTTTTTTAAATATATTTTATCTGATAGACATAAGGGATTTTTGATGATTCGAAAGTGCTCCTTGGGGGGCTTAATTGAATAAAGATATTTTCATTTGATTACTCCCACCTTACTTATTTTTGACCCCCGACAAAAAAGCGGTGTTATAAGTTTGACGTGTCTGGCTGTGTATCTGTGTCTGTCTGTGGCATCGTAGCTCCTAAACGAATGGACCCATTTGATTGTTTTTTGTTTGATTGAAAGCTGGCGTGATTAGAATGGTTCTTAGCTATAATTTATGAAGATCAGAGTTCAGGCGTTTGATGACTATCAGCTCATTTTATACATGATTAAAGGGTTTAACTAACTTTAAAACATCAGGATGATTTGAAATTTGGTGTACAAGATAAAGTTTTACCTAAAATCGAACACAGTAAAATAAAGCATAAATCACCAAAGCTCCCACAGAAAGTTCCTATATCTCTAAAGAATGAATTGAACGAATAAATTGATGAATGAACTATTTTTTAGGTGTCATGCAGCACAAGGCACAATATCCGCTTACTGGCTGACATCATATACTCCGTAGCGTACAGCGTGAAGCCGCCAGGTGAGTTATATAATACATACAATTACACATTAGCCTTATGAATTTCTAATTACGTGACAAATTTTGATAATGTAAGGATAACAAAATATTAAAGAACCTATCATTGATCCTTGAGCAATATAAATTTGCTATAGAAACACGGGCATTGAAATAAATAAATAGTGGTTCTAATATTGAACCTTGGAGTACTCCTTATGAATATATTGCCAAATGATATTGTATTCTCCTAGTGATCCGGTTTCACTAAATTTGTAATATCTAAAAAGCAATGCAAATGTAGAATATAAAACAAATTACATACTTACTGTAATTTGTTTTATATTCTACCGTATTCAACCAGGTAAAAAGCCTTAGTAAGATCACGTCTAAACAAATTTTCGAATTTATACTTAAAATTTTCTAAAGTTGTAATTTTATCTTATTACTTTTTGCTAAATTGTATATTGTGGCATGATATACTTACAAGGATTTTGCGTATAATCTGACACAGGCAGTAAAGAACCTTTGCTAGAACAACTGGTCCCAGCGTCGTACCTTGCGCTAGAGGAGTGCGTGACACAACTAGCTCAGGAACTAACGGAGCCGGTACTACGGTACGAGCAATACAAGCAACTGGTGAGTTTATTCTAAGTTAATAGAATAAACTAATAGAAACATTTAGAGGAACTTTAAAAAAGAAAAATGAAATGGAAATAATATTTTTCATGCTTTTAATTTTTAAATTGAAATTGGAAAATGAATTTTGCACTACAGAATAAATAAGAAAACAATTGTTTTATTAATATAATTCTCACCGACTTAATCTCATTGCACATAATTGTCTCAACTTCCACAATGATATGGAATGTCAATGTTTGCCACTTGAGCGAGTAAGCATAATAAAATACCTGGGCGTCACAATTGACGATCATTTTAATTTTAAACAGCATATTGATATTTTGTCAAAAAGAATACGTAAATTAATATACGTGTTCAAGACTTTGAGACATGTTGTTCCACCGGCTACGCTGATCAGGATCTACTATGCTTTGTGCCAATCCCTGCTTACATACTGTATATCATCCTGGGAAGGTGCTCCCAAATCCACACTTAAGAAACTTGAGGTAGCGCAAAGAACGATACTTAAAATTTGTACCTTCAAACCTTTCCTTTATCCAACCATATTTCTTTACGAGTATTGTGAGGTTCTGACAGTACGACAACTGATGACAACGCACCTGCAATATCAAGTGATTCTTCCTTGTTATTGCAGGTGTGTATAGGCGGCGGTAACCGCTTATCATCAGGTGGGCCGTCAGCTTGTTTGTCATCTAGTTGTATAAAAAAAAAAAAATTGTTCCTACTTAGGATTATTCTGAAGCAGCACTCCTTGTTAGTCTACTCTCCGGACATAGTGAAGAAGCGTAGATGGTTCGCTGTGTGTGAACGTACTTTTAGAGCGAAGACAACCTCAGTCCATAGATTCTTCCCCTTCTTAGGTCCCATGGTTTATAATAAAATAAACAAAATTATTGATATCTACCGCAGGAACAAAATAGAAGTTAAAAAAGTAGTATCAGCTTTCCTTGTGACAAAATCTTATGACGAAACTGAGAAAATCATTGGTATATTACAGTAAATTACTTTTGAAAAAAAAAATGTATAAATATAGCATTTAATTTATAGGCTCTAAATGCTCAATATGTAAATATTTGTGGTCAAATAAATTATTATTATTATTATAAGGAGATAAAAAGCTTAAGCTTCGAATTGTAAACAAAATTAAAAGTTTTCATTTTTAAAGGTGTGTTGGGAAGAGTTGTATTTTTGAAAACCTTTAGCTTGTGATAAAATCAAGGAATCTAAGTATTTGTTTCGCTGTGAAGGTGACACAGTACATGCAGCAGAAGAACCTCCGCATGTTCCGAGACGCCGCCGAGCTCCACCAAGCCACTATGTTCCTGCATGAGAATGGTAACTTATTTTATATTCTTTATCTTTAACCACAGTGCATACTGGGTGTCACAGGTATTCTGGGGTTGCGGGGTTCGATTTCGTAGTATGTGCTCAGGTTGTGTGTGTTTAGTATAAGTGTGTGTGTGTGTGGGTGTGCGTGTGTGTGTGTGTGCGTGTGTGTGTGTGTGGTATGTCGTACGATACGCGATAATACGCATTTATAGGGTTGTCACGAGAAGTTGTGACATCGATTTTATTAATTTAATCGGAAAACAGTAGTACTAGGTGGTAGGCCCGTATGCAGGGTCGTCTGGGTAGGTACCACCGCCTTTCTTATTTCAGCCGTGAAGCAGTGCGCTGTGTTTCGGATTATAGGGAAGCCAGCCAGGGGGCGAGGGTTAGCCAGTGTAATTACTGGGCATGGACGACATTTCATCTTAGGCCTCAGGATGACAACGCACCTGCAATACCAAGTGATTTTCCCTTGTTATTGCAGGTGTGTATAGGCGACGGTAACCGCTTACCATCAGGTGGGCCGTCACGCCGTCAGCTTGTTTGTCATCTAGTTGTATAAAAAAAAACTGGTATGAAACGTGTCAAACTTTTGAGAGGTATTTTATCTTGTCTTACTGTGGGGCCCTGGCTAAGTAGCAGTGCACTTTGACACATTGGGATGTTTTGTGCCTCCCCTCCCCTGCCTTTACTTCATACAAGATTTAAATTTTCATACGATATACATATTCTTACCTTGTGAAAAAGGTAGGTGATAACCACCTATCTTATTCACAAGGTAAGAATACCCTGTGAATAAGTTAGGTAATAAACCATAGAAAAATGAACAGCGTTAGTAGAAACGAAAATGAAAATATGGACATTTCTTTCTTTTCCTTTTGATACGAATGGAAAAATGACAACTATATAGGATTGCACATTTAGATCGGTCAGTATGGGACAGTTTGAAACTATATGTTCGGTGCATTCCATGTTACCGAACACCGTTTCGACGTCACACCCGTGCCGCCCGCTCCGTCGCAACGGCAAGAGTATTTTAGCTAGTTAGTGCACAATCAATTACCGTCGCGACCGGGTGCATTCACTTATCATTTTATAATCAAAGTTAGGTTTTGGGATAAATATAGTTATATCAATCAATTATCATTTATCATTTATTTTATGTTCCTAACCCGAACACTATAATACATACGAAAATCTCTTCTTAGGAACCATGTCATCGATTTTACTAACAAGAAAAACTGCATTCATACATTTAAAAAAAACGTAAACTCAGCTCGGCAATCGAACCCGGACGTTTTGAGTTTTAGAAATAGTGTTAGTTTTATTTTTCAAAATGTCCGTGTCTGATTCCTGAGCTGAGTACACGTTTTTTTTAAATGTATGAATGCAGTTTTTCATATTACTAAAATCGATGACTTGGTTCCTAAGAAGACATTTACGCATGTCTTATAGTTTCCGACTTTCCCGTACTGACCGATCGAAATGTATCTGTATAACTGTATGGCAAGTCTTGCAGCGTCCATGCTCTCAAGGTCAATAAGCGTCCCGTTGGGTGTACAATAACAATAGATTGGTGTGTCAGGCGTCCTGCTGCACTACGACGACGCGACGCTCAAGGAGCTGTACTCTTTCTTTTCCTTGTGATACGAATGGAAATATGACAACTATATAACTGTATGACAAGTCGTTCAGCATACATGCTCTTAAGGTCAATAAGCGCCCCGTTAGGTGTACAATAACAATAGATTGGTGTGTCAGGCGTCCTGCTGCACTACGACGACGCGACGCTCAAGGAGCTGTACTCTTTCTTTTCCTTGTGATACGAATGGAAATATGACAACTATATAACTGTATGACAAGTCGTTCAGCATACATGCTCTTAAGGTCAATAAGCGCCCCGTTAGGTGTACAATAACAATAGATTGGTGTGTCAGGGGTCCTGCTGCACTACGACGACGCGACGCTCAAGGAGCTGTACTTCGTGCGGCCGCAGTGGCTGTGCGACGTGCTCGCCCACGTCGTCACAGTGCGGGAGATCAACCCCTTCGCCGCCAACGGTCAGTGCATAGGGGTTCCAGGGGGTTCCCTGGTCGCCACACGGCTTTGTAGCGACCAACCAATCGCACCCACGGCCTCCCACTAGATGGACAGGCAACCTGGTCACGGTCGCGGGGAGCCGTTGGATGCAGGCGCAGCAGAACCGTTCCATTTGGAGATCGATGGGGGAGGCCTTTGTTCAGCAGTGGACATCATAGGCTGTTATGATGATGAACCAATCGCACGGGCCCAGCAGAGAATCAAGCGGCTCTGCGTTGCCCTTTTAAAACCCCGACGTCAGAGGGGTGTTATAAGTTGGACGAGTCTGTCTGTGGCATCGTAGCGCCTAAGCGAATGGACCGATTTAGATTCGTTTATTTTGTTTGAAAGCCGACGTAACTAGGATGGTTCTTAGCTATAATTTTTGAAATCAGTTCAGGCGTTTGATGATGATCAGCTCATTTGTACATGATAAAAGGGTTTTATTAACTTTCACAGATCCAATTGATTTGAAATTTGGTGAACTGTCACTTTGGTGAGATTCTCATGACATACTAACCTTAAGCTGATCCTATACCATCAAAAAGTCTGCGGGATGCTTAATTCTTCAGAAACTTACAGCAGATATGGCGTGTTTGGGCTCATAAGTCTCAACGAAATGGTGTTTGTTAGATGATTAATGAGGCCAGGGTTACTTAAAATTTTCAATTTCATATTTTTGAATTGGCTTGTAAAAGTATTACATGATATGGTATTTTACATTTTTATTTTCACAAATAAGCTGTTATGGTAAAATTCTCGAAAACAAAGGCAGATGAAAAACAGTAGGTTTTTTCGCGATTTGTTAAAAAAACGCGAAAAATACAGCTTCGTAAACTTCTTTAAAATGATGAGTGAGGAAGGCGGCGGCGAGGTTGCAGGCATTGTAGTAGCTATGTTATATTATACGGGGTGGGGCCGTCAATACGACAATAAATTAAAACGGGCTACCTACATTAGTTCATAGAAATGGTTTACCACTTTCAAAAATATCTTATTCATGTGAGAATTTCATGACCTTTCTATGAAATGATGCAGCCAATTTTATATTATTTCATACAAACGTCGTGAAATTATTAAATGAATAACATGTTTTTGAAAGTGGCAAACCATTTCTATGAACTAATATAGCCCATGTTTTAATTTATTGTCGTATTGACGGCACGAAGCATTTAGTTTCGCCAACGCAACACCATGTGCTTCCGGGCCGACGGTCGAACACAGACTGACCCCCACTCAGCGCGCCTTATGACGTATACGCCCGTTGGTTGTGGTGCAGGCATCATGCGCACGGAGGAGTTGTCGCACGTGTTCAAGGCGTCGCCGCAGCTGGGCGGCGAGGACGCGGCGGCGCTGGGGCTGGCGCTGCTCGGCAAGTTCGAGCTGGCGCTGGCCTGGGAGCCTCGCCTGCTGCTGGTGCCGCCGCTGCTGCCAGCCAGCCCGCCGCCCAGCCCGCAGGTACACGCTACACACAACACACAACACACAACACACAGGGCCACGAGCACTCTACGCACACACTAATCTACCAAGTTCACTCTAAACATCATACAGTTGAATGTAAAAAAATGACTCTAAAGATCACACAATAATATCTACAAAATTGACTGTAATTATCTTAGAACAAAATATACAACATTGACTCTAAAGATCTTTAAACAAAATATACAAAATTGTCTCTAATTGTCATGAAACAAAACCTACAAAATTGACTCTAAAGATTATAGAACAAAATCTAAAACATTGACTCTAAAGATCAAAGAAAAAAATCTAGAAAACCTACAATATTGAGTTAGAAAATCTAAGAAAAAAATCTACAACATTGATTCTAAAGATTACAAAATAAAATCTACAACATTAACTCTGAAGGCCATGGAACAAACAACAATTGACTCAAATTATTATAGAATAAAATCTACATCATTGACTCTAAAGATCTTAGAACATAATCTACAACATTGACTCTGAAGGCCATAGAACAAAACTTATAACATTGACTCTAGGCCATAAAACAAAATTGGCAACATTGACTCTAAAGCCCATAGAACAAAACCTACAACATTGACTCTAAAGATAATAGAACAAAATCTAAAACATTGACTCTAAATATCACAGAATAAAATCTATAAAATTGACGTCAATGTCCATAGAACAAAAGCTGCAACATTGACTCCAAAGGCCATAGAACAAAACCTGCAATATTGAGTTTGAAAATCTTAAAACAAAATTTACAATATTGACTCTAAAGATTACAGAATACAATCTACAACATTTTCTCTAAAGATCATATCACAAAATCTACAAAATTAACTTTAAATAACATAGAATAAAATCTACAAAATTGACTCTAAACATCATACAACAAAGTTTGGTCTATAGACCATAGAACAACCGACAAAATTAACTCTCAATAACAGACCAAAATCTACAAAATTGACTCTAAAGATCGTAAAACAAAATTGACAACATTGACTTTAAAGGCCATAGAACAAAATATGATTACTTACTGCGATAAAGAAATATACTGTACATAAATTTAGATTCAAGTGTATCTTCAGAATTAAGCCCAGTGTAACGTGCTGTGTAGGTATATTATAAGTAATAGAGTTTTGTATGTTTCAGCTGTTTCTTCGCTCGCGCAACGTGTGTGGCGCCCGCGGGACCCCGCTTCGGGCCTGGCCCCCCGCCCCCGCCCCCGCCCTAGCCCCCGCCCCCGCCCTCGACGGTAACGTACATGATGCCCCCACGTAACACTTTGTCTATTACTGACCTTTTCCCGGTACTTTCTTGATAGAGTATTATGTGCCGTATCCCATAAAATCCGGGACAAAACTAATAATTCGTTTTCATGCAGTTTGTTTGCACAAAAGTTAAAATTTTCGTCAAAAATCACCTTTATTCAATATGGCTATATGGCGGGCGACATAGGAAAGAAAAAATCCGCAGTTTCGCATACGTAGATAACTTACTGATTTCAGTTTTTTTTATTTATAAACCAAACTACCACCAAATGGCAACTTCCACATCGAACAAAAAAAGAATCACGTAAATCGGATCAGTAATCTCGGCGTAATCGGTGTACATACAAAGAAAAAAAAACATACTGGCCGGATTGATAACTTCCTCCTTTTTGAAGTTGGTTAAATATAAAAGATTTTCGTGTTATTTAATGAAAACCATGTTATTCAGTGCATTATTATCTACAACCAGAAATGGTGATGGTACAGTCAACCAAATTGAATCATGACCCACCTTAAGATCATTTTCCTACAGTCACTCTATACAAAGTATGTACGTTGAAATTCGCTTGAACATACATTTCTTAAGTAACGAACCAGTTATCAATTTATTAGACACTAATGGTCACTGACAAGGTTATGATCGCTATGGCTATGATAAATAGTTCGGAGTATTTGAGTATTGCACGAAAAAGTTTTTACGACAATCGGCGAGACCGACGATTTGTTTATAATATTGTCTTATATTTTTATTTTATTCAATTCAATTTTGTTTTATGGCTTTTTTAAGTTTTTTCAGACTACTACTTGACACATAACGTCATTTTATTTTTAAAATTATAATAGTTTTTCTCAGTAGTGAAAAGAGTTTAGATTATGAACGGCATCTTATTTAAAATTCCAATTTAGACTTTAGTACAGTGACAACAAAGATTAAATTGCATAGATCTGAGACCCGTAATGACGCACTTTTATTCATATTTAAAACGTACTAAGTGCAACACGCATGATAGCGAAGAAAACCTTAGTAAATTTATGATTCTAAAGGAATGATCGGCCAAGTGGGTCATGGTTCAATTTGGTCGACTGTACGTACAGCTAAGCAGACATAAATCTGAGTGGAATAAAATACTGGGATTAAAACACTCCAAATCCTTCCTAGGGGAGGAGGTAGGAGGATGGAGTAAATACATCTATGCAAACGGTAGAACAAAAGCTCGCTTCTGGATTGGGGCGCTCACAGGGCATTTTGCTCCTAACCACATGCTACATAAAATGCAACTCTCCCCAACACAACTTTGTCGAGCATGTGGTGAATGCCAGGAATCAATGATGCATCTCTTGTGTCATTGTGATGCCCTTGCTAGAACCAGAATGAGTCTTCTGGGAGTGGCATATCCAAAGCCAGAAGACTACAGGCTCTTTCTGCCTAAAGATATAGTAAGGCTAATGGCATCTATATTCTGGACACAGGAAGAGTAAACGCAGGGGAGGCACAAAAGATCCTAATGGGTCGAAGTGCACTGTGACTTAGTCATGGCCCCACAGTAAGATAAGTACGTACAGCTATGTGATATTGTGTGCAGCGGATTCGGGCATCGTGGTGACTGGGCGCGCCAGCAGCATCCCGCTGCGGCGCCTGCTGCTCGTGTCGTACGTGCCTTGTGGCTTCTGGCCGCGTCTGACCACGAGACTGTTGGCGGACGCCGCGCTGACGGGCCTGGCGCGCCGCCTGTACACCGGCGAGGTACTGACGCCGCCAGGCGGGGCACCATTGTAGGACCGATTTTAATTCTTTTTTTTTCGTTTGAGTACTGACTCAACGTGATGGTTCTTAGCTATAATTTACGAAGATCAGTTCAGGGGTGTGATGATCATTAGGTGATTTCCTACTTTACAAAAGGGTCCTACCAACTTTAACAGATCCGATGATTTGAATTTTGTGTTCTGTTACTTCGGTGGTATTTCCTAGACATGCTAACTTTTAGCTGATGCCATACCACCAAATAGCGGGACGCTTCATTCTTCAGAAACTTACAGAGAGTTAGAATATAAATATGATATAAAAAGCACCCCACGCTTTTTTACAATGAAATTAATTTTCTTTTCATAACTTTATTTTTATTTTAGAATTCTTGAAAATTATTGAAACATATTGATGAGTTAGTATACTTTTTATAACCGTAGAATAAAATATAAATTAAAATTTATTTTCTGTTTTTTAGTTCGATTTGCTATTAAAGCGTGTTTTTTTAGTTTTTTTAAACTATATTTTTATTGCAGTTGTCTATAGGCGGCGGTAACCGTTTAACTTGGTGGGCCGTCAGCTTGTTTGCCATCTAGTTTTTTTTTTTAAAAAATGGGTTTTGTCCTTTAGTGAGTATACTAAACTTCGTCCCCAGTTGGAACTGGACGAGGCCACCTCCAAAGCCCTGGAGCTGAACTGGGGCTGGTCGTTGTGGAAGACGGGCATGCGGCTGGCGTGCGGCGACCTCACCATGCTCAGTCTGCAGGAGCTGGCAGCCGTCAGCGACGACTTACTGCCGCCCGCCGGCGACGACGACGACGCGCTCAGGTCAGTGGTGGGGCCGCCGAGCCAAGTGACGTCAGTGGAAGTGTGGCTGCCGTCGCCGCGTGAGGTCAGTCGTAGTGTGGCTGCCGTCGCCGCGTTAGGTCAGTGGTAGTGTGGCTGCCGTCGCTGCGTGAGGTCAGTGGTAGTGTGGCTTCCGTCGCCGCGTGAGGTCAGTGGTAGTGTGGCTGCCGTCGCCGCGTGAGGTCAGTGGTAGTGTGGCTGCCGAGCCAAGTGACGTCAGTTGTAGTGTGGCTGCCGTCGCCGCGTGAGGTCAGTGGTAGTGTGGCTGCCGAGCCAAGTGACGTCAGTTGTAGTGTAGCAGCCGTCGCCGCGTGAGGTCAGTGGTAGTGTGGCTGCCGTCGCCGCGTGAGGTCAGTGGTAGTGTGGCTGCCGAGCCAAGTGACGTCAGTTGTAGTGTAGCAGCCGTCGCCGCGTGAGGTCAGTGGTAGTGTGGCTGCCGTCGCCGCGTGAGGTCAGTGGTAGTGTGGCTGCCGAGCCAAGTGACGTCAGTTGTAGTGTGGCTGCCGTCGCCGCGTGAGGTCAGTGGTAGTGTGGCTGCCGAGCCAAGTGACGTCAGTTGTAGTGTAGCAGCCGTCGCCGCGTGAGGTCAGTGGTAGTGTGGCTGCCGTCGCCGAGTGGGGTCAGTGGTAGTGTGGCTGCCGTCGCCGCGTGAGGTCAGTGGTAGTGTGGCTGCCGAGCCAAGTGACGTCAGTTGTAGTGTAGCAGCCGCCGCCGCGTGAGGTCAGTGGTAGTGTGGCTGCCGTCGCCGAGTGGGGTCAGTGGTAGTGTGGCTGCCGTCGCCGCGTGAGGTCAGTGGTAGTGTGGCTGCCGAGCCAAGTGACGTCAGTTGTAGTGTAGCAGCCGCCGCCGCGTGAGGTCAGTGGTAGTGTGGCTGCCGTCGCCGAGTGGGGTCAGTGGTAGTGTGGCTGCCGTCGCCGCGTGAGGTCAGTGGTAGTGTGGCTGCCGTCGCCGCGTGAGGTCAGTGGTAGTGTGGCTGCCGTCGCCGCGTGAGGAAAAATATATTAGTATGTACAATAAAAATATTTACTACCTTAAGGTTAATAATTGCATGCACAAATTTGTTTCGCACGGTCGATGATATATTATATATTTTTATAGCTGTGTGTGAAAGGGATTTTTATAATTGAAACTGTTGTTGTTTTATACCAATTCTTATCTGTTTGTCGCATATTTACCGCACGCGTGCGATATTGTTGTCTTTTTCCCTCGCACTGACAAGTCACAACTCTACTCCTCTCTGTTTAGGGCGAACGTTTACGCAGCACGGCTTTTCATACAAGCTTTTAAGTCGAAGATATTGTAAACGAACAAACCGATTCAACCAAAACTTGCCATGTGTAAGCAAATAGTTAGTAGAGGAAAATTTTTCGAAACGTTCAATTTAATTAATACGTCAAATAAACGTATTAATACGTTTATAATAAAAGATTACGTACGTTAAACGTTTAATAATAAACGATTCAAAGGTAATTTTTTGTTTGTTTGCATTTCATTTTGGCCAAAAAGTTCTTTTGAAAAAGGTGACACATACAAGAAAAAGTCTTATTCAAGTCGGTTTGTTCGTTCCCAATGTTTTACACTTGAAAGTTTGGTCGGGAAGTCTCGCGGCGTGAACGCTGCCATTGCGCGTTGTATGAGCCGTTGAGGCATCCCCAGCGGTGGCAGGTTCGTGGTGTGGAGCGAGGGCTCGTGGGTGGGGCTGGACGCGGGCGCGTGGGCCCGCATCGAGCTCGTCGTCCCCGCGCCCGCCGCCGTGCTCAGGCGGCCCGACCGGGCGCCCATAGCCAACTGCCAGGTATGACACACGAGCCCACACAAGTCCCACTGCTGGGCACATGCCTTCCTACATGAGAGAAACACACGAGGAGCTCGGGCCATACCACCACGCTGGCCGAAGGTGGGTTGGTGGGTTAGAGCGATCGCAGTAACAACCGGGACCAACGGCTTAACGTGCGCTACTAAGCATTGATGAGCGAGAGATTAGAAATATTGGTTGACCCATCCCGGGGTCGACCATAAAGAAAATTGCATTGTTTTCGTAATCGAAACCAGAATTCGGTGTCGTAGCTCAAACCACTACGCCACCGAATTCCCACGTACTTTCTGCTATATTTCATCTCCGGATGTTTTTATTATTATTGTTATCATTCAGTGTAAGTGCTTGTCTCTAATCTAAAGTAACTAGATTTTAATACAAACTATTATAAAAAAAATCCTTCCCTACGTGAACATTGGAACTGCAAAAAAATATCAATTACCTCATTATTTATTCGAAATATTTTTTGAATATGCATAAAATGTTCTTTCAAATAAATCATCTAATTATTTTGTATTGAAATTAATATCTAGATGACATATTTGCAGAAAAAAAAACATTTCGCTTTTTTAAAAATTAAAGTACTTAATTGAATGTTCAATATTATCTATTCGTTAAATACCAGTGACATAGTTTTTACCTTTGCGACATTTTGCTGAGCGTAGACCTTTTTGGTACTAATTGGTAATTGCTTATGAAGATTCTCTGTGGTTGAGTGATCCGGGTGTAGCTCGCTTCCATTTTCGGTCTTATCACTTACCATCAGGTATGATGAAGGCGAGGAGTTACCCCGTTAGGAATATAAAAAAAATGAGATCATGTAGATACTATTATTAATTTTGGTACCAAATAAACTACACTCGGCGTCAAAAAAATCGCACCTTTTAAAAATCTTCTTCAAAAATTATACAAACAATTGAGCCCTAATTAACAACAGATAATTTTCTCTTTCTTTCTTTCTTTCTGATATTTATAATTATAGACAAAAATTGATTACATGTGTATAATCCTATAGTTTATAAGGGACTGAGGAGCGTGGCCGGACCGCGTAGATGTTAATGAAAGGACGTGTGTGCGTGGATGTACGCGATAGACGCACACATACATTGTTCGCGCTAACATGCTTTTTTTGTCGCATTAGGTGCGATTTTTTTGACGCCGAGTGTATGTTCTTGCTTTGTTTCTTATCTATATGTTACAGTCCGACGTAGTACCCCCGTCTGATTATATGTTATAAGCTCAGAAATACTAATGTTGCGTACACAGAGTATCAGCCTGGAGCCTAACCCTGAAGTGTTGGCCAAGGTGTTGGCGCTGGTGTCTGACCACGTAGACTTGTTGCTGGAGGACTGGTACCCTTCCCTCGGTGAGTACATGCTGCGGTGGAGGCTGCATAAGCGAATAATAGGTTTTGGAGGCTATCCTCATGAAGTTTTTCAGTGGACCAAACGACGGATTTCGAGAGAAGGAATGTTGCAGATTAATAATATAGGTAAATATTACGACGACCGGCTGGCCGAGTGGTTTGTGCCCCTTTTTATACAGGTTACTCGGTCAGCGGCTAATGTTTGTATGATGAGCACGAGCATTTGTTCACGAGTCATGGATTTTTATATGTTTATTTATATTTCTAATAACTTTATCATTATCAATATTTCTCCGTTATCTAGTTTCCCTAACACAAGCTCCTAATGATGATTACTTTGGGCTAGATAGTATGAGTATTATTATGGTTGTATGTGTTTTTAATGTGCATACATAAGTTTGGTTTCGTACAACTGTCAAGTAATTTAATGTTTCTAAATTCCGTCCTGTCCGTATTAACTGCAATTGTGATGGCAATGGGTTTTATCTGAAGTATATTACAAAATCACTACAGCTTTATCAGCAATAAAAAATAATAAATTAAAATTAAACGTCCTAGCGAAGAAAGCCGCATGAAATGTATGGCCTTTGTCTTGTTCCTCACACTATAAATTGCAACTCAATATAATTCTAAATGTGAATACTTTCTAAGACTATTTCTAATTTAGTAATATTTCAATTCCCAAATTGTTGAAGTAGTCATAAGTTTCCCAAATAAATAAACTTCAGATTTCAATCATACTTATTTATTTATTTATTTTATTTAATTACATACAATAGAATAGCCTTTTAATAAGGGGGATGTTCTTATTGTATTGGGAAGGAAACCGAACTCTCTGGTAAAACAATGGTGATAGTGTTGTGTGGTACGGCCAGGAACCCGGTTCGTGCACACGTCGGAGGGGCGGTGCCTCATCACGCGGCTGGTGCCGTGCCCGCTGTGTCTGCGGGACCAAGAGCGGCCCGAGCAGCGCCTCGACGACGACCACATAGCGCAGGTCTGCGTTATGTCCGCACTTACTGGGACCTGGTCCCTTTTAGAGCTTGTCGTATTAAATCGAGCATATTAGCAATTTAGAAATTAAGAGGCTTACGCCGCACGGTTTTATACAGGATTTCAAGACAAAATTATTAGACACGACAACCCGAATCTAATAAGACTTTAAATCCATAAGCTAGTCAAAATAGTTATCAAAAAATTTTTAGAAAAACATTCTTAGAGTTGAGGAACAGCAATATTTAGCTTTTCATACAAACGAAAAATTGCCAATAATTTCGTTATTTGAAAAATCCTCTGAAATATTTTAAGACCAGCCAGTCATTTCTTGAAAAAAATTGTATAAGAAGCCGTCGGTGTAAACTCCCTTGAGTTTTGATTATACCTAAAATAGTCATCCTTTCTTTTACTTTTTTCGTAGCTCGGACAAATATCAACATCAAATTTTTAAAAGAAAAAAATTAAGATTTTTTAAAAGCTTTTAAAAATTCTATCGACTATCAGATACTGCTTTGCAAAACATCATTATTATAATGTGAGAAATTATTCTTGAAATAGACATTAATTGTATATTATTAAGTGTTTTTGAACTAGGGTTTCATTTGTACAAAATTTTCTTGACCTTTTATAAAAAAAGAGTTCCTCAGGGATCAATGTTGGAGCTTTTTAACTTTCATTTTTCTGTCAAGCAGTTCATAGACATTATTTTATATCCTTAAAATTATTATTTACTTGAATTTGATGTAAATTTAAGAAATTTAGTAAAACAATGCACTTTCCTAAAAAACTGTTATTTCGTTAATAATTTAGAACTTAGTTTGAAAAATCAAATTATATTTTACTTTATCAAATGTAAAAAATGTAGGCCATGTCTCTTCATTAACAAATAAGAGTCAAATATGTAGCTCGTGGTTAACGCATGAGTCACGGGTGTATCACGCGGCAGGAACTACGTCAGTTGGAGCTGGCTGACGGCGGGCGCCCGAGGCTGTCGCAGGGCTCGCGCGCGTCCGACGGGGACAGCGGCGTGGGCGGCGAGTCTAATAGTGAGTATCATCATCATCACCAGCCTATATGAGTCCCACTGCTGGGCACAGGCCTTCCTACATGGGAGAAACACATGAGGAGCTTGGGCCATTACACCACCACGCTGGCCCAAGGCGGGTTGGTGGGTTAAAGCGGTTGCACGAACAACCGGGACCAACGGCTTAACGTGCCTTCCGAAGCACGGAGGAGCGAGAGATAACAAACTTTTTAATTGACCCATCCCAGGATCGACCATGGCGAAAGTTGCTTGGTTTTTCGTTTCGAAACCAGAGCACTCTGGTTCCTCATAGGGAGTATACGTAACTTTAAATGTATAATTTGAATTCTGACTGTATTTCATTTTCTGAATGCGGATGTCAAATATTTTTATGTCTATCAATCCTATTTCATGAGAGCATTATTGCTAGAAATGACAGAAATAGTCAAAACCGCCTTCACCGTTCGTATTGTAGTGTTAATTGTGTGGTTGTGGCAGCGTCGTCGCGCGTGGGGTCTGTGGAGGGCGCGGTGGGTGCGTCGGGTGCATCGGGTGCGTCGGGCGCGTCGGGCGTGTGCGCGTGGCCGCTGGAGGAGTGCATCCTGGCCGCGTGCACGGGCGCCACGCTGGCCTGCCGCCGCCACGCCGGCCTCTCGCTGGCGGACCTCGCGCCAGACGTCGTGAGTAACGCCTTATCTGCTAACCTTGGGAATACCCGCTACACCTCCTCGATAACTTCCGTGCCTTTCGCGGAGGTGGTCTGGGCACTGCGAAGGAAATTTTTTAGAGCTTTGGGCTGGCCTCGCGGTCGTGAGTAACAGATAGTCGTCGGACATTTTCTGACATCGAATACATACGTACCGGCACACCGCTCGATTGTAATAGGGATTTTGCCTAAGTTTTAATATGGCGCTTTCTTTCGCAATTATACGCAAATATACGCTACTCAGTTACCTATGCAAACAATTGAAACTTGAAAGGTCCAATTCGCCTAAAATATTTGAAATAAAACCAATTTACCGGATTTAACTCGCGTTTCATTAAATATTACATAAGAAGAAAAGAAAAGAAAATTTTTTTTTTATTTAAATAGGCCACAAAGAAGCACTTTTAAATCGTCAAAAAAAACACATTCTTACAACTATTACAAAAAATATATTAACTAACAACGTCATAGTCTCTGTCTGTCTGTCATGTCTGAATTTACACCGGTTCCAAAAGTTGAACTACCGAGAAGATAATTATTACATAATTAACACCTGACGACGTTTCGATTACTTTACAGCGATCGTGGTTACGGGAGTTAAATGATGAAGAGAAGAAATGTTAAATGATGAGGAGAAGATGTCAAAAGGACGTGGAAGGAATTGGTGGATGGTGCACGTCGGATGTATAATAATAATGAAACATCTAATTAAACGCGATTTAAATCCGATAAATTGGTTTTGTTTCAAATATGTACTGCTCGCGAAAATGTAAGACAATACTATTTGCCCAAAATACTTCTGCTGCGTATAAAATAGCGGCATACTCGAGCGTGGGTGACGTATGTCGTATGTGGTTGCAGCTGCTGCTGGACGTGGAGGAGGAGCGTCGCGCGCGCTGGGAGGACGTGACGCGCGTCGGCGTCGTCGGCCGCGGGGCCTTCGGGACCGTGCTGGCCGCCCGCTGGCGGGGCCGCCCCGTCGCCGCCAAGCTACTGCAGCCAGAGCCACCGCCCGCCGCCGACCGAGCCGCGCGCCGAGCCTACGAGGTGAGGGGGGGGGGCTACGAGGGGAGAGGGGGGGGGGGGGGAGCCAAGCTACTGCAGCCAGAGCCCCGAGTGGAGAACTACGAGTGAGGGAATAGGTGAGGGGGAACGAGTAAGGGCAGATCAAAGAAGTACTAAGGGAACTATGGGTGAGGAGGACACGAGTGAGGGCGGGCCTAAGAAGGGAAGGGCTACCAATGAAAAGGCTTACGGCCACACTACTGGTGGAACACTTGCTATTATTTAGTTGACATCGGATTTTACGTTACTATGTCATATCACAATTAAATGTATTTTATATTAGTTTAATAAACACCGTCACCGTCACCATTAGCGGCGGTTGCTTTTACTTAACATTCCTGTCCCGTGCAACAAACATAAAACAATTAAACACTCAACTTATAAAAACATTATTAACAACTTAAATGTAATGGTAACAGCCCTTACAGAGGTCTGTCATTAAGTGTATCATAGATTTAACTGTGTAGTGGCCACTTAGAACATCGTTCATATAAAACTGTTTTCCTAAAACTTTGCCTACTGCAGGTAACTTATCTTGCTCGTCCTAAGCCAAATGCTTGATAGACATTATTGCCAAAAATGGCGCGGCTTTTGTGCCAAAGGTGACGGTCTTAAGTTGGTAGTGACAATAAAAAGTGAGTGTCGACTATTTTTTGATACTTCTGGTCTTCTCTTTCAATAAAAATTTGGCGATACATTTTATCAATATCTGCTGTAAACGCATTCGGATATTGCCTCCACCTTATGATAAGCACTAGAAGTTTTTGCTGTAAATTTGGACCTCGAAACATGAAGTTATTAAAACTATAATCACTTGATGTGTTTCTCGATGCATTGAACAACTCTTAATGACGTAGTTGTCGAATAGGCGCAGCGCATAAAATGATGTGGCATGTTGTAAACAACTTGTGTCTTATCGATGGGTATAATTGTATATGACCTAGTAAACAATACTCTCTGATAAACGACTTGTAATCTTTTTCTCTAGTTTATAAAATTGAGTTATTGCTTGTAATTTAGATTGATAGAGATTCTCGATATAAAGCATGCTCTTTCCAGAACAATTTACCTGTGTGTATATCAAATGTTACCTGATGTGGATTTATTAATTAAATAAATGTTCCCTAATAGCGACCTTGCAACTTTTCTTGGTTGAGTTGCAAACATTTGGTGCAAAGTTTGAGAGTTAAATACGCACGTTCGCTACTGAGAATAGGTGAAAACGTTGCAAATATCACGTTTTTTCACCTACTCCTCACACCAGCGATCCCATTATTAACAGTCGGAGACTATCAAAGTGTTGGAGCTGGAGTCTCAAATTAAACGAGTATCTTGTCTGCTGAGCTTGAAATATGTGTCTGTCAGGCGGCGCTGGCCCGCTGGCGGCGCGAGCCGGTGGCGGCGGCGTGTCGCGCGTACTGCGGGCTGCGGCAGGAGCTGGCCGTGCTCGCCGCCCTCACGCACCACCACGTGCTACCGCTGCGGGCCGTCTGTGTGCGGCCGCTAGCCCTGCTGCTAGCCGCCGCGCCCGAGGTCAGTGTGTGTGTGTGTGTGTGTGTGTGTGTGTGTGTGTGTGTGTGTGTGTGTGTGTGTGTGTGTGGCCGCCCTCACGCACCACCACGTGCTACCGCTGCGGGCCGTCTGTGTGCGGCCGCTAGCCCTGCTGCTAGCCGCCGCGCCCGAGGTCAGTGTGTGTGTGTGTGTGTGTGTGGCCGCCCTCACGCACCACCACGTGCTACCGCTGCGGGCCGTCTGTGTGCGGCCGCTAGCCCTGCTGCTAGCCGCCGCGCCCGAGGTCAGTGTGTGTGTGTGTGTGTGTGTGTGTGTGTGTGTGTGTGTGTGTGTGTGTGTGTGTGTGTGTGTGGCCGCCCTCACGCACCACCACGTGCTACCGCTGCGGGCCGTCTGTGTGCGGCCGCTAGCCCTGCTGCTAGCCGCCGCGCCCGAGGTCAGTGTGTGTGTGTGTGTGTGTGTGGCCGCACTCACGCACCACCACGTGCTACCGCTGCGGGCCGTCTGTGTGCGGCCGCTAGCCCTGCTGCTAGCCGCCGCGCCCGAGGTCAGTGTGTGTGTGTGTGTGTGTGTGGCCGCCCTCACGCACCACCACGTGCTACCGCTGCGGGCCGTCTGTGTGCGGCCGCTAGCCCTGCTGCTAGCCGCCGCGCCCGAGGTCAGTGTGTGTGTGTGTGTGTGTGTGGCCGCACTCACGCACCACCACGTGCTACCGCTGCGGGCCGTCTGTGTGCGGCCGCTAGCCCTGCTGCTAGCCGCCGCGCCCGAGGTCAGTGTGTGTGTGTGTGTGTGTGTGGCCGCCCTCACGCACCACCACGTGCTACCGCTGCGGGCCGTCTGTGTGCGGCCGCTAGCCCTGCTGCTAGCCGCCGCGCCCGAGGTCAGTGTGTGTGTGTGTGTGTGTGTGTGTGTGTGTGTGTGTGTGTGTGTGTGTGTGTGTGTGTGTGTGTGTGGCCGCCCTCACGCACCACCACGTGCTACCGCTGCGGGCCGTCTGTGTGCGGCCGCTAGCCCTGCTGCTAGCCGCCGCGCCCGAGGTCAGTGTGTGTGTGTGTGTGTGTGTGGCCGCCCTCACGCACCACCACGTGCTACCGCTGCGGGCCGTCTGTGTGCGGCCGCTAGCCCTGCTGCTAGCCGCCGCGCCCGAGGTCAGTGTGTGTGTGTGTGTGTGTGTGTGTGTGTGTGTGTGTGTGTGTGTGTGTGTGTGTGTGTGTGGCCGCCCTCACGCACCACCACGTGCTACCGCTGCGGGCCGTCTGTGTGCGGCCGCTAGCCCTGCTGCTAGCCGCCGCGCCCGAGGTCAGTGTGTGTGTGTGTGTGTGTGTGGCCGCCCTCACGCACCACCACGTGCTACCGCTGCGGGCCGTCTGTGTGCGGCCGCTAGCCCTGCTGCTAGCCGCCGCGCCCGAGGTCAGTGTGTGTGTGTGTGTGTGTGTGGCCGCCCTCACGCACCACCACGTGCTACCGCTGCGGGCCGTCTGTGTGCGGCCGCTAGCCCTGCTGCTAGCCGCCGCGCCCGAGGTCAGTGTGTGTGTGTGTGTGTGTGTGGCCGCCCTCACGCACCACCACGTGCTACCGCTGCGGGCCGTCTGTGTGCGGCCGCTAGCCCTGCTGCTAGCCGCCGCGCCCGAGGTCAGTGTGTGTGTGTGTGTGTGTGTGTGTGTGTGTGTGTGTGTGTGTGTGTGTGTGTGTGTGTGTGGCCGCCCTCACGCACCACCACGTGCTACCGCTGCGGGCCGTCTGTGTGCGGCCGCTAGCCCTGCTGCTAGCCGCCGCGCCCGAGGTCAGTGTGTGTGTGTGTGTGTGTGTGTGTGTGTGTGTGTGTGTGTGTGTGTGTGTGTGTGTGGCCGCACTCACGCACCACCACGTGCTACCGCTGCGGGCCGTCTGTGTGCGGCCGCTAGCCCTGCTGCTAGCCGCCGCGCCCGAGGTCAGTGTGTGTGTGTGTGTGTGTGTGTGTGTGTGTGTGTGTGTGTGTGTGTGTGTGTGTGTGTGTGTGGCCGCCCTCACGCACCACCACGTGCTACCGCTGCGGGCCGTCTGTGTGCGGCCGCTAGCCCTGCTGCTAGCCGCCGCGCCCGAGGTCAGTGTGTGTGTGTGTGTGTGTGTGTGTGTGTGTGTGTGTGTGTGTGTGTGTGTGGCCGCACTCACGCACCACCACGTGCTACCGCTGCGGGCCGTCTGTGTGCGGCCGCTAGCCCTGCTGCTAGCCGCCGCGCCCGAGGTCAGTGTGTGTGTGTGTGTGTGTGTGTGTGTGTGTGTGTGTGTGTGTGTGTGTGTGTGTGTGTGTGTGTGTGTGTGGCCGCCCTCACGCACCACCACGTGCTACCGCTGCGGGCCGTCTGTGTGCGGCCGCTAGCCCTGCTGCTAGCCGCCGCGCCCGAGGTCAGTGTGTGTGTGTGTGTGTGTGTGTGTGTGTGTGTGTGTGTGTGTGTGTGTGTGTGTGTGTGTGGCCGCACTCACGCACCACCACGTGCTACCGCTGCGGGCCGTCTGTGTGCGGCCGCTAGCCCTGCTGCTAGCCGCCGCGCCCGAGGTCAGTGTGTGTGTGTGTGTGTGTGTGTGTGTGTGTGTGTGTGTGTGTGTGTGTGTGTGTGTGTGGCCGCCCTCACGCACCACCACGTGCTACCGCTGCGGGCCGTCTGTGTGCGGCCGCTAGCCCTGCTGCTAGCCGCCGCGCCCGAGGTCAGTGTGTGTGTGTGTGTGTGTGTGTGTGTGTGTGTGTGTGTGTGTGTGTGTGTGTGTGTGTGGCCGCACTCACGCACCACCACGTGCTACCGCTGCGGGCCGTCTGTGTGCGGCCGCTAGCCCTGCTGCTAGCCGCCGCGCCCGAGGTCAGTGTGTGTGTGTGTGTGTGTGTGTGTGTGTGTGTGTGTGTGTGTGTGTGTGTGTGTGTGGCCGCACTCACGCACCACCACGTGCTACCGCTGCGGGCCGTCTGTGTGCGGCCGCTAGCCCTGCTGCTAGCCGCCGCGCCCGAGGTCAGTGTGTGTGTGTGTGTGTGTGTGTGTGTGTGTGTGTGTGTGTGTGTGTGTGTGTGTGTGTGGCCGCACTCACGCACCACCACGTGCTACCGCTACGGGCCGTCTGTGTGCGGCCGCTAGCCCTGCTGCTAGCCGCCGCGCCCGAGGTCAGTGTGTGTGTGTGTGTGTGTGTGTGTGTGTGTGTGTGTGTGTGTGTGTGTGTGTGTGTGTGGCCGCACTCACGCACCACCACGTGCTACCGCTGCGGGCCGTCTGTGTGCGGCCGCTAGCCCTGCTGCTAGCCGCCGCGCCCGAGGTCAGTGTGTGTGTGTGTGTGTGTGTGTGTGTGTGTGTGTGTGTGTGTGTGTGTGTGTGTGTGTGGCCGCACTCACGCACCACCACGTGCTACCGCTGCGGGCCGTCTGTGTGCGGCCGCTAGCCCTGCTGCTAGCCGCCGCGCCCGAGGTCAGTGTGTGTGTGTGTGTGTGTGTGTGTGTGTGTGTGTGTGTGTGTGTGTGTGTGTGTGTGTGTGTGGCCGCCCTCACGCACCACCACGTGCTACCGCTGCGGGCCGTCTGTGTGCGGCCGCTAGCCCTGCTGCTAGCCGCCGCGCCCGAGGTCAGTGTGTGTGTGTGTGTGTGTGTGTGTGTGTGTGTGTGTGTGTGTGTGTGTGGCCGCACTCACGCACTACCACGTGCTACCGCTGCGGGCCGTCTGTGTGCGGCCGCTGGCACTGCTGCTAGCCGCCGCGCCCGAGGTCAGTGTGTGTGTGTGTGTGTGTGTGTGTGTGTGTGTGTGTGTGTGTGTGTGTGTGTGTGGCCGCCCTCACGCACCACCACGTGCTACCGCTGCGGGCCCGTCTGTGTGCGGCCGCTAGCCCTGCTGCTAGCCGCCGCGCCCGAGGTCAGTGTGTGTGTGTGTGTGTGTGTGTGTGTGTGTGTGTGTGTGTGTGTGTGTGTGTGTGTGTGTGTGTGTGGCCGCACTCACGCACTACCACGTGCTACCGCTGCGGGCCGTCTGTGTGCGGCCGCTGGCACTGCTGCTAGCCGCCGCGCCCGAGGTCAGTGTGTGTGTGTGTGTGTGTGTGTGTGTGTGTGTGTGTGTGTGTGTGGCCGCACTCACGCACCACCACGTGCTACCGCTGCGGGCCGTCTGTGTGCGGCCGCTAGCCCTGCTGCTAGCCGCCGCGCCCGAGGTCAGTGTGTGTGTGGTGTGTGTGTGTGTGTGTGTGTGTGTGTGTGGTGTGTGTGTGTGTGTGTGTGTGTGTGTGTGTGTGTGTGTGTGTGTGTGTGTGTGTGTGTGTGTGTGTGTGTGTGTGGCCGCCCTCACGCACCACCACGTGCTACCGCTGCGGGCCGTCTGTGTGCGGCCGCTAGCCCTGCTGCTAGCCGCCGCGCCCGAGGTCAGTGTGTGTGTGTGTGTGTGTGTGTGTGTGTGTGTGTGTGTGTGTGTGTGTGTGTGTGTGTGTGGCCGCACTCACGCACCACCACGTGCTACCGCTGCGGGCCGTCTGTGTGCGGCCGCTAGCCCTGCTGCTAGCCGCCGCGCCCGAGGTCAGTGTGTGTGTGTGTGTGTGTGTGTGTGTGTGTGTGTGTGTGTGTGTGTGTGTGTGTGTGGCCGCACTCACGCACCACCACGTGCTACCGCTGCGGGCCGTCTGTGTGCGGCCGCTAGCCCTGCTGCTAGCCGCCGCGCCCGAGGTCAGTGTGTGTGTGTGTGTGTGTGTGTGTGTGTGTGTGTGTGTGTGTGTGTGTGTGTGGCCGCCCTCACGCACCACCACGTGCTACCGCTGCGGGCCGTCTGTGTGCGGCCGCTAGCCCTGCTGCTAGCCGCCGCGCCCGAGGTCAGTGTGTGTGTGTGTGTGTGTGTGTGTGTGTGTGTGTGTGTGGCCGCACTCACGCACCACCACGTGCTACCGCTGCGGGCCGTCTGTGTGCGGCCGCTGGCACTGCTGCTAGCCGCCGCGCCCGAGGTCAGTGTGTGTGTGTGTGTGTGTGTGTGTGTGTGTGTGTGTGGCCGCACTCACGCACCACCACGTGCTACCGCTGCGGGCCGTCTGTGTGCGGCCGCTAGCCCTGCTGCTAGCCGCCGCGCCCGAGGTCAGTGTGTGTGTGTGTGTGTGTGTGTGTGTGTGTGTGTGTGTGTGTGTGTGTGTGTGTGTGTGTGTGTGTGTGGCCGCACTCACGCACTACCACGTGCTACCGCTGCGGGCCGTCTGTGTGCGGCCGCTGGCACTGCTGCTAGCCGCCGCGCCCGAGGTCAGTGTGTGTGTATGTGTGTGTGTGTGTGTGTGTGTGTGTGTGTGGCCGCACTCACGCACCACCACGTGCTACCGCTGCGGGCCGTCTGTGTGCGGCCGCTGGCACTGCTGCTAGCCGCCGCGCCCGAGGTCAGTGTGTGTGTGTGTGTGTGTGTGTGTGTGTGTGTGTGTGTGTGTGTGTGTGTGTGTGTGTGTGTGTGTGTGTGGCCGCACTCACGCACCACCACGTGCTACCGCTGCGGGCCGTCTGTGTGCGGCCGCTAGCCCTGCTGCTAGCCGCCGCGCCCGAGGTCAGTGTGTGTGTGTGTGTGTGTGTGTGTGTGTGTGTGTGTGTGTGTGTGTGTGTGTGTGTGTGTGTGTGTGTGTGTGTGTGTGGCCGCACTCACGCACTACCACGTGCTACCGCTGCGGGCCGTCTGTGTGCGGCCGCTGGCACTGCTGCTAGCCGCCGCGCCCGAGGTCAGTGTGTGTGTGTGTGTGTGTGTGTGTGTGTGTGTGTGTGTGTGTGTGTGTGTGTGTGTGTGTGTGTGTGTGTGTGTGTGTGTGTGTGTGTGTGTGTGGCCGCACTCACGCACTACCACGTGCTACCGCTGCGGGCCGTCTGTGTGCGGCCGCTGGCACTGCTGCTAGCCGCCGCGCCCGAGGTCAGTGTGTGTGTGTGTGTGTGTGTGTGTGTGTGTGTGTGTGTGTGTGTGTGTGTGTGGCCGCCCTCACGCACTACCACGTGCTACCGCTGCGGGCCGTCTGTGTGCGGCCGCTAGCCCTGCTGCTAGCCGCCGCGCCCGAGGTCAGTGTGTGTGTGTGTGTGTGTGTGTGTGTGTGTGTGTGTGTGTGTGTGTGTGTGTGTGTGTGTGTGGCCGCACTCACGCACTACCACGTGCTACCGCTGCGGGCCGTCTGTGTGCGGCCGCTGGCACTGCTGCTAGCCGCCGCGCCCGAGGTCAGTGTGTGTGTGTGTGTGTGTGTGTGTGTGTGTGTGTGTGTGTGTGTGTGTGTTTGTGGCCGCCCTCACGCACCACCACGTGCTACCGCTGCGGGCCGTCTGTGTGCGGCCGCTAGCCCTGCTGCTAGCCGCCGCGCCCGAGGTCAGTGTGTGTGTGTGTGTGTGTGTGTGTGTGTGTGTGTGTGTGTGTGTGTGTGTGTGTGTGTGTGTGTGTGTGTGTGTGTGTGTGGCCGCCCTCACGCACCACCACGTGCTACCGCTGCGGGCCGTCTGTGTGCGGCCGCTAGCCCTGCTGCTAGCCGCCGCGCCCGAGGTCAGTGTGTGTGTGTGTGTGTGTGTGTGTGTGTGTGTGTGTGTGTGTGTGTGTGTGTGGCCGCACTCACGCACTACCACGTGCTACCGCTGCGGGCCGTCTGTGTGCGGCCGCTAGCCCTGCTGCTAGCCGCCGCGCCCGAGGTCAGTGTGTGTGTGTGTGTGTGTGTGTGTGTGTGTGTGTGTGTGTGTGTGTGTGTGTGTGTGTGTGTGTGTGTGTGTGGCCGCACTCACGCACCACCACGTGCTACCGCTGCGGGCCGTCTGTGTGCGGCCGCTAGCCCTGCTGCTAGCCGCCGCGCCCGAGGTCAGTGTGTGTGTGTGTGTGTGTGTGTGTGTGTGTGTGTGTGTGTGTGTGTGTGTGTGGCCGCACTCACGCACCACCACGTGCTACCGCTGCGGGCCGTCTGTGTGCGGCCGCTAGCCCTGCTGCTAGCCGCCGCGCCCGAGGTCAGTGTGTGTGTGTGTGTGTGTGTGTGTGTGTGTGTGTGTGTGTGTGTGTGTGTGTGGCCGCCCTCACGCACCACCACGTGCTACCGCTGCGGGCCGTCTGTGTGCGGCCGCTAGCCCTGCTGCTAGCCGCCGCGCCCGAGGTCAGTGTGTGTGTGTGTGTGTGTGTGTGTGTGTGTGTGTGGCCGCACTCACGCACCACCACGTGCTACCGCTGCGGGCCGTCTGTGTGCGGCCGCTGGCACTGCTGCTAGCCGCCGCGCCCGAGGTCAGTGTGTGTGTGTGTGTGTGTGTGTGTGTGTGTGTGTGGCCGCACTCACGCACCACCACGTGCTACCGCTGCGGGCCGTCTGTGTGCGGCCGCTAGCCCTGCTGCTAGCCGCCGCGCCCGAGGTCAGTGTGTGTGTGTGTGTGTGTGTGTGTGTGTGTGTGTGTGTGTGTGTGTGTGTGTGGCCGCACTCACGCACTACCACGTGCTACCGCTGCGGGCCGTCTGTGTGCGGCCGCTGGCACTGCTGCTAGCCGCCGCGCCCGAGGTCAGTGTGTGTGTATGTGTGTGTGTGTGTGTGTGTGTGTGTGTGTGTGTGTGTGTGGCCGCACTCACGCACCACCACGTGCTACCGCTGCGGGCCGTCTGTGTGCGGCCGCTGGCACTGCTGCTAGCCGCCGCGCCCGAGGTCAGTGTGTGTGTGTGTGTGTGTGTGTGTGTGTGTGTGTGTGTGTGTGTGTGTGTGTGTGTGTGTGTGTGTGTGTGTGTGTGGCCGCACTCACGCACCACCACGTGCTACCGCTGCGGGCCGTCTGTGTGCGGCCGCTAGCCCTGCTGCTAGCCGCCGCGCCCGAGGTCAGTGTGTGTGTGTGTGTGTGTGTGTGTGTGTGTGTGTGTGTGTGTGTGTGTGTGTGTGTGTGTGTGTGTGGCCGCACTCACGCACTACCACGTGCTACCGCTGCGGGCCGTCTGTGTGCGGCCGCTGGCACTGCTGCTAGCCGCCGCGCCCGAGGTCAGTGTGTGTGTGTGTGTGTGTGTGTGTGTGTGTGTGTGTGTGTGTGTGTGTGTGTGTGTGTGTGTGGCCGCACTCACGCACTACCACGTGCTACCGCTGCGGGCCGTCTGTGTGCGGCCGCTGGCACTGCTGCTAGCCGCCGCGCCCGAGGTCAGTGTGTGTGTGTGTGTGTGTGTGTGTGTGTGTGTGTGTGTGTGTGTGTGTGGCCGCACTCACGCACTACCACGTGCTACCGCTGCGGGCCGTCTGTGTGCGGCCGCTAGCCCTGCTGCTAGCCGCCGCGCCCGAGGTCAGTGTGTGTGTGTGTGTGTGTGTGTGTGTGTGTGTGTGTGTGTGTGTGTGTGTGTGTGTGTGTGTGTGTGTGTGTGTGTGTGTGTGTGTGTGTGTGTGTGTGTGTGTGGCCGCACTCACGCACTACCACGTGCTACCGCTGCGGGCCGTCTGTGTGCGGCCGCTGGCACTGCTGCTAGCCGCCGCGCCCGAGGTCAGTGTGTGTGTGTGTGTGTGTGTGTGTGTGTGTGTGTGTGTGTGTGTGGCCGCCCTCACGCACCACCACGTGCTACCGCTGCGGGCCGTCTGTGTGCGGCCGCTAGCCCTGCTGCTAGCCGCCGCGCCCGAGGTCAGTGTGTGTGTGTGTGTGTGTGTGTGTGTGTGTGTGTGTGTGTGTGTGTGTGTGTGTGTGTGTGTGTGTGTGTGTGTGTGTGTGTGTGTGTGTGTGTGTGGCCGCCCTCACGCACCACCACGTGCTACCGCTAGCCCTGCTGCTAGCCGCCGCGCCCGAGGTCAGTGTGTGTGTGTGTGTGTGTGTGTGTGTGTGTGTGTGTGTGTGTGTGTGTGTGTGTGGCCGCACTCACGCACTACCACGTGCTACCGCTGCGGGCCGTCTGTGTGCGGCCGCTAGCCCTGCTGCTAGCCGCCGCGCCCGAGGTCAGTGTGTGTGTGTGTGTGTGTGTGTGTGTGTGTGTGTGTGTGTGTGTGTGTGTGTGTGTGTGTGTGTGTGTGTGTGTGTGTGTGGCCGCACTCACGCACTACCACGTGCTACCGCTGCGGGCCGTCTGTGTGCGGCCGCTGGCACTGCTGCTAGCCGCCGCGCCCGAGGTCAGTGTGTGTGTGTGTGTGTGTGTGTGTGTGTGTGTGTGTGTGTGGCCGCCCTCACGCACCACCACGTGCTACCGCTGCGGGCCGTCTGTGTGCGGCCGCTAGCCCTGCTGCTAGCCGCCGCGCCCGAGGTCAGTGTGTGTGTGTGTGTGTGTGTGTGTGTGTGTGTGTGTGTGTGTGTGTGTGTGTGTGTGTGTGTGTGTGTGTGTGTGTGTGTGTGTGTGTGTGTGTGTGTGGCCGCCCTCACGCACCACCACGTGCTACCGCTGCGGGCCGTCTGTGTGCGGCCGCTAGCCCTGCTGCTAGCCGCCGCGCCCGAGGTCAGTGTGTGTGTGTGTGTGTGTGTGTGTGTGTGTGTGTGTGTGTGTGTGTGTGTGTGTGTGTGTGTGTGTGTGTGTGTGTGTGTGTGTGTGTGTGTGTGTGTGTGTGGCCGCACTCACGCACTACCACGTGCTACCGCTGCGGGCCGTCTGTGTGCGGCCGCTGGCACTGCTGCTAGCCGCCGCGCCCGAGGTCAGTGTGTGTGTGTGTGTGTGTGTGTGTGTGTGTGTGTGTGTGTGTGTGTGTGGCCGCCCTCACGCACCACCACGTGCTACCGCTGCGGGCCGTCTGTGTGCGGCCGCTAGCCCTGCTGCTAGCCGCCGCGCCCGAGGTCAGTGTGTGTGTGTGTGTGTGTGTGTGTGTGTGTGTGTGTGTGTGTGTGTGTGTGTGTGTGTGTGTGTGTGTGTGTGTGTGTGTGTGTGTGTGTGTGTGTGTGTGTGTGTGTGTGTGTGTGTGTGTGTGTGTGTGGCCGCCCTCACGCACCACCACGTGCTACCGCTGCGGGCCGTCTGTGTGCGGCCGCTAGCCCTGCTGCTAGCCGCCGCGCCCGAGGTCAGTGTGTGTGTGTGTGTGTGTGTGTGTGTGTGTGTGTGTGTGTGTGTGTGTGTGTGTGTGTGTGTGTGTGTGTGTGTGTGTGTGTGTGTGTGTGTGTGGCCGAGCCCGGCTGTGTGTTACTAGCTGCCGGGGTGATAGGAGGCTGGCCGTACCGGTGCCAGTGCTAAAACTACCCCCCGCGCCCGGGTATCTGTGGTGCTAGTGCCTTAAAGATAACAAACGTAGATCCTTTGAGCCGCAATCTTATCTGGTATTTTCTTCAATATTAACGATAAGATATCTAAGTCCTTCGAGCCACATTCTCTTCGAGTATTTCATAACTTGAATATTCTGCACAATAGACAATTATGTCTCCTACGTTGGTCTTCTTAATTTTTAACTAAAATATAGTGGTCCTTCGAGCCCGATTTATATTTAGCGTTTTCTAATCAAGAAACGCTCAATGATGTCCTGTTACGACTACCTTTGATTACCTTATAAATGTTGTTTTTAAAGCCGGATCTGACACATAGTATCCCGGCAGGGCGCGCTGGACGGGGTGTTACGTCAGTACGCGGGCATGGGGGCGCGCGTGGGTGAGCGCGCGGCGCGAGCGCTGGCCCTGCAGCTGGCGCGGGCGCTAGAGTACTTGCACGACAACAGGGTGCTCTACAGAGACCTTAAGGTACCACACTCGTCACAGTTTATACCGGCTGTTGCCAAGGATTGATGGGAGGAGCTCGGTGCCGTATTGGTTTGAGCACTATGGTTTCGATACGAAAAACAAAGAAACTTTCGCCATGGTTGATCCCGGGATGGGTCACATATTAAGCCGTTGGTCCCGATTGCTCCCGCAACCGCTTTAACCCCCCGACCCGCATTGGGCCAGCGTGGTGGTGTTAACGCCCAAACTCCTCATGTGTTTTTCCCATGTAGGAAGGCCTGTGCCCAGCAGTGGGACGTATATAGGCTGATGATGATGATACTCACTATTAGACTCGCCGCCCACGCCGCTGTCCCCGTCGGACGCAGTAGCTGTCTTCGCATATGAACTCTTCTTACCGGCTCACATCAGGTGGTGTGACGTCATTTGACGTGCTTTCTATAAAAAAAAATGATGATGTAAGCGTGTCGTATGTCAGGCGGAGAACGTGTTGGTGTGGACGATGCCGGCGCCGCAGCAAGCCGCCGCCGCCGAGCTCAGCGCCGCGCCGCTAGACCTGCACATCAAGCTGGGCGACTACGGTACTCACGCACCCACTCACTCATTCACTCACCGACTCACTAAATCACTCACACACTGACTCACTGACTCACTGCTCTCACAATCCTTTGGTGTGACACGTCACATCGTCATATCGCTTAACTAAGCTCATTGCAATTAAAATCCGGGAAAAATAGTATTGTTATTACTAGCTAGCTGCACCCGGCATGCTTGGCAATGCCCGTAAGGAGTCTTCTAATAAAAATAAAAAAAAGTTTTTATAATTCAAGAACCTTCGCGAGCCTCCCCTAAACTATGCTACGAAAGTTTCATCACAATCTGATCAGTAGTTTCGAATCTCATGGAGGACAAACATACAAACATGAATTTTTACCCCTTGACGAAAAAAGAGTAGTGTTATAAGTTTGACGTGTCTGTCTGTGGCGTCTTAGCACCTAAACGAATGGACCGATTTTGATTTGTTTTTTTTTGTTTGAACGCTGACGTGATCAGAATGTCTTATAGCTATAATTTATGAAGATCACTGAATGCATTTGAGGACTATCAGCTCACTGTCTATTGATAAAAAGGTTTCATTAACTCTCATAGATCCGAATGATTTGAAATTTAGTTTATTGTAACTTCGGTGACATTCCCATGACATACTAACCTTGAGCTGATCCTATACTATTAAATAGTCTGCGGGATGCTTAATTCTTCAGAAACTTCTAGCAGATATAGCGTGTTTGGGCTAATAAGAATGTCTCAATGAGATGGTGTTAGATAGATAATTAATGAGGCCGGGGGTTACTTAAATTTTTTTATATATTTTTTTATTGATATACCTAATGATAGACTCGCTCACTTTTATAAAAAGTTGCAAGACCTTCACTACTAAGTTGTAATTCTGTGTGTGGCAGGCATTAGCCGCCTGGCGCCACCGTCAGGCACCAAGGGCTTCGGCGGCACTGAGGGCTTCATGGCGCCCGAGATCATGCGTTACAACGGTGAGGAGGAGTACAACGAGAAGGTGAGCTTTATGCGCTCATCCACCCTCTAGGACCGGACATAAAAAATAAAAAGAAATCAAAAATATCTTTATTGAAGTAGGATTTCTTTCAAATCGTCAAAAATTCCATAATTGTATGCTTTTGACGTGACTCCAGTCATAGGATAGTAAACTTCCAATTGAGATGCAATAGAATTCCATCTACTTCAAGTATCTTTAGCTTAGATAGTAATATGCCATGATTGCCTTTATCAAATACTCAAATGTCTGTGTAAACCACATCTACTTGTACCTAATCCTCAATCTAATTTGGTTGCTACTTCAGAGACAAAAGAGACGAGATTGCATTCTACAGACCGATGATTTCTGAAATGCTGGAAATCAGTTAATGAAGTCTTGTACCGCACGGTATAAAATATTATTGGTAAACGAGACTCTCAAATAATTTAGCAAAACTTGACAAAGGGTCTATAGGTTTTTTACGTCCCTTTCATCGCCCTTTTTGAAGCATGGGGCTATTCGTGCTTTCTTCCATTCATTTTGAAATACTCCGGTTCTCAAGGAAAGATTGCTAACGGTACCGAATCGCTGCCGATCCGTTTAGGAAAACTAATAGCAGAAATGGCCCACAAGTCAGAAAAGTCGAGCATAACGAAATGGTATATCTCGTCTTAATTTAGTAACTACAAAACTAATAATATTAGAAATATGAATCTAATGTCATTATTCACCTCTTCAAGTCACCACGGTTTTAAGAACTCATGACTCACATATGTGACAGCGCGGTGATTCTTTTGTATGTTTATAGAATTTGTCCACTTGAGACTTGCAATTCTTTGGGCTACGTCAGCGACCTTAGTTCTCCTGCGGATCTCATCATTTCTGATTCGATCACGCAGAGAAACACCAAGCATAGCCCTCTCCATTGCTCTTTGGGTGACTTTGAGCCTTCTTATAAGGGCCCATCGTTAACGGCCAGTACAAGACGTGCAAGAAAGAAATATATATCACTGCTATCCTCGGAAAGTATGGGCGATGCACAGGTACCCCAAAGTGCAGCGGCGAACGAGCAAGGCGGCTTCGGGAGCATCTTAAAACTGCTTAGGACATTTCACGCTAAAATTAACGGCCGTTAATCTTCTCCCAGGTGGACTGCTTCTCATACGGCATGGTGCTATACGAAGTGCTCTCGCTGCGGCAACCGTTTGAGGGTCACGAAGCCGTTAAGGACGCGATCCTTGATGGTACCAGGCCTACGCTTACCACCAGGGTATGTTTACAAGTATTAAGTTTTTAATAATAACATCTGTTCTGTAATATCGTTACTCTACTTGAGTCGTTCGTTGTTTTTTTTTTATACAACTGGATGACAAACAAGCTGACGGCCCACCTGATGGAAAGCGGTAACCGCCGCCTATACCTGCAATAACAAGCAAAAATCACTTGAATCACTCGTTTTGAATTATTGAATACGAGGGGGCCCAGAGCAGACCCTTGAGGTACACCGAGATTCATATTTTGAAATACTAGAACTACATCTGCATTTAATATCAAAAACTAAAGGGCAACAGTAGCGTATATTTTCCGATTTTGTGAAAAATAGTGCCATATTCAAACTCAGGCAACATCCCAATTGAGTATAGATAAACCAGTACTAGCCTTGTGGTGGTAGGAGCTGTCGTACCCGTGCACGATGCTGGAGATGATGCGTCGGTGCTGGAGCGACCGGCCGGAGCGTCGGCCGTCGTCGGCGGCGCTCGTGTCCGCGGCGGCCGCGCCCGAGTACGTCACGCTGGCCGACGCCGCCGCCGCCTCCGCCTCCGCCTCCGCCGCCTCCGCCTCCGCCTCGGCCATGGCCGCGCCGCTGCTCGCCACGGACGGTAAAGATAAAGACAATTTATTTGTGTGACATGTTGCGCCAACTCATTTATTGGCATACAAATATTTCTTATTAAATTAAAAACTTTCAAATAATAAAATATATTTACACAATAAAAAAAATACAATTAATAGTTTTATTCAATATTTATTCGGAAAATGCTATGTCAATATTATCCATCATAAATCAAGTGAAGAAAAAAAATATTTAAACAAAAATTAAAACTGAAAAGTATAAAATAATTAAATTTTGGTAGTTAGCTACTCATCCCCTACGAACATATTTTTGGAGTCGGTGCTTCACTATCTATGGTTTCTGAAAACAACTTAGCACCAACTCCAAAAATATCCTCCTCCTTCCTAGGGGATGAGTACCTACTAAAATTTAATTATTTTATCCTTTTCTGTTTTTTGGAGTCGGTTTTAATTTTTGTTTAAATAATTTTTTTTCACGATTTTTAGTGATAACTTTTGAAGGTAAAAGCTAGATGGGTGACCTTGAGCTTATATTGTTTTCTATTATCGTATCATTTCACTAAAAATTCATAGGAAAGCAAAAATCCGCAATTTCGCATATGTAGACGACTTAATTTTTCCAATTTTTTTAATTTAAAGACCAAACTACCCTATGGATTTTCAAAAAATTTTTATGGGACCAAATGGGAACTATTCCGCATCGAACAAAAAAGAATCATCAATATCGGTTCACCCAGTCAAAAGTTCTGAGGTAACAAACATAAAAAAAAACATACAGACAAATTGATAACCTCCTCCTTTTTTTGAAGTCGGTTGATAATAATAATTAATAGGTCAAAACAAATTCATAATTTGTCTCTTAAAAAATCAGTCACACTAATAACATTTTCCAGTTAACAATTTCTTTACTGTTCGTTTAAACGAGTTAACATTTAGTTCCTTTATAGAAGCAGGGAGTTTATTATATATTTTAGGCGCCATACCGAATACACTTTTTGACATAAGGGCCGTCCTTGATCGGTGGGTCGCTGTCGGCCGTCGTCGGCTCTCGTCGGTCGTCGTCGCCGAGTTAGTTAAACACGCCTTTCTAGATGACAAATTACAGGACAGCTGTCCTTTTTTTTTATTCTTGACGCACGATTTCAAATTTAGCCCATAAGTTTAATTTTGAACCCCCAATGAAAAAAGGGGGTGTTATAAGTTTGACGTCTCTGTATGTGTATCTGTGTGACTGTGTGTGACATCGTAGCTCCTAAACGAATGGACCGATTTTGATGCGGTTTTTTTCGTTTGAAAGCTGACGTGATTAGGATTGAGGACTATCAGCCCGTTTTCTACACGATAAAAGGGTTTTACTAACTTTCACAGATGCGATTGATTTGAAATTTGGTGTACTGTCACTTCAGTGACATTCCCATGACATACTAACCTTGAGCTGATCCTATACCATCAAAAAGTCTGCGGGATCCTTAATTCTTCAGAAACTTACAGCAGATATAGCGTGTTTGGGCTCTTATGAATAGTCTCAATGAGATGGCGTTAGATAAATTATTAATAGGGCCGGGGGTTACTTTATTTTTAATTTTATATTTTTATTGTAAAATAAAAATCGGTGGTAAGTTTTAACAATTACTTATATTTATTATAGACACTGGAATCAGAAGAAAGAACGTTGTAGAATGTTATAGAATCTTATAATGAGGGGAGGAGGACTGACGTTGGTTGGGGCGGAAAGGTCCTCGAGTGGCGGCCGCGTACCGGGAGACGCAGCGTTGGTAGGCCTCCACGAGGTGGACCGACCATCTGGTGAGGGGCGCGGGTAGACAATGTTTGGAGATCTTTGGGGGAGGCTTATGCCCAGCTATGGGCGTCTCTCGGCTGAAATAATGACATGACGATAATAATGAATTAGAAATCGAGCAATTACATTTTTTTTCCTTCTCCATCTCGGAAAGAGGGTTTTTGCTCTTCGATATCTGAGTGCAAAAGCCGTTTTTATCCGCTAGAGGATAAAGTAAAATTGAATTTAGAACACTGTGTGCACTAGTGAATTCAAAACATCATTAAACCTCTTTACTTCTACCTCCGTGGTGCCGAATTTATCATACAACCTTTTTGAACTGGTTAAAAACTTAGCCTCGGCAGTTTCTTGGTGTACTTTTCATTTAATTTGCTTGGCGCGCGCCATTTTCTTTTCGCGACATATTTGTTAAAACCATAGGTTTAAAACAAGTAAAAAACCTAAAATGAATGATTCTAGCGATGAAGAAGTTTATTTGACGCCAACAGAATTGACTGAAACTGTTAATAAAGCGCAAATGCTTTTTTTTGCATTGAGTCATTTCCTCGTTGGGGTGGGATGAAAAGTTACGTGTTGCACTCGAGTGCAAAGATTTTTCACCTCGTGCTCTTTTGATTCCCTCGCTAACGCTCTCAGGATTCTAAGAATCCTTCGCTTTCTCGGTCATCAAAATTGAGCACGCGGTTAAAAAGCAACTTTGCACTCTTGTATAACAAATAACTATTACCACATGGTTCTCAGATCAGCATGAGGCTAGGCGGTTACCGTAAACTATAGATGCTCGTAGCTCTTTGGACATCACTCACGCGTTGTTACCGTATCCTATACGCTCTCGTAACACCTTGAACACTACTGACGCGTGGGGTACGCTGAAATCTAGAGAAATCATTATGTATTTATTTACCAACCTAGCTACTACCATGTCACCTAAGTCTGCCGCCATAAGAATAATGTTAATGACAAAAATGAAAATGAAAATATCTTAGTAATTAAAATAGAATAAAACTAGAAAAATTTCACGTCCTGAGGCAGGAATCGAACCCGCGACCTTTCGCAATCCGGGCGACTGCTCTGACCACTGAGCCACCCAGGACTTGGGATATCCCTGTGAAATTCTTCTAGTCTATCTTGTATTTGCGTTTATGAGCTAACGTCCACCCTACAATGTCGAAATATTCTATTTCAACATCCGAAACGAGTATTTTTACAAATACCGACGATTCGGTTAAGTTGGGGCAGTGCTTTCAAATATTCTTAATTTTTGATTTTAACATTATTATAAATGTTTGAAAAATTACTTAGTAATTAAAATAGAATAAAACTAGAAAAATTTCACGTCCAATTTTCGCGGGTTCGATTCCTGCCTCAGGACGTGAAATTTTTCTAGTTTTATTCTATTTTAATTACTAAATAATTTTTCAAACATTTATAATAATGTTAAAATCAAAAATTAAGAATATTTGAAAATATCTTTATTCATTTAGGCCCCCCAAGAAGCACTTTCGAATCGTCAAAAAACCCTTATGTCTATCACATAAAATAATATTAACTAACAATGTCATAATGTTTTTCTTTCTGTCTAGTCTGGATCTACGTAAGCTAACAATGTTATAATGCCAGTCTGTCTATCTGTCGGTCAGTTAGACAGTCTGTGTCAGTCAGTCTGTCTGTCTGTATGTCAGTCTGTCTGTCTGAATTCACACCGGTTCCAAAAGTTGAACTATCGAGAAGATTCCGGCAACAAACTCGTGTAGTCACTCTTTTCAATTATTAAGTTACAATGTCTATGTTAGCAGCATGGATTTCCGGCAGTTGGAGCTAAGAAAGCCAGTTCCTCTGCTCGCATACATCCTCGGCTTTATCATCACTTATCATCAGGTCACATGAAGGCCAAGAGTTACCCCGTTAGCAATGAGAACACTATGCCCTGCCAGTGTGTAAACTATTCTGTGCATCTCCCCCAGAGTTCCCCGGGGGGTGGGAGGTGTGGCAGAGCGGGGGGGAGCCGGGGAGGGTTCACTCGCTGGTCACGTCCCGAACTAGACTGATGCAGCACCACACCCTGAGGCTACCACCAGGTAATACTAACAATAACAATAACAATTGTTTATTTGTGAACATACTTGTAGGGTTTTTTTATACAACTAGATGACAAACAAGCTGACGGTCCACCTGATGGTAAGCGGTTACCGCCGCCTATACACACCTGCAATAACAAGGGAAAATCACTTGATATTGCAGGTGAGTTGTCATCCTCCGGCCTAAGATGAAATGCCGTCCATGCCCAGAAATTACACTGGCTACCTTTCCCTTCAATCTGAAACACAGCGAACTGTTTTACGGCTGAAATTAGAAAGGCGGTGGTACCTACCCAGGCGACCCTACATACGGGCCTACCAACTATCGATATAATTACTGATACGTGCAATCCAAAGTATAAAACAGATTTTAAGTCTGAACTTTATTTTGCTTCCACAATATTTTTGATTATTTTAGTCACTTTTAGACTACAATTTACTCAAGTATCACAAGTTGCGAATCAGAGTTATGAGGAACTGGGTGGAGTAGTGGTTTGAACGCTCTGGTTGCGATTACGAAAACAAAGCAACTTTCGCTATGGTCGATCCCGGATGGGGCAATCAAAATTTCTAATGTCTCGCTCTTCCGTGATTCGTGGTTCACGTTAAGCCGTTGGTCCCGGTTGTTACTGCAACCTTAACCCACCAACCCGCATTGGGCCAGCGTGGTGGTGTTATGGCCCAAGATCCTCGAATGTTTTTCCTGTGTAGGAAGGTCTGTGCCCAGCAGTGGGACGGTCATAGGCTGATGAGATACGAGATACATTTATTTGGTTGTGTCAGTAAGCAGACAATATTGTATGTGGGATCCTTTAAGTTGGCATAATGCATTTACTCCTCATATACTTTGGCATAATGAATTTGGCATATTGTTGTCTGTCATAATATTACTTTGGCATAATTGTTCTTTTGCATAATATTATTTTGGCATAAGTATAATTTAGACTAATGCAATTACCCATTATTACAATTTGCATGATAGTTTTAGGCATAATGTAAAGTCGTATAAATGAACATGTATTTGAGTAGGTACATAAAAATGAGGCACATTCCTAATAGTAGGTTAGGGTACGACGGGGGTGGCCCTTGGGCCACCTCTAAGCCGCCAACATGTTTATTTTAAATACGAAAAGTATTTTATTAGAGCAATATGTAAAATTGTGTAATAATGTTGTTGCCAGTATTCAGTATGGTTTTGTATCATTATGCCTTTTTCCAAATATGGTTTAGTACATTGTGTGTCTATTATCTTAGGAGTTACTTATGCTGCGTAAGATTATTATGATTATATTCATTATGGTTTGATACCATTTGTGAATTTTATGCTTAAATATGATTATGCTGATTGTATTTATGATTATAAACAATTATGCTAAATTTGTTATGGATAATAATATTATGCGTAAATATCATTAGTATGAATTACCATATGCCAACATATTTTATGGTTTAATTTTTTATGCAAATGGATAGTAAACCATAATCATTGTATGTATGTTTATGGTGTATGTACATATTTGTCCAGAAAAGGACGAGGCTCTGTCAGTGACCGCGATGTGCCGCGTCGGCAGCAAGCTGTGGTTCGGAGACAGCTCGGGACGGGTCTGCGTCTACTCGTAAGTATTATAAGGGTGTCAGACAAGCTTGCCCGCCTGACGATGATTAATAAATTGCACGGCGCACTCTAGACAAAAACCAAATGTAGTCAAATTGTGTCCAAGACCATCCCGATTTTTTTTTCAAATCTTTTTGAATGAATGTCTACCTAAAATATAATAAAAGTTTAAATTTAAGCGCAGTTTACAGGCAGAATAATAATTATTTCCCCCATATTTTGGCACACTTACGATTCGGTAGTGGTAGCTAGGTTTTTAACGACTCATGTACCTACTGATTTACCATGTACACACGATAGCACGTGTAGCAGTTGCACTACGAAAGCCTTTATTAAGTACTGTTATAAATTGTATTTGCACCCCTTTCTGCTTTCTATGCATTCTCTGTTTGTTCACTCACCATCACATGGCGTCCCGTGCCATCGCCGCGTTCCTGCCCGATCCGCCAGTCTCACTCCATAATCCATATTCGACGGTTGTCTCATTTTATTTTATTTCTTTTTTTTTAAAAAAAAAAAAGTCATTTATCCAGTCTCTCTTAATAATACGCAATAAGGCGGTCTCAAGGTCAAACTGTTACTCTTGATGTGCGGTCGACTGTTGCAATAAATACTTTGATTCTGATGATCTCCAACTTCACGCCATATGGCGATGTACTATTTATGGCTATAAATCTTGTTGTTGCAGAGACTATAAATAAAATAAACTTTATAAATAAAACGAAGCTTTACATACACCCTTTAAAGTACTATGCTGTATCAGAAAGGTGTCCCTTGCTATGGCTATTAAAATATATAATAGATTACCTGACAGCCTGAAACAGCTACCAATACGTTTATTTACAAAACAGTTATCGGTTGCTCAAATTATTAATGACATTGACAAGTCTGTGCGCCGCTAGTTTATTTTCTATTTTTAATAGAATAACAATTTTAGATTCAAAATCATTTGTAAAATTGAATTTTTTTTTTTGACAAGTAAAATATTGTAATGACATTGTTATTAAGCTAATGCCTACAGGCGGGCCATAGTTTTAAGGAGAACTTGTAAAAATTTAAACACCTATATTGTTGTCCGTAATCTATCTCCAATGGTTATTTGTATGTAAGTTTTTGTACACTTGTTGTTAATAAAAGATGATACTTGAGGAATAATTTCTTTACTGATTGTTTTACAATATTAAGTAGGTATATATATATATATGTTTATATAGTGATCACTCGCGGTGGCGGCGGATAGGTGAATAATAATTAATAAAATTAACTTCCCTATACGTCTTTATTCATCTTAACATATACACCGTGTTCCTGAGGATATACATTAACTTTGAATAATACTTCTATAGCTCTTGTTAAACATATCGTACAAAGAAAGTAGTAGTTCAAATAGGATAATTTTTAAATTATTGGTAAATTAAGTTTAACCAATTTAATTGTGCTGTGCAGTGAGAAAGAGTCTGTATCTGTGAGAGATTGCCACCGTGTGCAACCAAAACTATTAAACTTTATGTCATAGTTTCAAAAGTCAAAATTTGAAAAAACATTATGTTTAGAAAAGTTTATGTGGACATATGGACCAAAGTTTCAAATGCGACGTTGCCAGCTCAGGTAAAAAGTATTTCATATGAGATAAATTACATCTAAGCATTTAGTTTGTATGAAAATAAAAAATGGTAAAGTAATTGGCATTCATAAAAGTGTCCATAGTAAAAAATGATCACTAGGTGGTAGACCCGTATGTAGGGTCGCCTGGGTAGGTACCACCGCCTTTCTTATTTCAGCCGTGAAACAGTTCGCTGTGTTTCGGATTGAAGGGAAAGGTAGCCAGTGTAATCACTGGGCATGGACGGCATTTCATCTTAGGCCTCAGGATGACAACGCACCTGCAATATCAAATGCTTTCCCTTGTTATTGCAGGTGTCTATAGGCGGCGGTAACCGCTTACCACCAGGTGGGCCGTCAGCTTGTTTGTCATCTAGTTGTATAAAAAAAAATATAGTCTGAATAACATGCCGAAGTTAATGTATAACCTCAGGAACACGGTGTATAATTGTATCTACTTATGTGCCACAAATAAAGTTATTATGAATTATTTCAACGTTTGTCTGTGTGGTTTGTTAGCGCGTGTTCGTGCGCGTTCCTGTGGAGCGTTCGCGTGCAGGAGTGCGTGGGGGGTGCGCCCTCGGCGTGCGCGGCGTTGCTACCCCTGCCCAAGCTTCACAGGGTGGCCCTAGCGCTCGCTTGTGGCAGGTATGTAAGCTTTTATTGCTATTATAATATTATAATTATTTAAAACTTTCTACTAAATTAATAAGATTGTAAAAACTTAATAAGTAAATAAGACAATCAGATTTCTTTTTTAAAAATTGTTTCTGAACTATTCGGCCGGAAATGTACGTTTAGCGGTCATGTCATGAGTATAGTTTGTGAATTGACGGTTGGTCGAACTCGCCACTTTTAAATAACGTGGCAAGTTCGACAAACGAGAGATCGCGCCATTCGGTTTGTAGCAGCTGCCTAGAGCAGTCGTCATAGTGGATAAGAATTTCTTTGTGGAAGTGAAATAAACTGTGAAACAATTGATCTGAGGTTTTACTTCTGAGACTGACTCCTTACAGGTAAGTGCAACAGAAAGGCAGTAGAGGCAGCAAAAAGGGATATAAGGGTTAAGTACTGTTGCGCAATCCAATTCAACAACCAAATCAAGAATTTGAAGAGATTGAAATTATTTTTATAACAATTACAAATAATGAAAGAAAACGATGATAAAAAATATGGATCTCCTTTGTCAATACATCTATAGTAGATGTTGACAATGAAGGCAGCAGTAAGGACAGTCAAGGCAGCAGTAAGAGTAGTCATGGCAGCAATAAGAGTAGTTAAGGCAGCAGCGAGGGTGACTTGGGGGGACCTTTAGTGATTAACGTACAGGTATAAACATTGACTTCAATGGTGACGGCAATTTTTGTAGAAACAAAATATGCATAATAACGAAATATTAGCTTTTTTCGGATTTAGGAGATTTATTCAGATTTTTTGAATTAGTGTACATATACCTGGCTGAATATAAAACATCTCTATAATATTGAAGGACAGTCAAGGCAGCAGTAACTGCAGTCAAGTCAGCAGTAACTGCAGACAAGGCAGCAGTAAGGACAGTCAAGGCAGCAGTAAGAGTAGTTGAGGCAGCAGCGAGGGTGACTCAGGGGGACCTTTAGTGATCAATGTACAGGTATAAACAGTGACGTGATGCGGTGACGGTGGTTGTCAGGTTGTTCCTGGTGACGTCACAGCGTCCCGAGGCCGAGGGCAGCTTCGTGCTGACGGAGCTGGGCGCCGCCACCGAGCTGTGCTGCCTCGCGACCGTCTCCACGCCGCAAGGGTGAGGCCATACTGAACGGTTACTGATCAACATTTTCTGCTAAAAGTTATATTTTTTTAACTACAAACATTGTAATTTAATATTTGAAAAGAGTGTCTACACGAGTTTGTTGCCGGAATCTTCGCGGTAGTTCAACTTTTGGAACCGGTGTTATTTCAGACATGACAGACAGACAGAGACTATGACGTTGTTAGTTAATATATTTTTTGTGATAGTTATAGAAATGTGTTTTTTAACGATTTAAAAGTGCTTCTTTGTGGCCTATTTAAATAAAATTTTTATTTTTTTATTTCATAAGTGTTTAGACTAAACCTTCCGGCCAAATATAAAATTAAAAATTTAAGTAACCCCCGACCTCATTAATCATCTATCTAACACCATCTCATTGAGACTATTCATAAGAACCTAAACACGCTATATCTGCTGTAAGTTTTTGAAGAATTAGGTATTGTTAGACATAAGAAATAAATAATTTGTAATGTTTAAGTTTCCTTTTCAATTTTAGGAAATTACTATTGGTTTGATTAAATTCAAAACGATAAGCAAATGTCAATGTCATTTCTCTCTCTGGTCAGTTTAACTTTTTCTTCGTCATACAGCCAGCAAGTTGGCTGTATGTCACCAATTGAAATTTGCTTGTCTATGCCCATTGCTTTTAAAATATTTCAACATTTATCATAGAATAAGTTTTAGTCTTTTTCTTGCAAGCATAGTGTAAAGAGGATTTTTAATACAAAGTAAAGTCGTTTTGAAAATGTACGTTGGTGGGTGGTGTGATATCTTTCGACCATTCTGAGTTGAACAGTTGACCGAATAGGTTCTGTAAAGAAAACTTTAAGTTTAAATAATAAATCAGTATTTGTGAGTCTTCCTTTATTATTCCTTAACACTTCTAACAGTATAGAATCAACTCAAAGTTAGTATTTCATGGGATCAATCGGATCTGTGGAAGTTAGTAAAACCCTTTTATCATGGAGAAAATGGGGTGATAGTCATCCAACGCCTGAACTGATCTTCATAAATTATAGCTAAGAACTATCGTAGTCACGTCAGCTTTCAAACAAAAAAAAAAACGAATCAAAATCGGTCCATTCGTTTAGGCGCTACGATGCACGCACCTGCAATATCAAGTGATATTTCCTTGTTATTGCAGGTGTCTATAGGCGGCGTATATACCATCAGCCCGCCTAGCATGACCACCGAAACGCGATATGATAAGTTCGCAGTTTCGATAAAATTACAAGATGGCGGTTGTAGGTGAAATTTTATCGAAACTGCGAACATGTATATATACAATACAAGTTCGCAGTTTCGATAAAATTACAAGATGGCGGTTATATCCAATGATTTTTGACAGTTCGAAGCGATAAATAGCTTTATCATATCGTATCATATCGCGTTTCGGTGGTCATGCTAGGCGGGCAGGTGGGCCGTCAGCTTGTTTGTCATCTAGTAGTATAAAAATAATGTTCAGGTGCGAGGTGTGGGCGGGCGGCGATGGGCTCCAGGCGTACGCGGTGTGGGCGGGCGGGGTACGCGGCGCCGACGCCGTGGGCCAGGCCGGGGGGGACGGGGCCATGCCTGGCCCGGTGGCGTACCTGGCCGCGGCAGCGCACCGCCCGCTAGTGCTGGCCGCCGCGCGCGCAGGTAACCACTGCCTAACATGTAAACGTTGTAGCCGACAAGATAGACATATTCTCTTGTACAATTCAGGAATTCAAGTGGGTATCTATTTCAATTATATCATACCAAAATTTTTAAATGTAGACTTACTCTATTGTATTGGGGAAACCTGTAATGATAGATGTGATTGATTTTAAATAAATAAATAACTTAATCATTGAAAAAAGGGACTACCTACACGAGTTTGTTGCCGGAGGTTTCTTGGTAGTTCAACTTTTGGTACCGGTGTAAGTTTAGACATGACAGACACATAGATAAACAGACCGACAGATTGACAGACTGACAGACTGTCAGACTGACAGACTGACTGACAGACCGACAGACTGACAGATCACAGGCGGACAGACGGACTGACAGTCTGACAGAAACATACAGACAGACTGTCAGACAGACGGACTGACAGACTGACACAATGACAAACTGACAGACAGATACAGAGAGACGGACTGACACAATGACAAACTGACAGACAGACGGACTGACAGACACAGTGACATACTGACAGCCAGACAAACTGACTGACATACTGACAGATAGACTGTCGTGTGGCCCAATGTGGACAGTCGGTCAGACAGATAGTGTCAGGTGGTATTATGGCCCAAGCTCCTCGTGTGTTTCTTCCATATAGGAAGGCCTGTGCCCAGCAGGGGGACGTTGTGCGAATGTCGCACTGTAAATGTAATGGACTGTATTAAAGTTTTATTTTGGAAATACGATCTTGCCCCAACTATAGTGAGTGATACTAAAGGCTCCACCTACCTTTGATCGACGTACACCTTGGCATGGACGGCAGCTGTTAAGACACGCACGGCGCACCAGCCCTTAGCTTCACAAAATATGATGGTTGGATACTGTTCTTATAAATTGTAGCTCACAAAACACAATAGACACAATAGTTGGTATGTAACGTATATAGGCTGGTGATGATGATTACTGGTTATTCGCAGACGCGTGCGTGTACCAATGGTCGGCTGTGACTCGGCAGCAGACGGGCCGCCTCGACTGTAGCAAGCTGGCGCCGTGCTCCGAGACCCTGAGGTCACTGGAGGAGCCCGCCGACCACTGCCGGGTGAGGATAGGACCTAGGGTGGCAAACACAATTTCAGACGGCATGTACGGAGACGCTTCCTAAACACTGCATTGTGTCACGAACAATAAGGTCGAAAGAAGACACGTTTCTAAATGTCAAATTATATGACAGCTATCCTTTTTGCATTTATATTGAGAGAAAGACGTGCAACGAACTTGAATTTAGCGTGTATTTTACAGAATTAATATTGGCCATTACTGAATTTTCTAAATAAAAATGGAATATTCATAATCGAGCCAGCTAGGATGCAGACTATACTCACAATATTAAAAATCTCAATCATTTTAATAAAATTATGAAATTGCGCAATATAAGGATTATATCTATAAATTGATTTGATGATTTGTTTTCTTTGGGTCAACCAATTGTGAATAAATATAATATTGGTAAATTATTATTAGTAAAATATTAACAATATAAGAAGATCTAGTAATGTGTATGTATATAAACACTTAGTTAAATAAAATCGAAGAAAATATAAAGACACAATAATAAAAATAATGAATATTATATGTAATTGACATATGCCTCCTCCCTTCTAATTGCTGTGCCCGACAAAGTCCATAATGTACAGAGAAAGAAATTTTTAGACCTTATGGAATCACATTGTGGAAACGAAATTAAATTAAATATTTAGTCCATTTCTCCAGATTACAGCTCTGAACGTATGCGGGGAGACGGCTTACGTAGGGACTGCGCTAGGGGTCCTGCTGGTGGCAGACGTGGCCACGCTCAGACCCCTGACGGTGTTCAGGCCCTACGAGCGAGACGTGAGTACATCATTACCACTGCCTATACACTACTAACTTTGTAACTTAGCATTGAATGAATGAATGAATATTTATTTGCATAAACATGTGTATAAATAAACAGTAGGTATTACATAATAAAAAATTAAGTATCAACATGTTTTATCAATGACAGACATGCAAAACAAAGTTAAAACAAAAACATTTAATGTGACAAAATTCAATCGGTATGCTAATAAAATTAAATCAGTCGCAACATAATCAATTGAACATCATTCAATTTAAATTCAGAATTAAAGTCAATGGCCTTAAAAAAAAAAAATTTTTAAACAAAAATTAAAACCGACTTCAAAAAACTGAAAAGGATGAAATAATTAAATTTAAGTAGGTATTCATCCCCAAGAAACATATTTTTGGAGTCGGTGCTTTACTTTCTATTGTTTTTGGAAACCACTTAGCACCAACTCCAAAAATATGTTTCTAGGGGATGAATACCTACTTAAATTTAATTATTTCATCCTTTTCAGTTTTTTGAAGTCGGTTTTAATTTTTGTTTAAATTTTTTTTTCACAATTTTTAGTGATAACTTTCTACGGTCGAAGCTAGATGGGTGACCGTCAACTTATATTGTTTCCCACTATCGTATTGTTTCACTAAAAAGTCATTGGAAAAGCAAAAAATCGCAATTTCTCTTATGTAGACGATTTCATAATTTCAGTTTTTTTTTATTTAAAACCAAAGTACCCAACTGTTTTTGAAAAAATTTTTATGGGACCAAATGGCAGCTATTCCGCATCGAACAAAAAAAGAATCACGTAAATTGGATCAGTAATCTCGGCGTAATCGGTGTACATACATAGAAAAAAAAAAAAAAAAATAACATACCGGCCGAATTGAGAACCTCCTCGTTTTTGAAGTCGGTTAAAAAGTACTTATAATCATCTCCACAGTTTGTTATCTCATAGTCCAAGATCCCAGAGCCGCCAGACATAACTTATTTTCACATAGATGAAATGAAACCTTAGGTTCTCAGTAGCGTCTTATGTACTTGTGGAGCTTGACCAGTGACACCTGGGCAGGTACCAGGTAAGAAAGGTAACTAAAAATAGGGGTTTAATTTACATGGCTGATTTTTATATATGTTTTGTAGAATATTAAGTGCCAGACACTTTCCATGGACCAAAGCTTTTGTCAGACACTTTAAAGCTCCACAAAAAATAAATGAACTTTACTTATTTTTACGTCTGATTTTTTGATATGTTATTAAGGTAACTATTAAAAAGTTATATTTCATTAGTCAGACAAATTGTAGTGACCAAACATCCCCAAACACAAAAATAAATAAATACTATCTTTTCTTAATCATAGTTAAATAGTATTGTCTTACATTTTCGCGAGTACTACACATAAACAACAAAACACACCGACCAAAAAAACCGTCAAAAACTGACACCGTGAGCCGTATGCGTAATTCGGACCGCTCAAAATATAACACAAAGTGACGGTAGTCAACTTAAAACTTATCAAAGACAACTGACATCTTCACTCTACCCGTGACCACGATCGCTGTAAAGTAATCGAAACGTCGGGTGTATAATAATAATGTAACATCTAATTAAACGCGAGTTAAATCCGGTAAATTGGTTTTATTTCATGGTTAAATATTTTTTTTATAAAATGAATTTTCTTTTAATTGTTCCAATTATTCCCGATTCCCGCCTCAGGACGTGTAATTTTTCTAGTTTTATATTTTAATTACCTATATCAAAGTACTTTAATTAACCCATACATTACACTTGTAAGTCTAAATTTAATTACAATATATCTCACTCTCGCAATATGTAATAGGAAAAAGATAGCAAGAATTTGTTTACAGCTGGTAAACTTAGAAAGATTTTAAAGAAACCATAGACAATTTTAGATGGCATGTATTTTATCATGTTCAATAAGTTGAACACACGTTCCTAAAAGTCAAATTATATGACACTGTCGTATTCATAGTGAGAGAAAGAGATGCACTAAACTTAAATTTACACACACCACATCACACTGTTAGCTAACGTAAATTCAGACAGGACAGACAGACATAATGACATTGTTGGTTAACATATTTTCCTATACATAAAGCGAGAAAGATATATACTGTACTCAAACTTAGGTTTAGAGTGTGTCTTCAGAATCAGGACCAGTAAGGTGTTACTCTCCAATTTCTTTAATATGTATTATAAATGTTATTGGTATACAGATAACGTGCATAGTCCCGCTGACGAGCCACGAGGGAGCCAGCGGGCCTCCCATGGTGGCCACTTTTGGTACAAACTACCGCCCTCTGCTGGAGAGGTTCGCGCCGAGCCATCAGGTATACTAACTGTAATAGGAAACAACTGTTGTATTTGACATGTTTTGTAGGGTCGTCTGGGTAGGTACCACCGCCTTTCTTATTTCAGCCGTGAAACAGTTCGCTGCGTTTCGGATTGAAGGGAAAGGTAGCCAGTGTAATTACTGGGCATGGACGGCATTTCATCTTAGGTCTCAGGATGACAACGCACCTGCAATATCAAGTGATTTTCCCTTGTTATTGCAGGTGTGTATAGGCGGCGGTAACCGCTTACCATCAGGTGGGCCGTCAGCTTGTTTGTCATCGAGTTGTATAAAAAAAATGTATGGATCGTATAGAGATCCGGTCAGGTTTATGTACAATATAGTGAAGAATAGGTAATAATTGCAAAATTAAAAAATTTAAGTAACCCCCGGCGTCGTTAATCATCTATCTAACACCATCTCATTGAGACTATTCATAAGAGCCCAAACACGCTATATCTGCTGTAAGTTTCTGAAGAATTAAGCATTTCGTAGACTTTTTGATGGTATAGGATCAGCTCAAGGATAGTATGTCATGGGAATGTCACCAAAGTGACAGTACACGCAATTTCAAATCAATCGGATGTGTAAAAGTTTGTAAAACCCTATTATCATGTACAAAATGAGCTGGTAGTCATCAAACGCCTGAACTGATCTTCATAAATTATAGCTAAGAACCATCGTAGGCCCATCAGCTTTCAAACAAAAAAAACTGAATCAAAATCGGTCCATTCGTTTAGGCTCTACGATGCCACAGACAGACAGACACAGATACACAGACAGACAGACACAGACAGACAGACACGTCAAACTTATAACACCCCTCTTTTTTCGTCGGGGGTTAAAAATATGCAGAACACTATTCAATTGTCCATTTTCTTTTTATTTGCTTTGTTGCGTGGTACAAAAAAAGTTTTTTAATAAATAAAACTATGTCACTTTGCGCCCATGTCACTTTGGTGACGTTGAGTTGACTTCTATGTCGCCCGCCATATTGCCGTAGTGAATAACGGTGGAATGGAGGAAAAATTTCAACTTTTGTACAAACTATGGATGAAAACGAATAGTTAGTATTTTTCGCGGATTCAGGAGATTTTTTCATAATTTTTGAGAAACTGTGGCCGGATATGAAACATCTCTTTTTCACCGATTTTCTTAATTTATATACACAGATATAGGAAAAACTTGCCGATTCACTTTTTAATAAAGAATCTGTAGTTTTTATCTGTTTGTCTCAGTTAAAATAGAGAAACTCTGATAACGAACGTTGTATTTGACTTTGTTTATTGAAGTGAAGTAACATCCATCAATCAGAATACAATATTAGTGGATGAAACATAAATTCAAATATTTATTAGCCAGTTATACAACAGAAACGAACCCGCGACCCTTCAAAATCTGGATGACTGCTCAGATAACGTATACCCTCACAATGTCGAAATAAAAAAGTTGACATGTTTCTCTGATATGAATGAATATTTCTTCTTTATTTTATTATTCCTGATATTAATAAATATAAATAATCATTTCTGCAGGACAACAAGTACAACGGCGTTTACTGTCTGCTGTGGAGGGCGCACCACTGGCTTCCAGATTAAAGTTAATTATCAAAGTTAAAATACAACTTAGCTGTAAGCACTTTATCTCCTTTGCCTGTAAAATGAACTAAAACCTGGCGGCATGGGCTCGAACGCTTAGCCTTCCCTACATAGAAAGAATTTAACAAAAAAAAAAGAACTAAAACTTTCTGACAGTCCGATGTTAAATAAAGAATTGAATTTTAATTAATTCGCTTCTATCTTTAGAACGCTTTGTTTGTAAGATTAATAATAATACGGATGTAGATTAATATGACTAACGTTTTAAACGTCGTGTATCTTTAATTACGCTCCAAAACGCTACATGTCAATGTCACTGGACCGCCATGACGTCACCTATTGCCAAACACTGATAGGTTGCTATGGTGATTTAGATAGTTTTCCTTTTGACATAATTTGATGCTAACAATTGACGTCATACACTGAGATTGTGGTCGCTAGCAGGTGACCTGAGAGCGATTTAACTGCATTTATTTTATCAAATATTTATTTAAATTCCGCAATTATACAATATTTGTGTTTTTAGGAAGTCTCTTATGAAAACTACCATTGCGCGACAAAATTATATTTTAATTTGAATATAGTCAACGTACCTATTTATTATGAAACATTATTAGTATCTTAGCGTTAAATTTCTGAGAACTTTTTTAGCTAACAGGCGTTTATTGAAAACGCTTTTAAGCGAAATATAGCGATACCTTTTGAGTATCCAGCATTTTTAAGGGCTAATGGCTGTTTCTGGTTTTCAAATATGTCAGAGTTGACTCTATGAAGTATTTTACAAAAGCCATTACATTAATGGTATATTCTCTATAGATCTAAGGATGCTCCTTCTTATTCCCTTGTTTACTAAGCAAGCCAATGTTATATTATTTCATACACATGTCATGAAGTTATCAAACGAATACGATGTTTTTGAAAGTGGCCAACCATTTCTATGAACTAATATTAATGTTTTAATTTATTGTCGTACTGACGGCACTAGCCTGTATAATATCTGTTCAGAACTCCTTTTATACTTTTGTATTTTTTTTTCGTCCTGGTTATCAACTATCAGGTCTAAGTCATTTTGAATCGTCTCGAATTCGGATAAAATTTTTACTATATTTTCAATACGCTCTTTTAAATTATATAACTGATTACCTGAAATAAGGTCAGAACTATAAATTTTATTCAAATACTTATCGAAATTTGTGATTTTAGCTTTGAGGCTTCCTCGTCAAACTGTCAATTTTTCCACATCCATCTCGGCCATATTAAATAAACGTAGAATACTCCTTGTTCTACTTCGGGGTCACCATTCTTGTTTGGAAGATTTATAGTATTATTTATAATAAATTAATAAAGGATAAAATATTGTTGTTGGTTAGGGGGTTTATTGACAAATCATCTTATGTCACAAAATAATAAATTCATAAAAAAATACAAAAGTATAAAAGGAGTTCTGAACAATATCCATTAAAAGATATGTAAGAATCTCGATATTCAACGCCTTTTATAGCATTGAATGCCTATTAATATTTATACAGCGCGAAATAAAATTTAAGGGGGCGGTTTTGTTCGTATGACGCCTTTCAGGCGACTTTTATTTTCCGATTCAGTTAATATAAACATTATCACAATGTCTCGTGACAACCCTAAAAAATGCGTTCTAACGCGTATCGTACAATCGTGGGACACGGTATCCCTCCCTTTGGCCAAATTATTTTTCGTCAAATTTCACTTCGCATAAAACTTATCGCCTAAGTTTCATTTCGCAAATGAACCTATAGCAGCTGTACATTTCGCACATAATTCATTTGGTAAAATTATCATTTGGCTAAATATAGCAAATGTTTTATTTTGGCAAATATTATATTCCAAAAAAATATTTGCTCAAATCATCACTCCGCATACTTTGGTACTGAAATCAATTTTGCTAATACAGGAATTTCAGATATTAGTAAAACAAACGTATTTATGTTACAATACTTCGTAATGCAATAGTATGTTAAACATGCCAACGTGATTATTTTATATAACAAATGTATTGGGAAGAGTAAGTTTTGCCAAATGAAATATTGCCAAACAATAATTTGTGAAACAATAGTATGCCAAAAAAGAGATTTGCTAAATAAAAATTTGCAACACGTTGTTTGGACACACGTTTTTTTGCCAAATGAAAATTTGCGTAAAATAGTTTCCGATGTGATATTTTAGGAAACGTCTTTTGGCCAAACATTAGTAAACCGTACGACGCACTACAGTTATACCCCAGAACTCAAATTTTATTTCGGAATGCTGTAATACCCGGTATTTCTCCAATACTTTTGTATTGGTTCTAGCAAAATAGTTAGTGGTGCAATGAATATTGTACATAAGTTTTCAGGTACTAAGAAACGTGTTGACAGCATCCGATATGGAGACAAATATAGTTGCTTCCAACGGTGAGTGAAAAGGTTCTGGCGACTTTAGTCACCGAAAGAACACTAACAAATTAGTGATGTTTGCCTACAATCTTCTGTTAGGTGCTTTCAAAGTCGAGTACAAGTTTCGATGGGATTATGCCCAGCTCATGATCCCAATTTTTTCGTAGAGTTGCTTTTGTAAGAAGCCATCCTACCATAAATCCATAAATCTTGACTGATAGAAGCGGCAAAAGCGGCAAAAAAGTATTTTGAACAAAACAAAATGGCAATGTTGGAATACAATTTGCTTTTTTAAGACTTTTCGTTTAATATTGTTATTTTATTTCTTCATAGCCAGGGTCTACGATGGATTCTTACAAAAATAACTGTACAAAAAAATGATGCTCATGGGCTAGCCGAAATCCCATAGAAACTTATATCATCTCCTTTTCTAAATTTAAATATTGTGTATGATTGATCATACAATTTGTTGCTGTTAATATCCCAAATCTTAAAGTAAGGTAATATTCTATAATTATAATTTATAATAAAATAAAATAAATATAATTTATAATGTCTCAGAAACATGTATATGTTTATGGAATTTATTTTGTATGAAAACTGATCATGAAAAAATTTATTAATCGAAAAATAATATGCTATTGTATTTTTTTATTTAATACCCTAAAGTAATGGGATATTAATAGCAACTTGTTGTAATACAACTTGTTATTATTATGTAAGACTAAAATGAATTATAAGTGACGATCAAAATACTTTGTTTAATGTTTGACTTAAGTATTTAAATACAATGTGACTTATGGTTCGTTTTCTGGGCCTAATTGTGAAGGCAAGTCTAAATTGAAGTACAGTATATCTCTTTCTCGCAATATATAACAGGAAAAAGATAGCAAGAATTTGTTTAGAGCTGTCAACTAAATTTAGACAGATATCAAAGAAACCATAGACAATTTTAGATGGCATGTACGGAGGTGCCTTCTAAATGCATTTGATCACGTCCAATAAGGTGGAAAATTAAACGCACGTGTCTAAATGTCAAATTATATAACAGCTATTTTTTTTTCGTATTCATATTGAGAGAAAGAGATGCACTGAACTTAAATTTAGACTTATCATGTATTATATTCTCGAGAATTAGGGCCAATATCGTTTCATTTATTAGTTAATTAAAATGTATGCATAGGGATCGAATGACCCTTTCTTCAAGTTTTACAATAAGCGACGCGGGTTTAGCTATCGTTTGTTAAAATCATTACAGTGAAGTAAAAAAATAAATAAGGAATATGCATATTGTTTCAAAATTTCAAAATACTACACGGTAAAAAGCTAAAATGATTTTTGAAAATTACATGAATGCCTGACTTATCGCCGTTTATAGATTTTGACGTATCAGTCATACATTTTTGTATAAAAAGATGTTTTAGAAAGAGACAGATATACTGCATTTTAAATTCAAACTAATCCAAATATTTCGGGAATTTTTTGGTTAAAGTCAATTCTGTTTTCACTATTCGCAGTAATATTATACGTGTTTTTGTACCCAGATGTATTAAACCAGTATATTTTTTTTCATGAATATTTCTTATTTAATAAACCTGAGATATAAAAGAAATAGGCGATGAATTCGGGGTCTCAGCCACCAGGATTGTCTGACTCCTGTCCCTGGCTTCGGATTCCTGTTATTTCTATCCTGTCCTAGAACATTACCAATTTATAGATTGTAATACCAAGACTACCCAATTCCAATATTTTATCCACATATAGATGTAAGTAAGCCTACCAAAGTTTGTATTTGTTATTAATTTACTAAAAATACGGTTGCTTGGCAACTAAACTGTGGTAGGCCTTATCCGTGTATAGAGTATTGAAACTGATTGTAAATCATTGCGCTACGAGAAAACAAGTGAAAGGAGATGACCCAAAAATGTATGGATGGGGATGTTTTTTTTTTAGTTAATGTACACTTAACTAAAAAAACATACAGCCGAATTAACAACCTCCTTTTTTGAAGACAGTTAAAATTGCCATAAATATACAGAACAGTAGGTATTCAATTATCGATTTTATTTTATTTGCTTTGTTTCGTTATAACAAGAATTTTATAGAAAAAAACTGCAACATTCATCATGGCGCCTATGTCACGTTGGTGACGCTTAGTTGACTTTTATGTCGTGCGCCTAATGGCTATATTGAATAATGGTGAAATTGAGGAATTATTTTAAACTGGTATTTTTTCCAGAATCAGGAGAGTTTTAATGATTTTCTGAGATATTGTACATACATATACCTGAACGTTTATGGAACATCTCCTTTCAGTTTGCTTATGATTTTGTTAGTGAATATAACAACCAAAGATATTGAATTATAAAAAAATATTTATTAACTGAGCATTGGTTTTTTATTTTACTACTAATGACATTTCAGTAACCTTTACAAAAATATGAAATTGGAAATTTTAAGCAACCCTGGCCTCATTGATCATCTATCTAACACCATCTCATTGAGACTATTCTTATGAGCCCAAAAACGCCATATCTGCTGTAAGTTTCTGAAGAATTAAGCATGCCACAGACTTTTTTATGGTATAGGATCAGCTCAAGGTTCGTATGTCATGGGTATTTTACCAAAGTGACAGAACAGGAAATTTAAAATCAATCGGATGTGTAAAAGTTAGTAAAACCCTATTATCATATTCTTAATTTTTGATTTTAACATTATTATAAATGTTTGAAAAATTACTTAGTAATTAATATACAATACAACTAGAAAAATTTCACGTCCTGAGGCAGGAATCGAACCCGCGACCTTTCGCAATCCGGGCGACTGCTCTGACCACTGAGCCACCCAGGACTTGGGATAACCCTGTGAAATTCTTCTAGTCTATTCGCAGGTCGCGGGTTCGATTCCTGCCTCATTTTTTTTTATACAACTAGATGACAAACAAGCTGGCGGCCCACCTGGTGGTAAGCGGTTACCGCCGCCTATAGACACCTGCAATAACAAGGAAAAGCACTTGATATTGCAGGTGCGTTGTCATCCTGAGGCCTAAGATGAAATGCCGTCCATGCCCAGTAATTACACTGGCTACCTTTCCCTTCAATCCGAAACACAGCGAACTGTTTCACGGCTAAAATAAGAAAGGCGGTTTTACCTACCCAGGCGACCCTACATATGGGTCTACCACCTAGTGAATCATGTACAAAATGAGCTGATAGTCATCAAACTTAGTCTTACTTTAGTCTTCTTAGTTCTTTATTTAGTCTTTTACTAGGTGGTAGACCCATATGTAGGGTTGCCTAGGTAGGTACCACCGCCTTTCTTATTTCAACCGTGGTGGGATAAGGTCGAAAAGCTCTTCAGAGCACTCTCCGTGTTATAGCCGAAAAAAGACGCTAAGATGTCTCTACTCAATTGCAGAGGCTTAAGGTTGTTCGTGACCTCTAAATCGCCAACGATACGGACAGCACGACGCTGAAATCTGTCCAGGGCATCCACGAGGTACTTGCTGGAGCCATCCCATACAAGTGCGAGCAATATTCCACGCAAGTCCGGACCTGAGTTTTGTAAAGCGGGCATAGTTGGTCAGACTTGAAAAATTGAGGCACCTTGTTCAGGACACCGAGCTTCCGTGAGGCTGAACGTTGCTTTAAAAACGCTAAAAATAGAAAGGGGTGAAGAAATTGGCAGGTTAGACCAAAGAGTAGGTACATTTTTTAGGTTAGACCGAGTCCTCCGGCAGCGTAGCGGCAATTGCGTCTGGCCGGACCCAAGAAGACGCGTGTAACGCGTGTTCGATTCCCCCCTGGTGCAAACAATTTTTTCATCGTTTTCTTTATTGGTATTTAATGTGAAGTACTTTTCTCATAATTAAGTGTGTTTTGGAGAGCACAAACGTCAAAAACTTTATTGTTTTTTTGGCGATTTATATTATAAAAATGTAATTATACGCATTACCTGCACGCAGGATTTGCACGACATCGCTACGAGAATTAACATATAATGTCTTGTTGAATATTTGTGTGTAAATAGGAAATCAATACAATGTTTCCTGCTTTTCAATGGAATTGCTTTCAATTTGGTTGAACCGTGTAATATCGGATAGAACGACTGTTTATCAAAATAGTTTTGATATTTAATCCCGTGTTGTCTAGACACAAACAATTAATCCTTTGGCCTTATAGAAGTACAATAATTATCACAATCTATTAAAATATAACAAAATGACCTCACCTCAAAGAATAAAATTCCTATTGACTTCAAATAGGCACCAATTTGGCAATTCTGCGTGTTAATGTAACTAACAACAAATTATAAACGATAATACTAAATATTGATGATCCACTACTTCATTTTTTAGTTCTTTCTTGGGATCATACACATTCAACGAGCAATGTAAATAAAAAATGAGTAAATCTCAACAGTAACGATAATACACTGGTACGGCAGGTAGCGACCGGTTCGCGTATGTATCGAGTCGGCGGGAAAAGTATGTTTGGAATGTAATAAAGGATCGGTCGTATGTTGGTCCGAATCAGATTTTAGCTACGCTATAGAAATTAAGCAGTTTAACGAGCTTAATAAGCGTAGCTCGCAATAATATTCTTAAAGTTTATATCATGTTATACATGCAACTGTGATTTGCCTTTCAATCAAGATCCTTTCATTTTATTTCACGGAACAACCGGGACCAACGGCTTAACGTGCCTTCCAAAGCACGGAGGAACTCCGATAACAAATGCTTGATTGACCCATCCCAGTATAAACCATGGCCAAAGTTGCTTTGTTTTTCATATAGAAACCAGAGCGCTCAAACCTCTACGCCACCGAGTTCCTCCGCCACCGAGCTCCTCAAGTCTCCTGTCTAGAGTATACCAATATGTTATTTAAGAAAATTTTCTTTATGAAAAGATACTCAAGTAGAATAGCGAATGTAGATATTTATAAGTACTTACTATTTTATTACTTCTGATTACATAAATAAGGTAGATGTGCATTTATTACGTTTCGATGTCCTACGGGAGTGTGAAAAACGTAAGGTATGGATCCATATTAATATCAGTACTACTTTCCCGTTGTATTTTAATCCTCTATGGTACTACTTCTTTAAACTACCAAATTTGATGCAATAAATTTGTGTTTTCATTATGTTAACCCGTCAATTTCGAATTATAGACACAATTAATTTTTCAATTGTGTTTTGAAACAATCAACTATCAACGCACTTTTACAGTGCTCTCGGGAGTCTTAAATAACGAACACACACTTAACGAAAGGACAGCGCGTAAACGCGGTGTGGCAGCGGCGAGCTCGTGACTGACGCACATAATTATACCAGTACGTCGAGGCCGCCACATATAGCTTCATGCGTCATGCCTAAGATGCGGAGTGACACCTCTTTGATGCAGCTTATATCTACTACAAGGCATCGAGGTAATTACACAAATCCACTGGTAATCGATGGGATTAATTTATTTGTCATTAATATTTATTGAATACTTTTTCATTGAGGGCATCGGTTACCGTGCCAAAAGGTTTATTACTTTTTCAATATGTCACATATCTCCATGCCCAATTTCATCTAAGTCGGCTCAGCGATTCAGGAGTAAAACGTAACAGACAGACAGAGCACCACGATGATTCACACCCTAATCTAAGCAATATTATAAGCTTTTCAAAATATCTGAGCATGGACGACAATATTCATCTTAGGCCTCAGCATGATAACGCACCTATTATATCAAGTGATTTTTAACCGACTTCAAAAACGAGGAGGTTCTCAATTCGGCCGGTTTGTTTTTTTTCCTTGTTAGTGTAGGTATCATAGGCGGCGGTAACTACTTACCACCAGGTGGGCCGTCCGCTTGTTTGTCATCTAGTTGTATAAAAATATATATAAATCACTTAATATAGTTTACTGCTATTTTAAGCACATAATAAATATAACGACTCGTTATTTTGATAGCTATGTGGTACTGTGGGCACATTTCGGACATCTCAATTATTGGACGCGTGTGACGTGAGCTCTTGAACGTCTTGAAAGAAACCGAACTGTCAATCAAACTTGCAACTTTCCGTAACTTGAAACGCCGACCGACTTGTTTTTTTGTTTAAAATCATCACTTTTCTTTATAAAACTGTAACAAAGTGCCTCAAATGCCGTTGATGTGATGTTGTTGACGTGTTAAAAGTGATAATTGTGGTAATTTTCGAGTGAAACAGTGCTAAGTGTTACTAAGTGTAGTGTTCGGATTGTGTTACCGTAACATTTACATACTTTGGAGGTTTTGAAGGACGGAGAATAATATTTCCCCAGACTAAGGTGAGTCCTGACCGCTTTTAGCGGATTCTCTGTACTTAAAAACTGTGAATTATCAATTTTAACACGTGGTATTCATGTCTAACTTCTTACTACGAAATGAAAGTTTTCATCTGCATTTTCACTTACTTTGAATTTGATGCCGTACTAAATCGATCTGTATGGTCTAGATTTATTACCCTACATATTTTCTACGCGTTAGCCAGGAGATTGGATACGTTTCTGCGCTTGTTTTGTACTATTATCAGTGCTTTCTGAGTATGATATTATTTCGACCATTATATTTTGTTATATGGCATTATTATGTACTTTTAGAATGTTAAGAACCTTTTTAAAAGTTTATACTGAAGTTTATACTAGGTGCTAGGCCCGTACGTCGTCTGTCTAGGTACTACTGCCTTTCTTATTTCAGCTGTGAAACAGTTTGCTGTATTTTCAATTGAAAGTAAAGTTAGCCAGTGTAATTACTGGGCATGGTCGGTATTTCATCTTAGACCTCAGGAGGACAACCCACCTGCAATATCAACTGATTTTGCCTTCCTCCCTCTATCCATTAAAGGCTTCCTCCCTATCCATCAGTTTCACCTCTCTTACACTTATTACTCAATACGGTTTCAAAATCACTATACTAATACTCTAACTTTATTTTCTAGGACCATTCCTGTAACATGCTTCCTGCACCCAGAATCCTGCCCAATGTCCCATGTGTTATTTGAAGATGTTCCTCTAAAATATAAATCCATGATTTGACTTATTTTAGGGAATAAAAAGTAAGAAGTAAACTATGTTTTATTCAACTTTGTTACATATGTAATTAGAACCATAGACCTATAGAACATAAATTCAAAGCCAAGTGTTTGTACTTATACAAGTACATATTAATAAGTACATATTTTGGTTTATATTATTAAAATATAAACTTTCTGTCGATACACAATAAGTGAATGGATACACTGCTGTAATGGCCTTAAATAAAAAAATGTATCAAATAAAAATTTTCTTAGTTTATCATTAATTTTATCAAGTAGACAGTTAATAAATATGTAACCATTCGTAGATAAGTCACACAAGATAATAAGTTGAGTGTGTTGCATGTGTGTTGTGTGTCTTGTGCTAAATCCGGCAAAGACTAAATTTCTTATACTTGGCACTAAGTTGCAGGTGGATCGTATAGAAAAATTTGGTCCAGTTCTCAAAATTGGAAATAAAAAAATTGAGCGAATTAATGAAGCTCGAAATCTGGGTGTTCTTATGGATAGTACCCTGAGATTCGAGAGCCATGTACTTAATGTAGTTAAGCAATGTTTTTATAGATTGAAGGTACTGTATCAAATACGGAAATATTTAAGTGTTGATTTGCGAATATATTTGTGTGAATCTTTAATTCTATCGACATTAAACTATGCGGATACAGTTATTGGTGGATGCTTGTTGGGGCGCTCTAAAAAAGCTATTCAAAGAGTTCAGAATTCTTGTGCTAGATTTTGTTTTCCGATACCTCGTAGAACCCACGTGACTCCTTATCTGAATAATAATAACCTGTTAAAAATGGAAGCACGACGGAAAATGCATTTTGCAAGTTTACTATTTGGAATAATAAAGAAGCAAAACCCTATCTATTTGTTCGAAAAATTAAAGTTTTCAGAACGGGCTAGAATCACTGATCGCCTCATATTAAATAAGCAGTTTAAGACCTCTGCTTTTCGTGGAAGTTTTTGCTACTCCGCTACAAAGTGCTGGAACAACATTCCACCACCTATAAGGATGTCTTCCACAGTTCATACTTTTAAGAAAAACTATAAAAGATATCTACTTGAATTACAAAAGACAGAGTAGACATATTTTATTAGGTCTGGATTTTCAATTATGTTGAAATGTTTTCATAGTTATTATAAGGATCTCGTTTTAAACATCTTGTAGTCTTTTAAAAAATATGTTTTGTTTTTTTTTTTTATTATTATTATTGTATATTGTATTGTATAAAGCTGTATGTTTGCGCAGAGTTGCGCTTTTCGCAAGGTTTCCGCAGAAAACCAGTGTCTTGGCAATTTTCTAGGTGCCCTGACGTTATACTGAGCGGAGACCTTTTTGGTGCATATAAATAAGTTTTTAAAAAAAAATATCTGTTGTAATTTACTGTATGTGTAATGCACTAAATAAATTGTTTTTCATTCATTCATTCATTGTTGCGGTTCCATTAATTTAGTACTCACAATTAAAATATTTTTTAATTAATTATATCAATTGCGTCATCAGTACTTTTATAATACATATCTACAGCAAAGGAGTGGAATTTCCTGCCTCGTGAACTCTTCTCTAAACGATACAACTAGGAGATCTTAAAGGCTAGTGTAAATACGGAATTTCTAGGAAAGCATAAACATGGTCGACCCCATCAGCACTTATCATTAGGTGAGACTGTGGTCAAGCGCTTGCAGTACATAAAAAAATAATAAAACTAAATTGGATGAGCTGAAGCCCAATGAAATTATTTTGTAACTATTATGCTGATTGTAAATAATAACGCACTCATATTATCAATCCTTTATTGCCAGTGGTCCACCCATAATAATGTTGATAGTTATTTAGCGCCAACTTAATTTGCATAACAGATAAAATTATTAAAGTCTGATATGAAAAACTATTTACAGCACTGTAGCTGCCCAGCCTCTGTCCGCTAACTCAAAGCCATATCAATAGTATTGCTTTGAAAGCCATAATGCTTTTATAGGCAGTACTAAATGACAATAGGATGTCTTTAGGACAATAGGATGTGTTCAAGAAATAGTAACTAAATGGGCTATTAAAATCTACAACAAATTACCAAATGACATTAGAAATCAAACTCTAAATCAATTCAGATACAAACTCAAGACATGGCTCACACAAAATTGATTTTATAGTGTAAGAGAATTTTTTGAATATAAAATGAGAAATTGAATCGTACTAATACCTAATTATTTGACAATTGTAGAATTAATTTTAAAATTGACAAATTTTACATGCCTAACCAGGTGAATGTGTTGTGAACTTAATTTTTTGTTAATTAAGAACTGTTATGTAACCACTTTCTAGTGAAATAAATTCTATTCTACTCTAGCAATACCAATTTTTGTGACTGTTCTTTGTACATAATGTATCTGCCGCAGCCGTCTGGTTAAATTAGTCACTTAATTGAATGCCTAGGCCGTTGATCAAACGCGAGCACCAAATCAAATGCCTAGGTTAAATGAACTAGACTTACTCATCCTTTAACCACTTGGCGTATTGGCAGTCCGCTCTATTAGATGTGTAGACGGACCGTCTTGTACTGTTAAGTTTTATTGTGATAGGTAGGTTCAAGGTAATTTTTTTAGGACCATTTATAACCAAAACAATTTCAGTTATATTAAGTGGTCAATAAAAAATAATCTGATACCTATCAAGCACACAAAAGATACAAGATTTAAGCGGGCACGATATTCAACCATCTGGTTAAATGTTGCGCTCAATGACTTGGCTAGTTTCTTTCAGCCGCTACGTTGGTTGCCGCCGTTTAATCAACAGCCGAGGTGTCCAATTTAGTGGCTAATTTAACCAGACGGCTGTGACATATCTAATGCCAGGGTTGGCTGTAAGAGATGTCTTTTTGAGATAAGCTCATTCTTGTGCATGTATTTTCTAAGGAAAAATGGTGTCTTTTATGTGTGCAATATAAGGTATTAGGTATGTACATTTGACTATAACATCATCACTTTATTTATACAAATGATAAAAGTATTTGTTGTCTTTCGGAAACAATTTATGTACATAGTGCTATCTCCCTGATATGAAGTTGTGAAGTATGTAATATTGTGTATTATAATTGTTATTGAAGGTGGGTATAATATAATATATCTTTGTTGTGTTATCATCTCGAACTCATTCTGATGTGTAGAATAACATCTCATCTCTTAAGCCAGCCGCCCACTGGTACAGTAAACGGTGGAGTGAACTGGATATTAAATATAATAGTATTATAGTACATATAGTATATAGTATTATTACATTTTCTTGTTAGGTATTTTAAATTACACTGTGTCCACTTTTATTTTCCCGTCTTCCTGTCGCAGGTCTGCTGGTAGAGATTTCTGTAGAAATAAGCAGTGCATTTGTACTCAACTGTTTTATGTGTTTTATTTTCAAGCCTTTTGTGTGTACATAAATGAATAAATAAATAATAAATTATTCAGCACACACGATACCAGAATGCAATGTTTCAAAAAGCAAGACAAACCAAAAAAAACTTAACTTATAAAAATTGTATTGCGGTACTGAACAGGAGCCCAACTCAGCATATGTCGAGCGTCTTAGACGCCACGACGCTGGTTTTCCATGGACATCTTAGTAATAAATTTCCAAGGTCTAAGCTAGATGGGTGACCGTCAGCTTATCGACTTGACAGTCTCTCATTCTCTGGTAGAAATACGTGCAGTATTGCTTTTATAACTTGACTGTTGTTTATTGATCCATACACTCTATATCTTGGAAGATTTTCATCAGGTCCAGACGAAATTTATATGGGATCAACATGGCAGTAGGTATACTCATTCGAACGTTAAAAGAATCAACAAAATCTATCAACATTTAACGGAGATTTGAGCTAACATCATCGTCGTCTTCATCATTTCATCCGAGACACACCCACTGCTGGGGATAGGCCTCCCCCAAGAATGTCCAACTCGATCGGCTTTGCGCTGCCCGCATCCATCGGCTTCCCGCGACCCTCACCAGATCGTTGGTCCACCTTGCAGGGGCCTACTAACGCTGCCCCTCCCGGTACACGGTCGCCACTCGAGGACTTTTCCGCCCTAGCGACCATCACTCCTTGCAATGTAGTCTGCCCACTGCCACTTAAGCTAGCACTTCTTTTGTATGTCAGCGACGTGGGTAGTGTTTGACGGGATTTTGTGGTGTCAGTCAAGATTTTTAGTACAATAATTAAAAAAATGGTCGGAGCGAACTTTGTGTTCTAAAATTGGTGTAGTTTTATGAACCAAGTGTTTGTTTGTATTGACGTACAAGCATCTTATTCATTTTTTTTTTATGACATAAAATTAATAATTTCATTCATTTAATAATTTTATGACATTTCTATGAAATAAAATAACATTGGCTGCATTATTTCGTAGAAATGTATTGAAATTATCAGATGAATAATATGTTTTAAAAGTTTTTAAACCATTTCTATGAACTAATAAAGCCCATGTTTTAATTTATTGTCGTATTGACGTCACCAATCTGTAAAGTCAATGAATATGTAGGTACTTATCTAAATTTTGTAGAAAAACTTAGTAAATCGATCTATCTTTACGTTATTTCAATTATCCTTGGCTCCAACAGTCTCTGATTGAAACAGGGTAGTCAACACGTGAGCAGTGCCCTACCTTTTTCTACAAATAGATGACATATAAGCTGACGGCCCACCTGGTGGTAAGCGGTTACCGCCGCCAATAGACACCTGCTAAGAAGGAAACAATCACTCGTGCGTTGTCATTGTTGTCGCTTTGCGAGTGTTCATTCACGCTTGCATGTATTATGGTGATCTGTGTATCGGCTGTGCTCGCGACCAAGTAATATTACAGTTACTAAACCGGTTGGCCAGACTACAAACAGACTGCCCGTCAAGTCTCGTTTGTGCCATACATAAACGACGTAATACGAAAGGTCGACGTAGTGACCGCGAAAATTAAAATTACTAACAATACCTACTTAGATACAACAATACCTACCTAATTAAGCCTAAGGAGAGATTTTGCCTCCTTGTGTGTGTCCAACCGTTTGTGTTATACAAACGGGGCGTGTTCTGAGGAATTATTTGATATGATGCCTGCGGGCTCTTTCCATCATCGCACCGCTCGCCACCGGCAGGGAGTTCATCCTCACAAATTGGAACCAAAGTGGTCCCGTACAGCCCCCTTATTCTCAATTGTCGGATCACGGATTCGATTCGAAAAGTCACATGCCGTCTCGCTTTGACGCACCGCGACAGAAAGTGACAGGTATAGAGTTTCCGAAATTCGAAAACTTTCCGACAGTTGAGAATAAGGGGGCATAACGGTTTCAGAGAAACTTTCTCCCGCGTACGCTCAAGTTGTCAAAGCCAAAAAAGCCAAAGCCACCCTAAATTCCGTTTAGCGTGCTAAATGTGATCGGCAAAGGATATTTTATACGAATTTTATAAAACATCGATCTACTATCGATCTACTTATTTAGATCGATAAAGAATTTAAAAAATAGTTAAACTGTGTAAAATACTAATTTTAAATTATTGTGTGTTACCAAATATTTTATACTTTTCGACCAAATACTGCTGGTTCAAAATTACAAAAATTGAAAATTTTAAGTAACCCTCGGCCTCTTTAATCATCTATCTATCACCATCTCATTGAGACTATTCTTATAAGCCCAAACACTATAAATCTGCTCTAAGTTTCTGAAGAATTGATCACCCCGTTTACCATTCGATGATACAGATCCAGCTCAAGGTTAGCATGTCTTGGGAATCTCACCGAAGTGACAGTACACCAAATTTCAAATCAATCGGATCTGTAAAAAAAGTTGGTAAAACCCTTTTATCGTGTAGAAAATAAGCTGATAGTCATCAAACGCCTGAACTGATCTTTATAAATTGTAGCTAAGACCCATCCTGATCACGTCAACTTTCAAACAAAAAACCGGAGCAAAATTGGTCTATTCGTTTAGGAGCTACGATGTCACAGACAGACACACAGATACACAGACAGACACGTCAAACTATAACACCCCTCCTTTTTTTTAGTCGGGATTTACAAAATTAATCTCTTCTCACCATTGATACCACCGAATGCACGGGCAGAGGTTTCGCGTAAATACAATAATAATAACGTCATGAATGCGCTCGACCTTCGATGACGTAATACATTGAACAAATGATTACTGAATGCAGTAATACAGACAGACATTGCTCATAAATCACTTTACCCATTTACCACAAAATAGTGAATCTTATTTCAGAAAATTCGTTCAAGCGCGTCGGTATCAGCTTTGTGAAGTGTTCCGTATAAATTTATATATATCTGCGTTGTAGAATGAGTAGAACCGAAGGTGCTATGAGCACATATAAGCTACGGTGACAACTTGTGAGTGTGCCCAAGATGCTGCTACGAGCGTCTGTAGGTACGGTGACAGCGCATGAGTGTGCCCAATGACCTGTGAGCGTCTATACTATAGGCTACAGGGACAACGCGTGAGTAGTGCCCAAGGTGCTACGAGCGTCTATAGGTTACGGTGACAACGCGTGAGTAGTGCCCAAGGTGCTACGAGCGTCTATAGGTTACGGTGACAACGCGTGAGTAGTGCCCAAGGTGCTACGAGCGTCTATAGGCAACGGTGACAACGCGTGAGTAGTGCCCAAAGTGCTACGAGCGTATATAGGTAGCGGTGACAACGCGTGAGTAGTGCCCAAGGTGCTACGAGCGTCTATAGTCTACGGTGACAACGCGTGAGTAGTGCCCAAGGTGCTACCAAGGTGTTAGTGAGTCTAGTTCAATCAACTATCGGCCTAGGCATTCAATTGGATGGCGTTTAATCAATGGGCTAGGCATCCAATTAAGCGGCGAATTTATCCAGCGACATATACATCTAGTTGGAAGCCGACCAGCTTTGCGTTTTCCGGTATGTGGTCGCCATGCCAACCAAACTTACTTAAAAGCAATAAAATTATTGGAAGTATATTTCCTATTTGAATATATCTAAAAATAACAAAGATTTAGCTAAACCGGACGATGATCTCATAACGCCGTTGGAACGTGGTGCACTTTATCAGTAAATTAAATAGCGCACACAAACGACCTGGCTTACATGTTCAATAATTACCCAAGGATAAGTCGGTCAGATAAAAAAAAACGGGATTTCATTTTATCAAATTAAATAATGACCAGAGAAGTGTGAAACGTGCGACTCGCCGATCGACATTTTTTTAACCCACGACGAAAACAGAGGGGTGTTATAAGTTTGACGTGTCTGTCTGTGTATCTATGGAATCGTAGCACCTAAACGAATGGACCGATTTTGATTCGGTTTTTTTCGTTTGAAAACCGACGTAATCAGGATGGTTCTTAGCTATACTTTATGAAGATTAGTTCAGGCCTTTGATGAATATCAGCTCATTTTCTACTTAATAAAAGGGTTTTACTAACTTGCACAGATCCGATTGGTTTGTAAGTGGTGTACTGTCACTTCGGTGACATTCCCGTGACATACTATCCTTGAGCTGATCCTATACCATCAAAAAGTCTGCGGGATGCTTAATTCTTTAGAAACTTACAGCAGATATAGCTTGTTTGGGCTCATAATAATAGTCATACTTTTGGTGCTATCAGAATTCATTGTTTTTTAAGTCAAATAATTTGTCTAGGCAGGTATTATGTACAGTCAATAGCACATCAAGCATAACAGTTTGACGTTGACACCGCCCTTATTCCGTTCGTTACAGAGGCGGTTTTCGTATTGCAACCGTTACACTTGATGTGCTGTCTTGTGTACAATAATTTTTTCCCACTATATTTCTTTAATTTCACTATTTTTTTATATTCGCCCTGTAAAAGGTAAAGGTAATGGAATGTATCATAAACAATATTATTTCGAAAATATTTCACACTAAATTATACCACAAGCGCTTGCCTCTATATGTCAATGGTTTATTGTCGCATTGTTTCATTGCGTATTTTTCATTATGTTCTCGGCTGTCGAGCACGTACAGAGCGCATTTACCCATAATCCTGTAATTTGAGCAACACCTGCATCTATTAACTCAACAATTCATACTAGTATAATATAATTATACATTCACACCTATTCTAGCCCAAAGTAAGCATTGTGATGGATGCTATACATATGAATAACCATTATAACGGAGAAAATCTAATATATGAAATTCGCGTATCACAAATTTAGTTACCATACTCTTCCGAAACGGCTTGACCCATTGTCATGAAATTTTGTATGTACCTATATTCAGTAGGTCTGAGAATCGGCTACTATCTATTTTTTTTAATGGCAAAACAACGTTTGTGGGGTCACTTGTAATATGTAAATGTATAAATATTACAAATACACATAAAGACATCCAAGACTCGTGCAAGAAATACTCGTAATCATTATACAAACATCTGCCTGTACCGGTATCTGAACCCGGGACCCCTGACCGAGAATATGTATGGAGAGTAGAGTATAATGTATTGAGTGGAGTAGATCCCGCTGACTAGCAGGCTTAAACTGCTGACTGTCACCGAAGTGACAGACTGTCACCACACCAAGTGGCAGTGGGCAGGCCACATTGCAAGGAGGACTGACGGCCGTTGGGGCGGAAAGGTCGAGTAGCGGCCGCGTACCGGGAGACGCAGCGTTGGTAGGCCTCCCACAAGGTGGTCCGACGATCTGGTGCAGGTCGCGGGACGCCGATGGATGCGGACATCGCAAGAGATCTTTGGGGGAAGCCTATGCCCAGCAGTGGGCGTCTCTCGGCTGAAATTATGATAATGCAAATAGCCTGCTGCTCAAACTGCAGACTGTCACCGAAGTGACAGGAGGTCTGTCTGTCTGTACACCGAATTTCAAATCATTCGGATCTGTGAAAGTTAGTTTTTACTAACTTACTTAGGTTTTTACAAAAGGGTTTTCCCTTTTGCCAAGTAGAAAATGACCTGGTATTCATCAAATGCCTGAAGAGATCTCCATAAATTATAGCTGAGAACCATCCTAATCATGTCAGCTTTCAAATAACCAAATCAAAATCGGTCCATTCGTTTAGGAGCTACGATGCCACAGACGGACACACAGACAGACACGTCAAACTTATAACACTGTAATGTTTATTAAAAGTATTTAATTTTGATTTCTTTTTTTCTTCAAAGTTATTATAAATTTTTAAGCAACCAGCTCCAGTAAAATTTAATAAAAACGCAATATTTCTTTTCTCATTTTTCATATTCATATCCGCTGCCAACAACCAAATTTCAAAATCTTGTTTAAATTTACTCCATTCTCCGTACAAATCCACTGTGTTCAAATTAATAGGTTCTGGTAACCTCAAATGTATGCCACTGCTATTGCTGGTTTCCATAATTTATTATTTCATGCACTACGTAGATACTTATTTTAGTACAACTAATTGTAGTAATTACGCACCTGACACCATGTAATGTTTATTAAAAGTATTTAAAAGTCTTTTTATGTTAAAGTTAATTGTTTAATTTAAAATCCTTCCAAGTCCTTGTACACAGATCCCCCCCTAGTTCCCTGCCATAGATTATATATCTAAAATAACCATAGACAACCATGTACAAACACCCCCCTTTTTTCGTCGGGGATTAAAAATCAAATGCATCTGTTACAATGACTTCTATAATAATGTTTTCTATAACCTAGGTAACCATCATAATGCGACCGATTTTCGTGTGTGAAAACATCTACGCCCTGTGTCTTATCAAATTAAATCATCAACCCTGCGACACAGATTTGTGCATGCAATTATGAACCTTAAGGTGGTAAACATTCTTAGACCGTGTACTTATGTCTATAAAATCAAAGCCTGCACATGAAAAAGTGGTCAACAACAAGAAGAGTTCATTGCCTCCAGCTCAAGTCAACATACCCAACTTAGCAAGTTGACGAATAACATTTGCTTAGGAGTATGGTCGGTTAGCGATTACTTATGACAGTATCGGCAAATTACCACATTACACTTAGGAACATGGTATTATAAACCGATTCAGTCTCTATTCCCTTATATTGAAAATTCAAAGTATTCATTCTTTCTCTTGTATTAAATATTCAAAGGGTTCTATATCATCATTTATTTGTTTACTTCTTGATTTAAAAAGTATGCTCAAGACGAAAGCCTTTAATTCCTGTGTGTTGCCAGTGATGACTTACGGAACAGAGACGTGGCCGCTTACAATGGGCCTCACAAGAAGCCTCAATGTTACCCAAAGGGCAATGGAGAGAGCTATGCTCGGGGTTTCTCTGCATGACCGAATCAGAAATGATGAGATCCGCAGCAGAACTAAGGTCACCGACAAAGCCCGAAGAATTGCGAGCCTCAAGTGGCAAGCAGGCCACATTGCAAGGAGGACTGACGGCCGTTGGGGCGGAAAGGTCGAGTGGCGGCCGCGTACCGGGAGACGCAGCGTTGGTAGGCCCCCCACAACGTGCACCGACGATCTGGTGAGGGTAGTCGGGAAGCCGATGGATGCGGACAGCTCAGAACCGATCGGTCTAGAGATCTTTGGGGGAGGCCTATGCCCAGCAGTGGGCGTCTCTCGGCTAAAATGATGATGATGCAAATAGGGATTTTATTTTTAAAAATTAAATCATGCTTATCTGACCCATGATTATTATTTTTTTTATTTTATTTTAACGGGGTAACTCTGGGTCTTCATCTCACCTGATCTGGCTATCTTACCTCCAACTGCCGGAACACAACAATGCTGTTAAGATTATTGTTATGGTAGGCTTAGGAAAGACGGTGGCAGCAAGACAGGTGGACTTAGAAGTCTTACCATCAACCAAACCGGGCAGAAAATTTCTACTCCCACGGGAATTGAATCCCGGACCTCTAGATGTGAAGAAGTTGGTTTCAACCACTAGACCACAGAGGAGGTTAAACGACGCGTCGATTGGTTCTGTGTTATAAAGACATTTTTTTTTCATTTGTCCGAATGGTCCCAAGTTTGATACTGGGTGAGTTGCTCTCAAAGCCTTCTGTGGCTGGCTATATCTAGCCCAGACGTTCCCAGACTTTTTTCTCATAGACCCCTTAAAAATTTATCTGGTTCCGGTGGACCTCCTGCATTTTTTTCTATATACAAAGCACGGCAAATGACTCAACACCACCTGATGTGAAGCGGTAAGAAGAGTCCATATGCGGAGACAGCTAGTGCAGCTTGAAACACACTGCTCTAGCCGCCTCCACCTTGCCAGCCCATAAGGTGCCTTTTCACGCCTCTTTAGATGGAACACATGTGCTGGCAACGAATTCCAAGTTAAATTTTTACCACATTTTTTTTAAATAATTTATAGGCAAACATTCGACTACAATCACACCTGATGTTAAGTAGTGACATGGCTTACGATGATACATGCTTACCTAGAAGGTGCCTATTCACTCTAGCCTTAAAGACGTCCAAATTGTAGGTTTCGGGAAACAGATTGGCAGGCAGAGAATTCAACTCCTTGGCAGTTGGTATTAGAAAGGACTTGGCGAATTGCTTTGTGCGGATAGTTGGAATATCCACAACATAAAGGTGAAAAGCCATTCTACGTCTGGTCCCTCGGTGGTAAAAGGGAGCTGGTGGAAATAATTCGTGTAATTCCCTCGCACACTCTCCGAAGTGTATTCGACAGAAAACCGACAAACGAGCAACTCTACGGCGATGCTCGAGATCTTGGAGTTTAGCCTCCGCTAATACTGGGTGAAACAGGTTACATTCCCAAATCTCGACAAAAACTGTGTTTTTTTGTTACGCTGACGTAGACCCCGTCGAGTCTGTGGAACCCTGGGGGTCCACCTGAACCACTTTGGGAACTAGAGATCTAGCCTATCACTTCGGTTCCCGTCCTAATGACCTCATTTACGTCCAGTATCCGCATTTCATTACAATAGGTATGTTTGATAACGCGTCTTCCTGTTTATTGTGATTTAAGTTATTTATAGCTCAATAACCATCGATATTCGTTTTGAATTCCGTGTAGTAGGTAATGTTATTTTTAAGGAAGAATATAATTTTCCAATCTTTATTTATAATACCTATTTAACCAACTTCAAAAAAAAAAAAGGAGGTTATCAATTCGTCTGTATGTTTTTTTGTTTGTTACCTCAGAACTATTGACTGGGTGAACCGATATTGATGATTCTTTTTTTGTTCGATGCGGAATAGCCATTCGGTCATATAAAAATGTTTTGAAATTTCAAATTTCAATTTCAATCCAAATTCATAATCTCTACTCCCAGCGGCTTGGGCTGTGCGTTGATATGTCAGTCAAACAGTCTGTTCTCCTTTTTCAGCTTAACTGGACGCCTAGGCCGTTCATTAAACGCCGGCATCCAATAAAGCGGCTGAAGGATTACTTGACAAGTCATTGGGCGCAACGTTTCACCAGATGGCTGAACGTCATGTCAGCCGTATGGTTAAATTAGCCATTCTATTGGACGGCTAGGCAGGTCGTTTAAATATTAGACATATTATTGAGCGGACTCGCAATACGCCATGTTGTTAAACGTTGAGTGTGTCTAGTTCCATCTAGCAGTCTAGGCATTTAATTGGATGCCGGCGTTTAATCAACGTTCTAGGCATCCAATTAAGGCGATATATTGAAAAAAATCGCACTTTTATAAGTAATGTCATACGTCGCTGAAAGATCTTCCGAATCTGAAAATCAAATATACGTTACGTCATATCCTTATCTAGATACGAGTAGAATAAAAACACGATTAAAGGAGTTTGCCTCGATACATGTTATTTCCGAAAATACCTCTTATAAACAAGAAAACTTAAGATTATTGGTGAACGATAATTTGTATTCAATAGGAAATTACTTTAAATAGTAGATATCATAAATATTCAGAATCGTGTAGAAGCGTTTTTTTGTAGTCCATAAGGTTATTTTTTAATAAAATAATTTGTGTATTTCGTTTACTTTTCACGCGCGATCGCTGTTTTGTCTTTTTTCCTCCCGCTGAGTCAGCCATATCTCTATCCCTATCGGTCCTGGCCGAAACAACGTTTCTATAGATCGCCTTAAGCGGCGAATTTAACCAGATGCCGGCGACATATAGATTAGCTGGATATATTTCTCTTTTATCTAGTATCAATAACACTAGCTGTTATTGAGATTTTATTTTGGGTTAGATAATAGGTGTGAGGTTTTCTTAAAAAACTAAATAATATAAACTTATCTCATCAGAATACACCCAAAAGTGGGGAAACAAACAAAATAAACAATTGTGTTTTCGTGGGTTTCAAAAAAAAATTGTCAATACATTAAAGTCGTTTTAAAGTTACCCACTATCACATTCTTGAGATATCTAATGACATTGTTATAATAATTAGCACTAATCTTATAGAGTTATCATGAGATCATTCTAGAAAACAACATTTGTTCATAACATTAGAATGATAAAATTTGAACTTTATGGAATGAAGTTAAGGCACTGGTAAGATTGCCACGGTAATATTCTTTATTCTCATAACAGTAAAGGTTAAAAAACTACAGCAATATTTCGCGCGTCTATGGTGTGTGGTGAGTGGTGACGCAACGCATGCCGCCCGCGTTTTTTGTTCGTTTTTTAAAAATGGTTGTTTGTTTTTTAAGTTCTTTATTAGAGGAACAATAGGGCGAGGGCTGAATGTCACAAAGGAGTTTTAGGTTCGTTAGCACTTTGCGCTTTCTGACCACGAAAAGAGTTTAATAATATTATTTCGGATTTCGTTTCGACAACCTCGTTTAAACTTATTCCGAACATTATACCCTCATCACCAGCCTATATACGTCTCACTGCTGGTCACAAGTGTTCCTAAATGGGAGAAACACATGAGGAGTTTGGGCCATAACACCACCACGCTGGATCAATGCGGGTTGGTGGGTTAAAACGGTTGCAGGAACAACCCGGACCAACGGCTTAACGTGCCTTCCGAAGGAGCTCGAGATAAGAAACTTTGATTGACCTATGCCAGGATCGACCATGGCGAAAGTTGCTTAGCTTTTCGTATCCAAACCAGAGCGTTCAAACCAATATGCCACCGAACTCCTACATTACACTACTACATTACATTATACCCTATCAAAATAAAAATGGTTTGAATCATCGATTAATTGGGTCCTCAAATCATGTATGTAATAATAATCTATAATCAATTGCGACAGTTGATTAAAACTAAATAATGTATGTATTATCGACTGCAATAAATATATTGATTGAGTACTTAATGAAGTGTAACTGACGACTGATTTAGTCGAACGTCACTTATATTTTAGCTTTAATTTTAGTCCAGTAGAATAGACACTGTAAAATACAAAATAAAAAGTACAGAGCAGAGAGGTATAGCATAGAATAGATTTAATTTATGGAGAAGTCCGAATACAGACTATAGTTAGTTGCTTGCGAGTTGTGAGTCAAAATGGCGTCATTCTGTCAGGAAGCACCTCAGATATTGACCGACTGGCCCTTGTGATAATAGGATGGTAATTTAAGACGTCTACGAACATAACGACGAACATGACGAATTATAAAAATAAGAATCAAGACAAAAAACAGATAGTAGGCAAGTGGCCGAGGTGCTACGAGATTCTATAGGCTACCTTAACAACGTGCGAGTAGTGCCTAAGGTGCTACGAGCGTCTATAGGCTACTATACCGGGGCGCAATCCGCGCAATATAGAAGTCAATGGGTGTTAAGTTAAATTAAGTTAATGGCTGATCTTGGCTTGGACTGTATGGAGATAGTAATAGGGTTAAAATTGATAAGACGAAAAATACCTTACTCTAATATGGGTTCAGACAGACAATTTATTTATATTTAATACAAGACCTAACTATTTATATGTATATCTTTGATAGCGTAATACAGACGTAAATGTGACTACAGGTGTAAATATGTAGTTGCATCTTTAACAACACAATTCCTAAATAAAATTTGCAGGTATGTATGTATCTGTCAAAAACTTAGATGTGACAACTTGTGTGTGAACACTTGGATGGTTTTACAGATGTGTCATACGTACATTGTGTGGCTAAGGTTTTTGAGAGTATCATATATGACTATTTATCCTAATGTTAAAGGGCGTTACACTTCAACAACACGGCTTCCTAAAAAGGCGGTCTACAACTACTAATCTACTCCAATTAGTTGATTTTGCATTAAAACGCATGGACAAAGGAAGGCAGGTTGATGTGATCTACACTAAATTCGAAAAGGCGTTTGATCGTGTGGACCACATCATCCTTCTTAAGCTAGAGCGGCTAGGTATTCACGGAGACCTTTTACGATGGGTTGAATCATATTTGAAGAATCGCTCACAAGCGATGATGGTGGGTGGATTTAGATCTAACTATGTCTCGATTCCATCGGGTGTCCCACAAAGTTCACACCTGGGACCATTATTTTATTGTGCCTATCTATATGACATATACTATACTTGCATAACAAACTCCAATTATTTGCTTTACTCTAACGATAAGAAAGTATTTCTTGATATAGGTAATATTGGGGACTGTGTCAAGCTTCAAGCTGACTTAGAGCGTCTGTCGCAATATTATGTAGACAACAGAATCAACGTAAATGCAAAAAAATGCCAACTCATAACCTTTACTTGGCTGTAATTGGCTTGTAATAGTATTAGAATACCATTACAATTTGTAAACAGCTGTTGGTTTTTTAAAAAAAAGTACGATACGGAATAGTATACACGGACTTTTTAGGGCTGTGACGAGCAGGTGTGAAACAATCTTTTATTAATTAAACGGAAAATAAAAGTTGTCTGATAGGTGTCAAACTTTGAGAGGAAAATCTTTACAAGGAACACAACCACCACTGTCGCACTGTCAGTCACTGTTTCGCCGTCTCCACCTCAACATCACGCACAAAGAAATTTAGTGGCTCGTTTCTTTGTCATACTTCAAAAACTTGGAATTCTTTGCCATAAAAAACCACTTTTTATAACATGGGTTCAAAAGAGGCGTGAAAAAGCACCTTTTGGGCCAGCAAGGTGAGTCGGCTATAGCAGTGTCTATTCTGCACTAGCTGTCTTCGCATATGGACTCTCCTTACCGCTTCACATCAGGTGGTGTAGGGTCAGTTGCCGTGCTTTGTATAAATAAATAATAAACACTCTCTTCATTTTTATTTCGGGTTTTTTTTAAAACATACAGTATACGCAATAAATTGCTTAATAAATAAATAAATTGTGCCCCGGAACGTGTTTAGCAGTGTTCGCGAACCCTCCAGCTTGTTCGTTCGCCGCTCGCACGTAGATGTCTCAGTGTGTCAGACTAATCGATAGCGTCACTGCCCATTTATGACCAACTGATGAACATATTGATTTAATGAGTTAATCATGACTCGATTAGGGTTAAGTAAATCTTAATTTGGTTTTTAATTATTTAAGTCGTTTATTTTGATATTCTAAAGATTTAAAAAATTCTTAGCAGGGTAACTCTTACCCACCATCTCACCTGATGATAAGTAAGGATGAGGCCAAAGATGGAAGCGAGCTACACCCGGAATCCTCAGCAACAGAAGAATGGCATCTTACCTCCAACTGCCGGAACAAAACAATGCTGTTAACATTATTGTCATAGCGGCAGACTTAGGTAAGATGGTGGTAGCTAGCCAGCCGGACTTAGAAAAGCCCTACCAACAACCAAACCGAGCAGACAATTTCTGCCCCCATGGGAATCGAACCCCGGTCCTCAAGATATAAGGTAGCTGGTCTCGCAACCACTAGATCACGTAGGCGGTTAGATACTATAGAATAATCTAATAGACAGTCGTGTATTCTATGTTCTTGATTGCAAAACCGGGACGGAGAACATTACTTGTTACACTATAATAATTATATAGGTACCGATATGTTTACTTCACAAACAATAAAGACATAAAGAAGCGGCTAGTCGTCGCCGGTTACCTGCTTCTATATGTTATCACCCTAAGATTTTCTCGTCCAAAATCAGTTAAATCTTCGACCAGTGTGTGTTGCCAGTGATGACATACGGTTGTGAAACGTGGTCGCTTACTAAGAGCCTTCTGTACAAGCTTACAGTCCCCCAACGAGCTATGGAGCGAGTTTTGTAAGGCGTTTCCCTTCGAGATAGAATCAGAAATGAGGACATCCGTTAGAGAACCAAAGTCACTGACATAGCTCATAGGATTGGCAAGTTGAAGTGGAAGGGGCAAATAGCACGCAGAGCGGACGACCGGTGGGGCGTTAAAGTTCTAGCATGTGAAAGCGCAAAGTAGAACGTAGACGGTCTCCCACTAGATCCTTAGTTACCAAAGTAGTCCAAGGGTCCACGGGAGACTCATAGTAGTGACAAATTATCGAGTTTTGGAAATATGGTTGGTTGGTTTGGTTGGTTGGTTGTGGTTTTCTGCTATATTCCCAAATTGGACCCCAGTCTACCAGAACCAGCTCAATGAAAGTGATCTATGAGAAAAAAAGGTCTGGGAACCTTTAAACTAGATAGAGGGACGACCTGGTCAGGGTCACAAAGTGGGACGGCCTTCAATTAGATAGGCAGACGGGTCAGGGTCGCGGGGAGCCTTTGGATGCAGGCTGCGCAAATCGATCCGTTTGGAAATAGATAGGGAGGCCATTGTTGAGAAGTGCGCTTCAGAGGCTGATGCTGCTGTATACCCACATTGTCTGTGTATTATTATACTATACCTATAGTTATTTATTTGCACCCACTGAGTCTGCCCTTGTTTTTAAAACTCTCCTCTCGTGAGTACTGGAAGGAATGTCTATATTTGTAAATAAAGCACCGAAGGGCTCGGTGACGTAGTGGCTTGAGAGTTCTGGTTTCGATTACGAAAACAAAGCAACTTTCGCCATGGTCGGTCCCGGGATGGGTCCACCAATATTTCTAATCTCGAGCTCTTCCGTGCTTCGGAAGGCACGTTAAGCCGTTGGTCCCAGTTGTTGCTGCAGCCGCTCTAACCCACCAACCCGCATTGGGCCAGCGTGGTAGTGTTATGGCCTCCTCATGTGTTTCTCCCATGTAGGAAGGTCGGTGCCCAGCAGTGGGAAGTATACTATAGGCTGGTGGTGTTGATAATGAAAGCACCCCTGCCCGCCTAGCATGACCACCGAAACGCGATATGATACGATATGAACTTGTATATACCTGACCTGGATGTGTTTAATGGTGATTTGAAGCCATTTTTATGTCTTTGTTTAAAATTTTGTGAAAATGTTTAGTTCTGCACATAGAATGTTTAATTTAATATCTTTTAAATTTATTATTATTGCTTAAAATATTGTAAAAACTTATATTATTATAATTATGTAATTGGGGCAACCCGTTTAATTATTAAAATAAATAAATAAATACATGTTCGCAGTTTCGATAAAATTTCAAGACAGCTGTTATATCCAATGATTTTTGACAGTTCGAAGCGATAAATAGCTTTATCATATCGCGTTTCGGTGGTCATGCTAGGCGGGCTGAATGGACGTTTTCTTCATTTGCTATGTATCGTTTTATGTTTTGTGGATGTATCTACAACCTAAATCAGTTTTTTTTTATAATGCAACTTGGTATTCGAATATTCGTATTATTCGAATATTCGCCTCATTTACTATTCGAATATTATTGAGAGTGGTATTCGAATATTCCGAATTTTTCGAATACTGATTTTTCATAATAAAAAATTTTAAACAAAAATTAAAACCGACTTCAAAAAACTTAAAGGATGAAATAATTAAATTTAAGTACGATTCATCTCCTAGAAACATATTTTTGGAGTCGGTGCTTTACTTAATTTCTATTGTTTTTGGAAACCACTTAGCACCAACTCCAAAAATATGTTTCTAGGAGATGAATACCTACTTAAATTTAATTATTTCATCCTTTTCAGTTTTTTGAAGTCGGTTTTAATTTTTGTTTAAAAATTTTTTTTCACAATTTTTAGTGATAACTTTCTACGGTCGAAGCTAGATGGGTGACCGTCAACTTATATTGTTTCCTACTATCGTATCGTTTCACTAAAAAGTCATTGGAAAAGCAAAAAATCGCAATTTTGCTTATGTAGACGATTTCATAATTTCAGTTTTTTTAATTTAAAACCAAAGTACCCAACTGTTTTTGAAAAAAATTTTATGGGACCAAATGGCAGCTATTCCGCATCGAACAAAAAAAGAATCACGTAAATCGGATCAGTAATCTCGGCGTAATCGGTGTACATACAAGAAAAAAAAAAAAAACATACCGGCCGAATTGAGAACCTCCTCGTTTTTGAAGTCGGTTAAAAATCAACACAACTATGAATGAATTTACCAAAAATGACAGATTATACGCTTAGAAGTAGGCGACGAAGTGTTACTTTTTGAGTTAATTGGAGAAGAACTGTAAAATAAAATTTCATTAAATTTTGTTTTTTTCAGTTTCAAGAGAAACACATTTATTACACTTACTTTACACATTTATTGCTGCTCGAGCTTAGAAGTTTCTTTTGAAAATTTCTCAAAAGAAACTTCTAAACTGTAGCAGCAACGACGTCAATATCCATCTGTTACTTCGTCAGAGCATCGGGAAATGTACAAACTGGTTTGCCATGATCTCCGAAATGCTAATACTCGCTACATAGAAAGAGCAATTGAGCAGAACATGGAGTCAAAAGTCTTCGTCCAATTCTTAGGGAGTAGGGAGACCGCCTGACGAAGTTAACCACTGCTAGTGGGAACGTTGATGTATATCTAGGCCGGAGATTCTTTCGGAAATTGAAAACTTCCATAGTAAATTATACCCTTCGCATTCATCTTGACTTGATCTGATCTAATAATGAGAATTCTACTAGATCAAAACTGACACGCCACTTCACTGAGGGCCTGCTGGAAACTCAGAAGTCAGTCTAGATGGAATTGAGATAGGTCTTAGACAGCTAAAAACGGAAAAGCCCCTGGAGAGGATGGTATCACGACAGAACTTCAAAGCTGGTGGGTGAGCATAGCTTAAGGAGCTCCAAATTCTGTCGTCTTTTATATCAGAACTTTAGAAGAGTGGGCAAAGAGTGTTCGCGCTCTCTTTTAAAATGGCGACAAGACGCTGCTGAAGAACTAACGTCCAATTATACTCCACAGCCACCGCTACAAGCTATTTTTTAGAGTCCTATCGAATAGACTTGCGCAAAGACTCGAAGAATTCCAGTCCCCAGAACAATATATCCGGAACCCGGGTTCCGGAGAGGATATAGACCCATTAAGACCTGAGCAGTTTTGGAATCTTTGCTGCGATGCCAAGTTGATATATCTAAGTGATAAAATGCTTTCAACGATGCGAAGACTGGGACCATCCAAGTACAGAACCAGCAGAGTTACCCATTTCCCATGTGTGAGACAAATAGACGTCATATCCCCCAAATTGTTCACAAATGCATTTGATTACAGGATATGTTTAAGATACTGAACTGGAACGGAAGGGGTATCAACATTAATGGCAAGAGAGATTTGCAGATGATATCGTCGTTATAGCCGGAATGCTGCAGGATCTACAACATATGTTGCAAGACCTAGCTGACTCATCTCATTGCATCAGTCTCCGAATTATGACAAAATGAAATACCTGAGTAAAAAACATTTCGAAGCGGAGACAAATAGAAGGATTAGTATGGACTGGGCAGCATTCGGCAAGCTGCGTCGAGTTTTTTTTTATCGGCAACCCCACAAAAGCAAAAGTCAGTGCGTCCTTCCAATTATGGCATATGGTGCTGTGGCGTGGACACTCACGGTACAGCTGGTGCACCAATTTTAAGTCGCTCCGCGATCTATAGAGAGGGCTTTGCTCGGGGTTTCACTGAAGGAACGAATTCACAATGAAGTGATCCGACAGATAATTGACAGCAGAGAATCAAAAGCCTACGAATGTATAAGCATAAGTGGCAACGGGGCGGCTTTGTTAGTGACTGGCAGTAACTAGATCAGGCTAGCTAAAAGATCGAGCCAAGTGGTGTTCATATGGAGTGGCCTACGTCCAGCAGTGGACTGATAATGATAAAAATGGCGAATAAATGGTTAAGAAACGTAGTTTTTCTTTTGAAATCAGTGATATTTTACTTTGATGTCAGTGATCTTTATAAAATCAACGATTTATGTGCTATATTCAAGTGATGATGATGTATTTTGTTCCTTATATAAAAAGTATTCGAAATATTCGTAATATTCGAATAATTCGAATAATATTTTTGGGACTATTCGAAATATTCGAATAGTAAATATGGACGAATATTACAAGCCCTAAATGCAACTAAACTTTACTTAACCAATATTAAGTATAAAAAAAACTTATCTCTATAACACTAACCTAATTTTTTTTTGTACCTAAATTGGTAATTTATGTTTTACTATTATAGTTTGCAAGTCCTCTGGGCCGAGAAAATTGATAGTCCTAAATAATTCGAATCTTATCCTAATTTATTATTATAAATGCGAGTGCTTGTATGGATGTTTGATATTCAATCATGCCAGAACGGATCTGGATGAAATTTGGCACAGAGATAGTCTATAGTCTGGAATATCATATAGGTCACTTTTTATCTAGGAAAAATGTAGAACTGACTTCACGCGGCGGTGTCGCGAACAACAGCTTAGTCACATTATAAACAAAACTATTTTGTTTTTCGTCAACACACACACACACACTTCTTCTTCTTTGTGAATGGCAGGCTCTTAAGGCTAGACACACACACTTGTGATGTGACGTAATACGTAGATCTACTTACTCGAATTTTACACACTTATTAATCAACAAAGAAACAATTACCGAGCGCCAATTAGGAAACACAAACTGAAGTCATAAAAGGGCGCTAAAAACCGTAACATTCAAGGAATTCATAAATCACAAAATCTTTGTGTTATTATAATTCCATTAGTGCCACCTCCATGGTATAATAAGCAAAAACAGCGATGCAGTCCAGCAAAAAAAGCGATGCAGTCCAGCAAAAAAATCGGTGAAACTCTAAACCTTTTTATCTGGAGACGGACTTTCGCGCGCACGTGCGAGTGGGACGCAAGAGGTGCTCACTCGAACGAAAAGTTCAAGATCACAATCGGAGAATGGCCTTCAACCATCTCCAACGGATGTGTTATCATTATCAAATAAGTAGTTAGATTAATTAATTCAAACTATTGTTGTGATAATTATGTGTGTCATATACATGAAATTTTTAAAATATTTAGCCTTGTTATTCATAGAGTCGTAAACTAAATAATAGTTTTGTATTATAATAAGCTTTTAAAGTAAAGAAAGGACAAGGTCCTATGTCGCGTCACGCGTCGCCATATTTTCTGACTCACACCCCTTAGTTCACCAGAAATATGGAATATAAAATATCTTAAAGGGTTTTTTTTTAACGAAGCCAAGTCACAGCCAAGTGCCATACATAATAGAAAAAGATAGTTGACAGTCTGTTTCTGGTATCTAAGAGGGAGACCCATTCGATGCCAGACACTGAGAATCGACTCTATAACCTTATAAATCGTCACCTAAAAGATCTCATACCGAGCTACCCCGCGTTCGTAATTATCCCTACTCTACTGCAAGCACAGGCTTAACAAAATTGTAGTCTACATACCACTCTTACTTATCTACCACCAAAATCAGTAAGGAAAGCTAAAAAAAATCAGTATTATGCTTTAGTTAATTAGTTGTTGTTCTGAGGTTTTATGTCACTCTTCCACAGCTGCCACCATTTTTTTGTTGATTCTCCCTGTAATAGGAAGGCAAAGGGAACTAATGCCCATACAGCCAAGTCTTAAGAAGTTTTTTTTCTTCATTTATTGCATTGAAATGCTGGTGTTACACATTTCAATGCATCTTGGGAAAATTTAACGCGAAATATACGATGACAGTCTCCATATGATGCTATTTTATGAGGTGGATAACCTGGATGCAAGTCCTTTAGGCCATATATTAGGTTTTTTTTTTAATTTTAGTAATATGTACTGCTGAAGCAAGTACTACTGTGTCTGATTTATGAGATTACTCCACAGATATACTAGCGGCCGCTCGCGCAAATGTCGCCTATCCCGCCAAAAGGTAGCAACTAGCAAGTCTTAAATCCTTTCTCAGTTTGTAGTCTTTTTCCGTGCCTTTCATCTAAATAGCAGAGCTACTTTCGCATATTGGCTAGTATGGATGGATATCTCATCATAGTATTACACAGCAATAATATTATCTGCTGGCAATAAATAGGTACCGGCTTACATTTATCTTGAAGATAACTTGAAAATAAAAGAATGACATTATTATTCTTGTGCAACAAAAGCGTTAAAACCTTTTAATTATAAGAACCTATGACTAATTTTTAAGTTATCTCAGTTCTTTGTTCAGTTTTTTAAATATTTATTGTTGGTAATCTTACTAAGATAGATACTGTTGCATGACTTACATGGGCCATTGAGGTTTTATCTTAATTTGCATGTCGCCACAAACGTAGATATTCTCTTTGGTCGCCACCTTGTTTATAACTTCATGGTCGCCAGTCGGAGTGCACAGATTAGAATTGAAATTCGAACTTTCAAACAAACCAACAACAGAGTTGGTTTGTTTGTTTGAAAGTTCGAATTTCAATTCTAATCTCTACCAACCAACAACAGAGTTGGTTTGTTGGTAGAGATTTTCGTAAAAAAAGAACGCAAAAAGTTGAGCCTACACAGCCATGTCTGATGTGTATTTTCTTTATTTCTTCAGTTATTCCGTTAAAATGAGGTTGTTACACATTTTGCATCTTGAGCAGTTTGGCGCCAAAATATATGATGACAGTCTCCATGCTGCTTCGATGAGGTGTATAACCACGATGGGATTCTTAACGTGTTTTACACCAAGTTACCGTTATTGTTACAATGATTTTCCATATTACACGTCAATACAAACACTCGTGCCACAAAACTACACTGATTTTGATAGCTCAGACTACGCTAGTATTATAATAAGTCAGTGGCTCAGACACAATTTCAAAGATATTGTACCTAATGCAAATCTTCATCATCCTCACTAAAGGGGAGTAAAAACTGACTTATTTTATGATACACAACAATTGTTGTGTCTAGTGTTTGAATAGGGAAACTATATAAGCAACCTAAAATAATTTCCGTATAAAGCATCCGCCATATTTTTATGGTCATTCATCATTCCGACAAAGTTGGCGCTGCCGTAATGGCTATTTCCGTTTATCGTTTAGCGCGAAATGCTTTCAACTCAACTTTATATGTTAAAGCAGTCATTAGTGTATACATATAACCCCTTTGGAAATAGTCCCGAACTATATGGAGTCTATTTTAATCATAATAGAACAATAATTATGTACTGTATAAATATCAAAGTTTATATTAATTATTAATTTAAAGTGAAGCACCGCGCTTAGTGAACATTTTAGTTTTTAAATATTTTTGATCTGGTTCCAGAGAATACAAATAATATTAAAAAATAAATAATTTATTATTTATCCTTCGCCTAAAATAAATAATAAATAAATAATTTATTATTTATTTTAGGCGAAGGGCCTAAGCGGCCGTTGCAAATGTTGCAATTGTATGACAAATGTCATATGCTGGGGTTATATACCGCACTATAAGTTATCAGCCAGCTTAGTCATTTATGTTTCACTCAACATCCGATTCATCAGTTGGTTAAATACTTGAAATGCCAAAATTAACTGTAGCCGGCGGCCGACAGCCGGGTGTCGCGCACGTGGTGATGTGACTACACAGATGTGGTCTTTTATGGACACGGATTTTCAGTTTATTAGACGAGGATCCGTAGATTAAATTTTTGAAATGGCAATTTACTACACAATGTAAAGGATTGTTCTCGGAGAGGCTGTCTAATGCTTATTTTCCACGTATTAGTTATAGATGAAATAAAACGGTAATATTGGAGAAACTGATTTTTCTTTATTGACAGTAAAAAACAAGACATTTATCAAAAACACATATGTAATTTATGGTACCACCGTAGAGTTTAACATCATCATACCAGCCGAGGGACGCCCACTGCTGGGCATAGGCCTCCCCCACGGATCTCCAAACCGATCGGTCCTGTGCTGCCCTCATCCATCGGCTTCCCGTGACCCTCACCAGATCGTCGGTCCACCTTGTGGAGGCCTACCAACGCTGCGTCTCCCGGTACGCGGTTGCCACTCGAGGACCTTTCCGCCCCGACAGCCGTCAGTCCTCCTTGCAATGTGGCCTGCCCACTGCCACTTGAGACTCGCAATTCTTTGTGCTATATCAGTGACCTTTGGATCTCATCATTTCTGATTCTAAGTTGTATATTAAAATAAAATTTAACACCTTTATACTTACGTTAACCTTTCCTTTTTTATAAAAATTAAACTTTACAAAAACGGAGTGGCCTTTTTTATAAAGTTAAACTTTACAAAAAAGGCAGGGTGACTTAATTTTATGTTTAAAAAATACTTAATCTTTTCGCATGTGCCGCAAATTAACTCGTCAAACATTAGATTCCAGACACAATAAAGGTCTCTTAAAATTGGAATTTTTTAATTTACCGAGAGATGAGAGAAGCAGTGAGTGAACTTATTTTTAGTTTTGGCATTTGAAATCCAATTAGGGTTACCATAATAAAAGAAAATAAAAAAATATGAATAATAATACGAAGAATATAGATCACAAATATAGAACTACGTTGTGCTAATTTTGAAGAGTTTGCACTTTTTGGTCGATATTAATGAAACATAACAATGTAATTTTAGAGCAAATGTGAGTGTGTTTTTCGCGCGCTTTGCGCATCCCTAAAATTACTTAATTATCTTTAGCGGAAACACGGTACAACACATGCATGCATACGAGCCAGTCCGCGTATGACACCCGCCACGCGCCGACGTAGGAGCCGCATTTTCGTTTTTTATAACGAAAAAAGTCATTCCGCGTCATTGACAATCGTGATTTTTTAAAAAGGTGATTTTGGAAGCAGTGTTGTGATGAAAAATTGAAAGAGCTTTTTTTTAACGTTATAAAATAATTAGTGTTATTTTTTCATTGTATGATAATGAAAAATATGTGAATATTTGTGTATTGTGTACGTCGTGTGGGGCATCCGCGTGTGACGGATACACATACATGATCCGGCTTTCTATCTAAACATTTGATCTGATCTCTCTCGGAAATCAATACTTTTGGCCTTTACAATTATACACTTAACATTTTTTTTTCAATAATACTGTTCTCGCCAATAATTATAAAACTGATAACTGCAACTGAACTACAAAAACTATTTTTTTCTCTGTTAGTATTGGCACAAAGAACCAATTACTATTTCCCGCTAAAATTTCAAGCCACCTTATAAACAACTTAAAGCTTTTGTAGAGCTGCGTTCCCACGGTTAGTATTATTGCTAGAGCTCCGTTAGGGAGAAATTGGATCAGGGGGCTACTTTCTGTACGCAGATAATAATTATTTTATTAATTGACAAAAGCAAAACAATAATGCTTTCCTATTTTCATAAATCCATCACTAGACTAACCAAAATGACAACACCTAAGTATACCTATCAAATAAGTTTTAAGTGTTATTAGGCAAATGTTTGGTTCAATTCACAAAGAATGTTAATTATTCAGCATAATTTTGTTCAGTTTTTTGAATGGTGTAAAATGGCTTTTAAATATGTATGTTTGCTTTGAAAAGAAAGTTCATTTTACGTCGCTCTAATATACAGTATTTTTAAAAAACGCAGGGTCTTCGAAATAGTTTTTCATAATTGGAGTTATGGAAATTAATTACTAATTTGTTTACACATGTGTAAACACATCACCACATTTTTAAACCTTTAAATAAGTATCGGTGACTGTAAAGCTAATTAATAAATGTAACTTTTCAATTACAACTACTTGCAAAGATTAAAAAATTTTTGTACAACGAAACAAGCTGACGGCCCACCTGATGGTAAGCGGTTACCGCCGCCTATAGACACCTGCAATAGCAAGGGAAAATCACTTGATATTGCAGGTGCGTTGTCATCTTGAGGCCTAAGATGAAAAGGCGTCCATGCCTAGTAGTTACAAAAATCCATGCCCAGATTCAAAATAAAATAAAGTTTTTAAACGTTACATAAAAAAGCGTTGAAGTCTCATAGCTGCTATTTTTATCACTTTATCAATAACGTCATAGTTTATCTCGATATTTGGTATTACGATTCGTCTTATCTATACAAAAATGTGTAGGTACCTGAAGCATTACCATGCGTAATGCTCAGGTACCTACCTAAGTAATTAGTATTATCTACTTATCTTATCACTGAAAGTGAATCTAATGCTTATAATCAAAGTAGTGGCCGCTCGCGGCTCCTACCGTGTGGATGTTGGCAATCGCGCCAAGGACAGCCTATGTCCTTTCTCAAGATGTTATCTATCTACATGCCTACATGCTCAAACGGTTCAGCGGCTTAAGCCGTCAAGCATCAGATTCCAGACAATTCATTTTTCAATAGTCATAGACCTCCAGAGGTATAACGCCGCTTGACAGATTATGAGACAAACGGACAGAAGAGTTACTTTCGCATGTATAATATTAGTATGGTTGACTTCAATTATCAGAATGTGAAAAAGCGACTTCACATTCTGATGAGACAAACAAGTTTTTGAAAGATGTTTCATATGGCCAGGATATGTACACTATCTCAAAAAATCAGGAAAAATCTCCTGAATCCGGAAAATATACCCCTAGTGTTCCAAGCGTCCAAGCTACTGTAACCGCTTACCATCAGGTGGGCCGTATGCTTGATTGCCACCGTAGAGGTATTATTATTATTATTGTGTCTGGTATTTGCGGCTTCACTAAAATAAGGACAATTGTTACTAACAAACTAACAAGAATATGGATGGAAACCTGAAATAAATTATTATTTTTATTATTTATATACTAGACACTGGTCCGGATTACACATATCACTTCGCCGCGTCGAAGCTCTAATTATATTTTTGTAGCTAGCTAATTTCTAGTATCAAATATACGCGTCTAAACTCTAACTAAACGAATCTCCGCCTCTCATTACACCCAACACACCACATTATAGCACTTTGTTACTTTGTTTAATTTTTTAAATACTCCATTAATAAGTTTGACACACTTATAATATATCCGGCATGTCCGCTGAAATGGTATCATTTATAGTTTTTTTTTATGGATTGAACGATGTTTCATTGAGCAATTTTTTTAAAAAGCTCTATCTGCTAGGACATCCCTAATGCGTCCGACATGATCTTCTCAACCCTTTTTAAAGCGAATTCCTAATATATCTTCTAAAGTGTATCAAATTCATTGATTATTATGTTAATTGGTCGATGTAAAGGAGTCAATTATTAAAAAAACTTATCCATACATAACCTAGAGGACCTATACATTCTTTATTAGCTACAGTTTCCTTGAAATGTCTTAATCATGCGCTAAAACGGAGATGACATCATTGTAATTTACTGAGGTAATGTAATATTTCAAGTGAGTAAAACTATCGTGTAGAAAAGTCTTTTACCATTATATCTAAATTTAAGTTCACTCCGTTTCAGAATAATAAAATTAAGGAGTTTGCCGCCATTAAATGGCGACGGATCAGTTTGTCGTGGTTATTTACCTCATAGATTCATGAAAATGTCATCGTATTAGAGCTCAAAGTCTCCCAAGACGGAAATATTACACCTGAATGTTAATGCAACAACAGCAGAAATAATAAAACAAATATGTCATGGCTGTATAGGGTTGCCTTCACTTTTATTGGGAGAATACAACAACACCTTAGTAAAAAATATGTACGGTTTCCGCGGCAACACGCATCTCTACTAACTTCTAAATTTCTAACTAATGTGCGTTGTGGTTGTGCATGAGACTAAGAAATTGTTTAAGCTATTGACACGCCGTATTCAAATGCCGTTGATATTGTAACGGCTGCGAGCCGCGTGATGCCAAATATATATTTAAACTATACAAGGCGTGACCTTGGCGCGTACCGGTTATGGCTTTTATTACTCTGATAACCGCAATCTAAGCTTGTATAGCTTAAAAAATAAAAGAACAAGAAGAAACGGTTTTATGATACAAATCATATTTTTTACTGCCTTAGCTGTCGGAATGGTCGCCGCTTGGTCTGTTAAATATATGGATTTTCGTTCAATAGAAAAAGTAATATGAATTATGTTCTGGTTCTCAGTTTAAACTTTTTTAATTAAACTCAACTGACCATTTTGATAAGTTGTTTTTGTTTCATGGGAACAATGGATAGTGGTTATAGTTATGGTGTGTAAATGAAGAAACTGAACTGCTTGAATTGAAGGAGTAAATATTAGGATATCGTATGATAATTTTACTCGCTTTATAATTAAAGTTTTCTCTGTAATCTGTAATATAAGTAATCATAGGGTATTGGTAATGAGAAGAAAGAGATATTTGGAGTAACTTTACGAAAATAGATAAAAAATAGTGTTGGGGTGTTAATGAGTTGTCTATAGGCGATGGTCTTTGTGGAGTGAAGGCGATTAATAAAAATGTAATAAAATAATCAGAAAAACGCCCAATATAAATTAGACCGAACCTACACTAACACACGGGCAAAAGAGGAAGGAGCAAAAATTGTTTCATGAAAACTAATGAAAAATTATTACTGGCGAGGCTCATTACAAAATCTAATTAAATACTGACAAAGTCACTTTAGTCACTAGAAATAAGAAGTCAAGGAGGCTCGCGACAGTACCGAATGATAATGGTCCGAATCATGAAACGTGGTCTATTTAAACTTGATCCGTCTATCTGCCTTTATGCGTATCTGTATTGTCAGATGTGTTTTATTGTCTTAAAACGGGATCTGTCAGTATTGACCAAGCCATTATAGACGCCATTTTAAACATTACAAAAACCAACTTGTTCCCCGTGTTCTCATGCAACACAACGGAACCTGTTCGGTCAGTTTTGACAATCACAACAATATACAGACGACACCACGCAGTCGCTGGTGCTTTCATTGTGACTCAATGAGGGTTTTGGGCCGATCGCTAGACGAAACTAAAATTGATTAATATGTAGAGCGTTCTCTAATCTTGATATGTTAGCATTGAGATATTTAAGATAAAAAAGTACAGTGAAGCCACCGCATCCAAAACTTATGTTCCATGTTGAAACAATAACACATAATAAGTAGTAGATAAGTGTTATAAGTTTAACGTGTGTTTCTGTGTGTCTGTATGTGGCATCCTAGCACCTAAACGAACGGACCGATATTGATTCGTTTTTTTTTGTTTAAAAGCTGACGTGACTAGGATGGTTTCTGACTATAATTTATGAAGATCGGTTCAGGCGTTTCATCAAACGCCTGCACCGATCTTGAAAATGAGCTAATAGCAGCTCATTTTCTGCACGATAAAAGGGTTTTACTAACTTTCACATATCCGATTGATTTGAAATTTGGTGTACTGTCACTTCGGTGACATTCCCATGACATCTAACCTTGAGCTGATCCTATACCATCAAAGTCTGCGGGATCCTTAATTCTTCAGAAACTTACAGCAGATATAGCGTGTTTGGGCTCTTACGAATAGTCTACCGCGCCCATTGCCTCTTGAAAGTACAACTATAAGGAATCTCATATAATAAGTCCAATACCGAATACTCAAGTCCACTCCGAGCCTAAATCCTGTGCGCCCTGGACCGTATACTTACGTGCGGAGTCCCATCGCTGCCAGTTATAAATTATCAATCTATGCCACTGGGGAAAGTTCGTTCGTTCATTTATCGATGATAGATTTTTATTTTACCTTTTAAAATCAACCGGACGCATAGAGTCACCGATTTGTCCTTCATTATTATGCGGCATGTAAGTAATAATGCAAATTCGTACAAGCATGACCTCAGAGATGAGTAATGAGGATAAAAACTGATGGCAACCGTTTTCACGGTGCGCTGGTTGTTTTATCACGACTTACCGCCATAATGCACGACGGAATTAAAGGTAGGGCTTCTGGTCCAAAAATAATAAGCCTTTTTCATACATGGTAAGGGAGGCAAACAAGCATACTTACTGCTATTCTAGTGGTAAGCAGTTACCGTAGCATATAGACGCCCATAGCACTACTCACGGCTTGTGACCGTAGCTTATAGACGCTCGTAGACCCTAGGACACTACTCACGCGTTGTGACCGTAGCCTATAGACACTCGTAGCACTTTCGGCACTACTCAAGTGTCGTTACCGTAGCCTATTAACGCTCGTAGCACTTTCGGAACTACCCAGGCGTTGTTACCATAGCCTATAGACACTCGTAGCACTTTCGGCACTACTCAAGCGTTGTTACCGTAGCTTAAAGACACTCGTAGCACTTTAGGCACTATTCAAGCGTTGTTGCCATAGCCTATAGACGCTCGTAGCACTTTCGGAACTACCCAGGCGTTGTTACCATAGCCTATAGACACTCGTGGCACTTTCGGCACTACTCAAGTGTCGTTACCGTAGCCTATTAACGCTCGTAGCACTTTCGGAACTACCCAGGCGTTGTTACCATAGCCTATAGACACTAGTAGCACTTTCGGCACTACTCAAGCGTTGTTACCGTAGCTTAAAGACACTCGTAGCACTTTAGGCACTATTCAAGCGTTGTTGCCATAGCCTATAGACGCTCGTAGCACTTTCGGAACTACCCAGGCGTTGTTACCATAGCCTATAGACACTCGTGGCACTTTCGGCACTACTCAAGCGTTGTTACCGTAGCCTATAGACACTCGTAGCACCTTCAGCACTACTCAGGCGTTGTTACCGTAGCCTATAGACACTCGTAGCACCTTGGGTACTAATTGCGCGTTGTTGCCGTAGCCTATAGACGCTCGTAGCACCTTGGGCACTACTCACGCGTTGACTACTACACTGTAGAAATCAAGAGAAAGAGACCTTGTCTAGCCGTACGTACTAGACGAAAATCTAGAGAAAATTTGGTGACAACGACCACTAACTCACTCAATAAGGTAACTATTGACCTTCATCTTATCTCACATGATGATGGTAGGGGATGATAAGGTCGAAGTTGTAGCAACACCTGGATTCCTCAACCACAGAGGAACTGGCTATCTTACCTCTAACTGGCTATCTTACCTTTAAACATACAAAACAATGCTGTTAACATTAGTGTTATGGCGGCAGATGTAATGACGGTAACATGGCAGTCAAGCCAGGCGAACTTGGGAAAGCCCTATCATCAACTAAACCGAACAGATTTTTTTCTGACCTGGAATTCAACCCCGGACCTCTACATCTGAGGTAGTTGTCAACCACAAAACTACAGAGGAGGAACAGAGTAAACAAAAAAACACGCTACCACGGCATGCTTGATCGAAATTTTTGGCGCGTAACAGTTGTCCTTAATCCATCCATAGACAAGTTACATAACGTTTTAAAACCGGTCCGCGCAGGTCGGCGAATGAATGTTAATTTACAAGAATGTTGTTCTATACCGTTGGTATGTATGTAGTGATTTTCAGAATTATTCAAATATTAGTTTATTATTAGAATATTTTTTTAAACGAATATAGGAAGAAGTATGTCGCTGTGTAGTGGTAATCAAGTAATCACTTTCTCTTTAGGCAAATTGTATCGTATTAAATAAAATGTTTTGCATTTGTTCTAATCTAAAGTATTAAATTTTTTTTAATGCTTATGTAAAACTGTGGTGACAATTAGGGATGGGTAATCGCTGCAGTATTTATTTACTGATAGCCTGAGTAAATACTTTTTTTTTTTTTTTTTTTTACAAATAGAGAATTTCTTAAAATAGAAATAAACTAGAAACTATACTAAAAAAAAGAGAAAAAAGCTGATAGCATATCATTTTCGCCCGCTCAAATAGCTCGTGACAATTTTGTTCTTGAGGGTTGATAATGAATCGCTAAAAATGTCATTATGATTTAATGATTTTGGTTTTTATTTTTTACTTAGTATTTCTGTTTTAGTAACAAAAACCTAAACAGCTTAAAATTGTTTCAAAATAATACCACATAAATTACAAATACAATCCTCACTTATTATTGGTTCCTTGTCGTCGAATAGAGAAATATTCAATAACTTCGATTTTGAGTTTACAAATTAAACTCTTTAAATGCAAAAACAGCTAACAAGAGTGTATTCAGATGCAATAACAATGAACCCACAGCTCGCTGTTTGTTAGTCTTATTCCTTTATAAAAAGAGTCACACACAGCGAAAAATAGATACATGTTATTGCTCCTTACTTTAATCAGTTCACACGATGTTATCTGTTATGTTATATGTATAAACAAGATGGCATTTAACAGTCGCTATCGCTATCGCTAAATGCAAAACGTGTGGGATTTGACATTTTCGCTCGAAAGTCGATCGAGGACTTATGTCAAATCCCATACATTTTCCGCTTAACGATTATCGAACGAAAGTGAACGCTCCAAATGCAGCGACATGCGTTTGAATGCATTTAGAGTAAGTCCCACGAAAAAAGACGTTGGCTTGTTTCTTGTGCATTCCTTCGACAAGTATTGATAACAGCACTTGGTTTATCAGTACAAACAGAAGATAACACTAGTATATTCCGCACCTTCACTAAGGTACAGTTAGCAAAAGCCTAGGACTTTCTAATTGGACTTTATCGGGTTGTAATAATGGCGATTTTTGCACTGTTACACAGTTGTTATAGTTGGTGAGATTGTGGGTAAAATAAATGTATTTGTAATACTTTACTAATAGTTGTTGGCTTATGGGTAGGTCGAATAAAACTTGTTTTAAATGTGGACTATGATTGATGAAATAACTTTAACAAAACTTAAAAAAAAACAGCAGGCAAGCTTAAACAAAGTTAGGGTCCAGAAATTTTGCATCATTCATTCGTCATTTTTTTTCATTGTTTTCTTTCTTTAGTTGTAATTGTTACAGAAAAAAAAAATTAAAAATATTACAAGCGTACGTGCGTATCGATTTGGGTATAGGTCTAATAATTATACCAGATATTTCTCGGAGGATAGGAGCCTGTTAAACCAAACAGTGTTGGCAAGGAACAAAATTTCCGAAACTCCACGAACAGGATTTGAAGCAGAACTAAAAATATAAATTTATATTTGGTGTTCTAAGCGTCAGTCAGTAATCAGTTTCATAAAGACTCGTCATCCTATTACAGCTTCCTGCCAAAGCTCTTGGCAGTGCCAAGACATGTCTCCCGATAATCACTATCGCTAAACGCTCAGCTAAACGTAATAATGCGGGATTATGACATAATAAGCCTTAATTTTGACCCTTTGCCTCCTTTTAAAAGCAATGACTACTGAGTTTATTGCTGTTTAGTCCTTACTGATATATCAATATAATGTTTGTGTAAAGCAGTAGTTGATTTGCAAAGAACTTGATAATTATCACGTACTGAGCTGTCTAAACAAGTTAGTAAATAATCGGACTAAAGCGATATCCTTTGCCTTTCATTGTTCTAATGTATCTGTCACTTTATAAACCGCTATTGTCAGAAGTTTCAGAGTGGAAGCCTTGAGAACTAGGCCCATATCGGACGGTTGGTACTATTTTAACTTCACGGCTGCACGTGGGAAAGAAAAAGCTGATTTCTCTGTATTTAATCTTTGCTGATTAACTATTATTTTTTATGGTTTTTAAAATTTAGTTAGTTTTTTCATTAATATAAAGAACTTTGTGTCATAAAAGTGGTGTAGTTTTATGAAACCAAGTGTTTGTGTTGACGTACAACTAAAAGATGAGACTCATATATTTCGCGTCAAATACTCCTAAGATGCATTGAAATGTGTAACACCAGCATTTCAATGCAATAAAAGAAATACTGAATACATGACTGTACGGGCATTAGTTCCCTTTGCCTTCCCATCACAGGGAGAATGTATTAAAAAAAATGTACACTCATTTACTTTTCACAGTTTCTCCCGTTTTTAATAGGCAGCGCGCGGGTAGTGCCAATGGTGCTACGAACACCTACGGTAACCACACGCCATCAGGCGGACTGTTACACCACCGTGAGGGTCAATTCTGCTATTTATTTTCCTAGACGGATCGGCAGCGGTTCGGTATCGTAACTAATACGGTTGTAATGTAATACAAAAGGGCATACCACTAACATTGCATATAAAGCCGGAACGCTAACGAAATGCTCTCGGTTGGTTCAGCTTTGGTTATTGGCAATGTTGCAAGAAGCAAATATAGTTTAGCTTAGTGAATTGACAGTTGATAACTTCTGACAGTTCAACCAAGTAATCATCGATGCATTTCGGCTGCCACAAATGTCAAAGATTTTGCAGTATACATAAAAATGATTGAACTGAACGGTTTGCGTTACGTGTTGTTTGTTATTGTTAGTAGAACACCAAACTGATGCGTTTCGGCTACGTTTCGATTGCGCTGAGTCAGCAGAATACAAAAACGTTGTACATACAGCTTTTCTGATTCGCTTCAGTTCAAAATACAAAAGCTGAATTGGGAGGCTGGTCATTTAAAAAAAATCGCCTAGTGAATTCCAAAAACCTGACGTCATGACATCTCTCCAAAAAAATATTTTATTTTTCACACGGCCATAGTGTGATTCAGTATTTGAACAAACCGGCCAACAAAAAATACATAAAGAAAAAACTCAAGGTCACGCACTCATGAGTTGTAACAATTGACAATGGCCCCGTTCGCGCGGTTTTATTAATCCAGATACGTTTAGAACTTAGCGGCAAAAGATTTATTTAAAACAAAGTACCTATTTGCTAAAATATAAATGTTTCGTTATATTAAGGAAAAAAATAAGAATAACGGATTATAAGGAAAGGATAACAGTTTGGGGACCATTCTTTTCGCATAATGTTGTTTGTCATAAAGACGCTTGGCATAACTGACTAGACATAATCGTCGTAAGACGACATTAGCATCTCGCCTAATTTATTTTTTCCAAATTTTCATGAGACATGGTTTTTTTATATACAACAAGATGACAAACAAGCTGACGGCCCACCTGGTGGTAAGCGGTTACCGCCGCATATAGACACCTGCAATAACAAGGAAAAGCACTTGATATTGCAGGTGCGTTGTCATCCTGAGGCCTAAGATGAAATGCCGTCCATGCCCAGTAATTACATTATGGTTATCCAAAGGCATAATATTACTAAGCATAATTATTGAAATCCCTAATTACTTATGATATATTATCTGATACTGGCAGCCCTATTATTTCTTGTTAGTAATTAGTTACTTACATATATTTACATGCCATAATAATTATTTTTTATACAAAGCACAGCAAATGACGCCGCTCCACCTGATTTGAAGCGGTAAGGAGAGTCCATATCTAAAGACAGCGCAGCTTGAAACACTGTTCTAGCCGCCTCCACCTTGCCGGCAATGGAAAAAGAAAAAATATTTTATTTAAATAGGCCACAAAGAAGCACTTTCAAATCGTCAAAAAACTCATTTTTATAACTATCACAAAAAATATATTCTAACAACGTCATAATCTCTGTGTGTCTGTCATCAATCTTTGAATTTACACCGGTTCCAAGATTCCGGCAACAAACGTTGATGAGTATGCATAGTTTTCACAGGCAGGTTTTTCGGCATCATTTGTTACCCTATTGAAAAAAATCGCACTTTTATAAGTAATGTCATACGTTGCTGAAAGATCTTACGAATCTGAAAATCAGATATACGTTACTTCATATCCTTATCTAGATACGAGTAGAACGAAAACACGATTAAAGGAATTTGCCTCGATACATTTTATTTCCGAAAAGACCTCTTATAAACAAGAAAACTTAATATTATTGGTGAACGATTATTTGTATTCAATAGGAAATTACTTTAAATAGTAGATATCATTAATATTCAGAATCGTGTAGAAGCGTTTTTTTGTAGTCCATAATATAAGTTATCAGGTGGCAATAAAACAAGATAGCTTGAAAACACTATTATATCTATATTCGAAATACGTCCACTTCAATCGTCGGTTACAGAATGTGCTCTTTTACATTTGTCATCCGTTTTTATACAAAAGTTCAACTTAAATCCTAATAAGTTTTTCCAAATATTAGAAAAAGAAACTAACATCTAGACTTAAACAACATATATTTATAGTATGTTTACAAATAATTATTTCATTCATTGTATTCAGAATTATTTTAGAAACCAAAATACTTTTAACCTTATCATAACATCCGGTAGTCATAATCATCCTAATCTTTACATTTTAAAATATAAAATGTTGAGAATATGCTAAATAAAATGAAGGCTTATTAATATATAATTATATAAATCTAACATTCGGCCTTTCCTGACATTAAGTTTGTCCTCAAACTTCAATGAAGCCCTATCTGCGTTAGAAATTAATAAATTAATTAGTGTAAAATATCAAAGGTTTTTTTTTTTTTTTTTTTTTTTTTTTTTTTTTTTTTTTTTATAAAAAAATATATATAACAATAAGTAATGTAAAATATAATACTTTTACGTGATAATTCTATTGACAAATATAATTGAAATAAAATAAAGATGGATCTATACCGACTGATCTTTTAAAATCAAATGTTTCATCTTTTTACATAACAATAATGTCAAATATCAATGGCTTTTACATTAAAATAAAATAAAATATTTATTGAAATAAAATATTGATGGATCTATCAACATCAAATATTTCATTTAAAAAGACTCAAGATAAAAATACCGATTGATCTCTCAAAATCAAATATTTCATCTTCATCTAACTTCTACAACTGAACAATCGATGATTCTATTAAAATTAAATATTCCATATAGTTACATAGTAGTACTTACATTACATACTAGTTACATATTTGCATTTTAATACCTATTTATATAATCCTCTTAAAATATCGATGGTTCTATCAACATCAGATATTTTATTTTTACCAGTATTTTACATGCAGGAATTTCTATACAAATTATCATCTCAAAATATCGATGGTTCTATCAACATCAGATATTTCACATCTACTAATTAATTCATTTCTTAACTTATACAATATTTATCAACTGGAAATATCGATGGTTCTATCAACATCAGATATTTCACATCCACCAATTAATTCATTTCTGAAACTTATATAATATTTATCAACTGGAAATATCGATGGTTCTATCAACATCAGATATTTCAATCCACCACATAATTCATTTCTGAAATTTATATAATAATATTTATTAACTGAAAATATCGATGGTTCTATCAACATCAAATATTATCAAAAATTCATGTCTATTATTAAATAAATTTCTCTAACCATAAACTGTAATACCTATTCCGATTGTTAGCTTACCTCACATTAAATTCTCAGATACTACTATCCATTACATCTCAAATAATTGTACACTTTAGATTTTAAATTATAATAATTACTTTATTAAATATGTATTTAATTTATGATTTAACTATTGATAATTACATATTACTTATTAAAATTACAATCAATACTTTTTTTTTTTTTTTTTTTTTTTTTTTTTTTTTTTTTTTTTTTTAGAGTTCAGTATCAGTATTACTACTACTGCTTTTATCATCTGTGTTGTCGTCATTGCAAATGGAAATCCAGGGCTTAATACGATCGGCGGCCCAAACATTACAATAATCTTTATACGTTATTTTGGTACCTGGTATACTAGATACTTCATATCTATCGTTTTCGTAAATTTTAGTGATTCTAAAAGGACCTGTAAATTTTGGAAGCAATTTTTTACTTTTCCCTTCGTTGTGTGGAACTGGTTTTAAAATTTTTACTAGGTCGCCTATCTTATAAACTTTTGCCCTAATTTTATTTTTATCATATCTCCTTTTTTGTGTTTGTTGATCCTTTTCTATGTGTTTACTTATTTGCTCTCTTAAACTTTCGATTTCACCTGTTTGTCGAGTTTCTACCAAGATAGAACTGAATATATTATCCCCTTTACTTACCATTTGCATTCCAAAGAGCGATTCGGATGGTGTTTTACCTATTCCTTTATTTAATGTGTTATTTAGTCCCCATTGTAACTTTCCCAATGCTTGATCCCAGTATTTCTCGCCTATTTTATCAGTGTAGGCTGTCAAAGCATCTAGTACAGTCCTGTTGTACCTCTCCACTTGACCATTGGCTCGTGGAGAGGCAACAGCATTAAGAATATGATTAATCTTAGACTCCTCTATAAACTGCTTAAATTCGTTAGAAGTGAAAGATGTTCCTTGATCGGATATTAGTCTGTTAGGAAAGCCAAAAGTGAAGAATACGTCCTCTAGGGCTCGTATGGTGGGGGCTGATTTTAAACATCGTAAAGGTTTTAACAGGCAAAACTTGGTAAAGCCGTCGACAATAACCAAGAGATAAACATTCCCTTTAGTGCTTTTGATAAAAGGCCCTAAGTGGTCAATATGGATGGTGTCGAAAGGTACATCAACCTTATGAATCGGATGAAGGAATCCTTCTTTAGGTCCCGCTGGTTCTTTGCTATAAGCGCATTCTAAACATGAGCGAACATATTTTGTAATAAAGCGTTTCATTTTTGGAAACCAAAAGTCTTTACTAATTTTATCAAGTGTTTTTTCTATACCAAAGTGACCAATGTCGTCATGATTTAATTTACATAACTGAAAACGAGCTATTTTGGGAACGACCCATCTTAATTGGTTATCTATTTTCCTAAACAAAGTATTATTTTTAAGTAAATAATTTTTCTTAACATCTGAGTATTCAGGATCCTCTAAAATTTTTCGAATTCGTTGTGATTTAGTGTCTTTTAACTGCAATGTAACTAACCAGTCTGCTTGAGTAATTCTAAGGATAGAGGGGACAGCGTCCTGATCAACATTCGATTCACAAGGTTGAGGATTTCGACTGAGAGCGTCTACATGCGACATAGCATAGCCAGGTCTGTATTGTATATCGAGATCGAATTCTTGGATTGCTATCCACCAACGTGCAATCCGTGGTATTAAGTCTCGTTTGGTAAACGTTGATCTCAGAGCAGCGCAATCGGTTACTAAAGTAAATGGAATACCTAAGAGATATATTCTAAATCTTTGAAGTGATGCTACAACAGCTAACGTCTCAAGCTCATAGGCATGATAATTTTGCTCATCATGTGTCGTCTTCCGACTGAAGTATGCTATCGGATTTATTTTATCACTATTATTTGCCTTTTGCATTAGTATTCCAGCTAGACCGTGCTTACTAGCGTCGGTATGTAAGAACGTGTCGTTTTTGGGGTCATATATACCTAGTACCGGGCGTTTGACTAATGCTTCCTTTAATCTTGCAAAAGCTTCACGTTGATCAGTACCCCAACACCATGTTACACTTTTCTTAGTCAAATCAGTAAGTGGCTTAGCTATAACAGCAAAATTGTAGATAAATTTTCTAAAATAGCTTGCCAACCCAACAAACTGTCTGACTTCATGTGCATTTCGTGGTGTTGGGAACCGCTCCACTGATGAAATTTTTGCTTTACCAGGTCTAATTCCATGCTCACCTATTTCATAACCAAGATATTCTAGCTCCTGTTGAAAGAAATTACATTTTTGTAAATTTAAAGTAAGTTTGGCCATTCGCAATAATTGAAAAGAATTCTCTAAACGTTCATATTCTTCATTAAAATCTTTTCCAGGTATAAGTATGTCATCCATATAGGCGAGTGTGGAATTAAACCTAGTGTTGCCTAATACTTGGTTAATTGTCCTTTGAAACACCGCTGGAGAGTTAACTAATCCGAAAGGCATTTTTTTAAATTGATAAAGACCGTCCGGTGTTATGAAAGCTGTGAGGTGCTTGCAGCCGTCGCTGAGTGGTATCTGATAATAACCACTAGCAAGGTCAAGGCTTGTATAGTATTTATTTCCATTAAGCCTATCTAGTTGGTCATCTATTCTAGGCATAGGAAAATGGTCCTTCTTAGTTTTGCGGTTTAATGCTCTGAAATCGACGCATAAACGATAGCCACCTGTTTTCTTTTTTACCAGTATAATAGGACTTGCATAGCAGGAGTTGGATTCTTCAGCAATGTTATTATCTAAAAGTTCCTTAACCATATCTCTTACTATTTCTCTTTCTGTATGACTTAGACGGTAGGGCCGGTAGACTACAGGAGTGTGATCATTTAATTCTATATGCATTTCAGCTACATCTGTGCACCCCAGCTCAGCTAGATTGTGTGCAAAACAATCTCTGTATCGATTTATCAATTCAAGAACAGAGTGTTGCTGCTCTTGTGAGAGACTAGGGTTAATATTAATATCAGTCAAAATTATTGGTTTTAAACTACTGCTACTGCTATTAATTTGATTACAGGTTACCTCAGAATAGTCTTTGGAACGATCTGATGATTTAATTTGCTTGCTACGTACTAACAAAATATTCTTATTAAAAAAAATTGGATCATTAGAAAAATTGCGAACAGCTATCTGACATTCACCATTTTGAACATCATAAACACCCCCCATAACACAATAGTTAGCATTTTCTAATCTTCTCACGCTATTTTCTATATACACGTCACAGGTAGACCCGCTTTCATCAATGCAATTGACAAAATCAAATCTATCTATGACAGTATCTACTTTTATTTTTAAAATAACCTTTTCATTATTGTTGTCTTCTGTCTGTAAGTTTGTCATGTCATCTGTTAATTTCCTTTTTAATATATCTAGTTTATTATGAGTTTTAATTACCAAAACGTCTTCCCCTTCCGTGAAATCTTGACCAATCAATAAAGGTTCACTAAGTAAAGAGGAATCAACAATGTATGCATCAATTTTTGCCGTAACCTCACCAACACCCAAAGTTAACTGTGTCTTACCTAACGGAATTGATGAGCCATTGCCGAAACCACGAATGTAGGGAATATCATTATTCAATGTAGGGAGAGAATATTTTTCTACAATATCCTGTCGAACGAGAGTACAATCGCTTCCAAAATCTATATAACTTTCTACTTCGATTACATTATTTATGATAGCGGTTTTATAATATTTTGAATCAGACCTTGATTTTCGTGTTAACATCGTTCTCTTTTCTAAGGATTTGTTAATATTAGTGTAGCTAACGTTTCTATAGCATTCAGTTGTTTTGTGACCTATTCTTTGACAGGTGTCGCATTTTATGATTGGTTTTGTACATTTGGAAGATATGTGACCTTTTTCCTTGCAGTTGAAGCAAGTAAGCTCAGCAACATTACTACGACATTGATTACTGCGGTGCCCAGTTTTGTGACATTTGAAGCATGTTATATCGTTGGAAGCGCTTGCACTCGCTGTTCGTTTCAAAAAACGAGAATGAGTTTCTCTACATAAATCTTTAAGAAATTTAAGTAAATGTTCTGGATCTTGAAATCTTGCCGAAGACGCGCTAGCTCTTATCATCCTATCGTCTATTCCGAATATAAGGCAATCGACTGCCTTTTTGCCTATAATACCACACGAGTTTAACAACATAGTTTTTTCATAATAGTATTCGTCTACAGACTCGCCTAACTTCATTCGGCGTTCTAACATTTCCGTTAATAACGCGCCGTAATTGGTTTCAGACGGAAACGCTCTTATAAGTCGATCCTGCCATTCAGTCCACGTCAGAAGTATGGTTGGTAGACCTTCATACCACTTCCTAGCATGACCCTCTAGCTTAGGTAAAGCATAGTGAGACGTCTGTTCGTCAGTCCAGTTGTAAATCTTTGCGCATTCGTTGACTTTGGCTATCCACCCCTCAATACGCTGATTTTTTTGGGAAGGATCAAATGTAGGTATAATGTTTTTGTCATAAGTTATTTGAGAAGATGGTCGTGCAAAACTATGAATTAATTGAGAGATATCGTTAATATTTAGTAATAAATTAGTTTTACTTGTATCGGCATTCATTTGAGCTCCAAATGCCGGACCCGGAGAATGCTGCAGCTGTCGAGCAAGCTCCGCTTGCGTCCCTGATGTTGGTTGTGGTGATTCCGATTCCTGTAGCGAAACCTGACAGCGCGGCGGCGGTGCTACTTCTATTGGCGTCCCAGGGAGTTCTCTAGGTGGTGTTTCGGTCAACTGTATAGTTTTCTGAAAGTTATAAACCAATGCGATATGTATCCTGACGAGATTAACAGTAAACAAGTTAAAGCATTTGTTTGTAAAACTTTTCAATACCTGATACTAGGTAACATCATATGTAAGTATTATAAGTATAATTTTAAAATTATCGTAAATTCTACACACCAGTCACTATTATTTATTATTCAGACTTAACGTTTCAGTAAATGTACATAATAAAGAATTCCTATACATCTGTCTAGTAAAGGGTCATATTTTTTTTTTTTTTGTTGGAAATCACTTGGGTGTAAAAAAAAAAGCATGATGATTAATCAGTAATTAGAGTTTAAGTAATACGGTGCCTACCGAAAATCCCCGAAATTACTAATAAGCGTTATAAATATTTGGTGTGAATACTATAGAAATATAAGCAGAGGAGTAAAAAAAAGGAGAGAAAAAAAAATCACTTGCCTGTTGTGTTTTATTTGTCTCGAGTCCTGTTACGAATTCCTGATTACAATTACTAGATGCCCCCTTAGAATGGTTTTTTTTGTGTCCACGTTTCCTTTTTCCGTGATACTGATCCAAGTCAGAGAAACTGTCTTCTGAACTGGTGCTATGGCGACGACGACGGCGCCTACTTCGCCGAGAATGCTTTGACCGTCGACGTGAGCGACGTTCACTATTCTCACTATCGTTATCGCTGACCATCTTGATTCTAATCCCACTTCTGATATAAGTTATCAGGTGGCAATAAAACAAGATAGCTTGAAAACACTATTATATCTATATTCGAAATACGTCCACTTCAATCGTCGGTTACAGAATGTGCTCTTTTACATTTGTCATCCGTTTTTATACAAAAGTTCAACTTAAATCCTAATAAGTTTTTCCAAATATTAGAAAAAGAAACTAACATCTAGACTTAAACAACATATATTTATAGTATGTTTACAAATAATTATTTCATTCATTGTATTCAGAATTATTTTAGAAACCAAAATACTTTTAACCTTATCATAACATCCGGTAGTCATAATCATCCTAATCTTTACATTTTAAAATATAAAATGTTGAGAATATGCTAAATAAAATGAAGGCTTATTAATATATAATTATATAAATCTAACAATAAGGTTATTTTATAATAAAATAATTTGTGTATTTCGTTTACTTTTCACGCGCGATCGCTGTTTTGTCTTTTTTCCTCCCGCTGAGTCAGCCATATCTCTATCCCTGTCGGTCTTGGCCGAAACAATGTTTCGATAGATCGCCTTAAAGGAACCCATGTTATAGGTAACCTACCCCCCAAAGTGTAACGGCCTGGCCACGAACTCACCGCACGCGCATCCTGCTGCTCGCGAATCGGCAACCACTGCGCGCTGTCTCGATGTCGGCCTCGCAGCGCGTCGCCGTGAGCGCGCAGTGGTTGCCGTGACCAGGTCGTAATTTAGAGTCGCGAAGGCGCAGAGGGGCGACGCTGCCCTGGCTGAGGCTAGCTAGCCACGCTCGCAAAAGAAAATTATTATTAATTATTCTCCCCCGTACGCTCAGGTTGTGGAATGAGCTCCCTGCAGAGGTTTTCTCAAACGAGTACAGCATGGGGTTCGTCAAAAAAAGCGTGAAAAGGTTTTACGGAGTCGGCAACGCGCAAGTGTTGGTGTTGCAAGCTTCCATAGGCTACGGTAACCGCTTACCAACTTAGTGGTATAAAAAAATTACACCCCGATATCTAGATAAAAAATTACCATTACAATTCCAAAACCCCGTTATGTAAGCTCACACTATTCGCCTCATTTGAAAATAATTCAAGCTGTTTATTTCCTGTGTAATCAGAATCACTAATTAATGAATGGTTCAGTTATTTCATATAATTTGCATGTGACCGGTCGGCGCGTGCGCATGTTTATAGCGCGGCTTTGACCGGCGGACGCGCGCGCATTCTACCGTGCAGTAGTGTTGTACCTAACACAACATCGATACCCGCCTAATGTTTTGGTATTTTAAAATAATGCGTCAATTTTTGTATAAATATAAATAGTTAAATATTATGATTGTGCACCAAATTAACAAACAAATATATGTTCACTTGGAACAAAATTTCGCATTTATCACAAATACTGCTGTTACCAGCTATGCGATTCTCTAAAGTCATCCTTAAAATTCGTGCTTTTGGCAGCACTTAGACAGTTTTTTACTAGGTGGTAGGCCCATATGTAGGGTCGTCTGGGTAGGTACCACCGCCATTCTTATTTTAGCCGTGAAACAGTTCGCTGTGTTTCGGATTGAAGGCAAAGGTAGCCAGTGTAATTACTAGGCACCGACGACGGCATTTCATCTAAGGCCTCAGGATGACAACGCACCTGCAATATCAAGTGATTTTCCCTTGTTATTGCAGGTGTCTATAGGCGGCGGTAACCGCTTACCGTCATCAGGTGGGCCGTCAGCTTGTTTGTCATCTAGTTGTATAAAAAAAATGCGAGATGAATGTTATCGAATATCGACAATAGTGTTGTACCGTCACGGTCAGAAGTGTAGTGAACTACGCGTGACGCACAAACGGACCAATTAATTACACTCGGGTCGTTACAGCGGTAATTACCACTTACTATCATCCCGTTAGCTACGCGAAGTCCAATTTGAAAGCATTGCTGAACTTGAGGGCTGGATACGTCAGCGCCATCTGCCGGCACCTTTATCTTAAAAGAAATCTATCACCGTCTTCAGAGATGAAATAAGCAGTTTTTTGCTGCTATTTATGTGTCCTACTAATATTATAAACTCGAAATCTTGTCGGGATGATTGGACGTAGGTGTCTTTTACGCAAAAATCAGAATGCAGAATCGATTCTAATGAAACTTTACATAACATAGCTCATACATCAGAATAACCTATAGGCTATAATTGTTAGTATAAATTAGTTTGTTTTCGATTACGAAAACCAAGTAACTGCAACGCCTTAACCCACCAACACGCATTGGGCGGTGGTGTTACGGCCCAAGCTCCTCATATGTTTCTCCCATGTTGGAAGGCCTGTGCCCAGCAGTGGGACGTATATAGGCTGATGATGATGATTATTTAATTTGCTAGAAATAGGCTACTCTAAGTACTACTCCTGCGCATTCAAAGTCGCGTGCAAGCTGGTAATATTGTAAATGCGAAAGTATGTCTATTACCTTTCACGCTTAAACCGCTTAACTGATTCAGATGAAAGGTGTGGATATACCTAGTTTAAGACCCTCGGAGGGACATAGGTTACGCGCGGCAAGTAGTAGTTTAAAATAAAACTTTTTTTTATACCACTAAGTTGGCATTCAAGCATACGGCCCACCTGATGGTAAGCGGTTACCGTAGCCTATAGACGCTTGCAACACCAGGAGTATCACTTGCGCGTTGCCAACCTTGTAAAAACCTTTTCACGCCTTTTTTAAAAACCCCATGCTGTACTCGTTCGAGAAAACCTCTGCAGGGAGCTCATTCCACAACCTAAGCGTACGCGGGAGAAAGTTTCTCTGAAACCGTACAGTACGCGACCACTTTGGTTCCAATTTGTGAGGATGCACTCCCTGCCGGTGGCGAGCGGTGCGATAATAGAAATTTTAAGTTTTAAAGTAGGTTAAGGTTTTAACAGGGTCGGCAACGCGCAAGTGATACCTCCTGGTGTTGCAAGCGTCCATAGGCAAACTTCGTGGTATATAAAAAAGTTAAATTGACACACCAGAATCATGTAATCATAATACTGGCAGAACTGGCGCTTAACCAAGTATGCCGCAGGTATATTTTCATTTACGCGCAATTTCTAAGCTTTCTTTCCACTGTTATATTCACATCGCATCTTAACTTTCGCTGCGCACATACTCTCTGTGCGTAGCAATTCTAGCACGATAACTATACAATGGACATGTATGGCATTTGTAAGTGACGCCTTGGTACTTTATGGTAGTTGACTTGCTTTTGTTTCATAAATAGATGCTTAAATTGTACTGAAATATTGTAAAAGAAATTACTACATGTTGCATAGGTATGTAGCTGCGCATGTAATAGTAATATAATAGTAATATACGCAATAGATAACGTTACACGTGTCTGTGTTACTAAATTATATTTTTATAAATTTTCTTAACCGTACAACTTCAATATTATATTGTTGTTTAGGTAACAATATTCAAGGGCAGGCAACATCCCATCTTTTTTTAAAATTCGTTCTCTTCCTCAGTAATACAAGTTTTAGGGTTTTATTTTCGGATTTGAAATTGCAGCCAATGACACATTATTTCATAGAAATGTCATAAAATTATCAGATGAGTAAGATGCATTTGAAAGTTGCAAAACATTACTATGGACTAAAATAGCCCATGTTTTAGTTTATTGTCGTATTATCGACCCCACGATGTATAAAATGTTTACTACTTCAACACGCAGTTGCCCCACACTAGAATAAACAAAACTATTTAAGACTAAAATATACCCAGATATTCCAGCAATCCTTACCAAAGATTAGTTTAGAAGTGAATAAAGTGTGTAGTTATAAATGAAGTGAAGTGACGCAGAAGATGCAGCGGCAACTGAGCAATGTCAGTTATCACTCCTACCAGGAATACCAGCCAACGCGAAAATATGGTAATTTTCTTGTAAAAAAAACTAGTTGTTTAATAAATAATAGACAGAAAAACATCGTCAGAAAAATGTTATCAATATCGATACCTAAAATAATATGTTGAAAATAACGTTACATAAATAACGTTATTTGTTGACTACACGATAGGCATTGAATTTCTGCTGTAATTCTAATGTCATCTCTTTATTCTCTCTATCTGTATTTTCTATCTTCTTTCTATTAACAAAAATGAAAGTCTGGAAGTCACGATCAATAAATTATGACTATGAGTAAAGCAGGGGTAAATAACGAATAACGTTACCAAAAAGTTGTAGGTATGCACAAAGAAAATAGGAGGCCGCTTACGAGGACCGCATCCAGGGAACTTGGTAGTCGTCCGCATCCGGCCCCGCAGCTTGACCATCTCTGGTCACTGCCACTCCCGGGACGGGCTACTTTCTCCCTATGAGGGGACGTACAAGGCAGCAACGGTCCCACTCCTCACTGTAGTCCCCCACAAGTTTAGGAGTCTTACCACACCACGACCTTCCTCCTTAGAGGGGGGTCCGCTGGTCCTAAGCTAGGACCGCGACGTGGTAGACATTAAAGACTTAGTCTCTAGCTCCATGGTTGTCGTGGCTCCTGGGAGCTCCAGCTGACGAGCAGACGGCCCGCTTCCACAAATATTTTTATTGCGCCCACAAGCACTTGACTAACGCTGGCCGTCGTTGCCGCGGCGAATGTCCCCACACGAGACATCACCGTGCGAGCAACCTGTTTTTTGGGTAACGGCGCTGATTATTTCGTCTTTTGCTACTTAATCGTCCAGGCTTGACACACGGATTACCGCACATTTGGTGGGTCTAGAGATGTGGATGCTCTTAGTATGTGTTCAACTAGTATATCAGCTTTAGCCCTGTTCTCTAATGAAGTTCCGGTCTCAAACACCTCAAAAATGCGGGCACCCGAGGCAGCTTCCTTCATCTTGAAGGGCTGACCCCAGAAGCTCCGCTACCCCTAAAAAAAGACCAAAAACAAATGCGCGTATAGCGCCGGAGGCGACTCGCACCACCACTGTGCATACCACCAACCTGGTCAAGTGCCACCCGCCCGCGGCCTTAGAGGCCTGCCATAACTTAACATGGTACAATTGAAATTTGGACCAAGCAATCTTTAAACAACAAATAAATAAATATTCAAACATCACAGAAATTAGTTTTAGCTCAAACGTACATTCTATCTCGTGACCGATTGAACTATCGTGCTTTCAACCAAACGACATCATTCGAAACCCTGAACTTCCTTATAGATATATATTCTAACCCCCGACGCAAAAAGAGCGGTGTTATAAGTTTGACGTGTCTGTCTGTGTATCTGCGTGTCTGTGTAACTGTGTGCCTGTCTATAGCTCAGATCATAGAAATAAGCTATAGACAGAAAATGTCATGAAATTATCAAGCGGTGGCAAACCATTTCTATGAACTAATATAGCCCATGTTTCAATTTACTGTCGTATTGACGGCACCACCCTTATAGGGATGACGATGGTATTAATCTTGGTGCGTTCCTCCCCAGGGCCGCAGTATGAGCCGGGCGGGTACGCCAGCGCAGTGCAGCAACGTACCAACATGACGCAGCGGGAAGACGCGCTCAAGTTCGAGCAGGGCCGCATCAAAGCCCTGCAGGAAGAACGCCTGCACATACAGAAGAAAACCTTCACCAAATGGATCAACTCGTTCTTGCAGAAGGTTGGTTTTTAACCCCCTACTGAGGGCTGTTATAAGTTTGACGTGTCTGTCTGTGGCATATATCGCAGCACTTGAACGAATGGACCGATTTTGATTTGTTTCTTTTTTTGTTAAATAGCTGACTTAATTAGAATTTGTGAAGATCAGTTCAGGCGTTAAAGGACTATCAGCTCATTTTCTAACATGATAGAAGGGTTTTATTGACATTTAGTGTATTGCCACTTCGGTGACATTCCCACCAGAACCTCTTGATTCGAGGTACGTGGTCTCGACAACAGAGGCAGTTGAATGAAATTGTCTTCGCCCTGAGAGTGGTGGTTTCATTCACATATTTTTTGTATATACAAAGCACGGCAAACGACTCAACACCAGCTGATGTTAAGTGGTAAGAAGAGTCCATATGCGGAGACAGCTAGTGCAGTTTAGACACTGCTCTAGCCGCCTCCACCTTGCCGGCTCATTAGTGGCTTTTCACGCCTCTTATGAAGGTACCCATGTCATAAGAAGGAGGAAACATATGCGCTGGCTAAGAATTCCAAGTTTTGGAAGTCCGACAAACAAAGGAGTTACCAAACTTCTTTGTCTGTGATCTTGAGGTAGAGACAGTTAATTAATTACACTAATTATACTAAATTTATTCCGATGGCACGTTTGATGCGATAATAGCACAATGTTATTATTTTAAATTGAGCGCGTTGACCTTATAACCTTATAAATTCGCGCTAATGAACGTGTTGCAGCTATCTGTTTAAATAAGCCAGTTCCTTGTATGCCTGTGCCGATGGTTAAACGCCGGAATGCAAATGCCTACGCCGATATTCAAGTGAACTGGACTCACGTAAGGTTTGACAAATTGGACTGAAAGTCAGCCTAGTTGGACGCTTAGGCGGATCGTTGCAGGCCTATGCCCTGCAGGGGCTGTCTCTCGGCTAACATGATGATGGTGATGCCAAGTCCTGGGTAGCTCAGTGGTTAGGGAACTGACCCGGATTGTCAAAGATCTCAGGGTTGGTTCTCTCTCCAGGACATTTATATTTGTATATTTCTAGTCTAGGCATGTATCCAGGCCCATCTTTTCCATTGAGCACTGTTGCCAAGTGCCCAGGGCCCCAAGTTCCCTTTATGGAAATTAAGATTTTGATTAAATTTCTATGGAAATATGGATGTATAGGTAGGTATATATATTGTATAAAGTAATTGAATTGATAAACTACTCTTTTTTTGAAGTGGGTTAAAATAATAAAGTGCCCAGAGCCCCCAATAGGTTAAAGACGGCACTACATGTATCTTAAGCCTAAAATAAAATTAGAGAATGAGAAATCCTTTTCACGTCAAGAAATTTTCTTTTGAAGGATCTGTTCAGTAACGTTCGTTTTTTTATACAACTAGATGACAAACAAGCTAAGGGCCCACATGTTGGTAAGCGGTTACCGCCGCCTATACACACCTGCAATAACGAGGAAAAATCACTTGATATTGCAGGCGCGTTGTCATCCTGAAGCCTAAGATTAAATGCCGTCCATGCCCAGTAATTACACTGGCTACCATTCCCTTCAATCTGTAACACACCGAACTGTTTTAATTAAGAAATAACATTGAATGGAACACAACAAAGGGTAATGTGATAGCGCGCTATAATTAGCAATGATTGAGTTTGTCGTGAGCCGATAACACGTATAATTAATATTATTATCACATAGCCGCGGTGTGATAACTTTGATTCCCGTCGACAGCACATCAACCGTAACAGTTTGACCTTGAGACCGCCCATACTGCGTTCGCAATAGAGGCGGCTTTCGTAGTGCAGCTATTACACTATATACTGTCGTCTGTACACCTATAAAATTGTGGTCTTACTATACAGGCTACTCGGTCGGGGGTCCCGTGTTCGAATCCCGGTAGGAGCAAATGTTTGTGTGATGAGTACGATCATTTGTTAACGAGTCATGGAGGTTTACATGTTTATTTAGTATATTTCTAATATTTATACATATCGCACACCCGCTAAAAACTGTCACAAGACTCAAAATCAAGAATTGAGTAATATCTATTTTAGTTAGACATTTACAATACCCAACATTATTGTAAATGTCTAATTAAAATAGGTATTAGCGAGTAACCTATAGCAAAAGACCACTCGGTTAGCCGGGCCCTGTCTCATCTGTTTTAAAGTCATAATTTTCCGTCTCCAGGCCCGAATGGAGGTGGAGGACCTGTTCGCGGACCTGGCGGACGGGCGGCGGCTCCTCAAGCTGCTGGAGATCATCAGCGGCGAGCGGCTGCCGCGGCCCAACTCCGGCCGCATGCGCGTACACAAGATCGAGAATGTCAACAAGAGTTTGAGCTTCCTGCATACCAAGGTAATTTTTTTCCAGTATAGTTAGGCTTGCCATAATATTTTAAAGTGAAATCCGGACGTATAAAAGGAAGACGCGAATTTATGGGTCTATTTACTTAATCTAAGTAAAACTACTGTATTTGTATCTTTAATATTTTATCATTGATATTTTTACCTAATGAAATACTCAAAATAAATGGAAACAAACGGGCGGGCCAGCAAAGTTAGAGTAAAATAAAAATGTGACATTTAAAAAATAAATAAATAAATTGAACAACACGCCGCGCCCGCTACGCGCGCCGCGCGGGCGCCGGTTCGGACAGTCAGTTATAACAGCGCACTGACAAATATAAAAATCCGGACGTAACAGCAAGTCCTGACATTGATGTCATATCCGGACAATCCGGACTAAATCCGGACGTATGGCAAGCTCAGTATAGTGTACTATTCGTACTACGTCTTCAAACTGAGAAGTCGACGTGTGACGTCTGGACGTCTGAAAAACGTCTTGTGAATAGGCTCTTAGGTACCATGGGGCTAAACAGACAACTGTAAAAACAGTATTATACAGAATCGTGACGACAAATAAATTCAAACATAAGCTATATTAGTTTCATAGATATGTTTTGCAAGTACCAAATATATCTTAATCATTTGATAATTTCATGACATTTCTATGAACTGATATAACATTGGCTTCACTGTTTCATAGAAGTTTCACGAAATTATCAAATGATAAGATGTTTTCGAAAGTGGCAAAACATTTGTATAAACAATTAAACAAAAATTAAAACCGACTTCAAAAAACTGAAAAGGATGAAATAATTAAATTTAAGTAGGTATTCATCCCCTAGAAACATATTTTTGGAGTCGGTGCTTTACTTTCTATTGTTTTTGGAAACCACTTAGCACCAACTCCAAAAATATGGTTCTAGGGGATGAATACCTACTTAAATTTAATTATTTCATCCTTTTCAGTTTTTTGAAGACGGTTTTAATTTTTGTTTAAATTTTTTTTTTCACAATTTTTAGTGATAACTTTCTACGGTCGAAGCTAGATGGGTGACCGTCAACTTATATTGTTTCCTACTATCGTATCGTTTCACTAAAAAGTCATTGGAAAAGCAAAAATTCGCAATTTCGCTTATTTAGACGATTTCATAATTTCAGTTTTTTTTAATTTAAAACCAAAGTACCCAACTGTTATTAAAAAAAAATTTATGGGACCAAATGGCAGCTATTCCGCATCGAACAAACAAAGAATCACGTAAATCGGATCAGTAATCTCGGCGTAATCGGTGTACATACATAGAAAAAAAAAAAAAACATACCGGCCGAATTGAGAACCTCCTCGTTTTTGAAGTCGGTTAAAAATAGCCCTTGTTTTAATTTATTAACGTCATACATTGTATGTTGCAGCTATCTGGCTAAATTAGCCAGTTAATCGGTTGCCTAGGTCGATGATTATAAGCCGGCATCTAATGAAATTCCCATAGTTAATTGAACTAGAATCACTCAACTTGGCGTATTGAAAATGAGCTGAATTGGACGCCTAGGCGGATTTTCTTGTAGTACTAAGAGTTTTGGTGAGATTGGTAGGTTTATTATGACCATTTATAACCAAAAAGATTTTGGTCAAAAGTGGTCATAAAAGAAATCTTGAACCCACCAATCACACACACAGTCACATAAAAGCTCTTTGATTTACGACCTATGCCTAGGCGTCCAGTTAAGTAGTTAATTTGACCAGACAGCTGCGAAATATACAACAATAAATTAAGATAAAGATTTTAAAATAAAAAACATGTAACTAATAAAATATAAAGTTAATAAAATAATATGAATAAACACACACGCGCGCACGCACGCACAGACAAACGCTGCCTTTTTTAAAGCTTAGACCAAAGAGAATGTAAACATTACGTTCAATTCGGACATTTTAAAAATAATTTAGAAATTTGAATTTGATTACATTGACAAAGGTTTTCTTCAATGTTTGGGGTTCTATGCCTTCACCTCCATTTTTTAGTGGCGACTTTGCGGGGTTGGCTCATTTTGTAAAGTTCTAATAAATTTGAATTGACGCAGGACTTTTCCATTTGGGTAAAGGCTGTATAAATTGACATTTGGCCTGCTTCAGTCAATGCAAGTCGCTGCTGACTGCTGTCTGTCACTAACTTAAACTAAATGTGGCTCTGTATTTTCCCACCAAAAACTCTGATATTTTTTCTGTGTGCTGAAAGGCAAAAGGTTCGTTCGTCCTAAATTACATACCCAATTTATCCACTTAATCGCGAGGCACGCAGCCATTACTAGTGAGGAATCCCGCAAAGTGCGTCCTTTCTAAGGCTTCGACGTTCGACTTTATTACTATGTGCATACGTATTATGATTGTTTAATTACTATGTATGCTTGACTATTGTAACTTCGGATTATCTTATACGTATATATGATATACGTCCCACTGCTGGGCCTGCCCCCCTTCCTCCATGGGAACATATGAGGAGTTTGGGCCATGGCACCGCAACGCTGGCCCAAAGCGGTTTGGTGGGCAGCGGTCGCAGTAATAACCCGGACCGACGGCTTAACGTGCATCACGAAGCACGGAGGAGTGAGAGATTACTAATTTTGGCTGACCCATCCTGGGATCGTCCATGGCGAAAGTTGCTTTGTTTTCGTAATCGAAACCAAAGCGCTCAAATCACTACGCCACCGAGCTCCTCGAACACCGATCAAACCTCAACCATGGCGAAAGGTGACGAAAGCTATGGTTGAGGAAACCAGGTGTAACTCACTTCCATCTGTCGCAAATGGAGAATCTAGAAGTTGCGAATTAGGAATGGCCGGGTACTTACTCTGCTTCGCCTTTATAAATTTCTTGAACTTAACAATTACCTAGTTGAAAATAATCTTGCTATTGAATAATCAGTATGTACGACATTTTTCGTACTACCCAATTCACCATACGTTTTTACTCTTTTGTTCATATTACCATCTCTCTAAGCGATGATAATAATGGCGGGACCCTGTGGTCCCTAAATGGCCTTCCTTCAATCCATCCCTACAGCCATTCCTTGTCCACCGGTACAGTCAATCATTATCTTTAGACAAAATCTTATAAGAACTCACCAAATCCTTGATGCTAGCCTTCATGTTCAAGAATTATTAACTCACATTTTACCCTGTGGTCCCTAAATGGCCTCCCTCCAATCCATCCCTACAGCCATTCCTTGTCCACCGGTACAGTCAATCATTATCTTTAGACAAAATCTTATAAGGACTCACCAAATCCTTGATGCTAGCCTTCATGTTCAAGAATTATTAACTCACATTTTGGTGCTCTCTACCTTTCCATGTCATACTCCATTAAACCAATCTCTTCACTTTTGTTACATACTGCCAACACACTGGCACAAACGATGATACGTCATTTCAAGTCGTTCATCACCATCTTCAGCCTTATCATCACTTATCATCAGGTGAGAGCTACTCACGAGTACTACGTTCAGAATATAATAAAATTGCCAGACAAATAATTCTGTGGGGTGTTTTTAGGTTTCATTTATCTATATGTCTGCTTGTCTGATTGCAGGTGCGTTTGGAGTCAATAGGAGCGGAGGACATCGTGGACGGCAACCCCCGCCTGATTCTCGGTCTTATATGGACCATCATCCTGCGGTTCCAGATCCAGGAGATTGAGATTGATGTGGTGAGTGGATAGTCTTTTATCAGCTTACCTTTTTAACTCCTGACATGTGTGTCTGTGTGTCTGTTTGTAGCGTCATAGCTGGACAAATGGAACGATTATGATTTTTGTTTTGGTTTTTTTGCTTGAGAGCTGTCGTGATCGACATGGTTCTTAGCTATACTTTGTGAAGATCTGTTTAGACGTTAGGGGACTATATGACAAGGAAGCTAACTAGCCATCCTATTGGTACGTAACAGCAATTACAAGAAACTAGCACTTGGTATTGCAGATACGTTGTCATTATGAGGCCTAACATAAAATGTGCTATTGTTGTCTATTTCTTACCCAGAGAAGTCATATATCACTGTCTCCCCCGTAACCCGAAACAGCGTTCATTACCTCGTAAATCATCGCCTTATCTTAACCTATCTCTCCCTTCTACAGGACGAAGAGAATGAGTCGTCAGAGAAGAAGTCAGCGAAGGACGCTCTGCTGCTGTGGTGCCAGCGCAAGACCAACGGCTACCACGGGGTCCACATACACAACTTCACTGATTCATGGAGATCTGGACTCGGGTTCAATGCCCTCATACATGCGCACAGGTATGTATCTAATCAAATTAATCATAAACAGGAGCTCTCTAGCGCAATAGCTTGAGTGCTTTGGCTTCGAAAACGGAAAGAAAGCAAGTTTCGCCAAGTTTTATTTTGGATGTTTCCAACCAACCTTCCCATGGTCTGTCGCAACCGTTCGGCTATAATGGCTTCACCGCGAGAGATGCACTCAGAACCTACGTTTACCGCGCGGAATACTTGATTCTCCACAAATTCTTTACTCTTCGTCCTTGTTCCTCTGTCCAGTACCTACTCTCTCCCTTTTGAGGCTAACACCGATATGCAGAGACGTTTCCTCGAAACCGCCTCCACTCGACCTTAGTCGAAGTCACCTCAAGGAAATCTTAAAAACATCCTTGAAATCGGTATGTTCAGTTACGGCTTCATTGTCCAGTGAGGAAACTCCAGGAAAGTCGAGTTGTGGTTGAGTGAAGGCATGACGTCATGAAATTTCTTATCATTATATTGGCAAAGTGTAGAGAATATGTTTATGGTTCACTTTTTTCATCTGTGGGATGTCGTCTTCCTCTGAGATTGTGTTCTGCTTCTATGAGGTATCTTTCAGTTCTGTCATTATTTGTCATTCAACTCAACAGTCGACTGCAATGATTTATTTTAATTTATTTGATTTCATTCGTTTTTCGCGTTCAGTATGAAAATTATTATGGCCGGGAGGCAAGTTTTTAGTGAAATGGTGAAGGCGTGCTTGAGGGAATTTATCATAAAGTATAAATTAAACACCACTGTCGGTTGACATAATTATATTTGCATCACAATATCTAGGTAAATTAATAAAGGTGTATCTAGCACATATACTCACTTGAAAGTTAGTTAATAAAATCATAGAAATCAGTCATTATGCTAATAAAACTTGAAATAACCTCAGAAATAACGTGAAAAGCACTGTTAACAACCTTTGAGGAGACCTCAAGGTAGATCGCGACGTACCTTGAGTTTGACAGTTCATTACTCGACTCAACTGAGGAATTTGCTCAAGTCGAGGATAGTTTTTTGAATTCTGCATACCGATTTTATCCATGAGGCTGAGTCGAGTCACAGTCGAGTGGAGGAAATCTCGAGGAGCCGACTGTGCATATGGGTGTAAGACTTGTTCTCTGTCCTACTGCGTCACCCTCTCCAACCTACTCCGCCATGTAGTTGGTGTGTGAACTCTAGCAGCCTTCCGAAGTTCGCCTCAGAGCTAACCATTTCCACATAGTAAATGGGATCTTTCGATTCGTGGCTTATCCCGTTCATCATGACAGTACACATTTCCACAAAACGTGGTGAACGTCCTCATCTGTTCCCTCACTCTCACATACTCGTCTCTATCAGCCTCATATCATTCAGTATAATGGATCAATCCCAACAACCTTCCAATGGCCTATAGCAACCGTTATGCAGGTTGAATCATGGGAGAGTGCACTGCTTTTTGTCGGGGCTGTTTCCCAGCGCACCTTCTTGACTCCCTACAAATTAAAACCTTTCGCCATGTCCCTATGGTGCCTCTCCCTTTCTGGGGCGGAGGTACACGAAACGCCTTCAGTGCCTTCCCTTGGCCACACGAAGTGACTCCAATTTCAATTTCGATATTTATTGCAAACCACAATGTAAATAATTGAGATGGTAAATACAATAATAAGGATCATTGTGGACCCTGTCGGGCACCGCAATATTAGAAGAGAGGAGGAAACACTTATCATTATATCGTTGACTCAAAAAATCAAGTTTGGTATTAAAAAATGCAAAAGAATCACCCATCAATTACGCTTACATTACATTACTCAGTCGATACTGGTCTTCTGCCTCGTCTTCTGCGTCTTCTCCCTTCCCCTCCACTCTTTTTTTTTTTTTAATACAAAGCACGACAAATGACGTCACACCACCTGATGTGAAGCGGTAAGAAGAGTCCATATGCGAAGACAGCTAGTGCAGTTCAGACACTCTCTCTAGCACTCCAGATCTTATGCCATCTATACGCGAAGTCCCGTAGCTGCCTTAAGTTTCGCGTTTCCACGAGGTTGGGGTAATCTAACGGATGGGTCAATCAAAAATTGGTAATCTCGCTCTAGTGTATACTGTTTATATGTATGCCTCTCTTTACAATGTATATTTGTCATCAGGCCAGACCTGTTCCGCTGGTCAGAGGTGCCGGTGGAAGAACACGTGGAGACCCTCAACCACGCCTTCGACGTCGCCCACAAACACCTCAGCATCCCGAAGCTGCTTGACGCTGAAGGTAACCACATAATTATCAATATTCTCAATAGGCAATATGCATAAAAAAAATAGTTTTTTATTTTTTATTTTTATTATTTATTTCGGACAACAAAACAGATAACAATCAAACAAGTAACATGATTATTTTATATAGATAAGGTTTTGTTCTAGATCGAAATCCTACTTATGTTGACACATAATTTTAAAGGTTTTGCAGTAAAAACCCTACAACTTATTATTTTATTAATTTATAACATATTAACATATTAAAAAAAAAACATTACAATCATCATCAACAAAAACGAAAGCCAGATTCAAGCGGAATGGGAGTCGCAGATATATCCACTAAATTGTTGCTTAACCACCTTCCTAAACATTGCATAACTTGGATTGAAAATATCTAAACGGTTGTTATTAGATATCTCGTTGTAAAGCCGACACATTCTTGTTATAGAATTATAAAATGATGTGTTATTTTTATATGTTTTCAAATAAAAAGTCTTATTAAATTTTCGTGGATTGCGCTTCGTATTGATATCTATTTGACTTAATAGGTAGGGAGAATCAATTTTACCATGCAAAACATTATGCAGATGTAAAAGGTCCTGTTCCTTACGGCGAGTCAACAATGAGGTCATTTTAAATTTTTCAAGTCTTTCACTATAACTAACGAGACTACGCCCAAGACCACATCTATAGCTGAGGAGCCTGAGGGCTCTCTTCTGTACACTTTCAATATTGTCTGCATGGACACTATAGCAAGGAGACCAAATGACACAGGCGTACTCTAAAATGCTCCGAATGAGGCTGTAATAGACCGTTAAGAAACTTTGAGGTTTTTTAAAACCCTTGGTGCACCTTGTTACAAAGCCCAGCATTTTAAGTGATTTATTCTTAACGTATACATAGTGGTCACGAAATGTCAATTTACTGTCAAATATCACACCAAGATCCTTAGCCACAGATTTCCTGTCTAGTACATGTTTATTCAAAAGATAGTTGTGGATATGATTATATCGTTTATTCGTAAAAGTTATAGCAAAGCATTTATTAGCATTGAGGTACATATAATTTTGCTGGCACCATTCTATAATTGTGTCAATATCATCCTGTAGTCTTTGACAGTCAGTGACAGTGACAGTCTTTTATTGCATTTATAAAACAAATATAGAAAGCTATACTGTTAATAGTGAAATCAGGATCGTGAAAATACGTTTAAAAGGAGATGTTCGATATTGGTAAAATCTGAAAACCAACCACGATTTATTATACAGGGTGTAAGGGGGATGCTCTCGAAAACGAAGGCAGATGGCAGTGCCTGGTCACCCTAAACAAGACTTGTTAGAAAATAAATTTAAAATCGCGAAAAAAAGCAGCTGTTCCATACAAACATGTTGTGTAGATATTAAAATTTGTATGAAACAGCAGTTTTTTTTTATACAACTAGATGACAAACAAGCTGACGGCCCACCTGATGGTAAGCAGTTACCGCCGCCTATAGACACCGATCGCGATTTCAAATATATTTTCTTACAAGTCGTGTTTAGGGTGACCAGTGCTGCCTTCGTTTTCGAGAGCGTCCCCCTTACATCCTGTATATTAAAGGAAAGCTTATGGTTGGAGGTTATTGAATATGTCTTTTTTGTGTCCCCTGCATTTTTGAGTAATTTTGAAAAGTGGGTCCAAGAAATCTAACCAATAAGAACAAGTTTCTCACAGAAACTACCTTGCCGTTCCTACTCTTCAGTAAATAGTAGAAAGTGGCCCTCATTCTGGAGAAAACATGCTAAGTCTGAATTTTAGTTCAGTGCATCTCTTTCTTTCAATATAAATACGAAAAGGATGGCTGTCATATGGTTTGACATTTAGCAACCGTTCAATTTTCGACTTTATTGAACGTGATACAAGGCAGTGTTTAGGAAGCACCTCCGTACATGATGTTTTAAATTGTCTATGGTTCCTTTGAAGTCTTTTTAAATTTAGTTTTCAACTTTAAACAGATTCTTGCTATCTTTTTCTTATTACATATTGCGAGAAAGAGATAGACTTAGAGTGCGTCTTCAGAATTAGGCCTTTTAATATTCATAGTTATTTTTCAATAAAAGAATTGTGTCTTTTTTGTGTTTTTACGCGCGCGATGGAAATTTTGTCTTTTTTCCTCGCGCTAGTTAGTCATATATCTCTATCTTTGTCATTCTCGGCCAAAACAATTTTTCGATAGAGCCTTAATGATGACCCCAGTCAGACACTCAAAACTCCAACCATGCGCAACCTCGACATTTTTGGCGATTCATTATCAACCCTCAAGAACAAAATTATTATGAGCTATTTGAGCGGGCGAGAATGATACTATCATTCTATTTCTTTCTTTTTTAGAATAGTTCCTAGTTTATCTCTATTTTAATAAATTCTATAATCTCTATTTGTAAAAATAAGAAAAAATGATAATAAGTAAAGCTCTCCATATAAGGCTGAACTGTAGTTTCTAGTGTTGTGTATACCTGTAATAGGTGTATACATTAGGAATGTAGATTACAGTTAAGTGTTTGTTTTTTTAATGTATTCATGTATGTACTGTTGGTGTATATAAATAAACTAGCTGTGCCCGCGACTTCGTCCGCGTGGATGTCGGAAAATAACAACGGTGGGGTAGGTTACGATTTCACTTCAGCATTTAATTGGTTAAGGACTTAAATCGTGTTTATAAAACACCTTTGCAATTAATGCATTGATCGCCTCGCCCGCGCCCGCCCGCCTTTAAAATCATTTATGCCTTAAGATATTCATTGAAATTAAATGATGTCAAGAACAATTTTGCTCAAAATTAAATACTTGTGGTGAATAATGTATTTATTTCGATAAATGGACTATCCAACACAAAAAGAATTTTTCAATTTGAATCAGTAGTTCCTGAGATTAGCGCGTTCAACCAAACAAACAAACTCTGCAGCTTTATAATATTAGTATAGATAAATAAACTCCAACTCTACTCATCGGGACCTTCCCTCCACAGATGTAGACACCAGTCGCCCTGACGAGAAGTCGGTGATGACGTACGTTGCCAGCTACTACCACACCTTCGCGAGGATGAAGAACGAGCAGAAGAGCGGCCGGAGGATCGCCAACGTAAGTGTGCGACGCTGTAAGGGTGTCAGACAAGCGAAGAGATCATTAAGGGGCTACCTCGTGCACACTAGCGACACCAATTGATTGTTATTAATTATGGTGAATTTAGAACATAATAAACAAAAACTCTTTAAAGAATTGCTAGGGAACGGTATTTGTAATTTTTAAAGATGTATCTTGTATAAAGTGTCTACCTTTAAGTAACCTAATTTTTTATTATTGTTAAAAGTGGTCACTTTCGGCAATAATGAAAAAATAGGTTACATGTAGAGGAATATCTTATACCGAGCACATCTCAAAAAATTACAAATACTATTCTTTAGTCATTCACTAAAGCGTTTTTGTTTATTATGTTCTATATTAACCACAATTAATATAAATCAAGTGGTGTCGCTAGTTCCGACGAGGTATCGCCTTAATTTTGAATTGTCAAGCCGCGTAAGATCTTGGGAGGTCTAGTGACAATTAAAAGCAATAGGTACGTTTACCGTATTCAATTTAAAGTATAACTTTGAAGGGTAATTGGTAGTTTTCTTTTATAATGGAAATTCTAAAAAGACAATAGTTTATTGTATTACTAGTAGTCGCCCGCGGCTCTCCCCGCGTGGATGTCGGTTATTGCTCCAAAAAGTATCCTATGTCTTCCGCAAGGTGTTAAACCACCTCCATACCAAATTTCATCTATATCGTTTCAGCGGCTTAAGCGTGAAGAGGTAACAGACAGACAAACACATCTTTCCGTATTGCCAAGACATGCTAGCCTTGTGCTGATTATGTAATGTACCATCAAATGGTCTGTGGGATACTCAATTCTTCAGAAACTTACAGCAGATATAGTTTGTTTGGGCTCATGAGCTCAGTCTCAATGAGATGATGTTAGATAGATGATTATGAGGAGGGGTTTATGTAAAAATTTCAATTTTATATTATTATATGGTTTGGATTTATTTAAAATCGGAGGTAATGCGACCAGCCTTATTGGTACACTTCCAGTTTCGCAAGATTTAGGTGGTGTTTATTATTTGTATTTTTTTTAATGTCACGTTTTAAGCTTTGTAATATTAGGTTATAAAGATAAGTTTTTTTATATACTTAATGTTGATTAAAAATAAACTTAAAAAATAGGAATAAATTGATTTTAGTTACTCAATTTAGCTTTTCGCTATTCTGTTGAATACGTTCTATGTCTAAATAACCCTAAAATTAGAAATGTCAAGCTAAATTAAGAGCGCATGTAAATTTATGTCGATTAAAATTAGTCCAATGATTTGAAATAAATAAAAAATATCCTCTGTACAGATCATAGCCCAGCTAATGGACTGCGACGACCGCAAGTCTGAGTACAGCCGCCTGGTGACCACCCTGCTGGAGTGGATCCGGCTCAAGATCGAGGAGCTCAACGGGCGGGAGCTACCCAACTCGCTGGACGGCATCCAGCGGCTGCTGCTAGCGTTCAAGCAGTACAGGACCGTGGAGAAGCCACCCAAGTAAGTCACAATGGTCGAGATTTTTACTTAAAATTACTTTAAAAAAATTAGGGTACTTAGAAAAAAAATCGCAGGCAATTTCACAGGGTTATCCCAAGTCCTTAGTAGCTCAGATGGTTAAAGCAGTCTCCTGGATTGTGAAAGGTCGCGGATTCTATCTCCGCCAAGGCCCTGAAATTTAGTTTTAGTTTAATCAATATATTTTAAAAAAGATATAATATTGTTAAAAATAAAATTAAAAATATTTCTAAATAAGTATTTTAATTTATGTTCCTATTAAATAAATATTACAGAAGTACGCTAGTACAAAATAAAGTTGCATTACACTGTATTGCAGTATAAAGCTGTTAATATTCTGTAAAATCTCTAACATTAGTCTTGTAAGTAAAAGCGTGTAAGTACTAACTACTATGGATCCAATTATGGTCTGAAATAAAGATTTATTATTATTATTATAACAATGGTTATAAAAGCTCCGTGCGCGCAGCTCAGTTATGTAACGGCATGATAACTGTTTCAGATACAAAGAGCGCTCAGAGATCGAGGCGTTGTACTTCGATATCAACACGATGAACAAGAGCCTGGTGGGCGAACCCTGGGCGCCCCTCGAGGGGCAGCTGCCTCAGGACCTGGAGAGGGCCTGGCAGAAGCTGGAACAGGTACATACATGTTTGTTAATGATGAACTAGGTTTTTTTATTTTTTTTAACGTTAACGGGGTAACTCTTGGCCTTCATCTCACCTGATGGTAAGTGAAGATAAGGCCGACGATGGAAGCGAGCTACAGCCGGATTCCTCAACCACAGAGCAACTGGCTATCTTACCTCCAACTGCCGGAACACAACAATGCTGTTAACATTATTGTTATGGCGGCAGACTAAGGTAAGATGGTGGTAGCTAGCCAGGCGGACTTAGAAAAGCCCTGCTACCAACCAAACCAAGCAGGAAATTTCTGCCCCCACGGGAATCGAACCCCGGACCTCTTGATCTGAGGCAGTTGGTCTCAACCACTAGACCACAGAGACGGTTAGTGAAATGAAATGAAAATATCTTTACTTGATTAGGCCCCCAATAATCACACGTTGAGGCCCTTCTGGAAGCTTCGAGTACTTTCTTGATCATTCTATTGTTTTCTCGTGAATTCTACGAATTCGTAACAACATTTTCATTTCAGGTTTGTGTGTTTTGAACTTTTACTCACCCGTCTGATGTTTCCAGGCTGAACACGCGCGGGAACTGGCCCTCCGCACCGAGCTACTCCGGCAGCAGAGACTAGAACAGCTCAACTACAAGTTTAACACTAAGGTAATTACATTTATGTTTAAATTTGTGCGTTAATGACGCCGGCTTTATTGTTACAATTACAAACAAAGAAAAAAAACGATGAAATGAATGCTCCAGGCGGGAATCTATTGGTTATCTTTCTTAATTCTCAACATAACTGGAAGTTTAAAAATGCTTTTAATAGTATTCGTTCCTTCAAGAGAAGCATGAAAAAGCACCTTTAGTGCCGGCAAGGTGGAGCCGGCTAGAGCAGTGTCTTCGCATATGGACTCTTCTTACCGCTTCACATCAGGTGGTGTTGAGTCGTTTAAAAAAGATAGGGCTTAATTTAGCACACATAAAAAACTAAACATTTAAACTTTTAAATCGTTTCTAAATGTTATCCTATCCCTTTTTTAATAGAAGACGTTCATTCCTCATCTCTTATTATTTATTTATTTTTCAGTCCGTCCTCCGTAAGGGATACCTCAAGGAGATGATCCAGGTGCTCTCTGACCCTCGGTACGGGTCAAACTTAGCCCAAGTGGACGCCACAGTCAAGAAGCATGAGGCCATCTCCGCTGACATACTTGCCAGGTATGTTACTTGTTCTGTGTAAAAATATAAAATTGAAAATCTTAAGTAACCCCCTGCGTCATTATCATTAATCATCTATCGAACATAATGTCATTGAGACTATTCTTATGAGCCCAAACACCAGTGTGTTACACCAGATACAGTTATCTGCTGTAAGTTTCTGAAGAATTGAGCATCCCGCAGACTGTTTGATGATATAGGATCAGCTCAAAATTAGCATGTCTTGAATAAATACCAAATTTCAAATCAATTGGATCTGTGAAAGTTAGTAAAACCCTCTTGTCAAGTAGAAAATGAGCTGATAGTCATCAAACGCCTGAACTGATCTTTATAATTTCTAGCTTAGATCAATCCTAGTCACGTCAGCTTTCAAACATTAAAAAAACAGAATCAAATCGGTCCATTCACTTATGAGCTACGAATCCACAGACAGACACACAGATACACAGACAGACATGTGAAACATCCTTCTTTTTTCGCCGAGGGTTAAAAATTGTATGCAATTATTTAATGTAAGTTTTGTTACCTCAAATAAAGTATTGAGATGAAACTTGCTTTAAGCGAGGTTTAGACTAGCAGGTTTTGAGAGAGCTATGCGTAAGAGGGAGAGGTAATTATTTTCCACTCGCTCATGCATATAGCGCCGTCTCAAAACTTACCGCAAGGAAATGCAAGTAATTTCTTGCTTCAATTTGATTGTATGCTAGAGGCAAGAAACTTACTTCGGGTGAATGGGCCTTAAATAACTATTTTAGCGTGCGGCTAAACTCAGTTGTTACTCTTAATCTCAGGGTTTTATTAAAGTTTATTAAAATAATTGCAAAATTAAAAATTTTAAGTAACCCCCGGCGTCATTAATCATCTATCTAACACCATCTCATTGAGACTATTCATAAGAGCCCAAACACGCTATATCTGCTGTAAGTTTTTGAAGAATTAACCATTTCGCAGACTTTTTGATGGTATAGGATCAGCTCAAGGATAGTATGTCATGGGAATGTCACCGAAGTGACAGTACACGAAATTTCAAAACAATCGGATGTGTAAAAGTTAGTAAAACCCTATTATCATGTACAAAATGAGCTGACAGTCATCAAACGCCGGAACTGATCTTCATAAATTATAGCTAAGAACCATCGTAGCCACATCAGCTTTCAAACAAAAAAAACCGAATCAAAATCGGTCCATTCGTTTAGGCGCTACGATGCCACAGACAGACACACAGATACACAGAAAGACACGTCAAACTTATAACACCCCTCTTTTTTCGTCGGGGGTTAATAACGTAGATGACCACTTTGTTTGGCAAGACTCCATTTTATTCTTTTTTTTCTTACATTGGTAATTTGGTACATTATAAAATCGGAAAGACAACATTTTACGTTAGAACCACTTGTCTAATTACAACATCGCGCTTCTAATTGCGGTAACGCTCGGGCCGCCTGATTGGTCGGCGTCTATGGCGCGATCGGGAGTTTGAGCGGGTGAGAGAGGAGTCGCCGAGTTCAGGGTTTACTCCTTCAGAGGGCGTAGTCCGCGCTACACTATTGTTAATCTCTGAAAACTTTTCAGAACCGAACGTTTCGAAGACCTGTCAGCTATGGCCGCTGAGCTGGTCCGCGAGAACTACCACGGAGCCGAAGCTGTGTCCAGAACTGAACAGGCAGTGCTACAACGATGGAGGGAGCTGCTGGAACTGCTGGAGAGGCATAGAAGCTCGCTGGGAATGCTGGCGCATCTGATGGCTCTGTTGCGGGAAGCTGATACCGTCAGGCAGACGCTGTTTGATATGCAGGTGGGTGTAGATGTGATGGATTGCAGGTGGGCTTCATAGTCTAGCAGGGATGGCAAACCTTTACGTATCAACGTGCCATTTTTCTAAAACTTAAGGTTTTATGAGGGCATAGACCTGCCATCATATAATTTAGACTTTGTGATAAAGACTATCAACTCAAAACTCTTTATTTACTAAAGAAAATAGGAACATTTTCAATGTTTCAATTATACGAGCAATTTAAATTCAAGTAAACCTAGTGTGACTTCTGTTGTTGCAGATTAGATGACAAATAACAAAATGTTAGGGTTGTAAGATGTTACTTTTAGCAGAATGCATGCTGACCTGGCGTCATCTGTCAAACAGTTTCTAACCGAGTCTTCATTGCTATTTATTCTTCTAGGGAAATAATGACTTGCAGGCAGAGGTTGATGAAAATATTGTTAAAATAGCATGAGCCAGCCACTTCAAACAATTAAATGTGTCTGGTGCCCAAAATATAGTTCGCCATCCCTGGTCTAGTGGGTGTGATGAGCAGGGGTCGGAATTAGGTAGACTTATTTATGTACTTACACTGATTTCATACAAAGAAAGAATAAAGTGGATATGCCTCAAATCCCGAGGTTAAATTTAAATAGCAGAAAAACACCGTGACTTATTAAATAAAAAAGTTTTCTACTTTTATACACAATTTAAACTACTGCACGTGCGCCGTTGCGAAATTTACAGCAATAACATCGGATGTCTGAAGTTGCAAAAGGAGATGTTTCATATCCGGCCAAGTATATGTACATTATCTCAAAAAATCAGTAAAAATCTCCTGAATCCGGGAAAAATACAAATAATTCATATTCATGCATAGTTTGTTTGTACAAAAATGAAAATTTTCGTTGTATTCACAGTTATTTAGTATGGCAATATGGCGGGGGACATAGAAGTCCACTAAACGTCACAAAAGTGACGTAGCCGCTGTGATGAATATTTAACTGTGATTTGACTGTGTTTGATTAATATGTTTCGTACCACGCAACAAAGTAAATAAAAAGAAAACGGCCAATTGAACAGTGTTCTATATATTTTTACCTATTTTTCAGTATACTATACATAGACCTGTCCGGGTCTCCGTACATTTTTGGAACATCACTTTTGAAATCCCATGAAGAGCCATATTCATATCAACATTTCGATGCAAGTACATAAATAACTGTACCTAATTCCGACCTCTGGTGATGAGTTGTAGGTTGATGTGATGGCCTGTGAGTGGTTGTGATGGAGACTGGGTTGGTGTGATGAGTAGTGGGTGTGAGGGATTGTCTGTGAGTGGATGAGATGGACTCTAAGTGGGTGTGATAGTCTTTGAGTAGGCGTAGATGAGTTATAGATTGATTCATGGTGGATGTGACGGCTTGGGAGTGGGTGTAATAGACTTAGGGTGAGTGTAATGGGCTGTGGGTTGATGTGATTGGCTGTGGTTGAGTTTGATGAGTTATAGATTGACTTAATAGTCTGTGAGTGGGTGAAGAATGGTGGGTGGTGATGGTGGTGGGTGTGTGGAGAATTGCCTTTGGGTGGGTGGTATGATGTCTGGTTGGGTGTGATGAGCCATAGGTTGATTTAATGGAACGTGAGTGGAGGTGATGGACAATGGGTGGGTGTGATAGGTTGTACATTTATCTGATGGCCAGTGAGTGACTGTGATGGATATGGGGGTATGATTGATGGTCTGGGTGGGTGTGATGATCTGTGGTTGAGTGTGAGGAGTTATAGATTGATTCAATAGTCTGTGAGTGGGTGTGATAGTCTATGGGTAGGTATGATGGATTGTTAATTCTTTTAATGCGATCGTTGTGGGTCTCATGGCCTTAGGGTGAATGTGATGGCCTGTGAATGGATGTGATAGTATTTGGGTAGGTGTTATGGGTAAAAGATTTTTTTGTGGCCTGTCAATGTCTTCGCTTATGGCCTCTTCTTACTGCTTCACATCAGGTGGAGTGACGTCATTTGCAGTGTTTTAATTATAAAAAAGTTCAGGTCACGATGATATAATAAACATAAAAGATCACGCAATAAGCCACGTATTTTGCTCCTTCAGACCCAGTTCCAATCGGAGGAAGTGGGTCGTCACCTGGTGGATGTGGAGCGACTGCTTCAAGCACACGCGCTCCAGGAGTTGCAGTTGGGAGCCGTCGACGAGAGCATCAGGTAATATAATACACATCGCATCACCAGCCTATAGACGTCCCACTGCTGGGCACAGGCCTCCCTACATGGGAGAAACATGTGAAGTTTGGACCATGGACCATATTGTATTCAGGCTGGCCGAGTGGTCTGTCTGTACCCCTCGCTATGCAGGCTACTTGGTCAGGGGTCCTTCAAGTCCTAGTAGAAGAAAATATTATATTACTAGCTGACCGCAAACGTTGTTTTGCCATAAAAAATGACAAAAAAATTTAGATAGTAGCCGATTCTCAGACCTCCTGAATATACATATACTACGGAGTATGGTAACTAAATTTGTAACACGAGAATTTTATATCTTAGATTGATTTTGGAAAGTCAATGGATGCGGGCAGCGAGGACCGATCGGGTTGGAGATCCCTGGGGTAGGCTAATGCCCAGCAGTGGGCGTATCTCGGCTGAAATGATGATTATTATTGATTTTTATTTATATAGGTACTGAATAAGCATTTTAATGTTTTAGACGGCTGGTCCGTCAAGGCAACGCCGCGCAGGGTCCGGCGCAGCCCAAACATCAGCTGACGCAGCAACTGGCTCAACTAGAGGACGCCTATGACAGGTAACGAAATATATGTCTTATTCAGTGGACTTAAGGTTCTTTCTACTGTCGAGGCGAGACAAGGTTGGAATGCGAGAGAAATCTAAAGGAAACTCTTGGGTCAGCTCATGAGTAGCATCTCAGATTGTAGACAATAATGTACTTAATAATCATGGTTTGTTTTAATAGCACAAAACTTTCATTTTAGTGCAAACTAACAAAATAAAATAATCATTGCCAAAAATGACAACATAGAAGTCATAAAAGTGTCCACAACCCTAACGACCCAATGCCCAAAAGGGTACCCCCTTTTGTACCCTTTTGGGCATTGGGTCGTTAGGGTTGTGGAAACTTGTCCAACCATAACGACGCTGTTAAAAAATTGAATTTAATGTCATATTGATATTTATTGGCAAGAACTGAAAACGTAACAGATAGACATAGTTACTTTCACACTTATAGTATAAGTATTGATGTGTTCACAGCTTGGTGGCGGCGGCCAAAGACCGTAAAGCCAGGCTTGAGGACGCGAGGAACCTCTACCAGTTCTTGGAAGACCACGACGAGGAAGAAGGTGAGTCATTTATTTATGCACACTTCAGTTAAAATATAGTGTCAAATTATCTAATACATATCTACTTAAGAATAAGTTAAGGTTATATTGTTTAAGGGTATATTGTCAATGTTATTTGAGGGGCAGTAATTTGCAAATAAACTTATTATCTATTTATCTGTCATTTCGCAAAAAAAAACATGACATGCGTGAATGAATATGATTCGTGTGACTACGTATCTGGTGGAGAGACATGATAGCTAACTCGTTTCTTTGTCGTTCTCCCAAAACTTGGGATTCTTTGCCGGCACATGTGTTCCCTCAAAAAATTCAAATTCAAAATTTGATTATTTTCCTTACAAGAAATTATTTTACACGTTTTGGGATCTCTTCTGTTAAACTTTTGACAAGTTTACTAGAAGAGTACCCTCCTCACTGTGGAAAATAAACTATTACCTAATGAATGTAATAGTTTATGTTCCTCTTCTTCATATTCCTTCCATCTCCCTCCTTCCTCTGACATGAGTTCCTTCAAGATTTTTCGAAAAACAGTGCTATTGTGCAGTAATAGCAATTTTCAGCTTTTCATGCAAACAAAAATCGCCAATTATTTCATAAGCACGACAAGCTTTGATCGTAAAAAAAATACCACTCAAAATTTATATTTTTTATTTGAATGCAGTTAACATCCCTAATGTTTGTCCCTAGGATGGGTGACCGAGAAGCAGCGCATCTGCCGCACAGAAGTGGCGGCTAAGGACTTACGCGGAGTACTAGCGCTGAGACAGAAGCACGCGGCGCTAGAGCACGAGCTCCGGGCCCGCGACCACGTGTCGCAGAGGCACCGCGCCAAGGGACAGAGGTCAGTGCGGCTATACACCACAGGGGTCAACGCAGTCATAGCTTACCGAGGTCAATGCGGCTGTGACTCACAGGGGTCAGTGCAGCCATAGCTCACTGGGGTCAGTGCAGACATAGCTCACAGATCTATCTGTATTTGAGTTATAAACTAACGTCTACCCTACAATGTCGAAATGTTCTATTACAACATCAGAAACGAGTATTTTTACAAATACCTAAGATTCGATTAAGTTCGGGCATTGCTTCCAAATATTCTTAATTTTCATTTTAACATTATTATAAATGTTTGAAAAATTATTTACTTAAAAAAATATCTAAACTAGAAAAATTTCACCTTTTGCAATCCGGGCGACTTCTCTAACCATCTGAGCTACCCAGGACTTGGTTGAAATAGAACATTTGTTTGTTGGATTGTAGGGTAGACGTTTAGCTTATAACGCAAATACAGATAGACTAGAAGAATTTCACAGGGTTATCCCAAGTCCTGGGTAGCTCAGTCGGACGGTTAAAGCAGTAGCCCGAATTGCGAAAAGTCGCGGGTTCGGTTCCCGCCTCAGGACGATCACAGATAGATCACAGGGGTCAACGCGGTCATAACTCACACGGGCAATACGGTCGTAGCTTACAGAGATTAGTGCAGCCATATCTCAAAGAAGTCGGTACGGCAATAGCTCACAGGGGTCAGTGCAATCCTAGCTGACATAGGTCAATACAGCCATAGCTCACAGATGTCTGTGCGGCCATATCTCGCAAAGTAAGTGTGGTCATAGCTCACAGGGGTCAGTGCGGCCGTGAGCCATAGTTCACAGAGGTCATTGCGGCCGAGCGTCCATAGCTTGCAGGCGACATGCCACTGTCTTACTATACTTGTAAAGAAAGATCAACATAAAAGAAATTGGCGTTAAACTACACTCACGGGCGGCTTACCCCATTCGGGCGATAATAATTCGTAATGTCCAATACCACAGCGTCCTACTTTTCTTAAAAAACGTAAACGTTATTTGTAATTGTTACAATGAAATAGGCGTTTAAAGGCATCAAAAACATTAAAATGTGATTAAACAGCTTTTCTCACCTTAACTGGAAGTTTAAAAATATTCTTTCGGATCATTAGAGGTGTTAACTTCAATGAGTGGTGAGATAAACGTTGCTATTAAAAAAATTACCGAGTTTTTGGAGTCGGTGCTTCACCGACTCTAAAAATATGTTTCTAGGGGATGAATACCTACTTACATTTATTTATTTTATCCTTTTCAGTTTTTTGAAGTCGGTTTTAATTCTTGTTTAAAATTTTTTTTTTTAATTTTATTAGTGATAACTTTCTACGGTCGAAGCTAGATGGGTGACCGTCAACTTATATTGTTTCCTACTATCGTATCGTTTCACTAAAAAGTCATTGGAAAAGCAAAAATTCGAAAGTTCGCATATGTAGACGACTTAATAGCAGCGTTTTACCTGAAATAAAACGCATATTAAAATACTTACCTCACTGGAAGCTTTATATTGAGAGAGCACTTCCGTTTCCCGTCGCTTGACGCACTTTTAATGCTGTTTGCATCCGGTTCAGTGGCGCCACCTAGCGGTTGCGCGGCATTTTTAGTTTCTTAAAAGTAAGCCGCGCCATTTTGACTCATTGGCTCATATTTTCACCAGGCAGAAATTATTCTGAAAGCTTCCAGTGAGGTAAGTATTTTAATATGCGTTTTATTTCAGGTAAAACGCTGCTATTAAAACACTTGACCGTCACTGGAAGCTTTATATTGAGATCCTGTTTGTTATCGCCTGGTGACGCCACTGTTTAAACAATATTTAACTAACGCCAATGTGATATTTTATATATAAAATAAAAGGCACAGATATCAGAATTATCTTCATTTATGAACGTTTGTATAGAAGTAATATAATAAATTATAAATTAACAAATCATTATAACGAAACATATTTATATAATATAGATTCGAAAACTCAAGCAATCTACTTAAATAAATCAATAATTTACCGAATCGGAATGAAAAACTGTGTAACACTTTCAGATTGATTACTACTCATTACTTCACGCCTGTAGAACTTTTTGAACGTGTTCGCTGATCGCCAATTACCCCGAGCTAGAATATCGTCAAGGGGGTATTTGTCAAACCAATTCTTGGATGCTACCGCCGATCGAAAGCTTCCCGGTGTACCTTCAATACCTGCTTCTTTCAATAGAGTTTTTACCCAGCCTGCTATGACGACACGCGGAGCGGGTTTCGCTACGCCTCTAACTGTCATAAATAGATTATCTGATTTAGCAATATTTCTTCTTTCATTCAGTAACAAAACAGTTCTTTCGATCCAGAAAACTGGATCGAGATTACGATTATTCGAATTTGATATAAGTTTCCAACCAGACTGTATGTAATTATTACTGTCAGTCTTTGAACCGAACTGAGGCCAAAGTACTATATTATCGTTAGATCTTATGCAATGTTTAGAATCAACTGTTAGCAAAGTCAGGTCATGTATTCGTCGACCCGAGCAAAGTAATAATAAGGCTGCAGTATGACGCGAAGTCTGAAATAGATTATTCGTATCTACTGTGTGAGTAGTTAAAAATGCAGCTAATTTACTAACGTCCCATACTGGAGGCTTTACTTTATTTCGGTTCTTAAGACTTATCGATTTAAGAATATGTTTCACGAGAATGTGGGAACTTAATCGATCTGATGTATCCGTATTACATAATGTAGAGACTACAGACTTATGTAAAAGGATTGTATTGTATGATAATTTATTGATTAAATATAAATCAGATAAAAATTGTGCTAATTGGGAACCTGTAGGATTTATTGGATCTATATTTTTAGAATCAGACCACATCACCCACCGTTTCCATGCCGATTCATAGGTATTCAATGTCGACTTTCGCCATGAATTTTTAAGGAGCTCACGTTGTTCGGAGTTCCATGTGGCTATCGAATCGGACCACCCCCACATTTCCAAACTTCGAGGACGATTTTCTCGACTTGTGGAGGAGGAAGACCCGTCGACGTGTCGATCAGATGTTTTGACAAGTTTCTCAATGTGAATGGTGGTGCTAACGCTCTCGCTTTGAGATCTGCTCGCCAGAACACCTTCTCCCATCGCGGGACTACTATTAAGAATACTCCTGTCGACTGTAGCAGGTGGGTCAAAACTTTGGGGATTAAGAACGGTGGGGGGAGGACCCAAGCAAGGGTGTAATTCCACGGAATGCTGAACGCGTCGTGAAACAACGCCTGAGGATCTCTCAAGTCTCGAGTTACGTAATTGTGTACTACGTGAGCGGTCGCCGAAGCAAATAGGTCTATTAACGGCGTTTGCCACTTTGCAAACACTATTTCCAGACAGGGCGGCAATAGATGCCATTCCGGTGGTTGACGGTGGCGTGACAAGTGATCTGCTTGAGTATTGTACTTGCCTGGGATATAATATATGCTTAGGTGTATCTGATATTGATCTAGTAGATTCAATATTTGATATGTTAGTTCCATCAGGGCAAATGATCTCGTTCCACCTTCTTTTCGCAGGTGAGCTACTGCAGTTCTGTTGTCGCATTGAATGAGAACTGTCTTGTGACCCATTAGGTGAGCATGGCTCAGTAGTGCGTAATATATAGCCAACATCTCCTTTTGATTGCAATGTAGTGTTTTCTCCTCCAGCGTCCAAATACCGGATATTGCCTTGTTGTTTATTTGGGCACCCCAAGCCAGGTCTGATGCATCCGTTGCCAGAAAATACGTTGGGGGTGCATAATGTAAAGGTGTTGACAAGTGGCAGTTCCGAATCCACCATTTTAGCTCTTGAACCGCTCCCTGTGTTAGCGGCTGAAGTTTCAACGGTGTCTTTAGTAGAGAGTTTGTTAGTAATAACAATTGTCGATGATTGAGGCGACCCCTTGGGACAACAAAGCTGGCAAAGTTCAACAATCCTACGATTTTTTGCAATACTTTTAAGTTTACCATGTTTTGAGTCAGAGTGACACTCACTTTTTTGAATATATTGTTGATTTTTTCTTCTGGTAGAACTTTTATGTTGTCCCATGGGTTCCACATCACTCCCAAGTAATTTATTGTCTTTTGAGGGCAAAGAATAGATTTTTTGAAATTGATTTGCCATCCCAGATTCTGTAATGTTTTTATTGCAACTTCGACATGGTCGCGGAGTATAAGAGGATTCTGATGCACTATGAGGTAGTCGTCTAAGTAAACTATTATTCTTATATCCCACTTGTCTCTTAATATTTGAGCAACCCAACTTGTGATTATGGAAAAAGTCTTTGGTGCTGTACTTAAGCCGAAAGGAAGACAAGTCATTTCTAACAGTTCTTTGTTGTATACTAGACGAAGAAAGCGTCTGTGAGATTTTGCTACTTTTACATGAAAATATGCCTGCGACAGATCGATCTTGCACATCCAATCCCTGGGCTGAAGAAAATCTGGGACGCGATACATATTTATTAGATGAAAAGGTTTTGTTATCACATACTCGTTTAACGCTTTGAGATTGAATATAGGACGAGCTGATCCGTCCGATTTTGGCACCAGAAATAGGGGGGAGATGAAGCTTGATGAGTGAACAGCTAATTTCAGAATGCCTTGCTCCTTCATTTTTTCTATTATCACAGTCATTTCCTCTGACACAGGAGTGTGAAAGGGACATTTTATTACATTTGGGTAAACTAGCGGGGGCTTTTGATGGAAGGGTATGCGATACCCTTGTATTAACTTTAAAACAATTTTTGGTGCTCCCATTTCCCTCCATTGCGATTGGTAATGTATTAGCTGGCCGGCATGAAATTGCACATAGTCATTGTTTATACTTTCTTTGACTTCCTCTACTACCTTTAGGCGCATGTGTGCGTCCTCTATTATTTTCAAGGTAGGGTCGCGAACTCCGGTTGTGAAATGAACCTCTATTATTAGTATGATACTCGTAAGAAGTACCTGAGCGTTGGCCTCTCAACGAGTTCACCTGATTATATCCACCCCGCGAGGGTGGGTTGGCATTGCATGTGTGCAAGTGTGTATGGCTTGGAAAACTTTGGTCATAAAATGCACTTCGAGTTCCACGCGATGGAACAATTGAATTTAGTGTGCCTTGCCCCCGCGAGAGGCGGCCACTAAATTGATTAGAACGTATTTGCGACTTGTTATCAAATTTTGGTGGCCAGAATGCTTTACGTACTCCACCGACCTTTTCAAGTGTACATGTGAATATTACAGGATCAAAAATATAACTTGAAGAAGGTGGTATTTTATTTAATGAAGCTTTTATCAAAGGATCTCGTACTTGACTCGTGATAGTTTCACGTCGCATTTCGATCGCTTCAGCTCTATGCCCACAAACTAATTGCAAAAGATCAGATGAAACTTTGTGAAATTCACCTTTTAAAAACAATTCTTCAACTTTATCAGTCAAATTAACAATATTAACGTCTGTATTTTTAGCCCAAATCAAAAAATTTCGTATACTTTCCTGCAGGGATATTTTTTGTTTCAGTATACAATAAGTTAAAGCTGCATAAGATTTATCAGCATGAGTTAGATGTCGCAAGTTATCATATATTTTTACCTCATCGTTTGTTTCCAGGTCTATAAAACCTGGGCTATGATTATATAGTTTTTGAGTATCAGCATATCTAACCTCTGCCCACGAGGCATTACCTAGACGCTGAACCTCATGTAACATTTTCAAAAAACTGTCTGGAGTTTTAGGAACAGATGGTTCTTTTAACTTTGTTTCAATATCAAATGTGAAATCGAAATCAGAATTCTGATCAGTAGAGTGGGTAGGCCGGGACCCGTCATGTATGATACCAGGATGTTGATAAAGTTCATCACTGACCGCAGAGCATAGAGATATATTGTCATGGCAAGCAGCATCATTGGGATTAACAATACGATTGCGTAACTCACCCACTTCTTGTAGCAATTGGTCCATCATACGGCTATCGTGCCGAGCGCGCTTACTTTTCTTATGCCGGTGACGCCGGGATCGCTTTCTCCTGCTGCCTGAAGCAGAAGAACTAGAAGCGCTGCTACTGCTTGTTGAGCTGTCGCGGCTACGACTACGACTTCCTGCACGCTTTGTATTTATTCCGCTTGGGCCAGCCATTGGCTCACCGACCACATTGTTAGTATCCATAACTGTAATCAAACTAAAAAGAATTTGAAACAAACGTTCTTGAACCGGTATTGACTAAATCGGTATTCCACACAACTAAATAAAAATTATTAATAATAAAATAATAAAAAATATAAATTTCAAGAGGAATACTCAAATAATGGAAGTATCAAACAGCAAAAATAATGATGAAATGTTAAAAAAGAAACCGTTATAGTATTTTCTTAACGGAGAACACGTGGTATAATAATAAGTAATGTTTAAAATTCGAACGGAAAACCGTTAAACAATCATTAGTACTTACGTTTGAAACTGTCAAAATGGCGCGGCTTACTTTTAAGAAACTAAAAATGCCGCGCAACCGCTAGGTGGCGCCACTGAACCGGATGCAAACAGCATTAAAAGTGCGTCAAGCGACGGGAAACGGAAGTGCTCTCTCAATATAAAGCTTCCAGTGACGGTCAAGTGTTTTAATAATTTCAGTTTTTTTTTTCAAAACCAAAGTAGCCAACCGTTTTTGAAAAAAAATTTATGGGACCAAATGGCAGCTATTCCGCGTCGAACAAAAAAGAATCACGTAAATCGGATCAGTAATCTCGGCGTAATCGGTGTACATACATAGAAAAAAAAACATACCGGCCGAATTGAGAACCTCCTCGTTTTTGAAGTCGGTTAAAAACGTTGGAAAAAGGAAAGAAAGCTGTGAAGAAATTAGGAGGTTATACCTAGTGCTCCGGTCGCGTAGTGGTAATCGCGTCTGGCCGGAAATCAGGAGACGCGGGTTCGAATCCCGCCTGGAGCATATATTTTTCATAGTTTTCTTTCTTTGTTTGTAATCGTTACAATAAAGTAGGCGTTTAAACGCATCAAAAACATTAAAATGTGATTAAACGTACACGGTATACGTATACAAGGTGTTTGGTACATGGTATAACACGCGGGCACCTACCCATGTTAACATAGTCCTATCAATACTATAGCGTTATCAAAAATTCAAAATTGAAAAATTAATTTTGAAATTTTTCAAACATTTTGTTTTACTGACCGAACTTTTGGTATGAAGAAATTAGAAATTAAATTTTCATCCCCCATCTCGGAACGAGTATTTTTGCTCTTCGATATCTGAGTGCAAAAGCCGTTTTTATCCGCTAGCTAAAGGATAAAGTAAAATTGAATTTAGAACATCGTGTCATCTTGTGCATTAAGTTTGTGAATTCAAAACATCATTAAACCTCTTTACTTTCACCTCCATGGTGCCGAATTTATCATAAAATCTTTTTTAACTTGTTATAAACTCAGACTCGGCACCTTCTTGGTGTACTTTTTGTTTGATTTGCTTTGCGCGCGCCATTTTCTTTTCACGACATATTTCTTAAAACCATAGGTTTAAAACAAAAAACTTGAAAACAAGTAAAAACCCTAAAATAAGAGATTCTAGCGTCGAAGAAGTTTATTTGACGACAACAGAATTGACTGAAACTGTTAATAATGCGCAAATATTTTTTTTTGCATTGAGTCATTTCCTCGTTGAGGTGGGATGAAAAGTTACGTGTTGCACTCGAGTGCAAAGATTTTTCACCTCGTGCTCTTTTGATTCCCTCGCTAACGCACAGAATTCTATTTTAGAATCCTTCGCTTGCTCAGTCATCAAAATTGAGCACACGGTTAAAAAGCAACTTTAAACTCTTACTATTTATATGATATACTATTTATATGACTATGTTAACATGGGTAGGTGCCCGCTTGTTATACCATCTACCAAACATCCTGAATATAGCGCGTGTTTATTATAAAAGCACAATTTGTTGTGTAGCCTGATCGACGCTAAGCACCCCAAAAGCGCGGAGATAGAGCGTCGCCTGTCGTCCCTGAGCCAGCAGTGGGATACCCTGAGGGAGCTGGCCGCGGCGCGGGAGAAGCAGCTCGCTGATGCCGCAGAGGCTCATCAGGTAACTATTGGATCCTAATTTGATTATTTTGGGTTACGCTACCATGCTAAACGAACTGAAGAGCTGATAAGTCTCAGCAGAACGCGAGTGCCATGATTGGAGCTTTGACAGGTCACTGCAAACTGAACAGATAATAAGTCGCATTCAACTAAAACTAAGTGATTCGGATGTTTGCGTGAAACCCCAATGCACCTCCTTTGCAACTGTGGACCTTTTATCCACAAACGAAGCCTTCATCTGGGGAGACACACTATTGACCCAAATGAAATTAATACCCTTGAGGTTGGGAAAATCCTGAAATCCTGAAGGCTTAAACAATTAGCGGCAAGTCACAATAGATCTTTTAGGTCGCAGTGACAAATCAGTCTCAACAAGACCGAAAAGACCCAAATACAAAATAATAATAGATAGATTATTAATAGGACTGCTCTCATATAATTTGATATTTAGAAAGTTTTGTTCAATTTTCAAAATTATCCTGTTACTAGCTACGTTACTCGCGGCTCCGCCCGCGTGAATGTCGGTTATCGCTCCAAAGAGTATCCTATGTTCATTGCATATAACACTTAAACATAGAAAAACTAATTATAAACCAGACATCCCGTGTGAAGTAGCAACCAATCAAACCTTAGATTTTCCCTCCAAAACGTTGAATATCACTCCTCAGTTCCTCTGTGGTTGAGGAATCCGGGCGTAGCTCGCTTCCATCGTCGGGCTTATCTTCACTTACATCAGGTGAGATGAAGGCTGACAGATATCCTGTTAAGATAAAAAACTCTTAATATTTGACAAACAAGCTGACGGCCCTCCCGGTGGTAAACGATTACTGCTGACACCTGCAATAACAAGGAAAAGTCACTTGCATTGATAATGCAGGTGCGCTGTTATCCTGAGGCCCAATATGAAATGCCGTCCATGCGCAGTAATTACACTGGCTACCTTTCCCTTCAATCAGAATCACAGCGAACTATTTTACGGCTGATATAAGAAATTGCTCGAATTGGAATGTCAATTATTATACTGTTTTTCATTGATTTTCTTTCGTTGATTTATTTTTTCGCAAATGTATTAAAAAACTTCGTTCTATGCACGTGCGTGAGTGACGTGCGTCTAAACTATTTTTATTTGTCTACTTTTTCTTTGTTTTATTGTATATCTTTTATGTTTGGTGTATGTCAATAAAAAAAATATTTCTTCTTCTTTAAATGATATACTTTCCACACTCGTATCGAATTGCACTTTGCTGCGGCACCGAGAATACCCCTATACATTGTCCCGCGTCTATAATAAGTATAATTCCCCCAGTTCTACGGCGACGCCAACGAGGCGGAGTCGTGGATGAAGGAGAAGCGCGCGCTAGTGGCCACCGACGACTGCGGCCGCGACGCGCACGAGGCGCTGAGCCAGCTCGCGAGGCAGAAGGCGCTGCACCACGAGCTACGCGCCTACGACGCCGAGCTACACGCGCTCACCGCCCACGCCGCGCGCCTCGCCGACGCCGGGATACATAGTCTGCAGGTGGGTCACTGCTAGCTCGAGGCTCGTCTATGTAGGTAGGGCCAGCTCGCGAGGCAGAAGGCGCTGCACCACGAGCTACGCGCCTACGACGCCGAGCTACACGCGCTCACCGCCCACGCCGCGCGCCTCGCCGACGCCGGGATACATAGTCTGCAGGTGGGTCACTGCTAGCTCGAGGCTCGTCTATGTAGGTAGGGCCAGCTCGCGAGGCAGAAGGCGCTGCACCACGAGCTACGCGCCTACGACGCCGAGCTACACGCGCTCACCGCCCACGCCGCGCGCCTCGCCGACGCCGGGATACATAGTCTGCAGGTGGGTCACTGCTAGCTCGAGGCTCGTCTATGTAGGTAGGGCCAGCTCGCGAGGCAGAAGGCGCTGCACCACGAGCTACGCGCCTACGACGCCGAGCTACACGCGCTCACCGCCCACGCCGCGCGCCTCGCCGACGCCGGGATACATAGTCTGCAGGTGGGTCACTGCTAGCTCGAGGCTCGTCTATGTAGGTAGGGCCAGCTCGCGAGGCAGAAGGCGCTGCACCACGAGCTACGCGCCTACGACGCCGAGCTACACGCGCTCACCGCCCACGCCGCGCGCCTCGCCGTCGCCGGGATACATAGTCTGCAGGTGAGTTGCTAGGTCAGGGCTCGTCCTACATGGATGACCCTCGACCTACGGCTATGGAGCAATAGAAGGTGCCAGCTCGCGAAGCAGAAGGTCCCTTCGCGAGGCGGAAGGAGCCTTCGCGAGGCAGAAGGCACTGCACCACGAGCTACGGCGTAAGGCGCAGAGCCTCGTCGACGCCGGGATATACAGGCTGGCACATTTAGATCGTGTCAGTATGGGAAAGTCTTAAAAACTATAAGACATGAAAATCTCTTCTTAGGAATCATGTCATCGATTTTAGTAATAAGAAAAACTGCATTCATACATTTAAAAAAAACGTGTACTCGGCTCGGGAATCGTACCCGATGGTTTTCAAAAATTTCTATTTAGATATCGATTGTGTAGTTTTTAAGCAGTAAACGTTACTATGAAATATGATGTCTAAAATGAATAAATGCATTGTTTTCATATCCTTCAATTTATTTTAGTTTAAAAATGATGGTAATTTCGAACACTTAGTTCGAAATTACCATCATTTTTTTAATACAAAATTCAACTCGTTTGCCGTCTTGGTTTGACTGGCCGAATAGTAATAAATTATTTTATTTTTCAAAACGTCCGGGTTCGATTCCCGAGCTGAGTACACGTTTTTTAAAAATGTATGAATGCAGTTTTTCTTATTACTAAAATCGATGTCATGGTTCCTAATAAGATATTTTCGTATGTCTTATAGTTTCAGACTTTTCCATACTGACCGATTTAAATGTGCCACACTGTATAGTCTGCAGGTGGGTCACTGCGTGAGCTATGAGGCGCCTCGCCGACGGCGGGATACAAAGCCTACAGATCTATACCGCTATGACGTAACTGTTTTAAAATAATCTCTATTATAAACTATTTGAAATAACTTTTCAAGGTTTGGCTACCAGGATAGTAAAGCTCAAACATTTGAATACCTTTAATTTCGTACCAGCATTATAAACAAGACATTCCATTCTCAGCTACCAACAGAAGTGGAGACCTCGTCGGCTTTGGAAGAGGAGGAATGGGTCAACGAATCCCGTCTGGTGCCAACGGAGGTGTGGGAGGAGGAGCCCGTGGAGAGACTCGAACACCGCACTGTCACGGAGGAGAGGACTGTGCCTCAGGTGAGACAGACGGGGAGTGGAGAGGAGTTAGGAGAAGTAGGGAGGATTTAATGGAGAGGCTCTAAAATCGCATTGTGTCGACGGAAAATCTCTAATTTGGAGTAGGGAGAAATCAGGAGGAGAGCGGAGGAGTTAAAGGAGCTACACCGCATTGTGGCGATAGAAAGGCTTTTGCCGCAGGTGAGACTCAATATGAGTGGAAAGGAGTTATGAGGAGTGGGTAGGAGTTAATGGAGATGCTCTTAAACCGCTCTGTGATGGTGAAGAGGACTGTGCCGTTTTTTTTGCCGGATTTCGCTGTGCGGCTTTTCGTACAAACTTTCTAACGAATCTAATAAGAGTTTACATGCATAAGCAAGTGAGGCTAGTCTAATTAATTATAAGAGGATTTTTTAAAAAAATCCAATAATAATTGAGTTAGACCACTTTCAAGCTTTTCAAGCAAACCTAAAAAAGTTTTAGAGGATTTTTCTAATAATAAAGAATTTATTGTTCTTTATCATTGGAAAAATCCTCTAAAACTTTTTACACTAGCTTGACTTCCTTATGCCACGTAAACTCCCTTAAGAAGAGGAGTCAAGAGGAGTGGGGAGAAGTTGATAGAGAAGCTTAACATGATGACTATGCCACAGGTGAGATTGACTGGAGAGTGGGGAGGAGTGGGAAGGAGTGAGTTTTTTTTTTTTTTTTTTTTTTCTCTAGCAGTAGAGTAGCAGCAGAGTTTAGAATTTCACGATATAATTTATTTAATTTTTCGTCACCAGGTAAAAGCCCTGTACGCGTTCACCGGGCAAGGCATCTCGATGGCCAAGGGCGAGGTGATGTTCCTGATGAACAAGACCAACCCCGATTGGTGGTCGGTGAGGAAGGCTGACCGGACCGACGGCTTCGTTCCCGCCAACTACGTGCGCGAGATTGAGCCTAGAGTGGTGCCGGTAAGGTTCATTATTGTAAGACAGGCATTTTTTAATAACGGGTGTTATAGCGTATCGTAGCCTGTTGTCGCTCGTAGCACCAATTAAATCCTGTGGCTTTATTAAACCTTCTTTTTTATTGTTTTAATGCCTCACAGATGCTTTAACCTTATGTCACTTGAGTTGTATAAGTGAATTGTTAACAAATTGACACGTACTATGTAGAATAGAATAGAATAGAATAAATGTTTATTTGGTACAAATTTTAAAAAAACACGAAAGAATAAACAAAGATTAAATCTAAACAATTTGTACCAAAAAGGTCTCCGCTCAGTATGAAGCCGTGGCAGGATGTGCCACGACACTGGTTTTCTGCGGATGCCTTTTCGTGACAGATGCACGGCCCTGGGCAAACAAATCACCAGACATTAAAAGACTTATAATTACAAAAATAAAATATACACAGGACGTTACACAAAATCTTATAATAATATTGACAAATTACTAAAATCTTTATCATTATAATATAGAAATAATATCCAGCCCCTTCATATAGGTTCCATCTATACACACACACAAAAAAAAAGAACAATTCCAGCTTAATGCACATACATACCTATAAAATAATAACATTTGTATATTATTAGTCACTAGCGTTTCTCAACCATTTCTATAGAGTCTTTTGTCGTCATTTGTCTTTATGTCGATTCGTTTATACGATACTTTTGAAACAAGTGATCGTAAGAGCGCCTTCACACTAGCGTTGGTCCAGCGTAGGCGTTTGATGAACGCATCCGCAGCGCGTTTTCGCAGTGATTCATCTTTAGTTAATTCAACAATGCGCTAACTCGGCGCAGACGTCACAAAATTCGGATGTTGCCTAAGTTTAAATTTGGCGTTATTTTTCACAAATTCGGAAAATATGCGCTACCGTTACCCATAAAAACAATTCAAACTTAAAAGATATGGAATATTGTTGAAGTTGTACTGTTTTGAAAATTAAAAAATGGTCATAATTTTTTTTTCAAAATTTATCAAAAATGTTTATGACATTAGCTTGCTGACATCAATTAAAACAACTATTATTATGACAAGTATTAATAAAAACATATTTAATACATAGTTATTATCAATTTTGTCAGTATGCCCATACATTTCTTAGTAATATGGGAACATGTGACGTCACCTGTTCCGCAGATTTTCTATGGAGCGTTTTTGGACGACGCGCCGCAACACATCAAACATACCACTATATCTGTGAAACTATTGATCTTAAACATACTATTTCTTTTGCAATATTTCTTTATGAGTTATAAACTTCTTATTTATGAAATAAAAAAAAAGTTGTCAACTACCCTATTTCGTGTACGCAAGGAAACGTACTCATGTGCCCCAGCAGACGCCGCGACAACGCGACTTGTCGCGGCGTCTGCGTTGCGCATGCGTCCATCGAACGCATACGCTGGACAAACGCTAATGTGAAGGCGCTCTAAAGACGAATCGCACGGTATATTATGGCATAAAAAAAATATACTTGCGAACTTCAACAATATTTATATTTATACACTTCATCATCATCATCATCATCACCAGCCTATATACGTCCCACTGCTGGGCACAGGCCTTACCTACATAGGAGAAACATATGAGGAGTTTGGGCCATAACACCACCACGCTGGCCCAATGCGGGTTGGTGGGTTAAAGCGGTTGCAGTAACAACCGGGACCAACGGCTTAACGTGCCTTCCGAAGCACGGAGGAGCTCAAGATTATAAATTTGATTGACCCATCCAGGGACCGACCATGGCGAAAGTTGCTTTGTTTTCGTGATCGAAACCAGAGCGCTCAATCCACTACGCCACCGAGCTCCTCTCGCATATTACACTTACATAGGAAAATATCTAAACTAGAAAAATTACTCGAAAAGTAACCCGCGACCTTTCACAATAGGGGCGACTGCTCCAACAAAGACTTAGTATCTACCAAGTCAACCTGATTGTGTAAGGTCGCGGATTCGATCACCACCCCAGGACGTGAAATTTTTCTAGTCTAGATATTTTTCTATGTAAATATATGTTTTACACAAAATTAAGAATATTCATACATTTTTCTAATATAACAAACCAAAATATAATAAAACTAGAAAAATTTCACGTCCTGAGGCAGGATTCGAACCCGCGACCTGAAATTTCGGATGTTGAAATAGAATATTTCGACATTGTAGGGTGGACGTTAGCTCATAAACGCAAATACAGATAGACTAGAAGAATTTCACAGGGATATCCCAAGTCCTGGGTGGCTCAGTGGTCAGAGCAGTCGCCCGGATTGCGAAAGGTCGCGGGTTCGATTCCTGCCTCAGGACGTGAAATTTTTCTGGTTTTATTATATTTTAATTACTAAGTAATTTTTCAAACATTTATAATAATGTTAAAATCAAAAATTAAGAGTATAACAAACCAAATTCAATTTCAGTTTGTTTATACACGTCCCACAGTGCAAATTGCAGAAACAAATGCGAACTGTTCACAATATTGTCGGCTTCCCTCAGGTGCAAGTCCGACGTCCAGAGAAGGTGCGTACAGTCCAGCGGGTCAAGAAGACGGTGCTCGTGAAGCAAGTGGTGCCCGTGAAGCGGAGCAAGCCCGCGGCCCGGCGAGCCTCCAAGGCGGCGCCGGCGCATAGGGTCGCCACCGTCCAGAATAGGATACAGGACATACAAAAAGACTATGGTGAGTAACTAATACCCTAAAAGTAGGTCCCCGAACAAGTCAAGTTTAGCTATTGTAATGTTCTTGCGTTAACTATTACGTGTATTTAAGTTTTAAGCCCTGACTGGGTGATAATTTACTAGAGATAATAATAATAATAATAATAATATGTATACACTCACACCTATTATCTAGCCCAAAGTAAGCATCATTAAGAGCTTGTGTTATGGATACTAGATAACGGAGAAATAATGATAATAATATGTACATAAATATTAGAAATATACTAAATAAACATATAAACATCCATGACTCGTAAACAAATGCTCGTACTCATCATACAAACATTTGTCCCTACCGGGATTCGAACCCGGGACCTCTTGACCGAGTAGCCTGGGGTACAGACCACTCGGCCAGCCGGTCAGCCAGATGAGTAAGAAAACAAAATTGCGAATATTAAAATGCTTGTAATATTTTAGTTACCTTATTTAGAATAACAATTTTGAGAGTCATTAAGTAGGAAATTATTAGCCAATGGCTTAGACGTTAGAGTGTAGTCCTTTGGTTGTCCAGCAGAGGGCTCCACCAGTACTAGCTCGAACAGCTATAAAAAGGAGATGGTAAGGTTTTGGGCCAGCTCATTCGAACAATTTCAGATTGTATATAATAATGTACTGAATAACATGGCTTACAATAAATAACACAAAACTGTTTTGCAAATATAAATAACAAAATAAAATAAGGATTGAATAAAACTACTACTTAGAAGTCATAAAAGTGCCCAAAAGTGCATATATTATAATATGAGTCTTCTCAATAAGATCGAGTTAGACAGACAATTTTATAAGGCAGGGGTTACTTAAAATTTTCAATTTCATATTTGGTACTATTGTTTACTGTCTACTATTATTCCGATATAAAATTTGGAATTCTGCGTTTGCGGGGGCTCGGTATCCAAGTATTTGCGCGGGTTGTGTGTGTGTGTGTGTGTGCGTGTGTGTGTGTGTGTGTGTGTGTGTGTGTGTCATACGATACTCGATAGTACGCATTAGGGTTGTCACGAGCAAGTGTGACAATGTTTCTATTTATTTAATCGAAAAATAAAATGGGTCTGAAAGGGGTCAAACTGTCAGAGACTGTGACAAAAGCTTGAAAATATTAGAAAAGTGTTTAAACTAGAAAAAAATCAAATCCTCAGTCAGGGGCCGAACCTGCGACATTCACAATGCTTGACTTTGGACTTGAAGGTAAAGGCAAGGTTGGGGTAAGGTTTGGGCTTGAAGGTAGCTTGGGCTCGTAGGAATCTGAAAAAATACTCATTCTGCTGTAGAATTATAATATTTCGACATTGTAGAGTATACATTAGCTTGTAACGCAAATACTCTAGAGTCGAGAACTAAGTTGACAGGGTCGTCCCAAGTCCACGGCAACTCAGTTAGAGCCGTTTCTTGTTTAAATACTCTTCTAATCTTGAGTCCTCTTTATTACACTCAAAAATTAAATTTCCTTATTAGATGAACTACTAAAACTATCGGAGGCCCGCCGCGCGCAGTTAGAAGAGGCCATCAAGTTATACAGCTTCTTCGGCGAGTGCGACGACTTCGACAAGTGGATGAAAGACAAAGAGAAGATGCTGAGGGCTGATGATGACCAGGACAGCGTGGACACCGCCAAGAGGAAGTATGAGGTGAGATCTTTGATTATTCACATTTGAAAATAATAATAATAATAATAATATTTATACACTCACACCTATTATCTAGCCCAAAGTAAGCATCATTAAGAGCTTGTGTTATGGATACTAGATAACGGAGAAATAATGATAATAATATGTATATAAATATTAGAAATATACTAAATAAACATATAAACATCCATGACTCGTAAACAAATGTTCGTACTCATCATACAAACATTTGTTCCTACCGGGATTCGAACCCGGGACCTCTTGACCGACTAGCCTGGGGTACAGACCACTCGGCCAGGCAGTCGTCTGAAAAGAGTGACTACACGAGTTTTTTGCCGGAATCTTCTCGGTATTTTCAACTTTTGGAGCCGGTGTCAATTCAGACATGTCATTGGTATATACAGTATAGTATATCTCTTTCTCGCAATATGTAATAGGAAAATTATAGCAAGAATCTGTTTAGAGCTGTAAATTAAATTTAGATAGATTTCAAAGAAACCATAGACAAATTTAGACGGCATGTACGGAGGTGCCTCCTAAACACTGCATTTTATGACGTTCAATAAGGTCGAAAATTGAACGCACGTTTCTAAATGTCAAATTATATGACAGCCATCCTTTTCGTATTCATTAAGAGAGAAAGAAACGCACTGAACTTAAATTTAGACTTAGCTTACGTTCTCCAGAATTAGGGCCATTGTTAGTTAAATTTAGACACGAGACAGAGATTATGACATTGTCATTTAACGTGAAGTGAGACATGACAGACAGACTGACATTATGTTATGGCGGCAGACTTAGGTTAGACGGTGGTGCTAGCAAGGCGGTCTTGGTAAATCCCTACCTCCAACCGAACCGAGCAGAATATGTCTCCCCTATGTGGATTTCAACACCGGATCTCTAGATGCCGGCATTGACAGATAGCTTCAAAATAACGATAATACTTTTGACATTGGGTACCTACTCTGTTTGTACGTAGATATACCTTCTCTTATATTTTTTTTTTTGCTGGGCGACACTCCACTGCTAAAAGTTATAATTTGTTTAACTACAAACATTTTAATTTAACATTTGAAAATAGTGACTACACGAGTTTGTCGGTAGTTCAACTTTTGGAACCGGTGTAAATTCAGACATGACATACAGACAGAGACTATGACGTTATTTGTGATAGTATTTTTTTGTGTAATTGTGTTTCTTGACGATTTGAAAGCGCTTCTTTGTGGCCTCTTTCAATAAAATATTTTTCTTTCTCTTTCTTTCCTTAGATCCTTAATTTGGTGGTCTCAACCTCTAGAAATACTTACACTTGTTTCTTCTTTCACAAAACAGAAGTTCGTAACAGACCTCTCAGCCGCGTCGAAGCGCCTGGAAGCCATCGAAGCTGCCGGCAGCTCGGTGACCGGCTCTCAGGCTGCCAGAGCCGCCGCGAGGAGGACTCAGCTGAGACAAGCCTGGGACCGGCTGCTGAGGCTCAAACACCATAAGGAGAAGAGCCTAGAGGGAGCCACTAGGTATGTAGTCAAGTATACAAGAATCTAGGAGAAACTGATGGTTCCGATATAACAAGGCGCTTTTTGGTTATTGTCTAACATTTATAACTAAGCAAACGATAATTTCGTATGTATTCATCGAAGAAAGGATCTCCTTCTATCGTTTCTCCTTCCAAAATTGTATGGAGACCCCGCCAGGTCCATATACGCTATACTAAAAAACAAAAATTTAAAACCGACTTCAAAAAACTGAAAAGGATAAAATAATTAAATTTAAGTAGGTCTATTTACGTGATTCTTTTTTTGTTCGATGCGGGATAGTTGCCATTTGGTCCCATTAATTTTTTTCCAAATCAGTTGGGTAGTTTGGTTTTCATATAAAAAAAAAATGAAATCATTAAGTCGTCTATGTATGCGAAATTGGCAGATTTTTACTTTCTTATGACTTTTTAGTGAAACGATACGATAGTAAAAAACAAAATAAGTTGACGGTCACCCATCTAGCTTCGACCTTAGAAAGTTATCACTTAAAATTGTGAAAAAAAAAATTAACAAAAAATAAAACCAATTTAAAAAAAATGAAAAGGTTAAAATAATTAAATTTAAGTAGATACTAATCCCTCTAGCTAGACTAAAAACATATTTTTTGGAGTCGGTGCTCTAACCTTTTCAGGTTTTTGAAGTCGGTTTTAATTTTTTATACGCTTTATTAAGAAAAAACTGCAATACAGCCAAATATTCATCATGACGCTTAGGTCACTTTGGTGGCATTTAGTTCGCAGCATCATTGAAGAGCTCGGTGGCGTAATGCTTTTATCGCTCTGTTTTAGATTACGGAAACAAAGCAACTTCCACCATGGTCGATCCCGGGACGGGTCTTGAATTACTTAACTCTTGCTCGCCGTGTTTCGAGGTGCACGTTAAGCCGTTGGTCCCGGTTGTTACTGCAACCTTAGCCCACCAACCATTGGACCAGCGTGGTGGTGTTATGGCCCAAACTCCTGATGACCTCCTGACTCCTGTTTTTCCCATGTAGGAAGGCCTGTGCCCAGCAGTGGGACGTATATAGGCTGGAGATGATGATGATATCTTCCGCAATATTGTGCTACAGAATAATCTGAAATGGACGAATTTTGAACTTTGTACAAGTAAACTGTACATACATGAAAATTATCCATCAGTACTTTTCCCGGATTAAGTATATTTCGCCAGATTTTTTATTCCTACGAAGTAACTGATCAATATGTTTCCACCCGATCAGCGTGGAGCTATTCAGCCGGACCTGCGACGAAGCCCTGGACTGGATGTGCGAGAAGGAGCAGCAGCTAGCCGGGGCTGAAGTGAGCAGCAGCGGAGACCTTCGCAGCGTCCAGGCCCTGCAGAGGAGGCACGCGCAGCTCGAGAGGGAGCTCGAGCCGTTGAGGGAGAAGGTCCACACGGTGCGGCTGCTAGCTGATGAGTGAGTGTTGCACAAGGAGTATGAGCTTACGGAAGGCTTTGGCTTAGTCGATATCTACCTATGTATGTATGCGTGTGGAATGTTTTATGTGTGTAAATATACAGGTTGGTGTTGTCAATACGACAATAAATTAAAATTAATTCTCTGCGTTTCAGTTTGGGAAAGGTAGCCAGTGTAATTACTGGGCATGGACGGCATTTCATCTTAGGCCTCAGGATGACAACGCACCCGGAATATCAAGTGATCTGTTTGATAATGAATTGTCTATAGGCGATGCTTACCATCTTCTGGTTGACATCTAATAATCTAAGAATCATTGACATAAAAAGATATTTTCGTAAAGATATGCAATCATGATAGTCGCGGTTGATGAGTATCCATACTTTAGTAACAAGTTGTTACTTGATGTTATGCTCAATTTTAGCTGAGATGTATCAACAGTTTAGTCTACAAAGTATGTTTAATCTTAGTTTCTTTATCATAAGTATGACCATAACCCTGGGCAACTACCACATAACGAAATATATAGCTCTGCGATGATTGGTTTTCAATATGATCAACAGTTTCTTCAATGAAATCTGTCTTTTTTCAATGAAACTAAAACCATTTACTTAGAAAACTTAAGCAACTACCAAACGCCAAGATTCGTCTAAATTCTGCTTTACTTTTTGTTACCTCAAAATATACTTTTGTTTTCATGCAGCGTTCTCTCTTGGCATAAGAGACATAGGTACGATGGGTTTTTAATAAAAGTAGACCACTGAGTTGAATTAGCTGTTGACTAGAAAACGGAGAGACATACCTTGCTGCGTTTGTGGCCTGTTTTTCTCGGAACTAACCCCCCTGGTAGATTTACGTATGGCTTAGAATTGACGTTCAATAACTGCTTAATTTTTTTTATTTTATGAAGATACTTAAAAAAAACTAGAACCGAATCCGGACGACTGCTCTGACTGCTCAACTACCAAGGTCTTGGAATAACCCTGTGGATTTGTTCTAGTGAATCTGTATGTGCGTTGTAAATTAACGTCTACCCTCACGATGTGGGAACATTCTATTTCGACACCAGTTTTATTTCAGTTTAAAAAGACTTTTAAGTCCAATAAGTTGATTAAATTATTTTTCCTTTTCCTTTACTTTACTCTTAAATGTTCATTGCTTATTTGTTGACCCTCCTGGCCAAGTGGTCTGTACCCCTCGCTACAGGCTACTCGTCAGAGTTCGAATCCCGGTTGCGGAAGATGTTTGTATGAGTAGGAGCATTTATTCTAGAGTCTTGGATTTTTGTATGCTTATTTAGCTTCTATAACACAAGCTCAATGATGCTTACTTTGGGCTAAATAATAGGTGTGAGTGTATGAATATTATTGTTATTCTTAATTTATTTATTAACTAATAAAAATATCTAAACTAGAAAAATTTCACCGTCCTGAGCGTTAGACGTTAGCTTACAACGAAAACACAGATAGACTAGAACAATTTCACAGGGTTGTCCCAAGTCCTGGGTAGCTCAGATGGTCAGATCAGTCGCCCGGATTGCGAAAGGTCGCGGGTTTTTCTAGAAGAGATATTTTTATTATTATGGTTATATTTTTCGCACAGCGTGAAGAATCAATACCCGAACGAGCGAGCGAACGTTGAGGCTCGGCAGCAACAGATTACCGAGATGTGGGACCGCTGCGAGCGGCAAGCGGCCGAGCGGAGGCAGCGCTTAGAAAGCGCCGTAGGACACCAGGTGTTCGCTACAAGCAGCCAGCTGCTAACGGATTGGCTACAGGTCAGTTGCCACTTTGATCAGGGGGATTTTGAGGACCCTCCCTGATACGTATCACGCCATCTGTTGTCGCAGCTGATTAACCCCTAATTTATCTTAGTTACAAACAGGGTTTGAAGTGATAATTATCTTTGATAATTATCAAGATAAATATAGGTTGATAATTGATAAGTATAATTGTTATTTGTCGCATTCAACGACTGCGTGTATTGGAACGCGCCACTTAACGTCAATAGCGGGGAATCCCCACGTCGTTGCATTCGTATCTGAACTGTCATTTATTCATTATTTTCTTCATTCATTTGTTTTGTGTGTGGCCGAAACAAAGAAATAGAAGTTGGTTTTTTAATTCTTAGCGCAACTTTAGTTGTACACAAAAATATGGAATAGATTGTTTTTACAACATTACGTAATGCCACGAAATAGGTCTGTTTGGTCGAGCTTTGACTGTATTAGAACAAAAAAGGATTGCTAGGCTTATATCTGTTTGATAATTATCGGATAATTAACGCGACAATTATCAAAGGACATATTTATCTTGATAATTTCAAACCCTACAAATATAATTATTGATCCGCAATTCTGCGTAGTGGCGCTACTGAGGCGTGGATAATTATTACCTGTTTCCTAGTTCTTAAGAGTGATAGTTTTTTTATTGTTATCTGTCGAGACTCTCCTCTTGACGACAAGAACTGAGCGCAGTAGGACGCTCTAATTAAAATTAAGTTGATTTTCTAATTTTAATAATTACGGGAGCACTACCATTTTTGTATTTCTAGTTTTAAGTTATTTAACAAACAAAAACATGCGGAACTTTTAATTTGAAATTGTCCATTTTCTTTTTAAATTTGCTTTGTTTTGTGGTACAAAACAAGCATTTTTGAATTGCAGCTTTCATTTGGCTACCTTATTTACAGTTTGATATCTGATAGTAATTTCTTTATTATTCAGAAAGTCCAAGAGCAGTTGTCCCAGGAAGCGACGGCAAAAGACGTGGCGACCGCTGAGGGTCTATACAAGCAGCACCAGGAGATACAAGATGACATCAAGGCGCATAGAGACGAGTAAGTATGACCAATATTTGACGACCGGCTGGTCGAGCGGTCTGTATCACTTGCTACGCAGGCTACTCGGTCAAGAGGTCCCGGGTTCGAATCCCGGTAGGAGCAAATGTTTGCATGGATGTTTATATGTTTATTTAGTATATTTCTAATCTTTATATACATATTATTATCAATATTTATCCGTTATCTAGTATCTATAACACAACCTCTTAATGATGCTTACTTTGGGCTAGATAATAGGTGTGAAAAAAAAATCATACCTCATCAACCAAGGAGAATGTTGCTTTTCTTGAATTGTATAATACTGTTTTTTCCATTTTTTTAAGGAATTTTGTCTATAAAAGACATGACAGTCCTATCATAACCAAACCTAGATAAGTTACTATTATTGTATTAATTCTATCTTAACTATTATTATTGCTTATTCTATCATAACTTTTACTAAACTAAATTACAAAGCATTTTAGCTGATTCCGACAAAGGTTCTGCCAAGATTTTTTCATAATAAATAAATAAAGATGCTCTGGAATGTACCCACATCTCTTCGGTTTAGTTTAAAAGTAGTCATCAGTATCTGTCGCTGGCTTTCATTCCGGACACATTTTGACAGCAAATGTTGGACATCTACAATTGTTCCGCACACCTAGCAATAAGAAGAGTTTATTTTTTTCATTAAGAAGCCAAACTGATTTGTCGGCGTATTAACGGCGTGTTAACGGCGTATCTCTTGGCCACCATCTCACCTAATAGTAATTGATGATAAGGCCGAGGAAGGAAGCAAGCAACACCCGGATTCCTCAACCACAGAGGAACTGGCTATGTTACGTCCAACTGCCGGAACACAACAATGCCGTTAACATTATTGTTATGGCGGCAGACTTAGGTAACACGGCGGTAGCTAGCCAGGCGGACTTAGAAAAAGCCGTACCACCAACCGCTGCAACGCACCAACCCGCATTGGGCCAGCTTGGTGATGCGATGGCCCAAACTCCTCATGTGTTTCTCCCATGTAGGAAGGAGTCTCCAGCATCGGGATGTTTAAAGGCCGATTCTTATTTGTCCAGGTTCAAAGAAGTCGTTGGTCTCGGGCGTCAGCTGCTAACGACCAACCCGTCGCTGGCCGACGTGGCAGATAAGATCAAGTATCTGGAAGAGGAGCAGGCGTCAGTCGAGAAACGTGAGTACACATCTTAATTGCTGCTCGCTATATGTATTTTGGATTAGGGACTTAAAAATCGCATTAACCGGTAACTCAAAATTCGGGTATCATTATTATTGGAATTGAAATTCAATGACTCATAAAAATATCTAAAATTTACGGTATCGGTTACATGCGACCGATATATCACAACTCCTATCGGGTACAAATACAAATACAAATCGTTTATTGCAGACCAAGTGTACATACAAAGATCTTAGTATAATACTCAGTCGCCCTTTTCGGACATAGCAATTTAATTAATCGCTACCGATTTGAGGTACCTTACAGATTAGGGTATCTGTATTTAATCGGATACCAATCGCACAAGCTGGCAGCGTTACGTTTAGAACTGTTTTAAAATACGGATACCCGACTTACAAATTAAGATACCGCTATTACGGGTACCTTTTAAATATTGGTATCCTTTGAATGATGGTTTAGTTTGTATCTAAATTTACAAATTTTGTTACGAATTGACGACTTTTTACTCAACGCTAAATGTCTCTTAGTAGTATTTTTTTATTCTTTTAAATTCTATCTTTTAATTTTTTTTTTTTTTTTGTTGCTCCTAGTTGCTTGTAGTCTTCACCTATAACTGTAATGTCATTAAACTGAAACCAAATTGTAATTATGTCTAAATTGTAAATCTTTGATGTTTATTATGTTGGTGTTCAAATAAATAAATACAAAAATAAAAAAAATGGTAACAAATAACTGTGACTGTGCATGCGAAATACAAATTAATATAAACAAAGGAAAAACCGCCAAGATCCATCAGGAAGCCCTACACCTCTGATTTAATGACATACAAGCATTTTGCTCGAGTATTTTTCGTAATTTCTTTTGTATTGAATTACCTAAGTAAAGGTACTGGACTGGTCGTGGATATTTACATAGTGTTGAGGTCAATCCCAACAATCACAAAAATACAGTCCACTCATACCCTACAGTACTCACACACCAGATTTATTAATTTTGGTTAAAATTTATAAGTTGAAAATGGCGGTCAATAACAGCTTGTAGAATTTAGATGTGCTGTGATTATTTCCTATTATTTGAGAAGTGATTTTTCCCCTGTATTTACTTAACAATGAATGTCTTAAATTATCCACAAAATCTCCAAAAAATCAGGCAAAGCACATATCATGGTAAATTCCAGTTTGCACAAAATACTTAGTACAAAACGGCGATTTCATACATAAAGACCTAATATTATCTTACTTATGGCTGGCACATGCGTCATACTTGTGAACAGGTGCCACTAGTGGAAATGGTCATCTCTAAGCTTCCTTGATTTTGTAATCATTTACCTACATATTCATCAATAGTATCATTTTTGAAGGATTTTTGAGGTATATGGCATTATAGGATATTATATATAAAACAATACAATTATTATTGTAATGATGTGGTCAGACGAGTGTCAAAAATTAATGAAAGATGTTTAGCTTTATTAGGTCTTTGTATATTAATTGTTGACTTTTGTGTATTGTAATACCTATATTGTGATGGTGCATTGTCGGACAGCCTTTAAATACAGTAAATATTCTTGTCATTAGGTACTTATTGGTACGTTAATATACCTTTTTTTATACTCTGTGCGACACTGCGCTGCTAAATACTATTACTGTGTAATTAAACATTGTAACTTAATAATTGAAAAGAGTGACTACACGAGTTTGTTGCCGGAATCTTCTCGGTAGTTCTACTTTTGGAACCGGTGTAAATTCAGACAGACTGACTGACGGACAGACAGACAGACTGACTGACGGACAGACGGACCAACAGACAGACCGATAGACAGACTGACATCATAAAATTCTTAGCTTACGTAGATCCAGATAAGACAGAGAGACAAACATTATGAAATTATTAGTTAGTTAATATTATTTTTATGTGATAGACATAAGGGTTTTTTTGTTGACGATTCGAAAGTGCCTCTTGGGGGGCCTAATTGAATAAAGATATTTTCATTTTCATTTATGTATAACCTCTGCCGCCCACCAGAATGGCAAGAGAAGGACTCGTACCTGAAACAGTTGGTTCAACTGCAGAGCTTCAACCGCGAGGCCGACCACGTGGACGCGGCCAGCGGCGCCCACGAAGCCTATCTCGAGTACCAGGACTGCGGGGTGAGGAACCAGAGGGTTTTACGTGGTTTTACTGTGGGGCTCACAACCAAAAGGTTTTTTCAGGAGTTAAAAACTGAAGGTTTTTTCGTGGAGTTTAGAACCAAAGGTTTTTTTTTGGGGGATTAGTAACATAAGTTTTTATGGAGAGTTTTAAAACTAAAGGGTTTTATTGTGGGATTTAGAACCAAAGGTTTTTATGGAAGGGTTTGGAAAGAAAGGTATTGTAGGTATTAATGAGCTGGAGTTGGAGGATAATAATAAATAGCAACTTACCAAACCAAAATAACTTTTTAAAAATAATTATGAGACGATGACGTATAACTTAATAGAAAAAAAAAAACAAAATACAAAAAGAGTTATTGAACAAACAAAAGAGGTTTTGTCGTCAATAGTGGGGTGGGTTTTTCGTGGGGCTAAGAACCGAAGGTTTTATGCGAGGCTTAGCAGTGAGCCACATTGAGCTAGGTGTTCGCTCGATTGTACATCGTTGGAACATTGTATGCATGTTATAGGATTGTGATAAATCAGTGAATGACCCACGGCTTTGATCGCACTATTTACTTCTCAATAAGGCGTAAAAATGCGTCTTTTAGGCCTGCAAGATGAGGCGGTTAGAGCAGTGTCTCCGCATATGGACTCTTCTTACCGCTTCACATCAGATGGTGTCGAGTCATTTGCCGTGCTTTGTATATTAAAAAAAAATTGTGAAAGATTTGCCATTACATCTTATCATCAGGTCATGACCTGATGACTATGGAAGCACCTGGGAAGTATTAGCTTTTAAGCCATCTTTAGGTAATCGAGTGACATACATAAAAATAAAACTTTCCCTTTGAAGTCCAAATAAGGAGTGTTCCAGCAGTGGGATGTATATGGCCAGGTACTCCAGCCCTTGTACGTTGCCTACAGGCCTTTCTACTTGGGATGAACACACGAGAAGTTTGGGCCATAGCCATGTCAAGAAGTTAGGCGGTCGCCCCGCCGGAAAGTCGCTCTCGTTGAAGTCGGTTAAGTCATTAATAAAAATATTCTTTCGGCCTCCAGAACTCCGTGGATGAAGCCCAGGCGCTGGTGAAGCGTCACGAGGAGTTGGAGGCTCGTCTGCAGGCCCAGGACGAGCGCGCCCACGGCCTCCACGCCCGCGCCGCCGCCCTCATCAGGGACAAGCACCACGCCGCGCCAAGGTACACCTCCCCCAGGGACAAGCTACCCCTCCCCCAGGCACAAGGTACCCCTCCCCCAGGGACAAGGTACCTCACCCCCAGGGACAAGGTACCCCTCCCCCAGTGACAAGGTACCCCTCCCCCAGGGACAAGCTACCCCTCCCCCAGGGACAAGGTGCCCCTCCCCCGGGACGTGGTACTACTCCCCCATGGACAAGGTACCCCTCCCCCAGGGACAAGGTGCCCCTCCCCCGGGACGTGATACCCCTCCCCCAGGGACAATGTACCCCTCCCCCGGGGACAAGGCATCTCTCCCCCAGGGACAAAGTAACCCCTCCCCCAGGGACAACGTAACCCCTCCCCCAGGGACAACGTACCCCTCGCCCAGAGATAAGGTACCCCTCGCTCAGGGACAAGCACCAACCGTAATGAAATAATCCACTCTTTGGTTAACTCCCGAATACAGCAAGGATTAGCGATGTAAAGTCCTCAGTGCAGCGAGGGATTCAAGCGCACCCAAGATATCAGACTGCTTTTTCCAGAATAATATACACTGTTTTCCATACCAACTGCGAGAAAATAAGAATATTTTCAGGAATGTAATTATTTTTTCAAATATATATTGCACGAATAAAAGTAGAGGTTTACTTTATAAGTGTTCCTATTTTGAAAAAAAAGACGTGGAAGACTTGGCTGTTTTACTTTTAAAAAGGTAGCCAAAAAATTCATACACCGAGTAGCCATAAACTACTCTATGGAGTAGTCTAAAGTAGCCCTTTTTGATTAAATGATAAGTCTCACGATCTCAAATACTTGTTACGACTCTTTCGAAGAATTGAAAAGAAGACTTTTATTTTTGTCTAAAAAAGGGCCTTATTACATTTCCACATATTACAAACTTTTACTTTGTGTTAGGTACTTTTTGAACTGTCTCTTGTGACTTTTGACTATAGGCCACTGGCAACACTGCTATTTTTTATCACTTGATAGAGTGTTTGGCGGGATTTTGTGGCGTCAGTCAAGACTTTTTGTTATAAAAGTGGTGTAGTTTTATAAACCAAGTGTTTGAGTTGCCGTGCAACTAAAAGATTATTAGAATAAAAGTGATAATGGTGTGAAAGACGATAAGAACTTTTTTGTGGTTATCCACCTCATCTAGTAGCATCATAAGGAGACTCCTAAGATGCATTGAAATGTGTAACACCAGCATTTCAATGCAATTAAAAAAAGAAATAAAGAAGTACGAAGAACATGGCTGTATGGGCATTAGTTTCCTTTGCCTTCCCCTTATAGGGAGAATCGAACCAAAAAAAATGTCACTTGATATTATTCCAATTTGAATATCAAAGGGTGAATCCGGTCGAGAATGACAAACCGGTGTGTGTAGTTTATGTAATATTTCCAACAATTATTGTAATGTTAAAAATACAATAAGAAACAATATAATGTCTGTACAGTATCGTGGCGCGTCGCGACGCCGTGTTGCAGCGTCGCGACGCCGTGAGACAATCCGCCGCCACGCGACGACGCGCGCTGCTCGCCAGCCTCGCTCACCAACAGGTAAAACTGAACCTTACCGCCTATACAATAAGGGTGCGTCTACCGCCACTATACTCTGTGGACGCTTGTAACAAGCCCAAGATGCTACGAGCTATGAGCTACGGAGATTTATAAAACCAACCAATTTGTTACTCATATATTCATATTCATTTTCTTATTACTAGGTGGTAGGCCCGTATGTAGGGTCGTCTGGGTAGGTACCACCGCCTTTCTTATTTCAGCCGTGAAACATTTCGCTGTGTTTTGGATTGAAGGGAAAGGTAGCCAGTGTAATTACTGGGCATGCACGGCATTTTCGGCACAATACCATGTCATTTTTTCCTTATAATTGCAGGTGTGTATAGGCGGCGGTTACCACTTACCATCAGGTGGGCCGTCAGCTTGTTTGTCATGTAGTTGTATAAAAAAAACTTCATCACAGAATATTTGACATGAAGCTCTTTGCTAGGAATAAGATGTTGTTATGGAGCCTGCTAAGGCACTGCAATTTTTTGTATACTGAGGTTTATCTGAGTACTTAACTGTATATTTTTAAACACAATAGTACACTGATAATATATGATCAAACGAACTTACCAAGTTAAGTTCGATCCATATTATATTTCGTTGCTTCATTCGAAGATATAGACATAACCAGGTAGTCCTCTTATCCTACAAGGCAACGTCGCTTATTAAGAGTATTTAAACTGATTTCCGGTCCGTGCCGGAACTACGAGTATTTAAAAATTTCTTATTTTTACACACAGGAAATAAGGAAATTTACAATTTTAAAAGTACATTTTTGACTAGCCGTTACTCGTTACCCGCGCTCCGATGTCACCTCATTTTTTCAGAGAGCCTAAGCAAAACTCTCTGGGTAATTTAGGGCGGGGCGGGTGTCTATATCTTCGAATGAAGCAACTCATATAATATGGATCGAACTTCACTTGGTAAGTTCGTTTGATCATATATTATATTTCGTTGCTTCATTCGAAGATATAGACATAACCAGGTAGATGTTCAGAGACGTCAATGAAAGAGTTTTGCTATATTCTTATTATCAAGATAAGGAATTTGTTAAATAAAGTTAATACGTATATTTAATTAAACTACATTTAATCAAATCAATGTTCTATTACTCATATTGGCTACCGCGATACATTCACTGGGACGCCCGCCATGGCGTTGACGGATGACGTCACTGGTAAAGGACCGCCTCGGCGGCGGAAGACTTCACTAAGACACCGGTCTCGTCGGTGGCCGTTGACGACACTGGTAAAGGCACGCCTCGGTGGCAGTGACGTCACTGAGACGTCCTGCCTCGGTGGCGGCAGACATGGCGGCTGCTATAAGCTCCGACCATCGCCGCGTCAACGCCGCACTCGCCAGGGCGTGTTTGGTCCAACGGCCAATGCAACGGCAAGTGGCAGCTTTGAGTGCTTGTCTGGAATAAACAAATTATTTAATAACATTTGACCTCAACTTTCAGTTTATCTGTTCCTTGAAAGAATTCTTAAAGGGTCCTGATCCTTTAAAGTTTTAGCCGAGCATATACAGGGCTTTTCTTTATAAATAAATATAACCCCTATAGGTTTTGAAGAAGTTGACATTCAATATAATATGTGAAAAGTTTGTAATTTATGTGCTGTGCACAAAATTTTATATTTGGGTACCTGTTTTACTTCTGTTACAATATCCTTAATTATATTTTAGTGATATTTTGTTAGAATAGTTTCTGATCTATTAAAGAAACAGTATGTGTCTCCGGTGTGGTACCTATCTTTCAGTTAGCAACAGCATGTGTACGGTAGGTTAAAAATATTGGAACCGCGTGCTTGGTTTGAGTATGGAGCAAAAGGGGCACTATGGGTCCAGGACTGGAGGACTGGTCTACAAAATTATCATTACAACTTAAAAGAGACATGATACTGTCTGTGTGTGCGGCCTGCCGGGACAACTGTAAGCCGGCCCGGTGCTTGCTCTACAGGCCTGAGTCAACAAACACTCATTATTTTCACAGTCAGAAGCATTTTATTCGGAAATGTAATCCAAGGATGTGAGGGTCAGTAAGGGAATATTGAAATTCCCGATGATTTATCAGCTATGATTTTCTCTAGACTTTGACCCGTGTAGAGGCAGGCCTCCTTCGGGTACTCGATTTTTTGTACTTTCGTTTGAAAATCCTCTAGAGACAATTCCAGTTCTGAATTATGTTTTCCACATTTAAAGACTGCTTCAGTGTTATCCCAAGTGATAAAGAAAGATGCGAACAAGTAGATGTTATGCTCTTTACCATTGCCAAATAATTATTTATAAATATTGGTACCCTCACACCTATTATCTAGCCCAAAGTAAGCATCATTAAGAGCTTGTGTTAAGGATACTAGATAACGGAGAAATAATAATATGTAAATAAATATTAGAAATATACTAAATGGGTTGGCTGGAAGAGATCTCTTTTAGAGATAAGTCCACCCTTGCAAACTTCCTATTACATGTAACTTACTGTGTAAGTACATCTAAAGTGCAATAAATAGTATTTATTATATAAATAAACATAAAAATTGTTAAATAAACATTAACTATTTAAATTGCGTGAAATAGCTGTGGCGGTATTATCAATACGTAATAGTATAGCAGAGTGATTTTTATTTACATAGAAAAATATGAAAATTAGAAAAATTTCACGTCCCGTGGCGGGAACAATAGACAGCATTATCTGTTTTTCACACATTTATAATTATGTTAAAAAAAATAAGAATAGTTATTTTACGCTTAAATTTAGTACCGAAAGACACTGCCAACAGCTCTAAATGATTTACGTGAAACTCTGACTTATTCAGTATATTTCCAACGTCTATTCGCAATTAGCTTATGACACCATTCCTCAGTCTAAGCGTGAAGTGTCAGTAAAAAACAGGTAACTTAGTTTTTGTATCACAATGACTAATAGTTATGACCTAGCTTTAAGACCTATATAATATAATACAACATGAGGCGACAGAGATATGAATATTTTTAAGAGCTGAATGTTTTAGTTTCTCGAAACTTTTTATATAAAACCATCCGGCAGGTGGGCATCCGTAGTTATCGTATGGCAGAGCAGGCTGCGCCAAGTGCGCGAATATACGAATAGCACGGGCAATTTTTTATTGACCAACTGTGTCATATATAGTATTGCGTTTCTTTCCGGATAGTGACAATGTCATGTCTACATGTGTCAATGACAAAACCTTACAAAATACAAATGTGTTGCGGTTGTATGTCCCTTTTATCGTTAGTTATTATGAAACTAGATATTCTAGGACTTGGTACAGTGCAGCGTACATTTTTTCCAATTTTTCTAAATCGGTCCCTATACACAAAATAACACCTAGATAGATGACAGAGGTAAATCCGCGTGAATGGAAAAGAATAATCAATTCTGTCCTTACTTTTCAAAATATTCTTGGACCTATCGATAATCCGTGATGTATTCCGTTAAAATCATACGTGAGAATTCGCGATATTCCTTTTCTAATGGCAAATATTAAATATTTTGCGATTATGTTTTGCTATCAATACATAAAAGATATGATTTTTCTAGTCAATCACTGCTTGAAAACCGGTTTGGTTTTTGTTCCGGTCTGTGGTACTCGGCGAACGTAGAGAACGTTATTATCGGTCGCCGGTGGTACTCCATTTTTAAAATGTGACAACTTTCCAAATTTGATAAAACTCTTTGTTTAGGACAAATTTATCAATTTTTTGTTCGGGGACGGTGCCAAGAATATGTTCGAAATGTACTGATTATCACGGGACTCGCATAGCGATATCGTCCCCAATGTTACAGTTCTTAAGCTACCTGCATCAGCTCCGTTTCCAACGGACTACATTTTGGTGTCGAAAATTGTTCGACTCGTGTCGACAAAGGTATAGGGACCCGTCGTGAATTCACTCTAGTACTTGTGTATTGAGTGAATGTTGCCCAGCAATAGTAAAATACATATTATCAATCTGGCGGCGTGTACCTGCGGTAGCGTCGCTGCTGGGCACGTGGCTGGCGGGCAGTGAGCCGGCGCGTGTGGCGGCGGGCGCCGGCCGCGGTGGCTGTGGCGGAGGCGCTCGGCCCTGGTCGTGCCCCCCCCTGGTCGCTTCGGACCCGGTAGGGCAGGAGAACTTTATTGAAACCTGGGGGCGGATATGGCAGTTATTGAAGAGTTTTTTATTTTCAATTATTATGGCTTGGTTCCTTGGATTTTCGAGCCATTGTTGGGTTTCGTTTTTCTTTATACCATAGGATATACTATGGTATTAACCAAAAGCAGTAGCAGCCATCTTGACATAAAATCTGGTTTAATAAGTATTGGGTCAATACTGCAAAATTTCGAAGAGCGCTTTGGTTTCGATTATGAAAACAAAGCAACTTTCGCCAAAGTCGATGCTGGGAGGGGCCAATCAAAAGTTTGTAATCTCGAGTACCTCCGTGCTTCGGAGGCACGTTAAGCCGTTAGTCCCGGTGGTTCCTGCAACCGCTTGAAACCACCAACCCGCCATGGGGCAGTGTGACAAACTCCTCATGTGTGTGAAGGCCCGTATCCAGCAGGGGGGCGTATGTAGGCTGGTGATGACTGTAGGATCACGGCCGCGGAGAGCCTGCCAGGTTCGCCGGGCTTAGGTAAGGAACGTGGTCCTCCGCACCGGCGGCCGTGACTTTGGCTCGGGCGACCTCGACCGCGTGGCTCGCTCGGGCGACCGGCGGGCAGCGTGGCTGGCTCGGGCGACCGGCCGCGTGGCCGAGGTGAGGTCGGCGGTCTCGTCGGCCCCACGAGGCTCGGCATCCACGGCGTGTGAGCATCCACGACGGGTGGGCATCCACGGCAGGTGGGCATCCACGGCGTGTGGGCATCCACGGCAGGTGGGCATCCACGGCGGGTGGGCACGGATGGTCTGGGCCATCAAATGATCGACTCACGGTCGAGCCTCGAATTTGACTCACGGCCAACTTTCGAGGTCTTACTGTTTTGTTTAACACTTGGTTAAACCGCAGAAAAATGCCACATTAAGTTGATAAGATTCGACTCGCGGTCGAGCCTCGAATTTGACTCACGGCCAACTTTCGGGGTCTTATTGTTTCGCATAAAACGAAGTTTAGTCGTAGGAAAAAAGGCCACATTAAGTTGATATACTCACTCGTTTTTCCTAAGTCGGGGGTATCTGAATACACTATGACTCGACGACGCTTTGGCGGCGGCTTATTCTTCAATCTTCCGATTGTTCCTCGTAGTATTACTATACTCTCTTCTTTTTTTTCTATTAGATATTATCACAACTTGGTACGTTTGAGTAAAAGAAATTAAAAATTTAAAAATAACTCACTAAAAAACTAATATTTGATACGCAAGAGAGAGGGTACGAACGTTGCCTCGCTTGACAAAAGAATGAGGTGACATCGGAGCGCGGGTAACGAGTAACGGCTAGTCAAAAATGTACTTTTAAAATTGTAAATTTCCTTATTTCCTGTGTGTAAAAATAAGAAATTTTTAAATACTCGTAGTTCCGGCACGGACCGGAAATCAGTTTAAATACTCTTAATAAGCGACGTTGCCTTGTAGGATAAGAGGACTACCTGGTTATGTCTATATCTTCGAATGAAGCAACGAAATATAATATGTAACCACATTACTATACAGATGACTGTATACACTTAGTACACTGATCATTTCAACCACTCTACTACACAGATAATTGTATACACTTTAGTACACTCATAATTTCAACCACTTTACTACACAGATAATTGTTTACGATTTAGTAATTACACTGATAATTTTGAATCACACCACTACACAGATAATTGTATAAATATTTACTTACATTGATAATTTTGAAACACATCACAACAAAGATAATTGTATACAATGTAGTACTTACACTGATAATTTTTAATCACACCACTACATAGATTATTGTATACAATTTAGTACTTACACTGATAATTTTTAAACACATCACAACAAAGATAATTGTATACAATGTAGTACTTACACTGATAATTTTTAAACACACCACTACATAGATAATTGTATACAATTTAGTACTTACATTGATAATTTATAAACACATCACTACACAGATACTAAAATTGTATACACTTTAGTACACTGATAACTGTGAACCACTTCAATACACGGATTGTTTTATACACTTTTGTGTACTAATAATGTGTTTCAAAACTATCTGTGTAGTTTTGTGTAAAAACAAATTAAATTTCTTGCAGTTCATCGCTTCCGCCGAGGAGCTGCAAGAATGGATCCAGGAGAAGACGAAAACAGCCAAAGACCAAAGCTACAGGTTTGTATATATATAAAACTAGCTGTACCCTGCCACGCTTCGCAGTGGCGCATCGTTAAAAAAACTGTTGTCTCGCGGTCGCAGATATGTGACTGATGCAAAAAATAGATAAAAACAATCCTTGATGCGGATTTTATATCATGTTAAAATTTCGACTCAATCGGTGCAGAACTTTTTGAGTTTTTGAAGCGTACACAAACCAACATAACATTTTTATATATATAGATAAATATAAATAAATAATTCATATCCACTTGCGACACTAGTGAAAACAAACGACTCAAAAGGTCGTTTGTCCTCCTTTTAGTTAAATTTTTGCTACAATACATAAACTAATTATAAATTTTTGTTTTGGTTCTCAGGAAAGTTTTATAATTTTATCAGTATCAGTAGTTTTTTTTGTCTCCAAATCAATTATATTAAATAGCTTTAAAGAAAAATGATAGCGTGTAACAATATAGTTAGATTTAATTGCACCGATTAGCCAGCGTCCGATCACTTCACTGGAGGAGCTCGGTGGCGTCGTGGTTTTAGCAAAAAATGAAAAATTGCTCTATTTGACAGTTGAATTCGAAGTGATTTGCGAAGTGAGGTGCGAGTTTTGTTACAGAATCGATTACGAAAACAAAGCAAAGTTAAAGTTATTAGGTACAGATTTTTTAATTGACTTTCTAATGTTATGTTATATTGATATTGCGTTGTTTTTTTTTTTTTTTTACTAGCGCATATATAGCTTTTGATTATGTAGAATTTATATTTGCGAAAACTGACATACGTGGCATATGTGTTCTCTTTTACCTCATCTACAATTGTAATTCAAATGCTGTTTGTTTTACATGAATTAGTAAATAAATAAATAAACTATTTTGTTTGCATAGGGACTTAGCGAACTTGGAGCGCAAGCTACAAAAGCACGAAGCCTTCGAGAGAGAGCTGCAGGCCAATGAGAAGCAGCTGAGGAACGTGGAGAGTGTGAGTAATGTAGACATTTATAATAACAATAATCACTTAACATGGTTATACGATATACTTTAATAACATAAACCCTGTATTCTTAATTTTTGATTTAAACATTATTATAAATATTCTTAATTTTAGGTTTAAAGAATTTATTCTCAAAAAAGATTACAAAGATTAAGATTATAAATGTTTGAAAAATTACTAAGTAATTAAAATATAAAACTAGAAAAATTTCACGTCCTGAGGCAGGAATCGAACCCGCGACCTTTCGAAATCCGGGCGACTGCTCTGACCACTGAGCCACCCAGGACTTGGGATATCCCTGTGAAATTCTTCTATCGTAGGTATTTGTAAAAATACTCGTTTCGGATGTTGAAATAGAATATTTCGACATTGTAGGGTGGACGTTAGCTCATAGACGCAAATACAGATAGACTAGAAGAATTTCACAGGGATATCCCAAGTCCTGGGTGGCTCAGTGGTCAGAGCAGTCACCCGGATTGCGAAAGGTCGCAGGTTCGATTCCCGCCTCAGGACGTGAAATTTTTCTAGTTTTATATTTTAATTAATAAACACTTTGGTACACATAGCTTGTGATAAAGAAATAAAAGTACAAACCGGCTTTAAAATACTGAGTGGAAAACTAACTTTAAAATACCGGTGGTAGAGGCATTTATGTTAAGTCGCTATAGTAATATGTATTCAAATTTAACGTCAACAAGTGCTTAAATAAGTCTGTTGAATAAATGTTTTTGAATTGAATTTCGGATGATTTTTATCTATAGAATAATAAATGATATCCTAATTATTCTTATATTATATACTTTTTAAAGAAGTAGGGGCAAAAATTCCTGTATTTTTTAGAAAGTGTCTTAGAATCTTATATATAAAAAACTTCACTTTTCATTATTTTCTATGAATAAAACTTTCGAAAATGAAACGGAGAATATTTCTTTGCCTTTATTATCCTTTCTGTCCCTTTATTATCGTTAAATGGAAACGTTTCGGTGCCTAGATCGGGCAGTCCCTTCAGAAGCCCGACGCGGCCCGAGCCGAGGAGGTGTCCGAGCGTTTGGAGCGGCTCAGGAAGGGCTGGGAGCAACTCGTGGCCGCGTCCAGGGATAAGGGCAGCAAGCTGAGGCAGGCAGCGCTACAGAGGAAGCATAGAAGGTAGGACCCCAGGCACTGTTGGTAGGGATTATTGTTTGGAGCGGCTCAGGAAGGGCTGGGAGCAACTCGTGGCCGCGTCCAGGGATAAGGGCAGCAAGCTGAGGCAGGCAGCGCTACAGAGGAAGCATAGAAGGTAGGACCCCAGGCACTGTTGGTAGGGATTATTGTTTGGAGCGGCTCAGGAAGGGCTGGGAGCAACTCGTGGCCGCGTCCAGGGATAAGGGCAGCAAGCTGAGGCAGGCAGCGCTACAGAGGAAGCATAGAAGGTAGGACCCCAGGCACTGTTGGTAGGGATTATTGTTTGGAGCGGCTCAGGAAGGGCTGGGAGCAACTCGTGGCCGCGTCCAGGGATAAGGGCAGCAAGCTGAGGCAGGCAGCGCTACAGAGGAAGCACAGGAGGTAGGACCCCAGGCACTGTTGGTGACGCGACGAATCTGGTTTCGATTACAAAAACAAAGAAACTTTCGCCGTGCTCGATCGCGGGATGGGTTAATCAATGTGGGATCCTCTAAGTTGGCATAATGTATTTTCTCCTAATATACTTTGGCATAACGTTTTTACGCAAAATATTACTTAGCCATAATCGTTATTTTTCATTATATATATTTTGGCATAATTGTACTTGAGACTAATGTAATTACACATAATTGCGATTTGCATACATTCCCTGGGCAGCACTACACTGCTAAAAGTTATAATTATTTAACTACAAACATTGTAATTTAATATTTGAAAAGAGTGACTACACGAGTTTGTTGCCGGAATCTTCTCGGTAGTTCAACTTTTGGAACCGGTGTAAATTCAGACATGATAGACGGAGAGAATTAGACGTTGTTAGTTACTATATTTTTTGTGATAGTTATAAAAATGTGTTTTTTGACGATTTAAAAGTGCTTCTTTGTGGCCTATTTAAATAAAATATGTTTTCTTTCTTTCTTTTTAAATTTAAGTACAGTATATCTCTTTCTCGCAATATGTAATAGGAAAAAGATAGCAAGGATCTGTTTAGAGCTGTCACTTAAATTTAGATAGATTTCAAAGAAACCATAGACAATTTTAGACGGCACGTACGGAGGTGCCTCCTAAACACTGCATTTTATCACGTTCAATAAGGACGAGAATTGTACGCACGTTTCTAAATGTCAAATTATAAGACAGCCATCGTTTTCGTATTCATTTTCAGAGAAAGAGATGCGCTGTACTTCAATTTTAACTTAGCATGTGTTCTCTAGAATTAGGGCCATTGTCGTCACCTTCCTGTATATACGCGTCTAAAATAGTGCCCGCTCAGCTGTAATCTTTTAAAATTTTCAGGGCGGTGGAGGACGCCAAGGCAGGCCTGGTGGACCTGGAGCGAGCCCTCAAGAGTGAAGAAGTGGGCGCCGACCTCAGGAGCTGCAAGCGACTCATGAACCACCATCAGGTATTTACTTACTATTTAACCGACTTCAAAAAAGGAGGAGGTTATCAATTCGTCTGTAAGTTTTTTTTTTATAAGTAATCTTTTTCATACGTAACTATCATCTACAATTTTACATCCATAAATCAATCAATCAATTTATTTGCCAAAACACAGTTATCAAGTACTTACAATGCTAAAAAAAGGTACATTTGTTCAGTCGCTGGCGTGCAAATTACAATTTATAATGTTAAAAATAACAAAAAGTTAAATTTATTGAGAGAACCTTCGCGGGCGTCCCCAGAACATCCTACCAGAGATTCTTCACAATTTGATTAATAGTTTCAGAGCGCATAGGGAACAAACATACAGACATTGATTTTTACTTATATAGATAGATTTAATGGTGACCTAGCCAGGCGGTATTACAAATACCAACAAAACCGAACGGAAATTCGAGAATTCGAATTTCGCAATCTATACCTGTCACTTTTTATCTCGATGCGTCAAAGCGAGACGGCATGTGACTCTTCGAATCAAATCCGTGATCCGACAGTTTTTGAATAAGGGGGCTGGTCGTCATTGGAGGCGGTTGAAACATCGATTGATAATTTTAACCCCCAACGAAAATAGAGGGGTGTTATAAGTTTGACGTGTCTGTCTGTGTATCTGTGTGCCTGTCTGTGGCATCGTAGTGCCTTAACGAATGGACCGATTTTGATGGTTCTTAGCTATAGTTTATGAAGATCAGTTCAGGCGTTTGATGACTATCAGCTCATTTTCTACATGATAATAGGGTTTTACTAACTTTTAGAGATCCGATTGATTTGAAATTTGGTGTGCTGTCACTTCGGTGACATTCCCATGACATACTAACATTGAGCTGATCCTATACCATCAAAAAGTCTGCAGGATGTTAATTCTTCAGAAACTCACAGCAGATATAGCGTGTTTGGGCTCTAATGAATAGTCGCAATGAGATGGTGTTAGATAGATGAATAATGACGAAACTTAAAATTTTTAATTTTGTTTTTTTTCTTGTCATAACATACTCGTAATGGCAGCTATATGTTTAATTTTGCATATATTTTTTTAACATAGTTCATAAGATGCTTTTATTTCATTTTTTATTTTTTGTACACTAACCCATATATGGATCTAATGTTGTCCGAAATAAACTATTTTTATTTTATTTTTTTATAACAGGCTTTAGAACAAGAATTAGCGCAGTGGGAGCAGAAAGCGGCGGCGTTGTCGGCGCAAGGCGCGGACTTGGTGTCAGACGGACACTTCGACGCGCCCGCCATCGAGAAGGAGTCGGCCGCTCTGACGACCACAGTGCACGCGCTGAACGAACCCGCCGCCACCAGGAGGCAGGCCTTGGACAGCAGCTTACAGTGAGTCTTATTACTAGGTGGTAGGGTCGTCTGTAGGTACCACCGCCTTTACTAGGTGGTAGGCCCGTATGTAGGGTCGTCTGGGTAGGTACCACCGCCTTTACTAGGTGGTAGGCCCGTATGTAGGGTCGTCTGGGTAGGTACCACCGCCTTAACTAGGTGGTAGGCCCGTATGTAGGGTCGTCTGGGTAGGTACCACCGCCTTTACTAGGTGGTAGGCCCGTATGTAGGGTCGTCTGGGTAGGTACCACCGCCTTTACTAGGTGGTAGGCCCGTATGTAGGGTCGTCTGGGTAGGTACCACCGCCTTTACTAGGTGGTAGGCCCGTATGTAGGGTCGTCTGGGTAGGTACCACCGCCTTTACTAGGTGGTAGGCCCGTATGTAGGGTCGTCTGTAGGTACCACCGCCTTTACTAGGTGGTACGCCCGTATGCAGGGACGTCTGGGTAGGTACCACCGCCTTTACTAGGTGGTAGGCCCGTATGTAGGGTCGTCTGGGTAGGTACCACCGCCTTTACTAGGTGGTAGGCCCGTATGTAGGGTCGTCTGGGTAGGTACCACCGCCTTTACTAGGTGGTAGGCCCGTATGTAGGGTCGTCTGGGTAGGTACCACCGCCTTTACTAGGTGGTAGGCCCGTATGTAGGGTCGTCTGGGTAGGTACCACCGCCTTTACTAGGTGGTAGGCCCGTATGTAGGGTCGTCTGGGTAGGTACCACCGCCTTTACTAGGTGGTAGGCCCGTATGTAGGGTCGTCTGGGTAGGTACCACCGCCTTAACTAGGTGGTAGGCCCGTATGTAGGGTCGTCTGGGTAGGTACCACCGCCTTTACTAGGTGGTAGGCCCGTATGTAGGGTCGTCTGGGTAGGTACCGCCGCCTTTACTAGGTGGTAGGCCCGTATGCAGGGTCGTCTGGGTAGGTACCACCGCCTTTACTAGGTGGTAGGCCCGTATGTAGGGTCGTCTGGGTAGGTACCACCGCCTTTACTAGGTGGTAGGCCCGTATGTAGGGTCGTCTGTGTAGGTACCACCGCCTTTACTAGGTGGTAGGCCCGTATGTAGGGTCGTCTGGGTAGGTACCGCCGCCTTTACTAGGTGGTAGGCCCGTATGTAGGGTCGTCTGGGTAGGTACCGCCGCCTTTACTAGGTGGTAGGCCCGTATGTAGGGTCGTCTGGGTAGGTACCACCGCCTTTCTTATTTCAGCCGTGAAACAGTTCGCTGTGTTTCGGATTGAAGGGAAAGGTAGCCAGTGTAATTACTGGGCATGGACGGCATTTCATCTTAGGCCCCAGGATGACAACGCACCTGCAATATCAAGTGCTTTCCCTTGTTATTGCAGGTGTGTATAGGGGGCGGTAACCGCTTACTACCAGGTGGGCCGTCAGCTTGTTTGTCATCTAGTTGTATAAAAGAAAAGAATGAAAAGACAGCAGGGATGGCGAACCAATGGCACGCAACACAACATTTTGGGCACGTCACTGATCATAAAATTCATTATTCACTAAAACGGAAAACAGTGTGAAGTAGGTATAATATGACGGGCGAACGCCAGTGATCCCTCCCTACGTTAATTGATAGTATTTTTAACCCCCGCCGAAAAAAGAGGGGTGTTATAAGTTTGACGTGTCTGTCTGTGTATCTGTGTGTCTGTCTGTGGCATCGTAACGCCGAAACGAATGGACCGATTTTGATTTGGTTTTTTTTTGTTTGAAAGCTGATGTCACTACGATGGTTCTTAGCTATAATTTATGAAAATCAGTTCAGGCGTTTGATGACTGTCAGCTCATTTTGTACATGATAATAGGATTTTACTAACTTTTACAGATCCGATTGACTTCAAATTTGGTGTACTGTCACTTCGGTGACATTTCCATGACATACTATCCTTGAGCTGATCCTGTCCCATTAAAAAGTCTGCAAAATGCTTAATTCTTCAGAAACTTACAGCAGATATAGCGTGTTTGGGCTCTTATGAATAGTCTCAATGAGATGGTGTTAGATAGATGATTAATGACGCCGGGGGTTACTTAAAATATTTTTAATTTTGTAATTATTAAGTATTATTTTACCAATAATCACAAGGTAAAAATTGATATGATGGCACGTATCTAATTTTATAAAAAAAAGTCTATGACATAATTAAACATTTCCTTACAAAAATGGCACGCTGATACGTAAAGGTTCGCCATCCCTGATATACAGGGTGTTCGGTACAAAGTATAACAAGCGGGCACCTATAATTAACATAGTCATATAACGTCAATTCTATGGTGTTATCAAAAATTTAAAATTGTGAAATAAATTTCAAATTTCTTTATACAAAAAGTTCGGCCACTAAAACAAAATGTATGGGAAATTACAGTAGGTGCTGGCTTGTTACACCATGTAAACACCTTGTATAAACGATTTCGATTTCTATCTCAAAACTGTTTCTGTTTGTTTTGCCGTTTATTTCTCATATTCACCAATAGATGTCGCTTGACTCTCTTGAACCGCGATTGCGTTATTCGTGTGAATTGATCTGGGGCATTACCACCATCTTTATGAAAGCGATTCATATTCCGCTCGGTTCAGTATTGGTTCCTAAACTGCATCGCTGTCATAGTCGTAGATAGCGTCGTAGTACGAATTAACGATTCTACTCAGTTTAGGTCCTAAACTGGATCGCGATAAAAGATGGTGGTACGGGTGTAGGCCAATTTCGACATTATAAATATAAGTTCATACAAAGTTTAGTAGTTGTAGTACTACCAATAGATGGCGCTGCACCATACTAAAACGCGGTGTTAAGTTTTGTATACCGAGCGTATAAAGACCCGGCGACCGATAATAACATAGACGAGCCCATCCAAAATGACACGACGATCGATATTAGAAAAACATCGTTCTTGACATCGATGTTAACATCGAAGTATCGATGTACGAAAAATATCAATCGAAATTAGACCTGTGTCGATCGATTATTTCCCGCGACCCGGGTCGATCACGACCTATTAGGTTGGTGATCGACTCACAATGTTCCGATCAAATGATCGATCGCGAGTGTCAAGTGTTTTCGAGCCGCACAACACATGATTCGGTTCTCTATGCTCACGGGTCGTGGATCACACACGTCACGGGTCGCAACGTGGGTCTCGGGTCTTTTGGGTACTGTGTACGATTCGTGTCGCGCGCGCGTTGTTATAGCGTTATATAATGAACACGTAATTATGTTTTGAGGTCATAAAAATAATACTATATTTAAGTATTTTAAAAATAATATCAATATTTTTTAAAAAGTATTTGTTCATTTTGTGTTATTAATTCAAATTCTTAATCACGATGATTAGATTTTATCACTGTGTAAATAGAAAATTTTGTCTTTCGAAACAAAGTGAGTGATCGAGTTAAGCGCGTAAACATCGATCTCAGTGATCGAATCTTTTTGTGGCTCGCGACCCGATCACTCCTGAATGAATAGTGACCCAATCAAAGTGATTCGATCAATCACGATCGACTCAGGTCTAATCGAAATACATCGATACTTCTAAAACATCGATGTTTTTCGGTAATAAATCAAACTGTCTATTATATTTATGAAATATATTTATTATTATTATCGCAATCACAAAAGTTAACGAAAAAAATTAAGTAAATTATATTTAGTATATTAATTACAGTTATTTAAGGCACACTTTGTAAAAAAATTAACTTTGATAGGTTTTTTCAGTGTCATCTAGTGGAAAATAGGTGAACTTGATAGTCATCTGATAATGACTATCCAACATTTAGTTGAAGCTAGTGCCTAGTTGACGTTTTGATATTTTATTCTTAAAACATCGATGTCAAAACATCGATATTTTCCAGTTAAACATCGATGTTTATGCAACATCGATGAATATCAATCATCCCTATACTACTCGTAGGACAAGAGCATTGATTTGTTCAGGCACCATTTTGGATGCATTTTGTATAATTTTAATTTTTAAGATATTTATGATTAAGTGTACTGTATTTCATTTGAATGTGTTATCCGTGTTAGGCTGCACAAGTTCGCGTCGGAGGTGTCGGCGGAGCAGTGGTGGCTGGGCGAGCGTCGCGCCGCGCTCGCCGCCGCCTCCGCGCTCAAGCACCACGCCAAGCTGTGCACCGAGCTGGCCGGACGACAGCCAGTGCTGGCCCGCCTGGCCGCCAGGGGACGCGCCCTGGCCGCGCCGCACCCCCAGGGGACCAAGGTACGCGCCAGGGGACAAGGTAATCAAACAAAGGACGAGCCCTGACCTGCCCCCGCTCCAGGGGAAGAAGATACGCAACTAGAGAACAAGGTGTTCAAACAAAGGGCGAACCCTGGCTGCCAGAGGACTCACCCTGGCTGCCAGAGGACTCACCCTGGCTGATGTCACCCCCAGAGTATGAAGGTATGCAACCAGAAGATGACTGCTCCTGCCAAGGGCTGTCTTCTAAAAAAGGGAGACCAGACACCTTAAAATATGGTTTCGAAAATTCTATAATAATTGATTTATTTGGAATATGTTCAATTCTTTTCACCTCTCCAGCAGCAAAATAGCTCTTTTGCTTCGTAAAATATCGAAGGAAAACCGGTTTTTGCAGCGAGCGTGAGGCAAAGTAAGTTTTTAAATAAATTTGAGATAGGCAGTAGCGCGTTCCGAAACTCAGGACTAGCGCTAGTCGCACAACTATGTAATTTAATTATTTTAGTTTATAAGCTTATCTATTACTTCGCTGGTTCGTGATTTAACATCAGCACTCGCTACAAAAAATAATTTTGCTCACTTGTTGAACAAACAACTATTTTTTTAGTTCTTTTGAAAAAAATACGGCACCGTTTCTTGTAAGTTGGTCGGTAATAAATGCACACCGATAGTCTAAGATCTAAGTATTGCCGCAGATACTATCCCTGTGCGAGGAGCTGGAGGCGGAGTTCGAGGCGGTGTCGGAGGCGGCGGCCGCCAAGGGCGCGAGGCTCGAGGCGGCGGCCAAGGCTCAGCAGTTCGTCAACGACGCCCTAGAGCTGGAGGCCTGGCTCGCCGACAAGGCCGCCGCGCTCGCCGACCCCGACGTCGGCCGCGACCGACACAGGGCCACGCAGCTGCTGACCAAACATAAGGTGCGATATGGATACGACGTCGATACGACTTTGATACGACTTCGCTATGACTTCAATCCGATATTCAACACAATTTCGTCGTTAACATAAGATACAAGCTAGATACGATTTCGATTGGAATTCGATATAGGCATCAATATTTCATCTTAAACTAGACACGATCTTGAGACGATTTTAATACGACTTTGATTTATTAGGTGGTCGGTTCGCTGTGTTTCGGATTGAAGGAAAAGGTAGCCAGTGTAATTACTGGGCATGGACGGCATTTCATCTTAGGCCTCAGGATGACAGCGCACCTGCAATATCAAGTGATTTTCCCTTGTGATTGCAGGTGTCTATAGGCGGCGGTAGCCGCCCATCCGGTGGGCCTTCAGCTTGTTTGTCATATAGTTGTATAAAAAAAAACCATCTTGATACGATGTCGATACGACTTCGATCCGATATTCAACACAATTGTACGGGCTAACCGCACATAATTTTTACATCATTTTAATGTGACCTAGATTCGTTTAGCGTGACGTCGCGCGCTGTACTTTAATTATTAATTAATATTGGTGGAAACAATAAATCAGTGTAAAATCGTCACTCAACTGAATAACCGAACCCGATGTTCGGTTATTCAGTTGTCGTTAACATATATTTTTTTTAAGATAAGATATGAACTAGATACGATTTCGATTGGAATCCGATAAGCATCAATATTTCATCATAAACAAGACACGACGATGATTAAGACGATTTTAATACGATTTTGATTCAACAATAGGAATGCAGTACTAGTAAAGTGTAGCCTATTTTAATTGCATGCAAATGAGTAACTTATCTAAATTGTATCCAAAGTGTAGTTCTAAAACTGCCCAAATTCGCCCACGTATTTAATAGACTTGAGTGAGTCCGCAGCAAAAGAGCTCAGTACAAACATATTCAACATCTTACAGGCGGTAGAATTGGAGTTGGACACGTACGCAGCGATAGTGGCCGAGATGGGCCACGTGGCGACGTCCTTGGCGAGCGCGGGGAACCCCGAGGGCGAAGCCCTAGTGGCGAGGCACGAGCTGTTGGCCGACAGCCTCCAGCGGCTGCAGAGACTGGCGGCGCAGAGGCAGAGGGCCCTCGTCGAAAGCGTTTGCAGGTAGGACAGTATTAAGTCTGTCCTGGGTTTGAATCGCGCTAGGCTCAGATGCTCATATGATTTGTACGAGCACTTGTCCACGAGTTATGTTTTAATGATAAGCAGACGTCGGAATTAGGTAGAGTTATTTATGTACTTGCATCGAAATGTTGATATTAATATGGCTCTTCCAGGGATTTTCAATTTTGCAACTTCGGACATTCGATGTTGTTGATGTCAATTTGGAAATCTTGGCGTGCAGTGGTTACAATTGTGTAAAAGTAAATAACTTTTTAATTTAATAAGTCACGATATTTTTCAGCTCTTTAAAATTTATCTCGGAGTTTAAGGCATGTCCACTTTCATCTTTTGCTGTGTGAAATCAGTTTAAGTACGTACAATATATGGGGAATAAAGTTACCATTTTGTGGGAAACTGGGTCCCTGAGAATTTCTTTTTGTATACGAAAGAGTGTTTGTACAATTAGATGACAGCTTTAGAAAAAATATTTTATTTATTGTGAAATTCATTCGTAGTTTGTCTTCTGTTTCACTTTAACTCAGTTTGTTTTCTAGTATTTATATAGGTTTAATTTATTGAAAACATTATTAAACATTATTGTTTGTATTAAATAATTTGAACGTTTCCAGACACGAGTACTTGTCAGAAAGCGCTGAGCTGGAGAGCTGGATCCAGGAGCAGTACGCCGCCGCCTCCAGCGAGGACTACGGCCATGACTACGAACATCTGCTGGTGAGTCACATATTGGGCCTAATTCTGGGAACACACTTTGATTCTAAATTTAAGTACAGTATATCTCTTTCTCGCAATAAGTAATTGGAAAAAGATAGCAAGAATCTCTTTAGAGCTGTCACTTCAATTTAGATAGATTTCAAAGAAATTATAGACAATTTTAGACGGCATGTACGGAGGTGCCTCCTGAACACTGCATTTTATCACGTTCAACAAGGTCGAAAATTGAACGCACGTTTATAAATGTCAAATTATATGACAGCCATCCTTTTCGTATTCCTTTTGATAGAAAGAAATGCACTGAACTTAAATTTAGACTTAGCATGTGTTTACCAGAATTAGGGCCATTGTTACGGGCTGGATGTAACTAAAATGCCAATTAAATTGATAGATCGCATTTATTAAAGACACAATATCTTATAGTTGAGTCAGATCAATTTTGAACTGTTCATACAAACCAAAAATCGACATTACTAACGTTTTACTGGACTTTTCTGAGTTAGCGTTGCTTTTGTAATGTAATTAAATGAAATAAATTATTCAGTAACACATAATTATGACTACAGAAGCCAAATACAAAATACTAAATGCATAAGCCGAATCATCCTTGGACTACTATTTCGATCAGAATCAACTTAAGTTCTCCAACACGCGTTCAATAACAGCTTGTATCTCGTAGATCTTAAGGTCCAAGTTCGAGGAGCTGCGGCTGCGCGTGGAGAGCGGCGCGGAGCGGTTCAGCCAGTGCGAGGAGCTGGCCAAGAAGCTGCTGGCGTCCGAGAGCCCGTACATCGCCGACATCGAGAAGAGGCAGGAGGCCCTCGGGTGAGTTGACCTGCTCCCAACATTGAACCTTATACCGGCTGGTAAACAATTCCGAAATAATATGCCCGGCATTTCTTGACTGATATGAAATAGAAATTTATAGAAATAGAAATTTATTTATTTGCAAGAAACATGGTACAATACAGATGTTAAAAATAATAAACATATTCCTACATGTTTCGCTGAAAATTCACGCGCAAAAATGGGTACGTGGTAACCATAGTCATCGATAATAGTACAATTTAATCTAGACTTATAATTGATCTATTACAATAAAAAAATTATACAATTATACAATATAAGATTATTAAATAAAACTAATAATAATAATAAACTTTATTGACACAAAAACTAGAATATTAAAATATGTTTTCATGTTCATCAATTAAATTACAGAAATAAAATATCAGTGTTATAATAATACTATGTCAATAAGATAATAATAGTCATTATTATGATAATAATGGTGATGAAATAGTTTATATAAGTATACCAGCAGACCCCGCAAACGTTGTTTTGCCTTTAAAAAAAAATATTTTACCAAAACAAAAAATAGATAGTAGCTGATTCTCAGACCTACTGAATATACAAAAAAAATTCAAGAAAATCGGTCAAGCCGTTTCGTAGGAGGTGACACGAGAATTTTTTATATAAGGTATAAACTATTAAATATAATTTATAGGTATAAAATATATTTATTTACGCTTTATTTCTTACTTGTATAAGTAACCCCCGATTTTCACGTGAGAGGAAGTTTTTTTTATGTCTCTTGTGTCTTTAAATCAGTCGCAGTGCTAAATCGTTTATTTCAGATTAAACACACAACTATTTTCTTTATTTTTAAATTGTCATTTATGTATGTGCGATTTATTTAGCTGTTTTAGAAAAATGCAAAGAGGTATCACTATTTCCAAAAATTAGGAAGAATATCCAGAATCCGGGGAAAATACTAATAATTAGTTTTCATGCATAGTTAGTTTATACAAAAGTCAAAATTTTTCGTCAATCTCACCGTTATTCACTATGGCAATATGGCGGGCGACACAGAAGTCAACTAAACGTCACCAAAGTGACATAGGCGCCATGATGAATATTGGACTGAGTTGCAGTTTTTTCTATAAAAATTCTTGTTTTGTATACCACGCAACAAAGCAAATAAAAAGAAAATTAACAACTGAACACAGTTCTGCATATTTTAACCTCTTTTCAGTATAGTGTTCATAGGCCTGGCCGGGCCTCCATACATTTTTGGAACATCTCTTTTAAAATTTTTGAATCGATTACTAACTAACCCTCATTTTCATCATCTATAAATTTTATCAAAAATTAATAATTCCATTCGTAAGATCCTGGTTGTATACTACACTATGAATATAAACTGTTCTTGTGGATCAGAAGGGAATTTAGTTTTTTAAAAAGATAACGATTAACGCAAAGATTTATTATAATATTTGGCAACATAAATCAACTACCCAGCAACCAGCAAAATAATATTGGAAAGAATAATAGATCGAGAGAGCACGTCCGTCGCAGCCGAGCGCCCGCGCCAAAGTGGCGAGCCATGCCGGCGCCTGCCGGTTTCCCCTCCCACCGCGTAGCCGACCGATCATCCGATGTGACGTCACGGCGACGTAGTGGGGTGTATTTCTAAGACTGTTATATTTAGTTAAAAAAGGCTATTTCGTATTTAAAGACCTATAAATATTTTGTCTCGGTTCTGACGCAATCCACTTTTCTTTACTGACGTGATCTCTTGCCCGCAGCGAGTCGTGGCAGCGTCTGGTGGAGCAGATCCAGTCCCGCGGCAGTCGTTTACACGCCGCGGGCGAGATCCACCGCTTCCACCGCGACGTGGGCGAGCTACTGGCTCGAGCACTGGACAAGAGGCGGCTACTGGCCGGCCCGCTGCCCCCCGCGGGCCGGGGCAGAGACAACGCAGAGAACGACCTCGTCGCCATAGACGCGCAAGTGCAGGTGAGGAATACTCTCTGTGTAGCTGTAGGGTCGAGGAGTCAGGGCCGTCACACCCTACGATGATATCTGTGTAACTATAGGGTCGAGGAATCAGGGCCGTCACACCCTACGATGATATCTGTGTAACTATAGGGTCGAGGAGTCAGGGCCGTCACACCCTACGATGATATCTGTGTAACTGTAGGGTCGAGGAGTCAGGGCCGTCACACCCTACGATGATATCTGTGTAACTGTAGGGTCGAGGAGTCAGGGCCGTCACACCCTACGATGATATCTGTGTAACTGTAGGGTCGAGGAGTCAGGGCCGTCACACCCTACGATGATATCTGTGTAACTATAGGGTCGAGGAATCAGGGCCGTCACACCCTACGATGATATCTGTGTAACTATAGGGTCGAGGAGTCAGGGCCGTCACACCCTACGATGATATCTGTGTAACTGTAGGGTCGAGGAGTCAGGGCCGTCACACCCTACGATGATATCTGTGTAACTGTAGGGTCGAGGAGTCAGGGCCGTCACACCCTACGATGATATCTGTGTAACTATAGGGTCGAGGAGTCAGGGCCGTCACACCCTACGATGATATCTGTGTAACTATAGGGTCGAGGAGTCAGGGCCGTCACACCCTACGATGATATCTGTGTAACTGTAGGGTCGAGGAGTCAGGGCCGTCACACCCTACGATGATATCTGTGTAACTGTAGGGTCGAGGAGTCAGGGCCGTCACACCCTACGATGATATCTGTGTAACTGTAGGGTCGAGGAGTCAGGGCCGTCACACCCTACGATGATATCTGTGTAACTATAGGGTCGAGGAGTCAGGGCCGTCACACCCTACGATGATATCTGTGTAACTATAGGGTCGAGGAATCAGGGCCGTCACACCCTACGATGATATCTGTGTAACTATAGGGTCGAGGAGTCAGGGCCGTCACACCCTACGATGATATCTGTGTAACTGTAGGGTCGAGGAGTCAGGGCCGTCACACCCTACGATGATATCTGTGTAACTGTAGGGTCGAGGAGTCAGGGCCGTCACACCCTACGATGATATCTGTGTAACTATAGGGTCGAGGAGTCAGGGCCGTCACACCCTACGATGATATCTGTGTAACTATAGGGTCGAGGAATCAGGGCCGTCACACCCTACGATGATATCTGTGTAACTATAGGGTCGAGGAGTCAGGGCCGTCACACCCTACGATGATATCTGTGTAACTGTAGGGTCGAGGAGTCAGGGCCGTCACACCCTACGATGATATCTGTGTAACTGTAGGGTCGAGGAGTCAGGGCCGTCACACCCTACGATGATATCTGTGTAACTATAGGGTCGAGTAGTCAGGGCCGTCACACCCTACGATGATATCTGTGTAACTGTAGGGTCGAGGAGTCAGGGCCGTCACACCCTACGATGATATCTGTGTAACTGTAGGGTCGAGGAGTCAGGGCCGTCACACCCTACGATGATATCTGTGTAACTGTAGGGTCGAGGAGTCAGGGCCGTCACACCCTACGATGATATCTGTGTAACTATAGGGTCGAGGAGTCAGGGCCGTCACACCCTACGATGATATCTGTGTAACTATAGGGTCGAGGAGTCAGGGCCGTCACACCCTACGATGATATCTGTGTAACTGTAGGGTCGAGGAGTCAGGGCCGTCACACCCTACGATGATATCTGTGTAACTGTAGGGTCGAGGAGTCAGGGCCGTCACACCCTACGATGATATCTGTGTAACTGTAGGGTCGAGGAGTCAGGGCCGTCACACCCTACGATGATATCTGTGTAACTATAGGGTCGAGGAGTCAGGGCCGTCACACCCTACGATGATATCTGTGTAACTATAGGGTCGAGGAGTCAGGGCCGTCACACCCTACGATGATATCTGTGTAACTGTAGGGTCGAGGAGTCAGGGCCGTCACACCCTACGATGATATCTGTGTAACTATAGGGTCGAGGAGTCAGGGCTGTAACACCCTACGATGATATTTATGTAGACCTCTTTTAGAATGTCCATGTAATTACAGCAGTCATGCGCAGATGCTAATGAGTATAGTGATCTGGGGTTCAAAGCCCCGTGGGGGCAGGAATTTTCTGCTCGGTGTCATTGGTGGTAAGGTCATCTATTTCTTCGATGTAGGAACGCCTGTGCCCAGCAGTGGGACGTATATATGCTGGTGATGACAAAGGCGTTTACTAAGTCCGCCTAGCTGGCTACCATCATCTTACCTAAGTCTACCGGCATAACAATAATGTTAGCATTGTTGTGTTCCGGCAGTTGGAGGTAAGATAGCCAGTTCCTCTGTGGTTGAGGAATCCGGGTGTAGCTCGCTTCTATCGTCGGCCTTATCTTCACTTAACATCAGGTGAGATGAAGGCCAATTGCAACCTAATTCTCATAGAGATCCGACAGACTAAATTTTTTCAGTCATCGACTAGTGATTAGACTATAACCCCACAGACGTATATAGAGGATGACTCAATTGACTGTTTGGTTATCTGCAGGTCCTACAAGAAGAAGGCGCCCGCCTCCAACGCCTCTGCCCCGGCAGCAATGTACAGCAGATCGTATTACAACAACAGGCGCTGGAAGAGGCCTGGGAAGCCCTCACAGAAGCCGCGAGGCAGCGCCGGGAGAGGCTTGCCCTCCATCAAGACCTGCACGCGTTCACCACACAGGTAGGTCACCCATCTTGTGGCAGACCATTAGTTAGGATAGCTAGTTTTTGAGGTTAAATCACTTTTATTTTGAGAATCCCAATGCAATTTCATTTGTGAAGCCATCTCCACATGGCAGACCATAGGTCATCCTATACTTTTTAGGATTAAAATCTTTCCAACTTTACAATGTTAGAACGTATACCGTGTAATACAAAAGTCCGTAATAATAATTAAAAGCCTGCGCAGACGACGGACTTATCTCCGCGGCGGAGAAAAAAGTACGCTCCGCGAATAAAAAGTCCGCCGCGGATTTACCGCGAACTCAACGCACACGGTGTCACGCTTATTGTCCTCCATACGTACGTCACTCTTGAGGGTACAACGCGGACCAAAATCCGCCGTGTGCGTTGCTTCGCCTAGTCACACGAATTCTATTTTTTTCGGGGACTCTCCCGTACTTTAGTCCGGTCCGCTCTCTGCATTTCCTCGGTTATTCGGGGGACTTTTTGTACGCGGTACTTTGAAGCCCTCGTTTGCGTTACTCGATACAATTGTAAGCGATCTATTTTAGCGGACAAAAATCCCTCGTCTGCGCAGGCCATATGGGGGTAGTTGAGTTTCCGGTTAAGAATTAACATTAATAGTTTAACACCTTACAGAACACTTTTATCAATAAAAACATTGTCTCACTACCTTGTGACAACCCTCAAATCCTTTGAATCACGGATTTGCTGATATCTAAATTTTCGGATATCGTTACTATCAGTATTTACCAGTATTCTTTCAAAAACATTGCCTCGGGTGACGTTACAGTCTCTGGTTGTAACACCAAACCGTATCTCCCGAAAATGAAAATATCTTTATTTAAATAGGCCACAAAGAAGCACTTTCAAATAGCCAAAAACACATTTTTGACTCAAACAAAAAATATATTAACTACCAACGTCATGTCTGATTTGTAACCGACTTCAAAAACGAGTAGGTTCTTTTCTTTTTTTTTCTATGTGTTGTGTGACTACCGATTACACAGAGGTTTCTGATCCGATTTACGTGATGTTGTTTTTTGTTCGATGCGGAATAATTTGGTCCCATAAAAATGTATTTCAAATCGATTGAATAGCTTTGAACCGCTTTCCACTATGGGAGCTAATTTATTATTTATTTATTTGTTTATTTACTTCAGACATGTCCATAGAATTTGTTAGTAACAATGCACTTATGAACTATGTTAGTAAGTCAGGATATTGGGACAGCTTAATTTAATTAATATAGATCCAGTACTTTATGCTTCAAAGACATGAAGCCGGATCTAATGCTTCAGCATAGGGCAGTCCACTCGACCAGCTAGAACTGTTAGAATGCTGTTGGTGCTGCCGCGCACTCGATGTAGCAGGGAAGCCACTCGCTTCCTCATGACGGCCGCGAACCCATCCGTGCGCGCCTCCGCGAACATCCCGGATGGGCTACACCACCTCGGCAGCCCCAACAACATTCTAAAGCCGTTATTATACTGAACGCGAAGGGCGTTGTATGCTTTCTGCGTATAGTTGACCCATAGACTGCACGTGTACAAGTTCTGGCAGTATGCTTTAAAAATAGTTATTTTAACTTGTTTACTGCAACGGGGAAATCTACGGGCCAACATGTTGCATCTTACAGCCACCGCCCTCCGCTCCCTTTCTATATCGTCAGCGTCTGTGAGACCAGCCGAGACCCAGTAGCCCAGGTACTTGAACCGATTTACCCTGTTGAGCTCTGCACCACACAATCGAACAGGGGGAACATTTAAAATCTTTCCACCTATTGGTTGGAAAACTAGAAGTTCGCTCTTTTTCGTGTTGTACCGGAGCCCATGCGACCCGGCGTAGTTCTCACAGACACTGAACAATTTCCTCAAGGCACTTATGGAGGGACACAACAGGACCATATCATCAGCGTAACTAATGTGCGTAACTAATAGACGCGTCTACGTCAAAAAGCTGAACGTATAATTGGTTGTTAGGTCCGCGACCTGACGTCGTACTTCGCGGGCGTGCAGGCGTCGCTGTGTGGCGCGGCGCCCGCCGGCGTCCGTGACGCACACACCGCGCAGGCCGCCCGCGCCCACCACGACGCCCTGAGGGCAGAGCTCGACGCCCGCGACCACGCCGTGCACAGGACCCTGGACCACGGACAGCGGCTGCTGCGGGCCGACCACCCAGCCGCGCAGGTACACCGCTATCTCCTCCAACTACGGAATCATTCCATCATCAAATCAAATCAAATCAAATTAGTAATTAAAATAGAATAAAACTAGAAAAATTTCACGCCCTGAGGCAGGAATCGAACCCGCGACCTTTCGCAATCCGGGCGACTGCTCTGACCACTGAGCCACCCAGGACTTGGGATATCCCTGTGAAATTCTTCTAGTCTATCTGCATTTGCGTTTATGAGCTAACGTCCACCCTACAATGTCGAAATATTCTATTTCAACATCCGAAACGAGTATTTTTACAAATACCGACGATTCGGTTAAGTTGGGGCAGTGCTTTCAAATATTCTTAATTTTGATTTTAACATTATTATATATGTTTGAAATCAAATTGTTTATTGCTCCATAATGTACATACAGATGGTAAAATATTATAGTAGGTTTAAGGTAACAATTATGGGCCTTGTAAGGCATTGCAAACATTTTATAAATACATTATGATGAGGCTGTTTAACTCTAATTACATTATTTTTCTCTATATAAGTAGATACTACAGCTATAACATCACTAACCTTAAGGGGCTACCTCGTGCACACTAGCGACACCAATTGATTGTTATTAATTATAGTGAATTTAGAACATAATAAACAAAAACGCTATAGAGAATTGCTAAAGAACGGTATTTGTAATTTTTAAAGATGTATCTTGTATAAAGTGTCTACCTTTAGGTAACCAAATTTTTTATTATTGTTAAAAGTGGCCACTTTCGGCAATAATGAAAAAATAGGTTACATGTAGAGGAATATCTTATACCGAACACATCTCAAACAATTACAAATACTATTCTTTAGTCATTCTCTAAAGCGTTTTTGTTTATTATGTTCTATATTCACCACAATTAATATAAATCAAGCGGTGTCGCTAGTTACGACGAGGTATCGCCTTAATAGCGAGAACAAAGCAGCACTTTCCTGCTTCAGAGTAAAACAGTTCAGTAAAGTTGTATGAAAATCCATTACTGCATTGTTATCGCCATGAAGCCACCAATCGCCAGGTGACTGTCCAATCGCAGGCTTCATCTTTACAATCATGGCCAACTAGATTTATACCAGCCAATCAGCGCTATTCTGACCACACAACTGCCCAATCGCAGGCTACAAGCATAACCAACTAGTTTCCTACCAGCCAATCAGCGCTATTTTTAACCCCCGGCGAAAAAGGAGGGGTGTTATAAGTTTGACGTGTCTGTCTGTGTATCTGTGTGTCTGTCTGTGGCATCGTAGCGCCTAAACGAATGGACCGATTTTGATTCGATTTTTTTTGTTTGAAAGCTGATGTGCTTACGATGGTTCTTAGCTATAATTTATGAAGATCAGTTCAGGCGTTTGATGACTATCAGCTCATTTTCTACATAATAATAGGGTTTTACTAACTTTTACACATCCTATTGATTTAAAATTTGGTGTACTGTCACTTCGGTGACATTCCCATGACATACTATCCTTGAGCTGATCCTATACCATCAAAAAGTCTGCGGCATGCTTAATTCTTCAGAAACTTACAGCACATATAGCGTGTTTGGGCTCTTATGAATAGTCTCAAAGAGATGGTGTTAGATAGATGACAAATGACGCCGGGGGGTTACTTAAAAATTTTAATTTTGTATTTTTATTTCCGGAAACAATGGCAGAATAAATATACAACCATCTCCAAAAAAAAAATAGTCAAATTTTTTTTTCTCCTATATTTGACTTCAGTTCTTCATTCGGTAGTTGGAAGAAAAGCAGATTATAAACCTCGCAAAAGTGACGTTTATAATTGCTCTCGTGTTTTAGAGCCAAACTAACACTCGATGCAATTATAAGTCACTTTCTGCTCGGTGCAACAATCTACTGCTAGTTACGCCTTGCTTTGCGATGCCCGTACAGAGAAAACTCCAGGAAGCTTCGCCGTGTCTCCAGACCCTAGCATAAGTTTCGTCACCATATGAATGGTTTCGGAGCGAATAGACAGAACAGACATATAAACATTGATTTTTATTTATACAGGGAGCTGCATTATTTCATAGAAATGTCCAGATATTATCAAATGAACAAAATGTATTTGAAAGTTGTAAAACATTTGCATGAACTAATACTCAGAGGAGCTCGGTGGCGTAGTGGATTGAGCGCTCTGGTTTCGATCACGAAAACAAAGCAACTTTCGCCATGGTCGGTCCTTGGATGGGTCAATCAAATTTATAATCTTGAGCTCCTCCGTGCTTCGGAAGGCACGTTAAGCCGTTGGTCCCGGTTGTTACTGCAACCGCTTTAACCCACCAACCCGCATTGGGCCAGCGTGGTGGTGTTATGGCCCAAACTCCTGGTGATGATGATGTGATGATGAACTAATACAGCCAATGTTTTAATTTATTGTCGTATTTTCATAACCACTCCCTAAAGAAAGCTGTGTCTGAAGATATTCTAGGGAAAACAGTTGAAATAATCTGGTACTTAAACATGCCCGACATTTTATTTTAGTTTTTGTCCGTTTGTTTGATTTTAAAAATTGTTAAGATGTTTGCCTGAAATACGGTAGTTGACGGCTTTTTTTTCATAACTAAGAAGTTTAGAACTCATAAAGAAATATTGCAGAAGAAATAGTTGCTTTAATTAATGTAAGAAATCTAATGGAAAAAATATGACCTTTTTAAATTTTCTCAACCGTACAACTTTAACAATATTCCATATCTTTTACGTTTGAATTGTTTTTATGGGTAACAGTAGCGTATATTTCCGAATCTGCGAAAAATAGCGCCTTGATCAAACTTTGGCACCATCCTTTCCGTTGCTGATTGTTTCTGCTTCTTGTCCCAGGAGGTGTCTACGCGGTGCACCCAGCTAGCGGAGGCCCGAGCCCGCGTGGGCGGCGCCTGGGCGGCCAGGCTCGTGGCTCTGGACCAGCTCATAGACCTGCACTGCTTCCTGAGGGACGCCCGACAACTCCACGATCTCTGCGCTGCACAGGAGAACGCCTTAGGTACTGTTGTACACCTGGATCAGCTCATACACCTTGACTACTTCCTGAGGGTCGTTTAACAACTCTATAAACTTCTGGGTCGCATAGGAGAACGCCTTAGGTAACTTTTGTAGACCTGGATAACCCCAAAGACTTGCACTGCATCACTGAGGGTCGTTCCACAACTCCATAAACTTCTGGGTCGCGTAGGATAACGCCCTTTGTACTGTTGTAGTCCTGGATCAGCTCATAGACTTGCACTGCATCACTGAGGGTCGTTCAACAACTCCATAAACTTCTGCGGTGCGTAGAAGAACGCTCTAGGTACTGTTGTACACCTGGACCAGCTCATAGACCTTGACTGCTTCCTGAGGGTCATTCAACAGCTCCATAAACTTCTGGGTCGCGTAGGAGAACGCCCTAGGTATTATTTTAGACCTGCATCAGCTGATAGACCTTCACTGCTCTCTGAGGGTCACTTGACCACTCCATGACCTCTGCGCCGCGTAGAAGTACGCCCTTTATCACTACTGTGTCGACTTAGGGCGTAGCTCCTATAACTTCTGAGTAAAACCACGAGGACTTTGATATTTTCTCTATTCAGAGAATTACACAGATACACAGTTGGTATCTGTGTATTGGCGGCACCCCGCTACCATGTCACCATGTCTTCGACAATACGTATAAAATCTATGACGTTTAATATGTAAACTAAATTAAAACTAGCAGTAAAACAATTTAGAACTAGCCATGTCTTAAGCTCGCATGAAAAGCACTAGAAGTCTAGCACCTCTTCTCTCATCACGCTTTGCTTTTACAAAGTTGTGTCAAGATGCGACCTTTAAGGTGGAGTTGCTTGGCCAGTCGAACTTTCTAGATTCCCATGGGAACTACCACTAAGGTAGTAAGTTTCTGGAGCGAGTATTTTGTAATATAACTGCGTGTTCCCCCAGGGGTGGAGATCTCCCCCGACTGCAGCGTGGAGGAGGTGGAAAACCAGCTAAAGAAACACGAGGCGTTCGAGAAGCTTCTAGCAACACAGGTGAGAATCACAGCACAAGTATTCGTTTCTTCACTGTTCCCTACTTCGCTATACCAGTAATGGTAATTAAGTATAAGGTTTTTTTAAATACAAGTAGATGACAAATAAGCTGACGGTCCACCTGATGGTTAGCGGTTACCGCCGCCTATACACATGCAATAACAAGGAAAAATCACCTGATATTGCAGGTGCGTTGTCATCCTGAGGCCTAAGATGAAATGCCGTCCATGCCCAGTAATTACACTGGCTACCTTTCCCTTCAATCCGAAACACAGCGAACTGTTTCACGGGTGAAATAAGAATGGCGGTGGTACCTACCCAGACAACTCTAGATAGGGGCTTGCCACCTAGTAAGTTATATAACTAGGTATATGTAGGTCGCAGTTAAATTATTTTGAACAAAATAGCATTTTTTATGTTACTTAAATAGGTCATGATTTAATAGTGTTATCTATGTGACATTTTCATATTGTTGTTTTTATTTTTAAAAGATTCATAATTTTGTCGTGTAGTTTATTATCTAAGTAACAATTTTTCTAGTTAAAACGGTTCGCTGTCTTCAAGCTACACCTCGTGGTATCTAAGTCTCAAGTGCCTACTTATGTATACAAAGATCCAATGTATATTTAGATAATAGGAGTGAGCTTAAGATGATTATTGTTATTATAATTCTTCGCAACAGGACGAGAAGCTAACAACTCTTAACACGCACGGAGACAAACTGCTAGAACAGAACCACGTGGAGAGCCAGCGGATAGCCGACGAGCTGAGCAACATCAACGAGCGCCGAAGGAAGGTGAGGACCGCTCCTTATTTATTTATTTATACCCTAGAATGTGTTAACGATGAGTGCGAGGTGTTTTATAAAATAATACGGCCACTCTACCGCCTGTCACCGCAATAATTGGGATGTTGCCTAAGTTTGAATATGGCGCTATTTTTCACAAATTCGAAAAATATACACTCCTTTTACCCATCAAAACAATTGAAACTTAAAAGATATGGAATATTATTGAAGTTGCACTGTTTAGAAAATTCATAAAATTGATCAATTTTTTTTCCAAAATTTATCAAAAATGTCGACGGTATTAGATTGCTTACATCAATTAAAACAACTATTAATATGACCACTTTGGATAAAAATATACATATTACATAGTTATAATTAAATTTGTCAGTATTGCCATAAATTTCTTTGTAATAAAGGAACATGTGACGTCACCTGTTTCGCAGATTTTCTATAGATCTATTTATTTTCGTTTTTGGACGATGCGCCGCAACACATCAAACATACCACGGTATCTTTGAAACTATTGATTTTAGATAAACTATTTCTTTTGCGATATTTCTCTACGATTTGTATTCTTATTATCTGTGAAAAGAAAAAAAATGCTTTCAACTACCCCATTGCTTCAGCTACACGAAACGTGCGAAAAGAAACGCGCGAAGCTCGTTCGGTTGCGTGCGCGCGCGCAGTTCGCCCGCGACGCGGCCGAGGCGCGCGCCTGGGTGGCCGACAAGCTCGCCAAGCTGGAGGCCGACCAGATGCACGGTGAGTCATAAGGGTGTCACACAAACTTACAAATGGGGGATGGTATGCGGTGGAAGTGGTTTAAAGATGACTGTCAATAACATGGCGAGGTTTTTATGCTCGCTTGCAATAAGGGTGTCAGACAAACTAACGGATGGGGTTAGTTAGCGATGAACGTAACCTAGCCTAATTTGATTAGCTAAACTAGGAACTTAGATGTGTCTGTAATAATAAGGGTGTCAGACAAAATTATGGATGGTGTTGGTGGGCGATAAAAGTAGCCTATAGATGACTGATTAACACACGACGAGTGTTACTAATCTTGATAAGGGTGTCAGACAAACTTATAGATGGGATTGGTGAGCGATGAACGTAGCCTAGTCTAGGTTAAATAGCTAAACAGTGAGGATTATGTGTATGTAATAATAAGGGTGTTAGACAAGTTTACGGATAGTGTGAGCGATGGACGTAACCTAGCCTTAATTGACTCGCTAAAATGGTAAACTTTTCACACTTGTTTACTATTAGGGCTATAAGGCCTTGTTTACTAAGTTATCTGTAGGCATCCAATATTATCAAAAAATTATCAAAATCAGTGTCCAATGTAACAATTTTATTACATTATTGTATATTGTTATTTATTTCATTAAAATACCATCTTTATTGGTTATTAAATTGGTTATATGGAGGTATTATAATTTGTCAGATAAAAACTCGGTAATATTGTAAAAGCATTGATGAGTTTTATCTGACCAATTATAATATCTCCAAATAGCTACCTTCCTCAGTAATTATCAAATCCCTGTTCCAAATTACGTAAATACAACAAGCAGAGCGCTTAAACGTTCTCGCTCTTTGTCATACTTTCTTGGAATTCTGATTGAGTTGTTCAAATATGGTCCCTGTTCCAGGCGAAGTGACCAGCCTGGAGGACAAGATAAAGAGGCTGCAGAAGCACCAGGCGTTCACGGCGGAGCTGGCCGCCAACAGCGCGCGGCTGGTGGAGGTGGGCGCGCTGGCCGAACAGCTGCGGCCAGACGACCGCGTCGACGCCGAGCTGGCCGGCCTCGAGGAAGACTGGCGGCGGCTGCAGCGGGCCACCGACCATACGGGTAAGCTACCACCGCCAGGGAACATTTAGGAGGTTGCCTAAGTTTGAATCTGGCGCTGTTTTTCATAAATTCAGAAAATTTGCTCCTGTTACCCATAAAAACAATTGAAACTTTAAAGAAATGGAATATTGTTGAAGTAATGCTGTTTCAAAAAAAAAAGCACATTTTTATTTCAAAATTTATCAAAAAAGTTAATGATAACAGATTGCTGTCATTTAAAACAAAAATTTCATAGTTACATTGATTTTGTTAATATGCCCATACATTTTGTAGTAATAAAGGAACAAGTGACGTCACCTGTTCCGCAGATATTCTAGGGAGCGTTTTTGGACGATGCGCGGCTACACATCAAAATCATCCTATACATACTATTTCTTATACAATACCTTATCATGAGTTATAAACTTCTTATTTATGAAATAAAAAAAAGTTATTAACTACCCTAGGAAGTAGGGTAGTTTAAAAATTTGACAATAATAAAAGAAATAATTTTTTTTAGATACATAGATAAAAAAGTTTTTGCATTAAAGGCACACACGTAATTCATTATACTAAAGTCGATGACATAGTGGATAGGTTATGGATTAAAGTTAAATAGATCAAAGGTAAATAGACTTAAAAAGATAACTTGTGCGTACTGCAATAACGCAAAGGGGCCATAGCTCAGCGGTAGTTGTTGACAGGCCCAGCTGACAAGCAACGCACTGATTCAGCTATTACCCAAAGTGGGTGCGCGTGCGCATCCATCAGAGTGAAAATATTTTTAAAAAAGTATTCAGTAAGGAAATCGTATATAACCAGTGTTAGGACAACGCTCTACAGAACTTCCGTCATGACACCAACACAATTAATACAGGATATTTCAATTAATAGGCAAAAATTTGACCAGAAAAGGCAAAGACTTCTATTTTACATGAAATATGGTACTTAAGTGGCCTTATGTTTTGCTATCAAGTCCACACATTCCACCAGAAACTGGAAAGCAAAATATCAAATTATTAACCATGGTAAAGAAAACAAAACTATTTACCTGATGTTAATAAGGTTGTCAGACAAATACACGACTAGTAAGTGGGTGACGTATACATGACTGATCAGTTCACGACGAGTGTTACTTGTGTCTTAATAAGGGTGTCAGAGAAACTTGCGATTGCAATGTCAATGCCTTTGTTCCAGGCCGGGGCTTGGAGGAAGCCCAAGACATCCTGGAGTTCAACCAGCACCTGGACAAGATAGAAGCCTGGATCAGAGACAAGGAGATGATGGTAAGTAATATGTTTTATTGAAGAAAAATGACAAAACCCATTTTAATTATATCATAAAAATACTGATCTATCAAAGGCGAACTGCTGCGCAATACCTACTGGGCCTGATTTTGAAGACACATACAAATCTAAAGGAGATGTTTCATATTCCGCTCGGTATATGTACACTATCTAAAAAAAAAAGGAACAGTCCCCTGAATCCGCGAAAAATACTAATAATTTTTTTTTACTACAGTATCATCATCACCAGCCTATATACGTCCCACTGCTGGGCACAGGCCTTCCTACATGGCAGAAACACATGAGGAGTTTGGGCCATAACACCACCACGCTGACCCAATGCGGGTTGGTGGGTTAAAGCGGTTGCAGTAACAACCGGGACCAACGGCTTAACGTGCCTTCCGAAGCACGGAGGAGCTCAAGATTATAAATTTGATTGACTATTTATTTGATTATTTGATTGATTATTTGATACTACAGTATACTTTTGAAATATTCATAATTATTTAAAAAGAAATAAAGAACCTTGTATTACTTTTTTTAACGTGTTTTGTGCCGTCGTCCAGTTGCTTCCCCTTTTGGCACCCGTTTCGGGGTAGCCTCGCTCTAGGATAGCACCTAATTAGTAATTAGGACACTAACTTAACAATATTTTAGTATGTTTTACGATGTAACTCATCAGGTCCAAGCCCACGAGCTGGGCAGGGACTACGAGCACTGCAGCGCCCTGCTGAGGAAGCTGGACGACCTCGACAGCGACATGAAGGTCGACGACAAGCATGTGCGCAGCATATGCGCGCTGGCCGACAAGCTGCTGCTACAGGTGACGTGGGGGGGGAGGGGGGGGGGGGGAGGGGGAGAGGGAGGGAGAGCGGGGGACAAGCGTGTGCGCAGCATATGCGCGCTGGCCGACAAGCTGCTGCTACAGGTGACGTGGGGGGAGGGAGGGGGAGGTAGGGGGAGAGGGAGGGAGAGCGGGGGACAAGCGTGTGCGCAGCATATGCGCGCTGGCCGACAAGCTGCTGCTACAGGTGACGTGGGGGGAGGGAGGGGGAGGGAGGGGGAGAGGGAGGGAGAGCGGGGGACAAGCGTGTGCGCAGCATATGCGCGCTGGCCGACAAGCTGCTGCTACAGGTGACGTAGGGGGAGGGAGAGAGAGGGGGAGGGGGAGGGAGAAGTGTGGACAAGCGTGTGCGCAGCGTATGCTCGCTGGCCGACTAGCTACTGCTACAGGCTGTGTTTCAGATTGAAGACAAAGGTAGCCAGTGTAATTACTGGGCATGGACGGCATTTCATGCTAGGCCTCAGGTACAGCGCATCAGCAATATCAAGTGACTTTCCCTTGTTATTGCAGGTGTCTATAGGCGGCGGTAGCCGCTTATCATCAGATGGGCCGTCTGCTTGTTTATCATCAAGTTTTTTTTAAAAAAAATCTGAAACTATTTAGCCTTTGTTACAAGGTCCCCTAAGGCATTTGTAATAACATTGAGGAAGATCGAGGTATCCTAGTACAATTTTTAAGTAATTTTTACCTAGAAGGAGGTCTCAGCCACTGTAATAGTCTTGTAATACCATTAAGAAATTTTATTTTGATTTTGTAAAGTATTTATCGTTTGTGACAGGGTCCCAGTCAGCAAGCGACGGTGGTGGCGGCCCGTCGCGACGCGTTCCTGGACAAGTGGCGCGCCCTCAGCGGAGCCCTGCAGCGGTACAGGGACAAGCTCACCGCCGCGCTACAGATACACTCGTTCAACAGGTCCGTGCCTTTACACCACCTATTAGTCGGATAAAAGCATGCAGTCGTATAAACGCATGCAGTCGTATAAAAGCATGCAGTCGCATAAAAGCAGTAACCTTAAAATAATCATAATCATAATCATTTATTGCACTCCAAAATGTTATACATGGTGTTGGAAATGAAATTTTACAGATCATTTTGGACCCTGTCGGGCACGGCAAGTTAGGAGGGAGGATGAATTTATATATAATTTAAATTTAGGTATATTGTTTGTAATAGTATTCATACTATTTATCTATTAAGTGTGATAAGTAGTAGGGGTTCATAATTTTTCATTTAAATATTCATTTAATGTGTAATATGATTTTGTAACTAACAGTTTTTTTATAAGTTTTACAAATTGTTTATCTTCAACTTCTTCCTTTATATTTTTAGGCAATTTATTAAATATTTTTATTGACATTACTAAAGGGCTAATTGAGTACAGAGTCATTCGAGACGTTGGTAAATTTAGTTTGTTTTTATGGCGTGGGTGGTATGTTGTGGAGTTTTCTGATCTTTTTGTGTAAAATTCCGGATGTTTTCGAACAAATTTACATACTTCGAAGATGTAAATGCATGGCAGAGTAAGTATTTAATATTTTTGAAAAAAGGGTGTAAGTACCTAATAGAGACCAAAACCTAATATAGTCCGTCGGTTATTCACGCCTGACCAACTTTGCTTGCTTTGCAAAACCCAGGTCCGGTCTTGCGTGGAATATTGCTCGCACTTGTGGGATGGCTCCGCCAAGTACAAATACTCAATACTCAATCGTTGATTGGATTTACAGATAAATAAACATAATAATTAATTATTGACAGTTGCGCCATGTAAGCCGGCATTAATACCACATTAATACCACACTAATATAACTTTACCAGGTGACTAGACGAGTAACTTTGAATTGAATATTTGCACATGGAGGCACACACAGACACGTTTACACGTCCATGCACACAAAACACACTACACACTACACATTACACATACACACACAACATCAAGCGACTTATAAAACTTATTTATTATTGATTTAAATTAAATTAATATTATGACTCAATTATTCTCATTGTAATAATCTATTTATGAAACTACCCACTTAATAATGTTATAATTATGTCTAGTAACATAATGAGTTTCTGTAATTGGCTTATGTACTGTTTAATCATAATTGTGTAATATAATATTTGTATGCTGTAGAAACTTTGTTGAATAAATAAAATAAAATAAAATTTACAATAGATGTTAGATTACACAGCAGGAATCACTATGGACCCTGTCGGGCACAGCAATAATGGAGAGGAGGAATACTTGTAATTATTATTAGTAATATAATTATGAACCTAATATTGTCATAGTTTATTTCATTATTTTGATTAGTATTTTATCTTTAACTAGCGACCCGCCCCGGCTTTGCACGGGTATTATACATATAAACATGTATTATACATATAAACCTTCCGTAATCTGTAAAGCGGCGACACCGGTGGGCGATGACAATAGAAAAATCAATTGTGTCTGGAATCTCATGCTTGACGGGTTAGGAACCACTCTATAAATTGAAAAAAACCGCATCAAAATCCGTTGCGTAGTTTTAAAGATCTAAGCATACATAGGGACAGACAGACGGCGGATAGCGACTTTGTTTTATACTATGTAGTGATTATTATGTGATCCTCCTCGATGCCCTGGACAGATTGCAGCGTCGTGCTGTCCGTATCGTTGGCGCCACCAACAACCAACCAACCAACCAACAACCTCGAGCCTCTGCAATTGCGTCGAGACGTTGCGTCGCTTAGCGCCTTTTATCGGCTTTTTTTAATGATGATGATGAGTCAACATCCTGTTAATATAAGAATTTGATTTGTTGAGCCGCGTAAGATTCCCGTTAGCATATGACATTTGAAAACCCATTTGAAAATGAAAATATCTTTATTCAATTAGGCCCCCAAGAAGCACTTTCGAATCGTCAACAAAAAAAAAACCCTTATGTCTATCACATAAAAGTAATATTAACTAACTAACAATTTCATAATGTTTGTCTTTCTGTTTTATCTGGATCTACGTAAGCTAAGAATGTTATGTCAGTCTGTCTATCGGTCTGTCTGTTGGTCAGTCTGTCCGTCAGTCAGTCTGTCTGAATTTACACCGGTTCCAAAAGTTGAACTACCGAGAAGATTCCGGCAACAAACTCGTGTAGTCACTCTTTTCAATTATTAAGTTACAATGTTTCATTACACAGTAATGGTATTTAGCAGTGCAGTGTCGCACAGAGTATAAAAAAAGGTATATTAACGTACCAATAAGTACCTAATGACAAGAATATTTACTGTATTTAAAGGCTGTCCGACAATGCACCATCACAATATAGGTATTACAATACACAAAGGTCAACAATTAATATACAAAGATCTAATAAAGCTAAACATCTTTCATTAATTTTAAACACTTGTCTGACCACGTCATTACAATAATAATTTTATTGTTTTATATATAATTTCCTATAATGCCATATACCTCAAAAAATCCCTCAAAAATGATACTATTGATGAATATGTAGGTAAATTATTACAAAAGGAAATTGTGTTTGATGTGTGGGTTGACAGGTTAATTTAATAAAGATTTCCTTTTATTTTCCAAACAGAGACGTAGAAGACACCTCGGAGCGTATCGCGAAGAAAGTGGCGTTGTTCAGCAGCAGCGAGCGCGGCCGGGAGCTTAGCGCCGCCTACGAGCTCCAACGACGTCACGCGGCCAGGGCGGCCGAGGCTGGCGCCGTCAGGGACAAGATACTGGCGCTGGACGCCGAGGGCAAGACGCTGGCCCAGCAGTGAGTATACTTACACTGCTAGGAGCTATTAGGGACAAGATACTGGCGCTGGACGCCGAGGGCAAGACGCTGGCCCAGCAGTGAGTATACTTACACTGCTAGGAGCTATTAGGGACAAGATACTGGCGCTGGACGCCGAGGGCAAGACGCTGGCCCAGCAGTGAGTATACTTACACTGCTAGGAGCTATTAGGGACAAGATACTGGCGCTGGACGCCGAGGGCAAGACGCTGGCCCAGCAGTGACTATACTTACACTGCTAGGAGCTATTAGGGACAAGATACTGGCGCTGGACGCCGAGGGCAAGACGCTGGCCCAGCAGTGAGTATACTTACACTGCTAGGAGCTATTAGGGACAAGATACTGGCGCTGGACGCCGAGGGCAAGACGCTGGCCCAACAGTGAGTATACTTACACTGCTAGGAGCTATTAGGGACAAGATACTGGCGCTGGACGCCGAGGGCAAGACGCTGGCCCAGCAGTGAGTATACTGACGCTGCCAGGAGCTATTAGGGACAAGATACTGGCGCTGGACGCCGAGGGCAAGACGCTGGCCCAACAGTGAGTATACTTACACTGCTAGGAGCTATTAGGGACAAGATACTGGCGCTGGACGCCGAGGGCAAGACGCTGGCCCAGCAGTGAGTATACTGACGCTGCCAGGAGCTATTAGGGACAAGATACTGGCGCTGGACGCCGAGGGCAAGACGCTGGCCCAGCAGTGAGTATACTGACGCTGCCAGGAGCCATCTGGGGCAAGATACTGGCGCTAGAGCACTTTCACCGCCAATTATGAACCACGTTTTTTTTATTACAATCATTAGGAATGATGATAGACCCGTATGTAGAGTCGTCTGGGTAGGTACACCACCGCCATTCTTATTTCAGCCGTGAAACAGTATGCTGTGTTTGGATTGAAGGGAAAGGTAGCCAGTGTAATTAATGGGCATGGGCGGCATTTCATCTTAGGCCTCAGGATGACAACGCACCTGCAATATCAAGTGCTTTTCCTTGTTATTGCAGGTGTGTATAGGCGGCGGTAACCACTTACCATCAGGTGTGCTCAACTTGTTTGTCATCTAGTAATATAAAAAAAATATGTAGGTACGCAAAGTCGTTTTAACCTAAATGTTATGTGTTTATCATATTTTAATTGACTCTGGGCCTATTTTCTTTTATTATTATTCTAAAGACACTCGTAAATTAAATTTAATTACAGTATAATATATCTCTCACCCAGTAAGTGCAGAAAAAAGACAGCAAGAATTTAATTAAAACTGCCAAATCAATTTAGAAATCTTTTATACAAACCATCACGTTTATTAGGGTCGTTTCGCCTGCTGTCCATCTAAGATGGATTCCACATTTGTCGGATTCCAATTTGGACGACTTAATTATAACTGACTTGACACCTAACAAATTTATGTTTATGGCAAACACTGGCAAAACTCGAGGAACTCTGTGGTGGTTTGAGCGATCGCTTTCGATTACGAAAACAAAGCAACTTTGGCTATGGTCAATTCCGGGATGGGTCAATAAAAATTTGCAATATCTAGCTCCTCCGTTGGTCGCGGTTGTTACTGCGACCGCTCTAACCCACCAACCCGCATTGGTCCAGCGTGGTGGTGTTATGGCCCAAACTCCTCATATGTTTCTCTCATGTAGGAAGGCTTGTGCCCAGCAGTGGGACGTATACAAGGTGTTATAAAAAGGTGTAGTCATATTTGAAGGGCTTATTCTACCCATCAATACAAACAACTTTTACTATGAGAACAACTACGAAATCTCAAAAAAGAAATCAGCTGTTCCATACATTGCGTCTAGTAAGTAAGTACATTGACCTTACTATGGAACAGCTGATTTCTTTTTTGTCCTCATAGTAAAAGTTGCTTGTATTGATGGGTACAATAAGCCCTCAAAATATGGCTACACCTTTTTATAGTATAGGCTGGACTGGTGATGTGAGAAAGTGTACATTCTCCCTCTTTCCTCCATACAGACACCCGGAGCGAGCGAGCGAGATAGACGAGAGCCTCCAGAGTCTTCGCGAAGGCTGGGACAACTTGCAGCAGTTAGCGGCTAAGAGGACCGCCCTGTTGGACGAAGCCATCGCGGAACATAAGTTCGATGAAAATCTCAAGGTAAAAAGTGGCTGTTAAGCAGTGTTGCCAGTTGTCGATAGTCAAAAGTAACACGAGACAGTTCAAAAAGTAACATGTCCATGAGAAAAGTTACATTAGTCTTTTTTATGTTAAAATATAATTTGGCACTTTAGTAGACAAAAAAAGTTTTCTTTTCCATTCTTCGAAGAATCATATAAAAATAGACAACTTTAGGCTACTCCATAGAGAGTTTTATAGCTCTTCAGTATGTGAATGTTTTATATTTTGGCTCCTTTTTTTAATAAATCCTAAAAGTTACGTTAAAGTGACATATAGAGTCGTGTAACATGAAAGTAACATGAGAGGTCAAAAGTAACAAAATGTTACAAAAGTTAGATTCTGGCAACGGTGCTGTTAAGATATGTATCGTTTACTAACTGCTTCGCAATGCCCGTAAAGAGAAAACAAGCTGCCAAAGTTTCATCACAATTCGATCAATGGTTTCGGAGCGCATAGGGGAACAACATATAAACATGGATTTTCATTTATGTATAGTCTGGTTTTTATTGTCACAGAAAAATGATAAACAAAGTTACGTACTTTGTTTATCATTTTTCTGTGACAGTAAAAAAAAAACAAACAATAAAGATCAAGCTAAAAGCCCGAAGAAAATATCCTAAAATTTTTCTTAGTTTGGAGATACAGTGGATTTCATTTATTGCGCCCTTGGTTGTAGCGATCATTTCCCTCGAATTAATGTCTCAAACTGGACATAGTTTATATGTACCGAATTTCATATAAATTGGTTCAGTGGTTTATCATCACTTAATATCAGGTGGTGGTTTGGGTCGGCAACGCGCAAGTGATACCCCTGGTGTTGCAAGCGTCCATAGGCTACGGTAACCGCTTACCATCAGGTGGGCCGTATGCTTGATTGCCACCAGTAGTATAAAAAAGGTGACCCGAGTTACACAGTCGTAACCATCAGTCAAGCCAACATAATACGCTGATGCAGCCGATGTCGCAACCACCGCATGGAAAACTCAGCAAAACGCTGATTCCAATTCAATTTTATTAATTAATTATTATTTCAATCTTGTCCGGAAATCCATACCGTAAACACATTCTGTAATATAAAAATGAATCGCTGAATGTGTTGCTAAGCGCAAATCTCGAGCGCAGCTAGAACCGATTTCGCTAATTCCTTTTTTGTAATATTCTTTGAAGTACGAGGATGGTTCTTACGGAGAGAAAAATTTAAAAATTGCCCCAAAAAGTCTAAAAGCAACACTTTTCTATACTCCCATACAAAGGATTCGTAATAATACTGAAAGTCAATTTGAACTTTAATACCATACCATAAAGTTTAACACGTGGAGCGGTTCCGGGAAGGCAAAACAATTGAGTGACGTTAGTATTATTAGGCGGTACGAAGTTCGCCGGGTCTGCTACTTTCTAATAAATCCATTTGTAATTAAAATTAATTGTTTTTTAAAAAGCCGTTTTCCGATCGCCGATACATGAGTCCCGTTAAGAATGAACATTTTGTGTTGTGTCCAGGAGCTGGAGGCGTGGGTGGTGGAAACTGTGAAGCGTCTGGAGGGCGCCGAGCCCCCGGAGTCTGTGCCCGACGCGGAAGCTCTGCTACAGCTGCACCACGAGAGGAAGGTATGGCTTAAATAGGAGCTGTGATATTGGGCCTAATTCTGGTAACACACTTTAATTCTAAATTTAAGTACAGTATATCTCTTTCTCGCAATAAGTCGTAGGAAAAAGATAGCAAGAATCTGTTTAGTGCTGTCAATTAAATTTAGATAGATTTCATAGAAACCATAGACAATATTAGACGGCATGTACGGAGGTGCCTCCTAAACACTGCATTTTAGCACGTTCAATAAGGTCGAAAATTTAACACACCTTTCTAAATGTCAATTTATATGACAGCCATCCTTTTCATATTCGTTTTGAAAGAAATAAATAGACTGAACTTAAATTTAAACTTAGCATGTGTTCTCCAGAATTAGGGCCACTGGCTTAATAGGGATATTTTCAAGTTTTGGGAAAGTGTGTCATGTCGTGTATAAGTACCTAATACAGCCCCAATTAGTGATCATAAGTATTTTTATACCAATGTTTTGAGAATAGTGTATCTTAAATTCCACGCTCCAAAATGCCAATATAATATGTCATTTTCATGGGACCCCCGTGACGTCATCTGACGTCACCAAACACATAGGTTATACTGTATACATTTTTTTTTGTGTTAGGTACAATAAACTGTTTATTAATATAACTTATTCACAAGTCATTGAAAACACCTATGAATTTATGTGTTATTTCGGAATACCAAAAGCTGTATAACAATTTAGAATTCTTACAATTAAATGCCAACCACAGGTTCTCACGCGTGGATATTTTATAAGGCACTATACGTCAGTTTCATAAGTACATAATTATATCAAATATCTAGTATATAGTATACATCTGCTTATAGTAATTCTTACTTTGGACTAGGCAACAGGTGGTATTGTTTATTTTTACCTATATTATTTCTCGTAGGCGGAGATTGATGGACGCCAAAAAGCAATAGCAGCGTTACAGAAGGAAGTAGAACATGTCCCGGAGAAGAAGCAGAAGTTGGAGCAGCTCTCCAAGACCTTAGACGACGCCTGGCTTCAGAGGAAGGACTACCTTACTCAGGTGATAAACAGTTCTATATTCTAGTTAGCTTCCACACGCGGCTTTTTATGTGTCATTCCGTGGTAATGCATTTCCGGGAGGAATAAAATCTTATGATTAAATCTAGACTAAAAGCAATTTCTGTGCTTCATAATCATCACCAGCCTATATACGTCCCATTGCTGGGCACAGGCCTCTACATGGGTAGGTTGGTGGGTTAAAGCGGTTGCAGGAACAATCGGGACCAACGGCTTAACGTGCCTTCCGAAGCACGGAGGAGCGAGCTTTCAGCTGTTCTGGCGTATGATTGAATAACAAACTTCAAGTTATGTGAATTGAATAAAGAATTGTAACCTATAGTTTTATGTCTGTAGTGAGTAGGAAGGAACCCACCAACCCGCATTGGGCCAGCGTGGTGGTGTTATGGCCCAAGCTCCTCATGTGTTTTTCTCATGTAGGAAGGCCTGTGCCCAGCAGTGGGACGTATATCGGCTGGTGATGAGTGAGTAGGAAGAGGTATTTCGGAGGCAGGGAGACTGCAGCCTACTCCTGATTTGTAAAGAGTACGCAATGTGTGAGTTGTGCCCTTGGTTCAAGCGTCTATAGTGCCTTCCATCGGTCATATCATGGCAAGTGCTCTGAAAAGCTTTCGACCTTATCCCACCTTCCCCCTTCCTGTCAGGAGCACCCGTGCCGGTCTTCGGAGTCATCCATTCACTGTCTCCACCTCAACATCACGCACAAAGAAGTTTAATACCTCGTTTCTTTGTCGTTCTTCCAAAACTCAAGTTTCCAATTTCAAGTTTCTACAAAACGCACAAGACACACAAAATTATTTTATGTGCCTAGAAGCTACACTAACTACGCAAAAAATTCAGTATTAAACCGTGCAATGAATAGCTATAATAAAAAATTTTCAAGCTTGGATATGTTTAACAGTAGCAGGAAAACTTTTAAAACTAGTGTTTGTGAAATATTACGCAGTAACAATAGTACACGTCCTTACGCAAACATACAAACACATACACACAGCACACACACACCCACGCACACTCTAACACATAAACACACACAAACACATACAGACTAACACCACACACACCTGCACATAAATTATAGGTAATAGGTAAACAAAAGTTTCAATATTATATTTTTAATTTTCAGTTAGTTTATCTTCAAAATTTTTTGTATCAAAATGCAGTATCAACAAACATGTTTAGCCGCGAATCAGTATAGTTTTAAATAATGAAAATCCGTTATTGGCATTATGATCAATAATAACTGTAAATTTTTTTGAAATTGTAAGTGCTGTGGATTTTGTAAATAAAGGAAAAAAAAACCTAGGAATTCTATGCCAGCACATGTGATCCCTCCTTCCTATAACAAGGGCTCCTTCAAAAAAGCAAAGCTGTCTTCGCATATGGACTCTTCTTACCGCTTGACATCCACCTGATGTGATGTGAAGCAGTAAGATGGATGTTGAGTCATTTGCCGTGCTTTGTACGCTATAGAATTATGCTTGCGTGAGTTAAGAATTTCTGTCTGTTTATGCGTAGGCACATCAACTAGCCGTATTGAAGGAGCAAGCGAGACAGACTGAAGACTGGTTGGCAGCCAAAGAGGCTTTCCTCAACAACGACGACTTAGGGGAAGACTTGGACGGTATGTATGTGTATGCTAACATTTAGAATGAAAACAATTTTGTGTCGAACGCAAAATTCTCGTGCTGCATCTGCTGATTTGGTTTCAACTAGTAAAGTAATTAGTAGGTTTACAATTTATAGCAAAACTCGCATATTGGTCGAGTGATTCAGTTACGTACGCAAAATTCTCGTGCTGCATCTGCTGATTTGGTTTCAACTAGTAAAGTAATTAGTAGGTTTATAATTTATAGTAAATCTCTCAGATTGGTTGTGATTCAGTTACATTTAAATTTATAGTAAAACACTCATATTATTCGAGTGATTCAGTAACATTTTATTTTAATAAAAATATAGTAAACTAATGTGGTGTTCATTAATTCTATTATAAAAACTACTTACTTCTGTCATTTGAATTCACAGCCATCATGTAAATTCATTACATGACAGACAAATATACAATATTTCATTTTTAGTGAACTCTACTTGTTTTTGTATCAGACATTACTTAATGGTATTGGCTCAACCAGTAAGCTCTTAAATATGTCCCAACAGCTGTAGAGACGTTGATCCGCAAGCATTCCGAGTTCTCCAAGCTTCTGGACTCGCAGCTGGGCCGAGTGGACGAGCTGGACAAGTTCGCGCAAGGAATACTGAAGGGCGGCCACCACCACGCAGACTACATCCAGAGGAGGCTCTCAGAGATCCTGGGGAGGAGAGACAAGCTCAAGGTAGGTCTACCACCACGCAGACTACATCCAGAGGAGGCTCTCAGAGATCCTGGGGAGGAGAGACAAGCTCAAGGTAGGTCTACCACCACGCAGACTACATCCAGAGGAGGCTCTCAGAGATCCTGGGGAGGAGAGACAAGCTCAAGGTAGGTCTACCACCACGCAGACTACATCCAGAGGAGGCTCTCAGAGATCCTGGGGAGGAGAGACAAGCTCAAGGTAGGTCTACCACCACGCAGACTACATCCAGAGGAGGCTCTCAGAGATCCTGGGGAGGAGAGACAAGCTCAAGGTAGGTCTACCACCACGCAGACTACATCCAGAGGAGGCTCTCAGAGATCCTGGGGAGGAGAGACAAGCTCAAGGTAGGTCTACCACCACGCAGACTACATCCAGAGGAGGCTCTCAGAGATCCTGGGGAGGAGAGACAAGCTCAAGGTAGGTCTACCACCACGCAGACTACATCCAGAGGAGGCTCTCAGAGATCCTGGGGAGGAGAGACAAGCTCAAGGTAGGTCTACCACCACGCAGACTACATCCAGAGGAGGCTCTCAGAGATCCTGGGGAGGAGAGACAAGCTCAAGGTAGGTCTACCACCACGCAGACTACATCCAGAGGAGGCTCTCAGAGATCCTGGGGAGGAGAGACAAGCTCAAGGTAGGTCTACCACCACGCAGACTACATCCAGAGGAGGCTCTCAGAGATCCTGGGGAGGAGAGACAAGCTCAAGGTAGGTCTACCACCACGCAGACTACATCCAGAGGAGGCTCTCAGAGATCCTGGGGAGGAGAGACAAGCTCAAGGTAGGTCTACCACCACGCAGACTACATCCAGAGGAGGCTCTCAGAGATCCTGGGGAGGAGAGACAAGCTCAAGGTAGGTCTACCACCACGCAGACTTCATCCAGAGGAGGCTCTCAGAGATCCTGGGGAGGAGAGACAAGCTCAAGGTAGGTCTACCACCACGCAGACTACATCCAGAGGACGCTCTCAGAGATCCTGGCGAGGAGAGACAAGCTCAAGGTAGGTCTACCACCACGCAGACTACATCCAGAGGAGGCTCTCAGAGATCCTGGGGAGGAGAGACAAGCTCAAGGTAGGTCTACCACCACGCAGACTACATCCAGAGGAGGCTCTCAGAGATCCTGGGGAGGAGAGACAAGCTCAAGGTAGGTCCACAACCAGACTACATCCAGAGGAGGCTCTCAGAGATCCTGGGGAGGAGAGACAAGCTCGAGGTAGGTCCACAACCAGACTACATCCAGAGGAGGCTCTCAGAGATCCTGGGGAGGAGAGACAAGCTCAAGGTAGGTCCACCACCAGACTTCATCCAGAGGAGGCTCTCAGAGATCCTGGGGAGGAGAGACAAGCTCAAGGTAGGTCTACCACCACGCAGACTACATCCAGAGGACGCTCTCAGAGATCCTGGCGAGGAGAGACAAGCTCAAGGTAGGTCTACCACCACGCAGACTACATCCAGAGGAGGCTCTCAGAGATCCTGGGGAGGAGAGACAAGCTCAAGGTAGGTCTACCACCACGCAGACTACATCCAGAGGAGGCTCTCAGAGATCCTGGGGAGGAGAGACAAGCTCAAGGTAGGTCTACCACCACGCAGACTACATCCAGAGGAGGCTCTCAGAGATCCTGGGGAGGAGAGACAAGCTCAAGGTAGGTCTACCACCACGCAGACTACATCCAGAGGAGGCTCTCAGAGATCCTGGGGAGGAGAGACAAGCTCAAGGTAGGTCTACCACCACGCAGACTACATCCAGAGGAGGCTCTCAGAGATCCTGGGGAGGAGAGACAAGCTCAAGGTAGGTCTACCACCACGCAGACTACATCCAGAGGAGGCTCTCAGAGATCCTGGGGAGGAGAGACAAGCTCAAGGTAGGTCTACCACCACGCAGACTACATCCAGAGGAGGCTCTCAGAGATCCTGGGGAGGAGAGACAAGCTCAAGGTAGGTCTACCACCACGCAGACTACATCCAGAGGAGGCTCTCAGAGATCCTGGGGAGGAGAGACAAGCTCAAGGTAGGTCTACCACCACGCAGACTACATCCAGAGGAGGCTCTCAGAGATCCTGGGGAGGAGAGACAAGCTCAAGGTAGGTCTACCACCACGCAGACTACATCCAGAGGAGGCTCTCAGAGATCCTGGGGAGGAGAGACAAGCTCAAGGTAGGTCTACCACCACGCAGACTACATCCAGAGGAGGCTCTCAGAGATCCTGGGGAGGAGAGACAAGCTCAAGGTAGGTCTACCACCACGCAGACTTCATCCAGAGGAGGCTCTCAGAGATCCTGGGGAGGAGAGACAAGCTCAAGGTAGGTCTACCACCACGCAGACTACATCCAGAGGACGCTCTCAGAGATCCTGGCGAGGAGAGACAAGCTCAAGGTAGGTCTACCACCACGCAGACTACATCCAGAGGAGGCTCTCAGAGATCCTGGGGAGGAGAGACAAGCTCAAGGTAGGTCTACCACCACGCAGACTACATCCAGAGGAGGCTCTCAGAGATCCTGGGGAGGAGAGACAAGCTCAAGGTAGGTCCACAACCAGACTACATCCAGAGGAGGCTCTCAGAGATCCTGGGGAGGAGAGACAAGCTCGAGGTAGGTCCACAACCAGACTACATCCAGAGGAGGCTCTCAGAGATCCTGGGGAGGAGAGACAAGCTCAAGGTAGGTCCACCACCAGACTTCATCCAGAGGAGGCTCTCAGAGATCCTGGGGAGGAGAGACAAGCTCAAGGTAGGTCTACCACCACGCAGACTACATCCAGAGGACGCTCTCAGAGATCCTGGCGAGGAGAGACAAGCTCAAGGTAGGTCTACCACCACGCAGACTACATCCAGAGGAGGCTCTCAGAGATCCTGGGGAGGAGAGACAAGCTCAAGGTAGGTCTACCACCACGCAGACTACATCCAGAGGAGGCTCTCAGAGATCCTGGGGAGGAGAGACAAGCTCAAGGTAGGTGGACGTGGAATAGGCACAACCACGCAAACCAGAGAGAAAGCGATATTGTTTTTTATATACAACTAGATGACAAACAAGCTGACAGCCCACCTGATGGTAATCGGTTACCGCCCCCTATAGACACCTGCGATAACAAGGAAAAATCACTTGCTATTGCAGGTGCGTCGTCATCCTGAGGCCTAAGATAAAATGCCGTCCATGCCCAGTAATTACACTGGCTACCTTTCCCTCAATCCGAAACACAGCGAACTGTTTCACGGCTGAAATAACAAAGGCGGTGGTACCCACCCAGACGACCCTACATACGGGCCTACCAGCCTTATTAGATTACACTACCATGACTTGCTTATGCATGTAAAGTCTTATTAGATTCGGTTCGTTCGTTTCCGATATCGACTTGAAGATTTGTAACACTAAGCTGACCACCCCCAGGAGTCTTGCGCGGAGCGAGCCAACCGCCTAGACCAATCCCGAGAACTGCATCAGCTGACCCGTGACATCAACCACGAGAGGGAGTGGATCGCGCTCAAGATGCAAGCCGCCACCGACCACAACTATAGGTGAGTTCGATTTCATCTGTACGTTAGGTGGAGCTCAACGAAGAAGCTTTATCTTGGGTGTAGGCGGACTTATGTCCTATGCTGCCGATATATTTGCAACGCGGGACATGAACCCGCGACATTTCACGATCCTGGAGGACATCTGTGTGTCTGTCTGTGGCATCGTAGCTTCTAAACGAGTAGCCCATTTTTGATTTGTTTTTCTTTGGTTGGAAAATGAAAATGAAAATATCTTTATTTAATTAGGCCCCCAAGAAGCACTTTCGAATCGTCAACAAAAAAACCCTTATGTCTATCACATAAAAATAATATTAACTAACTAACAATTTCATAATGTTTGTCTCTCTGTCTTATCTGGATCTACGTAAGCTAAGAATGTTATTTCAGTCTGTCTATCGGTCTGTCTGTCTGTCCGTCTGTCCGTCAGTCAGTCTGTCTGTCTGTCCGTCAGTCAGTCTGTCTGAATTTACACCGGTTCCAAAAGTTGAACTACCGAGAAGATTCCGGTAGTTGACGTGATTAGAATTTGAAGAAGTTCTATAAGCTATAATTTATGATGATCACGTCAGACGTTTGATGACTATCAGCTCATTTTCTACATTATAACAGGTTTTACTAACTTGAAATTTGGTGTACTGTCACTTCGGTGACATTTCCATGACATACTAAACTTGAGCTGATCCCATACCATATAAAAGTCTGCGGGATCCTTAATTCTTCAGAAACTTACAGCAGATATAGCGTGTTTGGGCTCATAAGAATAGTCTCAATGAGATGGTGTTAGATAGATGATTGATGACGCCGGGGGTTACTTAAATTTTTTATTTTATATTACATTATTTTATTTCTATTTGAGTAACTTTACCGAAACATGTCTGCTCAAGCATGTATTTTTTTAATAATTCATACATAAATAAGCATTGTTATTTCTTCAGGGAGCTATCAAACCTTCAGAGCAAGATCCAGAAGCACGCGGCTTTCGAATCTGAGCTGGCGGCTAACAAGGGACGCATAGACGACGTCGCCAACCACGGGGAGGAACTCATAGGTGAGACATCTTATTTTTTATTTTATTTTATTCATTCTCCCTGTAATGGGAAGGCAAAGGGTACGAATGCCGATACAGCCATATCTTCAGTATTTCTTCATTTATTGCCTTGAAATGCTGGTGTTACACATTTCAATGCATCTTGGGAGTATTTGACACGAAATATATGATGACAGTCTATATGATGCTACTTAATGAGGTGGATAGCCACAAAAAAGTTCTCATCGTCTTTCACACCATCATCACTTATTCTACTAATGTTTTAGTTGCACGTCAACACAAACACTTGATTTATAAAACTACACCACATTTATATCACAAAGTTCACTCCGACACAATTTTTAATTAATCAAATAAAAATCTTGACTGACACCACAAAATCCCGCCAAACACTCTTTTTATTTCTATTTTTTAGTTCATTCTCCCTGTAATGGGAAGGCAAAGGAAACTGAAACCCATACAGCCATGTCTTAAGTATTTCTTTATTTCTTCATTTATTGTATTGAAATGCTGCTGCTGTATTTTAAGGTTCGCGGAGCGGTTACGTGCTTTCAGAATAAAGACTTTAAGGAAAACACGGCCTTTTGAGTTTAAGTTAATTTAATTATATACAATATGAAAAAACAAGCTAACAAAATTTTTAAGTCAATTATGACATACATCAAATCATTTCTTCTTTTTGAGAAACGAAATAAAACCTCAACATCCTCCCCACCTTGACCTTCCAGGGTGGAAGGCAACATAAGACTATATACTAAATTACATACTATCAAAAAACTAAATATCTAGCCTTTGTGGAGCTTTCACGACACGACCAGCACGAGTAACCTTTGGATCATCCCTAGGTACCGTAGGGTTGGTGTTTACTGCTTGGAAACCCTTACATGCTAATGGGCTCTCATGCGATATCTCCAGACAATAGAGGCGTTGAACAGCTCTAATAAGCTCGCCTGTAGAAGTTTTGATTCGAGCTACTCTTCCATGCCCGTCGGTTCCTCGGAAGATTTCTAGAATAACTCCTAATGGCCAATTGATACGCTTTATATCATCTGCACCGACCAACACAACATCTCCTACTTGTAAAGGTCTACTACCTTGAATCTTAGCATTATCGACAAGACGAGATAAATATTCAATGCGAAACCGCTGCTTTATCTGTGCGCTTAAATTATTTATGTATCTCCAGCGCGAAGTTAAGATTTTACCGTCAACGTTGTCCATGATGCCCACGTTATTACTCGAGTCATCCATACTAAGAAACATTAAGGGAGTAAGAGGTTTCAAATTCTCGGTGCTGTCCGCTATATACGTCAGAGGTCTCGAATTAACTACTGCTTCCACTTCACAGAGAACTGTGTATAGCCCAACTTCACATAATGATGCCTTCCCTAGGATTCTCCTCATTATTTCCTTAAGAGTACGCACCATTCGCTCCCAGAACCCTCCCCACCATGGCGCTGAAGGCGGGATGAAGCGCTATTAAATTTTTTGTAAAGACACCTTTTGTGCTATTTCTTGCCAGTCCACGCTACTGAAGACATTGCTAGCGCCACGAAAGTTTGTACCGTTGTCGCTATAAATAATCTTCACACGGCCTCTTCTAGCTAAAAATCTCCTTAGAGCAAGCATGAAATCTTCAGTCGAGAGTGAAAGGGTAAGTTCTAGGTGAAGGGCGCGGTAAGTTGCACACGTGAATAATATAACCCAACATTTCTGTTTAGATTCCAGAAGCAACGGACCTGCGAGATCAACACCAGTTACCTCAAACACTGACCCACAGTTTACACGATCAAACGGTAGTGGAGCTGAAGGTGCATTGCATGGCTTGGCATTAAATCTTTTGCACGTGACACATTTATTGACCACCCTTTTAGCCAATCTGCGTACATTTATTACCCAATAGGTTTCGCGAAGGTTGCTTATCAACGTCTGCGAACCTGCGTGTGAAAGTTGAATGTGTCTCTGTGCCACAAGCCTTTCCACAATTTTACTAGCTGCTGACAATAAGATTGGAAATTTAAAATCAAGCGTATCGTCGCTAGCGATCAGTCGAGTTTTGATACGTATAAGACCTTCATCGTCAGTAAAATTCTGTACTCTTGACGTCATGTTATCTCTTGCTTCTCGTTGAAGGATACGTAGAACTCAATTCTCAGCGCTAATGTAATCTTTAGCAGTTAAGTCCCCAGATGATCTATTTACTCTATTTCTACAGTTATGACAAAATCTTAAGCACCATCCAACCATCCGGATTATTTTAGTGTACTTACTAAAGAACATAAGACTACTCGAAAAATTTTCAGTATTTACATTATTTACAATCAAGCATGTTTTCTTTACTTCCTTTAACACCTCAGCTTCATTAGGCACTTGAAAAGCTATAGGCCATTCTTGAGGTGGCCTGTAAAGCCACTGAGGACCTGTCCACCATTCACTCTTAAGTAGCTTCTCTATGTTACAACCTCTTGATGGTAAGTCCGCTGGGTTCATATCCCCCGGAACGTGCCGCCAATCTTCTAAATTTGTCCGTTGTAATATCTCTACCACTCTGTTGTGAACGAAGACATTGAGCCCATTCTTACGTTTAAGCCAACACAACACTATGCTTGAGTCCGACCAATAATATTCCTTACATTTTATACCTAGCCCTTCTTTGACTTCTGTCATCAACCTTGCTCCCATCAAAGCTGAAATAAGCTCTAGTCTGGGCATAGTTACGCGTTTTGTAGGAGCTACTCTAGACTTTGCCAGAACTAACTGTACAGTAACTTTACTACAATATTCGGATCGTAAATATACACAAGAAGCATAAGCGGACTGACTAGCGTCACAAAATATATGCAGTGTATTCTCACTTTCGTCTAAATCTGTACAACTTATTCGTCTTGGTATTCGACATGATTCTAGCATATGTATTTGGCATGCCCAGTCGTTGATAGCTTTCAGTAACTGATCTGGTAGCGCTTGATCCCAATCAATGTTCATAACCCAACACTTTTGTATTATGAGTTTTGGAACTATAGTTGCTGGACTGACAAAGCCAATTGGGTCGAAAACACTTTGCGCTAGCGCAAGGATGCTTCGTTTAGCGAACTCATTTTGAAAAAGTTTGCCTGTGGCTGGTAATTTACAAAACAGTTCATCACGACGGGGATCCCACATGAGACCTAATAACGACATTTCAACTATATCTTCATCAGTTAAAATCGGTCCAGTTACCCAACAACGTAACTCAAACTGACCTTCACTCATCATATCTTTCGCCTCTGAAATAAAGCGATACATTTCCTTTTCATCCTTGACACTCAAAACGCAATTATCCACGTAAAATGACGTTCTTAACTTTTCCGCGGTACTTGAGTTATAATTATCAAGATGAAACAAAATAGTTGCAGCTAATAGAAAGGGGCTGGTCGTCACCCCAAATACCACACGCTTATGTCTGTATACTTTTAAGACTTTCTCCTTGGAGTCGACGTCGCGCCACCAAAGAAATTTTAAAAAGTTGCGATCGATAGGATTCAAACTTATCTGAAGGAAAGCCTTTTTAATATCAGCTGTTATCCCGATAGCATTTCTCCTAAAGTTAATCATAAGTTTTGGAATTAACTCAATTAAGTTTATCCCTTTTTCAAGACAAGCATTTATAGATAGGTTATTACAGTCCCTGGAAGAAGCGTCAAAAACTGGTCTTATTTTAGTAGTCATACTGGACTCCTTAACGACCGCATGATGTGGTAAATAGTGTCCAGTATTAGTGTCATCATTATCAACTGCTTCTATGATACCGTCGCTAATCCATTCTTTAAATACTAAGTCGTAATCTTTTAAAATTCCTAATTTGATAAGACGACTTGTTGTCGAGCTTAGTCTTTTGAGAGCGGCACCATAATTAGGCTGTAGTTTTTTTGATGTTTCCTTCCAGGGTAATCTAACCTCGTACCTACTTTCGTTGTCTATGCGCACTGTTTCTTTAAAATACTCCATTGCTTCCTTGTCTTGCTTTTTCTGGTTTCTAACCTCCGCTTCGTCTTTTATGCCGAGAGTTTCCAGTTTCCAGAAATCTTCTTCATTTAGAGAGCAAAAAAGGCTATTTACATTATTAACAGAGCAATAAACACCAACCGCAGGTCCTTGTAACGTCCAACCGAGCTTAGTCTCTACCGCCAATAGGTCACTGTCTACTCGTACTGCTCGTCCCGTATACAAGGAACCTAAAAAATCAGAGCCAATTAATAAACTTATTTCTGAAGTGTCATCAGTACAATCGGAAAGAAAAATACCTAATTTACACAATTTAGACGTAAGTTCACCTGTCCTTAGTTGTGGTAAGTATCCACATAGAACATTCTGCTCTAAAACATTAATATTACATTTAAAATTATAATCTAAGCTACATATATTTACATTATACAATTTATGGACACGGCTTTTAGTAACAGTACCGCCAAACAAATTATGGCTTAAACCTTGTTGTCCTATTGGTTCAAATTTTAATTTATTAACAACATCACTTTTAATGAATGAGCGTTGAGCACCCGAATCCAACAAAACTCTAACAATATGTTCACCTGTTTCCGAAACTAGTTTGACTTTTAAGGTTTGCAATAAAACAGTTTTGCTAGAAGTACTAATTGACGTAATAGAAACATGCTCACCCTTGTTACCAAGCTTTTGGTCTGTCGGAGTTGTTTTTGTGCTGTTACACATAATTGGAAAGTGTTTCTTACCGCAAATTACACACTTAGGGTGCTTTTTACACTTCTTCCAAAAATGACCCGTACACAAACAGATGCCACATGCCTTTTTCTTTTTTATTATCTCCACACGCTCTTCCCACGACTTATTGACAGCTATCACGCACTCCGAACTCGCATGAGAGGATTTGTCGCAAAATAGGCATGTTCTAATGTTGTTTTCAACAGACGGCTTCTTGAAATTACCTTTGTTGTCGCTTGCCATAAAACATGACGCAGTTGGAGCGTCAGGGGCTAGAAAATTATTAGAGAATCCCGTACGCGCCAATTTTATTCTTTCTTCTGATTCTACTTCTTGTTTTACGAAATCAAGCAATTTGGATAATGGATTGGAAGCTTTTTCGTGTTGAAAATTAGATCTGTGCCACGCTCTCAAAAGGTCCTCGGGCAGAGCTGACTCTACAAGTGGATATAGAAAGGCTGCATACTTCTCCTGAGTCACGTTCATGCTCTCAAGAGCCAAAATTTGAGTAACTATCTTGTCATACAACGCTCGAATAGTTGTTCTCTGTACACCTTTAGCTTGAGCAAGAACAAGTAGCAACAGCTCGCGTACATAATGTTCAATAAGGAACTCATCCTGTGCAAATCTTTCCTTTAATTGTTTTAAAGCTGTGTCATAGTTGGCTCCTGACGGCGGAAAACTTTCTACGAACTCTCTAGCCGGGGACCCATGTTCCATACATTGGATTAGGTACTGGAACTTATCATCCTTGTCGATAGCCTCATCACAATCGATCTTTTTAAATTGAGTCCAAAAAATGAGCCATTTGCTAATATCTCCATTGAAACTCGGCAATTCAAGTTTGGGCAGGCGATAATGACGATTTACTTTATCTTCACTATTATTGAACTCTTTCATAGTATAGGCTAGTTTAGATGCTGAACCACTACTTTTAGTCTCAATATAGTTATTGACTTTTTGCTCGAGAGTGTACCAAGTATGCATATATTCATCGGATTCGTCTATATCTCGATCGAAAAGTCCTTCGTCTCTATCGGCGTCGTCGAGCCAAATATTCATAACTTTATTTTGAGTTACCGTTAAGTCATTATAGATATTGGACAGTTTTTTAAATTCTATAGCTACAACGTCCTTATCTATATTAGTACTTACTATTTCTTCGATCTTTTTAGCACAAATGGTAAAACGTCTTCTTGCGACGGCTCTTTCGGCTTTAGCCCGCTCCATATTTATTAAATCCCACGGTCGCCAGATGCTGTATTTTAAGGTTCGCGGAGCGGTTACGTGCTTTCAGAATAAAGACTTTAAGGAAAACACGGCCTTTTGAGTTTAAGTTAATTTAATTATATACAATATGAAAAAACAAGCTAACAAAATTTTTAAGTCAATTATGACATACATCAAATCATTTCTTCTTTTTGAGAAACGAAATAAAACCTCAACAGCTGCTGTTACACAATTCAATGCATCTAGGGAGAATTTGACGCCAAATATATGATGACAGTCTACATAATTGATGATTTAGTTTTTTTTGTTGTTTTTAAAATATATCATAAAGGCTTCATTCAATGTTTGAGTAGCTTTTACATTAAAATAAACATCATTTTAGCTAGCCGTTCTCGTCGTCAAAACTCTATTGTCGCCAACGGTTGTCAAACAAACGCCAAAAGGTATGATAGCGCTGCCACAGCCACGAATTCAAGACTTATAATGCATTTGAAAGACTTTTTAATTTTCACTCAACAATAATTACATTTGTACCAACAGAAGCCAAACACTACGCGTCTACAGAAATAGCGCAGCAAGTGGAAGAGCTGGAGAACCAGTGGCGCGAGCTCCAAGCGGCCGCCAAGCTGAAGAGGGAGAGGCTTCAGCAGGCGTACCAGGCCAGGGTGTACCTGCGAGGCCTGGACGACTTCACCGCCTGGCTGGACGACTGCGAGGCCCAGCTCCTCAGCGAGGACCACGGTGAGTATATGACTTGGGCAGGCGGACCAGGCCAGGGTGTACCTGCGAGGCCTGGACGACTTCACCGCCTGGCTGGACGACTGCGAGGCCCAGCTCCTCAGCGAGGACCACGGTGAGTATATGACTTGGGCAGGCGGACCAGGCCAGGGTGTACCTGCGAGGCCTGGACGACTTCACCGCCTGGCTGGACGACTGCGAGGCCCAGCTCCTCAGCGAGGACCACGGTGAGTATATGACATGAGCCCATCCCTGCTGGATCGACATTGATGGGAGGAGGTATTTAAAAAAATAAATATTTTTTTTATAAAAATGAATCGCGAAATGTGTTGCTAAACGCAACCGATTTAGCTAATTCTTCTTTTTAACCCCCGACGAAAAATTTGATATGATTTAACGAATAGCCCCTTATGTACCACATTTTCGCTAAATAGAAAAATACAACAAAATAATTTTATTAGGTTTTCATATTGAATGAATAATAAATATAACTGCAATGTAATAATAATTTTATATTCATTATGTAAAAATGTGATAATATAATTATGTAAAATTAATAAAATACTTAGGTTAATTCTCTCTTTACAGTAAATTAGTAAATTAATGAAATGTATAATTACAATAATAATAATAATGTGTAATTAATGAATAATTACAATTATACTTTTGCCGTTCCCGACAGGATCCGTAATGATCTTTATTGAATACTAGCTGTACCCTGCCACGCTTCGCAGTGGCGCATCGTTAAAAAAACTGTTGTCTCGCGGTCGCAGATATGTGACTGATGCAAAAAATAGATAGAAACAATCCTTGATGCGGATTTTATATCATGTTGAAATTTCGACTCAATCGGTGCAGAACTTTTTGAGTTTTTGAAGCGTACACAAACCAAAACATATATACATATATACATAACATATATATATAGAGCGATAGTGTAGCGTAAGAACTTTTGTTACCATTATGGTGTGCAATAAAGTATTGAATATTGAGTATTAAATAAAGTTACTTAGTAATTAAAATATAATAAAACTAGAAAAATTTCACAATTCAACAATCAATCAACCAATTCAACCAATTCAATTTCACAATTTCAATTGAATTTTTTTTTGTTAAAATCAAAAATTAAGAATATTTGAAAGAACTGCCCTAACTTAACCGAATCGTCGGTATTTGTAAAAATACTCGTTTCGGATGTTGAAATAGAACATTTCGACATTGTAGGGTGGACGTTAGCTCATAAACGCAAATACAGATAGACTAGAAGAATTTCACAGGGATATCCCAAGTCCTGGGTGGGTCAGTGGTCAGAGCAGTCGCCCGGATTGCGAAAGGTCGCGGGTTCGATTCCTGCCTCAGGACGTGAAATTTTTCTAGTTTTATTATATTTTAATTACTAAGTAATTTTTCAAACATTCATAATAATGTTAAAATCAAAAATTAAGATTAAATAAAGTTGTTATTGTAATGTAGGCAAGGACCTGGGGTCTGTAAGCGTGTTACTGAAGCGTCACTCGCGGCTGGAGCAGCAGGCGGCGGGCAAGGCGGAGGCGGCGGCCGCGCTCGCCGACACGGCCGCGCACCTCGCCGCCGCCGACCACTTCATGGCCGACCACATCGTCGCCCACGCCGACAAGGCCGTCAACAGGTACCCATACCTACCTATCTCATTATACCACAGCGGCCGGCCGGCGCGTGCGTTGAAACATTCACAGACATTAAATGAAAAATAATAATAAAAAAATATTCGGAAATTCGGAAACGGTCTTTTTAACGGACTCCAAAAAAAGGAGGAGGTTATTTAAAATATGAAACTAGAAAAAATCCTTTCGAAAAATAGACCTTTCGCAATCTGATCGACTGGTCAGTTGGTTAGAGCAGTCGCCCGGATTGCGAAAGGTCGCGGGTTCGATTCCCGCCTCGGGACGTGAAAATTTTTCTAGTTTTATATTTCAATTACTAAGTAGTTTTTCAAACATTTATAATAATGTTAAAATCGAAAATTAAGAAGGAGGAGGTTATCAATGCGACTGTATGTTTTTTTTTATGTTTGTTACTTGTTACCTCAGAACGTTCAACTGGGTGAACCAATATCGATGATTCTTTTTTTGTTCGATGCGGAATAGTTCCCATTTGGTCACATAAAATGGATTTTTTGAAAATCCAATGGGTCGTTTGGATTTTAAATCAAAATAACTGGAATGAGTAAGTAGAGAGAGAGACGTATGCAAAATTGCGGATTTTTGCTTTCCTATGAATTTTTAGTGAAATGATTCCACAGTAGAAAACAATATAAGTTCACGGTCACCCATCTAGCTTTGACCTTCAAAAGTTATCACTTAAAATTCTGAAGAAAAAAAAATATATTTTGGGCTATTATTCCGAATAATTTTGAACAGCAGTGTGATATTGATATATCTCTTTAAAAAGCTAATTAAATAAGCTACTTGATTATTAATCAATCAAATTTTTTGAGCTGCCCGTTTGTCTAAAAATGTAAATAACGTTCCAGCAGAAACTAAACGCTGATTTGCTTTTTTTCCTCGTGTCTTAAGTCATACAACACATCAAGTGCTATGTAGTGTGATTGTTACATTGTTTATTAAGTATTTGTAGCTTCTACTATAATTTTAGCTCCATATTTTAAAAGTAAAAAGTATTAATGCAATATTAAAACGCAAAAGCAACTAAAGTATGGCGTTCATCATGCTCGTCTTAAAAATAAACGGGAGCCTATAAAAAATCTCTAAAAAATTATACCTTTCCACCTAATAAGGGTAGGATTGCTGTTCAAAATTGAAATAATTTTAAGCCCAAGATTCATATATTTGGTGGTCTTTTCCTATTATTGTGAAATACATTTTTTTTTCGTTCGTTTATTATTAACTCGCTGGCGTTTGGATGCAATCTGTAAGCCTGCATGCGATTGAATAAATAAATAAAACAAAAATTATGCAGCTTTATAGGTGACACTGGGCCTTATTCTGGGAACACACTTTAATTCTAAATTTAAGTACAGTATATCTCTTTCTCGCAATAAATCATAGGAAAAAGATAGCAAGAATCTGTTTAGAGCTGTCAATTAAATTTAGATAGATTTCATAGAAACCATAGACAATTTTAGACGGCATGTACGGAATGCCTCCTAAACACTGCATTTTATCACGTTCAATAAGGTCGAAAATTGAACGCACGTTTTTAAATTTCAAATTATATGACAGCCATCCTTTTCGTATTCGTTTTGAAAGAAAGAAATAGACTGAACTTAAATTTAAACTTAGCATGTGTTCTCCAGAATTAGGGCCACTGCATTTACCATAATTTTCAATCAACTAAAGCAATGAAAACGAGTAAAATACACGAAAGAATTAAATAATGTTTGAACGTAAATTGTCAATTCCTACGTTGAAGCTGTTGGTAGAAATGTGAAAATATATTTGAGCAATGACATATGCTGTCAATTCCTTGTTCTGGTCAGATATCGTCAACTGAAGGAGCCGATGCAGATCCGGCGGGACAACCTGGAGGACGCCGCGTTACTCCACCGCTGGGAGAGGGACGCCGACGAGGAGTTCCAATGGTGAGTCAATAGCTGCGTTCGGTAACAGCGTCCGATCAATCTTTTTAGTGTTAATCGTTCGTTTATTACATCTACAGCTAGTGGAGGTAAATTGTGAATCGTTCGGTAACTACCGCTCAGATCAGTCTGACGTGAATCTGTTTGGTCGGACTATTTTGACCGACGAGAAAGATTAATCTGTTTATCTGTCATGTTGTGAGGTTATGTTTTGGTTTGGATTGGTTTGATTGGTATTTGTTATTGTTATTGGTGATTTTCTCGATCTCCATTTGTTTATAACAAACATTTGATTTTATTTGTGGGTGTGTTAAATGATGCTAAATGAAAAACGAAATGAAAGACAGAAAATTAAGGTTAGAAGTTTGACGTTTGTTTGTTTGTCATTGTAAGCCTTGGAAGCCTGCTGATCGGGCCGTTCGGTAATTGCAATTTGCTCGGATTAATCTGTGATCACGTGACCAAAAATCCGTCGCCTCTGCGATTAATCTGCGAAGCAATTACCGAACGCAGCTACTGTATAACACCTGCTCAGATCACAGCACACGATAGAGTAAAACATAATAGTATTGTCTTTCTTGGCTGTCAGAACAAACGTTTTCTATGCCTTAATTTGCATTAAATTATAATAACCTAGACAGCATAATTTGACGACCGGCGGGTCGAGTGGTCTGTACCCCTTGCTATACGGGCTGCTCGATCAAGAGGTCCCGGGTTCGAATCCCGGTAGGGGCAAATGTTTGTATGATAAATACGAGCATTTGTTCACGAGTCATGGATGTTTATATGTTTATTTAGTATATTTCTAATATTTATATACATATAATTATCAATATTTCTCCGTTATCTAGTATCCATAACACAAGCTCTTAATGATGCTTACTTTGGGCTAGATAATAGGTGTAAGTAAGTGTATGAATATTATTATTATTATAATTACCTGTAAACTTGTGTGCGTGTGTGCGTGCGCGTGCGTGTGCGAGCGCATGCGTGCAACAAACATAAGCGTAACTATAAAATCTATTTTATATAATCAGAAATTGTAATCATGTTTTTTACGTTATTAAATAAAGTTAAAATGACTCGATTCATAAAGAGTCGTCACATCACCACGTTGTCTGTTCAGGTTGGAAGAGCACCAGCCGGCTGTCCACTCGGAGGAGCTGGGTTCGACTCTCGCTGAGGCTCAGGCGCTGCTCAAGAAGCATTTGGCGGTAGAAGCGGAAATTATTGCAAGGTTCGTTACTTGTTTATTTACTCTTTTTTTAAGGGTCCCAGTGTTCTCCTAGAGCAGGGATGGCGAACCTTTACGTATCAGCGTGCTATTTTTCTAATCAATCAAATAAATTTTTACTTTGTGATTATTGGTAAAATAATACTAATAAATACAATCAATTAACGTAGGGAGGGATCACTCGCGTTCGCCCGTCATATTACTTATATCTAGTTCACACTGTTTTTCGTAGTGAATAATGAATTTTATGATCAGTGACGTGCCCAAAATATTGTGTTGCGTGCTATTGGTTCGCCATCCCTGTCCTAGAGTAATAAAAACATATTTTATATACAAAATTTGAACTTATTCGACACTTTTGTGTGTTGTTATTAAGTTCTCTATTACAGAGAAGATAAAGGGAACTAAAACCCATACAGCCATGTCTTAAGTACCTTAAATGCTAAGTGTCATATGATGACATTCTCCGTGAAGCTACATTGATGAGACGGATAGTCACGATAAAATCCTCAACATCCTTCACATCGAATTCACTTAAATTACAATGATGTTGCAATTGCACGTCACCACAAACACTTGGTTCACAAAACGACACCAATTTTGTAACACAAACTTCGCTCAGACACAATTTTGGAATTATTGTAATAAAAATCTGAAACCATCAAATCCCGCCAAACACTCCCCCATAAACACGACGGGGTTGCCTTGTTCAAAATGTCATTTCTCTTTGTTACGGCTCTGGTTTCGCGACCTTTTAAGCTAATCATAAAGTATCAATTCCGATGTTTCTTCATTTACTAGGCGGTAGGCCTGTATGTAGGGTCGCCTGGGTAGGTACCACCGCCTTTCTTATTTCAGCCGTGAAACAGTTCGCTGTGTTTCGGATTGAAGGGAAAGGTAGCCAGTGTAATTACTGGGCATGGACGGCATTTCATCTTAGGCCTCAGCGTGACAACGCACCTGCAATATCAAGTGATTTTCCCTTGTTATTGCAGGTGTCTATAGGCGACGGTAACCGCTTACCGTCAGGTGGGTCGTCAGGTTGTTTGTCATCTTGTAATATAAAAAAAAATATTACATTGTCATGCAGGTTTTGCAGATTTCAATGCTTATGTAGTTTGACGCCAAATATATGATAGTCAACGTGAGACGACAAATTTTGATTGACTATCCGGGATCGACCATGACGAACGTTGCTTTGTTTTCGTAACCGAAACCAAAACGCCGCCAAGCTCCTCATCGACCGCAATTTAATGTTAATTATTTATAACAACACAGAGACGCGACAATACAAAGCGTAGTAAGCCGCGCCAATCAGCTGTCCCGCCGCGGCCATTTCGCTGCGCAGGCGCTCGACAGCCGATCGCGCGCTCTGGTGACAGCGCTCAAAGCGCTACAAGACGCCGCCACGGTTAGGACGCACAAGATTCAAGAGCGCTGCGAATTGCTGCAGGTGAGATGGAATTTATATGTTATGTACTCACAAGATATCTAAAAGAGTATACATAGTGCGGTTGTAGTGGACTGTATTTTATTAAAACGCCGGAAATGCTTCTGGCTAGAGGATTTATTGATCAATAGGTACATTACACTGATTGGTAGAAACACTGAATATAATATCACTGTTAGAAAGTACTCTTGAAAATAAGTAACGCTTATATTTTAGATTAATCAAATAATGTTAATTGGACACGTCCGATCAGTACGGTTTGCAACGATGGAGAGAAATAGATGTACCGCTCAACTAGTGTTGTGCGTCACATCTAATAGTGTTGGGTACAACAGTTGACTACAAAAGCATTTGTCTCGGTTAAAATTTTTGAAGACAGTGTTAGTGTCCCATGAGAAAGATGGCAATTCAAAAACCTTAAAGGTGTCTAACTGAAAGTACGCTAATAATTTACGTTTTGAAAATAACGTCTATTTTTTATTTTTAAAGGTCTTTATATTCTTAAAAATTTGCGCACAGACCCGAAAGTAACCCCGTATAGTTATATTACTGGAATATCATTTATCATTTGATAGAGGGGTGTTATAAGCTTGACGTGTCTGTCTGTGTATCTGTGTGTCTGTTTGTGGCATCATAGCGCCTAAACGAATGGACCGACTTTGATTCGTTTTTTTTTGTTTGAAAGCTGACGTGAGTAGGATGGTTCTTAACTATAATTTATGAACATGAGTTCAGGCGTTGATGATTATTAGTTCATTTTCTACATGATAAAAGGGTTTTACTAACTTTCTCAGATCCGATTGATTTGAAATTGGGTGTACTGTCTGTCACTACTAACGTTGAGCTGGTCCTATACCATCATAAAGTCTGCGGGATCCCTAATTCTTCAGATACTTTCAGCAGATATAGCGTGTTTGGGCTCTTATGAATAGTTTCAATGATAAGGCCGAGGGTTACTTAAAATTTTTAATGTCATATTTTTTATTTTATGTTACTAACCCGAAGCGTGTGTAAGGTTCTAGTGTGTAGGCTGTTTACTCCTAAATGTCCTATAATGTCTTAACAGACTCGAAAAGACTCGCCAAAATTAAAGTCAGAAACTATCACCAAACTTAGAGATATATTGTCAATCAGAAAACACAGATTTACACTAGTATATTAGCTTACGGGCTGTTTAGTGACGACTGGGGAGTCAGCCGTGTGACTGAGGCTCCCGAGTGAATTATGTCGCGTCAGCAAAATTAACATTGTGTGTCCCTACACTGGGTTCTGATTGTGGTGTTTGTGTGTCAGCTGATGTCGGAGATAGCGGAGGCGGAGCAGTGGCTGCGGGCGCGGCGCGGCGCGCTGCTGGCAGCCGACGTCGGCCGCGACGAGGACTCCGTGCGAGCCCTCGCCAGACGCCGCGCCGACACCGCCGCCGCGCTCGCCGCCTACGACGCCACGCTGGCGCGCCTCGACGACGCCGCGCGACAGGTACACCACCACGAGACGCCGCGCCGACGCCGCCGCCGCCGCCGCCGCGCTCGCCGCCTACGACGCCACGCTGGCGCGCCTCGACGACGCCGCGCGACAGGTACACCACCACGAGACGCCGCGCCGACGCCGCCGCCGCCGCCGCCGCGCTCGCCGCCTACGACGCCACGCTGGCGCGCCTCGACGACGCCGCGCGACAGGTACACCACCACGAGACGCCGCGCCGACACCGCCGCCGCCGCCGCCGCGCTCGCCGCCTACGACGCCACGCTGGCGCGACGAGACGACGCCGCGCGACAGGTACCACGCCTCACACCAAATGTGCTCCGGCCCTTACACCAGGTGTACCCCGACCCTTACACCAGGTGTACCCCGGCCCTTACATCAAGTGTACCCCGGCCCATACACCAGGTGTACCCCGGACCTTACACCACGGGTGCCCCAGTCCCTACACCAGGTGTGCCCCGACCCTTACACCAAGTGTGCCCGCCCTTACATCAAGTGTACCCCGGCCCTTACACCAGGTGTGCCCCGACCCTTACACCAGGTGTGCCCCGGCCCTTACACCAGGTGTGCCCCGACCCTTACACCAGGTGTGCCCCGACCCTTACACCAGGTGTGCCCCGACCCTTACATCAGGTGTGCCCCGGCCCTTACACCAGGTGTGCCCCGGCCCTTACACCAGGTGTGCCCCGGCCCTTACACCAGGTGTGCCCCGGCCCTAACACCAGGTGTGCCCCGGCCCTTACACCAGGTATGACCGTAAGTATGATATCCACTGATGAATAAAGGCATCCCCCAGGAATCTCCAACTCTATCGATCCTGCTATGCCTACATCCATTAGCTTCCTACAACCCTCACCAGATCGTCGGTCCACCTTGTTCCCACAAGTGACTGCGACATAATATAGAAGGCGGTAGGCATCGGCATCCCGATCTGACCTTGAGACTGAAAGAAAGAAAGAAAGAAAGAAAGCAAGCATTTATTGGCCATTATATAAATTATGAGTACAAACAAAATAAATAAATAAATAAGGGCCAACTAGGTCACTGCCTCAGCATAATGTCACAGCGACAAATGTCACTGTGGCGCTGGTCTTCTGGCAGGGCCTACGGTTAATAATGCACTATATAAAATTATTTGACCTTAATAAAAAAAAAAAAAAAAATAAGAAACAAAAACAGTACAGTAGCATTGAAGACACACATACACACACATACAAGAAACATTGAAATGTGTTACGCCAGCATTTTAATACAATAAAAGTAGAAATACTGAAGACATGGCTGCTTAGGCATTAGTTCCCTTTGCCTTCCCTTAATAGGGAGAATTAACAAACACAAAAAAAAAATGAACTAAAAATGAATTAAAATTTAAATCTAATCTGTGCTGAGCAAACATCAATCAACATACGAACAAAAACAAACAAAAAATAAAAATATGCACACAAAAACAAATAGCAATTTTTGTTGTATCTTAAATCGATCCAAAACAGTCAGTATTATATACGTGTATATAATACGTGTTATAAATAAGACAGCTCAAACAAGGACATAGCAGTTATAGAAACTCCACTGTGGAACCGAAACGACCCCATGCAATGTGTAAACGTGAAAACTAGCCGGTAAGTAGGTACCTAATTAATTTTGTGACTTCTGCAAATGTAGTATGGTAGACTGCCCTTACTGCGTTCGTAATAGAGGCGACCTTCGTAATTCAACTGTTACAATGAAAATATTTTTATTCAATTAGGCCCCCAAGAAGCACTTTCGAATCGTCAACAATTCACGTGCCATCGTCTGTCAGAAAAAAACACTGAAGATTTAATCCATTGGCAATTGTCATTTGAGTTAGCGAATTTTTAGAATAATACTATCCATTCTAATGTTATAAATGCGAAAATGTGTCTGTCTGTATGTTACCTCTTTACGCTTAAACACCTAAACCGATTTAGTTGAAATTTTATACAGAAATAGTTTGAGTCCCGGTAAAGGACATAGGATAGTTTTTATCCCAGATATCATACTTTAATAGGGTGAAAAGGAGGGGGGGACGTATGGGGAAACAACAACCGCTTAACGCATTTGGGTGAAATTTGGATAGAGATAGTGTACGGGACACCCTTAATTGATAATTGAAAGATGATATTTTATGCACTGATTTATTTTATAGAAACCTTGATATTATGATAATTATATTAATGATAGAATGAGTACGCGTCCGCCGCGATATGGGTGAAAACGTGAACTAATTTAATAACGACGCGACAGTTTACTTAATCGAAACTTGATGACATTTCAAAATGTGCGGTTGCACCGTACATGTTCCCGGGCGAGATGATGATGAATCGGGAGGCTGATAATGATAAAGAATGAATTGTTTGTTAGTGTAATGGCTTAAATCTAACAAGGTGAAACAATATTTCCTTACATCTAACAGATTAGTTGATATGATTTGATACAAGATATAAAATACACAACAAATTCTATATTATTTTAACAGGGAATGTCATTAAATTTAATAGCTGATAAAATAGGCGATGTTGCCTTATTAATAAAACGCACTTGAGGCACTTTTTCATTTTGGTTGGCACTAGGCCCACATTTAATTCCACTTTCACTTTCACATACACTTGAAACTTTCAATGGACTGAGAGATGAGTGATGGCCGCAGCTTGCCCCTGGTGAGCACGTCGAGGTCGCAGCGTGGGCGCCGACGTTGGTCAGAGGCACGCGGCGCGTGCGTCTTACACGCCAGCACGCGTAGGCTACGCCGACGGCGCAGCCTGCTCCCACCAGTACGTAGATTGCCACGTAATGGTGAATATCGTGGGATGAAATTCCTTCCAATTCCACATCAGCTGATTTCATTTGATCTATTTTTTGACCAATTTCTTTTAAAGATGTTTGACGTTCTTTGCTTTCAGTTGCTAATTGAATTTCATAATCTTCTTCAATTGGCACAGTCAGATTGATAAGATTGTTGATCGGTGGTATTTCGATTGATACCAAATCAGGACGTGAATTTATTTCATTCATCTGAATGTTGTGTGAGTATATCATAAATGATTCTCCTTTGAGTACGCAGTCCTTCCCAATAGATAAGACTCCGGCCTTGCTGACTTGCTCTACTGTAACTTGACCACCGCATATGAATCGCAGGGGGCATTGATCGCAACAATAAAACAAGTAGGTATTTGTTTTGCTAAGTGCATTCCAAGAATTCTTGCAACTATTTTTGTTTGTTTGACATTTTTCAGTTGTGTGATTTCTTAAACATAAGTTTTGATCGTTTTTCATATGATAGACTGGACCTTGCAGCTCACATATTTTGGTAAAAGAGTCTAAATAAATACAGGTATGAACTTCGGTTTCAGTCATTGGTAAATAAGAATCTCTTTGCATGTTCATAGCTATATAATCGGCGATTGCAATAATAGTTATCATGTCGCCGTTCTTCATTTTAGGAATAGGTATAACCTTGTATAAGTCATAACTTTCTCTAGTCACTAAAGGAATAATAATTTCTACGATAAGATAGTCATTAGTAATTTTTACTCTCACTCTGAGTAAATGATATATTTTTGATATTCCATTATGTATATCGTCTATTGGCAATGATAGTTCCTTTGATAACTGCCCAGAAATAGTGCTCAACTCATCTTTTAGTTGATTAGGTGTTAATAAATGTATATCGAATTTCCCGTTAAATATATCTGTTATAGTATTTAGTAGTGTATTTTGAATTTTCTTTAAGTCGCTTAGGACATTGTTTGCACTGATTGCTGATAAAGTAAACTCATTTATAGCTTTTACCCTCTCTACCTCCTCTTTTAAAATTACGTTTTCTTTCTCTAATTTATTTATATGCTGATTAAACAATTTCTGTTGCTGATCGATAGCTGTCTCTATTCGCTTCAAAAAATTATATTGTGCTTCTATAACTGATGTTTGATTTTTCCATAGATTTACGAGATGTTGCTGATTACTTCTCACGAGTTCGATGTCCTTTGCATATTGTTGTGCGAAGTCATCATCTAATACGCCGAAGAATGCATGCGCGACGTTTCCTATTCCGTTGATAAGCCCTCGCCGTATTCGTCTTGTGACGTCCTGATGCGACCCTAGTAACAGCTGATCATAGTATTCTAGCTCGGTGTAGCCGTGACGTAATTGTACCAGCATCACGTTACATTGTTGTGCTTGCTCGTGTAGATTTAAACATATGGTTTCAAGGTGAGTGATGTACTTGTTTAGGAGATGAGTGCCTCGCCAATAAGGTTTCATGTCATAATAAACTACTGTCTTCCATTTATCTCTGATAAGGCGCATGTTAGTCATTTTGTCAAAGTACAGACTCTGGCTATCTTTGATATGTGATATATTGTAAGCTCCGTGTACAGATTGCATACAAATTGTAAATATTAATAAAGAAAGCATAATAAAGTTGCTGATTCTACTCGTCTGACCTTGACCTTTATTACTCGAGTCTAATTTTCTCTTTTGTTTTTCTGCATTGCTTTCATTGTTTACTGGTAGTAGCGTTAATTTCGTGATAGGTCTTTTAATCATACCGTTTTTTGTCTTTACTGTGACTACCCGGACATAGCCGTCGTTACCGGGGTGAAGGCTAGTAACTTTCCCCAGTGCCCATTTTCCTGCGGGTAGGTTAGCGTCATGGATAATCACAATATCATTTAATTTAATATTTTCTTTTGATTGCTTCCACTTAGTTCGGACTGATAATTGAGTTAAGTACTCTGATTTCCATCTTTTCCAAATGTCATCGAATATTTTCTGTGTTAATTGCCATCTTGTTCTTTTATCCTTTTCCGTTTCGATGATGGTTAATACAGGACCACTTGATAGAAAATGTGATGGGGTTAAGTAGTTAATATCATCTGGATCCTCTGATAGTGCGTTGAGTGGTCTGGAATTCAGACAGGCCTCCAACTGGGCCAGCAGCGTCGCAAATTCCTCAAAGGTGAGTTTTTGTTCACCGATGACTCTGCGAAGGTGATATTTGAGACTTTTCACGGCCGCCTCCCAAAGCCCGCCTGCGCTGGGCCATGACGGCGCGTTAAAGTGCCATGTGATATCCATCATACTGATTTCTGCTAAAAATTCTGTGCTAATGACTGATTTTAAGTTTATGCTTTCATTTTGAAGAATTTTATTTGCTCCTACAAAGTTGGTACCATTGTCACTATAAATGTGACTTGGCGCTCCTCTTCTTGCTGCCATTCTTTTCAATGCTGCCAGGAATGCTGATGACGTCAAATCAGACACTAGTTCTAGGTGCACCGCCTTCGTGACCATGCAGACGAAAACGGCCACATACCCCTTCGATGTTTTTATACCTCGACCTTTGCTAGATTTGAGGTCAACATAGCCGGTGAAGTCGACCCCCGTATGCTGAAAGGGCCGTGATGGATTTGTTCTGGATTCAGGTAAATTACCCATTAATTGATTTTGTTTTATATGATTATGTTTTCGACAAGTAACGCAGCGACGCACACACATCTTTACTGCCCTGTTCCCGCCTATAATCCAATATTGTTGTCTTAGCCAAGCTAATGTAATTCGAGCGCCGCCGTGATACGTCATTTTGTGTGCATGATCAATTAAAAGGTTTGTTAGATGGCTATTGTGGGGTATGATAATTGGAAACATCATGTTTTGGCTGATAAATGCATTTTTCAATCTGCCCCCAACTCTTAGTAAGCCATCTTGGTCGATGAAAGGATTTAAACATAGTAGTTTGCTTTTTGAACTTGCCGTTTCATGATTTTGTATATATTTGATATCTTCTTCAAATTCTATGCTTTGAACATGTTTTATTATTTTTAGTCTTGCTGTTCGTAATTCTGGAACAGTTAGATAAGGTTGCTTGTGTATATTTTGTCGTTTGAAACGTAATACATATGATAAAATGCGCGTCACTCGAATAAAACTGCTGTGTCGATTTAATAGACACGTAATCGTGTCGTCATCGCGTGAGCATATTGTGACGTTACTTTGTTTTGACTGCTTGATATCTAAGTTAGTGACGTAAGATGTTTCTTGATTTTGACTTTTTTCATTAAACGTTGATAGTAATTCTGGTCCATTCCACCACAATTGATGATTTTGAAGCTGTGTCATAGTTATTCCTCTACTGGCACAGTCGGCAGGGTTGATATTTGATTTGATATAACGCCAATTTTTTGGTGGTATGATAGCTGTAATTTGAATCACTCGGTTAGCTACGAAGGTCTTCCAACGTCCAGGGTCACCTTGTAACCATCCTAACACTGCTGTGGAGTCACTCCAACCAAATACTTTGATATTGTATTCGGAAAGGCAAGTCATTACCTTTTCCATCAACTTTGATAATAAGAGAGCGGCGCTCAATTCTAAGCGTGGTAACGTGATATTTTTCTTTGGTGGAACTACTCTTGATTTTGCTGCGACTAATGTAATTTTATTATTGCGTGTTTTACAGAAAATTACGCAGGCGTAAGCACTAGTTGATGCGTCCGAAAATCCATGCAGATGAATGACGTCACCTTCACGACTTTGTAACCATCTGGGTATACGAATTTGGGTGATATGTTTTAAATCCCGTCTGATGTTTATCCATTCTTCTTTAATATTAATAGGGAGGCTATCATCCCATCCTATTTTAGATTGCCAAACCTTTTGAAATAGGATTTTAAGTTTTGTTGTTACAGGTGTGAGCCATCCTAACGGATCGAATAATTTTGAGATGTCAGATAATAAGATACGTTTTGTGAAATTTTCTGTGGTGATATCAATTTTTAGGTCGAAGGTGAAGTCATCTGATTTAGGATGCCAGCGTAATCCTAATGTTTTTGTTGATTCTTGATGTTTGAAGTCGTAAGTTTGATCAGTGATTGTTGCTACGCTGACGTCCTTAAGAAGTTTTTCTGTATTTGCAGACCACTTTCGGAGGTTGAATCCTCCCGCCCTCAGTAAATTAATTAAGTCAGTTTGTAATTGTTTTGCTGATGATATATCATGACTTCCACTGAGGAGGTCATCCATGAAGAACTGTTCTTGTAAAGCCTTCGGGGCGCGGCTGGATATAAAATTTAGACCTTCATCAATTGCTAACTGTTTTAAAACCATCATAGCCAGGAATGGCGCGGCCTTGGTTCCATAAGTAACGGTTGATAATTGATACTCCTGAAGATTTTCAGTTGGGTTGTTCCGCCAGACAATTTTTTGATAACGTTGATCCTCCTCATGGATTAAAATTTGGCGGAACATCTTCTCCACGTCTGCTGTATATGCGAATTTGTACTGCCTCCATTTGATAATAAGTGCTAATAAGTCCTGCTGTAGGTTGGGGCCTCTGTACATTACATCATTCAGACTATGGCCGCTTGATGTCTTTGATGATGCATTGAAGACGACACGCAAAGCCGTTGTTGATGACTCTGCGCGTAAAATACAGTGATGCGGTAAGTAAACACTCGGTTTCGTATTGCTTAGTGACAGTCGCATGTGACCTAATTTTAAATACTCGTTAATAAAAGATTTATATTCTCTTTCAATTTTTTCACATTTTGTGAATCTTTTTTCTAATTGTTTTAATTGAGCTATGGCTTTTACTTTTGATACTCCTAAACGATTATCAGCTTCCGGTAACAAAGGCAATCTGACTATATATTTTCCATCCGACTGTCTCGATGTGGTTTTTTTTGAAATACTCTACGCATTGTGTGTCTTCCTGAGACATAGAAGTTTCTTGTGATATATCTTCTATTTCCCAGAACTGCTGAATTTGATCAATATTATTTAAAATTACGTTACATTGAAAGGATTTGACATTTCCGCATAAAATCCATCCTAGGCGAGTTTGTTGTGCCACTAGATCTGTTTGCTCTGATGAAATGATACCTCCTAAAATTATTGATGAGTATACGTCTGCTCCTAGTAGTAAGTCTATAGGGCGACTAATATGATATTCTGGATCGGCTAATTGGATATTCTCTAAAAACGAGAATAACGGCTTGCTAAAGGTACGATTCGGTAAGTTATTGATTAATTTTTTCATTATAAAAACATCAGTTGAAAATTCATGGTCGCTATATGTTGATGAACAAGTCAATTTCATGACTCCTTTGCAGTTGTTTTCTTTTGTTCCTATACCGAAAATTACGCCCTTACATTTCATTCGCGGTAATTTCAATTTCTGTGCAGCATTTTCGGTGATAAGTGATGTTTGTGAACCCTGATCTATGAGAGCTCGTAATTTGATAAGTGATCCATCGCTGGCCTGTACATGAACCATTGCTGTTGCTAATAAGGTTTCAATGATATTATTTTGAGACACGTGTGTAACATTTTTCGGCTGTTGCGTTCCCAGATTACGTTGATGGACAAAGGCATCGTGTATTAGTGTATTATGCTGGCCTTGGCAGTTCCGGCAGCGTGTTTCTGATATGCAATTTTTGCCACGGTGGTCATAAAGACAATTCATACATAAATTTAATTTCACAACTGCGTTTCGTCTTTCATTAGGTGGTAATTTGATAAATTTATCGCAGTGAAATATTCCATGTTCTTTTTTGCAAAGTGGGCATTCTGCGTATGTGTTTTTAAACGAAGTATGATGAAATTGACTTTGATAATTGTTAAATGATTTAAAATAGCTCGATTTTTTGGGAGTTTCTGATTGGATTGGCTTACTGATTGAATCTTGTTTCCGTTTTGAAGATTCCAACGATGTAAATTTCTTTTCTAAAAATTCCAGAAATTCTTTTAATTTTGGCAATTCTCGGGGGTTTTCCAAGGACTCTATGTATTCTTTATGGGTGTCTGAATCTAATTTTTGTGTCATGATGTGTATAATCAACGGATCCCAACTGCTTATGTCAATACCTAAATTTTTTACTGCGTTTAAGCTTTCGCTGATGTTATCATGAATTCTCTTGATATGTGAGGCTGATTGTTGTTGAGATGTTGATAAATTTAAAAGTATGTTGATATGTGACCCAAAAATCAATTTGTTGTTATTATAACGGTGGTTAAGAATATCCCAACACACTTGATAATTTTCGGTACTGATATTTAAATGCTGTATAAGTTTTTCTGCTTCTCCCCTTAATTTACTTTTTAAGAACTGTAACTTTTGAGCGTTGGATAACGATCGATTGTTGTGGACAGCTTCCCTAAATAAATCCTTAAAAGTTATCCATTGGTGATAATTACCGCTAAAAAATGGTATGTCCATTTGAGGTGTTGCTTTTTCCCTGTGGCACGCTGACCACATTTTACTGTTGATCTGTTTTTTGATATCAATATACTTTTGCTCGTATGATAAGTATTTTTGTTCGTAATCAACATTTTCATCTAAAAGTTCACTGTCGATCTCCCAATGAAGGTTATCGATAGTGGACCATCTCGCGTTTAATATTTTTAGGGTGTCTTCTAGCTCCCACTTTTCGGTCAGTAAATTAAGATCGATATTAGAGACTGTGCGTGCGAATGCTTTGAAATTGCTAGATTGTTTACGCAACATTTCGGATAACTTGCTGTTGTTACCGTTGGAAATTAATTGAGGAGGGTGTGAGCTAATAGGTGCTGGAGTAGAGGGAAATTCAAAAGTTTTACTTTCTCCTTGAGTCGGCACCGGTGATATTTGTTCTAAAGGGTTTTCTAACATTCTAGTTAATGTTAAAGGAGTTGCTGGTTTAAGTAGAGGCTTATCATCTCTTTTTGCTTCTGATGATACATGTTTTTCAATGTAAGCACGTGTATCATTATAGTATGCTAATGTTTTTTGATACCAATTTTCAACATAGTATTGATGTGACTGATCTTCAAACTCACACAACTTGTTGTGATTCGATTGGAACTCTTGCCAATAAAGGTCAAGAGCTTCCAGCCGCTTGGTGATATATGAAACCGTCCTACGCTCGGCTCCGGTCTTTTTAAAATTAGACAGGAGCTGTGATATTGCTCCCATGATTTGCGATTGATTTGCTAGTAAATCCTCCATTGTTTTGATGTAGTGTCTATTCTGACTATTTTAATTGGAAAGATCTTACTTGGGTATTGATGGTGGTTAATGCTGCTATGCCAACTGGTCTCTTCAAATATTTGATAAGACTAGCTGGTGACTTCCTCCGTGCGCCAAGGAACTGCTGTTGTCCTTAGCTAGCGTTGTTTTTGATGAACCGTATGTGAGGTCTGCTGTGTGAACCACTTACACGACACGTGTAAAGATGACGCGTAACTGGTCCCGTCTGTTCGGAGACTCGAAGGACCATAAAGATGTACGGGACACCCTTAATTGATAATTGAAAGATGATATTTTATGCACTGATTTATTTTATAGAAACCTTGATATTATGATAATTATATTAATGATAGAATGAGTACGCGTCCGCCGCGATATGGGTGAAAACGTGAACTAATTTAATAACGACGCGACAGTTTACTTAATCGAAACTTGATGACATTTCAAAATGTGCGGTTGCACCGTACAGATAGTATGAGACCCATATTGCATTTAAACGAGTCCGTTTTCCATCAGAACCGCAACCCGTCAGACCGGGAGCTAGTACAGAAGCGGCTGACGGAGCTCCGAGCCACCTACGACGAGATGACTCTGCTGTCTGCCAAGAGGCAGCAGAGGCTGGAGCAGAGCCTCAAGTACTTCAAGTGAGTGTTGGACAACGAAAGTTTTGCATTATTTTTTTAGAATAGAATTATTTTTTGTTATACGAGAATGTGATTCATATAATACATGCAACATACATACAAGTTTATAATCTTAATATTAAAGTACAAGGCACATTCACCCGTTTTGGGCATGCAAACATAAAATAATAATAAATCAATAATTAAATTAAATACAATCAATCTCACTAAAGTCAAAGTCAATAGCAAGTCAAGTTTTATGGTCAAAATATTCGTGTAAACTATAAAATCAATTACCAAACAATTCTCAACGTGTAGCTGATGGCATTCATCTCAATAATACAATGCAATAATAGTACAATAATCATTTATTTTCTCTCACAAAGGTATCCTTATATTAACTATTACGTTTATTATTTAATTTTATTTTCTGACCTTGTGTGTGAGAGACTGGTGCTTGAGATGGGTTTTGGAAAAACCCGTATTACAAGTCACCAGTGCTCCACGCCCAGGTTGTTTCTTATTGTACTTTCTAATTCTACTTACGGTTTACATTGCTGTTTTCAATTAACTACATAGAGTTAGTATGTTTTTGTTTCGATCATTTATGTATTTTTAGGTATATACTCCCAAAATTTTTAATCGTTTTTTAGTTTGATAGCTGACTTTTTCGAGATGGTTCTTAGCTATAATTTATAAAGATCTGTTCAGTCATTTGATCATTATAAGCTCATTTCCTACTGGACAGTGGCTCTATATCTGGAGAACACGTGCTAAGTCTAAATTTAAGTTCTTTTCATCTCTTTCTCTCAGTATAAATACGAAAAGGATGGCTGTCATTAAATTTTACATTTAGAAAGGTGCGTTCAATTTTCGACCTTATTCAACGTCATAAAATGCAGTGCTTAGAAAGTAACCTCAAAATTCTCTTTGGTTTCTTTTAAATCTATCTTAATTTAGTTGACAGCTCTAAACTAATTATTGCTATCTTTTTCCTATTGCACTCGACAGCACATCAAGTGTAACAGTTTGACCTTGCGACCGCCCTTACTGCGTTCGTAATAGAGACGATTGTCGTAGTGCAACTGTCACAATTGATGTACTTCATCTGTACATCTTGCGAGAAAGAGCTATAATGTACTTAAAGGAGATGTTTCATTTCCGGCTAAAAACATGTACAGTACATTAAAAAATGACAAAAAATGATTAAAATTACTACAAATTATTTGCTTGATATTTTCGGCCGTTAAACTACGTACAAAAATATTTTTAAGCATCCACTAAAAACCAAATATTTTATGACATATAATCTGTGGTTATAATTTTGACTCATTAGGAAAACGTTCGTTTTAGTCTAGGAATATGGAATTTGGACTCTGGATGGACATGTCAATAAAGTATTTTCCTTTTATAAGCATATTTTCAGTGGAATTATAGAAGTTTAACGTTAAAGTGTTGCTATCATATTGATAATTAAAAAAGCTGTCACTTATCATCAGAAGGTATTTATTTCCATTTCCCTAACTTAAAAACCACTGTATATACTCATACTCGGGACTCCATATAAACCTGAAACACCTCCTTTAGACTTAGAATGTGTTCAGAATTATCTTTCAGGAACTTATGGCATTACATGTAAAAGTGCATTTTTCTCAATGAAGCGCCTTAATGCAGTGTGTTGTGGATGCGGTAGGTTCGTGCAGGAGGTGGAGGAGGTGCAGGAGTGGATCGGGGAGCAGATGTCTGCGGCGGCCAGCGAGGAGTACGGGCTCGACGTGGAGCACGTGGACACGCTGCAGCAGGCCTTCGACAACTTCCTCGCCCAGCTCACAGGTAACACTCCCAGTACCTCGTAATTAAAATATATCTAAACTAGAAAATATTTTTTCACGTCCTGAGGCGGGGATCGAACCCGCGATATTAAGAATATTATATCCCCGTATTAAGAATATTTGAAAGCACTGCCCCGACTTAACCGAATCATAGGTATTTGTAAAAATTCGTTGTTGAAATAGAACATTTCGACATTGTAGGGTGGACGTTAGCTCATAACGCAAATACAGATAGACTAGAAGAATTTCACAGGGATATCCAAAGTCCTGGCTCAGTTGGTTAGAGCAGTCGCCCGGATTGCGAAAGGTCGCGCGTCCGATTCCCGCCTCATTACGTGAAATTTTTCTAGTTTTATATTTTAATTACTAAATATAAACTAAAATAAAATAAGCAACCCCCGCCCTCGTTAATCATATATCTAACACCATCTCATTGAAACTATTCTTATGAGCCCAGACACGATGTATCTGCTGTAAATTTTAGAAGAATTAATCATCCCACAGACTTTTTGATGGTATAAGATCAGCTCAAGGTTAGTATGTCATGGGAATGTCACCGAAGTGATAGTACACCAAATTTCAAATCAATCGGATCTGTGAAAGCTAGTAAAGCCCTGTTATCATGTAGGAAATGAGCTGATAGTCATAAAACGCCTGAACTGATCTTCATAAATTATAGCTAAGAAGCATCGTAGGCACACAGATCCTAGACACAGACAGATAACCAGAGGCTCATAAGAATAGTCCAAATGAGATGGTGTAAATATAAAATTAAAAATGTTAAGTAAGTGGCGTAAAAACTCTTAGCGATATTCATAGCGATAGATATATTGTATAGAAACAGCTTATAGCATTACAGAATTTTACGATACGCGTATTTATTTCATAAACAGCTAACGAGGGACGCATAGAGGCCGTGTGTGAGAGCGGCAACGCCCTGATCGAGGAGAACGCCCCGGAGACGGACCGGGTCAAGCAGCGGGTGGACGACGTGCGAGGACTCTGGGAGGACCTCAAGGAGCTCGCCTTGGCGCGTCAGGAGGTCAGTACGGACACACGGACTTTACTATTCCTTGCAGGTTAGCCCTTGGCCTTCATCTCAATCGAATAAGTGATGATAAGATAGAAGCGAGCTACACCAGGATTCGTACACAGATAAACCTCTACCCCTACCCCTTATCACCGATCAAACAGAGAGTAGAAAATTCGGACCTCCACCACTGAGTCATAATTTGACGATGGACTGGTCTATACGCCTTGCTATACAGGCTACTCGCCGAGTAGTACTCGGTTAGGGGTCCTTGCTTCGAATCCCGGTAGGAGCAAATGTTTGTATGATGAGTACGAACATTTGTTCATGAGTAATGGATATAGAATATTTCTAATATTTATAACATATTACCATAAATATTTTCTCCGTTATCTAGTATCCATTACACAAGCTCTTAATGATGCTGACTTTGGGCTGGATAATAGGTGTGAGTGTATGATTATTATTATTATAAAATGTTTACTTTATCTCGGGATGTAACCGTTTTCTATGATGTTACTCATCCCACCACCTATATAAGTCAACACAGCAAATATTTAACAATGAGTAGGAAATCTGTATTTAGGTGTCTTCAATTTGTAAAAAAATCGAACTATCTACATGTATTGAGTATTACCGCTTTTGTAGTTTAATGTAGATAATTTTAGAGTTTTAGTATTATTATTATTGACGACCGCCTGGCCGAGTGGTCTGTACCCCAGGCTACTCGGTCAAGAGGTCCCGGGTTCGAATCCCGGTAGGAACAAATGTTTGTATGATGAGTACGAACATTTGTTTACGAGTCATGGATGTTTATATGTTTATTTAGTATATTTCTAATATTTATATACATATTATTATCATTATTTCTCCGTTATCTAGTATCCATAACACAAGCTCTTAATGATGCTTACTTTGGGCTAGATAATAGGTGTGAGTGTATAAATATTATTATTTTATTATTATTATTATCATTAATAGCTGATTACGTTCTAATTGCGTGTGGCAGGCTCTAGCGGGCGCCCGCCAAGTCCACGAGTTCGATCGTTCCGCGGAGGAGACGGCCGCCTGGGTGGGCGAGAAAGAGAGCGCGCTACTGGCCGACACCGCTCCCCCTCGCACCCTGCACGAGCTTCACGCCGCCCGCCGCCGCATCACAGCGCTTCACGCCGACCTCGACGCTATACGCGCCGCGCACAAGCTGCTGCAAGCTGAAGCTACCAGGTTAGTAGTAATACCGGCTAAGCCGAAGATACCAGGTTGTCACTCCGAAATGCGACACCTTAAAGACCCGGTTGCAGCGAGAAAAAAAACGTTATTTGTGGATCACCAAAAAGATTCAATAATTCTTGCACTGTATTAAGTAATTTACATTTTTTTATTGTGATTGTACAACAAAAAAAAAGTATATAGTGTATAGGTAGGTAGGTAGGTGTGGTGTAGTATTGTGTATAGGTACCAACTATTAAGGGAATTCAGGAACTACGTACTATCTTACTTCATATTTTTACTGTGTATCAGCAGAAACATCATATTATAAAATGAAACCTATAGGTCTATAATGTAACATCTGCCTGGAATAAGACACTGATAGAAAACAATTATGACCTTTAACTTATCCGAATAACATCAAGTTAGGTTCTACTAAATCAAGAGAATAAATTTATTACACACTAGATTTGCATAATGACTTCACTCAGATACTTAACGAACTCCACGGTTCAGATATATATTGCGTTACAGCTCTGAGCATAAGAAAGTAGTTAATAAATAATGCCCAATGGGCTAATAAACTTGTCTAGTCCCAAAAAATACAAACTAGGAATTTAAATTGATATTCTTGTTCATTTATGTAGATGATATGATAGTAAACTGTAAACTAGTATTTGTAAATATTTTTTGTTATTAGTTACTCAACTAACAAAAGTGTATTTGCTTGATAAGTGACGTATTATAGTTATCTATTCCAAAAATTAACTACCAAATTACTCACGGTTCACATTCTTACAAAATACTGTATAATCTTTAGTCATAACTTTAAATTTCACTATACTACAACTGGCAAGCTAAGTTACATCGTGCTAACGTTGATTGTCAATTGCCATCAATAAATACATAGGCCAATATTGAATTGTGATTCCTTTTTCCGTCGATAGATGTCAGTCTACATTAGTATTTCGCGGCATTAATATTTAAATGTAAAACTCGCCGTTTCCCCCTCAGACTGGGCACAGCGTTCCCCGACGCCAAGGAGCATGTGACTGCGAAGCTGGAGGACGTGACCGAAGCCCTAGAGACGCTGGCGGCGCGCGTGGAGCAGAGCTCCCAGCAGCTGGAGAGAGCTGGACATCTGCAGACTTACTTTGGCACTTACCAGGAGTTGCTGTGAGTATAACTGATACTTATTTCTAGCTAAGTTTTCTGATGAAGCAGACGCAACTACATTATAAATTGTATTGAATCGATGTACTACTAATATTTAAAATAGAAGGTGATGTTTCATATGCGGTCAAGTGTATGTACAGTATTTAAAAAAATCAGTAAATAATCTCCTGAATCCGCGAAAAATACTAATGATTCGTTTTTGTGCATAGTTTGTTTGTACAAAAGTTGAAATTTTTCGTCGATTTCACTGTTATTCCCTATGGCAATATGGCGAGCGACATAGAAATAACTAAACTTCACCTAAGTGACACGTGCAGTGATATTTGGCTGTGTTGTAGTTTTTTCTATAAATATTTTTAACGCAACAAGGCGAATAAAAATGAAACGGACAATAGAGCAGTAGTTTGCATATTTTTACCTCTTTTTCAGTATTCTGAAAAATAGTTATCTACTATATAGTGTACCTACATAGATCTGACCGGGTCTCCATACATGTTTGAAAAGGTTTACTAATGTTTGCCCAAAAAACGTCTCCGCATATCGTTTAGCAAAACTTACTCTTCCCAATACATTTCGTATTTAAAATAATCATGTTGGCGGCTAAGCGGCATTACAAAGTAATGTAACATAAATACGTTTGTTTTACTTTTATTTGAAATACCTGTACTAGCAAAAAAAAAATCATTTGCATACTCTTTGATTTTAGTAGGTACCTAAGTATGCGAAGTAATCAAATTTAAGCAAATATTTTTTGGAATATAATATTTTCCAAAATAAAACATTTGCTATATTAACATTTGTCCAAATAAAACTGGACTAAGTAAAAGTTTGCCAAATGATAATTTTACCGAAAAATGAGCGAATTGTACAGCTGCTAAAGGTTCATTTGCGAAATTAAACTTAGGCGATAAGTTTTTTGCGAAGTGAAATTTGACGAAAAACCTTTTGAAACATTTCTTTTGAGTGTTGTACATTATATCATCCATGTAAATGTGTTGTGTCCCAGTGCGTGGACCAACGAGACGCTGGCTCGTGTGACTGCGCCGGAGCTGGCCCGCGACGTGGCGGGCGCCGAGCGTCTGGTCGCGCGCCACAGAGACGTGCGCGTCGAGATCGACGCCAAGGACGACGACTTCAAGCACCACTACGAGGACGGTGAGCTGTACATTTTACCTTTTTTTTTTTTTTTTTTTTTTTTTTTATACAACTAGATGACAACAAGCTGACGGCCCACCTGGTGGTAAGCGGTCGGTGTTCACTTTTTTCTTCTAGCAATGGGGCCTAATTCGAATGCTGACAAGAGATTTTGACGACCGGCTGGCCGAGTGGTCTGCACCCCTTGCTCTACATGCTACTCGGTCAGGGGTCCCGGGTTCGAATCCCGGCATTTGTCCACGAGTCATGAATGCTTATAAATTTATTTAGTATATTTCTGTTATGTATAGATATACATGTATGTATAAGCATAGTGTCTGCGACGCGGTTTATTCTGATTCGTTAAATAAACGTCAGTGCGTATCTAACCACGGTTCCTTTTACTTGTCCCCTTATCCGCATACATATCAGTGGCGACGATTCGATTACCCACATATAAAAAAAAAATCAAAATGTCGTATTTGGAGTTTTAAGTACTTTCGATCACAATAGTCAAACGTGGGACTCTTATAAGGGTCGGATTCTGCAATATTTCATTGCAAATGATATCGACGAAGGAACGGATCCCAGTGGTAAGAAGAGGAAGGCGATCCTTCTCAGCGCACTCACGGAGGGTACATACAAGCTCACGGTCGACCTATCCTTGCCCAAGGACCTAGGAAGCGTTCCCTACGAAGACATTATATCGCTTCTAGACGGTCATTTCACACCCAAGCACGTCGGTTTTAGTGAACGACATAACTTCTACGCAGCTACACAGCAAGCGGACGAGTCACACTCCCAGTGGGCAGCGAGGCTTCGAGGTCTAACGTCACGTTGCGGCTTCCTGAACACAGAAGAAGCACTACGAGACAGGTTCATCATGGGAATGCGCCCCGGAATGGAGAAAGAAAAGTTGTACGCGCATGACCTGAATGACCTTACGCTGGCCAAGGTCGTGGAACTGGCAGAGAACTTCAACAGCGCGCGCGCAGCTGCTGCAGTCAGCGCCAGGGACGGTGCCGTGTTCTCAACGTCTCGAGATAATCAAGTGTTCAAAATCTCAAAAAACGCGCAAAGTAGAAATGAACAGAAGGTCAGATGTCAAGTTTGCGGTTACACAAACCATAAAACTACGGAATGTAGATTTTCAAGCTATGTGTGTAAAAAGTGTCACGCGAAAGGCCATTTACGTAAAATGTGTAAAGTGAAATACGTGATGGATTGCGGTGACCAGGGTGAGGATGGCGAAGGCGATGACGGTAAAGTTTTTTTTATACGTTCACTGCGGGGGGAACCAATGGTGGAAACCGTGTTAATTAATAACATGCCTTTTCAATTTGAAATCGATAGTGGTTCCGCCGTAACTGTCATTTCTGAGCACTACTACAATAAGAGCTTAAAAAGTGTACCGTTATCAGCGACGCGTAAACAGCTGATGACATATAATGGTAGAAATATAGTTTGTGTAGGTATGATCCGATTGCCGGTTTGCTACGCAGAGCAAACTCAGTTGATAGACATTTACGTTGTTCGTGACGGTGGCCCACCGCTGTTAGGAAGGGATTTCATATCGAAGTTTAAGTTACAGTTATTACCTATAAATTATTGCCAGGACGACGACATAGTAATGACACAGTTACAAAACAAATATACAGATTTATTTTCAAATAAGTTAGGAACATTTAATAAATATAAAGTTAATCTAAGACTAAAAGATAACGCCAAACCGGTGTTTTTTAAGCCGCGCTCAATTGCATTTGCATTACGGGATAAAGTAGGGAATGAAATTGATAGGTTGGTTAATTTGGGAATCCTAAAACCCGTTCAGTACTCAGAATATGCATCACCAATAGTGCCTGTTCTAAAAAGAGATGGATCAGTAAGGTTGTGTGCTGATTATTCTGTGAGTATAAACAAACAATTGTTCATAGAACAATACCCACTCCCTTCCATAAATGAGCTGTTCTCGAGGATCTATGGCGGTAAGATATTTTCAAAATTAGATTTATCTATGGCTTACAACCAATTAATGCTGAGTGATGAAGACGAGTCACAAAATCTAACCTGTATAAATACTCATAAAGGATTATATAAGTTTACGAGGTTAGTTTTCGGTCTGTCTAGTGCGCCATCTATTTTTCAAAGGGCTATTGAAGGGGTATTGACTGGTCTAGAAGGGGTGATATGCCTACTAGACGATGTATTAATTTGTTCTGGAGATAATCGAGTCGAGCATTTGCAGAGGGTAAATGCCGTCCTTAACCGTTTACAGGAGGCAGGGTTGACACTTCAGAAAGATAAATGTAATTTTTTCAAGGATGAAATTAGCTATTTAGGTTTCATACTTACTAAAGAAGGTCTTAAAAAAGCTCCGGAGAAAGTAAAAGCTATGGTTGAAGCACCGATTCCCACAAATGTCAGTCAGCTGCAGTCATTTTTGGGTTTGATCAATTATTATAGGAATTTTATTCCAAACGCATCGTCCATACTTAGTCCTTTATATGAGTTGCTAAAAAAGGGTTGCAAATGGCAGTGGTTGGACGCACAAAATTCTGCGTTTAATAAAATAAAGGAAATGATGACGTCAGAACAGGTTTTAGCACATTTTGATCCTAATGCTAAGTTAATTTTGACTGTGGACGCGTCCCCTTGTGGACTCGGCGCCATCTTATCGCAGGTAAGCTCAGACGGTGTTGAAAAACCCATCTCGTTTGCGTCGCGCACTCTCAATTCAGCAGAAAAACGCTATGCGCAAATTCAAAAAGAGGCCACGGCCATTATTTTCGCAGTGCGTCGCTTCCATCAGTACTTGTACGGTAGATCGGAACCTTTTATACTACGCACTGATCACAAACCTCTGCTATCTATTTTTGGGCCTTATAAAGGGGTACCTGAGTTGTCTGCAAACAGACTGCAGCGCTACGCATTATTTCTTAGTAGTTATAACTACACAATAGAGTATGTTCGAAGCGCCGATAACACTGCCGACTATCTGTCTCGCGCGAGCCTTCCAATGGCCGTGGAGGCGAGAGTACGCTCTGTCGGGTGCGCATGCACCGAGCAGGACAGAGGGAACGAGATAGCATACGATCGGGCTACATATGTTTGTTTCGTTTTAGATGGTAGTTTGCCGATAACGTTGGATGTATTACGAGAAGAGACGACTAAAGACATACTTTTAAAAAAGGTAAAGGATTATATTAATAATGGCTGGCCACCCAAATGCAATGATATAGGTTTAAAGCCGTATTATTTGTGTAGATCAGAGTTGTCATATGAGAACGGTTGTGTGATGCGAGGTCACAAAGTAGTAATACCGGAAAGTCTTTACCAAATAGTATTAAAAGAATTACATTCATCGCATTTGGGGGTGGTAAAAACAAAGGCTGAAGCTCGTTCTAGATTTTGGTTCCCAGGTATTGATAAGGCATTGGAAAATATGATAGCATCATGTGACATTTGTATTCAATTGCGTCCCGCGCCTCCGCGCGCCCCTCCCAGTCCTTGGAAATATCCATTGCATCCATTTGTTAGGGTACACATTGATTTCTTAGGCCCTATAAGGAACTGTACATATCTTGTAATAGTGGATGCACACACTAAATGGTTGGAAGTGTATAATATGAATATGTCAACGTCGTCAGCTGCTGTTATCGCAAAACTTTGTGATTTTATGTCGCGGTTCGGGATTCCGGAAACCCTAGGTAGTGATAACGGTACAGCTTTCTGCTCACAAGAATTTGGAAGGTTTTGTAGATCAAATGGCATATCACACGTCACTTCACCGGTGTACCACCCGGTAAGTAACGGGCAGGCTGAGAGTTTTGTAAAAATTATCAAAAAAGGTATTAAATCAGCATTATTGTCATGTAGTAGTGCAAAGGAAACATCTGCTATTCTGTTACAATATCTGTTGGACTATCGTAATTCGATACACTCCACCACGGGTTGTTCTCCTGCTCAGTTGGTGTTTGGACGTAAGCTAAGATCACGATTGGATTTAATGATGCCTAAACCATCCTCACCCTCGACATCGATACCAAATGTAATATCAAAATTTCAGTGCTCGCCTACGAGACCAAACAGGGACGATAAAATATTTTTTTTGAAGAAAAACGACTATGTGCTATATAAAAAATATATAAACAAAACAAAATTTTCTTGGGAAAAGGGTATTATAATTAAAAGGTTGGGAAAGGTTATGTACTTAGTGAAAGATTATATAAGTAACGAATGTGTAAAAAGGCATAAAAATCAATTAGTGTTATATAAAGGGACGATTGACGCAAATAATCAAAATCAGGGGAAATTCTTATCTGGGTCACAGCCACCGACTGCTCTGCCTCCGCTGCCATCATCACCGTCTCCATCAACGCTGCCGCCGCTGCCGTTTTCACCTCCACGTCCGCCGCACACCCCACAACAACAGTTGGCACCAACACCTACTCAGTGCTCAACTCTAAACTTGCCTGATACACGTGATGCTTCACCGTACCTTGTTCATGACAGTCCACCTACATTTGTTACGCGAAGGGGGAGAAGAGAGGAGTTTTATGGGCCAAGAGAGTCTACGCCATTAAGTGATGATGGTGCATTAGAGGCGGTACCTCAAGATAGTACTTTGGATACTACAGGGGGCTCAGGTGTAATCATGAGAGAGGCTCTGATATCCGCTGAAGAAGAGTTCCATGAAGCTATTCCATAAGCTGATGGCCTTGAGGCAATAAATACCTTACAGTCTATTGCGTAATCGTCCCAAGGAATTGTTTAAGAACTGTTCTTGTATAGAGGGAGGAATGTTATGTATAGATATACATGTATGTATAAGCATAGTGTCTGCGACGCGGTTTATTCTGATTCGTTAAATAAACGTCAGTGCGTATCTAACCACGGTTCCTTTTACTTGTCCCCTTATCCGCATACATATCAATTTCTAATACTTAAATAGATATTGGGCCTGATTCTGAAGACACTTTTATTCGTAATTTAAGTATAGTATATCTCTTTCTCGAAATATGTAATAGGAAAAAGATAGCAAGAATTTGTTTAGAGCTGTCAATTAAATTTAAATAGATTTCAAAGAAACCATAGACAATTTTAGACGGCATGTACGGAGGTGCCTCCTAAACACTGCATTTTACCACGTTCTTTAAAGGTTGAAAATTTAACGCACGTTTCTCAATGTCAAATTATATGACAGCCATCCTTTTCGTATTCATTTTGAGAGAAAGAGATGCACTGAACTTAAATTTACTCTTTGCATTTGTTCTCCAGAATTAAGGATAATTAGGAGGATTTATTTATTATTATTTATCCGTTATGTAGTACTCTAACACAGGCTCTTAATGATGATTACTTTGGGCTAGATAATAGGTGTGAGTGTAAACAAATTAAAAAACAAAAATCGAATGGTCGCAGCAAACGAGTTTTGATGAAGTAGTGAAATAACGTAAATTGTTTAAATTATCCAGTTAATAATTTCACGGTTTGACAGTTTTCCTATAGATGATTACTGTCAACTCTCCAAAACGAAGTGAAGTGTTGCTGTTATATTAGTGAAGAGGAAAGGGCTTCGTCGTTTCTAAACTGTACTTTAATTACTATTAAACAATACAATTAATAATTAGAAAGCCAAGAGCCAAACGTGAATCTTTTTCCGTCAGTCATCAAAGTCACATTATGGCTTAGCACGCACTGCGACTAAACGCTCGCGTTCAATCGTAGGTCTGAAAGCGCGAAATAATGTACCAGACAGCTATATAAGTGCACGCATTATCGACTTTTTCAGTGACTGATTTTAAAAACGTAAATTGCTACATTTGTGTCGCGATTTGTAATGTTGCGATTTTTTTGTATCCCGCAGTAATAGTATGGTGGCGCACGAACAGCGGTTAACCGCATTCGGTTTTTTATTCAATCTCGACTGGGCAAGCGCAGAAGATGGATGTCATGTCTTCTGGCTCAGAAACAAATTCTGTAATTGTGTCCATTTTGCAAAAGTATCCCTTAAAATTTCTTAAATCTGTTAGTGGATGTACCCAGTACTTATGGTGACGGCGTTGTTGACGTTTAAATTTCCACTTTTTAATTTTAACACCAAAGCCACAACACACGCTGTTCGCCAGAAATCCATAATGGTACTGAAATAAAATTAAGCTGAACGTGCGTGTTTGTACGCGGTTTTTCATTATCAGTTATTTCTAAACCGCTCGCATTTAATCGTAGTGCGTGCTAAGCCTACCGGCCAGTGTCGTTGTCCAAAGACTCCGTGACAATTAGTTTTTGCGCAAACAGGCGAAAAGCTGATCCGTGAAGGCCACTTCATGTCCGCGGAGATCGAGGAACGGATGCGGACGCTGCAAGGTCGACGTGCTCAGTTAGAGGCCGCCTGGTCCGCCAGGGAAGTCATCTACGCGCAGCATCACGACGCCCTGGTGTTCCGTCGAGACGCCGACGCCCTGGACGGCTGGATTACTAACAGGTCAGGGGCGTCATCTACTGGATTACTAACAAGTCAGGGGCGTCATCTACTGGATCACTGACAGGTCAAGGGCGTCATCTACTGGATCACTAACAGGTGAGGGGCGTCATCTACTGGATCACTAACAGGTGAGGGGCGTCATCTACTGGATCACTAACAGGTGAGGGGCGTCATCTACTGGATCACTAACAGGTCAGGGGCGTCATCTACTGGATCACTAACAGGTCAGGGGCGTCATCTACTGGATCACTAACAGGTCAGGGGCGTCATCTACTGGATCACTGACAGGTCAGGGGCGTCATCTACTGGATCACTAACAGGTCAGGGGCGTCATCTACTGGGTCACTAACAGGTCAGGGGCGACATCTCCTGGATCACTGACAGGTCAGGGGCGTCATCTACTGGATCACTAACAGGTCAGGGGCATCATCTACTGGATCACTAACAGGTCAGGGGCGACATCTACTGGATCACTGACAGGTCAGGGGCGTCATCTACTGGATCACTAACAGGTCAGGGGCGTCATCTACTGGGTCACTAACAGGTCAGGGTCGACATCTACTGGATCACTGACAGGTCAGGGGCGTCATCTACTGGATCACTAACAGGTCAGGGGCGTCATCTACTGGATCACTGACAGGTCAGGGGCGACATCTACTGGATCACTGACAGGTCAGGGGCGTCATCTACTGGATCACTAACAGGTCAGGGGCGACATCTACTGGATCACTGACAGGTCAGGGGCGTCATCTACTGGATCACTAACAGGTCAGGGGCGTCATCTACTGGATCACTGACAGGTCAGGGGCGACATCTACTGGATTACTGACAGGTCAGGGGCGTCAACTTCTGGATCACTAACAGGTCAGGGGCGTCATCTACTGGATCACTGACAGGTCAGGGGCGACATCTACTGGATCACTGACAGGTCAGGGGCGTCATCTACTGGATCACTAACAGGTCAGGGGCGACATCTACTGGATCACTGACAGGTCAGGGGCGTCATCTACTGGATCACTAACAGGTCAGGGGCGACATCTACTGGATCACTAACAGGTCAGGGGCGTCATCTTTACAAGAGAGACTATAAAACGTATACACTTGGATTCATAGGAAATCTGTCGCCATAACAGTAATGTTTTTTTATATGTATATACAACAAGTAAAGGACAAACAAGCTGCCGGCCCACCTAGTGGTAAGTGGTTGCTTGACAGACAGACACTATGACGTTGTACTAACAGTAAATACATTTTTTGTGATAGTCATTTTTTTTATGATTTGAAAGTGCTTCATTGTGGCCTTTTTGAGTAGAGATGTTTTTATTTTCATTTTTTTTCTCACTTTTTGTCGCTTATAGACACCTGCAATAACAAGGAAATCGCAACTTGGTATTGTAGGTGCGTTGTCATCCTGAGGCCAAAGATGAAATGCCGTCCATGCCCAGTAATTACATTGGCTAGGTAGCTAGTTTCCTTGCTTCCCAGTTAGGGAAAGGTTTCCCTTCAATCCGAAACAAGCGAACAGTTTCACGGCTGAAATAAGAAAGGCGGTGGTACAGTCGACCACAGAAATAGCTTAACACTTTAGTACCATGTCGGACCGACTATTGCGCTCGCACTTAATAGTGCTACCCTACTATATTGATGTCATAGTTATTGTGACACTTAAGTATTCAGCTACTTCTGTGGTCGACCGTACCTACCCAGACGACCCTACATACGCGCCTACCACTTAGTGAAATACGGATTGTCTGTCTGTTTATTAGGCTGTTAATTAGGACTCACTAAATATATATTTTTTTATAGAATAAAATAGAATAGAATTTATTTCGCTAGAATGTGGTTACATTACAGTTCTTAATACAAACGATAAAGTTCAAAAAACATTCACCTGGTTGGGCATGCAAAATTTGTCAACTTTAAAATTTAAACCCAATGAAACATTAAAATTAATTCATACAATTGTCAAATAATTATTAATTCAAATAAGATTCAATTTCAAATTCTAAAGTCAAAATATTCTCTTATACTATAAAAACAATTTTGTGTGAGCCATGTCTTGAGTTTGTATCTGAATTGATTTAACGCTTGATTTCTGATGTCATTTGGTAATTTATTGTAAATGTTGATAGCCATTGAGTTGCTATTCCTCGAACGCTTGGTTGTTCTCATCGCTGGCAGCACCAACACATTTTGACGCCTACAACTATAAAACTATAATACTGATTTGTGTGGTATACATCGTTGGTTGTCCAGGGTGCCGCTGGTGAGGGACGGGAAGCTGGGAGACAGCGTGGCCCAGGTGGAGGAGCTGATCAACCGGCACCAAGACCTGGAGGAGACCATCGAGTCCCAGCGGGACAGGCTCGCCGCGCTGCGCAGAATCACGCTGGTCTCTATATTCTTTATTTATTTCTAAGGCCGTTAAAGTTGCACGGCTTTTCATACAGACTGTTAAGTCGAAAAATTTTTTTGTACAGTCGACCACAGAAGTAGTTAAACACTTTAGTAGTATGTCACACCGATCTTGTGCACGTACTTTATAGTTGCTACCGTACTATATTGACGCCATAGTCGTTGTGACATGGTACTTAAAGTGTTGAGGTACTTCTGTGGTCGACCGCAACTAAACTAACCATGCATAAAGCAAGTCAGACTAGTCTCAACATTTATCAGAGGATTTTTGGAAAAGTCTAATAGAATATTGGTTTATTTTTATTTATTTATTTTTATACAACTAGATGACAAACAAGCTGACGGCCCACCTGGTGGTAAGCGGTTACCGCCGCCTATAGACACCTGCAATAACAAGGGAAAATCACTTGATATTGCAGGTCATCCTGAGGCCTAAGATGAAATGCCGTCCATGCCCAGTAATGCCGTTTATGTTACAGTCTCATAATAGGTTCTTAGCATCAAATTCCAGACACAATTGATTTTTCTATTATGCCAGCGTGGTGGTGTTATGGGCTATGGCCCAAGCTCCTTGTGTGTTTCTCCCATGTAAGAAGGTTTGTGCCCAGCAGTGGGACGTATATAGGCTGGTGATGATGATGATGATAATTATCATAACCCTCCGTTGGGCTAACGCCGCTTGACGGATTGATTCGAATACAATTCGATAAACAATTTATTTTTAACAAAAATATAACCCTACTTCAAAACACTACAAAGGGAAATAATTAAATTTAAGTACCTAGATACTTATCTCCTGAAAATGTATTTTGTTGGAATTGGTGCAAAGCTGTTTCCAGAAACAATAGAAAGTGAAGCACCGTTTATTACCAATAAGCTATTACTTTGGGATCACTCTTCTCTAAAATTCCCCGGAATTGGAGAAAATCGTCTGACACTCACTTTAATAACTTTCCTAATACAGGTGGAACAGGCGTTCGCAGCGCAACGCGACGAAGAAGAAGCCGAACGGAAGAGAACAGCGGAGAAGCAGGAAGAGGAGAGACTGCAGCAGTACAGGCGACGGGAGCTCGCCAGGATAGCCGAGGAAAGGCGACGAGACTCCGCGCAAATCAACACAGAGGTACAAAGAAAGAAAGAAAGAAAGAAAGAAAGAGAAAGAAAGAAAGAAAGAGAAAGAAAGAGAAAGAAAGAGAAAGAAAGAGAAAGAAAGAGAAAGAAAGAAAAAAATATTTAAATAGGCCACAAAGAAGCACTTTTAAATCGTCAAAAAAAACACTTTCTTACAACTATCACAAAAAATATATTAACTAACAACGTCATAGTCTCTGTCCGTCTGTCATGTCTGAATTTACACCGGTTCCAAAAGTCGAACTACCGAGACGAGGGTACGAGGGAGATAGCCTGTTCTCTGTACTATATTATTGCCGAGCTCTCACGATCTTTGAAACGGTTTTAATTTTTAAGATTATTTTTTTAAGGTGGGAATTGATTCCCTACTAAACGATCCAACATATTTTTTTTTTTTTTATATTGTGTCTAGGATCGCCGGCACTGCCTACTTCTTCTTTATCTTATCTTATCTTATCTTTTAGCGTGTCCATTACACCCTTATAGCGTGATTTATATGACAAACATATTACAATTTAGTATCAATAAATTGATGACATAGAATTTTATTTGATTATATGATTTTGTCGATGTTTTAATTCATTAATAATTGAGTTTTCATATAATAATGTCATGATTAATAATTGTAATTACCTTAGAAATAATACTTGAATATCACCATTGACAAAAATACTAAACTACATACATTGATGGTATATTTTTAAGACTAATAGCTATTTTAATTGATATACCCAAAGGGTTGGCTATAGCGGCCTTTATTTGTATTTTTTCAAAATCAAAATATCTTAAATTTTTAAATAGGACACAAACAAGCACTTTAAAATCGTCAAAAATCACATTTTCATGACAATCACAAATAATAACTAACAACGTCATAGCATCTGTCTGTCTGTCATGTCTAGAATTTACGTCATTTCACAACAGTCGTCATGTAATAATTTATACCTATATTCCCAAACAAATAGTGATTGATTGAATTTCATAATGTGAATGTTTTCAAGGTGGAACCGCCGCAGGACGCCGCAGAAGAGGAGAGCCTGACTCCCGCTCCTCAGTTCGACAGGCTGCCCAAGACTGAAGCGATGGTCAAGCGGGCGGAGAGCATGAGCGTAAGTAGCTCATAATTTTACTCTGACGGCTGGCAGTAGCCAGGAGTCTCGGGTTACACTCCTGGACCAATAATTTTCTATGATTACTAATTAGTTTAATTAAGAGAAACTACAATATATTACAATTTAGTATCCATAAATTTATGACATAGAATCTTATATAATTACTAGCTGACCCCGCAAACGTTGTATAGCCATAAAAAAATTGACCAAAAAAAATTTATAATGGCCGATTCCGAGCTACTAATAAAATTTCATGAAAATCGGTCAAGCCGTTTCGGAGAATTATGGTAACTAAATTTGTGACACGAGAATTTTATGTGTTAGAAGTTATGATTTTCTGACACATCAGAGTCACATCCGATACATTACTTACGCGTTAATAATTCGATATTTTTAATCTCAGGTCGTGAAGACACCAAAACGCACGCCTTCATTCACCACTCGCAGGCGGACTCAGAGCTTCCGAAGACATCGGCTACAGGACGCCGACTTGCCGCCCGTCGAGATCGAAGGTAACTTAAGGGTGTCAGACAAGCCAACGGCCTATCTGAAGGTTTTGGGGTCCATTAACCACCAGACGTGAATCCAGCTGGGGGAGAGGGGGATCTCTGCAAATAATACGTTTTTTTAACTGGATAACTCTTGGCCTTCATCTCACCTGATGGTTAGTGATGATAAGGCCGACGATGGAAGCGAGCTACACCCGGATTCCTCAACCACAGAGGAACTGGCTATGTTACCTCCAACTGCCGGAACACAACAATGCTGGTAACATTATTGTTATGGCGGCAGACTTAGGTAAGATGGTGGTAGCTAGCCAGGCGGACTTAGAGAAGCCCTGCCACCAACCAAACCAAGCAGAAAATTTCTGCCCCCACGGAAATCGAACTCCGGACCTCTAGATATGAGGCAGGTGGTCTTAAACACACCACAGAGGCGGTTGAATTTTTTTCCCAAAAGAAACTGAAATTATTGCGTTAAACTGGATATTACTATGGCACAGGCCTTCCTACATGGGAGAAACACATGAGGAGTTTGGGCCATAACACCACCACGCTGGCCCAATGCGGGTTGGTTGTTTGGTTGCAGTAACTACCACAGTGCTCAAACCCTTACTCAAAAGCCGTTGTTTAATCTTATTATCATACTTTCATCCTTGTTCCCAGGATTCCTGGAGCGGAAGCAAGAAGCTGGTTGTGGCGGCAAACGCGCAACAGTCCGCTCATGGCGCTCATACTACTCTGTACTATGCGGACAGTTGCTCTGCTTCTTCAGGGACGAGCTGGACTTTGCAAATTCCAAAGCGGCTGCTCCACCGGTGGCTATACTCAATGTAAGTGAAGAGTTTCTTAAACTAAGTTGGGAGTATTTAAACAAGAGTCATTTCGGAGAGATGAGAATCTTGGGCAATTGCCACATGATAAGGTTTAGCAAGAAATTCTTTTTAATTTTTAAATATGTCAGTGGCTTCTTACATAACGTTCATCAAATTTTAATGAGAGTAATTTTAGAGAGATGAGAATCTTGGGCAATTACCACATATAAAGGTTAAGCAAGAAATTTTCATTATTTTTTTTATATATCAATGGTTTCTGAGATAAATTTTGTCAAAATTTAATGAGAGTGGTTTTAGGGAGATGCGAATCATAGGCAACTACCACATGATAAGACTTAGCCAGAAACGTTTATAATTTTTGAATACCTTAGCGGTTTCTTAGGTGAAGTTTGTCAAAATTCTATGAAAATTAGTGTAACGTGTTCGAAACCTTGGGCCATTAGCAAACATCTAAAGTTAATAGTGTATCGTAGTATATTTTAAACTGTGCAAATAGTTGCTTACAAAGGAAATTGTGTTTGAATGTAAGCGAAATGAATAAGTTCGAAAACTTCAGAAAGAAAACACTCGGTGTTGCAGGCGCGTTGTCATCCTGAGGACTAAGATGGTGCCTTCCATGCGCAGTAATTAAACTGGCTACTTTTCCCTTCAAGCCGAAACACTGAACTGTTTTACGACTGACCTACAGACTGGGTGATTTTAATTGGGATGTTGCCTTAGTTTGAATATGGCGCTATTTTTCACGAATTCGGAAATATACGCTACTGTTACCCATAAAACCAATTTAAACTTAAAAGATATGAATTATTGTTGAAATTGTACCAAAAAATGTTAATGATCTTAAATTGCTGACATCAATTAGAACAACTATTATTATGACAAATATTAATAAAAACATACTTAATACATAGTTATTATTAATTTTGTCAGTATGCCCATACATTCCTTAGTAATATGGGAACATGTGACGTCACCTGTTCCGTAGATTTTCTATGGACTGTTTTAGGACGACGCGCCGCAACACATCAAACATACCACTATATCTGTGAAACTATTGATCTCAGACATACTATTTCGTTTGCAATATTTCTTCATGCGTTATAAACTTCTTATTTATGAAATGAAAAAACAGTTGTCGAATACACTGGCTACTTTTCCCTTCAATCCGAAACACAGCGAACTGTTTTACGACTGACCTACAGACTAGACAGGAGCTACTTTTAAAATGAGGAAGCGAATAAGCCCGTACGCCTTCCCTCAGGCGCGGTGTTCAGCGGCGGGGGACTACCGCAAGCGCGCCAACGTATTCCGTTTGGCTTGCGCTGACGGCGCGGAGTATCTGTTCGCGGCCGCCAGCCGAGACCTGATGCGGGACTGGGTGGCCAAGCTGGCCTTCCACGCGGAGCTGCCGCCAGCCCTGCAGCTGACGCCCTACGCCGCGCCCGGGGAGCCCCACGCCGCGGCGGAGCCCCACGCCGAGCTACGGAGGCGCCTGCACGAGTAAGTCACACAGCGGAGCCCCACGCGATAGTGTTACATGGGAGAAACACGTGAGGAGTTTGGGCCATGACACCACCACGCTGGCCCAATGCGGGTTGGCGGGTTAAACCGGCTTAGCGTGCCTTCCGAAGCACGGAGGAGCTCGAGATAACAAACTTTGATTGACCCATCCCAGGGTCGACCATGGCGAAAGTTCGCTCAAAAATACGCCTCCAAGCTCCTGCTGCCAACATAACTCTATAATGTCTTAATTTATCTGGTAACTTTTTGGCACTGTTTTAGTTTTTATACTTAAAAAAAATGCATCAAAATCATTAATATGCAAACGGTCATGTTTTACACGACCGCTTGCTGCCATAATAAATGAATAAAAAACTATCTCAGGATCCTTCCTGATAAATAAAAAACACGCGAACGAAAGCCAAGTGTGATTTTATGTTGTTTATTTATAAAGGCTGGTGCCGTCAATGCGACAATAAATTAAAACATGGGCTATATTAGTTCATAGAAATGGTTTGCCACTTTCAAAGACATCTTATTCATTTTATTTTATGACATTTCTATGAAATAATGCAGCCACTGTTCTATTATTTCATACAAATGTCATGAAATCATCAAACAAGTGAATAAGACGGCACCACCCTGTATATTTATTTTGATTTCGTTTTATACAGGAACGCGTCGTCATCTTCGTCGGCGGGTTCGTCGCCGGAGCCGCGGCGTCGTACACAGGCAGAGATACTGATGGAGCATCGCGCGCAACCAGTCGCCGCAGAAAGAAATATAGGTACGTCCCACTGCTGGGCACAGGCCTTCCTACATGGGAGAAACATAGGACTTTGGGCCATAACACCACCAAGCTGGCCCAATGCGGGTTGGTGGGTTAGAGCGGGACCAACGGCTAATGTGCGCCACTAGAAATTAAGATTAGAAATTTAGATTGAGCCATCCCGGATTGATCATGACGAAAGTTGCTTTGTTTTTGTAATCACAATCAGATCAATTTTGTAATCATTGAAATTAAAATCTTAACTAAGCACCAATTAACCGCCGTAAACTTATTTTTTTGCTCCGTTTTTTAATTATTTGTTGGGCAAAGGGGATAAAAACCACACAGCCATTAGACATTATTATCTTAAGATTATAATTGGACTTCGTTATGCCAAAATGATCCAACTCACAATGTCGTCAATTTTAAGATATCAATGCCAAATTATATAAAATGAAAGGTTCATTTAATATAATTTTCATGTAACAAAGACTCGTTTTCGTATATATTTCCTAAGATAAGTTATACTAAAAGTATACCGACAAGAACTAAGATACTAAAAAAAAATGTGCAAAAACCATACAAGCTACTTGAAACCTGGTGACAAGGAACATTTTGGCCTATCTAGGTCCAATTTGATCACGGGCAAGTAAAGTTTTATGGATTACTAGCTAAGCCCGCGACTTCGTCCGCGTGGAATATTGACGTTTTCCATACAAACTCATCCCCTATTTCAACCTCTTACAGCCCTTTTTCGCATTAAAAAGTAGCTTATGTCCTTTCTCGGCCTCTAGACTATCTCTGTACCAAATTCCATTCAAATCGGTTCAGTAGTTTAGGCGTGATTGCGTAACACACAGACAGACAGAGTTACTTACGCATTCATAATATTAGTATGGAGTTTGCCATTATTTTTTTGGATATTTTTTAAAATATACATAGTTTTGTATTATTTAGTATTTTTTTTTTCTTGTTATAGAATCTACAGTACTGCCATCGTTACCTCCGCGGCAAGCGCCCGCGCAGGATGACGGCACTGAAGTCGTTTTAAGGTAAAAAAACAAAACAAAATTGAATATTTTAAGTAACCCCCGGCGTCATTAATCATCTATCTAACACCATCTCATTGAGACTATTCATAAACGCCCAAACACGCTATATCTGCTGTTAGTTTCTGAAGAATTAAGCATCCCGCAGACTTTTTGATGGTATAGGATCAGCTCAAGGATAGTGTGTCATGGGAATGTAACCGAAGTGACAGTACACCAAATTTCAAATCAATCGGATGTGCGTAACTCTGTTATCATCTAGGAAATGAGCTAATAGTCATCAAACGCCTGAACTGATGTTCATAAATTATAGCTAAGAACCATCGTAGTCACATCAGCTTTCAAACAAAAAATACCGAATCAAAATCGGTCCATTCGTTTAGGCTCTACGATGCCACAGACAGACACACAGATACACAGACAGACACGTCAAACTTATAACACCCCTCTTTTTTCGTCGGAGGTTAAAAATAAGTATTTTTGTTAGTCATTTAAATATTTGTCTTATTATAACAATCACTTTTTTCTTAATTTTTGATTTTAACATTATTATAAATGTTTGAAAAATTACTTAGTAATTAAAATAGAATAAAACTAGAAAAATTTCACGTCCTGAGGCAGGAATCGAACCCGCGACCTTTCGCAATCCGGGCGACTGCTCTGACCACTGAGCCACCCAGGACCTGGGATATCCCTGTGAAATTCTTCTAGTCTATCTTGTATTTGCGTTTATGAGCTAACGTCCACCCTACAATGTCGAAATATTCTATTTCAACATCCGAAACGAGTATTTTTACAAATACCGACGATTCGGTTAAGTTGGGGTAGTGCTTTCAAATATTCTTAATTTTTGATTTTAACATTATTATAAATGTTTGAAAAATTACTTAGTAATTAAAATAGAATAAAACTAGAAAAATTTCACGTCCAGCTAGCTAGCTAGTTAGCTCATAAACGCAAATACAAGATAGACTAGAAGAATTTCACAGGGATATCCCAAGTCCTGGGTGGCTCAGTGGTCAGAGCAGTCGCCCGGATTGCGAAAGGTCGCGGGTTCGATTCCTGCCTCAGGACGTGAAATTTTTCTAGTTTTATTCTATTTTAATTACTAAATCACTTTTTTCCCTCAGGAATTCGGACCAGTCGTCAAACCCGTGGGGCCGAACGAGATTCTCCAACGGACGCGACATAAATTCTGAATTTATTAAGTCCCAACAAACTGGTGAGTCGTACTCTTATAATATTATACTTATCTAGTTGACGGCGTCGGCGCGCAACGCATTACTTGCTTCAATTTGATTTTGCTACGGACAAGAAACTTGTATAAATGGGCCATAAGAAACATCCATTCTTATTATTTTTAAAATCATAGTCACTTAAAATTAACTAATCAGGGGGGGGGGGCGATTTTTTTCTGAGAGAGAAGACTTATTAAAAACGGAAACAACAATAATTAAAAAAAGCAATTTTTTTTTTCTAAATTCTAAGTATCTCAAAATTTTGATAATACAGGGTGTTGCCGTCAATACGACAATAAATTAAAACATGGGCTATATTAGTTCATAGAAATGGTTTGACACTTTCAAAAACGTCTTATTCGTTTGATAACTTGATGACATTTGTATGAAATAATATAACATTGGCTGCATTATTTCATAGAAATGTCATGAAATTGTCAAATGAATAAGGTGTGTTTGAAAGTGGGAACCACTTCTGTGAGCTAATATAGCCCATGTTTTAATTTATTTTCGTATTGAAGACACCAACCTGTATAATAATAACATCATGTAATCTGGAGAACTATCTACAAAAACATATACCTATTAGGCTTGGACCGCTCTATATTTTTATATAAACCACTAGAAGATAGGCAAGCTGCCGGTCCACGTGGTGAGTGGCGATCGTTGCCTATAGACACGTGCAATAACAAGGATAGTATCACTTGATATTGCAGGGGCGTTGTCAATCTGAAGCCTAAGATGGAAAGCCTTCCATGCATGCATTTAATGTAGTCGTAATATTCTTTTGTATACATCTTTCGATGCTTTAAAGGTATAAATCGTTTTATATATATATACTAGATGACAAACAAGCTGACGGCCCACCTGATGGTAAGCGGTTACCGCCGCCTATACACACCTGCAATAATAAGGGAAAATCACTTAATACTGCAGGTGCGTTGTCATCCTGAGGCCTAAGATGAAATGCCGACCATGCCCAGTAATTACACTGGCTACCTTTCCCTTCAATCCGAAACACAGCGAACTGTTTCACGGATGAAATAAGAAAGGCGGTGGTACCTACCCAGACGACCCTACATACGGGTCTACCACCTAGTGACATAAGGACATATATGACATAAGGACGCACGATTGCATCATGTGATGGACAATAATGAATGATTGAAGAATGAAATGGATAATATGGTTTTTACGACGACAGCTTTGTTATGTCGAAGACAAATCGAGCAGTACAAGAGGTTTTATTCATTGGTATATCTTATCTACGATATTATCATGCCGAAAACATACGACATTGGGCCTGATTCCGTAGAACACAGGCTAAATCTAAAGGAGCTGTCCTAAAAATGTATGTATACCCCTCCAGGTGCACTATATTAAAGAATAGGCAAAAACCTGCAGAACATTTCAAATGTCCATTTTCTTTTTATTTACTTTGTTGCGTGGTACAAAACAAGATTTTTTTTATAGAAAAATATTCCAATAAAATCAAATATTCATCATGGCGTCTATGTCACTTTGGTGACGTTTAGTTGACGTCTATGTCGCCCGCCATATTGCCGTAGTGAATAACGGGTAAATCGTCGAATTTTTTTTTAACGTACAAACTATGCATGAAAATGAATTATTAGTATTTTCCCGGATTCAGGAGATTTTTCCTGGTTTTATTATCAGTTTCCTAATTATATTCTCCGGCCACTGTGCGCAGCAAAAGCTAAAATGCTAAGCCTAGATGCTTATTACTTTTAATATTTGTAAAGCATTCTATCTACCAAAAGATTGTTAATGACTTTTAAATTATCAAATACATTTTTTAATATTTTTTTTTGGACACATTCAAAATTAAATTAAATTAAATCATCGTTTCTATAGCAGATAATATTTTACCGACCAATTTTCGTTTGTGAAAAAATCTATGCCCTATGTCTCCTCAAATTAAATCGTAAACCCTGTGACACAGATTCGTGCATGCAATTATAAACTTTCAGGTGGTGAACATTTTTAGACCTGGCCTTACATATATATACATCTCCTTTAAGTTCAGTACATCTCATTATTTAAATATTAATAATGACCGTGATAAAATGCAGGTTCTATGAAGCGCCTCCTTACACGCCTTATAAAATTGTCTATGGTTTCCTTATAAGCTTTCTAAATTTATTAGACGGCTCCAATTAGATTCTTGATGTATTTTTTCTATACTTATTGAGAGAAAGAGATATTGGGCCTGATTCTGAAGATGCACTCTAATTCTAAATTTAAGTACAGTACATCTCTTTCTCACAATATGTAATAGGAAAAAGTTAGCAAGAATTTGTATAGAGCTGTCAATTAAATTTAGATAGATTTCAAAGAAACCATAGATAATTTTAGACGGCATGTATGGAGGTGCCTCCTAAACACTGCATTTTATCACGTTTAATAAGTTCGACAATTGAACGCACGTTTCAAAATGTCAAATTATATGACAGCCATCCTTTTCGTTTTCATATTGAGAGAAAGAGATGTACCGAACTTAAATTTAGACTTAGCATGTGTTCTCCGGAATTAGGGTCATACTATTCTTAAATTTAGATTTAGAATGGTTTTCAGAATTAGGTCCATTACGGTCTTGTGGATTGTGGGTGTCATGTATGCTAAAATGCGTGTTTGTATGTGCGATTATATATTTTGTGACGTCATTGCATTTTGTATTGTCTGTGGTGGTACTAGATCTTTATTTATTTATTTTTATTAGGAAAAGGTAATGTGATTTTATTCTTTAATATATTATTGGGAATGTGCGTTAAATAAAACTGAATGGGTTTGACTGAAACGTTGTATAGTAAGTTTATTTGTAGTTGAATATCCTTCAAAAATCCATCAATATCTAACGCACATTTCCAATATTCCCAAAATGAAGCGACCTCAGCCGACGCAGCGCCGCCATTACCGTTGACTCATCCGCCGGAAAGCAAGCGCGCCCCGAGCGCACCCGAGCGCGCTCCGACCCTACCCGAGCGCGCTCCGACGATACCCGACAGGCCTCCGACTTTGCCCGACCGAGACAGACCAGTGCAATCAGTGCACGCGCTCGTAAATAGCTACCAACAGCGCATGTCTGGCAACAACCAAGCGCAGAGCCGGGATCCGAACCGGAACACCACGTGGTCGCTGGAGAGACAGAATAATAACTGGCAGAGCGTCGAGACGACATCGCATTTCTATACGGCGAGCGAACTGGGTCAGTTGTGTAGTTTGCTCGTGATTTAACGTTTTTAATCTTCAATATTAATCAATGAGGTTCCATTCTAATCTCTAAGGGTAGCCTATATTACAATAATAATATTATTAGGAATCAGAAGTGAAATAAGGTTTTTTAAAAACAACTACTACGAATAACAGTGATTATTTATTACACTTTTACACAAAACTCATCTCCTCAAAACAATATCTTCTTTTGATTACATAAATTATTAAACAAAGCACCAATTACTCAATAGAAGTTAAAAATACGGAACCAACAAGTCGCGTAGAACATAACCTCTACACTCCGAGCGCCGCCGAGCAAATGACGGCGAGTTCTTCGAGAGCTCTTTATATAGTTATGCTGTGGTCAACCGCACCTACTATTTGGAAAGTGGTAGTGGTACTTCTAATAATATTCATACACTCACACCTATTATCTAGTCCCAAAGTAAGGATCATTATGAGTTCTAGATGTATAAGAAAACATATAAACATCCATGACTCGGTAAAATGCTCGTAATGTGTGATGGGCACACAAACATTTGCTCCTACCGGGATTCGAACCCGAGACCCCTGACCGAGTAATCTATATAGCAAGGGGTACAGACCACTCGGCCAGCTGGTCGTCTAATGAATATAGATGCTCGTAGCACGAAGTTTTCTCACTGAATGCCTACCTTACATTGCTCCCAATACAATGCGTCATGATAAACTCAGGCGAGCTTACTTACTGCAAAAACAAACCACTATAAGTTAGTGTATTTCCTTGCGATCTTCTATAAGAATCCTTCTCCAGGCGGCCAGTTTAAATTCTATTGGTAAAACACCACTATACTCTTGTAATATACTTAAAAATTAGACCAAAATGCTGAAACGTTGCGATTTTAGGGACTATAAATAACTTCACATTAAAATGCTTCAAAACTTTGCATAAAATTCTCCCAAAGAACGCATTGAAATGCCCTGAAAATAAGTATTAAATTGGCCTAAAAATCGATATAAAATGCAACCAAAACTCGCATTAAAATCTCCCGGAAACATATTAGAAATGCTCTGGAAAATTTAATTAAAATTGCCTAAAAATTTGCATTAAAATGCACACAAAAAACTCGCACTATATTGCCCTGCATACTTGCATTAAATGCCCGGAAACTCAAATTAAATAACCACGGAAACTTACATTAAATTAAGTTTCGAGAGCGAAACTCACATGAAATAACCCCGTAAACTCATATTAAATTTCACTTGAATTAGAATGATCCCAAAAAGTCGCATTAAATTGCCCTCGAAACTAGCATTAAAATGCTCAAAAAACCCATATTAACCTGATTTGAAACTCGAATTTCTTTCATTAGGGAAGGCTTGTGCCCAGCAGTGGGACGTATGTAGGCTAGTGTGAATATGGTGATGAAATATAGATTAATATTGAAGGTTGAAAGTCAGTTTTGTATTCAGCTTATGGTTGGGCGCTGTCATTCTGTTTCTACTTTCCGCGCTTTATAAGACGCCTGTCCTTCAGTTTTTGGTACAAGATGAAATACCTGCTCTGATATGAAGAAACCCGTCATGTGACTTCATCTGCCTTTGTGTAAGGTTTTAGACGATTAGCCATAAAACGTTCTCCTTTTGTGGTCGCAGCCGTCTGCTTAAATTAGCCACTTAATTAGACGCCTAGGCCGTTGATAAAACGGCTGAAGAACGACTATCCAAGTCATTGAGCGCAACGTTGAACCATCGTGTTAGCCACCTAGTTAAGCCATACGATTGGTTTATGCAGGTTGTTCAAATCGAAGAGCTTTTGGGTGATTGGTAGGTTCAAGGTGACCACTGAAACCGAAATCGTGTTGGTTATAAGTGGTCATAAAAAATTACCTTAAACCTACCGATCACACAAAACTCTTCAATCACCCAAGACCCCCGCCTAGGCGTTCCAATAAGGTAACTTTCAATACACCAAGTTGTTCAACGTTGATTCTAGTTCAATTACCTATCGGCCTGGACGCTTATTGGATGCCGGCGTTTATTAAACGGCCTAGGCATCCAATTAACTGGCTAATATAACTAGATGACAGCAGACCAAGCATAACATTTGAGTTTGACAATGATCCTTGTTACAAAGGATTAAGATACGCCAATGGCAATGTTTAATTTTATATGCAGGCGTGTATACATAATTCGCATCTTTTGGGATTGTAGTGTATCTCAAACGTTAGTTTTAGTCTTTCATATCAGAGTGGAAATGAGGGGTATCGGTTGAAAACTTGTCAAGTTTGTGAATATTTAGATAGCGTGCGATTTCTGGTGCCCCTTGTTAAAAAGTATTTCGTCGCAAAACTAACTTATTCTTTGTATTATTACTAATAATATAGTAGTTAGGCAAGAATTATCTATATTGATTCTTCAAAATAGTGAGTAAGTTAAATAAATTCAAAAGTGACATTTTACAAAAGCACTCATTTATTTAAACACTTTCAGGGCAATATCCTGCATTATTTTTAAAATGATATTGATTTGAAATAATAGCATATTAATTCTCATTAATAAACTTAATTTCTTTATATAATACGTAGCATCTCGTAAAAATAAATAAAATATTTCTTTCGAGATACGATTTGAAATTTGTATAATGTCATTTTTTATTTCGTTAGTTTATTTTTATAGATTCTTTATATTTTATTGGATTATGACAAAATTTATTTTTTATTCATGAAAATTGTATAAATGTCCTAGGCCGATAGTTAGAAACCTAGGCGGATCGTCTAGCACTGAAGAGTTTTTGTGTTACTACCATCCAAAATGATTCCGGTTTTTAGTGGTTATAAAACCTTGAACCTACTAAGCTTACAAGCTACCAATCACGCAGACAGTCTACCTTTGAATCACACAAAATCTCTTCAGCACTAGACGATCTGCTGGATTCAACCATCGACCTTCGACATACATATTCTAAAAGTTTTTATTCAAAATTGTTACCTATCTTAAATTTTATATAATATGTTGTATTAAATAAATATGTCTTTCTTTTTTAAATTCATTATGGCTAAACAGGATCGAGTCATCTCCTCTATGTACTGCATCGGGTTAAGTGTATGTGCTTTTTTACTTGCGCGCGATCAAATAGCATTTGGGGTTGATTATGTTTACAAAGTGAAATATCTTTATTCTGAGTTATTCGGAACGAATATCCCTTTACAATCTTGTGAAGAGAAATCTACTATTGTTATAATATTATTAATTTAAAAAGCAATTGAGAAGAGTGCGGAGCTCTGATCATTCTGTGAACCCAGATGATTATCCGTTGCTTATACACTAAAATTAACACATTGTCAAAGTGTATAATCATTACTATAGTCAATTGCCAGTGTTCGATTATCGGAATTTCTCAGTCTCAATCGTTGTTCGATCGCACTGTAGTATATTATTTTATATGTGTATACTGCTTTTCCTTTATTGTATGTTGTTACGCTTGTATTTATATCGAGTGTGTATCTTATAATTATGTTGTTGTTTTTAAGTATGTTGTACAATGCTTGTGTTGTTAGTTCTTTGTGCTATAAGCTTTTTATTTTTACTATTCTAGCTTCAATATGCGCGTAGTATGTAGTTGTTGCGTTTTGAAACAAGTTTTAACTGTAAGAATAACTAAAATTATGAGTTTATCAAAATCACTCATTGCAAATACATGTTAGAGATTTTTATAGACCTTTTCTGTAAATAGCCACAAGGCTTGTATGTTTTTAATAAATCATTTATATCGCTTTTATTATTCAATACATTTTATTATTAAAGTCAAGTAGCACAGAAACCACTTTTAATTTTTTCCATTTTATCTCTAGTAAATTACATAAAACAATAATATTTGCACTTATTTTGAGTGTCGAATACACTATAATATATTATTGTTTTTTTTTTATCCTTCGGCGGTCATTTTCCTATGTTACTTTGCACTAGTTATGGGTATGTTGCTTTTCCTTGTCCTATATATTTGTTCTTTACTTTCGCCACTTCATTTCGGTGTGTGCGCATTACTACAACCCGGAGCACAACTTCGAGAAACAGCCCCCCTATCATAGCAAACAAAAGTGAACAAAAGTAGGTCCCTCTCTTCGTCCGAAAGTAAGAAAGAGATAAAACACATTTTGTGTGATATCTTGTCCACGCCCCGTGGTATAAATGCAGGTAAGAAAATCGAATTTGATACGTCACGACTCCTGTGAACGACTGTCTTTGTTCGTCAAAGCTACTACTTACGTCGAGAAGCGGGGCAACGGCGATGGAAATTACATGTGACATTACGATGTGTCAAATCAAATACTCTATACTTGAGCCGAAATTCGATAAAGAATTATTGTAAACAAACCAAATGTCATTTTGTCCCTTTCATTCTCTACCTTTCTTGCTCATCACTCTTACAAAAGTGACAGTAGTTTGTTTACATTTATTCGTTATCGAATTTGGCTAAGTATAAGATAAGACACTTTTCGATACAGCCGCGGTACGGTTAGATTATAACGATTTATATGAACTTGGTTTTTTACTTTGAGTTCCCATCTGTCGACGTTGTGCCCCGGAGCGTGGTTCTTTTATTATTTTGGTGAAATATTTCACCTTTAGTTTGGATTGTCATAGTGTGTCATATCTGTATTTTCTTATTGGGTGCTTGACGTGTGATGGGTTTATTTGTACGTATTACCGACGACAACGATGCTACAAGCGTGATTCATAATACTTTAGTCAAATTTAAAGTGTGTATGCAGCCAACTGGTTAAAATAACCAGCTAATTGGACGCCTAGGTGGATTGTGTTATACTGAAGAGATTTTGTGTGATTCGTTGGAATACTGTTTGTGTGATTTATAGGTTCTGAGTTTTTTATGAGTGCTTAAAACCGAATTCTTTTTGGTTTGGTCATAAAAAATAACCTTGAACCTACCAATCACTCAAACTCTTCAGTAGAAGATGACCCGCCTAGGTGTCCAATTAAACTGATTTTCATTACGCCTAGTTAAGCTTTGAGTGATTCTGTTCAAATAACTAGGCCTAGGCATTTAATGAACGGCCTAGGCATCCCATTAACTGGCTAATTTAACCAGATGGCTGCGACGAAATTTGGCTTAAGAATTAGGAAGTAAATAAAATTCCTTAATTTTATTTTATCATCGCAATGTGTGGAAGAAATTCAGAAAATGTCTAGACTAGAAAAAAATCAATGTCCTGGGCCGAACTCGCGATCTTTCAACGCGACAATCAAGTCCTCTCGTCTAGATATTTTCCTATTGATCGTTATGTTATTGAATTTTCAACTTTGTTCCCTCAGCATACGGTGGAAACAGCAGTGCCAGGCCAGCATCAGTAGCAGGTAGCGGCGGCTCTCCCGCCCTGGATCAGAGACCGGCTTCTAGGTACGTTACGAAGGCTTTGTAGTTTATAACCTCCGCCTTATTTGAAGTCGGTTAAAAAAGGGTCCTTTTTTAACCGACTTCAAATAAGGAAAAAATGGGCTGTATTGGTTCATAGAAATGTTTTGCAACTTTCGAATGCATCTTATTCGTTTGATAATTTCATGACGTTTCTATGAAGTAATTTATTATTGGCTGCATTATTCCATAGAAATGTTATGTAATTAACAAATTAATTAGACGTATTTGAAAACCGCAAATCATTTCTATGAATGAATATAAGCCATGTTTTATTTTATTGTCGTAATACCATCACTCACCATCCTGTATGACGTTGCACTTCTTGTTTCTACGTCAAAAAATTGTAAAACACCATTAATTATTTATGATTTCATTTGCCTGTCCCTTTAAAATTTATAACGCTTTATTTGGATCACTGCCCCCTTTTAATTTAATATAATAATACTTTCTAAATTATGCGTGGCGTAAAATAAATCATTCCCAACCTGAAGTATCAGGCTACCATAACTATGTAGGAGATGTTAAGCATACTAATCAATTTGAAATCATAGACAATTACGGGAATAAATAATCTTTAGTTTATAGCAAAATTGGGTCAGAGGAGTGTTTGGCGGGATTGTGTAGATTTTTATTACAATAATTGGAAATTGTCTGAGCGAACTTTGTGTTATAAAATTGGTGTAGTTTTATGAACCAAGTGTTTGTGTTGACGTACAACTAAAAGATTATTAGAATAAAAGTGATTATGGTGTGAAAGACGATGAGAACTTTCTCGTAGTTATCCACCTCATCAAACAGCATCATATGGAGACTGTCATCATATATTTCGCGTCAAATTCTCCAAAGAAGCATTGAAATGTGTAACACCAGCATTTCAATGCAATAAATAAAGAAATACTGAAGACATGGCTGTATGGGCATTAGTTCCCCTTGCCTTCCCATTACTGGGAGAATGAACCAAAAAAATTGGATCAGAGACAACTTTGAGCATTCACACGTATAGTTTCAACTTTCGCACATTGATAGCCTCGACGTGTTGCATTGCAGGTCCTCAGGAGAATCTGAACTGTCTGTCAGCAGTGTCACTAAGGATAAGAAAGATAAAAAAGGGGTGTTCGGAGGCTTATTCAGCAGGAAGAAGCGGCCGCAAAGCCATATGTAATTAACATACAGCTACTTAAAGACAGGCAATATTTCTATATATTTTCAACTTCGAAAGACAAAACCTTCGACAGATCGTATCGGATATCAATTTTGCTTCGCTAAATAATAACAATTACAGATAATTTATCGATTTACATCGGAAATAACAGTTAAAGCATTACGTTCGGCTGTTTTGAATGAAGAATCGTTGTAGTTTTTTTTTAATATTTACGGCCTTGGTGCTTGCCATTTTGCCCCGTCAATTAATAATGTTTTAATTCTTGTGTCTTATAGTACTAGAAGCGTTTCGAATATAAAATTAAGGTAATGATTTTTGGATAAAATAATCAATAAAATTTGGCTTGATACGTTACGATGCGATCTGTCGAAGAAATAAGCAATTCGATAGATATTTAAAGTTTTGCTAACAGGATGCTCATTGGCGAGAAACCGAGACAACAAATACGCCTATTGGTCAATTAAAAACTTGTCACTATTTCAACCAATAGCTATTCTGTATCAAACACAATAGCTTTTGTATTGTGTCTATCGCTTTGTATATAATGTATCGATGTATACATTACATCAACATTTATGTATATTTAGGATTTGCTATGTGCCTTCTGAAAACGTAGATATTACGTAAAAATTCGCTAAACCAGCAGTCATCTCTTTTGAACGTATTCGTTATGAAAGAGAGGTTCATATATACAAGTTTTATAATTGTAAAAAAATATGTCGCTGTCTTTTTCCTAACGTTAGGTGTTGAAAAGGACAGCGAAAGTTTATTTTTAACTTTTTTATAGTATCATATTTGGTACAATTCTTATTTGATAAGCGTAATTTCCAGTATTTGAAATTATTATTCCGTGGTTTTGGTTTGAAAACAATTTATTTAGTTAGAAATATTTTTAAAATTTATGATATTTTTAAACGTGACATTCCATAAATAATTATGTTTATTTCGAAAATGGTATGATAAATTGTTTTCGCGCCAAAGTTTCGAATAAGGTTTTGAACATTCCTAAACGACATTAACCGTCACAAAAGTGAATATGTTGGGACCAATAAAATGATTCCTGTTATATATAAACAAAATGTTCTATTTTATATATAACGTCTGTGAAAAACGCGGAGCCTTATACGATTAAATTACAATTTTTTGCATTTATATCAATAAAAAAAATTTGGAGTAGGTATATGACCGACTAAGATTTACAGGCGTTATATAAAATCGAACATTGAAGCAATTTCTTTATTTTATGTAACTTTGTTAATTTTAAAACAAAATACGACCAAGTGCCCTTAGTACATATCGGTCTAAAGACAGATTGTTAAGATTACAAAGTATTAATAAAAAATCAAGCAATATAGTAATTGGACAATAATATTGTGTTATTCTAGTTGTATAGGCTAAGTTTCATTATTTCGTATTTAATCTCTTTTCTAGTTAAAAAAAACTGAGATTCCACTTTTACACGGCGTTGAAATAGTCTTCTTAAGTTCGGACAAATAGCAGCCGGTAATTAAAAAATGTTGATAGTAAAATAGGCGGGAAAACTAAAAATGTCACTGATATTTTTACTTTAAAAAAACATCTGTATTGTGGAATTTCAGTTTGATAATGCATAATGTAAGTTTAAATTTCATTCGCTTATAAGAAAATTTGCCATTTTTAATGTTACACGATATTATTTTGTGTTGGATTGCATCATTGGATATCATGTTGTTTTGTTAAAGAAAAATAATCAAGTATTTTATAGTTGTAAGTAATTATGAAATATAGTTCTGCTTGAGTCCTGCCTATCAAAGTACAACACTTCACCTAACACTAATACGTTGATTTTTATAATTTTATTTCTTTGTTATATCTTGTCTGTCCTATGATGCAATTTGAAGTTAGAACTGTCAATAATATTTGGTTATTATTGAGGAAAACAATCTCTATAGGCACGGAACGGTCAAATAAGAACTGAACATGGTATAAATTAAAAAATAGCAGTTAAAAGGTTTAATGCTGAATATTTTGACAGTTGTATTTCTTATCTGTAATGCAAATTGTAATTTTATATTGTAAACTGTTTCGTTTTTCGTGGATGTTAAATAAAATCATGTTATTGTATTTGATGCTGCTTCTCGTAATACGGAATATATTTTTGAGTAATAATTGCTTTAGTTTTATTTCAAATTACTTTACTCCTAAAAAAAGCTAAGTGTGGAAGAGATTGTCCTATTTGTACAATACTCATTGCATTCCTGAATAAAATAAAATTCAATGGACTTGACTTGACATAATTTTTTTAGTACCATTACTTAAATTGTTCAAATTTTTTAATCCTAGGATTAAAAATGGATTTTATATTATTCAGACACTTTTGTTCTGCGCATTGTCCATTTTGCGATTTGTACATTTTGAATATGGTGCCCTTTTTGCTTTTTAACCGACTTCAAAAACGAGGAAGTTCGCAATTCGGCCGGTATGTTTTTTTTTCTATGTATATATACACCGATTACGCCCCTATGTTCCCGTTGAGTCACACCATTTTTTGTCACACTGTTACTCAACGGGAAAAATATTTCCGATGAGTAACACCGTAACTCAATGCCACTATTTTTTACCCGTTGAATAACAGTGTAACTAAACAGAACGCTGTATACCCGTTAAGTAACACCTTCTTGGGTAAAATCATTGTTCAAATTCGTATGTATGTAGCTGGATCATCCCCTAAAGTACCAGGCTACTATAAGTATATGAGAGGTTATTTATTGTACCCCTACGATTATTATATAAATAAAATAAGAGTATGCTAAACATCTACATAGATATCGTAGCCTGGTATTTCAGGGGAGATCCAGCTACATACATACGGGAAAAAAAATAGTGGCATTGAGTTACGTTGTTACTCATCGGGAATATTTTTCCCGACGTGTAACAGTGTGACACAAAATGGTGTGACTCAACGGGAACAAAGGATTACGCCGAGACTACTGAACCGATTTACGTGATTCTTTTTTTGTTCGATGCGGAATTTGGTCCCATAATTTTTTTTTCAAAATCAGTTGTGTAGTTTGGTTTTTATATGAAAAAAAACTGAAATTATTAAGTCTTTACGTATGCGAAATTGGCGGATTTTTGCTTTCCTATGACTTTTTAGTGAAACGATACGATAGTAGAAAACAATATAAGTTGACGTTTACCCATCTAGCGTCGACCGTAGAAAGTTATCACTAAAAATTAAAAAAAAAATTAACTCCGACTTCAAAAAACTGAAAAGGTTAGAATAATAAAACTTAAGTAGGTACGTTTCTAGGGGATGAGTATGTACATACTCATAATAATAATAATAATAATTCGTTTATTGCTTTCAAAAACATACATTAAAAAGTTTCAAGAATACAACAGTTTGAAATTGAACGATGAGTAATAAAGCAACTGGAGGAGGCTCAGCCTATGTTGTCCAGGAAGAGAATTCCTGTGCAACGCTGATTTTCAGCCACCCCCACTTCTCTAAAGGTCTTAAGTGAGGATATAATCGTCATGAGGGTTTCAATTCTTTTCATAAAAACATTGATCTATAAATACTATGAAAGGATCAGAACAACAGTACAGCACTAAAACATCCATAAAGCACTTATTTTGTGTGTGTGAGTGTGTGTGTGCGTGTGGGTGTCTGTGTGTGCGTGTGTGTGTCTGTGTGTGTGTGTGAGAGAGAGAGAGATAGTGTGAAAGAGATAACATCAACCATTATAATGGGTACTACTAAGTGAAATATTCTTTAAGGGGCAGACATTTCCAATATCCACGAACAATATCTTGTGCAGCATTTTGTTTTTTAAGCAAGGCAGCTTTATACTTAACCCTAAAGCAATCAGTAGTCATTTCTATTTTCATGGGAGGAGGTAAGTCGTTCCATATGCTTGCTGCGTAAAATTTGAACGACCTGCGAAATCGCGTGGAGTTGTGTTTGGGAACTAGCAGTATTTTTTTCCTTTCAGAACGAAGACTTCTCTTGGTGTTATCCTTTAACCAGTTCAGTTTTTCGAATAAATATTCAGGCTTTTTGTTCCAGATAACTTTATGAATAAGACAAGCATATTGAAGCTCCCTTCGAGCCCGCATGTTGAGAATTTTCATTTTATTTAGGTATGGGGTTATGTATTCCCTTTTCGGTACATTATAACAGAAACGAACGCACGCATTTTGTACACGTTGTATGGCTCTTTCTGTATTGACATTCAACTTGGGACCGAATACAGGACCGCAGTAGTTAAAGGGAGAGAGAATAAGTAAGTCGGACAGAAGTAGCCTCAGCTCTTCCCTTATGTAGGGTCTTATTTTATACAAGGCTTTGAGCTTGTAAAAAGAGTTTCTAATTTTTCCGTTCACATGATCTTCATACTTTTGTTCACCGTCCAAGACTAATCCCAAATTTCGCGTAAGTTTTACTTTTTCTAAGGTTACGTTATTGATCCGAACTTCGCGATCACAGTTAAAAACTTTCTCTATTTGCTGTTTTGTTCCCAAAACCAACACTTGCGATTTATTAGGATTTAGTACTAATGAGTTTTTTTGTGACCAGACATACACATTTTGGAGATCATCGTTTACTTTACTGATAGCATCTTCTGTATACCTGCCTTCAAATGAATAATACAACTGTGTGTCATCCGCATATTGGTGATATTTACATTTTTCTATGCACCGCGGTAAGTCAGCTGTAAAAATTGTAAATAATATAGGGCCCAAAATTGAACCCTGAGGCACCCCCCGAGACACCGCCCTGGGAGTGGACAGCCTCTTTTCTCCTCCGTTGTCATAAGTACTCACAATTTGTTCTCTATCCGTCAAATACGTTTGAAACCATTTACAAGTATTATTTGAGAACCCATAATGACTCAGTTTCTCCAACAGAAGCTGCGGGTGCAAACAATCAAAGGCTCTGGAGTAATCCAATAGCACCAGTATACTACTCAGTCCCTTATCTGATGCCTCCGTTATATCATCTGTAACATGGAGTAGAGCTGTTTCAGTGCCGTGTCCTCGACGAAATCCAGACTGGAATTTAGGTATAATATCATTATTTTCTAAGTAACTCACCACTTGATTCAACACCACCCTCTCTAAAACCTTCGAAAGTACAGGTAATATAGAGATAGGACGTAAATCTTTCAATTCATGTGCGGCGCTCTTCTTTGGGATAGGTCTTACCAATGCCTTTTTCCAAAAGGACGGAAACGCATAAGTCTCGAGCGATCTATTGATTATTGCTGTGATAATTGGAAGTGTTTTAGGCAGGGTAAGTTTTATCATTCTAATGTCTATTCCATCATGGCCCGCTGCATTTGTCGTGATAGTATCAATGATTCTACGAACGTCAGCCACCGTTGTTAGTTTGAGTTCAAAGTTATTAAGTATATTAGGAGTCGCAAGAACATCGCTCATATTCTGTACATCGATGTCACGACAAGAAGGAAGCGTCAAAAAATGACTATTTATTTTATCCGGATCATTAATAGCGTCCGGCAAGGAGTCTACATAAGTGTTATGAAGAATAGTACTACTTTTTATATTTCTCCATAGCTGTTTAGGCTTTTTTAAATTATTATTAATATATGAATTAAAATACGCCTTTTTTTCTAGTTTTATTGCTGTTGTTACTAAGTTTCTAAGAGAACGATAATAATCTTTTGAGGTGTCACTTTTAACTTTATGAGATCTTGCTAAAGCCTCGTCTCTCAACTTCATCATCAACTTAATTGTATCTGTTATCCACGGTTTTTGGCTATCTCTAATAATTATTTTTCTGATTGGTGCATGTAAATCAAATAATGTTATTATGTATTCATTAAATTTCCTAACCATTTCATCAATATTCTCTGTTACCTCAATAGAATGCCAAGGTATGGAATTCAAATCTATTTCAAACAATTCTGGGATTATATTGCTTAAAACTCGCTGATACTTTATATGCTTCAAATATTTAGGTTTCTTAAGGTCAAAATCCAGCATGACCATTGCATGATCACTTAAGCAGGGGTTATGTATCACCTGGATATTACTACACCGAGCCGAATCATCAGTCAAAACTAAGTCCAAAATTGTTTCCGTAGTAGTGGTAATTCTGGTCGGTTCGCCAACTAGTTGATCAAGCTTGTGTTGGTTGCAAAATGTAAGCAGTTCCCTAGCATGTGCTGAGTCCGATTGACCAAGATTAATATTAAAATCACCCAAGACACAGGTATAATCACACTGTGATAAAAAGCTAATTGACTCACTAAGAGAGTCCAAAGTGTCCCGAACACTGATGCTTTCCGGTCTATAAACAGTACCCAGAGCGAGGGTACCACCAGGCAATAGAACTTTAAGCCATAGCTGCTCCAGGATGGAGTGCGGATGTTGACACAATTTAGTAGTGATTCCTCGCCTAACGTAAAAACCAACCCCACCACCTCTCTTACCTTTCCGCGGTCTGTGTATAAATTTGTAGTTCGGTATAGTTGGCGCGAGCATCTCCTCTCTCATCCCCTAGAAACGTATTTTTTGGAGTTGGTGCTAATTTGTTTCCAAAAACAATAGAAAGTGAAGCACCGACTCCAAAAAATATGTTTCTAGGGGATGAGTACCTACTTAAATTTAATTATTATAACCTTTCAGTTTTTTGAAGTCGGTTTTAATTTTTGTTTAAATTTTTGTACATTATGCTCCAAAGGGTTTTGTTAGTAAGTTTCTAAAAAGTGATACCTGATAGATAAACTCAAACTTTTTTCTGATAATGAAAATTACAAAAAAAAAAAAAACAAATATCTAACAAAACGGAATGTCCGTTTTGTTAGATATTTGTTTTATTTTTGTTCTAAAGAAAACAGCAAGAATTTGGGGGGTGTGTTGTGTATGCCTTGGTATATTTTCCTCTTAGTAAACCCGAATATAAGTGGTGAAATGTACCAAAAGATATTTAACTTACGTGTGGAGATTTTAGATAAAAAAATATAATTTTACAAATGATTGCCAGCCCATGGCAATCATTTGTAAAATTATTTTTTGATCCAAGTTAGTAAAATATAGTACAGATTTAAATAATGTAACTTTACAAAAGATGGTGCTTTAACTTTCAAATACAAACGCACTAAGCAGAAATTGACGGAATAGAATAGCAATATTGTTTTATTGTATTCTTCCTTTTTGTTGCTGGACCAAAAAGATCAATGATGGGCTTTTGGCTACTTTAATTACCATAAATGTAACAGAATAGAAAAAATGAGTTGTATGAAATTAAATCATTTATTTACATTACATAAAAAGGCAATCAAATTTAAAATTTTGGAAATAAACACAGCTTAAATTATTTTAATTACGTATTAATTTAACATAAATATCAAGATCATGTTGAAATATTCACTAACTCCGATCGCAAAAGGCCTCATCCCGCCCCAAAACATGTATTTTTTTAGTCTAAACCTTCTTGTAGAAACTATAGTTTTAATTGTATAAATAAGATTATTCTGTATTTAACAAACTTTAATGACTTTAGATTTATATTGAAAACTAATAGGTAGGTACCTATTGTATCAAAAATAATTTATTTGTGAAAAGGGTAAGTTGGGAGCAGGGGAAACGTCTCATAAAATGCTATTATCATAACACTTGTCAAGATTTTTATATCATTATCAGGCAACCCTTGTTTAAAAATAAATTAAAAGTGACTCGCCGCGTATGGTATTTTAGATATCGGATATAGTCTTCAAAACACCGAAATAAAGTGGCGCTGGTATAGCTGGATTGTAATTAGATCCATAGCGATGAACCACGTTGATATTACCTCTTTGATAGACCGCTTCCAAAGATGTCCTTAGCAACGCAGCTTGAGCCGAACTGGGATTAATATTTGTGCCTTTCTTGTTTTTGAGGTAATAACTTATGTCTGTTTGTGGGTCTGTGGGTATTTGAGGCCTTAGAATTGGCCCATAGTGCCCGTCAACATATCTTTTACTACGCATCAACTTTTTCAAATTCTTAACCTTTTTTGGCGGCAAAAGCTTTTTGGCGAAAATCTTGTCCAAATCCAGCGTTTGTTTTATATTAAGTAAGCCTGGTTTATTTTTATTAAAGTTAATTAGGTCGGGCTTGGGGCTTTCCGATATTTCATATTTTGTAGGCAACGAACGTTTTTGAACGTGTTTGATTGCTAAATTGTTGTTAACATCAAACGACTGATATTGATTTACATTATCATATTCCGTTTTAGCATTAGAAAATTCCCAAACTTTATACTTCATGTAATATTTCAATTGTTTTACCAACGGATCGTTTTCGTCCGACAATGATCGTTTTCTAATGTTTTTAGACATGAGTAACTCAGCTCTGAACCGGTTCAAAAATTCAGATCAATTTACTTGAACAGTTGACCTGCAGCTCAACGACAAAACAAACAGCTCACGGCTCACTCGCTAGGTTAGGTATATTCACCCACAGAGTCACAGTCTCACCGAGTCACAGACGCGCGAGTATTATTATCGGCGAACGAACCGCGAGCTGCGAAACGGCTCCGGTGTCGGTCGGCTCGGCGCGGCGGCACTCGGTAATATTCGACTCTGTAAGTCGCTCGCAAAGCAGATCTACAAACGTTCAGCTCAGTAGTGAGCTGATCTGTGAGCCGGTTCGCAGGTCCGGCTCACTTAAGTGAACCGTGAGCTGATCTGTGGTTCATAGTTTTTTGTTGAGTTACCCATATCTAAATGTTTTTGATTTTGGGCCCTGTCAAAGATGGCGCCGCAATGCCTCGGTTGTCAGTAGCAACCAGTATTTCCGGTTCTAGTGCGGAGACAGAAGTATCATCACTTATTCCTGATCTCGATATTCTTTGCGTGTCTGGTATAGGGACCGGTGACTGTAGAGCTGTAAGTGATAATTATTTATTTATTTTATTGGATAGCAGAATATTTCTAGACATTGAACGCTTAAGCTAAAGGAGCATAAACAAGCTCGCGGCCCGCCTCATAGTAAAGTGGTACCTATATGCTAATATAATTTTACTTAGGTAGGTAAAAACAATAGTCACACCAAAAACACTTTAATAAAAAAAAAAAGCTAAAAGCTATAAAAATTGACCGAAACTATGAAATGGCGCCAAAACTGAAATAAATTATTCTCTGTTTTAATTATTATTATTAAAATGTAGGTACCTACTATTTTAACTGGGGGTGATTACTATTACTAATTTTGTTCTGGCTTCCCTTTTAGTATAATTTACCCTTCGCCACTGTTACGTACGTTACTATATTTGATGCGCATTGTATCAATATTTTTGATGCACTCGGTGCTGTCTGCTTTCCATATAGTAATTTCTAATAAGTAAAAATTATTGGTTGACTGGGAGATATCTCTTGTAGAGGTCAGTCCTTCTTGTGACATGATTTGAACAATAAAGAGTAATTATTTAAAAAGGTTTCAACAATAATAAACACGAAGATGAAATTTAATAAAGATGTAAAGATGTGATTTAATGTTAAAATAAAAAAATTAAGAATATTTAATAAAGATTCTGAACAAAATAAGTAGGTAGGTACCTAATCGCTTTCGAAAGAAAAGTATGAACTCTCAAAAAAGACTATTTTAATTTCTCGCTTTTACTAACGTTAAAGGTTCTATATGTATTTACCAGCGACACCAGATAACACCCTGAGTTGGTCAGATACAGATGGCGCGTTGGGAAAAGCACATCGCACTGTGGCAGGCTGGCCGGACACCTCTTTGATGCAGTTCAGGATCCTCATCTTAAGCTCGTCTGAGACGTTTAGCGGATTGAAAGACGGCGGGATGGGGGATGCTGTTAGACGAAACATGTTTTATTTTAATGAGGAATGAGAATAACAATGCGAGGAATATTTAAGAGAAATCTTCAACTGAACCAAATTTAGAGCTAGGAAAGAACGAAAATAAAACCATGTTATAATTTCGGGGGATCCCGACCAACCGAGCCGACTACTTATGTACAAAATACATTTGCAACAATTCTACCTCCTGAAAGCGTGAAGCTCATTTAGGAAAACGCCACGTTGCTCTCCTGTTATAAATATAAAGCTTTCTTTTGATTCCGTACAGGTGCTATTAGCGTCTATAGACCACGGCAACCTTATCATCAGGCGGGCCGTACGCTTGACACCTCCGTGGTATAAAAAAAGGAATGACTTACGCGGTCGCTTGGGCTCCTCCGTGATGTAATCTTCAGGCGCCGGCTCGTAGCCGGTGAGTTGGGCCAGCTTGTCTAGGTACCACGCCAACCGGAGTAGCAGCTCATTCTCCTCCATGCTAGCGTCCTAGAAACGAATATAGAGAATTAACTGCCCTTTGGAGTTGACTGGAGATTTACAGAGGATCGCAGAGCAGCATATAAACCTCAATATTATTCTTACCAAGAGAATGCGTAATTATTAACTACGAGGGGCATTCAATGTTTTCTTCGCATCGGTTTAATTTACCAATGGATATGGGTAATTTTATTAACTATGTATCTCAGTTGCTAGTACTGTTTGAGTAGGTACCTATAGGTAAAAAAAACTGATAATTATAATTATTATCATTATTTTTCAAGTAGGTAATTCTTTGTGAATCAAGACAAGTTGGAAATGAGTTTACAGTATCTTGTCTTTTTGAACTAAATTTATGCTTGCTCAGCCTCTAGTGTATGTTATTTGAATGAAATAGTGAGTTAATAAGCTGGAGAGCCTTTAAAATCTGGTCATTTAGGTAGGTACTTCATTTTCGGCTAGAAAAACTTCATACCTATATGTTTCTGAATATTCCTCAAAATTTAAATGGTTTCTGATGGTTTTCAACTCTTGCCATCCTTTCCCTACACTTATTATTTCCCTACATATGGGAGAAACACATGAGTAGCTTGGGCGCTGGCCCAATGCTAGTTGGTGGGTTAAAGCGGTGTCAGTAACAACCGGGACCAACAGCTTAACGTGCTTTCCAAAGCACGGAGGAGCTCGAGATTATAAATTTTGGTTGACCCATCCCGGGATCGACCATGGCAAAAATTGCTTTGTTTTCGTTATCGAAACCAGAGCACTCAAACTATTACGCCACCGAGCTCCTCGAGTACTCGAGTGAAAGAGATATACTCTTATTTAACCTCTTTTACATCTAAACGTGTTTCCCTCAAAAAAAAGGGATTCGGCAGAATATCAGCGCTCCGTGTAACGCGGAGCATAAATGTGCTATTGTGCAAATGAGTGGGTGATGGTATAGCGATAGACAGTCATTGATATTGATCCTTACTTGTTTTGAAAATTAGCTATAGTGGTATATGTCATGTAAATTTTGTGCGCCAAATTTGCGAATAAAATTATGTCTATGTCTATTCTAATTAAGTGTGTCTTTAGAATGGAGTCCTATATAAAGGCTTTGCCAAACAGAACGCGTACTTAGCGCGCGTCAGAGCGCTAGAACCAGTGGCGCTTGTCTGACTCCGCCATAGAATAATATTAATCCAAGGAGGACTCCGCGCTATAGCGTCGATTTGTGTTGTACTATGAACGGTATTAGCTGTCAAATATAGCACCGGCGCTAACAGTACGCAACGCCGGTGCTCTATTTGACAAAAAGAGCAAAGCCTTTAAGTGTCACCTTGCTATACTTGGCGCTGTACGCGACGTCTTGTAGCCGTCGTGTGGCGTGTAGCGCGAGATCCGCAAGCCGGCGCACGTGCTCGCTCGCCTCTGTCGCCTTCCTACATAGCTCCAGGAAGGTCCCATCGCTGGAGAAATTGGTGGCCGCTGACAGGGATATGTTTGGAGGTAAGCCCTGAAATAACTGAAGCTGATAAATTCATTAATCTTTATGTAAATGAAGCAGGGCGGGGATGTTCTTACGCATCATACAAAGTTTTACCCCTACCAAGATTCAAACCCGAGACCCCAGTTTAATAGAATGGTGTACTGACTGACTACTCTACTTGACCAAGTTCCATAAACACAGCCATTAGAGAGCATTTTAAAAACAGGCAGAAGCCTGAATGGGATTAAAACACTCCAAATCCTTCCTAGGTAGGAGGATGAAGTAAATATATCATTAATTTTGTCCATGCGCACCCACATATCGGTAGCCATTTCTCGGCCCGTGACGTCACTGTCTGCTGCATAATTTTCGACTGAGCATATTTAGGCGACTTGTAACAGGTCCTACAACATATAGCTATAGACATAGCGATAGGTATGTTTGAGAAACGAACACACACCTAAATTATTGCTTCTATAATCATCTTTTTTTTTTTTTTTTTTATACTACTAGATGATAAACAAGCTGACGGCCCACCTGATGGTAAGCGGTTACCGCCGCCTATAAACACCTGCAATAACAAGGAAAAATCACTCGATATTGCAGGTGCGTTGTCATCCTGGGGCCTAAGATGAAATGCCGTCCATGCCCAGAAATTACACTTACACATAATCATCATCAATTACACATCATCATCATCACCAGCCCATATACGTCCCACTGCTGGGCACAGGCCTTCATACATGGGTGAAACACATGAGGAGTTTGGGCCATAACACTACCACGCTGGCCCAGTGCAGGTTGATGGGTTTAAGTGGTTGGAGTAACAATCAGGACCAACGGCTAAGCGTGCCTTGCGAAGCACGGAGGAGCTCAAAGATTAGAAATTTTGGTTGACCCATCCCGGGATTGACCATGGCGAAAATTGCTTTGTTTTCGTAATCGAAACCAGAGCGCTCAAACCAGAACGCCACCGCTCTTCCTCCCGCTTCTATAATATGTATTAACTATTGTCGTGTGCGTGGTTGTGAATATAGCTCCAAAAGTGCTACTTTCGCATTCAAAACAATAGTAGTATGAATGACATAAATAAAAAGTTGTCAAATGCGTAATTATAAAGAAGTTTAAAAATATTGCCCATAGAAATTCAATGAATCGTTTCTTTGTCGTACTTCCCTCCTTCCTATAACATGGGTTCCTTTAAGAGAGGCGTGAAAAAGCACCTTTCGGGCCGGCAAGGTGGAGGCGGCTAGAGCAGTCTTCGCATATGGACTCTTCTTACCGCTTTATACCAGGTATCATCAACACCACCATCATTGCCGTGCTTCTTATAAAAAATATGGCAATTCTTGTAAAAAATATTTCTTTTATAGAGGACGGTGCCGCCAATACGACAATAAATTAAAACATGAGCTATATTGGTTGAAAGAAATGTTTTGCAACTTTCAAAAACATCTTATTCATTTGATAATTTCATGACTTTTCTGTGAAATAATGCAGCCAATGTTATATATGAAATGTCATGAAATTATCAAATGAATAAGATGTTTTTGAAAGTGGCCAACCATTTCTATGAACTAATATAGCCCATGTTTCTTTAATGTCGTATTGACGGCACCAACCTGTATATTCCTTTATTTTATACCACGCAGCCATCTCTAGTTAAAATAGAAGTGTAAATAATATATCAATAACATATATTAGACGCTATATATTTTCTACTGCGTTAGCGGGCTGGTAACCTGCTATAGGACGAAAGGTCAAACAAAACTTACCGAAGAGAAGCTATTACCAGAGCAGTTCTTCAGCACGTCGATGTACCGCTCGATGGCCAGCCGCAGTCCGTCGAGGTACGAAGGACCATTGGCGATAACCCCGTTACTGACCTATGGAAGCATAATATTCATATATTCTTAATTTTTGATTTTAACATTATTATAAATGTTTGAAAAATTACTTAGTAATTAAAATAGAATAAAACTAGAAAAATTTTACGTCCTGAGGCAGGAATCGAACCCACGACCTTTCGCAATCCGGGCGACTGCTCTGACCACTGAGCCACCCAGGACTTGGGATATCCCTGTGAAATTCTTCTAGTCTATCTTGTATTTGCGTTTATGAGCTAACGTCCACCCTACAATGTCGAAATATTCTATTTCAACATCCGAAACGAGTATTTACAAGATAGACTAGAAGAATTTCACAGGGATATCCCAAGTCCTGGGTGGCTCAGTGGTCAGAGCAGTCGCCCGGATTGCGAAAGGTCGTGGGTTCGATTCCTGCCTCAGGACGTGAAATTTTTCTAGTTTTATTCTATTTTAATTACTAAGTAATTTTTAAACATTTATAATAATGTTAAAATCAAAAATTAAGAATATTTGAAAGCACTGCCCCAACTTAACCGAATCGTCGGTATTTGTAAAAATACTCGTTTCGGATGTTGAAATAGAATATTTCGACATTGTAGGGTGGACGTTAGCTCATAAACGCAAATACAAGATAGACTAGAAGAATTTACAGGGATATCCCAAGTCCTGGGTGGCTCAGTGGTCAGAGCAGTCGCCCGGATTGCGAAAGGTCGTGGGTTCGATTCCTGCCTCAGGACGTGAAATTTTTCTAGTTTTATTCTATTTTAATTACTACATAATATTCATGTACAGATAGCACGTCAAGTGTGACAGTAGCACTAAGAAAGACGTCTTTACTACAAACGAAATAAAGGCAGTCTCAAGATCAAACTGCTACGGCTATTCTCGAATTTAGACCGAACGACCTCACGTTATAGATCGCATCCAAATAAAATTGTTAGTAAACTTTTAAATTTGCCCTTATTCTGGAGAACTCACGCTGAGTCTAAAAGGCTGTTCCAAAATGTATCTCGACCAGATCTATGTACAGCCGACAGCACGTCAACCGTAACAGTTTGAACTTGAGACCGCCCTTACTGCGTTCGTAATAGAGGCGGCTTTCGTAGTGCAACTGTTACTCTTGATTTGCTGCCGTGTGTACAGTATACTGAAAAATAGATAAAATATGTAGAACACTGTTCAATTGTCGGTTTTCTTTTTATTTGCTTTGTTGCGTAGTACAAAACAAGATTTTTTATAGAAAAAACTGCAACACAGTCAAATATTCATGTCGCCCGCCATATTTCCCTATTAAATAATGGTGAAATCGACGAAAATTTTCAACTGGACTGTGCGCTAGTTTGCCGTCCTTGTAAAACAATAGATATGAACAGCAACTAAAAGGCGCCAGGTTCAACGAAATAAATCTTTTATAATGAGCATGGAACCTAAATATTAATGAGTACGTATCGATAATATCCCAATAAGTTGATTGATGTAATTAGGTACTAGTAACGCATTGATGTCAAAGATAATAGTGATAGGCAAACCGCACAAAAAATATTTTACGCTTGGCTGCGCAACCACGTGATATCTCATGCGAAGAGCCATTTACTTGAAATACGAAGGTAACCTACTCAAATAAACACGGTAAAACCGACTCTTCTTTCCACTGCGTACATGATATATTATATCCATTAAAACAAGCCGCGTAATCGGAAATGTAAAAAGGTTTAATAACTTCAGAGGTATAATATTATTACCTATACAATGGAAAAACTTTTTACGCACGCACAATTCTGTATGCTGTTACTGACTTGACTTTGCACATAATTATAGAAGACTGGGGCATTACAGCATGGCCTTCTTCAAAAATGGCGTATAAAGGTTTTTACGCGGTCGGCATCGCGCAAGACATGTGATACCCCTGGTGTTGCAAGATTCCATAGGCTACGGTAACCGCTTACAATCAGGTGGGCAGTATGCTTGATTGCCATCTTAGTGGTATAAAAAAAGACTGTTATTAACACTTACTTTTTTCACCATATAAATGTCGTAATTATAACCATTTGCATAAGTATTCGGTTTGGTTTCTTCGCGCTCCTTCAAATGCTCGCTGATGGGATGTAAATTCTTCTCATAATGTTTGAAGTAATCAATAACGCTCTGATGCGTCCTATCAGTATTATGCAGGCTATCGCCATTAATATTGTCGTAAGAAATTTGATCGCTATTCAACTTGGATTCTTTATCATCATCATTAGAAAACTTTTCGAAATAAAACCTCCTTACTTCCGGTAGATCAATCGTCCAACCTGTGACTTCCGAGACAAATATCACAGACACACAAACCAGTACAACACTAGCACCTGTCATTTTACCGCGCTTTTCTGACGGCACTTTCAAAATGGTTGCCTTGACATTCGGTTTGGCGGAAAATAATAATTTAATGAAACTATTGAAATTGATAGATTGATTACTGTTCGTTAAAACGTTATTATCTTGAGGAATCACGCTTTGTACTGGGATGGGAAATTCGGAAATTAGCAAACAAACGGATGTGCATTTTTTGCGTAATTATTCGTTTCCCGCACCTCATTGTTAGGTGTTAGGCAAGTGGTGCTGTGCTCATTATTATGTAGTATTTATTAGCAGTTAATATTAATACAATAATCGACAGATCCCCTGTTATACTTAAAAAAACGACTCGGAACATATTTATTTTTGGAATACTTTTACCCTCTCGCACGCAATAGCGAAGTCAGACAGTGGATGGATGACCGATTATTTGTCGGCTAAAATAAAACATCTGCTTATTTTTTCAACCATTATTTTTATTGTTGGCTACCAAGTACATAAGACAGCACATGAAGTGTAACAACTGCACTACTAACTAATAGGGGGGGGGGAGGGGATCGAAAACTAGCAAAATTCGTCTTACGTAATAAATGAATGGCCCCTAAGAACCAAATAGAATCGCTTCATTCAGGCGTGCCTAGCCTCGCACAGCGCACCTTATGTGGGAACGGCTTAGGAGAGCGAGGTTGTGTACGTATAGACGAGAGCATATCAAGTGTAACAATTGCACTACGAAAGTCGCCTTTATTACGACCCAGTAAGGGCGGTCTCAGGGTCAAACTGTTACGCTTGATGAGCTGTCGATTGTAGAAAACACGCTCACGACGTGAGACTGGTTCGTTACGCATCCTTGCACCGCTACCTCGCACATCTCTGGTGGAAACGCAGCCTTAGCGTCCACTTGCAAGTCGCAGAATCAGTGCTAAGCTTGGGTAAATAATTTCAAAATTAAAAAAAAACTTAAGTAAGCCCCGGCGTCATTAATCATCTGTCTAACACCATCTCAATAAGACTATTCATAAGAGCCCAAACACGCTATATCTGCTGTAAGTTTCTGAAGAATTATCAATTTCGCAGACTTTTTGATGGTATGGGATCAGCCCAAGGTTAGTATGTCATGGGATTGCCACCGAAGTGACAGTACACCAAATTTGAAATCAATCGGATCTGTAAAAGTTAGTAAAATAAACGCCCGAACTGATCTTCATAAATTATAGCTAAGAACCATCGTAGTCACATCAGATTTCAAACAAAAAAAAACGAATCATAATCGGTCCATTCGTTAAGGCGCTACAACGCCACAGACAGACACACAGATACACCGATACACAGACAGACACGTCAAACGTATAACACCCCTTTTTCGTCGGGGGTTAAAAATATCAATAGGTACATAAAAATACTAGGTGGTAGGCCCGTATGTAGGGTCGTCTGGGTAGGTACCACCGCCTTTACTAGGTGGTAGGCCCGTATGTAGGGTCGTCTGGGTAGGTACCACCGCCTTTACTAGGTGGTAGGCCCGTATGTAGGGTCGTCTGGATAGGTACCACCGCCTTTACTAGGTGGTAGGCCCGTATGTAGGGTCGCCTGGGTGGGTACCACCGCCTTCACTAGGTGGTAGGCCCGTATGTAGGGTCGTCTGGGTAGGTACCACCGCCTTTCTTATTTCACCCGTGAAACAGTTCGCTGTTTGGGATAGAAGGTAAAGGTAGCCAGTGTAATTACTGGATATGGACGGCATTTCAACTTAGGCCTCAGGATGACGCACCCATTCTTTTGGGCCAGCAAGGTGGAGGCGGCTAGGAACAGTCTTCGTATGGAATCTTTTGCCTTTTCATGTCAAGTGGTCTTGTCATTTGCCATGCTATGTATAAAACGATTTGATATCTTGTAAAGATAAGAAAAAAAAATCTTTTTTTTGATTATGTAAATAGATTTTTTTCCTATATTATCAACAAAATCTTCAAGACACAACAATTATTCTAAGGGCCCAGCTGCCCCAAGAAAATAAGCACGCTCCTTTACTTAAAGTAAATCCACATCAAGCGTTACAATTTGACCATAAAACCACGACGAGCGATAATGGTGCTGCCATCTGTATCTAATTTCGTGTAATTCATTCTAAATTGGATGAAAATGAAAAGCAAAAGTAGCTGTGTTAAAATATTTTATTAAATTATTAATTATATCAATAATACCTATAGTAACTTATTCGATAGCGTTTGTGAAGCGTTATGTGACCCTTACTATACATATACAACAGCGTCGCGGGCGCAGAAAATACTTATTCGTCCGTCAAAAATATGCCTTTTTGAATAGTATGACGTAACGACTCGTGACGTCACTGGGCCCGTCCCATACAGGGTGGTGACGTCAATACGACATAAAATTAAAACATGGGCTACATTAGTTCATAGAAATGGTTTGACACTTTCAAATTATCTTGCTCATTTGATAATTTCATGTCATTTCTATCATATATAACAGCCAATGGCCCTAATTCTGGAGAACACATTCTAAGTCTAAAAATTTAAGTTCAGTGCAATTCTTTCTCTCAAAATGAATACGAAAAGGATGGCTGTCATATAATTTGACATTTAGAAACTTCCGTTCAATTTTCGACCTTATTGAACGTGATAAAATGCAGTGTTTAGGAGGCACCTCCGTACATGCCGTCTAAAATTGTCTATGGTTTCTTAGAAATCTATCTAAATTTAATTGACAGCTCTAAACAAATTCTTGCTCTCTTTTTCCTTTTACATATTGCGAGAAAGAGATGTACTGTACTTAAATTTAGAATTAGAGTGTGTCTTCAGAATCAGGCCCACTGTCATATTATTTCATAGAAATGTCATGAAATTGTCAAACGAATAAGATGTATTTAAAGGTTGCAAAACATTTCTATGAACTAATATAGCCCTTGTTAGATTTTAATGTCGCATCGACGTCATCACCCTGTATAATTTTACACAAGATGGCATTTGATAATCGCTATAGCTAAATGAAATATTTATGGTATTTGACATAAGCCATCGATCGACCCTCGTGCGCCAATGTCATTTAATACATAAAATTCTCGAGTCACAAATTTAGTTGCCATACTCCTCCGAAACGGCTTGACCCGATTTTTATGAAATTTTATATGTATATTCAGTAGGTCTGAGAATCGGCTACAATCTATTTTGTTTTTTTTTTGTTAATTCTCCCTATAAAGGGAAGGCAAAGGGAACTAATGCCCATACAGGCATGTCTTTAGTATTTCTTTATTTCTTCTTTTATTGCATTAAAACACATTTCAATGCTTCTTGGGAGTATTTGACACGAAATATATGATGACAGTCACTTTATGTAATACTTGATGAGGTGGATAACCACAAAAAAGTTCTCATCGTATTTCACAAATTAAATTACCATTCTCCTCCGAAACGGCTTGACCGATTCTCATGAAATTTTATATGTATATTCAGTAGGTCGTACAATCGGCTACTATCTATTTTTTTGGACATTTTTTTATGGCGAAACAACGGTCAGCTAGTATCACATTTTCCATTTAGCGATAGCGTCAAATGGCATCTTGTATAAGGGTGTTTCTTAGGTATTGTACAACGCTGTTAGTAAGGGAGTATAATATGTATGTTTGTGTGTCAGTTCATCCCATCCTGGGGCGTCCCATGCCGCGGCCCGGAGCCGGCATGTCTCCTCCGCTTTTCACGTTCTTGATGGTCTCGTCAACAGACAGGATCTGGAACAGAATATGGATGATGAGTGGCAGTGAACACATGGGACAGTGTCGAGATGGGATTGTGTCTAGAAGGACTAGAGCGCTGTCGATTATTAAGAAACTGTCGGATCGAGGATTCGATTCGAAAAGTCACATGCCGCCTCGCTTTGACGCACCGCGGTAAAAAGTGATAGCTATAGTTTCCGAAATTCGAGCCTTTTCCGACGGTTGTGAATAAGGGGGCAGATGGACTGTTTTCAATGAGACTGTGTCCAGGTGGGACTGAATCCAAATTTAACAGTGAAAAAAATGGAAAAAATATCATGTCTTGTGGTGAGGACAGAATCCGGCACAGGACATGATATTTTCGAGAGACAAAAATAAACTGTCAAAAGATGTGATTTTTTTATTGTAATATCATTGTAAATAAAACAACAATTATTAGAATATTAGAAAAATATTAGAAATATACTAAATAAACATATAAACATACTTGACTCGTAAACAAGTACAACAAACTCGTTTACTAGGTGGTAGACCCATATGTAGGGTCGCCTGGGTAGGTACCACCGCCTATCTTATTTCAGCCGTGAAACAGTTCGCTGTGTTTCGGATTGAAGGGATAGGTAGCCAGTGTAATTACTGGGCATGGACGGCATTTCATCTTAGGCCTCAGGATGACAACACACCTGCAATATCAAGTGCTTTTCCTTGTTATTGCAGGTGTCTATAGGCGGCGGTAACCGCTTACCACCAGGTGGGCCGTCAGCTTGTTTGTCATCTAGTTGTATAAAAAAAAAAAAAAAAAAAAACAAATGCTCGTATTAATCATAGAAACATTTGCTACTACCGGGATTCGAACCTGGGACCTCTCGACCAAGTAGCCTATATAGCAAGGGGTACAGACCACTCTGCCAGCCGGTCGTCGAATTATTGTGAACGAGAAATAAATAAATATTAAATAATGTATGTGTGACCTGTGCGGCGGCCTCGCAGGCGGCGGTGATCGCGTTGATCTTGACGACGGCCGGCTCCCAGACACACGCCTCGAAGTTATCCGCGATGTCCTCCTTCTGGATGTCCACGCCGTACCACACGGATCCTACCACACAATATTATTACAATATGTTTTAAATATTTGTTTATGACAGTAACATGTGGTGTCTATAAAGCCTTGGAAATATTTGCTTATGACGGTAATTTGTGGAGTCTATAAGGCCCTAGAAATATTTGTTTATGACAATAACACGTGGAGTCTAGAAGACCCTGGAAATATTTGTTTATGACAGTAACATGTGGTGTCTATAAAGCCTTGGAAATATTTGTTTATGACAATAACACGTGGAGTCTATAAGACCCTGGAAATATTTGTATATGACAGTAACATGTGGTGTCTATAAAGCCTTGGAAATATTTGCTTATGACGGTAATTTGTGGAGTCTATAAGACCCTGGAAATATTTTTTTATGACAGTAACATGTGGTGTCTATAAGGCCCTGGAAATATTTGTTTATGACAGAAACATGTGGTGTCTATAAGGCCCTGGAAATATTTGTTTATGACAGAAACATGTGGTGTCTATAAGGCCCTGGGAATATTTGTTTATGACAGTAACATGTGGTGTCTATAAGGCCCTGGGAATATTTGTTTATGACAGTAACATGTGAAGTCTAGAAGGCCCTGGGAATATTTGTTTATGACAGTAACATGTGGAGTCTATAAGGCCCTAGAAATATTTGTTTATGACAGTAACATGTGGAGTCTATAAGGCCCTAGAAATATTTGTTTATGACAGTAACATGTGGAGTCTATAAGGTCCTGGAAATATTTGTTTATGACAGTAACATGTGGTGTCTATAAGGCCCTGGGAATATTTGTTTATGACAGTAACATGTGAAGTGTCTAAGGCCCTGGAAATATTTGTTTATGACAGTAACATGTGAAGTGTCTAAGGCCCTGGAAATATTTGTTTATGACAGTAACATGTGAAGTGTCTAAGGCCCTGGAAATATTTGTTTATGACAGTAACATGTGAAGTGTCTAAGGCCCTGGAAATATTTGTTTATGACAGTAACATGTGGAGTCTATAAGGCCCTAGAAATATTTGTTTATGACAGTAACATGTGAAGTGTCTAAGGCCCTGGAAATATTTGTTTATGACAGTAACATGTGGAGTCTATAAGGTCCTGGGAATATTTGTTTATAACAGTAAGATGTAGAGTCTATAAGGCCCTGGAAATATTTGTTTATGACAGTAACATGTGAAGTGTCTAAGGCACTGGAAATATTAGTGTATCTCAGTAACAGATGTCTCTGCTGGGATTGAACCTAGGACCTCTGGCCAAACAGCCAGTCCACCTTACCTTGATGATGCTTCTGGCGCAGTTTGTTCAGCAGGTTGGTGGCGTCGAAGCCGGCGTTGTCGCACAACTGACGAGGTATGGCCTCGAAGGCGCGAGCCGCCCCGCCCAGGAGCAGTTGTTCTTTACCGGCTACAGTCTTAGAGTATTCGCGGAGGTGCTTCGATATCTCCATGTCTATTGCTCCCCCACCTGAGTTTTTGAAATTAAATTTAAATCAAAAATAATTCAAATCAGGGGTGTAACAGGGGCGTGTCTAAGTTAAGGGGCTACCTCGTGCACACTAGCGACACCAATTGATTGCTATTAATTATTGTGAATTTAGATCATAATAAACAAAAACGCTTTAGAGAATTGCTAAAGAACGGTATTTGTAATTTTTAAAGATGTATCTTGTATAAAGTGTCGACCTATAAGTAACCAAATTTTTTATTACTGTTAAAAGTGGCCACTTTCGGCAATAATGAAAAAATAGGTTACATGTAGAGGAATAGCTTATACCGAGCACATCTCAAAAAATTACAAATACCATTCTTTAGTCATTCACTAAAGCGTTTTTGTTTATTATGTTCTATATTCACCACAATTAATATAAATCAAGTGGTGTCGCTAGTTCCGACGAGGTATCGCCTTAATGTGTATCTTCCGTATAGACGTCGTTACTTGTTGCACATATGAATTGGTAGGATCTGCGCATTAATTGATGCGGAGCTATTATGTTGCTAGTTGCTATATTCGTTCGCTTACTGACCAATAGGAATGCGTATACTAGTGACAAGATCCTACCGAATTTACGTACTTAAAATTGAAATCTTTAGGCAGAGAGAAAGAAAAAATATTTTATTTAAATAGGCCACAAACAAGCACTTTAAAATCGTGGAAAAACACATTTTTATAACTATTACAAAAAATATATTAACTAACAACATAGTCTCTGTCTGTCTGTCATTTCTGAATTTACACCGGTTCTAAAAGTTGATTTACTGAGAAGATTCCAGCAACAAACTCGTGTAGTCACTCTTTTCGAATATTATATTATAATGTTTGTGTTTAATATTACAAAAATTACAACTTTCAGCCGTGCAGACGCAAAGTCTCGACGCAGTCGTGACCTCTGCATTGTCAATAATACTAGTGGGTCTTAGTGGAATAGTGACTTTAAAAGAAACTCCAAACGGAACAAAGATAATGTGTCACAAGCATAGCAACCATAACGTCATTCTTAATATCGCCTCGAACTTTAATGGGGCCAAGTGGAACAGTGGATCCAAACGGAACAAAAGAGAATACGAGTCGTCAACTCACCGGCAACCACGGCGTCGTTCTTGATGGTGCGTCTGACGATCATAATGGCGTCGTGCAGGGAGCGTTCAGTCTCCTCAAGGAACTGCTCGGCGCCGCCGCGGAGGATCAAAGTGCAAGTTTTGGCTCCTGGGCAACCTGAAAATGTAAAAAAACTTTAAAAATACTGCTGGGAAACATAGCTTGTTTTTTGGTTCGCCCTTTTTTGGCAGGCAAGGAGATATGAGTCCATACCATGATCATTATAGAAATCTGTCAAACATGTGCAGACTTAAATATGGCACATTTAGATCGGTCAGTATGGGAAAGTCTGAAACTATAAGACATACGAAAATCCCTTCTTATGAACCATGTCATCGATTTTAGTAATCAGAAAAACTACATTCATACATTTAAAAAAAAACATTTACTCAGCTCGGGAATCGAACCCGGACGTTTTGAAAAATAAAACTAGCACTATTTTTATTTAGATATCAATTGTGTAGGTCTTAAGCAGTAAACGTTTCTATGAAACATAATGTCTAAAATGAATGAAATGCATGGTTTTCATATCCTTTAATTTATTTTAGTAAGTGTTCGAAATTATGGTGGTAATGGTGGTAATTTCGAACACTTACTAAAATAAATCAAAGGATATGAAAACAATGCATTTTATTCATTGCCAGCGTGGTGGTGTTATGGCCCAAACTCCTCATGTGTTTCTCCCATGTAGGAAGGCCTGTGCCCAGCAGTGGGACGTATATAGGCTGGTGATGATGATGAGGGGAAACTGTCCTAACGCAACCTAATGGCGTTAAGTGCATATGAGCATAATAACCTCTTATAAAAAAATCTATAATCATATATAATCTTATAATCTCACCCCTTGGAACATCTCCTTTATTGTATCCTGCGGGAAGGAGAGGATAGGTTAGGATAAGGATAGGAAAATAATTATAGGGCGGAGGACTTTTAAACTAAGACAATTAACACACCTGAGCAGGTTTATAATTTGGTTGAAAAATTCCCAAGGTCAAAGCTAGATGGGTGACCTTCTATTTGTCTGTATGTCAGTCAATGATTTTTATTATATCTTGACTATTGCCAAAATTATATGTATAACCTTACTCATTAAGTACTTATATTTCGTTTAATCGAAATTATATTTTAAATGGATTGTAGTTAATAATCTCGCCAATAATATCATAAACTGAGGATATTACCAATACGGAATTGTTAGAAATAAACTTTGTAAAGTTATGGAACGATGATATATTGTGTGCAAATTCATTTTTTTACAGCCAATAACCAAATATCTTGTAACCTCCCACACCAAATAAAACCCGCTTTACATGACACAGGGATACAGATACACAACATTGAAAACTAAGATAGTATACGTGATACTTACCAATAGTTAGGGATCAATACTTGTTCCCACCAGAAATTAATATTTATTTATCCAATTTATATTTATGATTGGATAACCATGCAATTTTATAGGAATTTCAAAGGAAGATCGGCAAAGTATCTGTGTATGAATATTATTATGTTTTTTATATATTTTATATCTCAAGATGTCTCCTGGTAAGTATTAAAACGCACGGGCAACTGCCAAGTGTGATTTATGTTTTGTTTATTGACTGACAGAACGATCGGTTTCGGAATCAAATTGCAGAAATTTTCGGACTATACAACATGTATTATGGCTGATGGTGTAAGCTATGTGGAAATTTGAAGTTGGTTAACTATTGAAGAGACAGTTGTTTCGGAATAATTCCAGTTGTGAGACTACTATATGAACTATCGTGACTTTATTAATTTATATTATTATTATGTTTATCAGTGTGTAGAAAAAATAGGAAATATATTATACCGGGTGTACAATAGTATGGGACAGCTGATTTGGGGGGTTATTCCGAAAATACACACAAATATTTTTTGCTATGGGGCCAACATCGAAATAGCAAAAGAAAAAACCGGTTGTTTCATACAAAAGTGCAAAAAGTGTTATTGCACTTTTGTATGAAACAGCGTAATTAACCATGTTCTTTGAAATGAGAATGAAAAAATCTTTATTCAATTAGGCCGCCCAAGAAGCACTTTCGAATCGTCAAAAATCCCTTATGTCTATCACATAAAATAATGTTAATTAACAATGTCATAATGTCTCTCTGTCTTGTCTGGGTGTCTGACTGTCTCACAGACTGTCTGACAGACAGATCGACACACAGACTGATAGACAGAAGACATTATAATAACATGTAAGCTAACAATGTTATAATGTCTTCTATCTATCAGTCTGTGTGTCGATCTGTCTGTCAGACAGTCTGTGTCTTGTCAGTCTGTCTGAATTTACACTTTATTCTTCTTTAAGTGGCATATCCAAAGATAGAAGAGTACTTGCTCTTCGTGCCCAGAGATATATCAAGCAGGGGAGGCACAGCAGATCCCAGTGGGTCGAAGTGCACTGTGACGTGTGGTCATCGCCCCACAATAAGATAAGATAAGATATGCTGTCTGTAAGCATTTATGATGGATGTACGTTATATAAACCTACATACTACGATCACTGCTAATGAAAGCCAGTTAAAGGACACGAATTTTTTCGCGCTTTCATTCCGAATAATTTTGAACAGTAATGTGATACAGCTCTTCACAGAGCTAATTAAATAAGCTTCTCGATTTTATATCAATCGGATTTTTCTAGCTGCCCGTTTGTCTAAAAAAGTAAAAAATGGTCCAACTAAAAACTAAATGCAATTTGCCTTTTTCCTCGTTTTTCAAGTCGTAAAACGTGTCAAATGCACCTATTATTACATTGTCTATTAAATATTTGACGTTTTTACTATACTTTTAGTTGTGGCTCCATTTTTCAAAAGGGAAAAATAATGTTAGTTAAATTAATGCTATATACCTTATCGCCCCTTAAAGGTAGGATTGCTGTTCAAAATTATAATTGTTTTAAGCCCTGGCTTCATACATTTCTGGTCCTCTCCTATTAATTATCATTAACCAGCCAAAATTTAACCCTAATGCCGATTCTCCTTTGACAAGAAAAACGCCTGTGGACGACAGACGGAGCACAGTATGTGAGCGGTGCCATAAGTTATGGAACCCTAAGTATTCCCAGGGGGTAACGCGCGAGCGATACCTCTGGTGCTCCAAGCGGCCATAGGCCGCGGTGATCGCACACCGTCAGGCCCGCCGATGGATTGGTCGTCACCTTGTTGGTATAAAACAAATATACCGGATGAATTCAAACGGTACAACATAATATTGTCGATATGAAAACTTCGTGCCTTCTTCACTTTATACCTGTTTTAGTATCGTTCACGGCTCAAAATATGGAATGACAACTTTAATAAATAGTAATTAAAATATAATAAAACTAGAAAAATTTCACGTCCAAGTCCTGGGTGGCTCAGTGGTCAGAGCAGTCGCCCGGATTGCGAAAGGTCGCGGGTTCGATTCCTGCCTCAGGACGTGAAATTTTTCTAGTTTTATTATATTTTAATTACTAAGTAATTTTTCAAACATTTATAATAATGTTAAGAACTTTATTAAATGTCAATATGGCATTAAAGTTAACTTTTTAACAGCCACAATGGCTATGGACTATGCACTTTTGAGCACTTCTATGACTTGTTGTTTATTTTCAATAAAAGAAAAGAGTTTTGTGTTAAAAAACAAACCATGTTATTCAGTAAATTATTGTCTACAATCTGAAATGGTGCTCATGAGCCGGCACAAATCTTTACCATCTCCTTTTATTACGGACTTTAACACACTGTCGATGACGGCCTCTGTGGTCGAGTGGTTGACACCACCTGCCTCAGATCTAGAGGTCCGGGGTTCAATTCCCGTGGGGGCAGAAATTTTCTGCTTGGTTTGGTTGGTGGTACTTCTCTAAGTCCGCCTGGCTAGCTACCACCATCTTACCTAAGTCTGCCGCCATAACAATAATGTTAACAGCATTGTTGTGTTCCGGCAGGTGGAGGTAACATAGCCAGTTCCTCTGTGGTTGAGGAATCCGGCTGTAGCTCAGTTCCATCGTTGGCCTTATATTCACTTACCATCAGGTAAGATGAAGGTAAAAACTCACCGGTAAAGATGTTGTATCGCTCGCCCCCAACTTGTTTCTCGGTGAAATGCTTGCAGTGGCCGAGGGAGTCGGCTTGCATATCCCTCACAGAAGTCAGCACGGCACCGCCGCAAGCCCTCTGGGTCCTCTTCAAATCCTCGTCTGGGACTCGGCCGGCGCAGAACATGTCGCTGGCGGAAGGCGGACTTAGTGAGTAATCATAATCATAGTAGTTTATTTGGTGTCATCATTAAGAAAGCATACAATCATGGAACGCCGTTGGCACTACAATTTGTGGACTTGAATTTATCAAATCGTAATTTAATCAAATGTAAAATGTACTAATTGAGTAATTTCTGCCAATAATAACAATATCAAATTCAATAATTAATAATGTAAATTTCAATAACAATTAAACACACTAGTCAAAATTTTATAGATTAATTTACAAGTCATATCACATAGCACATAATAATAATAATAAAATCAATAGGTATTTGATCATGTCACTATTCCGAAGAAAAACTCTTCTAGAGTATAGAATGTTATTATTATTATTATTTATACAACTAGATGCCAAACAAGCTGACGGCCCACCTGATGGTAAGCGGTTACCGCCGCCTATAGACACCTGCAATAACAAGGAATAATCACTTGATATTGCTGGTGCGTTGTCATCCTGGGGCCTAAGATGAAACGCCGTCCATGCCCAGTAATTACACTGGCTACCTTTTCCTTTAATCAAATATAAACCTGTACATTACAGTGCTACTTAAAAACGGAATAAATAGTTATAATCGTGCAATACGGGCAATATTTTATACTTATTCTTCATAGTTCATAGCTAACATAGTTTATAGTTCCTATTAAATAAGCCAGTTATTTAAGGTCGGCGGCACGTTCCGTACTTTAACATTACTTTGTTTTACCCTACTTGTATCAATTACCTAGCACAAACCTAAGATATATATTTCACTATTTCTAATTTCATTTCGAACTTCATGAGTGTATGGGTACACAACATCCTTAACTTACTTGAAACGAAACGCAGTGCTTTGCAAGTGCTGCCATCTAGTACCGTTTCTGCGACCGTCGGATACACAGCTAAAAACTACGCTCGCCGTTATACAAATTTACCATAAAATCTAGCAGTTGAATTCAGTTGATCTTCAGCACTCTCATCAACACCAAGACCGAGAGAAGACAACCGGTGAGTGCTCCCATACACTTTTCATTAAGTCTTTCCAAATTTACATGTTCAGGGGACCGTTTACCGAAATTCCCCTACACACTCCCACACGCACAGCCACACAAAATCACACACACTCACTCACAGATACACAGTTGTTTTTCTTTTACTTTTCTTTACAATACAAGAAAATAATGTATGTACTAGTGCTATAATGACAAACTGTATCATATGGGAGAGGACACTGAATTCCATACTACAGGCATTTGCCTATTTTGTAATGCAGAAATCAACCACACTTTGTAAGACATATTTCGTGAATAATAGTTATTGGTTATACAAGAGTGCAAAGTTGCTTTTTAACCGCGTGCTCATTTTTGATGACCGAACAAGCGAAGGATTCTAAAATTAGAATCCTGAGCGTTAGCGAGGAGAAAGAGCACGAGGTGAAAAATCTTTGCACTCGAGTGCAACACGTAACTTATCATCCCACCTCAACGAGGAAATGACTCAATGCAAAAAAAAAATTTGCGCATTATTAACAGTTTGAGTCAATTCTGTTGGCGTCAAATAAACTTCTTCGTCGCTAGAATCACTCGTTTTAGGTTCTTTACTTGTTTTCAAGTTTCTTGTTTTAAGCCTATGGTTTTAACAAATATGTCGTAAAAAGAATATGGCGCGCGCAAAGCAAATTAAACAAAAAGTACACCAAGAAGGAGCCGAGTCTGAGTTTTTAACAAGTTAAAAAAGGTTGTATGATAAATTCGGCACCATGGAGGTAGAAGTAAAGAGGTTTAATGATGTTTTGAATTCACAAACTTAGTGCACGCGATGTTCTAAATTCAATTTTATTTTATCCTCTAGCGAATAAAATACAAAATTAAAAATTTTAAGTAACCCCCGGCATCATTAATCATCTATCTAACATCATCTCATTCAGACTATTCATAAGAGCCCAAACACGCTATATCTGCTGTAAGTTTCTGAAGAATTAAGCATTTCGCAGACTTTTTGATGGTATAGGATCGGCTCTAGGTTAGTAAGTCATGGGAATGTCACCGAAGTGACAGTACACCAAATTTCAAATCATTTGGATCTGTAAAAGTTAGTAAAACCCTATGATAATGTAGAAAAAAAAAACGAATCAAAATCGGTCCATTCGGGCGCTACGATGCCACGGACAGACACACAGACAGACATGTCAAACTTATAACACCCCTCTTTTTCGTCGGGGGTTAAAAAACGGCTTTTCAGGCACTCAGATATCGAAGAGGAAAACTACTCTTTCCGAGATGGGGGGATGAAAAGCATTATTATTATTATTAAGTTAATACATTACTAGGTGGTAGACCCATATGTAGGTACCACCGCCTTTCTTATTTCAGCCGTGAAACAGTTCGCTGTGTTTCGGATTGAAGGGAAAGGCAGCCAGTGTAATTACTGGGCATGGACGGCATTTCATCTTAGGCCCCAGGATGACAACGCACCTGCAACATCAAGTGCTTTCCCTTGTTATTGCCGGTGTGTATAGGCGGCGGTAACCGCTTACCACCAGGTGGGCCGTCAGCTTGTTTGTCATCTAGTTGTATAAAAAAATAAAAATAAAAAATAAACTCACCGGTCGGCGAAGTACTGCGTGGCCACGTCGCCTATGGGCAGCTTGCTGAGCACGACTTGGGCTCCGCTGGCGTGCAGCGCGGCCAGCTTCTCGTACAGGATCTGCCACTCCGCGTCCACTACCTTCTGGTACTCGCGCACGTTGTCCACGCGGACCTGACGGTGTACATACGCCGTCAGTTCATAACAGTTGTGGAGCCCGGTGGCGAATGGTTTGAGCGCTCTGGTTTCGATACGAAAAACAAAGCAACTTTCGCCATGGTTGGTCCCGGGATGGGTCAATCAAAGTTTGTTATCTCTCGCTCCTCCGTGTTTCTTCGTGCACGTTAAGCCGTTGGTCCCGGTTGTTCCTGCAACCTTAACCCACCAACCCGCATTAGGCCAGCGTGGTGGAGCTATGGCCCAAGCTCCTCGTGTGTTTCTCCTATGCAGGAAGGGCTGTGCCCAGCAGTGGGACGTACATAGCCTAGTGATGATGATGAAATAGCTACCTCCGCGTTGTCCCTCTCGGCCTTCAGCTCCAGCTCTATGTTGAGGAGCGCGATCTTGCAATCCTCGTAACTCTTGGGCTGCATCTCGAAGCCGGCGTACGAGAACGTCTTCTTGAAGGCCACCCCGGCCACGAGGAACGAGTCCTCGAGGGCGCCGCCGGATACCTTCTTGATGCCTATCATAATACCAGTAAATATAAAAAATATAGAAAGAGATACTTTATTTTTTTAAATGTATTTTTTGTGTGAATTAGGGCCAGTGTTTATTATTATTTTTACGACATTTCCATGAAATAATGCAGCCAAGTTATTAAGTGAATAAGATATTTTTGAAAGTGGCAAACCATTTCTATGTACTAATATAGCCCATGTTTTAATTTATTGTCGCATTGACGGCACCACCCTGTATATATGTGAGAACTAAGATGATTGACACGGTTGGGCCTTGTATAAAAAAAATGATCTGTACCACAAGTCGGTCAATACGGCCTCATATTTATCGTGATCCACACAAACATTTCAGTAATTGGATCCGTTGTTTTTAATCATTGGCCATTAAATAATGCAGATCATTGTCTCACAACGTCAATACCCCGTCTATACTAACGACAATAGCTGCGTTCAGCAATTGCGTCCGATCAATCTTTTTAATCTTAATCGTTCGTTTATTACATCTAGAGCTAGTGGAGGTAAATTGTGAATCATTCGGTAATTACCGCTCAGATCAGTCCGACGTGAATCTGTTTGCTCGGACTATTTTGACCGACGAGAAAGATTAATCTGTTTATCTGTCATGTTGTGAGGTTATGTTTTGGTTTGGATTGGTTTGATTGATATTTGTTATTGTTATTGGTGATTTTCTCGATCTCCATTTGTTTATAAGAAACATTTGATTTTATTTGTGGGCGTGTTAAATGATGCTAAATGAAAAACGAAATGAAAGACAGAAAATTAAGGTTAGAAGTTTGACGTTTGTTTGTTTGTCATTGTAAGCCTTGGAAGCCTGCTGATCGGGCCGTTCGGTAATTGCAATGTGCTCGGATTAATCTGTGATCACGTGACAAAAAACCCTTGGCCTCTGCGATTAATCTGCGAAGCAATTACCGAACGCAGCTAATAGTGTAGTGTCAATACAAAGTCAATATCCCGGCAATAGCCAGTGTGATTACTGGGCATGGAAGGCATTTCATCTTAGGCCTCAGGATGACAACACACCTGCAATATCAAGTGGTGTATTCACTGTTATTGCAGGTGTCTATAGGCGGCGGTTACCACTTACCACCAGGTGGGCCGTCAGCTTAGTTGTATTAAAAAAAAAGTACAGTCCACGTCGATTTGGATCAACTATGTAAATAACTTAAATACCTATTATATCAGGCCGCACAACCTGCGAAATATAGGAAATAAGAAATGTATTCTATCTAAAACGAACAATGTATACGGCACACGAAGTCTGAGTTATATAATACCTAGCTATATAAATAAATTGCCTGCCGGCATTCAAAACTTATGTGCAGAGGGAAAATGTAATTTTAAAAATGCACTAAAAGACTATTTAATAGAGCGAGTCGTTGCGGACAGATAAACCATCATGGTTTGTGAGCAGGGTTGCCAGGTCTTTTCCAAAAAAATACCGAACAGTAAGCAAAAAATAATAATTTTACATTTGGTTAAATTTAGTTAGACACACTAATAACACTAAGTTATTTCTCTTTGTAGTCCGAGCTTAGTTTTAATTTAGCTAACTAAATTTAGCCAAATGTAATGACCCCTTCAATGCGCGCGTTAGAAAGAGATGGAAAACGTCATGCACGATCCGCAATCCGCGAAATGGCTCGAAAACAGTGAACGTGCACGAAGCGGCAACATCGCACAAACTAACAAGGGATACTACGCACCATTGATTGCCGATTGCGTAAAATTTGACAGTCCATTCGTTTAATAGGGAGAAAAATTAACCAGAAAAAAATACCGAACCTCCCATGCTTCGGTATTTTTGTCATACCGAACACCGAACTCGGTGCTAGAATACCGAACGGTTCGGTAGAATACCGAACACCTGGCAACCCTGTTTGTGAGCCGTTTGTAATTAAAAAAGCCGAAAATTTTAATGTTTTTAATATATAAATTATATAAAAAAAAACCAGGTCAAAATAAAAAAGTACTCACCAATCATATCTAGAGGCAACAACGGCGCGTCCAAAGACAGCACAGCATCCACCACCATCTTGGAGAAGTGATCCTTCTGCTGGTGGATCAGCTTCGAGGACATCGCGGTGGCGGCGCATTTGCGAAGCAGCTCCCTAAGAACGACTTGCTTTTAGTACGAGTTTCATCAAAAACGGTTCAGTCTACAACTTGTTTTATATCTCATATCTACTATCATGATCCTCACAGTGGTTCGGCAATTGGATCCGTATGATTTAAATCATTGATATTTTGTTAATTTAATTGCAATAAATAATTTAAAACAAATACTCCGTTTCTTTATCGCAAACCATAATGTACAATAAGGTGGTAAAGTTGCATAATTTTACAAGATTATTATGGACTACAATTAGCTGTAGAAGAGGACGAATTTCTTGAGCAACAGGTATAATTAATTAATTACATAACTGTTGTGAGAATAATTAAGAGCAAATTATAACGAAAACAAAGGATTTTGGTAAAGAAAAATAATAGTGTTGACGTGAAGATTGTTTATTTTAGAGTGATCGACAAACTTATGACAGTAATTAAAATAAATATCTATGAACAGTAGCTATTTCGATTACTCGCCAGTTACAACAATAACAAACATATAAGATTATTACAAATTAAGTTAACATATTTATTACAATATAATAATGGCAATTAAAATATAAATCTAGAAAAATTTCACGTCCTGAGGCGGGAAAAGGACGCGGGTTCGATTCCCGCCTCAGGACGTGAAATTTTTCTAGTTTTATTATATTTTAATTACTAAGTAATTTTTCAAACATTTATGATAATGTTAAAATCAAAAATTAAGAATATTTGAAAGCACTATCCCAACTTAACCGAATCGTCGGTATTTGTAAAAATACTCGTTTCGGATGTTGAAATAGAATATTTCGACATTGTAGGGTGGACGTTAGCTCATAGACGCAAATACAGATAGACTAGAAGAATTTTACAGGGATATCCCAAGTCCTGGGTGGCTGTGGTCAGAGCAGTCGCCCGGATTGCGAAAGGTCGCGGGTTAGATCCCCGCCTCAGGCCGTGAAATTTTTCTAGTTTAATATTTTAATTACTAAGTAATTTTTTTAAACAATTATTATAATGTTAAAATCAAAAATTGAGAATATAATAATGGCAATTCAATGTATTTAGCGGAAATTCAAATTCAGCATGGGGTTCTTCAAAAAAAGGCGTGAAAAGGTTTTTACAGGGTCGGCAACGCGCAAGTGATACCCCTGGTGTTACAAGCGTCCATAGGCTGCGGTAACCGCTTACCATCAGGATGATTAATTACTAAACTTATTATTGAAAATCTCTTTAAAAATAAAAATACATAATATATAAAAATAATTTATTAAAAAAAAAAAAAATGTTTTCAGAACACTATCACTAACCTCTGTTCTTCCAGTGACTTGTTTTCGATCTTAACTGACAGTTCTTTGACCTTTTCCACTGATAATTTGGCGGCTAGACGCAAGGCTCGCACTATTATACGCGGATGGACACCTTGGGACAGAAAAATATATATATTAATTAATTATAAGATTATCAGAGACCTCACTATGGAGCAGCGAATAAGCTCGCCTCACTGCGGGCTATAATGTTGCCATATTTTATAATACACATTGACTGTTAAGCCTCATATCTACTATCATAATCCACACATACCATTCAGTAATTGGATCCGTTATTTATAATCATTGGCTTTGTATATCAAACAAGATGCAGGCAGTATTTGTTTATTTTGAGAATTGTTCCTTTTGGAGGTGGTTTTATTATTATTATTATTATTATTTATAGGAACTGTCCTGATAGGGACTGGTCCTTATGGGAAGTGTTCTGTATGGTAAATGGTAGTTTTTTGAAAGTGGTCTTTTCCTTTCAAGAAGTGGTCTTTGTGGGAAGTGGTCATTATGAGAAGTGGTCCTTTTTAGAAGTGGTATTCATGAGTCAAAAGGACGAATATAAAGCACCTTTCGCCCTGGTCGACCCAGGATGTGTCAAACAAAAAATTGGTATACTCTCGCTCATCCGTGCTTTGTAGTGTGCGCAAAGCCGTTGGTCACGGCTGTTCCTGCAACTACTCTATATGGCCCAAACTTATGTTTTGTCTCCCGTGTAAGGAGGCGTAAGTATATAGGCTGGTCATGATGAATTATACAACTTTACCTTCTTCAACGAAAGGCTTCAACCGTTTCAGTAGCTCGCCAGCGAGTATAACCACAGAGGTTGTGCCATCGCCAACCTGAAAACAATGTTATCCCTATAATCATAAGATTCTATTTGGTTCGCGCTTTGAAATAAATTATGGAAACTCATAAAAAACATATCTTCAAAATGAAATCAGTAATTGGATCCGTTTGTTTTAATCATTGTCAGTTTTGGGATAATTTCTTCATGATTTTGACAGGTTAGGCAGCGACATTACTCACGAATGCCCTAGGTGCTACAAGCATCTATAGGCTACGGTAACAACACGTGAGTAGTGCCCAAGGTGCTAAGAGCGTCTATAGGCTACGGTAACGGCGCGTGAGTAGTGCCCAAGGTGCTAAGAGCGTCTATAGGCTACGGTAACAACGCGTGAATAGTGTCCAAGGTGCTAAGAGCGTCGAGGATACCTAATAGACAAATTATTGCATAAAGCATGTCGATATAATACTGTAGGAGTTTTCCTACATCAGCCGTTTGTCTATTGTTGACCACCGTTCTACATGCAACGTCCTTACGCCGTTGCTAGGCAACAGGGGGAGTCGGAAAAAGAAACCAGCCGAAAATGCACGCATCTGATTCTTGTTGATAATAGCTTTGCAACCTAGTGCTTAACCATCTAATGTTTTAGTGATTGCTGGTCAGTTCCGATTAAAGCCGATTAATCAGTGATAGTTGATTTTCATTCTACCTTCCACAACTGGCGTGCATTTTCGGCTGGTTGTTTTTTTCCGACTCCCCCTGTTGCCTAGCAACGGCTTAAGGACGTTGCATGTAGAACGGTGGTGCAACAATAGACAAACGGCTGATGTAGGAAAACTCCTACAATACGATAAAAAGTCACCTTAAATATTTAGAGACACTCAGAATCAATCGCTTACCTCTGCGTCCTGTGATTTTGCTATATCCACCAAAGTCTTGGCGGCTGGGTGAACAATATCCAATAGCTGCAAAAAATTTATAAAATGTTAAATTTCAAGTAGCCCCCGTCTTTATTAATCATCTATCCAACACCATCTCATTGAGACTATTCTTAAGAGACCAAACACGCGATATCTACTGTAAGTTTCTGAAGAATAAAGCATCCCACAGACTTTTTGATGGTATAGGATCAGCTTATGATTATGTCATGGAAATGTCAACAAAGTGACAGTTCACCAAATGTGAAATCAATCGGATCTGTGAAAGTGAGTAAAACCCTTTTTTTAGGTAGAAAATGAGCTGATAGTCATCAAACGCCTGAACTGTGTTTGTTCTAGATAAATTATAGCTAAGAATCATCCTAATCACATCAGCTTTCAAACAAGAAAAAAACAAACCAAAATCGGTTCATTCGTTTAGCTATGATGCCACAGACAGACACACCTCTTTTTTCGTCGGGGGATAATAAACAATAAATAGTTTTATGTTATTGTAATAAGGACTACTAATTGAATAAATATAGATAGTGTTTTGTAATGCCGCATACACTATTTAGTGTAAAACAGTACTAAATAGTATACAGAAATACAAATAAAGGAAAAAAAATCAAAAATTGTATGCTACAGGCGAGAATCGAACCCGCGTCTCCTGGGGTCCGGCCAGACGCTATAACCGCCGGAACACTTGGTGTAACCTACCAATTTCTTCACCGCTTTCTACTTTTTAACGTTTTTATAGCAACATTTATATCACCGAGCAGTGAGTTCAAGTTTTATAACCTCTAGTGATTCAAAAGAATACTTTTACAAGCATTTTTAAACTTTCAGTAAAGTTGTTTGCAGTAATTAGCTTTAAATCTTTTAATATTTAAATAGTGGACCATAAAAGATATTCTTAATTTTTTTTTACCAATTTTTATAAATGTTTGAAAAATTACTTAGTAATTAAAATCTAAAACTAGAAAAAATACACGTCCTGAGGTGGGAATCGAACCCGAGACCTTTCTCAATCCGGGCGACTGCTCTACCAACTGAGCCACCCACGACTTGGGTAATCCCTGTGAAATTTTTCTAGTCTCTGAGCCACCCAGGACTTGGGATATCCCTGTGAAATTCTTCTAGTCTATCTGTATTTGCATTTATGAGCTAACGTCCACCCTACAATGTCGAAATGTTCTATTTCAACATCCAAAACGAGTATTTTCACAAATACCTACGATACCTACCTAGAGCAGTCGCCCGGATTGCGAAAGGTTGCGGGTTCGATTCCCGCCTCAGGACATGAAAATTTTCTAGTTTTATATTTTAATTACAATAAAAGATGTCGCTAAAACCATATCTTCAAGCCATACCTGTACTATCTTTCGAATCTTTTATGTGTAGGTAAATGAATAAATAAATAGACAATACCTTCATGATGGTAGCACCATCGTTGGATATCACCGCTTTACCACTGTGGTCCACTATCAGCTTATCCATACCCCGAGGTCCTAGGGTGGTGCGAACCTGAATAGTTTACATAAAATGTTAGTGATAACTGTAACATCAAACATCATTAATTATGTATATCAAAAGAAAAGATAAAATAAGATCAGTGGACACAAGACAGGAAACAAAAGTAACACCAATAAATGTAACCATAAAAAGAACTTAAATGGAGATGGATAGGTCACATGGCAAGAGGCCCACCTAAATGGTCACAAAAGGTAACTCATTGGCACCCCAGAGGACATAAACTAAATAGGGGAAGGCATAACCGTAGATGGGAGGATGATATAAGGAAGGTCGCAGGGGGAACATGGATAAGAAAAACAGAATAGAGCAGAGTGGAAAAACTTAGATGAGACCTATGTCCGTGGACAAGCTAGGGATAATTAGAAATTAAAAATAAATAAAACATTGTAAAGCTTATATTATGTATATTCTTAGAAATAAAGGCTATCTCTATCTTTATCTTTAATTATATACATCAAAAAAAAATATATACATATATACTCTTTATTGCACTTTAAAAATTACAAAAACATGATTCATAAAATAAGTTAGCAAAGGTGGACTTATCTCTATAAGAGATCTCTTCCAGCCAACCCATAAATGTGTGAGACATACTGGTGAAATGTAGGTACATAATCTATACAAGAAGATGACAAGCAACCTGACATCCCACCTGGTGTTAAATGGCTACCATTGCCTATAGATAATTGCAATAATGAGGAAATAATCACTTGATATTGCAAGTGTGTTGTCAACCTGAGGTCTAAGATGCCTTCCATGCCTAGTAATTACACTGGCTTCACGGCCAAAATAGAAAAGGCGGTGGTATAGTCGACCACAGATGTACCTAGCTTAACACATTAGTACCACCGACTATTCCGCTCCTACTTAATAGTTGCTACCGTACTGTAATGATGCCAGAGTGGTTGTGAAATGGTAATAAAGTGTTCAGCTACTTATGTAATAATAATAATAATAATATTTATACACTCACACCTATTATCTAGCCCAAAGTAAGCATCATTAAGAGCTTGTGTTATGGATACTAGATAACGGATAAATAATGATAATAATATGTATATAAATATTAGAAATATACTAAATAAACATATAAACATCCATGACTCGTACACAAATGCTCGTACTCATCATACAAACTTTTGTTCCTACCGGGATTCGAACCCGGGACCTCTTGACCGAGTAGCCTGGGGTACAGACCACTCGGCCAGCCGGTCGTCAACCATACCTACCCAGACGTCCCTTATTTTAGCGACGGGCATGTGTGATGTGTGGGGGTCGTCCAGCAGCACTGGAAATACCTTCTAAGACTCCCAGGTAACTCCACTGCCGCAGGGTAGCCTGGGCTATGCCCAAGCAATTTCACCAGTGCACCCCCATGCAAGCTGACCTTATGGCCAGGTTTCACGCTGAACTCTTCATTCAGACCCACCAAGTAAAACACTACCAGTACTAAGTTATAATGGTGAGGAGCTCGGTGGTGTATTGGTTTCAGTGCTCTAGTTTCGATACGAAAAACAAATCAAGTTTTGCCATTGTCCATAAGGGGATGGGTCAATCAAAGTTGGTTATCTCGAGCTCTTCGGTGCTTCGGAAGGCACGTTAAGCCATTGGTCTCGGTTGTTCCTGCCGCTTTGTTTGTGGTGTTGTTATGGCCCAAACATGTGTTCTCCCATGTAGGAATGCCTGTGCCCAGCAGTGGGACGTATATAGGCTGGTGATGATGATGATGTACTAAGTAAAATTTTTGACAGAATCATAAATCGACTTACAGCATCAACTACCAGCTGACAAGCATTGATGTTGGAAATGAGTTGTGGCTTTCCCTGCGACTGGTCAGTGCCTTCCCTCAGGAGAAGGATTTGTGGTTGCTGGAATATAAACAAATACATTTGTATATTTATTTAAAATGTATAAATTGTAATCCCTTGTAAGGCATCCGTAGAATACTAGATCATGGCACTCCCTGTCGCGACATTTGCTGCTGAGCGCGCTTTTTGGTGCATTTGTTAATATAAAATATTACAGTACAGAAAAAAAAAGTTTTGTTACTTTTTTAAATGTGCATTAAAATAAGGCTACAAAAATTATAATAAAAGATTTATGTCAGACTGGAGTCCATAAGTGTTAGTTACAAAGATTCTTATTTGCTAGGGGTTAGTGACAATAATTATTTCTATAGTGGATAAATATCCACAACTCTGTAGATGAATAGGCATTAAAAAATCTTTATTTATCTACAGGTGTAACCATCTCCGCAACATTGGGAAGCCCCACCTGTCTAAAAACTACCTTAGGATGTTGTTAATGGTGACAGGAAGATATAAAGTGGGTTATAAAATTGTTCTAACAGAAACATCAAATGAGCTCTTGTACCATATATGCTAATCTAGTTGGGTTGTAAATAATTTAAGATTCCTTCAAGTAGTACAAAGTTAAATCAATTTAGTTTTTCCATGAAATCAAGTCCAACAATGTCTGAACAACAGCAAAACAACAAGATACCTTTATCAAAGGGCTACTTAACAAGATTCTAATGTGATACAATATATTTGTGTCATCAATGTTATCAAATACTAGAGCAGAGGTTCCCAAATTTCTTCCTCATAGTCCAGTTTCAAAATTTAACTGGTTCAGGTGGACCCCTGCTGCTACATTTCTACCATATTCCCAAAACTCGACAAAAAACCCCAGGGGGTTTTGAGAACTATGGTACCAGAGGTTTTCAAATTGGAATTAATTATCTGTTAGGTCTTCTTGGCACAGATATTGCTATGGTTATTACTGTTCTGCAAAAATAATAATAATAATAAACAGTCCTAAAAAAATTGGCAAAAGGATATTTTGTTTCCTAAACATTTTCTAAAAAATTTCCTAATAAATTTTAAAAATCATTAGTCCATCTTAAATATTATACACAGTTGTATTTCACAGAATAATACAAAATTATTTATTGGTCATTTTTAATATCAAATTTTTAAATATCTTTACATTTTTATTCAATAAGTTGTTTTACTTTCCATCTATCTGGGAAAATATATTTCTTTTAATAAGACAAATAAAGAAGAAATAGAAAGAAGAATAAACATAACTTGGAAGAAGTACTGGGCCCACAAAGAGATCTTTAAAGGCAACTACAGCCTGAAACTGAAAAAAGTGGTGGCTGATACTTGTATTCTACCCTGTCTAATATATGGCTGCCAAACATGGGTCTTCACTAAACACATACAGGCAAAAATTAGAACGAGTCAAAGGGCAATGGAAAGAAGTCTTCTAAACATTACCAAAAGACATAAAATAAACAGTGTAACAATTAGGAAGACTACAAAAATTGATGACGCACTGACACGGGCGCTAAAATTAAAGTGGAAATGGGCAGGACACTTAGCTCGCACAAAAGACAACAGGTGGTCTAAACTAGCAACCAAGTGGAAAAGCCCAACAGGGAAACGAAAAGTAGGAAGACCTGTAAAAAGATGGTCAGATGACATGACCCAAATAGCGAAGACTGAATGGATGAACACGGCACAGAACAGAGACACATGGAGAAGGTTGGAGGAGGCCTTTACTCGGCAAGGGTCCCAAATTTATGAGTCACAAGTAAACCACTAACACAACTAACCTTCGAGAATATTATGATTTGAAACTTTTTTATTTTTTAATCTAAATACTAACAAAAATCTGTGTAAAGCAATCAAGTTTGGGAAATAAAAGGCTTTATTATTATTATTATTATTAAGTTGGTTTACTGTTTGTTAATTAGGCGCTACTAATATAAACATAATGTGAAAATTGTGTACCTCCCCCATAGGACATGCTATGCCTCATAGAATAATATTACTCCAAGGAGCCATGCCTAGTGTGGGGGCTAGATTAAGTTCAATCTGTATTTACACATTTTGGTAATAAACATTTTTTTTTTAATTTCACAAGACAACAAACTACATCATCATGACATATCACACATGACAAGAAATTGAAAAAGGAAAAAATAATTATAGTTCATGTAGGTATCCTAACAGATATCTTTTAAATAAAATTCTCGACTCACAAATTTAGTTACCTACTCCTCCGAAACGACTTGACCGATTTTCATAAAATTTTATATGTATATTCAGTAGGTCTGAGAATCGGCTACTATCTATTTATTTATTTTTGGACATTTTTTTATGGCAAAACAATGTTTGCGGGGTCAGGTAGTTATATCTAAAAGAAGGTTCCTGCAATTTACATTTGTATATTTATTTATTTGAATATTTATTTGTAAACCTTTGTAATTGGTATTATTTCATTATTTTGTTTTTCTTTCAGACTGATCTAAAGTTAGCTCAGAGTAGATCTGGAAAAATAAGATTTAAATTATTGTACTGTGATTTGATCATGGCCCTACAATATGATAGTTATAGGAATATTGTTATTGGTAGCCCACACAATATTATATTAGTGTGATAGTTCATAAAATTAAATAGGTATCGAAAATAAAAAGTCATCCAAAAATATAATGAAAATTTTGTATGTATTTTATACCATATTACGACACTCTAATCGCCTACTGACATAAAACTAAAGGGATCAATGGAAAAACATCAGTAAACAATTTCTTATATTTAATAGGTTAGCTACAAAAACTATAATAAATACCTGTTACATTGACTAACTATGTAAATTCATGTTAAGAGAAATTAATGTTATGCATTGAAGTTCTCTTGTGATACTATTTTATGTTTTATTTACAAATATTTACGCAGTTGGTGTACCGAGAGGATCATGGAAAAAGACAGTCGGCTTCTACCAATCAACCTAGGATTTCAATTAAACTTTACGTTAATTGGCATGTTTCATTCATTATAAACAAAGGTTATACGTTACCGATAGGCGTAACAATGTTAATTTCATTAAAAGTATAGCATCACTTCGTAAAAATAAGGATTTATCTGGTACTTTATCCCAAACCGTAAAACAATAATTTTACTAAAAATGTGACACATTTGGAGAAAATAATCAAGCATGAGTTTAATATGCAGAAACACTATCATTTTAGGCACAATAAACTTTTGAAATATTTAGAGATTTCCGGGATAAAATAAAATTAATTTACCATTTTGATTTTTTCAGATCCACAAATGTAATGTAAATACTTTTGACATTGATTGACAAATGACATTGACAATAAAGGCTGCGGTCCGAAAGCCACTAAAAGTAATTCTCAGCGATATTAGCGCGCTCAAATGCGTCCCGAAATACTGTAAGCGCCAGTGCTTCCAGCCGGGGTCTAGTCAAAGTAACGTAAAGTAAAAAAATAACCATTTTGTGTGAAAAGTAACCTTTCCTATTTTTTCCAATGGGAAGGTATTAATAGTTGATAGAATAGATGTCGATCGATTGTTTTAATTTACAGAAACAAAACCTACCAATAAGTGCACTAACACTAGCCGGGAGTGGAGAACCGCGTGACGTCATCGATGACATCATAGCACACTTACAGCGCTAATGCTCTCGAGGAAAATCACTGTGAGCGAACTGTCAAACTGTGCTTTGTTTACTTATTTTTAGGTTATGTATTGAAAGCGGAATTGTTGGTTTTCAGAAAAGAAAAGTTGTATTGTGATTATTCATTCACAAACACAAAAGAAGTACTCTATTCTATTTTTTTTGTTTATGGCTTATGTCAGGCTTGACAATTCCGCCAGTGTCGAGTTTGGAGAAGACACTATGATTGATGACTATGTTCGGTTTGTAGACACGTGATCGGTCGGGCAACCTGAGGGCAAACAAAATAATATTATGGGAGGATATTGTTAGTATGGTTAAATAGGAATAAATATAAGGACAATGTACAACTACGATCTTTATTAATTCATTATTGGGGTAGTGGGAAACATTGACGCAACATATTATGAACATAACGGTAAAAGCGGAACAAGTAATTTATAGATTGATTTTGTATTTTTTTATATAAATTGATAAGCTTTTTATGATTTCTGCGTTAATATCTGAAAGTAAAAAGTTTATATTTGAAGGACGAGGTATATTAACTGGCAAATAGTTGAAAAGTGAGGTAGGATGCCTAGAGCAATTAAAGAATATATGATCTACGGAACCTTCCTCCAAGCCGCATTCACATAAAGAGTGATCCAGAATTTTAATCTTTGCCAGGAAAACCGGAGAACAAACATGTCCAATTCGCAAACGGATTATAGTAGAAGTAACGTGCTTGTCCGCTGATCGGTACTTAAAAAACCATGGCTTAACAGGGATTAATGGTTGAATATTGCCAAAATGTTTACCCTTGATAAGGCGAGAGGACGACCAAATGGATTGCCAGTTCTCAGTCAAAAGCGATTTAGCAATGGCGCGGATATCATGAGCGAAACATTTCGAATATTTAGGACATCCCAAGGTGACAGCATCTTTGGCGTAGGAGTCTACTGTCACGTTACCGGCAATACCACAATGACCCGGGATCCAAGCCAGGACCACTTCTATACCTGATTGTTGGCAGCGTAGAAGGCTTTCTCTCGTTCTTAGAGATAAGAGGGAATTTTCTTTTGCACGAATAGGGAATTTAAGAATGTCCTCTAGAGAACTGCGAGAATCAGAGAGAATTAAACACTTATTTAATTTATGTGATTCAATATAAGAGACCGCTTCATTCAGGGCTATTGATTCTCCAGTAAAGACCGAGGTCATAGAAGGGCATTTAAAATTTAAAAGAATTCTGAATTTTGGAATCCAAACTGCGGACCCAACGTTACTGTCCTGAGAGAGTTTAGATGCATCCGTATAAACCAGAGTCCAGTCTTTCCAGTCCTTATCAATTATGAAATTAAATTGCTCATTTGCTCCCGGGGAATCTTTATTGATACCAAGACTAAGGATAATAGGAGGATTGAATACTATGGCATCATAACTGAATTCTTGGAAAAGAGGGCTGCCGGGAAATTGGAATATGGGAGGGCCAGATATAAATCTGTCATAGCTCTTGATCAGACATGGAGACTGTTTATGAGACCAATATGTTGATGTTGGGATTAGATTATGAAGTTGGTGTAGCCGAAAAATTAAAGGATGATCAGATATCTGAATAATTTTGAAAAAGTATCTATCCGCAAGGAACTGCCGTCTAAGGAAAAGAGGAGGGTCAGCACACTCTATTTGGAGAGCATTGACAGGAGAGGATCTCATGGCACCTGTAACAATTCGGAGAGATTTTGATTGAATTTTATCAAGTGTTGATAATGCCATTTTGTTACAAGGTTCCCAGAGAGATGAACCATAGTCAAGGTGGCTGCGAATAACAGCATTATAGAGGAGTTTTTGGCAATATGGATGAGCTCCCCACCATACACCAGAGACGGCGCGGAGGGCGTTAATGTTTTTTTCGCATTTGTCTTTGATATAATTAAGATGAGCAATACCCGACAGTCTGGAATCAAAGATAATACCTAAAAATTTAGTTTTGTCTTGAACTGGAATGCTATCGTTATTAATGACAATATCAACGTCAGGGATCCTTTTTTTCCGGGAAAAAACAACAACAGAGCTTTTGGACGCAGAAAGTGACAAGCCGTGGTCGGAAAGCCACTGATTTAAATAATAGAGTGCTGAGTTTAGTCGCACTGAGCACTCAGAAATATCTTCGGCGGCATAATAAAGTGCAATGTCATCGGCATATTGAAGAATGTCGCAGAAACAATCAACTGTTTTATCCAAATCTGAGGTATATAGGCTATACAAGATGGGACTCAAGACAGAACCCTGAGGGAGACCTTTCCAGACAAGTCTGGGAGGAAGAATAGTTTCATTGGCTCTCACATGAATAGATCTCGTCATGTATAGATTGCAAATAACGTTAATTATCTTCGCAGGTAAACTCAGCTGTAGCATTTTTTGCCTGAGCACTGGAAGAAGGACGTTATCATAGGCGGATGTGATGTCAAGAAAGACTCCAACCATATGTTGTCCGCGAGAGAAAGCTAACCTAACGTCAGAAGAGAATATGCTCAAGCTATCCATGGTTCCCAAACCCTTGCGAAAACCAAACTGGGTTCTTGAGAGGATACCTTTACTTTCCAAAATCCACTCCAATCTATTTTTTATCAGATGTTCCATTATTTTTGCAAGAGTAGATGAGAGAGCAATTGGCCTATAAGATGATGGGACGGATGGGTCTTTATGAGGTTTTAAGACAGGAATTACTATGTGGTGTTTCCAAGATTCGGGGACTATCCCTGTTGCAAAAATATTATTTACAATTTCAAGATAAAATAATTTAGAAGACTGGCAGCAGTTCCTGAGGAACGAGTATGGGATACCGTCCATACCAGGAGTCGAATCCTTAACATTATTGAGGACATTCATCAATTCATTGAGAGAGAAAGGTTCGTCCATCCTATCCTGGGGAGGAAGGGATGGAATATAGTGGGATAAAGGGAAATAATATTGATTTGGGACGAAAGGCGGAGCCAAACGGTCCACAAAATGGTCAAGCCACAGAGAGGGGTCGTATGATAATATCGAATTAGCAACAGATAAAGAGGATCGGAATTTTTTTAAATTTTTCCATACAACTGAAATAGAGGAGCGCGGTGAGAGACCTTCACAAAAGCGGACCCAACCCAAGTGCTTTTTCTTTTTCAATAACTTCTTTGTATTGGCAGAGATTTTTTTAAAGGAAAGGTAGTTTTCCATATCAAGACTTAGAATATACGAATGTTCGGCATCTTTACGCTGTCGTACTGCCTTAGTGCAGTCGGGGTCCCACCAAGGAGGGGATGATATTTTCTTGCGAGATGGATTCTTTGAGGGAATGGTAGTATCAGCTGCCGATATTAAACCGGCGGCAAATTTCGAGTAGTGGTCCAGAAAATTTACGTTAGTAACGGGAGGCAAAGAAGATACTGTGTTGCGGACTTCTAATGAAAACCAGTCCCAATTTGCTTCAGCCAATTTATATTTTAGCAGAGGAGGGAGGGCGGGCAGGATGTTAGAATTGGGGGAAGGAAGTGATATTATAATAGGGAGGTGATCACTACCATGAGAACAAGGGAGAATCCTCCATATAAGACATGAGGCGAGACTGGCAGAACAAACAGATAAATCTACAGCACTTGGATTTTGAGATGGCGAAGTTCTCCTAGTAGGGGAGCCATCATTGAGTAAGCATAAGTCAAATTTGTCAAAAGAGTCCAACAGGATGGAAGAGAAGGAATCACAGGATGATGATCCCCAAAGGGGATGATGACAGTTAAGATCACCCATAACTATAAGTGGGCCAGGTATTTGTGATAATATAAAATCTAATTCTGTAATGAGAGAGGAATTTGGATGTGGGATGTAAACTGAAATGAAAGAGATATTAATCGCCCTCACAGCAACTATGTTGATACCTGCTGAGTGGACAGGGAGAGGAATGTGAGAGAAGGAGAGGGGGCGTTTTATAAAAACGGCACAACCTCCCCAACCATCTGTACTGTCATCTCTGAGGCATGAGTATCCAGGGATCCGAAACACGGACCCAGGTTTAAGCCAAGTCTCAGAAATAGCCAAAATGGAGAACTTATATTTATTGATAAGAAAGATTAGCTCTGACTTTTTGGGTCTAAGGCTTCGGCAGTTCCACTGTAGGATTTTCTGTTCCATTTAAGAGAGGAAGGATAGAAATCAGTTGGTGCAGCTGTTCTGAGACATTGGACGGTAGGGTGTCGCTAAACTTAGAAACAAGATTGATGACGAGTTGGACTATTAGGGATCCTAAGTTATCATTTGGGCTAATTGGACTAGTTGGATTATTTAATGCACATCCATTAGGTTGGGATGATGGAGGACAGTTCACAATATTATTATGAGAATATTTATCATATCCATTCTTCTGCAGGGGACCATGGTGGCGATCTATAAAAACAGTTTTGTTGTATGAAGTTGATTGCGACTGAGAAGGAGGAACTGAATTCTGGGGAGCATGAAGATAGTTAGTATTTTGGGAAATTTGACTAAGGTTTTCAGATGGAGTTATACGAGAAGTGTCAGCATATGAGCGACGGACTGGACGAAATCGAAGACTGGCTTCAGAATAATTAATATTTAGTTCTGACATAACATTTTTAATCATTTTCTGCCTAGAGTGTTCAGGGCAGCTGGGGTTGGTGGCGAAATGAGGGCCTGAGCAATGAAGACAGGTAGATTTTTCTTCAGATATTTGGCAGGTTTCTCCTGTATGGGATTGAGCACAACGGTAGCATCGGGGCTTGGAACGGCATTGGGCTTGAGTATGACCAAAGCGACAACAGGAATTACACTGTATGGTCGGTAATTGATAGATTGAGACAGGAAGCGAAGTATGGAAGCAATAAACTCGCTCAGGTAGTTTTTGACCTTGAAAAGTTAGAACAACAGTACGAGATGGAATCCACTCAATGGAGTTTTCTTTGAATGATTTGCGGTTTAGTCGTCTTGCTTTAATAAGCTGGATGTTGTCTGGGCATTCTATGGAGTTAATGAGCTCTTCCATTGACCATTCTATGGGGATATCTCTGACTATACCATTGCGGGTAACATGGAATTTAGGAATTGTAGATATTAAACCATGCTTTTCTAATAGATTATTTTCCAAGAATTTGTTGGCCTGATCGGCATTTTTAAATTCTACAATGATTCGGTTGCGACCGGATGCTTTGATACCGTCTTTAACTATGCCAGAAACATTATTTTTATGAAGAAGTTGAGCAAAGTATAATAATCTTAATGAAAGCCCTGCAGCTGGGTCTGGTTCCTTCCGAGAGACATGAACTATAAAAGGTGAGACATCATTAGGTGTATATTTTAGTTTATTGCTTAAATATTCAGGCACTGTATAAGTACTCTGATTAGAGGCAGCAGGGGATGAAGTTTTTTTGTTTAAAGGTTCTGAAATTTGGGTCGATTCAGACGGGCGTTTATTAGGTCTCTTAGCGGGTTCCCAATTAGAAGAATCCATGTTTATGTCTGGAAGCGGATGATCACTGCCCCCATCAGGGGGCTCGTCATTCGTTTCCATTCATGTAAGTGATGACTTTAAATAGAAAATATACAATAAACACAAAAACTAAACACACCACAAGAACTGCACAGTTATGAAGCACACATAGACTACACAATCCTAAGGTTTTACAACCAATTCGATACCGAAACTTGAGATTAAGAACTTAACACGTGTGTTAACCAAAACACCAACAAGCGGAATCAAAAGAAGTACTCAGATCACACTGTTTTAGACTTGAACACTCAAATACAATAGTATTGATATGAAAATTGACATTTGACAGGTTGACACGCTAAAACTCGTTCCGAAATCGTAAGTATGCTAAAAGCTCTGTGAGTACTTTTATCGGACATTTTATTTCGAACCGGGCGATTATAATTGTTAACGCTGTGAGCGCTGTAATCTGATTCGGACCGCAGCCAAATACGCGTGACTTACTTTTGACAATCTTTTTTTTTAAAATAATGTATTGGCATTGGATACAAGTCTTTAAGATTTTTGATATTTTGAGCAACTGTAATGACATACTTAAAGCTATGTGACACTAGATGAAATATTATTTTAAGATGATGCAATGCAAAGAAGTATCTCGTACCTATAATATGAAAATACTCTATGAAATAATAAAATAAATTCAATATTTTCTTCAATAAAATAAAATATAACTTAAAATAACATTTTGAAAAAAAAACATTATTTACCATAAGGTACAGATAACATTAAATATTCAAAAAAGCACTGCATAATGTTTGGTTACCTGGCTACCTTCAAAATCAAACAGGAGTGTTTAGCGGGATTTTGTAGTCTCAGGGCCTAATTCTGGGAACACACTTTAATTCTAAATTTAAGTACAGTATATCTCTTTCTCGCAATAAGTAATAGGAAAAAGATAGCAAGAATCTGTTTAGAGCTGTCACTTAAATTTAGATAGATTTCAAAGAAACCATAGACCATTTTAGACGGCATGTACGGAGGTGCCTCCTAAACACTGCATTTTAGCACGTTCAATAAGGTCGAAAATTGAACGCACGTTTCTAAATGTCAATTTATATGACAGCCATCCTTTTCTTTTTCATTTTGAGAGAAAGAAATAGACTGAACTTAAATTTAAACTTAGCATGTGGTCGCCAGAATTAGGGCCACTGTCAAGATTTTTAAAACAATAATTAGTAATTGTGTCGGAGCGAACTATTTGTTAAAAAATTTGTGTATTTTTATAAACCAAGTGTTTGTGTTAACGTAAACTATGAGATTATTAGAATAAAAGTGATTGTAGGCGATGGTGAAGGAAACGCCGGTGAAAGGAGTAAAATGGTATATTTAAGAGGAAATCATTTCCTCTTAAATATACCATTTTTTTAAATAATATTGAACCTAAAACAAACCGACGAGCTTCTTGTGAGTCACTAAAGTCTATCGGGTACAGACGGAAATCAGCTAGTTCTATCGCCAACAGTGATTATGGTGTGAAAGACGATGAGAACTTTTTTGTGGTTATCCACCTCATCAAATAGCATCATATGAAGACTGTCATCATATATTTTGCATCAAATTCTGCCAAGGTGCATTGAAATGTGTATTCTAACTCAACGCATTCAATGCTTAAATGAAGAAATACTAAATGGTTGTATGAGCATTAGTTCCCTTTGCCTTTCCATTACAGGGAGAATGAACTAAAAAAAATCTGAATCCGCGAAAAATACTAACAGCTTGCGCAGACGAGGGAGTTTATTTAAAATATAGGTTTTTTTGTCCGCTAAAATAGATCGCTTACAACTGTATCGAGTAACGGAAAACGAGGGATAATAAAAATGTACCGCGTACAAAAAGTCCCCCAGAATAACCGAGGACATGCAGAGAGCGGAACGGACTAAAGTATGGGGGAGTCCCCGAAAAAAATAGAACTCGAGTGACTAGGCGAAGCAACGCACGCGGACTGTAGTCCGCGGTTGTACGTGACCAGTATTTTCTTTTAAAATGTCTTCTCTTTTTCTTTAACTTCATGTAAATTGCAACACAACGTAACCTCTTAATATTTACTTCCGAAGCTTGCACTTCTCTACATTTTCGGGTAACAAATGATCGCACACCGTGTGCGTTGAGTTCACGGTAAATATGCCGCGTACTTTTAATTCATGGACCGTACTTTTTTCTCCGCCGCGGAGAAAAGTTCGTCATCAGCGCAGGCCCTTATAATTCGTATTCATGCATAGTTTGTTTGTAACAAAATTTGAAATTATTCGTTGATTTCACATTTAATTACTATGACAATATGGCGGGCGACATAGACACAGATCGTCATCAAAATGACATAAAGCGCCATGGTGAATATTTGGCAGTGTTGCAGTTATTTAGTAAGTAAGTAAGTAAGTAAGTAAAAAGTTTATTTGGTACCAAAAAACAATCATAAACACATAATATTCATAACAATTTGAAATAAGTACCAAAAAGGTCTCCGCTCAGCAATATGTCGCAGCAAAAAACTACGACGCTGGTATTCTGCGAATGCCTTTTATTTGTAGAAAAAATTGTACACATAGCTCATAGCATTAAGCTTGCACACAACTCACTACTAAAATAATGCAAAACACAATTAAGTTTAAGTTTTATGGGAGCAGAATATGATCAAGCAATAAATAGAATAATAAATATAATAATAAGCTAGCACTAAATTAGTAGATATAACAATAAAATATAATAAAATATAATTAATACAAATTTAGCACTCACTCGGACATGGCAATATATACACATTTGTCTATTATGATGATGATAAAACACATACATATACCTACCACATACATACATATTATAGCAATTAACACATACATATACCTACCACATACATACATATTATTTCTATACGAATGCTGCGTTGCATTTTGACGACCAGCTGGCCATGGTCTGTACCCTTGCTATACAGGCTACTCAGTCAAGAGGTCCAAGGTTTCAATGGAATAAATGATGAAATACTGAAGACATGGATGTATGGGCATTGGTAACCTTTGCCTTCCCATTACAAGGAGAATGAATTAAAAAAAATAGACCTGCCACCTTATTCTCAACTGTCGGAAAGAATTCGAATTTCGGAAACTCTATACCTGTCACTTTTTATCACGCTGCGTCAAAGCGAGACGGCATGTGACTTTTAGAATCGAATCCGTGATGCGACAGTTGAGAATAAGGGGACTGGCCGGGTCTACATACACTTTTGAAACATTTCTTTTTAATTATTCAAATCAAATCAAATATGATTTATTGCGTATGACAAAACGTGATCCACCGCGCGGTGATGTAGACGATAATCGCTGTTTACATTAAAGTGGTTTAAATTGATCTTGTACCGCGAGTACTGAAAAATACTCCAAACTATATAAATCTTCTAGTTTGATTATTTTTTATTAATAAATTTAATTAACACATTGTCACTGGCGTTACCGAATAGTAATTTAATAAGAGAAACTTCAGAATAAAACAAAATTATTATAATAATTTAATATTCCAAAAAGTATACTGTCTATACATTACTCATAGACTGAAATTAGTAGGTAGCATATAAAATCCACATATTAGTGAACAGATAAAAGATTTATAACGAAAACTAATACTCTAATTTGGGGGACTATAGTTGAATACCCAAGAACATCCTGCATCCACGAGGAACCCACAGATCAGATATTAGTAGCAAGCTAGATGAACCGTGCGGTTATGCGATTCCTCGTGTGCGAAGCGCCGACGCCCCGCGCGGTCGACCACCCGAAGGGGAGGTGGCGGCAAGAGAACCGTCGGCGGTGCTCGTGTGTTTGGCCTCAACGGATTTATTAAATAAAAACCAAACTACGAAACTGATTTTGAAAAAAAAAATACCAAATGGCAACTGGAATAGTTGCCATTTGGTAAAATTTTTTCAAATGCAGGCATCGAACAAAAAATACAAAATTAAAAATTTTTAGTAACCCCCGGCGTCATTAATCATCTATCTAACACCATCTCATTGAGACTATTCATAAGAGCCCAAACACGCTTTATATGCTATAAGTTTCTGAAGAATTAAGCATTTCGCAGATCAGCTCAAGGTTAGTATGTCATGGGAATGTCACCGAAGTGACAGTACACCAAATTTCAAATCAATCGGATGTGTAAAAGTTAGTAAAACCCTATTATCTTGTATAAAATGAGCTGATAGTCATCAAACGCCTGAACTGATCTTCATAAGTTATAGCTAAGAACCATCGTAGGCACAACAGCTTTCAAACAAAAAAAACCGAATCAAAATCGGTGCATTCGTTTGGGCGCTACGATGCCACAGACAGACATACAGATACACAGCAGACACGTCAAACTTATAACACCCCTCTTTTTCGTCGGGGGTTAAAAAGAATCACGTAAATCGGATTCGTAGTCTCGGCGTAATCGGTGTACCATACATAGAAAAAAAAAACATGCATCAAATAGGCATTTCAGAACCTGCTCGTTTTTGAAGTCGGTTGAAAATAAGACTTTAATTTTCAAAAGCCGCCATTTTGTATGTTGTTGTTTTTAAGTTCTCTCTATTACAGGGAAGGCAAAGGGGAAGCATATATTGCAGTAAAATGTTAGTCTTGATTATTTTTTACTGGAAAATGTTTCAAGTCATATTGGGAGAATAAGGCTCGAACTGATAACAGGTCTCCACGATGGAAGCGCATGGTGGCGTAGTCACGGATGATAATGATGATATGATCTTCAGAATCAGACCTGTGTAATGAGACCATTTCTGAAGAACTTATATGGGGAATTACCACCATTATTCCACCATTATTTACATGAAGATTGTTTTATTATTATTTCTTTACCTATCTGATCAGTGATTTCTTGTATCAAATAAATAGGGCCTTACCCAGATGAATTTTTAAAAGCTATCGTTTTCCGCAAGATGACAAGGTTTTTATTTAAATTTTTTTTATTTAATGTCACAGTCTTTATACAGGGTGGTGCTGTCAATACAACAATAAATTAAAACATGGGCTATATTAGTTCATAGAAATGGTTTGACACTTTAAATTCAAAAACATCATGAAATTATCAAATGAATAAGATGTTTTTGAAAGTGGCAAACCATTTGGATGAACTAATCCACCCTGTATAAGAGCAATAAATTTAAATCGACAAAGATTCACACCAAGAACCTATAGATTAAGTAGTTAATTGAAATAGATACTTAAGTACTATACAAAAGTTTAACATTTTTTTTAAATATCATTTTAAATTATAGAAACATTTACTAGTTTTTCAACTTTTTATTTGAAAGCTGAAAAATAAGGTCTCTTTTTAAAAATTTACAATGTGTATTCTCTAGAAAACATCAACAAAATCACAATTATCCTCAAGTTTCTGTTTTGCAGTGACACAATCTAATTACAATAATTTACAAAAGTAATTTCATGAAATTCCTCTTAACTAAAAAGATCAATAATAAATAATAATGATGTAAAAATAAACACCATCAATTAAAATTTCTCAAAACTGCAATCACGTGTAGTGCACTTCACCAATGAAATGGTTTAATTTTGCCAAAACTAGCTACTGTTTGTCAATACTGTAGGTTTAGACACCAAGTTGTTTCCCTGGGTTCTGTGCATTTTTTCCATATGTTTCTTTAATTCTTGTCCCCTCACAAAACTGGCGGAACATTGCATACACTGCAGTTTAGGTCCTTTTCCGTGTCTCCGCTTCGCATGCTCAAGCCTCCTCGACGCAGATATAAAGGCTTCTCCACAATCGTCGCATTCGTACGGCTTTTCGCCGGTGTGCCGGCGTTTATGGTAGATAGCCGCCATTTTGGTAACTAATTTCGCACCGCAAATGTCGCACGAGAATTTCCTTTCTCGTGTATGCACGATGCTGTGTTCCGCTAAGCGCGCTGGCGTGTAAAACCGTTTTCCACACCACTGGCACTGATGCGGCCTCACATCCATGTGAATCCATATTATATGGTTCTTTAATTGCGGCCTGGAGAAGTAAGTCTTGCCGCAGTAGTCGCAGGTGAAGGTAGCCGGGTTTCGAAGGTTCGCGCGCTTGTTGCGAGGTAAATTCTTCTTGTTCGGCAGAGCATCTGGCTCGCATTTAGCACGGTATTCCCTATAGCAGCCTCGGTTAGTGAACTGGCTAGCACAAGCGCGACAAGTCCTGACCGTATGCATCTGTCTGTGAACTTTTAGTGAAGCTTTCCCGGGAAAACGCAACAAGTCCAAGCTCCAGCTTGTGCGCTTTTGCGATATGTTTTTTCAGACGTATCTATAACGCTTGTGCAGAGGGTAGGGCAAGATTTGCAAAGTACAGTTGTCTCTTTGTGTACTATAGCGAGATGTTCCTTGATTTCTTTACCTCTGATGTAGACAGAGCGGCAGTGGGTACAGGCTTCCTTGTCTCCGCTATTTTTTAAATGGCTTCGAAGATAAAAAAGGGCTGTAGAAAGATTTGCCGCAATCCGGGCAACTACAAGGCGGGCCAGCTCTGGCAATCCTCGGTTTCCTTTCTTCTACAACGTTATTCCTGAGCAAGCGCAGTTTTAACCTGTTCAGTATTGTTTTAGAGTCCCCACCAACGTAATCTTTGATCGTCTTTGATCGTGTGCGTTTGAAAATTTTCCGGTTTTTTTTTTATTGATTTTGCAAAAATCCACAGCACTTAAAGATAATAGGTACATCAGAATAATATCAAACATATTGCCAATTACAGATTTTCATTTATTTAGATAATTAAATTATAGTAGTTAAACAAATCTCGATTTTATAAACGAAGAAAGTGATTTGACGGATTTTTTATACGATTTTGGTATTTCATTGATCGCGCTGATGGCTTTTTTCCAGGAGTTCTGCGAAGTACGTACGAATACACGGAACTCTTGTGCGGCTAGCGCAGCTGATGTGCAAAGCACGCACAGACCTTTTGGACAGATTTTCTTCTTAGACCTGGAAAGAAAGTGAGAAAGAAATAAACAGACTACACTACTTGATATATATTTATTTGCTTAAGAGACACTATTCGATACAAATTACAAAACATGAGACGCGTGTTCTGCCACAAAACGTAGGTGTCCAAAACCTTTTTATAATAATAATAATTTATATAAAAAACTATGTTACCACTTTTGTTAAATATACTGTAAAAATAATTGTACTAAATAAATAATTACAATGAGGAAAAGGAAAGGTTAAAGAGTAACTTGCTATGAATTAAAAGTGAAGTGTTTAATTTCAAAAACAAATTTGTTAAATATATGTATTGAATCATATTCAGGGTCTTCGGGAATTATATTGGGGAATTCCATTTCAAATGTTATTAACCATGAAAGTAGGTATAATGTCCTATATGTATGAAATATTTTTTGTATAGCGAACTAGATTTTTCCTACGAGTAAAATATGCTATTACAGGTTTAGCAGTCACCATTATAAATCATATTGGTATTCCTCTAAATTATTCAGTGTGTATTTAATAATCAGGAGTTTACCTTTTAACTGCTGTTCACATTTCTACCAGCAGTGATGGTGTTTGAATGAACCGACATACAGTGCTTTTTCAGTTCGAATGGTCGGACGAAGCGCGCGGAACACATAGTGCATCCGTGCGGCATGTCTTTAGTACTCCTATGTCTTCGTTTAATATGATCCAACCTCCGCGACGAAGATAGGAACTTGTCGCCGCATTCCTCACACTCGTAGGGTCTCTCACCGGTATGAATACGTTGATGCAGCTGAAAACCTAATTCTGTACGTAATTTTGCCCCACAATGACACTGGAACGTTTTCCTTTCAATGGTATGCACTTTCTCGTGAGACCTCAAGTGAGCTATTGTTGACGTTCTTTTCCCGCAAGTGTCGCAAACGTAAGGTAACACGTGTAGGTGTTTCTGTATTATATGTATACGGAGTGATGGCTTCTTAGTATACGAGTTACCACAATGATCGCAAACATATTCGCTAGAAGTGGGCGTCGGTATATCAACTTTACACTGCTTTTGGTGGTACACGTAGCATTTCCTGTTCTCGAAGCTTTGGCCACAAGGGCTACAGTAGAAAAGTGTGTGCGAGTACATGTGAGCGCTCAGAGCCCTTTCATTCGTATACCCGTTCCCGCAAACTTTGCACTGGTAGGAATCGCGGTCGTGCGACTTTTTCACGTGCGAGTTTAAGGAGACTTGATCATCAAACAATTGGTGGCAACTTTCACAAGAAAACAAAATTTTTCCGTGATTTTTTTCTAAATGCTGGGCGAATTTCTTTTTGGTAAGAACTAAACCGCACAAACTACAAGCTACCTTTGCTGTGGTTTTTAAATGGGAGTTTAAGTGGAGTGGAACAGCATATTTCTTGCCACAATCGGGGCATTGCCATGAACGCACTGACCGAGGTATCCTCTTGACTGTGGGCTTTTGCATCAACAAAGGCTGCTCTTCCTTTACTTCGTCTTCGAATCCATTTTTGGTAGCTCTCTCTGCCTGATTGCCTATGACAGCTTTTCTCCAGCATTGTAGAATATGTTATACATTTTATCCTCCTCGCACGGTGGATGAATATCTGCCATAAAGCTGACGGCCTGAGTCCACTGCTTGAAGGGCTCGTAGCATAGCTGTCAAACACCATCAGAAACCACGTCATTAATCAGTCCGCTCCTCTTACTCTTCAACTATTTAAAGATTTGTTAGCATAATACCAGTTTAAAATTATTCGCTTAAACTCCTAACCTTGTCATAAAAAAGGTCTTTTATATTATAATAAAGTATTTTGAATGGGTAATAAATAACTTTCAGCAATAATATATGTTATGTATGTCACGTAAATGTTCCCTGTATGTTTTCTTGTCATCAGTTTTGTATTCACATGTAAAGCATTCAATCAATTCTGGTTTTCTATTTATTTTCTTTCTGAATTTATAATCAGTTGGTAAACCGTTTTTGTCAAAATGTTTCTTGTAGTGGCGTTCATAGCCTCTCCGTGAACTGAATTTTGTTGAACAAATACAACACACGAATCTATCCTCCACCCTGTTGTGGGTATTGTCGTGTTCCCGCAAAAAACATGCATTACTGAACTTCTTGCCGCACCGCTCACACTGATACATGAACTCCATTAAATGCTTGAGCTGAATATGTAATCGAAGACCGCTTTTACAATTGTACACTTTCGAGCAATGGTCGCAAATGAACTTCGAGCCGCCAGCTTTGGATTCACCACAGATTTGCAAGTGATTTCTAAAACACACTTTACTTATGAATTTTTTGTTGCAAACAAAGCACATCTTAGGATTGTGTATCGCTGCGTAATGTATGACCATTTTTGATTCCGAGATAAAACTTTGCGAGCATTCCACGCAAACATGGGACCCTTTTTTTTTCTTACACACCCTTAGATGTCTTAAGTAGTTATGTTCAACCTTAAAGAAATTTTTGCAAACTTTACAGGTAAACACTATCCTGCCATGCCTCTTGATATGTTTGGGGAATGACTCGAAGTCAAATATCTGTTTGCAATAATAGCATATTATTTTGTTGATTTTTCTTAAATGAAGGTTAAACAAATGGATGGTGGGGTACGCTTTCAAACATTCCGGGCATTTTAGATCAGTATAAACTTTCTCAATACGTTTACGTCCTGTACTATGTCTCAGGTACTTTTTGACTAACTGAAGCGCCTCAGAGGAGGTGTTCGCACGAGTTGTAGACTCTAAAGTTGTCTGTTCTTTATTTTGGATGAATATACATGCGCTTTTGGAGTTACTAGAGACATTTTCACTAAAGTTTGCAAGGCAATCGGAGAATTCTCTCCATTTTTCATCGGCAGCCCGACACATTTGGATGAACGGTGCTGATACCATCGCTGAGGCAACGCACGGGGAGCAGACCATCCTGGGCAGCGGGGAAGATAGCTCCACCTGGAACAACGCCCTTTGGTCACTCCATCGCTAAATATTCATACACTCATACCTATTATCCAGCCCAAAGTAAGCATCATTATGAGCTTGTGTTATGGATACTAGATAACGGAGAAATGAGATAATAATATGTATATAAATATTAGAAATATACTAAATAAACATATAAACATCCATGACTCGTAAAACAAATTTATTTATTTATTTATTTATTTATTTATTTCTCTTTCACAATATAGCCATTACACAGATTATGATTAAAAATACAAATCAATTCAATAACTATATTGTGAGAGACTGGCGTCCGTACTAGGAAAACCTGTGTTACAGATTACCAGGCTCTCACCACCTCACTATTAGCTAATTCATAGATATTTTTACAAAAAGGGCCAATTTTAACAATAGTTTAGATAGGAATCAAAGTTACACATTCTTTGACATTAGTCAATTCAATTACTCATTTTTTGAATAGGTAATCGTTACAAAATCAGAACAATTAAATGTGTGTGTGTGTGTGTGTGTGTATGTGTGTGTGTGTGTGTATGTGTGTGTGTGTGTGTGTGTGCAAGCGCGCGTGCGTGCGTGTGTGTGTGTGTGTGTGCGTGCGTGCGTGTGTGTGTGTGCGTGCGTGCGTGTGTGTGTGTGTGTGTGTGTTTGAGATTATGAGCTATTTGCTTTAGTTCAGAGTATGAAGTAAATCTTCTGTCTCCTTATATGTCCGGTCAAGCAACCATGAGGTAAGTTTCCTTTTACAGTAGACACCAGTTAGCGGATAAATAGACAAAGACTGGTTTACTCTATTATATAGGTAAGGGCCTAGAAAGCAGTAGAACCTTTGGGTAAGCCTTAATTTAAATCCTAGTACTTGGCAAACTTTGTTTTTACGTCGTTTGTTTTTGTTGAGAAGAGGGTCATATGATAATTGTGAGTGTTGTTTGAGCAGGGTTTGCATAATGAAGATTTGGCGGACTGTTAGGACCTTAGTTTTCTTGTACAGTTCTGTTGTCGGAAAAAAGAACGGAAGGGAATAGCTTACTTTTAGAACGGCTCTCTGCGCACGTTCTAGGTGTATAAGATGGGATTTAGCTGCACCACCCCATGCTGTGATACAATATGATAGGATAGACTGGCACAAAGCGAAGTAGACCATCTTTATGACACTTTCATCAGCAACATGGCGTAGATTTTTAAATATAAAAATTAGTTTTCGAACTCTGCTAGTTAGTTGGTCAATATGGGATTGAAAGGTCAAGTGCTTATCTATTATCATTCCTAGATATTTTATGGTATCCGTGTACTGGAGTTTCTGACAAGAACATATGGAAGTGGAGGGGTCAGAGCAGGTATGTGCAATTATAGAGAAAGAAAACTTATACGGATGGTTTGCTTTATTTGGAGAAAAGGCGATGTATTTAGTTTTATCAACATTCAATGTGAGCAGATTATTATCCAGCCACTGGGTTACCTTGTTAAGTCCAGCCTGAGTGAACTGATAGGTTTCTTCCCAAGTGTCACCTGAGAAAAGTAAGGCTGTGTCATCTGCGAATGTTATTAGTTTCCCATTTTGTAGCTGTAGGTTGCAGAGGTCATTTATGAACGTTAGGAACAATGTCGGACCCAATATACTGCCCTGTGGGACTCCATAAGAGATAGGGAGGTCGTCACTACGAATGGCTTCGATCAAAACACACTGCGTTCGCTCTTTTAAGTAACTATCAAAGAGTCTAAGTTGAGTTCCTCGTACGCCAAGGCTTTCCAGTTTGTGAAGAAGTAATGGTATAAAGACCGTGTCAAATGCTTTTGCAAGATCTAGAAATACGGCAATGACCTTTTTATTATTATCCAGATTAGTAACTAAGAAATTAGTAAGTTCATGAACTGCGTCGTTTGTTGATCTTTTTGCACGGAAACCGAACTGTGAGTTTGATAAAAGGTTTTTAGTCTCTAAATAATTGGTCAATCTTTTGTTGATAATTTTTTCTAAAATTTTTGAAAGCGACGGTAATATAGAAATTGGGCGATAATTACTGACACAGTCTCTATCTCCATTCTTATGTATGGGATGTACTAGAGCGCGTTTGAAGTTTGACGGGAATATACCAGATGTCATTGATAGGTTACATATGTGAACCATACTAGGAGCAATAACATCATTGAATCTTTTTATGAGGGAATTAGGGATATTGTCTTTACCAATAGCACAAACCTGTTTTAGATTTGCTATTATTGTTTTTACCTCTTCTATATCTGTAGGGAGTAAGCAAAAGGAGTGAGCATTAGATGTGATTAAAGGTGTATGAGCAATGGGCTTATGTGTTTTGGTCAGTATATTTTCAGCTAGATTTTTTCCAACATTAGCGAAGTATTGGTTTACTCTGTTTGCTGATTCTCGAGGATCACTAGTTGTTAATAACTCTAAACAGGAGCGGTTTGGCCTTTTTAAATGAGTTATAGTTTTAATTACTTCCCATAGTCTTTTGTTACTATGTTGAGCATTTTTTAGTTGTATTTTCTCGTATTCTTGTTTGACCTTTTTAATAATATTGTTACAGTAATTGCGGTAGCGTGTGTAAGTCACTTTAAGTACTTCATCGTTTGGATGGTTTTTGCATTTAAAATGCAATCTATCTCGATTTTTCATACATTTTAATAACCCTGGCGAAATCCACGGTTTGATTATTTGTTTGCGAATAGGGACTGTAGCAATTTTGCTACAGTTGTTAAGTACGTTTTCCAGAGACGCTACCAAGAAGTCAGCTGCTATATTTACGTCAGACATAGAAAATATTGGGCTTAGGTCTAGTTCGGAGAATGCCGCATCCAGGGCTTTATAGTCTATTACCCTATTAATTTTATTAGTAGGCCCAGTATTATGAGCGGTAGATGCAATACTGAATAACACAGTGTAGTGATCAGTTACTGTTGTGTGTGCGATGAAGCATCGTGCTGGTAATTTTGTTTTCATAACGACGTGGTCAAGGCAAATGCTGGTACTCATCATACAAACATTTGCTCCTACCGGGATTCGAACCCGGGACCTCTTGACCGAGTAGCCTGTATAGCAAGGGTTACAGACTACTCGGCCAGCGGGTCGGCAATCTTATGTCGGTTCCGCGATAGGTTTAGGTATTTCAAAAGCAAGTCACCAGTGTTATTTCTAAATTTATATTATTTCTTCAAGAGTTTTAATTGTGTATACTTCATCTTTAATTGAATCGAGATATTGAGAAACAGTTTTATTGGGTAACTGTTAAATATGCTTTTTTATTGATTTTTTTTATTAATAAAAAACAATAAAAAAATAATATTTAACAGTTATTATAATTATTCACACATTCCCTATTATTTTGACTTTATTTTTACGTTTTTAATTCTACATAAATAAATTAGTGTATTTTTTAAAAATTAAAGATAGGTACCTCTCAGAAATAAAACTATTTCTCAATATCTCGATTCATATTCAATTAATTTATTGCATTTAAATATGTTACATTAAGTTATCAATACAGGATAATAAGCCTATGGCCTAATAGAACATGAATTTCCACAACCCAAGGCCCCAAGTGCCTGGCGGTAGCGGAAGCCGTGCCGGGGCGTTGACGGGCGTTGGCGAAGCGCCGGGACCAGGGGTGCTAAGAATCCCCGGGTGGCAACGGCGTTCCGTCGTGTAGGATTCGCTGGAATATAGTGGGACTATCTGAAGTCCGACAAGAGGGCGAGAACACGATGGTCCTTAAGTCCGGCAACCTGCTCTATTTCCGGGAGTGCGAAGATCTGTACCAAGGTGGTGTCGGATTTATGGTCCACAAGTCTTTCGTGAATAACGTTGTACAAATCGGAACTGTGTCGAATAGGGTGGCGTATTCGTGTAATATATGTAGGGTCGCCTGGGTAGGTACCACCGCCTTTCTTATTTCAGCCGTGAAACAGTTTGCTGTGTTTCGGATTGAAGGGAAAGGTAGCCAGTGTAATTACTGGGCATGGACGGCATTTCATCTTAGGCCTCAGGATGACAACGCACCTGCAATATCAAGTGCTTTTCCTTGTTATTGCAGGTGTCTATAGACGGCGGTAACCGCTTACCACCAGGTGGGCCGTCAGCTTGTTTGTCATCTAGTTGTATAAAAAAAAAATGTCATACAGGTTAACGCTCCGATCTCGACTGACCCCGACGAGGAAGTGAAAGTAATATATGAGGATATCTCTCGGGCAATACATACTTCCAAGACTCATTACACTGTTATCATGGGAGACTTCAACGCAAGGCTGGTCAAACGTAGCGATGATGAGTTGAAAGTGGGACAATTTGGTGCTGGAATCCGAACCAACCGTGGTCAAATCCAAGCCGATTATATGGAGAGGGAGGGACTCTTTATGATGAACTTCTTCATCAAAAAACGGCCGCATCGAAAATGGACCTGGAAAAGTCCGGATGGCGTAACAAAAAATGAGATCGACTTCATCATGTCGACTATGACTCGGATATTCAATGATGTCTCAGTGATCAATTCGTTTAATACAGGGAGCAATCACCGACTGCTAAAAGTCACATTTATTCTGAATGTAAAATCCGAACGGTATCGACTGATGAAATCTACGCTCCGTCCTAATGCTATCTAGATCCAAAACCCCGAACGCTTTCAACTCGAACTGCAAAATCGCTATGATTGCATGGAGGACTGCACAGATGTGGACACATACAACGACAGGTTCGTGGAGGCTGTCCTTACGGCGGCTCCAGGCTCCATAAACAGATCTCCAAGTCCTTGACCCGAGACGTGCGCCGATTTAATACTGAACATATTAAAGAGGCAATGGAGCGGAACAGGGCTCAAAAGTGTTCACCAGGGATCTGACGCTTGGACAGAGTTTGCTGACGAAGCTGAAGACAGAGGACAGCAGATTGGTTACATCCCGACCTGAGCTATTGGCCGGAATTCAAAACTTCTATGGACAGCTTTACGCGACATCATGAACACCTGTCGCTCAGACCAGCGAGCCAAATTAACCCGACATTACACCGAAGATATCCCGGACGTCAGCCTGTACGAGATTAGTGAATTTCGCAAACAACTTAAGAACAACAAGGCGCCGGGCGACGATGGAGTTACAGTGGAGCTTTTGAAAGCAGGTGGACGACCAGTCCTTAGAGCTCTTCAGAGGCTATTTAACTCCATCATCCTCGAGGGTGAAACGCCAAAGGCCCATGCCAAATTATTAAATTTTATTAATTATTATTTTATCATGGTGGCGTGGTGACACTCTTTAAAAAAGGGTGACAGGATTGAAGAATTATAAACCTATCACGGTCATGTTTACAAACTGTTTTATAACAAATCGTTTAACAAATCGTCTCGCACGCGGGTTTCACGACTTCTAGCCTCCCAAATAAGCCGGATCCCGAAAAGGCTTTAGTACCATATACCGCATACAGACCGAACAGTGCAACCTGCCATTATGCTAAGCGTTCGTGGATTATGAGAAAGCCTTCGATTCTGTCGAGATCTGGGCCGTGCTTCAGTCACACCAGAGATGCCAAATAATAGTCTACTATCGGTACATCCAAGTGCTGCAGTCACTGTATGAAAACGCCACTATGTCAGTCCGCCTTCAGGACCAAAACTCGGAAACGGATGAAGAAGGGGCGATGTTATATCGCCGAAACTGTTCACTGCCGCGTTGGAGAATGTGTTTAAGCTTTTGGACTGGAGAGGACTTGGCATCAACATAAACGGCGAGTACATGATATCGTAGTCATGGCTAAAAACCTGGAAGACTAAGGCACAATGCTCGACGACCTTTGTAGAGTCTCCCAACAAGTGGGTCTTAAAATGAACATAACATGGATAAGACGAAAATTATGTCGAATTCCCATGTCGTACCCACTCCTGTAAAGGTTGGAAGTTCTACACTGGAAGTTGTTGACGAATATATTTACCTGGGACAAATAGTCCAACTTGGTAAGTCCAACTTCCAGAAAGAGGTCAATCGACGGATCCAACTCGGCTGGGCAGTGTTCGGGAAGCTTCGCAGCATATTCTCGGCCCAACTACCGCAGTGTCTCAAGACGAAAGTCTTTAATTCGCCAGTGATGACTTACGGAACTGAGACGTGGCCGCTTACAATTGGCCTCATACGAAGGCTCAATGTCACCCAAAGGGCAATGGAGAGGACTATGCTCGGGGTTTCTCTGCGTGACCGAATCAGAAATGATGAGATCCGCAGGAGAACTAAGGTCACCGACATAGCCCGAAGAATTGCGAGCCTCAAGTGGCAGTGGGCAGGCCACATTGCAAGGAGGACTGACGGCCGTTGGGGCGGAAAGGTCCTCGAGTGGCGGCCGCGTACCGGGAGACGCAGCGTTGGTAGGCCTCCCACAAGGTGGACTGACGATCTGGTGAGGGTCGCGGGAAGCCGATGGATGCGGACAGCGCAGAACCGATCGGTATGGTTATCTTTGGGGGAGGCCTATGCCCAGCTGTGGGCGTCTCTCGGCTGAAATGATGATGAATTTGATAGAGAGTTTCGACATTTACATCTTTGTTTATTTTCTTTTGTCATTAGCAGAAATCGGTTTTCAGAAACAACAGCATAGTTTATATCTTAAATTTCGTTACGTACAGACGACAGCACGTCAAGTAACAGTTGCACTATGATAGCAGCCTCTATTACGAACGCAGTAAGGGCGGTCTCAAGGTCAAACTGTTAGGCTTGACGTGCTGTCGACTGTACATTGCAAAAAGGGAAATCGACTACTCATTCAATTTATCATCTAGTATGGGAAATATCTGAGAAAATTAACTCAAAATGCACTAGTGGTAGTTTTCTGTATTTTTTGATGACTCGCTTTACTACTCTCAAAATTAAAGAACCTTGGCTTTAGAGGATTATCACTTGATTGGATAGTCATTTTTATAAAGTTTGGATATACAATCTTGCATAGTATTCAGCCAGTCACAATTAAATTAAATTTAAGTCAATATAAATTCAGTTGGTGTACTTGGCACATTATTATTTCTGATAAATAACTTCTCTGCGGTTACAAAACGTGAATGTAGACTGTTTGCTAATGATGTATCAGTTATCATACCCTGTAGTAAAAATCTGTTATATGTTAAACATTAATAACACAAATTCGACTATTTATTAGCTCTAAGGAAATAACTTAACAGTGAAAGAAAACTAATTTTATTCAATTTGGTACATATAAACGAAATAAATTTAATTTTGATGTTAACTATATGGGACAAAACATACTGTAAGTAACACAAACAAAATTCTTAGGTGTTGTTATTACATAACCGATAACTGAAATTGGAAGAAACATATATATGAAGTTAGAGACAAGCTAATCTATTATGTTTACATTCTAAACAGTTTGCATCACACTTTAGCAATGTCCAGCACCCTAACAGCAATCACGGTTATGTTTCGTCTTTACTTATTTATGGACTCATAATTTGGGGAAGTTCTGTAGACTGTAATCAGTTACTTATTATACAGAAAAAATGTGTTCGAGCTGTGTGGCAGCTCACCTTGTGATTCATGTAAACCGCTATTTAAATCATTGGGCATTGTAAGCCTTCCTTATATTTCTGTACATTCTTGAAGTATCCAATTTTGTAGTGTAAAATTCATCTTTTAAAAACAATAAATAGCATTAGCTGTAGAAGCACTCATTATCCCAATAAATTAGACTATTATAATAATATTCATACACTCACACCTATTATGTAGCCCAAAGTAAGCATCATTAAGATAATAATTAATAATAATTAATCATCATAATTATCCACATATAAGATATTATATTTGTTAGCTTGACACTGTGTCTACAACTCTGTACCTAGTTACATAAAACTACTGCCAAATGAATTCTTTAAAAGAAATTTAACAAAATCGCTCCGGGAGAAATCCTTCTACTCTGTAAAGGAGTTTTCTGATCATAAAAATAAATTTTGATTTAATGTTGACCAAAAAATGGTTTACTTATACATAACACATAGTATATTTTCTATTTTGAATGCGAAGTCTGGTGAAATGTGAAAGATCTGGTTATGGCGAAATCACTTCATCATGTATAGAAGGAAGTGTCATTTGATTGATCCCTTACTTTCCTTAGGCTTAGCCTATTTCTTAGCTTACCTACAATAAGTTTCTAATCACCGTTTTCACTAATTATACCCTAGGCTTAGGTGACTCTTAAAGACATTTAATTTTGTCTCTTTCTTTCTCCTTCAAATAGACTGAGATAAAAATCGCTAATAGTCTCAATGCTAAAAATCTAGGAGATACTAATTATCGTTATCTTCATACGGTTGCACTATATACAAATGCATATAATCTCGTTCCAATCATTTCGATTCAAAATGCAATTATATCATGCAACGTCGTGTGAACAGCGAATTACGATATTACGATAGCAAAATACGTTTAGTAAATTTTTCAAACAGTGCATTTTGTTTGAAGCGGCGGGAATGACGCCGTTCCATTTCTTGCAGCAAACAAATTATTCGCATGATGTTGCTATAAGAAATAGGAATTAACAAACCTCTACACCTGTGATTACTTCCAACAACTCTGCGAGGGTCATGGATTTTTCACCGTCCATCATCACCGTATCTCCAAGAAAGACTTGCCCTTCAGATGTATCGCCCATACATATTCGGCATTTGTCAGAACCATCACCTCGTACAATATGGGATATTATTGCCTTTACATCAACTTCTCTGCTCATTTTGCACAATTGGAATTGTCTCGACCAATAAATATTAGATAAATATTTAAATAAAAATTTATGAAAATGCAATTGGAGTTTAGAATATTTGACATTAGTAAATAGATAGATATTAGTGACATTACAGCTCTTTTTTTTTAGTTAATTCTCCCTATAAAAGGAAGGCAAAGGGAACAAATGCCCATTCAGCCATGTCTTAAGTATTTGTTTATTTTTAATTTTTGATTTTAGCATTATTATAAATGTTTGAAAAATTACTTAGTAATTAAAATAGAATAAAACTAGAAAAATTTCACGTCCTGAGGCAGGAATCGAACCCGCGACCTTTCGCAATCCGGGCGACTGCTCTGACCACTGAGCCACCCAGGACTTGGGTTATCCCTGTGAAATTCTTCTAGTCTATCTTGTATTTGCGTTTATGAGCTAACGTCCACCCTACAATGTCGAAATATTCTATTTCAACATCCGAAACGAGTATTTTTACAAATACCGACGATTCGGTTAAGTTGGGGCAGTGCTTTCAAATATTCTTAATTTTTGATTTTAACATTATTATAAATGTTTGAAAAATTACTTAGTAATTAAAATAGAATAGTAATGTTTAGTAATTTTTTCTAGTTTTATTCTATTTTAATTATTTGTTTATTTCTTCATTTATTGCATTAAAATGCTGGCGTAACACATTTCAATACTTCTTGGGAGTATTTGCTCCGAAATATATGATGACAGTCACTTTATGTGCTACTTGATGAGGTGGATAACCACAAAAAAAGTTCTCATCGATTTCACACCATAATCACTTTTATTCTTTATTCTTTTAGTTGCACGCCAACACAAACACTTGAATAACAAAACTACGCCACTTTTATAACTCAATGTTCGGTCCGACACAATTTTAAATTATTGTTAACATGTATATATACAATACAAGTTCGCAGTTTAGATAAAATTTCAAGATGGCGGTTATATTCAATGATTTTTGACAGTTCAAAGCGATAAATGGCTTTATCATATCGCGTTTCGGTAGTCATGCTAGGCGGGATGGCCATGTGATATCTGAGGTAACATCACTAGCAATAAAGATTAAATACATCCGAACGCCATAACCTTGCAAGAGCATATTACAGAAATCGTAATAAAATGTTTTCTTGCATGTGAAACAATTTTAACACTGGGAATACAATTTTTTGTTCTATGTTTACGATTAGCTATTTGTTTCGCTTGTTATTGATTGCGGAGATAAACTATAAATGAATTTTGATTTGAAATGATGACGCAGTGACAAAGTTGTAGCGATCTATTGTTGAACTGTCATACGGGAGTTTAAGATTAGGCCCAACTATAGTTTTTTTATATAAAATATACCTTTTTCATGCTAAGATATACTAACTTAAACAAGGACCGTGCAATTCTGACAGTATTACATTCATACGGATCAAATTGTTAGACTCTGGCCAGTGAATCGTGTCACTGGGAAAGAGCGGCAATTTTAAAAAATCTTTAGCTGTAAACACGATAACGATATGGTTCTCACAATTTGAATCGTATGAATTTGTTAAAATATCGATACGATTTATATCTATATATTCGCCCATCCCTAATTATGAAGTTTCAGCCAGAGATGTAAACAAATATGGCGACTATGACATATAACGACTATAATATTTAAATAATTTTATGTCACATATGTGTAACCATCTATCAATAATTTTGCCACTTCAACCCATTCTTGTGTTACAAATAAATAAATTAAAGACGAAATTACATTTGGGTAGTACCATAGAATAATATTACTCCGTAGTACACATACTCTTTTTTTAGGGAGGGCATAGACTAGAGAAAGATGTAATGTAAGTAACAAATCATACAGCCAAATCTTAGGTCTTTATTCAATTACTAAAATGTTGAAGGCTATTAAGCCAGATCTTGATTTGGTATCAGCACATATCAAATTTTATATACTTCTAAAAGTAATTATCAGGATTCGATAATAACTCTAGCATAGATGGTAGGATATTCGTATTATTTATTGAAATTGAAATGAATTTATTTCGCTTTAAATGTGGTTTACAGAGATGTTGATATAAAAACAGTTAGATCGCACATTTAGCTGTTTCCAGCATGCAAAATTTTTGTTAAAACTTAAAAGATAGCAAAACTTAAAATTATTAATATTAAGTTTATGTCCGGATAATTTTTATAATATTTTCAAACATTTATTATCAATTCGAAACTATTATTTAGGTTAGCAAATTACACTAACTCAAACAACATTACAATATTTTAATCATAAACAAAATAATTTAGCTAGTTTAATACTGGAAATTATAATAATTATGTCAAAATTTTGGAAAATAAAAATTAAAAACATCAAATAAATACATTTATAATAATCATGCTTTGAGTACAATTTATTGTCAAATAATTCATTTACTGCGTAGAATCCCTTGTCAATAAGCCAGTTATATAATGTCTGCTTAAATCTATAAAAAGTTAGTTGTTTTATGTTTTCAGGCAAGCAATTATAAATTTTAATACACATAGATTGCGAATTCCGTGAATATATAACCGTTCGACTGCTAGGCATCATTAATCGATTTGGATGTCTAGTGCTAAATTTGCAGACGTCCTTGCGTAGGATAAATAAATGCATATTATTTTTAACAAAAATGCATGTTTCATATATGTAGAGGCTTGGTAGTTTCAATAAACCCAGTTGCTTAAAGAGAGGTTTGCAGCTAGTACGAGGAGGATCATTGCACAATGCTCTGATACATTGCTTTTGCGCTATGAAAAGTCTATTCAAGTCAACAGAGTTACCCTAAATCAGAATACCGTATCTTAAGTTTGTTGCAACATAGCCGTGGTAGGCCTTCAACGCGGTCTTTTGATTACTTACTTTAGTAAGGCGCCAAAATGCGTACACAAAACGGTTTACTTTAGTGCATATTTTATCTATGTGGTGTTTCCATGTCAAACAATTATCTAAAGTTATGCCCAGAAAGGTTGTCTCTTTTACTTCATCAACAGATTCGTTATTAAAAGCTAGTGTCAGTGGTTGGCCTTTTCCACCTTGGTTATGAAACTGTAGGTATTTAGTTTTTGTCATATTGACTTTTAAATTATTATAATGTAGCCATTGAATTATGTTAGCTATTGCATCATTTATTTCACTATTATATGATAATATGTCAGCACATGGTACAACTAAAGCTACATCATCTGCAAAGAGAGAACATTGATGCTTTGTAATATTTGGCAGGTCGTTAATATAAAGTAAAAAGAGTAAAGGGCCTAATATACTTCCCTGCGGGACACCGAATTTTATTGCATTTAATTTTGACTTATATATTACTTCCTCCTTTTCAGTATTTACGTTTTTTATTTCTACATATTGACTTCTATTACTCAGATATGATCTCAGCCATTGAAGTGGATTACCGCGAATACCATACAATTCACATTTATTCAGGAGAATGTCGTGCGATACCATATCAAACGCTTTAGACATAGCAAAGAAAATAGCTGTGGTTGGTTAATTTTACTAACAAGGTTAAAAGCCGCTAATGTTGTGGACTTTCCTTTTTGAAAACCGTTTTGTTGAGAACATAGTATATTATATTTGTCAATAAATTCGTAAAGTCGTTTATGCATTAGCTTTTCATATACCTTCGACATAATAGGTAGTAATGCAATAGACCTATAGTTTTCGATACATTTCTTGTCTCCTTTTTTATAAATAGGTTTAATTATTGATATCTTTAATCGTTCTGGAAAAACACCTTGAACAAATGATAAATTAACAATATGACAAAGTATTGGAGCTATAAAAGGGGAACAAGTTTTCATTACCTTAGTTGTAATATGGTCATAACCAATTGAGAAAGTGTTTTTTAATGACAAAATAGTTTTCGATATTTCATGAACATGCGCAGGAATCAGAAACATACTGTGGGTATTATAATTTATTGTATATTTATATTTAGTATTTTGTTATAGTCATATCTTGTATAATAGTCATTTAATGTATTTGCGATAATTTTAGGATCCTTGATTAAATTTCCGTTATAAATTATTTCATCCAGGTTAGTTTTTTTACTAGATATATTATTAGAGGTCTCTTTTTTTATAATATTCCTAGTGGCTTGGCAAATATTGTTAGCATTATTAATATACCGCATATTGTTTAATTTCTGTGATGCTATTATGCACTTTTTGTAAATGATGTTATAGCTTTGATATTGTGTTTTGTTTTCTTTATTTTTAATTGTGTAATAACGTAATAACGAAATCTTAATTTTCGTTTAGTAATGGATGAAGTTTTGATACCTTTTGTAATCCACGAGATGCGACTTTTTTTATTAAACCGTTTTATGCGAATTAATGGAAAACATTGTTCAAAAAACAGTGTGAACAGATCGTGGAACGTATTAAATGCAGTGTTTGCATCTTTCTCACGATAAACTTCTGACCAAGATAGTTTTTGTATAAAATCACAAAACTTCGATAAATTGTAGTCACTGAAATCTCTTTGTATCACATACATATATCATATCTTGGGATGCTCGTTTTGTTTGCAACAGGAATATCAATCAATTGTGTCGCATTATGATCTGATAGACATAAATTAAGAGCCTTGGTTGAAGCTTTAGAACAATTACTCAAAATTTGGTCCAAACAAGCTTTAAGTCGTGTCGGTTGTTGAATATGTAAAGTGAGATTAAAATTTTGTATTATTCTTTTATGTTCTGTTAATTGTCTTAAAGGTTTTAGACAATCGATATTAAAATCACCAGCTATAATTATTTTCTTTTTTCCTTTATTACGCAGTTTAGACATGAGCAGCTCAAGTTTATTAAGAAATATGTTAGGATCGCTATTAGGTGTTCTATATATACAAATAATTATACACTGTAAGGCTTGAATTTCTATGCCGCAAGATTCGAAAGACACTTCCATGCCAAGCTCTCTCAACAAAGGCAGCCTTCTATATTCAAAGTTATCCCTACACAATATACAAACACCTCCACGTCTTTGATTATGTCTCGAATACCAGTCGGCCAGAGTAAAATCCTTCAAGCGCAAGTTTTGGTGCTATCCTGACTTTATAAACGTCTCACTGAGGCACAAGACATCAACGACTATATCGTGTTCAGAACGGTCCTGTAAGGCTATTTCAAGACTATCTTTTTTGCTTAGGAAACCTGCTATGTTTTGATGCAACAGTACTAAATTATTTGTCAAAGATTTAGGCACGAAAAAAGTCATCGTCCCGAGCGTAATTTAGTTACACTTATGTCCGTTTTCACTAACCATTCCCTAGGCTTAGGTGACTATTATCGACTTTTGTCTCTTTCAGTCTCCTTTTGATAGACTGAGCTAAAAATCGCTAAGAGATTCTTATCGCTTAACAAATGTTAGTGAAAACGAGAATTACCAGTTCATCAATAAATAAAGATATATGACTAGTAAAAGCTGCATCCAAAAAATATCGCTCCAGTCTTTGCGATACAGTTAAGGGAACATTGCATGCAGATCGGAGATGACATATTTTTTAAATAGGCATTAATAGATATAGATACAGATAGAATAGGAAGTAAATTAAAGATTTTAGAGATTTATTCAGTTAAAAATCTGAAGCAAATTTCTAGTAGGTATACCATGAAATCTACTTGAATTGTTTCTATGCAAGTTGAGTGTAATATTCCTTCCTTTATATAGTGATTGAAGTTTTTATCAAATTTAATTTATTTTCATACTTTTATCAAATTAATTCCCATAATCCTCTGTTGCTCAAGATCATTAATCTTTCCCCCATTATTGGCCGGATGTGAAACAGCTCCTTTGCAGAATATATTAATTACGGAACTGATCCCTTAAACCGGATTTAGATTTATCTGTCACCTTCTGACATGACGCTACAGAACGGTATCAGTTTCATGACATTACTATGGTTAGATTTACTTTAATCTGTCGTATCTGACGACACGTCACGACATATGATTGCTTCATGAGATAAAAGAACTTAACGAATTAAGGCGATACCTCGTCGGAACTAGCGACACCACTTGATTTATATTAATTGTGGTGAATATAGAACATAATAAACAAAAACGCTTTAGTGAATGACTAAAGAATGGTATTTGTAATTTTTTGAGATGTGCTCGGTATAAGATATTCCTCTAAGATATTTCAATGTAATAAAATAAGAAATAAAGAATATTGAAGACTTGGCTGTATGTGCATTAGTACCCTTTGCCTTCCTATTACAAGGAGAATTAAACCAAAAAAAATATATTTAAAAACTGGAATAATACACTCCCCCTTCACTCCTCGTATATATTTTTAGTCTATGCTCTTTCCACTAAAATCCATAGAGGAAAATATATTTGTTAAAATCGTCAAAATCAAAATTACTCTGTGGTGAAAATCGTCCAATCGTAGAATAATCTGATTAATCCGATCGGAAATTTTCTAAGTTATTAAGAAATTTTAATTGATTTTTATTGATCGGGACAATTCGAAATTGTGCAAAATGAGCAGAGAAGTTGATGTTAAGGCGTTAATATCCCATATTGTACGAGGTGATGGTTCTGACAAATGCCGAATATGTATGGGCGATACATCTGAAGGGCAAGTCTTTCTTGGAGATACGGTGATGATGGATGGTGAAAGATCCGTGACCCTCGCAGAATTGTTGGAAGTAATCACAGGTGTAGAGGTATGCTAATTTCTGTTTCTCAGTATGCAACATCATGCGAATAATTTGTTTTCTGCAAGAAACGGAACGGCGTCATTCCCGCCATTTCAAATAAAATGGCGTGGCACCCGAATACAAAAACTTAATATTTTGCTATCTTAATTCGCTGTTCGCATGATGTTGCATATTTAATTGCATTTTGAATCGAAATTATCTAATTGAGTTTATCTATACATATATCTAACTTTAAAAGATATGGATAATTAGCGGGATCCTGCCTTTTCGCAGAATATTGTTTGGCCGATTATCACTTGCCACCTAACGTTTTGCAGAATTTTCTCTTTGACAACTAACGATTTTAAAATTTTTGTATGACAACGTGTCAATTGGTAGAATTATTATTAAGTCGATTATTATAAGGACACAACACGTTCAGGGCACTTATCATTTGTCAAATCCTTCACTAGGCCAGACAACTTTTAGACGAATAATGTTTCGTCAGTGTAACAGTTCCCATATTATGATAAAAATAAACTAACGGTCTTGAACTTGCCTGAAATAAATACAAATTTTGTAATAAGTATAGTAACAGAAATCTACAACAATTTGCAAAATTTCAAAGTGCGGAACGAAGTTTAGGTGAAATCGAAAGGAATTGGTGAGGTTAGGTTACAACTGCTACCAACAATGCAGGAGCCGAGCGAGCGAAGCGAGCGTGCCTCGTCAGCGGCCGGTGAAGTGCCAGGAACAAATCGCTTTTGTTTCACTTCACGGGGCACTTGAATATGTGCTACAAACAATATACAACTAAATGAATATTACTCTAACTGAAACATTTGCTACTTGAAAGTTGGCCTTTTGAAAAGTGTCATTATAAAAGGCAAACCAAACGTACTGTTGGCAACAGTTACGTTGGGAAATAAAACAAAATTATTTGATAAGTTGGCAAATGATTATTCGGTGAAATAAAATTCTGTGAAACGTTAGTTGGTAAGTGATAATCTGCCAAACAATTTTCTGCGTAAAGGCAGAAATTAGTATACTAGATTTTGAACAAGAGGTTGTAGAAATGTATGTACTGCGGTGTTTAGCAAGGCAGTCACTGTCATAGCATAAATATCATTATTTACACTAACCAATGAGTGTCTTAGTAACAATAATATCCTACATAATTGCAACAAATTATAAAAGTACAGATTTAATAATTAGGTATTTAATACCTATCCATAATTTTCTAAATGTAGGACATTACTTCATTGGATTCCTCTCTGTTCAGTAGTTTTAGGTATTGGCGTAGTCTTATTGTGGCATGTTGACTAGTATGGTGGTTGCAGGTCCTGGTTGATGATGAGCTGCCAAACGGGCTTTGTTCAATATGCTCTGGATCAGCAGTGGATGCAGCAAATTTCTCTATACTCTGTCGTCAAGTCCAAAATCGGTGGATCACCACATTACAGCTTCTACAAAATAATATACCTATATCAAAGAACTTGTCGAAGCAGATCAAAGCAATTTATGCTATCATCAGTAATGATAAGCTTACTATTGTTGAAGATAAACTATCTCAAGATGCTGAAGATATACCACCACCATCTCAACCAGCTCCTACCAAACCACCAACAGATGAGCCACCATCCAGGACATTAAAATATAAAAAAAACAATCGAACATACACTATTTGCCTCTGCCAATGCCCTACATGTGGAAAACGTTTTCAATATGCTCACAATCTATCTTCACACTTAAAAGAATCTTGTGATTTACTAAGAGCATGTCATATCTGTGCCAAGGTTATGTCTAGGGATGAATTAATCAATCACTTGAGTGAATCACACAAAATAAAACCGTTCCCCTGCAAAAAGTGTCCATCATTATTCCACTCACAAATGAAATATATAAAACACCTCAAAAAGGTTCATACTAGTGGTGCATGCACTTGCGGAGACTGCGGCCGCAGTTTTCAGTCCCGGTTCGGTTACCACGCTCATCAATCTCTTCATATCCCAAAAGCATGCCCAGCTTGTGATAAAATGTTCCGCAATCAAACTTGTTACATTCACCATTTGAAAGTATGTAGTGATCTTATGAAGAACAGGAAAGGCTTCCACGTAACTAAAAGCAAAGTGACATTTGAGGTGAAAAATAAGCTAAGCCTGAGGAAAGTAAGGGTTGGCTTACGAGGAAGTGCTCATAACGAATGCATCTGTGATTACTGTGGAAAGAAATTTTTCGGGAGAAAATTTATAAGTGCTCACATACAACATGTTCATATGAAGAACACTCACAGGCCATGTCCATACTGTGGGAAGTCATTAGCCTCTGCACACATGACCGAGCATATTAAAACTCATGAATTGGTGCGAGAATTTAAATGTGAGCACTGTAATTTAGTCTTGAAAACAAGGTTAGGTTTCATCCAGCATCTGCGCTTACATACAGGAGAGAAACCGTATGCTTGCAACCAATGTGGTGAGACATTTTCAGCATCATCAAGAAGATCTGAACATGTGAAGAAGGTTCACAACACTGAATTACTTTACAAACATCACTGTGACATGTGTCCAGCACGGTTTACACTGCCATCTCAGCTCAAGAAGCATAAACTTGCAGTGCACAATATCGGCAGTGAGAATGTTGTGTTTGAGTGTAAAGAATGCCATGAGAAGTTCAGCAGTTGCCGAGGCCTGATCCACCACAGCAGAAAGCACCAGAAAGATGTTGATTTGACACAAGTTCCAAGGAGAACATATGTCCATGTGAAAGTTCATGGTGTCAAAAAAAGTGTAAAGGGCACTAATGAGTAATATTTAATGCTATTTTAAATAAAATTGACTGGTATTTATACTGCTTTGGCATTACTAGCCGTGTACTCGATAGGATCCCCAATAGAAAACAAGTAACTTCTATAGGAATGTTCATCCCCTAATTAACATTCAAATTATAAGCAAATACATATGGCTTTGATTAAAACGTTTAGAAAATTACATACTTCTAGACTATTTAGACCATCGCTTTAGGCCTCTCTTAGTCGTAATTTATTTGTATTTTTTTATGTCAAAGAAAAAAAATTACAAATAAATCATGTAATGAATAAAGATGTGTTTGAAAATTGCAAAACATTTCTATGAACTAATATCCCAATTTTTTATTTATTGTTGTGACCACCCTACGTAATTTATAAGTTTAAAACATGCAAATAAAACTTGTAGTAGTATCCCTTAAATAAGTGATGATGATTGAAAATTTAATACAAATAAAAGATGACTCCCTCTCTTCTTTATACTATCTTTATTTTATGATTAAAGTGAAATTATTTTATCAATACTGCTTTCTATACTACAACATCAGCACGCGAGTACTACCTATATTCTGTAAATGTTAACAGTGCCATGCATGTACCTACATCTTTGAAATGAGCCTCTTTAGTATGTTGTATAAATAGTAGGTATTTATCTATCCCCTAGAATCTAGAAACATATTTTTTGAGTCGGTCCTGCACTTTCTATTGTTAAAACTGTTTCTCAATATCTCGATTCAAATAAAGATAAAGTGTACGCAACTAAAACTCTTGATGAAATATAAATTTAGCAATGACATTGGTGACTTGCTTTTGAAATACCTAGACCTATCGCGGAACCGACATAAGTGCGATGGAGTGACCAAAGGGCGTTGTTCCAGGTGGAGCTATCTTCCCCGCTGCCCAGGATGGTCTGCTCCCCGTGCGTTGCCTCAGCGATGGTATCAGCACCGTTCATCCAAATGTGTCGGGCTGCCGATGAAAAATGGAGAGAATTCTCCGATTGCCTTGCAAACTTTAGTGAAAATGTCTCTAGTAACTCTAAAAGCGCATGTATATTCATCCAAAATAAAGAACAGACAACTTTAGAGTCTACAACTCGTGCGAACACCTCCTCAGAGGCGCTTCAGTTAGTCAAAAAGTACCTGAGACATAGTACAGGACGTAAACGTATCGCGAAAGCGTATACTGATCTTAAATGCCCGGAATGTTTAAAAACGTACCCCACCATCAATTTGCTTAACGTTCATTTAAAAAAAATCAACAAAATAGTATGCTACTATTGCAAACAGATCGTTGACTTCGATGTATTCCCCAATCATATCAAGAGACATGGTAGGATCGTGTTTACCTGTAAAGTTTGCAAAAAATTCTTTAAGGTTGAATTTAACTACTTAAAACATCTAAGGCTGTGTAAGAAAAAAAAAGGGTCCCATGTTTGCGTGGAATGCTCGCAAAGTTTTATCTCGGAAACGAAAATGGTCACACATTACGCAGCGATACACAATCCCAGGGTGTGCTCTGTTTGCAACAAAAAATTCATAAGTAAAGTGTGTTTTAGAAATCACTTGCAAATCTGTGGTGAATCCAAAGCTGGCGGCTCGAAGTTCATTTGCGACCATTGCTCGAAAGCGTACAATTGTAAAAGCGGTCTTCGATTACATATTCAGCTTAAGCATTTAATGGAGTATATTTATCAGTGTGAGCGGTGCGGCAAGAAGTTCAGTAATCCATATCACTTGCGGGAACATGACAATACCCACAACAGGGTGGAGGACAGATTTGTGTGTACTATTTGTTCAACAAAATACAGTACACGGAGAGGCTATCAACGTCACTATAAGAAACATTTTGACAAAAATGGTTTACCAACTGATTATAAATTCAGAAAGAAAATAAATAGAAAACCAGAATTGATGGAATGCTTTACATGTGATTACAAAACTGACGACAAGACAGCATTCAGGGAACATTTACGTCGCATGCATAACAATCAACGTCACTCTAAGAAACATTTTGACAAAAACGATTTACCAACTGATAATAAAATTCGAAAGAAAATAAATAGAACATCAGAATCGATGGAATGCTTTACATGTGATTACAAAACTGATGACAAGACAGCATTCAGGGAACATTTACGTCGCATGCATAACATATTATCGGTGAAAGTTATTATCCCTTCAAATACTTTATAATAATATAACAGAGCTTTTTTATGACATAAGGTTAGGAGTTTAAGTGAATAATTTTAAACTGGTATTATGCTAAGAAATGTTTTAATAGTCGAAGAGCAAGAGGAACGGGCTGATTGATGACGTGGTTTCAGGTGGAGTTTGACGGGGGCTTACCACAAGGGCTGTGCCGAGCGTGCTCGGAGAGCGCCCTCGCTGCGGTAAACTTCAGACAGCTATGCTACGAGGCGTTCAACCAGTGGACTCAAGCCGTCAGCTTTATGGCAGATATTCAGCACCCGTCCGAGGAGGATAAAGTGTATTACATATTCTACAACGCTGAAGACAAGGCTGTGATAGGCGATCAGGCAGAAAGAGCCACCAAAAAAGAGATAGCGCTACTGCGTCTCAATTCTGGATTCCAGGACGAAGTAAAGGAAGAGCAGCCTTTGTTGATGCCAAAGCCCTTAGTCAAGAGGATACCTCGGTCAATGTGTTCATGGCAATGCCCCGATTGTGGCAAGAAATTTGCTGTTCCAGTCCACTTAAACTCCCATTTAAAAAACACAGCAAAAGTAGCTTGTAGTTTATGCGGTTTAGTTCTTACCAAAAAGAAATTCGCCCAGCATTTAGAAAAAACTCACGGCAAGATTGTGTTTTCTTGTGAAAATTGCCACCAATTGTTTGATGATCAAGTCTCCTTAAACTCGCACGTGAAAAAGTCGCACGACCGCGATTCCTACCAGTGCAAAGTTTGCGGGAACGGGTATACGAATGAAAGGGCTCTGAGCGCTCACATGTACTCGCACACACTTTTCTACTGTAGCCCTTGTGGCCAAAGCTTCGAGAACAGGAAATGCTACGTGTACCACCAAAAGCAGTGTAAAGTTGATATACCGACGCCCACTTCTAGCGAATATGTTTGCGATCATTGTGGTAACTCGTATACTAAGAAGCCATCACTCCGTATACATATAATACAGAAACACCTACACGTGTTACCTTACGTTTGCGACACTTGCGGGAAAAGAACGTCAACAATAGCTCACTTGAGGTCTCACGAGAAAGTGCATACCATTGAAAGGAAGACGTTCCAGTGTCATTGTGGGGCAAAATTACGTACAGAATTAGGTTTTCAGCTGCATCAACGTATTCATACCGGTGAGAGACCTTACGAGTGTGAGGAATGCGGCGACAAGTTCCTATCTTCGTCGCGGAGGTTGGATCATATTAAACGAAGACATAGGAGTACTAAAGACATGCCGCACGGATGTACAATGTGTTCCGCGCGCTTCGTCCGACCATTCGAACTGAAAAAGCACTGTATGTCGGTTCATTCAAACACCATCGCTGCTGGTAGAACGGTGAACAGGAGTTAAAAGGTAAACTCCTGATTATTAAATAATTTAGAGGAATACTGAATATGATTCATGATGGTGACTGCTAAACCTGTAATAGCATATTTTACTCGTAGGAAAAATCTAGTTCGCTATACAAAAAATATTCCATACATACAGGACTTTATACTTTAATGTTTATTGACATTTGAAATAGAATTCCCCAATATGATTACCGAAAATCCCCAATATAATTCAATACATATATTTAACAAATAAGTGGAAACATAGTTTTTTTATGTAAAACTTATGAAACCTAAGTTTTGTGGCAGAACACGCCTTTCTGTTTTGTAATTTGTGTCGAATAGTGTCTCTTAAGCAAATAAATAGATATCAGCAGTATAGTCTATGTTTATTTCTTTCTCACTTTTTTTCCAGGTCGAAGAAGAAAATCTCTGTCCAAAAGGTCTGTGTGTGCCTTGCACATCAGCTGCGCTAGCCGCACAAGAGTTCCGCGTATTCGTACGTACTTCGCAGAACTCCTGGAAAAGAGCCATCAGCGCCGTCAATGAAATACCAAAATCGTATGAAAAATCCGTCAAATCACTTTCTTCGTTTATAAAACCGGACAATTTTCAAACGCACACGATCAAAGATTACGTTGGTGGGGACTCTAAAACAATACTGAACAGGTTAAAACTGCGCTTGCTCAGAAATAACGTTGTAGAAGAAAGGAAACCGAGGATTGCCAGAGCTGGCCCGCCTTGTAGTTGCCCGGATTGCGGCAAATCTTTCTACAGCCCTTTTTATCTTCGAAGCCATTTAAAAAATAGCGGAGACAAAGAAGCATGTACCCACTGCGGCTCTGTCTACATCAGAGGTAAAGAAATCAAGGAACATCTCGCTACAGTACACAAAGAGACAACTGTACTTTGCAAATCTTGCCCTACCCTCTTCACAAGCGATATACGTCTGAAAAAACATATCGCAAAAGCACACAAAGCTGGAGCCTGGACTTGTTGCGATTGCGGTCGCAGTTTTCCCGGGAAAGCTTCCCTAGAAGTTCATAGACAGATGCATACGGTCAGGACTTGTCGCGCTTGTGGTAGCCAGTTCACTAACCGAGGCTGCTATAGGGAACACCGAGCTAAATGCGAGCCAGATGCTCTGCCGAACAAGAAGAATTTACCTCGCAACAAGCGCGCGAACCTTCGAGACCCGGCTACCTTCACCTGCGACTACTGCGGCAAGACTTACTTCTCCAGGCCGCAATTAAAGAACCATATAATATGGATTCACATGGATGTGAGGCCGCATCAGTGCCAGTGGTGTGGAAAACGGTTTTACACGCCAGCGCGCTTAGCGGAACACAGCATCGTGCATACACGAGAAAGGAAATTCTCGTGCGACATTTGCGGTGCGAAATTAGTTACCAAAATGGCGGCTATCTACCATAAACGCCGGCACACCGGCGAAAAGCCGTACGAGTGCGACGATTGTGGAGAAGCCTTTATATCTGCGTCGAGGAGGCTTGAGCATGCGAAGCGGAGACACGGAAAAGGACCTAAACTGCAGTGTATGCAATGTTCCGCCAGTTTTGTGAGGGGACAAGAATTAAAGAAACACATGGAAAAAATGCACAGAACCCAGGGAAACAACTTGGTGTCTAAACCTACAGTATTGACAAACAGTAGCTAGTTTTGGCAAAATTAAACCATTTCATCTGTGAAGTGCCTACACGTGATTGCAGTTTTGAGAAATTTTAATTGATGGTGTTTATTTTTACATCATTATTATTTATTATTGATCTTTTTAGTTGAGAGGAATTTCATGAAATTACTTTGTGATTAGAATTGTGTCACTGCAAAACAGAAACTTGAGGATAATTGTGATTTTGTTGATGTTTTCCAGAGAATTCTAAATAAAAAACTTATTTGAAAATTGAAAAACTAGTAAATTCTTCTACCAATTAAAATCATCTTTTTTAAAATTTTAATAATTAATGAAATTTTTTGGTATAATTAAGTACTTACCTATTTATTTGAATCAACGACTTAGTGTTTTGAAGGTTCCTGATGTGAATCTTTGTGAATACACATTTATTACTGTTATGGTGATATAATTTAAAATAATTTAAAAGAAAATCTTATTACCTATATTGAGGAAAACGATAGCATTTGAAAATTTGTCTGAGAGGTAAGGCCCTATTTTTTAGATAAAAGGAATATTTAAATTCAGTAATTCGGAAAAAAATGCATAATGGAGCTCTGTGTTTCATTCAATAAAATGAACTGAGTAACCTTAATCAATTAGTGTGAAAAACTATAATCATTAGTTGAAATGAAGGTTAATCTTAATTTTTTTTGTAATTCCCAACTAGCGTAGTTACATATAATTATCATTAGTCTGTTTTCCCAACTGTAAGTTTTTGTGAAATGAAACATAGTCTTATTCTGAAGACAGAGTGTGTCTTCAGAATCAGACTGATTTAAATTTAAGTACAGTATGAGATATACTGTACTTAAATTTAAATCAGTCAGTTCAAATCGAATGAATTGAATGGGTTAAACTGCAGTCCTGTGTTAACCTTTTGAAACCCAATAAACCAGACAAAATTGAATTTTAATTGTCATGTCAACTTAAGTTGCCATCTGGGCCTTAAAGGATTAAGCCATAATACCTATTTCTTACGATGAAACTTCCAATTAGCTTGTAAAGCGGATTATTTTATTATGTCTTCTTTCCTATTCAAGTTGAATTGGAGGCACTAGATTCTACAATTAATTTGATTTAATGTAGTGGTAGAGTCTGCATCAAAAAAAATATCGTTGCTGAATCTGAATCTGAGGGATGTTGAAAAATTTCAGTAAAGTGTTTCATGTCATATATACGAGAGGAGGACCTCCTCCGTTCGTTCGTGTTCTGTTCGAAAAGTTCGTGGAATGAAAGGGTTTTAAATAAAATGAAACAATAAATCTATTTTTCTTTTCAATATAATCACCCTTAAGCTGTATACCTACATTTATTAGATCTATAAATTATTTTTTCCAAAACCTGTGCAGGTTCGTCTCCACACAACTCCAAAAATTGTTTTGACGCATCGACGCGCTGTTGTTTCTGAAGTGGCGTGAGCATTCTCGGTACCCATCTTGCACTGACTTTTATCATACCAGATCATGTAGGATTCGCAAATTGGTGGTATCTGATACTCCAACTAATGCAGATAACTGTTTTTTCTTCAAACGGGTGTCCTCCAGTACAATTTTTCTTACTTTTTTGACGAAGTCTGATTTGGTGGCCTCAACTGGCCTTCCTGAGCGGGTGTCGTCTTCAATCGAGTCCCCACCATATTTAAAAAGACCATGCCACTTGTAAATCATTGATTTACTAGGGCACTGTTCCCCATAAACGGTTTGCATTTCATTCGAAATGGTCTGAGCGTTCTTTCCTTGCTTGGTAGAATAGAATAGAATAGAATAATTTTTTATTGTATAACTGTGTATAAAAAAGGTCTTAAAATATAAATGGTGCTTACAACAGTTTTATCCATTTCGGACATACAATATTTACTTAATCTAAATTGAGTAATTAAACTTATTAAGGTATATAAAACCAATTTTTAATTCCTACTTTCATCATTATAAAATTCACTTAAACTGTAATATGCTTTTGAAATCAGCCAAATTTTTAATTTAATTTGGAATTGTTTTCCGTCTAGTTGTTTAATACTAACAGGCAAATGATTAAATATTTTTATTGCACTGAAGTAGGTACTCTTATGGTACATTGTGTTATTACATTGTGGTACATAGAAATCAAATTGATATTTTGAGCGAACATTACGACAGCAAATTTTATGTATAAAGTTTTCTTTGTATTTTTTTATGAATGATGATATTTCTAATATATATAAACATGTTAGGGTTAAGAAATATTCCCTTTTAAAAATATCTCGTAAGGAATCTGTACTGTACAATTTATATATTATTCGTAGACATCGTTTTTGTAATATAAAAGTGGATTCTACATTAACCGAGTTGCCCCAGAAAATAATACCATAAGTTAACTATGGTAAGGAATTTTATCTCAGCACGGTGTTCAATCTTCTCCATAGTTTCAGTTTTCTTCCGGATTGACTTGTTTAGCAGGAGAATATTCGTAAACGAATGACGTAATAGGACTGAAACTTAATTTATATACTGTAACGAGTCAGGCCTCATCGGCTACTCTCGGTCATCGTCGTAAGCTGTGCTCGCTTGCGTGCGAGTGCGAGGACCCCTCTTCCCCCGCTCTCGTTCTCCGTTCCTTCGGTAACATCGGTCCGGCACGAGACAGACAGAGAGTTGCTGAGCGCACAGGCAACACTACGTCCGTCCGCGCGGCTCGATAGTCATAGTGTTCGTTTAATTTAATGTCTCATTGATATAGTGCTAATAATTATTAATATAATATAAATTAATTGTGCTCCCCTGACTATTTTGGTTTCATTTCTGAGTTCGTTACAATACTAATGATGAGTTTCCAATTAGTAGGACACGGGCGAGCGCCCCTATCCCCAATCCATACCCTCCATTCCACGAACTTTTGGACCTCCCCTCCTAAATAGGTACCCCAAAATAGTCATCATAATTATGATGGTATTATAAATCCTGTTTCTAATTTCGCTCCAGAACGTCAATACATGTCACGTGACCGCTGTGACGTCACCAGTTGCCAAACACTCCTAAGCGCGGTCGCACACTTGCCGGTTCTGCCGTCCCACCTAGAAACGATCATAACACCGGAAGGCAAGAATGCAATACAAAATGTGACATGAGTGAGAGAGATATGCATTTTCTTTGATTTATATTATTTTAGGTTAGGTATTATTTAAATTCCGTAATATTACAATAAAGTGTTATGTTTTTTAGGATTTCTATTAAAAAAACTAACACTACGCATCGAAATTATTTTAATTTGAATATAGTCAAGATCCTTAGAAAAATTTCATTTCAAATGTATGTTTATGTATGTATATTATTATCAATACTATAGTAGGTACCTACATATTTTATTGCAGACAGTTCATAAATGGGGGCAAGTCAAGTGTTCCCTCTAAAAGTAATACTGAATTTTCAGTTTTGAAGACTGAATATTATTTGTATAGTATCTAAGGTCATTTTAAATTGAATGGAAGGGCAATAATTATGTGTCGATGCTAAATAATTTTGTAAATGATTAATAAATGTTGATATTTAATTTTGTGGACTTTCATTTAAACTACCAATCCCATAATTGGGAATTGTGATACATAAGTGCTTAAATATCCTTAAAAATTTAAAACAATGCAACAGACATGTTGCGTATGCATAAATTTTGACATCCGCGACTGCGTATTTCAGGAGTTTTCAAAGATATTAAACCTCGACTACACTACTCGCGAAATTCTTCGACGAAGTATTCGGGAAAGTTGACCGAAGTCCGAAGTACGTCGCCACACACTCGATCTACTTCGCGAGCAACTCAGTTGTCAGCCAGCGCTCGCACGCAACGCGTCATGGATAATCCATTTGCAATGTTTCCAGGAACAACAGATTTTTCTCCTGCGATCACTGTTTCATCATCATCATCATCACCAGCCTATATACGTCCCACTGCTGGGCACAGGCCTTCCTACATGGCAGAAACACATGAGGAGTTTGGGCCATAACACCACCACGCTGGCCCAATGCGGGTTGGTGGGTTAAAGCGGTTGCAGTAACAACCGGGACCAACGGCTTAACGTGCCTTCCGAAGCTCAAGATTATAAATTTGATAGACCCATCCAGGGTCCAATCATGGCGAAAGTTGCTTTGTTTTCGTGATCGAAACCAGAGCGCTTAAACCACTACGCCACCGAGCTCCTCCACCTACCACTGTTTACCACTCATAATCTAGTCGTGTGAAAAAATTATATATAAAACAATACAATTATTATTGTAATGACGTGGTCAGACAAGTGTTTAAAATTAATGAAAGATGATTGGCTTTATTAGGTTTTTGTATATTAATTGTTGACCTTTGTGTATTGTAATACCTATATTGTGATGGTGCATTGTCGGACAGCCTTTAAATACAGTAAATATTCTTGTCATTAGGTACTTATTGGTACGTTAATATACCTTTTTTATACCCTGTGCGACACTGCACTGCTAAATACCATAACTCTGTAATTAAACATTGTAACTTAATAATTGAAAAGAGTGACTACACGAGTTTGTTGCCGGAATCTTCTCGGTAGTTCAACTTTTGGAACCGGTGTAAATTCAGACAGACTGACTGACAGACAGACAGACAGACTGACTGACAGACAGACAGCCAGACTGACTGACGGACAGACAGACCGACAGACAGACCGATAGACAGACATTATAACATTCTTAGCTTACGTAGATCTAGATAAGACAGAGAGACAAACATAATGTAATAAAATTGTTAGTTAGTTAATATTATTTTTATGTGATAGACATAACTAAGGGTTTTTTTGTTGACGATTCGAAAGTGCTTCTTGGGGGGCCTAATTGAATAAAGATATTTTCATTTTCATTTTCATTTTACCACTCGCTTCGGCATCACTCGCCGAGTACCTCGTGCGAGCGTGAAGTACTACCTTAATATGTAAAAGTAGCGGATTGAACCGACTTGCTGGTTGCTGCCCGAGAGAGGAAGAGAACAAAAATAATCTTCTAAGTTTTAAAATCTAGATGCCGCAGGTTGGCGGCATATATTAGTGCGGCAGTCAATCACATTGAGCGGTAATCAAGCCGACAAAGCTCGTAGACGGAGAAAACTATTCTCCGTCTACGCGACAACCTGACAGCCAGGGGGTTCAATCTTAGTACAATTTTAGTGGTACCAATCTTATGTTTCATAATTTTCTAGAATTACATCCAGAAAGCTTTCAACTAGTGACTAGTTTCCTATATTAAAAAATTAACTATCATGTAAAGGCTGGTGCTCACTCGCCAAAAAGTGTCTGATTTTAGGAGTAATATGCAAAATCATTGTAATAACGTTCACTATGTGTTATTGATGTTGAGAGCTGTATTGTGGTTATCCAACTTGTAGAAGTAGCATCATAAAAACTGTCATCATATATTTGGCACCAAACTCCGAAGAGACATTGAAATGGCGCTGCTGCCCGCTGTGAAATATTTCTTTGCAAACAGCATTAAAATTAATATACTTCAGATATGGCTGTATAGCTCAGTCAGAACCTGAGATTGTTCTGAACAATAACTAAAGCAATCTGAGCTGTATAGTCTGGATTCCTTTTAGTATTTCTTCGTCATAGTTTTATTGGGAGACGGCACAGCACAGAGTGTGCTATAATAGCTATCCTCATTAGTAATAGTCACTCGGTTATGTATACTGTGCTGTGACAGGGATAAGCGAATGAAAAAAAAATATCGATATTTTTCAAAACGATCGATTTACGTAGAGTAAAATATCAATATTTTTCCTAATGCGTCGTTACTTATGTTTAACCGACTTCAAAAACGAGGAGGTTGTCAATTCGGCCGGTATGTTTTTTTTTCACACCGATTACGCCGAGACTACTGTACGGATTTACGTGATTCTTTTTTTGTTCGATGCGGAATAGCTACCATTGGGTCCCACAAATTTTTTTTCAAAATCAGTTGGGTAGTTAGGTTTTTATATAAAAAAAACTGCAATTATTAAGTCGTCTTCGTATGCAAAATTGGCGGATTTTTGCTTTCTTATGACTTTTTAGTGAAACTATTCAATAGTAGGAAACAATATAAGTTGACGGGCACCCATCTAGCTTCGACAGTTATCACTAAAAATTGTGAATTTTTTTTTTAACTAAATTTAAAACCTACTTAAAAAAATGAAAAGGTTAAAATAATTAAATTTAAATAGGTACTCGTCGCCTAGAAACATATTTTTTGGAGTTGGTGCTAAGTTGTTTCCAAAAATAATAGAAACTTATTTTAGTAGTAGGTAAGCATTTACAAAATACTCGAAACATGAAAATAAAATATCTACTCATATGCCCCCGTGCCCCCTGCATGAAAAGTTTGTTTTTCTATTTTTCCAATAGAAAGAAATAGATAAAACGCCTTTTGTCTCCTAATAAGTATAGAATAGGGTGGAGTCAGATTTTGTCCACGGCTCGTGATAAGGGTGTCGGTGGCCCCCGTGGTGACAGCCTGGCAAACTCCCTAGATTAGACAAAAGATAGTCTCTCTCTTCGTCCGTTATTGAAAGAGATAAGACTTTGTCTTCTACTAAGTGGACATAAGTAGTGGAGAGAATTTTTTTTCACAGCCCGTGCTACGGGTCCAGGTTTATTAATTAAAATACAGACTACAAACAAAAATTACTTTATTTGTTTAAAACTAACCCATACTCATATTATTAGGAAATCTATATATATATAAATGTTATGTTGGTTTGTGTACGCTTCAAAAACTCAAAAAGTTATGCACCGATTGAGTCTAAATTTTAACATGATATAAAATCCGCATCAAGGATTGTTTTTATCTATTTTTTGCATCAGTCACATATCTGCGACCGCGAGAAAATAGTTTTTTAACGATGCGCCACTGCGAAGCGTGCCAGGGTACAGCTAGTATTAAATAAGTCTTTTCAACTCTTGTAAAGAGTAAAGAGTTTGTAAAGAGTTCATATGAATATTAGAAATAGATATCGATTATATTCGGACAAATTATCGGTAATTCGTTATTCTGATAGATCCATCCTTACGGTCTAAAATACGCAAACAATGCATACGTTACCAACAGGGCAAACGCCTCGGGCCGAATTGAATACGTTGCTATAACAAACAGCAATTTCATCTCTTTCTACTTTTCTGTCTGTTGCGTCTCGAACGGGCAGTTAAGATGGTTGCTGTTTGTACGGTGTTTGTGTGCAATGAATTTGGACCACACTTTCGCTCATTCTTCTGTACTCCTGTCAATGACCCTAAAAAACTTTCAAAGATTTTATATTGCAAGTATTTGTAGCAAATAAAGTATGATAAGAAGTTTTTATCAATTCAAAAATAAAATGTATACAACATTTTTACGAAATCTAGGTCTTATGCTCAAATTGGACATTAGCGCACACACTGCACTACCTCTTCTTCGTGAGCAGCGTTAGCACGGCTTCATAAATGACGTCACAATAATCTCGTTGGCGCGAATACGTTCAAATCTGTTCGTTTCTTAGCGGGCTATGTGCGCAAATGGTTTATTGCAGACCTTAGGGGATATTTTCAACGAAGCCTAACCTTATGGCCTGAAATACGCAAACAATGCATACGTTACAACCGTGCAAACACGCCTTGAGCCGAATTGAATACGGTGCGATGTGCGCTGTTTGCGTGCAATCAATTCGGACCACACTTTTGCTTATTCATGTGTTTCTCCTGTCAATTGACACTAAAAAAACTTTTTAAGATCTTACGTTTCAATCAAAGAGTAAATGTTGAAAGTATTTATAGCAAATTAAGTATGCTAAGTTTTATCAATTCAAAAATAAAATATTTACAACATTTTTCACAAAGTCTAGATCAAAACCTCAAATTTGAATATTAGCGCACACACTGCACTACCTCTTTTTCATGAGCACCGTTAGCACGGCTTCATGACGTCACAATAATCTCGATGGCACGAATACGTTCAATTTGGTTCGTTTGTAAGCAAGCACGCTATTGGCCCAAATGGTCTATTGCGGACCGTAGGGTAAGTGAAGTGAGTGACAGTGACAGTCAACAATAAAAACTCTAAGGCTGTAAAATTACTTTTAGTTTTTTTGCTAAAATTAAATTCTAACGATGTCTTTTAAAAACGATTTAAAACAATTAATGAAGCCATATTACTGGGTTAATATTTTACTCAGTATATCCTATGTTGTGTGCAAACGTACCAGTGTTATATGTAGTTGTCTGTTTCCTTCCGTTGATTGTGAGTTGGATAGCCGTGAGACAGAAATCCTATTTTTCCTAATTATCGTAGTGATGTTGAGGACAAAGAAGGCCGGGAGTGTTACTATGGTAAACTATCTTTCGTCTTCATTCGTTTATACGAAGATAGCAAACTTAATACTGTGGTTTTACGCTGATATTAGGTAAGGTATAATTACTTTCTTACATATTTTTTTTAATTATTACATATTGTACACAAATTAGGAATAAGATGAAAATTATTAAGTTATCATGTCCCCCTCCTTCCTAAATTACACTTAATGGGCTTGGGCAACGAAAGGAACATAGTTATACAAAGCAGTGTTATTTCCAATATTCTGCTAAGTAGAGGAGCCCTATTGGACATTCAAAGCTCCTGCGGTATACCTGTACCTCTCTACTGCACTCTTATAATGTATGAAATATAAACCCAAATGAAATACATATTTACTTTTGATACAAAGGAGGAGCTTGGTGGCATAGTGGTTTCATTATTTTGCTATATTGATTGATGATATTATAATATTATTATTGTTTACATAAAGGTATATATTTCAGATATTCTGTTTATGAGTTGTTGATATATACAAAATTTCAGTAATATAAACTGTCTACACCCCTCACTATTTGTTGTGCGGGTCTACAATGATCTGTTTTATCTTTAAAACATTTAACACCTCTATATCATTGTGGAATGCAAATAATATTCATACACTTAATCTAGCCCAAAGTTAGCATGATTATGAGCTTGTGTTATGGATACTGGATAAATATTGACAATAATATGTATATAAATATTAGAAATATACTAAATAAACATATAAGCATCCATGACTCATGAACAAATGCTCTTACTCATCATACAAACATTAGCTCCAACCGAGATTTTAATCCGGGACCCCTAACCAAGTAGCCTGTATATCTAGGGTCACAGACCACTCGGAAAGCCGGTCGCCTATAAATAAATGAAAATTGAAATTGAGTACTCTGGTTTTTATTACCTAAACAAAGCTACTTTCGCCATGGTTGGTCTCGGGATGTGTCCAATGAAATTTATGATCTTGAGCTCCTTCGTGCTTAATGTTAATCTGTTAGTCCCGGTTGTTACTGCAATAGTTTTTGTGTAATACAACTAGATGACAAAAAACCTGGTGTCAAGTAGTTACTGCCACCTATAGACACCTGCAAAAACAAAGAAAAAATCACTTGGTATTACTGGTGTGTTATCATCCTGAGGCCTAAAATGAAATGCTGTCCATGCCCAGTAATTACACTAGCTACCTTTCCCTTCAATCCAACACTATATGGCCCTAACTCATATGTTCTTCCAATATAAGAAAGCCTGTGCCCAGCAGTGGGATATTATAGGTTGGTGGTGATATATTACAGAATATTGCTCACTATCATCCACAGATATGGCCTACCGTATGGAGCTATAGTCATCCTCACTGCCCTTCTGCTGCCTGAACCATCTTACATGGGCCCAGAGCTTGTTACTTACTTCAGAGGACCACAGACACTTGACGAAGAGTTAAAGAGAAATAAGGGTATGTTTTTACTATACATGTTTTGTTTCTGCTTCTGCAGTTATTTTTTTTTTACCACTGAGATGGCTATCAAGCATATGGCCTACCTGATGGTAAGAGGCTACCGTAGCCTATGGATGCTTGCAACACCAGGGCTATCATGCGGGATAGAGTTTCTCGAAAACCGCACATTACTAGACCATTTTAGTTCTAACAATATCACAAGAGCCTTGTAGAGCAAGACGTATGCTTTGGTAGCAGACCCAAGATTACTTCAACTACTCTGGAGTATGGACTTATTTTAATTACGTATTGTATAGTCCTTCATTTATGTAAAAATTACATGTCACATCATTAGTTTGTGGCAACTATAAGTACTTGAACATGCTGTCAACACTAAAGGTTACTTATTATCTAAAACAAATCTATTTACTTTAAAACAAAAAATTAAATAATCGATAACTGACTATGTGCAAAAAAACATCTCACAGCTTATTTTCATTGACCTTGGTGAGCGTTAAAGTCAGCCCGCCCGGTACCTTATGATGTATTATCAGTTAGTGATAACCCATCACATGTTAACTAAGTCTTTAGAAAAATTGGTAATATAAAAAAATTACATGGGCCAGCAAACGGTTGTCCACAGTTTTATGTAACCAGTATATCTGGTACCAGGGCTCACTGGGCACTGTATCACTGTCTTAATAAAGCATTATTACTTTCATTATACTACACTATTCTTCCCGATAGCCTATCCTCCATCGTAGGAAGGCCTGTGTCCAGTGTGGAATAGCCTATAGACACCTGCAATAACAAGGAAAAATCACTTGATATTGCGTTGTCATCCTGAGGCCTAAGATGGATTGCCGTCCATGCCCAGTAATTACACTGGCTACCTTTCCCTTCAATCCGGAACACAGCGAACTGTTTCACGGCTGAAATAAGAAAGGCGGTGGTACCTACCCAGGCGACCCTACATACGGGCCTACCACCTAGTAAATTGATTGAACTCCTGCAGGCACCACATGGGTGATCTGCCTGTACGCGGCATGGCACCCCGCCTGCGTGAACTTCGCGCCAGTCTTTGCTGAGCTCTCCGCGGCTTATAGCTTGGACAACATGAAGTTTGGGAAACTGGACGTTGGCAGGTAAGGGTGCGCATTTCGATGAAATATATATTAAAAAATAAAATTTTGAAGTTAACCCCGGCCTCATTAATCATCTATCTAACACCATCTCATTGAGACTATTCATAAGAGTACGTTTCTGAAGAATTCAGCTCAACTCAAGGTTAGTATGTCATGGGAATGACACCGAAGTGACAGGACACCAAATTTTAAATCAATCGGATCTGGTAAAAGTTAGTAAAACCATTTTATCATGTAGAAAACGAGCTGATGGTCATCGAACGCCTGAACTGATCTTCATAAATTATAGCTAAAAACCATCCTAGTCACGTCAGCTTTCAAACAAAAAAAACAAATCAAAATCGGTCCATTCGTTTAGAAGCTACGATGCCACAGACAGACACACAGATACACAGACAGACGTCAAACATATAACACCCCTCTTTTTTCGTCGGGGCTTAAAAAGTTGAAAGCCGTGATGAAATTGGTAGGTTATACTGTTATACTACACCTAGAGCTCCGGTGGCGTAGCGGTTATCGCGTCTGGCCGGCCACAGGAGAGGCGGCTTCGATTCCCGCTTGGAGCATACAATTTTTTCATCGTTTTCTTTATTTGTAGTTCTCGAAAGATTATATGAAAAACCTTGCAGCGTAATTTGATCTATCCTGTGTCTTGCTTTCATATAGATATCCTGACACTGCAGCCAAGTACAGGGTCCAAGATGGTCCAACCAGCCGTCAGCTACCGACCGTCTTGCTCATGACAGCCGGCGAAGAGAAGATAAGGAGACCTCAGCCCGACCACACCGGGAAACTACAAAAGTAAGTGTGTTAACCGACTTCACAAAAGGACTATCACCAATCTAGCTTTGATTTATTTTATTTTATTTATTTATTTCGAAAACCAACAGCGTTTACTTAAACTATTATAAAATTAAATAATTGTAAGGCCAATAACAGGTTTTCCTTAAAATTAACTACATAATATTGTTGTTACTGGTAATAAACCAAAATATATCATTTTTGTTTTTAACATTAAATAATATTAACAAAAACAAACAACAAACAAAGCCATTCGCTGATTTAATTACACTTTATATGCTATCGTGTTATATTTAATTTATAAGTGTAAAATGGTATTAGTAAATTTATAATTTAAGAAGCTTATCACTAAAAATTGTGATACCTGTGTGTATATTATCCGTTATATTTCATTATTATAATAATTATGTGTACAAAACTAAATGAAATAAATAAATATTTATTTAAGCAAGAATAAAAACTGACTTGAAAACACTCAAAAAGCAGAATTAGTTAAATTCAAATAAGTCTTGTTCGTTTCAGCGCTCTGGTTTCGATACGAAAAACAAAACAACTTTCGCCTTGATCGATCCTGGGATCTATCAAAGTTTGTTATCTCGAGCTCCTCCGTGCTTCGGAAGGCACGTTAAGCCGTTGGTCCCGGTTCATGCAACCGCTTTGCGTGGTGGTGTTATGGCCCAAGCTTCTCATGTGTTTCTCCCATGTACAAAGGCCTGTGACCAGCAGAGGGACGTATATAGACTGGCGATGATGAAGTACCTCTAAAAAATCTGGAAATTGTATCTTAAATATTTTTTTAGGTTCCTTTTCTCAAAAGACAACATGAAGGCAGCGTTCGACCTCGACGGCATTTATCAGGAATGCAAGGATAAGCTCGCCGCGGCCAAAAACAGCAAAAAGACCGAGTAGACCGAGAGAAGACCGAGTAGACCGAAAAGACCGCATTGCGATTCGGTCAAGTAGTTAGTGCACAATTAATTCTGCTTAACCCTTGAGCAGACATGTACAAATATAATGTACATTTAGATTTTAGATGTTATCTGAAATAAAGCATAAAAGGTAGTCACGAGAAAGATCTGAATATTGTAATATAATATGTTAATGTAATCCATGAGTCACTTTTTTATTGCAGTGTATTGTGTTTTTTTATTAATTTATTGAATAATGTGTTCCAAAAGTGTATTTATTATGTTAATAAATTTGTAAGTTAATGATTGTTTTATTTATTTTGTAAAGTAATACCAAACTAAGTCATACTAATATTAGGCTACCAGTCTCCCTGGTCACTGCTAAATAAATATGGTCTTTATTGCTAAAAGAATTACGTAATTATTTGCAAGACAAGCGAAATTCGAAGCATAGAGTGAGAGAGTTAAAGTGAAATAGTGTTCTAAAGTAAAGTAATTAAAGCATTTGTTTGTTCACCGTTGTAGTATAATGTTCATAAGTTTATCTACGTAGTATTATTTAATTATAATTGTATGTATTTAGTAATTAAAATATAATAAAACTAGAAAAATTTCACGTCCTGAGGCAGGAAACGAACCCGCGACCTTTCGCAATCCGGGCGATGCTTGCTTTGGGCTAGATAATAGGTGTGAGTGTGTGAATATTATTATTGTTATTAGGAATTTCCTGTTGAAAAAGGAAATTAAAATTCACAACAAATTGTTTTTAATCACTTTAATGACTAGATAGATCAATAATACATTATTGTATAACAATTACGTAGTACCTACTTATACACTAGCCTTAGTACATAATGGAAGTATTCAATTTGAAAGTGGAAAAAAAATATTTATACTGGTTGTTTTTTAATGAGTACCCAAATTTTAATAGGGTGCTTAGGACCACCAAAATCTTTCAGTGGATGCCTCCACTCAAAGTCGAGAAATAAAACAGCTGTTTGATACAAAATTGTAACTTGTAAAAATAAACTTATAAATAGTGTTTGGTATACAGGGTGGTGCCGTGAATACGACAATAAATTGAAATAATGCGGCCAATATTATATTATTTCATACAAATGTCATGAAATTATCAAATGAATTAGATGTTTTTGAAAGTGGCAAATTATTTCTATGAACTAATATAGCCCATGGTTTAATTTATGTCGTATTGACGGCACCAGCCTGTATAGTATAATATACAGTGTCTGGTTTAAAGTATAAACAGCGGGCACCCTATAGTATTATTTAATTAAATTTTATTGACAATTTTGAATTTTTGATAACATCTTCGCATTTAATCTTTGACCTTAGTAGCTATTTATACGAATGGCTAATTAAACATAGGTGCCTGCTAGTTATACCATGTACCAAACATCCTTTATGCTAGAAGAAAAACATCCTGGAGCGAGATGGGAATCCGTGAGGTGTCACAATCCGGGTACCGAAACCCACTGAGCTATCAAAATCTATAAAATCGTATAGACATAATAAAGCTTGGAAGTTTGGTACAGGCAGCATCAGATTATCTGAACTAAGAGTGCTCAATGCAAAGAGCGCAAATGGCCCAGCTAGGTAAGGTCAACTTCGAGAAAGAGGTAAATCGACGAATCCAACTCGGATGGGCAGCGTTCGGGAAATTGCGTAAGATCTTCTCGTCCAAAATTCCTCGGTGCTTGAAGTCGAAAGTCTTCGACCAGTGTGAAACGTGGTCGCTCACTGAGGGCTTTCTGTGCAAGTTCGCAGTCGCACAACGAGCTATGTTAGGTGTTTCTGTGCGAGATAGAACCAGAAATGAGGACATCCGTAAGAGAACCAAACTCACTGACATAGCTCATAGGATTAGTTGAAGTGGCAGTGGGCATGGCACATAGAACGCAGAGCAGACGGCCGGTGGGCCGTTAAAGTTCTAGAATGTCCCACTAGATAGACACACGCTTTAACCCACCAACCCGCATTGGGCCAGCGTGGTGGTGTTATGGCCCAAGCTCCTCATGTGTTTCTCCCATGTATGATGGCTTTTTCTCCCATTTAGGAAGCTAGTGCTGCTTAAACCCATTGATCTAGCCGGCGCCACCTTGCGGGCCTATAAGGCGCCTTTTCACGCCTCTTTTGAAGGAACCCAGTTATAGGAAGGAGTGAAAACATTTATCCTAGTATTTTTTAAAAAAACGGAGTAACATAAGTTTTATTTTTTCAATGTTACAGTAAAATACACCCTGTATATGTATGTTAATGGCATGACGTACAGTCAGAAACAGAGACTAACACTTTAGTACCTTTTCATATTAACATACCGCCGTACTCTTGACATTTTTTATACAACTAGATGATAAGCAAGCTGACGGCCCACCTGGTGGTAAGTGGCCGCCGTCGCCCACAAACATCCGCAATAAGAAGGTAACAATCACTTGGTACTGCAGGTGCGTTGTCATCCACAGGCCAAAGACGAAATGCCTTTCCCTTCAATCAAATCTTTCTTCTGTTTTACAGCTGAAATAGGTAAAGTGATATGGATTAAAGTGTTAATCTACTGTTGCTGAGTGTACATGTCTTTTGCAATAAAAAGGTCTCTGATAGGACACCACATCCCCTTAACAAATACCTAGATTGCATCGTATCTTCGCTACGATCAGTACTATAGAATCACTATTACAGTACAAACATCTCAAAGATCATGTCCAAAATATTTAGCAGTTTCAAAAATCTCGGTTTTGTTTCCTCCTCGGACTTCCTCGTGGCTGGTTTCTCCTTGCCTCGCTTTTCTATGTCTGAAAACAAATGCATCCTCAATTACTAGCTGCTCTGAGTTTTTGCCGTCTTAAAAGCCACTCAAGATATTTGTTATAATATTACAAAACAAAAAAATCACAATCTAAATGAGTAAAAAATGTATGAAGCTTGGGCTTAAAATAATTTTGATTATGAACAGCAATCCTATCTACTTAAGGTGAAAAGATATAATTATTTAGAATTTTTTGTGCATTTAAAAATATGTATTTTATAGGAGTTTTCCCCAGTGGTCAGACTGATGGTCGGACTAGTCTGACCAACGGGAATATAGCCCCCCATTCATTTTTAAGATGAACATTAAAAATGCTACACTATAATTGTGTCTACGATGACGTCATATTCACCGCAGACAAATGGACGCCGGCTCAGGAGCGGGGGACAAGCCCCCGCCCGCCGGCTACCGACGATAACGCAACCGAGCCACACAGCTCTTAGCGACACCAACGTGTGATATTCATACTAATATTTAATTAATTGTTTTCATAATACAGTCCACTAAGTCAATCTATAATTTTATTAAACCAACAAGCGACCTAACAAGTGGTCCTTGTTTCAGACGGGTTTCAGAGCTAGTCATCCTGCAAAATGCAGAAAGACAGCCAGTGACACTTCTTATATAGATGTGTGGGAATGTGACTTATCAGAAGTACTCACTTTTTGTGTTTTGTTGTTGCAATAAAAAATGTAAGAATTTAAGTTGTTAAGTTCTGGATTAGGATTAGGATACTAATAGACAGGATCCATCATAATGAACCAGTGGCCGCACACGGCTCGGTCTGTGTGGATGTCGGTTAAAAAAGTATACATTCTCTGTCCCTATATGTCATTCCCTGGGTCTCAAACTACCTCCATACCAGATTTCATCTAAATTGTTAGATTGTCATCTATTTGTATAAAAAAAAATTGGTTCACCGGTTTAGGTATGAGAAGGTAATGGATAGACAGATAGAGTTAATATTGCATTTATAATATGAGTATTGAGTATGAAGATTATTTGTTTGAAAAAAAAACTGTACCTGGTTTATCGTTCAAGTGGTGTTGAGCCCTCTCAATAGCCAACACTTGTTCCTCACTGAACACCTTTGACGTGTCCAGGAAAACCTGGATGGTGTACTCCGAGAGCATGTGAGACCAGTGGCCAAATACTCCTATACCTGGTGGAAAAATAATATTGAAGAAAGTAGTTTATTCATTTTAATGACATAATACCGAAAGCACCTTCCTAATACACCGCTTGACACTGGCATGGAGTTCATCCTCACACATACTAAGGTGGCACTGACAATATAAGTTTCTTAATTTTTGATTTTAACATTATTATAAATGTTTGAAAAATTACTTAGTAATTAAAATAGAATAAAACTAGAAAAATTTCACGTCCTGAGGCAGGAATCGAACCCGCGACCTAGAAATTTCACAGGGATATCCCAAGTCCTGGGTGGCTCAGTGGTCAGAGCAGTCGCCGAGATTGCGAAAGGTCGCGGGTTCGATTCCTGCCTCAGGACGTGAAATTTTTCTAGTTTTATTCTATTTTAATTACTAAGATATAAGTTTCTTTATATTGTCAGTGCCACCTTAGTAGTATAATAAAAATAAATTGTGAAGAACCCACCAGACATACTAGAAGAAATTCATTTCAGGACTCATAATGGTTGGAGCAGTCACCCAGATAGTGTAGCTCAGTTTCACAGCCAGGAAATGTCTTATCTTTCAAATTTTATAATATTGTTTAAGTAAATATTTTTTTTAATAATTATGATAAGAAATTTAAAAAGAATTTATTGCCAGAATAGGTTAGAAGTTGCTGCAATTTGGTTTGGTTGCTTGTAAAAAATAAATAGATAACAAATGTTTTGCTCCTAAATAAAATCCTCTCAATCCATTTATTTGGAGATAAATGTAGATTCAACACATTTATGTAGGTATTTTGTAATAATTATTTCTTGTACACACATACAAGCATATATTAATGCAAATATTATATAATTTACTTATTTCTTATCTGATCTAGATGGGAGTAAAAATGATGTACGAAAATTATTTATTAATGTCAATTACCATAGAACTATCTTAAAAATTATGTAAACGATTGTGTTGAATTTAATTATCGTATATCAGAACAATATCTACTGCACTCTATTAGCAACCCATACAGTCACAATCCCTTCTGCATACAACAGGTTACTTTCTAGATATGTATTCTATAAGTCTTTAGTTAACAAATAATGACCCCATCCTATAAACACTAATCTGTGGAGTACCTTCATATCAGCAAAATATATTTTCTATTGTTTGCCAGTGCCAGTGGGCAATGGTAATGTACAATAGGATAGTAATGTACAAAAGGAAGGAAATGATAAATTATTTGTGTCCAAATGAATGAGTGTGAGAAACGTTAACAGTATAAGTACTTACCTATTGGCCTCGGGAAGTGAGCCGGTATGCTGACGATGTCAGTTCCACAGGTCACCGAGCTAAAGTTGTTCTTATCCACCTCATAACTTGGTCTGAAACGTTACGACATACTATAAATATGCCACGTTATTTCTTTTGTTTATTTGATAAATGTGAAAATTATTCTCACACAAACCTGACTGTGTCTGATACGTAAATGTCTGCATCACCGGATATAGAAGTCAATTCAACCAGCAATGGCCCGGTATGGCCTAATTGCCAGTATGAAAAGTTCCCAGCACCAACTGCACCAATTACTGTGTCTAAAAGCACTTTGTCTGTCTCTATTTGCACATAACCCGACAACAGGGATGATATAGTCGATACGCAAATTATTCCTAGCAAAACTAGTATAAATTCACGTCGCATTATTGAAAAAAATGCTGTGAAAATAAATAAACACCACAGTATTTTCACAAAATTATCCTCTGACTCTGACATTCAGTAAGTAGGTAGTAGTTCTGTTTATCCCCACAGAGAAAGGCAATGGTACAGAGCCATACAGCCATGACATTCAGTAAATGTCAAAATGGCATTTTTTTTTAAATCCAAGCAAGGCCTTATTCAACATAATAGAATTTTGAAATTACAATAAAATGTTATATGCTTTTATTTTAAAATACAATCCAATTTTTAACGATTTCATTCTCCTTTAAGGGCTCAAATAAAGCTTACAACTTTCTGCTTTTTAAGCTCTGTTTCTGTTTTGTGATTATAATTCACAATTCTCTGCTTTAATGTTTTTTTTTTCTCTATAACACAGAAGGCAAGGGGACCTAACGGCCATACAGCCATTTATTAAATATTTTCTTTAATTTTGCAAATATTGCATTGAAATACCGCCGTCGCTCGGTGCGACACATTTAAGTGCATCTTGGGAGAGTTTGAAGCGAAATACATGATGTCAGTCTCCATGATCCTACTTTGTTGCGGTTTATAACCACGATAAAACTCTCAAAGTCATTCACTCCCGTTTGTGGACGTTGTGTCCCGGAAAGACTGGACTCGGCCGCTGGACTATGGACGTAGCACATGTGTTTCCTCCTTCCTGGATGGAACATGAGAGGCGTGAAAAGGCACCAAGCCTGGCAAGAGCACTGTGTTTCAAGCTGCACTAGCCTGTCTTCGCATATGGACTCTTCTTACCGCTTCACATCAGGTGGTGTTGAGTCGTTTGCCGTGCTTTGAATAATAATAAAAAAATAACTGAATCAATTACGGCAATTTTCTGCCGCTATGAAAGCTTTTGCCACGAGAACCATGTATGTATGTACGACGGCGGCTTTCGTAGTGCAACTGTTACGCTTGATGTGCTGTCGTCTGTACCTACTTAACATTCAAACTACATGTCACATTGTATTTATTAATTGAATGGCAAACATCAAAAGTCAACTTAAACTGGAATAAACGTTATTCGCTCAGAATAATATCTTTTTTTTTCTCTTTTTTTTTACAGTACCTACTTTTATCCTAACGGATATATCAGTCCTATTGAGAACTTACTAAAATTACATAAACATTATCATTGCTGGTCGGAAGACAGTCGCGGCAAACATATAAAACGATACACCACTTTGGCTTCCTCCGACACTGGTTGAGCCAAAATGCTGTGAAATATACCTATATCAAATGCATTCTGTTGTAATGTGGTGAGCATCGCGCGTCTCTCTTCCTGATGCCGGACACATTCCATTAACAAGTGTTGGATATCTTCTAAAACGCCACACAGTTCACAATTAGGGGATTCTATTTTCTTCATCAGAAACCCAAACTTGTTACATGGATAGTGTCCAGAACGAAGTCTATTACTACATAATGCTTATCTAATTTAAAATTGTAGAACCATGGTATTCGAAGAGGCTGACCTTGTATAATTTTATACCAAATACCTTTTTCTCTAGAGCGTTCATCGAAATATTCTTTCCAATTAAAATAGCAAATGTTATTATATTTATTGATTATTTCTGAATAAAATGGTTTCACTATAATCTCTTCGCCTTCTGTTATTGCCAATTTTGCTAAACGGTCAGCCACTTCGTTACCAATGATACCGATATGTGAAGGGACCCATTGCAAACGAATACATACGTCATTATTAGTATTAAGTTCATGAATCTTGTCGAGTATTTTATATGCAACCGATACACCTCTGTGTCTAGCCAGAGGCGCATCGGATTACATGTTGAAGAGCACTTTTGCTGTCTGTAATAATAACAAATTGCCTAAAACCCGCGTCAATTATGTATGTACAACAAGGCTTCATAGTTTTAAAACATTTCTTGTCTCCTCTGCTCAGGCAGAAGTATGCTGATCCGCGTCCAACTGCAGACTTTGATTTTTAGTCCAACCATAATATTTCTTGTTGATTTCTGTTTGTATATCTAGTTTCAATGAATTAATTTCATAGTAATTAAAATATAATAAAACTAGAAAAATTTCACGTCCTGAGGCAGGAATCGAACCCGCGACCTTTCGCAATCTCGGCGACTGCTCTGACCACTGAGCCACCCAGGACTTGGGATATTCCTGTGAAATTCTTCTAGTCTATCTGTATTTGCGTTTATGAGCTAACGTCCACCCTACAATGTCGAAATATTCTATTTCAACATCCGAAACGAGTATTTTTACAAATACCGACGATTCGGTTAAGTTGGGGCAGTGCTTTCAAATATTCTTAATTTTTTATTTTAACATTATTATAAATGTTTGAAAAATTACTTAGTAATTAAAATATAATAAAACTAGAAAAATTTCACGTCCTGAGGCAGGAATCGAACCCGCGACCTTTCGCAATCTCGGCGACTGCTCTGACCACTGAGCCACCCAGGACTTGGGATATTCCTGTGAAATTCTTCTAGTCTATCTGTATTTGCGTTTATGAGCTAACGTCCACCCTACAATGTCGAAATATTCTATTTCAACATCCGAAACGAGTATTTTTACAAATACCGACGATTCGGTTAAGTTGGGGCAGTGCTTTCAAATATTCTTAATTTTGCGGTCGCGGGTTCGATTCCTGCCTCAGGACGTGAAATTTTTCTAATTTTATTATATTTTAATTACTAAGTAATTTTTCAAACATTTATAATAATGTTAAAATAAAAAATTAAGAATAATTAATTTCATAATTTCTTTTGGCTCCCTTCACACTCTCCAAGTCTAATAGAACAAGTTCAATTAAATTAATACGCGTCTAAAGAATAATATCAATCGTTATTGTTTTATGGTTATTCGGTTGTCTTACTTATGTTACGCTGTTACTTCTAAGCAAATGCACCAGTCTTCCGCTAAAAAGTGGAGAAAATACATACATGCTACCCGTTTCTTAATTTGATCTTACAAATCAAATAAGGCAATAATATATTTTTGTTTACCTGAAGATCTTGTAGTGTTGTGATAAACGCCCTTGCTACGCCATATTTTTTTCTTTCAAACACATGGTACGACATTCCTCAAAACAACGCAGGCAGGCTACAGCCTACATCCCGTGGACCTCTCGCTTCAACACTTGCGAAAGAAAGAGACCAAGCGGTCAAAAAAACTAAAAACAGACAAAGGAATCAGCTGTTCCCGCAGCCGCTTTTTTTAATTTATGTGAGAGCACATGAGCAGGTTTTTGATAAAACAGCTGAATGTGGCTGAATATATTTTTTTCTACGCAAGAGACCTGTGGAAGTTGCACAATATACTCGCTCATAGTACCACTAAATAAAGTTCAATTTTGAATAGCAAATTACTTTTAATGATTTTTAAACATCTAGGTAATACCTACTCAATTTCAATTAGGTACTATAGTAGTTATGATAGTGGACATTAGTGTTATTATTTACTTTTTCAAACATTCATCACATTTTAATGTTTGTGATGCGTTTAAACGCCTACCTACTTTATTTTAACAATTACGATGAAAACGTTGAAAAATTTATATGCTCCTGGCGGGAATCGAACCCTCGTCTCCTGGGGTCCGGCGTTATGCTAGACGCGATTACCACTACACCACCGGAGCACTATGTGTAAACTACCAATTTCTTCACCGCTTTCTACCCTTTTTTAACGTCTTTATTGCAACGTTTATCTCACCACTCATTAAAGTTAACACCTCTAGTGATCCTAAAGAATACTTTTACAAGCATTCCATTTCATTGTTTGTAAATTGTAATTGTTACAAAACGTCCGTGTCTATAAATCAGAGACCTATTTTAACAAGTTAATCCATAGTTTGTTACCTACTAATTTTATAAATGCGAAAGTAACGCTGTGTTTGCATCGTTTTAACTCCTAAGCCCTTGAGTAGGGCCCACGAGCGCTGGGGCCTTACCTACCACCCTTTATAAAAGCGATTCATATTCCGCTCGGTTCAGTATTGGTTCCCTAAACTGCATCGCTATTATAGATAGTTAGATCTCAGCACCCGTACCACCATCTTTTATCGCGATATCCAGTTTAGGACATAGACTGAGTAGAATCGTTAATTCGTACTACGACGCTTTCTACGCCTATGACAGCGATGCAGTTTAGGTACCAATTCTGAACCGAGCGGAATATGAATCGCTTTTAAAAGATAGCGGTAAGGCCCCTGATCATAGAATTAATCTAAGGTTTAGATCCTAAACTGGATCGCGATAAAAGATGGGGGTACGGGTGCTGTGCCCTCTCACGCAAAAAGACCACGCACCAGCCACGCCTATACTTACAATAAATAAATATATATCACTCGTCAAACAAGGGTGCGGAGAACCGGTCTAACACTCGTCGCGTTTTACCATGTACCCTGGGCGCTTCTGTCCCATCCCTCCACGACACGACCCACCTGAGGCCACGTCCAGACTTGAGGCGCTCTTGGGTTATCCACAGAACTAACCTCTTTTACTGTTCTGAGGGTATATCCCTCTTTCATGGCTCAAATACCCTGGAGACTATCCCACAGAGGGACACCTCACCGGGACGTGAGGGGCCTGTTGATTAAAAATGGCAAAATTTAAAATGCTATCGGGGTGAATAAAAAAAACTTTGTTTTTATTTCATAAATAGAAAGTTTAAAATAAAATAGTATGATGTGTTGCGGCGCATCGTCCAAAAACGCTCTATGGAAAATCTACGGAACAGGCGACGCGACGTCACATAATCCTACATTACTAAAAATGTAAGTAGGTAGGTATGGGCATGTAGTGACAAAATTAATATAATTCGGTTTGTTCATAGGTGTCATGATAATAGTTGTTTTAATTGACGTGGGCAATCTAATGCCATTAGTGTTTATTATTTGTAAGTTCTTTTTTTTATAATGTCACGTTTTAAAGCTTTGTAAATATTAGGTTAGTGTTACTAATTATTCCCTGTTATCCACTATTGTTCTTAATAATAAAAATGCCATTAACATTTTGGATAAATTTTGCAATTTTATAACTTTTCTAAGCCGTACAACTACAATAATGTTCCATAACTTTTTTTTTATTATTTTATTTTATTTATTAGGAAACTCAACAGCGTTTTTTTAACAATCATGCTTAATACAACTTATGCATAACTCTAAGCCAATTACAGAGTTTCACAACATACATAAATAATACTTACGAAGCAAAGTAGTAATCTAAGCAAGTCTGCGTTGTACGCGTAAAGAACGAAACAATCCTACTAAGGCTAGGTATGGTTTGGCAGCCTAAAATTACAGAATAAATATTAAATTTAACTCGTTAATATGCGTTCACGTGCGCTAAAGATGGATTAATAGCCATTTTGGATGAGTGGTGGAAATATTATTTTATTTGTTGTAAAAACTAAAAACATACAAAATATGCATTCATGTAGAATAAAAATAACAACAAATTTTGTTCTTTCTTAAAGATTATCCCTCCTTACTTTTAAGTTTATATTGTTTCTATATGTAACAATACCATATATTTTCCGAATTTTTGAAAAACAGCGCTATATTCAAACGTAGGCTACATCCATTACTGTTAAGCAGAAGAAATAAATGACATAATAATTCAGACTTGTTTATGTACGACATAATAAAAGATTCTTGTATACGAATGTTGTAGGTATATATGTATACATATATTTTCAATAATAGTAAGTTAGCAACATAATTTTCGCTCAACGCTCAATTGCCAATGGCAACAAAATTGACCTCATGTGACCTTTGCTCCCCTTTCCTACAAAAGCATTGTATATGTTACATACAATAAAATGTCACCCTTCTGTCACCCGCAGAGGAATGAATGACGTTCGTCTGCATGAAAACATAAAAATAATCCCGCATAAAATTGAAGTAGGTAGGTACCTAAATTCAAGTGTATGAGAGGAACTTGTAACCATTGATGCTTGTAACACGCTCGAGTGTTTTTTTATTATTATAACCAAACATAATTTATTAATAATTAATTCCTTAACTATATGCCACAACGTTCATAATCATCGGCTTACAATAGTCCACTACTGAACATAGGCCTCTCCATAATAATATGAACGCCACTTGACTCGATCCATATCTAGCTTCATCCAGCTCCACCGAGCCTGAGGACAACCCAGAACCCACACCGCGCTTGCCAATCCGCGGTCTCCACTCTAGTACCCGCTTACTCCAACGCCCGTCAGTTCTTCGATCGTTCGTCCGATCCGTCAGAAGTTAAGAGAAACTCCAAGCATAGCCCGCCATTTATTACCAAAATAACGCCACTCTTCCAACGCGGTTCTATCTGGATTCTCGACTAGATTTATCATTAATGTAAGCATAATGTGTTTCTTTAATTGGCTTAAGTCTGGTAATTCTAATTGTATAATATGTAGCTAACCAAAGAATGCCGTAGAAAGTAAATAGACTAGCGTGCTGGTATTTTGGACCAAATTCAATAGTTTAATCATCATAAAACAAGGGCCCCATCCCCATCGAATTCCAAACGGGAATTTAAAGGCTCTACAAAAGATATAAGCGAGGTCATCAAAAATAATAATTGGTCAACGAACTGTTAATATCTAAGTATTTTGAGGATCAATAACTATTTTTGATGATTCAAATATAACAAAATTTAATTGTGTCTGGTTTATCGGGCTTCAAATAATAAATAATAAATAATTTTCTATGCACGCGGTCAGCCTCGTCGCATGGTCTAAAACTGATATAAAATACAAAATTTAAAAATTTAAGTAACCCCCGGCCTCATTAATTATCTATCTAACATCATCGACATCTCGTTGAGACTATTCCTAAGAGCCCAAACACGCTATATCTGCTGTAAGAATTTGCCCTTTTTTGTGTTAAAATGACAGTTTTTAGCGGGTGTGCGATATGATATTAGATATTTTTGAAAGTTGTAAAATATTTCTATGAACTATTTGTACGCAGACCCGAAATAATAGAGTACAATCTGTTTTTTAATACTATTGAATAAGTACGGTTGGCGTGGCAACCCTAGTGTACTAAACACAAACACTATATATTTTTTTTATCTAGGTACTTAAACCTACAAATAATTTCGCTAGTACCATATAAATAAATACTGCGCAATATGTGGACAATGCATAATGCTGAATAACAGCCGTTTGTTAACTGATAACTACAACGTAAGCATGAAAACAAAACAAACAACTGTTATCATGGAACCGTATTCGAAAATAACACACAGCGTCGGTAGCCATCTTTCTGCTCACATACTATGAAATTCAATAGTCATAGTAATCTATCCATAACCTTTGTATGGAAGCTCTCCTGAATCTGTTAGGGTTATAATCAACCTCCTTGTTTTCGTTTTGAACCTTTTTTTTTTCAATAAACCCGCCCAATTGGTCGGTGCTCGATTGATTGTAAAGCAAGCTATGCATGCGAGGTAGATACTAGTCTTTGCACGTGATTTTCATTTCATAGCATTTTAAATACAATTTTTGTGTCTATTATATGAAGTCCAAAAGCTCATTCATGAAACTCAAACATGAACTCATTCACACAAAGTTCGTTAAAATAGTCATAATTTTAAAAATTTATTCCACTTTTCTAGTTTCGATATATAAGTATACTGATTACGTTTTTGTTAATAAGTATATTAATGCGCCTATTAAGTTTTGTCAGTAGACAAAACTTAATAGGCGCATTGCGACCAGAAAATCGTGCTGTCTAATCCTAACACGTGGAAAAATATATTTAATCTAGAAAAAAATTACTGGTAAATGAAATTTTGGGACGTATTTTTTTTCTAGTTTAAATAATTTTCTATGTAAATATATTTTTCACGCATTTACAATAATATTAAAATAAAATGAAGAATAAGTCTACCTAACACTTTCTTTCGACGATGTCTTAGTCTTGAAAATATTACACACACGAAGTTATACTATCTAGTATCGTCTTCTATTATTTCCGCGAGAACTGAGTATATAATTATATTAATGCGCCTAGTCCGCGCCGGCACCAATGAAATCTTAATGTAAGATTTTTTTTTGTCTTGTTGACAAACCTTAGTCTATAAGAAAAATTGTTACTCACCTGTATGGATAATTTATGTCCGCAAATAAAGATAAATTATTATTATTATAATTATAAACCTGATTAATCTCGCAGTGAACTGAATGTCAATTTGTTATTTTTATGACAAACTTTCAATAACTATTAGAAGACTACAGATTAAAAAGAAAATTTCAGTCCTTTGAACTGGTTGTATTTCAAAAAATTTTGTAATTAAAGCATTTTGACTTGCCAAATTAAATTCTTAGTTGTAGTTAGAATACCTAAGCTTCCACATAATAGATACAAAAGATTTTCTTGTCATTTGAGTGATTATTTATCTGTTCAATATTGTGAAATACACAGCGTATTAGACAGATTTATTTATTTATTTATTTATTTTAGATAGGTACACTTACAGATAATTGTCAAAACTATTCCATATGTACAGATGAAATTATTCCATAGTATTGTCTTATATTTTCTTTTATACATTTGAAATAAAACTATTTTACCAGATTTGAGCCCAACATTGAGCATCTGCAATTGCGTCGAAACATTGCGACGCTTAGCGCCTTTTATCAACTTTATCACGGAGAGTGCTCTGAAGAGTTTTTCGTCCTTATCGCACTTTCCCCTTCCTGCTCAGGACCACGCGTGCCGGTCTTCGGAGGAGGCACAAAGAAATTTAGTACCTCGTTTCTTTGTCCTACTTCCAAAACTTTGAATTCTTTACCAAAACATGTGTTCCCTTCTTCGTATAACATGGGATCCTTCAAGAGAGCAGTGAAAAAGCACCTGTTGGCCGGCAGGGTGGAGGCGGCTAGAGCAGTCTATTCTGCATTAGTTGTCTTCGCATGTAGACTCTCCTTACCGCTTCACATCAGGTGGAGTCGAGTCATTTGCCACGCTTTTTATAACAAAAAAGATTTAACTCACGTTTAATTAGATGTTACATTATTATTATCTTTCTGACGTTTCGATCCACCACTTCCACTTTACAGTATCGTATTTATTATGTTTATGAATTTTATTCTTAATCAGAATTTTAGCATTATTATAATAATATTCCAAAATAGTTTTTATCTGAATTTTATTATGTAGTACCTACACAAGTAAAAGTTTTTTCATCTTCTTTTCAGCCTTTTTCCTATTTGTGAATTTATACTAATATAATAAATGCGAAAGTAACTCTGTGTGTCTCTCGATCTTTCTGTCCGTCTGTTACGCTTTGATAGAAGTCAAAACTGTTCTACCGATTTAGGTAAACTTTGGCATAGCGATAACTTACGTCCTGAAAAAGGGCATAGGCTACATTACTTTGACGCAATAACGAACATCCACGCAGACTGATCTACGGGCGGCCACTAACATAATATAAATTTATTATAAATTAAAGATTTTTAAATGTATTTTCTACATAAAAGACTTGGAATTTGAAGTGCGAATTTAAGATTGCATATTTCGGTTTTGTAAAGAGTTGCAAAGTTGCTGTTGCAGCTTAATACATCAAAATGTGTGGAATCAATTATAAATTTATTTTTATTTATAGCAAAATCTATCAAAATAATCATTTACTTACTGTATGAATGATATTAACTGACATAATTCGCTATATTCCAATTATAATTACATTTTAATTGAAAATTTCATTATGCAAATGCAACTATAATATACATAAAGTATAAATAAACTAATCCCGATACTGTCCAGCTACATTAGGAATTCAAGATTCACAATCCACGTGGTATTTTAATATGAAATAACTAATATAACTATAATTTGTGCGCGTAACTACATATATTTTAACGAAAATGAGGTTTTTAATAAGAGTCATTGATAAGGTAAAATTATGTATTTGTCTATGTATACAGGTAGGTGCCGTTAATACGCAATAAATTAAAACATGGGCTAGATTAGTTCTTATTAATAGTTTGCCACTTTCAAAAACATCATAACATTGGCTGCATTATTTCATAGAAATGTCATGAAATTATCAAATAAATAACTACCTGTAAGGACAAAAATGATTTAGGTGTATACTTTCCTTCTGTGTGCCAAACACATGTCAATAATTTTTTGTTAATAACAAACCATTTCTATGAACAAATAGCCCATGTTTTAATTTATTGTCATATTGACGACACCATGCTGTATAGTGTATGTATATCATATCGGGTGTTAGAGAATTAAGAAATAAAGGTTGGGATTATGGGGTTGCGGGGGGACGACATCGTAGTATTTGCGCGGGTTGTGTGTGTGTTTGTGTTTTTGTCTTAAGTCAAGCGATATACGCATTCTTATGGTTGTCACGAACAGGTGTGGCAATGTTTTTATTAATATAATCGGAAAATAAAAGTGGTCTGAAAGGTGTAAAACTTTTAGAGTTAACTCTTGATAAGAAACACAACGATGGCCTTAAAATTTATTTCCGACTTTTATAACACACTGTATATAAATAAAAAAAGAGTACCTAGAGTTAAAAAAGCAATTAACTTATTAATGGTATTTTGAATAAATTGTTTATAGTTGTAAATCGAAATTAAAAGAGTATTGCTTGCAACTAAATGATACTTTGATAATGGATGGACTTTTACATAGTAATTAGATGTCTAATAAGGCGTTAATTCGCTATACTTTATTAAGAAGTTAATTAATCAAAGCTCTTAAGTACGATATGTAATTAATGGCGGCTTATGACTAGGGTCATTAAGAATCAAATATTTTATATTAATAGAATAATTATTGTTGCATATTAAAGACACTACAGACTACAGACTAATTTCGATTAATTATTATAAGAATAAGAATGTATTACACTTATTTATTTACGTGGTTTTAATAAAATGTACAATAATGTATTAGACTTATTATGATTGATTGAACAACTCCTATGAGGCAATTTATATCTTTTATTTATTGTGTGATATTCTTCTGTTTTAGTTTAGGAATCAAAACATTACAGACAGACAGAATTACTATGTATACAAAATAAGTTCCATGAGTATTTCTTATCACAAAATTTGAAATAAAGACAATATGTTTAGGATTTGAAATAAAAACTACCAAAGTTTCTTTTTTCTTGTTTAGTCAATGCTGGATCAAAAGAAGTTATTGTTGTAGCATGGTATTTATAAATATTGCCATTAAATGTTTCTTTAATAAGGAAAAGGGTTTATGTTAACAAAAAAAGCGGTTCTCAATGATAGAATATCTTTTGTGACTGGTTTATGGCAACTTGTTAAATAACTGTTTTTTTTAAATTGTAATAAAATTATTCTAATAAGTACCATTGTAATTTTTTATAGCATTATTCAAAATTTCAAACAAAAGGTTTAGGACTTATACAAAAACTAACAAAGAATCTTTCATATGGCTTAGTCAATGCTGACTCAAAAGAACTTATTGTTATTGCGTGGTATATAAAATTTTAATTGAACGAGCATTATATTATTGGTATTGGTTTTGAGAAATTAACACGTGAGAGTTTACCATTTCCACGTGTTAAATTACAAGGGCGAAAATTGATATTTTAGACAGTTAGAAAGAAAGAAAGAAAATATTTATTTAGTGACACACTATCACACACTATTCTTTACTTTACAATAAAAATCTTAAGACTAAAGTAATAGCTGTGTCACTAAAAGGACAGCCACTCAGCATATGTCGGTTGTCATAGACATCCGACGCTGGTAGTAACACTCATCATATGAAAGGTTCCGTTACCTCTTGTCATTTAATTACACTACTGACAGGTATAGATATCATAATCATAGGATTTTTCTCGATCGATACGTGCATCAGGCGTCTACCATAAATATTTCTATACCGTTTTATTTTTCGATTCATTGTTTTATGTAGAATTTTTATACAAAAAATGAGTAATTAAGTACTAACTATTTATACAAGACAATTTTTATGTTATTTATTTAATCAGCACTGCCACATAATAAACATTAATACTATCAGCATTAAATATGTACTATGAAATAACAAAAATCAGATAAGATCAAACTAAAGGCGCTCATTTCTAGCACTCAATAGAATTAATATCTTGTTAAAAATAATTTTTAAATAGCTACATATTTCTGTTAAAGTTTAGTTATCAGTGTCATACACAAAACAAATAAATACAACAGTATACTTTACAGAATAAAAGATCATTAAATATTAATATTGTGAGCAGGTTGTGTCTGATTTTTATTCAATTACTTTACCTTCGTTAGTGCAATTTTATTTTTCACTCTTACACAAAAGCTCTAGGCTGAAAAGCTCTAGTTGAGTTGAGTGAGATATCATATTTTAATAATTATTTTTAGAAAACTTCCTTAGGTCTTATATCAACTATCTTACCGTTAGTTTATAATTAAAAATAAATATAGTAAAAAAAAACACTTTCTTTTTTTTAAGTATAGTCAATTATCTATTACTATAAAACAAATAAGTGATAAATGAGTTTAGTAAGATTTATAAAATATTTTTAAATAATATAAAAATATTTTATCAATCTTACTAAACTCATTCATCACTTATTTGTTTTATCACTTAGGCAAATAGGTAATACGTCTCTGTATATCAAGCGGCGTTAAACCTCCAAAGGTCTATGACTATTGAAAAATCAATTTTGTCTTATAACATGCTTTTCGGCTTAATTAGTATGAATTGTGAATTATTTGGTTACTAATATTTTTCAAATTACAATACTCTTTTATTAATTCTTTACCGTCATGATAATTTATTATTTTTAGTATAGTCATTCACGCATCATGCATCGTCCGCTTTACATCCCCACTACGCATGTTCATCGCGCAGCCGCCATTGTAGTATAAATACCACCGGGGCCTGCTACGTCACGTAGTCGAAATCGAGAGGTGAAGGTCTGAATAATGGAGACGTGGCGTCCACATTACGTTCTTATTAATATCGATTATCACCGGAGCTAGCAGTGCGACCGCCGACTCGAAGTCGTGAAAGTGAAGCAGTGTAGTGTTTCGACGTGTCATCCGTAGATCGACAGGCGTTCGAGGCCGATACGGCGGATCGCTAGTGGCCGAAGAAACGGGCCGCGCAAGTCAACCGAGGCGTCCATTTTGTGAATGCGAAACGTCGCGCTCTGCTCCGAGGGCGCCGAAGCTACCGCTAAAGTGATAAGTGAACCGTCGCCCGTCGCATTGCAGCGAGAGTTCCAAGTGAGTGATCGAGCGAGACATGAACTGTCCGGGGCAGCCGCCGCGGGGCCGCAGGCGCGTCGTTCGTACGCCGCTGCCAGTGCTGGCTCGGCGCGGGCGAGAAGAGCGATACGCTGCCAGTAAATGGGGCGCAGCACCCTCAGCCGCCGCCTTGCCACCGCCGCCAACGCATTGGCGCCGCGACGGCCGCTGCCGGCCGGAGACAGACCGCGCGCACTCACTCAAGTTGCTGCTCAACGTGACCGCGTAGACGCCCGACGGACCCTAGTGTTAGTGCTGCGAGGACGCAGCCCGACGCTAGTCGAAGGGCTGCGCCCTCGTTTATATCGTGCTAAGTTTTTTATTTTGTACGCGATGCGCGTCCGCCATCGCGCGCGGAGCGACGCCGCGGGTTCTGGTTACTAACGCCCCGCGGCGTCGATCCCGCGCCGACCAAATTCTGGCGTTAGGTATTATTTTGTGAAAATTTTAGTAGATAAGTACAGTCCGCCCTCCGCGGAGCGCCCTGCTCGTGCCGCCTCCGCTTTAAAACACGAGAAAAACACAAAAAAATGAGGAGGCTATCGCGCAGGGCGGTCACCGGGGGCGGAACCGGTGCCGCGCCCCTCGGCCGGCCTTGCGGCCGCCCGCCCTGACCGCCTGATGACACTTTGAGTTTATTGACGGAGCAGGTTGCTACTTAAGTTAAATTAGTTTACTCGCGGTCCGGGCGGGCGGCGCTCCGCCCTTCGCTATATTGTTGTTGCGAACGGGCGACGTGTGCCGCAGGGCGTCAACGTTGCATTTCTTTCATAAATGAAGCGTTATATTATATTTTGTCTGTCGGCCGAGGCTCTCGGCGACGGAAGGAGCCCGGCTCCACTAGTCGTATCGTTTTATTTATCTCGAGACCAATGTATTTTTATTTGTCAACACAGAGCCTCGCTGCGGCGAGAGAGCCTACGGAAACAAAAAAAGAACTAACAAAATACCTCGCTGATATTAGAGCTTTAAAAAAATAACTTCCCAGTGACGGCTCGGTGTTCCTAATTCTAGTTGTAAAATAAAAATTAAACGATACGGTAATCTGTAAAATGACTGTTAACAATTGAAGATTATATATGTTTGTACAGAGTATAGTATATTGATCTCAGCTGCGGCCGGTGGGCCTGTTTGTGAAGGAGCTTCTGTGATGTACAAAAAAACGAGTATATTTGGAATTTTACAAGTTTTTTATAATTAGTTTGTAATTAACTTTTAAGTGAAGATGGTGTGGCGGCCTCGTCCGCAGCAGACTGTCCGCAGCGTCCCTAGTCCCACCTTTTCCCATCCTTCTTCCTACCCCGTCCCAGGGCTCTTCGGAGTCCGACAAATGGTTCTGAGTTTCTGGCAGATTGTCCTCTAGCCAAGAAACATTTCTTTCAGCTATTTCAAATGGGATTTCAATGTTGGATTGTCAAGAATATAAACAAGCACAAAGGGAGACCAGATCGGGATATTTGGTGAGTTTATTTAGAAAATAAGTTACTTTATTTATTCCACAGATGTCTATCATTATAAAAAGTCTACTGCTGTAAACCTATCATGCATATTATTTTACATTACACTCTAAAATAAAACTCTTCATTCATAGCTTTATATCACACGGCTTTCATGGCACTTTAGGCTCCGGCCACTTTGGTCCAGGATATTTGTCTTACATTTTTAAAGTCTAAAGCCATCCTAGTAATTTATGTATGGAGAACCAATGCCTATTAAATGTCATTACTTTGTTTAAGTTAGAACATGCCACACAAAAAATAGGTTTTCACAAATAATAATCACATAATAAGTAGTATTGCACAAAATATACAGTATATACAACATAAATAGATGTTTTGAAACATACTTTACAATACATAAGTTGTAACAATATGGCAGCACTACCAAAGTATTAAACTATTATTACCTATGTTATTATTATATTATCATTGAAAAGCAAAACAATATTTTTTATCAACAGCTGACCAAATATTATTTTGAAATCTTTACAATAACTAACACATAATTTTATTAATTGACATATGAATTCATAGTTTGCACTTGTATAAATATTATTCTTATTTCTTAAATCAACAGACAGATGTATAATTCACGTGACCTAATTCTCATATGGTGTGTTTATGATGCCTTTGATATAATTATAATTAAGGTGTGTCAAATTATATCACACAGACAGATCGACAGACAGACAGATCGATAGACTGGCATTATAACATTGTTATGTTAGCTTTCGTAGATCCAGACAAGACAGAAAGACAAACATTATGACATTGTTAGTTAATATTATTTTATGTGATAGACAAATGTTTCTTGACGATACGAAAGTGCTTCTTGAATAAAGATATTCCCATTTCATTTCATAATTATAGGTAAAGCATACCTGATGCTAAACAACCGGCACCAATGGCTTAATAATAAGTCCCTTTCTGAGAAAATTAATATGATGGAAAAAGAGGTGTCACATGTCTGTCTTATAAGTTTGACGTGTCCATGATGGGTACCTATTGATATGATAGCTAAGATGGATGGTATTATTATTATTATTATGTCTTAAAACCATATTTGTGAAGCAAGAGACATAACATGACCAAGGATGTTAGAAGTTGTTCCATGACATGACACAGAGAGAGATGGACATTGGTTTCTTCACGAAACTTACCCACGTATTTTGTGGGTTAGTACGTATGTACGAAAGTTTGTAATGTAATATAGTTTCGGATTAATAGATACAGTGAGCTCGGTGTCGGTTTGGGTTTGATTACGAAAACAAAGCAACTTTCGTCATGGTCGATCCCGGGATAGGTCAATCAAAATTTGTTATTTTGAGCTCCCCCGCACACTTCATCGCGCTTTAACCCACCAAGCCGCATGGGGCCAGCGCAGCGTGGTGGCGTTATGGCCCAAACTACTCATGTGTATAGGCTGGTGATAGATAATGATGATATATATAAGTAGGTACTTAATTATCGAAGTAAATAATATTCTTGATTTTAACATTATTATAAATGACAATAAATGATGAATATTTAGACATTGTAGGGTGGACGTTAGCTTATAAACGCAAATACAGATAGACTAGAAGAATTTCACAGGGATATCCCAAGTCCTGGGTGGCTCAGTGGTCAGAGCAGTCGCCGAGATTGCGAAAGGTCGCGGGTTCGATTCCTGCCTCAGGACGTGAAATTTTTCTAGTTTTATTATATTTTAATTACGAAGTTAATAATATTCAGTGTATAGCTAGTTCCCTTATGCAACACATAAGTTATTGCCAAGTATAGGTAACTGGAAAGCCATATTTTCATACGTTATAAGTATTTAAGCACGTACAGTGGCGAATCGGACGCAACAGTTTTAAGAATAGTCGTTATTTCGACACTACGTGACCAGGTTTGACGTAAGTCAGTAACATGAGAAGTGATTCATTTCGATGATAGCGCACAAAAAAGGCCTAAAAACCACATGTCATGCTTTGACAAGTTAATATTATTTGTTAGCCCTACTTATTAAAATAATAAATAATATTCTTAATTTTCGATTTCAACATTATAAATGTTTGAAAAATTACTTAGTAATTAAAATATAATAAAACTAGAAAAATTTCACGTCCTGAGGCAGGAAACGAACCCGCGAAATAGAATATTTCGACATTGTAGGGTGGACGTTAGCTCATAAACGCAAATACAGATAGACTAAAGAATTTCACAGGGATATCCCAAGTCCTGGGTGGCTCAGTGGTCAGAGCAGTCGCCTGGATTGCGAAAGGTCGTGGGTTCGATTCCTGCCTCAGGACGTGAAATTTTTCTAGTTTTATTATATTTTAATTACTAAATAATAAATAATGTTCATACACTCACATCTAATATCTAGTCCATATGCATCAAACGAGCTTGTGTTAAATAAGCCACCCATTTTGATTCGGCTAGCCCGTTGAATGTCCGCCGGCAACCAATCAAACGGCTAAAGTACAACTAGCCAAGTCATTGAGCGCCACGTGGCATGGCTGAACGTCACTCTAATAAGTCCAATACAAAAGCTGAAATAATTTCGTTATATTTGCCTACTAGGATTATTATTTTTAGCCATTTTAGAAGCTCGAAACATATTCTCCAACCAATCCAAACGCGTGTCGAGTCGAGAAGACGTCTAATTGGGTGGCTAATTTAACCAGCTGCGACATACTATATAAATATCAGAAATATATTAATAAACAAACATATCCATGATTCAATCCAAATGCTCGTACTCATCATACAAACCTGGACCCCTTAACGAGTAGTCTCAACAATGATGAACCCTAAAAAAGGGAGAATTCCCAATAAGAACCGCATAGGTAATATTGTAGCAACCGAAGGAGGGTATGGTATACTTAAGATTGCCATGCAATGAAGGTATGAATTACTTATTTACAGTGAAAAGTTATCAAATTAACAACATTTATATCAGCTATTGAATTATAATTTTATAAAATTAATTTTACTAATATTACTCTGTTGGACATTTGTAAAATAATAATTATAATTTACGCTTTTGCGCGTACGATAAGAGCAGTTCAAGGTGTTATCCTTATCAGTGAAAAACAAGTATAACCTACATAATGTCAATAATATTATTGTAGTCCGGTTGCCATAACAATTTAATTTTGTCAATTAAAATATAACTAATATCCGCCCGAGACTCCGCTCGCGTGGATGTTGGATTAACGCGCCCAAAAGTAGTCCATGTCATATCATGTCAAGGCGAAGGAGATAGTAAAAGTTTTTATGGGATTTAGGCCCCATGAGCACCATTTTTTTGTAGGTACAGTAATTTTTGTAAGAAGCCATCTTATCTTATCATTTCCATAAATCTTGACTGATAGAAGAGGCAAAAATCTATTTTAACTTGCTGAAAAATATAAATTTTTAAAATTTAAGTAACCCCCGGCCTCGTTTATCATCTATCTAACACCATCTCATTGAGACTTCATAAGAGCCCAAACATGCTATACACTGCTGTAAGTTTCTGAAGAATTAAGGTTCCCGCAGACTTTTTGATGGTATAGGATCAGCTCAAGGATAGTATGTCATAGGAATGTCACCGTAGTGGCAGTACACCAAATTTCAAATCAAGCAGATCTGTGAAAGTTAGTAAAACCCTTTTATCGAGTAGAAAATGAGCTGATAGTCATCAAACGCCTGATCTGATCTTCATAAATTATAGCTAAGAACCATCCTAGTTACGACAGCTTTCAAACTCGGACCATTTGACCAAAAAAAAATCTGAACAGGGAAAAACAACCAAACACTTCAAACGCACTCAATTCACGGTTGAAAATCTTCTTATTTTTGGTTGCTGACGTTGCCGTTGATTTTGTCAGAATCCAGTTTTTAGCTCAGATCTAACTCTTGTGATTTGTGGCCATTGACTCTGCTTATTTATTACGGATTATGAAAGTACAATGCTTACATAAAAGTCTTTCCATAAACCGAGTTGAAATTTCTGAAAAAAAAATGGATACAAATATACATGCAACCTAATTTAGAATAAATAATATACTATATTATAGCACCACGCTTCTGCCTCCGCTGCGACTTCCCCCGCAGTATCCTATGGGAAAGCATTCCCAGGATAAAAGAAGCCTTTGTGCTCTTGCAAACTATAATCTGCCTCTGTGCAAATTCTCATCCAGATTCGTTCAGCCATTCTGGCGGCAAACGAGTTATTCAACTATAGTCCCCCAAATATTTTTTTATTTTTGTTTATAAATCATTTAAACTAATATGTTAATTTTATATGCTACTGATTTCAGTATATTAAGTAACGTATAAACAGCATACTTTTTGGGATATAAAATTTTATATTTTGTTTTATTTCGAAGTTTCTCTTAAATAATTACTATTGGGAAACGCCAGTGTCAATGTGTTAATTAAATTTATAATAACAAATAATTAATCACCAAGATTGTGAAAGCTAAAATAGTTGATCACGGTTAAGTGAGTGAATAAAAATTACAGACAAAGTTTATATTGTTTTTGATCAAATATCTCATTTTTATTTCAAGTAGGTAACATGGTTATATAGTCTTTGGTAACATAGGACAGGAGACACAATTCGAGATACTGACACTGTTAACCATATATCAGCTAAAATAATCTATGTATAAATTAACTTTTGGAACCGGTGTAAATTCAGACAGACTGACATATAGACAGACAGACTGACTGACACAGGCTGTCAGGCTGACTGACGGACTGTCAGACAGACCGATAGACGGACTGTCATTATAACATTGTTAGCTTACGTAGATCCAGACAAGACAGAAATACAAACATTATGACATTGTTAGTTAATATTATTTTATGTGTTAGACATAAGGGTTTTTTGACAATTTGAAAGTGCTTCTTGGGGTGCCTAATTGAATAAAGATATTTTCATTTTCATTTTATGAATGTCGCTGCACCTCTAGATTAATATAGTTTGGAGTATTTTTTAGAACTCTTGATTAAATTGAAACCGAAAAAATTTAGGTCAATTTGAAAAAAAATAATTAGAATGTCTTGTAAAATAGTTGATTCACCCAAACATATGCATGCAAACTTTCGTATTTAAATAGTAGGAAGCAAATTTTCGTCAACTACTCCACACCAATACTACGCTTCCTCTTTGGCATGACGTAAACAAAAAAAAATCATCCGGTTGACTAAGCACTATCCGTAACCTTGACTTACAATTTAACTTTCGGCGAATAAGCAACACGCATTTTAGCTACTTAGCTAATCATGATCATCACCAGCCTATATACGTCCCACTGCTGGGCACAGGCCTTCATACATGGGAGAAACATACAAGGAGATTGGGCCATAACACCACCACGCTGGCCCAATGCGGATTGGTGGGTTAACAGGGACTAACAGTTTAACGTGCCTTCCTAAGCACGGAGGAGCTTGAGATTATAAAAGAGATGTTTTAAAAATATATGGAGACCCGGCCAGGTCTATGTGCACTATGCTGAATAAAATTAAGTCTGAAATCTGATGCTTGATAACTCGGACACGTGCTTAAACACGATAGGTACAGTCGACAGCACATCAACGGTAACAGTTTGACCTTGAGACCGCCCTTACGCCGATCGTAATAGAGGTGGCTTTCGTAGTGCAACTATTACAATTGATATGCTGTCGTGTGTACATGCTGCTTTAATTAATTATGATGGGCAAAAGTCGAAGGAAAGTGTCGCGTGCGGATCAGGAAAAATTCTTAGCTAGGGAACATCCAAGAGTGAACTGGAACATCCGTCGAGCAACTGTTTCATCTCGCGATGGACAGAGAAGGGTTTGCTAAGCTAGCGGGCGATCTTCAGTAATGAAAAGGCACCAGAAGAGAGAGACCCCGCTTTCTGAATTACCCCGCTCTCCCCTACTTATCTTATCATATGGGGCGGTGACTACGCCACAATGCACTTCGACCCTTCGGGATCTTTTGTGCCACCCCTGCCTTCACTCCTCCCACGTCCTGAATATAGCTGCCATAAGCTTCACTATATCTTTGGGGTAAAAGAGTCTATAGTCTTCTGGCCTTGGATACGCCACTTTCAGAAGGCGCATTCTGATCCTAGCCAGGGCATCGCATTGACACAAAACATGTTCCATCGATTCCTGGCCTTCACCACATGCCCGACAAGGATGTGCAGGGGAAATTTGCATTTTGTGGAGCATATAGTTGGTGGCAAAATGTCCTTTGAGTGCTCCAGTGAGGACGCGAGCCTGTGTTCTACCGTTTGTACCTCAGATCCTTAATCTGAGGTTTGTACAGATATATTTACTCTTTTCACCTACCATCCCCACCATATGATAAAGGACTTGGAGTGACTTAGTCCCGATACCTTGTGCCATTCAGTTCTGTGCCTATTTTTGACATCCTCTTTAATGGCTGTATTTATAAAACTTTGTGACAGAGATATGAAGGGCTCAGGGCCTACGGTTTTCCGAGCCCTCTACTAACAAAAGCCTCTTATAAACTCGCCACAGTTACTCAACCCACGCCCATCCGAGCTAGTACGCGACTAGTTCTAGCGAGTTTACTCGCGCGAGTAAACTGGAAATAAATCAATGGCCGACATTCTCGCTCGAGAAAGCTCACGGGTCGTCTAGTAATTCTAGCCACTGCAGTATTATATTTGAGAAAGATTCTGTCTTCCTCATATATCATTTTTATCGAATTGAAGAGCCAACCACGGGCTAACGGATTCTTTTTGTTAAAATTTGGTGCATCAAAAATATCTATAATAATATCAATATCAAGTCTATAATAATTTGGTTTAATAGCATTGGTAGGCCCCCCACAAGGTGGACCGATGATCTGGTAAGGGTCGCGGGAAGCCGTTGGATGAGGGCAGCGCAGGACCGATCGGTTTGGAGATCCTTGGGGGAGGCCTATGCCCAGCAGTGGGCGTCTCTCGGCTGATATGATGATGATGATTCTCAAAAAGCATCCATGAGGAGACAGCCGACGCCTGGAAATTAAAGGGACTTGGAGCACCGTGGTTTGTGATATTAAAAATCCCTTTCGTCCGTTTCGGAAACCAAGATTCGAAACGAGGTTCGAAAAATAATAGGTAATAATAATTCTTCAACCAGAGAGTGTAAATTATTTTATGTAAAACTACCATATATCTATGGAATTATTAGTAAACTAAACTTTCTTAACTGACTGTTTTTTGCCTGTGAAGAAGTAGGCCATACTTAGTTGAATGTTATTGTGATTTTTCGGTTTCAGTTTTATTTACATATTTTCGGTATTCTCCTGTTTATTACAGCAACAAAAAAATACTACAAAAAGTTTAATTTCAAAAGATTAAATACTATACTATAAATAAATACTATATGGCCGAGAAAGGATTGTCTTCAGACTTCGTTAACATTTCAAGTAATTTCCTATGGAATACAAATTATCTTTTAACAATAATCATAAGTATCCTTATTTCGGTTGGTATGTTTTTTTTTCTATTAAGTACACCGATTACGCCGAGATTTCGGATCCGATTTACGTGATTCTTTTTTGTTCGATGCGGAATAGTTGCCATTTGGTCCCATAAATTTTTTTTCAAAATCAGTTGGGTAGCTTAGTTTTTTTAATAAAAAAAACTGAAATTAGAAAGTCGTCTACGTACGCGAAATTGCGAATTTTTTTCTAACTACGACTTTTTCGATATTTTCGATATTATTATTATTCGATAGTAGGAAACAATGCAAGCTGACGGTCACCCAACACTTATCTTATCTTATCACTAAAAACTGAAAAAAAGTTTTAAATAAAAATAAAAATTGACTTCAAGAAACTGAAAAGGACAAAATTAATAAATTTAAGTAGGTACTGATCACCTAGAAAGATATTGTTTAGAGTAAGCTAAGTGGTTTCCAGAAATATTAGAACAGATCGTGAAGCACCGACTCCAAAAAATATGTTTAAAAAAAAAAAAATATTTTATCCTTTTCAGTTTTTTGAAATCGGTTTTAATTTTTTTAAGAAGACTTCTGAAATAAATTGTATCGAGGCAAAATCCTCTAATCGTGTTTTGGTTCTACACGTGTCTAGATACAGATATGAAGTGACGTATCATAATTATGAAGTGACGTATATCTGATTTTCTTATCCGTAAACATCTTTCAGGGACCTTTGACATTACATATTAGAGAATGCTATTTTTTAACCCTCGACTAAAAAAGAGGGGTGTTATAAGTTTGACGTGTCTGTCTGTGTATCGGTGTATCTGTGTATCTGTGTGTCTGTCTGTGGCATCGTAGCGCCTAAGCGAATGGACCGATTTTGATTCGTTTTTTTTTGTTTGAAAGCTGACGTGCCTACGATGGTTCTTAGCTATAATTTATGAAGATCAGTTAAGGCGTTTGATGACTACCAGCTCATTTTCTACATGATAATAGGATTTAACTAACTTTTATAGATCCGATTGATTTCAAATTTGGTGTACTGTCACTTTGGTGACATTCCCAAGACATACTAACTTTGAGCTGATCCTATACCATCAAAAAGTCTGCGAAATGGTTAATTCTTTAGAAACTTACAGCAGATATAGCGTGTTTGGGCTCTTATGAATAGTCTTCATGAGATCGTGTTAGATAGATGATTAATGACGCCGAAGGGTTACTTAAAATTTTTAATTTTGAAATTATTTTAATGTATCGCCTTAAGGCGGTGGACGAGGAAGGGTTAAAATTGTTACGAACGTATGATGACGAATTGCGTTGCGTAACAATCGGAAGCGAAGTTACATCAACCCAAACACCTCGATGCATTGGGACATAAGACCGCTACTATTGTCCATGTGTGGAAAACGAGGTTCGCACGCAACGCCATAAGAAAGGAAATGTCCTAAGATTAACCCCAAAGAGTACATTATTTATACGGGTTGTTTAATTCATTTCCTATAAGAAGTATTTACAAAGTATTTCAAAAAAAGTTTGTATGTAAATCCACGTTGAAGTGTTACTGTTTGTGCATGGCCATCTAGATTTAGATAAAACAATTCGAAACAAAAGACGGTGCATGCTGTTCTGTTTTTTGACTAACAAACCAATGTATGTACGAAAGATGTGTGTAAGCTCTTCTGATACAATTATATTTTATTTTACGTAATGGTTTTTTTTTAAAGTGGATTAACGCAACTAGTTTATTGTGTTTAATCACGGGTAATTAACCCGGCCACCACTGGGTCAATTCTGCAGTCTGCTATTTAGTTTCCTATAAACGGATCGGCAGCGATTCGGTATCGTTACTAATGCGGTTGTAATACAAAAAGGTATTCCACTAACATTGCTTATAAAGCCGGAACGCTAACGAAACGCTCTCAGTTGGTTCAACTTAGGCTGGATAATTGCAATGAGGAAGGATTATATAATGTTAGCAACATTGCAAGAAACAAATATATTTTGGCTTAGTGACTTGACAGTTGTTAACTTTTGACATTTCAAACAAAGAACTATCGATGCGTTTCAGCTGCCACAAATGTTAAATATTTTTGCAGAGTACGAAACAATGATTGAACCGAACGGTTCGCGTTAATCGCGTAACGTGTTTGTTGGTAGAATACCGAACTGATGCGTTTCGGCTACGTTTCGATTGCGATTAGTTAGCAGAATACAAGAACATTGTAACCAAAGCGTTTCCGATTCGTTTCAGATCAAAATACTATAGCAGAATTGGGGGGCAGGTCTATTTACTTACACAGATAAGTATTCTGTGACTACCTGTCTAACTAACAAACTAAAAACTAAAAAAAATAGCAAAATAGGTACAAGGAAAAGTTTTTAATTGTTTGTCCATTTTGTTTTTATTTGCCTTGTAGCGTCAAAGCGTCATCAAACAAAAAACTGTAAAAAAACTGTAACACAGCTAAATATTCATCATGGCGTTTATAATTTAGGTAGGTATGTCACCTTGGTGTCGTTATGTTGATTTCTATTTCACGTCACCCGCCATGTTGCGCTAAGCGCGAGTTTGTAGATGAATAAGTAAGATCTCAGTTATAAAATAAAGTAGCAACACCAAATGAAAATATAAAGTAGTCTATGATCGCTTTTACGCGCGTCGCGCACCTATTTGTGAACGGAAAGTACGTCATGTTAAAATTTAAGTATTCTTGTGGTTGCTTCTGTGTACCTACTTACGCAGAGAATTAAACTTGTTGCGACAAGTGATTTTAACAATCTACACTGCAGGATCTACCTCTAAGTTGAGTATCATTGAGTTACACTGTGTCATTCACTATCTTTGCAGTAACATTGAGTACCTATCATTGAGTTACATTGGTTTAGTGGATTTGAGTATCATAAAAGATGATTTGGTCCATGGTATCATGTATAATGTGTGACCTGTTCGGTGTCGGACTAGTGTTGTCCAGTCAGAATCTTACTAGACTCGTGGAAGGGCGTCGCACTGGGATGCATTCTACTCACTTGTGTTGCTACCCAGTAGGGGTTCTTCTACGAAGCACGAAACAGCACCAATCGTCAACCTGGGCTCGTGTACAGACAGAGTCGTGACATAGCTGCAGATACTAAAAAGCGAAGCAGAACTAAAGTATGATCTATACATTTAGAATAGAATAGAATAGAATAAAACTTTATTCAGCATCACAACATAAAAGACTTAATTCTAATACAAAATAAATTATAAATTATCATTGAGTGATTAAGCTGAAATGGTATCCACTCAGCATTTGTCGCAGCTGCTACCAACCTCGACGCTGATTAATTCATTATTCATGATTTATTCATTATTTCATTTGTATATATGTCGTAGCCCAGGAGAAACTAGAGTTACTTGCTCCATGATATATAATTATGAATTATGGGTATTCTCAGTGCCAATACAATTAGGCACTGGGCGACCCCCACACACGCCCGTCGCTTAGCCAGCGGCGGATAGGTCCGTAAGCGGATTCCGCCCCGAAAAAAAAAGTTTTTATAGGCGGTAGTAATTGCTTACCATCAGGTGGGCCGTCAGCTTGTTTGTCATCTAGTTGTATAAAAAAAAATCGGATCTGTGAGAGTTAGTAAAACTCTTTTCATCATCATCATATCAGCCGAGAGACGCCCACTGCTGAGCATAGGCCTCCCCCAAGGATCTCCAAACCGATCGGTCCGGCGCTGCCCTCAAAACTCTTTTATAGTGTAGAAATTGAGCTGATAGTCATCAATCAAACCCGTTCTTAAATTATAGCTGAGAACCATCCTAATCACGTCAGCTTTCAAACAAAAAAATCCATATCAAAATCGGTCCATTAGTTTAGAAGCTACGATGCCACAGACAGACACACAGATACACAGATAGACACGTCAAACTTATAACAGTTATAACAAAGTTGTTTTTTCGTCGGGGGTTAAAAAGTAGGTAATTGTTGACGTCTAATATTACGAGTTGTTACGTTTTAAGCCCCTGCCTGGCCCTGCAGGTGCAGCATGACTAATCCTGCATGAGGATCGCGGGGAATTCGGTAGACGGGCATGCCCGCGGGCAAGTCTGCAGACATGCCAGCCAGGCCCCGCTTCTATAGGTCTGTGCGATGTTTGCTAGTGTAGGACCGTCACAGTCAGTCTGGCAGACTTGCCCGTTGCAAGTCCGTGCGATCTCATTTTGTCTGCGCGGGCACAGACATGCCCGTACGTGAATGTTCACGGCGGGCCGCCTGCTCTCAGCGCGGTCATACACTTGCCGGTTCCGCCATTCTACCTAGAAAGGATCATAAAACCGGAAGGCAAGAATGAAATACAAAATCTACTACCCGTAACCCGTCACACACGAGAGCGGCATCGGCAGCAAGCAGTACTGACATCTGGTTATAAACACACTGTTGGAGGTTTTATTTATTAATAAAATAGTTTTAATAAAAATAAATTATCCTGGTAAGAGTTTTTAGATTGTATAGGCGTAAGTAATTGTATAGGTCTCCAGAGGGCCTAGAAAAGATGCCATTCGATAATCGCTATCGCTTAGCAGAAAATGTATGGGATTTGACATAAGATATCGAACGACTTTCTATAGTTAATGTCAAATCCCATACATTTTTCATTTAGCGATTGCGATAGCTTTTCTTAATTTCTAATTCAGTGAGTAGTTCTGTTTATCCCCACAGGGAAAGGCAATGGTAAAGCAAAGGCAATACAAAGCCATACAGCCAAATCTTAGGTTCTAATTCATTGAGCAAATTGTTAAGATTATACTGATTTTTTTTTTCTTTCTTTTTCTTGTTAGTTTTTTTCTCCCTATAAAGGGAAGGCAAAGGGAACTATTGCCCATGCAGCCATGTCTTCAGTATTTCTTTATTTCTTATTTTATTGCACTAAAATGCTGGCGTAACACATTTCAATGCTTCTTGGGAGTATTTGACACCAAATATATGATGACAGTAAATTTTTTCAAGCTCAAAAGTCGTAACTTAATTCGAGATATATAACTATTACTTTAGAAAAAACCTTTCAGTAACTTTGAACCTGCAACTATATTCTGGACACAGGTAGAGTAAATGCAGGGGAGGCACAAAAGATCCCAATGGGTCGAAGTGCACTGTGACTTAGTTATGGCCCCATAGTATCTAAGATAAGATAACTTTAACATTAACTAACCGTGTTTTATGGCAAATAAAAAATTTGAATTTGAATTTTGACTTTTTGAACCTGGGTTCAGCCAAATAAAAATACACCATAATAATCAAATAAAGCATTTAATGTCTTCACGTAATCAAACGTCCACAGCACAATTGATTAAGAGATTACTAAAGGTCCAACATTTCAGCCTCTTGTTCTCAAGAATAACGAAAAAGTTGTTTTACAAATAAGATTTGACAAATCAATAAACTAACTTACAAAAACCAAAACATGACTAAAACCATTTTCTCGATAAAAAGAAGTGAAAAGACGATTCTTCTCTTTCCTTTTACGTTTTCTTTGTAAACGGATGAATATTTAAATCCCAAACGTAGTTTACTAAATAGGTAATGAACTATTCCGATCATGCTTAAAAGAGTCTGTTTCATAATGTTTATATTGCACGGTCGTTCGCTTTATATTGTGGACCTTTTTCCTCACACTGAAAGAGAAATCATTATATCTCTTTCCCTCTCTGACTCGGCCGAAACAAAGTCCACGAGTGTCTAGATTATATTATTTTATATTATAATCATAACTTTAAATAAATATGTATTCATTGCTCTTCAGAAACAATGGATTTTTCATTATCACTTGCAATAGTGATACTATATCTGTGATTTTGCAAGGCCGATACCGCGTCACTGTGCACATCACTGCTCTGTTCACTAGAGACTTTACTTTTGTTCTGAATCACGTAATAACTTGCTTCGTTATCTGTCAAATTGTTATCTATTACTAACTTATTTTCGTTTTCTACACTATTCAGTTTGGTATTCATGACTAAATTTATAATGTCTCTTTGCAATTTCATACAGACATCTTTTGGGAACTTTTTCAGTAAACAAATTAGATAGTTCCCGAATGAGTCGATTTCGTCGTCCGAATTCACATTCGCGGTCTCAAAACGTTTCTTTTTGACGACGTTCGCAACCGGGCTTGTGCTTCTACTGCGTTTACTCGCGCTGACATATTTTTTTGACAGCTTTTTTGGCGGGAAGACCTTCTCCGCCTTGCTCGGAGTTTCTTCAAGGTATACGATCTCCGTGTATATGTCATCGTTTGCGGCCTCTTCCTGTTGTTCTGGGTCCTGTGGAAGACGAATTTATTAGGTTTGAACGATGGACCATTCGAATACAGAACAATTTTCTTTCGTCCTTAGCTCCCGATAGTGGGTATCAAGTTTTCTGCTAAGACAATTTGACATGATAACTATTCAGAAAATACAAAAAATAAAATCAAAAAGTTCTTCATGTAAATGCACTCAAGACTAAGTTCTTTTAAATCGTTATAATAATATGCATGAAATTAAAAAAAAGTTAAAGTACCTAGGTAATAAGAAATATCTATATAATAGATACTTAGTTAAAATTAGTTTTTAAGTTAAGTTTAATAAAGAAATCGATGAAAAATCGTATGCTATGGGCGGAAATCAAACCCGTGTCTTCTGCGGTCCGGCCACACGCGGGTTCAATTCCCGGCTCGGGCATACAATTTTTTCATCGTTTTCTTAACTTGTATTTTCTTACAATAGTAGGCGTTATATACTCACAAATCAAACATTTAAATGTGATGATAACTATTTCTACGTCCGCTGGTGAATGTCGTCAAAATTCAGCTAAAACTGCGACAAAGCTGTGTGCTCTCACAAGCAGTAAAATATAACCATTTTTTAAAAGAGATGATTCATAATAAGATAAAAAGATTACTGCTTAAACCTTAGACTATCATCACGATTGTAACATAGTAAGTTCTTAGCGGGGTTATATTTGTATTCCATTTGTGATAGCTTTTCATTGGCTTTTAGTCGTTAGTGTTGTTGTTATCTATATATATAAAAGAAAGTCGTGTTAGTTACGCTATTTATAACTGAAGAACGGCTCAACCGATTTGGCTGAAAATTGTTGGAGAGATAGCTTAGAACTAGGAGACGGACATAGGATACTTTTTATCCTATTCCCGTGGGACGTCACGTGAATAGGATAAAAACGTGGTATAACAAAACGCAACTGACATGGAATAACAAAACGCAACTGACAGCAAATCAAAAAATTTATCAGTCAAAACATTAATCTGGCCGTTCATTTGTTAAAAAATTTACAACACGCAACTGACAGCTAAACGTAATGTTGTCTATGGTTAAGTATGGTTGAAAATTTTTAATTTTGAAGTCGACCGGTTGATGTGTTTGTTTCGAGTTTCTATTTAAAGGCTGATTTACACTTGCATAAGTACAGTAGCGAGTTAACTTGCGGTCTTGGCGAGTTAAGTTCAAATTCCCGTCCAAACAATGTTAAGAACTTAACTCGCCAAGACCGCAAGTTAACTCGCTACTGTACTTATGCAAGTGTAAATCAGCCTTAATAAATAACAATCATTGCCAATTTAAATAAAAAGTGAAGTGAACTATAAAAGGTGGTAAACCAAAAACGCATCAGACTTGGAACAACAAAACGCGCATCTAGAACCCCCTTATTCTCAACTGTCGGATCACGGATTCGATTCGAAAAGTCACATGCCGTCTCGCTTTGACGTATAGCGATAAAATGTGACAGGTATAGAGTTTCCGAAATTCGAATATTTTCCGACAGTTGAGAATAAGGGGGCAGCTAAGTAATTTTGTCTTATCAACAATGTATTTCGAAACATTATTTCTAACTAAAAAATAATGAATAAGTAGTTGAGTGAGCGAGCAATTTTAGCGGCTAAGAATAAAGATGTAGATGACCTGAACTACATAATTCAAAATAAGATCATTGGAACAATGCATTCATTCAAATCTATTGACTGCGTCACAAATGAAGATGAAGCTACCAACTATCCAATTGAATCTTTAAACTCCTTGGATGTGCCTGGCTTAGCACCGCACAATTTACGCCTAAAGGTTGGCTCCGTAGTAATCATGCTTCGAAACATAAACCAACCAAAACTGTGCAACGGTACGCGTTTGGTGGTTAGAAAATTGATGAACAATGTAATTTACGTGACGATACTGAAAGGAAAATTCAAAAGTGAGGAAGTTCTCATTCCGAGGATACCGATGATCCCAACCGATATGCCGTTTGAATTTAAAAGACTTCAATTTCCGATCCGTCTTGCATTTGCCATGACCATCAACAAATCACAAGGCCAATCCTTAAAAGTTTGTGGTTTGAATCTAGAACATCCATGTTTTTTCCATTGTCAATTATATGTGGCATGTTCACGGGTCAGAAATCCATCTGCGTTGTTTGTTTTTGCGCCTAATAATAAAACGAAAAATGTTGTGTATCACAAGGTACTTAAGTGAAGAGCAACCTATGTACTGAAATACAGACATAATAATGAATGATTAATGTAGGTACTTAATTTATTTTTGTATTTTTTCTAATAAAAAAACAAATTCCAAAATCTGCTTATTTGTTGCCTTTAAGGCGGAACAGAGTTCGCCGGGTCAGCTAGTATAGAATAATTAGCTTACACTATCTAAAAATATAAATAAATAAATGTATGGAGTCCCGGCCAGGTCTATGTACACTATACTGAAAAATAGGTAAAAATATACAGAACACTGTTCAATTGTCCATTTTCTTTTTATTTCCTTTATTGCGTGGTACAAAACAAGAATTTTTCTAGGAAATGCTGCAACACAGTCAATTAATCATCATGGCGGCTATGTCACTCTGGTGACGTTTAGTTGACTTCTATGTCGCCCGCCATATTGAATAACGGTGAAAACGATGAAAAATTCCAAATGTAACAAACAAATTGGGAATGAAAACGAATTATTAGTATTTTTCCCGGATTCAGGAGATTTTTCCGGATATTTTGAAATAGTGTACATATACCTGGCCCGCATATGAAAGATCTGCTTTAAACGGTCACGATAAATCAAAAGTAGCTACATATGATTGCTCAAGACTGTAAACGCAAAGATAATTGGGCCTGATTCTGAAGACACACTCTAATTCTAAATTTAAGTACAGTATATCTCTTTCTCGCAATGTGTAATAGGAGAAAGATAGCAGGAATTCGTTTAGAGCTGTCAATTAAATTTAGATAGATTTCAAAGGAACTATAGACAATTTTAGACGGCATGTACGGAGGTGCCTTCGAACCACTGCATTTTATCACGTTCAATAAGGTCGAAAATTGAACGCACGTTTCCAAATGTCAAATTATATGATAGCCATCCTTTTAGTATTCATATTGAGAGAAAGAAATGCACTGAACTTAAATTTTAACTTAGCATGTGTTCTCCAGAATTAGGGCCAACGATTATTCTTTCTAGCGTCTGGCCTTTGTTAACATAGTTTCCACTTTCTGGTAGCGACTCAACTTTGACTAAAAGATCTCACATTTGTCAATTCACCCAATAACTTCGGATGCTTCTTGCGCAAGTGCTCGCGCAGCTCTAGTGCGTTAGAAATCACGGTCGCGCAGCACACGGCACAACGCGCGCGCCCGCCTGATTCACGCTCGAAGTAATTCCATATGGTTGCTTGGGATTCTTCGTCGGACTCATCTGTAAATAAATAGATATGTGGTGTCACTCCCATGACTGACTCGACATTGGCAGAATTCGATAAAACGAGAAGCCATAATATTAAAGAATAATAAAAAGAATTGTGTTTACTGTAGGAAATGGACATATTCGATCTAACTGGGAAGCCGTTGGTTGGGTGCTGGCTGTCCAGAGCCGTTCCGTTTGGAAATCGACGGGAGAGGCTTTACGTCATTATGATGAGGTTAGAGCTTGGATCATTCAAACTGTAAACATACATATATCTGCTGCTAAAGTATCACAATTGGTAATAAATGGTCATACCCGGTCTAGAACGTAAAATACAAAGCAAAAAATACCGATCAAGATATTAAACATATACCTAAACATTAAGATAATAAATAAAAATCTTAATAAATAAATAATGTCAATAATAATGTAATCTTGTTAATAAATAATGCAATTCTTAACGTGTCCATTGTAGCCCACTATCTGGAGTAGTCTGCGTTAGTGCATACCTTCCCTAGCAAGTGGCCGCGTAACACTATCTGTAGTAGTCTGCGTTAGTGCATACCTTCCCTAGCAAGTGGCCGCATAACACTATCTGTAGTAGTCTGCGTTAGTGCATACCTTCCCTAGCAAGTGGCCGCATAACACTATCTGTAGTAGTCTGCGTTAGTGCATACCTTCCCTAGCAAGTGGCCGCATAACACTATCTGTAGTAGTCTGCGTTAGTGCATACCTTCCCTAGCAAGTGGCCGCATAACACTATCTGTAGTAGTCTGCGTTAGTGCATACCTTCCCTAGCAAGTGGCCGCATAACACTATCTGTAGTAGTCTGCGTTAGTGCATACCTTCCCTAGCAAGTGGCCGCATAACACTATCTGTAGTAGTCTGCGTTAGTGCATACCTTCCCTAGCAAGTGGCCGCGTAACACTATCTCTAGTAGTCTGCGTTAGCGCATACCTTCCCTAGCAAGTGCCCGCGACCCACTATCTGTAGTAGTCTGCGTTAGCGCATACCTTCTCTAGCAAGTGTCCGCGGCCAACTATTTGTAGTAGTCTGTGTTAGAGCATACCTTACCTAACAAGTGGCCGCGGTCCACTAACTGTAGTCTGCGTTAGCGTATACCCTCCCTAACATGTGGCCGCGGCCCATTATCTGTAGTAGTCTGCGTTAGCGCATACCTTTCCTAACATGTGGCCGCTACACTATCTGTAGTAGTCTGCGTTAGTGCATACCATCCCTAATATGTGGCCGCGGCCCACTATTAGAATAAAAACTCAGTCAGCCCCATGGTGACGGGCAGGTTTAAGCGACACTTCTGTAAAATAGATTGTGTAGTCCTGAAAACATAGAGTTGAGCGTACCTACCTCTTGTAACTGCATAATTAATTATGCTTTAGAGATTCGATTATGTTAAGTTATTAAAATCTCCTGAATACGCCAAAAATGACAACATCAAGTGATTTCTCCTTGTTATTGCAGGTGTCTATAGGCGGCGGTAATCGCTTACCATCAGGTGGGCCGTCAGCTTGTTTGTCATCTAGTTGTATAAAAAAAAAAAAAATGCGTTTTCATGCAGTTTGTTTGTACAAAAGTTGATTTCTTTCGTCGTTGTCCTTTGTTCCCGTTGAGTCACACCATTTTGTGTCACACAACGGGAAAAATATTCCCGTTGAGTAAAACCGTTACTCAATGCCACTATTTTTTTCCCGTATGTATGTAGCTGGATAATCCCCTTAAGGACCAGGCTACCATAAAATATCTGTGTAGGAGATGTTTAGTATGCTCTTATTTTATTTATATAATAATCGTACGGGTACAATAAATAATAACCTCTCATATACCTACTTATAGTAGCCTGGTACTTCAGGGGATGATCCAGTTACATACATACGAATTTGAACAATGATTTTACCCAAGAAGGTGTTACTGAACGGGAATACAGCGTTCTGTTTAGTTACACTGTCACTCAACGGGGAAAAAATAGTGGCATTGAGTTACGGTGTTACTCAACGGGAATATTTTTCCCGTTGAGTAACAGTGTAACACACAAAATGGTGTGACTCAACGGGAACAAAGGGTCGATTTCACCGAGATTCACTTTTTTTTTTTTTTTTTTTATACTACTAGATGACAAACAAGCTGACGGCCCACCTGATGGTAAGCGGTTACCGCCGCCTATAGACACCTGCAATAACAAGGAAAAATCACTTGATATTGCAGGTGCGTTGTCATCCTGGGGCCTAAGATGAAATGCCGTCCATGCCCAGTAATTACACTGGCTACCTTTCCCTTCAATCCGAAACACAGCGAACTGTTTCACGGCTGAAATAAGAAAGGCGGTGGTACCTACCCAGACGACCCTACATACGGGTCTACCACCTAGTAAAATGGCACCACTATGGCAATTTGGATAGATAGATAGATATGGCGGGTGCAATAGAAGTCAACTAAACGTCACTAAAGTGACATAAGCGCCATGATGAATATTTGGCTGTGTTGCAGTATTTTCTATTAAAATTCTTGTTTTGTACCACGTAACAAAGCGAATAAAAAGCAAATGGACAATTGAACACTGTTCTGTATATTTTTACCTATTTTTCTGTATAGTGTACATAGACCTGGCCAGCCCCCTTATTCTCAACTGTCGGAAAGAATTCGAATTTCGAAAACTCTATACCTGTCACTTTTTATCGCGCTGCGTCAAAGCGAGACGGCATGTGACTTGTCGAATCGAATCCGTGATCCGACAGTTGAGAATAAGGGGGCGGGTCCCCATACATTTATGGAGCACCTCTTTTGTTGCCATCTGAAAACCAATTCATTTGTGTTGCCATACTAAAGCAAAAGGTATTAAATTAAATCTGTTCCAGTGGGAAAATCTAGTTAACTCTAATTTAGATATTTTTTCTAGGTAAATAAAACAAAATATACAAAAGGTAAGCGTTTATTAACTGTCGCGCGATTCCAGGCTCGTCTGCACAACGTACAGCTCATCGTTAGACGCGCTCGTTACCGCTGCAACGTCACTAGGACCGTTTTCCGTTATGGTTATCGCGTAACCAGTTCCGTTATCCGCAACTACAGTCTTTGGGACTTGGCGAGTCATTGCTTGCTTCACGAAATCCGCCTGCAGCTGATTGGACACGTCTCTCGGCACTTGTCTGAGCAACGACACCAGATACCTCCCAAACTGGTCTAAGCTATCTTTCTTCTTGCGGACATAGCGCTTTTGGAATGTGATTTCGTCGTCGGAGCTACACGAATCGTTATCGCTATCTTTAATAGCGATACTCTTGACGTTTTGTAACGGTTTCCGTTTCTTCCTCGGCTGTATTGTACTCCTTTCGACGACATTACCATCTATTTCGTCTAGATATATCTCCATAGGTTCTGCGTTCTGAAAGAAAAAGTAAAATACACAATAGTTTTTAACATGTCAAGCATGAGATTCCAGACACAATTGATTTTTCCATTGTCATCCCCCCTGGCGGTATATTGCCGCTTGACAGATTACCTATACACAGCAATTTGCAATCTAATTGCATAAGTCTTGCATCTTCCATTACACAGATAATATTGCAGATAATAATAATAATAATCCATATTTGCTTGCTTTACAAGATGCTACAGTCCAGTACAAAGAACGCATGTCTTGCTGAATTGCATGCAAAATATATCGATGTTTTCACAAAAAAGTCATGAAATTTGTATGTAGTAATAACTGCATTATTTCATAGAAATTTTATAAAATTATCAAATGAATAAGATATGTTTAAAAGTTGCAAAACATTTCTATAAACTAATATAGTCCATGTTTTAATTTATTGTCGTATTGACGGCACCACCCTGTATATATTGTTAAAAAAAATTATTACACAGTCAAAGAATTTATGTGCGACAAAACTGTACAATGAATTAAAAAAAAAGTATAAACGAAATACCTAAAGGAATTATAAATAATATTTTATAGGAATACTAGCTGACCCCGCAAACGTTGTATAGCCATAAAAAAAATTGTCCATAACAAAAAAAAAAAGATAGCCGATTCTCAGACCTAGTGAATATTGTGAATATACATTAAAAAAATCATGAAAATCGGTCAAGCCGTTTCAGAGGAGTATGGTAACTAAATTTGTGAGTCGAGAATTTTATAGAAAATAATAATATAATACAAGAGGAATAATGATGGTTATTAATATAGGGAAACTATGTGATAATCAAAAGACAAATGTTATGATTCAATTATTTTGTTTATAATTCTAACATACTCCACATTTAGGCGTAGGTATTCATTGCAATACAATACCCTATCAGACTTCATGCACACTAACAGTAAGTTGCAGTTGGGCTTGGGAGGCTAGACCAAAGTCCCTTGTCCCTTATAATAATAATAATAATAATAATAATATTTATACACTCACACCTATTATCTAGCCCAAAGTAAGCATCATTAAGAGCTCGTGTTATGGATACTAGATAACGGAGAAATAATGATAATTATATGTATATAAATATTAGAAATATACTAAATATACATATAAACATCCATGACTCGTAAACAAATGTTCGTACTCATCATACAAACATTTGTTCCTACCGGGATTCGAACCCGGGACCTCTTGACCGAGTAGCCTGGGGTACAGACCACTCGGCCAGCCGGTCGTCAGATAATAATGTAATTATGTACATGTGCGAATCAAATAAATAAATAAATAAACCTTCCCCTTTTTTGAAGTAGGTAAGTCGGTTCAAATTGACCTGTATTCTCACCTGAACATCATCATCATCATCAACGTGATGCTGTTCCCCATTCGTACTGTCTTCTATTTCATACAATTGTCCATCGGTTGAAATCAGCATTTTTTTACTCTGAAATGAAAGTCGCTTCTTAGCTAGCTGTCAGCTGTCACTGTCACAACTCAAACTCAAAACTTCATTGCAAACTACAGTCCATTTCATGATAGTATGAGATGAGTCCTGTGCATGTTCAAAGATTTTTGATATCCGGCCAGATATATGTGCACTGTCTCAAAAAATCAGGAAAGATCACCGGAATCCGGGAAAAATACTAATAATTCGTTTTAATGGCATAGTTGGTTTGTACCACGAAACGAAGCAAATAATAATTAAAAAATTAAAAATCTTAAGTAACCCCCGGCGTCATTAATCATCTATCTAACACCATCTCATTAAGACTATTCATCAGAGCCCAAACACGCTATATCTGCTGTAAAATGAAGAATTAACTATGTCGCAGACTTTTTGATGGTATAGGATTAGCTCAAAGTTAGTATGTCATGTGAATGTCACTGAAGTGACAGTACACCAAATTTGAAATCATTGAATCTGTAAAAGTTAGTAAATGCCTATTATCATGTAGAAAATGAGCTGATAGTCATCAAACGCCTGGACTAATCTTCATAAATAATAGCTAAGAACCATCGTAGTCACATCAGCTTTCAAACAAAAAAAAAACGATTCGCTTTTTTTTTTGTTTGAAAAAAGTTCATTCGTTTAGGCGCTACGATGCCACAGACAGACACACAGATACACAGACAGACACGTCAAACTTATAATACCCCTCTTTTTTCGTCGAGGGTTAAAAAGAAAACGGACAATTGGATACTGTTCTGAATATTTTTTAGTATATTGTACACAGACCTGGCCGGGTCTCCATACATTTGGAACATCTCTATTAAAGTTACAATGGCCCTAATTCTGGAGAACACATGCTAAGTTTAAATTTAAGTTCCGTGCATCTCTTTTTCTCAATATGAATACAAAAAGGATGGCTGTCATATTATTTGACATTTAGAAACATGCGTTCAATTTTCGACCTTATTGAACGTGATAAAATGCAGTGTTTAGAAGGCACCTCCGTACATGCCGTCTAAAATTGTCTATGGTTCCTTTGAAACCTGTCTAAATTTAGTTGACGGCTCTAAACGAATTGTTGCTATCTTTCCCCGGTACATATTGCGAGAAAGAGATATACTGTACTTAAATTTAAGCTTAGTGTGTCTTCAGAATTAGGCCCAATGTCTGAATACGCTCTGATCTAATGTAGTCTCTGAACGCCCCCTAAAATACACTCAACTCACTTCATTATCTTCATTCAGGGGCAAATGCGGATGTTTTCTATATAAGTGCCTCTTCAGGTTGGTAATGGACGTCTTGTGACTCAATCTCTTCTTGCATATGAGACAGATGGAGATGCGAGACCTTTTGTTAATGCATTTGAAGTACAGCCACACGGAAGACCGCATTTTGGGCTCAGAGCTAGAGATGTCTGGGCTTTAGAGGAAGATGAAAAGAGAAAATACACATTATTATGCGTTTAAACAACTAATTGATTGTAACAATTACAAATAAAGGAAGAAAACGATGAAAAAATATATGCTACTATATGCACCTTGGGCACTACTCACGCGTTGTTACCGTAGCCTATAGACGCTCGAAGCACCTTGTGTACTACTTATGCGATGTTACCGTAGCCTGTAGACACTCGTAGCACCTTGGCTAACTTATGCGTTGTTAGCGTCACCTATAGATGTTCGTAGCACTTTGGGCACTACTTACGCGTTGTTACCGTAGCCTGTAGACGCTCGTAGCACCTTGGGTAGTACTTATGCGTTGTTACCATCACCTATAGACGTTCGTAGCACCTTGGGCACTACTTACGCGTTGTTACCGTAGCCTGTAGACGCTCGTAGCACCTTGGGTACTACTTATGCGTTGTTACCGTCACCTATAGACGTTCGTAGCACCTTGGGCACTACTTACGCGTTGTTACCGTAGCCTGTAGACGCTCGTAGCACCTTGGCTAACTTATGCGTTGTTACCGTCACCTATAGATGTTCGTAGCACTTTGGGCACTACTTACGCGTTGTTACCGTAGCCTGTAGACGCTCGTAGCACCTTGGGTAGTACTTATGCGTTGTTACCGTCACCTATAGACGTTCGTAGCACCTTGGGCACTACTTACGCGTTGTTACCGTAGCCTGTAGACGCTCGTAGCACCTTGGGTACTACTTATGCGTTGTTACCGTCACCTATAGACGTTCGTAGCACCTTGGGCACTACTTACGCGTTGTTACCGTAGCCTGTAGACGCTCGTAGCACCTTGGCTAACTTATGCGTTGTTACCGTCACCTATAGATGTTCGTAGCACTTTGGGCACTACTTACGCGTTGTTACCGTAGCCTGTAGACGCTCGTAGCACCTTGGCTAACTTATGCGTTGTTAGCGTCACCTATAGATGTTCGTAGCACTTTGGGCACTACTTACGCGTTGTTACCGTAGCCTGTAGACACTCGTAGCACCATGGGCACTACTTACGCGTTGTTACCGTAGCCTGTAGACGCTCGTAGCACCTTGGCTAACTTATGCGTTGTTACCGTCATCTATAGATGTTCGTAGCACTTTGGGCACTACTTACGCGTTGTTACCGTAGCCTGTAGACACTCGTAGCACCTTGGCTAACTTATGCGTTGTTAGCGTCACCTATAGATGTTCATAGCACTTTGGGCACTACTTACGCGTTGTTACCGTAGCCTGTAGACGCTCGTAGCACCTTGGGTAGTACTTATGCGTTGTTACCATCACCTATAGACGTTCGTAGCACCTTGGGCACTACTTACGCGTTGTTACCGTAGCCTGTAGACGCTCGCAGCACCTTGGGTACTACTTATGCGTTGTTACCGTCACCTATAGACGTTCGTAGCACCTTGGGCACTACTTACGCGTTGTTACCGTAGCCTGTAGACGCTCGTAGCACCATGGGCACTACTTACGCGTTGTTACCGTAGCCTGTAGACGCTCGTAGCGCCTTGGGTACTACTTATGCGTTGTTACCGTCACCTATAGACGTTCGTAGCACTTTGGGCACTACTTACGCGTTGTTACCGTAGCCTGTAGACGCTCGTAGCACCTTGGGTAGTACTTATGCGTTGTTACCGTCACCTATAGACGTTCGTAGCACCTTGGGCACTACTTACGCGTTGTTACCGTAGCCTGTAGACGCTCGTAGCACCTTGGGTACTACTTATGCGTTGTTACCGTCACCTATAGACGTTCGTAGCACCTTGGGCACTACTTACGCGTTGTTACCGTAGCCTGTAGACGCTCGTAGCACCTTGGCTAACTTATGCGTTGTTACCGTCACCTATAGATGTTCGTAGCACTTTGGGCACTACTTACGCGTTGTTACCGTAGCCTGTAGACGCTCGTAGCACCTTGGGTACTACTTATGCGTTGTTACCATCACCTATAAACGCTCGTAGCACTTCGGGCACTAGTCACGTCACGTATTTTATACTGTTACCTAGTAGGTCGGCAACCTTTGGTATTACAAGCGGCTATAGACTAAGGCACAGCCAGAAAATGCCTGGTGGTAAGCGGTTACCTAAGGAGCTCGGTGGCGTATTGGTTTTAGCGCTCTGGTTTCGATACGAAAAACAAAGCAACTTTCGCCATGGTCGATCCTGGAATGGGTCAATCAAAGTTTGTTATCTCGAGCCCCTCCGTGCTTCGGAAGGCACGTTAAGCCATTGGTCCCGGTTCCTGCAACCGCTTTAACCCACCAACCCGCATTGGGCCAGCGTGGTGGTGTTATGGCCCAAACTCCTCATGTGTTTCTCCCATGTAGCAAGGCTTGTGCCTAGCAGTGGGACGTATATAGGCTGGGGATGATAAGCGGTTACCATCAGAAATTTCTAGCCACACTGATATTAAAGAAACACGACAAGATGCATCCTTATAAAGCATACACAACTCACCTCAACTCCGCTTTCTCATCAGACTCGTATTCCTCAACCTGTTCCACTTCATCTTCTTCAAACTCTATCACACCATGCTTCCGCCTCACGTGCTTCATGAGGTTAGACACAGAGGTCAAGTATGAGCAGTCTCGGCCGCACAGCTTGCATGTGGCTACGCGGCGGTCACGGTCCTTGATGGTGAAGTAGTCCCATGATATGCTGACCCTGCCTCTAGTTGCTGTTGGTGTGCTAAAAGAAAAACTTAAAACTTGACTTGGTGTTAATATACTTAGGTGATCGTCTGGGTAGGTACCACCGCCTTTCTTATTTCAGCCGTGAAACAGTTCGCCGTGTTTCGGATTGAAGGGAAAGCTAGCCAGTGTAATTACTGGGCATGGACGGCATTTCAGCTTAGGCCCCAGGATGACAATGCACCTGCAATATCAAGTGTTTTTTTTTTTTGTTGCTGGGTCCACACCAATACCATTAATTAAAGCATTAAGCTTAGTCACAAATTCTCATGATAATTTGACACTAACATGGCCGATATCTGTTAAGCGATAGTTCGGGTGATTTGAATGCCGTTTGAGGTTATAGTGTGGCCCCAGCATAACTCTTCATCGTCATCAATATCAGCCTATATACGACCGATTGCTGAGCACAGGCCTAACTACATGGGAGAAACACATGAGAAGTTTGGGCCATAACACCACCACACTGGCCCAATGCGGGTTAGTGGATTAAAGCGGTTGCAGGAACAACTGGGGGGCTTAACGTGCCTTCCGAAGCACGGAGGAGCTCGAGATAACAACCTTTGATTGACCCATCCCAGGATCGACCATGGCGAAAGTTGCTTTGTTTTTCGTATCGAAACTAGACTGCTCAAACCAATTCGCCAACGAGCTCCTCCTTATAGCACATAACTCTTAACCATACTATAATATAAATGCGAAAAAACCTTTCCAAGTAGATCTGAATGAATACCTGCAATTCAGAAGAATGCACCCTCTAAATTTCATGTCTTTAGGAATAGTGGTTTTGGTGGTGTGTAGATATTAGTCTGTCAGTAAGTCGGGACATTTAATTTTATCATTACCATTGAAAAGCAACAGTACTGCCAACTGCCTTCATTTTCAGGAGCGAATGACTGACACCTATCTTTATGAAAAGGACAAAGCCATATCACCAACTACTAATTCAGTTTTATTTCTCAGACTCACCTTGTGTCCAATTCCTGAATCTGTGAAGGTTCATCATCTTCGTCACTATTCTTAAACTCAATAAAATGTCTGCACTTCAAATGTTTGGTCAGATTAGACGAAGTGGTCCGGTAAGAGAATTCCTCATGGCATAGTCTACAGACGGCTTGGCGCTGCCCTTCATCAGTGACTTGAAAATACTCCCAAGCGCCGTTACGAAGAAGCTTACGCCTGTCACTTATTATGTCATCGGTTCTAAAAAATACGCTTGGCAGTTCACATTTTTGTTGATTTGTTTGTGACTACGGGGTGTGTGAGCTTGCTAGGGTGTGATTGGTTTTCATTCGCCGACCGGCTGGTCGAGCGGTCTGTACCCCTTGCTATACAGGATACTCGGTCAAGAGGTCCCGGGTTCTAATCCCGGTAGGAGCAAATGTTTGTATGATGAGTTCGAGCATTTCTTTATGAGTCATGGATGTTTTGTTTATTTAGTATTTTTCTAGTATTTGAATACATATTATTAACATTATTTCTCCATTAATTTATCCATAACACAAGCTCTTGATGATGCTTACTTTGGGCTAGATAATAGGTGTGAGTGTATGAATATTATTATTATTATTGCGTAAAGAAAGCAACTTTTATGTTGAACTCTTTTAACTAACCTAGCTGTTGGCCCCGGCTTTAACTGCAATTGCTTCCACCCAACAAAATGCCAACTGCATTAGTCCAGTGCAGTGGTATTACTACACAAGTTCCTCATATATTTCCTGCATGTAGAAAGGTCTGTGCCCAGCAGTGGGAAGACTGTTGATGATGTAAGCTCCAGAAAAGGAAGACAGTAGTACTAGTACTGAATGGTGGAGATATTGTACACAGCTTGACAAATTAAAGATACTAATAATAAGATAGGACATTTATCATAAAATCATTATTTCAGAAACACACACACAAATTTGAATTTTGAATGAAAGGCATGTAAAAGCCAGGCCGGAAAGGTGGAGGTGGCTAGAGCAGTGCCTAACCATATCCGGATATGGACTCTTCTTACTGCTTCACATCAGTGGTGTTGGGTCAATTGCCGTACTTGGTATAAAAAAACAACAGCTTTACACTGGTCCATCCATACTAATAGCAATTTAATATATCTAAAAATAACCTTTTCACAATTAAACCACTGCACCAATTTAGACAAAATTTTGTAAAGAAACAGTTTATTTGGTATGGAGACAGTTTAAGACCCAGAAAGGATATTTTTATAAGATTGGATGTAAGATACTTTTTGGTAAGTTATTCAACATTTCATCAACATTAGTAGTAAGATACAATTTATATCTATTTTGTTGTACTTTAGTTAATGCTAATTGTACATTAAGTACAACCCACACAAAGTGTGTGATAAACCATTTATCTGCATAATACAATCAACAGAATATAATATACGGAATCGAAACCAACAAGGTTAACAACATTTAAAAACTAATAAATATGAGTAGGTATCCTGTCATTTTAGTTTAGGGGTTTTGTAATTACGCTAATGTTATTATTTAAAATTAGCTTAGCACTAAACCTACTGTTCTAAAGTTAAAGAGGTTAGCTGGGGTTTTAAACTGGGATATCACAAAGCGATATGATATTTTTTGTCTTAATAATCAATTTAGGTTATGTTTATAAATAGCGAAAAAATTACAGGTACTCACTCCTTGTCTTCCAAATAGGTAGCTTCCAAGTGGTCTTCGTCTTCATCATCCGTCTTCATAGGGCACTTAGTATGTTTTCTTTCCAAATGCGTTCTCAAATTACCAATATTTGTTTTATAGGAAAATAACTCATTACACTGCTTGCACAAAGCCATACGTTCTTCTTCATTTGCGACATCAAAATACTTCCAAATATAATTATTTTTACTTGTCCCCGACGCATTTTGACTAAAATAAAAATAAATTATTTTAGTAAACAAACTAACCCTAGGAGCCGAATAAAAAAAAACAATGACAGTAATAAAATAAGTAACAGATATTTTGGAGCGGTATTTGATATCGAATAATTGGAATTAATACGTACATTTGGTCGTCCATTTTAGATCTAGTGTGATCGGATGGGACGCGACGCGTATTTTGTGTTGCCACCAAAGAAAATATAACGTTAAACAAGTTACTTTCCGTTTCTTTTTTTTTAATAAATAGTACTCTGTGGTTTCGGAGTGTTTGGCGGGATTTAGTGGTGTCAGTCAAGGTAAAAGTACAATAATTAAAAAAACATCGGTCTTCCATACGAGCTGGACCGGATATTCAATGAACTGGATCATTATTAATTTTGTATGGATTATTTCAAATATTGTTGTAGCAAAATATTATAACTGAGAACTTCACTATTGGGAGATATTCTATTAAATACTTTCAGCTAACAGTGCTTAGCGCCGCATTAAATTCGATCCAAGGCGTTGGCACTGTTTGTCAAATACTCTTATTTTTTTTTAACATTATTTATAAATGTTTAAAAAATTTCAAACATCTATAATAATGGTAAAATAAAAAATCCTAACAAAACCTACTAAAATAACCTTATAAAATCAATCATTTATAATAATGTTAAAATAAAAAATTAAGAATATTTGAAAGCGACCGAAGAATAACCGAATCGTAGTTTTTGTAAAAATACTCGTTTCGGATCTTGAAATAGAACATCTCGACATTTTAGGTAGATGTTGGCTTATAACGCAAATACAGATAGACTAGAAGAATTTCACAGGGTTATCCCAAGTCCTGGGTAGCTCAGTCAGATCGTTAGTCGCCCGGATTGTTAAAGGTCGCGGGTTCGATCCCCGCCTCAGGACGTGAAATTTTTCTAGTTTAGATATTTATATGTTGTTTTTAGTAATTACGGATAAAAAGTTCTAGAGAAATATATTTTTCTGTAAAAACAGTTACTATGAATATGAAAACTTAATACTAGCTTTTGAACGGTCGTGACAACAGCTTCAACAGCTTGACAGGTGTCAAGTTCCGTTTTACGTTATTGTCTTTCTTGTTATATTAACTTAAGTTCGTCAGACCTTGATATTGAGACCGCCCTTACTCCATTCGTAATAAAGGCTGCTTTCGTAGTGCAACTTGATGTGCTGTCGTCTGTACTTAAAAAAACATCATTTCGATTTGATTTATGTTTTCTTTCAAAAACAGCTTCTGATGTTGTATTCGAAACAAATATATTGTGTGTGCTTTAGGAGATTGAGTATTTCGAATTGCGTGTAGTAAAGAAACAGGAATATTAAAAATTTAAAACAAAAATTAAAACCGACTTCAAAAAAACTAAAAAGGTTAAAATAATTAAATTTAAGCAGGTTCTCATCCCCTAGAAACATATTTTTTGGAGTCGGTGCTTCACTTTATATTGTTTTTGGAATCAACTTAGCAATTATTATTAGCTTAATGTTTCCCAATAACTGAAATATACCTACGTAACACACTTACCTAATTCTTATAGGTAGACGAGAAACGGATTCTTCATTAACAATCTTAATATTAACATATTTATCATAATATTAAACTAGTTGGAAAATACAGCGGTTTCTACGGACACGTATCTTGCGTATTTCATACTAATATACTATCGCGTGACGCATAGTGACGTGCCGCGGTAAATGACGCGAATGACGTAATACGCATAGAAATAGACAAGTCTAGGAGACATCGTGGGCAAAGTGCAACGGGCTAGGCATCCGATTAAGCTGCGAATTCAACCAGATGCCGGCGACATATACTCAGCAGTGTGCTGCTATCAACTGCTACCAGCATACCCAGTCATACTATACGCTACGTTTTCCAACGATTCCCTGGCAGATGGATCGATAACTTACGGCAAATGATTTCAAATACCACGATCAGGCCTTATCTTCACTTAACATCAGGTGAGATGAAGGCCAAGAGTTACCCCGTTAAGATAAAAAAAACAATTGGCAAGCAACATTCCAGGGAAGACTGACGGCCGTTGGGACGGAAAGGTCTTCGAGTGGCGGCCGCGTACCGGGGACGCAGCGTTGGTAGGCCTCCCACAAGGTGAACCGACGATCTGGTGAGGGTTTGGAGATCCTTGGGGGAGGCCTATACCCAGCAGTGGGCGTCTCTTGGGCAATATGATGTTACACATAAGCACGTTATGTGACTCAAGAAGGTAATCAAAACAAGAACATAAATTATCATTTGCAAATCTCCCGATTTCCGGCATAACGCCAAAAAACACTATTGACGCTTGATGACATCACGCATACGCACAATGACGTGGGTGTATCAGTTTGACGTCCGTTCAATATAAATATTTTTAACGAAAAAAATGTTTAACTTTTAATGGTAATATACAGATCCCCGGACCTCTAGATCTGAGCTAAGTGGTCTCAGCGACTGGACCACAGAGGCGGTTACAACTTAGAACACATGGTTGCCTTATTTGTCTACACTTATCCACCCCTAAATTAAAATGAGGTAAAAATATTAAGTTCTAAACTACTTACTTTTACTAGGTGGTAGACCCATATGTAGGGTCGCCTGGGTAGGTACCACCGCCTTTTTTATTTCAGCCGTGAAACAGTTCGCTGTGTTTCGGATTGAAGGGAAAGGTAGCCAGTGTAATTACTGGGCATGGACGGCATTTCATCTTAGGCCTCAGGATGACAACGCACCTGCAATATCAAGTGCTTTTTCTTGTTATTGCAGGTGTCTATAGGCGGCGGTAACCGCTTACCACCAGGTGGGCCGTCAGCTTGTTTGTCATCTAGTTGTATAAAAAAAAACTCAACGAATTTCAGAAAATGTTTATGGCAGGCACTTAGATTAGACATACTCTTTCTAATCTGTAGATTAGACCACAGGAGGCAGGACGGATGAAAGAGGTTTTACCGGTTCTACCTCTTTTAATGTTCTGTGACTTCCTACACCATACGAGTTAGAACAACGAGGGCATTAGGGCAGACATAAGCGGGCGAAGACGACATTACTTCTTAGTACTGTATAAAATCATTCCAATTCCAACTACATGTATCAAATTCCCATATTATAATGAGCTGATAGGAAGGCTCTCCGCGGGAAAACAAGATGGCCTCCATGTAAATACTTCCTCTGTAAGACGTTTATTTTCCGCTTTGTTTGTTTTTAATATAGAAACGTTCGTTACTTCCTCAATAAATTATAAGAATTGTTTGAACTAATAATGCTGTAGAAATATTTTTGCAATACTTAAATTCGTTGGTTGAGGCCTATTGTTTGTGGTTGAGGGGTCAGTATTAGTACTTACTTGTGTCTGTACAAGAGTACCTGAGTTTACACTACAGGTTGAATTGAAATTCCGTAGGGGCAGCTGTTTTATGTTATGTACGAAACATTTAATTTCGTTTACAAGTCATGTATGTTCTAAAGCTAGGTGTATTTCCAATATTTAGTGTATGTTGTACGCTTATAGGCGTCATAAAAATGCTCAATGTCACCCAAAGGGCAATCAAGAGACTATGCTCGGGATTTCTCTGCGAGATCGAATCAGAAATGATGATATGCAGTAGAACTAAGGTCGCCGACATAGCCCGAAGAAGTGCAAACCTCAATTGGCAGTGGGCAGGTCACATTGCAAGGAGGACTGACCGCCGTTGGGGCGAAAATGTCCTAATATGGCGGCTGCGTACCGGGAAACGCAGCGATGGTAGGCCCCCCACAAGATGGACCGACGATCTGCGAAGGATCGCGGGAAGCCGAAATATGCGGGGAGCGCAGGCAGGACCGATCAGTTTGGAGACCACGACACGGTCACACAATCTCGTACCTATCACCTTAGTATAATAATGATTTATTATAAGACCTACTTATATTAAGTATTACAATCAACGAGTCAGCCACAATTGATTTTGATATTGTCATAGACCTCAAGAGGTATAACACCGCTTGAGAGATTGATGCATAAAAATAAAAACTTTTTCAACAAGTCGAAACCCTCATTTTCTTATTATAAATAATAATTATATTTTGTACTTATTGTCTGTAGCCCAATTACTTACCTACCAAAAAAGCATCATTAATAGGTTTAATTTTTTAAGAGGAATAAATAGGCCGAATACTGCAGCGTGGCTAGTTATTGGAGCACTTACCCTAGTTACTATTTTTAAAAACGAATGAAATGTATAATAAATGAAGTAGGTAGGTATTTTTCTTGATGGCTTTCGTCATGCATTATTGATCCCGGTCGGATGGGTCAAAGAAAACCAGTAATCTCTAACTAATCCTGTCTACGGTAATCAGTCGGATAACCTCTTTTCTCCGTTCTGTCACAGATTAGATAAAAGTTGTTCTCTGCACTTTTAAATACTATTAATTACAAGTTCATAAGGTCTAAGTTTATACTGTTGCCAAGGTTGTTATTTCAGCCACAGCGTAATATTTACTATCATCGTAAATTCATCATCATGCCACCAAATTAAGTCAGCTTCTGGTATTGTTCATACGGGCCAAACTCCTCCAAAAGCTTGTGAATTTGTGATGGCTACGTCGATAATTAAGAGCGTAATAAGATTACGTATCCTAAATAAAACACACACACCTATGAAAGGTAAGCAATGTTTTCTTCGTTCGGTAATATGGTAATGTCCTGGGCCCCCTCTACAGCTCCGAGCCAGTCCGAGCGCCTCTCGGAACCAGTCGGTGCGGAGAGAAAGGCGACGTTGCCGCTCTGCTCGACAAAAACATGTGACGCAAACAAGTTGACGGCTGGTCAAATAGCACGATGAATAATAAAATGGGTATACCAACGCAAAGTTTAATGTATATATTACGCACGTTGTATTGTAAACATATAAGTACAAACGGCTGCATATTAAACTGTACACTTTTTTATTATGTTGGTAAGTATTTTGATACAAAAGTCAATTCTGCACTCGACAATTTTGAAACGTTTAAAAATAGCATTGTTATTAACCCTAAAGCGATAGATTTTTTTTATTAAGAAATAAATACGTTTTTAGTAAATAACAACTAATTTGATACTTATTAATGTTACCACAAATGTACTTATAGTTATAGCATAAAATATAACAATTATTATAATTTATTTGCAACGAATTACTAACCCAGCCAGTTATAAAATAATAAGGTTTATACGGTCGGAAAGGAACTCTCGGGACGGGACGAGAATACGGGACTTGAACCTCCGTTCATTTATTCATCATACATGTATGTACTTAATAACTTTTGAAGGTCAAAGCTAGATGGGTGACCGTGAGCTTATATTGTTTTCTACTATCGTATCATTTCACTAAAAATTCATAGGAAAGCAAAAATCCGCAATTTCGCATACGAAGACGACTTAATTTTTCCAGTTTTTTTTATTTAAAAACCAAACTACCCAATGGATTTTCAAAACATTTTTATGAGACCAAATGGGAACTATGAATTCCGCATCGAACAAAAAAAGAATCATCAATATCGGTTCAGCCAGTCAAAAGCTCTGAGGTAACAAACATAAAAAACATACAGACGAATTGATAACCTCCTTCTTTTTTGAAGTCGGTTAAAAATATAAATAATAAAGACTAACGTCACTTATTTAAGAAATTCATTATTCATATTCATATTCATTTATGGGTACATAAACATGAGTAAGTATTATATATAATACATTGATGACTATTTATGATTGACTATTTACATTGATGTACTAAATTGTAGGTAACTAGGTATTTAGTAGGTAAATGGAACTACCATAACAGAAACCAGAGCTTCAGAGAGGTCCATACATTGTTTTAAATGACAAAAAATAATGAATCAGGGATTCGCAATTGTAATTGTAGCGTGTCAAATTAGGCTACCTACGATTTTTGTTGTCGAATAATTGCATGATCGTAACAGAGTAATATCACATAGCACACAATAACTTGAAAATAGTTATAACAATTATAATCATTTAGGTGCTTATCACGCTAATTTTAATATTATCGCCAAACATTTCAACACATCAAACAAAAAAATTATAAACAACAGATTAATTACCTTCTTAAACAAATATCAATTGATATCCGACTCCCAATTTGGCTTTAGGCGAGGAATTTCTACAGAGGATGCTGTAACTGCTTTAACATGTCATATTTCTGGAAATGTTGATAAAAATAAAAAGTGTATTACAGTTTTTCTAGACCTTAAAAAGGCCTTCGATACAGTCTCTGCCCCCACCCTTATGCGCAGACTGGAATCAATGGGCGTCAGGGGTACTCCCCTGGCGTTGCTGTGTGACTATTTGCGTGATCGTAAACAGAGTGTTAAAGTTGGTAACTATGTCAGCGAGCTCGTAGATATAAAATATGGCGTGCCCCAGGGGAGTGTGTTGGGTCCAACGCTTTTCTTAATTTACATTAATAACCTCTGTAACTTAGATATTCCAAATGGAAAAATTTTTTCGTATGCAGATGACACCGCTGTAGTTTTTTCTGGTTCAACATGGGACGAAGTATATAGATTCTCTCAAGAAGGTCTGGCCCAAATAGCTCGTTGGCTGGATAACAACTTATTGACACTTAACGCCTCTAAGACTAATTATATATGTTTTACAAAATATATCAATACTCAGCCTAATTCAGACTATCTATTAAAAATTCATTCATGTAACAATGTCACTAACCATAATTGCTCATGTTATAGTTTAGAAAAAATATCTAAAACTAGGTATCTTGGAGTAATGGTTGACCAGCGCCTTACTTGGTATGCACATATTGACTTATTGGGTGGCAGAATTCGTAAACTTTCTTGGATTTTTAAGACTCTGAGATACGTTGCCGACGCAGACTTAATAAAACAAATATATATATCGCTAGCCCAATCAATCATTAACTACTGTATCGCAATCTGGGGTGGAGCCACCAAAATCAAATTTCTAGAACTAGAACGCGCGCAAAGATCTTTGCTTAAAGTAATTTACTTTAAGCCTTATCGTTTTCCAACTGACAGTCTATATTCCCAGTGTGGCCTACTATCAGTAAGGAAACTTTACATTCTACACGCGATTTTAAAACTACATAAAAAACTTCCCTACAACCCCAATAAAAGAATGATATCAAATGTTGCACCCGTAGCCCACTTTAAATCTGCCTATGCCAGGAGACAATTCACAGGACAATCAGCTCATATTTATAACAAAATAAATAAAACTCTTAAGTTTCACCCAACAACGACACATAAATGTAAAAACACACTTAAGAACTGGCTTCAAGGTAAAAGCTACAATGAAGTGGAGAACCTTATCTTATAGCAACTAATTTTAGTAGTTTAAATTCATAAATTCATAATTTCTTAATTAAATTCACTGAGCTTATGAATTTTCGCTCACAAATACACACTACATAATTCATTACCTTTTACATATATTTCATACACAGTAACACACACACACAGACACACAAACACACGCACGCGCACACACACACACACACACACACACACACACACGACAGCAATAATACAATACAGTTCATTTTAGCTCCTAGTTTAGTAACAGACAGTAACAGTTCCTCATTATATGTTACATGTTAATAAATTTGATGTTGCATTATTATTATACACCGGACGTTTCGATTGCTTTACAGCGAGCGATCTTTACGAGCGTCACGGGAAGACTGAAAATATCTATTGTCTTTGAAAATTATTGTTGCTGTTTGATGTTTTGGCAATTGTTACCGTTTAAGACATAACTTTGTTATTGTGTTACTGTAGGATATACACAATGTGATACAACGTATCTTTTGTAATTTTAGGAAAGAGCGGGGTCTCCTAACACAGGTATTATACTTAAAAGGAGACTCCAGCCATTTGTGATGCTATTATGTAAAAGATACTCAATAAAGATTTTTCAATTTTTTTTTCAATTTTCAAACATTTAGTTTAGGCTTGGAAAACTTTTAAAATAAACATTTTCTTTCCTATTCTAAAGTAGATAGTCCTTAAGTCGAAAATTCCACTTGCCCCTGTAGTTTTATGTGATTGTATAAAAATTTATTTCCGAGGCAAACTAGCTGCCTTAAAACTAAAATGTTCCCTTTGTTACCCTCTAAGACACAAAGTGTATTTTATCGGACCGAGTCTACAATTATAAATCTATGAGTAAGAATAGTTTAAATAGTTGTCGTCATAAACCCACTCAAATGCTCTAGCAATTACCTGAATGAACTATGAATATATCACAGATTTAGTGAAATTTATTTCTCCTCGGATTTAGGTTGGGGAAAGTTATTTATAACCGACTATATCTGTGATATGTGACGTGTACTCCTTGAGTCCATGACACATCGTTGCAGGAATAATACAGTACGAATATATTTATTATACACCAGCCTATACACGTCCCACTACTGGGCGCATGCCTTCCTACATGGGAGAAACATATGAGGGTTTTGGGCCATAACACCACCACGCGGGCGCAATGCGACTTGATGGGTTAATGCGATTGCAATAACAAGGTGCCTTCCGAAGCACGGAGGAGCTCGAGATAACAAATTTTAACTGACCCATCCCTGATTCGGAGTGGGCTAGAGAAAGAGGGGTGAAGTAAGAAGACGCCGCAGAAGAGGCAGACAAAGCAAATGGAAGTCAGCGGTACCACTTCGTCTGGGCACGGGCGACCTAGAAGGCACCGAAGGCGTTTCGTGTACATCCGCCCCAGAAAGGGAAGAGGTACCATAGAGACACGGAAGAAAGATTATAATTTGTAGGGAGTCAAGAAAGGTGCGCCGTGAAAAGAGCTTTGAACAAGTAGCAGTGCACTCTCCCATGTTTCGGCCTGCATAACCGAACGGTTGCGACATGCCATGGAAAGGTTGGTGGGATTGACCCATCCCGGGATCCAACATGGCGCAAGGTTGCCTTGTTTTCGTAATCGAACCCGAGCGCTCTAACCGCTACACCACTGAGTTCCTCACCAAAAGACGCTCAAGTATAAATCCCTGCAGAAGATCTCAAGCTTAACCAAATAATGTTATTCAGTTCTGCTTATGTTTCCGTATTATTCAATATTATCACACTTAGGAAGACTGTTAATTATCTATCATACTTAGTATTTATACCTTTAATTACTATTACAAGCGGCCTACTGCGCAGTTGGGATATAAATAGCCCATGTTTACGAGGCGCGGCTTAGCCTGCTGTAACAGAATACCTACCATGAAGTTTTTTGGTTGTTATTTACGTCAATGTGGAATGATTAGATAATTCGAGAATATTATAATAGTCGGTGTACCTACATACATAGAAAAAAACATACCAACCGAATTGAAAACCTCCTCGTTTTTGAAGTCGGTTTAAAACAGACTAGATTCAGTAATTATTTCATTGACACTAAAAGTATGTTGTGTTAAGAAATACTAATTCAGAATAGAAGCAATAAATGTATACCTATTTCTGAGAGTTTATAGAATAGCTGAAACTAAAAAAATATGAAATGAAAGAAAAAGGTTGAGTATACCATTGATATAAACAAAAAAGGGAAGATACGGTACGCCTAAGCATTATGGAGTATACCATTGATATAAACAAAAAAGTTTATATCAATGGAGTATACCCGTTGTTGGTTGCTAGGCAACTATACGATGTGTTGCATGTTATAGTTATATCTAATTCTTTGGTGCTTATTAAATTCGTGACCTTAAAACGCAAAAGGGATATTTTTTAGTTTCTATCTTACTTTTGGTAGTTTGAGTTTGACCATCATTTAATGTTTACTTAATTGGCATCAACGATTTTACTATGCAGTCCGAAAAAATAATGAAATCAATTTATTTCAATGAATAGGAATGACTTAATACTTATTATTATTACCTATTTATTTTCAAATAAAACTACCTAAAATTTGGTAACCTGTCACCTAGCTTGTTTAGAAAGCTGGTGTCACTGAGTTGTGGTGTTATCGCTACTACTGTTATTTATTAATCTATGTCGCTATGCCACAGAATACATGCTGCGCGCGCGCATCAAGGTTTCGGTTTTCAACTGTCAACTAGTACCTAACACAATTTGGCTGTCAGAAACACTTTTTCCATATATTTGATATTACTTGAGAAAAATAATTGTAGTTTATCGAGTCGAACCGATGCTTTAATGCTTTTAACCTCTTCAAACCCGGTATACCAGTCGCAATTAAATTTTAATTTTATATGTCATAGTCTGTCACATTTATAACGTTCGGGCGTCGTCGGGCGTTATAGAAAGAAGGAAAGAAAGAAAGATTTAAAAAAAAAAAATTATATAGGCCACAAAAAAGTACTTTTAATCGTCAAAGAACACATTTTTATAAATATCACAAAAATATTAGTTACTAACAACGTCTGTCTGTTATGCTTATGTCTTTACACCGGTTCCAAAAGTGGAAAACTACCGAGAATTATTTACATCCTCAAAGTCAGTTTTAGTTCGTCTATTTTAAAAATTTGTGAGGTATCATCTGCAAACAATACCGTCTCACACAATGTTTTTGTAAAGTAAGGGAGGTCGTTGTTATAAATAAAATAAAAAAGCAATGGGCTTAATAGGCACGCCCATATGCACAGGCGCACCAGAAGACTCAGTTTTATTTATAACTTTTTAAATTCTTTTGGTCAAATAGGATTCAATTAGTTTAAATAGTAATTAAAATAGAATAAAACTAGAAAAATTTTACGTCCTGAGGCAGGAATCGAACCCGCGACCTTTCGCAATCCGGGCGACTGCTCTGACCACTGAGCCACCCAGGACTTGGGATATCCCTGTGAAATTCTTCTAGTCTATCTTGTATTTGCGTTTATGAGCTAACGTCCACCCTACAATGTCGAAATATTCTATTTCAACATCCGAAACGAGTATTTTTACAAATACCGACGATTCGGTTAAGTTGGGGTAGTGCTTTCAAATATTCTTAATTTTTGATTTTAACATTATTATAAATGTTTGAAAAATTATTTAGTAATTAAAATAGAATAAAACTAGATTTTTTTTTTTTTTTACGTTACGGACGTTAGCTCATAAACGCAAATACAAGATAGACTAGAAGAATTTCACAGGGATATCCCAAGTCCTGGGTAGCTCAGTGGTCAGAGCAGTCGCCCGGATTGCGAAAGGTCGCGGGTTCGATTCCTGCCTCAGGACGTAAAATTTTTCTAGTTTTATTCTATTTTAATTACTAAGTAATTTTTCAAACATTTATAATAATGTTAAAATCAAAAATTAAAAATAGTTTAAATAGGGTTGAAACATGAGTGTAGAATATTTTTTATTTCTTTTTTATTATTATTATTAACTACTACTTATAGCTCAATAATATTTAAGAACAATTTGAATGTGCTAAAAATAGCATTGCTAGGACATGATATTTCTAATAACAGGTGGTAGACCACTAGAAAATAATTTAAAAAAATATATAATGTCATAATAAGTAGTTACATTAATGGGAGTAATGATTAAATTTGTATATTACAAGTTTAATTAGTCAACATGCAGCAAAATAATATGTCAGTTTACATTACTTTTAAATAAAACATTCAATAGAAACATTTCAGTCATAAGAGTTGTCTTTTTAGAATTCTTGTATGGAGTAGTCACAGTTTTGAACTAGCATCTCAAATAATTTCTTTTTTAATTGTTTTACATTTAGGGTTTTTAAGTTGTCTGGAATTTTATCATAAATACGAGGTGTTTAGCGCAGAATACTTTTTTGGTAGAGAGCTGTTTTACATTTAGGTATAACCAACTTTGTACTGTACTGTGATCTTACAGGGTTTTTCCGCTAAAGTGCTACCTTTTCAAATTGGTTTTTGATGCTTTTGACAAAAGTTGCAGCTTCTATAAGCATGACAAGGTAAGTATTTTAAGTGCTTTAAAATATGGTATGCAACTATCTCTACTATTAATACCACAAATTATTGATCTTATGCAGTGTTATTGTTCTTTGATCTTTATCTGATCACGCTTAGTACAGTTACCCCAAAAAATAAATCCAAATCTGAGAACTGATCCAACCAGTCCATGATAAGCCGATACCACCGATATAATTTTTGAGGGATTTTTGAGGTATATGGCAGTATAGGAATTATATAAAACAATCAATTATTATTGTAATGACGCGGTCAGACAAGTGTAAAATTAATGAAAGATTTTTGATAAATTTTAGTAGGTACTCATCCCCTTGGAACATATTTTTGGAGTTGGTGCTAAGTTGTTTCCAGAAACCATAGATAGTGAAGCACCGACTCCAAAAATATGTTGCTAGGGGATGAGTACCTACTAAAATTTAATTATTTTATCCTTTTCAGTTTTTTGGAGTCGGTTTTAATTTTTGTTTTTTGACGATTCGAAAGTGCTTCTTGGGGAGCCTAATTGAATAAAGATATTTTCATTTTCACCGCATCCGCATCCGCGCTTTCGACAAAGCATATAATATAAAGCATATGCTGATTTACTCAGTTTTTTACAGAGTTCTTCAGCTTGTTGGTCCCATTTTAGTTTACTGTCTACCATGATAGCCAATAACTTAGTAACTTTTTACTAGGTGGTAGGCCCGTATGTAGGGTCGTCTGGGTAGGTACCACCGCCTTTCTTATTTCAGCCGTGAAACAGTTCGCAGTGTTTCGGATTGAAGGGAAAGGTAGCCAGTGTAATTACTGGGCATGGACGGCATTTCATCTTAGGCCTCAGGATGACAACGCACCTTCTATATTAAGTGATTTTCTCTTGTTGTTGCAGATGTCTATAGGCGGCGGTTACCGCTATCAGGTGGGCCGTCAGCTTGTTTGTCATCTAGTAGTATAAAAAAAAAAAAAAACTGATGTCTGGTCTATTTAAACGCTTTGTTATGTTTTAGTTTGATCTATAGCCATCATACTCGTGATATCGGGTTAATACCATAATGATGACGACAGTAAAAGTTGCAAAACATTTCTATGAACTCATTTAACCTATTTTTTAATTTATTGTAGTATCATCGTCACCACTCAGTATAAAGAAGTATATACATTAATATTTCGCATTAAATGACAAAGGAGCGTGTGTGTTGTCTATTATATTAGGACTCTTTCGACGACGACGATCTTTGGCGACCTTACTTATTGCAAGAATTTTTGTTTATTTGCAGAGTGGATATTACCTCTACAGAAATGCAAGCTTACATTATCATTCCTATCCGACGAACCGTAACTGTAAACTATTAATAAAAAAACATAGGTACCTTCAGTAGTACTGGCTACATCAAAAATATTCTTTCCGCGTCTCAGCGCCGCTATACTGTTATACGCTTTTTTATGCTTGCACTTCAAATGTTGCTTTAAATTCGTCACAGTTGTTCTATATGACAAATGCTTTTTACAATATTTACACATTGCTAACTTGGCCACATCATCTACTTTCTCAAAGAAGTTCCAAACAGGCGCAGAGTGCATTTTTCACAAGTAACAAAAGTTTAATTTATGAAAAAGATCACAACTAAATAAGCAATAAAGCACTATAAAACACTTAAAATAATGCTTAAAGCAGTGATTAACAGCAATGCGCGTGTTGTAGTCGCGGCGTTACTGTCACTGTCAGACAAGTCAAGCAAGATGGCGCCTCGACTCTGTCTATCCCTACGGTCCGCAAGAAACAATTTGTGCAGATTATAAACGAACCGAATTGAACTTATTCGCGCCAACGAGAGTAATGTGACGTTATGAAGCCGTGCTAACGCTGCTCACGAAAAAGAGGTAATGCAGTGTATGCACTTATGTCAAATTAGAGGTTATGACTTAGATTTTGTAAAAATGTTTACAACATTTTATTTTTGTATTTATTGAAACTTGCTATTGTTTTTCTTGGTAAGAAATACTTTCTAAAACTCGTTAATAAAAACGAAAGATAAGGTTTTTTATGGACATTGACAGGAGTAGATACGAATGCGCGTAAGCGTGGTCCGAATTGATTGCACGCAAACAGTGCATATAGCACTGTATTGAAATCGGTCCAAGGCATTTACTTACACTATTCGTAACGTTGGTAATGTTTGTGTGTTGTGGACCGGAAGGCCTATCTTCGTCGCTGTTTCGTTGAGGTTTCGTTATGACTCGACTGCTTTAATACACTGCTATTTTTAAAATTTCTTTAGCTGTTCTTATAGGTAGCTTGTATTAAATAATGCATTAACAATATAACTATTTAAATTTATCTAGTAAGATGTTGATTTTTTTATACAACTAGATGATAAATAAAATGACGGCTAACCTGGTGGTAAGTGAGTACCGGCGACTATTATAGACACCTGTAATAACAAGGACAAAATCACCTAATATTGCAGGTGAGTAGGAAAATTCCTTCCTTGCCGAGTAACACTTGCTAACTGAAATGGGAAAGGCGGTGGTACCTACCCAGAGCAGACGTATACATACGCGGCCTAATGCCTAGTAAAATTTTTTATACATAAAGCACAGCAAATGACGTCACATCACCTGAGGGCCTAGACAAGATGCCGTTTGACAATCGCTATCGCTAAATGGGAAATAAATGGGATTTGACATTTTAGATCGCAACTCAATAGAAGTTCATTAAGGTCGAAAATTGAGTGCACGTTTCTAAATTGGGTAGTAACTATGGTTATTGGGTCGACGTAAATTATTTTTGAATAGGTACACCTTAAACCTACTTAAACAGCGCTCACCTATTAGAGTAACTAGAGGAAGAAGCGTTGAGCTTACTTTGTAGTTTACAGATACATTTCTAGATAAGATGTGCCTACCATACACAAAATTACAGAAAGCATAGGTACTTGTGTCCTAACTTTATGAGCTTGTAACTATTTCTCTCGGCGTTCGGAACGGGTTGTAGCCTCGCCTTGCCTTGTAGCCTTAGACCATAATATTGCTAGCTTGGCCTCTCTTAAAGAGTGGGAAAGAAAGTTTTTCAACGATTGTGAGACGTTTTAGGGTTGGATGACCCTAAACTACATGGATAGGCTGGACACGCTGCCGCTGGTAAGGAGTAACAGGTCTGAAATAGCTAGGTGGGCCATTAAATAAGCAAATAGATACAGACAATATGACAACTGTGAGACCATTTTTTAATTAGATACATATTTTGTGAAAGAGCTTCTTGAGCCTACTTGAACAAATATTTTTGATTTCGATTTTGACCTATTTTTAACCGACTTCAAAAAGGAGGACGTTATAAATTCAACAAGTTTGTTTAGTTTAGATCAATAATCAGAGATTTTAAAATTATGTTATGAGATTTTACAAGTTCATCTTCCAATCTTGTTTTGTTTATTCGTAGGTACCTAGGTACAGTCGATCACAGAAATATCATCAATAAGGTACCCAAATCTAAAGATAATATGATGATATTATTTCTATTAACGTAGATAGTTAGGTACAAATTATTACACTGACGAAAATTAAATATCACTGGCAGAGTCTAAAAATGTAAATAAAAAGAAAATCCTGGTATCCCAACGGTATCCCGAAGGGCAGGTGGAGGAGATCGGCCATTTATAGTAACAATCAATAAGCAACGCGCAACGTTGCCGTTCTTCCAACGAAAACATGGCTGTCTATTAAATTGCCTCACAACTCTATTCAGTCGTAAAACATTTCTCGCCCAATGCTATTTCAACCTTATCACTCAAAACCTAAAGTTAAAAAATATTTAGCTCAAAAAAATAATAAGTCATTTCAAAATGCTTCAACGATGTAAACAAGATGAAAAATTGAGGAATATTAAGCCGTGTGCAACTGATATAGAGTGCATGTTCAATCTTTATTAATTTTACGTGACTGTCCTTCGTGCCTTCGTGGCGTATTGTATACCTACGTGAAGAAAATTATGATGAGTAGGTACCTATTTGTATTGTTGCGTATAACCAAAACATCATTTATGAAACAGACTCACTGAGTTACGTTACCGATGTATTTCTTTTTATAAAGTCATTTGTGTAAACAATGTAAGCATCTGATTAAAGTTATTATGATAAAATCAAAATTTCTGTATTTACTATATATTTATGATGCAGCCTTGCAACTAATATATTAACTAAAATGCAATATTGTTCTAACTAAAGGATACTTCTAGCGACATCTCTGGACATATTCAACACAGCTCGTTCCTTTTTAAGTTGAAGATAGGTAGGTAGATGGCGCTAGGCGAATCTTAATATTTAGTATTATATTACTCTCAGAACAATAACTAAAGGAATATTACTTTTCTGATGACATTGACAACAAAATATAGTAGATTTCATGTAAACTGAAAGTTATGTAGGTATATTTACCTTCATCGACTGGCTAATATGTAAAGAACTAGGTATTACTTACGTACCTTAAAAATGTAAAGGAAATATAGATAACGAAACGTTAAACGAAACGTTATCAATCATAGTTTTATTTTTTTAATCAAAAACTTACCTTCAAGAAATTCTGTATCCGTGTAAAGCTCCTGGACTTCATTTTCATCTTCTGGCGGCAGGTTCTGAAGCATTCGCTCATGTAATTCAGGATGCTGTTTTTGTAAATGAGACTTAAGATTTGTCGAAGTTGTTCTATACGAGAAAACTCTTTGACAACTATTACAAGTGGCAAGTTTTTCTGCACTATTTTTACTTGTGAAATATCCCCAAATTACTTTAGATGATGCACGGACACGGTTTTTACTCCTTGACGGAATATCAATGTTATGACGCCTCAAATGAGCTTTGAGGTTATGAATTGTTGTTGCGTAGCTTAATGTTTTAGAACATATTTTACAAACGGCTTCTTTTGTTTTTTCATCGTCTTTAATTAAATAGTCCCATACACCAATGTCACTTTCCATTTCCATCATCGTTTAATAACTGTTAGTGTTGTAGAAAATGAGCAACAAACGCGACGTAACGTTTTGACATAGCACTATGTGTTATTTTATGTTATTTCAACGTCACAGACTCTAAACGTTATTGGCACAGATAAATGGTTATGATTTTCATTTGATACCACATCAACGACCTCATGCTATGATAATTTATTAATAAGGGAGACTTTTTTGTGGGATCAGTATGATGGTATCAATCAAGATTTTTATTACAATAATAACAAAATTGTGTCTGTGCGAAAGTTTTGTTATAAAATTGTTGTAGTTATGTGAAACAAATGTTTGTGTTGACGTAAATTGGGAAAATCATTCTAATAAAAGTGATTATTGTGTGAAAAACGTTGAGAATTTTATCGAGTTTATCCAACTAATCAAAGAAGCATCATGAAAACGGGCACCATATATTTGGCACCAAACTCTCCCAAGATGCATTGAAATGTGTTTGTTACATTACACTAGAATATCTGCAGAAATAATAAATCTTTGGTTGTATGGTTATGTATGCCTTTGCCTTATTAGGGGGCGTTTTCATTAACCATTCCCTAGCCCCTAGGGTTAGGCAGGTTTAAGCGAGTTGCATATCTAAGGCGGCGGTTACGCGCCAGCCCTAACAGCATTTTACGAACCGTTGCAGAATGTTCGTCTGGCCCGCCCAACCCCGCGGCTTTGGAAAACGAGATTTACATCAATCCTATGTACTCTTTTACCCAACCATATGTACAACTTTCATTTTCAATGTAACACTAATATAAATAAGTTAGAAGCATCACTGGTGGCCGGGCCAGCCTGACGTTTTCAGCCCGGCCCCTTCTACATCACCACTACTACAACAACTAGTGACAATTAATTGTTAGAGAACTAATGTACTACATAAAATACATACATTCAAGCCTTTATTTCATACTAAAATGCAATATCTTAGGAGATATCAAAGTAAGGTGGGGCCGGGCTGAAATTATTGAAATAGCTAATAACAATAAAAATACAAAACCTAAGAACCCATATTCTATGTGTGTATAATCACGCAGAGGTGCAGTATATATGTACACACGGCAGCACGTCAAGTGTAACAGTTGCACTACGAAAGCCGCCTCTATTACGAACGCCGTAAGGGTGGTCTCAAGGTCAAACTGTTACGCTTGATATGCTGTTGACTGTACAACTTTATTTTTAAGTTACATTATTTAAATATAAAAATATGAACACTAGAAATTATTTCAGCCCGGCCCCCTACAATCGTTTATATCTTTTTAGCTATTGCATCAATCTGCACAAAACGACAATGTGTGGACTCGTATACAGTAGTACTTTGATAAATTTTGGCTCATGAATTTACTAAGATTATATTCGACGAGATAATTAAAATCTAAGATAGTACTAGTGGAGTGACCATCAGTCACGTGTCAATTTCAGGACATGTGTTTTATCGAATGAAACAAGTAATAATTAGAGTTTTTTTTCATTAATACAACATTTTTAGATTTATAAAAATCAATACTAATAGGGTATTATTAAATTATTAATACGTAATAGGGATAGTGACAACAAGAAAAAAAGTAGGATTTTCACTAAAATTCAAAAATATGAGTTATTTTATTTACAAAAATACTTGAAGAGCACATATTTTTATGTCATATTGGTCTTATTATTTGCATTTTTTTAAAAATGACGATTTAAATAAAACAAAACTAATTATGGTAACATGGTCATATATATAAAGTACTAAGATGCTATTAAACATTCAATAAAATGTTGTCAAATACCCTATTAATTAACTTCCATATAATCTATTAAATCACAGTCTTTCATTAGGTACTTCAAAAATTAACACTTATAAAAGTATTGGTTAATATTTGGTATACATATAAGTAGTAGGTAGCAATTACTTTTGTAATCTAGTCTTTATAATTAAAAAAAACATACCCACCGAATTGGCAACCTCTTCGTTTTTGAAGTCGGTTACAAATCCTCTAATTATAAATTGTATCATTCAATAAAAACATGTTTCCTAGATGGTAGGCCCATATGTAGGGTTGTCTGGGTAGGCCTTTCTTATTTCAGCCTTAAGACAGTTCGCTGTGTTTTGGATTGAAGGGAAAGATAGCCAATAAAGTAATTAGAGGGCATGTACGGCATTTCAACTTAGGCCTCAGGATAACAACCGAACTGCAAATCAAGTAATTTTTTCTTATTAAAGCAGCTGTTTATAGGTGGCGGAAACTGTTTACCACCAGCTGGGCCATTAACTTGTATATCATCTACTTAGATCATTAAAAAAAATGTCCTGAAATTAGCACGTGACTGATGGTCACTCCACTAGTACTATCTTAGATTTTAATTATCTCGTCGAATATAATCTTAGTAAATTCATGAGCCAAAATTTATCAAAGTACTACCGTATACGAGTCCACACATTGTCGTTTTGTGCAGATTGATGCAATAGCTAAAAAGATATAAACGATTGTAGGGGGCCGGGCTGAAATAATTTCTAGTGCTCATATTTTTATATTTAAATAATGTAACTTAAAAATAAAGTTGTACATATATACTGCACCTCTGGGAGATCACACACACATAGAATATGGGTTCTTAGGTTTTGTATTTTTATTGTTATTAGCTATTTCAATAATTTCAGCCCGGCCCCACCTTACTTTGATATCTCCTAAGATATTGCATTTTAGTATGAAATAAAGGCTTGAATGTATGTATTTTATGTAGTACATTAGTTCTCTAACAATTAATTGTCACTAGTTGTTGTAGTAGTGGTGATGTAGAAGGGGCCGGGCTGAAAATGTCAGGCTGGCCCGGCCACCAGTGATGCTTCTAACTTATTTATATTAGCGTTACATTGAAAATGAAAGTTGTACATATGGTTGGGTAAAAGAGTACATAGGATTGATGTAAATCTCGTTTTCCAAAGCAGCGGGGTTGGGCGGGCCAGACGAACATGTTGCAGATAGGTTCGATGGGATGTTCCAGAGACACTGGACTACCAATAACGTCAAGCCGTCTAACTTATCTGCAAAATAAATAAATATTTTTATTGAGTACCTACTAACATAGTTTTAAGTTATTGTTTCTAACAAATAATATGAATATAATTCCGAAATAAATGATTAGTATCTATTATTAATATAACTTTCCTTTTTTCGATGCTTTTTTGGACTATGTTGGCAATATACAGATGGCCTTTACAGGTGACCGGAGTTTTCAGGAGGAACTTTCGTGATATTGGAATAGAGGGACTCCACAAGTATTCCCAATCAACAGATATGACCTCCCGGGGAGGTGTCACGCTATCGCACGTACGGTGGGTTTACGCATTGATATATTCTAGTCGAAAATAATTTGGGACCAAATAAACCGAATCTAACAAGACTTTACATGCATAAGCAAGTCAGGCTAGTTTAATTAGTTATGTATGGGGTGATCGTACATAAAATAAGATAGATATAAATTACCATTTGAAGACCGTTAAACCAGACACAATTAAATTTTGATTGTTATGGCAACTTAAGTTGCCGTCCGGGCATTGAAGGATAAACACTGAGAAAGGAGACGTTTCATAACCGGCCAAGTATATGTGGATCCGTAGTGGAAGAATCCGGGTAAAATACTAATAATTCGTTTTCATGCATAGTTTGTTTGTACAAAAGTTGTGATTTTTCGTCGATTTTACAGTTATCTAGTATGGCAATATGGCGCGGGACATAGAAGTAAACTAAACGTCACCAAAGTTACATAGCCGCCATGATGAATATTTGACTGTGTTGCAGTTTTTCTATAAAAATTCTAATTGTACCACTCAACAAAGCAAATAAAAGGAAAATAGATAAGTGATCACTGTTCAGCATATTTTTACCTATCTTTCAATATACAGTACATAGAGCTGGCCGGGTCGCCATACATTTTTTAAAATTAATAGTATTAATAATGTAAGAGAGATTATAAACTGAATAAAATATGAGAACTCGCGGCGCGCTTGATGGCCGTTTGCGAACTGAATTGGAAAATGAATTAAAGTGAATACTTAATTTGGGTCAGTTAAAATATTTGATGATTCGTAAAATTTACGTGCTTGCCCGAATAAGTTATAACAGGATTTTTCTAATGGATGCGGACAGCGCAGAACCGATCGGTCTGGAGATCTTTGGGGAGACCTATGTCCAGCAATGGGCATCTCTCGGCTGAAATAATGATGATGAATATAGATCCATAGAGGTAGAATTAATATTGTTCGGCTTCACTCAATGCAACTGTCAGATCTGTCACCAGACTCGATAACAGGTCAAAAAAAGTATTGGATTTGAAGAAGAGATACAGCCGGGTTCGATTTGAACACTAATTCTCTAATGGACATTTATTTTTAGTATATTTTCAACATTGATATTTTCGTAAGACGCGGTCTTTAGAAATAAAAATACATAAAATATGTTAAGTATTTTAGCTATTACTTTATTGTAACTTAAAACTGAGTTAAATTATACTCATTGTAGCACTTTTCAATGGTCCTTCGAGCTGGATTACATATATTTCATTAACAGTTCCACTGCCCACATGGACACAACCTAGGAGAGCCGTACTAGCAACCCGATGGCCCAAAGCTGATAGTTGAGTGAGAGTGGTTGCAGCGACTACCATGGCCAAGGAGTGCCCACCATCAGCGAAACATCACTAATGCAGTTGACTTATCCTGGATCACATGGTCACAGGTTGCTTTGTTAAAATCACTTTCCAAATGTTCCTTCGAGCCGGACTTCACACACACTTTCACATTAGAACCACTAAGTCTTGGACCACTGTGATCTTGAAGTTGTACTCCGGCCACGACAGAGTGAGAGGGAGCACTATAGGCTCCCTGTCTCGTTCGCTTGTTTCATCTCCACTGTCCGACTCAGAGTCCGTTTCCGCTAGTTTTGTAAACCGAGCGACTTTGCTTGACATATCTTGGGCGAGCGCTTTCGGGATCATGAGCTGAAAGAAAAGTGTCTTTAAATAAATTCGAATTAAACAGCAATGTGTGCATATTTTACTAATCATGTAATTAATAGAGTGACTTCTATCAAATTTGCCAACAACATCAAAAATAGGTAAAAGGCATGTCAATAGGGTAGTTGAGAACTTTTTTTTTATTTCATAAATAAGAAGTTTATAACTCATAAAGAAATATTGCGAAAGAAATAGTATGTCTAAGATCAATAGTTTCACAGATATAGCGGTATGTTTGATGTGTTGCGGCGCATCGTCCAAAAACGCTCCATAGAAAATCTACGGAACAGGTGACGTCACACGTTCCCATATTACTAACAAATGTATGGGCATACTGACAAAATTGATAATAACTATGTATTAAGTATGTTTTTATTGATAGTTGTTACAATAATAGTTGTTTTAATTGATGTCAGCAATCTAATATCATTAGCATTTAATATTATTATTTAACATTTTAGATAAATTTTGAAAAAAAATATGACCATTTTTTTAATTTTCAGAACAGTACAACTTCAATAATATTCCATCTCTTTAAAGTTCGAATTGTTTTTATTTGTATTAATAGCGTATATTTTCTGAATTTGGGAAAAATAGCGCCATATTCGAACTTAGGCAACTTCCCAATTGCAAGGGTCTGTATAGGTACATATCAGTCCCACGCCGTAATGTAAGGGTTAGGGTAGTACGGTATTTCTGTAGCGAGGCATAGGGCTTGTGTATCCCTGTGTCCAACATAGGGCCTGTGTACTTGTAGCCAGGGCCCGCGGGCGGCGTAGGGCCTGTGGGGGGTGGGCGCGGCCCCCGGGAGCGTGTACCTGTAACCAGGGCCCGCGGGCGGCGTAGGGCCGCCGGGGGGTGGGCGCGGCCCCCGGGAGCGTGTACCTGTAACCAGGGCCCGCGGGCGGCGTAGGGCCGCCGGGGGGTGGGCGCGGCCCCCGGGAGCGTGTACCTGTAACCAGGGCCCGCGGGCGGCGTAGGGCCGCCGGGGGGTGGGCGCGGCCCCCGGGAGCGTGTACCTGTAACCAGGGCCCGCGGGCGGCGTAGGGCCGCCGGGGGGTGGGCGCGGCCCCCGGGAGCGTGTACCTGTAACCAGGGCCCGCGGGCGGCGTAGGGCCGCCGGGGGGTGGGCGCGGCCCCCGGGAGCGTGTACCTGTAGCCAGGGTGGGCGGGTGGCGTAGGGCCGCCGGGGGGTGGGCGCGGCCCCCGGGAGCGTGTACCTGTAACCAGGGCCCGCGGGCGGCGTAGGGCCGCCGGGGGGTGGGCGCGGCCCCCGGGAGCGTGTACCTGTAGCCAGGGTGGGCGGGTGGCGTAGGGCCGCCGGGGGGTGGGCGCGGCCCCCGGGAGCGTGTACCTGTAACCAGGGCCCGCGGGCGGCGTAGGGCCTGTGGGGGGTGGGCGCGGCCCCCGGGAGCGTGTACCTGTAACCAGGGCCCGCGGGCGGCGTAGGGCCGCCGGGGGGTGGGCGCGGCCCCCGGGAGCGTGTACCTGTAACCAGGGCCCGCGGGCGGCGTAGGGCCGCCGGGGGGTGGGCGCGGCCCCCGGGAGCGTGTACCTGTAACCAGGGCCCGCGGGCGGCGTAGGGCCGCCGGGGGGTGGGCGCGGCCCCCGGGAGCGTGTACCTGTAGCCAGGGTGGGCGGGTGGCGTAGGGCCGCCGGGGGGTGGGCGCGGCCCCCGGGAGCGTGTACCTGTAACCAGGGCCCGCGGGCGGCGTAGGGCCGCCGGGGGGTGGGCGCGGCCCCCGGGAGCGTGTACCTGTAGCCAGGGTGGGCGGGTGGCGTAGGGCCGCCGGGGGGTGGGCGCGGCCCCCGGGAGCGTGTACCTGTAACCAGGGCCCGCGGGCGGCGTAGGGCCGCCGGGGGGTGGGCGCGGCCCCCGGGAGCGTGTACCTGTAGCCAGGGTGGGCGGGTGGCGTAGGGCCGCCGGGGGGTGGGCGCGGCCCCCGGGAGCGTGTACCTGTAACCAGGGCCCGCGGGCGGCGTAGGGCCGCCGGGGGGTGGGCGCGGCCCCCGGGAGCGTGTACCTGTAGCCAGGGTGGGCGGGTGGCGTAGGGCCGCCGGGGGGTGGGCGCGGCCCCCGGGAGCGTGTACCTGTAACCAGGGCCCGCGGGCGGCGTAGGGCCGCCGGGGGGTGGGCGCGGCCCCCGGGAGCGTGTACCTGTAACCAGGGCCCGCGGGCGGCGTAGGGCCGCCGGGGGGTGGGCGCGGCCCCCGGGAGCGTGTACCTGTAGCCAGGGTGGGCGGGTGGCGTAGGGCCGCCGGGGGGTGGGCGCGGCCCCCGGGAGCGTGTACCTGTAACCAGGGCCCGCGGGCGGCGTAGGGCCGCCGGGGGGTGGGCGCGGCCCCCGGGAGCGTGTACCTGTAACCAGGGCCCGCGGGCGGCGTAGGGCCGCCGGGGGGTGGGCGCGGCCCCCGGGAGCGTGTACCTGTAGCCAGGGTGGGCGGGTGGCGTAGGGCCGCCGGGGGGTGGGCGCGGCCCCCGGGAGCGTGTACCTGTAACCAGGGCCCGCGGGCGGCGTAGGGCCGCCGGGGGGTGGGCGCGGCCCCCGGGAGCGTGTACCTGTAACCAGGGCCCGCGGGCGGCGTAGGGCCGCCGGGGGGTGGGCGCGGCCCCCGGGAGCGTGTACCTGTAACCAGGGGCCGCGGGCGGCGTAGGGCCGCCGGGGGGTGGGCGCGGCCCCCGGGAGCGTGTACCTGTAGCCAGGGTGGGCGGGCGGCGTAGGGCCGCCGGGGAGTGGGCGCGGCCCCCGGGAGCGTGTACCTGTAGCCAGGGTGGGCGGGCGGCGTAGGGCCGCCGGGGGGTGGGCGCGGCCCCCGGGAGCGTGTACCTGTAGCCAGGGTGGGCGGGCGGCGTAGGGCCGCCGGGGGGTGGGCGCGGCCCCCGGGAGCGTGTACCTGTAGCCAGGGCCCGCGGGCGGCGTAGGGCCCCCGGGGGTGGGCGCGGCCCCCGGGAGCGTGTACCTGTAGCCAGGGTGGGCGGGCGGCGTAGGGCCGCCGGGGGGTGGGCGCGGCCCCCGGGAGCGTGTACCTGTAGCCAGGGTGGGCGGGCGGCGTAGGGCCGCCGGGGGGTGGGCGCGGCCCCCGGGAGCGTGTACCTGTAGCCAGGGCCCGCGGGCGGCGTAGGGCCCCCGGGGGTGGGCGCGGCCCCCGGGAGCGTGTACCTGTAGCCAGGGTGGGCGGGCGGCGTAGGGCCGCCGGGGGGTGGGCGCGGCCCCCGGGAGCGTGTACCTGTAGCCAGGGTGGGCGGGCGGCGTAGGGCCGCCGGGGGGTGGGCGCGGCCCCCGGGAGCGTGTACCTGTAGCCAGGGCCCGCGGGCGGCGTAGGGCCCCCGGGGGTGGGCGCGGCCCCCGGGAGCGTGTACCTGTAGCCAGGGTGGGCGGGCGGCGTAGGGCCGCCGGGGAGTGGGCGCGGCCCCCGGGAGCGTGTACCTGTAGCCAGGGTGGGCGGGCGGCGTAGGGCCGCCGGGGGGTGGGCGCGGCCCCCGGGAGCGTGTACCTGTAGCCAGGGTGGGCGGGCGGCGTAGGGCCGCCGGGGGGTGGGCGCGGCCCCCCGGGAGCGTGTACCTGTAGCCAGGGCCCGCGGGCGGCGTAGGGCCCCCGGGGGTGGGCGCGGCCCCCGGGAGCGTGTACCTGTAGCCAGGGCCCGCGGGCGGCGTAGGGCCCCCGGGGGTGGGCGCGGCCCCCGGGAGCGTGTACCTGTAGCCAGGGTGGGCGGGCGGCGTAGGGCCGCCGGGGGGTGGGCGCGGCCCCCGGGAGCGTGTACCTGTAGCCAGGGTGGGCGGGCGGCGTAGGGCCGCCGGGGGGTGGGCGCGGCCCCCGGGAGCGTGTACCTGTAGCCAGGGCCCGCGGGCGGCGTAGGGCCCCCGGGGGTGGGCGCGGCCCCCGGGAGCGTGTACCTGTAGCCAGGGTGGGCGGGCGGCGTAGGGCCGCCGGGGAGTGGGCGCGGCCCCCGGGAGCGTGTACCTGTAGCCAGGGTGGGCGGGCGGCGTAGGGCCGCCGGGGGGTGGGCGCGGCCCCCGGGAGCGTGTACCTGTAGCCAGGGTGGGCGGGCGGCGTAGGGCCGCCGGGGGGTGGGCGCGGCCCCCGGGAGCGTGTACCTGTAGCCAGGGTGGGCGGGCGGCGTAGGGCCGCCGGGGGGTGGGCGCGGCCCCCGGGAGCGTGTACCTGTAGCCAGGGTGGGCGGGCGGCGTAGGGCCGCCGGGGGGTGGGCGCGGCCCCCGGGAGCGTGTACCTGTAGCCAGGGTGGGCGGGCGGCGTAGGGCCCCCGGGGGTGGGCGCGGCCCCCGGGAGCGTGTACCTGTAGCCAGGGTGGGCGGGCGGCGTAGGGCCGTCGGGGGGTGGGCGCGGCCCCCGGGAGCGTGTACCTGTAGCCAGGGTGGGCGGGCGGCGTAGGGCCGCCGGGGGGTGGGCGCGGCCCCCGGGAGCGTGTACCTGTAGCCAGGGCCCGCGGGCGGCGTAGGGCCCCCGGGGGTGGGCGCGGCCCCCGGGAGCGTGTACCTGTAGCCAGGGCCCGCGGGCGGCGTAGGGCCCCCGGGGGTGGGCGCGGCCCCCGGGAGCGTGTACCTGTAGCCAGGGTGGGCGGGCGGCGTAGGGCCGCCGGGGGGTGGGCGCGGCCCCCGGGAGCGTGTACCTGTAGCCAGGGTGGGCGGGCGGCGTAGGGCCGCCGGGGGGTGGGCGCGGCCCCCGGGAGCGTGTACCTGTAGCCAGGGCCCGCGGGCGGCGTAGGGCCCCCCGGGGGTGGGCGCGGCCCCCGGGAGCGTGTACCTGTAGCCAGGGTGGGCGGGCGGCGTAGGGCCGCCGGGGAGTGGGCGCGGCCCCCGGGAGCGTGTACCTGTAGCCAGGGTGGGCGGGCGGCGTAGGGCCGCCGGGGGGTGGGCGCGGCCCCCGGGAGCGTGTACCTGTAGCCAGGGTGGGCGGGCGGCGTAGGGCCGCCGGGGGGTGGGCGCGGCCCCCCGGGAGCGTGTACCTGTAGCCAGGGTGGGCGGGCGGCGTAGGGCCGCCGGGGGGTGGGCGCGGCCCCCGGGAGCGTGTACCTGTAGCCAGGGCCCGCGGGCGGCGTAGGGCCCCCGGGGGTGGGCGCGGCCCCCGGGAGCGTGTACCTGTAGCCAGGGTGGGCGGGCGGCGTAGGGCCGCCGGGGAGTGGGCGCGGCCCCCGGGAGCGTGTACCTGTAGCCAGGGTGGGCGGGCGGCGTAGGGCCGCCGGGGGGTGGGCGCAGCCCCCGGGAGCGTGTACCTATAGCCAGGGTGGGCGGGCGGCGTAGGGCCGCCGGGGGGTGGGCGCGGCCCCCGGGAGCGTGTACCTGTAGCCAGGGTGGGCGGGCGGCGTAGGGCCGCCGGGGGGTGGGCGCGGCCCCCGGGAGCGTGTACCTGTAGCCAGAGTGGGCGGGCGGCGTAGGGCCGCCGGGGGGTGGGCGCGGCCCCCGGGAGCGTGTACCTGTAGCCAGGGCCCGCGGGCGGCGTAGGGCCCCCGGGGGTGGGCGCGGCCCCCGGGAGCGTGTACCTGTAGCCAGGGAGGGCGGGCGGCGTAGGGCCTGTGGGGGGTGGGCGCGGCCCCCGGGAGCGTGTACCTGTAGCCAGGGCCCGCGGGCGGCGTAGGGCCGCCGGGGGGTGGGCGCGGCCCCCGGGAGCTCGGTGGGCACGAAGGTCGCGGCGCGGAGTCCGCAGCGCCACGTGAAGTGGCGGCCGTGACGCACGCGACCACTGGCGCCAGAGAAACAGGACTCATTAATACATTCATACACTCGCACGTCGCATACTAATAACGATATAAATATTGATAATAATATACAGAATGGTGCCGACATACGACAATAAATTATAACATGGACTATATTAGTTCATAGAAATGGATTGCCGCTTTTAAAATCATCTTATTCGTTTGATAATTTCAAGACATTTCTATGAAATAATGCAGCCAATGTTTTACTACTTCATACAAATGTCATGAAATTATCAAATGAATAACATAATTGTTAAAACCTCATCAGAGGAACAGTTTTTATTTTGATGTTTCATAAAGTTTTGACGTTGTCAAGAAAAATATACACCACCGAATGCGAATGCGAATATATCTTGTTTAATTTTTATAATCGTAAAATATCTCGTGAATATAGTATTTTCTACATCTGGCGACCGTTGAAATGGAAGAATTATTAAAAAAAACGAACCGTGGTGCGAAGATTTTTTACGATTGCCGAAAAAGATGTCTTAGTTGCGTTCGGTGACAAAGAGATAGAACTTCCTGCCTTGATTAAGTATTTTGAGGACAAGGCGGAAGATATGTTTGATGTTGACCAGAAAATAAAGGAGCTGCTTTTCCAAAGTGAGGCGGATGATGAGAAATTTTTTTCCGACTTGGAATCAGCAGAGCAGTACAAACGTCGCTATCTTAAGGTACGTGCAAAATTATGTACAGAAAGTAACCCTCCATTGCTGTCGGTAGATGGTGAGAGTTTTGAAAATGTCAGTGGCACAGTCAAACGTACCGACAACGTAAGAACTTTTAAATCACCGGTACTAGAGTTGAAGAAGTTTGATGGTCAACCCATGAATTGGATTACTTTCTGGGGACAATTTAAAAGGATTCATGATGACAACCGGATAGATGACTTCGATAAATTTAGATATTTAATTCAGTCCACAGAGCCGTATTCAAAGGCTAGACAGTTTATCGAGAGTTTCCCACCCAGTGGAGAGAATTACATCCGTGCGTTTAATGAACTTAAAGAGAGGTTTGCGCGAGACGATTTACTTATAGAGACTTACATCAGAGATCTTTTGAAACTAGTCATTCGTCAGAAAGATGACAGTTCCTTGAGTGAGTTATATGATACACTTTCTTCACATCTTCATGCGTTAGAATCGCTGGGCGTTACTACCGATAAGTATGCGGCAATGTTACTCCCGATGGTTGAGTCTGCAATTCCGTTAGACATTCTCAAAGCATGGGAGCGTAGTCGAGATAAAAGTAGTAGACCGGATCTCAACCAGTTACTATCATACATTAAAGCGGAAGTTGAGAGTGAGGAACGCATTTCTGCTGCCAGACAAGGATTTGATCAACAAGCCAGTACATCAAAGCAACCAACAGCCACTTGCATAGTAGCACACCCAAAGACAAGAGAGGAAAAGGGCTTCAAATTAGAGTGCATATTTTGCCAGAAAGGTCATCCTTCGGTAGAGTGCTCTAAGCTATCAAAATTGACACTTCATGAGAAGCAAAAGCTGCTGAAAGAAAAGAGGGCGTGTTTCATATGTTTTAGAGTTGGTCACGGTGCAAAAACATGTCGAAGTTTCCCCAAATGCATGATTTGTAGCCGGCGACATTTTGTGGCTATGTGTCCTCGCTTAGAAGATATACAATCGCAAAAATCAGAAGATGGCACACCTCAGGGTAACGCGGAAGCTATGCTGTGTTTACGTAAGCCTAAGATTACTTTTTTACAAACTGTTCTTGTTAAAATTGTTTATGATGGTAAAACTGTAATTACTAGAACTTTATTTGACAGCGGCGCTCAGAGGTCTTATGTCACAGGTGATATTGAGAATAAATTAGGCATGAAGGCGTCTGGTAAGGAAACGGTAACACACTGTTTATTTGGTGGTTTTCAAACAAAAGGGTCTCATGACATTTATGAGTTTAAAATACATAGAAGGTCATTTCAGTTTAAATATAAGGGCTTTATGTCAAAAGAAAAATTGTGGTATCTTACCAAGACTGTTAGATAAGTCACTGATAGATAAGTTAAGCAGTTTAAATATTACTATCAATGATTCAAGGGCTGACATATCGGAAATAGGACTTCTAATAGGAGCTGATATATCTGGTCTTTTATTGTTAGGGCATATAGTCCATCTCCGTCCAACTCCGGCCGCCATAGTAGGGGTGGCAGGTGACAGGGTGGGGCCCTGTGACCAGCACCAAACACCCCGTGTCGGGAGAGTGTCCGATTCGGGCTTTCTCCGCCTTGTTGGGCCCAGTAGCGGGCAGTCGTCGTGGCTTTGACACTTTTGCGCAGTAGTTTGCGCGAAGTACCCTGCGTTGTGTTGAAGCCCTGACAACGGAGAAAAACGTTGGCTTTTTAGTGGGTATTGGGCCTCAGTGCCTCGAGTCCTACACTTGCCCGGGTGGGGCCCCACCCTACTCGCGCGTGCGTAAATGCATTTTCCCAACGATAAAAAAAAAAAAAAGGGCATATAGTCCATATCGAAGACAGTCTCGTAGCGATAGACACAAAGTTGGGTTGGACCCTGCAAGGCCAAAGTTGTAATGTAGCCGTGAATAGTTCCAGTGTAGCAGTATCATGTTTTATGAATTGTTCACTGTCCGACTTATGGGACCTAGAGTTGATAGGTATTAGGGATCCTTATGAAGTAACATCCAAACAAAAAAGCGAATATGAAACACTTAAATTTTACAGAGACACGGTTTCAAGAGATGTAAAGGGTCGTTACGTGGTGCATTTACCTTGGAAGGAAGGTTTCCCTGAAATGTTGCCGGTGAATAATAAAGAACTTGCCTATAAGAGACTCATTTCTACCACAAAAAAGTTGAAAAGCACAGGTAATTTAACTAAGTATAATAAAATATTTGAAGATTGGCTAACCGAAGATATTATAGAGATAGTAGAGGACGGGAATAGTAATAGCGGTTTGTATTTATATCATCATGCTGTTGTCAAAGAATCCAGTGCAACTATTCCGGTTAGACCAGTGTTTGACGCCTCTGCAAAACTACAAGGTCATTCTCTTAACTCTAGTTTGGAAAAGGGGACAAACTTACTGGAAGTCATTCCTAAATTGTTAATGGTTTTCCGGAAAAATGCTATAGGTATTATTGCTGACATTCGCAAGGCCTTTCTTCAAATATCTATTGCGGAAAATGATAGGAACTACTTAAAATTTTTGTGGTGGAACGAAAGTAATGAGTGTAGAACGTTAGTAACCTACCGCCATAAAAGAGTTGTCTTTGGTGTAACTAGTAGTCCATTTTTACTGGCGGCTACCATCAACCACCATCTTGATAGTTGTAAAGACGATAGGAAACATATAGCTCAACAATTAAAGTCGTCGTTCTACGTGGACAATTGTGTACATAGTGTTGATACGGGCGTTGAATGCAAGGAATTTATAAGGGTGTCCAAGGAGCTGATGAGAGAGGCTCAGTTTGATTTACGGGGTTGGGTTTATGGACCATGTGAAGAAGAAAGTACACAGTCTGAGTTAGGCTTAATATGGAACAATAAACAAGATAGTTTTCACATTGTTCCTGAGTATATTGATATTGGTGAGGTTATAACAAAGCGAATTTTACTTTCATTTGCTCAGCGGATTTTCGATCCGATAGGCTATACAAGTCCTACTACTATAATCCCTAAGTTGCTATTGCAAAGATGTTGGACGCTTAAGTTGGATTGGGACGACAAGTTACCGGACGATATAGTCAAAGAATTTTTAGTTTGGTTCCGTCAACTTGAGATTATACGGTACATAAACATTCCACGTCGGCTGTCAGATTTTCCGGTGGATAGTAATTTATCTATTCATACATTTTGCGATGCTTCTAAATATGCATACGCAGCCTGTATTTTCCTGCGATCAGAGTACAATGGAAAGGTTCAGGTTCGCTTGATTGTCTCAAAGGCTAGAGTAGCTCCAGTCAAACTGATGACTATCCCTCGATTGGAACTAATATCGGCGGTGGTAGGTGTAAGACTATCAACAAGCAGTTAGTGCTTTACATCTGAGTAATGTTCAAGCTGTTTTTTGGACTGACTCGACAGTTGCATTAACATGGATTAAACGTGAGAGTAATTGGTCGGTTTTCGTTCATAATCGCGTCAAAGAAATACATAAGGTGACAAAAAAGAGTCAGTGGTTTCATGTCGCAGGGTCTATGAATCCTGCTGATTTACCGTCTCGGGGCTGTTTGCCAGAAAAGTTAAAATGTTCAAATTGGTGGATGGGACCTGAGTGGTTATATAACAGTTCAGATCACTGGCCCAAGTCAAGTTTAGTTTTTGATGATGGTGTAGCTACTGATGAAGTTAGGGATATTGTTGTACTTAACACTGAGAGAGAATACTTTAGTGATAGATTATTATACATAAATTTTGTGCGCCTAAGTTGCAAATAAAATTATGTCTATGTCTATGTCTATGTCTATACTTTAGTAAATATTCCAAAATAGTTAGGTGCGTGGGTTGGATACTAAGATTTGCTCATAACTGTAAATACCGTAATGATATTTGACGCTCCAATTTGACCTATGATGAGTATCAATATTCTGAGAAAGTTCTCTTGAAGCTGATCCAGTTGGATCGCTATGATGTAACTTCTGCGGCTCCGGTGTCAGGCTTAGATACGCTTATATTAGACGACGGGCTCATTCATGTTAGGTCTCGTTTATTGCTAGGAGATGAGCCAGAGACTTTTAAATATCCCATTTTAGTACCCGGCAATCATTTCATTATACATAGACTCATTTATCAGAATCATTGTAAATTACAACATGCAGGAGTAACAGTAGTATAGCGATAAATAAACTTCGGGACTATTACTGGTTGACAAGAGCTCGCCGAAATGTGAAAAACGTAATCTCTAACTGTAGCATATGTAAGCGATTCACCAGTAGAGCGGCGCAAGCACCCGTAGCTCCACTACCGGAAAATAGAATTCGGACCGGTAAGGTATTTGAAGTAGTCGGTATAGACATTGCAGGGCCACTATATTTGAAGTCTGGTGACAAGTGCTGGATCGTTTTATTTTCGTGTGCGGTTTTTAGAGCAGTCCATCCCGAGCTCACTTTGTCTCTGTCAACAGAAAGTTTTTTGATGGCTTTCCGACGTTTCATAGGTAGGAGAGGTAGAGTTCGCGTGGTATATTCGGATAACGGGACGAATTTCGTGGGTGCCAGCAACTTGTTCAGGGACTTAGACTGGGACTATTTACAAACTCAGCTGAATCTTGACAAAATCGAGTGGAAATTCAACATACCGAGTGCGCCCTGGTGGGGAGGGTTCCGGGAGCGGCTCATAAGATGTTTAAAAGATTTACTTCGTAGGGTATTAGGTAAAGCAGCTCTCGGTTATGTTGAGCTAGAGACAGTTTTAGTCGATTGTGAGGCTACCTTAAATAGTAGGCCACTCACGTATATTTCAGACGACGATTGCCTGACCCCTCTCACACCAATGCATTTTATCCACGATTTACCTGCAAATGTGGTTCATGATCTTGATCAGATAGATAATAAGAGCTCAAATTTGCGTCACAGATATATACAAAACTTAAGAAACGATTTAAGAGAGCGGTTTAGGAAGGAATATTTAGGGATGTTAGTGCAACGTAGAACTTCTGTAAGAAAGGAGGCCATTTTGAAAGAAGGTGACGTTGTGCTAGTAGAAACAGACACAAAACGGCAATTTTGGCCGCTAGGGGTAATAATAAGATTAATTCAGGGCGTTGATAAAGTTTCAAGAACTGCTGTTATTAAGGTGAATAACACGACACTCACGAGACCTGTTCAGAGGTTGTACCCTCTGGAGTTAAGGTCACCTGAGCATTATGTAACCCGCGCAGGTAGGACAATCAGGACCCCTGAGCGCCTCGACTTGTAGGCATGTGCTTCTTAAGATTTTGTTATTTAAAGGCTGTCCGGATTTTGTGAACTAAGGATTTTGTGTTCTGTGTATTTTAGTTTATTAGTAAATTGCATTTTTCTGTTGCTTTAAGTTGCGTGTGGAGGATGTTAAAACCTCATCAGAGGAACAGTTTTTATTTTGATGTTTCATAAAGTTTTGACGTTGTCAAGAAAAATATACACCACCGAATGCACATATATCTTGTTTAATTTTTATAATCGTAAAATATCTCGTGAATATAGTATTTTCTACATTAATAATTAAAATATAATAAAACTAGAAAAAATTCACGTCCTGAGGCAGGAATCGAACCCGCGACCTTTCGCAATCCGGGCGACTGCTCTGACCACTGAGCCACCCAGGACTTGGGATATCCCTGTGAAATTCTTCTAGGCTATCTGTATTTGCGTTTATAAAATATAGTTTTATAAAATATAGTTTTATAAAATATAGTTTTATTATATTTTAATTACTAAGTAATTTTTCAAACATTTATAATAATGTTAAAATCAAAAATTAAGAATATTTGAGAGCACTGCCCCAACTTAACCGAATCGTCGGTATTTGTAAAAATACTCGTTTCGGATGTTGAAATAGAATATTTCGACATTGTAGGGTGGACGTTAGCTGATAAACGCAAATACAGATAGACTAGAAGAATTTCACAGGGATATCCCAAGTCCTGGGTGGCTCAGTGGTCAGAGCAGTCGCCCGGATTGCGAAAGGTCGCGGGTTCGATTCCTGCCTCAGGACGTGAAATTTTTCTAGTTTTATTATATTCTAATTACTAAGTAATTTTTCAAACATTTATAATAATGTTAAAATCAAAAATTATGAATAACATAATTTTGAAAGTGGCAAACAATTTCTATAAATTAATATAGCCCATGTTTAAATTTATTGTCGTATTGGTAGCACCACCCTGTATATCACCGCCAGCTGGTTGAATGTGACGCTTAATTGGATGCCTAGCCCGTTGATTAAACGCCGGGATCCAGGCGAATGCCTAGCCCGATAGTACTACACAGAAAGATTACACTTACTTAAAGTTAACGACTTGGCATATTGAAAAGATCGTTTCGTACCGATATCGTTTCGATTATATATTATGTGGTCATATTGAATGGCTAATTTTAAGGCGATACCTCGTCGGAACTAGCGACACCACTTGATTTATATTAATTGTGGTGAATAAAGAACATAATAAACAAAAACGCTTTAGTGAATGACTAAAGAATGGTATTTGTAATTTTTTGAGATGTGCTCGGTATAAGATATTCCTCTACATGTAACCTATTTTTTCATTATTGCCGAAAGTGGCCACTTTTAACAATAATAAAAAATTTGGTTACTTAAAGGTAGACACTTTATACAAGATACATCTTTAAAAATTACAAATACCGTTCTTTAGCAATTCTCTAAAGCGTTTTTGTTTATTATGTTCTAAATTTACCATAATTAATAACAATCAATTGGTGTCGCTAGTGTGCAAGAGGTAGCCCCTTAACCAATCGGCTGGTTGAACCAACTGGTTGAACGTTTTGCTCAAAGACTTGGCTAGTTACTGTTGTCCTTCGGCCGTTTGATTGGATGGCGGCGTTCAATTAACGGGCTAGGCGTCCAATTAAGCGGCTAATAAATACTGTGTTATCAAAAGATCCAACAAGCGACCACTAGTGAAAAAAAAACTAAAATAACAATGTAAATTTAGAAGAAAGCAGATGTGTCATATCCGGCCAGGTATATGTATGTACACTATCTCAAAATGCCAGAAACAATATCCTGAATCCGGTGAAACTACTAATAATTCGTTTTCATGCTTAGTTTGTTTGCACAAAAGTTGAAATTTTTCGTCCATTTCACCGTTATTCAATACGGAATTACGTCAGGCGACATAGAAGTCAATTAGGACACAATGTTTTTTTTTCTATAAAATTCTTGTTTGGTAGGTACTATGCAACAAAGCAAATAAAAATACAAAATTAAAAATTTTAGGTAACCCCCGGCGTCATTAATCATCTGTCTAACACCATCTTATTACCCCCGACGAAAAAGAGGGGTGTTATAAGTTTGACGTGTCTATCTGTTAATCTGTGTGTCTGTCTGTGGCATCGTAGCGCCTAAACGAATGGACCGATTTTGATTCGGTTTTTTTTTTGTTTGAAAGCTGATGTGATTACAATGGTTCTTAGCTATAATTTATGAAGAACAGTTCAGGCGTTTGATGACTATTAGCTCATTTTCTACTTTATTTTAGGGTTTTACTAACTATTACAGATCCGAATGATTTGAAATTTGGTGTACTGTCACTTCGGTGAGATTCCCATGACATACTATCCTTGAGCTGATCCTATACCATCAAAAAGTCTGCGAAATGCTTAATTCTTCAGAAACTTACAGCGTGTTTGCGTTCTTATGAATAGTCTCAATGAGATGGTGTTAGATACATGATTAGTAACGCTGGGGGTTACTTAAAATTTTTAATTTTGTATTTTTTGAGACTATTCATAACAGCCCAAACACGCTATATCTGCTGTAAGTTTCTGAAGAATTAAGCATTTCGCAGACTTTTTTATGGTATAGGATCAGCTAAAAGTTAGTATGTCATGGGAGACATTCCCATGACATACTAAACACCTAAGTGACAGTACACCAAATTTGAAATCAATCGGATGTGTAAAAGTTAGTAAAACCCTATTATTATGTACAAAATGAGCTGATAGTCATCAAACGCCAGAACTGATCTTCATAAATTATAGCTAAGAACTATCGTAGGCATATCAGCTTTCAAACAAAAAAAACCGAATCAAAATCGGTCCATTCGTTTAGGCGCTACGATGCCACAGACAGACACACAGATACACAGACAGACACGTCAAACTTATAACACCCCTCTTTTTCGTCGGGGGTTAAAAAGAGAATGGACAATTAAACACTGTTTTGCATATTTTTACCAATTTTTCAGTATACTGCACATAGACCTGGCCGGGTCTACATACATTATTGGAACAGCTCTTTTATCAAGTTGATTGATTAAATCCTGAGTATTCCTTAGAAAGGACATTCACGCGGGCGGCCACAAGTCTTATATAACTGTAGGATGACTCACTCAATCGCCAACGGTAATAGACTAGCTCCCTCGGCGTTGAGCACCAAATGTATGCCCGGGAAGAATTCTACATCATCTTCGCTTTGCCACGAGCCCTGAAATAGAACAATAATATGATTAACAACCTCCATGCCGGCAGATTTAAATGATGAGGAAGGTATGCACTAACGCAGACTACTACAGATACTGGCCCGCGGGCACTTGCTAGGGAAGGTATGCACTAACGCAGACTACTACAGATACTGGCCCGCGGGCACTTGCTAGGGAAGGTATGCACTAACGCAGACTACTACAGATACTGGCCCGCGGGCACTTGCTAGGGAAGGTATGCACTAACGCAGACTACTACAGATAGTGGGCCGCAGCCACTTGCAAGGGAGGGTATGCACTAACGCAGACTACTACAGATAGTGGCACGCGGGCACTTGCTAGGGAAGGTATGCACTAACGCAGACTACTACAGATACTGGCCCGCGGGCACTTGCTAGGGAAGGTATGCACTAACGCAGACTACTACAGATACTGGCCCGCGGGCACTTGCTAGGGAAGGTATGCACTAACGCAGACTACTACAGATAGTGGGCCGCAGCCACTTGCAAGGGAGGGTATGCACTAACGCAGACTACTACAAATAGTGGCACGCGGGCACTTGCTAGGGAAGGTATGCACTAACGCAGACTACTACAGATAGTGGCACGCGGGCACTTGCTAGGGAAGGTATGCACTAACGCAGACTACTACAGATAGTGGCCCGCGGGCACTTGCTAGGGAAGGTATGCACTAACGCAGACTACTACAGATAGTGGGCCGCAGCCACTTGCAAGGGAGGGTATGCACTAACGCAGACTACTACAGATAGTGGCACGCGGGCACTTGCTAGGGAAGGTATGCACTAACGCAGACTACTACAGATAGTGGCACGCGGGCACTTGCTAGGGAAGGTATGCACTAACGCAGACTACTACAGATAGTGGCCCGCGGGCACTTGCTAGGGAAGGTATGCACTAACGCAGACTACTACAGATAGTGGCCCGCGGGCACTTGCTAGGGAAGGTATGCACTAACGCAGACTACTACAGATAGTGGGCCGCAGCCACTTGCAAGGGAGGGTATGCACTAACGCAGACTACTACAGATAGTGGCCCGCGGGCACTTGCTAGGGAAGGTATGCACTAACGCAGACTACTACAGATAGTGGGCCGCAGCCACTTGCAAGGGAGGGTATGCACTAACGCAGACTACTACAGATAGTGGCACGCGGGCACTTGCTAGGGAAGGTATGCACTAACGCAGACTACTACAGATAGTGGCCCGCGGGCACTTGCTAGGGAAGGTATGCACTAACGCAGACTACTACAGATAGTGGCCCGCGGGCACTTGCTAGGGAAGGTATGCACTAACGCAGACTACTACAGATAGTGGCCCGCGGGCACTTGCTAGGGAAGGTATGCACTAACGCAGACTACTACAGATAGTGGCCCGCGGGCACTTGCTAGGGAAGGTATGCACTAACGCAGACTACTACAGATAGTGGGCCGCGGCCACTTGCTACGGAAGGTATGCATTAACGCAGACTACTACAGATAGTGGGCCGCGGGCACTTGCTAGGGAAGGTATGCATTAACGCAGACTACTACAGATAGTGGGCCGCGGGCACTTGCTAGGGAAGGTATGCATTAACGCAGACTACTACAGATAGTGGGCCGCGGGCACTTGCTAGGGAAGGTATGCACTAACGCAGACTACTACAGATAGTGGGCCGCAGCCACTTGCAAGGGAGGGTATGCGCTAACGCAGACTACTACAGATAGTGGGCCGCGGCCACTTGCTACGGAAGGTATGCATTAACGCAGACTACTACAGATAGTGGGCCGCGGGCACTTGCTAGGGAAGGTATGCATTAACGCAGACTACTACAGATAGTGGGCCGCGGCCACTTGCTAGGGAAGGTATGCACTAACGCAGACTACTACAGATAGTGGGCCGCAGCCACTTGCAAGGGAGGGTATGTGCTAACGCAGACTACTACAGGTAGTGGGTTGCTAGGGAGGAGTATCACTATTTCGCATAGAAAGATCGCTAAATTAAAAAGTTCTGGCATGAGATGTCCAAGGGGATGTTCTGTTCATACCTGCATCAGTTCTGGTACTTGGGGTAAAGCTCTCTCTATGCTGGACATTTCGAAGCTATCTGTCGACATATGACCTGTAAAGCAATAATTAGTAATAAATATTGCTGTGCTTACTAATTTATACACGTTTACTGGTTGGTAGGTGTTCCATAATAAGTAAATGGCAACATTTTATATGCAGCTTTATAAGCAAAGCGTTATGGGGTACAACATAATCTGTGGACATTTAAAAAGCATGTAGATTCATGTAAATTTTTTATACATTAAAATAAAATACAATATTGAAATTAATCACCGTTTTATTAATATAAAACATGGTGTATGGCGCTCTGGTTTCGATTACGAAAGCAAAGCAGCTTTTGCTATGGTCGTTTCCGGATGGGTCAATTCAATTTTGTTATCTCGAGCTCCACGTTAAGCCGCTGGTCCCGGTTGTTACTGCAACTGCTTTAAGCCACCAAAGCTAGAAAACTACAAGCTCTTTTTGCCTAAAGATGTAGTAAGGCTAATGGCATCTATATTCTTGACACAGGAAGAGTAAACGCTGGGGAGGCACAAAAGATCCCAATGGGTTAGTCATGGCCCCATAGCAAGATAAGATAAGCCACCAACCCGCAATGGGTCAGCGTAGTGGTGTGATGGCCCAAACTCCACATGTGTGTTCTCCCATGCAGGAAAATGCGGCAAGCAGTGGGACGTATACAGGGTGTTTGAAGGAGGCTCTCGGAAACGAAGGCAGGTGGCAGTGTTCGTCACGTGAAACACGATTTGTTGAAAAATTAATTTGAAATCACGAAAAAAACAAACAGCCCGTGTAGATATTAAAATTTGTATGAAAAAGCTGATCTTTTTTTCGGCGATTTAAAAAGAAGGCTGACAATTTTTGCCCCTATCCAAGTTTAATGTCCAACAAAACAATATTTACAATAATACCTAGGAAATAGAAAGATTATTTTTAGAAATAGTTTCGAGTTAATTTAAAGCTAAGGTTTCGTCGACAACTTAAATAAAATCTTCAAAAATCGTTCTTTCCGGATTTGTCAATGAAGACCATTGACCAATGCGTTTTGTTTAATAGAAAACAAATGCTTTTTTATGTTTTGAAAACCATAAAAGGTGTTAATGTATTTATTAAGGTTTTTTATATTATTATTATTATTTCGTTAGAATTATGATGAGTAATAATTAAATACATTTGATTGGATTGAACAAGATAGAGCCCAGGAAGAAAATATCAAAACACACTTTGACAGATGACAAACATTGCTAGTGTTTTGATTGTTAAATCAATCCGGTTTTGTTTCTTTGGCTAGTTAGAGTTATCTGTGGTTTTGTTTAACGTATATCTCAGAAACCGCATTTTTAAACAAAAATGTATTGATATCTAAAGATATGTCTTAATAATATATAATTGCGCCCTAAGTGACTTTTGGACGTGTCAGTTTTTAGGTGGGGCAAAGCTTCATAGTAGGATTGGCATCCTCCTTTATTTTCTATCAAGTCGTGTTCAGGGTGACCAGCCCCCCAATTTTGCTATTTATTTTCCGAAACGGAACGGCAGCGTTTCGGTATCGTTACCAATGCGGTTGTAAAATAAAAAGGTATTCCACTAACATTGCTCATAAAGCCGGAACGCTAACGAAACGCTCTCGGTTGGTTTAACTTCGATAATTGTTAGCAATATTGCAAGCAACAAATATATTTTGGCTTAGTGATTAGACAGTTGTTAATTTTGGACAGTTCGAACAAAGAACTATCGATGCGTTTCGGCTGCCACAAATGTTAAATATTTAGCAGAATACGAAACAATGATTGTACCGAACGGTTCGCGTTACGTGTTTGTTAGTAGAATACCAAACTGATATACAAAAACGTTGGAACTTAAGCGTTTACGATTCGATTCAGATCAAAATACAATAGCAGAATAGGGTAGTTGACAACTTTTTTTTTATTTCATAAATAAGAAGTTTATAACTCATAAAGAAATATTGCAAAAGAAATAGTATGTCTAAGATCAATAGTTTCACAGATATAGTGGTATGTTTGATGTGTTGCGGCGCATCGTCCAAAAACGCTCCATAGAAAATCTACGGAACAGGTGACGTCACATGTTCCCATATTACTAAGAAATGTATGGGCATACTGACAAAATTGATAATAACGATGTTTTAAGTATGTTTTTATGAATAGTTGTCATAATAATAGTTGTTTTACTTGATGTAAGCAATCTAATATCATTAAAAATTTTGATAAATTTTGAAAAAAAATATGACCATTTTTTTATTTTTAAATCAGTACAACTTCAACAATATCCCATGTCTTTTAAGTTTGAATTGTTTTTATGGGTAACGGTAGCGTATATTTTCCGAATTTGTGAAAAATAGCGCCAAATTCAAACTTAGGCAACATCCCAATTGCGGGGCTGCACCCATTAACTGTATAGGCTGGTGATGAGAAGCAGCCTACCTTCGGGGCCGGTCCTGTCGCTCATGGTGGTCAGCCCTCGCTGCAGGGTGTCCTTGATTTGTTGTTCCACTCCAGGAGACATATCGCTCGGGGAGCCTGGACATTCCTCTGTCTACGATGTTAAGTGAAAATGTGCTTTATTTCAATACACCTAAGGTTTGTTTTAGAGGTTGCTGTTCCACTCGAGGAGACATCGCTCGGGGAGCCTGGACATTCCTCTGTCTACGAGGTAAAGTGAAAATGTGCTTTATTTTAATACGCTTAAGGTTTGTTTTTCTGGTTGCTGTATCGCTTACTCTGGGCCCCACTAAGGTAGTATGGTCAGCAACAGGTTGATTATGAATGAATGATGGTAAGCGGTTACCGCCGCATATAGACACCTACAATAACAAGGAAAAGTCACTTAATATTGCAGGTGCGTTGTCATCCTGGGGCCTAAGATGAAAATCAATATGTTGTGAATAGTTTATGTCAATAAATGAAGAAATATAAAGAAATATGTGAGACATGGCAGCAAAAAGCCTGGTCCCTGGCTCTATGCTGCCTTTGCATGGTATGACAGTACCTGTGCGGGCAGGACGTGCCACTTGAGCGCGGCGGACACTCCGGCCAGCGGGGCCGGGCCCGAAGCCCCCGCGCCCCCCCGGAGCCCCCGCGCCGACCGAACCCGGCGGAGCCCCGTCACGAGCCACGGGCCCGCGCCACATCTGGGTTACCACAACAAAAACGAAAACAATAAACAAAACACAACGTCAAGAAATAAAGAAAAGACGTTTTATTGGTCACTATTTTTGGAAGTCACTAAACGGGTTTTTTTAAACATCTAGTTGTTTAAAAAAACCCGTTTAGTGACTTCCAAAAATAGTAAACTGTGGTAAGCGGTTACCGCCGCCTATAGACACCTGCAATAACAAGGGAATATAACTTGATATTGCAGGTGCGTTGTCATCCTGAGGCCAAAGATGAAATGCCGTCCATGCCCAGTAATCACATTGGCTACCTTTCCCTTCAATCCGAAACACAGCGAACTGTTTCACGGCTGAAACAAGAGAGCCGGTGGTACCTACCCAGACGACCCTACATACGGGCCTACCACCTAGTAAAGGAATAAAAACAATGAGAAACAATGGTACTAATTCTGGAGAGCACATGCTAAGTCTAAATTTAGGTTCAGTGCGTCTCTCTCAATATGAGTACGAATAAGATGGCTGTCATATAATTGGACATTTAGAAATGTGCGTTCCATTTTCGACCTTATTCCACGTGATAAAATGCAGTTTTTTAGAAGCAAATCCGTACATGGCGTCTAAAATTAAAGGTTTCTTTGAAATCTATCTAAATTCAATCCCGCTTTAGTGTTGGGGTTTAGGTTGGTTTTATTTTTTACCTTATCTTATCTTATGTTATCTTATCATGGGGCCGTGACTTTGCCACGATGCACTTCGACCCTTCGGGATCTTTTGTGCCACCCCTGCCTTCACTCCTCCCACGTCTTGAATATAGCTGCCATAAGCTTCACTATATCTTTGGGGTGAAAGAGTCTATAGTCTACTGGCTTTGGATACGCCACTTCCAGGAGACTCATTCGGATCCTCGCCAGGGCATCGAATTGACACAGACTATGTTCCATCGATTCCTGGCCTTCACCACATGCCCGACAAGGTTGTGCAGGGGAAATTTGCATTTTGTGTAGCATATAGTTGGTGGCAAAATGTCCCGTGAGTGCTCCAGTGAGGAAGCGAGCCTGTGTTCTGCCGTTTGTAAAGATGTGTTTACTCCATTCCCCTACCCTCCCCCCCATAATTTTTTTACCTTGGGTCTTCAGCAATGAGCTTGAGTATATCCGCACAGGAGCCTCGCTGGGCGGCTCGCAACTCCCGCCCAGTGCACCCCACCATCTAACAACGAGAACATAAAGGCTAAATAATATTTTGCTGTAGTAAAAAGATGGTCCGAAATATAATAATAATAATATTCATACACTCACACCTATTATCTATCCCAAAGTAGGCATCATTAAGAGCTTGTGTTTAGAATACTAGATAACGGAGAAATATGGTTAAAGAATATTTTATTTCTCATAAAAATTACATAATAGTCACTTACCTACTGAGAAACTTCAATAACAAAAAGATAAACAATTAACAAGTGCATGCGGTATTATAACATAGTGGTAATTGATATCTACAATATGTTAAATTAAAATTTATGGAAACAAAACAATGAAGACAGGTACAACGTAACTATTTGGTAGGTAGGACGAGCGGTATGAAGATTGCAGGCAAAATAGATATACGAAACGGCAGACCACACTAGATATAAATATTAGAAATACAAACATATAAATCCACCAATCATCCACCACCACACAAGTCATCTTGTGAACAAATGCTCGTACTCATCATACAAACATTTGCTCCCACCGGGATTTGAACCCGGGACCCCCGACCGAGTAAGACTACTCTGTATACAGGTGTATAGAAAGGGACACAGAGCTCTCGGGCAGCCGGTCGTGAAAAATATACATAAATTGTACGAAATCCTACCTGTAAAAACGTTACGGTGCCATGTGGGGTATCTATGGGGGATAGTTGGGGGTCGCTGGCCACCAGCAAGTGTCTGACGCGGGACTTGGCCCCCTGGTCCCCGTCTAGCGCCGCGTGCCAGCTGATGTGGTCGCCGGCGCAGAATTTGTTACCTAAGCAATAATTAGTAACAGGACCTGTAGTTGACGGAGCGAGGTAGGTATAATTTTTATTTTTTATTTATTAGTTTCAAAAGATATTTCATACCTCAAAATATCTCTAAAAATCATGAAAAATCTCCTGAATCCGAGAAAAATATTAATAATTTGTTTTCATGCACAGTTTGTTTGTAAAAAAGTTGCAATTTTCAACGATTTCACTGTTATATAGTATGGCAATATGGCGGGGGACATAGAAGTCAACTAAACGTCACCAAAGTGACATAGCCACCGTGATAAATATTTGACTGCGTCGCAGTATCTCTATATGAAATATTGTTTTGTAGTACGCAATAAAGCAAATAAAAATAAAGTGGACAATTGAACACTGTTCAGCATATTTTTACCTATTTTTCAGTATACTGTACATAGACCTGGCCGGGTCTCCATACTCGAGAAAATTTTTCCTAATTTCAGACCCATCTTTCCCATTGGGCACTTTGGGCAAGTGCCCAGGGCCCCACGATCGATAGGGGCCCCCCTTAGATTAAATACAAAGTCCCTAGTTCCTGTCAGATCACCAAACGATAACCAATATTTATTAGGTACCAAAAAACTTATATAATTCGAAGAAATCGAAGAACTAACCGGTAAATGCTAACAGAGTTACTTTTGTGGACTATATTACCTTTATATATTCGTTTCATGTGATTGTTAATAAAAATAAATATTCAACCTTGTTATCTACTTTCTTTGTCTATGCTAACAAAATAGTGTTCTGTCAAAGTCATAGGGGCCCCATTATCCTAATATGCCCAGGGCCTTCAATAGGTTAAAGACGGCCCTGCCTAATTTGACAAAACCAAAGACAATTTAGTCACTAAATCAGTATAGATATCTAAAATCTCACCTGTGGTAAATATATATCTAGCCAACGCCTGCAGCAAGGCCGCCGGCCAGAGAGGTGGTTGCGGGGTGTCGGCAAACAGCCGCAGAGTGAGCTCCAGCCCGAAGCCCGAGGGGGGCAGAGCGCCGGGGGCTAAGTCCGGGGGCGCATGCACCCGCCCGTCGCCATGGAGGTCGGATAGGCCGAAGCTAGAGTAATATTACCTACATGTAAAAATTAGGAATGATGCGTTCTTCTAGCAATACGATAACGATGCAGCGAATTTAAAAAGTATAAAACAAGACACAAGGGCCGCGGCCACTTGCTAGGGAAGATATGCGCTAACGTAGACTACTACAGATAGTGGGCCACGGCCACTTGCTAGGGAATATATGCGCTAACGTAGACTACTACAGATAGTGGGTCACGGGCACTTGCTAGGGAATATATGCGCTAACGTAGACTACTACAGATAGTGGGCCACGGCCACTTGCTAGGGAATATATGCGCTAACGTAGACTACTACAGATAGTGGGCCACGGCCACTTGCTAGGGAATATATGCGCTAACGTAGACTACTACAGATAGTGGGCCGCGGCCACTTGCTAGGGAAGATATGTGCTAACGTAGACTACTACAGATAGTGGGCCGCGGCCACTTGCTAGAGAAGATATGCGCTAACGTAGACTACTACAGATAGTGGGCCACGGCCACTTGCTAGGGAATATATGCGCTAACGTAGACTACTACAGATAGTGGGTCACGGGCACTTGCTAGGGAATATATGCGCTAACGTAGACTACTACAGATAGTGGGCCACGGCCACTTGCTAGGGAATATATGCGCTAACGTAGACTACTACAGATAGTGGGCCACGGCCACTTGCTAGGGAATATATGCGCTAACGTAGACTACTACAGATAGTGGGCCGCGGCCACTTGCTAGGGAAGATATGTGCTAACGTAGACTACTACAGATAGTGGGCCGCGGCCACTTGCTAGGGAAGATATGCGCTAACGTAGACTACTACAGATAGTGGGCCACGGCCACTTGCTAGGGAAGGTATTCGCTAACGCCGACTACTATAGATAGTAGGCCGCGGCAACTTTCTAGGGAAGGTAAAAGCTAACGCAGCGTACTACAGATAGTGGGCCGCGGCCACTTGCTAGGGAAGGTATGCGCTAACATAGACTACTACAGATAGTGGGCCGCGGGCACTTGCTAGGGAATATATGCGCTAACGTAGACTACTACAGATAGTGGGCCACGGCCACTTGCTAGGGAATATATGCGCTAACGTAGACTACTACAGATAGTGGGCCGCGGCCACTTGCTAGGGAAGATATGTGCTAACGTAGACTACTACAGATAGTGGGCCGCGGCCACTTGCTAGGGAAGATATGCGCTAACGTAGACTACTACAGATAGTGGGCCACGGCCACTTGCTAGGGAATATATGCGCTAACGTAGACTACTACAGATAGTGGGTCACGGGCACTTGCTAGGGAATATATGCGCTAACGTAGACTACTACAGATAGTGGGCCACGGCCACTTGCTAGGGAATATATGCGCTAACGTAGACTACTACAGATAGTGGGCCACGGCCACTTGCTAGGGAATATATGCGCTAACGTAGACTACTACAGATAGTGGGCCGCGGCCACTTGCTAGGGAAGATATGTGCTAACGTAGACTACTACAGATAGTGGGCCGCGGCCACTTGCTAGGGAAGATATGCGCTAACGTAGACTACTACAGATAGTGGGCCACGGCCACTTGCTAGGGAAGGTATTCGCTAACGCCGACTACTATAGATAGTAGGCTGCGGCAACTTTCTAGGGAAGGTAAAAGCTAACGCAGCGTACTACAGATAGTGGGCCGCGGCCACTTGCTAGGGAAGGTATGCGCTAACATAGACTACTACAGATAGTGGGCCGCGGGCACTTGGTAGGGAAGGTATGCGCTAACGCAGACTACTACAGATAGTGGGCCGCGGGCACTTGCTATGGAAGGTTTGCGCTAATGCAGACTACTATAGATAGTGGGCCGCGGGCACTTGCTAGGGTAGGTATGCGCTAACGTAGACTACTATAGATTGTTGGCCGCGGACACTTGCTAGGGAGGGAAGGTATGCGCTAACGCAGACTACCACAGCTAGTGGGCCGCGGGCACTTGCTAGGGAAGGTATGCGCTAACGCAGACTACTACAGATAGTGGGCCGCGGGCACTTCTAGGGAAGGTATGCGCCAACGCAGACTATTACAGATAGTGGGCCGCGGCCACTTGCTATGGAAGGTATATGCTAACGCAGACTACTACAGATAGTGGGCCGCGGGCACTTGCTAGGGAAGATTTGCAATAACGTCGAATCTTCTCCCATCGTCTAGCCCGTAATCTGTAGAGGCACGAAAAAAAGTTGTATCCTGTTTTAATTCTTGATTTAGTCGATTGATAAATCCATGCTCGCTTACTTTAATTTATACAATTAAATGTGACTTTTCTTCTGTATATCAGTTGCAGTATAAAACTTACGTGACATAGTGCCAGTGTGGTGGTATGTTTTCATCTGGTTTACCCGGGTTCCAGTACATGCTGATATAGTCCAATGGATCGTGACCTCCAAGCCTGAAAACATTATGCTCCTTTTTTAATTCAGAGGATTCGTTTTACGGAAAAAATAGGTAAGGTAGTGGTATTTACCCAGACCACCCTACATATCATCGCCTAGTTGACTTACTAATATATATGAAAATGTTATATTATTATTTTATTGGTATGGGGAGACTGAAGATGTCAATTATCTTTGTGTTATATTAAAATTGAAAGTCTTCTGATTAACACATACGAATTCCATGGAGACCATTGGTCCCACAGTGTGAAGCTTGTGGTTTTATATCCACATGATGAAATCCCGAGCCTGATGTACACTACAGCTGTTAATCACAAAACAAATTACCAATACTTAATCCTAGTGGTGACTTGTAGTGGGTTGAGCTGATCCGGGTACAGGCGGGAATATGCCTCACACAGGGCTTTCAGCCCCGCTGGCACCATTCTGTCTGGAATAGAAATTGATTGATTTTTAGTATTTGGTTAAACCATCAAGGCTGAGATTCCAGATACAAATGATTGATTTTTAATTTTCATAACCCCCCAGTGGTATAACGCTGCTTGACAGATTAAAAGAGTGTAAAGTCAACATCGTAAAGATATTAACAATTTTGATCACTAAGTATCGCATCGACTAATGAGACAAATCTAATTAAGAAAGTTACACTGAATCCTCTACTCAGTTTAATAACGCAGCTCCAACTACAAGGATTTCAATAGAGTCTATTGATGCAGTCAGTTGCAATCAAAAATCATAAAATAAATTTAAATCCATAGCATCTGAATTGAATTTTATTCAAAATTCTTATTATCTAAGGTAATATTACCGCTGGGACTACTTTGTTCCCGATTGGAGTCTTGCCCTAAATCTTCAGAACCAACTTGCGCCTGCGCAGCTTCTTCTACAAACGACAGCGCACTATTCCGCACTACACCGGAGGGCCCGCCGGAAGCGCCAGGTAGAGACATTTTTAAGAATATTGGACAGAAAGTTAACCCAAAAACTTAGACTATTTAATCACTATTTTAGGTTTCCAGTCACGTTTTGTCTTTTTGTTGTATGTAAACGAAACGAAATGTATGAAACAACGAAAAGTACTTTTGGCTGTCAACTTGTCATTTTTGTTTTTAGCACAGATTACTATAAGATGTTTTTAGGGCCTCTATAGTTCTGAACGGATAGTTCCTTTTTTTGGTTCTTTCTCCCTGTAATGGGATGACAAAGGGAACTAATGCCCATACAGCCATGTCTTAAGTATTTCTTTTTTCTTTATTGCTGGTGTTACAGATTTCAATGCACCTTAGATGTATTTGTCTCTAAATATATAATGACAGTCTCCATATGATGCTATTTGATGAGGTGGATAGCCACAAAATAGTTCTCATCGCCTTTCACACCTTTTCACTTTTATTCTAATAATATTTTAGTTACGTCAACACAAACACTTGTTTACTTTTTTAAAAATTTCAAATATTGGTTCAACTTAATAAAAACGGAGTACTTCAAAATTCCCAAATTACTTCGACTCGATATAAATGTATTCTGTCTATGTATGACAATAAAATTGAAAGTCTGAAATCTGATGCTTGATGGGATAATAACGCAATTGCAACTGTAAATAAAACAATCTTGAAGGAAATTATGGAACACAATCAGACAGTTGACAAACTGATAATTGACAACTTATTTGACATGTCATTGATTAGTTTCTGAACGAACTTCACAATTTTCAGAATCCCCCCGGTTGCTGTTTATTTATTTTATTTTCCGAACATTTCTCATTTAACTCTATTTATAAACACAGACAGCACTCCATTCGTCTTTATTTAGCGGCCTACATTGATCCCGCACTGAAGTGCTCAACAAAACTATATTTATTCTAAAAATGAGATACTTCTTTTTGATTACTATTTTTAGTTGTGTATTTGCGTACGAAAAAGACATAACATTTACAGTTCAAGCGGGCAAAACTGATTGTTTCTATCAGAAGGTGTTACCGAATGAAGTGATTGATTTGGAATACCAGGTAAGAGTTATTTTGTTTTGGAATACCAGGTAAGTTTGGTATTCTAACCTCATAGGATTAAATCTATCAAAAATACCTAATTTCCTAACTACGTCTTTTCTAGCACTATCATTTAATTCAAGGACAAGGACAAGGCTTATACAGATTATGTTTACTTGAATACTGAAAGGCTACAATCTAATTTCATTTTAAACAACACTATGTTTCTTTAAGCTAACCCTTAAGTAATTTTTGTAGGAATTTATTATTATTTATAATCCCAGCTGTTCTCTTCTCTTAAGTTAGTTATTTTATTACCTTTTTAAATTATAGACCACGTTGTATACAATAAATATTGCACTGGACATGGCTTTCTAACTTAATATCCATATTATTATATTCTTACACTTGCCCTTTTGTAGCCCACACTATCCCAGTATTTTTTGCCATTCAGCCTTGTGTCTTTCTAACCTCCGACGAAAAAAGGGGTGTTATAAGTTTGTCATGTCTATCTGTGTATATGTCTGTGGCATTGTAGCTCCTGAATGAATTGACCGATTTTGTTTTTATTTGTTCGAAAGCTGACATGATCGAGATATTTCTTAGATTTAATTTATAAAGACCTGTTCAGGTGTTTGTCATCAGCTCATTTCCTACTTGAAAAATTGTTCCTACTTTCACTGATCTAATTGATTTGAAATTTGGTTAACTGTTACTTCGGTGGTATTTCCAAGACATGCTAACCTTAATCTGATGCTGTACCATCAAATAGTCTGCGGAATGCTCAATTCTTCAGAAACTCACAGCAGATATAGCATTTTTGGCCAAATAAGAATAGTCTCAGTGAGATAGATGATTAATGAAACCGGGGGCTACTTAAAATTTTTAATTTTATATAATTCCAACATACTCTAATGGCTGTGCTGTGTGAAAGTGCTCTTAATGGCTCAGGAGTCAGTTATGTTGTCTCTAATCCCTGCCTTGCCAATCAGCCTTTATATGCAGCAGGTATGAGCAGGTCGGGCACACCAAGCCTGCTTTGAGCTTGTACAACTTACAGGAATAGGTCTTACTTGATGAGTGGTGAGCCAATTGCCTTAACCTGTTGGTCGCCCACCATAAATGTGTTGCCATGCCCTGTATGCCAAGCCTCCAATACAGAGTATTCCAGAGATTTTGCAAAAAGAATAGTGATTTCAAAGTAATTGTATATCTTTATTTTTAAAATTCACCAGCCCAGTATACTGCTGGGTACATGTCTTCCTTCATGGGAGAAACACATAAGGAGTTTGGGGCTATAACACCACTATGATAGCCCAGTGTAAACTGCATGCGTACCACAAGGAACACGAGAAGCTCGAGAAACAGTTTAGTTCACACCATAATCGCATTTTAGTCAACCTTAGCTCTACAAAACTGACATTAGGGTGTAGACAAAACCGTTTCTCGAGCTTCTCAAGTTCCTTGTGCTACGTGTTATGGTGAGTTAAAGCGGTTACAGGTTACAGTTACAACCGAGTACACAAACCACAGCACCACCAAACTTCACTGTATATACCGGCTGGTCGAGCGGCCTGTACCCCTTACTATGCAGGCTACTTGGTCAAGAGGTCCCGGGTTCGAATCCCGGTAGGAGCAAATGTTTGTATGATGAGTACGAGCATTTGTTTACGAGTCATGGATGTTTATATGTTTATTTAGTATAATTCTAATATTAATATACATATTATTATCAATATTTATCTGTTATCTAGTATCCATAACACAGGTTCTTAATGATGGTTACTTTGTGCTAGATAATAGGTGTGAGTGTATGAATATTATTATTATTATACAGAGTGGTGCTGTCAATGCGATAATAAATTCAAACATGGGCTATATTAGTTCATAGAAATGGTTTGCCACATTTAAAAAACTTGTTATTCATTTGATAATTTCATGACATTTGTATGAATAGTATAGTATAACATTGGCTGCATTATTTCATAGCAATGTCATGAATTTATCAAATGAATAACATGTTTTTGAAAGTGCCAAATCATTTCTATGAACTAATATAGCCCATGTTTTTATTTATTGTCGCATTGACAACACCACCCTGTATACATATTTAATTTGTGTATAAAAGTAACAGCATGGTATTAACAGCATGTTGGCTTTAGCCGCCTGTGGTGGTCAAAGGTGAAGAGCTGCTCAGCTGCCACTAAGAATGTGATTACAGGTGATAGATTCATCGCACGGCGAGCTGGACATCTCGTTCCAGCTATCGGATCCAGTCGGGCGAGTGATTGTAGCCGACTACAAGAAGGCGGAGAATGCTCATAGACACACGGCTGTCCTCAACGGTGATTACAGGTTCTGCTTCGACAACACATTCAGCACATTCAGTCAGAAGACGGTAAGATAATAAATTCATCATCCCAAGTCCTCGGTAGCTTCTATTCTATTTATTATTTATAGCTATATGTCAAGCTTGACAATTTCGCCAGGGTCGGGTTTGGAGAAGACATGATGATTGATGACTTTAATCGGCTTTGTAGGCACATGATCAATCGGGCAACCTGAGGGCAAAATAAAATATATTATGGGAAGATATGTTAATATGGTTAATGGGGATAAAGGTAAAGGAGCTGCCACACTGCTGTTTAAAAATGTTTACAAATCTTTTTAAACACTAATACATTTACTAACAAATGTTAGGAATTGTTACATTCTGTTAGGTATTGTTAAGTGGAGCACTTGTGGAAAATGTTTACAAACATTTTAAAATAATTCAACAATTGGCCTGGATTATAAATTTACAAACAAATGTTTTATTAACACACAAATTACAATTTGTGAACTACTTTAGAAATGTTTACTAACATTTTCTAAGATAAAAACATTTTCCAACATAGTGATCGTATGTTTCTTAACAAATGTGTTAGCGTCATCGAACGAAGGATAGACGAACTAACGCCTCATTCTTTCCCGCCCACTATCCATTGAGTGCACCTAATTTTGTTTCACCTCTGCTCCGCGCGCGACCTCAGCGCCAGTAGTAGTATAGCGTCTTTCTTGCCACTTACCGCGCACTGAAAAAGTGATCCCCCTGGAACTTGAAATCCACTAGTGAAATAAGTGCTTGTGATTCGTCCAGGGTGCATATAAACTCTCCCACGAACAACAACATTCGTGTGCATAATAACTGTGACATTGTGTCCTTATAACATAATCTTAACGCTAAACGGAACCGTTAAAGAAGAAGCCGGCCGGCAAGAAGAGCGTGCGACTGGCTCTACACCTCGTGAAACCCGTAGACCACGGTCCTCACACCAAGATAGCATTGTCAAGGTAGGTGCACTCGCTCCTCATCCCTATATATCGTCACTGAGGCGTTAGGAAACTCGTTCGGTCTAGTGCCCCTTTTTGGCGGTACCAAAATGTTTACTAACGTTTGTAAACATTTTTAAACAACAAAAGACAAAGTATGACTACAATTTATTAGAGGAGTGGGAAACATTGACGCAATATATTATACACATTCGCGGCAGTTTAGTGCCGACTGTATGAAGAGAGAATATTGCTTTATAACCCATTACAATTCCTTCAAAAGAGGCGTGAAAGGCACCTCATGGGCCGGCAAGGTGAAGGTTAGAACTGTGTGTTCTTCAAATTAAACAAGATGCACTTTCAGGTATTCTTCGACCTGATGATCGACACTGAGGACAGCCACGACAAGGATTATGATGATGACAAGGAGATGGAGCTAGGTGAGTTTTTTTTTACAACTAGATGACAAACAAGCTGACGGCCCACCTGATGGTAAGCGGTTACCGCCGCCGCCTATACACACCTGCAATAACAAGGAAAAATCCTCAGTTATCCTGAGGCCTAAGATGAAATGCCGTCCATGCCCAGTAATTACACTGACTACCTTTCCCTTCAAACAAAACACAGCGAACTGTTTCACGGCTGAAATAAGAAAGGCGGTGGTACCTACCCAGACGACCCTATACATACGGGCCTATCTCTAGTGAAGTATTCCCTGTTTCATGGGCTAGGAATTTCGATTAAGATGGCCACTAATATGTCCATGCGCTCAATATGAACACTTTACAAGTCGAGTATTCAGCTTTTACCGGCTTTGTAGTCTAGGGAGTAATACCCATCGATATCAAGTCAAGTCGTAGAGGCGATTCGCCCCTGACGACTCACCAAGGTTTTCGCCTCCTCAAAACCCCGGTGACTCTGTAAAGGCCAGTTGCGGCTAACAGCAATAGTTATTCAGTCCAAAAATAACATAAACGATTCTCCCACGCTCACCGCTGTTAGGGAGCGTTCAAGTATTACGTATCGAATTTGGGGGAGGTGGGGGTCTTGTGAAACGTTACGATGCGTTACAGGGGAGGCAGGGGGTGTTTGAACTACGCGTTACGTAACATTGTTTTTTTGACCCTTCAGAACGGTCGCATAGAAAGAATATGAGCGAGTGAACTCTCACGCATTTTTTAAAACGTTTAAGAGAAGAACAATGGCGGATAAAGTAAAAATGTGTGCCAAACGGCCAAGTTAGGAAAACGACGTAATTAAATGTGTGATAAAAACATTAGAAATCTCTTGCTTTTAAAAACAAGACATTTCTAATGTTAATAATTAGGTATATATAATATTATACAATTATAAACAAAAATTCAAACCGACTCCAAAAAACTGGAAAGTATAAAATAATTAAATTTTAGTAGGTACTCATCCCCTAGGAACATATTTTTGGAGTTGGTGCTTCACTATCTATTGTTTCTGGAAACTTAGCTTTAATGAGTAGGGAATCTGTATTTGTGTGTCTTCAATTTGTAAAATTTTTCCAAGACCTTCCTACATGGAAGAAACCCATGAGGAGTCTGGGCCATAACACCACCACTGGATTAACAACCGGGTAGACATGAGTAACTCAGCTCTGAACCGGTTCAAAAATTCAGATCAATTGACTTGAACCGTTGACCTGCAGCTCAACGACAAAACAAACAGCTCACGGCTCACTCGCTAGATTAGGTATATTCACCCACAGAGTCACAGTTTCACCGAGTCACAGACACGCAAGTATTATTATCAGCGAACGAACCGCGAGCTGCGAAACGGCTCCGGTGTCGGTCGGCTCGGCGCGGCGGCACTCGGTAATATTCGACTCTGTGAGTCGCTCGCAAAACAGATCTACAAACGTTCAGCTCATAAGTGAGCTGATCTGTGAGCCGGTTCGCAGGTCCGGCTCACTTAAGTGAACCGTGAGCTGACCTGCGGTTCATAGTTTTTTGTTGAGTTACCCATGTCTACAACCGGGACCAACGGCTTAACGTGTCTTCCGAAGCACGGAGGAGCTCGAAATAACAAATTTTTGATTGACCCACCCCGGGACCGACCATGGCGAAAGTAGCTTTGTTTCCGTAATCGAAACCAGAGCGTTCAAACCACTACGCCACCCAGCTCCCCAACTTATTATTATTATTACTAAACTTACTTGACACTGTAAGTAGAGATAAGTCCACCCTTGCCCACAAACTGTAAATTTAAAATTTACCATGTAATGTATAAAGTGCAATAAAGATTATTAAGTCAATAAATATTCTTATCTATGCGTTTTACCATTTTTATTATAAAGACGTGTCACGCACGTGTTCACTTTGAATTCATTTAGCTACATTTGGTTCTCGTTAAAATTTGCGCAAGTTGCTTTGTTTTTGTAATAGAAACCAAAGCACCCAAACCACTGAGCCACCAAGCTCCTAAGAGAGTGCTCAAGTATTACGTAATGCATTTTTTGGAGATTTTTACGATAGTAATAAACAATATAAGTTGACGGTCACCCATCTAGCTTCCACCTTAGAAAGTTATCACTAAAAATTGTAAAAAAAAAATTTTAAACAAAAATTAAAACCGACTTCAAAAAACTGAAAAGAATAAAATAATTAAATTTAAGTAGGTACTCATCCCCTAGGAACCTATTTTTGGAGTTGGTGCTAAGTGGTTTCCAAAAACAATAGAAAGTAAAGCACCAACTCCAAAATAGGTTTTAATTTTTGTTGAATTTTTTTTACTTTATTTCTCATCTAGTTGTATAAAAAAAAGAATTCAAACAAATAAAATTTCGAATCAAAATTGGTTCTTTCGTTTAGGAGCTACGGCGCCACAGATACACATACAGATGCGTCAAACTTATAGCACCAATCTTTTTCTTCGCCGGCTTAAAAATGTAGCCAAATGGCGGTAGTTATCAGTCATAAAAGCTTAGCAAAGACAACTGTCAGCGTCATTGTTCGCGGGACCTCAGTGACCGCGATTGCTGTAAAGTGTAAAGTAATTAAATAATCGTATCATGTGTGTCGGGTCGTGTATGCAATTATATAGTAGACACACTAGTGATATAAGTTTAACGTATCGGTACCTAGTTACTAGTGGTTACTCGCGGTAGTGGTCTCCTTTCAAATGAAATAAAAGTTTATGTTTTGAAACTGAGATGTGATAATAAGAAAAGAAAGAAAGAAATGAAATTGAATCAGTGCTAAAAATATAGTACATATAGAATAATAGTGGGTAACATAGACATTATTAAAGAACAATAAATGATACGGAAAGTACTACATGTTATACGCAAAGAGAAATTTATAATTTTGTAGAAGTCCAAACATTAGGTGGCTTGCTCAACTTTTTTTGTTTTTGTTTTATACAACTAGATGACAAACAAGCTGACGGCCCACCTGATGGTAAGCGGTTACCGACGCCTTTAGACACCTGCAATAACAAGGAAAAGTCACTTGATATTGCAGGTGCGTTGTCATCCTGGGGCCTAAGACGAAATGCCGTCCATGCCCAGTAATTGCACTGGCTACCTTTCCCTTCAATCCGGAACACAGCGAACTGTTTCACGGCTGAAATAAGAAAGGCGGTGGTACCTACCCAGACGACCCTACATACGGGCCTACCACCTAGTAAACTAATTAAGATAATAACACAAAATTTGTTGTGTGATTCTGAGGTTCTGTTGATAGAACTTAATTTATGCTTGTTAGTTTCATTATTGTTTTGGCTAATTAATTTAATATTGACATTTGCACGTCTGCTGCTGGGATGGACTGAATAATAAGTTCATACTCTGCGATGTATGTACTACTTATTTTGGTGTATATTAATAAATTGTCAACGTTGTTATTTAGGCAAATAAAAGGTTGATTGATTGATTAATAGATATTAAAATATGAATGACTTAAAAATCTTTATTTTAAAGCTAATTCTGAATAAAAACGTTTTAAAAATATGTCTTATTATAATTGTTTTTTGATGTCTTTATTTTAAATTTAAGCTATTTTTGATATTTTTTGTTAAAAATTATAGATTTGTATTCTTAATTTTTGATTTTAACATTATTATAAATGTTTGTAAAATTACTTAGTAATTAAAATAGAATAAAACTAGAAAAATTTTACGTCCTGAGGCAGGAATCGAACCTGCGACCTTTCGCTATCCGGGCGACTGCTTTGACCACTGAGCCACCCAGGACTTGGGATATCCCTGTGAAATTCTTCTAGTCTATCTTGTATTTGCGTTTATGAGCTAACGTCTACCCTACAATGTCGAAATATTCTATTTCAACATCCGAAACGAGTATTTTTACAAATACCGACGAATCGGTTAAGTTGGGGCAGTGCTTTCAAATATTCTTAATTTCAAAAATAAATCAATAAAAAATAATAATAATAATTTCTTAATTTTAAAATTTTTCTAGTTTTATTCTATTTTAATTATAGATTTGTTTTAATAATATTCTTAAAAATATCCTCTTACATATCATTTGATCTCGCGATCCAGGAAGTTCGTTTTGGTTTATTCTAATTACATCTACGAACTGATTTTCATAGAATTATGTGCCCGAATATTCCTGTGTATTTATTTAAACGCGAGAGAGGTATAATAACGCACGTCTGTGACATCACTACAAAGTATAAGCTGGGGGGATACGAAAGCAGCGACAAAGGTGATATTACAAAATCCCTAAACGGAAAGACACCTAGAGAGAGACTGTACTTCGCGTTCGGCAATATGTGTGTGCCGAAATATGAGAGAGCACAGAACTAGCGATGCAGATAACGACTGTTTTGGGAGTGGCAGCAGAGGCAGGTATTACCAAAGATAGTTAAGGGGCTAGCTTATATCTTAGTCGAGCGATTGTTTCTCGCGACCCGTGTCGAAAACGACCCATGGGCGCTTATGTGATTTGTAACGCGCCGATATTATCGTGGACGTCCACGGTACAACGATAACACAGGGAAGTAAAGTATGACGTGGACGTGGACGGAAATTTAAAAGCGTCTTCATATTTAGCTTCTGCTCGGAACCCTTTTCATCAACGTCTGGTGTTCCTCAGGGTTCCTACCTTGGTCCGGTCCTCTTTAATGTCTTTATAAATGATATAGTATCTATCTTCAACCATGGAACATGCCTTCTTTACGCAGATGACATGAAAATATCAAAGCAAATAAACAATATTGGTGATTCGCTTTTATTGCAAGATGACTTAGACCGTTTTCGTCAATGGTGCGTCAAGAACAAGTTGGATATGAATATTGACAAATGTAAGCATATCAGATTTACGAGATGCAAAGATACCTCGAAGGCAGTCTATAATATCAACGGTCAGACTTTGGAGGAAGTTGAGTCGATCCGTGATTTGGGAGTGGTACTGGACAAAAAATTACGTTTTCATAAACACATCGAACAGGTTGCCACAAAAGGATTCCAAATGCTAGGGTTCATATTACGCAACTGTAAAGAATTCAAGAAGTCCTCCATAAAAATTCTTGTGTTTTTATCTTTAGTTCGATCTAATCTAGAATACTGCAGTCAGGTTTGGTCCCCACCCACAATATGACGTGCACAACAAACACATTGAACGTATTCAGAAAAGGTTTTTGTGGCACCTCTCATATCAAGCACACAAAGCTAAAGAGCTGCCCTCGTATGGGGAGCGACTGGCTTATTTCAAACTGAATACTCTGCAAGAGCGGAGTCTGCTCCTGGATCACATGTTTTTATATAAATTAATCAATGGGTCCGTGGATTGCCCCTTTTTACTAAGTTTAGTCAGTCTCAATATTCCAAGCAAATTGCCTCGCCTTAGTAGGTTCGTTCCGTTTGCGATTAAAGGTTGTAGAACCAACCTGGGTCATCATGCCACTATGCTTAGAATTCAAAGACAACATAATATTTTAGTTAGACAGTGCAACGTTGATATTTTTTCCGATAAACCAGGAAAGTTTAAACGTGAAATTACAGGTTCTTTTGCCCAAGGGAACTTATAGTATAGGTCCTATCTGTCAAAACCACATAGTTAATTTAGATTACATCAAGTATCTTTTGTTTAAGCAACTCATGTTTTAGTTATTAACTGCATCTATATAAAATTTTATCATAAGTAGTTATCGTAAGAATAAGAGCCCACCACTGCATGCCGTGGCACTCTTTAATTAAGACTGAACTTAGTTTAAACTTTTATGCCTCAAATTACTATTGAATGTTATAGTGTAAGCCTTGTTTGTTGTCCTAATAAATAAATATATTTCCATACAATTTACTTCTCTGTGTTATCGTTGTACCGTGGACGTCCACGATAATATCGTCGCGTTACAAATTATAAAAGCGCACAATGCGTCGCTTAGCGCCTTATATCGGCTATATCACGGAGAGTGTTCTGAAGAGCTTTTAAACCTTATCCCACCTTCCCCCTTCCTACTCAGCACGCGTGCCGGTCTGCAGAGTCATCAATTCACTGTCTCCACCTCAACATCACGTACAAAGAAATTTAGTAGCTCTTTTCTTTGTCGTACTTCCAGAACTTGGAATTCTTTGCCAGCACATGTGTTCCCTCCTTCCTATTACATGAGTTCTGTCAAGTGTGGCATGAAAAAGCACCTTTTGGGCCGGCAAGGTGGAGGCGGCTACAGCAGTGTCTAAACTGCACTATCTGTCTTCGCATATGGACTCTTCCTACCGCTTCACATCAGGTGTTGAGTCAATCACAATAATAAACTGTTCTTTGTCGGCAGGTAACTCTGCGGAGACATACATGATGCGAATCCGCGACATATCTGAGTCGGTGACGCGCGTTAAAGATAACGTGTCGACCGCCAAACGGTTGCAGGAGTTGCACTCGGCTCATGAGGCGCGAGACAGGAACAGGGCCGAGGAGATGTGCTCCAGGTGAGTTACAGGGAATTTTTTGTATTTAGGGAAAGGTAGCCAGGGAATTACTGGGTATGGGAGGTGTTTGGTGTTTCATTTGAAATAAAACCAATTTACCGGATTTAACTCGCGTTTAATTAGATGTTACTTTATTATTATACACCCGACGTTTCGATTACTTTACAGCGATCGTGCTCACGGGAAGACTGAAGATGTCAGTTGTCTTTGATAAGTTTTAAGTTAACTACCGTAACTTTGTGTTTTTGAGCGGTCCGAATTACGCATACTTACGGAGTTTACGGTGTCAGTTTTTTGGTAAATTGGTTTTATTTCAAATGTTAGGAAGCACCTCCATACATGCCGTCTAAAAGTGTCTATGGTTCCTTTGAAATCTGTCTAAATTTAGTTGACAGCTCTAAACGAATTCTTGCTAATTTTTTAACACCCGACGAAAAAAGTGTGTTATAAGTTTGACGTGTCTGTCTGTATAACTGTGTATCTGTGTGTCTGTCTGTGGCATCGTAGCGCCTAAACGAATGGACCGATTTTGATCCGGTTTTTTTTTGTTTGAAAGCTGATGTGACTACGATGGTTCTTAGCTATAATTTATGAACATCAGTTCAGGCGTTTGATGACTATCAGCTCATTTTCTACATGAAATTAGGATTTTACTAACTTTTACAGATCCGATTGATTTCAAATTTCGTGTACTGTCACTTCGATGACATTCCCATGACATACTAACTTTGAGCTGATCCTATACCATCAAGAAGTCTGCGAAATGCTTAATTCTTCAGAAACTTACAGCAGATATAGCGTGTTTGGACTCTTATGAATAGTCTTAATGAGATGGTGTTAGAAAGATGATTAATGACGCCGGGGGTTACTTAAAATTTTTAATTTTTCAATTATCTTAGTACATATTGCGAGAAAGAGATATACTTAAATTTAGACTTAGAGTGTGTCTTCAGAACTAGGCAAATACTGATGGACTAGCTAGAGGAAGTTCACGCGGTCCTCCCAAGTCCTCCCGCATTGTGAAAGTTCGCGGATTCAGTCTCCGCACCGGGACATGATTTTATTCCATTTTAAGTTTAAACTTTTTTATTTTTATTATTGATTTTACTTCAATCCACAACACTTAAAGATAATAGGTACATCAGAATATTATTAAACATATTGCCAATTATATATTTTCATTATTTAGACAATTCAATTACAGTAGTACAGTAGTAAACAAATCTCGATTTTCTTGGTATTAAAGAGAATTTATTTCAAAAATCCATTAGCCATAAAAAGATTTAAAAATATTTCTAATTCTACTAAGATAATTATGCCCTTTGCGTATCGTATGTGTGAGTGAGTGCTTGACTATGGTGTGTGTGGTGTTTGTCTGTGTTGTGTGCCTATTGTATGTCATCCAATATCACAGTATGTTCACGACATTCTGCTTGATACTTGACTTACCCGAATGAATGATGTCCAAGGACGAAAACAGCTTGTTAAATTTTAACTGCGTAAGTCACACAATAGAATACTTCAAAGGAGAGGACCACAAATGTATGAAGCCTGGGCTTAAAATAATTTTAATTTTGAACAGCAATCCTACTTAAGTTGGGTGAGTAGGTATAATTATTTAGAATTTTTAGTGCAACTAGGTGGTAGACCCGTATGTAGGGTCGTCTGGGTAGGTACCACCGCCTTTCTTGTTTCGGCCGTGAAGCGGTTCGCTGTGTTTCGGATTGAAGGGAAAGGTAGCCAGTGCAATTACTGGGCATGGACGGCATTTCATCTTGGGCCCCAGGATGACAACGCACCTGCAATATCAAGTGACTTTTCCTTGTTATTGCAGGTGTCTATAGGCGGCGGTAACCGCTTACCATCAGGTGGTCCGTCAGCTTGTTTGTCATCGAGTTGTATAAAAAAAAAAAAAAAAAAAAAGATTTTATAGCCCCCCGTTTATTTTTAAGACAAACTTGAAAATGCCATACTACAGTTACTTTTTGCGTCTTGTTATTGCATTGATATAACAACCACTACTCTTTACTTAGAAAATATAGAGCTGGAGCTAAAACTTTAGTAAAATCCAAAATATTTACAACAATTGGTGCATTTGACATGTTTTACGACTTGAAAAACGAGGGAAAAAAGCAAATCTGCGTTTAGTTTCTGCTGGGACATTATTTACATTTTTAGACAAACGGGCGATTCGAAAAATCTGATTGATTTAAAATCAAGTAGCTTATTAAATTACCTTTTTAAAGAGGTATATCACATTGCTGTTCATAATTATTCGGAATAAAAGCCCAAGAAAGACCGTGTCCTTTTACAAACATTTATTGTTACATGAAAAAAAAAAATCTATTTTAACAGTTTGACCTTGAGGCCGCCCTTATTCCGTCCGTAACAGATGCGGCTTTCGTAGTGCAACTGTTACGGTTGATGTGCTGTCTTCTGTACAGATGTACCACAAATTAAGTTTTTTGTTCTTTTACCGTTTCAGGGTAATGGGCTGGTCAATGTGGCAAATCGTTCTGATGATAGTCGTTGGAATAACACAGGTAAGAAACGCGTTGATAAGAATTGACTTCAATGACACCACGAGACGTTATAAAATAAGCGTTCTGCTTATTTAGTAACGTTATGCCAAACAACATATTATCTTACTTTTTTTAACCTACTTTATTCCTCACTAATGTGGAATAAAGTGGGATAAAAAGTGTTTATCGTGTGCTTTTATGTTCGTATTATAAAAGAAGCGTTCTGTTTCGTTTGCAACGTTTTGCCCACCACAATGCCCTAAATGTTGTACCACTTTATAAGGGCCACATTTCACAATTATAAAGTGTCTTAATTCTTGAGCTACAAAATAAGCGTCTCGCTAGTTTTCTAACGTTACGCTAACAAACATATCTTACATTTTTTACACCACTCTATACTACATTTTGTAACATCTTGTGTCTTTAATTTTTACAAAATAAACGGTCTGCTTATTTTGTCTTAAATGTCTTAAATTTTTCTACCACTATAGACTAGAACACATTTTATAATGTCTTGATTAATTCATAAGTTACTAGATAAGCGTTTTGCTTTTTTTGTAACGTTAAACTAACCACCATATCTTACACACATTTTTATACTACTCTATTCCACGTGTGCCTTAATGAGTCTTAATTCTTAAGTTACAAGATAAGCAATCTGCTTATTTTGTAACGTTACGCTAACCAACATGTCTTAAACTCTTCATTACATTTTATACTACACTTTAATAACGTCTCGTGTCTTATGTCTTGAGCTACAGAATATTTTGTAACGTTACACAAACAACCATGTGGTTGATGTAACGTTTTCAAATAATTATGAAGACTGTAATCATATAATAGCGCCAAACTTTCCCAAGATGCATTGAAATGTGTTACACCCTTATTTTAATGCAATAGCTAAAGAAATAAAGTAATTACATTCACACACATGGCCCATAACTCTACAACTAACACATGTCACGTCAGTCACATGCAATTTCAAGACCGCAAAGAGCAGTTTGCAATACTGCGTATTTACAAAAGTCTCCAAATTGAAATATCGCGGCAGCGGCTTCTTAGCGCTGATTCGCTCAAACTAGATTCTCATCACAAAACACCCAGAGAAATCCCAAACAAGTTCAGACAAAGAAATGTGTGGAAATCCAAGATATTGGCCCTAATTCTGGAGAACACGTGCTAAGTTCAAATTTAAGTTCAGTCCATCTCTTTCTCTCAATACGAATACAAAAAGGATAGCTGTCTTATTATTTGACATTTAGAAAGATGCGTTCAATTTTCGACCTTATTGAACGTGATAAAACGCAGTGTTTATGAGGCACCTCCGTACATGCCGTCTAAAATTGTCTATGGTTCCTATGAAATCTGTCTAAATTTAGTTGACAGCTCTAAACAAATTCTTGTTATCCTTTCAATAAGTAATAGGAAAAGGATTCCTATTACATATTGCGAGAAAGAGAGATATACTGTACTTAAATTTAAACTTAGTGTGTCTCCAGAATTAGGCCCATAGACTTTTTTCTCCCTCCTGTGAAATGACGTCAAAGCTAATACGCGGTATTTACAAATTGCTCTTGCGCTGTCCTGCACGCCAACTATATTATTGTGTATTTTTTTCAGGTTATCTTCCTAAAGAGTTTATTCGAAGAGAGTAATGCTCGAAGCTTTAAGAAGTTAATACCAGGACTCGGGTCTCGATGATTTGGGTATAATTATTATAAAGAATTTTATGGCCGTATAAATAAATAATGGGGTAGAAAATGGCGGAGTGATTGAGACAACATTTAATTTTTGTCAATTGCGGATAAAGCATGTCTCGAAGGCTAGACAAAGGAATAATAATGTGAAAAACTAATACTATAAACATCTTTGTATGAAATAGCATTACATTATTAGACTGCACGGGATTAATGTCTTTGATACGCAAAAATATATGTATCCGTTTGTCTGTCACTTAGGAGTGTTTTCGACTGTCCGCACATTATTACAATGGTTATTAAATTATGTAATATTAGTGTCTGTGTTGACGAGAAATATTTCAACTTTAGCACGAAGTGCATGAAAACTAATTATTAGTACTTTTCCTGATTTTTTGAGATAGTATACATATGGGATATGGAACATCTCCTATATGAAAACGTGTGTTCTCTCGGAATCACAGGCCTCAGAGTGAACAATGGATAGACAGGGGTAAACGTGCTAACGAAGATTGAACGCCATTTTCGAACCCATTCTCTATTCAACCGGCTCGTGAATAGTCTAGATAATTTATTTTGCCTTTCAAGTCATTTATCTGGTCAGCAGCGATTAAAAGTAACTAGCGCTAGTTCTGTATGTACACTGCCGCACACTGTATATACAGGGTGGTGTCGTCAATTCCACAATAAATTGAAACATGGGCTATTCGTTCATTCATTTGATAATTTCATGACATTTCTATGAAATAATGCAGCCAATGTTATATTATTTCATAAAAATGCCATAAAATTATTAAACAAATAAGATGTTTTTGAAAGTGGCAAACCATTTCTATGGACTAATTTAGCCCATGTTTTAATTTATTGTCGCATTGACAGCATCAACTTGTATAATCATATCACTTGAGAAACAAAGGAGATGGTAAGGTTTTGGCACCATTTCAGATTGTAGACAATAATGTGCTGAATAGCATGGTTTCTGTTAAATAACACAAAACTATTATTGCATCAATTACAAATAAAGAAAATAAAACGATTAAAAAATATATGCTCTCGAATATGAAAAGAAAATATCTAGCCGGCCATCAGGAGACGCGGGTTCGAGTCCCGCCTTTAGCATGTATTTTTTATCGTTTTCTTTTCTTTATTTGTAATTGGGATGTTGCCTAAGTTTGAATATGGCGCGGATTCGGAAAATATACGCTACTGTTACCCATAAAAACAATTCACACTTAAAATATATGGAATATTGTTAAAGTTGTACTGTTTTAAAAATTAAAAAAAAAAAAAAAAAAAAATTTATCATAAATTTTAATGATAATAGATTTCTGACATCAATTAAAACAACTATTATTATGACCACTATTAATAAAAACATACTTAATACATAGTTATCATCAATTACGAAGAAATGTATGGGCATACTGACAAAATGTCAGTATGCCCATACATTTCTTCGTAATATGGGAACATGTGACGTCACCTGTTCCGTAGATTTTCTATGGAGCGTTTTTGGACGACGCGCCGCAACGCATCAAACATATCACTATATCTGTGAAACTATTGATCTTAGACATACTATTTCTTTTGCAATATTACTTTATGAGTTATAAACTTCTTATTTATGAAATAAAAAAAAGTTGTCAACTACCCTATTGTTACAATAAAGTAGTCGCACCAAAAACATTAAAATTACCCAAAAAAAAAATCTTTATCGAAAACTCAAAATGAAAATGTCATAACTCTAGTAATCGGCTGTGAATGTCATTCAACCTAAATTCATTTTGAGTTTTCTATAAAGAATTTCTTTTTTTTTGTATAAGTAATTCTGATAGACCTTGTATTTTATTGCATAAAAATAACGAAATAAAATAAGTATTGTATAAAATGGCAACATAGAAGTCATAAAAGTGTCAAAAAGTGCATAGGACATAACCACAATAAAAAAGTTGACTATAATGACATATTGATATTTAGTAAAGGTTATTATTATTAGTACTCAACATAGAATCGTGAAAAACAAAATTGTGCTGTGACATTGACATTTTGTTTTCTTCAAAATGGCGACCTCTGTGATGCTTTTCAGCTAATTAGAATATGTTTTGCCGCTTTTGTCAGTCAAGATTCATGGAAATGATAAGGTAAGATGTCAGATTCTTACAAAAATAACTACAGACAAAATTGGGCCCATGAGCTGGGCCAAATCCCATAGAAACATTTACTATAAACTTTTATTACATTTCCCGAAAATCTGTGGAATTGCTTAAAATAAAGTGCCAATGCCTGCCACCTTCTTTGTACAAACGAAACGTGTCGTGAAACATCAATGTACAGACGCTAGCACATCAAGCGCAACAGTTGCACTACGAAAAACGCCCCTATTACGAACGCAGTAAGGGCGGTCTTGAGGAGCTCGGTGGCGTATTGGTTTGGGCGCTTTGGTTTCGATACGAAAAACAAAGCAACGTACGCCATGGTCGATCCTGGGATGGGTCAATCAAAGTTTGTTATCTCGAGCTCCTCCGTGCTTCGGAAGGCACGCTTAGCCGTTGGTCCCGGTTGTTCCTGCAACCGCTTTAACCCACCAACACGCATTGGGCCAGCGTGGTGGTGTTATGGCCCAAGCTCCTCATGTGTTCCTCCCATGTAGGAAGGCCTGTGCCCAGCAGTGGGACGTATATAGGCTGGTGATGATCATGATGATGAATGGCGGTCTCATGGTCAAACTGTTACGTTTGATCTGGTGTCGACGGTACGTAAAGTCACTGAAGATTTAAGCCAGTGTTATTTGAGTTAGCGAATAAGGGAGCTGGTTTGTACATTACAAGAAATACACATAAAGAAAAAGATGAAAAAATATAGTTTAAAAAAACTAAAAAAACGCTTTAATAGCAAATCGAATTAAACATCAGAAAATAAATTATAAGCTTATCAAAATATTGTATTGTCGGTGGTCGTTGATAAGTCTACAACATTTGAAGTAAATCTGATCGCTTAAAGTGGGGCAAAATTGAGCCCCAACGAGTTAATTACATACATACAAACAAACAAACATGCAGGTGAAACTAATAAAAGCGTGTTAAAAATTATATGCTCCAGGCGGGAATAGAATCAGCGTCTTCTGGGGTCTCGGGCATGACCGGACCCATCGTTTTCTTTATCTGTATATTTATTACAATAAAGTATGCGATATAAACGCTCAAAATCTAAACATTTAATGGTACATTGTACATGACAATTGGCGGAAGTAATCAAAACAGATATTATTAATAGTCAATTTTCTTTTTATTCGCTTTGTTTCGTCGTTAAGGGGCTACCTCGTGCACACTAGCGACACCAATTGATTGTTATTAATTATGGTGAATTTAGAACATAATAAACAAAAACGCTTTAGAGAATTGCTGAAGAACGGTATTTGTAATTTTTCAAGATGTATCTTGCATAAAGTGTCTACCTATAAGTAACCAAATTTTTTATTATTGTTAAAAGTGGCCACTTTCGGCAATAATGAAAAAATAGGTTACATGTAGAGGAATATCTTATACCGAGCACATCTCAAAAAATTACAAATACCATTCTTTAGTCATTCACTAAAGCGTTTTTGTTTATTATGTGCTATACTCATCACAATTAATATAGATCAAGTGGTGTCGCTAGTGTCGACGAGGTATCGCCTTAAAAACAATTTTTTAGTCCAAAAACTGCAACACCCAAAATTACATCATGGCGTCTATGTCACTTAGGTGACGTTTAGTTGACTTCTATGTCGCCCGCCATATTGCCATAGTGAATCGACGAATCTTTTTGAACTCGCCGAAAATGCTCGACCTCATAATACAAACATATGCTCCTACCGCGGCGAACGTAGAGAGCCTAGAAGCATAACTTCATACAAAACTCGTCGCAAAATGGGTACCCTCGGCGGCTAAAAGAGAACGTCGGATAAAATCGGCTAATATCGAAATTGTATAGCGCCCTCTCGGTCTTCTGATTTACACGCGCCGGACGGGTCATATATGCACAATGTAACCATGCAAAATTTTATGACGACTTTCATAATTATATATCGTCATTTTTAATAAATATAGCAATGTTGTAAATCGGTCCACTTATTCAATTTTAGAGTTGAGACGAATAATACTGATTTAAACAGTCAATTTAACGTAATGTCTTAATTATATATTTTTAAAGATCAGAAATGAAATGGGTTCGCTTCATTCATTTAATAAAAAAAATCTAAATATCTGTCATGACATTATTTATTTGTATTAAGGACATAAGAAAAAAAAATTGTCATCAAGTGGTTTTATTTCTTGAAATAAATTTAATGAAATAAATTATTTCTTGAAATAAATTTAATGAAATAAATTATTTCTTGAAATAAAACCACTTTACTGGATTTAACTTGCGTTTAATTAGATGTCACATTATGATTTTTTATACCCAATGTTTCGATTACTTTATAGCGATCAAGGTCTCGGGAAGACTGAAGTAAAGATGTCAGTTGTCTTTGATAAGTTTAATATTAACTACCGTCATATTTTTTATAGTTATATTTTGAGTGTTCCGATTCACGCCATGGAGCTTACAGTGTCCGAAGGAAGAGTAAATACGGGCTTGAGACTTTGTAATTTGGATGATAAGATCCCAAGCTGGTGTGGTCCAAGTATCTTCTCTATTCAAATTATGATGTTGTTTTATTTCAATAACCTCACGAAACTATCTTGCAGTCTACAACTTTACTTACTACGACTTATCCTTAACAGTTTAAAATAGATACCTATACTATTTCCACATCATATTGTAAATGTAAATTATTAAAGTAATAATTAAACATACACATGTTAAATAATAATTTCAATTTCCATTTCAATTTCAACTTTATTGCTTTTCCACAATGGTCTTAAGGTCTAAAAAAAAATATTTTGTCTGTACATCATGGACCCTGACCATAATACTTAAATTTATTGAGAAAGGTGTAGAAAATGGCATCATATTGTAAGGAACTGTGGCAAAATATCCATAAATTGGAGGTTTGTTTATCATTCTTACAAAAAGTATATAAGGCAACGATGTATAAAGCCATAATTGATTATTAGTAGGTAAATTAACTATTAAACAAACACAATAACAATAAGTCGTCATAAAAGTTTGCAGAGTTAAAAGTTGAGTTGAAAATAAATAAATACTGTCACACACAAATGACTGCATAACATCATCCACTCGTGTATTTGTTCAAATTGTCCACAAATATTGGCCCAACATGGCGGCCAATATTTTTGTTTATATTTGACTCGATTATAAAGGTTTAGGAGAGACTTACATGTAAAATTTAATTCCAGTGCTCTTATTATGTTCACCTACGCGACTGACACACCATTTTACTTCACTTTTGGACATATTTACTGAGATTTTATTATTTTTTTACGAGTACATCACCGTGACGCAGTCAATGACAAACTAAATCATGGCGCGGAGTCCGATTTAAGCCCCGCCCACTTTGGAGTCTCTTTAGGGGTGTCATTTTGGATGGGCTAGTTACTCGTCTATGTTATTATCGGTCGCCGTCCTACCGGGATTCGAACCCAGGATCTCTTGTAGAGCCTGCATAGCAGGGGGTACAGACCGCTCGACCATCCGCAGCCGGTCGTCAATAAAAAGAAAAAAAAAACTCTTCTGCATATTTTTGTCTTTTTGACAGCATAGTGTTTAAAGACTCATTATAGACCATTGGATTTAATTTTTAACCCCCGACGAAAAAAGAGGGGTGTTATAAGTTTGACGTGTCTAAACGAATGGACCGATTTTGATACGGTTTTTTTCGTTTGAAAGCTGATGTGACTACGATGGTTCTTAGCTACAATTTATAAAGATCAGTTCAGGCGTTTGATGACTATCAGCTCATTTTCTAGATAATATTACTAACTTTTGCAGATCCGATTGATTTAAAATTTGGTGTACTGTCACTTCGGTGACATTCCCATGACATAACTACTAACCTTGAGCTGATCCTATACCATCAAAAAGTCTCCGAAATGCTTAATTCTTCAGAAACTTACAGCAGATATGGCGTGTTTGGGCTCTTATGAATAGTCTTAGTGCGATGGTGTTAGATAGATTATTAATGACGCCGGGGGTTACTTAAATTTTTAATTTTGCAATAATTGTCTTCAGAATCGAGCCCACTGCCTAATATTTTAGTTAGTACCTATTTATATGAAACAATGTCTCAAATGATGAGTGATAATGTTTTTTACCAAAGCACATAATAGGTTAAAATTTTGTACAAAAACTTAAAATGCACAATAATTAGATGTAAGTTAATGTAAAGATGAATAAATTATTATACGTAATGACATTTTTCCCTTATTATTTTTTTTTACTTAAGATAAGTGTGTCAAACAAGGTTAGAGCCCAACTGATATTTTTTTTTATACAACTAAATGACAAACAAGCTGACGGCCCACCCGCTGGTAAGTGGTTACCGCCGCCTATTGACACCTGCAATAACAAGGGAAAATCACTTGATACTGCAGGTGCGTTGTCATCCTGAGGCCTAAGATGAAATGCCGTCCATGCCCAGTAACACTGGCTACCTTTCCCTTCATTCCCAAACACAGCGAACTGTTTCACGGCTGAAATAAGAAAGGCGGTGGTAACTACCCAGGCGACCCTACATATGGGTCTACCACCTAGTGGCGTTTACCGCCTATAAACGCTAGTAGCACCCTGGGACACTACTCACGCACTGCATACTATAAGAAAATCAAGAGATGTATTGATATGTCGCATTTCAAATGAGTTACACTAATAATTACCTACAGGCCTATATCAATTTTATCCAGTGCATCAATAATCTTGGCAAAATAATAAATATTCGTTTAAACTTTTTATATAAATATAACATTTTAGCTCAATCACAACATGTCTTAGGAAAGGTTGGTATATCTACTTGATCTACGTAGATTAGTATAGGCGCATTATTGTATAACAGAAAACTGATAAAAAATTACGTAGTTTTTGCCGGTATTCGATGGTGTCTCAACTAATATATTTATTACAATAATAACAAAATTGTGTCTGAACGAACGTTGTGTTAAAAAATTGGTGTAAGTACTTTTGAAAAGAAAGTGTTTGTGTTGGCGTGCAATTTGAGCATTCTTGTAATTTAAGTGAAATGGACGTGAAAAACGTCGAGAATTTAATCGTAGTTATCCACCTCATCAAAGTATAATGCACTGATGTGTTACGCCAGCATTTCAATGCAATATTTGCAGAATTAAAGAGTAACCTATATGGCTGTATGGGCATTAGTTCCTCTTGCCTTCTCAATAGAGAGGGAACTTGAAAACAACAATCAAAGACTGTCAAGGAGTGTTTGGCGGGTTTTAATGGCGTCGGTCAAGATTTTTATTTTAATTAATAAAAATTGCGTCGGAGCGAACATTGTGTTATAAAATTGGTGTAGTTTTATTATTCAAGTGTTTGTGTTAACGTGCAACTAAAAGATTTATAGAATAAAAGTGATTAAAGTTTGAAATACTATGAGAACTTTTTTGTGGTTATCCACCTCATCAAGTAGCATATAAAGTGACTATCATCGTATATTTCTTGTCAAATACTCCCAAGAAGCACTGAAATGTGTTACGCCAGCATATTAATGCAATAAAAGAAGAAATAAAGATATACTCCAGACATGGCTGCATGGTCCTTAGCTTCCTTTGCCTTCCCTTTATAGGGAAAATAAAAAAAAAACATAAAAATTAGCAAAAAAATAATAGAAGTGTCAAAAGTCAATGTCAAATCTGTCAAACAAAAATGGACGACTGTTTTTGTTGTTGACGGTTTTGCAATTTTTCGCCAATTGCGAATTTTATTGATTGAAGACCTATGATAATTACTGTTTTTTTTACTTCAAAACACTGTTTATCATAATATGGACCGTATACCATACGTATGTTATTTAATCAATAGCGAGTAAATGCAAGCAAAATGCTTGCTGTGTTGTTACTAAACCGAATGACTACAAAAAGCCGAATGACTCGAAAACTAAAGAACATTAAGCCTGCAAAAGTCGAGACGAAGCAGCTGGAGACTTCTGGCCCGGTTTGTTGTAGAACCTGCTTGAGCACCGAGGACTTGGAACCGATATTCTCTAGCAAAGATAATGAAAAGAAAAGATCTCATGAGTTGAATTTAGTTACGGGTTTAAAGGTAAAAAATCTGTTTATTAAAAGAAAGTAATACGATAGAATTATTTTATTTATGTTATTTCCGTTATTACAGTATGTGGTCCCTGAAATAATAAAATAAACATATAAACAATATAAAATCATTATAAGTAAATGTCTGTAACAGAGTCAGTAACAATATTATTTGTTAATTGATTGAAGTTTAGTTGTCTATTGTGTTCAATTAAAAACTGCCATATCTCATACTAATTTTTAGATAAAAATGGATGATGGCCTATCTCAGAAAATCTGTAACAAGTGTGTAGAAACTATAAAAGCAGCTCTTCAGTTTAGGCGTAAGAGTAGGAAGGCAGAAAAGGCGTTACTGGAGTCAGCAACAAAAAAGACAAAAAGAAAATATAAGCTGCGCAAGAAAGATCTAAAAACTACTAAAGTGAAGACCAAGATAGAGGGTGATGCTGATGCTACATATAATATGTTTGTAGAAATAGATTTTCAGAATGACGTATACAATGATGACACACAGGCTGATACGTACCAGAGTGATGTGGTGGATGATGAAGAAGATATCAAGGTAGAAGTTAACGAAGAAAGTGAAGTAAAACAGGTGAGTAGTTATTTCTTTAGATAAATATTGCAAATAAGAAGGCTCAATGTCACCGGAAGGGCAAAGGAAAGGGCTATGCTCGTTTCTCTGCATGATCAAATCAGAAATAATGATATCTGTAGAACTATGTTGCTGATAGAGCCCAAAAAATTGCGAACCTCAGTGTAATGTAAATAACAAAGGTCTCTCCTTCCTATAACATGGGTTCCTTCAATAGGGCCTGATAAAGCACCTTTTGGACCGGCAAGGTGGAGGTAGCTAGAGCAGTGTCTTAACTGCACTAACTGTAATACCAGTAACTGTTTAAAAACAGTGTGTATTCCAGTCAATTATTATAGTTTTTTTATAACTCATAACTTTTTAAGACAACAAATAAATTCAATGTCACTGTTAGTATTGCGAGTTTGCTGAAAATGTGTTTCATTTTCCTTTACCAAATATAATAAAAAATCTTGGGAAATCCTTAGCTTACATACAAAAATGTATCTTAATCAGTTCAGTGGCTAGTTTCAGAGTAACTTTTTGGATTATTAAAGGATTTACTTTTTTATAATACAACAAGGGCATCAAACGTATGATCTGTCTGATGGTAATTTGAAATTTTTCAGAAACAAACTAGGGGTGGAAAGAAACGCACAATGGTACCAAACGCTTCATCATACAAATGCTCTACATGCAGCAAAGAATTTCGGTTAAAAGCTACATACAAAGCGCACATGAGGTTTCACACTAATTACTGTGTTTGTGAGGTAAGTTTTTTATTTTTCTTTTATATATAGCATAGTAGCTCTTTCTGTTTATCATACCTGATGACAAGTGACGATAAGGCCAAAGATGGAAGGGAGCTGCAACGGGATTCCTCAACCACAGGAACTGGCTATCTTCCCTTTTAACTCCAACTTCCGGAACACAACAATCCTAGTAATTTTATTGCTTTGGCGGATAAGACGGTGGTAGCATGCCAGGGGGACTTAGAAAAGTCCTGCCACCAACTAAACCGAGCAGGAAATTTCTGCCCCCATAGGAGTGTTCAAGAATTTCGTAACGAATTGGGGGGGAGATGTGGATGTTGTAAAACGTTACGACGCGTTACAGAGGCGGGAAAGGGGGCTTTGAACTACGCGTTACGTAACCTTCTTTGGTTTAAAGATCTGCCAAAAATGCGTTATGTAATATTTGAACGCTCCCCCATGTTAATCGAACCCCGGACCTCTAAACTGAAGTAGGTAGTATAAATCTCTAGACCACAGAAGCAGTTAAGTCCCTGCAGCCTTTAGATGCTTGTAAAACAACACTTCCTCAATGAATTGTAGAAGCTGAACTTGTATTAGCAGAGCTGTCTTTTGGGATACCACAAGGAGCCATACTGGGTCCTTTTAAAGTGCTTGGGGTTCCTCAAGGCACCATTTTGGGACCTGTCACAAAATATTTTTCTAATTTTAAGTACATTTCGTCCCCAGACGTGTGGCAAACGGTGTCGCAACAACAACCAACTGCAGGAACACAAACGGGCGAGGCACGGTTTAGGAAAGATACATAAGTGTACATATTGTGAATACAGCTCAGCCACTAAGGAAGCTCTTACGGTAAGTTTTTGAAATGTAGTTATTCGGATAAGCCATAACTGTAACTTTTCGAGCGACTGCGGTGTGTGTTTGGATGAGTGGCGGAGCCTCCCTCTACCATTCCACACCCTTGGCTAGGGTGGTTGATTGAAGTGTTAAGGAAGGTTGTTTTCAGTGAATAAATGATTATCTTATCAATTCATTATGTAATATTTATCAGAACTGCAAAATATATTGATTATTTTATTTTTATTTAACTAGATATATCAAGCAAGTTGACATTCCGCCTGGTGGTAAGTGGTTGCCGTCGCTTTTAGTCACCTGCAGTTGCAAGGAGCCAATCACATGGTATGGCAGGTGCGTTCTCATCCCGAGGCCTATGATGAAACTCCTTCCATGCCCAGCAATTATACTTGCTAGGTTTCCCTTCAATCCAAACACAGCCACCGGTTTTACCCTACATACGGGCCTACCACCTAGTAAAGGCGGTGGAGCCTACTCAGACGACCCTACATACGGGCCTGCCACCTAGTAAAGGCGGTTGTGCCTACCCAGACGTCCCTACATACGGGCCTACCACCTAGTAAAGGCGGTGGAGCCTACTCAGACGAACCTACATACGGGCCTACCACCTAGTAAAGGCGGTGGTGCCTACCCAGACGTCTCTACATACGGGCCTACCACCTAGTAAAGGCGGTGGAGCCTACTCAGACGACCCTACATACGGGCCTACCACCTAGTAAAGGCGGTGGTGCCTACCTAGACGACCCTACATACGGGCCTACCACCTAGTAAAGTCGGTGGCACCTACCCAGACGTCCCTACATACGGGCCTACCACCTAGTAAAGGCGGTGAAGCCTACTCAGACGACCCTACATACGGGCCTACCACCTAGTAAAGGCGGTGAAGCCTACTCAGACGACCCTACATACGGGCCTACCACCTAGTAAAGGCGGTGGTGCCTACCCAGACGACTCTACATACGGGCCTACCACCTAGTAAAAGGCGATGGAGCCTACTCAGACGACCCTACATACGAGCCTACCACCTAGTAAAGGCGGTGGTGCCTACCCAGACGACCCTACATACGGGCCTACCACCTAGTAAAGGCGGTGGCACCTACCCAGACGTCCCTACATACGGGCCTACCACCTAGTAAAGGCGGTGGTGCCTACTCAGAGGACCCTACATACGGGCCTACCACCTAGTAAAGGCGGTGGTGCCTACCCAGACGACCCTACATACGGGCCTACCACCTAGTAAAGGCGGTGGTACCTACCCAGACGACCCTACATACGGGCCTACTACCTAGTAAAGGCGGTGGCGCCTTCCCAGACGACCCTACATACGGGCCTACCACCTAGTAAAGGCGGTGGCGCCTTCCCAGACGACCCTACATACGGGCCTACCACCTAGTAAAGGCGGTGGTACCTACCCAGACGACCCTACATACGGGCCTACCACCTAGTAAAGGCGGTGGCGCCTTCGCAGACGACCCTACATACGGGCCTACCACCTAGTAAAGGCGGTGGCGCCTTCCCAGACGACCCTACACCTAGTAAAGGCGGTGGCGCCTTCCCTAAAGACCCTACATACGGGCCTACCTCTCTGTACTTTAAACATCTCACCATCAAACAGATTCACGAGAGGCGCCACACCGGCGAGCGGCCTTACATATGCGACCATTGCGGAGCCACATTCCATCGGCGCTCGAACCTCGTACAGCACATCGCTATACACTTACCGGAGAAAAACTTTCAGGTATTGTTAAAATTACGTACAGGTGCGGGGAACGAACCCGAGACCTTTAATATCCGGGTGACTGCTTTAAACATCTACCCAGAGAACGAGCTAACGAGGACTTGGGATGATATATACCTGTACCCTACCCTATACCTCTAGCAAATTAGTGCAAACGCAGGGAAATCATAGAGGTCACCTGGATTTTGGACGGTTACGGGTACGGTTCCCGCCCCAGGATGTGTATGGTTTTTTTTTTAGTTTAGATATTTTTCGATGTATCGTTCAAACATTAATTAGGACATTAAAAATAAATTAACAATATAAAAATTTATTTGTTGATATTCTTCTTACGCAAGGCAATGCAAAGGACATGTCGCTGTCGGACGAACAGCTAGTGCAGTTCAGACACTGCTCTAGCCGCCTCCACCTTGCCGGCCCGTAAGCCTTTTCACTCCACTTTTAAAGGAACCCATGTAATAGGAATCGCCTCTGTGGTCTAGTGGTTGAGGCCACCTACCTCAGATCTAGAGGTCCGGGGTTCGATTCCCGTGGGCGCAGAAATGTTTTGCTCGTTTCGGTTGGAGCTAGGGCTTTTCTAAATCCGTTTAACTAGCTACCACCAACCATGGAGTCCGTCCTTACGCCGATAGCAATAAAGGCGTCTTGCGTGGTCTAACTGTTACATTTTATGTGCTGTCATCTATATAGTCACATCTAAAAAGATGTACACACGCAAAGCTCCCAAAAATGTAAAATTGACTCTATTGTAGAATAGTAAGGTGTCGTTAAGTTAGCCGTGTGGTTAAGTTAGCCGGCTAATTGGACGCCTAGGCGGATCGACTTGTACTGAAGAATTTTGTGTAAATGGTAGTTTTAAAGTTATTTTTATGACAACACTCTAGTAACTAAAGTGATTTCGGTTTTAAATAGTTAAAAATAACTTTTGACCTACCCATCATACAACAACTATACAAGCAGTATACATAACAATCACACAAAAACTCTTGGTACTAGATAATTAATTAAGACTAATTTGATGACTAATTTTAACTAGCTGGCTCCGACATATACACAGGTTGGTGCCGTCAATGCGATAGTAAATTGAAACATGGGCTATTTGTATCAAATAATATAACATTGGCCGCATTATTTCATAACAATGTCATTAAATTATCAAATAAATAAGAGTTTCTGACAGAGACAAACCACTTCTATAAACTAATATAGCCCACGTTTCAATTTATTTACGACCCTTTAAATTTAAGAAGCCTCACACATTTTTTAGACGTGACCACACACGCAGTGTTACCATGCCTGTGAATTAATTATGTTTTCCCCCGCCCCAGTGTGCCCTGTGCCCAAAACGGCTCAAATCCAAGAAGTTCCTTCAAATTCACGTACACAACGCCCACACTGGCAAGCGGTATGGCTACCTCTGTCCGGTGTGTGAGCATAGCTTTGAGAAACCTAACAAGGTCAGAGCGCATGCGCGAAGAGTCCACGGTCTGCCTGACGCGCAGCACGGCCATATTGTGCGTGTACAGTTATAGACTTTAAGCTTTATTACAGGGGCGCGTTCTAAGCCTACAACTTTTCACTCTAAGGCCGTTCCGTGCCTTTCGGCATGACGTTTGGCTGTCACAACTACCCCGTTCCGAGCCTCGGCGAGTCGCAACTTTTTGGCGATCAATTTAAAAAACACTCTGACGTTTAAAACGTCATGTGTATTAGTGACCATCCGTCAAATGAGATGGGATATATCAAATCTCAAAAAAGGGAATTCTTATTTTTAGTTTAAATACAGACTTAATACAGAAAATTTTATGCGCAATGGAAGACTTCGTATTAGTTTCAGATGGAACTCCTTGTCAAAATTTGAGGTTATAAAAACAACTTGTGTCGTTCCACACCTTAGAGCAAGACAAAAAACAACTCGGAGTGCTTGGAGTGTACGCTCGGAACGCGCCCCAGGTCCTAATTCTGGAGAACACATGCTAAGTCTAAATTTAAGTTCAGTGCATCTCTTACACTCATAATGAATACATTTACAAACGTGCGTTCAATTTTCGACTTTAATGAACGTGATAAAATGCAGTGTTTAGGAGGCACCTGCGTACATGCCGGCTTATATTGTCTATGGTGTCTTTGAAATCTATCTCAATTTAATTGACAGCTCTAAACAAATTCCTTCTATCTTTTCCATATTACATTTTGCGAGAAAGAGATATACTGTACCTAAATTTAGAATTAGAGTGTGTCTTCAGAATCAGGCCCGCTATGTAAAAAAATTGGAGTAGGCCTTCGCGATTAGATACAGGGTTCGGACAGAATAAGGTTGGTGACATATTGGTATGTGTTTCATATAGGGCCAGGTTTATGTACAGTATCTCAAAAAATCAGGAAAAATCTCCTGAATCCGCGAAAAATACTAATGGTTCGTTTATTTGCATAGTTTGTTTAGTACAAAAGTTGAAATTTGTCGATTTCTCCGTTATTCAATATGGCAATATGGCGGGCGACATAGAAGTCAACTAAACGTCACATAGGCGCCATGATGAATATTTGGTTGTGTTGCAGTTTTTTCTATAAATATTCTTGTTTTGTACCACGCAACAAAGCAAATAAAAGAAAACGGACAATTGAACACTGTTCTCCATATTTTTACGTATTTTTCAGAATAGTGTACATAGACCTGGCCGGGACTTCATACATTTTCGGAAAATCTCTTTTGCAAAAATGTTTCATGTCTTGTATAAGTACCTATTATAGCTCGAAATAGTTATCGTCATTACTTTAAAACGGCTTATGTTTTAAAAATCTTGCATCTTATTTTCCGTTTCAAAGGAGATGTTAAAGTTTTGGGCCGGCTCATGAGCGCCAGATTGTAGACAACAATGTACTGAATAAAATGTTTTCCGTTAAATAACACAAAACTCTTATATTTTATTGCAAAAAATAAATTGCATAAAATGGCAACATAGAAGTCATAAAAGTGCCCAAAAGTGCATAGTCCATAGCCACAATAACGCTGTTCAAAAGTTGCCTATTGTCATATATTTAAAATTTAAATAGTCATTCATTATTTTTAACCGTGAATGTTTTGGATGTGCTTGTTGTGTATTTGTTGTTTTTCGAAATTGTTTGTTTGACCCTGGTTATGAAGAATAAAACAACAATATTCAATGTAACATACGGCTGTGAAACGTGGTCGCTCACTGAGGGCCTTCTGTGCAAGTTCGCAGTCGCACAACGAGCTGTGTTAGGTGTCTCTGCGAGATACAATCCGAAATACGGACAACCTTAACAGAACCAAACTCACTGACATGTCTCATAGGATTAGTTAGTTGAAGTGGCAGTGGGCAGGGCACATAGCACGCAGAACAGACGGCCGGTGGGCGTTAAAGTTCTAGAATGACCTCCCACTAGATGGACAGACCACCTGTTCAGGGTTGCGGGGAACCGTTGGATGCGGGCTGCGCAGAACCGTTTTATTTGAATAGGGATGGGGGAGGCATTTGTTCAGCAGTGGACATCATAATAGGCTGGTATGATTTTGATGATGAAGTCTCACGATCTCAAAAGATTGTTACGTTTTTTTCGAAGCATTTTCTAAGAAATTGTCATGTTTCAGTATTAGTCTTTTTACATAAAAAAATAATAATGTTACTTTTGACATGAAAATGTTACTTTTGAAGTGTCTCGTGTTACTATTGACTATCGGTCACTGGCAACACTGTGTCAAGCTTGACATATAGCCAAAAATAAAAAATAGAATAGACCTCTGTGATGTTTTTCAGTTTAAATATTTGTGGCCGCTTCTATCAGTCAAGATTTATGAAAAAATGGCGCTAAGGAGCTGGCCCGAATCTCATATAAACTTTTACCATCTCCTTTAGGTTTACATTATAAGTATGTCTGACAATAATTAAGAAGCATATTTACGTTGATATAAGTTCGAACCCTAATTGGACATAGGTGGTATCTTTGTGATGTCGCTCGCCTTAAGAAACGTTGTGAGAAAATTATAGCAACGGATTTTGAAACTAAATGTCCATTGATTAGGTTGTTGACACTAAGTTATTTATTTAAAAAACTGATCATGCAGTTTTAGATCTAATTATGATGTGATAAAGTTAATTTTGAAAGTTACGTGTTAAGTATATTAAGTATTGCATCGTGCGACTGTTTTTTAGATATTTAAGGTTGCATTTTAATTAAAATATGCAGCCAGGCCACAGTATGAAAATATTTATTCAATTAGGCCCCCCAAGAATCTCTTTCGAATCGTTAAAAATGAAATATAATTTTATGTACCTATATCACAAAAAATATATTAATTAAAAATGTCATAATGTCTGTCTCTCTGTCTCTCAATGCCGACAACGTCTACACCACTTGGTCTGTGGTCTAGAGTCTAGATCACAGACTAGACAGTAAAGCCGCGGTGTATGGAGGCTAGGGTTATCATAACTAAACAATATGTGTATCTATTTGTCAGTGATCAAAACACACAGATACGTAGGAATTGATCATGTAAAAGAATTTGACAGGATTACAATCATTTTTTTATTAATAATGTTCACTGAAAAGAGCAATAGTTTTATATGTATTTATGTTTTTTAAACAAAAGAATCCACACCGAAAACGGATGATAACACAATTCATTATCCCATGTGGATCACATGATGTAGTGTGTACTATATTGATGTGTCACTGGCGTGACAGCCCTTCAACACAGGTCCCATACCACTAAGGCCAGTATGGGTCGCTCTCTAATCCACGACTCGTACGATTATCTGTTTAGACGATTTCATCGTATCTCTATTTTTAGTCTATTTATAACGTTATTCCGCGTAATGTTGCCTACTCAATTGACGTTTAGTTAGTGTTTAGATAGACGGATTTCATCTTCACTGCACTTCTACTGCCAAATTGCAGTTTCAATACAGTTGGCACGACTGCAATGACACTGCCAACCAATCGTGTAGTCAGATATGTCGTCTAAATATTTCGCTACTAACAACATGCTTTTTAAAATGCAACTCTCCACAACGCAATCTTGTCGAGCTTGTGGTGAATGCCAGGAATCAATGACGCATCTCTTGTGACATTGCGATGCCCTGGCTAGAACCAGAATGAGCCTTCTGGAAGTGCCATGTCTTAAGGCAGAAGACTAAGGCTCTTTCTGCCCAAGGAAATTATATTCTGGACACAGGAGAGTAAAAGCAGGCACAAAAGATCCCAATGGGTCGAAAAACTTTGACTTAGTCATGACCCCACATTAAGATAAGTTGAGAACACTTCCTCATATCTAGAGTTTCGGCAGAATTTTTCTGCTTGGTTTCATTGATGGATCCATTTTCTAATTCCGCCTGACTATCTACCACCATCTGACCTAAGTCTGCCGCCATAACAATAATGTTAACAGCATTGTTGTGTTACGGCAGTTGGAGGTAAGAAGCCAGTCCCTCTGTGGTCGAGGAATTCGGGTGTAGCTCGCATACATCGTCGGCATTATTATCACTTACCGACACCCTTTATGAAATAAAAGAAAAAACTGTAAGCTAGCTGCACGGTCGACGTGCAGTCGTAATGCAGCACAATACAATCCCAACGGTCCGCAACAAACAATTTGCGCACATAGCGCGCTTACAAACGAACCGAATCGAACGAATTCTTGCCAACGAGAGTAATTTGACGTCATGAGTGACGTCATGAAGCTGTGCTAACGCTGCTCACGAAAAATAGGTAGTGCAGTGTGTGCGCAAATGTGAAATTTGAGTTATGACGTAGAGTTTGTGAAATATGTTGTAAACATTTTATTTTTGAATGGATAAACACTTGTTATCGCACTTCATTTGCTAAAAATACTTCCTAAATTTACTCTTTGATAAAAACGTAAGATATTAGAACGTTTTTGCTATGGACATTGACAGGAGGCACACGAATGAGCGAAAGTGTGGTCCGAATTGATTGCACGCAAACAGTGCACATAGCACTTCAGCCCAAGGCGTTTGTAATGTTTGCGTATTATGGACCGTAAGGAATGTGCAATCTAATTTGCACCGTAAGTTGTTAAGTTCACAGCTAATCCGCGAAAAAAGCTAGGTTATGGCCTGAAAATGAGTGTTGCCCTTGCTGTGGCTCTGATTGAGCACACGCTATATTTTTCTTGTTCGAATTAATAAAGCTACCACAAAAAAGGTATTTTTCAGTCGATGGAACTGCACACTGCAATCAGACCACATCGTTGGTTGGCAGTTTCAGTGTAACTGCATACCAACTGCAAGTTGGCAACAGAATTGTATGAAACGCAGTCCGTCTGTCTAGCTCTAGAGTCTGCTATAATGATCGGTATATATATAGTGTAAAAATGTAATTTGTAAATAAATATTATAGTAATTTGTACTGTAAACATAGGAATCTTAGAGCTGATTTTTGTATGAGAAGGCCACGCGGGTCGTGGCATTGAGTATAGTATTATAAGTCTGATGTCAGTAGTAATTAGCAATATTGCTGCATTTTAAGCTTTAAACATTAGTATTTAATGTTCATTTTATTGGACTGACACCTGATTATTGTATTATTATTTAAAAATATTAAATGTATTTAAATTGATTGTGTTTTAAATTAATAATCAGTAAACACATGAATTTAATGTTATGGACCTGTTCAGAAGAATTTTCAGAAAAACAATCTTCATTCAATTGGACTTTACGGCTTGGAGTTGAGAATGATATCAATGAAGTCATGAATTATATTATCTGTGCTTCAGTGTACGTGGAGAGGATCTCCTAATAGGCAAGGTAAGGGCACTAGTTTTTGATGTATGTTTTGCTATAAAGATACTTTTGAAGATACGTTTTGCTATAAAGATATTTGTACAGACTATTTTCGTTTCGACATTTTATTTGAAAATAGAGGGATAATATATTTCAACTTAGATTTAATTGTCATGTTATTTTGTTTTTCTTTGTAATACGCTTCTTTACGTACAAAAGTAAAAATTTGTGGTCCTTCGAGCCGGATCTGCGTCTGACGCCCTCGTGTGCGCAGTCAACGTCTCTCTATCCTACTATACATGCGGTGAATTTTTCAAGAGTGCGTGGAAGACCAAACAGAAACTGGAGAATGTAGCATGTTGCGCCAAGTTTTTACACAACCATTGAACAATGTTTTAAGCTTGTTTCGAAGTTTCCTAACAGCCTGAGTGGTAAACCTGATGTCGATGCCACGCACACTTGTAAAATGCACTTGTATGTTTTATGTTTGCATGTAATTTAATCAAAATACCATTATCACTAGAAAAAATCATGTCCTCGGGCGATGATAATGCCGCAACTTTTCACAGTCCTGATGACTGCTCTAACCATCTGAGCTACCGAGGAAGACATTTTTTTTTAACCTTAACGGGGTAACTCTTGGCCTTCATGTCACCTGATGGTAAGTGAAGATAAGGCCGACGATGAAAGCGAGTTATACCCGGATTTCTCAACCACAGAGGAACTGGCTATCTTACTTCTAACTGGCGGAACACAACAATGCTGTTAACATTATTGTTATGGCGGCAAACTTAGGTAAGATGGTGGTAGCTAGCCAGGCGGACTTAGAAACGCCCTACCACCAACCAAACCGAACAGAATATTTCTGCCCCCACGGGAATCGAACCCCGGACCTCTTGATCTGAGGTAGGTGGTCTCAACCACTAGACCACAGATGCATTTCATTGTCATTTCTATATTTATAATATCTCATCTCATTTATAAGTGATCTTAGAAGAGTAAGCTCGTGAACGTCTTGATCTGATGCTATCAGTCTAACCGATACCCCCTGATGTTACGATTCCCTTCCTGTTACAAAACTTCGCTGGGCTTGCAAGACCGCGTAAGAGCAGTTTGCAATACCAACTCGCATAATTGAAACATCGCGCCATTAGGATATTAGTGCTGATTCGCTTATGCAAGATTCTCCCAGAGAAATCCCAAACAAGTTCAGTCAAAGAAATGCGTAGAAATATCCAAGATATTGACCTTTTTTCTTCCATCATGTGAAATAAACAAAAAGCACATACGCGGTGTTGCAAAGTACTTTTAGAGCCTGTCCACATCTCCAAGTCACGACGTCGTCAACGGTAACGTGGGACGTTCACGTAACGTAAAAATGCACGTCACGACGCAGCAACGTTGCATGTCGCCGTGTCTTGTGTGTAACATTCTGCTACATTCTTCACTACTTATCTAGATATGGACCGTACAAGAAAGAAAGAAAGAAAGAAAACATTTATTGACTTCCACAATACATCACGCTAAATCTAGAACAATAAATAATAATACTCACAAATAGATCTACTTAAAAATAATACTTATGTGTGCAAAGCCAAAAGGCCCTTGTCTCAGCACTTAACCTTCTACGACATTTGCAAAATGCCGCAGAAGCGCTGTTATTATGACAGGGCCTCGGCGATGACGCGCTGTTTTAAATGGACAAAAAATATAAATAACAATATGGTAAATATAAATAACTGATGTTTTAAATAAAATAAAATAAAGCTAACAAAATAAAAAAGTAATCTAGTATCACATGGCTGTATGGGATTGACAAGACGTGTTCTGCTTCTGCTATTGTTAAAAAGACGGAGAGAGGTTGAAGTAAAAAGACGTGAAAAGACAGTACTGGGCCGTACTGTGCACTAGCACGTCGCGGCAACGTGCCACGTTACCGCAACGTTCCACGTTGACGACGTCGTGACGTGGAGATGTGGACAGGATCTTACGCGGTCTTGCACGTTCACCGAAGAAAGATTATGGTTAGCGAACACCATCAGGTGTGTCGTGCGCGTGTTTGAAAGTCGTTTCATATATCTTCATCCTAGCTCGGTCGCGTAGGACTTTGATCGCTCTGCCCCCTTATTCTCAAGTGTCGGATCCCGGATTCGATTCGAAAAGTCACATGCCGTCTCGCTTTGACGCACCGCGACAAAAAGTGACCGGTATAGAGTTTCCGAAATTCGAATACTTTCCGACAGTTGAGAATAAGGGGGCTGGTTTTGATTTCGAAAAAAAGCAATAGTTCACCGTTATTCATTCTGGCAATATGGCGGGTGACATAGAAGTCCACTAAACGTCACCAAAGTGACATAGGCGCCTTGATTAATATTTATCTGTGTTGCAGTTTTTTCTATGACAATTCTTGTTTTGTATACATACCACACAACAAAGGAAATAAAAAGAAAAGAAAGAAAATGGACAATTGAATACTGTTCTGCATATCTTTGCCTATTCCATGCATTCTCATCCCTTTTGCCGCTCATATGTATTGTTGTGTAAATAATATTATTGTAGGTATTTTAGTTTTTTGTATGTAGCTTAGTTGTAGTTTAGATCATAACAATGTTTTTCCTTTGCTTCAGGCAGGCGTGTCCTGAATCCTGATTACCTAACTTTGTTCGTTTTTTTTTGTATTCTCACGCTGACGTGACGCTGGCAGAATGTTTTTTTAAAAAGAAAACCTTTGCCATGAATAACAAACTTACTTACTTACTTTGCCTATTTTTCAGTAAAGTGTACATAGACCTGGCTTTTAAAGTATTTACTTACAGAGGAGATATTATTAGTGGTAGCAGCTGCTCTGTACTTTAATCTATTATTTTTGAAGATCTCTTTTAATAATTTATTTTGACGTCAGTAAAAACTTATTCAAGTTACCTCACACACTAGTGCCCTTTAATGGTGCTCAAAGTGTGTCATACTTTGAGCCTTGAGCGACGCGACGATGCGTTCTTTAGCCTTTGGACTAATCTTGTAGACAGACAGCTAAATTACGTTTATTTTTTATACTGAGGCAGTCAAGCACACGGCCCGCCTGATGGAAAACTGTTACGAGTCTTTAGCTCACTGGAAGCGTTTGTACACCAAGGGTAGGAGGGAAGGGAATATGCTGACTTAATACCTACCCATTTATAAAAAATATTTAACATACTACAAACGGATTTGAGCCCAAAAAATACCCGAGATATTGGAATTACAAAGTGCAGTGTATCTGTCTTCTGTTTCAAAGACACCGGGCGTAAGGGAACGCTCCCGAGAACGAAACACATGTTAGCGCTAGTGACACGACTTGTCAGCTGCTCCATGCAAACAGGCCGTGTTGGCACTACAATTTAGTATAAAACAGCTGATACTATCCACAATTTCAATATTTTTTTTGCAACTAGTCGTATTTCGGCGTGAAACGCTTTCCGACGGATTTTTCGTTAACACATTCAAAATCCATTCTACGAATACCACTTGAAATGTTAAATAGAAATAATGTCATTACTAGCGGGTTCATGGTTATTTTTATGGCCAAGCAGAGTTGGATGTTTTATTTGGTGTTTAAGAAAAGAAAAGGGCTTCGGGTTTGTCAGCGAAACGTTTGGCCCCCGTTTTCGGGAACGTTCCCTTACAAATATTGAAAAAACACGCGTATGAGACACGCTCAGTAATCCCAAACCTTTCACAGTGCATAATATGCAACAAGCGTGAGAAGTCGAAGAAGCTGCTCAAAGTGCATGAGTACAAGGTCCACCGCCGCAGCAAGTATAAGTACTTGTGCCCGTCGTGCGGAGACGAGTTCTCGAGGCCCGGGAACGTGCGGCAGCATCTGGTCAGGAGCCATGGCGTCGCCAGGGAGCGACAGGGGAACATACAGAGGGTTGAGGTGAGTGACGGAATGTTGTGTACTCTTCGGGTGATGGTTAAACCGTCACCATGTCATGAATAAAGGCCTCCCCCATCGATTTCCAAACGGACCGATTCGGCGCAGTCTGCATCCAACGACTGTCCGTGACTTGACCAGATCTAGTGGGAGGCCGTCCTACTTAGTGACGCTGATCAGTTCGTCTGTCAATCTAGTGGGAGGCCGTCCTACTTTGTGACCCTGACCAGGTCGTCTGTCCATCTAGCTAGTGGGAGGCTGCCATGCTTTGTGACCCTGATCAGTTCGTCTGTCTATCTAGTTGGAGGCCGTCCTGCTTAGTAATCCTAACCAGGTCGTCTGACCATCTAGTGGGAGGCCGTCGTACTTTGCGCTTTCCGGTACGTGGTCGCTATGCAAGACCTCCGTTCCGTCCGTTCTGCGTGGGTACCTACTATGTGACATTGTGCCTACTGCCATCATAAATGGGAAGCAGGTTGTACCCGAGGACCCACCACGGTTAATTATTATTTCAGTAGTTCCACTGCTTCCAAAATAGCATTTTACGAAGGCAATGTTCTAAAAAAACATCTGAATTATTTTTTTTGTCATTTCAGTATAAACGGTGTAGTGGTTTTTGAGCTTTAAGCGCCTCTGAAAACAAAACAACTTTCTCTATGGTCAATCCCCGGTCGAGATTATAAAAATTATAAAAAAAATTAAAAAAAAAATTAAATATATATTTTTTTAAAATAAAATTTCCAAACATTAATAACAATGTTAAAAAAAAAATAAGAATGTATTAACATACCTAACTAATTAATTCTTCTGGACATAGCATATAGATACCCCTTTATGTATTGTAATATTGCATGTTGTGCTTGCATCAAGTAGGGTGCAATCAAGCAAGACTTTGATGTATTTTATTTAAGATTGTATCAAAGATTGTAACCAGTTTTGTGAGACAAAAAAAAAAAAAAAAAGATTGTCCCGGGACGGGTCAATCTTTATAATCTCGAGCACCTCCATGCTTTGGAAGGCACGTTAAGCTGTTCCGGTTGTTACTGCAACCGCTTTAACTCACCAACCCGCGAGGAGCGAAAGGGTTTCTGATGGGCCCACACTCCTCATGTGTTTCTCCCATGCAGGACAGCAGTGGGTCGTGTATATAGGCGGCTGATGACGATGATTCATCAGTGAACAGAAATACCTGAGGGCATAGACAAGACGCCTTTCGATAATTGCTATCGCTAAGCGGCAAATGTATGAGATTTGACATAAGACATCGAACGACTTTCCGTCATAAATGTCAAATCCCATACATTTTTCATTTAACGATAGCGATTGTCAAATGGCATCTTGTCTAGGCCCTCTGGGCTGTAATTCTCATCATTAGTTTTCTACGACTAGATAGAAGCTGACGATCCACCTGGTGGTAAGTGGCTGCCGTCGCCTATAGACAACTGCAATAACAAGGAACCAATCACTTGCGCCCTTTCTTTTTAAAGCTGGGGCATGAGCTTTGACTGTCAGTTAGTGTAGATAATGGTATTAGAAATGTTGCTGAGGTCAATAATTCCCGTTATTTACAGGTACACAACTCCACGAAGCCGTATTTAGAGTCTAAAGTATTTCGCTCGACTTACGCTGAATGATTGCAAATTATTTTTTTGGTTCATTTTCCTTGTAATTGGAAGGCAAAGGGAACTAATGCTTATACAGCCATGTCTTAAGTATTTCTTTATTTATTGCATTTAAATGCTGGTCTTATGTGTAACGCCAATTGAAATGTGTTTAAAAACATCTTGGGAGATTTTAACACGAAATATATGATGACAGTCTCCATATGATGCTATTTGATGAGGTGGATAACCACGAAAAAGTTCTCATCGTCTTTTACACCATAACCACTTTTATTTATTAGTTGTATGTCAAAACTATACCGATTTCATAACACAATATTTGCGTTGTCACAATTTTACAATTATTGTAAAGAAAACTTCACCGTCGCCATTAAATGGCGACTAAAACTCCGAAACCTTATTTTTATGTCTTCAATTCTCAGATAACTTTTATCCAAGTAAATAACTTTAATATGTCAAAATATCAAAATAATTCGCTGGATAAAAATATCGGACAATTGAAAAATTTACCCCAAATTATGTAATATGTTATGTAAATAGAACATAATAATGTTATTTATAAATTATGTAAATGAAATGAAATAAAAAAAAACATACATTTAAATATTTATTTATTTTTGCTTACCACGAGCCTTAACCGCTAGACAATATACCTATTTATTATCTATAATTTATGTAACAAAAAAAATTTAAGTTAATACAAAATTATGGTGCCAATTCTGTAATACTAAAGTCTAGGTAGAAAAGTTTATTATACCAGGTACATGATTTAGATTTGGAGCTACATTTTGGGAATTTTATGATTCCGTGCATAAATAATTGAAAATTTCGATATCAATACGAAAGAGGACACTTCTTCATCTACCTTTATTCGCGAAAATTACAGACTTAGAACTAAAGTGACCTAATTCAAATTGTGACATACGGCCCACCTGATGGTAAGCGCTTACCGCAGCCTATGGACGCTTGCAACACCAGGGGTATCTTGCGCGTTGCCGACCTTGTCAACCTTTTCAAGCAATTTTTGAAGAAACCGATGCTGAAGTCGTTCGACAAAACCTCCGCATTCCGGAGCGTATGCGGGAGATAAGAAAAGAGATGTCCCAAAAATGTATGGAGACCCGGCCAGGTTATACACTATACAAGAAAATGGGCAAAAATATTTTTTACGGACGGTCCAAGTCGCGCAATTTCTAGCATTCTCACCTATTCTACCACAAAAGTCTAGTTGACTAGGTGGTAGACCCATATGTAGGGTCGCCTGGGTAGGTACCACCTCCTTTCTTATTTCAGCCGTGAAACAGTTCGCTGTGTTTCGGATTGAAGGGAAAGGTAGCCAGTGTGATTACTGGGCATGGACGGCATTTCATCTTAGGCCTCAGGATGACAACGCACCTGCAATATCAAGTGATTTTCCTTGTTATTGCAGGTGTGTATAGGCGGCGGTAACCGCTTACCACCAGGTGGGCCGTCAGCTTGTTTGTCATCTAGTTGTATAAAAAAAAGTATTCCTTCGGATCACTAGAGGTGTTAACTTCAATGTGTGGTGAGATAAACGTTGCTATAGAAACGTTGGAAAAGGAAAGAAAGCGGTGAAGAAGTTAGCAGGTTATACCTAGTGCTCCGGTGGCGTTGTGGCAATCGCGTCTGGCCGGAAATCAGGAGACGCGGGTTCGATTCCCGCCTGGAGCATATATTTTTTCATCGTTTTCTCTCTTCATTTGTAATTGTTACAAGAAAGTAGGCGTTTAAACTCATCAAAAACATTAAATTGTGAAGGAGTACATTATATTTGATGACAAAAAATCCTGCACAAGCCATTTTCTAATATTTTTAAAAATTTAGATTTCTACGCCGATGTACTTTGAACATAATGCTCAATATGTCCTACTTTATGCATGTACATTATTTCGCATTTATTTGACAGTGCAATAAAGACGCGCTGCTTCTACTGATTTTTAATTAAATCTCACGTAGGTCGTCCCGAGACAACATTGACATATTCCTGACACCCGTACGGGCACTTATTCGATATGAACCAGCGACCTATGGATGGAAATATTAGATTTTTTTTTTAACAAAAATAAAACCGACTTCAAAACACTTAAAAGGAAAAAATAATTAATAATTCAAAAATAATAAATAATAAAAAATAATTTCAGTACCTAGGTACCTACTTACCTCGTGAAATGTATATTTTGGAGTTGGTGCTTCACTTTCTATTGTCTTCGGAAAGGAAACAGCTTAGCATGACTAACAGAAGCAAATACTTGAATAGCTTTGGAAAAAAGTAAAACATGTCACACGTGCCTATAAAAATTTTGGTTTGCCCTCGATTTCCCTGGGATCCCATCATCAGATCCTGACTTGGAGACAATGGGACCACCCCTCGAGTATACTCTATCGAATGAAAAATGAATTTTGAAAATCGGTTCACAATTGACAGAGCAATCGGTGAACATACATACAAAAAAAAAATATACATACAGTGGAACATATAACCTTCTTCTTTTTTGAAGTCGGTTAAAAATGGCTTGTACAGATCCACTGGGGAAAAAAGAGAACCAGTGCTACGCTTGACTCGGGAGGTGTATGGTGCGCGTGAGTTCCCTCGCTCGCCGCTTTCTGTGTCTACTTCTGTGTATCCGCATCAATGTCACCGACTTGAAGAGGGCTGGACACTCCGGGCACTGGGCAGATTGAATAAATTAACAGTAGGTAAAAAATATAACATTTGCTGCATTATTTCATAGATATGATACAAAATTATGAAATGAATAAGATGTATTTGAAAGTAATTAAAATATGAAACTAGAAAAATTTCACGTCCTGAGGCGGGAATCGAACCAAAAGCACTGCCCCAACTTAACCGAATCGTAGGTATTTGTAAAAATACTCGTTTCGGATGTTGAAATAGAACATTTCGACATTGCAGGGTGGACGTTAGCTCATAAACGCAAATACAGATAGACTAGAAGAATTTCACAGGGATACCCCAAGTCCTGGGTGGCTCGGTTGGTTAGAGCAGTCGCCTGGATTCCGAAAGGTCGCGGGTTCGATTCCCGCCTCAGGACGTGAAAATTTTCTAGTTTCATATTTTAATTACTAAGTAATTTTTCAAGATTTATAATATTTATTTTTTTATTTTTTTATACAACTAGATGACAAACAAGCTGGCGGCCCACCTGGTGGTAAGCGGTTACCGCCGCCTATAGACACCTGCAATAACAACGAAAAGCACTTGATATTGCAGGTGCGTTGTCATCCTGAGGCCTAAGATGAAATGCCGTCCATGCCCAGTAATTACTAATGTTAATAATAATGTTAAAATCAAAAATTTAGAATATGTATTTGAAAGTTGCAATACATATCTGTGGACTAATATAGTCCATGTTTTAATTTATTGTCGTATTAATGGGACGTTTCTTTACACATCTGTATTCCAATTTTATGATAGGACACATCTGTATCCCATAACCACACCGTACTGTTTTTTTTTAATATTCACACGCCTATTATCTAGCCCAAAGTAAGCATCATTTAAGAGCTTGTGTTATGGATACCTTCTAGATAACGGATAAATATTAATAATAGTATTCCACATTTACAAACATTTCCCCCTACCGGGATTCGAACCCGGAACCTCTTGACTCTTGACTCTTGTCTCCCATATATTTCCCATTTGTTTAAATTTATTATCCTAGTGACGGCACCACCCCGTATAACGATAGGTACTTACAGGCACAGTTTTGTCGGGCAGGTGTATGGGAACATGTTGTAGGTACGTCGAGCGGCGGTGGAAGGCGGCGCCGCACAGCGAGCACGCGTACGGACGCTCCCCGGTGTGGATTCGTTCATGTATCTAAGGGGAGACGGCAGTGTATAATAGAGAAAATTGGGTCCTGCACCCGTACCACCATCTTTTATCGCGATCCAGTTTAGGACATAAACTGAGTAGAATAGTTAATTCGTACTACGACGCTATCTACGACTATGACAGCGATTCAGTTTAGGAACCAATACTGAACCGAGCGGAATATGAATCGCTTTTATAAAGATGGTGGTAAGGCCCCTGACCAGTCGTATCATGTACCTACACGACGAATAAAACATGTGTGATATAATATGTTGAATGTGTGAAATATTTATGAATTTCTAGGTTAGTTTTTTAGTTTCTTATAATATATGTTTTATAGCTGGATAGTGTATAGGGAGATAACATAATAAATTCCTCTGTAAGACGTTATCTCGAGACCCCGAGAGTGCGCGCTAGAGCGAGACAACAAGTCTTCCTTCCTTATTTCGTCCTCGCGCGAAGGAGGATTATAGTTGCGACTAGCGCGAACATATAATAGCACTCTCGGACTCATTCTGATTATTCTCTCTTTGATTCTCATTTTGTTATCGCTCTATTCGCCAAGCCAGCTCTCTTCGGAGCAACCCTGCATTATTATTTTGAAGAACCTACCGGTACCGGGCTACAAGGTGCGCATATTAATTGCAAACCCGAGTCCCGTATATGTAACCTTGTCTATGTCGCAGCCGTCTGGTTTAATCAACCGCTAAACTGAACGCCTAGCCCGTAGATTGAACGCCGCCATCCAATAAGTAAAATAAGCTAAAGAAAATCAGGCAAAGTCATTGAGCGAAACGATTAACCAGATGGCTGAACGTCATGTCAGCCGGCTGGTTTAAATTAGCCATTCAATTGGACGCCTAGGCGGGTCGTTTAAATCGAAGAGCTTTTGTGTGACAGTTTGAGTGAGAACCAAAACGATGTCGGTTATAAGCGGTCATAAAAAATAACCTTGAACCCACCAATCAAACCAAAACTTTTCAGTACAAGACGAACCATTCAATACGCCAAGTCTTTAGACGATAAGTAAGTCTAGTTCAATTAACTATCAGGCTAGGCATTAAATTGGATGCCGGCGTTCAATCAACGGGCGAGCCGTCCAATTGGGTGGCTGATTTGACCAGACAGCTGCGTCTGGGTAGGTACCAACGCCTTTCTTATTTCAGCCGTGAAACAGTTCGCTGTGTTACGGATTGAAGGGAAAGGTAGCCAGTATAATTACTGGGCATGGACGGCATTTCATCTTAGGCCCCAGGATGACAACGCACCTGCAATATCAAGTGACTTTTCCTTGTTATTGAAGGTGTCTATAAGCGGCGGCAACCGCTTACCATCACGTGGGCCGTCAGCTTGTTTGTCATCAAGTTGTACTTATAAAAAAAACATCTCCTTTGCACTCAAAAGTCAAAACCACTCTGCGGCACTTACCTTGACAAGTTCAGCGTTGCACCCTCTGTAATCGCAGTAGGAACATTTGTCCGTCTTCTCGTATCCATGCTTGGATTTGCAGTGCACGATCAGCTGTCGTTTGCTTAAGAACTTCCTGCCGCAGTGCTGCAATAGACATCAAAGATTCAGCGAGTAGTTCATTTGGCGATAGACTCCCATCAATATTTCTTTTTTTGACGGACTATTGCTGTTTGCAACCGGGGTTTTAAGGAGGCGAGAACCTTGGTGAGTCCTCAACTCTTGAGGGGCGAATTCGCCTCTGGAGGATTTCTAATCACCAGGCATGACCTCAGGCCCGCCTCAGGGGAACGTGAGACGCTTAGAGACACCAGGGCGCTCGATCCACGAGGGAGCGACAAACCTAAGGGTGCCTCTAAAGGCTCGGTCCTTGGCTCGGGTGAGTTGTGTCGTGAAGCGCCCAGGCACATGTCTGTAGCGCGACGAGTGCAGACCGGGTCTTCGCACCCTTGTTCGACGAGTGCGGAGTATAACAAAAGTGTGGCTAGTGGGTGATGTGCTTGTGCGTGCGAGGGCATTTGCGCTCGTGATAGGATCGTCAGAGAATTTACAAAATTATTTTTTTATTCGATAGAGTATACTCCTGAGGTAGTCGTAGTCGCATTGGCACCAAGTCAGGATCTGATGATGGGAGGCCAGGGAAATCAAGGGCAAACCTCAAACACTAGCAATGACTCCGCCGTGTTCATCGTTGGAACGCTAGTGTCGCCAACAGTTGTCAGATGGTTGTTATACAAACGCCAAAAGGTATCACAGTCCTGCTGCTGACTTTAAAGAATCACAGAGCTGGTTTCGATTACAAAAACAAAGCAACTTTCGCCATAGTCAATCATTTGTAATCTCTAGCTCCTCCGTGCTTTGTCGTGCACGTTAGGCCGTTGGTCCTGGATGTTCCTGCAACCTATGTAACCCACCAAACCACATTGGGCCAGTGTGGTGGTGTTATGGCCCAAACTCCTAGTGTTTCTCCCATGTAGTTAGTAAGGCCTGTGCTTAACAGAGGACATATACTAGAGACTGGTAATGTTTTGACACATTGTATTTAGCTGACGAGACGGTTTGCAGTGCGGAGGTTATTTGTGTTATAATCTTAGTACAACCTATACTGTGCCATGTCAGCCAAGACTGCCTTACTGTTGGAGCTCGTCTAAAAATCTTTAGTATACAGGGTGGTGACGATAATATGACATTAAGTAATAATAATTTTACAATATTTCATAGCAATATTGTGTAATCATCAAATGGTTAAGATGTATTTTAAAAGTTGCAAAACAGTTTTACGAACTAATATAGCCCATGTTTTAATTCAATGTCATATTTTCGTCCTGTATAATACTCCTACAGACTTAATTAATGATTATCTACCTCACAAATAATGTTCCGTCCTTTATGTATTTTATAATGACTGCTCAACGACATTCTTGACTTTAATATTTTGTGACAAAATTTGCATTCCATTGGTCCTGTGTCTTGTTTATTGTCAGCGATAATGTGTTTCTTTACAACATTTTCTATATTTTCATATTTTAATTTAACTTTCTTTCTCTGTGTGAAGTTAGTGAATTCTATATCAGTTTTCTTCTTGAGGACGTCGCCAACAGTCATTTCGAAGTGTACAAATGATTCTTTTCCAATTTTAACCTTATTTGAATCATTATTTTCATTTATATTATCATTATCATTATCATTATACAGTAAGGACTCATCATGAGAAGAATCATTATGTGAATTATCAGTGATTTCTGTGTTGACTTGACTTTTAAAGTTATGGGTTTTAATTTCGGTCAATAGTTTCGAGTGGGCTAAATGACATTGTTGTCGGAACGTAATGTGTTCGTTGATAATATTGGCACAGGCTGAGCAGACCATTTGGGGTAGGTTATCATTTATCCGGATCTGGCAATAAAAAAAATTAATGGTGAGTTTTTATTCAAATTTATTTAAATCAGACAATTATACACAACATCTATTGATTGGATTGATAAGCTGCTGCTTTAGCGACCAAATGTATGAATCAATTATTCTGAAAGTACTAAAGTTAGATAAATAAGTATGGCTAGCTTTACCATTTTTTTTATCACAATTAGATGACAAAGAAGCTGACGGCCCACCAGGTAGGTGATAGCCGCCGCCTATAGACACCTGCAATAACATGGAAACAATCACTTGGCATTGCAGGTGTCATCCTGAGGTCTAAAATGAAATGCCTTCTATGCCCAGTAATTATACTGGCTACCTTTCCCTTCAATCCAAACAATAAGAAAGCCGGTGGTACCTACCCAGACGACCCTACATACGGGTCTACCACCTAGTAGTTGCTAAAGGAATGCGGTATAATATCGCAAAAAATAATGTAGTATATTTTAATTACCTTTAGACCCGTAGCTAAATACAGCAAATATGAATACTTTTCACTTTGATCTGGATATTGAAATATAGGATTAAGGTTACTTGTGCTGAGACACGTGCGACAGCAATTTGTTCCACTCATTCTTTTAAAACTTGACCGGAAAAGCATTTCGAATCCCAAAATAAAAACAAACAAATCACAGCTGATTGTCAAAGTCAAACAGAACAGCCAAAAGTCAGATCCATAGACTAGAGAGTCAGATCGTTCGGAAATAATTATGAATGCCATGCGTTTAGTTTCTATATCAAAGCAACACAAAAAACTTTGAGCAATTGATTTTCCTAACATATTTATGTAAAAAATAAAGGAGAAGTAAACAAGTTTTCAATTAATCTTTCCCGGTATATATTTTCCTCAATAAATAAATCTATATTTTTAGATCTTGGTCTATTCTATTGATTGCTATAGCTATAGCTATGCTACTGTTATATCCATCTAAACTTTTAAAATAATATGATTAGGAAAACCAAACGTAAATGTCAAACAAACAAGTTCTGCCCAAGCGAATTCGCTGAAAAAATTTATAAAAATAATACTTTTACATGGAAAACATTGAATAAAACAATTTGTGCAAGGGGTCATCAAAATTTGTGTTTTAATTTCAAGCCATAATTCTAAATAATGGTCCCTTGGAATTGTTGCAGAACATGTCTGGGTTCACATAATTTGAATCAAATTTTCAATACGCCGGAAAATAATGAAAAATTATCTAATGCCATCATTAATGCAGTTGGTATCAAGGTAATTTAATAATTATGCCTTTTTGTGCCTATTAAGTTTGTTAAAGTTATTAAATTATGTTTTCATCTTGTTAGTAGGTTTGCTAAAAAAATCAATCTTTTGAAACTTTTGCTGATATTTTATTTTATATTACTTTCTTTTGTCTTTCTAGGCATGATAGATATTGATTTTTGCCAGAAAATTTATTTGCTAGTCAACCTTATGTTACTTATTTATTATTATTGATTATTTATCTCAAAAGATATACCTCCTGGCTATCTCAAATAAAATATTTATCTAAGGATCATGCAATTTTTTGAAATTTGAGATGTGGTTTGGCTGGATTTGGCCATTAAAGACACAACAAGTTTTCGGGTGTGGGGGCAGAAACATTCATGTGTTGAGGGCCATGTGCAAAAGCAAATTATGATTCTGTCAGGCCTTGTTTACCCATGTGGAAGCACACCATTCTCCTCTCCAAAACCAATATTGTCAAGTATACTTGGTTATTCATTTTGCCAACCCAGAATTAGCTTTGCATCATTGGATTGAAGCTGTTTCTGATTCAACTATGAAGTGTATGAAAACATGCATTTTTTCAGAGACACTGGCCTCAAAGTGAAGATTTGTCCCACGTGGCCTCACGTGGCCTTATAAGATCTTAAATTCTCTTCCCAAAAAGATACACATGGTGTCCAACTGTGATTTAGAAATTTTTTTGTTTATTCTTACTTATCAACAAGATATAATTTACAGATAGAACCAACTGACAATTTACCACAGCAGATGTGTGCAGCATGCATAAATTTTATTAATGAAGTCAACAAATTTCGTAAGAAGGTAACAAATGCACAAAAAGTACTGTCAAAGAGGTTGGAAAACAATGCAATATGTGAAATCAAACATGAATCATTAGGATTTAAGATAGAAAATGAAATCGTAGCATCAATTGATACTTTTGAAGATGATTATGATGATTTTAAAGATTATGAAGAGAATATAACTGTAGATAATATAAAATATAATGATAATGTTAATGAAATCAATAAGGAAGATATTAAAGAATATGAATCAACAGTTAAAGATATAGTAGACCAAGAAACGCCTATAGAGTTTAACAGTAATGTTAAAAAGAAGAAAGTTCAACAGAAAATGAGAAGTAAAAAGAGTGAAGTATTACCAAAAAATGGTAAAACTAAAGTTGAAGGGGGGAAAGAAGAGGTGGAATGTGAACATTGCCATAAAATATTGACTTCCAAACTGTCCATGAGGAATCATTATAAAATACATACAGGCTTTGATTTTGTCTGTGAGGTGAGTTCCATCATCATTGTTATTAGCATAGTTAAGTGGCGTAACTAGATGGTACGCCCGCATGCAGAGTTGTGTGTGTATGTACCACTACCTTTCCTCTTTCGACCGTAAAGCAGTTTTCTGTGTTTCGGATGGAATGGAAAGGTCATGGAAATGGAAGACCTTTCATCTTAGGCCTCAGGATGACATCACACTTATACCTATTCTAGCCCAAAGTAAGCATCATTAGAAGCTTGTGTTATGGATACTACTCAGAAGAATTAATGATAATAATATGCATACACCATAACTTTTAAAGATATTCTGAATTGCATTCACAGATTTTTGAGAAAATGTAATAATAATAATAATATAATATAAATATTACTATCAATATTTCTCCGTTATAATAGATTGGGCTAAATAATAGATGTGAGTGTAAGAATATTATTATTTTATTATGGACATTGTATTCTTTCACAGAACTTACTTTTAATACTACACTGTGATTCAGTTGTGGCCCTAAGACACAAGTCACAATGCTTGTCAACCAATGCTTGCTTTTCCTGTGTGTGTCTAAAATTCGGATGCTGCAAGCGTTACTATATGACAGGACAGAAAGAGCCTGTAGTTCTGGCTTTGGACATGCCATTCTAGAAGGCTTAAAGATTTAAAGGGCTTTTTTTTAAACTTTCTATGACAAATGACTCAACACCACCTGATGTGAAGCAGTAAGAAGAGTCCATATGCAAAGACAGCTAGTGCAGTTCAGACACTGCTCTAGCCGCCTTCACCTTGCCGGCACAAAAGATGCTTTTTCACGCCTCTTTTGAAGGCCATGTTATAGGAAGGAGGGAACACATGTGCCCGGCAATGAATTCCAAGTTCTGGAAGTACGACAAAGAAAGGAGCTACTAAATATCTTTGTCCGTGCTGTTGAGGTGGAGTCAGTGAATTGATGTGATGTGTTGATTTTGTGTATTCCAGCACTGTGGCAAGAAGTTCATCACAAAGAGACTGTTGCTGATGCACTGTCGAGCCAAGCATGGTTACGAGAAGACTGACAAATGCTCCTACTGTGAATACCGCGCGTCGAATGCCGAGCAGGTCAAGGTCAGAATGACTAATCATCATCACCAGCCTATATACGTCCCACTGCTGGGCAAAGGCCTTCCTACATGGGAGAAACACATGAGGAGCTTGGGCCATCACACCAACACGCTGGCCCAACGCAGTTTGGTGTCCTTCAGACGTTTCATTGGATGCCATCGTTCAATCAAAGGCTCAGGCGTCCAGATAAGCGGCTAATTTAACCGAACGGCTGCGATATCGGCATTGTGATGGCAGATTCTAATAACGCAAACACTAGGCTCTAGAGGAGCTCGGTGGCGTGAGGAGCTGAGGGATGGGTCAATCAAAATTTATAATCTCCAGTTCCTCCATGCTTCAGAAGGCACGTTAAGCCGTTGGTCCAGGTTGTTGCTGCAACCGCTTTAACCCACCAACCCGCATTGGGTCAGCGTGGTAATATTATGGCTCACACTCCCCATGTGTTTCTCCCATGTAGGAAGGCCTGTGCCCAGCAGTGGGACGTATATAGGCTGATGATGATGAAACACTAGGTTAGAACAAAACCAATAAGGTTATCCAATTTGTCAACTTTTTATTTATTTATTTAGCCTTATCAGCAGACACAGAAGGGTGTATTAAATCATGATTGGTCACACTTTAGGCTTAATCCCAGAGTTGATAAAAATCATGATTTTTATAAAAAAAGAAAAAAAAAGATTAATTTGATTTAAATCGGATTTAGTTGTTTTTTTTTATTTTAATAATTATATGATCGTTTTTAGTATGAAAGTCAGTTATTTATTAGAAAAAAACAACGTAAATTTTGTTAAATCAACATATTAGTTCTTTTATTGTCATTCTTTTATTTAAAAAAAACTAAAAATAAAAAGTAGCTAATTTATTTTTTTATTTATTAAAAATATTGAATTAAATTTATAAAAAATGACATTAACGAAAATCAACAAACATATATTCTTCTAAAGGTAATTAAGAAAAAACACTTCTATTTTGTAATATTTAACAAAAAATAATAACTACGGCGTTTTTGTCGGGGGAAGTCCCTTGCCCTTTTTGGCTGCTTTGGTTGCAGTAAAAAAGTACTGATTTATATCGATTTAAAAAAAAAAACACTTGATTTTAATCGCGATTTAAATCATATCATCCCTGCTTAATCCTCCTCCTGGTCGCCGTGTCCTTGTGACACAAAGGCCTTCTCCAGATTTTTTCAACTTCATCTATCCTTGGCTAGTCTAATCCACTGAGGGCCTGCTATAGCTCTTCGTCTGACCATCTTTTACGTGGTCCTCTTGAGCGTGGTCTCTTGAGCTGTCACCTAGTGGAATAACAGTAATGTTCTTTAGATCCACGAGCGAATCCACACGGGTGAGAGGCCGTATGTGTGCAAGGACTGCGGGGCGGGCTTCCACCGCAAGAGCAGCTACCTCCAACACGTCGCCATACACTTGCCGGAGAAGAATGTACAGGTATAATCATGTTATTTTTTAATAACCTTGTAAATATGACATTGACAGATGATATCCGGCTCGAAGGACCATTTTTTCTTAGATTTTTTTTATACAACTAGATGACAAACAAGCTGACGGCCCACCTGGTGGTATGCGGTTACCGTCGCCTATAGACACCTGCAATAAAGATAAATCACTTGGTGTTGCATGTGCGTTGTCATCCTGAGGCCTAAGATGAAATGCCGTCCATGCCCAGTAATTGCACTGGCTTTTCGAAACTTTTCTTGACGTGAACAATGTCTTTTAAAATAACTTTTGAAACTATGACATAAAGTTTGATAGTTTTGGTTGCACAAAGTGGCAACGTCTCACAGATAAAGACTTTTTCACTGCACAACACAATTAAATTGGTTAAACTTAAATTGCCAATAAATTAAAAACTATGCTATTTAAACTACGACTTCCTTTGTACGATAGGTTTAACAAGAGCTATAGAAGTATTATTCAAAGTTAATGGCCCTAATTCTGGCGAACACATGCTAAGTTTAAATTTAGGTTCAGTCTATTTCTTTTTCTCAAAATGAAAAAGAAAAGGATGGCTGTCATATAAATTGACATTTAGAAAGGTGCGTTCAATTTTCGACCTTATTGAACGTGCTAAAATGTAGTGTTTGGGAGGCACCTCCGTACATGCCGTCTAAAATTGTCTATGTTTTCTTTGAAATCTATCTAAATTTAAGTGACAGCTCTAAACAGATTCTTGCCATCTTTTTCCTAATACGTATTGCGAGACAGAGATATACTGTACTTAAATTTAGAATTAAAGTGTGTTCCTAGAATTAGGCCCAGTGTATATCCTCAGGAACACGGTGTATAGTCTTTATTTCACTGTCCCCAGTGTGACGAATGCCCAGCGCGCTTTAAATCGGTAACGCTAATGCGCATACACAAGTGTCGGCATCGTCCGCCCGCGTACAGGTACCGCTGCGGGGTCTGCGGCAACAACTTCGCCAGGCGACGCAACGTTGCGCGACATTTGCAGCGAGTGCACGCCTTGCAACCGGAGTCTGAACACATACAGAGGGATAAGATTAGCTAGAATAAATTATTGTGGAAAATGCCGGTTGTTTTTAAATGCCCAATTCCCAAAATGTTCCACCTGGTAATTAAAATATACAACTAGAAAAATTTCACGTCCCGAGGCGGGATTCGTAAAAATACTCGTTTCGGATGTTGAAATAGAACATTTCGACATTGTAGGGTGGACGTTAGCTCATAAACGCAAATACAGATAGACTAGAAGAATTTCACAGGGATATCCCAAGTCCTGGGTGGCTCAGTGGTCAGAGCAGTCGCCCGGATTGCGAAAGGTCAAGGGTTCGATTACCGCCTCAGGATGTGAAATTTTTCTAGTTTTATATTTTAATTACTAAGTAATTTTTCAATAATAATGTTAAAATCAAAAAATTAAGAATGTTCCACCTGCCTCAGATCTAGAGGTCCGGGCTTAGATTCCCGTGGGGGCAGAAATTTTTTGCTTGGTTTGGTTGGTGGTAGGGCTTTTCTAAATCCGCCTGGCTAGCTACCACCATCTTACCTAAGTCTACCGCCATAGCAATAATGTTAACAGCATTATTGTGTTCCGGCAGTTAGACTTTAGAGGTAAGATAGCCAGTTTCTCTGTGGTTGAGGAATACGGGTGTTACTTGCTTCCATCGTCGGCCTTATCTTCACTTACCATCAGGTAAGATGAAGGCTAAGAGTTACCCCGTTAAGGTTAAAAAAAAATGTGCAATCCTTTGAACAATTTCTGAAGTAATAATCATAATAATAATAATAATCACCTCACTCACACCTATTATCTAGCCCAAAGTAAGCATCATTAAGAGCTTGTGTTATGGATACTAGATAACGGAGACATAATGATAATAATATGTATATAAATATTAGAAATATACTAAATAAACAAATAAACATCCATGACTCGTGAACAAATGCTCGTACTCATCATACAAACATTTGCTCCTACCGGGATTTGAACCCGGGACCTCTTGACCGATTAGCCTGTATAGCAAGGTACAAACCGCACGATCAGACGGCAAGCTGGTCGTCAAAATGTCTCTTAATTAGATAACGTAGCTGACGCTATCACTCGCAGCCTATATACGTCCCACTGCTGGGCACAGGCCTTCCTACATGAGAGAAAAACATTTTTTATTATTATTTTTTGTACAACTAGATGACAAAAAAGCTGACGGCCTACCTGATGGTAAGCGATTACCGTCGCCTATAGACACCTGCAATAACAAGGAAAAATAACTTGATATTGCAGGTGCGTTGCCATCCTGAGGCCTAATATGAAATGCCGTCCATGCCCAGTAATCACACTGGCTACCTTTCCCTTCAATCCGAAACACAGCGAACTATTTCACGACTGAAATAAGAAAGGCTGTGGTACCTACCCAGACGACCCTACATACGGGTCTACCACCTAGTGGACACATGAGGAGCTTGGGCCATAACACCACCACGCTGGCCCAAAGCGGGTTGGTGGGTTAGGGTTGCAGTCACAACCGGGACCAACGGCTTTGCCTTCTGAAGCATGGAAGAGCTAGAAATTAGAAATTTTGATTGACCCATTCGGAATCGACATGGCGAAAGTTTGCTTTGTTTTCGTAACGGCGGTACTGCAGTCTTCAGTCTCGGCTGCGGTAGGTACAGTCGATAGCACATCAAGCGTAACAGTTTGACCTTGAGACCGCCCTTACTGCGTTCGTAATAGAGGCGGCTTTCCTAGTGCAACTGTTATACTTGATGTGCTGTCGTCTGTACATGGTCTTTGCAAGTTCATTGGAAAACCTACTTGACTTTTCACGATTTAAACCAAATGAATGCGGCGCCAAAAATTGGTTGTATTAGCTGAGTGCGGATCGTTTTACAGACGGAACGCCGAACGGCGTGAGCCACACTTCGTATGGATAAAATAAACGCCGATAGGCACGCGTTTTCCGCACCAAGTGATGGATTTGTAATTTTTAACGCCCAATTCGTAAGTTAACACCCAGAAGTCTGCAATTTGTTATGCAGTAAAGTTATGAAGGATATTTCAGGTGAAAAATAATACTTTAGTTGGTTTTCTGGAAGTTTGCCGAAAATGTAACTTTTTGTTGATTGCTAACCTCAAATTTCGATGGTATATCTCTAAAAATATGCTATTGCTTTAGTGGGGGATGTGTTTGGGGGATAGAGGACTCTCCCTCTCCACCCCCAAAACACCCAAAATCGTGGGTCCGTAATGTATATTTGTCATGTTTTCATAACTGTCATTTCCTGAAACGCCGAACATACTGTCAAATGACAAAAATAATATTGAAAGCATTCTTTTTATGATTTTATTTGGCAAAGTTATGAGAATATTACGTTTAACGCCGAACGGCGTATGGATCAGATTTGTTTTTCGAGGAACTGAGGGCCCGTGGTTTATATCACTGATGTCAATAAATGTAATTCTATTAATAAAACTAATAAAATAAATTTCAACAAAATTTTATTTGTAAATCAATAAATAATCCTTGCATATTACAGAAAGTGGTATACATTTTTAACATTAAATAAATAGATAAATATAGTTTATTTAATTTGAAAGTGTTTAAATACTACATCTATAACTGTCACCAACCAAACTAAAACATTATTTTTATATATTTAAGGAGTTTACTTGCCTATATACGTCCCACTGCTGGGCACAGGCCTTCCTACATGGGAGAAACATATGAGGACTTTGGGCCATAACACCACCACGCTGGCCCAATGCGGGTTGGTGGGTTAAAGCGGTTGCAGTAACAACCGGGACCAACGGCTTAACGTGCACGACGAAGAACTGATGAGATTACAAATTTTGATCGACCCATCCGGGACCGACCACGGCGAAAGTTGCTTTGTTTTCGTAATCGAAACTAAAGGAATATGGAATATGACTATATCTGTAATATTATAAATGCAAAGTACTCTTGTTAGCTTTTCACGCTTAAACCTTTAACCGATTTAGATGAATTTCGGCTTGGACATAGTCTGATGTTTTCGTTGGTTAAGTTAGTACAATGACCCTGATTCTGGAGAACACATGCTAAGTCTAAATTTAAGTTCAGTGCATTTCTTTCTCTCAAAATGAATACGAAAAGAATGGCTGTCATATAATTTGACATTTAGAAACGTGCGTTCAATTTTCGACCTTATTGAACGTGATAAAATGCAGTGTTTAGGAGGCACCTCCGTACATGCCGTCTAAAATTGTCTATGGTTTCTTTGAAAATTATCTAATTTTAATTGACAGCTCTAAACCAATACTTGCTATTTTTTTTCTATTATACATATATTGCAAGAAAGAGATATACTGTACTTAATTTAAAATTAGAGTGTGTCTTCAGAATCAGGCCCAATGTTTAGTTAAAAACAAACAGTTTTACATTGGTACTCAGTTTCGGTACGGTATATATATTATTATAAGGTTGCATTGTGTTAGTTATTTAAGAAGTTTGCAAAATTTAAAAATATTTTGTTCAACGCCATCTACTGACAAAAAAGTTTAATTACAACGAAAGATACATGCCACCTGGGTAGATAAAGAATGGGATTATTTGGAATGAATGGTTCTGTGTTCTCTTTCTCATTTATTTATACAAGTAATAACGTTATTTTGTAAAGTAAAAAAATATTGAGATATTTAAAAAAAACATCACCGTAGTTTAAATTAGATTTGATTTGGAGTGACCGAAAATTTATGTCTCATAAGTTTAAAGATAACATTCACATCAGAAGCATCTAAACTCGTATGCAATACGGTATTGGTGACTCGTCAATGATTGTCAATACACATAAGTAACAACCATTTGTTTTTAAGTGTTTCTAGATTAGGTTACGACTGGACTGACATACTGTATAGTAAAAGTCTCTAAATTAAATAAAAGAATAAAAAAAAAGATAACATTCGGAACGTGTGACTGGCAACACGCATAATGATTTCTGAGCATAATTTGATTGTAAATATTACAAATATCGATTCCTGAGTGCAGCAAGCCAAAGCGCTTTTAGGTCCTTTTTAGACTGATTTGTCATCAGATTTGACCTCAAGGGTCTTAACTTCATTTGGGTCAATAGCGTATCTCCCCAGATGAAGGCTTCGTTTGTGGATAAAAGGTCCACAGTTGCAAAGGAGGTGCATTGGGGTTTCGCGCTCCTGTGCACAGAATCTGCAAACATCCGAATCTCTTAGTTTTAGGTTGAATAAGTGTCTGTTCAGTTTGCAGTGGCCTGTCAAAGCTCCAATCATGGTACTCGTGCTACTCCCGCTGAGCTATATTAGCTCTTCAGTTCGTTTAGCATGGTAGATCTTAGTGGTTTTTCTTTTTGAAAATAAAGGTGTATTTCTTTTCAGTAGAATTTGCTAACCCCTATTTATATTGCTGCAGGCGCGGTTAAAAATTAAATCCTTTATACAGGGTGGCACATTTAGATAGGTCAGTATGGGAAAGTCTGAAACTATAGAACATACGAAAATCTCTTCTTAGGAACCATGTCATCGATTTTAGTAATAAGAAAAACTGCATTGATACTTTAAAAATAAAACGTGTACTCAGCTCGGGAATCGAACCCGGACGTTTTGAAAAATAAAACTAACACTATTTCTATTATCTATATCGACTGTCTTAAGCAGTAAACGTTACTATGAAATATGATGTTTAAAATGAATAAAATGCAATGTTTTCATATACTTTAATTTATTTTAATAAGTATCCGAAATTACCACAATTTTTTCAATACAACATTCAACTCGTTTAGGTGCGTATAATTGTCTCCATGGTTGTTTGTAGCTCTTTGCTGGTGTCGCCACTTGTTACATACATTGTTATCTGCGATAATATTATCTATCTATGATTGTAATTGCTTACTTCTATTAATCATATTTACACTAATAATCAATTGAAAAGCCCACTTAGAATAAGTATGTAGATACAAAGACGTGATAAACTTCTTTTAAAAATGAAACGTCTCGGTTTAAACGGAGACGTGATAAACCTCATTTCAAAAGGAACGTAAATGGTTTGACTGGCCGAATAGTAATAATAATAATTTTATTTTTCAACACGTCCGGGTTCGATACCTGAGCTGAGTACACGTTTTTTTAAAATGTTTTTCTTATTGCTAAAATCGATGACATGGTTCCAAAGAAGAGATTTTCGAATGTCTCATAGTTTCAAACTTTCCCATACTAACCGATCTAAATGTGCCACCCTGTATATGTCGCCGCCATCTCATTAAATTCACCGCTCAATTAGATGCCTAGCTTATTGATTAAACGCCGACATCCAATTAAATGCCTAGGCCGAAGGTTAATTAAACTAGAACCACTCAATGTTTAACAATATGCCGTATTGGAACCGCTCACTTAGATGCCTAGGTCAGGGGTCGGCAACCTTTTAAGTCGAAAGAGCCAAAAAAGCTTCGACTCGTCACTTCGAAGCTTGTTGACTAGTTTGCATGTCAAACTCGTTAACCCAGGTCTCATCACCAGTAGCAATGCGTTTCATGAATGTTGGCTCGGAATTGACTCGTTCTAGCATGTCCTCAGCGACTCTCATGCGATTGAGTTTGTGGAGAAAATTCAGGTCTTTTGGGACTAGCCGAGCTGCAACATGTTTTATACCCACACTCAAACCAATCACCAATCACTCAAACAGTCACACAAAAGCTCTTCAATTTAAACGACCTGCCTTGGCATCCAATTGAATCGCTAATTTTACATTCATTAAGCCTGGTTAAACGTTTCGCTCAAAGACTTTTAGCTAGTTGTCCTTCAGGCGTTTTATTAGATGCCGGCGTTTAATCAGCGGCCTAAATGTCCAGTTAAGCGGCGAATTTACCCAGACGGCTGCGACATATCTAACAGCGCCTTCCTACAAAAGGAATAAGATGTTATTGAATAATTACATTCAAATACTGATCTACTGACTTAATTATAGAATAAATCATAAAATATAACTATGAGTAACTCCCCAAGGATAGCTATAATATTTTATATTAAAAGAACAAGGCCCATACCCCGTACCACATTGCGTCACAGGCACATTAATACCAAAACTAATGTTTTTATTTTGTGTCTAATGTACTGATTTTTAACCGTTTTTTTAACTGCATTAAAAACCATCCTAAAAATAGTAATCATTAGTTAACAATTACCTACTTCCGTTCCGAATACTTCTGTCACTATTTGACAAAAAACAAAAAATCGTGTCGCGTAGTCGGCTTTAGCTGTACTCTAGGTAAACAAGATTTTATGGTAGAAAATATTTAGGATTCTTTTAAGAAATTCTATTAAATCTATTATTTTACCTCACCATTTTCTACATTAAACGTTGTGTATTTTTTAAACTCCATACTTAGTGTTGGAATTAGCAATTCAGGTCGGGATGTTTAATAAATCAACTGATAACTGTTAAATTACTGTTTTATTAATCAGAGCACATTCCTTACACATTGATAGCAGAGACTAAAGAGAATGAGAGAGTTAATACCATAGACTAACATAGATAGACAACTTTTTTAATATTCTAATACTTAGTATTAGTCAATACAATTCGGAACGCCGAATTATGGAACATAAATCTCTAGGCTATCTATGGTCAGTGTCAATGTTTTGTTGATGTTTGTCTCGATCGATGTTTTTTAGCTGTGTTTGAGTCGTTTTGGTAGTTTGATTGAATAATTAATTCATTGCGTCTTCATATTAAGTATTGTCAGTGTTAAGATAGTGACTCTTACGTCGTGACGAACCGAGATAGTGACTCTGAAGTGCCTTGTTGAAGTAGTGACTATGTTTGTAAACTTTGACAAAATATTGTTAGGTAGTGAAAATATAAATAAAAACTAAACTTTTGAAAGTAAATTTAGTTTGATGCAAGTTGGTACGGAATACGGATCCCCATACAATAATGGGCATTATCCTTTTGTAATCTCGGCTAACATTGTTCTGTGCATGTATGTACTTTCTCATAGTGAAATATATTTTTTACTTAATTCTACTTATCCTTCACGCAAACAAAATATTCAAGCTGAAATCATCAAACACCAAACCACCATTCCATCCCATTCTTTATTTGACTAGGCACAGCGCCACCTACCGGCGGCGTGCACAACTAAAGTGACAGCGCCATCTAGTGGTCGCCTCGTGAATTATCGATATAATTATCGATGGAAGGACTGTAGCTTCTCGCAGCTCGGAGTGCGCAGTTTCTGCGCCTCGGCGTACTGTCGCGAGTCGCCGAAGTTGCGAGCTTTCCAGGCCATACTGTCGCGGTAGTTCCTCTCGCGTTGGCAGGCATGGCGAAGACCCACTGCAACGGTTACAAATAAATAAATAAAACTTTATGGTGCCGTCAATACGGCAATAAAATAAAATATGGGCTATATTAAGGCGATACCTCGTCGACACTAGCGACACCACTTGATTTATATTAATTATGGTGAATATAGAACATAATAAACAAAAACGCTTTAGTGAATGACTAAAGAATGGTATTTGTAATTATTTGAGATGTGCTCGGTATAAGATATTCCTCTACATGTAACCAATTTTTTCATTATTGCCTAAAGTGGCCATTTTTAACAATAATAAAATATTTGGTTACTTATAGGTAGACAATTTATACAAGATACATCTTAAAAAATTACAAATACCGTTCTTTAGCAATTCACTAAAGCGTTTTTGTTTATTATGTTCTAAATTCATCATAATTAATAACAATCAATTGGTGTCGCTAGTGTGCACGAGGTATCCCCTTAATCAAATTTCAATGTTTTTGATGCGTTTAAATGCCTTCTTTATTGTATGTATAGACATGAGTAACTCAGCTCTGAAACTGTTCAAAAATTCAGATCATTTGACTTGAACCGTTGACCTGCAGCTCAACGACAAAACAAACAACTCACGGCTCACTCGCTAGGTTAGGTATATTCACCCACAAAGTCACAGACGCGCGAATATTATTATTGGCGAACGAACCGCGAGCCGCGAAACGGCTCCGGTGTCGGTCGGCTCGGCGCGGCGGCACTCGGTAATATTCCACTCTGTAAGTCGCTCGCAAAGCAGATCTACAAACGTTCAGCTCAGGAGTGAGCTGATCTGTGAACCAGTTCGCAGGTCCGGCTCACTTATTAAGTGAACCGTGAGCTGATCTGCGGATCATATCATAGTTTTTAGTTGAGTTACCCATGTCTAATAAATAGCAAGGTCTATTAGCGAGAGAATAATAAATAAAACTGCAAGTATACAGTTTACACGAAGAAGTCCTCTTTCCCTAGCTTACACGTTAGCTAATTAAATGCAAGACAAAAAACGACAGCGTGATTTAAAATCGCCTAACGCCATCTATTGGAATAATTACGTACTATATTTATATTATAATATTATTAGGTTACAACAAATGATAGCGCGATTGAAAATGGTTCAACGCCATCTGTTATCGTTTGTTGTAACCAATATTACATGTTTTGTACTTACTTACATCTTATACACCGTGAAAATTTAGTGGTTGTTTTCCCGCAGCAGAACGATTTACCTTTAGTAGTACTATCGAATCATGCGAGTTATTTTTTGAAATCGAAAATAATTTTGACCTCAACTAATCAAAAAAATAATCATGAACTCGAAAGCGTGAGAAACGATAGTTTCTTTTACGAGATGTTACATTTGGGTACTGCTTTCCGCACGAAATCAATGTTTAAAGCAAAAGAAACTCTACGCACTAAGCAATACAGCATAAACTGCACCGCACGCGCTCCTTAAAGCGAACCGCCAAATAAACAATAACAAAAACACACAGGCACCGCCGCGCATGCGCGCGCGTGTCTCAGCTCAGTTGCATTGCACCACAGTAGTTGCACCGCGAACGCCGTCCGCGCAACTACGCAAGCGCAATTGTTGCCGTTGCCGCCAAAATGGATCGCCATTACGTTTATTCGAATGTGGAGTACGTTTCTATGGTGCAATTGTACGCGAGGGCGAATTATGGTGTGATGGGTGCCCTGCCCATTATCAGCGCGCCGTAAGAGAGCACCTAGACTTGGTGTTTCCCCAGCGCTGGATCGGTCGCGGCGGGCCAGTGCCGTGGCCACCACGAAGCCCGGACCTTACTCCGTTAGACTTTTATTTGTGGTCTGAGCTCAAACGCCTTGTGTATCGGGAGGAATACCAAACTCGCGACGCGTTAAAAAGTGCGATAGTGGACGCTTTTGATATAATTAGACGTGGCAGAGACACAATATTAAAATTGAAAGCCAATCAATTAAAACGTGCACGATTGTGTGTAGAACGCAGTGGTTTACACTTTGAACAATTACTCCGTTACCGCGAAGTGTAAGTACCTTACTTGTACATTTGTAAATAGCGAACATTTATTAGGTTAAGTAATTAAAATCATTGTAAATACGTTGATTCCCATTTTTTAAATACGCCATAAATACTTTATTGCCTAATTCAGTACCTAATACATTATTACCTACTTTAAGACAATAATCTTGATTACGTTGTTTATCCATTAAAAATTATGTTCGTGTTTAACTAAGTGTAGATGAAAGTATTTACGACGGTCCTAAGCCCGTTAAAGTATGAAGGGAAAATGGAAATCACTTGTTAGTAAATAGTGAGTTAGCAGCCTAGTGATAAGCGCGAGGGGCAATGACCCCGGCCGGGGCGGCCGGTTGTCGGTCGCGGCGCGGCCGGTACTATTGATTCGAGGTTGCTTTCGAGTTTTGTTTGTCACAATCTTAAAACTGCTATTATTTGATTTGAATAAAAAAAAACTGCACACATCTATTGTACTACTAAGATAGAATCATTTTACTGCGGGAAAACAACCACTAAATTTTCACGGTGTATATTATTTATGTAATACTATGTATATCTACCAATATATTTGGACATTGTAACAATTACAAATAAAGAAAGAAATCGATGAAAAAATGTATGCTCCAGGCGGGATTCGAACCCGCGTCTAGTGATTTCCGGCCAGACGCCATTACCACTGCGCCACCGGAGCACTAGGTATAACCTGCTAATTATCACTAAACCTGCTTAACTACTTATAACCGACATCGGTTTGGTTGTGGTCATAAATAATAGCAAAATTAAAAATTTTAAGATTACCCGGCGTCATTAATCATCTATCTAACATCATCTCATTGAGACTATTCATAAGAGCCCAAACACGCTATATCTGCTGTAAGTTTTCGAAGAATTAACTATTTCGCAGACTTTTTCATGGTATAGGATCAGCTCAATATGTCACGGGAATGACACCGGAGTGACAGTACACAAAATTTCAAATCAATCGGATCTGTGAAAGTTAGTAAAACCCTTTTATTGGCCCTAATTCTGGAGAACACATGCTAAGTTTAAATTTAAGTTCAGTATAAATTGACATTTAGAAAGGTGCGTTCAATTTTCGACCTTATGGAACGTGATAAAATGTTTAGGAGGCACCTCCGTACATGCCGTCTAAAATTGTCTATGGTTTCCATGAAATGTATCTAAATTTAATTGACTGCTCTAAACAGATTCTTGCTATCTTTTTCCTATGACTTATTGCGAGAAAGAGATATACTGTACTTAAATTTAGAAATAAAGTGTGTTCCAGAATTAGGCCCATTATGTAGAAAATGAGCTGGTAGTCATCCCAATCACGTCAGCTTTCAAACAAAGAAAAACAAATCAAAATCGTTCCATTCGTTTAGGAGCTACGATGGCACAGACAGATACACAGACAGACACGTCAAACTTATAACACTCCTCTTTTTTCGTCGGGGGTTAAATAGGAAAGAAAATGTTAAACTCACCAATGTACTCTTCTTCTATAGACATTTCAAGTCTTCGTAACGACCCTTGGTAGTCCGTATGGAAATTTTCCTTGACGTAATACGGCACCTAAAACAAAAAAAAAAAAAAAATCATACACTCACACCTATTATCTAGCCCGAAGTAAGCATCATTAAGAGCTTGTGTTATGGATACTAGATAACGGAGAAATAATGATAATAATATGTATATAAATATTAAAAATAATCATAATAATAATAATTTAATTATGCATCGTTTTATTTTGACATTGTTAGGAATGTGTAAAAATTATATTTCCATAGAAAAATATCTAACTTAAAAACATTCACGTCCTGCGGCGGGGATCGAACCCGCGATCTTTCACAATCCGGGCGATTGATCTAACCATCTGAGCTACCCATTTAGGCAGGCATATACAGGGTGGCACATTTAGATCGGTCACTATGGGAAAGTCTGACACTATAAGACATACGAAAATCTCTTAGGAACCATGTCATCAATTTTAGTAATAAGAAAAACTGCATTCATACATTTTAAAAAAAATCTTCTCAGCTCGGAAATCGAACCCTATGCATATATATATATGCACGTAAGTGTGCAGTAGAACCACACTTTTATATTTTATAGCAGTTGTCTTTGTATACCAGTCTAGGCCACTTGTCGTAAACCAGGGTTTTATTTAACATAAGTGACACATTTTGTCAATAGGTACCAAGTTTGTTCCATATTTAATTTAGTTGTATCTATATAGCTATACGTAGGAAATATTTTTGGCACTAGGTTTTTGGGTCAGTGGCCAACATATCTGTTGTCATCACTGTGATTACCCAACATATCTTTTGTAATCACTAACATTACCTGACATACCTTTGACCATCATAAAATTACCCAAGATATCTTTTGTTATCAATAATACTACCTAATCTATCTTTTCTTATCAATGACATTACCCAATATATCTTTTGTCATCAATAATACTAATAAAGATATATTTTCTTATCACTGACATTAGGTACCCATCATATCTTTTGGTATCAATAATACAACCCAAGATATCTTTTCTTGTCACTAAGATTACCCAAAAAACCGTTTATATCAATAATATTACCCAAGATATCTAAACTTGTCATTGAGATACCTAACACATATTTTGTCAACACACTATGATTACCCAAAATGTCTTCTGACACCACCTAAAAAGCTCTAGAAATTTCTAGTCACCGTGTGTTTCTGCACGGCAGAAGTTTTCGTGTACCGGATGTCTTTAGTCAGACCCCCACCTTCAAGTTGACAGTCTCCCTCGGCACCGGGTACTTGGAGCTGGGCGTTAAACTGAATACTGGCTCGCTGATGAAGAACCCTGACATCATAGACAGGAGAACTAGCACCAACACAGGCAGTAGTTGGACGATGCCGGCGTGGGCTTCACGGGGCTCCGGCTCGCGAGCCCTGCGACGGGTGTAGACGGTTGGGCCTCCACCGGGGAACGCTGTTTACAAAGACATATTTGATTACTGTATGTGTACTGCCGGGTGACCCTCATGGCACCTTGGGCTCTACTCACGCCTTGTCACCGTAGCCTATAGACGCTCGTAGCACCTTGTGCACTACTCACGCGTTGTCACCGTAGCCTATAGACGCTCGTAGCACCTTGTGCACTACTCACGCTTGTCACCGTAGCTTATAGACGCTCGTAGCACCTTGTGCACTACTCACGCTTGTCACCGTAGTCTATAGACGCTCGTAGCACCTTGAGCACTACTCACGAGTTGTTACTGTAGCCTATAGACGCTCGTAGCACTTTGGTCACTACTCACGCGTTGTCACCGTAGCCTATAGACGCTCGTAGCACCTTGCGCACTACTCACGCGTTGTCACCGTAGCCTATAGACGCTCGTAGCACCTTGGGCACTACTCACGCGTTGTCACCGGAGCCTATAGACGCTCGTAGCACCTTGGGTACTACTCACGCGTTGTTACCGTAGCCTATAGACGCTCGTAGCACCTTGGGCACTACTCACGCGTTGACTACCCTGCTTTTATCAAGAGAAAGCATTAAGTTGAAAGCAATGTGACGAATCCCCGAGCTTCCAACGTTACTTTCCCTTAATGAGCTGTGGTTACTCGAACTCTTACGATTCATGTGCTCAATGCCACTCTGTGAATTTGTAGCACAAACTTATTATTATCATTGTAGGTACTTGTAGTTTTTTTTACAGTAAATAAAAGGACATGAAAGCATGCAGCATTACCCACCAAGTGAAGACTTTAACATGCCCGTTTTTAAAGAATCCATGCTGTATGTTTAAGAAATTCGGAGAAATCCACGCGAGCGGTACCACGGTCATCATCATCAGTCTATATACGTCCCACTGCTGGGCACAAGCCTTCCTACATGCGAGAAACACGTGAGGAGATTGGGCCATAACACCACCACGCTGGGCCAATGCGGGTTGGTGCGTTAGAGCGGGTGCAGTAACAACCGGGACCAACGGCTTGACGTGCCTTCCGAAGTACGGAGGAGATCGAGATTATAAATTTTATTGACCCATCCCAGGTCAGACCATGGCCAAAGTAGCTTTGTTTTCATAATCGAAAGCAGAGCGCACAAACCACTACGCCGCCGAGCTCCTCACCACGTATTTAGTATCAATTTCTAATATTATCGATAGTCATGCATGTGATATCTATGATATACAAAGTGATGTATTAGCCTACATCACTTTGTATATCATAGATATCACATAATAATCAGTGACGACCAAACAATAATATATGATTATGATGATGATTTTTTTATACAACTAGATGACAAACAAGCTGACGGCCCACTTGGTGGTAAGCGGTTACCGCCGCCTATAGGTATTGCAGCTGCGTTGTCATCCTGAGGCCCAAGATGAAATGCCGTCCATGCCCAGTAATTACACTGGCTACCTTCCCTTCAATACACAGCGAACTGTTTCACGGCTGAATAAGAAATGATGAATGATAAAGTATATTCTAAATCCTATATTTTAGGTACATTTCCCAGTCTCACTTGTACTATGTCCTGCGTCTCGGCAACCACTGCGCGGTCACGAATGACGAGCTGAGATCATCGCGAAAGCGCGCAATGGTTGCCGAGACGCTAGACGTGGTACAGTCGACCACAGAAGTAGCTTAACAGTTTACTACCAAACCACACTGACTATTTGCGATCGTACGTAATTGCCACCGAATTATATTAACGCCATAGCTATCGTGACATGGTACTTAAGAGCTCAGCTACTTCTTCTAAATCCTTCTATTCTTCTATTTAGAATATACGAATCGGTTTCGCACCACCTGCATCCAACGGCTCCCCGCGACCACACTGTGAAACGTTCCCTTGCGCACAATTTGTGTTGCGCGAAACCAACCAATTAGATTTTTTTTCGGAACATACGTTGATATCTTTGATTATAATTATATTACATATTAATTAAGTTGAAATAACATCAATTAATAAAATAGAAACTTTCTAAATTGAGTAAAATATCGATCAGTTTTTGACAGCACCTAGATACAAATACGTTACTATGGCAACCATCTAAAGGAACGTATTTTCCGCTGTCGGTCGCACGTTTTTGATGAAGTTAGTCCTTAAGCAACTTGTCAAAAATGTTTGTAGGACAGCGGAAAATACGTTCCCACAGATGGTTGCCATAGTAACGTCTTTGTATCTAGGTGCTGTCAAAAACTGATCGATATATTTACTAAATTTAGCAAGTTTTTATTTAATATTTTATGTAATTTGAATTTAATAAATATGTAATATAATTATAATCAAAGAAATCAATGATATGCTTTGAAAAAACAGCTAGTTGGTGGCCGTTTATATGTTTCACGGAACAGAAATTGTGCGCAAGGGAACGTTTCACATTTGCTTTGGTAAATACAATGTAAATTAGCGCGATCGAGGCCCACAGGGGCCTTACCACCATCTTTATAAAAGCGATTCATATTCCGCTCGGTTCAGTATTGGCTCCTAAACTGCACCGCTGTCATAGTCGTAGATAGCGTCGTAGTACGGATATAACGATTCTACTCAGTTTAGGTCCTAAACTGGATCGCGATAAAAGGTGGTGGTACGGGTGCAATCGTCTATCCATCTAGTGGAAGAACATCCTTCTTTGCGCTTTCCGTTACGTAGAATGTACTTGGTCATTGTTAACAACTGGCTGGTGACTCCCATACTCTTTTATAATGCCATGTATTTTAAAAGAGTTTTGTACCTGACGGATGGTCAGTTGGTTTTTGATAGATGTCTTGTTGTCGCGTTTGGCTTTGGTGTTGTTTGTTCTATATTAATTAAATTTACTTATTATTCTTGATATCTTGGTGTTTCCATCAGTACAGCATAGCTCAAATATACACTCCACTCTCCAGTAGCTATTAGTCATCAATAATTATTACATCTCCCCTGTCCCAACAGGCTAAGAGGATAACTGCCTAACGTGATGTTTTTTATATCACGTTAGCAATGAAATTACGACTTGTCTGATGGTAACTGGCTACCGTATCCTATAGACGCTCGTAGCGCCTTAGGCACGACTTTAAGTAACCCCCGGCCTCATTAATCATCTGTCTAACACCATCTCATGGAGACTATTCTTAGGAGCCTAAACACGCTATATCTTCTGTAAATTTCTGAAGAATTGAGCATCCCGCAGACTATTTGATGGTGTAGGATCAGCTCAAGGTTACCATGTCTTGGAAATACCACGGAAATAAAAGTAAACCAAAAGAGATGTTGTTCAAAAACGTATGTAGACCCGGCCAGGTCTATGTACAGTATACTGAAAAATAGGTAAAAATATGAAGAACTGTGTTCAGTTGTCCATTTTCTTTTCAACCCCCGACGAAAAAAGAGGGGTGTTATAAGTTTGACGTGTCTGTCTGTGTATCTGTGTCTGTCTGTGGCATCGTAGCGCCTAAACGAATGGACCTATTTTGGTTCGGTTTTTTTTGTTTGAAAGCTGATGCGACTACGATGGTTCTTAGCTATAATTTATGAAGATCAGTTCAGGCGTTTGATGACTATCAGCTTATTTTCTACATGATATTAGGATTTTACTAACTTTTACAGATCCGATTGATTTCAAATTTCGTGTACTGTCACTTCGATGTCATTCCCATGGCATACTAACTTGGAGCTGATCCTATACCATCAAAAAGTCTGCGAAATGCTTAATTCTTCAGAAACTTACAGCAGATATAGCGTGTTTGGGCTCTTATGAATAGTCTTAATGAGATGGTGTCAGATAGATGATTAATGACGCCGGGGGTTACTTAAAATTTTTAATTTTGCAATTATTATTTGCTTTGTTGCGCGGTACAAACAATTTTTATAGAGAAAACTGCAACACAGCCAAATATTCATAATGGCGTTTATGTCACCTTGGTGGCGTTTAGTTGACTTCTTTGTCGCCCACCATATTGCCATAGCAAATAACGGTGAGAACGACGAAAAATTTCACTCTTGCACAAACAAACTATGCATGAAAACGAATTATTTGAATTTTCGCAGATTCAGGAGATTTTTCCTGATTTTTTGAGATAGATTACATTGTCCTATACCTGGCTGCATATGAAACATCTCTTTTCAAATCAATCGGATCTGTGAAAGTTATTAAAACTCTTTTATCAAGTAGAAAGTGAGCTGATGGTCAACAAACGTCTGAACTGATCTACCTAATATATAGCTAAGAACCATCCCGATCACTTCAGCTTTAAAACGAAAAAAAAACCGAATCAAAATTGGTCCATTCGTTTTGGGGCTACGATGACACAGACAGTAAAGGTTTATCGTAATTCTTGAGATAAAGATAAGTTCTAATTTTTTTTAATGTTATGCTTCAGAAATCACTTTAAGCATTAACAAAGCAACGCGGCCCTAAGACACCGGCTGACTGAACAAGTGACGTCATACAGTCTGATTGATGTTCATTGTCACGTGAGCATTTTTTAACTAAATATTATTAAATTTTCATAACACAACTATTGTCTTTTTAACCGACTTAAAAAACGAGGAGGTTTTCAATTCGGCCGGTATGTGTTTTTTTTCAATGTATGTACACCGATTACGCCGAGATTACTGATCCGATTTACGTGATTCTTTTTTTGTTCGATGCGGAATAGCTGCCATTTGGTCCCATAAATTTTTTTTCAAAAACAGTTGGGTACTTTGGTTTTAAATTTTAAAAAAATTAAATTATTATTGCTTTTCAAATGACTTTTTAGTGAAACGATACGATAGTAGGAAACAATATAAGTTTACGGTCACCCATCTAGCTTCGACCGTAGAAAGTTACCACTAAAAATTGTGGAAAAAAATTTTAAACAAAAATTAAAACCGACTTCAAAAAACTGAAAAGGATAAAATAATTAAATTTAAGTAGGTATTCATCCCCTAGAAACATATTTTTGGAGTTGGTGCTAAGTGGTTTCCAAAAACAATAGAAAGTGAAGCACCGACTCCAAAAATATGTTTCTAGGGGATGAATACCTACTTAAATTTAATTATTTTATCCTTTTCAGTTTTTTGAAGTCAGTTTTAATTTTTGTTTAAATTTTTTTAAGAATTCTATTATAATAAATCTACTACTACAAAAATATATTTTTATTTGAATATAGTCATAGCTCATCCAATGAATAACTATGTTGAGACTTCTACCCCAGGAGCCCCGGAGGTCAGGTTATTATAATAGGCTACCATATTGTATTCTGTCAAATTATTTTCAAATAATTATTATGTAATGCAACTAATATCCGATAGCAATGTTGTTATTACTATGTGTCATTATTTTCAGAATAAAATATTTTTTATATTAATCATGGCAAAAAAATATAATATTTTTTTTAATTAAAAATTTTAACAGAAGACAAAATGGTGGTGTTGTTTTGATAAAAGAAAACAAAAAACTTCTTTTTTAAGTTAATTTTATTTATATTTTCGTGAATTTACAATAAATTACTTACAAACTAATTAATTGTAAAAAAGGAAAAACAAATATTGTTATAATTAATTCACCACCATATTGTCTTTGAAAACCTTGTTTCATAGATCATTACTTAGTAGTTTTTTTAAAAATTTAAAGGAGATGGAAAATTTTTGGATTGTTGTACTACATAACATGGTTTACAGTGAATAACACAAAACTCTTTTATTTAATTAAAAAAAAAAACACAAAAATAAAAAATAGCGAAATAAAATACGTATTGTATAAAGTGGCAATTTATAAGTCATAAAAGTGCGCACAAGGGCCAATTAGGGCTATTTCCATTTTTTTTTCTCAAAATGACGACCTCCATGATGTACCAGCAAATTATAACAAAACTGCCGTTGAGTTTCGTATATCGCGATAGTAAACATTCACAATGAAGTTACTCGTTACAATATTATAACTCACGGAAATCGATATTGTGACTGGTAAACTGTTTTTTTAAAAACTCGACGTTTAATGTTGATAAATGTTACTTTATAAGATTTTAAATTATAATTCCTACTTTAAGGTTGCCGCCAAAATTGTGCAACTAATAATTGACTACCTACATGTCACACCAATAAATAAATAAATATTTTACTCTAGTTTATTCTATGAATGGCCATTGGCCCTAATTCTGGAGATCACGCGCTAAGTCTAAATTTAAGTTCAGTGCATTTCTTTCTCTCAAAATGAATACGAAAAGGATGGCTGTCATATAATTTGACATTTAGAAACATGCGTTCAATTTTCGACCTTATTGAACGTGATAAAATGCAGGGTTTAGGAGGCACCTCCGTACATGCCGTCTGAAATTGTCTATGGTTTCTTTGGAATCTATCTAAATTTAATTGACAGCTCTAAACAAATCCTTGCGGTCTTTTTCCTATTACATATTGCGTGACGTGCGTTACTGTGCTTAAATTTAGAATTAGAGTGTGTCTTCAGAATCAAGCCCATTGTATTACACCTAAAACCGACAGGTATTAGATGTCGAAATCAAACCCGGGAACTACCTAATCAAAAATATAATGACTGCTAACCCAGTGGTCATTATGAAACAAGGTTTTCGACATCATAATTTCAGAGATCGATTATATATGTATTTTTAAATATCACTGGTCCTGTCGACCATAAATATGTCCAATTATAATTAAGTAACAATAACTTACATGTCACAGCTTTGTGATTAATTAAGCCAGTTGATTGGACGCCTAGGCCGTACATTAAACGCGGGCATTTAATTAAATGGCTGAAGGACAACTAGCACAGTCATTGAGCGCAACGTTTAACCGGACGGCTGAACGTCGTGTCAGCCATTTGGTTAAATTAGCCAGTTGATTGGACGCCTAGGCAGATCATCTAGTACAAAGAACTTTTGTGTGGCTGTTTGTGTGATTGCTAGTTTCAAGATTTTTTTTATTATCCACATAATCTTAAAACCGTAATAATTTTGGTTATAAGTGATCATAAAAAAAAAAACCTTAAACCTACCAATCATACTAAAACTCTTCAGTACAAGACGATCTGCCGAGGCGTCCATCAGAGTTGGCTAAAAGTTATACGCCAAATTTTAAAACATTTAATGATCTTAGTTTAATTAGATAACTACTACCCTAGGCATTTAATTAGATGCAGGCATTTAATGAACGGCCTAGGCATCTAACTAACTGGCTAATTTAACCAGATGGCTGCGACATATACAATGTACAGAGGTACCCAACAGTAATACCATAAAAAGCTAGTTGTCTAAAGCCGGCTCCATAAAATGGATGGTAAGAGGCGCACACGCATACAGACACATCCAGTCCGCATCACAATTATGTGAACTCAAAAAATCTGTACTGTTTATATTTTTTACGTTATAATGAAATATTGATTCGTGTGGTGGCCGCGTACCGGGAGACGCAGCGTTTTGGTTACAAAATTAATGTTATATATAACAATGTGATATCTATCCGTCTGTCATATCTGAGTTTACACCAGTTCCAAAAGTTGAATTACCGAGTAGATTCCGGCATAAAACTTGTGTAGTCATTTATTTCAAATATTATGTAAGAGTGCAGTGTCGAACAGAGACAAAAAATATGTTAAAATTAGTAAAAGTATATCAACGTACCAAAAAAGTACCTAATAACAACAATTCTGCCGACAAGGTTTCCGTCGAAATACGTTTCGTCGACGACAAAGTCCATTCTACATTAATACCACATAAAATAATTCAATAGAAAAGGTGACATACTGCTTTGAAACGTGATCGCATGCTAAGAGTGAGCTGTTAGGTGTTTCCCTGCTAGATAGAATCAGAAATGACGACAACCGTAAGAGAAAACAAAAGTCAAAAAAGTCAAAACTGTCAAAGTCACTGACATAGATCATAGGATTAGCAAGTTGAAGTGGCAGTGGACAGGGCACATAGCACACAGAACGGATGGCCGATGCGATGGGGCGACCTGGTCAGGGTCGCGAGGGCCGTTGGATGCAGGCGGAGAAGAACCGATCCGTTTGGTAATCGATGGGGGACGCCTTTGTTCAGCAGTAGACTATATCCTGATCTGATGAATGGCGTTACTAGTAGGTTTATTGTTATTTTTATGACTAAGCGGAGTCGGATATTTTGTCTTGTAGAGTAGAATGGACTTTGTATTTGTCAGCTAAACAGTCATCGACGTAAAATTCGCTAACCATTTCTAATTGCATTAGCTCTGTGGATACCTCTGACCCGAATTCATCATCTTATGCCTAGTTACAAACTCCGAGATATTAATCTTCTAAAGAAGAATCTCTGAATATAAAATAAAGCTTGAATCAAAATCACGAATATTTTTACGATTGCCGAGAAAACTCCAAACATATTTCTTGGGCTCATAAACAGTAGAACTATCATTTCTAAGAGACCAGAACAATTGTACGATAGAATGTGTAGGACCGATTCTATCAATGACGTTACGACATCTACTTGTGCGTGCGTTGTTGGTCGCCGACGGTTAGTATTTCTGTTACCGTTAGAATTGGCTGAAATGGAAAATATTATTTAATACTACGAAAAATTACAATAACAAAAACCTAGAGGCTACAGTCTTCGCTAGAATGTGCAAAAATATTCTACGTAGGTAAAGCTCCTTTTCTATTTTAGCCCTAAAACAGTTCGCTGTGTACGGGGATTGAAGGGAAGGTAGCCATGTGATTACTGGACAAGGAAGTATTTCATCTTAGCCGTAACGATAACAACGCACCTGCAGTACCAAGGGATTCTTTCCTTGATATTGCAGGTGTCTATTGGCGAAGGTAGCGAATTACCACCAGATGAGCCGTCTGCTTGTTCGTCATCCAATATCAGGTTGGTGGGTGAAATCTGTGTAACGAGACCAACGGCTTAGCGTGCTTCGAAGCACGGATACTGCAGGTATTCGTTTAAAAATGTATTGAAAATGGCTTTCTTTCATGCAAATGCGTGCAAACTAAAAACTAATACCCTTTTCCTTTTAACATTAAAAGCGTGCAAACAAAACCAAGCTAAATAAAAGGGGAAATAAACACCATAATATTGACCGGTAGCGCCAAAGAACATGTTGAAAAGCTCCTCCGCCGTCAGGTCGGACTCGAAGCCGCGCGCGTAGTACTGCTGATGGGGATGGGCGGGCGCAGGCTCCTCCCCGCGAACGTCGTACTGCTTTCGCTTCTCCGGGTCCGTGAGGATCGCCGCTGCGTTGCCTATGGCCTGGTATGACGTTCAGGACTTAAGTGAAACGATCAAGGCGACCGCTGGCTGAGTGGTCTGTATGCCGGTTGTTACAGAATTCAGAAGTCAGTTACACAAAAAGAGATGGAAAATTTTTGAGCCAGGTCATGAGCACAATTTCAGATTGTAGACAATAATGTACTGAACAACATGGTTCCCATTAAATAACATAAAACTCTTTTATTTTATTGCAAATATAACGAAATAAAATAAGTATGGCAACATAGAAGTCATATAAGTGCCCAAAAGTGCACAGTCCATAGCCACAATAACGCTGTTAAAAAGATAACTTTATTCACTACTCGGCCGGGAGTCCCGGGTTCGAATCCCGGTGGGGGCAAATGTTTGTATGATGAGTACGAGCATTTGTTTACGAGTCATGGATGTTTATATATTTAATAATTATAATATAATTATCAATATCTAGTATCCATAACACAAGCTCTTATTGATGCTTACTTTGGGCTAGATAATAGGTGTGAGTGTATTGTATGATTATTATTATATTTATTACTTTACTTTATTTTATTATATTATTTATATTATATTACTGACATTTTTTAAATAGTCATTCCGTATTTTCAACCGAGAATATTTTGAGTGTGCGAAAAGTGTTTTTGTTGTTTTTCGAATTGTTCGACCCTGGCTATGAAGAAATAAAACAAAAGTATACAATGTAAAGTAATAAAAAACCAAAATTGACATTTTGATTGTTTTCTACTAAAAATCTGAAATGGTGCTCAAGAGGTGGCCCAAAACTTTACCACGTCCTTTAAAAACAATGTAAATTGTAGCGCACAATGAAAATTGTAGCGCGATAGCCACATGTAAACGGAACATAGTGGTAATGGGTAGTCCATATCTGTCTATACGTTTTATCTCAATGTATTTGCGGGGCACCTAACTGCATTGGTATTGTCTATGACGACTCGTTGTTATTTTGAAAGCGATATCGTCGGGGATAGTGCAAATCCGTGAATCTACCATACGCAAAGGCCGCGGATCTGCAATAGATCCAGTTTTACAGGGGAAGGTTAAAAGACTTAAAAGCTTTTTTATTTTAACGCATTTTAAGCTCATTTTTACACAAAGAGTAATTATTGATGTGTTCTATCTTCTGATAGGAAAATATAAATACTTTAAAGTATCCAATTAAGATTTTGCGAGAATTTCCCGCGACAACTTAAATGGGCTACATTTGTCAGATACGCGGAATTATCCAATGCTAGCTACGCGGATTTGCACTATCCCCGACGATATTGTATTCACCATACGTCAATATAGTCTCGAAGGGGGGCGATTTCAAGACTCCTATTATTTTGGGGTAATTGTACTGATAAAGATGTTGTATTTAGAGCCCAAAAGAAGTGTGTTACAGCTATGTTCAAACTACAAAGAATGGACAGTTTACCTTTTTTCAAAAAAGAAAAGCTATTGACGATGCCTTCGCTTTACATCTATGAAATTATAGTATTTGTTAAACCTAATTACAATTTGTTCACTCAGCAAAAAAGTAAGCGTCATCCATACAAAATATATAGTTCTAAACGGAATACCGCCTTCTTTGGGAAAAGTGTTCTTGGAATGTCTGCAATTATATTTAACAAACTACCAGAAACTATACGCAGTATAAATGACATAAATAGACTTAAAAAGGCATTGCACAATTATTTGGCAGACAAAGATTACTATTCTGTTAATGAATATTTGAAGGATAATACTCTAATATTTTGAACATGTATCCATTATTATTATTATATATATTTTAATTTGAATATTTTTTTGTTTGTATTACAGATGACATTATTGTATTTGACTATTGAAAACATATTGAGTAATTTTTAATATTTAATGATTGAATTTCCTTTTTTTCCAAATATTTGTAGGCCGGTAGGCTAACATAGCTGTTCTTTTTATACATTAAGACCTAATTATACATGTACCTATGTTAACAAATAAAGAATTTTGAATTTTTCCTTTTAATACACTACTTGTGTGTATTTTGACCAGAGAAAACCACAGGTTAATTGATGAAATAAAATATACTTTGTAAGAGCTGGCATCATTACACTACAGATACGCACAGAGAGAAATAAAAAAGAATTATGTCATAGACAGACTCTATTTAGGTATGGTGAATAGAGTCTCGTAGTCACCCGACTTCGAGACTACGCAGGTCGGCGAAAGATAAAAATATAGCTATTACCTTGAAGGCCTCGACTGCACCAGGCGCATGGTTCTTGTCCGGATGAAGCTGCAGCGCGAGTTTCTTGTATGCCTTCTTTATATCTGAATCCGTCGCTTCCTTGCTTACTCCTGTATATAAAGTGTTACTCTGTTAGAAAATGAACAAGAAATGTACCAAGTCCTTGGTAGCTCAGATGGTTGGAGCAGTCCCCAAGGTTGTGATAGGTTGCGTGTTCAGTCGCTTGCCCAGGACAGGACTTTTTGAGCCAACTTCGATTTTAAGTCAACTCGATGAGAACAACTTCATCATTTATCAGCTGAGAGACGGCCACTGCTGGGCATAGGTCTCCACCAAGGATCTACAAACTGATTGGTCCTGTGCTACCCTCATCCATCGGCTTCACCAGAAAAACAAGTTTACGGCCCTCCCGATGGTAAGTGGTTATTGACGCTTGTAGTATCTTGGGCACTACTCATGCGTTGTTGCTGTAGCCTATAGACGCTATTAGCACCTTGGGCAGTGCTCACGCGTTATCATCGTAGGCTATGGACGCTATTAGCACCTTGGGCACTACTCACGCATTATTGCCGTAGCCTATAGACGCTATTAGCACCTTGGGCACTACTCACGCGTTGTTATCGTAGCCTATAGAATAGACGCTCGTGGCACCTTGGGCACTACTCACGCGTTGTTGCCGTAGCCTATAGCCGCTATTAGCACCTTGAGCACTACTCACGCGCTGTTACCGTAGCCTATAGATGCACTTAGTCTTTGGGCACTACCCACGCGTTGTTACCGTGGTTTATAGACTAGTAGTACCTTGAGCACTACTCACGCGTTGTTGCCGTAGCCTATACACGCTCGTGATATCCTGGGCACTACTCACACGTTGTTGCCGTAGCCTATACACGCTCGAGATATCCTGGGCACTACTCACACGTTGTTGACGTAGCCTATAGCCGCTATTAGCACCTTGAGCACTACTCACGCGCTGTTACCGTAGCCTATAGAATAGACGCTCGTGGCATCTTGAGCACTCCTCACGCGTCATTACCGTAGCCTATAGATGCACTTAAACTTTGGGCACTACCCACGCGTTGTTACCGTGGTTTATAGACTAGTAGCACCTTGAGCACTACTCACGAGTTGTTACCGTAGCCTATACACGCTCGTGATATCCTGGGCACTACTCACGCGTTGTTGTCACATACCATTAACGCTTGTGGCAGCTTGGGCTCTACTCACGCGTTGTTAGCGTAGCCTATAGACGCTCATGGCACCTTAGGAACTACTCACGCGTTGTTACCGTAGCCTATAGATGCTATTAGCACCTTGAGCACTACTCACTCTTTGTTATCGTAGGCTAAGGACGAGGAAACATCCATCCTCCCAGTATTAACATATGGTTGCCAGACATGAGAGAGACCTCTTACCAAGAAACAAAGGCAAAAGATAAAAACCTGTCAAAATAGTATGGAGAGAAGCATGCTCAGTATTAAACTTAAAGACAAATGTAAACTAACTACTATCAAAAAGTAGACAAAAATCAAAGATGTTGGAACAGTAATAAAACAATTAAAATGGCGGTGGACAGGTCACATGTTGAGATCTACCAAGTACTACAGAGTGTTATCCCCGCGATAGTAAAAGAAACAGAGGCAGACCACTGAAAAGATGGAAGGATGATATGCCAAAGGGATGGAGGAGAGTGTGGCATAACAGAAGAGAATGGCATTGTTTGGAGGAGGCCTATGTTAATGGACAACCAGACTAATATTTGTAGTTTTAAGAATAAAAAAAGAACGCCCGTAGCACCTTGGGCACTACCCACGCATTGTTAACGTAGCCTATAGACTCTTAGTACCTTGGGCACTACTCACACCTTGTTAATTTAACGCTTGAGCAGTGCCCACGCCGCTACTAACGTCTATAGCGTTAGTAGCTGCTTGGGCGCTACTCTCGCGGTGTTACCATAGCTTAAAGAGACTTCTAGTACCTTGGGCTCTAGGTAGTAAAAGGTTAAATTAACAGTGGGCTTAAAGAATTTGCAAGAGGAGTTTGTAAATACTGCATGTTAGCTTTTTCATCATTTTACAAAAGGAAGAAACCAGTTAATATCTTGGATATTTCTTCACATTATTTTGAATGAACTACCTAGTTCAAAGAGAACCTAGTATAAGCGAATCAGAGCTAATAAGCCATTGATGCGATATTTCAATTTGCAACCTTTGTAATTTTTTGGTATTGCAAACTGCTCTTAGATGGTCTTGCATGCCCACTGACAAAATAATGACAATTCAAAAAAGAATGTCATAATAGCAAATTCAATTACTTTTTTGATGAAATATATTGCTTTCTTTCCTTCTTATTGTACACTTTCTTTGCAAGGCCATTGTATTTGTCTTTGCAGTCAATGCTGTGTTAATTTGGTTATGCAACAAGGTTAACCTTTTTAAGCCCGACACACCAGACACAGTTATATTTTAATTGTCTATTCTATGTCATACCTTTACGATGTCTGAGTATTATAGGATTAAATGAAAACCACATTTTTTATTTCTGTAACTAAGTCTGTCATTTGTATATAAACATGTTTAAGCAGTAGCTATTACATAATTAGAAAGTCAATTAAATACTCTTTAGTAATGCTCAGGCCTAAATTATTAGACAAACTACATGAAGTGTACATAAGGAGACAAGGTATTTTTAACCGACTTCAAAAAAAGGAGGAGGTTATCAATTCGTCTGTATGTTTTTTTTTATGTTTGTTACCTCAGAACTTTTGACTGGGTGAACCAATATTGATGGTTCTTTTTTTGTTCGATGCGAAATACTTCCCATTTGGCCCATAAAGAATATTTGGAAATCCATTGGGTAGTTTGCTTTTTAAATAAAAAAAAACTGGAAAAATTAAGTAGTCTACATATGCGAAGTTGCGGATATTTGCTTTCCTATGAATTATTAGTGAAATGATACGATAGTAGAAAACAATATAAGCTCACAGTCAGCCATCTAGCTTTGACCTTCAAAAGTTATCACTAATAATTGTGAAAAAAAAAAAAAAAACAAAAAAAAACCGACTCCAAAAAACTGAAAAATAATTAAATTTTAGTAAGTAGGCACTCATCCCCTAGGAACATATTGTTGGAGTTGGTGCTAAGTTGTTTCCAGAAACCATAGATAGTGAAGCACCTACTCCAAAAATATGTTCCTAGGGGATGAGTGCCTACTTACTAAAATTTAATTATTTTATCCTTTTCAGTTTTTTGGAGTCGGTTTTATTTTTTGTTTATAATTACTATTACTATTACTGCTAATGAGTCCAAAAGGTGTCAAATCTACTTTTTTTAAAATCATAGTCAACATCAACACTGCTGGGCACAGGCCTTCCTGCATGAGAGAAACAAATGAGGGGTTTAAGCCGTAACAATACCACACTCACCCAATGCTGGTTGGTGGGTTAAAGCAATTGAAGAAACAACCAGGACAAACATCCTAATGTGCTGTCTGAAGCATGAAGGAGCTCAAAATAACAAATTTGGATTGACTTATCCGAACATGGCAAAAGTTGCTTTGTTTTCTTAAATGATAACATTGAATCCAACTACCGGTCCAATTTTGATTTTCATTTTTATATAGGAATTAGTACAGATTGCTGGCAAAAACTGGCAGAACTTGGGGAGAGACAGAGAGACATTGAAGAGTCTGGAGCAGGCCTTTATCCGAAAAGGGATATCTCCAAATTATAATAATAATTCAACTAAAAATTAATTTAAGTAAATTAACTAGCACATAAATTTTTTAAGTAATGCAATATTTGTAAAATGGGAGGTATGGAATATATGGCTTATTGTATTATATATATTATAGGAATTATTATTTAATTCCTAGTCATTATAAGCATTTTCGTTTATATTTATTAATTGACATTTTCTTTATTTCTATGTTTTATATTTGTTTTTGCACTTAACAGCATCATTTCATTTGAAAACAGAATTGTATTCTTCTTCTTATATGCCCAATGTTAGAGTTTGTATATTTTACCGGTGTATATAAAACTCTTTTGTGTACCTATTCAAAAGTTCAATTTAAATATGACTGAGAACAAAAGTGTCAGTGTCAAGTGTTTTTTTTCGTGACAACAAAATATCGAAGAAAAATTAACTAAAATAAAATCGCGATAAAATAACTAAAGACTCTAAGTGATTTAAACGAGTGTCGTCCATGAGTGCGCGAATAATCCCTGTCATATTCACATCAGGCGTATTCCACTGCAGGTACGTTCCACTACTTCAATAGGTTATAGGTCCCATCACTCTTGAGTAATGGATATCACAGGGAAAGTTCAGATTGGATTATTAAATGGCAAATCAAACTGGGACACCTGGAAATTTAAGGCCACATGCCTTCTACGCACCGTACCGCAGGCGCTAGAAGTAGTTGAGGGCTCGTTCCGGAAACCAGAGCAGCCGACCTCCGCCGCCGGTGACGCCGCGAATGCACAGTATATTGCTAACCTCGAGCGATTTACAAAAGCAGACGCGAATGCCATTTTAATATTAACCACTAATATGCATGAAGACACGCTTAGAAAGGTAATGAGATTCAATAATGCTCGAGACATTTGGCTTGAATTACATAGACTATTCGATGGAACCGACGAAGACAAAGCGTATTGTCTTTGTATGAATTTTTTCAGCTTTAATAAGGACGCAGCTGATGACATAGCCACGCATATGTCAAAATTAAAGAATATTTGGACTCAACTCAATCAAGAACTTGTAAAAGATAATAACAGAGAACTTCCTGAATTACTTCTCGTTTGCAAGATTCTTTACACGCTTGACGAAACATTCTTTTCTTTTAGAAGCAGTTGGCTATTACTACCGAAAGCTGATCGAACCATCGAAAGTCTTACGAGTCATTTATGTGCGTACGAACGGGCACTGCTGAGTAATTCCGTACCACAGCAACCGGAAGCCCTAGTAACAAATTCAAGCTCCTCGTCTACTGAGAAGAAGAATGATAAGAAATTAAAATGCAACTATTGTCAGGTTATCGGTCATCGCGTTCGTAACTGTCGAAAGTGGATCCGAGATGGCAAACCTCCCAAGAGTAGCAATCCGTCGGCTTCTTCTTCTTCTAGAACAGCAAATATGATTCTCATGTCCATAGAGAGTACAGAAGTTTTATCGATTGATCGAGATACGGACAGCTGGTATGTGGATAACGGCGCCACAAGCCATGTCACCAACCGAGCCGATTTATTCCAAGACTTTAAACACTTCGATGAAGCTCGTACTGTAACAACGGCTAATGGCAATGCTATTCGTGCTATAGGCAAAGGTTCAGTAATTATCGAAGCAGGTGTGAAGGGGAAGCGAAAACGTATTACACTTCAAGACGTATGGTACGTTCCGGCTATTCACAAGAATCTATTCTCGGTCTTAGCACTACACGACTGCAGTCCTAACAGCAGATTCCTTTCTTCAACCAAAGAATGCACCGTCTTTGTGGGAAAAGAAGCATGCTTAATAGGAAAAAGAGAGAAGCAAGGTGGGTTATACCGGCTCGACGCTATTAATATGCCACCTGCGACTCCTTGCGAAGTCTATGCCACGACGGCTTCGATGCAGCTCTTTCATGAAAGACTCGCACATCAAAATAAGAGGCATGTGAAAGCCATAGTTAAACGCGAACTAGGACTGGAATTACCTCTCGACAAGGAAACGTGTGAAGGCTGCATATATGGGAAAGCCCATAGACTTAAATTTGGCACGAGGAACCGAGCTTCCATGCCTGGCGAATTAGTACACACTGATGTTTGTGGACCTTTTCAACCGAGTTTCTCAAAATATCAGTACTACGTTTTGTTCAAGGATGATTTCACAGGCTACCGTATGGTTTACTTCCTTCGACGCAAATCTGAGGTCAAAGATAAGCTCGCTTTGATGCTCGCTCAGACCAAAACAGCTGGACATACCATAAAATGCCTACTTAGCGATAACGGTGGGGAATTTGACAATAAATCTGTTCGCGACTTATTGGACTCTTTCGGAATACAACAGAGACTCGTGACACCGTACACGCCGGAACAAAATGGAGTAAGCGAAAGAGAAAACAGAACCTTAGTGGAAACAGCAAGGTCCATGATGTATGCTCACGAAGCAATGCCTCAGCAGTTGTGGGCAGAACTTATTATGACCGCCGCATACATCCTCAACCGAACGGGTCCATCTAACAGCAGCAGTGATAAATCTCCGTATGAACTTTGGTTTGGAAAGAAAGCAGGCATCAAACATCTAAGGATTATAGGCTGCACTGTTTACGTCCACATTCCAAAACAGAAGCGGAGAAAGATGGATAAGAAAGCCATCAAAGGCAGACTGGTAGGTTACGACGAAGACTGCTATCGCGTTTGGATCTCAGATGGGAAAAGGAACACGCTCGTCCGTTCCCGGGATGTAATATTTGATGAGAAACCACTCACTATAACGGCTAATACCCCTATATGCGTAAATAACGACACGAATTCGAGGGAGTACACATTGCCATCGGGCAATAACAACGATAGTGTTGAACGGGAATCGTCAAACTTACATGATCCAACTACAATAGAACTCGAGGGAGATATCGACTTCGAAGAGGGACGTTCAGCTTCAATCGGTCACGAACGTGGTCTCGAGGGAGAGAACTTAGATGAAGACCACGTCCATGAGCCCTGCGGAGACACTTCTGAAGATCACGTCCATGAACCATGCGAAGACATTTCTCTTCGAGAACCCGATCTACAAAGAGGTCGTGAAGAAATGGAGACATTCCATGACGCCGAAAATACAGAGCTGCAGCCGCACTACAATTTAAGAGATCGGAGCCTCATCAGGCGCCCTCCAAAATTTGATGACTACGTGTGCACTACAGAAACGTACCCTTCGAATTTTGCGGATGCAATGAAGCTCAACGACCGTGAAGAGTGGCGGAAGGCTATGGACAATGAAATGAGGTCACTGAAAGAACTCAACGTTTGGACGCCCTGTATGTTGCCCAAAGGCCGGAAAGCCTTGCCCTGCAAATGGGTTCTGCGCATCAAAAGGAACCCTGACGGCTCCATCGATAAGTACAAAGCCCGACTTGTCGTAAAGGGATACAAGCAGAAGAAAGGACAAGACTTTGATCAGACTTTCAGTCCTGTCGCTCGCTTAGCAACAATCAGAACCTTGTTGAGTGTCGCCGCGCAAGAGAACCTGCACCTTGTTCAATTTGATGTATGTACTGCGTTCCTCAACGGAAAATTGAAGGAGGAAATTTATGTCCAACAACCAGATGGATATTCCGACGGAACATCAAATATTTGGAAGCTCAATCGGAGCTTATACGGTCTTAAACAAGCACCAAGGTGTTGGAACTCATGCTTTCAAGAAATACTGTTGGATATGGACTTCAAACAATGCGAAGCCGATTGTTGTCTGTATACCAAAAATGTAGATGGCAAGAAAATCATCATCGCACTTTACGTAGATGACGGTTTAATAGCAGCCACGGATGAAGAACTCTCCAAAAGCTTCGTAAACGATTTGAGTCAAAGATTGAAAATAACTTCAAAGCCAGCGAATTATTATCTGGGACTTCAAATATTCAGAGAAGCTGACGGCTCAGTTCTCATCAATCAAGAAGCCTACGCGAGGAAGGTTTTAGAACGTTTCGGGATGACAGATTGCAATCCTGTTGCAACCCCGATAGAGAGAGCTCCGCCTCAGACAGGGAAAGCTGCTACTAATGAGAAGAACTTTCCATACCGAGAAGCTGTGGGTGCTCTGGCATACCTGATGGTTGGGACCCGTCCAGACATCGCCTATGCCGTAGGAATTGCCTCCCGCAAACTAGAATCACCATCCTATGAGGACTGGCTTCAAGTTAAGCGAATTATGCGCTACGTTAAAGGGACTTGTTCTTTTGGAATCAAGTACAAAGTAAAGCATACACCAGGTGTGCTAGATGTTTTTAGCGACGCCGATCACGGTGGAGATCAGCACACAGGACGGTCTACCACTGGAGTGATCTGCCGATACTCAGGCGGAACAGTATCATGGCTCAGTCAGCGACAAGCGTCCGTTGCCATATCGACAACAGAAGCAGAACTGGTCGCAGCCAGCGAGGGAGCAAGAGAGCTTATTTGGCTTACCAGGATCTTAGAAGAGATGACAACCCTCACTAAGACGCCAGTGTTACACGTGGACAACGAAGCAGCGGTTCGACTAGCTCACAACCCGGAGTTTCACAAACGAACGAAGCATATACGAATCAGGCACTTCTTCGTTAGAGAACTTGTTGCTGAAGGAGCCTGTGATGTAGAGCGAATAGATACGGCGAATCAACTGGCCGATATATTGACAAAGGCACTGCCACGCTCAGCGTTCACGACTCTCTGCAAAGCAATGGGACTCGTGACAACGACTATTGAATAAGGGAAGGTGTTAGAGTTTGTATATTTTACCGGTGTATATAAAACTCTTTTGTGTACCTATTCAAAAGTTCAATTTAAATATGACTGAGAACAAAAGTGTCAGTGTCAAGTGTTTTTTTTCGTGACAACAAAATATCGAAGAAAAATTAACTAAAATAAAATCGCGATAAAATAACTAAAGACTCTAAGTGATTTAAACGAGTGTCGTCCATGAGTGCGCGAATAATCCCTGTCATATTCACATCAGGCGTATTCCACTGCAGGTACGTTCCACTACTTCAATACCCAATGCCAAGTTACATTGATTTGAATCAAGACAGACACAAGATATTATGACAGGTGAGTATTGAGTAATGAAAAATAGATTCCTGTATAAAGTTTCACACGAACAAACAATTGTTGTCAATAAAGGAAGGCTACAATTGATATCAAGGTCGCAACACGTCAGTCCTAATTAAATTACTAAATAGGTTTTCACAACACTCACCAAGAATTTCATAGTAGTCCTTACATTTTGTATTGACCCTCCTTACTGCTTCCAATTGCTCAGATGTATATTCCCTCTGTGGGGGCTGATGAGATGGAGGTTTTCGTCTCCTTGCTTCGTCGGCCCCAGGAGTAGTGGGTGGAGTACGTTTAGAAGAACTTCCTGACGACGCAGCGGCCCGTACCCTCGTCAAAAGCTCCTTAGCACGAGCGGTAGGGTATAATCGTTCAGCTTTTAATAAAAACCTCTCCGCTTTCTCAACATTGCCCGCTGAAAAAGCATTTTGTGCTATTTCGATGCATTTGTCAGCCTCATCCTTGTTTCCTTCAATAGTCATTTTTGTCGCGCAAAACTCCCGTCACGGCGACTGGTTGTTGTTCAAACGTGGGCCTTACGTCGTAGAACACAATTTTAGGTTTACTCCGCAAATTATACTATGTAAATATATTAACTATAAAAGAAATCAAGCAATGACGAAGTTCATGATAAAAGCACGTAATGCGTCAAAATAACAGGACTACCAACCTATTAGCAGCCGTTGGAATCAACGATACAATGGCCTCTGTGTTAGTCAGTGACAGCTAAAAGCAAGACCAAGTGATAGTCTCTCTGTAGTTTTTTAAAAAATATCCGCCATTTTCGTTTGTAAGTCAGATGCAAATGTCAGACTGACATGACACTCGTCATGACGGTTATTTTCACAATTTTTCTTTGTTGTATTTTGAAGTTTTCACAATTTTCTTAGTATTTTGTTGCTGTTTTTCTGGACTGTGTCGAGCAATTGCAAACAACACCTATCTAGTATAGTTTGGGCAGACAACAAGTGCGACAGACGATAAGTTTAGTACGAAATCCACCTTGTTCTTACAACTGGTTTGTGCAGATTTATATTTATTAATAAAATAATTCGTTATTACCATTAATATGTCAATGTAGGACATAGTCGCTTACTTGGTCTATTTATTGCTCACAGGTCATGGTCAATCCGAAACGCTGTTGCATCCCTCTAGACAAATCGACTATAACAATGATGTTCCCTAATCAGAAAGGCGATGAAAATAAATTACGCAAAATGTACCGCAACATAAAATTGACACGCGTCATTCATTTATCGGCCTCTGCCAGCAATGGTGTTGCATCCTTCATTTTGAGGTTAAATATGTGTGTTTGTCGCAAGCTCTTCATGTAAAGTAAGTTGTTATAATATAATATAAAGTACTTGTGCTAACAATCATACCATTAATTTTAAGTCTTTACTTTGCAGCCAGGGAAAACATAGAAGACATTAATTCTCAAGGTCTACATGAATGTAACTGCACTGCAAGCGGGCTTTTGTGTCAAGTAAGTATCAAAAACATATAATGTCAATAATAATATTTTATTGTTTGCATAGTCTCAATAATCCATGTGAAAATCAATAGGGGAGGCCTTTGTTCAGCAGTGAACTTCATAGCCTGATATGATGATGATGATAACATATCTTGTAAAATAATGTGGTTAATTTAACACTAAATTAAATTAACACAATGCAGAGATTCCTAATTTTAAAGATTCACATTTATACTAGGCTTTTTGTAGTAATCTATATATAAGCAACTAATATATTATGTGTTTCATTACACAACCTTAGGAGATATCTCCTAAATAGACCCTAGATCTACCTAGGCTACCCTTTCGGAGATCTTTATCTTCTTATAATATTAGTGTAAATGATAACTAGGTTTAGCACTTTTATATTTTACAGAATAATTAGGTTGTTATCAGTTTATCATTCAGTGCATGCCATTGAAAGTAAAATCCTGTTAAGTTTATTCATCAAACATAGCAAGTTTTGCAAAATGACTTTTATACCTGCCAACCTCTTCCACAATAGTGTTTTGTTGAAGACAAAACATTGTAATACAGTCTTCAAATACAAAACAATACAAAACAGCCTTCAGTAAAAAATTTGGTGGCACACATTGACTCAAACTGAATGTCGGTTATTGTTCCAATAGCTTTTATTTTCCTCAGAATGTAATCTATCTGTATGCCGAATTTTATCTAAATCGCTTTAGTGGATTAGAACTGAAAACATAACTGACAAAGAGAGTTACTTTAACATTTATCATATTAGTATGGATATTAGGATGTAAAATTCCATTGACGTACCTGTTCCAGTGGCCTAGATTTAGGTATATATTATACCTACTATCTAAGTTTTGAAGTGTAATAGAAAATAAAATATTCCAAAAGATCCAATCTAAATTTATGTATTCACAAAATTTCAGGTGAAACTACTGATGCTTTAGAGTCGTCAGACATACAAACTAGTGTGATCTCTCCAACAACCTTGAAGGTAATAAAAATATTTTTGCAATTTTAATAATTATCGTGACTAGTAGGTTAATTCTGTTAACTGATTTATCGTAATTAAATAAGAAACATTCAAGTCTAAGTTTCTGTATCGAAATGTCCTAAACCGTAAGTTATGGCATGTCCTGTCTGTATGTCCCGAAAGTGATGTACAGTCAACAGCACATCAAACGTAACAGTTTGTTCTGTAAACCGCCCTTACTTCGTTAGTCATAGAGGCGGCTTTCGTAGTGCAACTGCTACGGCCTGGCCACGAACTCACTGCACGCGCGACCTGCGTCTCGCGAATCGGCAACCACTGCGCGCTGTCTCGATGTCGGCCTCGCAGCTCGTCGGCGTGACCGCGCAGTGGTTGACGAGTCGTCACCGCCGCCGCCGCCCGTTCCCGTGGCCAGGCCGTTACACTTGATGTGCTGTCGTCTGTACTACTTTCAATTAAAATTGGTTTGAACAATATATTTTCAGTACTTATGATATGACAATAAATAAAAGATAACGTAAAGAAATCATAAAAATATAAACATTTTGATTTATTATTGATAAGATAAAATTGTTGTAAATTTCCAGAAATAGTAGGAGCAACTGCACCTACCAGATTCTCTTCGCCCACATTCTGCAAATAGAAGCTTCTACTCCGTTGTCACACCTAGTTTGTCAAGGTATAAATATTTATTTTGTATAATGGTTTAATTAATTGAACTAAAATCACTCAATTTTTACCAACTTAACTTGTTAATTAAATGTCAGCTCAATTGAACGCGTAGGCAGATCGTCTTGTACTGAAGAGTTACAAGAGTTGGTGTGATTGGTAGGTTCAAGGTAATTTTTTATGATGACATATAACCATAACGATTTCGGTTACAAGTAGTCATAAAATAAGTTACTTTAAACATACCAATTTTACAAAAAGTCACATAAAAGCTCCTTGTAATAAAAGATCTGTCTAAGCGTCCAATAGGTCCAATTAATTGGCTAATTTAATCAGATGGATAGCACGACATTCAGCCATCCACTTACACATAGTCATATAATTAAATGCCGGTGTTTAATGTGATATTATTTCAATAACCACCAGTGCCTCGTTTCAATAAAACCAATTTTAACTTAGAGATAAACACAGTTTATTGTTACTAAGAAGTACTTAGTCTTAGTAGTAGAGAGGAATCATAGATTGCTCAACCACAGACTACAAAAATATTATTATTTATTATTTTCCGCTTAGCGATAGCGATTATCGAAAAGCATCTTGTCTAAGCCCTCATATCAGAAAGGCAGATGTTTGCAACATCTGCCCTACCGGGATTCGAACCCGTGACCCCTGACTAAGTAGTCTGTATTAAATGTATTTCTTTCTTTCTTTTTTTCTTTCTAATAAGGACCACTCGGCCAGTCAGTCGACAAATTCTTGTTATTGTACTGTATAATTTAAAAACATTATTATTTTGGAATTGGATTATTACCTTGAAAAATTTTATGAATTTTTGGAATTATTTAAATCACCAGTCTAACCAGGAGGATATGCACTAATTACAATGTTCATTCGAATAAAATCTAAGGAGGATATGAGTGCCTTACCGCACTCCGCAAAAAGGTAGTACCTAATCCCTCCGTATTTCTGTTGCAGGTTGTTCACGAGGTGCGATTGCCGCAGCAAGCAATGCGGTGGCGGGCGGAGGCGCAAACTGGACCATCCGCTTTCTCATCCAGACTTGGCGGAACAGATCTTTTCCAGCAAGTTCAGATAGAGAAGACCAGCATACAACCATCTACATTTACGGCTGGTTATGTCACTAGAAATCTTTTTGCTAAAATTAACTGCCAAGCTTGCCGGCGCTCTTTCTTAACTGACGAGATTTCCAGATTTCATACTATGGATTACTCTTAGAGAACGTGTAAATTTGCTAAGACGTAATCTCAAATACCCCACTGCCTCATATTAATACATTACAGGCCAAGCAACTCTTGGCACTTAAAAGCGGAAAAGTTTTGTCGAATATGTAACAATAAATTCACAAAGTGTACACTTGTGATAAATACTGACCAATATTAATATTTGGACTCTTTTTTATGCATGTGGTTATAAAAAGAAGAATTCTTGTGTAAAAATTATATTAATAATGAAGAAAAACGGATTAATAGCAATACTTTACTACAAATCCGTTTTCTATAAAAAAAATGAAGATATTTAATATCAGTAAAATACAAATATTTAAATTTTTAAAAATCGTCTTAATGTTTGTACTAATTGAATTCCTCCTTTTGTAACCCCATACATAAAAATGTCCAAATACTCATATTTGTGAAAGATATGAATTGCATTATGCTACATATACTGACAAGCCACAGATTTCAGACACAATTGGTTTTTAATTGTCATGAGCGTCCTGAAGGTATTCTGCAGCTTGACTGAATTTGTAGGTTTTTAATTATGAAATTGCCAATTTATGTGAACACCACTGAGAAATATATTTCTATACAAATATTTTTTAATGTTAATGAAAAATGTTTGAACTGATTTTAAAATGGTTCTCAAAAACAGAGTTTATACTATAAATATATACCCAGTTGATTAGTTCATTAACATTTTCTCACTTGTCAATACGATTGAAATATCTTTTAGTACAGTAAAGATCCTGGGGGAATTCTTAAAAAAAAAGTTAATGGTTTATAATCAATTTGTCACGATTGAATACGATTGAAATATATTAAAAATGTCTCAAATCAAAACCAACAGTATTAGTTCATCATTGCCACAGTATGGAAACTGCACATTTTTTATATCAGAAAAAGTATGAATTAAACTAAAATTTACTAAATACATAATCATTCCTTTTTGATTTCATAGATAATGGTACAGGTTGATAAGAACATCGTTGTAATTGAGATTTAAAATGAATAATGAATCTAAATATTAGGTTAGTGTTATAAAGATAAGTTTTTTTTATACTTAATGTTGCTTAAGTTGATTTATTGCAAATAACATCTTAACTAATATGTTTAAACTTACTAAAAAGTTATGTATTGTATAAGGTTTATTGTTGCTATGTATTACGTTATTGTTATGTATTAGGTTTAATAACTAATTTCATATTTTCAATTACGATTAGGTATAATTACTTATAAACTGGTAGTATTGCTTGTATTTTACACTGTTTGTTTTTCGTTAACTAGTTTGTTAATATAAAGTTCCTTGAATTAAAATAAACCACTTCGAAATATCTCCAGTGTTTTTTTTACTTTTTCATTAGCCAATTCAGCCATAATAATTAAAATAATATTAGTGCTGTACTATTAATATCGACAATTCCATATTTATCGATGTCGATACTTACAAGTCGATAGTTTACGTACATTACTACGAATGTTCCCCTGTCATTTCACTAACGCTTGCTCTCTCCAAGGCGTGTTTCCCATCTGTCTTTAGACATACTCTTTCTAATCTGTGCCTATTAGATAAGTGATATGTGTGCACAGATTAAAGAGACTATGCGACCGTGACAGACAACCGAACGTCTCATGCCGAACGACTATAGATAGAGCAAAAAGTTGTAGGTTTGGAACGCGCCCCAACTTAAAAGAATAATTGTTACGTTTCGTCAAAACTATTTGTGGCGCTACAAAGCACAAAAATTAACTCTGCAACAGAAACAGGCACCTCGCGATAGGTTTATTGTTGTGCGCTTTCAATTCTCTCCTCGCCACTCTGGTGGAAAATCACCTCGCGCGAGCTCGCGCGGTCAATTTTTAGTGGAAAAGGGTCAGTGCGATTTCAATTCTCATCTCGCCTCACCTAGTCTCGCCCCTCTGGTGGAAAATCACCTTAAACTCCGCAGAAAAAACTCAGTTTATATTAGATGATGTTTCCGATCGCAAAATTAAAAAATAACATTGACGTCTCAAATGCCGTCATATGACGTATGACGCATGCTGAATTTGTTCAATTGGATTTTCTAATATTTTGAGCTAGGCGTCACCTATTCGTAATTGTTACCGATAATCTTGCTCGAACAGCTTTGTAGACATAATTTATAAATTATTTAGTGTTTATCCGACTTCTGAATCCGTTTACATAATGGCAGCACCCATCTATAATCCGGTAAGGAATCTGTTTTTCTATTGATGTCTTTTGCCGTCTAAAATATTTGGTAGCTAGTCGCTTTTCGGTGTTTTCAAGGGCATACGGAAGAATGCGGGGCGATTTCCTCGTTTCTGTAATTAGTAAATATGGCGTTTTGTTTGCTTATAACGGAAACTTGAATCATGTCAATCTTCAAAGCTTTTTCTCCAAATATATGGCGGTAAACATAATTGCCATAACACACCGTTTTCCTCTTGCACAAGCCTTGCAATATACTTTTTTATCGTGGGGTTTTACAGAAAATACACATGTTTACTCGTAAAGTTTGATAGAATTTAATTGAAACTGTATTTTTAGTAGGTTCTTACATATTATATTTGTACACTTAGATTATTTTTATGCATATTTCTTGTTTACATCAACCCCTAATATAAGCCTAGATTCTCAATAAAATTTATGGAAATTTTTGTATCATGCATCTTTTCCACATCAAATTTCCTTTTTCTTTCTATTCCTTCTTTTCTTATTTCCTATTATAATTTTAATTTTTGCAGGTTTGATAATTAAAATACAGGACCATACATTATAGTCATTTATTGGAACACAACATGAAACAGTCTGGTAGATAGACTACTGTCTTTGTAATAATAATAATAATTTAGTTTAAACCCTTTGCTGGTACCATAGCATTATAAAGGCATAGGCAAAGAAAAATCATTTGTCTTGTATATGGAATTATTGAGAAAATTAACCAGCTAAAATCTTAAGGAGTTTTCTGCTTGATTTGGTTGGTGGTAGGACTGATCGAAGTCAGCCTGGCTAGCTACCACCATTTTGCCTATGCCACCATATTAATTATGTAACAGCATTGTGTTCTGGCAGTTGGAGATAAGATGGCCAGTTCCTCTGTGGTAGAGGAATCTGGGTGTAGCTTGCTTCCATCTTTGGCCTTAGCATCAGTTACTATCATGTGAGATGAAGGCTAAGAGTTACGCTGCTAAGAACAAAAATAAACATAAAATATAAGCTGAGAAATGTCAATGCCCATAATAAAACTCTGGCCCAATAGAATACTGGGTAAAAGCGATTGCAGTGCGCTCTCTTGTTGAAAATCTCTGTGTGTCAATACAGTGGTAATCCGGCCCCTGGCTAATTCATCACCCCCGTAATCAGACATGTTCATTATGTAAAGTGTGTGTGTTTGTTAAGTATGTGTTAAGTACATATTATTAAATATTTTTTAACAGTCTTTGCTAATGTAGTTATTCCATGATTGGGCAGGTTACAACTTGAACTCGCCTGTGTTGAGCTTGATGCATAGGTATTGTTTATTTACTAAATTTGACATACATAATGAAGTATGATTTGTACTTCAGAGTGTAAGATATAAAATCTTATGTTTGGATCTGTAATTTGTCAGATTACAAGGTACTCGTTTGTAAAAAAAAACCAGACTATAGTACCGGGGGTCCACTGTAATAAAATGAAATTGCAATCTGAATAGCATCCTGTGAACTATGACATCAAGTTGATTTTTGTGGCTAACTACAAGATATGAAGGGAATGAGTTTGTCAATCAGTGTTCTCTTATCTCTATGACATTTGATTTATTAATTACAAACTTCATAAAGTATTTTAATAAAGCTACTTGCGGTTCTAGTTTTAGAATTTAAATGGGTTTGCGTTCAGCAGAACAAATGTCCTATGCTATGTACCTTTGGACTTCCACTGGGCGTCACCTTTATAGAAGGTTGTGGAGGGTAGGAGGAGGTGAGGGGAGTCTCACCCCCCCCCCCCCCCCATATTCCGCCCACCGGCGATATATGGGTTTTTTATTAAAAAAATTTGGAGAGAGGGAAAAGAGAGGGGTAAGTAATGAAAGGGGGGGGGGGGGTATCATTCTTGATGTGAATTACTACTATGAAATGGTTTCAGGAGGTTTGAAATGATTTGGATATGCTTATGATACACATCCAGTGTCCTCAAATTCAGGCGACTTAATTCCAAATCCAACCCAATTCTCTAACCACTAAGCATGGTATCTGTCCAAACATCTCTTTATATTTTTATATTATTATTTTTAAATTAACCATGGAGTGTTGATGAATTAAACTCAAACTCAAACTCAAATATTTATTGCAAATTAAGTGTTACAAGATCTTAAGATATTATTGTTATTACAGCACTTACAACTTAATTACCCTTTTCGAGTATAGCAACATCAACAAAAAGACAATAAATTTCCTAAAACTATATGAAATTACAACATTATTAACAATATATTTAGATTTAAAAGGTACTTAAACGAAATTATATATGAGGTATTAGTTGATTTTTCTTATTTTAATTTCATATGCACTAAAAAAATAAAAAAATAAAATATAGATATATAAGTAATGTAATATTGTATTAAATTAAATTATGATATTAATATTAGTGCATTTGTGTATTTATTATATTCTAATAATGTGTAGGTAGATATTGATTTAATTTATATTATTATTTGTTATTATAATTAGTAATATTATTCATTCAATATAATATCATTTTTATTAACGGAAAATTATTATGTATACTTATGAATTAATTATTTATGGTGGAGTATTGTAAAATATCATTTTTTTTAAAGTATTCATTTATTGAGTAAAAGCTGTTTTACATTACATTTTGTATTTTGTTTTTTATTTTGTATATTGTCATAACCTTATTATATTTACCTGATATAACTTTCTGGTTCCAAAACCATCAAAAATCCACAATCAATCATTATCATCATGTCTCACATGACAGACAGACAGACTGACAAACATGACATTGTTAGTTAGCATTATGTTTTGTGATAGACATAAGGGGTTTTTGTCGATTCAAATGAGCTTGGGGGCTTGCCCCCTGGGTTATGTGGGAGTCTACGGCTGAAGGCATACCCCCTAAAAACTGACGGTACCCCTCATGCCACATATTGCGCGGCGCGGCCGAGGAAGCTTAGGTCGCGCACTGTGGTCATCCTTTCGGAATCAGACTTGTATGAAAAGTGCCGTGATGGGTACCCACCCGTAAGTGGAGTTCCCCTCCACTACTCCACACCCCAACTTCTTGGGGGGCCTAATTGAATACAGATATTTTCATTTTACTAGGTGGTAGGCCCGTATGTAGGGTCGTCTGGGTAGGTACCTCCGCCTTTCTTATTTCAGCCGTGAAACAGTTCGCTGTGTTTCGGATTGAAGGGAAAGGTAACCAATGTAATTACTGGGCATGGACGGCATTTCATCTTAGGCCCGGGGATGACAACGCACCTGCAATATCAAGTGCTTTTCCTTGTTATTGCAGGTGTCTATAGGCGGCAGTTACCACTTACCAACAGGTGGGCCGTCAGCTTGTTTGTCATCTAGTTGTATATAAAAAAAAGAATATATAAAAAAAGAATAAGTTCTACAGTACGGCCGCCCACAGAAGTAGCTTAAAACTTTAGTACCATGTCACAATAACTGTGGTGTCAAGAGTGTTAGAACTAAATATTAATATCTTGTCCCCAGATCATTCCATGCGTGCACCCTATCCCCGGGGGCATGTACCCTGGCCGCATGATCCGTGTGCAAGGCAACGTGCCACCCGGTGGACAAAGGTGAGTGGAACTCCTCGTCATCAGAGTATGATGTTGAAAAAAAAGCCTCCCCCATCGATTTCCAAAAAATGGAGTGGTACTGTTGATCTTGCATCCCTAATCTTCTCTTGACCCTGACCTGCGAGGAGACCGCCTGAATGCATTGGTTGGAATACCAAACAGTGCCATGAAATGGCGTCTTAAACTATTGTTTATGACGTCGTTGACTATTGTTGATGACGTCATAGACTATTGTTAATGACTACATAGACTATTGTTGATGACATCATAGAATATTGTTGATGACATCGTAGACTATTATTGATGACGTCATAGACTATTGTTGATGACGTCATAGACTGTTGATGACGTCATTGACTATTGTTGATGACTTCATAGACTATTGTTGATGACTTCATAGACTATTGTTGATGACATCATAGACTATTGTTGATGACATCACAGACTATTGTTGATGACATCGTAGACTATTGTTGATGACGTCATAGACTATTGTTGATGACGTCATAGACTATTGCTGATGACGTCATATACTATTGTTGATGACATCAAGTTCCGAGGCTTACGGGACCGGGGACCGCGGTCCCGAGAGCCCACCTAGAAATTAATACTTATTTTGATGGTTAAGTTAGAACCACAAATCACACAAATGTAACCAGTAATTTTTTCTTTATTTCCTACGTCGGAAAAGTATAGTCAGAGAAAAAAAAAGGTTTTAATAAAAAATTAACCTAATTAACAAAACATTACTGTGTATTACTAATAAGCAGTGATCGGAATTGGGTGAGTATATTTACCTACAGTTTGTAGAACAGAGATAAAAATCGGAGACTTCGTTACCATAAATTTTTTACCTCACCAATAATTTAGCGGAATTTGAACTACGTAAATTCAAACATCAAATATATTAATTAAATATAAAGTTCTCCTGCGTAAATATTCTTGTTTATAAAATTTTTCACATGGTTCTTCCTTTTTAATAACTTCAAAAAAAAAGGTTTTCAATCGACTATTTTTGTTCGTTTTTTGTATGTTTGTTACGCGGTAAATATTAATAATATGATGTTTAAATTCACGTAATTAAAGATTGGGTAAATTTACCGGTAAAAAAAATATTGCAGGGAAGTCTCCAATTTTTATCTCTGTTCTACAAACTGTAGATACCTAAATATACTCGGCCTATTCCGATCACTGCTAATAAGAGTTAAATCTACATGATTGCACACAAGATCGCATGCGAATAAACATTTGTGCTTATACATGTTTTTACGTATAGAAGATCAAGACACTCTGGAAACTTTGGAAAATATTATTTTTAAACTTTACTTTATTAAGTATTAATAGTTGCAAATAAAAGTAAAATAAATTAAAAAAAAGTCGCACATCGATCATAATTGTTATAATCAGTGTCATATCATTGAGGAGCTCGGTGGCGTTGTGGTTTGAGCGCCCTGGTTTCGATCACGAAAACAAAGCAACTTTCGCCATGGTCGATCCCGGGATGGGTCAATTAAATTTATAATCTCGAGCTCCTCCGTGCTTTGGCAGGCACGTTAAGCCGTTGGTCCCGGTTGTTACTGCAACCGTTTTAACCCACCAACCCGCATTGGGCCACCGTGGTGGTGTTATGGCCCAATCTCCTCATGTGTTTCTCCCATGTAGGAAGGCCTGTGCCCAGCAGTGGGACGTATATAGGTGATGATGATGATGATGTGTGTGTGTGTGTGTGTGTGTGCTTGCGCGTGCGTGCGTTATAACCAGTGATCGGAATAGGCTGAGTATATTTATAGACCAGAGCTAAAATTGGAGACTTCCGTGCAATATTTTTTATACCGGTAAATTTACCGGATATTTAATTATGTGAATTTAAACATCTTATTATTAATATTTACCGCGGAACAAACATACAAAAAACGATCAAAAATAGTCGAATGTAATTTTTTTTTTAATTATTAAAAAGGAAGAGCCATGTGAATAATTTTATAAGGAAGAATATTTTTATGCAGGAGAACTTTCTATTTAATTAATTTGATGTTTAAATTTACGTAGCTAAAATTCCGCTAAATTAGCGGTGAGGTAAAAAAATTATTTAAACGAAGTCTCCGATTTTTATCTCTGTTCTACAAACTGTAGGTAAAATACTCACCCAATTCCGATCACTTGTATTTAGAGTTCTTTCAGTCTATGTGGAGTAGCTTCGTGTGGTGCTTAGATCAAATAATTCCACATTTCAGATTCGCCATAAACTTCCAGTGCGGTCCCAACACGGACCCTCGCGACGATATCGCCCTCCACCTCAACTTCAGATTCGTGGAGATGTGCGTGGTACGCAACCACCTGACCGCCATGAATTGGGGAGTGGAAGAGACGTCGGGGGGAATGCCGCTAGCGAGGGGAGAAGGATTTGAGGCGCTGATATTGTGCGAGCCGCAGTCTATCAAGGTAACATGGATATTGTTGCAGCGACCACACTGCGGAGTTGGACGGATATTTTCTCATATTAACTTTGAATTTTACCAGAAGGTGATTTAGTTAGACCAACCAAATGAACAATCTCCCCATGGAGATATATGCAATTTATGAAACATCAGATTATAATAATATAATATTGAGCCTCATTCTGAAGACACTCTAATTCTAAATTTAAGTACAGTATATCAAATAGAGAGATAGATTTCAAAGAAACCATAGACAATTTTAAGGCGACATTTACGGAGGTGCCTCCTAAACACTGCATTTTATCACGTTCAATAAGGTCGAAAATTGAACGTACGTTTCTAAATCAAATTATATGACATCCATCCTTTTCGTATTCATTTTAAGAGAATGAAATTCACTAAACTTAAATTTAGACTTAGCATGTGTTCTCCAGAATTAGGGCCATTATCTGCTGTTTCATAAATTGCAGATCAGTATAAAATAGCTGATATATTTTCGCGACTCCAATGGCACCGCTTAAAAGGGTTCTGGCAATGTGAAATAGGGTAGTTGACTACTTTTATTTATTTCATAAATAAGAAGTATATACTCATAGAGACATATTGCAAAAGAAATAGTATGTCTGAGATATATAGTTTCACAGATATAGTGGTACGTTAACAACGCGTGAGTAGTGCCTAAGGTGCTACGAGCATCTGTAGGCTCGGTACTGTCGCGACCTGGCTTGCGCCGCAATCAAACACCGGGCAATCTTGTAATCGCTTATATTTCCCTTGAATCAGATATAAACACCACCTGAAAAACACCTTTCGGGCCGGCAAGGTGGAGGCGGCTAGAGCAGTGTCTGAACTGCACTAGCTGTCTGCGCATAATGGACTCTTCTTACCGCTTCACATCAGGTGGTGTTGAGTCATTTGTCGTGCTTTCTATAAAAAAACAACGCTGTATAAAATTGTATTTCAAAACCATCTAGCAACCGGCCGTCGCGCGTGGCCCCTCGGCCTATGTCTCCCTATCTCTCTCTCTCTCTCAAAGTCTAGAATAATTCTGACAATCAAATATATTTCGAATAATAATTTCTTTTTCACTTTAGCACAGAAGGTGCCAATGCTACAGTACCAACGTTTGAGTAGTGCCCAAGATGGTACGAGCGTCTATAGGCTAATATTAAATGACGTTTTTCTAAATATCATTCTAACAAACAATACGGTTAAATTGAAGTCTAATTTCACCCAGTTTCTCGTACTCTCTATCCAGCTACTAGCAGTGACAGGTGTTCTCTAACACAGTCTGTTCCACCCCCAGGTCGCCCTCAACGGCATACACTTCTGCGAGTTCCTCCACCGCGTGCCCTTCCAGAGGATATCCCACCTCACCATAGACGGAGACGTCCACGTGCAATTCATCGGCTTCGAGGGCGCACAGCCGCCGCAACAGATGTACATGGTAAGACTATATTACATTACTATATTACACGACCGGCTGGTCGAGCGGTCTGCTATACAGGCTACTCGGTCAAGAGGTCCCGGCTTCGAATCCCGGTAGAACCGGGATTGTTGTATGATGTGAATGTTTGTATGATGTGTACGAGCATTTGTTTACGAATAATGGATGTTTATATGTTAATTAGTATATTTCTAATATTTGTATACATTTTATTATCATTATTTCTCCGTTAACTAGTATCCATAGCACAAGCTTTCAATGATTCTTACACCCGTATTCACAAACGATACTTATGTAAGTAAAGGAGCAATACATAGCGAAGTCAGGCATTTCTCAGTGCGTTCACTTTGACAAGCCTTTCAATTCACAAACAATACTCAAACGAATCTTTACTTTGCGGATGCATAGCGTTGAATATAGCTCTGTGATTGGTTGATTAGTGTTACGTAGTTCACTTCACTGACTGACATTTCAATTTTATTGTTTGTTTGCTTTTTATCGTAAACTCCGTAGTGATTACATTCTCTTTGGTGAGCTCGACACTATGCGTTGATTAATATAGCTATCAGACTCCCTTAGCTAAGTGTTCATTATGACAAACGCATAGTGCCAATTGTTATTCAAGGATTGTTTATGAATATTAATTTGGCACCCTGTGCGTCCGCGGGCACTGTGAGACCTCATAGTGTCCTTTGTGAATACGGGTGTTACTTTGGTCTAGATCTAGATAATAGGTGTGTGTAAGAATATTATTATTAAAAAAAACCCACACTCATTCAAAAACTCACACACACACACACACAAAACAAACATCATACCATCCACCATATTTGTGTCCTTCTGGAAGAAAGTATAAATGATTGATTGATAAAATAATAAATAAAATACGGTACATAAATTAGTTAACAATATTAAAACAACTAGTAAAGTGTATAAATAAACACTTGTTGACATAAAAGCAATGAATTTAATTACACAATAATAAAAATTTGTAATGTATTTGAAACATTGCCCTCCTAAATTTCTGTGCCCGACAGGGTCCGTAATGTAGACTAATTACATTTTTTGACCTTTATTAATATACATATGTAAAATCCGGTAAGGTAAGTGGAGAACTAAAACAAAGGTAATTCAGTATAATTCCATATTTTTTTTCTTTTGATACATAAATGTTGCCTTAATTATTTAAGGTTTAAGTATTTTTGTGGTTATAATTGATGTTTAGTTAATGTTTGAATGAAGTTAATGGCCACTGAGAAATAACACACACGACATACTATTCACTTGTTTTTTATTATCTTTTTATTTTATAATTTTAATAAACATTTTATACACTCACCAAAATATGACTACAAAAATTCATGGACGTATCACTTTTTACTAAAATATTTATTAATTAAAATATAATAAAACTAGAAAAAAATTTTACATCCTGAGGCAGGAATCGATTTTAATTACTAAGTAATTTTTCAAACATTTATAATAATGTTAAAATCAAAAATTAAGAATATTTGAAAGCACTGCCCCAACTTAACCGAATCGTCGGTATTTGTAAAAATACTCGTTTCGGATGTTGAAATAGAATATTTCGACACTGTAGGGTGGACGTTAGCTTATAAACGCAAATACAGATAGACTAGAAGAATTTCACAGGGATATCCCAAGTCCTGGGTGCTCTGCTCTGACCACTGAGCCGGTCAGAGCAGTCGCCCGGATTGCGAAAGGTCGCGGGTTAGATTCCTGCCTCAGGACGTGAAATTTTTCTAGTTTTATTATATTTTAATTACTAAGTAATTTTTCAAACATTTATAATAATGTTAAAATCAAAAATTAAGAATAAAATATTTATCAATGTGTAATTTTAATTAATCATTCTTGCAGGCCGAACCACCCGCATATGGATCTTACGGTGCCCCGCCCCCGGCATACGGAGCCCCCGGTTATGGTGCCCCACAAGGTAAGACAAAATATCATTATGTTCTGTTGATACTTAATTTTGATGAATAATATTTGTTGTGAATTATCGTCTCAGAGCATTATGCCCTTTTCTCGAAATTTCCTCTCTTAGAATGTCCCTTTCCCAGATTGTCCTTTCTCAAAATGTCCCTTTCCCATATTGTCCTTTCTCAAAATATCCTTTTCTCAGACTGTCCGTTTCTCAAAATGTCCCTTTCCCATATTGTCCTTTCTCAAAATATCCTTTTCCCAGAATGTCCTTTCTCAAAATGTCTCTTTCACAGATTGTCCTTTCTCAAAATATCCTTTTCTCAGACTGTCCGTTTCTCAAAATGTCCCTTTCCCATATTGTGCTTTCTAAAAATATCCTTTCTCTCAGACTTTCCTTTTCTCAAAATATCTCTCTCCCTGATTGTCCTTTCACAGACTGTCCGTTTCTCAAAATGTCCCTTTCCCAGATTGTCCATTTCTCAAAATGTCCCTTTCCCAGATTGTCTTTACTGAAAATGTTCGTGTCTTAAAATGTCCTTTTCTTAAAAATATTTCTAGCAAAGTACATATTCATTTTTTGAAAATTTTTAAAGTCTTATATTTAATAGTTTAGAAGTCAATCCTTCTTTAGCTGAATTAAGTTTTCACAAGTGTTTTTAAAATTTAAAATAATGATAATAATACTAACACAGCATTTACCTTAAGTTATTTCTAGAATTATGCTTTCCAAATTAAAGCTAAGCGATATAGTTTGATTTTTGGGGCGATAAGGTTTACACATTAGAATTTTGTACACTTTAGTAAGTGGATAGTGAATGGTGCATGCTATTGAACATGTCTTAATGAATATCAGGACAAATACATGAGGAGCTGGGCGGCGTAGTATTTGAGCGCTCCGGCATCGATTACGAAAGCAAAGCCACACTTTCGCCATGGTCGATCCCGGGATGGGTCATCAAAGGATTTTTGCAAATGTACGGAGACCCGGCCAGGTCTATGTACACTATACTAATAAATAGGCAAAAATATGCAGGACAGTTTTCAATTGTCCATTTTCTTTTTATATGCTTTGTTTCGTGGCACAAAACAAAAGTTTTTATAGAGAAATCGCCAAAAATTTATCATGGCGCCCATAATCACTTCAGTGACGTTTAGTTGACTCATATATCGCCCGACATATTGCCATATTGAATAATAATAAAATCGAAGAATAATTGTAAACGAATTATTAGTAAAATACTAATAATTCGTTTACAATCATTAGATATTTCCCAAATTTTTTAAGAAAGTGAACTCACTTCTCCATGCTTTTTCGTGCATGTTAGCGTTGGTTCCGGTTGTTACTGAAACCGCTTTAACCCACCAAACCACATTGGGCCAGCGTAGTGGTGTTGTGGCCCAAATTCCTCGTGTGTTTCTCCCATGTAGGAAGGCCTGTGCCCAGCAGTGGGACGTATATAGGCTGGGGATTATGATGATGACAAATAAATGTGAAATTGACACCACACACCGTACCCGATTTATCTACGCTGCCGTGGGTACCATCGCTATTGCTATCCCGTAGATGTTGGTTATCGTCCCAAAAGGTAGGCTATGTCCATTCTCAGGATGTAGATCGCCTTAGCGGCTCAGAGGACCTAGACAAGATGCCATTTGGCAATCGCTACCCAGAGCCGTCTTCAACCTATTGGGGGCTCTGGGCACTTTATTATTTTAACCGACTTCAAAAAAAGAGTAGTTTATCAATTCAATTATTTTATACAATATACCTGTACATCCATATTTCCATAGAAATTTAAATCAAAATCTTAATTTACAAAAAGGGAACTTGGGGCCCCATGGATCGCGGGGCCTCGGGCACTTGCGCACAGTGCACAATGGAATAAATGAGCATGTCGCTACCGCTATCGCTAAATGGAAAATATATGGTATTTGACATTTACAATCGAAAGTCAATCGAGAGCTTATGTCAAATTCCATACATTTTCCGCTTAGCGACAGCGATAGCGATTATCGAAAGGCATCTCGTCGAGGCTCTCAGGTGTGAAAACATAGCAAAGGCAAACTGACAGAGATACTTTCTCATCCTTAATATTAGTATGAATGGCTCACATTTACACGCTTAACATGTATTTAATATTTTAATTAAAACACCTGTGGTTTTAAACAATATCGCTTAGCCGCAGCTTCCAATGGCATGTAGTTTTTATTTTATTTTGCATGCTATTTTTATTTATTTAAGCGTTTTACTTTTTCTTTTTATTTATCGTTTTGTGAATAATATTTTGCTATAAACTCAAATCTTGCAAATTACCTTTGAACAACAATTTTTAAATTAAAACTTTGTAAAAAAAGTTATGACGTTTTAAATACACAAAAATTTTACTAATTGTAAATAAAAATCTTTAGTTTCGTTCCTTGTTTATTTAACTGTGTACAAGTGTATAAAAACCTGTTGGAATTGTGTATTTTAAGGTAAGTTGTGTATAATATAATACATATTATGTTCATATTTTCTATTGCACAACACGTGAAAATACACTGTCTATAAATAACACACTTTATGTACACACAGATAAATTAATGTAATTTAATGTAAATAACAAGATGACAAATTAAGAGTTTTTTTCTCCCTCAAATAATTTTATTTATTTTAAAACTTAAAACCCTTTTTTGTTAAGAGATTTTATTGGCTATTCATTTTAGTTTTAAAATTACAGCATTTACTTTTTTTTAAATATTAATGAAAAAAAAAAACGTTTTTGTGATAAATAAAATGGCGGGATACCATAGACAAATATTGATATTAGCAATGAGGTCAAATTAACAGTTTCTATAAAGGTTTTAATGATTTAAATTTGATAAAAAGCTTACGTCACGTTGCTGATTCGCGTTGCCCTTGATTATGCATGTTTCATAAATTCAAACGTGACTAACGTGGTTCACAAACGTCTCAACAATATGAATTAGAAATCAACTAACTTTTTGTATATTGATTAAAAATAAATCACAATAAAAATAATGTTCCGCTGAATACGGCCCTGACAGCTAGTTTCAGGTCACTGACCCTCCGCCGTACGTTGAGTCGTTGACACAACAGATATGTATTCATGGTAAAATAATGTTTTATTTTGTTGTCGTCTCACAGTTTTGATGTTTTAATGTAGTGAATTCATATTTCTGGCAAAAAAAATCTATCCTAAGACCAAGACCTAGAATTGCAATTGTTGCTTACCATCAGGTCTGGCCAGGGGCCGTGTGATCGTCCTATTTACAGAAATAACAATGGGCTTGCGCTGGATATATATTTATTATATTGACGATGTGTTGTGGACCCAATAATTTATTGTTGTGTTGTTTTGCTATCAGAACACCTGGTATCAAAGTAAATATAAGGGGTCCACCGAACGGCCGACGGGACCTTACAGAAGAACTTAGCTAAATAACGTTACTTTGTATTGTTGTCCACAAGACCTCACTGAGAAAGCGTTATTTGGGACTTCTGTGTCCTCAACATAACGCTTGCTTTTGATTGTCACAGAGTAGTCAACACGTGAGTAGTGCCCAAGGTGCTACGAGCGTCCATAGGCTACGGTGACAACGCGTGAGTAGTGGTCACGCTGCTACCCGCTTCTATGGGCTGCGGCGACAACGCGTTATTAGTGCCCAAGGTACCACGAGCGTTTATAGGCTACAGTAACATCGCGCAAGTAGTGCCCAAGGTGCTACGAGCGTCTGTAGGCTACGGTGACAACGCGTGAGTAGTGCCCTAGGTGCTATCAGCGTCTATAGGCTACGGTGACAACGTGTGAGTAGTGCCCAATGTGCTACGAGCGTCTATAGGCTACGATGACAACGTGTGATTAGTGCCTAAGGTGCTACGAGCGTCTATAGGCTATTGTAACTACGCCTGAGTAGTTCCCAAGGTACTACGAGCATCTATAGGCTACGGTGATAACGTGTAAGTAGTGCCGAAAGTGCTGCGAGCGTTTATAGGCTATTGTAACGACGCGTGAGAAGTGCCCAAGGTACTACAAGCGTCTATAGGCTACGGTGATAACGCGTGAAGGATGCTCAAGGTGTTACGAGCGTCTATAGATTATGGTGACAACGCGAGAGTAGTGCCTAAGGTGCTACGAACGTCTATAGGCTACGGTGACATAGCGTGAGTAGTGCCCAAGGTGCTACGAGCGTCTATAGGCTACGGTGACTACGTGTCAGTAGTGCCCAAGGAGCTACGAGCGTCTTTAGGCTACGGTGCAAACGTGTGAGTAGTGCCCAAGGAGCTACGAGCGTCTTTAGGCTACGGTGCAAACGTGTGAGTAGTGCCCAAGGTGTTACGAGCGTCTATAGATTATGGTGACGACGCGTGAGTAGTGCCTAAGGTGCTACGAACGTCTATAGGCTACGGTGACATAGCGTGAGTAGTGCCCAAGGTGCTACGAGCGTCTATAGGCTACGGTGACCACGCGTAAGTAGTGCCCAAGGTGCTACGAGCGTCTATAGGCTACGGTCGTCTATAGGCTACGGTGACAACGCGTGAGTAGTGGCCCAAGGTGCTATGAGCGCCTATAGGCTACGGTGACAACGCGTGAGCGTATTAAAGACACTATCTATCTTGAGTCAATTAATATTACTTTGATTAATCAACGGTAGCCAGTCCGTTCTTAGGATTAATCTATTTTCACATCTGATTTCATCTAAGTCGGTTAAGCTGCTTAGGAGAGTAAACGTAATAGATAGATAGTGAAAAGGACACTGAAATAATCTCAAGTTTAGAAGGATTACGTGTGTTTTACGTAGCTTTCGTCTACTGCCTAAATTCCATACAAGTTCATAAGTAACATACAACTTATTATTTGGATCAAAACACAATCGCACATGACTAACAATATTAACCCAAAATTTAAATGGCTTGTTCTGGTGTTCGGTATTTTTAGTTGGCATTTAATTTAGACAATTGGCAACTTTTTTTTTTGTAAAATTTTGATTCTTTTTTGGCGCAGGCTTCTACTGATGGCTTGGGGTAACATCGGCAGAATGGAACATGTAGGTAGTTTTATGTTTTTATCACTCAACATTCATTTAACATTAACACAAACACATTATGTTTCCAGTTACATTTTATCAAAATTTAAAAGAACATTTGCTCCAGAAAACAGTTCTGAGTATATAATTTGTTCACAGAGTATGAAGGTAGTTGAACCCATATATGGGTTACGATGGGTTCAATTGCCTTCATGTATATTAAAATGTATAGTGGTATTTGTCTTTTCTCAATTTGAGCCTTATGATCTATCTTCAATTGTTTGTGATACCTCTGTTCTTACAAGCATAGCCGTTGTAAGAAAAGACTTATAATTTATGTTATATTTTAATAGTATTCTAGACAGTTTTCCTTGTCTCCTTGGCTATGACCAGAATGAGCCTTATGGAAGATGAATATCCAACGCCAGACGACTACACGCTATTTCTGCCCAGAGATATAGTGAGGCTAATCATTGCAATCATAACAAGTCTCGTGTACTAGCACATCTGTTAAGATAAAGTGAACCTTTTGGCATTTATATTTAAGAAAGAGTTTAGCTTAACGTGGTCATCATAAGATGGAGCAGTTTGGCACTTTTATTTAAAGAAGCCTTGTTCTGGAATGATCTTACAAACATAAGTAAATAATACCACTATACATATGTTTATTCCAAAAGTTTTTACACAGAAACACACTTTAATAATACAACATACAATTTTACCGGCTTAAATCAAGATTGTGAATAGTGTCGTACAAGTGGTTTGTAATTTAATTGGATAGATGTAAATTACTATCATAGAAAGAGCTGCCCTGCCAATTTCAAAACATTTTGGCTTGAATGTTAAAACTAGCTACCTTAGGAGCTGAATAATCGAAAACCCTTATTTTTTTGTAAAACGTTATTGCTGTTCCTTGTTGTCAAAAAACTTTTGAAAAGATGTCTTTTTGACAGAAATTAAGTATTAGCTTTTGTTTTTTATTTTTCCATTGTTTTCAATTGACATAAATGTTTCAGAGACACCCTTAAATTCTATTGGTGGATGATACCCTATGTAGGCGGCAGGCAGTTGCCTACTTTTGTGTACAAAAATGATCTTTAGTGTGGTAGGGTGGCTTATTCTTTAATAGTACATCAAGCGTAAAAAATCATTTTCTTTGAGGCTTATCGACCGAAACACAGTACATATAGGACTACTGACTAAATAAATGTTGTATTATATTTTCGTTATCGCCAATCCGACCCACCAACCCGCAGTGGGCCAGCGTGGTGGTGTTATATCCCCTCTCCTCCCCCATGTAGGAAGGCCTGTGCCCAGCAGTGGGACGTATATAGGCTGGTGATGAATCCTACTCTAATATGCAGAAAAAACAGAACTATTTTGAAATACTTAGAAATCTTACGGCCTGGGCGGGACGGAACCGTGGACAGGTCGTTAGACGTATGCAATTTGAGTTAATTTATAAGATGATAATAAAACAGAGTAAAATCCGTTCGTAGACGCCTGACTTTGCTGTTTAGTTTAATTGACGTATTGTATTATGTTCTGTGTTTCAAATTATGATCATCCTTTCTTTTATAGTTGACCGTACACAGCTGTTCAGCTTCCTCTGCTGATTTTTAAATAGTCAATCACAATCTTTATTTCACCCGGTGCTGCTTTGAAACCGTTTAACTTACTGATAACTTTTAATTTTTCAGGTGCCTTCTAATGGAGAAATATAAATGCGAAACAACAAATTCACTAAAAAAAGTTTAATTTTAACCAATATTATATTGTTTTTATTGTTATTAGGTTGTAAGTGTAAACTTTCCGTACTAAAGGAGGATCCAGACTATACAGGATGCTTAAATTAGAGCAGCTTTTTAATATTTTTAAATAGATATATTAATAAGATAGTCGCGGGATACCAAAATTAGGTAAATTTAATAATAGAAATTTATTGATATTTGAAAAGAAAACCATGTATTTTTTATTAGATTTTTTATGTATTTTTGTATGCGTTTTTAAACGTGTGGGTTCGTGGTTATTTTAGACGTGGATTGTATTTCCTTCATGGATATTATAATTTTCTATGAGAAGTAGTATTCTTCTATCGCGGTATTATGGAATACCCGTTATTTGGCTGGTCCTAAATGCCCCTAAGTCCTCCCGTTTAATTTTATTTCATTGTTATAGTTTGTGAGATCAATTTATTTATTTATGACGGCCGGATGTCCAATGATCCACAGGTCCCGAGTTAGAATCCTGGAAGAGACACATCCACATTTAAAGCCAAATAAAAATTATTTCATTTCCATCATTATCTTATTTTGTGTGATAAGTGCGCACTTAAAAAAAACAGCATGACTTGACAAAAAAAGTGCGCACTTTTTTTGTCAAGTCATGCTGTTTTTGTACTTAACTAGTTAATCATCATCAGCATCGACCTATATATGTCCCACTGCTGGGCACAGGCCTTCCTACATGGGAGAAACACATGAGGACTTTGGGCCATAACACCACCACGCTGGCCCAATGCGGGTTGGTGGGTTAAGGTTGCAGTAACAACCGGGACCAACGGCTTAACGTGCCTTCCGAAGCACGGAGGAGCTTGAGATTATAAATTTTGATTGACCCATCCCGGGACCGACCATGGCGAAAGTTGCTTTGTTTTCGTGATGGAAACCTGAGCGCTAAAACCATTACGCCACCGAGCTCCTCGTAATGTAGTTGAATATTAGATACTATTCTCACGGCATTATCTATGCCCGCACCAAATCTAGGAACACGCATAGCATAAGTTGAATATACACTTCAATATACAGTCGACAGTACATCAAGCTTAACAGTTTGACCTAGAGACCGCCCTTACGCCGTTCGTGATAGAGGCGGATTTTGTAGGGGGGCAACTGTTAAACTTGATGTCCTGTAGTCTGTACAGCACAAACATCAGCCGATATCGTACTCACTAGGTGGTAGGCGACTCTACATAAGGTAGGGTCGTCTGGGTAGGTACCAACGCCTTTCTTATTTCAGCCGTGAATCAGTTCGCTGTGTTTCGGATTGAAGGGAAAGGTAGCCAGTGTGATTACTGGGCATGGACGGCATTTCATCTTAGGCCCCAGGATGACAACGCACCTGCAATATCAAGTGATTTTCCTTGTTATTGCAGGTGTCTATAGGCGGCGGTAACCACTTACCATCGGGTGGGCCGTCAGCTTGTTTGTCGTAGTAGCATAAAAAAAATAGATTAAGTCACCGCCACTGCCAACTCCACTTGGACTATCACTATCAAGCAGTATGCGTCAAATCGTTCAAAAAGGAATTCTTGAATCTCACAAACTAAAATAACATAAAATATATATTTTTCTTTAAATGCACAATTATTGACCCTAATTCTGGAGAACACATGCTAAGTCTAAAAAGTTCAGTGCATCTCTTTCTCTCAAAATGAATACGAAAAGGATGGCAGTAATATAATTTGACATTTAGAAACGTGCGTTCAATTTTCGACCTTATTGAACGTGATAAAATGCAGTGTTTAGGAGGCACCTCCGTACATGCCGTCTAAAATTGTCTATGGTTTCTTAGAAATCTATATAAATTTAAGTGACAGCTCTAAACAGATTCTTGCTATCTGTTTCCTATGACATATTGCGGGAAAGAGATATACTGTACTTAAATTTAGAATTAAAGTGTGTCTTTAGAATTCGGCCCATTATTTACTTAGAATGGATCCTCCTGTATATACTTTTCAATGTTAATTATTGTATATTTAAAAATAAATATCCCAATGTGTTTGAATAAAAAAAATGTTATGTAATTCGTGTAAAAACATTTTATATATAATCTTTTTTTAACCAACACAGTATTGTGACCTTTTTTGCATTTTTTACGTGTTTTTATATAATGATTTATTTAATTTTGCTTTTTAAAAATACATATTAATTGCCAAATACAGATCTTTTTTGTTGAATAAAAATTTTGTATTTAATTTCTATTTGCTTCATTTGGTTATCAATATCCTCGTTACAACACGTTCAAATAAAGGAAAGTATTGGGAATGGTGTCATGTTTTTTAATATTAACTAGCGTGTACCCGTCAAGCATCTGATTCCAGACACAATCGATTTTTCAATTGTCATAGACCTCCAGAGGTATAACGCCGCTTGACAAATTAAAACTTATTTTGATGTATATCTATCTCTTTCAAGAAGAAAGAGGCAGAGTCACTTTAAAATTAGTTTAAATTTTAGCAAAGTGGTTGAGAATTTTTACTAATTTAAACTCATTTTCAGTATTTAGTAATTGTAGAATTTGATGAAAGCGACATCAAAAGTGTGGATAATACATTTTCATATGATTTTCTTTTATTTGAACGGGTTGTAAATAATTTTATAAATACTATAAAAGAGTAGAAGAAAAAACAAAAAAAAAGGCACATAGATGGGTATTTTATTTGAAGAGTGAACATAATCTGGCTCGAAGGACTATTCACTAAGATGCCTTCCCATATCAACTTTGTAGCACCGAATTGCGGCACGACCTTCCGTAGCAAGTGCACGTATCACGTTGCCTACTAACTGAGTAACCTCCGTCAGCGCATACCTTACGACACTCTCTCTTGGCCGGAAGGTGCCGATTTTTGTCGGGGTTTTACTATTGGACCGATTTTCCCCACACAACCCACTGAGTAGTCCGAGTAATTTCATACAATTCGAAACTAGGGTGTAACGATATTTGTCGGGGTTCTACGATCACAACAATTTTCGACAGAGCCCACTTTTGTTTGTAGTCTGCGTCAGCGCATACCTTACGACAGTCTCTCTTGGCCGGAAGGTGCCGATTTTTGTTGGGTTTTACTATTGGACCGATTTTCCCCACACAACCCACTGAGTAGTCTGAGTAATTGCATACAATTCGAAACTAGGGTGTAACGATATTTGTCGGGGTTTTACGATCACAACAATTTTCGACAGAGCCCACTTTTGTTTGTAGTCTGCGTCAGCGCATACCTTACGACAGTCTCTCTTGGCCGGAAGGTACCGATTTTGTCGGGGTTTTACTATAGGACCGATTTTCGTCAAGCAACCCACTTAGTAGACTGAGTAATCGCATACAGTTAGAAAATCTTGGCCGAAGTGTAACGATATTTATTTGTCGGGGTTGTACAATCACTCAATTGGTCGATTGGCAGCTTGGTTTGTTTATCGTAAGTAGTGACAAGGATATGTGGCAGCCACCATTGTCTCGGCCATTAAAAAAGTCTAGTATGAAATAGCTAATTTTGCCGAATTCTTTTAACGAGTCCTGCCACCTGCGTTTTCGGGATCATTCCTCCTGCATCCAGAATTATTTATATAAACTGTAAAAGTGCTTTGAAATGGATAGTTCTACTCTTTTATCGTTACTTCCTACATTATTAAGCATTCCAGAAAAATCGTGAAAACAAAAAATGTATGGTAATAATTTTTATTATTGAACTTTTAAATAAACACCGTATTAGATGTTGATATAATTGTTTCATTTCAAAACATTCTGTATTTAAACTCGCCAACATTAAATTTATGGGATTTGACATTCATCATCATCATCATCATTTCAGCCGAGAGACGCCCACTGCTGGGCATAGGCCTCCCCCAAAGATCTGGTACGAACGGTTCTGCGCTTTCCGCATCCATCGGCTTCACGCGGCCCTCACAAGATCGTCGGTCCACCTTGTAGGAGGCCTACCAATGCTGCGTCTCCCGGTACGCGGCCGCCACTCGAGGACTTTTCCGCCCCAACGGCCGTCAGTCCTCCTTGCAATGTGGCCTGCTCAGTGCCACTTGAGGCTCGCAATTCTTCGGGCTATGTCGGCGACCTTAGTTCTCCTGCGGATCTCATCATTTCTGATTCGATCACGCAGAGAAACCCCGAGCATAGCCCTCTCCATTGCCCTTTGGGTGACATTGACATTTGGTGGGATTTGACATTTGCGCTTGAAAATTGTTCACGGTCAACTCCCACACATTTAGTGTTAACTATTATCAAAAGGCATATTGCTTAGGAGCTGAAGACGCTAAGGGCCTAGATAAGATGCCTTTCAATAGTCGTATGCGATTTGATATAAGCCATCGAACGACTTTCGATCGGAAATGTCAAATCCCGTTCATTTTTCACTTAGCAATAGCGACCTAAGCAAACGATGAAAAAATAAAGGTAGAGTAGGCGTATAAACGTATCAAAAAACATATTAAAATGTGATTAAAATAGCTTTACTCACCTTATCTGGAAGTTTAAAAATGCTCTTAAAAGTATTCTTTCAAATCACCAGAGGTGTTAAGGCGATACCTCGTCGGAACTAGCGACACCACTTCATTTATATTAATTGTGGTGAATATAGAACATAATAAACAAAAACGCTTTAGTGAATGACTAAAGAATGGTATTTGTAATTTTTTGAGATGTGCTCGGTATAAGATATTCCTCTACATGTAACCTATTTTTTCATTATTGCCGAAAGTGGCCACTTTTAACAATAATAAAAAATTTGGTTACTTATAGGTAGACACTTTATACAAGATACATCTTTAAAAATTACAAATACCGTTCTTTAGCAATTCTCTAAAGCGTTTTTGTTTATTATGTTCTAAATTCACCATAATTAATAACAATCAATTGGTGTCGCTAGTGTGCACGAGGTAGCCCCTTAACTTCAATGAATGGTGAGATAAACGTTGCTATGAAAACGTTAAAAAAAGGCTAGACAGCAGTAAAAAAATTAGCAAGCTATAGTGCTCCGGTGGCGTAGTGGTAATCGCGTCTGGCCGGACCGCAGGAGACGCGGGTTCGACTCCCGCCTGGAGCATATAATTTTTTATCGTTTTCTTTCTCTATTTGTAATTGTTACAATAATGTAGGCGTTATAAACGCACAAAAAGCAAACATTAAAATGTTTGTTTGTTTGTCCTTTTGTGAATGGTGTGTGCAGGTGGGAATGATGCTTCGAGTCTAAATTGCTAATGTTTTTATTTACAGATAATCACTATATTAATACAGAACTTAACATGTCTTATACTATGATTGGACAAATAATAGGAACGCTTACATTTATATCAGTTGAGAGTTGAGACATCGTGCTCGGACCTCTCGCTCTTACGGCGATATTGATGTGTAATGATGTTCATCATTTGACGTTATCATTCATCATTTCTATGACATATAATCGTTTCGCAACAGAAACCAACAGAAGTTATATCAGCAGAAACACTGAACCAATTCGGCGATAGATTAGACAAACAGAAAAAAATAGTTGAGAGTAACAAGACAAGATACAGATTTATATCAGTTGTTTAAACTGCTTATCTATTAACGATAATAATAATATCTTTCCTAAAGGTAATACGAGTAATATAGGTAATAATGGCTTTTGTATATGGTTCAATTAAATAGCCAATCAACTGATGATTTGATTAGATGGCTGCGACATGTAGAAACTGTAAACAGAAAGAAGGAAGGGCATATGTAGGTAGTATTTCCCTACTGAATTAAGCACGTCCAGATCGCTGCTAAACACCTAATGCTACTACAAAGACTAAAGGCTACCGTAAGCACGCATCAGGGGTAGCGTATGCTTGTGTGCCAGCCACTCATGTCTAAAGATGTGAGCAGTTATCCACGGGCCTCCGCATCGGTTCCTGCTTCCATTTACAGACAGGATCATCTGCATCGACTCAAGCAACTTGACTCTACCATTTTATGGAGTCGAGTGAGTTGATTTGATGAGCGCTTCGCTCGTATTGTCAATGATCTGATACTTACTGAGACGGCTTACTCAGCAGCCACTGCGCGCTGTCTCCATGTCGGCCTTTCAGCTCGTCAGGGCCAAAACTGCGTTAGGGGGTTACGTGGGAAGAACAACCAACCCTAGTAGACAAAATTTATTTTTAAAAAACGTTTAGGGTCGTAAGGGTCTACCGCCGGTTGCGTTGCATTCCAAACCTACCAAGGTAGCTAGGTTGGTCAAATACTATCCAGAGATGATGGATCGGCGGTGGTGATTGGGAGTCCGTAGTCCGTCAGGGACATCCAGGGTAGGAGACGGTGGTCCGTGTCTCCCCTTCCTTTTCTACTCTCTCCAGCCCGGCCGTCACAAAAAGGCGTGGCAAAGATTTCAACTTGTAAATTGGGTACCTGTAAATCAGTAAGCAAAACGCGGGAGGCGGAGGAGGAGGGAGGTCGTGACTTTACCCTTAGAACACCTGTCAAGCCACATATTCCAGAGTTGGATACATTGAGTTTAATTGTCTTACTTCCGGATGTCTTACTTGACTTCATAACTCAAGCATTACTCACTCAAGCTCACTAAGCTCTGTATGCTATACAGCCTATTTGAGTGTTCTGGCTGTTCGACATGATGCCAACGTCACATTTTTATAATTGCACCTCAAGCCATCGATGCGGAGTTCACGCAGACATCTTAGACCCTTCAGACAACGGTTTCGCAGGCACAGAAGGATGTAGTATAAACCCTCCACCAAGGTGTTATCTCAGTGCCTGTGACTTGGCGTTCAAGTCTTCAAGAAAGTAGGCACACACACAGGTACACATGGCTTTTTCCGGTCACTAAAGTGGCTTTGATTTGGTGCAGGTCTGTAGGCAGTAATAGCCAACTAGCCACTAAAGATCAGGTTTGTCTATAAAACAAACTAGACTAGATGTAATTTGACATTCGCTATCGCTATCGTCAAACGAAAAAGTGGGATTTGATATTTGAGCTTGAAAGTCGATCATTTGCTTATGATAAATCCCATTCATTTTCCGCCTAATGATAGCGATATCGAAAGACCTCTTGTCTAGACCCTCTGTGCTATAATAATAGAAATGTGGGGGAAAATCCCGATATTCATTTAGGGTATTGACAAAATTTGCACGAGAATTATCATAGGATAGGGCTATGACTACATCACGGTGCACTTCGGACCTTTGCGATCTTTTCCGCCTGCCCTGCTTTTATACTCCTGTGACCACAATATAGTCTGCCATAAGCTTATATCTTTGGGCAGAAAGACCCTATAGTTAGCCTATAGACTTGGATATGCCACATTCAAGTCTCGTTCTGGTTCTAGCCAGACATCACACTGAGATAGAAGATGCACCTTGATCCCCGACTCTCAACACACGCCCGGCGAAGTTGTGTAGGGGAGAGTTGCATTTTGTGTAGCAAGTGATTAATGGCTAAATACCCTGTGAGCGCTCCACTCCAATTAACAAGTGTACTGTTTGTACAGATTCCTACTTCTAGTTCTAATCTTCTCGGGCAGCTTACACAGGCTATACAAATCATATATTGGCTCTAAATTCTTCTCACGTAGGATAATGACAAGCGATGGAACGCACACTCGTTTCTTATTAAAGTGCTCAGGGCATTATGCCAGTAATCACAGGTTACACAAAATGCAACTCTCACCAAAACAAGCTTGATACGTTCCCGTGCGCTATTGTTGTCCTTTTTCCTCGCGCTGAGAAATCATATCTCACTGTCCCTCTCTGTCTCGGCCGAAGCAAAGTTCTGTAGCTTTAAGATTTCATCTTGCAATCGTTTCTTGTTCCAGGTTACACAGCTGTTGCTGCACCAGGGGTAAGTGTTCTAAATACTAAAACTAATTTAACTATAATAATAATCAACATGCCATCCGGTGTAATTAGTATTATTTTAAATTTCGACAAGTCACATCGGCGCTGCCTTCACTAGTTCGATAACTTACATACCTGCCTTAGACAGAAAACATATTCGACTAAGTAGACTGACCAGTCCCCTTGTTCAGAAACTGTCGGATCACGGATTCGATTCGAAAAGTCACATGCCGTCTCGCTTTGACGCACCGTGATAAAAAGTGACAGGAATAGAGATTCCGAAATTCGAATCTTTTCCGACAGTTGTGAGTAAGGGGGCAGTAATTCGACAGCACATGCCTTCAAAAGACCACTACTAAGGAAATGAACAGTATTCAAATTGATTAATAATTTTGGTTATTATGTTACTGAATTGTGTATAGTATATGCTGGTCGTCTAAACTTTATCATAAAGAGGCAAACTTTGTAAGTTTGTTTGTAGGAAGTAATCTCTGGAACTACTCAACCGATTCAGATGAAATTAGGAATAGAGATAGTTGAAGACCCTGAGTAGGACATAGGATACTCTGGCGCAAAAACTAGGCGGAAACGCAGGCAAAAGCTAGTATAAAGATAAACACTCAATCATCACTCATACAAAATGTTACACCAGGGATACCAGACACAATACGGAGTGCCACAACAGCGCAGGGGTATGGGGACAGGCGCCGCGGTCGGTCTCGGCGTCGGAGCCCTGGCGGCCGGCGGCCTCGCTGGCTACGCGCTCGGCGGAGGCTTCAGCAGCGACAGCCCTACCTCTGAAGTAAGTTATAGATTTTAACCGCCTCTGCCTCTCAGACCTAGAGGAAACGATTCCTGTGGGGCCGAAAATTTTCTGCTGGGCTTGGTTTGTGGTAAGGCTTTTCTAAGTACGCCTGGCTACCGGAGCCGTCCCACAGGTGAGAACAGTACTCCATGCACGATCGGACTTATGCTTTATAAAGGGTAAGAAGCTGTCCAGCGGTGAAGTACTGCTTCACCTTATTGAGGATGCCCAGTTTCTTGGCCGTAATTTGCGCTTTGGATATTTGATAACCAGACCAACAGACAAATTTTTCTGCTGGACTTAGTAGCTGGTAAGCCTTTTCTAAGTCCGCCTGGCTAGCTACCACCATCTTACCTTAGTCTGCCGCCATAACAATAATGTTAACAGCATTGTTGTGTTCCGGCAGTTGGAGGTAAATCAGCTAGTTCCGCTGTGGTTGAGAAAGGTGAGGCTCGCTTCCATCGTCGGCCTTATCTTCACTTACCATGTAATTGAGGCCGAGAGTTACCCGGTTAATAAAATGATCACAACTGTCTAGTATACATCACACCAACTCACTATGATGCTTACTTTGGGCTAGATAATAGGTAGGTGTGTAAAGATTGCTGTACCTACTACTCAGTACTCTGACGCAACACAATATTTGCTAGCGCGGAGGGTACATGTCAAATCTTTCTGTTATCTTATCTTATCTTACTATAGGGTTATGACTAAGTCACAGTGGACTTCGACCCATTGGGATGTTTTGTGCCTCCCCTGCATTTACTCTTCCTGTGTCCAGAATATAGTTGCCATTAGCTTTACTATATCTTTAGGCAGAAAGAGCCTGTAGTCTTCTGGTTTTAGATATGCCGCTCCCAGAAGGCTCATTCTGGTTCTAGCCAAGGCATCACAATGAGACAAGAGATGCGTCATAGATTCCTGACATTCGCCACATGCTTGACAGAGTTGTGTTGCGGAGAGTTGCATTTTGAGTAGCATGTGGTTAGTAGCAAAATGCCCTGTGAGTGCCCCAATTAACAGGCGAGCTTGTGTTCTACCGTTTGTATAAATGTACTTACTCCATCCTTCTACGTACTCTCCTAGGAAGGATTTGGAGTGTTTTAATCCAGGTATTTTATCCCATTCAGCCCTGTGTCTGTTAAGGACATGCTTTTTAATGGCTGTGTTTAATCTTACTTTTAATCTTAAAAGCGATTGCGAACAGAGACACTCGACTTATATGCTGTCAACGCTTTATTTTGATTTTTACGGGGTAGGTAGCGCGTGAGTAGTGCCCAAGGTGCTGCGAGCGTCAGTTTCTTTTTTATCCAAACAAAACTAGTTGGGAGAAACGCCCGCGTGGAGGACTATTTAAAACGGATGTTGACTGAAGGTACACTCGGTACTAATATTGTCGATTCCCCATTAAATAGAAAAATATCAAAACTATAGAAAAAACCGATTCCCGGGGCTGTGGAATTCTTTTAGTCAATGTGTATTTGCGTTGTAAACTAACGTCTACCCTACAATGTTCAAACTATTCTATTTCTAAATTGCTTGTCTCACCATCCTTCCCAGTAAATAATTGAAGATATTTGTAGAACTATCACTAAAGGTCGATGAAAGTAGCCAGTGTAATTACTGGACGTAGAAGGTATTACATCTTAGGCCTCAGAATGACAACCTGCAACAACAAGTGATATTTTCCTTGTTATTGCAGGTGTTAGGCCACCGCCAGCTTGCTTGTCATCTAATCATGTTATAAGAATCTTACTATCCTTCCAACGAAATCGAAACGAAGATATTTGTGCAACTATCACTGTTAAATAATAATACTTCGATTAGGGTTACGAAAACCCAGGGATGGCTAGAGGTGACGATTACTTGCAAGCCCCTGAACCAGCTAATACAGATGTGACTGAAGCAAACGCACCACCGATTGAAGAAGCAGCTGCAACTGAAACTGAAGTGGCAGCAGACGATGATGATTATTTGGAAAATGATAATGATGTTCCAGAAGACGTGAGTGATAGTGGCATTGGTAGTGTAGATTGCATGCCGGCACGAGTCTGCTTACCATTAAATAAGCTTGGATACAGTGATCAGTTCCACCTACCTGTTCAATATTAAATACTAATCACATAATTGCCTCAACATAATAATATAATTTATAAAATAGTGTAGATTAAGATTATAGTAAATAAAATAAAAAATGTACATTATATGTTTGACTAAAGAGCAAACTCCTCCCAACACAGGCTTATTATTGCTTGAAGAGAAGTACCATAAAAAATGTATCGTGTTTTGTAGATAGTTGTTCTATCAGTTGCCTGGTTATAGTGTACTGCACTCTTCTTTTTGTATTCATGTCCTCAAAATCAACAATATAGGAAATTAATGCATCAGAACTGAAGGTAATCGTCTGCAGTCGAAGACCCACTACTGGGCATTGGGGTTTCTAGTGTCCCTACGTGGCAAAAAACTCGCGAGGATGCGACATAAGAAAAGTATCTTTTCTTAAATCCAGCGTTTTAGTTTCCATTACAAAGAAGTGTCATTATGTTTCTCTGCCATCAAGAGTTTTATCCATTACGCGCATGTTGTATCTTCATGCTTGTTAAAAAAAGAAAACATAAAAAAGATAAGTATTTGTTCACAAGTTTTTAGTTTTTTTTTTAATTTATCTGTATTTTGTTATGCAATTATATTTTCTATTTTGTTAAGTTTACGCTTAGATTCAGAAATTGATTGCCTTAGTTAAAATAAATTATTAATTAACTTTTATAACGTGTTTCAATATAAGCCTGAAGATGGAAACACCAAGGAAGATGTAGACGATGATTACATTAATAATGATGATGACGAAAACATCAAAGATGACTACGATAAGGAAACCGCTCTAGAACCATTAGTAGAAAATGGCGCACAAATTGCAGAAGTCAATGAAGAAGAGAATGCAATACCTCCTTATGAAGAACAAGGGGATGAATCAGAAGTACGAGAAGATAATGAAATACCACCTACAGAAGATCAGAATGAGAGAGACAATACTGAGTTCAATGATGAAGAGAATACAATACCTCCTTACGTAGAAGAGGTTCGTGAACCGGAAGAAATACCAGATAATGAAATACCTTCTCCAGAAGAGAATGAGACAGAGAATACGGATTTCGAAGATGTTCCCGAATCAGAGAATGAGAATGAAGTAGAAGAATAGAACAGAATAGTAGAAGAAGTTGCTGAACCAGAAGTGAGTTCGGATTTAGTAAAAGAAATGTTTAGTTGTGAGTCAAAGTGATGTCTGCTTATTTATTATAGTTTTAGATAAAGCACTGCACTTAAGCCTCTCTTATAAACAGAGCAAGGGCGTTCTCAAGTTACTGTAACGTTTGATGTGCTATCGACTGTATATATTTTGCATCCTTCTTTCTTCACCAAAAGAGTTTTTTTTTGCTTAACATTTTTGCATATCAGAGGTCCTAGTCGTTAGCCTTTCGATAATCGCTTGAAGGATTTGACTTATGCTCTCGATTGTCTTTCGATTGTAAAAAGCCATACTTTTCCATTTAGCTATAATGATCGCGTAAGTTACAGAGACCAGTGAAATAATATGACTTTAATCCAACGAGCGAGTTCATCCTCACACGTTGGAATTGGAACCAAAGTCGCGTACGGTTTTAGAGAATTGTCTCCCGTGTGCCGTCAGGTTGAGGAATGCGCTCCCTGCGGAGGTTTTATCTAACGAGTATGGAATGTGGTTCATCAAAAAGTGATTCATCTTACAGGGTTTAATTTCGAGTACTTCTCGGCTGGTGTTGATCTACTTTAGGAGTGCAATTGCCACACTGGAACTCGATCCGCGAACGACTATATTCTACCAGACTGATATGACTCCTTCGAGAATAAATGCTCGGGTAGTAACGTAGGCGTCGATAGAGCAGACTTGGTGCACACTAGCGACACCAATTGATTGTTATTAATTATGGTGAATTTAGAACATAATAACAAAAACGCTTTAGAGAATTGCTAAAGAACGGTATTTGTAATTTTTAAAGATGTATCTTGTATAAAGTGTCGACCTATAAGTAACCACTTTTTTTATTATTGTTAAAAGTGGCCACTTTCGGCAATAATGAAAAAATAGGTTACATGTAGAGGAATATCTTATACCGAGCACATCTCAAAAAATTACAAATAACATTCTCTAATCATTCACTAAAGCGTTTTTGTTTATTATGTTCTATATTCAACACAATATAAATCAAGTGGTGTCGCTAGTGTCGACGAGTGTTTATTCCACCAGTAAATGGTTCATTACGACAATATTGGCGTAATAATGAGAGAATGTGATGCACAGAACTTAACTATAGATTTAGGGTGTGTTTTTATACAACTAGGTGTCAAGCAAGCTGACGGCCCACCTGCTGGTAAGTGGTAACCGCCGCCTACATACACATACATACTGCAGGTGCGTTGTCATCCTGAGGCCTAAGATGAAATACCTTTCATGCCCCGAAATTTCACTGGCTTGGCTACCTTTGGCAGCGGTACCTACCCAGACGACCCTACAACCCTACCGGGGAGTTCTACAGATTTGGACCCAGTGTAGAATGTTTTTAAATGATAAGATGTCAAGCGTAGCCTATAGACGCTCGTAGCACCTTGGGCACTACTCACGCTTGTCACCGTAGCCTATAGACGCTCGTAGCACCTTGGGCACTACTCACGCGTTGTCACCTTAGCCTATAGACGCTCGTAGCACCTTGGGCACTACTCACGCTTGTCATCGTAGCCTATAGACGCTCGTAGCACCTTGGCCACTACTCACGCGTTGTCACCGTAACCTATAGACGCTCGTAGCACCTTGGGCACTACTCACGCTTGTCACCGTAGCCTATAGACGCTCGTAGCACATTGGGCACTACTCACGCGTTGTCACCGTAGCCTATAGACGCTCGTAGCACCTTGGGCACTACTCACGCGTTATCACCGTAGCCTATAGACGCTCGTAGCACCTTGGGCACTAATCACGCGTTGTTACCGTAGCCTAAAGACGCTCGTAGCACCTTGGGCACTACTCACGCGTTATCACCGTAGCCTATAGACGCTCGTAGCACCTTGGGCCCTACTCACGCGTTGTCACCGTAGCCTATAGACGCTCGTAGCACCTTGGCCACTACTCACGCGTTGTCACCGTAACCTATAGACGCTCGTAGCACCTTGGGCACTACTCACGCTTGTCACCGTAGCCTATAGACGCTCGTAGCACATTGGGCACTACTCACGCGTTGTCACCGTAGTCTATAGACGCTCGTAGCACCTTGGGCACTACTCACGCGTTGTCACCGTAGTCTATAGACGCTCGTAGCACCTTGGGCACTACTCACGCGTTATCACCGTAGCCTATAGACGCTCGTAGCACCTTGGGCACTAATCACGCGTTGTTACCGTAGCCTAAAGACGCTCGTAGCACCTTGGGCACTACTCACGCGTTATCACCGTAGCCTATAGACGCTCGTAGCACCTTGGGCCCTACTCACGCGTTGTCACCGTAGCCTATAGACGCTCGTAGCACCTTGGGCACTACTCACGCGTTATCATTGTAGCCTATAGACGCTCGTGGTATCTTGGGCACTAATCACGCGTTGTTACCGTAGCCTATAGACGCTCGTAGCACCTTGGGCACTACTTAGGCGTTGGCTACCCTGTAACAATCAAGAAAAAGCGTCACGTTGACATTGACAGCATAGATTGTTGGCACATTAACAGAGCTTTGAAGACCTTACTCACTGCACACGAATGTATAAATAAAGTAGTCAAAAAATAATTGAATGGAATTAAAAAAACTCTGTTACCTACGCATTTTTTTTCGTATCTTTGTTAAAAATGAAACAGTTTCTATAATTATGTTTTAGAATGACCCGAAAGAAGCTCCGTCGCGTAGTCCTCTGTGCTTTGGAAGGCACTTTAAGCCGTTGGTCCCGGTTGTTACTGCAACCGCTTTAACCCACCAACCCGCACTGGGCCAGCGTGGTGGTGTTATGGCCCAAGCTCCTCATGTGTTTCACCCATGTAGGAAGGCCTGTGCCCAGCAGGGGGACGTATATAGGCTGCTGATGATGATTATGACACGAAAACAAATATTCGTGTTTATAATTTATAAGAACCCGGGAGTGTCCGGGACCAAGAAAGAAAGAAAGAAAATATTTATTTGCCATTGAATAAGGTACAAGGTTGAGATGGTCATTATAATATTAACTTCTGCTTATTCAGCCACTTATATTAGCATGCAAATATATTCCTACCTAATGTTCTAATAGCCTATAGGGATCCTGACTATTCGGCCAGTCGGTGAAAATAACTTTTTATGTGTAACTTTACACCTTAGGTGAAACAATGTATCATTTAATTATACTGTAACTTGTCAGCTAAATTTATATTGAGGAAAATTAAAAAAATAAGTTTACAAAAAAAATTAATTAGGTAAACTAGAAAAATTTCACGTCCTGAGGCGGGGATCGAACTCGCGACCTTTCACAATCCGGGCGACAGCTCTAACCATCTGAGCTACCCAGGCCCAGGACTTGAGATATCCCTGTGAAATTCTTCTAGTCTATCTGTTCCAGATTCTACTTACCCTACAATGTTGAAATGTTCTATTTCAACATCCGAAACGAGTATTTTTATAAAGATACAAATTACAAATAGACTAGAAGAATTTCACAGGGATATATGAAGTCCTGGGTAGCTCAGATGGTTAGAGCTGTCGCCCGGATTGCAGAAGGTTGCGGGTTCGATCCCCGCCTCAGGACGTGAAAGTTTTGTAGTTTAGATACATTTTTATTAGTAAATAATTTTTCAAACATTTTTAATAATGTTAAAATCAAAAGTAATAATATAAATTATGTAGTATTGTCTTACATTTTCGCGAGCACTACACATTTGAAATAAAACCAATTTACCGGATTTAACTCGCGTTTAATTAGATGTTACATTATTATTATACACCCAACGTTTCGATAACTTTACAGCGATCGTGTTCTCGGGAACACTGAAGATGTCAGTTGTCTTTGATAAGTTTTAAGGAGTGTTTGGCGAGATTTTCTGGTGTTAGTCAAGATTTTTATGTCATAAAAGTGGCGTAGTTTTATGAAATAATTGTTTGTGTTGACGTGCAACTAAGAGATTATTATAATAAAAGTGATTGTTGTGAAATACGATGAGATTTTTTTGTGGTTATCCACCTCATCAAGTAGCATCATATGGAGACTGTCATCATTTATTTCGTGTCAAATACTCCCAAGATGCATTAAAATGTGTTACGCCAACTTTTTAATGCAATAAATAAAGAAATAACAAATACTGAAGACATTGCTATATGGGCATTAGTACCCTTTGCCTTTACCACGGACTTTACATTACAGGGAACATTATTTAAAAAAAAAGTTTTAAGTTGACTACCGACACTTTGTGTTCCATATTTATCGCATACGCCAAACGCGCGAACTCGCGTATATACGCTAGTTAAAAACAAACCAAACAAAAATAAACCGCCGACAAATAAATTTGGTTTCTTAATGAAAAAAATAAACTCACCTAATTGCGAGGTGTGCGGAACAATTGAAGATGTCCAACATTTACTGTCGGAATGTGTCTGGATTGAAAGCCAGCGACAGATACTGTTGACTACCTATAAACTAAACCTAAGAGATGTGGGTACATTCCAGGGCATCTTGGCAGAACCTTTGTCGGAGTCAGCTAAAATGCTCTGTAATTTAGTTACCAGTAAATGTAATGATAGAATAAATAATAATAGTTAAGATAGAATTAATACAATAATAGTAACATAACTAGGTTAGGTTATGATAGGACTGTCATGTCTCTTATAGTCCTTAAAAAAAAAAAGAAAAAAAAAATTATACTCTAGTTAAATCCGGTAAATTGGTTTTATTTCAAATAAATGTCATGGAAAGTACCCGCGACCATTTTTAATCCAGGAGACTGCGTGTTCGCGTTGACAGCCTTTGTGGTCAAGTGGTTCAGACCTCCTACCCAGATCTAAGTCTGGGGTTCGAATCCGTGGGAGCACGAATTTTCTGCTTAGTTTGGTTTGCTGGGGCTTTTTCTAAGTCCGTCTAGCTACCGTGATCTTACCCAAGTCTGCCGCCATAACAACAATGTACAAAGCATTGTTGTGTTCCGGTTGGTGGTGAGATAGCCAGTTCCTCTGTGGTTCAGGATTCCCGGGCGTAGCTCGCTTCCATTTTCTGCCTTGACATCAGTTACCATAAAGATTAATTACTGGGCATGGACGGCATTTCATCTCAGGCCTCAGGATGACCACGCACCTGCAATATCAAGTGATTTCCCCTTGTTATTGCAGGTGTCTATAGGCGGCGGTAACCATTTACCCTCAGGTGGGCCGTCAGCTTGTTTGTCATCTAGTTGTATAAAAAAAGAAAAAGACTTAATGTGATTAAAATTGGTTTTTATCATAGGGAGGAGCCCGGTTAGTCAGATGGCGTTTTGTTTTGAGCGCTCTGGTTTCAAGTACGAAAACAAATCACCTTTCGCCATGATCGACTCCGGGAGGGGTCAATCAAAATTTATATTTATCCTCCGTGCTGCGGTAGGCACGTTAAGCCGTTGGTCCCGGTTGTTACAGCAACCGCTTTAACCCGCCAACCCGCATTGGGCCAGCGCGGTGGTGTTATGGCCCAACTTCCTCATGTTTCTTCCATGTAGGAAGGCCTGTGCCCAGCAGTGGGACGTATATAGGCTAGTGATGTGGTTGGTATAATTAATCCAACGTTTCCTTCGCAGGTCAATAATGCAGACAGCTTTGGGGACAGCGACTGGATGGAGTGAACCCTAACTGTAGGGACCAGCGACGTGGGTATTGTAGGTATATGAAGAACTGGTAACAACGTCGCTTAGCTTCTAAGGTCGTTTAAGGAATTCGGAGAGACAGCTGAACTCTAAACCGACACACACATTATTGCACACAAGATAAACATTAGACAGCAGAGCAAAACATATACAGAATCGCGTCGGCAATACGACATTAAATTAAAGCATGGGCTATATTAGTTCAACTGTCAAATACATGTTATTCATATTTATAAGTTAAGTAAATGCAATATTAAGAACAATAGCCCATGTTCCGTGGTTCATTACTAATTCCGAAATCCACTCTCGCTTGAATATAACCACTGTAAAGGATGAAATTCAGATTTCGACTAAAAAATATCAAAAGCGGCTGGAAAAACACCCGAACGCACTTGCAGTGAGCCTAATCACTCGAAGCTATCAAAAACGTCTCAAAAGACATACTGTAGCGAGACTGCATAGTAATATAAAGAGTAGCTGTCCTCGCTGGAGGATGCACTTGACAAAAAAAAGAATAATAAACACAAAACATCTGCTTATAGTAGAGTACTGATTGCAGATTAGCACAAAAAAAAAGTTTTAAATTATTTCATAGAAATCATGAAATTATGAAATGAATAAGATTTATTGAAAGCTGCGAAACGTTTGTATGGACTTATATAGCCAATGTTTTATTTTATTGTCGTATTGTCGTGTATAAAAACTTGTATAAAACATTTTTTACTTTACTTAGTAAGTATAAAGTATTCTGTGATTGATTACCTACGTCTTAGTACATAAGGCCTTAAGGCGATACCTCGTCGTAACTAGCGACACCACTTGATTTATATCAATCGTGGTGAATATAGAACATAATAAACAAAAACGCTTTAGTGAATGACTAAAGAATGGTATTTGTAATTTTTTAAGATGTGCTCGGTATAAGATATTCCTCTACATGTAACCTATTTTTTCATTATTGCCAAAAGTGGTCACTTTTAACAATATAAAAAAATTTGGTTACTTATAGGTAGACACTTTATACAAGATACATCTTTAAAAATTACAAATAGCGTTCTTTAGCAATTCTCTAAAGCGTTTTTGTTTATTATGTTCTAAATTCACTATAATTAATAACAATCAATTGGTGTCGCTTAGTGTGCACGAGGTAGCCCCTTAAGCGTCTACCTACTGTCTCAAACTGTCTGATGGGATTGTTCAATTTTAGATGCGGCTCTGATCTCCGCAATCCTTAAACTTGGTTGTAATGTAGAATATAGTCAGGTCATTATTCATATACAGGGAGATAACAAACATTGGCTATATTAGTTCATAGAAATGTCATAAAATTATCAAATGAATAAGATATATTTGAGAATGGAAAAACATTGCTATGAACTAATATAGCCAATGTTTTCATTTATTATCGTCACCGCCCTGTATTTTAAACAGTATTATAAAACGTTTCATTTAAATGGCAAATTTGAATCAATACAAAAGATATTAAATACTATTTAACTATACAACGCTTACACAATCGTTATTAAAACAAGCATCATTTAATATTACATATATTCAACATTTTCAATTATATTCTTAAAACGCAATTCATTTCCAATAATAATAAAGTTTTACTCACATTTTTATAAAAGATGCCTTCAATTTTGTTTTTACTGTAGATAAAACTAATCATGTAAAAAAGATGCTTCAAATATAAAAAGAAATAAGTAATATATTATAACAAAGTAATGTAATATTCCAGGCTGGTGCCGTCAATGCGACAATAAATTAAAACATGGGCTATATTAGTTCATAGAAATGGATTGCCACTTTCAAATAAATCTTATTCGTTTGATAATTTCATGAGATTTCTATGAAATAATATAACATTAGCTGCATAACATGTTTTGGAAAGTGGCAAACCATTTCTATGAACCAATATAGTCCATGTTTCAATTTATTGTCGTATTGACGGTACCAACCTGTATAATTAATATATATGTATATTATAAAAAAGTAATGTATTATACAGATTAATTATGATTTTGTATAACGTAGATAGCAGAATATTTCATTAGAAAAATAATATATTTCAAGTATATGCAACTCCTTCGCATGTGTAAGTACAAAATTGTATTTTTAATTAAATCTCAAAACATTTTTTCAAAATTAAGGAGTATACAGGGTGTTTGAACATGGTATAACAAGTGGGCACATACCTATGTCAACATAGCTATATAAATACTTTAGTGTTATGAAAAGTTCGAAATTGAAACATAAATTTTAGATAAAGAAAGAACACGATTAAATTACAAAATTAAAAATTTTAAGCAACCCCCGGCGTTATTAATCATCTATCTAACACTATCTCATTAAAACTATTCATAAGAGCCCAAACACGCTCTAACTGCTGTAAGTTTCTGAAGAATTAACCATTTCGCAGACTTTTTTAATAGTACAGGATCAGCTCAAAGTTAGTATGTCATGGGAATGTCACCAAAGTGACAGTACACCAAATTTGAAATCAATCGGATCTGTAAAAGTTAGTAAAATCCTATTATAATGTAAAAAATGAGCTGATAGTCATCAAACGCCTGAACTGATCTTCATGAATTATAGCTAAGAACCATCGTAGACACATCAGCTTTCAAACAAAAAAAACTGAATCAAAATCGGTCCATTCGTTTAGGCGCTACGATGCCACAGACAGACACACAGATACACCGATACACAGACAGACACGTCAAACTTATAACACCCCTCTTTTTTTCGTCGGGGGTTAAAAATTGCATGCTCCAGAAGGTAATCGAACCAACGTTGAAAAATGCTTGTAAAAGTATTCTTTCGGATCACTAGAGGTGGTAACTTCAATGAGTGGTGCGATAAATGTTGCTATAAAAACGTTGGAAAGTAGAAAGCGGCGAAGAAATTGGTAGGTCACACCTAGTGCTCCGTTGGCGTAGCGGTCATCGCGTCTGTCCCCCCAGGAGTCGCGGGTTCGATTCCCTCTTGGAGCATATAATTTTTTCATCATTTTTCTTTCTTCATTTGTATTTCTTACAATGAAGTATAGGGGTAATCAACGCACAAAAAATTAAACATGTAAAATGTGTATTTTCAAATTTCTCCATACAAATAGTTCGATCAGTAAAGATAAAGTTATAGATAAAGATAAAGATAATTTATTTGTGTAACATTTGTAACAAAGATGTTAAAAAAATATAAATAGACACAACATGTTGCGCCAACTCATTTATTGGCATACAAATATTTCTTATTAATTTAAACAAAATCTTTGGAAAATTAAAAAATCATTCACTGTCTCCACCTCAACATCACGCACAAAGAAGTTTAGTGCCTCGTTTCTTTGTCGTTCTTCCAGAACTTGTAATTCTTTGCCAGCGCATGTGTTCCCTCCTTCCTATAACATGGGTGGTCCAAAAGAGGGTTGAAAAAGCACCTTTCGGGCCGGCAAGGTGGAGGCGGCTACAGCAGTGTCTGAACTGCACTAGCTGCTTCGCATATGGACTCTTCTTACCGCTTCACATCAGGTGGTTTCGAAAAAAATGATAATTTTACAATTTCGAATGTTTGATATACCTACTATATAGTTATATGACCATGGCATGGGTAGATGCCTGCTTGACTACATAGCAAACACCGTATAATTATTTATATTGGGCGGGGTTAAAAGTAACATGAATTTATAATTGTTATTAAAAGTCACGGCAGGGGCTCGACTTGAATTTTGATTTGACGGGTCCGTTGTAATTTATTAGTGAAGTGTTATTAGCTTTTGTATTAAACTATGTTCAAAATATTACATAGCAGCTATATATTAATATAGGTACCGGTATGAGATGAGTTAAGGTCACATAATTCAAAATAAAAATAACGCGTGGGGTCTATTGACTAAGGGTCTTTGGCCGAGGCTGAGAATAGATAAATCGTGGAAAAATGAAATTTTGCATAATATTGATGGTAATATTTTTGCATAATGTCACAATGGACACTCCCGCACTGACACTCGGCGACGAACGTGAATCCCATACTGAACAAATGTCTCGGTTATGGCCGAGAATTTCGGCCATTTTTAGCCGAGAACCGAGACCGAGTCTCGGTCGAGCTGTACTACAGATACCAAGTTAAAGGTGTCGACCCATTACACTGTGTCATTTAAGTTATTAAACGGGTTTATTGAAAAGATATAGTTATAACAATTATGTAGATGTAATAAAAGCTTAAAACAATTAGGCAGATCCCAGGCATCAGCCACACCACTCCCCTCATCCGCCTACGATACCGATCAGACTCAAAAGTAAAATTGCGGGAAGTAGCGTAACCTGAGTAAATATATAAATTAACGATCGGCTGGCCGAGTGATGTGTGCCCCTTGCTATATAGGCTACTCAGGGCAATTACACGCTGTATATTACTCACAAACAACTATCATGGGTGATGTTAAACATAATAAATACACATAATAATATAAGTATTTAAAAATGTCACAAAGATAAAACAAAAACCGTTTTAAAACAATTACATAGACGATGTGAAACCGAATAAATATATACCTATTTCAAATGAAGACGTCCGAAAACAAAAACAAAACCGCTGGGAAACGATTCGTTAGTGTCGTAATTGTTTAGAGTTGTTCGTCTCATACGTTCGCACGGTGATAATACGAAACGGTTTAATGGGCCGACACCTCAATGGTTAAAAATGAATTGTTTCGCAGCCGTCTTTAATTTAGCCATTTAATTGGACGCCTAGGCAGTTCATTAAACATACTGAAAAGGCATGGCTGAAGTAAAACTAGTCAAATAATTGAGCGCAAAGTTTAACCAGATGGATGAACGTCGTATCAGCTATATGGCTAAATTAGCCATTCAATTGGACGCATATAGGCAGATTGTTAAAATCGATGAGCTTACTTGTGTGACTGTTTCTGTGAGTGGTAGGTTCAAGGTTATTTTTATGATCACTTAGAACCGAAATAGTTTTGGTTATAAGCGGTTATTATAAAAAATAAGCTTGTACCTACCAATCACACCAGAATTTCCGGTACAAGACGATCTGCCTAGGCCTCCAACTGAGTTGACATTCAGTACAAGTTTTTAAACGCCGAGTCATTCTAGTTCACTAAACTATCACCCTAGGTATTTAATTTATTGCCGGCGTTTAATCAACGGCCTAAGCATTCAATTAAGAGGCTAATTTGACCAGATGGCGGCGATCTATAGACAAATCAAGACATGTCCTTGGTAGATCACTGTTTAGAGCAGTCACCCGGATTGTGATTGTGTGCGGGTTCGCTTCCCGCCTCAGGACATGCCTTCTTTCTAGACATTTTAATAACATATTCTGTATGATATACACTTTCATATACTCATAGTTGTAAGCGCAAATTATTGTCTCAATAAAACCTAGATTAAATCGATGTTCACATTGGGGCCTACATTTCTTGGAGAAAATCTAAATATATCTGTTACGGTGTTGCCATATTATAAAATATTTTAATAATTAGTTAAGTAGATAATTCTTTTTTATTGAGTCAGTAGCTCGGAGCAACATTCGCCATAGTCGAGCCTTATTGAATAACAGTTAATTAAAGATAATTTTGTATTAGAACTTTGTACCAGTAAAGTATACATGAAAACAAATTATTCGTACTTATTCCGATTTCAGTAGATTTTTCCTGATTTTTGTTTGAGATAGTGTACATTTAGTAGAAATACTGTAACAGTTGGCAACACCGAATTTGAGGAAGTTTGCAAAGCCACTAGCGTGTGATAAGATGGCACGTGTGTATAGATTGATTGTAATTATGTTAAAATAAAACCAATTTTAATTGAAATGAATTATTTTATTTGTTTGTGTTTGTATTTTTAATCTACACTATTATAACCGCCTGGCCGAGTGGTCTGTACCCCAGGCTACTTGGTCAAGAGGTCCCGGGTTCGAATCCCGTTAGGAACAAATGTTTGTATGATGAGTACGAGCATTTGTTTACGAGTCATGGATGTTTATATGTTTATTTAGTATATTTCTAATATTTATATACATATTATTATCATTATTTCTCCGTTATCTAGTATCCATAACACAAGCTCTTAATGATGCTTACTTTGGGCTAGATAATAGGTGTGAGTGTATAAATATTATTATTATAACCTACAAGTGGCAGAAATTGATCAGCTCATCACACTTTTTAATAAGATAAAAAATATATATCTTGAAAATTATAACAGGTATTTTATGGCTGTGATATTGCATATATTTCTCATTCATGGCTCTTCTATCATTACATTACTTTGGAGTCATCAATACTTTATTGCAACCATAATGTTTACAAAAAGATGTTTATACATATAATAAGTACAATATAAGGACCCTGTCGGGTGTCGCAAATCTTCTTCCATACATTCGTTACACTGTGCAACGTCGAGAAAATATGGCAGAAGGAGATAAGGGTTGCCAAAAAGAAACGATGGTAATTTACTGCTTAATTATTTATTTTAGATTAACATCAGGTAAACATGTCGTTTTCGTTTATAATTTCTAGAATCTACTTGTAAAAATTACAAGTTAATTATGAATAAAAATATATTAACCGATCTCTAGAATGTGCATCAGTTACAATACTACTAACGCGAAAACATCTGATATCGACATATGTAACGATGATTATAGAACTTTTCGGCGAAAACTGCTGAAACATATTGGACGTGCAAAGATATAATAAATGTGTATATTTAAACATTATAATATCATATAACATAGTTTCCATTTTAAGTATATCCAAGATATTACAAATGTTGTGTATACCTATTATAGGCATTCATGTAAGAACTATGCATTAGACAATAATTTAATAATAGGAAGTAAGTACATGTTATGTTGTTGGTGTACCTTAATAAATAAATAAATAAATATTACAATGTAATCATCACGTAGTCATAGACACTGAACTTTGTTATTCTCATGACTATAGTCAAAATAAGGGTCGACCTAGACAGGAATTTCGTTCTCAGCCAAAATAAAGTAAAATCTCAACCGACAATAGATAAATCGTGAAAAAATTAAATTTTACATAATATTATTAATATGCAAGATTTTTGCATAATATCACATTCGACAGCTAACTCCTGCACTGACAGCCAGCGACGAACGTGAATCCCATACCGTACACATGTCTCGGTTATGGCCGAGAATTTCGGCCATTTTTAGCCGAGAACCGAGACAGAGTTCTCGGTCGAGCCTAACAGTAAATATTCATATTCATAATAATCAATCATATCCTGTATTGCACTACATGTTTCAATTATAACAATAAGACATGGTATTGTCTTTACATGTAAGTAACACACTGTAGGGGCGCAGAAATTTATTAGCTTACATATGTATAACATATAACTAATGCTAATAATTATATTTGACATATTAAAACCTATTATCACTACAATCATTTCAATAAGTAACTGAAGCTAAATTAAGTAAAATAATTATTTTCTTAGGTGTTAGTAGGTATTGGGCCTAATTCTGAAGACACACTCTCTTTCTCGAAATATGTAGGAATAGGAAAAAGGTAGCAAGATTTTTTTTAGAGCTGTCAATTAAATTTAGATAAATTTGAAAGAAACCATAGACAATTTTAGACGGCATGAACGGAGGTGCCTCCTAAACACTGCATTACGTTCAATAAGGTCGTAAATTGAACGCACGTTTCTAAATGTCAAATTATATGACAGCCATCTTTTTCGTATTCATTTTGAGAGAAAGAGATGCACTGAACTTAAATTTTGACTTAGCATTTGTCCTCCAGAATTAGGGCCATTGTTTTCTTAGGTATTTAATTTCAACATATATTTTTAATTATGCTCATGTATAGTACCTAACTATATTATTTATGACATTTTATACATAATGTTACTTTTATTTAACGACACATACAACAACTGGCGACGAGGATTAGCAGCGAACCCGGCACAGGAAAATAAGTAAGTAAAATGTCACAAGAAAATGCTCCGGTATGTACAGATTCCTCGGAATTTTATTAAATTTTTCAACAGAAATTTTAAGGACATAGGAAAGCGCCAGGAAAAACCTACTTTCTAAGTACATTACATTGGAGCTGAAATTTATGTTGTAGGTACTGTGTGACCTTGTGGCCACAAGAAAATACTAATAACGAAATCGTCAATGTTTTACAACATTTTGACCCAGAACTACTGGAAATCTCTGAATATTTTAAGTACCACCACCGAACTTAATCGGAACGAGAATCTATTACAGATTATATTGCGTCGCGTCGGAAGATGGTATCAACATGCAATTTCGGAAACTTTTTGTCGACGGCTCTACGTAACAAATTAACATGTGGTGTGAGGGACAAAAAAGTTAGAGATCGTTTATTGGAAACACGAAATTTAACATTTGAACGTGCAATAGAAATTGCCGTTAGTATTGAATGTACCCAAAGCAATGATAATGACATGACGATTCACAAAGTGGAAAATAAAAATACGAATAAAATTTACAACAAGAGCTAAGTTGTGTTTTAAGTGTACCTAATGGGCCTCATTCAAATAGATGTATGCACATACAAAGTGAATACTGCAAGTAAAAGGGACACTTAAAGTCAGCTTGTACAAGTTTAAAAATAAAAGTAACATTTGTCTTACCTATTTACGTTTTGTAATTTACGCAGCGTTGCCAGAATGTTACTTTTGTAACATTTTATGTTACTTTTGACCCACTCATGTTACTTTGATGTTACACGATTAAAATGTTACTTTTAGGATTTTATCAAAAGTAGCGAAAAAATTCACACACCGAGTAGTCATAAAACTACGCTATTGAGTAGCTTACAATTGCCCTTTTTTTTTGTTGAACAGTAAGTTTTATGGTCTCAAAAGTTTTTCCAAGTCTTTTCTAAACAACTTCGAAATAATGAAAATTTAATTCTGAAACATGTTTCTTCAAAATAATGAAAAAAATGATTTCAGTATTAGTCTTTTTTTACCAAAAAAAAAACTAATGTTACTTTTGACATTTAACATGAAAATGTTACTTTTCAACTGCCTCGTGTTACTATTGACTATCGGTCACTGGCAACACTGAATTTACGTTACTTTTATATAACGACACGTACAACATATAATAAATACCAGTAACTATATTATTTTGGATATTCTCTCATTTTTAAACTTTCACATTAATTATTATTAATTATGATATAAAAACATCAATCACATATTTTTATCTACGAAAAATTCAGACATATTATAATAACTTTTATTGATGAGATATTCTTTTAACTGTTTTTCAAAGGCTATATTTTTTCCAATTTTTTATGTTATTGGGAATATGGTTGTAGGTTTATTTTAATTACCATGACGTGTGGAGTCTGTTATTAATTTTATATTTGAGAAGGGTAGTTTTGAGTTTATTTTGGTAGCGGTTATTACGTTTTATCTATGTAACTGGAGAGTATAAATCTGAATGTTTTTAAATCAAAAGACATGGCCAAGATTCCATAGAAACATTGGCTAGGGCATCAAAATTTTCATTTACACCAATGTTTATAATTGTTTTGTTTTCCTAAATATCTATAGATTAAAATAATTTCCAAAGAGCTTCCCAGACAGGCAGAGCCAACTAAAACTGTTTTATTAAAACGCATTATCATACAAAGTAAAGTGTACAATATTATACTTTGCAGTTAAAAAATCAACAGACAATACCTACTGAATGAGTAAAAACAGAAAATAGTTTATAATGTTATCTACTTTTATTATTTTCTATAATTTCTATGAAATGTTCTAATTTAATGTTGCGTGCGCTTGGGACTCGCCATTTTGAACCACGACGATCAAGTGACAATAAGGGGCGCAAAAAGTGAGATAAAAAACAATATAATTGTATAAACATAAAAAAAGTACGGAACAAAAGTCTGTAGAATTGTACCTATATTATTTATTTATGATTTATTTATAACTTCATGTGCGCACACAATATTAAAAAGAAACAATTTATTCAAGATGTTAGTATATACAAAGGCACTGCTTGTTTCCTTAATTACATTTTTAATAAAAAAAAGAAAAAGGATTGTTTGGCGGGATTTTGTGGTTTCAGTCAAGATTTTTATTACAATAATTAAAAATAAAATTTGTTTAGTTTTATAAATCATGTGTTAGTGTTGACGTGCCACTAAAAGATTATTACAATAAAAGTGATTATGGTGTGAAATACGATGAGTTTTTTTTTGTGGCTATCCACCTCATCAATTAGCTTCAAATAGAGACTGTCATTATATATTTCGCGTCAAATACTCCCCAAAGTGCATTAAAATGTGTTACTCCAGCATTTTAATGCAATAAATGAAGAAAAAATAAATACTGAAGACATGGCTGTATGGGCATTAGTACCCTTTGCCTTCCCTTTATAGGGAGAATTTAACAAAAAAAAAGAAAAAATCACAGAGCGATAGCGCAAGGCGCGACCATCTACAATCACAGACATATGAAACTGAAAAGTGTACATAGTATAATAGGTTTATGTTTTACCGGAAACTACGTTGTCTTCTGTAAGTATATTCTATTAATCACGGATTATTTTAACACTATTCCAGTTTCTACTTACATTATATGGTTTTAATTTCTTATTATTCTACGCCACATTTTAATACTAACCTTAAATATTCTAAGAGTTTACACTAAAGACTATCGATTTGTTTAGGAGCTACGAAGCCACAGGCAGACATTACATTGTTCAGTGTTGCCAAATTAAACAAGATTTTAAACTTTAAAATCGCGTATAATTTGGCAGCACTGGCGCTTTAGAAAGTGTTTGCATAGAAAGTTTTCTATGATAGCATTTTTAAATGAAAATGTTTCATTATAATTAAAAACTTTTGGTTTCCAAAGTATCACTTTAACTTTTAGATTTCAGATTTTTGTATTGAAAATGTTATTTCTTCATCATAAGATAAAATAATATTTTCTTCATAAAATAAAGCAATGTTATATTTCACTCCAAATTTTAACTTCTTGAGCTGTCGTGTGTTAGTATTAGCTGTTGGTGTCGTCTAGCGACACTGTAAAACTCCTAAACGTTCTGTCTAGATTGCAATTGTGTGGACTAAAGTATAAATTGTGGACTCCGGTCTGAAAGAAAACGTTTATTATTAGTCACATTTTAATATTTTTGATGTTTTTAAACGCCTACTTTCTTGTAACAATTACAAATTAAGAAAGAAAACGATGAAAAAATATATGCTCCAGGCGGGAATCGAACCCGCGTCTCCTGATTTCTGGCCAGACGCGATTACAACTACGCCACCGGAGCACTAGGTATAACCTGCTAATTTCTTCACCGCTATCTTTCCTTTAATAACGTTTCTATAGCGACGTTTATCTCACCACACATTGAAGTTAACACCTCTAGTGATCCGAAAGAATACTTTTACAAGTGTTTTTAAACTTGCAGTTAAGGTGAGAAAAGCTATTTTAACCACATTATTATATTAACAATTATTCAGTTATTAAAACATAATAAAACTAGAAAAATTTCACGTCCTGAGGCAGGAATCGAACCCGCGACCTTTCGCAATCCGGGCGACTGCTCTGAACACTGAGCCCGTATTTGCGTTTATGAGCTAACGTCGTTTATGAGCTAACGTCCACCCTACAATGTCGAAATATTCTATTTCAACATCCGAAACGAGTATTTTTACAAATACCTACGATTCGGTTAAGTTGGGGCAGTGCTTTCAAATATTCTAATTACTAAGTAATTTTTCAAACATTTATAATAATGTTAAAATCAATAATTAAGAAAATTATTCAGTTGTTAATTTGTAATTGTTACATTTATTATTATTATTGTTTGTCTCTATCAGGTTACGGAGTCAATGGTCAGATGGAGGTGCTAATACAGTGTGAGTCTTCATAAAGTGCACATATTGAAATTAGTAATACTATGCTTAATTTTATCGACGGAAAAAGTAGTAAAAATTTTAAAAAATAAATCTATAATTTTTTATACAATTTTTAAAGATCTTGCGTGCTGCGGTGTCCTTCTTGTAAACAAATCGGTATAACTTTTAAACTAAACGATCAATCACGATAAAATAAGTTAGTTTAGTTTAAAAGTTATACCGATTTGTATGTGATTTGTATTTTTTATAAAAATGTATAAAAAATTAAATATATTTTTATATATTTTTTTACTATTTTTTCCGTCGATAATATTAAGCATAGTATCCCTAATTTCAATATGTGCACTTTATGAAGACTCACACTGTATTAGCACCTCCATCTGACCATTGACTCCGTAACCTGATAGAGACAAACAAAACTACAACAAATGGTAGAGCGACAGCGCGTTGCTGCGACAGAACCAAAGTCACAATAGTCAACTTTTTAATTAACTGACTTCAAAAAAAAGAGGATTTTTTTTTATGTTTGTTACCTCTGAACTTTCGACTGGGTGAACCGAAATAGTTGGTTCTTTTTTTGTTCGACGCGGAATAGTTTCCATTTGGTCCCATAAAAATGTTTAGAAAATCCTTTGGGTAATTTGGTTTTTAAATAAAAAAAAAACTGGAAAAATTAAGTCGTCTACGTATGTGAAATTGCCGATTTTTGCTTTCCTATGAATTTTTAGTGAAATGATACGTTCTCTCTGGTTACAGTTCCAACCTCTTTTTCGGTAGAAATCACTATATTAGTACCCAGGGAGGACTTGGGGGCTTGCCCTAGTACCTCGTTTCTTTATTGTACTTCCAGAACTTGGAATTGTTGGCCACCACAATGTCCCCTCATTCTATTACACGGGTTCCTTCAAGAGACGTGAAAAAGCACCTTTCGGGCCGGCAAGGTGGAGGCGGCTAGAGCAGTGTCTGAACTGCACTGGCTATCTCCGCATATGGACTCTGCTTACCGCTTCACATCAGGTGTTGAGTCATTTGTCGTGCTTTCTATACAGGATGTTAGCGAGACGCTCTCGGAAACGATTTTTTTGCGTTATAAGCTAACGTCTACATCTACGTGAAATAGAACATTTCGACAGTATTTCATAGAAACGAATAACATGTTTTTGAAATTGGCAAACCATTCCTATGAACGATTTTTTTTTATACAACTAGATGACAAACAAGCTGACGGCCCACCTGGTGGTAAGTGGTTACCGCCGCCTATAGACACCTGCAATAACAAGGATAATCACTTGATACTGCAGGTGCGTTGTCATCCTGGGGCCTAAGATGAAATGCCGTCCATGCCCAGTAATTACACTGGCTACCTTTCCCTTCAATCCGAAACACAGCGAACTGTTTCACGGCTGAAATAAGAAAGGCGGTGGTACCTACCCAGGCGACCCTACATATGGGTCTACCACCTAGTAAAAACCACGTTTTAATTAATTGTCGTATTGACGGCACCAACCTGTTGATGAAGTGAATGATATAACAAAGTGACAACGTACCTCGCGTTGTGCGATTAGTGCGGCGGTTTTCTGTGTTAGCTTCTCTTGGCAGGACTTCCAGTGGCTCCGTAGCTCCTTTGGCGTCCTGAACTGCGTGCGGCAGTACTGAAGGCAAAACAGGGATATTTTTTAATTTGAATAAACTCATCAAGCCTATTGCTTACTAAAAAACCGGCCTCCTTGATAGGCATTGGCACATTCTGTGCTAATGTGAAAAAGAAATTAATATATAAAATATATTCGATTTGTCAGAATCGTCTAGACTTTGTGGGAGAGACAGAGAGATTCGGGCCGAGGGGCCACGCGCGACGGCCGGTTACTAGGATAGGTTTTAAAATACAATTTATATAGTGATACGTGCAGTAATTGCCCAAGAGAAATATAGCGATTAAAAGATTCCCCGGAGTTTGATTGCGGCGAAAGCCGGGTCTCGACAGTACCACCGCAGTGCCAGATATTAACCCGTGAAATAGAAGTGTCTATGGACTTCTGTGTTTCGGGAAAAGGGCACTGTAGCTAGTGTATTTTTTTTTCTTTTTTACACTCACACCTATTATCTAGCCCAAATTAAGCATCATTAAGAGCTTGTGTTATGGATACTAGATAACGGAGAAACAATGATAATAATATGTATATAAATATTACAGATATACTAAATAAACAAATAAACATCCATGACTCTTGAACAAATGCTCGTACTCATCATACAAACATTTGTGCCTACCAGGATTCGAACCCGGGACCTCTTGACCGAGTAGCCTGGGGTACAGACCACTCGGCCAGCTGGTCGTCAAAGCACTAAGGCAGGCCTGATTTAGAGCACTAAGGCAGTGTCCCACCGCCGGCGAGAAAACGACTAACCATCGGCTATTTTCTCGCTCAAGAAACGTACAAAAGATATACATTCCGTGTAAACATAATTGCAAAATTAAAAATTTTAAGTAACCCCCGGCGTCATTAATCATCTAGGTATCTAACACCATCTTATTAAGACTATTCATAAGAACCCAAACACGCTATATCTGCTGTAAGTTTCTGAAGAATTAAGCGTTTCGCAGAATTTTTGATGGTATAGGATCAGCTCAAAGTTAGTATGTCATGGGAATGTCATCGAAGTGACAGTACCTACACGAAATTTGAAATCAATCGGATGTGTAAAAGTTAGTAAAATCCTAATATCACGTAGAAAATGAGCTGATAGTCATCAAACGCCTGAACTGATCTTCATAAATTATAGCTAAGAACCATCCTAGACACATCAGCTTTCAAACAAATAAAACCGGATTAAAATCGGTCTATTTGTTTAGGCGCTACGATGCCACAGACAGACACACAGATACACAGACAGACACGTCAAACTGATAACACCCCTAATTTTTCGTCGGGGGTTAAAAAGAGATGCACATACAAATAGTTTATCGCTGACTGTTCACACTGCCGGCGAGGACTCGCTTTACTAGGCGCTGAGCGACAAGAGCTATCAAAGATAATACTCGCTCAGCGATGCTCGCTTGGCGGTCAGAACTCACACCGAGAGAACAACTAGCAGTCAAATTCTGTAAAGAGCGGCTGATGCTCGCTAACTCGTTTCTAGCTTATAGTTCTACTCGTTACTCGTTCTTGGTTTCCGGTCGGACAACTGCCTAAGGCCTCGCTCACGAAGTCAGCGGCGGCGCGTTCTCAAGATATAAAGCGATACATTGAAAAAAAAAATGGATTTTTTTACTAGGTAGTAGGCCCGTATAGGGTCGTCTGTGGGTCAATTCTGCTATTTATTTTCCTAAACGGATCGGCTGCGGTTCGGTATCGTTACCAATGCGGTTGTAATACTAAAAGGTATTCCACTAACATTGCTTATAAAGCCGGAACGCTAACGAAACGCTCTCGGTTGGTTCAACTTAGGCTCGATAATTGTTATCAATATTGCAAGAAACAAATATATTTTGGCTTAGTGACTAGGCAGTTGTTAATTTTAGACAGTTCGAGCAAAGAACTATCGATGCGTTTCGGCTGCCACAAATGTTAAATATTTAGCAGAATACGAAACAATGATTGAACCGCACGGTTCGCATTACGTGTTTGTTAGTAGAATACCAAAGTGATGCGTTTCGGTTACGTTTCGATTGCGTTGAGTTAGCAGAATACAAAAACGTTGTAACTTAAGCGTTTCCGATTCCTTTCAGATCAAAATATATTAACAGAATTGGGGGGCTGGGTAGGTACCACCGCCTTTCTTATTTCAGCCGTGAAACAGTTCGCTGTGTTTCGGATTGAAGGGAAAGGTAGCCAGTGTACGGACATAGTAATAGTAATAGTTTATTCAGAAAATTCATAACAAATAGTTTAAAATAGTAACAACATTACTTAGGTACTATAAACAACAATGTGCCTGAACAAGGAAGTCCTGTGTTTCAGGCTGAAGGGCTTTAATACAGTTAAAAATAATCACTAATTAATATACAAAAACAAAGGCAATATACATAAAATTAACTTATAGTAAAGTACGGCCAAGCGATACCAAATGTAAACAAAACCAACGCAAGGTCATTAGGAATAGCAGGGGTGTGTAACTTTTTGATAATTAGATTATTTATTTTAGACAATATACCTAGTTTTAAAAAATATCTGGCAAACCAAAAAAATATGCCTTAAAACCGTGTGCCCGGTGTATGGCAACAGACTTGCCCACTATTACATAGGGACTTAAATATGTCAGGGGAAATGTAAGTGTTAACATTTCTGCCTACCCTTCAGGGGATACATGAGTGATGATATGTTATGTTTATGGAAATGAGGATAAAAATAGTTTTTATTAGGAAAATAATTGTTTATTCATTCAGACGCCGATTCTTCTGAGTCTGTAGAGTCAGAATCAGAGTCTGTAACACGTATAATAAATTTATCCGTCACGTCATCTACAATAAAATCAAGTTTGGAAAACTTCTCCTCTTCTTTTTGAACGTGCTCCAGACATTTCTTCCACCGATAGGCGTGACTTTCGCCATACCGTCATTTAATAGCGCCTTCACTTTTTCAAATTGAAACGTAGTATTGTTTCTAGCTACGTGCCCCTTTACATCAGCCCAAATCAACTGAATGGGCTGATAAGGGGGAAGTCTTAGTACCTCGACGCCGTATTTCTTTGCTAATTCATCTACGGCGTATAATTGATATTGGTCTTCACCATCTTTACTTTATTTAATAATTGTATTTTTATTTCTTTTTTGTCAAAACTAATATTTTTGTCACGAAGCCACTGCTAAATGTTAGCCTTCAACCATGTTGAACTGGGTGTTTTCTCTCGTCGCCTTGAGTAGTAAGGCGCATTATCCATGACGACAATTGCATTCTCGCCTAATTGGGGCAATATTTTCTCAAACCAGCTTTCAAAATGAGCAGTATCGTCGGTCTATACTTTTAAAAATAGAATTAAAAAGTATATTTTGCTATTACAGTTAAATTAGCTTATAAGTATTATTGTTAACTATTTATATGATTTAACCATGTGTGTGCTTTGCTGGTTATTTAAACCTTAATGTTCTTGTTTTTGATTATGTTGTTGTGTTTTGGACACTTATATTTTTCTGTTATTTGCTGATTTCTTGTTACTATTTTTCTTTTAATATATATATTGCAAATCTCTGCTTTATTATATTAATGTCGCCATCTTACCCACATCACCGGATACCACTGAAAATCAGCGTCACAGCTTAGCCTGTAACATAAGCTGAGTGGTAGTCCGTTTCAGCGCTAGTAAACTATTTATGTATGACTGTATTGTTTATTTTTAAAATTAGCTGAATAAAGTTTTCTTTCTTTCAGTATCCATTGACTCGTGATAATCACTAGTGCCTTTGGATTCAAACACCCAGCTACCGTCTTCCACAAAACCATTCTCATTTCCAATGTGGACTACGATTAGTCGCCGGCCCTTTGAGGTGGGATTCTTAGCTAGGTACTCAGACCTTTTAAGAACGCTTGCCGTTTTGACTTTATTTTGGTGTCAACCCAAGTTTTATTAACAGTGTGACTTGAAAATAACATAATTACATGATACAATAAAATATAGGCAATACTACAAATAATAATCTTACACAATCTTTCAAGCAGAAATACTTAGTTCTGATTAAGCGGCGAGGAGCTCGGTGGCGTAGTGGTTTGAGCGATCTGGTTTCGATAACGAAAACAAAGCAACTTTCGCCATGGTCGGTCCCGGGATGGGTCAATCAAATTTATAATCTCGAGTTAAGCCGTTGGTCCCGGTTGTTACTGCAACCGCTTTAACCCACCAACCTGCATTGGGCCAGCGTGGTGGTGTTATGGCCCAAGCTCCTCATGTGTTTCTCCCATGTAGGAAGGTCTGTGCCCAGCAGTGGGACGTATATAGGCTGATGATGATGATTAAGCGGTGGAGGATTTCTACTGAAGATAGAAACTCTCTGCGCACAAGTGTAACTTAAAAAAAATACTGACCTGCGTTCACCCATGTTTCATCCATATAAAAAATACGCCGATTCTCCTCTCTGTACTTCTTAATTATACAATATCATCTCTATCTATAAGTGCATTATTTCTTTTCCTCTTTATATACTTAAAATTTAAATGTTTTAATATTTTTTGGAAAGTAGTCCTTTTGAAATTTGGTAGAGTATCGTCTTCATTAATAGCTGAAAGTACTTTTTTCACTGTAGGATGTTCACCTTTAATAAAGAAAGCATATACTTTTTTGCGTATGGCTGATTTAGTAAAATCATCAATTTTGGCCATAAACGTTGGTCTAGGTTTGGTCACCACCAACAGACAGACAGGAGAAGAAACTTCGCCGTGTTCTTTATAGTCCTTGAGAATTCTATATATAGATGCAACGCCAATACCTAAAATACTAGCTGCTTTCTGCGCCATCTCTTTTCTGTATGGGTATTTATCATGAGGCCAAGTTTCTTTAACATATTTGTAGGTATTAATAACCATATTTTTTTCATTCACAGTGAAACTAGTCACCTAAAATTAAAATGATATACATACTTTGTTTACATGCATCATTAATAAATTAGGAACTGTTTTATTATTACAGTTGTTTTTTAAATAAATTTAGGATAACTGTAAAGTATACTCCGAACCAAGAAGTTTTAATTAAAACTACTAAACAACATTCATATCAACAACATCATCTAAACTCCAAATATCAATGCAAACGGTAAAAGGTTTCGTGTATACCTTTGGACGTTTCTTTTTTGGAGAAGTAAAATCTGTTGATTTATCTCTCGACGCACTTGGTTGTGGCTCCATCATTAACCACTCTTAACAAAAAACAATGATCGACAAAACAAAATAACAATATTTAAATATACAACAAAAAATAACAAAACTTTTATCAATTTACTTATATCACCACGAGCGCGTTCCGAAACGGAATGAATCACTATTATTACTAAAATGGGCGCCCGAATGTTGGCGAACCCGTCTTGACAATGACACGTTCTTGCCGGGAGAACGAGACATTACGACAAATACATAAGATGGAAAGAGATAGATGATAGATTGTTAACTCCATAGTGGTTTTTTAGGTAATTGACCTTTCGTATCGCTGCTAGTTGGCCGTACTTTAACTGTTTACCTTACTAATTGATAAAACGAGGGCACGATTTTGCAAGAGATTATTTTTTTATTTTAATAATTTACGACACGTCTTTTCTCAACGAAGCGAAAAAGCGAATCGTGGACATGGACGACATTTCATCTTATGCCTCAAGATGGCAACGCACCTGCACGCATATCAAGTGATTTTCCCTTGTAGCCGCTTACCATCAGGTGGACCGTCAGCTTGTTTGTCATCTAGTTGTATAAAAAAAAACCCAAGGAGGCGTTGGGTGATAACAGGCATTAGACTGTCATTTATGTGAGCATAAGAAATGAAATGCTTCGAACGCTCAGACGGCATCCCCGTAAGCCGACAGTGACTAAGAGTTACTGCACACTACATTTTATATCAGTGAAGATTTACGGAACTGAGACGTGGCCGCTTACAATGGGCCTCATAAGAAGGCTCAATGTCACCCAAAGGGCAATGGAGAGGGCTATGCTCGGGATTTCTCTGTGTGATCGAATCACAAATAAGATCCGCGGGAGAACTAAGGTCACCGACATAGCCCAAAGAATTGCGAGCCTCTAGTGGCACTGGGTAGGCCACATTGCAACGAGGACTGACGGCCGTTGGGGTAGAAAGGTCCTCAAGTGACGGCCGCGTACCGGGAGACGCAGCGTTGGTAGGCCTCCTACAAGGTGGACCGACGATATGGTGAGGGTCGCGGGAAGCCGATGGATGCGGACAGCGCAGAACCGATCGGTATGGAGATCTTTGGGGGACATTTTATATCAAAAATATCCTCAGCGTATTATAGGTACCTTATTTTAACTTCATGTCAGAACCGCGGTACAAACCCAGAAATTTGTAAAATGAATAGAGTAAGTAGTTAATCCTATACCAGTACCTCCGGTTACCTTTATTACAAATGTCACGTTCTTATTTAAATATGGTCCGCATTCTGATGTCAGGTCCGAGACGATTTACCAAATGCCATAAGATTTAACAAAGATTTCAATGAATTAAACTGTGATACTCCATGTGCATTATAAGTCAGCAGCATTTATGTTTTTATATATTTGATAGGATAAGGTCGCAAAACAAAGTAAATTCTTCGAAATTCAAAATGCAAAATTATTTATTCGCGAACATGGGTCCTGGTGGTACTCAAATACAAATAAAGCGCTTGGAATCCATATTCAGCCTTTTGGCAAGCAAAATATTACATATAGGTGTAGGTAATTAACATTAACATTAGAATCCATTATTATTAATATGCTTCATCACCAGCCTATAAACGTCCCACTGGTGGGCACAGGCCTTCCTCCATGGAGGAAACACATGAGGAGTTTAAGCCATAACACCACCACGCTGGCCCCATGCGGGTTGGTGGGTTAAAGCAGTTGTAGTAACAACCGGGACCAACGGCTTAACGTGCCTTCGAAGCACGGAGGAGCTCGAGATTATAAATTTTGGTTGACCCATCCCAGGGTCGACCATGGCGAAAGTTGCTTTGTTTTCGTATTCGAAACCAGAGCGCTCAAACCAATACGCCACCGAGCTCCTCTAATATGCTTAGAACAATAAAATTGACAATAGGTATTCAGGATTATTATCATTATTCTTTTATTTTTAATTATTTCAGTCTAGTTAAATATCAGTGTTTATCCAATTGAATCCTAAATTATTAATAACATTAAAGACAATATAATTAATTAAAATACAATTTTATCCGCTAGGTACTCTTTCTTACCTTACAGTACGTACAATTGTACGAATACCCCGACTTTACGCGTCTTTGGTGCTCGTCTGTGCGCGTGGACCCGTCGCAGAGAGCGGATCTCGCAGTGTCGCTACCACAGAAAAGTATCTGTGAACAGGTGCCACTAGTGGAAATGGTCATCTCTAAGCCTCCTTGATTTTGTAATAATTTACATACTTAGACACCGATAGTATCATTTTTGAGGGATATAGGTATATGGCATTATAGGAATTATTTAGAACAATACAATTATTATTGTAATGACGTGGTCAGACAAGTGTTTAAAATTAATGAAAGATGTTTAGCTTTATTAGGTCTTTTTGTGTATTGTAATACCTATATTGTGATGGTGCATTGTCGGACAGCCTTTAAATACAGTAAATATTCTTGTCATTAGATACTTATTGGTACGTTAATATACCTTTTTTTATGCTCTGTGCGACATTGCGCTGCTAAATACTATTACTGTGTAATTGAACATTGTAACTTAATAATTGAAAAGAGTGACTACACGAGTTTGTTGCCGGAATCTTCTCGGTAGTTCAACTTTTGGAACCGGTGTAAATTCAGACAGACCGACATATAGACAGACAGACTGACTGACACAGACTGTCAGGCTGACAGACGGATTGACAGACAGATCGACAGACAGACCGATAGACAGACTGACATTATAACATTGTCAGCTTACGTAGATCTAGACAAGACAGAAAGACAAACATTAAGACATTGTTAGCTAATATGATTTTATGTGTTAGACATAAGGGTTTTTTGACGATTCGAAAGTGCTTCTTGGGGGGCCTAATTGAATAAAGATATTTTCATTTCATTTCACAATTTGAATGGTCTGCATGTACAATCGCGGTCTAAAAATGTTTATCAATTTTCAAATTAGATTCTCGGTGACATTGGCCCTAATTCTCGAGAACACATGCTAAGTCTAAATTTAAGTTCAGTGCATGTCTTTCTCTCAAATAGAATACGAAAAGGATGGCTGTCATATAATTTGACATTTAGAAACGTGCGTTCAATTTTCGACCTTATTGAACGTGATAAAATGCAGTGTTTAGGACGCACCTCCGTACATGCCATCTAAAATTGTCTATGGTTTCTTTGAAATCTATCTAAATTTAATTGACAGCTCTAAACAAGTTCTTGCTATCTTTTTCCTATTGCATATTGCGAGAAAGAGGTGTACTGTACTTAAATTTAAAATTAGAGTGTGTCTTCTGAATCTGGCCCAATGTGTGCAGTAAAGGCTAGAATTCTAAGTCTAGATACTTATTACTTTTTAATATTAGTGAAGCATCAGGACACTAAAAGCTAAATAGATAACATTTTGATGATCAAACTAATTTATTAATTTAAAAATTGCCACATAAAATGAAAATGAAAATATTTTTATTCAATTAGACCCCCCAAGAAGCACTTTCGAATCGTCAAAAAAAAACCCTTATGTCTATCTCATAAAATAATATTAACTAACTAACAATTTCATAATGTTTGTCTCTCTGTCTTATCTGGATCTACGTAAGCTAACAATGTTATAATGTCAGTCATGAAATAAAATATGACCTTTTTTTTAATTTTCAAAACAGTACAACTTCAACAATATTCCATATCTTTTAAGTCTGAATTGTTTTTATGGGTAACAGTAGCGTATAATTTCAGAATTTGTGAAAAATAGCGCCATATACAAACTTAGGCAACATCCCAATTCAAATATCTGGGTCACTAGTCACTAGGGTCTCTGATGAGCTGTGTGATAATATGGACCTCGAGAGGGAAGGTTAGGGCGCTGTCATGTCGGTATAATATGCTGGCCCGAAGGTTCGCGCGATGCACGGAACAAGTCAAAGCAACTTTGTTTAAGGGGCTACCTCGTGCACACTAGCGACACCAATTTAGAGAATTGCTAAAGAACGGTATTTGTAATTTTTAAACATGTATCATGTATAAAGTGTCTACCTATATGTAACCAAATTTTTTATTATTGTTAAAAGTGGCCACTTTCGGCAATAATGAAAAAATAGGTTACATGTAGAGGAATATCTTATACCGAGCACATCTCAAAAAATTACAAATACCATTCTTTAGTCATTCACTAAAGCGTTTTTGTTTATTATGTTCTATATTCACCACAATTAATATAAATCAAGTGGTGTAGCTAACTCCGACGAGGTATCGCCTTAAAGCTAACTGCCAGATTTTCTATACGTGTAGTCTGTGGACCAGCTACACACAACGGGCGTACAGCGCACTCGGGCGCGCTCCAAGCCTACAACTTTTCACTCTAAGGGCGCTCCGTGCCTTTCGGTATGACGTTTGGCTGTCACAACTACCCCGTTCCGAGCCTCGGAGAGTCGCAACTTTTTGGCGATCAATTTTGATGGTTAAAAAACACTCTGACGTGTAAAACGTCATATGCATTAGTGACCATCCGTCAAATGAGATTGGATAAGTCAAATCTTAAAAAAAGGCACTAATTATTTTTAGTTTAATTTAAATAAAAGTGATTAAAAGTTTACACAATACAGACTTAATACAGAAAATTTAATGCGAAATAGTAGACTTCGTATTAGTTATAGATCATGATTGAACTTCTGGTCAAAATTTGAGGTTATGAAAACAACTTGAGTCGTTCCACACCTTAGAGCAACACAATAAACAACTCGGAGTGTTTGGAGTGTATGCTCGGAACGCACCTCTGCGTGTCCAGTATAACAATGCGTTCAGGATTCTGTTGGGGCGGCCACGTTTTTGTAGCGCTTCCACTACCTATGTTTGCTTAGGCACGTACTGATGACTTTCATGCCATTATGCGAAAGCGGAGTGCATCGGTATTAAGTTGTTTGTGGAATAGCGACAACGGAAGCTCTATACAATACTCTCAGGACTCGCAATGTTGCAGCTTTTGTTGCAAATGCCATTTTTGGCATTTATAGTAACCGAAGAGTCGAACAATTATTTTAATAGCAAAGTAAACTGTTTTCATTTGCTATGCCTGTCTGCGAAGTTCTTTGGGATTCATTTTTATTTTATTTTAATCTGTAGGTATTCAGCAAAATAAAACGATACTAAACATTAGTGTAAATGGAAATTGATACTTAGGCAAAGTCACCATGGAAACTTGGCCAAGTCTTTTACCATTCATGTTTTTCGCGCTCGACTCTGAACAAGGTTTGAGTGAAATGTTTTCAATGGTAAAACGTCGTAAGCCTCTAACAAGTGTTTCGCTATAGTTTTGTGAGACTCACTGGACTTTTGGCCGGGATATAATAACGTTGCAACGTACCTCAGGTTGTGTGTCGGTTATTCTTCTGGCGGTTTTCTTTAGAAACTTTTCACGGCAGGTTTTCCAGTGCCTTATCAGCCACTTCTTCGTTAACATCTTTTGGCAGTACTGAAGCCAAAGCAAGGATTTAGAACACTAAAGTACACGAAGTCTGAGGCGAGGGGGCCGGCGCGGAAGTGACGCGTTCTCGTGTATAGATTTCAGGCGATACATTGAAAAAAATAGCACTTTAATACGTAATTTCATACTTAGATCGCTGAATGATCTTACGGATCCAAAAATCAGATAAGACATATATTTTTTATATCATCATCTAGATATGTGTAGAACCAAAACACTGTCTAAGCATTTTTCCTCTATATCTTTTAAAAGAGCTCTTAGAAATAAGAAAACCAACGATAATTGGTAAAGGAGAATTTGTATTCAATAGGAAGTTACTTGAAATAGTAGATATCATTAATATGCACGGGTAGTGTAAGAGGTCCCGATTACTACCTCACGGGATCCAAGCCAACCTCACCTGCACGCGGTGCACCCTGCCGTTAAAGACGAGGCTCTGGCGCTCCCCGCCAACCCGCACTGGGCCAGCGTGGTGGGAGACGGTTCAAACCCCTCAAACAATGCATCCCATACACAAGGCCCCAAGTGCCCGGCGGTACAGGAGGCCGTGGTGGTGTCAGACAAGAATCACCACGACCTTGGCCCTGGCAACTTATAACACACGCACACTGCGGACCGAGGAGAAGCTGCTGGAACTAGAGGAATAATTGATAGGATTCGCTGGAGTATAGTAGGACTATCTGAAGTCTGACGAGAGGGAGAGGATACGATGGTCCTTAAATCTGGCAACCTGCTCTATTTCCGGGAGGGCGAAGATCTGCCCTAAGGTGGTGTCGGGTTTATTGTCCACAAGTCTCTCGTGAACAACGTTGTATAAATCAGAAGTGTCGAATAGGGTGGCGTACCTTATACTCAGAATCACCAAATGGTATTCGTTGAAGGTCATACAGGTATACTCTCCGACCTCGGTTTACCACGACGAGGAAGTAGAAGTAATGTATGAGGATATCTCTCGAGTAATACATACTTTCAAGATTCACTACAACGTACGTCGTCATGGAAGACTTCAACGCAAAGCTGGGCAAAAGTGGCGATGATGAGTTGAAAGTGGGGCAATTCGAACCTGGAAGTGCCTGGAATCCGGATCTATCGAGGTCAAATGCTAGCCGATTATATGGTGAGCGAGGGACTCTTTATGATGAACTCCTTCAAAAAACGGCCGCATCGAAAATGGATCCGGAAAAGTCCGAATGGCGCAACAAAAAATAAGATCGACTTCATTATGTCGACTAAGACTCGGCTCTTCAATTATGTCTGAGTGATCAATTCGTTTAGCACGGAGATTGATCATTGAATTGTAAGAGGCACATTAAATCTCAATGTGAAATTCGAGAGGTATCGACTGATGAAGTCTAAGCTCCGCCCTGCAGCTATCCAGATCCAAAACCTTTTAATTCGAACTGTAAAATCGCTTCGATTGCCTGGATGTGGACACATATAACGACAAGTTCGTGAAAGCTGTTCTTACAGTGGGATCAAAGCTCTTCAAACCCAGCCGTAACAAAAGAGGAAACAAAATCTCTAAGCTAATGTTCATTTCAAGGGTCTTAAAATGAACATGGTTAAGACAAATATTATGTCCAATTCCCATATCGTACCCACTCCTGTGAAGGTTGGAAGTTCTACACTAGAAGTTGTTGACGAATACATTTACCTCGGACAAATAGTCCAACTTGGTAGGTCCAACTTCCAGATAGAAGAAAAAGGGAAGCTTCGCAGCATATACTCGGCCCAGCTTCCGCAGTGTAAGACGCAAGTCTTCAATTCGTGTGTGTTACCAGTGATAACATACGGAAGCGAGACGTGGCCGCTTACAATGGGCCTCATTAGAAGGCGCAAAGTCACCCAAAGGGCAACGGAGAGAGCTACGCTTGGCGTTTCTCTGCGTGTTAGAATCAGAAATGATAAGATCCGCAGGAGAACTATGGTCGCCGACAAAGCCCGAAGAATCGCGAACCTCAAGTGGCAGTGGGCAGGCCACATTGCAAGAAGGACTGACGGCCGTTGGGGCGGAAAGGTCTTCGAGTGGCGGCCGCGTACCGGTAGACGCAGCGTTGTTAGGCCTACCACAAGGTGGACCGATGATCTGGTGAGGGTCGCGGGAAGCCGATGAATGCGGGCAGAACAGGATTGATCACTTTGGAGAACCTTACTTAGCATTATATCAAAAAGATTAATATAATAAAAATAAGATTTAGTGGATAAATTGTTACATAAGTCTTGCGAAGGAGCGGGGTCCTCTACTACAATTATTATTATACCTAACAGAGGATCTCCGACATCTCTGTAATTATCTGTTTTTTTTTCGAAAATAATGCCTTTTATATAAAAGAAATATCATCAGTATTATACCTTAATATACGCTTCGTGAGATAAAAGCATTATACGTACATATTTAAATATGGTCCGCATTCTGACGTCAGGACCGCGGGCCCTCTGCCGATTTACCAAATAGCAAGAGTTTTGACAAAGATTTCAATGTAAAAAACTGTAATACTCAATATTCTTAATTTTTGATTTTAACATTATTATAAATGTTTGAAAAATTACTTAGTAATTAAAATATAATAAAACTAGAAAAATTTCACGTCCTGAGGCAGGAATCGAACCCGCGACCTTTCGCAATCCGGGCGACTGCTCTGACCACTGAGCCACCCATGACTTGGGAGGGATATCCCAAGTCATGGGAAATTCTTCTAGTCTATACGTATTTGCGTTTATGAGCTAACGTCCACCCTACAATGTCGAAATATTCTATTTCAACATCCGAAACGAGTATTTTTACAAATACCGACGATTCGGTTAAGTTGGGGCAGTGCTTTCAAATATTCTAATTTTTGATTTTAACATTATTATAAATGTTTGAAAAATTACTTAGTAATTAAAATATAATAAAACTAGACTAGACTAGACTTGTAATACTCAATGTTTATTATAAAGCAATGGCATTTATGTTTTATATATCTATAGAATAAGGGTGCCAAACAAAGTTAAATCTTACCTTACACTGAAAACTACGGCTCAAATGCACTGCCTTCACGTGTTTTTTAAAGGACGCCCAATTACTCAAAGGTTTACGGCAAGACTTACACGTAATAGGATCATTCGGACCATTCATGGCACCATCCTCGACATAGGCACCGATTTCATGATTGCCACGTTGTAGTTTTAATTTAAGCCTTTCACGATTCTTAAGGCATTGTTGTTCATCAATTCGTCTTTCAGGTTCAACTTCGATTTGTATCAAGGTTATACCATTTCCATTCAACGAGTTTTCTTGTGAGTCGTCTAGAAAATTATCCATTTGCAAAGATTCTCTCTCTTCATGTGTCTTTTCCCCTGTATTTTGAATGTTGATGTACTCATTATCAGATGCAAAGATCCCATAGTTCGATGTAAAGTCCTCATCGCACACATCCGATCCATCTTTATCATAAGAATCGTGATTAGAATCATCTTGTAAAGTATTATTTTCCTCATCGCACACATCCGATCCATCTTTATCAAAAAAATCCTGATTAGAATCATTGAAATCTTGTAAAGTATTATTTTCTAAAGAAATACCATTTTGCTGCAATAAGTTTTCAGTATTTTTTGTTCCGTTCAAATCTTCTCTTTTTGAAATCATTTTCAATAATTTAGCTTCCGTTAGTTGACACTGATTTCTAAAGAGCATTATAGAGTTGATTGAATTCATACAGTTCTTGCATATTTTTTGCGGGAGACCGTCGTTATGTCTTATCTAAAAGGAAAAAAGAATGGTTTGTATATCTGATATTAGAATAAGATCGCCAGATCCCCTCAACTTGCATGTAGATACTTGCATCACATAACTTTAGGCGGCGTTTCTGTCGTAGCTGTCTGGTTAAATTGGCCACTTAATTGGACGCCTAGGCCGTTGACTAAACGCCGGCATCCAATGGATTGGCTACAGGACAACTAGCCATGTCCTTGGGCACAACGTTTAACCAGATGACTGAATGTAGTGTCAACCAAAATTAAGCATGATTAAGAGCTGAGCTATACAGGTTCCCGGTGGAAGCAAATTTTTGTATGATAAGTGTCTAATTTCTATTAACATTTACATTATTATCAGTAACTGGTTGCTTTTAAAAAATAGTATGCTGGCTGAATATCGTATTTAGAAAATAAAAATCTTGTAATGTCATAAGCAAATATTCTTGATTTTTTCCGTACTGCAGTCGAATTTCTCTTATACATAATTTTATTTGTTTCTGTTGTTATAATATTTTTTTTTGGGTAAATATAATAGAGTTGTTAGAAGCAAAAAGTGTGCAGTTTCTTTTATGTAGATCCAATTATACATTGGTGCCGAAATATTAACTATATGATATGACAGACTGATTCCTAATCTAATGTTATGTTGGTTTGTGTACGCTTCAAAAACTCAAAAAGTTCTGCACCGATTGAGTCGAAATTTTAACATGATATAAAATCCGCATCAAGGATTGTTTTTATCTATTTTTTGCATCAGTCACATATCTGCGACCGCGAGAAAACAGTTTTTTTAACGATGCGCCACTGCGAAGCGTGGCAGGGTACAGCTATTCATTTATATTATTTTTCTACTATTGAAATAAATACGTTAGAGTTTGTTCGAAGTCACTGTTTTACGGCTGAAAATGGCTGGTAAAATATTGAAAACGCAGATTGAGCTATGTTTAAGATTGGAAAAATCTAAATCAGGCATAACTAAATCGTATTTAGAAACAAAAATGCAAATTTTAGAAGAGCTGTATGAGTCTTTTATGGGTAACTATAATAAGCTTGTTCAAGTCTTAACTGAAAAACAAATGGAAACGTTACCATATTTTACTAAGAGCAAATAGGATTAGTTTGAAGAGTTTTATATGGCGTACATGGCGGAACTCAAAGATATGCAATTGATAAGTTTCTGGATAAGCCGTCAGGATCATCTCAACCTAAACCATTAGCATTAGCATGTGAAGTCAAGCTTCCAAGAATACAATTGCCGACGTTTACGGGCAAGTATGAGGAGTGGCAAGCGTTTTATGATATGTTTGTGACACTAATACATCGTAATGAGAAATTATCCGCAGTTCAGAAATGACACTATCTGAAAAGCAGCACATCAGGCGAAGCAGAGAGCTTACTGCGTAATTTCGAGACTACGCAGCAGAACTGCGAAGAGGCTTGGAAACAATTGAATAAGGGGTATGACAACAAGCGCTACAAGTCAAATGCAATTTTTAAAATGCTTTTTTCACAAAAGCAAGTAACATGTGATTTCTATTGTGTGGTTGCTATTAAGCAACTACGTGACACTACCACATCGTGTTTAAAGGCATTGAATAATATAGGATTCGATACTATAACATGGGACCCTATTATTGTTTATTTAGTAGTTTCTAAGTTGGAGGTAGACTCTCATATGCAATGGGAACATCAGATGAGTTTCATGACTGATAATACACCTACTTGGGCGCAACTCGCTGATTTTTTAGAAGCTCGTTTTCGCAGCTTAGAGATGATTGATTCAAGCAAGTTTAAGGGCGTCTACTCAAACCAAGAAAGTAATGCAGAAGTCAAGATCTTCTCATGGCGCTGTTCTGAATGATAAAAAGAAGAGCGAAGTAAATTGCCTTATGTGCAGCGACTATCATTATTTGAATTTCACTCCAGCCCCCTTATTCTCAACTGTCGGATCACGGATTCGATTCGAAAAGTCACATGCCGTCTCGCTTTGACGCAGCGCGATAAAAAGTGACAGGTATAGAGTTTCCGAAATTCGAATTCTTTCCGACAGTTGAGAATAAGGGGGCAGGTTGCCTGGAAGAGATTGCTGCTTTTTTTATACAACTAGATGACAAACAAGCTGACGGCCCACCTGATGGTAAGCGGTTACCGCCGCCTATAGACATCTGCAATAACAAGGAAAAATCACTTGATATTGCAGGTGCGTTGTCATCCTGGGGCCTAAGATGAAATGCCGTTCATGCCTAGTAATTACACTGGCTACCTTTCCCTTCCAATCCGAAACACAGCGAACTGTTTCACGGCTGAAATAAGAAAGGCGGTGGTACCTACCCAGACGACCCTACATACGGGCCTACCACCTAGTAACTGATTGCTTAGCAATAATGGCGCCAATTGTATTGTTTTTCTTATTTTTATTGTTGTTGATTATATATTTGTCCTATTGTACAATAAAGAATATTTGATTGATTAATTGAACATCACTAGCTTTTCTTGGAGTAATTAGCGCAAATAAAGTTTCATAAAACCGCACACCACACACTGTGACGAAATTTGCTCTTCTAGCATGTTCTGTTAAGATAGCATTTGCTTCAAAACAAAGGAGATGTTTCATTTTCGGCTATGAACATGTACACTACATTATAAAATAACGAAAAAAATATTAAAACCACTAAGAATTATTATGCGTGATATTTTCGGCCGTTAAACCACGTACAAAAATATTTTCATCCATAAATCCATAAAAATTTAAACAAAAATTAAAACCGACTTCAAAAAACTGAAAAGGTTAAAATAATTAAATTTAAGTAGGTACTCATCCCCTAGAAACATATTTTTTGGAGTCGGTGCTTCACTTTCTATTGTTTTTGGAAACAACTTAGCACCAACTCCAAAAAATATGTTTCTAGGGAATGAGTACTTACCTACTTAAATTATTTTTTATTTAATTATTTATTTATTTATAGGATTACCAACATAAGATACAGCGGTTTTTCACATAAATACAATAGATTATTACGACATAAATACAATAGATTATTACGATTTCTTACTAACTGTTCTTGCATTTAGAGGCAACCACAGCATGCATAAGTCTTAAATACAAAAGATATTGATTTCAATTTATAGCTTATAGTATACTAATAATATTAAAAATAAGAAATTAAAGTTGTCAATACAGTAATAATTAAATTAATAAGGATGTCATATTGTTATTAGATTGAATCATAATCAAAATTACATGTTTTTAGCAATCTGCTCTGTAGTACGGTCAAGGTGCATCAACATTCTTTATAGTTTTAATAAATTTATACCGGCTTTGATAGTTGACGTCCAGTTCCGAAAAATCTCTTGCAAGGCTGTTGTACAGATTAGTCATGCGAACTATGGGTGAGTCTTGACCCAATCTTGTCCTACAACGCCTCGCTCTGAAGAGTCCACAGGGGTAGCGTGGCGTCCTAGCTGGCAACTTAAATGCAAATTTCTCTAGCAGAGGAGGGCTGTCAATATCATTGTTCATCAACTTATGCAAGAAGGACATATCCAAACATTTTCGACGTAGTTGAAGTGGGGTCATGTGGAAATGTTTCAGTTTTGCCTCATACGTGTTTGCCGTTCTTGGCGCTCTGTAACGGTAGGCCAGACAATTAACAAATTTTTTTCGAAGTCGCTCAATTCGTCTAACATGTACGTTATAGCTTGGACACCAAACGGAACTGCAATACTCCAGCTTACTCCTCAAATAAGAATTGTAGAGCTTTATAGCGGTAGATGGTTTCTTAAATGCTCTCGTGTTTCTTAATACGAATCCAAGTGATTTATTGGCTTCACTTAGGATTTTGTCTATGTGATCTAAGAATTTCAGCCGATTGTCAATCAGTATTCCGAGGTCCCGGATAGTGTCTACCTCTTTCAGTTTTTTGTCATCAATGTGATATTCTGAGAGCAGCTTATTCCGTTTCCTGGTAAACTTAATATGATAACATTTATCAGCATTCAGCGTCATTTTATTTTTCACACACCACTCGCGCAGGTTATCGATGTCTTCTTGGAGATATTGTACATCGTGCGTAGTTCTTATGGTTCTTATCAATTTGAGATCATCAGCGAATAAGAAGAATTTACTGTGTTGTATAATGTTGGCAATATCATTTACAAACACGATGAAGAATAAAGGCCCGAGCACTGAGCCCTGTGGTACACCCGACAGTGCAACAATAGGACTGGACTCCTCGTCACAAAAAGCAACTCTCGACTTGCGGTATCTGAGGTACGATCTGCACCATTCCAGAAGACTTCCCGAGACTCCCATTGCCTCAAGTTTTTCAATGAGAATCATGTGATTCACCTTGTCGAAGGCCTTTGAGAAGTCGGTGTAAATTGCATCTACTTGTAATCCCTGGTCAACATCTTCCATCGTGTCCGAAGCGTAGAGCATAAGGTTGGTGTTTGTTGATCTTTTCTTCATAAACCCATGCTGACTTACGGTGATATATTTTCGTATGTGAGCGTAGATAGCTGAGTGAACCAATGTTTCAAAGACCTTGGAAATTCCAGAAAGGATAGATATTGGTCTGTAGTTTGTTATGCATTCTTTTTTGCCCTTTTTAAAAATAGGTACCAATTTAATTATTTTAACCTTTTCAGTTTTTTGAAGTCAGTTTTAATTTTTATTTAATTTTTTTTTCACCATTTTTAGTGATTACTTTCTAAGGTCGAAGCTAGATGGGTGCCCGTCAACTTATATTGTTTCCTATTATCGTATCGTTTCACAAAAAAATCATAAGAAAGCAAAAATCCGCCAATTTCGCATACATAGACGACTTAAGGGGCTACCTCGTGCACACTAGCGACACCAATTGATTGTTATTAATTATGGTGAATTTAGAACATAATAAACAAAAACGCTTTAGAGAATTGCTAAAGAACGGTATTTGTAGTTTTTAAAGATGTATCTTGTATAAAGTGTCTACCTATAAGTAACCAAATTTTTTATTATTGTTAAAAGTGACCACTTTCGGCAATAATGAAAAAATAGGTTACATGTAGAGGAATATCTTATACCGAACACATCTCAAAAAAATACAAATACCATTCTTTAGTCATTCACTAAAGCGTTTTTGTTTATTATGTTCTTTATTCACCACAATTAATATAAATCAAGTGGTGTCGCTAGTTCCGACGAGGTATCGCCTTAATAATTTCAGTTTTTTTTTATATAAAAACCAAACTACCCAACTGATTTTGAAAAAATTTTTATGGGACCCAATGGCAGCTATTCCGCATCGAACAAAAAAAGAATCACGTAAATTGGTTCAGTAGTCTCGGTGTAATCGGTGTACATACAAAGAGAAAAAAAAAAATTCCGGCCGAATTGAGAACCTCCTCGTTTTTGAAGTCGGTTAAAAAACCAAATATGGCAGTATAAGAGGCCATAATAAGGCATATTTTTTATAATCTGTGGCCATATTTTTAAATCGTTCAGAAAAACATTCATTTAAATAGTCAAGGAATATGGAATTATGGACACAATAGTTTTTTGATTTCTTCTGTATATTTCGAGTAGTATAATTATAGAAGTTTGACATTGTAGTGTTGCCATTATATTGATAATTATAAAAGTGTCACTTATCACCAGAAAGTATTTTGTACGGGAAAACAACAAAAAAATAATGAAAAATAATATTTTATTCCTATTTCTCAAACTAAATAACCACTGTATATACTCATAGCCGGGACTCCATATAAACATAAAAGAACTCCTTTTAAACAACCAAGATAAATGTCCCAATTGTACATTTGAGGGTTAAATTGTTGTTCATTTCACTGCCTCTGTGTACATTATTGTAATTTACACTTACATTGCCACTATTATGTACAGGAACCTTTGTTCCCGTTGAGTTACACCATTTGGTGTTACACTGTCGACCAGCTGGTCGAGTGGTCTGTACCCCTTGCTATTCCGGCTGCTCGGTCAAGAGGTCTCGGGTTCGAATCCCGGTAGGGGCCAAATGTTTGTATGATGAATACGGGCATTTGTCCACAAGTCATGGATGTTTATATGTTTATTTAGTATATTATATTAATCCGTTATCTAGAATCCATAACACAAGCTCTTAATGATGCTTACTTTGGGCTAATAAGATAATAGGTGAGAGTGTATGACTATTATTATTATTATTACTGTTACACATTGGAAAAAATATTACCAATGAGTAACACTGTAACTCAATGCCACATTTTTTTTCCTGTTGAGTGACAGTGTAACTCAACAGAACGCTGTATTCCAGTTAAGTAAAACCTTCTTGGGTAAAATCATTGTTCAAATTCGTATGTATGTAGCTGGATCATGCCCTGAAGTACCAGGCTACCATATCTATGTAGGAGATTAGCATACTCTTATTTTATAGTATACCATATGGCTGCCATAAGTATATCAGAGGTTATTTATTTTGTACCCCTATATAAATTCTTCTTAAATTCTAAGCTCTTAATGATGCTTACTTTGGACTAGATAATAGGTGTGAGTGTATAAATATTATATTATATTATATTAATTTTGTAATAAAGAGTTTACACACTGTACTTGTAAAAAATAAAAATGAAATATGTTGCATATGGTTTCGATTACAATAACAAAACAACTTTCGCTGTGGTCAATACCAGGACGGTTAAACCAATATTTATAATTTAGAGCTCCTCCGTACTTCGGAAGGCATGTTAGGCCATTAGTCCCGGTTGTTACTGCAACCGCTCTAACCCACTAACCCGCATTAGGCCAGCGTGGTGGTGTAGTGTCCTAAACTGCTCAAGTGTTTCTCCCTTGTAGAAAAACCTGTGCCCAGCAGTGGAGCGTTTATAGGAAAGGGATAATAAGTCGCATTAAATTCTGTCAAAATGCACCAATAATTTGATTCATGCTCAAAACTGTGTCAAAATAAATATCATTGTAAAACCTCTAATTGCTCACGTCGTACTACGATCATAATGAATATCCGTTTACAATTTATGCAAAAAATACCTTTAGGCCCGTGATGAGTTCCAACACGATTGAGTATCTTTCAACTTCTTCAATGTCAACAAATAATAAACTTAAATCTTGATTTTTTAAACATAATCTACATAATTCGTCACACATTTTTTAAAGGCTACGAGGTTTAAAAGTTTAGTTAGAAATTATAGACAGAAAATTACATTTAAAATAATCTAAATTTATGTTTAGAAATTAAATTTTTTCAAATAATGGGGATTTCAGCATTTTATTACTTTTTTTAAAATAATTTATTGGCATTGGATACAAGTCTTTAGGCCTGCATTTTATTACTTACAACAGTGTTGCCAGTAGCCGATAGTCAATAGTAACACGAGACAGTTCAAAAATTAACATTTTCATGTCAAAAGCAACATTAGTTTTTTTTATGTAGAAAAAACTCTAATACTGAAACATGTTTCAGAATTCATTTTTAATGTTTTCGATGTAATATTTTCTAAGAAAACTTCGACAAAATCGTTACAATCTTTTGAGATCATAAACTTACTATTCAACAAAAAAGGCAATTTAAGCTACTTAGCGTAGTTTTATGACTACTCGGTGTGTAAATTTTTGTGCTACTTTTGTTCAAATCCTAAAAGTAACGTAAAAGGAACATTTTGAGTCGTGTAACATGAAAGTAACCTGAGAGGGTCAAAAGTAACATAAAATGTTACAAAAGTAACATTCTGGCAACGCTGCATAAAAGACTTTTTTCCACAGATTGTGTGGTATACACACACAGAGTGTTCAAAAAGGATTTTAACACTACGAGCACTTTCCTACTGGCCTTCCTTATACCAAACTATGTAGGGAATTTGTGCCAACCTTAGAAATATTTAATAGTACCAACATAATCAAAAACAACTTCGTTTGATAATATACTAGGGAATGACACACCTCACCATGCTTGTATATCGATATCGATAAATCGGCGATTACGCTTAGCTAGTATAATTACCAATTTAATTCAGTTGCAAATAAAAAATAGAACCTTAATAGATAATTTACTTATTGCAGTTTTCAGTTAACATTTTAAGGTTTTTTGTGAACCGCTGCATAAAATATTTTTATTCTATTTTATTGTAATTTATAAAAATTTAGGAAAACGTTTTTATTTCTCTGAGTACTTATACTTCATCGTGTATTCATAAGTTGATCCTAATATCTGAAAAGTGAAAATACTTTTATCAGTAGGTAATAAAATATCGTACCTACAAAATATCTACAATATTTCGGAAAACTGACATTATTATTCAAATATGGTCTAACTCAAGGCATCAGTCTGCGCCGTATCGATCGAGCAGACTTATTAAGTTTGATTTTGTATCTTTGGTTCTATTCAATCTATATCGTTAAAATTTGGTACACAGGTTAAGTAAAGTATACAGATGCTAAATAAATCGATAGATTAAAGCAATAACATGATTTGTATTCCACTTTTTCCGTTTTTTCCGACCATTGCCGCGGCGCGCGTTTCTTTATTCTATTTCTTTTTTTATGCTTTTAAATGACCGGAAACTTATTAAATAAACATGGCAATAATAATTATTATAATTTAACTCATATTAAAGAATATCTTGAAGAAAGGTGTGCAATACAAATTTAATATAAAAATACGATAAAAAGATGTTTACAATAAAAAAAGGATTACGGTCAACGTATACTTCACTAATGGTGCTAATGGTAACTGGAAAGGAATTATTTATTTCCAAACGTTATTGTCTACAACTTATCATTTATCTTATAAAATGGTTTAATAGTAATACTTACATCATATTTTTTAAATTTGATATCTGTTAAAGCAGATTTATTGAAGGCATATTCTTTAATCCGTCTCTATTCAGAGAGCCAGTTTGGAGTGGGTATGGGACTTATTTTCAATCCGAGGCCTTGATCTGAATCTTTAGCTGTAAACACTTATTTCGCAAGGAATAAATAGTCTTGATACTTCGTTTTTTAAGTATGTAATAAAGTATTTAAATGGATGCCTACCTTATTAAATACATAATATTCTAATTACTACAGTTTTGTTTTGATTGACCCATCCTGGGATAGGCCATGGCGACAGTTGCATTGTTTCCGTAATCGAAACCCGAGTGTTCAACTTCAAACCACTAGGCCACCGAGCTCCCTCACTAGTATAATTTAAAGTTATATGGGGTTTAAAACCCGTCGGGTATCAGATACTCTGCCACAATGACGCCGAGTAAAACCTATTTTAGCTTTAAACATTTTATACATGGTGAAACGCGCGTGCATTAGGAATGTTCTATTTTTTAAAAAAATAATTCAATAATAAAAACAACAAAACATTTATAATTATAATACTCTTTTAGATGTTCTAATGGTTTTTAAAACACAAGGTGATATATGCTTACGCAATAATCTGTTTCATAAACTTGAGTAGACTTAATATATCATGGGTATAATTCATGGATATATCATCCTTGGTATAGATAAAATAGATTTGATGAGCATTAATGAGTTAGACCATATGATAGACCAAGTATGGCTGTAGGTAGGCAAGCTATCACTACATCAAACAGTTTTTATGCCAGCTTATTAATTAACTTGCCTTAAAATATTCAAATTGTTGTATGATTTAGTGCTAAATAGAACTTCAAATACTATTCCACTTGCCTATTCTGTAAAAAGAAAAAGAAAAGTGTGATATTGAACTTCACGTAAATTTTATCATCATCATATCAGCTGACAGATGCCCACTACTGGGCATAGGCCGACGATACTTTAAAAATAAATAAATTATAAAAATAGTATCTTTCATTTAATTTGTTAACATCAATAATAGACTGGGAAAATTTAAATAAAATCTATACTACATAACACAAATCTTAATTTTAAATCTCAATTTTTTAAATCATAATGTTTACTTACTTCACTTTCTTAAAGGCTCTACTTATAACATACCTAATTGTAATCAATTACCAGCTATTCGCTTACTACTAGTCATTATAGACGCTTACAGGCTGACTATCAAAACAGGGAAAAAAAGACTATAAAAAGTAATAGGCGGGTATAAAATAAAATTTGAAAAAATGCATATTTAATAAATTGTTCAGGATGATTCATAATCAAAGTCAGATTCTAAATACATCTGTTGTCATGAACAAAGCACAATAACATTTGTATGGGTACTCTTGAAATGTTACATTATTTTTTATTAACCATTTCCGAATATCACCTTTGCTATTAGACATTGTGGGAAGTTTATTTGTTAGTTTCACGTCATGGTAACTTGCATTGCATTATACATAAAAATTACACATGGCTTTGTTAGAATAGGTAGATATTCCCTTATCCATTTCAATAAGTTTTATGCATTCATGTCACCATGGTAATCAGCTGATTTGGATTTTGCACTGAAAACTATTAAAGCACCAGGCAAAAAACTTTCTTCAGATCTTGCATGCAGCATTTCGGGCTTCTCCAATGATATTATAATAATATCATTGGGCTTCTCTAAGTTTTAAGTGAATTTATATTTTGAGTTTTAATTCTTCAAATACACTTTCTGAAAATAACCGATAATTATGAAATATTGGATTTTATTAGGTAGGTGATGTGGGCAGAAAACAGAAAAGTATCAAGCCATAACGCCCTGAAAACAATAAACTAACCTGTAGCGAACATATTTCCTCCAAATGTCGAATTTTCTCTACAGATTTCCGATTAAATTCACTATGTACATCTTTGTATTTATGTATCATATTGTATACAAGCTTTCGAGTAGTACTTTTTATTGATTTCAACATTATTTTAAAGTAATACTACAAATAAACTCAATTTATGAATAAGAAATGAAACGTCAATATGGCATTTCGAGTGTTGCCATAAAAAAACTTCATTGAAAATACGAGTGACACGATACACTGGCCAGACTCTAACTATAATATTTTTGTTTTTCATTAATTCATTTAATTCGAATAAATGTATGTTAAATATGCCATTCATATGATAAATATGACTAAAAAACAAGAACAATGTCAAAAGTAATAATAAATTAAAATTGTAATTTTTATTACAATTTTAACTAATTTTACCCGATATGTACCCCGAAAAGGTAAACTTTTGTTAATTTCCCCAGACCAGCAACCCATATCTCAAAACTGAAGCCACATAAGCATGGTATGCAAAAAGTGCCGTTTCCTTGGACGAAACTCTTCGCAAACGCTTAAGAACATATACAAAACTGTTGATGTTATTATTAATTTTTTTAACGTGTTCTTTCCAGTTAACGTGTCTATCTAAAGTTACTCCTAAAAATGACGCATTTTTAGTCTCTAATATTGATTCATGATTAAATTTTATATCTAAATTTAGATTTTTAAAGTTATAATTATTTTCAAATAGAATGTACCTAATTCGTTTTAGTAGAATTAATTTTAAGATTGTTTTTTCGTAGCCAGTTGGCTATTCGTGTTATTGTTTCATTGATTTCGCGTTCTATTTCCGATTTATCATTTTTACTCGCTGTTGCAATAACAGCAAGTTCATCAGCAAATAAGCAGTCTTATTGCTACATCTCATAGAACAGTTTCTATGAGATGTCACATACGGTAAGTCATTTATATAAACTAAGAACAACAGCGGACCCAGCACACTTCCCTGTGGTACGCCAAATTTATTGCATTGGTAAGTGGATTCGTAAGTAGTCAAAACATTTTTATGGTCGACAACATCAATTTGAACACATTGCATTCTATCGTCAAGATATGATTGTATCCACTTTAGCACTGGAGCTCTTATCCCGTATGCTTCTAATTTTTGTAATAAAATTGGATGTGACACGAAATCGATAGCCTTAGACATATCGAAAAAGAGTGCACAAGTCCTTCGGCCGACATCCATATTTGTAACTATACCTTGTATAATTTTGAACATAGCTAATGTTGAATCCTTGCCTTAGCGGGTAATAAAATTTGCCCACTTAATTTTTGCCACGCATCTAAGCATTTGGTTTAACACTGGCAACACCGCGAGGACATTACTACTTCTTCAATAAAGAAATATTAAAGATATGGCTGTATGGGCAGTAGTTCCCTTTGCCTTCCCTTTATAGAAAAAATTAACCAAAAAAAAAGAGAAAAAAAAGACGTCTTCTTCACTCGCCGCGCGGGAAACAAAAAGAATTTTCGATATATACGCCTTTTAATATCTGTTCCTGGACGTTCCTGGAGACTGATGGTGTGAAGATATTGTGCCGTGCACTATTTCTTATTGTAAAATCTTAACACGCTGATACTAAAACTGAAGCACTAAGCTGATAAGAACATATCGCCGATCAAGCCGTACGCGCCTACAACCAACTTGCCGTGCAAGCCTTCGCGAGGGTGCTGGTTAAGGTTGGTGGCTCTTATTATCCGCTTTGCTCAGGATTCACTAAAATTTCATACAGTCCACATTCCAAATTGTTTATATCGAACAATTTTTATGGTCCATCGACCACGGATCGCTTAAGTTAGCGACCTTTTTTCATAATTTTATATATTATATGTATATGTAATTTCATATCTTATATATAAAATATTATAGACGTTCTATAAATTCAGTGATTGATTAGTAAAATCAATTATAATCCTATAACTTTTTGATATTTTTATTGAAGGTAAATTCATATTTTTTTTTGCACACCTCAAAATGTCCAAGACTAAGAAGCCTGATAATTCTGATAATACGACAGAATATCTGTCAACGACGGGTACAAAATTACATACTTTGATTTCTCGTAAAGAAAGAATTTTCGAACAAATACAAGAAATTTTCGATCAAATTTCCTTGCCATTATTAAGTGACTCGAAAGATATGTTTTTGTTGCGTGCAGCCGAAATCGATTCATTACGTTTAACATACAGTAACCTCATTTATGATATTTATGAATGCGAATATCAAATTAACCCTAATGCAAAACTTAATTCGCATGAGTTAAAAAATTTTGATGATTTGTACTTTCGTATAAAGTTGCACATGTGCAAACTTAGCCCTTCTGTTGACAGCGTTAAGGGTGAGAATAGCGAATCAAAAAATATGACCGAGTCCAGGCCACGTTTACCAAAATTAGAATTATTTTCCTTTGACGGCTCGATAGAAAATTTTAATACGTTTTATGAAACTTTCTACTCGCTGGTACATAGCAAAATAAATATCTCAAAAATTGATAAATTTCATTATTTATTGTCATGCACTAAAGGATGTGCACTAAATATTGTAAAAAGTTTGCCTATTACCTCTGCTAATTACGACTTAGTTTGGCAAAGTCTACTTGATAAGTACCAAGATAATCGAATGCTTATAGGCATGTATCTTGATAAAATGTTAAATTTTTCTTCATTAAACAAGGAATCTGCAGATCACTTAAGCACTTTTGTAGAAACATTTGAACACTCTTATAAGGCAATAGAATCACTTAAAATTGATGATTTGTGTGGCTATGTATTCTGTCATATCGCTTTGCGAGGCCTAGATCCACAGAGTCGTAGGTTATTTGAACAAAATTTAAATCAAAACTCAATTCCAACATTTTCACAATTAATGACATTTGTTCACAATCAGATTAAAGTGCTCAACCACTCGAATTGTTTTTCGACTGTTTCTAACGTACAACATAAAAAGCATTTTGAAAAGCAAAATTCAAAAAACTATAAAAGTAACAACTTTAAAAGTTATTCGCATGTCTCGGCTTCAACTCATTCTAAAAATGCGTGTTTACATTGTGGTGAAAATCATCTTATTTATCGTTGTGATCAGTTTCGTAAATTGACAATTACACAACGAATCAACCGTGTTGATATACTTAAGCTATGCCACAATTGTCTTAAACCGAATCATACTGCGAACGTGTGTAAAAGCAATTTTAAATGTTTTATCTGTCAAAAGTCACATCATATGTTATTGCACGTAGATGCGGGTTTATCTGCGCTGCCGTCGACTACCACTGACGGTGCCACCGCTAGCACACATAACCTTTGTGCACAGTCAATGACGAATACCAGTAGCACATCTTCGAACTGTCACACATCGGTTGGGCGTAGTAGCAGCACAGTTATATTGGGTACTGCTGTTGTGCATGTACTAGACTCTCTTAATTGCTATCAGCCGTGTCGCGTTCTCATCGACTCGGGCGCACAGTCGAACTTTATTTCAATGAATTGCTTACAACGTTTGGGTCTTGCGCCGCGTAAATGTACCTTTAATATTCATGGACTTGGAGGTGAAACACTAAAAAATCATGGCTTGTCGTCTTGCGTAATAAGGTCTCGATTTGACACAAAGTCAACCTTCAATGTTGATGCTGTTATTTTAACTAAAATTACAGTAGATTTGCCTACAGTTGATATTCCTGAGAATATTATACAGCAATACAGTTCTTTGGATTTAGCAGATCCTCTGTTTTACAAAAAATCACAAATCGATTTTATATTAGCTGCTGACATTTTCCCATATATTTATAATGGAAAAAATATTATTTTAAATTCTAATATGCCTGCTGCGTTGGGTAGCATCTTTGGGTATGTAATTACGGGGAGATTAGCCGTGCAATCTCAGACCGATGAAAACATTTTGACATCTACAACTTCTTTGGTGTCGTACACCACTGAGGATGATGATTTAAATATTACTCTCAGACGTTTCTGGGAAACAGAAGCTGTGCCGTGCACAGTTTCACATTTAAGTCCCGATGAGGCCCTCGCAGAGTCAATTTTTATAGATAAACATTATCGTAACGAAAATGGTCAGTTCGTTTGTCCGTTATTGCTAAAGCCCGACCACGAGCCACTTGGCGATTCATATGATGTTGCTCTTCGACGTCTGACTCAGGTTGAACGTCGCCTATCTCGTTCACCTGAGCTACAAAAGGCTTACAGTGACTTTATGGCTGAATACGCAACCTTAGGACACATGGAGCCATATAAGGGTTCCGAACCGTCCAAATATCTTATTCCACACCACTGTGTGTTACGCCCTTCAAGTACAACTACTCCCCTGCGGGTGGTATTTGATGGCTCCTCAAGAACTTCAAACGGTTACTCTCTAAATGACGTACTTTTGACCGGCAGAAAACTGCATCACGATATTCGTAGTATTTTAACTAATTTTAGGTTGTATGACGTCTGTTTTACTGCTGACGTGTCCAAAATGTATAGAGCCGTGCTCATAGATCCCCCTGAAAGAGTATTCCAACATATTCTTTGGCGAAATACTCCTAACGAACCGTTAATTACTTATGAATTAAAAACAAATACGTATGGATTACGTAGTGCTCCATACATTGCTATTCGCTCGTTGCACCAACTCGCATACGATACTTTGTCTGAAATAGATTGCGACAATAAAGATAATTTTTTTATTGTTAAAGCTGCAAATATTTTATTAAATGGGTTTTTCGTCGACGACCTCTTATGGTCTTGTCAAACTATCACGGAAGCTTGTAAATTACAGGACGCTCTAATTAATTTGTTAAGTGGTGCTGGTTTTTATTTGCGCAAATGGGCAAGTAATACAGATAATCTTTTAAACAGAATAGATGAAGATCAAATCTCCACTATTAATTTTCAGGACGATACGTTATCGTCGTCCTTAAAGGTCTTAGGTCTAATGTGGTTACCGGCGTCAGATTGTTTTTCTTTTAATTATAATAAATCGGACTCCAAAACTACCAAACGATCGGTTCTTAAATTATTAGCCAGTATTTTTGACCCCGTTGGTTTTATTACGCCATGCACATTTGCTGCAAAATGCATTATGCAAGATTTGTGGAAGCTGGGGATCGATTGGGATGACTCGCTGCCCCAAGATTTATGTAACCGGTGGAACAATTTCATTTCAGAGCTACCGTGTTTAGCTTCCATGCGCATTGAGCGTCACTTGCTCATACCTTCGTTCGTATCCGTACGGCTAATCGGGTTCTGCGATGCGTCATCGCGCGGTTACGCCGCATGTGTATACCTTCATAGCGTAAACGATATCGGTCAAGTCAGAGTTCGATTATTGAGTAGTAAAAGTAAAGTAGCGCCCACAAAACCGTTGTCGATTCCAAGGCTGGAATTAGAGGCTGCGGTACTTCTAGCTAAATTAATATATTTTTTTACACAAACAATTAAAGACTTTAGTTTTGATATTTATTCATTGAGCGACTCAAGTGTCGTTTTATCGTGGCTTCAAACGCCACCGTACAAATTAAAAACTTACATTGCTAACCGTGTTAGCTATATTACTAGTGTTGTTGCGCCTAACCGCTGGTTTCACGTGAGCAGCGAGCACAATGCAGCTGATGTTTGTTCTCGAGGCGCGTTGCCTTCTCAATTGGTGGCAGACGCGACTGAATGGATAAGCGGACCATTATGGCTGCAAAATAACCCTTGTGACTGGCCTGTGAATAAGTACATTCTAAAAATTCATGATAGTATTCCCGAATTGAAAAGTAATGTTGACAGTTTTAATTTTATTTCATGTGACAAGGTGGTTTTAGATAACGACTTAGAAAATATTTTTAATAATTTTTCATCTTTTAAAAGACTGCATAGAGTAATATCATGGTGTTGTCGTTTTATAAACAATTTAAAAATAAAAAATATAACTCTTAGAAATAAAAACAAATCATTAAATACTTGCGAGCTAAAACAATCACATAATTTAATCATTTATGTTGTCCAGTCTAATCATTTCAATTCTGAAATATCTACTTTATGTAAAGTGGGTTATGTTGCTTCCCTTCGTAAATTATCTCCGTTTATCGATTCCGTAGGTCTTCTCAGAGTGGGGGGTAGGATTTCTCAATCTCAGTTGACTTATGATTCTAAACATCCACTATTAATTCCTAAAAAATGTCACTTTACCAAATTAATCATTACATACTATCATGAACTTTATATGCATGTTGGGCCTCGTGCGTTGCAAGGCATTTTATCCAAAAAATATTGGATTGTAAACGCTCGTAGCATTATTCGTTCTACACTATCGAAGTGTATAAATTGTTTTAAATTTAGTCCTACTGCGAGGCAACCTAGCATGGGCTTACTGCCCAACGCTCGTCTAATGCCCAACAAAGTATTTGATCATGTCGGGTGCGATCTGGCTGGTCCGTTTTTCGTAAAAGAAAGTATTCGGCGAAACGCTAGACTATATAAAGCCTATTTATGTCTTTTTATTTGTTTTTCAACAAAGGCAGTGCACCTTGAAGTGTTAACTGACCTAACTTGTGAATGTTTTTTGGCAACTTTTGATCGTTTTGTAGCGCGTCGCGGACTTTGCTCATGTTTATATTCTGACTGTGGCACTAATTTTATAGCGGCTGCAAAGCACTTAAAAGAAGTTACAAAATTTATTAATAACAATCGAAATCAAAATGATATCACAAACGGTCTAGCTTTTCGTCAAGTTGAATGGCGAACTAATCCGCCAAATGCCGCATCAATGGGTGGTTTATGGGAAGCCGGTATCAAGTCGGCCAAACACCACTTGTACCGTGTTGTAGGAGACAGATCGTTCACATTTGAGGAGTTGAGTACTTTATTCTGCAAAATTGAGGCAGTCATGAATTCTCGTCCACTTTGTGCGTTATCTGATAATCCTAATGAATTAGAAGTACTAACTGCAGGACACTTCTTGGTAGGTCAAAGTTTGTTATCTGTGCCCGAGTATAGCTTTGAGGAAATTCCTATGAACAGGTTGTCACGTTGGCAATCCGTTCAGAAGGTATCGCAGTCATTTTGGAGACGGTGGTCTGATGAGTACCTTCACACTCTTCAACAGAGAGCTAAGTGGTTTTCATCGCCACCAAATTTATCAGTCGGTGACTTAGTATTACTAAAATCAAACTTAACTCGACCACTTCAGTGGCCTTTGGGTCGAATTGAATTAATTCATCCGGGAGTAGACAACGTTGTCCGTGTTGTGACTGTACGCACCAAAAATGGAGTCTTTAAGAGACCTGTAAATAAGGTGTGTCCCCTACCTTATACAAATTAGGTTATTATCAGGTTTCAAATTTTAATTATTAATTATACCAATTTTAATATATTTATGCATATGACTAAAGTATATATTTATTTAGTATAAACTGCCATTTTGTGTTTTTATTTATACCCATATTGTACCTAGTTTAGGGAAATCATCATGATGATTTCAGTGGGGGGTATGTTGAATCCTTGCCTTAGCGGGTAATAAAATTTGCCCACTTAATTTTTGCCACGCATCTAAGCATTTGGTTTAACACTGGCAACACCGCGAGGACATTACTACTTCTTCAATAAAGAAATATTAAAGATATGGCTGTATGGGCAGTAGTTCCCTTTGCCTTCCCTTTATAGAAAAAATTAACCAAAAAAAAAGAGAAAAAAAAGACGTCTTCTTCACTCGCCGCGCGGGAAACAAAAAGAATTTTCGATATATACGCCTTTTAATATCTGTTCCTGGACGTTCCTGGAGACTGATGGTGTGAAGATATTGTGCCGTGCACTATTTCTTATTGTAAAATCTTAACACGCTGATACTAAAACTGAAGCACTAAGCTGATAAGAACATATCGCCGATCAAGCCGTACGCGCCTACAACCAACTTGCCGTGCAAGCCTTCGCGAGGGTGCTGGTTAAGGTTGGTGGCTCTTATTATCCGCTTTGCTCAGGATTCACTAAAATTTCATACAGTCCACATTCCAAATTGTTTATATCGAACAGCTAAGGTGATTAAAATATAATAAAACTAGAAAAATTTCACGCCCTGAGGCAGGAATTGAACCCGCGACCTTTCGCAATCCGGGCGACTGCTCTGACCACTGATCCACCCAGGACTTGGGATATCCCTGTGAAATTCTTCTAGTCTATCTATATTTGCGTTTATGAGCTAACGTCCTACCCTACAATGTCGAAATATTCTATTTCAACAACCGAAACGAGTATTTTTACAAATACCTACGATTCGGTTAAGTTGGGGCAGTGCTTTCAAATATTCTTAATTTTTGAGTTGGATTGGATCAAAAATTAAGAATATTGGATTGGATATCCCTGTGAAATTCTTCTAGTACAAATACCTACGATTCGGTTAAGTTGGGTCAGTGCTTTTAAACATTTATAATAATGGTTAAATCAAAAATTAAGAATAGCTAAGGTGGTAGATTTATTTTTTTGAAAACCATTTTGTTCTTCCCCTATCAAGTTATACTTTTCACAATACTCTGTAATACGCTTATGCATGCATTTCTCATAGATTTTTGAAAATATTAGAATATGTTTCAGGTCTATAATAGCCAATATCTTTCTATTTCCTTTCTTAAATAACGGTTTAACTATTGATTTTTTTTAAATGTCTGGAAACGTTCCATTTTGAAAGGACAAATTAACTAGATGGCTGATAATAGCCACAATATTATCTTTGCATGCTTATAATACTTTAGTTGATATGTCGTCATAGCCCACTGAATTAGTATTTTTCAGTTTTTGTATAACTTTTCCTATTTCGTCACTAGAAGTCGGGTATAAATATATAAAGAATGTCAATAGTTATTACCATTAAAATTAAGTTTGGAGTCAATATCAGTAATGTCAGTATTAATAAGTTTTTTAGTCATTTGAATAAAATAATCATTAAATGTCGAAGCTATATCTAAGGGATTACCCATTGTAATTTAATTCTTCAATATATGTATATGCGGGTTGGTGGGTTAAAGTGGTTGCAGTAACAACCGGGACCAACGGCTTAACGTGCCGTCCGGAGCACGGAGGAAACTGCAGATTATAAATTTGATTGTCCCATCCCGGGACCAAGCATGGCGAAAGTTGCTTTGTTTTCGTAATTGAAACCAGATCGCTCAAACCAAGCTCATTTGAACTCCGGTATAAAATGGTTTGTTTACTTACAAAAAATATTTTAATTTTTGTAAGATATTTGATTGTAACTATTATTTTTTGCACTGTTCTTATGAATAAATATTTATTATTATTATTTAGTATCTAACCAACCTACCCTGCATATTCCAATGCTGCCAACATAACACTTTATAGCTGAGGCGACCTTATTCACAGTAGGAATATTTATTATATATATTTATTTATTAGTAGCACCTTAATATATTCTCCTTGGAGTGTATATTATTTGCTATCAGTGCCTACGGGGGGTTTTTTGACTGCGAACTTCTGTAAAGTCGCTCTACAGTCAAAACGAAAAATTATTATGGTCTACTTTTCCAAGAGGTTCATAATTTACTGAATTTATTCATTGAAGTAAGTTTCTATCATTTTATTTTTTGTTTATTAAACCCAACTATACTTTCCTGTGTACTTGTTTATCTGTATTTCACGTAATAGAGTGACAGGAATCTCTCATACTAAAATGACAGAAGTTCGTCAAGTTGTAGAGAAATAGTTATATTTTCAGAGTAATTGCAATGTTTTGAAAAGTTGATTATTATTTTTTGAGTATAATATTTTTATGAGATCGTGTGTTAATCATGGGAAACTTGGTAATTTCTTTTAATATGTTACTTAATTATTATCAATATTAAAACATTATAAGTTAATAATTCATTCATAAATTCAATGAATTAATAAGCTTAAAAGTTTTTCAATTTATTACTGGTATTTTAATCTTAAATATGGTATGGGATGTGAGGTAAAATTATTATTATTGAAATAATTATGAGAATTCGAAATTGTATGCTGAAATAATTATTAGACTTACTTTTATGTCAATGTCTACTATTACAAATAGCTAATATTCATTGACTTTTAAATTGTATTCTATTAAATATAGCGTACATAATAATATTTTTTTTTACACTCACTACCTCACCTAATCAAGATCTCTCTGAACTCCAAGGTTTGCTGGTAGAAAACACAGTTTTGTGTTAAGCTCGCCTGTGTACATCATGTTTTATTTTGTAAATTTTGTTTTATGTTGTTTTGTGATACAATAAATAATAAAAAGAAATAAATTGTTGCTTGTGCTGTAAAAAAAAATATAAAAAATCTGTTTTATATACTATGCATAGAACATAATTATCTACTTAAACAATTATCAAAAAGTTACATCATACGTCTTCTTACTTTGTTGTAGTAAACAAAGAAATTGGGCCTTTTATAAAATGCCCAAAAAGGGCTTTTCAGACATAGAAATTGGGCCTTTTATAAAATGCCCAGATAGGGCTTTTCAGACATACCCACTCACTTCAACTGTTTTTAATCCCGTCAAGCATCAGATTCCAGACACGATTGCTTTTTCAATTGTCATAGACCTCCAGAGGTATAACGCCGCTTGACATATTAGGGACAAAGGTGCAAACAACTAAGGCGGTACTAAGCTTTACCTTAGGCTATAGACGCCCGTAGAACCTTGGGCATTCATAAGCATAATAAAGTAAGTAATTTAACTATGGCACCACTCACGCTGAGGAGCTCGGTGGCGTAGTGGATGGAGCCCTTTGGTTTCGATCATGAAAACAAAGCAACTTTCGCCATGGCTGTCCCTGGATGGGTCAATAAATTATGATCTTGAGCTCCTCCGTGCTTCGTCATGCATGTTAAGCCGTTGATCCCGGTTGTAACTGCAACCGGTGTAACCCAACAACCCGCATTGGGCCAGCGTGGTGGTGTTATGGCCCAAGCTCCTCATGTGTTTCTCACATGTAGGAAGGCCTGTACCCAGAAGTAGGATGGGCTGGTGATGATGATGATGATTATTATTATTTACATGAGTTTGTTGCCGGAATTTTCTCGGTAATTCAACTTTAACAGTCTGAAATTCTGAATATTACAATATATATTAGGAATATAGGATAGTATCCGAATACTCGGAGCCATCACTAACTTCAATATCAAAATTGAAAGTGACGATTCGGACTTCGGACACAGTGTCCCAACATTTTGTGTCTGAAATGTCAAGTAACTCTTTGGAACCGGTGTGAATTCAGACGCCATGGCAGACGACAGACCAGGACAATTATGACATTGTTAATTGTAGTTAACACTGTTTTTTGTATCAGGCACGTCACATTTTTCATTTAATTGCATTATTTTGTAATACTACAGCCTGGCGCTCAAAATCAAGGCAACTTTGGTCGCCATCCTCCCTTCGGTGGATTTCCTCAAGGTCCACCACATGACCACGGGTATCTGCAGGTTAGTGCACCACACTAGTGTTATAAATGCGTAAGTCGGTGCGTCTTGACGTTTTCACTCCTAAACCGTTTACACAGATTCATATGTGAGATGGCATCCTTACAAATTCAAACATTTATTGTATATTATGTTGTTTACAAAAGCTGGTCATCATTATCACCACGATGATGATGACATGTCCCACTGACGGCCACAAGTCCTTCCTATATGGGAGACATGAGCAGTTTTGGTCACAACATCACCATGCTGGCCCAAACCGGGTTGGTGGGTTAAAGTGGTTGCAGCAACGAGCACGGCTTTACGTGCATCACGAAGCACGGAGCAGTAAGAGATTAGAAATTTTGATTGACCCATTTCTTAATTGAAACCATATAACAAGAACCAGCAAAATTTCCAAAAATTTTCGAAGTATCTCTTTAAGCCAAAATAAAATAATACCTACATCTAAGTTTTACATATTATAATTATTGTCCTCAGCAAGGCTACCGGCCACAAGGCCCACCACGGGAGTATCCCCAACAATATCCACCCCAAGGCTCCCCGCAACAACAAGGGTATCCACAACATGGTTCCCCGCAAGGCTATCTGCCACAGGACTACCCCCAAAGTGGTCATTCGCCACAGGACTACCCTCAACGTGGTCATTTGCCACAGGAATACCCCCAACGAGGTCATTCGCCTCAGGACTATCCCCAACGTAGTCATTCGCCACAGGAATACCCCCAAAGTGGTCATTCGCCACAAGACTACCCACAACATGGTCATTCGCCACAGAACTATCCCCAACGTGGTCTTTCACCACAGGGCTATCCACAGCAGTACCCACCTCAGCCACATCCACAGCAATACCCTCAGCAAGGTTATGGACCTCCGCCTCAGGGTTACGGACCTCAAGGATATGGACAACAAGGGTATGGACAAGGTAATTTGGCTGCTTTATCTTCTGTGTGGTATGATTTTGATTATAAGTCCCTGAGAGACGTACTCTTTTAGATGGTTAGTCCCTGAGAGGATTGTAAATCTCTGAGAGACTATTCTTTTAGATAGGAAGTCCTTAATACTCTTTTTTATGTAAGTCCCAAAGACATTACTTTTTCAAGTAAAAGCCTGAAAAGTTTGAAAAGTTTTAATGTGAGAGTCTAAGTAATCTGTCTAGAACTTACACTGTTAAGTCAAAGGTAAGTTTACTGTTAAGTAAATTATCCTTGATTTAACTTTCCGATCAAAAAACAAAATACTTGTCGTAAAGAATTTCCAATGTCATTAAGTCCGCGAAATTGTACCTACATAGTACCTCAATATTATACATCTAATTCTAGGGCAACAAGGAATGGGGTCCAGCCTTGCAAGTGCTGGCCTGTGCGCAGGTTGTACCGCATGCTTAGCCTGTCTTCTCTGTTCCTGCTGCCAATCGTTGGGTATGGGGCACGAAGACTTCGGTGATGATGGCGGGCCTGGGGGCGTAGGCTCTACCCCAGCTCCAGACACTGGACCTGGTCCAGAGACAGGACCCGCTCCAAACGCAACGACTGACGACGATTGATGATGGATAGATAAAACGTTGAGAAACGTAATTCAACCCAGTGGATCAAAAAAGTCGACACTGCTTTTATATCGACTGATTAAGGGGTTAAGAAAAAGAGTATAGCCCATTTGTATACAGGAGACGCAAAGTAATAGATTGCAGTGTATATTTTCCGATGCAATTACAGACTAAATAAACGGGAATTCAAGTGTTGTTTTCCGCAGTGGAATGATTTAGTCGAATCGAATCAAAAGTATCTTGACTGACCCTCGCCATAGCTGCCCACTCGCTTATCAGTCATCATCATCAGCCGAGAGACGCCCATTTCTGGGCATAAGCTTCCCGAGAACGCCAGTCACGGGAAGCCAATGGACGACGGAAACATTTATAATAATATGTATATAAATATTAGAATTATACTAAATAAACATCCATGACTAGTAAACAAATTCTCGTACTCATCATACAAACATTTGCTCCTACCGGGAGTGGAACCCGGGACCCCCGACCGGGTAGCTTGTATAGAAAGGGGTGCAGACCACTCGGCCAGCCAGTCGGGTTCGACTCCCGGTAGGAGCAAATGTTTGTATGATGAGTACGAGAATTTGTTTACTAGTCATGGATGTTTATATGTTTATTTAGTATAATTCTAATACTTATATACATATTATTATAAATGTTTCCGTTATCTAGTATCCATAACACAAGCTCTTAATGATGCTTACTTTGGGCCAGATAATAGACGTGTGAGTGTATGAATATTATTATTATTATTTAAGAAAAATGTCAGTGTAGATGCCTGCCACCTTCTGTATATTGCTGTTTCACGCTATAACGAAACGTTTAGGGTATTTTCGACTTGAAAGTTTGTCTGTTTCCGTCAAGCAGCGTTATCCCTCCGGGGGGCCATGACAACTGAAAAATCAATTTTGTCTGGAATGGGTTCAGAAACACCGGATTTGGCGATGAGATCATTTTTAGTTCTGAAATCAGACAATGTGGTGGCCTATTGTGAAAGTTGCACATCTTCAATCAACACCATCATCATCATCACCAGCCTATATACAGGCCTTCCTACATAGGAGAAACGCATAAGGACCATCAACATCATAGGTTACCAGTAAGAACATCACTAATAGTTGTATTGATATATAATTTTGCACTCGCAACATATACACATGATACCTACTTACCTTACATTTTTATATCTCTTTAATTTACATTACTTAAATCAACTAAACTTATAATGTAAAAAAATTAAAACCGACTTCAAAAAACTGAAAAGGATAAAATAATTAAATTTAAGTAGGTATTCATCCCCTAGAAACATATTTTTGGAGTCGGTGCTTCACTTTCTATTGTTTTTGGAAACCACTTAGCACCAACTCCAAAAATATGTTTCTAAGGGATGAATACCTACTTAAAATTAATTATTTTATCCTTTTCAGTTTTTTGAAGTCGGTTTTAATTTTTGTTTAAAATTTTTTTTTTACAATTTTTAGTGGTAACTTTCTACGGTCGAAGCTAGATGGGTGACCGTCAACTTATATTGTTTCCTACTATCGCATCGTTTCACTAAAAAGTCATTTGAAAAGCAAAAATTCGCAATTTCGCTTATGTAGATGATTTCATAATTTCAGTTTTTTTTAATTTAAAACCAAAGTACCCAACTGTTTTTGAAAAAATTTTTATGGGACCAAATGGCAACTATTCCGCATCGAACAAAAAAAGAATCACGTAAATCGGATCAGTAATCTCGGCGTAATCGGAATTGAGAACCTCCTCGTTTTGAAGTCGGTTAAATACAGGTTCGTGCCGTCAATGCGACAATAAATGTAAACGTGGGCTGTATTAGTCCATAGAAATGGTTTGCCACTTTCAAAAATATCGTATTCATTTGATAATTTCATGACATTTGTATGGAATAGTGTAACGTTGGCAGCATTATTTCATGCAAATGTCATGAAATTATCAAATGAATACGATATTCTTGAAACTGGCAAACCATTTATATGGACTAATATAGCCCATTTATTGTCGCATTTTCGGCACCACCCTGTATACTTAAAACTGGAGAGGTAGATTACCTAGATGTACCTAACGGTGATAATTCAATATATATATATTTGTTTACTTGTGTTTTATTATTATTACCTCATCAACAGCCGCATGAATACGTATATACTTATGTGTTTGTGGACGTATATATACGTCCCACTGCTGGGCACAGGCCTTGGTAGAAACACACACAAAGAGTTTGTGCCATAGCACCTCCATGCCGGCCCAATGCGGGTTGTGCGTCAAGGCGGTTGCAGTAGCAACCGGGACCACCAGATTAACGTGCACCACGACGCATGGAATTATTATTATTATTACTAATGTCGTAAACAAGTGGGAAATTCCTGCCTCAGGACGTGAAATTTTTCTAGTTTTATTATATTTTAATTACAAAGTAATTTTTCATACATTTATAATAATGTTAGAATCAAAAATTAAGAATATTTGAAAGCACTGCCCCAACTTAACCGAATCGTCGGTATTTGTAAAAATACTCGTTTCGGATGTTGAAATAGAATATTTCGACATTGTAGGGTGGACGTTAGCTCATAAACGCAAATACAGATAGACTAGAATAATTTCACAGGGGTATCCCAAGTCCTGGGTGGCTCAGTGGTCAGAGCAGTCGCCCGGATTGCGAAAGGTCGCGGGTTCGATTCCTGCCTCAGGACGTGAAATTTTTCTAGTTTTATTATATTTTAATTACTAAGTAATTTTTCAAACATTTATAAAGTGGGAAAATATTATAACAATTACAATTAAAGAAAGAAAACGATGAAAAAATTGTATCTCCAGGCAGGAATCGAACCCGCGTCACTTGAGGTCCGGCCATAGGCGATAACCGCTACGCCACCGGGCACTAGGTGTAAGCAACCACCTACCAATTTCCTTCACCGCTTTCTACTTTTATTAAATGTTTTTATTAACGTTTCCCTCTAGTGATCCGAAAGAATACTTTTACAGGCATTTTGAAATTGGTAAGTTACACCTAGACCTAGTGCTCCGGTAGCGTAGCGGGCCGAAAACACAAAGATAGTTACTTTATCATTCTAAAAAAAAATCCTCTAGCTAGTCAGACCTAGGACTGACAGAATTAGGTGAATTGACTGCGACATAATTTTTACTTTCATGTTATGGTTTTTACCGAAACCTTGTTGCTTGATTTATATTCTGTGCCGAAACGTAGTGAATAAAAAATGTACCATTCGAACAATAGATATTTTCTATTAGAGGAGATTGGAGATGCTCCGATGCGATGCAGTGGGCTGGTAAGACTTAAGAGCCGAAAAAAAAAGTTACCAGGACAGTCAGTGGATAGGAAAAGGGACTTTCAAGTCAATGGTACGACTAAACCAAGTTTACATTCCTTTATTTTTTAAAAAATGAGCTACTAATGACCATGTGTGTTCTGTCTCGGCGTGCGCGCCTATAGCATAAAAATGGAGGCTTGTGCGTCGCCTTTACAAAAGTGCTCTGCCTCTGTAAATCCAGGTTTAGTCTGGATATTTAAATAAATCACGTCGGGACTCGGGACTATAAGAGTAATTTGAAACGGTTATAAAATAATAACTTATCATCTAATTAAACTCGAATTAAATCCGGTAAAGCGGTTTAATTTTAATAGTTTAGTGCTCGCGAAAATATAAGACAATATTAAGTCCTTTACTCATTGAATTCCTGCAATTCCTGCATTTATTTTTGTGTATTAATGACCGTTTTTTCACTAACTATTCCCTAGGCTTAGATGACTCTTAGCGACATTTGTCTCGTTCTATCTCCTGTCCTGACTATAGACTCGAGATAAAAATCGCTAAGAGACTCATAACGCAGCAAATGTTAGTGAACACCAGCAATATTAGGTACCTATCGTATAATAATAAGCGTAGTTTTTATACTTTGTCGTGAACATGGTATAACTCACTTGCCAACGAGTTTCTGAGTTGACAGAGGAACTCCTTTCATGCCCATTCCACAGTGGCATCAAGAAGGAAAAAAAGAATTTTTATGAATTTTTGAAAAGTGAAAACAACCGATCATCTTTTGTTCTGCCACCCCAGACGCATTCAAACAACCTGCCATGGCCCAAATTTTCAAGTAATAAATAAAATAAAATAAAAATTCCAAATTTAACAGTTTTATACAATAGTGAAAAATAAACAACCAAAACCAGCGCAAAAATGGCCCTAGTACTGAGGAAGGCAGTATTGCCGAGAAATGTTTCATTGCTAAAATGCATAAAAGGGCGACAAGTAGCAAACACAGCCCCTAAGAATAATGCTGCACCGCTATGTAAGTAGCAATAATTTATTGGAATGTTAATTGTAGAAACTAAACTTTCGTATAGTCGTTAAAATTAAAACAAACTTGGACTAAAACAATCCCTTTGCCATTGATAGACCAAGCCCGTGTAAAAATGTTTCATCCTAGTGTTGTGACGTGTAGTGTAGCTTTGTTTAGAATTACTAGAATCGTCGATTATGAATTTTCATCGATCGAAACTGGGTGTTTGTTCTTAAGTCGTTTTAGTAATGAGTATCTAGTTGCTAGTACAGTAGGTCTCACATTAGAAGTAGTACGACGATTTTTAATTGACCCAAACTAAAAGAATGTGTTATACTTATACCTAGGTAAGAGGTAGGCACTGCTTGATTTACAGCACTATAAATAGTGTAGTTTGTCAGCAAACATACAGGTGAGTCATAAATTACATTTTATTATTTTATTAGTTTTTTTGTACGGAAAGAAGACTATCGTGTCAAATTAACGTTACTTTGACAATTTCATAATTTTTGCTTTTGTCAAATGACAGTTTGTGTAAATTTAAAGGAGAGGACTACAAAATGTATGAAGCCTGGCCTTAAAATAATTTTAATTTTGAACAGCAATCCTACCTATATTTGAAAAGGTAGAATTATTTAGTTGATTTTTAAAATGATCATGAAAAAGGCCATACTATGTTAGCGTTTTAACGTCGGTTTTCCCCTCCCATCGCTGGTGAGGCTAGTGCGTGTTATTTTGGAGAACGGTGGTCGCCGCGGGACCTCCAGCCTTTAATACTCGGCGAGGCGACGCGTCCGTCGTTCTTCCGAATAGCATCCGCGGCCAGCCGGCGGCTTCCTCGTTGAGTATTAAAAGTTGGATGTCCTTTGCAGCATCGATCACCTGTGCTGTGTCAGCCTTCGGCCCTGCGCTGAGCGCCCGCACCTCAATACTCTGCTGCGGTGATCAACCTGGCTCGGTGCGGTTTTTCGCTGAGCAAAAAGATGAGAAGAAAAATGGATGTCCTACCTGCGGCTGTCCCTCCCCATATGCACCACCTTGCGGCCCGCCGAGTGGCCCGTGTGGCCCATGTGGCCCATGTGGACCTTGTGGACCTTGTGGACCATGCGGCCCCTGTGGACCTGGTCGCTGCCCTTGCCCCTGCGGCCCTTGCGGGCCATGTGGACCATGCGGGCCCTGTGGACCTGGTCGCTGCCCGTGTCCATACGGCCCTTGCGGTCCATGCGGACCCTGTGGACCATGCGGGCCCTGTGGACCATGCGGACCCTGTGGACCATGCGGGCCCTGTGGACCTTGCGGCCCGAATCCCCCAGCACCCCCTACTAATCCTAAGAAATGCGAATGCAGTTCCTGCGTACTTGGAACAGTCGCTCCTCCTCCCCAAAGGTTAGATGAAATTAAAAATGACAAGGTACCTTCGCGTATCAGTGCGGCTAGTGTTAAAGTGACGCCTTGACAATTGCAAGAATTTTTGGAAATAAACTTAAGCGATTTTATCATTTTTATTGACATTTGTTGAATGTATTATAAATACTTATTTAAATTTTAAATAAAAGTATATTATTTAATATATTTGGTTTTATTATATTTCCATAATTAAAAATATAGGAATAAAGCCAGAATTGTAATTGAGGTGAATAGCGTAACATCCTTTGCAGCGAAGGCAGTGCTATGCCGAAGCTTGAAAGACGACACAAGGGCCCTGTGCATGGGCTACACGAAGATCAACAAATCGAAGCGGCTGTCGCCATTGAGAGAAAGCCGCGGGCCGCGCGCGTCACTTCAGATGCGGCTGAGCATGTCGTGCCCTACCCTTGTTCCTGAGGCGAGGCCGAAGATTCGTGTGCCAGTTCGGCATTTCAGCCCTCCTAGAGTTAGGCCAACGTGTGCTGTTCAATACCCATCTGCTTTGCTAACAAATACTCCTCTGCTCCAAGCTTCCGTTATCAATACGGTGTCTAGTCGCAACTATTCCAAATCCTGCGATGCCGGATCCCCCTGTCCCTTCCCATGCGGTCCATGCGGCAATCCCAGTGGCTGCAGTTGCCTACCCCCACCTTGCAACACACCTCCACGTTGCATTCAGTACATGACAGGGTACTACTACTATCCCTATGGTACCTGGTTCTGCGGGCCGTATCACGTGACTAACACTTGTTGCCCAGTTGGACCCTGCGGACCTAGTGGGCCTGGTTCCCCGTGCCCAAAATGCTGTGCTCCTAGCTGCGTGTGTCCTACAGCCTGCTGCGCGACAGCTGTTAACCCTTCGAGCCTAAGTTCTTCAGCAGTCTACCCTATTCCTGCAATGGACCCGCAGCCACAATCTCGCGGTGCGGCTAGAAACTGTGTAATTCCTGGCGCTCAAATAAAATTTCCTCTCGGCCAAGAATCTACGAGACCGAATTCTAAAGCCGGTGTCTCTAAGTTCTTTCCTTTTAATAGTGGTACTGTACCGCCACCTCAACCTAGTTCAGATCCTAAAAAGTCTCTACCTACAACCACAGTTCTTTCATCTCTTATATGCCCTTACAGTACTCAAACAAAGCCTATGGAGGAATTCGAAAGCTTTTTTGAGTCTGAACCACATGTTGAGCGACTTAAGTGTCTCGATAGTGGTTCATGTCAAAACAAAACTTGCTCTAAGCCAGAACACAAATGTTTCGCTGACACCTCGGTACATACTCTATTCTCTGAGAATGATACAAAGCACAACAACTCCCTATACCACGTGCGATCTGAAAATTCTTGCCCGCCCTTAGAAAAACCAAGACCAATCATGACTCGGGAGCTGAGGGATAGGCCACAATACAAAGAAGGCGCGTTTGACTATGCCGCCATCCCAAACTATAGGAACCCATACCCACGTCCAAATATTGGCAACGAATTCAAAGCTTATGAGTCTTGAACTAGTCCCCCAAAGCAGTACACTTCCCCTTTTAGACTTAATACCCTAAACGATTTATGAAAGACTTAGAAATTAAGCGTCTGTGATATATTTGACCAGAAGACTAAGTGCAAAAGTGCTGTACCAAACGCGCCTTATGTAAATAAACCATCAATACCATCAAAGCTTGTATCATTTTTATCTTATTAAATACCCGTCTCCAATTAAGTAGGATTTATACTGTCATTACAGTACACTCATCCTTTCAGCGAACGCAACGAAGAAGATGAGTTTGAGGGAGCACATAAATAAAGCACTTCGTGAGCAGCCGTTCATGAAACCAGTGGGGATGAGAACGATAGCTGATGAAGACATGCAACACAGAGCCTCAACTGTGCCTCAACGAAGCTTCTCTTGTCCAAATCTGTCTCACAACCCTATACCACATGAGGATGTTTCATACCTCGATCACTTGCCAATTACTCGGTCAGCAGCATTTTTAGAAGAAAAGCGTAGTCCCAAATATTTCAAACCTGATCCTGTGATGCACCACTGCTTATATTCGGCCAACGCTCCCGCTCCTAATACACCACAGACTGCCGAACCAATAGCGACGGATCCTATAGAAGCATTGATAAGGCTATGTAGCTGCCCTTGTCCATCACCCTGTCCTGGCCCATGTCCTGGCCCCTGCCCAAACCCCAGCGGTTGCAGCTGCTTACCCCCGCCGTGCAACGTTCCAGCGCGATGTATCCAATACATGACAGGATACTACTACTATCCATACGGAACATGGTTTTGTGGTCCTTATCACATTCAAACCGGACCTTGCGGTCCTTGTGCTGGCCCCGTACAACCAGGTGGGCCGTGCGGCCCTGCTCCTCCTTGTCCGGGTAGCTCGTGTGGACTTTTCGGCTGTAGACCTTGCTCACCCTGCGGACCAAGTTGCAGTCCAGGATGTGCGCCTTGTGGAACCTGTGGACCTTGTGGACCCTGTGGGCCATGTGGACCATGTGGGCCTTGTGGACCCTGTGGGTCTTGTGGACCCTGTGGAGCCTGCGGACCATGTGGACCATTATGTTGCCTCGTGCCTGAATTACTTGACATATGCGGCGTGTGTGGTCCTTACGGATGTGGCCCTTGCGGACCCGGTGCTTGCGGACCCTGTGGCTGTGGACCCTGTGGACCTTACAGCAGCTGTTCTTATGGATTTGGTGCGTGTGGTCCTTGTGGATATGGATGTGGCCCCTGCAGCCCTAGCGGATGTGGACCCTGTGTTGCTAGCGGGTGTGGAACCTGCGGATGTGGACCCTGCGGATGTGGCCCCTGCGGATGTGGCCCCTGCGGATGTGGCCCCTGCGGACCTTACGGCTGTGGGCCTTGTGGTGGCTGTGGCCCCAGTGGAGCTTGTGGACCTTGTAACGGCTGTGGCACCTGTGGACCCTGTGGCGGTTGTGGACCCTGCGGAGGTTGCTTTTGTGGCCCTTGTTTCAGATGCCAATGTGGCCCACTTCCCGTGTGCGGACCTGTATCTCCAGGTGGCCCATGTGAACCTAAAGGTGCAAGTGGCCCAGTTGGTCCTTGTCCCAAGTGCTGTATTGTGAGCTCTTGCCTGAGCCCGGAATTAGCAAAAGAGAACGAAATGGCTTGTTTCTGCGAAGATTGTCGTGCTGCCAGAACCGCAAAAGCCGAAGCGACGTTAGGCCCCGAAATAGTAATATCTAAAGCACTACCATTGCCGCCTCCTCCAAAGTGTGACAACAATCCTAATGCTGTACGAGCACATCCCCTTAACAAAATCAAGCCAAAATATCATGGTAAAGCTATCCCGGCCATCAGTACTGTCTTGGCACACTACTTCTCAACTCAGTCCGGAAAAATAGGAGTTGAAAAGGCAATAAAAACTATTCAAGATCTGTCTTTTCACAAGAAACCTAAGATATCTCATGTTAAGTATCCAGTAAGCTACATCAAAACTTAGAAATATGATTAAGAAACCACCGTTTAGAAATATCGTCAGGACTATCGTACAGTGAACTCAATAAAACAGTATAATTAATAAAAGATTTTTCATTATTAGCAGACACTAGACGCACACTTTTAAGACACACTCCAAATTAGGTCAGTCAGAAGATTTTGTAGAACAATGTGTACTATGAATGACTATCGCAACTTTTCAATAATTTTAAACAATCTGTAGCGCTATTCATACTTTATGGAGCCTTCATACATAAGATCGCCTGGGCTCTAGTCCCTAAGGCTTTCACTTGGTCACTTAATGCTCATTTGATGCCTGTCATATAAGTTTGGTTTCGCTTAGTGCTACATCATGTATGTTTATATTGAGGAGCCACTTTTCGCATCTCAGGACTTAATACAGTTTAGTAGGTTTAAAAAATAATGTAGCCCCGAGCCTGGATTTGGTTGCCTCTATTCCCTCTAGTTCTACTAACATAGTTCAGTTACTGAACTAATGAGTTTATTTTTGCAGCCACCGCTAGTTTCTCGCTAGTTCTGTTAACCGAACTAGCGAGAAACTAGCGGTGGCTGTTCTCATTTTTTTTCAGTTGACTTAACTAGTGAGAATTACTTTATCACTTGTTCAGTTTGAGTACTTAATACAACTGTTTTGTTGTAATAAGTGGTGATACCACTTCACCTTCAAAAGCTAAATGAATATAATGGTGGCTCCTCAATCTAAACGTTTGAATTGAGGTGCCACCTCAGAACTAGGAATATTATGAATGAATAATTATCAATTTGGTATGATTTTGTACTACCAAGAATAATTAGTACACAATATAGCTCGTTGGGGCTGATACTAAAAAAGCTAAAATACGATAGTTACATATACATTGAACTTTAGTTTTGTTGAAAAATGTACGCGTCGAAGTCATTTCGAGTTTGGTCTGTGGAGCCACATATAAAGTATTGTAGCTGTTTTAATTTCGTTTATTCCCGTTGATTCACACCATTTTGTGTCACACTGTTACTCAACGGGAAAATATATTCCCGTTGAGTAATACCGTAACTCAGTGTCACTATTTTTTCCCCGTATGTATGTAGCTGGATCATGCCCTGAAGTACCAGGCTACCATATCTATGTAGGAGATGTTTAGCATACTCTTATTTTATTTATATAATAATCTTAAGGATACAATGGTCCACGAGTCTGGTGGGATAAAATAAAAGTCCAGGATCGGGGCCTCATTATTTATCCTTAAATAACTGTATTTATGTCCATTTTTTACTAAACATTTCCAAAGCTTAGGTAACTGTTATCACCACCATTTATCTCTTTTTCATAATTCATAATTCATAATAACTTTATTTGTGGCACATAGGTAGATACAATTATATAGATGTATAAATTTTTACAAGTTCGAGACTATGGCCCGCCTGTAGGCATACAAATATTTAACATAATAAATTAATTACGATACATTAATAACAATGTCATTACAATATTTTACATGTCAACAAATAAAATAAAAGTGGAATCAAAAATAAATATAATTTTACAAATAATTAGGGATTTAAAATTGTAATTCTATTAAAAATAAAAAAATAGAAAATAAAACTAGCGGCGCACAGACTTGTCATTAATAAATTCAGCGACCGAGTAGTAAGCCCTGTCCAGCAACAAACGTGATAACTGATTTTTAAATAAATGTATTGGTAGCTGTTTCAGGCTGTCAGGTAATCGATTATATATTTTAATAGCCATAGCAAGAACACCTTTCTGATACAGCATAGTTTTTGAAGGGTGTATGTAAAGCTTCGTTTTATTTCTTAAGTTTATTTTATTTATAGTCTCTGCGGCTACAAATAAATGAGGATTGATTTTAACGAATAAAGCTAATTCCAATATATATAGACATGGAAGTGTCAGAATTTTTATAGATTTGAAGTATTCTTTACAGGAGTCAATTGTTTGTATGCTGCTTAAGGCACGAATACATCGCTTTTGTGACCTAAATACCATTTCTCGATTTGTGGAATTACCCCAAAATATAACTCCATACCGCAAAATGGAGTCAACAAATCCATAGTATGCCGTACGAGCTGTATTTAAACTTGATATACGTTTGGTTTGTTTGAGTGCATATACAAAGTTATTAATTTTCTTACAGAGCTGCTCTGTGTGACATTTCCAATTAAGTGCACTATCTATATATAACCCTAGGAATTTGATTTCATTTACTGATTCAATGTCAATACCCATATAATTTACTTTAATGTCAATTTGATTATTTTTTTGTCGAAAATGCATGATTTTGGTTTTATTTACATTTAATATTAGATTGTTACTACTTAGCCATTTAATTACAGTTTTAATAGTGTCATTTACTTCTTTTTCATACGTCAACTTATTATCACATTTTATTACTATGGTACTGTCGTCAGCAAAAAGTACCATAGGGTGTTGTATACTTTTTGGCAAGTCATTAATATAAAGTAGGAACAATAAAGGCCCTAAAATGCTGCCCTGGGGTACTCCTAACGAGTTTTGCCTGTAATCTGAGATAAAACGTTTTTCAGTTTTAGTTTTTTGACACATGTTGTTTATTGCAGTGTACTGTTTTCTGTTACTAAGGTATGATTCTAGAAGTTGTAGTGCATTTCCTCTGATTCCATATGCATTTAACTTTTGCAATAATAGATCATGACGAACATAATCGAAAGCTTTAGACATATCCATATACACTGCACAAACAGGGATTCTTTTATCCATAGATTTAGTCACCAATTTCACCAAATCATATATCGCAATGTTTGTGCTCTTGTTTTTACGAAAACCGCTTTGTTCTTTAGCAAATATGTTATTTTTCTCAAAAAATGGATATAATCGGTTGAAAATGGATTTTTCAAAGATCTTGGAAAATACAGGAATAAGCGATATTGGCCTATAATTAGCTGCTTCTTTTTTATCACCTTTTCTTCTTTTTTCCTTTTTTTCTTTAGATAGACTGAGTGAAAAATCGCTAAGAGACTCAACGCTAAGCAAATGTTAGTGAAAACGAGCATGAGTCTTTTAAGATGCGGAAAGCGGCTCCTCAATCTAAACATACATAAATGGATCTTCACCAGCAATTGCTTATTAGGGTCTACTATTTCAAACGCCTATATCAACGCATCTTTATAGGATTATTCCGATCTGTCACACTGCCTTACGGAAACATACCAAACAAAAACGTTTGATCTGTCCCCCTGTTTGCTAACAAGGGGACAGATCAAACGTTTTTACATTTTACATTACATTTTTGCGTTTTTTGAGGGGGCAATTCAAGCTTTTTACGCATGACCGGTTTCTTCAGTACCCTTTTTAATAACGAGGGGACAAATCAAACTATTTATTACTGCTATCTCATGATGGGACTGCTGGTATTTTTTCCCCAGAGGTTCCATTAACCAGACTGCTGGTAATTTTAATCCCAGACTTTCCACTAACTGGCTATTCACTGTTAGTAGTAGGTACAGTACTTTTATTCCTCGATTCCCACTAGTTCAGTATATGTAGTTCAGTGACTGAACTAGTGGGAATGTTTTTCTTACTAGTTCAGTTGGTTGAACTAGTTTTTTCTCTCTCGCTAGTTCAGACTACTGAACTAGTCCGAATGGTTTTTTCATTTATTCAGTTGACTTAACTACTGAGTTGGCTATAAAATAAGACTATTTTCTATATTGATTGATTGGTTATACCAATCAAGTACCTATAGAAAATAGTCTTATTATATAATATACGCGTTCAATATACATTATAACCAATCGAGTACCTATAGAAAACAGTCGTATTGAATAGCCAACTCGCTAGTTAAGTCCCTTTGTTCCCGTTAAGTCACACCATTTTGTGTCACACTGTTACACATTGGGAATAATATTCCCGATGAGTAACACTGTAACTCAATGCTACTATTTCTTCCCGTTGAGTGACAGTGTAACTAAACAGAACTCTGTATTCACGTTAAGTAACACCTTCTTGGGTAAAATCATTGTTCAAATGTAGCTGGATCATCCCCTGAAGTACCAGGCTACCATATCTATGTAAGAGATGTTTAGCATACTCTTATTTTATTTATATCATAATCGTAGGGGTACAATAAATAACCTCTCATATACTTATGGTAGCCTGGTACTTCAGGGGATCATCCCCTGAAGTACCCAGCTACATACATACGAATTCGAACAATGATTTTACTTACAGTGTTACTCATCGGAAATCATTTTTCCCAATGTGTTACAGTGTGACACACAATGGTGTGACTCAACGGAAACAAAGGGTTAAGTCAACTGAATAAATGAGAAAACCATTCTGACTAGTTCAGTAGACTAAACTAGCGAGAGAAAAAAAAACACTAGTTTAACCAACTGAACTAGTAAGAAAAACATTTCCACTAGTTCAGTAACTGAACTACATCAACTGCAACTGAACTAGTAAGAAAATCGTTCCCACTAGTTCAGTCACTGAACTACATCGACTGAACTAGTGGGAATATAGGCTTTTATTTCATGAAGCAACGTGAAATCACACCAGTTCTACCGTGGAACTGCTCAGAACAAATGGTAATAACCAAGTGTCAAACACGCTACGAATGTGCACGTGTCTATGAGTGGCGTTAGCATATAAATTTTAACAGATGGAAAAGATATTATTTTTTATTATTATTAAAGAACGTGAATCTGTGTAACTTATTTCATTAAAGTTAAGTAAGTTAATAATAAATAAAGTATAACTAAGTAGATAAGTAAATCCGAAGAAGTGGTAGCGGCGTTACGGTATGTTCCGTGTAATGCCGCGGAGTAATCAGCATGCACACGGGGCTATGTGTCAGAGCTGAGCCTACACGGGCGAATCGAGAACAGGCCTGAGGGCAACTGTTAACCTGTACTATGATGAAGAAGGAACACGGGGGTCGTTTTAGTGGGTAATCTCGGTATTTATCATCTTCGACCGAGGAGCCCCACATACATAACCCTGTATTGTTCTTTTCCCCACAATGCAGAGTAGGCACAAACTTCTTTCTTCCCCCGTAAAATAAAAGTAGATAAGTAAATAAAAAATCGCCCACGATCTTAGTAATAAGCACTACTTGTTTAAAAAATTGAAATCGCGAAAAATAGATCAACTGTTTAATACAAACGTATCGTGTAGGTTTAACTATTTAAACTTATTATATTTATAAATTATTATTTTTTAAATATGAAATTATAAAATGGTGGTAACGGTGTATGAGTATAACACAAACTCATACATCGTTTTTAGGGTACCGTACCCAAAGGGTAAAGTCTTTGTAATACGGCGATAACTCCGCTGTCCGTCCATCCGTCCGTCCGTCCGTCTATCACCAGCCGCCTTATTCTCAACTGCCGAAAAAGATTCAAATATCGAAAAGTCTATACCTGTAAATTTTTATCGTAGTACGCCAAAGAGAGACGGCATGTGACTTTTCGAATCGAATCCGTGATCCGACAGTTGAGAATAAGAAGGGGCAAAGAGTAATGTAAGTATAAGGGGGTAGGCTTTATCTGATGAACCGTGACAGTTAGACAGTTGAAATTTTCTCAGATGATGTTTTTTTTTTTTTTTATACTAAGCACGACAAATGACTCAACACCACCTGATGTGAAGCAGTAAGAAGAGTCCATATGCGAAGACAGCTAGTGCAGTTCAGACACTGCTCTAGCTGCCTCCACCTTGCCGGCCCGAAAGGTGCTTTTTCACGCCTCTTTTGAAGGAACCCATGTTATAGGAAGGAGGGAACACATGTGCTGGCAAAGAATTCCAAGTTCTGGAAGTTCGACAAAGAAAAGAGCTACTAAATTTCTTTGTACGTGATGTTGAGGTGGAGACAGTGAATTGATGACTCCGAAGACCGGCACGCGTGCTCCTGAGTAGGAAGGGTGAAGGTGGGATAAGGTCAAATAGCTCTTCAGAACACTCTCCGTGATATAGCCGATAGAAGACGCTAAGCGACGCAATGTCTCGACGCAATTGCAGAGGCTCAAGGTTGTTGGTGACCTCTACATCGCCAACGATACGGACAGCACGACGCTGCAATCTGTCCAGGGCATCGAGTAGGTACTTGGCGGAGCCATCCCACAAGTGCGAGCAATATTCCACGCAAGACCGGACCTGAGGTTGAGGCCTGAGGTCACAGTCATCTGCATAACAATGAATGTTTCCTAACGGAATCATGTCATTGATATAAAGAAGAAAGAGTGTGGGGGATAGAACAGAGCCTTGTGGTACACCAGCATTCACTGACATGAACCGCGAAGCGCATCCATCTGCGAGGACACGGATTCTTCGCTTATGCAGGAAGCCGGCAATCCAGTTACAGAGCTGAGCGGGCAGACCGTATGCCGGGAGCTTGGAGAGAAGAGCCCTGTGCCAGACCCGATCGAACGCTTTGGCAATGTCAAGGCTAACTGCCAGTGACTCACCACGTTTGTCAATAGCTTCACCCCAGACATGCATTAAGTACGCTAGAAGATCACCCGTTGACCGGTTCGGCCGAAACCCGTACTGTCGATCATTAATTAATGAGTGATCTTCTAGGTATCGGATCAGCTGGTGGTTTAAGATCCGTTCCATGACCTTGCAAAGAACTGAGGTGACAGCTATCGGGCGGTAGTTAGCTGGGTCTGATCGGTCTCCCTTTTTGGGGACCGGTTGCACATTGGCCTCTCTCCAAGATTCCGGCACACACCCAGAAGAGAGAGAAAGACGGTATAGCCGCGTTAAGACAGGAGACAACTCCGCTGCGCAGTTTTTCAGTACTATCGCTGGAATGCCATCAGGCCCACTAGCTTTCCGGACGTCGATTGACTGAAGCTCCGCACGTACATCACATTGCCTAATACGTATATCGGGCATTGTGTGGCCTCAGTGGGAGAGTTTTGGTGGCTGTAAGTTGCAGTCATCGATTCGGGAGTGAGCAGCAAAGAGTTTTACCAAGAGATCGGCTTTCTTTTGCGGCTTGTGAGCTAGCGAGCCGTCAGAACATCTCAACGGGGCAGCGAGGGTTGACAAAAGTTGGATTGCACGGCTTTGGCCAGACGCCAGTAGCTACGGCTTCCCGTAGGATGCGTAAGAAGTTCTTGGCCAACTCGTGCAACGCGCTGTGCATCCGCTCTGATGAAAGCCCTTTTGCAGGACTTGGTGGCGTTGTTATATACTGCTTTCAGTGAGTCAATGTTGGGATCCCCGCAAGCTCGGCCCCTAATCCAAGCGCGGTATGCCGACTGTCTGTTTTCATCAGCTAAGGCACAATCGCGGTTGAACCAGAGGTTACGCCTACCCCTACACTACTGATGAGATCGGAGTGAGGGATATAGTACTCCATCCCTAACATGATCTCATCAGCAACAGCAGTAGCGCTAGCGTTCGGGTCCAGCTCACTGAAACAGCGCTGCCTCCAAGGGATAGATGCGAAGTAATCCCGCATACCGTCCCAATCTGCCGACGCATAGTGCCAGATGCGGCGTTTGGCAACCATAGGTACCGGTGGCGATGCCCGTGGCACCCCAGCGGATACCAGGCAGTGATCTGATGTTCCCAAAGGAGCACGAACCTCTAGCCGATATCCATCCGGGCGAGTCGTCAGCAGAAGGTCCAACAATGAGGGCGCGTGACCGACAATGTCTGGAATCCTGGTGGGCTGGTTTACCAGTTGGGTCAGGTCGTGCGTGAGAGCGAAAGCGTGGGCAGTTCTACCAGCATGGTCAGTTTTAGAGGAACTTAACCACGACTCGTGGTGAGCATTGAAGTCCCCTAAAAACACCAATTCCGCGGTTGGAAACTGCTCCTGCGCAACATCTGCCACCCGACTAAGATGTTCGAAAAGTCGAGTTGTCTCCATGTCACCGCTGTGGGATCTATAGAGGCACACGTATATTTGGCAATGTGTGCCCAGGTCCACATGCACCCCAAGAATAGAGAAGGAAGGGTCCTCCAAACAGCGCAGACGGCGACAGCAAACATCCGCCCGGACAAACAAGCATACCCCGGCCTTCGCTTTGAAGGACTCTTCAAGAGCGTAGCCGGGGTAATCCAAGTAGCTAGTGTCTGCCGGGCGGAGTATTTGCGTCTCCGTCAAAAACAGCATTTCGGGTCGAGCCGTCTCGAGATGTTGGTGGACGGCATTGAGGTTAGCATGGAGCCCACGGATGTTAGTGAGCCCGACCTCAAACAGCGTGGTTGTGGTGGGGGTGTGCACCGCTGAACGACCGGAACTGTTTTTGAGCGCTGCCATAGTTAATATAGAAGGAGGAGAGGCGTGAATTGGGGGGACGTTGCCGCGATATATACGGGCAAAGCGTGAGGCCTGTTTCCCCAGGTAATAGCCGACAGTAGAGAAGCCCTGACCCGCCGAACGGAAGGGCCCCCGAACCCCCCCGGGAATGGCCGCCGGGACCCCACCACCCGGTCACCAACCGGCACGACGGACCACCCCAAGATTATGCGTGGCATGATAGGGCAGCCTCACGAACTGGTTAGGTTCGCTTGGGCCCCTGTACTGTACCACGGGCGGCCAGCGGAACAGCCGTTTCTTCGGGTCTCCCTGGTCGGCGGGTCAATGCAGTCTACCTGGCTCTGGTTAGACGGAAGCCGTCACTGACCGCATCCATCGCCGCAACGTCTCCCCAAGCTCTGGTTGTACGCTGACTGATCCCGGAACGCGACCACAAGTGGTCACTTGGCGGGTTTTACGCCATGCGTACGGTGGTCACTAACCAGACGGGTGTTCAGACCCTACCACCAGTCGAGCAGTTGGTAGCTCGGTAATCCCTTAGTCGCCTCTTACGACACCCACGGGAAGAAATGGGGCGGTGAATTGTATTCTTAATCCTTCACCGCACGGACAAAATGTATTTCTGTTGCCGCTATAACACAAATACTAATAAATAGAATTAATAAATATTTAAGGGGGCTCCCATATGATTTTTTTGCTTGTTTTTGCTCGATATTGATAACGGTAACAGGCAGACGATATATAGCACTTTAACACTTAGCACTTTATAGCGCTTTATAGGCAGACGCTGTTTGTAGATAACGATACGGAACGGAACCTTTCGTGCACAAGTCTGACTCGCACTTGGCCGGTTTTTCGGGATCGGGATCAAAGTAAAAGATATATTACCAAACGTATTGGTTAAATGGTGGCGCGGGAACGACTGCCGCTCAAAATTATTATTATTATTATCTTGTATTTGGGGCTTTTCGGTATTTTTAGACTGATTTGTCACTGCGACCTAAAAGATCTATTGTGACTTGCCACCAATAGTTATAATAAAACCTTGATTTGGGCACTTTCCATAAATTTTAGGATTTTCCCAACCTCAAGGGTCTCAACTTCATTTGGGTGAATAGTGTGTCTCCCCAGATAAAGGCTTCGTTTGTGGATAAAGGGTCCACAGTTGCAAAGGAGGTGCATTGTGGTTTCGCGCTCCCGTGTACAGAATCTGCAAACATCCGAATCACTTAATTTTAGGTTAAATAAGTGTCTGTTCAGTTTGCAGTGGCCTGTTAAAGCTCTAATCATGGCACTCGCGTTACTCCTGCTGAGCTTTATCAGCTCTTCAGTTCGTTTAGCACAGTAGCCATGTATCAGGGACTTTGAATGTATCAAACCAGGTGTCCTTAGCCATTGTTCGGAGGACTCCTGTATGAGTTTGCTTTTGAGATAGTGCATGGCCTGGTTCTTTGAGATTCCGCAGAAAGGTTCCGGTCCAATCTGTCGTCCCTGAGCCCCAGCTCTGGCTAATTCATCGGCCTTTTCATTGCCTATGACGCCAGAGTGACCAGGCACCCATCTCAGAGTGATTCTGTTGTTGATCCCCAGTGTATTTAATTCCTCCACGCAGTCTTTTACTAATTTTGAATGCAGTGTATTCGCATTTATAGCATTAAGCGCTGCTTGGCTGTCGGAGTAGATATAAATTCTTTGGTTAACGTAGTTCCTTAGGCGGTTAGCCTGCACACATTCAATAATGGCGTAGACTTCCGCCTGGAAAATGGTGGCGTATTTTCCGAGGTTGACGCTTTTACTAAACCTTGGTCTGACTCCATACACCCCACATCCTACGTTGTTACCCATTTTGGAGCCATCTGTAAACCATGTGAGGCATCCAGCTTCGGAGGAAGTAGTGACTTGTGGATAAATGTTGTTTTGGATTTTCGCCCAGTCCTCCCTGCTAGGCAGTTCAACTGTATAGTTTTTGTGGAAGTTGAGTTGTGGTAGCATGACGTCAGAAGTCATTGCTAATGGAGGTAGTTCAAACACAGCTTGATGTAATGATCGCAGTGTTTGAGATGCCCATTGTGCTTTCCCAGAGACGCCTGCCCTATACATTCCAGCCTTTGCCTCTTTTCCAATAAATAGATCCAGAGGCGGTAGGTTGAGAAGAGCATTAAGGGCTGCCGCCGGGGTTGTGCGCATAGCACCAGTTGCCATCAAGCACGCGGTGCGTTGTAAGCTGGTTAGCTTATTGATGGTTGTTATTTGCCTGACTTTTTTCCCCCAGACTACCCAGACTACCCCAGACGCCGCTTAAAATACAATTTGACAATAAGTTGCACAGGCGCGTTGTAGTTTAATCTAGTTTATTTATACAACTAGATGACAAACAAGCTGACGACCCACCTGTTAATAAGTGGTTACCACCGCCTACAGACACCTGCAATAACAAGTAAAAATAGCAGGTGCAGGTGCTAGAAGTATGTTGTACGCTAGAGATAATAAGATAGGTACTACATGTTGTCCCTACAAGCGGTATCGGTAATCGGCAATATCGGCATAGAGTAACTTATAGAAATCGGCACAGCGTCTCGGAGTTAAAATATCCTAAATATTGAAGTTGACATATTATACTACAAAAAACTGAAGGAAACATAAAAATAGGATTTTTAGAAATAACCTGCAAAGATCAACAACGTCCGACACAAGATCTTAATTTTGGGATATTAGGTGTATTACCATCATCCATCCATGGGTCCATCTTAGAGAAGACATCACTTTGATAAATTTTTCTGTAAAGTCGGGAAGACCATAAAATCTAACAATGTAGATAGATTTCATGAGAAATGCACGACGAAGCGATTTGTTTATTATGATGGACCCTTTATCGATCGCCATCATAATAAAATGGTTGTCAGTTTTCTACCGTTTGGCGGGTTCGATTCCCAGCTTAAGTAAAGTTACTTAATTAATTTTTGAATGATGTTATTCATCTTATAAAAATCCAGTGTTTTGTTTAATATAAAGGAATGTTCCCTTGGAGTACAATTTAATGATTTCAATAAGGTTACTTTCCCTAATAGTTTGACTTATTCTATAAACGTACTGAATTTTAACGACTAAATGTTGTTTACAATCTATAGATTGATGACCGGAAATCTATAGTCTATGGCCCGCAAGGAAGCCACCATAGAGAAGTCGAAGAGGCTAGTTATTATCTATGTTACTCCACGCGCCGCCATTTTGAGATGACATTTGTTGTTTCCGTGAAGCGTTGAAATGTGATTTTTCCTAGAAAGAAAAAAAATCTGTAATGAGGACTTATTAAATAATTGAATAATAATAGAAACAGTAAAGTGAAAATGGGTGAAGAATATATGGAAACACAGGACTCTTTAATGAATGAATTACACAATCGTGGAAATGAAATTGTTGACAATGTTGGTGATATTCCTAAGGATTTTGGGGACATGATGGGCTACGATGATGGTGGTTACGAAGACGATGATGGGTCGTTCAGAGGAGGTAGAGGACGTGGAAATTTCAGGTAAGAAATCGCTACCAAAAATATAATTACTAATTTGCCGGCCAGTAAACTGTCTTCGAATAACATGAGCCCCCATTCTTTTTCGCGCCCAACCGGCTTCTGCATGCCTTTTTCATAAATTTGTAATTATATTTTGATAGCAATTATTCATTTAATATTAATGCAAATTTCTAAATACGCTTAAACTTGTAATGAATTTTTGAGGCGTAGTATAATCAATTATTTGTCCAAGGTTACTCTTTTTTTAGCGTTAAAATTTTAACAGTATTCACGATTGGTAGTGATTGTACTAGTTTCATTCATAGTATTTCAGTAAATGTTAAGAAAATTAGGTGTTTTTGACGTTCAAATTATAAAATTTATAAATTTTTTATCTGTACAATAACACAAAACTAAATTACTTATCCACAAGTCAGACTGGTCTAAGGTTGCCATAAAGGTGACCCATAATCATGGCTTTGTAAATAACTTAGATTATTAGTAAATTAAAGGGTAGCAGTTTCATCATCATTACCAGCCTATTTGCATTTCACTGCTGGGCATAGGCCTTTCTACATAGGAGAAGCAAGACGGCTATAACACCACTACACTAGCCCAATGTGAGTTGGTGGGCAAAAATAGTTCCAGTAACAACTGGGACCAACACCTTAACATGCCTTCTAAAGCACATAGAAGCTTAAGATTAAACATTTGAACTATGTGGGGATTGACCATAGTTGTATTGTTTTTATAATTGAAATCTATTTAATGTTGCATAAAGTTAGAGCTGGCTTAAAGCTAAAGGCTATCTCATTTTTATTAGTAAAGTAAGACAGAGACAACATCACATTTTATTCATTGAGCTGCATAAGACCCCCAGTAGCATGAGACAATCAAAAATCCATTGTGTATTGAGTGTATGGATTAATGTGTTAAACCGGGTTAAACTAAAGAGGTTTCATTATATCATTGATAGGTCTATATTTTTTATATTTATGTCATGTGTGTTGGCTAGTAATGTTGATTTTCTGTATTCGTTTTTATTATTTTGATTACCAAAGTTATATTCGAACAAGTCTTTCTTTTTATTTAATATACACAAAAATCCACTCTCTGCAAAAAAACCAGGTCTAATTTTAGACCCTTCTTCTTCTTTTCATTTTATAGCTTCTCATTTAGACGAATTCTGCCAGTGTCGAGTTTATGATAGATACACGTTATAATGATTAACTATCATTATAACGTGTATCTATCATAAACTTGACTATCATGTACTATTGAAGTTTTCCCAAAGTCTGAAATAGAAAACACGTCACAAACATATACCATCACCTCGTTATGAATATAGGAATCTACATAACTACAGTAAGTTAGGATAATTATATGCAGAAGGATTAATAACTTATAATCTAATTTTGTTAGCTAAAATAAATTTGGACAAGGTACTTATAAAGGGAATAAATACGTATGATTTTAGACCCTGGTTAGTTATAAAGTTTTGATTAAACTTCTACAGTGGCCAAGCTAATTGTTGGGTACAGCTGGATGAAAAAAGTTCATATTCATTTCAAATATCTGCATCATCATTCAGTTTGTCCTGTGTAAATTCTAGATTGTTTGTCGCACTTGTTTGGCGACAAGGAATATTTTGAGTTGATTTATTATTCTGTACAAAATGTATGAGAAAAGTTTTTGGGGATTACTGTCCTTTCTGGTTCTCAAACCTTAATTGTTCCATAGAGTCTCTACATTAAATAAGATTGATAGATATAAAAATTTGTTTATGGTATTGAAGCATTTTTTGCCACTGACTGTTTTCCAAAATTTGTGAATGCAGTACAGAATATCTTAAAATGTCATGAATGGTCTCCTCAGAACATCCACCTTTCTTATTTCAGTCGTGAAACAGTTGCTGTGTTTCGGATTGAAGGGGAAGGTAGCCAGTGTAATTACTGGGCATGGGCGGCATTTCATCTCAGACCCCAGGATGACAACGCACTGTTATTGTTACAGTTGTTAACACAATGTTTTTGAGACAGACTATATTTCATCTCTCTACAGTGTACAGATGATATAAAGCTATGCTGTTGTCTTCTCTATAATCTTACAAAGTGTTTTTTAAATCAAAATGTACTGTAAAAGCTAAACACAGAAAAATAAACCCTATTTCTTAATGTGGTGTAGTAAAATTGTATAGCTTATGTAGGCATGACCAATTTGAGCTAACTTTTGATTCCAGTGTAACCAATACAACAGATTGATTTTGCACAGTGAATTTATGACCCAAATTTTCTTTTTGTTTTCCATGTTGAATGCTTTTATGTTTTATTTAACAATGGCTGACAGAAAGCATACTGCTGACTTGATGGCAAGCGGTCTGTAGCTACTTCTAACAAAGGCTTTTGAAACTTTTAATTGATGACTATGCGATTTGTGTTTATTGTAACTAGATACATAGTTTGAGGTGGACCCTAATAACTGCGACACAGTTGTCCACTAATGTACTTCTTATTGTAAATGTTAAGTTCTGTTATCCAGTCGAAGTCAAGAGTAAATGCCCCCAGCTGCCCCAAATTTTTTCTATTAAGTGCTCTGGCCACCCTAGCGATGTTACTCATGACTCATGACGCGATTCGACGCGAATAATAGCGCATAGGTACTGTTGACTGTGTACCAAATTTATCAATTTATCGTAATGTGGTGTTCATTCGTATGTGATATTTTCCCTATAAGATCACAGCCAAGGGCTCATCTCATGCAATAACATGCCGTTCTCAATAATTAGTATTACAAACGGAATAGAGGCAGTTTTAAGATTTAACTGCAAATAATGTGCAGTCGACAGTAAGCGTGCGATATCCCTCGTGTCGTGACACGTCATGAGGGTATACCCTAACTTATATAGAGCACTATGAATGGTTGCAATATTCTGTAAGGTGAACATTCTTCTAAGTACCCAAAACTCTTGTGGATAATACTACTGCCCCACTTTCTTTTTTGTACAGACAATACACATGAAATGAAACACTAGGTAGTAGAACCGTATGTAGGGTCGCCTCGGTAAGTACCATCGCATTCTAATTTCAGCCTAGAAACAGTTCACTGTGTTTCAGATTTAAGGGAAAGGTAGCCAGTGTAATTACTTTGCATGGATGGTATTTCATCTTAGGCCTCAGGATAACAACGCACCTGCAATATCGAGTGGTTTTTCCTTGTTATTGCATGTGTAACCGCTTACCACCAGTTGGGCCATCAGCTTGTTTGTTATCTAGTTGTATAAAAGAAAACAGTTCTAATAATATATATATATGAACATAGTAAGAGTAGTATTAAAGGTTGAACTGGTAAATTAAATAAAGTGAGAACATGTATAGGCAAATTGGGTCCTCAAGAAGCACTTTTGTATGAAAATAGAAGCACTTTGTATGAAAATATCTAATTTGTATGAATATCACAAAACAAATAGTGTTAATTAACAATGTCATATTGTCAGTCTGCCTTTCATATCTGAATTTACGTTATGCTTGACGTGTTGTCGTATGTACGTTACTCCTTGACTGCCTAAAACTCCTTGCAAATTAAACATCATAATTATTTGCCAAATAGACAATAATGTTTTTATTGATTTTGTGATTTAGATATTGATTTATGCTCAATAAAATTGATTTCATTGGTATTTTCATGGCTTAGCTTGCATTGGAGTTTGCACAAAGTGTTTTATAAAAGCTATTTATATATTTAAATCAAAATTGATTTCCTTTAATCATTATCAACCTTACTTATAATCCCCAGTTAAGCCTATTTTAGTCAAACATTTTATGTGTATGTTTATTTTGTGTATCATCATTCTCATATCAGCCGAGAGATGCCTACTGCTGGGCATAGGCCTCCGGAAAGGATCTCCAAACCGATCGGTCCTGCGCTGCCAGTATCCTGCTTGTGTCTAAGTACAGTTAATCTCAGAAGTAAATGCTAGCATCAAATCGAATATTAAATGAAATTAATAATAGGTGCTACGAGTTGTTATTGGGACCTGGTGCTCTAGTGCTTAACTACTTTTATGTCTGACTGTTGAATTGTTAAATAAAATGTATTGGTACGAATTTCTTTAAATATATTTAAATGAACAATTTTATGATTGAGAGTTTGTTGACATCATAATGATCAGTTTAGTTTAAGTGAAATCATATTATCTTTAATTAAGTAAGAATTTAAGAAATTCACTATTGTTTACAATTCTTTAAAATCATAATGTATATTTAGATGCAGTTGCGAATTCATCTGTTTGCAAAGCTATTATTTAGATTTTATAAAATGTATTTAGTATTTTTTGATGAGATTCTATGTTGATCGGCGGTTGTATCCCACTATTTCTATGGAAATACAAAATTGAATTTGTGTTTTTTTTTCTAATTATATACCATTATTTCCATGACGACAAAATCGCAATGGTAAGGGCGTTTAATACGTGCGTTGCACGGAGGGACACGCTCCATACAAGGGCGGTCATAAATAGTTAAAGTCCTGTTACTATCAATACATTGTATTATTTTAGTGACTTATAGTTGTAAAAGTGTTTTAGGAACATTAAAATGAAAGAAGTACATGTATTTACGGAATAAAAAACGTTTACTTCAGTAAAAAACAAATATAAACAATAACATACTTTTACCTAAATTTATCATGAACAAACACTTAAAAATTGGAATGTAAAACATATATTTTAAATAAAATAAGAGTCAAAACATTGATAACATTATTTAATTATAATAAAATAATAGAAATAAATAAATTAAAATTAATTAAATACAAAAAAAACAAAACAACTAACAAAATACAAATAAATTATTCTTATTCTAACAATATTAAACATGTAACAATTCTATTACACTTTGTGACAGAGTATTTTTCTTTTTAGGGGGAAGTTTCCGAAGACTTGTAATATAAGGATCTGAATGTAATAATAGTCGTTGTATTAAATCTTGATTGGTAACTTCACGTGACATTTTTCGAGTGTGACTTCGTCTATAAATTTTGATATACTTATTTGTCGCTTCAGCAGCTTCTTCGGAAAGTTCTCCTATAGATAACAATGCATAACTTATAATATCTGATCCATGTACGAGCACCTTGTGGACAGAAGCAGGAAGACTATACCACGGATATTCCTCGACCAGGCTGTATGCTGTTTGTAATGCATAGTCTTTAAACTTGCATTCATTAATTTTATGTCCAGAAGATAACGTTTGTAATATTACACAACAACGATCTATGAGATCCTTATTCAAACCTGTAATTTCAGCAGATACAGCTGATTCCAAAAAAAACTTCCTGGCCGTGTTTCCGTCGTTAGACGTCCCGCTTCCACCACTACGCGGCTTGTCAACTATTAAACCTAATCGTTCCCTAAACTGGGACTGTACATATTGTTTTTTATTTGATAACAATTGTTTATCACTATCTAGCCTAACTTGCCATTTTTTTATGTCTAATCTATATGAAAGATGAATAAAATATTCGAAGAAACGTATCCAAGAATGTAGTGGTGATAATCCAAATTGGTATCTACTCTCTATTACAGGTTTTTGTAAACATTCGTCTATTTTATTCATCTCTTTAGGGGTAGCATTACATATATAACATCTACTTGTAGATGTTTCACTTAAAGCACTACAAATTTTACCATCTACCATTGAAAGCTGCAACTTATGAGAAACGACCAATTCACGATTGTCGATCTGAATAAAAGTAGGTTGCAAACTTTCAATTTTATCCTTAAAATAAGCTTCCTCTTGCAAAGACACTGCTGTGCTTTCTTTCAAAAATTGAAATCGAATAGGACGGCAGTACCTAGTGGAAGAGGGTCGAGGATTTTTCCATAAAATTTTACAATTATCTTCAGCTAATTTTACAATAATTTGAAGGGGTACATAAGATGTTACAAACAAACTACTATCTTCTAAAGTTGAATCTGAAAAAAATTGTTTGTATTCACTATGTCCAGTGCTGCCATCGAATCCCCATTTCCCAAGTAAAGAGATATTAGACAAACAATCATCAGGAATCTGATCTAAGACCTCTTTTTGAGATTCAAGGATTCGAGAAGCTGTGTGATCAAAAAGACTTTGTAATTCAACTTCAGCTGAAGACTCGGAAACAGTTATATTAGAAGGGTAACATCTCTGTTTCGCTTTAGTAATTTGTTGGTAACATGGTAATACATTAGGAGAAATCTTACTATTAACAAAGTTTTTAATTAATAAATACTGATGTTTTGTCAACTGAGCATCAGTCACAAGTGACAAGACATCATCAGTGCTAACTCTAGATATACACGAATCGAATGAACAGTCTGAAACATCAAGCAATGCACTCACAGTAGAATCATCAGACTTTGACAAATCAGCTACTCTCCGACGTTTAGTCCTTTTACTACATTGCGTAAAAGGTTTTCGAGGACGACCACGTGAATGACACGGCGACGTTTCAGACGGAGTACATTGCTTATTATTTTTCACAAGTTGAATTTTTTCAATAACATTAAACCAATCGGAATTCTTATATAAAAGCTTGGTTTTATCCCTATTACATTTTTTCCAGAATCGAGCAATAGCTTTACATAAATTATTAACAATTTTCTCTAAATAATGAATATCAATGTTCTCAGCATCGTTCAGAGTAGTCAACAAACTTTGTAGGACTTGACGACACTTTTCCGAGTCATTATCGGTATTGACAGTTAGCCATATTTCAAGAATATGCATTCTTGAAAACGAGCATATATATAAATTACCTAAAACAAAAAAAAAACGGTTAAAATTCAGTCACAAAACCTACACAAAGCACTAAGACTAAATAAACTAATTTCGTAGCAAATGCTACGAGATAATCTGGCAACCGTAGCACCCTTGTCATCGCCAAAAGGGCAGATAAGGGCAGCCAAGTTTTAATTTTCCTAAGATAAGAAAGTCTAAAGATTATGGTGCAATATACCTCCATAGTCGGAGCGAGTGGGAACATATTTAAAAGTTTATTCAAACTTTGAATATTAAAATATAATACTCCAAGAAAAGTCGCCTCGTAGCAATGACATACTAAAGAAAATATATACTAAGATACAATTAAAATAAAAATATTAATTATTACATACCCTGTTCTTGGATATCCATTTCAGAAAAAACTCACACAGCACTCACAGGTCCCGCAATGACAACAAATGACGTCACGCTTTTTAATGACTCACTGATAACAGTATTTACGATTGGCGATGCGCTCTCTTTGAATGCACAATAGATAATGAAGGCGCACTCTAATTACTGACCTATTTATAGTTTCAGAAGGTACCGCAACTATCCAATGTAACGACAAGGAATAAAATGTAAAACAAGAAAGCAGGTTTTTAAGATTTATGACCTATGGATGTCCCACTGTGCGTTGCACTAAAGGAGGGATAGGTGTTTGAAGTTTCCTCATCATAACACTTTATAAATTACATATAGAACCTATGTAATATGTTTATTAATTAACTTCACACGCAGATAGTGTAATGTATAAGTGGGAAAAACTATTTTAGTATTTCAATTAATGAAAATGGCGGGATACACCGCGATCGGCCTTCATTTCTTGTAAACCTAAAGACTACTGACTGACCCTATCGGGAAGAAGTGGCCTACACTTCTCTCTACCTGTTCTAAAGAGGTCCATAACAAGTGGCCAGCTAACTCTTCCTTTCACCAGTTCTAAAGAGGGTCATTTTTAATTTGACCACTGCCTTGTATACCTTCAGTGGCCAAAAGTGCCTTTGTAAAATGAAAAATAGGTTTTTCTATCGTAACAATTACAGATAAAGAAAGAAAACGATGAAAAAATATAAGCTCAGGCAGGAATCGAACCCGCGTCTCCTGATGTCCGGCCAGACGCGATTACCATTACGCCACCGGAGCACTAGTTGTAGCCTGCTATTTTCTTCACCGCTCTCTATCCTTCTTAACGTTTTTTTTTTTTTTATATAACTAGATGACAAACAAGCTGACTAATAGGCTTTATTTCAGCCTTTTAAGTAAAAAACAGAGTTCTGGTGTACACAGGCAGACTTGTCTTCTATTCTGTGAGCCGACCGCCTCCTCCATCCACGATAGTCCCAGTGAAACTGTCAGTGAATTATTCAATTACTTCCCCTCATTTGATGAAACGAAGGCCTTTTTATACAACTAGATGACAAACAAGAACCGCCGCCTATAGACACCTGCAATAACAAGGAAAAGCACTTGATATTGCAGGTGCATTGTCATCCTGAGGCCTAAGATGAAATGCCGTCCATGCCCAGTAATTACACTACCTTTCCCTTCAATCCGAAACACAGCAAACTGTTTCACGGCTGAAATAAGAAAGGCGGTGGTACCTACCCAGACGACCCTACATATGGGTCTACCACCTAGTAAATTATAATTAACCTATTGCAACGTTTATCTCACCACTCATTGAAGTTAACAACTCTAGTGATCCGAAAGAATACTTTTACAAGCATTTTTAAACTTCCAGTTAAGGTGAAGAAATTAGCAGGTAATACCTAGTGCTCCGGTGGCGTAGTGGTAATCGCGTCTGGCCGGACAGCAGGATACGCGAGTTCGATTCCCGCCTGGAGCATATATTTTTTCATCTTTTTTTATTCTTTCTTTATTTGTAATTGTTACAATTAAGAAGGCGTTAAAACGCATCAAAAATCATTTTTGAAAGTTAACTTTTAAACGCAGGTAGTTTTACTTTTTTTTGCTAGCCATGTCACCTTAAAGTATAATTTTACACTTTCAGACGCGGTAATAGCAATCGAGGAAACCAAGGACCTCCCCCCGCTTGGATGAATGGGCCACCACCGCCTATGAGATTTAGAGGGCGAGGATACGGTCCTGGGGGTCCGCCAATGAGAGGCCGGGGGTTCTTTAGGGGTCGTGGCGGGCCGAGGTTCCCGTCGAACGGTCCGCCGAATTATGACAACAATTGGGGGCCGATGGGACCTCCTCCACCTGGTAATGTGCACTTTATTTATATTTTCAATCTTAAAATTGACGGCTTATTGTAATTCGTTAAAGGAAGGTCGTATGCTTGTTTGTCACCCATTAATTATATTGGTTATAAATTAAAAGTACACCATACTAAATCCTTGACAAGCGAAATATGACGTCAATTATCGTCGCTGTTTGCAAAAAGATTGCATCCATATTATAAATGGAAAAGTAACTGTCGGTTTTCTTGCTTAAGCCACTGGACCGAATTACATGAAATTTGGTATGAAGTATGAGACCCTGAGAAAGACAGGGTACTTTTTCATAATATTGCCATGGGTGGCCTCCTAGTGTTTTATACTTTTCATAATTTTAAATTGAGACAAACAATATCTAATAAAACCATGTTTTCAGGTATGATGGGTGGCCCGCCTCCTTACGGACCTCCTCCAGGAATGATGCCTCCCGGGGGGCCTATGGGACCCCCGCCTAATATGATGGGTCAGCCGCCGCCGTTTGGGGGTCCGCCGGGAATGCCTCCGCCCAATATGGTAAGTTTTTACACAGAATTGTGAAGCAATGTCAACAGTAGTTTCTAATTTAAATCTTTGTCGAGATTTGTCTACTAAATAGGCCCGATGTAGAGACGTCTGGGTAGGTACCACCGCCTTTCCTATTTCAGCCCTGAAACTGTTCGCTGTGTTTCGTGTTGATGGGAATGGTAGCCAGTGTGATTATCGGGCATGGAAGGCATTTCATCTTAGGCCTCAAGACTCAGTGATTTTGTCCTTGTTGTCTATACTCGACGGTGACTACTTAGGTGGGCCTTCAGCTTGTTTGTCATTTAGTTCTATAAAAAATAAAAGTCTGTTCGTGCTATTTAAAATCTTTACAATTTCGATGACACGAATATATTAAAATCATCGTCACTAACTTATATTTGTCCCACTGCTGGGCACAGGCCTTCTCACCTGGAAGGAACACGAGGACTTTGGGCTATAATACCACCAGATGGCTGGTTGGTGGGCTTAAGCAGTATCAACCGGGACCAACGGTTTAACGTGCCTTCCGAAGCGCGAAGAGTAGCTCAAGATTGCAAATTTTGTTGACCCATCTGGAACCGTCCATGGCGAACGTTGCACTGCGCCACAGGACTCCACATTTTGAAATTAGTGATTTATTTAAACTTTAATTGCACAAAATGAGTTACAATTTAGCGGACTTAATGCCATTAGGCATTCTCTACCAGTCAACCGGAAAGTTGAGTCCGAAATGATTGAATAGGTAGTGCACAAACAACTGTTTTAAAAATTAAAATATACAATAACATGTAAATACACATATGCATAATAATGAAAAATAAATATTGTTAAGATGTATAATTATGGATAAATACGCAATTAATAAATACATAGGTGTATAATAAATACATATTAAATAAATACAGAAATTATCATAATTGAAATCCCACTTTCCAGCCTGCACCAGAGTTGTGGGTGGAAACAAAGTCTGATGAAGGCAAATCCTATTACTACCACTCTCGGACAAGAGAGACGACCTGGACGAGGCCTCAGGAAGGCCCCACGCTGAAAGTGGTCAGTCAAGCTGAGATCGAAGTCATGGCTGCTTCTGGTGAGTTGCAGATAGTGCTTTGTTCAATCTGGTGATAACTTTTTTAATTAGGGCCATAGTTTGCACCCCTGATCAGGTAGGGTCGTCTGGGTAGGTCCCACCGCCTTTCTTATTTCAGCCGTGAAACAGTTCGCTGTGTTTCGGATTGAAGGAAATTACTGGGCATGGACGGCATTTTATCTTTGGCCTCAGGATGACAACGCACCTGCAATATCAAGTGATTTTCCCCTGATATTGCAGGTGTATAGGCGGCGGTAACCGCTTACTATCAGGTGGGCTGTCAGCTTGTTTGTCATCTAGTTGTATAAAAAAAAACATCCCTTAGACATGTGTTATCATCATCATTATCCACCAGCCTATACACGTCCCAATGCTGGGCACAGGCATTCCTACAAGGGAGAAATAAATTAGGAGTTTGGGCCATAACACCACCGCGCTGGCCCAATACGAGTTGGTGGGTTATAGGATTGCATTAACAACCGGGACCAACGGCTTAACGTGCATTACAAAGCACAGACGAGCGAGAGATAAGAAATGTTTGGTTGTCCCATCCCGGGATTGACCATGGCGAAAGCTGCTTTGTTTTTGTAATAGAAACCCGAGCGCTCAGACCGCTAAGCGACCAAGCTCCTCATGTGTACCACAAACATGAATAAATGATTATTAACTACTAGCTGTGCCCGCGACTTCGTTCGCGTGGATGTCGGGAAATAGAAACTTGAAAGTTGATTACCAAAATATGTTTATAGTGAGTCAATTTCAAAAGTTAGACATATGATGTCGCGAACTTTTTTTAGAACTTTTAAAGAAGAACAATTCTCACATACATGACTTTTGCGTAACTTTAACCGTTTACGGAGCGCACGCAACGAATGCTCTGAAAAAGAATATTTTTTCCCGTTTTTGCAACATTTTTCATTGATGCTCATCTGCTATTAGTCGTAGCGTGATGATATATAGCTTATATAATACCGCAATAAATGGACTATTCAACACAAAAACAATTTTTCAATTCGAATCAGTAGTTCCTGAGATTTAGCGCGTTCAACCAAACAAACAAACTCTTCAACTTTATAATATTAGGATACAAGGTGTTATAAAAAGGTGTAATCATATTTTAAGGGCTCATTCTACCCATCAGTACAAACAACTTTTACTATGAGAACAACTACGAAATCGCAAAAAAGAAATCAGCTGTTCCATACACTGCGTCGAGTAAGTACATTGACCTCACTATGGAACAGCTGATATCTTTCTCGCGATTTTGTACTTGTCCTCATAGTAAAAGTTGCTTGTATTGATGGGTACAATAAGCCCTTAAAATATGACTACACCTTTTTATAACATCTTGTAGATGATTATTGCTGGTCGTATGGTAACAAGCCCGTTCTCCCCAGGTCAGTTAGGCGGTATGGGCCCAGGAATGCCCATGCCCAACCCCATGGGAGGCGGCATGCCTGTCATGCCCAATGGGATGCCGGCGCCAGGGCATCCGCCATTCATGTCGCATCCGCCACCCTGGATCAAGGATCAACAAGGTAAGTTGATCTATAAATATTAATTATCCATTGAGACTCACTTCTAAAGATTCATATAAGAGATGTTCCAAAAATTTTAGGCCCGGCGCCCTAGGTCTAGAAAAATAGGTAAAAATATGCAGAACAGTGATCAATCGACCGTTTTATTTTATTTGCTTTTTTGCGTGGTACAAAACAAGATTTTTTAAAGAAATAATTGCAACACAGTCAAATATTCGTCATGGCGCCTATGTCACTTTGGTGACGTTTAGTTGACTTCTATGTTAACCGCCATATTGAGTAACGGTGAAATCGACGAAAATTTTCATCTTTTGTACAAACCAACTATCCATGAAAGCGAATTATTAGTATTTTTCTATACCTGACCGGCTATGAAACATTCTTTATAATGATTTGCCCTCAGAATCATTGATTTTCTAGCTTAAACATTTTTCTTGATATTTGGGAATTTTATTTTAATCATATTAATTTGTTATATATTGTTTCAGTTCCACTCCAAAAACAGGACAAGCCAGAAGAAGCTAATGTTGGTGAACTAGACGAGATGCCTCCCGGGGAGAGCGCCCCACCAGTCTTACAACCTCCCAATGGTCAGTATTAACTTGTGATACAAAAGTCCGACATAAAATTTAAGGGTGTTCGTGTGTTCCTAGGCAAATGGCACCTCTGAAAGTGTGATGCCTTTCAGACCATTTTTATTTTCCGATTAAATTAATAAAACCATTGCCACACCTGCTCGTGACAATCTTAAAGGTGGAGACTGACTGACTTGTAACATTTTGGTGTAATGTAATCAATCAATCAATGATTTTTTATTGTGGAACACAGGTAACAAAACTAGGTTGATATAAACATAAAATACAATTCCAGCTTTGACCTACCATTTCGGCATACAATTGTAATGAAATCAGCGCTAAGTAATAAATACAATACAATGCAGAAAAAAAACAAAAAAATATTTGCATCTGCTTAGAAACAAATCGGACCAGCACTGAAAAACTACTTACAGAGTCCTGTCATTCAAAACCTCTGCCAAAGTATAATTGGATTTGTCCAACAGAAAATCTCGCAGCTTGTGTTTAAAAGAATATAAATCACTATTGAACCTTATTTTCTTAGGAATTTTGTTATAAATTCGGAGTGCAGCACAAAATGTATCGAGTTTTCTGTTACAAATAACAGAAACCAAAGACTGACTTGTACCGTTAGTTTGTAATGTAACATTCGCGGCGAGCACCGCGTGCTCCACTCGACTGTCGGTCATTCCATCTCGTTTTGCACTCACGATTTTTGATAAGAAAAATTCAGTGCGAGAACGAAAAAACTATTTTATTTATTGACAAATACAGAGAAAAACCAACCAAACACAGAGAAACACGCAACCTTTACGTCTGACATTATAAGTAAAAAAGGAACACACGTTATACTACGCACACACATACACAAATGGTGTCTTACTACGTTACCCCCCCCCCCCCCCCCCCCCCCGCAACCCCAGAATTCAAATTTTATTTCTGAATAGCCCAAAATATTACACAAAGTGACGGTAGTTAACTTAAAACTTATCAAACCAAGTGACATTAAAAATCTAACATTGATTAAATTCCGAAAAAAATTCAAGACGGCTATTACGGCGGTATTCAAAATAGTTTTTATAGTTTAAACAAATGTTTTGACCATAAAACTTGAGTTGCTATTGATTGTGACTTTAATGAGATTGATTGTATTTAATTTAACTATTGATTTATTATTATTTTTTGATTGCATGCCCAAAATGGGTGAATGTGTCTTGTACTTCTAATATTAAGATTAAAAACTGGTATGTGAACGACATTCTCGCATAGTAAAATTCTATTCTATTCTAAAACTTATCAAAGACAAGACTGAAGATGTCAATCTTCAGTCTTCCCGTGATGAAGATCATTGTAGAGTAATGGAAACGTCGGGTGTATAATAATAATGTAACATCTAATCAAGCATGAGTTCAACGCGGTGAAGTGGTTTTATTTCAATTGTGCAAACGGATATTAAAATAAATCAAATCAAAGTTTATTTATTTATTTATCGGATCACCAACATAAGAAACAGCTTTAAACATAATGTACTTAGACCAAACAATATTAACATTATACTAACTGCTCTTATAATTATAGGTAACCACATCACCTGTTGATAGATTATAGTTATAGAAATAAATGCGAATTAGAACACAAAGTGTATTTTAGTATATTATTCCTAATTTTTTATATGAATAAATACTTAGGTATGCATGTGTATATAAAAGTAATAAACTAAATGACTAGGTAAGCATTTATAGGCATTAAGTAGCTCTTTTAATAATATTTTAAAAAATCAAGAATTTGACAACAATTATCTTTATAATAATATTATTATTTATTATTTTGTTGACAGGCAATATGCCGCCCAACTTTCCTCAATCCATGCCCCCTGGTATTCCCGGCGGCCCCGGTGTTCCCGGCGGTCCCGGAGGCCCCGGCGGTCCCGGGGGGCCGGTAGGCCCCGGCGGTCCAGGAGGCCCAGGGCAGTTTGGACCCCCCGGAGGGTTCCCTGGTCCGTGGCCTGGATGGGGCGGATGGCCCCCTCCGATGGTGGGGCAGCCGCCGCCTAATATGCAGCCGGCCAATGTGCCTATTACCGGTGAGTTTGTAAACAAAACTATTAAAATTTATACAAGATAAAAGTAAAAAAGACACACTTTGCGCGCTAAATTTGCATTTTATTATAATAGCTAAATAGGTAGCTATTATAATAACATGCCAATTTAGCGCGCAGAACCTATTTCTTACAATTATAAGCATTACATTTCATAATAACAATTTAAAATCTATAAATTATATGTCAGTAAAATCAATAATAGAAAGAAAGAAAATATGTTTATTTGGCACATTATCACAAGTATTAGATACATAACAATAAAATTAATATATGTACAGAATGTTTACAAATATTCGCTTCTTACATGTATGTAACACATTAACATTTTATGACTTAATGATAATGATATGTACCCAAATCGGTTACCACTCAGCTATAAGTCAAATGAAAATGAAAATGAAAATATCTTTATTCAATTAGGCCCCCAAGAAGCACTTTCGAATCGTCAACAAAAGAACCCTTATGTCTATCACATAAAAATAATATTAACTAACTAACAATTTTATAATGTTTTTCTCTCTGTCATATCTGGATCTATGTAAGCTAAGAATGTTATGTCAGTCTGTCTATCGGTCTGTCTGTCGGTCCGTCTGTCCGTCAGTCAGTCTGTCTGTCTGTCCGTCAGTCAGTCTGTCTGTCAGGCTGTCTGAATTTACACCGGTTCCAAAAGTTGAACTACCGAGAAGATTCCGGCAACAAACACGTGTAGTCACTCTTTTCAATCATTAAGTTACAATGTTTAATTACCAGTAATAGTATTTAGCAGCGCAGTGTCGCACAGAGTATAAAAAAGGTATATTAACGTACCAATAAGTACCAAAGGATGATAGATCCTTTGTCGCTGGTTTTCAGTGTAACCAGTTAACCCTATTATAATGATTAATTCTATAGAATACCTATACATTAACAGTCATTACTTTTAAAATTAGCAAGTCCAATAGAAATAAATAATCCTTCATACCTCACCTTTATAAATTTTCCTCCCCAGGTGCAGCCACTCAGCTCCCTCCTAGCAGCCAGCTACCGCCCGCGATGGCCCCGCCCGTGATGGCGCCCCCCTCGATGGCACCCCCTGCGATGGCACCCCCCTCGATGGCCCCCGCCTCAATGGGGGTTCCCCCCGCGGAGCCGACGCCGTCCGCCGCCAGTGAGCCCCCACCGGCTAATCAACCACAGCCTAAGAAGGAAATTGTGAGTTACGTTGGATATTATGGTGCCTTCCATACGACAATAAATTAAACCACGATCTTTAATAGTCCATAGAAATGGTTTGCCACTTTCAAAAACATGTTATTCATTTGGTAATTTCATATCATTTCTGTGACGGAAATAATGCAGCCAATGGCGCTAATTCTGGAGAACACATGCTAAGTCTAAATTTATGTTCAGTGCATCTCTTTCTCTCAATATAAATACGAAAAGGATGGCTTTTTTTTTATACTACTGGATGACAAACAAGCTGACGGCCCACCTGATGGAAAGCGGTAACCGCCGCCTATACACACCTGCAATAACAAGCTAAAATCACTTGATATTGCAGGTGCGTTGTATTCAAGAACAAGTGTTGAATATCTTCTAAAACACCACACAGTTCACAATTAGGGGTTTCTATTTTCTTCATCAGAAATCCAAACTTGTTACATGGATAGTGTCCAGAACGAAGTCTATTCACAGTTAATACATAATGCTTATCTAATGTAAAATTGTAGAACCATGGTACTCGAAGAGGCTGACCTTGTATAATTTTATACGAAATACCTTTTTCTCTTGAGCGTTCATCGAAATATTCTTTCCAATTAAAATAGCAAATGTTATTATATTTATTGATTAGTTCTGAATAAAATGGTTTTACTATAATAATAATAATAATATAATAATAATATTTATACACTCACACCTATTATCTAGCCCAAAGTAAGCATCATTAAGAGCTTGTATAATGGATACTAGATAACGAAGAAATAATGATAATAATATGTATATAAATATTAGAAATATACTAAATAAACATATAAACATCCATGACTCGTAAACAAATGTTCGTACTCATCATACAAACATTTGTTCCCACCGGGATTCGAACCCGGGACCTCTTGACCGAGTAGCCTGGGGTACAGACCACTCGGCCAGCCGGTCGTCAAAATCTCTTCGTCTTCTGTTATTGCCAATTTTGCTGAACGGTCAGCCTGATCTTTTGACTTAGTGATCGCTTGTCTGTGTAGGTGATTCCCCCGGAGCTAGTGGCCCGAGCCAACGAGTGGAGCACGCACCGAGCGCCGGACGGGCGACCCTACTACTACCACGCGGCCAATCAGGAGAGCGTCTGGGAGAAGCCCAAGCCGCTCAAGGAACTGCACGGTGAGCACCCCTTGTTTTTGTACTACTAGATATTTGTACCTTGTTTTTAACCCCCGACGAAAAAAGAGGGGTGTTATAAGTTTGATGTGTCTGTCTGTGTATCTGTCTGTGGCATCGTAGCGCCTATTTTGAATCGGTTTTTTTTGTTTGAAAGCTGATGTGCCTACGATGGTTCTTAGCTATAGTTTATGAAGATCAGTTCAGGCGTTTGATGACTATCAGGTCATTTTCTACATGATAATAGGGTTTTACTAACTTTTACACATCCGATTGATTTGAAATTTGGTGTACTGTCACTTCGGTGACATTCCCATGACATACTATCCTTGAGCTGATCCTATACCATCAAAAAGTCTGCGAAATGGTTAATTCTTCAAAAACTTACAGCAGATATAGCGTGTTTGGGCGTTTATGAATAGTCTAAATGAGATGGTGTTAGATAGATGATTAATGACGCCGGGGGTTACTTAAAATTTTTAATTTTGCAATTATTATATTAGAATAAAAAGGATTATTGTAAGTTGTATCTTATTGTATCTTATCTTATGTAAGTATGTATGTAGGTATATATAGATATACTAGCTGTGCCCGCGACTTCGTACGCGTGAAACAAACTTTCATCCCCTATTTTATCCCCTTGGGGGTAGAATTAATCAAAATCTTTTCTTAGCGGATGCCTACGTCATAACATCTACCTGTATGCCAAATTTCAGCCCGATCCGTCCAGTGGTTTGGGCTGTGCGTTGATAGATCACTATGTCAGTCAGTCAGTCACCTTTGAGTTATATATATTTAGAGGATTTGATAACTATGTAACTATGTATTTGAATATGTCAATATTATATTTACCTACACGACCTAACATCAAGACTTGAATATTTGGTTATATTTTGTATTTCAGATAGCATCACTTTAGATATTGTTTGGTTTGGTTTTTATTCAATTTCAGTGTTAAACTGTTTCTTTGAAGCTGTGCGTTGTTGTATGTACTACTACTATAATAAGATGATTTGTGTACATTTTATTGGCCTCGGCTGTCTATGTACCAAATAAAGAATAAGAAAATAGATGACAAACAAGCTGACGGCCCACCTGATGGTAAGCGAAACTGAACGAACGAAGAAAGAAGAAAGCGAACTGTTTCACGGCTGAAATAAGAAAGGCGGTGGTACCTACCCAGACGACCCAACATACGGGCCTACCACCTAGTAACCCTTTTTAAAAGCTTTTATTTAACTTGCTTATGTTCGGGTGGAATCTTGCTACTCGATTTTGAAGCAGATATCTTCAACCGATTGAGCTGAAATTTTGTATAAACGTTTAGTTTGGATGACAATACACGATAAGTTGTGTGACGTCATTCTAAATCAAATATGGCGAACCATCCAAGATGGTGGAATAGTTATTTTTTATGCACTTCTGCAATATGTGTATCAAATGAAAGGTCTTGTCGAGATTCAGAAACCTTTTATGATCATATAAATTGTGTATAATAAGGTTATTAGTTTATAGTTAAAATTTTAAAGAAATATTTTATTTTCTTCTTTTTAGAGCATTTAAATAAAAGCCTTTTTAAAAAGAGGTTTTTTTGCTTTTAATTTTCTTACACAACTAGATGACAAACAAGCTGACAGCCCACCTGATGGTAAGCGCCACCTGCAATAACAAGGAAAAGCACTTGATATTGGAGGTGCGTTGTCATCCTGGGGCCTAAGATGAAATGCCGTCCATGCCCAGTAATTACACTGGCTACCTTTCTCTTCAATCCGAAACACAGCGAACTATTTCACGGCTGAAATAGGAAAGGCGGTGGTACCTACCCCTTTTTTATTATTAATTTAATTTTACCGTTGTCACTGAGTAGTAAGCTGCCATAAGTTCACTAGGTGGTAGTATGACGTTGTTTTATAAAAAATATGTTTTTTGACGATTTAAAAGTGCTTCTTTGTGGCCTATTTAAATAAAAAATATTTTATGTCTTTCCTAGACCAGAGACACTAGCTTGGTGACTGCTTCTGTCAATAACAGTGATTGGTGCCATCTTGTATAAGACACATATTTGATTATGGCTCTTGTAGTCGATTGCAAATAGTTTAAAAAAAATTATTTTAACATTGTTAGTAATGTTTGAAAAATATATTTACTGTAAAAATTACAAATGAAGAAAGAAAACGATGAAAAAATGAATAACGAAATGAAAACGTTATAAATAAACGTAGAAAGCGGTGAAGAAGTTAGTAGGTAGCACCTAGTGCTCCGGTGGCGTAGTGGCAGTCGCGTCTGGCCGGACCCTAGGAGACGCGGGTTCGATTCCCGCCTGGAGCATATAAAATGAAAATATCTTTATTCAGTTAGGCCCCCCAAGAAACACTTTCGAATCGTAAAAAAACCCTTGTTTATCACATAAAATATACTAACTAACAATGTCATAATGTTTGTCTCTCTGTCTTGTCGTATAATTTTTTCATCGTTTTTATTCTTTATTTGTAATTGTTACAATGAAGTAGGTATTTAAACGCATCAAAAACGTTAAAATGTGATCACTAAATTGTTTCAGACCTCCGGGCCAAGATAGCAGCTGAGAAGAATAAAGTGGAGAAGAAGAAGCTTCTAGAACAACTGAAACTGGATGACAGCAAGATGGAAGGTGACAGTTTATATTTTTTCAAAAGAGATATTACAAAGACATTTAAGTTGAGTGTGTGGGTGGTATGGTGAGCAGCAGAAGTTGCTTACCTACCGCTTTAGTACTTAACCGACTTCAAAAACGCGGAGGTTTTTTAATTCGGTTAGTAAGTTTTTTTATGGTTGGATCAGGAATCTCCTGCGTAATCGATGGATTACTCCGATATACTCCAATGATTCGATTTACGTGATTTTTATATTCGATGCGGAATAGTTGCCCTTTGGTAAAAATTTATTTGAAATCGATTAGGTAGTTTGGTTTGTAAATCAAAATAACTGAAATGAGTAAGTCGTCTATGTATGTGAAAATGCGGATTTTTTCTTTCCTATGACTTTTTATTGAAACGATACGATAGTAGGAAACAATATAAGTTGACGGTCACCCATCTAGCTTCCACCTTAGAAAGTTATTACTGAAAATTGTGAAAAAAAATTTTAAACAAAAATTATTATTGAAACTAGACAAATTAATAAATTCAATTTCCAATCCGTACTGTTATATTGTTAGGACCATAAGAACTTAGCATAATAATATATCGCCCAAGCTATTGGCAGGCGTCGAGAGCGAGACACTGGTAAGAACGGTCAGCAATAGAATGAAATAGAATTTTGAAAGGTAAAACCGAATGAAGCGCCAAAGTATGAATTTGAAATTTGAATTTATATTGCTTTAAATATTGCCAGGAAAGGAGAATTCTAATCTTAGTATGAGCCCATGCCCCACCTCAAAACTTACACGTCCAAAAGTGAATCAGGGCGCAATTAGAAATTATTATGACATAGTATCTATAGATATCAATATATTTTTGTTTAAAGATGCGGTTTCTGAGATATACGTAAAACAAAACTGGATTGTTTCAACAGTTAAAACAATGGCAATGTTTGTCATCTCTCAAATTTCGTTTTATTATTTTCTTCCTAGATTAGAAACTTGTTCAATCCAATTAACTGAATTAAATTATTACTCATCATAATTGTAATGAAATAATAATAATATAAAAACCCACAATAAATACATTAAAATACCTTTTATGGTTTTTAAAACATAAAAAAGTATTTGTTTTCTATGAAACAAAACGCACTGGTCAATGGTCTCCATTGGCAAAATATTACATATCCGGGATAAAAGATTTTTGAATACTTTATTTAAATTGTCGATAAAACCTTATCACCATCTCATTGAGACTATTCATAAAAGCCCTAACACGCTATATCTGCTGTAATTTTCTGAAGAATTAAGCATTTCGCAAACTTTTTGATGGTACAGGATCAGCTCAAGGTTAGTATGTCATGGGAATGTCACCGAATGTGTATGTGACAGTACACGAAATTTCAAATCAATCGGATGTGTAAAAGTTAGTAAAACCCTATTATCATGTAGAAAATGAGCTGATAATCATCAAACGCCTGAACTGATCTTCATAAATTATAGCTAAGAACCATCGTAGTCACATCAGATTTCAAACAAAAAAACCCGAATCAAAATCGGTCCATTCGTTTAGGCACTACGATGCCACAGACACACACACAGATACACAGACAGACACGTCAAACTTATAACACCCCTCTTTTTTCGTCGGGGGTTAATAATCTTTTTATTTATGAGGCATTGGCAATATCGTATTTTATTATCGGCAATATCGTTTTGTTGGACATTAAACTTGGGTTGGGGCAAAAATTGTCATCCTCCTTTGGAAGGAGAAACGAGGTGCTATAACATGATGAATGAATGAATGAATGAAAAATGCTTATTTGGAGCATATAAATATAGTGCAATCATAAATATCTTAAAAATGAAAATTTTACATAATGCAGCCAGAATGGTGCCCACTCAGCTATAAGTCTTAGCAGTAAGCCGTGACGCTGGTTTTCAGTTATACCAGTTAAGATATTGTTTCATTAATAACAACAGCAGCTGATAACATTAAATAAGTATTACTTAGTATAACTAGAGTCAACCATCATACATGATATCAATTTGCAAAAAACTTAATAACGTAAAATTAATGTGTAATCATGCGTGCCTGAGTCAGAGTGCGCGTATGTGAGTGCGTGCGTATGTGTGTGTGTGTGTGTGTGTGTGTGCGCGTATGTTAGAAAACGAATCATAGTGTGCACACACAGAACGGGTGTTTATAGAGTGGCAGTTTGAAATTCCAAAAGGATCCTCTTGAGATGTTTTTAACCCCCGACGAAAAAAGAGGGGTGTTATAAGTTTGACGTGTCTGTCTGTGTATCTGTGTCTCTGTCTGTGGCATCGTAGCGCCTAAACGAATGGACTTTGATTCGTTTTTTTTTGTATGAAAGCTGATGTGACTAGGATGGTTCTTAGCTATAATTTATGAAGATCAGTTCAGGCGTTTGATGACTATCAGCTTATTTTCTACATGATAATAGGGTTCAACTAAGTTTTACACATACAATTGATTTGAAATTTGGTGTAGTGTCACTTCGGTGACATTCCCATGACATACTATCCTAGAGCTGATTGTATACCATCAAAAAGTCTGTGAAATGCTTAATTCTTCATAAACTTACAGCAGATATAGCGTGCTTGGGCTCTTATGAATAGTCTCAATGAGATGCTGTTAGATAGATGAATAATGACGCCTTGTCTCCTAGCGACGCCTCCAGTTTATACTAACACGCGAATGTTTGAAAGACATAATATTGAACAGTAATAGACGTGGAGGCGCACGCGGAGGCGGTGGCCGCCGCCGAGGCCGAACGCCAAGCGGCCGCCGAACGCGACGCCGAACGCGAGCGCGAGGCCGAACGCGAGCGCGAGCGACAGCGCGCCGACGCCGAGCGAGCGGAGAAGGAGCGCCAGGAGAGGGAGAAGGCGGAGAAGGAGAAGGCCGAGAAGGAGAAGGCCAAGCAGGACAAGAGCCGCCCCATCTCTAGCACGCCCATCTCCGGGACTCCGTGGTGAGTTTATTTACCATCTGATGTGGAAATAGTTATTTGTTATGCAAGAGTGCAAAAGTGCTCAATTTAATTGACCAAGCAAGCGAAGGATTCTAAAATTGAAATTTTGAATCGAAAGAGCACGTGGTGAAAAAACTTTGCACTAGAGTGCAACACGTAACTTTTCATCCTACCTCAGCGAGGAAATGACTAAATCGATCTAAAAAAAAGTACACAAAAAAAGGTTCAAAGTATAAGTTTTTAACAAATTAAAAAAGGTTGTATGATAAATTCGGCACCATGGAGGTTTATGTAAATAGGTTTAATGATGTTTTGAATTTACAAACTTAGTGCACACAATGTTCTAAATTCAATTTTACTTTATCCTTTAGCGGATAAAAACTTTTGCACTCAGATATCGAAGAGCAACAATACTCTTTCCGAGATAGGGGAATATAAAAAAAAATATAGTATAGTTATTAACAGTTCGCTGTGTTCCGTATTGAAGGGCAAGGTAGCCAGGAAAATGGACGGCATTTAATCTTAGGCCTCAGGGTGACAACGTAACTGCAATATCAAGTTATTTTATTGCAGGTGTCTATAGGCGGCGGTAACCGCTTACCATCAGGTGGGCCGACAGCTTGCTTGTCATCTAGTTGTAAAAAAAAAATACAATGCGTTAGGGATCCAGCTTTTGATATTTTACCTGCGTTATATACATTCAATTTCATCGACAAAAATCAAATCAACCCCTGATTAAATTTTTCATTCCTTATGCTCATAAAACCGGGTTTTTGTCTCATTTTTACTATGTGTATCTTATTAAACTATATCTCATTTTAAAGCTTATTAAATTTACTAACTTTCGATACACATTCATTAAAAAGTCAAAAGTAAAAAGTAATAAATTTCAATTTAAATTGCGATTTATGATTTGGTGAAATTGGTGACTAAATCTATGGATAAAAGAATCCCTGTTTGTGCAGTGTATATGGATATGTCAAAAGCTTTCGATTATGTTCGTCATGATCTATTATTGCAAAAGTTAAATGCATATGGAATCAGAGGAAATGCACTACAACTTCTAGAATCATACCTTAGTAACAGAAAACAGTACACTGCAATAAACAACATGTGTCAAAAAACTAAAACTGAAAAACGTTTTATCTCAGATTACAGGCAAAACTCGTTAGGAGTACCCCAGGGCAGCATTTTAGGGCCTTTATTGTTCCTACTTTATATTAATGACTTGCCAAAAAGTATACAACACCCTATGGTACTTTTTGCTGACGACAGTACCATAGTAATAAAATGTGATAATAAGTTGACGTATGAAAAAGAAGTAAATGACACTATTAAAACTGTAATTAAATGGCTAAGTAGTAACAATCTAATATTAAATGTAAATAAAACCAAAATCATGCATTTTAGACAAAAAAATAATTAAATTGACATTAAAGTAAATTATATGGGTATTGACATTGAACCAGTAAATGAAATCAAATTCCTAGGGTTATATATAGATAGCGCACTTAATTGGAAATGTCACACAGAACAGCTCTGTAAGAAAATTAATAACTTTGTATATGCACTCAAACAAACCAAACGTATATCAAGTTTAAATACAGCTCGTACGGCATACTACGGATTTGTTGACTCCATTTTGCGGTATGGAGTTATATTTTGGGGTAATTCCACAAATCGAGAAATGGTATTTAGGTCACAAAAGCGATATATTCGTGCCTTAAGCAGCATACAAACAATTGACTCCTGTAAAGAATACTTCAAATCTATAAAAATTCTGACACTTCCATGTCTATATATATTGGAATTAGCTTTATTCGTTAAAATCAATCCTCATTTATTTGTAGCCGCTGAGACTATAAATAAAATAAACTTTATAAATAAAACGAAGCTTTACATACACCCTTCAAAAACTATGCTGTATCAGAAAGGTGTTCTTGCTATGGCTATTAAAATATATAATCGATTACCTGACAGCCTGAAACAGCTACCAATACATTTATTTAAAAATCAGTTATCACGTTTGTTGCTGGACAGGGCTTACTACTCGGTCGCTGAATTTATTAATGACAAGTCTGTGCGCCGCTAGTTTTATTTTCTATTTTTTTATTTTTAATAGAATTACAATTTTAAATCCCTAATTATTTGTAAAATTATATTTATTTTTGATTCCACTTTTATTTTATTTGTTGACATGTAAAATATTGTAATGACATTGTTATTAATGTATCGTAATTAATTTATGTTAAATATTTGTATGCCTACAGGCGGGCCATAGTCTCGAACTTGTAAAAACTATACATCTATATAATTGTATCTACCTATGTGCCACAAATAAAGTTATTATTATGAATTATTTCCTAAAAAAATAATCAAATTATTTACAGTATTTTTTTTAGTTTTTTGTCTTCTTTTTAAAAAGTAGTTCGTTAACAATGTATTCATGTATTCTTAAGTTGTACCTTATGGGTTAAACTTTGTAATGATACTAAATTCAATAGCATATCAAGGAAAAAAACTGTTATGCTAAAACGACATAAAAAGTAAGACAATAATTTTCAATCACATTTTTTAATAAATATAATATTTCCGATTAAAAAGCTTTTACATTTAAAATACTTATTGAAAAGTTAACACAGTGGCGTTGCTGTCTTTAGATGGGCCCAGTATCAAAAATTTTTGGGGTCCCTATGTTGCATACGCGGCCGGTAGTCTGGGGGGCGGAACACTCGTCACCCTTGCTCAAAACCAAAACACCGGGGTGTACGCTTACGTCCGTGATACACGGAGCTAACTTGCACGTTAGAAATGTCTAAACCTAATAAACACACAAACAAACTCACTCAGCAAGTGTCCCTGACAGCACCTGAACAGCAGCGAAGGGAGGAGCGCTCCCCGAGGTTTGAAACTGGTCAAAGCCCTTCAATGGACCCTGACTATCTTCTAGGAACACTTGCTCACGACACAGAGGATCACACAAATATCACACAGAACACAGGGGGCCCTAGTTAGGCTGCCAAGACACCTGATTAGATTGCAATATCTTCGCGAGCCGGGAGTAATTAATTTATGCGCACTGTCACCGACCTCTCAAAACGCGTGTTGCTATGCGACTAACTAATCAATCGGGAGGGAATCCGGCGCGTGCCATTAGATTTCCGAACATCCCCCCGTCCCGAACCGTTACGAACGGTACGCTAATCCACGGGTAAACGAGAGAGGCTGGTAACCGCTCTCTTTAAAACTGAATCCCCAACCAAGACCTCGGCAAAGCGGGGAATGCCATCTGCACCGCAAATTAGTTTGACAATGCGACCTCGACGCCAGAACAAAGGCGGAAGGTTAGTATCCTTCACCAAAACGAGGTCCCCGTTCTTGGGTGGAGAGCTCTTATCGGTCCACTTAACACGCTGTTGCAAGATGTGCAAGTACTCAAGCGACCAGCGTGCCCAAAAACTCTGAGACAACTGTTGCAACAACTGGAATCGCGACAATCGGTTGCATCTCACATCTTTCAGCGGATATTCCGGCAGAGCATTAAGAGGTTGCCCTATCAAAAAATGGCCTGGAGTTAACGCTTCCAGATCATTCGGGTCGGAGGACAGTGGGCACAAGGGTCGCGAATTGAGGACGGCCTCAATTTTACAGAACACCGTGTCAAGCTCTTCAAAAGTAAGGACAGTTTCGCCAATAACGCGACGCAGGTGAGTCTTGGCCGCCTTCACACAAGCTTCAAATATTCCACCCCAGTGTGGACAAGCTGGAGGACTGAACTTCCAGGTTATCCCACGTTGTGAAAGGGTGGTTCCAATGTCTACCTTGTTTTCCGCTAGAAATTTACAAACATCTTTCAAATAATTATTTGCACCCTGATAATTAGTGCCACAATCGGAACGAATTAATGTCGGTAGTCCCCTGCGCGATACAAATCTGCTTAGCGTAGCTATGAAGGCTTCCGTTGACAATTCCGATACTACTTCTAAATGTACAGCCTTGGTGGATAGACAAACAAAGACACACAAATACGCTTTATAACACTTGGCATTTCGCAGTCGCGATGTCTTTACTCTGAAGGGACCAGCAAAATCAGTGCCAACTCCAGCAAAGGGTCTACTCTCCGTACCTCGATCCACAGGTAGATCACCCATTTGAGGTTGCATTGTAGTAGCTCTCAACCTATAGCACGGCATACAACGAAAGACAACGCTGCGACTAATTCTCCTAGCGGATAAAATCCAAAACTCACGCTGTAGGATCGCTAATAGAGCATTGATACCGGCATGAGAGTTCTTAATGTGGCGATCTGTAACTAACAATTGCACCAAATGCCCATCTTTTGGCAGCAATAGGGGATGGCGAGCTCCGAAAGATAAGCTAGCATTCCTAAGCCTCCCCCCTACTCTAATGAGACCATTTTCATCGAGGAATGGATTTAATCGTGAGATAGCGCCTTTTAGATTACAACCTACTTGACGCAAAGCGGCTATCTCTGACTTAAAGGTGTCACCCTGTACAACTCGAACCCAATACAACAACGCCTCCTGACGTTCCTCAGGCGTAAGATTCAATGATACTGATTTTTGTTGAGGTCGCTTGCAATTGTTATAGAAGCGTCGAATCCAAGCGGTAACTCCTAGCAGCTTATCAAGTGTGCTGTACCGATTCAACAAAAAACCAAAATCTATGGCTGGCTTCTCCAAAGTCAAACATTGTAATCCCGGAAGCGATAGAGCTGCCAAAGTTTGACCTGATGGCCAATTCGACTCTTGTCGTGTTAGCCACTTGGGACCCCACCACAGGGGGTGATACAAAAGCTGTGAAGCCCTACATCCTCGAGAGGCACAGTCAGCCGGATTCAACTCTCCGGGAACATGACGCCAAACCAAATCAACGGAGGAGTTGTGAATCTGTGCCACTCGGTTTGCAACAAAGACTTCCAGAGTATGAATTGGAGCCTTTAGCCAACACAGAACAATTTGACTGTCAGTCCAAGAATACACGCTACTTAATTCTACAGAACGCCCCAAGGTAGAACTAACGTGGTTCAATAGACGTGCCAGAAGAGCTGCTCCACACAATTCCATCTTCGGAATGGTAAGACGTGTCCGAAGGGGAGCGACTTTGCTCTTAGCTAATACCAGATGCACAGCAATCTTTCCGTCAACAGTCACGGTGCGGAGGAATACAACCGCAGCATATCCGCGTTCGGAAGCATCTGAAAATCCGTGGAGACTAGCTTTAAACTTCCCGGTCGGAAGAAATAGTCTCGGCAAAAATACCATATTGAGGTCAGGGAGAGATGATACAAAATCTACCCAATCAGCAAGCAACTCTCCCGGGAGAGGCTCATCCCACGACACTCCAAGAACCCAAAGACGCTGCAAAAAACATTTAGCCAAGAAGGTAACTGGGCTTATCCATCCAGTCGGATCAAATGTTCGCGCTATAGTTGACAAAACTAGACGCTTGGTCCAGATCTTTGGAACCCTCAAATCAATACAATATGTGAATATATCCGGGACAGGCCTATATTGCACTCCAAGAACCGTCACCATATTAGGATTATCAGCATTCTCAAAAAGATGAGGATCTTGTTGGTGCTCCTCAGGCAGACCAACGAGGACTTCAGGCGAGTTGGACAACCACTTCCTTAACTCGTATCCTCCTGCCTTCATAATAGCCACCAATTCATTTCGCAAGACCAATGCTTCATCTATGCTAGACGCTCCGGTGCAGATATCATCGACATAAGCGTCGTTAGTCAATACCTCAGCCGCACGAGGATAGTTCAAACGCTCCCTCTCCGCTAACTCACACAACGAACGAATAGCTACAAACGGACTTGAAGCTAACCCATACGTATTCGTGTTGAGCTCGTAAACCAGGAGGGGATCGCTTGAACATTCTCGCCACAAAATCAGCTGGTAACGACGGTCTTCTGGGTGGATAACAGTCTGCCTGAACATCATTCGGATATCCGTCATAAATACAATCTGGTGTCTACGGAAATTAGTGAGAATGTCTGAGATCTCCTTTTGCATCTTTGGACCCACATGCAGACATTGATTAAGGGAGACACCAGAAGACGTGGGGGCGGAGCCATTAAAAACCACACGAATTTTACCTCCTTTCAAAACAGCATGATGCGGAAGGAAGTAATGCTCCACCGAGCGCCAATCCAAATCCGATACCGACATATGGCCCAACTCTTCATACTCCCGCATGAAGTCAACGTACTTCTTACGGAAGACCGGGTCTTTGCTCATGCGGCGTTCCATTGACACTAGCCTCTTTTCCGCTAGCATTCTGGATTCGCCCAGAGGAGGTCGACCGGCACGAAAGGGCAATCGAGTCAGGAGACGACCAGAATGAAGACGACCAGTGTTATTCTGATAGAATAATTCACATTCCTCTTGTTCTGGGTTAACTCGTGGTTCGGATGGGGGTTCTTCAATCTCCCAAAACCTTTGAAGGGTATCAGAGAGAGAGGACCCAACAAAAAGGGAGCCATCATTAATAGGCGGGGGAGAAGCGTGGTGTACGGGACCCAAAACAACAAATCCGAGGACCGTCTCTAGGGCAACCAAACCACCCGGCTGTAATACCCGCTTGTTTCTTAACAGCAATCGCCCTAGGACGTCTGCTCCCAGCAGTACATCAACCGGACCTGGGGCGTAGAACTTGGAATCTGCCAGTACTAATCCTGACGTCAAAGAAATAATAGAGGGGTCAATTTGAAACGACGGCTGTCTACCTACTACCGTATTTAAAACGATAGCTGATGTTGTGATGCTCGGGTATGGGCAAGAAACGGGGGTGAAAGTAAACTGAACTTCGCCAACTAATTTGGGCACTTTCACGTCACCAATACCCCTAATCCCTTCATAGTGAGGTTGTATCCTAAGGCCTAACTGGCCAACCAAAGAAGAAGACAAAACACATCCCTGAGCACCCGAATCTAACAAAGCTCGTGCCTTGACAACTTTACCCCTCAGCCCTCTAACAGACACAGAGGCCGTCGGCAGAACAACAGTCTCTGGAGAAAGCTGGGGCGACATTAATTGTTAACAATTAGCAACAGGGGTTTCATCTGATGGAAACGGTCGCTCATAGCGATCAAGCACGTTCCATCTTGGTTGATACCTACGACGTTCTAAACGCGGATGATTAGCAAATGGTGGCGAGACTCGGCCGGTTTCAGTAGTAACACCATAATGAGTAGAATTTCTCTGGTCTCTAGGAGGTGGGGGATCCTTAGGGACCCTATTCTGTTCAACCTGGGATCGTCTAGACCCTACCGATTCACCATCAGAGTTACGCGGATAATCATTTCGCACAACGCCCCCGCCCGTGCGGGGTGCCTCACTAACCCTCGAAACGGCAGCGTTACGCCTACGGTCTCGTTCACTATCTGCACCATTCATGTTCATACACAAAGACGCATGATGCTTACCACCACAATACTTGCAAGGATGTGCCTGGGAACATTCTCGCTGGTAGTGTAAGCCCAAACATGAGTAGCATAATCCTCGTTGGCGAGCTATAGCCCTACGACCCTGTACACGCTGACTCAAGAACTTCCTACAACTGGGCGTCTGATGCCCAGAGTCCTTGCAATAAGTACACCTCGAGGTTTCCTGAACCACGGAGTACCGTTTGGGCTGTCTGGGTTCCTGTCGTCCCGAACGAGGGAATCTACTCGATGGCGGTGGTTGATCTGTAGTCCTCACCCAGGATGGGCCAGCTACATCGGAGTTGTCCGCTAGCCTACATTCATCCTCCATAAATTTCAAGAGGTCCTTAAAGGGTGGCAGGTATGTGGAGCTATCCCCACCAAATCTCTGCTCAAATCGCACCTTTAAATTGTCTGGCAACTTAGCCAACACAATGTGTAGTAAGAGAAAAGACCATTCCTCTACCGGCAAGTTCAAACTGCGTAAAGCATTAACGGCCACCAGAAGAGGGTTCAATATGTCAACTCGTAAACGCAACAGACTAGTAACTCGTGGGAGTCCTAAAATGCTAGCAACATGAGCGTCGGCTAGTCTCCTCACATTTTGGTACCGTCGGGTAATAATATCCATCGCCACCTTATAATTTTCATCCGTGGGGGCCAGATGCTGAACCTGCTCGCGGGCCTCCCCTTCCAAAACTGTGAGAAGGTAGGCGAGTTTCTGACCCGGCGTCAAATCATCCCTAGCGTCAACAAGGCTATTAAATAAATTTGAGAACCCTTCCCATTCCTCAAGTCTTCCTGAAAAGTGTCTCAAATCAAGAGGTGGTAGACGCGACCACAACGCGGGCATCGACCTCGACAGAGGTTTTGTCGCGTCCGAGTCTGATTCCCTACTCTGGAGAAGGGGTCGAGCCACCTCTGCTATACGGTCTGACAGATCGTAGCACTGGTCAACATCATTTTCGACCTCCTTGCGGACGACATCCTCAACATTGCCAGACTTTTCTAAAAACAGAGCATATTGCTCGTCGACAACTGCCATGCGTAAGGGAAGATCAACATACCTATTTAATAAGGCTTCCTGTCTATCTGGTCTATCCAGCAAGGCTGCGGCTGTTACTAGCCACCGCAACTCAGCCCGAATTTTCGCTTTACTAGAAAGTGCCGACATTATTTCGAACTACAATTATAATTACAATAAATTTTAAGTTAAGTAAGTGGAAGCGTAAATAATATATTTTTTTTCTAACAAAATAACAATCGCAAACAAATGCTAAACAATATTCAAATCAATTTACTTTAAAATTATTTTCTAGAACGAACGAAACCTTAAGTTATTAAAGTTAAATTAACTTAATACAAAAAAAACTTTAATGGTTTCAAAATAACAGAAATACAAATCGAATTAAACCAACCGTATTATCTACGACGTACGGTCTAAAACCGCATAAACACAATTCGCCGGCCGGCTTGTCGTAAACAAGTCGCACCTGGCAACAGGAGACAAAAGAATGTGCCACGCAGCTATCATTCACCGAGCACGTGAATAGATATTAACCTAATTATGATTTTAAATTCCTATGATTTTATTCAAATAATTTTTTTATCAATCATGGTAGACATTGGAAAAATAACCTACACGACCTAATATTAGGCAAATCAAACGTGCAGTCCAGTACTAAACAATTAATTAAAATTACAAATATTTTTTTTTATTTTATTTAACAACTAGCCCAATGGCTAAACTAACAATAAGTGGTGCTATCAAATGTAGCTAACCACGCTCTGCTACCAAAAGTATGTTGCATACGCGGCCGGTAGTCTGGGGGGCGGAACACTCGTCACCCTTGCTCAAAACCAAAACACCGGGGTGTACGCTTACGTCCGTGATACACGGAGCTAACTTGCACGTTAGAAATGTCTAAACCTAATAAACACACAAACAAACTCACTCAGCAAGTGTCCCTGACAGCACCTGAACAGCAGCGAAGGGAGGAGCGCTCCCCGAGGTTTGAAACTGGTCAAAGCCCTTCAATGGACCCTGACTATCTTCTAGGAACACTTGCTCACGACACAGAGGATCACACAAATATCACACAGAACACAGGGGGCCCTAGTTAGGCTGCCAAGACACCTGATTAGATTGCAATATCTTCGCGAGCCGGGAGTAATTAATTTATGCGCACTGTCACCGACCTCTCAAAACGCGTGTTGCTATGCGACTAACTAATCAATCGGGAGGGAATCCGGCGCGTGCCATTAGATTTCCGAACACCCTATGATAATTACACAAAGTGTCGGGTTTCACATGGTCTAAATGAAGACCATCAATGGAGGGGCGAATGGTTTTTTAAGAAAATATTAAAAGGATAAGTTTTTGAAGTACGTCGTTTTTGTTATGTGATTTGTCGAAGTGAAACCCTCCTAAAATAAGAATATAAATATCGTCCAAAAAAAAAAAAGATTATATTTTCCCCCACAAATTATTAGTACGAATTAAACACTGTATTATCAATCTAGCGGACTAATTCAATATACACATTCACACAAAAAAAATTACGCCTGTAGAATAAGAGAATGGAGAATGAAACGATTTTATACAAATCTGGGCCAAGAATGTAACGATATAAAAATAGTGCCAAATAAATGGTTATAACATAAAATCCGTACTCTGAAATTGACCGTTATGATTAGCGGATTGAGAAACTGAGACCGAAGTCCGCTAAGTCGTGTCGAAACATTAGGCAACTTTATAATTTGGTCAACATGTATATCAGCCAAGTGCCGAGTATTTTGGTATCTCTTCATAAGGAGATCCCGAGCCGTACGATACCCCCCATCAGATATTTTAATATGTTGCACAAGGCCACGTGCTTCTCCCGACAAGAGATACGCTAATTTTTGTGACGGCGACAAGTCACTACGAGAATCGACCAAAGTATCAAATAAATTATTGAAACCGACCCACTGATCCATCTCACCCGAAAATGTAGGCAACCTAAGCGTAGGTAAACGCGAAATCAAACCATCCGAATCAATATTAACATCCGATTTAGTCTCCAATGATATAGCCGAAGTCCCCAAAGTATCTAATTTTATTATCATAAGGTTATCAAAGGCCTCTAAGGCCCGCATATATTCCCGCCTAGCTGCCGTTACAATCTCATCTTCTGTGGTAATATTCGTATCTGCCAGTTCAATAATACGCTGATACGCAGTTTCTATCGCTGTAAATTCCGTATTTACCGTTAACAGCCGAACATGTAGTCTATTAGAATGTTCAGGCCGATCTATTAAGACCGCGCTGAATAAATCAATCCAGCCATAATGGTATAATAATAACCTACTTATAATATTATTACGAAAACAACTCAAAGCCGCTAGAACGTCCCGACCGGCCTTTGGGAACAAGTCTTACCCCAGCCTTCTAAACCCCAACAGTCCTTGGGCACAACTGGAACCAATGCAATGTACCGAACAAAAAAATGTTTTCACGTAAATATAGACGAATGTACCTATCAGTGTATCACCGCAGACTAAGTGTGGCCTAACGAATAAATAAATATACGCCGTTCGTACTTCTCGAAATATTTTACTACTTTATTTATCTACACTAGCAACACCGATAACCAAGAATCTATTTCCGATAATATGGCGTTTTTGACAGCCGATATGAATTAACCAACAAATTAACTACCACTCGAGAAACCACGCTCCGCTACTAGAAAATAGGTCCGCAATTACACGGAGCTTCTACAAATAAAATACCTGAAGCCCTAATAATGAAAAATAAGATGAATAGATTTAATAAATACCTTGGTGTAGATCAGTACTTAGCACATTTCTCCTGGGGCGCCCTGCTTTCTTCACAGTAGGCACACACTTTTGGCTTTTGATATTTTACCTGCGTGATATACATTCAATTTCATCGACAATAATCACCCCAGAGAGGGGCGCACCCCTCACCCCTCGAGAGGGGGTTGATTTAAAATTTCATTCCTTATGCTCATAAAACCGGGTTTTTTGGCTCATTTTACTATGTGTATCTTATTATACTATATCTCATTTTAAAGTTTATTAAATTTACTAACTTTCGATACCATTACATTCATTAAAAAGTAAAAAGGAATAAATTTCGATTTCTTACAAAAAATAATAAAATATTTTACCGTATTTATTTAGCTTTACCTTTTTTTAAAAAGAGTTAAACTTTGTAATGATGCCAAAATGTACAAAGTAATTATTCATATTTTTTAATACTTCAAGTACAGAACTTACCCTCTTTCAGGTAGTATACCGTTATTCTTTGAAATAGTAAACAACGTACGAAAAGTACAAAATGTGGTGTTAACTCAGGGGCGTAGCTAACGCCGTATGAATGATACGGAGCCCCGGGTTTCAGGGGCCCCGAACGTGTAAGAGAAAAAAAACGTAAAATATTGGTCGTGCTTTCCAGAAAAAAAATGTGATCCAAAAAAAACTATCGATGGTGGGGCCCATGTGCTACCCGAAGGACCCCCATGTATGTTTTGCGAAAATTTAGCATTTTTTGTCGATAGGTACCCTAAAGGTTGCATACTTTTTTAAAGAAGATGGAAAGTTTTGGCCAAAAATGTAATGAGTTGGGACATAGTTTAAAAAATTGGTTAGATTTTTTTATGTAAAATAATCTGCATAATTTGTCAATCTACAAGCGGAGAAATCTGGAAGTGATTATTTTCGTCAAATAATTTTTATATGAATAACTATGTTATTAATGGTTTATTTAATTATATGAAAGAAATCCCTGTATCAAAAGTTTTTGTCTACATAGCTATAGTAATTATTATATCTCGTACATATCTATATAATAATAATAATAATAATAATAATATTTATACACTCACACCTATTATCTAGCCCAAAGTAAGCATCATTAAGAGCTTGTGTTATGGATACTAGATAACGGAGAAATAATGATAATAATATGTATATAAATATTAGAAATATACTAAATAAACATATAAACATCCATGACTCGTAAACAAATGCTCGTACTCATCATACAAACATTTGTTCCTACCGGGATTCGAACCCGGGACCTCTAGACCGAGTAGCCTGGGGTACAGACCACTCGGCCAGCCGGTCGTCACCACAACAATATAACAATAACAACAAACAACAAACAACAACAACAACAACAAACAACAACAATATAACTTGTGTATATTTTAAAAAAATAATTTCAATTCGATTAATATCAGTCGTTGGTTGGCATTATGGTTAAAATGGTCTAGATGCCAAGCCGAAAAAATGATATTCAGCTTGGCAGTACCCTAAACTATCGATACTGTAATCATTAGTATCGAAAAAAGTATCGTATCCAAACGACCTGGAGGTTCTGACCCTCCGGTCATTTCTTGATCGGACAGCCTTTAAATCCTGTACCTGAGTACTCTCTTCAGAATGTGAAGATGTGTAAATTATCTCGTTTTCAATTATTACAACAAATAACTCAGAGATTTTGGCATCGGTGGCATTTAGAATACCTTCACACCCTGCAACAACGCATGAAGTGGACGGATGATGTCACTCCTCCAAAGGAAGGAGATTTAGTTATGTTGAAGGAAGATAACGTCCCTCCCCTTCATTGGCGTCTCGGTAGGATAGTAAAATTGTATCCAGGTTTGGATGGCGTTGTCAGACTCGCGGATATTAGGGTAGCTAGCGGTACTATTGTGAAACGGGCAATAGCCAAGCTTTCACGCTTGCCTATTGATTAGGCTTAGGGTTAGATTAGTTATATTTGTTTAGGGTTTTTAGTCAGTTAGTACTGATTGGGTGGGGGTATGTTCGGAATCGGAATAGATACTTAATCTTTATCAGATTTTTATTAATTTATTGATGGTAGGATTAGCTCTTGGCAGTTGAAATGTCATTGTGAAACAGTCTAGTCGGTATGTTAGCTCTCGGTTCGGTGCTAGATTTATAATAACTTTGGATTTTGAGTATCTACGGGAAATATAGTGTATTCTATATATAAATATATGTATTGTGTCATAATATACATAAAACCAACAAACCAAAAGTGTGTGCCTACTGTAGGAAAACAGGGCGCCCCAGGAGAAATGTGCTAAGTACTGATCTACACCAAGGTATTTATTAAATCTATTTATCTTATTTTTAATTATTAGGGATTTAGGTATTTTATTTGTAGAAGCTCCGTGTAATCGCGGACAATAACAATTACAAATAAAGAGAGAAAACGATGAACCCGCGTCTCCCGATTTCCGGCCAGAAAAGAGACGCGTCAAGTCAGGAGACGCGGGTTCTTGTCCCGCCTGGAGCATATATTTTTTCATCGTTTTATTTCTTTATTTGTCATTGATACTCTGATCTTTCCATGCCTCTTTTGAAGAGCCCCATGCCGTAGCTATGTGTAACGTATGACTTGTACCTGTTGCCAGGTGCGTGGTGTGGACGGGCGACGGGCGCGTGTTCTTCTACAACCCGACGGCGCACTCGTCGGTGTGGGAGCGGCCGCCGCAGCTGCTGGGCCGCGCGGACGTGGACGCCGCCGTCGGCCAGCCGCCCGCCGCGCTCGCGCACCTGCAGGTATGTGTACGTGTACACCTGCAGGTATGTGTACGTGTACAGCCGACGGCGCACTCGTCGGTGTGGGAGCACACGCCGCAGCTGCTGGGCCGCGCGGACGTGGACGCCGCCGTCGGCCAGCCGCCCGCCGCGCTCGCGCACCTGCAGGTATGTGTACGTGTACACCTGCAGGTATGTGTACGTGTACAGCCGACGGCGCACTCGTCGGTGTGGGAGCACACGCCGCAGCTGCTGGGCCGCGCGGACGTGGACGCCGCCGTCGGCCAGCCGCCCGCCGCGCTCGCGCACCTGCAGGTATGTGTACGTGTACACCTGCAGGTATGTGTACGTGTACAGCCGACGGCGCACTCGTCGGTGTGGGAGCACACGCCGCAGCTGCTGGGCCGCGCGGACGTGGACGCCGCCGTCGGCCAGCCGCCCGCCGCGCTCGCGCACCTGCAGGTATGTGTACGTGTACACCTGCAGGTATGTGTACGTGTACAGCCGACGGCGCACTCGTCGGTGTGGGAGCACACGCCGCAGCTGCTGGGCCGCGCGGACGTGGACGCCGCCGTCGGCCAGCCGCCCGCCGCGCTCGCGCACCTGCAGGTATGTGTACGTGTACACCTGCAGGTATGTGTACGTGTACAGCCGACGGCGCACTCGTCGGTGTGGGAGCACACGCCGCAGCTGCTGGGCCGCGCGGACGTGGACGCCGCCGTCGGCCAGCCGCCCGCCGCGCTCGCGCACCTGCAGGTATGTGTACGTGTACACCTGCAGGTATGTGTACGTGTACAGCCGACGGCGCACTCGTCGGTGTGGGAGCACACGCCGCAGCTGCTGGGCCGCGCGGACGTGGACGCCGCCGTCGGCCAGCCGCCCGCCGCGCTCGCGCACCTGCAGGTATGTGTACGTGTACACCTGCAGGTATGTGTACGTGTACAGCCGACGGCGCACTCGTCGGTGTGGGAGCACACGCCGCAGCTGCTGGGCCGCGCGGACGTGGACGCCGCCGTCGGCCAGCCGCCCGCCGCGCTCGCGCACCTGCAGGTATGTGTACGTGTACACCTGCAGGTATGTGTACGTGTACAGCCGACGGCGCACTCGTCGGTGTGGGAGCACACGCCGCAGCTGCTGGGCCGCGCGGACGTGGACGCCGCCGTCGGCCAGCCGCCCGCCGCGCTCGCGCACCTGCAGGTATGTGTACGTGTACACCTGCAGGTATGTGTACGTGTACAGCCGACGGCGCACTCGTCGGTGTGGGAGCGGCCGCCGCAGCTGCTGGGCCGCGCGGACGTGGACGCCGCCGTCGGCCAGCCGCCCGCCGCGCTCGCGCACCTGCAGGTATGTGTACGTGTACACCTGCAGGTATGTGTACGTGTACAGCCGACGGCGCACTCGTCGGTGTGGGAGCACACGCACTAATTTTCTGGATAAACAGTATTTAAAAATCTGCCTTTAACTGAAAAAATAATCAGTCAAATCTATGACCCTATCCCGACCTACTACAACCCTATCTGTATAGCAAGATATTAAAGAAACTATCCGTTGTGTTAGCGTAAGGAAGCGGCCAGTTCAGCGGCGGAAGCGGGAGCGGGAGCGGGCGGCAAAGCGTCCAACGGCGACCTGAAGCGGCCGGCAGACTCCGACAGCGACGACTCTGACGACCCGCCCAAGAAGACCAAGCACGACGAATGTGAGTTTGTTTTATTAATTAAGTGATAATAACTAATGAGGAGCTCGGTGGCGTAGTGGTGTCAGCGCTCTGGTTTTCATTACGGAAACCAAGCAACTTTCGCCATGGTCGATCCCGGAATGGGTCTATCAAAATTATAATCAATAAATTACAAAAAGTTACTATACTAAAAAAGTGATTTCCAAAAGTTACTATACTATTTAAAAGTGCTTCTTTGTGGCCTATTTAAATAAAATATTTTTTCTTTCTTTCTTTCTTTCTATTCAAGAATACTTTGATGATAAATTATAGACCCTTTTGTAATGAAGTACGTTATGAATTAATTAATTATACAATCCAATGTAATATACCTAATAATAATAATTATAATATACTTATCAATTAATCAAAAAATATAATGAGCCAAAGTAGAAAATGAACTATGTATTTTAAATATGAAAGTTATCTTGACCTATAATTAATTAATACAAAATATAATAAATTACATAACAAATAATAACAGAATAATTTCTAATAAAATATAATTGCTAAATTACATAAATAAAATAACTGTTAAGTACCTCTAACTATGTACAAAATGAAACTGATTACTACCATTAAAAATGTTGATTTATAAATGAAATGTAACATAAGAAATGCCTTTATACATATATATAAATAGTGAATAATAAATCCTCCTCCCTCCTAATATTTATAAATTGCTGAGCCCTACAGGGTCCATAATGAACTGTTAGCTTTAAGCCTTATATTTTACATCTCTTGTAACATTATGGTAAATGCAATAAAGAATAGAATAGAATAGAATCACTGGAATATTCTTCTTCTTCTTCTTTATTTAATGTCCTCTCGTTATTACGAATTTAGCCAATGTCAAGTAAAATTAATGTGCAAATAACTTGCGGCAACGTTGTACGGTGATTGGGCAAGACGAATTCGTTTTCCGAAGAAAACGTAGTGCTGTCAGATAGCTGTGGATGCGCACAACCTGTCGACTTCACAGTCAACCGACAACAACCCACTAGAACTATTATTATGACAACTATGGATAAAAACTATACAGGGTGGTGCTATCTATACGACAATAAATTAAAACATGGGCTATATTAGTTCATAGAAATAGTTTGCCACTTTCAAAAATAGCGTACACATTTGATAATTTCACGACATTTCTATGAAATAATGCAGCCAACGTTACACTATTCCATACAAATGTCATGAAATTATCAAATGAACATGTTTTTGAAAGTGGCAAACCATTTCTATGAACTAATATAGCCCATGTTTCAATTTATTGTCGTATTGACGGCACCACCCTGTATACTTCTTAATAATAATAATATTCATACACACACACCTATTATCTAGCCCAAAGTAAGCATCATTAAGAACTTGTGTTATGGATATTAGATAACTAAGAAATATTGATAATAATATGTATATAAACATCCATGACTCGTAAACAAATGCTCGTATTCATCATACAGGGTGGTGCCGTCAATACAGTTAATTAAAACATGGGCTATATTAGTCCATAGAAATGGTTTGCCACTTTCAAAAATAGCGTATTCATTTGATAATTTCACGACATTTCTATGAAATAATGCAGCCAATGTTGGGTTATTTCATACAAATGTCATGAAATTATCAAATTAATAACATGTTTTTGAAAGTGGCAAACCATTTCTATGAACTAATATAGCCCATGTTTCAATTCATTGTCGTATTGACGGCACCACCCTGCATAAACATTTGCTACTACTGTGATTCGGACCCGGCACCTCTTGACCGAGTAGCCTGCATAGCAAGGGGTACAGACCACTCGGCCCTGTCAACTACCCTACCCTTTAAGATGAGATGATGTCAACTACCCTACCCTATAAGATGAGATGATTGTCTCGCTGACTGCAGCTTTCGTTGCAGCGAGTAAGATTTATTTATTTATTTCACCAAACTTACAGCTATCACTACAGGTACAACCTAATTCAATAGTGTAAACCTTAAAAATAACTTATACAGTGTGAGTCTCGGTAAAGTGAGTGAGTTTGTCGGTAACAAACGAAAATGGGGAATACTATGGCTAATTTTATCGACGAAAAAAATATTTTAAAAATTATATTGGCATATTTAATTTTTTTATCGAAATTTAAATTTTTTTGACGTTGAAATTACCCCGGTGTAGACAAAATCGTGTAACTTTTAAAATAATTGATCTATCGCGATGAATCAAACTGTTTTATGATTGGCAATGATAGGGCGCATTCATAAAATCAAAATTTTGTAGAAAAAACTACACTGAATGGAAAAAAATGCCTAATTTCTAACAAAAAAAGGTTTTTTTTTTCAATTTTTTGCATAAATTTAAAAATTGCCCAATAAAACGCCCACTTTACATACTTTTCTCTTAACTTTAATTTACTCTACATTGTTTTTCCTTTCTAACGGTGCAAATTTCATGCAAATACCTTATTCATATCGTTTTCTATCAACTGTTAATGAATGGTACTTCAACATACAAGTTATTTTACTTTCCTGTGGCAAGTTCATTTGTGAAAACGATAGGATTATGGTATTGACATGAAATTGACACTGTTAAAAAGGAAAAACGACGTAGAATAAATTAAAGTTAACAGAAAGGTATGCGAAGTGGGCATTTTATGAAGCAATTTTTAAATTTATGCAAAAATCTATAAAAAATAACCGGTTTTTTGTAAGGAGTCCATCAATTTTTTTAATCGAGTGTAGTTTTTTCTACAAAATTTTAATTTTATGAAGACGCCCTATATTACCAATCATAAAACAGTTTGATTCATCGCGATAGATCAATTATTTTAAAAGTTACACGATTTTGTCTACACCGGGGTAATTTCAACATCCAAAAAATTAAATAAGCCAATATATTTTTAAAATATTTTTTCGCCGATAAAATTAGCCATAGTATCCCCCATTTTCGTTTGTGCACTTTACCCAGACTCACACTGTATGTCAAATTATTTAATATTGTAACTAATCATAAATGATTGTGATTGATGATTGTGTCGCTGACTGTGTCCTTTGGTTGCAGCGAGCACTGCCTCTACAGCCGCGACCGGAGCCAGCAACAAGAAGCGGTCGGGCATCTCCCTAGGCGCCGAAGCCGCCGTGGAAGCCGAGATGAGGGCGGCTCGGGAACGGGCGGTGGTCCCCCACGACCAGAGGCTGAGGGCCTTCCTGCTGATGCTGCACGAGAAGGACGTGTCGGCGTTCAGCGCGTGGGAGAAGGAGCTGCACAAGATCGTGTTCGATCCTCGCTATCTGATGCTGGACGCCAAGGAGCGGCGACAGGTTAGTACAGGGTGTGGCGGCTTGGGAATGTCCAAATATCGAAATGTGCGGAATGTCCAACAAACAGGGTGTTCAACGGTCTCAAAAAATTCAACAGTCGCTTAATGTCCAAGTATGATAATCAGATATTTTCGTACAGAATCAGAATCATTTATTGCATAACTAACAAATGTTCCTTAGCACCTAGCTCTTATTGCAAACGTGTAGTCATACTGAATTGGTGAAATTTAAATGGTATATTTTTTTTTTATACGCGTTAACCGCCGCCTATAGACACCTGCAATAACAAGGGAAAATCCCTTGGTATTGCAGGTGCGTTGTCATCCTGAGGCCTAAGATAAAATGCATTACACAGTAATTACACTGGCTACCTTTCCTATAAATATAGCAATTTTATTATTTACTGGGCATGGATGGCATTGCATCTTAGGCCTCAGGATGTCAACGCACCTGCAATACCAAGTGATTTGTTCCTTGTTATTGCATGTGTCTATAGGCGACGGTATCCACTTTTACTACCAGGGGCCGTCAGCTTGTTTGTCATCTAGTTGTATAAAAAAATATATGTCCCACCAAAACGGACGCTAAATGTCCAATGGCCGCAAAATTGTACTACCTTATGCTGGACATACAGACACATTTTGATATTTGGCAAAGCATTTCACAATCACTGAAAAACCATTATCTTGCTTATGGATTCTTCTTGAAAAGTGTTCATTGATTGACGGCTGTTTCTGTCGTAGGTATTCGATCAGTACGTCCGCGAGAGGGCGGAGGAGGAGCGCAAGGAGATGAAGAACAGGCTGCAGCAGAAGAAGGCCGCCTTCAGACAGCTCATGGAAGAAGCCAAGCTGCACTCCAAGTTAGTATACAATAGCTTAATCCTTTAATGCCCAGACGGCAACTTAAGTTGACATGACAATTAAGATTGAATTGTGTCTGGTTTATCGGGCTTCAAAAGGTGGAACAGGCCACAGGCTACAGGCGGTGTGAATAATTATTGAGTTACTGAATTCTATATTATATTTTCTTTGTTGTATTGACTTATTTGTGATTTTCGTTGAATTGACTTATTTGTCATTTTGCTGAATTGACTTGTTTTTTTGTGATTTTATTGAATTGACTTATTTGTGATTTTTTTAAATGGACTTATTTGTGATTTTGTTGAATAGACTTATTTGTGGTTTAGTTATTGTGTCGTATTGTGATAGATATTTTAATTTGTAATTAGTCTAGATTTAATTAACAAAACTGCATGCAAAATGTTCATATGCTTATAAAGCGAATCATAGTACATATCAATGTATTGTAATACCCATATTTATGAACCAATAAAAGATAATGAATATATTATATATTTTGTCTATCAGGTCGTCATTCAACGACTTCTCAACCAAACACGGTCGTGACGAACGCTTCAAGGCGATAGAGAAACCGCGCGACCGCACCACCTACTTCAACGAGTATCTCGCCGAGGTGCGCAAGAGGGAGAAGGAGGATAAAGAAAGAAAGAGAGAGCAGGTGAGTGGTCTAGAGATCGGATCGGGCGGGGTTCGGAATGTCTATGGGTGGTATTGTCAAGCTATAACAGAGAACAAAATGAACTGGAATGTTTTGCTTTGAGCATTATGGTCGCTTTTATGTATTTAAAACTTATTCTACAGTGGACCCAATATCGATCCTTGAGGGACTCTTTTAAGTCTGTAGTATAGTTGAAACAAACTCTTTAAAGATACAACTGAGTTGTGAATTAGTTGAATAAATGTGGCGTGTTCTATTTCATCGGTGTTAAAGTCGGTCTCGTGAGTTTTTCATGCCAGTGAACCTAGTATGGACCCCTGAGTGATCGCTAGGATTAAATCTATATTTTTTTTATTATTAGCCGTATAGTTACTTGATTACCGAAAATCTGCGTATGTATTATATAGTTTTCTATTCTAGAATTTTAACAATCCTTCAATTTCTCTAAGAACTTTGATGTAGTACTTGATCAAAAGCCTTTGAGTAATCTAAAGTGGTGTTGCTACCATGCATATATTCATTATAAATCTGCAAAGACATGTTAATTTTTAATTTTGTTCTAATTGCGCAAACATCAAAGTACCTGTCGCAACGGTTGACATCGGATGGGTCGACTTAGTAATTAATTACTAATGTGCGCTTTTATATTCACCAATCAACATTGATTTAGCGAACTATTGATAAGCCTCTATTTAGGAATATTTGTTGATTGTTATTGCCTTGCTGAGTTTTTTGCCCGTTCTTCACCAAACAATCATCATCATCATTATTATCACCAGTCTATATAAGTCCCACAGCTGGGCACAGGCGTTCCTACATGGGAGAAACACATGAGGAGTAAAGGAGGAGGGATAATACCCCCGGTGAATTTACTAAGGGATGGTTTAGAATTTACTTTCAATAAGTATACAAATATGTAGCGAAATTGAATAAAACATTTTGACGTGAATACGCCTATAAATTAGCTTCCATTTTGGGAGGAGTTTCTGAAAACTGATGATAACGAAATCTGGGGATATACTAGTTTTGCAGCTACGTATCTCACCAACATTTAATTTGTGTCTTATATCGGAAGTTATGGGCCAGCAGTGGGAAGGTCGTTATATTTCTTTCGTGTTAAAATTTTGTTGCTATATTTATACCACTTAAATTTCACCAGTTTAGTTTTCTCAAATGTTTTTATAGCTGTAATAATGAATTGAGCAAATAAAAAATGCCAAGTGGGCGACAAAAATCGTGAAGCGCCATCATTGAATAGATGCCCGAATCGGATTCTGTAAATGCCCACTTAGTATTTTCGTTGGTCAGGTTAGCTTAGTATGATGCTCAATTAAATACAAGCCTATTATATTATATTTTTTAGGAATGATTTCATTCTTTATCACATAACTTGACAATGCCACTTTTCCTAATGTTAATTTCAGCTATGAGGAGAGCCCAGGTTCGAATCCTGTGCTCGATTGTACTGTGCCTTATCATTAAGAATGTTACTATTGACAATAATGCACTTTTTTATGAGAAGATACCTAATTATGGAATATTTGTTTTAATATGATTACCACTAATTCTTGTTGTTGATATATAAAAAAATAGATTTCCAATGCATGAATGTAAAACTTATTCATTGATTTTCAAATATACATGAGTTTATGGTTTAACACTTAAATGGGTTCGAATCCCATACAAGTATTTGCAACAATTCCCACGTCTCAGGTTCGATTCCTGATTATGTCTTTCATTGTGATATAATAATATGAAACATGTGAGTAATAATTTTTATTTTATTGATTGTGTATGATATTTTTTCCTGTGCAAAATGATTATTTTAAATTTAAATCACTCTTTTTAAATGGATTTTTTTTAATTTATTGTCTCTGATATTGTCTATGGTTTTTCTTTTTATGTAATGAACAATAAATTTTATTTTCTATTTTTACTTTTTCAAACTATTTACTTTGAAGTACGCTTCGATAAAATCAGAGACAGTGATTTTTTCCTGATTGAATTTAATATGTTTAATTAATAATGATATCTTTTACAAATATTTTCTTTTGCGAAATACGGTGAATGTGTCTCCTGATAGAAACCTCGATTCGGTTACAATTTGAATACATTTATCATTAAAATTGCTTGAGTAAAACATAAAACAAGCTCATTCCCCTACGAATGAAACTCGTGGGGTGTTCGGTTCGTTACACCATATGGGCCCTATTTACCATTAAAATCAGATAACGGTGATTGTGTGTCCTATACAAAAGAAATAAACGACATATAATGTAATATGGTCTGATATTTTAAATTAAATACAATAGGGCATGATTTTCGTGTCATCGTTACAAAGATCTTGCAGTGAACATTTCGGTTGCTACACTTATTTTTTTTTTCAAGACATTTCATCTTAGGCCTCAGGATGAGAAGTTAAGTGATTTTTCCTTGTCATCGCGGGTGTATTCAGGCGGCGTTAGCCACTTACCACCAGGTGAGCCGTCAGCTTGCTTGTCATCTTGTTGTATTTAAAAAAATGAATTCTTATCGAATTTTCAGTTAAAACTCATAAAAAGTGTGATAAGTCATTTTTTATTTATTTTATATCATTACAATAGCCAGAAGATCAACATACTTTACTGTCGTATTTTACATTGGTCATATTAAAACATGGGAAAATCAACACCGAGAACCGTTGCTAGACACTACCACACTCTCTACTATACTCCTTCCGCGCAAGGGTGCAAGATTAAGGATGGCAAATATAATAGCTGCGATTAGGGCTGTTGAACTAGCCGTGTTTATACATCATTATTTTTATTACATAAAAATACAATAAAGTTCAATATTATCTTAATTTCTTTTTTGGATTGTAATTGTGCGCCTAAGTTCAATAGACAGTAGTTTATTTTTTCCGGCTAGAGCAGTGTCTGAACTGCACTAGCTGTCTCCGCATATGGACTCTTCTTACCGCTTCACATCAGGTGGTGTGACGTCATTTGTCGCGCCTTGTATTAAACGACACATACACATGAGTAGTAGATAAAAAAATAATTGAAAACTTAAATGAAATAGGCGTCAATATAACAGCAGTATATTATTCATGAATTTGAAACTAGGTACACAATTCCATATTACAGTATAACTAATTGTCCTTCATTAATTTATACCTTTAGACGTTATAATTTCCATTAAAATTCTTAACTATTTGTAAAGACATGATAATATGCAAAATTGATGATGTAATTGACCATCGTGGACTTTTAGCTGCCTCATATATTGCTTGTCATTTAGTTTTTTTAAGATTTTTATATACAAATAGATAACAAAGCTGACTGCCCACCTGGGTAAGCGGTTATCGTCGCCCAGAGACACCTGCAATAACAAGGAAAAATCACTTGGTACTCTGCAGGTGCGTTGTCATCCTGAGGCCTAAGATGAAATGCCGTCCATGCCCAGTAATCACACTGGCTGCCTTTCCCTTCAATCCGAAACACAGGGAACTTTTTCACGGCTGAAATAAGAAGGACGGTGGCACCTACCCAAACGACCCTAGTCGATTCAAGTCCAAGTCGTTTTTTTTTTTCTTTTTAAAGTTAGACCCAAAGGTTTGAAAGGCGGTGATACCTACCCAAGCGACCCTAGTCGATTCAAGTCCAAGTCGTTTTTTTTTCTTTTTAAAGATAGACCCAAAGGTTTGAAAGGCGGTGATACCTACCCAAGCGACCCTAGTCGATTCAAGTCCAGGTCGTTTTTTTAAAGTTAGACCCAAAGGTTTGAAAGGCGGTGATACCTACCCAAGCGACCCTAGTCGATTCAAGTCCAAGTCGTTTTTTTCTTTCTTTTTAAAGTTAGACCCAAAGGTTTGAAAGGCGGTGATACCTACCCAAGCGACCCTAGTCGATTCAAGTCCAAGTCGTTTTTTTTTCTTTTTAAAGTTAGACCCAAAGGTTTGAAAGGCGGTGATACCTACCCAAGCGACCCTAGTCGATTCAAGTCCAAGTCGTTTTTTTTTCTTTTCAAAGTTAGACCCAAAGGTTTCCTACCACGAGACACATCCACTCACCCAAATACAGATGCGCAGTTATATGTTTGTGGATAGCTCCGGCGGCGCGGCCGGGGGATACCGCGTATAGTACCGCCCCGTTACGTTACGGCATAGTGGGGATCCGGTGACGATAACGGTGACTATATGACTATAGTTAGTTGTCCGAGACGGGACACGACTTGTGGACATTCGGGGGGACCTGTTTGATAATTTCGTAAGCGAGGTTTTTGCAAGAATTGTATACTAGAGCGGAAATGTAGGCTTTAATGGACGCTTCATTTGCGGGATGCTTAAATATTGTATTTATTTTTTAAAAGACCAACAACTCAAAAATTAGGACTTTAGTTAGTAGGACAGAAACAGACAGCCAATAGTGGCCCTAATTCTGGAGAACACATTCTAAGTTTTATTTTAAGTTCAACGCATTTCCTTTCCATCAATATGAATACGAAAAGGATGGCCATCATATGATTTCACATTTAGAAACGTGCGTTCAATTTTCGGTCTTATTGAACGTGATAAAATGCAGTGTTTAGAAGGCACCTCCGTACATGCCGTCTAAAGTTGTGTACTTTGAAATATGTCTAAATTTAGTTGATAACTCTAAACAAATTCTTGCTATCTTTTTTCTGTTACATATTGTGAAAAAGAGATATACATACTGTTCTTAAATTTAAACTTAAGAGTGTGTCTTCAGAATCAGGCCCAGTGTCTTCACTGGAACAGGAAAAGTGCGCGTGTTGTATGCTAGAGGTGTCTGTCTGTGTATCTATGTGTCAGTCTATGACATCGTACCTCCTAAACGAATGGACTGATTATGAATCTTTTTTTTTCTTAGCCATATTTAAAAGTCAGTTCAGGCGCTGGATGACTATCAGCTCATTGCCTACTTGACAAAAGCGTCTTAATAACTTTCCAAGATTCGATTGATTTATAATTTGGTTTAATCTAACTTCGGTGGTATTTCCAAGGCATGGTAACCTTGAGCTGATCCTGTACCATCGAATAGTCTGCGGGATGCTCAATTCTTCAGAATGTTACAATAGTTGTTGGGGCTCATAAGAATATTAAGAATAGTCTCAATGAGATGGTGTTAGATAGATGATAATGAGGCCGGGGGTTACTTAAAATTTTCATTTATATATTGTTCCTTCTACTGTTCTGGTTATCAAATATTTTAGAGTTGACTTTAGACGGAAAATAATTTTAGACGGCTCCAAATATTTTCTGTCAATTTCTGTCACTTGCCTTGTCGAGAGTTAGAAATTCGGTAAGAAGTCGTATCCGCAGTGATCATTGGTAAATGTTCTTCGATGAACAGAGATGTTCTCTCTTCAGTTTCTTACCTAGAAGTGACTTCCAGCAGTTGTTTTTCTCGGGTCTTTAAACCCATCTATGATTGACGTATCGCAACTATTGGTGTGTTGCGCTAGTGTATCGCACCTATCCCTGCTTAGCAGAAGTTCTATGAACTTTATCGTTCACTTGTACAATAGCATACAAGTACAACAATGAACTTTATTGACTGAAAACGGTAATTATTTTATCCATCGCGAACAGTAGTAAGACTTATTGCTACGTTTTATACCGTCATTTAGCAGCCTTTGCACGTCCCACTGTTGGGCACAGGCTTTGGAGCAAACACGGTGTTTGGGCTGTCACACCAGCAAGCTGTCCCGATGCTAGTTGGTGGTTGCCAGCGGTTGCAATGACAACCGGGGCTAACGGTTTAACGTACACCACGAAGGAGCGAAAGATGACTAATCTTTATTGACCCAACCGTGATCAACGATAGCATAGCAAAAGTTGCGTTGTATTCGCAATCGAACCCATAGTATTCGTCAACCAATAGAAAATTAAAATCATAGACGACCGGCTGGTCGAGCGGTCTGTACCCCTTGCTATGCAGGCTACTCGATCAAGAGCTCCCGGGTTCGAATCCCGGTAGGAGCAAATGTTTGTATGATGAGTACGAGCATTTGTTTACGAGTCATGGATGTTTATATATTTATTTAGTATATTTCTAATATTTATATACATATTATTATAAATATTGCTCCGTTATCTAGTATCCATAACACGAGCTCGTAATGATGCTTACTTTGGGCTAAATAATAGGTGTGAGTGTATGATTATTATTATTATTATAGGCTTTAGAGTACATTTCTTTATATTATTTACGTTCTTGCAAAAACTTAACTTAAAAATATTCCAATTGAAATACCATTCCAAACTGGGCCCGCCGAAACACGTACTGATATAAATATAAACCGTAGCCCAGTAAATATAAGACAGACAATCGAAGCAACGTAATATATACAGAGTGTAACTAAACGTATATAGTATCTGATATTCAGCCTGTATATTTCTTTAGTATGAAGTGGCAATGGGCAGGCAGGCAAGTTGTAGTATGGCGGCCACGTACTAGAAACTGTGAAGTAGGATAGTTGCAAATAAACCGCTTTGAACCAGAATTTCCGGGTATAATCCTTTCCAAATTTGTTCAAAATGGCTCCTCAAAATCACGAATTCTTATCATCATAACCCCCCCTAATATAGTGGTAAATAAGCCGTTGCAAACAAGAATTAGTGGATTTAATGCATTTTAAACAAATTTAGAACGGAAAACCACAAAGTCTGGTTTAAAACGGTTTATTTACAACTATGGCCTCCCATTAAAAGGACCTGATCGCAACCATTCCGATTGGAACTGTCCACTTATTAGGCGACAAAATGCGTTCTATATCTTTCTTTCTCTCGGACCAAGAGAGTGACAAACTTTCCACTCCCCAGGGAGATTGCCATGCTCCGGGGGTTGCATGACCCAGTTTGTGGGAAACAGTTTATTTGTGAAGAGAGTTTCAGCGCTCCTCTATAAAGGTGGTGGCGACGATACGATGATAAATTAAAATATATGCTATATTAGTTCATAGAAATGTTTTGCAACTTTCAAATAGATCTTATTCATTTGATAATTTCTAATTTAATGTCGTATTAGAGCATTAGCGACCGGCAGGGCGACCACCTAACTTTATTGGAATGAATATAAGTATGGTTTATGACGCCACATTGTCTGAATTCAATTATGACAGTCACACGTCAGTAGTTGTCATAATAAAAAGCAAATAGGGATGTTGCCTAAGTTTGATATGGCGCTATTTTTCACAATTTCGGAAAATATACGCTACTGTTACCCATAAAAACAATGCCAACTTAAAAGATATGGAATATTGTTGAAGCTGTACTGTTTAGAAAGTTCATAAAAATAGTAACATGTGACGTCACCTGATCCGTAGATTTTCTATGGAATGTTTTTGCACAACAAACATACCACTATATCTGTGAACTATTGATCGTAGACATACTATTTCTTTTGCAACATTTCTTTATAAGTTTTGAACTTATTATTTATGAAATAAAAAAAGTTTTCAACAACCTTATTATGATATTCACACGTCAGTAAACTCGATTCAAAATGACAATGTGACGTCAAACCAAACTAATGCTCATACCAAAAAAGATAGGGGTTCGCCCCACCGACCTGGGAAGCACTCTCTACGTTACAGAAGACAAACAACATTAGTATGTAGTGATGGGTCCCTACTGTGAGTAAGGTCGCAGGTCTCGAAGAGACATTGTGTTGGGAGCTCTCATTTCTCTTTCTCTTTTCTCTTAAGATATTGAAAACTATACCCACTGTCAACCTTATAAAAACGGTTTTCCATAAATCGGTGCCAATGTGCCAATACTTTCTAGCCAAAGTAAATTTGATCGCCATAAATCGACCGTAAAGCCATAGAAAATAAAGATAAGTATTCGAACTCCGCCGTCGTAAAACATTGTCTGTACATTGGCTGATCAAATTAATCACAGATAATATAACTTTTGGTTACAACCTGTATATGCCATAGTATATGCAAAATGATCATGATAGCAGATATAACATTTAGTTACAATCTGTACATGCTACAGTATATGCAAAATGATCGTGATAGCAGATGCCGCAACCAAAAGGTTAGAATTACATTTGATGTGATTGAAGTTATATAATCAATAACGAGGCCTCCCAACAGTCATTAGATTTCAAAATGGCCGAATCTATGTAACAGGCTTATGCGTTAAGATAAAAAAGCGTTGCATGCTTCAAGATAAGGCGTTGGCCCAAACGCTTCAATGGTGAAGGCTCTAAGAGATGTAAATAAACTGGTTTATAATAATTGAAAATGAAGAGGATTAGGTTTTTTATTAATGAATTTCTTTTTCAGCGTTTCTGTTATTTTTTTGTTTGTAGCGCGCAAATATTTTTTGTCTTTTTCGCAGAGTATTTTGCAATAGTATTTTGTAATTTTATTTTGTTTATTTTTATTATAACAAACAGAAAAAATATTTGCCTGCTTTTATTGAAAATAAGGTTAAGATTAAATTAGAAAATTGCTACTAAGAGAAATCCCAGAGATATTGTTGTTAAAGACAAATACATTTTCGTAATTAAACAGTTAAAATGCAAGTGATTTTATACTTCTGATGTCTAGCCGATTAAAGAATAATACTGTTTCCGCTTTCGGTTAAAACATAAACAAATATAGCTCACTCAGTGTTGCTACAGACATACATAACAATATATGCAGGGGTTTAAATATGTAATAATGGTAGCGTATACAGTGTATTCACTAACTTTCTTCTAGCTTAGGATCAAATAAAATTGCTTATTTCAGTTACTCAATCCGTCAGTTACATTATTGTAATTTTGTATACACAGCACAAAGAAATTTTGTAAGTAATACTTCCAAAATTTGTAATTATTTACCAGCATATGTGTTTCCCTCTTTCTTATTACGGAGGAGACCTTTCTAAGGGACGCAGGGCATACCTTACAGGAGGTTCAGTTGGAGTTAGGTGTACAAAGGTCATTTAGAAAGTGTTATTCTGGGAACATACCGCGTGAGTAGTGGCCAAAGGGTACGAGTATCTATAGGCTACGGTCACAACGCTTGAGTAGTGCCCAAGGTGCTACGAGCGTCTATAGGCTACGGTAACAACGCGTGAGTAGTGCCCAAGGTGCTACGAGCGTCTATAGGCTACGGTAACAACGCGTGAGTAGTGCCCAAGGTGCTACGAGCGTCTATAGGCTACGGTAACAACGCGTGAGTAGTACCCAAGGTGCTACGAGCGTCTATAGGCTACGGTAACAACGCGTGAGTAGTGACCAAGGTGCTACGAGCGTCTAAAGGCTACGGTTACAATGCGTGAGTAGTGCGTTGACCTCTTTTTCGCCTAGACATTTTTATACAAAGCACGGCAAATATATGTCGAAGCCGTCTGGTTAAATTAGCCGCTCAACTGGACGCCTACGCCGTTGATTTAACGCCGGCATCCAATGAATCGACTGAAGGACTACTAGCCAAATCATTGAGCGCAACGTTTAACTACATGACTGAACATAATGTCAGCCGTCTGGTTAAATTAGCCATTTGATTGGACGCCTAGGCAGGTCGTTTAAATCGAAAAGCTTTTGTGTAGCTGTTTGAGTTGTTGGTAGTTTTAGGTTATTTTTTCTGACCACTTATAACAACCAAAACCATTTTCGTTATGTGGTCAACCGTGGACGGTGTGAGCGGACTTTCAAAACACCAAAAAACGTTGAGTGAGTCTAGTTCAATTACCTATCGTCCTAAGCATTAAATTGGATGCTGGGTAGGCTTCCAATTAAGCAACGAATTTAACTAGATTGCAGCGGTCTGGTTAAATTAGCCACCCAATTGGACGGTCAGCCCGTTAATTAAACGCTGGCATCCAATTGAATGCCTAGCCCGATAGTTAATTGAACTAGACTCACTTAACGTATTGAATGGATCGTCTTGTACTGAAAAGTTTTGGTTTGATTGGTAGGTTCAAGTACCATTTATATCCGACATCATTTTAGTTCTAAGTGGTCATAAATAAATAACCTTGAACCTACCAATCACTCAAACAGTCACACAAAAGCTCTTCGTTTTAAACGACCCGCCTAGGCGTCCAATTGAATGGCTAATTTAAACCAGGCGGCTGACATGACGTTCAGCCATCTGGTTAAACGTTGCGCTCAATGACTTGGCTAGTTGTACTTCAGTCGTTTTATTGGATGCCGGCGTTCAATCAACGGGCTAGGCGTCTCATTGGGCGGCTGATCTAACCAGACGGCTGCGGCATATACACTACCTGTTAATATGCGAAGACAGCTAGTGCAGGGTAAACACATTGTTCTAGCTGCCTCCACATTGACCGACCATAAGGTGCCTTTTCTGGCCTCTTTTCAAAGAACTCGTGTAATAGGAAGGTTGGAACACATGTGCTGGTAAAGATTTTTAAGTTTATTAACAACAAAGAAACTGAGTCACTAATTTTTTTTGTTTGTGTGTGTGGTGTTGAGGTACAGTCCGCATCAGTATTATCTGAGGGTTGAAGTGCTCAAAATAACTTATGATGTCTTAGAAAAGCAACTGTATTACTACAGCATTAGAATCGTCGTTTGGTTATTGAAGATTTAAGTGACGCTACCAACAACATACGATTATGTAATTGCTCTGTTAGAATTGTGTCTCTGAAACGGTCGATAATTTTGGTCCCTCTGAGAGCTGTTTCTGACGCTGATACAGTATTGATAACTTGACTGAACTGGAACTGGTAGATGTTATTAGCGAAGTGCTAGGTCTCAGATCTAGAGGTTCTTGGTTCAATTCCCGTGGCATAAAGTTTCTTTAGTCCCCCTGCCTAGCCACCACCATCTTCTAAGTCTGCTGCCATAACAATAATGTTAACAGCATTGTTGTGTTCCGGCAGTTGGAGGTAAGATAGCCAGTTCCTCTGTGGTTGAGGAATCAGGGTGCAGCTAGCTTCCATCTTCAGCCTTATCATTATAATAAAAAAGTTCCCATGTCCAGTCAAAACTACTGTAAGCAGACGTAGCTGGGGTATTACAGCAATTCAGCTCAGGGATTTCGTAGTCTTCCAGATGAGAGGGACCTTCTTCGCTTTGAAGTTGGCTACCATAATGGTTGTGGCAGGATAAGCGTGAACACATGGCAAAGAAATTAGCCTTCTCCATGTGTATAACATTGTGATTGCCAATTTTTTAACCATCAGAATTCTATATAAAATAGGACTGGCCATACCAGTAGTAAAGTTTGAAGACACAGAACAAGTTCCATTACATCTTCTGTGTCTTACCTTTAAGTGGCTAAGCTTTAAGTGAACCCTTACGCCTGGTTGCATTGCTCAGGCCTCCACGTCTGGGATAGCCCAAGTGACTCTGAGCACGAAACCTGGCCGTAAGGCTGGGTTGTCTGGGAGTGTCAGTTAAATTGCTTCGACAGAGCCTAGTTTACCCCTGCGAAGGGCAGTGACCCTAATTCTCGCGAACACATGCTAAGTTTAAATTTAAGTTCAGTCTATTTCTTTCTCTCAAAATGAAAAAGAAAAGGATGGCTGTCATATAAATTGACATTTAGAAAGGTGCGTTCAATTTTCGACCTTATTGAACGTGCTAAAATGCAGTGTTTAGGAGGCACCTCCGTACATTCCGTCTAAAATTGTCTATGGTTTCTTTGAAATATATCTAAATTTAAGTGACAGCTCTAAACAGATTCTTGCTATCTTTTTCCTATTACTTATTGCGAGAAAGAGATATAGTGTACTTAAATTTAGAATTAAAGTGTGTTCCCAGAATTAGGCCCAGTGGCGGTACCGAGGAGTTTTAATGGGTATTCCCAATGTCTTTATCGCTGGTCGACTCCCACACACGCCCGTCACCTAGCCAGCGGTGGGTAGGTCTGTAAATAGATTTCTCCCCGACAAAAAAGGCCTGGTGGTTTCTGGCGACAGGACCTTTAGAAGCACTAAACGCACCCCTGTAAATTTGACTGCTGGTCGGTGTTCTACATATTTTCACATTCAGTTTCTTCTTTCGAGAGTGTGCTAAGGAGCTTCATGGTGTCCGCCTAGTCTATTCTATCAATGGACTATCAGACTTGCAGGACCATCACCTGGTTTATGTACCAAATCTCATTATTTCTTTGTTTTTCATGATTCGGTGTTCCCTGCTGCATTTGACCTAGGATATTTTTATAGCCAAATTGAATAGGCACCTTCTGGGTATTTTTGATCGTGCTCTCACACATTCTTGTGAACTTCTTCTTATTATTATTTGTGTTTGGGGTCTCTCTACAGTCTGTTGTCACTTCCACCTAAGACCTATTGTGACCCGCTACCAGAGCGTTAAAATAGATCCTTGATCTTAAGTCAAAAGTCTTTAGACTTTTCCAGCATCTATTGTCATGTGTTCATTCTGGTCGATCATATTATTGTGCATGTGCTTTTTCCATCTTGGGCTGTTGCTATGTGCAGAAGCAAAAGATTACTGAGATATTTCATTCCGCCCAGGAATATGTACACTATCTTAAAAAAATCCGGGAAAAATACTAATAATTCGTTTTCATGCATAGTTTGTTTGTACAAAAGTAGAAATTTTTCGTCTATTTCACCGTTACTCAATATGGCAATATGGCGGGCGACATAGAAGTCAACTAAACGTCACCAAAGTGACATACGCGCCATGATGATTATTTGACTGTTTCAGATTTTTCTTATAAAAATTCTTTCTTTGTACCACGCAACAAAACAAAAAGAAAACGCACAATTGAACACTGTTCTTCATATTTTTACCTATTTTTCAGTATATTGCACATAGACCTGGCCGGGTCTACATACATTTTTGGAACATCTCTTGAATGATCCATCCGAGATATATGATAGCGGAAGTTGCTTCCTTGTTCAACTATCCAGTCTACGTCTTTTCCTATGCCTGTCTCCTAACCTTTTATGGTTGCATCTGCCACACATGCTTTGCTAACGTGTCACGTGGTGACAGATCATTTTTAACCGACTTCAAAAAGGAGGAAGTTTTTAATTCGACGAATTTGTTTTTCTTTTTGTACTATACGATCTTATTTTGTGTTGTTGTTTACTATGTACCGTTGAGATTATACTATTGGTCTGTCTCTTATTATCTGTGGCAGTAAACATAATTTAAGTTGTACGCTACCAATTTTTTTAGTAACATTTATGACAACATATATTACTACTGTATATATGTTTGATGTATGTTTGTAGTAAACACATATCAGTCTAAAGATACAAATTGAATTAATGTAAAGAGAAATAGTTTATTTTATAGATATTTATGAAGTTAAACCAATGTTACATTTATATGATGACGTACTTTGTGCTCTTGCGCTGGACCTTTGAGATTTTCTGGACAAAACTTTTAAACTCAGTGCAACATTTTTAAATACATTTGTGTTAAAATTATAAGAATAATAATAATAATCTTCATAGCGAGATGACTCATGATTTTCACTTTTGATTAGGCGCGATTGCGCTTGCAACTGTCGCTCTTTGAAAGAGTTAGTTTAGCTTCACTAAAGTGTACAAGCAGTATTTAGTAATTTAAACAAATTTAACAGTTTTTGACTACTTATTGCAAAGGTAATAATAAGGATACCTAATTCTAGAACACACTAAATCTAAATTTAAGCTCAGTGCATCTCTTTCTCTCAACATGAATAGGAAAAGGATGGCTGTCATATTATTTGACATTTGGAAGTGTGCGTTCAATTTTCGACATTAATGAATGTGACACAATGCCGTGTTTAAGAAGCACCTTCGTACATGCCGTCGAAAACGGTCTACTATGGTTTGTTTGAAATGTATCTAAATTCAGTTGACGGCATTAAAAAAATCTTGCTCTTAATTTTTCCTATTACATATTGCGAGAAAGAGATATATCATAATTAAATTTCGATTTAGCGTGTGTCTTCAGAATTGGGCCCAATGCGAAGTGGGTACTTATTATTTATTGTGCAGTCACGTCTGATGAAAAGACGCATAGGCTCAAAGCTTTGAAATATATACATACTTTTTTTTTATATACCAAACACACAATAAATGACGTCAGACCACCTGATGTGAAGCGGTAAGAAGAGTCCATATGCGAAGACAGCTAGTGCAGTTCAGACACTGCTCTAGCCGCCTCCACCTTGCCGGCCCATGAGGTGCCTCTTCACGCCTCTTAAAGGAACCCATATTATAGGAGGCAACACATGTGCTGGCAAATAATTCCAAGTTTTGGAAGACTAGACTCTATTGAAATAACAATAAGGTGTTGTATACAATATTTGAAGCCTTAGACGTATGCGTCTTTTTAGGCGTGACCGTACACTACTTAGATGTAATTTTGTGACCAAGATATCATTACGAGTTGAATTAATATCTGTTTGGATGACAGATTCATACTTTTAAATGAAGATGACGCCATCAATTATCCTTGGAATAGGCATGACGTCATCATTTTTAATATCATCAGTATCTTGATAATTAAACAGTAAAGTGAGCCATTTAAAAAGTAATCATTTGAGTGTAACTTTGGTTTATCTTGTAAGAAAATTAGAAAGTTTAGGGTAATATATTGGTTAACGGAAATGGAGACGTAGTAGTAGAATCACTACTGAAATATATATTTAGTAGTATATGTACGTATATTCGTATATATCTCCGCAGTGGTGGGTGATTAATATTATGAATTAGTAATTTCAATAATGCTAGTATATAACCGGCTCTGTGGTCTAGTGGTTCAGACCACCTACTTCAGATCTAGAGGTCTGGGGTTCGATTCCCGTGGAGGCAGAAATTTTCTACTCGGTTTGGTTGGTGGTAGGGCTTTTCTAATTTCGTCTGGCTAGCTACCACCATCTTACCTAAGTGTGACGCCATAACAATAATGTTAGCAGCATTGTTGTGTTCCGGCAGTTGGAGGTAAGATAGCCAGTTCCTGTGTGGTTGAGGAATCCGAGTGTAGCTCGCTTTCATGGTCTGGCTTATCTTCACTTATCATCAGGTGAGATGAAGGCCAAGAGTTAGATACCCCGTTAAGATATAACAAATAAAAAATAAACATAGTGTTTTCATAAATAAATAATCATAGTGTAAGGTCGCCAGCTTAGAGTATAGCTGTGATGGCACTATGGTGTATGCTATAGGCTGCAGTAACCGCGCTCTGTAAGGCGCTCATAGTTGCGTAATCTGTCAAGCGGCGATATACCTCTGGAGGTCTATGACAATTAAAAAATCAATTGTGTCTCAAATCTGATGCTTGACGGGACAGTATGAATGCGAAAGTAACTGTCTGTCTGTTAACTTTTCACGTTTAAACCGCAGTGTTTGGTATAGGAGACCCTAGGAAGGACATGGCAAGCAAAATAAATGGTTATGTGGTACTTTTTGGAGCGATAGCCGACGTCCACGCGGGCGAGGGCTCAGGCCTGAAATATGCGTTTTCCTAAAATGTCTTTTTCCCAAAATGTCTGTTTCCACAATGTCAGCTTTTTAGAAAGTGCTTATTCTCAAAATGTCTGCAACCACAAAATATCTGCCTTCGTGCAATTTTTGCATTTCAGAAAAATCTTATTCCCAAAATGTCTGCAAGAGTAAGTATGTCAAGAAATTATCCCTTTCCATTTAGAACATTGATTTGAAATAAAGCAGACATTATGAAATGAGGAGCTCGGTGTCGTAGTGGTTTGAGCGCTCTGGTTTCGATCACGAAAACAAAGCAACTTTCGCCATGGTTGGTCCCTGGATGGGTCAATCAAATTTATAATCTTAAGCTCCTCCGTGCTTCGTCGTGCACGTTAAGCCGCTGGTCCCGGTTGTTACTGCAACCGCTTCAACTCACCAACCCGCACTGGGCCAGCGTGGTGGTGTTATGGCCCAAACTCCTCATGTGTTTCCCCATGTAGGAAGGCCTGTGCCCAGCAGTGGGACGTATATAGGCTGGTGATGATGATGATATATGGACGATAGCCTATATACATAAGTGAACATAACGGAAAAGCAAAACTTGAAGAACGCCTCTGAGAACGCAGACGTTCGCCCCGAGGATAAAGCAGGAGTACTGTCCTATTCCCTAATCCTGAGCTCTCAGGTTCGAATCCTGCTAAGGGCCGATACTTGTATGATGGGCATGGAAATTTGTCCATAGATTTTTTATGTTTATTTAGTATATTTGTATTATTTATTTACATACTAATATATACATTTGCCAGTTATCTAGTATCTATAACACACGCTCTCAATAATGCTTAAAATGCCTTAGGTAATACGTGTTAGCTTAGGAATATTATTATTAATTTATATCGGCCTTAAAATACTGTTTTTAAAGGCTACCTAGTTCAAGAAGTCTTATGAAATCAGCTTGATACTGTAATGTCAACTCTATTGTAATGTTATAACGTCTCCATCTCCTTTCAGCCATCCACTAATCTGAACTCTCTCTTTCAGCAACTAATGGCCCTTTCCCTCCACAGGTTCTAATTTATTCACATCTCTTTTCAGCTTCTAATCATAGTTCTCTTTCAGGCTGTGCGCAGTTCTCGATACTCGATCTAGATTAGTTAGGTTATGTTTTGATTGTCCGTTGCTATGGAGACGGGGTAGCTTTGCAATAAATGTAAAATTGGTTACCATTTTAAGAGGAAAGATTACTCAAACACATTCAAATACAGACCAGTTGCAATTCCAATCTAAAGAGCTATCGCAATATCTTTAAATCAGGCATTTGTCTCGACATTCTCGCGAACTTCATACTGTACCGCAAACTGCGGCGTGAAATTCGTCAATACCCCCCAAGCGTCAAACTGAACGGTATCGTGATTGGTTTTGGAGTGGCATTCTTTATTCCATTGCTTTTAAAATAATTACTGGTAACTGTCATATAATAGGGAATATGCATGACAGAAAAAATACTGCTGCAATACATTTATTAAAAAAATATGTAAAGTACGGCGAATAGTGAACACGTAATTAGTTTTAGCCAGAATGTAACCGATATATGCATTACATATTGCAGTATATCTGTCTCTAAAAAACTTTATTCACGAAAAAGTTTGTGTCGTCAAAATCTATATCGAACCTCATAGCACGCAACTTTGAGTGTTATATTTCTAAAATTCACTCAGTTTTGTAAATCTTTAATGCGTTGAATTAATTGAAAACCATAATTTTACAAAATGCATACACCTTTTTCATCAAAGTTACAAAGCTAATTGTTTTATGCATAAAAGAACAACTCATGGGGATTCAGTTGCACTAAAGGAATTACTTAAAAGTCTTCCACCTTTTTTTTAGATATTTTTTAAGTTGGTCAGGACTGGTTTTATAAATTAATTTATTTTTCTGAACCTCAAATCAGACCCGTCTCCATAGAACGGCCGGTCAAACCGGCAGCGTCCTCGCGCCAGGTCTATCCGCATACTGACCTGATGCCTCATTCTAGGCTAAGACGGAGTTCATCGGGCTCCTCAAGGAGAAGTCGGTGGACCGTCACGCCCGCTGGGCGGACGTCAAGAAGAAGCTCGACTCCGATCCGAAGTACAAGGCTGTGGAGAGCAGCTCCATGAGAGAAGACTACTTCAGGGAGTACTGCAAGCTGGTCAAGGAAGAGAGGAAGAAGGAGAAGGACGGGAAAGAGAAAGGTGAGTTGTAAGATATTTGACGTTAATCCATACTCACATTTTAATGTTTTTTATTTTTTACAAGAAAAGATAGAAAACGATGAAAAAAAAGGAAGAAAGCGGCGTAGAAATTAGTAGGTAGTGCTCCGGTAGTGTAGTGGTAATCACGTCTGGCCGGGCCCCAGGTGACGCGGGTTCGATTCCCGCCTGGAACATGTAATTTTTTCATCGTTTGCTTTCTTTATTTTTAATTGTTAATCCATACTCCTTACTTACTATACTTACTTACTAATATTGTAAATGCGAAAGTGTGTCTGTCTGTTTCCTCTTCATGCTGAACGCTGAACCGAGTTATATGATATTTGGCATGGAGACAGACACCCTGCGAAGGACATTGGATACTTTTTGAAGCGATAGCCGACATCCACTTATGTGGATATGCGGGTGGCTACTAGAACGTCTATAAATGAGTCACCCAAGATTTTCTAATCTCCATCTCCTCCGTACTTCGGAAGGAACGCTAGGCCGTTGGTCCCGGTTGTTACTGAAACCGCTTTAACCCACCAACCAGGCGATAACACCACCACGCTGCAGCTTAGTTTTGTCCCAAACTCCTCATGTGTTTCCCCATGTAGGAAGGCCAGTGCCCAGCAGTGGGACGTATATAGGCTGGCGATGATTACTCGTATTTCTAAATTTAGGTGCAGTATATCTCCTCTCAATATGTATAAGAAAAAGATAACAAGAATTTAATTTGAGCTATCAAATAAATATGACTTAAAAAGAAACTATGGACGATTTCAGACGGCATGTATGGAGGTGCTTTCTAAACACTGCATAATAAGGTCGAAAATTGTACACACCTTTCTAAATGTCGAATTATATGAAAGCTAGGTGGTAGGCCCGTATGTAGGGTCGTCTGGGTAGGTACCACCGCTTTTCTTATTTCAGCCGTGAAACAGTTTGCTGTGTTTCGGATTGAAGGGAAAGGTAGCCAGAGTAATTACTGGGCATGGACGGCATTTCATCTTAGGCCTCAGGATGACAACGTACCAGCAATATCAAGTGATTTTCACTTGTTATTGCAGGTGTCTATAGGCGGCGGTAACCGCTTACCATCAGCTTGTTTGTCATCTAGTTGTATATAAAAAAGCTACAACTATAATATAAAGCTGAACTTAAAGTTAGATTTACCGTGTGCTCTTCAGAATTAGGGCCAGTGCTTCAGTGCGCAAGACCTTATCCACAAATGTATATTTTTTTATCGATCCGGCACATATCTAATTGCCATTTAAATTTACAAATAAATGATTCGAATTTAACTAATTACAGACCGAGAACGCAGTAGCAGCAAGAAAGACAAAAAGGACAAGGAAAGAGACAAGGAAAAGGAGAAGGAAAAGGACAAGGACAGAGACAAGGAGAGCAAGAAGAAGAAGGAGAAAGAGGTAAGTGAATTCAGTAACTAAATTGCGGATCTCGCCGGTGATCGGCGGGAGTTAATGGAGATTTTTGTTTAATTTTTATGGCTTTGTTTACGTTACTTTTTTGACATGTCATGTACTATCAAAGAATAGTCCAACCTACCACACTTAAGATCATTTTTGTACACAAAGGTCGTCAACTACCTGCCACCTACTTGGGGTATCATCCACCAATAGAATTTAAGAGTGTCTCTGGAAAGTTTTTGGCAATTATATCAATGGTAAAATACTAAAACAAAAACTTATATTTTGTTTTTGTCACAAAGACATCTGGTCCCGAAATGTCTTTGCGACCAGATGTTTTTTGGAAACAATGAAGAGCAATAACTTTTCACAAAAAAATAGGGGTTCCGATTGGTCAATAATTTAATGGCTGGGTTCTACTAAAGTAGGTACCCAGTTTTAAACTTTCAAGCGAAATTGTGTTGAAATTGGCAGGTTGGACTATTCTTTGATGGTACAAACGGGGAGTTTAATTGTTTAGCAAGATAACGATTTTTTCATATTAAAACGGCAAATGAGATGACAGATTGTAAATTATCGACTTTCTTCGTAACAGTTCGTGTATCGCCATGATACGACTAAATGCGAATACTTGTCATCCTCCTAAACATTTAAATTACCCGACTGTACAGTCGATCATTAGGTGGAAAATATAATGTAGTTTCTAAAAATGTATATGAACCAGTTTTGATAATAATATTGCAAGGTATCCTTTAAAAACTATAGCATTCCGCACATCCGCACGGAACGGAATATTTTTCTGCAACGCTCAACGGAATATTTTTCCGCAACGCTCAACGGAATTGCGGGGAATTTGACGTGGGGAATTTGAGGTTATGTTGAATAAATCACGGTACTGCCATGCTTAGTTTCGGAGCAGTGTATATAACCCTAAAGATATACTAGGCAGTCAAAGAATAGGATCGAACCAGCGCCATTTTGTCTTTTACACTTCTCACGAGTCCGGAGACAGTTCTTTGATAGTTGCAATCGATTCTAATTGGTATCGATAACATTTTCGAAGTTAATGGAATCGACGTTTTTATTTTGGTAATATGATTCACATCGCTTCGAAACATCGCTTAATACTGCTGTGATTTGTATTGAAAAAACATTAGAATAAGGGATAGTTATGTCTGTCCCCAATTCCGTTCCAAGCTATATTTTACTATTGTCTATACGAAATTAAATTGTTTGATGACGGTTTTTATTAAGAGTATTAGAATCGTAATGTTGTATTTTCAGTATGTTCTAACAATTCAATAAAAATATTTTTTGTTCCTCGACAATAGTATGCGTGAATTCGGAAAATCTGAAGTGTCACCGGACCCATAAGATGTGAATGAGCTATAAGATCATTTCAATTGAGATATAACATGAAAACACTAAACGTAACTTAATTTATTATTTCCTTTATAAATCTGATATGTGGTCTGGTAAATAAAAGAAAAGATAAATAAAAATCATAGATTACATAATACAATAAAAGATGTTGAGTTTGAAATAGTCTTTTGTCAAATGATTCACTGATTTGTTGGTGTTTTAATAAACCTGCTTCGGACATGGATGTGTTTCTTAAAATCGGCTTTCGTTAATAGATTTTTTTTGTAATAATTCAAAGGTGTTTTATCGATCAATCTTTTCAAAATGTAGCGGTTTCAAATTATTGTAATATTTATCTATCCAAATTATAATTGATGACAACAAGGCTGTTCCATATAAATGTGGCGACCGGCTAGTGGAATGGTCAAAGACGAAGTCCCGGGTTCAAGTCTCGGCAGAGGCTGATGTATTTGTTCACAAGAAAATATTTTATTCCATATATTTGTCTGGATTGTGGATGGCAAAATATAGAACTTTATGAAATAGATCAATTTTGAAATTAAAACTATCTTTTTACATAACTAACATACAGATGATACAGAATAGATTTTTTTTCTGTAAATACTGGGGATGCTTTTACTCACAGGAAACATGCTTTACTTCCAAAAAGAAAACTGTACTCAAAGACTTTTGAAATCACGCTTGCTACAACCGGTAGTCTAACTGATTAAATCCGAAAAACAACTTTTATGCATATGGATTATATCTATAACAAACATTTTAAATTAAAAGAAAAAAAATCCATGAAACTTAAACAATTTTTTTTTCTATTTCTTGCTTGGAAAATTGATTTATTTTTAGTTATCGAAATTATCCATTTGAACATTTTTCGTTAGTTCTCATAGTTGGGAATTTTTCTATCCACGCACACAACCCTTCAAAAGTCTCAAGGTACACAATTAAATACACGAAACCTTTCTAGTGTAGTTTGTTTCATAAACTGATTGTTACAATGTTAAAAAGAAAATCATTTCGTAATTTAAGAATTTGCATCTATAATTATATTTATAAGAATCACATTACTATTTCGTACCGACACTGTTGGCTGGTCGGATAATATAGGCTGTTTTATACCTGGCAAGGAAAATTTATACAGTTTTAGTCATTAAAAATCGGTCATTTCAATGGGCCTGATTCTGAAGACACACTAATTCTAAATTTATGTACAGTGTATCTGTTTCTCGCAATATGTAATAGGAAAAAGATAGCAAAAATTTTTTTAGAGCTGTCAATTAAATTAAGATAGGTTTCAAAGAAACCATAGACAATTTTAGACGGCATGTACGGAGGTGCCTTCTAAACACTGCGTTTTATCACGTTCAATAAGGTCGAAAATTAAACCCACGTTTCTCAATGTCAAAATATATGACAGCCATCCTTTTCGTATTCATTTTGAGAGAAAGAAACGCACTGAACTTAAATTTAGAATTAGCATATGTTCTCGAGAATTAGGGCAAATATTAGTGGTGTAATTACAAAAAAAAAATGAAAAAGATACGCCATTGGTGTTGTTCACTATCTATGATATAGTGCCAGTAGTGCTTTGTGAAAAATCCTTAACACTCTTCTCTTTCAGCTTCTCACCAGGTTCCAACGTATACCGCGATAGTTGCGTTTGCCGATTGTCATGATCTGCGGGGGCGTTCACCCCCAATTATGTTCGATTACGCCCGCGAAGTGTTTCAGTGATTTAACAGTGCCGTATTGGTTTTGCAGTGCGTTCCCCGTTCACAGCGGGCGGAGTGAGGAGATAATGGAAGTATGGCTTTATTAACGCGCCACACGGCGCCTGCATCGGACGCGAACGTTGGCGTGTTTAGGGGGATTGCCAGAAGGGGGACTTGCTTGAAAATCCCCTTTTTTAAACTTGACAATTTTGATTGATTAGAGCTTCGAACAAACCGGGTACAAAGGTACACAAGGGAACAAAGCCGCGTACATAATGATTGAAACTTATACTTGATAATCTCCTTTAGCTGGCTGGGGGGAGACTTATGTTTAATGCACTGAGCATGGTCTCTTTGTCCTTTGATATAAACGGGCTCGTTTGGAGTTACTTGCTTCGTATGACCCCACTCTTCCTTACGTATGTAATCAAATAATAGCTAAACGTAGATTCGTTTTACTTGATTCGGGTTTAGCAGTAGAATCGCACCTTAGTACCATATCACACCAATTATCCCGTTCATGTAGAACCTTTGTACAGCTCGACTTTGACCTTTACTACGTTCGTAATAAAAGTGGTTTTCTCAGTGCGAAGTGCTATTGTCTCTACATGCGTCATACTTGGATTGACAGTAGTACTAAAGTGTTAAGTGTTAGACTGTACTTGTCTGTTTATGTTTGCCCCGTGTTATAGCAGTTTACATGCCGGCTTCTGTGCCATTCTATTCTGAGGCTTGGTGACTTGGGAAGCTTGATTGAACACGTTCTGTTATCCCCTCTTTTTAATGTCTTCCCGTGAGTGCCTTCTGGAAATGCCCCTAAAATGGGGCTTGTTCGAAAAATATTTTTTATTAAGATATTTGTCGTTACAATGTTGGCGTTTGTCGCGTGGTAGCCCATCTTTCTCCTTGCCAAATTTTACCTATATCCGTTCACTGGTTTAGAAGTGGACATGTAACAAGACATACCTAATGACAGACATAATGGGGCATACTTTTTTTTTTTTTTATACAACTAGATGACAAACAAGCTGACGGCCCACCTGGTGGTAAGCGGTTACCGCCGCCTATAGACACCTGCAATAAAAAGGAAAAGCACTTGATATTGCAGGTGCGTTGTCATCCTGAGGCCTAAGATGAAATGCCGTCCATGCCCAGTAATTACACTGGCTACCTTTCCCGTCAATCCGAAACACAGCGAACTGTTTCACGGCTGAAATAAGAAAGGCGGTGGTACCTACCCAGGCGACCCTACATATGGGTCTACCACCTAGTGAAAATGTCATACTATGAAAATGTCAGTTGAGGTGTATAGGAATTTCTCAGTGATGTATAGTCGTATCCCCATGCGATAACAACATAATATCCCAATCTAAACACGCCAACGTACGCGAACGGACCCCGCAGAGAATGACACACGGCCCCGACTATGTAGAACGTATACAGCCGGCGCCTTCACCAGATGAAGACAATGAATGGGGCTTTTCTCAAAAATCCCCATTGCGCTACTAACAATGATTCTTGATTGCGATACTCTTTTGTTGTCTATTGTGAATAGTGTGCTAAGTTTATTGTTAATTTTACGTTCTACATTGTCTTGCGGTTGCTTCGTTTATTTACGCCTATAGCAGACTACAGACGGCAGAGATAGAGATAGTTTTGGTGGCATGCAAATGTGAGTTTTAAGTCGTGGCTTGAAGAGCTTTTTTGCGATGGCAAGAGAAACCAATGGCTTGTCATTGTAAAGTGTATCTTTGAGAGCACGCCTTAAAGCACATATTTGAATGTGATTTGAGATGACTATTTTATTACGTGCTCCGATTGGTGCAACTTTCTTGATGACCAATCAGCTTTACGTTTCAATTTGACATTTCAATAATATTTTGACAGTCGCTAATTCAATAATATTGCTGCATTACTATGAAATCATTCTATGACATCTAGCATTGTGAACTACTTACTGTAAAATCTGTTCGGCTAATGAAATTGCTGAACAAATGTTAAGCTAAATTGAAATGTATAATTGATTACAATAGGGTGTGATTTCGTAAAGCAATAGTCGTCTGCCGTCTGCTATAGGTTTCTTTGGTGTCGATTCTGGGAGATAACCCTGTAACTAAGCTACATGCTAGCAGATTCCTAAAGGAGATGTTTCACATCCGGCCACGTTCTTGTACACTATCACATAAAATCAGAAAAAAAACTACTGTAATTGGGAGTAATATTATTAATTCGATTCGTTTTTCATTATTCTTCAATATGGCAACATGGCGGGCGATATACAAGTCAACTAAACGTCACCAAAGTGACATGATCGCTGTGTGAATATTTGACTGCGTTGCAGTTTTATAAAGTACATTTTTTTTATATAAATTCTGATTAGCATACTATTAAAACCTTTTCCGATTGTTTTTGTCTATTCTTTAGTATAGTTTACATAGACCTGGCCGGGTCTCCATACATTTTTGGAACATCTCCTTTCGTAGTCTTTCTGAAGATGATCTTCCTTCACCCTGAAGCCAGTTGGTTTGACCTTAAGACACCACTACTACAGACTTCAGAAAGAAATATTATCATCATCAGACAATGACAGTGGCTTCCCTGAATGCCATTAGATGTTGTCCATTTTTTCTAAAGTATTTTTTTTTTGTCTCTCAAAGTCGACACCATTGGCTACAATAGTTGCTTGTTTCAATCGGCTTCATATCTCTAAGGTCCACGTCCGATGCAGGTTTTGAGCCAGTGCGAAATTTAGACTTTAGTACAAGCTTACGAGTGGTTTTATCCGTGATTCTTTTTATCAGGAAAGTTTACACAGCACGTCTTTTCATACAAACTTACAAGTCGAAGGTATTGAAAATAACGTAGATATTTCGGCTTTTGTTGATGTATCTGTTTAACTATTATCTAATCTGTGGTATACCCATGTACAATCGGGGTCTAAAAATGATTACCACCCTAAAGTTTATAATTGCATACACAAATCTGTGTCACAGGGTCGTTAAAACATTTTTAGACCCTGTTTGCACATTATTGTACTCTGAATCAATGTTATGTCAATATTAGTTTTCTATATTACATAAATTGGTAGTCACATACATTAATTTATGAAAATGAAACATTTCTCCCTACAATTATTATCTAATACTTAGTAAATTGCTATCAAGCCAGCAATCGCCAGACAGATATCGCCAACGGAAGCTTGGCATAATGGGATATATTGCATAAAGGCTTGTTACATTAGTTCCAATACGGATGTTAGCTATGTTTGAATATGGCGCTATTTTTCACAAATTCCGAAACTCAAACTTAAAAGTTATGAAATGTTCTTGAAGTTAAAATTATCAAAAATGCTAATGGTGCTAGATTCCTCACACCAATTAAAACAACTATTATTACAACAACTTTGAATAAAAACATACATTTCACATAGTTATTATTAATGTTGTCAATATGTCCATGTAGTAATATAGGAACATGTGACGTCACTTGTTCTGTAAATTTTCTATGAAGCGTTTTTGGACGATGCGCCGCAACACATCAATCATACCACTGTATTTATGAAATATTGATCTTAAACATACTATTTGTTTTGCAATATTTCTTTACGAGTTACATACTTCTTAGTTATGATAAAATTTTAAAAAAACAGTTCAGGTACCCTATTATGCCTTGTTATTTTGTTTTTGTAGCAACAATAAATAGAGTAGCTAATTTACTCAATGAAGACATCGACCACGCCTATTTAGCTATAAAATTATTACGGTTTCAAAAACCGTCGGGTATTAGATACCCAGCCTCAATGACGCCGGGCTAACTTCAGTCCATCTTCTTCTCTCAATATGAAAACAAAAAGGACTTTTGTCATATAATTTGTTATTGAAAAAGGTGTATTCAATATTCGACCTTAAATGTACATGGCTTCTAAAATTGTCTCTAGTTCCTATAAATGTTATGTGACAGTCCTATTTATTTTCTAAACAAGATAGATAAAACTCATAGAAATATTGCAGAAGAAATAGTATGTTTAACATCAATAGTTTCACAGATACAGTGTGGTATGTTTGATATGTTGCAGGGCGTCGTCCAAAAACGCCCCATACAAAATCTGCGCAACAGATGACGTCAGATGTTGCTATATTACTAAAAATGTATGGGCATATTGACAAAATTAATAATAACCTCGTAATATGTATGTTTTATTTATAGTCGTCATAATAATAGCTGTTTTGATTGATGTAAGCAATCTAATATCATTTTTAGAAAAAATACCATTTTTATAAGTTTTGTAAACCGTACAATTTCAACAATATTCCATAACGTTTAAGCTTGAAATGTTTTTATGGGTAGCAGTAGCGTATATTTTCAGACTTAGGCATCATCCATATTCTTGCTATCTTTTTCTTTTACATGTTGAGTGAAAGAGATATACTTGAATTTAGATTTAGCGTGAGTCTTCAGGGTTAGGCGCAATATTAAAAAATGTGAATCAAAAAAACAGAGTCACGGATAAAACGCTTACTTATTCAAAAATCCCTCTTATTAACTTCTCACTCCGCTTCCAACAGAAGGCCGACGCCGAAGACGACCGGAAACAACCGACGCCCCCTCCCGACCAGTGGGCGGAGATTCTGGGAATACCCGGCGAACAAAAGGAACAGAAGCAGTCCAAATCCAAGAAATCCCTAGACAATACCTCTGAGGTATCGGAAAAGTCCAGCCAGTCGAAATGCACGACTCCCGAGAAGGAGCTGTCGCCGAAACAATTAAGGTCCTCAAAAAAGGAACAGCCGACGCCAGAGAAGAAATCTCCAATCAAGTCGCCTCCGAAAAAACGCAGGGACGACTTCGTGGTGCCGGCAACGGAGGAGAAGAAAAAGAAGAAAACGGAGAAGAAGAAGGCGGAGAAGACGGATAAGAAGAAGAAGAAGAAGAGTGAGAAAGAATAGTGTTTGTTGTACGTTTTCTTCAAACGTTGAGGTGGACACTGCGGTGCCGGTTGGTCGGATTGAGGCGATACAGTTGTATCCTACTGTTATATATATTAAATGAACGCAAATTAGGTTAAAATAGCCGCTAAATAAAATTATTATGAACAGTTAGTTTTGTTTCAATTACGATTACAAAAACTAAATACATATTTGAGTACTCTTAACGTTTACTCTGTGGTTTGACAGGTAAAATATTCAAACTGTCAAGCCACAGAGACATCACCAAAGTGACATAGCGCCCCTATGCATTTTTGGCTGTTGCATTTTTTTTTCTATAAAACTTTATGTTTTGTACCAAGAAACAAAGCAGAGAGAATTGACATTGGAACTCTGTGCTACATATTTTTGTCTATCTTTTAGTTTCTTTCGCATTAATAAATAGATGTAATTTTTGCTCGTAACTATACGTATAATGTCAGTATTAGAACCGTTTTATGTTTGAGACAAGTATTATTTCGTTTTTCTTTCAATTGAGCTCGCATGTTTTGATGGTATTTAGATTTTTTTTCATATACCTAATTTCAAACCCAAATTAAGCATCATTAACAGCTTATGTTATGGATACTAGATAATTAGGACATATGAAAAGTGCCAATTCGAAGTGCGATGCAGTACAACTTAAAAGTATTGTTTTATTCATTAACTCAGTGGCTAGGACCTATGACCCTGATTGCTGGATAAAACACGGGTTCAAATCTGGTACATGACAATCCTTTGAAGTCAATTTCTCATAAACAAATGTACTCAAATAAATTGTTCTTTTATTTTTGGAACAAAGACGTAATAGCATAGTCGAAAGCTGTAAGTTGCTTTCTTTATTATGCAATATAGTAGATGCACAGGTCTCGGCAAACATCTTGAATAATTTCACAAATAATTTCACAATATTTAGTACAAAATGTTTTAATGCGCAGGTTTTTTTGAAATAGTTTAAGACATTTGCCGGGGCCTTTACCCAGGTTCGAATGACGGCTAAGTAAAAAAAATAGAACTTGTTTTACGGGAGAATGCCCTACTTGGACGGTTCTAGTAGCTTTATATACTTATTTTCTTGAAAATAAATTATTATTGATAATGACCCTTTGTCTGGTCTGTACCCCTTGCTATACAGGCTACTCGGTCTGGGCTCCCGGGTTCGAATCCTGGTAGAAGCAAATGTTTGTATTATAAGTACGACCATTCGTTCATGAGGCATGGATGTTTATATGTTTATTTAGTGTACATATTATTATGAATATTTCTCCGATATCTAGTATCCATGACACAAGCTCTTAATGATGTTTACTGTAGACTAGACTAGGTGTGAGTGTATGAATATTACTATTATTATCATTGAATCGAAAGGTATTCGTAAATGACCTGATAGTTCAAAAATTTAATATTCCGCGTTTTAAAATTTTTACCCTATGTTTGCGTTCATTTAAACACATAACATGTATTATGGATGTATTTCGATGTACTGTCCTCTACACTGTCTTAACAGAAATTCCCATTTGTTCTAAAGACTAAAGCTCTAGTGAGATTTATTGTCCCACTAGTTCTATAGTAGAACAAATAGGACTTGCTTATTACATCTCGAGTAGAGTTATTCAATGTTGTCATAAGTAAGTTTAAAATACTTAAGCATCAAGTCATAGGTAAATAATTCGTCATTAAAAAAAAGCGGTATACATTGTATTTGTGTGTTGTAATGTAAATAAAATAAAAACTCGGCATCGATCCGCCTATTAGATTAAATTATTGTGTATTTGACACTATGAATCGCAGAAGTGACTTTTTTATATGACTTTTTGGTTGGTGGCAGGGCTTTTCTAAGTCCGCCTGGCTAGCTACCACCGTCTTACCTAAGTCTGCCACCCTAACAATAATGTTAACAGCATTGTTGTGTTCCGGCAGTTGGAGGTAAGATAGCCAGTTCCTCTGTGGTTGAGGAGTCCGGGTGTAGCTCATCATCACTTATCATCGTGTGAGATGAAGGCTTGGGCCTTCATCTACTACTCCGTTAACAAAAAAACTTTCCCAAGATGCGCTCTATCAAACATCAAAATTATATATTCCTAATCTAGAACAGCAAGCAGCTAACTTACTGTATATATTCCTTCTCACCGCACTGGCTTCATGTCCAACTCCTTTCAATGTCATGCAATAAGGCTTTGGAACGCACTACCTCACCATATTCAAGAGGCCAAAAACAAGCTTTCAAGCGGTCAGTTCGCAGTCTGTTTTTGGAGTCTCCCACCTTTATCCAATTGATATACCTATCCTTATTATTTCTGTCATTTAATATGCATTTATTAATTGTGTATTCATCCGTAATTAATTATGCATCTTAACAATATTTATTTGCATTATTATGTATATTTGTATTCACATGTTAATGTATATTTTGATTTCTCTGCTTAGCTTGACCGGTTTACGATTGAAAACGTATTTAGTATGTATATTGCCGCAGCCATCTGGTTTAATTAGTCGCCCAGGCCATTGATTGAACGCTGGCACCCAATGAAACAGCTGAAAGACAAATAGCCAAGTCATTCGCAACGTTTAACCAGATGCCTGAACAGCTTGTGTCAGCTTAATAAGCCATTGAATCGAAAAGCTTTTGAGTGTTTAGTAGGTTGAAAGTGATTTTTTAAGACCTATAACCAAAATCGTTTTGGTTATAAGTGGCCATAAAAATAAACTTGAATCTATCGGTCACACCTAAACTCTTCAGTAGGAGACGATCCGCCTAGGCATCTTATGGAGCGGACTTTCAATACGCCATGTAGTTAAAGGTTGAGTAATTCTAAATCATTTAACTATCGGCCTAGGCATTTTAATTAGATGTCGACTTTCAATAAACGGTCTAGGCCTCCAATAAAGTGGCTGATTTAACCAGATGGTGGCGACATATAATTCCTCGTTATCTAGTCTCCATGACGCAAGCTCTTAATGATGCTTATTTAGGCTGAATTCGTTATTATAATTACCAAAAATGACGTGTACGTACTTCTTGCAGGGAATATTGCCGTTATTAATTTTGCATATCGCCATTGGCTTTCCCACTAGTGACACCCAGGAAGAAAGTCCCAGTTGTTCCAAAACCTTTTTAAAAAATGATTCTTATTTTATCTTAAGGTTACAATAAGTATTGGGATTTCGCCGTTGATAAGCTAAACGTAGTCTAGGGGTTCGTATCTTACACCTATGCATTAAGAGTTATTTTCCAATGTCGTATCACACGGTCTAAAAATGTTTACCACAATAAGGTTTATAATTGCATGCACAAATCTGTGTCACAGGGTTGATGATATAATTTAATTGGACATGGGGCATAGAGTTTTTCACACACGAAAATCTGTCGCAATAGGATGCTTATCATAAAAAATACAAATTATTGACCCTAATTCTGGAGAACACATGATAAGTTTAAATTTAAATTCAGTGCATTTCTTTCTCTCAATATGAATACGAAAAGCATGGCTGTCATGATTTGATATTTAGAAACGTACGTTCAATTTTCTAATGCCGTCTAAATTTGTCTATGGTTCCTTTGAAATCTGTCTAAATTTAGTTGACAGCTCTAAACGAATTCTCGCTATCTATGGCCCATTATCTGTTGAAACTAGGATATTTTATTTCAAATAACAATTGTTGAATTAAGAAATAGTTTGACCATCAAAAAGGCATCAACACTCCGTGAGTGAATAGATTGCTTCACAACTATTAAAAGTAATAAGTATCTAGCTAGACTCATGCTCGTTTTCACTAACATTTGCTTAGCTTTAGGAGTCTCTTAGCAATTTTTAACTCGCTCTAACTAAAGGAGATAGAAAGAGACAAATGGCTTTAAGAGTCACCTAATCCTAGGGAATAGTTAGTTAAAATGGACATTAGCATCTTAGCCTTTATAGCACAGTGTGATGGAAAATCTGACTTGAAAACTGTTAAACATTCTTAGACCGCGATCGTACATATTCTGATATAACTATTCTATGACTTGTTTTTTTACTATTGTTACAGATAAGCAATCCCGCTAACATTGTAAATTAGAAAATAATATTCAATTCGCCTCAATTCGGAAAACTGTGTATAATTTACATCTCTTTAGATATAAATTTTTATACTGCTCTGTAAGTACAAAATGTACGGTTGTTTGGTGAACCATTGTTATATTACATACTAGTATGTATTTTTGCCGATTTGTCGAGACGGCGTCGGTCGAGGAGGAATGGGTTCATTGAAATGGAGCGGTAGTCGAACGCTCACCAAATATATGTTATAAGACCTTGTTTTAGAGTTGATATTGTCATAAGATGATATATTTTTTGAAATTAATCGATTACGCGACAAATATATTACAGAATGAGGTTTGAGTTGCCAAATAAACAGTCATTCAAGCATAAATAGTTAATCTCACAATACTTAATAAAGAAATAAGAAATTCTGTCAGATTGTGAGGACAATACGACAATAAATTAAAACATGGGCTATATTAAGTTCATAGAAATGGTTTGCCACTTTCATATACATCCTATTCATTTGATATAATGCGGCCAATGTGTTACGATAGTGTACCGAAGCCAATACGGCCCTATAAGCTGAGCAAGCGAAATGTGTCGTCCATCACCGCGGAACGAAGCAACTAGCGTAATTACTGGGCATGAACGGCATTTCATCTTAGGCCTCAGGATGACAACGCACCTGCAATATCAAGTGCTTTTCCTTGTTATTGCAGGTGTCTATAGGCGGCGGTAACCGCTTACAACCAGGTGGGCCGTCAGCTTGTTTGTTATCTAGTTGAAAAAACAAGTTGTATAACAAAAGAAAAAAAAGTGCTGAAATCGCGCCTCTTGCCTCCAGCCAGCCCGACTACGTGACCGGCTTTCGCGTCACTTCAGATCTAGCATCGATCAAGTCGCCATTCGTTTTATTATAATTTTAGTGTAATTAGATTTTTAATTAAATTAGTTTTAAATGAATTTCTTTTTTTTGGGCACTCTGCGCGTGAGTTATTTAATTATTTCATTTTATATTATTTCATACAAATGTCTTGAAATTATCAATAAATGAATAAGGTGCATTTGAAAGTTGCACAACATTTCTATGAACTAATATAGCCCATGTTTTAATTTACTGTCGTATTGACGTCACGGATGATTGTTATTTTTGACATACTCGTAAGTCCAATTTAACTTAAGATAGCAATATTTTCAATGTACAGACTAACTTACATCAAGTGTAACATTTGCTCTACGAAAACCGCCTCTGTTACACATAACATAGTAAGGTCGATTTCAGCGTCAACGTGTTTCGCTTGATGTGTCGTGCAATTACAATTATAAAAACTTGCCCTTTTCATCCATGTCACTCAGAGCTAAACAAGCTTTGTGAATGATTTTTGTGTCACTATTCTTTTCCTGTGTATAAAATGGTTAATTAAACCTAATATCTGATATTGTAAATATGTAAATTGACTTTAATGTATGTAGTAATATTGTCCGACTCTGCGTTTATTAATTATGTGGATACAATAAGGTAGATATATTCTTACAGTAAATATTTTGTGAAATATAAAACACGTTTTATTGTATAAAGTAACACGCCCAAACTTAAATTTATCTATTCGCCTTCCGCTCAGAGAATACAAGTGTGAGGAGGAAATAGGTGTAGTTTTTGAGCTTATAATTCAATTTAGAAAATATTTCATGATATATTAGCGATAAAATCCTTCATGGGTTTGGCCATTGGAACTACTGAGACATTGTTGGACACTTACTGGCTTTGCACAGTGATGTATATTATATTTACTGGGAAACTCACCCAAACATTTCATTGTGTTAAAAGAGATACATCTCTCGAAAAATATGAGCCTTACCCATGTTCGAAAAATGTATGGAGACCCGGCCAGGTTTATGTACACTATACTGAAATATAGGTAAAAATATGCTGAACAGTGATCAATTGTCCATTTTCTTTTTATTTGCGTTGTTGCGTGGTACAAAACAAGAATTTTATTGAAAGACTGCAACACAATTAAATATTTATCATTGTTTTTAACCTTAACGGCGTAACTCTTGGCCTTCATCTCACCTGATGGTACGTGAAGATAAGGCCGACGATGGAAGCGAGTTACACCCGGATTCCTCAACCACAGAGGAACTGGCTATCTTACCTTCTAACTGCCGGAACACAACAATGCCGTTAACATTATTGCTATGGCGGCAGACTTAGGTAAGATGGTAGTAGCTAGCCAGGCGGACTTAAAAAAGCCCTACCACCAACCAAACCAAGCAGAATATTTCTGCCCCCACGGAAATCGAACCCCGGACTCTAGATCTAAGGCAGGTGGTCTCAACCTGGACCACAATCAATCAATCAATCATTTATTTGCCTATGAATAAGGTGTACAGTAGATGGAAGTCATTGATTGGTACATTAGAATCCACTTATTCAGCTATTAATTTTAGCATGCAAATATCAAATGTCACAATTTTACAAAACAGGGAGAACGCCACAGAGGCGGTTAAAATATCATAGCGCCATTATCACTTTGGTGACGTTCAGTTGACTTTTATGTCGTCCGCCATATTGTCATATTGAATTGATTGGAATCGCCGAAAAATTTCAACTTTTATGCAAACAAACTATGCATGAAAACGATTTGTTAGTATTTTTCCTGGATTCAGGTTTTCCTCGTTTTTTGAGATAGTGTACATATACTTGGCCGAGTATGTTTCAATGCCCATAAAATGCACCATCTAGTAGGTATAGTTAGACCGGAATGCCCATAAAACGTACCATCTAGTAGGTATAGTTAGACCGCAATGCCCATAAAACGTACCATCTAGTAGGTATAGTTAGACCGCAATGCCCATAAGACGTACCATCTAGTAGGTATAGTTAGACCGCAATGCCCATAAGACGTACCATCTAGTAGGTATAGTTAGACCGCAATGCCCATAAAACGTACCATCTAGTAGGTATAGTTAGACCGCAATGCCCATAAAACGTACCATCTAGTAGGTATAGTTAGACCGCAATGCCCATAAAACGTACCATCTAGTAGGTATAGTTAGACCGCAATGCCCATAAAACGTACCATCTAGTAGGTATAGTTAGACCGCACAGAGTGCCTAGACAAGATGCCATTCGATAATCGCTATCGCTTAGCAGAAAATGTATGGGATTTGACAAGACATCGAACGACTTTCGATAGTTCGAAATAGTAGTTTCGGTAGTTTGTCAAATCCCATACATTTTTCATTTCGCGGTAGCGATTGTCAAATGGCATCTTGCGCTTTGGCGCAGCAATCGAACGAACATAGGTATACTTTTCAGAGACATGTCCAAGCGCCATATCTGCTGGTTGTTTTGTCATTGTAAAATGTACCTACGGAGCATGACTTTGCGCCTATATTTTAATGGTAGTTTGGAAACCTTTCCGGAGCAGTGATGTGTAGCTATGTCCCTCACTCCACTATTAGCTAAACCTCTAAAAGTAATTATACACGTGTATTTTGTACACCTTGTGAAATTGTGAAAATATTTATACAAATATTGCACATGAACTTAGCCATGTAATGATTGTATTGATTGTTTTAGCATAATTTAATCTTAGAATTTCATACACAACGCCGTTGTTAGCCCAAAGTAAGCCTTATTAACTAACACATATCACTATCACCTTTTCAAAACACTACACTGAGAAATTTATTAAACCGAACTACTTTAATTGATTTATTTTGATTATTAATGTAACCACATTAATAATCAAAATTTGGCGAAGTGTAATTACGGTTTATTTGATTTAATCAAACGGCGCATCTCTATGCAACTTTATTTTTACTTTGTTTTTTGAGCTGCAGTTGTTACAAAATAAAATCAGTGTCCATAGAGATAGAAAAGGTATAGAGTAGACATCGTTTATGTTGCATTTTGTTAAGACAGTTTACGCGTTTCTTTCTAGCATCTCTAACAAGCTACTGAGTAAAGTTAGCGCTGAGCCACACTTGCGCGGAACATAACTGCAGTATTGTCTTAACTATACTCCATAAGGCAGTGCTAGTATCTGTGTTTAATTAAAAAATAAAACAGAATCGTTATCGTCCGTGGGCGTGCAAGACCGCGTAAGAGCAGTTTGCAATAAAGCGTATGTGCTTTTTGTTTATTTCACAGGATGGAAGGAAAAAGATAATAATATGGATATTTCTACACGTTTCTTTGACTGAACTAGTTTGGGATTTCTCTGGGTGTTGTTTAATGGAGATCTGGTATAAGCGAATCAGCGCTAAGAGTCCGCTGGCGCGATATTTCAATTTTGCGACTTTTGTAAATACGCGGTATTGCAAACTGCTCTTACGCGGTCTTGCACGCCCACCGACGATATGTCATATTGTATTTGTAATTGAAATAAATTAAATGTTGGCGACACCTATTTTAACGTCTCGACCATTGTAAATACTAAACGAAATTTTGTATAAATTTTATATAATAAATGTTATTTTAAATATAGTAGGATAAGTAAGATTACGCTGCGGCATATCTTGATGGAAAATAAAATGAATTCATAGGACCATGTCTTTTATTAATTATTTCCACTTTCGTTGCACTAAAAACAAAAAAACTATAAGAATCAAAATTTTAAGTAACCCCGGCCTCATTAATCATCTATCTAACACCATCTCATTGAGACTATTCTTATGAGCCCACACGCTATACCTGCTGTAAGTTTCTAAAGAATTAAGCAGCCCGCAAACTTTTTGATGATATAGGATTAGCATAGGGTTGGTGTGTCACGGGAATGTCACCATAGTGACAGTACACAAAATTTCACATCAATCAGATCTGTGAAAGTTAGTTAAACCCTTTTATCATGTAGAAAATGAGCTGGTAGTCATCAAACGCCTGATCTTCATAAATAATAGCTAATAACCATCCTAATCACGTCAACTTTCAAACAAAAAAAACATATCGAAATTGGTCCATTCGTTTAGGAGCTACGAGGCCACAGACAGACACACATATACCACAGACAGACACGTCAAGCTTTTAACACACCTTTTTTCGTCGGGGGCTTAAAATAAATAATTGCAGGCTAGAGCGATCAACAGTAAACCAGTAGTAACCAGTGAAGCAGCCATCATTTTTCACAATCGCAACGCTGTGTATTGATACTACGAACCTTCTGTTCCCTCTCTTCAGGGCACTACTCCTCGATGCACTGGACAGATTGTAGCGTCGTGCTGTCCGTATCATTGTCCGTATCAGGTCACGAACAACCTTGAGCCTCTACAATTGCGTCGAGACATTGTGTCGCTTTGCGCCTTTTATCGAATACAGGGTGTACCAAAAATACAAATAAAGTAAAAAGGGTGTAAATGGGTCCCTTGTGTAGAGTTTATTACCAATGTATGACAACTGTAGTATGACATTATTACATGCTGAAAAATTAATTATTTTTGATAAAATAATAAAATAATCGACATTGAAGCCCAGCTCTATTCTAAGTTCATTCCCCCTAAGAGGCGTAATTACCTCCTACTCTTAGAAACTTTTCTACTCCTGGTAGCTAATATTTATTTGATCAAATATTAACCTAAAATAAATAACCTATAATTCCTCAATTCTAGTATTTATTTTACTAGGCTAAGTAAAAAAAAGATAAATAGATATTAGATAACTTTATTGAATACTTTACAAGAATATTAGGTGAGTGAGAATCAAGATAGGTATGAGTCAACATAAAAACCACAAATAAATTTTAAAGTTGCATTGAAGTAACAATCTGAGTAGGTAGGTTCTATCTACCTAATAGCTCAGATGAATAAACTAAGGTTTTTAGCCGTAAACCAAAAATAAAAATAATTTTAATTGAGTAGGTATGTATTTATCACACACAAGAACCCGTAAGATCGATAAATGTGGTTAAAAATTTATCACGGATCAATCAATTAGGTACTATGTAATTGTACTAGCACTATCCTACCATTTAGAAATAAAAAACAACTTACCTCGAACTAGAAACACTTTTTTCATACAACAACGCAAGATGACAAGCAAGCTGACGGCTCACCTAACAAGCGGGACCACTTAACTCAATCAACACAGCTTTACAGTTCACATGAATATCTTACACAACAACATAACACTTACAACATAGCCCTAAGATTAGAGAAGCAGTTCAAAGTGTACCTACTCCTCCTTGCTGCCTCAACAACGACGGCCGCCGTCGGGACGGACACGGCCTGTGTCGCATTTCGCACCATATTATCGTCACCGTCCTTGTAATCGATGCCAACATACCCACTCATGGCATACACATAGCATTATCTCGCAATATTTAATAAGAATAACGACGATCAGAGATAAAATTATACGCGACTACACTTTATGAACTTATGATCAACTGAGTTCGGAAACAGATGAGGTGACACTGACGAGCCGACAAAGCCGGAAGCGGCTTTGAAATAGGTAGTCTGCGCGCGCCGCTCTGCGCCGCTGTTTTTTCGTTCTGCGCATGCGTACGGGGAATGACAGGGATTGTCAACATTTAACAAGTTTTTTAGTTTAGTAAAATTATTTTAGGTATGGATCGCAATAAGTAATTTAAGTATTATTGTATTATTGTGCCCGATAAACTTTTTTCTATTCTATTCTATTCAATAAACAACTTTGACTTTAGTATCCTTATAACTATTGGGTCCAAGCTAAGGCTGGTACCAAAAAATAATAGTTATGACTAGAACAATACAAGGTTTTCGTTTTCGTTAAGAGGGTTATTAGAGCGCTGTTCGACTTAAATTGCATTTAATTATCGTGGCAAGCAAGAGCTATTTAATTAAATGTTAAGATGATTTTCCGGAGTGAATCTTCTGTATTTGTACTATTATGTATCTGTGGTATAAGAAGTAGTGTAACATAATTACGCCAACGACGCAAACAAACCGTTAAATGCTTGTCTTGCATTCGAAGCCCAGTAAGATCCATTTTTTCAACGTTAAAAAAGTAGGTTACAAAATAAGTAAAAACATATCCAAGCGAACACGGTCGCAAACACTACCTAATCAACAGTTTATAGGCACTAAGTAGTCATAATCCGGCAGTACTCTGCTCTGTTTTTTTTATATCGAGTATTAAAAAAAATCTTTTGAATAAAATGTTGTGAACCAATGACACATTTGGGGGCGTTTAGGGTTTCATCGGAAAAAATGTAAACCAAATTTTTGAATCTTCTCTGAACTCCTAGTACTTACATAATTTTACAATTTAATTTTGACCGACAAATAACCTTGCTAGATCATGGTCATTTAAAGGAAAAGCTTGTAAAATAAAGGGAAGGCCGGTACATTTTAAATCCAAGTGAAGAGTTCGGCCCGCTTTAATGCGTAGGTAATTCCGTCGACAGCACGTTAATAGTACATGCGCGTTCATTGTGACCACTACCTACTACCATATCATCATTAACATCATCATACCAACCTCTGATGTCCACTACTGAACAAAGGCCTCCCTCACCGATTTCCAAATGAAATGGTTCTTGGCAGCTGCATCCAACGGCTGCCCGCGACTCTGACCAGGTCTTCTGTCCATCTAGCTAGTGGGAGGCCGTCCTTCGTTGCACTTCCCGGTATGTGGTCGGCATTTTAAAACTTGAACGCCCAACCAGCCGTCTGTTCAGCGTGCTATGTGCCCTGCCCACGCCACTTCAACTTGCTAATCCTATGAGCTATGTCAGTGACTTACCATACCATACAATTTTTTATAACGGCTGTCATCAGGTAGGCCATTTTACACGTAATGGTATAAAAACCAGTTTTATTGACCCAGAGCGATGCGTCACCTAGTTTATTTCCATTTAATAGTAATTTTGAACCCTGTTCTCGTTTGACCCGTCGCTTCGATTGTGCAATATCGCGCTGTGACATAAACAAAACAGCTTGAAAAACACCTTTTCACATCGCGCATTTTTTGATAAAGTTATGTACCTCCCACCCTGTCACTGTATTTGAATACTCCGGTATGTACGAAAACTTACGTATTATTTAAGTTTAAAAAATAAATGCGGAACCCAAAGTGTATTTTTTCAAATGGCGGTGAATTCTGCTGCAAGTCTAGTATTTTCAAAGACTAAGCGGTAGCAGATGAGTGCTTAGTTAGATTAGTGCAATTTGATTTTACATACTCTATTTATTAAAAGGTGTTTACGTAATATGCGAAATCGATACTAATAGCAATTTATCGCTTAAAAATAATAAACAACACCTAAACAAAAAGATAAATAATTGTTATAAAAATTAAAAAATAAATGATTATTTCAATAAAATTATTATTACTTGTCATCGTATTAGAAATGGCATCGTACTATAAGTTTTATCGGCAAATAAAGTTTTTTGCATCTCAGAAGGAATCGACGGTACTAATAGTTTGCATATTCTAGTCTTTGGAAATATAGTCTATTAATTTGATTTTTTTTTTGACCTTTACTATCTCCTATTTTAGGTTGAATGACATTCACAGCCGATCACTAGAGTAGTGACATTTTCATTTTGAGTTTTCGATGAAGAATTTCTTTTTTTTGGGTACTTCTGATACACCGTGTATATCACGGAGAGTGCTCTGAAGCGCTTTGCGACCTTATCACACTTTCCCCAGACTTGCTCAGGAGCACGCGTGTCGATCTTCGGAGTTCACTCGTTCACCGTAATTCTTTTGCGACCGTAACATCACACACAAAGAAATTTAGTTCCTTATTTCTTTGTCATATTACCAGAACGAATTCTTTGCGATGTGTTCTCTCCATCCTATGGCATGGGTTCCTTCAAGAGAGGCGTGAATAGACACTTTATTACAATCACATAAGGTTGATTTATGAAGGTCCAAGCTTGTGTTTCACTGTTAGCCAACTCCCTCTAATAAAATATCCGCGATCTTACACAATCCAGTGAGTACTCTAACCATTGAGCTACCATACCGCCAGTGTGACGGAGGACACGGTTTATCATGATCATCACCAGCCTATATACGTCCCCCTGCTGGGCACAGGCCTTCCTACATGGGAGAAACATATGAGGACTTTGGGCCACAACACCGTTGTAGTAACAACCGGGACAAACGGCTTACCTTGAGGTCCAAAATACGCAAACATCACCAACTTTATGAACGGTGCAAATGCCTTGGGTCGAATTGAATACAGTGCTATGTGCACTGTTTGCGTGCAATCAATGCGGACCACACTTTCGCTCATTCGTGTGCCTCCTGTCAATATCCATAGCAAAAGCGTTCTAAGATCTTACGTTTATATCAAAGAGTAAAAGGAAGTATTTGTAGCAGATAAAGTGCTATAACAAGTTTTTATCAATTCTAAAATAAAATATTTACTACAAATTTTACATCAGAACTCAAATTTGACATTTACGCTGCCGTGTGTGCGCACGTGCGCACACACCCGCTCGCAGAACCGACGGCCGTTGGGACGGAAAGGTTCTACAGTGGCGACCACGGACTGGGAGACGCAGCGCGGGCCCCTTGCTGGAGACCTTCCAGGGACCGACGATCTGGGGAAGGTCGCGGGTAGCCGCTGATCGCGTCCAGTGCAGAGGGCCTAGACAAGATGCCATTCGACAATCGCTATCGCTAAATTAAAAATGTATTCATTTTGACATTTATGATGGAAAGTCGTTTGATGTCTTATGTCAAATCCCATACATTTGCCGCTTATCGATAGCGATAGCGATTATCGAAAGGCGTCTCGGTTAGGCCCTCTGGACCGATGGTCGTGGAAATCTTTTGAGGAAGCCTTTCTCCAGCAGTGCAAAAAATGCGCATCTTTGAGGTTCATGTTCTACAAAGAAGGAATTCAAATAGATCATCGTGTGTCGTGATCGCGCGAACGCAATTAAAACACCCAGTTTAAGTTATCGTGCGAACACACGATTTGCCTATCGCCAATTTGCGCGATAATCACGCAATCGAGTGGAATTAGGACGACGCCTGACTTTGCTGGTATACAGGTTACCTCGGAGACAGCATTTTTATGCCACATAATTAGTTAAATATAACATATTTCTAAAACAAAATAATATGTAATTTAGGTGACATTTTTTCATTTCATCGACTACAAAATATAAATAATGTTGTCTCTTTACGCTTGGTAGTTAAAAGGGTAGGTTAGAGGAAGCGTGGGGGTGACAAACGCGGTGCGGCGCGGGTTTAGAGACGTTGAATCAGTCAACGCAACCATAGAGTAGATTGAATATGCTGAGATAGAGTTATCAGTCAACAGTTTGTGAATGAAGCTACATCTGCTATCGTGTTTGCAAACTATTCCTTGATGACATTGGATGTCTAACAATGGTCTGTTTCCAGAAACAAAATTTTCTCGTAGTTATTTACTAATGAAATAGTTTTGTAACAGGGTGACTATGATTACCTCTGGGCTGTGTGTAATATTTTCGAGAGAAACTTGTTTGATATTTTTGTTTAAAACTTGGTGTAACTAAAAATACTTTTATTTATTTAAAGAATTTCATATTCTTAAATTTTGCGCACTGACCCCAAGGTGACCTTGTATACATTTTTCGAAATAGCTATGAAAAGTTTCAAAATAAAATTTTACTAATTTTTTCATATTTTGAGGTAACTTATTTACATAACCAACCAACATCCTTAGCCAAAGGAACCGGTACCGGAAGTGACGGAGGAAACGGAGGAGCCGGAGGGTGCGGACCCGGAAGAAGAGGAAGCGGCGAGAGAAAGAGAGGCACGAGCGCAAGCGTCCATCAAGGAGAGGGAGAGAGAAGTGCAGAGAGCGCTCGCCACCAGTCTGCGGGACAGAGACAAGGAGAGGGAGTACCACAAGCGGGACGAGGCGGTACAGGTAAGAATAATAGTCATTATGTAACTACAAATATTGTAATGCGTATATGTCGCACGGCATAATGCAAGCAATGTCATTAACATCATGTCATTGTAACTATTAACATTATTGTTATGGCGGCAGACTTAGGTATCGGAGTGGTAGCTAACCAGACAATTTCTACTCCCACGGGATTTGAATCCTGGACCTCTATATCGGAGGGTCTCAACCACTAGACAGCAGAAGCGCTTGAAACGTGGGATCTTTAACGATTCGGGCTTCTTGGGGACTACTTAAATAAAAATTATTTGATTTTGTAGCATTTCAATGCCCTCCTGGCGGACCTGGTCCGCAACCCGGACCTATCGTGGCGGGAGGCCAAGAAGCAGCTGAGGAAGGACCACCGGTACAGCCTCGCTGAACTCCTGGGGAAGGAGGATAAGGTAATGAAATTTCCATAGAAAAAGTAGTAGTAATCCAATTTTCTTTTTATTATTCATTTTTTTCTCTGAGGGTAATGTGTGATAGTAAGTGTTCATAGACACCCTAGTACCTTATAGTGGTGTTGCAGAATAATGTAATAATATATAGGATTCTGGAGTTGCAGGGGTTATCGATATCATAGTATGGGCGCGGGTTGTATTTGTTTGTGTGTGTGTGGTATAACTGTAGTGTGTCGTTCAATACGCCACAAGCAGGACACGTTTTATAATAATTTAATCGGAAAATAAAAGTGGTCTCAAAGGTGTCAAACTTTCAGACGTAACTTTGACAAGTAACGGTACCACCCCCTTTTAAATTTAGTTCAGATTTTCGGAACACACTGTATAGATAATGGGCCTCATTCTGAAGACACAATCTAAATCTAAATTTAAGTACCGTATATCTCTTTCTCGTAATATGTAATAGGAAAAAGATAGCAAGAATTTGTTTAAAGCTGTCAATTAAATTGAGATAGATTTCAAAGAAACCATAGACAATTTTAGACGGCATGTACGGAGGTGCTTCCTAAACACTGCTTTTTATCACGTTCAATAAGGTTTCGAAAATTAAACGCACGTTTCTAAATGTCAATTTATATGACAGCCATCCTTTTCGTATTCACTTTGAGAGAAAGAAATAGACTGAAATTAAATTTAGACTTAGCATTCGTTGGGAATCGAAGCCACGACTTTTCGAAATCCGGGAGACTGCCCTAACCAACTGAGCCACCCAGGACTTGGGATATTCCTGTGAAATTCTTCTAGTCTATCTGTATTTGCGTTATGAGCTAACCGTCCACCCTATAATGTCGAAATGTTCTATTTCAACATCTAAAACGAGTATTTTTACAAATACCTACGATTCGGTTAAGTTGGGCCAGTGCTTTTAAATATTATTATTTTTTGATTTTAACATTATTATAAATGTTTAAAATATTACTTAGTAATTAAAATATATCTAAACTAGAAAAATTTCACGTCCACTGGTTAGAGCAGTCGCTCGGATTGCGAAAGGTCGCGGGTTCAATTCCCGCCTCGGGACGTGGTATTTTTTCTAGTTTAGATATATTTTAATTACTAAGTAATTTTTCAAACATTTATATTAATGTTAAAATCAAAAATTAAGAATACAATATGATATAAAACTATGGTCTGTCTCGCACGTGTTTCCTAGGAGCGTCTGTTCAGCCAGCACACGTCGACGTTGGCTAACAAGCGGCGCGACAAACTGCGCGCGTTGCTCACGGAACTAGGCGTGACTTGTACCGCGCACTGGCGGGACGTCAGGGAACAGCTGGAACAACAGCCGACCGCGCCCGCCTATAGCAGTGCCTCACAGGCAAGTGTAACATAAGATACGCGACCAACCATGTCAGGGAACAGCTGGAACAACAGCCGACCGCGCCCGCCTATAGCAGTGCCTCACAGGCAAGTGTAACATAAGATACGCGACCAACCATGTCAGGGAACAGCTGGAACAACAGCCGACCGCGCCCGCCTATAGCAGTGCCTCACAGGCAAGTGTAACATAAGATACGCGACCAACCATGTCAGGGAACAGCTGGAACAACAGCCGACCGCGCCCGCCTATAGCAGTGCCTCACAGGCAAGTGTAACATAAGATACGCGACCAACCATGTCAGGGAACAGCTGGAACAACAGCCGACCGCGCCCGCCTATAGCAGTGCCTCACAGGCAAGTGTAACATAAGATACGCGACCAACCATATCAGGGAACAGCTGGAACAACAGCCGACCGCGCCCGCCTATAGCAGGGCCTCACAGGCAAGTGTAACATAAGATACGCGACCAACCACGTCAGGGAACAGCTGGAACAACAGCCGACCGCGCCCGCCTATAGCAGTGCCTCACAGGCAAGTGTAACATAAGATACGCGACCAACCATGTCAGGGAACAGCTGGAACAACAGCCGACCGCGCCCGCCTATAGCAGTGCCTCACAGGCAAGTGTAACATAAGATACGCGACCAACCATGTCAGGGAACAGCTGGAACAACAGCCGACCGCGCCCGCCTATAGCAGTGCCTCACAGGCAAGTGTAACATAAGATACGCGACCAACCATGTCAGGGAACAGCTGGAACAACAGCCGACCGCGCCCGCCTATAGCAGTGCCTCACAGGCAAGTGTAACATAAGATACGCGACCAACCATGTCAGGGAACAGCTGGAACAACAGCCGACCGCGCCCGCCTATAGCAGTGCCTCACAGGCAAGTGTAACATAAGATACGCGACCAACCATATCAGGGAACAGCTGGAACAACAGCCGACCGCGCCCGCCTATAGCAGGGCCTCACAGGCAAGTGTAACATAAGATACGCGACCAACCACGTCAGGGAACAGCTGGAACAACAGCCGACCGCGCCCGCCTATAGCAGTGCCTCACAGGCAAGTGTAACATAAGATACGCGACCAACCATGTCAGGGAACAGCTGGAACAACAGCCGACCGCGCCCGCCTATAGCAGTGCCTCACAGGCAAGTGTAACATAAGATACGCGACCAACCATGTCAGGGAACAGCTGGAACAACAGCCGACCGCGCCCGCCTATAGCAGTGCCTCACAGGCAAGTGTAACATAAGATACGCGACCAACCATGTCAGGGAACAGCTGGAACAACAGCCGACCGCGCCCGCCTATAGCAGTGCCTCACAGGCAAGTGTAACATAAGATACGCGACCAACCACGTCAGGGAACAGCTGGAACAACAGCCGACCGCGCCCGCCTATAGCAGTGCCTCACAGGCAAGTGTAACATAAGATACGCGACCAACCATGTCAGGGAACAGCTGGAACAACAGCCGACCGCGCCCGCCTATAGCAGTGCCTCACAGGCAAGTGTAACATAAGATACGCGACCAACCATGTCAGGGAACAGCTGGAACAACAGCCGACCGCGCCCGCCTATAGCAGTGCCTCACAGGCAAGTGTAACATAAGATACGCGACCAACCATGTCAGGGAACAGCTGGAACAACAGCCGACCGCGCCCGCCTATAGCAGCGCCTCACAGGCAAGTGTAACATAAGATACGCGACCAACCACGTCAGGGAACAGCTGGGACAACAGCCGACCGCGCCCGCCTATAGCAGTGCCTCACAGGCAAGTGTAACATAAGATACGCGACCAACCATGTCAGGGAACAGCTGGAACAACAGCCGACCGCGCCCGCCTATAGCAGCGCCTCACAGGCAAGTGTAACATAAGATACGCGACCAACCATGTCAGGGAACAGCTGGGACAACAGCCGACCGCGCCCGCCTATAGCAGCGCCTCACAGGCAAGTGTAACATAAGATACGCGACCAACCACGTCAGGGAACAGCTGGGACAACAGCCGACCGCGCCCGCCTATAGCAGTGCCTCACAGGCAAGTGTAACATAAGATACGCGACCAACCACGTCAGGGAACAGCTGGAACAACAGCCGACCGCGCCCGCCTATAGCAGTGCCTCACAGGCAAGTGTAACATAAGATACGCGACCAACCATGTCAGGGAACAGCTGGAACAACAGCCGACCGCGCCCGCCTATAGCAGCGCCTCACAGGCAAGTGTAACATAAGATACGCGACCAACCATGTCAGGGAACAGCTGGGACAACAGCCGACCGCGCCCGCCTATAGCAGTGCCTCACAGGCAAGTGTAACATAAGATACGCGACCAACCATGTCAGGGAACAGCTGGAACAACAGCCGACCGCGCCCGCCTATAGCAGCGCCTCACAGGCAAGTGTAACATAAGATACGCGACCAACCACGTCAGGGAACAGCTGGGACAACAGCCGACCGCGCCCGCCTATAGCAGTGCCTCACAGGCAAGTGTAACATAAGATACGCGACCAACCATGTCAGGGAACAGCTGGGACAACAGCCGACCGCGCCCGCCTATAGCAGTGCCTCACAGGCAAGTGTAACATAAGATACGCGACCAACCATGTCAGGGAACAGCTGGGACAACAGCCGACCGCGCCCGCCTATTGCAGTGCCTCACAGGCAAGTGTAACATAAGATACGCGACCAACCACGTCAGGGAACAGCTGGGACAACAGCCGACCGCGCCCGCCTATAGCAGTGCCTCACAGGCAAGTGTAACATAAGATACGCGACCAACCATGTCAGGGAACAGCTGGAACAACAGCCGACCGCGCCCGCCTATAGCAGCGCCTCACAGGCAAGTGTAACATAAGATACGCGACCAACCACGTCAGGGAACAGCTGGGACAACAGCCGACCGCGCCCGCCTATAGCAGTGCCTCACAGGCAAGTGTAACATAAGATACGCGACCAACCACGTCAGGGAACAGCTGGGACAACAGCCGACCGCGCCCGCCTATAGCAGTGCCTCACAGGCAAGTGTAACATAAGATACGCGACCAACCATGTCAGGGAACAGCTGGAACAACAGCCGACCGCGCCCGCCTATAGCAGCGCCTCACAGGCAAGTGTAACATAAGATACGCGACCAACCACGTCAGGGAACAGCTGGGACAACAGCCGACCGCGCCCGCCTATAGCAGTGCCTCACAGGCAAGTGTAACATAAGATACGCGACCAACCATGTCAGGGAACAGCTGGGACAACAGCCGACCGCGCCCGCCTATAGCAGTGCCTCACAGGCAAGTGTAACATAAGATACGCGACCAACCATGTCAGGGAACAGCTGGGACAACAGCCGACCGCGCCCGCCTATTGCAGTGCCTCACAGGCAAGTGTAACATAAGATACGCGACCAACCATGTCAGGGAACAGCTGGAACAACAGCCGACCGCGCCCGCCTATAGCAGCGCCTCACAGGCAAGTGTAACATAAGATACGCGACCAACCATGTCAGGGAACAGCTGGAACAACAGCCGACCGCGCCCGCCTATAGCAGCGCCTCACAGGCAAGTGTAACATAAGATACGCGACCAACCATGTCAGGGAACAGCTGGGACAACAGCCGACCGCGCCCGCCTATAGCAGCGCCTCACAGGCAAGTCTGACATAAGATAAGATATTCATCACTCCAGCACGAAAAGGGTGCTATAACTGCCTAAAAACTCAGCAAGTCCCATATGGTTCACATGTGAGCAATATGGTTCCCTATCTAATTGCATAAAATTTTTAGACATAATATATATTGGCATAATGTAATTCGTACTACATATACTGACGCATAATAGTATTTCAGCATAATGATTGAAGTCATAACTATCATTGGCATAATCCTATTTAAGCATAATGTACTAAACCATAATTGGAAAAAGGCATAATGATACAAAACCATAATGAATACTGGCAACAATATTATTACACAATTTTAAATATTGCTCTAATAAAATACTTTTTAACCGACAACGAGGAGGTTCTCAATTCGGCCGGTATGTTTTTTTTTTTTTTTTTTTTTTCTATGTATGTACACCGATTACGCCGAGATTACTGATCCGATTTACGTGATTCTTTTTTTGTTCGATGCGGAATAGCCGCCATTTGGCCCCATAAAAATTTTTTCAAAAACAGTTGGGTACTTTGGTTTTAAATTTAAAAAAACTTAAATTATGAAGTCGTCTACATATGCGAAATTGCGAAGTTTTGCTTTTCAAATGACTTTTTCGTGAAACGATACGGTAGTAGGAAACAATATAAGTTTACGATCACCCATCTAGCTCGACCGTAGAAAGTTACCACTAAAAATTGTGAAAAAAAAATTTTAAACAAAAATTAAAACCGACTTCAAAAAACTGAAAAGGATAAAATAATTAAATTTAAGTAGGTATTCATCCCCTAGAAACATATTTTTGGAGTTGGTGCTAAGTGGTTTCCAAAAACAATAGAAAGTGAAGCACCGACTCCAAAAATATGTTTCTAGGGGATGAATACCTACTTAAATTTAATTATTTTATCCTTTTCAGTTTTTTGAAGTCGGTTTTAATTTTTGTTTAAAATTTTTTTCGTATTTAAAATAAACATGTTGGCGGCTTAGGTGTACCCTAACCTACTATTAGGCATGTGCCTCGTTTTTATGTACCTACTCAAATACATGTTCATTTATACGACTTTACATTAAGCCTAATACCATTATGCAAATTGTAATCATGGGTAATTACATTAGTCTAAATTATACTTATGCCATAATAATTTTATGCAAATGAAAAATTATGCGAAAGTAATATTATGACAGACAACAATATCAATATGCCGAAGTATATTAGGAGTAAATACATTATGCCAATATTAGGTAATTAAAATTTCTCAACTTTACAATGGTTTACAGATGGAACGCGAATTCCGCGACTATCAGCGCGACAAGCAGAGCGCTGCCAAGACTGCCTTCAGACAACTACTGCTGGAGACGCGCTCGATAACCCACAAGAGCCACAGCGCCGTCAAAGACAACCCGGCGGCCATGCAGCAGATACTGCAAGCGCTCAAACATGACGCTAGGTGAGCTAATGACTGAGACTAAGTCAGTACTGATTGAGACTAGGCGAGTGTTTTCTGAGACTAGGTTCGTGTTGACTGAGACTAAGTCAGCGTTAACCCACAAGAGCCACAGCGCCGTCAAAGACAACCCGGCGGCCATGCAGCAGATACTGCAAGCGCTCAAACATGACGCTAGGTGAGCTAATGACTGAGACTAAGTCAGTACTGATTGAGACTAGGCGAGTGTTTTCTGAGACTAGGTTCGTGTTGACTGAGACTAAGTCAGCGTTAACCCACAAGAGCCACAGCGCCGTCAAAGACAACCCGGCGGCCATGCAGCAGATACTGCAAGCGCTCAAACATGACGCTAGGTGAGCTAATGACTGAGACTAAGTCAGTACTGATTGAGACTAGGCGAGTGTTGTCTGAGACTAGGTTAGTGTTGACTGAGACTAAGTCAGCGTTAACCCACAAGAGCCACAGCGCCGTCAAAGACAACCCGGCGGCCATGCAGCAGATACTGCAAGCGCTCAAACATGACGCTAGGTGAGCTAATGACTGAGACTAAGTCAGTACTGATTGAGACTAGGCGAGTGTTGTCTGAGACTAGGTTAGTGTTGACTGAGACTAAGTCAGCGTTAACCCACAAGAGCCACAGCGCCGTCAAAGACAACCCGGCGGCCATGCAGCAGATACTGCAAGCGCTCAAACATGACGCTAGGTGAGCTAATGACTGAGACTAAGTCAGTACTGATTGAGACTAGGCGAGTGTTGTCTGTGACTAGGTTAGTGTTGACTGAGACTAAGTCAGCGTTAATCCACAAGAGCCACAGCGCCGTCAAAGACAACCCGGCGGCCATGCAGCAGATACTGCAAGCGCTCAAACATGACGCTAGGTGAGTTAATGACCGAGACTAGGTCAGTATTGATAGAGGCTAGGCGAGTGTTGTCGGAGACTAGGTTAGTATTGTCTGAGACTAGGTTAGTGTTGACTGAGACTAAGTCAGCGTTAACCCACAAGAGCAAAACCCCCAATGCAACAGATACTGCAAGCGCTCAAACATGACGCTAGGTGAGTTAATGAAATGAAATGAATTTATTTCGCTTTAAATGTTAAGTTAGATCGCACATTTAGCTGTTTCCAGCGTGCAAAATTTTTGTTAAAACTTATATGATAATTAATTAATATTAAGTTTATGTCCGTATAGTTTTCCATATTTGTATATTTTCAAGCAATTATTATCAAGTCAAAAATATTATTTAGGTTAGTAAGTTGATTTTAATCATAAACAAAATAATATAGGTAATTTAGTAATGAAAATCATAATATTAGTATATTCGAATTTACTAAAATAAAAAAACGATTAAATAAATCTAGGCGAGTGTTGTCGGAGACTAGGTTAGTTTTGACTGAGGCTAAGTGAGTATTGACAAAGGCTCATCCGACTAGCCTAGTGCATTTTTTTCCTCAAAAGAAATACGAAAAGGATGGCTGTCATATAATTTGACATTTAGAAACGTGCGTTCAATTTTCGACCTTATTGAACATGATAAAATGCAGTTTTAGGAGGCACCTCCGTACATGCCGTCTAAAATTGTCTATGGTTTCTTTGAAAACTATCTAAATTTAATTGGCAGCTCTCAACAAATTCTTGCTACCTTTTTCCTATTACATATTGCGAGAAAGAGATGTACTGTACTTGTATTTAGAATCTTCAGAATCAGGCCCATTGTCTCATTCGTATGATTTATGTATGACATGTTCTCGGTCAGGTACGTGGCCCTCGAGCACATCCCGGAGGAGAGGCTCGCCATGACCGCCGCCTACCTCGAGGAGCTCGACAAGAAGGGCCCGCCCCCGCCGCCCACCGCCACCGAGCCCAGCCGCCGAGCCAAGCAGTGACCGGTCAGTAGTGTCACTAGCAGGGGGCACTGACCCCACCGAGCCCAGCCGCCGAGCCAAGCAGTGACCGGTCAGTAGTGTCACTAGCAGGGGGCACTGACCCCACCGAGCCCAGCCGCCGAGCCAAGCAGTGACCGGTCAGTAGTGTCACTAGCAGGGGGCACTGACCCCACCGAGCCCAGCCGCCGAGCCAAGCAGTGACCGGTCAGTAGTGTCACTAGCAGGGGGCACTGACCCCACCGAGCCCAGCCGCCGAGCCAAGCAGTGACCGGTCAGTAGTGTCACTAGCAGGGGGCACTGACCCCACCGAGCCCAGCCGCCGAGCCAAGCAGTGACCGGTCAGTAGTGTCACTAGCAGGGGGCACTGACCCCACCGAGCCCAGCCGCCGAGCCAAGCAGTGACCGGTCAGTAGTGTCACTAGCAGGGGGCACTGACCCCACCGAGCCCAGCCGCCGAGCCAAGCAGTGACCGGTCAGTAGTGTCACTAGCAGGGGGCACTGACCCCACCGAGCCCAGCCGCCGAGCCAAGGTAGAAGACAGTCACCGGTAGGAGATAGTGAGACTGGCCAGTGATAGGCAGTGACTGGCCATTGATAGGCAGTGACCAATCAGTAGGAGGCAATGACTGGCCAGTGATAGGCAGTGGCCAATGAGTAGGAGACAATAACTGGCCAGTTGAAGCCCAGCAGTCACAGAAAGCCAGCCTCCAGAAGGAGAAGCTTTAAAAAATGTACTTACTAGGTGGTATGTAGGGTCGTCTGGGTAGGTACCACCGCCTTTCTTATTTCAGCCGTGAAACAGTTCGCTCTGTTTCGGATTGAAAGGAAAGGTAGCCAGTGTAATTACTGGGCATGACGGCATTTCATCTTAGGCCTCAGGATAACAACGCACCTGCAATATCAAGTGATTTTTCCTTGTTATTGCAGGTGTGTATAGGCGGCGGTAACCACTTACCATCAGGTGGGCCGTCAGCTTGTTTGTCATCTAGTTGTATGTATAAAAAAAAAATGTACCCAAGTTAACGAAGTTTTTTTTATAAATATTCTTAACGGGTTAGACTCTTAAACACAAATGAACTGGTTGTCTTACCTCCAACTGCTGCAACACAACAATGCTGGCAACATGAAGGGAAAGGTAGCCAGTGTTATTACTGGGCATGGACTGCATTTCATCTTAGGCCTCAGGATGACAAGGCACCTGCAATATCAAGGGATATTACCTTGTTTTTGCAGGAGTATTAAATATCAATACAAATACAAATATTTTTTATTTCCTCTTAAATAGGGTACAGGGTGTGGAACACCACACCCTGTAATGTAAAATAACAATTTTACATTTATTTGTGCTTCAACCCATTATGCCATATTAACATAGCATGCAAATATTTAGAGTACGTAATTTTAACATCATCAAAATTTATTAACAGCATAAATAATTCATAAAATCAAGATAAAATAAATAGTGAGAAACATAAAATTATCAATTATATTAATATGTACATATTTGAAAAATATTTAATGTCTATAATATATATTTTTTTAAAATACCATATGTTTTTCTGTAAGTATTAATTTTACGAATTACAATATTTATTCACTACTTACTTAACGATAAAATAAACCAGTGCATAAACTATTCCAATAAAAGTCATCTAAGCGTAGGGACCGTTTGGTCCAAACGAGCATCTTCTAAACCATTTAGTAACTAACATATATATTTTTCTCTTACAGATAGCTCGCCAGGCCGCACCAAATAGAAAGAAATTAGGACAGCTGCGCGCGGTCGACAAGACACTGCGACAAGTCGCAAGTAATATTGTACAAAAATAATCGGACAGTTTTCGTTTACTATATTGTATGGATGACTAGGCTGTGATTCCCATAAACTTATAGACGTTTTTATACATAAAAAAAGTACTGTGTGTAAAATAGAATAGTAGATCAGTGACAATAACGACAAAAACTCGAACTTTCTAGGAAAATCGCAGTTTGATATACTTTTGTTGCGAGAACTTGTGGTAGTGGTTTAAATCTATAAATGCGACTATTATAAAGGTCTTGCTATACGGGCGTGTCTAACGTCAGCCTGTATACGTCCCACTGCTGGGCACAGGCCTTCCTACATGGGAGAAACACATGAGGAGTTTGGGCCATGACACCCCCACGCTGGCCCAGCAGTGGGACTGTTATAGGAGGTGACGTCTCGTATCGTTAGACTTTAATAGCTTAGTGAGTGATACCTATGGTATCACAAACGTAAAAGTAGGACCATTTTTTTACCTTTTTTAAATACTAGTTATCAAGCGGCTCGGGGATGTCGGATATTAACGATATTTCTATGAAAGATGCAGTCAAATGTTTATATTATTTATTAGAAATATCATGAAATTATCATGATATACATAAGATATCATGATATCATGATATACAACAAGATATACATATTTGAAAGTTGCAAAACATTTCTATGAACTAATATAGCCCATGTTTTAATTTATTGTTTGTATGGTGGTTGTATAGTATGTCAAATAACAATAAACACTCCATTAAAAAAGCCCCTAGTTAGATCCGGTTAACACCTGTCCTTTTCTAATTTAATATTAACTGCATTTTCATTTTGAGTTATTAACCGACTTCAAAAACGAGGAGGTTCTCAATTCGGCCGGTATGTTTTTTTTTTCTTTTTTTTTCTTTGTATGTACACCGATTACGCCGAGACTACTGGACCGATTTACGTCATTCTTTTTTGTTCGATGCGGAATAGTTGCCATTGGGTCCCATAAATTTTTTTTCAAAATCAGTTGGGTAGTTTGGATTTATAAAAAAAAAAACTTAAATTATTAAGTCGTCTACGTATGCGAAATTGGCGGATTTTTGCTTTCTTATGACTTTTTAGTGACGATACGATAGTAGGAAACAATATAATTTGACGGTCACCCATCTAGCTTCGACCTTAGAAAGTTATCACTAAAATTGTTAAAAAAAAATAGAAACAAAAATTAAAACCGACTTAAAAAAACTGAAAAGGTTAAAATAATTAAATTTAAGTAGGTACTCATCCCCTAGAAACATATTTTTTGGAGTTGGTGTTAAGTTGTTTCCAAAAACAATAGAAAGTGAAGCACTTATTCCAAAAAATATGTTTCTAGGGGATGAGTACCTACTTAAATTTAATTATTTTAACCTTTTCAGTTTTTTGAATGGTTTTAATTTTTGTTTAAAATTTTGTTTTCAGTAACATTTGCTTAGCGTTTAGTCTCTTTGCGATTTTATCTCAGTCTTTATAAAGGAGTTAGAAAAAGACAAATGTCATTAAGAGTCATCTTAACCTAGGGAATGGTAAGTAAAATGTATATAAGTGTAATCCATTAGTTCCCAAAGTGGACAAGGTGCGGCCCCAGGGGTCCACGGGAGACTCGACGGGGGTCTGTAAAAAAAAAAATCTGCCGAGTTTTGGTAATATGGTTCAGGGGGTCCACCGGAACCAGCTAAAGGAGATGTTTCATATCCGGCCAAGTATATGTACGGTATCTCAAAAAATCAGGAATGATTTCCTGAATCCGCAAAAATACTAATAATTCGTTTTCATGCATAGTTTGTTTGTACAAAAATTGAAATTTTTCCTCGATTTCACCGTTACTCAATATGGCAATATGGCGGGCGACATAGAAGTCAACTAAACGTCACCTAAGTGACATTACGCGCCATGATGATTATTTGGCTGTGTTGTAGTTTTTTCTATAAACATTCATGTTTTGTACCACACAACAAAGCGAATAAAAATGAAATGGACAATTGAACACTATTTTTACATATTTTTACCTATTTTTCAGTATACTGTACATAGACCTGGCCGGGTCTCCATACATTTTTAAAACATCTCTTTTTAAAAGTGCTCTATGAGAAAAAAGTCTGGGAATCTTTGGTGTAATCTCAAGTCAGTCCGAAGTTTTTTTGTCGTTACAAATGGATTTTGTAAAACAAATGTATGTATGCCTTAATGTATAATGGTGGCCGCGCGCTGTCCAATCAGAATGTAAATTTTGAGTCATCTTAAGACTTTAAGAGATAGTGTTAATTTTTATGAAGTAAATAAATTCATTGATTCCACTGCTGCGTTTTATTGGGGAATTAATTATACTATACGACATATGGGTAGGTAAGTCAAAAAATAATAATAAAAAACAAAAAAAAAATATTTTCTTATAACAAAGCTTTCTTAACTCTAGTGGTTGGAGTCCCCTTTTAAGCATGAAGATGCCTGTGCCAGGAGACTCCGCTCCTTCATATCTCTAAATTAATATTGAATTTATATAAACTAAGTAAGTATAAATTTATAACTTTTAAAACTTATAATAAGTAACATGTATTTTATTTTTACAACATCATGTAAAGGTTTACATGATGTTTAATATAAATAGCTAGCTATGTTTAAAGACCGCCTGGCCGAGTTGTCTGTCCCCCTTGCTATACAGGCTACTCGATCAAGAGGTCCCGGGTTCGAATCCCGGTAGGAGCAAATGTTTTTATGTTGAGTACAAGCATTTGTTTACGAGTCATGGATGTTTATTTAGTATATCTCTTATATTTATTTACATATTATTATCATTTTTTCTCCATTATCTAGTATCCATAACACAAGCTCTCAGTTATGCTTACTTTGGACTAGATAATAGGTGTGAGTGTATGAATATTATTATTATTTATTACTAGTTTAACTAGTTGAAAAATAAAATGAAATGAAAATTATTCAAATAGGCCGCCAAGCAGCACTTTCAAATCGTCAAAATCACATATATTTTTTTCATTTATGATTTTTTTCTAGTTTACATATTTTTTCATTTAAACTTATTCTCTAGCCCAATTGTGTTATGGATACTAGATAAAGGAGAAATAATGATAATAAAATATAAATAAACCATGACTCGTGAACGAAGTTGGTCGCGGCAAATGAAGCTACTGGCGACGGCGGGTGAAGTAGGGGGTGACTGATAATCATTTAGTTGTACGTCAGCAGCAACACGAAACACTTAGTTCATAAAACTACACCAATTTTAATACAAAGTTCGCTGAGACACAATTTTTAATTGACACCACCACGACATCCCGCCAAACACTCCGCGTATATTGTTTGTAGCGTAATCTTTAAGGGAAAGGCGACTCTAATGCTGAAGTGATATGGTTGCTTCTATAAAACATAAGTTTTTTAACACTATATCCCTGAATGCTTAGGAAATTCTGATGATCACTGTACAAAATGGGAGATATCGTCGGCTTCTTTAACAAACATTGAAAGATTTCTTTCTTTTTCTTCTTAATTTCGGCTTGTATTTAAATGAGCATCATACCTAACCTAACCTAACCAACGACTAAAAAATCTGATTTGGCGACAAATCGTTGAACAGTCGACCAAAATAAATTTTCAGTCGCTAATTACTACTAGTCTACTAGGCGTATGTAGGGTCGTCTGGGTAGGTACCACCGCCTTTCTTATTTCAGCCGTGAAACAGTTCGCTGTGTTTCGGATTGAAGGGAAAGGTAGCCAGTGTAATTACTGGGCATGGACGGCATTTTTATCTTAGGCCCCAGGATGACAACGCACCTGCAATATCAAGTGATTTTTCCTTGTTATTGCAGGTGACTATAGGCGGCGGTAACCACTTACCATCAGGTGGGCCGTCAGCTTGTTTGTCATCTAGTTGTATAAAAAAAAATAGTATTTTTAGTTGCTCAGCTTATTATATTCCTTTTTCTTTCTACTTAGATAAAGAACAAACGTAAAACAAACCTTGTCATTTTTGTATGAGTGATGAACAAGAAGGGTAGAGTGAGTGAAAAGGACAAACATATACAAAATGACCTTTGTTTTTTTACATTTATTCTATATCGAAGTTGGGTGAAGTATATTTTTTTTATAATTTGCTGATGTGTAATTTGGCGACCGGCTGGCCGAGTGGTGTGCCCCTTGCTATACAGACTATTCGGTTTGGGGTCCCGGATTCAAAACTCGGTAGGAGAAAATGTCGCTTTGTCTTCAGAGACCCACCAGTGGGTCTTTGAGTACAAGTATGTCTTCAGAGACCCACTAGTGGGTCCTTGAATACTACGATGTCTTCAGAGACCCACTGAACTTACCGGACACTACTTATTCTTGAAATTTCATAAATGGCTAGATTTATGTAATAAATTGTTCAAATTCGTATGTATGTAGCTGGATCATCCCCTGAAGTACCAGGCTACCATAAGTATATGAGAGGTTATTTATTGTACCCCTACGATTATTATATAAATAAAATAAGAGTATGCTAAACATCTCCTACATAGATATGGTAGCCTGGTACTTCAGGGGATGATCCAGCTACATACATACGGGAGAAAAATAGTGGCATTGAGTTACGGTGTTACTCATCGGGAATATTTTTCCCGTTCAGTAACAGTGTGAGACAAAATGGTGTGACTCGACGGGAACAAAGGATTTTACCTATAGGTACTCATTTGTATATCAATTGTTTCGTAATATTCAACTTTTTTTACTATATCATTTGTTTTCTGATTTGCGGTGGGTCCCTCGAGGTATAAAATTGGATAGTCTTGTGTGTCCCACCAGAGAGTGGGTCTCTGAAGACATACTTGTATTCAAAGACCCACTGGTGGATCTCTGAAGACAAAGCGGAAAATGTTTGTATAGTGTCCTACGCGTCGTCGCCCGTCGGATACGACGCTACAATTCTAACAAACGCGTACAAATAACGTTTCGACATCGCCGTATGTTTGTTTCTGGGGCCCGCTTCGCACATTTCACCTTGAATCTTAGAGTTGCTTTTCTGCAACCATGCTGATTTTTGATAACTTTAGAGTTTAGATGCTGTCTGTAGTCTGTACATTAATGCTAAGATATACAGAAATTAAACAACAAATATGTTTTAAAATAGGTATTTATTTAAAAAATATCTTAGAAAATAAAATCATTTATATTATAAGCATACTGCCACGCGAGATGCTGTCGATTCTAAATACTTCCTTGTAAAACTAAGGTTTCATCCCTTTTATATCACGAACTCTTGAAAGGAGATAACTAATTTAAAATTAAGTTAAGAATACACATAAATATATATCATATAAGCGTATCTCTGAATCGGCACCAAATCACTTTTAACGAGTGCGTTACCCCAGCAAGAAAATATCTGCTAGGTAAAATTGGGTTATGCCAATAATTAGAGTGTAATGTGGTGTAAATGTGACCCAAATAAAAAATTTGTGCGAGCTGTAGTTTTAGAGAAAAAGCAAAAAAACCGTTCCTGCTGGAGTAACGCTGTTCCAGCAGGAAGATTCTAAACGAATGATCGGAGGGAAAAGTAAAGTACATGAACAGGTAGGTTATATTTGTGCATGAATGTGCGCCAAAAATGAGATTTGTGCGTCTTAAGGTTTTAGAGGTATACGGTTTCCTGCTGGAGTAACGTTTTGCAGAATCCGGTATCTCGGAAACCTTTGATTGTGCACACGTAAAATTAATGTATTTCAGTAGCTGTTGATTTGTGCGTATTTGTGAATCAATAAGTTATTAAAATATATTTATCGTTTTAAAGTAATCATACATTTCTTAAATAACAATAAAAAATTCTAGCGCTTAAATGAGCAAACGTATAAGCCAACTGAAAATGAAATTCGCTTCTTCTTGTTAATCTTCTTGTCCACAAAAAGTTTCAAAACTAAATATACACACGTTTTTGAATAATTTAACTTTAATTCAAAACTGACAATGACATAACTTCAACTTCAAATTACAAGAACCAGTATTAACCAAATACAATTTGGTAGTAACGCACAATTAGAGTATTTCGTGAAATATAAATGCTGAAAATTTCAGTTTCATATGTCTCGTATTAATGTAGATATAAACAAAAAACCAAAATAACCGCTAGACTACCGATAATCCGACAGAATTCAAATGACCACTAAAAAGCGACCGTTTCATACATATTGATGACCTTCATAAATTGGCTCACAAACACGTGTGAACATTTGGTTCCTGGGTACACTGAAGCACAAAACTGTTAGAGAAAGTTATTAAAATGCATTTTAGTTTATATAAAAAGTACTTTACCTATGCTGGTACGTGACAATGGCCCTAATTCTGGAGAATACATGCTAAGTCTAAATTTAAGTTCAGTCCATTTCTTTCTCTCAAAATAAATACGAAAAGGATGGCTGTCATATAATTTGACATTTAGATACGCGCGTTCAATTTTCGACCTTATTGAACGTGATAAAATGCAGTGTTTAGGAGGCACCTCCGTACATGCCGTCTAAAATTGTCTATGGTTCCTTTGAAATCTGTCTAAATGAAATTGACAGCTCTAAACGAGTTTTTGCTATCTAAAGTGAGTCCGAGTTCACGCTTCTGCCCCCTTATTCGCAACTGTCGGATCACGGATTCGATTCGAAAAGTCACATGCCGTCTCGCTGAGTTTCCGAAATTCGAATATTTTCCGACAGTTGAGAATAAGGGGACAGGTCGTATGAATACCTAGTCAATGTAATTGTATTGGCAGCAGCAAGGCGGAATACTACATCAGTCATTCATCCAGGGTTGAGATGCCATTTTCATGATATAAATCACATCGAGTAACTACTGGGAGGCTGTTTCATAGACCTTTTCTCAGTCACAACATGAGTAATTATATGTAAATATAAGTACCTAATGCTGGTAATACAGAAACTTTTAATAAATACAGTACTTGTTTCAAAGATACTCTTATTTATTATTATACCTACCATGCTCGTAAATTATTTGGAGTTGGTGCCGCCTGAGCTGTTTTTACAGAGCGGACTCTCGCTGCAGGGTTGACGCGCGGGAAGGCGAGCGGCGAAAACAAATGTATGGCGGATGAAGTGCAATCATGCTTAAGACTCAACAGCGGCTGCGGCGACTTATAAACAAAATATTTTAGACGATATTGGAGCGGTTTTGTTATACAGGGTGGTGCCATCAATGCGACAATAAATTTAAACATGGGCTATATTAGTCCATAGAAATGGTTTGCCACTTTCAAAAATTTCGTATTTAATTGATAATTTCATGACCTTGTATGAAATAATGCTGCCAACGTTACACTATTCCATACAAATGTCATGAAATTATCAAATGAATACGATATTTTTGAAAGTGGCATACCATTTCTATGGACTAATATAACTTATATTTAAATTTATTGTCGCATTGACGGCACCACCCTGTATTGAATATATTCACTGTGAAGAAAAGAGTGAATTATCTTTCGATCTAACCCAATCTGACCTAACTTATATCTTGTCGCCTACTAATTTACATTAGCACACGCACATAAACACGAAAGTGTAAAAAAAAAATATAATTACGAAATATTCGATTCGCCAAATTATAGCTACCACTACTGAGTTTAAATAAAAAAAATATCTAACTACGTCCATCTCCATCGTTACCGCTAAACGTTACTGACTGACCCTACTGGATTGGACGTCGTCGGTCGCCCCTACCCAATAGTCGCAGCAAGGCCGTAAATGTTTTTCTTTAAAAAAAAAAATTTGGGTTCTATTAATACTAATTATAGGTGGGGCTTAAAACACCCCTCTGTAACAATTAATAAATATACTCTAAGCACATTATCAATATTTAATAAATACATTATAGTTAATTTTAAAATAAGGATAGGTACCTACTGAACATAATGCACTACTAAAACAATACGATTGCCTGTAAACGTTATGAACGCGATTGTATGGAGAATAGAATAATATAATGCTGTTCTTTCAAATAGGTCCTCAAAATGTATGAAACGGTCGCTTTTTAGTGGTCATTTGAATTCTGTCGGATTATCGGTAATCTAGCAGTTATTTTGGTTTTTTGTTTATATCTACATTAATACGAGACATATGAAACTGAAATTTTCAGCATTTATATTTCACGAAATACTCTAATTGTGCGTTACTACCAAATTGTATTTGGTTAATACTGGTTCTTGTAATTTGAAGTTGGAGTTATGTCATTGTCAGTTTTGAATTAAAGTTAAATTATTCAAAAACGTGTGTATATTTAGTTTTGAAACTTTTTGTGGACAAGAAGATTAACAAGAAGAAGCGAATTTCATTTTCAGTTGGCTTATACGTTTGCTCATTTAAGCGCTAGAATTTTTTATTGTTATTTAAGAAATGTATGATTACTTTAAAACGATAAATATATTTTAATAACTTATTGATTCACAAATACGCACAAATCAACAGCTACTGAAATACATTTATTTTACGTGCGCACAATCAAAGGTTTCCGAGATACCGGATTCTGCAAAACGTTACTCCAGCAGGAAACCGTATATCTCTAAAACCTTAAGACGCACAAATCTCATTTTTGGCGCACATTCATGCACAAATATAACCTACCTGCTCATGTACTTTACTTTTCCCTCCGATCATTCGTTTAGAATCTTCCTGCTGGAACAGCGTTACTCCAGCAGGAACGGTTTTTTTGCTTTTTCTCCAAAACTAAAGCACGCACAAATTTTTTATTTGGGTCACATTTACACCACATTACACTCTAATTATTGGCATAACTCAATTTAACCTAGCAGATATTTTCTTGCTGGGGTAACGCACTCACTTTTAACATATAACGTAACTCATGCTACAACAGTCTTTAACTCTAAAAGTCTCATCTTTGGTTTCCCCACCAGTTCCTTGAACTATTGGGTATTGTCCCAATAGTCCAATCAATTATTTAATTAATAAATAAAAAAACTAAAACTCCAAGTCCTCTGGCGAGAGGCGTAAGCGCCGCGTCGGCAGCTCCCAAACGCGAACTAATCCTTCGGTATCGCCGGCCGCTACACGACACGTGCTGGAAAAATAACGCCGCGAATAAAACTAATGTAAAAGATTAATGTCAATCTACTGCATTTAAAGTGTAAGTGATTAAAATAACACTTCTCGAAAACACATAGTTTATTGTTACGAAAGTGAAAATACAAAGTTTTAATTCTAAAAATCACATTTACATTTTCATAAAATAATAATTTGAGTCTACCAAAAAACCAACGAGCATTTCCTCGGTCGCGCGCGGGAGCGAACCAAATTGTCTACCTTTGGTCAACAGATGGCGCGCAAAACATCATGTGAAAGCCAACTCCATAAAGGTTCTATTATCAAGGTAAGTAAGGTAAGTATTTAATTGGGATGTTGCCTAAGTTTGAATATGGCACTATTTTTCACAAAATCGGAAAATATACGCTACTGTTACCCATTAAAACAGTTCAAATTTAAAAGATATGCAATATTATTGAAGTTGTATCTACTGTTTTGCAAATTAAAAAAATTTACATTTTTTTTTTTTCAAAATTTATCAAAAATGTGAATGAAATTAGATTGCTGACATCAATTAAAACAACTATTTTATGACAACTATTAATAAAAACATACTTAATACATAGTTATTATCAATTTTGTCAGTACGCCCATACCTACATTTCTTAGTAATATGGGAACATTTGACGTCACCTGTTCCGTAGATTTTCTATGGAGCGTTTTTGGACGATGCGCCGCAACACATCAAACATTTCACTATATCTGTGAAACTATTGATCTTAGACATACTCTTTATTTTGCAATATTTCTTTATGATGAATGCTTCGCCTTCGCTTGGACACTATCCGTCAAACAAGTTTGGTTAGGTACCTTATGAAAAAAATTGACTCGCCAAATTACGAAATTTGTGGAAACATTGAAGATGTCCAACACTTGTTGACGGAGTGTGTTAGGAATGAGAGCGACAGCAACTGATGATCGAACTAAAACTAAATCGCTTGGATGTGATACCTTCCAAAGCATATTAGCCGAACCCCTATCTGGTTTCGTAAAATTATTCTGCGACATGGTGAGACATCGGTAGTTGTCAATGTACTCTTGACATTATTCATATCCATAATTAGTTTAAAACTATTATAATAGCAATAAGTATAAGTTTACAATAGGACTGACATGTCTTAAAAGAGACCAAAGTCCTTAAATTAAATAAAGAGAGAGACAAAATCCCCTAACTGTAACCTCCCTGTAAGCTCTCCGCTAGCAGAATACATACTGACACCAGTCGGTGTCGGTGTCAGTGTCAGTGTGTGGGGGAAATCAGGAGACGCGGGTTCGAGTCCCGCTTGGAACATATATTTTTCATCGTTTTCTTTCTTTATTTATTTGTAATTGTTACAATATCACACACCACATAGGCGGTTAAGTTAATATGTAGAATAAAAATTATATCTTGCAGAATCATTAGTTATATTTAGTAGAACATTCATTTTATTTAACCATTACTTTTATAGACCGTTTGGCATAGTGGTTTCAGCGCTCTGGTTTCGATTACGAAAACAAAGCAACTTTCGTCATAGTTGGTCCCGGGATGGGTCAATCAAATTTATAATCTCGAGCTCCTCCGTGCTTCGGAAGGCACGTTAAGCCGTTGGTCCCGGTTGTTCCTGCAACCGCTTTAACCCACCAACCCGCATTGGGTCAGCGTGGTCGTATTATGGCCCAATCTCCTCATGTGTTACTCCCATGTAGAAAGGCCTGTGCCCAGCAGTGGGACGTATATAGGATGATGATGATGATGTCTACAGTGTTGCCAATAAATGTACAATATATCAACAGCATAAACAAAATCTTACCCGCTCTGGTTGACCGCGACCGCCGTGACTGTCCCGTTGCCATCGAACCCGTCAATCGGCACGGGCCGCCCGCTGGAAACGTTGTACAGCCTCACCAGGGTCTTGCCATTGTGAGCCAAGCCCAGCAGCAGGACCGCAGGGTTGTTGGGCAGCCAGGACATGCAGGACACCGGCGAGTCCAGGCAGATTACCTGGAAGGGACCAGTCATCACCATAGAGTACAACCAATACGATTTTTTAAAAGATTAACGGCGCTCGCGTTTTTAGTGAAACTACTCAACCTGAATACTGTATACTGGTGCCGTCAATACGAAAACAAATTGAAACATTGGCTATATTTGCTCCTATAGAAATGGATTGTCACTTTCAGAAGCATCTTATTCATTTGATAATTCATGACAATATTTGTATGAAATAATCATTGGCTGCAATATTTTATAGAAATGTCATGAAGTTACTCACGAATATTATTTCTAGGAACTAATACAGCCCATGTTTTAATTTATTGTAGTATAGACGGCACCACCCTGTATATTGGAACCTTACTTCTATGATCTGAGATTGGAAACGAAGAAACAATTTAAAAACTGTACCTAATTCTTTTAGGTTCTAAATTACCTACATTACATTTTCATGGTATGATTGATAAATTTAACATTTATAATTTGTATAGAATGTGTTTTATTTATTATTCATCTACATTTTCTTATTAGGTAGCTATACAGGATGGTGCCATCAATACGACAATAGTTTAAACATAGTGGTGATGCGGTTTTAGATGGACTTATCCAGGGTAAAGAATTGGCGCGAGGCTTACATCAAATCCACACAGAAATGCAAAATGTAAGCACTGACCTTATTGCTGACACTCCAGTCGTCTGTTCGACCCGTGGAAGAGTTTATGTAACGGTTTAGCGAGGTTTTGGTTTTGGTTTAAAAGCTCAAGAGCTCGCGGCGTTCACACAGCGTACAAGCGACTGTTCTTGTAGCAACAGCTGATCCGGAGGCGGGGCGGCTCGGAGGCGAATCCGAGCGCGGGGCGCGGAGGGCGCGCAAACTAGACTCGTGAACATGCGAACTGTCCAGCCAGCACATACATTCACAAGTCCATATGGAGTTTGATGCAAAAATAAAACAAGCGCGCGAACACATGAGCTATATTAGTTCATAGAAATGGTTTGCCCCTTAAAAAAACATCGTATTCATTTGATAATTTCATGACATTTCTATGAAATAATGCAGCCAATGTTATATTATTTCATACAAATGTCATGACATTATCAAATGAATACGATGTTTTTTAAAGGGGCAAACCATTTCTATGGACTAATATAGCCCATGTTTTAATTTATTGTCGTATTGACGGCACCATCCTGTATATGTACACCTACCCACTGTGTCCATTTTTATTTTCCGTATTCCTGTCGCAGGCCTGCTGGTAGAGATTTCTTTAGAAATAAGCAGTGAATTGTAGGTACTCAACTGTGTTTTATGTAGGTACCTAATCTTTTGTGTGTAGGTACATACATTAATAAAAAACCGATTCTAACTTCGACTTTCCAATCATAAGCAAGTCTGGCAAGTCAATAGTTGACAGAGGATTAAAACTTACTCAACTATTATATTAGACTGTTTTTCGAAAAATCCTTTAACCACTTAGACTAACTGACAAACTTATGCATGACAAGCCTTTTAGCCTTGTTACTTGTTTCGGCCGTAAAGCAGTTCGCTGTTTGAAAGGAAATGTAGCCAGTAGAATAACTGGGCATGGACGGCATTCCATCTTAGGTCTCAGGATGACAACGCACCAGCAATACCAAGTAGTTGTTTCCTTGTTTAGGTGTCTATAGGCGGCGGTAACCACTACCACCAGGAGAGCCATCAGCTTGCTTGTATGTAGTGGTTCAAAACAATCACGGAGTGTCTTACCTTCAAAGGACTTCCTTGGTGAATATCATACACTCGAAGTTCCGAATCGATGGAAACGGACGCGAATATGTTCGGTCTTTGCAGACTGAACGCAACGTCTAAGACGCAGGTGTTATGGCCGTCGAGAACATCAAATACAGGGTCGATGAGCTTCTTATCCCCTAGTTGCTGACCAGACTTCAACTTGCACAGAAATAGAGTACCAGTTTTCGTGCCGACCACAAATACATCATCCGCCGATTTCTCTTCACTCGGGCGCAACGGATAGCTTTTTATGAAGTCGAAACAGCTGATATCCGGCGCAACCAGCTTCCTTGACCCGTTAATAGAATAACAAACGACATTCTCAAATATCTTCGAATTGGAGTTCACCTGCCAAACGTTAATTGTTCCATCAGACCCTGAGGAGATGAGTATCTGGTCGGAAGCGCCGCGCCTTTTGCCCGTGTTCTGGATTTGCATGGTCAGGAATTGGTTGGCTAATGTCGCGTCTGCCCAGTGCAAGGCCGACACAGATCTGGTTCCGTGGCACCCAGAGGGAGAAGTCAGTTGCGTACCCTCTTTAGAGTTACCAGAATCTCTTAGATTGCAAAGCACTACTTCTCCCGATGTCGTGGCGTATGCTAACATGGCTGCTAAGGATGGGTGATATTTCACAACGGTAATACAGTTCTTTTCGGAAATATCAAATGAGTGCATTAGCTTATCACCAGCGGAACGTTTTACCGTGTATATCCTTATTAAGCCTTCATGTTCACACCACTTCTCGTGCTGTGTCTGCCCTAGGGAGATGGCTAAGGAATTCCCGACGCTGCTCCAAGATACAGACAGAACCGACGTGGATGGGTGATCGCCACTGCCTCCGGGAGTTCCTGTATTAGTTTTTATGTCCTGAATCAATCTAGCAGATATCGACTCCTCTTCATCAGAATCTGAGGAGTTGTAGAGCATTTCTTTGTCGTTGTTATCCAGTTGTTCTAACACGCCTGGAACGACTTTGCGTAGAAACGCGTTCAGACCAGGCGGAGGGTACTCTTTCAATATATCGTCTTCAGCGTTCAAATCATCTGGCTTAGCTGACGAACCACAACTTTGCGTGAAAGTCGTTTGCGAACCAACTCCCGTCTCAGAAAACTCTGTCGTCTGAGTGGAACTGCTGGTTTCATTGCGCTTACTTTGCGTTACAGAATCGAATCCGATGGCATCGCTATCGTAGCCGCTTAGATTGGACATTTTTAGCTAAAATTCTACAAGAAAAAGTGCAAGTTGTCTTATTTGTTTTGTTTGCGTAGACGTTGCCATGGTAACGGGTTAGACTGACAGTTTGTTGCCTTGCCAGTGCTAAAGTATGCTAAGCAGTTTTTTAGCATAACTAAAAAAAAAATGAATCAAAATCGATGCCACAGACAGATACACAGACAGACACGTCAAACTTATAACACTCAGAGGAGTGTTATTTATAAGTTATTCTACCATTAATACTAACGACTGAGGGACAACTACCGATTTCAGTGAATACCTGAGGTAAACACCTACGTCTGCCCCGGACCGCAGATCCGAAGACCTAGACAAGATACCTGTCGATAATCGCTATTGCTATCGCTAAGCGGAAAATGTATGGGATTTGACATAAGCTCTCGATTGACTTTCGATTGTAAATGTCAAATCCCATACATTTTCCATTTAGCGATAGTGGTAGCGATTGTGAAATGGCATCTTGTCTAGGCCCTCTGACTCTACATTGGCTGCCTGCAACTCCGGATAGCGCTAGAAGACCCAAGGGAGTGATAGGAGGCAGTTGTGATGTGTAAGTCTCGGATTCAGTGTTATCGTACTCACGACCCTATATTTCGCTCTATGACCTAGCCAGAGAGATTTATCAATCTAACATTTATTAAAATTTGTAAAACGATATATTTATTTGGGTTTATGATAAAAATCACTACGTTTGTTCATTGTCATCAAAGTTATGAGCGTTGAGAAACAAGATTTCTCCCAACAGTCACACAAGTCGCGTCAAACTTAATCGCAGATCGCATATATTTAACCCTCGACGAAATAAGAGGGGTGTTATAAGTTTGACGTGTCTGTGTGTATTTTATTTCCATTATAACCAGTTTTGTGAGCCAAATGTTCTTTCTAAGGATTAATTTATCCATATCTAAATCGGTTCTGCTTTCAGAAATGAAGACGCAACAGACACACAAAGATATTTTCGCGTTTTAATATTAGTATGAACTATTCACGAAAGAGAAACTTGGGCACGAAATCCGGCGGCCATATTGCTGAAAAAATATATAGCTTAACATTTATTACTAAATAAAAAAACATTATTTTTTTTATAATTTATTACACTTGTATAAATTACCATCATTTTCTTGACGTATCACATTATTTTACCGTGTATCATAAATGGTAAAATATCGCTCCTACATATCTGATCGTTTCATCATCTCAATAATAATTTGATAATTTCCTGACATTTCTATAAAATTATGCAGCCAATGTTATGTGATTTCATACAAATGTCATGGAATAATCAAATGAATAAGATGTTTTTGAAAGTGGCAAACCATTTCTATGAACTAATATAGCCTATATATTAATTTATTGTCGTATTGACGGCACCACCCTGTATATCTGTATATCGATCTTTATCGATATACAGAGTGGTGCCGTCAATACACTCTCTTGAAAATTTATGAAACAGACTAGTATATTATTTACACATCTTTGATTAAACATACAGCGATTATTGAAAGATACTTTGGCTAGAAACGGGTAGAAAATCGCGGGCATTCCGTTCAGGCTTTCCACTCCGATACGCAGTACCCGCGATTTTCACTGTCACTATTCGACACTAGGTGGCGCAAATAACATTGGTCGTAAATGCTTTAGTTCCATATTTTACCACTAGATGCCGCTATTCACATTTTATGACAATCACGTGTTTATTTGATGGCGTTAATTTCAGTATAGTATCTACAACTAGAGCCTTTTGTCATATAAGCATTAGATGCATAAATAATAAAATTTATGTCTTGCTTCAGTCATTAATGTTAATATTATTATTTATACACTCACACCTATTATCTAGCCCAAAGTAAGCATCATTAAGAGCTTGTATTATGGATACTAGATAACGGAGAAATAATGATAATAATATGTAAATAAATATTAGAAATATACTAAATAAACATATAAACATCCATGACTCGTAAACAAATGTTCGTACTCATCATACAAACATTTGTTCCTACCAGGATTCGAAACCGGGACCTCTAGACCGAGTAGCCTGGGGTACAGACCACTCGGCCAGCCGGTCGTCATTTAATTTAATTTATATTTTTAGTACAACCCTTGTTTCCGCTCGATGATGCACTTACGCGGTGTGCGCGGGGTTCTCGACTCTCGACACGCGTTTGGAGAGTTTGTTTCTTTTCGCAGCTTCTAAAATAGCTAGAAATAATAATCCTAGTACGCTAATATAACGAAATTATTTCAGCTTTTGTATTGGAGTGATGTATCTGTAATATTATTAATCTGTGATTCAGTCTTCAATTTAGTTCACTATCTCATCACTAGATGTCGCTATTCCAAGTTTTCAAATATATATATTTTTTTTATATACAACTAGATGACAAACAAGCTGACGGCCCACCTGGTGGTAAGCGGTTACCGCCGCCTATAGACACCTGCAATAACAAGGAAAAGCATTTCTTCATTAGTTACACTCAATCTTGCATTTAGTTCAATATCTCATCACTAGATGTCGCTATTCGAAGTTTTCACATTTCCTCTCAGTTACACTCAATCTTCACTGTAGTTCACTATCTCATCAAAAGATGTCGCTATTAGAAGTTTTTCCATTTCCTCATTAGTTACGCTCAATCTTCAATGTAGTTAACTATCGCATCACAAGATGTCGCTATTAGAAGTTTTCCCATTTCATCATTAGATACACTCCGTCTTCAATTTAGTTCACTATCTCGTCACAAAATGTCGCCATTCGAAGTTTTCACATTTCCTCATTAGTTACACTCAATCTTCAATTTAGTTCACTAGATGTCGCTATTCGAAGTTTTCACATTCATCATTAGTTACGCTCAATCTTCACTGTAGTTCACTATATCATCACTAGATGTCGCTATACGAAGTGTTCACATTTCATCGTTAGGGACCCTCTCTAGCTGCGGCACAGCTCCCCTATACCCGTGGAGGTGCCTTAAATGCTTCACAGCGTAATGCCTACAACTAAACGCCCTAGAGCACATTGTACATTTGAATAGAGTGTTCGAGTGACACGTGATTTTGTGCATATGGAGGCTGTTGTTGACTTTGAACGTTGCGGGGCACTGGTCGCACTGGAAAAGAAGATAGAATTAGGGTTTTTTTTGCCATTAAATAGCATTAAATAGAATCAAATCGTCGATGGGCGTGCGATCGCGTAAGAGCAGAGTAGAGAGAAAAGCAATAAGGCGTAGTTACAAATGTAGCAAAATTTAAATAATACTTAATAATAATTGAGTCCTTTAAAAACAATTTAAAGAATCACTATTTGTCACTGAGCACATCATAATAATTGCAAGTTTCGTATATACTAACTATAATATTGTATGTTTTTTTTTAGTATACATATACATATTTATATATACATGTATATATTTATAAATGTATTTAGATAGTATTATATTAGTATAATTGTATGAATTAACCTAAGTAAATATATAATTTCAAATATTTAGTATTTTTAAAGTTAGAGATATTATTATTATTGTTATTTTGTAATAATAAGTTGTTAAAAATTATTTATAAATTAGTTTACAATTGAGATTTAAGTTCCCTCTATTGATGTTCCCTCTAGTGTAGCCTACATTTCACTAGTATGTCTCACACATTTATGGGCTGGCTGGAAGAGATCTCTTATAGAGATAAGTCCACCTTTGCTAACTTATGTTATGAATTATGTTTTTCAAATTTTTAAAGTGCAAAAAAGAGTATACAAATTTTAAATATCGCGCCAGCGGGTTCTTAGCGATGATTCGCTTATACTAGATTGTCATTAAACAACGCCCAGAGAAATCACAAGTTCAGTCAGAGATATGTGTGGAAATATCCAAGATATTAACTTTTTTCTCCCTCCTGTAAAATGAGGAAATAGCTGATATGCAGTATTTACTATCTGCCCTTGCGCAATCTTGCATGCCCACCGACGAAATGGTATTAAGTGGCACTTTAATAGCTAAATATCTTGAAATTCTTAGTTATCTAGTATCCATAACAGTAGCTGTTAAAGATGCTGACATCTTGTATAATGCGCCCGACCAGGGAGTAGAATGATCTGCCGGCTTCGGGTTTCATACCTACCTCATTTTAATAAAAAAAGCTCATGTGTATAAACACTAAGAAAAGAGAGTTTTTAGAGTTAGCAGTGTAGTATACTCACAGTTGTTAGCTGGAGGTGACAGACGTAAAGATTCTATTTTAAAGTATACAGATATAAATATATAAAAATACGACGTCTATCAAAATACGGCCAGGTACCGTACCGCCATCTTTTATCGCGATCTAGTTTAGGACCTAAGCTGAGTAGAATCGTTAATTTGTACTACGACGCTATCTACGACTATAACAGCGATGCAGTTTAGCACCAATACTGAACCGAGCGGAATATGAATCGCTTTTATAAAGATGGTGGTAAGGCCCCAGGATGTTACCATTGAAAAACCCAGAGTTTTAACATAAATAAACTCAAAAACTGTTTTTACGGCTCAGTAGCTGAAAAGCAACTTGAATATTATTTTTACCACCAATATTACAGCAAATAAAGACATTTTGAACTTCACAACGAGATTCTAAGTCAACAAAACGTTTACTAGGTGGTAGGCCCGTATGTAGGGTCGTCTGGGTAGGTACCACCGGCTTTACTAGGTGGTAGGCCCGTATGTAGGGTCGTCTGGGTAGGTACCACCGGCTTTACTAGGTGGTAGGCCCGTATGTAGGGTCGTCTGGGTAGGTACCACCGCCTTTACTAGGTGGTAGGCCCGTATGTAGGGTCGTCTGGGTAGGTACCACCGCCTTTACTAGGTGGTAGGCCCGTATGTAGGGTCGTCTGGGTAGGTACCACCGCCTTTACTAGGTGGTAGGCCCGTATGTAGGGTCGTCTGGGTAGGTACCACCGGCTTTACTAGGTGGTAGGCCCGTATGTAGGGTCGTCTGGGTAGGTACCACCGCCTTTACTAGGTGGTAGGCCCGTATGTAGGGTCGTCTGGGTAGGTACCACCGCCTTTACTAGGTGGTAGGCCCGTATGTAGGGTCGCCTGGGTAGGTACCACCGCCTTTACTAGGTGGTAGGCCCGTATGTAGGGTCGTCTGGGTAGGTACCACCGCCTTTACTAGGTGGTAGGCCCGTATGTAGGGTCGTCTGGGTAGGTACCACCGCCTTTACTAGGTGGTAGGCCCGTATGTAGGGTCGTCTGGGTAGGTACCACCGCCTTTACTAGGTGGTAGGCCCGTATGTTGGGTCGTCTGGGTAGGTACCACCGCCTTTCTTATTTCAGCCGTGAAACAGTTCGCTGTGTTTCGGTTTGAAGGGAAAGGTAGCCAGTGTGATTACTGGGCATGGACGCCATTTCATCTTAGGCCCCAGGATGACAACGCACCTGCAATATCAAGTGATTTTCCCTTGTTATTGCAGGTGTCTATAGGCGGCGGTAACCGCTTACCATCAGGTGGGTCGTCAGCTTGTTTGTCATCTAGTTGTATAAAAAAAATTAAACAAAAATTAAAACCGACTCCAAAAAACTCCAAAGGATAAAATAATTCACTATCTATGGTTTCTGGAAACAACTTAGCACCAACTCCAAAAATATGTTTCTAGGGGATGAGTACCTACTAAAATTTTATTATTTTATCCTTTTCAGTTTTTTGGAGTCGGTTTTAATTTTTGTTTGATATTTTTTCACTTTTTTTAGTGATTATTTTAAAGGTCAAAGCTAGATGGGTGACCGTGAGCTTATATTGTTTTCTACTATCGTATCATTACGTGTTAAAAATTCTTAGTTTTTTTGATTTAAAAACCAAACTACCCAATGTATTTTCAAAACATTTCTATGGAACCAAATGGGAACTATTCCGCATCGAACAAAAAAAGAATCATCAATATCGGTTCACCCTGTCCAAAGTTCTGAGGTAACAACATAAAAAACTCTGTTTTTTTTTTGATTGATTGAATTGATGATAACCTAAACCTACTATTTTTTTTGAAGTCGATTAAAAAAAACGTCTAACCTTAGCCAACTTGTCGGTGCGGTGCGACTGCCTGTGCTGCGCGAGGAGGTACGAGGCGTGGAACTTGGCACCGCACGACTCACATACGAAGGGCTTCTCGCCGCGGTGTCGACGCTCGTGGTTCTAGTACGACAAACGCAACAAATATACATTATTTCTTTATTCAATGGCATACACAACAGATGACAGTCAACATTAGCACAAAAAAATATTTGTAAAGGTATTAAACAAAACCGACATCCAAAAACGTGTATACACAGCAACACATACGATGCGGAAACATTTGACATAAAAGTAGACACAGCAAAAGTTGCATTTAATTCATGTTTAACGTTTTTGACATATGTTATTTATGTATATTTGTTTTGAATAAGATTGGTTCCATTAAAATAGTCATTAAATTACAAGAAAATAAGGTTGCATTACACTGTATTGTAATATGTATGATTTAAATTATATTGGTTCCATTTAAAAAAGTCATTACATTACACAAAAATAAGGTTGCATTACACTGTATTGTAATATGTATGATTTGAATTATATTGGGTCTATCAAAATAGTCATTATATTACAAGGAAATAAGGTTGCATTACACTGTATTGTAATATGTATGATTTGAATTATATTAAGTCCATCAAAATAGTCATTACATTACAAGAAAATAAGGTTGCATTACACTGTATTGTAATATGTATGATTTGAATTATATTAAGTCCATCAAAATAGTCATTACATTACAATAAAATAAGATTGCATTACATTGTATTGTAATATGTATGATTTGAATTATATTAAGTCCATCAAAATAGTCATTACATTACAATAAAATAAGATTGCATTACACTGTATTGTAATATGTGTGTACGTACATGTTACATTTCAATAATTATAAAATAATTGGAGCCAATTAAACTTATAGATTGAAACAAATTAATGACATAAGGTATATTAAAATTGAATTGAATTGAATTATTTTAAAATTAAATCAGAGGCATAATCAATCTGGCTTATGTACCAGGTCTCTTACGGATCCTATATACGTCCCACTGCTGGGCCTGACATGGGAGAAACACGTGAGGAGTTTGGGCAATAACACCACCACGCTGGCCCAATGAGGGTTAAGGGGCTATCTCGTGCACACTAGCGACACCAATTGATTGTTATTAATTATGGTGAATTTAGAACATAATAAACAAAAACGCTTTAGAGAATTGCTAAAGAACGGTATTTGTAATTTTTAAAGATGTATCTTGTATAAAGTGTCTACCTATAAGTAACCAAATTATTTATTATTGTTAAAAGTGGCCACTTTCGGCAATAATGAAAAAATAGGTTACATGTAGAGGAATATCTTAAACCGAGCACATCTCAAAAAATTACAAATACCATTCTTTAGTCATTCACTAAAGCGTTTTTGTTTATTATGTTCTAAATTCACCACAATTAACATAAATCAAGTGGTGTCGCTAGTGTCGACGAGGTATCGCCTTAATGGGTTAGAGCGGTTGCATTAATACCCGGGACCAACGGTTTAACATGCGTCCGAAGCACGGACGAGCTCGAAAATACAATTTATTATTGACCCATCCTGGGATCCTTTGTCCAGCAGTGGACGTTTTTCGACTGAAGTGATGACCCCTACATAAGCCACAACACACTTTTCTACCCTCCACCTTGCCGGAATATACTAGTTATTTTCAAGGAACCTATGTTATAGGAAACCGGTTACTAAATTTATATGTACATGATGTTGGGGTGGAAGCATTAATAGTGAGATTCAATCCATTCCTCTCTATTTCAATATATATGTATTTACATCATTGACAAGTAAATATACATATGTTTCTGTGTACAAAAGCCAACTGAATCATGAAATTAAGATGTTTCGAAAATATTAAGTGTCAAGAATTACGATCTAGCTACCGGGGCTAGATGGAGAGGTAGAATACCGGAATATCTGTGGAAAACTAATACCTGGGATTAGTGAAAAAAGATGTTTGGGAAAAAGCTGTTTTTATATACAGCTAGATAACAAACCTGGTAGACACATGCAATATCAAGGAAAAAATCACAGAGATCAACAGGAATTGTGGGGAAAAATTTAGTAGCGGAAATTTTTGGGTAAACCGATTACTCAGGAGCACGCGTGCCGGTCTTCGGAGTCATCAACTCACTGTCTCCACCTCAACATCACGCACAAAGAAATTTAATGCCTCGTTTCTTGGTCTTACTTCCAGAACTCAGAGTTCTTTGCCAGCACATGTGTTCCCTCCTTCCCATAACATGGGTTCCTTCAAAAGAGGCGTGAAAAAGCACCTTTTATGCCGGCAAGGTGGAGGCGGCTAGAGCAGTGTCTGAACTGCACTAGCTGTCTTTGCATGGACTCTTCTTACTGTTTCACATCAGGTGGTGTGACGCCATTTGTTGTATAAAAAACAGTAGGCTCCGGTAATTTTCGGAATAAAAGCTGTATCGGGAAATAACGGGAAGTAGTGGGATTTTTTGTAGAAAAACAGTCGGTACCGGGATTTCTTGGGAAAAATCTGTACTGGGTATTCCCCGACGCAGTGTAATACTTAGACACAGTACAATGGGTAGACATGTTTCGTATATGTTTTTCATCGTACATCACAAAACAAGTATCATATTTTTTAGTGTCGCATAACCTTTATGATGAGGTAGAGTCATGTTGATACCAATATGTATTAGGTGTTTTTCTCTATTTTTGTTAATAGTGTTTGTTTATACGTGCATATGTGTAGTGCTTTTAGCCCCCGATGAAAAAAGAGGGTGTTATAAGTTTGACGTGTGTCTGTGTATCTGTGTGTATCTCTGTGGCATCGTAGCGCATAAAAGAATAGACCGCTTTTGATTCGGTTTTTATTGTTTGAAAGCTGATGTCACTGCGATGGTTCTTAGCTATAATTTATGAAGATCAGTTGAGGTGTTTGATGACTATCAGCTCATTTTCTACATGATGATAGGGTTTTACTAACTTTTACACATCCGATTGATTTGAAATTTGGTGTACTGTCACTTCGGTGACATTCCCATGACATACTATCCTTGAGCTGATCCTATACCATCAAAAAGTCTGCGAAATGCTTAATTCTTCAGAAACTTACAGCAGATATAGCGTGTTTGGGCTCTTATGAATAGTCTCAAGTAGATGGTGTTAGATAGATGATTGATGACAACGGGGGTTACTTAAAATTTTTAATTTTGTATTTATTACGATTCGTGTAGGTAAGACAATAAACATTTTTCAGCACATTTGCAGCGGAGCGTGCGATAAAACAGGTACTCACACCTAAGCAGGCGCCGTGCGTATTCTTTACGGTTTTTTTTATTTTATTTCCTTAAAAAATATATAACAATTCCACCAAGGAGTTTCACGTTCTGAGAATAAATAGACTGAATGATCGGACCTCTTCGGAAGCGCTTTAGCTAATTACAACTGTCTCGTTTTAATACTAAAGAGAAAATGAGATAAAAGCTGTAGTTCTAATTTCAACACGCGCACGTGGCGCCATTTGACAATGTGCGCCATTTTCATATTAGGAACGTCAAAGATTGTTGCGATTTTCTGACTGTTATATAAAAACAAAATAACAAAATTTTTGTACTGTTTTCTCGCAAATCTGCTGAAAAACATTGTATGACACACACGAGGATATTGGTTATTACAAACCAACTTGCTAATTTCAGCACTAGAAACTATAAATCACAGCACTATAAATAACTATTACATATTTCTTTCTTTTTCTCCTTCTTTATATGCTACTTACCCTCATAGCGACAACGCTAGCGCTCTGGAACTCGCAGAAGGAACATTTGAATTTTTCATAACCATGCTTTGCTCGTAAGTGTTCGTTCAATCTAAACTTGTTGCCCAGTTTTTTGCCGCAGTGCTGTCAAAGAAAATGCCCAATTTGTTATCGAATATCAAGCGCCTGTCTGGGGTATCACCTTACAGAAGATCGGAGCTTAATAGTCATCATCATAATCATCAGCCTATACACCGCTATTTTTTAATTAGTACAAAAAAAATTTGGCGGTCTCAGTAGTCATTACTGATCTCATTTACGTAATAAAAAGTAACAATAATAAAAATTACGAAATAGTCCACAAAAAATACAATAATTGGTAAAATATAATCATTATGGAATCAATGGGCAACACGTGCCCCTTAACGATAGTACGCGCAGTATTTTTCCGTTTACACTATTGGCCAACCAATGAGTCCATTGATAAATCCCCGCGTCATACATCAAACCTCCCCCCGCCCCTTCTCGCGAATAGTGGATGCGCTAGAGCGAATATGATAAATGCGTTTTTGTTATGAATGGGTAATAAATTACGTCCACAAATTCAGGGTCATTTTGGGATCAAAACAAATGATAATAACTTTGTTATTTATAAAAAATTCAATAAACATTTTTACATATACATACCTATTTGATAACAGGGCCATTACTAATTAGCCTTTAAAGTTTTTGTAGTAATTAAAAAGTAGTGGTGTATACCTCCCACAGCTGGGCACCGGCTTTCCTACATGGAAGAAACACATGAGGAGTTTGGGCCATAGCGCCACCACGCTGGCCCAATGCGGGTTGGGTTGGCTTAGCGTGCCTTCCGAAGCACGGAGGAGCTCGAGATAACAAACTTTGATTGACCCATCCCAGGATCCGACCATGGCGAAAGTGGCTTTGTTTTTCGAGAGAGACGGTATGGGAGGCTGTCGCCTCCTTTTGTTAGTCTGCGCTCACGCAGAAGGAGGCAGCGGAGAGGGAACGGGAAGAGGATCCTCTAGGCTAAGGAGGCAGGCGGTGATCGCCCATTTTCCTGCCGACTTGCATTGCATAGCCGCCACGAATTGCCCCAGTGACTCTGGGTAATCTCCAACGGCGCTAAACCTGGCCGTAAGACCGGGATGCCTAGGAGTGGCAGAGCCTAGGCTACCCCTGCAAAGGGCAGTGGAGTTACCGGGGAGTTTGAGTGGATATTCTCAGAGTCAATAGCGCTGGGCGATCTCCCAGAATGGTAAGCGGTTACCGCTGCCTATAGACACCTGCAATAACAAGGGAAAATCACTGGAGGTGCCTTGTCATCTTGGGCCTAAGATGAATTGCTGTTCATGCCCAGTAATTACACTGGCTACCTTTCCCTTCAATCCAAAACACGGCTAACTGTATCACGGCTGAAATAAGAAAGGCGGTGGTACCTGCCCAGAAGACCCTACATACGGGCCTACCACATAGTAAGTCAAAGCTAGTCAAAAAACATCACTCACCTCACATACCGGACCGAGGCCCGAGTGTTTGACAGCCTTGTGCATCCTCAAGCTGGCCTTCTGCATGGTCTTGTGGCATATATCACATTCTAGAAGTTTACGACCCTGAATAAAGAAAAGACTCCCTAAGTAACATTTTTGTGAAATATTCCTCTCACAGTGTGTACAAATAGTACAAAATAAAATATATGGGTTGTGATCATTGGAGAGGCTTACAGAGGTAAAGTTTGACCCCTTAAAGAACTCTTTTAACCCCCGACGAAAAAAAGGGGTGTTATAAGTTTCACAGGTCTATCTGTGTGTCTGTCTGTGGCATCGTACATACCTCCAAAACGTATGGATGATGATGAATATGATTAGTTTACTTACGGAATTACTAACTGCCCTTCTCTTTTTCTTAGCTGTGCAAGTGGTGACGTGTTGTATTAATAATTCCTTGCTTTTATACTCGAGTTTGCAGTACTGAAATAAATATGTACATGAAACGTTGTAAGAAAAAAATATGGAGAGTATCTGCCTGCGTTGAGTCGGTTATTAGTCCAAAAAGTAGCCTTTAAAAAGTATAAATTAATAAATTCCCCATATTGACGGGAAGGCAAGGGATCAAGCCCATACTGCCATGTCTGATGTCTTTTTTTATTCTGAAGTTATTGCATTGCAGGTGTATCTTATCACTTCAACCTATTTTGATATTTTTGTTTCCCTGCTATAACTCTTCATGTGTGCAGATTATAGATGCACCCAGTGGTGCCCAAGTTGCTATAACATGAAATAGGGTAGCACAGGAAAGACTTGAATGGAAAATATTAAAGCAGGCCTTTGCCAACTGGCAAACAGACTTACAAAGGAGCAGTAAACAACATTAATTAAACATGTTTGAAGGGGTGAATATTTTAATAAGAGAATGTAATTTCTATTTCTGGTTGTCTAAATAAAGGGTTTATATTATTATTATTTATAATGTTACACAAAACCTTAAAATCCTATGATAAAAATACCTACTCCACACTTAAAAGATTCTGCACCGTGCATCATGACTTTGTGCCTTTTTAATTTTTCTTTCAGCACAAATGTATCACACAAATCGCATTGGATCTTTCTCTTATCAGCACCTGGATGACTCCGAGCTAAATGTGTGTCGATACTCCTTATAGAGAGATTCTTGTAACAAAATTTACAGCTGACTCGCTGATTTTTCATTTCATTACCAAGAATTTTGCTATAAGGTAGCTCTGGAACTTTTTGCTTTATATTCTTTTTGTTCGTTTTATTTTTTTTCAGTGCAGGTGTTGCCTTGTCAGATACACTTTCCGTAGGATTAAATACTTGTGTAAGATATTTCAATGGCTTATCATCTTCATCATAGTTAATCTCACTTTTTATATATGTCGTCTCAATTTTATGAACATTCGGTTCTATTTCAGAGCTTTCAATTTCAATACCTTCACGTTCAGATTTAATTAATTCAATTTTGATAGGACTTCGCTGCTCAATAAGCTGTAATTCAACTATTTTACATTGTTTTCTGAATGAAAATGAGTCGTTTATTAACTTAAAACATCTTGAGCACATGTTTTGAGGGAGCCCGTCGTTAATTTTAATCTGTAATGCACATATTTTTTTGTTTATTAGGGAAAAAAAACATTGGAGTTTTTACTATAAATTATTTACAATATATTTAACATAGTATGTTAAATAATAAATTAGAAGCATATAGAGATGTTGTCACTTACTTCTACACCAGTTATTTCATATAAATGATTTGTAAAATCGGCGTAAGTGTGAAAAATAGGCTGCAAATTTCCACTGCTCAAACAAGTTCGACAAACTACGGAAAAATCCATGTTTTCGCCTTCAACTATTGATAAAATAAAACTCACTTTAATTTTTTGTCATTTTGTATAAACGTAACATGATTATTTTAAGTAGAATTGTTGAGAAATACGATAAAATTAGATACAAAAACAATATATAAACACAAAACAAGTTCAGTTTAATTTGACATTGACAGACGCGAGATTTCTATTTTCTCTAAACGCAAAGGATACAGACACAAATGTTTATTTTTGCATGAAAATTCGAATAGGTATATTCTACTTTTTTTATCTTGAATAAGTTGTAAGACATACAAGCAGTCTTTGCAAGCTGCAGTTACCACGAGAAAAATCAGAAAATTCTTATTTATTTTTTATTAACAATCAAGTATAATCACTATAATCAGATTAGACTCCAAGAAATTCGTGATGGATGGATGATTATAGCTTGATTATATCTTCCAAAGATGGAGTATATTCAATGCGTGTAATGAAACTATTAATGTCAAATTCTGACAGGACATGTTTTGTTTTTGTCAGTGAGTGACGTGCGTGCTTGACAGTTTTTTTCACGTGTTTGTTGATTCCTCAATGTATGGATTTTCGTCAACATTAAACAATTATATCTAATAACACTGTAAAAATGACGCTCTCCCACGATAAAGAAATTGATATATTTGTTGCTACGAAGATAGGATCTTTGAAACGTAAGTTTACTGTGTGTATTACAAAATTGATTAAAAAAAAAATATTTTTCTACCATTTTTGCTTAAATTTTATTTTTTTGCTATGATAAATGCTATTATCACCAACAAGTTGACTTTTTAATTAAGTTTTCAACTTATTTATTATTTTTTCCACTCGCTAACATTAACCATAATTGTAAATTTTTGTTTTGAAATTAGGAATATTTTTTCTTTTCAGACATCAAATACCACACCGACTTGGCGAAAAACAGTAAAAAATGTATAGAAAACTTAGTAGACATAAAAACCTTACAGAAAGAGGATAGCATTACTTGCATGGTGTGGGGTAATGCAGATCAAAACGAAATACTTATTGCAAAAAGAAATCAAGAGGTTGGCTAGTGTCAACACTTAATATTTTTAATTATTTTATTTTACACAGAGTTTGATAATTATAATTAGTTTAAGATTCAACATTACACTTAACCATTGTATGCTGGAACTTCACTAATATATAAATAAGTCCGAATATATTGTTAGATAAGTGGTTTTATTAGAAATAGACAGTATTTATCAGTATGGATCCCATCGGTGCAAACCAAACTGATTACACATCATCTACATTCTTTACAGATCCTAACCTACAATACTCTGGAAGGCTTTACAAAGACGTACAAAGCAGACTTCGGAACAGGTCATGTGGTTGGCCTCGGCCGCTACAAGCGAAAAATGATAGCGGCGCTGTCAGGAGGACTGGTCAAGATATGGAGTAAGAAACAGGAGGATACGTTGGATGTGGGAAAGCTGGACTGCTTGAGGACGTGTGCAGATGAGGACACAATGTTTGCAACAGGTATTTCTGAATTCATCTGCTTTTAATAGATACTCGTTAAAAGAGGTTTTGGCTACTAATTTGATTAGTAGCCAAAACCTCTTTTAACGAGTACTTTTACTGGGTGGTAGGCCCGTAAGTTTATCCTCTGGGTTGGTACAACCGCCTTTCTTATTTCAGCTGTAAAACAGGTCGCTATGTTTCCATTTGGAAGGAAGGCATTTCATCTTAGGCCTCAGGATGACAATGCATCTGCAGTACCAAGTGATTTCCCCTTATTATTGCAGGTGTCTATAGGCGGCGGTAACCACTCACCACCAGGTGGGCCGCAGCTTGTTTGTCATCCATGCATTGCAGACTCCATGCTCACAAGAGAGGTTTTTTTTATTCTATAGGTGGTAGGTATTCTTTGCGTTCATCTCACCTGAGCGTAAGTGATGACAAGGCTCAACACGCAAGCGAGCTACACCCAGATGTTTGTGGGTATCACGGGATATCCCCCCTCTCCTTCCCCCCACCTTTCAAACCCCCACTTTTAGAAGTCGGTTAAAAATGTGGTGAGCTTGACACAGAGCAACTAAATTGCCACACCCTTAAACAGGTGGAGAAGAAAACGACCTTAAGGTATGGAAAATCGGCGAAGCAACACCGTCGTTTGTCGCCAAGAATCTGCCGCACGACTGGCTCCAACTGCGCAGGCCTGTGTGGGTGAGCGACGTCACTTTCCTGCCCGGGGAGGGAGGGAAGTTGCTGGCCGCTTGTTCTAGACACGGATATGTTAGGTGGGTATCCGGCTCGAACGACCGAAAGAAACTCAGCGTGCTCTAATAAGACTATGCTGTAAAAAGGCTCCGACACATATCGGGGGTAGGAATTTAAAAAAAAAACTATGTTATACAGGGTGGTGCCGTCAATGCGACAATAAATTTAAAAATGTGCTATATTAGTCCATAGAAATGGTTTGCCACTTTCAAAAATATCGTATTCATTAGATAATTTGATGACATATGTATGGAATAGTGTAACGTTGGCAGCATTATTTCATACAAAGGTCATGAAATTATCAATTGAATACAATATTTTTGAAAGTTGCAAACCATTTCTATAGACTAATATAGTCCATGTTTAAATTTATTGTCGCATTGCGGCACCACCCTGTATATTAGTGGGTATCCGGCTCGAAGGACCAAGAGAAATACATGTCTTTAGGGGCATGCTCTAATAAGACTATGTTATATTCTTTAATTTTGATTTTAACATAATTATAAATTTTTGAAAAATATTTACTAATAAAAATCTAAACTAGAAAAAGGATAAAATTTGTTAACATAGTTCCCCCCAGGGTCCATAGATTTTTTCCACCCTATATAATAATAATGTAACATCGAATTGAATGCGAGTTAAATACGTTAAATTTGTTTTATTTCGCATGTGTAGTGCTAGCGAAAATATAAGAGAAATAATCATTAATTAAACTTTATTATAATATTGTAAACAATAATACTAAATATTATTAGTGCACACAAGAGGCAAGATAAACAATACCAAGATACAGATATACAACAGTATTTAGTCTAGCTCTAGACAGTTTTCTAAATAGCCAATAAACATAACATAGTCTTACTAATAAAAATGTAAACTAGAAAATTTTCAGTTTACAGCTAAAAAGGTCAAAAGCCACTTAAATATTACTTTTACCACTAATGAAAAACCCTATTAATTGCAATAAAAGACAATTAGATTTTTTGATTTTGAGCTTTCTTCTCGCACGAGTTTAAAGGGCTCCAAAAAGGTGTTTACAGGGTCGACAACACGCGAGTGATAGCCCTGGTGTTGCAAGCGCCCATAGGCTGCGGTGACCGCTTACCATCAGGTGGGCCTTATGCTTGATTGCCACGTTGAGTGGTATAAAAAATATAAAAAATTATAGACATCTATATGACTGAGCATACTCAACATCTTTATAACTTACGTAACCAACAGATGTACCTACTAAGTGAGCATCGGATTCGATCGTAATTATCCTAAGTTATATTGCAGGTTGTTCGACTCGCGCGCACAGAGACGGCCCGTGGTCAATGTTGATTTTACCATGGCTGCCACTTGCATAGCTCCTAGTTTCGACGAGAGGTATGTATACGTCGGCAGGAAGCTGATTTTCCACCACGTCTCATAGTTAATAGAAAAAATAAAGTTTCATTCACCTAGTTCAATGAATTACTTTCCGTAATCAACTTTCGTATCATAGAAATACGAAGTACTACCATAGGCTACGGTGACAACGCGTGAGTAGTGCCCAAGGTGCTACGAGCGTCTATAGGCTACGGTGACAACGCGTGAGTAGTGCACAAGGTGCTACGAGCGCCTATAGGCTACGGTGACAACGCGTGAGTAGTGCCCAAGGTGCTACGAGCGTCTATAGGCTACGGTGACAACGCGTGAGTAGTGCCCAAGGTGCTACGAGCGTCTATAGGCTACGGTGACAACGCGTGAGTAGTGCCCAAGGTGCTACGAGCGTCTATAGGCTACGGTGACAACGCGTGAGTAGTGCCCAAGGTGCTACGAGCGTCTATAGGCTACGGTGACAACGCGTGAGTAGTGCCCAAGGTGCTACGAGCGTCTTTAGACTATGGCCACAGCGCGCGAGTAGTGCGGTTCCCTATCTAATTGCATAAAATGTTTAGGCATAACATGACAGAAATAACATTGGCATAATGTAATTCGTACCGCATAATAGTATTTCAGCGTAAAAATTATTAGTCATAATTGTCATTGGCATAATCATATTTAAGCATTATGTATTAAACCATAATTGGAAAAAGACATAATAATACAAAACCTTAATGAATACAGGCAACAACATTAGTACTCAATTTTACATATTATTGCTCTAATAAAATACTTTTCGTATTTAAAATAAACATATTGGCGTCACACCCTAACCTACTATTAGGCATATGCCTCATTTTTATGTGCCTACTCAAATACATGTTCAATTATGCGGCTTTACATTATGCCTGAAACCATTATGCAAATTGTAATAATGGGTAATTACATTAGTCTAAATTACGAGACAACAATATGCCTAATTTATTATGCCCGGGTATATGGTGCTACGAACGACTGCTTCTATAATCACTTTCCATCACACGGTCCCTACGCTTGTTTGAAATCCTTGTCGAATGAAAAAACAATCTATTGTTTTAGACAAGTGCTCGTAGGCTTCGGTCGCGGCCAACTCCACCAAGTAGACTTACGCAACTCCAGACCGGACAAAGGGTATAAGGGCTGCACGGGCGCAGTCACCAACATAGCCACGGTGGAGGAAGGCAGACTTATCGTCAGTACCAGTCTAGATAGACAGTTGCGCGTGCACAAATATGAGAGCAAGGAACTGTTGTATCGGGTGAGTTTTTTCAACCGACTTTCAATAAAAGATATCAAGTTTTTTTTAGATTAGAAAAAATACTTACCAACCCGCATTGGGCCAGCGTGGTGTTGCTGTGGCCCAAACTCCTAATTTATTTCTCCCATGTAGGAAGGCTTGTGCCCATGACGGAGAAAAAATATGGGTAATTTGTTTTTTAACACATTAAATAAATGTTTGCAAAATATGTACTTAGAAACACATCAAAACTAGAAAAAAAATATGTCCTGAGACGGCAGCCGAAGCCCGCACGTCTTATTGTAAAATGCCGCGGATTATGATTTTTTTCTATTTTTATAAGAAAAAATACTTATCATGCAACATCTAAGAGAGAATATTATACATTTTCCGGTCCGATTTACGCATACGGAGCTCATGAGACAATACTGCAAGACGCCTTTAAACCGAACTCCGAAAATTTACCTCCGTTCGGAATTCTTGGGGCGTTCGGATTATAGTAAAAAAAAAATATAGGTTATTTATTATGAAATAAAACTAATAGTACTTATTGTGAAATTTTAAATGTATATTCATCTATAAACTTTATATTTATTAAACTTTTTTAAAGAAATTCAATATTTTAGTTTGTCGTGAGGTATTTAATGACAATTAAAAAGCTTTAACGCGCAATTTACGTAAAAGCATTTTTTCTGGCAAAGGAATGTCCACTTGGTCAGCCCATTCAAGACATGTATTTAAGGCAGACACCGCGCTTAAATTGGAAACGCTATTGGTTCAACACGCGACATTTCTCCACTTTCGCCGTCACATTCGAAATTTCGACTTTTTGACCAAAAAGCGCATCAGGCGGGGGTGGGGCGTTCGGATTACAGAGGTGTTCGGATTTGAAGCGGTTCGGATTATAGAGGTCCTGTTGTACTATGTAATTTTGAAAATTGCAAAACATTTCTATGAACTAACATAGCCCATATTTTAATTTATTGTCGTACTTATTTCAACTCGATGTTTTGTTCATGTTCCAGCAATATCTAACCTCAAAACTGACGTCTGTTTTGGTACAAACGAAGAACGTGACTCCTCTACGCAACAGAGAGAGCGAAGACCAGGATATTAAAAAGGAAGAAGACGAGTTGAAGCTAGAAGTGACTGATGAAATGGACGAGCTCTTTGAAAACATGGAGACAGTCAGGTAAGGGTGGTAGAGAATACAATTCAGGGTTAGATAGCAAAGATTGGTCAAGTAAGGGTGGCAGAGAATACTATTCAGGGTTAGATAGCAAAAATTGGTCAGGTAGGGGTGGCAGAGAATACTATTCAGGGTAAGATAGCAAAGATTGGTCAGGTAAGGGTGGCAGAGAATACTATTCAGGGTTAGATAGCAAAGATTGGTCAGGTAAGGGTGGCAGAGAATACTATTCAGGGTTAGATAGCAAAGATTGGTCAGGTAAGGGTGGCAGAGAATACTATTCAGGGTTAGATAGCAAAGATTGGTCAGGTAAGGGTGGCAGAGAATACTATTCAGGGTTAGATAGCAAAGATTAGTAAGGTAAGGGTGGCTGAGAATACTATTCAGGGTTAGATAGCAAAGATTAGTAAGGTAAGGGTGGCTGAGAATACTATTCAGGGTTAGATAGCAAAGATTGGTCAGGTAAGGGTGGCTGAGAATACTATTCAGGGTTAGATAGCAAAGGTTTATTTTTAACCCCCGACAAAAAATCCTATCGTCCATCATGGTGACTAGTTTTCATAACCAGTTATAATGAGGGGTGCTTAAGTTTGACGTCTGTCTGTGTATCAGTGTGGCATTGTTTGATTTTGATTCGTTTTTTTCGTTTAAAGCTAACGTGACTAGGAGGGTTCTTACCTATATTTTTTTTATACAACTAGATGACAAACAAGCTGACGGCCCACCTGGTGGTAAGCGGTTACCGCCGCCTATAGATATCTGCAATAACAAGGAAAAATCACTTGATATTGCAGGTGCGTTGTTATAATTAGATCAGTACAGGCGTTCGATGACTATCAGCTCATTTTCTACATAAAAAAAGGGTTTTACTAACTTTCACAAATCCGATTGATTTGAAATTTGGTGTACTGTCACCCCGGTGACATTCCCATGACATACTAACCTTGAGCTGATCCTGTACCATCAAAAAGTCTGCGGGATCCTTAATTCATCAGAAACTTACAGCAGATATAGCGTGTTTGGGCTCATAAGAATAGTCTTAATGAGATGGTGTTAGATAGATGAATAACGAGGCTAGGGTTTACTTTGAATTTTTATATTATATATTTTTTACAGCGATAAACCCAAAAAGACGAAAGCGCCACCTGAACCTGTAGAAAGCAAGAGAATGAAACCGTCAACAGAGGGCAGCACTGCGCCGGAACAGGAAGACGAGGACGCCATATTTAAACTGCTCCAAAGCACAGAGAAGCAGAAGCGGAAGCGAGAGAAGAAGAAGAGACAGAAGAAAGCGAAGAGCGTATTTCATAATGCGTGATAATATAATGTTTGTTAATTACAACTAAAATCGTTTTATTTTTAACCGACTTCATAAAAGGACGGAGGTTGTATAGAAAACTTAACTCCTCAACCCTATGTGTATTTCAATCAAAGAATGAGTCAGACAAGTCAATAAATCTAACGATCTGGCTTTGATATTGTGGATTTATCACAAAAAAATGGAAAAATATATTTTTTATTTGGTGCTAGGCTGTTTCTAGAAACAATGAAAAGTAGCACCGTCTTCAAAATATATACCTCTATACATATTTGATGCTATTAGGTACCGAAATTTAATTAATTTTTGCCTGTTTTGTAGTTTTTTTTAACCCCCGACGAAAAAAAGAGGGGTGTTATAAGTTTAACGTGTCTGTCTGTGTATCTGTGTCTGTCTGTGGCATAGCACCTAAACGAATAGACCGATTTTGATTAGGTGTTTTTTGTTTGAAAGCTAATGTGCCTACGATGGTTCTTAGCTATAATTTATGAAGATCAGTTCAGGCGTTTGATGATTATCAGCTCATTTTCTACACGATAATAGGGTTTTACTAACTTTTACACATCCGATTAATTTGAAATTTAGTGTACTGTCACTTCGGTGACATTCCCATGACATACTATCCTTGAGCTGATCCTATACCATTAAAAAATCTGCGAAATGCTTAATTCTTCAGAAACTTACAGCAGATATAGCGTGTTTGGGCTCTTATGAATAGTCTCAATGAGATGGTGAATGACGCCGGGGGTTACTTAAAATTTTTAATTTTGTATGTAGTCAATGATTATTTTGTAACATTTATGTTATGTCTGTATTTCCGTTATAAGCTATCGTATACCGTACTTCCTATTAGTATTGCCTTCAGTAAGATTCTATATTAATCGCCTTTGGTGTCATTCAGTTAGGTGCACGCACTTTACGTTAATCGTTTTTATTTAAAATAGTAAAAATTACTTACAATGAAGCAAATTTAAAAATCTGCTGCTGTTCCACGTTGTTTTTAACCGACTTCAAAAACGAGGAGGTTCTCAATTCGGCCGGTATGTTTTTTTTTCTTTGTATGTACACCGATTACGCCGAGATTACTGACCTGGGTTGGTGTTAAGTACTTTTTAAAACAATAGAAAGTGAAGCACCGACTCCAAAAAATATGTTTCTAGGAGATGAGTACCTACCTTCTCAAATTTAATTATTTATCCTTTTCAGTTTTTTGAAGTCGGTTTTTAAATATAACGCACACGCAGAATTCATTGTATAAAACTAAAGACTCGTAATACTAGTGACTATTTTTGTATTTTAAATAAAAATGCTGTTATTTATGAAACTGAATTTTGGAACCCATGTTTCTTAGACTTTTATATTGACACCATGTAATATTAACACCATTTATACCATGTTTGACGCAAATAAAAAGTTATGGGATATCAAAAAAAAACACGATGAATGATAAGTATATTCTTAGCCCACGTAGATAGTTGGGCAAAAAATAATATAGGGTGGTGCCGTCAATACGACAATAAATTGAAACATGGGCTATATTAGTTCATAGTATTTCTATGAAGGGTGTTAGGAGGATGCTCTCGAATACGAAGTCAAGTGGCAGTGCTGGTCACTGTAATTAATAACTGTAATTGTACGGCCTATGCCGTTGATTAAACACCGGAATTCAAATACTCAATGATTTGGCTAGTTGCCTTTCCGCCATTTAATTGAATGCCGGCGTTTAATAAACGGCGTAGGGTCCGATTAACTGGCTATTTAACCAGATGACAGCGATATATCTATAACGTATATGGCACGAATGAAAAAAAAAACAATTTTTAAATTCATGAATTTATTAAACAAATTACTTAATTTCATTTACAGTGTTTTCTAGCAGCTTAAAAAAATTAAAAACTACTAACACTTTGAGAATATTATTATGGCAATGTTTCAAAGCGTTAGTATCCCGTATGTACTCAATACTATACTTATGTTTTGAGTATGTTAAAATGAGCTAAATTGAGACATGAACTCCCAACAGCTCGAGAAAAACGACATTTTAACTTTCACATAATCTTCCACCGGTTTGTGATACTAAGCTTGCAGTGTTATGAGTATGTTAAAAGATCAGTGTTCAAAAATTAGACTTAAAATCCCAACAGGTGGAGAAAAATTACATTCCAACATTGACAAAACCATCCACCTGTTTGATAAAGTACGCTTGCTGGGTTTTGAATAAGTTAAAATGCCAGAATTATGAAGTTAACTGATTAGCTCCCAACTCATTTTAATTCTTCTTTCTTTGTTTTATGGCAGAGTCGTACCTAATTTGCGACATTATTGTGTCATTTTTCTAGAATTGAGACGTTAAGTCTCAACAGTTCGAGAAAAATGACATTCGAACATTCAGAATACCTTTCTCGAGTTTGTAGTTCTAGGCTTGCTGGGTTTCGAGTAACTACCTATGTTAAAATGTCATCTTTCCACAATTGAGACGTGGACTGACAACAGATTGATAAAAAAGACATTTAAATGCTCACAAAACCTTTCAAGTTTGTCGGTCCAGGCTTGGTGGGTTTTGAGTATGTTAAAATGTTTTTTTTTTATACAACTAGATGAAAACAAGCTGACGGCCCACCTGCAATAACAAGGGAAAATCATTGGATATTGCAGGTGCGTTGTCATCCTGAGGCCTAAGTTTAAATGCCGTCCATGCCCAGTAATTACACTGGCTACCTTTCCCTTCAATTCTAAACACAGCGAACTGTTTCACGGCTGAAATAAGAAAGGCGGTGGTACCTACCCAGACGACCCTACATATGGGCCTACTAGTAGTCATTTTTCCAAAATTTAATTACTAGGTGGTAGGCCTTTCTTATTTCAGCCGTGAAACAGTTCGCTGTGTTTCAGATTGAAGGGAAAGGTAGCCAGTGTGATTACTGGGCATGGACGGCATGTCATGTTTCCTTGTTAATGCAGGTCATCTACTAAGTTGTATAACAAACATTGAGATGTAAACTCGCAATAGCTCGAGAAAAGTGACATTTTAACATTGACAAACCATCCTGTTCACCGTATGCTGATTGATTCCTTTTTCGTCTTATTCCTGGTTGGACATATTCTTGTTTCGGCACATTCTCGTTTCAACACATTTTACTAAAAAAATTGTACTATGAAATACTTGTGACTTTGCTTGCGTAATTAAATAAAATAATATTTTTTAGTAAATTATTTTAATTTAACCAATTAAAAGATAGACAAATTTTACATTGCCTGCATTATTTCATAGAAATGTCCTGAAATTACCAAATGAATAAGATGTTTTTGAAAGTGGCAAACCATTTCTATGAACTAATATAGCCCATGCTTTAATTTATTGTCGCATTGACAGCACCATTCTGTATATTGATTTATGCCGAAAACGGAATACGTCCAAACAGGAATGTGCCAAAACAAGAATATGTCCAATCAGGAATACGACGAAAAAGGAATAAACCCGCATGCTTGCCAGTCGGTTTCTAGTTAGGTGGTATGTTCTCGTTGGCTTCAGGCGTCACGGTTGCTTGTAGTAATGACCACATAGCATTACTGTCTATCGGTGCCCGCAGCTCAAACGGTCTGAGTTGTCTGCGGCGTTCGCTCTTTATATCTGTGTTAGGGGTTCAGGATATATTGTGATGTGAGCTGGGCTTCTTACTAGAGATTAAACGGATATCCGGTAACTATCTGTTATCCGGTATATCTGGTCTAAATTTACAATCCGTCCGGGAACCGGATAGTAACTCAATATCCGGCCGGATACCGGATATTCGAAAAATACGACAATTTTTTTTTAAATTTCCAATAATAAAATGCAACACATTATTTTTTGTTAGATAAATATGCTCCTCATCAAGTAGCATCATATATTTCGCTTCAAATACTCACAAGGTGCATTAAAATGTGTTAAGCCAGCATTTTAATGCAATAAATTAAGAAAAAAAAAATACTGAAAACATGGCTGTATGGGCATTAGTACCCTTTGCCTTACATTTATAGGGAGAATTTTTTCAAAACAATCAACATCATATTTGAAAAGGATACATCCCTTAGCCACATCTGGTGGAGCACTGAAGTCCAGACGAATGCCAGTCAGCTCTTTAGCTAGCTGGTAGGTCTCCCTAAAACAAGGGACAATAGTTTATTAATATCAAGTACTGTCCATAGTAAATAATATATTAGCAATTAGCACAGCACAGTACAGTACTGAATATATCTATGTATTATTATACATATAATAGCAGGTTGACTTCCTGCGGCCTTTTTATGTACGCATTGTACTTTCACAATCCGTAATAAATAAGCAGAGTCAGTGGCCATCGACATATGGGATAAATCACAAGAATTAGATCTGAGCTAAAAACTAGATTCTGGCGAAATCAAAGACAACGCCATCAACCAAAAAGAAGAAGAATTATACAAGTTATACTAACTTCGCATTATCAAGTCTATTTTTGTCGCTGTCTGCAATCGTGAGACACGACTGGAATGTTGCACAAACCCTGTCCAACTCGTTGCCACGACGAGACAATTCTGCCAAGCGTTCATTCAATTCATTCTGTAAATTCACAAAACAATTGTAAAAGATGTCCTTTAATTGATTAGAACTTAATAATTAACAATTGTTAATTTAATCTCACTGATTCGACTTAGTACAGATTATGTATCTTCATTATTGCACTGCTTCTCACTTATTAGCATACATTATCTAGTAAATGATGCTGCTGGTTGCATAATAAGTGACAGTTATTATTATGTATTATCAACATCCTATGTTGATATGATCATTATTATGTAATTGTTTATTATTCCAATAAATTGAAAAAAAAGAAAAGAAACTTTAAGTGTAGTTAACATCAATTTATAATCATCAACAATGTATATGCGTCCCAATGCTGGGCATAGGGCTTCCTACATGGGAGATACACATGAGGAGTTTGGGCCATAGCACCACCACACTGGCTCAATATGGGTTGGTGGGTAATAGCGGTTGCAGTGACAACCGGACCCAACAGACAAACGTCTTCTGAAGTACAGAGGAGATTGAGATTATAAATTTTTATACCCTTCCAGGATTGACCATGGCAATGTATGCTTTGTTTTAATAATCAAAACCAGAGCGCTTAAACCACTACAAGTACCCAAACCATTATGCTACTACATTGATAAATGCTTACTGTTATTTGGGAAGCTGTTATTAAATTATTTGAAATAAAATATTTATTCTTAATTTTTGATTTTAACATTATTATAAATGTTTGAAAAATTACTTAGTAATTGAAATATAATAAAACTAGAAAAATTTCACGTCCTGAGGCAGGAATCGAACCCGCGACCTTTCGCAATCCGGGCGACTGCTCTGACCACTGAGCCACCCACTAAAACTGACTAAAATATTTATAGTAAAATGTACCCACAGAGATATAAGCAGCTTTATTCCCTAAACAATAGAGTCGCGAACAGTGAGAGAGAAGTGAATATATGTTAATGCATATATACAAAGAAATAATAGGTGTATGTAACTCACATTCAACTTCATTTCCTGCGCTAATTTTGTTTCTAATTCAGTCTTTTTCTTACACGCTTTCAGTTCCTGCTGTTCTTTCTCAATTTTCTCTGAAAATATTTATTTTATTTCAAAAAAGATGTTTAATTAATGTACGACACAAGAGACATCCGAATTCTTACCATCTAAGCGAAGACAAAATTCATCCAATTGTTCGCAAACACGTAAAAACCATTGCTCTTTACCATCGAAGCCCATTTTTATGAAAATCTTCAAGAAAACTAATTTAAAACAAATAATTAAAGAAAATTGTATTTGTTTACAAGTCACAGTCACAACGATCAAATTCAAAATTTTTTTTTTGGTGTTGCCCTATTTATATCTTTTTTTTATTCAAAATGATAAAAAATCCGGATTTTAAAGAAATTATCTGCGTCAAAAATAGAATGTTAATAATTTTTATGTTTATTCTATTATTTCTTTCTCTTAGGTACGGGAGGGCCTAGATAAGATACCATTTGACAATCGCTATCGCTAAATGGAAAATGTATGGGATTTGATATTTATGAACGAATGTTGATAGAGGGCATATATCCAATCCCATACATTTTCCGCTTATTGATAGCGATAGTGATTATCCAAAGGCATCTTGCCGAGGTCTTTTGAGGGCCTAGACAAGATTCCCTTTGGCAATCGCTATCGCTAAATGTAAAAAAAATGTATAAGGTTTGACATTCAATAGCCGTTCGAGGGCTTATCTCAAATAAACATAGCAACTTTACTGTCCAATAACGTACGTTGAATAGCTTTATTTGTATTTTGCAGTTTGTTTAAATACTTTTCAGTTATTATGATATTACTTTTTTGTTTATGAACATATTATGAAACAATATATATGTACCACACGTATCCGAACGAAAAAGAAAAAATAGAGCGCTAGTGGCGCCACGTACTGTCAAATCGAAGAACCTGTTTGTCGCCATTTTTGTGATGGCCGCTGATATTTATAGATCTTAGGGTGTTGTTATTCCAGAGTAAATAAATGCATTGAAAATGGAGGAAACTAAAGTAATATATTACATAGATGATGAAGAAACGCCGTATTTAGTCAAAATACCAATATCTCCCGAGAAGGTTACATTATTAGATTTCAAGAACCAGCTCAATAGGCCGAATTACAAGTTTTTCTTCAAATCAATGGACGATGACTTTGGTGTTGTGAAAGAGGAAATTGTTGATGATAACGCACACTTGCCTTGTTTCAACGGTCGTGTAGTGTCGTGGTTGGTGTCTGCTGAGGGTTCTAACCCCTCGGATGGTGCATCGCAGTGTACAGATAGTAATGCTGGAAAAGGCAAGCAAAATACCCATGGTGCTCCTTCAGTGCCGCTTACGAGGGATACCTGTACTGATACGGACAGTACAATCAGCTCCAGACCCGGACATAGGGCTTCCTGCGATAAGTATAAGTACAGAGGCCTCCGAATCAACGGGCATTCGAAATACGGTAATCACGGGCTCGAATACGAAACAGCTTCAGTCTTAAGCTCAGATCTGGACTCCACGAGTCTTTTTGACAGCCAGTCTGAGATTACAACAACTACAGGAAGGCACACAAATGCATCTGTTGACAGAGCACTCACAGAATGCAGCAGTATATCACATTTACAAGTCAGTTCTCGAAAGAGACCACAGAGACGACGAAAAAGACCCCAAGTCATGTCTAGAACTTCCTCCTACTCCTCAATAACGGACTCCACAATGTCTATGCATATTATAACAGTCACTTTAAACATGGATACTGTGAATTTTCTTGGCATTTCTATTGTTGGACAGTCAAATAAAGGTGGTGATGGAGGTATTTATGTAGGAAGTATAATGAAAGGTGGGGCAGTTGCCTTGGATGGTAGAATAGAGCCGGGAGATATGATATTGCAGGTAAATCATCTTTTAATTATTTATATTAGACTAAAATTACATAATAAATAATGGAGGAGGCTGCATTTCAACTAATTGGGGATGGATTTAAATCAAGTTGCCTGAATTTGAGAATACTAGATGTGTAGTGTAAATTAAGAAAACCATGCATCTCCAGCAGGCAGAATTAGGGGAGTGGGGGGCAGACTCTCCTGACCTCTCCCTAGCCCGTAACATTACGAGTAATTGTTGCAATCAAGGAACTGCATACAATTCCTAGAAAATGTATGCAATGACAGGCTAAATGGTAATATAGGCTAAGGAGTAGGTGCTAATATCTCCAATATCAAATACTACTATGTCATTACTTGTCACTACTGTAAATTTTACAATGAAACCTTTGTCTACCTGCACCATAAGAGAGGTATCATTTATTCTGAAATAATGTTTTTGCTCATTTAGCATCATAAAAAGTTGCTATTTAAGTTTCTCTTGTCAGATGAAGCTGCCATTTTACTTGCCATAAAATTTCTTTGTATTAGTTAATAAGTGTAAATCAAAACTACTATAAAATTTCATTTCAATGTGACATTGGGCATAGTCATATAATTTTAGCAATTTACCAATTTTATTGGACTTGACTATGCTATGCCTTTGTCATGTGTTTCTCTATTGTGAAGACATGTGCCCAGTAGAGGGACATTTGGTGATGATGATACCTTTTCAACTAAGCTTATTTTTCTAGTAGAAGCTATTCTTAGTTTGTGTACATCCATAATTACCATATTTATGTTTTAACTCAATTAATCTCATATTTTATATTAAAATTGCCAGATTTAAAAAATGTGTTTATGAAAAGAACTTTTGGATCCATTAGTCACATCACCTGTTTGCCCATTAAGCAACAATAATATTAATGAAGTGTCTTGGGTGACTATGCTAGCTTTGTAGGCCAACTGCAAATAGTTTAGTTTAGTATTTGCATTGATTAAAGGAGTGTTTGATAAACATATAAATTTGCATCCCATTATGACACAGAAGTTGCCTCATAATTAAATATATGTGCAATGTGCAAACAAAGGCACACACACATACACTAACTGTCACAGAGAAGCTACATATTCTGCTGTTTTTGGATGCAATATTTTTTTTCCACTAAACAACGCCCGCAGATGTTAAACACATTTTGAGCTTAAAATACATACTTTGTTTGTTATATTATAATGCCACAGTGAAATCCAATATAGAGTAGCATTAATAATAATATATCCTTAGATAATCATCATCATCATCATTATAACAGTCTAAGATGTCCACTGAATAAGGGCCTCCCCATCAATTTCTCCTTAGATAATATCTAACGATATTTCCTTGTAACTGTAGGGTATATTATCATTTTTAATTTCTTTATCTGTGTATTGGTCTCTGGTATATTCATCTGTTGTGAATATAATGGATTTTAAAGATTTAAAACATGGCTCAAAAGGTTAGAATCACCATTTTTGAAACTTCTTATGCCATCTGATCTTTCTGTATCAATCCAATTGCATTAAACCTAAAGGAGATGTTTCATATTTGGCCAGGTCTCTGAATCCGGGAAAAATACTAATAATTCGTATTCATGTATAGTTCACTTGTAAAAAATTCTAAATGATTTGCCGATTTCACCATTATTTAATATGGCGATATGGCGGGCGAGATTGATGAAGTCAACTAAACATCACCAAAGCGACAAAGGCCCCATGATAAATAATGGCCGTGACGTAGTTTTTTCATAAAAAAAAACTGGTTTTGTACCACCAAACAAAGCAAATAAAAAGAATATGGACAATTAAAAACTGTTGTGTGTGGTTTTGCACATTTTTTTGTATAGTGTACATAGATCTGGCCTAGTCTCCATATATTTTTGGGACAACTCCTCTAGATTTAGTTCACAAAATAATGAATAAATTATGTACAGCTTAAAGAATTAACACACCTAGGTATTCAAAGCTTATCTTCAAATAACTAAATCCTTTGAGATAAATACATTACCTAATTGAAAAAGATTGATGCTAAAGCATTTATGAACAATATTCAACCTTATGGGTATAGTAATAACATGATAAATAGTAAAACATACAGGTCACACATCAATCAAACACATGTCGCCATGATAAGGATGAGTGATGAATGTTACATTGGTTTTGTCCCAAATCTTTGGGGCAATGTCATTTCTCAGAATGAAGTATAATTTACTAGTTACTAAAAGGAATATAATACATACAGTTTGTCTCAATTTTTCTAAGCATTGGCAAGGAATGAGTCCTCCCTTACACAAATATTTGATTATTTTCTGCAGTTCTCTGAATATCATAGATAATTTCTAATATATAAAATTCTAGTGTCCGAAACGGCCTGACCGATTTTCATGTAATTTTATATTTATACTTATTCAGTAGGTCTGAGAATCGGCTACTATCTATTTTTTTTTTTGACAATTTTTAATGGCAAAACAACGTTTGCGGGGTCAGCTAGGAATTTTATATGTTATTCAGTAGGTCTGAGAATCGGCTACTTTCTTTTTTTTTGGTCAATTTTTTTTAATGGCTAAACAACATTTAAGGTGTCAGCTAGTTTTATATAATATTTTTACTATCCACCGTTAACCCATCAAGCACCAGATTCCAGATACACTTCTTGACTTTTCAACTGCCATAGACCTCCAGAGGTATAACGCCGCTTGACAGATTGCGTACGAATTAGAGATTCTCGGTCCTAGGCACCGTCTTGACCACGCACGGCGAGACATGGAAGTTGTACCGCTGTTAATACTGCTTTCATTTCAATTCATCATCATCAAATTAGTCTACGATATTCACTGCTGAACAGAGCTCTTCCCCATCTTGTGGGATGCCGCTCCACCATGCGCTTTCCGCCTTACTGGCCCTGATTCTGGTAAACACATGCTAAGTCTTAATTTAAGTTCAGTGCATTTCTTTCTATCAAAAGGAATATGAAAAGGATGGCTGTCATATAATTTGACATTTAGAAACCTGCATTCAATTTTCGACCTTATTGAATGCAGTGTTTTGGAGGCAGCTCCGTACATGCCGTCTTAAATTGTCTATGGTTTCTTTGAAATCTATCTAAATTTAGGTGACAGCTCTAAACAGATTCTTGCTATCTTTTTCCTATTACTTATTGCGAGAAAGTGATATACTGTACTTAAATTTAGAATTAAAGTGTGTTCCCACGGACGGCATTTCATCTTAGGCCTCAGGATGACAATGCACCTGCAATATCAAGTGGTTTTTGCTTGTTATTGCAGGTGTCTATAGGCGGCGGTAACCGCTTACCATCAGGTGGGCCGTCAGCTTGTTTGTCATCTAGTTGTATAACAAAAACAGAGGTATACCTGTGTGCGCGGTTAAAAGGCCGACGAGCTATAATTTCTACGCGATCTATTGTGAATTGTGCGCGAGTCACGTACGAATTCAAGGAAATATGTTACTGTACTCGAGGCCGCCTCGCATTCGACGCCCCAATTACTATTATAATAATAATAATAATAATAACAAAACAATTCATTATAACAGACCTGATATAATTTTACAAAATAAGACTAACAAAATTACTTACTTAATAGATATAGCAGTCCCTAACACACACAATATACAGAAAACAATCACAGAAAAATACACAAAATACACAGAATTAAAACAAGAGATCTTAAGAATATGGAAGCAGCGTGAAGTAGTTATTGTGCCACTGGTGCTTTCTAGTACAGGTGTTATACCGGCTCATCTACTCGACAGCATTCAATTATTAGATCTTCCGCACAGCACTTTTTATAATATGCAAAAGGCCACATTATTAAATACATGTCGGTTAACTAGAAAATTTCTAGAAAGTAATTATTAGTTAAGACTTAAAATTAAAGATTAATTCACACTTGGTATCAACCCGTGTGAACTAATAAAAATACCAGGTTTTTAATCTGAGAAATATGTGAACACAAAATAATAATAATAATAATAATAATATTCATACACTCACACCTATTATCTAGCCCAAAGTAAGCATCATTATGAGCTTGTGTTATGGATACTAGATAACGGAGAAATAATGATAATAATATGTATATAAATATTAGAAATATATTAAATAAACATATAAACATCCATGACTCGTAAACAAATGTTCGTACTCATCATACAAACATTTGTTCCTACCGGGATTCGAACCCGGGATCTCTTGACTGAGTAGCCTGGGGTACAGACCACTCGGCCAGCTGGTCGTCATTTAATTTAATAATGATCCTATCGCAGATGGGTTGGAAGACATTTCTTTTAAAGAAAAGCCACGTGACCTGCTCCATGCTTTGGAAGGCACGTTAACCCGTTGGTCCCGGTTGCTACTGCAACCGCTTCAACCACCAACCCGCACTGGGCCAGCGTGGTGGTGTTATGGCCCAAACTCCTCATGTGTTTGTCCCATGTTGAATAATAATAAGTAATGATTACTTTTCCAGGTCAATGACGTGAATTTCGAAGACATGACCAATGATGAGGCAGTGAGGGTTCTCCGAGAAGTCGTCCAGAAGCCAGGCCCCATTAAGCTGGTGGTAGCCAAGTGTTGGGACCCCAATCCCAAGGGTTACTTCACGATACCCCGAACAGAACCCGTCAGGCCTATAGACCCAGGTACTTTTTTAAATTATTAACCTGATGGCTATTAAAATATAATAAAACTAGAAAAATTTCACGTCCTGAGGCAGGAATCGAACCCGCGACCTTTCGCAATCCGGGCGACTGCTCTGACCACTGAGCCACCCAGGACTTGGGATATCCCTGTGAAATTCTTCTAGTCTATCTGTATTTGCGTTTATGAGCTAACGTCTCGACAAGAATATTTCGACATTCATCTCTCATAAGAATATTTCGACATTGTAGAGTGGACGATAGATAGATTCCTGCCTCAGGACGTGCAATTTTTCTAGTTTTATCATATCTTAATTACTAAGTAATTTTTCAAACATTTATAATAATGTTAAAATCATAAATTAAGAATATGATGGCTATTGGTCTTCATCTGAACTCAAGGTAAGTGGTGTTAAGGTGGAGATGGAAGCAAACTACACCCGGATCCTCAACCATAGAGGAACTGCTGCCGGAACACATTAATGCCGCAACATTATTGCTATGGCACAGAGTATAATAATAATTACAGAATTAAAATTTTAAGTAACCCCGGCGTCATTAATAATCTATCTAACACCCTCTCATTAAGACTATTCATAAGAGCCCCAACACGCTATATCTGCTGTAAGTTTCTGAAGAATTAAGCATTTCGCAGACTTTTTGATGGTATAGGTTGAGTAAATTTGAAATTAATCGGATCTGTAAAAGTTAGTAAAATCCTATTTTCATGTAGAAAATGAGCTGATACTCTTCAAACGCCTGAACTGATGTTCATAAATTATAGCTAAGAACCATCGTAGGCACATCAGCTTTCAAACAAAAAAAACCGAATCAATATCGGTCCATTCGTTTACGCGCTACGATGCCACAGACAGACACACAGATACACCGATACACAGATATACAGACAGACACATCAAACTTATAACACCCCTCTTTTTTCGTCGGGGGTTAAAAATAGGTATATTAACGTACCAAGAAGTTGTTAAGGAACTGCCTGTATGGATCAAAATTATATTTTTATTTGAATGCAGTTGTGAGTGTCAATACGAGGTTCTTTTTCACCCCCGACGAAAAGAGAGAGTGTTATAAGTTTGACGAGTCTGTTCGTGTATCTGTGTGTCTGTCTGTGGCATCGTAGCGCCTAAACGAAAGGACCGATATTGATTCGGTTTTTTTTGTTTGAAAGCTGATGTGACTACGATGGTTCTTAGCTATAATTTATGAAGATCAGTTCAGGCGTTTGATGACTATCAGCTCATTTTCTACAAGATAATAGGGTTTTACTAACTTTTACACATCCGATTGATTTGAAAATCATATTCATATTCATATTCAAATTAGGTGTACTGTCACTTTGGTGACATTCCCATGACATACTATCTTTGAGCTGATCCTATACCATCGAAAAGTCTGCGAAATGCTTAATTCTTCAGAAACTTACAGCAGATATAGCGTGTTTGGGCTCTTATGAATAGTCTCAAGTGTTAGATAGATGATCAATGACGCCGGGGGTTACTTAAAATTTTTAATTTCGTATTTTTTTATTATTCTTCCAGGCGCGTGGGTAGCGCACACGCAAGCATTACGGGAGGCTTACCCCCCTCCGCCTCCCTCGCTATCAGCTTTACCCGTCTCGTCAGTGTCCGAGCGAGCGTCCGAAGCGAGCACTTTGCCCGCGGTGTCCGAGGCGCCCCTATCCGTTCATATGGACATGGCTTTAGTCGTCAGAGCGATGCTGCGGCCGGACTCAGGTGAGACTTCCAATCACATATCTTTAGTAATAAACGGTTTTCTACATATAAATCTATGTACGCTTTACTGAAAAATAAGTAAAATATGAGACCTGGCCAGGCCGCCATACATTTTTGAAACATCGCTTTTAATGTAAAGAAAACCATGAAATCTTAACTTATAAAGGACACGGACTTTTTTGGGCTTTTATTCCGAATAATTTTGAACAGCAATGTGATATACCTCTTTACAAAGGTAATTTAATAAGCTACTTGATTTTAAATCAATCTGATTTTTCGAATCGCCCGTTTGTCTAAAAATGTAAATAATGTTTCAGCAGAAACTAAACGCAGATTTGCATTTTTCACTCGTTTTTCAAGTTGTAAAACATGTCAAATGCACCTATTGTTGTAAATATTTTAAGTTTTTACTATAGTTTCAGCTCCAGCTCTATATTTTAAAAGGTAGTGGTTGTTATATTAATGCAATAACAATACGCAAAGAGTAACTGTAGTATGGCATTTTCATGTTTGTCTTAAAAATAAACGGTGGGCTATAAAATATTTTTAATTGCACTAAAAATTCTAAATAATTATACCTACTCACCCTACTTAAGTGGGATAGCTGTTCAAAATTAATTTTTTTTTAAGCCCAGTCTTCATACATTTGTGGTTTTTTCTGTCTTTAATAGGACAATGTAAATGTTATCGATTGATACCATAAGTACTGGCGCAGATTTTAGTATTTAAGTCTTAGCCGGTTCGATTCCCGCGTGCGTATTTTGAACTAGCTTCTTTATATAGTTTAACTTACTCCCGCCTCAACCAAATTAAATGAACTCCTCATTTTATGAAGGTTAGTGCTATGGAGAGGTCAAGCTGTGTCTCTAACTGGAGCCAGAGATACAGAACGCATCCGATTGAGATGAAATATGGCTTAGATTTTAAGTTGGACCTAACGCTATTAAACAGTGAACACCGAATCTAAATCTGTTCAGTGGATTTTTTGCGTGATGCGCGCACAGACAGACAGACAATTGTAAAAAAATCTGGGCATGCCGTTGTCCCAGTGACCTATTCCAACTTTTTTTGTTCTGGAATATCTTCAGTGTACACACGACAGCACGTGTAACAGTTACACTGCGAAAGGCGCCTCTATTACGAACTGTTAGGAGACCTGCGCTGGTTGTCTTTTTTAAAAAAAACTACTATTTACTATACACTATTTAATTTGGCAAAGAGCACAAATAACTTAACAATTTCACTCACTGACTTCCCGATTTACTCGGAGCGATATTATGACCGCTTTTCGCGAGTTCCAGAATCTAACTGACTATAATTCGAAATAATAAAATAATGTAGAAAAATGCAATTTGACAATTTAGTTGTAATGGAAAAATACGCGAATGGATATAATGCTTGATCATCAATTGTTACTTGGTAAGTAGGGTTATAACAGAAAGCAGTAAGGACGGTCTCAAGGTCAAACTGTTACGGTTGATCTGCCGTCGATTGTACAGACACGGCTATTTTACAGGCTTATGGTAATATAGATGTAATATTCCCATATTCTACAGGCTTAGAAATCCGCGACCGGATGTGGCTCAAAATCACAATACCCAACGCTTTCATCGGCGCCGACGTAGTCGATTGGATCTTGCAACACGTCGCCGGGGTCGCGGACAGACGCGACGCTAGGAAGTACGCCGCGCATATGCTTAAGGTGAGTCCGATAGCAAATCCCTATAATTAACCTTTCATCGCAAAATGTCCGTTTCGGAAAATGTACCTTCCACAAAAAGTCCCCCTCGCTAAATGTTTCCTTTGCAAAATGTCCCCTTCTCAAGATGTCCACTCCGCAAAAAATCCCAAAAACTGCAAAATATCTACTTCGGGAAAAGGTGCACTACGCAAAATGTCCCCTTCGCAAAATATGGGGATATTTTCGCAAAATGTTTCCTTCCCAAAATGTAAGTTTCCACAAATGTCCCCTTTACAAAATGTCAACTGCGTAAAATGTCTCATTCTCAAAGTGTAAACTCCGCAAAATATCCCCCATCGTAAAATGTTTCCTTCCTCCAGTGTACATTGTCTCCTTAGCAAAAGGTCTTCGCAAAATGACTCATGCTAGTGCTCATGCTGCCCAGAAATATAATAAGGCTTATGGCATTTATAGTCTAGATATTATATACGGTTAAATTAAAGGTATGATAAAAAACAAGATAGCGATATAATAAAACTAGAAAAATTTCACGTCCTGAGGCAGGAATCGAACCCGGGACCTTTCGCAATCCGGGCGACTGCTCTGACCACTGAGCCACCCAGGACTTGGGATATCCCTGTGAAATTCTTCTAGTCTATCTGTATTTGCGTTTATGAGCTAACGTCCACCCTACAATGTCGAAATATTCTATTTCAACATCCGAAACGAGTATTTTTACAAATACCGACGATTCGGTTAATTTGGGGCAGTGCTTTCAAATATTCTTAATTTTTTATTTTAACATTATTATAAATGTTTGAAAAATTACTTAGTAATTAAAATATAATAAAACTAGAAAAATTTTTTTGTAAAAAAAAAAATTTTTTTTTAAAAAGATAGCGATAGTGATATCAAAAATCACAAGCTTATTAATTGTGTGTTTTTTTTGTATTTATTTTATTTTATTTTATTTTTAATAGGTACAGTTACAAGTTGACAACTAAAGCTTGTATAATTAACGCATACTTATATATAACCTTTACACAGTAACAACTCAATTACAACAGTACAAGACATTACAGCCACAAAGCATTTCGTTTAAGCAATTGATAAAATATTAACAAAATAAGTACAGAAAAATAGCGTAAAGGAGCTGTCAATCATGTAACGACATTGAAAGTAGCTCGATAATTTTCTTTTTGAACACATTCAATGTATTGTGGCATATATCAATTTCAGGGCAGTTTATTTTGTTGTACAATGGACACATTCTCAGTAAAGGCGCATTAAAGGATACATTGTTATTTGTATTAGAAACATGGAATAACTTTTGCAAATTTCGCCGTCATTCTAATGAACATTAATTGTGTCTACAAACGCTGTATACTTATAAAATTAATAATAATTAAAACTAATACCTATACACGTTTAAATTAATAAGACTCAGTAAATAAATAAATAAATTTCTACAGCACTTAATATATACAATAATAGGGGTGTAAATTTTCTTTTACTATATGAAAGTGACATCTAGTAAAACGCGAGCGTAGTTTAGTTTCTACATCTGTGTTTTTATCACTACACCTGAGGCCGTGTTTTTTTTTTTATACAACTAGATGACAAACAAGCTGACGGCCCACCTGATGGTAAGTGGTGACCGCCGCCTATAGACACCTGCAATACCAAGGTAAAATCACTTGATATTGCAGGTGCGTTGTCATCCTGAGGCCTAAGATGAAATGCCGTCATGCCCAGTAATTACACTGGCTACCTTTCCCTTCAATCCGAAACACAGCGAACTGTTTCACGGCTGAAATAAGAAAGGCGGTGGTACCTACCCAGACGACCCTACATACGGGCCTACCACCTAGATTGTGTATTGGCATTTGTGGCGGTGAATCCGCTTAGTATTCTCTTACTACCGTCATAATAATTATGTACGTCTTTCCAATTGTATTTTTTTTGAGTTATTGTGTTTTTCTCATGTATGTGAATTTATGTATAATTCTTAATGAGAATAAATATCTTAAACCGAATTCGTTTCGAAATACGGTACAAATTTAGAAAAATATTACCAATTAGACCACCATTGAGGTCGTCACTGGCTATCTTATAAAGAACAGTGAAATCAATTAGTCTGCGTCTAAAATTAAGTGAGTACATTTCAAAGTACCTCAACCTATCCCCATATTCCGGTATAGTATCGTAATTAACCGACTTCAAAAACGAGGAGGTTCTCAATTCGGCCGGTATGTTTTTTTTTTAATAATCATGTAATACACATATTCATGAGGAGCTCGGTGGCGTATTGGTTTGAGCGCTGTGGTTTCGAATACGAAAACAAAGCAACTTTCGCCATGGTCGACCCTGGGATGGGTCAACCAATAATTTATAATCTCGAGCTCCTCCGTGCTTCGGAAGGCACGTTAAGCCGTTGGTCCCGGTTGTTACTACAACCGCTTTAACCCACCAACCCGCAGTGGGCCAGCGTGGTGGTGTTAAGGCCCAAACTCCTCATGTGTTTCTTCAATGTAGGAAGGCCTGTGCCCAGCAGTGGGATATAGGCTGGTGATGATGATGACACATATTTCCAATCACGTGATACCAAAAATCACCTCGTTTTCTTGTCGCCAGGCGGGCTTTATCCGGCATACAGTGAATAAAATCACGTTCTCGGAGCAGTGCTACTACGTGGCGGGGGAGCTTTGCGCCGAGCTCGCGGCTCTGAGGCTGCGGAGCGGCGACACGGATAGCCTGGCCTCGGATACGTTGGCCCCTTTGCCTAATCCCAAGTGAGTGTTGCCAATTAATGGCGTCTGTCAAGAATTTTATTTCGAAAATTACAAAACTGTGTCTCAGCGAACGGTTTCGTTAATAAAAATGCAAAATTAAAAATTTTAAATAACCCCCGGCGTCATTAATCATCTATCTAACACCATCTCATTGAGACTATTCATAAGAGACCAAACACGCTATGTCTGCTGTAAGTTTTTGAAGAATTAAGCATTTCGCAGACATTTTGGTGGTATAGGATCAGGTCAAGGATAGTATGTCATGGGGAAAAATTGGTGTTATGTGAAACAACAATTTTAGTGTACTGTCACTTCGGTGACATTCCCATGACATTGAACCTTGAGCTGATCCTATACCATCAAAAAGTCTGCGAAATGCTTAATACTTCAGAAACTTACAGCAGATATAGCGTGTTTGGGCTCTTATGAATAGTCTCAATGAGATGGTGTTAGATAGATGATTAATGAGGCCGGGAGTTCCTTAAAATTTTCAATTTTATATATTTTTTATTCATAGAATTATAACCTTAAAGTTATAGGATGTCATTGTATATTGATAACTGATTGGGGAGAAGAATCGGGTCTTATTACTTACCAAATTTTTATGTTAAACTAGATTTTGCCATGTTATTTAGTATATTTTCGTCTACAATCTGAAATGGTGCTGTGCTAGCCCAAAACTTACTATCTCATATGTATGAAAAGCCATGCTAACGCTCATAAATAACGACTCGCAGTTCTTATTGAGTTTAATTGAGTAATATATTATTTCCAGTATAATGGCTCCTGGATATATGCCGTACGCTGGCTCGTACGGATATCAGCCGATTCCTTTCAAATATACCTCGTGCGTCACTAGTGAACATACTATATATGGGTAAGTTTTAGAAACTGTTGACACTATTACCGTCTTCACCTATTGACACATAAAATTCACCTCAAATATTTTTGTTGTATATTTTTATTACAATTTCAACTGTTCAAAATAACCACTGTTATAGCCAAAGCTGTGTATACATATAATAGGCATATTATATACTAGCGGCCCGCCCCGGCTTTGCACGGGTGCAATGCTTATGTAAATATTATGCATGTATTATACATATAGACCTTCCTTAAGAATCACTCTATCTATTGAAAAAAAACCGCATCAAAATCCGTTGCGTAGTTTTAAAGATCTAAGCATACGTAGGGACAGACAGACGGCGGATAGCGACTTTGTTTTATACTATGTAGTGAAGTACATAAGATAATAATACTATAAGATGATATATAATGATTTTATATATAATGCTGTTGGTATACCTTAATTAAATAAATAAAGTACTGTACTATCGTCATCACCAGCCTATCCCCACGTCCCACTGCTGGGCACAGGCCTTCCTACATGGGAAGAACACGTGAGGAGTTTGGGCCATAACACCACCACGCTGGCCCAATGCGCGTTGGGGGGTTAAGGTTGCAGTCACAACCTGGACCAATGGCTTATCGTGCACAACGAAGCAAGACAATACTATTATTATAAGATAATCATGATCAATAATTAACCCCCGACGAAAAAAGAGGGGTGTTATAAGTTTGACGTGTCTGTCTGTGTATCTGTCTATGGCATCGGAGCACCTAAATGAATGGACTGATTTTGATTTGTTTTTTTTTTTGTTTGAAAGCTAACATGATTAGGATGGTTCTTAGTAATAATTTATGAAAATCAGCTAAGCGTTTGATGACCATCAGTTCATTTTCTAAACGATGAAAGAGTTTTGTTAACTTTCACAGATCCGATTGATTTGAAATTTGGTGTACTGTCACTTTGGTGACATTCCCATGACATACTAACCTTGAGCTGATCCTATACCATCAAATACTCTGCGAAATGCTTAATTCTTCAGAAACTTACAGCAGATATAGCGTGTTTGGGCTCTTATGAATAGTCTCAATGAGATGGTGTTAGATAGATGATTAATGACGCCGGGGGTTTCTTAAAAAAATATTATTATTGTTATATTCAATTAATTTTATTTTCAGTTATAACCGAGAAGAAAGTGTGCTATCAGGTAGTGGGGGTTCGAGCGCCGGTTCGGACCATTTAACGGCCAAGGAACATCCAAGTATGTATGACATTGTGACTGTAGTATAATAATAATTCACTGTAAGCCCGATATAACACTTCATGATAAAATCAATAAGCAAGTATATTTTATCGACATCGCCATCCCAAACACACACAATATATCAAACACGGAAAAAATAGCTAAATACAACGACCTAGCAATTGAACTTAAGAAACAGTGGAAAGCAAGTTCAGCAAAAATAATAATAATAATATTTATACACTCACACCTATTATCTAGCCCAAAGTAAGCATCATTAAGAGCTTGTGTTATGGATACTAGATAACGGAGAAATAATGAAAATAATATGTATATAAATATTAGAAATATACTAAATAAACATATAAACACCCATGACTCGTAAACAAATGCTCGTACTCATCATACAAACATTTGTTTCTACCAGGATTCGAACCCGGGACCTCTTGACCGAGTAGCCTGGGGTACAGACCACTCGGCCAGGCGGTCGTCAAAAAAATACTACCAATAATTCTATCAACAACGGCATTATTCCTAAAACGTTATACACTAGTTTAAAAGCACTTAACATGCATCCTCTGTCATTCGAGGAGCTACAGAAGGCTGTTGTTTTGAACACGTGTAGAATCGTCCGCAATTTTTTAACATTAGAGGGGATATATCAATCAATCAATCAAAATTTATTTGTTTAAACATAAGTAGGTACAAAAGGTGTTACAAATATAATAAATATGTTCATTATGTTCCACCAAATAGGCATACAAATACATTTAAATCATTTTAAAATCTACAGTAATAATGTCAAGCAAAACAAAACATTCGCATGCTAGAAATTATTCAATTAAATTTACAATAAATCACAATAATAAATATTTAAATGTCCCAAAAATACAGTAGGTATGTCAAAAAAAAATAGCGATAAAATTTAATTTAATGTCAAATTAATTAAAATGATTAATATTAAATAAATAAGTTAATAGTATTCCATTGATTATCAATTATAATTTGTCATTCAGAAATTCATTTACAGAATTATAGCATTTTTCTATTAACAAAGATTTCAATCTAGATTTAAATGATTTATATTAAGTTCTTTTATTTTATTAGGAATTTTATTATAAATACATGGAGCCATTCGCCAGAGCCAGAGCCTTCGGCTCTAGGCTATAGTTTATAAATACGTCATGTTGACAATATAATAAGTAGGAACATTCAGACACACATACATACACATTGTATATTATGATCAGTGATCGGAATTGGGTGAGTACATTTACCTACAGTTTGTAGAACAAAGATAAAAATCAGAGAGTTCATTAAAATATTTTTTTTTGGAATTTTAACTACGTAGATTCAAAGATCAAATCAATTAAATAGAAAGTTTTCCTGCGTAAATATTCTTCCTTATAAAATTTTTCACATGGCTCTTCATTTTTAATAACTTCATAAAAAAGGTTTTCATTCGACTATTTTTGATCGTTATTTTTGTATGTAACAAACATACAATTGGTAAATTTTTATAAGAAGATGTTTAAATTCACGTAAATAAAGATCCGTTAATATTACCGGTAAAAAAAATATTGCAGGGAAGTCTCCAATTTTTATCTACGTTCTACAAACTGTAGGTAAATATACTCAGCCTATTCCGATCACTGATTGTGATACAAAACATGTTTGACCAGAAGTCCGCATTTTTTGGCAAAACACCTCTTTCGAGAGAGATATTTAAAAAAAAAATGTGTGTGTCAGCTCCGACGCACGACTGGAGTTTACTCCTTAAGTTCGATAGTCGAACCAGACGCAAAAAATACTTTCAGTTGAACTCAATGATAAAGATTAAAACTTCACAATAACAATATTAATTATTGATATCTATTATATATATATATATATATATAAATGTTATGTTGGTTTGTGTACGCTTCAAAAACTCAAAAAGTTCTGCACCGATTGAGTCGAAATTTTAACATGATATAAAATCCGCATCAAGGATTGTTTTTATCTATTTTTTGCATCAGTCACATATCTGCGACCGCGAGAAAACAGTTTTTTTAACGATGCGCCACTGCGAAGCGTGGCAGGGTACAGCTATTTATAATAAAAACAGCAATATAAGTATGTCGACACTGATAGAAATAAACAAACCCAATAACATATAGGTATAGTCGCTTTGCAGTATACCCTATGCACGTGTCCCTATACCCTACACTCACAACATAGGATGCGCACCAAAAACGTAACGAGGTCATTCATCGATAGAATTTACTCCTCACATTTTTCTCATACCGGGCCCCTAATATATGCAAATCGATTCTTAAGGAGTAAACTCCAAAAAATAAACATTTTAAATAATATTCATACACTCACGCCTATCATCTAGCCCAAAGTAAGCATCATTTAGAGCTTGTGTTATGGATGTCGCCGCCATCTGGTTAAATTGAAAAGTATTCACTAGTTCCATTGGATATTGTCCCATGGAACTACTGATACTTTTTGTTCTCGCTAGTTCTATTGCCAAGTGCAATGGATCTATAGATCGTGTATAGCGATCAATGGAACAGGGAATGCCTGTAGGGGTGGTTTGGAATCCATTTAGGGGCCGTAGGGTCCCGCCAAAATTATCATCGCTTGAGAGATGGTAGTTCCGTTGCACTTGACAATGGAACTAGTGAGAATAAAAAATATCAGTAGTTCCATGGGACAATATCCAATGGGACTAGTGAGAACCGTTAGTTTAATTGGATGCCTAGCCCGTTGATTAAACGCCGGCATCCAATACCTAGGCGGATAGTTAATTGAACTAGACTCACTTTACGTTTAACGACTTGGCGAATTGAACGGATTGTTTGTACTGAAAAGTTTTGGTTTGATTGGTGGGTTCAAGGCTATTTTTTTATGACCACTTATAACCGACATCGTTTTGGTTATAAGTGGTCATAAAGAAACAACCTTGAACCTGCCAATCACTAAAACACAAAGGCTCCTCTATTAAACGACCTGTCTAGGCGTCCAATTGAATGGCTAATTTAAACCAGGCGGCTGACATGACGTTCAGCTATCTGGTTAAACGTTGCGCTCAATGACTTATCTAGTTGTCCTTCAGCCGTTTGATGGGTGCCGGCGTTCAATCAACGGGCTAGGCGTCCAGTCCGCCCGTCCATTTTCTTTTATTCATACAACTAGGGTCGCCTGGGTAGGTACCACCGCCTTTCTTATTTCAGCCGTGAAGCAGTTCGCTGTGTTTCGGATTGAAGGGAAAGGTAGCCAGTGTAATTACTGGGCATGGACGGCATTTCATCTTAGGCCTCAGGATGACAACGCACCTGCAATATCAAGTGCTTTTCCTTGTTATTGCAGGTGTCTATAGGCGGCGGTAACCGCTTACCACCAGGTGGGCCGTCAGCTTGTTTGTCATCTAGTTGTATAAAAAAAAAAAACAATCCGGGCGACTGCTCTGACCACTGAGCCACCCGGGACTTGGGATATCCCAGTCACCCGGATTGCGAAAGGTCGCGGGTTCGATTCCTGCCTCAGGACGTGAAATTTTTCTAGTTTTTATATTATTATAATTACTAAGTAATTTTTCAAACATTTATAATAATGTTAAAATCAAAATTAAGAGTATTTAAATATTGTTACAACTTTAAATGTTACAAATTAAACAAACACAAATTGCTAAACGGTTGACATAATACATGTAAGAGTTTATGTTTGTTCTAGATCGAACTTCGCTTAACTGACTTCCCAGAGCAATATCACTGCTCATAAGTTAGTTTACCTACATAAAATTCACTTCGCATATAGCATCGCCATTGTACACATCATTTATCCACCCTGTATACGACAATAAATTGAAACATGGGATATATTAGTTCATAGAAATGGTTTGCCACTTTCAAAAACATCTGATTCATTTGATAATTTCATGACATTTGTATGGAATAACATAACATTGGCTGCGTTTTTTCATAGAAATGTCATGAAATTATCAAATGAATAAGATGACTTTGAAATGGGCAAACCATTTTTATGAACTAATATATCCCACGTTTCAATTTATTGTCGTATTGACGGCACCACCATGTATAATGTACTTGCATAAAGTTTAAATATTTAACCGGGGTTTTTACTTTGATTCTCCTAAATGTCCTGCTAAAGACAATGTTATTTTAATTGCAATATATGCAAAATATGTTCTCTAAACGAGTTCAATGAGGTCTGGTGGTGTGACGTCATTTGTCGTGCTTTGTATAAAAAAAATGTCTGTTCTATTGTTATCTGGTAACAGCGGGTGGCAGAGAAGGCGAGGTTAAGTCCGCCTCGAGTGGCTCGGGGGCATCAGTGGTGGCGGACGGTGGAGGAGGAGGAACCAGACGCTCCCACTCAAGCGGATCCTCAAGAGCTGGAGACAGGCCAGTGCTGTTCCTTTAGTGAGTATTACGCAGGCACCAACAATCAGTTGGATTACCAACATGAGATACGGCAGCTTTCACCATCAGCCTATACAGGGTGTTTGGTGCATGGTATAACAAGCGGGCACCTACCCATGTTAACATAGTCATATTAATACTATGGCGTTATCGAAAATTCAAAATAATACAATAGGGTAGTTGACTACTTTTTTTTAATTTCATAAACAAGAAGTATATAACTCAATAAGAAATATTGCAAAAGAAACAGTATGCCTAGGATCAATAGTTTCAAAGATATAGCGGTATGTTCGATGTGTTGCGGCGCATCGTCCGAAAACGCTCCATAGAAAATCTACGGAACAGGTGACGTCACACGTTCCTATATTACTAAGAAATGTATGGGCATACTGACAAAATTAATAATAACCATGTAAGATGTAAGTTTTTCTTTATAGTCGTCATAATAATAGTTGTTTTAATTGATGTTAGCAATTAAATTTCATTAAAAATTTTGATAAATTTTGAAAAAAAAATACCATATTTATAAATTTTCTAAACAGCACAACTTTAACAATATTGCATATATTTTAAGTTTGAATTGTTTTTATGGGTAATAGGAGCGTATATTTTCCGAATTTGTGAAAAATACCGCCATATTCAAACTTAGGCAACATCCCAATTAATTTCAAATTTCTTCATACAAAAAGTTCGGTCAGTAAAACAAAATGTATGGGAAATTTCAAAATTAATTTTACAATTTTGAATTTTCGATAACGCCATAGAATTTATATGACTATGTTAACATGGGTAGGTGCCCGCTTGTTATCCCATGCACCAAACACTTTGTATACGTCCCACTGCTGGGCACAGGCCTTCCTACATGGGAGAAACACATGAGGAGCTTGGGCCACAACACCACCACGCTGGCCCAATGCGGGTTGGTGGGTTAAAGTGGTTGCAGGAACAACCGGAACCAACGGCTTATGTGCTCGGAGGAGCGAGAGACAACAAATTTTTGATTGAAAATGGAAATTACAATATCTTTATTCAATTAGGCTTTTTCGAATCTTCAAAAAGCCATTATTTCTATCACATAAAATAATATTCAATTAATTAACAATGTCATAATATTAGTCTCTCTGTCTTGTCTGGCTTTACGTAAGCTAAAAATGTTATAATGTCAATCTGTCTGTCGGTCTGTCTGTCAGTCTGTCTGTATCTATCTGTCTATATTGACCATCCCAGGACCGACCATAAGTGAAAGTTACGCTACCGAGCTATGACATACTAACCTTGAGCTGATCGTATACCATCAAAAGTCTACGGGATGCTTAATTCAGCAGATATAGCGTGTTTGGGCTCTTATGAATAGTCTCAATAAGATGGTGTTAGATAGATGATTATTGACTTACTTATGCCGGGGGATACTTAAAATTTTATTATTTGTATTTTGTTTTAGAACTATAGAAATTTAACTATTTTTTTATTATAATGAATTTTTCTTCTTCACAGGAAATAGTGATGAGCCGACAACATAACTGCCAAATAAAATTTAGGTAACATTACAGATGTCTACAGACAGATATGAGCTTTATGAGATTGTGTTAGGGACTAGTTCCGCTTGACAGATATTATTAAGCGACCCATTTGTATAGTAGGGCGGGGAGTACCCTGTTAAATACATTAACTTAACACGAAAAATATGCTGTATGTCTGTCTGGAATCAACTGTACATATATAATAATTGTATACATTTTATATATTGTTAGAAGTTATATACATACAATTGAAGTAAGTTAAAGCCATTTTATAAGACTAACGGTATAAGATTGTTGTCAACTGTTTAAAGCGTTGCTATAGATATTTATCGCTTGGTTGTTTGAATGAATGGATTTATGACGTCTTTTTTTGGAAAAAGATTGCTTCAAAGATGACAAAACGTGATGAAATACAAAATCAGTATTGTTTTTTAATGGTTTAACATTTATAAGTTTTTGTGATAAATAAATTTTAAAAACATGATATTTTGCACAATTTATTTTTGGTAATTTAAGCTTCAATGACACAATATTAGGTTATGATTTAGTATAATAATTTTAAGCTATGATGTTAAAGCGATGAATATCTATAGATCTATTTAAGTAGACAGTATACCTTAACAGATATGAACATGTAAGTGAAATAACGTTTTGAATTTTATCCTATTGAAATAATTTTGTATAAATATAAAAATGATTTGACGTAATGAATTATATAATAATTGTATAAAATGAGATTTCGTGCAGAAAAATATCAGTTTATCAAGCGTCTTACCTGGCGGACCGTATGCTTGCTTGAAACAATTATTACATAAAACATGTATTTCTTATGAATTTAAATAACTTCAAAATTGATCCATCATATCAGCCTAGAGACGCCCACTGCTGGGCATAGGCCTCCCCCAAGGACCTCTAAACCGACCTCTAGACTCATCCATCGGCTTCCCTCGACCCTCGCCAGATCGTCGGTCCACCTTATGGGGTCTCCCAACGGCCATCAGTCCTGTTTGCCAAATTGATTACTAAAGTAATAACAAAACTACTCAATTTGAGTTAAAAGTTTTTGACAAAGCATAAATAGACATACAAATATGTATCGCTTGTGAACAAATACTCATGCTGCATATTAAACCTGATTACAAACAGAAAGCTAATCGTAATAGTTTTTGTCATTTTTATATTTATACAAAATTATATTTGTATGATTTCTCCAAAAATAATCATTATAATTGATATGTAAGGAGAATTACAGGTTTTTTGTATATAAAAATAATAATAATAAATTGTAATTTAGCGAATAACCTTAAAGTATCTTATAGTATATAAATATTATACTTAATAATTATTTTCATTTTTATATATTATAATAATGTATCTGTAATTTATGTTCAAACATCGAAAATTTATGTTCTTTTTTAATTTTGAACGCAACGGAAGTTTTATTATTATCATTTTAATGACGTTACAACGGAATATATTATTTTATTACGGATTTTAAATAATTGACAAAAAGTTGTTTAAAATCTACTGAATCATTCATTAAAAATTCATGTGAATACCATTTTAAAAGTTTTTTGATACAATTTTACTAGTGAATTTATTTATGTTTTAGTGCAGTATCGAGTTTTTTAAAGTATTTTGATCTCCGAAACAAATAATCCAATTTTAAAGAAACATTTTTTCAGTTGTTTTTTTAGATTTTTTAAACATCTTTTTGAAACAGTTGTAAATTAATTTCGACCATTTTATTTTTCCAAGTATTTTTTGTATTTTTTTGCAATTTAATTATGTGCCATTGATTATTTTTAGACGTGTTTATATTATTTTTTTCTTTATTGATACAGGCTGATTTTTTTTTGACTTCTGAAAAAAATTTTTTTTCTGCTATATTTAAATTGGCGTTAACATTTATTGGGTGCACTGTGTCCACTTATTACCACCGAGTAACAGTTAATTGTCAATCGTTTGAATATCTACGGAAAAATATAACATTGCTATCGTAATCTTGCTTACAAATGAATGTCTGGTTTGAACCATGGTAATTGTTAGTGCATTGTGCAGAACCAGCATATACAGATGTGAACGACATAATAGACGTATACATCATTTTGATACTGACTATACGTGGTTAGAACCTCATAGATTTTCGGGAGACTAGAAAAAAAATAGCGTTTGACTTGAAAAGCGATTTTGATTATAATTATGAAATTCAAGCTTTATGACGTCAGAATTAAAGCTGTCTCCGCATCATGACATGTTTTCTTTAAAATTGAAAATAAAAATCAAGCTGTCTTTCAATCATTTATACAGGGGGATGCCGTCAATGCGACAATGAATATACACATGGGCTATATTAGTTCATAGAAATAGATTCACACTTTCAAAAAAATCTTATTCGTTTGATAATTTCAGGACATTCAAATGTCATTAAATTATCAAATGAATAAGATGTTTTTGAAAGTGGCAAACCATTTCTAGGGACTAATATAGCCCATGTTTTAATTTATTGTCGTATTAACGGCAGCATCCTGTATACCTCTTTATGTAGTATTTTAATCAAGTTGTATATCTCTTTCTCAAAACGCTGTATAACTTGTCTTGTCTATAAGATATCAAAAAACATTGTCATAAAATATGACACATTTTTTTTCATTTGTCACAATTTTTATAGTCATTCAGTAAACGATTCGTTTGTATTATTATTGTAAATTTAACGGTTGCGTATATTTGTAAATAAATAAAAATATTACATAGGAACCGAGGCAATAAAGCGGCCTTTACACTGTCAGACTTATTGAATATTATGCGATACATGTTGTCGAATGTTATGAATGTTACAAATGTTATAAAATTATCAAATGAATAAGATATCGAGGAGGAAAAACGAGGAGGTTCTCAATTCGGCCGGTATGTTTTTATTTTTTAATTTATTGTCGTCATCAACCTGTATTTGGCGGCAAACTCTAGGGCTATTTTTGTCGCGAAAACCAAATTTAAATATCTGACTGCGCATGGCCCTCTTTATTACCTCTTAAAAGCTCCTATGCTTAATATGAAAGGTTGTAACTAAAGTATTTGCTAATGGATATATAAATTATTAGTTTTTTTTTTCTTTTTTATAAAAAGAGTTACTATTTAAAAAATACTGCTTAGACTTAGCGCTTTGTGTGGGAACATCCGAGGATTGCGTCACGTTGCTCTGAAAATCGGGATACTTGACTCGTTAATACTCCACTTTCATCATATACAGGATGTGCTTCGATAAGTAAATCTAAAAATTGTTCAGAAAGAGTCCCGGAGGCGGTTCTAGTAAAAAGTAAAACTGCATCACGCGGACTGTGAAGAGTCGCGGATTCTGTACCCGCCCCAGGACTTGAATTTTTTAGTTTACATATAATTCTATGTAAAACTGCGTCGTATCATTTTTGAAATGAATTTACTATCGTATTATATAAAAAAAACACCAACCAATAGTAAAGCAACGATCAAATTCTGTGAAGAATATAGTATCAAACAAAAAACTATAAAATAAAACTTTATTCTTAACAAAATTCAATTTTGGTTAGTTTTCAAAACATAGCTGGATTCCACGTCTCAAAAATTACGTGTGTAGCCGGCTTAAGATCACGTGACGCAAATCCAAGATGGCTCCCGTTACGGTATTAAAAAATTAGGGCACATTTAAAAAAACGAAAATTGTATACGTAGATGCCTATTGAAATTCGAAGTGTATGAGGGTAATGTTATAATAGTGTATGTAAGTGTATGGAATGGGATTCAACAGAGCCACTTTGTGGGATTTTATTTGACAAAGTTGTAGTCCTTTAATTTTTTTTAAGTTGGGGCCGATTCTAGTTTCACTAGGCCTAATTCTGAAGACACTAAATCTTTTGAGTACAGTGTATTTCTTTCCCGCAATGTGTATAGGAAAAATTTGCAAGAATTTCAGTAGACGCTAATTTTAAAAAGTTTAATAAGGTTGAAAATTGCCTTTCTAAATGTCAAATTATATGACATCCATCCTTTTTGTATTGATATTGAGAGAAAGAGATGCACTGAACTCAAATTTAGATCTACCGTGTCTTAGAATTAGGCGCACGGACTAAATCTAAAATTAATACCATTCATCTCTTTCACACAATATTGATGGAAGAACCAAGTGGTGCCCGTCATAATATGAGGACTTAGAAGGCGTCTTGTTTTTTGATAATAACTGAACGTTTTGATTTAGTTCACAGATTAACGGCTAATAACAATCATGTTTTATTGTTTGATTTTTTCCGTTTATAAAGCCTACTTATTGTAATAATTACATCGATATCTTTCTTTATGGTGTGGTCATTCGTTTAGCAGGTGATTATTTCAAATGATTTTAAGTGGACTGTATAATTTAATTAACTGCGCCAAAGAGAAAACTGAATTAGGAGTAAGGTAATAGGTATGCACTGACTGACCTGATTGGTGTTGTTCGGCGATCTTCTCCGGCTTCAAGTCTCCACGCTTGACGCCGTTCTCTTGTAAATGCAAAAGCAACGCTTGGAACATATATTATTTCACATAAACTTGGCGGTGATAGATTTTGGCACAGGCAAGGGGCCCCTTTTGTTCTTAGTAACGCGGATTGTGAGTACATTTCACCACCTCGATCGCGGACGTACTGCTGTGCCGGCCGGTGCCGATGCGACTAGTTGCACACGAGATGTGTCTTCTTGTGTGTTTCATTAATCGATAGCCACACGAATACGTCAGTGCACAGGATGTAGGAAAGGATTTGACGCGAATATTTTAATAAATATTGCTATAATTCAAAGTAGTAATTCGACTTGATGAATGGCGCCATTACTATATTTGTAATTCTTAATTTTTGATTTTAACATTATTATAAATGTTTGAAAAATTACTTAGTAATTAAAATAGAATAAAACTAGAAAAATTTCACGTCCTGAGGCAGGAATCGAAACCGCGACCTTTCGCAATCCGGGCGACTGCTCTGACCACTGAGCCATCCAGGACTTGGGATATCCCTGTGAAATTCTTCTAGTCTATTTTTTATTTGCGTTTATGAGCTAACGTCCACCCGTCTGCTTGTCCTTAAGCAGGAATCGCGGGTTCGATTCCTGCCTCAGGACGTGAAATTTTTCTAGTTTTATTATATTTTAATTATTTGTAATTGTTACAATGAAGTAGGCGTTTTAAACGCACAAAATTAAGCATTAAAATGTGATTAATATGGCTTTTCTCACCTTAACTGGAAGTTTAAAATTGCTTGTAAAAGTATTCTTTCGGATCACTAGAGTTGTTAACTTCAATGAGTGGTGAGATAAATGTTGCTATAAAAACGTTAGAAAAAGGGTATAGAGCGGTGAAGATATTGGTAGGTTACACCTAGTGTTTCGGTGGCAGCTGGCCGAACCCCAGGAGACGCGGATTCGATTCCCGCCTAGAGTATATAATTTTTTCATCGTTTTCTTTCTTAATTTGCCTAATAATAAATTAGCCTAAAATTATGCTAACGGAAAATCGGATAATGGTTTTCACACTCTCCAAGTATTTTTGAAATAAGCCTTCTTCGTACATTCCTACTGTGTGAAACCGATGGTAGAAATTTAGACGGGGTAGGCAGGTAAAATCTATAATGAATGTTGCGAAAACTGCGCCCACATGCCATATATTGTTAAAGGACTAATAGTTTTTATTTGACAATAGAACACTAAATTAGTAACTGAGTCTGTTGCGCACTAAAACTAAATTTAAGTTGCGTGCTACTCTTTCATTTCAAAGCGATTAGAAAAGGACAGATGACGTTTTAAAGCACTTTGATTTAAATAAGTAAAAGTGATTCTAGCTTTTTCTTATTGAATCAGAGTAAAAGGGAGGCAAATAACTTAATTTTAGTTTTAGGGAACAACCAAATCGACTCCAATGTTTATATTTATTTTTTTAAATAAAAAAGTTATGCCTATTTTCACCAAACGTTTCTTAGACTCAGGTGACTTTTATCGACATTTCTCACCTCTTTTCCCCCTCTTTCTCCCATCCACTTGTGTCCTTTTCCTTTATGTAGACATAGATAATCGCTGAGAGACACATACAAGCTAGGGAACGGTTGTTGAAAAAGCATTGAAGAAATATCGTCAATTGTATGTTTTTTATCTGTAATTGTCTTTGTCTTTACCTGCATTTACTATCTGTAATTGTCTATGCTTTAAAATTGGCGCCCATATTTCTAATAGTGTTACTTTCACTGTAAAATTGTATTATATTAAAAATAAAAAGCTCTGCTTTAGTTCTCAATATTGAATTAGTTTTAAAACATATCAGATGGCTTCGAGAAATGCTATTGCGCCAAAATATTTATTAAATAATTAATGTAAATGTTAATGAATGTGTAGGATCGAAAATCAAGATATTGACCTAGTATATACGAAATGTAACACCATTTTGAAAAAGAACAACAATAAAAATGCTTGCCACTCCATAGTTTACTGTATTCTGGTATGAAATTGACATTTTAATTTGAAAATGCATATTATAGGGGGTTTTAAAACCATAACTGAATAAAACGTCATAGTAATCCCTTACAAGGAAAATTATAACATAACAGATTAGAAAATATATAAAAATGTATGTATAATACATGAATATCTATTTGAGTACATAATTGGTCATACTCCCCTTTATAAATAAAATACAAGTTAAAATATTAGACCCCACCCCCCTATCGCTAAAATTACATGCAGTGAATGCTAATTTTTAAACCAAAGTAATGATTTCTTTAACTACAAGTTTTTTGTAATATAACAAAAGAATTGTTAAAAAAGGACCATATGGCCATGTAATGCAAATTTCAATACCTGTAATACAAGTGTGTTACCCCGGCTACTCAGGACCATAAACTTCTTATGGCAGATTAAATATCTGTAATGGTTGCTGAGCCTTATTTACGAAAATTTCAAAACTTGTAATACTAGTTATGACTCATTAATGTTTTTCAAACGTAAAATTACCACGTTAGGCCACCACTTATATTAGTAGATAATAAATGATTGCAACTTAAATGGAGCACTAAAATCTTAATTGATTACAAGTACATACATTCTTGAATCACGCTTAAGATATTTGTTTTATATGGGAGGCGGTTTCTAAGAATGTTTATCCCATCCGTAACATCTTATTACAAGCTCAGTATATTTAGTTTGGTGGGGCATCGTGGATTTGAATATCCGGGTGGGGCATAGTGGAATTGCCAGAGCAAAGGAACCGAATCCATAGAACCGTGACTGTTTTGTTTCTTCTGGTATTGCCATATCCAAAGTCAAAATACTACATACTGTTTCGCCACAGATATTATAGTAACTCGCTCGCGTAACTAGGTTTTGGTAGCATTATACGTGTGTTATTTGTACGATAAAGTGTTGAGGATAAGTAACATTAAAGATCTCTGATGTTCTTAAAGCAAACTAAATAGTAAATTCATTTCACTGCAATCTTTACGCTGGTATTTTGCAATATTTGAAACGAAAATTCCGCTATGCCCCACCCAATTATAATCATACAGTACTAAATATAATGAATTTCGTAAGAATCTTGAAAACTATTTTGCAAAGTCAGGTTGAGTGATACTACTGATTTAAACTGGTGGTATCTGTTTACGATCAGGTATACTTCTCATATTCATGTAAAAATAGTACATTTCGGAGCAATATATAAAATTGTGCTAATCGATGTAATAATAATGAAAATTTTGTAAATATTATTATATAATATATAATACTCAGTGAATAAACGTATTGAGGTCACATAATGAATGCATGTTTTATTTTTGAACAACCTATGTCTTTATTACTGACGACCGTCTGTACCCCTTGCTATACAGGCTACTCGGTCAATAGGTCCCGGGTTCGAATCCCGGTTGGAGCAAATGTTTGTATGATGAGTACGAGCATTTGTTTACGAGTCATGGATGTAGGTAGATGTATATTTAGATAATTTCTAGTATTTATAGTATACATATAATTATTATTATTTCTCCGTTATCTAGTATCCATAACACAAGCTCCAAATGATGCTTACTTTGATCCAGATAATAGGTGTGAGAGTATGAATATTATTATTATTATATTATATATTACTGGCTGTGAGATCTTGCGTGACAAGTCAATAGGGATGTTGCCTAAGTTTGAATACGTCGCTATTTTTCACAAATTCGGAAAATATACACTACTGTTACCCATAACAACAATTCAAACCTAAAAGTTAGTTGACCGCCATGATAACTGTTAAATTATATTAAACTGTCAGCAGTGCCTCTGTTCTGATTTGTTAGAAAACACTTTTTATACAGGGTGATGCCGTCGATACGACAATAAATTGAAACATGTGCTATATTAGTTCATAGAAATGGTTTGGAACTTTCAAAAACATCTGTATGAACAATGTATGAAATAATGAAACATTTGTATGAAATAATGGCCCTAAATCTGGAGAACACATGCTAAGTTTAAATTTAAGTTCAGTCTATTTCTTTCTTTCAAAACGAATACGAAAAGGATGGCTGTCATATAAATTGACATTTAGAAAGGTGCTTTCAATTTTCGTCCTTATTGAACGTGATAAAATGCAGTGTTTAGGAGGCACCTCCGTACATGCCGTCTAAAATTGTCTATGGTTTCTATGAAATCTATCTAAAAATTGACAGCTCTAAACAGATTCTTGCTATCTTTTTCCTATGACTTATTGCGAGAAAGAGATATACTGTAAGTAATTTTTAGAATTAAAGTGTGTTCCCAGAATTAGGCCCAATATAACATTAGCTGCATTACAATGCATTATAATAATGTAGTAAGTAACCACTAATTAAATCGCGAGTAAAATCCGGTAAATTGGTTTTATTTCAAATGTGTAGTGCCAGCGAAAATATACGATAATTAGGTACTCTAAGAACTTATGTACCTACTTCTAAAACCGAGTAACGATTGATGACTCTCGCACGTAGATTAAATATTAAATAAGTAGTTTTGAGCTGATTTGATAGCTAGTAGGTATACCCGCTAATCCATCCATCTTTAATACACGGAAATGGTGTTAGCTAAGCTTATGAGATTAAATTGTAATCTATTATAATTATAATAAAAATCAAACGTAATTGGGTACAGGCGACGTCAAATCAAACTTCACCATTCCTACCTTTGGCAGACATATTTTTTTATACAACTAGATGACAAACAAGCTGACGGCCCACCTGATGGTAAGCGGTTACCGTCGTCTTTAGACACCTGCAATAACAAGAAAAAATCACTTGATATTACAGGTACCTTGTCATCCTGAGGTCTAAGATGAAATGCCGTCCATGCCCAGTAATTACACTGGCTACCTTTCCTTTCAATCCGAAACACAGCACACTGTTTCACGGTTGAAATATGAAAGGCAGTGGTACCTATCCTACCCAGATAACCCTACTTGATAAGTGGTTAAGGTGGTGGTTAAATGTTCGTGCCGAACATGATCCATTGATTAGGTAAGATTATTACCTACTTATGTTATTCGACCATCACTGACGCATTGATGTCTTCTGATAGTCGTCTATTCTCTCTCTCGAGTTTGGCGACTTCGTCTGTCACCGTGCATTTTAGAAGCGCGAGAGTTTTGTCCTTGATTGTAGCTGCGGAGACTTTGAGGGCCTTTTGGTAGGTACCCTTGAGATGGCTGGAAGTGGTTGCCACTTTTAGAATAGTCTTAAAAATAACTACATAATAAAATGATTTTAAAAAGCGACTGTATTACCTACTATGCAACCGTATTGCAATGGTATAATCTCCTTTCTTCTAATTTGCTGTGCCCGACAGGTTTCATAATGTACAAAATATTATATTTAAGATCTTTTAATAATAACTCATCGTGAATTAAATACTACAGCCCGCCTAGCATGACCACCGAAACGCGATATGATAAAGCTATTTATCGCTTCGAACTGTCAAAAATCATTGGATATAACCGCCATCTTGAAATTTTATCGAAACTGCGAACTTGTATTGTTTAGGTACATGTTCGCAGTTTCGATAAAATTTCATATCGGTTATATCCAATGATTTTTGACAGTTCGAAGCGATAAATAGCTTTATCATATCGCGTTTCGGTGGTCATGCTAGGCGGGTAGCATAATCCTATTAGTTTTGCTTTTATCATACAGTGCAATGTTTATGATTACACAACGCTTAGATGATTCTATGCCGATTTCTGTAACAGCCAAAGACCAGGTGAACTGGAACTGCTTATTGTTGTGAGTAATTAAAAATATACTTAGTGTGTAATTGCCACTTATAATTTGCCTTATCTATGTTCCTTCTATTAACTAAAGAGGTATCTATGGCTCGCTCTCTTGATCTTACAGCATGGAACGACAGTGTGCTAATCTGTATCTCTCTGTAAAAAAACTATACAAGTCAAATAAATCTCTTAGTAAATACTTAGTGTTTTCTATCACAAGAACCTTCAACTTAAAATAAAACACTTATTTGACGACCTGCACGGGTGTTCAGCACCACTGTAAGCTGGAGGAATAGAGTTCGAATCCCGATAGGGGCCAAGGCCAGATGTAACGGTATTTTTTTTATACAAGTCCCGGCAAATGACTTATTCCTAAGGTGGTGTGAAGAGGCAAAAGTTCAAATGCGAAGACGGCCAGTGTAGCTTGAAAGACATCTGTTGAAAGAACATAGTTATGTATACGGTGGTGCCGTTAATATGACAATAAATCAGAACATAGGCTATATTAGTTCATAGAAATGGTTTGCCACTTTCAAAAACACCGTATTCATTTGATAATTTCATGACATTTCTATGAAATAATGCAGCAAATTTATTATCATTTTATACAAATGTCATGAAATTAATTGTCAAAGAAAAATTTAATATGATGATGAAAAAGAGGGATTAAACAAGACTTAATAATTAAAATAAACTTAGGCCTATAAATAAACTAAAATTTAGTGATCTACTGAAAATGAAAGTGTACCAATAAGACTGGTCGCATTACCTCGCTGAATTGCGAGGCTTATTCTTTGTGCGAAATACACACCAGCCTTATTGTCACTTAAAGTTTCACACAAACGATCTGCAATGTCCCTAAACAGTCGGTGAGCACCTGGACCCCAAGGTCCCAATGTCTCAACTCCAAACGGTTCAAATATGTAATCTCTAGATAAGCCAGCATATTTGCGCCGTTTAAGAGTTTCAGCGGAAGCAGCAGCCGATCCTGGTGTCGACGAGGTACTTGGAAGATGGGACATGGCTAAGGTGTCGACACAAGTAGCGTCCCACACCAAAGACCTACCCATCTTCCAGGGCACAAGAGTCATGCGTCGCACCCATTGTCAAATGAAAACGATGTTTTTGAAAGTGGCAAACCCTTGTTTTTAACCCCCGACGAAATAAGAGGGGTGTTATAAGTTTGACGTGTCTGTCTGTGGCATCGTAGCGCCTAAGCGAATGGACCGATTTTGATTCGGTTTTTTTTGTTTGAAAGCTGATGTGACTACGATGGTTCTTAGCTATAATTTATGAAGATCAGTTCAGGCGTTTGATTTCTATCAGCTTATTTTCTACATGATTATAGGGTTTTACTAACTTTACAGTTCCGAATAATTTGAAATTTGGTGTACCATTCCCATGACATACTATCCTTGAGCTGGTCCTATACCATCAAAAAGTCTGGGAAATGCTCAATTCTTCAGAAACTTACAGCAGATATAGGTTTGGGCTCTTATGAATAGTCTCAATGAGATGGTGTTAGATACATGATTAATAACGACGGGAGTTACTTAAAATTTTTAATTTTGTATTTATAATTTATTGTCGTATTGACGGCACCACCTGTATAGGGACATTTGTTCACGAGTCATGGATGGTTGTATGCTTAAATAGGGAATCAGTAGCAGGTAATATAATCAACAATGCCTGGTATCTAATGTAACGAATGACCAAACATTAACTAAGTATTTATTCCTTAACATCACGCACACATTTTAGTAAGTTTTGTTGTCGTACTTCCAGAACTTGGAATTCTTTGCCAGCACATGTGTTCTCTTTTTTATAACATGGGTTCCTTAAAAAAAGGCTTGATAAGCACTTTTTGGGCTGACAAGGTGGAGGCGGCTAGAGCAGTGTCTAAACTGCACTAGCTGTCTCTGCATATGGACTCTCCTTACCGCTTCACATATTGAGTATTGAGTCATTGGTCGTGTTTTGTAAAAAAACAATAACTCACTTGTTTTAATAACCCTAAAGTTTGGATTACTTTGGATCAACGATCAACTCACGACTTCCATGAACTGGGCAGGATACACGTGTTTTTTTTCTGTTCTGAGAACACGAAAATGTTTAATCTTGCCGAGTTGAAGTCATCAACTCAGAAACACAAATAAACTGAGCTGTCTTTTTAGGGTTTCTTAGTAAGCAAGGAACTCTTGCCGACCGCCTACCTGGTGGTAAGTGGCTACCGAAAAAGGAAAATTATTTGATACTGCGGGTGCGTTGTCCTCCTGAGGCCTATGATAAAATGCTTTCTATTCTCTCTACTAATTAAACTGCTACCTTTCCCTTCACCCAAATACAGCCGAAATAGGAAAGTATTCACAAATCAGTCACGAGTTGTAGACCATGAAATGGGCCTCTTAGGGCATTTTTTTCTTTCGGGGTGATGGTCACAAAGGATTCCTAACATTGAGGCTTATGCCATTTTGATTGTGGCGCTCCCGCAGCCGAGACATACTCGCTTCCGTCGGCTGGTTTATACACAAACTATCCGCTCTCAGCTTCGCTCCTCGCTACCTAATTTCTCATGACGTACACACTACGAAGGCGAGCTTAACACAAAACTGTAATTTCTACCTTTGAGTTCAGAGTAAGATTTTGACAGGTAGGTGAGTAAAGACATTAATAAATGTGTATAAAGACATTAATAAATAAAAAACTTACTATCATATTATATGTATAATATATAAGGCGTTGGTAGACCGCCCACAAGGTGGACTTAAGATATGGTGAGGGTCACGGGAAGCCGATGGATGAGGGCAGCGCAGGACCGATCGGTTTGGAGATCCTTGGGGGAGGCCTATGTTCAGGAGTGGGCATCTCTCGGCTGGTATGATGATTATGATATTTATGATGTATAATATAAATACATTTCATATACAGGGCGGTGCCATCAATACGACAATAAATTGTAACATGGGCTATATTATTTCATACAAATGCCATGAAATTATCAAATGAATAAGATGTTTTTTAAAGTGGCAAACCATTTCTATGAACTAATATAGCCCATGTTACAATTTATTGTCGTATTGACGGCACCACCCTATATATGAGCCTAGATATCATCCTATATACGGCCCACTGCTGGGCACAGGCCTTCCTACATGGGAGAAACACATGAGGAGACAAGCATATATAATAGAAATACATATCATACTACCTACCAGACATAGGTATAGACTTAAATTGTGTAGAAATGCTATTTAGGCCTTCTTCTAAAGATATAAAAAAATGAGCATTTTCGTTCCCTTTACTTAGATTTGTGATTTCGTAATGAGACTATTCGTGTTCCATGTTTAGGTACCACAATAAGTGGCTATAGGTACCTATTTAGGGAAATAATCGTAATTCTAATAAAAATACATTTTCACTGGATATATAATTTATTATTCAATAAAATAAAACCTAAGAATACAGTTCAGAAAATAAAATCCATACAAGGCAGTGGGTAAGCCAGGTTTAAACACTTAAACTTAATAATACTTTAAATAAAAATATTAATTTAGGAACAATTTAATGACATTCATTTTTATTTCATCGAAAAAATATTTTTTTTAAATAGCAATCTGTAAAAAATTTTATAAGTACCTAAGTATATTTTCTTATAAACAAAGTATAATTTGTGCCCGAAATAAAATAAAATATATTATGTTACCAGTCGCATGGAATAATTTTTGCTATCAATGGGATACACGCAAAAATAGGCGTAAATACTTTAATAATTCAAGTTAAAAATAAATACGATTTGTAATTATTAAAAAAAAGGGGCCCCTTTGTTAGTACAGAGACACAGGCACATTGTAATGTTGGATAAAATTTAGAATGAGATACAATTGAGCTGTGTACTGTCTCTAGCTATGAACAAATAAATAAAAAGTTGGAATGAAAGACGCATGCGATTAAATTTTGTGATCATTTTTTTGTGTACTTATTGCCATTAAAAAAACTCACTTAAATATTTTTGTTCATGATTTATACACATTTTAACTTGTAAAGGAGTATAAAACTACTAATTACAATTATTGTGGAGAGAGCGGGAACTCCTAAAATACTCATGTATTATTTCTGCAGTCTCTTAAAAGAAAACAGATCAGTGGTTCAGACGCCATCTTGGATTATATTGTTATAGCTGGCGCCAAACTTCAACAATATCAAAATATTTATTCGCTGAACAACGCGGTATGGACGGTAGCTGCGGGCAGCTGCGCCATACGGCTCGACGCAACGTCAGAGTGTAATGAAAGAGTGGAGTTTTGCGCGAGCTTTACTATCATGAAGATCGTTTTCGAAGTGTCTGACATTTTGACCGTACTGTACCACACATCAAGTGTAACAGTCGCACTACGAAAGTCGCCTCTATTAAGAACGCAGTAAGGCCGGTCTCAAGGTCAAACTGTCCGCTGTCGCCTGTACACGATTTGCGCCTTTTTGCGCCAAGAAGTTCTGGAGGCCTAGACCAGATGCCATGTGACAATCGCTACCGCTATCGCTAAATGGAAAATGTATGGGATTTGACATTTACAATCGATAGTCAGTCGAGAGCTTATTACAAATCCCATACGTTTTCCGCTTAGCGATAGCGATAGAGATAATCGAAAGGGATCTTGTCTATGCCCTCTATTGTTCTTACCGCCTTGTTATACCTGATATTAAGCCAAAGATTCGAGCTTTGCACTGAATGGTGACGTCATTGTCAATTTGAAAATAAAAAAAATTAAACTTTTAAATTTTAATTTAAATTTTAGGCTATATTAGTTCATAGAAATGGCTTGCCACGTTCAAACAAGATATGTTCATTTGATAATTTCATGACATTTGTATGAAATATCTAACATTGGCTGCATTATTTAAGTATTATAAAATTATCAAATGAATAATATGTATTATAATTTATAATTCACAAAATATTTCTATGAACTAACATAATCCATGTTTTAATTTATTGTCGTTGTCTTTAGCATCCTGTTTGAAGCCATTTAATCCTTTGATGCCCAGACGGCAACTTAAGTTGCCATGACAATTAAAATTCAATTGTGTCTGGTTTATCGGGCTTCAAAGGGCGATGACGGTTTATATTTGGGTTACAATTATTATTGAAAAAGAAAAGATTTGTTTTACTTTCACTTGGTGTGAAAGAAGGTTAAGGATTTTACCGTGGTATCCAGCTCGTGGAGGCTCTAAGCTTGTATTTGAAATTTGGCGCCAAACTATCTACAGATTGCATTCACATTTGTTACACCCGCATTTCAATGTAAGAACTGCAGAAATAATGGATGTATGGGTCCTTTTGCCTTCCCTTAAGATTCAACAAAAGCAATTTGGATTAATGTTAACTTACTATAATAGGTATAAAAATAGTTATTTAAGTTTTACTTAACTATACTAGGATATAATTATTAACAATAAATAAAAGATTTCCAGAAAATCGAAAATAGGTGTTGCGTTTGGGTTTTACGACACAAAATGGCGCGTCACCGTTTTTATTAAGTGCTGAATGAATGTGGCCTTGTTGGCTGTCATACCTTTTGGCGTTTATTGGACAACCGTTGGCGACACCAGCGTTCTGACGGCGACGGCTTGAACCGGAACTAATAAGTTGTTGATTTTTATATCTTTATGTAAAAATCAATGAAATATTGAAATCAAGATATTACAATACATTTTAAACACAAGAAAAACGAAATAAAAAAATATCGATTGTACTTTATGTCGTATAAAAACAGAGACAATCATACACAGCCATAAGATCGACGTAGAGATATGTGACGCGCAAACGTCAAAATCAATGGCAGCTCGTAGTGTTATTCGACGTCAAGCTCGATATCGAATATTTTTGTTTGTGAATCACACTGCTGCTCGTATGCCGCCTCGGTCGCCGTCGACCGCAGCCTAACTGTCGTGTCCTTTAAGACAACAGAATCAAAAAATAAATAATCAACAGAATCAGACCCGTTGTCATTGACCATCGTGGTTTCTAAAGTTTCTATTAAATAATTTATATCAAGTGTCGCGCCGTTTCGTATAACCTTGCACGATACCGATATTTTAACTAAAGGTTAAATAAATTGTATATAATTGGAATTTTTAGACTATAATCTCATTAACTATAATAAATAATAATTATTACTGAGTTGTGACACAAAAAATCGTTAAATTATTATAGAAAAAAAAACAATCCAGAAATGAGTCCATATAGAACTTATAATAAAATATATACATGGCAGCGCCGACTATAAGACAGTAAATTAAAATATGGGCTATATTAGTTTATAGAAATGTTTTGCCACTTATAAATACATCTTATTCATTTAATAGTTTGATGCCATTTCTATGAACTAATATAGCCTATGTTTTAATTTATTTTAGTATTGCAGTCACCATCCTGTATAAAAATACAAATTATAGAAATTTTTAAATAGTGAATCGTGGTCGACCAGTTTTTATTGCCCGTTGTAAAAAATAAATTATGTCAGACAAAATACACCAAATAATATTTACTATGCACAGCGAAAATATTCATTTTTATGCTTAATTTTCTCAAGTTGTATAAAAACCGGTCAAGCGAAAAATTATGAAATTAGACTACATTTTTTGTTTAATAATAAACTAAATTTAGTAAAAGGATATCTCTTTCAGCTCGCTCGATATAATAATTGGCTATAATCTGTGAAGTACCCACCATTTAATAAGTAGTAGTAATTACCCACTTCCCACTACTGGGCACAGACCTTTCTAATATTATTTAAATGTTCAACATTCGAAAGATAAATTTTATTGATTTTTTCCATTAAAAATACGCGACATGAGTTGTGAAAATATTTGACGGAATTTAAACAAAAAACGCGCGTATTAAGTAGCTGTTTTGAACTGCGCGCGCAGCCAGTGTTGCCAACAGACATTTTGCTGCGAAGACGACATAGTGTGATAATTGTCTGATTAGTTAGACTTTAGACATAATGGCTATTCCGTAAAAAATTAAAAATTACTGCAATACTATTCAATTCTGGAGTCGCGTTATTTACGCTGCATTCCCTTTAATATACAGTAGCGTGAATTGACCGTGTATTATTCACGTGCCTCAAGCCGAGCGCAAAGAATGAATTTTCATAACACAACATTATACAATTGTGTCGTATGCCATTCGGCACGCGTCATAATTATGCTAAATACTGTTTAGTATTCACCATTATTTAACTATAACCGCTATTGTGAACCTTTATGTCTGTTCGCACTTTAAAGCTCTATTGCCATATTGAATAACGGTGAAATCGATGAAAAATTTCAACTTTAGTACAAACAAACTTTGCATGAAAACTTGAAAAGATTTTTCCTGATTTTTTGAGATAGTGTACATTTACAAGGCCGGATATGAAACATCTCCTTTAAGAAATGGTTTTCAGAAATTACCGGGCTATATATCTGTATCTCTAATATTTATTTAAACCTACCACCGTTTCAAGACGCCTTTTTAACTGACTTCAAAAAAAGGAGGAGGTTATCAATTCGTCTGTATGTTTTTTTTTATGTTTCTTACCTCAGAACTTCTGACTGGGTGAACCGATATTGATAATTCTTTTTTTGTTCGATGCGGAATAGTTCCCATTTGGTCGAATAAAATTTTTTTGAAAATCCATTGGGTAGTTTGGTTTTGAAATCAAAAAAACTGGAAAAATTTAGTCGTCTACGTATGCGATGTTGCGGATATTTGCTTTCCTATGAATTTTTAGTGAAGTGATACGATAGTAGAAAACAATAGGTATAAGTTGACGGTCACCCATCTAGCTTTGACCTTCAAAAGTTATCACTAAAAATCGTGAAAAAAAATTAAACAAAAAATAAAACCGACTCCAAAAAACTGAAAAGGATAAAATAATTAAATTTTAGTAGGGATGAGTCCGCTAGGAACATATTTTTGGAGTTGGTGCTAAGTTATTTCTAGAAACCATAGATAGTGAAGCACCGACTCCAAAAATGAGTACCTCAGGACGTGAAATTTTTCTAGTTTTATTGTATTTTAATTACTACAAAAATTCTTAGCTAAAAGATTGTCCACAACACTTGAATGTAACATTGAAGAGGGTTTTGCAGTATCTCTTTACGTAAACATTCTAAACTTTTAGTCTCTATTTAATTGTGAGAAGACAATAGCGTAGCTCCTTGAGCAACTCGCGCGATGATCCCATTGGTCAATTTTCGCAATCTCTCACTTGTAATTGGTCGCGGTTGTGACTACAGCTGTCCTCTACCAACCCGCATAATGCCAGTGACGCGGGACAGTCCTCGTCATGCTTTCCCACGTACAAATCCCTGTGCCCAGCAGTGGGATGTATAATTACGACGATGATATAAATGTACAAGGTACCTTCCAATAGTTATACCGAGCGATAGACCTTCAAGGGAAAATTTACTAATCTCACGAGAGTATTAATACCAATCGTAATCTTAAAATAGATATTCTTAAAGCCATCCGACCAATTATAAGGCCAAGAAACTGAACATGTCACAGGCTACTATCCCGCCGCTAATGAATAACGAACGAGTTGGCGAGCAATTGAACAGAGTATGTTACCAGGAAAGTTTTGTTGCAGGGCTATGTTAGAAAGTGTGCCCAATCACTTGCTAGCATGCGTATTTGTCGGTGGGCGTACAAGACCGCGTAAGATCAGTTTGCAATACGATTATGATTCGCTTATACCAGATTCTCATTAAACAACACCCAGAGAAATCCCAAACAAGCTCAGTCAAAGAAATGTGTAGAAATATCCACGATATTATCTTTTTTCTTCCATCCTGTGAAATAAACAAAAAGCACATGCGCGGTATTGCAAACCGCTCTTACGCGGTCTTGAACGCCCACCGACAATATGTTACAGTGACGACTGAAAAGATATACACACTCAAGGCTTCAAAATATGTATAAATGGACTCATCTTTAGTAGCTAAAACGTGTTCTTATTTGGGTAACTTTTGACGTTCGTCTCATCTAATGGTAAGTCATGATAAGGCTGCTGATGGAAGCGAGCTACCCTGATTCCTCAACCACAGAGGAACTGGCTATCTTACCTCCAACTGCCGGAACACAACAATGCTGCTAACATTATTGTTATGGCGGCAGACTTAGGAAACATGGTGGTAGCTAGCCAGGCGGACTTAGAAAAGTCCTACCACCAACCAAACTGAGCAGAAAATTTCTGCCCCCACTGGAATCGAACCCCGGACCTCTAGATCCGAAGTAGGTAGTCTCAACACTAGACTAGAGGCGGTTCTTTACATATTTTTGACGCCTCAAATGTACACATCTTTAGAGAGTTCTCACTGGCCATGTAAGCAGTCAGCGACCAACTATTCACTATCTATATAATAATAATAATATTCTTACACTTAATTGTATGTTTCTTGAGCGAAAAAATAGTCGATCGCCAATCGCCTCCGTTATTAGGCCAAAAAAACGCATAGCAATTTATTACTCTCTATACAAAATTACTTCTTTAATCTTGCCTTGTTGGCAAGGACAGTTGAGAAGCTGTGTGACGTGCTCTAACATTGCGATGTTATATTAGCAACTCTTCTCTCTGATTGGCAGTAAGTTTGTTACGCGCCCATAAGTTCAGATTTTAGACTAGACAATAATGTACTGAATAACATGGTTTTTCTTTTAAATAACACAAAACTCTTTTATTTTATTGCAATAAAATAAGTATTGTATTAAATGGCAACATATATTTCATAAAAGTGCCCAAAAGTGCGTAATCCATAGCCACAATAACACTGTTAAAAAGTTGACTTTAATTTCATAGTGACGTTTATTAAAATTGACACTTCGTATTTTCAACCGTGAATGTTTTGGGTGCGCTCGAAGTGTTTTTTTTTGTTTTTCGAAACTGTTTGAGCCTGCCATTGAAGAAATAAAACGAGAATATTCAACGTAAAGTCGCAAAAAAGAAAATTGTATTACGACATTGACATTTCGTTTTCTTAAAAATGGCGACCTCTGCGTTGTTTTTCAGCAAATTAAAATACTTCTTTGCCGCTCATATCAGTCAAAATTTATAGAAATATTAAGATGAAATGGATTCCTATAAGAATAACTGTACAAAAAATGGTGCACTTGAGCTAACCCAAACCTTATAGAAAGTAAAAAAAAAATGTATGAAACTAGAAAAATAACCATCTGAGCTACCCAGGACTTGGGATATCCCTGTGAAATTCTTCTAGTCTTTCTGTATTTGGTTTATGAGCTAACGTCCTTATAGAAACTTTTCCTATCTCCTTTGGATAAGAGAAAAGAGTTGCTAGACATCGCAATGTTATAGCCACGCGTTATTAAATTCAACATCTACTTCTAACACGTCCATATAATAGTTTGCCTAGGTTTTCAATTGCATCTTATCGATATAATGTTGTATAGTAGATATATTATTAACGCACCATTCAAAGTTTTCCTTAGGTCCTACTTTTACTTATACGTAGATTACTTAACCATAATAAGTTTTACGGCTGCAGTATACATCCTCGATCTCCTTTCTTTATTACCTGAAAACAAAAGAGAGTATTATTACTAAAACAAATTGGTAATTTTTGCATTATGTGTGGAAATTGTAGGATATATACAGGGTGGTGCTGTCAATACGACAATAAATTAAACATGGGCTATATTAGTTCATAGAAATGGTATTTCACTTTCAAAAACATATTATTCATTTGATATCTTTATGACATTCGGTATGAAATAATATAAGACTGGCTGCATTATTTCATAGAAATGCCCTGTATAATTATCGAATGAATAAGATGTTTTTGAAAGTGGGAAACCGTTTATATGGACTAATATAGCCCATTTTTGTATTGACCGCACCACCCTGTACATCACCAAGATTACAAGTCCTATCTATACAGGTTAGTCCTATTTAGGTTGTGGAATGAGCTCCCTGCAGAGGTTTTTATTTTTTATTTTTCTTTAAATTTTTTCTTTTTTTTTTTCTCGAACGACGACAGCATGGGGTTCTTCAAAAGAGCTTGAGAAGGTTTTCACAGGGTCGGCAACGCGCTAGTGATAGCCCTGGTGTTGCAAGCGTCTATAAGCTACGTAACCGCTTATCATCAGGTGGGCCGTATGCTTGATTGACACCTTAGTGGTTAAAAAAAAAGATGTTCGTAAACTAGGGCAAAAGTGCTGGACAAAGGTGTAATAACTACTAGATCTGTGTGTATGGAAAACAGCAGATCTTTTTTCGCGACTTTTTTTTTATAATCGCCTACACTGCCACTGTCTTTTTACCCTGTATAAAATACAATTTTGTGTCCATAAAAACGTCGCCAAATAATTTAATCTATACTAATCTCAGATTATAGAAAGAAGATACTAATATTTTAAAGCTAAAGAGTTTGTTTGGTTGAACGCGCTAATCTCAGGAACTACTGATTCAAAATGAAAAATTATTTTTGTGTTGGATAGTCTATTTATCGAGGTATTATATAGGCTATATAACATCACGCTACGACTTATAACAGATGAGCATTAATGAAAAATGTTGCAAACACGGAAAAAATATTCCATTTCAGATCTTTTGTTACGTGCGCTGTGTAAACGGTTAAAATTAAGCAAAAATCATGTATGCAGGAATTGTTCTCCTTTAAAAGTTCCTTAAAAAGTCCGCCATACGATAAGTCTTTCTTTTTGAATTGACTAACTACAACTATTTTTTGGTAATCAATTTGCAAGTTATTACTTTCCGACATCCACGCAAACGAAGGCGCGGGCACAGCTAGTTAATAATAGTCTTGCAGACCATTATCATGAATCAGATTATCATGGACCAATTTAAAAGAAATTGGTCCATGATACTATGTCTGTATCAACCTGTAAAATTTAAGACAGTCTACTCGAAGACGTAACAACACTAGTTTTAATCCAAATTGGTAATTGCCGAGTTGCTCCTCAATCGCCGCTTGCCGTTTTAACCCACTACTCAACGTCGTCACGAATGCGGTTATTGATCTCTTAAAAAACTCTTGTTAAAAGACATATTATACGCCTCATTAAAATTCCAACGGAAAAAACGGCTCAGTAAAAAGCACTACACACTTACACTTACTGTATATTGAGTTCGAGGCAGACATAAAATAAAATGACTCGCGCAAAATATGTATCACAATTTCTAATTGATTGATTTATTCTTGATATCGACGGAGTGACAATACAAAGTTTTACTTAAAGTGAAATGAAACTTTTTTCCCCTTTATTCGGCTAGAAGCTATTTCTAAGTTTTTTTTTGTTATTAAAATACGGATACGGATACTTCATCAAAATACACTTGCTTTTTGCATTATTTTACTTTTCATACAACTAGATGACAAGCTGACGGCCCACCTGGCGGTAATAGCAAGGAAAACAATCACTTGGCATTGATGGTGCGTTGTCATCCTGAGGCCTAAGATCAAATGCCTTCCATGCCCAGTTACACTGGCTACCTTTCCCTTCAATCCAAACACAGCGAACTGTTTCACGGATGAAGTAAAGGCGGTGGTACCTACACAGACGACCCTTCATACGGGCCTACCACTTAGTAAACTTTACGAAAAATTGCTTATACAAGCGTACGACCCGCCTGATGGCGCACCATTAGCAGGCAGGTTACCATAGCCTACGCTCGTAAAACAATAACGTTATAAGGAAAGCGTTAAGTTGACATAGAGACCGAACGCTTAGGTATTTGCCTTTATAACAAATACTTATCCAGCGATGTAGAGCTATGTTCCAAGTTAGCTTTTTTAGAAAACAAACTAAAGCAAATTTATCGACACCACCTGATGTGAAGCGGTAAAGAAAGAAAGAAGAAAGAAATGAATTTTACTCAGTGCTAAAAAAATAATAGATATAATATAGAATATAATACAAACATAGACATTATTCAATGGACAATAAATAATTATCGAACCGTACTTAATTTACCATAGCATCTATGTTGCACTGAAGTAGGTCGTCAGTTCAGCATATGCCAGACTATACGTCAAGCGCTGGTTTTCGACTGACACCTGTGAGCCCTGACATAAGGATGCCAAACAAGCCAGCTCTTACAGATATACCTTAAACATTATACAAAGTTTACAGATACAACGTAAATTTATATTAACGGAAACATAATCTAAAAATTTTGAAGTAAATGCTGAAATATTTTCAAAAACGTGCATAACGACCGCTTGGCCGAGTGGTCTGTACCCCAGGCTACTCGGTCAAAAGGTCCCGGGTTCGAATCCTGGTAGAAACAAATGTTTGTATGATGAGTACGAACATTTGTTTACGAGTCATGGATATTTATATGTTTATTTAGTATATTTCTAATATTTATATACATATTATTATCATTATGTCTCCGTTATCTAGTATCCATAACACAAGCTCTTAATGATGCTTACTTTGGGCTAGATAATAGGTGTGAGTGTATAAATATTATTATTATAATCTCAAGAGAATATAGAAAAAATAATTTTATGATATGAAAATCAGTAGGTGAGAACTACGACAAAGAACCAAGACTACAGCGTAAGAAGAGACCATGTGCGAAGATAGCTAGTGCAGCAGAATCACACTGTTCAAAGTGCCTCCACTTTTACCAGTCATATGGTGCCTTTTGAAGGAATCCATATAACATTTATCCTGGCAAAGAATTCCAAGTTTTGGAAGTCCGACAAAGAAACGAGTTAGAAAACTTTGTGCGTGATGTTGAGGTGGAGACAGCGAATTGGTTTGGGAAACTGCCTCAGAAGTTTAACTCCGTTGTGTAAGACCACCTGTCAGAAATTCCTTGCTGTTGCGAGACAAATATTTTAACCAGAGTATGTTGCCAGTTATGACAGACGGCATAGAAGCTTGGTCGTTAATCGTTAGCCCGCAAATTCAAATTCACTGGACGACCTATCCTGTCCTGGGCGATGCGATTCCTTCCGAAATAGGGTCAGAAATGAGGACATCCGTATCCGAAGGAGACTAGTCACCGACATAACTCATTTCCATGTGGACAGTGGACATTGAGGCAGACCATATATTGGAGCGCGCAATAAAGTAAAAGTAAAAAGGTTTGTTTTGGTGGTGTCAAGCAAGACGTTTATTACAATAATTAAAAATTATGTCTGAGCGAACGTTGCGTTATAAAATTCGTGTAATTTTAAGAAGCAAGTGTTTCTGTTGACGTGCAATTGGAATAATATTATAATAAAAGTGTTATGGTGTGAAAGACGTTGAGAATTCTATTGTGGTAATCCAGCTTATCAAAGTAGCAATATAGAAACTGTCATCGTATAATTCGCGCCAAACTCTCCCAAGATGCATTGAAATGTGTAACATAAACAAACGTTCAGTACAAAAGTTGAATGCAAAAGTATTTTTTTTGTATTTAACTTTAGTACATATTTATTGCACAGATTCAGACATGGATAAATTTGGATTCCAATGACAATTGTACACATAATTTTTAAAGACATATTGATACGTATACAGAATATAGTAATACAGAAATAGGTACAAGAATTACTAACAAGGAGTTTTTTATTTATTTGTTATATTTACTTATTATTAAAGTGTATTATCATATCTCTTATTATTAATGTTTCTATTGATATGATAACATAATTAAGGTAATATGATTAAATACGTATAATTGTTGTATTAGGTTTTACGAGTGCGTGTATTTATGGGAGAATAGAGTCTATTAGACAGTGCTAATTGATTTTGTTCTTTCATGTATGAGCATATGTATGTATATAATTTTGTATTTATTTCAATAGTTTTATATAAAAACATTAAAAAGTTACTATAAAGTGATTTATGTTTGGTTAAGTATAATATTGTTAATTGATCAGTGTAATTTTGATTATTTAAAGGGAAACCTGTAATTGGCCTTATTATATTAAATGTCTAGTTGTAGATGCATTTTGTAACGCTGTTGGTTTTCTCAATAAATAAATAAATAAGTATTTTTTCTCAACGTCCTTTTGAAAGACGGAAGGCTATGATATCATAGAATATTAAAACCGCAACATAACATTTCAATGATCTACACATTTTACCAGTGTGTTTATTAAACGGTCAATATGATGATCATGACGCTCCAGGTCAACAAAAACCACCTTGACACGTACGTCCCGCAAGAATTTCGGTGATGTCTTAAGGAAGAACCCTCACATCCGCAACAATAGTAAGGTTCTCACGACTCGACCTTGGAATGACTCAACCGCTGACGGTAATAGCATTGATCAGACGTGAAGTTATCAATTAAATATTAATCAGTCGTAGAATAGTTTTAATTACACGAGGACGAAAACCATCACGGTTCGTTTAATGATGGCACTTATGGTCGAACCATATGCGACACCACACTCTATTCTGACACGCTGAGGTTGAGCGCGTTTTAGGTATTCACTGAGATAAGAGATGTTCCAAAAATGTATGGAGACCCGGCCAGGTCTATGTGCAGTATATTGAAAAATAGGTAAAAATATGCCGAACAGAGTTCAATTGTCCGTTTTCTTTTTATTTCCGTTGTTGCGTGGTACAAAACAAGAATTTTTATAGAAAAAAATGGCAACACAGACAATATTCATCATGGCGCCTATGTCACTTTGGTGACGTTTAGTTGACTTCTATGTTGCCCGCCATATTGCCATATTGAATAACGGTGAAATCGACGAAAATCGACTTTTGTACAAACAAACTATGCATGAAAACGAATTATTAGTATTTTTCCCGGATTCAGGAGATTTTTCCTGATTTTTTGAAATAGTGTACATATGCCTGGCCGGATCGACTAAACATGGTTTTTCCATGAAAGAGCACTAGAAACGTTGTTAAGAAATGATCATTTAGTCGTAATCATGTTAACATGTTTTATTTATTGTTCAATTATTTTCTCTTTTTACATAGTGTGAAGGTTATACGGGTGGAGTATTACCTTCTTATTAGACCTTGTTTTAATCGGTCAGTGGCCGCCATGTTGACAAAATCTGTATTAGTTATGTATGTTAACTGTCAAATAGGCCACTGCGTGTTTTTTTCGTCGAGGGTTAAAAAGTAGATTTGAATCAAACTATTTTTATTTATTAATTATCCTCTAGGTACCAAATACAAGCTAAAACAGTCGTAAAATATGATATAGTACTGAATATGCTTTACCTAAACACTAAAACTATGTACTGTTACTTTGTATTTATGTAGTATATTTTTTACGTATTTAATTAATTTTTAAACAATAAGTTTTATTAGACTATGCACTTTTGTGTTGCCAGCCTTACCATTAAATATATAACACAATCATGGGTTGACTGGAAGAGATCTCTTATAGAGATAAGTCCACCCTTGTTAACTAATTATCTTTAATTGTATTGATAAACTTTGTTACAAGTGTAATAAAGAGTATAATAAAATCAAATGGGACTCAAATATATGTTATCGCTATTTCCTTTTAGATAATGCCCGCATAAAACAGTAGTTACGACAATTATTACGGTTTGTTATGGGAGTTCCAACGTTTTACGATTTGGAATATGATTGATATTTTTTTAACAACTCTCGCCAAATACTACATCGCCTGGTGTGAAGAGTCCATATGCGAGAGCTAGTGCAACTTTGCTTATAGTAAGCCAAAGAATTTTAAAAAACTGTTTCACAATCGACTGAAAAATCAGTGAACATACATACAAAAAATACATACAGTGGAGCATAAAACCTCCTTAATAAAATAACTACTATCCTTATTATATTTCAAATATGTATTATACGCGAAAATATAAGACATTATTGCAAACATTCAAATAAATGATTATTGTATATTATTGTAGGTATTGTATTCAAATATTAAATAATAATTTATGTAAGAATGACAGTGAAATCTAACTTCGCCACAAGAAATAAACTACCTACTGTAGAAATAAAACAGATACCTACCATTATAAATGATTATTTATAAATTAACCACCACCTTTGCTAACTTATGTTATGTATGAATTATGTTTTTGTAATTTTTAAAGTGCACTAAAGAGTATATATTAAATGTAACTCGTGAAATACGCTTATGAATTTATACAGATTGGTGCCGTCAAAATGAAAATAAATTAAAACATGGGCTATATTAGTTCATAGAAATGGTTTTTTCATAGAAATTGATGATTAATTTTGAATTTCTTACTAGTAAACTATGCATGAAAATGTATGTTTATGTTAGGATTCAAGAGATTTTCCTGATTTTCCTGGGCGGATAAGAAACATCTGCTTTGGCAAGGAAATAGATTAGATCTTGAGAAAGGACTTATGCTGGATTTGGCGCGATAATCAATATCCACGCGAGCGGAGACGCAGGCGGGCCTTAGTACCTGATAGGCCTTCCTACATGGGAGGAACGCATTATTAGTTTGGGCCGTAACACTTCGTGGCCCAATGTGGGTTGGCGCCGACGATCCTGTCACGTGCGCAAATGCCCTCGCACACACAAGCACATCACGCACTAGCCACACTTTTGTTATGCTCCGCTTGTCGAACAAGGGTGCGAAGATCCAGTCTACACTCGTCGCGCTTTACCAGGTACGGACACGTGCCTGGGCGCTTCTCTGCCATCCCTCCACGACACGACTCACCTGAGCCGAGGTCCGAGCCTTTAAGGCACCCTCAGGTTTGTCGCTCCATCATGGCTCGTGCGCCCTGGAGACTAAGCGTCAGCGGGACTCCACCCCCGGAGGTGATGCCTGGCGATTAGAAATCCTCCAGAGGCGAATTCGCCCCTCAAGGCTTGAGGAATCACCGAGGTTCTCGCCTCATTAAAACCCCGGTTGCGCTGTAAAGGCCGTCTGCGGCCAACAGCAATAGTCCGTCAAAAAAAAGACTTCCGAAGCATTGGTTATCAATTTTGCTAACCACGCAACTTTCGCCGTTGTCGATCTCAGGATGGATCAGTATATTAATACTATTAATAAACTAACTACACCTGTGCAAACCAGAAGTCAGCGACCCCATATAAACTTGCGATCATTTTAGCTACTTCGTGCGTTCTTGTAAAATATTTACTTTCCGTGTTGTAATTGTAAATCAAATTTCCTTTGTTTACAAGAAGTGTTCGCTGTATACAACTATGCGTACATAACCGGTTTCATTACACTGAGTAGCGTGCAATGGTTTTGAACTTCTGAATGATGTATAATGAATGTTTTTTTCTATGCCACTAAGGTGGCAATCAAGCATACAGCCCACTTGATGGTAAGCGGTTACCGTAGCCTATGGACGCTTACAACACCAGGGGTATCTTGCGCGTTGCCTACCCTTTAAAAACCTTTTCTGCCCCACACTGTACTCATTTGACAAAACCTCTGCAGAGAGCTCATTCCACAACCTGAGCGTACGTGGAAGAAAGTACCCTTAAATATAAAATTTTCAATTTTATATTTAAGGGTATTCTACTGGATTGGTCCCGTTTTTATGCTCGGATAACGCGGATAGCGATGGTTCTGTGCTGTCTCCAACACTATTTCTGATGCATATCAACGATATGTTATCTATTGACGGACTACATTGCTATGGCGATGACAGTATACCCTCGGTCTACCTACAGTAGAGGTAATTCGCGGCCGACTTGTGTCTGATCGAGAGAGTCAGAGTCTTACCCCACTAAAAGACAAGTCTGCAAACAAACCCCAATCAATGGTGAGGGGCTTCATGTTTCCTAGTCACACACATCCCTTTTCATTACTAAGAGCAGCGGGATCCTTGGTGTTGATATCTCTAGTGACTACGCCACGATGCACTTCGACCCTTCGGGATCTTTTGTGCCTCCCCTGCCTTCACTACTCCCGCGTCCTGATTATAGCTGCCATAAGCTTCGCTATTTCTTTGGGGTAAAAGAGCCTATAGTCTTCTGGCCTTGGATACGCCACTTCCAAAAGACTCATTTTGATCCTAACCAAGGCATCGCATTGACACAAAAGATGGTCCATTGATTCCTGACCCACACCACATGCCCCACAAAGTTGAGCCGGGGACAGTGAGGTTCAGTTCCGCAATCATTTAGAGTATAAAGTCGAGCGGGGGCATCCAGGAAGCTAGATGCAGTTCTTCTCTTCGGGCCAAAGCCTGACTTGCGAGTGCGCATGGCTGGCTCCATAACGAGTTCTTCTGCCAAGTATGGGCGAGAGCACATAGCTACCAACTTGGACTCGTGGACCCTTTGACGCCATTCAAAGACGCGCTACGACAATCATCGACGATCCCAAGGTCACATGCGGTATTGGGATGTTTAGGTAGAATTGTAGGATCAAACATAAAGGCCAGAATACTGGCTTTTTAGTTTTAAGCTTAAATAGCTAGTGCATAAATAAGTGTTTAAAAACAAAATATAAATACAAAACATCACACCGCGTGACCAAACATTCAGCATTAATCGCGCATATTTTCATACATCATCATATCAGTTGAGAGACACCCACTGCTGGGCATAGACGGAAGCCGATGGAGCCCAAGGATCTCGAAATCCATCGGCTTCCGCGACCTCACCAGATCGTCGGTCCACCTTGTCCACCCTAAGCCTATAACTGCATCAGGCTGCGTCTCCCGGTACGCGGCCTCCACTCGAGGACCTTCCCGCCCCATCGGCCGTTAGTCCTCCACGCAAATTGTCACTTGAGACTCGTAATTCTTTGGTAATTTTCATACACTACAAATTATTAATCAAATGCCCGCTATCCTTGTAGCTAGTATTACAAGATATTTTATTGACCTTTGTATTACTCAAAAGTTACAAATATTTTGTAATTACAAATTGCTGACTTGTATGGAAAGAATAGACACTTGTGTTGGTATTAGAACTTACCTATACCGTTCTCTAGTTTGAAATCTACAAGTCTTCCAAATATTACAGTCAAAATATTACAGTCTAACGGAATTCTCTTTAAATACATGGAAATAATGCTTAATAACATTTGAAAATAGATTGTTTTCTTATATCTTATGAGAAACATGGCATAGTTATCTACTTATGCAGAACAAATTAAGGATTGGTTAAATCTTTAGTACTTACACAATTATCATGTAACCATCACTTACTATTAAGTGAATATCAGAGCTTATAATTATCATTTAAGCAAGGATAATCTCACTTATCTGTTAATATATTATGTCCAACACTAATCTTATCCGATATAAATACAATGTAAATTATTAGTAAAAAATAAACCATTCCAATAAAAAAACTGTTTGTCATCTAAAAGTGAACTAAAAGTCATCCATACTAAAAGTATAAATCCGATAGTAGCTCTGTCTATCTGTTTGTTACGTCTCTGCTAAACCACTGGACTGATTAAGATGAAAGTCATGGAGGTACATAACATCCTGAAAAGGAATAATGGGCTAACTTTGGGAGCGATAGCCAAAATCTATGCAGGTGGAGTGGTGGCTTTATCAATTCCAAAGCCTTTGATTGCCATAAATTGTTAACAAAATAATAAATTAGGTGAATTCCTTATGACTAATTAGCCTTAGGTATCCTTTGGACACAAAGGCCTTCTCCAATTCGTGCCAACACTTTCTCTCCCGGGCTACTATAGTCCATGGTGGGCCTGCTATGTTTCATATTTCATCTAGTGTCTCTCATGAAAACACTGGGTTTTCATGGTAGACACTAGGTGCATATAAAAAATGCTAGTAAATAGACCGACAAAAAGACGGAGTTACTTTCACATTTATAATAATACTATGACACAACTGATAAGAATCCAAGGATGTGCGGATTATGAAATCATCTTAATTAGTAAAATAAAAAGAATTGAATCACTTACTCTTAAAAATACTCCTATGGCAATGTCTGGCTCCCTTGCGCTCTGATGCTGCCTTGTCTTGACAACCGCTTCCCTATCGTCTGCACGTGAAATCCAATTTTCAACAAAGTCTCATGATTAAGCAGTTTACGCCCATCAAAGATGTATGCTGGCTTCATCATGACTTCGTAAATTTTCTTAAAGTCTAACTCTTTAAACTCATCCCACTCTGTGCATAAAACAATCGCATGAGCTCCTGTCACAGCAGAGTACGCTGAATTGTGTATTGTCATGTTTTTATGCACCAATTCTGGATTTGAAGTAACTAAAGGGTGTGTTAGATCGTAATATATCTGATCTTTTTCTACTTTAGGGTCGTAAATGTGTAATTTTGCTCCTTCATCCAACAATGTTGTGCTAACGTGAATAGCGGGAGACTCTCTAGTGTCTCCAGTGTTTTTCTTAAATGAGAAACCTAGTATTGCTATGTTTTTATCTGTGACTGTGTTAAAAAGAGACTCTATGACTTTTCTCGTGAATCTGGTCTTCTGGTAGTCATTTAAGTCAACCACTTGCTGCCAGTATAAAGCAACTTCGGGTAAATTTAGGCATTCACACAAATAAATGAGGTTGAGTATATCTTTTTGGAAGCAACTGCCACCAAAACCGATTGATGCTTCAAGAAACTTTGGCCCAATACGTGAATCACGGCCTATTGCTCTAGCTACCTCTGATACATCTGCACCTGTAGCTTCGCATACAGCTGACAGAGAGTTGATACTAGATATCCTTTGAGCTAAGAAAGCATTAGCAGCAAGTTTAGAAAGCTCTGAACTCCAAGTATTGGTAGTAATAATGTTTTTAGCTGGTATCCAATGCTCATAAACCCAGCACAGCTCCTGGATAGCCTTCTGACCATCAGGAGTGTCTTCTCCACCTATCAACACTCGCTCAGCCTCTACCAAGTCAACAATAGCAGTTCCCTCTGCCAAAAACTCTGGATTAGAAAGAATCTGATACTCCACACCTGGCTTAGTGTTAGCTCTGAGTATTTTCATTATGATTTCAGCAGCTTTCACAGGCACTGTACTTTTTTCTACAACTATTTTGTTACTTGTAGCCAAATCTGCTATCATTCTAGCTGCGCCTTCTATGTATTTCAAATCTGCAGCCCGACCTTTGCCATTGCCATAAGTTTTAGTTGGAGTATTCACAGAAATAAATATCAAGTCGGCTTCCCGAATACCTTTAGCGATATCCGTCGAAAAGAACAGGTTCTTACCACGACACTGATTTACCACTTCATCTAAGCCGGGTTCGTAAATCGGCAATTTATCAGAATTCCACTGGGCTATTCGTTCGACGCTCTTGTCACACACAGTCACTTTGATATTCGGGCATTTTAATGCAATTACACTGCACGTAGGCCCGCCGACGTAGCCCGCGCCTAGGCAGCAGATTTTTTGAATTACCATTTTATTACTTATCACAGAAAATAATTATCCTATCTAAGGATTTCCGCAAAAGCAATGCTGTAAGTTAACCGAGCCTACGAATCCGGCCGTTTTTGTATACGATTAGTAACGAATTGGACGTATGAATAAAATTCACAATATTAAAATCTGTGTTGAAAATGTTTTATTTTATCGGGATTCAGACAGACAGTCAGCTAATCACAGCACAGATCAGATAAGAGTCATTGACATTTCAAATACTAGTGATGTGAAATGCAAATATCATCACTAAGCTATGAATTATTGCCGGGATCACACAGTATCGTGAGAATATGGACAGTCCATTATTCAGTATTGAACTAGCTAGCTGTGAAAATAACGAAGTGGTTCCTTGTAGCATTAAGGGAATGGCGGCGGTGCGGTGGCGTAACTTGAAAAGAGGTTAGAAGCGGACTCATGCGTGGCACAGTTTTAATCATCATCATAATCATCACCAGCCTATATACGTCCCCCTGCTGGGCTCAGGCCTTCCTTCATGGGAGATACACATGAGAAGTTTGGGTCATAACACCACCACGCTGGCCCAATGCGGGTTGGTAGGTTAAAGTGGTTGCAGTAACAACCGGGACCAACCGCTTAGCGTGCCTTCCGAAGCACGGAGGAGCTCAAGATAATAAACTTTGATTGACCCATCCCAGGATCGACCATGGCGAAAGTTGCTTTATTTTTGATATTGAAACCTGAGCGCTCAAACCAGTACGCCACCGAGCTCCTGGCACAGTTTTACTCCGTTCTAATTAACATATATCACTTTAATGTTTAGATATCAAAATTTATCTAGTATTGTAAAAAATATTTAATGACATTTATTTTAAATAGTTTTAGCAAAATGGCACAATGCCAATATTTTCATATATTTTTTCCAAGTGATATGTATTAATAATAATAATACTAAATATTTTTTAATCATAAAAACAGGGCATAAATTTTACAATTAAATATTTAACAAAAATAAAAATAATGAAAACTTAGTTGCCTAAACAAGATTAAAAACCTTGTTTAGGCCACTGTTTTCGTTTTCAATACAGACTACACAATAACGCTGTCAAAAATATGACTTTTTAGGCCACTAATTTTTCGTTTTCAATACAGTATACACAATAACGCTGTTAAAAAGTGGACTTTTGAATTGACATGTATTTAAATTGCCATATTTTCAACATTGAATTTTTTAGGTACACTTGAAGTGTTTTTGTCGTTTTTCGTAATTCTTTGACCCTAGCTATAAAGAAATAAACCGTCAATATTCAACGTACAGTCCTAAAATACAAAATTGGTTTAAGAAATTGACATTTTGTTTTTCTCTGTGATGTTATTCAGCAATTGAAAATATTTATTGGCTGCTTCTATCGGTCAATGCATGGAAGGTATTTCTCGCCTCAGCAAGACAACTCACCTGCAATATCAAGTGATTTTTCCTTGTTATTGTAGGTGTCTATAGGCGACGGTAACCGTTTACCACCAGGTGATCCATCAGCTTGTTTGTCATCTAGCAGTATAAAAAAACAGTAGTGATATGGTGCAGGAATCGTGTTGGAATTAGACTACAATCGATCACTGCAATATTCTGGAAAATAAGCTTTTCATAAATATCTATTTCTAAACAAAATGCTAAAATCCGGGATCTTTTATCAATTCTTTAATTTATAAAAATCCCGGATTTCCGCATTTTGCACACAACACTACTGAGATGTTGCAAGGCCGATATACAAAAATAAAATAGTAGCAGTAACGTCAGTTGCATCACTATTAAGTCTGTGCGTCAGTTCAATGTCACTGATGCATTACACACTGCGAATGTGTGGATAAGGACAGGCAGGAGCTCTCAGGCAGTGCCGGCCGTCCGAGATACGGGCTAAGTAAGACGTGTAGTAATATGGCATCTATATTCTAGCGTAGTCGCTTCAAGTAGCGTCAGTAATTCAATATCTTCTTTGATGGCTTTCTGCCATAATTTAGCCAGTGGTACCGTCTGCATGGAAAAATTGAAAAGCAAGTCATAGTGAGGTTGATTCAGTATTTTGAAATTGTATTTTGAAAAAAAAAATCCTCGTATCAAAATGTTAGCAATAATAAATAAAATTAGTAGAATATGGAAGTTATTAGCTAGCAACATTTTACCGTCACATTGACATGTTAAAGCTATATACAGCCAGGTTCCTCCGTTACTATGGTTACCTTGTTTTGTTACTCCGTTTTACTGTCAATAAAAGTTTTCCTATTAAAAATCTGCTCTCACAGTTTTATTTACTTTAACATGGTAGCAGAGCGTTAGGATTATTATAGTGATTATAAAGCGCTATAAAAAACGTTACTACATTAAGTTGCTGAAGAATAGTCAACCGTAAGTCATGCAAAATTTAAAAATTGATATCGGTCGCCTAGAAGGCAAAAGCAACTGGGCAACCTGGAAGTATAAGATGATGATACTTTTAAAAACTCACCAGAAAGGAGCCCTAGACATAGTAAATGGAACCTTGAGAGAGCCTGAACGTCCAAATCAGGGTGCACAGACAGAGGCTATCAAAAGCTATGAAGTCGAGTACCAGAATTATTGTCACACAGATGTAAGGCGCCGGCGAGTATTAAGAGATCGAAAGTAGATAATGATTGGCATGATATTATTTTAAACGAGGTTTGGTATGTGCCTTCAGTGCATAAAAATTTATTCTCTGTCTTAGATGCTCAGGATAGGCTTGAAAATAGTATTTTTGAGTCATCAAGAGAAAGGTGTTGCTTAAAAGTCAATAACAAGACATTATTGGTTGGCAGAAGAAATAAACATGGAGGTCTGTATAAATTAGATGTCACTACTATGAAAAATGTAGAAGTCAATCAATTGTCAATGTCAGATCTATTGCAGTTATACCATGAAAGAATGGGTCATCAAAACAAAAGGCACATAAAACAAATTATGGAAAGAGAATTTAATATCAAAGTGAGTCTAAATACGGAGCTATGTGAAGGCTGCGTCTATGGAAAAGCTCATCGTTTAAAATTTGGTACAAGAGACAGAGCTGTCAGGCCTGGTCAGCTAATACACGCTGATGTGTGTGGACCTTTTAACTTTTCACTGTCGAGATATAAATATTTCGTTCTGTTCAAAGATGACTTCAGTAAATATCGTTTTGTTTACTTTCTTAAAAGAAAGTCAGAAGTACAAATAAAGCTTAAAAATGTAATTGCTGAATGTACATCGGCTGGTCATCCAATTCAAGAATTCCTGAGCGATAATGGAGGTGAGTTTGATAATGAACAAGTTCGAAATATATTACTTGAAAGTGGCATTAAGCAACGTCTCACCATGCCTTACACGCCGCAACAAAATGGTTGTTGCGAACGAGAGAATCGTACTATTGTGGAAGTAGCACGTGCTATGATGCATGCACATTACAAGTTCCCTCAAGGTTTCTGGGCTGAATTAATAAATACAGCTACCTACATATTAAATAGAACGGGACCAACACAAGCAGAAGGTAAATCCCCTTACGAATTGTGGTACGATAAAAAGCCATCAATTAAACATTTGAGAATTATTGGTAGTAAGTGTTTTGCTCATGTGCCCAAGCAAAAGAGACATAAGCTGGACAAAAAGGCTCAAGAATGCATTTTGATTGGCTATGACGGAGATGAAGGATACAGACTTTGGGACGTTGCGAAGAATATCTTGGTAAGGTCAAGGGATGTCCTATTTAATGAAATACCTATATCAAATGTCTCTAATGAATTTCAAATTGATCCTAATCCTAAAGATATACATGAAGAAAACAATGAAACTTCTGATGATGTTGAAACTTTAAATGATGACTCTAAGGATGCTAATGAAGATATTGACGATGAAGAAGAAGAAGCGGATGAAAGCCGGCGAGTATTAAGAGATCGAACAAAACTTCAAGCTCCTTTGAAACTGATGGATTATGTATTGCTAGCAGAAAATGAGATGCTTAACGAACCATCCTCATATAAAGAAGCCATTGAAAGTGATAATTTAAATGAATGGAAAAGCGCAATGGAAAGTGAGATGAAATCTCTAGCAGAAAACGATACTTGGGAGTTAGTTAACCAACCTGAGAACCGCAAAGCACTGCCATGTAAATGGGTGTTCAAATTAAAGACTAATCCAGATGGCACTATCGAAAGATTTAAGGCTCGTTTAGTCATAAAAGGATTCTCTCAAAAGAAAGGTCTGGACTACGACAAGACTTTTAGTCCGGTTGCAAAATTAACTACCATAAGAACTTTACTCAGTGTAGCTGCTAATGAGAAAATGTCACTAGTACAATTTGATGTGTCTACTGCTTTCCTCAACGGGAGTCTAAAAGAAGACATTTATATGAAACAGCCAGAAGGTTTCAGTGATGGCACAAAGAAAGTGTGTAAGCTAAAACGTAGTCTGTATGGGCTAAAGCAAGCACCAAGATGCTGGAATGAATGCATCCACCACTTTCTCAGTACATCGAAATTTGTTCAAAGTGAAGCTGATCCCTGTCTGTATATACGAAACAGCAACGGTAAAAAGTTGATGTTGGCACTGTATGTCGACGATGGACTTGTAGCGGCTTCGGACTCCAATGATGCCAGTATATTTATTGAAGAGCTGAAATCAAGATTTAAGATCACTACAAAACCTGCTTCATACTTTTTGGGCCTAGAATTAAATATAACATCAGATGGTAGTATACAAATCAACCAGGCTGCTTACACAAAGAAAATTCTAGAGAGATTCGGAATGAGTGGTTGTAAACCAGTCAAAACACCCATATTGAAAGATGTTGACTCTAAAGCTGAAAAAGAAGATGGGGTTCGGTTTCCTTACAGACAAGCTGTAGGTGCACTAACATATTTAATGGTTGGCACACGACCAGACATTGCATATGCAGTAGGTATCGTGTCCAGAAATCTAGAAAACCCGTCAACACAAGATGTTATCAGGGTAAAAAGAGTCTTAAGATACCTTAGTGGAACCATAAACTATGGAATCATGTACAAAATGGGTACAAATAAAACTATACAATGTTATAGTGACGCGGATCATGCTGGGGATTTAAACACAGCACGCTCAACAACAGGAGTGGTCTGTATGTTCTCTGGTGGAGCCATTGCATGGAAGAGTCAAAGACAAAAGACAGTTGCGATCTCTACAACAGAAGCTGAGTTAGTGGCAGCCAGTGAGGCGTCGCGTGAGCTAGTATGGATCGTACGGTTAGTGAGCGAGATGACAGAGCTACAGGAGATACCCACGCTTTATGTGGATAATGAATCTGCAATTAAGTTAGCTCATAACCCGCCATATGAATACCACCAAAGAACTAAGCATATCCGTGTTAGATTTTTCTTTATACGCGAATTAGTAACAGATGGTGTACTGAGAGTGGAGAAGATTGCGTCAGAGTTACAGGTTGCAGACCTTATGACAAAACCTATCCACAAACCAAGGTTAACTGCCTTAGCGAGCAGTATGGGCTTAACCATGTAACTGAGAAGGGGAGATGTTAAAGCTATATACAGCCAGGTTCCTCCGTTACTATGGTTACCTTGTTTTGTTACTCCGTTTTACTGTCAATAAAAGTTTTCCTATTAAAAATCTGCTCTCACAGTTTTATTTACTTTAACATGACAGTCATGTCTTGTGTCAGAAAACAGATGTTCATTGTTCAATCCTTACGGTCCACAGCACACAAACAATGCATACACGAACAGTGCAAACGCATTGGTTAGGCTGAATTGAATACGGTGCTAGGTTTGCGTGCAATCAACTCGTACCACACTTTCGCTCATTCGTCTGTACTCCTGTCAATTACACTAGCAAAAACTTTTACTTTTTAATCAAAGAGTTAGTATGATAACAAGTTTAAATCAATGCAAAAATAAAATGTTTACAACGTTTTCACAAACTCTAAGTCTTAACCTCTTTGACAAAAGCGCACACACGGCTTCATGATGTCCGTCACAATAATCTCGTTGACACGAATACGTTCAATTCGGTTCGTTTGTAAGCGCGCTATGTGCGCAAATGGTTCATTGCGGACCGTAGGACATAAACCAATTGAACCAAAATAACCAAATATTTATTTACAAAACTTCTGGCACAAAGTAATCTCTGTTACTTCTGTTTTTTTTTCAAAAATTATGTGTGATAATTCTATTTGTCGCATTTGTTTATCGTTTGACGACCTCGAAGCGTTATTTAGCGATTCAGATGTAATTGACAAACGCTGTAAAGAATTATTTCTGGTTACAGGAGTCAAGGTATAATGTGTATTATTTAATTTTAAATTGAATACGTTTGATTCTTCACGAATATTCTGCGTTTTCATTAAGGATTTAATCGTTTCGTTATTAAAATAGAGTATTTTACAAAAGCCAAAATATGAATGGTATCAATCTTCTCCCTCTATCAAACAAGTCCAAAGACTCCTCCTTATTCCCTTTTTTCTTTTTATAATCTTTTTTCGTTTTGTAAGATTCTTTTTACATCGTAACATGGTAGCTCTTGGCCTCATGACACCTGATGGTTAGTGAAGATATAAACAAGATACTCCCAGATTCTTCAACCATATAAGGCTATCTTGCCTCCAACGGACACAACATCGCTATTTACATTATTTTTCCTCACACTGAAAAGCCACATCTCTGTCCCTCTCTCGGCTGGAAAAAAAATTTGAGGTATTGGTTTAATGTTGCTGTTTATAAAATCTAATAGTTTTGTTATATTTCAGATTGAACCCCACGATGGCTTCACACAGCAAATATGCAAACAATGCAATAAAATAATCATATCTGCAATAAAATTACGCTCACAATGCATAGAAACTGAAAAAGTGTTAATACAAAGGCGATCTGAACTTGAAAATGTAGCAAAAAATCAGAAATATAGTAAAAGAAAAGAAAAAATAATTGAAATAAAAACAAATGAATCAGAATTGAATGTAGCCAATGAAGATGCAGTGGATATTGATGATGTTGTAGATAATGGTGAAGTAGAATCAAATGAAATTGAAAATGAAAACGTTGAAACAAAAAAGGTTCATAAAAGGAAAAGATTAACAAAGGTAAATAACAGCATAATGTGTATAAAACTTAAAAACATATTTTTTAATCCAGAAAATTAATTTTTTTATCGATTGCAACACAAATTTTTATACTCATAGCATAATCCCAAGTCCTTGGTAGCTCAGCGGTTGTCACCCGGATGTGAATGGTTATGTGTATACAGTAGGTCTGAGAATCGGCTACTATCTATTTGTTTTTTATTTTTTGGTTACTTTTTTATGTTAAACAACATTGGCGGGGTCACGTAGTCTAATATATAAAATTGTTGTGTTACAAATTTAGTTACCACACTCCTCCGAAACAGCTTGACCGATTTTCATGAAATTTTATAAGTATGTTCAGTAGGTCTGAGAATCGGCTACTATCTATTTTTCATACCCCTAAGTGATAAGATAAATAAGGTTTGTCTACCCTTAACATTTTTATTTTATTTTTGCGACAAATTTTTAATTTATATTTTTTTTGTAATTAAAATGTATTGTAATGTAATGCTTTTTAGTAATTTATATATTTTTATAATGTGGCATTAAAAAATACATACAACCCTAAATTTTCATCCTACTATTACCAAACCCTATTTCTTAATAGTCATTTTAGTAATTTAATCATTGGACATTTTATACAGGGTAATGCCGTCAATGCGACAATAAATTTAAACATGGGCTATATTAGTCTATAGAAATGGTTTGCCACTTGTCCACAGAAATGGTTTGTATGAAATAATGCTGCCAACGCTACACTATCCCATACAAATGTCATGAAATTATCAAATGAATACAATATTTTTGAAAGTGGCAAACCATTTCTATGGACTAATATAGCCCATGTTTAAATTTATTGTCGCATTGACAGCACCACCCTGTATATTATTAGACTAGAAATTCAATGTTTGCTGGGTCAGATGTAGATTTATGACTATTGACAAAAAATATGACAACCACAGGAGCAACAACAGAAATACATGTCGCTAGCAATAATAACTGACAAGCGTGGACCAGTGCGATGCAAGCTGTGCGACAGGGAGTTACGGGAAAAGAGGTTCTTTATCAACCACGCTAAGACACATTTTGAAGCAGAGCATGCTTGTGAGGTGAGATATTTTGATTTAAGATAAAAGCTCGTAACTTAAGACAAGAATAGAAGATCAGATGTCAGAGAAGTTTTTTTAAACAAGGCATGGCTAATGACTCTCCAGCACCTGATGGAAGTGGTAAAAAGAGTCCCAAAAAAAAAACTTAAAAAAATATATATTAACAATACTATAATTTTTTTACTTTTTTTTTTTTAAAGTGCAGCTTGGACACACTTTTCTAACGTGTTTCTTTATCAGCTCCAGTGTCTTTACCAATAGTTAAACTAGTAAAAATTCTTCTAGGTGGTAGGTCGTCTGGGCAGGCACCACCGCCTTTACTAGGTGGTAGGCCCGTATGTAGGGTCGTCTGGGTAGATACCACCGCCTTTACTAAGTGGTAGGGCCGTATGTAGGGTTGGCTGGTAGGTACCACCGCCTTTACTAGGTGGTAGGCCCGTATGTAGGGTCGTCTGGTAGGTACCACCGCCTTTACTAGGTGGTAAGCCCGTATGTAAGGTCGTCAGGGTAGGTACCACCGCCTTTGTTAAGTGGTAGGGCCGTATGTAGGGTCGGATAGTCGGTACCACCGCCTTTACTAGGTGGTAAGCCCGTATGTAAGGTAGTCTGGGTAGGTACCACCGCCTTTACTAAGTGGTAGGGCCGTATGTAGGGTCGGATAGTCGGTACCACCGCCTTTACTAGGTGGTAGGCCCATTTATAGATTCGTCTAAGTAGATACCGCCGAAAAAAGTTCGCTGAAGAAGTTGATTGAAGGGAAAGGCAGCCACTGTAATTACTGGGCGTAGAAAGCGTTTCATCTTACACCTCAGGGTGACAACGCACCTGCAATACCAAATGGTTGTTTCCTTAATAATGCAGGTGTCTATAGGCGGCGGTACTCACATACCATCAGGTGCCCACCTGGCCACGTCAGCTACCTAGTTTTTAACCTCTGACGAAAAAAGTGGGGTGTTATAATTTTGACGTGTCTGTCTGTGTATCTGTGTGTCTGTCTGTGGCATCGTAGCTCCTACCTACACCAATTGACCAATTTTAATTGTTTTTTTTTGTTTGAAAGCTGACGTGATTAGGTTGGTTCTTAGCTATAATTTATGAAGATCAGTTCAGGCGTTTGATGATTATCAGCTCATTTTCTACTTGATGAAACGGTTTTACTAACTTTCACGGTTCCGATTGATTTGAAATTTGGTGTACTGTCACTTTAATGACATTGCCATGGCATATTATCCTTGAGCTGATCCTATACCATCAAAAAGTCTGCGAGGTCGTTAATTCTTCAGAAACTTACAGCCGATATAGCGTGTTTGGGCTCTTATGTCTCAATGAGATGGTGTTAGATAGATGATTAATGAGGCATTGTCCGTAACCCAGTTCTGCGGGAAGAAGTTCGTGAACCGCAACAGCATGGGGTACCATCAGCAGCGCATGCATGGAGCCAAGAAGAGGCACGCGTGCCCGCTCTGTCCGTACCGCGCGGTGGATAACACACAGCTACTCGTAAGGGTTATCTATTGTTTGCCCGAAGAATATATGCAATACTACTCATGCCCGAATTTCATTTGCCCGAATGTTTTGTTTACCATAAAAGACATGTGACATCCGAACATTAGATTTCATAATGATACGAATGCCATACGTATTGTTATCCATTTTATTAATTGCAATAATATTATTTAACAGAATATTTCAATGCCATACTATATTCGGTTCCGTACTAATTCAACCTAACGACTTTGTCCTAAAAAGCGATTGGCTTTAACATTATTATAAATGTTTCAAAAATTACTTAGTAATTAAAATTAAAATATAATCTAAACTAGAAAGTTCAGTTGGTTAGAGCAGTCGCCCGGATTGCGAAAGGTCGCGGGTTCGATTCCCGCCTCAGGACGTGAAATTTTTCTAGTTTAGATATATTTTAATTATTTAACTGATTCTATGATTTTTTTCTAGAAGCAATGTCGATGGCTAATGATGTTACGGCATGTTATAATTACGGCTTACAATGATTATAACAAATGATGTTATGGAAATTGACTTTATGGGAAACAAAGTTTCTAACACTGGACTAATATAGTAAACAATGAGTATGGCATATAAATATTATGTCTGTTGACTATTACAGCAGATAAAATTTGGGCAAATTAAATTCTGGCAAGTGGCGGTACCCCACTGGTAACTATTTGAGGAGCTCGGTTGCGTACTTAGTGAGTAGTAACACAAAGCAACTTGCGCCACGGTTATATAATCTATTTAGAAAGTTTTTATTTAATAAATAAATTTGTAATATAATTATAATCAAAGATAATCAACGTATGTTCCGAAAAAAAACCTAATTGGTGGCCGTTTAAATGTTTCGCGCAGCACAAATGCGCACAATTTGTGTTGCGCGAAACATTTAAATGGAACGTTTCACATTTGCTTTGGTAAATACAATGCAAATTAGCGCGATCGAGGCCCTGGCCGGGTCTCCATACATTTTGGAACATGTCTTTTATTATTTTGTCACTTAGAATCACGAGCGGTCCGTCCACACCGGAAGTCGGCCATACTCTTGTCATGTCTGCGGCGACACGTTTAGGCTGCGAGCGGCGGTCGCGCAACACATGAGGAGGCATTTCGCGACGTATAATGTGCAGGTGAGATTATAATAACAATATGTGCAAGGTGCCAGACGATCTGGTGAGGGTCGCGGAGGCTTTGGGGGAGGCCTATGCCCAGCAGTGGGCGTCTCTCGGCAGATATGATAATGATGATTATGGTACAGTATGTAACGGGAATCCTCTCGAAAACGAAGGCAGGTATCGACTGTCGGAAAGGATTCGAATATCGGAAAGTCTATACCTGCCACTTTTTATCGCGGTGCGTCAAAGCGAGATGGGATGTAATTCGACTGTTGAGATAAGAATAAGGATATTATTTGAGATTTTGTTACGTGTGTTCAATTTTCGACCTTAATGAACGAGATCAAGGCAGGTTTTAGGTTGTACATCTTCACACGCCTTCTAACTTTCTGACATGGTCTCTGGTTCCTTCATAAGCTATCGCTACGATATACACTAGGTGGTAGGCCCGTGTTGGTCGCCTGGGTAGGTACCACCGCCTTTCTTATTTTAGCCGTAAAACAGTTCGCTGTGTTTCGGATTGAAGGGAAAGGTAGCCAGTGTAATTACTGGGCATGGACGGCATTTCATCTTAGGCTTCAGGATGACAACGCACCTGCAATATCAAGTGATTTTTTCCTTGTTATAACCACAAACCCCAGGCGGGCCGTCAGCTTGTTTATCATCTAGCTGCATAAAAAAAGTTGCACATATGTACACTCCTTCTAACTTTGTAAATTTGCCTGTGGTTCCTAGCTATAAGCTATCTAAAAAGTTATTAGACAGCTTTAATTCTTGCTTGGGGAGCTCGGTAGCGCTCTGGTTTCGATTACGAAAACAAAGCAACTTTCGCCATGGTCGGTCCCGGGATGGGTGAACCAAATTTATAAACTCAAGCTCCCCGTGCTTCGGAAGGCACGTTAAGCCGTTTGTCCCGGTTGTTCCTGCAACCGCTTTAACCCACCAACCCGCATTGGGCCAGCGTGGTGCTGCTATGGCCCAAACTCCTCATGTGTTCCCGTGTAGGAAGGCCTGTGCCCAGCAGTGGGACGCATATAGGCTGATGATGATGTCATTTGATCCGTCAGTGTGAGCGGTGTCCGGCGTTGTTCCGGAGTGGTTCAGAGCTGGCGGCTCACAGGAGTCGAGTGCATCTTCTACGGCATACCTACTGCTGCTACCTGTGCCCTGGCAAGTGAGGGTTTATTTGTTTACACTGGACATTACTAAGATATGACAGCCTTTTGTTGTTATTTCGCCGTCCCCGGAGAATAAAATGATAGGTGTTTACAAAAATGCTACTTTTCAGGAAAAATAAAAAACGTGTTATTGTCTTTTGCTCCTTTTGCTACTGGACGCAGGCTTATGATCAGACGTCGAAATTGTGTAGAGTTATTTATATACTTACACTGATTTCGTAGAGCGAAAGATGAAAGTGGATATGCCTCAAATCTCGAGATTATTTTAAATAGCAGAAAAATACCGTGATTTATCAAATAAAAAAGTTATTTACTTTTACACAATTTAAACCACACATCGGATGTCCGAAGTTGCAAAATTTGAAAATCTATTAAAATCCCAGGAAGAGCCATATTAATATCAACATTTTGATGCAAGTACATAAATAACTCTACGTAATTCCGACCTCTGCTTATGATTGATAGCTTTGAATAAAGGTTATTTTTTGTATGTTAAAAATGATTTAGTGAAACATGCCTAATTATTAACATACCTACAGATTGTATTCAGGAAATACGGAAAGTAATTGTTTTTTAGGTCTATAATATATAAACCAAAAACAATGACTCCGCATGATAATCGTATCATTTTATTCTACAAACAGCATGGCCCGAGGCAAATATTGCTCTCGTTACTTGTCATTTTATTAACCGACTTCAAAAACGAGGAGGTTCTCAATTCGGCCGGTATGTTTTTTTTTTGTACTGCATTTATCATTGTCTAGTGGGAATATTTTTACGAGAATTGTATGACTGTTTGTCATAATAACAAGTAAGAATACATTTGTATAATGTTAGGTATTACAATTTTATTCTCGTAATTTATACTTTGCGTTGTTTTCGTATGCTATAAATATTTATGTATTATAAAGCCTGTTTAACCGCTTAATCTAAATTCACATGTAATAAATAATTTTTGTAGGCGCTTTTGCCCTGGTAAAATTAGCATTACATATTTATGTTTGTTGTTGCATGCTGGCTTAGTTATGTAACAAGCCTAATATTTTTTATGCAAATAAAGACATTTTGAAAACAAAACAAACTTATTTATTTATTTCTAAAACCAACAAGCGACCGCATATAAATGACTGTCAAAAGGGAGTAGATACATTGGATTGATTCAAGTCTCGGTTTTCTAAGCCATGAGGTTAATTCCATAAAGCAGCATAATTTGCTACTGACGACCGGCTGGTCGAGCGGTCTGTACCCCTTGCTATACAGGCTACTCAATCCCGGGTTCGAATCCCGGTAGCAGCAAATGTTTGTATGATGAGTACGAGCATTTGTTACGAGTACGAGGATGTTTATATGTGTATTTAGTACATTTCTAATATTTATATACACATTATTATCATTATTTATCCGTTATCTAGTATCCATAACACAAGCTCTTAATGATGCTTACTTTGGGCTAGATAATAGGTGTGAGTGTATGAATATTATTATTATTTGCTGATTAATTTTTTACCCTCCGGGGGACAATGGCTGGACTCATCTGTATAACATCGTATCCATCCTTAGCACCAAAGTATAAATATCTAATGAACCTAATATACAGGATGTTAGGGAGACGCTCTCGGAAACTAAGGCAGGTGGCAGTGCTCATCACTGAGTATGAAACAGCTGTTTTTTTTTGCGATTTAAAATAATTTTTTTAGCAAGTCGTGTTTAGGGTGACCAGCACTGCCACCTGCCTTCGTATTAGAGGGTCCCCCTAACACCCTGTATATTATAATATAACACCTCCCAGGTATAAAGCGGCGGGCACAGTGAAGAATCATTTGGTTCGAGTCCATGGGGTGCCCAGAGAACAACATCTACCCATAAAATGTGTCAAGAAGAGAAGAGAGTGAGTATTATATCATAAACGATGTCGCTGGAATCGTAGTCCTAAAAGTGACTAAAAATGTAATTAATTTTCTTTTTTTAATATTTTAGAAAATATTATTATAATGTGTGTTCTAAGTAAATAAAACCCCTTATTTTGATACCGTTATAGACTTACCTAATATCCTAGACACGTCCATCTTAATTTTTGAAAATAGTGTCACTCTCACAAGACACTATAGACGAATTTAGAATGCTAAATAAATAAATACATACAATCGAAAAACATTCTTTCGCAGTTTTGACGTAGTTGGGTAATTAAGAAACCAATTTTTTTTTCAGAGAAGTTTGAAAATTCTTCCTTTTGAATATACAAGGCCGAAGATATCCCAGAAGATTTTTGTTTAGAAAGTCTACTCTGTGTAAGAAAGTGAGAAATAAATTAAAACTACCAAAATGAGAAGTTTTATTTAATTTTAATAGTGGGCCGCGGCCACTTACAAGTAAAGGTATCTAACGCAGACTACTACAGATAGTGGGCCGGCCACTTGCTAGGGAAGATATAACGCAGACTACTACAGATAGTGGGCCGGCCACTTGCTAGAGAAGATATAACGCAGACTACTATAGATAGTGGACCGGCCACTTGCTAGCGAAGGTATCTAACACAGACTACTACAGATAGTGGACCGGCCACTTGCTAGAGAAGCTAGTAAGCTAGTATCGGTTATTCTAATATAATATGATTTCTATTGGTTAGTTTTCAACTAAACGAGGTCGTGATTTTGTCTCTTGATTTGAACATAGGTAGGTAATACTATTGCAGGTAATAGTGCACCGGCCACTTGCTAGCGAAGGTATCTAACACAGACTACTACAGATAGTGGGCAGACCACTTGCTAGGGAAGGTATCTAACGCAGACTACTATTAATAGTGAGCCGGCCGCTAGCTAGGGAAGGTATCTAATGTAGACCTACTACAATTAGTGGACCGGCCACTTGCAAGTGAAGGCATCTAATCTAACACAGACTACTACAGATAGTGGGCCGGCCACTTGCTAGGGAAGGTATCTAACGCAGACTACTACAGATAGTGGGCAGACCACTTGCTAGGGAAGGTATCTAACGCAGACTAACTATTAATAGTGAGCCGGCCGCTAGCTAGGGAAGGTATCTAATGTAGACTAGGGATGATCGATATTCATCGATGTTGAATAAACATCGATGTTTAACTGGAAAACATCGATGTTTTTACATCGATGGGTCGACTTCGATATTATCGACACATCGATGTTTTAAGAATAGAATATCGAAACGTGAACCAGGTACTTGCTTCAACTAAATGTTCGATTGTCATTATCAGATGACTATCAAGTTCAACTATTTTCCACTAGATGACACTGAAAAAACCTATCAAAGTTAATTTTTTTACAAAGTGTGCCTAAAAAAACTGTAATTAATATACTAAATATAATTTGCTTAATTTTTTTCGTAAACTTTTGTGATTGCAATAATAATAATAAACACATTTCATAAATATAATAGACAGTTTGATTTGTTACCGAAAAACATCGATGTTTTAGAAGTATCGATGTATTTCAATTGATATTTATTGTACATCGATACTTTTGATTCGATGTTAACATCGATGTCAACATCGATGTTTTTCTAATATCGATCATGCCTAATGTAGACCTACTACAATTAGTGGACCGGCCACTTGCAAGTGAAGGCATCTAACACAGACTACTACAGATGGCGGAACGGCCACTTGATAAGGAAGGTATCTAATGCAGACTACTACAGATAGTGGACCGGCCACTTGCTTTTCTCATCCATTTTGAGAGAACTAGCTGAACTGCATTAAAATATAGGGAGTCCTACAGAACACAACAAAAACATCTCAAAATTATTAATATACCATTTATTTCACTCGCCTCTTATATTACAATGCAGTTAGTATCTATGTATTATGCCCAGCAGTGGCCTAGGGCTCCTCCGCGGCGCCCAGCACTGCACCGCTGTACGCCAAATCCCAGTATTGCTCTACGCCGTGTTTCTGGAATAGTTCCCTCGCTTGCTTCTCTGTTGGCATTACCTGGGGGTAGGAGAAAGAAAAGCAATCAATAAAAATGTTATTTTAATTCTTTGTAACTCGTCACGCATCAGATTCCAGGGGCCCATGATTGAAAATTGCTTCGGAGTAGTTTTTGTGCAGTGATCGTGGTGTTATTTTTAATCGACTTCAAAAAGGAGGAGGTTCTATGCTCCACTATATGTAGGCAATTTTTTTGGATGTATGTTCACCAACTTCTCCGTCAATAGTGAACCGGTTTTCATAATTCTTTTTTATTTGATAGAGTATACTTCTGACGTGGTCCCGTTGTCACCAAATCAGGATCGGATGATGGGATACCAGGGAAATCGAGGGCAATCCACCAATTTTATGGGCACGTATGAAATTTTTTACTTTTTCCAAAGCTGTTCAAGTATTTGGTACTGTCAGTTACTATCTTATGTTGGTGAGCTGCTGACGGAAGGTACAACTCCTTAACGGTTAGGAGTAGGAAGATAATTGTTTAAATATAATAGAAAGGAAAATAGTTAAATTTAATTACTATTAGTTATCTCCTAAAAATGAATTTTTTGAAGTTGGTGCTAAGCTGTTACCAGACACAATAGAAAGTGAAGCACCAACTCCAAAAAATACATTTTTAGCAGATAAGTACCTACCTAGGTAAGTACCTACTTAAATTTTATATTTTTTTCCTTATTAATGTTTTGAAGTCGGTTTTATTTTTGTTATGCGTATGCTTATGCTTCTGCATCAATAGTTTTTGATGCAGTAGCATCCGCATTGACGAGCAGTTAAGAGGAATCTGAGTGCGGGAACAGTATCCTAAAGCCAGCTGTAATAAAATCCATCAGTGAAGAATAAATGATCTGTACAAACCGACGATGACATACTAAAAAAATATTTTGTATGTTAGGAGAGAGAGAGATCTTAAAATACTTATAAACTTTTAAGTAATTCAGTTTTTGCAAATAGAATTCCAGTTTACCCTATTTATCAAGCATTCATAACGCTAAATTGTTAATTAAGTACATTTTTGGCTTAGGTAAATGGTTAAAAATTTACTTAATATGTATTTGTTACAATTATAGATTGTAAAAAGTAGGTTTAAACAGTGTCTAAAAACGGTGCATAGAAATGCCTTCACTGTTCCGTTATTTCAATAAGTATATTAAAGTGTATACTTCCTACGTATGTAGGTACTTAGATGTTTCGTATTGAAGATACCTTTCCAAAACTCCAAATAAGAAACCAAATCTTTCACAATTTCATTCCTAACAGGTTCAGACAGACAGTTTTTACAAAATTTTAAGCTTTTTGATAACATGTATGTATGTATAGGAGATTTGGTAAATGGGTGCCTCGAACGCATTTTTCATCGGTAGGATTATTTCCAGTGTCGAGAACGCGGCTCTATGCATTCTCGTTGCTACGCAACGGGTGTTGTTATCTTGTTTTGTCATGAATTAATTATTATTTTATGTTCAATGTAAATTTACTCATTTTTGTTTAATACATCGCTTATTTAAACACTAAGCCTCTTTCTGCCGTCAACAAGTAATAATACTTGATTATGTAGCAATGAATTTAATGTATAATTAGATTATTTTCGCTCATGAAAACAAATAAAGATTCATAGGTGAAAATAGTAGGTTTTGACAGGCAACATTGATAACAGTACCATCATTGAGACGCCATTGCAAAGCAATAGCTATCCCATAGCCATAGCGACGAGACACTGTTGTTATTTTATTAAGTCTGTGAAATTTTTTGTAGAATACCTATTTTGACAGGTGTCTCAATAGAATAACAGTAGAATAACAATAGGATAGCACTTTGTTTAAAATAAGAGAATTAGGGCCCAGACAGTTTATTTTTAACCGACTTCAAAAAAAGGAGGAGGTTATCAATTCGACTGTTTTTTTTGTTTGTTACCTCAGAACTTTCGACTGGGTGAACCGATATTAATGATTCTTTTTTAGTTCGATGCGGAATAGATCCCATTCGGCCCCATACCAAAATTTTTGAAAATCCATTGGGTAGTTTGGTTTTTAAATAAAAAAAACTAGAAAAATTAAATCATCTACGTATGCGAAATTGCGGATTTTTGCTTTCCTATGAATTTTTAGTGAAATGATACGATAGTAGAAGAAAACAATATAAGTTCGCGGTCACCCATCTAGCTTTGACCTTAGAAAGTTATCACTAAAAATTGACTAAAAAAAATTCAAACCAAAATTCAAACCGCCTTCAAAATACTAAAAAGGATAAAATAATTAAATTTCAGTAAGTAGGTACTTATCCCCTAGAAACATATATTTTGGAGTTGGTGCTAAGTTGTTTCCAGAAACAATAGAAATCGAAGCACCGACTCCAAAAAATATGTTTCTAGGGGATGAGTACCAACTTGAATTTAATTAGTAATTAAAATAGAATAAAACTAGAAAAATTTCACGTCCTGAGGCAGGAATCGAACCCGCGACCTTTCGCAATCCGGGCGACTGCTCTGACCACTGAGCCACCCAGGACTTGGGATATCCCTGTGAAATTCTTCTAGTCTATCTGTATTTGCGTTCATGAGCTAACGTCCACCCTACAATGTCCGATGTTGTTGTTGTTGTTGTTGATATTTCAACATTGTAGGGTGGACGTTAGCTCATGAACGCAAATACAGATAGACTAGAAGAATTTCACAGGGATATCCCAAGTCCTGGGTGGCTCAGTGGTCAGAGCAGTCGCCCGGATTGCGAAAGGTCGCGGGTTCGATTCCTGCCTCAGGACGTGAAATTTTTCTAGTTTTATTCTATTTTAATTACTAAGTAATTTTTCAAACATTTATAATAATGTTAAAAACAAAAATTAAGAATATTTGAATTTAATTATTTTATCCTTTTTTCACTCTCTACCCAGGACACACCCGTTATCTTTCTGAGAAAGAGAATTCAAGGAATAATTAATCATAGTAAGAAAGATCACTAGGTGGTAGGCGCGTTAGGATCGTCTGGGTAGGTACCACCGCCTTTCTTATTTCAGCTGTGAAACAGTTCGCTGTGTTTCGGATTGAAGGGAAAGGTAGCCAGTGTAATTACTGGGCATGGACGGCATTCCATCTTAGGCCTCAGGGTGATAGCACCTGCAAAACCAAGTGGTTTTACCTTGAATTTGATTTCTCCGAAGGCTCGCTGTTTAGTGACTCCCTCCCAGACGAGTCGACAAGTGTTGGGCACATCGTTGCCCTCCGCGTCCTTAACCGTGTCTTCTTCCCACTTGATCCTGTTTAGCATCAGTCTGGAACAACCGCAATGGTGTTAAAAATATTTTAGAATAGAACAGAATAGAACATATTTATTTTCAAACTGTTACAAAGTTTCTTAATGCTAGGTGTTATTGCAATACAGTGAGTAGCGAACAGTTACCCTTATCGGGCATACAATAAAAAAATCCTATGAATTCGTCAGAATTTTTTATAATTTTTATGTCATAATAATATATTCATACTTTTATTATAGTTTAAAAATTCATTAATATCATAAAATGCATTATTTAAAAGCCACCTTTTTAAAGAATTTGCAAACCCATAATCAGGAAGATCTTTCAATACTACAGGTAAATTATTATAGATTCGTATTGCAGACACATAGGCACTTTTCTCGAAAATTTTGGAATGGATCTGTGGTAGTAACAAATCATCATAACGTCGCATTGGAACTTTTCTTACTCTATAATCTGATTTATTTGGTAACATTGATTTACGACTCCTAACAAATTTGCAAATTTCTAAAATATATATGCAACAAAGTGTTATTATTTGTTTTGCTTTAAATATAGGCCTTAAAGTTTCATCACTACATTTACTATAGATCATTCTAATACATCGTTTTTGTAGAACAAATGTACTGTTAATGTTTACAGAATTACCCCAGAATATTATTCCATAGCACAGTATAGAATATACATTGGCATAGTATGCATTACTAGGTGAAAAGGTAAAAAAGATACGAAAAACATAGCAACTTCGCCATGGTCGATCCTTGGATGGGTACTTCGGAAGGCACGCTAACCCGTCGGTGCCGGTTGTTGCTGCAACCGCTTTAACCCACCAACCCGCATTGGGCCAGCGTGGTGGTGTTATGGCCCAAACTCCTCATGTGTTTCTCCCATGTAGGAAGGCCTGTGCCCAGCAGTGGGACGTATATAGGCTGGTGATGATGACTAGGTAAAATGATAAGCTGAATATACCTAATCAAACACACAGAGAAGTGTGTCATGACTGGTGAATGATTGTTCGTGTTTATCACCGTACCCCTTGCTACTTGGTCAGGGGTTACGGGTTCGAATCCCGGTAGGAGCAAATGTTTGTATGATGAGTACGAGCATTCGTGTATGAGTCATGGATGTTTGTATGCTTATTTATTATATTTCTAATATTTATATACATATTATTATCAATATTCCCGGTAGTTCAACTTTTAGAATCGGTTTAAATTCAGACATGACAGACAGACGGACGGACAGACATTATGACGTTGCTAGTTAATATATTTTTGTGATAGTCATAAAAATGAGATTTTTGACGATTTGAAAGTGCTTCTTTGTGGCCTATTTCAATAACGATATTTTGATTTGAAAATTTATCCATTTTCTAGTATCCATTATCCACATTTACATTTAGTATCCATCCACAAGCTCATAATGATGCTTACATTGGCCTAGAACCTAGATAATAGGCGTGAGTGTTTGATTATTACGATCCCAGAACTTCTAATAGACAAGGACACTTAACACCCCGATATCTGACACTCTCATATAAAACTGTTCACAAAAATCCCAGTCCCAAAATCCCATAAACCAAAAAGTCTCAATAGTCTCAAAAACCCAAGTCTCAAAACACCCTAACCGTCTCAAAACCCCACAAGTGTCAAAACCCCAAGTGTCAAAAACCCAACACGTATTAATAAAGTGTCACCTCTTGTACTTGGCCTGCTGTCGCGGGCCGCCCTCGACGACGACGACGCAGCAGCCGCGGTGCAGCAGGACGCAGCCAGTCATATGCAACTGTTGCGCGTTCACCTCCACCTTGAACTTGGCTGACGCGCACTCGAACAGGTCTTGGACCCTGCCAACGGAGTGTTTGTGGTCAGAATTTTATAGAATTTAAGAAATTCTTTGGAAAATCATAAATCAAAACAAATTTATTGTGACACACAAGAACAGACAAAAAGTGATAAAAAAATATAAAAATTGACATAGAATGGTGTCCTTAGTTAGAAACTTAAATACAAAGTAAAAAGAGTATGTCTAGTAGCCTATACAACCTCTAACAGAATTAAATAAATAAAAACTTTTTCACCTCTCCAGCAGCAAAATAGCTCTTTTGCTTCGTTAAATCTCGAAGGAAAACCGGTTTTTGCAGCGAGCGTGAGGCAAAGTAAGTTTTTAAATAAAGAGATAGGCAGTAGCGCGTTCCAAAACTCAGGACTAGAACTAGTCGCACAACTATGTAATTTAATTGTTTTAGTTTATAAGCTTAATTATTTTAATTTATGGACGTTTTCTTGAAAAATAATAATAACTATATAATTCAGTAAACAATAATGTCACGTTACATAAAATATAATAAGAATAGATATTTACTTTTCAAAAAAAGTGACATGCACTGTAATTTCGGAACGCAACTCAAAAATAGTCTATATAATCTGTGGACAAAGCGGGAAAAATAAATTCAGATTGTTTTGATTTTTCGAATTTTAAGTTTATAATTAATTGTGATTATTTTGTTAATTCAATTACAAAAATGAGTTCATCGAGTGATGAAAATGATTGTTTAGCGCCTGAATTAATATTGTTTGTGTATCTCACTTCTAGCAAAATCCTCGCTGGAGAGGTGAAAAGTTGTATGTTTCACACGAGAGCAAATTTATTTTGTCTCGTAGTCTAATTGTGAATCACTCGCTATGCTTGTGATTCAATTTTAGACTACTTCGCTGGTTTGTGATTTAACATCAGCACTCGCAACAAAAAATAATTTTGCTCACTTGTTGTCACTTGCTCACTATTTTCAATAAATCTGCTCTAAATAATTAATTTACGAAACCTGTAATAAGTAGGTACTCACATACGACATTCTAAGAATGCCGTTTTCCCGCAAATGTGTTAAAAAACATTGTATGTCAATGTCACACATGCGTGATTTATTGGTATTTACAAACTTGTGACTATGGTAAGTTACTAGTTTGTAAAAAACCAGTTTACTGCTCCAGTATCATGAATAACTATTATGATACTAGTGCGGTGACATAATTTTTACAAAAGGGCTTACCATACGAGTGTTTGGCGGGTTTTAATATTGTCGGTCAAGATTTTTATTTTAAGGGGATACCTCGACGACACTAGCGACACCACTTGATTTATATTAATTGTAGTGAATATAGAACATAATAAACAAAACCGCTGTAGAGAATTGCTAAAGAACGGTATTTGTAATTTTTAAAGATGTATCTTGTATAAAGTGTCTACCTATAAGTAACCAAATTTTTTATTATTGTTAAAAGTGGCCACTTTAGGCAATAATGAAAAAATAGGTTACATGTAGAGGAATATCTTATACCGAGCACATCTCAGAAAAATTACAAATACCATTCTTTAGTCATTCACTAAAGCATTTTTGTTTATTATGTTCTATATTCACCACAATTAATATAAATCAAGTGGTGTCGCTAGTGTAGTCGAAGTATAGCCTTAATGATTAAAAATTGTTTCGGAGCGAACTTTGTGTTATAAAAGAATACAAAGTGTTTGTGTTGACGTACAACTAAAAAGTTATTAGAATAAAAGTGATTATGGTGTGAAATACCTCATCAAGTAGCACATAAGGATACTGTCATCATATATTTCGCGTCAAATACTCCCAAGATGCATTGCAATGTGTAACACCAGCATTTCAATGCAATATATGAAGAAATAAACAATACTGAAGACATGGCTGTATGGACATTAGTTTCCGTTGCCTTCCCATTGTAGGGAGAATGAACAAAAAATGGGCTTACCATAGTCACGAGTCCGTAACTACCAATATCTGCACGTGTGTTATTTTCAACACATTCGCGAGAAAACAGTACAATATTATTATTATTTTGTGTCAAAGCAATGCCCAATTTAAGCAAATTTTAGGCCTTTCAAAATACTCGCCCGAGTGTTGAATATAACATAATATAACTATAGACATTGTGAGAATACTTTCACAATATTAACTTCTAACGCAAATCCAGATAGACTTGAAGAAATTCAGAGGTTCATCCTAAGTCCTCGGTAGATTAGATGGTAAGGACAGTCACATAGATATTGAAAATTCGCGGGTTCAGTTCTTCATAATGTTAAAATAAAAATGAAGAAAATATGCATAAAATATTTTTTGTTATAATTAAAATACCTGTATACAGACACGTGGACACCTATCGATGTGTCTTCTCTTATTTTCCGATCCACCTGAAAGAGACAAAAGATGCTAATAGAAAACAGAACTGTTTTGACCTCAAAAAATTAAATTCTTGGCAATAATGTGTCTTCGTGTTGCCTACAGTTCAACAGTATGTCTTATACATTTGTGGGTTGGCTGGAAGAGTTCTCTTATAGAGATAAGTCCACCTTTGCTAACTTTGTTAAAGTGCAATAAAGAGTATTAAGTTAATGTGTCAAACAAGCGTTTTACACATTTTTCGCTCCAAAACGCTAATACATGTCCCGTGACGTCACCCGTTATCAAAACTCTGCTCAGTTGCTATGGATATTTAGATAGTTTTGATTTTGACAGCGTATGATGCTAACAAGTGACGTCATACACTGGGATTGGTCTTCGCTGTCACGTGACCTGAGAGTGGTTTCATTGTATTTTGTTTATTACATAATTCCGTAATAATAAAATTGACTATTATGTTCGTTAGGATTGTTATAATGAAAACTATCACTGCGCGTCAAAATTATATTTTAATTTCAATACAGGCAACATTCCTGTTCAACAAGATGGCGGGAGTGTTTGGCGGGATTTTGTGGTGTCAGTCAAGATTTTTATTACAATAATCTAAAATTATGTCTGAGCGAACTTTGTGTTATAAAAATGGTGTCGTTTTATAAACCAAGTGTTTGTGTTGACGTGCAACTAAAATATTATTAGAATAAAAGTGATTATGGTGTGAAAGACGATGAGAACTTTTTTGTGTTTCTCCACCTCATCAAGTAGCATCATATGGAGACTGTCATCATATATTTCGCGTCAAATTCTCCCAAGAAGCATTGAAATGTGTAACACCAGCATTTCAATGCAATAAATGAAGAGATAAAGAAAAACTGGGACATAGTTGTATGGGCATTAGTTCCCTTTGCCTTCCCTTTATAGGGAGAATGAACAGAAAAAAACAAGATGTTGCCAGAATGTATCTTTTGTAACATTTTATGTTATTTTTGACCCTCTCCTGTTACTTTCATGTTACACGACTCTAAAATGTTACTTCTTACGTTACTGTTTCATAGGATTTACTAGAGAAAAGTAGCGAATAAATTGACATATCGAGTAGTTATAAAACTACGTTATGGAGTAGCTTATAGTTGCCCTTTTTTGTTGAAAAGTAAGCCTCACGACGACAAAATATTATTACGATTTTTTCGAAGAATGGAAAAGAAGACTTATTTTTGTCTAACAAAGCGCCACATTGCAGTATTACGAGGTCTACATAAAAAAAAACTAACGTTACTTTTCACGTGAAAATGTTACTTTTGACTATCCCTCACTGGCAACACTGCATCGTCTGCTACTTTCTAAACGGTCGTGGATGCGAACACCTGAAACTGTTACCTTCTCCCTCTTCTGTTCTTTGGTCAAGGCCCTCGCTTTGTTCGCCTCGATGTGCGTCTTCTGCCGCTTCGCTATCTGCTCCCGGACCTTGGCCTCGATGGCCGTGGGGTCTTGCACCGCTTCGGTGCCCAAAGCCCGCATAAGGTTTGATATCCTGAATATGAAAATATCTTATATTCAATTGGGCCCCCCAAGAAGCACTTTCGAATCGTCAAAAATCCCTTATGTCTATCACATAAAATAAACTAGCAATGTCATAATCTCCGTCTTATCTGGATTTATGTAAGCTTAAAAGTAACTCTGTATAAGATTTTAGAAAAAATAAAAACTAGGAAAAATACATGAAATAAATATATGCTCCAGGCGGGAATCGAACCCGTGTCTCCTGGGGTCCGGCCAGACGCGATTGCCACTACGCCACCGGAGCACTAGACATAACCGACCAATTTCTCCACCTTCTTCTTTAACGGTTTTATAGCAAGCAACGTTTCGCAGCTTACAAAATCAAATATAAATGTGTACCAATTTATTTTTTGTACAACTAGATGACAAACAAGCTGACGGCCCACGTGGTGGTAAGTGGTGACCGTCGCCTACAGACACCTGCAATAACAAGGTAAACACCACTTGGTACTGCAGGTGCGTTGTCATCCCGAGGCCTAAGATGAAATGCCGTCCATGCCCAGTAATTACACTGGCTACCTTTCCCTTCAATCCGAAACACAGCGAACTGATATTATGGTTTTTTTTAAAAAAAATAAGTACAGTATACTTAGAGCTGTCAAATATATGTAAAGAAAATATATTTCTTTAATAATTTCTTTAGTGATCTTACACTGTCGATAAAATAGTACGCATTTTATTCAAGTAAGTTATTGTCGGTAAAATAGTTGCAACCTTATGTCATAAATGTCAAACATTATTAAAATTAGGAAATGTGGAAAATTGTTATATATTTTTGTAAACTTAAAGTTAATGTTAAAAGAAAGGTCATTTCTTTGTTTACAGGTAATTTATTATTTTGTATAGTACTTAGTATGTAATCTTAGTTGTAAAGTTTCTAATAGAATAAATCTTTGTTTACAAGGGAAATGAAAGTTTTATTTTAATTAACTTCATTGAATATTAATAGTATCTTATTTATATTTAGATAGCTCATAAAGAAACCAACGACAATTATAGAACTCGTGTCAGGAGATACTTCTTAAAACCTGCATTTCCTCATGTTCATTAAGGTCGAAAATTGAACATAACTATCTATATTTCAAATTTTATGACAGTCATCCTTTTGTTTATTGGTCAATTAGGCCCAGTGTACAATTATTATTTTTTTATTCTTAACGGGGAAGCTCTGGTCCTGGACGACGGAAGTGAGTTACACCCGGATTCCTCAACCACAGAGGAACTGGCTATCTTACCTCCAACTGCCGGAACACAACAATGCTGCTAACATTATTGTTATGGCGGCAGACTTAGGTCAGATGGTGGTAGCTAGCCAGGCGGACTTAGAAAAGCCCTACCACCAACCAAAGATGTGAGGTGGATTCCAGACCAGATCCTCACCTGAGTTTAGGCTCCGGCGGCGCTTCCAGCCCCAAGCGGACCTTCTCCTGTTCCTCCTTCCAGGCCTCCCTCCGGCTCTGACGACGCAGCTTCTTCCGTTCTTTCTTCGTGAGGAACACAGGCATGTATGTCGGCTTGAGGGGCTCCGCTGTGGACATTGAGACGGCCATAAGACTGGTTGAAGACCAAAGCGTGGGTATTTTTGTGTGTGACAGATGATAGCATTGGGATGTTGCCTAAGTTTGAATACGGCACAAATTCGGAAAGTATACGCCACTGTTACCCATAAAAACAATACAAACTTAAAAGATACTTCAATATAATGATATACATTTTGAGTTTTCGAAAAAGTAGTTCTTTATCTAAAACTCAAATAGAAAATGTCACTAGGTACTCTAATAATCGGCCGCTTGTAATTTTAGGTTGTACTAGGTTAGGTTGAACTCTGGGGGACCCCCCACAGTCTTGGCTTCCACGTAGCGTTCCCCGGGCAACGTCGCGCTTGACCACCGTAACGGAGTGGCAAGCCGACGGCTAACGAAGACTGTGCGATTACACAGTTACAGCAGTTTATGTGTGATCATCGTTTTGCGACCATGTCGAGACCTTTGCGGGCCCCCTGCGGGCGCTCTAAAAAAGGCCCTTCTCAGGGCCAAACCCAAACGGACGCTTCGGCGTCTGAGGCCAGCCGCCCACCATCTGCGGCTAGCCTGTTCAGTCTGGAGGAGGATCTGTCCGACTCGGAGAACGATGCCATCGTGGCCGAACCGACGGACCGGCTTGCCAAGAAGCGGGCCTACTTGAGGCAGGGTTCGGAGGGTTCCTCGGACTCTGCCAAGAGCAAGCCCAAAAAGAAGGTGAAGGCCAAGTCTTCAACTCTCGCCGTCGCCAGCACCAGCCATGACATCGGGCTAATGGATGCACAACGCCAGCTCAACCAGGCGAACAGGGCGCAACTCCAGCAGGAGTTAGAGGAGCAAGTCGCTGCCAAGGAGGCGCAGGCTCGCACCCGCAGGGCCAAGGCGGGCTACGGAGCGACCAGTGTACTGTACGCTGACCACTCCATGGCCGAGCTAGAAAGCATGGCCCAGGAGGACCAGGAGGGGATTGTGGAGGTCGCCACAAAGTCCTCCAACCTAAAAGGGACCTTCCAAAAGGCCCTCAAGTGCCGGGCCGCAAGTATGCGCGGCATCGTCCGTGAGCTGGTACATCGCACGACTACGGACGAAGTGAGGCAACTACAGGCAAACACCGATCGCCTGCAGAAGGAGATAAGCGAGCTTCATAAGAAGCTCGCTGAGGCAACGGCCCCACCTGCCCAAGCCACACAACCAGTAGTGGGACAGGCCCAATCCCTCTCCAACCTTGAGGACATCATCCGCAAGGTTGCTGTGGAGGAGAGGGCCTTTACCAGAGCCTGTCTTGCGGACATCGAAGATAGACTCCTGCCGGAAAAGCGCCTACGGCCATCACTCGCGGCGGACAAGACCGCCCCGGCCCCGGTGGTGACCGACATGGCGCCTCCCCAGGTCCCAAAGCCCACAAAAGGCAAGGGAAAGGGGAAGAAGACAGGAGCTGCTTCCACGACCTCCAACACGGGCGGAGAGGCTATGGCCCCTCCAACCCAAAATTCCCAGAGGGAAGACGCCTTCCTTCCTTCCACCACCCAGACCAACGAGTCTTGGACTAAGGTGGTTGGAAGGAAAAAGAAAGGCGCCAAAAAGACTGCACAGGCTGCTGCCCTTCCCCCTGCCAATGCTCCTCCCGGCTCGTCCAAAGCGACGGGCAAGGGAAAGGGGCAAAGCAAGGGGCAAAAGTCAGCCCCCACGACGGGCGGAAGGAAATTGGTCCCTCCTAAAACTGCAGCCGTTGTGGTGACGCTTACCGCGGAGGCTGCAGAGCGGGGCGAGACATACGAGTCCGTACTAAAGCGGGCTCGTACAAATGCTAACCCCACATTACTGGGAGTAGGCCCGGTTACGTGCCGCCGCACTCAAACCGGGGCTCGATTATTCGAGTTCGCGGGGGCCCAAGGCGGCACTAACGCTGACCTCTTCGCAGCGAAACTGCAAGAGGTCATAGCCGACGCGGCGAAAGTGGCCAGGCCCACCAAGTCCGTCTCCTTGGAGGTGACCGGTCTGGATGACTCGGTCACCAAAGAGGAGGTAGTGGAGGCAGTCGCAACTGCAGGAGGCTGCGAAGCGGCCACCGTGCAGGGCAGGGCCATAAGGCCAGGCCGCGGGGGTCTAGGCACCATGCGCCTGGAGTGCCCAGTCGCAGCGGCAAAGACCATCCTGGCCAAACGACGGCTGCCCGTAGGCTTCAGTGTGGCAGTGGTCAGGGCACTTGAGGACCAAGCATTCCGATGCTTTAAGTGCTTCGGAGTAGGCCACACCAGGGCTCTGTGCCCGTCCTCTGTAGACAGGGCGGAGCTCTGCTGCCGCTGCGGGCAAGAGGGGCATAAGGCTGCCTCCTGCAAGGTCGCAACGCCACGATGCGCCGTTTGCGCTGCAAGTGGCCGCCCAGCCGACCATGTGATGGGGGGGAGAAACTGCAAACCTCCCCCAAAGAAAGGTCAAATGCCGGCGCCAACCCGTCCTGCCGCTACCACTGCCGCTGCTGACGCCGATGAAGGCTCACCATCGGCTGAGACGGAAAATGCGATGGACCAATAATGGGGGAGGTCCATCGCATCTTACAGGCGAACATCAACCACTGCAAAGCGGCTCAAGACCTGTTGGTGCAGGTCATGGCCGAGTGGTTGGTGGACGTGGCGGTGGTCGCTGAGCCGTACTCGATCCCTGGCCGCTGGCTGGGAGATAGGGATGGCTTGGTGGCGCTCGCGGCGCGGTCTTCTACGGACTCCCCTCCTCTCTCGCTCTTAGAGAGGGGACCGGGATACGTGGCCGCCGCGTGGGGAGAGATAGCCTTCGTGGGGGTTTATTTCTCTCCTAACCGCCCACTGTCGGATTTCGAGAATTTCCTTGGAGTCCTTTCGGCAGTGGTCGGCAGGCTGGCGCCTCGTCAGGTTTCCGTTTTGGGAGACCTGAACGCCAAGTCGGTAGTTTGGGGTAACCCAGCCACCGACGCCCGCGGGCGGGCTGTCGAGCAGTGGGCGGCCTCCTCTGGTCTCTCCCTCTTGAACAGAGGGAGAGATCACACGTGCGTGCGGCGGCAAGGGGGGTCAATTGTGGACCTCACTTTTGCCACCTCTGCACTAGCCGCGCGCGTAAGCAACTGGAGGGTGGACATGGTGGAGACGTTTTCGGACCACCGATACGTGCGGTTCGAAGTCTCCACCCAGAGCTCTTGTGGAACGGTACCCACGGGCCAATCCCCATTTCCCCGGTGGGCTCTTGTCCACCTTGACAGGGAGGCGGCCAAGGAGGCGTCCTTCGTCCAGGACTGGCTTTCGCCTCCGGTGAGTGTCCTGGACGTGGACGCCGCTGCGGCCCAGCTGAGGGGGTCTTTGACTAAGGTGTGCAACTCCAGCATGCCTCGGTCTCGCCGCCCGCCTCCCCGACGCAGCGTCTACTGGTGGTCGGAGGAGCTGGCTGGACTCCGGGCTGCCTGCGTGGCAGCCAGGAGGCAGTATGCGCGGAGCCGGCGGCGACGCCAGCGAGATTTTGTAAACGAGGACCGCCTCTACGATTTATACGTAGAAGCAAAAAAGGTCCTCAGGTCCGCCATGCTTGCTGCCCAAGACTCGGCCCGTGCTGAGCTGCTGGATGGTCTGGACAGCGACCCGTTCGGGAGGCCATACAAGGCGGCGCGCAATAAACTGCGCCCCTTTGGTCCCCCGGTGTCCCAGACCCTCGAGCCAACATTGCTGGACGGGGTGGTCCGGTCCCTGTTTCCAAGCAGGGCCGACTTCGCCCCGCCAGCAATGGAGGCTCCAAGAAGGCCTGCTCGGGAGGAGGATGAGGATATCCCACCCGTAGCAGAGTCTGAATTTCGCGCGGCGGCGCTCCGCCTCCGCGCGAAGAAGACGGCCCCTGGTCCCGACGGCGTCCCCGCAAAAGTAGTGGCGATAGCCGCCACCCAAATGGGCGAAAGGTTTCGGGACCTCTTCAATGCGTGTTTCACGACTGGGAGGTTCCCGAAGCCTTGGAAGCAGGGACAACTTTGTCTCCTCCGGAAGGAAGGGCGCCCGGCGGATTCCCCCTCGGCATACCGACCCATCGTTCTGCTTGATGAGGTCGGTAAGATGTTCGAGGGGATTATCGCCGCCCGCCTGAATGAACACTTGCGGGAGGTCGGGCCGGACCTGTCGGACGCTCAGTTTGGTTTCCGGACTGAGCGTTCGACCGTGGACGCCCTGGCCCTTCTCAAGGACCAGGTGAAGGAGGCCGTGGATGTGGGAGACGGATTGTTGGCTGTGTCATTCGACATAGCTAACGCTTTCAATTCCGTCCCCCACTCCACCATACTTGAGGCACTCCGTTTCCATGGAGTGCCTCAATACCTGAGGGGCCTCCTGGCTAGCTACCTGGAGGACCGATTAGTCCTCCTCGTTGACAAAGCTGGCCAGGTCCGCCGGTACGCCGTCGAGTCTGGCGTTCCACAGGGGTCGGTCCTAGGACCTCTCCTGTGGAACATCGGGTTCGACTGGCTGCTGCGGGGCACCCTTCTCCGGGGCACGAGTGTCATCTGCTATGCAGATGACACTCTCCTCACAGCCCGGGGACGGAGTTTTAGGGAGGCGGCCAACCTGGCCTCGGCGGGCGGATCCTTGGTCGCGGGGAGGATCCGCCGCCTAGGACTGAGGGTGGCGCTGCAGAAAACTGAGGCCGTGTTCTTTCACGGCCCTCGGCAGCGCCCCCCGCCTGACGCCCATATTTTCGTGGCTGGTGTCAGGATCGAGGTTAAGGCCCAGATGAAGTATCTGGGCCTTACGCTCGACAGCAGGTGGCGCTTCGGTCCGCATTTTAGCGGATTGTCGTCGCGCCTGCTCAAAGCAGCGGGGGCCCTCTCCTGGCTAATGCCAAACCTGAGAGGGCCGAGTGGGCGATGCCGGCGTCTTTACGCCGGCATTCTAAAGAGCATGGCCCTGTACGGGGCGCCTATCTGGGCAGACTCCCTCCAAAGGAGGGAGAATGCCACCAGCATCCGGGCGCCCCAAAGGGCCATCGCACAGCGAGTGGCGCGGGCCTACCGCTCGGTAAGCTTCGCAGCGGCGTGCGCTCTGGCTGGCACCCCGCCTTGGGAACTTGAGGCGTGGGTGCTCGCCAGAGTTTATGAGTGGACGGCAGGGCGAAGGGCGCTCGGCGAGCGCCCTGCCCCTGAAGAGCGGGAGGCCGTACGGCGAGAGGCGAGGGATGCCATTGTCCATCACTGGACGGCGGACCTCGCCTCCGCGTTTTACGGCCGCCGAACTTTAGATGCGCTCGGGCCGGTCCTTAAAGACTGGCTCGAGCGACAGCACGGTTTCCTCTCGTTCCGGCTGGTGCAGGTGCTATCTGGGCATGGTTGCTTCGGGTCGTACCTGCACCGGATCGGACGGGAGGAGAGCCCGGTGTGTCATGACTGCGGCGCGGCGGAGGACACGGCGCAGCACACCCTCGAGGTGTGCCCGTCGTGGTCCGGGCGGCGTCGCGGTCTTGTCACGGCGGTCGGGCCGGACCTCTCGCTTCCCGGAGTGGTAAATGCCATGCTGCGGAGCGAAGAGGCTTGGGCGGCGGTCGCCTCCTTCTGTGAAGATGTCATGTCACAGAAGGAGGTGGCGGAGCGCGCGCGTGAGGACGATCCTGACGCACCAACGATCCGCCGGCGGAGGAGGGGCAGGAGAAGGCGGACGCATAACCGCCCCTCCTCCCCCCCACGGTGAAGAGCAGCGGGCGACAGGCGCGGGGGCGCCCTCGCCCGCATTGCACTGCTCATCACCTCGTCGTAGGGGGTGGCCGAGTACTCACGGTCACTCTCTGGCCCCCTCCCTGTTCCTGGAGGGGGCGTGAAGGGCCCGCCGTCTAGGCGGGCAATCGCCGGTGGGGGACTGGAAGTAGAGGCTCTGCCAGTTTCCCAGTCCTCCAACCACAAAAGGCGATGAAGGAGTGCCGCTGGGTCGTTTTAGTGGGTAGACCCGGGAACCGTTCCCGGAGAGTCCCACATACCCCTCCTGTCCCCCGACAGGAGGGCATGCGTAAGGCATTTTTTCCCAGGGTAAAAAAAAAAAAAAAAAAAAAAAAAAGGTTAGGTTGAACTCTAGTAATAGGTTGAATGACATTCACAGCCGATAACTTGAGTAGTGACATTTTCGTTTTGAGTTTTCGATAAAGAATTTCTTTTTTTTGGTATAATTCTGATACACATTGTTTATCTATTTAATTGTTTATATTATAGTTTATTTTATTTTTAGTCTATTACTTAAAGCGGGCAGCTTTAACTTAATATAACCTTCTCGCTGGTCCACCGGCAGAAATTTCTTTAGAAATAACCAGTGCCTTTGTACTTATAATTCTGTATGAAATGTTTCTTTTCTTAAAATAATGTTTGACGACCGGCTGGTCGAGTGGTCTCTACCCCTTACTATACAGGCTACTTGGTCAAGAGGTCCCGGGTTCGAAACCCGGTAGGAGCAAATGTTTGTATGTTTGTATGATGAGTACGAGCATTTGTTTACAAGTCATGGATGTTTATAAGTTTATTTAGTATATTTCCTATATTTATGTGCCGGGTCGCTCCGTTCCTTATAATATAGTTGAGCAGAGCGATGGCTGGCACATGAGTCATACCTGTGAACAGGTGCCACTAGTGGAAATGGTCATCTCTAAGCTTCCTTGATTTATGAATATTTACTTACATATTAACTAATAGTATCGTTTTTTAGGGATGTAGATATATGGCATTGTAGGAATTATATAAAACAATATAATATAATATAATAATATAACAACAATAACAATAATAATATAATATACAATACAATTATTATTATAGTGACGTGGTCAGATAAGTGTTTAAAATTAATGAAAGTTGTTTGGCTTTATCAGGCCTTTGTATATTAACTGTTAACCTTTGTGTATTATAATACGTATATTGTGATGGTGCATTGTCGGACAGCCTTTAAATAAATAAATAATATTGTCATTAGGTACTTCTTGGTACGTTAATATACCTATTTTTTATACTCTGTGCGACACTACACTGCTAAATACTATTACTATGTAACTAAACATTGTAACTTAATAATTGAAAAGAGTGACTACACGAGTTTGTTGCTGGAATCTTCTCGGTAGTTCATCTTTTGGAACCGGTGTAAATTCAGACAGACAGACAGACAGACGAACAGACAGACTGACTGACAGACACAGACTGTCTGACAGACAGCCGGACCGACAGACAGATCGACCGACAGACCGATAGACAGACTGACATCATAACATTGTTAGCTTACGTAAATCCAGACAAGACAGAGAGACAAACATTATGACATTGTAAGTTAATATTATTTTTTGTAATAGACATAAGGGTTTTTTGACGATTCGAAAGTGCTTCTTGGGGGCCTAATTGAATAAAGATATTTTCATTTCATTTCATTATCTACATATTATTAGAATCATTATTTCTCCGGTATCTAGTATCCATAATACAAGCTCTTAATGATGGTTACTTTGGGGAAAAAAATATTTTTTAAAAATATGTGTGTACATGAATTTGCAAAGAAATAAAAAATAAATAAAATAAATTCTGCATTCCCAGCCAGTCTACCAGTACGGCACATGCTCGCAGTATGGGTTATCATAATACAGTTATTTCAGTACATTACACACACATTGTTCTCGGAACCGATAACCTTTTCAATCGAAACGCGTAAATAGTGTACGCAGTAGTTAAATTCGTGGCTTTGTTCGGAATAGTATTACAAATAAAAATGGCAAAGTGTCGGGTCTAGAGCCCGCTTTAATATAAGTATATCAAATAGAACTAGTTCTAAATTCGACCACAATTATTTAAATTATAAGTTTGAACATTATTTATTATTATTGATTTTTTGTTGAGTTTTTTATGTTATTTTTATTATGGTTATGTTCGATTTTTTTTATACAACTAGACGGCAAACAATCTGACGGCCCACCTGATGGTAAGCGGTTACCGCCGCCTATAGACACCTGCAATAACAAGGAAAAATCACCTTGATATTGCAGGCGCGTTGTCATCCTGAGGCCTAAGATGAAATTCCGTCCATGGCCAGTAATTACACTGGCTGCCTTTCCCTTCAATCCGAAACACAGCGAACTGTATCACGGCTGAAATAAGAAAGGCGGTGGTATCTACCCAGACGACCCTACATACGGGCCTACCACCTAGTAAACTTTAGGCAAAATAACAAACAATATTAATCTATTCTCAATTTGACATACCATGTGTGTGTCAAATACATGGTAGTGTTTGTAATGGTTTTATTATTGATTTAATGTGTTTTTTATGTATAATTGTAAAAAACAAATAATAGCATTCTGCACTTCCTCCGTCCGCGCCATTTTCGTAAAAAGGGGTACAAAGTTTTTGCTTCACGTATTAATATTACGATTCTTACACTTAGGATTCATTATCTAGCCAAAATCAACCCACCATTAACGATATCAAATAAACCGACTATTCATAATAAATTATACTTTCATACTTACATTTCTAACTGGCTGTGTGAAGTTTATATTTAATAATAAAAAAAACTATTTCTTTCCGATCTATCGATTACGTTACTCGCGGGGTTTGATAGGGAAGTTATGTCTCTATTTTATTGTATTATTAGCGTTTGAGTGGCTGACATTTTAGTTACAGATATGTTAAGTTCTGTCACATTTAGGTTTTGTAAACAAATACAGGACGAAACTCCTAAAAGAGCGAAATGACCGCATGAAAGCCAATTTATTTTGTATGCTAGATTGATAACAAACAGACTGCACAATTATAATATTAGTAACTGAATGTTTTTGAGTGACGCAAGCACAGATTGCCGGGCACTGAACGTCTCAATTAATTAAGGTCATTTAATTAAAAATTCGAACATAACTCATTTGGTGGTCAATCTAACGACATGACGGAAATAAAAGTGAATTAAAAACAAACATATTGTGTAAAACACGTGAAAACGTTCATTAACAAACATGACAGTAATGGTGTTAAGTAATAATAGTGTATAAATCAAAGACCATTTTAGAAATAGTGCTTCCGTTATTTGTGACCAGAAATAACGGAAAATGATGCTACCGGTGTTCCTAGTTGCTGGGATCGTGAATTTGATCGCGAACAGCGTGAACTACAACATAAATACGTCTTCCAGACCAGACTTTGATATAAGAGTCCGACGAGATATAATGTTACAGAAGATACAAGGGCTCACTCCAGAGACAACGGAAAGCAATATAGAAACGCCTATAGAATACAATAACAACGGAAAGAAAAACAGCATCATTGACATTTTAAACGGAAACATAGATAATGCAAACAGTCGACGTAAAAGGGAAAACGAATTACTAGATTCACGGAAATATGAAAGCAGTGGCTTTAACGACAGAGTGAACGGACAGACGTACGGCCTGAGTTCACGGAATAATTTATTCACGAATTTAGTGAGAAGTCTAAATCTTTTTTCACTGGCAAAATCTTCTACAGAAACGAACTATTTTCGTAATTATTACCCACAGAACCACAATGGACACTACGACAATAAAGGTAGTAGAGTTTTCAGACAAAACAACGGATTTTATAACAACGGTTATCAGAATCCGAGTTCCGTTAATTACAATAACAACTTTTACAATCCGTACAACACTACAGCTAATAATTACCCTATCAACGGTAATACCGCGAGTTTACAATACAATACAACATATCCGTACTGGAATAGCTACCTGAGAAATTCCACTACATATTCCAATAACTTTTACAATAATAACGGAAGAAATACCACAGGTAATCAGTTTAACGGAAACATTAATCCATTTTACTTTTACAATGGAACTAATAACAACGGAAACATTAACGCTTACAATAATAACCTAAGAAATATCACAGGTAATCAGTTCAACGGAAACTTAAATCCATTTTACTTTTACAATGGAACTAATAACGGAAATATCAACGCTTACAATAATAACCAAAGAAATATCACAGGTAATCAGTTCAACGGAAACTTTAATCCGTTTTACCTCTACAACGGAACTAATAACAACGGAGATATTCAAGCCACATACAACCGTACACGTAATGTGCATAATTCGATGCCGAACAACGGATATAGCAGTCAAATATACAACGGCTACAATTCTGCAGTGCCGTACAACGAGTTGGTAAACAACCAAATTCCGAATACTCCTAATACGAATGCGACGTTGCCATCATATCCACAATACCCGTACACAGTGTTGCCGATTAACGGAAATAATACACCGTCACCGAACAACGGAAGAAGAAGAACAACAACGGAAAAGATAAATATAGCCGAGGGCTGTTTCCTGTGCGCCACGTTTAGTTGTCCAGAGAATCAAAAGCAAGTGGGCTTCAAATGCGTCGATGTGAGCGACTACGACGACGACTATTAAATAATAATAAATATATTTTAAGTACAGTATTATATTTGTTTTATTACACTTTTCCAATGTAATAGGTAATTGGGATGTTGCCTTAGTTTGGATACGGCGCTATTTTTCACAAATTCGAAAAATAGACGCTAATGTTACCCATAAAAACAATTCAAACTTAAAAGATATGGAATATTGTTGAAATTGAACTGTTTTGAAAATTAAAAAAATGGTATTTTTTTTTTTCAAAATTTATCAAAAATGTTAATGGTATGAGATTGCTGACATCAATTAAAACAACTATTATTATGACAACTATTAATAAAAACATACTTAATACATAGTTATTATCAATTTTGTCAGTATGCCCATACATTTTTTAGTAATATGGGAACATGTGACATCACCTGTTCCGTAGATTTTCTATGGAGCGTTTTTGGACGACGCGCCGCAACACATCAAACATACCACTATATCTGTGAAACTATTGATCTTAGACATACTATTTCTTTTGCAATATTACTTTATGAGTTATAAACTTCTTATTTATGAAATCGAAAAAAAATTGTCAACTACCCTATTCTCGCATTTTATTATGTTTGTAACTTTTATGTCTTCCTACTCAAAGTTGTATCAATTAACGTTTCATTATGTAGCCGACAGCCAAGCTTAACAGTTTGACCTTAAGACCGCCCTTATTCCGTTCGTAATAGAGGTGGCTTTCGTAGTGCAATTGTTACATTTGATGTGCCGTATGTATCTTTTAGATTATAAAAACTGTATTACTAGTACACACACACGCACGCACGCGCGCACACACACACACACACATATATACACACACACACACACACACACATATACACACACACACACACACACACACACACACACACACACATTTGTTCTGATTTTGCAACGATTACCTATTCAAAAAATGAGTAATTGAATTGACTAATGTCAAAGAATGTGTAACTTTGATTCCTATCTAAACTATTGTTAAAATTGGCCCTTTTTGTAAAAATATCTATGAATTAGCTAATAGTGAGGTGGTGAGAGCCTGGTAATATGTAACACAGGTTTTCCTAGTACGGACGCCAGTCTCTCACAATATAGTTATTGAATTGATTTGTATTTTTGATCATAATCTGTGTAATGGCTATATTGTGAAAGAGAAATAAATAAAAAAATAAATAAATATTATTCAGAGGGAACTCATTAAAAATATAACAAATTTTAAGTAACCCCCGGCGTCATTAGTCATCTATCAAACACCATCTCATTAAGACTATACATAAGAGCACAAACACCCTATATCTGCTGTAAGTTTCTGAAGAATTAAGCATTTCGCAGACTTTTGATGGTATAGGATCAGCTCAAGGATAGTATGTCGTGGGAATGTCACCAAAGTGACAGTACACCAAATTTCAAATCAATCGGATGTGTAAATGTTAGTAAAACCCTCTGATCATGTAGAAAATGAGCTGATAGTCATCAAACGCCTGAACTGATCTTAATAAATTATAGCTAAGAACCATCGTAGGCACGTCAGCTTTCAAACAAAAAAAACGAATCAAAATCGGTCCATTCGTTTAGGCGCTACGATGCCACAGACAGACACACAGATACACAGACTGACACGTCAAACTTATAACACCCCTCTTTTTTCGTCGGGGGTTAAAACACTGCATTGTATCATCGGTTTAACTACTAGGCTACCCCAAAAAGGATTTCAGTCATGGAAACTAAGGTTAACGCGTCTAAACTATATTAACTTTCAAAATATAGCGTTGACCACATCCTATTTCTTGGTTAATTTAAATTTGGTCCGCCCACAGAGAATCATACAAACAAAGTAATATTGAGACGGAAGAAGAGACATTGCCTTCTATCAAGTTCTATCGGCTATATCACGGAGAGTGCTCTGAAGAGCTTTTCGACTTTATCCCACCTTCCCCTCAACATCACGGACACAGATATTTAGTGCCTCGTTCAAAATTAAATACTTGTGATGAATAATATATTTATTTTGATAAGGAATAATATCATGTTTACAAAAACACCTTCGCAGATAATGCATTATGTTAGGACAAATTTAATTACCAAAAAAGGTTATAAGCGAGTCAAACTTAAAAGATAGACATATGCTGTCGCGGACTTTTTTTAGATCTTTTAGAGGAGAACAATTCTGGCATACACGCAGAGCACGCAACGAAAGCTCTGAAATGAATGAATGAATGAAATGAATGAAAAAATGTTTGTTTGGTACTAACTAATACATAGAATGAAATACAATACATCAGTTTTAAGTTTGAATTGAAACAGAACCCAAGCTACAGAACTTAATTTCTGTTCCATATCAAAATCAAAATGTTTTCAATAACAACTTAAATCTAATAAATAAAGATGAGTAAAAAGGTCTCCGCTCAGCATAAGCCGTGACATAGAATGCCACGACGCTGATCTTCCGCGGATGCCTTCTAAAATGTGAGAATAGCGCCCGGCATTGAGCAAACAGATAACTCGCTTTCAATGGCCCTAATTCTGGTGAACACATGCTAAGTCTAAATTTAAGTTCAGTGCATTTCTTTCTATCAAAAGAAATACGAAAAGAATGGCTGTCATATAAATTGCCATTTAGAAACGTACGTTCAATTTTCGACCTTATTGAACGTGATAAAATGCAGTGTTTAGGAGGCACCTCCGTATATGCCGTCTAAAATTGTCTATGGTTTCTTTGAAATCTATCTAAATTTAAGTGACAGCTCTAAACAGATTCTTGCTATCTTTTTCCTATTACTTATTGCAAGAAAGAGATATACTGTACTTAAATTTAGAATTAAAGTGTGTTCCCAGAATTAGGCCCAATGTATAAAATAATCAACAAGTATGAAATTACATAAATTTGACAGTTTGGTCTGTGCAATGTGATTCGACCATGATCCAGTATAGATATTGACAATATAATAGTAAAAATGAGAAAAAATATCAGTAAGTATAAAAAACTATCGATGGGTAGGCAATGCATGTAACGAAACTTTTTGAATACATAGTAAATGGTTTTTATATTTGGTTGTAAAAGTTTTTGCTGTCATTAAGTCTCTAATAGGAGGTGGGATATCATTCCAAATCCGCGATGCACAGTATCGAAAGCTACCGCGGAAAGCTGCCGTATTAAAGGTGGGGCAAATAAGACGGTCTGTTATATTTTTGATTTAACAGATATTTTTCCTGATAGATATTTTTCAGATAGTTTTCGCAACAACTTTCATTGATGCTCATCTGCTATTAGTCGTAGCGTGATGTTATATAGCCTATATAATACCTCGATAAATGGACTATCCAACACAAAAATATTTTTCCAATTTGAATTAGCAGTTCCTGAGATTATCGCGTACAAACACACAAACAAACAAACTCTTCAGCTTTATAATATTACTATCGACTATGACTCAGTCGAGGAGCTCGGTGGCGTATTGGTTTCAGCGCTCTGGTTTCGATACGAAAAACAAAGCAACTTTCGCCATTGTCGATCCTGGGATGGGTCAATCAAAGTGTTATCTCGAGCTCCTCCGTGCTTCGGAAGGCACGTTAAGCCGTTGGTCCCGGTTGTACCTGCAACCGCTTTAACCCACCAACCCGCATTGGGCCAGCGTGGTGGTGTTATGGCCCAAATACCTCATGTGTTCCCGTGTAGGAAGCCCTGTGCCCAGCAGTGGGACGTATATATACTCTATTTTCGATACTAAACGATCCATATGCTCCTGAAATGTAAATTTCAGTATCTGGGTGCTTCTCATAATCGTGTCCATCGTTCAAGCATAAACTAACTCTAAATATTCCTTATTACCGCACTGGCTTCGTGTCCAACTCCTTTCAATGTCAAGCTATACGGCTTTGGAACGTACTACCTCCCTATACAAGAGGCCAAAAACAAACTGGCTTTCAAGAGGTCAGTTCGGAGTCTTTTTTTGGAGTCTCCACCGTTATCCAATTGGGATATATCTAGTCTCATTATTTCTGTATTTATTAATTGAGTATTTATCCATAATTATGTTACATATTAACAATATTTATTTTCATTATTATACACAAGTGTATTCACATGTTATTGTATATTTTAATTTTAAAAACAGTTGTCTTTGCCCTGGCGCTTCTGGAGAACACATGCTAAGTTTGAATTTAAGTTCAATCTATCTCTTTCTCTCAATATGAATACGAAAAGGATCGCTGTCATATAATTTGACATTTAGAAACATGCGTTCAATTTTCGACCTTGTTGAACGTGATAAAATGCAGTGTTTAGGAGGCACCTCCGTACATGCCGTCTAAAATTGTCTATGGTTCCTTTGAAATCTCTCTAAATTTAGACGACAGCTCTAAACAAACTCTTGCTATCTCTTTCTTATTACATATTGCGAGAAAGAGATATACTGTACTTAAATTTAAACTTAGAGTGTGCCTCCAGAATTAGGCCCGCTACCTATTTAATCATTTTGGACTCAACTTTCCGGTTGACTGGTAGAGGATGCCTAATGGCATTAAGCCCGCCAAATTGTAGCTCGTTTTGTGCAATTAAAGTTTAAATAAATAAGTATATAGGATGATGGCTCAGTCACTTACTTGGCGCTCTAAGTTGTTGAGGATGTTCCACTAAGTTGGTGATAGCGGCCAAGTTAATGTTGTCCACTATGTCGTCCGCGCCTATGTTACACGCGTCCACTCTCTGCGTGTCTGTCCGTTTGTCTGTCGCCTGCGAGTCTCCATGCTGGCGCCTTTTGGATTCCCTCTCGTCTGACGTCATTAGGATTACGCTGTCCCACCTACAAGAAAAAAAAAATGTTTTAAAAATGTATGTAGACCCGGCCAGGTCTATGTACACTATACTGAAAAATACAAAATTAAAAATTTTAAGTAACCCCCGGCGTCGTTAATCATCTATCTAACACCATCTCATTGAGACTATTCATAAGAGCCCAAACACGATATATTTGCTGTAAGTTTCTGAAGAATTAAGCATTTCGCAGACTTTTGATGGTATAGGATCAGCTCAAGGATAGTATGTCGTGGGAATGTCACCAAAGTGACAGTACAACAAATTTCAAATCAATCGGATGTGTAAAAGTTAGTGAAACCCTATTATCATGTACAAAATGAGCTGATAGTCATCAAACGCCTGGACTGATCTTCATAAATTATAGCTAAGAACCATCGTAGGCACCTCAGCTTTCCTACAAAAAACCGAATCAAAATCGGTCCATTCGTTTAGGCGCTACGATGCCACAGACAGACAGACAGATACACAGACAGACACGTCAAACTTATAACACCCCTCTTTTTTCGTCGGGGGTTAAAAATAGGCACAAATAAGCTGAATAGTGTTCAATAGTACATTTTCTTTTTATTTGCTTTGTGCCGCTAACCGAAAGCATTATGGTTATAAGTGGTCATGAAAAATAACCTCGAACCTACCAATCAAACCAAAACTCTTCAGTACAAGACGATCCGCCTAGATACCTAATGAACTGACTTTCAATACGCCAAATTGTCAAACGTTCAGTGGTTCTAGTTAAATTAGCAACCGGCCCAGGCATTTCATTGTACGTCGTTTAACGGCCCAGGCGACCAATTAAATGGCTAATTCAACCAGACGGCTGCGACATATACACATAACGTAATTTTTTAATGGTCATGAAGCTAAGTCCCAGGTGTTCAGATCAGAACAACAAACTGAAACTTATCTATATAATGTTTGAATATCTATTCTCCTGAAAGATTCTTGACCAGTTGTAAGTATCATTGAGTTGTACCATTGATGGCACTCGTGGGACATAGTAGGAGTATTAGTTTAAGTACATAAAACTGAAGCTAAAACAATAAACAACTTCATTTAAAACCTGCTCTAATAAGTTCATTAGGTAACAAGAAAAGAATACGGAAAATTAACTAAAATAAAAGTGGGATCCTAATATAAAGGTATAGAATTAGGTGTTATGACTTTGCATCACCAATAGTGCGATATTATGTCCTTTTCTGGTCATGAGCATGTTAAGAAAAGAGCAACACTACTCACCATTCAATGTCCGGTACCCTATCTGAATCCGGTGTGTCTGCGGCGAGCAAAGCTAACTTGGTCGCCGAAGAAATGCCCGTCTTACGGGCTATCTGTGATATTTCGCCCTGCAGTTTCTCCAATTGTGCCTGTCAAAGTCAATATACAGGGTAATTTTTAAAACACCTGATGGGTAAACAACATATAACATATACAATATTTGTAGGTGCGCGAATTTCACATTTTTTAACCGACTTCAAAAAAAGGAGGAGGGTATCAATTCTAACTTTCGACTGGATGGACCGATATTGATGATTCTTTTTTTGTTCGATGCGAAATAGTTGCCATTTGGTCCCATAAAAAAATTTTCAAAATCAGTTGGGTAGTTTGGTTTCTAAATCAAAAAAACTGAAATGAGAAAGTCATCTACGTATGCGAAATTGCGGATTTTTGCTTTCCTATGACTTTTTAGTGGAACGACATGACAGTAGGAAACAATGTGAGCTGACGGTCACCCATCTAGCTTTGATCTTAGAAAGTTATCACTAAAAATTGTGAAAAAAAAATTTAAACAAAAATTAAAACCGTCTTCAAAAAACTGAAAAGGAACTGAATAATTAAATTTAAGTTTGTACTCATCCCCTAAAAACATATTTTTGGAGTTGTTTGTTTAGATTAGACCGTTAGTTCCCAAAGTGGTCCAGGTGGACCCCCAGGGGTCCACGGGAGACTCGACGGGGGTCTACGATGGCGTGACAAAATAAACACATTCATGTCGAGTTTTGGGAATATGGCAGAAATTTAGCTGCTGGGGGTCCACCAGAACCAGCTAAATGTAGAAAGTGGTCTATGAGAAAAAAGTCTGGGAACCTCTGGTTTAGACAAAGGTAGCTTGCGATAGCTCCTCTCTACCTATCCCATTCGCATTCACTCCTACAGACTGATGTATCGTCTGCCGGTCCCTATCCAGTGGTGCTCTCACGCGTCGTTTTCCCAAGTGGCATCACCATATACTCTCACACGGTTCGCGTAACCTTACAATCAACCTAAATAGAAAATCAACTGAATGCTTCGGAGTGCAGGAACGTACGGCGTCTGAATACCATCACGGCAGGGCGAGAAACCAGCTCATCACCACCAAAAACCTCAAAACCTCAACACATTCTCCAAATTGCATAGTGAAAATACAGCCTAATTTCTTAGTTGCAACCAAACTTTACTAAGCAACTTTACATCATAATCATCTCAGCTGAAAAAAACAATTAAAACATTTTTTGATCATGACTTTAAAAAACTTATGTTTTATCCTACCTTCATCCTTAGTCGCTCTGCTAGCTGCCTAAACTTTCCCGGTTCGTGGAACCGCAAAGCCCGTTTGGTCCGGGCCGCTGGCTTCGTAGGCACCCGAGGGTCGAGCCATGGTCCAGCTTGTTCGCGAACTTCGGTCGGAGCGGCGAGCTGAGCACGGAACTCTTCGCGGCGTTTCGCGCGAATATTGGCCTGAGAGACAATAAAGGGACCTAGAATGGTACCTTGAGGAACTCTTAATCTGTTGGACCTAGTAGCGTTCCTTGAGTAACCCCAAAGTGTGGTTAAAGAATACTTTAGTGAAGTATTGAATAAATAAATAAATAATAAGATTTTATTAGATTAAAGAGGAATGAGACCTAGAATGCTTCCTTGAGGTACTCTTCATCTGTTGTACCTAGCAGAGTTCCTTGAGCAACCCTAAAATGTATTTACTACAGCTCTTTTGAGAATACTTGTCGTGTATTTTCGGATTTTACAGTAATTGAATGTAGCGAACTTGACGAACTTCCAAATAGAGATAAGAATCAGGAGAAATAATTATAATTTTCATAAACTTTTTCCTGCTTTATCAAGCTAACCAAATTTCAAGCAATTCTCTTCATTGTCAAATGTCTTAATATAGTTCTGTATACCCAATATAACTGTAATAACTAGGCAATCAAAAGCCTTCAAGCTATCGAAAACGCTTCAAAATAATCCTACCTTAAGTGTAGGCGCGACATGGGTTAGTTGTACTCTCTTGCCTGTCGTATCTATGGTTCTTCCTTCCTTATCCAATATCAATGGTGCTGGACCGGTAGACCCTTGATTGTTCAGCGCACCCCCTGAGAGAGAGAATGACGATATATGTCAATATTAATTAAAGTATTTTTTATAAATTTATGAAAAGGCTTTGCTATCTTAAAAATAACCTGTATAACTATAAGTAAATTGTTAAATAAAACATGTTGAACAATTTCTAATTAGAATTTTAATGAAAGAGCGAAGGTAATATTATGTCATCTATATAACACCGCTCCGGCATAACAAATGAATAAACATCCAAATGTGATCTTAAAGCCAGTGCGCTGTCGTATAAGGGAGCTATGACCATTAGGACACAGAATAAAATATTTAGCAACACCTTCAATGTGAAGAAGACTGAAATCAAATTATGCTGTATGCGGCTAATATTTGCCAATACGTAATTGGTAATTCTTAGTATTCGACCACGATTCGCAACTCGCTTACTAAGGGTCTTATCTTATAAACTTAAGACACAATTTTCTAAATTAAAACTTTTTACCTCAGGACCGCATACTATGGCTATTAAAATTTACAACCACATACCTAACAATATCAAAGAAATAAAAGAAAAAACGCTATTCAAAAATACATTAAAAAACTATCTCATCAATAAGTGCTATTATAATTTAAGCGATTTTTTTTATGAGTAATTACATACATAGAATGTTAATTAAGGCGCTTCGACAAATCACGAACCATCTGCTATGTAAGAATATCAAATAAGTGACAGACTAGAATAGAATAAGTGATGATATTAATGAGTGTTGATATTTAATTTAATGATAGATATATTTAATTTAAAAATTTATATAATTATTTAAAATATAATGTAGTGGAATTATTATATATAAAGTAATTATTCAGTGATATAAATGTAAATAATAAGTAATATGCATAAATTAATAATTAATAGTTTTGTATAGCCCTCTACTATTGCTATGCCCTTACAGGGCGCTGCATTGTAAAATATAATCTCATGTACCTCTATATGTAATTATCTACTATGTACATCAATGTGGCATGCAATAAATGAATTTGAATTTGAATTTATGTGCAAGTTTCGCAGTCGCACAACGAGCTATGGAACAAGCTATGTGAAGTGTTTCTCTGCGAGATAGAATCAGAAATGGGGGCATCTGTAAGAGAACCAAAGTCACTGACATAGCTCATAGGATTAGTAAGTTGAAGTGACAGTGGCCAGTGCATATAGCCTGCAGAACGAACAGCTGGTGGAGCGTTAAAGTCTTAGAATGGCACCAAGTACCGGAGAGCGCAAAGTAGGACGGCCTCCCACTAGATGGACAGACGACCTGGTCAGGGTCGCGGGGAGGCGTTGGATGCAGGCTGCGCAGAACCGTTCTATTTGAAAATTGATGGGGGAGGCCTTTGTTCAGCAGTGGATATCAGAGGTTGGTATGATGATGATGACGATGATGAATGAATATGATCATCTATAGGTACCTGCTAGTTTCCTTTGTATTCTGGCCTGAAGTTCAGCAATCTTCCTCTGCTTTTCCAACTCTTCAGCAGTGATTGGTACTGCCGCTGAAATTAGAACAATCATTACTATTATTTGAGTGTGATTTAGTTAGGTCTAATTTATGTCAATGCCCTATGGAATATATGTATTTCGAGTCTCAGTTTCAAGACAACCTAGAACACACTAGGTTGTCTAGAAACTGAGACTCGAAATACATAGCCTTTGTGCACATTAAAGACAACTTAAGGCCCTCGACTGGCTTAAGCCATCATACTTCTATGATGTTTTATGCTGGCACAAGATGTCTTTTGTCATTGCTAAAAAAAATGGATGACATTCGAATTTATACATTGGATGATAAATGTTTCTGAAAGAAATTTCTTCTACTAACAAATTGAAGTTTTGGATGTTGAAATTGTTCTAAGAATACTGATGACTTAGAATAAGTAGGTTATACTACTATTGTTACACTGTAATTTACTGTAATTAATATTATTGTTGAATGAATGCTTCTGCCAAATCCCTTTTTTTTGTATTCAGTGTAGTTCAATAATATTGTACATTGAATACAAATATAAGCACACAATGTCTGATGATACAGGCATCTCATCACCTAGTAACTCACCTGGTTTGGAGTACAGCACTGGTTTGATCACACTGGGAGGCGGTATAGAGTTGTTTTGTTGCATTTGAACCTTAATGTGTTGTGCTGCGGCGACTGCTGCGTTCACACTGGGTCTCTGCTCACCTTTCATCACTATGAGAGCTCTTTTACGTTCTTCTATCTCTTTTTGAGCATTTGCCATCATTAGCTGTAATAATTGCAAAAATTTTAAGTAACCCCTGGCGTCATTAATCATCTATCTAACTCATCCAATCCAATCATCTCATTGAGACTATTCATAAGAGCCCAAACATGCTATATCTGCTGTAAGTTTCTGAAGAATTAAGCATTTCACAGACTTTTTGATGGTATAGGATCAGCTAAAAGTTAGTATGTCATATCAATGTCATCGAAGTGACAGTACACGAAATTTGAAATCAATCGTTAAAAAGTTAGTAAAATCCTAATATTAGGTAGAAAATAAGCTGATAATCATCAAACGCCTGAACTGATCTTCATAAATTATAGCTAAGAGCCATCGTAGTCACATCAGCTTTCAAACAAAAAAAACCGAATCAAAATCGGTCCATTCGTTTAGATACACAGACAGACACGTCAAACTGATAACACCCCCTTTTTTCGTCGGGGGTTAATAAGAAAAGAAAGACATTTAAAAACAGTTTTTTTTATGAATAAAATAGTGATTTTGCCTTGTTATTGCAGGTGTCTATAGGCAGTGGTAACCGCTTACCATCAGGTGGGCCGTCAGGTTGTTTGTCATCTAGTTGTATAAAAAAAAAACCTATTGTGACAGAAAAGATAGGTTAAAAAATATCATAGGGCTATCCCAAATCATGAGCACTCATCCAGAATGCGGAAGGTTTATATAGGGATCCTAGGATATAGGGGGAAGTTGGCATAATTTGTTTTCTCCTAATATACTTTGGCATAACGAAAATCGCATATTGTTTTTACGCATAATATTACTTAGTCATAATCTTTATTTTGCATAATATATCATCATCGTATCCGCCGAGAGACGCCCACTGCTGGGCATAGGCCTCCCCCAAGCATAATATATATTTTTAAATAATTGTAATTTAAGACTAAATTACACATAATTGCAATTTGCATAATGGTTTTAGGCATAATGTAAAGTCGTATAAATGAACATGTATTTGAGTAGGTACATAAAAATGAGGCACATGCCTAATAGTAGGTTAGGGTGCCCCGAAAAGTATTTTATTAGAGCAATATATAAAATTGTGTAATGTTGTTGCCAATATTCACTATGGTTTTGTATCATTATGCCTTTTTATAATTATGGTTTAGTATATTATGCTTAAATATTGTTATGCTGCTGATAGTTATGAGTTAAAGAATTATGCTGAAATTTTTATGGTTAAATAGAATAATGTGTGTTAATATTATGCGTAATTATACTATGCCAATATATATTATGACTTATTATGCATTCTTATAGGGATTTTCTGAATATGTTTATAACATTTATTATAATGTTAAAAATTAAATAAGGAAAGTATGCAACACACCATACTTAATTATTAAATAAAAAAGTTATTATTTTTACACAATTTATACATCAACAATATCGAATGTTACAAAATTTAAAATCCCAGAAAGAGCCATATTAAGATCAACATTTCGATGCAATTACATAAATAACTACCTAATTCCGACCTCTGCTTATAACACGGACACATTTATAGCTTTAAAGTGAATTGTTAACAGAGAAAATAAAGGCAATTCAAATTGAATTACTTCACTTTGCAGTTTTAATTTAGGTAACATAAAAATTTGGTGAAAGTTCAGTTGATTTAACTACACATCTGTGTACAATGTGGCTGCTAGCAGCTCTGCCGATAGCCTATGTCCTATCTCAGGATTTGATCTACCTAAATGTTGAATTGCATCTAAGTCAGAGCAGTGGTTTAGGAATATGAATGACTACACAAGTTTGTTGCCAGAATCTTCTTGGTATGTTCAACTTTTGGAACCCGTGTAAATTCAGACAGAGTGACATACAGACAGACAGACTGACTGACAATCAGGCTGTCTGTCTGTATGACATTGTTAGTTAATATTATTTTATGTGTTAGACATAAAGATTTTTTGATTTGAAAGTGCTTCTTGGGGGGCCTAATTGAATAAAGATATTTTCATTTTCATTTTCAATAAAAATATGACAGACAGACAAGCAGAGTTACAAACCTTAATTCTATCAGCACTCAGTCCAGCAATTTTGGATCCAACCGTCTCCCCTTCAGGCATAGCCACGGGCAAAGGTAACACTTCAATACCATTAGCTAACAATTTCTCTTTTTCCCTATCAATCAAGTCCTTCTCGTCTTTCTTAATCTCTTTCTCTTCGTGGCGGGGTTCCTTCTCTTCATAACGTGACTTTTTACTGTCACCTCTGTCTCCATCGTGCTTACGTTTCTGTGACTTTGATGTGGTGACAAGCTCTTGGGCTAAAGCGAGCACTTTGTCAGCTAGTTTGCTTGCCTTCTTTGAATCTATGTGAGATGATATCTTGTCTATAATCTTACGACGTTCATATCTGGAAAAAATACAAATTAAGATACTGTTAAAGATTACACATTATCGATAGATTTAAACTTTATTGCACAAGGCACAAGAAGGAAAAGTACAGTAGGTAAGGCAAAGCATGATAAATAAAAGTGGACACAGAATACAACTTGTATGGTAATAAGTTTCATATTATCTGGGTTACTGGGTTACATTTCAAGGAAGACAAATATATTATTAGGTTAACTACCCTTTGGCTGTATGTGATTCGTGCTGTCACTAGAGGAAACTATAAATAAAGCCGACACAGTCAAATCTGTTTTGGATGTTCGTTGGTTGCCGAGCTGACAGGTTCTCTGGTGGTCGGTGCGATTTGCAGTAAGTGAATTTTGCTAGTCTATAGGAATCCTTATTTTGCTATCAGTGTGTGATGTTTATTTAAAAACTAACAACTGTTTGATTATCTTTTGAAATTGTTAATTTGAATGATTAAATTAATTAAGATTTGTTAGAAACTGTTATTTTTTTTAAAACAGCAGGCAGGCAAACAGCCTGTAAGGCCGCATATGAAGAGAATTGGGAGCTTTGAATGGTTGTTAATACATTCTTTATAATTTAACAATCTAAATTTTAATTTCCATTGACAGTCAGAGTCCAAAATGCCCCTGTTTCATTATTTAATGAATATTTGCAAACATTGCACTGACAAAATTAGTTACATGTAAGAATTAACTAAATCTTACCCATTAGATAAACATGACGACACCGTCGACAGCAGAGAATTATCCGACTTCCCTATAGTCCTGTATATAGCTCTGTCCAAAGACGAACGCAGTTCATCCACCTCCCGCCGCGACAGCTGCAGAGCCATGATTAAATCACAAAATAAAACGAAAATTCACTGTCCTACACACCTTTTAGGTTAAGTTATTATTACACAATTCAGATTATGTTTATCTAAAGTATTATATACAAAAATGAAGAATTATTGTAATATATTACTTTTAAGCACGGTATTTTGCATTTTAACAATAAACTTTTGATAAAATTTAAGAAAAAAATAAATTTGGTTGATATTTTTTGACGTAAACATAAAATACACAGATTACAATTTTAATATCTATCATAGACAATTGGGGTGGCAAGTTAATGCAACTATTATTGTACTCTTTGCAACTCCAACTAAAGTAAAAATATTTTTTATTGAGTGCATTTTGACAATTGCAGTTTTGGGATCTGGCGTCTACAAATTGATAGTGAGAATAATCGATATAGAAGACAAGGAATTTACGTATTAAACATCGTCAATCGTTTTAAAATAGTTTTACTACTAGCTGTCCAATTAGTATGCTTTTTTAAAAAAAATGCGCAGGAAGTTGTCTTCCATTAAAGCGTGGCTATACTGTCTTTTTCTTTCCTGGGTGTATGACAGAATTTTGAAGAAAGGCCAATGTGCATCCGGTGCCCGAAACGGAAGACCGATTAGATCCAGCTAACTACCGCCCAATTGGTGGTTAAGCTAGCTCTTAAGTAATGTGTGAAGTGACCAATAAATTATATTATTATCATTATAACTGTCACCTGGGTTCCTTGCAAGTTCGTTCCTTCCCTTTTCACTCTTCAGAGCACAACTCTTTCGGCACAGGGTTTCTGAAACTTGCTCGGAATGGAGATGGAATGGAATGGAGATCGGAATGGAAACAAGGTGATCAATTAAGATTTTTTACGCCTGACCAAGTTATGCCTGCTTCATAAAACCCAAGTCTGCGCGGCGACCGCCTAATATTATTGGTATGAACATTGGTATAGTTTATGTCTTCACATTGTCATTTTGAATTGAACTATGGCATTCACTGACGTCTGAATATTACACTGCTTTCAATCATGTATGACATTCACCGATGTGTGATTGCCATAATTGAATTCAATATGTCAATGTGACTTCATAAGCGATACTTATGTTCATACCAATAAAGATAGGCGGTCACCCCGCTGGTCTTGGAATATTGCTCGTAGAACTTCAAGGATGGCTCCATCAAGTACCTTCTAAATGGACTCTTCTTACCGCTTCACATCAGATGGTGTTGAGTAATTTGCCGTGCTTTGTATAAATAAAATTGTACTATATAATTATGATTCATCATTTCAGTCGAGAGACGCCCACTGCTGGGCATAGGCCTCCCCCGAAGATCTCCATACCGATCGGTTCTGCGCTGTCCGCATCCATCGGCTACCCGTGACCGTCACCAGATCGTCGGTCCACCTTGTGGGAGGCCTACCTACGCTGCGTCTACCGGTACGCGACTGCCACTCGAGAACTTTTTCGCCCCTACTGCCGTCAGTCCTTCTTGCAATGTGGCCTGCCTACTGCCACTTGCGGCTCGCAATTCTTCGGGCTATGTCGGTGACCTCAGTTCTCCTACGGATCTCATCATTTCTGATTCAATCACGCAGAGAAACCCCGAGCATAGCCCTCTCCATTGCCCTTTGGGTGACATTGAGCCTTCTAATAAATCATAATTTATTCAATTATCATCATAATCATCATCACTAGCCTATATACGTCCCACTGCGCTGGGCTCAGGCCTTCTTACATGGGGGAAACACATGAGGAGTATGGGTTATAATACCACCACGCTCAATGCGGTTTGGTGGGTTAAACCGGTTGCAGTAACAAACGGGGCCAACGGCTTAACGTGCCTTCCGAAGCACGGAGGAGCTTGAAATGATAACTGTGGTGTCTTTGTATCCTTTTCGGCACTCTCAAAGGCAGTGGCTATTTTGACAGCCTGATCAAAGGACAGGCTATCACCTTCCGTTAAAAGCTTTTTTATTAAGTTTTGATTGGATAAGCCACATACAAACCTATCCCTCAAGGCTTCATTTAAAAATGTACCGAAATTACATAGGGCAGCTTTACCTTTAATGTCTACTACAAAGTCATTAACAGTTTGACTATCCTTTTGTCTCGAATTATAAAAGTCATATCGCTCTGCAATAAATGACTATATAGTGCTCCGATTATGTAGTAACTAGTTGATTATACGTTTTATGTGATGGTATATAGGGCGACACTAAGTTTTTTAGAACGTTATAACTTTCTGGCCCAATCAAAGTTATGAGCATATGCACTTTCTTGTCGTCGGCTATTCCATTAACAATAAAAAACTGTTCCATCCTATCTATGTAGGCAGAGAAGTCCGTTTGAGAACTGTAAGGCTCGATATTTCCATTCATCCTCGTCGCCAATATTATGTTTTGATAATAACACTTCAAATACTATGACTTACTAGTTTATTACTATATTAATCTTACAATATAACACAACTCTTCTTTGAGTGAGTACTCCTTACCCAAGCGTAACTCGACACTGACATTTACAATTACGACGTTCCTTTCTACAAAGACACCACAATAACAAACTTTAATTGATATATCCCGGGATCGACCACGGCGGAAGTTGTTTTGTTTTCGGATCGAAATCAGAGCGTTCAAACCACTACGCCACTAAGCTCCTAAGCTGTTAACAGGTAGAATTTTCCCTTGATTTACAGGGTAAGTGGCGTGTAGTGCATAGTGTTATTCTATCATTAGTTGCTTTAATAATATGAAATAAGAATAATGGAGTTATGTCAAATCAAATAAATATTACATTTAATGCAGATTTTTTTACTCTTTTAGTTTCACTTATGCTTGGGTTCGTTGATGGCCTGGTAGGTGGACGTGCTGGATGGATGGCGAGTAATAGTCAGGAATCTTCAGTATTGTATTTATTCGACAGAGAGACACACTTACAGGTTTTCAGGCAAAGTACAAGAGATTGCCACATACAAATATATTTATTAACAAACTAATTTATTCATATGGCAAGTATGCAACATGCCCCTTTTTATAAAAAGTAAAGATGACAATTGATTTATTAATGACAATAAAGAGGTTATGTTTATATACAGTTTGTACTTATATAATTAAGTGATTGACAATTTATAATGTGACTAAAGTATAAGTGTAACATATTTATTTTATTTATTTTTTTACAATTTTTTACTAAATTTAAGACAATGTTATTCCTTACAATAAATATTTTTACAAATCAAGTTTGTTTGTTTTCTTCAATAATCTCCCTCTGCTACTATATTTCTTTTCAGAATTATGATCATTACTGCTACTTTCAGGTGAGTTAATGTTAACATTTAATTCTGTTGGACTACATAAATTAATATCTGACAATGATTGACTAACATACTCGTTATAATCATGTATGCTTTCATCTGACATTCTCCTTGAATCTATGGCTATGAACTCTGGAGATTTAATAGTTACATTTGATTGTGAACTACTGCTTTGTGATTCCAATGACATAAATGAATCTGATTCATTTGCTTGGTTATTTACATTCAATTGACTTGATGTACTAGGCGAATCTAAAGTAAAAGTGAAAATACAATCTTCATTTTCTTTAAATTTCTTATTTTCAAATAATTTTGGCATATGACTATTATTTAACAATCTTTTTGACATATTATTTCTCTCTTGACTTGATTTTTCAATATTATAATTTTTGTGACTAGTGTTAAATGTTACTTTTTTCTTATTGTAATTATTTTTAGACAATGAGTTATTCTCAATATGATCATGACTATAATTTTTTCTTAAATGCTTGGAATTTCTTCTATAAATACTTCCCTGACTATCTTTTACAATATAAGATCTAGGAAATTGTGTTAAAGATATGATTGTACCTTTTGTCCATATTTTATCTTTAGGGTTCTTTTTAAAGAATATGCATTCATGTGTTTGAAATTTTTGACATTGTTTAGCATTTCTGTTGTAATAATTTTCTGTCTTAAATAAATAATTCTTTTTAGACTTAATATGATCAGAAAATTTTACAAGTTTTGGTTTAAAATTGTCTAATTTACTAGGCAATTTCGTTCTTAAAGATCTAGACATAAGTAATTGAGCTGGTGAACTCATATTATTATTTCTAGGTGTAGTTCTATATTGTAATAATCCAATATAAGGATCTGTGTTAGATTTCTCACATTTTCTAAATATGTTTTTTATAATTTTTACAGATATTTCTGCAAGACCATTTGATTGTGGATAATTTGGACTAGACATAATGTGTTGAATACCCCACTCATGAAGAAAACTTTTAAAATCTATAGAACTGTATGGCGGACCTCCGTCACTGACAATTTGCATAGGTATACCATGTCGAGCAAATATTGATTTTAACTGAGTTATTACACTTGAACTTCGACTATCTTTGTTTAAATTTGCAATTTCGATGTAATTAGAATAAAAATCTACGACTAATAAATATTTTTTTCCTTTATATTCAAATAAATCAGTGGCTACTTTTTGCCATGGAAATATAGGTTGTTCATGTGATAAAAGTGTTTCTTTGCATTTATTTGGACTAAAAATAGAACATGATTCACATTGTTGTATTTTATTTTCAATATCCTGATTAATTTTAGGCCAATAAACTGTTCCTCTAGCCTGATTCTTTGTCTTTTCAATTCCTAAATGTCCTTCATGTAGAATATTTAATATTTCTGTTCTTAAAGTTGTAGGAATAATTATAAAATTATTTTTAAAAAGTAATTTATCTATGCAGTGAATTTCTTCTTTAATGTTCCAATAAGGTAATACTTTACTATCACAATGATTTTTACATTTAGGCCAACCATTTTGATAATATTCTCTAAGTTTTTGTAAAGTTACATCTTGACAAGTGTGTTCTAAAATTGTATTTAACTTTTCTTGTGAAATAGCTAAGTTTGAGGTTAGTAAATTAACATGTATTTCTACATTTTTAAATTATTACGAATTTTTAAATTATTACAATTAACAATTATTTCCCAATTATTTGAAGAGTTATTATTTATTGATCTAATTATACATTTATTTTCTACATTTGACTTAGAATTTATTAGACTTACTTTGTTTGAAGTTTTATTTATATTGTTTTTGAAAAAACATTGTTTCGCAAAATGATTTTTCTTTTTGCAAATTCCGCAGATTTTTCCTTCGGCTGGACACTTGACTCGGTGTATTTGCCCACATCTTTGACAACTTCTTGAGTTTGGAGACTGGTTCCCTTTAAGAGACTGGCTTCTTTTGTATGTTTCCCGACTTGGTGACTTGAAAGAATTTCTATTTGATTTACTCGTTTTAGATCTAAATGACAAGGTTTGGACTGTCTCTGGTTTCTCACTCGCATTGTTGTTTAATTTTGACGATCTCTCTTGTGACAATTCTAAACTTTTTGCTATTCTTAGAGCTTTTTCAATATCTAGTTTTTCTTCTTGCAATAATCTTTCTTTAGTGTAAGTATTTTTTATACCAATCACGAACATATCTTTAATGAGTGTGTCTTTGAAAGATTCAAACTCACACGTGGCTGACAAATTGCTTAATATTGTAATGTATTCGTCTAAAGTTTCCTCGGCTTTTTGGTATCTTGTGAAAAATTTATATCTTTCAACTGTAATGTTGCTGTACGGATTAAATTTTTTATCGAATTTTTGTAATACCTCGTGGAGAGTTACGGTCGGTGATTTCCGGTCTATTTCGAAACTGTTAAATATTTCAATGCCTTTATCCCCAATGGCATTTAATAGAATTGCAATTTGCTTCTGTTGCGACTGGCTGGCTATATCATTTGCATCGGCAAATATTTCAAATTTTTGTTTCCACTGTCGCCATTTTTCACACGCGTTTGTACCACTGTCAATGGTGAGAGGCTTCATTTGCGCGACGATGAGGTTATTCTTCGAATTAGTCATTTTCGTTTTAAGAGATCACTTCTGACACCATGCTTGGGTTCGTTGATGGCCTGGTAGGTGGACGTGCTGGATGGATGGCGAGTAATAGTCAGGAATCTTCAGTATTGTATTTATTCGACAGAGAGACACACTTACAGGTTTTCAGGCAAAGTACAAGAGATTGCCACATACAAATATATTTATTAACAAACTAATTTATTCATATGGCAAGTATGCAACAACTTATAGCTTAAACTAATGGTATCGTTAGTTTGCGCGATAAGAGAAACTGTAAATATTTTCACTTTGATAGTTTTTTCTAAACTGGTATTCTTTTTGTCTATGGTTTTAAATAACGTTCCAATGCACGCAAGTATTAATATTATGAAACATGCCTAAGGTTATATTTTAATAAAAATGATAATTCAATTTCATAATTTATAAATATGCACTTACATTTTAATGAAGCATAAAACACAGTTTTTTATTGCGATTGAATTCTATAATATTATTTCTAGGCAAAATATTTTTCGAATTGCATTTGACATTTCAAATTACATCGTAAAACGAAATAGATCCATTCCTGTTGTTTGTGATTTTGTTTTAATCTTTTTCATTTATTTGACGGTAAAATATTCGCGATTTTACCGTCAAAAATCACATATTAACCTATTTTTTATCATAATTTGAGCTTTAAAAATAATTTCATTTAATTTGATACGCTAGTTTTCTGTATAGTGACTGTAAACATAACCTCGAAATGTCTGATGATGAAGATGTAATTTTGGTGAAGAAAAGTAAGCAAGTACACTATGGGTCCTTGGAGGAACAAGAAAAGGCGCGGCTGGCGGCTCTCGCCGCTGCAGCCAGAGATGGCGTCGAAGAAACTGGTGGAAAAGATCTGGGAGACATACAGATATCTAATGGTAACTTTTAACATTTTTTTCTGTGGCTGTTTACTGGCCTGGATCAAAATTAAAATCCTATCAAAATATATTTATTCAGATAGCCCAAGAAGCCCTTTCCAATTGTCAAAGTCCTTTAGGTCATGTCCTAATTAAATCTCATTGCATTAGAATACGTTTTTTTAATTCTGTTCTTGGGTAACTCTTAGCCTTCATCTTATCTTATGGTAGGTAAGTAATGATAAAGCTGAAGATGGAAGCGAGCTACACTAACCAAAATGAGCAGAAAAATTCTGCCGCCACGGGCTTTGAACCTCACACCTCTTGATCTAAAGCTGAAGTTGTTAAACAATTCATTTCAGTACATCTATTATGACTTTAGCATTTGGGGTGTGTTGCGCTCCCAGTTGATGCTATGGAAGACCAGTGCTTTGACTGTCCAGGTTGCAGCATACGCTGAGTAGTGACCATTTGGTTATTAAGTGCTTATGTTTTAAAGTTCCCATTGTTTGGTAGTTTTTTTTTATTTTATAACCAATAAATGTTTTTCATTTTCATTAAAGATCGTTTAATAACTTATTGTAAAAATGCAATAAAATGAATTGTATTGAACCAAATATATGACTACAGTTTCCATTATGCAACTTCAATAAGGTGAATAGTCTCAATAAAATTCTCAAAATCTTACACACCAAATCCTTTATTATAATGATCTTTCATATTGCATGTCTAAACATCACCTGTACACAATATTGTACCTATTGTAATAAAAATCTTGACTGACACCACTGAATGTGGCCAAAAACTCTCCATTTAATTATAAAGCTGTTTTACACCATTTAATCCCTTCCACATCATAACCATCCTATAAGAATTTCATGTCTTGAAGCGGGAACCGAATGTGTAACCTTATTCCAGGCAACTCTAACCACTGTGCTACTCAGGACTTGAGAGAACCATATGTATTACTTTTATTCTTTCTAAAATGACTGTGTAACATTGAAAAAAAATTTTTTTGGACATTGTGAGGGTAAGACAAATGCTCATAAATAACACAAAAACAGGGTTATCCCAAATCCTCAGGTCAGATATGTTACCCAAGTTGTGAAAGATTTTTCTGAATAAATAAAATAAATGTCAACATCAAAGTAAACAGCCATTTACCAGCCAACATAATTATACAGATCACATTAGGGACCCTGTCGAGCATCGATGGGTAGATGAGAGGACGACGCTACCGACGTCTTACTCATTTAACAATTTCCAATTCTTTAAACTTATGTGTGTTCATGCATTTGTGTAATAAAATAGAGATAAATATAAACAGAAACTCTTAACTTTTAATCTATTTTGTCGTTTATATGTAATATATTTGGGTGTGTGTATATATATATAACATTTACGTAGTTACGCTCATGATAATTTGTTATACATTTGAGTTTGGAGTTGATTGTAACAATAATTGATGTATTCCACTTGTTTTACTTGGTGCTGCTGTGTGCACATACTTTGGCTTATTGTCTAGTTATAAAACTATGTAATCAAATAATTAAATGTAATAGTGACTGTAAGCTGTTCTGTGTACCTAATAAATAAATAAATAAATAAATAAATTTATTTAGAAAAAAATGTTGCTATATTTATGATTTTCCACTAAATTTTATAAAGATATTGATATGATATTTTATTTGTAAATACATGAGTGTACATAAAATCAGATGTTACAAAATATCACATGATATTCTAGCATGTTTTTGACATTTCTAGCATAGAAATTAATTATAATTTATCTTTTATCGCTAAATACAGTGTGCCTCTTGCCATAGGCCTTCTGCAACTCTCTCCAATACACCCTTTCTCTTGCCACTCTCCTCCAATATGGACCGGCAGCAAGCCTGAGCTCATCTTTCTTTCGTGGGAACATCACCTCAGGCTTGCTTGAAAGGAAAAATAAAGGTGGACCCCACTTTCTTTTTCCTTTCCTAGGGCAACAGTGAATTAGCCTTTGGCTCCACTTTACACTGTACAGTATGACCGGCCCATCCCAATTTTTTAGAGTCTTCTCTAGCAAGAATGCCTGTGATTTTCGCCATCAAAATTTTCAGAGCAGTCACTGAAACTGTGAAAGACTTATGTAGATATTCAGGTCAGGGTTTTGAAGGTATCAGCTGGTGTCCGTAGGGTACTTGAAGTAAAACAGGCGGCTGCCTGAAGAATAAATCGTATCGTATATTTGGTTGGTCTATATTTTTACATATTGCAACTATCGGGGTGCTCAGCAAGTAATCTTAACTCTAACAACTTTCACCTAACTCAGCACATAATGTGTAATACAAACAAAAGACAATAATCAAACTTACATGCTAGCTTAATTTAACATTATACTATATAACATATTTCACTATGTACACTACGGTCGTTCTGCCGTCTACAACTTTTCTGAATAAAGCTATTTTTATTTGTTAAAAGAATACATGGAGCTCGAAGAAGAAATGACAAGAGACAAGAAAGCATTGCTTGAAGAGTTTGAAAGAAGGCGCAAGGCTCGACAGTTGAATGTGTCCACAGATGACGATGAGGTAATGAAATTCAATATTTATTTGCGTTAAAACTGGTACAGATGACAGCACATCAAGTGTAACAGTTACACAAAGAAATCACTGCTATTACAAATGGAATAGGGTTGGTCTTAAGGTCTGACAGTCACGCTTGGTATGCTAGCCACTTATACCCAATTATCTTATAATCGGATTTTATTTACCTAAACTTCAAGAGATTACTGAGTATTATAATAATAATAATAATAGTTTATTCAGAAAATTCATAACAAATAGTTTAAAATAGTAACAACGTTACTTAGGTACTATAAACAACAATGTGCCTGAACTAGGAAATCCCGTATTTCAGGCTGAAGGGCTTTAATACAGTTAAAAATAATCACTAATTAATATACAAAAACAAAGGCAATATACATTAAATTTACTTATAGTAGTTAAAGGGAGACCAAACATTTAAAATAAAGAATACTAACATTTTAAAAAACCCAAATAAAAGTCCTTAAAGAATAAAACTTAACTTATTACTGACAGTAAATTACATACACACATATTTAATTACAAGCAAAAATTATTTCAATACAGTTATCAGTTTCTCTGTATCTTCGTATAATAAACTTTGAAGTTTGAAGATAAACTGAAGATATATTGAGATAGAGTTGATACAACTACCATTCACCTTATTGCTTTGTTAGGGATATTCTTTTTTTGTATATTCAATTGAGAAGGTATGAGAGTGCTTATATCTGGCGATGGCTGAAGCTCGTCTTTCAATGAATTCAGGTGATATTTTTGTCACGACAAAGGCGCGCGCCTTTGTCACATACGTGCAATTATTGGACATGGACGGTATTTCACCTAAGGCCTCAGAATGACAACGCACCTGCAATACCAAGTGATATGTTCCTTGTTATTGCAGGTGTCTATAGGTGACGGTAACCACTCATCACTAGGTGGGCCGTCGGCTTGTTTGTCATCTAGTTATATAAAGAAAAATATACCCCCGGCCCTCATATTTTCAGGCAGTGACTAGTCTTAAATTGAAGAGCAAAATACTTATAGTCTTGCGAGTATGTTTTCCTTTACATTTACATTCAACGTTAAATAAGACTATTTTCAGTCAATTACAAACCACAGAAACACAACATTTAAAGTATTGGTGCAATTATCATCAATATCATGATCCCTGGACATCCTCCTCGCATCGTGTCCCTCATTGATGAGGGTCGTGACCTTCCTTTGGTGTCATCTTTACCGCGTTGATTTTGCGCCATCCCGATCTATCTTCAGCAGTATGCAGAGCATCGTGCAAGTTGGTTTCGAGAGTGCCACGAACCTGGTCTATCCAACGCATCTTGCTGCGACCCCGCGGTCTCTTCCCTTCTATTTTGCCAGTGACCATAAGTTTCTCGAGGCTATCTCCGTTCCTCCTGGCAATGTGGCCGAAGTATTCAAGAACTCTCCGTAGGCAGATGGTTGATAGCCTGGTCGATATATGTAGTTCACGCAGGATTGATGCGTTGGTGCGGCGCACCGTCCAAGGAATCAGCAGCAGATGCCTCCAGCACCACATCTCGAACGCGTCTATGCGACGGCAATCAACCTTTCTCATAGTCCACGTTTCGGCTCCGTATAGGAATATGGAGAAACCAGGGTGCGCACAGTTTATTTTAGTTCTTTTTTTTGACATGTTTCTGTCCTTCCATGTTCTACCGAGATGGACATAGGCTTCTCCAAATAAACGCCACTCTGCTCTATCATTGGCTAGCCTCATCCAGCTACTTCTAGCCAATTTGCGAAGATTGTTTCAATAAAGAGTTCCTTTCCCCCAGGTCCGCAGAAGCTTAAGGCAGCTGGGAGAGCCAGTCTGTCTGTTCGGAGAGGGTCCGGCAGAGAGGAGGGTACGGCTCAGGGATCTGCTCAGCTAGTAAGATATCTTTTTCATTCTGTATTTTGTTAATAATTGTATAAAACAGAGAAACTTTCTCCCTCGTACGCTCAGGTTATGGAATGAGCTCCCTGCAGAAGTTTTCTCGAAGGAGTACAGCACGGGGCTCTTCAAAAAAGGCGTGAAAAGGTTTTTACAGGGTCGGCAACGCGCAAGTGATACCCCTGGTGTTGCAAGCGTCCATAGGCTACGGTAACCGCTTACCATCAGGTGGTCCATATGCTTGATACAAAAAATAATTGTAATAGCAGACTGTTCTTACAGTCGGTTCTTACAACTTTTTTTGCTAATATAAATAGAAAAGCTCGCAATTTAAAATGATACCCGTTTAATCCACTACGTATTGCTAGGGAGAGGGAAAGCAATGCACAGATAAGCTAAAGACGTAAAACATAGGTTAGTGTTTCCATTTTACATATGCAATATAAAATGTTGGAGTTGCCAACAATGATCAATCACATAAAGTACCGCTTCATCAACAACCTACACACACACACACACACAAACACATACACACACATAGCTGCGCACTCAAGCAAGCGCAGCGCAGCACATACATGAAGTAAATTACGATTCGATTTGGAAAATTCTTTTTTTTACAACTCTGTTCGATTCTGGGCGGCTGTACCTCTATAACAGGGATTAATTATATCAGGAGCTAGGTGGCGTAGTGGTTTTAGCGCTCTGGTTTCGGTTACGAAAGCAAAGCCACTTTCTCCATGGTCGGAGGCGGCTCGGTGAAATGCTTCGACAAACCCCGGGTCGTCTCCATTATGGGCATGGGGAAACCGGAGTGGTTCAGCAGGTATTCCCAGTGCCGCTATGATCAGGCGCTGGGCGACCCCTGCACAGGCCCACGTCTAGCCGACGGCCCGCTGGTCCACCTAACCAGCGGTTTTGGGTGTCGTCCGTAAACGGATTCCACTCAGAAAAAAAATGGTCGGTCCCGGGATGGGTCAATCCAAATGTATAATCTCGAGTTCCTCCGTGCAGGCACGTTAAGCCGTTGGTCCCGGTTGTTTCTGCAACCGCTTTAACCCACCAACCCGCATTGGGCCAGCGTGCTGGTATTACGGCCCATGCTCCTCGTGTGTTTCTTCTATTGAGGAAGGCATGTGCCCAGCAGCGGGACGTATATAGGCTAGGATAATGATCATTATATCTTAGAAGCGAGCCTTTGTCCTACAACTTTTCATAGATATTTACCCCTAATGAGGAACTGGGTTATAATGCCGGTATTTTTTTATAAGGTGGTAATCAAGCATACGGCCCAGCAGTTAAGCGGTATCACTAGCGCGTTGCCGAACCTGTAAAAACCTTTTCAAGCACCTGGTAACAGCCCAAGTATTGGTTGCTTACCTGTGATTTTTCCACCAGCCTCGGTGAAGATGCTATCCATAAGAAGATGGAGGAGGAGGAGGCGCGGATAGAGCGAGACAGAGGCAGAGAGGGCACGTGGTATCATGAAGGGCCGCCACAATTGAGAGACGCGAGATTATGGATAGCGCGGTACTCTTTGCCTCGAGCTAAAGAGAGGTAACAATTATTATTAGTTAACAGTTATTCTATTCTATTTTTAATGACTTTCAGACACAATAGGGCAGGGATGGCGAAACAATGGCACGCGACATAATATTTTGGACACCAGACACATTTAATTGTTTGAAGAAGCTAGCACATGCTATTTTAACAATAGTTTCATCAACCTCTGCCTGCAAGACATTATTCTCCTTGAAGAATTATTAACAATAAAGACTCGGTTAGAAACTGTTTGACAGATGACTCCAGGTCAGCATGCATTCTGCTAAAAGTAACATCTTACAATCCTAACATATGTTATTTGTCATCTAACCTGCAACAACAGAAGTCACACTATTTGATGGTCATAGACGTACCATCAAAATTATTTGATGGCATGTCTATGACTTCATTAAACATATCTTTTAGAAAATGGCACATTAATACGTAAAGGTTCGCCATCCCTGCAATAAGTATACAACTTTTCTCTCAAAAAAGGTGTTTATAACTCGCGAAGAAATATTGCAAAAGGAATAGTATGTTTAAGATCATTAGTTTCACAGATACACTGGTATGCTTGATGTGTAGCGGCGCGACGTCCAAACATGCTCCATAGAAAATGTACGAACAGGTGACGTCACATGTTCCTATATTACTAAGACATGGGCGATACTGACAAAATTAGTAGTATATGTATGTTTTTATCCTTAGTTGCAATTTAATATCATGAACATTTTTCATAAATTTTGTATTGAAATTGACCATTTTTATGAATTTTCTAAACAGTACAACTTTAATAATATTCCATAACTTTTAAGTTTCAATTGTCTTTATGGGTAACAATGGCATATATATATATGCCATTGTGGCAACAATGGCATTTGGGTAACAATGGCATATTTCAGAATTTGTGAAAAAATACGTCATATTCATCCCTATTGTAGAATCTTGTTATTGATATGATGGTATATCTTCTCTTCAGGCTGTCGAAGGCTCGTGAGGACTTGAAGCTGGCTGGCAGTGTTCGAGCAGCCGCAAAGCAGGAGTCCCAGAGGAAGGCTTCCGCCATGTCGATATACTGCAGTCAGGTTAGACACAACCTCTTACACCAATAGTAGATTCTAAAAATTAATTTTAAAAAATACAAAATCTTTATTATTACTCAATCCTCAATCATTTATTGCAACCATAATGTAGTACATAGGTGTTACACATAATTATACAGATCAGATTATGGACCCTGTCGTGCATCGCAATGGGTAGAGGAGAGGACGTCGCCTTACTCATTTAACAATTACCAATTATTTAAAATTATTTGTGTGTACAAGCATTTGTGTATAACACTTAACAGATAAATAATAAATAGACACTCTTATAGTTTAATTTATTTTGTCGTTTAGGTACTCTTGGAGACTGTAATAGCATTTATGTGATAACATTTCTTTTAAGCATTTTATGAATATTTTATCGTGTTTTTCTTGACGTAGTTTATCTGGTAGTTTGTTTATAATTTGATTTCCAAATTTTGCTGAAAGTTAATTGTTTACGTTTTAATAGCTTTAATATTATAATAATAATAATATTCATACACTCACACCGGCGCTAGAATGGGATCAAGATCCTTTCCTATTTAACAATAAAAAAATGTTACACATATGCGAGATAGTTTTCCTTTCAGATACTATGTGCAAACATTGTGAGGGGATTATGGGTGCATAAAGGCACCCATCCCACCCGAAATCCCCTTCTAATGAAGCATCTCGTGCTCTTTCTTATACTATGTGCATTGTGAGGGGATTTTGGGTGCTTAAAAGCACCCACCGCATCCGAAATCCCCTAAATCGCTATAGATTAAACGTGACTTGATAAATTCGTTTTAAAGGTATATTAAATTGTTGGTTTCAGATAGGAGATACAAGACCAATAAGCTTCTGCCGGTTCAGCAATGATAGCTCAATGCTCATTACGTCCAGTTGGTGAGTTCATATGAGTTTTCTTTGATAAGATAAGGCAGGATAAAATCTTCGTTTGCTAGAATATGTTTATAATAGATCACATTTTTAATAATATTTAGAAAAAAAAAACTTCAAAAGTACATTATTTTTTCAAACCGGACATTGCAGATATAAAGAAGACTGTGTCTGTTGAGTGTATCTTATGAAATAATTGAAAGACAGCAAAAATATTTTATGTAAATAGGGCACAAAGAAGCAATTTCAAATTGTCATAAAACACATTTTTATAACTATCACAAAAAATATATTAACTAACAACGCCATAGTCTCTGTCTGTCTGTCATGTCCGAATTTACACCGGTTCCAAAAGTTGAACTACCGAGCAGATTCCGGCAACAAACTCGTGTAGTCACTCTTTTCAAACAATAAATTACAATGTTTGTAGTTGAGAAGGTATATTCACGTACCACCAAATTCTGGAGAACACATGCTAAGTCTAAATTTAAGTTCAGTGCATTTCTATCTCTCAAAATGAATACGAAAAGGATGGCTGTCAATGTTATATTATTTCATACAAATTTCATGAAATTATCAAATAAATAAGATGTTTTTGAAAGTGACAAACCATTTATATAAACTAAAAAAGGACATTATTTTATTTTTTTGTCACATCGACGGCACCAAGCTGTATAATTAAAGAAATGAGTTGAATGAATGAAACATTTTTCCTGACCCATCAGGTCAGGCCTCGTGAAGGTGTGGTCGGTGCCGGACTGCACCCTGCTGCAAGTCCTCAAGGGTCACTCGTGCAATGTCAGCGCGGCCACCTTCCACCCCGCTGCCACCATACCACACCACTTCCAAGCTAAGGTCAGTACAATAGAATTGGTGTGGACGATAAATTAAACCGGAGGAAATAAGGTTTGGACTGTATAATAAAAAGTAACGTAAAATGGATTGATCACTATAACAATTATTACCACCAAACGAATCTATACATTAGACAATGACAGCAAACAACTAACCTTAATGACATTAATCAAAATATATTCAAAAACTGTTTAGTTATAAAAAAGCATTTATCATGTCAGTCTGTCGCTAACAGATGGGATGATGCCCAAGTTTCAATATGGCGCTATTTTACACAAATTCGGAAAATATAAGCTAATTTTACCCATAAAAACAATTCAAATTTAAAAGATATATTGTTAAAGTTGTACTGGTTAGAAAATTCATAAAAATGGTGATATTTTATTCCAAAATTTATCAAAAATGTTAATGATATTAGATATATGATCAAACGAACTTACCAAGTGAAGTTCGATCCATATTATATGAGTTGCTTCATTCGAAGATATAGACATAACCAGGTAGTCCTCTTATCCTACAAGGCAACGTCGCTTATTAAGAGTATTTAAACTGATTTCCGGTCCGTGCCGGAAATATGAGTATTTAAAAATTTCTTATTTTTACACACAGGAAATAAGGAAATTTTCAATTTTAAAAGTACATTTTTGACTAGCCGTTACTCGTTACCCGCGCTCCGATGTCACCTCATTTTTTCAGAGAGCCTAAGCAAAACTCTCTGGGTAATTTAGGGTGGGGCGGGTGTCTATATCTTCGAATGAAGCAACTCATATAATATGGATCGAACTTCACTTGGTAAGTTCGTTTGATCATATATTATATTTCGTTGCTTCATTCGAAGATATAGACATAACCAGGTAGATGTTCAGAGACGTCAATGAAAGAGTTTTGCTATATTCTTATTATCAAGATAAGGAATTTGTTAAATAAAGTTAATACGTATATTTAATTAAACTACATTTAATCAAATCAATGTTCTATTACTCATATTGGCTACCGCGATACATTCACTGGGACGCCCGCCTTGGCGTTGACGGATGACGTCACTGGTAAAGGACCGCCTCGGCGGCGGAAGACTTCACTAAGACACCGGTCTCGTCGGTGGCCGTTGACGACACTGGTAAAGGCCCGCCTCGGCTGCGGCTGACGCCAGTAAGACGCCCGCCTCGGCGGTGGCAGTTGACTTCGCTGGTAAACGCACGCCTCGGTGGCAGTGACGTCACTGAGACGTCCTGCCTCGGTGGCGGCAGACATGGCGGCTGCTATGAGCGCCGAACATTGCAGCGTCAACGCCGCACTCGCCAGGGCGTATTTGATCCAACGGCCAATGCAACGACAAGTGGCAGCTTTGTGTGCTTGTCTGGAATAAACAAATTTTTTAATAACATTTGACCTCAACTTTGAGTTTATCTGTTCCTTGAAAGAATTCTTAAAGGGTCCTAATCCTTTAAAGTTTTAGCCGAGCATACCGGGCTTTTCTTTACAAATAAATTTAACCCCTATAGCTTTTGAAGAAGTTGACCTTTAATATAATATATGAAAAGTTTGTAATTTATGTGCCGTGCACAAAATTTTATATTTGGGTACCTGTGTTACTTTTTTTTTTTTTTACAATATCCTTAATTATATTTTAGTGATAGTATATATGTATATAGATATTTTGTTAGAATAGTTTGTGATCTATTAAAGAAACAGTATGTGTCTCAGGTGTGGTACCTATCTTTCAGTTAGCAACAGCATGCGTACGGTCGGTTAAAAATATTGGAACCGCATGGTCGGAATGAGTATGGAGCAAAAGGGGCACTATGGATCCAGGACTGGTCTACAAAATTATCATTACAACTTAAAAGAGACATGATACTGTCTGTGTGTGCGGCCTGCCGGGACAACTGAGCAGGCCCGGTGCTTTCTCTACAGGCCTGAGTCAACAAACACTCATTATTTTAACAGTCAGAAGCATTTTGTTCGGCAATATAATCCAAGAATGTGAGGGAATATTGAAATTCCCGATGATTTATCAGCTATGATTTTCTCTATACTTTGACCCGTGAAGGGGCAGGCCTCCTTCGGGTACTCGATTTTTTGTACTTTCGTTTGAAAATCCTCTCGAGACAATTCCAGTTCTGGATTATGTCTTCCACATTCAAAGACTGCCTCAGTGTTATCCTAAGTGATAAAGTAAGATGCGAACAACTAGATGTTATGCTCTTTACCATTGCCAAATAATTATTTATAAATATTGGTACCATCACACCTATTATCTAGCCCAAAGTAAGCATCATTAAGAGCTTGTGTTAAGGATACTAGATAACGGAGAAATAATAATATGTAAATAAATATTAAATATTTGAAATATACTAAATGGGTTGGCTGGGAGAGATCTCTTTTAGAGATAAGTCCATCCATGTAAACTTCCTATTACATGTAACTTACTGTGTAAGTACATCTAAAGTGCAATAAATAGTATTTATTATATAAATAAACATAAAAATTGTTGAATAAACATTAACTATTTAAATTGCGTGAAATAGCTGTGGCGGTATTATCGATACGTAATAGTATAGCAGTGATTTTTATTTACATAGAAAGATATCAAAATTAGAAAAATTTCACGTCCTGGGGCGGCAACATAGATATCATTATCTGTTTTACACACATTTATAATTATGTTAAAAAAATTAAGAATAGTTATTTTACGTTCAAATTTAGTACCGAAAGACACTGCTAACAGCTCTAAATGATTTACGTGAAACGCTTACTTATTCAGTACCTATCTTTCCAAAGTCTATTCGCAATTAGCTTGTGACACCATTCCTCAGCCTGAGCGTGATGTGTCAGTAAAAAACATGTAATTCTTAATAAGTTTTTGTATCATAATTTGACTAATATTTATGACCTAGCTTTAAGACATTTAGAATATAATAATACAACATGAGGCGACAGAGAATATGAATATTTTTAAGAGCTGAATGTTTTAGTCTCTCGAAACTTTTTATATAAAACCATCCGTTATCGTATGGCAGAGCAGGCTGCGCCAAGTGCGCGAATATACGAATAGCACACACGGGCAATTTTTTATTGACCAACTGTGTAGCATATAGTATTGAGTTTCTATCCGGATATGACAATGTCATGTCTACAAGTGTCAATGACGAAACCTTACAAATTACAAATGTGTTGCGGTTGTATGTCCCTTTTATCGTTAGTTATTATGAAACCAGACATTCTAGGACTTGGTACAGTGCAGCGTACATTTTTTACGCATACTTCGAAATCGGTCCCTATACACAAAATAACATCTAGATAGATGACAGAGGTAAATCCGCGTGAATGGAAAAGAATAATCAATTCTGTCCTTACTTTTCAAAATATTCTTGGACCTATCGATAATCCGTGATGTATTTCGTTAAAATCATACGTGAGAATTCGCGATATTCCTTTTCTTATGGCAAATATTAAATATTTTGCGATGGTGTTTTGCTATCAATACATAAAAGATATGATTTTTCTAGTCAATCACTGCTTGAAAACCGGTTTGGTTTTTGTTTCGGTCTGTGGTCCGCCATTTTTAAAATGTGACAACTTTACAAATTTGATAAAACTCTTTGTTTAGGACAAATTTAACAATTTTTTGTTCGGGGACGGTGCCAAGAATATGTTCGAAATGTACTGATTATCACGGGACTCGCATAGCGATATCGTCCCCAATGTTACAGTTCAGAAGCTACCTGCATCAGCTGCGTTTCCAACGGACTACATTTTGGTGTCGAAAATTGTTCGACTCGTGTCGACAAAGTATAGGGACTCGTCGCGAATTCACTCTAGTACTTGTGTATTGAGTGAATGTTGCCAGCAATAGTAAAATACATATTATCAATCTGGCGGCGTGTACCTGCGGTAGCGTCGCTGCTGGGCACGTGGCTGGCGGGCAGCGTGCCGGCGCGTGTGGCGGCGGGCGGCGGCGGGCGGCGGCCGCGGCGGCTGTGGCGGCGGCTCGGCCCTGGTCGTGCCCCCCCCTGGTCGCTTCGGACCGGTTAGGGCAGAAGTTTATTGAAACCTGGGGGCTGATATGGCAGTTATTGACGAGTTTTTTATTTTCAATTATTATGGCTTGGTTCCTATGACCTTCGAGATATTGTTGGGTTTTGTTTTTCCTTATACCATAGGATATACTATGGTATTAACCAAAAGCAGTGACAGCCATCTTGACATAAAATCTGGTTTAATAAGTATTGGGTCAATACTGCGAAATTTTGAGGAGCGCTTTGGTTTCGATTATGAAAACAAAGCAACTTTCGCCAAAGTCGATGCTGGGAGGGGCCAATCAAAAGTTTGTAATCTCGAGTACCTCCGTGCTTCGGAGGCACGTTAAGCCGTTGGTCCCGGTGGTTCCTGCGACCGCTTGAAACCACCAACCCGCCATGGGGCAGTGTGATAAACTCCTCATGTGTGGGAAGGCCCGTGTCCAGCAGGGGGGCGTATGTAGGCTGGTGATGACTGTAGCATCACGGCCGCGGAGAGCCTGCCAGGTTGGCCGGGCTTAGGTGAGGCACGTGGTCCTCCGCCCCGGCGGCTGTGACTCTGGCTCGGACGGCTGCGGCCGCGTGGCTAGCCCGGGCGACCGGCCGCGTGGATAGCTCGGGCGACCTCGACCGCGTGGCTGGCTCAGGCGACCGGCGGACGGCGTGGATGGCTCGGGCGACCGGCCGCGTGGGCGAGGTGAGGTCGGAGGTCTCGTCGGCCCCACGAGGCTCGGCATCCACGGCGGGTGGGCATCCACGGCGTGTGGGCATCCACGGCTGGTGGGCATCCACGGCTGGTGGGCATCCACGGCAGGTGGGCATCCACGGCGGGTGGGCATCCACGGTGGGTGGGCATCCACGGTGGGTGGGCACGGATGGTCTGGGCCATCAAATGAGCGACTCACGGTCGAGCCTCGAATTTGACTCACGGCCAACTTTCGAGGTCTTACTGTTTTGTTTAACACTTGGTTAAACCGCAGGAAAATGCCACATTCAGTTGATAAGATTCGACTCACGGTCGAGCCTCGAATTTGACTCACGGCCAACTTTCGAGGTCTTATTGTTTCGAATAAACCGAAGTTTAGTCGTAGGAAAAAAGGCCACATTAAGTTGATATACTCACTCGTTTTTCCTAAGTCGGGGGTATCTGAATACACTATGACTCGGCGACGCTTTGGCGGCAGCTTATTCTTCAATCTTCCGATTGTTCCTCGTAGTATTACTATACTATCTTCTTTTTTCTATTAGATATTATCACAACTTGGTACGTTTGAGTACAAGGAATTAAAAATTTAAAAATAACTCACTAAAAAACTAATATTTGATACGCAAGAGAGAGGGTACGAACGTTGCCTCGCTTGACAAAAGAATGAGGTGACATCGGAGCGCGGGTAACGAGTAACGGCTAGTCAAAAATGTACTTTTAAAATTGAAAATTTCCTTATTTCCTGTGTGTAAAAATAAGAAATTTTTAAATACTCATATTTCCGGCACGGACCGGAAATCAGTTTAAATACTCTTAATAAGCGACGTTGCCTTGTAGGATAAGAGGACTACCTGGTTATGTCTATATCTTCGAATTAAGCAACGAAATATAATAGCTGAAATCAATTAAAACAACTATTATTATGACAACTATAGATAAAAACATACATATTACAAAGTTATTTTTAATTTTGTCGAAATGCCCATACATCTTTTAGTAATATGGGAACATGTGACGTCACCTGTTCTGTAGATTTTCTATATAGCATTTTTGGACGATGCGCCGCAACACATCAAACATACCACTGTATCTGTGAAACTATTGATCTTAGACATACTATTTCTTTTGCAATATTTCTTTATGAGTTATATACTTCTTATTTATGGAATAAAAAAAAAGATGTCAACTACCCTATTCTAGCGAGTCTCATCATCGTCATCACCAGCCTATAAACGTCCCACAGCTGGGCACAGGCCTTCCTACATGGGAGAAACACATGAGGAGCTGTATAAAAAAAACCTGGACCCTGGTTATACTATAAAAAATAGATATTCATTTGTATTTTAATTTGCAGCTGTTTCTTTTTCAATTTACGATATTCATAACGCAAATTACAATAGGGGGCTCAAGTGGAATATACATATTTCAGGTGCTTAGGGGGGCCTAGTGGAATCGACTATGTAATTTATAACAAGGCTACAGTAACCGCTTACCATCAGGTGGGTCGTGTTCTCGATTGACCACTTAGTGGTATTAAAAAAAACGCCTAACATAGCCTGTTCCACACCTCGTTGGGTAAGTGTAAACTTGTACAGATAGGCTGTTATAATGATAATGATTTAATGGACCTACCAAACAAAAGTTGTATTTGCAAAATGAGCGTCGTTTTCAAGGTGAACAGTAGCAACGAGAGCGACATGGAGACGTCAGTGGAGCCCCATTCCGAGGGCGGAGCGCCCTGCGCGATGGCGTCGTGCGCTTACGACGGCACTGTATATCTTTGGAATTTTAACAGGTACGGCGTTTTTTGTTTGTTGTTGAAAAATAAAACACGAAAGGTTACATTTTAATGTTTTTGATACCTTTAAACGCCTACTTTGTTGTAACAATACAAATAAAAAAAGAAAACTATGAAAAATGTATGCTCCAGGCGGGAATCGAACCCGCGTCTCCTGATGCCCGGCCAGACGAGATTACCACTACGCCACCGGAGCACTAGGTATGACCTGCTAATTTCTTCACCGCTTTCTATCCTTCTTAACGTTTTTATAGCAACGTATATCTCACCATTCATTGAAGTTAACACCTCTAGTGATCCGAAAGAATGTTTTTACAAACATTTTTAAACTTCCAGTTAAGGTGAGAAAAGCTATATAATTACATTTTAATGTTTCATGGACATCAGGAGACGCGGGTTCGATTCCCGCCTGGAGCATATATTTTTTTATCGTTTTCTTTCTTAATTTGTAATTGTTACAACAAATTAGGCGTTTAAAGGCATCAAAAACATTTATGGATTTTCGGAATTGTTTGAGGCTGGCTATGATTATGAAGCAATAAACCCGTTTTATATTATTCTTAATTTTTGATTTTTACATTATTATAAATGTTTGAAAAATTACTTAGTAATTAAAATAATATAAAACCGTTTTATTTATACAACATACACACACACACACACACACACATATTATCTACCTGCTTAATAGGTTTTAGCTATGTTTTTATTTTATTTTTAGTTTGTGTTTAGGTTATGTTAAATGTTTTAGTATTTTATATGTGTGTTGAAAAATGTATATCATTTTATTTATCTATCTAATAAAATGGCATTGTTCTTCGTAAAGTCGTAAAAAACTAAAATTGTATTTTGACTTAGACATTTTGTTTTTTTCAACATGGCTACCTCTGATGTTTTTTTGCAAAATAAAATATATTTTTTTGCCGCTTTAATACTTATTAGGTAAGATGTTTTAAATGGTGCTCATGGAATGGATAATACCATTCAAACTTTTACTATCGCCAATGTTACATTTTTTTTTTAATAATGATAAATGATATGTGTACGGGTTATTTGATTGCTTGATAATTTCAAACCGATTTGGTAAAACAATAACGCGCGGCGCGTGCAAGTCGGTAAAATTAAAAATTAATTTTCTGTCTCTTCAAAGCGAATCCCCAATCGCATCTCTGGATGGTCACAGCCCTTCCAGGGTCTCCCGGGCGGAGTTCCACCCCTCTGGGAGATTCCTGGCCACCACGGTGTTCGACCACTCCTGGAGATTGTGGGACTTGGAAACAGGTGTGTATTATGTAGGGGTATTGAATGTATTCAAATAAAAATGTCATTAGTGGTAGTTTAAAACAGGAATCTTAAAAAATATTATAACGTAACCGCCTCTGTGATCTAGTAGTTGGAACACCACAGATCTAGAGCTCCCGGGTTCAATTTCCGTGGATGAAAGAATTTTCTGTGCGGTTTGGTTGGTGGTAGGACTTTTTCTAAGTCCGCCTGGCTAGCTACCACGATCTTACCTAAGTCTGCCGCCATAACAATAATGTTAGCAGCATTGTTTTGTTTCGGCAGTTGGAGGTAAGATAGCCAGTTCCTCTGTGGTTTAGGAATCCGGGCGTAAATCGCTTCCATCTTCTGCCTTATCTTCACCTACCATCAGCTGAGGTGAAGGCCAAGAGTTACCTGATGAAGTTGAGGTGCAACAGCATATGTGTTCCCCTTTTATAACATGGGTTCCTTCAAAAGAGGCGTGGAAAAGGCCGTCAAGGTGGCGGCGGCTAGAGCAGTGTCTGAACTGCACTAGCTGTCTCCGCATATGGACTCTTCTTACCGCTTCACATCAGGTGGTGTGAAGTCATTTTACGTTTAAGCACCTAACAAACATTGTGATTTACGAGCCGAGCCATTATTACAATAAGGGGTTTAAGTGGAATATAAAATTTCTGGCATTTGGGGGTCAAAGTGGAAATGACTTAATTTATTTTTTACTGTGTCAACAGTCATTTCAAACAAGGAGGTTAAAGTATAAATAAATAAACATTCAAAGCATTTACTTATAAAAATATCTAAACTAGAAAAATTTCACGTCCTGAGGCGGACATCGCACCCGCGACCTTTTAGATATTTTTATAAGTAAATAATGTTTCAAACATTTATAATAATGAAAATAAATAAATAAATATATAATAAATTTATAATGAAAATTAAAAATATATTTAAAAGCAATGCCCCAACTTAACCGAATGTTAGGTATTTGTAAAAATACTCGTTTCGGATGTTGAAATAGAACATTTCGACATTGTAGGGTGGACGTTAGCTCATAAACGCAAATACAGATAGACTAGAAGAATTTCACAGGGATATCCCAAGTCCTGGGTAGCTCAGATGGTTAGAGCAGTCGCTCAGTACATAAAATTTTTCTAGTTAACATATTTTTATAAGTAAATATTTTTTCTAATATTTATAAAAAAGGTATATGTTGAAATGAAAATTAAGAATATTCAAAGCATTCTTAATGTAACCATCTAATGTACACACTACAGAGCACCAAGTGTGACAGTTGCACTACGAAAGCCGTCTCTATTACGAACGCAGTAAGGGCGGTCTCAAGGTCAAACTGTTACGGTTGACTTTGTGTCGATTGTACGACACAGTGTTTAGGAAATAATGGCCCTAATTCTAGAGAACACATGCTAACTTTAAATTTAAGTTCACTCCATCTCTTTCTCTCAATATGAATACAAAAAGGATGGCTGTCATATAATTTGTCATTTAGAAACGTGCGTTCAATTTTCGACCTTATTGAACGTGATAAAATGCAGTGTTTAGGACGCACCTCCGTACATGCCGTCTAAAATTGTCTATGGTTTCTATGAAATCTGTCTAAATTTAGTTGACAGCCCTAAACGAATTCTTGCTATCTTTTTCCTATTACATATTGCGAGAAAGAGATGTACTGTACTTAAATTTAAACTTAGAGTTTGTCTCCAGAATTAGGCCCAATGATTATTATATAACCGTTATTGCCACTACATAGTTAAAACAAATAACATTATACACCTTTTCAAACGATTTGACCTTTAATAAACTCTTTTTTTTCACGAGTAAATCGACAATGATTTGAAATTGACAATTGTACTCAATAATGATAATTTTAATTTTACTATTTATGGACATATGGCGACTAATTAATTTCTCTTGAATGATACTTTGATAATATTTTGAATTGTATTCAATTCAATTCAAATTATTTTATTTCAGAATAATATCATCCATATTTTGTTACAATGACAACTCTTAATATTACAGTAAATTAATAAAAATAAATAAGTCAGTCAATTCATTCAATACAAATAAAAATAATATGCCAATCAAATAAATTACATAACAAGTCAATTAAAAATTAAAGTAATATAAAAACATATGTCAAAAAAAAAAAAAATGTGGTCACAGTTTTTAAAAAATGTCAGAAACGTAAAAATAGTATATTAAAAACACAATAAAAATAAAAATACATTAAAAATACAATTATCACTTTAGTCAATTTAAGTGTTTATGAAGTGTCGTCCAATATTTCATAAACACACAATCTACGTCCATCCTTCCAGCTATAAGTATTGACCTATAATAAATATTTACTAAATTAAAAAAGAAATGAATGTAATAATGGCATCAAATTGACAATTGCACTAATTAATTAGAAATAATATGTAGTTATGAATAGTTTTTTTTTAGCATGCCTAACAGTGGTAAAACATGTGAAGCTTGTAAATTACTGTGACATCTGTGTTATATATGTACCATGTTTTATGCAAATAAAGGATATTATTATTATTATTATTTGCCAGCAACGGAAGTTCTCCACCAAGAGGGCCACGCGAAGCCAGTGTACAGCATAGCCTTCCAAGGGGACGGGTCACTCGCTGTTACTGGGTGAGTCGGCCAGGATTAGTGCCATAAATTATAGATAGTGCATTGAAAGTTTTGAAAAAGAAAGAAAAAGGAGTGTTCGGTGGGATTTGGTGGTGTCAGACAAGATTTTTGTTACAATTATTAAAAATTGTGTCTGAGCGGACCTTGTGTTATGAAATTGGTGTAGTTTTCTGAACCGAGTGTTTGTGTTGACGTGCAACTAAAATAATATTAGAATAAAAGTGATTATGGTGTGAAAGAAGATGAGAACTTTTTCGTGGTTATCCACCTCATCAAGTAGCATCATATGGAGACCGTCATCACATATATTTCGCGTAAATACTCCCAAGAAACATTGAAATGTGTTACGTCAGCATTTGGATGCAATAAAAAAAAGAAAAAAAGAAATATTGAAAACAGGGCTGTATGGGCATTAGTTCCCTTTGCCTTCCCTTTATAGGGAGAATTAACAAAAAAAAGAAATGTAAAGTTATACGTTAGAGTTACTTACATAATACAGTTTATGGAATCATCTTGGGGGCCATTCATTTATTACGTAAGACGATTTAGGGTCTACCATGTCTTAGTTTTACTTACAAGGGGGTGGGAGGGAGTCTCGATAGTTCTTAGGTAAGATCACAATAATTGCAAAATTAAAAATTTTAAGTAAACCCCCGGCGTCATTAATCATCTATCTAACACCATCTCATTAAGACTATTCATAAGAGCCCAAACACGCTATATCTGCTGTAAGTTTCTGAAGAATTAAGCATTTCGCAGACTTCTTGATGGTATAGGATCAGCTCAAAGTTAGTATGTCATGGGAATGTCATCGAAGTGACAGTACACGAAATTTGAAATCAATCGGATCTGTAAAAGTTAGTAAAACCCTATTATCATGTAGAAAATGAGCTGATAGTCATCAAATGAACTGATCTTCATAAATTATAGCTAAGAACCATCGTAGTCACATCAGCTTTCAAACAAAAAAAACGAATCAAAATCGGTCCATTCGCTTGGGCGCTACGATGCCACAGACAGACACACAGATACACACGCAGACACGTCAAACTTATAACACCCCTCTTTTTTGTCGGGGGTTGAAAATGCGAAAAGTTAAAATTATACATTGAAAAAGCGTGTGTCGAGGTTCGATCGGATGCGTTTAGGTACAAATAAATTTCTAAAAATTGTTACTTTGAAAAATAAACATTAAAACAAACCAAACGTGTATTCATTTTTTCCTTTAGATTCTTACGTAATAAATATTAAACAGGGGGGAGGGGGCGAAAACTAGCAAAATTTGTCTTAACTAATTAATAAATGGCCCCTTAGTACCAACTCCAAAAAAAAGTTTTTACGAAATAAGTATTTAAGATTAAATAAGATAATCATTTATTTACTCATTTTTTTATACAACTACATGACAAACAAGCTGACGGCCCACCTGGTGGTAAGCGGTTACCGCCGCCTATAGACACCTGTAATAACAAGAGAAAATCACTTGGTATTGCAGGTGCGTTGTCACCCTGAGGCCTAAGATGAAATGCCGTCCATGCCCAGTAATTACACTGGCTACCTTTCCGTTCAATCCGAAACACAGCGAACTGTTTCACGGCTGAAATAAGAAAGGCGGTGGTACCTACCCAGACGACCCTACATACGGGTCTACCACCTAGTAGAAATGATTATCTTATCTTAAATACTTATTAATTAATTTTAATACTTATAATTGACGACCAACTGGCCGAGTGGTCTGTACCTCTTGCTATATTTTTGTCTGATGAGTACGAGCATTTGTTCACGAGTCATGGACGTTTATATGTTTATTTAGTATATTTTTAATTCTCCGTTATCTAGTATCCATAACACAAGCTCTTAATGATGCTTACTTTGGGCTAGATAACAGGTATGAGTGTATGAATATTATTATGTTACTAGCTGACCCCGCAAACGTTGTTTAGCCAAAAAAAAATATAGATAGTAGCCGATTTTCAGACCTACTGAATATACATAGAAAATTTCATGAGAATCGTGTAAGGCCTCAACGACACTAGCGACACCACTTGATTTATATTAATTATGGTGAATATAGAACATAATAAACAAAACCGCTTTAGAGAATTGCTAAAGAACGGTTTTTGTAATTTTTAAAGATGTATCTTGTATAAAGTGTCTACGTATAAGTAACCAAATTTTTTATTATTGTTAAAAGTGGCCACTTTCGGCAATAATGAAAAAATAGGTTACATGTAGAGGAATATCTTATACCGAGCACATCTCAAAAAATTACAAATACCATTCTTTAGTCATTCACTAAAGCATTTTGTTTATTATGTTTACTAGGTGGTAGACCCATATGTAGGGTCGCCTGGGTAGGTACCACCGCCTTTCTTATTTCAGCCGTGAAACAGTTCGCTGTGTTTCGGATTGAAGGGAAAGGTAGCCAGTGTAATTACTGGGCATGGACGGCATTTCAACTTAGGCCCCAGGATGACAACGCACCTGCAATATCAAGTACTTTTCCTTGTTATTGCAGGTGTCTATAGGCGGCGGTAACCGCTTACCACCAGGTGGGCCGTCAGCTTGTTTGTCATCTAGTTGTATAAAAAAAAAAAAATTCACCACAATTAATATAAATCAAGTGGTGTCGCTAGTGTCGTCGAGGTATCGCCTTAAGCCGTTTCGGAGGAGTATGATAACTAAAACTGTGAGTCGAGAATTTTATACAATATAACATCTAATACATAAAATTGTCGTGTCATAAATTTAGTTGCCATACTCCTCCGAAACGGCTTGACCGATTTTTATGAAATTTAATATGTATATTCAGTAGGTCTGAGCAGCGGCTACTATATATTTTTTTTCAATTTTTTGGCCAATTTTTTTTTGACCCATTTTCATGAAATTTTATATGTAGGTACCTACAAGTATATTCAGTAGGTCTGAGAATGAGCTGCTATCTTTATTTTGTATTGTTTGGTCAATTTTTTTTATGGCAAAACAATGTTTGCGGGGTCAGCTAGCATTATAATATATTTTTACTTTTTAGTGTTTACAAGTCCGATTTTTTTTTTGTTTTAATCGCCTATTTTAACGTTATTTAAATGTTGTCGGGCCAGCGGTATGGACGCGTTCGGTCGCGTGTGGGACCTCCGCACCGGCCGCTGTGTGATGTTCCTGGAAGGCCATCTCGGGCCATTGCTGGCCGCCGACTGGGCGCCAGCCGCCTGCCAGCTGGCCACCGCCGCCGCTGACCACCAGGTGACCCTCAACCGTTCCACCATCATATCATTTATTCAGTAACATTTTTTTACAACTGTGTTTGAATGTCAATAAAATAAGAACATAAAAAAAATACAATACTACAATATAGATTAAATTATATAACAAAATACTTAACTTAAATTAATCATAAATTTGTCATATTATTTTTTAAATTAATTTGATTGAGTAGGAAAATGCACGGTTTGCCGAAAAACTCCCCAAGTGAGTAGAAACATCCCTTCAGCAAAAGATGCCTCAATTTTTTATTAAATATAGTAGGACTGTCAATGCATTTTAACTCTACAGGCAACGCATTAGAAATTCTAACAGCTTGGTATCGACTGCAATGCTTTACATTATTTAATTTAGGATGGAATGTGATTACTATATTTTTTCTTCTTGTACACAATCTTTCTCTCTTAGAAGCTACGGTTTCGTATTTATAATTATGTTTTATTATATCTGAGACAGTAACCAATATGTAAAGGCTTGGGAGCGTTAGTATATTCAAAGTGATCTCTGCCTATACACCTTTATTTATTTATTTTTATACAACTAGATGACAAAAAAGCTGATGACCCACCTGATGGTAAGCGGTTACCGCCGCCTATAGACACCTGCAATAACAAGGGGAAATCACTTGATATTGCAGGTGCGTTGTCATCCTGGGGCCTGAGATGAAATGCCGTCCATGCCCAGTAATCACACTGGCTACCTTTCCCTTCAATCCGAAACACAGCAAACTGTTTCACGGCTGAAATAAGAAAGGCGGTGGTACCTACCCAGGCGACCCTACATACGGGCCTACCACCTAGTGATATGATGAATGGTACCCGAAAATTTGATACTACTAATCCATCATTAAAATCCTTAATATTTAGGTCGGATACCCATATTTTATAACGGTTTTACATGTGTTACAATGTATGATTGGTATCCATTTAACCTTAAAATTTATGGTATCTGTATATTACCATATATTTTAAGTTGCCCGTAAATTTGTGATATCTTTATAAGTCACTGAATTTTGTGTTAACGGTTGATAGCGTTTTTTTTTCAGTACCTGCTTGAAACCAGTTGTCATAAATTTTATATCTTTTTTTTTTATATATCTTCAGACTAAGATTTGGGATCTACGACGGCGCGCGATTCTTTACACAATACCTGCGCACACGCATCTGGCTAGCGGTAAGCATTTTTGATTCAATAGTTATAGTATACCGGGTGTTATAGATTTTCGTAATAAAATTTGGAATTATGGGGTTGCGAGGGGTCGGTATTGTAGGAAAAATGAAAATATCTTTATTCAATTAGGCTCCCAAGAAGTACTTTCGAATCGTCAAAAAACTCTTATGTCTATCACATAAAATAATATTAACTAACAATGTAATAATGCTAGTCTCTATCTTGTCTAGATTCACGTAAGCTAACAATGTTATAATGCCAGCCTGTCTAACGGTCTGTCTGTCGATATGTCTGTCGGTCTGTAGATGTAGATGCATGCTGTGTGTGTGGTATAACTATAGTGTGTCGTACGATACGCTATAGTACACATTAGGGATGTCACGAGTTGGTGTGACAATGTTTTTTTATAATTTAATCGGAAAATTAAAGTTGTATAATGAGTCAAACTTTGAGAGGTAAGTTTAGACAAGGAACGCAACCGCCCCCTTAAATATTATTTTGTACTTTTATAACACACTGTATATAAAAGTCTTTAAACCTAAACCTATATAAATTTCTATGAGACTTTTTGTACAGAAACCAATTGTAACAGCGCAATGATAATCGTTTGTTATTTTTCAATTTTATTTTGAACGGGGTTTTAAATTTATCAAAAATGTTAATGGTATTACATTGCTGACATCAATTAAAACAGCTATTAATATGAATAACTATGAATAAAAATATACATAGTAATTAAAATAATATAAAACTTGAAAAATTTCACGTCCTGAGGCAGGAAAGACGTGAAATTTTTCTAGTTTTATATTATTATAATTACTAAGTAATTTTTCAAACATTTATAATAATGTTAAAATCAAAAATTAAGAAAAATATACATATTACATAGTTATTATTATTTTATCTAGTATGCCCATACATTTTTTAGTAATATAGGAACATGTGACGTCACATGTTCCGTAGATTTTCTGTAGAGCGTTTTTGGACGTTGCGCCGCCACACATCAAACATATCACTATATCTGTGAAACTATTGATCTTAGACATACTATTTCTTTTGCAATATTTCTGTATGATTGTTCTATTATTCAACCAGATGTCCGCTACCAGCGCAGCCATGGCCACTTCCTAGTGACGTCATCGTACGACCGCTCCGCTAAGCTGTGGTCGAACCCTGCCTGGCATCCGTTGAGGACATTGTCGGGACACGACAATAAGGTAAAACCTTGTAAAACTAGAAAAATTTTACGTCCTGAGGCAGGAATCGAACCCGCGACCTTTCGCAATCCGGGAGACTGGTCTGACCACTGAGCCACCCAGGACTTGGGATATCCCTGTGAAATTCTTCTAGTCTATCTGTATTTGCGTCTATGAGCTAACGTCCACCCTACAATGTCGAAATATTCTATTTCGACATCCGCAACGAGTATTTTTACAAATACCCACGATTCGGTTAAGTTGGGGCAGTGCTTTCAAATATTCTTAATTTTTGATTTTAACATTATTATAAATGTTTGAAAAATTACTTAGTAATTAAAATGTAAAACTAGAAAAATTTTTCACGTCCTGAGGCAGGAATCGAGAGCAGTCGCCCGGATTGCGAAAGGTCGCGGGTTCGATTCCTGCCTCAGGATGTGAAATTTTTCTAGTTTTATTATATTTTAAATTACTTAGTAATTAAAATGTAAAACTAGAAAAATTTCACGTCCTGACGCGGGAATCGAAGTCGCCCTTTCGCAATCCGGGCGACTGCTCTAACCACTGAGCCACACAGGACTTGGGGGTATCCCTGTGAAATTCTTCTAGTCTATCTGTATTTGCGTTCACGTGAAATTTTTCTAGTTTTACATTTGTAGATACTTGTGGGAAGTGAGAAAACTCTGTCCCCATCAGATTTGTCGGCGAAATACCAGTTGAAATAAATTGATGGAAATAATGGCATAACCAATTGGTACCTACATATTTATTGGTTTTTTAAGAGTCCGTTATTTTTAGCCCCCGACGCAAATAGAGGGGTGTTATAAAGTTATAAGTTTGCCGTGTCTGTCTGTGTATCTGTCTGTGGCATCGCATCTCCTTAACGAAACGACCTATTTTGATTCATTTTTTTTTAAGTTGACGTGATCTAGAGGGTTCTCAGCTATAATGTATGAAGATCTGTTCAATGATGGCCCAAAATGTAGTTTTCAAGACGCTCAGTGTCAAAGTTTTCTATGGTTTCTTAAAAAGCGATCTAAAGGAGATGTTTCAAAACCGGCCACGTATATGTACAGTATCTCACAAAATCAGAAAAAATCTGAATCCACGATAATTACTAATAATTCTTGTTTATGCATAGTTTTGTTTGTAGAAAAGGTGAAATTATTCGTAAATTTCACCGTTACTCAATATGGCAATATGGCGGGCGACATACAAGTCAACTAAACGTCACCAAAGTGACATAGGCGCCATGACGAATATTTGGATGTGTTGCAGTTTTTAACCCCCGACGAAAAAAGAGGGGTGTTATAAGTTTGACGTGTCTGTCTGTGTATCTGTGTGTCTGTCTGTGGCATCGTAGCGCCTAAAGGAATGGACCGATTTTGATTCAGTTTTTTTTTGTTTGAAAGCTGATGTGACTACGATGGTTCTTAGCTATAATTTATGAAGATCAGTTCAGGCGTTTGATGATTATCAGCTCATTTTCTACCTAATATTAGGATTTTACTAACTTTCACAGATCCGATTGATTTCAAATTTCGTGTACTGTCACTTCGATGACATTCCCATGACATACTATCTTTGAGCTGATCCTATACCATCAAAAAGTCTGCGAAATGCTTAATTCTTCAGAAACTTACAGCAGATATAGCGTGTTTGGGCTCTTATGAATAGTCTTAATGAAATGGTGTTAGATAGATGATTAATGACGCCGGGGGTTACTTAAAATTTTTAATTTTGCAATTATTCTATAAAAAATCTTGTTTTGTACCACGCAAAAAAGCAAACGAAAAGAAAATGGACAATTGAACACAGTTCGGCATATTTCTACCTATTTTTCAGTATACTGCACATAGACCTGGCCGGGTCTACATACATTTTTGAGATATGTTTTTTCAGTTTGACAAAAAACCTTGCTCCTACCAATCACAAAAAAACTATTCAGTACAAGAGAATCCGCTTGTGCTATCTGAAGTATACTGTAGATACAGGGTGTGACGTCAATACGACAATAAATTAAAACATGGGCTATATTAGTTTACAGAAATGTTTTGCTATTTTCACAAACATGTTTTTGGAAGTGGCAATTCCTATGAACTAGTTATAGCCCATGTTTTAATTTATTGTTGTATCGACGGAACCACTCTGTATATTGATTCAGTGTCTTCAGAATTAGTCCCATTATTTGTCTAGCGAATAAATTATCAGTTAATTATTATTTTTTGCTTGTAATTTAACTGATACTGAACCTTAAAAATATAATTGATCATCAAAAATTATGATTGGTCATCAAGATACCGTAAAATTAAAAATTTCTAGACCAATTACTATTTTTGATGACCACACATAATATTTTTTTGTAGAAATGTTTTCTTTAAATGTTTCCCTTTGTTTTACAGGTGATGAGCGTCGATATATCATATGACAACAAGTACATAGCGACGTCCTCCTTCGACAGAACATTCAAATTGTGGGCTCCTGATCTCTCGTAGTACTAAATCATTATATTATAACATTTATTAATAAAGTCCCTTCAAATTGAAGGCATGATTTGTAACCAGCTGATACAGAAAAACCTAGTTTTAATAAACTTGTGAATAAGTTATATATTGTTTTTTTTTAACTTAATAATAATAACTATTAAAGTTGACAGGGTTAGGTTATACAGAGTCGGCAACACAAGTGATACCCCTGGTGTTGCAAGCGTCCATATTTCCATTAGTGATATAAAAAAAATAACAAATAAAGAAAGAAAACGATGAAAAAATATATGCTCCAGGCGGGAATCGACCCCGCGTCTCCTGGGGTCAGGCCAGACGCATTACCACTACGCCACCGGAGCACTAGGTGTAACTCACCAATTTATTCATCTAGTGTTCCATTGTTTTCTTTATTACAGTACAGTTAACAATTACAGTTACAATAATAAAAGCACAAAATCAAACATTAAAATGTGATTAATATTAATAATAAAAATGGAGGTCCCAATGCCCATAGTGGGGTTTTTCAATAGAATTTTGTTCAGTCATGTTCTAGGGCGCTAACTGAACCCGTGAACTTTCGGGTGACTGCTCTAACCACTGAATCCCCATGAGTATTCCTGTTTTTATTTTATGACATGTATCTTCTAATCATATGTGGGTGTCAGAATGGCGGGTGTAATGTGGATGAAAATGTTTTTCAGTCAATAAAGAAAGAATTTTTTTTTAATAGTATAAATAGGCCACAAAAAAGCACGTTTAAATCGTCAAAAACCACATTTTGATAACTATCACAAAAAAATATATTAACTAACAACGTCATAGTCTCTGTCTGTCTGTCATGTCTGAATTTACACCGGTTCCAAAAGTTGAACTACCGAGAAGATTCCGGCAACAAACTCGTGTAGTCACTCTTCAAATATTAAATTACAATGTTTGTAGTTACAAAATTATTACTTTTAGCATAAGGTATTACAAGACTTACTTAGCTAAAAAAAATGAGAAATCCTTAAAGTTCCCTTAACTCTATCCCTTAACTTAACTCGCAGCAAGAGTAAAGAGAGAACCCATTTTAATAATAATAGAATAAACCATAAGCATTATGTTTTATCTGTAAATTTTGGTGTACAATAATTTATTATATCTGTCAATCTATCTATAAACCCTAAACTTATTAAGGAATAAAACGAAAATTAAAGCCAGAAATAAATTTTCAAATCATTTATTTGTACGGCCATTGTCGTATATTACAATCTTATACGAACTTACGTAACATTATATACAAATTGCAATTTAAAAAACATTTTTACAACTAGGAATCAACACATACCTTAATAACTTTAAACTATTATTTTTACTAACATTAACTTTGTCTAAAATTAAAATAATTTCTAGTATTTACATATTACGGAGAAATTTGCTCCCATGCCTTTAGCCAAGAGATCAACAATATGACGCCACAGTGATGCGACACGCGACAAATTGACATAACTAGGGTACATACATCCTAATGCTGCCACAGACTTGCGGCATAACCACTTAGATTTGAACGAAAATAAAATTGCTATTAAAAAGTAATTACTACTGATGTATCTATTATGTCAGACAAACTGGTGGTCCTACCTATACAGGGTGGTGCCGTCAATGCGACAATAAATTTAAACATGGGCTAGATTACTCCATAGAAATGGTTTGGCACTTTCAAAAATATCGTATTAATTTGATAATTTCATGACATTTCTATGAAATAATGCTGCCAACGACATACAAATGTATTCCATACAAATTTTATGAAATTATCAAAAGAATACGAAATTTTTGCAAGTGGCAAATCATTTCTATGGACTAATATAGCTCATGTTTAAATTTATGGTCGCATTGACGGCACCACCCTGTACAAGCTGTGTCATCAGAATGAAGCTCAATATCAATAATGGCGTTGAAATAATTATATTTAATTATAACTGGATCGAATATAATAAGCCACAATTTGGCGGACTGAAAGTCATTTTATCTACCAGTCAACCAGACTAAATGTTTTAAAACTCAAATTAAATAAACTTTAACGTATATATTTACATATACACACACACACACACATAATGTTTTAAACATATTTTGAAAAGATGTATAACAATAGAAAAATACATGATTAATAAATACATCTACAACAAATACAGAGGAAAGATTAATTGGATCAAGGTTGAAACTCCGAAAAGACTGAAAGCGAACCAATCGCTTGAAAACACTTTATTTTTGGCGTTTTGAATGCTAAATGCCTCCTGTTTACTAAAAGGAGTCGTTACTAAAATGTATGGAAACCCAACCAGCCCAGGAAATTCTATACCTTCTTTTATAGTGGTGCGTCGAAGAAATCAAATCCGTGATACATTTGAGAATAGGGGGGCTGATGGAGGTAAAAAAATATTCAGAATAGTTTTCTATTGTCTAATTTCTTTTTATTTGCTTCGTTTCGGGTTAGAAAACAATATTTTTTATAGAAAAAATTGAAACAGTCAAATATTCATCAAGGTGCCTGTGTCACTTTGGTGACTTTTAGTTGACTTCTGTGTCGCCCGCCTCGCTATATTGAATAATAGTGGAACTGACGAATAAATTTGAATTTTGTACAAGTGAACTACACCCGAAAACGAATTATTGGTGTTTTTCCGCATTCAGGAGATTTTTTCTGATTTTTTGAGATAGTGTACCATATAGGCTGGATATGAGACATCTCCTTTACAATATATTGAGTATGTAATTTTCCATTTTTTTTAATGTATTTGAAAAAGTTTGATATTTAATATACATAAGACTCGATATACCAAGTAATTAAACTCAACATTAGGATGTATGTACCTTTAAAAAATTTACATCTAATTGTTAATAATTATTAAAACATTAATCTATTTTTGGTCAATAACAATTTTTATTAACAATAATTTTCTTGTTTCTAGATCATCCTTATTGTGCGAGTTACAGAATTTCAAGTCCTTTTTTATGGAATGTGATACAAATAATCATTTGAAATTTCTTACCAATCTCAGGTTCGCTGTGCGTTAATATATCAGTCGGAAAACGCCACAGAATTGACAACATTGAATTTTCTACAATACGGTAAAACCCGTTTGGAGATATTTTCTTCTCAGCAACTTATTTTATTCAGTATATGTCGAAATTAAAAAAAAAACTAAAAACAAATATTATTTAGAATTTTTAATAATCTAAAAAAAATCTTAGAATTAATGAATGGTCGGAATTCTATGGCAGTAATGTTTTCTGATTCTAATTTTTTATTTTATTTTATTGTCATAATGAAAATGAGTGCCGTATGATGAATGCCAATCAGATTGTGAAACACTGCCTTTGCCTGGAGTCATTTAATTCATAAATAAAATAAATAATGATAATAGCTTGCGAGGACTTATCTCTGTTAGAGATCACTTCCACAACCCGTTATTATTTTATTGCAAAGCAATGCAATCAACCCTTTCTATTTAAACACAAACGATTTTTAATTTTTTTTGATTAGAAATACAAAAATTACTCCGAAAAGAAATTTGATTTGACAAAATCTACTAAAGAATTAATTTCGTTGAGCCAAGAAAAATTTAATGTTGCCAATTGCGACAATTGTTACATATTCCCACATGTCGGTATAAGTGAAGTCGCCATCGCGAACAGATACGCAATAGAATGTAGCATCAATAAAAATCCGCAGCAATATTTAATATAAAATCGCTGCAATCACTATCTGTCATAATCATAACTGTACATGCGACAGAGTCGCGGTTCCACTATAGGTCCGTAACTGTAAAATTCTTATCATACATGGTTTCGTCGCCGCGGACTTGCGACAAATACATTTAAAATCACATCACAACTATAATTTAATTTCGTTAAAAGCCGCCGCAGCGATGGCCAGCCACGGCGTTGCGACGAAGTCGCGGCGTCTCGCGACAAGTCGTAAAACGGAACACTTAATTGTATCAGACTAGAATCAGTTCTTTGTAGTCGGTGTGCCAGTAGCCGCGCCCATTAGTAAGTTAGAATAACCTGGGGACAAAATAATATGATATAATCAGGTATTTAACAAATTTTATATTTTTAACATAAATAAATAGTATGTCAAATCAAAATGTCAAAAGTAAATAAATACAGTTGAGTTGTTCGTGTAGGTCACTGACCCTCGACTTATTTTTGTAGGTCATTGACCCGTGAGTTGTTCGTGTAGGTCACTGACCCGTGAGTTGATCGTGTAGGTCACTGACCCGTGACTTGTTCGTGTAGGTCACTGACCCGTGAGTTGTTCGTGTAGGTCACTGATACTTGACTTGTTGGTGTAGTCTTAATTTTAGATTTTAACATTATTATAAATGTTTGAAAAATTACTTAGTAATTAAAATATAATAAAACTTTTGAAATTTTTCTAGTTTTATTATATTTTAATTACTTGTTGGTGTAGGTCACTGACCTGTGACTTGTTCGTGTAACTAACTGACCCGTGACTTGTAGGTGTAGGTCACTGACCGGTGAGCTGTTCATATAGGTCACTGACACGTGCCTTGTTCGTGTAGGTCACTGACCCGTGACATGTTCGTGTAGGTCACTGATACTTGACTTGATGGTGTAGGTCACTGACCTGTGACTTGTTCGTGTAACTCACTGACCCGTGACTTGTAGGTGTAGGCCACTGACCAGTGAGCTGTTCATATAGGTCACTGACTCGTGCCTTGTTCGTGTAGGCCACTGACCCGTGACTTGTTCGTGTAGGTCACTGACCCGTGACTTGTTCGTGTAGGTCACTGACCCGTGAGTTGTTCGTGTAGGTCACTGACCCGTGAGTTGTTCATGTAGGTCACTGACCCGTGAGTTGTTCGTGTAGGTCAGTCACCCGTGAGTTGTTCATGTAGGTCACTGACCAATGAGTTGTTCGTGTAGGTCACTGACCAGTGAGTTGTTCGTGTAGGTCACTGACCCGTGACTTTTTCGTGTACTTTACCTGTGAGTTGTTCGTGTAGGTCACTGACCCGTGAGTTGTTCGTGTAGGTCACTGACCCGTGAGTTGTTCATGTAGGTCACTGACCCGTGAGTTGTTCGTGTAGGTCAGTCACCCGTGAGTTGTTCATGTAGGTCACTGACCAATGAGTTGTTCGTGTAGGTCACTGACCAGTGAGTTGTTCGTGTAGGTCACTGACCCGTGACTTTTTCGTGTACTTTACCTGTGAGTTGGTCGGCTAGTACGTGTCTGTAGGCGGCTAAGTGCCGCGGGTCTATGTGCGGTAGGCCGTACAGGGGGTAGGCCGACGAAGACTTAATCACGTCTAACGGGCTACAGGGTACACCGCAGCTATCCCGGGAGCCTGACGACAAATTGCAATAATAATAATAACATTCATACACTACTCACACCTATTATCTAGCCCAAAGTTTTTTTTTTTATGCAACTAGATGACAAACAAGCTGACGGCCCACCTGGTGGTAAGCGGTTACCGCCGCCTATAGACACCTGCAATAACAAGGAAAAGCACTTGATATTGCAGATGCGTTGTCATCCTGAGGCCTAAGATGAAATGCCGTCCTTGCCCAGTAATTACACTGGCGACCTTTCCCTTCAATCTGAAACACAGCGAACTGTTTCACGGCTGAAATAAGAAAGGCGGTGGTACCTACCCAGGCGACCCTACATATGGGTCTACCACCTAGTAAGCATTAAGTGCTTGTGTCGTGGATACTAGATAACGGAGAAATATTCATATTCATTTATTCACCATGAATTTGTAACAATACGTACAGAATGATAATAGTAAGTATAAGGTCTTCGTTACAAATCACCTATAAAAGATATTGTGAATATTCAAATTAAACATTTCAACATTATAAAAGAATTTGATAGAGAAATAATACTGATACATAATCATAACAATAACATCATAACATGATACAAAGAAGCAACGATAAAAATTGTCATATTCAAAAAATATTCAATTGTCATAAAGAACATAATTTAAACTATCATTAAATAAAAGATCACAGTTTCTTAGAAAAATATTATTTTATATTGCAGAAGCTTTGTGCAATCAGTGGTCTTTTTGAATTAATCTCAAATCTAATTATAATAATATTGTAAATAAATATTAGAAATAGACGAAACAATCATACAAACATCCATGACTACTGAAAATCCGCTTCTATCGGGATTTGAACCCAGGATCCCTAACAAAAGGGATAGTCCACTCGGCCAGCCGGTAATTATAAAATCATGTTTTTATTTTATTTTTATAAACAGTACTTACCCGTAGAACTGGTAGGCGACACGTTATCCCTGGAGTTCATCTGGTAATTGGGTACCACTATTGGGTTCTTTTTTACCCCGGAAGGGGACTGAAAGGACTTAGGGGAATCTTTAGGGGGCGTAGGAGTTTTACTAGAAACGAATTTACCGTTAGACGACCGCTTCTGCGGAGGCCTGTTTTTATTAGGCGTCTGCGACCTAGGATTGACTAAAGTTATTTCTAAATTAGAGCCGACAACCGCTTTCCCTTCCAGTAAAGTGTAGTTTTTGGGGGGATTTTGGGAAGTTTTCGACGGCGAGGGGGCAGTTGGCACCCTGACTATTTCTACTGCCGGTTTTGGCGTTGGAGACGTCTTGCAAGTTAAATCTAGTATATCTTGCGGTGTCGCCGCAGTTGGAACTGCTCTGGTCGGCTTCAGAGGCGCTCCTAGCAACATATGAGGGGGTGGCATGAAAGGGTCTTTCGGGTTGCCATATACAGTCTTTTCAGGGCCACTAGAACCGAATATACTGGTCGCCTGTATGACTTTCGGGGGCTGAATGCCGTTGTAATTGGCTGGTAGGATGTTGTACATCTGAAAGAGTTGCGCCTGAGTCATTATTTGGTGTTGCATAGTGGGGTTGATTAGCATCGGTGTGCGGTTTAATAGAGGGGCTAGTTGGGGGTTGGGGAGGGGCCAGGCGGGAACAGCTGTCACCTCCAGCCCCCTTTCTTTGAGAATGTCTAGCTTTTTCTTTTTCACTGATTGGGGGCTTTCCGGGTACTCGTCTAGATCTATGATTTCGGGGGTTTTTGGTTTATAAGGGACCTGCGGAGGAAAGACAAAATATTTTAAGTAGGTTATTAATAATATAGAAAAAAAATAAACAGTGTTCTTTTCATACAAAATAACAATAAAGTTCGCAGTGTTTTTTTGGAGTCGCTGCCTTTATCCAATTGATATTCTTATCCTTATTAATTCTGTATCCATTTAATATGTATTAATTAAATGTGTATTTATCCATATTTATACATCCTAATAATATTAATTTGCATTATTAAAATATATGTGAATACGTCACATATTTTTTAAAACAGTTGTTCTTGCACTACCAATTAAATTATTTTGGACTCAACTTTCCGGTTTACTGGTAGAGAATGCCTAATGGCATTAAGTCCGCCAAATTGTAACTTTGTAAAGATTAAATAAATGGCTCCGATTTTGATAAAAATTAAAACTGGGTAAGGTTTTTGAAATATCTTTTTCCCAGCGCGGATCTAAGATTACATTTAAAAAACGAGATTAACTCATCATATCCTGTTGCGGGAATCGAACCCGGGACCTCTCACAGTCCTTAATTCCTCATTAAATAAAAGTAATAAATCTGAAGCGGAGTGACCAGCTGGGAAAGTTACACTAAATAATGTTCTGAAACACATAATCAGGGTTGATTTTTCCGCTCCTTGAAATCGCTGGACATTAAGGGAATCGATTGTCCGATAAACCCAAAAACCGCTTGTGTCTTCAATGGCGTGACATAATTTCGTTCATTTGAAACTGATTGCTATTTTGAGAGTTTGGGACATTTAGGACATGGGATATTTTGGGAATGATAGATTTGGTGATGGGACATTTTGGAAATGGGATATTTTGGGAATCAGAGATTTGGTGATGGGATATTTTGGGAATGGGGCATTTAGGACATGGGATATTTTGGGAATGAGAGATTTGGTGATGGGACATTTTGGAAATGGGATATTTTGGGAATCAGAGATTTGGTGATGGGATATTTTGGGAATGGGGCATTTAGGACATGGGATATTTTGGGAATGAGAGATTTGATAATGGGACATTTAGGACATGGGATATTTGGAGAATGAAAGATTTGGTAATGGGACATTTTGGGAATGATACATTTAGGAAATGGGATATTTTGAGACTGAGGGATTTGGTAATGGGACATTTTGGGAATGGGACATTTAGGAAATGGAATATTTTGGGAATGAGAGATTTGGTAATGGGACATTTAGGTAATCGGATATTTTGAGAATGAGAGATTTGATAATGGGACATTTAGGACATGGGATATTTCGAGAATGACAGATTTGGTAATGGGAAATTTTGGGATTGAGACATTTAGGAAATGGGATATTTTGAGAATGACAGATTTGATAATGGGACATTTAGTACAGGGGATATTTTGGGAATGATAGATTTGGTAATGGGACATTTTGGGAATGAGACAAAAAGGATATGGGATATTTTGGGAATGACAGATTTGGTTATGGGACATTTTGGGAATAGGACATTTAGGAAATGGGATATTTTGGGAATAAGAGATTTCGTGATGGGACATTTTGGACATGGGATATTTTGGGAATAATAAATTTGGTAATGGGACATTTAGGACATGGGGTATTTTGGGAATGAGAGATTTGGTAATGGGACATTTTGGGAGTGGGACTTTGGGGAATGGGACATTTTGGGAATGCTGCCACTCAGCAAGTGTCAGGACGAGTATGTAGTCTTTAGTATCAGGGTCAGTTCTTTGTTCACCTCGACGATGTCATCATCAGCTGTCGCGGGGGGCGGAGGCCGGTGGATGCCGAAGTTGTTGATGGTGGGGCCGGACTCGAGACGGACGATGCTCGATGCTGGGGAGGGAGGGAGAAAGAATACATCAGGTATACATCAAGTAGTTTATTGTAACAAATAAAAATAAAGAGAAGAAAACAATGAGAAAATATCCAGGCGGGAATCGAAACCCTGTCTCCTGGTGTCCGGACAGACGTGATTACCACTACGCCACCTGAGCACTAGGTATAACCTACTAATTTCTTCGCCGCTTTCTATCCTTTTGCTTAACGTTTTTATAGCAACGTTCGCGTCTGGTTTATTCTTAATTTTTACTAGGTGGTAGGCCCGTATGTAGGGTCGTCTGGGTAGGTACCACCGCCTTCTTATTTCAGCCGTGAAACAGTTCGCTGTGTTTCGGATTGAAGAGAAAGGTAGCCAGTGTTATTACTGGGCATGGACGGCATTTCAACTTAGGCCTCGGGATGACAACGCACCTGCAATAACAAGTGATTTTTTCCTTGTTATTTCAGGTGTCTATGCGCGGCGGTAACCACTTACCACCAGGTGGGAAGTCAGCTTGTTTGTCATCTGGTTGTGTTAAAAAAAAGTTGGATTTAAATTACACATCTGCTCTTTGTCCTTGACCTTACCGACCTTTACCTGGTGTGACCTTTTAAGGAAAAACCTTTTTGACCTTTAACTGGAATGAACTTGACCTTTGGTGAACTTAACCTCTTGTGACCTTGACCTTGAACTTTATTAACTTTTCACTGTAATCCCCCGTGTTACTAGTAGGTAAGGAGCATCGGTAGTATCGGTACATACCGGTGGGGGGCGGTACAGCGCTGGGCCGGCCCGGCTTCACCCGCACCGCCCGCAGCGAGCTCCGGCCCGCGGGGCGACTCTTCTATAAACACAAAACATACGTACATACATGGACCGTTGATAATACACATTTATAACTGTACTAGTTACTTATTTTATTTATTTTATTTTATTTATTCAACAAAGTTTCTACAGCATACAAATATTATATTACACAATTATGATTAAACAGTACATAAGCCAATTACAGAAACTCATTATGTCACTAGACATAATAATAACATTATTAAGTGGGTAGTTTCATAAATAGATTATTACAATGGGAATAATTGAGTCATAATATTAATTTAATTTAAATCAATAATACGACAATAAAATTAAAACTTAAATATCCAATCGACGAAAGAGTCAATTAGCAGGCTTCTATTCATAGATGTGTAGATTTTATTATTAATAATATTCATTTCTTTGTATTTTTATACACGGATCTTACATTGCTGCGATGCGAGATGGTTAATATTTTATGGCTGAACTGTTTATTATTTTGTATAGCTCACTGTACATTTGTTCAGTTAACTACTTGTGTGAATCTGTAATTAGCTTCCTATCACTATAAGTAACTACTTACGTATTGTGTGTTATCAGCTGATGATTTACCGAACAAAATAAATTAAAATAAAAATAAAATAAATAAAATAAAACATGGGCTATGTGCCGTCAATACAATGAATTGAAATAGGGGCTATATTAATTGAGAACGATGTTTTTGAAAGTGGCAAACCATTTCTATGAACTAATATAGCCAATGTATTAATTTATCGACGTATTGACGGCACCACCCTGTATGAACATCCGTTCCTAACGAGACTCGAACCCCAGACCGTTAACACTCACCTGATGGTCGTGACCGTTGACATATTTGTCACTCAGCGACGACAGTGATGACAGCGAGCTTGACACTTCAGAGCCGTCTAATGTCACAGTGGTGTCTGCCTTGACTGGAAAATAACATTGGATAAGATATTTGAAATTCAATTTCAAACATATCATTTGTATTGAATAGGGTAAGATTCTGGACCAGTAGTATTTATCTATTTATTTCTAATAAGCAAACACAAAAGGTAACAATCATAAATAACACACAACATAATAATAATAAAATACACATGATGGTTAATCATGTTTGACGCGTAACAATGCTATGGAGTTGGGTTTTGAAAAATAGGAATAAAAATAAAAAAATGTAAAAAATGCCTACGTTAAAATATCAAAATTAGGGTTCATTCGAAGAGAAAGTAAGGAATAAGTATCATTAATAGCTCATACACTGCGATCTACTACTATTCATGTGTTCTATTTATGATGTTATTCATGCAAATAAACGATTGATTGATTGAGTTGTTTGAATCTGGCGCTATTTTTCACAAATTCGAAAAATATACGCTACTGTTACCCGTAAAAATAATGCAAACTTAAAATATCTGGAATATTTTTAAGGTAAACTGAAAAGTTTAGAAAAAAAAAATATACAGTCGCACGTATTATCTACCCGATTCTAGGCCAAAGTTAGGATCATTATGAGCTTGTGTTATGGATACTAGATAACGGAGAAATATTGTAATAATATGTATATGTAACAGTCAAAACCACTTCTGACTGCAAAAATCCGATGCCTTCAATGTTTTTTAAAAAAGTTTGTGTGTGTGTATGTGTGTTACAATTCACAACAATCACAATGACTTACTTATAGCACTTTTATGGTTCACGAGTTCCACCTTCTCATCGGCTGTCTCCGAGGCAGGTTTGGTGTCTAACGGCTTCGTGTCTGTCTCTATCAGTTTCTCCACAGGCTTCACCGATATCTTCACGGGCTTGTCTGTCTGTTCCTCCTTCGGTAGTGACTCTAGGAACTCTCTGTTCAACTCCTCGGCTGGCTTCGATATGATGTTCAACTCTTCTTTGAGCTCTGTCTCGTTGTCCGGCTGTGGAGAATTTGAAAATGAAAATATCTTTATTCAATTAGGCCCCCAAGAAGCACTTTCGAATCGTCAACAAAAAAACCCTTATGTCTATCACATAAAAATAATATTAACCAACTAACAATTACATTATGTTTGTCTCTGTGTCTTATCTGGATCTACGTAAGCTAAGAATGTTATGTCAGTCTGTCTATCGGTCCGTCTGTCCGTCAGTCAGTCTGTCTGTCTTTTCTGTTCAATTTATTTATTACAATAGATAAATTTTATTCATTCTTCCTACATATGAGAAACACATGTAGAGTTAGCCCATAACACTACCAAGCTGGCCCAGTGCGGGTTGGTATAAATTTTGGGTTGTATTATTATAACATTTATTTAGTAATTAAAATATAATAAAACTAGAAAAATTCACGTCCTGAGGCAGGCAGTGGTCAGAGCAGTCGCCCGGATTGCGAAAGGTCGCGGGTTTGTTTCCTGCCCCAGGACGTGAAATTTTTCTAGTTTTATTATATTTTATTACCTATATGTTTGAAAAATATATTAACTTATAACAATATCTAAACTATAATCATATTTCTTAAAAATTACTAATTTTTAATAAATTTAATATCTAATTTATAATCCTATCCTCCTTCTTTGGATTCCTTGGTAGCTCAGATGGTTAGAGCAGTCACCAGGTTTGTAAAAGGTCGCGGGTTCGCCCCAGGAGGTGGGAAATTTGTTTTTTGTCTAGTTTATATATTTTTCTAAGTAAATATTTTTATTTTTTTAATATTATTTTTGGCATCACTACTGCCTTGGGTTCCTTCCAGAATAGTTGTTAGCATGTGCGTGTAAGAATGTAAGAGGAGCTCGGTTTCGATTACAAAAACAAAGCAACTTTCGCCATGGTCGTTCCTGGGATGGGTCAATGAAAGTTTCTGTGTGCTTCGGAAGGCACGTTAAGCCGTTGGTCCCGGTTGTTCCTGCAACCGCTTTAACCCACCAACCCATCTCCCATGTAGGAAGGCCTGTGCCCAGCAGTGGGGCGTAGCTGTTGAAATCTCGTCAACTTACCAGTTCAGCGGTGACAGCGGGAGGTGTCGGTGGTTTATGGTCGTCGTCCAGCTCTATGGTTGCCACTGTTCTTGGCTCGATGCGGCCGTTGAGCCGAGACCGACGGTTCTCATGTTTCTCGTAAGGCAGCAGGTACCTGCAAGACAATTATGCAACATTAAGAAAACACAGTAATTTTAGATATTCATTTATGATTGAAAAGAAAAGTGCTTAATTGGATGTCTAGCCCGTTGACTAAATGCCGGCATCCAACTGAATACCTAGCCCGATAGGTAATTGAACTAGACTCATATGACGTTTAACGACTTGGCGTATTGAATAGATCGTCTTGTACTGAAGTTTTGGTTTGATTGGTGGGTTCAAGGTTATTTTGTTATGACCACTCAAAAGTCTCAAAACTGACATCGTTTAAGTTCTAAGTGGTCATAAAAAAACCTTAAACCTAACAATCACTTAAACAGTCACACAAGAGTTCTTCGATTTAAACGAGGGTGCCCAGACATCCAATTGAATGGTTTATTTAAACCAGACGGCTAACATGTCGTTCATGTAATGTTATTATTATTACACCATATCTTTCATATCGTTCTTCTAAAAGGAAGTCTCTAAACATTCGCTTGTAAAAATTCCACAACACAGCTCCCAACACACTACCCTGTACAACTCCATACCTCTCGTAATGTCTTCTGGCTCTCGCCGGCTGCTCCGCCGACAACACCCGCCATAGCCGTTGTCTACAAACTGCTTCGTAACCACCCCGCGACTTAACGCCACGGTAGAGCGATCGCAATGATACTGTAATCAAACGACACAGACTTAGTCTAACGCCTATGCGAGTTCCGAAATGAGAATTTACCTGTAAAAATGTGGATTGACGATGAAAGGAGTGTCGTAACTTAAAAAAGACACACTAACAAAACACCATTTAATTTGTATACCCTAAGGGTCGGATATTTACCAAAACAATGATGATTAGAATTGATTTGAGATTTCAAACGTGAAATACCTAATAACAGAAAATGACAGCAATTTCACACTACTTTTAATACAGCCTTCTTACGATTTTAACAACAAACTATTTATGCTAGTGGTATTATTTCCCTATCAATAAATACTTACAGTCTTCTAACGGGCAGGAGTCCCCTCGGTCTCGATGGAACTGCCTCAGCTTAGTTAGGAAGGCCCGTTCTTCCGTGTGTTTCCTAGAATCTTCTTCGTCGTCCGAATGCTTATCCCCACCGTTACGGAGGGATAGCCGGCGTGGGGTTTGGGGCTGGAAGCAAGCAACGTGTAACTTAGTATTACCAGTAGAACATATCAAACAAAGCTGAAGGCATTAAATACCAGGATTAAAACACGGCAACAAACAAGCGGAGGAGGTAGGAGGATGGAGTAAATACATCTGCGAGTACATACTCAAAAATATATTCTTTTATACAACTAGGTGGTAAGTGGTAACCGCCGCCAATAGACACCTGCAATAACAAGGAAAAAATCACTTGGTGTTGCAGGTGCGTTGTCTTCCTGAGGCATAATGTAAAATGGTTGACCTTGGACTGTATGGGAATACTAATAGGGTTGAAAATGAACCACTATGTACCTTGCTCTAGTACTGGTTCAGACAGACATTTATTTATCTTTAATAGAAGACCTAACTATTTCTATGGATATCTCCGATAGCGTGATACAGAGAACTACAGGCGCCATCTAGTATAAAACATAGGAACTAATATTATAAATATGCAAATATGTAGTTGCATCTTTAACATACCGCCCACCAAGGACATTTAGTGAGAAATGTACTTTATCAATGATCTATTAGCAAAAGACCGCCCACCATGACGGAGCGACAGTAAGAGTGTTCTTAGTGGACTAAATTCACAATTGGTTTACGTACTGTCCGACTTGTCTACTACATTGTTAAATAACATATCACTGTTTCAAAGAAACTCAAACACAAAACTTCTTTACCTATACATTAAGTTACTACACAAACATTTTATGTACATACGAACTAAAATATAATATTCCAAATCAATTTGCCCTTTATCATGAACTTAAAAATTATCTTAATTACTATAACTTAGGAATAACAAAAATACAAAAATTACACAAAATACTATCCACAACGTTAGTTTTTTTTTAATATGTTGAACTTCACACGAATTAGTGACCACACGGGTAACATTATCATTCCCTGGGTGCTATGCTACTATGCGTCCTATTGTAACTCCGGTGGTTAATATCCATGCGACTAACGACACCGACGTAACAAATCTTGCAACATTCCTTGAATGAATTGCCATTTTTGTCAAAGAACTAAAACGACCGAAACCGAAAAAAAAGAACTAAAACTTCCTTAAATCAGTGCCACCAGCGGCCCTCAGAAGGAATAATGTCCTGTACTGTCTACCGTTATGTGCCGTGAGTTGAGATAGGCTTCTGCGTTAATATTATTTCTATTTGTACTTCATCTAACTCTGTCCTATTCTGGTAAGTGTACTCCAATTATTATTAGTATGTTATTAAGTATTATTTGTCGTATATAAAATCAGCGAGACTAAGTAAGACCCTTATCGATTTCCGCAACAAAGAAAATCGCATAAATATATATTATAAGTTGTAGCGATACCATATGACCTTACTGCTTCTGCCAAATTAACTTTTAACTCTTTTGGCTTTTGGTAATTATATGCTTCTTATAGGAACAGCTGACCGAACACCCAAAGCTAACTCTCAGTCAGATTAGATAGCATGTCACACCACTGTGAGGAATTCAACGAGGTTAAGACTTTTGAAATCCTATTGGCCTCAATGTTTTTTCAATTACTGGGACGGTTATTTAACCACGCAAGTATTACTACTCTTAGTTCTGACCATACCCTAATGTTGCTCTTATTAATACTTATTCTTATTTCAGATGTCTCCGTTAGCAGCCGTGTCAACAGCAGTTCACAGAAGCCATGTAGTTTGCAACTATCATCCATAGCGAGCGTACCTAACCAACATGGAACTCGGACTGAAGTAAGTTGGGACAGCTCATTACGGTTAGTATACCATCCTTTATTAAATTCACCCGACATCCCGTACTATATCAATCAGCTAACCACAGCTTCTGAATGAATAAAGCTAAAATTATACTGTGTGCTATCCACCCCAGTGGATTCCACAACCGTGCTATAAACTGATATGATTGTTCTTTCTGTTTCAGGTGCAAGCATCGTGATCGGAAGCTTCACCAAGTATTAAAAGTGATCTTCAACGCGGTTCCAGGTAAGATCAAACATCTTTGTTGTACTTCCTTCTGCTTTTAATTCTATTTCTGTACTGCTGTTGTCCTTATTAAATTCTCTTTCCTCTATAAATGGCATTTCCTTGTTTGTCCTTTTTTAATACTTTGACCTTTTTTTGCAGTTATTTGCCGAGAGTCAACACCAATGCAACGCGGCTTCTCGTCACGAAATGGCAGCCTCACAACGTCCCGACCTTCTGGTGTTCTCTTATTTGTACTATTAAAACCGTATTCACGTTTTTGTTCTTCTGAAGAAAATATATTTTTTGTACTACATGTTTGTTCTTTTATCTTGCAAGTTGGCTTTAGTTTATTGTCCTTGTTTATTTGGGCGTGCATAACAGATACCTGATAATTGTCCTTATATGACTGATTTATGTAATGATTAACTGTACCTGATAAAATCCATCCTAAGGTGGTATTTTGGCCAATGATTGAAGTGTTTGATATTTTTCTTACACCATCTTTTAATATTTTACTACACACATTAGCACCCAACAAAATGTCTATTTTATTGGGGTTCATGAACTGTGGGTCTGCTAGGCACAAATTGTTAAGATTTACCGCATCCATATATTGTAACTTAGTCTCTGGTAAATATGATGTTATATTTTTTAATACATATGCTTTGAACTGTATACTAAATTGCTCGTCAACCCTTGACCTAAGATGAACATTTACCATATACTTAGATATTAATGGTTTACCTCCTCCTAATCCCGTTATCGTTCCTCTAACCGACTCCTTCTTTAGATGTAAGAGTCGTACTGTCGCTTCTGTTATAAAGCAGGCCTGCGAACCCTGATCTATTAAGGCTCTAACGACATAATTGCCTTTATACTGTGATTCGACATTAACTTCTGCTGTGGGCAAGAGAACCTTTTCACTGTAGGGAACTTGACGAGTTGAGACACAAGATATCACTGGCGAAACAACTTCCGACGAACTAGTACCCACGACTGGCTCTTTAGTATTAGAACCAGTGGGTTGGTCATAAAGATGTAAGAGTGTATGATGGCGTTTTTTACAAACGCGACAAGTAGTGGGTTTTTTGCACTCATACACAGTGTGATTTCCGCCTAAACAATTAAAACAAATGGAATTTTTAAGTACAAAATCACGTCTTTGTGAACACTCTTGTTTCGCGAACTCTTTACAGAAACATAACTTATGCCCTTCCGAGCAAAACTCACAGCGCATGCACGAGACATTAGTAGAAACTAAGGCCCTTGCACTAGAATGAGGACCACTAGTGTACTGATAGTCAGAATTTTTTATGTCTACAAACTCTAAGGCACGAAAGCGTCCTTCCATAAAACACTTAAATTGATCTATAGATGGCAATTCATTAGAATCATTACTGGATATGTTAAGTTCCCACTGTTTGCGCGTCTCTGGGTCTAATTTAAACGATACTATATGAATTATGATAATATCCCATGTGCTCACGTCTACATTAATATTTTTTAGACCATTTAAGCAGTCTATAGTGGTATCTAAAAGCTCTTTTAAACCTGACGCAGATTCGACATTCATGCGCCTTTGACTAAATAACCGTTTTAAAATACAACTGGCTAAGTACTTTTTATTGTTATAGCGCTTTTCTAATAACGCCCAGCATTGACTATAGTTCGAGTCTGTGATCGGCGTGTACCGTATCAGTTGTTCAGCTTCCCCAGTTAAGTGAGTCTTTAAATAGTGTAACTTCTGAACATTTTGCAAAGAATCATTGTTGTGTACTAAAGAAATGAACAGATCACGGAAGGTGGTCCACTCCGCATAGTTACCTGAAAAAGTAGGGATACAAATTTTTGGAAGTCTCACTAACTGGTTTGGCTTATCACTGTCCTTTTTAGATTGCGAGTCGCTTTGAGATGAACTAAATTGCTTTAAATGAGCTTTTACACATGACTTATATATTAAATAATTATCTTCTGTACTCTCATAAACATCTTTAGTAACGTAACTAGTCTTTTCTAAAACTTCAGGTTCCGAAATTTCATGTAACTTTGTATTATTTGATCTAAACAATAGCCAATCGCTTTCTAAATTTTCTAATCTAGCTTCTAAATATTCTTGTGTAAGTCTCTCTTCAGGACTTTTCTTGAAATTTGATAATGCTCTTTTAATTGAATTATGTAGATTTAACTGTACATTAAAAATACTTTCCATATTGAAAGAAAGTAAGAGAACTAAATAATATAATAATTTTCTAAGAACTTAACATTAAAATATTTCGGAAAATTTTACAAGTGTTTGAACAATGAATCTGAGGAAAATCGGGCATGGATTCCCCGTTCCCCCGTTTTTTATAAAATTATTCTAAGTCCTAATTTACTAACTACTAATTATTCTAAGTCTTAAAACTACCATACAAACTAAACTAAGCTAAAGAAAATATCTCACGGATCTTCAAAGTTATTTAACTGGAAGAAATAAAGTTCAAAATTGCTTGACTCACTCACTGTTTGACCTCGTACAAGACCTGTATATTTCCTGCGTAGACCGCTGCTCTCGTCAGAAGAATGGTCCAATAACTCTGCTGACACCATCAGGCTGATACTGTCACGGTCAGGCTCCGCTCTCCTCGGACTGCCGTTGTCTTGTCACGGTACTGCCGCCAGCAGTAAGCACGTACTGTATCCGCAGCGACCCACTGCGAGTACGGGCTATGGTCTACTGACCATTGTTCTCTCAAAAATTGCTCTGAACTGAACTGGATTGCTCTAAATGATCCGGCTTCCGATGGACCAAATGTAAAATGGTTGACCTTGGACTGTATGGGAATACTAATAGGGTTGAAAATGAACCACTATGTACCTTGCTCTAGTACTGGTTCAGACAGACATTTATTTATCTTTAATAGAAGACCTAACTATTTCTATGGATATCTCCGATAGCGTGATACAGAGAACTACAGGCGCCATCTAGTATAAAACATAGGAACTAATATTATAAATATGCAAATATGTAGTTGCATCTTTAACACATAAGGTATGCCTAAAGTGAAATGCCAAAGCAAATTGGCATGAATTGGCAGATTTCCATTTACAAAATTTAAAATTATTTATTGTATTGTTTACAAGTAACCACTTTCAGTTTCGCCCTCGTACGTAATCATAGAACACAAGCCCGCTTCTTAATTGGGGCACTCAAAGGCATTTCCACTGGTCGAACACGTCATCTTACTTTAGTTCTGAACTAATTAAACCTAGATCATTGTGGACTTACCGTAACTGTACTAATACTTTCATGGTCATGGTCGGACTCTGAGTGGTCGGACGCGTCGGGAGATGCTCGTCGTCTTCGACCACGAGGCCTTCCTTTTAATTTTGGAGCTAATTCGTTGCAGACAAATTCGTGACCTTCTAGTTCAGGGTATTCAAACGTGTCCTGTAAGTAAAATAAAAAGTTTATTTACTGCATCATACTATCTTCACTTACAGAGTGCTCCCTCGATTCCAGTGGGTACCTCAATAAACAAAATCTTAGTTTACAATCCGACAAAAACCGTTTTGTTGTATAATGCTAAGCGTTGTCGAAGAAAAATCTACGGTGAATATGCTTCAGCAGACCCCAGTTCGCCTCCGTGAAAGGTATTGGTGATACCCACGAGTTTTAGCCGGTATTCCCAGGGCAATTTTAGACGCGAGGCGATCCGCGCACACAAAAAAGGGTAGGTTCTATTTTCACAACATAATAATTACAGATAAGCTTCCTGTAGATCTTTACAGGGTGGATAACTCGTGCCCAGCTATTACAATGGGTAACACCGTTGCCTTGCCGTAGTACCATCATGTCAACTTTTCTTCGTGGTTCGCCACTTTCCTTTTATAAAAAGCAAATGCACAAAGCACGCAGAACAAACGGCCGGTGAGTCGTTTAAGTTCTAGAATGGCGACCACTAGATGGACAGACGACCTGGTCAGGGTCACAAAGTAGGACGGCCTCCTACTAGATGGACAGACGACCTGGTCAGGGTTACAAAGTAGGACGGCCTCCCACTAGATGGACAGACGACCTGGTCAGGGTTACGAAGTAGGACGGCCTCCCACTAGATGGACGGACGACCTGGTCAGGGTCACAAAGTAGGACGGGCTTCCGCTAGATAGACACACAACCTGGTTAGGGTCAAGTAGTACGGTCTCCCACTAGATGAACAGAAAACCTGGTCAGGGTCACGAAGTAGGACGGCCTCCCACTAGATGGACAGGCGACCTGGTCAGGGTCACTGGGCGCGTTAGATGTGCGCAGAACCGTTCCATTTGATAATCGATGGGGGAAGCCTTTGTTCAGGAGTGGAGATCATAGGCTGGTATGACAGCAAAAGATTTAACCACGATAGGAAGCGGTAAGAAGAGTCCTATGCGAAAACATTTGGTGCAGGTTGAACACGCTGTTCTAGCCGCCAGCTCCGCTCTTTTGAAGGAACCCGTGTCATATGTACTGGCTAAGAATTTCCTGTTTTGGAAGTAAGCAACGAGTTACTGAGCAACGTGACTGAGCTGAGGTGGAGATAGTGAATCGATGACTCCGAAGACCGGCAAGCGTGCTCCTGAGTAGGAAGGAAGGTGGGAAACAAAAAGCTCATCACTTACCTTACAATATAATATCCTAGTGTTAGTTGTAGGTGCTGCGTATCCTCCTAATGCTGCCACCAGCGAGTCCCTCAGCCAGTCCCCCTGGATACCCTCAAGCCGTGACAGCAGCGCCCGGTAGCGGCAATACCGGGGGTAAGAGAACACTACCACGCCCGGGCTGTCGTTGTCCACTGGGGGAGAAGATATGGTTTGATGTGAGATTCAAGTTGGCTTTTAGACACACGGAAAATCTTGGTGAGTTTCAAATGATTCCTCATTTTCGTTATTCTTCGGGGTCATAGGGCGGGCGATATGAACGTCACCAAAGTGACATAAACTTGGCTGTGTTGCATTTTGTGTGGGCAAATTATTGTTTTATGTGACGAAATAAAAGCGAAACAATTATAAAAAAATGGACTATTCCACATATTTTTGCCCATATTTTTTTGTATAATGTACAGACAACAGTGTGGGCGGTCTCAAGGTCAAACCGTACATAGACCAGTATCTTTTGGACATCTTCTTTCTGCTCCCACGCGGAACTGATCACGGCGGCTAGGGCCTCTGGCACAACGGGGGTCTACTCACCAATAGCACTCTTCTCACGTTCCACGTCGCTGAAGTCCAGTTTCGTGTGGTGTAATGGCTGCGTGTGGCGTGGCTCTTGGGGCGGCGCGCAGGCACCCCGCCAGACAGCGCGGAGCCCCCACCTCCATCCCGTGCCATCGCTCACCCAGCTCAGTAGGTCTTCAGCACGGACTACCACCTTGTCGTTGATTGCTAGGACCTCATCCTGAAAAGATAGAGAAGAAGGTATTAATTGGTGGATTTTTAAACTCTTAAATCATGATGGACTCTTGATGGCATATGGCTGTGAAATGTGGACGCATACTAAGGGCCTTCTGATAGCACAAAATACCGGTATTGAGTTACTCCAAGTCCTTCATTTGATGATGTGGTAGATATATCTGTACAAACGCTAAAACATGCTCGTTAGTTGATTGGAGCGCTCACAGGGCATTTAGCCCCGAACCACATGCTTCACAAGATCCAAGTCTTCTTAGACAACTCTGCCGGCCATTTGATGAGGGCCAGGAGTCAATGGAACAATTATTATGTCAATGCGATGCAGTAGCTAAAATAATAAAGCCTGCTGGAAGAGCCCAAAGGTAGCGGAGCTTACTCGGGACCCAGAAGAGTAAAAGGGATAAAGATCCTGAAAGATCAAAATGAAACGCGACATAATCACGGCCCCATTATAAGATGAGATAAGATAAGGCCTTCTGAGCAAGTCGCAGCCCCTCAACGAGCTATGTTAGGTGTTACCTATGTTAGGTGTTACCTAACATAGCTGGTTCATAGGTCGTAACCTACCTACTACTACCACCCTACGAGATAGAATCAGAAATGTTGATATCCGTAAGAGAACTAAAGTAAGAGTAGACAGCTGATAGGACTACCAATGAATTTCGTATCTCGATATGTTTTTTTTTAATACAAAGCACGACAAATGACTCAACACCACCTGATGTGAAGCAGTAAGAAGAGTCCATATGCGAAGACAGCTAGTGCAGTTCAGACACTGCTCTAGCTGCCTCCACCTTGCCGGCCCGAAAGGTGCTTTTTCACGCCTCTTTGGAAGGAACCCATGTTATAGGAAGGAGGGAACACATGTGCTGGCAAAGAATTTTAAGTTCTGGAAGTTCGACAAAGAAAAGAGCTACTAAATTTCTTTGTACGTGATGTTGAGGTGGAGACAGTGAATTGATGACTCCGAAGACCGGCACGCGTGCTCCTGAGTAGGAAGGGGGAAGGTGGGATAAGGTCAAATAGCTCTTCAGAACACTCTCCGTGATATAGCCGATAGAAGGCGCTAAGCGACGCAATGTTTTGAATGATGATGAGTATGTACAGATGCAGACTCGATGCAGCACATCAATTGTGACAATAGCACTAATAAAGCCGCCTCTATTACAAACAAACGGAGTAAGGGCGGTCTCTAGGGCGAATATTTACGCTTGTTACCACCGCGTGTACAGCCGACAGCAGTCGGCTGTACACGCGGTGGCAGATCAAGCTGAACACTTCGTTGCTTCCTAAACCAGTTGCAATAAGAGTCATTTTCAAACTGACATGTTACGCTACGGTCCTTTGTACATACAACGCCACGACCGGCTGGCTTAGTGGTGAACTGGTAAATACCCCTAGCTGCAGGCTACTAGGTCAGGGGTCCAGGGTTCGAGTCCCAGCCGGGGCAGATGTTTGCGTAGTAAACACAAAAAAGATTTGTTATTATATCATGGTTGTTTGTATATTTCTAATAAAAAGAAAAATACTTTAAGTCATTTTTTTTTTTTTATTATTTTTTTATTTGGCTCACAAAACTGGTTACAATCTTTGATACAATCTTAAATAAAATACATCAAAGTCTTGCTTGATTGCACCCTACTTGATGCAAGCACAACATGCAATATTACAATACATAAAGGGGTATCTATATGCTATGTCCAGAAGAATTAATTAGTTAGGTATGTTAATACATTCTTTTTTTTTTTTTAACATTGTTATTAATGTTTGGAAATTTTATTTAAAAAAAAATATATATTTAATTTATTTTTTTATTTAAGCTATATTTAGGGCCAAGTTCAAACTTTGTTTAGCTGAGGCCAGAGAACCATTGAAGATATCAAAATCAAATCTCACGGAATTGTATGAAGAACACACTCTATAAATTGGGGAGTGTTGACCATGACGAGTTCTGCAAAGGGGAAGGGTAAAAGTTTTCCTGTTTTTTACACGACTACCAATACGTGGAACTGAAAAGTTTAGGCTCTCCAAAATATCAGGGGACTCAATATGACCGTGGATCAATTTGAATAGAAAAATTACATCAGCTGCTGTCCTACGGGTTTTTAGCGAAGAAAGTTTGTAATGTGAAATTCGGGAATCATAAGAGCACAAATGATGGCACATGTTATCCGCAAATGCCAGATTATAGATAAAACGTTTTTGTACCGACTCAATCCTTTGTGAATGAACCTGGTAGCAAGGATTCCATACTGGACTACAGTATTCCAGAATGCTCCGAACCAGACTATTATACAAGAGAACAGTAAGCTCCGGAGCACTTAATATTTTCATTTGTCGAGAAATAAACCCTGATAATTTAGATGACCTCTTAATTATAGAGTCCATGTGAAATTTGAAACTTAGTGAGCTATCAAAGATAACACCTAAGTCACGGATTTGGGAGACTTCAGATAGTGGTTTGTTGTATATGCTGTATGTGACTTTTGCTTGGTTCAGTTTTCTTGTGAATTTTATATGGTGACATTTTTCTAAATTAAGAGCCATTCCGTTGTTAATACACCATTCGCCTATTTTATCTATATCAGATTGAAGAGCGAGTATATCATTTTGACTATAAATTAAACGATAGACTTTGAAATCATCTGCATACATTTTAAATTTTGATTCGATAAAATGTGTAATATCATTGATAAATATTAGAAAAAATAGTGGACCCAAGTGTGAACCTTGTGGTACACCAGAAGGTACAACCCTTCTTTCAGATTTATACCCATAGACGGCTACGAGTTGCGAACGATTTCTCAAGTATGACTCACACCACCTCAAAAGCGAGCCGTGTATACCAGCCCTCTTCAATTTGCACAAAAGGAGATCGTGATTCACAAGGTCAAAAGCCTTTTTAAAATCTGTATAAATGGCATGAAGTTCAATTTGTTTGTCCAAAGCTTTATGAATATCTTCAGTAAAACCCAGTAAATTTGAGGTTGTTGATTTACGTAATAAAAATCCGTGTTGATTGGGGTGAATTAAATTCTTAATGTGATAATAAAGTTTAGTTTGAATTAATGACTCGAAAATTTTGGCAGTAGTTGATAATATGGAAATGGGTCTGTAATTACTAACATCATTAACATCTCCACCCTTGTGAATTGGTGTTATATGAGCGAGTTTCCAATAACTAGGAAACGTTCCCAACACAAGTGACGTGTTATATATGTGATGTAAGGGTTTATATAACACCTTAGCGCAGTTTTTAAGAATCAGTGGGGGTATTAAATCCGGTCCTACACCTTTACTACAGTCTAATATGTTCAGATAATTAAGAACTTCTTTTTCAGTTAAGTTGATACTGTTCAAGGGAAACACGTTTGTATTAATATGAGATAAATTTGATGAAATAGTTGTAGATGGGGAAGAATTTAATTCATAAACTGTTTGAAAGTATTTCGAAAATAAATCGCATATCTCTTGCCCACCGGTGGCAGTCTGCGTAGTTAAAAACATTTCATTGGGTATAGTGCTGCTATTGGACTTCTTACCTTTTATAAACTGCCAAAAATATTTTGGTCGCAAACGCAAATTTTCTTTAGCCTTTTCCTTGAAATTGCGGTAACATTCTTTGGTCATTGCATCACAACGTTGCCTTAAGAGTCTAAATGTGTATTGATCCATAGGGTTTTTATATTTTTTATACTTAGAATGATACTTAGCTTTTTCCTTAAGCGATTTAATCAAGGACCGACTATACCATATAGGGTAATTAGTATCGCGTCTTATCACAGATGGTGTAAATTTCTCTAAGATTGGCATAACATTTGCGTAAAATTTTTGAACCATGTCGTCTATATCCAATACCTTATCCCAAATTGCTGCCCAATCTAGTGAATCTAGTTCATTATTAATAGCTTCATAGTTACTAGCCCGGAAATTAAGTGTCACTGTATGTTTTGGTTTCATAAGTCTTCTATTATTACTAGGCATAGAGAGGGTGACCAATAAAGGTGGATGATGTAAATCAACTTTTTCAATAAGATGCTCATCAGCCAGTTCAACTGTGAGAAAATTGGGTTTAGTACATAAAATAAGATCGAGTATACGTTTGTTTGCATTGGAAATTGAATTGCACTGATACAAATCATTAAAAGACATACTATCGACCAGAAGATTTTCAAGATTACAATCCATTGCAGCAGGCGATAAATAACTAATACCAGGTTCGCCTTCCTTGATCCATGAGATGCTACCAAGATTGAAATCCCCCATGACCAATGTAACTGACGATGAGATTATATTATTTTGAATATTCTGAGTAATATTATTAAGTAACTCTTGCAAGTAATCATTTTTTGGTGGAGGTGGAACGTACACTACACATATTTGTATATGAACATCTTTCTCACATCGAAAAGAAATCCACAATACTTCATTTGAAGGCTCCCATTTTATGAGTCATGTAGTATTCCTTTAAACACAAGTGCTAGATAACAGATGCGAGTTTTTGAATTTTATAATCATTACTTGCTGCACCCGGCATACTTTGTAATACCCGTAAAGTGAAAACTCTTAGGTTTTAATAATCTAGAAACCTTCGCGGGCATCCCCAGAACAACCTACCAAAGTTTCATTACAATCGGATCACTGGTGTCAGAGCGCATAAGAAACAAACACACAAACATTGATTTTTATTTATACAAATTATATTTACAATTTGATTGATGAAAGCGTGCGTGCATATGAATAATTTTAGATACCGTAATAAATGACCCATCACCTTCAATAAGAACACAATCTTAATTTTTAATTAAATTTCATTAAACGTATGCCTAATTATTACGTGTTAAAGACAAAGTTACTTATTTGTAAAATCCACTCGGACCTTTCGGAGGAATTATTGAGCAGGCCCGGCCGGGGAGTGGGGAGATTAATCGCCAGGGAAGAAGCCAGGGTCGGAAGAATTCATTTAGGGCGACAGCTCGAGAATATTGTAAATTTTTAGTTTGTTAACCGCGTAAGATTTGCGGTAATAGTATTATTGCGTTTCCTTTTATTCTTAACTAGCGACCCGCCCCGGCTTTGCACGGGTATTATACATATAAACCTTCCTTAAGAATCACTCTATCTATTAAAAAAAACCGCATCAAAATCCGTTGCGTAGTTTAAAAGATCTAAGCATACATAGGGACAGACAGACGGCGGATAGCGACTTTGTTTTATACTATGTAGTGATAAACCTTCCTTAAGAATCACTCTATCTATTAAAAAAACCGCATCAAAATCCGTTGCGTAGTTTTAAAGATCTAAGCATACATAGGGACAGACAGAAGGCGGATAGCGACTTTGTTTCATACTATGTAGTGATAAACCTTCCTTAAGAATCATTCTATCTATTAAAAAAAATCGCATCTAAATCCGTTGCGTAGTTTTAAAGATCTAAGCATACATAGGGACAGACAGACGGCGGATAGCGACTTTGTTTTATACTATGTAGTGACGCGGTAGCTTATAAGGCCTTAAATGGAAGCGAGCTTTTTTTATAAATAACACACACGACAAATGACTCGACACCTGAGCTCGACACCAACTGGTGTGAACTGAAAGAAATTCCAAGTTCTGGAAGTACGACACAGAAACGAGTTACTAAATTTATTTATCCGAGATGTTGAGGTGGAGACAGTGAATTGATGACTCCGAAGACCGGCACGCGTGCTCCTAAGGAGAAGGGGGAAGGTGGGATAAGGTTAAGAAGAGCTATACCAAGATTGCTCAACCACATAGGAAATGGACTGCCTTCAATTGCCGGAACACAACAATGCTGTTAACATTGTTGTTATGGCGCCAGACTTAGGTAAGATAGTGGAAGCTAACCAGGCGGACTTAGAAAAGCCCTACCGCGCAGAATTTTTCCCCCACGGGAATGGGACCCCAGACCTCTATATCTTAGGCAATTGACCATTGAGGCGGTTACGTATTCTATTATGACAATTAAAACCCATCGAGTCTGGCATGTGTGATTGACAGGTAAAATGGTTGTTGTCGGTTGACTGTGAAGTCGACAGGTTGTGCGCATCCACAGCCATCTGACAGCACTACGTTTTCTTCGGAAAACGAATTCGTCTTGCCCAATCACCGTACAACGTTGCCGCAAGTTATTTGCACATTATTTTACTTGACATTAGCAAAATTCGTAATATCGAGAAGCCATTAAATAAAGAAGAAGAAGACAGGTAAAATACGTTTTGAATTGTGGTCATCAGAAAAATATGCTATGCTCCAATCCCGATTACCTGCTCTAGCAAGTAATCGGGATTGGAGGTAAACTCTCTAGAGTTTAGGATTAATAACGCTGTTTTATAGTGTTGTGTTCTGCGGTGAGTAAAGTCGCCAGATATAACTAAGGAAGCGTTAGTAGCAAGGGGACTTGCCTTCTACAGTCCCAACCCAACTACCATTCTCTTGATTTGTGCAAAGCACAGGGTAGGGCACGCGTGAGTAGTGCCCGAGGTGCTACGAGTGTCTATAGGCTACGATGACAACGCGTGAGTAGTGCCCGAGGTGCTACGAGCGTCTATAGGCTACGGTGACAACGCGTGAGTAGTGCCCAAGGTGCTACGAGTGTCTATAGGCTACGATGACAACGCGTGAGTTGTGCCCAAGGTGCTACGAGCGTCTATAGGCTACGGCAACAATGCGTGAAGGCGTGAATACTGCCCGAAGTGCTACGAGCGTCTATTGGCTACGTTGACAACACGTGAGTAGAGTTCAAGTTGCTACGAGCGTCTTTAGGCTACGGTGCCAACGCTTGAGTAGTGCCCGAGGTGCTACGAGCGTCTATAGGCTACGGCAACAATGCGTGAAGGCGTGAATAGTGCCCGAAGTGCTACGAGCGTCTATTGGCTACGTTGACAACACGTAAGTAGAGTTCAAGTTGCTACCAGCGTCTTTATGCTACGGTGACAACGCTTGAGTAGTGCCCGAGGTGCTACGACCGTCTATAAGCAACGGTGACCTCTTAATATCAGGCGAGGTATACGCTTATTTTAGATCCCTGTTATAAAAAGAAAACTAACAACATAGATATTTTGCAATAAAGATATTGACTGTTCAACTGCATAAAATTATCCGTTATCTAGAAGACTAGTGAAGATTTTGTTATGGAGACATAACAAAATCTTTTAATAATTCTTACTTTGGTTTAGATAACAGGTGATTGTTAGAATAATGTAATAAGTATAAATTCAATGAAAATACTGACCCCTTACTCCGTCCCGCCTTTGTAAACGGCGGGGGAGGCGAACTAAAATTGCTTTCAAATAAGTAACCAACCCCGGGCGTATTCTGTCCAGTGACATCGAAACGATATCGAAATGATATGGATATGAGTTCTGTATATTTCCTTTCTATAAGGGTGAGATTTATTTTTAAAAAAATCTTTTTCAGTCAACTCGTAAAATAACGCACGAGGAGAAATAATATTATATGTTTATAATTTTGAGTAACCCCCACCATCATCAATCATCTATCTAACAACATCTCATTGAGACTATTGTTATTAGCCCAAACACGCTATATCTGCTGTAAGTTCCTAAAGAATTAAGCATCCTGCAGACTTTTGATGGTATACGCTCAGCTCAAGGTTAGCATCTCTTGGAAATACCACCGGAGTAACAGTTTGATTTTATTGAGTCAACAATACAATGTTAATAAGAGTGTTTCCTCCTCTCTTCTTATATTGCGGTGCCCGCAGGGTCTACAATGATTATTATAATTGTACAGACGACAGCACATCAAGTGGACGAAAGCACAAGTGTAGTGCACTACGAAAGCCGCCTCTATTACGAACGGAGTAAGGGCAGTGTCAAGGTCAAGCTGTTACGCTTGATGTGCTGTCGACTGTACATACCATCTCATTTATTTACATTGTGGTTAGCAATAAATATTGAAAATGAAATTGAAAACCGATTTTCAAATCAATCGGATCTGTATAAGTTAGTAAGACCCTTTTGTCTAGTTGGAAATGAGCTGATAGTCATCAAACGACTGAGCCATCTTGATCACGTCAACTTTTAAAAAAACCAAAGCTACAGAGACAGACACTTCAACTTATAACACCCCTCTTTTTGCGTGGGTAAAACAATTATACATAAATACAATATGAAAACAGCTTTTCATACATTATGTTTTTTTTTCTTTGTGTAAAATGTTGTCCATGTTTTGTTAGAAGCTATTGGGCACCTTGCCATCACCGTGTTTCTTCGACCAATGATAATTTTGGTTTTCTTCACTCACGAATAAGTAACTCTAATATCACTCATGTAAAAGCTTACATTACATTAATTCATATCCTCTCTCTTATCAAGTCCTATCATTACTTAAACACACAAAAACCATGAGAATTATTTACTTAATTACCCGTTCCAATTAAAAAGGCAGTACGGAATAAGGCGACCAATTTATAGGCGGCATTTCAGGAGAACATTTCGACTAGGGACGGGGAGACTACACGCTATTTAGTCGATATTTCGTATAACCGAAAGTTTAAAGTTAACATGAAAAAGACTCGAGGAAGAGAATGACTACAGGAACCAAGCAACTTTCGCCATGGTCGATCCAAAAGTCATCAACCAAAAGTTTCTAATCTCGAGCTCCTCCGTGCTTCGGAAGGTTCGTTAAGCCGTCGCACGGAGGGACACGCTCCATACAAGGGCGGTCATAAATAGTTAAAGTCCTGTTACTATCAATACATTGTATTATTTTAGTGACTTATAGTTGTAAAAGTGTTTTAGGAACATTAAAATGAAAGAAGTACATGTATTTACGGAATAAAAAACGTTTACTTCAGTAAAAAACAAATATAAACAATAACATACTTTTACCTAAATTTATCATGAACAAACACTTAAAAATTGGAATGTAAAACATATATTTTAAATAAAATAAGAGTCAAAACATTGATAACATTATTTAATTATAATAAAATAATAGAAATAAATAAATTAAAATTAATTAAATACAAAAAAAACAAAACAACTAACAAAATACAAATAAATTATTCTTATTCTAACAATATTAAACATGTAACAATTCTATTACACTTTGTGACAGAGTATTTTTCTTTTTAGGGGGAAGTTTCCGAAGACTTGTAATATAAGGATCTGAATGTAATAATAGTCGTTGTATTAAATCTTGATTGGTAACTTCACGTGACATTTTTCGAGTGTGACTTCGTCTATAAATTTTGATATACTTATTTGTCGCTTCAGCAGCTTCTTCGGAAAGTTCTCCTATAGATAACAATGCATAACTTATAATATCTGATCCATGTACGAGCACCTTGTGGACAGAAGCAGGAAGACTATACCACGGATATTCCTCGACCAGGCTGTATGCTGTTTGTAATGCATAGTCTTTAAACTTGCATTCATTAATTTTATGTCCAGAAGATAACGTTTGTAATATTACACAACAACGATCTATGAGATCCTTATTCAAACCTGTAATTTCAGCAGATACAGCTGATTCCAAAAAAAACTTCCTGGCCGTGTTTCCGTCGTTAGACGTCCCGCTTCCACCACTACGCGGCTTGTCAACTATTAAACCTAATCGTTCCCTAAACTGGGACTGTACATATTGTTTTTTATTTGATAACAATTGTTTATCACTATCTAGCCTAACTTGCCATTTTTTTATGTCTAATCTATATGAAAGATGAATAAAATATTCGAAGAAACGTATCCAAGAATGTAGTGGTGATAATCCAAATTGGTATCTACTCTCTATTACAGGTTTTTGTAAACATTCGTCTATTTTATTCATCTCTTTAGGGGTAGCATTACATATATAACATCTACTTGTAGATGTTTCACTTAAAGCACTACAAATTTTACCATCTACCATTGAAAGCTGCAACTTATGAGAAACGACCAATTCACGATTGTCGATCTGAATAAAAGTAGGTTGCAAACTTTCAATTTTATCCTTAAAATAAGCTTCCTCTTGCAAAGACACTGCTGTGCTTTCTTTCAAAAATTGAAATCGAATAGGACGGCAGTACCTAGTGGAAGAGGGTCGAGGATTTTTCCATAAAATTTTACAATTATCTTCAGCTAATTTTACAATAATTTGAAGGGGTACATAAGATGTTACAAACAAACTACTATCTTCTAAAGTTGAATCTGAAAAAAATTGTTTGTATTCACTATGTCCAGTGCTGCCATCGAATCCCCATTTCCCAAGTAAAGAGATATTAGACAAACAATCATCAGGAATCTGATCTAAGACCTCTTTTTGAGATTCAAGGATTCGAGAAGCTGTGTGATCAAAAAGACTTTGTAATTCAACTTCAGCTGAAGACTCGGAAACAGTTATATTAGAAGGGTAACATCTCTGTTTCGCTTTAGTAATTTGTTGGTAACATGGTAATACATTAGGAGAAATCTTACTATTAACAAAGTTTTTAATTAATAAATACTGATGTTTTGTCAACTGAGCATCAGTCACAAGTGACAAGACATCATCAGTGCTAACTCTAGATATACACGAATCGAATGAACAGTCTGAAACATCAAGCAATGCACTCACAGTAGAATCATCAGACTTTGACAAATCAGCTACTCTCCGACGTTTAGTCCTTTTACTACATTGCGTAAAAGGTTTTCGAGGACGACCACGTGAATGACACGGCGACGTTTCAGACGGAGTACATTGCTTATTATTTTTCACAAGTTGAATTTTTTCAATAACATTAAACCAATCGGAATTCTTATATAAAAGCTTGGTTTTATCCCTATTACATTTTTTCCAGAATCGAGCAATAGCTTTACATAAATTATTAACAATTTTCTCTAAATAATGAATATCAATGTTCTCAGCATCGTTCAGAGTAGTCAACAAACTTTGTAGGACTTGACGACACTTTTCCGAGTCATTATCGGTATTGACAGTTAGCCATATTTCAAGAATATGCATTCTTGAAAACGAGCATATATATAAATTACCTAAAACAAAAAAAAAACGGTTAAAATTCAGTCACAAAACCTACACAAAGCACTAAGACTAAATAAACTAATTTCGTAGCAAATGCTACGAGATAATCTGGCAACCGTAGCACCCTTGTCATCGCCAAAAGGGCAGATAAGGGCAGCCAAGTTTTAATTTTCCTAAGATAAGAAAGTCTAAAGATTATGGTGCAATATACCTCCATAGTCGGAGCGAGTGGGAACATATTTAAAAGTTTATTCAAACTTTGAATATTAAAATATAATACTCCAAGAAAAGTCGCCTCGTAGCAATGACATACTAAAGAAAATATATACTAAGATACAATTAAAATAAAAATATTAATTATTACATACCCTGTTCTTGGATATCCATTTCAGAAAAAACTCACACAGCACTCACAGGTCCCGCAATGACAACAAATGACGTCACGCTTTTTAATGACTCACTGATAACAGTATTTACGATTGGCGATGCGCTCTCTTTGAATGCACAATAGATAATGAAGGCGCACTCTAATTACTGACCTATTTATAGTTTCAGAAGGTACCGCAACTATCCAATGTAACGACAAGGAATAAAATGTAAAACAAGAAAGCAGGTTTTTAAGATTTATGACCTATGGATGTCCCACTGTGCGTCGGTCCCGGTTATTATTGGAACCGCTTCGACGCATCAACCCGCATGGGCCAGCGTGGTGGTTATGGCCCAAACTCCTCATGTGTTTCTCCCATGTAGGAAGGCCTGTGACCAGCAATGGGACGTATATAGGCTGATGTTGATGATGATGAAAAAGACTGCAAACGTTTTGGTGGAGTGAGATGGGAACCCAGGACTTTTGATTGCATCAGGGAAAACCCTGGGAATTTAGATATAAGTATTTCAGAGAGGTACAGGCTCGTCTTAAAAGATTTCAACATTTTAGACTTCAAAAAGACGTATTTGTCACCGCCATCTGGATAATTAGCCACTTAGCTGGATGCTTAGGCCGTTGATTAGACGCCGGCATTTTTTTTTAAACTCACTTATTTATCTCGTAAACAAAACTGTTCGTACTCATCACGCAAATTACCTACCTCAACCAGGATTAGAACCTGGGATTTATCGATACAATCTTCACTCGGCACATCACTAGTTGAAACCGAATAACCCCTCCCAATGCATAAGTAAGCTTTGTCTGTCTGTGGGGTTACACTAGTTGTGGCACGCGATTTCTTTGCGATAAAAAATAACAAACAGGTTAGTGTTCAGACAGGCATAGAGAGACATTGTAAATATCCCTGACGGTGTACTGTAGAAGCTTGTACCACCTGGTACCATCAGCCCGGCCTTAAACTTCCATCGTTTCGACACGCAGCTGTAATGTTGTTTTTTTTATAAAACTAGAAGACCAACCAAGTGACGGCACACCTGGTGGTAAGTGGTTACCGCCGCCTATCCGCAATACCGCGACACGTGCAATATCAAAGAAAACATCGCTTGGTATTGCAGGTGAGTTGTCATCCTGAAGCCTAAGATGAAGTGCCTTCCATACCCACTGGCTACCATTCCCTTCAATCCGAAACACAGTGAACAGTTTCATGGCCGAAATAAGAAAGGCTACCTACCTATGTGACGACCTTACATATGGGCCTACCACCTAGTAATAATTATTGATGTTTTTAATTTGAAAGATGTTTATTTTTGTTGCTGGCCTTACCAATTCAAAATTCAAAAGCAGCACTTTCAAAACGTCAAAAAACACATTTTTACAACTATCACATAAAAAAAAATTAAGCTAACAATGTCATAGTGTGTGTCTGTCTGTCATGTCTGAATTCACGTTAACTAACAATGTCATAATGACTGTCTGTGGTGTCTGAATATACACCGGTTCCAAAAGTTGAACCTCCGACAACAAATTCGTGTAGTGACTCTTTTCGAATTCCTATTACCATCTTCTCCAAAATTATATTAATTTCAATCATACTTAAAACAAAGATTGAAAACATTAAAAGAAATCCAGAAACATTATGTGTGTTACAAGCGCAATTTATATTTAACAATTAAATTTAACATAACGACTGTGTGTGTACGCGGCGCGCGTGTGTCTGTACGAAACAAGGTGAACTAGTAAAGGGTGATGCGAAAAGGCCAAATATAATTGATAAGTTTGATAGCTGTCGGTATGTCTGTGTTTGCTACTTAATGGTTATCTTCACAGCTATCGCTTTGAAGAGGTTTTGTAAATGGAAATAATTATACAAGGTGTTACAAAATACCCAAAAAAATTTATCTAAAACACATAATTAAAATGTCACAACTCTAGTGGATGTCATTCAAATTTTATCTTTGATTTCTATCATCATCATTACCACTCTATATACTGGGCTCAGGGCTTCCTACATGGGAGAGACACATAAAGAGTCTGGGCCTGAACACCACCACGCTTTTCGAGCTTATCCCACCTTCCCCCTTCCTACTCAGAAGCACGCGAGCCGGTCTTCAGAGTCATCAATTCACTGTCTCCACCTCAACATCACGCACAAAGAAGTTTAGTAACTCGTTTCTTTGTCGGACTTCCAAAACTTGGAATTCTTTGCACATGTTTACTAGGTGGTAGGCCCGTATGTAGGGTCGTCTGGGTAGGTACCACCGCCGTTCTTATTTCAGCCGTGAAACAGTGCGCTGTGTTTCGAATTGAAGGGAAAGGTAGCCAGTGTGATTACTGGGCATGGACGGCATTTCATCTTAGGCTTCAGGATGGCAACGCGCCGGCAATATCAAGTGATTTTTCCTTGTTATTACAGGTGTCTATAGGCGGCGGTAACCGCTTACCGTGTCAGGTGGGCTAGCTTGTTTGTCATCTATTTGTATAAAAAAAATGTGGTCCCTCTTTCATATAACATGGGTTCCTTTAAGGAGGCGAGAAAAGGCACCTTATGGGCCGGCAAGGTGGAGGCGGCTAGACCAGTTTGTTTCAAGCTGCACTAGCTGTCTCCGCATATGGACTCTTCTTACCGCTTCACGCTAGGTGGAGTGACGTCATTTGCCGTGCTTTATACAAAAATAACGTGGCGTTCATTATTATTTTATGAAAAATACTAAAATCAAGTAAGTAACGTCACCTCTACCTCCTGCAAGGTGTTACAACCCGTAAAGCAAAAAGTTCCTTATGTAGAGTTCATTGTTAATATATGACAACCGTAGTATAACATTACATTGCCTATACACGACAAGTTGGTTATATTACATAATAACCTCTTTAATTACAAAACTGGATGGGGCAGACGTAACAAATCGCTTGAATTAAATTAAAAATTTAACAAATGTTTAAATTTTAAAAAAAACGTCATTAAAATATTTTTCGTTTAGCATCAACCTGTATAGTGACATGTGACACGCACACACGCGCGCCGAATTGATAGCGACTCGGATCTATGCGGTGCAACGCCCCTGAGCCGAAGATGGGGACACACAGAGCGCATAGACCCTAGCGAGTTAAAAAACATATTAAAATTGTATTTTTGTGAATTTCTGTAGATCATAATATCAGCCAATTATGTCCAATGCTGAACAATTACTGAAGATCGCTGCCAATACTATTTTAATAAAATGTTTTCCTGCTGTGACTAAGCTCACCTGACCTCTATGTGTGAGGACCGGATCAGATGCAAAATAGTTTTTATAAATCTGTTTTTTTATAAACATTTCCAGACACAGAAATATTGGATTATCTTCAAAATCTTAAAAAAGTCATGAATGCCTTTTAAGGTATACTTGAGAGTAAATCATTTTATATTGTACATTTCTCATTTCACTCAAAGTGTGATGTTTGTATTTGAATACTTACATAATATTATGTTATAATAAAATATATCTAGGTACAGTATTGTCTTATATTTTCGCAAACACTACACACGCGATTAAACGTGAGTTAAATACGGTAAAGTGGTTTTATTTTAAAGTATTGTCTTGGTTCAGTTTTATTGTATGGTTTAGAAAGTGAAAGGACAATTAGTATTGCATAAGATAGCAACATTCTTCTTAAAGACGGGAATTTCTACAATATAAAGGAACGATAGCATAAAAGCCATTAAGAGTGTAATTATAATTGATTAATAGCTGCCCTGTGGCTAGTACACTCACCCCATAAACTATAGTTCATTTTTAAAAACAGACGGACGTCTCAGCGATAGAATTGGGTCAGTTATTATTAGTTATTAAGTAATATCCCTCAAGCATCAGATTCCAGACACAATTGATTTTTCTATTGTCATAGCCCTCCGGTGGGATAACGCCGCTTGACGGATTAAACCAATTCTTTATTACGGTTATCGTAAATTTCTTTACATTATCATAGATATGAAATTACAACCACATTAAATGTTAATAAATAAAATACTGGATAATACATTCATGATAATTAAAATAGAATAATCTAACTAGAATAATCTATCTATCTTTAATCTATTTTAATTACTAAGTAATTTTTCAAACATTTATAATAATGTTAAAATCAAAAATTAAGTACATTCATGATATTAAATGAATACTCGTTCGCTCGATTATTGTAAAGGCTATAATTTTCCTCAAAGCTCAGGGAATGGATACACTCATTACAATATTATGTTAAACTAAAACTAGACTCGATATAACTTTAAGTATTATACCTTTTCCTAAATTTTATTTTTGACACTATAATAAGAAAAATAATTGAAACCCACATATTAAACAATAGGGGTAATTCCTACAAGTAAGACTATAGGTTTTTTTCTTTATTTTGGGAACAAACAGTCATTACATACTTAGTTTACATATTGCATATTACTATGACAATATAGACTAAGTTACAACTACAAATAAATACTTTTTTTGATTACCTATAAGAAGTTTTTAAGAAATAAAATTTAGATATATTAATAAGTTTTTTAAATATATTTCGAAAATATGAGTTATTATAAGTAACTATAAAATACTTTTCAAAGTATCTTGCATGGTATCAAACTTATGTATCTTAGAAACCCTCAAATAATAGCCAAATAAATATAACCAAATTCATTTGTACTATTAGTTTCCCTCACATTTAATATTACAACTATAAATTACAAAGATATCATTAATTTTGTACATACGCACACAGACATTCGGTATCCACTGGTAAGGTGTGTCGTCACTATTCCGCATCATTTTTTAAAGAGCATTTTTTGACAGCTTATAACCGCACCTCAAACAAATCGCTATATCTAAGAAACTATTGATTGCAGATATACTATTGCTTCAGCAATAATTTTCAACTATTTATATGTATATTGTGAAACAGAAAAAGTTAGAGCTAGTAACTGATCTGAATAGGGATTAAAGTTCAACAATGTATATTTATACAAGCCTGGCTATATCAGCACGGGCGGCAACTCCAGATTATAAGCAAATAATATTACTATCTTGAATTAACTTTTTGTACCTTTCCAGCTCGCCCTAAAATGGTATATCTACAGTGTGTGGTACTTCACAGATTCAAATATTATTACTTTGTTCTACACCGTACTCCATTTTCATCAAATTTTATATCTTAAATCACTTTTCTGTAACGGGAAATAATTCAGTTAATAATTAAAATAACTTCATAAAAGTTCTTCTTTAATTAATTGGTGAAATATTTTGAAGAAATTTTAGCTGACCATTAATTGTTTATTTACATAGTTAGAATATGTATATTTTATTGTTATAATTAGAAAATTGTATTGAAATAATATATATATATTTTTAATACTTGAAGATAAATCTCGATATCTTTATTAGACATTTTGGGTAGTTACCTCATTTTACATTGATAGTTTTAATTTAATTACAAATGTATGCGTGACATCATCATCAGACACTAAGCAAAACCAAATAAACACTACTCCACCAGCAACGTTAATTTTTTTCATAAAAAATACAAATTATATTGTTTATTTGCACATTACCGTGCGGCCAGTGTGCCCCCAACGTAACCGGCATAAATTCTCAATAACACGAAATGGCGGCGCGGGATGCGCGGGGCGAGGAAAGCGCCAGGGCTGGACTCGGCTGAGAAACTATTATTATTACCTTTAAGAAATATATTACTTAACATACTTGATACTTTAATCATTGAGATAAACAATACAGAGCAGACATCGACTGCCATACATTTTTCATATAAAAGTTGTTTGAGAAAGAAACAGGTATACTGTAATTTCTTGCTCAAATCAATTCTTATTATCAAACCAGGATTTTTATTCATGATATTCCCTACGAGTTTCGGTTGTGATCTTCTATCACTCATACATTAATAAAATAAAGTAATTTATTATTTTATTATTAATCTCATAAAAAACCATGTTACCTATCATTTTGATTGTAAAAAAATCTCATAAGATAAAAAGAGAAGTTATTACTTATGAATTAGAATAGTTTAATTAAATAAGAAACCCAATTTACGAAGGATATAGCCGTACTTATTATAAAGATCATTTGACAAAAATAACTATAATTGAAATGCAATTCCTACCTACTTATCAAATACTGTAAGATTTAAAGATATTTATTTAACATTTACATTTAGAGAAGCTCGGTGGCGTAGTGGTTTGAATGCTCTGGTTTCGATTACGAGAACAAAGCAACTTTCGCCATGGTCTATCCCGAGATAGGTCAATCAAAATTTAATCTTGAACTCCTCCGTGCTTTGGAAGGCACGTTAAGCAGTTGGTCTCGGTTGTTACTGCAACTGCTTTAGCCCACTAACCCGCATCGGGCTGGCGTGGTAGTGTTATGGCCCAAACTGCCCCAAACTCCTCATGTGTTTTTCCCATGTACGAAGGCCTGAGCACATTTTGTAATGCTTAGTGACGCACAATCGTTATATTTTTATAATAACAAACTTACTATTAACAGTAGGTATGTGAAAAGAAACATGACAAAAACAGTTAAACATTAAGGCGCTATCAAGGGTTATTTGATTTTTTAAAATAATACAACATTGGCTGTATTATTTCATAGCAATATAATAAAATTATTAAATGAATAAGATCTATTTAAAAGTTGCAAAACATTTGTATGTGCTAATAAGCGCGTGTTTTAATTTATTGTCGTACCATTTTTGTGTGTAAATTCTGTTTTTCTTGATTTTATTCGAAAATATTTAGAATAAATAAAACATAAACAATTTATATTTCATTGTAATCATCATATCAGCCTATGATGTCCACTGCTGAGCAAATTTTCTTTTATGCTACAAACGCGCTCTATCAAATTGTCTGTATTATATTGTATGTATGTCAATTTAAATGATTATTGATTTAATGAAGTGGGTACTGCATTTTACAAAAACAAATAAATAGATTATTGCTCCCATTACAGTTACTATATCTCTGCTTCCTGTCTATCATTTACAAACAAAAGACATAGAGTAAAACCTGGTAGCGGACATCCCCTTAATTAAACAAAGTAAATTAATACTCATTATTCCATCTGAATCAACATTTGCAACAGTAGCTAGAAAACATTTGTAATACGACTAATACGAGAAACGAGTACCTATTCAATATTCAATATTTGTTTACTTAAAATGTATAATATTCACTAAAAAGGTGCAAAGGGAGATTTATTTTGAAGCACAGTCTAGGAAAGGAATGTTGACAGTATTCAAATTAAAATAAAACTGAGACGCGTGGTGGTATTTTTTTTATAGATATCCTGATAAAAACAATAGTTTATTGTATTATTACGAAATTTATATAAAATTTAATAAACAAAATGCAATTAAATCACACTCTGGGGACGTGACAACGAACACCAATCTCAGTGTATGACGTCACTTGTTGTTAGCATCAGACGCTGCCAGAAGGAAAACCACATAAATCACCATGGCAACCTATCAGTATCTGTCAACCTGACAGAGAACGTCACAGCGGTCTCGTGACATGTATTGGCGTTTTGGAGCGAAATTTGCTACCGAATTTAAGATTTATAATTTCAAAAAATTTGTCGTATTAAAATAATTATGATAACTAACACTATTCCAAAATTTGTCAACTTCCCTATTGTTAGAAAGGATTATTACAATACAACGGTATTGTTAATAATTCCTCGAAGTAAATTGAAAAGTCTAGTGTGCCACTTTAACACGTTTGCTATATTTGTTTTACTATACTTATTTTTCAGTATAGTTTTATGCATAGCAGTAGTGTACAAGGAAGGAATTATCTCTAAGATTCATTCAAAACTGTCCGTGGCATAGAAATGGTTTGTGTTTAAAATAGACACGTTTACAATAGACAGCAGCCAGTTATTTTTTTCGCATGTTAGTATCTATTTTATATTGCATTGGGCTTTTCATTAATTAATTTTCTTTAAAAAAACTATTACTTATTATTCATTGTTATTGATATTTATCAAAGTAATATTTTCTACTCAAAATAGTTTCCTTATTGAGGAAGCACATCCCCTTTAAGAAAGAAAGATACCTTATTCCTACCCATCCATCCAATCCTCTACTTCCTATTTTACTTTTTATTTTTATATAATTATACGTTGCTATTTTCTAAATTCTACATTACTAAGAAAACACATATCCTAGTTGAATATAAAAAAGCCGAGCTACACACAATTTAATACAAATTAAATCGTAAAAAAAACTATTATATTTAAATTATTCCGTGTATTTATATCGGAGCCCCGTCGATACGTCTCTGACCAAAAACAGTGAAAGATGAGAGCCGGGTCGTGCACCGCGCCCGGGACACTTTGATACTTCTCTTACATAACGACAGATTAATATAGCGTTAAATTATCTCAATACAAATGAAGGTTTGAAAATTTTAACTGTGACATCGATTACACCATTTTTTAAGGTGCTACTTCGCGAATATTCAACATTTTTAATAAGAAGTTAAGCATATTTTTTTTATTACTAATTTTAGCATTTGTTCCCGAATATTTCTAATATTTATACACATATTATGACCAATATTTTCTCCGTTATCTAGTAACATACATAACACAAGCTTTTAATGACGCTTACTTTGGGCTAGATAGTAGATGTGAGTGTATAAAAAAAAAATCAGGTGGGCCGAATAAAAAAACTACCGCTAATAGCGCAACACTGAAACGGATTTATGCCACAAAGTGACAAAACTACAAAGGTGATAAAATATTAATTTTTAATAACTCTTTGTCAGAGTTGAGAAACACCCGATTGGTTGCTAGTTGCCACCAAAAAGGAAACTTTAAAAGTATCAAGACAACCCGTTCCCACTGCAATACTGTTCACAAAGTTTTCAGAACTGCCCAACAGAAGAACGGCGTAAATGCGTAAATGTCGTTGGTAAAGAACCTTATGTTGTACGTAACAAAGTCGAACCTTCCTAAGCAGTTTGTTTAACTTATTAATATACGTAGCTTATACACAATTTGGAGATTAGGAAACCGGGTTTTTTTACTCAGTTTTTTTCTTGCCGTTCCGTTTTTATTTGCTATTTTCTTGCATTAGTAACCCTGTATGTGCGATAAACTGATTCTATTAGGACGAGGCCTATTTAGGACGGCGTTATTAGTATCAGATACCGAAATACCGGTATAATTTTAATAACGATCGCTGAAAATATCGGTACCAAAAGGTATTTCTTGAAATAATCGTGTTGTAATTACTTTAAGTATTTTGTTACTTGCTTACATTGTTAAGTTAATTTCAATTTGAGTTAACTACTCCGACAGTTGTCATTTGCCAAAATCGTTTTCTTGAATCGTTGAATAGGTATCAACAATGATATTATAAACTTCTTGTTTATTATAATATCATTGGGTATCAGTATTTATTTCGTTACTTTTGGTACGATATAAAAATACCCTTATAACCAGTTTAAAAAGCGCGTGCCGCAGTGGTGCCGCTATTATATCCTGATATTATGTAACTAGAAAAATCAGCGATTTGTGCACACAGAAAAATGATGACCTTGAGAACATTTTGCTTGTAATGAATAAGAATCATAATGTAAATACTAAGTACGTCATACTGCTCGATTTCCCTTAGCAGAAGTACTTACCTGTTTTCTGTTTAAACATACAGATGGAATAATAATAATTATCATAAAAAACTAACTTTTCATTATATCGCATTTTTGATTCAACGGTAAACAATCAAATAATCTTTATTTTATTGGATAAAAATATATACGTTGCAGTTAAATAGCCGTTCTAGATTTTTCTATCGTTCAAACATAATATTGAAATATTTAAAAAAAAATTGCGAAGAAAAGGAAATACGGATTGTTTTTTAGGTTTTATTCAAAGTACCTATATCTAACCTTTACTCACGAAAAATATGTCAAAAGAAATAGGTCATTATTTTTTTTCAAAATAGTTTATAATGTATTTTACAAGAAATTATAATGATTATACAAGAAAACAGTCCGGATGCAACTCTTTAGGCTACTAAAGAGAAGAACTCTTGAATATCCTGGTCGTAATGTAAATGTATACCATAACCCTCTTCCCGCAGCTCGTACGTGTACACGCGTGCACGTACTGTCATATTAAACTCTGTTTATCGATTGGCTACTAACAATAGAATAGATAACGCTGCGGCTTCGTTCATGAGCGGAGCGGGCAGCGCGAGGAGTATTATTTTTATGATTTTGACAAATTAACTTCGTTTAAAAAAAAATAAACTCAAACTCAATCATTTAGTGCATACTTATTGCGTAACATTATAATAACATTACGGTATGCAAGCTAAAACATTGTGCCATCATTATGGACCCTCTCAGGCACAGCAAAGACAAATGCAATATTTTTTTATTTAAATATTATGCCAAATAACCTACGCAGTGCTTTATCTGTTTTGTTCGATTTCAAAATGTCATTCGAACGAACGTCACAACACTATAATAAGTACCTATAGTAGTAGTAGCCTTTCGTGGTCCTGACCACGGGATCAGGGTTTTACTTTTATACTTAACAAAAACTATGCAAATATCTTTTTACTCACAGTAACAGTGATGCCAGCGTTATTTTACTTTTAATATATCCTCAGTTTTATATGCAAGTCATCATAGCTATCGAAAACGCTCCGCTTGTGCCCGTACGAGCACGCTCACACCAGACGTGAGCTCGGAGTTCGGGGCAGATTTAAACAGGGATTCGGGAAGCGATATGCACTTGATTTGTCTTAGTACAACTATTAATCTTACAGTCTTAGTGCTAGTATTATATTGTAGGGATGTTTTTATCGTGTGGTTGTTGACAATTCTGGTCGCGTGATGGTAGACTATAGACGTTTGCAATAGCTTAGTATCCACACGCTGCTTACCCTCTGATAAATCAATCTACCTTCCTATTACATGGATTCCTTCGAATGACGCGGGAATATGCACTATGGGCCGGCAAGGTGAAGGCGGCTAGAACAGTCTTCACATATGGTATCTCCTTACCGATACACATCAGGTGGTGTTGAGTTATTCGCCGTAGTGTGTATACATAACATCAAGGAGGAATCGTCATGTTGACAGAATAGGAAATAAGTCCTCACACTTCTGATCCTCATACAGAAGACTCCTGAGCTCTGCCTTTTCATTACAAAGCACAGCAATGACGTCACACCACCTGGTGGGAAGCGGTGGTAAGAGTCCATATGCGAAGAGTCCATATGAAGTGCAGCTGGAACCGGAACACATAGTTCCAGCCGCCTGCATCTTGCCGGCCTACAAATTTTACTCACTAAGCAGTGTCTTTTGGCTGTGATTATCTGGAGGTGCTTCTTAGTACAGCACGATAAATTCCAGTGGAAAGTTACCTGAGTTAAACTACGAAAGCCGCCTCTATTACGAACGTAGTAAGACCGGTCTCAAGGTCATACGGCTACGCTTGATGTGCTGTCGACTGTACAGTGATTCGTACTCGGCGTGGGGATTTTGAGTGGTTAAAACCACTATGCTCGATCTAGTACAGAACTTTACATAGACAAATAAAAAATTCCATAGTGTACAATATTTTTGCTTTGTTAAATTAAAGAGTACCTTAGCGGCCCTAACTCAAAACTTTATGACACCACTCGACTCGCGAGCAATACCGCAAACGTACAGATGACCGCACGTACGATGCCGATGTAACCCTTTATGAAGACTCATTTACAGGGTCGGCAGCGCGCAAGTGATACCGCTGGTATTGCAAGCGTCCATAGACTTCGGTGACCGGTTAATCAAACTATCGGTGGGCAGTATCCTTGAGTGCCGCCTTGGGCTGACCCCACATTTAGCGTGAGAGTTCCTCGAGTGTCCAGCGTGCGCGATAACGCGACGCACACGTCGCGTTATCGTGCACGCTGGACGCACTCCGGGCGCACGTCGGACATACGCTGAGATCACGTCGCGTTGAACCAAAATCTATGTGCACGTTGATTTGGACCATTAGCTCCGTAAAAAAATTAACTTAACCCAGCGTCAATGACGCTGGGTCATATTGACCCGAGGCAATTTTAAAGAGACATATTATTTATTTGCGTCTATCGTTTGTTTCGAAAGTTTGTGTAGCTGGAGATACAGCCCTTCTCTACCCACCCAGTTGGTGCTATCTTTTCGACGCCGCCTGTGCATTGAGATATACGTCCGTCAAGTCAAAACTGGTCAATATGACCCAGCGTCATCGATGACGTGGTAATTTTGTAACATACTTTTTTTTTTATTTAGTGTTCAATGTTAATTAACATTATTATTTATTAATTTTTTGATGAAAATGTCATCGTTAAATGACCCTTAAGAGGGTTTTGGCGTTAGAAGAGTCGGATTCTGACATTGAAGACTTCCAGGCTGATTCGGACGTTGATATTGAACACTATTTATGTAAACGTAGTAATAATAGAGAAAGATAAAAAGATGCAAACGATAAACATACGGATTCGGGTCTGTCAAGAAATCTCGACCTGGCCTTAGTATAAAATCAACTAGGGTGACAAGTTTTCAAAGGAAACGATGGAATGATTTGGGAAAAAGCTTACTGCAATAATTACCGCAATTTTGTATTAGTTCCATGGCTCTGAATGTGGAGGTAGAAGACTAACTCTTTATTATTTTTATGATAAAAAGTTTGGTTGATATCTCTTTAAGTACATAACATTAATAATTCCTATTATAACTAACTATACTTTACAAGAAATTAAAAATACATTTATGTTATGTTTTCAAACTTGATTTTGCATGTGTTATTGACAAATCTAATTAAAGTTACAGTTATACAAGATATATTGTTAATATTTTTATTTTTATTATTATGTAAAGAACTCTTTTTTGATAAACAGTAATTAAAATAAAGTCAACTTTCGAAAATTTCGGGAAAAATCGCCGAGAAAATCCGGGTCATAATGACCCGGTGTCATTGGCCGCGCAATTATTTTCGCGTCATTGACGCCGGGATAAAATTAAACGCAATTAAAATCAAAGTAAGTAACTTTGATTTTTATCTCTGTAAGTATCTACATATGTATCTAATTTTACGTAAATGTTAAAGAAGAGTTCTTTAAGCATCTTAACTCGCACATAGCCGATTTTGATTTGAAAACGACGTGGTTGGTTGAGTCATTCCGTGGTTTATATTAAAAAAAACATGGCACTAAAATATGTGACTTGGAATTGATTAGCCGTAAGAGTTTATTTTGAGGACGATTTTTTTGTGATAAGCCAAGGTCAAAACTGGATGACCGCGTTATCGCCTTGTCTGTCTGTCAGCCGCTAGTTGAAATGCTTTAATTGTTTTTTTTACTTTCGCTACAATGTTTGACGGGAGTTCCGTACAACGTCAAAAATAAATTATTAATATTCCTAAAAATTTAAGGCTAAAACATAATACAGGATGTTAGGGAGACGCTCTCGGAAACGAAGCAAACTGTTTCCTGAAATAAATTCATTATGATCTTGTCAATCAACTACTTGGGCTTAAAAGAAGACAACATTAAAAAAAATCAATAGCATACTTCAAAATAAAAGATAAATGTTTTGATTAAATTATTCACAAAGGTTGGTTTTTATGACATTGACTCTTGAAGGTCAAATACAGACACTTGATCAAATATACTTAAATAATTATAATACGGCAAGCATCAAGAAAACTGAGCGGTGTGTACTAATAAAAATTTCGACAATAAAATAAATAGCTGACTCGGTCCTTTACGCTATCGATTTTGTTGACGCTACCTGTTTTATATAAAATTAGGTTTTTTCCTTGTTTAACAGATACCTTTCGTATTATTCACAATTAATATCATAAATGCGAAAGTAACCTTTTCACGCCTATGCCACTGAACCGATTTAGATAAAATTTGGTACGGAGATAGGTTGAGAACCTGCTGAAGAACATATGATATATTTCCAACATTGTTTAGTGAGACTATAACCAAATTCATGTCCTAGGTAGGAACTTTGTGAAAAATAATTAAAAATTCACGTCTGTTCAAGACGTTGGTATTAAACTTCATTTATAACGTTCGTCTGTCATGACCTTTGGTCGATGTTCGTGGTCGTATGAATCCACTGTTTGTCTTTACGGGCAGATTAAGCAGCAATCAGTAACCAAAACAAAGATGCCAGCATCGAACAAAATTATAATATACATATTTGTCTTAGATTATAGATGTTTGACTACAATTTACATATTTATCTATAATTAATCATGCCATATTATCTCGTTCAATACTATAGATAAAAATTTACTTAAGTAGGTAATGTATATATTATTATGCCAAATGGTCTAATTTTAGTTTGGCACGATGTAGTTAAAAATTAGATTAATAGGCTAAAAAAAAGTAAATTCAAAATAGTAAAAAGAAAAATATTACTTAACCGGTCGGTATTGATAAATACTGGTTCAGGAATTGAATTATGATAATTTGGATACAGTGAAGGTAGAAAATAGATTGTAAAAATGTTAAAAAAGAAATAATAGAAGAAATAAACTATTTTATGCTAAGTCCTCGGTAACTCAGTAATCAGAATGGTCAACCAGATTGTAAAAGGTCTCGCGTTCGCATCATGCTCCAGGACATGTCTTCCTTTTAGTCCATTTTTCGCAATGGACATGATAAATGCAGGTTTCAGGAAGCACCCTTCGTGGTCTTTTAAACTTGTCTATAGTTTCTGTCGGAGTCTGTCAGGAGCTCGGTGGCGTAGTGGTTTGAGCGCTCTGGTTTAGATCACGAAAACAAAGCAACTTTCGCCATGGTTGGTCCCTGGATAGGTCAATCAAATTTATAATCTTGAGCTCCTCCGTGCTTCGGAAGTCACGTTAAGCCGTTGGTCCCGGTTGTTACTACAACCGCTTCAACCCACCAACCCGCATTGGGCCAGCGTGGTGGTGTTATGGCCCAAACTCCTCATGTGTTTCTCCCATGTAGGAAGGCCTGTGCCCAGCAGTGGGACGTATATAGGCTGGTGATGATAGTTTCTGTCAAAATTTTAGTAATGTGTCAGTTTTAATTCATTTATTGTGAAAACAAAACAGATAACAATCAAACCAGTTACATGATAATTATACATAGATAAGGTTCTTTTACTAGATAGAAATCCTACTTATGTTGACACACACTTTTAAGCACATTTTTAAGGTTTAATGCAGTAAAAATCGTTTAATGGTTGTTATCCTTTTCCTTTAAATATTGAAAGCGATGAGGAGTATTTAAATTTCGATTAAGCGTTAGCTGGAACCTGAGCCAATATCTTAAATAAACCTAAAATTAAAACCTCTGTGCTTTAGAAAGCCGATATGCACAATATCATGTCACGAAGTACTGAAAAAAGTGTAACTTAATTTAAATGATAATTTATCATAAAATTGTTGAAGTATCAACACAGTCCGGTCGCTGTACACCGACTCGGAATCCGACAACGCGCGACGCTTACGAAATGTCCCGACGTAACTAAAGTATAAGAACGCAAGTGATAATTTCACTATTTGACGATAACTAATTGGCATAAAAAAATATAGTAAAATAATAAAAATTGTAGACAAATCTGCGTATATTTATGCGTTTCATGAGTATTATAGAGCATAGAAATATTAATAGAAGTACTCGACCAACAGGTATGCAAATATTACATAACTAGGATCTTAACTATATCTCTGGTTTTACCTGAAGCCAGTTTATTATCTTCTCTACATTAGATTAGGATAGCTAAAGTTAACTAGCGACATACCGAAAAAGGTTTAATTAAGTAGGCTTCCCATAAGATTGACCATGTTGGTCTAGATCGCGGGGTGCTCTGTCCTACCGACGTACGACGGTAGAAATATTCTCGGGAAACCCCGTGACCTCGGTCGGTTAGAAGCAGCAAATAGGTGCATCGCCGAAGGGTTTAATAGGTGAGGTGTCAACGTAACGCTTAATATTAATTTTAATAGGATGTGAAGCATTACCATGATATTTATAGGCTACGATGACCAGATAAAAAACATAAGTAACGTTTTAAAGTTCTCTAGGAAAAATAGCTAAATAAAACAATTAAAATAGCTCAGTATTAACCTTTTCCGTGGGAAGTGCACTAAGTAAAGCAAGCAAACGAAGCAAGCTGGAGGGCACAGGGCTGCCACAATGCAAAATATTAATATTTTTATTTTATAATTAATCATATTATAAGTAAGAAATAGTGAATATACAGAGTGGTGCCGTCAATACGACAATAAATTGAGACATGGGCTATATTAGTTCGTAGAAATGGTTTGGCACTGTCAAAAACAACATATTCATTTGATAATTATATGACGTTTCTATGAAACAATGCAGCCAATACTATGTATTTCATACAAATGTCATGAAATTTTCAAATGAATAAGATGTTTTTGAAAGTGGCAAACAATTTCTATGAACTAATATGGCCTGTGTTTTTATTTTATTTTATTTGGGGGGCTTACAGCTTACATAAAGAAATATACAAAAAAATACATTGCAAGAAGCGAGTAACAAGCCACCACAAGTAGCACTGATAATTAAATCCTAAGTTCTTACATTACTGAAATATACCTTTTGTTTTAAAAAAAACAATGCTATAATAAATACACAATAATAAATTATACAGCATTTAGTCACCTGCCAGCATTTTATTAACACTACTTATACTACTACAGAATAAATCTATGTTGTTGTTGTAATCTTCCCTGCAAACATCATTTAGGTATATATATTAAGGTATATAATATGTTTAAGGTATATATCTATAAATCGTTTGTGGGTGTATCCTTCAGCATACTAGCCTCCGTCTGAAAACCAGCGTCACGGCTACAACACCCCGCCGTGACACTTGCTGAGACGGGGACTTTTTCACTGCTGTAGCACTGCTCACATTATTAATATTATTATATAATTTAATTTGTATGATATTGCTTGTTTTTGTGTGTAATGTTATAAGCATGTGAAATAAATTATTTTTCAATTTCAATTTCAATTAAATTGTCTAACGACTCGAATCAAATAAGAGTTGCTATGATGCACTGTACGTGAGAATGGAACGTGAAGTAGACTTCTTGGACGGCAATGACGAGGTGGAATATTTATATTTGATATTTATTTTTATTCACCGTCGTATTGACAGCACCATCCTGTATACTCTGTATAGTTTCGGATGTATCTTTAGTATTATTTGTAAACTTTTGTTGCAGCATTGCTAGTTTTGTTTCGCCTGGCCCACGTGTTAAATGCTTAAAATGCAACTGTTATAATCGACTATGGAAGAATAACAGAGGCAGCGGGACTCCTGCAGTCACTGAGTCATAGACCCTTTTGTTTTAAATTTATTGAGGTCTATCTTGTCTGTCTGTACTATTTGTTCTGTTTTTTGAGACAAATAAACTATTTTTTATTTATTTATTTTATTTTAAAACAATGACAAAGAAGCCACTTTAACCGGTAACCAAAAATTCGGGTATCATTATTAACGGTATCCAAATTCAAAATCAGAACTCCTAACGGGTACCTAAAACATCAGACTGCATTTAATCGGATTCCGATCGCACAAGATGGCAACGTTTCTTGTAAAACCGTTTTAAAATACTGGTATCCGACCAAATCATTTAGGTACGTTTATTACGTGTACCTTAACAATACGGTATCCTTTGACTGGTGGATTAGTTGATATCTGAATTTTCGGGTACCGTCAATATCGGTATTTAAAAGCGCAGAAAACGGTCGGGTACCGAAAGAATAGCCGTTCAAAACCGCTTCATCGAGTACCGTTACAGACAAACGGCTGATCGAGTGGTTAGTTTAGTACCCCACGTCTAGTGTCTACTGCCAGAGGTACCAGGTTCGTGTCCCTTCAGGGGTTGATGTTTGTCTGTTAAATTATCTAGTATCCATAACAGAAGCTCTTAAAGATTAAACTTGATACTTAGTGAAAATAAATTATTTTAAGTAATATCTTTATATTTTTATCTTTTGCCCGTGGCTCCGCCAGCCATGTCGGTTATCACTCCAAAAAGAGACCTATATTGTTAGCAGTGTCTCAAAATATATCTCCATACCAAATCTCATCTAAATCGGTTCACTGGTTAAGCCGTCAAATCGTAACAAAACAACAAACTCACTTTCACATTATTACTTAGTTGGGATATTAATTATACTAAGTAATATTACGTATTTATCTTTAATATGTCAAGCGGCGTTATACATCTGGAGGTTTATAACAATTGAAAAATCAATGGTCTGTGGAATATGATGCTTGACGGGTTGAGTAATGTTTATTTTGTATAATGCATTTTTTCGACTTATACCTGATTATGCGACATTACATATCCACACACTAATGGGTTGGCTGGGAGAGATTTCTTATAGAGATAAGTCCACCCTTGCTAAGCGTTACAGAGTTTTAAATAAATGCGTCATATTTTTATTTATTCTGTCATTTGTGAAGTTTTTGGGTCTGCGTCTGAGGACAGTCTAAATCGTAACTAGTTTGTCTTTAATTCGTTAAGATAAGTACTGTAATAATATTAATAGCAATAACATATTTTAGTAATAAAACTATGAATAAGTAATAATAATAATAAATAGGTGGCAGCCCTGCGTACTCAGCAGCGAGTATGCGCTCGGCCGATATTTTTTCACTGTGGAACAGAAAACAAGGAGTCGCATGTACTTTTATAATTTTTCTCATTTTAAATATTTTTAATGTTGAATAACGGGTAATTACTTAAAATAATTTAAAAGTCTATTTGTTAAAGTAGTGGAGTTATATGTAATGCCGTTAGGTTTTTATTTTAAACCCAAAATACTAATTGGCACAAGGAACTTTTTAGCCTTTTATAATTAAAATATCGACCATTTTATTTTAAAATCCTTCGTATTCCAGTGTACAGCGCGAATCTCTAAGTCTCAGTAAAGTGGCTGCTCTTTTATACCTTTTGGCGTCTGACAACCATTTGACAACCATTCGCGACACTAGCGTTTCGACGACGAGCACGGCGGCGGCGTGAGCCAGAACTAAACAGTTTTTTTTACTTTTATATCTTAAGGTATGTAAATGTATTAATACAAGAAAAACTAAATGGAAAAATATCAATTGTAGAGTCGACAGCAGATCAAGGGTAACAGTGTGAGCTCAAACACGCCCTTATTCTGTTCGTCAAAAAGGCGGCTTTCGTAGTACAACTGTTACACTTAATGTGGTGTCGTCTGTACTTCATGTCTCTTAAACAGCGACAAACATACATAGCCAAGAGATTGACATAGATATTAGTAAATACGATTACGCGCAGCGCTGTGCTCGAACGACAAAAGCAATGGCGGTAATGGAGGATCATCGTCTTGTCAGTCCAATATTCCTGTTAGTGAATTGCACTGCAGATAAAGTAAAAATATCTAACTGTCAAGAAAATGTTATCCAATATGTTTGTTATAGAAGAATTTAAATTTAATTCTTATACTGGAGTAGCTAAATAATGAGATAAGATAATATATTTCAAGGAATGGAAGATTTTATTATAAATTATTCTATCGACTGCCATTTTAAATAACCGACCACACGGACTATGTTAAAAAAAATAACACGGAAAACGCGTAAAAAACGCAGTTACATACATACAACGTAAATTATTATAAATAAACATACATAATTTAAAGAGTAAGAAAAAATTAAACAACTCAAACCACTCCACAGCTCCGCAGTGCGCAACAATTGCTGCGTCCCGCTCGCACATCTGCCGTCTCATTCGTTGCGAGGGTTCATGCGGTTGTGTGTATGTAACTGTTACTATATTAGTGACTCATTATCAATATTATCATTACGTGTTTAATTTAAACGTGTACGATAAATCATGATGAATGTACAAATTATTCATTTACAGCTAAGGTATTCAAATCAAACTGTCTGTGCCTAAAATTGTATTAAATTATTTCAAGTAACTATTATCTTTTTGTCAATATAAATAGGAAATGGTTAAAACTGTGCTATAACGTCTTTTAATATATTTAATTACTCTTTTACCTGTGTTAGAAAACGACTTTGAATTTCGATTGTGAAGATAGAAACAAAATAAAATATAATAATTCTACTAATATTATAATTCATACGAAAAAATATAAATATTTCGAAAGGTAATAGATATGTTAGAAATTATTAAGTGAATCAATAATAATACAATTTATTTATTAATATTCAAGTTATCAAATTCTTAATGTCAGTTATACCTATAAATTGACGTATGGTTTCTCACATCACTCCAATTTTAATGGCGGCTATGTATAATATGAGAAGGGTACATTAGACAGTTGTGTTCCACAAATGAGACCAGGTTCTTTCTAAAAGATGTGTATAATCTTGACCTCTATCACATTGATATAAAAATAGTACTCTATAACATTTACTCTAAAATGCAAATGCAGGCTTGAAACTGAGCAAGCCACAAGATGGCGGGCTTATTTCCGAATGTTTTTTTTATTTTTTTACCATTAGTGCAGAAGTGACATCACTACGCGATACTACGTTCCTATTTTATTAATTATGAAATATGATTTAATTTATTACGAGGCACTTCGTATAATTATGATTGATCTTTATGTACAAATATAACAACGGGCGTACGGGTGCTTCAAAACAACTAACAATATTTTCGCCCTGTGTTAAGGGGTCGATGGGTACCTTGATAGGGGGGCGCCATCATACTTTTATCTATGTCTGCTGCTATATATTATTTTATTAGTCAGCAGCCTTGAATTCGTAGCTGTCAGCAGCGCTGTTATACCTTTTGGCGCTAGCGTTCCAACGACTAGATATAGCATGAGCCGGAACCAAACACTCGTTTATTTTTATATCTTTATGTAAAAGTCAATCAAATAATAAATGAAGTCACTGCGATACATTTTTTGACGACTTACAAGACGACGAGCTATCACTTATGTTGACGTTTGTGCACAGCGCTGCGCGTAAGCGTGTTCACTTATCTCTATGTTGATCTCTCGGCTGTGTATGTTATGTTTGTCGCTGTTTTGGACATGCGACATGAAGAACTATAGATATTTTTCAATTTCGTTTGTCTTGTGTTAAAATTGTATCGCAATGACTTTATTCAATATTTGATTAACTTTTACATAAAGATATAAAAATTAACAACTTCTTAGTTCTGGTTCACGCCGTGTTCGTCGTCGGAGCGCTGGTGTCGCCAACGGTTGTCAAACTAAAACAAACGCCAAAAGGTATGACAGCGCTGCAAAACAGCCACGAATCCATGGCTGCTGACTTTAGATAAGCGCATAGCTGTGTATGCTTACCTCTGGTCCGTATAGATAGAAATAAAAATTAAATCATTCACGCTAGTGCCGTCTACATACCACACCGCGTCATGGCCATGTGACTTCGCGGCGTGGTTGGTTATAATATTTTTTATTGTGAGTTTTTTACTTAAACGCTTATTACCTGCCGTCGAAGGATTAATGTGAAGTGAACTTTATTTTTGTAATAAGTAATTTACGTATGTCTTGTATTCTTATTTATTAGCGAATTGACATCGTTTCGCTCTTGGATAATTTGGTTTGAGTAAGGTCGCCTACGCTCACATCGACAGCGTTATCTTTGACACGGGGGGACTTTAGTCTCCTATGCTATCATCATCATTATCATAATCACTAGCCTATACCCGTCCCACTGCTGGGCACAGGCCTTCCTACATGGGAGGAACAAATGAGGAGATCGGGCCTTAACCCCACTACGCTGGTCCAATGCATTGGTAAGTTAAAGCGGTTGTAGTAACAACCGGGACCAACGGCTTAACGTGCCTTCCGAAGCACGAAGGAGCTAGAGATAACGAATTTTGATTGACCCATCCCGGGATCCACTGGCGAAAGTTGCTTTGTTTCAGTAATCGAACCCAGAGTGCTCAGAACACTACGCCACCGAACACCTATGCTGTCAACACGGAAAACTTTCCCTTGATTTTACAGGGCAGGTTGCTCTGCTCGTTGTCAAGGACAGACCTCCACAGTATTGTACGATTTTACAGGGTAGGTTACTCGTTGTTCGACCTCCACCGTATTGTAGAGTAGTTTTAGTTTGTCTATGTCTTTACTCCTAACTCTATTCTTGTCACTTCTGGTCAACATCTTGTGTCTTACAATATTGCTTTGTTTTTATGAGTTTATTAATATATTTTTTCCTCCTCAAATCTTAAATACATTCATAAAAAGTGGGCCGCTGCTGCTGTTTCATACAAACAACTTGACAGTTATCACGAACGTTTTAGTTTCTGTGGAAACTAAAGGGCACTGGGCCCCTACCACAGAACAGATAAATCTTTCACTGTTCTGTGGGCCCTACCTACGCTTGTTTTTCTGACATGCTTTTACTATGAAAAAATCTCAGCATATTATGATTCTGTTGTAATAAACTTAGTAAATGCAGCCACGGATCGCTGTGACCTAAATGATAAGATTTTATGTGTTTCCGAATGTTCTTGATAACTAGTGTTATGGAATAGAGCGCATAAAAGGGATTACTTTATGTGAATTTTAACTTCATTGCGCAGAAATCAGACTATGTACAAAGTCGGACTTAATGCCTCAACTGTTACCTTAGACACTACTCACGCGTTGTCACCGCAGCCTATACACGCTCGTAGCATTTTGTGCACTACTCACGCGATGACACTGTAGCCTATAGCAGGGGTTCCCTAACTGTGAGTCGCGACGCCCTGGGGCGTCGCGACAGTATCCCAGGGGCGTCGCGTGTCGATACGTCGATGCGGCTAAGTTGAGTGAGCGCCGCGCGCATTCTGTCAATCATCGCCACGCGAGCGCGGGAGAGCGGCTGACCACCGCCGCGCCACCGCGCCGCCCCACCCCGCGACCCGCGTTTCTGATGCAGCGCGCAATCACATCGTTCATTTGTTTTGTTTAATTACGCACCCGGTGTTTTGAGGTTAGACAGATTAGATTGAATAGATTTATTAGGTTTAATTATGGATAAATTTATTCAAAAAAATAGAAAACGAAATGAAGAGTCAGGCGAGAGCAGTAATGTTACTGGAGGTAAACGAAAGAAATATAGAAAATATGACGACGAATATTTGGATTTCGGATTTACTTGCATTACTAAAGAAGATGTAGAACTTCCTCAATGTGTTGTTTGTTACAAAGTGTTGGCAGCTGAAAGTATGCTTCCTAACAAACTAAAGCGGCATTTGGAATTAGTTCACAGTGATTTACAAGGTAAGCCGAGAGAGTTTTTTGTAAGAAAACTGCGAGAATTGAAACAGCAGTCCATGTCTTTGGTTTCAAGAGCAACAGTTCCTTCAAAAGCATTGCTCGCCTCCTACATGGTAGCTCACCGTATTGCCAAAAGTAAGAAACCACACACGATTGCTGAGGAACTGATTTTACCTGCAGCGGTTGATATGGTATCAGTGATGCTTGGAGAATCGGCAGCTAAAGAACTAAAAAATATTCCTCTGTCAAACAATACGATTAGTCGCCGTATTTACGACATGGCAGAAGACATTAACGAGCAAATTGTTGGGAAACTTTCAGGTTTATTCGCCATTCAACTAGATGAGGCGACAGATAGTAATGACGATGGTCAATTGATATGTTACGTACGATACATACAAGAAAATAATCTGTGTGAGGATTTGTTGTTCTGCAAAAAAATATGTGAAGGTGGTAAAGCTGCTGATTTATTTCACATTTTGGACTCATATATGACCGAAAATAATATAAGCTGGGAAAACTGTGTGGGTGTGTGTACCGATGGTGCCCGAGCGATGTCTGGAAAGTATGGAGGATTACAAGCTCTAATCAAAACCAAGGCTAAAAATGTAAAATGGACACATTGTGTCATACATAGGGAGGCCTTAGCGGCAAAGAACATTGCCCCTGAATTAAGTAATGTGTTGGATTGCATTATTAAAGTGGTGAACTACATTAAAACTCGACCGGTGAAAGCAAGACTTTTCCATAAACTTTGTGAAGAACTGGGTGCCGAGCATACTACTTTAATTTATTATTGCAACTCTCGATGGTTGTCCAGAGGTAACGTTCTCGCACGTGTGTATGAATTAAGAAATGAGGTTTACACGTATTTACAGAGAGAATCACATGAAAATGCGCAAAATTTTAATAATACAGATTTTATTATAAAATTGGCATATCTCTGTGACATATTTAACAAATTAAATGATCTTAATAAGTCTTTGCAGGGAAACAATACCCATATCTTGCAATTGGCAGATAAAATTACTGGGTTTCAGAAAAAGTTGCTTTTTTGGAAACGAAAATTAGAAGATCAAGTAATTGACTGTTTCCCTGCTTTAGAAAGTATTCTACAAGAAAAATCGATAAAAATCATTGACCCTACTTTAAAATCAATCTTTACACAGCACTTGCTTTCATTAAACGAACACTTTCAAAAATATTTTCCCGATAATCTGCAGCAATACGACTGGGTCAGAAACCCTTTCCAGTCACCCACACCATCGACACTTTCAACAGAGGAAGAAGAACAATTGATAGAATTGTCCTGTGATTCCAACCTAAAATTTGAATACGCCAAAGATAAACTGTTTGAATTCTGGAGCTCAGTATCTCAAGAATATCATGCCATCAGAACTGCAGCTTTAAAGGTTTTATTACCATTTGCGACTTCATACTTGTGTGAAACAGGTTTTTCTGCAGTTGCAGTAATAAAGAACAAGTACAGATCTAAAATAGACGTAGAGAAAGAAATGAGACTGGCCATTTCCAAACTGGAGCCCCGTTTTCAAAAACTATGCTCAGAAAAACAAGCACATCCATCTCATTAGGAGCCAGCCAGTTTATAAATATCTCTTTTTATTATTATTCATGTTTATTCTATGTTCCCATTAAATAAAAAAATAATTTGCAAATTCGTGTTTTCCTGATTGCCTGTTACTAGAGTAGTACCTACCTACAAAAATTCGTTAGTATTTTTGTCGACTACGTTGAGGGGCGTCGTAAAACAATAGCCAAGACCCAAGGGAGTCACAGCACTAATAAGTTTGGGAACCCCTGGCCTATAGACGTTCGTAGCACCTTAGGCACTACTCACGCGTTGTAACCGTAGCCTATAGACGCTCGTAGCACCTTGGTCACTACTCACGCGTTGTCACCGTAGCCTATACACGCTCGTAGCATTTTGTGCACTACTCACGCGTTGTCACCGTAGCCTATAGACGCTCGTAGCACCTTGGTCACTACTCACGCGTTGTCACCGTAACCTATAGACGCTCGTAGCACCTTGGTCACTACTCACGCGTTGTAACCGTAGCCTATAGACGCTCGTAGCACCTTGGTCACTACTCACGCGTTGTCACCGTAGCCTATACACGCTCGTAGCATTTTGTGCACTACTCACGCGTTGTCACCGTAGCCTATAGACGCTCGTAGCACCTTGGTCACTACTCACGCGTTGTCACCGTAACCTATAGACGCTCGTAGCACCTTGGTCACTACTCACGCGTTGTAACCGTAGCCTATAGACGCTCGTAGCACCTTGGTCACTACTCACGCGTTGTAACCGTAGCCTATAGACGCTCGTAGCACCTTGGTCACTACTCACGCGTTGTAACCGTAGCCTATAGACGCTCGTAGCACCTTGGTCACTACTCACGCGTTGTCACCGTAGCCTATACACGCTCGTAGCATTTTGTGCACTACTCACGCGTTGTCACCGTAGCCTATAGACGCTCGTAGCACCTTGGTCACTACTCACGCGTTGTCACCGTAACCTATAGACGCTCGTAGCACCTTGGTCACTACTCACGCGTTGTAACCGTAGCCTATAGACGCTCGTAGCACCTTGGTCACTACTCACGCGTTGTCACCGTAACCTATAGACGCTCGTAGCACCTTGGTCACTACTCACGCGTTGTAACCGTAGCCTATAGACGCTCGTAGCACCTTGGTCACTACTCACGCGTTGTAACCGTAGCCTATAGACGCTCGTAGCACCTTGGTCACTACTCACGCGTTGTCACCGTAGCCTATACACGCTCGTAGCATTTTGTGCACTACTCACGCATTGTGACCGCAGCCTATAGACGCTCGTAGCTCCGTGTATAATTAAGAGAAAGCGCCATGGTGTTCGGACCTTTATACCAACAAACTAAACCATTTTTAATGAGAGCCAACTCTACATTCGTGAGTTCAACAGTAGTTCGATATCTACCGCACGAAATGTATGAAACAGCTGATTATTTGAGCAATAAAAGTTGTTAACTGTGAAGATCTGGTCACCAGGGACTTGGCTCTAAGACGAATAAAATACACATTACATAATAACAATCTAAATAAATCAAATATTCTAGGTGGTAGGCCTGTATGTAGGGTCGCCTAGGTAGGTACCACCGCCTTTCTTATTTCAGCCGTGAAACAGTTCGCTGTGTTTCGGATTGAAGGGAAAGGTAGCCAGTGTAATTACTGGGCATGGACGGCATTTCATCTTAGGCCCCAGGATGACAACGCACCTGCAATATCAAGTGATTTTCCCTTGTTATTACATGTGTGTATAGGCGGCGGTAACCGCTTACCATCAGGTGGGCCGTCAGCTTGTTTGTCATCTAGTTTTAAAAAAAAAATACAATACACAACATACCCGAGTTACTACACTGATAAACTCATCGCTCTAATACACACACACAAACGAAGCTAATTTTACGGGTACACTTACAAATGCAACTGTAATTTTCATAGAAAAGCATACTTTAGTCGACGGTTTTAAGAGCGAAAGTCGCTTGCCGTACACAGTGGAAGTTCATTTGAATTTCGAAGCAAGCGTAATGATATAAGCACACGGATCGTGAGTGGAATCCTACAAACGAAACAAGCCATTTTCAATCTTAACACAATACAAATAGAATCCTACCCAAAGGCATTATACAACGACAGCCACTTTGATTTTGTTTCCACTTTATTTCTAATACAAATAGAGTCGATATCTGTTTGTTAAATGCGGAAATAGTGACGTAACCATCTTGATATTGTTTCGTTTTTCATTTCGATTTACGTGTTTTTGCCCGTTTTAATGTTATACTGACGTATTTAATACATTTTTGGAATTAAGAAAAATGTTTATCAGTTTTCAAATTACACTTTACGTCACACAATGGCTAAAATGCCAAATCTAGATACTTATTACTTTTTTAAATTTGTGAAGCATTCTATTCCCTACAAAAGTGTTAATAACTATTTGATTATCAAACTCATTTGTTAATTTGGATTGACATATTTAAAATAAAATGAAAAGAAAATAATCCTCGTTTTTTTTTCAGATAATATTTTGTGATTTTTCAACAAAAAAAAAGTTTTCTATAACCTAGTAACCCTATAGGAATGATTTTCGTGTGTGACAAAATCTATGCCCTGTGTCTAATCAAATTAAATTATCGACCTGCGACAAAGATTTGTGTATGCAATTATAAACCTTAAGGTAAGGATTGTAACAGTTTGAACTTGAGACCAGCCTTACTGCGTTCGTAATAGAGGCGGCTTTCGTTGTGCGACTGTTAAACTTGCTCTGCTTTCGACTGTACTTACTATGTTCTCTGTGGTTTGGTTGAATATGACATAGCGACTTAGCAACAGCGCAAAGAGTAATCGCGGCCAAGGTGATAGACATACTAATTAACAAACTATTTATTATACCTAATATGTTCATCTCTTTCTGTCTCAAAGTAAAAGGAAAGGGCTTAAATAAATATTAAGGCGATCTATCGAAACGATGTTTTGGCAGAGATAGAAAGGGATAGAGATATACTGACTCAGCGGGAGGAAAAAAGACAAAACAGCGTTCGCGCGTGTAAAGTCAGCGAAAATACAAAAAGTATTTAATCAAAAAATAACTATAATGATAACAAAAAAAAGCTTCTACAAGATTGTGAATATTAATGATATCCACTCATCATCATCATCACCAGCCTATATACGTCCCACTGCTGGGCACAGGCCTTCCTACATGGGAGAAACACATGAGGAGCTTGGGCCATAACACCACCACGCTGGCCCAATGCGGGTTGGTGGGTTCAAGCGGTTGCAGCAACAACCGGGACCAACGGCTTAACGTGCCTTCTGAAGCACGGAGGAGCTCGAGATTATAAATTAAATTGACCCATCCCGGGACCGACCATGGCGAAAGTTGCTTTGTTTTCGTAGTCTAAGCCAGAGTGCTCAAACCACTACACCAAGCTCCTACAATAAAGTAATTTCCTATTGAATACAAATTATCGTATGCCAATAAATAATCTAAAGTATTCTTAATTTCAAGAGGTTTTTTCGGAAATAAAATGTATCGAGGCAAAATCCTTTAACTATTTAATACAAAGCAATTTTCGCCATGGTCGATACAATCAAAATTTGTTATCTCGAGCTCCTCCGTGCTGCACGTCAAGCCTAGTCCCAGTTGTTACTGCAACCGTTTTAACCCACCAACCCGCATTGGGCCAGCATGGTAGTGCTATGGCCCAAACTCCTCATGTGTTTCTCCCATATAGGTAGACCTGTGCCTTACTTGTGTGATAATGTTTCAACATTTCCCTTAATTTCAGTTTAGCTAGCAAGATCGGGCGTAACTTCAATAAAAAGTTAACTCCAAGTTATATTATTGTCAAAAGAAAACCCGTTTGGCGTGTTTGAGTGACAAGCGTCACGGGTCAGATACCGTGCACTTTCTAACTAGACGCGGCTTCGAAGGCAGCGGGGAACACGTGCAGGCGACACGGCATAAACTTCGGCGCAGGCGCAAGCAAGCGGGGTAAGAACATCAAGTGGTCGCGTACTGTATGGTTTCAGATAAACTTTTTCCCCCGTACGCTCAGGTTGTGGAGTGAGCTCCATGCAGAGGGTTACTCGAACGAGTACAGGATGGGGATCTTCATAAATGGCGTGAAAAGGTTTTTACAGGGTCGGCGACGCGCAAGTGATACCCCTGGTGTTGCAAGCGTCCATAGGCTACGGTTACCGCTATATCAGGTGGACCGTATGCTTGATTGCCAACTTAGTGGTATAAAAAAATCTACTAGAATACACTGTACCCCTTTTTTTAAAGCGCGGGAAAGGCACGGGGACGTCTGACGATTAGCTGGGGCCAGCCCAAGGTCAGCGCGCACAACTGCGAGCCTCTTCCAACTCCACTCCATTAACGGCGATCGGAGCCCCCGACCTTCCATCTACGGCACCACTACAAAGGGAGAAGCAAGTGGAAGTATCGCCTGCTTCTTCCCGTGGCCGTCTGCGACGGATCGGGCCAGCTAAGGGATCGCCCTCTCTGACCAGCTCCGCAGTCTTCTACTAGAACATTACTGACACACAGATGTAAACCATTACCTCTCAGGCTCAAGAGAGCCATCAGTCCCAAGCATCATCAGTGCGATGCTCTGGCGTAAGAACTCCAGAGCATCGCACTGATGATGCTTGGGACTGATCCCCGCCAATGGCGGCCATAACGGTGTGCCTCTGTACCCCTAACTTTACTCGCTCATGGAGTCATGGCTCGAGGGCCCTGGAGACTAAATGCTCCAGAGGTGATTCGCCCTTGAGGCTCGAGGACTCCGTAACGCTGTAAAGGTTATCTGAGACCAACTGCAATAAGTCAGTAAAAAAAAATCTCACTTTATTTTTATTTTATTTGGGTCGTGGCCAACAGAAATGTACACAACTCAACTTACTTATCTGATGTTGATTTCTTAAAGAAAAATCAACACCAGATAACCCAAGCTTAACCCTATTGTTCACTCACTACACCCCTCAGCGACGCACCTCTTTGCTGCTTCTGACGATGTAACAGGGTGCCTCCCCATATTCGTATATGTCATAAAATTAGTCCCGGCACAGGAGTGATTACTTTGTGGTGCTGGTATAAAATTAACTGCTGTTAATAGGGCGGTATTATCGTTAACACTTTCCTCAGCGTCTGTACCAAATGACGTCACAACTTGAAGTAAAGCGCGACAACATTCATTGTTCAAATCAAAACACTGACTAGTTGAATCATCGTTATGCTTTCTATGACAATTTTTAATATAGCTAGTCATTTATAATTATAACATGTATACACATGACATTCACTCTTCCTGTATAGAGAATAAAGAACAATATACCTCAAAAACATACGCAGTAGGTTGGCCAAGTAAATATTTTTTGGTAGGCACAGAGAATTTAAAAATTGTTTAGCAGAAAAAACGTACTATGATAGATTATAAAGAATTCAGACAGAAAGTAAAAGAGATGTTCACTAATGTAATTATTTGTGATATATTTTTAGTACCTACCAATTATTTTTGACTGAAATAATTATTAGTTGACTTGACGTTGAATGACGTGACGTGTGATCAACACAACAAATTACAATAGTTATAATTTTATGACATAATAATTGTATTAATAATTAAAATTTATATTTTGTTTCTAAATATTAATAATACATATATGTAATTGTATTTTTATTTTATTTTGTCTCAAATTATTAATAATTATTTTAAAATATTGACTCTGTATAATTATAATAAATTTGACATGACTAAATTATTATTTGTATGCTAGAAATGGCAAAAACATGCTAGAACTTTATATGATTCTTTGTAACATCTGATTTTATGTACACTCATATTTTAACAAATAAAATATCTTTATCTATATCTTTATCTTTACCACACCAACATTTGACTTCTCACTCAATTATTCACGCACATCCTATCACGACTAAAAGATCTGTTCAATTCTACGCTTGATAATTATGTCGTTTACTGTACAAGGAAACAATCGGGTACCTACAACGGACAGCCTTGTCCGCAATATTTTTAAGTACACAAATCAATCGAACGACGATGAGCCGCAACGTGACGTCATCTGGTACAGTCGCGAGGGTAAGTGGTTTTGTGGAAAAACATTTATGATGAAAACAAATAGTTAGAAACAAAAAAAGTAAGTAATAAAATAACGAATTATGACTCGTATTGCACACTGATGTTTTGCATCTCTTAAATGTGCAAAAAATATTTCACAAAAATTTAAGTAAAAAAATATTCTGGGCGAGAACCTTACCCATAATTATAATTCTCAGGGAAACATTATCAATTTTTTTCGCCGTCAAACGTCAAAGTACTGTGTAGACTATGACATCAAGCGTAAAAGTTTTACCTTGAGACCGCCCTTACTGCGTTCGTAATAGAAGCGACTTTCGTGAACCAACTATTACACTGGATGTAGTCTGTATTGGACACGTGACACCCCGCAACACAAGAGACCGCTGTTTTATGTAAGGGTGGCAAACAAGAGGTAAAGTAACCTCGTCACGTTTTTGTAAGGCATTTTTGTTTTTGTGAAAGTTAATTCGCCACATCTATCAAAAAGTATGTAAGCGTACGGTTCGCTCGATTGTAAGAGATTGTCGTAGCTTATAGACGCTTAGCACCCCGGGGCACTACTCACGCGTTGTCACCATAGCCTATAGACGCTCGTAGCACCCGGGACAACTACTGATTTCTTCGTAGCTATAGTCACTCGTAGTAAATTGGGCTCTATTCACGCATAGTCACCGAAGCCTATGGAGGCTTGTAGCACCTTGTGTACTACTCACGCGCTGTCACCGTAGCCTATAGACGCTCGTAGCACCTTGCTTGGGCGCTACTCACGCGTTGTCACCGTAGCCTATAGACACTCGTAGCACCTTGGGCACTACTCACGCGTTGTCTCCGTAACCTATAGACACTTGTTGCACCTTGGGCACTACTCACGCGTTGTCACCGTAGCCTATAGACGCTCGTAGCACCTTGGGCACGGGTTATTCATCATCTCGCCCGAAAACAACTCAACCGATCGGGCGACTTGGCACCTTTCGAATTTACCTAATATTTCTGTCGTCAACTCGCACGCTCGTTACAAAGTACAGCCAGGTAAAAAAATTTGAAACTAAATTTCAGAAACGACTTCAAATAAAACGACATTGTATTGAATCTTAAAATAAAGCTGCTGAGTAGTTGACTGTACATTTAGATGGTCTTTACCTCAAATTTTTATGGTCGGGCAAGTTGACGACAGAAATATTAGGTAAATTTGAAAGGTGCCAAGTCGCCCTATCGAGCAAGTTTTTGTCGGGCCAGATGGCGAATAACCCTTGGGCACTACTCACGCGTTGTCACCGTAGCCTATAGACGCTAACAGCACATGGGGCGCCACTTACACGTTTAAAATCAAGAAAAGGGTCATGTTGACTGTATAGAACACGAATCCCCCTGCTCACAACTTACCGCTTCCTCGATGAGCTTAGGCGACCCTACTCACTGCAAGAACATATTACTACAAAATAGTGTTATATATCTGCGATCTTCGTGGTAGATACCACTACTAAATAATTAAAATAACTTCTATCTACTAAATTTACTTATTCATGTCGTCATAACTAATAACAGCCAAACGTTAAACAAGGTTATGCAATAATAATTTCAAACTGGCGTCCTATACTCCTATACTCGATGTGATGTGGCCTGTACTTGAAAGGATAATTAATATCTAGGACCGATTTTATTAGTTCACAAGTGAAGCTGACCTATTTTGTCTTATTCCCACTATTTACCACTTCCACATAAACAACCCCCTCCCCTTTCCCCTCGTCATAAGTTCATAACCCCCTCCCATCACGCACACATATAAAAGTACGTTTAATCATGTAATTACAGTTGAGAATGTTAGGTATGAAACGAACGATTTCCATGAAACTCTAAATAAGCATATATTACAACCTTTTATCTATAGCTCACCATCAATACACTGTTCACCACCCCTGGATGACTAATTAACAAAAGTATCTTTAGATTATTCACATTTCGCAAAAAAAGGTTGGCCACCACCGAGTTCGACATTAAAAACAATACAAAACTATACTATCTATAATTAAACAAAAGAAGGCAAGTGGTCGATATGCGTACTAGATTCTATATTCAAATGTTGGCATCATTAAAAAATATAATCCGAGTTTGGTAGCCCTGGAGAAGCCACATCACTGGTAAATAATTGCTTAACTGGGAATCTGTGGAGACGACAGCCGTGTAAAAATATTTGGTAGACAAAGAAATTATATACATATTTTTATTATGTAAAATGAAAAAAGTTTTGTAAAGAAAGTTCTAGACACCATATTTAAACAAGCGTTATGAGTATGGCCGCCAAAAATTGTACAGTAACAGTCGTGAATTAGTAACACACGGTAACATACGTGAATGAAAGTAACACATGTGAACTTTGTTAGGCCGAGTGTACAATGTACAAGTATTAAGAAAAAAATCGTAATTGTTAGTATAATAATTAAAAACAAAAGAGGTTAGGGTAAAACCGCGATAGATGCCCTACTTTTTAAAAAACCTCCCAATTTCGAAAATATTCATTAATATGAATAACTTCTCGTTCTGTATGGATTGTTGCCCCACTGTGAAAATACTAAGAAGGATAGATGCCTGCAGTGCGAGATAGATGCCCTTTATACTGTGTAATCGAAAAACCCAACTAAATTTTATGAGGTCGTTCTACTCCTGAAACAGCAATTGTCTCCAAGAAACATGGGTCGAATTACAAAAACATTTTACGTTTTTTCAAATATTTTAATTGTTATCTTTATAAAAAATTATACAAATAATCATAATTAAATTTTAAAAACCATTGTTTAGGAAACATTTTTAATTGTTATTATAAAATATTAATTATAAAGTTGGTCTTCGGTCCAAGTACATACTCTCGTACGCACTCCTTCTTTTCTTTTCTATTTTCATGGCATGGTTCTGCAAAAATCAGTAAAGAGACCATAATTATATAAATAAATATACAAAAATACATAAAAAATATAACAAAACACTAAATATAATTTTAAAATATACACTGACATCATAAATGAGCATATACCTACAGGGTGGTGCCGTCAATAAATTAAAACATTTGCCACTTTCAAAAACATCCTAATACTTTGATAATTTCATGAAATGTCATGAAATTATTGTGCCGTATTGACGGCACCACCCTGTATGGTGCATGAAGGGATAGATGCCCTTAGTAAATGGGCATATATGGTGTATGGAGGGATAGATGCACAAGTAAATATTTTAAAAAATCTTACTATTATACAAATTTTAATTTCCAATAAAAATCTAGGTATAACTTCGAGTTCTATAGTGTATACTATTCCTAACATTCGATCACGAATGTTACGTAACGCACATGTAACACATGGTATCATTCGTGAACTAAAATCACTGTGGTCATAACCTAAAAAAAATATATTCGCGTCAGTTTTGAAGATGGAAGACGCTGCATAGTTTTAATTGTTAAACCAATAGCCTCTACATGCACATATTAAAATAAATGTAATAAATTTGCATCCTTACCGTGCATATTTTCACTAGAAATCACACAAAAATTCCGAGACAAAAGTGCCGGCCACCTTGACGTTCACTTTCAGAGAGAAAAAAATGGCGATTTCTCCCCTATGTTGGCTTACCTGTAGTACGTTATGTTGCCACGACTTAAAAACATTTTTACAGGCCAGGAATCTAGCATGTTCAGTCTTTTATATCGGTAACTTATGTGAAGTAACATTCGTGAACCAAAAACGAGACACATATTTAAATATGTTTATTTTTCATTTTTTACGTTATTTTATTAAAAAGAAAATAGTACTGCTTAGCAAATTGACAAATAAGTTTAGAAATGTCAAAATTTAACATGTTGCAAAACAGTTAATGCATATTTTTCAACTTCAAAGTATAAGATGTCTGTATTGGACACATGATTTTTGTATGGGTACTTAAATTAACCTTCAACGAAAAAATTTTTTACGCTCATTTAATGAAACCAAAATGAATTTAAATAATTTATATGAATAAACATGATATAATGCGATGTAGAAACCACACAATTTATCATTAAATAAGATGACATTAAGGAATTATCAATACTATAAGGAGAAGGACACAGATTTTTTCCCGAATGTACAATTTTTGGCGGCCATACTCACATACCAGTATGATATCTAATGAATCTTATTATAACTGAGTATTTGAACTTAAGCTACCAAAATTATGGTTTGTTTTTCAGTCAACCAACTTCACGTTCAGCTAGAATGGCCTATAATATGGTGGTCAGGCGATATGTGTCGCTGTCGAATAACGTATCATAAGTTATAAATGTATAACTTGGACTCTGCGCAGTTTATTTGTTTGTTTATTATGTTTAGGGTTATAATAAGACTGACATGTCGTAGTTTAGACAATAGTCCTGAAATTAAATAAAAAGAAAAATAGGGGTACACAACATTTATAACAGTTATCATATAACGTGAATAGTGGTTGGCGTTTTTTGTGCAATATGACACAAATTATAACACTAAGATTATGAATATAAACTGTAGTCATCCAAATAATAAACAAATAAACTTTTTTTTTCATTTTACTACTTCTTTATTAGACTTTGCATAAGGTATATACTTATAATAGTCAAATAAAATATTCTGACTACTTTTAAGCAGTAATTGGACATTTAATTCAACTTATTATTTATGTAATCAAACCATGGAATAACTTAATCATCTTACTTTATTATTTATATTTTGTTAATACACAATATTACAATTTTAGGTTGGGGCAAGAAGAGACAGATTATAATCATAAATATACAAATGTCAGTCTTGTATTCCTTCTATGTCGGCAAAAGGACAACACTTATAACGTAATCCTAATAATTAATACTAACGTCCTCTTAAAATCAAAATAATTTATTAACAATCAACCAATTAAATATATAAATTCTATTATGGATTTTAAAACAACAGTTTGAGAAGCGCAGAAGTAATAACTGCTTATCGGTTGGAACATTTAAAAACCGTGTTCACTCCCAATGGGTTGCACTGTACGATTATTATTACTTATTGTACTAGCGCACACAAAAATGTTACACTGAATAATCACAATAAATCTTTATTTCTAAACCAGTCGTCTAAACAGAAATACAATAATAAAATAACTATTAAGTTATTTGAATGCCAACATTCAATCATGGCATGAATACCTATACCTACCTGGTCTTGTCGATTGTATAATTCGTTTAGCCAGACCCCTGATGAACGCATTATTGCCCAAGTTTACTGTTGTCATGAAGGATCATATCTCCCACCCTTTACATATACGTACTGTGTACAAAACAAAGCCTTTAAATGCCCTAACTAAAGGTATCGATCAATCGAAACGTATTCTATCGTGGCTCTTTTTTAAGTACTGCAAAATAAGAAGCGATGTATATCAACCTGAATTTATTCAAACGGCGTTTTCACTTGTGTATGTAACTGTACGTCAACAGTCCACGCGTTATCAGTTATTTACACAGGGAACGAACTCACGATAAGACGCTCGAATACCTAGAGCGATGGCTCTCGTGACTACTTTCAAACTTTACTAAACATCTGTGGATATAGTTATATCCACAGATGTTTTAACAAACAGCAATCAAGCATAATTACGATACTGTCCGCCTGATGGTGGGTAGTTAATGTAACCTATAGACGCTTGTAACATCATGGGAACTTATTACTCATGCGTTGCCTACCCTGGGCAAACAAACGAAAAGTATTATGTTGGCTGTACAAGAGACAAGTTCGTATGCTCACAACCCTATAACGCTGCCGCTTTCTTTTCATCTTTTTGTATAAGTCGATCAAATATTTAAAGAAATCATTATTATACATTTTAAATACAAAGCCAATCGAAAAATATCGACTTTACTTCATGACGTATCTCTAAAATAGCGACAAACATTCACAGCCAAGTGATCGTTGTTGAGATAAATCAATACGCTTACGCTGTGCTCAACCTGTGTCAAAATCAATGGAGACTCGTCGTCTAGTCAGTCGTGAAGCTCGATGTCGAATATTGCTGTTAGTGAATCGCACTGATGAAACTTTAGTCCTTCACATTAAAAAATCGTTTTACAACCCTAATGTAAGAAAGTGCCGTATTTACAATGGTCAAAGTAGATTATCTTCATATATTTTTAATTTCAAACCAGAAACTGACAAATGGGCTGCATTATGTTGCATTACTGAATCAGATGTCGATTGATTCGGCACTTGGCTGTTAAATTGAAATTAATTTTCTTAGTGTGATTTATATGGATTGATTTTATGCACTTGTGTTGGACTTTGGCTAATTTATGAAACATTTATTATGTAATTTTTGTCATGGTGTGTCAATGTCTGTTGAGTGTATCTTATGAAATAAATAAAAAAAATTGGTCTGCGATCTTCGAGAAGGTAATTTCGAGTGGAAAATCTCTTGTATATTTTTTAAAACGACTTAAATTAATAAAAAGGACTTTATACAAATATGTAATGTTTATAAATTATTTCAAAATAAATATTAAAAGTAATACAATACAGAAACCGACTCCATGGCAGTCTATGGGCTAAAGTCGTCACATGGCGCGTCGCAGAGCGAATGTATTGTGTACTGCAGCCGAAATTCTTGATACTTTACATTATTACTATTATTACTTCTCGTGACTTCTTTATGCTATTTACGGGCTATTCAGCAAGTTGAGTTTGAGAGCATGAATATCCTGTAACTAAACCATGGCTTTTTTATCGTAGAACAGGGATGTACAATATTAGCTTATAACTTAATTAATCGTTAATTAATGACTTAATCTTTCAATGCTTATAAATTGTTAATCCTTCAATGTATTTTTATGTTGATAATAAACAAAAAAAAACTAGGTATATTGTGTGTTTGTGGATCTCCAGGACAGTTTTTGACTGCTATTTATTTAAAGTGTATGTATGAATTTTTTAGCGGTCATCATGCACCACTTATTAATTTGTTCCTCCTCTTACAAACTCAATTTATGTTAAGATACCATCCATGCAAGCGATAGTAATTTTCAAAATAAAGATTATACAGGATGGTGCCGTCAATACGACAATAAATTTAAACATGGGTTATATTAGTTCATAGAAATGGTTTGCTACTTTCAAAAACATCTTATTCATTTGATAATTTCATGACATTTGTATGAAATAATATAACATTGGCTGCATTACTTCATAGAAATGTCATGAAATTATTTATCAAGTAAATGAGATGTTTTTGAAAGTGGCAAACCATTTCTATTACCTTATATATGTTTTAAATTATTGGCGTATTGACAGCACCACCCTGTATACTTTTCGACTTTTACCTGTGTTCTGTGATATGCGACTGATTAAAAGATTTCGAATATTTCAAATAAACGTATTAAATTAATTTAGTCATTTCAGGAAGCGAAAGCGATACAACACAAATTTCACTATTATCTAAAATGAATTGAGAAACACGTTATCAATGAAACGTGATTACAGAGGGATTATAAAATAGATAACGTAATCTTTGTTTATCGCGTACATTTGATTCAACAAGTTTTACTCAATTTCAATTTCACGATAAAACGATTAAAGTTGTCAAATACATTTTAATACTTTAAAATGTTTTACTGGCACCATACACCCAAAAAATATTTTGAACTATATGCTTGCTATGTTATTAAGCAAATACAACTTATCAATCTAAATCAAAAATCAAAATAAGACAAATACGACTTAAAGTGGAGATCATCGGTCTTTTCGGCTTTCCCAATCGGCAGTAAAAATTGTTATGTCTTCCAAAATTACATAATCAAGGTCTCGTCATAATTATACATAAACTATTGAGCTTAACTGAAGTTATTTAAAAAACATAATCTTAATCAACCCTATAAAGACTAAACCACTTTTTTTCTCATAATGACTTTGTAATTATTATAATTAATCTAGCAAGTGCTCCCATTTCAGACACTATAGATTTTCTATTGCATGTGAGAGCCGGAGGGCTGCTAAGGTTAAGACTAAAGGAAACTAAAGGTTAAGCTACAAATATTATTTTTGTTTTCACAATTTCCATCTCACACTTTCACACTCGAAACTATTAATGGTGAGGAGTGTATGTGCGTGGAAGACATACACTCCTGACCATAAAATAATAATGATGACATCTTAGGTCAAAAGACATTACACAATTAATTTATAATAAAACAAAATAAATAATAATAAACCAAACTCTTAAGTTTCTTCATGCGCTCTACAAAAATCCCATAGCGTTCTACAAAATTACTCTTCGCCGAACACAGCGGACTCTCGCCGTTATACCACAGATATAAGATCCGAATTCGATTGTCCTATTCTGCATAGGTATTGTCGTGTGGTACAAGAATAATATACCCTTTGTCGTAAATAGGTTTCGGAACTTGTAAATAGGGAATACTTTGAAAAGTGCTATCATTGTATGGGGTGAGAGGTGGGAGTGATAAATGTAATTAAATATTGTTATTTTTTTGTGGGTAATTACTGACTTTTGTGCGTAGTACTGCTCAGCTGCTCTATTTTCCACTCTGCAAATATTTTTCAAACGCGCATACAACTCGCGTTTTTGATATTCGCGCAGGTACGATCGGTAACAGAAGTCGCCAATGTGTTATTATGAAAAGGTACTAGTGTTAAGACGATCTGTCGAAACTATTCGAAACCTTATTACGGCCGCGACAGCTAGGGATAGAGACTGACTCAACGGGAGCAAAAAAGACAAAATAGCGATCGCGCGTATAACGTAACTATAAGGATTACAAAATAACCCTTCTACACGATTGTGAATATTAATGATATCTACTATTCAAAGTATTTTCTTTTGAATACAAATTATCGTTTACCAATAATATTAAGTTTTCTTATTTTTAAGAGGTCCTTTCGAAAAATAAAATGTATCGAGGCGAAATATTTTGATCGTGTTTTGGTTCTACACGTGTCTAGGTGAAGATGTGAAGAAATGTCTGATTTTCAGATCCGTAAGATTTTTCATTAAACGCTACAGCGAGCGAAGATGACATTACATATATAAGTGCGATTTTTTCAATGTATCGTCTTATCTTTTGTTGACTGTAGGTACTCCGCGCGTTGTCTATGCGTTTTAGCAGATTGTTTCGCTAATTGATTTACGTGTAAGTGTAACGGTACAGTCGACAGCACATCAAGCTTTACAGTTTACCAATGGCACCGCCCTTACTTCGTTTGTAATAAAGGCGGCTTCCGTAGTGCAAATATTACACTTGATTTGTGCGTTTTTTTGAGTTTGTATCGATACAAATACGCGTTTATGTTCTTGCGATAAGTATACAGGTTGGTGACAACAATACATTTAATTGAAACATAGGCTATATTAGTTTATAGATGCGACCAGCCTTATTGGTACACTTCCTGTTTCACAAGATTTAGGTGCTGTTTATTATTTGTAAGTTTTTTTTATGTCACGCTTTGTAAATATTACGCTAGTATTATTCTTTAGTTTTTTACCTGTCACTGTAATCTTTTGAATAATACATTCATTATTTATTATTATGTCAGAAAGTCATGGTCATTCAATTATTAATTAATTATCTTATAAATAAAGTCGTTTATAGATGTTTTGTAACTTTCAAATACATCTTATGTGATTAAAAGAAGCCAATATTTTAATATTTCGTAAAAATGACATTTAAAAGTTGTCTTAAAATTAGGCGATTGCCTTAGAATTTAAAATTAGTTAGAAGCAAAAGTACTTAACTCCTGCTTTGTCAATTTGACGGTTAATCTTGATTTACACAAGGTTTCTCTTAATTTACACACACTCGTGTGTACAACAAGAGTGCTACGGGTACCTTGAGTCGACTACAGAAGTAGCTGAACAGTGTAGTACCATGACACACCGACCTTGTGCACGTACTTTATAGTTGCTACCGTACTATATTGACGCTAGAGTCGTTGTGACATTGTACTAAAGTGTTCAGCTACTTCTGTGGTCGACCGTACGTGTTAGAATAAATCATATATGGAGATATAGACGTATTAGTCTTACTATAATAGATTATTTTACAACAAACTTAATTTATACATCATATTTTTTATATAATTATTATTTTATTTTTAAAGGCATTTAGTAATATTCATTATTTTATTTTTAACGTTTGAAAGAATCATCAAACTTTTATTATGACGTTAAAAATAAAATAATGAATATTTAAGAAAAATTGCTCTAACCATACATTTAGGATTAAAATTAATATAATTCACAATTGATTGTTTCATACTTAAAACGATGAAATTTATGCTTACTAAAACATACATTGCACCCTTTCAAGCTCAGCCTACGCTGTCCAGCAGTGTGATTCACAAACAAAAATATTCGACATCGAGCTTGACATTTGACAACGACGACGAGCTGACATTGGTTTTGACGTTTGCGCACTGCGCTGTGTGAATCCGTATTCACTAATCTCTACGTCGGTCTCTTGGCTATGTAAGATTGTCTCTGTTTTGGTTATACGACATAAAGTATTATCGATATTTTTTTATTTCTTTTTTGCTGTGTGAAAATTGTATCGCAATGACTTCATTCAATATTTGATAATTTTTTAAAATAAAGATATAAAAATCAACCACTTTTTAGTTCCGGTTCACGCCGTGTTCGACGTCGGAACGCTGGTGTCGCCAACGGTTGTCAAACAAACGCCAAAAGTATGACGGCACTGCCGACAGCCACGAATTCATGGCTGCTGACTTTAGAGAATCGCATAGCAGGAAACGAATTCCTGTTGCTGATTTTCATGCCCGATAACACTAGGAAAACTAGTAAAATATCATATCCGCCGCCTAAGGACATGAATGATTTGTACTTTATTAGGGGGCGACAAAACACTACCCTCTCCTAAAATTGAGCACATAATTTATAACTTTATTAATCATCAATATATCTACAATCGCCCCTTCTCACTACTTGGACCACGCACCGCCCGTAATTTCATCCATGAAAATAGTTGGCGTTACCAAATACGGATTAGAAAGAGACGGCGGCATATACTGGCGGTGCGAGTAAGACGGCGATACACACTTCGCACCGCTCTCGATTTTTGAGGTTTCCGTTTGTGACGGTGTTGTTGTTTTTTTAAGAGTGAATTGTTAATAGATGTTGACATACTGTGGGAGTGACGTCACTCTATTGTCATTAATTGATTTATACTTACTGAAATACAACCAATTTACCGGATTTAACCGGCTTTAAATTAGATATAAATAATATACTATGTGCATAATCAAAAATATATGTCGAAAGTAACTACCTAAGAAAACAATACCAACTAACATACCTAAGGAAATAATTATTATAATTTAGTTAATGTCTAATGTTATTTATTGAAATAATTGTAGTGATTATAGTTAAGGTTTTAATATGAAAAATTTAATTTTAGCATTAGTTACAATTACATAATAAATTGCTATGCCCCTACAGGGTTTTACATGTGCCTACAATACTATGTCTTATTGTTAAAATAGAAAACATGTAATGACTTGCAATAAAATTATATATAAATACTAGCTGTACCCTGCCACGCTTCGCAGTGGCACATTGTGATCGTTAAAAAAACTGTTTTCTCGCGGTCGCAGATATGTGACTGATGCAAAAAATAGATAAAAACAATCCTTGATGCGGATTTTATATCATGTTATAATTTCGACTCAATCGGTGCAGAACTTTTTGAGTTTTTGAAGCGTACACAAACCAACATAACATTTTTATATATATAAGATGAATTATTATGATGTTACATTATCCCCATTGATGTTATGTTACGTTTGACGGACCCAATAACTACATCAGATTTGATAAGCCCCAAATCCTCGCCAAAGAACACCGTTTCATTTCTAAAATGTTACGTGAGGCTATTGAAATCAAAAAACATCCTAACTTCTATAGAGAAGATGGTTGGAGTGTACCACCAGCTTGGGATCCCATCACGTGTATAATAAAGTCCCAAGCCCGTCCTCACCCTGTCCGACATACTGACACCGTTCTCTACGTATGCGTGAATCGGACCGCTCAAAATGTATAAAGTGACGGTAGTTAACTTAGAACTTATCAAAGACAACTGACATCTTCAGTCTTCCCGTGACCACGATCGCTGTAAAGTAATCGAAACGTCGGGTGAATAATAATAATGTAACATCTAATTAAACGCAAGTAAAACCCGGTAAAGTGGTATTATTTCAAATGAAAAAATTCAATGTGTAGTGAGTTAACATAAAAAAAGTCATAGGAAAGCATAAACCCGCAATTTCGCATGCGTAGATGACTTTCTCATTTCATTTATTTTTATTTAAAAACCAAACTACCCAACTGATTTTGAAAAAAATTTTATGGGACCAAATGGCAACTATCCACATCGAATAAAAAAAGAATCACGTAAATCGGAACAGAAATATCGACGTGATCGGTGTACATACACAGAAAAAAAACGTACGTTAAAACGTTAAGAGTCGAGAGCGATGAAAAATTTGGTAAGTACGTTACACCTAGTACTCCGGTGGCGTAGCCGCATCAGGCCGGACCCCAAGAGACGCGGGTTCGATTCCCGCCTGGAGCATACAATTTTTTCATCGTTTTATTTCTTTATTTGTATTTATTACAATGAAGTAGGCGTTATCAACGCTCAAACTCAAACATGTAAATGTAATTTTTTTCTCGTTAAATTTTATTACCTTTTTTATTTTTCCGCGTTTTGAAATCCGTTTTTAATTTGTTTAATACAGTTAACGGCTGTCTGGTTAAGTGGTCAGTGCCCGTCTACTAAGTCAGCGGTCCCAGATTCAAATCCTGACAGGAGCAGACACTTGAAGTGGTGAAGACTCACCACGCATTTGCTCACGAGTCATGGATGTTTATTTATACTATATTTATGAGAATACTAAACCTGCATTTAACTCCGCAGCCGCTGAACCGATTTAGATAAAATTCGGCGTGTAGCTAGATTACATCCTGAGAATAGACATAGACATTTTGGCGTGATAAGCGACATCTAAAACTAAATAAACATATCTAAAAACAGTTCGTACTCATCTTAAAAACTACCGGGATTCGAATCCAGGACTTCAGGTTTAGAAGTAGTACTGTCAACGCGATCACACAGCCGACGGAATTAAACGTATTACTTAGTTTTCAAAGCGGTGCGTTTTCTTCGCTAGTATCGGATTTACCAAATAGGTTGGCCATGTCGCCGATATTAAAACAGGACTTCAAACACATTAACGCGCCTACTATAATAATAATAATATTCATACACTCACACCTATTATCTAGCCCAAAGTAAGCATCATTAAGAGCTTGTGTTATAGATACTAGATAACGGAGAAATATTAATACTAACAAGTCACACACACTCCAGTCCAGTCCATCACATCAATAAGACAATTTATTGAAATAATGCAGCCAATGTTATATTATTTCATACAAATTCCATGAAACTATCAAATGAATAAGATGTTTTGGAAAGTAGCAAATCATTTATATTAACTAATATAGCCCATGTTTTAATTTTTTTTTTATACAAAGCACGACAAATGACGTCACACCACCTGATGTGAAGCGGTAAGAAGAGTCCATATGCGGAGACAGCTAGTGCAGTTCAGACACTGCTCTGGCCGCCTCCACCTTGCCGGACCAAAAGGTGCTTTTTCACGCCTCTTTTGAAGGAACCCATGTTATTGTCATATGACGGCACCAGCCTGTATAAATATTAGAAAAGGAATATACTAAATAAACACCTATCTTATACCATTTATTCTATAATTAATTTTTTAACCTCCGACGAAAAAAGAGGGGTGTTATTTTGTATCTGTGTTTGTCTGTGACATCGTAGCTCCTAAGCAAATGGACCGAATTTGATATGTTTTTTTTTGTTTAAAAGCTGATTCGACTACGATGGTTCTTAGCTATAATTTATGAAGATCAGTTCAGGCGTTCGATGACTATCAGCTCATTTTCTTCATGATAAAAGGGTTTTAGTAACTTTCACAGGTCCGATTGATTTGAAATTTCGTGTACTGTCACATTCCCATGACGTACTAACCTTATACTGATTTTATACCATCAAAATGCTCAATTCTTTAGAAAATTACAGCAAATATAGCGTGTTTGGTTGGGCTCTTCTCTCATAAATAGTCTCAATGAGATGGTGTTAGATATATGATTAATGCGGCCGGGGTTACTTAAAGTTTTCATTTTTTTATTTTTAACGTTTCTAAAAATATTATCTAAACAAAAATCATTTTGCTCTTTTTTCCCCCGTTTCTTTATCTTTTTTTTCTTTATTTGTCATTGTTACAGGACTTCAATTTAAGTAACTATGACTTCATTGCTGGGGCGATGGCAGTCAATAGTCAGAAGAGTGCTGCTCTATTTAAACGCGTTGTTGCGGCCGAGAGAGATAGAGATATGTATGACTGACTCAGCGGTATCTTCATTTTTCTGCGACATGTCTGGACAGTGTGTACCAAAAGGTATAAACGGTCTTAATCCCTAACACATTGAGATAAGAGACAAAATGTACACATCATTATGCTCTTGGTAGTACACTTCCAAATACTTCACTCGATTTTGTAAGGGATGTTGGCAACACTCGCGACGTCATGAAGCAGTTTGACAGGAGGCGCTAAAACGGATGTCACTTTGGTTCCGGCCGTCGCCGTGCTAGTCAACGTGCTTACTTTTGTGTGTACTATTCAGCAAAGCCGCTTAGTTGGTGACTTATATTTTATTAACAGCTAAACTGATTTACCTATACATTTATGCTGTTTAATTTAACTATAAGAAGTAAAAAGCTAACAACAGGGGTGATCTATTTAGACACTGTCCGTACTAATCTACTGGATAAATACGAAATCTTACCAGGCCATGTTGGTTGCGGCCGTCAGGGGTGTTTTCTGGCAAGAAGTAGAGGCGGAGGCTAACCAGCGTCTGATCTGACACTCTATCAGTCCAGAGGAGCTGCAGTTCTCCTGTGGGAATAGAATAAGGTGTTTAGACAGGCCTGACTTGTTTATAAATGCGTACATTAGTACATTTGTTCTACAAAAACGATGTATTGGAATAATCTATAGTAAATGTAGTGATGAAACTTTAAGACTTATATTTAAAGAAATACAAATATTTACACTATATTGCATATATATTTAAGAAATTTGCAAATTTGTTAGGAGACGTAAATCAATATTTCCAAATAATTCAGATTATAGAGTCAGAAAAGTTCCAATCGACGTTATGATGATTTGTTACTACCACAGCTCCATTCGAAAATTTTCGAGAAAAGTACCTATGTGTCTGCAATACGAATCTCTAATAATTTACCTGTAGTATTGAAAGATCTTCCAGATTATAGGTTTGCAAATTCTTTAAAAAGGTGGCTTTTAAATAATGCATTTTATGATATTAATGAATTTTTAAACTATAATAAAAGTATGAATATATTATTATGACATAAAAATTATAACAAAATTCTGACGAATTCATAGGATTTTATTATTGTATGCCCGATAAGGGTAACTGTTCGCTACTCACTGTATTGCAATAACACCTAGCATTAAGAATGTTTGTAACAGTTTGAAAATAAATATGTTCTATTTTATGCGTGGCAAGTCTTGTTAGAATCGATTTGTTTGATAATTTTTGATTTTAACATTATTATAAATGTTTGAAAAATTACTTAGTAATTAAAATATAATAAAACTAGAAAATTTTCACGTCCTGAGGCAGGAATCGAACCCGCGACCTTTCGCAATCCGGGCGACTGCTCTGACCACTCAGCCACCCAGGACTTTGGTATCTTCCTTTGATATATCCCTGTGAAATTCTTCTAGTCTATCTGTATTTGCGTTTATGAGCTAACGTCCACCCTACAATGTCGAAATATTCTATTTCAACATCCGAAACGAGTATTTTTACAAATACCGACGATTCGGTTAAGTTGGGGCAGTGCTTTCAAATATTCTTAATTTTTGATTTTAACACACATACAGATAGATAGACTAGAAGAATTTCACAGGGATATCCCAAGTCCTGGGTGGCTCAGTGGTCAGAGCAGTCGCCCGGATTGCGTAAGGTCGCGGGTTCGATTCCTGCCTCAGGACGTGAAATTTTTCTAGTTTTATTATATTTTAATTACTAAGTAATTTTTCAAACATTTATAATAATGTTAAAATCAAAAATTAAGAATATTTGAAAGCACTGCCCCAACTTAACCGAATCGTCGGTATTTGTAAAAATACTCGTTTCGGATGTTGAAATGGAATATTTCGATATTGTAGGGTGAACGTTAGCTCATAAACGCAAATACAGATAGACTAGAAGAATTTCACAGGGATATTCCAAGTCCTGGGTGGCTCAGTGGTCAGAGCAGTCGCCCGGATTGTGAAAGGTCGCGGGTTTGATTCCTGCCTCAGGACGTGAAATTTTTCTAGTTTTATTATATTTTAATTACTGCGATTTGTTTGTTACCAATATCTTCGACGTGAGGTTTTTCTAGTGTACAACACTAGTAAATGGGCGCTACCCTAGATGCGCTGTCAATGTCAATGTGTGTTCTTAGAAAATGGCTCTCTCTTGATCTTGTCCTTTAATGTCATCGTTAAGTAATAATGCGTCCTCTCTGATTGATAAAGTATCTAATTGAATTGTAATGATATACGTTAAACTAAATTAGTTAATCTTTGGTATTTGTGTTGTTCTTATTAATTAAATTCACCTCATACACAACAAGTGGCGACAAGGATGGGATACAACACTAGTAAACGTACTAAGTTACTATTGTTGTACTACAAAAACCTCACATCTAACGTTCGCATCGACCTCATACACAACAGTTTTGTATGAAAAACCGCGAGGCGTTAAGATTATTAATAATATTTATTATTATTATTATTATAAGCAAAATTTGACAAAAAAATGCGGACCTTTGGTTAAGCATGTTTTGGATCATAATATATGTGTGTATGTCTTAATGTTCCTATTTATTATTGTCAACACGACCGACGTATTTATAAACTATATTCCCTCTAATGATAAAATTTTTCGGACAATTCTATACGTGTTCAAAATAACAGCCTTCTGTAACTGCTGAAAGGACAGAGGATGCATATTAAGTGCTTTTAGACTAATGTGTAACGTTTTAGGAATTACGGCGCTTGTTGACAGAATTATTGGTATGGCTTTTACTAAGCTTGCTTTCCACTGCTCCGTAAGTTCTATTACAGTCTTTAAGTTTAGCTATTTTTTCCGTGTAAGTGTTTGATATATTGTGTGTGTTTGGGATGGCGATATCGAGAAGATATACTTGCTTATTGGTTTTTAATGAAATGTTATATCTGGCCTATTACAATGATGGTTTTGTCCGTAATAATGGTCCTGTCCCAATATAATTTATATTGAGGTGAATGTATTTTTATTATTGATCAATCTATCTGAAACTGACAATCACGCGGTAACATGAAAAGAAATATCCACACTTCACTTTTAGCGGAGTCACCCTAAAAATATGTTTTTCAAGATTTTTCCTCATTACATCTTCGACGTTATTAATTATACCCATGCAAAATAGCACCTCTTTGTACTGAGAGTCTCTGAGCTACGCCGCGGGCAGACAGACGGGCATGGTTTCCTTGTTGTCTGGAACCCCAAAAAGTACAGGACCTACATAATTTTCTTTCAGTAAGAAGGGTTTCCTAAACCTCGGGAGTCGGTATTTCACCTCGGTAACTTTGGTTTTTATTTATACCACTAAGTTGGGAATCAAGCATACGGCCCACCTGATGGTAAGTAAGCGGTTACCGTGGCCTATGGACGCTTGCAACACCAGGGGTATCACTTGCGCGTTGCCGACCATGTAAAAACCTTTTCACGCCTTTTTTGAAGAACCCCATGCTGTACTCGTCCGAGAAAACCTCTGCAAGGAGCTCATTCCACAACCTGAGCGTACAGGGGAGAAAGTTTCTCTGAAACCGTACAGTACGCGACCACTTTGGTTTCAAATTTTTGAGGATGAACTCTCTGCCGGTGGCGAGCGGTGCGATGATAGAAAGGGGCCGTGGGCATCATGTCAAATAATTCCTCAGAACACACCCCGTTATACAAACGGTAGAACACACACAAGGATGCAAAATCTCTCCTTAGGCTCAAAGGTTCAATACCGTTTGTGAGCTTATGATCGTCGACAATTATCATAGCGTGTCTTTGGAGCAACGTCAATTGGTCCAAGCTGGTATCTAGGTGCTCCCGCCTATAATATCTGGGGCCTGACTTGAGACTTATACAGTAACAGTATTTGCCCAGTAGTGAAATACCGCCGCGCTCTATTCAGCACACCAAGCTTCTTGGATGCCAGCTTGACGTTATCCTCCAAATGACTGCGGAACTGGACGTCACTAGAGATTTCAACACCAAGGATACCGATACTCGTAGATATGGAAAGCGGTGTGTTAAGGAATTGTGGAGCCACAGCGAATGGGGTTTTAGTAGCGGTGAACGCGTAGACTTGTGTCTTAGTGGGGTTGAATTGGATTAAGTTTAGTCGTCCCCCATCGGAGACTCTGATTAGAGACCTCTCGATTTTAGACCGCGACTTTACTATCTAGAACGGGGAGCTGACTTCAAACCCTTCGATAATGTAGCCAGACTTGTGTATGTGCGCCATCCGGGACCGCTTATGAATAACAATAATAATATATGAGCTCAGCAACTTTCCAAACAGGAAAATTCAAAAAATAATTTTAGCAGGCAATTGTACTCACCAACTGACACCAGCTCCGAGTCCTGCCATATCCTGACAAAGAAGAAATCGCCAATGGCTACGATCCTCTCCTTCTCGCCTATGGTGAGGCGGATGGCCTTGTAGAAGGTGTACTGGCCATGCTGGCCACATGGAGCACCAACCAACTGAAACAAACATGTCACAAATTAGGACCTTATCATCTTATTAAAAGGAGATGTTTAATTTTTTTTATACAACTAGATGACAAACAAGCTGACGGCCCACCTGATGGTAAGCGGTTACCGCCGCCTATAGACACCTGCAATAACAAGCAAAAATCGCTTGATATTGCAGGTACCCACTAATATCAAGCTACTATTTACTACTACTATTACTATTTCCTACTTGACAAAAGGGTCTTACTAAGATCAAATAGATTTTAAATTAAGTTTACTGTTAATTAGGTGGTATTTCCAAGACATGCTGACCTCGAGCTGATCCTGTACCATCAAATAGTCTGCGGGATGCTCAATTCTTCAGAAACTTTCAGCAGATAATTATGGCGTATTTGGACGCATAAGAATAGCTTCAATGCCGTGGGTTACTTAAAAATTAAATTTAATATTATTTAAGTATTTGTTGTAATTTATTCTAATATAATAATACTAACAATAAGCAAGACATCAAAGAATAATAATGTATACATGTGTCTGTCCAAAACAAAGCATCGCATTATGGAAAACTGTTCCTAACTCGCTATTTGCAGCCAAAATTTTACATTTCTTGAAAACAATGTTTTGACGAAAAGCAACTTTTGAGACAAGCCAAAAACGACCAAAATAGTCAACCTACTATACAGTCAACAGCACATCAATCGCAACAGTTTGATCTTAAGCCCGCCCTTACTGCGTTCGTAATAGAGGCGGCTTTCGTAGTGCGACTGTTACTGACGTGCTCGTGTGTACATAAGACAAACGAACTCAAAGATGTTGTAGGTGTATCTTATTTTTGATTCACCGATTAACTATTAAACAGAGAAGCCTGAAGCAACTTAGTTTTTTCTCTTTAACCACACAGAATAAATGAGCAGAACAGCAAAGTTTCCGAAGCATCAAACTTTTTGGTCGCCCTATTTTAAAACTCCTAGTTAAGGCGCTGCCTCGGGGAATATTCTTCATTTTCAGCCGACGAAAAAAGAGGGGTGTTATAAGTTTGACGTGTGTAGTATCTGTGTCCGTCTGTGGCATCGTATCGAATACCTGCTATTTTTTTAAATTATTATTTTTCAAATATTTTAAAGTTGGCTAATCAATAAGTATTTTCAAAAGCCAAAACGTGAAGGGCAAAAATTTTCATGATAGAAAAAAAATTAAAGATTTTTTATACAACTAGATGACTAGCTACCATACAGTTTAATTCTGAAAGCATGAAATAATGCAATCAATGTTATATTATTTAATACAAATGTCATGAAATTATCAAATGAATAAGATGTTTTTGAAAGTGGCAAACCATTTCTATGAATTAATATAGCCCATGTTTAAATTTATTGTCGTATTGACGGCACCACCCTTTATATACCTAGACCTAGATGTGTATGATATCATATCATTTTTATAAATTCAGTGATCGGAATTGGGTGAGTATAATTTTACCTACAGTTTGTAGAACAGCGATAAAAATCAGAGACTTCCTTAAAATATTTTTTTTAACTTACCGATAATTTACCGGAATTTTAACTACGTAAATTCAAACATCAAATTAATAAAATAAAAAGTTCTCTTGCGTAAATATTCTTAATTATAAATTTTTTCACATGGCTCTTCATTTTTAATAACTTCAAAAAAAAGGTTTTCGTTCGACTATTTTTGATCATTATTTTGTATGTTTGTTACGCGGTAAATATTAATAATAAGATGTTTAAATTCACGTAATATATTCCGGATATTTATCCGGTAAAAAAAATATCGCAGGGAAGTCCCCAATTTTTATCTCTGTCCTACCAAACTGAAGGTAAATATACTCACCCTATTCCGATCACTGTCAATTTTTCTTATAATATCATAAAAACTATAAAATTATGGTCACCCCTTCAGCACAAACCAAACATCTAATGTCACCCAAGCGATACTATGCAACTAAGTACAATTTGCAACAAAACCGGACGCGGCCATTTTTAAAGCGTAGCCATAGCAAAGCGGACAGAATTAATTCGATGCCCAATATCGTGTCCTTAACTTTTCAAGAAAGACTGTACTGTCGGCAGAAAAACGCAGCTTAATAATTGGAATTAATGATTATTTTAGACCAGTAAAAGTAATATAAACAACTACAACTATATTGTTCTTTTTTATACAAAGCACGGCAAATGACTCAACACCACCTGATGTGAAGCGGTAAGAAGAGTCTATATGCGAAGACAGTTAGTGCAGTATAAATAAACACTCCTCTAGCCGCCTCCACCTCGCCGGCCCAGAAAGTGTTTTCACGCCTCTTTTTTTCGTTTATCTTATAGTTTAGTTTTTAACTATATTTTTTAAGTTTGTTGTTGCCAACTATAGTAATAGTATGTTTTTTTGTTTTGTTTTAAGAGTATTTAGAGTGTACATTTTCTGTTATTGCTAAAAATAAAATATTACAAAAAAATATATTTCACAAAATAATTTATTCAAACACATTTGCCAACGCTACCGCATACGACCTTTGAATCAATAAGTATAAAATTGATACAAGCTGTGCGGGGGTGAGACGCCATAACAGAGAGAGACAGGACTATTCTTAAGCCGTTTTACCACCTGTAGTACTGCTGGAGTTTTAGAAATGACAGGGCTAGTCTATGGTTATTAATTAGACTTGTATAAGGCTTGTTTTTCAATGATTACTGATTAGCATAACATAACGAATCATTAAAACATTTTAAACAAAAATTAAAACCGCCGTCGAAATACTAAAAAGGATAAAATAATTAAATTTAAGTAGGTACTCATCCCCTAGAAACATATTTTATGGAGTCGGTGCTTCACTTTCTATTGTTTTTGGAAACAACTTATCACCAACTCCAAAAAATATGTTTCTAGGCGATGAGTACCTACTTAAATTTAATTATTTTAACCTTTTCGTTTTTTGAAGTAGGTTTTAATTTTTGTACAAAATTTTTTTTCACAATTTTTAGTGATAACTTTCAAAGGTCGAAGCTAGATGGGTGCCCGTCAACTTATATTGTTTCCTACTATCATATCGTTTCACTAAAAAGTCATAAGAAAGCAAAAATCCGCCAATACCGCATACGTAGACGACTTAATAATTTCAGTTTTTTTTTATATGAAAACCAAACTACCCAACTGATTTTGAAAAAAAAGGCAGCTCTGCCGCATCTAACAAAAAATAATCACGCAAATCGGTTAATTAGTCTCGGCGTAATCGGTGTACATACAAAGAAAAAAAAACATACCATCCGAATTGAGAACCTCCTCGTTTTTGAAGTCGGTTAAAAATCAGTCCATTCGTTTAGAAGCTAAGATGCCACCTCAGATCATAGAAATAAGGATGCCACAGAGAGATACACAGACAGACACGTCAAACTTATAACACCCCTCTTTTTTCGTCGGGGGTTAGTAAAATAAATAAAAACAAAGACAATCCGTATTTCAGCGGACGAAACCAAAACGTGCCAATGTTCAGAAATGTATTATTAGTTGCATAAAGAAATTGGCACCGTTGCATAGTACATCGCCTACTCTGTATTTGATAACAAAAACTAAGTTGGTACTTTCTTAAACAATTATTTGACATGATGCCGACGGCCTCTTTAACCGACGTTAAACTTTAAACGAGGTGTTTGATTCGGTTGGTATGTTTTTTTTCTCTTTTTTCACGCGGAATTATGGGAGTGCACTACTACTTGCTCTTTTTTTATTTTAACGGGGTAACTCTTGGCCTTCATCTTACCTGATGGTAAGTGAAGATAAGGCCGACGATGGAAGCGAGTTACATCCGGATTCCTCAACCACAGAGGAACTGGCTATCTTACCTCTAACTGCCGGAACACCATGCTGTTAACATTATTGTTATGGCGGCAGACTTAGTTAAGACGGTGGTAGCTAGCCAGGCGGACTTAGAAAAGCCCTACCACCAACCAAACCGTGCAGAAAATGTCGACCTCTAGATCTGAAGTAGGTGGTCTCAACCACTAGACCAGAGTCGGTTGAAAGTTGCTCGGGGCTTTTTCATAGCGCACTATTCTTGACTCCCTACAAATTATAATCTTTCGCCATCTCCCTACGTTCCCCCTCCCCCTTCTTGGGAGGACGTACACGAAACGCCTTCGATGCCTTCGGTCGCCCGTGCCCACACGAAGTGATACCGCTGACTCCCATTTTCTTAGTCTGTGCTGGTCTTCTGCCTCTTCTGCGGCGTCTTCTTTCTTCCCCTCTCCGAATCTTGTGCCATCTACGCGCGAAGTCCCGTAACTGCCTGAAGTTCGCCTTCGTTCCCACGAGGTCGAGGCAATAGATTGAGCGCCAGCGTTGCCAAAATGTTACACGACTCAAAATTTTACTTTTAAATTACTTTTAGGATTTAAAAAAATAAAACTAGCAATAAAACTATGCTGTAGAGCAGCCCAAAGTTGCGATTTTTTTTTATTGCATAGTAAACAAATATTCACCAGAGTGGTGAAGGTATGTAATAATTTCATAAATTTATATCACGATCTCAAATAATTGTTACTATTCTTGCGAAGAATGAAAAAGAAGACGTTTATTTTTGCTGTGTAATAAAGTGCCATATTTCAGTAGTCGTTTTCTACATAATAGTAGATTATTAACCAAGGGGATAAAGCAGTGTCTTCTGTCGCGGGTGACGATTTAAATCGCGAGCGTAACGAAGGACTCGAGGTTTACTCCCGAGCGTAGCGAGGGTGTTAAAAACTTAAATCACGAGCGAAGCGAGGGATTTAAGACGAGTTCTGAGTGTAGCGAGGGATTTAAGTTCACCTAAGACTAAGACAGCTTTATCACCGAGGAAAATACTCTACTTTTCGTACGATTTGGGAAAAAATTAACACAATAATAATATGAGATAAGCATTTAATAAAAATAATGACAATTAAAAGTAAAAGTTAACATTCGAAACATTGGTCCAATTATTTATAGAGAGAGTTACATTTTTGTGTATTCCTTTTTCAAAAAGATGTATAATGCTTTATATACAAACTCAATGGTGTAAACAGATGTAGTTCAGTATAAATTTCGGTAAGTATTCCAAATTTAAATCACATTCTTCATTCTCATGAATGAAATTCAGTACAATTTTCTTTCCCTGTTTTAACAGATTAAAAATGACTATTGTTATGTTTGCTTTTTGTGGCATAGAATTTTTTTGAATTTGAACTTTTTTGAGCAAGTGGTACGAAAAATAAATTATTTTTCTTACTAATGTTTCTTTTTACGTGGAAATGTTACTTTTGAGCTGTCCCGTGTTACTTTTCACTATCTGCCACTGGCAACACTCGAGCGTCTTCACATTGTCTATAAGAATACGCGCTTCCCGTATGGGTCAATCTAAATGTGACAACTCGGGCTTCTCCAGCCCGCCTAGCATGACCACCGAAACGCGATATGATAAAGCCATTTATCGCTTTGAATTGTCAAAAATCATTGGATATAACCGCTATCTTGAAATTTTATCGAAACTGCGAACATGTATACAAAATACATATATACAATACAAGTTCGCAGTTTCGATAAAATTTCAAGATGGTGGTTATATGCAATGATTTTTGACAGTTCAAAGCGATTAATGGCTTTATCATATCGGTGGTCATGCTAGGCGGGCAGGCTTCGAGTCACCGGTCCCGGTTGTTACTGCTTCAGCCCAGCAACCCGCGAGGGACAGCGTGGTGGTGTCATGGCCCAACTCCTCATGTGTTTCTCCCATGTAGGAAGGCCTGTGCTGTGGGACGTATTAATAGGCTGCTGGTGATGATGAAGTGATGATGAGGAGCTCGGTGGCGTATTGGTTTGAGCGCTCTGGTTTCGATACTAATAACAAAGCAACTTTCGCCATGGTCGATCCTGGGATGGGTCTATCAAAATTTGTTATCTCGAGCTCTTCCGTGCTTCGGAAGGCACGTTAAGCCGTTGGTCCCGGTTGTTACTGCAACCGCTTTAACCCACCAACCCGCATTGGGCCAGCGTGGTGGACATATGGCCCAAACTCCTCGTGTGTTTCTCCCATGTAGGAAGGCCTGTGCCCAGCAGTGAGATGTATATAGGCTGGTGATGATGATGGATGTTGATATGTATATATATATTATTTCTAATATCTTGTATCCATTTTATAACCATTGTTTCTCCGTTACCTCGCATCCATACCACAAGCTCTTAATGATGCTTACTTTGGGCTAGATAATGGGTGTGTGAATATTATTATTAAAAAAATACAGTACAGTCCACAGCACATCAAGAGTAACAGTTCGAACTTGAGAGCGCCCTTACGTCATTCGTAATAGAGCCGGGTTTCGTAGTGCAACTGTTACACATGGTGCGCTGTCATCTGTACGTTGTATTTTTAGACAACTTTAGTCTTTACAAAAATGTAAATAAAAAAGACATTGCATGTTAAGGTCGGACAAGGCTGTATGATAATAAACCTTTGCCCGTTTTCCTTAAGAATAAACGGTAATAGATAGCACTGTGGTATAATGAAGAATACAGTTGTCAATGTTGTCATGTTAGAACCCTATTTCCTATAAACATCTACGGTACGAGGATTGACGAATTTATAAGAACAAGATATACGGAACGTTTGGAGCAGTGAAGTGAAGCCGCATTTTAACCCTCGACGAAAAAAGAGGGATGTAATAAGTTTGACGTGTCTGTCTGTGTATCTGTTCTGTGTGTCTGTCTGTGGCATCGTAGCGCCTAACCGAATGGACCGATTTTGATTTGTTCTTTTTGTTTAAAATCTGACGCGACTAGGATGGTTCTTAGCTATAATTTATGAAGATCAGTTCAGGCGTTTGATGACTATCAGCTTGTTTTCTAAAACGGTTTTACAAACTTCATCTGATGGATTTGAAATTTGGTGCACTGTCACTTCGGTGACATTCCCATGACATACTAACCTTGAGCTGATCCTATACCATCAAAAGGTCTGCGGGATTCTTAACTCTTTAGAAACTTAGCAGATATAGCGTGTTTGGGCTCTTATTAATAGTCTCAATGAGATAGTGTTGATTATAGCCGGGATTTACTTAATTTTTTAATTTTATATTTTTTTCTCTCTGTGTGCGTGACCTAAAAGTATGTACATCAAACGTAACAGTTTAACCTTAAGACCGACCTTATTCCGTTCCCAATAGAGGCGGTTTTCGTAGTGCAGTTGTACTACAGACGTTGGGTTTACAGGTCTGTACCCTAAGAAAGTATAACTGTCACCACCATCTGGTTAAATTCGCCGCTAAGTTGGATGCCTAGCCCGTTGATTAAGCGCCGGCATCCAATTGAATGCCTAGCTCGATTTCAATTTTATTTTAATTTTGATTAGCAACAAGATTCAACGTTTAACGACTTGGCGTATTGAAAGAATCGTCTTGTACTGAAGAGTTTTGGTTTGATTGATGGGTTCAAGGTTATTTTGTATAACCAACATCGTTTACGGTTATAAGACTAGAGTACTAAGTTATACGACCTGCCTAGGCGTCCAATTGCATGGCTAATTTAACCAGACGGTTGCGACTAGCCGTCTTACTTATTTTTCAATACGCCTGGCAAAATTGCAGTGTCGTAAAAGAAACCCGCGCACGCTCAAAATAGAACAATAAATTCGTTTAAAAATAGAGATGCGCCACTACCAAAATACTTGACGATTATTTGGAGAACGACACTAAATTTAGTCAAATTAGTTAGTTAGTTAGTCACTTTAGCAATGGCTTGTATTTAACTAATCACCATACTAACCTGACCTAGGCAAGCTTAAAAATATACCTAATTAATTATCAAAAATAATAATTTGTCCCCAAAATACTTACATTATATTTTTTTTTATATACTACTAGATGAAAATCAAGCTGACGGCCCACCTGATGGTAAGCGGTTACCGCCGCCTATAGACACCTGCAATAACAAGGAAAAATCACTTGATATTGCAGGTGCGTTGTCATCCTGAGGCCTAAGATGAAATGCCGTCCATGCCCAGTATTTACACTGGCTACCTTTCCCTTCAAACCGAAACACTGTTTCACGGCTGAAATAAGAAAGGCGGTTGTACCTACCCAGACGACCCTACATACGGGCCTACCACCTATTAATTAACAATATGAGTTAGACCAATAGGGTAGTTGACTACTTTTTTTTTATTGCATAAATAAGAAGTATATAACTCAATAAGAAATATTGCTAAAGTTCCTATATTACTGAGAAATGTACTCATCATACAAACATTTGCTCCTACCGGGATTCGAACCCGGGACCCCAGACCGAGGAGCCTGTATAGTAAGTGGCACGTACCACTCGGCCAGCCGGTCGTCGAAAATTGGAGAGTCGATTACGGTTTTGGCACGGCTTGGTATAACCCGTCCTTGTGTTTACATAAAACAATCGAGTAATAAATACCGCAAAAGCAAGAGTCGGACCGTGCAGCGAGTTTTTATAAATAGACGTCCTAAATCTTTACAACTAATTATAGCTCTTTGAACTGTCGGACCGATAGTACAAGTGTCTGCCTGCGGCTCCGTCCGCGAGTGTGTCGGTTATCGCGCTAAAAAGTATCCTATATTTTTCCCAGGTTATTCTCAAACTATCTCCCATCTCCCTACTTATTAACCGACTTCAAAAACTAGGAGGTTCTCAATTCGGTTGGTATGATTTTTTTTCTATGCTTACGCCGAGATTTCTGATTAGATTTACGTGATTCTTTTTTGTTCGATGCGGAATAGTTGCCATTTGGTCCCATATATTTTTTTTAAATCCTTTGGGTAGGTTGGTTTTTAAATCAAAAACAAAATAACTGGAATGAGTAAGTCGTCTACGTATGCGAAATTGCGGATTTTTGCTTTTCTATGACTTTTTAGTGAAACGATGCGATAATAGGAAACAATATAAGCTGACGGTAACCCATCTTTGACCTTAGAAAGTTGTCACTAAAAATTGTACAAAATAAAATAAAACAAAAATTAAAACCGACTTCAAAAATCTGAAAAGGATAAAATAATTAAATTCAAGTGGCTACTCTTCCCCTAGAAACATATTTTTTGAAGTAAGTGCTAAGTTGTTTCTAGAAACAATAGATAGTGAAGCATCGACTCCAAAAAATATGTTTCTAAGGGACGAGTACCCACTTAAAGGAGGATGACAATTCTTGCCCCACCCCAAGTTTAATGACCAACAAAATAATATTGCCGATAATACCTCATAAATAGAAATATTATTTTTGGAAATTGTTTGAGTTAATATAAAGCTAAGGTTTTGTCGACAACTTAAACACAATCTTCAAAAATCTTACATTCCAGAAATTGTTATATTTGGTCAATGGAGACCATAGACCAGTGCGTTTTGTTTCATAGGAAACAAATACTTTTTTATGTTTTGACTAGCATAAAAGGTATTTAATGATTTTTTTATGGATCTTTTTTATATTATTATTATTATTTCATTACAATTATAATGAGTCATAATTAAATACAGTTGGTTAGATTGAACAAGTTTATTATCTAGGAAGAAAATAACAAAACGCACTTTGACAGTTGACAAATATTGCTAGTGTTAATTGTTATTACAATCCGGTTTTGTTTTACGTATATCTCTGAAACCTTATCTTTAATCAAAAATGTATTGGTATCTAAAAATACTTTGTCTTAATAATATCTAATTGCGCCCTGAGTCACTTTAGGACGTGTCAGTTTTTAGGTGGGGCAAGGCTTCATAGTAAGATTGGCATCCTCCTTTAATTATTTTATCCTTTTCAGTTTTTTGAAGACGGTTTTATTTTTTTACCTACATTAGGTTATTAGTTTTTATCTACTTAAGCGGGAAAAGGTGACATTTATGATGTTATTATTATCTATTATCATTATGAAATATTGATATGAATCATAGTATTATGTTAGAACAATTTTAGAAACGGATATAGCCAAGGGACTCACCGTCACTTCTTTAGTTTTTTTGTCGAAAGGATTTTCTCGCTAATGAGCCCACCAAATTAAACCTGAACTGTTCAAATTTAAAATTTAAATAAGTCGATGACTATGTTTTATTAATAAAAATACTGTGCAGGGTAGCATGTTGCGAATTGGGAATACTTTTCATTTTCAGTCAATTTATCTTATAATTTCACTTGTTTTAGATTTCTAAAAACCCTTACTAAGTCCATAAAAATTTGTCCCTTCATTTGAAACCGATACAAAAGTTGGCAACCTTGGGTTGATCCTATAATTAAAGATGCTTACAATAAGCTAGATAATAGGTGTGAGTGCATAATTATTTTTATTGTGACTATTATTTTAAAAATCAAATTCCATTACGATAGGTGATAAAGGAAAAATCATAAGTTAAATTGTAAATGGTATGTTGCTGGTCGCAAATAGTCGTAATCGACAGTCTATAAATAGGGATGGTAATTGCATTCAAATAAAAATAGAAATCATAAAAAACACATTAGTTTATTGTATTTTTAATGATTTTTTTAGAATAATTAATAAACAAGATGCAGGTCACGTAGCAACGAACACCAATCGGAGTGTGTGACGTCACTTGTTGCTAATCATTACACGCTGTCAAAAGGATAAATTTTGTTTATGAATGCTTCAAATGATTTACGAAGCATCGTGTTCGATACAAGATTAGTTCTAAGAGTTATCAAGAGATGGCGCCACTTGTTCTCTGAATCGCGCTATCGTTTTTTGTGTAGTAATTCATGTGTTAAGTTGGTTTTTACAATTAAAGTGTGTTCCGAGCATATTGGAGTTTCAATCAACATCACAAAGCGACATCTGGTGCCGAAACCCGGGAAGGAAAGTTTTAAGGACTTAGAAAATTCGTGAGTACAGTGAGTGAAGTGAAAAATAAACAAAGTGACTAAGTGCAGTGCCAAATTATACCTAATGTGTATAACGTTCAAACACTTGTAAAATTTTCATATTTAAATAGTGGACTTAGAAAAATTTGCTTTTGAAGTCATTCTATGGACTTAGAAAAATTAGCTCTTTAATTTTATTCTATGGACTTAGAAAAATTAGCTCTTTAATTTTATTCTATGGACTTAGAAAAATTAGCTCTTTAATTTTATTCTATGGACTTAGAAAATTTCACTCTTGAATGGACTTAGCAAATTTATCACGTGAAGTTTTACTTTAAACATAAACATTGTTTGGTGAATCATTTAAACTTTTAAAGGTTGTGTTAACCGACTTACCTGCAAGTGGACAGATATTTGATACTTATTATTAGTTAAAAATGGAATCTTTACTGCTACAGCAAGAGGATTTAATAGAATATTTAGAAAATGCCTATAACAATTACAAGAAATCACCTAAGGAAAGATTGACACAATCATACATAGAAGCAAGATTAGAAAACTTAGAAAAGTCGTGGGCCAAATTCAATGACACACATTACAATATAGCGGGTGGGGTAAAAAGAGCAGACCGTAGTAAATATAGTTATTTTGAAGAAAAAATTTTTTATAAATTTGAAAATTTGTATACAGAATATAAAACAAGAATGAAGGATGACCTTAATAAAATCACTCACCAGACAAGTAAACCAAGTAAAACTAACGATGGCAATAGTGCCTATCAACATCAATCAAGTTGTGAAATAAAGTTACCACAAATACAGTTGCCAACCTTTTCAGGAGGCTATGAGGAATGGCAAACTTTTTTTGACTTGTTCACATCTGTCATACACAATAGTTCTACCTTAACGCCTGTACAAAAATTACATTACCTGAAATGCAGTCTTCGTGGTGAAGCGGAAAATCTGTTGAAGAATTGGTCAACTACTGATACAAATTATGAAGAAGCGTGGGGCCAATTGAAACGCCGTTATACTAACAAAAGATACAATTGTAACGAAATTATGAAACGGTTATTTGGACAAAAAACAATAACTACGGAGTCTGCGACCGCCATCAAACAATTATTAGATACGACGTCCTCCTGTTTGAAGTCATTAGAAAACCTTGGAATCGATACTAAATCGTGGGATTCCATAATAAATTATTTAACTTTATCAAAGCTCGATCTGGAATCCAGAAAGCAATGGGAGATACAACTAGGCCAACTAGCAGATGAAGAAATACCTAAATGGAATCAATTGTATAAGTTTTTGGAAACCAGGTTCAGAGCTTTAGAAATGTTAGATGGCACTAAAAATATTTTCAAGGCATCTCAGGGTAGTACCTCAAAGGTTATAATTAAACCAAAGGCATTTCACTCAAATGTACAAGACGAAAAACGAGTAATCGCTTGTGTGATGTGTTCGGGACAACATCAATTATATCAATGCAAGCAGTTTGGGAGACAAACACCGGGAGAGAGAGTAGATTATGTGCAATCAAACCGGTTATGTTTTAACTGCTTAGCACCAACCCATGCTGTGAAATATTGTCATCAATCAACGTGTTGTCGTCGATGCGGTCGACGACATCATACGCTGCTACATTTAGAAAAAAAACAAAGCTCTCTTCAAGCTACTTCAAATGAAGCACAGGTATCTGAAAGCAATGTGGAACAAGTTAAAACATCTAATTTGGAGAAGAAGGTGGTTGCTCACGTGGCCACGGAGAATTTCGAGAGTAATAATATGCTTTTGGCTACTGCAATAGTCAAGGCAAAATCAACAAGTGGCTACTCACAACTGATACGAACACTCATCGATCAAGGCTCCGAGGCATCGTTTGTGACTGAAGCAACTGTACAATCACTAGGCCTAAAGAAAATGCACATAGATGGCGTAGTATCAGGCATTGGCAAGGGAGAAACAAGAATTAAATATATGGTTTCTTTCAACATACAATCGGTTCAGAACTTAGAGTTTTCAATTGGTGTTAAGGCTTATGTAATGAAATCGTTAACATCATTTTTACCTGCCAAAAGAGCGTATATTAGTGAATGGTCAGATATTGTGAACTTACCTTTAGCTGATCCAAATTATGGTTCTCCTGGCAAGATTGACGTCATTCTCGGGGTGGATATACATAGTGAGATAATGTTAAAGGGTTTAATCAAACATCCTGCGAGAAAGGGCTTAATTGCACAGAATACACACTTAGGTTGGGTATTATCAGGGCGCGTAAATAATCAGGTGTCAATTTTGGATAAGCGAGTGAATAATTTTCATGTTCAATTAAAGGAAGACCAATTTTTAAAACTATTTTGGGAGATTGAAAGGGAACCTGATAGTAAAGATATTAAGAGAAGTCTAAATAAAGAAGAAATACGTTGCGAGGAAATATTTGAAGCTACAACTTTGCGAGATAAAGACGGGCGATACGTAGTCCGGTTACCATTTAAAGAAGCTGATCCTAAATGTCTTTATGGAAGATCTAGAGAAGTCGCTTTACGACGATTTCAGCTCCTGGAAAAGAAACTTAATAAAAATCCGAAGTTATATGAAGAATATAGAAAGGTAATGGACAGTTACGTGGAACAGAAGCACATGATACAAATAGGAGACAAAGAAGAGATAGAGGATGCATTGGCTGTATACTTACCTCATCATGCAGTTGTTAGAGACGACAAAGAAACTACTAAAGTGCGCGTTGTGTTTGATGCTTCTTGCAAGGGCGTAAACAACGTGTCATTAAATGAAACACTTCTTGTAGGTCCTAAGTTACAACAGGATCTTAGACATATTTTGATGAGGTGGAGACAGCATCCTATATGTATTATTGCAGATTTAGTCAAAATGTATTTACAGGTTCGTGTTGATGAGTCTGATACTGACTTCCAGAGAATTTTCTGGCGTTCTAGTAAAGAAGAACCTATTAAACATTATCGTTTATTAAGATTGACGTTTGGTACATCGTGTGCACCGTATTTGGCGGTAAAATCACTTCATCAGTTAGCCAAAGATGAGAAGGATAACTTTCCTATCGCTGCTAAGCTAACATTACAAGATTATTACATGGACGACTTACTTACAGGCTGTGAAACGGAAGAAGAAGCGATAGATATATATGAGCAGATGAATCAGTTAATGAAATCGGGAGGTTTTAGTTTACAAAAATGGTGTAGCAATAATGAAAAGCTTCTAAAATATATAAATAGCGATAATCAGAGATCAAAAGATTCATTAACATTTAAAATAAATAATATGATTAAGGTCTTAGGTATTGCCTGGAACAAAAATTCTGATAATTTTGTGTACACGATACAACTACCTGAAATAAAAGAGGATCCAACCAAACGAAAGGTATTGTCCGATATAGCAAGACTGTATGACCCTATGGGCTGGATTGACCCCGTAATCATTACAGCAAAGATATATATACAAACGCTGTGGAAATCAGGTATAAGTTGGGATGAACCACTTCCAGAAAATCTTTTATTTGAATGGACACGGTTTAGAAGTGGTTTGAATAATATACCTCGGGTGGTTGTTCCACGGTGGCTTCATAAAAGGCGAAATGACGAAGTAGAACTTCATGTATTTGCGGATGCTTCGATGGCTGCTTACGCTGCTGCTGTGTATATGAAAATTAAAAATACAGATGGTGATTCTTTTGTCAATTTAGTATCAGCTAAAACGAAAGTTGCACCAGTAGAAAAGGAAATATCCGTTCCGCGTCTGGAGTTATGTGCAGGACTGCTTGCCGCTAAACTTATTTTCGAGGTATCTCAAATTATGAACGTACCTCAAACCAAGCTGTTTGCTTGGACGGATTCAACTATTCTGCTTGCGTGGATTCGTGGAGAACCTAGTAGATGGACTACTTTTGTGAGTAATAGAATATCTGAAATACTTACCATGTTGAGCAAGGATCAATGGCATCATATACGGAGCGAAGAAAACCCGGCTGATTGTGCCTCTCGGGGTATATCTGTACTCGAATTGACTACGAATACATTATGGTGGCATGGTCCCCATTGGTTAAAGCAACGAGAATATTATAACAGCGTGAATCAGGAGTTCACAACAGATGAAGAACAGAGGGCGGTTAAGGCTCTAACTCTGAGTATCCAGTGTAAAGAAGATTTTTTCTGGACAAAGTTTTCGTCCTTACCAAAATTATTGAGCGTCTTAGCCTATTGTAGGAGGTTTTTAAATCTTATTTTACCTAAAGAACAAAGACCTCGGTTAAGTAAGTTTGTTTCATCAAAGGAAATGGAAGAAGTTTTACAGATCTGTGTAAAGCAAACGCAATCACTTTATTTTCAAGATGAAATTAAGCAGTTACAATCTAAAAACCAAGTCCATAAGAGTAGTCAGCTTTGCACTCTTTGTCCTGTTTTAGATAAGAATGGAATATTGAGAGTAGGTGGGCGAATCCATGCAGCTCAAGAAGATTATGAAAAAAGACATCCAATTATTATGCCAAGTAAGAGTTATCTTACTAGACTATTAGTTTTTAATGCCCATGAGAAAACGCTACATGGAGGTCCCCAAATAATGTTGAATCTCTTAAGATCAAAGTTTTGGATTATAAGAGGGCGAGAACTGGTTAAAAAATGTTATAGAGAGTGTTTCATCTGTCTAAGATATTCTAGACAAAATAACTATCAGCTAATGGGCCGACTTCCTGAGGTTAGACTAAAACCATCCAAACCTTTTTAAAGCGCTGGGGTTGATTTTACTGGTCATATTAACATCAGATTTTCACCAGGGCGAGGTTCAAAATCCTATAAAGGATATGTGTGCTTATTTATTTGTATGTCGACTAAAGCCATACACCTTGAGGCGGTATCTGACATGAGTTCACAAGGTTTTATTGCTGCTTTTCGAAGGTTCACGTCTAGGCGAGGACACTGTAGCGATCTCTACAGTGATAATGGTACCAATTTCGTGGGTGCTAATAAAGAGCTTCAACAAATGTTGAACAAGGCTAAAGGTGAGCTGCCTCACGAAATTTCTCAATTTTTGGCCGAAGAAGGTACTGTCTGGCATTTTATTCCTCCCCATGCGCCGAACTTCGGAGGATTATGGGAAGCGGGAATACGATCTACAAAAAAGCACCTTAAACGAGTAATAGGGGATAGCACACTTACTTTTGAGGAGTTGTCAACCGTATTAGCCCAGATAGAAGCCTGCCTCAACTCGCGCCCGTTGTCCTATATGAGTAATAATCCTGATGATCCTTTACCCTTGACCCCAGGTCATTTTTTGGTAGGAGAACCTTTGCTTATTATTCCAGACGAGTCTTTAAGTCTATCTAATGTTCCAATATCTGGCCTAAGAAGATTTAGGCTCTTACAAAAAATGGTTAACGATTATTGGCGCAAATGGTCCGCGGAATATCTGGTCACTCTCAATCAAAGATCCAAATGGACCAGACAGCGAGAAGAGCCTGAAATTAACGATATCGTTATAATAAAAGATGACAACTTGCCTCCTGCAAAATGGTTGTTAGGAAAAATAGTGGAAAAGCATCCAGGAAAGGATAACATAACGCGGGTAGTTACCATTAAAACAAAACACGGTCATTTGAAGCGCCCTTGTAATAAATTGTGTTATTTGCACAAATCTGAGTAAAGGCGTACATATTATATGTTATTTCATACAATTTGAACCTTTGTTAATTTTATAATCTAGTTTATTTTATATTCGTTGGTAATAGTTAGATTCATAACTCATGTCATGTTAACTTTGCATTTATTGTATAGAATTTTTGAAAGGACGAGGTCCTTTGGGGGGCGGGATGTTCGATACAAGATTAGTTCTAAGAGTTATCAAGAGATGGCGCCACTTGTTCTCTGAATCGCGCTATCGTTTTTTGTGTAGTAATTCATGTGTTAAGTTGGTTTTTACAATTAAAGTGTGTTCCGAGCATATTGGAGTTTCAATCAACATCACAAAGCGACAATCGCATAACACTTAAAACTCATCTTACAACTAAACAATCCGAAAAACTATAAATTACCTTAGCAGTTTACCCGTGTTTGGGAACAGGTGACGTAATAGCTGTCACGTGACATGTTTTGGAGCGAAATTCGAAACGAAATTTTTTGACAATGATGTTTAATCCGTTAGTCGCAAATAAAGTAATGATAACTATTTTGGGTATGTATTTGGTACTTGTAATTATTACGACATGAAGCACATTCCCAAAATTTGTCAGAACATTATTTCGTAAGCAATTTTTAAGCTTTGAGTGAGTACATCTTTTCAGTCGTGACTGTACACCAAAAACCGGATTACCTTGCAATGAGATCAGTGTGTTCGAACAACAATGATTTTCATTAGTAATAATAAGACATAGACAATGGCATGAACAAAAAGGGCCGGCAAGGTGGAGGCGGCATAACTGCACTAGCTGTCTTCGCGTATGGACGGACTCTTCTTACGACTTTTCATCAGGTGTTTGAGTCATTTGTCGTGCAAATCTTGCAAGTGATTACGCTTAGCCTGCCTGTTCGCGTCAGTCAAAGAGATACAAAAAATCGGTACATTCCGCGGAGAATACTCATTATCATAAGAATAGAATGTTTGGAAAGGTATGCGCTTACGCAGACTACTCATAGATAGGGTCACGTGCACTCGCTAGGGATAATCTTAAACTTGACGACCGCCTGGCCGAGTGGTCTGTACCCCAGGCTACTCGGTCAAGAGGTCCCGGGTTCGAATCCCGGTATGAACAAATGTTTGTATGATGAGTACGAACATTTGTTTACGAGTCATGGATGTTTATATGTTTATTTAGTATATTTCTAATATTTATATACATATTATTATCATTATTTCTCCGTTATCTAGTATCCATAACACAAGCTCTTAATGATGCTTACTTTGGGCTAGATAATAGGTGTGAGTGTATAAATATTATTATTATTATTATTATTATCAGTGATCAAAATTGAAAAAAAAGACCTGAGTCTAGACTCTAGAAGACAAATTGGAATTATTTCGAATAATATTATATTATTTGTATATTATGTCGAACCGTTGACCATAAACGGTTACCAAATGGAAATTTCAAAAGTTTAAAAGTCTTTTACAACTAGAGCTTTGCACAACTGAAGATCAAGGTTAACAAGAATGAGTCCTAGCTAAATATCTCAAAATACAGCTGAATTAGTCTGTCAGTTAGCAGACGTGAATACAGACGATAGCATATCAAGAGTAGCAGTTGCAATACGAAAGACAGCTCTTGTTACGCTATGTGTGCCGTCGACTGTACAGTCGACGGCACACATAGCGGATAAAACCAGGCAATGTTTTATTTTATCTAAAACAATACTTTCTAATTTTCAAACCTTTTCCTTATTCATTTAACCTGTCAATCATCAGATTCCAGACACAACTGACTTTTTAATTTTCATAATCCCTCCGGTGGGATAACACCGCTATTAAGGATTAAATCTAATCAAATTCCCTGTATCAGTATCGATATAACGCTTTTCTCAAAACGCGTTGTCGCCCTACTGTGGCAACTAGCAGTAGCAACGAACATCATCGGAGTAAGCCGACATTTTCAATCCAAGACTTCGGGCCCTTCTTTTGTACCGACTAAATCTTATTTTAGTTTTAGGTTTCAAAATTACTCTTTACTGCATCCAAACAAATATTAAGAATGCGAAAGTAAATCTGTACGTCTGTTACGTTTTTTTTAACGTTTTACTAAGCCGCTAAGTAGATTAAGATGAAATTTGTCATGGAGATAGATTACACAGTGAGAAAGGATGTGGCGCGAGCGAAGCCGCGGGGGGCTTGTATACATATGTTTTTTAATAATGAAGTCGTATAAAACTTCAATTTCATTTTTGAGGAACGAAATAATACAATTTTAATACCAAATTTTGTCGATCGATATCGATAGCTCGCAGAACAATACCAACAACATAAACTTTTCTTTTCTACTTGCAACGGACGGACGTTAGTGGAAAAATATAACAAATAGGATATCAGTTGATTAATATTCTGTTTTACGATGAAATAATAACGACAATGACTAAAAACTCAAACGTCACCAATCATCATAACAATCTGACGGCGACACTAGACGTTTGATGTCAATCACAAGCTCCGACAAACATCTTGATCATTTTTACAGATTAAAAAACCTGCGCAGTTCTTTATCTGTAAAAATGGTCAAGATGTTTGCCGCATTTGTATAAACAAATCCAAACAAGCCTAAAGATAAACAAAGAGATGCGTAAGTTACGCAACACTACTTAATTATAACACGTCATAGCACCATGGCTTATGTTTCTTTATCCTAAATCTCGCTGCGTGCAAGCAAGTCCTTGCTGTATAGTTATAACTTGAAGAAACGATTGGTCAAATTCTAATATAACTATGCTTCATAACAAGCAGCGTACTGTCTGACGCACGTAAGTTTGCCACGAATATATTTTTTGACAGGTCCAATTTTTTCGCACTGTGGAATACTATCCGTGAGTAGTTTAAGTTAACGTATTCCTTTCGGAATATTCTATGTTAATTTTCGGCGGGAAAAAACCGTCACCGTATTATCTGACGCGGTCTGAAAGCCAGAATATGTTACCTCCATTTTGACTCTTGATGCTGCGAGTTATGAGCTAAGATACAGGCAACATCTAGTGTAAAACAAACTGTTAGTCCAGGAGTAAAATTATGTAATTATAAAATTAATTTCACCAAAAAAACTTTTAAATATATTTTATTAGTTATTACAACAAGAGTGACACATAGAATGGAACTCAGAAAAAAAATAAAAGTTAAAAATGTTTCTCTACCAATAATAGAGTTTGATAGTTTAACACAAACGACATACTATTTTTGACACACTGGTTTTTTTGCGAGTTAATAGAATTTAACTTTGCAAGAAAAATGTCACTGCGGTTATGTATTTCTTTTACTAAAATTAGCTTATTTTTAACCTGTTATGCTACAGTTTAAGAACACCATTACTTTTTATATGTCATAAGACCTCCGGAAGTCATATGCGGCATAAAATATTACAAAACATCGATATCCTAAAAGTTTTTTAAAGTTATTAAATAAATTCTAAAAGAAAATATCGATATCGATAACTTAACGTACCCCAACACTAGCGGTTGTTGATACGTCGGTAGTTATGCTTATTATTAATCTGTGGTTATACTACAGGCAACGACGATCATTTCCTTTGCTTTTCCGTTTTTCTAAACGTAATTATCTATACGCATGTAATTACGATTTGTGTATGTGATCAATAATAAACTGTTTAATTAATAATAAACTCTTTTATTGATTATGGAATCAACACTTCAACAGCGGTCTTCTTACTTTTGTCATTTTGGAAGACGTCGTCAAGTTGATTTACTACCTTTCTTTTCGTTTAAAATATTTTTATAATAAAAAGATTACGTGTTCCTAATTTTTGATTATAACATTATTATAAATGTTTGAAAAATTCCTTAGTACCTAATTAAAATATTATTAATAGAATTTCACAAGGATATCCCAAGTCCTGGGTGGCTCAGTGGTTAGAGCAATCGCCCGGATTGCGAAAGATCGCGGGTTCGATTCCCGCCTCAGGACGTGAAATTTTTCTAGTTAAATATTTTAATTACTAAGATTACATGTGTATTTTTAGTATAATAAATTTATTTAGAGACGATAGTTACTATTTTTTTAAAATCCCGTAACTATGTATTTGACAAAAACAAACATTTGTAATTATATGATGGTTCTAATCTGTACGTGTATTAGCAATGAATGACGTCATCCACTCAAAGTATTTTGTGGGTGTTTTACATAATATCTAATATAAAATCAATGTCCAATAGAATTAAGTCTTCTTGATAATACTTGAACGGTGAATATAATTTTACATTTAAACCGTTTTAGACTTCCGTTTATATTTCCCTACCGCAAATAAACAACTTATAATAATCTTACCTTATAAGTCGGTTTCTCCATGTTTAAAAAATCCAAAAATGAATGACAAAGGCAATCCAATTAGTCACTTGTATTCAACATCACACATTACTATAGTCTATAACACATTCCATAGAATAATAATTCTGTAGAAACAATGAATCTAGGCGATCTTATTTTTATCTTGAGTTTAGACATTGCAATTTGCAACAAATATTACACCTGAGTTCACTTCACTTCACAGTTTTTTACGCGGCTATTTCAGTCACAACAACTCACAACGCACAGATAGCAAATAAAAAAACTAAATTTAAGAAAAATGCACTAGTAAATCTCGTTTTTCGCGCAAAACTAGCACCACGATTACTTTGACACTTGAGCGGTAATGGCCGATAAAAAAAAATACAACGTATGTAATCAAACAATTATCTATGCAGATAACGTTTGTAATAATAATAATAATCACAATTTAATTTCTCGAGTTACGATCCGCTTAGCGATTACAGTTTGTTAATGATGAAGCTTTAATTTTGGTGTATGTAAATAGAGATGATTTTTATGGTGAAATAATCGAGCACAATAAAACAATATGGCGTACAATTGACAAAAATAAGTGAACACGCGGGCGTGAAAACACAACGCCTGACGCGGCCATTCCGGAACGCGGCCGATCCGTCTCTGTGGTTCCTCTGTATATCTTGCCCGCTCACACACTAAGCACGTAGGGCTGCTACAGATTTATGAATATTTAATTAGCTATTAATTTTCCTTTTTATTATCTATAAATATCAATATATTCGCTGTATTCCCTTTATTATTTTTTCCCTATATGATTGACATTGCATGAATACAATACAAAGAAGATAAAGGTTTTAATATTAGGTAACCACCTGCATTGTCACGTTACGCTATAAAGCAATAGGTACTAAAATAAGCCATATTAGTTTCATAACTAATTTTGACATAAGTACATACCTACACCATAAATAAAACTAATCTCTGAAAGTTCTTCTGAGATTTTTTTCATTATGATTCTGGAAGATACACCCTTACATTTTAGTCTACTATTGTAAACCATAGTGAACTTGCAGTATATTTATTTCTAAGATTTCGTCTATTTCCACATGTGTATAACTAAGCATGTATAATTTAAAGAATATATAATACAATATATTTATTTTGTAAAAGTAAGACTTATTTCTTACTTACAAATCATCCGTTCACAAACACACGCATATAATTGAAAGCAATGAACTAAAAATAAAATATGAAAATATCATTAAAAAATAGCGTTGGGAAATCAATCGTTGCAAGCCCTGCCGCACACAGATACACTCACACATCCAAACTACGTAACTACAACAATTTTTTTACGTAAATAATCATTGACATAGTACATCAACGGAAATTGGTATCAATCAGTTAGCTAGTAGGTTTCGTAATCTGTAATCGATTTGTCAATTAAACTAACAATTTGTTAGAAATAAGTTTAAATAGAAATTAAATGAAAACATTTTATCATAGTACCTGCTTACCATAAGCTGAGGATATGGACATAAATATTATTTTGTTCAGCCGCCATATTTGATTTTATCGGGTTAAATTACTAGAACTAGAAATTGTGTCTTGGTTGATTTCTTTATGATAAGGTCAATAATAAATAGACTCCTGTGCATTATTATTTATCAAGGATAGTTTTGACTGGTGTTATGATTTATTGTGACCGCAAATATTTAAAGGATAGGTACACGTAAAAATATTATATAATAATAATAAATATATGTACTGTATTCATGGTCGTATAATCATACGCTAACTTAGTTTCTTCTCTTGTAAGTGTATACCTGGCAACTGTTGTTTTTCTCTATAATTATTATGTATTTATAATTTTTTATTGTAATATGTGATATTATGCAACTATCTATCTTAAATTCTACAATTGTTATAAGCGTATTGTGTTTCTAATATAATTGGCTCATGTCTAGGTAATACTAATTTGTATATTTTATGTATAAAAATGCTGTTGACTAGTACCATCCCTTACCACCAGGTGGGCCGTCAGCTTGTTTGTCATCTAGTTGTATAAAAAAAAACACACTGAAAAGTTTGATGATAGGAAACACAGGTTTATAATAAGCTCCCATGTGTGCACTGTGCATAACATTTTATTTTGTAAAAGAGATGTTTCAAAAATGGATGGAGACCCGGCCAGGTCTATCTACACTATACTATGAAATAGATGAAAATATGCAAAACAGTGTTCAATTTGTCCATTTTCTTTTTATTTGCTTTGTTGCGTGGTACAAAACAATATTTTTTACATAAAAACTGCAACACAGCCAAATATTCATCATGGCGCGTATGTCACTCTGGTGACGTTTAGTCTGGCTAAAACGCGCTGACACGTGCAGAGGACAGTCGTCCTTATTGCCACCAGGATGCCAAGAGAAACAAGCTTACTGTCCACCTGATGGTAAGCGGTTACCGTAGCTTATAAACGCTTGTAGCACTTTGGCACTACTCACGCGCTGTCACCGTAGCCTATAGACGCTCGTAGCACCTTGGGCACTACTCACGCGTTGTTTCTGTAGCCTATACACGCTCGTAGTCGTAGCGCCTTAGGAACTACTCACGCGTTGTTACCGTAGCATAGAGACGCTGATAGTAGTTTGTGCAGAACTCACGCGTTGTCTTCGTAACATAAAGAGCTATAGACGCTCGTAACACCTTAGGTACTACACACACGTTGTCACCGTAGCCTATAAACGCTCGTAGCACCTTGGGCACTTTGGGGCGATTTTTTTATACAACTAGGTATGTAGATGATAAACAAGCTTGCGATGACAAACAACATCGATGCTTAAAAATAGAAAACGGAATATTTATTACCTTCGCTTCTTCATCTGTAATCCGTACATATACTACTAACACATAGAGTTTGACCGGCATTTAGTTAATTTATTTTTAGCGTAGAATTAGATTTCCGCAAAAAGCGATTTAAGCAATACAGAAGCATCGATTTCTAATGTGCTACGAGCGAGAACTTTTCGTGCAAGTACCCGAGTGGATGTACAGTGGGGAGTAATAAGGTATATCTATAACCTTTTAGATAAAAAACCAAAATAATATTTTTTTAGGCAGTATCGATTGAAAACTTTTCATTACATGCCAGGATGCCCAGGAGAAATAGGCAGCAGTACTTTTAATTTTGTTTGTAAAGACCTGTTTAAAATTTTTTGCAGACTTTTTTTCTGTTCCTAAATGTGTTTTTCTTCTAATAGCAAGGCCTTTGCCCAGTGATGGGTCGTATATAGGCCGTTGTGTTGATGATAATACCTATTCTATAATTGACTGCGTTATAAAACGACAGCTACATACAGACTACACGAGTATTTGTGTGCGTGAATTATGCGTCTCGTTTTGTTTGGGTTTGTCATATTTCTGTCTCTGTCTACCAATGTTGATGGCTTGAGGCAATGTGTTGTTATGTTACTTAAAAAGCCCTATTAGAAAAACCGGTATTTCACAGTAAGTTTACCTTTTTGTAAGCAAAATATCTAATTCTTGTCATACTTGCACTCATTGCTAATAAAATTAGAGCGAGAGGTCCATATGAAACCATTTTTAAAATTAAAGTTAATAGATACCACAGTTAAAGATTATACCTACCTACCTGTTACTATGGCTACAGCTGCGATAAATATTACGTAACACATATTTGTGTATCTACTTAGTATACTACTACCTACACATTGTATAAAAATCGGTAGATTCTCAGAAGACATAGTACATGAACTATAAAAAAAGTCATACCTACCTAGTCTTTTATTGTTCCCGATTGTATTGTGTCTTACTTACGTATTTGTATATTTTGTGTGCTGTGTAAAATAAGTGTTTTTACGTGTGTTTTTGGACAGTACTGGCATTAAAATGACTTTGAATGATTAGTTTTTATCATTGCCACCAATGATGAGAATACACAAATATTTATTTAATGATATACCTAGAAGCAATTAAATAAAATACATTTTAAATGACTAATTGGTTTAAAGATGCCTAAAGTTATATTCTGCCTAATAAGCCAGAGGCATCCATGATGAGTCATTAGTGCTCATTACCAATAAGATAACATAACGTAATTTGTATACGCAAACTCAATTTGTTTGTAAAAACGCACACAAAGATTTATATTTCATCGGAATTCTGCATATCACACCGTCTTGTTCCTACCTGTGTGGCATCCTTGAAATATATTATTATACCGTGGGCTATTCTGAGTGAACTGCCAACGAGAATACGAAATTAAAAAATATCTTTCAGGAAAATTGTCTATGAAATTAAAAAGTTATTGGCCATGAACTTTTGTTTTTATTTTGTAATTCACACTTCACGCTTTTTTGTAGTGTCGTAAGTTTAAACATTATTAAAAAAAATCTATTTAATAATCGAATAAATAATTTTACCATAAATTAAGGTAAGCGCTTAATTAATGGAGAATTAGTTGAAAAATAATGTACATGCATTGTGATTTTTATAATATTATTTAGTTTTATGATAGTGTTGATCTTGCACTAAATTCAGTTTACTCGTCGCGAAACACATAACTTGTTTTACTATCGTAATACTTACATTTATTATCTCAAAAGACATGATAACAACGCGATAGGTGAGATACCTAAAACGACGACCAAGATTCAGTTTTTGAAAGTTACAAAGTCAAGATCTATTGAAAGTTATTGTTTTGATAATATGTATACAATGTGCACCTACACCTAGTTTCTTCACAAATTATTATTAATATTACAATAACCACTCAAATGACTCATAAAAGTTTGTAGAAAGTATGAATAGAAAATGTATTTGTTAAATGATTTAAGAACGTAAAATATTAGCAAATTATCATACGTGCTTTAGTAAGTATTTAATAATATTATTAAGTTAAAAATCATACCATTGTAAACATAAATATAAAAAATTTAATACTATGTAAAATCACCCCGTGTGTAACGGTTCACGCAAACAGAGAAAACGTGTTCGTTTTTCAAATAATCCCAAACTCTAACAGTACACGAATTGAACCTTATCTAATGGCGATAAAGTCGATTGTTGTCTATTTTGAAAACTTATTATTACTTGCCTACAAACAGTCTATGTTCAATATAACGTCATACATGGTACAAGGCGATTTTCATTTCATTTTTTAGATTCGAAAACAAAATGGCGGATTTCACTTTTGTCAAATTAGAAACTTTATATTGGTTTGCTAATAAAAGTCACCTCTAAAATTAAATTCCGTGACTAATAATACCCAAGGACAATTTATTATTATTGTAAACGTGATTTATATTATTTTAAGAGTCCGTTTATTCCGTAAAAATATAAACACGACCGTATTTTTAAAAATATTTCACTTATTATGCCCTTCTGTAAGAAATCTTGTATTTTATCTTACAGGTAAGTACTTACCTACTGTTTCATATTTCATCAATTTGCTTAAAATATAAGATTGTGTTTGTGGAATCTTTACCGATTCATTTCTAATACAATGAATGTAACTTTCAACAATATGTTTGGATACATTAATTTTCACACACAATAGAAAATCTATTGTCTATATTACGTGAATACGTCACAGATTAATAGCAGATAGTAATATCTATTTTAAAGACATAGTTTTTATTGTATAACTAATATTCATGCAACAAAATATCACAATCAATATTGTTTGATAAAAGTGGTGACGCAGTATGTACGCACACTAAGCAGCAATTTCAAGCAAATGGATACGACACGCGGCGCGAACACACGAGGCGATGTCTTTATTTAGAATTTCGATAAACATTGTAATTACTAATTAAGTTTGAGCACCTAGGTGGCATATTGGTTTGAGTGTTCTGGTTTCGATTAAGAAAACCAAGCAACTTTCGCCATGGTCGGTCCGGGATGGGTCAATCAAGAGATGTTTCAAAAATGTATGGAGACCCGGCCAGGTCTACGTAACACTGTACTCTGTAATGAAAAATAGATGAAAGATGCAGAAAAGAGTTCAATTGTCCATTTTCTTTTTATTCTCTTTACAAGATTTTTTATAGAAAAAATAGATTTCACTGATAAACAATATGGCAATATGGCGGGCGACATAGAAGTCAACTAAACATAGGCGCCATTATGAATATTTCGCTGTATTGCATTTTTTTTCTATAAAAATTCTTGTTTTGTACCACGCAACAAAGCAAGTAAAAAGAAAACGGACAATTGAAACTATTCTATATAATTTTACCTATTTTTCAGTATACGGCCCATAGACCTGGCCGGGTCTCCATACGTTTTTAGAAAATCTCTTTTTATTTTTGCTTTTACACATAAAATATTTTTGTTTACCAAAATATTTTCAACTTTCTACATAAAAATATGGACAAAGGAATCGTACGCTAATTTTATTTACATGTAAAATTGTCTCCCTGTGAACGCGCTGACCCGAACGCCACTCGCTCCGACCAAATGAATGTGCACAGACTCGATACACACGGAGGGAATTTTTCTGATCTCATCCGTCGACATTGTGAATCTTGTAATGTTTGCAGCGATGTCGAATTATAATAAAATGAAATTGTTTCCGGTACATTTTTTTCTTTTTTAAGGAACTGAATAATTCTTACAAAAAAAAATATACCATAAAAATCGGTTTTTGTTTTTATGCGGTAAGGTGACAGCGGGGAAGTGTTTAGGCAGCCAAAATGCAAATTGAAATCAATTTATTTGATTGATTTTAACCAAAAAGAAGATAGAAATAAGCAAGGTTGATAGAAGTATTTGGTCTATGATTTCAAGTTGCATTTTGGCTACCATAGACGGACCTTATATCAGTTCTATTGCTTTCACATGCGTCATACTTGTGAACAGGTGCCACTAGTGGAAATGGTCATCTCTAAGCTTCCTTGATTTTGTAATAATTTACCTACATATTCATCAATAGTATAATTTTTGAGGGATTTTTGAGGTATATGGCATTATAGGATATTATATATAAAACAATACAATTATTATTGTAATGACGTGCTCAGACAAGTGTTTAAAATTAATGAAAGATGTTTAGCTTTATTAGGTCTTTGTATATTAATTGTTGACCTTTGTGTATTGTAATACCTATATTGTGATGGTGCATTGTCGGACAGCCTTTAAATACAGTAAATATTCTTATCATTAGGTACTTATTGGTACTTTAATATACCTTTTTTATACTCTGTGCGACACTGCGCTACTAAATACTATTACTGTGTAATTAAACATTGTAACTGAATGATTGAAAAGAGTGACTACACGAGTTTGTTGCCGGAATCTTCTCGGTAGTTCAACTTTTGGAACCGGTGTAAATTCAGACAGACTGACAGACAGACTGACTGACAGACAGACTGACTGACGGACAGACAGACAGACAGACTGACTGACGGACAGACGGACCGACAGACAGACCGATAGACAGACTGACATAACATTCTTAGCTTACGTAGATGCAGATAAGACAGAGAGACAAACATTATGAAATTGTTAGTTAGTTAATATTATTTTTATGTGATAGACTTAAGGGTTTTTTTGTTGACGATTCAAAAGTGCTTCTTGGGGGCCTAATTGAATAAAGATATTTTCATTTTCATTTTCATTTTTTCAGACTAGAATCTTTACGGTATAATTAAAATGATATATAATGACATGTTGATTGAACCATTAACTAGCTTCGTCCTTTATATTGCCCCACTGCTCGATATAGTAAGGCAACTTTCTTTTCATTTAAAATATAAATACATACGTTCTCAATTTAACCTGCAAATAATTTTGAGATCATAATTATAAAATGACCTTTCAAGATTGGACAATTTCATGATTGGTAAACGCAATTAAAGTTAATTAATGTGAACCATTCAACGATCAACGGTAATGATCAATATATCATAAAATGTCAACCTTCCGGTTAAAACGACTGAACCGGTTTTGATGTCATTTCTCTGGACAAAGTCAACACTTCGGAGACAAAATACTCTAAACAGTTTTTAATTGATAATCGATATCGGAAATAAAATTGTTAATTAGTTTTTTATTTGCTAAGCGTTATTGTTAAATATGGCTCCCTTTTTGTACCGTCATCGGTTAGAAGGAGGGCTTCGGACGGAATTCATTGAAATATATTCTCGTAAATAATGGACAGGAGATGAATGGAGCCGCCACCTTTATAATTTATTAAACTCTTTTTTGCACTAAATACAAAAACCGGCTGTTTCATACAAATTGTAATACCCACTTGATCTCTAATTTTGTATGGTACGGTACACCTGCTATTTTCGCAATTTTAAATATTTTTTTTAATGGAGTCTTATTTAAGATGACCAGCACAGCCATCTGCTTTCTTCTTTAAGACCATACACTTTTTGTAGGTATAAGATTTAAATCTAATAATTTTAGTGAAGAAACTCAAAGGGTTCTTTAAAGTCCTCGGCAGAAGCTAGAAGTGTAACTTAACTAATACTAGGTGGTAGGCCCGTATGTAGGATCGTCTGGGTAGGTACCACTGCCTCTTTTATTTCTACCATAAAACAGTTCTCTGTGTTTCGGATTGTAGGGAACGGTAGCCAGTGAAATTACTGGGCAGGAAGGCATTTCATCTTAGGCTTCAGGATGACAACGCACCTGCAATACCAAGTGATTTTTTCTTTGTTATTGCAGGTGTCTAATGCGGCAGTTACCTTTACCACCAGGTGGGCCGTCACCACAAACAAGATGTCTTGTTTTTTATCCAACTGTATAAAAAAACCAGGACTGTGAAAGATTGTAGATTTGTGCCCTACCTTAGCACATGTGTTTTCTAGCCTATAATTTGAATTTGCGTAACGTTCTTAAGAAGCCCTGAAAAAATATAATTATTAATCAACACATCTCCATTTCTTTTCTTATTCCAACCCATCCTTTCCCTAGGCAAGCTTGCGCGACAAAAGTTTTAATTATATCGCTCTCTCGTACTAGCACGTAACGCGTGTCTCTTTCTATCTCTCTTCTTCTGTAGAAATCCTGTGAAAATCCGCCATAGAGATGCGAATTTTGAAGTCTTGTATTTTTTAAAATTAATATTACTTTTAAAAGTTAATAAAACTGCATTTTTGAATTGATGTGATGGTATTTTCTGAAGATAAATTGTGTTTAAAGGTCGTTCTGTTCTTGACATATTATTGTCAGTCATTGAAGTAGATAAATACTATCTACTTTTGTTTTTTTTAATGTTCACATCTAATATACGTATCTATTCTGTTTAATGAGACAATTTTATATCGAGTAGGTACTATGCAAGCCATTAGTGTGGATATCAGAATTATTTTTGTTGCCTCATACAGGGTGGTGCCGTCAATACGACAATAAATTAAAATATAGGCTATAGTTCATAGAAATGGTTTGACACTTTCAAAAACATCTTATTCGTTTGATAATTTTATGACATTATGAATGAAATAATGCTGCCAAGCTCCAATGTTATATTATTTCATACAAATGTCATGAAATTATCAAACGAATACAATGTTTTTGAAAGTGGTAAATCGTTTCTTTGAACTTTTTTTTTTTTTTACACTCACACCTATTATCTAGTCCAAAGTAAGCATCATTAAGAGCTTGTGTTATGGATTCTAGATAATAGATTAATATTGATAATAATATGTATATTAATATTAGAAATATACTAAATAAACATATAAACATCCATGACTCGTGAACAAATGCTCGTATTCATCATACAAACATTTGCCCCTACCGGGATTTGAACCCGGGACCTCTTGATCGAGCAGCCTGTATAGCAAGGAGTACAGACCACTCGACCAGCCGGTCGTCAAATAACTAATATAGCCCAAGTTTTAATTTATTGCCCTGTAGTGTGGCTTTGGCAGTGCTGAATAAATAAATAAATAAAATATTGCAAAAATAAACATTACTCGTCTATTAAATCTTAAAAAACAGTTGCCGGTGCCGTGATGACGTGCCCGATAAAATGATTACAAAGTAAATATTACTTATAATTTACTAAGTCCTAGGCCCGTATGTAGGGTCGCCTGGGTAGGTACCACCACCTTTTTATTTCAGCCGTGAAACAGTTCACTGTGTTTCTGATTGAAGGGAAAGGTACCCTACATACGGACCTACCAACTAGTAAAATTTTTCTCTGTATTTACTTATTACAATAAATGTCTTAAATTATCCACAAAATAACCGGTCAAGTCAATTTCAAATTGAATACAAACATAGTATGGTAATTTCAGTTTGCATAAAATACTTCATACAAAACGGTAATTTCATACTTATAGATGTAGAGTTTTCAATTTATAATATTATCTATATGTAGGTATTATCTCCAATGTTATATTATTTCATACAAATATCATGAAATTATCTAACCAATACGATGTTTTTGAAAGTGGCAAATCATTTCTACGAACTAATATAGCTCCTCTTTTAATTTATTGTCGTTTTGAAGGCACCAAGTTAATCTGTGGCACCACCCTGTATATATTTACCCCCTTACCAGTCGACTGGGAGAGAATGTAGAATAGCATTAAGTCCGCCTTTTGTACCTTTTTGCGCAATAAAGAATAAATAAATTATCTCTATTCTACGGGTGCTATGAGAGGTTAATTGTAAAACCACAAACAATAATCTAGAAAAAAAACCGTTCATTATATTTAAACCGCACGTGTGTGGCGTCGTCACTTCACCGGCTAACGATTAGCTTTCCGTCTCGCTCGCTCCACAGATTTTTTAGCATAGCCCCTGGATACGGGATTTTGGGTGCGATGTCTTCAATAGAGTAGGGATGAAAGAAATTATAACATTTTGTCTATAATGTTGATTGGCAGGTTTAACGGGTTTGTAAAATTCTCGTGTCACAAATTTAATTGCCATACTCCTCCGAAACGGCTTGGCCGATTTTTATGAAATTTTATATGTATATTCAGTCTGAGAATTGGCTGCTATCTATTTTTAACCGACTTCAAAAACGAGGAGGTTCTCAATTCGGCCGGTATGTTTTTTTTTTTTTTTTTTCTATGTGTGTACACCGATTACGCCGAGATTACTGATCCGATTTACGTGATTCTTTTTTTATTCGATGCGGAATAGCTGCCATTTGGTCCCATAAAAATTTTTTCAAAAACAGTTGGGTACTTTAGTTTTAAATATAAAAAAACTGAAATTATGAAGTCGTCTACATATGCCTAATTGCGAATTTTTGCTTTTCCAATGACTTTTTAGTGAAACGATACGATAGTAGGAAACAATATAAGTTGACGGTCACCCATCTAGCTTTGAACGTAGAAAGTTATCACTAAAAATTGTGAAAAAAAAATTTTTAACTAAAATTAAAACCGACTTCAAAAAACTGAAAAGGATAAAATAATTAAATTTAAGTAGGTATTCATCCCCTAGAAACATATTTTGGAGTTGGTGCTAAGTGCTTCACTTTCTATTGTTTTTGGAAACCACTTAGCACCAACTCCAAAATATGTTTCTAGGGGATGAATACCTACTTAAATTTAATTATTTTATCCTTTTCAGTTTTTTGAAGTCGGTTTTAATTTTTGTTGAAAATTTTTCATACTCCTAAGTGATAAGGGTTGTCCAACCCTAACATTTATTTTTTGGTCAATTTTTATTTTTTTATAATGTGGCATTAAAAATACATACAACCCTAAATTTTCACCCTTCTATCACCAACCCCTATTTTTTAAAAGTCATTTTAGTAATTTAATTATTCGAAATTTTTTTAATTAGACTAGAAATTCCCTAGAAATAATTTATATGGCAAAACAACGTTTGCGGGGTCAGCTACATAATAATAATATAATATTAGTAATAATATAAAAAACGGAAAACATATATTATTTATTACTGGTGTCTTTAACTGCGTGGATGTCGAAAAAAAAACATCGGAATGTCCTTCCCAGGGTCTCGTTCTATTTGCAAACCAAATTTCATCTAAATCGGTTTCGCGGCTTAGGAGTAAAAGAGAACGAAGCAGACAGACAGATGGAGTAAATGAATGTTTGTATGGATTCATAATTATTTATTTATATTAGAAATAAATGTCTATATAAATAATGCAAGCAACCATACCATACCATAACTCGAGAATAATATCTCTCATAAACTCTCAGTATCAACGAGGTGTTTGGTACACACGATAGCACATTAAGTGTAACAGTTGCGCGACGAAAGCCGCCTCTATTACTATCGAAGTAAGGACGGTCTCAAAGTCAAACTGTTAACGCTTGATGTGCTGTCGACTGTACATACTCAGAATGCTCCGTATGTGTGAGTGTATCCATTGTGAGAAGTTTTTGTTTTTGGTAGGCTTTAAAAAATTTCTTTAGTCATTTCTAAAATTTTGTTTCAATTTGTTTTGCCTGGCTGTACTTTATACGAGCGACAGAAATATTAGGTATATTCGAAAGGTGCCAAGTCGCCCGATCGGGTGAGTTTTTTTCAGGTGAGTTTTTTTCGGGCGAGATGATGAATAACCCAATATTTCACGTCACCTTAACCTGTCAAGCCACAAATTCTAGACACAATTTTAGTTTTTAATTGTCAACCTGCAATACCAACTGATTTTTTCCTTGTTATTGCAGGTGTATATTAGGCGGCGGTAACCACTTACCACCAGGTGGACCGACTGCTTGTTTGTCACCTAGTTGTATAAATAAACCCCCGGGGTCATAATGCTATATGCGATATTGTTTACGGGATTGCACACATTTGTAGGTTAGTAGCTTTTGGTAACACAGCATAGGGCTGCCAAATTTTTATAAAATAGTAATGTAGGGAAATTATAAGTTTATTAAATTATTTATCTGTTAACTGTTATACACAAATGCATGTACACCACATAAATAAATTTAAATAATTGTTAATTGTTAAATTAGTAAGACGTCGTCCTCTCCTCTACCCATTTGCGATGTCCGACAGGGTCCATATTCTGATCTGTATAATTATGTGTAACACCTATGTACTACATTATGGTTGCAATAAATGATTGAGTATATGTAATATTGAGTCAATGTAAATAATTACCTACCAGTGATAAATTATTATCTTCAATTTTGTAACTGTCAATTTATGTTTAATGTTAAGTCGTAGAGATTTGTAAATAAAAATAGTATTTTTTTATTTACTATTTTTAGGTACTTATGGTTTTAAATTATTGTAATCAATATGCCTTATTAAATTGATCATTTCATTTCTACCGAGAGACGCCCACTGCTGAGCATAGGCCTTACTAAATTAGTTTTATTTTATTTGGGTAAATTCTAAAGGATAATTTATACAAGGTAAGTAATTATCTAATGTCATGTGTCACGTTTGGCATGCATGGTGTAGGTAGTGTATTGACTAGAATGTTGGTTGTCTCATGCGCCTACATCACTAGTCAGTCAGTTGCGTTCGGGCAGTTGAGTGAGGCGGTCGGGTAGTGCGATTGTATGCGTGTTGTGGTGTTGGTGAGCCGTAAATAAAATACTCCACAAGCAAGACAATACACATGGGTTTATACAGCGACGCGAACGAGCACTGAGATTTTGCTCAGCCAAGCTATTCTGTAACAAAATTCGCATCTCACTTCGCAAGTCACTTCAAGTTCGAATTGAACTGTCAAACAAAGAAATGTTTCATACACTTTGACAGTTTAGATCGAAGTAAATTGCGAAGTGAGATGCGAGTTGTGTTACAGAATAGCACTGGTGACACCTCACACTCATACACAAGTGAATCTTGACTTGTCTCTTGCTTGACATCCAAAGTACCTTGCACATCAAGCTTTAGAGTTTGACCTTGAAACCGACCGCCCTTACTCCGTTCGTAATAGTAGTTTGGTAGCGCAACGGTTACTCTTGATGTGTGTCATTTGTACTGTGTTTAAGAAAAAATCTAATGTAAATTAGTAAGAAGTACCTACACCCTATACTACATTACATATTAATTAGTGTTGTACCTCTAACTAGTCCTAACTCCTGATTAAAACCTTGATTTTGTTATAATCTGCTCTAAAGCGTAACAGTGATGTTACTTCATACTTGAATCATATTTCAATGGAATAAGATACAAAACCAAACCAATGACAACATGTTTCGCTTGGTTTGGAATAGCGACATACATAATATCTGTACAAACATTACAAATAATTTGTATCGACGACATTGTTTTTGCTACGTATCAATTTTAGTCTTTATGGTATGGTAATATCGATATTATTGGTATGATTATTTCCTCTATGTCTATGGTCGATATTTATTTGTTGTCGTGTGCATTATTTTTTGGCCAATCCTCTAATAAATAAAAGAAGGTTAAAATAATTATGATCTTTCATATGTGTAGGTATATTGTTATGTAATAATAAGTATTAGCAATCGTAAGACAAATTTATTAAAAAATCATAGCACTGCGGCAATTTCACTACATCTGATAATGATAAGCGTCCATGTGATTCAGCAAATTTAACCTATTCTACCTTTTTCATCAGTTTAGTTCCTATTACAAGGGCAGAAAGACTATAATGCTTCGCATTCTGTTCCTTGAAAGCAATAACGTTTTGGTCCAAGCAACAATAGTTTCTTATTGATCCACTTCGTTATTTAACCTTATTGCATAGGTATAAGGTTCAATATTGATTAATGTTTAATGTCATAATTGTATTTAGTAACGATGGATGGAACGGATTCCGCCATTTTGTGTCTAAGTACCTATTTTATGAATTCGAGTTGTTTTGAAGCGTAAAGATGCGTAATAAACAATATTCCTATAATATCTATTTAAAGATTTCATCGTTTAGGCAGGTATACCTTTCTAATTTTCCAATATTAAGATTCAATTAAAAATTAATCTGGCAAGGTGCTAGCAGAGACAAAAGATTAATAATTATATAGATGATAATAAATATGATAGAATAAAATTAGATGGATATTATGTCTTTCGGGGGTTTATGTTAATTATTAAATAAAAATAATTATTGAAATCTTTTATCAAATCGATTTTGACCTCCGGTTGCATATATTAAATAATAAAACTTAAATAAATTTAGTCACTTTCTTTCTTATAGTGCGAAATAGGTATCAAATAATAAGTAGGTAGGTAATATGATTTATTAAATAAACAACTAGTGATAAAGCCCGATATTAACGTTATCAAAATTAAAATATTCAGCTGCAATAATATATGACTTTATATTTTTCTTACTATATAAAGTATGTACACCCACTATCGTGAAATACGTAAACCTTGTTTGTATGTAGGTACACAACCTAATCAATAATATTAGATCTATGCGTCAAGCTTAAAAAATACTATCGCTACGCTTCGCTGTTACTGGTTACTTAGTATATTAGTGTTCTCGGTCATGGTAAGAGTGTATAAAATATAAATTCATGGTCATTCTTTTACCACCTCTCAAGATCGGTACCTATCATGAAGTTATGAGTATACAAGGCAAGGAAAGCACTGTAAATTCCTATTTTAAGCAAAATCTGTCACTTGCACTCTGGTCCGGTTTGTCATTCTAATTACTGTTGCTTTACTAGATGTCGAATTACAGAACAGCAGAGTGATGAAGTGAGATCGCAATAGTTGACTTTTGCTTCTAATAAGTAGGTAGTAAGAGAGTTTCCCCTACTTTGTATATTAACCAGTCAAGCATCAGATTCCAGAAACAATTGCATTTTTCTATTGTCATAGACCTCCAGAGGTATAACGCCGCTTGACAGATTAAAATACACTGATCGGATTCGAGACTCGACAGATGGCGCTGAAACTAACACAGTAAAAATTGGCTATACGATTTTATATTATTTTATAATAAAATACAGGGTGGTGCCGTCAATACGACAATAAATTAAAACATGGGCTATATTAGTTTACAGAAATGTTTTGCCATTTTCAAAAGCATATTATTCATTTGATAATTTCATGACATTTCCAGGAAATAATTCAGCCAATGTTATATTATTTCATACAAAAATGTCATAAAATAATCAAATGTATAAGATGTTTTTGAAAATGGCAAACTATTTCTATGAAATATTAAAGCCCATTTTTCAATTTATTGTCTTTTTGACGGGACCACTCTGTATAACAAGTGACTATTAGGTACAGTTCAAAATAATTTACGTATGGTATTAGTATAAAAAACCGAGTGACATTATTATTTAATAAGCTAATAATAGTAAGTATAAAATAATATGCTACTCAAAAGTAATAAGGGCAATGGAAATTAATTGAAAAGGCTGGACCTCCCACAGATATCCATAGCTTTTTGAGTTACTTAAATAATCTAAGAATGGCGGCTCCTCTGATGAGTTGTAAGTGTTTTGAGAAAATACTTCCATTTGTTCTCTATGCACTCTCTAGAAGACCATCATCAGATCATGTCGCTATCAACTCCTGAATTGTACAGAAGGCAGCACATCCATTGTGTAACAGTTGCACTGCTATCGCTATAGTAGCCTCTGTTACGTAGTACGAATGAAGTAAGGCCTGTCTCAAGGTCGAACTGTTACGCGTGATGTGTTGTCGACTGTCAAATAATTTAAGATTTTTTAAAATTATATCTCTTAAGGGAAAGCTATTTTCTTCAAATATTTGCAAACGCTTCTCATCGCTTTATAGCGTATCTCACAGTGTACCGATGCGTTACGAGTGCTAATAATAATACGAACATACCTTGAGCGCGACTCTCCTGTTAAAGTCTGTGCGGGGGCGCTGTCGATAAAGCTATCGATGAATTATTAATGTAACGTTTTTTTATGTATTATTATAACAACTTACAAAACATACACTTTCTCTACTATAATGCTTAAGTTATTCTAGCTCGAGCAGTAGTGTTGCCACGACGTGCTTAATTTAACTAAAGAAGTTTTTAAATGAAGCAATTTAAACTATATGTATCTATGTAACTTATTTATTGTACTTAACATATGATGAATCTCTTTTGATATAAAATAAGATTATAGTTACAGATAAGATATTCAGAAGAGTTGTCAGTGTGCAAGTAATAAATAGTGAATCTATACAGTGTGTTTCAAAAGTCTAAAAAACTTTCACAGCTTTCTGACCACTTTTATTTTCCAATTACCTAAAAACATTGTACTTCTCGTGATATCACTAAAAATGCATACTATTGTGTATCGTACGGCACACTACAGTTATACACAGCTAGTCCTCTTTAGTATTGTGGTCAGCAAATCGAAGTGGCAGTGGGCAGAACACAGCACGCAGAACCGACTGCCGGTTGGGCATTAAAGTTCTAGAATTGCGAACACGCACCTGCACCCGCACCACCATCTTTTATCGCGATCCAGTTTAGGACCTAAACTGAGTAGAATCGTTAATTCGTACTACGACGCTATCTACGACTATGACAGCGATTCAGTTTAGGAACCAATACTGAACCGAGCGGAATATGAATCGCAATTATAAAGATGGTGGTAAGGCCCCTGAAAGCGCAAAGTAGGGCGGCCTCGCACTAGATGGATAGATGAACTGCTCAGGGTAGCGGGGAGCCGTTGGATGCAGGCTACGCAGATCAGTCCCATTTGGTAATCGATGGGGGAGGCCTTTGTTCAGCAGTGGACATCATTCGCTAGTATGATGATTATGGTCAGAGTAGTCACCTGGATTAAATAAATTTTCTTTTAATTATTTATCATAATGTCAAAAATAAAATTGAGAGGAATAAAGTAAATTTCTAAGTTCTTTCAGAAGCAATATAACTTGAGTAAATATTCCATAATTTTATTCTTATTTATATTCTCTGGTAATACCTATTCACCCAGCCACGTTTCTCACTTTATAAGACCATATAAAAATAAGGTCCTAAACAGCAAGCATAGTGAAAAAATAAGACAAATCCGCAATCCGATTAATGTACATAGTCATATTTGTTATCTCATACAAAAATACAAATAAAATAATAGTTCCCCGAAACAAAGGAAGTAGGTACATTATCGATAGAACAACATTGAATAATATTGTACCATCACTACGCACGGTATCCATTTAGTTTGACAAGCATTCGGTTTCATATATCCGTTGCGATTGTGTGTGCGTATTTGAGTAAGTGTGAGTACGCGGATTCAGGGTTGTGAACATAAAACTAACGTTAAACAGTTAAGAACTCATCAGCAGCCTATATACGTCCCACTGCTGGGCACAGGCCTTCCTACATGGAAGGATCCTACTGGGACCCACAGCTTGCACAACGAAACACTGAGCAGCGAGGGACTACACATTTTTTATTGACCCACCCCCCAAGCAACATAAACTAGCTGTAAAACAGCTGATAAATAAATATTTCCTATTCTCTAAGCTGGTTTACGACGCTGTTTAGGTACTGGCTAAGCGCTTGTACACACGACGGCACGTCAAGTGTAACAGTTGCACTAGGAAAGCCGCCTCTATTACTAACACAGTGAGGGCGGTCTCAAGGTCAAACTGTTACGCTTAATGTGCTGTCGACTGTACAACTCTTTTAAGTACAAAAGATGATCAAAATTATTTTTTAAATTATACATTACATAATAGATAAGAAACATGACATTCACAGCCGATCACTAGAGTAGTGACATTTTCATTTTGAGTTTTCGATGAAGAATTTCTTTTTTTTTGGTACTTTTGATACACCGTGTATACTCAAACACATATGTATACAAACCCAGTTAAATATAGGCACAACGGTCTATGACAGTAATTCGTTCTTGACGATATGGTAGTAGGTCGCGGTTAAATTCGTAATTATTACCTACAGCTTACATAATATCACTGAATAGAGTTTAAGTGATAAGTTCGTTCTCATAATATAAAATAATTCACCTTTAGAAACAGAATTAATCACGTTATAATTAGTCCTTTGATCATAAATAATTAAACTTATAATATATTCATAGCACGTCGACAACCCTAAAGAATGTCAGATAAACAACACTTGTATGTGTTGGAGGACTGTAAGCAAAGCACACACAAGTAGGTCTGTATCAAATCAAAACTGTGACTACCGAATATGAATTCTATGTCTATGACATTAACATTCATGTTTCCTTCACGTCTATTAAAGTAGGTCCGATAATTTTTACGAGGCAAAAACGTTATTTTTTTCAATTTAACTATGTAGTATGTACATTATTGTACTATACACATCTTTAGAACGATAATCTACGCGTAGGTACTTTGTATTTACGATCAATATGAAAAAGTACATTTGAATCGATAAGATTAATGTACTGTGTTAAGCTATATTAGGTAGGTATAATAGCATCCTTGTCTCTATAAAATAGGTATCATTATTTTTGAGCTTTAATAGGTCAGTAAACAAATTAGTAAAACAGCATCGTCAATTCATAATTTAAATCAAGCCTACTAGATTTTACAATGCATGCAATAATATATTGCATGCTATTGTAAATGAGTGAAATGTCCACTCCATCTACGGTATACAATGAACTGATTATAATGATCACCAAATAAAATAGGTAGATAGTTATAGATGTAGATAGGTTCTATTTTTTAACTGTCTGCAGGCACTAACCTGAAAGGAGGAAATAATGTACCATAATATAATACATATGTACGTCTTCGTACCACTTGCTCAAAAAAGTGACATTCTATGCCACAAAAAGCGAACATAGCAATAGTCATTTTTAATCTGTTAAAAACAGGGAAAGAAAATTGTACTGAATTTCATTCATCCTCTAAGGGGAGAATGTGATTTAAATTTGGAATACTTACCGAAATTTATACTGAACTACATCTGTGTTTACACCATTGAGTTTGTATATAAAGGATTATACATCTTTTTGAAAAAGGAATACGCATTTATTGTGCAGTTATGATTATTAAATAAAATTACGAAAACCGACGAGGCCGTATTTGGCCGGCCGATACGGCCGATAATTGGACCAATGTTTGGAATGTTAACTTTTACTGTTAATTGTCATTATTTTTAATAAATGCTTATCTCATATTATTATTGTGTTAATTTTTTCGCAAATGGTACGAAAAGTAGAGTATTTTCCTCGGTGATAAAGCTGTCTTAGTCTTGGGTGAATTTAAATCCCTCGCTATACTCAGGACTCGTCTTAAATCCCTCGCTTCGTTTTTAACACCCTCGTTACGCTCGGGAGTAAATCGTCACCCGCGACAGAAGACACTGCTTTATCCCATTGGTTAATAAATAATCTACTATTTGATGTTGGTACCTGAGAATAATAGGTATCGTTATTATTCTAAGGTTAGTACCTAGTCTATGGTTAGTACATTTTAATCAAGCAACATTTTACTAGGAGGTAGGCCCGTATGTAGGCTACCACCGCCTTTCTTATTTCAGCCGTGAAACAGTTCGCTGTGTTTCGGATTGAAGGGAAAGGTAGCAGTGTAATTACTGGGCATGGACGGCGTTTTATCTTAGGCCCCAGGATGATAAGGCACCTGCAATATCAAGTGATTTTTCTTTGTTATTGCCTAGTCTTCTAGTTGTATAAAAAAAGCAAGAGGTTATCATTTAAAATTATTGATTTTATTTAAACATACGATGTTTACAATGGAAACAGAATAAATTATAACAGTTCAATTCATCCCACGTCAGTGCCATTTGTAAGTAGGTGTTTCCTCCGTGACGTAAAATATTAATATTATGGACTTTTGACAGATGATAAAAAGTATCTAAATTGACTAAGTAAGTCCATTGAAAAGCGGCCTAAGTAAAAATATAGCTTTTTAATTACCTCTCCAAAAAAAATATATGGAACCGCGTTTATAATGAAAATAAAAATAATTTTAAAATATCATTGCAAAGACGTTTTGCAAAACAATAAAGATTTTATTTCCATACATAAAAATATTGTCGATTGATTATATTTTTGACTGCCATGTTAATCTGAAACGAAACACGAATACCATACCTCTTATAACCCGTCATGGCTCGAGAGCCCCGGGTCTCCTCTCCCGGAGGTGATGCCTGGCGATTAGAAATCCTCCAGAGGCGAATTCGCCCCTCAAGACCTGAGATTTACCAATGTTCTCGCCTCCTTAAACCCTCGGTTACGTAAAGGCCATCTTCGGCTAACGTCAATAGTCCGTTCAAAAAATAAATCATCATCATCATCATCAGCCTATAAACGTCCCACTGCTGGGCACAGGCCTTCCTACATGGGAGAAACACATGAGGAGTTTGGGCCATAACACCACCACGCTGGCCCAATGCGGATTGGTGGGTTAAAGCAGTTGCAGTAACAACCGGGACCAACGGCTTAACGTGCCTTCCGAAGCACGGAGGAGCTCGAGACTATAAATTTGATTGACCCATCCCAGAACCAACCATGGCGAAAGTTGCTTTGTTTTCGTGATCGAAACCAGAGCGCTCGGAGCGGCGCGCGCTCGTGAGGAGCTCGGTGGCGTAGTGGTTTAAAAAATAAATACTTTGTAGTAATTCTTTTATTCCTATTTTTATCAGAAGCACGGCAAACGACTCAACACCGCCTGCTGAAGATTACGCCACCGAGCTCCTCTAAGTTTTATTTCAGCTCTCGATTAACATTCATTCATTATTGTGACGTCATCACATGTCAGAATAGAAGCAATAGATGTTTAATGTGGGTGGACTGCCGGCCCACCGGAGGGATAAGACCGTAAGAGATAGGTTTACACGCGGTGCATAGAAGTGAAACATAGAGAAATACATTTTCATTGTGTGAGCAATGAATCAATTTATTTTTAAAACACTTCGGTAAAATAAATTCAGTAGTCTGACTAGTCCGCTAATTATAATGTCAAATTCACTTTTTCTGCCGTATCCCTTCCCGTGAATCCATATCAAATTATTCACATTTTATGTTGTTTCACTAAATTTACACAAAAAGAAACGTTGAATACTCTGTCTTCTGACTTACGGATCCAACACAGAACAGAATAACCAATGCTGAAAAACGAACCTTGACTAACAGAACTGTATAAGTCAGAAATAAATTAAAGAAAATTATCGGTATTGCAATAGACTTACACTTAATTCTTTTCAATCACCATAATTGAAACCCCCCACCAACTCTCAGAAGATAACCTTAGACGCGGAGAAAAAGCTGCGTAAGAAATTTGTTCAACTTTCTTCATCATTCCATCGTGTGTATTGTAGGTAGGTGTTATAATTATTATGCTTGATGTATAAAAACTGTATTGATTTGTATCTTATCTTATCTGATCTTATCTTAATGTAGAGCCACAACCATATGTCACAGTGCGCTCGACCCATTGGGATCTTTTGTGCCTCCCCTCATTTTTTACTCGTCCTATGTCCAGTATATAAATTCCATAAGCCTTACTATATCTCTGAGCAGGAAGAGCAGGTAGTCTTCAAAATATAAAAGTACAAAATATAAGTACGAAATGATAAATTCTTCTGGCTTTGCATATGTCACTACCAGTAGGCTCATTCTGGTTCTGGCTAGGGCATCACAATGAGACAAAAGGTGCGTCATTGATTCCTAGCATTCACCACATGCTCTACAAAATAATTAATGAACAATAATTTGTATAATGTCTAACGGTTGTGGATAGAATTAAAAGACGATTCTTTGAATCTACAGAAGCGTAGTCTCTTTTTAATGCTCGTGTGTGTTGAAACGATTAAAACTGTTTTTCTATAAATTTTGAGAAAAGGACTTGTGTTTTACCTAGAACAAAGATATCTTAAAAAATTATTATGTCAATAACTAAGCAAAAATTATAGTAATTATAGAATTAATTTCTTTCTTATGTTAGGGAAATATAGCCAGTATCTTTGTCTTGCCTTTTTCCTTGTTATTTCAGGTGTCTAATAGGCGACACGTCAGGTACAAAATGTTAACGCAAACATCTTTTATCTTTGAAAATACCAGAATTTTATCAGAATATGCATTTTTGTTATTATTTTTAATTATTTCAAAAATCTCAATTATTTACTTACACCATTTCAGCACTACTTTCCATAGAGACGACGTGAGCCGACCCTAATTCGTTATAGTACATGTGTGCGTGTGCTTTTGCTAGCACATAGATAAATCTATGTGTGAGTATTGATAAACCTTAAGGGTTGTCACTTGGAACATCTATTTTTGAATGTGAGTATTAATTGGCATAATATGTATAAGTTATTCGATTTTCTATCGATCATATTAGGTCCTGTCAATAATGTGTGCTGTTGAACCCACGATATACACACACATGAGTCATGAATTGAACTGCCCTAATGCTGCTATAATTCTTATGACAATTTTATTATAATTGGCGACCGGCTGGTCGAGCGGTCTGTACCCCTTGCTATACAGGCTACTCGGTCAAGAGGCCCCGGTTTCGAATCCCGGTAGGATCAAATGTTTGTATGATGAGTACGAGCATTTGTTTACGAGTCATGGATGTTTATATGTTTATTTAGTATATTACTAGTATTTATATACATATTATTATCATTATTTCTCCGTTAACTAGTATCGATAACACAAGCTCTTAATGATGCTTACTTTGGGCTATGTAAGTGTATGAATATTATTATTATTAATAAATTTGCATGGTCAATGCAAATTTTTTGGCGATGTATATTAGTTTGATGAGGAGCTCGGTGGCTTAGCCGTTTGAGCACTCAGCTATGCGATTTTCTAAAGTCAGCAGCCTTGAATTCGTGGCTGTCGGCAACACTGTTATACCTTTTCGTGTTTGTTTGACAATCATTTGACAACCGTTGACTTAGACATGCGCGAAACAGTGCTTCAAAAAGTAATGCTATATCACATCACTTTTACGAAAACGTAATATTACACTGTGATATCACATCACTCGAAACATCACGCGAACAGATAAGATGCTGCGTATCGTGCGATGCGAACGCAACGCGCGCTAGATGAAACATCACATGGTCACAGCTATTACTTATTACACTGAGATATCACATCACTCGAAACATCACCCGAACAGATGTGCATGCAACGCGCGCTAGATGAAACATCACATCACAGCTTCGGTCGGTCGTGGGTCCCTTTCGCTCGCGCTCGGAGCTAGTGTAAGAGCTAAAAATCAATCAAATATTGAACGAAGTCATTGCGATGCATTTAAAACACAAGAAAAACGAAATCTAAAAATTTCGATTGTAGTTCATGTCATATATTCAAAACAGCGATAATCATACCCAGCCATGAGATCGACGTAGAGATAAGTGAATACGCTGCGCCGTGCTCAAACATCAAGTTCGCAGCTCGTCGTCTTGTCAGACGTCAAGCTCGATGTCGAATATTTCTGTTCTTGAATCACACTGCTGGTTTCGATATGAAAACAAAGTAATTTTCGCCGTGGTCGATCGCGGGATGGTTCAATCAAAGTTTGTTGTTCTGGTTGTTCCAGCAAACCTGGGCTAAGCCCACCAACCCACATTGGGCCAGCGTGGTGGTATTATGGCTAAAGCTTCTTGTTGTCCCATCTATAAAAGCCTGTGCCCAGCAGTGAAACGTATATAAGTTCCACTGCTGGAATTTTCGTTATGACTTCAAAAGGTTATTTGAAAAAAAAATATCATACTTTCATCCTAATCATTTCATCCGAAAGACTGCTAGACAAAGACAGGAAGTGTTTGTTTAAAATCCCACGACGATCGGCCCTACATTTTTTTTTGATTGTAAATTAAATACCTTTGTGTTAATTTTTGTCAACCCTAGCGAGTTTAGTTTGCATTCCGCCTGCCACTGCCAGCGCCACAATCAAGTACAATACCCGGAGCGGCGTAAGTATTTTATGGATAAGACAAGAGAATTGGTTGAGTGTTTTGTCAATGACAATACATGTCACGTGACCGGTGTGCCGTGTGGTGTGAGGGTGTGACATTGTTACCACCAAACATCTGTATAACTCCCATGTCTTTCGCGTACATGGTCTTAGGTCTGCCAAGCAAATTCACCAAACCACCCCCAGGCAACCCGGCCTTACGGCTTCGTGCCAATGGTGATAGCCCAGATAGCAATCTCAGAAGTGGCAGCCTTCGTATTACTCGCGTGATGGGAGTATGGCGCACACAGACAGGTGATCGCCTGTACGAAGAACCTTTCCCTTTAAAATTTGCCTGAATTTTGGTATGTCCATGTTTTTATTTCGCTCTTACACAGCGACGCCATAATGTTATAGGTCGTGGCGTCAACATAGAAACACACACATTCGCGCTTTTTAATTTTAAAATTGTACTTGTTAAGTAAGTAGCCAGCTGTATTTGATTATTAGAAATTATATGATTTTCTTTTACTGAAACAAAATGTTACCAATAATATATTATTCATACTGATGAGCCTAAGACGAATATGACGACTGAATGAAGATAGTTTAAAAATTCAAACAAAACCAAAAATGTAAATACCTATTTACATTTTGAGTTGTGTATTTATTGATTTTAAGGGCCAAGTGCTTCACTTTTAATTACCTATAATGGGATTTTCAGTACCTATTCGTCATATTTCTGTGCAATGAATGCACCACATGTTAATATAATTTATTTGAATTGATGTAAGATATAAAATTAGCATTAGGTATTTTTTTATACCTATATAACGCCATCTCTGTACAGCAAACTGAACTACAAAAGAAATGTGGTCGCATTGTTGTGTGCGGAGTGCGGCAATAAATTGAATTGACGTTGTGACGTATAGATGCCACTATTATGAATAGTGTAGCTTTCTATAGGTACAGTCAAAAAGCATTTTAAAATAAACTAAAAGCGGCACATTTTATTTCACATTCCTAAATCATAGTTAATTAGCAACTCATATTCAAAACTCACACCTATTATCTACACCCCAAGGTAAGCATCACTATGAATAGTTTTTTCCAACCATCAATATGAACCTTTCAGGCCTTTCAAATAAAAACCTTGTCACACCACCAGTGCAGTGGTGCGAGCATGGAACCTTAGATAGAACACTGCTATTTGCTTATCTATTTATCTATCGCCCGATAACATATGTCTACCGAAAGATCCATGCTCGCACTGCTTTGTACACATGATACGAGTATGTCATGTACTAATTGAAATTCAGGAGCAAATCTGAGCACAAAGGTTCAAGCAAAGTTAAGTAGTAATAATATTGCTCTGAAAATCTACAAGGCGAGGTGTAATCCTGAACAGTAGGTATACTCATACAATAGAAAATATACATATATCTACTTACATAAGAATTGTACTCTTACCCGAAACGAAAACAAATGTTAGTCTATTATTCTTTAATCATCAATTTATTTAGGTAAGCATATATTCAAGCTTAATGCTTACTTTGGGTTGGGCGGCTCTCTACGTTCGCCGCTTTGGGCGAGATAATTTTAAATGAGTATAGATTCTAAGTGGACAGTTGTAATTTAAATATGGTTCAATTAATATTTTGATACAATTTGCTGAAATTATGAATCGTGAAATTTTATGTATCTCTGATATTAAAATTGTAACTACCTAATAAATAATAATACCTATTTCGAAAAAAAATAATTGGTCTGAGAGTCTGAGGACACAATAATATTAATTTTAGAGGCATACATTTTATAAGAACAATGATTGATTTAGCCAAATGAAATAGTTGCTATCAAAGAGTAATGTAATTAAAGGGCTATAATGTTCGCCAAGCGTGTGGATGCCGTGTTTGAGTTGGGCTGTGTTTGGAACGTGTTTGCTGTTTGTGTGTGACAGACAAACAACAACACATTGACGGATTCACAGCCGTCACATTTCGTATTCGTACCCATTTAGCCCACCACACACACTAAACTCTTAATTTTTTCACAATTTGCGTTACCCACAACACAACCCACAACAACACAATTTAACACGTACGCTACAGAGACGTTAGATAGATATACGCAAACAAAATAAGTGATTTTTTTAAATGAATAGACAATACTCAATGATTTATTGCAACCTTAATGTAGGTAGTACCTACACAGGTGTTACACTTAATTAAACAGATCAGCTGTCGGGCATCGCAATGGGTAGGAGGAGAGGACAACGTCTATTTGACTCCGATCTGATTCGGAAAAGTATTTCTTCGTCATAATCCGAAGTCTTCCGATTTTTTAAAAGTACTCTGTGGTAAATTCTACTATTATTTAATCTGTGGGTATATTCAAAAGTAATGTTTTGAGGGGTGTTTGGCGGGTTTTTGTGGCGTCAGTCAATATTTTTATTTTAATAATTAAAATTTGTGTCGGAGCGAACTTTTTGTTATAAAAGTGGTGTAGTTTTATTATTCAAGGGTTTGCGTTGACGTGCAACTAAAAGATTATTAGAATAAAAGTGATTATGGTGTGAAATACGATGAGAACTTTTTTGTGGTTATCCACCTGATCAAGTAGCACATAAAGTGACTGCCATTATATATTTTCTGTCAAATACTCTCAAGAAGCATTAAAATGTGGTACGCCAGCACTTTAATGCAATAAAAGAAGAAATAGAGAAATACTGAAGACATGGCTGTATGGGCATTAGTTCCCTTTGCCTTCCTTTAATAGGGAGAATTAACGAAGGAGTAATGTTTTGATTTTGAAAACTGGTAAAAATTAATGCCACTAGAAAAAATATGCCTGGAAAAAGAAAACTTAGCTAACTCTAAGAAGGGAAGTATCTGTCATAAAATTATGAGAAAATAATGATATGTTCTGTTCATAAAGCAACGAATTATTAACAGAACATATCACGAATACGAAACCGTGTATAATAGGTTTAATTAGGATTAAGAACGTTCCTTTAACTTGACACATGAAAAAAGGTATTATCTCCTAACTGTGGCCTAGAATAAAACTTTTATTGACGGAAAAGCTTTTCATTCCGTATCCGTTCTTTCTTTTTGCATATTTTCCTTGTATTTTCCTAATGTTCTATTGAAGAAACACTAAAATACTTACATTATCGGCTCACCAACAGTTGGTATTTTATTTCAAAGTGGTGCAAGTGAATAATTCACCGTGGATCCCAACATAAACGGTATGTACTTTTTTGTTATGATAAAATTTTCCGGCATATTGTTGAAGATTTTCATCAAAACATGCAATTTTTGCCTGTGCAATAGACCGTAATAGATTATATAAAGTGTGTCACTAGTTCATTTGTAAAACTAATCGTTATTTCACGGTAAAAAATGATAAAAAATTATTCGTGACCCAATTTTAAAAAGGTCGTATTGGTTTTTGCGTAGGAGTAAAATGTTAAGGCGGAACATGGAGTGGTATCTTTTGGAGTATACTTTGTATAAGGATATTAATGGAGGAGATTTATTAACGATCGCCAGTCTGACACTATTATAAGATTAAAATTATAGTCGCCTGTCTGATGCCACTAGTAAGCATATTGCATTCTACACAAATGCTTCCTCGACACAACTTTTTAGAGCATTTGGTGACTGCCAGGACTTAATGGAGCATTTATTGTGTCCATGTAGCTAAAACTAAAATGAGCCTTCTGGAAGTGGCATATCCAATGCCAGAAGACTATGGGCTGTTTCTGCCTAGATATAGTAGGGCTAATAGCATCTTTAAAAACACAAATGATCCCAAAGGCTCCAAAAGGAAGTGCATTGTGATGGGGTTGTGGCCCCATGATAAGATAAGTTAGATATTGTTTAACCCATATCCCTCAAGCGGGTGTTATCTCATGGGGGGTCTATGACAATGGAAAAATCAATTGTGTCTGGAATCTGATTCTTGACGGGATAAGCTGTATAGATTCCTGGAAAGGCCTAACCAATAGGGATCATGACAAATTTACTGAGTAGTGGAACAGTGATGAAATTACTATACATCAAAGTACCAACAGTTAACACATAGGCCTGCAATTCTTGAATTCAATTTCAATTAAATTAATAACTTAAACTAACATTATTAGCGTGAGGAGCTTGGTGCTGTAGTGTTGGAACGCTCTGGTTTCAATTATGAAAACAAATCTAATTTTGCCATTGTCGGTCCCTGGATAGGGCAATCAAAAGTTATAATCTTGAACTCCTCTGTGCTTCGGAAGGTACGTCAAGCCGTTGGTCCCAGTTGTTACTGCAACCTCTGTAACTCACCAATCTGCATTGGGTCAGTGTGGTGGGGTTATGGCCCAAACTCCTCATGTGGTTCTCCCGGGCCCAGCAGTGGGAGGTATATAGGCTGATGGTGATGACAATTCTGAACATTATCATGTTTTATGAAAGAAATATTCATGAAGAATAATTGCTTGGTTGGTAGCCATATATTTCATTTTACCTTTAAATATTAGCAGTTAAGGAATTTATTATTTCAACAGCAATATTCAAAAGCCGCAGGCGGTTAGTAGTTTATGTTTTGTATTTGGCCATCCACACACTAAGTAACTTCATTCTGTACTAGTTGACCTGACAGACATTGTCCTGTCTTAGCCAAAGAGCTTAAAAACTATGGCAAGCTATGTTCTTAGATACGAATATTCAATTCAGACCTGATTTTTTTTACAAAATTCATAGACAATTCTTTTGTTATAAAAAAGCCGCGCTGATTTCACGTTAATCAAACACGCGAAGTTAAAATAGTTGTTTTCTAAAAATATTAAACTTTGTGCACAATTTTCTCAATTATTTCCGTAACCTTCTACCACATCAGTCAATCAAATCTTTTAGTTGCAAATGTAGGTATAAAAGTAGACATTACAAATATATTTTACTATATTCTATCACTACGCATCAATATCATCAGTGCCAGTCTATATACGTCCCACTGCTGGGCACAGGCATTAATACATGGGAGAAACACATCAGGAGTTTTTTTTTTTTTTTTTTATATACAAAGCATGACAAATGACTCAACACCACCTGATGTAAAGCGGTAAGAAGAGTCCATATGCGAAGACAGCTAGTGCAGTTCAGACACTGCTCTAGCCGCCTCCACCTTGCCGGCCCGAAAGGTGCTTTTTCACGCCTCTTTTGAAGGAACCCATGTTATAGGAAGGAGGGAACACATGTGCTGGCAAAGAATTCCAAGTTCTGGAAGTTCGACAAAGAAAAGAGCTACTAAATTTCTTTGTGCGTGATGTTGAGGTGGAGACAGTAAATTGATGACTCCGAAGACCGGCACGCGTGCTCCTGAGTAGGAAGGGGGAAGGTGGGATGAGGTCAAATAGCTCCTCAGAACACTCTCCGTGATATAGCCGATAGAAGGCGCTAAGCGACGCATGTCTCGACGCAATTGCAGAGGCTCAAGGTTGTTGGTGACCTCTACATCGCCAATGATACGGACAGCACGACGCTGCAATCTGTCCAGGGCATCGAGAAGGTACTTGGCGGAGTTTGGGCCATAACACCACCACACTGGCCCAATGCGGGTTGGTGGGTTAAAGCGGTTGCATAAACAACCGGTACCAACGGCTTAACGTGTCTTCTGAAGCACGGAGGAGCTCTAGATAACAAATTTTGATTGACCCATCCCAGGATCGACCATGGCGAAAGTTGCTTAGTTTTTCGTATCGAAACCAGAGCGCTCAAACCAGTACGCCACCGAGCTCCTCTATGACCGAAATCAATATAATAATAATAATATTTATACACTGACACCTATTATCTAGCCCAAAGTAAGCATAATTAAGAGCTTGTGTTATGGATACTAGATAACGGAGAAATAATGATAATAATATGTATATAAATATTAGAAAATACTAAATACACATATAAACATCCATGACTCGTGAACAAATGCTCGTACTCATCATACAAACATTTGCTCCTACCGGGATTCGAACCCGGGACCTCCCGACCAAGTAGCCTGTATAGCAAGGGGCACAGACCACTCGGCCAGCCGGCCGTCCAATATGAATTATGAACTTCACTTATTATTTTTATTTAATTAAATTAAACATATAAGAAGACTAAAAAAAAATGTCCTCTAGTTATGCATGTAAGTACATGGCGTGACCAATTGAAACAGGGATTACTCACATATTTTATGTAAAGGTTATATTGTTTACATATTTTTATGTAAAGGTTATTGTTTCAGTGGAGTTGTGCGGGGAGGGCTGGCGCGGCGGCGGCGTCGCCCGCTCCCCCTCACACGAGTCGGTCACTACCGACCTGTCTCTGTTCAGCGTGTCCTCGGCTGCCTCTGACGCCAGAGTCCTGCGGCTGCTGGCATGCAAGGTTGGTAGCACATAGGCCTCAGGAAGACAGCGCACCTGCAATGCCTAGTGATTTTTTCAATGTTATTGCAGGTGTCTTTAGGCGACTGTAACCACTTACCATCAGGTGGGCCGTCAGCTTGTTTGTCGTCTAGTAGTATAAAAAAATTCTACCTGTTTATTCTCATTTCTCTGCGGTAGGACAGCTGGAGATTTCATTTAGAAATAAGCGGCACCTTTGTACAATTTTTCCTCAAGTGTGTTTTCCATTTTTTTTTTGTACAGATGATAGCACATCAAGTGTAACAGTTGCACTGCGAAAGCCGCCTCTATTACGAACGCAGTAAGGGCGGTCTCAAGGTCAAACTGTTACGCTTCATTTGCTGTCGGATTTACATAAACATTACGCTTCCTCCTGATTGTTACTGGGCTGGTAAGTCGTGAATAGTGCCCAAGGTGCTACGAGCGTCTATGGGCTACGGTGATAACGCGTGAGTAGTGCCCAAGGTGCTACGAGCGTCTATGGGCTACGGTGATAACGCGTGAGTAGTGCCCAAGGTGCTACGAGCATCTATAGGATACGGTTACAAAGCGAGAGTAGTGCCCCAGGTGCTACGAGCGTCTATAGGCTACTGTCACAATGCGTGAGTAGTGCTCAAGGCGCTACAAGCGTCTATAGGCTAGGGTGACAACGCGTGAGTAGTGCCCAAGGTGCTACGAGCGTCTATGGGCTACTGTAACCACGCGTGAGTAGTTCCCAAGGTTCTGCGAGCGTCTATAGGATACGTTAAGAACTCGTGAGTAATGTACAAGGTGCTACGAGCGTCTGTGGGCGACGGTAACCACGCGTGACTGGTGCCTAATGTGCTACGAGCGTCTATACGTTATTTACATTTCGTACGTTTGATTACCACCTTTGCAGTATAAATAAAAGCAACTTTTCTCTTCCTTTGAATATGTTTCTTCTGTTCTAGGCAGGACAGGGTCCTGATCCATCGCTCAGAGTGGCCAGCCCCAATCCAGACAGCAAGACATTGAAGTAAGTCATACTCATAATATTATGTCATATTAGAAATATATCTATTGTACCCGTTCACATAAAATCACCAGCCTACATACGTCTCACTGCTGGGCACTTGCTTCCTACATGGGAGAAACACATGAGGAGGTTGGGCCATAACACCACCACGCTGGCCCAATGCGGGTTGGTGGGTTAAAGCGGTTGCAGTAACAACCGGGACCAAAGTCTTAACGTGCCTTCCGAAGCACGGAGGAGTGAGAGATTAGAAATTTTGGTTGACCATGGCGAAAGTTGCTTTGTTCTCTTAATCGAAACCGGAGTACTCAAACTACGCCACCGAGCTCCGCTAATTAGATGCTACATTATTATTTTATATCCGACGTTTCGATTAGATACTTACAGCGATCGGGGGCGCAGGAACACTGAAGATGTCAGTTGCCTTTGATAAGTTATAACTACCGTCACTTTGTAATTAAAATAGAATAAAACTAGAAAAATTTCACGTCCTGAGGCAGGAATCGACTGGGCACTGCCCCAACTTAACCGAATCGTCGGTATTTGTAAAAATACTCGTTTCGGATGTTGAAATAGAATATTTCGACATTGTAGGGTGGACGTTAGCTCATAAACGCAAATACAAGATGGACTGGAAGAATTTCACAGGGATATCCCAAGTCCTGGGTGGCTCAGTGGTCAGAGCAGTCGCCCGGATAGCGAAAGGTCGCAGGTTCGATTCCTGCCTCAGGACGTGAAATTTTTCTAGTTTTATTCTATTTTAATTACTAAGTAATTTTTCAAACATTTACAATAATGTTAAAATCAAAAATAAAGAATATTTGAAAGCACTGCCCCAACTTAACCGAATCGTCGGTATTTGTAAAAATACTCGTTTCGGATGTTGAAATAGAATATTTCGACATTGTAGGGTGGACGTTAGCTCATAAACGCAAATACAAGATGGACTGGAAGAATTTCACAGGGATATCCCAAGTCCTGGGTGGCTCAGTGGTCAGAGCAGTCGCCCGGATAGCGAAAGGTCGCAGGTTCGATTCCTGCCTCAGGACGTGAAATTTTTCTAGTTTTATTCTATTTTAATTACTAAGTAATTTTTCAAACGTTTATAATAATGTTAAAATCAAAAATAAAGAATACCGTCACTTTGTTAAACATGTTAATTGTAGGAGAGAGACGATTTCGCAAGGCATTTCTCAGTGCGTTCACTTTGACAAGCCTTTCAATTCACAAACAATGCTCAAACGAATCTTTACTATGCGGACGCATAGCGTTGAATATAGCTCTGTGATTGGTTGATTAGTGTTACGTAGTTCACTTCACTGACTGACATTTCAATTTTATTCAACTTTATTCAATTATATTGTTTGTCTTTTTAACTCCGTAGTGATTACATTCTCTTTGGTGAGCTCGACACTATTTGTTGATTAATATAGCTATCAGGCTCCATTGACAAACGCATAGTGCCGATTGTCACTGAAGTATTGTTTATGAATAGGAATCTGGCACCCTGTGCGTCCGCGGGCACTGTGAGACCTCATAGTGTCGTTTGTGTATACGGGTGTTTGAATGTGACATAATTTGCGTCAGGCCCTCGTCAGCCCTGCCGCTGCAGTCCAGCGACCAATGCAGGTCGCTACTGGCCGGATGCGCAGCCCTATGTGCGCAGCTCGGCCTGCGGAGGTCGTTCAGTTCGGGCGACGTCGCCACACATGCTATTGCGCATCCTATGAGAAGGTATGTATGGGTTTTCAACCTTTAACAACCGACCGGCGTGTCCACAAATAGAATATCAATGTGTACCTGGTTTCAGGTGTTTTATAGATAAAACTCAAATATTGCATCGCTATAAAACGTAGCAATGTTTGCAGGTCGTTGTATGAAGATAAGAAAGAAAATTTTATTGACTTATAAACGTCACACTGCGTCGTCGTGCTGACTACTACAGTTAGTGGGCCACGGCCACTTGCTAGGGAAGGTATACTTATATGCGCTAGCGCAGACTACTACAGATAGTGGTCCGCAGCCACTTGTTAGGTAAGTTATGCGATAGCGCAGACTACTACAGATAGTGGGCCGCGGCCACTTGCTAGGTAAGCTATGCCATAGCGCAGGCTACTACAGATAGTGGGCCGCAGCCACTTGCTAGGTAAGCTATGCCATAGCGCAGGCTACTACGGATAGTGGGCCGCAGCCACTTGCTAGGTAAGCTATGCCATAGCGCAGGCTACTTGATGTGTAGTTACCTAGCTATGGATGTCTATATTGCGATGTAATACCAATGTCACAGTCATTCGTCAATTAGTAATAAAGCAACTTGCTCATCGAGTACTTGTTTCATTGCGCTCCGTACATATCATTGGCGACGAGGATATTCGATTACCCGAAAACAAACAAAAAAAAAATGTCTTACTTGGGGAATTTAACAAGTTTTGATTATAAAACGTGCGATTGGTCGATATTTAAAGGGAAATTGACACAATTTCTGAAAGTAAACGGCGTGAAAGAAGATAACAAGAGTGCCATTCTCATCACGCATCTTTCAGATGATTCCTACAGGCTGTTGCGCAACGTAGCATACCCTACAGATTTGGATGTGTTGAGCTATGAAAAACTAATAGGTTTGTTGGACAATCACTTCAAGACAAAATGTTGTTCTTACGCAGACAAAGCGAAGTTTTACGGGGCCACAAGGAGTCCAGATGAGACCTTGGGAAACTGGGCAGCGCGACTAAGAGGTATGGCGAGCTATTGCAACTTCGGCGCGGCCTTGGAAACGATAGTTACAGATCGTTTTGTCCTGGGTATGGGAACGGGCCCTGAGCGCGACAAGTTATTCGAGCAAGATGCCTCCAAATTAAGTCTTACGCGAGCGCTGGAAATAGCCGAACAAGCCGAGTGCGTAAAGGAGGCGAAAGCGATAACACATAAAGATGAAGCGAGAACCTTTAAGGAGGAATCAATTTTTCATTCGAAACATGAAGGTGGACGTGGTGGAAGCAGCCGGTGGTCTAACAACAGGTCTTTATCACCATCCAAGGGTCGCCGCATACAGAATGAATCACGTTGTAGTGTGTGCGGTATGAAAAATCACAGTGAATCTCAGTGTCGTTTCAAAGGTTATAAATGCCAAAAATGTGGTGTGAAAGGCCATTTAAAAAAAGTGTGCGGTGTAAGAAATAAATATTCTCGCGTGAATAACATTGGTACCTCGGATAACGGAAGTGAAGATGACGACGGTTGTTGCGCGGAGTGTCATAATTTTAATATAAGGTATGTGACTGACCAAGCTATTAAATTATGTGTAAAGTTAGGGCATCACCGAGTCTCCATGGAGCTAGACTCCGGTTCAGGAACCTCTGTTATTTCAAAACAATTGTACGATAAACTGTTTCAGTCATACAAATTGTGTGAATGTTTTATTAAAATGTGTATGTACAACGGACATAAAATTTCGCCGTTAGGTTATTTTAAAACGGATATAACATATGAGAATCCACACTAAACCTATAAAAATATTTGTAGTGCAGAATGGGGGCCCCCCATTACTCGGCCGTGATTTTATGTCCGCCTTTAAATTAATTCTCACGACTAGAGTAAGTAATATTACTAATAATCAAAATGTACACGGATTGCTAGAACAATATTCCGAATTGTGGCGTGATGAGTTAGGAACCTTTAACAAGTTTGAGGTGGAATTGCATTTAAAAGAGAATTCTACACCAAAATTTTTTAAGCCACGAATTATACCGTTTGCATTAAAATCTAAGGTAGAACAAGAGTTGGACAGGTTAGTAAATTTAGGTATTTTAGTGCCCGTTAATAACTCACAGTATGCCACCCCTATTGTCCCAGTATTAAAAGAAAATGGTAAGGTGAGAATAGCTGGAGATTTTTCGGTCACATTAAATAAGGATCTGGTGATAGACAAGTACCCCCTTCCTCGAATAGAGGAAGTTTTTGCAAAAATTGGTGGTGGTGATCACTACAGTAAATTAGATTTAAAAAATGCCTATAACCAATTCGTTTTGAGCGAAAATTGTCAGGCGCTTACAACTATCACAACACCGAAAGGGTTGTTCAAGTACACGCGCCTAGTGTACGGCTTAGCCAATGCTCCAGCTATTTTCCAAAAAGCTATGGAAACTATTCTTTCTGGCATAGACGGCGTGAGTTGCTGGCTCGACGATATATGCGTCACCGGCCCCGACACATTAAGTCATTTAAATAGACTTCGAGAAGTCTTAAGCAGATTAAAAGACGCGGGATTGCGATTGCAAAAGGAAAAATGCGAATTTTTTATGAAAAGCGTAACGTATTTAGGCTATGTTATTGATAAGAACGGCTTACGAACGTGTCCTGATAAAGTTCGCGCTATTTTGGAAGCTCCGGATCCGTCCAGTATAACGGAAGTAAAACGTTTTTTGGGTGTCGTTAACTATTATAGGAATTTCATTCCTAATGCGTCAACAATAATGAGCCCCCTCCATGAGCTCCTCCGCTCCGGAGTGGAGTGGCGGTGGGGAGACGAGCAGCGGCGCGCGATGAAGCGCGTGAAGCGTGAGCTCGCGTCTGAGCGCGTGCTCGCTCACTTCGAACCGACCGCGCAGCTCGTGCTGGCTGTGGACGCGGGACCCGCAGGCCTGGGCGCCGTGCTGTCCCAGAAGGGAGCCGACGGCAGTGAAAGGCCGCTGGCTTACGGGTCGCGTTCATTAACAGCGAGCGAACGAAATTACAGTCAGATACAGAAGGAAGCGACTGCCATAATATTTGGAGTAAAACGCTTCCACCAGTATCTCTATGGGCGTAGCGATCCATTCATTTTAAAAACGGACCATAGACCGTTGGTTTCAATTTTTAATAGTGGAACAGGAATATCCGTCACGACAGCGTTGAGATTACAGAGGTATGCGATTATTTTATCTGCATATAATTACACCGTTCAATATACACCGTGTAAAAATAATTTGGTAGCAGATTTTTTTTCTCGAGCTCCTTTGGCAACACATTTACAGAACGACCAATCACATGACGCATATAGTGCCCTAAAATTTTTAGATGCAGCAATTCCGGCCGTAACCTTGGCTGATATAGAAAAAATTAACGTAAGAGATAAAACTGTACAAACTGTTATTACCTATATGAAGAACGGTTGGCCCCGGAACGTTAAGTGTAAACTTATTTTACCTTACTTCAGGTGTAAAAATGATCTGCAGTTTGAAGAGGGGCTTTTATTGCGAGGGCATAGGGTCGTGGTTCCGGCCGAATTAAAGGCACGGATACTACGTGACTTGCATAGTACTCACTTAGGCATAATGAAAACGAAACATAACGCCCGCGCTAGGTTTTGGTCACAGAACATAAGAGAGAGGTTAGAAGTAGTATCAAGCGACGTTAGTACCAGAACCAGTGTCGCCTCTCGCACACATGTTAATGATAAGTTCGTATTTTACTACATAAAACACCATTACGCGATTGGTTCCTGAAAATCGGTACAAAATTGTACCAAGTGAAAAACAGACTATTTAAATACAGGCCATATTTCCACAGCATAAAGATTGAATTTGTTTGTGCACATATATTGCAGTGTTACCAGAATAAAAATAAAATGCAATTTGATGGGAAATTTTGAGTTCGTTGATGTATTTAATAGTGACTTAAACGAATGAAAGAACTCTTTAAATTTCATGTTGTAATAATAGTACCTAATAGGAATAAAAAAATATTTTTCTTTACAATAGGTGTTCTTATTAAAATCGTTTTTGGTAATTGATGCAAACTAAGATCTATAATTGTGAGATATGTGTGTGTATAATTGGGAGATAGGTTCCCTTAGAATCCATTGCAGTTCATATTCAGTTAGATTTTTGAAAGGATTGAGTTGTTATCTTTTGGGCACATATTTGGCTGCGATTAGGATTATTAAGATATGTCATATATTTAACTAATTGCTTTCTTGTAGCCCTCGCCTACTCATTGTGTTTAAAATTGTTTGTACTGACCCTAATTCTGGCGAACACATGCTAAGTTTAAATTTAAGTTCAGTCTTTCAGTATTTCTTTCTCTCAAAATGAAAAAGAAAAGGATGGCTGTCATATAAATTGACATTTAGAAAGGTGCGTTCAATTTTTGACCTTATTGAACGTGCTAAAATGCAGTGTTTAGGAGGCACCTACGTAGTACATGCCGTCTAAAATTGTCTATGGTTTCTTTAAAATCTATCTAAAGGACATGTTCTGAAAATGTATGGGGGCTGGTACTCAGCTACCCCCCAAGACAAAAGTTATATGAGAAGAAAGAGTATATTTTCAAGAATATTATGAGACAAAAACTATAATTTTTAATGCCTGCATATAAATAAAAAATAGCATTTCATTCTGGTCAAAAAACTGTTATCCAGAGATGTAAAATTCCCTTTTAAAAAATGTGACACGTCACAGACACAGTATAAAACGTCAATGTCGTCTTTTGTCTTGTCAAATATTTTTCAATTACTAGGCATGGGGTTGATTTGGTACAGCCTACGACTATTTTGCAATTAAATTTTATTGTAAATGCTAGAAGAAGATGGCAAATTAGTTTCTGCACTTGTTTCTGACTAATAATAATGATTTTAATTTATTTTTTACTATATTTTGTCAGAGAAACTTTGATAAGAAGCTTAGAATTCTTGCATACACTTTTCAAAATTACTCAAAAATGCCGGGGTATCAAAAATAAAAAATGGTATATTCAAGATCCTCTGAGCATAAGCTTTCACATAATATATAATTTATCGTGGGGGGCTTTCGAGTACCAATATCGAACATCTCCTTTAAGTGACAGCTCTAAACAGATTCTTGCTATCTTTTTCCTATTACTTATTGCGAGAAAGAGATATACTGTACTTACATTTAGAATTAAAGTGTGTTCCCAGAATGAGGCCCACTGTGTTGTGTTTAACCTTTTACTGGCTCTCTGTTTTTATCAACTTTGTCCTTCTATGTATTTTAAGCTTGGTCTTGCAATAAGATTAATAAATATTTAATTTTTCAATTCAAACATTTTATAACAAGCTCTCGTGAAGGTTTTTACATTATGCTATGTCTTTCAAATGAATCTTTAAAATTATAAGAAATATATTCTACAAAAAAAAATTCATTAATCAGTGAATATATATATGTAAGTAAGGAGGAGCTCGGTGGCGTAGTTATTGAGGAGCTCGGTGGCGTAGTTGCTTGAGCGCTTTGGTTTCTATAATGAAAACAACGCAACTTTCGCCATGGTTGGTCCCGGAATGGGTCAATTAAATTTAAAATCTCGAGATCCTTCGCGCTTCTGAAGGCACGTTAAGCCGTTGGTCCCGGTTGTTACTGCAACCGTTTTAACCCATCAACCCGCATTGGGCCAGCGTGGTGGTGTCATGGCCCAATCTCCTCATGTGTTTCTCCCATGTAGGAAGGCCTGTGCCCAGCAGTGGGACGTATATAGGCTGATGATGATGAAGTACCTACTTATTTATTTCAATTTCTTAAGCGACTGATAAATAAAATACAGCATACAAAGAGAATGGGATCACTACAGTTTAATTTGTCAAGCTGTGTAAGACTTCCGGTAGTTATATGAGAGTAAAAAATGTAATAATCTGGAATTCGAGGCTTTCACGAGTAAAGTTACTTGTCCACATCTCATTTATTTATGCCACTATGGTTTTTGTTACATAAAAAGCTGACCTTATTTTTGGAGAGTTTTTTTTTGCTATTTTATGAGGTTGGTCAAAATTTTTATAATTAGAACATTATGTCTGAACGAACGTTTTTAACCTTGTGTTGTGTGAAATAAATATAGTTTTGTGAATAACGTGCGATATGGAAAATCATTAAAATAAAAGTTAACTTGGTCTAGTGGGACCTGCATAAGTGAGAAAGCTCCACAGCTAGACAATGCAATCCCCTATATTTGGGATTCATTCTTTCGATTTTATCGTCATAGTTACCTCTATAATTGGGATGTTGCCTTAGTTTAAATATGGCGCTATTTGTCACAAATTCAGGAAATATATGCTTCCGTTACCCATAAAAACAATTCAAACTTGAAATATATAGAATATTGTTGAAGTGGTACTGTTTTGAATATAAAAAAAATGGTAATATTTTTTTCCCAAAATTTATCAAAAATGTTAAAGATTTTAGATTGCTGACATCAATTAAAACAACTATTATTATGACAACTATTAATAAAAACATACATAATACAGAGTTATTATCAATTTTGTCAGTATGCCCATACATTTCTTAGTAATATGGGAACGTGTGACGTCACGTGTTCCGTAGATTTTCTATGGAGTGTTTTTGGATGACGCGCCGCAACACATCAAACATACCACTGTATCTCTAAAAATATTGATCTTAAACATACTATTTCTTTTGCAATATTACTTTATGAGTTATAAACTTGTTATTTATGAAATAAAAACAAGTTGTCAACCCAAGCGAGTGTATTTTACCTCTTTTACTGAGATAACATCAATTCATCACCTTTCTAACTTGCACTACGTATATGAATTTCCGTTTTGTTTATGGATTGAAATCTAAAGTAACTGAATACTTACAAGAGGAGGAAGAAAACTCGCTGTAAAGTTATCGAAACGTCGGGTGTATAATAATAATGTTAGATCTAATTAAACGCGAGTTAAATTTATGTTTATGTGAGATACTAGGGAAGTGGTATACCTCTTTAAGCGAGACCAATTCGCAGATCCCTTAATGTCCCAGTTATCCAGTTTTCACGTATAGTGAAATTCATTCATTCATTTTCGCGTTGTGAAATTCATAGCTGCTATCTACCTCAATAAGTGGCATCATGAAGACTGGCATCATATTTTTATATTTTGAGTATTTGGCGAGATTTTATGGTGTCATATCAGTCAAGAGTATGGTGTCTTACGTAGAACTAGCGGATTGTTCATGTTCAACATTTACGAAATTGTTGTCAGTTTGTTTTGTTTACATACTTGGCACAAGTGAAAAAAACGAGTAACATCAAAGAGTTTTGTCATATGGAAATAGTTACTAGGCAATATTTTAACATCATAATACTTTGTTGTAATATTTTCTAATTAAATTAAACATTGATATATTTTTGCCTCATTTGTGCAAAATAAGTGTGACGTGCTGGCAACTCTTTTAATTTACCCCAAAAAGCATACATTACGGGCTAAATACAATGCCACTTTTATTGACGACGTACACAGCAAGCAATGTATATTTTTGGCATGGCGTCGTTTTAATTTAATGTTTTTCACTATTTTACAGTAAAAATGTACTAAGTGATAATAAGAAATGTCATAATGAGTAAGATTATAAGTTTTACTTTGCTTCCAGCGTATTAAAGGAGCACAAAGAGGCATTTTTCCACTAGTTTTGGCATAATATTGCTCTGCATAGGTTAGCGAACTACTGAGCGCGTCGAATCGTTAAAAGGACTGGATAAGAGTGTTTACTCTTATGCGCGGCGCGCGCGTCCCGCCCACTTACGCCTTCTAACTACTCTCTATGTTCTGTGGTTTTGGTGGCCGGGTATCGACAAGGATATAGAACAGTGTATCGGCGCATGCGACGTATGTGTGCGCGCAAGACCCGCGCCGCCCCGCGCCCCCCCGGCAGCCTGGCCGCGCCCGCCGGCACCGTGGCATCGGATACACATTGACTACATGTCAATAGGGCAAAGGGTGTATCTGGTGGTTGTAGACGCGTTTAGTAAATGGCTTGAATGCTTATATATGTCCGATGGTACTTCTACTCGTGTCTTAATATCAAAATTAAAGGAAATTTTTTCTGTATTTGGTATTCCTAAAATTTTAGTATCAGATAATGACGTAAAAATTAATTCAGTAGAATTCTTCGAATTTTGTTCTAGCAACGGTATCAAACATATGACGTCTCCCATCTATCATCCTAGTAGTAATGGACAGGCCGAAAATTCCGTGCGAACTTGTAAAAAAATGTTAAAATGTATACTGAGTGAACATTCAAGTCTACACATAATAAAAGAAAAGTTATTAGGGTATTTATTTGATTATAGAAATACAATTCACTGCGTAACTGGTGAAACGCCTGCTAAATTAATGTTCGGACGGAATTTAAGGTCACGATTAGATCTTGTTTCATTTAAGGAAAAAGTTTGTTATGGAAACAATGTCAATGATGTAAAAAAAATTAAAAATTGTAGAAAAATTGACAAAGGTGATATCGTTTGGGCTCGTTGGTTTGTATCTAGAAAAGAGTGTTGGCAGTTAGCGAGAGTAGAAAGCATAGTGGGTAATAGAATGTTTACTGTACGAATGAAGGAATCAGATATTGTTTGTATTAGACACATAGATCAGTTAATAAAGTATAATGGCAGCCCCTGTGCTTATGCTCCTATCGTGACAGCAAACCAGGCTCAAATATCCCTACCAATTCAGAGCCGGCCGCCTTCTAACAACCTATGTGAGGTAGAAGGATCTTGCATGGATCAGTCTATCTCAAAGACAAATGATAATACACCTTCTAATGAATTGGGGGAGGATGGGAGCTTGGGACACTATGAGGGTGAAGGGGGTAATGGAGAGCCGTTGGTCGGCACATTCGATAACGGTAGCTTACCACCACCCGAGAGTGTAACAGTCGCGAGTACTGAATCGTTATCATCGGTCGATGCGCCTCTGACGGTTGAATCGTCTATTCCTTACCGATTAAGATTAAGGCCCACAAAGGAATAGGATGTATTTATAAGATATCGGTTACCTGTTGCTTAAGTTAAGATCATGTTTATGTAAGTATTATATTTCTATATTATATCGTAAAATAATATTGCATTATTGTCACCCGGGTTCAAAATAAGGGTGGAGAGAATGATGTGTAGTTACCTAGCTATGGATGTCTATATTGCGATGTAATACCAATGTCACAGTCATTCGTCAATTAGTAATAAAGCAACTTGCTCATCGAGTACTTGTTTCATTGCGCTCCGTACATATCACTACTACAGATAGTGGGCCGCGGCCACTTGCTAGGTAAGCTATGCCATAGCGCAGGCTACTACGGATAGTGGGCCGCAGCCACTTGCTAGGTAAGCTATGCCATAGCGCAGGCTACTACGGATAGTGGGCCGCAGCCACTTGCTAGGTAAGCTATGCCATAGCGCAGGCTACTACGGATAGTGGACCGCAGCCACTTGCTAGGTAAGCTATGCCATAGCGCACAGATAGTGGGCCGCAGCCACTTGCTAGGTAAGCTATGCCATAGCGCAGGCTACTACAGATAGTGGGCCGCGGCCACTTGCTAGGTAAGCTATGCCATAGCGCAGGCTACTACAGATAGTGGGCCGCGGCCACTTGCTAGGTAAGCTATGCCATAGCGCAGGCTACTACAGATAGTGGGCCGCGGCCACTTGCTAGGTAAGCTATGCCATAGCGCAGGCTACTACAGATAGTGGGCCGCAGCCACTTGCTAGGTAAGCTATGCCATAGCGCAGGCTACTACGGATAGTGGGCCGCAGCCACTTGCTAGGTAAGCTATGCCATAGGGCAGGCTACTACGGATAGTGGACCGCAGCCACTTGCTAGGTAAGCTATGCCATAGCGCACAGATAGTGGGCCGCAGCCACTTGCTAGGTAAGCTATGCCATAGCGCAGGCTACTACAGATAGTGGGCCGCGGCCACTTGCTAGGTAAGCTATGCCATAGCGCAGGCTACTACAGATAGTGGGCCGCGGCCACTTGCTAGGTAAGCTATGCCATAGCGCAGGCTACTACAGATAGTGGGCCGCGGCCACTTGCTAGGTATGTTATGCGATAGCGCAGGCTACTACAGATAGTGGGCCGCGGCCAATTGCTAGGGAGCGTATGTGCTAACGTAGACTACTATCACTTGCTAGGAAAGGTATGCGTTAACGCAGAGTACTACAGATAGTAAATCAATCATTATGTAATATTTTCAGCGCCACATCAGAAGTTGGCCTTTGTGCAGCGCTTGAAGCGCTGACACTCAGTGCTGCTTCCAGGTCTTGCAGCACTTGGGTCGCCGGTGAGTATACTCAATATAATGCCCAATATATGCTTAATATAATGTATATATATGGGACGACCGGCTGGTCGAGCGGTCTGTACCCCTTGCTATACAGGCTACTCGGTCGAGAGGTCCCGGGTTCGAATCCCGGTAGAAGCAAATGTTTGTATGATGAGTACGAGCATTTGTTTACGAGTCATGGATGTTTATATGTTTATTTAGTTTATTTATCATATTTATATACATATTATTATCAATATTTATCCGTTATCTAGTATCCATAACACAAGCTCTTAATGATGCTTACTTTGGGCTAGATAATAGGTGTGAGTGTTTGAATATTATTATTATAATAGTCGATAATAATAAATTGAGCAACTAGAAATACTAAGTGGGCTACGGAAATCATGTGCAAGCATCTAATTGTGAATAGATGCCCAAATAGATTTACAAAAACATATTTTTTGGAGTCGGTGCTTCATTTTCTATTGATTCTGGAAAAAGCTTAGCACAACTCCAAAATATATGTATGGTTTCCAGGTTTTTGACATCGGTTTAAATTTTTGTTTAAAATATTTTCATATAATTTTTTGTGATAACTTTCTAAGGTCAAAGCTAGATGGGTGACCGTCAGCTTATATTGTTTCCTACTATCGTTAAGTTTCACTACAAAGTCGCAAGAAGGCGAAAATCCGCAATTTCGCATACATAGACGACTTACTCAGTCCAGTTATTTTGATTTTAAAACCAAACTACCCAATCGATTTTTTTAAATATGGCACCAAATGGCAACTATTCCGCATCGAACAAAAAAAGAATCACGTAAATCGTACCTATCAGGGAAAAAAAGAGATGATTATACATAATAATTATCCAGGTTGCATTTTTTAAATGATTTGTGTATGTAGGTATGATTTACTTCATGTTTAGTTGAAATTTTTTACTGTATTTTAATTATTTTGCCACCAAATATTTATTATTTTTATTGATTGTTCATTCGAATTAGATTTCTGACAGCGTCGTATATTATTAGTTACGCTGGCTTAGTATAGTGCTCAGTTAATACATGCATATGCGTAATAATTACGCCTTATTTTAAAATCCTTTATTGATGAGATCCGCAGGAGAACTAATCTCGCTGACATTGCCCAAAGATTTGTTTTTTTTTTATACAACTAGATGGCAAACAAGCTGACGGTCCACCTGATGGTAAGCGGTTACCGCCGCCTATAGACACCTGCAATAACAAGGAAAAGTACTTGATATTGCAGGTGCGTTGTCATCCTGAGGCCTAAGATGAAATGCCGTCCATGCCCAGTACACTTGCTACCTTTCCCTCAATCTGAAATACAGCGAACTGTTTCACGGCTGAAATAAGAAAGGCGGTGGTACCTACCCAGGCGACCCTACATATGGGTCTACCACCTAGTAGAATCGCGTATTTCAGTGTCAGTGTACAGGTAAATAAATTACAATAATTGTCAGTAGGTGGATCTCAGCTGCCGTCGCCGCAGCGAGCCAACCCCATACAGGTACCCCAGAGGCCGATACCCACGGATAATAAGAAGGTAACTATAGCATAGTTGATTGTTGTCTGTTGGATTATTTTGTAAACGGAAATCTTAATTAGGACTATTTTATAATACACATACAACACACACACTCTCATACACACACACAGCAAATCACAATAAATGTAAAGGTTTTTGGAGTTTACTCCTTATGAATCGATTTGCATATATAACGGGCCCGGTATGAGAAAAATGTGAGGAGTAAAGTCCATCGATGAATGACCTCGTTACGTTTTTGGTGCGCATCCTATGTCGCGCAACTTTCTAATTTGGTTGTGAGTGTAGGGTATTGAAATTGACTATTGTAAAAAGTTTAATGTAAAATATTTCGTCGATTAGTTATAATAAATGTATATGAAATGAATAAATATATATTTATATATGTATATTATTTTTATTAATTTGTTAATTTACCCTTTCATACAGTATCAATCTTTTTTAAGTTAATTAAACTCTTTTTGCGTCTGGTTAGACTATCGAACTTAAGGAGTAATCTCCAGTCGTGCGTCGGAGCTGACACACACAATTTTTTTTATACCACTAGATGATAAACAAGCTGACGGCCCACCTGATGGTAAGCGGTTACCGCCGCCTATAGACACCTGCAATAACAAGGGTTAATCACTTGATATTGCAGGTGCGTTGTCATCCTGAGGCCTAAGATGAAATGCCGGCCATGCCCAGTAATTACACTGGCTACCTTTCCCTTCAATCAAAACACAGCGAACTGTTTCACGGCTGAAATAAGAAAGGCGGTGGTACCTACCCAGGCGACCCTACATACGGGCCTACCACCTAGTAAATATGGTATAAATATTGTAATTTTTGTAAAAGGATGTTATTGTGTATTGGCGAATTTAAACGTTAGAGAGTGAGTGGGCCCTGATACAGGTTTGTACACCTAGCACAAGAGTCGAGAGGTTTCACCAAAAAATTTTGTACATTTTTTATGCTAATAAAAGTTCAAGTCAATAAAATACTTCCCACTGTAAGCACAGGCCTTCCTACATAGGAGAAACACACGAGGAGCTTGGCTCTTAATACCACCACGCTGGCCCAATGCGGGTTGGTGGGTTAAAGCGGTTGCAGTAACAACCGGGACCGACAGCCAACTTAAGTTTCCATATTACTTTGTCTTTTCGATTTTGACACCCTTAATGTCTCACATGACCGGACGTTGTACTTGTGAATAGGTTCGCCAAAACTACATAAAGCGTCGCCTACTGACGACCTACAGAGCGCTCGAGAGGATGTCCCAGTCGGACTTCAAATTGGACAGATTAGAGGTACGTATTACATTAGGAGCATTCACCCCATTATCCTGAAGCAATAAACTAAATAACTAACAGTAACAAGAAAACCACCACTTGGCATTGCTGGTGCGTTGTCATCCTGTGGTCTAAGATGGAATGCCGTCCATGCCCAGTTATTACACTGGCTACCTTTCCCTTCAATCCGAAACACAGCGAACTGTTTCACGGCTGAAATAGTAAAGTCCTTAGGACCTACCAGACGACCCTGCATACGGGCCTACCACTTAGTAAAGGCGGTGGTACCTACCAGACGACCCTACATACGGGCCTACCACCTAGTAAAGGCGGTGGTACCTACCAGACGACCCTACATACGGGCCTACCACCTAGTAAAGGCGGTGGTACCTACCAGATGACCTTAGATACGGCCCTACCACCTAGTAAAGGCGGTGGTACCTACCAGACGACCCTACATACGGGCCTACCACCTAGTAAAGGCGGTGGTACCTACCAGATGACCTTAGATACGGCCCTACCACCTAGTAAAGGCGGTGGTACCTACCAGACGACCCTACCACCTAGTAAAGGCGGTGGTACCTACCCAGGCGACCCTACATACGGGCCTACCACCTAGTAAAGGCGGTGGTACCTACCAGACGACCCTACATACGGGCCTACCACCTAGTAAAGGCGGTGGTACCTACCCAGACGACCCTACATACGGGCCTACCACCTAGTAAAGGCGGTGGTACCTACCCAGGCGACCCTACATACGGGCCTACCACCTAGTAAAAGCGGTGGTACCTACCAGACGACCCTACATACGGGCCTACCACCTAGTAAAGGCGGTGGTACCTACCCAGGCGACCCTACATACGGGCCTACCACCTAGTAAAGGCGGTGGTACCTACCCAGGCGACCCTACATACGGGCCTACCACCTAGTGAAGGCGGTGTTACCTACCAGATGACCTTAGAGACGGGCCTACCACCTAGTAAAGGCGGTGGTATCTAGACTCATCCTACCTTCTACAACACACACACACGTGTAGCTTTAATTGGTTTGTTTAAATGCAAATGTATGTTCAAATAACATTCTATTTTCCATTTTTAGGTAAAATGTGTGGGATGAAGAAAAAAAAATAAGTCTTTACCTACATGTATACTTAAAGCCTTTGTTCAGTCAACAAAAACGTATGAAAAGCCGTGCGACGTAACCGCTGTTAAACTGTTATATTTTTAACCCCCGACGAAAAAAGAGGGGTATTATAAGTTAGACGTGTCTGTCTGTGTATCTGTGTGTCTGTCTGTGGCATCGTAGCGCATAAACGAATGGACCGATTTTAATTCGTTTTTTTTTTGTTTGAAAGCTGATGTGACTACGATGGTTCTTAGCTATAATTTATGAACATCGTTCAGGCGTTTGATGACTATCAGCTCATTTTCTACATGATCCTAGAGTTTAATTAACTTTTACACATCCGATTGATTTAAAATTTGGTGTACTGTCACTTCGGTGACATTCCCATGACATACTATCCTTGAGCTGATCATATTCCATCAAAAAGTCTGCGAAATGCTTATTTCTTCGGAAACTTACAGCAGATATAGCGTGTTTGGGCCCTTATGAATAGTCTCAATGAGATGGTGTACGTAAAATTTTTAATTTTGTATTTTTATTTTCAATACAATTGGGATGTTGCCTGATTTTGAATATGGTGCTATTTTTCATAAATTTGGAAAATATACGCTCCTGTTACCCATAAAAACAATTCAAAATTAAAAGATATGGAATATTGTTAAAATTGGACTATTTAGAAAATTTATAAAGTTGGTCAATTTTTATTTCCAAAATTTATCAAAAACATGTTGATGGTATTAGATTGCTCACGTCAATTTAAACAACTATTACTAAGAACACTTTAAATAAAAACATACATATTACATAGTTATAATTGATTTTGTCAATATGCCCATACATTTTGTAGTAATAAAGGAACATGTGACTTCACCTGTTCTGTATATTTTCTATGGAGCGTTTTTGGACGATGCGCCGCTACACATCAAACATGCCACTGTATCTGTGAAACTATTGATCTTAGACATACTATTTCTTCTGCAATATTTCTTCATGAGTTATAAACTTCTTATTTATGAAATAAAAAAAGTTGTCAACTACCCTATTAGACTAAAAGGTGTGTTCAATTTTCGACCTTAAGTGTATCCGTTTAAATGTCACGTTTGCATGTTGCAGGCGGCCGCCGTATCCGCGGCGTCTGGAACGACGCTGGTGGTACCGCAGCTCAGTCGGAGGACCGTGCATCCAGGTTCGTTACCCGATCCAGTCAGAACTTATCTGTTTATCACTCACCTTCCCAAATGACATGAATTATGAAACTGTAAAAAAAAATATTATACAATTAGATGACAAAACAAGTTGACGATCCACCTGGTGGTAAGCGGTTACCGCCGCCTATAGACAGCTACAATGACAAGGAAAAATCACTTGATATTGCAGGTGCGTTGTCATCCTGGGGCCTAAGAGGAAATGCCTTCCATGCCCAGTAATCACACTGGCTACCTTTCCCTTCAATCCGAAACACAGCGAACTGTTTAACGCCTAGTAAATTAATAAATTATGAATGTTATTTTTCCAGAAGCCGCACACTTAGCATTGACGGCGGCAGATCTAGAAAGAGAAAGAGGAAGGCCGTTGTCGAAATACGAAAGGAACATGATGATTTTTAACTGGCTACACACTCTGGATGAAGCTGCGCCGTTCTAGACTCGCTTAGAAAGTTCTAGAAGAATGAAGAAGGTCCCAGAAGGACGTAGAACGAACCAGAAATGCATTTTGGTGTTGAACAACCTGTTTAAAAATATTATGGGAGCGTTATGATTACAATTAAGTTAAATTAAGGAATATAAATGTATTTAAGAATGTTCTAGAATTGTCTAGAAGCACCAGATATATGATTTGATGTCAGCAACTTAGGTAAGTTTCTTCCTATTCTCAAATATGTATATATTTACAAAAACTAATTAATAAGAAGAATACGCTAGGTTATTCTAGAATGAACTAGAATTAAAGCAATCAAAATAAATGCTCGTTTATATTAGCCTCTTAGGGGGTTTGACAAAATAAACGTTAGCTTAAAGCGTAGAACAGAAAGAATTCATTGCGCTAACCCAACTCCTCGATAGCTCAGCAGTTAAAGCAGTATCTGTTTTAAAAACGGTTGTTAGTTCGCATCCCGCCTTAGGACATGAATGCCTATTTTCTAGTCGGAAGAATGTGAACAATTAGATGTTAGTTTGAATAATAGCACTCGTTATTAAGACTAGATTGTTCTAGAATGTAATAGAAGAATAAAGAAGCGCTTAGAATATGTCTAAATTATTTATACAGGGTGGTGCTGTCAATGCGAAAATAAATTAAAACATGGGCTATATTAGTTCATATAAATGGTTTGCCACTTTCAAAACATCTTATTCATTTATATATATGATAATATATAACATTGTCTGCATTATTTCATACAAATGTCCAGAAATTATCAAATGAATAAGATGTTTTTGAAAGTGGCAAACCATTTCTATGAACTAATATAGCCCATGTTTTAATTAATTGTCGCATTGACAGCACCACCCTGTAAATCACGAAATAAAAAAATATAATTGAAAAACTCATTCTAGAATACTCTAGACTAGAAGAATAAATATCGTTCTAGAAGAATAAAGAAGTGCTATCAAGCTATAAAAAATGATTTTATAATGAGATCTCGAAATAAAATAAAAATAATATAATTTTAATACTTGTTCTAGAAGATTCTAGACGTTGTTAATTTATTATCGTTCATGGGAGCTCTCAAATGTGGTTTATAATGTTTATATCGAAAGTGAATGAATTTATTTCTAGTTTTTTTTTGTTCTAGAAAGTTCCAGAGCAATATAGAAATGCTTTAGGGCGTTCCATTTCAAGCAAATTTGTTGAGATACAATAAATAAGATGATGACTAATAATACTCGTTCACAACAATATAGAGAGTTCTAGAAGAATAAAGAAGTGCTTATAATTAGAAGCTGTTTAAATTAATTTTATAATGAAATCTCGAAATTCAATAAAAATATAATTTTAATACTCGTTCTAGAATTCGGTAGAGGAATATATTATAATATAAAATCATGTATACACACTCAGTGTAATACTAATAAATTAATAATATGGTTTACAATGTAAATATCGAAACAGAATGAATATATTCATAGCTAGATTAGATTGTACTGAAAAAATTCAAAGCAATAAAGAAATACTTCAATATAGCGTTCAAGTTCGGGCAAATATGTCGATTCTCGATAAGACGATGATATTCAAAAAAATACTTCGAGTGAACATTGCATACCAATTGTTCACTGTAATATTACTTATTATACATATAAGTTGAACTGTCCAACATCAAATAAATTTAGCCTGTTCTATAATGTGTTATTTTATTACGAATAAACTTTCGTAATCTAGAACAATAATCAATTTCATATATTGATGATTTCGTATCCATACATCACACACGCGCAAATACCTCGTAACTCGTGTCTTTGTAGTACATTGATAAAATGAAATTTTTCACCAGAATATGTTTGATATATTTTATTTATTAGTATATTTATCTACGTTCATGATTTAAAATTCAAATGATCTCAAAAGTTAACATAATATTGACATACTTTTTAACCGACTTCAAAAACGAGGAAGTTCTCAATTCGGCCCGTATTTTTTTTTTTTTTTCTATGTATGTACACCGATTACGCCGAGATTACTGATCCGATTTACGTGATTCTTTTTTTGTTCGATGCGGAATAGCTGCCATTTGGTCCCATAAAATTTTTTTCAAAAACAGTTGGGTACTTTAGTTTTAAATATAAAAAAACTGAAATTATGAAGTCGTCTACATATGCGTAATTGCGAATTTTTGCTTTTCCAATGACTTTTTAGTGAAAGGATACGATAGTAGGAAACAATATAAGTTGACGGTCACCCATCTAGCTTTGAACGTAGAAAGTTAACACTAAAAATTGTGAAAAAAAAAATTTAAACAAAAATTAAAACCGACTTCAAAAAACTGAAAAGCATAAAATAATTAAATTTAAGTAAGTATTCATCCCCTAGAAACATATTTTGGAGTTGATGCTAAGTGCTTCACTTTCTATTGTTTTTGGAAACCACTTAGCACCAACTCCAAAATATGTTTCTAGGGATGAATACCTACTTAAATTTAATTATTTTATCCTTTTCAGTTTTTTGAAGTCGGTTTTAATTTTTGTTTAAAATTTTTACAACGACATTTATAATGCACAATATAAAAACATCTGTAACATAATAAATGACCATTCAAACATCGGTTCGACCTTTCGGCCCAATAGATTACAATAACTTTTTCACAAAATCTAACAAATCTATGGCTATTTTATAACATTTCTATGAAATAATGCTGCCAATCTTATATTTTTCATACAAATGCCATGTTTAAACTTATTGTCGTCACCATTCTGTATAATATTGTGCTAACCACACTTCAATCAAATATTAACATGCAATATTTATTTATGGCGATACCTCGTGATGTTTGATGCGGCTGAGACAGAGAGTGAGAGATTATTTCGCAGCTCGAGGAAAAAGGCAACAATAACGTGCGCGTGCGCAACGGAAGCAACAAATTTAAAATTATTTATTAAAAAAATTAAATATTTTTTGAGAACAATTCCAATTGCCTTTTTAATTAACTTAGTTTGGGTTTCATGTATTCGTCTTTTGGTTTATTAAACATATAAAAGGGTATAAGAACAATATTCATAAACTCACACATATTATCCAGCGCAAAGTAAGCATCATTTAGAGCTTGTGTTATTGATAGATAACGGAGAAATACTGAAAATATGTATATAAATATTAGATATAAACATAAAAATATCCATAACTCGTTAACAAATGCTCGTACTTATCATACAGACATTCGCTTCTACTGGGATTCGAACCCGACACCCCCTCACCGAGAAGCCTGTACAGACTGTCTATTCAAGAATTGTGTTTGCCTTTCTCTACCAAGAAAATCAATTCCGTTCATGTTTAGACTTTTGTAAAGTACTTTTTTATTCTGACAAAATAACATACTTAAAAAAACAACTGCATTATGGATTATTAGGGTTTAATCGTTACTCAAAATGCTGCGCATTCGCATTTCGCCTACGTCATCATTGACAAAGATTTACAAAGTACGATAAATCAACGTAACAGTTTGACCATGACACCATTCTTAGAGCTTGCGCAGACGAGGCATTTTTGTCCGCTAAATAGATCGCTTACAACTGTATCGAGTAACGCAAACGAGGCATTCAAAGTACCGCGTACAAAAAGTCCCCCGAATAACCGAGGACATTTAGAGAGCGGACCGGACCAAAAGCACGGGGGAGTCCCTGAAAAAAAGAGAACTCGTGTGACTAAGCGGAGCAACGCACATTGCGGACTTTAGTCCGCGTTGTGCGCTAGAGAGTGACGTACGTATGCAGGACGATAAACGATGCGATCGTGTGCGTTGAGTTCGCAGTAAATCCCCGGCGGACTTTATTCGCGGAGCGTAATTTTTTCTCCCCCTGCGCAGGCCCTTATCCTGGTAGAAATAGAGGCGACTTTCGTAGTGCAACTGTTACACGTGGTCTGCTGTCGTCTGTATATATTATGTATATTGTGTCAAAGTATATAGTAATGATAAGTGTGTTAGTTATATAGATAGGTGATTGAAATGAATCTGTCTTAGTATACTATTTTATGCCAATAGAAAATTATGGAAAGGAGATATATATGTTACAGTATCTCAAAAATCAGAAAAAATCTCCTGAATCCGCGAAAAATACTAATAATTTGTTTTCATGCATAGTTTGTTGGTACAAAAGTTGGAAATTTTTTGTCGCTTTCACCGTTATTCAATATGGCAATATGGCGGGCGACATACAAGTCAACTAAACGTCACTAAAGTGACATAGCCGCCATGATGAATATTTTACTTGTACAAATACCAGTAGTATGTACCAGACAACAAAGCTAATAAAAAGAAAATGGACAATTGCACACTGTTTTGTATATTTTTACCTATTTTTCAGTATAGTGTACATAGACCTGGCCGGGTCTCCATACATTTTTGACACATCTCTTTTACGTTACGTCTATTTTGTTTTGAAGGCTTTAGACATGATTATATCCATTATCCTCCACGTTTTGAGTTCACAACATTTAATTTTTAACATTGTAACAAGAATGGTGAAAATTCTAAGGCAGCAAAAAATATTTTGCTTATAAAAAACTGTGACACTTGTTTATCATATTGTTTCTTCATTTGAAAATGTATAATTACAATAAAAATAATATATTACCTCCAATATTTCGCTTCATTGAAAAATTCAGATATTGACAAACCGCCCATCGAGGAGATGGTTGGTTTTTCAATATGTAAAAGCTTCCTAGGTAAGAAAGCTAAGGATGTTTTTTAAAAAATATTTTAACTAAAATTATGGATAAGTTTGTAGTAATTTATTTTAGTAACCCTATTTAGTGCACGTGCAGCAACTAAAACTAAATTTAAATTCTTTGTGGCAGTTTATTCTGTACCTACATAAATTGCCTTTTTGAAATTTGCCGTCATTAATCACCTTTTTGAAGTGGAATAAAAGGTAGGCAGATAATTTACATTTAGTTTTAGTTAATGACAACACCAATGTTCCTATAAACTTAGATTTGACGTATTATTTCACCTAAGCTGACAAATGATGTTATGAATGTAGATATTATTGTATGTTATTTTTATGAGAAATAAAAATCATGAATGATAATTGTTATTTTATTTTACTTACTATTTTTAATCCTTTAACTATAATATAGACAAATGAAAAATTGACTTTTCATCGAAGGTATTTAATTATTTATGACTTCATATACTTCTTTCTATTGTATTTCTTTTTATTCGACAAAACTGTCTAACAAACGTACGGACTGATTGTAAGTATAGACGCTGGTAGCATCTTGGATACTACTTTCGTGTGGCCTACCCTGTATTGAAATGAATTCCGTCGACGCTATAGAGATGAGTCAATAATTTTATCTATCCTTTACTTAACCGTAGACCGATTAAGATACTGTTTTATACGTCTCTTTCACTTAAGCCCAACTTATTATTTCTTAAAAAATATTTTATATGATATAAGTATTCAAAATGTTTTTTAGCCCCCCTTTTTACTATACCTACCTACAACTTTTTGAATTCCTCGTTAAGAGAGTGCAAATGAAAACTGAAAAAAAAGCTGGCGCCCAGACTGGGCTCACGGCTCATAGACATTTTTATTTTTATTTTACAGGACTGGATACATGTCTTTTAAGTCATAAATTTTCATAACGCATACGAGTGTCATTCTAACAACGCGAGTGCTACACTTGAAAGGTACAAGAAGTAAAGAGTTGTCTTTTTTATGTTTGTTGTTGTTTTTTTTTTTCCTTTTTTTTGACGACCGGCTGGCCGCGTGGTCTGTACCCCAGGCTACTCGGTCAAGAGGTCCCGGGTTCGAATCCCGGTAGGAACAAATGTTTGTATGATGAGTACGAGCATTTGTTTACGAGTCATGGATGTTTATATGTTTATTTAGTATATTTCTAATATTTATATACATATTATTATCATTATTTCTCCGTTATCTAGTATCCATAACACAAGCTCTTAATGATGCTTACTTTGGGCTAGATAATAGGTGTGAGTGTATAAATATTATTATTATTATTATATCTGAAAGTAAAATAAATATAGATCACTCAATCCACATTCACTGACTTGAAACGGTAAACAATCGAAAGATATGTTTTCCGTACAGTTTAAAGCTATAATCTGAGTAAAACAACCATTTGAATTCCATTCTTTTATTTATCATCCTTGATTTTATTATACAAAAGTGCAAAATTTAACAAAGGAAACAGAGCTTCAATAATTAAATCGAGAAACCAACACATGATTATGTTTACAAAACAACATAAAAATATTTTCCATACAATATTGTTAGTGGAAATCGTCATTTTAGTTTTCCATATACAAAGCATAGGTACATTAGGAACCAATAAAATACATACCAAGGATGTGTTTTCAAAACAATATTTTTTTATTATTAAAAAAATTAGAACTGTAAATCTTACATCAAACCAAAATGTACAAAACGAACTGCTATTTTTATTACAATTAATTTTTAAATTTTTTAATTAGTATAAATAAATTCGTGGTATATACAGTGGGAATGAATCGTTTTTCATATTACACTGAGTAGGTACATAATTTGATTTTGTCTAAAAAGGTTAATGTAATTATTAAGTTTTTTTTTAAGTAACTTTTTAAACAAATTACAAAATATCTAAACAAATGCATTTTTATGTCCCTTCAGAAACAATAATGGACAAAGTAACAATGGAGAAAACAAAATTAAATATTGTAAAAAATAAAACATACATTATGGCACCATTACTAATGCTTTGTGGCGCTAAAATAATTTTGTTTTAGGTACAAAAATGTTTTTTTTTTTGTGGGAAAAATCTTGGGTCTGGATTGAACAAAATAGCCAACTTTTTTTATTTTAAAAAATCGGTGTACGATATTCATAATCGTATTTTTTTTAGTACAAATATATTATTTTGATTATTAATATCGGTGAATTTTTAAGTTGTAGATTCATTCGAATAGAAGATGTGGTGACAAACGGTGTGAAGTCTGACCGGGTGCGGCGGTTAATAGCCGGCCGTGCCCCCGCGAGGCGCGTTGTGCGTAATATAATTATTTATCACTTAAAAAATATCACATTTTAAGCAACCTGTGTATAATATTGTATATGGGCTATGGAGACTCCTGTGGCAGAGTGCGCTGTTGTAGAAATCCTGTTGACATTGAGCTGACGTTTCAGGCTGAATAATTATAGTTGCCTTTGCCTAATTTGAGTTTGACTCTTAAATTCAGTCGTATAAAAATACAAAGACAATAAAAAGGCAACTGAGATTTCTTTCCGACAAAGGAACTCTCATATCCAGCTCAAAGTAACAGATAACAAAATTGCAACAGTACAGTCTGACACAGAAATCTTTGGACTATTGTAAACTGTGGAGGAGTGGGGGTAGAAGGAAGTGTGTATAGTAAATATCTCTGAATCTACACTATTGCTGTGTGTCGCGCCGAGCGGGGAACGCGAATAGAGCACAGCAGCATCAGTCTTATAACGCCGTCTAGTACCTGTAGCTGTCTGTCACGCTGAGTTGTTTTCGAGTCGTTCTCATATAGTATTACAATGAAAATTTCAATAAAAATGATCCATATCCAATTAGATAACAGATGATTAGAAAAAAAGCTATATTGCGATGGTGCGACAATTAAAAATATTATGAATGTAACTTTATTGACTGTATAACCTATTCCTATTCACATGGCGTCTTTTTAACGACCCGAGTTTTTAATGCACATGTACGATATATTTTATATATTTCAATAATCTCGCTATCGCTTAGTGGAAAATGTATGGGATTTGACATAAGCACTGGAACAAGTATCGAGCCCAAATGTCAAATACTGCATATTTTCCACGGCAGCGTTTATTGAAAGGCGTTTAGAGTCTCCGCAAACACGTGTGCAGATCTGATTAATCTCATATGAATAGGCATTCATCCATTTGATTCAATTTGTTAATTACTTGCATTTATTGGTGGGTATTTAACAGTCTTGTTACTCATCTCATCGACTCTACATTGAGTTATCAGTGACTACAGATCAGCTTTAGGTACAAGACAGCAGCCGTCCGGGGACTCCAGACCGTTTCTTGGTGCGCTGAGCGCTTGCCGGGCCCGCGCGGGCGTTCGCAGCGCGCGGGTACTGTGTATACGGACTTAGCTTAACTTATGATTATTGGTGCTTGGTTGAAAGTTTGCTTCAAGTGGAATGTATCGATTATGAAGGTGATGATGAAACTATTGTTAAAAGTAAATTAAGTCTAAGATTGGTTCTGTCTTAGAGAGACCGCATCATATACAATTTCAAGTTGGCCGACTATCGAACAACTAAATTGCGTGCTTTCAAAGGCCGCAGACTTAGCCGACTCAGTTGGTGACAGTGTTGCTAGCGCGGTGACGTCTGCGAGAAAATGCGGAAAAATAACACACTACTTCTTAAATTAATAAAAAGAAGACGAAAACAGAACAAAACATTTAGGGTGCATCCGATAATAAGTGATAGATTAGAGTGTGGGAAACATCATACCTTACATTCTAAACTGAGATGTTACCCAGATAAGTTTTAAAGGGCTGGCTTAAGTCTGCGGTGTCTCTTAAAGACTCATGTCAAGGGCAGACCTCCACCTTATTGTAGAGTAGTTTTATATTAGCCCTAATGCTGGAGAACACACGCTAAGTCTAAATTTAAGTTCAGTGCATTTCTTTCTCTCAAAATGAATACGAAAAGGATGGCTGTCATATAATTTGACATATAGAAACGTTCGTTCAATTTTCGACCTTATTATTGAACGAGATAAAATGCAGTGTTTAGGAAGCAACTCCGTACATGCCGTCTAAAATTGTCTCAATGGTTTCTTTGAAATCTATCTATATTTAATTGACGGCTGTAAACAAATTCTTGCTGTCTTTTTCCTATTATATATTGCTAGAAAGAGATATACTGTACTTAAATTTAGAATTAGATTGTGTCTTCAGAATAAGGCCCATTGTCTATGTCTTTAATCCTAACGCTATTCTTGTCACTTCTGCTTTACATCTTCTGTCTTACAATATTGCTTTTTTATAAAAAAAATTTAATACACTTTTTTTCCCCTAATCCGCCTTTTCCCTTGCTGTCCTGAGCATTTTGGTCCTTCAAGACCTCTTTTATTTATACCCCAAATAAATGACCACAAGGTCTGACTTCAGAATGAACCAGAATTATCAGGGAGTACACAGAAATCTGTAAAATTGTCTAGAGCATTGGAATTCGTTAGAAGTAGCTATCCAAATTGTATAATATAATGCCAATAATATTTTTAAATTCTAAGCATCAATGTAATCTTCTCCTTTTTGATTATCAGTGAAGTCACAAAATCCAATTTTTAGCTCATATCTTATTTTTGTGATCTTTTTTGCCACTGACGGCTTATTTTTGTTATAGATTGTGAAACTGATATGATGACCAATTTTAATCTAACCATTATTTACATACATTTTGTTGACCGACCATAAAGCAAATATTAATTTGAATAATCAAGTTTCATGTGCATAAAATATAAATCAGTAATCATAGGTATATAATAATATATCTTTCAACCAAGCACAGCTATAGAAACTAAATGTTGTATTTATGGTTAGAATTATGTATTTTAACCTTCCTTTGCCCGCTGAGTTAGTTCAGTACTGAAAATGGATTCACAGATATAACTTTTGCTTACTCAAATAATTTAAAAATTACTTTTAGACTAGTCAAATGTGACATAATCAGTACCATACTAATCAGATGGGGTTATAATAATAATCCTAAAATATACAATTTATATACAATAATCAAGGAAGACTTTGGCATCTATTGAGAGGAAGTTATGATTATTTCTTTACTTAAGTGTTATTTTAATTGCATCTATTTTGACTGAAAAGTTACATAATTTTTATAATTTTATAATTTTTTTAAGCGGTGTAGCATTGCTTTTTTGTAAAAGCATGTCAATTGTTTAATTTACTTGTTATAGACATATGGTGAACCAAAATAAGTTTTTATTAACTCAGAGATTCTGTTAATTAAGGTGAAAAAGAAGTAGCCTCATTGTAATTTTTAGATTAGATACTCTTTACAATTAATCAAGATTATTTAATAATTAACATGTTAAGTATTAGACCCCCGGATGTTTAAGATACAAGTTTGTTGTCCAATACCAATGAGCTTATCTCCACTAGGATTGTGGAATATGGCTTCTCATTCAATCAAATTGTGAAAATGTCAAGTCATTCAAGTGAGTAATCTAAATGTTAATTAATTTAGACTAGTAATAATCAATCTAATATTTCTGCATACTGCAAGACTCAAAATTCTATAAACTATTTCAGTCATCATTATTAGCATATGAAATTCTATCCGTAAATACAACATGAAGTTCCCAACAAGTACAAAATGGAAAACAATGTTGATAACACTTAAAACTATGTAAAAAACCAATTGTTATTTGTGCAGTGTTTAGTCTAAGTGTCTATGCATTAGATTAACATTTTTGACCCTAATCATCCAACTGTTCAACTCAATGATAATTAATATAAAATTGTAAATTCTAATCTCATTGAGACTATTCTTGAGCCTAAACACAGTATATCTGCCGTATCTGAAGAATTAAGCATCCTGCAGACTATATTATGACGGTACAGGATCAGCTCAATGTTATCTTGGAAATACCATTGAAGTAACAGTAAACCAAAAAAACATCTCAATTGCATCTGTGAAAGTTAGTAAGAACCTTTTGTGAAGTAGGAAATGAGCTAAGTCATCAAATGCCTAAACAGATCTTCATAAATTATAGATAGAACCATCTTGATGACATGAGCTTAAATAAAAAAAGTAAACCAAAATCAGTCCATTCATTTAGGTGCACCGATGCCACAGACAGAGAGACACATATAACTTACAACACCCCTCTTTTTTCATCAGGGGAACTCAAAACAGACTGAAATCTACTGTATGCTTTATGGGAACTTTAACACCATAAAATTATGGTAGTATCTGGAAATTTGATTTTACAAATGGTTTTAGTAGTGTTAATTTAATTTTTTTAGACTCCTATAGATGATAGGTCAAAAGTGGGCTGTGAAAAATGTTATCATAGAAGACAGATCATTATTGTTAAAACAAGATGGTTTCTTGAACTTCTAGAACAGTGTAAGGTGTGTCAACTATAAATTGCAGCTTCTGAACACTGCCCTAGATAAAACAATGAGGATGATTGACCTATACAACTTATCCTCCATAAAAGTTAATGCTCAGATTGGCCTGGTAAGCCGAAAGGACTACACACTGCAACAAATAAAACAAATTATGGTAATATCACATGTGACATAACCCCGCAAGTCGGCATGTGATCGGCGGTTACGCCACGAAGTCCAAGGGCCTGTTGAAACCACCTTTCCTATTCATGTACTGCCTATACTTCCTTTTCAACACGACATGAACATCGCCTTCCACGTTATCACCTACTTTCTTACCTTTCGTTGTATCGAAGCCGCAGAACCCCATGACTTTGAGCATCTCTTGTTCTTCTGCAGTTTTTCCCTCCAAATCTGCGGGGGTTACAATCGGACGCTCTCCGAAGGTTTTCTTCGGCTTCGGCACAAATGAAGACGTAGGTGTAGGTGAAATCGAGCGTGAACGTCGGCGACGCGGCGAGGGGGATCTTCGGCGGTCTGGGGAGCGCCGCCTTCGCTCCAGAGACCGGGAACGGGATCGGGTCCGTTGTCTCCGCCTGTCGCGGTCCCTATCTCGGTCTCTTCTGTCTTCCCGTCGCCTATCGTCGCGTCGCCGCGGGCTCGGCGAGCGACCCATTTTGCCCTGAAATTAAAGTTTATTTCAACTGGAAGTAAAGGTTGAATTTGAAGTTATTTTATTTATATATTTACCTTGGTCTCGAGTCAACAGATTTTAAAATTTTGCAAAAAATAAAAGTTTAACAAAGAAGGAACAACCTAAAGGACCGCCATGTTGGTTACGACTGGTTTGTTTTTAAAATTTTCGTTATGTCAACGACATTTCACTACACCTGTTTTTTAATTTTTACTTTTCAATTTACTATTCTTGTTTCTTACTTCGTATAGTAATAAAACTCTCATTTTTTATACAATAATGTTATAATGCTAAAATATACATATTATAAAACAGTCAAACGTGACTAAAATACATATTATAAATTGCAAATTCCTGCTAGCCTCACGTAAAATGGAACTTATTTATACCGTTCCAACCTACGTAAATGAAAGAGTAAGCACTGATAATTTTTAGACCATATTATTTGTTTTAATCTTAGTAAAATTAAAGGTTTTAATTAATAATGTGAAATAATTTTTAACTTAAATAAATGATTAACTTTTTCAATAACATGCTACAATTTTCTATGTCTTATAATGAGCAGGAGTTACAGTAGTAAGGAACGTAAAGAATTTGATGTTGCCCTAATATAAATTTACCCATTATAAATGCTAACTATGTGATATCAATGTATTTGATAAGTTTGTATTTTTAAAGGATAATTTTCGGACAATTATTTCTTCTTGACCAATGAAAAAAAAAACAAAAAAGGAATACAAAACATCAGTACCAAATTGACCTCGGCAGAGTTGTTATTAACCGGCTTAATGTCACTTAAAATTTTGTCGTCAATTCTATTTAACTGTAAGGCTCTAAAATGTACACCGATAAAAATATTAGTATGTGTGTACATCACATGATGGTACAAGCCTATACTCTAAGCGTTTCCCGTTTCCAATCCGTGATTCAAACGCATTAAAAAGTAATGAGTAGTAAACAGGACATAAATTGGAAAATCGATGAGATGTGTTATTCGATTTCTTTTCAATATTGGTCCGTGCTACGAAATACCACTAAGCAGATAGAAAGATAGAATAAGCTTTCTAATACACCACAAATTACGGATAAAAACATAATGTTTAAAAATTGTACAAGGGCTGTCTTAGTCTTATCGTCAAATAGACATCTCTTTTAGACAATCTCTGGATGGACAGGATAGACAAGAGTAAGAAAAGTGGGTGAAGTTGTTGATGTCATTCAATCGGAGTACAATATAATTATAAATAAATATAAAAAGATAAATAATTTACAAGCATAAACGTAACTATTACAACTACAACACACTAATTAGTGTTCATTCATTTATTTAATGACACATGAAAAGAATAAAATATATTTTTATAAATAAACATAGCGAATAAATACATAAAAAGGATGAATTAGGAAATTGCCGGGTAATACTCCTTAATCATTTTTATGAATACCTCTCGTGATTGAACTTTTCTTATGCACACAGGTAATCCCGGGATAATCTTATTAAAAGTAAAACAAAAAGAGCAAAATTAAATATGTTGTAAATTTTTGCTGGTTTATTATAAGAAAGATGATTACTTATTGTCAAGAAATCCTTCAACTAGACGGAACTCATATATTTAGGTCCATATTTAGTAGTTCAAACTTTGGATGGTAATATTAAAATTACAAAAAAGGTTAGAGAAGAACTAGTGCACAATAATCGCACTAAACTGTATAAATAATGATGTTATATTACTTTATACTTTCAGAATATTACAATTATCTCTAATATTAGAATTATCTCTAAAAATCAATTTGATTGTATTATAGGGTAATTTTTAAATTAGTGTGGTATAGATTTGATTGCAGCGCCATCTGGCCGAAAACCAGTAACAGTAGACTAAAGCGACGCTGCGGCAAAAAAGAGAAGCTCGCGCCGACATCGATCTTCTCCAGTGTCGTGTGGACTCTGTTCTTTTTTACGAACGAAAGAAAGAAATAAGTGCGATTGCGCGTAATGTCGTTGGTGCTAGTGCGTAAAATATAACGAAATAAACTTTGTGCGTGTTCAATTGTTGCAGTGCTATGCGGTTTTTGTGCTTAGTGCAATTCATAGCTTTTTAGTGTGAAGTGTGTTGAAGTGTCATAAAAAAATCGTCGTATAAATCTTTCGGCGCCAACTGCCGGTACGTATTGCATTTATCTGGCTTTCTTTATTACGTATCTATTTACCTTTCCAATAAGAAACGTGTGGTTTCTAAGTGAAACGAGTTTTTCGACGTACACCTTGAAGGGTGTGTCTTGTCGTAAAAACGGGACGTTTTTTTATAGTTCCAACCATTTTAGATCGACGGCAGAGGCGGCGATATTCAAAGGACGTTAGTTACAATGAATTTATTTATATAGTTTAGGTATTGCAGTGCTCTTATGTTTTCTTTAATAAAACTATTACTAGTTAGAATTATAAAACGTTCCGTAAATCAATCATACCCTTCTATGTTAAAATATACCTCGTTTTGAGTGTAAAGGTAATTTTCTTATATGGAATAAGTTCAGCATTAGGGCGTAACTCTACGATTTCAATTGTAAAGGTAGAGTACCTACCTATCTAATAAAAAGATGATGTCATTTATGCCGGGCCGACTGACCGTATAATCCGACTAAAATGAATACACACCCACTTATCACATTGTACTACATTCCAAGCTACTTTAACAATTCGCCAATAATGTCTGTTACCTATTGAAAAATAATCAAACATAACTTAGCACAAAAATTAAATCAAAAGATTTGAGCTTTTGTTACCTAATAATTGAATTATTAAGTAATTTTATAGGTTATTTTAACATTCTATTACAAATCGCCATTATTTTTCCTATTACAGATAAAGTTTTACTGATAACAAATTGCATTGTTATCTAATTAATTGATACATTTATTTTATAGAGGAATGATTATGTGCCAGTCAATTGTAATATAATTTCAATGCTTAATTCATTGTGATTATTATGAACTTTGTAAATATTTTAATTGCAGACATTCTGTTACATATTAATTTGTCTGTCTTTTTAGTCCAATAACAACAATTGACCATCCAACACAATCAACACTTAAAGCAATCTCTTGTTCTAGTAATTAAAAAAAATTGCTCAACCTATGACCTTTCTCCGGATGTCATATATCTCCATGTCAAATTTCATCTAATTAGGTTCAGCGGCTTAGGAGTCAAAATGTAGCAGATTGACAGACAGACAGAGCAACTGGCCCTAATTCTGTAGAACAAACACTTAAACGAAATTTTACTTCAGTCCATCTCATTCGTATAATATACAAAAAATATTAAAGCAAAAATTTTTAGTACCCCTGGCCTTATTAATCATCTATCTAACACCATCTCATTGAGACTATTCATAAGAGCCCAAACACGCTATATCTGCTGTAAGTTTCTGAAGAATTTAGAATCCCGCAGACTTTTTGATGGTTTAGGATCAGCTCAAGGTCATGGGAATATCACCGAAGTCACTGTACATCAAATTTCAAATCAATCAGATCTGTGAAAGTTAGTAAACCCCTTTATCATGTAGAAAATGAGCTAATAGTCATCAAACGCCTTAACCAATTTTTATAAATTATAGCTAAGTACCATCCTAGTCACATCACCTTTCAAACAAAATTAAACTGAACCAAAATCGGTCCATTCGTTTAGGAGCTACAATGCCACAGACAGACACAGATATGTAGATACACAGACTGACTCGACAAACTTATAACACCCGTCTATTTCTTCGGGGTTAAAAAAGCATGGCTTTCATGTCATTTAACATATTATTATAGAAACGATTTAGAGTGAGACCAATTGTGATTTAGCATTATTAAATTTGCTTATTTCAACAGCTCCAATGCAGTTCATCAAAACTGAAAATATCTTCTTTTTTTTATTAGGTGTAACATTTTCTACAGAGCTATATTTTACACCCACTAAAGATAATAAGTGAAAATTATGTAGTTCTGGAAGTTGAAGTGGTAAAACATCGAAAATAAAACTCCATTCCATAAGTTTATACATAATGAATTTAATTATTAATTTATCATTTTCAAATATACCTACCTACTAGCCACAGATAGAACTTTGCGTCTACCATAATTTAGTCACCAAGTAACCCTGAACATGGGCTAAAATTGAGTTTCAGTTCAATGCTAGTCTGCTATGCTTTGATTACAGTCTAACCAGAAAAGGTCAGAGGATCTGGTTATGTGACCTCCAACTGCCGGAACACAATAATGCTGTTACACTATGGTTATAGCTGCAGACATAGTAAGATCACATCTTATTACTAGCTTTTTCTAAAGTCCGCCTGCCTAGCTACCACTGTAGCTAGCCAGGTAAACTAAAAAAGGCATATCACCAACCAAACCTAGCCGAAAATTCCTGCACCCACGGGAATCGAACCCCAGACCTCTAGGTCTGAAGTAGGTGGTCTCAAACACAGGTGGTTTAAAGTTCTGTCTGTATTTTAAAGCATAATTTAACACTCATCTAGAACCAAGCCGATTAAAATAAGTCAAAAGTGTATGGATCAAATAACTGTTTTACGTGTATTCCCATTAGTCACTGTGGAGTAGTCTCATGATGGGACTACTGGAATTTTTTCCCAAAGTTCCATTAACTGGACTACTGGTAATTTTAATTGCCAGAGGTTCCACTGACTGACTGACTAAATTCATAATTCCTTACTATAAGTCAGTTATGACATTAATTGTTTGGTTACATTAAAACTGTTATGAGTAGGTATGTGTTTTATTTCATAGTCTGTAAGTAGATATAAACCCTTTTTAAAAAAGATTTTTCCAAATACAAACAAAGCCAGTTTGATAATGTAGGCCAAATCGTTCCTGAACCTCTAGGAAAAAAATACCAATAGTTGTGGGACTACTCCACTGGCACTACTGTGAATACACACTGTTTTACTATTTGATAAAAATGGTTTATTAATTGATAGAGTAAATTTTTTTTTTGCTCACAACTACATTTTTTGCTTTGCAAATCAAATAAAATATGTCATCTGTGGAGAACTTTAATTGCCCTATTAGAAATTAGATTTTATTTAACTTAATTTGACTTGTAAATCTAACAGCTTTATTTACAACATTATAATAATAAAGCTTTATTTCTCAAATCAATACATTTTGTTTAAACTTTAATTTAACTTAGATTATTTGTTAGTAGTGTTAGTTAGTGACTCTGTAGAAGGTTATGTTAGTAGGTTAGTTATTTTAATTGATTTGATCAAATCAATTGTTGCTACCTAAATTAATGTTTGTGTAAAAGCCAATTATTACAAGCTTCCACATATAAATTGAAAGTATGTCCCAGATAGTATTATTTGTTTTTAGGGTTCCATACTCAAAGGGTAAAACGGGAACCTAAAACGGGATGATGTAATTCTGTTGCCACCATAACAACAAATACTAATAAACAGAATAAAATAAATATTTAATGGGGCTCTTATAATTTTTAGATGTTTTTGCTCAATACTGATAACGGCAACAGGTGGACTTTTTTTCCTATTTGTGGCAAAACATAAGGCGTATTGGTCGATGGTAGAGGCCAATGCCAAAAGGCACGCCGAAGTTATAGATTTAACTTAATGAAAAACTTTAAAGAAATGTGACAGTTTTTCGGAATAAATAGTCATTTTATATAAGACAGTTGTAGCACTATGAAAGGTTGTTGTTATCCTGATTACACATAGGTATACATAAACTCTATTGTATTGTGCCTTTCCTGGGCCATCTAAAACATAATAACCGTCCTGCGCTATCGACACATGTCGGACATATCTGTCTTTCTGTCTGGCGTCTCGCCAAGTCGTCTTATATTTGTGACATGCTTAGAATGCTTAGACATGGGCAAGGAGGAGGGCTGTGAACTTAGAAATGAAGCTGTATTAAAATGGAATGGAGTAACTTAAATTAAACCTTGACATGAGATTAATAAAAGCTATCGTCACAATCGCTGATACGTCGTTTTAGTTACGCGGCAGGTAAGACAACGTACAATCGCGTTTTATGTCATTTTTAACCGCCGACGAAAAAAGAGGGGTGTTATAAGTTTGACGTGTCTGTCTGTGTATCGGTGTATCTGTGTGTCTGTCTGTGGCATCGTAAAGCCTAAACGAATGGACCGATTTTGATTCGGTTTTTTTTGTTTGAAAACTGATGTGACTACGATGGTTCTTAGCTATAATTTATGAAGATCGGTTCAGGCGTTTGATGACAATCAGCTCATTTTCTACATGATAATAGGATTTTACCTATTAACTTTTAAAGATCCGATTGTTTTCAAATTTGGTGTACTGACACTTCGGTGAGATTTCCATGACATACTAACCTTGAGCTGATCCTATACCATCAAAAAGTATGCGGAATGCCTAATTCTTCGGAAACTTACAGCAGATATAGCGTGTTTGCGCTCTCATGAATAGGCTTAAAATGAGATGGTGTTAGATAGATGATTACGCCGGGGGATATTTTTATTTTATTGTGTAATTATTTTTATTTTAATAATGAGGAGATCCGCCGCTGGCTAAACGTGAGGCGTGTGTGAGGGTCGCCCATCTTATTATATTATATATTATATTATTTGGCTGCGTTGAAATGCCTGATGGTAAACGGTTACCGTAGCCTATAGACGCTCGTGGCACTCGGGCACTAATCACGCGTTTTCACCGTAGCGGCGTAGCCTATAGACGCTCGTAGCACCTTGGGCACTACTCGCGCGTTGTTACCGTAGCCTATATACGCTCGTAGCACCTTGTGTACTACTCACGCGTTGTTACCGTAGCCTATAGACGCTCGTAGCACCTTCGGCACTACTCACGCGTTGTTACCGTAGCCTATATACGCTCGTAGCACCTTGTGTACTACTCACGCGTTGTTACCGTAGCCTATAGACGCTCGTAGCACCTTCGGCACTACTCACGCGTTGTTACCGTAGCCTATAGACGCTCGTAGCACTTTGGGCACGTAATGGGCCGTGAATTTTACATCGGACTTTTGTCACACACTGTATAAGCCCACTCCAAGACATTGGCTACCTCTCAATCTACCTGACATTGCTGCTGGGATTCCCATACTATATTCATTCTTTATTTTATCGTAGCTAGTAGATTAAACGATCTGAATTTTCATCCTAAATTAAAGACGCTATGACTCTTGGCTGTATGCCAGCTGTCGTTTAGTCTGTCTAGGTTTCTCAATGAGTTTGAGATGCTTCATCTAGTCAATGGTTTTGAGCCAGCAACAGCTGAAAATCTGACTTCCGTACCGTTCTGATTGTTCTGAATTATGTGGCCGTACTCCGAAAGTTCTAAAGATTTAGATCTCCCAATAAGTTCTACGGGATTTTTTAACGGAAAAGAGCAGACGGTTCGGCTGATGATGAGTGGTTTACATTTCCTAAAGACATCTGTTGGTCCCAGATAGCCTTAAGAGCGGATCCGGGGCTTTGAGACCTTAGTGAGTCCTCAAGCTTTAGAGGCGAATTGCCTGGAGGGTTTCTAATCGTCAGGCATCACCTTTTAGTAGATTTTTACTTTCCAGGGCTCTTGAGGCGCGAGGGAGCGACAGCATTTAGGGCTGTTTTAGAATGTAATAAATATAATATGCGTTTACAATATGAAGTAATTACCTAGATAAGAGTCTCCTAGACTTAATAATAATGATAATATTATTTATTGCACACAATAGACAAAATAAACGATGTGAAGCTACAAACATAAAACAGTACAATTTTTGCCGCGTACCGGCAGACGCAGCGTTGGTAGGCCCCCCACAAGGCGGACCGACGATCTGGTGAGGGTCGCGGGAAGCCGTCGGATGCGGACAGCGCAGAACCGATCGGTATGGAGATCTTTGGGGGAGGCCTATGCCCAGCAGTGGGCGTCTCTCGGCTGAAATGATGATGATTGGTAAAAAGCAATTACCTAATTGTACTGTTGCTGATTATGCTGTTGTTGATGTTGCTGAGGAGCTCGGTGGCGTGAGGAGCTCGGTGGCGTAGTGGTTTGAGCGCTCTGGTTTCGATCACGAAAACAAAGCAACTTTCGCCATGGTTGGTCCCTGGATGGGTCAATCAAATTTATAATCTTGAGCTCCTCCGTGCTTCGGAAGGCACGCTAAGCCGTTGGTCCCGGTTGTTACTGCAACCGCTTTAACCCACCTACCCGCATTGGGCCAGCGTGGTGGTGTTATGGCCCAAACTCCTTATGTGTTTCTCCCATGTAGCAAGGCCTGTGCCCAGCAGTGGGACGTATATAGGCTGGTGATGATGATGACTGTTGCTGATTTATTGTTTCGTCACCATCAGCATTTCAGCCGAAAGACGTTCACTGCAGGACAAACTGCTGTGCTACACGCATTCAGCGGCTACCCGCGACCTTTACCAGATCGGCAGACCACCTTGTTGGAGGCCTGCTCACGCTGCTTCTTCCGGTTCGTGGTCGCCGCTGCAAAACTCTTCAACCCCAACCCCCATCGGCTCTGCGAGGGATGTGTCCTTGGCAACTCTGCACTGTGTCAGTGACTTTGGTTCTCTTACGGATCTCCTCATCTCTGATTCGGTCACCAAGAGACTCCGAGCATTGCATTCATTGATTACCTCAACACAATTCCTAATGCTTGCTTGTGTTATTCAGGAATCGGCAAAGGATATTGAAATATGCCGAGTAATATTTCAGTGCTGGCATTCCGCCAAAGAAATGAGTAATAGTGGTATAGTAAATGATTCTGCCTGTTTTCCATTTGGAATCGCGGTATAAATATTATAGTTTGATGTTGGAACTAGTCATATATTGTGATGAGGTTTTTGTAATGTCAAACTGACGGATGGGCCTGTGGTGATCATCACGTATAGACACCGGCTTCCTATTCGTTAAGATCCACTCCACAGAATAAACAATCCTTAAGTAACTCTTAAGTTTCATCTTCTCAAAATCAAAGTCATACAAGTGTCCTCCGAACAATGCCTAAGGACACCTGTGGGTCAATTCTGCTATTTATTTTCCTAAACGGATCGGCTGCGGTTCGGTATCGTTACCAATGCGGTTGTATTACAAAAAGGTATTCCACTAACATTGCTTATAAATCCGCAACGCTAACGAAACGCTCTCGGTTGGTTCAATTTCGGCTCTATAATTGTTAGCAATATTGCAAGAAACAAATATATTTTGGCTTACTGACTAGACAGTTGTTAATTTTGGACAGTTTGAACAAAGAACTATCGATGCGTTTCGGCTGCCACAAATGTTAAATATTTAGCAGAATACGAAACAATAATTGAACCGAACGGTTCGCGGTTATGTGCTTGTTAGTAGAATACCAAACTGATGCGTTTCGGTTACGTTTCGATTGCGTTGAGATAGCAAAATACAAAAACGTTGTAAGTTAAGCGTTCAGATCAAAATACAATAGCAGAATTCGGGGGCTGGTTTGATACATTCAAAGTCTCTGATACATGGCTACCATGCTTAACGAACTGAAGAGCTGATAAAGCTCAGCAGGAGTATCCCGAGTGCCTTGATTAGAGCTTTGACAGGCCACTGCAAACTGAACAGACACTTATTCAACCTAAAACTAAGTGATTAGGATGTTTGCAGATTCTGTGCACAGGAGCGTGAAACCCCAATGCACCTCCTTTGCAACTGTAGACCTTTTTTTTATCCACAAACGAAGCCTTCATCTGGGGAGACACACTATTGATCCTAATGAAGTTAAGGCCCTTGAGGTTGGGAAAATCCTAAAATTTATGGAAAGTGCCCAAATCAAGGCTTTATTATAAACTATTGGCGGCAAGTCACAATAGATCTTTTAGGTCGCAGTGACAAATCAGTTTTAACTAGACAGAAAAGCCCCAAATACAAAATAATAATAAAACTCTTATGTTTTTAGTTTAAAAGGAAGAGGTAAAATGCATGGAGTTGATGGATTACGTCCTGTGGTTACCCTTCGCGTGGGTGACTTGGATTCCGCCAAAGAAAACTCACCAACCCACCCTACGAGTTACCAAGGACTTGGGATAACCCTGGATGAAATTCCTTTCGTCTGCTTGTTTTTTAAGCTATCGTACTACCCTCAAACTCGAAAGTATTATATGTCAACCAACACCATACAGAGACTCGGGTGACTGCAGGTACCTAGAATTTGCAAGGTAGCATGTTCTGTTCCCGGCCTGACATTTTTAACCCCCGACAAAAGTGTGAGGAGTAAGAGGGGTGTTAGTTTGACGTGTCTGTCTGTGGCATCGTTCCTAAACGAATGGACCAATTTTGATTCGGTTATTTTCGTTTGAAAGCTGACGTGATCTGGATGGTTCTTAGCTATAATTTATGAAGATCAGTTCAGGCGTTTGATGACTATCAGCTCATTTCCTACATGATAAAAGGGTTTTACTAACTTTCACAGATCCGATTGATTTGAAATTTGGTTTACTGTTACTTCGCTGATATTTCCAAGACATGCGACTTTGAGCTGATCCTGTACCATGAAATAGTCTGCGAGATGCTCAATGGGGTAGTTGACAACTTTTTTTTTATTTCGTAAATAAGAAGTATATAACTCATAAAGAAATATTGCAAAGGAAATAGTATGTAAGATCAATAGTTTCACAGATATAGTGGTATGTTTAATGTGTTGCGGCGCATCGTCCAAAAACGCTCCATAGAAAATCTACGGAACAGGTGACGTCACATGTTCTTATGTTACTAAGAAATGTATGGGCATACTGACAAAATTAATAATAACTATGAAATATGTATGTTTTTATTCATATTTATCATAATATTAGTTGTTTTTGTTGTTATATTGGTTGTCAGCAATCTAATATCATTAAAATTTTTGATATATTTTGGAAAAAAATGATCATTTTTAAAATTTTCTAAACAGTACAACTTCAACAATATTCCGTATCTTTTATGTTTGTAAAAAATAGCGCCAGATTTAAACTTAGGCAACAGCCCAAGCGTGTTTTGGGCTCATAAGAATAGTCTCAATGAGATGGTGTAAGATGATAAAAATTTCAATTTTATATTTTTCCTAAATGTCTTTTTCAAAATTCTTAAACATTTAGCGATTTAAAAATAAATGTGTTATTTTACTCCATTAGTTAACCGTTGTGCTACCGCTCTCCTTTCATTCAATTAAAGCTTATCGTGTCTTGAATCGAATGGGATAAGCATCTCCGATTTATGCTGTTAGTTCCAGTCGTTATCGAGTTAGCAGGCGGTAGCGCCAGCTGTAAATTGCTGTGATTCCAGTTAATGTCTTAACTGGACTCTGGTTTACGGCTTGTACGTGTCTTGTGTCTAAAAATCTGATGGAGTTAGAGAACATGGAGTCAAATACCAACTACAGTCAAAACAGAATATAATGACATGGTTTGTAACGACAGATCGGTTAAAACAACCGAATGGCGAGGTCCCGGCCGAATCTCTATATAAACTAATATGTACACATACCGCCTATAGCGACATTGGATACAGCGACTTATCGCTTAAAACGACGAAACTTCATTGACATTCATCGGTTACAACGACCAAACGTACCAAACACTAAAATGACCGATTACTTTAAAAACTTCTGTGAACTGTACTGTAGGTAGGTATTTTATTTTTTTCATAATAAACTTTTTTATTTCTTTTAGCTACATTTTATTTGAAAACAAGTTCATATGTATAACCTATCCCCATACTACAAACATACATATGACTATTAATATGACTGTCCTTGTGTATATTGCTTATAACAACTATCGGACATAACGTCCGAATTGGTCCGGTCCGGTCTGGCACAGGGCTCTTCTCTCCAAGCTCCCAGCATACGGTCTGCCCGCTTAGCTCTGTAACTGGATTGCCGGCTTCCTGCATGAGCGAAGAATCCGTGTCCTCGCAGATGGATGCGCTTCACGGTTCATGTCAGTGAATGCTGGTGTACCACAAGGCTCTGTTCTATCCCCCACACTCTTTCTTCTGCATATCAATGACATGCTTTCGTTAGGAAACATTCATTGCTAATTTGCTATGCTGACGACAGTACAGTGCATGGGGGATTTTACGGTCGCCCAAGGGCTGGGCGCGCTGAAACCGAGAGCGAGAGAGAGAATCTTACCATTGTGCTCAACAGGGTGTTGAACCTCGTATCTGAATGGGGATCTAACAATCTTGTTGAGTTTACAGCTAAAATGTCGCCGTTCCTTCCCCTTCCGTCTCTTCAGAGCACTACTCTTTCAGCACAGGGCTCCCTAAACTTGCTAGGCATGGAGATTTGTTGCGATCTGAATTCCAGGAACTACATCGAAACCGTGATCAAAACAGCCTCACGGAACCTCGGTGTCCTGAACAAGTTGCGTCGATTATTCACGCCTGACCAATTATGCCTGCTCTATAAAACTCAGGTCCGGTCTTGCGTGGAATATTGCTCGCACTTGTGGGATGGTTCCGCAAAGTACCTCCTCGATCCCCTGGACAGATTGCAGCGTCGTGCTGTCCGTATCGTTGGCGATGTAGAGGTCACGAACAACCTTGAGCCTCTGTAATTGTGTCGAGACATAGCGTCGCTTAGCGCCTTCTATCGGCTATATCACGGAGAGTGCTCTGAGGAGCTATTTGACCTTATGCCACCTTCCCCCTTTCTACTCAGAAGCACGCGTGCCAGTCTTCGGAGTCATCAATTCACTGTCTCCACCTCAACATCACGTACAAAGAAATTTAGTAGCTCGTTTCTTTGTTGTTTTTTTTTATATAACTTTGTCGTACTTCCAGAACTTGGAATTCTTTGCCAGCACATGTGTTCCCTCCTTCTAATAACATGAGTTCCTTCAAAAGAGGCGTGAAAAAGCACCTTTCGGGCCGGCAAGGTGGAGGCGGCTAGAGCAGTGTCTGAACTGCGCTAGCTGTCTTCGCATATGGACTCTTCTTACCGTTTCACATCAGGTGGTGTTGAGTCATTCGTCGTGCTTTGTATATAAAAAAAAAGAATTATACGGTCCCAATAATGTCGTTATATCCGGTTTCGACTGTAAGTGGTTTGTTTGATCATCAATTTAGCAGTCTCATCATCATCATCACCAGCCTATATAGGTCCTGCTGCAGATCTTCCGACATGAGAGAAACACACGAGGAGCTTGGGCCATAACACCACCACGCTTGCCCAATGGCGGGTTGGTGAGTTAGAGCGGTTGCAGTAACAACCGTGACCAACAGCTTATCGTGCCTTCCGAAGCACGGAGGAGCTCGATATTATAATTTTGATTGACTCATCCCGGGACCGACCATAGCGTAAGTTATATCTGCCGCTTACTATAATAGGTTAGGTTTTACAATGGCGACTGTGGACCCGAAGACGCGTACGCAGGCATCAAACAAGATCGCTAGGCGGGCCGTGCTGTTTGCCACACTTATCTTATAAAAAAATCTTTAAACTAGACCATGTTGAAACCTCCCATGTCCAGTAATTACCAGTGTAGGGGAAAGCTATCCTTAACTTTCCCCTTCACACCACCCAGTGAACTGGCTCGCGTCCCAAATAGGAAAAGCAATGCAAGCAGGTCTACCTAGCGTTGTCCATAACCGACTACCAGTCTTGCTTTTTATACGACAGGTGTGGCAAATAAACGTACACTCCGCCTGATGGTAAGCGGTTACCGTAGCCTATAGACGTTCGTAGCACCTTGGGCACTACTCACGCAATATCACTGTAGCTTATAGACGCTCGTAGCACTTTAGGCACTACTCTCGCGTTGTTATTGTAGCCTATAGACGATCGTAGCACCTTGGGCGCTACTCACGCGTTGTTACCGTAGCCTATAAACGCTCGTAGCACACCGGGTACTACTCACGCGTTGTTACTGTAGTGTAGCCTATAGACGCTTGTAGCACATCGGGCACTACTCCCGCGTTGTTACTGTAGCCTATAAACGCTCGTAGCACTTTGTGCACTACTGTCGCGTTGTTATTGTAGCCTATAGACGCTCGTAGCACCTTGGGCACTACTCACGTGTTGTCACCGTAGCCTATAGACGATCGTAGCACTCAGGCACTACTCACGCGTTGTTACCGTAGCCTATAGACGCTCGTAGCACTCAGGCACTACTCACGCGTTGTCACCGTAGCCTATAGACGCTCGTAGCACTCAGGCACTACTCACGCGTTGTTACCGTAGCCTATAGACGCTCGTAGTACTCAGGCACTACTCACGCGTTTTTACCGTAGCCTATAGACGCTCGATCACTTCGGACACTACTCACGTGTTGTTATTGTAGCCTATAGACGATCGTAGCACTCAGGCGCTACTCACGCGTTGTCACCGTAGCCTATAGACGCTCGTGCACTTCGGACACTACTCACGTGTTGTTACCATTGCCATTAGGGCATGCACCCGGTTCTACCCGGTTCCGAAAAGACCCGGTTCTACCCGGTTCTTTCAGCTCTCAAAGAACCGGTTCTTAAAAATATATTACCCGGGTTTTTCGGTTCCTATGAATGTCATCAAAGAAATCAAATATTTAACGATATTGTTTGAGATAAATCGAACTTAGAATATGTAAGGCGTGGCATGGCTACACTAGTAAGGGTATGGGGCAGCATAGCAGTTCACAGCATTCATTCGCCACCATTTTGTCTTGCTCAGTCAGTGCATCGTTAATTATCAAAGTGTACTGGTGTGTCGCTCATTAATTATTGATAGTTAGTATTGGTTTCGCCTGAAACGGTCAACGGGTGATCTTCGAGCGTATTTATTGCATGTCTGGGGTGAAGCTATAGATAAACGTAGTGAGTCAGTGGCTGTTAGACATTGCTAAAGCTTTTCATCGGGTCTGGCACAGGGCTCTTTTCTCTAAGCTCCCGGCATACGGTCTACTCACTCAGCTGAGTGGGCAGACCGTATGACCGTATACGGCGATCCAGTTGCAGAGCTCAGCAACTGGATCGCCGGCTTCCTGCATAAGCAGAGAATCCGTGTTCGGGGTTCATGCCAGTGAACGCTGGTGTACTTCAAGACTCTGTTCTATCCCCTACTCTCTTTCTTCTTAATATCAATGACATGCTTCTATTAGGAAACATTCATTGCTATGCGGATGACAGTACAGTGCATGGTGGATATTACGGTCGCCCAGGGGCTGGGCGCGTTGAAACCTAGATGGAGAGAATGAATCTTACCATTGAGCTCGACAGGGTGTTGAACCTCATACCTAAATGGGGATCTAACAATCTTAATGAGTTCAATGCTAAGAAAACACAGGAGTGCGAGTTTACAGCCAAAATGTCGCCGTTTCTTCCCCTTCTCTCTCTTTAGGGCACAGGGTTCCATCAACTTGCTCAGTATGGAAATATGCTGCGATTTGAATTAGAGGAATTACATCGAAACTTTTATCAAAACAGTCTCCCAGAAGCTCGGTGTACTGAACAAGGTGCGTCGATTTTTCACGCTAGATCAATTATGCCTTCTGTACAATACCCAGGTCCGGTATTGCGTTGAATATTGCTCGCACCTGTGGGATGGCTCCCCCAAGTACCTCCTCGATCTTATCCCACCTTCCCCTTCTTACTCAGGAGCACGCGTGCCGGTCTTCGAAGTCTTTACTGTTCACTGTTTCCACTTCAACATCTCGCACAAAGAAGTTTAGTTACTCGTTTCTTTGTCGGACTTCCAAAACTTGGAATTTATTGCCGGCACACTTCGAGCCTCTGCAATTGCGGCGAGACATTTCATCAATTATTGCATCGCTTTTTGAACTTATGCCACCTTCCTCCTTTCTCTTTCCCTCGTGCGTGGCGGTCTTCGGAGTCATCAATTCACTGTGTCCACCTCAAAATCGCGCACAAAGAAGTTTAGTAACTCGATTCTTTGTCTTCAAAATCTTGGAATTCTTTGCCAGTACATGTGTTTCCTCCTTCCTTTAAAATGGATTCCTTCAAATGAGGCGTGAAAAGTGACCTTATGGGCTGGCAAGGTGGAGGCGGCTAGAACAGTGTGTTTCAAGCTTCACTACCTGTATCCGCATATGGACTTTTCTTACCGCTTCACATATTGATATACATGACATATTGATTATTTAAAAACTTTGTTTAGCAATTTCCCATATTATTTATTTCCTTAACTGTGATTAATAGAGTTTCTAAACAAAACCAAAACAAATTTAATAGAATTTAATTTCACGACCCGAAAGAACCGAAAAAACCCGGGTACCCGGTTCTTCGGTAATACGGAACCGAAAAACCCGGTTCCTAAATAAGGTCCGGTTCTGCATCCCCTAATTGCCATAGCCATCAAACAGCCACAAATCAACTGTGGCCATGGTCGATACAGGATTGTTCAGTCAACATTTATAAATCTCGAGCTCCTACGGCTTCGTCGTGCACGATAAGCTCCCGGCTGTTACTGCAACCGCTTTAATCCATCAATCTGATGTGTTTTTAACCGACTTCAAAAAAGGAGGAGGCTATCAATTCGACTGTTTTTTTTATTATGTTTGTTACCTCAGAACTTTTGACTGGGTGAACCGATATTGATGATTCTTTTTTGTTCGATGCGGAATAGTTGCCATTTGGTCCCATAAAATAAAATTTTTTTTGAAAATCAATTGCGTAGTATGGTTTTTAAATCTAAATAACTGGAATGAGTAAGTCATCTATGTATGCGAAATTGCGGATTATTGCTTTCCTATGACTTTTTTCTGAAATGATAGTAGGAAACAATATAAGCTGACGGTCACCCATCTAAAAGTTATCACTAAAAATTGTGATTAAAAAAAATTAAACAAAAATTAAAACTAACTTCAAAACACTGAAAAGGATAAAATAATTAAATTTAAGTAGGTACTCATCCCCTGGAAACATATTTTTTTGAGTTGGTGCTAAGTTGTTTCCAGAAACAATAGATAGTGAAGCAGTACTATGGCCCAAACTACTGATGTCTTTTTTTATACACAAAGCACGGCAAATTACTCACTACCACCTGATGTGAAGCGGTAAGAAGAGTCCATATGCGAAGACAGCTAGTGCAGGTTGAACACACTGTTCTAACCAGCGTTGCCAGATTTTTTTCCTGGCAAGTCGGGATTTTGAAACTTTTTGAGTGAAAAAAGCGGGATTCTTTCGTCGAAAGCGGGACATAGTAAAAATAATGATGAGATAATGATCAGATGTTTTCAAATATTTATCTTTTTATTTGAGTTTACTCAGTTTTAGTACAATATATAGCAAAACTAGCCATAGAAAAGGTATTTTTAATGATTTATCCTATTGTTAAGTGGTTGAGTCTTTTTTTCGTTTGCACATCACGCTGCACGCATGGCGGAGTTATCCCCGAAAAGCGGGACTGAGCCTGTCCGCGCGGGACATTTAATTTTGATTTAAAAATCGGGACGTCTGGCAACGCTGCGCGTCAGCCTATAAGATGCCTGTTCTATGTAGAATGGCCTGTGTCCAGCAGAGGGACGTCGAAATTGGTAAGAACTGCTCTTCTCTGCGTATCCTTTGTTCCGCTGCACAAGGATATCAAATTGACTTAACTCCTTCACCGATCATCGGATCCGTTTCGGTTGCGTAAACACAGCTCATTACGGCTTTGCCATTTCGCAGACAGTCGCCGGCGCAGCTTGTTTTAGGGCGGCACTCCAGTGACGCGCGCTAGTTATGTCACGCGATGTTTCCAAACCAAACAAAAATGCTATAAGGTATCACAGCTCTGCCCACAGCCGCGAACTGAAGGCTGCTGAATTTAGAGAATCGCGTAGCTGGTTTCGATAGCTAAACCAAAGCAACATTCGCCATCGTCGATTTGACTGCAACCTCAGTAATCACCAACCCGCATTGGGCCATCGTGGTGGTGTTATCGCCCAAGCTAGGTGGTAGGCCCTTAGGCAGGGTCGTCTGGGTAGGTACCACCGCCTTTCTTATTTCAGCCGTGAAACAGTTCGCTGTGTTTCGGATTGAAGGGAAAGGTAGCCAGTGTAATTACTGGGCATGGACGGCATTTCATCTTAGGCCCCAGGATGACAACGCACCTGCAATATCAAGTGATTTTTGCTTGTTATTGCAGGTGTCTATAGGTGGCGGTTACTGCTTTCCATCAGGTGGACCGTCAGCTTGTTTGTCATCCAGTTGTATAAAAAAAAAAAGCTCGGTATAGTGGGATTAGTGGGCAGTGTTGCCAGTGGCCCATAGTCAAAGTAACAAGAAGACAACTCAAAAAGTAACATTTTGATGTGAAAATTAACATTTTTTTTATACAACTGGATGACAAACAAGCTGACGGCCCACTTGATGGTAAGCGGTTACCGCCGCCTATAGACACCTGCCATAACAAGGGGAAATCACTTGATATTGCAGGTGCGTTGTCATCCTGAGGCCTAAGATGAAATGCCGTCCATGCCCAGTAATTACACTGGCTACCTTACATTACTTTATTATATGTAGAAAGCGACTCGTATGCTGTAATTTAGTACTTTATAATACAAAAAATAAATAAGTAAGCCAATACGGTGACCAGTTTTAAGCGATTTCAGGCTACTATTCAATACAAAACAACAGGCTACTCCAAAGAGTAGTTTTATGCCGACTCGGTGTGAATTTTACAGCGAACTTTTTTTAGGTAAACTCTATAAATTACGTTAAATTAACATTTTGAGTCGTGTAACATGAGAGACATGGTATTTTACTATTTATTAAGTCAATATTGGTTAATTCAAACAATAAGTGAAGCATAAGTCTATTATATAATCATGAAATGTAACACTGTATTATGTGTGACGGTTTGTTTCCGTAAATAAATAAATGAAAGGGTCAAAAGTTACATAAAACGTTACAGAAGTTACATTATGGCAACGCTAAGTGGGACGGATATAGGCTGGAGATAGATAGCTCTGTGTAGACTATAGCACGCACTGTGCTTCACCCTTACTAAACCAGTCTGGGCTTATGCCCCATCATAATCTCGGCTTTACGTAACGGTAAAAAGGTTTATTATTTTTAACTGATATTGACAAACCGCACCTAGTTAGCTCTGCAGTGTGTTAAAGTGAGGACCTAACTGGCGATGGTAGCAAATGAAACGAAGAAGGTTATCTATTAGTCGTGTATGTTGCTATGTTTACTTGACACACTTGTAAAAACAAAGCGATCTCGGAACTTAATTTTTTTATACCTTTATTTACAAAACTCCACAGTAATTAATTTACACAATTTTTAAAAATTAACAGCTGGTATTGATAATGAATCATAATGCCAATAACGTATATTTACTGTTTAATCTGTAAAGCGGCAATATACCACCGGTGGGCGATGACAATAGAAAATCAATTGTGTCTGGAGTCTTATGCTTGACGGGTTAAAACTATACTGTTATTGCGGCCAAGCATGATTGTTTAACACTGTGCATTCGGATACAAAAAAATTTAAAAACATAAAGAAAACTCAATCACAATGACAAATTAAATAAAGAAAGAAAACGATGAAAAAATATAAAAAATGTAAATAATTTGTTTGTTTTGTTGTTGTTATTTGTAATTGGTACAATAAAGTAGGCGTTTAAACGCATAAAAAAACATTAAAACGTGATTAATACCAATCTCTTGGAATACCAATAAAAAGTGGGTATCGAAAAAAAACTAGTTTATCATAAATCGTTTGCAACAAACATCTGGTAGGATGTGCCATTTACCTACATGTTCCGGGAACGAACTCCGATCTAAATATAGCCATGTTACGAAGTAATGGGTGTTCCCTGGCGAAGTGGGGCTCTGTAGACACGTTGCTGATTGGTTTGTCTTTTGATATCCAAAGTGAAGGGATTTATTTCTCTGGCTAAAGGTGGATCGGTGACCGCGGAGAATAGAGCGCCTTTTTTAAAAGAATTATGAATAGTAAAAACATTTTGGTAACAATTACAAATAAAGATAGAAAGCGATTAAAATATGTATACATATATATACTAGGTGGTACATATACTAGGTGGTAGACCCGTATGTAGGGTCGTCTGGGTAGCTACCACCTGCAATATCAAGTGATTTTTCCTTGTTATTTCAGGTGTCTTTAGGCGGCGGTAACCGCTTACCATCAGGTGGGCCGTCAGCTTGTTTGTCATCTAGTTGTATAAAAAAAAATGCTCCAGGCGGGAATCGAACCCGCGTCTCCTGATTTCCGGCTAGGCGCCACCGGAGTACTAGGTATAACCTGCTAAATTCTTTATCGCTTTCTTTCCGCGAGACGTGGGTTTGATTCCCGCCTGGAGCATATATTTTTTCATCGGTTTCTTTCTTTATTTGTAATTGTTACAAAAGTAGGTGCATCAAAAACATTAAAATGTGATAAAAAAAACATAGCAACCGTATTGATATCCTCATTCAATCAATCAATCAATCATTTATTTGCAGAATACATTTAATTTTACAAAAAGGTCTTAAATATAAATGGGCGCCATGTATTCAGCCTGTAGTTAGGCATGCAAATATTAAATAAATGTCAAATTACACTATACTATAAAACATTACCTATTATTAAAATTCTGTAAATTGTAATATGTATGTGATAATTTAGAAATATTAGAATTATGTCAGGAATAATATAATGTCCAAGATATCTGAATTAATGTCAAAGATTCTAATTATAGTCATACTTACACAGTCAAATATGGAAATTTTACAATGTCAATTTTTTTTTATTAATGTTAAAGAAAATAATTGAAATTATACATTCTGTCATCTCTTTTACAATGTCAGAAAAATCGAAGAAATAAGATGATATATTAATATTTATGAAATCGAATGTCAAATGAAATTATAAAAACTAGGGAAATAAACATGTTACAATAATTCTACTACAATAAAAACATTACCCACTTATACACACTATGTCTTTGTCTATTAAATATTCCTTAATATTATAATAACATTTGTCTATCAATAGTTTTGTAAGTATAAACTTAAATGTTTGTAAATTATACCGTTTTATATTACCTGGCAGCTTATTATAAATTAAAGGAGCCATTTCAACTACACTTTTCTTCATGAGTGCTGTGTTACATATAGCAGTGCAAATTTTTGAGCTCCTGGGACGGACATTTTCAAATAACATTCAAAATTCTTTGTGTGTAATTTTTTGTTCATACAAATCTTCTATGTCATATACCTTGTTATATTTACCCCCGTACTAAAAGACTTATATCATATTGTCATAATTGATTTTTAGTTTCGTAAACTTGTAACTTTATCGATATGACTATGGCGGCAAGACGGCCAAGTGCCGCTTATCTTCAGGATAAGATATCACAAGATTGTAATGTTTGCATCGGTTACTCACTATTATCTGAACAATATACATTTGGTTTCATATCATGCCTTTTGCCAATTATATAACCGGTTGTTATGAATTTAGAATACTGCAAAATATGTTTTTTTTATACATTAGATGACAAACAAGCTGACGGCCCACCTGACGGTAAGCGGTTACCGCCGCCTAAAGACACCTGCAATAACAGGGATAAAATTTTTAAACAAAAATTAAAACCAAAACAATCAAATTTTAGTAGGTACTCATCCCCTAGGAACATATTTTTGGAGTCGGTGCTTCACTATCTATGGTTTCTGGAAGCAACTTAGCACCAACTCCAAAAATATGTACCTAGGGGTGAATACCTACTAAAATTTAATTATTTTATTATTTTCAGTTTTGGGGAGAGTCAGTTTTAATTTTTGTTAAAAAAAAATTTTCACAATTTTCAGTGATAACTTTGAAGGTCAAAGCTAGATGGGCGACCGTGAGTTTATATTGTTTTCTACTATCGTATCATTTCACTAAAAATTCATAGGAAAGCAAATATCCGCAACTTCGCATACGTAGACGACTTAATTTTTCCAGTTTTTTTGATTTAAAAAACCAAACTACTCAATTTATTTTCAAAACATTTTAAAGAGACCAAATGGGAACTACCTATTCCGCATCGAACAAAAAAAGAATCATCAATATCGGTTCACCCAGTCGAAAGTTCTGAGGTAACAAACATAAAAAAACAGTCGAATTGATAACCTCCTCCTTTTTTTGAAGTCGGTTAAAAAGTAATAAGTATGTAGACTTATCATTTTAGCCTTCACTGCTCAGTGTGACAGAGAATTTAATTTGAAAACTGATTAACATTTTTAAACCGAAATTCTACTGATAGTCTCGAGCTGATAACATAATTTTTAAGTCAGTTAATAATAGTTCATTGTCTTAGTAGACCTACCTATAAAATATCCCCGTGTGAGCAACACCTATCTCCTTCACAAAAAATACACTTTGAGATCTTACCAGTATCAATGTCCTAACCGCCAAATTTCATTGCAGTCTTGCATCTCTCTCGCTCCTGCTCATGTCTTGCTCGCGCAGGATTTTTGGACCGGTCTGTCGGGTTTGCGTTGGTGGTAAAAAAAACTGTGTGTCCAACGATTTGGGAGTTATAACGGACGATACGTGTGTAGATATACTTTTGTGTCTTATAGCTCTACCACGCCGCACATTCCAGGCACAAGTTAACAATCATTTGGTATTGGAGGGGCGTTGTCATCCTGAATCCTGAGCCCTAAGATGAAAGGCTTTCCATGCTCATCAGTAGTTACATTGTCTACCTTTCCTTTCAATCCCAACACGGTTCCTGTTGTAAGGTCGAAATAGGAGAATGGCGGTGGGTCCTGCCCAGACGACTCTGGTAAATTATGCTTAATATTTTATGACTTGGCATTGTATAGTAGCTATGCGATTCTGTAAAGTCAGCAGCCTTGAATTCGTGGCTGTCGGAAGCGCTGTCATACCTTTTGGCGTTTGTTTCACAACTATTTGATAATCGTTGGCGACACCAGCGTTCCGACGAGCACGCCGTGAGCCGGAACTAAAAAGTTGTTGATTTTTATGTAAATATCAATCAAATATGGAAGTCATTGCGATATATTTTAAACACAAGAAAAACGAAATCAAAAATATCGATTGTAATGTCGTTTATCCAAAACAGTGACAATCATACACAGCAATGAGAGCGACGTAGAGAATAGGGAATACTCGTCGTCTTGTCAGGCGTCAAGCTCGACGTCAAATATTTCTGTTTGTGAATCACACTGCAGTTTGGGCTGTAACACCACCACGCTGGCCCAATGCGGGTCGGTGGGGTGAAGCGGTTACAGTAACAACCAGACCAACAGCTTTAAAGTGGAGGAAAGGAAAGAGGGATGAGGAATCACGAATTTTGACTGACCCATACCGGGAGCAAGTATGGCGAAGGTCGCTTTGTTTTCCTACTGGCTTGGCTATCTTACCTTCAACTGGCGAAACAACTAGACGGGCCTATAAAAGCCCTACCACCAACGGAACCGAGCAGATTTTTTTTGGATGGACTATTGCTGATGGCCTTAACAGCGTAACCGGGGTTTTACAAATGCAAATACAAATAATATTTATTCGTTATGATCACAGGTATAAAAAATGTTACATTGAAAAAAGAAAAGTTAGTCTCACTATGATCTACCATATTAGGCATACGAACATTCTTCTTAAATAGTGCGTTAATAAAAGCTAGTACTTAATTAATTTACGTTACATTTTTCAAATTTTATCACACAGATAATCATCAATTCTATAATAACACTTATTTTCAAGTAGGGCACATAGTTCAATTTTATTTTTTTTTTCTTCAAGATCTAGTATAGATTTTGGAAGTTTATTGCATAGTGTAGATGCCAGTCCAATTAAACTTTTCCTCATTAAGGCAGTATTACAAATATTATCCTCTACTTTTGCTTTCCTAGGACGAAGATACCACTCAGTGACAGGCTCGACAGTCTTAAATTTGTCAGTATTAGATTTAGCAAATATGCATGACTCTAAAATATATAAACATGAAACGTGAGCAATTTTAAGGATTTAAAAACTGGTTTGAAACTTTCAGATGACTCAAGACCGCAAATAGCTCTAACGCATCTTTTTTGTGCTCTAAATATATTTTTTTAATTTTAATTTTAAGGATAAGGAGGCGAGAACCTTGGTGAGTCCTCAAGCGTTGAGGGACCAATTCGCCTCTGGAGGATTTCTAATCGCCAGGCATCACCTCCGGGGGAGGTGTGCCGCTGAGAGCTTAGAGTCTCCAGGGCGCTTGAGCCATGAGGTCGCGACAAACCTGACGGTGCCTCTAAAGGCTCGAACCTCGGTTCAGTAAGTCATGTCGTGGAGAAGAAAATTTCCCGAATCCCTATAGATCTGAGTAAAGTGTTCTCTACCACTAGACTTGACTAGACCTGTCAAGGTAAAATGCCTATGCTCCAGTTTCATTGTATTCTTCAGCAGCTATGAATTAATTTAGTGATTCAACCTTCGCTGTACAAATTGAGCCATTGTGGCCGACGCAGTGACATCAGATCACAGATGACCGCATCTTGAATGGTTTGCAAGGTTAGATCCAAGCCCTGGCTTGTTAGATATAGGCTGTATGTGGAAATAATGTGGCCCGCCTTTTGATATAGGTACCCTGATGTTTGAGATATTATTTTTAACCTCCGACGAAAAAAGAGGTGTTATAAGTTTGTCGTGTCTGTCTGTGGCACGAATGGAACGATTTTGATATATATTTTTTAAAATTTTAAAACTGTCGTGATTAGGATGGTTCTTAGCTATAATATATGAAGATCAGTTCAGGCGTTTGATGACTTTCAGCTCATTTTCTATATGATAAAAGGGTTTTATTAACTTTCACAGATCCGATTGATTTGGTGTACTGTCACTTCGGTGACATTCTCATGACATACTAACCTTATGCTGATGCTATACCATCAAAAAGTCAGAAACTTACAGCAGATATAGCGTGTTTGGGATCATAAGAATAGACTCAATGAGGTGGTGTTAGATGATTAATGGGGCCGGGGGTTACTTAAAATTTTCTATTTTAATTTTTATTTGACAAAGTCCCAGTTTCCTTCCCAATCATAATATTTATACACTCATGGAGTAGAGTGTAGTTGCATACAGACAACTCGGCCAGCAGTTCTGAAGTGAGGTGATGTGAAGAAATATATGTCTGATTTTCAGATCTTTCAGGACCTTCAGCGACCTATGGCATTACATATGCTTTCTCTGCCAGTTTCATTCCAACCCACAACGACCTATTAGTATTAGCTACGACGTCTCGTCTCGTCAAAAAGTAATGATTCAATCTATTTGTCATACGAGCAGACATTCATACTAACGTTATCTCAAAGGTCGACTGGAGGTCAAACCCGTACTGCAGCCAGGAATTTTATTAATGGATCTAACATTTGACCTCGTTTTGGACTCGTATCGACGCCCTGGTGAAATGGTTGGCCTGTGAGTTACAAATTAAAATCTATATACTGGTATTATGAATGATAGATGGGATTTGTCATGAATATCCTGAGAAAGGAAATGTGCGCTAACGCACATTCAAGCAAGTGGTGCCACGTGCGGTCACTAGCCAATAATAATAATATCCTCGGCTGGCATTTATAGCACAAGCTTTTAATGACTTTTATAGACCATTACACATAAGATAAGTCCTGTGACAGTTCAAAGGAGATGTTTAAGATCCGGCCAGGTCTATGTACATTGTACACTATCTCAAAAAACCTGAAAAAAATTCCTAAATTCGGGTATAATACTAATAATTCGTTTTTATGCATAGTTTGTTTGTACAAAAATTGAAATTTTTCACCGATTTTACCGTTATTTATTCAATATGGCAAAATGGCGGGCGACATAGAAGTCAACTAAACGTCACCAAAGTGACATACGCGCCATGATGAATATTTAATTGTGGTATAGTTTTTCTAAAGCAAATAAAAATAAAATGGACAAATGAACACTGGTCTGCATACTTTTACATATTTTTCAATATACTGTACATAGTATAGGACCGAAAGTATAAAACATACATAGACATACATACATAGTATAGAACAGAGACCCGCCCCCTTATTCTCAACTGACGGATCACGCATTCGATTCGAAAAGTCAAATGCCGCCTCGCTTTGAGGCAGCGCGATAAAAAGTGACAGGTATAGAGTTTCCGAAATTCGAATTCTTTCCGACAGTTGAGAATAAGGGGGCCGGCCAGGTAGGCCGGGTCTCCATGCATTTTGGAACATATCTTTTGATAGTTGTAGTGATGTACCCTAATGAAACCTAAACGATTATTTATTAGTAATCGATAACATTATCAAAGGAAATGGAATCGATGCTTTGCTGAATGAATGACTTGTTGTATTTTAACCCCCGACGAAAAATAGGGGTGTTATAAGTTTGACGTGTCTGTCTGTGGCATCGTAGCTCCTGAACGAATGGACCGATTTTGATACGGTTTTGCTTTGTTTGAAAGCTGACGTGATCAGGATGGTTCTTAGCTATAATTTATGAAGATCAGTTCAGGCGCTTGTTGACTATCAGCTGATTTCCTACTTGACTTCTACTTGGTCTTTATTAACGCAGAACCGATTGATTTAAATTAATTAGGTGGTATTTCCAAGACATGGTAACCTTGAGCTGATCCTGTACCATCAAATGGTCTGCGGGATCCTCAGTTCTTCAGAAACTTACAGCAGATATAGCGTGTTTGGGCTCATAAGAATAGTGTCAATGAGATGGTGTTAGATAGATGATTAATGAGGCCGGGGGTAACTTAATTTTTTTTTACAATCGTATCACAATGAAATATATTTTTTTAATTTACTTCTATTTGTTTTCGGGAAATAGTATGCGTAGATGTAAATATCTGAAACCGGACTTATAACATTTGATAAAGACTATAGCTTGGCCTTGATAAGTAAGAACTGGACATGGACGGCATTTATCTCAGCCCTTAGGATGATAACAGTGATTGTTCCCTTGTTGTAGCAAATTGCTATGACAGAGCCCATTATTTTACCGCCTCTATGGTCTACTGGTTGAGACCACCTACCTCAGATCTAGAGGTCCGGGGTTCGATTCCCGTCGGGGCAGAAATTTCGCTTTGGTTGGTGCTACAGCTTTTCTTAGTCCGCGTGGCTAGCTACCACCGTCTTACCTAAGTCTGCCGCCATAACAATACTGTGGTTTAGGAATCCGGGTGTAACTCGCTTCCATCGTCGGCCTTATTTACTACCATCATAGAGATGAAGGCCAAGAGTCAGCCCGTTAAGGTTAAAACAAAGTGTATCCTCACGAAAGTCAGTGGAGTTACCGGGGAGTCGTAGTGAGTATTCCTAGTGACGTTACAGGCACTGGGCGACCCCCTCACACGAAGTGGGAAAAAGGGTGTCTATAGGCGACCATAGCTACTTACCACCAGGTGTTCCGTCGGCTTGTTTGTCATCTAGCTGTACCACATCATCACTAGCCTACTATAAGTCCCACTGCTGGGCACAGGCCTTCCTACATGGGGGAAACTAATGAGGAGCTTGGGCCATAACACCACCACGCTGGCTAAAGCGTTTGCAGTAATAACTGGGACCAACGGCTTAACGTGCCTTCCGTTGGACGGAGGAGCTCGAGATTATAAATATTGATTGACCCATCCCGGAATCGACCATGGCGAAAGTTGCTTTGTTTCCGTAAATGCGTACAACATGAGCGTAGTTCTATATAATAATAAGTTACCAAATTAATTCAGATGTTTACAAGGAACTTTTTTTATAACGAAATTGACGAAATGGCTTTTGGACAATTGTTATTGTAGTGTTAAGGAATATTTCAATTAGAACTCTTTAATTTATTTTTAAATGCTAATAGATGTACTTGAAAGATATTTAGAAAATAAGACTAGGATTCTAAATGGGACTATTTAGCTAAATGTATTTATGTGAGTAGTGAGTGACTTTATAGGAAATTTTGCACGTTTGAACGCAGACTGAAAATACATAAAACTTAAGATCTTTTAACTGTTGTGTTTATGCAAATAAACCTTTTGACTTTGACGAAACCAGAGCGCTCAAACCACTGAGCCATCGAGCTCCTCACCCTAGTTGTACTTAAAAACTATATTTCTCCGGTCACCGATCCCATTGTGACCTCACCAAGCGCCGCGTCACTGTCGTAAGTTCTGATTACCACAAAATAAAGAATAATAGAAATGCTCCACGACCACTCATTTCCCAGTGGGCCGCTGATTGCGCGCATGACTTTCACCGGCGCGGGCGCAATGGGGTCACGGAACCCTATTGTTTACCTGACTTTCGCCTAATTACACGATTTCGGTTGTTCTAAAACTGGAAACATGAGAAAGATATTTAAACTAGAAAAAGAGCATGCAATGGGGCGGATACCGAACCTGCGAAATTTCATAATATTAACTGCTTGAGGAGGAGCTCGGTGGCGTAGTGATTTCAGCGCTCTGGTTTCAATAACGAAAACAAAGCAACTTTCGCCATGGTCGGTCCCGGGATGGGTCAATCAAATTTATAATCTCGAGCTCCTCCGTGCTTCGTGGTGCACGTTAAGCCGTTGGTCCCGGTTGTAACTGCAACCGCCTTAACCCACCAACCCGCATTGGGCCAGCGTGGTGGTGTTATGGCCCAAACTCCTCATATGTTTCTCCCATGTAGGAAGGCCTGTGCCCAGCAGTGGGACGTATATACGCTGGTGATGATGATAAACTACTTAATAGATACTCATAGCGCTGTTTTAGCTCCTGCATTGATAATTATTCTGTGCGTTTGGTTATAAAACTAACGTTGCAGCGCTGCAGCGTAGTTTTTTTTATAGAATTAGTCACCGAGCTCCTCTCTTTACATAAAAATTCGTTCACAAACTCCAGATTTCAATTCCATAGTAACGTTACGCGCTTGCGCACGTTGGCAGCGACCTTGTGGTTATTCCAATCATGTTGTAGGTATATCTGAATTAAGATATGACTAAATATATAGGGCGGTGCCGTCAATACGACAATAAACTGAAACATGGACTATACAAGTTCATAGAAATGGTTTGCCACTTTCAAAAACATCTTATTCATTTGATAATTTCATGACATTTGTATGAAAAAATATAAAATTGGATGCATTATTTCATAGAAATGGTTTGCCAGTTTCAAAAACATTTTATTTATTTGATAATTTCATGAATAAGATGACTTCGTGGGCAACAGGGCCCATACACGACTCATCCCGCGGGCTCAATTGACACCTTTTATTTTGTCGGGGGCGACTCGGTATGTTTTCGAAAGTGGCATACCATTTCTATGAACTAATAGAGCCCATGTATTGACGGCACCACCCTGTATGTATAACACGGTCGATGTACTTTTGAGCCGATCAAAAACGGCAGCTATCCTTACATATTGTCGGGCGGCTGCCCGAGTGTTTAGTACCTCTAACTCCAGGCCCCTCGGTCAGCGGTCCCGGATTCGAATCCCGATACCTGTTGTTTGTATGATGAGTATGAGCATTTGTTCACGAGTCATGGATGTTTGTTTATTGGTGTAGTTTAATCTTAATTGTATTTTTTACATGATTATAAATGTTTCAACAATAAATTTACTTAAATCGGGCGAAGATCGATAACGCGACCTTTCACAATCAGGGTGACTTCTCAAACCATCTGAGCTACCAAATAAAATTAAAAATATGCCGGGCTACGGCCGCCAAGGGGTCCACCTAACCTTACCTATCAAATCAACCTAGGTTTGGTCCGGCTTGTTGACTGATAGTGACGCTACAGGATGTCCTGTTGTCGCAGAACAGTATCTGCACAATCGTGCTGGAGTTGAGCCTGACATAACGTCGGTGGTCGTGCAAGACCGCGTAAGAGCAGTTTGCAATACCGCGTATTTACAAATGTCGCAAAATTGAAATATCGCGCCAGTGGGCTCTTAACGCTGAATCGCTTATACTAGATTCTCATTAAGCAACACCCAGAGAAATCCCAAACAAGCTCAGTCAAAGAAATGTGTAGAAATATCCAACATATTATCTTTTTTTTTTCTATCCTGTGAAATAAACAAAAAGCACATACGCGGTATTGCAAACTGCTCTTACGCGGTCTTGCACGCACACCGACGATAAGGCATAACAGAATTTTAGAATAAGGGCAACGGTCGCCCAAATCTGTCCATGCGAGAAGGGACTCTGCGGTATTTTTAGTGGGTAGGCGCAGCCGTCAACATCTTAGACAGAGCCCCACATATCCCGGCATTACCTCAAGATGCAGGGAATGCGTAAATGCATTTTTTCCCCCTTAAAAAAAGGTTTGGTCCGGCTAAGCCTTTGGTGGAAACCATGGGTCTATATTGCAATGACCCCGCCGTCAATCATCTGAACCAGAGCGTGGATACTGCTATTCCTCAGGAGCGTGAATTGATAATGCGATATGGAACCTTGTTGCGCTGGAATACGTAATGCTTATTCACCGAGATGTATAGACTTGATTGATTTGATTTCGGATTAAAGGGAAAGGTAGCCAGTGTGTTTACTGGGCATGGACGGCATTTCTTCTAGGCCTCAGGATGACAACGCACCTGCAATACCAGTGATTTTATATCTAGTTGTGTAAAAATAACGTTATTAATATTTGAAATAAAATACAAAATTAAAAATTTTAAGTAACCCCCGGCGTCATTATTCATTTATCTAACATACTTTTTGATGGTATAGGATCAGCTCAAGTATAGTTATGTCATGGGAATGTCACTGAAGTGACAGTACGCCAAATTTCAAATCAATCGTATGTGTAAAAGTTAGAAAAACTCTATTATCATGTAGAAAATGAGCTGATAGTCATCAAACGCCTGAACTGATCTTTATAAATTATAGCTAAGAACCATCGTAGGCACATCAGGTTTCAAACATAAGAAACCGAATCAAAATTGGTCCATTTGTTTACGCGCTACGATGCCACAGACAGACACACAGACAAACAGACAGACACGTCAAACTTATAACACCCCTCTTTTTACGTCGGGGGTTAAAAACCAATTTACATTATTATTATACTACCGTCGTTTCGATTACTTTACAGCGATCGTCGTCACGGGAAGACTGAAAAGGCCTAATGTCTTTGATAAGTTTTAAGTTAACTACCGTCACTTTGTGTTATATTTTGAGCGGTCCGAATCACGCGGAGCTCACGGTGTCAGGTGTTTTGGCAGTGTAAGGATGGGCTTGGGACTTTATTATTCGCATGATGGGATCCCAAGCTGGTGGTACACTCCAACCATCTTCTCTATTGAAACTAGCATGTTTTTTTATTTCAACGTTACATGAATATACTAGGAATGAAACGGTGTTCTTTGGCGAGGATCTGGGGCTCAATATTAAATGGGGTAAATAGCTTTTATTTCATACGTGTAGTGCTCGCAAAAATGTAAGACAATACTATGTTATTAATATTTTTTCTCTCTTTCCAGGGTCGTGTATGACTCCAAGCAGACAGCTGTAGACACCACGGTCAACTAAGTAAGTTTATTGTTTTTGACAATTGACAGAATTGAATAACTGAAATGCTGACCGCAGGAACTGATATAATTATGATGAAATACATAGTTAATGTGATTCGCAAATTCACTTGCCAAAAGCAGCTAGAACAAAACTCCGCGGTCGCAATTAATTTTTCATAATTCAATTTTTTTTAATGTAGTTTATTTACATTTAACTAAAGTATGTAGGTATCATTTTGTTCGATAACTTTTTGCCATCTTGTAGGTAGGGTCATGATCAAGTACCTAACCCCCGGCCTTATTAATCATCTATCTTACACCATCTCATTCAGACTATTCTTATGAGCCCAAAACACGCTTGGGATGTTGCCTAAGTTTAAATCTGGCGCTATTTTTCACAAACATAAAAGATACGGAATATTGTTGAAGTTGTACTGGTTAGAAAATTTAAAAAATGATTTTTTTTTCAAAAATAATATATGATGCTACTTGAGGAGGTAGATAGCCACAAAAAAGTTATATTCGTCTTTCACACCATAATTACTTTTATTCTAATAATCTTTTAGTTGTAAGTCAACACAAACACTTGTTTATAAAACTACACCACTTTTATAACACAAAGATCTCTCCGACACATTTTTAATTGTTGTAATATAAATCTTGACTGACACCACAAAATCCCGCCAAACACCCGCAATTCATTTTGAATTTTAAGTGTTGCCCTGTGTAACAATAAAGTGCATTATAACGAGGTGCAGTTTCCCCACGCCTTCCCCAACTTCATTTGTGGGGTAAAGTCATAACAGCTATCGATTGCGACTTGACGGCGACAGTAGTCTAGACATGTCGCAGACACGACATATTAAGCTGATGAGTTTTTATGCCTACTACAGTGTGTTATTCTTGGAAATCAAACGAGCTCGCTGTTTGTTGTTGCAAGGGATGGAGTGTTGATTATGTTGCTTTTTAATACAACTAGATGACAAACAAACTGATGGCCCACCTGATGGTAAGCGGTTACCGCCGCCTATAGACATCTACAATAACAAGGGAAAATCACTTGACAACATAGCTGTGAAACTAGATATCTCCGCTTTTCTTCTATTTTTCAAAACAGTTTTTACACCTTTTTACTACACAATATGGCATATTTAAAGGAAGAAATACGACGTCTCGGGAGGTCCTTTGGAAATAGCGTGCGCCGTCACACTGACTCAAATAGTAGCACATTTTGTTTCGGATGAGTTTGCGTCGCTTCCTTCGCTGCTACAAAAAGTTCTGTCTATCTTGTTCATAAGGTCAAAGGATAACGCATGAAGTGTTTTATCAATATTTTCCTGTCATTAAATAAATGTTTAAAAGGTATTCAATAAAATACAATAAATTACTAGGTGGTAGACCTGTATGTAGGGTCGTCTGGGTAGGTACCACCGCCTTTCTTATTTCAGCCGTGAAACCGTTCGCTGTGTTTCGGACTGAAGGGAAAGGTAGCCAGTGCAATTACTGGGCATGGACGGCATTTCATCTTAGGCCCCAGGATGACAACGCACCTGCAAAATCAAGTGACTTTTCCTTGTTATTGCAGGTGTCTATCGGCGGCGGTAACCGCTTACCATCAGGTGGGCCGTCAGCTTGTTTGTCATCCAGTTGTATAAAAAAAAAATGTGTACACTGAAGGAGAAGTCCAGGAGCGTGATGTGAAGCTGCTCTATCAATAACCAGGACTGCTCTAATCATTGAGCTGCCGAGGATTTGTCATGGCCTGGGACGGGTTCGCATACCGGCTCGGGGCTTTTCTCTTTTCTAGTCTTTTCCTAACACACATTCCACACGCATCACCATTCCATTGTCTACATTTATATTAGTTTTAGCCTCTAAAGCTTGCTGAATATGAAACCTTTAAAACATAATATCAATTGCTTAAAAATTAAACGCCTTAAAGCACAAACAATTTTACTAACGAGGTTACGTGATTGACAGAAAAGATCATAACAATAACATTCACGTGTCAGTTGCTCCGCCAGAACCGGTTCAGCTGCTATCTCAATAAGGTTCAGAGTAATCTAGTGACCAGCGCGAAGCTAATACATGCTGTCGACTCGATTAAATCCGTTTCATCGGTATTATCGTGTCATCGCTTGATCCGAGAGGATATATCAATAACAACCTACTATCAACTCCTAAACATAGCTCCGATGACACACAGTTTCATTTCAATGCCACAACAAACGCTAATCGGATCGTAGTGTTGTTTATGAAGTTTTTTAAGTCCTCTTTAATGGGACTCGACTTGGTTTTTAAGACTCGATCATTAATTTGCCCCAACCCAAGTCTAATGTCCAACAAAACAATATTCCCAATAATACCTCATACCTAAATGAAGAGATTATTTTTGCAAATAGTTTGAGTTAATATAGAGCTAAGGTTTTGTCGACAATATAAATAAAATCTTCAAAAATCTTTCATTCTGGATATGTAATATTTTGTCAATGGACACCATTGACCAGTGCGTTTTGTTTCATAGAAAACATTTTTTTTTTCGTTTCTTTTGAAAACCATAAAAGGCATAATGTATTTATTATGGAGTATCCATATTATTATTATTTTATTACAATTTATTGGATTACAATTAATTGGATGAAATGAAACCTGAACAAACATTGCAAGTTAAATAAAAGCGTTTTAAAGAAACAATTCGTCTGGACAGATTCCAGACAGAATTGGTTTTTTAGGCTTGTGGCTTGACAGGTTTAGTAAAGAACATTGTGAGATAGATTTTTGACCCAACTCGAAATTTGCTATGATGATTTGTAGCAAATTGGAGTGAAAGGTCTTTCTTTTTTTTAAATTCCAACTAATTGACCAAAAAGACTCCGGACCCGGAGACATATGTCTCGAATTCTCGACCAACACTGGGTCACTTCTGCGCGTTGTTTATTTATAGTCTATGACCCGTTCGCGCAAAAATGCACCGCTGCGCCTCAATCGAGCCGAGGTTCTGTAATATAATTGGGGGGTGGAATATTTTCCTGTGATGTCTGGGTACAAGTACCCGGATGGAGGAATGGGGGGATAGTATAATTGACAGGTTTCACTATTCATTATAAGTTGCATTAAATGACCTTACTCATTCTTTAGAAAGAAAATGGTACCTCGATGGCGTAATTGGTTCGAGCACTCTGGTTTCGAATGCAAAGCTGCTTTTGCCATGGTCGATCTCGGGATGATGATGATGAATTTATGACATCTCCAGAGGTTATAGTGCGGCCATTATTTAGACATTAAAGAAAACGTTAGCTTATGATGTAAAACAGAAAGATTAAAAGACGGTCCTGAGAAAGGTTGCCCCAAGTCACGGGTGGCTCAGTGATTGCCACCGTCACCTGTATTGCATGCCGTCGCGGGTTCGACACCGAACCTGTTTTTGTAGAAAAACTTTTTACCGGAACATGTAAAGCATAGTAGTATTTCTGTTTATTAGTGTGTGGAAGGTCTATGTAACTATGTTCTCTGAAAATAAAGAAATACTTACTATATAAGACTATACAATATAATATAAGAAATAACCGTGGTAACGTAATGAGCCATTATAATATCAGTTTATAGGCTGGTGATGATGTATTATACGCGTTATACAGTAAAAACGCTAACACCAACAGAATTCTAATTATCCAACAATAAAAAGACCATTAAGAGCACTCGCCACCGCATAAACAGCTCGCATCAAACCATAAACAACAATCGTTAATTAAACACGTCCGCTCTTCACGGGTACAGAACACCGAATGGCAATTTGAATTAGAATTTCGATTCGAACATCTATATTCAAATGGCGAATCGCGCCCGCCATCTTCCCGCGCCGCCGCAACTTCCGGCGCGGCCCCAATTGGACGCGTCCTGCGGAACGTTCCCGGAACTATACCGCGGTTGGTATTAGCCGTGTTCTAGTTTTGGTTATGATCTTGTTAGGACGATAATGATCTTGATAATATTTTTTTATGAAAAACTAACCTTGTGTATGTGTGCGTGACTGTGATTCAAGCTTAGACTTTATAACGTCGTCATGTACTCCTCAGTGCTTGAAGTCAAAAGTCTTCGATCAGTGTGTGTTGCCAGTGATCATATACGGCTGTGAAACGTGGTCGCTTACTAAGGGTCTTGTGTGCAAGTTCGCAGTCGCACAACAAGCGATGGGACAAGCTATGTTAGGTGTTCCTCTATTCATAAGTCAATCGTTTTTGATTTAAGATAACACTTAACACTGAGTCTTCTTCTTCTTCTCAGCCGTTCTCAACCATTTTGGTGTAGACCTTCAAATTACGCCATCTAGCTCGATCTTGCGCTACATCCATCGAATTCATCCCTGCAGTTCTCTTGGCGTCATCCTTCCATCGCATTTGTGGTCTTCCTCTAGGTCGTTTCTCGCCTCAAGGCCCTACATTCCAAGACCGTCTTTCCCCCCCACGAGCCATGCTTACGGGCTATGTGTCCGGCCCACTGCCATTTCAAGTTTGCTATTTGTTTAACAGCATCGGTGACCTTACTTTGCTCTCTGAGCCAGGTGTTAACACTAACACTGAGTAGCAGGGAATAATGTCATAATCTATACCGCTTATTGCAACAAATTTTGATAATTTGACAGCCTCTTCGTTGCCCCGTAAAAGGCTTAACATAATGCTTATGTTTCAATTTAACAGAGTGTGCAACGGGGTACGTTGCTTTACTGCCGCCCTTACTGTTTGAAAAAAGCCCATTTACCAGTAAATAAGACCGAATCAAAGCTCGCAAGTGTCACGTATGTTATGTTGTCTAATTTTAACCTTTCATCTCGTAGCAGCCACAGGCACAGATTAGGAGCTTGCAAAACATTGTTCGGAGCGCTCAGTAGATGTATTATAACTTTTATTGTTAAGTGGCATAATGTACATTTTTGGTTGACCATGCATAATAATATGTTATGGACACGAATTCCTCTACCGAGCCTCTAGTAAGCGTGAATGAATCACACACTAATTTGAGACAAGGACAGACTGATTCAATATTCGCACACGTTAAGCTACTTGTACACCGGAAAGCTTGCATGAGGAGCTGGGTTTGTTTGGTTTATTCGGGAGAATTTTGTTATTTTTTTGAGATATTATAGGTATTATGTAATATATTTGGCCGGATATGGAACATCTATATGTTAATTGTTATTTGCATGCTTATTATTGATTTATTTATTCAGTTTATCACATGCAAGCTTACATAATGCATTCAAACACCAGCAAGTTAATTATAAACAAAAGAAAAAAAAGTATCTGGCAATAATGGTCCATGGTCAAAACATCATCACCAGCCTATATACGTCCCACTGCTGGGCACAGGCCTTCCTACATGGGAGAAACACATGAGGAGTTTAGGCCATAACACCATAACGGTCAAAACATATTTAACCAAACCATTAGTTTTTTATATACAACTAGATGACAAACAAGCTGACGGCCCACCTAGTGGAAAGCGGTTACCGCTGCCTATAGACACCTGCAATAACAAGGCAAAATCACTTGATATTGCAGGTGCGTTGTCATTCTGAGGCCTAAGATGAAATGCCGTCCATGCCCAGTAACTACACTGGCTACCTTTCCCTTCAATCCAAAACACAGCGAACTGTTTCACGGCTGAAATAAGAAAGGCGGTGGTACCTACCCAGACGACCCTACATACGAGCCACCTAGTAATAAGCCGCTTAAAGGATTAAGGGTTTTATTTCATATTGGTATATTTGACGAGATAGACGCGAGTCCAGTGTTGCATAATAGTATTGTCCACGACCGTCCTCGAGAGGCTATTGGTGATGCCTCGCTCCCAATGCTACAGGGATGCGATGCGCTTTCTAATACCGCTAGCGTCCCTGATGCAGATGTAAATAGGCTGGTGATGATTGTATATTACCTTCTTTATCTATCTCCTCTGCCGAGGGAGAGTGCAGAATGTGCCTAACATTACTCAAGGCTACCCAACGTGTAATGAGCGTTATATGTACTATCAGTATTGCTATATCTGGTTGTTTGGCTCGCAAATTACAAGGGTTCACTGTGTTGGATGTATGGTGATGTCATAATTATGTAATCTTCGGATGTGCACTCAAATGTTTGCGCAAATTGTAAACGAGGCGAGGGAGGCCACGCTCGCTTCGTATTTAAATTACTGGTCACAATAATATTTTTTTATACAACTAGATGACAAGCGATAAGAAGGAAAAGATCACTTGCTTTTGCAGGTGCGTTGTCATCCCGGGGCCTAAGATGAAATGCCTTCCATGTCTGGATATCGACGGGGATAGTGCAAATCCGCGAATCTACCATACGTAAAGGCCGCGTATCTCCAATAGATCCAGTTTTACAGGGGAAGGTTTAAACTTAAAAACCTTTTTATTTCAACGAATATTAAGCTCATTTTTTTCTCTTGTTAAGAAAATATAAATCCCTTAAAGTAGCAGCCAATCAAGATTATGCGTGAATTGCCCGCGACAACCTAAATGGGCCACATTTGTCAGACGCGGAATTATCCAATGCTAGTTATGCGGATTTGCACTATCCCCGACGATATTGACTTTTTACACTGGCTACTACCTTTCCCTTTTATCTGAAACACAGCGAACTGTTTCACGGCCTAAATAGGAAAGTTCCCTAACGTGAGCCTACATACGGACCTACTACCTAGTGAATAAATTGATTTTTACTGTTTTCGGCTACGGTGTTCCTCGGACTAATATACTAGGCCCAGAAGTAGCTCATAAGTTTTTTCAATTGAATTATGGCAATACATTGAAAATAGGACATAGGTCGCTGAAAAGAAGCTAAAGAAAGAAAAATTTTAAACAAAAATTAAAACCGACTTCAAAAAACTGAAAAGGATAAATAAATGATAATCAAATTTAATTATTTTATCCTTTTCTGATTTTTGAAGTCTGTTTTAATTTTTGTTTAATTTTTTTTTTACAATTTTTAGTGTTAACTTTCTAAGGTCGAAGCTAGATGGGTGACCGTCAACTTATATTGTTAACCACTATCGTATCCTTTCACTAAAAAGTCATAGGAAAGCAAAAATCCGCAATTCCGCATACGTAGACGACTTACTGATTTCAGTTTTTTTTTATTTAAAAAACCAAACTACCCAACTGATTTTGAAGAAAATTGTATGGGACCAAATGGCAGCTATTCCGCATCGAACAAAAAAAGAATCACGTAAATCGGATTAGTAATCTCGGCGTAATCGTTGTACATACAAAGAAAAAAAAAAGACATACCGGCCGAATTCAGAAGCTCCTCGTTTTTGCAGTCGGTTAAAAAGTTTCCCTATCTAGACATGTGTAGAACCAAAACACGATTAAAGGATTTTGAGTCGATACTTTTATTTCCGAAATGACGTGTGTAAAAAAATACAAAATTAAAAATTTAAAGTAACCCCCGGCGTCATTAATCATCTATCTAACACCATCTCATTAAGACTATTCATTATAGCCCAAACACGCTATATCTGCTGTAAGTTTCTTTTCTTTTCTTTAAGAATTAAGCATTTCGCAGACTTTTTGATGGTATAGGATCAGCTCAAATAATAGTATGTCATGGGAATGTCAACGAAGTGACAGTACACCAAATTTCAAATCAATCGTATCAGTAAAAGTTAGTAAAACCCTATTATCATGTAGAAAATGAGCTGATAGTCATCAAAAGCCTGAACTGATCTTCATAAATTATAGCTAAGAACCATCGTAGTAACATCAGCTTTCAAACAAAAAAAACGGAATCAAAAGCGGTCCATTCGTTTAGGCGCTACGATGCCACAGACAAACACACAGATACACAGACAGACACGTCAAACTTATAACACCCCTCTTTTTTCGTCAGGGGTTAATAAGAAAACTTAAGATGATTGGTAAACGATAATTTGTATTCAATAGGAACTTACTCTAAATAGAAGATATATGTTACTGCTCCGCCTGGTAGATTATTTTACATTATCTTACCTGACAGATAATTATAACCAAAACTAAACAGAGATAGGAAAATAAAGAAATTCACAATATACTCCCGACTGCCGACGGATGATTCCTGTTTCACGTAACTATGTCGAAATGTATCCTGCAAACAGTTAGATATACATTATACTGTTACGCAAGTTGCATCATAACATACACTTTATTATGAAGGTCGTAAAGTTCATTTTTAAGAGACGCTGCCGTCGACTGGTTTTGCGCAGTGTAGGGAAGGCAGTATGCTAAGTCTGTATTTGTTTAAAGTTTTGATTGTTCGACAGATTCTGTAGCAGGTTTTGCACACTTTAGTCTTATGTTTGCGTAAAGATTTTTACTCCGATTTGTACATACGCTTTGATTTGAACCAATAAATATAGTTTTTTTTTCACACCACTTGGGTGGCAATATTGAACAAAACTGACGCTAGTTTTCAGCAGCACCATAACGGGGGTGGACAAATAGCACCACCGTCCCCACAAGACTACACAGTTCGCTATAATAAATGCCATACCTAAAAAAACATAAAGATGACAATTTAACAAAACAAAAAGAGCTTTACTCAGATTTATGCCGCGATCATGCATTCAAACTCAAAGTAGTCTCGAAATCGAGATAAAATTCGAATCCCAATTTTATTCGATTTCCAATTAACTCGAGCCTTTCTAAAAATCTCGAGTTCGACTTTGCGAAGCGAAGCGAGGAAGCAGCCGAAACGTAGTTTTCGAATGGAAGATGGTTCACAATTTAAACGCCAAATGGCGGCAGTACCCTACGTAGAGTAAATTAAGCTAAATTTATTGTAAATCGAGCTGGAGGAGCTTAGTGGCGCGAGGAGCTCGATTGTGGAGGAGAGGAGTTGTTTGAGTGCTCTGGTTTCAATTACGAAAACCAACCAACTTTCGCGATGGTTGATCTCGGGATGGACCGTGCTTCGAGGACCGGTTGGTCCCGGTTGTTTCTGCAACCGATTAAACCCACCAAGTCGCATTAGTCGCATTGGTCGCAGTGGTGTCATGGACAAACTCTTTTTTTTTTTTTTTATACAACTAGATGACAAACAAGCTGACGGCCCACCTGATGGTAAGCGGTTACCGCCGCCTATAGACACCTGCAATAACAAGGAAAAATCACTTGATATTGCAGGTGCGTTGCCATCCATTCCTAAGATGAAATGCCGTCCATGCCCAGAAATTACACTGGCTACCTTTCCCTTCAATCCGAAACACAGCGAACTGTTTCACGGCTGAAATAAGAAAGGCGGTGGTACCTACCCAGACGACCCTACATACGGGTCTACCACCTAGAAAATAGGATCAGCTCCTGAGGATCCTCTCCTCATGTGTTTCTCCTAAGTATGAAGGCCTGTGCCCAACAGTGGGGCGTGTACAGGCTGGTGATGATACAAAATATATGTAATACTAACATCACATGCACTATGACAAATCGAAGGCTCGTTGCCTACGCGCAGGTGAACGTCCGCTGATTCACTCTTGCGCTTCCCCCCACGTGGGTGGTGGTAATGTTCCTCCTCATCGATATCGGTCTATAGATCGCACGGATTACGTTTATTAATGTAAGCTGTGATTTTTTTATGAGAAGAGGATGCAAATGTGCATTATTTAAAATGTTTCTTTTCTCTGCAGTTTAGGGAGCTTCAGTCTTTTTTACCGCCTTTGTGGTCTAGTAGGAAGAAGTTTCCTGATAGGTTTGTTGCATGATAGTTCTTCTCTAAGTCAGCCTGGCTAGCTACCACCATGTTACCTAAGTCTGCCGCCATAACAATAATGTTAACAGCATTGTTGTGTTCCGGCAGTTGGAGGTAAGATAGCCAGTTCCTCTGTGGTTGAGGAATCAGGGTGTAGCTCGCTTCCATCTTTGACCTTCTCAGCATAAGTGCTGAGTGCAGGGTCTTGGCCTTAATCTCACCTGATGGTAAGCCATCAGGTGAGATTAAGGCCAAGACCCTGTTGGGAATTTAAAACTAAACACCCAAACAAACCAACAAACAGGGCAAGCGAAATAAAACCGTTTAATAAAATCTAATATAGTAAAAGTCTGCCACATCCTTTCAGACACAATGCCATTGTCCTCATATTTCGGGATCATTGCCAAATGTTTGACAATGGACGATTCAATATAGCAATAATATTATGACTGTGAAAGCTCGTCTGCCTTGCGAGTAATTGCGAGGAGAATATTGATTAACTTTGATCGAAATTCGTTGAGTCGATTGGCATTGCGCGGATTGAAGATTTCAAGGGGGGTTTAACATACACAGTGTTTAGGTATAGAAACGCCTCAAGCACCGCGCTGTTTCGTAGAAAAACCGGCGATATATCAATGCCCCCATGCCCTTCAGACCTCGACATTGCCATTCAACTATCGACCGTATACTGCGGCATAGATCAGGTCACTCACCTCATGATGATAATTGCTATAATCATTCTAATTTGAATCCATTGTTAGCTAACTCAATGCTTGTCTATGGTGGGTATGTGAAGGGACTTGTTCGTTTCTCTGTCCTTTACTAACGGGTAGTGAGAGAATGAGCTGCCGCATATGTTCTGTGGAGTCCCGTACTTCAAACATGTATGGTCCGCATTATGGTAGGGTTTACTACTTGATATCATATGGCATGACATGAGCTCGATAACTTATTCATTAAATCTTAGCTCGAACGTCCGGATTGCCGATATTCCATATCATCAATGTACCACAATTTCCACCAGTCACCAGTTCGAGCGTCCGTTTCACGAAAAGCCATTGCAGCGATAGTCCTATCTTTCAAATGTCTTTTGGCTCAGTTTCAGCTACCCTATTCACCAAAGTGCATACCACCTTCATTGGGACTAATAGAAACAGTTAGCACCAACTCCAAAAAATATGTTGCTAGGTGATGAGTACCTACTTTTATTTTATCCTTTTCAGATTTTTTTTGTATTCGGTTTTGATTTTTGTTTAAGTTTTTTTTTTACAAATTTATAGTGGTAACTTTCGAAGGTCAAACCAAGATTGGTGATCGTCAGCTTATATTGTTTCCTACTATCGTATCGTTTCACTAATAATTACCTACAAAATTAAAAATTTAAGTAACCCCTGGCGTCATTAATCATCTATCTAACACCATCTCATTAAGACTATTCATAAGAGCCCAAACACGCTATATCTGCTGTAAGTTTCTGAAGAATTAACCATTTCGCAGACTTTTTGATGGTATAGGATTAGCTCAAGGTTAGTATGTAATGGGAATGTCACCGAAGTGACAATACACCAAATTTGAAATCAATCGGATCTGTAAACGTTAGTAAAATACTAATAATATGTAGAAAATGAGCTGATAGTCATCAAACGCCTGAACTGATCTTCATAAATTATATCTAAGAACCATCGGAGTCATATCAGCTTAAAGCTTTCAAACAAAAAAAAAACGAATTAAAATCGATCCATTCGTTTAGGCGCTACGATGCCACAGACAGACACACAGATACACAGACAGACACGTCAAACTTATAACACCCCTCTATTTTCGTCGGGGGTTAAAAAGTAATTGGAAAGCAAAATCGCGCAATTTTGCATACGTAGACGACTTACTCCAGTTATTTTGATTTTAAAATCAAACTACCGATCGATTTTTTTAAAAAAATGGGACCAAATGGCATATTTTGCATCAACCAAAAAAACAATTACATAAATCGGATCAGAAATCTCGGCGTAATCGGTGTACCACATACATAAAAAAACATACCAACCGAATTGAGAAACTCCTCGTTTTTGAATTCGGTTAAAACATAGTGATATATAAAAGTTGACGTCATTTATTGTCTAGACGTATTTTTAGACTAATTGCACAGGGGGAGTGTTTGACTTATTACTATAGGGATACGCACCATGACGTGTTCAACCAGAACTGAAATACAACAGTCTGGATGATTTCAGTTTCAGTGAAATGAAACTGGCCGTTGTTTTTCATTGTTTCTTCTTCTCCTCGCGGTGCATCTTCATCTAGGTCATCCGCTATCTTCGCAAACCCTTGTCTGTCCATCGTGAGAAGAAACAGTTGCTCGACAAATCTTATTCCTGTCCACTTTCGGATGATCCAGCCAGAGGGCCTAGACAAGACGCCTTTCGATAATCGCTATCGCTATTGCTTAGCCGAAAATGTATGGGATTTGACATTAGGCATCGAACGACTTTCGATCATAAATGTCAAATCCCATACATTTTTCATTTAGCGATAGCGATCTTGTCTAGGCCCTCTGGACTTTTCCTGCGCCCCTCGCAACGCTTTCCGTCGAGTTTGCCCAACATAATTAATGCATGTACTTATCTTGTCTTTGATCTTGCGCTTTTTGAACACATGAATTTTCGGGTCATGCCGACGCGCTGGAGCTCTTTTTCGTTCCGAACGGTCTGTGTCTAATGAAAGTCAAAGTCAAAGTTCTTTATTGCACTTTCCATGTTGTATATACAGATGTTGCGAGTTGTGTGAATGCGGGCACTAATGCAGCATGCGACGGTAGCACTACATCACAAACGCGTCTAGACGTCTCTTGGTATCCTTCAAGGTATGGAGCTTTGCAACCATAGCTGAAGGCACATAGCACATATTTAATAAATCCTTAACTGTTTTTTTTATACAATTAGATGACAAACAAGCTGACAGCCCACCTGATGGTAAGCGGCTACCGCCGCCTATAGACACCTGCGATAACAAGAGAAAATCACTTGATATTGCAGGTGCGTTGTCATCCTGAGGCCTAAGATGAAATGCCATCCATGCCCCGTAATTACACTGACTACCTTTCCCTTCAATCCGAAAAACAGCGAACTGCTGAAATAAGAAAGGCGGTGGTACCTACCCAGACGACCCTACATACGGGCCTACCACCTAGTAACCCTAATATTATAAAGAAAAAAATTATCAATGAGATAAATGTCTGAAATTATGTTAAAAAATAGCGTCATTTTCAAGCGTAGGCATCATCCCTAGTATAAAAGACAATATACGCGTAACTGTTTTGAAATGTCATTAACAACCAGTATAATAGTTTAAGTCGTTAACCCAACTGATATTTATGGCAGTAGTAAAAACTAATATTTATTTATGTTTTGGTTAAAGCTAACTGCCAGATAATTACCCATTTGCAGTGGTAATCTTAATAGGCTTTATATTTTATGGCGTTTATTGCACGTTTATTGAGGGGCTCTTAAGAAGAAAGGATAGTTATCGAGACATAAAATTGTCCCTTCTTTGCTCGAGTCAATGATAGATAAACCGTTACAGTTTGACCTTGAGAGCGCCCTCACTGCGTTCGTAATAGAGACGGCTTTCGTAGTGCAACTGTAAGATTTGATGTGCAGTCGTCTGTACAAAGAAATCTTGCTGTATTTCATTTTGAGATCCTAATATCAAATTAAGAAAACATGGATGGTAATATGTATATGGATATTACATATACACATACAAACATCTATGATTCATGAAAAAAATCGCATCAAACATCTGCCTCTACTCTGACTCTGGCTTAGTAAACAGTGGGAGCGCATTAGACCAGATGGCTGATCAGACGGGTAACTGGCGGTGAACTCGTAGTCATTGTGGCATTGTGTGCGTGCCCACAGGGAATCACGTTATGTTCTGACCAAAACAGATTCTGTTGTGACCGCTGTCACAACTGCTCACAATACTATCTGAGGAAACATTCGTAGCACGATGGTCGTAGAAGACATGGTCATGGTGTCGGAATCGACAAGTCGAAATATATGGCGATATCTCTCGACTGTATAAAAATGGTATCGTGTATCACGTGCACGGCTGTGGTCCATGGGAGTGTCTAGAGCGCAAGGTTGGCGCTGCCCTGGTGCTTATATTCGTTCCTTACGTACTCCTCGACCCGCGCTCCGTCGTGAGCCGGACAACCGGTCTGTACAGTGTGAAATTCGTGCCAGTCACCGGAAAATAAAACCTTCATCAAATATTCCATCAAAAGTCGCGTCCGTCGTATAAAGAGATTCCCTAAATAATTCATCTACATAATAGTGTACACGTGCAGCGAAACGCTCACTTTTCTACTTGTAATACGGTTTAGTTTTGAAGTGACTTGTGATGCTGTGAACTGTAGTGCATATAAAATGTTGAGGGGGCTACTAGTAGTGTAGAGGGTCGCGGACTATTTCTTTGAAGACTTTTTCTGTCCTGTCTTTTAGTTTTGCTAAAACAACTAAAACAACGGGATCGCGGCTAACGAACAAAAGAATATAACAATACAATAAGAAATATTGACGAAAAACAAATCTGTTTAAAATGTAACTTTTTAGTCTTGATAATTATGTTATGGTATGATAATTACGCGAGAAAATCATATAACTTAAAAAGTTACTTACATGTCGTCCGAACACTTTTTTTTAGTAGTTTGGTGAAAAAAGTTCAATTTGTTTTGTGGATCGACATATAGTATAGTCGACATTAACTTTCTAAGGGTATCGAATTGTTAACTTGATTTAAAGTTACTCCTTTCGCCCTAATGATATATTTTCGATCGAAATAGAAATTTGAAAACTATTATAGACCTTAGTGGTAAGCTTTGTTCGAAATATCACGTTTCAATACAATAAACATATTGTTACACAGTACCATAGAAATCTTTCAACGTTCACCTTTTCTATAAGGCCAATTGAAAAACAGCAAATAATACTGTTTCATATGAAGTATGTATGCTAATGAGTCTTTCTGTGCCCCCAAATACGCCCAATTTCTTTATTCCCCAGACAAAGGGAAGGATAAACTAAATAACACAAAGTACTGGCGCTACGTAAACATTTCTTGGGAAAATCGATACCAATATTGGCGCCCACCGTGGGACCAAATCAAGTTGAAACAAAAGTATAAACCTGATGTTTTTTGAGCCTTATTTGGTTACGTACATATATTAATAGACAATAAGTATCGTTTTGTTAGTGATTAGCAAATTAAAAAAAATAGTTACACGTTGGGCGCCATTTTTTCTCGTAATATCTAATTCGGTGCAAATTAAGATGGCACGTACGGCATCTACCCGCATTAGGAGGATTAAACGATAATTGGCTAATTTCGTGGGCTATATTATGTTGAACGTGTGGCGGATATTAATGGTGCTGTTTATAGGATTACTTCCCGCTACTGTCGCTACATTCATTACTGGTTTTCTCACAAGCTAGATAGATATAAGAGGTTCGTCTTTGCATCAGGGAATAACGAATAAATACAACATAATTTCAGATACAAGTTGAGCTCACTTTCTGCTAAAAAGGCATGAAAAGGTTTTTACAGGGTCGGAAACGAGCAAGTGATACCGCTGGTACCGCTTACCATCACGTGGGCCATATGCTTGATTGCCAACTTGGTGGTATCAAAAAAAAGTTAGTTGGTACGAGGCAAGTAATAGTTGTAAACTTGTAAGAAATAAAAGTAATATCCCACCCAATACAGCGAGTTAACATGACTTGACGGTTATAAATAAGATTTATTATTAGCTGAAATATTTATAGAAGTATTAAGTAGACGTCAGTATTAGATGACTTGAACTGTAGCAACTCGTTGGGCGCCACCGTGGCCGAGGTCGGGCGAATCAATACTCGCCGCACGCACACCTAGCCGCGGGGAAGTTCTAAACTCACGCATCACCGGGGTTTTTTGTTACACTTGTCTTGCATTAGTCGTGTTTTTGGATCGGAAGTCGATTATATCGTATATGCGGTGCGAGCACAGAACTTTCGATAAGCTTATTTGACATTAAAATTCGACAAAACGGTAGTTTATCGAGTGTTTATCGATCTCGGTAGCACAGAACTCTGTTTATCGATCTCTCGACAAAGTCGACTAATCTTACCGAATTTCTCGATAAACTCAAGCATGGATCGTAATTTTGACATACGAGATAGATATAATTTGTCTATTTTTACATAAATTTATCGGGTTTTTAAATATGCACGATATGTTTGTCGATACTTTAATATTTTACGTAATATTGCTTTAGGTTGCCATAACAATGGATTTCGGCCTTATAATTTGTGGATAATTCACTCATATCGAATAGCCAGTGCATATTGTCGTGATTAATATATAAAAGAAAGCTACTATTTTCGCTGCAGAGGGATTTTTTGTTTTATGAGAGAAGTATACCAACGATGTGATAAAAGAACTAAATATAGCTAAGCAAACAGTGAGATAAGTGGTTTGTGAAGTTTTAACAACCAAGAAGAGCCTTCCGACATAATACCATAATTATGATTTAATTTGTCGAACGCAATATTTATAAACGTCTAAATACCTTTCATCAATAAATGATAAGTAATAAAATCAAAACACAGTGTCTTCTAATTTTTAGTAGGTAGGTACAAATTGTATCATTAGAAATTGAATAGCTAAAAATGTATTGCAGGTTTTTTAATTCTAGGTACCTATCATAGAATAAAAGTCATTTGCTAATTTACAATTTATTATTCCTCATAAAACATCTTCACTTCCTGGCCAACTTGATTTCCAACAAGCTGATGTCGCTCCATCCTAAAAAAAAAGAATGATTGTAAAATAAGACATAAAATACAATAACAATAGGTAAATAATGTTACTACTATTTACTAAGTTTGATTGCTTTTTTCAAGCTCAATGTTCTATTTAAAACTTAAGTTTCCATTAAAGATTCCCACTGCCTGATGTGAGGAAGTTGAGAATGAAGATGATGGAATATCTTGCTATTAACCCAGAGACAGGAAGTAATAGAACTTATCAATTTAAAATAAATTACAATGAAATATAATTAAAGTAAATGTGTAGGTACTTATTATGTTTTTATTTTAACTATCAGCTACATGCTAGTTTATACAAAAGGGAAAAGAAAGAACAATAAGCATTTTTGTCTGTACATTTTTTACTAAGTAAAATTAAAAAACTAAAAAATTGTAATAGTAGCAAGAGACGGCGTGCTTACCTTGAGGCTTGAGCGCTCCGATACTTTTTCAGTAATAGCATCAAAGTGATTGTAATATTATAATCACTATAGTATAGAATACACTTTATGCAGAACTAGTTATCTATTTTAAATATAAGAAAACATAAAATTCGGGGAAAAGAAAACTATACGAAATATTTATCTTTGTTTGTTTTGATGGTTTAATGACATTAATGTTATTTTGACAAAATGTTCTAACATATTGGGTAGAAAACTATTTTAGTATTATTTATGGCCGCATGGACAATATTCCTTAGCTTTATTATGAAAAAAATAATCATTAAAGAATGAATGGCGAATGAATGATCGATAAAAAAACGACAAAATATACATGTCGATAAAACTTATCGAGGCTAGTTTCATGCTAGCGTTGGTCGATATAATTCGATAGATAAAGTGAGTTTATCGATCGATAAATATGTCTACCGAAAGATCCATGCTCGCACTGATGGGCTTTCAACGATCACTAAACGGCAACACTGGGGTGTCGGATACATTTTTTTTTTGTAGCAACACCACCGCCGACTAATTTTAATTGATAAAACAATTAAATTATAAGATGTATAAGCTGAAAATGTTTTGGTAAAAGTTTACCGGGAATCGAAAACAATTATCGTTTCCTGCAATAAAATTAACAATAATATTTGTAATTAGTAAAACTCGACCCGATATCGCACAATACCATTTTTTCCCCCGTATCTTTGTTGAAATTCATTCGCCATTCTCTGTTATGTCTTATATAAATAATTTCTTTCAAAAAAATAAGTATTAATCCTCTTAAAACATCCATGTAAGTCATTTTACTAGAAGAAGATTAGATCTGCACAGTTGGGCTTGTGTAGTAATTGTAGTATTATTTCATACTGTCAAAACAAAAGTGTCGCACTCACAGCCAGCATACCATACGCTTAAAGTGGCATCTTGTGGACGGCTAGGTCAGTATGTTTCTCGCTGTAGTAGCTGTCATTGTTCTCACAGCTGACTCCACTTGCCTCTCAAGTATTCTGATTTAAAAAAGTAAGAATTCGAAAGAACACGTGATACTCTCATGGTTATGATATTTGAATTGGAATTGTATTCGGAATAGATAACAGTTAATTTTATATATTTCGGTGCAGTTGCATGCGCCATTATTACGAGTAGACATTTTCTTTTTCATATTAAATGCTGTACTGCGAAAAACCCATTTTAATTTATTATTTGAATGGTTTCCATTAAGCCAAGACTGAGTTAGGAAGTTATACCAAACGAATTGGGCACCTACTCGGTTTTGAAGTCAGTTAAAAACCGCGCAGTGCAATTAGAAATGTGCAAATCCCATCTGACTAAGCGTTAACTGTGCTTTCAAGGACAAACGCATTGCGCATCGACACCGACGGAGTGCAATGATTTGAGGTCCGTGAATCCGTATTCGCAAAACTAGACTTCTTGGACCATAGCAGCAATCATATATGAGAACTTGGAATTCTTTGCCAGCATATGTGTTCCCTCCTTCCTATAACATGGGTTCCTTCAAAAGAGGCGAGAAAAAGTACCTTTTGGGCCGTCAAGGTGGAGGCGGCTAGAGCAGTGTCTAAACTGCACTAACTGTCTTCACGTGAGGTGGTGTTGATTCATTTGCCGTGCTTTGTATAAAAAAAAATATGTCTAACGATCCAGCACATATCAAGTATATACCTTCATGATAACACTACACCTTAGTGTCATCGTCTAAAGCCACTTACACCCTTGCAGCTCGTTTACTTGTTTGTCACCCTCGACACCGTGTTAGTTCTAGCTCCTGTACAAACATTCTTTGCTACCGTGCTCCCTTTGTCGAGTGACAGAGATAGCACGCACATAAGTGGGTCAAGCGTGCCTCATCCCCTAATCTTAAGGGTATTGGATTGAGGTCAGTTTTCTACGCAGGTATGTCATGATGTCATGACTTCATGATGCCATGATGTCATTACGTTTTGGAAAGATAGCTTAAGTTTTTTTGTTCTTTTCTATTGTGATAGTTTAACAATGGGGTCTGGTCTTGTCTTTTGTATTAAATATTGGATATTCTATTCATAGTTGATATTTGCCTTTCGTATCTGGTTCACAGAATGCACTTATTATTTATCTGTGTTTGCTATCTTTTCAAAGAAACGTCGTGTTGATTAGAAAGCATGGACAGCCTTTAGTCATTTGCGCTGATTGTGTTGTACGCCGAATAAATCAAAATGTATGTTTCATTAGGATCCGGAAATAATAAGACGGTTTGCAGTGACATTTGTAGAATGGGTTCTAAAAGCATTTCAGCCTTAATTTGATTGGCATCAAAAATTTGCCTACACTGAAATAATTTAATATTTATAAAAATTATCATCATCATATCAGCCGAAACACCTTTAGTTTTAGACTAAGGTCGCTGACGTTCGTATTGACAGCTGAACGTAGACGCCATAGTAGCTTTGTAAGAACTAATGTCAAAACTCGCACTGTGCCTCAATCTCAAGAGACACAGTGCTAGTTTTGACATGCGGTCCGTTGGTGCTTCATCCAGCTGGACACTATGCCAATAATTTTCAATAGACAAGAGCATGAGGAAGTTAGTGTCGTAGGAGGAGCTGGGGGGCGTAGTGGATTGAGCGCTCTGGTTTCAAGGCTACTTTCGCCATGGTCGATCCCGGAATAGTATCCCGGAAGTTAAGTATTTCAGCCTTAATTTCACTCCCATCTAAAATGTGCCTTCATCATCATATCAGCCGAGAGACGCCCACTGTTGGGCATATGCCTCCCCCAAGGATCTCCATAACGGTCCTGCGCTGCCCTCATCCAACGGCTTCCCGCAACCCTTACCAGGTCATCGGTCTACCTTGTGGGGGCCTACCAACGCTGCGTGTCCCGGTACGCGGCCGCCATTCGAGGACCTTTCCGCCCCAACGGCCGTCAGTATCCTCGCAATGTGACCTGCCCACTGCCACTTGAGACTCGCAACTCTTTGGGCTATGTCAGCGACCTTAGTTCTCCTGCGGATCTCACCATTTCTGATTCGATCACGCAGAGAAACACCAAGCATAGCCCTCTCCATTGCTCTTTGGGTGACTTTGAGCGTTTGTATAAGGCCCATTGTAAGCGGCCACGTCTCGGTTCCGTATGTCATCACTGGCAACACACATGAATTAAAGACTTTCGTCTTGAGACACTGCGGTGGTTGTGTCGAGAATGTGTCTACACTAAAATAATTTAATATTTCTGGAAATCATCATCATCAGCCGAAAGACGTTTACTGTTGGATAAAAGTCGCTCCCAAAAATTTCCGCTACGATCGGTCTCAGACCAGCTTTTCCATGTACCAGGCCCCATATTCTCAACTGTCGCATCACGTAGTCGATTCGAAAAGTCACATCGCATCTCGTTTTGCCGCATCGCGATAAAAAGTGACAGGCATAGACTTTTCGATATTCAAATACTTTCTGAGGATTGAGAATAAGGGGTCGGGTTCTGGTTTTAGTACCTGGCATTAGCTTGAACTTGATCTTGAAGCAAATCACGTTTCGCAAAATTTTGCTACCTTAGTTCAAAGACAAAGTATTGCAACTATTGCGGTGCTTAGTGAGAGCTATTTTCTGGTTTCAAGTGTTTACCGTGCTCTTTCTCCTATATTAAAGGCAATTATATTAACTATAAGACGGAGATAATATAAAAGGAAACAATACCAATATCGTAAATTTTATACTATCTAATCTTACACTATATTGACTTAGCGTATTTACTTTCTTTTCCTCTCTCCTTAAAGTTGAAAACGAGGAATAGAACAGGCAAGAGAACCGACACTAGTAATTCCGAGTTCAACAGGTCATACTTCAGTTCATTTATTTTAAAGCAGCTTTGTGGTCCATGATATTGTGAAATAAAACATGTAAGTAGGTACCTTTCCTATTCCTATAAAGATATATAAATCTGCATTTATTTTTGCTTCACTGGTGCTATCATCCAATAAATTTAAAAGTAGGTAACGTTTTACAACCCGAATCGCATTTAATAACAAGCCTTATTACAATACATTTAAAATCGAAAATAGATCTGTATTTGAAATTGTATTCCTAAGTAGGTTCATGATTGTTTTCAAACTAGTCCACGCTGAGCTCTGGCCTTTGTTCGTCAGGAACAGTCTGTGAAGTATACACAGCTCAATGTTCTCTGGTTGTTTAGCCATATGCTTCGAATGCGTTTTAATGTATGACGTACGGGAATCTATTGAGAATTAAATATACTGTTTGGAATAGAGACGACGAGACATTCATTGTGATTGTTATATTTCAAAATAACTAGGACAGTAGACCGCATGCTAAGTGTGACAATTGCCATGCAAAAACAGTCTTTCCAAGCCACAAGATAAGGTCGGTAAAAAGTTACAATTACAAGACTTGAAGATCTATTGTAGCGTCTGGACTGCAGCCGATTTCCCTCGAAGAGCCTTGTCTGGCGTTGATGTAAACAATACGATGTTAACACACTTTGTAATAGCTAAATTATACACCTTAGCACTATGATTATATTCATTCGATGATAAAAAAATTAGATTATCAAGATTATCACAGCTAAATTGTGTTTGTGTAGCACTCAAAGACGTCAATTGCAAAAACACAGGCGTAGACGCGCCGATGTTTCACAATCATGCGCAGGCGCATGTCATGAGATACAACGTATCTATGTACTATGTATTTATTTAATATTTTATTTTATTTTAATGTAGATATATGTGTCCACACACTGTGTCTACATTAGTTCTAATTAATATATCCCTCTCGCAGGTCTGCTGGCATATTATACCTCGAGAACTTAAAGTTTAAGAGAAATATATTTTGTCCGTACAAATGGTTGTTATGAATATGAAACTTATTTCTAGGTTTTGAACGATCTTGACCATAGACAACAGCTCTTGAGGAAGATGTCAAGTTCCGTTTTACGTTCTTGCATTAATATCTTACACTTAAAGATCGCCAAAAAATATCATTGTTTTAGGGGTTTGGCTATTCAATTTGCGTGCAAAGGCACATCAATGTTACAATAGAATAGCAGTTTATTAGTGATCTGTGACTGTGGACAGCTGTCGATATTTGTGCTTACTTCGCTTTTGTAATGTGCGAATAAGTTTATAGGTGTTTCATATATTATAAAAATGTCCTCTTAGTTCTACTACAAACCCTAGTTCTCTCTATACGACTTATTGACAATCCAGTTTTTGCAGAGGCTAAACTCCAAGATCTCGAGCATCGCCGTAGACTTGCGCGTTTGTCGGTTTTCTATCGAATACACTTCGGAGAGTGTGCGAGTGAGGAGCTCGGTGGCGTGAGGAGCTCGGTGGCGCGAGGAGCTCGGTGGTGTAGTGATTTGAACGCTCTGGTTTCGATAACGAAATCAAAGCAACTTTCGCCATGGTCGGTCCTGGGATGGGTCAATCAAATTTATAATCTCGAGCTCCTCCGTGCTTCGGAAGGCACGTTAAGCCGTTGGTCCCGGTTGTTACTGCAACCGCTTTAACCCACCAACCCGCATTGGGCCAGCGTGGTGGTGTTATGGCCCAAGCTCCTCATGTGTTTCTCCCATGTAGGAAGGCCTGTACCCAGCAGTGGGACGTATATAGGCTGATGATGATGATGATGAGTGTGCGAGGGAATTACACGAATTAGTTCCACCAGCTCCCTTTTACCATCGTGGGACCAGAGGTAGAATGGCTTTACACAAAGCATTTCGCCAAGTTCTTTCTAATTGCCAAGTTGTGGAACTCTCAGCCTGCCAATCTGTTTCCCGAAACCTACAATTTGGACGTCTTTAAGGCTGGAGTGAATTGGCAGCTTCTAGGTAAACATGCATCATCGGAGGCCATGTTATTACTTAACATCAGGTATGATTGTGGTCAAATGTTTGCCTATTGATTGTAAAAAACGGAAAAAACACCATTACATACATTTATCTAATCACTCCTAAAGTAATAAAAAGATGAGTTTAACTCAAATTACGGATTTAAAATTGCTTATTATGATTACCCGCTCGCGCTAGCAACATAGATCCGCTAACCTCTCTCTTGGGATTGGGAATGAGATGGCGAAAAACATTTTAGAATTATTGCACTGTGTCGCTTGCGAAACATCGACGTTGCGTAGTACAGTGCATGGTTGATCTTTGAAGTTTGCTAATAGAATCTGGAGAATCTCTCCAGAGCTACAAAGATCTAGGGTTAATCACATCTACGGAAGGAACGGGTTGAAATCATTCACCTTTACTGACTCGGCTTCAAAGAACTTTAAGGATATAATGGGCCTAATTTTAAAGACACCTCAAATCTCAATTTAAGTACAGTATATCTCTATCTCGCAATATGTATAGGACAAAGATAGCTAGAATTCGATTAGAGCTGTCAACTAAATATAGATAGATTTTGGTGCTTCCTAAACACTGCATTTTATCACGTTTATTCATTGCGGTTGAAAATTTAACACACGTATCTAAATGTTAAATTATATGCGGCGCCGTCCGCGCGATGGCAGTTTTTTTCCAAATCGTAGCCTATGTCCTTTCTCAGTATGTACTCTGTTCCCATGTCAAATTCCATCTAAATCGGTCAAGTAGTTTTATAGTGAAAGAGTAACAGACAGACAGATCGACTTTCATATTAGTTTGAATAATACATTAAGTCCAGACAATGCGAAATAATAACAAAAACATAACCAAATCAGACGAAAAACGTCGATGCATAAATCCCCTTTGCCTTAAAACGAATAAGCAAAACAAACGCATACCGCAGACCAAATAAGATTAAAAAGTTTGTGAAAATTTTATAAAATTGGAACGCTCGCCGGGCGGAAGCGCATTCCGCACTCGGGCACCGTCTATTTCAGGCCATAGCGCCATTTTAGGGTTCCCAAAAAGAATTTGGAGAACTGCTATATTAGATAATTCGTTTTGACTTTAATTGACTTAGATGGAAACGGGGAACGCAACTTCAGATGATGTTAGTTTTATAGTTAAATTGTTTATTATCTAATTAAAATATTTAATGGGAAAAGACGTTTACACGTCAACTGTTGACGTTAAAAACTTCTCAAGATTGAAAATTCCTGCAGCGGGGTTTATTTATATAGAAAGAAGTAGAGCATAGTCCTTTTGTGAAATAACAGAACTTTCCAATGTAGGTAGCATCTGATGAATGACTGATCCGACGAAATGGATCTGACGAAGAAAGCTTTCTGTCGTGAAGAGGGATAGATAAGTGACTTCTCAACGTGAGAAAATAAGACTACAATAGCAATTTGGAATTGATTAATTTACTGAACAACAAACTGATTTCTGATGATATGATATTGCCACAATGATTTCCAATAGTTTATAGTGTTTTTAATAAATTTAATTTGGGTTTTAAATATTCGTTTATAAAAAGAAAAAAGCAAGGATCGTGTTTGGTTTTTTGTAAAATACTTTGTTAATTAGTCAACTTGAACATATCTTAAAACCAGTAATAAGAGAAATAGGATAAAATAAACCATTATAAAAAAATCTGAATATACGCTGAGTATTGTTTTATTTAAGTGTCCTAAATGAAACTTTATATTGATAAATAAATGAGGTTTAAATTTTGAAATTTTTCTAGTTTTATTATATTTTAATTACTAAGTAATTTTTCAAACATTTATAATGTTAAAATCAAAAATTAAGAATAAATGAGGTTTCTTTACGTGTTTGTGAGTTTACAAGCGAAGGTAGAATTTGGTATGACTTTTCTAAACAACTTTAACTGCTTCACAATAAAGTTCATTTCATGTCTTCTTTGAACGGAAAAGGTTTTTGATTAAGCCTTCTTTAAACTTATTGAATCTACATATCCAATTCCTGACATTTTCCGTTTAACGTTAGCGATAGCGGTCGTCAAAGACATTTTGGGGTCTATCGACCACGGTAAGTGCATAGCATGAGAATGCGCAGACCTATGAAGTTATACTTTGTTAAACAAGCGTTCTAAAATTAATTATGTTATAAATAACATATTAATTATGTTATAAACACACAAGCGTTATACTGTTTTATATCATGCGGCAACATTACTGATATTACAAAAGGTGCATACGGCATACACGCACGTAAGAACAGACGCGTCGTCAATATAAATGTCTAAATTACGAATTGTGTTTTTAAATCAAAGGCAGCCTATAAAACTATGACAATGGAAAATAAATTGTTGTGTGCCCATCAAGGTTTACAATCGCTGTTATTCTTTCAAGCGGCGTTATCCATCCGGAGGGCTATCACGATTGAAATCAATTGTGTCTGGAATCTGGTTTGGATGCTTATAAACTGTACAAATGACCTATGTTTGTCAATAAATAACTAACTATCCGGAACCCAATTTCAATATAATCGTTCGTAAAAATTGTTTAAGGTTAACAAAATTGTAGAATGTTTTTCTCGTGGGATTTCCATAGCGATTTGTTTTGACACGAGCTCTACACCCAAGAGCTATTCCCATGCGCTTAATGGTATTAACGTGCATGCTTTTACCAAAATCGACTGTGGCATAAATAGATCATTCCAGATTCTCCGCTTTGAAAAATCAAATTTCATTGAAAATATCGGTATTCCAAAAAAGAAGTGAACTGCGGTTTTTCCGGCATAAATTTTAAACTTGTGTATAGCAACTAAAAAGGTTTGCGACCAGATAAGTACTTAACCGTCGCTAAACTTGAAGTCCCGCTTATATTTTCAGATTTTTGACTTTGACAATACATAAACATGAGGACATCAAATTTGAGATGCAACGTCGTCCCCCGCCGAAAATGGAACATTTTTTTTTTATACAACTAGATGACAAACAAGCTGACGGCCCACCTGATGGTAAGTGGTTACCGACACCTATAGACACCTGCAATAACAAGGAAAAATCACTTGATATTGCAGAGAGAGTGCGTTGTCATCCTGGGGCCTAACATGAAATGCCGTCCATGCCCAGTAATTACACTGGCTACCTTTCCCTTCAATCCGAAACACAGCGAACTGTTTCACGGCTGAAATAAGAAAGGCGGTGGTACCTACCCAGACGACCCTACATACGGGCCTACCACCTAGTGACATACGCAGTTCAATAAGAATAGTTAAAACACACTCGTCCTGCAAAAATTGGTACATCACAGTAAGGCAGACTGTCGCGTTTGCAGTTTTCGGAATTCAAGAATCTAGTGGGTCGCGTGGGCTTTCTACAGAGGGTCGCAAAATCATAGATAAAGAAATTGTCGAAAATTTTGAAAAATCTAAAATTCAACACATTTTTTTTGTTAAATTAGTTAGAGACGTCCTTATTCATACAGATTTACACCCAATGCGTATCAAAATATCTCGGATGGCTGCTAAAATAAACAATTTATCTATACCCAAACCCAAGACAAAATTAGTTCAAATTTCATTCCATTTGTATTTACTCATTACATGACCTGCCCCAAGGCGACTTCGCGGTCGGTTGGGCTACATGTCACTGTTTGACTCGGTTGTGACGACACGAAAATAAATATGACAGCTCACCTCACATCGCTGGACTGCTAACGAAAATAACCTGTTTATTAATTTAAGTTTCAACCTGCCAAGTTAAGCATTGATTTCCAGACACAATCGATTTTCAATGGTCACTGAGAATCTAACGCGGCTTAAAAGATTAAAACTAACATAAAATCAGGTATCTAATTTCAAGTTACGTTGGTTATATTAATCGCATTTGTGACTTATCGGAGGCTTTTGACCAGTTTTTCCCAGTGGTCAGACTGATGGTCAGACTAGTCTGACCAACGGGATTTTTTTCCCATTGCCCATATTAATATGACAGCTGGATAAATGTACAGTCAAAGTAAAAAACAGTTTACATTAATTATTATCTTACAATTTTATCTCAGGCGTTCTAAAAAATTACCAACACTCAATTCTCCACTAGTTAACATCATTTGTGAATACATTATGAACTCGTCTCTCATTACATTTTCGTTTGCCCTTTGGTTTGTTATTTTAGTAAAATCGATTTTCAGCAAAATTCTAAGTAATCCCGGATCCTTTCCTAGTTGTTTTTTTATTTAGTTCTTTATGCCAACTTTCTATACAGTTAGTAGTTCTGTGCCTCTGCCCAAAAACAGACCAAGATTGCTTAAAATTAGACTTCTCCAGCCACTGCTTAACCTTTCAAACATGGGAAAAAAATAATGTAAATGTCTTACGGAAATATTCTTTTAAAAATATTTTTATTATAAAATACTTTTTAAATTTTTGTATCTTGGCCGAATCAAGAGCATCTATAATTATATATTGCCAACCTTCGTCTATTAAATGTAGCGGTAATAATGGCAAAATTCCGGAGAGTGCTTATGCGTTTTGTGGTTCTTGATTTAGTCAATTTTAATTTTAGTCAATTTCATCATTTTATCCTCTTCAGTTTTTGGAGTCGGTTTTAATTTTTGTTTTTGTGAACTGATAACCATTATGTAACAAGACAAGTCCACTCTTTCTATTTATAAAATTATGATCCATTTATTATGATATTTTATTATTGTTTAAACATTTGAAAAAAGGTGAAAATAATTACATTGACAATTCATGACAAACAGGAAAATTTTGTTATAAACAACGTAAACAACAATGAAACAAACTTGCAAAGAGTTACAATCAGTGTCCACAAACTCCATAATGTCACAAATAAAACCCATTTAAAAATTATATGACGTCTTTGTATTTTCGTATTGAACAGTACTTTACGAGCTGATCTGAACAACGGGAAAAAAATGCCCGTTGGTCAGATTAGTCTGACCAATAATCTGACCAACGGAAAACACTCCTTTTGACTATGTTAATCACGTTACCGAAACCAGGGAAATAGCATATTTCTGTAAAATAATTTAGTTTACTGATTATTAATACCTTATTTGAACACTAGAATTCAAAGTTGAAACCGAATAGATATTTAAAATTTCAGTCTCAAAAAAAACTGAAAAGGATAAAATAATTAAATTTAAGTAGGTATTCATCCCATAGAAACATATTTTTGGAGTTGGTGCTAAGTGGTTTCCAAAAACAATAGAAAGTGAAGCACTTAGCACCAACTCCAAAATATGTTTCTAGGGGATGAATACCGACTTAAATTTAATTATTTTATCCTTTTCAGTTTTTTGAAATCGGTTTTAATTTTTGTTTAAAATTTTTTTTTCACAATTTTTAGTGATAACTTTCTACGTTCAAAGCTAGATGGGTGACCGTTAACTTATATTGTTTCCTACTATCGTATCGTTTCACTAAAAAGTCATTGGAAAAGCAAAAATTCGCAATTACGCATATGTAGACGACTTCATAATTTCAGTTTTTTTACATTTAAAACTAAAGTACCCAACTGTTTTTGAAAAAAATTTTATGGGACCAAATGGCAGCTATTCCGCATCGAACAAAAAAAGAATCACGTAAATCGGATCAGTAATCTCGGCGTAATCGGTGTACATACATAGAAAAAAAAAAAAACATACCGGCCGAATTGAGAACCTCCTCGTTTTTGAAGTCGGTTAAAAATAGGGTTCCACAAGGTTCCATTCGTGGGTCTAGTAATATTTCATCATCATCAGCCTATAACGTCCCACTGCTGGGTTCAGGCCTTCCTACATAGAAGAAACACATCGGGAGTTTGCGCCATAACACCACCACGCTGGCCCAATGCCAGTTGGTGTTGATGAAGCACGGAGGAGCTCGAGATTATATAAATTTTAATTGACCCATCTCAGAATCGGATGAGGAGCTCGTGGCTTGGTTTTTTTCTTTGATACTGACATTATTGATATTATTGACATGCTTAATCATATTGACATCTTTTGGATTTTGATTGTTATTAATTTAGGATGATTTCCGTAAAAATTGTGTGCCTTTTTGTGACATACATAAAAGTAATTATATAACTTATTTATTGACATGCTTAATGATATTGTCATTTTTAGTTTTTATACTGACTGTTTTGATATGCTTAATGATATTGACATTTTTTGGATTTTAATCGTTATTAATTTAGGATGATTTATGTAAAATTTGTATGCCTGTAGGGCGAAACATAGTGATACTAGCCATAAACATTTTGTACCTATGTTATGACAAATAAATGATTATGATTATGATTATGATTGGCGTATTGGTTTGAGCGCTCTGGTTTCGATACGAAAAACAAAGCAACTTTCGCCATGGTCGATCCTGGGATGGGTCAATCAAAGTTTGTTATCTCGAGCTCCTCCGTGCTTCGGAAGGCACGTTAAGCCGTTGGTCCCGGTTGTTCCTGCAACCGCTTTAACCCACCAACCCGCATTGGGCTAGCATGGTGGTGTTATGAAACGAAAGTTGATTTGTTTTCGTAATCGAAACCACATCAGTCGAACCGTGTTTCTCCATTACCATTATCAAAACGAAATATTGACATAATACACATAACACGGTGAATAGGTAACCTCATGTCGAACAGGGCGTGACCCGGCCGTGACTGAAGCCGTAGAACGTCGGCGCGTGATTAGGGGTAGGTTGGAGTTTCCTGTCTCCTCCATTGGCCAAGTGGGGGTATAGGAAGTTGTAGTATTGCCCCCGATTGGCACTAATTATTGAGAACACATGCTAAGTCCAAATTTAAGTTCAGTGCATCTCTTTCTCTCAATATGAATACGGAAAGTATGGCTGTCATATAATTGTACATTGACATTGATAAAATGCAGTGTTTGGGAAGCATCTCCGTACATGCCGTCTAACATTGTCAATGGTTTCATTGAAATCTATCTAAATTTAATTGACAGCTCCATAATTCGCTCGCAAATTCTTGCTATCTTTTTTCTATTACTTAAAGCGAGAAAGAGATATACGGTATTTAAATTTAGGTTTAGAGTGTGTCCTCAGAATTAGTTCGATTGTCTTATACATATTAAACAATCGGTTAATGTATTCTTGTCACTTTTTATTTCAGTACACGATAGTGAGATGCAAATATGCAATATGAGTTTCAAAGTTGAATGTTCGTGCCGTTATCACTATGTGAAAAGATGGCGTCGATTTCAGATTTCGATCAAAGATTATTTTTTTAACATCATTTCTGTGGTTTCACTGATTGCGGATTTAGTATAATGATAATAATTAATATGCGCAGTTTTAATTCAAATGTTATTTACCGAGGAGCTCGGTGGCGTAATGGTTTGAACGCTCTGGTTTTGATATGAAAACAAAGCAACTTTCGCCGTGGTCGATCCCGGGATGGGTCAATCAAAGTATGTTATCTCGAGCTCCTCTGTGCTTCGGAAAGCACGTTAAGCCGCTGGTCTCGGTTGTTTCTGCAACCGCTTTAACCCACCAACCCGCATTGGGCCAGCGTGGTGGTTATATGGCCCAAACTCGTCATGTGTTTCTCCCATGTAGGAAGGCCTGCGCCCAGCAGTGGGACGTATATATCCCGGTGATGATTTTAGACTATAGGGGTATTGTGACTGCAAGTAATAATTTCGATTCTCACATATATATTTCATCAATTAGAGTTAAAATGTAAATAAAATATGCTTTGAATAGTATATTTCTTAGTATATTGTCGAAATTATGTGCCATAGAAATTTTCATAAATTGTCAAAATAAAACATCTTAAAAGACATTAGTAGCAGTTGTAGGTACTACGAAAGTCGCTTCTATTCCGAACGGAGTAAGGTCAAATTGCTACGTTTGATGTGCTGTCGACTATACGACATACGCTATTCAACAATAAGCTTTCATATCTTCAACTCAGACACTTTAATATTGTAACAAGGCCGGCTCTATTTCAATTGGGAGTTCCTTGACCCCCAAAAGTTCGTTACTTAGCCCCACCGCCCCTGATTCAATGTGCGTACAACTCTATGAATGCACAAAAAATTTTTTTTTGTCAAATTTGACCTACACCTACCTATTTTTATGTTAGTAGCAACGTGTGACAATCTGTAAAGCAGTGTTATGCCTCTGGAGGTCTATGACAATTGAAAAATCTATTGTGTCTGGAGTCTGATTCTTAACGGGTTTAAATATATATGTTAGTACTCTGTAAGTAACTTAGAAATGGAATTCTTAACAGGGATGCTGCCTAAGTTTGAATATTGCGCTATTTTACACAAATACGGTTTAGCCATGAAAACAATTCAAAATTTAAAGTTTGGAATATAGTTGAAATTTAATTTATTTTTAGAAAAAAACAAAATTTTTTTTTTCGTATTTTATAAAAAAATATAATGATATTAGATTGCTTACATCAATTAAAACACCTAATATTAAGACAACAATGAATAAAAACTTACATAATACATAGTTACTATTAATTTCGTCAATAATACATTTTTAGTAGTATAGCAAAATGTGACGTCATCTGTTCCCCATGTTTTTATGGAGCAGTTTTAGACGATGCGCTGCAGCATATCAAACATACCTGTGAAGTATCTGTCTATCTATTGATTTTAAACACAATTTGTTTTGCTATATTTCTTTATGAGTTTCTAAACTTCTTATTTATGAAATAAAAAAGTTGGCAACAACGCTATTGCCACAATATGGGACAAACGTGTGGCCTCCTGTCAATGACCTTCAGAACAAGGAAGTTTAGCAACTCGTTTCTTTGTCGTACTTCCAAAACTTGCAATCCTTTGCCAGCACATGTTGTTCCCACCTTGCTATGACATGGGTTTCTTCTAAAAAGGCACCTTAAGGGCTGGCAAGGTGGAGACGGATAATACAGTGTGTTTACAACCTTTTTATTTGAAGACACACAGATGTCATCACATCAGGTGTAATAGTTGCACTACGAAAGCCGCCTCTATTACGAACAAAATAAGGGCGGTCTCAAAGTCAAACTACTGACTGTACAGAAACCTGAAGGAGCAATTCAAAATACTTGTCACTAGTCACTGCTGAAACCACAGAAAAAATCGAAAATGCATGGCAACTTAACGCAAGGCGATAATCAAACGACAATGCACCTTAACACACCCGAATAGGGCCCACACGAAGCGCATACGCGTTGAATTGACCAAATCAATGATCAACAATGTCTATTCAAATCAAAATGGCTGCGGGGTCGATGACCGCGAGCGTTGACATAAGACGTATGGCTTACATAGATGACAAATTGTCGGTCATCAGGGTATTAGATAACATACAAAAATAGTACGCGATCGGTGTTTTCTATCACTACTTATTTTAAAAAAGGTATGGCATAGTGGTTTGCTTACCATACGAATGTTAAGCGTCAGCCTAGCTAGCCACCACCATCTTACCTAAGTCTGCCGCCATAACAATAATGTTAACAGCATTAGTGTTCCGGCAGTTGGAGGTAAGATAGCCAGTTCCTCTGTGGTTGAGGAATCTGGGTGCAGCTCGTTTCCATCTTCGGCCTCATTATAACTTACAATCAGGTCAGATGCAGGCAAAAAGCTATCCCTTTAACAATTAAACAAAACATTAATAACAATCAACACAAAACAACCTTTCATTTAGAACGCAAGCGGCTCACATAGTGTAGTCAAACAATAATACATAAAAAAATTTAAACAAAAATTAAAACCGACTTCAAAAAACTGAAAAGGATGAAATAATTAAATTTAAGTAGGATGAATACCTACTTAAATTTAATTATTTCATCCTTTTCAGTTTTTTGAAGTCGGTTTTAATTTTTGTTTTTAATAATTTTTTTCACAATTTTTAGTGATAACTTTCTAAGGTCGAAGCTAGATGGGTGACCGTCGACTTATATTGTTTCCTACTATCGTATCGTTTCACTAAAAAGTCATAGAAAAACAAAAATTCGCAATTTCGCAAACGTAGACGACTTAATGATTCCAGTTTTTTTTATTTATATAAACCAAACTACCTAACTGATTTTGAAAAAATTTTTATGGGACCAAATGGCAGCTATTCCGCATCGAACAAAAAATAATCACATAAATCGGATCAGTAATCTCGGCGTAATCGGTGTACATACATAGAAAAAAAAAACATACCGGCCGAATTGAGAACCTCCTCGTTTTTGAAGTCGGTTAATAAACATGAGAACTCTGTAGGCAAAATTTTATAAAACTTCCCATTATAGAGTCTAGTCTAAAAACCTGGAGGATATCCTAACAGTACGACCGGATCTCGTAACAGTTACGAGTTTATTGTCACCCTTCGATCTTGTATCTGCAACTGTGGACTCAACAGCACAGCACCGCTGCTTTTTTTTTTTTATACTACTAGATGACAAACAAGCTGACAGCCCACCTGATGGTAAGCGGTTACCGCCGCCTATAGACACCTGCAATAACAAGGAAAAATCACTTGATATTGCAGGTGCGTTGTCATCCTGGGGCCTAAGATGAAATGCCGTCCATGCCCAGTAATTACACTCTGATGTGATGACATCTGCATGCTCTGTGGAATACCTCTTAAAAACTCGAGAGATACTGCTGAAATTTCCAAAGGATAATTTTAATTAGATATAAAAGGAACACAGGTTGTTTATGACGTCATATGGTCATTTCGCACCGTGTTATGGCCTTCAAAACAATACTACTGATATTATTATGGCTTTGAGTTTGGCGGGTGCCGCAGATCCCAAGCCAGTATTAATAAAAATCTAAATTTAACAGGACCCGCGCGACATAACGTATTATTATGTAAATTCCGAAAGCACAGCCGCCCACGCCGTAATTTGATGTAACGGACACGTAATTTAAGGCCGGTGCACGATATAATTAACTATATCGCGTTGTAAGAAGATTTTACATATATTTATTTAATACTTCTTGGCTGCAGACGGCTTTAATGGCTATTTAAGGCCTGTACAGATACTAAAGGCCTCTAAATATGATAAAATAATAGATGATATTATAATGTATATTTGTAAGTAGTGCCCAAGGTGCTACGAGCGTCTATAGGCTACGGTGACAACTTGTGAGTTGTGCCTAAGGTGCTACGAGCGTCTATAGGCTACGGTGACAACGCGTGAGTAGTAGAGATGTGTAGGTCCGCTGTAAATTGGGATCTAGATCCGGATATGCATCCAGTTATGGTGACCTACATCCGGGATCCGTATCCGTCGGACCTTTAAGGGTCCGGAGGTCTTACTAAACGGGCGTGATATGCGGGCGAACTCAGATCATCGGATGGAATGCGGATTAAGTATGGGGATGGAACGGAATACCTACATACATCTTAAACCTAATCCTAAGAACGCGATGCAGTTCCCTACCGCGCCTCGCACCCACCGCGCCGTCACTCTCGAACTCCCGACCCGTAATCCACGCGTGCGTGATTCAGTTCCTTATCGCGTACCTACTATAAGGTAACTCCGGGGATTGGTATGCAACTGGCCGTTGGATATACATCCATCACTAATGCGTGTGATACAGGTCCGCTGATCCGTATCCATCCGGAACTACACATCTCTAGTGAGTAGTGCTTAAGGTGCAACGAGCGTCTATAGACTATGCTATGATAACAACGCGTGAGTAGTGCCCAAGGTGCTACGAGCGTCTATAGGCTACGGTGACAACGCGTGAGTAGTGCCCAAGGTGCTACGAGCGTCTATAAGCTTCGGTGACCGGTCACCATCAGGCGGGACTACGCTTCCTTGACACCCAAGTCGTGTTAAAAAAAATATTCCCCGCACAAAAGGATACGAATGATATCACTCAGTAACCGAGGTTCGACGGTCGTGAGTTCGACGCTCGCTAGTTAGAAATTATAGTAATATATAATAGGTTATAGAGACCCGTTGGTTGTGTTGAGCCCAGAAATTTTAACTAAATAAATAATATTAAACACTTATGTTTATCACTTGTTTTAAAATAAATAACATATTGAAAAAAGGTATGTAATGTAATTTAACAATATAAATATGATACAATTGATGTTTATACTGAAACCGAAAATTTAAACTCAAGGTTCTGTACTAATTATCTAGTACAGTTATACCTACTGACCTGTAGACACGTCGCTATAACGTTTGGAAATAAATAATGCTTTCTTATAATAGCGGTTTCAGAATTATATCGCATTGTTTCTGTTCCAAATGAGGAAGACGGCCTCTTACCGACTATACGGAATGATTTCTGGGTAATTTCGCAATTGAAATATGAGAGTGTGGTACAAGATACAAGCGTCTTGATTTTATTGAAGCCTTTAATTTTTACAATCACTTATTTTTACAATTAAATATGAAAAATAATACAAGATAATCCCTCACAATGTTTTAAACCAAACTAAGTTTATAGGAAGGGCAATAAAAAAAATTCTTCTCAAAAGAGATTTTTTCAAAAATCATTCGGTTTTCTAATAAAATTACATTATTTCGAATTTACATACATCACGGACAAATCAGTTTAGTTAACTACTCGTTTCTTTGTCGGACACTTGGAATTCTTTGCCAGCACATGTGTTCCCACCTTCCTACAACATGGGTTCCTTCAAAAGAGGCGTGAAAAAGCACCTTATGGTTGGGCAAGGTGGGGGCGGCTAGAACAGTGTTTCAAGCTGCACTAGCTGTCTCCGCATATGGACTCTTCTACTGCTTCACATCAGGTGGTGTTGAGTCTTTTTTTTTTATACCACTGGATGACAAACAAGCTGACGGCCCACCTGATGGAAAGTGGTAACCGCCGCCTGTAGACACTTGCCGTGCTTTGTATATTAAAAAATTGTCGCTTACGTTGGAATACGTGCCGTGTTGTTATAGTTTCACTAAGTGCTGTGAGCGCCTATAGGCTACAGTTGATCAGTTGAAGACAATTGATCAACTAAATTGGATTATTACAACTACATGGGTGTCAAACAAGGGCAAGGCCTGCCTGATAAGCGGTTGCCATGCAATCATCAAGCATGGCAAATAGAAAACGTATAACTGTTTATTTCATACAAAAAAAAATACTATTTAAATACTAACACTTTTCAGGCAGAATCTTAAAAATCTTAGTAAACATATAACAGGATTATTTAAATGACACTGGGCCTAATTCTGGGAACACACTTTAATTCTAAATTTAAGTTCAGTATATCTCTTTCTCGCAATAAGTAATAGGAAAAAGATAGCAAGAATCTGTTTAGAGCTGTCACTTAAATTTAGATAGATTTCAAAGAAACCATATACAATTTTAGACGGCATGTACGGAGGTGCCTCCTAAACACTGCATTTTAGCACGTTTAATAAGGTCGAAAATTGAACGCACCTTTCTAAATGTCAATTTATATGACAGCCATCCTTTTCGTATTCGTTTTGAAAGAAAGAAATAGACTGAACTTAAATTTAAACTTAGCATGTGTTCTCCAGAATTAGGGCCACTATTATGGCGCCGAGCTCTTAAGTTGGACCACAGACTGACTTTAAACAGAATATCAGATCATTGACTGCTTTGACTACAGTTATTACGCAACCGTACAGACAGACGAACTTTTGTGTGTATGCAAATGGGGTGTCTTCACAGTACTGCGATGTGGACCAAAGAGAATAAGAAATTGAGGTGGGGTCGGTGCTAAAATGATGTCTATTACCGGTGCATAAGGTTTAATGTTGGAGAAACGGTGAGGTGAACCGCTTCTACTGGAACGTTAAGCGTGATGTCATGTAGCCACTACTGTGTCAAATAAGGATATTTGTTTTTTTTCATACAACTAGATGATAAACAAGCTGACGACCCACCTTATGGTAAGCGGTTACCGCCGCCTATAGACACCTGCAATAACAAGGGGAAATCACATGATATTGCAGGTGCGTTGTCATCCTGAGGCCTAAGATGAAATGCCGTCCATGCCCAGTAATTACACTGGCTACCTTTCCCTTCAATCTGAAACACAGCGAACTGTTTCACGGCTGAAATAAGAAAGGCGGTGGTACCTAGTAAAAGTTGTGCCGATACTTTTTAAAAATCACCCATCATCACCAACCTATTATACGTCCCACTGCTGGGCTGTCTTCCCGACATGGGAGAAACACATTAGTTTGGGTCATAACACCACCACGCTGGCTCACTGTGGGTTAGTGGGTTGAAGCAGTAACAAAATAACCAAAAAATAATAAGTCTTTATTTAAAGGTGATATTAAATGGCTACATAAATCCTGGCGCCCAGTGTCGTCATACTAGTCATATAGTTAGAGATGTTCCTAATCCAGCGCCCGTGTTCTCGACCTGTCTTTTTTATCGAGATCCGGCAAGCGAGACGGAATGTGAGGTTTCGAATCAAATCCGTGTCGAATCCGTGAACTGACAGTTGACAATAAGGGGACAGGTCGATGGTGTACGTCATCTGTCTATTGCCATCTCTTCTATAGCTATAGCCCGCGTGGCTTCCACTGCAAGCGCAGGCGCAACAGTGGATATAGCACGTTTGTTTGGTCTGATTTTGTTGTCCACGAACTATTATTACACGCGATTCTCCTCAAAACAACTCTGCGAGCATGTGAGAAGGGCCAGGAATAAATGAAATGGCTTATCCAAGGACAGAAGACTACGGGCTCCTTCTGCCCAAAGATTGTGGAAAGGGTGATGTGAAAAACAAAAGATCACAAATAGTCAGAGTGTGTCGTGATTCGTGACGTGGTCACAAGCCCACAATGAGATAAGGTAAAAATTACGGAGAAATACAAATAAGTCACTCAAAACTGTCAAATGAAGAGGAAAGTGATCTTCATTGTGCCCTGGAAATTCAACAGTAGAATGCCCCTTGATTTTAATAAGAGCATTGGCATGTTGTCTAAGTTATTTCTCACTTAATCTGAAAATATACGCTACTACCCATAAAAACAATTCAAACTTAAAATATATGGAATATTATTGAACTTGTACTGTGTAGAAAATTTAAAAAAAATGTTTTTTTTTTCCCAATTCTATCAAAAATGTTTATGATATTAGATCGCTGACATCAATTAAAACAACTATTATTATCTCCGATTAAAAACATACATATTACATAGTTATTTATTATTGATTACGTCAGTAAGCCCATATATTTTGTTAGTAATATAGAAACATGTGACGTCACCTGTTCCGTCGATTTTCTATGGAGCGTTTTTGGATGATGTGCCGCAATACATCAAACATACTATTGTTTCTTTTCGAGTTTCTTTTGCAATATTTCTTTATGAGTTTGGATACTTCTTATTTATAAAATAAAAAAGTTTCAACTACCCCAGGCTAGTTGAAACTTTTTTGGTCGTGACGTCACGCTTGCATCGACAGGATCTGAATCTCAATCTGACAAAAATGACGAAACCTTCCAGTTCTTCGTGTTACTCGTTCAACCGATGGGAGTCTAATTAGGATTGGATTGCCTTAGGCTAAAATACTGATGCGAAATCGCTAACCGATTCGAATGTTTATCAATCGAGAATTCTTAATTTAGCAACAAAAACGTTTGTGTCGGTTTCATTCCATATCTTGCGGCTGATAGCGATAACGACGATTAGGTATATAGTTATTTAACCGCCATTGCTAACTGTAAATCGGACTTGTAAACCATTACTTCTATAACCAATAACACCAATATCCCCTTCGTTCCAGGTACAAGTGAGCGAGATGGCGGACACGGACACGGAGACGTTGCCGAACGGCACCGGCGCGCTCTCCACGGAGGAGGAGGACGAGCGGCTGAAGCAGCGTCCCGCAGATATTGACGCGGTGGGTACAAAAGCTCACTTTTGGGGACTCCCCACTTATTTTTGCTTGGGTGTTTCGGTGTAGGGAAAGGTGTCCAGGTGAATTAAGGGCAATCCCCTAATTACACTAGACACCTTTCCTTTTCTATAATGGTTTAGTAGCAGATGGTTTAGTCCCACACTCTTCACGCATAATAGTCCCATTCTAGAATGGTCCCAAACTCGTTACGGATTCTCTAATAGTCCCATTCTTGATTGGTACCAATCCACAACTCTTCACACACAATAGTCCCATTTCAAAACTTGAGACGCATTCTTTAATAGTCCTAATCCTGATTGGTACCAATCCCAAAACTCGTTCCACATAATAGCTCCATTCTTGTATGGTCTTATTTCCAACCTAATAGTCCCATTCCTGAATGGTACCAATCCAAAACTCAACATACAATAGTCTCATTCTTAAATGGTCTCATTTCAAAACTCACACGTCACGCATTCTCTAATAGTCACATTCCTGAATGGTCACATCCCCAAACTCAACACACACAATAGTCCCATTCTTGAATGGTCCCATTCCCAAACTGACGACCAGCTGGCCGAGTGGTCTGTACCCCTTGCTATACGGGTTGCTCGGTCAGCAAAAAGGTCGGCAAATGTTTGTATGATGAATAAGAGCATTTGTTCACGAGTCATGGATGTTTGTATGTTTATTTAGTATACTTCAAGTATTTACATACATATTATTATCAATATTTCTCCGCTATCAAGTATCCATAATACAAGCTCGTAATGATGCTTACTTTGGGCTAGATAATAGGTGTGAGTGCATGATGATTATATTAGAATTGTTAGTAAGAAAGGAACATAAAATCTTTTATTTAATGTCAACGCATCAGAAATCGCACGTATCTAAAACATGGTCCTTCCATCCTCAAGTTGGGCGCCAATGTGCTGGTACTTAACATCTTACTTCACACCTTCCAGGACGTACGCGAAATGGAGCGCCGCAAGCGGGTCGAGGCGCTCATGTCCTCGAAGCTGTTCCGCGAGGAGCTGGAGAGAGTGCTCGACCAGCAGATGCATGAAGGAGGCGACGCGCCGCTGCTGCAGCGCATCCGCGAGATGGTGGGAGGGAGGCTGCATACCGGCAGTTTGAGGGTTAGTTTTTTTTATACAACTAGATGACAAACAAGCTGACGGCCCACCTGATGGTAAGCGGTTACCGCCACCTATAGACACCTGCAATAACAAGGGAAAGTCACTTGATATTGCAGGAGCGTTGTCATCCTGGGGCCTTAGTTGGAATTAGTCATTTTGTTCATTTTCTAAGGGTATTTCGCAAAATAGATAGTTATTTATTTTAATAATAGATATTTAAAATAAATTGACATTTTTTTTCCAATAATTTTAAATAAATTAAAATATAACAGTTTATATTCAAAGGGCAGTACCTATACAAGCAAAATTTATCGAATTAATTTTTTAAAAATTTATTTCTTAAATATGAGGGTAGAACTGTAACCGAGTTTAGTGTTTGGATTTGTTATAATAGCTTTCTAATATTCAAAAATTAATTTTTTTCACGGCACTCACTTAACAATTAATGTCTTAGATTATCCACAAATTTACAAAAAAATCACTCAAGCCAATTTCAAATTCAATTTATACAAAAAACATAGTATGATAATTCCAGCCATTCCATCCTGTTGTTCCTTCAGGGTCCCGCCTGCGTGCTGCCGATCAACGACATCCGCGGCATCGAGGGTGTTGGTTACGAGAAGGGGGAGAAGATCCTCCGGTGCAAGCTGGCGGCTGTGTACCGGCTCGTCGACCTGTTTGGGTGGACGCAGAGTGAGTATAGGTTACAATACAAGGTGTGTCAGAATTACCTAAAAAAAAGAAATTGTTTATCGAAAACTCAAAGTGAAAATGTCACTACTCTCGTAACCGGCCTCTAGTAATTCCTACCATCTAGGAAAGGGATTCAACCCATACAGCCATGTCTGTTTTTTTTAATGAATTTTTTGTTTTTTGTTTGTGCTATTACAACTGTCTTTTTTTATTTATTTATTATTTTTTATTAAGGATAACTAATGTATCAGCGCCACAGTGACGTTTGTCGCTGTGGCATTATGTTGAGGCAGAGACCTAGTTGGCCTGTTATTCTCAATTATTTTTCTTCTCTCTCGTACTTTTTTTCTTTTATTATTTTTGCTATCTAAATACTTACATTTGTATTTATGTGTTGGCCAATAAACGCTTTCTTTCTTTTTAATTTTACGCCGCGTTTACATTTATCTGAAGCTTCTGACGTGACGCGTCAGAACGGGAATCGGTTTTAAATAATTACTATGGTTAGATTTACATTAATCTGTCGTGACGTGTCGTCAGATACGACAGATCGTGTCGTCAGACATGTCGCCGTGATGACGCGTCACGTCAGAAGGCATCAGATAAATGTAAACGCGGCGTTAGCTTGTACCCTAGTAATTTTAGGTTGAATAACATTCACAGCCGATTACTAGAGTAGTGACATTTTCATTTTGAGGTTTCGATAAACATTTTTGTTTTGGGTGTTTGTGATACACCCTGTATATTTCCTAAGTTACATACCCGAAAATACCCGAAAGAAATCGTGTCCGGGGATGAGAACGAACCCGCGACCATTTGACTCGAGTGATGAAATAGAATATTTCGACATTGTGATTTGTGAGCCTATAAAAGCGACCTATATATTGACCAGCCCTGTACTCAGTAATGAAAATTCACATAATACGAAAGATTTTATTTTATACATAATATGTGACGACGCCAGTTACAGTCCATTTTAATGTTAATAACAGCTGATATAATAATAAACAAATGAAATAAACAATAAAATAAATATATGATACAAAAAATAATAATTAAAAACAATAATTAAAGCAGTATTTTTACTAATATGTAGCCTCGGCGCCGTACAGAGTGAATAGAATGTCAAAAAGTCAGTATGTGATATGAAAAACCCCCCTGTATCTCTCGTTACAAACTAAGTGAAATTAGTAAAATCATTATTAGGCATCAGTGAATTGGTGAATACCTATTTAAATAGTGTAAAAAGTTTAAGACATAAAAGTTCATTCTTCACATCTTGATCGTTGTTACTACGGCGCCTCCAATATGTTTTACGAAAGCTTTCTATAGTTATGATGATAAATTATTTGATAGTCATAATGAATGAAGAGTATGAGGCAAACTTCTCGTAAGTAACAAACCTACTAATTACAAATCCGTTTTCCTTCCAGCGGGACTGACCGGCCAGATCACCGCCCGCCTCAACACCGCCGTGGAACAGGTTCTGACCACCCCCCGGGGACTGCTGCCCCACGAGGTGACGGCGTCCTCCCTGGTCAAGGTGGACATGCAGGGCGTAGTCCAGGATCAAGGCACTACCAACTTCCCGGTCAATGTTGACGGTAAGTTATCCTACATTTTATATTTAAGTAATATTTAATACTTAATCCTATTTTTTGTTTCAAATTTTGTCCTGGTAAAATGTGTCTTAAAGTCTTAATAATATTGCATCAATCACACTAATGTAACTATATGTGGATAACGGTGCTGATTGTACATCTACAATAATGAAAATACATGTGTCAATTACTGAATTTCTTGTACAGTTGTTTGTGTTGTTGAAAATAAATCTTTTATATTATATAGGTAGATAGATGGTGATGATAGCATCAATGCTTACATCGCCTGCACAGGCCTTCCTACATGGGAGAAACACATGAGGAGTTTGGAAATCGTAACACCACCACTCCGGCCTAATGCAGGTTGGTGGGTTAAAGCGGTTGCAGGAACAACCGGGACCAACGGCTTAGCGTGCCTTCCGGCACGGAGAAGCTCGAGATAACAAACTTTGATTGACCCATTTCAGGATCGACCAGAGCGCTCAAACCGAAACGCCACCGAGCTCTTCTCTTCTCTCCTGCTCTATGTTAAGATATCCATTTACAAAACAATGTGCTACTGATGAATAGGCTAGTTGACAACTTTATTTTTATTTCATAAATAAGAAGTATATAATTTAATAAGAAATATTGCAAAAGAAACAGTATGCGTAGGATCAAAAGTTTCACAGATATAGTGGTATGTTTGATGTGTTGCGGCGCATCGTCCGAAAAGGCTCCATAGAAAATACACGGAACAGGTGACGTCACATGTTTACTAAGAAAATGTACGGGCATACTGTCAAAATCAATAATAACTATGTGATATTTTGTATGTTTTTATTTATAGTCGTCATAATAATAGTTGTGTTATTTGATGACAGCAATCAAATATCATTCACATTTTTGATAAATTTTGGGGGGAAAAAATGACCATTATTTTAATTTTCAATAAAATACAACTTCAACAATATTCCATATCTTTTAGGTTTGAATTGTTTTTATGGGTAACAGGAGCGTATATTTTCCGAATTTGTGAAAAACACCGCCATATTTAAACTTAGGCAACATCCCAATTGTCAGCAAGGCCTGCGCTGGCGATGAAAGCATTGACGTTTCGGTTGGTCGCAGGGTTCTCCCTGCACGCGTCCGTGCACGCGGCCCGGCCGGACGTCCGGTGCGTGCTACACGTGCGGTCGCCGAGCGCGCTCGCCGTGTCCAGCACCCAGCGGGGCTTACTGCCGCTCTGCCACGAGGCCTGCCTGCTGGGGGACATCGCCTACCACACCGTGCCGCATGGTCAGTACAATACAAACATATTTATATTTATCTATAATAATATAATTGAAAAAAAAATTTTTAGGTAACCCCCCCGGCGTCATTAATCATCTATCTAACACCATCTCATTGAGACTATTCATAGGAGCCCAAACACGCTATATCTGCTGTAAGTTTCTGAAGGATTGGGCATTTCGCAGACTTTTTGATGGTATAGGATCAGCTCAAGGATAGTATGTCATGGGAATGTCACCGAAGTGACAGTACACGAAATTTCAAATCAATCGGATGTGTAAAAGTTAGTAAAACCCTGTTATCATGTACAAAATGAGCTGATAGTCATCAAACGCCTGAACTGATCTTCATAAATTATAGCTAAGAACCATCGTAGGCACATCAGCTTTCAAACAACAAAAACCGAATCAAAATCGGTCCATTCGTTTAGGCGCTACGATGCCACAGACAGACACACAGATACACAGACAGACACGTCAAACTTATAACACCCCTCTTTTTTCGTCGGGGGTTAAAAATGTACAGTTACGGTGAACGGATAGCGCTATCGAGAGATGATTAATGATTTATTATGGCCGGAATTGGATGGTATTGATCTGGACAACGTTTACTTTCAACAAGACGGCGCTACGTGCCACACAAGCAAACAAACCATTAATCTTTTACGCGAAAAGTTTCCGGACCGTGTTATCTCTCGAAGAGGTGATCACAATTGGCCACCGAGATCTTGTGATTTAACACCTTGCGACTTCTTCCTTTGGGGCCACGTGAAAGAGAAGGTCTACGCCAACAGCCCAGCGTCGATTCAAGACCTCAAAGATGGGATTCGTGAGGCTATCGAGGACATAGGGCAGCCACTTTGCGATTTGGTTATGGAAAATTTCATGAAAAGGATACGGTCCTGTAAGCGTGGTCGTGGTGGTCATTTTCCTGATGTTATTAACCACTATTAACGGCGTACCTTCCTCTTTATAATAAAATAAACATCCGATCATTTATATTAAAAAAATGCATTTTTCTTTGAATGTCAATGTCAAACTCTTATGTTTGTATTGTATTTGTACTATGATTCTTCAAAATTTGTGCTGTATACCTTTGTATAAAATAAGAAAAACAATCAATAAAATAGAGAATAAAATAAATATAACCACCCAATCCCCAGGTATCCTAGACAACGAGGAGCGCGACAAGCTCGTCCGAGCCCTTGGCCCCTCAGCCAAGGTCCTGATGCTGAGCTCCAACGGCGCCCTATGCTGCGGGGCCACCCTCGAAGAGGCCTTCCACCAAGCTCGTCAGCTGACAGCCGCCGCCGACGTACAACTGAAGCTGGCCTGCCTCCCGCTCAATGAGCTGAGGATCATCGACGATGGCACCAGGAAGCAGGTGGGTTGGCAGCCGGACTCCTGATTAGGTGCTGATTTTGATCTCCAACGGTGCCACTGTAAAGCTAGGGTCGCCTGGGTAGGTACCACCGCCTTTCTTATTTCAGCCGTGAAACAGTTCGCTGTGTTTCGGATTGAAGGGAAAGGTAGCCAGTGTGATTACTGGGCATGGACGGCATTTCATCTTAGGCCCCAGGATGACAACGCTCTCCTGCAATATCAAGTGATTTTCCCTTGTAATTGCAGGTGTTTATAGGCGGCGGTAACCGCTTACCATCAGGTGAGCCGTCAGCTTGTTTGTCATCTAGTTGTATATAAAAAAAAGCTTACCTTGTTTTTCTTCATCGTGCTGGCAGTTTCCGCCTGTTTTGCCTCGGAGGGTGGTGAGCTGGGTTACTCGAGCCATCCCAGCTTCTCAAGTCACCCAGCGCCTTAACGAGGACTGTCCGTGATACCTAAAAGCTAAAGAGGTGTCTGTTAAAATTGCTATGACCAGTCAACGCACGAACGAATGATAGTCTTGGAGAGCTGAGGGTCCACTTGGGCTAGTGCAAGTTTGTGTGTGTTGTTGGGGACTTTGGAACATCTACACATTACATTTACATACACAACATTTCTCTTCACATTTTTAAAGCGCGTTTGAAAGAATACCTTTTAGGGTTGCAGCGGGAGCTTGGGTATGTTAATCAAAACATATCCTATATATAGGAAAGTTATTCTTTAGGTTATTTTAGTGTAGTTTGCAATAAAAACGCTTTACGGGGGTTAGCTCACGTTGAATTGGATGATTGGATGTATTCATTATGATTGTATGCCTAACCTGACGTTTCGATTACTTTACAGCGATCGTGGTCAGGGCGTGGAGACAAATGCTGTAGTCTTGGTTCTTTGTCACGTGGTTACTTAGTTCCTACTGATGTTCATATCATAAAATTATTTTTTCTATATTCTCTTGAGATTATGCACGTTTTTGAAAATATTTCAGCGTTTACTTCTAAATTTTTAGGTTAAGTTTCCGTTAATATGAATTTACGTTGTATCTGTAAACTTTGTATAATGTTTAAGGTATATCTGTAAGAGCTGGCTTGTTTGGCATCCTTATGTCAGGGCTCACAGGTGTCAGTCGAAAACCAGCGCTAGACGTATAGTCTGGCATATGCTGAACTGACGACCTACTTCAGTGCAACATAGATGCTATAGTAAATTAAGTACGGTTCGATAATTATTTATTGTCCATTGAATAATGTCTATGTTTCTATTATATTCTGTATCTATTATACTTCATTTCTTTCTTTTTCTTTTCATCTTTTTTATTTTATTTTATTTATTTTATACAACTGGATGACAAACAAGCTGACGGCCCACCTGATGGAAAGCGGTAACCGCCACCTATAGACACCTGCAATAACAAGGAAAAGCACTTGATATTATATTGCAGGTGCGTTGTCATCCTGAGGCCTAAGATGAAATGCCGTCCATGCCCAGTAATCACACTGGCTACCTTTCCCTTCAATCCGAAACACAGCGAACTGTTTCACGGCTGATATAAGAAAGGCGGTGGTACCTATCCAGGCGACCCTACATACGGGTCTACCACCTAGTGACCTCTTTTATATTTTTGTTATAAGAATAAAATATTAGAATCATGTATTAGAGCTATATGTGATGTGGACAACCTAGTATCATGTAGACCATTATTTACTTACGGTCCCTTCTTTATACTTTTATGAGAAATGTAATTTTGTGAGAAGTCACCCACATTTATTTGAAAATATTGATAGCATTCCTCGAATATACTCCAGTAGACATCCTAATAAATTGCTACTCCCAATGGCTAGGACGGTAATGCGGTCTAGAAACAGTAATGTTAGGGCTATTCGGATCTACAATAAATTACCAACGAATTTCAAAGTCCTACCATTAAATCTGTTTAGGGTACGATTAAAGACATGGCTATTTCGAAACTGTTTTTACAGCCTGAATGAATATTTTAATTTTAACGGTGACATTTAACAGAACAATTTAATTAATTTGTAATTTTATATGACATTTAAAAATTACAATTTGTTCGTTTTAAATTATTTACTGTAATTTTGCATGCCAATTTTGGTAAATGTGCTGAACTATTATAGTTAAGTATAGCTTATCATAAGATCAATTATGTGAGGATGAGGTGCGGTCCCGCGAGAATAATCCTGCGGCGGACCCCATAAGGAAAAAAAGAGTTGGTCGGCGGCGAAGAGCATTTGCCGGCGCACTGGCTCCGTAGTAGAGCGTGGGGAAAACTTCTACTTACGGACTATGGCCCGAAGAAGTGGCTGAGGCGTTACTCGTCACAAAGAATATATGCACACATGTGCCAGAAGTAGAGCCCAGGCGGGCATATCGTGTACAGGTCATTGGGATAAGGGAAACTGTGAACCTTGAACCTGTACTACGATGAAGAAGGAACACGGGGGTCTGAGGAGCCCCACATAACTCTGCATTGTTCTTTTTTCCCAACAATGCAGAGTCGGCGTCAAAGCCTTTTTTCCCCCTCAAAAAAAAAAGAAAAAAAAAAAAAAAAAAAAAATTAAAATCAAAATCAATTATGTACCACATTTTCGCAAAATAAATTATTCTATTCTAAATGAACTTGTTGGTATTGTGTGTAGATCTACGAGTCGTCCCGTCGCCCGCCGGCGGAGGGGGGCAAGTGGCGCGTGGGCGGCGAGGAGTTCGAAGCACTCATGCGCATGCTCGACAACGCCGGGTTCCGCACCGGATACATATACCGGCATCCGCTAATTAAGGTGACAGTCAATCAATCATAGGTACCATCAAAGGATAGTCCAACCCGACACACTTAAGATCATTTTGGTACGCAAAGGTCGCCAACTACCTGCCACCTACTTGGGCACCAATAGAACACTATCCACCAATAGTATTAAAGAGTGTCTCCGAAAATTTTTTGTCAATTAAAGCAATGGTAAAATATTAAAACAAAAACTAACATTTTGTTTTTGTCACAAAGACATCTGGTCCCGAAATGTCTATGCGACCAGATGTTTTTTGAAAACAATGAAGAGCAATAACCTTTCACAAACAATAAGGGTTCCCGATTGGTCAATAATTTAAGGACTGGGGTCTACTAAAGTACCTACCCAGTTTCAACCTTCAAGCGAAAATGTTTAGAAATTGCCTGGTTGGATCTTTCTGTGATGGTACCATCAAAGGATAGTCCAACCTGCCAATTTCAAAACATTCTCGCTTGAAAGTTGAAACTGGCTACTTTAGTAGAACCCAGCCATTAAATTGTTGACCAATCGGACACCCTTATTTTTTTGTGAAAGGTTATTGCTCTTCATTGTTTCCAAAAAACATCTGGTCTTTGTGACAAAAACAAAATAACAGTTTCTGTTTTAGTATTTTACCATTGTTATAATTGCCAAAAACTTTCCAGAGACACTCTTAAATTCTATTGGTGGATGATACCCCAGGTAGGTGGCAGGTAGTTGACAACCTCTGTGTACATTCTGTGTGTATTGTAATACCTATATTGTGATGGTGCATTGTCGGACAGCCTTTAAATACAGTAAATATTCTTATCATTAGGTACTTATTGGTACTTTAATATACCTTTTTTATACTCTGTGCGACACTGCGCTGCTAAATACTATTACTGTGTAATTAAACATTGTAACTTAATGATTGAAAAGAGTGACTACACGAGTTTGTTGCCGGAATCTTCTCGGTAGTTCAACTTTTGGAACCGGTGTAAATTCAGACTGACTGACAGACAGACTGACTGACGGACAGACAGACAGACTGACTGACGGACAGACGGACCGACAGACAGACCGATAGACAGACTGACATAACATTCTTAGCTTACGTAGATGCAGATAAGACAGAGAGACAAACATTATGAAATTGTTAGTTAGTTAATATTATTTTTATGTGATAGACATAAGGGTTTTTTTTGTTGACGATTCAAAAGTGCTTCTTGGGGGCCTAATTGAATAAAGATATTTTCATTTTTCATTTTACAAAAATGATCTTAAGTGTGGCAGGTTGGACTATTCTTTGATAGTACATACATTTTATACACAAAACAGATCACAATTGGTTAAACACTTAACTTAGAATTATACAAAGTTTGAGTAATTTTTAAAGTGTTTTCAATTCCCAAGGATATTGAAAACGCTCCATCAATAAATACATTTAAAAAACTTCTAAAACATTACGTTACTTCAAACATACAGTCCAAAGGACATGTTCTGAAAATGTATGGGGGCTGGTACTTAGCTACCCCCCAAGACAAATGTTATATAAAAAGAAAGAGTATATTTTTAAGAATATTATAAGACAAAAATTATAATTTTTAATGCCTGCATATAAATAAAAAATAACATTCTATTCTGGTCAAAAAACTGTTATCCAGAGATGTAAAATTCAATTTTAAAAAATGTGACACATCACAGACATAATAGAAAACGTCAATGTCGTCAAATATTTTTTAATAACTAGGCATGGGGTCGATTTGGTTCAGCCTACGACTATTTTGCAATTATATTTTATTGTAAATGCTAGAAGAACATGGCAAATTGGTTTCTCCACTTGTTTCTGACTAATAATAATGATTTTCATTTATTTTTTACTATATTTTATCAGAGAAACTTTGATAAGAAGCTTAGAATTCTTGCATACACTTTTCAAAATTACTCAAAAATGCCGGGGTATCAAAATGAAAAAATGGTATATTCAAGATCCTCTGAGCATAAGCTTTCACATAATATATAATTTATCGTGGGGGGCTTTCGAGTACCAATATCGAACATCTCCTTTTTCCGTCTCTCTAATGAACATTAATTGTATCTACAAACGCTGTATACTTATAAAATCAATAATAATTAAAACCAATACCTATACACGTTTAAATTAATAAGACTCAGTAAATAAATAAATAAATTTCTACAGCACTTAATATATACAATAATAGGGGTGTAAATTTTCTTTTACTATATGAAAGTGACATCTAGTATAACGCGAGCGTAGTTTAGTTTCTACATCTGTGTTTTTATCACTACACCTGAGGCCGTGTATTGTCATTTGTGGCGGTGAATCCGCTTAGTATTCTCTTACTACCGTCATAATAATTATGTACGTCTTTCCAATTGTGTTTTTTTTTTGAGTTATTGACCCTAATTCTGGTAAACACATGCTAAGTCTAAATTTAAGTTCAGTGCATTTCTTTCTATCAAAAGGAATACGAAAAGGATGGCCGTCATATAAATTGACATTTAGAAAGGTGCATTCAATTTTCGTCCTTATTGAACGTGATAAAATGCAGTGTTTAGGAGGCACCTCCGTACATGCCGTCTAAAATTGTGTATGGTTTCTATGAAATCTATCTAAATTTAATTGACAGCTCTAAACAGATTCTTGCTATCTTTTTTCTATTACTTATTGCTAGAAAGAGATATACTGTACTTAAATTTAGAATTAAAGTGTGTTCCCAGAATTAGGCCCATTGTGTTTTTCTCGTGTAAGTGAATTTATGTATAATTCTTAATGAGAATAAATATCTCAAACCGTATACAATTCCACCGCCGTACATTTTTGTGCACGCTGCAACCTACTTACGGCTGCGCGTCATAAACGGAAAATATTAATAATTTAATTACATTTTATAATTAGTACGACAACAACTCGCGTCGCGTGCGCAGTCAAGTAAATAATCACCTACCTACTTAAACTAACTTGTATCTTAATAGATAATAAACAGTGAAACTTATGGTGATATTCTTTCTCGTACTCTAACTAACAACAACTCTATAGTGTACAAGCTAACTGGCCTGTACACACATCTAGACTGTAATCCACAAATATGTGTATTTTATAAAATTTACGAGTTCGATATAAAACTTAGGCATACATACATATTCTTAATTATTGATTTTAACATTATTATAAATTTTTGAAAAATTACTTAGTAATTAAAATTAAGAATATTTGAAAGCAAGGCCCCAACTTAACCGAATCGTAGGTATTTGTAAAAATACTCGTTTCGAATGTTGAAATAGAATATTTCGACATTGTAGGGTGGACGTTAGCTCATAAACGCAAATCATATAGACAAGAAGAATTTCACAGGGTTCACCCAGTTCCTGGGTGGCTCAGTGGTTAGAGCAGCAGTTAGAGCGGGTTCGATTCCCGCCTCAGGACGTGAAATTTTTCTAGCTTTATATTTTAATTAATAAGTAATTTTTCAAACATTTATAATAATGTTACAATCAAAAATTAAGACTGTTTTTGAAGTTAGTTTTATTTTTTTACAATTTTTTTTTTACAATATTTAGTGATAACTTTCTAAGGTCAAAGCTAGATGGGTGACCGTCAGCTTATATTGGTTCCTGCTATCGTATCGTTTTACTAAAAAGTCATAGGAAAGCAAAAATCCCCAATTTCGCAAACGCAGACGACTTATTTTTACACCCTGTACTTATTATGTGTTTGCCCTCAGAACGATGTCCCCAGACCGAAGAACGACGTGGAAGTACCCCCGGCTGTATCTTCCCTCGGGTACCTCCTTGAAGAAGAGGAACTGTATAAGCAGGGGTGACTTGTCATAAGCCTTCTTAAAATGTTATGAGTTTATGTTTGAACCCATAGTATTTGTTAGAAACAAAAATAAATTGACATATTTTGTAAAAATACAGCAATTATGCTTCTCTAACTGTTAATAAAAACCTCTACTTATTATTTCAAATTTATTAATAAACGATTGATAAATATAAGTATGGGGATCTCGGTGGTTTTAGCGCCATGGTTTCGATTACGAGAACAAAGCAACTTTCGCCATGGTCGGTTCCGGGATGGGTCAGTCAAATTTATAATCTCGACCTTCTCCGTGCTTCGGAAGGCACGTTGATTCATTGGTCCCGGTTGTTACTGCAACCGCTTCCACCCACCAACCCGCATTGGGCCAGCGTGGTGGTGCTATGGCCCAAACTCCACATTTTAAAAATACGCAATTTGTGGAAAAGAATTTATTTTTATTAAGGATTGACACTAATAATCGGAAGCAATCGGCAATGATTATCGGCCATATTGTCATATAAAAATATAAAATTATGATTCCATTTCCTTTGTAAATAATATCGATTCTTACTAATTAATCGATTAGGTTTCATTGGGAGACACCAATACAATTATCAATTTTGATTGTCATAGGACAAATGGTTTTTTAAATATCTTATAATAAAGCACTTCATCTAATATCAAAGCACAAGCAAGTGAAGACGACCGGCTGGCCTGTCGTGGAATACAGGCTACTCGGTCGGGGGTCCCGGGTTCGAATCCCGGTAGGGGCAGATGTTTGTATGGTGAATACGAGCATTTGTTCACGAGCCATGGATGTTTACATGTGTATTTAGTATATTTCTAATATTTATATGTACATATTATTATCAATATTTATCTGTTATCTAGTATCCATAACACGAGCTCGTAATGATGCTTACTTTGGGCTAGATAATAGGTGTGAGTGTATGATTATTATTATTATAATTCACGAACACACACAAACACATACACACACACACACACACACACACACACACACACACACACACACACACACACACACACACACACACACACACACAAATATCACTACATCATCATAGTTTATTATGTATAATGTTACGTTCTGTTATTTCGTTGGGCTTGTTGTAAATCAAATAGTTTATGCATTGTGTTAAAGGAATCACTGACTCCTAAGATTCAGGAGTATCCTAGTTTAGGAGTCAGGGGCTTAAATAGGTTATTGCTACAATGATACAACCTTATTTTAATGTTTTTGATGAGTTTAAACGCCTACTTTGTTGTAACAATTACAAATAAAGAAAGAAAACGGTAAAAAAATATATGCTCCAGGCGGGACTCGAACCCGCGTCTTCTGATTTTCTGCCAGACGCGATTACCACTACGCCACCGGAGCACTAGGTATAACCTACTTATTTCCTAACCGCTTTCTTTCCTTAATCCAACGTTTTTATATCAGAAGCCGGAAATCAGAAGACGCGGGTTCGAGTCCCGCCTGGAGCATATATAATAATAATATTCATACACTCACACCTGTTATCTAGCCCAAAGTAAGATCATCATTAAGAGCTTGTGTTATGGATACTAGATAACGGAGAAATAATGATAATAATGTGTATATAAATATTCGAAATATACTAAATAAACATATAAACATCCATGACTCGTGAACAAATGCTCGAACTCATCATACAAACATTTGCTCCTACCGGGATTTGAACCCGGGACCTCCCGACCAAGTAGCCTGTATAGCAAGGGGCACAGAGCACTCGGCCAGCCGCTCGTCAAATATATTTACCGTTATTATATATTTTTACCGTTTTCTTTCTGTATTTGTAATTGATACAACCTTAGTTTTAGAACCCTATATAAATAGCTGGTACCTGTTTGTTTGGTTGAACAAAACTTAACACATAATTATTATTGCCCCAGGATCTGGAAGAAGGGCCAAGGCAAGACCGGCGAGCGCACCCGCTGGCTGAACTCCCCCAACGTCTACCAGAAGGTCGAGGTCCTGGAGACCGGCACCACCGACCCCAAGAAGATCACCAAGGTAGAGTACCTGCGCGTCGAGGCCGAGTAGACCGCAGACCAAGCTTAGTTGATTGCGTCTCTTTGTTTTGACCGACATCAAAAATAAGATATTACTAGGTCAAAATCGCAGACCTGTAGTGTCAGGTATACAACCACGCTCAGTTAGTCTACATCTTTTTGTTTTAACCGACCTCAAAAATAAGGTAGTACTAGGTCGCAGACCTGTAGTGTCTGGGGAGGTGTACGAACCACGCGCAGTTAGACTGCATCTCTTTGTTTTAACCGACATCAAAAAATAAGGTATTACAAGGTCGCAGAGCTGTAGTGTCGTCTGGGGAGGTGTTCCATGCTCAGTTAGACTGCATCTTTTTGTTTTAACCGACCTCAAAAATAAGGTATTACTAGGTCGCTGACCTGTAGTGTCTGGGGAGGTGTACGAACGACGCTCAGTTGGACTGCATCTTTTTAACCGACTTCAAAAAAGGAGGAGGCTCTCAATTCGACTATTTTTATTGTTTGTTACCGATATTTTTTTTTTCGATGCGGGAATAGTTGTCATTTGGTCCCATGAAATTTTTTTGAAAATCGATCCGGTAGTTTGGTTCTTAAATCAAAATTACTGGAGAGTAAGTCGTCTATGTATGCCAACAACTAGGAAACAATATAAGCTGACGGTCACCCATCAAGCTTTGACCTTGGAACATTATCACTAAAAATTCAGAAAAAAAATATTTAAACAAAAAATAAAACCAACTTCTAAAAACGAAAAGTATAAAATAATTAAATTGAAGTTGGTTCTAAGTAGTTTCCAGAAACAACAGATAGTGAAGCACCGACTCCAAAAATATGTTTCTAAAGGCTAAGTACCTACTTAAAATTAATTATTTTTCCTTTTCAGTTTTTGTAGTTGGTTTTACTTTTTCTTTAGTTTTTAGCGACCTCAAAAAATAAGGTAGTACTAGGTGGTCGTCTGGGCCGCCTTTCCTATATCAGTTCGCTATAGGTATGTAATAGGTATGTTGACAAATTTTGGGAAGTCTTATCATAATAGAAAAAGTTATCATAGTTATTTTAATACGACATATGTTTTCAAAAATCATGTAGCTTAAATTCCGTTTAAAATTTCGCTCCAAAACGCCAAGACGTGTCATGTGACCGCTGTGACGTCACCTGTCACCAAACACGGCTATGTTGCTATGGTGATTGGGATGGTTTTCCTTTCGGCAGCGTCTGATGCTAACAACAAGTGACGTCACACACTGAGATTGGCGGTCGCTATCACGTGACCTAAGAGTGATTTAATGGAGTTTTTTTTATTAGACATGAATTTGAATACAGTCAACATACCTATTACTGGGGTTTAGGCGGCATTTCATCTTAGGCGTCAGGATGACAACGCACCTGCAATATCAAGTGATTTTGTCCTTGTTATTGCAGGTGTCTATAGGCGGCGGTTACCACTTACCACCGAGTGGGCCGTCAGCTTACTTATCGTCTAGTTGTATAAAAATAACGTACGCGGACGAATTGTACAGAGATCCTTCTTTTTTGAAGTCCGAATTGAGATGGGCTTCTCCTTCTTTGAAGTCGGTTTAAAATGTTTTCTATATCCTAGAAAACCATCATAATGCGACCGATTTTTGAGTGAGAAAAAATCTTTACGACTGATAAGAGCGGTTTTCCTGTGACACAGTGGTCAACTTTTTTAGACAGCGATGTAATTTCTGATTCTGTTGAATATGTCGCTGGGTTGGAAAGAAAGGGATGCAGTTCAGGCAAGTTTGGTTTTTTAACAGAACTAACGACATCGTCTCCAAACTATAGGTGCATTCATAGAGTAATTTGGTTAGTGAAGGTTAGAACGGTTTTTAATGATATTGGCAACTATACAGAATGGTGCCGTCAATACGACATTAAATTTTTGACGACCGCCTGGCCGAGTGGTCTGTACCCCAGGCTACTCGGTCAAGAGGTCCCGGGCTCGAATCCCGGTAGGAACAAATGTTTGTATGGTGAGTACGAACATTTGTTTACGAGTCATGGATGTTTATATGTTTATTTAGTATATTTCTAATATTGATATACATATTGGGCCTAATTCTGGGAACACACTTTAATTTTAAATTTAAGTACAGTATATCTCTTTCTCGCAATAAGTAATAGGAAAAAGATAGCAAGAATCTGTTTAGAGCTGTCAATTGAATTTAGATAGATTTCAAAGAAACCATAGACAATTTTAGACGGCATGTACGGAGGTGCCTCCTAAACACTGCATTTTATCACGTTTATTAAGGTCGAAAATTGAACGCACCTTTCTAAATGTCAAATTATATGACAGCCATCCTTTTTGTATTCCTTTTGATAGAAAGAAATGCACTGAACTTAAATTTAGACTTAGCATGTGTTTACCAGAATTAGGGCCATTATTATCATTATTTCTCCGTTATCTAGTATCCATAATACAAGCTTTTAATGATGCTTACTTTGGGCTAGATAATAGGTGTGATTAAAAAAAAAATTAAAACGTGGGCTATATTAGTTCATGAAAGTGATTTGCAAATTTCGAATACATCTTAATTATGTGATGATTTCATGTTTTAATCTAATGTCGTATAGTCGTCATAATCCTGTATAAGAGGTCGTTATTCCCACAGACGCCATATTTGTTAAAAGATATCACATATATGGCGTAACTAACAATTACAACAAGGCTAGTAAAGTCGCTAATAGCATAACTCTTCATATTATGAGATATAAAGTTTATAGAGAAGACCCATTACAAGTATGTTCCGTTCAAGTGCGGCTATCACGCTACACTACTCAGTCGCTAGCTAGCGATGCTAGAACGATACGCGTAAGGGCCATCAACATCGCGGCGGTTACAACGATATCGATGCAAAATGGAGCACGGATTTTGTATGCGATGGTTTCTCTATATTCAAGGTCGACCGAGACCGAGAACGAGATCGCTAGTAATATGCAAGATGTTTGCATAATGTCACAATGGACAGCTAACTCCCGCACTGACAGCCAGCGACGAACGTGAATCCCATACCGTACAAATGTCTCGGTTACGGCCGAGAATTTCCGCTATTTTTAGCCGAGAACTGAGGCCGAGCTCTCGGTCTAGCCTTGCTCTATACTTTTGTCTCAAACAAATTTTACAATGCTAGCAACGCGTAATTAGTACATCGATGAACAGATGGACAGGCAGACAAACAGACAGACAGACTGACAGACTAACAGACACAGACTGTCTGACAGACAGACGGACCGACAGACTGATCGACCGACAGACTGATCGACCGACAGACTGATCGACCGACAGACCGATGGACAGACTGACATCATAACATTGTTAGCTTATGTAAATTCAGACAAGACAGAGAGACAAACATTATGACATTGTTAGTTAATATTATTTTATGTAACAGACAAGGGTTTTTTGACGATTCGAAAGTGCTTCTTGAGGGGCCTAATTGAATAAAGATATTTTCATTTCATTCATCGGTTGCTTTAAATTAAACGGTGGATGCTAAGGTATTTGTTGTTTAAAAAATAAAAGAATTTTGTTGCCATACAAAAATTTACACTCCAGTGTTGCCAGTAAAATAAATTATTGTTGATAAAATACTTTGCCTTGACTATATTACTCTGTGAATGCTTTAACATATTATATAAACACAGTCCCATCACAAGAAAGTCATATATAATTGTCATTTAGGTATAAGGATTTAAATTATATTCTCTAATTTTTTTCTTTTACATTTTTAATGTTATACTCTATGTCATATTATGGTTATACTAAGTTTTACATTTTTATATTTTATAGTAACATAAAAAAATCGAAAATACATTCCATTTTTTTATTATATATTTATAGGGTTTTAGGGTGTGCAATTATTTTATTCTTTTCTATGTATGATATGTATGATCGTTAAATTTTTCAAATCGCGATCTGTCTAGGCCCATGTATCGATCTTTATTTAATTCATACACAAACAATCATACAATTTAAATCTAGATTGCAATCCAAACATATTTTTTTATATTTAAAAGTTATTCGAAATACTCAAGCGTTCATAATAAGGTTAGTGTTTTATACAATTAAAATACAATAAAATACTGATATTGATTTTGTGCTGTCGGGCTTGGAGGTTTGATAGATAAATCGTTTATTTTGCTCAAACTTTATATGCGCAACAGCAAGCAAGGTTCTCGTCTCAGTGCACCTTTTAGGGTTCCCATGTATGGATGGATTGAATAAGCGTTCGTCCGCCGTATCACGAATAGGCTAGGCAGTTCGCGATCTGGCGAAATTAACGATCGTTGGTTACATATATTATACAAGTGTTGTAAAATTTTATTTTAAAGCGTTTTAATACATTTATTGCCTGTGTAGCTACCAATTGATTTTCCATAAAACACTTCTTTTTGGTTAGGTTACCTGTTAAATCTAACTTTATTATACTAAATTATATTGCAAGGAAAGGAACGGAGAGTTAAATACTATTTTATTTTATTTCCTTGTAATTTCCAATTAAAATAATATCAGGTAGCGGAAAACAACATACAATGGAATCATGCGCTGTCTTTTGTATTCAAATTAAATATAAATTAATATATTATATATAATGTTTAGCTAGATATTTTAATCGAACTGTTGCATGTAAAATAGATGTTAATATAATAAAAATAAATGTTAACCATTAAATCGAAATAGCTGTAAAATATAGGATTCACTCTGTTTGCGTTTGAAAAGAACGTGTTATATTTTGCCCTTACGATTATCAACCCACAATAAACCTTGTCACGTTGGAAATTAAGTTCAATTTGCTAGTAACTGTGGTTCACAGAGTAGTGACCATTTTGTTTTCTATGATACTCGTTGCGGCATGAACAGACTTATTTAAGCACTTGTTGACGTCAAATTTGAAGACTTATTACTATAGTAACTTAATATAAATGCCTCTACCAGTAATTCAAATTTGGGAGAGCCTTTACTGAGAAGAAGCAGAATATGTAATACACATAACTCATGTGTTCTCGTGTGACATGAGAATAAGTTGAATTATTCCATTGAATATTTAGAAATAAACATTATTAACTATTCACTGTTGCGGTTGAATGCAACAATAGCACTGGTCGGCATTTTACAAAATATAGAAATACTCTAGTGAAAAATAGCATACTGGCACTTATTCTGTTGTACAGTATCAGAATGGCCGAATAAATCATTGTGATGGTGACTCTGCCCAAAAATCAAAATTAAATCCAGTACTTCCTTTTCGTTACAATTCGACAAAAAACGGACAGACGACATGAGACGTCATTTAACTTCCTAAATGGCCCCGTTAAAGCATTTTGGCCGCTGTTTCAACGCACATCTAGAACATTCTAACAAACTAACTGAGCGTTTCTAAAGGTTATTTTATCCCTTTTGTAATGGAGTTGATCTTAATATTTACCAATACTGACATGGTTTGTACTTGTGGCAGTGTATGCCAACAGGGCGCAAACAGCTCTCGCAGACTTTCAAGTCGATAATATTGGAACAAACCAATACTAATTAGACCTTACAATGCATCCGCAAGTTAGGCTAGTGTTTATAGTTGTCAGAAGAGTTTTTGAATAATAGTATTATAATCGAGTAATAACAGTTTTTAACTTTTCACACTTACCAAGAATCCTGAATAGGGCTGATTCTGAAGACACTGGCCCTAATTCTGGTAAACACATGCTAAGTCTAAATTTAAGTTCAGTGCATTTCTTTCTATAAAAAGGAATACGAAAAGGATGGCTGTCATATAATTTGACATTTAGATACGTGCGTTCAATTTTCGACCTTATTGAACGTGCTAAAATGCAGTGTTTAGGACGCACCTCCGTACATGCCGTCTAAAATTGTCTATGGTTTCTTAGAAATCTATCTAAATTTAAGTGACAGCTCTAAACAGATTCTTGCTATCTTTTTCCTATTACTTATTGCGAGAAAGAGATATACTGTACTTAAATTTAGAATTAAATTGTGTTCCCAGAATTAGGCCCACTAAGTCTAAATTTAACTACAGTATATCTCTTTCTCGCAATATGTAATAGGAATAAACAGCAAGAATTCGTTTTGAGCTGTCAACTAAATTTAGACAGATTTCAAAGGAACCATAGACAATTTAAGACGGCATAAAATAAGTTCGAAAATTGAACGCCCGTTTTTAAATGGCAAATGACAGCCATCCTTTTCGTATTCATATTGAGAGAAAGAGATGTATTGAACTTAAATTTAGACTTGGATGGTAGGCCCGTATGTAGGGTCGCCTGGGTAGGTACCGCCTTTCTTATTTCACCCGTGAAACAGTTCGCTGTGTTTCGGATTGAAGGGAAAGGTAGCCATTGTAAATACCGGGCATTGAAGACACTTCATCTCAGGCCTCAAGATGACAACGCACCTGCAATACCAAGTGGGGTTTTCCTTGTTATTGAAGGTGTCTATAGGTGGCGGTTACCATTTACCACCAGGTGGGCCGTCAGCTTGTTGTATAAATAAAAACTTCGAAAAATCATCTACATAACTTTTGAGACTAGCTTGACTTGCTTATACATTTTGTTTAAATCGGTTGGTTTTTTTTCAATGTTTTCGACTTGCAATGTAAACGCACTGTGACTCGAAGTTTTAAGAGTACAATATAACACGCCTTGCGATAACTGCTCTATAGCGCTCAAATCCGCTCAACATTTTATATTTTATTTTAGTCTTAAAACCATCGAACGAAAGCTACATATTACTAATATAATAGAACAATCAAACTGGCTTACCTGTAAGCGCTGTTCGATTGAAATTATACTTGCTGCTGTCTCGTCCAAAGATGTTGAAGAGAATAATTACTAAGGTTTACATCTAAAAGCTGTCTCGCCCGAAGATGATGGGTCGCCCGTCCTGTTAGCGATACAGGGTGGTGCCGTCAATACGACAATAAATTGAAACATGGGCTATATTAGTTCATAGAAATGGTTTGCCACTTTCAAAAACATGTTATTCATTGGATCATTTCATGATATTTCTATGAAATAATGCAGCCAATGTTATATTGTTTCATACAAATGTGACGAAATTATCAAATAAATAAGATGTTTTTGAAAGTGGCAAACCATTTCTATGAACTATTAAAGCCCATGTTTCAATTTATTGTCGTATTGACGGCACCATCCTGTATATTTTGGGTGTCAACCAAATGACGTTTCGGAAGTGTCAAAGTGGCAGGTAGGCAAAGGGAGCGTTCGAAAACAGGATTTATATTTTTTTCTTTGTGATTTAAACTATGCAACTACCTTAGTAATTATTCTCTTCATCATTGAGGACGAGACAGCAGCAGGTATGATGTTAGCTTTAGAGATATATTATTGATGTAAAGATATTACAACTGTCCAAATACGGTTGAGATTAACGCTTCGCTATGTGTGTAGTGAAATATAATGTGTTTTTTATATGTTGCCCGATTATTTGAAGTAAAATCGATATTAGAAATCAATGAGGAAATGTATGTTGATTATACGTCATAAAAGATTGAGTTTGACTAGTTATTGATGCTGTTTAGTTAAAATTACGATAGTGAGATTTCTCTCACTCATGAGCAAAATTCACTATCAAAATATGGACGGTAGCTGCGAGCAGCTGCCCATTGCAACTTCAGAGTGAACTACATGTTTGACGCCAGCTCTGCCTAAGTTTTTCGGTTTCAATGTACTCATATATCAGTCTTATGTTTTCGGTATGATGTTTTTAATAACACCCTGTATGTTTTGACTATCAGCATACATTTTCGATTTGTGTAAATCGGGCGCATTCGGCTTCAGAGTTTGTGCTTATAGATTTAAATTGATTAAAAATTAAATTAAATAAATAACTTCTTTCAATCAAGCTCTCTCTATGAAATGCTTTTGATATAATTGTTTAAGTTTTTCGCGATTTCTCGTATTGTGTGTTTATGTGTGTTTTGTTTTACGTGACTAATATAATAATGTTTTGCAGTGGGTGGACGCTAACAACGAAGAGGTAATAATGATTTGATGATGAAATAATTATTAATTAATAATAGGTTCTCAGTACATTTATTTTCCGTTTTCTTTGGACTTGATCGCCGCGGAGTTGCGACTGACCGAGGCAGACAATGACGTCATTTACATGGCGACTTAAAAATGAAGAAAAAATATAGACAGATAGAAATTATTATTTTTCACAATTACATTAACATCGCAGAGATAAAACAAACACAATATGCCAAAAAGGCGTTATCGCTAGAAGCGATCTCTACCAGACATTCTTATGTTAGGGGGTGGAAATCGCTGTTGGTTATTGAGGGCGTTGGCGTCGCTTTTTCTGGCAACACTGAGCTAAATGTGCCAATCACATGCGAATTCACTTGTATTTTCATACTTAACAAAACTAGTTTCTAGTTCACAATTCGGGGATTCTATTTTATTCATCACAAATTCAAACTTGTTACACGTATAGTCTCCAGAATGACGTCTATTCATACTTACTACATTATGCTGACCTTGTATAATTTTATACCAAAAACCTTTTTCTCTAGAGCGTTGATCGAAATATTCTTTCCAATTAAAATAGCAAATGTTATATTTATAGAATACTTCTGAACAAAATAGTCTCACATCTCATCGCCTTCATTTATTGCCAATTTCGCTAAACGGTCAGCCTCTTATTATGGTTTGCTGCCCGAGTTTATAAAATTCAAAGAGTAAATAAAATTTAGACGTTAGTCGCACCTCTGTGGCGTTCTCCAGTCCACTTCTTCCATTCTTCTCGTTGTTATTATTATTTTAATTAATTTTGTATTTCATGTATGTATTTGGGTAATAATATTGGTGTTCTAACATACGGAGATTACTTCTAAAATGGGGAAAGCGTGCAGTGCCCTATTCGCAAACATTTGAAGAAACTTTTTTTCACAATGCATCGGATGCGAGTAGGCTAAAAACTAATTCGAATGTTTGGGAGTTGGGCTAGTGAGGGTAGAAAGGGAATTAATTTTATGCTAACGTATTGAGCGACTAATGCCAACATTGATGTCAGATAGAAGTTTTCAGGGCAGTATTTCGATTAAAAAAGAACTCGAGTGTATATTACGAATATTGGACAAAAAATCCGACTTCGCTTCGTCATAATAACCGTGAACCTGCTAGCAATGCCATTATTTTCATTGACTTATTTCGTAGAGTGCTCTATGGATGTGTCGGTGAATCTCTCATTAATTTATAAGGTTTATAAGGAATACTTTTTTCATAAAGATCAATATTTATAAAGAATATTCTTATAAATATTGGCACTAATTCTAAATTTGAGTTCAATGCATATCTTTCTCTTAATATGAATATGAAAAAGGTGACTGTCATATAATTTGTCATGTAGAAACGTGCGTTCAATTTTCGACCTTATTGAGCGTGATAAAATGCAGTGTTTAGGAAGCAGCTCCGTACTTGTCGTCTAAAATTGCTCTGGTTTCTTTAAAATCTATTTAAATTTAGTCGACTGCTCTAAACAAATTTTTGCTATCTTTTTCCTATTACATATTGCGAGAAAGAGACACACTGTTCGTCAGAATTAGGCCCATTATACGTAATAATAGCTAGCGTGGACTTTACAGGTGAAAGTTGCTAGTTCGGTAAACAATTGAACTAAACAAATTTCTATAAAAAACACGAGTGTTTCTAGTTCTAAATAGGTTCAGCAGTGGACATCATAGGCTGCAATGACGATAATGATGATTGCTTAGCGAAAATTGTTCAATTACGTAGCGCTGACAGTGTGTAATGGTTGTTGGTACTCATCCATTGTAATTATCTCGCTTTTAACCTATAAAAAAAAACCATACTATTTTATTATTTTACACAAATAACATTATTATATCAATGGCATTTCATAACCCCTACCCTGGTATTGTGCGAAATTAAAAAGTCGTTCTAAAACATCGAGTCTGTACAGTGTAGCGAAAGGAAGAAAAAATGTTGCCACATTGATAGTTTTAAAATCTTCCATCCCGCAACCCCTTTTGTTTGATCCCAATTTGAATCCTGCCCGTGTGAATGTCGTTGCGATCACGTCATATAAATTTCAAAATAATAGTGTATTACTATTAATGAGAAATAATGACCAATTTTTTTTTTCATATTCAGCATGTTTGTGTTTTTTTTTATTGGTGTCACTGTTGAGTCACTTAGCCAAAATTAAAATAATTTTAAAGTCGCGCTGTCTCTTTCACACAATTCTATTTAGGAAGAGATGGCTATTATTAGATTTTTATAACAATTGTAAAATGATTTTCTAGTTCTATTTCAAACTACTCAGGCAACAATAGGCTATTTAAAGTTATTTCTCAAAGTAAAATGGTATCAATCTCGCGGTTTGTTACAAAAAGCTTTGCATGCGGAACGTTTTCGAGTATTTTTTTCTTTCGTAACTAAAATAAACTATACTGTACACGCTCGATGGCTGCCAGGATTGGAGTGAGACATATATTATTTCTATCCTCTTTCAGCGCACGACTCTTTCTTTTCTTTTCTTTACAACGCTTCCTTCACTAACCCCCGCTTTCTACCATACTAGTAGGAATTTCTGAACGCTGGCAACATTTTTTGCTAATAGTTGAATGTTTTCCTTTCGCTACGCGTACGCGATTCTCGACCGTGCGCGCACGGCAGTGGGTCCAAGATGGCTCGCCGGCGCATTCCAGTACGCCAGTGAAGATTGACACTCTGCAGTTTGTGCCGAAAAATACGAATCCCAAGGAGTTTAAGCAGCTGCAACAACAGGTATGTGTGTTTTATGTTTTTGTGAAAAAAGGAAAGTATACTTACCTGCTATACTTAGTTTCATATTAAAGGAAAAGCATTTTTATATTTTGAGGTGCTCGCTGGCGTAGTGCTTTGAGCGCTCTGGTTTCGATTATGGAAACAAAGCAACTTTCGTCATGGGTCGACCAAAATTTGTAATCTTGAGCTCCTCAGTGCTTCGGAAGGCACGCTAAGCCGTTGGTCCCGGTTGTTCCTGCAACCGCTGTAACCCATGAAACCGCATTGGGCCAGCGTGGTGGTGTTATGGCCTAAACTCCTCATGTGTTTCTCCCATGTAGGAAGGCCTGTGCCCAGCAGTGGGACGTATATAGGCTGGTGGTGATAATGATGATAATTATTATATCTTCATATTCAGAAAAAACGTTAAATTAGCCAGTTAATTGAACGCTTAGGCAGATCGTTTAGTTCCAAGAGCTTTTACGTGATTCGTAGGTTCAAAGTATTTTTATATAACCACTAGTTACTTTAAAATGTTTGGTTATAAGTGGTCATTAAAGAACCTACCAATCAAACTAAAACTCTTCATTACAATTCGATCCGCCTAGGTGTCCGATTGAGTTTACTTTCAATACATCAAGTTGTTAAACGTTAAGGGTTTCTAATACAATTAACTATCGGCCCAGGTATTAAATGGGTGCCGGCGTTTAATGAACGGCATAGGCATCTAATTAACAGACTTTTTAACTATAAGCCTGCGAGTTCTACCGGGCTACTTTTTAAACATTCACATTCACATACATCATCATCATCATTCATTACATTTTGTTCGTTTATGACACCTACTTTATTGTATAAAATACAAATAAAGAAAGGTAACCATGAAAATATGTATGAAGACGAGAAAGCCAAATTCTCATCTTTACTGAAAGCTTAAAAATTATTCTCAAAGTATTCTTCGACATCACTAGAGGTGTTAACTACAATGAGTGGTGAGATAGCTATAAAAACGTTATAAAGTAGAAAGAGGTGAAGAAATCGGTAGGTTACACCTAGTACTCCGGCGGCGCAGCGGTTATCGCGTCTGGCCGGACCCCAGGAGACGGGGGTTCAATTCCCGCCTGGAGGACCCCCACAAGGGGGGCTGACGATCTGGTAGGGGCGCGGGAAGCCGATGGATGAGGGTAGCGAAGGACCGATCGGATTGGAGATCTTTGGGGGAGGCCTATGCCCAGCAGTGGGCGTCTCTCGGCTGACATGATGATGTCGATGAATAAATACCCACGCTCACTTATTTAGCTTCGACTACAACTGGGATGTTGCCTAACTTTGATATGGCGCTATTTTTCACAAATTCGGAATATATACGCTACTGTGACCCATAAAAACAATTCAAACTTAAAAGATATGGAATATTATTGAAGTTGTACTGATTTGAAAATTAAAAAAATGGACATATAAATTTTTCAAATTTTTGTCAACAATGTTAATGATATTAGATTGCTGACATTAATTAAAACAACTATTATTATGACAACTATTAATAAAAACATACATAATACATAGTTGTTATCAATTTTGCCAGTTTGCCCATACATTTTTTAGTAATATGGGAACATGTGACGTCACCTGTTCCGTAGATTTTCTATGGAGCGTTTTTGGACGATGCGCCGCAACACTACAAACATAGCACTATATCTGTGAAACTATTGATCTTAGACATACTATTTCTTTTGCAATATTTCTTTATGAGTTATAAACTTCTTACTTATGAAATAAAAATAAAGTTGTCAACTACCCTATTACCATGTTATCTCTATTTATGAATCTCGATCAGATCAAGGACTACCGTCGCGCAGACAAGATAAGCGCCGGCCCTCAGTCTCACATCCTGGAGGGTGTTACGTGGGACGAGGCCAGCAAGCTGGTGGGAGAAGACGCGGCCAACACCCACACTGGCGACCACGTGGTAAGTGGCATATAACTACCGGTTTTTACGGAATTCAGACATAAAAGGACACGGCCTTTTTGGGGCTTTTAATCCGAATAATTTTAAACGTGTGCAATGTGATATATCTGTTTACAAAGCTTTATTTGAAATCCAGGAGCTTATTTAGTATAAGCTCCTGGATTTCAAATCAATCGGATTTTTCGAGCTGCCCCCGAGCTATTCTAAAAATGTAAATAATTTTCCAGCAGAAACTGAACGCAGATTTGCTTTTTTCCCTCGTTTTTCAAGTCGTAAAATATGCAAAATACACCTATGGTTGCATTGTCTATTAAATATTTGAAGTTTTTAGTATAATTTCAGCTGCAGCTCCATATTTTAAAAGTATAAAATAATAGTTTTTATATTAATGCAATAACAAAAGCAACAAATAGTACGGCATTTTTCATGTTCGTCTTAAAAATAAACGGGGGGCTATCAAATATTTTTATTTGCACTGAAAATTCTAAATAATTATAACTTTTCACCCTGTGTAGGTAGAATTGCTGTTCAAAATTGGAATTATTTTAAGCCCAGGCTCCATACATTTTGTGGTTTTTGTGGCTTTGGAATTTTCCTTAAAAGCTCAGATGTTTATAGCGGTCACCCAGATTGTGTCTCCGCGTGAGGACATGAATTCTTTGTAGCTTAGACGCTTTTCTACGTCATCCAGTTGTCTGAATCCGCCTTTTCACTCTAGCTTGTCTCCAAGCAGACCAGAGCTTTCTTGAATAAATAAATATGTACATTATCGCCTGAAGAATTACGAAATCTTTTGCAACACTGAAGAAATTCGAAGCGAATAGTTGCGGGGTTGTGCCAGACGTCAAAGAGTTTCAGCACGTTGCAGTAATTAGTGTTCTATAGCAATGTGAATAGGTTGATTTCCGTTTGCTCGAAAAAGTCCCGCTTAGTGTACAGGCAGACTTAATTAGCTGCAGTTTCTTGCATTCTTGTCAATGTAATTAATATTGCCAATAATATTCTTACCCAATGGCTGTGAGTAAGAATGCAAAAAAAATGTGTTCGTATGATTGACAATGCGTTGGTTTCTTGAGAGCTACAGACCACTTTTAAAAAAAAATAACATACTTCCATTGCCCTGTAGCTACATAAGGGAAGCATGTATCTTTGTAAAAGACCATATGCACTATATTCTTAATTTTTGATTTTAACATTATTATGTTTGAAAAATTACTTAGTAATTAAAATATAAATCTAGAAAAATTTCACGTCCTGAGGCGGGAATCGAACCCGCATATGCACTATTTCAAAAAACGTTTTGAAATCAATTCTAGACATACAAGAGCCCAATATAAGAACTTACTATGTCAGCCTCCTTGTCGCAAGTATGTATTTAAAAAAAAATGTATGTAATATGTCTGTATGTATTTTAAATAATCTTCCAGACCATATTAAAAAAAAAGTACGATGTTTAAAACAAAATTGACTAAGTGGCTACAGACAAGGAGTTTTATAGCGTTAAAGAGTGTATGGAGAGAAATAAAAAAAAATAAGACTAAAATATTTGCCACAAAATGTACTTTAATTCTAAATAAAATCTTGTAAACTGTGTTCTTTGCAAATAAATTTAATTATTATTATTATTATTAAAAATTTCAAATAAATTACCAAGCGACTTTGAAAATCTAACATTGATGAAATTTCGGAAATAACTGAAGACATGGTTAATTCAAAATTGATTTTATAGTTTAAACAAATATTTTGACTATAAAACTTGACTTTCTATTGATTTGACATGAAAGCGATAGGCTTTATCACGGAGAGTGTTCTGAGGAGCTTTTCGACCTTATCCCACCTTCCTCCTTCCTGCTCAGGAGCACGCGTGCCGGTCTTCGGAGTCATCCATTCACTGTCTCCACCTCAACATTACGCACAAAGAAATTTAGTGGCTCGTTTCTTTGTCGTACTTCCAGAACTTGGAATTCTTTGCCAGTACATGTGTTCCCTCCTTATAACATGGGGTCCTTCAAGAGAGGCGTGAAAAAGCACCTTTTTGGGCCGGCAAGGTGGAGGCGGCTAGTGCAATGTCTATTCTGCACTAGCTGTCTTCGCATATGGACCCTCCTTACCGCTTCACATCAGGTGGTGTTGGGTCAGTTGCCGTGCTTTGTATATAAAAAAAAAGATTGATTGTATTTCATTTAATTATTAATTTACGGTGCATGCCCAAATTGGGTGAATGTGTCTTGCACTTTGCTATTAAGATTAAGGACTTGTAACCATATTTTCGCATAATAAAATCCTATTCTATTCTGTAACTCGCGTTTCCAGGTGCTAATGGGCGCGGCGTCCAAAGGCATAATCCAGCGCGGCTACCAGCACAATGCGACGATGTACAGTGCGCCGTACGCGAGGAACCCGTTCGACCACGTAACGGACAGGGACATCGACGAGTACCGGCGCACCGTCGAGAGGAAAGTGCGCGGCGGAGACTGTGAGTGGTCGTTTTATTATTCACGAGACACGAGAAAATAATAGGATGTTCAAGAAAGTACTCGAAGCTTCCAGAAGGGCTCCTGACAGACTGACAGACAGACAGATCGACAGACAGACCGATAGACAGAATGGTTTTATAACATTGTTAGCTTACGTAGATCCAGACAAGACAGAGAGAAAAACATTATGACATTGTTAGTTAATATTATTTTATGTGATAGATACATATAAGGGTTTTTTGACGAATCGAAAGTGCTTCTTGGGGGCCTAATTGAATAAAGTTTTTTACATTTTCAAACTTCTAAGAACGATGGGACGTGCTGCTCGCATAATGAACCTACAGTCGAATGACATAAGGTATATATTTGGACTGTTGATTGCAGCGTATGAGCATTATTACCTAAGTAATATAGTGTGGTATACCGACTAAGGCGAACACTACGGAATAAGTTAGCATTGTGATTGGACTTTGTTGTTTGGTTATTGTAAATTTGAGAGTGGTGTACGGAATAAAGTCTCGTCAGTGTTTCTATCCAAATGAACCAACCCCTAGCTCGTAACATTATGTTAACGCATGCTATCCCTATCTCAGGCGATGTAGAGGTCACGAACAACCTTGAGCCTCTGCAATTGCGTCGCTTAGCACCTTTTATCGGCTTTATCGCAGAGGGTGCTCTGAACAGCTTTTCGACCTTATTCCACCGTTCCCCGTCCTGTTTAGGAGCACGCGTGCCAGTCTTCGGAGTCATCAATTCACTGTCTCCACCTCAACATCACGCACGAAGAAATTTAGTACTTTGTATCTTTGTCGTACTTCCAGAACTTGGAATTATTTGCCAGCACATGTGTTTTCTCCTTCCCATAACATGGGTTCCTTCAAAAGAGGCGTGAAAAGCACCTTTTGGGCCGGCAAGGTGGAGGCGGCTAGAGCAGTGTCTGAACTGCACTAGCTGTCTTCGCATATGGACTCTTACCGCTTTACATTAGGTGGTGTTGAGTCATTTGTCGTGCTTTTTATAAAAAATAAAAGAATTCTCACATGGTAAGATATGGCCATCTGATGGTAAGTCATGATAAAGTTTATGGAAGCGAGCTACATGCGAAGTTACCAACCACAGAGGAACTAGCTGTCTTGTTTTCTCTTCACGGAGTAATTCTTGGCCTTCATCTTACCTCATGATAAGTGATGAGAAGGCCAAAGATGGAAGAGAGCTACACCCGCATTCCCCAACTACAGAGGAACTGGCTATCTGGTTTCTTATTCACGGAGTAGGTCTTGGTCTTCACATCCTGATGGTGTGAAGTGGGAAGGCAAGCTTTAAAATAATAAAATTAGTTATTATATTTATTAAAAAAAAAACTTCATACAATTTACTAACTGTGCAAAGAACTAAAAAAATGTAATTAAAATTCGCCATATTGGATTTTTTTTAACTGCTTTACTGTCTAAAGGGAAGTCCCGGGAAGAATATAAATAGATAGGACACCTCACTATACAAAATCGGTGAAGCCATTTTATTTACAGGAGGCCACAGTGGAACAAACATACAAACCCGCATAGATACTGGGTCTAATTCTGAAGACACACTCTAAGTGTAAATTTAATTCAGTATATCTCTTTCTCGCATTATGTAATTGTAAAAAGATAGCAAGAACTCGTTTAGAGCTGTCAAATAAATTTAGACAGCTTTCAAAGGAACCATAGACAATTTTAACCGGCATGTACGGAGGTGCCTTCAAAACACTGCATTTTATCACGTTCAATAAGGTCGAAAATTGAACGCACGTTTCTAAATGTCAAATCTTAGGACAGCCATCTCTTTCTTATTCATATTGAGAGAAAGAGATGCACTGAACTTAAATTTAGACTTAGCATGTGTTCTCCAGAATTAGGGGCACTCTCGAAAAACCTTCGTTCTGGCGCAGTGGGGTAAAAACCAAAAAATAATACTTAAATTTAATATCACTATAACTATATTTGCATTATTTATTTTGCGTCGATTTTTTCCGCTCGCCATTGTAATTTCCATTACATTGAGATTGTCGGAATAAAGAGTGTTTCAAAGGATATTTTGATATATTACAGACGACACAGACCTATCAGAGTCTGAAGCGATCAGCGCAGCGCAAATGACTTCACCGGCGAGCGCTCCATCCGAAACCGAGGAGGAATCCCGAGATGGTGAGTACAAAAATTTTTTTTTAGAAATTGAAATTAATTGGAGAATTTTTTGTCTAGTAATCCTGTTCTGTATGTTTTACTAGGTGGTAGACCCGTATGTAGGGTCGTCTGGGTAGGTACCACCGCCTTTCTTATTTTAGCCGTGAAACAGTTCGCTGTGTTTCGGATTGAAGGAAAGGTATCCAGTGTGATTACTGGGCATGGACGGCATTTCATCTTGGGCCTCAGGATGGCTGCAATATCAAGTGATTTCCCCTTGTTATTGCAGGTGTCTATAGGCGGCGGTAACCGCTTACCATCAGGTGGGCCGTCAGCTTGTTTGTCATCTAGTTGTATAAAAAAAATTATTGCAAAACCTTTTTTTTATTATTTAAAAAAAAAATTTTTTTAAAAAGTATTTAGAAGCAATCCTGTTTTATATACATGTCTATCTAAAAAAAAACTTTTTTTTATCATTCAATTTTTTTTTTGTCACAACCTGAATCGCGCTTACAAAGTTTCCCCAATACATTCAGTATAGATACAAGCGCCGACCTCGTGCATACGGGCCGTTGCCTCCGAACGAATTCTTTGCGGTCATTGAAAATTATGTCGGCTTGCTGATAATGTCGCGGGAACATATACTGAACTTGTATATATATCTCTTAGTATAGTATATGCTCGTGTCACATTGTCGGCGGGCCGACAAAATCTTCCTACGCCGCAAGTGTACGTTGGGAGACAGAGGTCCATTTTTTAGCTGAAATATTTTTATATTTTTTAAGTGATGTGATATTACTACCGAAACAATAAGCAATATTATGCTCATTAGAAAAGTATTTAAACTAGAAAAAATCGGATTAGTAACTGCTCAAACCATCTGAGCTACCGAGGACTTGGGATGATCCTGGAAAAAAGTGACATACAGGGTGATGACGTCAACCCGACATTGTTAAAACATTGGCTACATTAGTTCATAGAAATGTTTTGCAATTTTCGAGTACTATTCATTTGATAATTTTAAAACATTTATATGAAATAGTATAACATTAGCTGCATTATTTCATAGAAATGACATGTAATAATTAAATGAATAATAATAATATATATCTAGGCCAAAGTAAGCATAGTTGAGAGCTTGTGTTATGGATACTAGATAACGGATAAATATTGATAGTAATATGTATATAAATATAAGAAATATACTAAATAAACATATAAACATCCATGACTCGTAAGCAAATGCTCGTACTCATCATACAAACATTTGCTCCTACCGGAATTCGAACCCGGGACCTTTTGATCGTGTAGCCTGCATAGCAAGGGGTACAGACCGCTCGACCAGCCGGTCGTCAAACAATAAGATAATATTAAAAAGAATAAGATGTTTATGTAAGTTACAAAACATTTTTATGAAGTAATATAGGCCATGTTTTAATTTATTGTTGTTACTACCATGTATACCAAATTAATTTTCTTATTTTCATGGGTGATATTGTTGTAATTAAAATATAATAAAACTAGAAAAAATTCACGTCCTGAGGCGGGAATCGAACCCGCGACCTTTCGCAATCCGGGCGACTGTTCTGACCACTGAGCCACCCAGGACTTGGGATATCCCTGTGAAATTCTTCTAGTCTATCTGTATTTGCGTTTATGAGCTAACGTCCACCCTACAATGTTGAAATATTCTATTTCAACATCCGAAACGAGTATTTTTACAAATACCTACGATTCGGTTAAGTTGGGGTAGTGCTTTCAAATATTCTTAATTTTTGATTTTAACATTATTATAAATGTTTGAAAAATTACTTTGTAATTAAAATATAATTAAACTAGAAAACTTTCACGTCCTGAGGCAGGAATCGAACCCGCGACCTTTCGCAATCCGGGCGACTGCTCTGACCACTGAGCCACCCAGGACTTGGGATATCCCTGTGAAATTGATATTGTTTTTCAGAACACCGGGTTCTAAGAATAGAGACAAAGCAGGCGCCTATCAGAAGTCAACCGGAAGTCGTCTTGAGCGATGGTAAGTCACTAATGTTGTTACCCTTTATCCGTTAGAAACGGATATTTAGTTTTTTAAAGATAATTTTAACAGTTTTCTAATCGTATCCATCTTGTAGTTCTCTAATATGTAATTATTAGGATTTTTTGTTATATTTTTATCCGTTGGTAGGTATATTAACGGATACCCAGTTTTTGGTTTTGAGTTTTAGTTTAAATGCTTTTTGATTTAGATTTGAATGGAACATGCATCGAATTTTTAAGTTTTATTTAGCATTTTGGCATGTGTTTTTTTAGGTTTTTTTTGTTAAATAAAGAAAATGATGCATGGTATTAGTTTTTATTTAGTTTTCTTTTAATTAAAGTATTTAGAAGTAATCCTGTTTGGAAATATGTATTGGATTTTAATGATTTTATATCATTGACCTACGTCCCATGTTCAACTTTTTCTCTGTAACTTGTGATTATTCCTATACAGGGTGTAAAGGCGAAACGCAAACAAAAAAATTTTTTTTTGATAACTAATATTTAGCTGTTTATTTTACAGGGTGTAAGAAACGCTCTCGTAAACGAAAGCAGATAGCAGTGCTAGTCAGCTAAAAAACACGTCATGACCTGTTAAAAAAAAGTGAAATTGCCAAAAAAATCTACAGGTGTGGGTATTACAATTGGGATATTGGCTAAGTTTGGATGTGGCGATATTTTTCACAAATTCGGAAAATATACGCTACTGTTACCCATGAAAACAATTCAAACTTAGAAGATATGGAATATTGTTGAAGTTGTACTGTTTAGGAAATACATAACACTGATCAATTTTGTTTTGTCTAAATTTATCAAAAATGACGACTTTGAATAAAAAATTTTCTATGAGTTATATACTTCTCATTTATGAAATAAAAAAAATGTCAACTACCGTTAGTAACAGTTAATTTATTTACATATTTACTAGGTGGTAGGCCCGTATGTAGGGTCGTCTGGGTAGGTACCGCCGCCTTTCTTATTTCAGCCGTGAAACAGTTCGCTGTGTTTCGGATTGAAGGGAAAGGTAGCCAGTGTAATTACTGGGCATGGACGGAATGTCAACTTAGGCCCCAGGATGACAACGCCCTGCAATATCAAGTGATGTTCCCTTGTTATTGCAGGTGTGTATAGGCGGCGGTAACCGCTTACCATCAGGTGGGCCGTCAGCTTGTTTGTCATCTAGTTGTATAATTATTATTATTTTTTAACAAGGCACGACAGTGTTTCTTACCTTTTTCGACCCTGTAAAATAAAACGCTACAATTTCATAACCTAAGTTATGAAAAAAATTTTTTTTTCCATTAATTTTCCCTCTGAACGCAATTTGGTCAGTCCCATACTGACATGTAAACAAAAAAAAATCATTGACTAAAATGACAGCTCTTCTATTGACCGAATAAAAAGAAAAAGCGATCGATAAACTCATCTGGATGTTTGTAGAATTTCTAGTTTTTCATAGCTTTGTCAATTGATTGTAATATTTTAGTCTTTATCCAAATACCTACGTCAGTTTTATAAAATTTATTAGAATCCAATAGGAATAGATACATAACTATATTAATTACTGAATTCGACACAAAATTAAAAACATTTTTTCGGACACCATGTATATATTTTTGTGTCAATTCATGCATGTGATTTTCTAGACACTGTCGATTTCTTGAACTCCGAACGAGCACACGCGGACAGGACGAAAGGTTAGTTTTTATGTAGTTGTAGTATATACAGCATGTTATAATAATGTAGTATATGTTGAAAATTTTTTCATACCGATATATGTATACAGCGTGTTCATTAACGAATTGAGGTGCGTAGCCACAACTCATCTCGGTTCTTGAATGTCTTTTTTATTATTTTGACTATACAATGTGTAATATGTTTAACGCACATCCTGACCAAAGTACTCATCAATATAAACTTTTACTACTGGATTAGTACCGTATATACAGGATGCTGCCGTCAATACGATAATAAAATTAAAACATGGGCTATATTATTTCATAGCAATGATTTGCCACTTTCAAGAACATCTTATTCATTTGATAGTTTCATGACATTTGTATGAAATAATATAACATTGGCTGCATTATCAATAGCCCATATTTTAATATACTTGCTGCTCAACCGCCATAAAAATTATCTGAGCGTAGAGAAAAATCGACCCTTAGGAACGATTTTTCAATCCTCAGATAAGTTTTATACAGATAATAATTTTGACAGATTTTCTATTGATTAACTGTCAACTTGTCAAAGTTATTCTCTGTTTAAATCTTATCTGGGAATTGAAAAATCAGCCCTTCATCATATTATTTTTGAGAAATTTAACTTAATTTCTTTTGGAGCAAGAGGGATGAGAAGCAAGCCGATTTTAATAAAATAAAATAAAAATTGACGTTATGAATTTATATTGTCATAAAACACATAAAAAATATTTATCAGTAAAAATAAAGCTATTTTTTATGAACACGCTGTATATTGAAATGTGTAATTTGCATGAATAGATGTTTATTTTTATATAAGTAGTTGAATTAGCGAGTCGTGATTAATATTAATAACTAATTGCACGCGCGTTTTTTACTAATTTGTTCGAAACAATTATTTTCAACTTTCAATTTTGTCACTAAAAATGCTTATTTTGTTTAGCATTTAACATGAGTTACGTATAACAAGTCTAAACATAATTACAATACACACATCTCTGTCTCTCAATGTAAATAGAAATAGGACAGGGCAAATACAAATACTGATGGAAGATTTTTTCATCACTAACGGCCGTCCCAATATACTATTCACAGATATAGACATACCTATTAAAGACTAGTTACCTAGCCATCTCTGTTAGTATTAAAATCAGCGACCGTAACGGCACCGGTTTAAACGGTTTTATTTCGGTACCCCACCGTTTTATGCGCATTGAATACCAGTACCCCGCTGAATAAATACGGTATCCGAAAATTTGTATAATAATTACTGTCCGGGACATTAGGACGAGTGGCCCTTATGCACCTTAATGTTGGATTGCGTATAAAGGTGGTTTTTCACCAGAGGGGCGAGACGAGGCGAGGCGAGGCGAGAATTATAATAATAATAATAATAATAATATTTATACACACACCTATTATCTAGCCCAAAGTAAGCATCATTAAGAGCTTGTAGTATGGATACTAGATAACGGATAAATAATGATAATAATATGTATATAAATATTAGAAATATACTAAATAAACATATAAACATCCATGACTCGTAAACAAATGCTCGTACTCATCACACAAACATTTGTTCCTACCGGGATTCGAACCCGGGACCTCTTGACCGAGTAGCCTGGGGTACAGACCACTCGGCCAGCCGGTCGCCAAAATCGAAATCGCACTGACAATTGAAATCAGCTCGGTCAATTGAAATCGCACTGACCCTTTTCCACTAAAAATTGCCCGCGCGAGCTCGCGCGAGTTGATTGAGCACAACAATAAACCTATCGCGATAAGCGTGTTTCTGTTGCAGAGTTAATTTATACTCTATGTTGGAAGCAATACGGCTCATTTTTACACGAACAAATATTTCTCGCACATCCTCGTCAATACTGACTATTTCCACCAAAGATGCGCGAGGCGAGGATTGAAATATTTGTTTGTGTAAAAATGAACCGTATTGCTTCCGATATAGAGTATAAATTAACTCTGCAACAAATTTCAATTATCGTCTCCGTCTCGTCTCGCCCCTCTGGTGTAAAATCGCCTAGGGTTCGAAATCATATCAAATTTCTCATTTAAATTTATACTCTATATCGGAAGCAATATGGTTCATTTTTACACAAACAAATATTTCAATTCACGTCTCGCACATCCTTGTCAATCCTGACTATTTCCACCAAAAATGCGCGAGGCGAGGATTGAAAATTTGCCATACAAATTTTAAATCTCGTCTCGCCTCGTCTCGTCTCGCCCCTCTGGTGGAAAACCACCTTAACACTACCGATGGTAAGATCCGGAACACCGACTGTGGCGAAAGAGTTTGAAGTATCTCTTCTGGTCGGGTAGCAGGGATGTTTAATAAAATACTTGGATTCCCCTATAGCAGGCGATCTTCTGTCTTCTACAGGGTGGTGCTGTTTGCCACTTTCAAAAACATTTTATTCATTTGATATTAAATTATCAAATGAGTAAGGTGTTTTTGAAAGTGGCAAACCATTTCTATAGACTAATATAGCCCATGTTTTAATTTATTGTCGTATTGACAGCACGACCCTGTATATGCAGCTACCATTAAGGTATCTTCCTCTTAATTTTGTGTACGATTTTGGGAGGAAATTGGCTTGCTTAAATACAAAAATATAGTATCGCAACTTGCGCAATCCTTCGCGAGTCAGTTCGCCCCTGTTAAAAAGAGACGTCTCTAGAGTGAGGCAGCTATATTATTATATCTAAAGAGTACCTAGTCCTCACTGAGGAAGTGTAAATCCTATTAAACTAATTAACTTACTCTATTAACTATTACAAACGGAGATATAACAAACTAAGGACGAATATTTTATGAGCTACAAATAACACTTAACAAACTACTTACACCTATTAATTAACTAAGATAATTAGCCGTCCGAAACACCGAGCGTATGTGTTTTAGAGAAAGTTTAACTGAATCCACGCGACCACTTTGGTTCCAAGTTGGTTTGTAAACATGAATTTTATGTAGATTATTGACAACTGTCCTATTTTAATACATGAGAGAGAGAGATCCGAATTTGACACTTTTATGATTAGCAAAATACGTAACGCATGTTTCATCTTTTGTCCGTAACAGATTATTTTATCTCTAATAATATATGAATCTATAATATATATATATAGATGTAGACACTAACCGGGATCCAAACCTGTTACCCGACGAGGAGGTGTTCTTATCGTCGTCAACTGCGTCGCCTTTACCGGATAGTAATTTGGCGGTTAGAGGTGAGATGAAAAGGATAAGTATGAGAGTGAATGGGTATGAATGAATGTGTGAATAAGAGACAGCTGTTTTGTTTTGTAGCGATGCGCGATGGCTCGAGGTTTTTTCGATTGATCGAACATTAAATATATTTTTCGACCCTCCCAATTGCTCTGTCAAGTCGTCTAAAGTCCCATACGTGTTACAATCAGAAAAAATCATAATGTCTCTCTGTCTATCATGTTTAAATTTACACCGGGTCCAAAAGTTGAACTACAGAGGGGATTCCGGCAACAAACCCGTGTCACTATATATATCAAGTAACAATTTTCCTAGTTACACAATTATAATATTTAGCAGTGCAGTATCGAACAGAAAAAAGTAAATATTAAAATTAGAAAAGTATATCAACGGACCAACAAAGTAGCTGATGACACAAGTATTAACTTTTAACGCTTTCTGACAGTGCACAATTATACGCCGACCCGGCCTGTTATTAATAATATGACGTCTGACGCACAGCGCGTTCAATTGTAAGTTTTTGACTTAGTAAAAAGCAAGTCCAAACAAATAATTTATCAAAAACAATTGAACAACGCGTGAAAATTACTGCCAAAAGAGCAATCGCGATTCTGACTGCGAACAATCGAAGAGAATCTCGATGGCTTTCTGTGAATAGAGACTCGATGGTTGAGTTGATTGTATTTATTGATGACTGCGATTCTTTCAACTGTTTGAACGTCTTGTAATCGCCCATCGCTGTTGTTTTGTTGTAAGATAAAGAGGAAATGTAGTAATGTGGTTTAGTATAGTGTAAAATTACATTCATGTGTAGTGCTTTAAATAGGGATATATTAAAACGCCCTCTCAAAACATATAGGTATTTTAATAGTGTGAATGTTGGATCTATATGTCCTACCAACCCGTATTGGGCCAGCGTGGTAGTATTATGGCCCAAAATCCGTATGCGTATCTCCAATGTAGGAAGTTCTGTGTTTGGAAGTATAATATGTTGATGATGATGTATTTTACATTGTTTTATTAATTCATGGCAAGTCCTATTGTATTTCTGTTTCTTTTGTGTTTTTCCTCTTTTGGTTGAAGTGAGACAAAACTGTTTTTACTTCCTTTTTCTAACTGAAGATCGAACCCTGCTATCGGATGATGATGTCTTCCTCAATGTGGCTTCGGATAAAAAGACAGTGGTAGTTAGACAACAAGAGATTGTGGTCCAGCAGACGGTGGTTAGAGGTGAGGGTGTTATATGGTGATGGGGGTGATAGCTGTGGGAAGTGGTGATGGATGATGATCAATGTTGGTGAACAAACAAGGCCTGACTGCAATAACAAGGAATCAATCAATTGGTATTGCAACCGCATTGTCATAACTACTCCCATGTCCAGTAATTACACTGGCTACCTTTCCCTTCAATTCGGAACAGCGAACTGTTGGAATAGTTCTATGTGTTTTATGTAAATCTTTGTCGTCTTTCTAATGCCTTGTCGAATACGGTGTGTTTCTCTGTGGTGGAAATGTCGTTTTTTTACTGTCTTATAAACAAAATGTGTTTGTTGTTGCTATATTGATGTACTGCAGGGGTGTGACATACGTACGGGTATTTACGATGAATTGTGTAGCAAGATTTGTGTTTGTAATGTTTGTAGAAAGCTAATGTTGTATAAATCATCCTTCTTCCTCTGTATGGTCAAAAAGGTCTATGGTCATAGTAAGGGTCATTAGTACTTATTCTATGTTATCTAAGTTTTTTTATGTTTAAGTATAAATATGCTTCAATATTTATATTATTGTGTAATATTCTTATGTATTATAGTAATTCGTAGTGTCGCTTATGCTCTTTCGAGTAGTTTTAATTAAGTACATATTTCTATACAGTTATCCATCTCTTTTAGGCTGCATTACTCATAAAATGGTGTTCCATTTTTAGCTAGTATTTTTCTCATTAATTATTTTATTATATTTTAGATTATTTTTTCTTACGTGTGACAGAATTCTCAAACGCTTCTGAAATTTAACGCTCACTTAAATATTTTAAGTATTGCCAAAGTCAACAATTTGATTTGGGAAACGTCAAATTAACCACTCCTAAAAATTGAGTGACGTTTGAGCATTCCGTTAAAACACCTTTTTGTTTTTTCTTTACAAGTGCAATTCTTATTCTAACCACGCTTGACTAACGTATCACGCTCGCCAGGTAAAACCCCAGTCTCCCGAAGCCTCCCAGAAGCACTATCTACTAATAAACGTTCTATCCACGACTATTCACGCAACGCAAAATTCAATAAAGTCATCCACATATATGAATCTCCTGAAACCAATGAAACGCACCAAGCGAAAATATCGCCCAAATGCAAAACCAGTTTGAATAATCGCTTGCAGATGCCAGACAGCTTAGAACCAACAGGGTTCTTGAGCTCTCGCTCTAGCTTACAGTCTATTCCGTCGCTAGAGTGGGATGGTAGATATAAGTCTGAGTATACGTTACGCACACGTTCCCTTCCTAGACAAAGAGTTACATTCGCCAACAAATTATACAGAACACGGTCTCACAGTGGCTTTATAAATGTACCGGATCCAGACCCTATTCATTATCATGTGCCTAGATGTAATTCTTGCGGTGCTATCACCAACTCTTATGTTTGGGAACTGTCCAAAGAACGTAGGAATAGGAGTAAATGTTCCCTGTTCTTTTCTTCCGGTAATATTCCTCAAGTATGCGCAAATGAAGTAAATACTAATCCAAATATCTGCAAAGTACAAGAAAAGTTAGTACCTGTATTTAAGGTAGCTAAAATTGACTCTGAGTTTGTAGACAGCCAAGAATTTAATGAAGATAACTATTTAGGTGACATAGGTAATAGTTTTTCGTCGCAAAACCAAACGGTGCTTGAGAAAACTTGTCACGACTTAGATACAACGCTTACTGAGGATGTTAAAAAAGATACTTGTGATGAGGTTGATAAAGTCGAAGATGATTTGTTTCGAGCTGAATACGCAAATGTCGAATCAGAAACTGATGATGTAAAAAACATTACAATAGAGTCCGTTGAAGGCGAATATCATAGTTTCACAGATGTCTTAGACTTAGAAGAAGCAATGTATGAAAGTCCTGTCAAGAATCTGGTCGAGAAGGATATTCGCGATTATTCGGTTCCTATAAATTTTTATTGCGATGATTATTCTAAAAGAGAAGACAGTCCAAGGAAATCTTCTCAAAAACGCCGTGAACTACCGATAAGCAATTTATTAGAACCGATATTAGAAGAATCTAAGAGCTCTTATGATGACTCTAATATTTCTAATGAAAATAAAGAAAAGAGTGGGGATGGCACTTATATTACAAATGTAGATCAAAGCCAGTTCAACGTAGCAGAAAGTTTTTTTGAGTCTCAAAACGAAAGTAAAATAGAATGTTCAGAAAACCCCGAAAACAATATTCTCTCAAATGATGAAATGCACAAAAAACCTGACCTTAAAAACCAAATGCAAAACGAAATTGCTTCTAACAAAGATGAACATGAGCCAACTGGTGATGAAAATTTGATTGCAGGAAGCGAACAAGGTGATTTCTCTGATCAATTTGCATCCTTTCAATGTGACTCGGAAAATAAAGAAAATATTCCGAAATTCTTTGAAGGTTTAGTCAAAAGTACAAATCTAGAGACTATACTAGAGGAACGTGTCATAATTGATAGTAACGAAGAAAAATGTGCTTCCATTGAATCAGATGTTGAAACCAAAGATGAACATGAATCTTTTTTAATAACTGAAAGTCAAATTCCAGAAACTATAGTAGAAGAACGTGCACTTAATAATGATATTGAAGAACTATGTACAAATTCAAGTAGTATTTTAATCTTATTACAAAATATAGTTGATAAAGCGACATCGATAGTAGGACTAAAAAATGAAATTGAATCTTCCAGCATGTATAAAATGTCAACAAAGTTTCTTAAATCTGAGTGCCGTCATAAGGAAGTATACTTTGTTAATGACGAGGAGTCTGATATTACTACAAATGATGTACCTGTAGCGGCAAGTTCTGTACAGACCGTTATTAATGTTTATGAAAAATCAGAGGAAGGTATAGACAAACGAGTACTGGATTCTGTTTACAATGGAGTGATTGAATTACTTTCTAATGACGCCGTAATTGATCCGAGAATTAATAATGATTCTAATGCTAATAGTAATAAGGATAATGAGATAAGATCCAGTATCTACAGTGTCAGCTCAGGAAACGAAGCGTTAAGTTTTGATTCGACCGTGGAATTTGAGAAATATGAGGCAGTGTCGGATATAATTGTTAGCATTTTGAATAATATGGAGTTTAATGATAAAAGTGGCGATTTTTTTGATAGGATTGAAAAACGTATTATTGAGACACAATTTGATATTCAAAATAATAACGTTGTGCATGATAATAATGATGATTACGTGTCTGATATGAGTCAAAGTATTTCAATGGATGATAAAAATGAAGAGTATTTTTCTATCAAACAGATAGTTGATGATATTGAGACAAACATTTATATTAATCTAAATGAAACTGCTTCTACTGAAACCAGTGATTGTGAGACTTTACAAACACTGAAAGTCGTTGAATCGATAGTATATTACATATTCGACGCAGCATTTTTCATGTGCTATAGCAAACATAGAGTTAAGAAAAATCATAAAGTAGTAACGGTTGTTGACAGCGAAGATATTCTTTTTACTGCAGCACCTTTATGGAGTGTAGAATATTCAGCACCAAATAGTCCAAAACTGATTTACAATGACAATTATAATGAGAATATTACCACTAAGATAAGTTTAGATGATGATCTACAAGATTTAGGAAGTAACAACCAAGTTAATTCGAATATCCATGATTCTGATTATGAAATATGTCTTGAAAGTAATTTAGAAACAAAAATAAGCGTCATTTCTACAAAGATAGAAGACACACTAGAACCACTAGATTTAGAATTAAATATATTATACTTTGACAATGATAACACTGTGATTATACATGATGAGAAAGTGCATGATAGTTTCGATGCAACTCATGAAGATAAACAAGATAATAATTATATTTTAGAAGATTTACAAGACAATGAAGAAATTTACATTGCTTCGAATAGTACAGACACAGACCGAAATACCGTAGGATCTGAAAATAATAACAATCCGGAGTTTGGATGTTACGAACAAGGAAACATAGAAATCTCGGAAAATGACCCAGTGGTTAAAAAAGTTAACACTGATTTCGAAAATGTAAAAATAAACTCTATTGATGATGAGTTTCAAGAGGATCAACTTTGCGAAGAACTGAACTTAGACACATCTGATTCTGATTTAAATAGTTCCCAAATTGATAATTGTAGGGACACATGTGAGCTGTTACAACAAGAGGTTAAAAGAAACGCTGACATCGAAAATTTTCTTAACGAAACATTTATTATTGACACTAAGCGAGATATGAACACAGCATTCGTTGAAAGTATGGAGTATAGTCGATCTTCATCACCAGTTGACGAAAGTGTATTTGAAAGTTGCGCTGAATCACCGATAAAGAGTGCACAGGGTAGTTTTATGGGCCAAGATCTAAGTTTATACGAAAAAGAGGACACTTTATTGGGCTCTCCTTTCGTCAAAAAAGCGCCCGTCATATCTATGTCACAAGACGAACACAGCGGTGGTGTTAAATATTGGTTATCTTTCGATGAAAGTTTAACAGAAGGTCGTCCTCAATTAAAAACAAACAAAAAATATGACGATAACAAACTGCCAAGTTTTGTAAGAGTCGAGTTTAATGATAAAACTGTAAATTTAAACGGCTGTAATAAAAGAGCCAGCGTTCTTCAAGACAAATTAAATGAAAGTAACTTCAATACGGATAGTTTTACGTCAGCATGCGCGTCCCAAAACGATTACAACACGTGCGATTCGTTAGCTGACTCTCAATTCGATTCGCCGAGGAAACGGTTGCTCTATGATTCACGATTCGACTTGAAGAAAACTCGGTTGCATTCAAGTTGGCCGCCTTTCGATGAGACGCTTTTTTATAGGATAATTTCAAAGTTTAGGATGTCTGAAAGCTTTGATCCCAGCGATTTTGAGACTAGCAAGTTTGATAATAGCTTTTGATAAGTTATAGGTAACTTGGCGCGATCACTGCTGGTTTGAAAGGAGCTAGTATATAATACTATGCCTCTGCAGTTTATTTCTGGATAGATTACATACAGTCGAGTACTTTAATATGTATCCATTTCAAAGTTAAAAAATAATGTGTTCATTTAGAAGAAGTGTCATGTTTAATAGCACAATAATAAGATCTCTAAGATTAATATACACGGTTACAATGACATGTACTCTTTTAATGCTCAATAAAAATGTTTCCCTTGTAATCAATTACTGGTTTCTTTGTTAAAAGGATACATCTATATTTTATTTTAAAGTATACTTATCAATGTAACTATGTATGTTAACATGTAAATGTATTAAAAATTAAAAACAGTATATAATATAGTCGTTATTGCCGTGCACATAAATATGACACACTGAGAGTTGACAGCGGTGACTGGAATACAAATTTATGTAATTTAAAATGGCTTCTTCAAAATGAATACATTATTTTGTAGGTTTGAAATGGATACATATTAAAGTACTCGGCTGTATACAACTTATCACACATTCTGCATTGCATCTATTTTAAATCTTAAAAAAGTTTTTGGTGTGATTTTGATTGAAATAACATTAATTATTTCGTCGTCTTTTCATATTTATACAGCAAAAAGCGTTGCATGGATAGTCTTGTTCTAAGTTTTTATATCTTGCATGTTTCACAATTATATAGGTAATGTATTTGTTTGTTTGTATAAGATGTTTTGTTTGTTACTTTTGGAATATGTCGCTAACACTGTGCGGGCGCTTACATACATTAATATAATGTATGCTTTCATTTTATCTTTATTTTACCATTTCTTAATATTTTATTGAAGATTTCAATGTATGTACACGTCCCTTTTTTAATGCATATCAAATGGACATAATTTTGATTTTGTTATTGATTCATTGTAAAACAATTTATTGATATATTATTGCGCATTAACTAAATAAATGAAATTGAATAATTTTGATCCCTAATTACGCAAGCCAATTCAAGTTGAGTTAAAAGGATTAGGCGGCAATGGAGTGCTTATGGCTGATCCAGTAGTTTGCGTAATTAAGGAATTTTTATACATATTATAATGTCGTCTGCATAAAACTTTGCTTGCTATGTTTTCTAACGAGTGTATGTGCTAGCAGTCTTTGTGTTATTAAAGTGGGAATTAATGTTTTTGTCATCTGGGTTTTATTTATGAATGTTTATAGTGTTTGAGAGGTATTTGTAGCTATTTCGAACTAAAGTTTTGAAGGTAGTGAATTTGCAAAAATACAAAGTGTACCTCCACACCAGTACAGGAAAACATAAAAATTTTAAAAACCTGTACGTCTATATTAAAGAATTGACATCAGATTTTGATTTCCGATGAACTTTGGTTAGTTTTATATAGTTACAACTACTCAGATATTTTAATAAATATTATTTTTATAATTTTACTCGTGTCAGTTAAATATGTTTTAAAAATGGCGTGACACTTTGCCTCTCACTCACATGTAATGTGCGAGACAGAGAAGAAGCCTAGTGAAGATAGTAATTCGCCATTTTAAAGTATTATTTATTTGACACGATTGTGTGGCAAAATTCATGACATCATTCTTCAGGATATTGAGATATTTATTTGATTTGAGATATTTTTAAACCATTATGATATGAATTTTCCCATGCATAACATATTGGCGATCTTGTTGTAGTATAAAGAAAATAAAACCAAAATTAATTCAGTAAGTGAACGTACTGTCCTGTTAGAAATATTGAGTGATTCATTACACTTTTTTTTAAATTCACAAAGACCACAAACTAGTACTCACAATGCAGTTAAAATACTTATATCATTGTCAACTCAATATCGTTGGTCACAATCATATTTAAATGCAAATTCAACAGTTTATTGCGAAAGTAAGTGTATATTTTCATGTTGGTATAATAAAGCACTTGAATACTTATTATTTTTAACAGACCTTCTAATTGTATGATCATAATCATAACAACAAATTCCAAATAATCGTGTTTGTTTTATTTTAAAGATACAGACAATTTTAATGTTTACTGATGTTAACATATTGTTAAATTTTATTAAAAATTACAGGCTAAATATGAATAATACCAACATTTAAAAAATGTATAATTTTAAGGACAGGTTTGCTGCCAATTTTATCAGTACTAACTTTTATCTTATGGCAGATTTCTGTGTTGATAATTTGATGCTAATCGCGTCTGTTAATACATAAAGAATACTTTTAAGAATACACTGAGCCGTGCTTAGCTCTAATCCCAACTCAGAAACTGGCCATTACAAGCTGTTTAAAGACAAGTAGATCGCCAATATGTAAAAGCATAATTGCTTACTAAACATAGCACGTGCATTGCCTTGCACGCTTGTTAGCTTTCGGCTGGATCCGGGGGAGAAGCTTTACTCGTATCATCATCGGCAAAGGTGAGATCTGAGCCTTCTTATTTGTTAACTAATACTTACTCTACACTTACACTTACTTGTTACTTACACTTGTACTTTACACTTGTTTGAATACAAGAGATCTGATCCTTCTTACTTGTTAACTAACACTTACCCTACACTTACACTTGTTAATTACACTTGTACTTTACACTTGTTTGAATACAAGAAATCTGATCCTTCTTACTTGTTAACTAACACTTACCCTACACTTACACTTGTTAATTACACTTGTACTTTACACTTGTTTGAATACAAGAGATCTGATCCTTCTTACTTGTTAACTAACACTTACCCTACACTTACACTTGTTAATTACACTTGTACTTTACACTTGTTTGAATACAAGAAATCTGATCCTTCTTACTTGTTAACTAACACTTACCCTACACTTACACTTGTTACTTACACTTGTACTTACACTTGTTTGAATACAAGAGATCTAAACCTTCTTACTTGTTAATTAACACTTACCCTACACTTCTTACACTTACTTGTTACTGACACTTATACATTACACTTGTTTTAATACAACTCAGTAGTCGCGGTAAAGGCTGTTTTTGGTCATAGACTTGTAAATTACTGGTGATGTGACATGTACATGTAATTTATAATTGGGTCTAATTCTGAAGACACTAAATCTGAATTAAATTACAGTATATCTCTTTCTTTCAATATGTATAGGAGAAAGATAGCAACAATTGTAACTGTCAAATAACTTGAATTCAGACAGCTTTTTTAAGAAACCACAATTAGAAAGCGTTTGGGAAGATGCTTCCTAAACCTGCATTTTATCGCGTTCATTATTTAATTTTCCAACTGTCAAATTGTATGACATTTATTAGAGAACTAGCCCAAGTATAGTCGTGGTCACTATAAAGCCTGTTTTCTGGTCACAGATTTGTAATTAATGGCATGTACTATTACAGAACGAGCCGCACTGCCTATTTCAAAACTTTTTCGCTTGAAGATTAAAACTGACTACTTTAGTAGGCCCTAAAATGATTGACCAATCGGAAATCCTTATTTTTTGTAAAAGGTTATTGCTTTTCATTGTTTTCAAAAAACATCTAGTCGAAAAAATATTTTGGGACTACTTAATAAAATATGACTGGTCATGTGACATGTACTTGTAATTACTGGTCTTGTGACATGTACTTGTAATTACTGGTCTTGTGACATGTACTTTTATTGACTGGTTATGTGACATGTACTTATAATTACTGGTCATGTGAAATGTACTTGTAAGTATGTATCAGTAACATATAACCAAAAGTATGACCATCGTCAATTTAATGATAATAACACTGAGTTGTATTAGAAGAGAAATTTTAAAATAATTATTTATTGTCAAGGTTTTTTTATCTTTGCGTATCCTTTTATTTTTAAACAGACTATTATCGCATACGTGTGTTTTTTTTTATAAAGCCTGGTGGATTTTGCATGTACAGCACTGAATTGCCTTTTTTTCTAAAAAGAAACACTACATTGTGTACTAAGGGTGAGGCTAGACGTGATGCAACGCCTAGGTGCAAAATTGCTGTTCACCTGTTATACATAACACCTTTTACTAACTTGAATGTTACATATTACTTGTTCTGTCACATATTACAACTCTTTACAAGTCAAAAGTATTTTTAGGTAATTTATAATATTCTTAATTTTATTTTTATTTTATAATAAAGATTGTAAGGTTTTTTGGAAATTTTTGTGTATTGTTTTTTTTTATAAATAACTTGTAATAGTAAACTTAAATATATTTGTGACTTGTAGAGACAGGTCTTGATATGACACAGTTGTTTTATTGTCTGCTTAATGTTATGTTATTGTCTTGTCTCACAATGTACAGGCGACAGCACATCAGGTGTCCCAATTGCGAGAACCGTCCCTATTACGAACGTAGTAAGGGTGGTCTCAAGGTGAAAGTGTAACGCTGTATGTGCTGTCGATTGTATCTAATTTAATGTTGTGGTGTACAAGTATGTAAGCGGTTATTGTTAGACTTATAGCCTCAGAGGCATAACTGAATACCTGAAATAAAGAAAATAAGGAATATATTTAGGGACTGAACGCACAGAGCGCGATGCGGGTGCGGGGCGGAATGATTTTTAAATTTATAAGAATTCTTGAATACTATCTTACGTCTGTAACGAGACTAGACCCTTTCCGCTGGAGCGTACGGCTTCGACTCCCGAAACAATGGGCCTAATTCTGGGAACACACTTTAATTCTAAATTTAAGAACAGTATATCTCTTTCTCCCAATAAGTAATAGAAAAAAGATAGCAAGAATCTGTTTAGAGCTGTCACTTAAATTTAGATAGATTTCATAGAAACCATAGACAATTTTAGACGGCATGTACGGAGGTGCCTCCTAAACACTGCATTTTATCACGTTCAATAAGGTCGAAAATTGAACGCATGTATCTAAATGTCAAATTATATGACATCTATCCTTTTCGTATTCCTTTTGATAGGAAGAAATGCACTGAACTTAAATTTAGACTTAGCATGTGTTCACCAGAATTAGGGCCAATATTTTTTTTCTCTTTATTTAATTTGGGGCTTTTATCCACACGGACATGCCAGCCGCATTACGAAACAATATTTCTTGTTAAATATTTGATATACAGGGTGGTGCCGTCAATACGACAATAAATTGAAACATGGGCTCTATTAGTTCATAGAAATGGTTTGCCATTTTCAAAAACATCGTATTCGTTAGATAATTTCATGACATTTGTATGAAATTGACATTGGCTGCATTATTTCATAGAAATGTCATGAAATTGTCAAATGAATAAGATGTTTTTGAAAGTGGCAAACCATTTCTATGAACTAATATAGGCAATGTTATAATTTATTGTGGTATTGACGGCACCACCCTGTATAATAATTTATGACGAATGTGTCATTGATTTACTTAGATATTTATTCTATTAAATAAGCATCTGTTGTACCAGGCGAGCATACCCTCAACGGAGATCACTCGGACGCGCATCAGAGCACCTTCTCGCATAGCAGTAAAGAGGTTAGTAATACCAGTTTATGTCTCTAGTCAGAGGAGCTCGCTGGCGTGGTGGTTTGAGCGCTCTGGTTTTGATCACGAAAACAAAGCAACTTTCGCCATGGTTGGTCCCGGGATGGGTCAATAAAAATTTATTATCTCGAGCTTTCGAAGGCTTATGTTTTCTAATGCATCGGAAGGCACGCTAAGCCGTTGGTCCAGGTTGTTACTGCGACCGCTTTAACCCACCAACCAGCATTGGGCCAGCGTGGTGGTGTTATGGTCCAAACTCCTCATGTGTTTCTCCCATGTAGGAAGGCCTGTGCCCAGCAGTGGGACGTATATAGCCTGGTGATGATGATCTCCAGTCTATGGCTTGTAAACAACCAGATTTCTTACCGTAGGATAAAAGTATAACAATTATTTTATATGGCTGTTGCACAGCTAGTCCAAAATGAGAAAAACGGCTGTAGTCGACGCCACATTTCGCCGCATCATCGCTATGATGAACGCGACTGCGTTCCTTCGAAAGAGGCGTGAAAGGGCACCTTATGGGCCGGCAAGGTGGAGGGGAATACTTACGTCAGTGCGAAAGCCGCATCATCGAATGTTGTTAGTACAAAAACCTTCCATCGACATGTCTATACTGAGACGCCTTGTTAAATCGACTTTTGTATTTTATTTAAATGATCTCGCAGACGACATGTCAGTAATATTCCTTTGCACGACTGAAAAGGCTTTTGCAGTGCTTTGTATAAAAAAGGCAGAATACGAAATATTTTTTTTTTGCTGTCCACAGGGTTCCCCATCGAAGGAGGTGTCTACCGAAGACTCTCCTAAGAAGGACAAGAAGAAGAAGAAAGGCCTCAGGACGCCTTCGTTCCTCAAAAAGAAGAAGGAAAAGAAGAAGGACAAGTCCAGCACGCCACAGCCTGCCTAGAGGTAATAGAACATGTATTTCAGATTAACAACTGCTTAGTTCACAGTATTTGAACTAGCAACCTCCTACAAGCACTAACAGACATCAACACACTATAGCAGAAACACACAAACCCGTGTTATAATAATATTTTATTTATTAGTTTATTTCATACGTTTATTAACTAAAGGAGATGTTCAATATTGGTACTCGAAAGCCCCATAAATTATATATTATGCGAAAGCTTATGCTCAGAGGATGTTGAACATACCATTTTTTCATTTTGAAACCCCGGCATTTTTGAGTAATTTTAAAAAGTGTATGCAAGAATTCTAAGCTTCTTATCAAAGTTCTCTGACAAAATATAGTAAAAAATAAAATAAAATAATTATTATTAGTCAGAAACAAGTGCATAAAACAATTTTCCATGTTCTTCTAGCATTTACAATAAAATATAATTGCAAAATAGTCGTAGGCTGAACCAAATCAACCCCATGCCTAGTTATTAAAAAATATTTGACAAAACAATAGCCGACATTGACATTTCATACTATGTCTGTGATGTGTCACATTTTTTAAAATGGAATTTTACATCTCTGGATAACAGATTTTTGACCAGAATAAAATGTTATTTTTTATTTATAAGCAGACATTATTTATAAGCAGAATTATAGTTTTTGTCTCATAATATTCTTAAAAATATACTCTTACTTCTCATATAACTTTTGTCTTGGGGGGTAGCTGACTACCAGCCCACATACATTTTCAGAACATGTCCTTTATTATATAATTTTATGACGTCTCGATATTGTATGAAAGGGTTATAGTTTTCCGGACTTATCATAATATTCATCATATCTATTACAATATTTTATTTTAAATGTTTTAAAAACGCAAAACCGCGCAATATAAATATTAATTTTCGGACGAACAATGCATTAGACAATATATGAAATATCCTTACATCCATCCGAATACATATCATTCAGGTTGATGAGCTTGGAGTGTTATATGACGATAGTGTATTCTGTTTATTTACTTTGATATCTTTTGTCCACAGATAAATCTACAAAAGAACACTGCCATCTCGCTTTGAAGATACTATTTGTACTTTAAATAAGTAAATCCGGTTCGCATCTACGTACGCTTGGGTGGGCAATACATACGTGAGATCAATCACATACTATCTCTTCCCACGAATTTTTACCCGACTTTGGCGCTATACCACCACTTAAACTACCCTATGTCACTAAGCATTAACTGAAGCATCCTTGTACAAAACCTCATGGGAATCGGCTCAGCCGTTTTCTTTTTACAAACAGACATACAAACGAGCATTTATAGTTTAGACTTGTTAATTTTAAGCTTTGTTTTTGTTTTGTAAGCAAAAATGTTAAGTTTGAACCGCAAGATGTGCTGAGATAGTTTGTGATTGGAAGTGAAACCAGTTCGGAGACAGATATTTGAATGTATATAAGAGTACATTGTCTAAAACTAAAATTATGAGGCATCCCTTTCAATATAATGCAATAAGAAAGAGATCGAAAGTTTAAGTTATATCATCGAATGCCTTTGCAACTGAGTTATAGAGCATTGACATATTTAGGGCGGATTTTGAAAGTATAGTACATGTCTTACTCTCAATATGTATAGAAAAAAGATTAATATAAAGATTTTAGAAGCAATTTTAGATAGTGCTTCCGAAACCTGCGTTTTAACATGTTTATTATGGTCGAAAGTTGAATACACCTTTCGTAATGTCAAATTTTATGTCAGCCTTTTTGTATTCATATTGAGAGAACAAAACGCACTGAACTGAAAGGAATGGACCACAAAATGTATGAAGCCTGGGCTTAAAATAATTCTAATTTTGACCAGCAATCCTACCTATATATGGTGAAAAGGTATAATTATTTAGATTTTTCAGTGCAATTAAAAATATTTTATAGCCCCCTGCTTATTTTTAAGAGGAACATGAAAAATGCCATACTAAAGTTTCTTTGTGCGTTTAGTTATTGCATAAATATAACAACCATTACTTTTTACTTTGAAAATGGAGCTGCAGCTAAAACTATAAATATTTTTGCATTGCTATATATATAGCATAAAAATAGGTGCATTTGAAATGTTTGACGACTGGAAAAACGAGGGAAAAGGGAAAATCTGCGTTTAGTTTCTGCTGGAACATTTTTTTTCATTTTTAGACAAACGCGCAGCTAAAAAAATCCGATTGATTTAAAATCCAGTAGCTTATTTTATTAGCTTTATAAAGAGTCACATGGCTGTTCAGAATTATTCGCAATAAAAGCCCAAAAAAGACGTGAGCCAGAAGTGTCCGTTTGACTTGGGGTGTGCTCTACAGAATTACGACTGTTTCGAATAAAGGTTTGATTAGAATTGAAGATGCTGCGTAACCTTAGTTTTAGACAATCGGAATAAACACTAATTTCATCTTAATGTTTAGATCTAGAATTGTATCAAAGGCCTTGCACTGCCGTATACAACACTGAACTGGTGGGACATGTATAATTTTGTAGGCATATCTTTCTTGTGCAACTGTTAACTCACAACTTACGCGACTATTTCGCCGAGGGTTTAGTGTGCGATGCTTCTGATTACCCCGTTTGTGCTATGTAGGGATCAGTGTATGTCATGGTTCTTAAGTTACATTTCTTGTACAAATTTTACAGTTGATGTGCATATAGAAATATATGTCTAAGAATGGCGTTTGATGTTAGCGGTTTTGGCTTCTGATGAAATGACGACAGCAAAATGCTACCTGAATGTCTTGCGTAAAAATGGTCTAATAGGAGTATACTGAAAAATTGGCAAAAATTTGCAGAATAGTTTTTAAACCGTCAATCATCAGATTGCAGACACAACTGATTTTTCAATTTGTTAGACCTCCAGAGATATAACGCTGCTAGACAGATTAATAGTTTTCATTTTCTTTTGATTCACTTAGTTTCGTGGTACAAAACAGTTTTTTTTATAGCAAAACTGCAACGCAGCCAAATATCCATCATGGCGCCTCTGTCACTTGACGTTTAGTTGACTATGTCGCCCGCCATATGAATAAATATATATGAAAACGAGTATATTCTTCACGGATTCAGCAGATTTTTCCTGATTTTTTGAGATAGTGTACTTTTTTATTGCGCATGGGCAGCTTAGGTGTTCCCTGTTGTATATAAGCTGCGTTCTTTAAAAGCAGGATTGAATAGGTACTTAGGTTAGCTCGCTAAATCTTCGATTTCCTCTTAACTTCTCCAACTCTTAACAACACCTAACTGAGATCTAGAGGTCCGGGATTTAATTCCCGTGTGGGCAGAGATATTTTGCTCGGTTCGGTTGGTGGTAGGACTTTTCTAAGTCCGCCTGGCTAGCTACCACCGTCTTAACTAAGTCTGCCGCCATAACGATAATGTTAACAGCATTGTTGTGTTCGGGCAGTTGGAGGTAAGATAGCCAGTTCCTGTGTGGTTGAGGAATCCGGGTGTAGCTCGCTTTCATCTTCAGCCTTATCTTCCTTCCCATCAGGTTAAGAATTTGAAATATAATAATAATAATTTGTACCTGTACACACCTGAATTTTGGTGGCATTTTGCTGTCATGTCTGTCAGTCTGAGGCGTGAATCGAACCCCGTAGATAACGACATATTGTTGTGAACCCACCAATGTCAATGGGTAGCTATAAAACGCAGAGTGCTATATATACATGCGAAGTCGTATAATTTATTTTGATCACGTACTAAATTCAATAAATATTTACTTGCCTTGTAGCGTTTTATGTGAAAACGTATTTTTTTATTGAAGTAATTTTTTATGTTTTTATTTTTAGTTTAACGGGTCCCATGTTTGTCGAATAAAGAACAAATTTAAATTTGCAATTGTACAGCGCAAGTACAAAAATGTAATGAATTTTTTTCACGAATGAAATCGTTAAATTATTAAATTATGACACAGTGTGTTTTGTAAATAAAAAAATACAGTCCAAAAAGCTGTATGAATAACGACCCTTTGTCTTTAAAGGCGATGAAAAAACAAAAATGTCACAAATACCTAACAAACTTTTTGGTGTCGCCATATTATTTTTAAATAAAAGTTTTATCTGTTATCAATAAAATATACATTTGATTATTATTTTTACAATGAATTTAAGAAGTACAATAAGAAGATTATTCGGTCAGACATGGGATATCATTCGGGTGCATTCTATTTCAGCATGTAATGCTTATTGTAGGGTCTGTGGCTATTAAGTGGCGCCCCTACTGCCATTTGTGCTTTTAAAATTATTAAGATTGGCTAATCACACGTTAAAAATATCTAGCGGTGTTTAACATGTTTTTTTTTTATTCTTAAGGTTTTTTTTTACTTATAACCTCCATGGAACAAACATTATTAGAGCAAAGAGGTTTCATGCCTCATAATTGGTAAAATCTTAAAAAAGTATATGAAAATTGCCGTTGAATATTGTTGGCGCGTGATCAGCATATAACCATAATTATTATTAAAATAAACAAAATATAATATAATATGTTAGCACTATCTTGTAAATTTAAGGTTTATTCAGCTAGCCTACATTTGTAGATTTTTTTAAATTATTCTCAATATATTTTTTAAATTTAGATGTCACGCAGGCACTTGAATGAACTTGTTGAAAAATTTTGTCTGAGGAGATGGTATTAGAATTGGATATCTTTACTGCGCTAAAGCATTAATGAATAATTTTAAACAGATTATATTCCTTTTTTGTTTTTTATTAATTTTATTGGTAAGTAATGGTTTCCTATTCTGGCAACATTGTATTAACTGTCACATTTGTTTCTAATGTCAGTGATGTATGACGTATTACTCAAATTTTTTTTAGATATTTGATACCTCAATAAATTGGCCTAGTTATGACTCTTCAATAATTAAAAAAAACCTCTGCTTCTTGGGCACTTATCAAATTTAGCAATAACTTTGCAATAAAAAATTTAGGTTATAACTTTTATTTTTAGAGACATGGTTTTAATTTTGTAAAAATAAATGGTAGCCAGTGTAATTACTGGGCATGGACGGTGTTTCATCTTAGGCCTCACGATGACAACGCACCTGCAATATCAAGTGATTATTTCCTTGTTTTTGCACGTGTCTATTTAGTCGACTTAAGTTGTATTAAAAAAATGTTGTAAAATAACATAAATTCGCCTACTCCCAGACACCACGAAACATTACATGGGTACAAGTTCATTTTAAGGGACTGCGGCTGAGTAACAGTACAGTTCAAGTTGTTTAATGGGGTCATTTTTATTTTGTATTTAAAAACGCTATATTTTTTTTATTAAGTATTTTTTTGGACCCTAATCAATTTGACATTACCTAGAATATTGTCTAGAGTTGTTAAAATGACAAGTTGATTTTATTATTAGTCTTATGGGGTGCCCACTGCTGGGAAAGAAGTCCAGAATATTGTAAATTAAAATAATTTTAAAAATAAACTTAGAGTGAGTTTGACGCCTCTCTTTAATTCCATTTCACTAAGGAAAATGATATTGTTCAATATGAAACGTCATATTGAATTACAAATAAAAAAACTTTAGTTTGTCTGACCTACTTTTTGCATTGTTTTTCTATTTAATGTGAGTTGAAAATGATGTTTCCATTTTTTTCTCAGGATATTTAATGTAATTTTATGTTTCGTAAAATTGACTCGGCGTAATATAGAATGACGTTAGGTTATTATCACATTGGATTGAAATTAAAGAGTTGAGTACTTGAGTTAAGTATTTCGAAATTAGGACTAATTTCAGGTTCATACCATATGAAATATTTTTTACACTATTTTAAATATTACTCTTTACTCACCACTGGGCATATGCATGCTGTGGGCCATCGACCCACCTAAACGGCCCGGTAAATGTTTTAATTGTCTGTTATTTTTATAATACCCCATAAGACGACGTTATTTTTTTTAAGATTCTATTAAGTAATCTTTAAAAATTATGACACTAGCATTTTTGCTATTTATGTATATGTAATTGAATAAATTTATTAGTTTTAAAATGACTTTTATTTACTGTCAAGAAATCGCAATACTAAGAAAAATCATCATCATCACCAGCCTATTTACGTCCCACTGCTGGGCACAGGCCTTCCTACATGGGAGAAACACATGAGGAGCTTGGGCCATAACACCACCACGCTGGCCCAATGCGGGTTGGTGGGCTAAGCGGTTGCAGGAACAACCGGGACCAACGGCTTAACGTGCCTTCCGAAGCACGGAGGAGTTCGAGATTATAAATTTGATTGACCCATCTCGGGACCGACCATGGCGAAAGTTGCTTTTTTTTTCGTTCCTTAGATTGAACTCTTCAATAATAGATAATAAATATCTATCTCACATTTATTATTAGATCCACCCAATACCGTTTTGTTGCACTTCTTTTTGCGTCCTAAATAAGACGAACTTAATAAAAATAGAACTTGTTTATCAAATGATGCCTGTCGGAGTTCTCTGTGGAATTACAAAACCGTCCTGTCGGGTCGGTCCAATAAAGAATGAATCTCTCGGTGTCGTATCGTTGAGTACCTACTGCCGGTGTCGGTACGGTAGACCACAGGAGTAGCTGAACATTTAAGTACAATGTCACAACGACTCTAGCGTCAATATAAGTCGGTGTGACTTGGTACTAAATGGTTCAGCCACTTCTGTGGTCGACTGTACATGGGCAAATGAAGAAACGCCCAACGCTAACTTTTTGGTAAGTACATAAGTATTAAAACCTACTTTGCTAAGTATAAATACTCACCATAATGTACACGAAAGAAAACACTGTCATCTGATAGAAGAATTGTCAAAGCATTTGCAAATTGTAAACGTAAAAGTTTTGAAATATTAAAATTTCTGAGTAAACAATAATGAGTCAAAGATAGCGTTTGTTTCCAATATGGAAGCAGCTGCCGATATTTGGACGGCGAAGGTAACTTAGTTGCTATATGTCAAACAAGCGTACGGTCCACCAAGCGAAGTAATATCCGTAGGCTATAGAAGCTCGTAGCACCTTGGGCACTACTCACGCGTTGTTACCCTAGCCTTTAGACGCTCGTAGCACCTTGAGCATACTCACGCGTTGTTACCGTAGCCTATAGTCGCTCGTAGCACCTTGGGCACTACTCACGTGTTGTCACCGTAGCCTATAGACGCTCGTCGCACCTTGGGCACTACTCACGCTTGTCACCCTAGCCTATAGACGCTCGTAGGACCTTAGGCTCTACTCAAGCGTTGTAACCGTAGCATATAGACGCTTGTAGCACCTTGGGCACTACTCACGTGTTGTTACCGTAGCCTATAGACGCTCGTAGCACCTTGGGTACTACTCACGTGTTGTTACCGCAGCCTATAGATGCTCGTACCACTTTGAGCACTACTCTCGCGTTGTGACCGTAGCCTATAGTCGCTCGTAGCACCTTGGGCACTACTCTCGCGTTGTCACCGTAGCCTATAGTCGCTCGTGGCATCTTGGGTACTACTCACGTGTTGTTACCGCAGCCTATAGACGCTGATAGCACCTTGGGCACTACTCTCGCGTTGTGACCGTAGCCTATAGTTGCTCGTAGCACCTTGAGCACTTTTCACGCGTTGTGTCCGTAGCCTTTAGTTGCTCGTAGCACCTTGGGCACTACTCTCGCGTTGTCACCGTAGCCTATAGTCGCTCGTGTCATCTTGGGCACTACTCACGCGTTGTCACCGTAGCCTATAGTCGCTCGTGTCATCTTGGGCACTACTCACGCGTTGTTACCGTAACCTATAGACGCTCGTAGCACTCACTACTCACGCGGTGTCACCGTAGCCTATAGACTGCCATCTCGAAGCAAATGAAACCTAATACTCACTTTATCTAGGCGTCATTATCTACTTAGCGGACTGTCATCTCGGTGTGAATTGAACCTAATACACAAAATTCTATGGACAGATCGAGAAACAGGACACACCGCACCGTCGACTGAAATCATTAGCTGACTGCTGTCCCCAATTCAAGAAGAAGCCATGTCCAAGCAAAACAAAGAGTGCGGGCCGTAGAAGCAAGTCTCCCTCTTTTCACGCTTTACGACAATCTATGGCCGAAAATTGTGGTCTATGCTGCTGTACCTTGGCCAGCTATATGAAAGAAACGGGTAAGCTTCTGTCTTCTTGTCTGACCGATAACCCCACTGAGACGAAACTGTGCGAATTATTCTCTCAGCTGTTGCAAATAACCATGTGTTTGGGCAGTGACTTTTGTCGGGTGTTGAAGAGGATATTCAGATTTTTGGTTGTTGTGAAAAAGTGATACAACTTGTTAAAAAAAACATCTTCCTTTCCATTCTTCGTAGGACTAGTGAGAATAAAAAAAATCTCACTAGTTCCATAATGGAACTAACGAGGCACTCTGTATTTATGTTGTGTACTGTTTGTTGGAGATGGCGATCTGATCATTTTGATGTTGTTAAGATGTGTCGCAGAAAGATTTTTTTTGGTGTTTAATATTTTGAATAAACGGTTCAAATAGATAAACATGTTTTATTGGACACGTGGATTGTACTGCTGCTTTATTGATAGTAGAGGGGAAGCCCTTTATCTTAGAATGTTGAAACCAAAATGAAGATATCTCTATTCAAGTAGGTATCTGTTTATAATGGTCTTAAGCGGTTTCGTTAACAGTACTTGTGGGATTTATTTAATAGTCTGTGTGTATTATTAAATATCGATTTAAGCTGTCTGGTAGCTATTTCTGTTCGATCCAAAAACAATCTTGGCGCCACCATACCTATATCAGAGCAGTTTATATGCGAATACAGCTAGAAATTGTTATATGAAGGAAAGAACACGTCAAGAGTCTCCCTAGGAGTCTCGCTAGGAAAGTCTCGATAGTTTGGTCTACTGGGAAAATCCCAAAAGTTCTGACATCAGAACAACTAGGATCATCATCATCATCACCAGCCTATATACGTCCCACAGCTGGGCTCAGGCATGAGGAGCTTGGGCCATAACCCCACCACGCTGGCCCAATGCGGGTTGGTGGGTTAAAGCGGTTGCAGGAACAACCGGGACCAACGGCTTAACGTGCACCACGGAGCACGGAGTCGAGATTATAAATTTTGATTGACCCATCTCGGGATCGACCAAGGCGAAAGTTGCTTTGTTTTCGCAATCAAACCACTGCGACGCCGACCTCAACTGGTATATAATTATTTAAATAAAACAATCGCTTTAAAATACCTAATAAATTTATGTAGGTAATAATAATATTATACATATAACAATATCTCAATTTCACTTATACAAATCCAAACTTAACTTTATTTTAAAATTGGAAAACATTTTTATAAACCAAAAAATACCTTCACAAATTTCATACTACAAAGTCGAAACATTGGCCCCGGCTTCTGTCGTTAAATGAATCTACCCAAAGTCATATTAAATATTAAACCTTTGTAAAAAAAATCTTAATTGTCTTATACGTGATTTCTCAAGTCACTTGTGCTTGCAATTGGATACACTATCTATTTTTTAAACAATTTGCAAGTGAAAAGATGAATTATTATTTAGCTTTCTAATATTATACAGAATGGTAAAGACAGTACGACAATAAATTAAAACATGGTCTATATTAGTTTATGTTTTGCAATTTTCAAATACATCTTATTCATTTGATATTTTCATGGCATTTGTATGAAATAATGCAGCCAGTGTTATATTGGTGTTGTTATAGTGGTGTTTTATTTCTAACATTTGTTTAACGACACAATCTCTCGAGAACAAACTTTAATAGATATTTCATCTTGACATCGCGGTCCTATCAGCAAGTGAAATCGGTAAGAACATTTCCTGTTTGATAGTACTAATTTTGGTAAGTCTGGTGAGTTGCCAATCCGTCATGAAGAGTCTGTTAAACTGGTCCGGGAGAACAAAATTCAACTAGCGTTCAACTTATGGTTTATATCCAATGCATTCCATAAAATCCATCTAGCATGTAAACCTAAAATTTCTAAGGTAATTTTAACCCATTACCAACAAAAACCCAAGTTTAACCGGTTAAAGTAACTCTCTCGTCAAGGTTAAATAAAAATATATGATTAAAGATTTTTCTTTTAATTTCATCAGAAATCATATCTTTATTAATAAAATAGATATATTATGGATATACGGTGACGGTATTAATCCAACACTTTTTTAATACAGCTAGATGACAAACAAGCCGACGGCCCACCTGGTGGTAAGAGGTTACCGCCGCCTATAGACACCTGCAATAACAAGGAAAACATCACTTGATATTGAAGGTGCGGCGTCACCCTGAGGCCTAAGATAAAATGTCGTCCATGCCCAGTAATTACACTGGCTACCTTTCCCCTTTCTTGCTGTCTGGTTACTTGATGCAAGATTAATTACTTTAACCGGCATTTGACCGACAAACGTAATGAAAAAGTAATATTTCACTAATCATCATAATAATAACCTTTAAAACAATAAAATTGGTAATTTATTTACAATATCTATGTATATCTATATTTACAAACATCAACTACATCTCGCAGGCAAGATTTCTCATAATTATTTACACAAAAAAGTGAATTTAAAACTTTCAATCAAGACTCGACCGAGACTCGGTCGGTTTCCTATAAGAATGCATAAATTTTGAAGCCATAATATATATTGGCATAGTATAATTACTCATAATATTAATACGCATAATCCTATTTAACCATAAAAATTTCAGCATAATTCTTTAAGTCATAACTATCAGCAGCTTAACAATATTTAAGCATAATATACTAAACCATAATTATAAAAAGGCATAATGATACAAAACCATAGTGAATACTGGCAACAACATTACACAATTTTACATATTGCTCTAATAAAATACTTTACGGGGCACCCTAACCTACTAATAGGCATGTGCCTCATTTTTATGTACCTACTCAAATACATGTTCATTTATACGACTTTACATTATGCCTAAAACCATTATGCAAATTGCAATTATGTTTAATTAATTAGATTAGTTTAAATTAGAATTATGCCCAAATATATATTATGGAAAATAACGATTATGACTAAGTAATATTATGCGTAAAACAATATGCGATTTTCGTTATGCCAAAGTATATAAGGAGAAAATACATTATGCCAACTTAGAGGATCCCGACTCGGCCACGGTTCTCGGCTAAAAATGGCCGAAATTCTCGGTGTTAACCGAGACATTTGTACGGCATGGGATTCACGTTTGCTGACGATTGTGACATCATGCTTTAATCTTGCATATTACTAGCAATATTATGGTAAAATTTTTTTTTTCCCGATTTATCCTCGGTCACGCACGGCCAAGAACTGAAAACCTGTCTCGGTCGATCCTCACTTCCAATTAACAGTGGTATAGTATTAGTATATTACATAGGGGGTTCTGAGTTCAATCTTTGTTAAACCAACATGGCTGTATTACATAGTAAATAATATCTTCCGCGCCACAAAAGTCATGTCATAGGGCGGGAATCGAACCCGCGACTCTAAACATCTAAGCCACCGAGGACTTGGGAAAACCATATTTGCATATACCGTTTTTTTCGTTGAATTCTCGAAGACAAAGGGTCAAGGCCATACAGCCATGTCTGAGTTTATTTCGCCGCTTCACCATAATCTTGTAATTATTATAATAAAAATCTTGACTAACGCCATTTAATAGCGGCAAAACATCTTTGAATTTTGTCTATGAAAGGTAAGGCAAAGGGTCGATCCCATACATCCATGTGTGATTTGTAATTTCAAAAATAGTACACCAACTATATAACACAAAGTCTCAATCATTATTACATCAATCCGCTATTAAATAGCGGCAAAAATCTTTGAATTCTCGCTAAAAAGGGAACGCAATCCCAAACAGCCATGTCTGATGTATTTCTAAAAAATATACACGAATTCTATGACGCAATTTTCCAATTATTGTTCTTACTTGACCGTCACCATAAAATGGCCCAAAATGGCGTCCAAAGATCTCACCCTAAACCTCCCAATCCCCCCCTTATAACGCCTGCTGAGGCAACGACATCGCCCCCAAACTGCCATAAGGCTTCTCTAACCTAAAATTATAATCCTGGTTCCCGTGTATAGTCCTGACGTGGATCCTCAGATAGCTGGTCCTAGTGAAGAATTTGTAGCAGAGATGACACTGGTACTTCTTCAGGCCCGTGTGGGTTTCTAAATGCCGTTTGAGCTTACCCTTGGTGATGAATCCTTTGCCGCACTGCTGGCATATGAACGGCTTCTCCTTTGAGTGCGTGAAGCTGTGCAATTTAAGATAATAGTGAAGTTTGAAACTCTTACTGCAGATTGGACAGACATGTTTCTTCTCCTCGGTTTTGGTTATATCCTCTATCGCTATCTTAGAGCCGTGGCCCTTCAAATGTTCCTCAAGATAGTAGAAATGCTGGAAGACTTCCCCGCAGATGTTGCAGACGCGAGATCTCTCGTCGGACGGTATCAGGTCGGTCAATGTGGCTGAGCCGTTCGGCTGCTTCGGTATTTTCCTGGCGTTCTGCATGACCATTGCTAGGATTTCGTTGCGGTTCTCCTCGACGATGCTAAAATTGAAAAAAAAAACGTTTAACCCATCTCGCTGGCACTATTATCTAGCCCAAAGTAAGCATTCTTAGGAGCTTGTGTCACGGATACAGTTAGCGAAAAACAAATTAAGTATATCTGAATTTTTTATTTTAACATTTACTATGGGCTGATTTTTCAATGCCCAGATAAGATTTATCCAGAGCATAGAATAACTTTGACAAGTTGACAGTAGTTATTCTATAGAAGATCTGTCAAAATGTCAAAATATATTCTCTAGATAAAAATTATCTGAGGATTGTGAAAAATCAGCCCTATGATAAATATATTTACCTATAAGAATATCTAAACTAGTAAGGCGGTGAGAACCCGCGATCTTTCACAATGTGGACGACTGCTCTAACCATCTGAGCTATACCCATGACTCGATTCGAACAAGAATACTCGTTTCAGATGTTGAAATAGAACATTTAGACATTGTCTAACGCAAATACCAGATAGACTATAGAGGAATTGCACAGGGATATCCCCAAGTCCTAGGTAGCTCAGATGGTTAGAGCTGTCACCCGGACTGTGAAAGGTCGCGGGCGGGTCCGATTCCCGCCTCAGGACGTGAAATTTTTCTACTTTAGATATTTTTAAAGTTAGTATATCCGGTTGCATTCGCCGCTTAATTTGATGCCTAGCCCGTTGATAGAACGCCGGCATCCAACCAAATGCCTAGGCCGATGGTTAATTGAAGACGACCCACTTAAGTTTAACGACTTGGCGTATTGAAAGCATCATCTTGTACGGGAAGAGTTTTGGTTCGATTGGTAGGTTCTAAGTTATTTTTTATGACCACTTACATCTGACATTGATTTTGTTATAATTGGTCATAAAAAAATAACCTTGAACCTACCAATCACTCAAACAGTTCACACAAAAGCTCTTCGATTTAGACGACCTGCCTAGGCGTCCAACTGAATGGCTAATATAGACCTGCCCCTCAATTCTGCTATTTATTTACCTAACTGATCGGCAGCGTTTCGGTATCGTTACTATTGCGCTGTTGATAAAAAAAAATGGTAAAGGAAACGCTCTCGGTTGGTTCAACTATTTGACAATTGAATCGTTGGTGAGTGACACAAACATTTAAATATAACTAAATGTAAAAATGTTTTATTTTCCAAAAATATCGGAAAAAAACATACATTCATGATAATTATGATGACTCGTTAAAGGTTTTTTTATCCAAATTATACTTGATGCAATCCTTTAATCACAGGAACTTAGTTATAGAGTACTTTTTATTCTATTTTGCGAAATTAAACGTAACACAATTACTGCCGTTGTAACACCGTAACTTTTGACAGTTCAACCAAAGGAACTATCGATGAGTTTCGGCTGCCACAAATGTTAAATATTTAGCAGAATACGAAACAATGATTGAACCGAACGATTCGCGTTACGCGTTTGTTAGTAGAATACCAAACTGATGCGTTTCGGCTACGTTTCGATTGCGTTGAGTTAGCAGAATACAAAAACGTTGTAACTTAAGCGTTTCCGATTCGTTTCAGATCAAAATACAATAACATTCCGACATCTGGTTAAACGTTGCGCTCAATGATATAGCTAGTTGTCCTACAACCTTTTAATTAAATGGCGGCGTTTAACTAACGGCCTAGGCCTCCTTAACTGGCTAATTTAATTAGATGGCTGCGACATTCATAGAAATGTTTTGCAACTTTCAAATGCATGTAGTAATTCCTTTAATAATTTCATGACATTTGTATGAAATAATGCTGCCAACGTAACACTATTCCATACAAATGTTCTGAAATTATCAAATGAATACGATATTTTTCAAAGTGGCAAACCATTTCTATGGACTAATATATAGGCCATGTTTAAATTTATTGTTGCATTGACGGCGGCACCACCCTGTATAAAAATGTATACTAATAAAAATGTATCTAAACTAGAAAAACTATTGTTATTTTAATATAAGATACAGGATCTCCTAAGATACAGGATTATCCTAGTTTAGGAGGCAGGGGCTTAAATTTGTTATTGCATATAATTATACAATAATCATACAACCTTAGTTTTAGAACCCTATGTAAATAGCTAGTACCTGTATGTTGTTTGGTTGAATAAAGTTATTATTATTAATAACTCTCTAGAGATCGCTTCTAGTGATAAGACCGCCTTTTGTGGTATATTGGGCCTAACTCTGGGAACACACTTTAATTCTAAATTTAAGTACAGTATAAGCAATAAGTAATAGGAAAAGGATAGCAAGATTCTGTGTAGAGCTGTCACTTAAATTTAGAAAGATTTCAAAGAAACCTTAAGACAATTTTAGACGGCATGTACGGAGGTGCCTCCTAAACACTGCATTTTATCACGGTCATTAAGGTCGAAAATTGAACGCACATTATCTAAATGTCAAATATGACGGCCATCCTTGTCGTATTCCTTTTGATAGAGAAAGAAATGCACTGAACTTTAGGAAAAATTTCAATATACTCACAGCCCCTCCTTCTGGTGCGTCGACAAATGCATCTGTATGTGGTATTTTGTATGGAACATATGCGCGCACACCGGACACTCATACCTGAGCACGAATTTGTCCGTCCTATGGCTAACTAAGTGTCGTTGCAATTTGCACGCTGCGTTAAAGCTTTTAGAGCACACATTGCAAATGAAGTCCTTGTCCGGCTTGTGATGTTTTCTGTGGTATACCTAAAAAAATGTTGTTTTGTTGATTTCACAGAAAAATAATGGAAATTATTGCAAAAGCAACCCGTATTACTACAGTAATAGAATCGCTTTTCGCTTCTCAAAGATTTGTGTGCCGCTACAAACGAAATACGATTCTATCATGGCTGCTTTAGAGTTGCTTTTCCTAAACAGTGCACATAAATTGAATCATTCTGAGAGTTGAGACGGTTCTGTTCGTGAATGAACATTAAAATAAAAAATAATTACAGTACTTCAAAATACGATTGGCGCTAAATAGCTATCTATGTATCGAAATATCTAAAACCGACACCAAAAAACTGAAAAGGATAAAATAATTAAATATATATTCATATTTTCGGAGCCGGTGCTTCAATATTTATTGTTTCTGGAAACAACTTAGCACAAACTCCAAAAATATGTACCTACTAAAATTTAATTATTTTATCCTTTTTTAGTTTTTCGGAGTCAGTTTTAATTTTTGTTTAATTTTTTTTTTACTATTTTTAGTGATAACTGACTGTGAGCTTATATTGTTTTCTACTATCGTATCATTTGAATAAAAATTCATAGGAAATCAGAAATCCGCAATTTCACATACGTAGATGACTTACTTATTTCAGTTATTTTGATTTAATAACCATACTACCCAATGGATGTTCAAAAAAAATTTATGGGACCAAATGGATACTATTCCGCATCGAACGAAAAAAGAATCATCAATATCGGTTCACCCCAGTCGAAAGTTCTGAGTTAACGAATATAAAGAAAAAAAATACATTTTGTGCGCGCGTGCGTGCATGCGTGCGTGTGTGCGTGTGTGTGTGTGTGTGTGACCTTGGTGTTAGGCACATCAAATTGAACATTTTTCCACACAAAAAATGTATTAAACAGTTCTGAGTTACAGTCTAAACATAAAGAAAAAATACCTTTTTTGAAGTCGGTTAAAAATACAACATAAAAATAAACAAAAACAATTATTATTGGAGTCGGATGCATTGTCTGTGTGTGTCTCTGTGTGTGTGGGTTTTGTGTGACTATTTTGTGATGTGTGTGTGTGTGTTTGTATTGTGTCTGGTGTGTGTACCCATTGTATTAAATTTTTAAAGATTTCGACTTGAGACTTTGCTGTTAAGCACATCAAATTTATTAAACAGCCGATTTTCAGATTTCAATTATTATTCCTAGTTGGAACATTACTACAATCATAACGTACCATGGTCTCCTTCTTCTTGTAACTCTTGCCGCATATAGTACAGAGGTAGGGCTTCGGTCCGTCGTGCTTAGCCTCGTGCTCCTTCAGGGCCGCCTCGTCGATCACCACTTCGAGGCAGTAATTGCATTTGAGAACCAACTCCTCACCTTCATGACATTTCTTGTGTACCTAAGATAGTTAAACATAGTATACATTGAAACCTTGGCTATATTAGTTTATAGAAATGGTTTGCCACTTTCAAAACCATCCCATAATTTTGATAATTTGATAATTTCATGACATTTGTATGAAATAATATAATATTGGCTGCATTATCACTATCACTATATATATCACTACATAGTATAAAACAAAGTCGCTATCCGCCGTCTGTCTGTCCCTATGTATGCTTAGATCTTTAAAACTACGCAACGGATTTTGATGCGGTTTTTTTAATAGATAGAGTGATTCTTAAGGAAGGTTTATATGTATAATACATGCATAATATTTACATAAGCATTGCACCCGTGCAAAGCCGGGGCGGGTCGCTAGTTTCATATAATTGTCATGAAATTATCAAATGAATAAGGTGTTTTTGAAAATAGCAAACCATTTCTATGAACTAATATAGCTCATGTTTCAATTTATTGTCGTATTGACCGCACCACCCTGTATAAAGTATTTTTTTTAATTGATTTTACAAAAATCCAAAGCACTTAAAGGGAATAGGTACATCAGAATATTATTAAACATATTGTCAATTACAGATTTTCATTATTTAGACCAGGGGTCTCCAAACTACGGCCCGAGGGCCACATCCGGCCCGCGGACAGATTTTGTCCGGCCCGCGGAGAGCTAGCATACTTGAAAACTCCTTTTAGAGAACTTTTTTTTATAGCAAATTAAATTTAGTTAACTGAAGTATTCTAATTTTATGTTGAATAATTATTAATATGACATCTACATTGATATGGTCATGGGCTAGCTACTCATAACATTGTTGAAAGCTTATTGTTATTGTTTTTGTGATAAGTTGGATAAAGAAACACAGAATTGTAATGAGTAAAGACATGTATAGTATGCAGAAAATTTAACTTCAGTATATAATAACTAACAAATTATTGAAATTAATCCAACTAACATTTTATACATTTTAAATAAAAACATAACTTATAACAAGCATAATGACATATGAAATACTAATGAGATATATGTAATTGAGATTTTCCACTGACAATTGTTTATAGTTGTGGACTAATTTTACTTGTACCAATTATTAAAAGAGATTTAAGATGCTCATCAGTTAATTTAGATCTGTAAACATTTTTTTGTACTTCATTTTGGAGAAGGTTAGTTATATAATATGGTTTTGGCCCTCGGAACTTACTGGAGTAATCAGTATGGCCCTAAGGCTGGAAAGTTTGGAGACCCCTGATTTAGACAATTCAATTACAACAGTTAAGCAAACCTCGATTAGCTTGGTATTAAAGACAAATATCTAAAAATTTGTATTCATTTCAAGAATCCGTTAATCATAAAAAAATTCCATTAAGGCGATACCTCGTCGACACTAGCGACACCACTTGATTTATATTAATTGTGGTGAATATATAACATAATAAACAAAAACGCTTTAGTGAATGACTAAAGAATGGTATTTGTAATTTTTTGAGATGTGCTCGGTATAAGATATTCCTCTACATGTAACCTATTTTTTCATTATTGCCGAAAGTGGCCACTTTTAACAATAATAAAAAATTTGGTTACTTATAGCTAGACACTTTATACAAGATACATCTTTAAAAATTACAAATACCGTTCTTTAGCAATTCTCTAAAGCGTTTTTGTTTATTATGTTCTAAATTCACCATCATTAATAACAATCAATTGGTGTCGCTAGTGTGCACGAGGTAGCCCCTTAAGATATGCCCTTTACGCATCGTATGTGAGTGCTTTATATAATATAATATTGAAAATTTAAGTAACCCCCGGCGTCATCAATCATCTATCTAACACCATCTCATTGAGACTATTCATAAGAGCCCAAACACGCTATATCTGCTGTAAGTTTCTGAAGACTTGAGATTCCCACAGACTATTTCATGGTACAGAATCAGCTCAAGGTTAGAATGTCTTGGAAATAAGAGTAAACTATGTAGCCGTCGGATTCATCTACTTCTTACGGGCCTATATCTAGCGTCGGCCTGTCTGACCTAATCAATATAAGAGCAGTATTTATTAAAGATTCACTAACAGGACACAATGATTTACTAGGTGGTAGACCCATATGTAGGGTCGTCTGGGTAGGTACCATCGCCTTTCTTATTTCAGCCGTGAAACAGTTCGCTGTGTTTCGGTTTGAAGGGAAAGGTAGCCAGTGTGATTACTGGGCATGGACGGCATTTCATCCTAGGCCTCAGGATGACAACGCACCTGCAATATCAAGTGCTTTTCCTTGTTATTGCAGGTGTCTATAGGCGGCGGTAACCGCTTACCATCAGGTGGGCCGTTAGCTTGTTTGTCATCTAGTTGTATTAAAAAAAATGATTACAAAACAGAAGCCATTTTGCCGTGGTCGATCCTGGCATGGGTCAATCAAAGCTTGTAATCTCTAACTCCTCCGTGCTTCGGGAGGCACGTTAAGCCGTTGGTCCCGGTTGTTCCTGCAACCGCTTTAACCCACCAACCCGCATTGGGCCAGCGTGGTGGTGTTATGGCCCAAGCTCCTCATGTGTTTCTCCCATGTAGGAAGGCCTGTACCCAGCAGTGGGACGTATATAGGCTGGTCATGATGATGACAGAATAAATTGTGTTATCAGTTACAAGAGTAAAAATTTCAACGTATATTTAAAACTAGCTGTGCCGGCGACTTCGTCCGCTTGGAATATTGACTTTTTCCATACAAACTTTCATCCCTATTTCAACATTTTACAGCCCTTGTTTCGCATTAAAAAGTAACCTATGTCCTTTCTCGGACTCTAGACTATCTCTGTACCAAATTCTATTTCAATCGCTTTAGTAGTTTAGGCGTGGTTGCGTAACACACAGACAGATAGAGTTACTTTCGCATTTATAATATTAGTAAGGATATATGCCTTAAAAACAAAAACATACCTGCAAGGTTTCCAAATGCAGAAATTTCTTCCCGCAAAATTCGCAAGGGTGTGGCCTGGTCTTGTATTTCTTTGAGCTCTCCGATGACTTAGATTTCTTATTGAATTTCGCCTTCGCTTTTTTTATTCGGGTTCTGTAAAACAAAGGATAAGTTTGCCCATAATGTTCAGAATGACCGTTAGAATGTCCAATAATTCTGAAAATGTCCAATTATTAAAATATGTTCAGAATGACCCATTCTTAGAATGTCCAATAATTCTCAAAATGTCCAATTATCAAAATGTAGGTATGTAGCAATGGACTATGCACTTTTGGGCACATTGGACCTAGTTAGGCCAAAATATTCCATGCCACAGGCAGAATACCCATAAATGTCAAAGTAGCTTGTATTCTTTTTACACAATGTATTTTTTTAAATATCTTAATTGTGGGTTGGTATACTTTTAGTATAAGTCATCTTAGGAAATATAATATATACGAAAACGAATGTCTAGCTCATGAAAATAAGGTACATTTTATATAATTTGGCATTGATATCTCCAAATTGACGACAGTGTGAGTGATTTGGACATTTTGGCATAACTAGGCCCATTTATGATTATTTATGAAACCAATTGTCCTATTATTCTCAAAATGTCCAATTATTAAAATGTGTGTAGCTATGGACTATGCACTTTTGGGCACATTGGTGACTTCTATGTTGCCATTTAATACAATGCTTATTTTATGTCATCATCGTTTATCATTGGCGATGTAGAGGTCACGAACAACCTTGAGCCTCTGCAATTGGGATGTTGCCTAAGTTTGAATATGGCGGTATTTTTCAAAAATACTGAAAACATACGCTTCTGTTACCCATAAAAACAATTCAAACTTAAAATATATGGAAAATTGTTAAAGTTGTACTGTTTTGAAAATAAAAAAATGGTCATATATTTCTTTTCAAAATTTAAAAAAAATGTTAATGACATTAGATTGCTGACATCAATTAAAACAACTATTATTATGATAACTATTAATAAAAACATACTTAATACATAGTTATTATCAATTTTGTCAGTATGCCCATACATTATTTAGAAATATGGGAACATGTGACGTCACCTGTTCCGTGGATTTTCTATGGAGCGTATTTGGGCGATGCGCCGCAACACATCAAACATACCATTATATCTGTGAAACTATTGATCTTAGACATACTATTTCTTTTGCAATATTTCTTTATGAGTTATAAACTTCTTATTTATGAAATAAAAAAAAAGTTGTCAACTACCCTATTCCATCGAAGCGAAGCTTAGCGCCTTTAGAAGTCAACTAAACGTCACCAAAGTGACATACGCGCCATAATGAATATTTGGCTGTGTTGGAGTTATTTCTATAAAAACTATTGTTTTGTACCACGCAACAAACTAAAAAAAAGAAAATGGACAGTTGAAAACTGTTCTGTTTATGTTAGCCTATTTTTTTATAGATAGATAGACTTCGCCGGATCTCCCTTGTGGAGAAGTTACTAAACTGGTTAAGACAACAGGAGATGTTTCATATCCGGCCAAGTATATGTACACCATCTCAAACAATCAGAAAAAAATCTCTAATATCTCTAAAATATTAATTAGTTTTCATTAATAGTTTATTTGTACAAAAGTTGAAATTTTTCATCGATTTCACAGTTATTTAGTATGGCAATATGGCGGGCGACATAGAAGTCATCTAAACGTCACCAAGGTGACATAGCCGCCATGACTGAGATGCAGTTTTCTCTATAAAATTTATTTTTTTACCACTCAACAAAGCAACTAAAAAGAAAACGGACAACTGAACACTGTTCAGCATATTTTTACCTATTTTTAACCCCCGACGAAAAAAGAGGGGTGTTATAAGTTTGACGTGTCTGTCTGTGTATCTGTGTGTCTGTCTGTGGCATCGTAGCGCCTAAACGAATGGACCGATTTTGATTAAGTTTTTTTTGTTTAAAAGCTGATGTGCCTACGATGGTTCTTAGCTATAATTTATGAAGATCAGTTCAGGCGTTTGATGACTATCAGCTCATTTTATACATGATAATAGGGTTTTACTAACTTTTACACATCCGATTGATTTGAAATTTGGTGTACTGTCACTTCGGTGACATTCCCATGACATACTATCCTTGAGCTGATCCTATACCATTAAAAAGTCTGCGAAATGCTTAATTCTTCAGAAACTTACAGCAGATATAGCGTGTTTGGTCTCTTATGAATAGTCTCAATGAGATGGTGTTAGATAGATGATAAATGACGCCGGGGGTTACTTAAAATTTTTAATTTTGTATTTTATTTAGTATAGTGTACATAGACCTGGTCGGGTCTCCATACATTTTTGGAACATCTCTTTTATTTGTTACTTTTTAAACTTATTAAACCTATTTTGAGTGCCTGCCATATTGCACAACAACGAGATCACTTACTTAGTATTTGTGCTTTTCTCGTCACTGTTTTCGGGTTTAATGCTTTCTACTGCTTCTTTTGTGTCGTCCCCTGAAATTAAAAGAATAGTTAAATAGCACCTAACAAAAAAATATGTCATAGGATAACAAAAAAATAAATTAGCAATTTGTCAAATTCATAGCCGCACAAATCTCATACACATTTTAAGCAACTGAAATACTTCTATTTCTCGATTTCTTTTCATTCTGAGTGACATTTACTATTCCATACACTCTCATACAACTGTCATACACTCTAGAATTATACTGGAAAATGTTATTTACCTATAAGAAAGATATTTCATGAGGCTTTCAACACATTTTTCCTTCCATACAAATCCATACAAAAGCAAACTTACCTTCCCAGGGCTCTTCGTGTGTGAGAACGTGCCTATGCATCTTACTGGCCGTTATAAATCCCCTACCACATATATAACAGCTGAAAGGTTTCTCCCCCGTATGGGTCCGCATATGAACCCTCAAGTAGGAGGCTGTAACCATAGTTTTTTTACATACGTTGCATTTTAGGGAGCCTTTCCCTTTGCCTCTCTTGCGTTTAGGGGATGGAGGGGGTTCCTCTATCTTTGGGGTGACAGCCCACGTATTTGAGGGGAAATAGTCGTCGTCGGTTAGCCTGAAAATTTATCATGTCATAAGAAATACAAATAAAGAAAGAAAACGATGAAAAACTTGTATGCTCCTGGCTCGAATCGAATCCGCGTCTCCTGGGGTCACTAGGTCTATCTAAATCTAGGTTTATCTCCACTCATTGAAGTTAAAAATGCTTGTAAAAGTATTCTTTCGGATCACTAGAGGTTGTAAAACTTCAATGAGTGAGTGATCCAGTGGTATAGCGGCGATCGCGTCTGGCCGGACCCCAGGAGATGCGAGTTCGATTACCGTTTCGAGCATACAATTTTTCGTGGTTTTCTTTCTTTATTTGTATTTCTTACAATTATGTAGGCGTTATAAACGCACAAAATCAAAGATGGAAATGTGATTCAAACTTCAATAACATAAATGTAATTATCAATATCGTCGGTGGGCGTGCAAGACCGCGTAAGAGCAGTTTGTTTAATTCACAGGATGGAAGAAAAAAGATAATATCTTCGATATTTCTACACATTTCTTTGACTGAACTTGTTTGGGATTTCTCTGGGTATTGTTTAATGAGAATCTAGTATAAGCGAATCAGCGCTAAAGGTGTTTTTCTTACCTGTCATTATCAAATCCATCATCCGACTTGAAACCATCGTCAGAGTTGTGTGCAGCGGTTTTGTCCCCATTCAGCTCCACAGTTTCATCTGGTACATCTTCTGGCTCCTTCTTTATTTCCACGTCCGCTGGGTCTATTTTTACCTCTTCTATTTCTATTAAACCTCCCTCTTTCCCTGTTGATTCAATCTGTAAAAATATATCATGCACGTCACTATTAAATCATCTACGTAAATAAGGACTGTCCTTTTTAAAAGATTCCTATTTAACTTGCAATGTATGTTTGTTCTGGTGGAATCTTGCTATTCGTCTTTGAAGCAGATTTCTTCAACCGATTGAGCTGAAATTTTGTTTAGACGTTTAGTTTGGATGACAATACACTATAAGCTGTGTGACGTCGTTCTAAATCCAATGTGGTGGACCATCCAAGATGGCGGAATAGTTATTTTTAATGCATTTCTACAATATGGGTATCAAATGAAAGGGCTTATTGAGAGTAACTCGAAAAATAATGTGACGTTATTCTAAATCCAATATGGCTTGACATCCAAGATGGCGGAATAGTTATTTTTTATGCACTTCTGCAATATGGGTATCAAATGAAAGGGCTTGCAAAAAATAATTAGAAAAAAAATCTAACATCACTCTTAATCCAATATGGCGGACTTTTAGAGTTTTTTTTAGTCTGTAAAGTTGCTATTTTAATGTGAAGAAATTATAGCCAGTGTTAATACATGGCATGGGAGGCATTTACATCTCTTGTCAACAGGAAGTCGACGCATCAGCAATATCAAGTCTGACATTATGATAAACTGGTGTCCTGTTTCACCTATAACCGACACAAACGAATACCTACTAGGTGGTAGACCCGTATGTAGGGTCGTCTGGGTAGGTACCACCGCCTTTCTTATTTCAGCCGTGAAACAGTTCGCTGTGTTTCGGATTGAAGGGAAAGGTAGCCAGTGTGATTACTGGGCATGGACGGCATTTCATCTTAGGCCCCAGGATGACAACGCACCTGCAATAGCAAGTGATTTTCCCTTATTATTACAGGTGTCTATAGGCGGCGGTAACCGCTTACCATCAGGTGGGCCGTCAGCTTGTTTGTCATCTAGTTGTATTTAAAAAAAATCTATCCTAATTTTATTTTTACGTTATAATAAAAATATTTTAAAAATATTAAAATTTAGAAGAATATGTAGACTTTATTATGACGAAATCAATATTTCAACACCACAGCAACTATTTTTTTACAAAATTCCACGATAAGGTTAAGCATTGGTTTTAAATATTTTTTTGATTTTATGTTAAAAAAATATAATATCAACGCGAAGTGGTAGTTATTACAATAGGAATCCTACTATAATAGGAGACACACATAGTTTATAGATTATCACGGAAGTTAAATAATATTTGATAAACAAAATAAACTTAAATAACTCTTGGGTTACGGAAAACCCAAACTATCTTATATCATTATAACTTTTTTAAAATTTTAAAAATAAAAATTGTCCAATTTCATGGACAAAATTCCATAACTTTTAAGTTTGAATTGTTTTTATGGGTAAGTTTTATTTTCCGAATTTCTAATAAACAACGCCATATACAAACTTAGGCAACATCCCAATAGAACCTGACATACTCACTTTCGGGACCAGCACAGCATCCGGTCTAGGGTTCTCAGCAGTCCCCCACAGTTGTGCCCATTCGTCCATTTTATCATCATCTTTGATCTTATCCTCATTCTCTGACTTCTCCTGCAGTTCTTTCTCCGACTTTTCCCTCAATTCTTCTTCCAGCTCCTTCAAGTACGGCACTATGGCGTTGTAATCTGAAATGGTTTCTCAACCCTTAAACTCTGTGGATTACTAATCATCATCATCATCATTTCAGCGGAGGGACGCCCACTGCTGGGCATAGGCCACCCCCAAAGATCTCCATACCGATCGGTTCTGCGCTGCCCGCATCCGTCGGCTTCCCGCGACCCTCACCAGATCATCGGTCCACCTTGTAGGAGGCCTACCAACGCTGCGTCTCCCGGTACGCGGCCGCCACTCCAGGACCTTTCCACCCCAGCGGCCGTCAGTCCGATTCACAATTCAATTCACACATACAAATACTCAGTTCTCTACGAAATTTCAAAGGAACCGTGTGTGACGTTCCGAGGTGATTGTGAATATTGCTTTGGGTATATTCAATAATATGGAACTAGTAATCAATTAAAGATAACCATAACCTTATTTAAGATGAAGAAGAGCAGTATGAAGGGAATAAAATAAAATGTATAGATAAAGCATGGCAATCAAGAATATAAGGGAAATTCATGACATTATTGACGACCGGCTGGTCGAGCGGTCTGTACCACTTGCTATGCAGGCTACTCGGTCAAGAGGTCCCGGGTTCGAATCCCGGTAGGAGTAAATGTTTGTATGATGAGAACGAGCATTTGTTTACGAGTCATGGATGTTTATATGTTTATTTAGTATATTTGTAATTAGTATCCATAACACAAGCTCTTAATGATGCTTACTTTGGGCTAGATAATAGGTGTGAGTGTATGATTATTATTATTATTATTTTCACCATCAGCCTATATACGTCCCACTGCTGGGCACAGGCCTTCCTACATGGGAGAAACACAGGAGCTTGGGCCATAACACCACCACGCCCGCCCTTTCATTCGAGAAAATCTGTGCAGGAAGCTCATTCTACAAGCTGAGCGTACGCGGGACAAAGTTTCTCTGAAACCGAACAGTACGAGACCACTTTGGTTCCAATTAGTGAGGATGAACTCTCTGCCGGTGGCGAGCGGTGAGATGATAGAAAGAGACCGTGGGCATTATGTCAAATAATTCCTCACAACACACCCCGTTAGAACGGTAGAATACACAAGGAGGCAAAATCTCTCCTCAAGTTTAAAGGTTCAATACCGCTTGTGACTCAGGATCGTCGACCTGTGTCTAAATTTAAGTTCAGTGCATTTATTTCTCTCATAATGAATACGAAAAAGATGGCTGTCATATAATTTGTCATTTAGAAACGTGCGTTCAATTTTCGACCTTATTGAATGTGATTAAATGCAGTGTACAGGAGGCACCTCCGTACATGCCGTCTAAAATTGTGTATGGTTTCTTTGAAATCTATCTATATTTAATTGACAGCTGTAAACAAATTCTTGCTATCTTCTTCTTTATTTCTATCTTATTCTTTTCTATTACATTGCGAGACAGAGATATACTGTTTTATATGGTGGAGGAACTTCTGGACACTTTCGACATAAAAAAAACAGTTTTTGAATATATTTACCATATGGCTCTCCTTCCAATTTGTCGTCTGGATGTTTCTTGTCGAAATGAGTGGTGAGATTATCAAATCTGGCAATATAAACAAAGAAAATATATCACACATTAATCAATCAAAAAGTATTAAAACTAGAATACAAATTCATGTCCTCTGGCTGGGATTGAGCAGTCAAAAAAATTCGTTCATGTATGGGAATAGATTCGACATTGATCCGCATTTAGCTTATAAGTAACGCAAAGACAGGTCAACTAGAGGAAATACGCAGGGGCACCCTAAGTCCTCGGTAGCTTAGATGGCTACCAGCTGATCTACCGAGGACTTGGGATGCCCCTGCGTATGCAGTCACCAGACTGTAAGTCGCGGTTTCATGAGTCATGAGTTTTTTTCTTCTTTATTTAGTAATTAAAATATAAAACTAGAAAAATTTCACGTCCTGAAGCTGGAATCGAACCCGCGATCTTTCGCAATCCGCGCGACTGCTCTAACCACTGAGCCACCCAGGACTTGGGATATCCCTGTGAAATTCTTCTAGTCTATCTGTATTTGCGTTTATTAGCTAACGTCCACCCTACAATGTCGAAATGTTCTATTTCAACATCCGAAACGAGTATTTTTACAAATACCTACGATTCGGTTAAGTTGGGGCAGTGATTTCAAATATTCTTAATTTTTGATTTAAACATTATTGTAAATGTTTGAAAAATTACTTAGTAATTAAAATATAAAACTAGAAAAATTTCACGTCCTGAGGCGGGAATCGAACCCGTGATCTTTCGCAATCCTGGCGACTGCTCTAACCACTGAGCCACCCAGGACTTGGGATATCCCTGTGAAATTCTTCTAGTCTATCTTTATTTGCGTTCATGAGCTAACGTCCACCCTACAATTATCCACCCTTTATTTATTTATTTATTGATCACCAACATAATAACCATCAAATAGTAAAAATAAGACATAAAGACATTGTATGTGCGTTTTAGAAGCAAGTAAAAAACAAATAAAAATAATACAGAGAAACAACAAAACTATTAAACTGTTATACACTGAAAAACCTAAAAAACAGAAAATTTTGAAAATTGCAAAAACTAAATAAATTACGGAAACTAAAGGAGTGTCCTCCTGAAGCTGCGAATGCCACCCGCGAATAGGTCCAAATCTTTAGTCTTGGCCGTGTTAAGTTTTGACCATGGTTGGATCTGCTAGATTCGTTCATATGTATTTTCAAACATTTATATAATGTTAAAAATGAAAGGAAATGTTTCACATGCGGCCAGGTAAATGTACTGTATCTCAAAAAATCAGGAATCCTCCTGAATCCGGCAAAAATAATAATAATTGCTTTTAATTCGCACAAAAGTTGAAATTTTCGATTTCACCGTTTTTCAATATGGCAATATGCCGGGCAACATAGAAGTCAACTAAACGTTACCAAAGTGACATACGCGCCATGAATATTTGGCTGTGTTGCAATTTTTTTCTATAAAAATTCTTGTCTAGTACCACGCAACAAAGCAAATAAAAAGAAAACGGACAATTAAAGACTGTTTCGCACATTTCTACCCATTTTTCAGTATACTGCACATAGACCTGGCCGGGTCTACATACGTTAAGAATATTAATCAATCACTTTAGTCTCATAAGGCTAAAGTTGCAAAATAGACCTGGTTGCAAGACTTCTATATCTCAAACGGGCTATCAATAGGTCAACAGGTGCCTATACCTAGAGGTATTTAGATATTATCGAGACGAGATACGTCATGAAAAATTGGACATTGTGACTTGGAAGTTTTGAGACTGGCATTCTGCAACTGAGTCCATTTGAGATATGGTCCTTTTGGGATTATGTTACATTTGCAACTTGAGTCTTTTGTAAACACTGAGATGATTGGTTACAAATAAAAGAAAATGAAAATATCTTTATTCAATTAGCCCCCCCAAGAAGCACTTTCGTATCGTTTAAAATCCCTTATGTATCACATAATAATAATATTAACTAACAGTGATAACCCTGGTGTTGCAAGCGTCCACAGGCTACGGTAACCGCTTACCATCAGGTGGGCCGTATGCTTAATTGGCACCTTAGTGGTATAAAAAATAAAATAAAAAAAACTAACAATTTCATAATGTATTTCTCTCTGTCTTGTCTGGATTAATGTAAGCTGACAATGTTATATTGTCAGTTGTCTATCGGTCTGTCTGTCTGTCAGGCGATCTGTCTGTATCTGTCTGGCATGTCTGAATCTACGTCAGCCGTCAGCCACTTCAACTTGCTAATCCTAACTGCTATCAGGTGCAGTGGTTCTCTTACGGAATTTATACTTACTTAGAAAAAAACTTATAGCATATCCTGCATTGGTATCTGATAGCCAGGTGTATTCTCTTGTTATGCCTCCCGAGTTTACTTGCTGTTATAAACGACTGTCCACAAATCGGGCAGGTATACGGCTTTTCACCTAAAAAATAACGGGTAGTTTATTTATAGCAGCTGTTAAACAGATCTATAGGTGCGTACAAATTTCAGCCAAAATGTAGTCAAAAATTCGGGATAGGTCACGGCGGCCTCTAGTTCTCGTCCAGTACGAGCGCGAGAATGGAACATGGAACGTGTAAAAAACAAAAAAAAAACGTCTATATTGAGAAGTCAAAACAAGTGCCCAAAAGTATGCTGTCCAAAGCCGTAATAACGCGGTGGAAAGGTTAAATTGAACCTGTCAAACCACAGATTACAGACACAATTAGTTTTTAATTTTCTTTTGTATTTTTTTTTTATTAGGATCGCCAGCCCTGCCATCTATATTCTTTTTAGACATTGTTCCCTTCCTGAATAGATAGATAAAAAGTTTGCAATTTAGTGTCACTCAGATAAAATTGACGATTTGTCATGTAATAATTTTAACATACACTTAAAAATCTTAAGAGCGTACATGTATACCTACATTCCATTAATCTTCAAAACTGACCTGTATGCGACCTGACGTGTAGCTTGAGGTAATAGCACAATGGAAACTGTTTTTGACAAGCAAAACACTTGAATATTTTCTCCAAATTCATCTTATTTTGATCTTCTGTTAGATTATTTCCGTTATCATTACAATTTACAGGTTTTATATCCTTCTCATCATTGTCTGGGCGATTTTCGTTATTTCCATCGTTATACTCGGAAGCTTTCTCGTTACCAATATAGCCCTCTTCCGGTTTGATCTCAATGTCAACTGGTTCTTCTTTTTTTATTTTCCCCAATTTCTTTTGCTTTTTCTGTTCCTTTTTCATCTTTTTTCTCTTCTTCTGATTCTTAATCTTCAAATCGTAGCTTGTAACCCTATCTTTATGTACAGTAACATGTTGGTCCAATTCTTGTAACGTTGAATAGCTAATATTACATATTGCGCAACCATAAAACTTAAAATTCACATCTGTTATCTTCTCTGACCAATAATTACTCCGTTTGCCCTTTTCTTTTTTAACTCTCTTCTTTACATTCGGTTTTGCATCTACACCTATATCTTTATTTTTATCGCTAGTAACTTCGTTATTCTTACACATATCACTAGCTCTATTTGAGGTATCATTAAGGTTAGTTAATATTTTATCGGTGGGTTCTGGGGCGTTAAGAAAATGGTGCATGAAATCCTGGCTGATCGTCGGTTGTTCTACCTTGATATCATAGGAGTATGGAGGCATCGTAGTGAGTGGGGGGGCATAGTCGTAAGGAGGGTACTCGTATGTACTTAGCGGATCCATATCCACCGACATTTGGTTCATTTTGGTTTAGTTGCTGGAAAAGAAATGAAAAAATTAGTAAGTAGATTAACTTTTTTACACATCACACGGGTTCATTCATTCATTCATTTTCTTAGTGTTCGAGAATGACCAAATCCAAACTTATGGCGAGCGGCGAAAGAAACTCAAAGTATCAAGTTTGTTATATGAAAAGTTGAACCAAATGTTAGATTTTTAAAATCTGTAAATTTCCTAAATAAAAATCGAAGCTGTTGCTATAAAAAAATACAACTATAGATCTCACCAACAATAGTGTTGCTTAAATGGCAAGCAACATATGTGTTATGTTCATTAAAACACCTTAATTATGTAATTTAAGTTTATTGTCTTAAGTAGCAATACAGCTTGTTTTAGTAAGTGATCAAAAACCAACATCTGCGCACATACTTTACTAATCTAGAACTAAACTTGAAAAAAACTAAAATTTTACAATTCCACTCATACACTAAACAACCTACACTAATTATTATTAATTTCCAAAATACACAACTAGAAAGAATAGATACATGTAATTTACTTGGACTTAATATAGATTCTAACATTGATTTGAAATCCCATATTGAATATATAAAAACAAAACTTTCAAAATTTATTCACGCTTTTTTCGAAATTAAATATTATAGCACCAATACAGCAACCGCCCTCTCAGCATACTACGCCTACGCATATTCGTGGCTGAAGTATGGAGTAATACTTTGGGGCAATAGCGTTATTGCAAACGAACTCTTTATATTACAAAAAAATAAATTAGAATAATAGCTCAAATTGAATTCAAATAATTTTAGTTATTGACATTAACATCAATTTATATCCAGGACATGTGCATTTTCGTATTTAGAAACATAGACATATTTAAAAAGGCGAAAGATACTCATAACACAAATACTAGACATAAAGACAGACTCTATTTCCCCACCTCGAGGATAAAGATGCTCAATTGTAGCCCATTTTATATGGCGATAAAAATTTACAACAAAATCCCTTCTGATATAAAAACAGAAACTAAATTTATTCGCTTTAAAAAAAAACTGAATAACTACCTTATCTCAAAATGTTACTACACACTAAAAGAATTTTTTGAAAATAATTGACATATTTAATAATTTATTGTATTGTACCTATAATTGACATATTTTATAATAATTGTATGGAAATATTATTTTTGAATATTAAATTTAAAACACTTTTTTAAATTATTATTATTTTGTTAACTTTAATACATTGTAATGTTGCAGTGCCTGAAAAGGGCAGCTAAGTTCTAAACACAATGTATCTTATAAGACCTATTGTAATACACTTAGTTCACAATAAAGAATTTGATTGATTGATTAATATTATTTATTCATAATTTTTAGTAAGAACCTACACTATTCAACAGCATCAATATGATTACAGATAGATCCCTATTCAGATATGAGGTTCAACAACCTGTTGAGCTCAATAGTAAGATTCTCTCTCTCTCTCTCGGCTTCAGCACGCCCAGCCCCTGGGCGACCGTAATATCTCCCATGCACTGTACTATCATCTGCATTGCAATGAATGTTTCCTAACGGAAGCATGTCATTGATATGAAGAAGAAAGAGTGTGGGGTATAGAACAGAGCCTTGTGGTACACCAGCATTCACTGACATGAACCGTGAAGCACATCCATCTGTGAAGACACAGATTCTTTGCTCCTGCAGGAAGCCGACAATCCAGTTGGAGAGCTGAGCGGGCAGACTGTATGCCAGGAGCTTGGAGAGAAGAGCCCTGTGCCAGACCTGATCGAACGCTTTGCCAATATCAAGGCTAACTGCGACTGACTTACCACATTAATCAATAGCTTCACCCCTAGACATGCATTAGGTACGCTAGAAGATCACCTGTGACAGTTTTGACGGAAACTCAACGAAAACATGTACTGTTGATCATTAATTAATGAGTGATCATCTAGGTATCGGATCAGCTGATGGTTTAAGATCCGTTCCATGACCTTGCAAAGGACTGAGGTGACAGCTATTGGGCAGTAGTAAACTGGGTCTGATTGGTCTCCCTTTTTGGGGACCAGTTACACATTGGCCTCTCTCCAAGATTCCGGCACACATTTAGAAGAGAGAAAGACGGTATAGCCGCGTTAAGACGGGAAACAACTCCTCTGCGCAGTTTTTCAGTACTATCGCTGGTTTCATCAAAAATTGCCACAACAAGATTTGAGTATTTTTTGTTATTCTTATAGTTCCAGATTGATCATTAAAACTAAGTATCCAACTAAAGGTCTATGATAAATATGTTACTTCATCACAAAACCGAAAGTAAAAAATACAAAGAATAATTTAAAACTTTCTTTAAATAACCTCACAAATAACAAAACAAAACAAAAATATAGAAATAATTTAAAGATATCTTTGGAAATTCAAACTTTTTAAGCACGAAAGAAGATAAGTATCAGTTATTAACCATACCTGGAAGCCAAATATGTCAAAAAAGTTATCTTTTTAGTCTTTTTACATGTAAATATACAAATAACAGAAAGTAAACACTAAATCTAGCGGTATAAACAAAAGTTTTCTGTCGAAGTATAAATTTAACGCAATACCAAAACGTCGGGCAACTTAATCAATAAGGACGGAGGAAAAAAGTACTTACCTGTGATGGTAAAAAATCTCTTTTTTTTAACAATACTTTAATGAGCACCACAAAAAAACGTAATATTTTACCGCCTACAAGGGCCTAACACTCGCGATTTATAAACAAAAAGTTTTAATAACGTATAAATTACAACACCATATCACTGAAATGATTATTTAATTATTATGTATCGCTAAATATTAATCACAAATTTGGATTTTTTTTCTCGCGTGACTGAAAGTGCCATGGCCATCATAATTAATGTTGCCAATTGAAAAAAAATGTCCCCATTTGTGTGGTATTGATTTTTTTAAAATTACTTGACATGCTTCAGCAGACGGATTTGCTCGTGTAAATACTTGTTTCAGCAAAAATATTTATTTGATTCGATAAATAATTGAAATTCATTTTGTATTCTTAAGGTGATGGATACTATTATTGATATAAACAATAGAAATCTCTCCATTCATCTATCTGAATAAATAAATAAATGCTTCTCACAAAACACTGTTTTCTTTCTTATTTATTATTTTTATTAGTTATGCAAAACAGAGTTACTGACAATAAGAATCGACATTACAAGTAACAATTTTAAGCTGTCTGTAACTCCATTTTTATTTTATTTATTTATTTATTTATTTTTTAAATTTCAGAAATTACAGGTAGGTACACATTACAAATCCGTAAATTACTTACTTCTATTAGCCATATTAGAAATCTATTTAGATCGACTTACACCAGGTTAAATATAAAGTGCAAAATATGAGTGAAATGTTTGTCTGTGTGTGTGTGTGTGTGTGTGTGTGTGTTAGTGTGTGAGTGTATGTATGTGTGTGTCGGTGTGCGTTTGTGTGTATGTGTGTTATGTGTGCCTGAATACTATAAAAAAAGATAGATTGTAGTAAATAATATATAAAGTTTTACACACAGATCTTTTCCGTGTCCTCGTAGTTCAGCTTCAAGAAAAGAGATGTGATTAGCTTCCTTACTTTATTTGACTTGTAGTTTTTTATGTCACAGCGGATATTCAACGAATTATAAATTTTTAGATGAGCTATTCTGGGAAATCTCCTTGCAAAACTAGTCTTAGTATATGGAACAATAAATTTAGAGGTTCTTTTCCTTGAATTAACATTGCAAGCCTTAAGATTATGGGTAAACTTATGCATGTGCAAGCAAACTAATGAAAAATATAGTTGCCGGACTCTGAGTACTTTTGCCTCTTGGTATATTAAGTCCGTAGAGAATCTAAAAGGTTTCCTTAGCATCGTCTTAAGAATTGCGCGCTGGGCTCTTTCTATTATCAACATTATAGTTTTAGAGCTACCTCCCCATACTTTAATGCAATACGTCAATATTGACTGACAAATAGCGTAATAAACTTGGCGCAATATAGTCATATCCGCACAGTTGCGAAGTTTAGCCATAACACCAGTTAATTTACTAAGTCTACTTGACAGTCCCAAAATATGGTTTTCAAAGGAAAGACGCTCGTCCAGTTGTATACCAAGGTACTTTATTGTATTGCATCGAACGAGTGTGTCACATTGACATGAGGTTAAAGGGGAGAAATCATTTGTCATACATGAATGGACCTTTAGATCTGGAAGTCCTGGTGGCCTAGATGATGCTGTTTTGTGGAAACATAAATATTTAGTTTTCGTAGTGTTCAAAGTAAGGAGATTCAGTTGTAACCATTTTGCCAATAAAGAGAGGCCTTCCTCGGCATGATTATGTGCTGAGATCCAGTTACTACCGTGGAAAAGAATAACGGTATCGTCGGCATAACAAATGATGTCGGATGATGGTAGTTTTAAATTATGAATATCATTCATATACATAATAAACAAAGTTGGCCCCAAAATGCTGCCCTGAGGAACACCGTAACTAATAGGTCTTGAAGTACTTTTTTGTGTGTTCACTTTAACAATCTGCTTCCTGACACTAAGGTAACTTTCAAACCAGCTTAAAGCCAATCCACGAATTCCAAGATATTCCAGCTTACGAAGTAGTATTTTTGTTGACACTGTGTCGAAGGCTTTGGCTAAGTCCAAGAATACGCCTAAGCATACAGAGCCTTCATCCAAACATGCTGAAGTAATATTAGTGAGTAAAGTTAATGCATCCTCGGTAGATTTATGTCTGCGGAAACCAAACTGTCTTTCAGAAAGTAAATTATGCTTCTCCAAGAAAGCCACAAGTCGTTTGTTTATGATTTTTTCTAGAAGTTTAGAAAAGGAGCTGAGAAGAGAAATAGGTCTGTAATTGCTAGCAGCATCCCTAGGGCCATCCTTGTGTATTGGCACAACAGACGCAGTTTTCCAAATGGAAGGAAAGCAGCCAGATGACATACTCAGATTGAATAAGTAAGTGAGTGGTGAAAGAATACAACCACTGATTGATTTGATTAGGATGCTAGTAAATCCATCTAGTCCCGGGGAACTGTCGGGCTTAAGATGTTTTATGAGAGTAGCAACTTCATATTCATCAGTGGGAGAAAGGAAAAATGAAGATTGCAGACCGCCGGTTGTGTTAAAGCTGGATGCTAGACTTTCCTCGGTTTCACCCATTTTGGACAATATATTATGTGCTAGACTTTCTCCAATTGTCGAAAAGAAATTGTTACAGAGGTCTAGCGATTGCAATGGATCTTCAGAACCAACGAGCAGGTCCTTTGTCTGGTTCCCCTTTTGCTTCATATGGCAAATAGATTTTATGGTATTCCACAGCTTTTTGGGATTATGCCTATTACTATTTAAATTATCCCTATCATAATCACTTTTAACTTTATGTAAGAGCTTGTTACAGAAATTACGATATCTCTTGTATGTTATTTGGAGAATTTCATCGTTAGGGTGTTGTTTTAGTAAGTGATGCAGGTGGTCTCTATGCCGAGTACAACGAAGAAGACCAGGGGTCATCCAAGGAGCGAGAGTGTGTTTACTTCTAGAGGTACGAATTGTGCGGGAATTACTATTAACAGCATTGGAAATAATATTGTTAAAAGCTATTGCAGCGTTATCAACATCTCTTTCCTCTGTCACTGCGCTCCAATCACAAGATTTCAGGACTTGAGTTACCCCTAGATAGTTAACAACTGTCTTTAAACGAGTTTGGTTCCTTCGCAAAATAGGACCTCCAACACCGGCCACAGCGATATAGTGATCAGTAGTGTCTGCTTGACATACAGCACCAATTACAGGGTTACGGCAGCGAATAAATATGTGGTCGATACAAGACTTTAATCGTGTAGGTTTAGTTATGGCAGGAATAAGAGCATGCGAGCTAGTAAGATTAAGATACTCTGAGGGGCCCTGCTGCGATCGATCAGCTGAGAGAATGTCTATATTTATATCACCTGTGATAGCCAGGCATGGTTTATTTTGAAGATCAGTAAGAATGCCATCCAGGGACTCAAGGAAACAATTTAAGGATCTGAAGGACGGAGATCTGTAAATTCCCAGTACTGTTATAATTTTTGGAATATCTATTTTGATACAACAGGCCTCAGCAATAAGGGGTTCTGTGACGGTTGCATTCCAACAATCTTTGACGTATGCCACAACGCCCCCATTCTGATTTATGTTGTTTACAGTTGAAAAAGATTGATACCCCTGAATCTGGCCGATAACAGAAGTATCACTCAAACGGCATTCTGTTAGTATTAATATGTCGATGTCCAGACTTAGTCTACGAAGAGTCATAGAGAAATCATCAAAATTTTTGTTTATGCTTCTTATATTATACGTCAGTAGTTTAAATTTATTATACTCTTTGCTAATCACCTTTGAACATGACTCTGGGGAAACTAGTTCGCATTTGATATCTAGAGAATTATCTATATCAATGTCTAAGTTCTTACTATTCATTTATTTGACTGGAGTAGTATATAATATAGATACTAATAATAAATACAATATTTGATGTGATATTGTGTTTAGTGATTAGAAAAAGGTATTTGAGGAACAAATGGCAGTGACAGAGGTTTTTAGTAGTAAATGATTTAGGGTAACTCTGGGTCATTATTAGAACATTGCACTTACATCCTGAGAACAAGTTTATTCCTCCTACAATAATTATATAAAACAAATTGACCGAGGAACAATTTTCAAGACCTTGAATGAAATGAAAACCATTTTTCCTGACATGATAACAATACAGCTTTTCCAATGATACGTTATTAAATAAACATGTAAAACCGTCTCGTAATATCTTACAATAATACAAATGGAAACATCTGACAAATAATCCTTTAGTTAGGTGATATAAATGAACATAAATAGACACAAAGCACATACATAGCCGTGGCAAGCACACTTTCTTCGTAAAACACGCATATAAAAAATCCCTTTTCTTAGCGCTTCTTAATTGGTATACATATAACACTAAAGAAGCCTTCATACAGTAGAAGCTTAAATAAACAAAAATAAAAAACATATTTTCAAGCATAAGCACTACAATATCGTTGAGATTAGAGTAACAAAATTGAGTTAAAAAATAGTAGCTGATAATTTCACAAGACAGACTGAGACTTACATTAGAATCATATACTTCAGTTTTTAATGTAAAGTAGGCATTAGGTACATTGTTGCTGTAGACTGGTATTGTTAGGAAAGGAATCTTTTTTGAGATTATTTAACACGGATTCAGAGGACACGCGCAAGACAGAGCTTGTATCAGACCTGCGCATGAATACATTTCCATTTGATGTCCACACATACTTGAACCTCATATCGTGACCTATGGTGCGCGCTTTACTGAAGAGCACTCGATTTTCCTTTGTTAAGTGTTCGTTTATAAATACTTTACGAGGATTCCCCGGGACCTTTAGCATGTCTGTTGTGATACCACGACGGGCACGCGCAGCTCGCAGCAGGCGGTCCCGCGGTGCGCGACTGGTCATCGTCACGATGACGGGGCGCGGCCGCTCCAGAGCTCCAGGCCCACCGCCACGCATCCCCACACGCCGTACCTCGTCAACATCTCTAGGATCTAGGTCCACCCCCAGTTTAACAGCCATTACGGATAGCACTTGTTGTAAGTTCTCCTCTTTGTGTTCAGTGATTCCAGTAATTTCTACATCACGCAGAAAAAGTTTCTGATTTTGATAAGCAAGCTCTCGACGCAGCTCAGACACCTCTAGGCGCAGGCTTTCCACTTCTACCTTATAGGGTTCCAGGTCCTTTAGTTGTGTCTTCATTTCTTGTAATTCCTTTCGGAATTGTAGAATGTCATCAGTGGAGGAGTTAAGCGAGGCTGTGAAGTTACTAATTTCATGCTGTATACTAGAGAATGCCATTTCCATGTCTTTTAATGACCTTTTAAATGCGTTTATAGTATCTTTCCCATCACATGTACATGACTCACATTTTGGAGACACCTCATCTTCCACAGCTGTCTTCTGGGATACTGACAAGCTTCGAATAGGTGTAGAATCAGAGATATGTTCCCGTTTTTTTGTCTTGCATGCAGGGCACACGTATTTGCCGGCACGCATAAGTCGTGTATCCTCCCTAGATAAACTGAGACACCGCGCATGATATTTTGTTGAGCACGCAGAGCAACCATTGACAGGCGTATCACTTTTAGGGTCAAGGTCCTTATTGCACGCGCCGCACGGCATATTTAAGGTGTTCTCTTAAAATTGCACTATTATTTTAATTAAAGATGTAATTACCTACGCACTTTAGGCTAGGCTAACTTAACTACGCAAATCACTATCTTGAACCTTTAAGTTATATTGTGTCGCAGCCGTTCAAGACTCACTTTTGAGGTTAGGTTGTTAAATGCGTGAACATTGGAGGAAAACTCTGTCACTTTTGGCAAACAATACGAAAACCGCCAAAATAGTCGCACAAACACACTTTAAGTACAACTAATCAGTCGTTATACGTTTTAATACAATATATTTTAGCTAATAATTCAGGATGACATGTAACCCGTGTAAACGTCCACAAAAAAAAAAGAAAAAAAAAAAAAAAAAAAAAAAAAAGTATCATTAATCATCATCATCAGCATCATTAATAATGATGACTCTCGATTAACCAAATTTTGATAATAACTTGATTGTAATGTATGAATTACTACAAGCCGGTGCCACCGGCGGCGGCGGGCTGGTTAAGGATGAAAGGCTAAACTTTGATCAGCCCTCCCGATCCTAACGACTCATGTTTGGAGAGCTGCTGGCCTAATGGAAAACCTACTAATACTTTACTACATAAAAGATGTGGTATGTTCCGTTGCAATGCAATGCAGCAATGGATAGTCAATTAACTCAGTCGTAAAAACCCAGAGAAACAGTTGATAAAGACTAAGTATTGCTAAGTATTTTCGCGAGCACTACACAAAAAAGGTCCGGATCCCGTAAAGTGGTTTTATTTCAAGTTGATAACGACTTTTTGATTTATTAGCCGCTTATCCCTTACACACATTTGGAAAATCTATCTGTTTGTGTATGATGATAAGTGTTTCCTTCTCAGATTGAGATAATAGATAGTGAAAACTGATATGTCACAAACTACAGCTAAGCTAGCAGCTGATGTCAATATTAGAGTCAAAACAATAGTCTGTTGTAGTTTGACAAATTTAATGGATAAATTACCAAATTTACGTCTAAGTTCTTCTTCTTTCTTTGTTTTATGGCAACGTCGTACTCGTCTAAGTTTGCATGTATGTTTAAAATTGTCAAGTCTAAATAATTAGATTTTTGTTCGACTTTGTGTATATGCGACATTATTTGCATATGTGTAAAAGGTAGTCAATATTTTTTAGTAGGTTGCCACTGTGGTGGCAACTATCAATCAAATGGTCCACTTAATGGTGACAATCGCAGGTTACATCATTTAACCATTGTTAAGAATAACATCCTGAATTATAATATTCATGAACCAAAATTTGTGGAAAACAAGTATACATACCGTTTTTAAATCCAATTATTAGTAGATATTAATACCTAAATATCATACAGTGTTTTACCCTCGTTTTGGGGTAAATTTCTTTTTTCTGGCAACTTTACTCCCTTATGTCAAAAGTCAAGGTCGTTCATTTTTCATTACACGCAGAATTTGTTTGCTGAATATTTTGGTGATCTTTAGATGAATAAAATGACGAAGAAATACTACCTCATTGGAATAAATTAAAAAAGAATTTAATTTTAATGCTTGCGAGTCGCCGTTGCGAGGGTTTAGAGAAAGTATTTTAATCTGTTTAAATATTCTATATTTTCTAAATAAAGGTCTATGGTTTTTTTTGTAAGCAATTGGTGTTAAAGTTCAAAACATTCAAAAATATATTTATTTTTATTTAATGTAGTACGCAATAAATATAGGCAGAATATTGAATGAAATTACGTGTCGTATTATTTAAAACTACGAGATTTATGATTGATAACTCTTCGCTTAGTCGCTATTTGACAACAATGATTTCATTTATAATGTAACAGTAGCTGCTACCAATTTACATTTTACCGTCCACCAATGCAATCATAGAGCGATTTACAAAGGAAATAGACGGCGTGCCAACAACATGGTTAACTTTGTGAAATTATCGGCATGGAATTGTGGTTACAATGTTAATCAAAAGATTGAAATATGCGAATTTCGACTATGAGCCCTTGTAACACGGTATACAAAGAGCGTTTGATAAAATATCAATGAACGATAAAGGTATTTTGTGGAGTAGGTCGTTTACGCATCTACAGAGTTAGATTTTCGGCTTTATCACCCGGAAAATAGAGGCGATGTAACACATTTTCTTGTGGTAAGAAGTTGAATCGGACAATACAATAGTATGGCGGGAAGTCACGACGCAGAAAGTCGTGTTTCGCTCGCGAACGCGTGTTTTTATTTTCTCAAAGTTGTATAATCACATGTTCTGAATTATAAACGCGTTTTTTCTTAATTTCAAATTTAGTTCTTACATTTTAATGTACCTAGATAGTTGTTATCTTTCTTTACTATTTAATTATTAAAAAAGTTCAACGAAGGGCTTATTAATATTTCGTAGTAACTATTTATGTAATGGTGTCCAGTTTATATAAGTTTAGATATCTATAAATCATGTGTTCGATGTTGTATGGAATATTTTTCTTCGGCGGAAAACGAGACCACGGTATAAACTTAAATAGTTTCTTTTTTTAAAATGTTAATAAAACTTTTTCAAATTAGTCATGTATATTACTTTTTATTGTGAATGCGAAAGTATTATATTCTCTTTGGCGAAAGATGTTGAAAATATTATCATACATCTATCCACCTCATAGAAATAACATTATAATTAATTAACAATTATGATTAATTAATGAATAACAATAAAAATTATTTTTTTATGTAGGTTGGGTAAAGTGAACTGTATTAATTTAGTTTATGGTCGCTTTAATTGATAAATAAATCACTCGACGTATTTATTACGTTTTTGTTTATTTATGTTAATTAAAATTTTATTAAATATATTTTATTGGTCTGACCTATTTAATTGGCATTAACGCGTAGAAACATTATTGTTTTAGTGATTTATGTTATTCTGTCTATTAATATGACTTAACCAAGGATGACTAAATTATTTGGTCCATGCTATAACCTACATTCGTTAAATAGGGCTCAATAACTACGATTATTTTAATCTTAGCAATGGCACCTACCTATATGTCAGTCAGAGGCTCCAAGAAGTAATTTAGTGGTTTCTTAGACACATTCTTTGTCTTTAGGGAATGAGATACTATATTGAGGCGTTCTGAACACAGGCATTTTAATTTAAATGTCAGTTTTTTTCAAAAACTAGCCAGCCATGCTGTTCAAACCCAACGTTTTACGCATTCCTTATTCCATCTTGAGTGCGCTACTTACATTATACTGCTATTATACTATACTACGTCTCTGTGACTTATACCCATTGAGACTAGTTTTACCATTGCACAGAGGATAGCATATCAAGTGTGGCAGTTGTACTACAATAAGGCGCCATTATTACGAATGGTGTGGGCGGTCTCAAGGTCAAACTGTTACGCTTGATAAGTTGTCTACTGTACTTTAATGCTACAGTAATTAATAGTGACCTGACTAATATTTAATTTCAGTTTTATATAATGAATCCTTTTAGAAGCTCGGTGGCGTAGAGTCCGTAGAGGAGAGGAGCTCGATGGCGTAGGTAGTGGTTCGTTTGAGAGCTCTGCTTTCCATTACGGAAGCAAAGCAACTATCGCTAAGGTCGATCCTGGGATGGGTCAATCAAAATTTGCTTTCCGTCATTTGTGGTCCCGGTGGTTAATGCAACCCTTATTTCTATGAGCTGCAACAGCTATAACCACCAACCCGCATTGGACCAGCGTGGTGGTGTTATGGCCCACGCTCCTTCTGTGTTTTTCCCAGAAGGCGTATGCCCAACAGTGGGACGTACCTACATATAACTTCGACATAGAGAGGATTTTTTTTGGAGTTACTATTGCTGTTGACCGCAGATGGCGTAACCAGCGTAACTGGAGGCGAGAACCTTGGTGAGTCCTCAAGCCTTGAGGGGCGAATTCGCCTCTGGAGGACTAATCGCCAGGCTTCACCTCCAAGGGAAGTTTGCCGCTGACTCTTAAGGTCTCCAGGGCGCTCGAGCCTAGGGCAATATAGACAGGAAATAATTATATTGATGGTGAACTTACGTTACGGAAATTGATTTTCTTATTTACTCAGGTGACTGTTAAAGTCAATTTCCGTGTGTTTTGCTGAATCTATTTTACGGTATTTCTAACGACAGCTGAAAAAAATAACAATGGAAAGCTAATTTAACTTCTAACTAAATTAGCGTATAAAAAGACAAACGTTTTTTGCACTAAAAGTGAATTTTAGTCCAAGTTATTGGCACATCGCCTTAATGTAGAGAAACAGAGAAGTTATATCAATTCAGAAGGAATCATAGAAAGGGAAATTATGAATCAGGAGCCCTTTACCGAGATCGAAAGCGTAATTATATGCCTATATCACACGCATCTTTTTTTATACCACTAAGGTGGCAATCAAGCATACGGCCCACCCGATGGTAAGCGGTTACCCTAGCCGCTAGCCTATAGACGCTTGCAACACATGCGCGTTGTCGACCCTGTAAAAACCTTTTCACGCCTTTTTTGAAGAACTCCATCAGCTATTCTTGTCCTAAAAAAAATGAAAATGACTATAGCACTATGCGAGGCCAAAAGCACCCGCCAGCAACCATATTTCATTTTATTTATTTATTGCTCATATCGTTACATCATTACAAAGAAACATGCAAAGTAAAGAGATATGCATAGGTATGGCTACATGACACTAATGAAATGACTATCTTATGCACTAATAAAAGGCCTGGCTAATGAATGGACGCGATAATATGTACTTGTGAATTGACGTATCACTCCACAGCAAGCCCCAAGGTATTTCAAAGAACAAACACGTATTTTAAGCACCTGGTTATTGTAAGTAAATGGATGTAGGTATGTAAAGTAAAACAAAATGGAATTTGTTAATTTAATTAGTAGGTACGCATTCTTGGCATAATAGCGTCTCTCATAAAATTTACATTTGATTAGCATGTTACCAGGCTAATATTTTTTATGTTAAATGAAACATTAAGAAGTACTTTATTTGACCGGAAGCGGCCATTTTTATCCCATAGACAATACAGCCATTTTGATTATTATCAAAAAAACACGCGGGGTGGAGCTCACCAGCTCAACTCAACTAGCGCGAATCTTACTAATATTTTCACCCTAAAACGTCTGAATGGTTTTGAATGAAACTTTAAAATATTAAAGCTATAAACATCAGAAGTATTGCGCAGACGAAGTCGCGGGTAACTTACGATCGAAAAAAAACGAATTTAACAACATGCCGTATTGAAAGTTTGCTCAATAAGATGCCTAGGCGGATCGTTATACTGAAGAGTTTTGGTCTGGATGGTTGATTTAGGTTTATTTTTTTATGACCACATAAAATCAAAATGATTTCGGTTATCATCATTATCATCAGCCTATTTACGTCCCACTGCTGGGCACAGGCCTTCCTACATGGCAGAAACACATGAGGAGCTTGGGCCATAACACCACCACGCTGGCCCAATGCAGCTTCGTGGGTTAAAGCGGTTGTATAAGCCGGGACCAATGGCTTAACGTGCCTTCCGAAGCACGGAGGAGCTCGAGATTATAAATTTGATTGACCCATCCCGGGATCGACCTTTGCAAAAGTTGCTTTGTCTTCGTAATCGAAACCAGAACGCTCAAATCACTGCGCCGCCGAGTAATCGGAATTACCTCGGTGGCAAATGTATATGTTAATATGTCGCCGCCATTTAATTAAACTCGCCACTTGATTGGATGCCTAGAGCCCCGTTGATTAAACGCCGGCATCCAATCAAATGCCTAGCCTGAATAGTTACTTTCGTTTCAATACTTGGCGTTTTGAAAGGATCGTCTTGTACCGAAGAGTTTTGGTTTGATTGGTGGGTTCAAGGTTATTTTTTATGACCTCTTATAACCGACATGTTTTGGTTATATGTTCAGTCACTCGCGCAGTCATACAAAAGCTCTTCGATTTAAATGACCTGCGTTGGTGTCCAATTGAATGGCTAATTAACCAGACAGCTGACATGACTTTCAGCCATCTGGTTAAACGTTGCGCTTAATGACTTGTCTAGTTGTCCTTCAGAAGTTTGATTGGATGCCGGCGTTCAATCAACGGGCTAGGCGTCCAGGTAAGCGGCTAATTTAAACAGACGGCTGCGACATATACAGGTTGGTGCCGTCAATACGAAAATAAATTCAAACATAAATTCATAGAAATGTATTGCTACTTTCATAAACATCATATTCAGTTTATATTTCTATATATTTACTATATCCTTTTATAGTAGTATTTGGTAGAAGAACAATTCAATGGATTTTACTTGAATAAGGTTTTATCTGGCTTAGTTTGTAGTGATATAATTGTGCTGCTTTATAAACTAGGTGCGTGTGTGCAATTTTTTCTTATCGAGTTAATATTAAAATTTTCTCTGTTTGCTCAACATTACTTATCTACTGTATTTCGATGTGTATTAGTGTGGATCTGTAACTGGTTTACTATTTTCTACTTATTTGTCTTATTTTTGTAATAGAAAACTGTTGATCTACCAATAAAATAAAATAAATAAAAAATAAATAAATAAATAATTTCATGATAATTGTATGAAATAATATGACACATTGGCTGCATTACTTCATAGAAATGTTGTAAAATTATCAAATGAATAAAATGTTTTTGAAAGTTGAAAAATAATTTCTATGAACTAATATAGCACATGTTTTAATTTATTGTCGTATTGACGGCACTAACCTGTATATTTAATTATTGAGCTGCTAGTTTAAATAAGTTACATTATACTTGTTGATGATGAGTAATAATGCTATTGTTTCCAATTAGCTAAATCGAGTTAGTTAATACAAAGACATTTATCACTGTATTCTAATTGCCTTCAAATAGTATCTAGTTGTCGACACGTGCGGGATTACGGCGATAACTTATGATCTTTATTTGTAACGGAAAAAATGGAATGAGAACACACATTTTTAAAATAAAACCACTTTTACCGGATTTTACTAGTACTTCAATAGCAACCAACATCAACAGACAACACAACTGGACATTTTACATCTTAATCGCTGTAAAGTAATCGAACCGACATGGGTGTATAATAATAATAATGTATCAAATAATTAAACGCGAGTACCTAAATCCGTAAATTGGTTTTATTTCAAATATGTAGGTAGAGCTCTCGAAAATATAAGACAATACACTTTCTTGACATTACAATTAAGGTGGAATTTTATAGAATATGTGGCTTGCATGATTCATTATATTATCCATATCATGTATAAAAGATCGGGTCGCATAAAAATGAGTTGGCAGAGAAGCTCGCAATAGCATCAATTGGGCAGGAATTATTGCTGATTTCCATCTTAAAATCTATTGCATAGAAAACGAGTTTATTGTAATTAAGTAATTGATAATACAAAAATTGTAACCTGTGTTTTTAAAATAACAGACAATTAAATGACTTCGCTTCTTTACAGGAAGTGACGTCGTGTAATCTATGGTCGAGAATGGCAGCATCGGGTGATGTCACGATAGCACAAGATGGTGGACCTGGCAATGTGATACACCCATATTTGTTAGCGCTGGTGTAAGTATTTACTTTTAAACGAATTTAAAAAAAGACGGAATAAAATCTCAATTTTAATAACACATTCACTGCCAAGGACTTAGTAGAAAAATCCAGTCGGATGCCACACTATTATCTTTCGCGAACGCGGCTCTCTCGCTTAGAGGTTTAACCGGTATATCAAAACCAATGCAAGTTTTTACGAGTTCAAATTAATGCGTATGTGGACGTACAAAACGTCACGCGGTTAACAGAGGCATCAGCAAATAATAAACCAAACAAAATATTGGCGACGTAGGTACACTCGGATCCGAGTGTGCGGCGCCAGTGGCAGCGCATACCTTCACTCGGATCCGTGTGTTCGACAGTAAATGTGTTTTATAGGGCTTATTACATTATCCTATTTCCTAACTCTCTAACTAGGAAATAGGAAGGTGTGATCGCAGTTTGAACAGTTAGAATCCTATCTAGACAGTTAGTACAGAATCAGATAGGGGTGCGAAATTATGCAAGATATTTTTTGTTGGTAAGACTATTTTTATAGTATGTACCTACTTTCTATGCTTTTTGGGTTATATGTATAGACAGGTAGGCAGGACTTCTGTATAAAATTATGAGTGGGCTGCAACAATACGATTATACTATTATTTAAAAATGCTCATATTATGGGTATAATTATACGATAGTTTTCTCTTTATGGTATAATAAAAAACTGACATTTATAATAACGCCTTTTAAATAATTAATTATGGCATAGTTCAAAGCGCGTCATCCACTTTGTTAAGTTAAATTTCATGCCCTTGATTTATTATTATTATTTTACTTTATTATTGCTTTTTATCAATTTTAGCAAATAAACATTTATTTACGTATTTCTTCAACAACACTGATGCGATATTTCTATTACCATTCTAACATCTATAAATATTAATATTCGCTTTCACTACTTCACGTGTTTACTTATTGGCATTATTCCATTTCACAATGCTAAGGTCAATGAACTCGTATGCTTGGTAATCAGCTGATAAGTGCATAACGGATATTGAATGTCAAAAAGTTATTCTATTATACGACAAGGGCAAATATTGTACTCACGCGTTGTTACAGTAGCCTATAGACGCTCATAGCACCTTGGGCCCTACTGACGCGTTGTTACTTGTTACTGTAGCCTTTAGACGCTCGTAGCACCTTGAGCACTATTCACGCGCTGTTACCGTAGTCTATAGACGCTCGTAGCACCTTAGGCACTACACACGCGTTGTAACCGTAGCCTATAGATGCTCGTAGCACCTTGGGTACTACTCACGCGTTGTCACCGTAGCCTATAGATGCTCGTAGCACCTTGGGTACTACTCACGCGTTGTCACCGTAGCCTATAGATGCTCGTAGCACCTTGGGTACTACTCACACGTTGTCACCGTAGCCTATAGATGCTCGTAGCACCTTAGGCACTACTCACGCGTTGTCACCGTAGCCTATAGATGCTCGTAGCACCTTGCTTGGGTACTACTCACGTCACGCCCCGTGCTACCGCAGCCTATAGACACTATGAATGGACATAGCACCTTGTCGCACCACTCACGAGTTCTCTAGAATGGGCTAGGGTTGGCTGGAAGAGATCGCTCATAGAGATAAGTCCTCCCTTGCATACTACTGTAATAATTTTATATTGTTTTTATATTTAGTGCAATAAACCTACGGTAATTACCATCAGGCGGGGCAGACAAATTAAGGGTGTCAAACAAGCGTTCGTTTGACACCCTTAAAGTGTTATAAAATACTGTTCTGCATATTTATGGATTGCACTGAAAATTGTTAGTGTACTTTTTATATGAACTGTATGTATACGTGGCTTTGTGGTCAGTTTGAGCCGCGAAGGTCGATAATCACGTGGCACAGAACCTCTTGCACGACTACTAGTGTTGTGATCATCTCAAACCGTATAGTTTTTTTATTTTTTTATACAACTGGATGACAAACAAGCTGACGGCCCACCTGGTGGTAAGCGGTTACCGCCGCCTATAGACACCTGCAATAACAAGGAAAAGTCACTTGATATTGCAGGTGCGTTGTCATCCTGGGGCCTAAAGATGAAATGCCGTCCATGCTGCCCATGCCCATAGTATCTTATCTAGAGTTGTTCAATAGTGTCGTCGAGTGTCCATTGCTGTAATAATGATTACTACTCATTTGGAAGTTTTGGAACTTAAATATGTCCTTCCTGCCAGGTATATGTACACTATCTCAGAATAATCAGGAAAAATCTCCTGAATCTGGGAAATATACTAATAATTCGTTTTCATACCGAGTTTGTTTGTACAAAATTTGAAATTTTTCTTTGATTTCACCGTTTTTTAATATGGCATTATGGCGGGCGACATAAAAGTCAACTGAACGTCAACAAAGTGACATAAGCGCCATGATGAATTTTTGACTGTGTTACAGTTTTTTCTATTGAAATTCTTGTTTTGTACCACGCAACAAAGCAAATAAAAAGAAAATGGACAATTGAACACTGTTCTGAATATTTTTACCTATTTTTCAGTATACTGTACCTACATAGACCTGGCCGGGTCTCCATACATTCTTGGAACATCTCTTTTCAAAATCACCAGCCACACACAGATAAACACACGCGAGATTGGGTAATAACATCATACCACGGGCCCAATGCGGGTTGGTGGTCAAAGTGGTTGCAGTAACAACCAGGACCCACGGCTTAACGTAGACTGCGAAGCACGGAGGAGCGAGAGTTCTTTCTATCTTCGCACCGCTCGCCACCGGCAGGGAGTTCATCCTCACAAATTGGAACCAAAGTGGTACACGTACGCTCAGATTGTGGAATGAACTCCCTGCAGAGGTTTTCTCGAATGAGTACAGCATGGGGTTCTTCAAAAAAGGCGTGAAAAGGTTTTGACAGGGTCGGTAACGCGCAAGTGATACCCCTGGTGTTGCAAGCGTCCATAGGCTACGGTAACCGCTTACCATCAGATGGGCCGCATGCTTGATTGCCACCTTAGTGGTATAAAAAAATGACTACAAATTCGATTATTATGGCTTCTAAACAAACATACAATATTTTATAGGTGATGATAATACGACAGTAAATAAAACATAGGTTATATTATTTAATAGAAATGTTTTGCAACATTCAAATATATCTTATTCATTTGATAATTCCATGACATTTATAATATATTATAATATAACATTGGCTGCAATATTTCATAGAAATGTCATGAAATTAACTAATGAACAAGATGTTTTTGAAAGTGGCAAACCATTTCTATGAACTAATTAATATAGCCCTTAAGGCGATACATTGAAAAAAATCGCACTTTTATAAGTAATGTCATACGTTGCTGAAAGATCTTACGAATCTGAAAATCAAATAAACGTTACTTCATATCCTTATCTAGATACGAGTAGAACGAAAACACTATTAAAGGAATTTGCCTCGATACATTTTATTTCCGAAAATACCTCTTATAAACAAGAAAACTTAAGATATTGGTGAACGATAATTTGTATTCAATAGGAAATTACTTTAAATAGTAGCTATCATTAATATTCGTGATCATCAATATTCGTATCATTAATATTAGAATCGTGTAGAAGCGTTTTTTTGTAGTCCATAAGGTTATTTTTTTAATAAAATAATTTGTGTATTTTGTTTACTTTTCACGCGCGATCGCTGTTTTGTCTTTTTTCCTCCCGCTGAGTCAGCCATATCTCTATCCCTATCGGTCCTGGCCGAAACAACGTTTCGATAGATCGCCTTAAGTATATTCGTCAACACCTTGTATGTGTTGTCCGTAATACCGAGGACGATAGAAGTGCCTATAGTTGTATGTTTCTTCACACATTTCTCAAAAACTAATTACTAGTTTCGGTTAGTAGTATTAAAATATTTGATATAAATATTTCGAACGACAGTGGTACTGATGCATAATTATTGCATATGTTTTTATGTGAACCGTATTAGGTCATATTATGTGTGTATTGTGTAATTACGTAGTCTAAGAATTCATATAAATGAGCTAGTTTTAAGTTTTTTCTGGTTCTTTCAATGACGTCGACGTATTCAAGTGTTTAACTCCAACCTGTCACAAAGCAATCATACCACATAATAAAATTAAATATCCGAATTTCCCAACCACAAATAGAATTATCGACATCGATAAGCTAAAAACACATCACTATTTATAAATAGTGTCCAAATGAATTATTCATTGCGTAAAGGGCGCGTGACCTTAGCAGTAGTTAGTTCATTTCATTGTTTTAGTTAGATATTGATTTTATTCGTTTTTGTTAATTGGTCGAATAATTTTTTTTTTCTATGGAAACTACTTAGCACCAACTCCAAAAAATTTGTGTCTAGGGGATAAGTACCAACTTCTATTAAATTATTTTATCCTTTATAGTATTTTGAAGTCGGTTTATTTTTTTTTATAATTTTTAGTGATAACTTTCTAATGTCAAATGCAGTAGAAGTGTGAACCTCCTCCTTTTTAGAAGTCAGTTAAAAAGGCAGCTTATTCGAAAAGTTATTTGGGTTGAGACTGACAGCGATAGAGACATCACTCATTCGGCGCGATTAAGTAACCCAAAAGACACAAAATATTTCATTAAAATATAACAAAGACAAAAAACTAAAACTGAAAATAAAACTTATCAAACACAATTGGCTACTTCAGTCTTCCCGTTACCACGATCGCTGTATAGTAATAGAAGCGTCGGGTGTATAATAATAATGATAAATTGGTTTCATGTCTAATGTGTAGTGCTCGCAAAATTATAAAATAATACTTTGCATGAAATTTGTTACGAACGGGCGTAAAATATTAATTTTAAACAAGACACAATACTTTAAAATAATTACATAAACTTTGAGCAATTGGTCGTAAAAAACTAGAACACTAGCAGACTTCGTTCTGTATTTGAACCACCTTTAACAAGAATTAGTCATCGCCTCATTACGCGCTATAACAACCATTGTTCAATATGAGATAAGCGGGCTTAGCAACTACGCATGCCATGTCCTGCTATCTAGCTACTCTTGTTTATGTACTTAATGGAAACAAGAAATCTATATAATTATTACTAACGCTTTGAATGTAACTACTAATTTAGAAATTAATTAAAAGTATTTCTAACCCTCTAAAAATGTAATACGTGTATGAGCGTCTATAGGCTACAGTAACAACGCGTGAGTAGTGCCCAAGGTGCTACGAGCGTCAATAGACTACGTTAGTAACGCGTGAGTAGTGACCAAAGTGCTACGAGCGTCTATAGGCTACGATGATAACGCGTGAGTAGTGCACAAGGTGCTACGAGCGTCTGTAGGCTACGGTGACAACGCGTAAGTAGTGCCTTAAGGTGCTACGGGCGTATAGGCTATGGTGACAACGCGTAAGTAGGCCTTAAGGTGCTACGAGCGTATAGGCTATGGTGACAACGCGTAAGTAGGCCTTAAGGTGCTACGAGCGTATAGGCTATGGTGACAACGCGTGAGTAGTGTCCAAGGTGCTACGAGCGTCTATAGGTTACGGTGACAACGCGGGAGTGGTGTCCAAGGTGCTACGAGCGTCTGTAGGCTACGATGACAACGCGTGAGTAGTGCACAAGGTGCTACGAGCGTCTATAGGCTACGGTGACAACGCGTGAGTGGTGTCCAAGGTGCTACGAGCGTCTGTAGGCTACGGTGACAACGCGTGAGTGGTGTCCAAGGTGCTACGAGCGTCTATAGGCTACGGTGACAAAGCGTGAGTGGTGTCCAAGGTGCTACGAGCGTCTATAGGCTACGGTGACAACGCGTGAGTGGTGTCCAAGGTGCTACGAGTGTCTATAGGCTACGGTGACAACGCGTGAGTAGTACCTTAAGGTGCTACGAGCGTATAGGCTATGGTGACAACGCGTGAGTGGTGTCCAAGGTGCTACGAGCGTCTGTCGGCTACGGTGACAACGCGTGAGTGGTGTCCAAGGTGCTACGAGCGTCTGTAGGCTACAGTGACAACGCGTGAGTGGTGTCCAAGGTGCTACGAGCGTCTGTAGGCTACGGTGACAACGCGTGAGTGGTGTCCAAGGTGCCACGAGCGTCTATAGGCTACGGTGATAACGCGTGAGTGGTGTCCAAGGTGCTACGAGCGTCTGTAGGCTACGGTGACAACGCGTGAGTAGTGCCTTAAGGTGCTACGAGCGTATAGGCTATGGTGACAACGCGTGAGTGGTGTCCAAGGTGCTACGAGCGTTTATAGGTGAAGGAAACCGTACGCTTGTTTGACACTTTGTCATAAAAATCGGATGTCTATAAATGGATTTGAGAGGTGAACACGATGGTGATCGATTTCGTTTAGTTTCGATTGAAAGTTACGCTAGTGGTGCTGAAACACCCCATTAATTATATTTTTTACTTTCGGAACACACTTATACATAGTTACTGGCTGACCCCGCAAATGTTGTTTTGCCATAATAAAAAAAAAGACCAAAAAAAAAATAGATATTCGCCGATTTTTTCAAACCTACTGAATATACATATAAAATTTCATGAAAACCGGTCAAGCCGTTTCCAAGAGAATTTTATATATTAGATTATATATATTCCAAAAACTTAGCTAACCCGGCAGTGTATCTATGTAACTACATATTATTAGACATACTACGCATGTATATCATATAAATAGATAGCTCTTTACCGCATATAAGGTTTCCGAGACCTTGAACGTAAGCCCAACTGACTGGCCACCAACGGCGTCGATATACGTACTTAATATTCTTCTGGCTAATTGAGTAGATAGGTACATACATAAAACACAGAAGTAAGGTAGGTAAGTGTCGCCTATTTCGTCTAAGTTCGTTTTTTTCGGTAGTTTAATTGATTTGTGGCGCAAGAAATAAGCAAATTATAATATTTGAGATAAACAAAAATTAAAACCGACTGTAAGAAACTGAAAAGGATTTTTTTTTTTAATATATTTCTACTCACAATTTTTTTTTAGTCGTAACTTTCTGAGGTCAAAGCTAGATGGGAGACCGTGAACTTGTATTGTTTCCTACTATCGTATCGTTTCACTAAAAAGTCATAGGAAAGCAAAAATCCGCATTTTGCATACGTAGACGATTTACTCATTCCAGTTATTAACCAATCTGCCCAATCGATAAAAAAAATAAGGGACTAAATGGCAACTATTTCGCATCGAACAAAAAAAGAATCACGTAAATCGGATAAGAAATCTCGGCGTAATCGGTACACAATCACATACATAAAAAAAAACATACCAACCAAATTGAGAACCTCCTCGTTGTTGTAGTCGGTTAAAAAATGGATATAGAATAAAATTCCCACTGCGTAAACTGTCTAAGAAATTAACACCAACATTTTGTCGACTATACAGAATGGTGACTTTAAAATACGTATTTATTTCATTTGATAATTTTATTAAATTTGTATGAATAATGAAATAATGCAACCAATGTTATATTATTTCATAGAAATGTCATACAATTATCAAATGAATTATTTTATTGGGACCTTGGGGTCCAGGAGCTCACCGACTGTTTAAAGACATTACATATCGTTTATGCTTTATAGTATGTATGAACTTGTAATAAAATCTCTTTGGCTGTACTATTTGTATCTGTATGGTTTTGGTATCATTAAAAGTTTAGATATTAAACAAGATAATTCCAAATTCAAATTAGGAAAATGTGTGTTTTTCATTTGTTTTTCGTACTGTCAAGATGAGCGAATCTAATGAAGAAATTCGACACATTATAAAATTTTACTACAAAAAAGGTTAAAATGCAACGCAAGCCGCGAAAAAAATTTGCGATGTTTATGGACCTAGTGTAGTGTCTGTGAGAGTAGCACAAATCCGGAAATTTTGATGTCAAAGATGCACGACGCTCTGGTTGCCCTATTACGGATAAAATTGATGCCATTTTTGAAAAACTGGAGCAAGATCGGCATATCAGTAGTTACGACGTAGCTGAAGAACTGGAAATTGACCACAAAACAGTTTTGGCGCATTTAAAAAAAGGCTACACAAAACAGCTCGATATTTGGGTAGCCCACGACCTCACTGAAAGAAACCTAATGAACCGTGTACTCATTTGTGATTCTTTATTACGACGTAATGAAACCGAACCATTTTTGAAGAAGCTGATAACTGGTGATGAAGAGTGGATCACGTACGACAAGGGCCGGTCAGGCTTCACAGACTGTGGCGAAACCCGGGTTAACTCGCAACAAGGTGATGCTGTGTGTGTGGTGGGATTGGAAGGGCATTATTCATTATGAGCTGTTACCACCAGGCATGACCATCGATTCTGAACTCTACTGCGAACAACTGATGAGATTAAAACAAGAAGTTGAGAGAAAGCGGCCGGAATTAATCAACAGAAGGGGTCTGGTTTTTCATCATGATAACGCTAGACCTCACACATCTTTAGCCACTCGGCAAAAATTAAGAGAGTTTGGCTGGGAGGTGTTAATGCATCCGCCGTATAGTCCTGACCTTGCACCTTCAGATTTCCACCTGTTTCGCTCTCTTCAGAATTCTCTAGGCAGTGTCAGGTTAACATCACGAGAGGACTGCCAAAACCACTTGTCGCGGTATTTTGATCAGAAGCCCCAAAATTTCTATAGCAATGGGATCATATCCCTACCTACAAGATGGCAAAAAGTTATCGAACAAAATGGTACCTACATACTTTAGTTAAATGTAAATAAACTAAATTAAAAATGTTTTGCATTTTCTTAAAAAATGCGAAGAAACTTTTTCACCAACTTATTATATCGCACAAAGAATAAGCCTCGCAATTCAGCGAGGTAATGCGACCAGTCTTATTGGTACACTTTCTTTTCCACAAGATTTAGGTGGTGTTTTTTATTTATAAGTTTGGTTAATTTTAGTTTATTTAAAGGCATAAGTTTTTAATTTTTTATTACGTAATAATTTTAAGTGTTTTTTATGTTGTGTGTATGTAAATAAATTTTATTTTATTTTTATACAACTAGATGACAAACAAGCTGACGGCCCACCTGATGGGAAGCGGTTATCGCCGCCTATAGACACGAGAAATAATAATTTATTAGTTGAAAATGAGGGTCAATTAGCTTGTAGAGTTTGTAGCCGATTTCAATGTTTAGATTTGTTGTAATTAGATTGATTTTTTTACTGCCTTTACGAACATTGTCTTGTCTTGTATTATCCGAAAAATTACAAAATAATCGGTCAAGTCAATTTCAAATGAATACAAAAAAAACATATTGAGATTTTGCCTCCTTGTGTGTGTTCTACGTAACGCGGTGTGTTCTGAGGAATTATTTAACATGATACCCACGGCCTCTTTCTATCATCGCACCGCTCGCCAACGACAGGGCAGTTCACCCTCACAAATTGGAACCAAAGTCACAGCCAAAGTGGTCGCGTACTGCACGGTTTCAGATAAACTTTCTCCCGCGTACGCTGAGGTTGGGGAATGGGCTCCCTGCAGAGGTTTTATTGATTGAGTAGGTACAGCATGGGGTTCTTGAAACAAGGCGTGAAAAGGTTTTTACAGGGTCGGCAAACGCGCAAGTACCCTTGGTGTTGCAAGCGTCCAAAGGCTATGGTAATCTATTACCATCAGTTGGGCTGTATGCTTGATTGCCACCTTAGTGTATAAAAATATAGTATGGTAAATTCAGTTTGTACAAAATAAGTACTTCATATATAAAATTTTTAAAAAAGCAACCCCTGGCCTCAATAATCATCTATCTAACACCATCTCATTGAGACTTTCATAAGAGCCCAAACACGCTATACCTGCTGTAAGTGTCTGAAGAATTAAGCATCCCGCAGACTTTCTGATGGTATAGGATCAGCTCAAGGTTAGTATGTCATGGGAATGTCACCGAAGTAAACCAAATAACAAATCAATTGGATCTGTGAAAGTTAGTAAAACCCATTTATCATGTAGAAGACCAGTTGATAGTCATCAAACGCCTGAACTAATCTTCATAAATTATAGCTAAGAACCATCCTAGGCACGCCAGCTTTCAAACAAAAAAAACCTAATCAAAATCTACGATGCCACAGACAGGCACACAGAAACACAGAGAGACACGTCAAACTTATAACACCCCTCTTATTTCATATTTAAAGACCAAACAGTGGGAGGTGTATATCATAAGCAATTCAGCCCAGCACTGGGTCAGTGTAGCTGGAATTAGCTCACGGCTCGCGGCCCACAATCACATCAGTGCAGTTGACACCAATTTGTAGTCATCAAATCATTTGAGAGAATCAGTCGACCACGACTAGTGAAGCATTGTGATAGGCTTCGTAAATTATAAATGCGAAACTGTCTGCAGGTTACGTTTTCTTTTAAGTTTATATCAATGATTAAAAATTAAAAGGCACCTTATGGGCCGGCAAGGTGGAGGCGGCTAGAGCAGTGTCTGAACTGCACTAGCCGTCTTCGCATATGGACTCTTCTTACCGCTTCAGGTGGTGTTGCCGTGCTTTGTATAAAAAATGTGTCCAGCCGGCCCATAATAAGTATGATTTTCTATCAGCCATTTAAGACTCCCGGGAGCGTTTGACAAATAAAAACCGCATTGTTTTGGAATGTGTGGCTATGATAGTTATATTAGCCACTTACTAGATCAACACATCAAGTGTAACACTTGCATTACGAAAGGCATCTCTATTACGAACGAAGTACTAAGTACGAAGGTAGCCCTCTAGTACGAAGGGCGGTTTCTGTTACATTGTACTTTTACCGCCTTTTATCGGTTAGCAGGTAGGGAATTAATTCCGCCCATTGTGCTTCTTTTTCGTGCGATAAAGATTAAACAAATGCATGTGTATATTAGAAAAAAAAAAAAAAAATCTCACTTTGTTTGTGCCGCATGTTTAGGTTGAGTTGAGATAGTGAAATGACTCCGAAGACCGGCACGCGTGCTCCTGAGTAGGAACGGGCAAGGTGGGTGATTTGGTAGGTGGGTGCCTCGAACGCATTTTTCATCGGTAGGTTTTTTCCATAATCGCATTTTGCCACGATCGTGTTTTGTCAAATGGGTGGTAGCTGTGCCAAGGTACGCAGGGCGAAATTCAAGCAGAGATCCTTTTAAAACTAGTTTGTTTACCAAGGACCTTGTAACTCAGATGGTTAGAGCAGTCACCCGGATTGTGAAAGGTCGCGGGTTCGATCCCCGGCCCAGCCCCCTTATTCTCAACTGTCGGAGAATATTCGAATTTCGGAAACTCTATACTTGTCACTTTTTATCGCGGCGCGTCAAAGTGAGACGGCATGTGATTTTTCGAATCGAATCCGTGATCCGACAATTGATAATAAGGGGGCAGGACGTAGAAATTTTCTAGCTTTATCTGCTTTTGATATTTTTCAGGGTAAATTATACATTTTTCAAACATAGTATTGTCTTACATTTTCGCGAGCACTACACATTTGAAATAAAAACCAATTTACCGGATTTAACTCGCGTTTAATTAGATGTTACATTATTATTATTCACCCGACGTTTCGATTACTTTACAGCGATCGTGGTCACGGGAAGACTGAAGATGTCAGTTGTCTTTGATAAGTTTTAAGTTAACTACCGTCACTTTGTGTTATATTTTGAGATGATTTTTCAAACATTTCTACTTGATATGTTAAAATAAAATCACAAAATTTTGATTATTAGGTATCATGGACCAAATCATCCTTGTTATTATGTAGGTAACTATGACAGTTATCAAATTTTTTTGTCACAATTTTTAGAGGTAACTTTCTAAGGTCAAAGCTAGATGGCTGACTGTCAGCATATAGGCATTGTTTCCTACTATCGTATCGTTTTACTAAAAAGTCAAAGGAATTTCCATACATATACGACTTCAGTCCGCAGATGAAAAAAGTGAACCATAAAAATATTCTCTATACTTTGCCAACATAATAATAAGAAATTTCATGACGTCATTCCTTCACTCAATCTCAACTTGACTTTACTGGAGTTTCCTCACTGGAGGATGAAGCCGTAACTGAACATATCGATTTCAAGGATGTTTTTAAGATTTCTTTGAGGTGACTTCGACTAAGGTCGAGTGGAGGCGGTCTCGAGGAAACTTCTCTGCATATCGGTGTTACTCATACCAGTTATTTTGATACCAAACCAAACCCTTTAGTCATATAAAGTCCACTATGCCAAAATGTCACCTGTATCAAAGTGACCACGGTGTCAGACTACCCTATTGATTTCAAATATTTTTTTATGGGACCAAATAGCAACTATTCCGCATTCCGCATCGTTCAAAAAAAACACACGGTGTAGTCGCCTAGTCGGTGTACAAGTACATACATAAAACCAACTGAATAAAACCAAAAATAGGTATTCATAGACTCGCAAGTACTCGCTCGTTAAAAAATAGATATTCATAGACGCGCCAGTGTTACGGATACTAGATAACGGAAAGCTTGTATGTTATTGATAGATAACTTGGATATTATCATTACGCAACCGGGAGTTGAAAATACACATAGGATCAGAATCAGAATCATTTATTTGCAGGAATGTGATTTCAAAAGTGGTGTTTACATACAAAAAATAAGGTCTTTCACATTTTACCCATAATGGATGTGCAAAAAAATCATAAATTGTTAGCATTACAGTAAAAATTTAGATAGGTATACAAAATGAAATAAAGCAACTAAAATAATAATTATAAAATATTAAAAAAATGTCGATAGCATCTAAAAATAATTCAAAGTCAAAAGTTTTAAAAATAACATGTCATAATAAGTGGTTACATTAATAGGAGTAATGATTACATTTATATAATATAAGATTAATTAGTCAACATGCAGCAAAATAATATGTCAGTTTACATCTAAATAAAACATCCAATCTAAACATTTCAGTCACGAGAGTTGTGATTTAAGAATTCCTGTATGGAGTAGTAACACTTTTGAACTAGCCTCTATCGAATAATTTCTTTTTCAATTGTTTTAAATTAAGGGGTTTTAAGTTGTCTGGAATTTTATTATAAATAAGAGGTGCTTAGCGTAGGATTACGTTACCTACTCTGCCAACACTTGACCCGATTGACTATAATAGGTAAGTATGTCGTTTTAGCTAAAACAAGTTTTAATTAGTGTTACTGGACAAAAGTCCATAAATGGCATCAATGGCACAACTAATAAGTTGCCATGCCATTTATACCTTAGAACCTACTCGCGCATTCCTCCATTGACTACCTAATTTAAGCGCGCAATTTAACGGACAGGAGATTTTTATGTTACTCGCCATAGTACAATTTTTTGTTAGCGAAAATGAACTGTAAATGTTCCTATAATAGTCAGTACGTAGTCTATGTGGAAAGTGAATTACTTAGAATGTATATTATACTATTGGCTAATACAGGCTCTTACAGATAATGGGCCACGGACACTCAAGTTGCACCCCCTCCAGCATACTGCCGACGTCACGTTTTGTAGGCAAGGCATCAGTTTGACCCGGTCGATCCCATCTTGCGGTGAGGTTGCAATCCCACTGTGTTCCTTAAAGGCGTGTCGGAACATTGGCACGCCGACTGGTACCAAACCGCTCTCGCGCAGTCCAGAGGCACTGCCGGATAAAGCCATCCAAATTGCGCCCTACTTCGCCCGGAGCGTCGGCGCTGGTGGCGGAAACGACGGCTGTTTCCTACGCAGATTCCACCTAAACCTTCCTGCTTTTATTTTCTCGCAAAATTCGAGGACCGACTGCCACGACCTATCGCCTTCGACTATCTTGACGCTTCTTACGCTCCCGGGGACAGCCATCGCAGCCGGTTCCCTATTGGCGACGCAACACAGGCAATGCCTGAAGTATTTATGCTCCGTGAGGATCTGTGTTGCGCGGAAGGCTAGACCACCGTGCTGCCTTTCCATCTCAATCGTGCACACTCCGGTATCAGGCCGTGCAAGTCTTTGCACCCATACCTTCAGCGCCTCGTTGCGCAGGTCAGCCCGTAGGTTATCCTGTGGAGCCAGTTCCTGTCCCTAGAAACGGGCGCTTCCACGACAGAAATATACTTCCACTGATTCTTACTGTACCCATGCACTTACCATAAGCCTATATTTCTAATGACAATAGAATTAAATTGGCCGACCGCATATTTACAGATATATTTTCCGTTTCTTCCAGCCGATGGTGTGTCTCCTGTGTTTGGAGTACAGCGACGTTGCTGCTCCATAGGCTGATAGCTGGATCGCTGCCGGCTCCTTCCATCGCTGGGTTTACAGGTGAGGGTTTTATTTATTGTAACGGGGCCGTTTCTGCAGATATACACAATTTTTTTTTCGCTGTAGGTCAGATAATTAGTGTCAATAAGCGATCGAACCGTAAAGCGGGAGGGATCCCTTCCAACCAATCGACTAGTAGAGCTTGTCCTCAACGTCAAAAAAAGTTCCAAAATCCCGACATGCTAAGAAAAAATCTGGCAACGCTGATACACTCCCACCAAGTCCTCAGTTGTGCAGCAAATTAGAGAAGATGTCGCTGCTCGAAATAGACGACAGATGCGAAGGCGACGAGCTATTTTTACTATAATAATAAATCATTCATTAATAAATCGTTAATCATTCTCTCATTCATTTATTTTTGAAAACCTCATTTTTTATAGATTATATACAAAAATATGAAAGACCAATACTAGATATCTAAATAATGATGATGATGAACCCCATATTTTTTGTTTAGCAGCCAAGCAGGTGCAGAAGGCGCGGGCGGCGGGCAACGAGCATCTACACCCGGAGCCCCGCGTGGAGTGTCAGGTGCTGCACGCGCCGGACCACCACAGCTTTGACGTGATATTCGTGCACGGACTATACGGTACGGAACTGACGTTTAACCCCCGACGAAAAAAGAGGGGTGGTATAAGTTTGACGTGTCTGTCTATGTATCTGTGTGTCTGTCTGTGGCATCGTAGCGCCTATGCGAATGAACCGATTTTGATTTGTTTTTTTTTGTTTGAAAGCTGATGTGCCTACGATGGTTCTTAGCTATAATTTATGAAGAACAGTTCAGGCGTTTGATGACTATCAGCTCATTTTCTACATGATGATAGGGTTTCACTAACTTTTACACACACGATTGATTTGAAATTTGTTGTACTGTCACTTCGGTGACGTTCCCATGACATACTATCCTTGAGCTGATCCTATACCATAAAAAAGTCTGCGAAATGCTTAATTCTTCGGGTGCTTACAGCAGATATAGTGTGTTTGGGCTCTTATGAATAGTCTTACACCCATATGCACAGTCGGCTCCTCGAGATTTCCTCCACTCGACTGTGACTCGACTCAGCCTCAAGGATAAAATCGGTATGCAGAATTCAAAAAACTATCCTCGACTTGAGCAAATTCCTCAGTTGAGTCGAGTAATGAACTGTCAAACTCAAGGTACGTCGCGATCTACCTTGAGGTCTCCTCAAAGGTTGTTAACAGTGCTTTTCACGTTATTTCTGAGGTTATTTCAAGTTTTATTAGCATAATGACTGATTTCTATGATTTTATTGACTAACTTTCAAGTGAGTATATGTGCTAGATACACCTTTATTAATTTACCTAGATATTGTGATGCAAATATAATTATGTCAACCGACAGTGGTGTTTAATTTATACTTTATGATAAATTCCCTCAAGCACGCCTTTACCATTTCACTAAAAACTTGCCTCCCGGCCATAATAATTTTCATACTGAACGCGAAAAACGAATGAAATCAAATAAATTAAAATAAATCATTGCAGTCGACAGTTGAGTTGAATGACAAATAATGACAGAACTGAAAGATACCTCACAGAAGCAGAACACAATCTCAGAGGAAGACGACATCCCACAGATGAAAAAAGTGAACCATAAACATATTCTCTACACTTTGCCAATATAATAATAAGAAATTTCATGACGTCATTCCTTCACTCAACCACAACTCGACTTTACTGGAGTTTCCTCACTGGAGGATGAAGCCGTAACTGAACATACCGATTTCAAGGATGTTTTTAAGATTTCCTTGAGGTGACTTCGACTAAGGTCGAGTGGAGGCGGTTTCGAGGTAACGTCTCTGCATATCGGTGTTAATGAGATAGGGCGGAGGGATAAAATTTTTAATTTTATAAAGGAAATAGTCAAACAAATATAGTATTTTATGGAAGAGGCAAGAAATAGACAAAGACATGGCTTAGCTCACAAATGTAGGTACTAAGTGCATTTACAATTTTCACTGTCTAGTGCCAAATACAGTACTTGCTCTTTGTTTGCGCGTAAGTATCGATCTTCCGTAAATCCATCTCTTTCTATCAAAAACGAATGTAGAATGTATGAATATGTGAAAAATCACTGCAAAGATACGTTTATAATTTTTTAAATAAAAGATTTTTAAAGTTTAAAAAATATTTTTTAACTAAAATAAAACCGACTTCAAAACACTAAAAAGAAAAAAATAATTCAATTTCGGTACCGAGGTACTAACCTCCTAAAATGTATTTTTTGGAGTTGTTGCTAAGCTGTTTCCAGAGACAATAGAAAGTGAACCATTGTATTTTTTCCTTTTTAGTGTTTTGAAGTCAGTTTTATTTTTGTTAACAATTTTTTTTTTTCATATTTTTAAGTGATTTCCTAAGGTCAAAGCAAGATGGGTGACCGTCAGCACTATCGACTTGTCTGTCTCTCAGTCTTTGGTTGAAATACATAGTGAAAGAATTATCTTCTAACTCTTAACCGTTAAGGAGTTGTACCTTCCATCATCAGCTCATTAACATGAGATAAAGACTAACAGAAGCAAATACTTGAATAGCTTTGAAAAAAGTAAATGCCCTCGATTTTCCTGGGATCCCATCATCAGATCCTGACTTGGTAACAATGGGACCACCACTGGAGTATACTCTATCGAATAAAAAAAGAATTTTGAAAATCGGTTCACAATTGACAGAAAAATCGGTGAACATACATAAAAAAAAAATACATACAGTGGAACATATAACCTCCTTCTTTTTTGGAGTCGGTTAAAAATACAGGGTGGTGCTGTCAATACGACAATAAATTGAAAAATGGGCCATATTAGTTCATAGAAATGGTTTGCCACTTTTAAAAACCATTTTTATGCATTTAATAATTTCATGAATCATGACATTTAATCTTAATTTTTTAATTTTTGTTTTTGTTTTTTTCATGACTTTTGTATGAAAAAAAATTTTAAACAAAAATTAAAACCGACTTCAAAAAACTGAAAAGGATGAAATAATTAAATTTAAGTAGGTATTCATCCCCTAGAAACATATTTTTGGAGTCGGTGCTTTACTTTCTATTGTTTTTGGAAACCACTTAGCACCAACTCCAAAAATATGTTTCTAGGGGATGAATACCTACTTAAATTTAATTATTTTATCCTTTTCAGTTTTTTGAAGTCGGTTTTAATTTTTGTTTAAAATTTTTTTTCACAATTTTTAGTGATGACTTTCTATTGTCGAAGCTAGATGGGTGACCGTCAACTTATATTGTTTCCTACTATTGTATCGTTTCACTAAAAAGTCATTGGAAAAGCAAAAATTCGCAATTTCGCTTATGTAGACGATTTCATAATTTCAGTTTTTTTTAATTTAAAACCAAAGTACCCAACTGTTTTTGAAAAAATTTTTATGGGACCAAATGGCAGCTATTCCGCATCGAACAAAAAAAGAATCACGTAAATCGGATCAGTAATCTCGGCGTAATCGGTGTACATACATAGAAAAAAAAAAAAAAAAAAAACATACCGGCCGAATTGAGAACCTCCTCGTTTTTGAAGTCGGTTAATAACACAAAATTCGCTGCATTATTTGATACAAAGGTCCAGAAATTATCCCCCCTCTCCCGCCTGGAGCATATTTTTTCATCGTTTTCTTTATTTGTTTGTCATTGTTACAATTAGTAAAACCCTATTATCATGTAGAAAATGAGCTGATAGTCATCAAACGCCTGAACTGATCTTCATAAATTATAGCTAAGAACCATTCTAGTTACGTCAGCTTTCAAACAAAAAAAAAAACAAATTAAAATAGGTCCATTCGTTTAGGCGCTACGATGCCACAGACAGACACACAGATACACAGCAGACTTATAACACTCCCCTTTATAGTCGGGGGCTAAAAACTCTTTGGTACCAACGACACGATTCGTCATTTCAACTTCGATAGCGTAATTTAGAACGATTGTAACAATGCATCATATAACGTACGCGAACAGCATTGTTCTACTAAAGGAAGTTACTAACAATATTATCATTGTTCATTAGGTAATTTGAATCACAATAATTCTTCGTAAATAATATGGGTAGAATAGCTCGATGGCGTAGTGGTTTGAGCTATCCGGTTTCGATCGAAAACAAAGCAACTTTCGATATGTTTATTATGTTTTGATAATAACACTTCAAATACTATGACTTACTAGTTTATTAGTATAATAATCTTACAATTTATCATAATTTTTCTTTGAGTGAGTACCTACTCGGTACAAAAGCGTTTTTTTTTCGTTCATTCTCCCTTTATTGCGAAGGCAACGGAAACTAATGTCCATACAGTCATGTCGTCAGTATTTATTTATTTCTTCGTTTATTGCATTAAAATGCTGTCGTAACACATTTCAATGCATCTTGGGAGTATTTGACGCGAAATATATGATGACAGTCACTTTATGTGCTACTTGATGAGGTGGAACCACAACAAAAGTTCTCATCGTATTTCACACCTTAATCACTTTTATTCTTATAATCTTTTAGTTGCACGTCAACACAAACACTTAAATAATAAAACTACGCCACTTTTTAACCGACTTCAAAAACGAGGAGGTTCTCAATTCGGCCGGTATGTTTTTTTTTTTCTATGTATGTACACCGATTACGCCGAGATTACTGATCCGATTTACGTGATTCTTTTTTTGTTCGATGCGGAATAGCTGCCATTTGGTTCCATAAATTTTTTTTCAAAAACAGTTGGGTACTTTGGTTTTAAATATAAAAAAACTGAAATTATGAAGTCGTCTACATATGCGTAATTGCGAATTTTTGCTTTTCCAATGACTTTTTAGTGAAACGATACGATAGTAGGAAACAATATAATTTGACGGTCACCCATCTAGCTTTGACCGTAGAAAGTTATCACTAAAAATTGTAAAAAAAAAAATTTTTAACAAAAATTAAAACCGACTTCAAAAAACTGAAAAGGATAAAATAATAAAATTTAAGTAGGTAGGTATTCATCCCCTAGAAACATATTTTTGGAGTTGGTGCTAAGTGGTTTCCAAAAACAATAGAAAGTGAAGCACCGACTCCAAAAATATGTTTCTAGGGGATGAATACCTACCTACTTAAATTTAATTATTTTATCCTTTTCAGTTTTTTGAAGTCGGTTTTAATTTTATAAATCAATGTTCGCTCTGACACAATTTTTAATTATTGTAATAAAAATTTTCACTGACGCCACAAAAACCCGCCAAACACCTGTACAAAAGCGTACCTTGACACTGACATTTACATTTTTGGCGGGAGTAAACAATTGTTACGTTCCTTTCTACAAAGACACAACCAGCTCGAAATAACAAAATTTGTTATTTCGAGCTCCTCTGTGCTTCGCGCTGTTAGTCCCGGTTGTTACAATACAAATGTGCAAAGTATGCTAATTTTAATTTGTTACTAATAGGAACTAAAAGTATTCTTAATTTTCTTTTAACATTATTATAAATGTTTGAAAAATTTATTTACTTATCAAAATATATAAACTAAAAAAATTCAAGTCCTGAGGTGGGGATCGAACCCGCAACCTTCCACAATCCGGGTGACTGCTCTAATCATCTGAGCTACCCAGGACTTGGAATAGCCCTGTGGAATTTATTTTATTTTACTTTATTGGTTCACCAACAACTTATACACCTTATATTTTGTTTACGAAACATGAAAACTAGAACTAAGTGCACATTCAAATACTGGTAAACACCACATACATGTCTATAATAAAAAGTACCGAGACATTTAATTCAAAATTTGAAGTAAAAGATGACATTAATAATACTGACATATTACGAATTATAAAAAGTCAATCGCAAAAAAATAATTTGCGTTATTATACCCTACAATGCCGAAATATTCTTTTTTCGGCATTGTAGGGTATAATAACGCAAATTAGACCTTGAGACCACCTTATTACGTATGTAATAGGCTTTCGTACTGCTACTGTTACACTTGACGTGCTGGCATCTGTACCTATGTATCGGCATTGGCGTGGATTCTATCATTCTTGGTATTGGACAGTTCTTGGATATAAACCTATCTTCCAGTGGCCAGCCCGTTCAGATTCCCGATTTACGCATTGGGTGACTTCAGCTGATCGCCTTTTTAACCCCCGACGAAAAAAGAGGGGTGTTATAAGTTTGACGTGTCTGTCTGTGTATCTGTGTGTCTGTCTGTGGCATCGTAGCGCCTAAACGAGTGGACCGATTTTGATTCGGTTTTTTTTGTTTGAAAGCTGATGTGCCTACGATGGTTCTTAGCTATAATTTATGAAGATCAGTTCAGGCGTTTGATGACTATCAGCTCATTTTGTACATGATAATAGGGTTTTACTAACTTTTACACATCCGATTGATTTGAAATTTCGTGTACTGTCACTGCGGTGACATTCCCATGACATACTATCCTTGAGCTGATCCTATACCATCAAAAAGTCTGCGAAATGGTTAATTCTTCAGAAACTTACAGCAGATATAGCGTGTTTGGGCTCTTATGAATAGTCTCAATAAGATGGTGTTAAATAGATGATTATGACGCCGGGGGTTACCTAAAACTTATAATTTTGCAATTATTATTAATTTATCATTGCGCTCATAGCTAAATATACGAGGCAGATCTTCATACATACTTTATCCGCTTCCTTTGACGAAGTGTTGGTGCGTACTTGGTATCAATAAGTGGTGCCCACTTCAAAACAACCTAAGCTTGGACCAACTTACCAATGTGTGAATGCAGTATTCTGTGTTTATCCCATGTTGAAATCCCAAATCCCGGTTTATTCCCGTTCGTCCCACCAGGCTTCGTCCCACCAGTAGGACGAACGGGAATTATATTAATTAATTAATTTTTATTCCCGTTCGTCCCACTGCACTTGATGGCACCAGTATTAAAATTAAAAGATGATTTATTTGATGTTTTTTATTTTACTTATCACTAGACTTTAAATTTAGTTTCAAATTACAATAACATTAACGTTTGTACCTTAAAAACCAATTGTCGTATTAGTGGGACCAACGGGAATCGTATAAAATATCCTTCCTGTTCGCCCCACTGCACTTGATGGTGGGACGAAATGGGAATAAAAATTAATTAATTAATATAATTCCCGTTCGTCCTACTGGTGGGACGAAGCCTGGTGGGACGAACGGGAATAAACCAAAATCCCTGTGCCCATTGCAGCAGCGGGATGTATACAGTCTGTTATGGGTTGGAGTCTTTTATCGTGTAAAATAGGCAATCTCCAATAATAAATCATATAGTTTTGGTTTACTTAAAATATAATAAATTAACTCGTTGAAAAACAAAGAAGAATGTAAAACAATATTAAAATTCGCGCGCAATTGTTTTCAACGCGGCATGGCGTCGCGTCTTTTCGCCACAACCGCGCCGAGCCGATTCCAAATATGGAATTACTGATTCGCATGTTTCTTCGATGCATGAACGGCGTCGACACTGTCTATAAGTAATGATATTGGTTGTTCGATGCCTTTATTGATTAAAGACCCAATTATTTCCAGGTTCCCTCGGCAATACGTGGCGACAAGGCGATTGGAGATCGAAATACAAAATTGGGCCCAACATAGTACCTCTGCTGAGGCCTAAGAATTGCAAGTGTGAATCCAAATCAAATGAAAGCAAATGTGAAACGAATGAAAGTACATTCGAATTGAAAATAAATGAAATCACTTATAACGATTTCGATGCGAAAGTGTACAGAGGTGTTAACAAAATTATTCCGAACGAGGAAGAGTTCATAGCTGAAAAGTTTTTCAGTGACACCCTCTTAGACCAAGTTGAAATCGTCGACAATTTCGAGACGCAAGCGAAATTCGTTCGAGATCTATTCGAAAACGAAAACAGAATCTGTGGCGAGCATGACGAGTTCGAAAACGAATTAGAATGTGAACTTAATGAAGTCTGCTGCAAAATGAAGGACGCAGATTGTAAGTGTAAAATGAAAGTGGACTGTCGAGTGGGTGAAGTGGACTGTAAAGTAGGCCAAGTGAACTGTGAATGTAAAGTTAACGAAGGTAGGAAGTGTGAAGTGGGCTGCGGGTGTGTCTGCGACGAGTGCTACTCGTCATGCTGGCCAAGAGATTGGGTCAGAGAGGACTATCCGGACGCCAGAATTATATCCATCAATTACACCAGCGATCCCTACCTGTGGCGGCCATTATGGATTAAAGAGAGCAAAAGGTACCTTTAAAAATTATTATTATTTTAATTATTGCACTACGAAAAAGGACTTAAGGTCAAACTGTTACGCTTGATGTGCTGTAGCTTGTATATTTTATCTACTTACTTGTTTTGCTGCGCATCAACTTCAAGCTCCAAAACCATGGACTATGGTACGCACTCAACGCGTCTATAGACTACAATAACAACGCGTGGGTAGTGCTAAGGTGCTACGAGCGTCTATAGGCTACGATAACAACGCGTGGGTAGTGCCCAAGGTGCTACGAGCGTCTTTACGCTACGATAATTACGCGTGGGTAGTGCTTAAGGTACTACGAGTGTCTATAAGCTACAATAATAGCGCGTGAGAAATGCTTAAGGTGCTACGAGCGTCTATAGGGTAGGTGACAACGCGTGAGTAGTGCCCAAGGTGCTACGAGCGTCTATAGGCTACGGTGACAACGCGTGAGTAGTGCCCAAGGTGCTACGAGCGTCTATAGGGTACGGTACAAACGCGTGAGAAGACCTTAAGGTGCTACGAGCGTCTATAGGGTACGGTACAAACGCGTGAGAAGAGCTTAAGGTGCTACGAGCGTCTATAGGGTACAGTAAAAACGCGTGAGAAGTGCTTAAGGTGCTACGATCGTCTATAGGCTACGGTGACAACAAATGAGTAGTGCCTAAGGTGCTACGAGCCTCTACAGCCTACGGTGACAACGCGTGATTAGTGCCCAAGGGGCTACCAGCGTCTATATACTACGGTATCCGCTTACCAACAGATGGCCCGTAAACTTGATTAAAAAAATGATTAATTTAGGGGTTTCTTTAATTTTTTTCAGGCTACGACTCCATGAGCGAGCTGAACAGATGACGAAACAGTTATTGGAGTTGGGCGTTGGTGAAAAGCCAGTCATTTGGGTCGGACATTCCAAAGGAGGATTATTCATCAAGCAAATCTATTGTGAAGGTATTAATCTAAATTAAAATAGGTATGTAAGTCTTTTACTTCGGGTGTGCTGCCAGTGATGACTTACGGAACTGAGACGTGGCCGCTTACAATGGGCCTCATCCTCATAAGAAGGCTCAATGTCACCCAAAGGGCAATGGAGAGGGCTATGCTCGGGTTTCTCTGCGTGATCGAATCAGAAATGATGAGATCCGCAGGAGAACTAAGGTCGCCGACTTAACCCGAAGAATTGCGAGCCTCAAGTGGCAGTGGGCAGGCCACATTGCAAGGGGGACTGACGGCCGTTGGGGCGGAAAGGTCCTCGAGTGGCGGCCGCGTACCGGGAGACGCAGCGTTGGTAGCAAGTTAGCAACCCACAAGGTGGACCGACGATCCGGTGCGGGTCGCGGGAAGCCGATGGATGCGGGCAGCGCAGGACCGATCGGTATGGAGATCCTTGGGGTAGGCTTATTCCCAGTAGTGGTCTTTCGGCTGAAATGATGAATGAAGAGGTATAATACTATAGGAGGACGACAAACTGATTTGAGGGTTTCGATTACGAGAACAAAGCCACTTTCGTCATGGTCGATCCCGAGATGGGTCAATCAAAATTTGCAATATTGACCTCCTCCATGCTTCGAAAGTTAAGCTATTAGTCCCTATTCTTATTGCAACCGCTTTAACCCATCAACCCGCATTGGGCCAGAGTGGTAGTGTTTTGGCCCAAACTCCCCATGTAGAAAGGCCTGTGCCCAGCAGTGGGACGTATATAGGTTTATTTTTAAAAGACCAAAAACCTGAAAACCATTTGGAGATCAAGAAAAAATCTGCTGTTTCATACATTTCAGCTGAGTTCATTTGGTTGCTTCCATAGTGAAAGTTGTTTGTTTATGAGATCTTCAAATAGTTTTCAGTTATTTTAAAAATAATCCTGTATATGTATGATGGAAACAACCCTAGTAATGATGATGAAATTTCTTCGTTACAGCTTATGAAGCATATATAAAATATAACAATAAAACTGTGAATAGAAGCCTAGAAAACGATACTAAATATAATATAGAAAACAAACCTAATCCCAGTGATATAAAAAATAACAATATTAATAGTAATAATAGAAATACACGTGAAACAAACTTATTTGAAGAAGAAGATAATACAGTTATTAGGGAAGATCATTTTAATGCAAACAAAGCTGTTAGTATAGAAATTAATGATTATATTGACAATGAAATCGACGTTGATGGTAGAAAGAGAGTGACTGTCAAATTTGAAGGGGAGGAGATTTTGGAGTATGCAGTTAAGTCTTCAAACACTGAAGGTATTTCTTTGATTTATTTTAACTTAATAATACTTGGTTAGGATCTACTAAGTTAGGATCGGATAGGTACCACCGCCTTTCCAATTGCAGGATTGAAGGGAAAGGTAGCCAGTGTAATTACTGGGCATGGACGTATTCATCTTAGGTCTCAGGTTGACAACGCACCTGCAATTCCAAGTGATTGAGTTGGTGTCTATTTCAACAGTCTTCCCACTAATCACACACAAAGTCTTCCTACTTATCACAAAATCAGTCTTTCTACCAATCACACAAATCTTCCTATTAATAACACAAACAATATACCCACCAATCAGACATGCAGCTCACCTACCAATCACGAAAACAGTCTTCCTACCAATTACACAAACAGTCTCTACCAATCAAACAAGAACTCATTGATACTAGATGATCTGCTTAGATAGTTAACGATCTTCCGGATTGAAAAGCCGCTAAAAACTTTATTGCTTTAAAAACGTTGGAAAAGTTAAGAAAGCGGTAAAGAAATTAGTAGGTTAAACCTAGTGCTCCGGTGGCGTAGTGGTAAAAGCGTCTGGCCGGAAATCAAGAGACGCGGGTTCGAGTCCCGCCTGGAGCATATATTTATGCATCGTTTTCTTTCTTTATTTGTTATTGTTACAATCAAGTTGTAAAAATTTTACATTGACACACTGGGTCTAATTCTGAAGTCTAAATTTAAGTACAGCACATCTCTTTCTCGCAATATGTAATAGGAAAAAGATAGCAAGGGTTTGTTTAGAGCTGTCAACTAAATTTAGATAACGAAAGATCAAAGAACCATTGACTATTTTAGACGGCATGTACGGAGGTGCTTCCTAAACACCGCATTATAAGTATCACGTTCAACAAGGTCGAAAATTGAACGCACGTTTCTTAATGTCAAACTAGGTTTAGGGTATATGATATAAAAAAAAAAACTATACTATAACAGCCATCCTTTCCGTATTCATATTGAGAGAAAGAGATGTACTTAACTAAAATTTAGACTTAGCAAGTTAAATAAAGCTACCATTTTTCAAATTGTTTTTTTTAAAACTTTACTAGTGTCTGGGAAAGTTACCTATGATATTTCTTCTAAGTCCTAAGTCTAAAGGTGGTTTTCCACCAGAGGCGCGAGACGAGGCGAAATGAGATTTAAAATTTGTATGTCAAATTTACAATCCTCGCCTTGCGTATCTTTGGTGGAAATAGTGAGGATTGACGAGGATATGCGAGGCGTGAATTGAAATATTTGTTTGTGTTAAAATGAACCGTATTGCTTCCGTTATAAAGTATAAATTAACTCTGCAACAGAAACACGCTTCTCGCGATAGGTTTATTGTTGTGCGATTACAATTCTCTTCTCGCCTCGCCTCGTCTCGCCCCTCTGGTGGAAAACCACCTTAAGGCAGAGGATTTGTGGCATAATTTTCAGAGAGCGGTTTTTTTTAAATAAAAATTTAGATTTCATTTCTTTCACAGAAGACCAGTACGCGTTAAAACAAGCCAATCTGTGGAGGCGGAGTGCCGGTTTTATGTTTTATTCGGTGCCGCACAGAGGGTCCGCCTTGGCGGATATAAAAACTCCCATAACAGCCAGGAGCATCGAGTTGTTGGAAATAAGTAAAGGTAAATACTTTTTAGGCAATAACGTGAAAAACACAAAGGTCCATGTAATAATTTTTTCTAGTTTATTTTATACATCTTATTGCGAGGAACAAGGTACTTATTAACCGACTTCAAAAACTGAAATATGAAAGATATAAAAAGACTGAAATTATTAAGTCGTCTACGTATGCGAAATTGGCGGATTTTTGCTTTCTTATGACTTTTTAGTGAAACGATACGATAGTAGGAAACAATATAAGTTGACGGTCACCCATCTAGCTTCGACCTTAGAAAGTAATCACTAAAAATTGTGAGAAAAAAATTAAAACAAAAATTAAAACCGACTTCAAAAAACTAAAAAGGTTAAAATAATAAAATTTAAGTAGATACTTATCCCCTAGAAACATATTTTTTTTCTAATGCATAGGTAGGTACTTAGAATAGGTCTGTACTATTGTTTATAACTTTATAATATTAACCTGTCAAGCCATAGATTCCAACCAGAATTGGTTTTTATTTGTCATAAGTTCCCCGAGTGTATAGTAATAATTTTCATATTCATACACTCATACCTATTATTTCGACTATTCTTGACCAAATTAAGCATCAGCGTGAGCTCGCGTGTTATGGATACTAGATACTGGAGAAATAATAATTTTATTAAAATATTAGAAATATACTTAATTAAAAACATATAAACATCTATGACTCGTGAACAAATGCTCGTACTCATCATATAAACATTTGCTCATACCGGGATTCGAACCCGGGACCCCTGACCGAGTTACCTGTATAGCAATGGGCACAAACCACTCTGCGAGCCGGTCGTCATTAATGCTATTACTTTAATGACGACCGGCATAATACTTAATCGATCTGCTCCTACCGGGATTCGAACTCGGTACCGGTACCTCTAGGTTAGCAGACAGACCACTCCGCTATCAAACCACTTGTAAGTCTTGTTTGAGACCACCTCAGATCTAGAAATCCTTCCGGTTTGGTTGGTGGTAGGGCTTTTCTAATTCCGCCTGGCTAGCAACCACCGTCTTACCTTAGTCTTGCATTTTTGGCAGTTGGAGGTAAGATAGCCAGTTCCTCTGTGGTTTAGGAATCCGGGTGTAGCTCGCTTACATGTGTCCTTATCATCACTTACCATCAGGTGTCATGAAAGCCAAGGTTACCCCGTTAAGAATTTTAAAAAATCCGCTGTTAAGAACCAATGAGCACGCGATCGCGCGGGCAGTCCGTCTTCAGTGAGAGAATTGGTCGGTGATAGTATGCACTAAGCTTTTCGGTGTTCCCATATTTATCAGTAAATTCAGGTGTTTCGTGGTAGCCTAAGGTAGGGCCCCTGTGTATGTGAAAGATGAAACAAAGCCTAATCGCTGAGCTTTGACCGGCGTGGTCTACAGAAGGGGGAGCGCTCCTCCCACCGCTGCCGTCCAGAAGTTGTTTTTTTTGGTTAATTCTCCTTATAAAGGGAAGGGAAAAGGCACTAATGTCCATAGAGCCATGTCTTAAGTATTTATTTATTTCTTCTTTTATTACATTCAAATGCTGGCGTAACACATTTCAATGCTTCTTGGGAGTATTTGACACGAAATATATGATGACAGTCACTTTATGAGGTGGATAACCACAAAAAAGTTCTCATCGTATTTCACACCATAATCACTTTTATTCTAATAATCTTTTAGTTGCACGTCAACACAAACACTTGAATTATAAAACTACGCCGCTTTTATAACTCAATGTTCGCTCCGACACAATTTTTAATTATTATTGTAATAAAAATCTTGACTGACGCCATAAAAACCCGCCACACACTTACCAGTAAGTCCATAACCATACCTATTAGGTAGATTTAGCCATATCTAACGTGCCATCCTGAGCCGTGTATCGCGGACATAAGTACGCCCCGGCGTGTTTGTTTGTTTGTCGTAAGGGCAACCTGGGCCCCAATCGCGCTATTTATTAACGTATTTACCAAACCAAAACCAAAATCATAAACGCTCCGTTGAGCACATTTCGTATCGCGCTAAACTTATAAATGGAAACGTTTCAGCTATGTTTTGGATTATACGTCGGAGGAGCGATCGATTGAACTTTCTGAAATTTTTTGGTATCGCGCTATTTTTTGATAGCGTTTTAACCATAACCGTAACGCTAGGAACGTATTTACTGTACTCACATAACCGTTTCTGATAAAGTTGATGCCGAGCAACTTTAACGTCAGCGTCTGACCCATTTTTTTAAAAGATTACCACAATGCTCGGTTTATATCTCGACCTATTTGACGCCGCTCACGAGGTATAGTGCATCCACCCGTAGGCAGAATGGTGCAGCAAGACCGCGTTTTCAGACATTATCGGAGACAAAATATATAAAGCGCTATCGCCTGTCAACATTGTTGTTTGCTGGGTTGGCAGAAGAGCTGCTCCGACCTCACATATCCGCCCCTTAGTCCGGTACCGCTAGGTTTTTAGGTTCCAAAAATATTAAAGTTTACGATTTTTTGCATACAGTTAGTATACTATTTGACTAACCTAAATCATGATTTTGTGTCATTTTTGATGGTTGCTAAGGTCACAATTTAGGTATTTGTCTTTTTATGCATTATTTCGTTAAAAAGAAAATTAGAGTTTAAAATTTAACTTCCATGATGATAACAAAGTCATTACTGATATACATAAGCTTTTTGTGCCATCTCACTCCATGGGAATACTGGATTTAACCAAATACTTACCTATCGCTGTATTAGCTATAGAAAAATATTAAAGTTGGTGAAATAAGTGTTAACAGTTCTCTAACTCTAGTATCTATTGTTTAAATCATTTTGTGTCATATTCATCCATGGTATTCGGAACTATAATTTTTTTCCTATTTCACCCCCTGTAATAGCCATAAAAGAAAATTCAAGTTATTAGAGTTTATGTCTTTATTAATGTTATGGTAAAAGGAAGCTCTATGCTTAATTTGTGTCGTTTTAATCCATGGGATTTTGATTTATATTGTTTTTAACATTTTGTGCGAAGAACACTAGCGCGGCCACAGCGCGGCAAAGGAGCGCGTAGGCATTCACTGGCTCCGGCGACCGGCTGCCGGCCGGCCGGGAGCGAGGCGCTATAATTTGTTTGTTGTTGTACGAGTAGTGACTTGTGATAATTGCATAGAAAATGGAAACTAATATAACATGTCTTATTTGTGGGCTTATGTTGGGTGGTTAGGCTGTAAAATTAAAAGAAAGGATTTTATTAACGCATTGATGCCTTCCGTAAATATACACACATTACCATTATCCCCATGCCTTCATGAATTGGAAGCGCGCCGCCCATCGGCGGCGGCGACACCTCGAGGAAGTACACAGCCGCCCGCCCATGGGTGACCTCGGCATTTCGACATTCGCTATTTTTTTATATGTTTTAAGAGCAGAGTGATTTGTTCGATTAAAGAGCGCATACTATTGTGAGTTAATTATTACAAAAAATCATTTTCATTGGTGCTATAGCGATGGAGTGTGAAAGTGACTTCCGAATTAATTTATAATAATGCAAAATCGTGTCAATGTATTAAATAAATATTTTCCAAATAACATTTATATGCATGGTAAAATTTCCCTGTTAATACAAATTATTTATATAATTTCTTCCAAAAAATCAAAATCATAATGAATTCATTTTAATTTAATTAAATTATACAGTGATTTGAGTATCTCGGTGGCGATGGCGTAGTGATTTGAACGCTATAGTTTCGATAGCAAAAACAAAGCAACTTTCGCCATGCCCGAGATGGGTCAATCATAATTTATAATCTCGAGCTCCCCCGTGCTTTCGAAGGCACGCTAAGCCGTTGGTCTCAGTCGTTACCACAACTACTTTAACTCACCAAACCGCTTTTTATATACAAAGCTCAGCAAATGAGTCATCACATCTGATGTGAAGCGGTAAGAAAAGTCCATGTGCGGAAACAGCTAGTGCAGTTTGAAAACACACTGTTCTAGCCGCCCCCACCTTGCCGGCTTTTTTAGCACTTCTTTTGAAGTAACCCATGTTAAAGGAAGGAGGGAACACATGTGCTGGCAAAAATTCCAAGTTTTGGAAGTCCGACAAAGAAACGACTTCTTTGTGCGTGATGTTTAGGTGGAGACAGTAGCTTTGATGACTCCGAAGACCAGCACGCGTGCTCCTGAGTAGGAAAGGGGAAGGTGGGATAAGGTCGAAAAGCTCCTCAGAACACTCTCCATGATAAAGCCGATAGAAGGCGCTTAATGATGCAATGTCACGACACGACGGAGTTGTAGAGGTTCTAGGCTGTTCGTGACCTCTACGTGGTCAATAATACGAACGGCACGACGCTGCAATCTGTCCAGCGCATAGAGGAGGTATTTGGCGGAGCCATCCCACAGATGCGAGCAATATTCAACGCAAGACCGGACCAGAGTTTTGTATAGCAGGCATAATTGGTCAGGTGTGAAAAATCGACGCACTTTGTTCAGGACACCTAGCTTCTGTGAGGCTGTTTTGACCACGGTTTCGATATATTTCCTCTGATTTATGATCGAACCAGCTAGTTAATTAAGATCCGTTCCATAACCTTGCAAAGAACAGAGGTGACAGCTATTGAACGGTAGTTAGCTGGGTCTGATCGGTCTCCCTTTTTGGGGACTGGTTGCACATTGGCCTCGCTCCAAGATTCCGGCACACACCCAGAAGAGAAAGAAAGGCGGTATAGCCGCGTTAAGACGGAAGACAACTCCACTACGCAGTTTTTCAGTACTATCGCTGGGATGCCATCAGGTCTCGTGCAACGCGCTGAGCATCCGCTCTGATGAAGGCCCTTTTGCAGGACTTGGTGGCATTGTTATAGGCTGCTTTCAGTGTGTCCATATTGGGATCCCCATTGACTGGACCTGATCCAAGCGCGGTATGCCGACTGTTTGTTCTCAACAGCTAAGGCACACTCGCGATTGAACTAGTGGTTACGCCTGCCCTTACTGATCAGATCGGAGTGAGAGATATAGTACTCCATCCCTAACTTTATCTCACCAGCTCACTCAGCAGTAGCGCTAGCATTCGGCTTCGACTCACTGAAACAGCGCTGCCTCCAAGGAACTAATGCAAAGTTATCCCGCATACCGCCCTAATCTGCCGACGCATAGTGCCAGATGCGGCGCTTGGCCAACGCAGATAACGGTGGCGACGCCCGTGGCACCCCAGCAGAAATCAGGCAGTGACTCGATGATCCCAAGGGAGCTCGAACCTCTAACCGATATCCCTCCGGGCGAGTCGTCATCAGAATGTCCAACAAAGAGGGTGCGTCCCCGACAATATCTGGAATCCTGGTGGGCTGGTTAACCAGTTAAGTCAGGTCGTGCGTGAGAGCGAACGCATGGGCAGTTCTACCAGCATGGTCAGTTTTGGGGAAACATAACCACGTCTCGTGGTGAGCATTGAAGTCTCCCAAAAACACCAATTCTGCGGTTGGAAACTGGTCCTGCGCAACATCTGCCACCCGACTAAGGTGTTCAAAAAGTCGAGTTGTCTCCATGTCACCGCTGTGGGATTTGTAGAGGCAAACGTAGACACGGCAAGGAATGCCCAGGTCCACGTGCACCCCGAGAATGGAAAAGAAAGGGTCCTCCAAGTGGCGTAGATGGCGACGGCAAACATCCGCCCGGACAAACAAGCATACCCCGGACTTCGCTTTCAAGGACTCTTCAAGAGCATAGCCGGGATAGTCCAGATCAGCCGGGCGGAGTATTTGCGTCTCCGTCAAAAAAATCAGCGCTGGCCGAGCCGTCTCAAGATGTTGGTAGATGACATTGAGATTAGCATGGAGCCCACGGAAGTTAGTGAGCCCGACCTCAAACAGCGTGGCTGTAGTGGGGTCGTGCACCGCATTACTTGTCGCTGCCATGGATAGATATAGGCAGTCAAATCGTGAGGCCTGTTTTGCCAGGTAACAGCCGACAGCAGAGAAGTGCTGGCCCGCCAGACGGAAGGGCCCCCGAACCCTCCCGGGTATGGCCGCTGGAACCCCACCATCCGGTCACTAACCGGCACGACGGACTACCCCGAGATTATGCGAGGCATGATAGGGCAGCCTCACGATCTGGTTAGGATACCTTGGGCCCCTGTACCGTGCCACGGGTGGCCAGCGGAATAGCCGTTTCTTCAGGTCTCCCTGGCCGACGGGTCAACGCAGTCCACCTGGCACTAGTCAGACGGAAGCCATCATTGACCGCATCCATCGCGGCATCGTCTCCCCAAGCTCTGGTTGTACGCCCACTGATCCCGGAACGCGGCCACATGTGGTCACTTGTTGGGTTTTGCGCCTTGCGTACGGTGGTCACTAACCAGGGTTTTCACACCCTACCACCAGTGGAGCAGTTGATAGCTCAGAGATCCCTTAGTCGCCACTTACGACACCCACGAGAAGAAATAGGGCGCCGCACGGTAATTTTAAAAAAAATAGATTTTAGAGATATAATTGTTTTATTACTACTAAGTATGTCTATTAATAAGTCTACTATCTCTAGAATTGTTCAATCAGCTTCAGAGAAATGGGATGTCCATATTTCTAAGCACTAGTCTTTGCCTCCCGTAAAAAAAAAGAAAAAAAGGTTACCTATATATATTATTATTCGATAAAATTAAATCCAAAGCATTCGATAAAATTCCACATACTGTTTTAATACAAAAAATTGGTGCCGTTGGTATACATGGTGATCTCCTGCGTTGGTTCGAGTCTTACTTGAGAGATAGAAGCCAGGCAGTTACTATAAAGGGCTTTTGTTCCACGTTTGTCCCTGTTTCTTCGGGAGTGCCTCAGGGATCTCACTTGGGACCTTTGCTATTTAATCTATTCATTAATGACGTGGTGTCCATTCTGAAACATTCTGATGTCCTTATTTATGCTGATGATATGAAAATCTTTAAAAAGATTGAATCGCCCTTAGACTGTGCCCTGTTACAGAGCGACCTTAATGCGCTTTGTAATTACTGTAATAATAATTATCTTTTACTTAACTCTAAGAAATGTAATACAATCTCATTTACTCGTAAGTCGAAGCCCATAAATTTTAACTATCATTTGAATAATGAAACTCTGACAAGAGTCAGTGAGGTGAGAGACTTGGGCGTTTATCTGGACTGTAAGTTATCGTTCAATAAGCATATCGACCACATAACCGCAAAAGCTTTTCGTATGCTGGGCTTTGTTCTTAGGATTAGCAGGGACTTCAGGCAGGCCTCTACTCTTGTGCTGTTATTTAATTCGTTCGTGCGTTCCATTCTGGAATATGCGTCGACGGTTTGGAATCCTCATTATAGGGTTGGTATTGATACAATTGAAAAAATATGTAAAAAAATGTATAGGTACGTTAATTTTAAGGCTTCAAGCCACAACCAGTCTCTGAATTGCACCGTGTCACTGGAAAATCGTCGCTTAGAGAGAGATCAAATGTTTCTATACAAGATTTTGAGAAACCACGTCGACGCACCATTTCTTTTAGAAAATATCTCTCTGAGATGCCCTCGGACAGGTTCTCGTTCCCATAATTTGTTTGCTATGCCAACAACTAAGACAAACTATTTGAGTAATACTTTTCTGTATAGATCTTGTGCCGTGTACAATAATACATTTAAGCAGATTGACCCTTTTAATTACAGTAATGTGTTACTCTATAAGATACAAATTAGAGATGAGTTGTACATGCGAACTACCGGCTCGTCTCTGTAGTATTTTTAGTATTTTTTTTTTATTGGGAATAAATAATTTTAAAGTTAATTTAGGATATTTCTTATAAATATTTTTTTGTTAAAATATTTAATTTTTTTTTAATAGTTGTAAATAATGTTTTCTTTTTTTAGTTTTTTAGATTACTTAATTAATAATCTCTTTGTAAAATTTAATCGTTAATATCTTTTTCCCCTTATTTTGTATATTTTCGATTTGGATTTTAAATTTAGTTAGTAATATTATCAAAATTTAATTAGATTTAAATTGAATTAGTATATTTATACGTCTGTTTCAACTTTCTGTGGAAACTTCGCTGATTTAAGTTTTATTTTACTGTGTTCGATTTTATATGCAATGAAATTTGTATGTTTCCCAAATAAATAAATAAATAAATTATATAATTTCTCTCACAACATGCGGTACCCGCACTTGTTTTATTTATCAAATAAAGTATGCTCTTAAATTTTTAATTATGCACGGCTTTAAAACGGATATGAAATTATTTCGGATTATCCGATCTTACTATTTGATGTGCTGTCGTGTGTACATATAAGTATAAATTTATCAATCCTTGTGGTGACAGTAATAAGTGTACAGAACATAACAATTTCGTATTATAAGTAGGTATATTTCTTATGTATAATTACTTTATACATTATACACACGACACTTACTTATATGTACACACGACAGCACATCAAGTGTAACAGTTGCAATACGAAAGCCACCTCTATTACGAACGCAGTAAGGGCAAGCTCAAGGTCATACTGTTACGCTTGATGTGCTGTCCATTGTACAAAACAACAGCAGGTCAGCTAACCGTAATATGAGAAAAAAAAACAATAAATTTTCAACCTAAACGTAATCGGATTAAAGTACAAAAACGTTTAGCTTAATTCGGGCGTTTGTGTTAACGTGACCTTCGGTTGACTGTTCCTACTTGCTACTCTTTGCAAATGTGTGTAAATGCTCCGTGCAGTACACAACGCGCGAGCGAACTAATATTTATGTAGGAAATTAAATATGTTTTTTAAGTATATCATGAATTAAAGTGACACAAAATTTAATAGCAGATATTTTATGCTTTTATGATATTAAATGTGTAAACTCTAATAACTTTAATATTTTTTTACAGCCGCTATGGCTTGAAAAAGCTAAATGATTAAATATCTTTATAACCCATGGCTTAATTTGGCACAAAATCATGTCAGGGTCATAATTAGGTGCCCTGAGTTAGGTTGTATTTGTTTTATCAACTATAATATTTTTTTGACACTTTTAACATATATTGGGCCCCCTGTCAATTTGCACTGGACTAAAACGACACACACTTAGTTTGCACACAGCCTAGGCTATTTTACACACAATATTAGTATCATTTGACACATTAAATTATTTTTGGCAGTTTTATTTATATTTTAACATTTAGGTCACAAAATATTAAATAACTGAAAATGCAATAGCAAGATTTGACACAAAAATTAAATATAAGCTTTTTAGGTAGAAGTGTATCCCCTTGCAAAAATTCAGAAACTTTAGAATTTTTGGAACTTAGCACCTCAAAATCGCCTAGCCGTACCGGACTACCTCTTCGATCGGATGGTATAGATGTACCGGCAGCGTACTGAACATTGACATTGGGTACCTACTTTGTTGGTACGTTGATATAGATTCTCTTTTCTAATTTTAATCATTTTTTTAGCTGGGCGGCACTGCACTGCTAAAAGTTATATTTTTTTTTTAACTACAAACATTGTAATTTAATATTTATTTTGAAAAGAGTGACTACACGAGTTTGTTGCCGGAATCTTCTCGGTAGTTCAACTTTTGGAACCGGTGTAAATTCAGACATGACAGACAGACAGAGACTATGACGTTGTTAGTTAATATATTTTTTGTGATAGTTGTAAGAATGTGTTTTTTTGTCGATTTAAAAGTGCTTCTTTGTGGCCTATTTAAATAAAATATTATTTTCTTTCTTTCGAACATCCGCCATATAAACTAAACAGTCCCTCGTCCATATTTACCTATTTTTAATATACCTATTTTTTATACTCTGTGCGACACTGCACTGCTAAATACTATTACTATGTAACTAAACATTGTAACTTAATAATTGAAAAGAGTGACTACGCGAGTTTGTTGCCAGGATCTTCTCGGTAGTTCAACATTTGGAACCGGAGTAAATTCAGACAGACTGACATACAGACAAACAGACTGACTGACACAGACTGTCTAACTGAGCGACAGATCGACAGACTGGCAATATAACATTGTTAGCTTACGTAGACCCAGACAAGACAGAAAGACATTATGACATTGTTAGTTAATATTATTTTATGTGATAGACATAAGGGTTTTTTGACGATTCGAAAGTGCTTCTTGGGTAGGGTTGCCAGATGATAATTTGATAAAGGAAGTCTACAAAGGAGGATTTTCTGTAATAAAGAAGGACATTCAGAAATTAAAAGATTTTTTTAATATTATTATACTATATTTTAATCTTAATTAGCTGAGCTGCCAATTTTGGTAAGAATTAGAGATTTAACTGACTGCACACTGAGTCTATTCCCGATGTTTAGTCCCTAGTCCGATGTTTAGCAAAAAGGAGGACTTACAGTAGGTAAGGGAGGACGACATGTCCTCCTTTTGGATACCATCTGGCAACCCTATTCTTGGGCCTAATTGAATAAAGATATTTTCATTTTCATTATTGCCAGACAACTCCCTGGTGGTGTCGCTCCAAGACCGCTGGCTGAAGGCGACTGCTCCCGCCAGGCCGCACGTCCGCAGCCTGGTGGAGACCTGCCGCACGCTCATGGCCGTGCTCTGGCTTAGGATAGTCAGCGTGCCTTCTGCTGGTAAGAGTGCCATCATTTAACACTTAGTAATTATAATTACAAATTTAAAAATTTTAAGTAACACCCGGCGTCATTAATCATCTATCTAACACCATCTCATTAATACTATTCTTAAGAGCCCAAACACGCTATACCTGCTGTAAGTTTCTGAAGAATTAAGCATTTCGCAGACTTTTTGATGGTATAGAATCAGCTCAAGGTTAGTATGTTATGAGAATGTCACCGAAGTGACAGTACAACAAAGAACAATGGCGGAACATTTGTCGAAGTAAATTTTGAGCGTCTTATAATGTCATTATAACAAATTCAAGTAAATTTTTTTTTTTAAATTTTATAAGTTTTAAACAAGGTCCGTCCAAGCTTTGAAATAAAATCAATTATAAAGGAATTTCAGTTGACTACCGATACAAATCACCAATCTGTGGACCAATGAGGAAGGATTGTGGACTACTTAATATACCTAAGCACAGATTATTATTACATTAAAGTATCGATCGACTTTTTTGAGGTTGCTTTACTGGCCTGGACTCAAATTCTTTTGGCCATTATCTACCGAGTATTGATACAGAGTCAGTCACTGTTGATCTATCTATTTTATCCACTGATATAAGGAACCTGTGTTATTTATTGTCAATTAAGGTAAGTATTTAAAAATACTATGAATATGAAACTGACATGAAAAAGTATATTTTTGTGTTGTTTTGTAATACATATCATCAAAAAGTTTAAATTGAAATATCTTTTTTTCAAAACTTGCAATAATAGTGAAATAAACACTAATTTATTAAGAAAATTTAGCTCTATACTTTTACATATTTTTCATCTATAGAGGCTTAAAAATTTGGTTGACAAAAATTTGTATGGGAGTTCGCCATTGTTCTTTGAAATCAAACGGATCTGTAAAAGTTAGTAATATCCTATTATAATGTAGAAAATGACCTGATAGTCTTCAAACGCCTAAACTGATCTTCATAAACTACAGCTAAGAACCATCGTAGTCACATCAGCTTTCAAACAAAAAAAACCGAATCAAAATCGGGCCATTCGTTTAGACGCTACGATGCCACAGACAGACACACAGATACACAGACAGACACGTCAAACTTATAACCACCCCTCTTTTTTCGTCGGGGGTTAAAAATATAAAACTAGAAAAATTTCACGTCCTGAGACGGGAAACGAACCCGCGACCTTTCGCAATCCGGGCGACTATTCTAACCAACTGAGCCACCCAGGACTTGGGATATCCCTGTGAAATTCTTCTAGTCTAAATGAATTTACGTTTATGAGCTAACGTCCACCCTACAATGTCGAAATGTTCTATTTCAATGTCAATTTCACAGGGATATACCAAGTCCTGGGTGGCTCAGTTGGTTAGAGCAGTCGCCCGGATATCGAAAGGTCGCGGGTTCGATTCCCGCGTCAGGGCGTGAAATTTTTCTAGTTTTATATTTTAATTACTAAGTAATTTTTCAAACATTTATAATAATGTTACAATCAAAAATTAGGATCATTTAACACGTTCACGGACACTTACATTTTTTAAAAATAGTACCTACATTATGACACACAAATTCCCATCAACGGCTGTAGGCGGATTGTCATATGTAATAGAACATTATGTTTGTTATGGTACTGGGCGACTGAAGGACGAAAATCGCACGGCTACAGACGTATTGTCAGGGCAACGTGTGCGGGAGGGGGTGAGGAGAGTACTCCAAAAAATGACTCTTCCTTCGACTTTTCTTGTGACACTAGCGATATGGATTTTGGTCGTGTTGTGACACTATATTGTGTTCTCCCTTTGAATGTAAACAAAGCGACCGTCCGACGACGGCATAGTTTTTTTTGTGCAATTAATTGAAACGTCGATCGACGTGATGCCACGTCGTCATCAACCCATTTTACGCCTATGGGCGGACTGTCCGTGAAAGTGTTAGGAAATGTACAATGAATTAGATGTTTCATATCCGGCCAGGTACACTATCTCAAAAAATCAAGAAAAATCTCCTGAGTCCGGGAAAAATATTAATAATTCGTTTTCATGCAAAGTTTGTGTGTACAAAATTTGAAATTTTTCGTCGTTCTCGCCGTTATTCAATATGGCAATATGGCGGGCGACATTAAAGTCAACTAAACGTCACCAAAGTGACATAGCCGCCATGATGAAAATTTGACTGTGTTGCAGTTTTTTCTATAAAAAATCTTGTTTTGTAACAAAGCAAATAAAAAGAAAATAGACAATTGGACACTGTTCTCCATATTTTTACCTATTTTTCAGTATAGTGTTACATAGACCTGGCCGGGGCTCCATACATTTTGGAAACATCTCTTCATCATCATCAGGCTATATACGTCCCACTGCTGGGCACAGGCCTCCCTACATGGAAGAAACACATGAGGAGCTTGGGCCATAACACCACCACGCGGCCCATTGCGGGTTGATGGGTTAGAGCGGTTGCAGGAACAACCGGGACCAACGGCTAACGTGCCTTCCAAAGCACGGAGGAGCTCGAGATTATAAATTTGATTGACCCATCCGACCACAGGGAAAGTTGCTTTCTTTTTGTGATCGAAACCAGAGCGCTCAAATACGCCTCCGCCTCCGAGCTCCTCTAGATAAATTGTATATCAAAATTCATTTTTAAGCGACTTCAAAAAAAGGAGGAGGTTATCTATTCGTCTGTATGTTTTTATTTTTTTTAATATTTGTTACCTCAGAACTTTTGACTGGATGAACCGATATTGATGATTCTTTTTTTGTTCGATGCGGAATAGTTCCCATTTGGTACCATAAAATTTTTTTGAAAATCCATTGGGTAGTTTGGTTTTTAAATAAAAAAAACTGGAAAATTAAGTCGTCTACATATGCGAAATTGCGGATTTTTGCTTTTCTATCAATTTTTAGTGAAATGATACGATAGTAGAAAACAATATACGCTCATGGTCACCCATCTAGCTTTGACCTTCAAAAGTTATCACTAAAAATTGTGAAAAAAAATATTTAAACTAAAATTAAAACCGACTTCATAAAACTGAAAGTAATTTTAGTTTAAATATTTTTACACAAAGTTTATTTTTGTTATGTGTGAAATTCACAGTGCAGTTAGAGGTATTATTTTTTATTAGGTATTATGCGAAATTGTGAGGGTAGACGTTAACTTTTAACGCAAAAACATATAAACTTCAGGTTATCCCAAGTCCTCGGTAGCTCAGATGGTTAGAGTAGTCACCTAAACTGTGAAAGTCTGTCAAAAAAAATCAATTCTTCATGAATGAATTTTTACTTGCTCAGATTTTTAATGCTTTTTTTCGGCTTCAAAAACGAAAATTTTGTTATTCAAACTGTATGATTCTTTCCCAGATGCAGGCATAGGAGCACTATACGGTGTATCTGTAGACCACAGAGAGATATGCAAGCCAACGTCTCGTAGATGTCTGCTTTATAATGAGCTCATGGCGCTCATGCGAGCGTCGCTCAACCAGTGCCGCTGTGATACGTGATAGTCCAGTGTTGGTAGTGATTTTGTGGTTAGAGTTACCCTGTACCAGGTGTCCATTAAAAATGGTCATAGAGGTAAGTTATGGTCGCTCTGTTATTATTAAAATAAACCAAATATTTTTTCTAAAATTTATTTTTTAAAATTGTTAATTAGTATTAAATAACGGACTTTGTGCAGGCACTGATGTCCATATTCATTATAAAAACGTTATAGCTAGTGTTTAGTGTTTTTATATATTGTTTTAAGATTTGATAAGCTTTCCTTTCTGGCAACACTTTGTTAACTTTCAATTTTAGTGTCATTGATTTTTTATTAAAGATTAGGAAATATGATTATTTTTATTATTGGTAAAGTGAATGTTCTTATAAAAATGCTCAAAAATTACTTAAATTAATTAGACTATTTGGTTGAACTATCTCTATAGAGAAAACAAGAGTTTTTAAGAATTTTATTAACACCAAAGTATATTTCAGTCGCGACGTACCATATTTTAAGAACTATTTCCGTTCGACTTTAAATGAAATGTGTGAATTAACATTAGTTTTCATAAGAAAGGTTGATACAAGGATAATATAAGAATATATTAAGCAAGTTACTTTTAACCTAACATTATGACACAGAATATAAAATGTATAAAATGAAAGCTACCGTACCTACTTAAGATATAAGTTTTAAGAAAACTAAGTTTTATAATCATCCACAAACAATAATATACAACATGTAAGTTAATTGAGTTAAACCCCCTAGAGTATTACTGCTTAATTAATTTTGACGTTGTAATAAGTAGAAAAATACGAAACAATATTTACTTTCATAGAGTTAACATCAATTATGAAATAATATTAATGTTACCATATTTTTAAGAAAAGTTATCAAGAAATACATATTTTTATATTAACAAGATGGAGTAATCGTGTCTTAAAATTTTTAGAACCTACCCTACATTCTGTTTAGTAATCGCTAAAAGATTAGGTGTGTGATTTAATCATAAAGTTATTGATAAATGGAGGAATCACTTTCACTATCTATTAGAAGCAAAAAACAACTGTTGCTATCTCACTCTGTCCCATGTGCACTTTGGTCTTCTCTACTAGCAACAGTGTTTGAAAGAGCGCCCACATCACATTTTGTATAGTTTATTAAATAAGGATTGACAGTTATTCCTCTACTGTGTATTATGTCGAAGGTCGACCGTTGAATTCGGCATAATGTAAAGGTTGTTTTTATGACCACTTAGCCCAAAATGATTTCAGTTTCAAGTGGCTACAAACAACCGTGAACCTACCAATCACACAAACAGTCTTCAGTATTAGATGTTGTGGTGATTCAAACTATCGGCCCTCTCCATATATAGCTTCATGAATTTGAAATAAATATTTCAAAAAATAATCGAAGTGTTACATCCAAAGATCCGTTCCGTACCATTATCTATAAACAAGCGTCTACCTGTTGCCGTTATCAATATTTGAGCAAAAACAAGCAAAAAAATCACGTTTATTGTATGGGCTCCCATACAATAAACGTGATTCCCTTGAACATTTATTTTATTCTGTTTATTAGTATTTTTTGTTACAGCGGCAACAGAAATACATGTCATCATCAGTGAAAATATCAACTGTCTATCTATCACGGTTCATAAGATACAACCTGGTGACAGACGGACGGACAGCGGAGTCTTAGTAATAGGGTCCCGTTTTACCCTTTGGGTACGGAACCCTAAAAACAAAGAAATTACTACATTATACATGGGGCGCGAATACTGTGTTCTATAATAGTGTAAAACTTTCTGTGTGATTCGTAGAAAGACTGTTTGTGTGATTGGTGTTCAAGGTTTTTTATAACCACTAAAAACCGACATCATTAATGAAAGTGGTCATAAAAATAACCTTGAACCACACAAAAAATCTTAAGTATTAATCTACAGGTGATGACAACTAATTAAACAGGTATACTTTTATTTTTGTTTTTACGCATTTAAATCGACCATATTCGTGTATAAAACTACTTATGTTGACGTTATTGTATCAATAAAGATATTTATTTTGTGAATGTTGTATCTGTTTAATTCCTTCCATAACTGCCCCCTTATGGCATTCGTAAGGGCGCGCCCACATGATGCGGCGCGCCTGAGTTGCCACTTTCAAAAACATCGTATTCATTTGATAATTTCATGACATTTGTATTTGTATGATCGTCTAAGGCAAATTGATTCGTGTCGGCCTTTTTTTAGAAAATTTAAATTACTTACTTTGCCCTGTGTATATATTTTTGATATTTGTTTGTTTGTATTATAGGCACAATTATTTATTTCAGCAAAAATTCCAGACTACAAATAGAAATCTACGCTCAATGTATAAATATAAACTACACAGGCCCACAACAAATCTAACTCTTGTATGTAAGAATACTTTTATGATGTGCATAAAGATTTATAATAAAATACCGGAAAAATTTAAATTTTGTAAATTTGGACTAATACTAAAAGGTTGGCTGCTTGAAAAGTGTTTTTACAGTGTGCAAGAATTTTTAGATTATAAGTAAAACTTCAAGCTTAATTTATATAAACTCAATAGATATATTTATAATGTTTGTGTATACACTTGAGAAAGTAGGGATAAGTGTTTCTAAATTATTCGCTATTATAACTGCTATTGTACCTTATTCCATGCACAATAAAGAACTTGAACTTGAAATAATATAACATTGGCTGCATTATTTCATAGAAAGTTCATGAAATTATTAAATGAATACGGTGTTTTTGGAAGTGGCAAACCATTTCTATGAACTAATATAGCCTATGTTTTAATAAATTTTTTTTTTATATACAACTAGATGACAAACAAGCTGACGGCCCACCTGGTGGTAAGCGGTTACCGCCGCCTATAGACACCTGCAATAACAAGGAAAAGCACTTGATATTGCAGGTGCGTTGTCATCCTGAGGCCTAAGATGAAATGCCGTCCATGCCCAGTAATTACACTGGCTACCTTTATTGTCGTATTGACGGCACCAACCTGTATAACACCATCTCATAAGAGCTCAAACACGCTATATCTACTGTAAGTTTCTGAAGAATTAGGGATCCCGCAGACTTTTGATGGTATAGGATCAGATCAAGGTTAGTATGTCATGGGAATGTCACCGAAGTGACAGAACACCAAATTTCAAATCAATCGGATCTGTAAAAGTTAGTAAAACCCTATAATCATGTAGAAAATGAGCTGATATTCATCAAACGCCTGAACTGATCTTCATAAATTATAGCTAAGAACCATCGTAGTGACATCAGTTTTCAAACAAAAAAAACCGAATCTAAATCGATCCATTCATTTAGGCGCTACGATGCCACAGACAGACACACAGATACACAGACAGACACGGTAAACTTATAACACCCCTCTTTTTTCGTCAGGGGCTAAAAATAGAAGCTAAGAACATATAAAATAGAGGACAGGTTCCCCGGATTGTTAAAGGTCGTTGGTTCTATTCCCGCCATAGGACATGTTTATTTTTATTCTAAAAGTAATTCGAAATAAATTCCACATCCTAATTGAAAAAATGAAACGTCAACATAGACATCAGATATTTATTTTCATAATTAAATCCCTTAAAGTTACCTACCAAGAATATTTTACATAATCAAAGAATCAAATTGTTAAAACCATTACAGCCTCTAAGAATACTAACAAACTATTGCTGTCTCACTAATCTAATTGTGTAAGAAAGAGACGGTACATACATTCACTGTTTTTATTGACTTAAAACTTATTTTCTAATAACAGCACAAATCACAATCACGACAAATATAGACTTAAATTAGGAAATGCAGTAAGTAGTTTATAATAGTATGCAGCCGTCTTGCAAACTGACTGCAAAATTATATTATCAGGACTTGCAAGTTTGTTGCAAACTTGTTAGTATGCCGTTCACTTGCATCGAAACTGTCTACTGACTGCAAAATTATATTGACTGCAGTAACACGGCATTTAGACTGCAATATTGCTGCAAACATGCAGTACATATGCAGCTTAACTGCAAAATTATATCTTAAGGACTTGCTGACTGCAACTAATCAACATTTAGCCTGCAAGTTTGCTGCAAACATGCAGTAACTGTAGCTTACATGCATCAAAACTGCTTCTGGCTGCAAAATTCCTTGAGCTTGCCAGCATTTGAACTGCTAGTTTGCTGCAAAAATGCAGTTTATTACAGTATACGTGAATTGAAACTGTACATCAACTGCAAAATTCAATTCAATACAGACTGCATAGACACTTAATACACTGCCCTGATATGGAAGAAGGTAGTAAGTTTACAAAGTAACTAAAAGTTGCGAGTTGTGTAGTGTACAACACATCAAGAGTAGCATTTGAACATTGAGACAACACATACTCCGTTCATAATAGAGACGGTTTTAATAGACTGTTACACTTGATGTGCTGTCATCAGTAGTTTTGGTTGTGAACATATCTCAGAAAATACATGGTGCTGTCAATACGACAATAAATTTAAACATGGGCTATATTCGCTCATAGAAATGGTTTGCCACTTTCAAAAACATCTAATTCATTTGATAATTTCATGACATTTGTATGAAATAATATGACATTGGCTGCATTATTCCATACAAATGTCATGAAATTATCATATGAGTAAGATGTTTTTGAAAGTGGCAAACCATTTCTGCGAACTAATATAGGCCATCTTTTAATTTATTGTCGCATTGACAGCACCACCCTGTATAATACTCGGGGGGATATCTTCAAGAGGCCGTGATGGCAGAATGGTGCTGAGTCCACTATGTTTACTAATTAGTAAGCAAGAATTAGTAAGCAAGGGATCACTTTACGCTCTTTTTTCACATCAAGGCACAACCGTATTTTTTTTCCTAGTAGACCCCACTGGAGAAATCTAATACTGATAGTTGACTGGGATAAAATATTCTAAATGACTCCTAGCACATCCCTGAATTGGGTCTATTGGGAAACATAGACATGGACTTAACATCCTACGAAATTGAACTAGGGACACATACCTTTATCAAATTACGCGCATGTGCGTTTAGTATGAGACTCATACCTATATCGACTCCCGCGCATGTGCGTATTTACATATCAATCGATCTAACTATAAATAAAATGCTCCTAGTACTGTTTATGTTTCCCAATAGACCCAATCCAGGGGGGATTGGGTCTATTGGGAAACATAAACATGGACTTTACATCCTACGAATCAATTGAACTAGTGACACAAGTCACACATACCTGTATCAAATTACGCGCATGTGCGTTTAGTATGAGACACATACCTACATCGACTCCCGCGCATGTGCGTTTTTATCTATCAATCGATTTAACTATGAATAAAATGCTTAATTCAGTTTTATGACTTTGGCGGTGTGTCTAGCTTATATAATATCACGCGCATGTGCGTATTATATGAAATAAAGTCTATTATACTATTTAAGTTCATACATATCTTTGTTACGCCACTGAATTTCGCTGAAATTTACAATTTTATTCTAATTTCAATACGAAATCAGGTTTGAATCCTTTAAACCCAGAGGACCAGCGATATTGGTAAACACCTTCAGACCTTATTTGGTTATAATAAACGCTGTTTTATGAGCGCAAGTATTTTATTTGATTGTACAGACATCATCTAAAGTGACCTATCATTTTGATACTACAATTATATCTTTTTACGATAATAAGTTAAGCAACTAAAAATACAAAGTTGAAATCAGATTTTTTAGTAGCTCACTCAGAATTTTTGTTTGTCAGGTTAGGCTAGCATAACACCCTAATTGGACCAAAACAATCACTTTAGTTGATGCTTGTACCAGAAACTTATAAAAAATGAACTTCTTATTTGCTTCTTACTATTCTATGATTTTATTAAATTTCTTACTTAAATATATACAAGAGGCACGACACAGCTCTTTGAATGAAATGAATTCGTTTAATGGCAGTTGGTAAGTCTCTAATACTGCTACAGTCGACTACAAAAGTAGCTTAACACTTTATGACCATGTCACACCGACTATTGCGCAAGTACTTAATAGTTGCTAACGTGCTATATTGACGCCATAGTTATTGTGACATGGTTCAGCTAGTTCTGTGGTCGACCGTACAACGCATGCTTATTAACATATAAAGGACGATATATACAACTAATCATAACCATGGCGCACCAAGCGTTTATAGGCTACGGTAACTGTTTACCATCGAGCGTGCCAAGTGTATTTGAGAATTAAGTACATAAAATATGATATTTTCAATTATTTAATATTTTCAGTGTTTAGGCGATCAGCTTACGTCTTGCGATGGTACGCGGTTACCGTAACATAGTATACAAGCTTGAGACACCAAGGGTAACACCTTGGTTATCTGTTCTATGAAGATTAGAATAACAAATGACCTACTAACTATTTAGAATATGATAATAAATAAAGTTGCTCTACATTCAAATCACATTATTTAAAAATAAACAATTACTTGTATCAGGTCTAGAAATATAAATTAATAATATTTTATGAGCATATTATCGATATTATAAAACGTCACAACTGAATAAAATATGTAAAAATAAATTAAAAACATTAAAGGAACGAAACTCATCCGACCCTAAATACATACCTGATAAGTCAATTGCGTGGTGGTAAAAAAATGTCGCGCAGTATTATAATTTCAGATCAACAAATGTCAACATATCCACATATTTACGATATAACAAGTGTCAAGCAAATATCGGTAAGCTTTTATCTTTTATATTTACCAAGTTATAAGCACGACAGGTCGATGAACTGCAACCATCGACTTTAGTACAGGGTCGGACTCCACGCACTAATAATTTTATTTAAACTTATTTTATATGTTCGTATATGAGATAATAATATTAACTGTAGTAATCTTAATAAAATATTATCAATAGATATTTCTAAGCCTCATACAGTCCAGATTATTTTAACATGTAACTTTGAAATGTCAAAATTCGGGCGTTCAACAAAAAATTCAGTTTCACAGATTGAAAACAACATGCATTAATCTTTGATTAATTATACGAATAAATTATTATTATTAATACGTATTACATTTAAACTGAAGCCAAGAATGACCTCGCCCTGTTTAATAGCACGATGCAGTATTGGTGTTGTCATCCAAATGAGAAATGATATATTATAAATTTATATAAGACAGTAAATAACAAACATTCCCGCGCCCTTTTCATAATCCTGTCATAAGAAAAGGGCAGGAGAATCATATGATGATTAAACAAATATATTATTTCTTTTATAATAGATAATGTCTTCTAAACTCAATTTAATAACATCAAAATTAACTATATACGTTTTAATAAAGCGTTAAGCAGAAATCATCCTCTTACTAGTGTCATGAGTGGATTGTATAAGGAAAAATGAATTTAAATATTCGCATGTACATAATACAGTCAACAGTTGCGTAAAAGTTTGACATGAGACCACCTTTACTGAGTAAGTAATAAGGGTGGCTTTCGTAGTTCAAATGTTACACTTGAAATGCCGTGGTCTGTTCATCTTTAAAAACCTCGGTTGGTACCGTTGCTTTGGGGTTTACAGCAATAGGACAAAATAGGTGATTAATTATTTGCAAGAAAAATATGTAACTATGCTAATAAAACGCCTTTTATACATATCTGGGTATATCATGAATATGAATATGTAATAATTGGAAAATTAACTTATAGTAAAAAAATTACGTAGACGACTTTGTCTATGATTTGATAAAAGCCCACAAGAAGCGGATTTAAGCAAATTTTGCATTATGAAACAAATTTAAATAATAATTTTGTGTTATGTAGTTTATAATTATATTACATCATTTCGCATTCGTTAGATTATTATATCAATCGGGAGTCAAAGTTGTCAAGTAGGGATTTTCGTATACAAAAACGATGCATTGCGTCGTTGAAACCAATTTCTATCAATTAATCAAAAGGGATAAACGTAACACTACGTAACCTAATATAAATTCTTGCGGCATTTAAGATTTACTCATTCATATAAATTTTCATTTCTTGAGTAGTGTACTTACGCAACATAGTTATTTATAAAATATTTCGTAAGTTAGTATAGTATTTCCACAAGTTATTTAGTAGCTTTATATAAATGTAATAAATGATTTGCAATTGTTGGTTGATGAAGATAATGCTAAGGCGTTGCAGGATTCGACTACGGCTGAGGCAAGGAATCGAAAACGTATGTTTTTTTTTGCAGAGAGATAATGCAGACATTCCATTTTAGTATAGTTTAAAAGGGCACTAGACGCTATGAATTTTCAACTGTTAATTCTCAGTTGAATCGGCTGTTACGGCGAGCGCAACATTGCAGTTGCCCTATGCAACATAAATATTATTGAAAACCAATCTCAATCAGAAATAGTTAAGTCATGTCTTTCATTCTATAAAACAACTCCAGTTTTCTTGACATCAACGAACTTTTGGTGTCAACATCTTCACTAGCGATTTTGATCGATGCGTATTTTGTGGGATCCGAATTTAGTGTCAAATTAGTCCTATTGCAGATTTGGACTATTTTCGCGGTTTTATCCCGTGCATTTTTAAGTCTAATTCTAGCAGTAATCGGTTCAATGTTAGAATTGTTTATCAACCTACTTGCGCTAGAATCCGAGTTTATTTTATCTTGTTCAGAATCGATCAAAGACGTTTTTTCTTTGACTTGCAATGATTTAAAATGTTCAGCTAAGTAATCTAAGCGTTTTTGTTGACTATTAGGTCGTATTTCAGCGGCAGCATCAGATTTCTGAATATTTGCTTGTGAAGAAAGAAGATTATTTTTATTGACGACCACCGTAACGTTATTTGAGTCTTTTAGTATTTTATTAGATATATAATTCAGTGATTTTCTAAACTTGTTCTCAGAATGATTATTATTATTAATTGCATCAACTACAGTAGGCTCTGAATCATATTTGGGACCAGTCAAAGAATGTCCATTAGATTTCAATGCAACGTTATTCGCGTTCGTAATTTTATTACCCAGGTCACTATTCTCATCATCACTTTCATCCCAATCCGTGTTGATGTCACTAATATTTATCCTGGAATCTTTAGGAGCGTGAAATGTACGGTGATAATCATCTCGAACTGTCTTTACATCTACTAAATAGCCTCTACCTCGACCACGGCCTAAGCCGTAAGTTTTCTTATAACTGAGGTATTTAATAAATCTATTGCTACAGACGTTTTCTTGTGTTGGAATTTCTATTACGTTTTTAGTCAGTATTTCATTGTTAGTATTTGAGTTTGCAGTGTTTGATGGATCACTGACAGTGATTTTGGTATTTGAAGTAGGTTTAGCACGTATTTTATCTTGAGCGTTATTGGCATCATAAAAATTATTAGTCTCAACTCTGGATTCAACAGCGGTTTTACTTACATCAGTAACCATTTCAGACACTGCTTCATTGTTAATATCTGTTATTCCTCTAAAATTTAATCGATCACTTAGAGTAATTCTGGTGGTCGGTATTCTGGTGTTTGTAATTGTTTTATCACGTATTCTGACATCTTGTGTATTTTCGATTTTGGTGCCATTGACATTAGTAGCCACAGTTTTACTCATATTTGATAAGTCTCTAATAATATTCTCGTTATAATTATCATATTTGAAAGGTGCCCCAATTACTTTTATACTGCTATTTTTATCCATACAATTACTAAGCACTGCATCATTAAGCCGACTGGTATTTTGACAGCTTCTCGTAAACAGTTTATCATTTTCAGTTCTGTATTTATTTAAGGTATTATTGAACATTTTTGGAATTTTTAATGGTTGAAAAAAATTATTGCTTTCATAATTTTCGAGCGCTGCTTCTTTATATCTTGATAAGGCGTCTAATGATTTACAATCATTATGAGTATGTGTCACTTGCTTAGAACAATTAGGTAAACTAAAATCTATGAAATCTACAACACTGAAACTACGTTTATTATTACGCCTTTCGCTTGTTTCTTTAGAATTAGTCTCATGCCCCGAATTTGTTAAGAGATTGTTATTTTTATTCCCGCTAGTATTGCAGTTACGTTGACTGTTAAATTTATCCCAATTACCATGCCCAAAGCCAGATTTACTTGTTTCAATACTAAATTCATTTTTAACATTGTCTTTATTAAAATTACTACTAAATTTAAAAACGTGATTAGTTTTTGTAGCAAAATCAATACTTTTATTACTATCAATACCCAAATTACGCCATAAACTGTATTTTTCATTCCAACCTACAGTAAAACTATTAAGATTAGAATTAGATATAGGTGTATTACGATGAAAATTCTCAGTTTCATTACTTTTGCTACAATCCATACCTATTGAACTTTCATTTGTAGCAATACCATGATAATTATCATTCTCTCCAGCCCAATCACTACGAAAAGTTTTACTAATTATATCATTTTTGTCACAACCTATCCCTGTTTTTAGACAACTTTGATCCCCCGTTCGGATAGACTGCACAGTGCTACAATCGAGAGCTAAGCCCGCCTAGGCAAACAGGACTGGAGGCTCGGCGTCCGCTATTTCACAAATAAACTGGTCTTGTTCTAGCGGTTTCTTAACCCAGCGACCTAGCTTGGCCTTTTCGAAGGCCTGGAAGAGATGTTCTTTAGCTGCCTGTTAAAAGAAAATTATTTTGAGAAAATAAATCAGGTAGGTCGGTAACATAAGAAAAATAAAAAGTATATTGTTTAAAAAATAGCTCTTCTTTATGTTTTCCGTGTCAAATAATACAGGTGTTTTTTTTCAAAAATCCAATGATGCAGTTTAAGTTTTCTTTAAAATCGGGCCCGAGACTTTTTTGACTACTTTTCAATATTCCTCATACTTTCGGATTTGGCCATACTGCCCACTTGTTTTTTTTCCCGGTATATAGCAAGAAAATTACAAGTTGTTTGGTATATATATTTATATCACTATGTTAACATGTGTAGGTGCCCGCTTGTGGTACATATCACAAGCGGGCACCTACACATGTTAACATAGTGATATAAATTCTAAGGTGTTATCTAAAAAATCAAAATAGTATTTTTTTTAACTACTTCATACATGTTGTTTTAGTGACCGAACTACATGATGAATAAATTTGAAACAGATTTTACTATTTTCATTTTTTGATATTTATATGTCACATGAATATGTCTACATGAGTAGGTATCCACTTGTAATACTATGTCCCAAACACCCTGTATACACGTACTAAACTAATTGAGGTAGTCTAGAACCTTAAAATTATTATCTTCTCATCCACAGGTGACAGGATATGTTTAATTCTAAACATTGTGGAAAATAAACCCATTTCAAAGGAGGTGTTTCATTTTCGGCTATTAACTTGTACAGTACAATAAAAAAATGACAAAAAATGATTAAAACTACTACAAATTATTTTGCGTGATATTTTCGGCCGTTAAACCACGTACAAAGATATTTTAAAGCATCCATAAAAAACCAAATATGGCTGTATAGGAAGCCATATTAAGACATAATCTGTAGCCATATTTTTAAGTCGTTAGGAAAAACGTTCGTTTTTAGTCTAGTAATATGGAATTTGGACTCAGTAGTCTGATAGACAGATGAATAAAGTATTTTGCTTTCTTCTTATATTTTGAGTGGTGTAATTATAAAAGTTTGAAGTTATAGTGTTGCCATTATATTGATAATAATGAAACTGTCACTTATCATCATAAAGTATTTTGTACGGGAAAACAACCTAAAAATAAAGTAAGTGAATTGAAAAATAATGTTGTATTTCCATTTTTCTAGCATAAAAACAACTGTACATACTCATAGCCGGGACTCCATTTAAACCTGAAACATCTCCTTTTATATTTGCTTGGGTATAAAGTGAGGTTTCCGGCAAATAAAAATCTGATCGTCAACATAGCAACAACTACTTTCAATTGTATGTTATTGGGAATACATAATTCTGTTTCTCACATACCTGATACGCCGGACAGAGGTGTTTCGCCTCATTGTATAGGAGATGATCCAGATCCTTGGGCAGTTCAACCGGATCCTCCCCCATTTCAGCGACCTGGAAGAATCCAAACAAACGGATTAAATATAAAGTATCTACATTCGCCTTTCATGCGCGACTTTACATTAATACTGTTTTCAAGAAAGTCCTGTCACCTGTGGATGAGAAAAAGCACCTCTTAGAATCACTGAGTAATATTTAATTCTACTTTTTGTTTCAAAATTTGTCCTGGTGAAGTGTCTCTTAATATTGCATCAATCACACTAATGTATAACTATATGTGGACAACGGTGCTGATTGTACATCTACAACCATGAAAATACATGTATCAATTAGTGAATTTATTGTGCAGTTGTTTGTTGTCCTAAATAAATGAAATAAAATAAGATACGCATGAAATCACTCTTTGTTTGCCGCCTTCAAAAAGTAGAAGCTTCTCAATTCGATTGGTGTGTTTTTTTAAGTACAATTGCGGTCTAAAAATATTTTCCAGTATTCAAATTAGATTCTCTGTCACGCTATGTGCAGTAAAGGCTAAAACGCTAAGAGCGGTTTCGCACTACGTCCGATCCGAATCCGATCCGAACCCGTGAAAATATGGTCCGTAGTAGCCGTAGAACTATTTCTATGGTAATTTACGCACTAGATCCGATCTCCGCTCCTGAATTGCTTGAATTTGTATCGGAGATCGGAGTAGTCCGTAAGCAATATCCGAATTCGGTCCGAGTTTTCTAGACCAATATTTTCATGGGTTCGGATCGGACGTAGTGCGAAACCGCTCTTAGCCTATCTAGATACTTATTACTTTTTAATACTTGTGAACTATCTATTCACTAAAAGAGTGTTATCAAACTCATTTCATAATTTAAAAATTGATACAAGTGAATGATTTTAAATTTCTTTCTATTACAGAGAAGGCAAGCGGAACTAATGCCAACAACCATGTCTTAAGTATTTGCTTTAATTCTGCAAACATTGCATTGAAATGCTGGTGTAACACATTTCGATACATCTTGGGAGAGTTTGGCGCGAAATATATGATGTCATCAAATGAATGTGCAAAGTTGTAAAAACTATGTTAGATACTCACAATTTACAAGGAGCGTTGTGTTTATTATTGTTACAGCAATTATGCTATTAAAAAATATGCGTTAAGATATTATTCGTTGTGATCATTGTTTTTCATAAGTTATGCTTTTAAAAATTCTGCTTAAAGCTATTCTGCGTTTCAAAATTCATGCCTTTTAATACTTATGACAAACAATTTTAGCCTACACTATATTAGTACTTTTAAAATTATGCGTCGCGATAATATGCAGCACGATGATTATTCGTATTAAAATTACGGAACATGATATTTTGACAATGAATGTTATGCTTCAAATTACGGAGCCAACACAAACACTAGCTTCACAAAACAACACCACGCTTGCTCAGGCACAATTTTGTAATTATTGTAATAAAAATCGTGGCTGACACCCCCAGCAAATCCCACCAAAACACCCAAAATGCATCTGTTACAATGACTTTCAAAAAAATATTAGTACTGAAATACTAAACGAAATAATATATAATATAATAATAATATTTATACACTCACACCTATTATCTAGCCCAAAGTAAGCATCATTAAGAGCTGGTGTTATGGATACTAGATAACGGAGAAATATTGATAATAATATGTATATAAATATTAGAAATATACTAAATAAACATATAAACATTCATGACTCGTAAACAAATATTCGTACTCATCATACAAACATTTGTTCCTACCGGGATTCGAACCTGGGACCTCTTGACCGCGTAGCCTGGGGTACAGACCACTCAGCCAGGCGTCGTCAAAAAAAGAAATAGATTGATTGTCGATTGTCCGTATGTTTTTTACTCGTTTCTATATCAGATAATATTTTGAATTTATTGAACAAAAAACTTTCTTGTTACATCTGTTTCTCGCAATATATGTAATTGGAAAAAGATAGCAAGAATTCGTTTATAGCTGTCAACTAAATTTTAGACAATTTTATACGGCATGTACGGAGGTGCTTCCTAAACACTGCATTTTATCACGTTCAATAAGGTCGAAAATTGAACGCACGCTTAGGCATAAAACGTTACACACTAGTTTAAAAGCACTTAACATGCATCCTCTGTCATTCCAGCAGCTACAGGAGGCTGTTATTTTGAACACGTGTAGAATTGCCACTATAATAAATAGGAACATTCAGACATACACATTGTATATTATGTCCAAATTTGCAGATTTGACATTGTCCAAATTACAAAAGGAATTATATAAGTTTTTAATTGATCAAATGTATTATACAGTTAATGACTGTTTGATTGATATAATTATTACCTGACATTTTAAATTATAATATTTCTATGACATTTATGCTTACAAAACACTTTCAAATATGACAGCAATACGGCATTTTAATTTTTGACATTTATATGTAGTAGCAAAATAGCGATTTTAATTTTGACAATGGTTTTAATTTTGTAATAAAAAAATGGATAATATAATATTTTTTTAAATTTTCATTATTGTATTGTATTCTTAATTTTGTAAAATAATAATTATAATTTATAATGGACTGATTTTTTTTTAGATTCTTAATTCGACCAATTTGTACACTGATGTTATCAGTAGAATATGAAAGGACCTGATTATATAATGTAACTAACATCATTTGTATCATATTCTAGCAAATAAATAATTTACTTACTTACTATGATCCAAAAAATGCTTGATATAAAGTCCGCATTTTTGGCAAAACAACTCTTTAAAGAGATATATTTTTAAAACGTTTAAAATAATAATAATATTCATACACTCACACCTACATATGACTCACTGCATATTGCATCTCTTGCATTGTATATTGCATACTGCATCAACAGGGGGCGTAAAGGTGGTTTTCCACCAGAGGGGCGAGACGAGACGAGGCGAGACGAGATTTTAAAATTGTATGGCAAATTATCAATCCTCGCCTCGCGCATCTCTGGTGGAAATAGTCAGGATAGACGAGGATGTGCGAGGCGTGAATTGTAATATTTGTTTGTGTAAAAATGAACCGTATTGCTTCAGATATAGAGTATAAATTAACTCTGCAACCGAAACACGCTTCTCGCGATAGGTTTATTGCTGTGCGATTTCAATTCTCTCCTCGCCACTCTGGTGGAAAATCACCTTTAGCTCTCTTACCTGAGGCGCCTGCGGCAGTATTTTGATCAGATACTGCCAGCGGGCGAACATGCTCTGCTTGCACAGTAGCGAAGGCTGCCCGCTCTCGAGCTTGCCCGTGGTAGCGTTCACCACCTCTGGGAGCTGGAAGAACGGAGCATACCTGTAAATACTTGTTATACTATCGTACTACGACCTACCGATTACCATCGACCCATGAACCATGTTAGAACCTAAAGAAAAGAAAGGGAATGACATATATGACTCGGTGGCGTATTGGTTTGAGCGCTCTGGTTTCGATACGAGAAACAAAGCAGCTTTCGCCATGGTCGACCCTGGGATGGGTCAAGCAAAGTTTGTTATCTCCAGCTCCTCCGTGCTTCGGAAGGCACGTTAAGCCGTTGGTCCTGGTTGTCCTGCAACCGCTTTAACCCACCAACCCGCATTGGGGCAGCGTGGTGGAGTTATGGCCCAAGCTCCTCATGTGTTTCTCCCATGTAGGAAGGCCTGTGCCCAGCAGTGGGACGTATATAGGCTGGTGATGATGATGACATATACGATGTTCTTTAATAAGCTAATAACCCACATGGTGGTACGTGGCTATTGTCGCCTATAGACACCTGCAATAACAAGTAAAAATCACTTTGTATTGCAGCCTTTGTACCCAGTAATTACACCTTTACCTTCATTCTGCCCAGTGAACTGCTATATTAACATACGGGCCTACCACCCAATAAATTTGATGTTATTTTCAATATCAAATCAAATATAAAAAAAAAGTCCGTAATTTTTATAATGTTAGAAAAAAAACATCTAATGGCATGACTTTGTTTGATTTGGTCAGATTTTCAAAACATCACACTTTCAGACGGTTTCAGATGGATTGCAAATCGTCACCTTTTCAGATGGTCAGAGTACAGTCTTCCCAATAAATAAAATATGGCAACATTATGTATTTTAATTCAAAATAAAACAACTAATAACCAAACAAAAGCTTAGTCCATCACAAATTAAAACTTGATTCCTCTAACCTTGTTACAACTAACTAATTTATAAACACAATCAAAATTGAAATCATGATTATTTTAAATTCTGTATATTTTTTTTTATACAACTAGATGACAAACAAGCTGACGGCCCACCTAATGGTAAGTGGTTACACCTGAAACAACAAGGAAAAATCACCTGATATTGCAGGTGCGTGGTCATCCTGGGGCCTACGATGAAATGCCGTCCATGCCCAGTAATCACACTGGCTACCTTTCCCTTCAATCCGAAACACAGCGAACTGTTTCACGGCTGAAATAAGAAAGGCGGTGGTACCTACCCAGACGACCCTACATACGGGCCTACCACCTAGTAGATGTATGTATGTATTAGCAAAGAGTTTCAGAGTTTCTATTTCATTCCTTTTAGTATGTGGACATTTACAGTAAATATTATGGAGGTATTTTGTATTGTATTTGAAAAGGCGACGATTTCTAATTCTGACCATCTGAAAGTCGGCCATTTTGAAAATGTGACCAACTGAAAACAAAAGAACAAAGGTGCTTTACACGTAAGCGTAATTTTATTGCAGATACTTTCCTATTACTATTTGTTTTTGTGTGCATAGTTTTTGTTTGTTTGTCTTGCTCGTATGATGTTTTGATTGTTAATTCCTGGTATTTGTAATTGCTATAATTCCTACCATTTAGGCAAAGGGATATAATGCATTCAGCCGTATCTATTGTGTGTCAAGTGTATTTTAGATGTTTTTCTGGTAATTTTTTAGGTGTATTGTTTTTTTTTTGTTTGTACTGTCACAATTATTTATTTTGTTGTTCTTTTTGTAATTAAGGTCAAATAATTTTATTCAGTTTATCATCAAACATAGGCCCTGCCAGAAGACCAGCGCCACAGTGACGTTTGTTGCTGTGGCATTATGCTGAGGCAGTGACCTAGTTGGCCTGTTATTCTTATTTATTTATTGTTTGTTTCTTTTGTTTTCTTTCTTTTTAATGTAATTATTATTTTTATTTTTAGGCCAATAAACGCTTTCTTTCTTTCTTTCCAGAATGTTTGTGTACACTGACTAAGGTGTATGAGAAATTAGTAAATAAAAGTACGGAAAAACAATAGGTGTATTGTGATATATTTATAATCTTGTGTACCTGCAGAAACATGTGATAGACTGCCACCGTTGGATAGGATTTGAATTGTTTATATGAGTACAGTAGCGTATATTTTCCTTATTAGCAGAGGTCGGAATTAGGTAGAGTTATTTATGTACTTGCATCAAAAAGTTCAGTATAATACGGATCTCCCCTGGATTTCAACGTTTGCAACTTCGGACATCCGATGTCGTTGATGTTTTGGTAACATCGCTCGTGTAGTGGTTTAAATTGTGTTAAAGAAAATAACTTTGTCTATTTAATAAATCACTAGGATTTCTCTGCTCTTTAAAATTAATCTCGGGATTTTATGCATAGCCACTTTATACTTTCGCTGTATGAAATCAGTGTAAGTATATAAATAACTACCTAATTCCGACCTCTGATTATTAGTCAAAAAAGCGCCATATTCAAACTGAGGCAACATCTCATGGAGCAACTAGAATACGGTAAATGCTAAATAATTAACTCAACTGCTCGCGTGACGTTGAGGTGGAGACAGTGAATTAATGACTCCGATGTCCGGCAAGCGTGCGCCCGAATAGGAAGGCGGAGATGGGTAAGTTAGTGGATCCAAGGCGAATTTCCTTGTTTCCAGTGTAGGCAGGTAGGGGAGGTTCATGGACGGAAGGGGAGGTTCATGGACGGAAGGGGAATTTCCTTCACTTACCAGTGTAGGAAGGTGTTGGAATATAGTGGGCTCAAAGGTAGGGAAGTTAGTGAACCCAAGTAGAATTTCCTTTTGCTTTAAAGTGTAAGAAGGTAGGGGAGGTTGGTGGACGGAATGGAACTTTCCTTTACTTACCGGTGAAGAAAGGTGGGAGAAGTTAGTGGGCCCAAGGGGAATTTCCTTTACTTACCGGTGTAGGAAGGTGGGGGAAGTTAGTGGACCCAATGGGAATTTCACTAGGTGGTAGTCCCGTATGTAGGGTCGTCTGGGTAGGTACCACTGCTTTTCTTATTTCAGCCGTGAAGCAGTTCGCTGTGTTTCGGATTGAAGGGAAAGGTAGCCAGTGTAATTACTGGGCATGGCCGGCGTTTCATCTTAGGCCTCAGGATGACAATGCACCTGCAATATCAAGTGATTTTTCCTTGTTATTGCAGGTGTCTACAGGCGGCGGTAACCGCTTACCATCAGGTGGGCCGTCAGCTTGTTTGTCATCGAATTGTATTAAAAAAAATCCTTCACTTACCGGCGTAGTGAGGCACCAACACACACTGAATGACGGCGCCCGAGCCGGGGTCCTAGCTTCGGTGCTCGCGGCTCGGGCTAGCAGCGGCCTCTGCAGCTTAAACGGCGGCGGGAGGGAAGCTATGTACGCCTCAATGCGACCGCAAATGGCTCTGAAAACCATAGTAATAAAATTAATTTGAGGCATCACTGCCTAGCGTGTCAGTTAAAAGAGGACTTAAATAGTTTAGGACTTATATAACGTTTGGCCTTCATCTCGCCCATAATAACGCGTGAGTAGTGTGCCCAAAGTGCTACGAGCGTCTATAGGCTATGGTAACAACGCGTGAGTACTGTCCAAGGTGCTACGAGAGTCTTTAGGCTATGATAACAACACGTGAGTAGTGCCCAAGGTGCTACGAGCGTCTATAGGTAGGATACGCTACGGTGACAACGCGTGCGTAGTGCGCAATCTGCTACGCGCGACCACAACCTACGGTGACAACGCGTGAGTAGGCTACGATGGCAACGCATGAGTAGCGCCCAAAGTGCTTCAAGCGTCTATAGGCTATAATTAACAACGCGTGAGTACTGCCCAATGTGCTACGAGCGTCTATAGGCTACGGTAACAACGCGTGAGTAGTGTTCAAGGTGCTACGAGAGTCTGTAGGCTATGGTAACAACACGTGCGTAGTACGCATGGTGCTACGAGCGTCTTTAAGCTACGGTTACAACGCGTTAGTGGTGCCCAAGGTGCTACGAGCGTCTATAGGCTACGGTAACAACGCGTGAGTAGTGTTCAAGGTGCTACGAGAGTCTGTAGGCTATGGTAACAACACGTGCGTAGTACGCAAGTTGCTACGAGCGTCTATAGGTTACGGTTGCAACGCGTTAGTGGTGCCCAAGGTGCTACGAGCGTCTATATGCTACGGTAACAACGCGTGCGTAGTGCCCAATGTGCTACGAGCGTCTATAGGCTACGGTAACAACGCGTGAGTAGTGTTCAAGGTGCTACGAGAGTCTGTAGGCTATGGTAACAACACGTGCGTAGTACGCAAGTTGCTACGAGCGTCTATAGGTTACGGTTGCAACGCGTTAGTGGTGCCCAAGGTGCTACGAGCGTCTATATGCTACGGTAACAACGCGTGCGTAGTGCCCAATGTGCTACGAGCGTCTATAGGCTACGGTTACAACGCGTTAGTGGTGCCCAAGGTGCTACGAGCGTCTATAGGCTACGGTAACAACGCGTGCGTAGTGCCCAATGTGCTACGAGCGTCTATAGGCTACGGTAACAACGCGTGAGTAGTGTCCAAGGTACTACGAGAGTCTATAAGCTACGGTTATTGCTTACCATCATACTTTGACTTTATCCTTGAAATATGATATAAAATAAATCTTTGGACGAGGAGCCCCACATAGCCCTGTATTTTACATTCCCCACAATGTAGGGTAGGCGTTAATGCCTTCATCATCACCAGCCTATATACGTCCCACTGCTGGGCACAGACCTTCCTACATGGGGAAAGCACATGAGGAGCTTGGGCCATAACACCACCAAGCTGGCCCAATGCAGGTTGGTGGGTTAAAGCGGTTGCAGTAACAACTGGAACCAACGGCTTAACGTGCCTTCCGAAGCACGGAGGAGCGCCAGATTATAAATTTGATTGACCCATCCCGGAACCGACCATGGCGAAAGTTGCTTTGTTTTCGTAATCGAAACCAGATCGCTCAAACCACTACGCCACCGAGCTCCTCTATAAGCCGCTAAATTAAAGCATGCCTATTATTATGTCTATATGGTATCAAAACCTGCCAATAATTCAAATCTTCAATGATGCAGTCCGTTAACACCCGCTACTGTGATTAGCGAAAAAACGCTTCCGCTATCAACAATAATCGAATTACTAGTCGATGATGTATGAACAATTGCCACGGGATATTATACCTTGTTGCACTATGTTAAAGTTACGTTCGATGTTAAGTAATGGATTAAAAATTAAGTTTTTTTCATAATAATTCATAATTCATTTATTTATTCATAAGCATGGGTATTACATTGATTTTAAATATAAGAAAATATCAGTACAGCCATGATTCGCCATATAGGCATATGAACATATTGAAATGTAATAAATTGAAATGTAATAAAATTAGAATGAACATATTGAAATGTAATAAATTGAAATGTAATAAAATTAGAATTAATGTCATAATCAAGTCAACGTCAAATAAAATTATTAATAATATATTAATTGTTATTTATTATATACAAATAATTATTGATCATTAGTTATTATTGTCTTATCATCTAAAAATATTTTTATGTCATAATATACTTTTTCAGCAAGGAAGCCATTGAGAGCAGTTTTAAATCTTTTGTTGTCATTAATTCTTCTAATATCTAGTGGAATTTTATTGTAAATGGTAGGCGCCATGCAATTTACACTAATTTTACGCAGAAGAGCCTTACATCCCTGAGTTACTTTCAAATTACCCTCACGACGGCTTCCAATAGGATATGACTCAAAGTAATGCGGATAGTTTTTAACGAAATTTGCAATTTCACTTATATATATTGATGGCAGTGTTAAAATTTTATGCTTCAGAAAATATGGTTTACATGAGACGTCTTGTTTTAAACCGAACATTGATCTCAAACACCTCTTTTGGGCTTTAAAGACATTCTCTTTGTCAGTAGTGTTACCCCAAAATAATACACCATATCTTAGTGCTGATGCTACATACCCATGATAGGCTGTTAGAATAGTTTTAATGTTGGCAACTTTTCTCAATTTATGCAGTGCATAAGAAAACTGGTTTAACTTATTCACTAAACTACTAATGTGAGTTTTCCATGTCAACTTGTTGTCAATAGTCAAGCCTAGAAATTTTGTAGAATCTACTTCTTTCACTGAATTGCCCATATAATTAATATCAGCGTGTAATGGAATGTTATTTCTTTGTTTAAAATTCATTAAAAAGGTTTTGGTTAAATTAATTGTCAAATTATTAAAAGTCAACCACTTAATCAAGTATGTCAATGTATTATTTATGTCATTTTCTATGTTGTTAAAATTGTCATATGTAAATAAAATAGTACTGTCGTCGGCAAAAATAGTTATATAATGGTTAGTAACATTAGGAAGGTCATTTATATAAATAATAAATAGCAGAGGGCCCAAAACACTGCCTTGGGGTACCCCACAAAGAACTGGCCTTTCTTGTGAAGCATAAGTAGTGTTAATGCCAGTTTTTAGGTCAGTCCTATTTATATGCGTAATTTGACGTCTATTACTTAAATATGATTCAATGAGTTTATTCACATTGCCTCTTACACCGTATGATTCAAGTTTGTTCAGTAATTTTTTATGATCAACACGGTCAAATGCTTTAGACATATCCATAAACATACCTATTGTTGGCTTCTGTTTGTCTACATTATTGATCACCTTTTCGAAAAAATCGTATATTGCCATGTTTATCGACTTGTTCTTACGAAAACCATATTGGTGATTGGTAAATATTTTATTTATTTCAAAAAAATGGTTTAATTTTTCATATATAACATTTTCTATAACCTTAGAGAAAATAGAGTTCAATGCTATTGGACGATAGTTCTTTGTAAGCTTTTTTTCGGCTTTTTTATATAATGGAATAGCAATTGTCAATTTCAATCTATCTGGGAATATTCCTTGTTCCATGCATAAGTTTGTAATGTGGCATAGCATCGGCGATATTATATTTGCCACATATTTAATTACATTAGTAGAGACATCATCATGACCTACACTATGTGTATTTTTTAAAGATACAATAATTCTAGTTATGTCAAATGTCGAAGTCGGTGAAAGAAATATTGAATTGAATCGATTATTTTGAATTGAATTGAATTTGATGTCATCATTATTATTATTATTTACAGAATCAATAAAATGGTCATTAAATGCATTTGCTATTTCTCTCGGGTCAGTTATTTCTATGTCATTATTTAATATAATTGAGATGTTTTCCCTAGGTAAGTTATTATTGTATTTGTTAATTACTTTCCACGTTGCCTGAGATTTGTTTTTTGAGTGGTTTATAAAGTATTCATTCTGTGCCTTTTGGGTCAGATTAATAATTTTTTTATATCTAATTGTATAATTTTCAAACGCAGATTTATTTGTTGTTGTGGGTGATTTACGGTATTTCCACAATAGATTACGTCTTTTCCTACTACAACATTTGATACCTTTAGAGATCCATTTGGGTTTTATTGTAGTAAATATTTTAATTCTTATTTTCGGGAAACACAGATTATAAAATAGTGTAAAAAGTTCATGAAAGTTGTTAAATGCAACATTTGGATCTTTTGTTTCGTACACTTCATTAAAACTCAGGTTCGCAATGCAATCGCAAAATTTTCTAATATTATCAACGCATAAATCTCGTCGATAGGTGTACCAGTATTTTAACTTACATGTTCTCCTAACAGGTACCTTAAGAACTTGCGCCATGTGATCCGATAAAGCTAACTCTTTAAGTATTCCCTTTGCGCCGCGTATATTGTGTATAATATTATCTAAGCAAGTATTACTGCGCAGTCGAGTTGGCTCAGAGAACTGAAATTTTACATTATATGTGGATAAGACATGGTTAAAATCTCTAGTGGTTTTATTATTTTTTAAAATGTCAATATTGAAGTCACCGCAAATAATCAATTTATAGTTGTTTATGTCAGTTAGATATTTTAAGATATGGTCAAGTCTACTTAAAAATAAATTAACTAGATCTACTCTAGACCGAGGAGGTCGGTAAATACACACAATAAACATTTTATGCTGTTTCAGTTTTATTGCCGAACATTCGATAACATCACAAATTGATTGTTTCACTATATATGTAACATTTTCATATTCATGGCAGTTTTTAATTAGAATACAAGAGCCACCTCTATGTTGTTTCCTGCAAAAATAGGATGCCAATTTATAATTTGTTATATTGAGACGATGTACGTCTATTTCCATCATGTTGTGCTCCGTTATGCAAATAATATCCATTGGATTTCCTGTATCCTTTAAAGTTTCTATGTTCACCATAAAAGAATTTGATTTATTAATTAGACCATCTATATTTTGATGAAGTATATATAAACAACTAAACACGAAATAAATGGTTCGTTAAACTTAAACTAGATTCAGCACTACTTTCAATGGCCTTATTGCAGTCAATATTAGCAGGAAATCTCGCAAAGTCAAATTTTATATTTTCAATGATAGTCCGATAAATATTCAAAAGTCCTAAATTATTAATTCTTCCTGTCAAATGTGATAACATTTCATACGTAAGAGTTCGGTTTGAATCAAAGATATGTGCGTATTGATTGTTTTGTAGCTCCAAGTACAAGAAATTATTAAACAATTCAACTTTATAATTGTATATAGGTGCCCCTAGTATATATGTAGGTGCACATATTATTATGTTTGTGTTGGTTATAGATTTAATTGAATCCTTAATTGTATTTATTAATTCAATATAATTGCAATAAAACTTAAAATCTGCTTCTCCTAATATGACAATACAATAATCATTTATAGTGAATTTAAACAATTTTTCTTTTAGGTTAGTAAAGAGTTGCTTAATTCTAGTGTTTGGCGATAGATACCGACAAAACTTAAAATCTTCCGAAAAAATGTCTTCTATAGAATTGAGAGAACCTGAGTAATGTCTATTACTTAAAATACATAATTGTCGTTTTGTAGTTTTACACTGTTCTTGTAAGTTTTTGGTAGTGGTAATTTTTGGGGGGGAGACAGGGGAAGTTTCTTGAGAGGGATTTTGAAGAATATTATCTTCATACTCGTCCTGGTTGGCCTCAACTTCATTTGATTGAGTCGTATAACATTTAGCAGTAAGACTTATCCGTTTGTTTTTCTTCGATTTTCTTCCTGACTGAGGCGTTCTGTTAATTTGGTTTTCTATGCTAACTTTTTTGTAGTTTTCAATCGTTTTATAGCTTTTATTAAGGTCAAACTTCAGGCGATAGTTTTCACTGTGTAAGTTTTCTATTTCTTGGTGTGCACTGTCTAGTTGTTGGTTTACAAGTTCCAATTTTTCAGTAAGGAGCTTGATTTTGTCGCATAACTCAATAGTATTCAAAGATTCATTAAGTGAACTATTTGGTAAACTCATCATTGTAGTGTCAAACAAAGTCTCTTTCGATATGTTGGTTAATGAAGTTGATAGTCTTGGCAGTCTATTCTGGTGTCGTCGTTGTGTTATATTTTGATTATACTCGGCGTTGAAATCAAAGTCACAGGAAACATCATCTGTATTCATGTTTGCAAATAATGGTCCAATCGCAAATATATATTTTGTACAAAAATGTAGACTCGGCTTGGATTTGACCCGCGAGACTCACGTTGAAATATCAAATGTTTTGCCACTGAGCCACGGCTTCGATACAAGCACTGATGAAAATAGAGTAGTTGATATTAGTAGTTCCGCTAGCGCCCTCTAGTGTGAACTGGCCGCTACTCCGCTGTGTTTTTAATGTCAGAGAGCATGCTGTTAGCATGCTTTTATTAGCACTGTAGTGTCAAGTCGTAGCTATGTTATTGATATCAGATAGCATACTCTTATTATTGCCCTCTAGCGTCGAATGTCATCGGAGCACAAATTGTAAATCACCAGCTGACCAATCAGGTGTTCTTTGTTTCCGATTTAAAATGGATTGAGAAAAATAACGAGTGTTATTTTGTAAATAGTGGAATATCTTATGTGTAGTCGACTTACATGTACAATTATGTGCTCCCTTTTGTTTCTGATTTAGTAGCACTATATTATTTGATGGTATTTTGATAATATACCGATAGTTTTCTGTTTATTTACATTTTCACTTTGGTCTTCATTATTGTTTTTAATTCCACAATACACGGGGATTTTGTGAGATAACACTATATGCACTTATTTGGTTGTTGTTTTATACGTTTACGATGTAATAACTGAGAATAATTGACTTTTTCTAATTTTAATTGATTTTTGTGCACGAGCTAGATGTTTATCGTGTCACAGTTTTTTTTTTTTTTTTTTTTTTTTTTTTTTTTTTTTTTTTTTTTTTTTTTGCAACGTTACTTATGTAATCAAGTATAACACTTGCACGAAGCCGCCTCTATAGCGAACGGATATCTGTCTCAAGGTCGCGAAGTGTTACGCTTGATGCGGTGTCGACTGTACATTGTATTCGGTGTTCTTAAAGATTTCCAACATCAATAAATCAAAACCACAGGTAACAAAAATATATAATTTAAAATTTTATTATCTTTAACCATCTCATTGATTGAGACTATTGTTATGAGCCCAAACAAGCTATATCTGCTGTAAGTTTATAAAGAATTGAGCATTCTGCAGACTTTTTGATGGTCACCAAAGTGGCAGCTTACACCAAATTTCAAATCAAATCTGTAAAATATAGTAAAACCCTTTCCTCATGTAGAAAATGAGCTGATAGTCATCAAACGTCTGAACTGATCTTCATAAATTACAGCTATTAACCATCCTAATCATGTCAGCTTTCAAACAAAAAAAACTGAATCAAAATCCGTCCATTCGTTCAGGAGCTACGACGCCACAGACAGACACGTCAAACTTATAACGCCCCTCTTTTTTCGTCAGGGGTTAAAAAGTCAATGTAATATTGATTGGAGTCATACATTTTAATTACAAGAAAAACTAAATCAAAAATATCTATTGTACTTCTTGTCGTATCTCTAAATCAGCGACGAACATACACAGCCAGGAGATCGACGTAGAGTTTAGTGAATACCTATACGTCGATCTCGACAAACAACCAGCTGTTCATACTTTTCAGCTGAGGTCATTTGGAAATTTGTATGGAACAGCTGATTTATTTTTCACGAATTTAGTGTTGCTTCCATAGTAAAAGTTATTTGTATAAAAAATAATACTACGTAAATATTCGACGTTAGCTTATAGGTTTAAAACGCAAATACAGATAGACTAGAAGAATTTTACAGGCTTATCCCGAATCCCGGGTAGCGCAGATAGTTAGAGCAGTCGCCTGTATTGTGGAAGGTCGCGAATTCGATCCCTGCCTCAGGACGTGAAATTTTTCTAGTTTAAGATAAGATATATTTGCAAGTGTACGGTATTACAAATGATGTTACAAATTAAAATAAGTCACACGTACTCCACTTAATATAATTCATAAGTAACAATGTCAAATTAAATAATTTCATTATTTCTCTATATCAATATTATTATCAATTACATTATTTTATTTTAGATATTTTTATAAGTAAATATTCCTGTAAGTATAGGTAAACAGCGTTTATTGCTGCGAAAAATTTCTCAATTCCTCAGACCCTTGCACTTAATCAGCATAGTGTATCTGAATTACTTACATAAATAAAATGTATGCGATTGCGAACATTCTAATTTCGCTAGTTAGTACTATCGCAATGGACCGGTTTGATAAGTGCCTAAGGGAAACTTGTTTGGTTGGCTGGCACAGGTGATATTCTTCGGAATCGAGCTATATTGACATATTGCAATCTTTAGACCATTCTAGATATCACACCATGACTGAGAAGAAGACCATACTTATCATAGTTATCATACATAAACAAAAATTTAATTTTAGTAGCACTTTCTATTATTTCTGGAAACAACTTAGCACCAACTCCAAAAATGATTCTAGGTGATGTGTACCTACTTAAATTTAATTATTTTATCCTTTTCAGTTTTTTGAAGTTGGTTTAAATTTTTGTTTCTTTTTCACAATTTTTGGTGATAACTTTCTAAGGTTACAGCTAGATGGGTGACCATCAGCTTACATTGTTTCCTACTAACGTATCGTTTCACTAAAAAGTCATAGGAAAGCAAAAATCCACAATTTCGCATACGTAGGTTACTTTCTCATTTCAGTTTTTTGATTTAAAAGCCAAACTACCCAACTGATTTTGAAAAAAAATAATTATGGGACCAATTGGCAAACTATTCCGCATCGAACAAAAAAAGAATCACGTAAATCGGATCGGACATCGCGGCGTAATCGGTGTACATACATAGAAAAAAAAACGAATTGAGAACCTCTTCGTTTTTGAAGTCGGTTAAGAAGAAATTAAAAACAATATTTGTTAATGTCATAGCAGAGATAGCAGTGATTTCACTAAGTGGTAGGCCTGACTCGACGGTCGTCTGGTAGGTACAGGTAGGTACTACGGCCTTTACTAGGTGGTAGGCCCGTACCTATGTATTCCGTAGGTTTAGGTAACACTTGACGATATTTGTCTCTTTCTATCTCATTTAGATAGACTGAGATAAAAATCGCTAAGAGACTTATCGCAAGCAAATGTTAATGGAAACTAGTATTATAAGTTAAATCTTTTTGAGAATTTCTTTAAACAAATGGTATATTTTTATTTTGTGCGTTCATATCGCCTACTTTATTAAAACAATTACAAATAAAGAAACAAAACGATGAAAAAATTCTATGCGCCAGGCAGGAATCGAACCCGCATCTCCTGGGGTCCGGCCACGTGCGACCGCTACGCCACCGGAGCACTAGGTGTAACGTAGCAATTTCTTTACCGCTTTCTACTTTTTAACGTTTTTTTCTTTAAACAAGTACACCTACTCGAAGCCCTACCACGCCAGACCCTTCCACGCCAGTACCTACACCACCCTGTGAAGCATTATGCCCCCCTACCCAAAGTGGGGGAGCCCAATCCCAATATTCAGAACTCAAACACACGCGGACTGTTCGCGCGCGCGTTTTAGCATAATCTGTGGAATTAATGATTTTTAATAGATAAACTTTTTTCATAAATAAATACTTTTTGGTTAGAACTTTTTGAACAAGTGCAATGCAGCAACTACCGTTAGCCTGTTTCCTGTCGCTTATACGTAAGTAGAAATTCAGCTTAGCCTTTTAGAGTGATCAAAAAGATCTGCATGGTATCAGAAAAGCAACTCTAACACTAATGTGATAGAGTCGTATGTTATCTGTAATGTCAGTTAAATCTTTAATAAGTGAAAGACGATTCTAAGTCTGTAGTGATATGGTTAATTTTCTAACACATTATATCGTTTTTGAGCACTTTGTATCAGATAATTTTATTGCTGGCAGTCTCCACTAAAATTTAGTTTTAAATAATTTTTATTTTATGACTAGATTCATATGTAGGTTACATAGGAATCAGGCAATATTTTTAACAACCACGCTTAAAAAGTTTAATATAATAAAAAAAACAAACAAAAACCGACTTCAAAACACTAAAAAGGAAAAATAAGCAAATTTAATTAGGTCCTTATTTTATAAAAAGTAATTTTTTGAAGTCGGTGCAAAGATGATCCCAGAAACAATTGTAAGGGTACTATAACCGCTACCGTAAATTTTAGATATCTTCATGAGTCACTGAATTTGGATACCGATAAAAATGATACCCGAATTGTATTGTTACCGGTTATAGCGGTTTTGTTAGTCCCTCCCTACTGCCTTCTGTATTACTCACTTTTTATAGTAAAAACTTAAGTAAGAGATTTAAAGAACTTATTGGACTTTATTTATAACTTTTTTTTGGTATGATTTTTTAAATATTTTCCTATATGTATACAAACCTTATCCTGATAATGAAGAACGCAACAAAAAATAATTATGCAATTTGGTGCAGTCGTGCGGGAGTTGTGCGCGTATATACATACATTTCGGCGGTTCATTTTAATTTATACTCATAGATAAACATAGAAACATGATCCATCATACAAACATCTACCGGGATTCGAGCCCAGGACCCTTTTCTCATCCATCCCAGGGTGTGGGTTGTTGTTGGATAAATAAAAAAATACTAGGGGGTCAGTCAGAAAACCTTAGTTCGATTCAGGGATCCGTTTCCAAGACATTTAGCTTTAACCGGTCAATTCACAGATTCTAGACAAAATTAGTGTTTTAATAGGGTAGTTGGCAACTTTTGTTTAAATTCATAAATAAGAAGTTCATAACTCATAAAGAAAAATTGCAAAAGAAATAGTATGTCTAAGATCAATAGTTTCACAGATATAGTGGTATGTTTGATGTGTTGCGGCGCATCGCCCAAAAACGCTCCATAGAAAATCTACGGAACAGGTGACGTCACATGTTCCTATATTACTAAAAGATATATGGGAATACTGACAAATTTTATAACAACTATGTATTATGTATGTTTTCATTTATAGTTGCCATAATAATAGTTGTTTTAATTGATGTTAGAAAGCCGTGAAGGCGGCTAGAACTATGTGTATGTCTTCGCATGTAGACTCTTCTTACCGCTCCACATTAGGGTTAAGTCAGCCACTAAACAGGCCAATACGTAAACCTGAGGCGCGACGCACTTAGCACCCGCTAAGTTCTAAAATTAAGTCCACACAAAGTACTGAACCAAGATTTCGCGCCAACGCCATGTATCTGGGGCAATCAAGAAATTTTTCATAAGCTGTCGCAACTAAATGCAACGCCACGGTCTGCATGCTAGGTATTCAGTGCACAGAAAATATCCTTTCATAATAATCTGTTTTTATGTAAGTGCTTATCGATTCATCGATTGCTTGACATCACTATTAAAATTAGTTGTTACACTTTTGTTTCCCTACCTACGATTCGGTTAAGTTGGAGCATTGCTTTTAAATGTTTTTAATTTTATTTTACATTATTACAGAAAATTAACAATAAATATTTACATCGAAAAATATCTTTCACGTCGCCGTCCCCGCCCCAGGACGTAAAATTTTTCAAATTTTGCTATTTTTCTAAATAAATATAAATTAATAAATATTTATATACTCACACCTATTATCTAGCTAACCCAAAGTAAGCATCATTAAGAACTTGTGTTATGGATACTAGATAACTCGTAAACAAATGCTCGTACTCATCATACAAACATTTGCTCCTACCGGGATTCGAACCCGGAACTACTTGACCGTGTAGCCGGTATAGCAAGGGCAGACCACTCGGCCAGCCGGTCGTCAAAACACATGAATATAATGTTAAACTAAACTGTTATTATTATTATTTGTTATTATTATTAACAGAAACGACATTCTCCGTGTTCATGATAATTAGTTATGGGACACACATTTTCTATGCGCCGGCGCACGCCCTAATGTTGCGCAATAGTTGTCTGCATCTAGGAAAACGGGAAAATAGCCGGTTGCCGTACAAGGCAGGATGCTCGTAACAGAGTTAGCTAATGGTAGCTAAAGGTTATTATTAAATATGTTATAGGACGCGGATGAGTTAGAATATCATTTTTTATAAAGGTGTCGCCTCAACCGAAGTTACCGAAGTCTATAAACGCTCGTAGCACCTTGGGCACTACTCACGCGTTGTTAACATAGAATCACTGATAAATTTTAAGTCTTTTAGACGTCAAATTCCTTTAATAGTAATAATTACAAAATTAAAAATAAATTAAGTAACCCCCGGTGCCATTAAGGGTCATTAGGGAAATTTCCATTACATAGACTACAGTGTGCATATCAACCTGGCAAATCCACGGAGACAGCCCTGCACTATGTAGTAAGCAGGGCAGAAGCAGCTTTGAATAATAAGGAGGTGTGCATTGGTGCCTTTGTAGACATTGAGGGTGCCTTTGATCGCACAACTTTTGAATCCATCAGAATAGCTGCCAAGGAGCATGGAGTTCCCCACACAATTAGAAAGTGGATTAACTGCATGCTTAAAGGCAGAATCATTTACTCTGAAATACTAGGCGAAAGTCTACTAGCAAGGACCACAAGGGGCTGCCCTCAGGGAGGGGTACTATCCCCATTACTGTGGAGTCTTGTGGTTGATTCTATAATGGTTAAAATGGGATGTGATAAAATAAGTCCCAAATTCATATTCGACAAAAAATTCAGAATTAGCATTCCTACCAGGGAGGAATGGAAATGTAGACCACCAGTTCCTGAAAAAAATAGTCTCATTTGGTTCACAGACGGATCCAAGATGGACACAGGAACGGGTGCTGGTGTCTATAATAAAGATATAGAACTATATCAAAGCATGGGCAATTTAGCAACTGTTTTCCAAGCGGAGATGTATGCTATTATCCTATGTGTAATGAAAATTATAGAACAACGGACTAAGAATAAAACAATATACATTCTTAGTGACAGCCAAGCAGCTCTCAAGGCACTTAGCTCACCGCGCATCAACTCAGATCTGGTCCTGAATGCTGTTCAAGCTCTTAACAGGCTTGGTAGGCATAACAGGGTAAGACTGATCTGGGTGCCCGGCCATGTGGGAGTGATGGGCAATGAGAAGGCTGATGAACTGGCAAGGAAGGGCTCGGAAAACACTTACGTGGGTCCCGAGCCCTTTCTAGCACCTTCACAAAGTTTCATAAACACAGCCATTAAAGAGCATGTCAAAAGCAGACATAAATCTGAGTGGAATAAAATACCGGGATTAAAACACTCCAAATCCTTCCTAGGGGAGGAGGTAGGAGGATGGAGTAAATACATCTATGCAAACGGTAGAACAAAAGCTCGCTTCTTGATTGGGGCGCTCACAGGGCATTTTGCTACTAACCACATGCTACATAAAATGCAACTCTCCCCAACACAACTTTGTCGAGCATGGGTGAATGCCAGGAATCAATGAAACATCTCTTGTGTCATTGTGATGCCCTGGCTAGCCCTGTGAACCAGAATGAGTCTTCCGGAAGTGGCATATCCAAAGCCAGAAGACTACAGGCTCTTTCTGCCTAAAGATATAGTAAGGCTAATGGCATCTATATTCTGGACACAGGAAGAGTAAACGCAGGGGAGGCACAAAAGATCCCAATGGGTCGAAGTGCACTGTGACTTAGTCATGGCCCCACTATAAGATAAGATAAGATAAGATAACCCCCGGTGCCGGCGTCATTAATCATCTATCTAACAACATCTCATTGAGACTATTCATAAGTGTCCAAACACGCTATATCTGCTGTAAGTTTCTGAAGTATTAAGCATTCCGCAGACTTTTTGATGGTATAGGATCAGCTCAAAGTTAGTATGTCATGGGAATGTCATCGAAGTGACAGTACACCAAATTTGAAATCAATCGGATCTGTAAAAGTTAGTAAAATCCAAAAGTATTATCATGTAGAAAATGAGCTGATAGTCATCAAACGCCTGAACTGATCTTCATAAATTATAGCTAAGAACCATCGTAGTCACATCAGCTTTCAAATAAAAAAAAAACGAATCAAAATCGGTCCATTCTATTAGGCGCTACGATGACACAGTTAGATACACCGATACACAGACAGACACGTCAAACTTATAACACCCCTCTTTTTTCGTCGAGGGTTATTTTTTTTTTCTTTTTTTTATACAACTAGATGACAAACAAGCTAACGGCCCACCTGGTGGTAAACGGTTACCGCCGCCTATAGACACCTGCAATAACAAGGAAAAGCACTTAATATTGCAGGTGCGTTGTCATCCTGAGGCCTAAGATGAAATGCCGTCCATGCCCAGTAATTACACTGGCTACCATTCCCTTCAATCCGATACACAGCGAACTGTTTCACGGCTGAAATAAGATAGGCGGTGGTACCTACCCAGACGACCCTACATATTATGGGTCTACCACCCTAGTAAGAACTGCACTGTGAATGAAAAGGTACTAAAGTGTCAATCGGCTTCTTTTGCTGCCTGTACACCTGCCGATATGAGTTCTGAGGAGCTCACTAACCGCGGGAAAACAAAACAGTGTAATTCAAGTACTGTTTTTTTATCTTAACGGGGTTTTTTATCTTAACTCTTGGCCTTCATCTCATAAGTGGTAAGTGAAGATAAGGCAATGGAAGTGAGTTACACCCGGATTCCTCAACCACAGAGAAACTGGCTATCTTAGCTCCAACTGCCGGAACACAACAATGCTGTTAGCATTATTGTTATGGCGGCAGACTTAGGTAAGACGGTGGTAGCTAGCCAGGCGGACTTAGAAAAAACCTACCACCAACCAAGCCGAGCGGAAAATTTCTGCCCCCGGGAATCGAGCCCCGGACCTCTAGATCTTACGTGGTCTTAATAACTAAACCACAGAGGCGGTCTAAATTTAGCTGCAGAAGATCGCTGGGAAGGTCTCAAATGAAATTGCGAATTACCATTTGATTTATTTGTACAAATATTATACGTTATTATGACATATTACCACAATTTTACCATACGACGCACCTACATCGCATATTGTAATAGTTGCACAATTTTATGGGCGACTGTAAAACCTAAAATATACTTACACGTTGGTGCCGTCAATACGGCAATAAATTAAAACATGGCTTTACGAAAATTAATAGATAATAATATTCATACGATCTATTATCTAGCCCAAAGTAAGCTTCATTAAGAGCTGGTATTAAGGATACTAGATAACGGAGAAATATTGATAATAATATGTATATAAATATTAAAAATATACTAAATAAACATATAAACCACATCCATGACTCGTAAACAAATGCTCGTACTCATCATACAAACATCGGCTCCTACCGGGATTTGAACCCGGGATCTGAACGAGGAGCCTGTATAGCAAGGGGTACGGACCGCTCGATACTTTAATTATTCGATATTTTAATTAATTCGATATTTTAATATTTCATAGAAATGTCACGAAATTATCAAATGAACATGTGCCCCGAAACTTCTGCGGTCGTAAACAGCCGTCTTGCTTTTGTTATTGTTAATTGCCTATTACCTTAAACACTTACTTGGTTTGCTTGAAAATTATGGTGTCGAACTCAACACGAACCGAACCTATCGTATCCTTGACGAAAAAGTTCGTGTTATACGTGCGATTGAAAAGGGAGAACACTTGTTCACTCCATATAACGGTTTTTTTTAATACAAAGCACGACAAATGACTCAACACCACCTGATGTGAAGCAGTAAGAAGAGTCCATATGCGAAGACAGCTAGTGCAGTTCAGACACTGCTCTAGCTGCCTCCACCTTGCCGGCCCGAAAGGTGCTTTTTCACGCCTCTTTTGAAGGAACCCATGTTATAGGAAGGAGGGAACACATGTGCTGGCAAAGAATTCCAAGTTCTGGAAGTTCCAAAGAAAAGAGCTACTATATTTCTTTGTACGTGATGTTGAGGTGGAGACAGTGAATTGATGACTCCGAAGACCGGCACGCGTGCTCCCGAGTAGGAAGGGGGAAGGTGGGATAAGGTCAAATAGCTCTTCAGTAACTCTCTATAACGATAAAAAATGCTCGGTCCCTTGAGTTTCGTTAAAAAGAGTTTACACTGTATTAGAAAGTTGCAAAACATTTCTATGAACTAATATAGCCCATGTTTTAATTTATTGTCCTCACCACCTGTATGACACAACTTGGCACACTTCGTTAACCTCAAAGGCATAAACATTTAGATTGGAAACAATAAAACAACCACAAACTCAAATAATATTATCTTTTACTGTATGTCATGTACCAACCAACCGCATTGGGCCAGCGTGGTGGTGTTATGGCCCAAACTCCTCACGTGTCACCGATTCAGGAAGACTTGTGCCCAGTTGTGTGACGTATATAGGCTGGTGATGACAATGTGTCATATAACATATCAGGTATGTGTCATGTAGGACGGACTTGTTTAGACAGTTTGCGTCGCACGCGTTTTCATGCAAACTTTCAAGTCGATAATATTTGGAAACGAACACCGATTCTAATAAGATTTTACATGCACCAGCACATATTTGATAACTTTTAAGTTTGTGTTGTTTTTATCGGTAAAAAAAGCGTATACGTATTATAAAAATTTGAGAAAAATAACGCCATATTTAAACTTAGGCAACATCCCTATTAAGTTTATTAGATTATCTGTTTTTCATTAATTAAATTATTATTATAATAGCCCTCTGACATTTACTGTGCTTGAAAAGAGAAGTTAAGTCATAAGACCTGTGATTGTATGCTTTATATGCAAATAAACCTTTTTTATTTATTTATTAAAAAGATGGCTCTACATAATACACATAAATTGGCTTTAATTGTGATGTACAATCGCGGTCTAAAATGTTTACCGCCTTAAGGTTTAATTGCATGCACAAATCTTTGTCAGGGTCAATGACATAATTTGATTAGACATAGGGCACAGATTTTTTCACACAAAATATAAAATTAAATATTTTAAGTAACCCCCGGCCTCATTAATCATATATCTAACACCATCTCATTAAGACTATTCTTATGAGCCTAAACACGCTAAGTTACTGATAAATTAAGCATTCCGCAGACTTTTCGATTGTATAGGATCAGCTCAAAGTTAGTATGTCATGGAAATGTCACCGAAGCGACAGTACACCAAATTTCAAATGAATCGGATCTGTGGAAGTTAGTAATACCCTTTTATCATGTAGAAAATGTGCAGATAGTCATCAAACGCCTGAACTGATCTTCATAAATTATAGCTAAGAACCACCCTAGTCATGTCTGCTTTCAAACAACTTTTGATGCCACACACAAACACACAGATACACAGACAGACACGTTAACTTATAATTAAGTTAACTTATAACACCCCTTTTTTTCGTCGGGAGTTAAAAAATTGGTTGCATTATGAAGTTTAGCGAGAATATAGAAAACTTTTTCTGTTAAAAAATAAACTTTTCATACCGCGAATAAATCCTTACGGATTTTTTCGTACAGCACTTCGTGTTGACTTTTATGTAAGGTAGCACAAGCTTATTCTAGAGCTTAAAATAGTAAAGAATTGAATTTGACTTTGGTCATTAAAGATTTGTCAACATTCCAGGCCCGCCAGGCATCACGTTCGAGGATAGTTTCCTCCAAATACTGCCCGTGGACAAAGCCAAGTGCCCCTTCGTCAGGGACCACAGCGACATAACCATCAGGCTGTACACCAGGTAATGGTTCAACATTAATAATTATGATAACATAACACAGTGTGTGAACACGCTCTTGACGGACCCAATCACTATATCAGATTTGATAAGCCCCAGATCATCGCCAAAGAACACCGTTTCATTCTTAAAATGTTACGTGAGGCTATTGAAATCAAAAAACATCCTAATCTCGATAGAGAAGATGGTTGGAGTGTACCACCAGATTGGGATCCCATCATGCGAATAATAAAGTCCCAAGCCCGTCCTCACACTGCCTAAAAAACTAATACCGTGAGCTCCGTAAGCGTCAATCGGACCGCTCAAAATACAACACAAAGTGACGGTAGTTAACTTGAAACTTATCACAGACAACTGACATCTTCAGTGATCCCGTGATCACGATCGCTGTAAAATAATCGAAATGTCGCCGTCGGGCGTATCAACGCAATTATTTAATGGATTCCTGTTTTTGAATGCCCCAAAGCTCCTTACCCACCACACATAGAACCTTCTTAAACTGATCTTCATCTTTCCAGACACAACCCTGTAGTCTACCAGGAGCTGAACATCGACGATGACGAGAGCTTGTTCGCCTCAAACATGGACTTCAACGACCCAACAGTAATGTACTTCACCGCCTTCTTGGAGCAACCTGATGATGGCAGTGGATTGTCTGTGAGGGAGGGTGAGTTCAAATCTGTTCACACGCACTGTAAGCATACGACTAGAGACCTCGACGAGAACTCGTTCGGCGCTCTTGAATCGATGGCGGGGGCATGCGGGGTCCAGAGCTGAGATTGGTGCGAGGCGGAGTGTCATCTAACTCTGATTTACGTATTCTGTGACAAGGGTCTCCCTTTCAGCCAACTGAATTAGACTATCGAATATCCTTTTTATTTTATATTATCATTTTTACTTTTATAGTGTCAATATCAGTTACTGGATCATAATCGAATCATATTGCATAGTCCAAACTGTCAAATTTATGTAATTTCATAATTGTTAATTATTTTATACATTGAAAGCGAGTTATCTGTTTGCTCAATGCCGGGCACTTTTCTCAAACTTTGGAAGGCATCTGCGGAAGACCAGCGTCGTGGTATTCTATGTCACGGCTTATGCTAAGCGGAGACCTTTTTGGTACTCATGGTTATTAATTAGATTTAAGTTGTTATTGATAACATTTTGATTTTGATATGGAACAAAAATTAAGTTCTGTAGCTTGGGTTCTGTTTCATTTCAAACTGAAACTGATGTTGTATTGTATTTTATTCTATGTATAAGTACCAAATAAACATTTTTTCATTCATTCATCATGTACAGTCGGCAGCACATCAAGCGTAACAGTATATATAACCCTAGTAAACGCTATGTATAGCTATTAGAAAGAAAGCACACCCTCTTCGCTATTGGTTCAACTCTGTTCAACTTCAACCATCTTTTAGAATTTGACCAATAGCAGAGCTTGTCAGAATGCTTCGAGCGTTTATTGGTTAAAATTGGTCGAATTGTTTGAGCTAACGCTATTTGTACGCAGATTTTAGTCTAATTTCTATGACATCGCATTTTTTAAGTATGAAGTTGGGGCTCAAGTTTAGAAGTTTTTTTTTTATATCTGTGGTATTTAAAAGTTGAGTATAGAAAAATCTCGTCCATTTTGTATTGAGACCTAAATTGTATGGGGCGACCTAATATTAAGGGTTCAAACTATTGAATACGAAATTACGAAATCACAAAATCAACTTTGACTGCTTGTTTACTTTATTTGTAGATAAATGTTAGTTTCTTTGAAAAAAATATCCAAGTAAAGTAATATAGGAAATGGCCACGCACTTGAATGGAATAAAAATAAAATAGTAGCACTACACAAATAGGTAGATAATATGAAAATCCCACCGAATATCGGTAAGTTAAAACGCCTACTTTTGTTCTACTGTTTTTAAGAGAACAGGGACATACCAACCTATATTTTAAATAAACTGCGCTTTTCTTCGTGTTTTTGAATGTAAACATTCAAATGAACGCCATATAAGTGTATGAAAGTATTTTGCTTCATTTATTTTTTACCTTTATGTATACGAAACAGGTTTTGGTCAATGTCATTTGATTTTCTTCAACTTCTAAGTTTCTAACAAAATGAAAAGTATTTGGTTAGGTTAGGAGACTTCCTTGCTAAACAAATTAACCTAGCAAGGTTACTTAGGTTACTTAGTTTGATTATTTGGTATACATAAACCAACTAATCATATTTGTAAAATGATTCCAGCTACTATTGTTTTGTAATTCATCAAAAACATCTTTATATTAAGTAGCTGAAAGACTCAATCCAGTTCATTTATGAACAGGTTAATAAAACAAATATTACTTTGCAGGTGGCGGGCAGACCATATATTTTTGGTTTTTAAATATGAGATGAAGATCCAGGCTGTTTAAGAGGCTACAAGATAGTGTGTTGATGTGTGGTGTATTTGTTCACATAATTCTTGTTATTAGTGAATTCTATACCTATGTCTGTGAAATAACTAAGTAGGTAACCACAAACCAGACAAGAGATATTCTATTGTTGAGTGGATGCCAGTGTCAATATTTATGTTATTTTATTAGATATTAACCCGTCAAGCATGAGATTCCAGACACAATTGATTCTTCCATTGTCATCGCCCCCGGTGGTATATCGCCGCTTGACAGATATTAAAAGCTACAGACATAAATATTTTTTTTACAAAAAGTATATAAATGACCACCACATAGAGGTTAGGGTAAGTTTCAGTTTATAATTTTATGACTGACTTCGAAAAAAATGTAAGGTTATTGAAGATATTTTTTTTTAGATACTTAGTTCAACATTTTGGCTTAGCAATAGTGAGCACTTTAAATCAATACATAAGCAACCAGAGACATAATTACATTAGTTTTTGTTTCCTGGGGTGATAAGATCAACAGGGCCTGGTAAAAATACTAATAACACCACCACATTACAAAGTAGGTTAGGAGGAGTTGTCCCTATAGGTTCCTTTACCTAGCTCTGCCTGGACAACTGTAATATTCACACGTGCATAATTGTTCAGCAACAGCAGTTTTATAAGTTCCTACATGATATTAGTGTAACTGTCATGACATGTAAATTCAAATGCTTACCAGTAACAGTAATAGTAATAATTGGATAGCCATCCAATTATCTATGTGATTTTTATGATAAGAAATTGATATAATTTCAAAGAGCAATGGTGTTAATTCACCCAAATCATTATTTTCTTAGCCCAAATTATAATAAAATATAGTTTCTAAACCTAACAGTCTTCTAACATATTTTCTCCTATTACTATTGTTGTTTATTATTATTTAAATTCAAGATGAAAAACCTTACTTCTCATTGCAATGGTTATTTGATTTAATGGTGTTCAAAATTTAATAATACATCTTAGGCAATTTTATAGGTTAGGTAGTAATATTTCTCACATCATAGGAATGGTTTTTCTATACCTGTCAAGTATCAGATTCCAGACACAACTGATTTTTCAATTGTTGTAGCCATCCAGAGGGATAATGCCGTTTGACAGATTAATAAATTACTAGCATAAAACAAAAAAATGTTTAACTCTACTAGTAAAAGAGAAATTTCTAAAAGTTATTTTGGATTTCATTAAATAATTATAGAAAAGAATAAGGGAGGAAAAATGGTGCTAAAAATACTAATATCTACCTACCAACCTACTTAACTGCATATTGTTATAATTAATTCCATTTAAATATTAGGCACCTAAGTTATTCATAAAATTACCCTAGGCCTACAGATTACTTTTTATTTTTTATAGCCCCCGACCCTAAAAGAGGGGTGTTTTATGTGTCTGTCTTTGTATCTGTAAGTTTGTCTGTGCCATCGTCAGCCATGCAATTTTTTTTGTTAGAAAGGTAATGTGGTTGAGATGGTTCTTGACTTTGAATTATGAAGATCTGTACAGGCGTTTGATGATAATCTTTCACAGATTCGATTATTTTGAAATTTGGTGTACTCTTACTTTAGTGATATTTCAAAGACAAGGCTGAGGGTTAATTAAAATTATATTTTAATATTGTTAACTTTTAAATAAACATGTTAAATCAATTTTGACTCTTTCTTATTTCTTACATATTCCCAATTAGACCTGATTGCTCTCAAATAAAGAATTTCTTTTATCTGTCAAATCATGGATTGCAAAAACAATTGGTTTTTAGTTTTGTCCAAAAAAAAATGTATTTTTAAGTAATTTTATTGTCATGATTCAACCCTCACTTGTACTGAGGTTAAAAGAGTTCACCTCAGAGAAGTAGACCGAAGTAGCAGTTTCAGAATGTTAATGGAGTGTTTGGCTGAATAATGATGCAATTTGAATTGCAATAATACACTTATGGCTTATAAAATTACTAATCCAAATGTTTTTACATTCAAGAGACAGCACTTCCCCATTTCACCTGTAATTTCAGTTTTGTTATTACTACTTTTAGTTATTTATCTTAACACAATAATTTGACACCAGTGCGCAGTGGCACAGATGAACTAGTAGCGACCAGTGTCTAGGAATTGTCAACAAAGCTGTTAGCTTCTTAAACTAGTCATATTAACAACCTCGCCAGAGCCTCGCCTCGTGAGGTCGCCAGAGCTCTTGGAGATATACTTATGGTAGCCTGGTACTTCAGACTGGAAATATACATTTATTAGGTGTCAATAGATGAAATGAATTAACGGACTGAAAAACTTTCTCCAGTGCTCATGGGGTGTAGCATCAGTCCGATCAGTCTACCTGTCTGTCTGTGTGTGTCGACTTAATATCTTGTTTGCACTCTTAGCTTAAAAAACTTGTATTAAAATTTGAATCCAACTTCTATTAATTCCCTACTATTATTTTATTTCAATTAATTTTAAAATCCCTACACATAATCATCATGTCAGATAAGAGATACCCACCGCTGAGCTTCAGCAATTGGGCAAGGAGCTCCAAACCGATCGGTCTTGCACTGCCTACACATGAGAATAATTTTGAATCTTAAAATTACAAATCGATCCTAAGTAGGTAAGTATGATGATCTTGAAAAAGACTGAACATTTTTTGTTAGAAAAGTACCTAGGTATAATGGTGTGAAAAATGTTTCAACTAGAAAAAAATGTTCTCAGCGCTCATAGCATGGCGAACTCCCGGGAGGAGTGAATAAAAGATCTCTCTTCGTCAGAGAGAATTATATAAATAAAACACATTAATTTGTCTCATAATATGTGGACAGGTGGTGGTGGAGAGAGATTTTGTCCACGGTCCGTTCTACCTTCTACGAGTGCTCGTGGGTCCGAACCCGCGACCTTACCACTGAGCTATAGAGGATTTAACTGAATCCTATAAAGTTATTAAAGATATTCCTTAGATTTATAGGTACACAATTAATCTAAGTGATAATCTTTTGAGTTTTTTAGAAGCGTTTACTTAGATGGCCATAACTTAGACTAGTATATAACTATAAATTTTAAAATGTATTTAAACTATAATCCCCGACTTTACACAATCCTTTCACAAATCCTAACCTAACCTGAGACCATCAATAAACTCTACTAACACAAATCAAAAAGTAATGGCGAATTTGATGCCTACCTATTGATAAAAATATCATGAGCCATACCTTGGTATTTAATAATCGACCTAAAGTATCAGATATAAAGTCGAAATTCCATTGAAAACGTAACCGCATTGCATCATATAATAATTATGTCGTATGGTAATTTACCTAGATAGAAAAGGGTAGCTCAAATTAAAATTGGTCTTTTTACTGTATTTAGAATCTACCCAAGTAAGTATATTAGTAAAAAACAAAGCACAAAGACCTATCTACCACATTGATCTACCATACCTATGATACCTACTTCACATAATTGAAAATTATCCAATTAAGTAAGTATTAGTTTTTTGATAGTTAGTGATTTACACCAACAAATCATTACAATTTTATACATTTACTAGTATACACAGCCATCATAGCTCACAGCCGAAATATAAAATGAAGCTACAATCATTATAATTTCAACTTTAAAGTGATGTAATAAGCTTCAAAATTGCTTGCGTTACACATCACTGGGTCTCGTAAAATACAATGAATAAATTCGAAAAGAAATTATCAACACCCGTGGTCGATAGCGTTACATGCTCGTCTTCACTCTTGGGGAACCTGGTTCAAATCTCAGAAATTACATTTTATGTCAATTTATTTTAACACTAAAATTCACCAATATTTTGTGTGAGGTCTATTTTCTTCAAAATTGTTATTTCGTATTCTATTCACATTTGTAGAGTAGAATGATAGGTCTTTAAAATATTGTAAATGAGTAGTAGTTACAGCAGTGCGAGCATGGATCTATCGGTAGACATATTTATCGATCGATAAACACACTTTGTCTATCGAATTATATCTACCACCGCTAGCATGAAACTAGCCTCGATAAGTTTTATCGAGAAATTTATTTTATCGTTTTTTTATCGATCATTCGTTCGCCGTTCATTCCTTTATGATTATTTTTTTCGTAATAAAGCTAAGGAATCTTATCCATACAGTCTTAAATAATACCAAAATAGTTTCCTGTATTAATAAGTTAGAACATTTTGTCAAAATGACATTAATGTCATCAAACTATCACAAAACAAACAAAGATAATTATTTCGTATCGTTTTCTTTTACCCAAATTTTATGTTTTCTTATATTGAAAATAGATACCTAACTAAGTGCTACATAAAATGTATTCTATATAATATAGTGATTATAATAATAAAATCCCTTTGATGCTGTTACTGAAAAAAAATCGAAGGGCTCAAGCCTCAAGGTAAGCACGCCGTCTCTTGCTACTATTATAATATTTTAGTTCTCTAATAATAATTTTACAAAGTAAAAAATGTACAGGCAAAAATGCCTATTGTTCTTACTTTTCCTTTTTGAATAAACTACATAGTAGGTTGCCGATAATTAAAATAAAAACATTATAAGTAGTACAACTTTAAATATATTTTATTATGATTTATTTTCAATTAATAAATTTAGTTCCTGCCGTAATTGTATTGTACATATTTATACAGAAAGTGTGTCTTATTTACAATCATTCTTTTTCTTTTAGGATGGAGCGATATCAGCTTGTTGGAAATCAAGTTGTCCAGAAAGTGGAGATGTTATATGAGGAATAATAAATTTTAAATTTACAAATGACTTTTATTGATACAATTAAAATATCTGCATACCTAGTTACATTTTTGGCTATTCAATTTCCAATGATACAATTTGTTCAAAACTTCACAAACCACATAACTGACTGTTTGCTTTCCTATAGCCATATTTAGTTCATGTCTATCACATCGTTGGTATACTTCTCTCATAAAACAAAGAATCACTCTGCAGCGAAAATGTATTTTTCTACTAGATATTAATTACGACAATATGCACTGGCAATCAGACATGAGTAAATTATCCTCAAATTATAAGGCCGAAATCCATTGTATTATCAACGAAAAGCAATATTATGTAGAATATTAGAATATCGACAAACATATCGTGCATATTTCAAAACCCGATAAATTTATGTCAAAATAGACAAATTTTATCTATCTCGTATGTCAAAATTATGATCCATGCTTGAGTTTATCGAGAAATTCGGTAAGATTAGTCGACTTTGTCGAGAGATCGATAAACTGAGTTCTGTGCTACCGAGATCGATAAACGCTCGATAAATTACCGTTTTGTCGAATTTTAATGTCAAATAAGCTTATCGAAAGTTCCGTGCTCGCACCGCAGGTATGATAGGAGGTGGTGAACTTTATAAATGTTTAGTAATTAGAATACAAAATTAGAAAAATTTCACGTCCTGAGGCACGAGTCGAACCGGCGACCTTTCGCAATCCGGGCGACTGCTCTGCTGACCACTGAGCCACCCAGGACTTGGGATATCCCTGTGAAATTCTTCTAGTCCATCTGTATTTGCGTTCATGAGCTAACGTCCACCCTACAATGTCGAAATATTCTATTTTTATTTTCTATTCTGTTTTTAATTACTTACTAAGTAGTTTTTCAAACATTTATAATGATGTCAAAATCAAAAATTAAGGTTATAAATGTTTTTATTTGTTTTATTAACATTAAATAAATGTAGAAAAACAAACCTAAGTGTTTACTTAGGTTTATTTTAATTTCTCTCCATAACAATGGACCATAATAATGACCTGACAATAGAAATATATTTTTACGTTAATAACAATGAATAAATAAGGAAGCCTGTATTTTAATAGGTATAATAATAGTTGATTGAAATAATTAAGTACGCTGAGCATTATTGATAAATAGGTAGCGTAAATAAAATATCATAACTAGCCATTATAATATGTAGAAAACTTTTTGTTTTAAATTAATGCAATGGTCTTAGCCGTACTTTAATTTTAAATCAAGTTGAAACAACGAAGCGAAGAGAGTAGGCCGCGTACGTAGCTAGCTGTAGCTATAGCTACCTATAAACCTACACATATTTAGTCGGAGGCTATAACGAAGAAATACTTTTAATAGTCGTCGCGATCACGTTCAAGGCCATCTGCGAGTATTGTAGGTACAGAGTACTTGAGAGAGAGACGTTAGATAGAGGCGCTGAGAGACATATGTTTATCCTTTGCGCACAAATTTTCTGTGCGTTGCGCTCTAGGTTCAAGGACAAACTGTTACGCTTGACGTGCTGCCGACTGTACATGGCCCTATTTGAACTCACCCCAATGGCAGGTAGCACTCAGGCTTTGTCTGACAAGTAAAAATCAAGAGGAGTATGGTATTTGACGGCACAGAGTCCCCTAGCGCTCAACACAAACTCGCAAACAGTAACATTGCAGTAATACAATACAACAGACTAATTTCACTGCTGTCTTCTATAAGGTAGACATAGGGCGTTCAAAATCAATACTAAGCTTTTTCCCCATTACATTTTCCCAGCGTACATGCTAAGAGGGGACACCAACTTCATCATCTTCGACCTGAGCCGCTTGGAAGCGGGCCCCTGGTACTTCACCGCAGCTGAGAACACCTGGTACATTGGCAACTTCGCTGCCAAATTCATCGACTATCTGGTATCCAGGTGAGAGATAAATATAGAGTCAGGCCGGAAAGTGTGAAAAACTCGATTTTTTAATAGAACGGATGGTAAGAGGTTACCGTAGCCTGAGCAGGGATTTTCAAACTGTTTTTATTACCAAAAACAGACCCCTTTTCCAAAATGAACTGACTCCTCAGACCAAAACAACCAAGACCAAGTACCGAAATTACTTTAAAAATCCTATCTCTAGTTCTAAGAGTTCCGTACCCAAAGGCCAAAACGGAACCCTATTACTAAGACTCCGCTGTCCGTCCGTTCGTCACCAGGCTGTATCTCATGAACCGCGATAATTAGACAGTCAAAATTTTCACAGCTGATGTATTTCTGTTGACGGTTTAACTATAGACTATAAACTAGTTATTATTAATACGCATTAACAATGTTGAACATAGAAATGTATCCGTCTTCTACGCATCAAGACAAAACTAATTCCTTCGTGACAGTATGATGGTGAAATATTTAATACTCAATACTCAATCATTTATTGCAACCATAATGAAGTACATAGGTGTTACACATAATAATACAGATCAGATTATGGACCCTGTCGGGCATCGCAATGGGTAGAGGAGAGGACGACGTCTTACTCATTTAACAATTAGCAATTATTTAATTTTATTTATGTGGTGTACATGCATTTGTGTATAACAGTTAACAGATAAATAATAACTAGAGTTTAATTTATTTTGTCGTTTAGGTACTCTTGGAGACTGTAATAGCATTTACGTGATAAAATTTCTTTTAAGCATTTCATGAATATTTTATCGTGTTTTTCTTGACGTAGTTTATCTGGTAGTTTGTTATAGATCTTGATGGAAATATTATAGGTACTAGACGAACATAGAAATATTCTGTCTGTTACAGAGGACTAGATCTGAAGAAGCTTCATCTAGTGGGGCACAGTTTGGGCGCTCAGTCGGCCGGTGTGGCTGGTGCCGTAATCAAAACAGGTACATTTTTTTTATTCTCAACGGGATATGTCTTGGGCCTTCATCTCACCTGATGGTAAGTGAAGATAAGAGCGAAGATGGAAGCAAGGATTCCTGAACCACAGAGGACCTGGCTGACTTACCTCCAACTGCCGGAACACCACAATGCTGTTAACATTATTGTTATGGCGGCAGACTTAAGTAAGATGGTGGTGGCTAGTTAGGCAGACTTATACTCTTACCGCCAACCATACAGCAGACGAGAAAACTCCTACCCCAACGGGGCATTGAGCACGGACCTTTTTTATACACAAATCATGACAAATGACTCAACACCACCTGATGTGAAGCTGAAAGACACTGTTCTCTCACACGTTGGAACCCATATTCTGGCAAAAAATTTCAAGTCTCGGAAATCCGGCATAGAAAGATTTATTGAGCCATTCTTTGAATTCTTTTCCTAGTTCCTACTAATTCGTCAGTTACACAACACTGTAAAGAAGAGCAATTTAACATTATCTGCTTCCAACAGGGCGGATATCACGGATCACCGGCTTAGACCCTGCGTTCCCGCTGTTCGACAAGCTACCATTGACCCAAAGACTGGACCCGAGCGACGCAGAGTTTGTGGACGTCATTCACACAGACGCTGGGATATTTGGTGAGCTATAATAATTCTTTTTTGTTCAACTAAATGACAAACAAACTGACGGCCCACCTGATGGTTAGTGGTTACCGTTGCCTATTTACACCTGCAATAACAAGGAAAAAATAACTTGGTATTGCAGGCACTTTGACTGTTTGAGTGGTAGAGAATGCCTTAGGCGTTAATTCCGCCCGTTATACTGCTCTTGTGAAGTTAAGATTAAATGAATATTTAACTGGTCCACTAAATTATTAAATTGTCGGTGTTTTGCTGGCCATTTATTATTTTTTAATGATTAATTATATTTTTGGGGTTCGTGAGGTTATGTTAGTATGGTTATTAGTTTAATATATGCCATAACTACCAGCCTATACGTCCCACTGCTGGGCACAGGCCTTCCTACATGGGAGAAACACATGAGGAGCTTGGGCCATAACACCACCACGCTGGCCCAATGCGGGTTGGTGGGTTAAAGCGGTTGCAGGAACAACCGGGACCAACGGCTTAACGTGCCTTCCGAAGCACGGAGGAGCTCAAGATTATAAATTTAATTGACCTATCCAGGGACCAACCATGGCAAAAGTTGCTTTGTTTTCGCAATAGAAGCCAAAGCGCTCAATCCATTACGCCACAGAGCTCTTCAATACACGCGATATAGGAGTAGTACTGTTAAACTGTCACTATGCAACCAGGTTTCAACAGGCCGACAGGCCACGTGGACTTCTACCCGAACGGCGGCATCAGCCCTCAGCCCGGCTGCGAGTTAGAAGTGGTGCTACACGAGCAACGACTGCTAAACAATTGTAAGTTTCAGTGATCATTATATTCAAGAGGCCAAAAAACTTCGTCAATATACCTATACCAATTTTAAAGAATTATCTTCCAACTCCTAACCGTTAAGGAGTTGTACCTTCCATCACCAGCTCATCAACATAAGACAGTGACTGACAGTAGCAAATACTTGAATGGTTTTGGAAAAAAGTAAAACATGTCATACGCGCCAATAAAATTTGAGCTTTGCCCTCGATTTCCCTGGGACCCATCATCAGATCCTGACTTGGTGGCAATGGGACAACCTCAGGAGTTTACTGTATCGAATAAAAAAAGAATTTCGAAAATCGGTTCACAATAGTTTTTTTCAACATATTTTGTGCATTACCTGATTAATCTTTCTGAATTCAACTTTCTAGTTGACAGGTCATGCCAAATGACGTTAAATTCGCAAGATTGTGCCTTGTTACATGTTTTGGAGTTTAAATAAATAAATGATACTACCACTCGAGCCCAACGTGGCTAGTTCGATAAAACGGTACACACAAACCCACACACAAATGAAAGTAAAATGAAAAGTAAAAATATAAAAATGTATCACTTTTAATTAGTATGGTAGTAAAACTGCTAAGAGTTGTACCATAAAACTAAATGAGAAACATAAGGATATGGTGTTTGTATCTCTGTACCTTACGGAGATACAAAGACAATAATCATTAATGTTCATTGTTGATTTGTAGTTTTGTTTTAGTATTAATAACATTTTTCGTTAAAGTGGAGAGTTAATAATTATACACACTGGTACCTTCCTAGTTCAAGTATCAACCCGTCATAAGATAAAAAACCCAACTTAACTTCCTTACTAACAACTAACCCCCGTCTTCCCAGTCTTCTGCAGTCACTGGCGCTCTTACCAATTCTACAGCGAATCAGTCATCAGACCGAAGTCCTTTGTAGCGTCATCCTGCGACTCATGGAAGGGATACAAAAGCGGTCGATGTGCGAGTAGTCAGCACATACATATGGGTTTCGGGGCGAATCGACAGTAAGACTTGTGATGTTGATAATACGGCACAATTCGACTTGGTCATGTTTTTAGCACGCACATAGATGGGTCAAAAATGCAATTGGCACTTGAGTTTGTTATTCAAACGCTTAAATAAAATAAGCTTAAGTAAGCTTGAAACACCATAAGCTACATTACTTAAAAGTAGATGTGTTGAAAAGTTTGTCTATTACACCATATAAAAAGAAAGACGAATGTGAAAGATCCCTATGGATATTCATTGCGGATTCCTTCAGATAACTGATTTGTAATTATGCACCTATTCTATTTGTAATATAACGTTTTATATGTGGCAGGTCGATGGCTGTTTCCAGCAAATAGTTATGTGCCTAGGCAGATTGTCTAAAAAAAATTACCTTGAATCTACTAATCGCACAAAAACTTTTCAATACGTAGACGATCTGATAAGCCAATTGACGATCTGGTGGATTCTACCATCGGCCTTCGATATACACATGGCCTTACGTAATAAGCTTCTTGCACAATTTCAGGTGACGGGGGTTCAAAAGCACTGGGCTATTACATGTTCTATCTGGACACAAACAAGAAACAAAATAGACTAGAAGATAACATCATACAATTCTTTCAATACATTAACGATTTAAAGAAATCTAACGCCAGTAAACGCGACAAGAGTCTTCAAGAACTAAACACAGAAGTTTTGAAACAATATACAGAAACAAAAGAAAGCGCCCACTTAAAGAATGACAGCGACAACAAAAAAGACAACACGGTTAAATATTACGAAACAAAACAACACCACTTGAAACAAAACCCGCGCTTTGAAAAACAAAAAACAAACACACCAAAACAGTCAAAAGTGAAAACAAACAAAGAGACATCTGGGATTCTAAGCACACTAGACACATCGACATACATAAGAGAGAAGCGTATCAGCGTCGTAGATAACACTGAAACTATTGAAAATACAGAAAATATAAATACACCAACAGCAGAATTGAAAAACCAACAGGAAAATGTTAATGAAAATACAAAACGAACTGGTATACAAAATAACAATAATACAGAAGACATAAACCAAAACACAGTGATCGGTAGAGATTTACCAATTGATGCTGATACTAAAATTGTTCAAAACACAACGAATACACAGACAAACGTACTGACCAGGCATAAGCGTTTCATATCGCTATTCAGAAACAATAACGATAATAATGAAGATAATTTCCTGTTGAAAATGCTAGAATTTCTAGTGAAGAACCGTAAAAACGTAATCCCAGTAGTAACGGTCATGAGAGAGATTAACACGTTAGTGAAAAGCGCTAACGGGGAACTGAACCACTCTTCTAAGGAGAAAAACAATTTCATAGGAACTCCCCCGCAGTTAATACCGATCACATATGACTTGGAGCTCGGTAATGATTCCAGGGCTATGGCTTTTATAAAAAGGTTATTGGGTTTGGGTGTCAGGGGTGGCAAATTGACTATCAATGGCAGTGGGAAATAAGGTGAGGCGTGTGAATAAGGACCTACTGTAAATATAGATAGAATAGAAGAGAGTTATCATAAGTCTTTGGTAGCTTAGATGTTTAGAGCAGTCTTTTTTTTTTTTTTTTCTAGATTAGATTTTTTCCACCCTATTAATAGACCTGATTCTGGAGTAAATACGTTTTTATTTATAAATATTTATGTATATCGAAACTTCTTAAGTAACAAATGCAATCAATTTATGTCTAAGGTTAACATAATTGGTTCCAAAAAAACATTACACATGCAGGTAGATATTTCATTAGAAATAAGCAGTGCCTTTATTTCTACTCAACTCAGTACAAACAAAGGCACCTGAAGTACATAAAACAGTTGTTTTGTGTCATTTTTCTCTTTTGAACCTTTTGTGTGTACATAAATAAAAACACGAGTACTACTTTCGAAAAAATCCTGGAGCAATTTTCATAAATTCTTTTCTCCTACCATCTGAATCATTTTTTGAACCATTTCAATAAATCTGACCTTGGCATGGTGATAGAATATACGCGTATCTCTAAACTCCTCTCCACGTCATGTGGAGACGAATTTCTAAGCGTTTATCCTAAGACCTGCAATAACAAGCAAACAATCACTTGTTATTGCAGGTGCGTTGTCATCCTGAGGCCTAAGATCACATGCCTTCCATGACCAGTAATTACACTGGCTATCTCTCCCTTCAATCCAAACAGAGCGCACTGTTTTACGGCCGAAATAGTAAAAGCGGTGGGTCATATCTACCCAGAACTCTCTCCATACGGATGTGCAAATTGGGGTATAGAATATTTTTTATTAATCTTTATGTTGTGACAATAAAACTTATGTTTCAGGGCCCGTGGGATATTCTTCCTGATGACAAAGCGTCACTCGCCATACTCCATAGAATAAAATAGTTTTAATGTATAGAAATAAATTAATTTACTTGAATTGATATTTTTTCTCCCCCCATTTTCTTCAAATCCGCATAGAGTTTGATCATAATAATCATCCCAAGTTCATAGTCATCCCAAGACTCGGTTTACCCTTTATTTTTGTCTTAGTCAAGAGATGTAAACATATATGACGACTATGATATTTATGATACAGCTAGAGATGGTAAAATTCTTAGATCGGAAATGTCTGAAATAGTTACTTTAGAGACTTTAGTCAAATGTAACAAAAAAACAATGAATATTTACATAATTTAAGTGTAGCAATAAATCCGCCATTTGAACTGAGACGAAAAAAACAAAACAGAAATATTAGAAAAAATGTAACTGAGAGAAATATTTATTTATATAATAAATGATAAATTAAACCCATATAGAATTAATATTCTTCATCAGAGTAGGTACCTAATCGGACTCTGACAAAGACGGATTTGCAGAATTTGTCCATCAAGCCGTCTATTATTATTTTTATCCTACATTTTATAAATAATGCATGCTGTTCGTTGCTCCCTGCTGAGTTAACAACTTTTATTGTTGTTATAACTAATCCCGGATGGGTGAAATAAATAAAATTATAGACATATCCAAGTACCTATTTTTTCCTACATTTTCATGAAATCTGTTTATAAAATTATGTTTAGATAAAACATGCTCTCTTAAACCTCCTAATTAATGCAATAATTTACAAAAATACAAGCAATGATGTCACATTAATTCGCTCATTTGTACTAAAAACACTCGACACTATGGTCAAAAAATATATTTTTTCATTATTGCCGAAAGTGGCATCTTTTAACAATAATAAAAAAAATTGTTACTTATAGGTAGACACTTTATACATCTTTAAATATTACAAATACCGTTCTTTAGCAATTCTCTAAAGCGGTTTTGTTTATTATGTTCTAAATTCACCATAATTAATAACAAGCAATTGGTGTCGCTAGTGTGCACGAGGTAGCCCCTTAAGCAACTTTTCATAAAACGTCAAAAATGTTTGTTGGACAGCGGAAAATACGTTCTCATAGATGGTTGCCATAGTAACGTCTTTGTATCTAGGTGCTGTCAAAAATATATCGATCGATATATATAGAAAGATTAATTTTATTAATTTATGTAATTTGAACTTAATAAATATGTAATATAATTATAATCAAAGAAATCAACGTATACTTCGAAAAAAACAGCTAATTGGTGGCCGTTTAAATGTTTCGCGTAACACAAATTGTGCGAAACGGAACGTTTTGGTTTAGTAAAACATTGTAAATTACATACATTGTAAATTAGCGCCATCGGGGCCCTGGCCAAGTCATCGAGTGCAACGTTTAACCAGATGGCTAAACGTCTAAAGTCCGGTCGCGGAACAGAAAGAATTTCGTACATTGACCTGTCACTACCCATCCTTATCGCTCCCGTTGAAATATAATGCGTCTCGCTCGCACAGTGACGTTCACGGCCGTCTGAAGTGATTGCAAACCTTTTTCTGGCATTATAAGCGTTGTTTTGGTATATTACGAGATTTCAGTAAAAATTATATGAACTATACAATATAATCTTTGGTATAACAAATTTTAGGCTATTTTGTATGTGTCGATCCATAATCATTAATTTATAATTTTCATGAATTTTTCAAACATTTTTAGTAAATAATCTATTTTTAAATAAATAATTTAAATAGGCATTAGAGTTACAAACAAGTTATAATAGTGTTACACAGAATTGTCATAACCTACCTTTAATTTTAGAGCACAAATTGAAACATATAATTTATTATGTTCTGTGATAACAATAAAACCGACGACGCACGTGCCGACGCCATTCGCTAGACAAATATGAGTGTGTTCACTAAAACTACTAACCTATCCTTCTTTCTGTCACAAAAAATCACGATATAATTTAGATAATTAGGTCATTAGTTTTTTTTCACTCTCTAATAATTTTAAAAATAATACCTAATAGAAAAAGGTTTGTAATTTCTGTCAGTAGGCCAAGAGGCCAAGGGCGAGAGGTGCGCAATTCTTCCTGCTCCGCGACCGGACTTTAGTTAAATTAGCCATTCAATTGGACGCCTAGGCAGGTCGTTTAAATCTGTATAATAAAAAAAATTTTAAACAAAAATTAAAACCGACTTCCAAAAACTGAAAAGGATGAAATAATTAAATTTAAGTAGGTATTCATCCCATAAAACATATTTTTGGAGTCGGTGCTTTACTTTCTATTGTTTTTGGAAACCACTTAGCACCAACTCCAAAAATAGGTTTTAGGGGATGAATACCTACTTAAATTTAATTATTTCATCCTTTTCAGTTTTTTGAAGTCGGTTTTAATTTTTGTTTAAAATTTTTTTTACAATTTTTAGTGATAACTTTCTACGGTCGAAGCTAGATGGGTGACCGTCAACTTATATTGTTTCCCACTATCGTATCGTTTCACTAAAAAGTCATTGGAAAAGCAAAAATTCGCAATTTCGCTTATGTAGACGATTTCATAATTTCAGTTTTTTTTAATTTAAAACCAAAGTACCCAACTGTTTTTGAAAAAATTTTTATGGGACCAAATGGCAGCTATTCCGCATCGAACAAAAAAAGAATCACGTAAATCGGATCAGTAATCTCGGCGTAATCGGTGTACATACATAGAGAAAAAAAACAAAACATACCGGCCGAATTGAGAACCTCCTCGTTTTTGAAGTCGGTTAATAAAATACCAGGCAACCACTGACCTGTACATGTGGTGGACGTGGAGCAATGAGCCCAGAACCAGTGAGTGGAGATAGACGGGCCTCAGCAGCCGCGATAGCAGAGCCCCCTGGAGCCCGAGCACGCACCACCGAGCCACTTTGTCTGAACAAGACATAGTTAGCAGGCGCTCTCCCTGAGGACAACCAAAGGGGGTTCAGAGTAGGGAATGCAATCTCGTTCTCGCGAGATCTCGGCCTTTTTTAGCTGAATAGATAATTACATACAATAAAATAGAAAAATACAACAAAATAATTTCATTAGGTTTTCATATTGAATGAAATCAAGGTAATAATAATTTTATATTCATTATGTAAAAATGTGATAATATAATTATGTAAAATTAATAAAATACTTAGGTTAATTCTCTCTTTACAGTAAATTAATGAAATGTATAATTACAATAATAATAATAATGTGTAATTAATAATAATAATATAAATAATATAATATTTATACACTCACACCTATTATCTAGCCCAAAGTAAGCATCATTAAGAGCTTGTATTATGGATACTAGATAACGGAGAAATAATGATAATAATATGTATATAAATATTAGAAATATACTAAATAAACATATAAACATCCATGACTCGTAAACAAATGCTCGTACTCATCATACAAACATTTGTTCCTACCGGGATTCGAACCCGGGACCTCTTGACCGAGTAGCCTGGGGTACAGACCACTCGGCCAGCCGGACGTCGCTGAATTAATGTATAATTACAATTATATAACTATCATCCTCACTTGTACTTTTGCCGTGCCCGACAGGGTCCGTAATGATCTTTATTGAATATAGTGTAGCGTAAGAACTTTTGTAAATATTATGGTGTGCAATAAAGTATTGAGTATTGAGATTGATCTCGGACGAAAAAAGGGCGAGATCTCGCGAGTTTAACCAGATTGCACTCGAGCATAAAAAAGTCTTGTTCGAAGCGCGGGCTGACACGGCCGGAGTTATTTAATTGATAATAATATCTGAGTTTAATCCTTCAATGCCCCGACGTCAACTTAAGATGACATAACAGTTAAAATTTAATTGGGATGTTGCCTAAGTTTGAATTTGGAGATATTTTTCACAAATTCGGAAAATATACGCTACATTTACCCATAAAAACAATTCAAACTTAAAAGATATGGAATATTGTTGAAGTTGTACTGTTTTGAAAATTAAAAAAAAGGTGATATTTTTTTTTTCAAAATTTATCAAAAATGTTAATGATATTAGATTGCTGACATCAATTAAAACAACTATTATTATGACAACTATCAATAAAAACCTACTTAATACATAGTTATTATCAATTTTGTCAGTATGCCCATACATTTCTTAGTAATATGGGAACATGTGACGTCACCAGTTCCGTAGATTATCTATGGAGCGTTTTTGGACGATGCGCCGCAACACATCAAACATACCACTATATCTGTGAAACTATTGATCTTAGACATACTATTTCTTTTGCAATATTTCTCTATGAGTTATAAACTTCTTATTTATGAAATAAAAAAAAAGTTGTCAACTACCCTATCGGGCTTTGATAGTCAACTCAACTTAGCGATCAAAAGGGATAATAGCTCAAGGAGTTTAAGTCGATAATATTGAGATACAATTTTTATTTAATTAATATTGTTTATTATTTGTCTATAGAACACCAGACTATGCAACACTGATATTAAATGAAACCAACAATATTTATAGTGATGTGTGTGTTGTAGTGATATTTATATTTATAGTTTTATAGGTGAGAACCAACTCGATCGCGTCGGCTGTTAAACATAAAACCAAATCAAAATAAGTACCTTAGTTTAAGAGCTACAAAGCCGCAGACAGACACTCACATACAAAGAGGCACGTGAAACTTATAGCACCGCTCTTTTAGCGTCGCGGTGAAAAATTAGGAGCAATGAATTAGAATCAAATTCGGGTTATTTACCATGTGTTTTTTTTGATATCGGGAACTCGTGAAAAAGAAATTACATGATAAATATCCCGAATATAACTCTAATTGTTAATAGTCATGAAAGTATAAAGTGTATAATTTAATAGGTGGTAGGCCCGTATGTAGGGTCGTCTGGGTAGGTACCACCGCCTTTCTTATTTCAGCCGTGAAACAGTTCGCTGTGTTTCGGATTGAAGGGAAAGGTAGCCAGTGTGATTACTGGGCATGGACGGCATTTCATCTTAGGCCCCAGGATGACAACGCACCTGCAATATCAAGTGATTTTCCCTTGTTATTGCAGGTGTCTATAGGCGGCGGTAACCGCTTACCATCAGGTGGGCCGTCAGCTTGTTTGTCATCTAGCTGTATAAAAAAAGCTAATGTCTTACCTGCATGACTCCGTCCCAGGTTTGGACGAGGTTGCTGCAATTCTTGACCGGGATAGTCCCTTCTCCAGACTCAATCTTGGTCCTGAGCTGGCCCCGGGCAAGTCTGTTAACAAGACAATCTTTAATCACTTACCTGAAACCCTAGAAACATTTTATTTATAACAGAAATCAAATTCATTTATCATTTGAGGCTATACAGTAGAGCTGCGCAGAATATTTCACTGAGAAGATGATACCATAAAGATTTTTATTATAATACAAGACATACAGAATTCAAATCAAGTAATCCAAACACCACAGTAGTTATTAAGGTGTCTATCAGGCTCGTGCTCTGGTAGCTAGTGGTGGTAGAGACCCTTGCTAGCTACAGATGACCTTGGCGGTCAATCTGACGGTATCAGACTACAGCACAGTACCTGTTGGGGTGCCTATCGGGCTAAGGCTCTGCTTTATAGTGGGAGCTAAGGACCCTTGCTTACTACAGATGACCTTGGCGGTCAATCTGACGGTGTCAGACCACAGCACAGTACCTGTTGTGGTGCTTATCAGGCACCGGCTATGCTTTCTAGTGGGAGCTAAATACCCTTGATAACTACAGATGACTCTAGCGGCCCTTCTGACGGTGTCAGACTATAGCACAATACCAGTTAGTGTGCCTACCAGGCCAGGGTTGCGCGTGGGGGCGGGGATCCTTGCTAACGTACAGATGACCTTGGCGGTCAATCTGACGGTGTCAGACTACAGCACAGTACCTGTTGGGGTGCCTATCGGGCTCCGGCTCTTGCTGCTCGTGGGGGCTAACGATCCTTGTTAACTACAGATGACTTTAGCGGTCAATCTGACGGTGTCAGACTACAGCCTAGTACCTGTTGGGGTGCCTATCGGTCTCCGGCTCTGGCTGCTCGCGGGGGGTTAACGATCCTTGCTAACTACAGATGACTTTAGCGGTCAATCTGACAGTGTCAGACTACAGCACAGTAGCTGTTGGGGTGCCTATCACGCCAGGGTTGCGTGGGGGATCCTTGCTAACGTACAGATGACATTAACGATCTTTCTGACGGTGTCAGACTACAGCCTAGTACCTGTTGGGGTGCCTATCGGTCTCCGGCTCTGGCTGCTCGTGGGGGCTAACGATCCTTGCTAACTACAGATGACTTTAGCGGTCAATCTGACAGTGTCAGACTACAGCACAGTAGCTGTTGGGGTGCCTATCACGCCAGGGTTGCGTGGGGGATCCTTGCTAACGTACAGATGGCATTGGCGGTCTTTCTGACGGTGTCAGACTACAGCCTAGTACCTGTTGGGGTGCCTATCGGTCTCCGGCTCTGGCTGCTCGTGGGGGCTAACGATCCTTGCTAACTACAGATGACTTTAGCGGTCAATCTGACAGTGTCAGACTACAGCACAGTAGCTGTTGGGGTGCCTATCACGCCAGGGTTGCGTGGGGGATCCTTGCTAACGTACAGATGGCATTGGCGGTCTTTCTGACGGTGTCAGACTACAGCCTAGTACCTGTTGGGGTGCCTATCGGGCTCCGGCTCTGGTTGCTCGTGGGGGCTAAAGATCCTTCCGTCGCCGCAAGGCGCGGTGCTCACATACAGATGGACTTGCCGGTCCGGCTTGAGCTGGTAGCCGCCGTCTAGTGCCGGTTCGATGTCCGACTCCGCTATGGGCGCCCGGGGATCTGGCGATCAACAAGTTCTTGTAATAATAGTAGTCTGACACACAGATAGTGGCCCTGATTCTCGAGAACACACGGGAAATCTAAATCTGAGTCAGTGCATCTCTTTCTCTAATATAGTTTGACATTTAGAAACGTGCGGTCAATTTTCGACCCTATTAACGTGATAAAATGCAGTATTTAGGAAGCACCGCCGTAAATGCCGTCTAAAATAGTCTATTGTTTCATTGAAATCTATCTTAATGAGATGTTTAAAAAAAAAATCAGCTGTTTTAATTTATTATTATTGACGTCACCACCCTGTATATTAGTACCAATAACACATACCTTTAGCGGAAGCATACATCAATAGCTGCGCGTAAAGATGTCGCTGCAAGCAACGCCTAGCAGCCACCTGACAAATACATAGTTTCTCTAAGTTACTATTCTTCATTTTATTTGAACATTGTTATAAATATTTGAAAAATTTGGTTCACTATCCACTTGCACCATATAGTATGTTGGCATATGGTAATCATACTAATGAAATTTACGCATAATATTATTATCCATAACAAATTTAGCATAATTTTTTTAAGCATAATGTACTAAACCATAATTGAAAAAAGGCATAATGATACAAAACCATAGTGAATACTGGCAACAACATTATTACACAATTTTACATATTGCTCTAATAAAATACATTTCGTATTTAAAATAAACATACCTGAGTTTAAAATAATATAAAACAAGAAAAATTTTACGTCCTGAGGCGGGAAACGAAAACTATTTTAACATTATTATAAATGTTTGAAAAATTACTTAATAATTAAAAAATTATAAAACTAGTTTGTTTCCAGTTTTTCAAACATTTATAATAATGTTAAAATCAAAAATTAAGAATATTTGAAAGCACTGCCCCAACTTAACCGAATCGTAGGTATTTGTAAAAATACTCGTTTCGGATGTTGAAATAGAACATTTCGACATTGTAGGGTGGACGTTAGCTCATAAACGCAAATCAGATAAGACTAGAAGAATTTCACAGGGATATCCCAAGTCCTGGGTGGCTCAGTGGTTAGAGCAGTCACCCGGAATGCGAAAGATCGTGGGTTCGTTTCCAGCCTCAGGACGTGAAATTTTTCCAGTTTTATATTATTTTAATCATTAAGCAATTTTTGAAACATTTATAATAATGTTACAATCAAAAATTAAGAATATTTTCCTGAGTTTTTGAAATAGTATACATACAGCTGGCTGGATGTGAAAAATCTCCTTAGGCAGTTAAATTGACATTAATTTTAAGTGTTATTTACATAGATTGGCTGTATACAATTGTTATTTAATTTTTATTATGCTGTGTCAATGTCAGTGAAGTGTATCTTAAAAAATAAATAAATAAATAAAAAATAAAAAAAATGAATTCCAAGTTTCAGAATTAAAATTATTTTCAATCTCACCTCAGCGTGACAATCGTTCAGCGCTCTACCCCTAACCGACATGTGTTCTCCTGACACACATTTTGTACCAGTAGTTACAGCTATCACCTGTGGAAATGGAAAAATATTAAGGCTGCCGTTCACACCCGACTTTTTTCTACATACATCTAGACGACAAACAAGCTGACAGCCCACCTGGTGGTTAGTGGTTACCGTCGCCTATAGATATCAGCAATAACAAGGGAAACATCACTTGGTAATGCAGATGCGTTGTCATCTTGAGGCCTAAGATGAAATGCCAGTAATTACACTGGCTACCTTTCCCTTCAGAAGAGTTCGCTGTCTAGTAGCACTATCTGTAGTAGTCTGCGTTAGATACATACCCTACCAAGTGACCGGCCCACTATCTGTAGTAGTCTGCGTTAGATACATTCCCTAGAAGTGACCGGTCCACTATCTGCAGTAGCCTGCGTTAGATAGCTTCCCTAGCAAGTGGCCGGTCCACTATCTGTAGTAGTCTGCGTTAGATAGCTTCCCTAGCAAGTGGTCGGTCCACCATCTGTAGTAGTCTGCGTTAGATAGCTTCCCTAGCAAGTGGCTAGTCCACTATCTGAAGTAGTCTGCGTTAGATACATTCCCTAGCAATTGACCGGTCCACTATCTGCAGTAGCCTGCGTTAGATAGCTTCCCTAGCAAGTGGCCGGTCAACTATCTGTAGTAGTCTGCGTTAGATAGCTTCCCTAGCAAGTGGCCGGTGCACTATCTGTAGTAGTCTGCGTTAGATACCTTCCCTAGCAAGTGGTCGGTCCACTATCTGTAGTCGTCTGCGTTAGATACCTTCCCTAGCAAGTGACCGGTCCACTATCTGTAGTAGTCTGCGTTAGATACCTTCCCTAGCAAGTGGCTAGTCCACTATCTGTAGTAGCCTGCGTTAGATACCTTCCCTAGCAAGTGACCGGTCCACTATCTGTAGTAGTCTGCGTTAGATACCTTCCCTAGCAAGTGGCTAGTCCACTATCTGTAGTAGTCTGCGTTAGATACCTTCCCTAGCAAGTGACCGGTCCACTATCTGTAGTAGTCTGCGTTAGATACCTTCCCTAGCAAGTAGTCGGTCCACTATCTGTAGTAGTCTGCGTTAGATACCTTCCCTAGCAAGTGACCAGTCCACTATCTGCAGTAGTCTGCGTTAGATAGCTTCCCTAGCAAGTGGTCGGTCCACTATCTGTAGTAGTCTGCGTTAGATACCTTCCCTAGCAAGTCGTCGGTCCACTATCTGTAGTAGTCTATCTTAGATACCTTCCCTAGCAAGTGACCGGTCCACTATCTGCAGTAGTCTGCGTTGGATAGCTTCCCTAGCAAGTAGTCGGTCCACTATCTGTAGTAGTCTGCGTTAGATACCTTCCCTAGCAAGTGGTCGGTCCACTATCTGTAGTAGTCAATGTTAGATACCTTCCCTAGTAAGTGGTCGGTCCACTATCTGCAGTAGTTGGCGTTAGATAGCTTTCCTAGCAAGTGACCAGTCCACTATCTGCAGTAGTCTGCGTTAGATAGCTGCCCTAGCAAGTGGTCGGTCCACTATCTGTAGTAGTCTGCGTTAGATACCTTCCCTAGCAAGTGGTCGGTCCACTATCTGTAGTAGTCTATGTTAGATACCTTCCCTAGCAAGTGGTCGGTCCACTATCTGCAGTAGTCTGCGTTAGATAGCTTCCCTAGCAAGTGGCCGGTCCACTATCTGTAGTAGTAATAAACCTTACCTTAGCGTCATCTATCTTATTGTTGATGGTCATCACGATGCCGGCGAGCACTTTCCTCTTCGAGTGTACCAAGTCCCCTCGCATTATGTCATTGAATTTCTCGTTTACCAACCTGAGAATAAGGATAGTGTAATTTTTATTCTTATCGTGGTAGCTTTGGCGTTCAGATGGTAAGTGAAGATAAGGCTTAAGATGGAAGCGAGCTACACCCAGATTCCTCAACCACAGAGGAACTGGCTATCTTACCTCAACTGCCGGAACACAACAATGCTGTTATCATTATTGTTATGGCGGCAGACTAAGGTAAGATGGTGGTAGCTAGCCAGGCGGACTTAGAATAGCCTTATCATCAGAGGTCGGAATTAGATAGAGTTATTTATGTACATGCATGCAAATGTTGATATTAATATGGATCAACATCGCATTGGAATTTTGCAACTTCGGACATCCGATGTCGTTGATGTTAATTTGGCAATGTCGCGGTGGTTTAAATTGTGTTTAAGTAAATAACTTTTTTATGTAATAAATCACGGGATTTCTCTGCTTTTTAAAATTGACCTCGGGATTTGAGGCATATCCACTTTCTTCTTTCGCTGTATGAAATCAGTGCAAGTACATAAATAAATCTACCATATTCCGACCTCTGCTTTTATCACCAATAAAACCAAGCAGTAAAGGGTAGCTAAGCTTTTGATAAGATTCTAAATTCGCTACATATTGCTATGTTGTTTAAAAGAAATTGATCCTTATGAATGACTCTTTCAGTTGATATCATAAAGTATAGCATGTTTTCTTTTTCACATTTCACCGGTTCGACACCCGGGTCAAGCAGGTATTTTCCAAAAAATTTTAAATGCAGCTTTAATTATTTTTGAAAATGATAAAATTTGCTATCATTAATATTAAGGGTACTTTTCCTCCACGGTTTTTTTTTACTTTTTTTTTTCACCCGGTGAGGAGCTCGGTGGCGTAGTGGTTTGAGCGCTCTCGTTTCGATCACGAAAACAAAGCAACTTTCGCCATGGTTGGTCCCTGGATGGGTCGATCAAATTTATAATCTCTAGCTCCTCCGTGCTTCGGAAGGCACGTTAAGCCGTTGGTCCCCGTTGTTAATCCAACCTTGCGGGATGTAGGTATATGGCATTATAGGAATTATATAAAACAATACAATTATTATTATAGTGACGTGGTCAGAGACAAGTGTTTGAAATTAATGAAAGATGTTTGGCTTTATCAGGCCTTTATATATTAACTGTTGGCCTTTGTGTATTATAATACCTACCTATATTGTGATGGTGCATTGTCGGACAGCCTTTAAATAAAATAATTAATCTTGTCATTAGGTACTTTTTGGTAAGTTAATATACCTATTTTTTATACTCTGTGCGACACTGCGCTGCTAAATACTATTACTGTGTAACTAAACATTGTAACATAATAATTGAAAAGAGTGACTACACGAGTTTGTTGCCGGAATCTTCTCGGTAGTTCAACTTTTGGAACCGGTTTGGAACAAATTCAGACAGACAGACTGACTGACTGATAGACTTATAACATTGTTAGCTTACGTAAATCCAGACAAGACAGAGAGACAAACATTATGACATTGTTAGTTACTATTATTTTATGTGATAGACATAAGCGTTTTTTGACGATTCGAAAGTGCATCTGGGGGGCGTAATTGAATAAAGATATTTTCATTTTCATTTCAACAGCTTTAGCCCACCAACCCGCATTGGGCCAGCGCGGTGGTGTTATGGCCCAAGCTCCTCAAGTTCCTCCCATGTAGGAAGGCCTGTGCCCAGCAGTGGGACGTATACAAGGTGTATCAGAATTACCAATAAAAAAGAAATACTTTATCGAAAACTCAAAATGAAAATGTCACTACTCTAGTAATCGGCTGTGAATGTCATTCAACCTAAAATTACTAGAGTACAACCTTACCTAGTACAACCTAAAATTACTGGAGTACAACCTTACCTAGTACAACCTAAAATTACTAGAGTACAACCTTACCTAGTACAACCTAAAATTACTAGAGTACAACCTTACCTAGTATAACCTAAAATTACTAGAGTACAACCTTACCTAGTACGACCTAAAATTACTAGAGTACAACTTTACCTAGTACAACCTAAAATTACTAGAGTACAACCTTACCTAGTACAACCTAAAATTACTAGAGTACAACCTTACCTAGTACAACCTAAAATTACTAGAGTACAACCTTACCTAGTACAACCTAAAATTACTAGAGTACAACCTTACCTAGTACAACCTAAAATTACTAGAGTACAACCTTACCTAGTACAACCTAAAATTACTAGAGGCCGATTACTAGAGTAGTGACATTTTCATTTAAGTTTTCGATAGCGAATTTATTTTTTATTCGTCATACTGATACACCTTGTATAGGCTGCTGATAGGTGTGGTGTGGTATGCCGTGGTACGTACTTGCCAATGTGGTCAGCCAGGGTCTGCGGTAGGTAGCCGGCGTGCGTGGCTGGTACATCGGCGGAGGCTGGGCGGCCTTCCTCTAGCACGGCTAGGGCCGATCGCGCCGCGGCCAACTTGGCCAACTTCTTGCTGGACCCTGTGTTGGACTCTACATTAGATCTTCGATATCGGTACTTGAAAGGCCCCCACGATAAATTATAGAAGGTGGTACTGTCAATACGACAGTAAATTTGCATTACAAATCTACAAAAATAACACCTCTTATTATAACCCCCTGTCAAGAATGTGTCGATTATACAATGAAAGAAAGAAAGAAAGAAAAAATGTTTATTTAGTGCCAATATGACAAAATACAAAAAACAGGAATGAGGTAAGACATAATAAATTAATTACACATCTGCAACTAAAATGGCTACCACTCAGCTTAATGTCACGCCACCAATGAGGAGCCATGACGCTGGTTTTCAGTGGCACCATAGTGGACAAATAACACTACCATCCCATAAAACTATACAGTTGGCTAATAATATATATCTGCTATATCTACTTAAACATAGAGTTGACAAAAATAACAAAACATGAAAACAGTTACAATCAAAACATGACATGTAAAACTTTACAATAGCATTGCGGTGATTGTGTAGTGTAAACTGGTGTAGTGTGGTAAAACAGTGTATGTAAATAAATAAAACATAAAGGAAATAAACTAGACAAGAATGATAAAATAGAATAAGAAAATAGAACAGCCGCTTAAAATTTTAATACTTGTTCTTGATACAGAAACTTTGAAAGCATATTTTTGAAAGAGTACAAAGATTTCGCGCACCTTACTGGTGGCGGGAGGTTATTCCAACACTTCGTGGCAGCATAACGAAAACTGCCACGAAAAGCAGCTGTTCTACATTTTGGGAACAAAAGGCGTGGAGCTATTCTCAGTTGACGCTCCGGGAACCTCAGTTTATCATACAAATATACTGGCGTCTTCCTGTTTATGATGCCGAAGAGTAGTGATGCAAGATGTAATTTACGTCGAGCAGACATATTCAACAATTTGTTGCGATTCAAAAAGGGAGTGATATGAGATCGACGAGGAACTGGGAAAAAGAAACGTGCACAAGCATTTTGTATGCGCTGTATCATTTTCTTGGTACGTTCCAACAGACATCCCCCAAACAAGGTATCAGCGTAATTGAGCTTTGATAGGACTAGTGTTTCACACAACTTTACACGCATGTCTACACTCAAGCAGTCGCGGACACCGTAAAGGACTTTTAGCCTGTAGAAACAGTTTCGCATTATTTCCAAAATGTGACTCTCGAACTGTAACTTTTCATCCATCAGAAGACCCAAGTTTCGCACTTGCGAGACCTGTTTTAGACGACTACCCATTACAGTAACTTGTGGGTCCCTAGCAGAAATATCCTTGACTACTGTTTTCGAACCTAACAGCATGTATTTGGACTTCTCAGAATTTAAAACTAAGTTGTTATGGTTGCACCAATTGAATATATGTTTTAAATCATTATTAAGTTTTTCAACAGCTGTTTCAGTGTCAATAGGTTTAAATGAAATGTACAATTGCAGATCATCTGCGTATAAATGATATTTACAGCTTGTAATGTTTTTCAGCAAATCGCTAGTATATAAAATAAAAAGAATGGGCCCCAAAATCGATCCCTGAGGAACTCCTCTAGCAACAGGTGTAGTACTGGAAATCAAAGAATCACCATGCTCATCTCGAGTTTGTACAAATTGTTTGCGACTACTAAGATAATCTGCAAACCACTTGAGAGTGTTTTTATCAAAACCATAATATGTGAGCTTAGACAAAAGAAGCGTGGTGTTAATTGTATCAAAAGCCCGAGAAAAATCTAGCAGAACCAAAATTGTGCCCTCGCCAATATCCTGGGCCGCCAGTATGTCATCTACAACATCAATCAAGGCCGTAGCCGTACTATGGGCCTTTCTGAAACCAGATAGTTTCATAGGCAAAACACCGTTCGACTCAAGATATTCGGTCATTTGAATGGAAACAGCTCTTTCAATGATTTTTGACATGAAGGGTAAAATACTTATGGGTCGTAGATCCTTGTAATTACTAGGATTTTGTGATTTTGGAATTGGCTTTACAATTGCCGTTTTCCATAAATCAGGAAATTCACTGGATTCAATGGACTTGTTTACTATAGAGGTAATATATGCTAATGTGTGCGGCAAAGTCATTTGAATCATACTCAGAGATATACCATCGACACCCTGTGCATTTGTTGTAAAAGATTTTATAATATTATGTATACAATGACTTATCGTGTAGTGATGGCAACAGCAATATTGACATTTTTAATCCTGGTCTCGCTTGTTTCAAGCGATGCGTTAGGTCTGCCCTCCATCCAGTTTTCTAATATATATACTCAATATTCAATCATTTATTGCCACCCTATAGTAGTACATAGGTGTTAAACATAATTATACAGATCACAGGGACCCTGTCAGCCATGGATGGGTAGATGAGAGGACGACGCCGACGACGTCTTACTCATTTAACAATTACCAATTCTTTAAACTTATTTGTGTGTACATGCATTTGTGTAATAAAATAGAGATAAATATAAATAGATACTCTTACCTTTAATCTATTTTGTCATTTATAGGTGTGTGTATAACATGTACGTAGTTACGCTCATGATAATTTGTTAAACATTGGAGTTTGGAGTTGAGTGTAACAATAATTGATGTATTCCACTTGTTTTACTTGGTGCTGCTGTGTGCACATACTTTGGCTTATTGTTTAGTTATAAAACTATGTAATCAAGTTATTTGATGTAATAGTGACTGTAAGCTGTTCTGTGTACCTAATAAATAAATAAATTAATAATAAATTGAAACATGGGCTATACTAGTTCATAGAAATAGTTTGCCACTTTCAAAAATACAAAATTGAAAATTTTAAGTAACCCCCGGCGTCATTAATCATCTTTCTATCTAACACCATCTCAATGAGACTATTCATAAAAGCCCAAACACGCTATATCTGCTGTAAGTTTCTGAAGAATTAATCATTTCGCAGACTTTTTGATGGTATAGGATCAGCTTAAGGTTAGTATGCCATGGGAATGTCACCAAAGTGACAGTGCACCAAATTTGAAATCAATCGGATCTGTAAAAGTTAGTAAAATCCTATTATGAAGAAAATGAGCTGATAGTCATCAAACGCCTGAACTGATCTTCATAAATTATAGCTAAGAACCATCGTAGTCACATCAGCTTTCAAACAAAAAAAACCGAATCTAAATCAGTCCATTTGTTTAGGCGCTACAATGCCACAGACAGACACACAGATACACAGACAGACATGTTAAACTTATAACACCCCTCTTTTTTCGTCGGGGGTTACTAACATAAAAAAATCAATTGTTTCAATTTATATAAGACAACTCTAAAAAAACACATTTTAAGTGACTATTCTGAATTCAAATAAACCAAAGCAATTGTCATTACCTTTAATCTCCATCACAATTAACGCAATAGAAATTGAGAGTCATTACTTATTAGGAGCCATATTTATAATTTAATGTCTACCTACATACAGTTTTGTTTCGCGTCCTGCACTTGTTTATTTTTAGATGTAATCTTGTATTTCTCTGTTAAGTGAATGTACATTCTTTATGAGAATTAAATATTTTAAACCGTATAAAAATATCTAAACTAGAAACATTTCACGGCCTAAGGCGGGGATCGAACCCGAGATCTTTCACAATCCGGGCGATTGCTCTAACCATCTGAGCTACCCACTACTTGGGATAACCCTGTGAAATTCTTCTAGTCCATCTGTATTTATCTGTAGTTGTCGTTAGCTTGTAACGCAAACACAGATAGACCAGAAGAATTTCACGGGGTTATCCCAAGTAGTGGGTAGCTCAGATGGTTAGAGCAATCGCCCGGATTGTGAAAGATCGCGGGTTCGATCCCCGCCTCAGGACGTGAAATTTTTATAAGTGAAAAAGTAACTCACCATATCCTTCGAATTTCTGTTCCTTGATTTGGCAGACGACCTTGAATCTCATGCTGTGGCTCAACTGTAGCGGCGCTGAAATGAACGGTTTACCGCTAAGTCTAAATTTAAGTACAGTGCATCTCTTTCTCTCAATATCAATACGAAAAGGAAGGCTGTCTTATAATCAGAGGTCGGAATTAGGTAGAGTTATTTATGTACTTACACTGATTTCATACAGCGAAAGATGAAAGTGGATATGCCTCAAATCCCGAGATTAATTTTAAAGAGCGGAAAACTACCGTGATTTATTAAATAAAAAACTTATTTACTTTTACACAATTTGAACCACTGCACGCAAAAAATAAACTAACATCAACAACATCTGAAGTCCGAAGTTGCAAAATTAGAAATCCCGGGAAGAGCCATATTAATATCAACATTTCGATGCAAGCACATAAATAACTCTAGATACCTAATTCCGACCTCTGCTTATAATTTGACATTTAGAAAAGTGCGTTCAATTTTCGACCCTATTGAACGTGATTTAAGAAGTACTTCCGTACATGCCGTCTAAAATTGTCTGTTTCTTCGAAATCTACCTAAATCTAGTAGACAGGTCTAAAAAAATTCTTGCTATCTTTTTCCTATTACATATTGCGAGAAAGAGATAAATACTGTACTTAAATTTAGATTGAGAGTGTATCTTCAGAATTAAGCCCACTGTTGGCTCAAAGTTAATCATAAAAACGATTAAAGTTAATGATTAAAAATCATTATCAAAAATTTGATCAAGATTAATTAGTCATAATCAAATTCTAAATGACCAAGTTTACTATTCATAATCATTAATCGTTAATTTGATCACTTGATTAATTATGAGGAGCCCGGTGGCGTATTGGTTTGAGCGCTCTGGTTTCTGAAAAACAAAGCAACTTTCGCCATGGGCGATCCCAGGATGGGTAAATCAAAGTTTGTTATCTCGAGCTCCTCCGTACTTCGGAAGGCACGTTAAGCCGTTAGTCCCGGTTGTTCCTGCAACCCCTTTAACCCACCAACCCGCATTGGGCAGCGTGGTGGTGTTATGGCCCAACCTCCTCATGTGTTTCTCCCATGTAGGAAGAAGGCCTGTGCCCAGCAGTGGAACGTATAATGACGATGTAATTTTTTTATATATACTACTAGATAACAAACAAGCTGACGGCCCACCTGATGGTAAGCGGTTACCGCCGCCTATAGTCACCTGCAATAACAAGGAACAAATCACTTGATATTGCAGGTGCGTTGTCATCCCGAGGCCTAAGGTGAAATGCCGTCCATGCCCAGTAATTACACTGGCCACCTTTCCCTTCAATCCGAAACCCAGCGAACTGTTTCACGGCTGAAATAAGAAAGGCGGTGGTACCTACCCAGACGACCCTACATGCCTAACACCTAGTAAATTTTCCTATGTTTCAAATCCCGCGAGACACATATACAGCTATCACTCTCACACACATTAAATTAGAAAGAGTCGAGTATACCTTGATTACCTTGCGTCGCGTCGAGCGGCGACCCATCTCCAAAGGTGCATATAAAAGCCAAGCCAGGATAGTTCTCGTACAAGATGTTTATGGGGCTTTTGTGGGTAGTTGTGTTGTTTGTTGCGCCGAACAATGCTGTGGCGGGGGAAGAAAGCACTGTGGGTGGGGGAGTGGTCGCTGGAAATAAACATATTTATACTTATTATAAAAATAATTTACACAACTAAGCAATAATAACTGGGCATGGACGGCATTTCATCTTAGGCCACAGGATGACAACGCACCTGCAATATCAAGTGCTTTTTCTTGTTATCGCAGGTGTGTATAGGCGGCGGTAACCGCTTACCACCAGGTGGGCCGTCGGCTTGTTTGTCATCTAGTTGTATAAAAAAAAGCAATCTTTTTAATGGGGATATTGACTGTTTTGAAATTAAAATATAAAGGCTTTGCCAAACAGAACGCGTACTTAGTGCGCGTTAGAGCGTTAGCCTGACGCCGCGCTATAGGGTCGATTGGTGTTGTATTATAATGTATAAGCCTTTAGCCGTCAAATAGAGCACGGGCGTTGCGTACTGCTAGCGCCGGTACACTGTTTTACTCTGAAGCAGTAAAGTGTTGCTTCAGAGCAGTAAAGTTGTATGAAAATCCATTACTGCATTGTTTTCGTAAGCCAAAAATCCCAGGTGACTGCCCAATCGCAGACTGGCTACTAGATTTATACCAGCCAATCAGCGCTATTCTGACCACACAACAGGCCAATCGCAGGCTACAAGCATGACCAACTAGTTTTCTACCAGCCAATCAGCGCTATTTTTAATCCCGGGAACAATGGCAGAATAAATAAACAACCATTGTAAAAAAATATTCTAATAAATTGTTTCTACTTTATTTGACTTCAGTTCTGTATTTGGTAGTTGGAAGAAAAGCAGATTATTGCACTCGTGTTTTACAGCCTGAAGCTCGGGCTCCAAACTATCACTCGATGCAATTATAAGTCACTTTCTGCTCGGTGCAACAATCTATTATTAATGAAAATGTATCTAAAGAAGAAAAAATTCACGTCTTGAGGCGGGGATCGAGCCCGCGTCCTTCCGCAATCCGGGCGACAGCTCTTCACATCTGAGCTACCCAGGACTTGGGATATCCCTGTGAAATTCTTCTAGTCTATCTGTATTTGCGTTATAAGCTAACGTCCACTCTACAATGTCGAGATGTTATATTTCAACATCCGAAACAAGTATTTTTACAAATACCTACGATTCAGTTAAGTTGGGGCAGTGCTTTCAAATATTCTTAATTTCAGTTTTATCATTATTATAAATGTTTGTGTGGGTTGGGTGAACGTTAGCTCATAACGCAAATACAGACTAGAAGAATTTCACAAGGATATCCCAAGTCCCGTGCAGCTCAGATGGTTAGAGCTGTCGCCCGGATTGCGAAAGGTGGCGGGTTCGATCCCCGCCTCAGGACGTGAATTTTTCTAGTTTAGATACATTTTTATTAGTAAATAATTTTTCAATCATTTATAATAATGTTAAAACCAAAATTAAGAAATCTACTATTACTTCGAAGTCTGTTAAAAATCAGGAAGTTTAGGATCACTCACCAGGACTGGCTTCAGGCTTGGTCACCAGAACAGTCGGCGGTGGCCTCACCTTCGTCTCCAGGCATTGGAACTCCGACACTGCGAAGTTTTACATGATAAATGTTGATTTATTTATCAGCTGCACCCGGCATGCTTGGTGGTAGGGCTTTCCTAAGTCCGCCTGGCTAGCTACCACCACCTTGCCCAAATCTGCCGCCATAACAATAATGTTAACAGCATTGTTGTGTTCCGGCAGTTGGAGGTAAGATAGCCAGTCCCTGTGTGGTTGAGGAATCCGGGTGTAGCTCGCTTACATCTGCTGCCTTATCTTCACTTACCATTAGGTGAGATGAAGGCCAAGAGTTACCCTATTAGGAATTTCAATCACAATAATAATAATCTTACTCACACCTATTATTTAGCCCAAAGTAAGCATCATTAAGAGCTTGTGTTATGTATACTAGATAACGGATAAATAAGTATAATAATATGTTTATAAACATTAGACATATATTAAAAAAAAAACATATAAACATCTATGACTTGTTTCTTTGTCATACTTCCAGAACTTGGAATTCTTTGCCAGCTGATGTGTTTCCTACATCTTACAACATGGGACCCTTCAAAAGAGGTGTGAAAAAGCATCTTTCGCGCCGGCAAGGTGGAGGCGCCCAGAGCAGTGTCTGAACTGCACTAGCTGTCTTCGCATATGGACTCTTCTTACCGCTTCACATCAGGTGGTGTTGAGTCATTTGTCGTGCTTTGTATAATAAAAAATGCTCGTACTCAGCATACAAACATTTGCCCCTACCGGGATTTGAACCAGTCGGCCAGCCGGTCGTCAAACAATGTAACCGTCGGCTTAGTATCGCCATTTGATTCTCGTAATTTAAGGCCTGTGTTAAATCTATGAACATTATTATAACGTTGTGTAACTTCGTGAAATAACTCTATAAAAATTCCAAAAAAAAATGATGTATTACCACCCACAGATCCCAAAAGTGGCGTTACACTAAAACTAAGATATTGGGCCTAATTCTGGGAACACACTTTAATTCTAAATTTAAGTACAGTATATCTCTTTCTAGCAATAAGTCATAGGAAAAAGATTGCAAGAATCTGTTTAGAGCTGTCAATTAAATTTAGATAGATTTCATAGAAACCATAGACAATTTTAGACGGCATGTACGGAGGTGCCTTTCTAAATGTCAATTTATATGACAGCCATCCTTTTGTATTCTATTTGAAAGAAAAAAACAGACTGAACTTAAGTTTAAACTTAGCACTGTGTTCTCCAGAATTAGGGCCATTGGCAGTTATAACTATATCATTTCATCATACCCGGGTACTTAGTAGGCTCGTCGCTTGTGAAGTCTTGGTGGGGCGCCGGTGTCGGCAAAACGCGACCTGCCCGAGCCAACAAAGCGGCGAGACAGGCGCGAGCGGCCGAAGCTCTAGCCTCGCGTTTACTGTGGCCCCACCCTTCGAACGTCATGTCGGCTACCTGACCGGACAATAGGGCGGATGACAACATTTTTTTCATTTCATAAAAAAGAAGTTTGGATATTCTTAATTTTTGATTTTAACATTATTATGATTGAAAAATTACTTAGTAATTAGAATATAAAACTAGAAAAATTTCACGATCTTTCGCAATCCGGGCGACTACTAACCACTGAGCCACCCAGGACTTGGGATATCCCTGTGAAATTCTTCTAGTCTATCTGTATTTGCGTTATGAGCTAACGTCTAACCTACAATGTCGAAATGTTCTATTTCAACATCCGAAACGAGTATTTTTACAAATACCTACGATTCGGTTACGTCGGGGCAGTGCTTTCAAATATTCTTAATTTTTGATTAAGAATATAGACTAGAAGAATTTCACAGAGATATCCCAAGTCCTGGATGGCTCAGTGGTTAGAGCAGTCGCCCGGATTGCGAAAGATCGCGGATTCGATTCCCGCCTCAGGACGTGAAATCTTTCTTAAATTATAAGACAACCATCCTTTTCGTATTCATATTGAAAGAAAGAGATGCTCTGAATTTAAATTGAGTTTTTTGAAAATTCTCTGACAAACATTTCAGACTAGTCTGACTTATATGCATTGCAAATCTTGTTAAAATTACTTTGTTCGTTTAAATCTGAATATTATTACAACATCTTACCTGCACAGTTACACAGAAAGAAGGATAGTGTTCCTGTCCCACTCTACCGATATAATTGAACTGAGGAGCGACGCCTAGCTCGTTCAGTACCGATATCGCATTCATGTATTGCAATTGCACATCACTAATTCTTTTTAAATTGTCCATGGTGCTTTGGCTAAGGGGCATTATCAAAAATTTGACTTTTTATGTAGCAAGCGTAAATGGTACTATGTTTTTATACATACTAATAAGTATATAAACATTATACAAACAGACAGCCAGACAGAAACACAGACAGACGCTATGACGTTGCTATGTGCTGCCACATTAGTGTTTAAAAATGTTTACAAACATTTTCTAACACTAAAACATTCACTAACAAATGTTAGGAATTGTGACATTCTCTTAGGAATTGTTAAATGTTTTAAGTGCTCCTACACTGATGGAAAATGTTTATAAACATTTATAACATTTGAAATTATTAACAACAAAACATTTGGCCTGACTTATATGTTTAAACAAATGATAACAAATGTTTTATTTTGTTATAATTTGTTAACTAGTTTAGAAATGTTTACTAACACTATCTAACATGAAAACATTTTCTAACATTGTGATCGTATGTTTCTTAACAAATGTTTACTAACGTTTGTAAACATTTTCAAACAGCAGTATGGCAGCACCTGTTAGTTAACATTTTTTTGTAATAGTCATACAAATGGGATTTTGACGTATTAAGCGTGCAAGTGCTTCTATTTGAATACAGTTATTTTCTTTTCATTAAATGCAAAAGTAAAGGGGGACGCTCTCGGAAACGAACGCCGGTAGCAATGGCAATAGATCTAAACACGACTTGCTAAAAAATAAATTAAAATCGCGAAAAAAAAAATCAGCTGTTCCATACAAACAGCCCCCCAATCCTGCTATTTATTTTCCTAAACGGATCGGCAGCGGTTCGGTATCGTTACCAATGCGGTTGTAATACAAAAAGGTATTCCACTATCATTGCTTAAAAAGCCGAAACGCTAACAAAACGCTCTCGGTTGGTTCAACTTCGGCGTGATAATTGTTAGCAATATTGCAAGAAACAAATATATTTTGGCTTATTGATTAGACAGTTGTTAATTTTGGACAGTTCGAACAAAGAACTATCGATGCGTTTCGGCTGCCACAAATGTCAAATATTTAGCAGAATACGAAACAATGATTGAAGCGAGCGGTTCGCGTTACGTGTTTGTTATTAGAATACCAAACTGATGTGCTTCGATTGCGTTGAGTTAGCAGAATACAAAAACGTTGTAACTTAAGCGTTTTCGATTCGTTTCAGATCGAAATACAATAGCAGAATTGGGGGGCAGGCCGTGTAGAGGTTACAATTTGTATGAAACAGTTGTTTTTTCCAAGATTTCAAATTTATTTTTCAGCAAGTCATGTTTAGGGTGACCAGCACTGCCGCCTGCCTTCGTTTTCGAGAGCGTTCCTTAACACAATGTATAGTAGAGGTTCCCAGACATTTTTCTTATAAACCATGTTCAAAATATAGCTGGTACCGGTGGATCCCCTGTAGCTACATTTCTAACATATTCCCAAAACTCGACAAAAATGTGTTTTATTGTCACGCCAATGTCGAGTCTCCCGTGGACTCCGGGGGTCCTACTTTGGGAACTTAGGGTCTCGAGCTAGACTGCATCACAACCGCACCCCAACTGCATAATTGCAGTTGACACAACTGCAATGAAACTGCAAACTAGCTGTGCTGACAGATTGCAGTCAGTGTTGACATTCCAAGGACGCAAGCTAGCTGCGCGGTCTACATCATCAACCTAAACACGGCCCACTGCTGGGCACAGGCCTTCCTGCATGGGAGAAACACAGGAGTTTGGGCCATAACACCACCACGCTGGCCCAATGCGGGTTGGTGGGTTAAAGCGGTGGCAGGAACAGCCGGGACAAACGAGTGACTACTATTTTTTGTTTGGGCCATCCCGGGACCTACCATGACGAAAGTTGATTTGGATGCAAGCAAAGATCTATTGATCGACATAATTAGACATTTAAACTCGACACAACGGATGCCTTTATACAAATTTTGAATTTAGAAATCGGTAAAACGGTTTTTGTCGATATGTCTTCGGCATTTCATCTAGGATGACAACGCACGTGCAATATCAAGTGATCTTTCCTTGTTGTTGCAGGTGTCTATAGGCGGTAACCGCTTACCATCAGGTGGGGAATCAGCTTGTTTGTCATCTAAATGTATATTTAAATAAATATGAATCAACAAATTTTGCTTATCGAGAGAGCCGAGCTCGCAGTTCGTGGACCAAGCTTTGTTCAGTCCTAATGCAGTACAAAAAGTAAAAAAAAGTATTTTTATTACTGGTCGTAGGAACTGAACATCGGCTGCAATAGAATTGTACAGTTGGCTTGCAGTTGTGTCAACTGTATTTTAACTGCTATTTTACCGTCGGAGTGTTGTTGAAATTCAGTTCGTGACCCGTCTGTCTAAAGCCTTTCTTGTCTGTCTTTCGAAGCGATTCACTGGCGCTTTGGAGCGAAATTTGGAACGGGATTTTAGATAAATATTTTTTAAAGATTGAAAATAGAATAATACGTGTTTGGTGCTATGTTTGGTGCTATATTAGGTACTACACGATATGAAACACTTGCTCAAAAGAGATGTTCCAATAATGTATGGATACCCGGCCAGCTCTATGTATACTGAAAAATAGGTAAAAATATGCATAACAATGTTCAATTGTCCATTTTCTATAAAAAACAAGAACTTTTATAGAAAAAAATGGAACACAGCCAAATATTCATCATGGCGCGTATGTCACTTTGGTGACGTTTAGTTGACTTCTATGTCGCCCGCCATATTGCCATAGTGAATAACGTTCAAATCGACACAAAACAGACTATGCATGAAAACGAATTATTAGTTTTGTTCGCGGATTCAGGAGAATTCTTCTGTTTTTTTTCTTTGTCAACATGCCAATTAAGCCCCTTCCTCGATTGTGCACTGAACTTTTAAAATATTATAACAATATCACTTAATCACACTTATATAAACAGTACTATCGGTGATTGTTCGCGTATCGCTACTTAGATTACAGAGAGGGCATTGTATCAATGATAACATGTCGATATGAATCGGCCGTATTCTTTAGACTGAGATAAAATTGACGTAATAAGCACTGAAACTACATATTTGAGATGAGATACATACAGTAAATGGGCAATAAGTTAATTTAATTTATGTACCTACTTATGTAATACTAGCTTTTGCCTGCGGCTCGGCCCGCGTAGATGTTATCGCTCCAAAACGTATCTTATGTCCCAGGGTCTCAAACTATCTACACAACAAATTTCATCTAAATCGGTTTAGTGGTTTAGCCGTGAAAATGTTAAAACAAACTCACTTTCATATTTGTAATATTAGTTAGTATTAGTTTGATTTAATTATTTTTTGCCTTTTTAGTGTTTTGATGTCGGTTATGTTTTTGTAAAAAAAAACAATTCACGATTTTCAATGGTTAAGGAGATTGCCACAGGACAGTATTTTAAAAAATATTAGCGTATCTCAACATTTTAAAAACATAATATAAGTATATAATTTTTTGTAAATTCTACGTTTTTTCACACATTTTCTGTTTGGAAATAAGTTTTACGAAATAAACAGTCATTTGAGTATTTCCTAACGACAAATAACCCTCCATGTTGAATCTATACTTTTTATAAGCGAAAGGTTAATAACCGTACAGCCAAATACTAATCATAACGAGTTTTCATCGTCCTCATAAACTGAAAATAAATATGTTTGCACAACCTATACAATTATAACTTAGTTTTATAGTTTTACGACAATGGGAACAGCATGACAATGTCAAAATAAAATAATTTTCAACACATTTGTTTAAAAAAATGCATTTTCAACCTATTTGCTCGAAAAATGTATTTACGAAGCCTGTATATATAGTTCGAAAGTTAAATATACTGTTTCGAACTATATGTGTGTATATAGTTCGAAAGTTAAATATACACTACACAACGGAGCTGCGCTAAAATAAGCAGCCACACCTTTAAGTACCTGTTTTACCGCACCGTGTGTATTCTTTCTTTACGATTTTTTTATCTTTAAATAATATTTGTGGTATGTGGCAAGATCCCCACGAAGGGCAGTGGAGTTTGCGGGGTGTTTTAGTGGGTATTCTTAGTGCCATTACGATCAGGCACTGGGCTGGGCGAAACCCACACATGCCCGTCTGTAAGTGGATTACTCCCCAAAAAAAGGGGTGTGTGTGCGATAGGGTATGTTACAAGGTATAGGGTAGGGTATGTGGTATGGTGTGTGGTAGAGTATGTGACAAGGCATGTGGTAGAATATGCGCTAGGGTATATTACAGGGTTTTTTATATGTGGTATATTTTATTTATTTATTTTATTGCTCTCCACAAGTAAATCAAGGTGTTACAAAACTTTTTGGAACATTGTGGGCCCTGTAGGGCATGACAATAGTATTTAATTGGGGCTTACATAACTCTATAACCAAGATACAAAAACATTATAATAACATGCACCCCCATTATAATTATAAATATATTATGAACTATCATTATTATCACTATAGATTGCGTAATTGTTATATAATTCTAATTCTATTTAATGTACATATTATGTTCCTATTGTATCAATTTCACATACCTACAATAAAATCAGTATTCATTTCATTAACAAATAAAGTTAGTCTAATTGAAATTTATCTAATTGATAATTTTATTTCCATTTCATTTATAGTATATGGTACCTATTGGATTGATTACATATACTTACAATATAAAATTAATTAATTAGTTCATTATCAAATACAATTAATGTAATTCATAACATAATCGAGTTCTTATTTATCTAACTAATAATTCTAATTTATTTCATTTTATATATGTATTTTATATGTGTGGGTATGTGATAGGGCTCGTGGGGCCTTGTTGACTGCACCTATCGTTTAAGTCTAAGCTATTTGTATTTGTCTACTTTTTCTTTGTATCATTGTCTAAGCTTCTTGTTGTATGTATGTTTTGTGCGTGTCAATAAAATTATTTTTCTTTCTTTCTTTCTTTGATAGTGTAAATGACAGGGTATGACAGGGTAAGATATGACTACTACATACCTAACCACTTTTAAGGTATGTAGTAGATTATGCGGTAAGGTATGGGCATATGGTAGGGTAGGATAAATGGTAGGGTATGTGGTACAAGGTAAGTGGTAGATTATGCAATAGGGTATATTACAGGGTAAATGGTAGGTTATGTGGCAGGATATTTGTTAGGGTATATGGTAGGGTAGGGTATGTGGTAAGGTGTGTGGTAGAGTATGTGACAAGGTATGTGGTAAGCTATGTAGTAGAATATGCGCTAGGGTATATTACAGGGTATGTGGTAGGATATTTGGTAGGGTATGTGGTGGGGTATGTGGCAGAGTACTGACCGTAACAGCGACAGTAAAGCTGGGACAGTGCGCCGGGCCGCCCTGCCTCAGCACGCTATACGTAACTCTGACGCCCAGCTCGTTCAACGCGGAGACGGGCGACTTGCCTCCAGACTCCACTGCGTCCGCCGCGTTGGCCAGTGCCTGGGAGGTGGGCATTGCAATCATAAGCTCAGAATAACTAATAGTATAGCGGAAGGTTGACTCTCCAAGAAAAGCAAAGTTTAAGTGTGAAAATATGTAAGTAAGTAAAGATTAGGTAAAAAAAACTCTGAAACATTTTTTTAGTATAGTTTCTAGTTTCTCTCTTTTTTAAGAGATTCTCTATTTGCACAAATTTAAAAATAATAATAAGTAAAGCTTTTAACATATACTTATAATAAGCTGGCTAACCTGTAGTTTCTAAGAGTGTTGTGTATACTTGTAATAGGTTCATACATTAGGAATGTAGAATGGATGTTTATATGTTTATTTAGTATATTTCTAATATTTATATACATATAATTATAAATATTTATCCGTTATCTAGTATCCATAACACAAGCTCTTAATGATGCTTACTTTGGGCTAGATAATAGGTGTGAGTGTATGAATATATTATAATTAATGATAATAATATATGTATACAAATACTAGCAATATACTAAATAAACATATAAACATCCATGACTGTAAACAAAGACTCGTACTCATCATACAAACATTTGCTCCTACCGGGATGCGAACCCGGGACCTCTTGACCGAGTAACCTGCATAACAAGGGGTACAGACCGCTCGACCGGCCGGTCGAGCGGTCGTCGAATAAAAAATAAATAGTAAAAGAATACAAATTGAAAACATTACAAAAACTGTTTGTAAGGAGTATGCAACAATCGAGGAGCTCGGTGGCGTAGTGGTTTGAGCTCTCTGGTTACGATTACGGGAACAAAGCAACTTATGCCATGGTCGATCCCGGGATGGGAAAATTTAAATTTGTTCTTTATTTTTGATTTTAACATTATTTTAAATGTTTGAAAAATTACTTAGTAAATAAAATATAATAAAACTAGAAAAATTTCACGTCCTGAGGCAGGAATCGAAGTAATTTTTCAAACATTTAAAATAATGTTAAAATCAAAAATATTTGAAAGCACTGCCCCAACTTAACCGAATCGTCGGTATTTGTAAAAATACTCGTTTCGGATGTTGAAATAGAATATTTCGACATTGTAGGGTGGACGTTAGCTCATAAACGCAAATACAGATAGACTAGAAGAATTTCACAGGGATATCCCAAGTCCTGGGTGGCTCAGTGGTCAAAGCAGTCGCCCGGATTGCGAAAGGTCGCGGTTTCGATTCCTGCCTCAGGACGTGAATTTTTCTAGTTTTATTATATTTTAATTACTATTTAAATTTGTATTCCCTCACTCCGTGTTTCGTGGTGAACGACAAGCCGTTGGTCCCAGTTGTTACTGCAACCGCTTTAAGCCACCAACCCACAAGGGCAGCGTGTTGGTGTTATGGCCCAAACTCCTCGTGTTTCTCCCATGCAGGAAGGCCTGTGCCCAGCAGTGGGACGTATATAGGCTGGTCATGATGATAACGATGAAGTATAGTTGTCATAGCCTCACCTGTAAGTTCCATTTGAAACCGGCCCCCAATCTGATGCTGGGAGCTGATTTTTTAGCGGGAGGCTCTCCATCTGAAAATATATATTTTTTACAAGAGTGTCAAACAAGCATCCGGCCCGACTGATGGTAAGCGTACAGTGCATATAGACGCTCGTGCATCTTCGGCACTACTCATGCGTCACCGTAGCCTATAGACGCTCGTAGCACCTTGGCACTACTCACGCGTTGTCACCGTAGCCTATAGACGCTCGTAGCACATTGGACACTACTCACGCGTTGTCACCGTAGCCTATAGACGCTCGTTGCACATTGGGCACTACTCACGCGTTGTCACCGTAGCCTATAGACGCTCGTAGACCCTTGGGCACTACTCACGCGTTGTCATCATAGCCTATAGACGCTCGTAGCACCTTGGACACTACTCACGCGTTGTGACAGTAGCCTAGAGCCGCTCGTAGCCCCTTAGGCACTACTCACGCGTTGTCACCGTAGCCTATAGACGCTCGTAGCACCTTGGCACTACTAACGCTTGTTACTGTAGCCTATAAACGCTCGAAGCATCTTGGGCACTACTCAGCTCAAGGTTAGCAGGACTTGGAAATACCACCGAAGTAAAAGCAAATTCCAAATCAATCGTATCTGTGAAAGTTAGTAAAAGCTTTTTGTCAAGTAGGAAATGAGCTCATAGTCATCAAACGCCTGATCTGATCTCTATAAATTATAGCTAAGAACTATCATGATTACGTAAGCTTTCAAACAAAACAATCGAATCACAATCGGTCCATTCATTTAGGAGCTACGACGGCACAGACAGACACACATATACACAGACAAACACGTCAAACTTATAACACTCCTCTTTTTTATCAGGGATTAAAAAAGAGAAATGATAAGTGGTAGCAGCAGTTCTATGTTTTAATTTATTACTCTTATATTTAATTATCGAAATAGCATTTGTTAATTTATGTCTTTCTTAGTAAAATTCGACCGGTAATTACCACTATTTATAATGGTACATTTAAATACCACTAGAGGAGCTCGGTGGCGTAGTGGTTTGAGCGCTTTGGTTTCGATAACGAAAACAAAGCAACATTCGCCATGGTCGGTCCCGGGATGGGTCAACCAAAATTTTTAATCTTCGAGCTTTTCCGTGCTTCGTCGTGCACGTTAAGCCGTTGATCCCGGTTGTTACTGCAACCGCTTTAACCCGCCAACCCGCATTGGGCCAGCATGGTGGTGTTATGGCCCAAACTCCTCATATGTTTCTCCCATATAGGAAGGTCTGTGCCCAGCAATGGGACGTATATAGGCTGATGTGAAATACCACTAGGTCATACCTTTCTAAAATTGAAAAAAAATATTTTCATCATTACGAGATAAAGGACTTCCTATTCAAACCATTATTCGCCAATCTGGTAATTCCGTCGCCCACTAAGACCTTTAGATGCTCAATTATTATCGTTAGTAAATTACCACAAACCTCCACAGCGCCCGACTTCACAATGAACAAGAATTACCATAACTGCCAGATTTTCCAAATACAATTCACAAGCATCTTTGTTAATCCTTTGAAGCCCGATAAACCGGACACAATTAATTTTTTATTGTTAAGGCAACTTAAGTTGCCGTCGGGCCTGGGCATTGAAAGTAAGGTAACCGATAATAAGCTCCTTCGATATACAGTAACAAAAACAATTGCATAAAAACATACTCACCTATTATCTTAATTTCCACGTTACGAATGTCACACATTTGTTTGATTTGTAAAAAACAATATAGAATACGACTGACGAACACACGAAAGACGAATTGAACACAAAAAAGGATTATTCTATTAAATTTTCCACAAAAACACAAATTCTATGCAAGTGCAACAGTAAAATATTTGAATGAGAGACGCACGATGACTAAGCTAGTGTATAATTTCTAAAACTACCCTCAATTTTCAAATTTTTTTTTAGTTCGTTCTCCCTACAATGGGAAGGCAACGGAAACTAATGTCCATACAGCCATGTCTTCAGTATTTCATATTTCTTCATTTATTGCATTGAAATGCTGGTGTTATACATTTCAATGCATCTTGGGAGTATTTGACGCGAAATATATGATGACAGTCTCCATATATGCTACTTGATGAGGTAGATAACCACTAAATTTTCATCGTATTTCACACCATAATCACTTTTATTCTAATAACCTTTTAGTTGTTCGTCAACACAAACACTTTGTATATAAAACAACACCACTTTTATAACACAAAGTTCGCTCCGACACAAATTTTGATCAATAAAATAAAAATCTTGACCGACGCCATTAAAACCCGCCAAACACACCCTCAATTTTCAAAGTTAATTGGAGTTTAGTATTCAAAGGCAAAAGGTTCCGGGAGCCATACAGCCAAGAATGCTGTTTATTTCCTGTGTTTTTCGGGTCTGTCTGTGAGCTCAGAATTACCTAAAAGGAGATGGTTCATATCCGGCCAGTTATATACATGTAACAGTATTTCAAAAAATCAAGAAAAATCTCCTGATTCCGGGAAAATTACTAATAATTCGTTTTCATGCATACTTTGTGTGTACAAAAGTAGAAATATGTCGTCGATTTCACCGTTATTGAATATGGCAATATGGCGGGCGACATAGAAAGTAACTAAACGTCACCAAAGTGACATAGGCGCCATGTTGAATATTTGGCTGTGTTGCGTTGCGGTTTTTCTTTAAAAATTCTTGTTTTGTACCACACAACAAAGCAAATAAAAAGAAAATGGACAATTGAATACTGTTCTGCATACCTACTTTGCAGAATAGTGTACATAGACTGGGCCGGGTCTCCATACATTTTTGGAACAACTCTTTTCCTAAAATTATTATTACGAATAAATATGTAAAATATAGTAGACTACTTACATATATTTGTACGAGTATGGCGCCTTTTTTGAGGCGCGAAGTTTTGGACCATGTCGCTCGTGGACGTTATATCACCGCTTGACATCTGAAAACATAAACATAGGCTATGTTGACTACCAAAAAGGTTCTTGTAAATACAGAGTGTTTCAAAATTCCGAAATAAAATTTAAAATTTTATTTCGAAATAGGGTAGTTGACAACTTTTTTTTTACTTCTGAAATAAGAAGTTTAAAACTAAAGAAATATTGCAAAAGAAATAGTATGTCTAAGAGTTTCACAGATATAGTGGTATGTTTGATGTGTTGCGGCGCATCGTCCAAAAACGCTCCATAGAAAATCTACGGAACAGGTGACGTCACATGTTCCTATATTACTAAGAGATATATGGGAATACTGACAAATTTTATAACAACTATGTATTATGTATGTTTTCATTCATAGTTGTCATAATAATAGTTGTTTTAATTGATGTCAGCAATCTAATATCATTTACATTTTTGATAAAATGCGAATAAAGAATGTGAATTGTATCTCTCAGAAACTACATTATCATTTATTTATAAAATTCCAACACAATGCTGTCGTTTTGTATAGCAAGCAGATAATGCGCGCCTTCAATACAAAAAGATAATGGTCTCTTGTTTCTTAGTTCTCACAAATTGGTATCGGAATTCTATATATCCATGTCTACATATTGTCTATTGTCTCCATGTCTACATCAAACACAAAGAAGTTTAGTGACTGGTTTCTTTGTTGTACTTCCAAGATGGAATTCTTTGCCAGTTCATGTGTTAACTGCTTCGTATAACATGGGTTCCTTCAAAAGAGGCAAGTTTGCACAACCTATGTAGCTCTGTTGTCAATATAAAACTCTCGATGTGAACAGGGAAATGTGTGAGTAGTGTTTGGGTACCATCTTGGGCTGGCACAAGCTATGGCAAGGCTATGGTAACCAAATTTGCAAAATGGACAGACAGCGGAGTTTTAGTAATAGGGTTCCGCTTTACTAGTAGTTAATCATACTAAAACCAAGCACTGTAAGAAATAACACATTATATTTACAAGCAAAAAAAATCTAATTATGAAATAATTAAATTAAATTGTAATAGAGGATAGACACAAAAAAACTCGTAACAAAACACATCAAGCTGCATATCTTAGATTGATTCATTTTCTAATATTTAAATACATACCCACTCCTCAAAATTATCTGTAACAATAATTATTGATTCATTAAAGTAATATAATAGATAATGTCGCCACCATCTGGTTAAATACGCCGCTTAATTGGATGCCTAGCCTGTTGATAAAACGCCGGCATTCAATCAAATGCCTAGGCTGATAGTTAATTGAACTAGACTCACTTAACGCGTAACGACTTGGCGTACTAAAAGGATTGTCTAATACTGAAGAGTTTTGGTTTGATTAGTGGGTTCAAGGTTATCTTTTTTATGACTTAAAAAATCTGGCAGGCTCTCTCTGGTGGAGTTAACTGCCAGGGACAGGAAAAGTTGGAACGCATTGGAGACGGCCTATAGGGATAACAACTCTTGACAGATTAATATGCATAAAACTGCCAGCATTGTGACAATAAGAAACCATTGTATCTGGAATGTGTACCTTGAAGGATAACATTGAAATAAATGTTTGAAAGATACTATTGAAAATATCAAACCTAGAAAAATAATATTTTTTAAGAATAGAATAATAACATTAGTTGGTCTTAAATATTATACACAGTTGTCTTGTCTATGTTTTTGTAATGCAACTTGTTTTTAAAAGGTAAGAACATAGGTCAGAGAAACTTCAATTCCAAAACAATTTAAAAGACAAAACAATAAAATGTAAGACATTTACCGCCCCAAGAGGTTATGCCGCTCAGAAAACGGGGCATTTCATACCGTGTAATTAAAAATACAAGTGTACTCACCGTTTTTTGTAAAATCCATTGTTATTTTGATAAATTAACTTTATCCTGAGCGCAAGAAACAAAAACATGAGGATGTAAATAAATGAAAAATTATGTACCGGCTGTACTTCTCACATCTTCAGGTATTTGTAATATAAAAATAAGTGCTATGTAATATAATTTACTTCTTACCCTTATTCTTTTTTACATTCTTACCATTAATTCTATAGCAAGTAAATAAAAATGTAATTACCAATTTATTTACCAAAATGGAATAAAATAATTCCTTCGTTGAGTACCTACCTAGTCAAAGACACAGATTACTATAAGATGTCAAAGATGACATGACCGACCACAGATCACTATAAAGTAATAATTATGAGCTTAGTGATATGACACAGATCACTAATTCACTAATATTACTGTCAAAGATAACTTTTTTCTAATTAAATATGGCTTGGTTCCCTTTGAGCCAACAAATCACCAATAAAGTTGTAGTTTACAAGAAGTATTTGGCGAGATTTCGTGGTGTCAGTCAAGTATTTCATTGCAATAATTAAAAATTGTGTCTGAGCTAACTTTGTGTTATAAAACTGGTATAGTTTTATGACCCAAGTGTTTGCGTTGACGCAATTAAAAGATTATGAGAATAAAAGTGAATGTGGTGTGAAAGACGATGAGAACTTTTTCGTGGTTATCCACCTTATCAAATGGGATCATGGGGACTGTGATCATATATTTCGCGTCAAATAAGGCATTGAAATGTCTAAAACTGGCATTTCAATGCAAGAAATAAAGAAGTAATATAATACTTAAGACATGGCTGTATGGGCATTAGGTAGGTACCCTTTGCCTTCCCATTACAGGGAGAATGAGTAAAACAAAAGGAGTATTAGCCAGTCAAAATTTTTATTACAATAATTAAAAATTGTGTCGGAGCGAAATATGTGTTATAAAATTGGTGAAGTTTTATAAATCATGTGTTTGGGTTGACATGCAACTAAAAGATTATTAGAATAAAAGTGATTATGGTGTGAAATACGACGAGATTTTTTTGTGGTTATCCACCTCATCAAGTAGCTTCATATGGAGACTTTCATCATATATTTCGCATCAAATACTCCCAAGGTGCATTAAAATGTGTTATTTCAGTATTATAATGCAATACATGAAGAAAAAAATACTCAAGACATGGCTGTATGGGAATTAGTACCGTTTGCCTTTCTTTTATAGGGAGAACTTAACAAAAAACAAACAAAAGAGGTGTTTGGCGGGTTTTTGTAGTGACAGTTTAAAAATTGTGTCGGAGTGAACATTGAGTTATAAAAGCGGTATAGTTTTATTATTGAAGTGTTTGTGTTGACGTGCAATTGAAATATTATTGGAATAAAAGTGATTATGGTGTGAAATACGATGAGAACTTTTTTGTGGTTATCCACCTCATCAAGTAGCACTTGGAGACTGTCATCCAAAATAGATTTTCTTGCTTTTTAGATAAAGTTAAATAAACAAAAACGCGCTCTAACAACTCAAAGGTTTCGCGCCTTTTTGTTCTTGGAACAACGTTACAAAATTCCTTGTCAAAACTAACCGCAAAGGAAGGGTCTAGCCATACAGAGATTTCTTAAGTATTTTTATATTCCTGTAATTATTACATTATAATGCGGAGCTATAAACATTTTATTGCATCTTTGGAGAGTTTGGTGGCAAACATTTACAAGATGATGGCCTCAAACAAGCTATTTTCTTCAGGTGTTTATCTACGATAAAATAAAACGAACTTAATTAATAAAACTCAATACACATTTCAAAATCTCTTTTGAAAACTTTGATGAAAAGTTTTTTAAGTAGGAGAATTAAAAACATATAGTTTTGAAACATTTATTTTCTTTATAATCTACTATTAGATATTCAATACAATAAAATGTTTGGTATTAACGTATATGTTGAAGTGTAATTTTTAAATTTTAACATTGGTTTTCACTGTAGATGCAAGACATTTTAAGTCTCAATTGTTTTATTATAGCAAGGATGATAGAAGTAAAGGATTGCCAATGTCTAATGTCGCGTAAATTAGTACCTAAATATCGACGAGATGTCGCTAGCAGTATCAAATCATAAAAATACACATTCCGTCAATACTTTGCGTAATAGCAGACTCCTAGATGGCGTCACTACAACTTAAATTTATTTATGAAACTTACTTAATCTTGCCAATAGATGGACCTATTTTATAATTTAACAACATAGACCAAATATCATCCTTGTTATTCTTAGATTATTATTATCATCAAAGTAGTAATGAGGTAATAGTATAAATTAACGTAGCAATTTTTATTCTAATGATTTATTCTCGTTGTTTGTTTTTATTTTTTAAGTGTAGGTATATTACTTACATAAAATTTTAAACATAAATTAAAACTTCGACTTCAAAAAACTCAAAAGATTAAAAAGAATTAAATTTATAATAGAAACATATTTTTGGAGTCGGTGCTTCACTTTCTATTGTTTTTGGAGACAACTTAGCACCAACTCCAATAAATATGATTCTAGGGGATGATTACCTACTTAAATTTAATTATTTTAACCTTTTCAGTTTTTTGTAGTGGATTTTAATTTTTGTTTAAATTTTTTTTTTCACAATTTATTTTTAGTGATAGATAACTTTGTAAGGTCGAAGCTGGGTTACCGTCAACTTAAATTGTTTCCTACTATCGTATCGTTTCACTAAAAACTCATAGGAAATTGATTGCACACGGGCGCTAAATGAGCCGGCTCTGGGTTGATCTCCTATATTGCATAGTTGTGTACTTTTTTTAACTATTGCATATCTAGACTTAGTACCACCGCAATATGTAACAAAATTTTGTGGAATAAATTATTTGTATTTGTAAGTTTCTAACTGACATTTCAGTAATGAAGACTAAGAAAATGGTAGAACTTTCAGGTTCATTTCCCAAAAGTGGGACGAGTAATGTTCGGGTGCATTAGAAACCCGTGTTTTTTACGACGGCGACTTAACTAGTCACTAAGCGACATCGCTTAGTGACTAGTTAAGTCGCCACGCGTCATTTCATTATGTAATGCGGAAGAAATCACTGCTATCGCTCATTTCGAATGTTCGTGTTCATCACGGGGCACAAGTTTTATTTAGGCTGTGTGTTGTTACATCCGCCCAGACAAAAAAGATCAACCTGGCCTTCGTTTTGAAGAACTCTTCAAGAGCGCAGCCGGTATTTTATTAATCCAGGTGGCTTAGTGTCAACCAGGCAGAGTATTTGCGTCTAAGTCAAAATTGGCATTCTGGCCGAGCCGTCTCAAGATGTTGGTGGAAGGCATTTAGTCCGGTACCTACCGCTAGGTTTTGAGGTTCCAAAAATATTAAAGTTTCTGATTTTTTTTCCATACAATTAGTAGGTAAGGTAAACGTCCTAATACTCGTCGGATTTTGAACTTGGCTGACTTTGACGACTTGTCACACAAACATCATTGATCCTGTACCTCACACACCTGTACCTTACACGATGAGGTACAGGATTTAATACTCTATTAGGCATAATGATTCGTTTCATTAAGGTGAATAGCTAGCAGCTCCTAATACGACGAGCGTCACAGATGCTGAAGAATGGACGGAAGTAAAAAGTAGAAAGGGGGGTAAGGGTAAGCTTGGCGCAGCATCAATACTGGCTCCTGCAACGATTGCCAGTAGAGGAACGTCCAAAGCCAACGAGGTAACAGCAGACGCAGCCCCCGAAAATAGGCAGAGGAGGAGGAATACTAGGCTTAGAGCTCCGCGGTCAGCGGCTGTCATAGTGACTATTGAGCAGGAGAAAAAGGTAACTGGTATGATGGTGGTGAAAAGGTGACTGGTACGTCATATCAAAAGCGCGTTCGTCTGTAAACATTGAAGAGCTGCCCTGTTTACTACACAGGGCACTTGAATATGTGCTACAAACAATATACAATTAAATGAATATTACTCTAACTGAAACATTCGCTACTTGAAAGTTGGCCTTTTGAAAAGTGTCATTATAAAAGGCAGACCAAACGTACAGTTGGCAACTGTTAGGTTGGAAAATAAAACAAAATTATGTGATAAGTTGGAAAATGATTATTTGGCGAAATAAAATTCTGCGAAGCGTTAGTTGGCAAGTGATAATCTGCCAACAATTTTCTGCGAAAAGGCAGAGAACCAAAATCCAGGGACTTGAGGATAACGCGGCTGGCGCAGATAAATTTGCGGAAAAGCTACGCGCCGCCCTCGGAGAAGGGGTACGGGTGACTCGGCCCATTAAAACAGCAGAGTTTCGTCTCACGGGGCTTGACGGCTCGGTTACCGCGGACGATATCAAAGTCGCTGTGGAACGTACGAGAGGTTGCTCGCAAGATCTGGTCACGGTAGGAAACATATACCGCGGACCTACAGGCCAGGGCATCGGGATTGCGTGGGTAACTTGTCACATTCCCGCGGCGCAAAAGATATCCGAGGCCAAACGCGTCCTGGTAGGCTGGAGCTCTGCTCAAGTGCGCATGCTGGAGCCTCGGAGGATGAAATGCTTCCGCTGCCTGAAGACTGGGCACTCCATGTATATGTGCTCGGCTGCAGTCGACCGCAGCAATCTGTGTTTCCGGTGTGCTCAACCGGGACATAGGGCGGCGACTTACACTGGCCAATCACACTGCCCTCTCTGTGAATAGGCGAAGTTACCAGCTTATCACGTGGCTGACAGGTAAGTCATGCTTTGCCCCTAAGAAGCACCGGAGATCCGCCACACGACATCGGGCGGGTAACGTAGCAGAGCGGGCCAATTCCCGGGGAGAGGCTATGGCAACAGAATAAACTTTAATGGCCCTAAGTCGTCATATAAGTTTCCTTCAGGGTGATCTCAATCATTCCACAGGGGCTCAAAACATCTACTGTCAGCCCCTGAGGGAGTAGTCAATTGACGTGGCCGTCATAGCTGAGCCTTATTTTATTCATGACAGCCCCTACTGGGCCTCGGACCGACTGCAAACGGTAGTTGTTGTGGGTGCTACCGGCGCAGGACGGCAACCACTTATTGCCTTGCAGAGGGGTGACGGCTTCGTTGCGACACTGTGGGAATGTATTGCCATCATCGGAGTCTATTTCTCCCCCAATAAAACGTTTGCCCAATTCGAAGATTATATGAACGAAGTCATGGTAGCGGTGCGTCGGGCGCAATCGACGCGATTGCATTCTGGTCATGGGGGGCCTCAACGCAAAAGCCACTGCGTGGGGCTCCCCCTCCACTGACGTAAGAGGAGACCTGGTCGTCGAGTGGGCAGCAAGCCTCGGACATGTACTCCTAAACAGGGGCACTCAGCACACTTGTGTCAGGAGGCGGGGAGCGTCGGTTGTAGATGTGTCATTCGCGTCCTCCGCCGTTGCTTACTTGGTCTCCAACTCCATCAGATTTGATATCTCCCGTCCGCGACAGCAGGTTATGAGGAACCCCTCAGGAAGAACACAGCCCTTTCCTAGATGGACGCTCACTAGACTCGACCGGGACTTGGCTGTAGAACTAGCGCTTGTTGAGGGATGGAATCTTCATTTGGCGTGATCGGGGGTTGATGATGATGCCGATCAGTTCGCAGTGACCATGTCGCGCATCTGCGATGTGGCTATGCCTAGGTCCTGTTATCGTACCCCTAAGCGAGAGGTTTACAGGTGGAGCACTGCAATCGCCGAGCTTCGTCAAATCTGCATAAGGAAGCGTAGGGCTCTCACCCACTATCGTCGCAGGAGACGCCGGGTAGAGGCGGAGGAGGACATTCTATACGAGGCCCTGGGGAACGCTCGTAAGGACCTGCAAGTGGCAATAGCTGGTGCCAAGGTCGCAGCTCGGGCTAAAATGTTGGAGAATCTAAATAGGGACCCCTGGGGTAGGCCCTATCGTGCAGTGCGTGATAAGTTCGTAAAGGGCCTCCCAGTAGTGGAATAGATCTCTATTTACTACGAGAGACAGTAGACCGGCCGTTTCCTGAGTGCGGGGAGTTCCCCGCTCCGACGATGGCGTCTGACCAAGCGACGCGCGAACCTGATTCGCTGCCTCCGCCGCCAATCACAAACGGGGAGTTTGAGACAGTCGTCACGAGGCTCCGAGCCAAGAACACAGCCCCGGGGCCTGACGGAGTGCCTGGCTGAGTTCTGGCACTTGCTCTTGGGTCCCTGGGGGATCGTCTCCGGGGCATTTACGATCGCTGCTTCGAGTCTGGTGAGTTTCCACGAAGGTAGAAGATGCGACGCCTGGTGTTGCTCCAGAAGCCCGGAAAACCAGCGCACAGTCCTTCTGCCTATAGGCCGATTGTGCTGCTGGACGAAGCCGGAAAGCTTCTGGAGCGAATTGTTGCAGGCAGGCTGGTTAAGCATCTCAGCCGGGTGGGTCCTGATCTTGTGGAGTGGCAGTTCGGTTTTAGGGAAAATTGCTACTAGGGGCAGGGTGTTTCTTGCAGTTTCGCTGGACATTGGGAACGCATTTAACACCCTACCGTTCAGCTGCATTGAGGAAGTCCTGCGAATTCACTGTGTGCCCGGGTACTTGCGAAGACTCATGAGCTCGTACCTGCGCGGCCGTAAAGTCATGTGCTTTGACCGTTATGGGCAGCTGCTGAATCGGTCTATGGCGTGCGGTGTCCCACAGGGTTCGGTCTTAGGGCCGACCCTATGGAACATTGGGTACGACTGGGCGTTGAGGGGGGCCTTGCTTAGAGGGTTAAGTGTCGTCTGCTACGCGGATGACACTCTGCTCCTGGCCCGAGCCAGAAACTTCGACGAGGCGGCGGGACTAGCTGAAGAGGGAGCTGGTTTACTCATTGACCGAATTGAGCAACTCGGTCTAAGGTGTGCGGTGGAGAAAACGGAGGCCCTTGTTTTTCATGGCCCCCGCCGGGGCCCGCCTCGGGGTGCACACGTGATGGTGCATGGAGAGCGCATCACGATTACTAAGCACATGCGCTATCTGGGGCTTGTGCTGGATTCTACCTATTCTTTTAGCGAGCATTTTCGTCTCTTATGCTGGTCTATATCTCGTCTATATACGACTGCCGGGGCCCTCGGGAGGCTCCTTCCAAATTGTGGCGTTTGGCTACGCAAGCTGGAAGTTCCAATTTATGGCCACTGGACTACCGAGGGAATCAGGCCATGCTTGGCAAAGTCCGTGCGGTGACGGATTAAGAATACAATTCACCGCCCCATTTCTTCCCGTGGGTGTCGTAAGAGGCGACTAAGGGATTACCGAGCTACCAACTGCTCGACTGGTGGTAGGGTCTGAACACCCGTCTGGTTAGTGACCACCGTACGCATGGCGTAAAACCTGCCAAGTGACCACTTGTGGTCGCGTTCCGGGATCAGTCAGCGTACAACCAGAGCTTGGGGAGACGTTGTGGCGATGGATGCGGTCGGTGACGGCTTCCGTCTAACCAGAGCCAGGTGGACTGCATTGACCCGCCGACCAGGGAGACCCGAAGAAACGGCTGTTCCGCTGGCCGCCCGTGGTACAGTACAGGGGCCCAAGCGAACCTAACCAGTTCGTGAGGCTGCCCTATCATGCCACGCATAATCTTGGGGTGGTCCGTCGTGCCGGTTGGTGACCGGGTGGTGGGGTCCCGGCGGCCATTCCCGGGGGGGTTCGGGGGCCCTTCCGTTCGGCGGGTCAGCGCTTCTCTACTGTCGGCTATTACCTGGGGAAACAGGCCTCACGCTTTGACCGTATATATCGCGGCAACGTCCCCCCAATTCACGCCTCTCCTCCTTCTATATTAACTATGGCAGCGCTCAAAAACAGTTCCGGTCGTTCAGCGGTGCACACCCCCACTACAACCACGCTGTTTGAGGTCGGGCTCACTAACATCCGTGGGCTCCATGCTAACCTCAATGCCGTCCACCAACATCTCGAGACGGCTCGACCCGAAATGCTGTTTTTGACGGAGACGCAAATACTCCGCCTGGCAGACACTAGCTACTTGGATTACCCCGGCTACGCTCTTGAAGAGTCTTTCAAAGCGAAGGCCGGGGTATGCTTGTTTGTCCGGGCGGATGTTTGCTGTCGCCGTCTGCGCTGTTTGGAGGACCCTTCCTACTCTATTCTTGGGGTGCATGTGGACCTGGGCACACATTGCCGAATCTACGTGTGCCTCTATAGATCCCACAGCGGTGACATGGAGACAACTCGACTTTTCGAACATCTTAGTCGGGTGGCAGATGTTGCGCAGGAGCAGTTTCCAACCGCGGAATTGGTGTTTTTAGGGGACTTCAATGCTCACCACGAGTCGTGGTTAAGTTCCTCTAAAACTGACCATGCTGGTAGAACTGCCCACGCTTTCGCTCTCACGCACGACCTGACCCAACTGGTAAACCAGCCCACCAGGATTCCAGACATTGTCGGTCACGCGCCCTTATTGTTGGACCTTCTGCTGACGACTCGCCCGGATGGATATCGGCTAGAGGTTCGTGCTCCTTTAGGAACATCGGATCACTGCCTGGTATCCGCTGGGGTGCCACGGGCGTCGCCACCGGTACCTATGGTTGCCAAACGCCGCATCTGGCACTATGCGTCGGCTGATTGGGACGGTATGCGGGATTACTTCGCATCTGTCCCTTGGAGGCAGCGCTGTTTCAGTGAGCTGGACCCGAACGCTAGCGCTACTGCTGTTGCTGGTGAGATCATGTTAGGGATGGAGTACTATATCCCTCACTCCGATCTCATCAGTAGGGGTAGGCGTAACCTTTGGTTCAACCGCGATTGTGCCTTAGCTGTTGAAAACAGACAGTCGGCATACCGCGCTTGGATCAGGGGCCGAGCTTGCGGGGATCCCAACATTGACTCACTGAAAGCAGTCTATAACAACGCCACCAAGTCCTGCAAAAGGGCCTTCATCAGAGCGGATGCACAGCGCGTTGCACGAGTTGGCCAAGAACTTCTTACGCATCCTACGGGAAGCCGTAGCTACTGGCGTCTGGCCAAAGCCGTGCAATCCAACTTTTGTCAACCCTCGCTGCCCCCGTTGAGATGTTCTGACGGCTCGCTAGCTCACAAGCCGCAAGAGAAAGCCGATCTCTTGGTAAAACTCTTTGCTGCTCACTCCCGAATCGATGACTGCAACTTACAGCCACCAAAACTCTCCCACTGTGGCCACACAATGCCCGATATACGTATTAGGCAATGTGATGTACGCGCGGAGCTTCAGTCAATCGACGTCCGGAAAGCTAGTGGGCCTGATGGCATTCCAGCAATAGTACTGAAAAACTGCGCAGCGGAGTTGTCTCCTGTCTTAACGCGGCTATACCGTCTTTCTCTCTCTTCTGGGTGTGTGCCGGAATCTTGGAGAGAGGCCAATGTGCAAACGGTCCCCAAAAAGGGAGACCGATCAGATCCAGCTAACTACCGCCCGATAGCTGTCACCTCAGTTCTTTGCAAGGTCATGGAACGGATCTTAAACCACCAGCTGATCCGATACCTAGAAGATCACTCATTAATTAATGATCGACAGTACGGGTTTCGGCCGAACCGGTCAAGGGGTGATCTTCTAGCGTACTTAATGCATGTCTGGGGTGAAGCTATTGACAAACGTGGTGAGTCACTGGCAGTTAGCCTTGACATTGCCAAAGCGTTCGATCGGGTCTGGCACAGGGCTCTTCTCTCCAAGCTCCCGGCATACGGTCTGCCCGCTCAGCTCTGGAACTGGATTGCCGGCTTCCTGCGTGAGCGAAGAATCCGTGTCCTCGCAGATGGATGCGCTTCGCGGTTCATGTCAGTGAATGCTGGTGTACCACAAGGCTCTGTTCTATCCCCCACACTCTTTCTTCTTCATATCAATGACATGATTCCGTTAGGAAACATTCATTGCTATGCAGATGACAGTACAGTGCATGGGGGATATTACGGTCGCCCAGGGGCTGGGCGCGCTGAAACCGAGAGGGGGAGAGAGAATCTTACCATTGAGCTCGACAGGGTGTTGAACCTCGTATCTGAATGGGGATCTAACAATCTTGTTCAGTTCAATGCTAAGAAAACACAGGTGTGCGCGTTTACAGCCAAAATGTCGCCGTTCCTTCCCCTTCCGTCTCTTCAGGGCACGACTCTTTCGGCACAGGGCTCCCTCAACTTGCTAGGTATGGAGATATGTTGCGATCTGAATTCCAGGAACTACATCGAAACCGTGATAAAAACAGCCTCACGGAAGCTCGGTGTCCTGAACAAGGTGCGTCGATTTTTCACGCCTGACCAATTATGCCTGCTGTATAAAACTCAGGTCCGGTCTTGCGTGGAATATTGCTCGCACTTGTGGGATGGCTCCGCCAAGTACCTACTCGATGCCCTGGACAGATTGCAGCGTCGTGCTGTCCGTATCGTGGGCGATGTAGAGGTCACGAACAACCTTGAGCCTCTGCAATTGCGTCGAGACATTGCGTCGCTTAGCGCCTTCTATCGGCTATATCACGGAGAGTGTTCTGAAGAGCTATTTGACCTTATCCCACCTTCCCCCTTCCTACTCAGGAGCACGCGTGCCGGTCTTCGGAGCCATCAATTCACTGTCTCCACCTCAACATCACGTACAAAGAAATTTAGTAGCTCTTTTCTTTGTCGAACTTCCAGAACTTGGAATTCTTTGCCAGCACATGTGTTCCCTCCTTCCTATAAAATGGGTTCCTTCAAAAGAGGAGTGAAAAAGCACCTTTCGGGCCGGCAAGGTGGAGGCAGCTAGAGCAGTGTCTGAACTGCACTAGCAGTCTTCGCATATGGACTCTTCTTACTGCTTCACATCAGGTGGTGTTGAGTCATTTGTCGTGCTTAGTATAAAAAAAAAAAAAAGTGGGAGGATCGGGAGCATGGCTCCCTGTCCTTCAGACTAGTGCAGGTGATGTCTGGGCACGGTTGCTTTGGCCATTATCTACACAGAATCAGACAGGAGCCGAGTCCCCGGTGCCACGAGTGCGATAGCGAAGACAACACGGCGCAACATACTCTTGAGCTGTGCCCCGCATGGATTGTTGAGCGTCGTGACCTGGTCGCGACAGTGGGGGCAGACCTTGCACTGCCGACATTGATTAGATCGATGGTCGGTAGTGTGACGAGCTGGGAGGCAGTTGCCACCTTCTGTGAGCAAGTTATGCTCCAGAAGTAGGCCGCGGAGCGGGCTAGAGTGGATGATCCTCTCGCAGCCCCATCCCGTAGGAGGCGCATGGGCCGGAGGCGGCGACTTTTCGCCACGCTCCAACAGCCTTAGCCAGGAGTGTGGACGATGGAATGGGACTCCATCGTCTGCATCGTCACCTGGCATGGTAGGGATATCCAACGTTCTTCTGGGATATCCCTAACCCATAGTGGTGGCCTGCTGAGGTCAGCTGTAAGCGGACACGCGGACGACTACCAAGTTCCCCGTGTGGTCGCGTCGCTAGGCAGCGGGGTAGGTAGAACTGATGGTTTTTAGTGAGTATGCCAGTCGGAGAGTCTCACATAACCCAACCGTGGCCCCTTATCACAGCTGCGTAGCTATAAAAGCTTTTCCATTATAAAAAAAAAGGTTTATTTGTTTCATCAACTATGATATTTTTTGACACTTTTAACAATTATATTGGCCAGCCTGTCAATTTGCACTGGACGTAAATGACACACACTTAGTTAGCACATAGCCTAGGCTTATTTTACACACAATATTATTATCATTTGAGACATTAAATTATTTTTGGCAGTTTTATTTATATTTCAATATTTTAGTTACAAAATATTGAATTACTAAAAATGCAATAGCAAGATTTGACACAAAAATTAAATATGAGCTTTTTAGGTAGAAGTGTACCCCCTTGCAAAAATTCATAAACTTTAGAATTTTTGTAACTTAGGTAGGTAGGACCTCAAAATCGCCTATTACGTAACGGAGTTGAAGTATTACGGAACGCAGTTTGAGGTGGGGGGGGGGGGGACCTTACCTTACCTTACCAGGACCTTACTTACCTTACCAGGGCGGAAGGAGGGTTCAAACAACGCGTTACGTAACATGTTTTTTTATTTAAATAAAAAAACTAGGAAATCTTCGAAAATTGCGATACGTAATACTTGAACGTCCCCTAGCCGTACCGGACTAATTGCCTATTTGCGTAATAACTACAAAAAGTAATAGTTAAATTAACAATAGCGAGAGACGTGTAATTTACATAAAACTCACAACACACACATTACTCATACCCGAAGTACACAAAAATATTTTAGTAATTCGTGTAGAGATGTACGAATCGTACGATACATAACAACGAAACGTACGATACATAACAATTTATGTAGGTAGCCTAGCCATTTCTTTATAAATATCGCTGCGGTACGGGCGGCGCGGCAAAGTACAAAGGACGCTGGCCGCCCTGACCCCGCGGCCGCTCGCGCCGCTAAACTTCCCCCCGCCACACGTGCTCACACAAACACCACTCGCACTCATAAAAAAGCGTAAAAGAGCTATCTACTTACCCTAACTTATTGAAAGGTATTTTAATAACTGTATCAAAATCTGCGTCAGCTAGCAAGAAGCACATCCACAATATCGAAAATTCGAAATATTCTATTTCAACACCCAAACAAGTATTTTTCAAATACCTACAAGTACAGTCGACAGCATATGAAGTGTAACAGTTGCACTACAAAATCCGCCTCTATTACGAAAGCAGTAAGGGTGGTCTAAAAGTAAAACTGTCAAGCTTGATGTGCTGTCAACTTTACTTAGATAAATAGACAAACTAGAAAAAGTTCATGTGCTGGGGCGCGGGCGGGGACCAAAGCCGCAACCATTCTCAGTCCGGGCAAGGATGATAGTGTCCGGGTGCCTGCTCTAACCAACTGAGTTACTTAGGATTACCCTAATTTTTTTATTATATATTTTCTATATTATTAAAAATTTGTGTTTTATGTATGGAATTTATGCTGTACAATAAAGCTTAAGTATTGCCATCTATTATGTTTTTTGAGTACAGACGACAGCAACCAAGTGTAACAGTTGCACTGTGAAAGCCGACTCTATTATGAACGCAGCAAGCGCGGTCTCAGAGTCAATTTATTATCCTCGATGTGCTGTCATATGTACAGATTTTCCTAAGGTTTATTTATTAATTATACTTAATAAGTAATAAATGTTAAATATAAAATTAAGAATAATCTCACATGATTTATCGTTTTTTTGTCGATGTTTTCACAAAATGAAAGATTACAAGATCTTTTAATCTATGATGAAAGAGATTATTTGACATTTTATTGTATTTGAACGCCTGACAACTAACATCTAGAAAAGTTATTCAGATTAAAACAGCAGTTAAATTGAAAGCTTAAATAAAACAACCGATCAACCCAAACGTGTAACCTTCTGAATGTAAGTACCTACGGTTGAGTTAAGTACCATGTCACATCCGAAACGAGTATTTTACAAATACCTACGATTCGGTTAAGTTGGGCAGTGCTTTCAAATATTCTTAATTTTTGATTTTAACATTATTATAAATGTTTGAAAAATTTGAAATGTTTGAAATGTTTGTTGAAATAGAACATTTCGACATTGTAGGGTGGACGTTAGCTCATAAACGCAAATCAGAGACTAGAAGAATTTCACAGGGATATCCCAAGTCCTGGGTGGCTCAGTGGTTAGAGCAGTCGCTCGGTTGGTATGTTTTTTTTTAAAGTATGTACATCGATTACGCCTTTTTATTCTGCTGTAGCATTGTAGTAACGGCTGCCATTTGGTCCAAAATAAAAAAAAAACTGAAATCAGTAAGTCATCTACGTAAGCAAAATTGCGCAGTTTCACTTTTCTATGACTTTGCCGTCAATACGACAATAAATTAAAACATGGGCTATATTATTTAATAGAAATGGTTTGCCGCTTTCAAAAACACCTTATTCGTTTGTAATTTCATGACATTTGTATGAAATACTATAAAATTGGCTGCATTATTTCATAGAAAGATCATGAAATCATCAAATGAATAAGATGTTTTTGAAAGTGGCAAACCATTTCTATGATCTAATGTAGCCCATGTTTTAATTTATTGTCGTATTGATGGCACCACCCTGTATAAGTTCATAGAAATTGTTAATAATAATGTAATATAAGTTCATATTTCAATGAACTAATATAGCCCATGTTTTAATTTATTGTCGTATTGACGGCACCACCCTGTATAAGCTGTCGGTCACCTGTCTAGCTTTGAAAAAAATTTCAACAAAAATTAAAACCGACTTCAAAAAACTGAAAAGGATAAAATAATTAAATTTAAGTAGGTGCTCATCACCTAGAAACATATTTATTTATCCTTTTCAGTTTTTTGAAGTTGGTTTTAATTTTTGTTCAATTTTTTTTATACAAACGTGTGCAGGCAGACATCAAAACAAAGTCTAGATTCTAGATGCCTACCTATCTACTTATTAACGCTGTCGTCGTCGACGCTCTCATTCCAAATTTTTTACATTTGTGTTTTACATTAATTATAATGTTCCCAATAGTTTTTTTTATTTTACAATAAAATACTGGATTAGCAAACTTAAATTAAAAAAAAAATACGAAATAATATAAAATAATACTAGTTTCAGCGCCATCTATTAAATTTATGTTGGCATTATATTGAAAATCTAAAGTAGCACTCTGGTAGCATAGCGGTAGCATAGTAGCAAATGGTATATAAATGTATCACGTAGCGCTAGTTTCATATAGAAAAACAAAATTGTTGAAGCAGAATATTGTGAAGATATTTGGAGCTCAAAAATAGTAATGTATCAAATTATTAATTTTCATGAAAAAATTCTAATGATTTACTATCACATTTGGGCATATTTTAATCCGCAGGCTAACTGCTAACGCCATCTAGTTTTAAGCAGGTATTCGTAGCTTTAACAGAGTTACGCTTTTTTGTATGACATTGGCAGTCTATATATTATTTGGTCCATGATTATAGTAAGAGTACATTAAAGTGAATAATTTCGCGAAAACGAAAGTGAGAATCTATTGCTGGACGTTGACCTTTTTAAGTCTGCGCCAGTCACGAGCACGATACATGATCTCCTGCTTTCTTCAGCAACTACTTGCCTTTATTTATAAGACTTCGGTCCACCCAGCTTCAAACGGTCCAAGCTGGTATCTAGGTGCTCCCGCCCATAGGTGGCAGCAGTATTCCATATGGGGTCGCACTCACCACCACCACCGGGGTCCCATTTCTTCCCAGTTGCCACTCAAGTGACAAATCTTTCCAACTGTCCACTTCCACTTTGTCAGAGGCGACAACTGGTAAACTGCAACACTTCTGGAGCACGTCAACCACTTTGGTCTTCCACCGAATAACTTCGTTGCGGATTTCATCCCTTAACTAATTTATTAGCATTGACCTCTCCATTGCTCGCTTAGCGACATGCACCATGAATCATGTGTGCGGATGATAGACAATTTTCTAACATTTAGTCATAAAAATATTAAATGCAACAATGAGAGAATAAATGCAACAAAAATATTTATATCTGTATACTTATTTACTATAACAAATAGAAACTAGTTAATTAAAAAGAAATGTCAAACAAACATAAAAATAAATGTAAAATATTTGGCCTAATACTGAAGACACACTCTAATTCTAAATTTATGTATAGTATATTATATATCTCTTTCTCGCAATATGTCAAAAGGAAAAAATTCAGAATTAGTTTAGATCTGTCAACTAAATTTAGATAGATTTCAAAGAAACCATAGACAATTTTATACGGCATGTATGGGAGGTGCTTTCTAACTAAACACTACATTTTATTTATCACGTTGAATAAGGTCGAAAATTGAATGCACTTTTATAAATGTCTAAATAGAGGGGGGATGGATGACAGCCGCCATCCTTTTCGTATTCAGATTGAGAGAAAGAAATGCACTAAACTTAAATTTACACTTAACATGTGTTCTTTAGAATTTAGGCCATTATTATGGCACAAGAAAAATTATCACAAAATTTACTAAGTAACTATATTAACAGCCTTAATCATAGATCTATACTTTTTATACAATGAGTATTATGTCTGCTACATTATTTACATTAACGAGAAACACATATCCTACTAATATTTCAAATGCGAAAGGTTTGGATTTTAAGGAAACGTTACAATTATAACCAATTCATCAGAATAACGTAATATTAATCGTGCGTAGAGGACGTCGCGGACAGAAGTTAGTAAAAAATAAAAGTAAAATATCTCACAAGAAAAATTATCAGTATCACAAAGTTACCAAGTATTACATTATTTTATTAATCAATGGGTCATTGGGTTACATTGAGATAAAAAGTAAAGAGATAACTTCGTATTAAAAAATCATGTTCCATTTAGAAACAATATGATAATTATGACCTAGCTAGTTTATTCACGTGTAAAGGTTTTAAGTGCCGTGATTGTCATGGCCCTTACACATTTCGTGCTAGCAACCCTAGCAAGCGACTGAGCAAAGTGCCATAGCCATACTCCAACAGAATTGTAGATAAAATAGTGGTAATGGGTGGTCTTTTCCATACTTTTTATCTCAATTTTTGGGTTAGGATGGAACTCGCACAGGCCTAAACTCAGTGCCAACTTTTATTCTAACCTAACCTAAAGTTGAGTTTAGTTTTCTTTTAAGTTACCATTACGTTTTTTATTAATATGATACAGAATGCGACAATATCCATCTCCATTAATTAAGTAGCATGTTCCTCATCATATGAATTATTTTATACTTAAAACCTATAAATTTTTGGTATTTTCTTCTGCGCTAATTTAAGTTAATTAGAATTTAGAAGTTATTTTAAACATATAGCCATTGAAGATACCACATTACTCTCAACATCAAGTCATATGAATGAATACTAAAACATGACATCAATTTTAAGTCCCGAATAAATAATAAGCAGTGTTCAATCGGACATTTTCCAATACATATTTTTCACATTGCAATACTTAACAGTCGGAGTAGTCGGTCAATAATCAAAGAACAGTATGTTGATAGTTGACCAGTAAATGAAGTCAACAAGTTGAGAAATATTGTCATGATAAATCATCAATTACTTCGATCAATGCTTACATGTTGAACACTGTTTGTCAATACAAATTGTGATTCTGTCAGGCATTGTGTATCCATCTGGAAACACACAACTTTCTTCTCTACAAGACCAGTATTTCCTAATTCATTTTACCAGCCCGAAGCTAGCTATATAGAAGTGGAGGTTAGCTGCTTCTTATTCTACAATAAAATGTGTGTCCTTTCAAGTGTTAATATACAACTTAACATTGATGGTAATGAGCCACATCAGTCTATCTTGAAGCAATTTGATTAATTTATGATTGTCCACTTTGATGGTTTTTCGCAAGGACCGGTATCTGGGCATAGCCTATTGAATGTAGTGTTGCTATCAAAACCCAAAATTTCACGTTCCTCTTGAATACGAAATGAGAAGGTGCTCTCATGTGTGCCTAGGAAGTAAGCCGAATGTGAACATATTATTTGATCGATGATAGCAATACCACCTTCTTTGTAAATTTCAAGGTCCAACTCAGTAGGAATATAAAAGTAAACTTCGTAGTTCAAATGGTTTAGTTGCTCTTCTAAGACTTTTAATTCTATTGATGATGCATCAGATGCCACAAAGATTTTCTTCACATTTGGAATGTTTTTCTTCACAGCAAAGTCAATTTGTTTTACTGTACCTGTAATAGATGGTACATCATTTGGTCTGCTGTAAGCAAAATCTTTTCTTCTCCAATGTATGCTTAAATATGTACTGCATTTATCAGTATCACACTTAAAATTGGTTTTTATGTAGTTTCCAGCAGTTTCAATAAGTTTCTTGTTGAATTTCATGCTTTTGCGGCACTGCCAGTAAGTCTTTGTGCCATAATTATCATGCAATGGGATTTCTCCGTGAGTAAACATTACTCTTCTGTCTGAACGATGTTGATACACCAGCTCCCATAGTTTAGAAATCATTCCTTGAAATTTGACACAAATTGTTTCTTTTGCTGTTACGTTTTTATACCCCCAATAATTGCCTTCGTATTCACAATTATTGGTGAATTGCCATTTCTCCTCAAAAACGCCGTTTTCGAAAGGATTTTCAAAATTTTCTAAAACATACAAAGTATCTATTTCCAATGTCTTCGATTTGGTGTCGCTAAAAACTTCGTGAAGTTCCACAACTGGAGCGAAGGCCTTGAGGGAATCAATGTCGAAAAATGCGGACCATGGTTGAGGATAGATGTTCGAATTTGTTGGACGCCAATGGTATAATTTGTTCCATGGTGGCAAAACTAGCCGCCAGTCCACTCTTCCGCGCTTCCTAGCATCGGACAACATTATAGCGAATCTCATATAAACATCTCGGCGCAAATTAAAGCCCTCAGGCGGATTGACATCGTAAAAAATGAGTTTGTAAAAATCCGTCTCTTTTACTTCATTCGGACAGTTTTTGGAAGCGGCATCACAGAATCCGGAGTTGGAGTTCTGTTCGGCAGCCGAGGATAACAAATTTATGAGGAAAAGATTGAGGAAAATCATTGTTTCACAAAATTTTGAATTCATTCACTTCACAGATCAGATAATAGTAGCAAGGTAATCTTTCTTTAGACATACTCTTTCTAATCTGTGAAGCTAATTCACTTCACAGATGATCATCCACAGATCACGAATTCACAGATTAGAAAAAGTATGTCACTAATTCACGATCACTCTATTTTTTGGTACTATATTGGGCCTAATTCTGGGAACACACTTTAATTCTAAATTTAAGAACAGTATATCTCTTTCTCGCAATAAGTAATAGAAAAAAGATAGCAACAATCTGTTTAGAGCTGTCACTTAAATTTAGATAGATTTCATATATAGAAACCATAGACAATTTTAGACGGCATGTACGGAGGTGCCTACTAAACACTGCATTTTATCACGTTCAATAAGGTCGAAAATTGAACGCACATTTCTAAATGTCAAATTATATGACATCTATCCTTTTCGTATTCCTTTTGATAGAAAGAAATGCACTGAACTTAAATTTAGACTTAGCATGTGTTTACCAGAATTAGGGCCATTCTCAATTTCTCACGACAATGGGAAGGCAACGAAAACTAATGTCCATACAGCCATGTCTTCAGTATTTCCTATTTCTTCATTTATTCCATTGAAATGCTGGTGTAACACATTTCAATGCTTCTTGGGAGTATTTGACACAAAATATTTCCTTATGTGCTACTTGAGGAGGTGGATAACCATAAAAAATTTCTCATCGTATTTCACACCATAATCACTTTTATTCTAATAATAATAATAAAATCGTTTATTTACTCTTCACAAACTTGCTTAAAATAAAGTCTATACTTAAATACAAGATTTAATATGCTGCTTATTAAGTTTGTGAGAGTCTGATGCCTGAAATAGGTTTCAGAACAAACCTGTGACACAGGTCATCAGGCCTCGCAGACAGTAAAAGGTCTTCGCAGTCATGAGAGGAACAACAATAAGAGAATTAGCCTATAGAAATTAACCCGTCAAGCATGAGATTCCAGACACAATTGATTTTTCTATTGTCATCGCCCACCGGTGGTAATACCGCTTTACAGATTAATAATAGATATCCTTAGGTGTGTGCGTATGATTGAATGCGTGTTTGCGTGAGTAGAAGAGAGAGTGAGTGAACGATTACGCGCGTGCGTGTTGTGTGTGTGCAGGAGAACACGGAATTTTAACTTCAATTTTATTGCTGTGCTAGAAAATAAATTATTTTTGATGAATGAAATTCATTTAGGAGTTGATAAGAAACTTTCCGTAGCCTGGTAATCTAATGTCTTGAGGTATTTTGTCACTGTTAATTTGCAGCTTGATTTGGATAGTGGGTATATATTTAAAATTGTGTTAATCTTATTGTATAAGTAAGGCCCAAGAAAAGTGTAAAAATTATGAGAGGAAGCTTTTTTTAAAGGTGGGACAGCGCATACTTTACCCTTCTGACGCTTTCCTAATAACCTTTTAGTATCAAGACAAACACTTTGTATATAAAACTACACCACTTTTATAACACAAAGTTCGCTCCGACACAATTTTTAATTGTTAAAATAAAAATATTGACTGACGCCATTAAAACCCGCCAAACACTGGCCCTAATTCTGGAGAACACATGCTAAGATTAAATTTAAGTTCAGTCTATTTCTTTCTTTCAAAACGAATACGAAAAGGATGGCTGTCTTATAAATTGACATTTAGAAAGGTGCGTTCAATTTTCGACCTTATTGAACGTGCTAAAATGCAGTGTTTAGGAGGCACCTCCGTACATGCCGTCTAAAATTGTCTATGGTTTCTATGAAATCTATCTAAATTTAATTGACAGCTCTAAACAGATTCTTGCTATCTTTTTCCTATGACTTATTGCGAGAAAGAGATATACTGAACGTCGGTCACATTTATATAGTCTATAGTTCACGTCTTAATTAACTATTATAAATTAGTGGATGTTAATGTATTTCTATTTCTCATGGTTATCTTATCAATTCTAGGCCGCCGTATTTAATTTGTTATTGTGACTAATTTTGCTTCAATTTGTGATGTATTTTTCTCCGAAATAAACTTCTCAGGGGTAGTGTCAAAGAGTAAGGTAGTGTTCTAGTACTATGTGTGGCAAATCTTCTCTCTTTACGGAGAGGTACACTTCACAGATTAATTATATATGGAGAGCATAGACAAGATGCCATTTGACAATCGCTATCGCTATCATTATATGAAAAATGTATGGGATTTGACATTAATGATGTGAAGTCGTTCGATGTCTTATGTCAAATCCCATACATTTCCCGCTTAGCGATAGCGATTATCGAAAGACGTCTTATCTAGCCCCTTTGTATTTTTTTTTTAATTTTATTTTTTGTTCATTCTCTCAGTAATGGGAAGGCAAAGGGTACTAATGCCCCAAACAGCCATGTCAAGTATATCTTTAATTTTTCATTTATTGCAATAAAATGCTGGTGGTTCAGATACCAATTTATAATTTTATTATTCTAATTAAAATCTTGACTGACACCATCAAATCTCACCAAAAACTCATAACTTGTTTGGTCTGGTTGTAAACATATTTTGAGCCAGTCTAAAAATGTGTGTATGTACTTTAATTTCTGTTGTAGCTCCAGAACTGTATTTAAAATGTGGCCGTAATACATTTCAATGCATCTCGGGAGAGTTTGGTGCTGAATATATGATGACTCCTTTAGTCTTCGATGAGGTGGAAGAAACAATTCTCAACTTCTTTCACACCAAGTTAACCCTTACTACGATGATTTCCCTTATTGTATGTGGTCTTTTCAACACAGTTTTAGAAAACTACACCAATTTAACAACACAAATATAAACTTTTGTTTCTCTTTTGTTGAGAATGAAAAGGTTAAACACATATAGCCTTGTCATCATGTTATTTAATTGCATCGCCGCCACAATACATTATTTCACGTCTTATAATGTCATATTACTCCACGTGTAGGAATAACAAATGAGCACTGCAAGTGTCGTAATTAATGACATCACTGCAGTTCATATAAGCCCCTTATGTTAGAAATTGATCGACTTTGAGCTCGGTCAGACTTAAAATGATTAGAAATTAAGTTTTCGATTTTAATTTTCCTTGACCTTGCTACTGTTTGACCTACTGTGGCGAAGTTAGTCTGACCCACCAGGAAACAGAATAATGAAGGAAGGGACTCACTTGGTTAGTTGCTGCGGGCGGCTCCGGATCTGCTTTCTTCAATGGTGTTTCTCATTACCCTGTGTCTTGTGAGTGCTCAACATGGCTCTTTGATGATTTGAAACGTATCGTATACCTGGCAAACAACAATCAAGTGGCAACTTGACTTGGTGGCAACACTGAAATCTGATGTCATTCTTATTTAATTCAATTTTGACACCTGTCTTACTACTTAAAATTTTCTAAAACTGTTTTTCACAGCAAAATATTCGGAAATTTCATTTTTTAAGTTGCGATTTACCTTAATTTAGTTATAATGGAGCTCAATGATGTAATCGTCAACCAGCCCGTTGTTATAGATAACGTAAATATCCAAAACAAAAGCACAGCCTTTTGGTCCTGTTGGCACACCTACGATTTGACCGAAAAAAAATCAATTGAACTCTTTTTCCTAATACAATATGAATTGGGTCACTGGATTTAAGTAGTGATTGAGCATAATTCATTGTTATATACTCAATAATCTTTGTTTATTCACAGTATAAACGGTTCAGTAAATGAGTCATCGGAACTTTAGGACGAACCAATTTTTTTTTGATATATAAACAAACCGGTAAATTTCAGGGATCTGGAGTGATCAAAGCTGGATTCGCCGGTGATCAGATTCCAAAATGCAGATTTCCAAACTAGTAAGTTCAGTAATGTTTTGTAAAAAAATTGACAAAAGTTAAAACTTCTGTGTCATAGGCATCCTAACAGTATTTTGTTATCAGTCTACATAAAATTACAAATCAATTATAAATATAGTACAATTTTTGATAGTGCAACAATAAATGTTTATTTAACACAAGTAATCTTAGATCCTAAAAGACGGAAAATATTTAACCCCAATGCACTTTATAAAATGAAAGATTTAGAATGCACCTTCCTTCATCATCTTCTAAAATGGTCTGTTTTTTTAAAGCTGACCTAATTTAATATAAGTGAAACTTCTAATTTTTGCTATTGGCCCTAATTCTGGAGAACACATGCTAAGTCTAAATTTAAGTTTAGTGCATTTCTTTCTCTCAGTATGAGTATAAAAAGGATGGCTGTCTAATGATTTGAAATTTAGAAACGTGCGTTCAATTTTCGACCATAGTGAACATGATGAAATGCAGTGTTTAGAAGGCACTTCCGTACATGCCGTCTGAAATTGTCTGTGGTTCCTTTGAAATCTCTCTAAATTTATTTGACAGCTCTAAACAAAGTCTTTCTATCTTTTTTCTATCACATATTGCGAGAAAGAGATATGCTGTACTTAAATTTAAACTTAGAGTGTGTCTTTAGATGAGGCCCATTGTTGCCTATTAATTTTTATGTATTTTCTTTTACACTGCAATAGTGCTAAAAAGTACACAGGCTGCCTGCTGGTCATAGCTTACTGTTTACCTTGAAAGACTTGTATAACTAGCATGTATAGCAAAGCAGCTGTATAGGAATCCTCAACTAAAATGAATTAGAAATAAAACCAGTTTACCAGATTTAACTCGCGTTTAATGTTAAGATGTTACGTTACTATTATTCACCTGACGTTTCGATTACTTTACAGTGATCGTGGTCACGGGAAGACTGAAGATGTCAGTTGTCTTTGATAAGTTTTAAGTTAACTACCGTCACTTTAAGTTATATTCTGAGCGGTCCGAATTGTGCATACGGAGCTCACAATGTCGGTTTCAAAAATGAATTAGTTGTATCCACTTGAAGTATCTGTAATCATACACAACTTACATTGCCAAATATTCATGTTGTAGTATTGGACGTCCCAAACATGTGCGTGTAATGGCTGGAGCCCTGGAAGGCGAGTTATTTGTAGGCCCTCGGGCTGAGGAGCACCGAGGCCTCCTTAGCATCAAATATCCCATGGAGCATGGCATTGTAACTGACTGGAATGATATGGAGCGTGTGTGGAACTATATTTATAGCAAGGTTTGTTTGTGACTTTCACCTATTTGTAACCTTACCTTAGTGTTTTTGTTAGTGTTATAAAAAAGTTTCTGAAAGCGACATTAAAGCACGCATTGAGGCATTGATTGACCCAATACTCAATGCTTTATTGTCTATCATTATGTAGGGTTTAGGTGTCTATAGGTGATGGTAACCATTTACAACCAGGCGGGCTGTCCGCTTGTTTGTCACATAGTTATATAAAAAAGGTCTAAACATCCGAGAGATTTTCAAAGCAAAATGTCAATGTCATAATACAATTTTGTTTTCTACGACTTCACGTTGAATATTGACGTTTTATTTCGACATAGCCAGGATCAAACAATGCAAAAAACCACAAAGACACTTAAAGCACACCTGAAACATTCACGATTGAAAATAATTAATGACAAGTTTAATAATTGTCAATAAGACATTGCCTATGAACTTTTGGACACTTTTATGACTTCTATGTTGCCATTTCATACAACACTTATTTTTTCTTGTTAAAGACTGATATTATTGTCTACAATATGAAATGAGCTAGCCCAAAAGATTACCATTTTCTTTCAAACAATATAATTTTATAATGAGAAATATCTCACCCAGGATCAACTGTCGACATTCTCTGAAGAACACCCAGTTCTCTTGACAGAGGCTCCTCTAAACCCTCGACGGAACAGAGAGAAGGCAGCCGAGGTGTTCTTCGAGACCTTCAACGTGCCAGCACTGTTCCTCTCCATGCAAGCTGTGCTTAGTTTGTGAGTATTGCTCAAATTTAATTTTATTGCGGTCATGATACAGTTCTTTGTATTTCAGATTGAGGGTAAAGGTAGTCAGTGTAATTACTGGGGAAGGTATTTCATCTAATTTTTTAAATACAAAGCACGGGTAATGACGTCTCACCACCTGATGTGAAGCGGTAAGAAGAGTCCATATGGGAAGGCAGCTAGTGCGGCCTAAAAACAGTTTTAAAGTTATCAATGTAATGGCAACACTATAACATCAAACTTATATAATTATACCACTCAAATTATATAAAAAAAAACAAAGCAAACAACTTTATGATCTGTCTTTCAGACTACTGAGTACATAATTCCATATTCCTCAACTGTTAAAACCTTTTTTTTTTAATATGGCCATAGATTATGCCCTAATATGGCCTCCTTAAACAATTGTTGTAATATGAAACTAAAATTGTAGTAACACGATTATTTTGAATCTTTTTTCAAATTGTATATCTTAATTTATTTGTTTTAACATAAAACAAAAAAACATTTAGCATGCCAGCTTCTGGTGGAATGTGTGGATCCCAAACCTTTTGTTAACATCGAAACATGTACCATATTTCAAGTGAAATAATTTTCTTTATTCTTTATTCTTCTTTAATCTACTGTTCATGTTCATAGACGAAAATGAAACATCTCATTAATTTTTAATGTTATTTTACTTTCTGACACAGATATGCCACAGGCCGCACCACAGGAGTGGTTTTGGACTCTGGAGATGGGGTCACACACGCGGTGCCTATATACGAAGGGTTCGCAATGCCCCACAGCATCATGAGGGTCGACGTAGCTGGCAGAGACGTCACCAGATATCTGCGGTGAGTTTCCTAAAATTCTTGACAGGGTTTATCTTACCTGATGGCAAGTGATCATAAGGCCGAAGATTGAAGCAATCTACATCAAGAAGTGAAGAGATTTTTTATTCCAATTTTTCTCCCATTTTTCTCCTTTTTTATATACAAATTGAACCAACACCACCTGATGTGCAGCAGTCAGGGTAGTCCACATGCAAAGACAGCTTAATAGACATTGCTCTAGCTGCTTCCACTTAGCCGGCCCAAAAGGTGCTTTTTCAGGCCTCTATTGAAGGATCCCATGTTATAGGAAGGAGGGAACACATGTGCTGGCAAAGAATTCTAAGTTCTGGTAGTACGACAAAGAACCGAGAACCTAAATTTCTATGTGCGTGATGTTGAGGTGGAGACAGTGAATTGATGACTCCGAAGACCGGCACGCGTGCTCCTAAACAGTAGAGGGTAGGTGGGATAAGGTCGAAAAGCTTTTCAGAACACTCTTCGAGATAAAACCGATAGAAGGCGCTAAGCGACACAATATCTCTACACAATTGCAGAGGCTTCAGGTAGTACGTGACATATTTAAGGATATGATAATATTTAAGGTGCTGTCTATTTCCGCAAATACAATATATCTCAGCCGTGAAACAGCCGTTTCTTATTTCAGCCGTGAAACAGTTCGCTGTATTTCTGATTGAAGGGAAAGGTAGCCAGTGTAATTACTGGGCATGGACGGCATTTCATCTCAGGCCTCAGGATGGCAACACACCTGCAATATCTAGTGATTTTCCCTTGTTATTGCAGTTGTGTATAGGCGGCGGTAACCGCTTACCATCAGTTGGGCCGTCAGCTTGTTTGTCATCTAGTTGTATAAAAAAAAATGTATTTTTACAGCCTCCTTCTCCGCAAAGAAGGAGTCAACCTCCGCACCTCGGCGGAGCTTGAGATCGTAAAGAGTGTGAAAGAACGAGCTTGCTACTTGTCCCCCAATCCTCTTAAAGAAGAGACACTGGACACAGAACGTGCTCAATACACCCTACCTGACGGCACACAGCTAGAGGTAAGTCGACCAATCTGTAGCTAATATTAATCCTCAACACCAACGAAATTATCAAGATAAATAGGCCCTTTGATAATTATCTCGATAATTATTAGATAATTATCAAACAGGTATAAGCCTAGCTATCCTTTTTTTTTGTTTTAATACAGCCAAAGTTTAACCAAACAGCATTCCTATTTCGTGGCATTACGTAATGTAGAAACAATCTACTCTATATTTTTGTACACAACTCAAGTTACACTAAGTATTAAAAAACCAACTTCAATTTGTTTTTTTCGGTCACACACATTACAAATGTATAAGTGACAGTTCTGTTACGAAAACCCGACGTCTGGGGGGATTCCCCGTTATTGACGTTAATTGGCGCGTTCCGATACACGCAGTCGTTGAATGCGACAAATAACAAGTGGCAAACATTTTCGATTATACTTATGAAGAATTATCATCAATGATAATTATCACTTCATGCCCCGCAAGGTGGTGCCGTCAATACGACAATAAATTAAAACATGGGCTATATTCGTTCATAGAAATGGTTTGCCACTTTCAAAAACGTCTTATTCATTTGATAATTTCATGACATTTATATGAAATAATATATCATTGGGTGCATTATTTATTAAAGTGGCAATTCATTGCTATGAAGTAATATAGCCCATGTTTCAATATAATGTCGTATTGAAGGCACCATCCTGTATCAGCGTTGCCAGAAGTGATTTTTGACTCCATAAGGTTACTTCTAGGTTACACTACTCAAAAGGTTACATTTAGGTGATTTTTCGAAATTTATGGAATTCACAATTTCTTACTACCCAAAGTCAAACGGAACGCTCTTTCATTTATTTTATTTCATGTTGGCTAACGCTAAACTTTATTAGTACAGTGTTTGTAGTGTAGTGTAGCTTTAAAGAATACATTTGTCTTTTACACACTTCTGTTACAAACACCAAATTATAAATTAACCACAGTAGTATCTCGCTTATTCCCTGATCTGTGGCTCTGGCTCTTCTGTCGGAACCTCTCGAGTTGTTTCTCGTCAGTTTGTTGAGAAATAAAGAAGTTTAGTATTGTCAATTTGTTTTTGTTTTGTGAATTGAAATAGTTTTGTTTAAAAACGAAGTAGAATAATGGTAAGCGTGCAAATTTGTATGTAGGTACTGAAGCATAACTTTTAAACTACGGTACGTTACCCGTACGGCTTATCATACAATCTTTCATAATGGAAATATTGGAAACGAACTAACGAACGAACCGATTCTAACAAAACTTGCCATGCATAAGCAAGTCGAACTAGTCTAAAAATATATCAGAGGATTATTTTAAACATCTAATAATTATGAAATTACTGGCAATTTTTGGTTTGTATGAAAAGCTAAGAAATGTCTTATTCAACAATAATACTGTTTTTTTACAAAAATCTTCTAATAGCTATTTACACTAGCTACCCTTTTTGACAAGATGCCTTTTGACAATCGCTATCGCTAATGCTAAAGGGAAAATGTATGAGATTTGACATTTACAATCGAAAGGTGTTCGACGGCTTATCTCAAATCCCATACATTTTCCTCTTAGCGATAGCGATAATCGAAAGGCCTCTTGTCAAGGCTCTCTGATTTGCTTATGAACATTAAGTCTTATCATAATCGGGTTCGTTAAAAATATAAAATATTTTTGACTTGAAAGTCAAAAATATTAATAATTAGTTAGTTTAACTTTGCTAAAGCTAACGCTCGCCTGCTTGTATAGGTACTCATATCTGTAAATTAAAACGATCAATCGACATTTCTATCTACTTTCAATATCTTCCCACTGGAAAAATTAGAAAGGTTACTTTTAACACTAAAAGGTTACTTTTTTTAAGTACTTTAGGTTACTTTTGACTAGGCCCGGCTGGCAACACTGTCCTGTATACCAAATTGTTTGTTAAAGATTGGACCAGCGAGATTCAGGGCGCCCGAAGTCCTCTTCAGACCAGATCTGATCGGCGAAGAATGTGAAGGTAGGATAATATGGTGAATGATACCCATAGTTTAAATACCCTTAGTAAAAATAGACTTTATAGGCCCCCATCTAGAATAAAAATGTTGAATAATAGCCCATACTACATGGCAATAAAAATATTTAATAAATTACCATCTCAAATAAAAAATGAATCAAAATTACCAACATTTAATACAAAACTAAAGAAATATCTAGCTGAAAACTGCTTTTACTCAATAATACATGAAAAGAATACATGAAAAGAAAATGATATTTTAAAATACTCCACCATAAATAATTAATTCATAAGTATACATAATAATTTTGCATTAATATAAATGATATTATATTGAATGAATAATATTACTAATTATAATAACAAATAATAATATAAAATAGAACAATACCTACCTACAAATTATTAGAATATAATAAATACATAAATGCACTAATATTAATATAATAATTTAATTTAATACAATATTACGTTACTTATATTTTATTTTATTTTATTTTTTAGTGCATATGAAATTAAAATAAGAAAAATCAATTAATACCACATATACAATTTCGTTTAAGTACCTTTTTAATCTAAATATATTGTTAATAATGTTGTAATTTCATATAGTTTTAGGAAATTTATTGTCTTTTTGTTGCTATACTCGAAAAAGGTAATTGAGTTGTAAGTGCTGTAATAACAATAATATCTTAAGATCTTGTAACACTTAATTTGCAATAAATATATGAGTTTGAGTTTGAGTTTATGTTCTTCTTATTATGTACCGGTTGCAGTAATAACCGGGACCAACGGCTTGACGTGCCTTCCGAAGCACGGAGGAGCTAGAGATTATGAATTTGATTGACTTGTCCCGGAACCGGTCCCTACGCATATTGACCAATAATGAACCGACTTCAAAAACGAGGAGGTTCTCAATTCGGCCGGTATGTTTTTTTTTCTATGTATGTTCATCGATTACGCCGAGATTAATGATCCGATTCACGTGATTCTTTTTTTGTTCGATGTGGAATAGCTGCCATTTGGTCCTAAAAAATTTTTTTCAAAATTAGTTGGGAAGTTTGGTTTTAAATAAATAAAAACTGAAATTATTAAGTTGTCTACGTATGCGACATTGCGAATTTTTGTTTTTCTATGACTTTTTAGTGAAACAATACGATAGTAGGAAACAATATAAGTCGACGGTCACCCATCTAGCTTCGACCTTAGAAAGTTATCACTAGAAATTGTGAAAAAAAAAATTTAAACAAAAATGAAAACCAACTTCAAAAAACTGAAAAGGATAAAATAATTAAATTTAAGTAGGTACTCATCCCCTAGTAACATATTTTTGGAATTGGTGCTAAGTGGTTTCCAAAAACAATAGAAAATGAAGCACCTATTTTACCTAAATTAGGAGGCACCTCCGTACATGTCGTCTAAAACTGTCTATGGTTTCTTTGAAATCTATCTAAATTTAAGTGACAGCTCTAAACAGATTCTTGCTATCTTTGTCCTATGACTTATTGCAAGAAAGAGATATACTGTACTTAAATTTAGAATTGAAGTGTCTTCAGAATTAGGCCCAATGAATTGTGTGAATTTACTTAATCAGCTGTTTTACTAAACATTATTTAGAAATTTGAGTATTACATTTATATATATTACATATACACACACATAAAATACAAATACATACATACAACATGCTTAAGTATTAAGTATACATAGATAGGGTAAAATTGTAAGTCTATCAACGTGCATTCATTTGATCTTGTCACAGGTCTACATGAAGTCCTGATGTTTTCTATACAAAAGTCCGATATGGACCTGAGGAAGGTGCTGTACCAGAATATAGTGCTGAGCGGCGGCTCCACGCTGTTCAGGGGGTTCGGGGATCGACTCCTGGCCGAGATAAGGCGGCTAGCACCCAAGGATATGAAGATAAGGGTGAGACATATTTTGAGTCTGTTATTGTATAGTCCATTTCAAATAACTCGAGTTATTCAGAGAATATGCCAATGTGAGAATTTTACCGATAGGTTTTGATAAAATGGGAATATTACGAACCGATTTTGACAATGTGGTACTGTGTCAATTTTACTGAAAGGTTTTTGACAATGTGGTAATGTCACAATATGAGAATTTTACCGATAGATTTTTGACAATGGTCGAATATTACCGTCCTGTTTTGACAATGTGGTAATGTAACAATGTGAGAATTTTACCGTTAGGTTTTGAAAATGTAGGAATGTTACCGTCCGGTTAATTTTACTGAAAGGTTTTTGACAATGTGGTAATGTGACAATATGAGAATTTTACTGATAGGTTTTGACAATGTGAGGATATTAAAGTCCTGTTTTGACAATGTGGTAATGTGACAATGTGAGAATTTTACTGATAGGTTTTTGACAATGTGGTAATCTGACTATGTGAGAATTTTACTGATAGGTTTTGACAATGTGAGGATATTAAAGTCCTGTTTTGACAATGTGGTAATGTGACAATGCGAGAATTTTACTGATAGGTTTTTGACAATGTGGTAATCTGACCATGTGAGAATTTTACTGATAAGTTTTTGACAATTTGGTAATATTACCGTCCGATTTTGACAATGTGTTAATGTGACGATGTGAGAATTTTACCGATAGCTTTTAACGATGTGGGAATATTACCGCCCGGTTTTTACTATATCCAATATATTTATTTCACAGATCTCAGCACCCCAAGAGCGGCTTTACTCCACGTGGATAGGGGGTTCGATTCTAGCGTCACTCGACACTTTCCGGAAAATGTGGGTGTCCAAGCGGGAATACGACGAGGAAGGACACCGGGCGGTGCACAGGAAGACATTCTAGACTCTATTCATATAGGCTTAAGGTCGAGATCGCGATGTGTTTTGATGTTGGGAGCGGAGATTTTAAGTTGCGCGTTTTGGCGATTATTAGTTGCGATTCGGTCAAAACGCATATTAATGGTAGCTCTGATTGTCTCTTAATTAGGGTTGAAAAGACAGTAAGCATTAGAATTGTATGAACTTTCAGTGTTAAAAAATAATTATGATGTGTTAGAAAATCAACCTTATTACTACTAGGTTAGAATCGACTTTCACTTGTTCAAGATTTAAGTTACGCTACAAACAACTAACGCCTCTATCATTGTAGTTTTAGAATTGCTTTTGTCTACACGTTTTAATATTCGAATTAAGATCTCAAAGGTGAACATATACTGACATACTTTTTAGCACAGTTTTAAAATTAAAATTAAAAAGTAACCAGTAAAATAATGACTTTAAAACATCGGTTCGACTCATTACACAACTATTTAAAAAAAATGTATGGCAAAAATATTTCAGATAGCCAAATTCAGTTTCTAGATGACACTTGAAAAAATACAAAGACTATAAAAAACATAAACATTGATGCGCTCACAGCATGTATCTGTCGCCACCATCTGGTTAGATTCGCCGGTTAATCGAATGCCTAGCCCGTTAATTAAATGCCTAGGCCGATAGTTAATTGAACTAGACTCAACGTTTAACGTATTGAATGGATCGTCTTGTACCTAAGAGTTTTTATTATTAAGTTGTATTTTTTGTGACCACTTATAACCGACATCGTTTTGGTTATAAGTGGTTATAAAAATAACCTTGAACCTACCAATCACTCAAACAGTCATACAAGAGCTTTTCCATTTAAACGACCTGCCTAGGCGTCCAATTGAATGGCTAATTTAACCAGGCGGCTTACTTGACGTTCAGCCAATCAATTACAAAAACATCTTATGCTATAAGTAACTTATTTGAATGTTTGTGTGCCGACCCATCCGATTGGTCTGTACCTCTTGCAATACAGATTACTTGGTCAGGGGTTCCGGGTTCGAATCCCAGTTAAAGAAAATGTTTGTATGATGAATACGAGTATTTGTTTATGAGCCATGGAAAATATGGAAAGCAACAATATCACATAATTGTATAAATAGTATTATAATAGAACTCATATACGAAGAATGACACAATTGTATTTATCAATAAACTGAAAAAAAAATCTAATGAAAAGTCGCGCGATTTTTAGTTGCATTTTCTCAAAGCAGCCACAGATAATCCCATTTGTGATCTCAAAACGTGCAATCGCAAACAATACCCAACTGAAAGCAGTCAAAACATGACACGAAATGTTGCTATTTTTTAACAATTTTTAATAAATCAAAGTATGCTTTTATAGAGTTGAGTGTAAAAGTGGTAATTTCAACTCTATGCTTTTACTTAAAAGGTCCATAATTTATTTATTTATTTATTTGGGAAACAAACAATTACATTATAAAACATTTAAAATAAAACATAGTTATACATTAATCAGTGAAGTTTCCACAGATTAGTAACAACAGACATATCTCTTATTTAAAAAAAAAATAGATAATAATGACAATTAATTAAATATTAAAGCACAATATTAAATTATTTAAAAATTTGACATTCATTTAAATTTAAATTTAAATAATAACTCGATGAAGTTGATCTGTGATGATAAATAAATAGTACCTAAAATGCAAGTTGATTTTTAATATTGTTGTTGTATTCATTCGTCCATTCGGACAGGCAAAGGCATAACCATACAGATACATCTTATTCATTTTATAATTTCATGAAATTTGTATGAACTAATATAACATCTGACGACCGGCTGGTCGAGTGGTCTGTACCCCTTACTATACGGGCTGCTCGATCAAGAGGTCCCGGGTTCGAATCCCGGTAGGGGCAAATGTTTGATGAATACGAGCATTTGTTCACATGTTTATTTAGTTTATTTCTAATATTTATATACATATTAATATCAATATTTATCCGTTATCTAGAATCCATAACACAAGCTCTTAATGATGCTTACTTTGGGCTAGGAAAAAAAACATTGGTTGCATTTTTTCATAGAAATGTCATAAAATTATCAAATGAATAAGATTTTTTTGAAGTGGCAAACCATTTCTATGAGCTAATATAGCTCATGTTTTTAATTAATTGTCTTATTGACGGCACCATCTTGTATACCTATAAAACATAGGCATAGAGTTGAAATTCGATGATATATCAATGTATTATATTTAAAGGGTATGTTTAAGCATACTGCTTGGTTTTCCAAACGATGCGATTCAACATGACTTTGGTATTAAATTAACCAATAAAATCTTCACGCTTGATGTATAAACTAGCTGTGCCCGCGACTTCGTTCGCGTGGATGTCGGAAAGTAACAACTTGTAATTTGACTACCAAAAAATGGTTATAGTGACTCAATTTCAAAAGTTTTTTTTTATACAACTAGATGACAAACAAGCTGACGGCCCACCTGGTGGTAAGCGGTTACCGCCGCCTATAGACACCTGCAATAACAAGAGAAAAGCACTTGATATTGCAGGTGCGTTGTCATCCTGAGGCCTAAGATGAAATGCCGTCCATGTCCAGTAATCACACTGGCTACCTTTCCCTTCAATCCGAAACACAGCGAACTGTTTCACGGCTGAAATAAGAAAGGCGGTGGTACTTACCCAGAATCTGTGGTTTTGACACGTTAAACGCGAATACAGATAGATTAGAAAAAATACATAGGGTTATTCCAAGTCCATGGTAGCTTAGTGCTCAAAGCACCTATATTGTTAATGTCGCGGGTTCGGTTCTCGCCCTAGTCCAGATAACCGCTTCTATGCTCCAGTGGTTGAGACATACCTTCCTCAGATCTAAAGGTCCGGGGCAGACATTTTCCGCTGGGTTTGGTTGGTGGTAGGACTAAGTCCGCCTGGCTAGCTACCACCATCTTACCTAAGTCTGCCGCCACCACAATAATGTTAACAGCATTGTTTTGTTCCGGCAGTTAGAGGTAAGATAGCCAGTTCCTCTGTGGTTGAGGAATCCGGGCGTAGCTCAACACTTGTCATCTGGTGACATGAAGGCTCGAGAGCTCCCTGTTAAGGGGATACCTGCACACTAGCGACACCAATTGATTGTTATTAATTATGGTGAATTTAGAACATAATAAACAAAACCGCTTTAGAGAATTGCTAAAGAACGGTATTTGTAATTTTTAAATATGTATCTTGTATAAAGTGTCTACGTATAAGTAACTAAATTTTTTATTATTGTTAAAAGTGGCCACTTTCGGCAATAATGAAATAATAGGTTACATGTAGAGGAATATCTTATACCGAACACATATCAAAAAATTACCAATACCATTCTTTAGTCATTCACTAAAGCACTTTTGTTTATAATGTTCTATATTTACCATAACTAATATAAATCAAGTGGTGTCGCTAGTGTCGTCGAGGTATCGCCTTAAGGAAAAATAATGTTCTGCATTTTAATTGAATCAACGCTATTTTGAATCGCATTGTTTATTTAACCGGTTAGTAGTCAGTACATATTGGCCCTAATTCTGGAGAACACATGCTAAGTCTAAATTTGAGTTCAGTGCATTTCGTTCTCACAAAATGAATACGAAAAGGATGGCTGTCATATAATTTGACATTTAGAAACGTGCGTTTAATTTTCGACCTTATTGAACGTGATAAAATGCAGTGTTTAGTAGGCACCTCCGTACATGCCGTATAAAATTGTCTAAGGTTTCTTTGAAATCTATCTTAGTTTAATTGACAGTAGTATCTCTTAGTAGTCTGTGAATTGACAGCTCATAACAAATTCTTGCTTACTTTTCTTTTTACATATTGCGAGAAAGAGATAAATAAGAGATACTGTACTTAAATTTAGAATTAGAGTGTGTCTTCAGAATCAGGCCAATTATATCGTGTAAAGCTATTTATTTGCTATGTAAATGGTTATAATTTTTTTATGGTATAAAAAACTTAAGATCATTCCAAATGTTGTTTTTTTAGCACTTTATACCTTCATGGTTTTAACATTTGAATAGTGTTAGATGCGGGCTATGTACACAAGGGCGTCGCCAGCCCATGGGCTAGGGGGGGGGGGGGGGGGGGGGCAAGTTCATATTATGGAGATTTTTTTATATAACTAGATGATAAACAAGCTGACGGCGCACCCGGTGGTAAGTGGTTACCGTCGCCTATAGAAATAAAATGAGAAAAAGAAAGAACAAATGAGAATGACCCAAGCGACCATCAACAATACGGCGTTCGAAACAGTCACTCTATGAGTGATCTTCTCATATACTTCACACACCATTGGGCCCTAGTCATTGAAAGTCAAGGTTGTTAGTCTAGATGAAGCAAAGGCGCAGAAAACTTCTTTAGAAGTTACCAACTTACGAGCTGCTTGATGGCTTGTGCTAGCTTTTTATGCAGCAGATGCATAAGAGCCGTTGAGGGCAGTTACTCGGCTAGCATGGACATTAATGCTGGCCTCCCGCAAGGCTTGGTGCTGTCTCCAACAGTTTCTGATACATATCAATGATAAGCTGTCTATTGATAGACTGCATTGTTATGCGGATGAAAGTACTAGAAACACCTAGTATGCGGCTCGTGCCAATATCCCTAATAAGAATTTTGCCCCATTAACTGTGGCTCCACATTTTCTTAGCACACCCTTTACATGTCTAACAGTATCGGGACTTCGCGATATCCCTATTGACGTTCAGTTCAGCAGTCATTTAGAGAATAAAGTCAAGCTGGTTTTCAAGAAGCTTGGTGTGGTATAAGTCAAGTCTCTAGTTAGGCCCCATATGAAATAGGAGACTGCGGAGCTGGTTAGAGACGGGTCGCCCTTAGCTGACCCGATCAGTCGCAGACAGCCACGGGAAGAAGAAGACGAAGGACGGGAAGCGTTAAGTCCACTTGCTTCTCCTATTGTAGTGGCGCCTTAGGTAAAAGGTCAGGGGGCCTCACCGCCGATTAGCACAGCCCGTCAAATATGAATAGAGTGGAGCTGGAAGAAGCTTGCAGTTGTGCGGGCTGACCTTTGGAATGGCAGGGTTGACTGCTTGTTCGTTCCCATATCTCCCAATAATGATGGAAGAGGGTTTTAGCGGTGGATTTTAGTGAGTAGGAAGGAGTTTTATGTCCGGGAGGCACACAAAATCGCCACTGGGCTCAGTGGCCTTAACCTGTAACCACCTTCGCCGCGTTAAAAAAGGCTCCATATGAAATACTGCTGCCACCTATGGGCGGGGATACTCACTAGGACCATTTATCGCGGTTCAAAGACGCGTTATGAGAATTGTCGATGATCTTGAGCTTACGAGAAATATTGGACTAAGGAGAGATTTTGCCTCCTTTGCTGCATTCTACCGTGTGTATAACGAGTTGTGTTCTAAGGAATTATTCGATATGATGCCCACGGCCTCTTTCTGTCGTCTCACCGCTCGTCATTGGTAGAGAATTTCATCCTTACACGTTTGAACCAAAGTTGTCGCGAACTGTACGGTTTCAGAGAAACTTTCTCCCGCGTACGCTGTTCGTGTTGTGGAATGAGCTCCATGCAGAGGTTTTCTCGAAAAAGTACAATCGCCTTTCTTATTTCAGGCGTGAAACAGTTCGCTGTTTTTCGGGTTGAAAGAAAATGTAGCCAGTGTAATTACAGGGCATGGAAGGTATTTGATCTTAGGCCTCCGAATGACAACGCACCTGCAATAATAAGTGATTTTTTTTCTTGTACTTGCAGGTGTTGCTTGTTTGTCATCTAGTTGTTTAAAAAAAAGTATAGCATGGGGTTCTTAAAAAGAGCTGGAAAAGGTTTTAACAGGGTCGACAACGCGAAATAGACTACGCGGTGACTGCTTACAATCAGGTGATCTGTATGCTTGATTGCCACCTTAGTAGTATAAAAAAGAATTGTAGGAGTAACACAGTCAACACTCAAGAGCATGATTGTAATAAGGTCGGTTCAAAAGTTCAATGTGTATCTTCAGGAGCTCTTGATATTTATTAAAATATTAGAAATATCGAACAAAAAGAATTTACGACAGTTAATAAAAATATAAGTTTCGGGGTTTATCCTTAATTTACTCGACCACATTATTATGAAATTCTTGTAAGTTTTATTCTAAAACTATCTATAAAATGTTACTCTTTAGTACATATTAAGCGAATTCGTTGGTGTTTTGTTGGCTACATTTTTTGATTTTGGATCTCTAGGGGGGGGCAGCTGAAAGCTAAGCTAGGCAAAGGGAACTAATACCCATACAGCCATGCCATGCTAAATACCGGAGTAATAAATATTGATAATACGTACCTACTACTTACTTATGCAATAAAATTATTCAAAATATACTAAATAAACATACAACGATAGAAACTTTTATGACTCCTGATCTCGAACAAATGCTCATAGGTCTTCGATTCATTGCATGGGATATCTTTTGTGCCTCCCTGCGTTTACTCTTCCTGTGTCCAGAATATAGCGTGACAGACCCACCATACCCCTTAGGGGTCGTCCATTAATCACGTGAGGCTCCAAAAGGGGCGGGGGAGGGGTTCAGGAAAAATCACAAAATATCACAAGGTTCAACACTCATTCTGGTTCTCTATCCAGGGCATCACAATGACGCAAGAGATGCATCATTGATTCCTGGCATTCACCACATGCTCGACAAAGTGGGTTGGGGAGAGTTGCATTTTATGTAGCATGTGGTTAGTAGCAAAATGCCCTGTGAGCGCCCCAATCAAGAAGCGAGCTTTTGTTCTACCGTTTGTATAGATGTATTTACTCCATCTTCCTACCTCCTCCCCTAGGAAGGATTTGGAGTGTTTTAATCCCGGTATTTTATTCCACTCAGATTTATGTCTGTTTTTGACATGCTCTTAGGTACCACTCATCATACATCTGCCCCTACCGGGATTCGCACCCAGGACCCCTGATCGAGTATCCTTCAAAGTAAGGGCACAGAGTACAGACCAGTCAACCAGTCGGTAGGAAACATCTGGGAAAGGTAGCCAGTGTAATTACTGGGCATGGACGGCATTTCATCTTAGGCCTCAGGATGACAACGCACCTGCAATACCAAGTGATTTTCCCTTGTTATTGCAGATGTCTATAAGCGGCGGGAACCACGCACCACCAGGTGGGCCATCAGATTGTTTGTCATCTACTTGTATAAAAAAATATACATATTTCTTTATTCAGTGTCGTGATGTGGTCGAGCCTTTAAAAAGATACCTGTAAAAACTAAATATCTGTTTATGATCGCTTTAACTAATACTTATTCTTCGATACCAAAGTCCTATTTCTTCAACAAACAGTGACCTAAATTCATTGGCCTATATTTATTTGCCCAAACTACCTACGTAAAAAGGAACATATCGATTTACAGTTGTCATAGCGACACCTGTGAAACAAATATGATTTATTGATTTCCAAAGTAATACATAACTCAATACTTCCATCGTATTATTACACTTAGATGAAAATATGATACTGACGTCTTGTACTGAGAAGTTTTGGTTTGATTGGTAGGTACAAGGTTATTTTTTCATGACCACTTATAACCGACATATGTTTAGTTCTAAGTGGTCATAAAAAAGTAACCTTGAACCTACAATCACTCAAATAGTCAGACGAAAGCTCTTCGATTTAAACAACCCGCCTAGGGATCCAATTGAATGGCTAATTCAAACCAGACGGCTGACATGACGTTCAGCCATCTGGTTAAACGTTGCGCTCAATGACTTGGCTAGTTGTACTTCAGCCGTTTGATTGGATGCCGGCGTTCAATCAACGGGGTAGCCGTCCAGATAAGCGGCTGATTTAATTAGACGGCTGCGACATTATACATATACAGTTTTTAGTACTTAAATCTGTGCTTGAACTATAGGGGTAAATTTCCTGAAATATCAAGTGATTTTTCCTTGTTATTGCAGGTGTCTATAGGCGGCGCCCGGTTATCGCTTTCCATCAGGTGGGCCGTCAGCTTGTTTGTCATCTAGTTGTATAAAAAAAATACGTCTACGACTGGCTGGCCGAGTGGTTTGTACCGCTTGCTATACAGGCTACTCGGTCAGAGGTCCCGGGTTCGAATCCCGGTAGGAGCAAATGTTTGTATGATGAGTACGAGCGTTAGTTCACGAGTCATGGATGTTTGTATGTTTATTTAGTATATTTCCAATATACAGATATATACGTATTATTATCATTATACAGGGTGTTAGGGAGACGCTCTCGGAAACGAAGGCAGGTGGCCAGGTTGTTGAAAAATAAATTTAAAATCACGAAAAAAAAAACAGCTATTCAGCAAATTTTCTCGGGTTAAGGCCCGACAAAAATGACATTACGGTGTAGACAAAACCGTTGCTCGAGCTTCTCGGGTTCCTTGTGCTCCGCTTGCAGGTGTTTATAGGTGGCGGTAACCACTTACCACCAGGTGGGCCGTCAGCCTGAACCATCTCGATCACCTCAGCTTTGAAACAAAAAAAAACGAAAGTAATTCTTTGCCAGCACATGTGTTCCCTCCTTGCTATAGTAGGGTTCCTTCAAAACTGGCGTAAATAGCACAAAAACCGGCAAGGTGGAGGCGGCTAGAGCAGTGTCTGATTCATTTGTCGCGGTTTGTATATAAAAAAGACTGGTAGCATGACAGAAACGGCACCAGAGTATCAGAAAAATGTTTACCTAAATCTGCCTTAAAGCCGTTAGCCATCTATACCGACAAATGTACCAACATTATTAACTGAAACGATAAGATAAGCACCGACGATGAGCGGGTATAATAACACCAAGATATTTTATCTATTACGCAATCAACATACATGTAAATATTATTTGTACCAGTAAATTACTATTGATAAAAGATAAGTCTCTCATTAATACTTTTCTTAAATAGGTACTAATAAAAAACTGTAAAAAAAGCTCCAGAAAAAACTTAAGCTAAGTTACTGGCACATAAGGATGCTCAGTTTTTTTTTAATTTTAGTCCTTTCATCCGAAATTCGGAAGGCACGTTATGCCGTTGGTCACCGGTGGTCTTATGGCCCAAACTCCTTATGATGTTTTTCTCCTCTGTAGGAAAATCTGCCCTGGGCACAGGCCTTCTACTTCCCACTGCTGGCAGTGGGACATATAGGCTGGTGATGATGATTAGGATGTATTTTACTCTGTTTATACAACTTCGCCATCATACAGAGGCCATTATCCTGGACGTGATTACATTTTTTTAACCGACTTCAAAAACGAGGAGGATCTCAATTCGGTTGATATGTTTTTTTTTCTATTGTACACCAATTACGCCGAGATTTCTGATCCGATTTACGTGATTCTTTTTTTGTTCGATGCAGAATAGTTGCCATTTGGTGCAATATTTTTTTTTCAAAATCGCTTGGGTAGTTTGGTTTTTAAATAAAAAAAACTGAAATGAGAAAGTCATCTACGTATGCGAAATTGCGGATATTTGCTTTCCTATGACTTTTTATTAGTGAAACGATACGATAATAGGAAACAATAATGTAAGCTGACGGTCACCCATCTAGCTTTGACCTTAGTTGTTTCCAGAAATAATAGAACGTGAAGCACCGACTCCAAAAAATATGTTTCCAGGTGATGAGTACCTACTTAAATTTAATTATTTCCAGTTTTTTGGAGTCGGTTATTTTTATGCAAAGCTCGGCAAATGACTCAACACCACCTGATGTGAAGCAGTAAGAAGAGTCGATAAGCGGAGACAGCTAGTGCAGCTTGAAACATGTTACAGGAAGGAGGGAACACATGTGCTGGCAAAGAATTCCAAGTTTTGGAAGTCTGACAAAGAACCTAGTTACTAAACATACAGACATACGAGTTACAGACATATAAACATACAACATGACAACATACATTAAATCTAGTATACCTATCGAACTTACTATACTGTACACTTTCAACTATGCTCTCGTAAATTAATACGGCATTGAGACTTTGAATAATCTATAATGTATATTTTAGTTTGTCTTCGATTGTGGCGCGAAACACTCGTATTGTAAAACATGGCGTCTGTTCCGGTAATAACTTTTAATAATGGAGAAAACATTCCTGTGCTTGGCTTAGGCACTTGGAAGGTAAGCCCGATTTATTTATTTTCAATAAAAAAGTTTTCATTTAATATATGATTTTTTTTAAACCGCTTTCGTAATGAGTACGTAAGATTGCGGGTTTTTTGGTTTCATTTAATTAGTGGAAAATTGTGAGTGGTCTTTCGTGTTAAACATTATGGAAAATATTCTTATAAATGTTCACTAGGTGTGAAAGCTGATGAGAATGTTATGTGTTTAACCACTTCACTGAGGCAGCATCTTAAATCTTTCAATCGCCAAACAAACGTACCCAAAATGCATAGAAATAAGTTACAGAGGCGTTTCAACGCAATAACTGTAGAATTTATCTATATTAATTCAAATGTATCTATTTATTGTGAGTACTACTGTTCACATTTTCATGTTTTTGACGCGTTTAAACGCCTACTTTTTTGTAACAATTATAAACTATAGAAAGAAAACTATGAAAAAAAAACACGTAAACGTTGCTATAAAAACGGAATAAGGATAGAAAGCGGTGAAGAAATTAGCAGATTATATCTAGTGCTCCGGTGGCGTAGTGGACATCAGGAGACGCGGGTTCGATTTCCGCCAGGAGCACATATTTTTTCATCATTTTCTTTCTTTATTTGTAATTGTTACAATACTGTACTGTTGCAAATAAGAGTGATTAATCTGTTAAGCGGCTTTATCCCTCCGGAGGGCTATGACAATTGAAAAATCATTGCGTCTGGAATCTGATGTCTGACGGGTTAAATAAATGATAGAAATAATAATACTTTAGCTTCCCAGGCAAGATCTGGGCAAGATGCCTTTCGGTATCGCTATGCGGAAAATATTTTATCGGATTTGACATTTGCGCTCTAACTTTATCGCACAGACGTTATAGGGCTTATGTCAAATCCCATACATTTAGCGATTGCGATTATGATAGGGGAAGGAATCTCATGGGCGACATGTAATAGCTGTCTTGGTCAAAATAATAATATTTAAAAAACAAACAAAAAAAAGACAAGATCACCGGCCGGCTGTCAATAGCGCTAGGTGCTTCGTGCCAACGAGAGTAATATGGTCCATAATAAGCAAACATTACCAACGTTCCGAATAGTAGAAACGCACTGTTTGCGTGCCTTGAATTCGGACCACGTTTTCGCGCATTCGTTTCACTCCTGTCAATAGGTATCCATAACAAAAACTTTCTCAGATCCTAAGTTTTTATCAAAGTATTTGCAGCAAATTTTTTAAGCGGACCGTAGGGGTCATGATTTTCATGAAGCCGTGCTAACGCTGTTCACAAAGAGGTATTCTGTGCAAATGTTAAACACGTTGCGACTTAGAGTTTGTAAAAATGTTGTAAACATTGTATTAACGTTGTATTTATATTTGAATTGATAAAAACTTCTTATCACTCTTCGATAAAAACGTAAGATCTTAAAATGTTTTTGGTAACGACATTGACAGCAGTTCACACAGAATGCGCAAAAGCGTGGTCGGAATATACATATAGCACCGTATTTTCGGACCGTTTGTTTGTTCAATCAACGGACTGTCAATTTTTTTGCCGAAAAGTTTACTCAAACTCAAAGTCGTGATCGGTATTTCTTCGTCTTTTAGGCTTTATCTGCTGAGAATTCGTTATTGTTGTAAAAAAGCTTGTATGATTAAACGCTTAGTAAATATGGCTGCTAAGGTACCGAAAGTTAAGTTTCATAATGGCAAGGAGTGTCCTATTCTTGGCCTTGGCACTTGGAAGGTAAGTTATATCCAAAAGTAAGTTGATTTTGAAGATAAGTACAAAAAATACATAGGTAATCAATAAGCAATTAGTGACTCAATGCCTTATTGAATAATAAACTTCTTGTAGTTTATAAATTTTAATAGCCGTGGGAACTTAAGTTAAAATTGTATTGTTTATTTAAGTTATTTTCTAATTGTTGTTTCTTGAATTTTCGTTTGATTATTTAGTCTGCTACGTCTATAATACATGTTTAATGAACATTATTAAAAAGTGGGTCGAAGTGCTTTATACTTTGGCGTTTGATTCGGTTTTATCTTACAAATCATTATTTTTCTGACTCTGAGAGGACACATTCCTCCATTGTCACACATCATATTAAAATTTATATTTGTAATCAAGGCACTTTTGTAAGTACCTTATTTTTAGAAGCCTATTTTAGTATTTCAGTGCTATTTCAGTTTTTAGTTTATTTATTTTGTTACAGTGTGCCTTAACTTTTAAATATAATATACCCTAAGTGACGTATTCCGGTGTGTTATTCTTGGACCCATACCACCAATCGTTACAAACTTAATCAAACAATCTCCCATAATAACTTTTAATATACAGTCATCAGAACATCTAATGTAACAGCTTGATCGCTTTCATAGTGCGAATGCTGCACTTGGTGCTTTGTCATTGTACAGATGATTTGATTGACATTCAAATCAATAATTTAGAACAATCCAATTAAGTTTCTGGTTCTTGTTTAAAGCACACTACAGCCCCTTGCTTTAGATGGCCATAAGACTATGGAGTGGGCTGTATGCTTGTTTGACACTTATTATAGTAAAAAAACAGTGCCACAGGCCTATGCCAAAAGGCACACTGAAGTCCGAGATTAATTTAGTAAAAACTATAAAAAAAAACTCTAGGTAGAATCCCCACAAGGTAGATTGACGATTTGGTATAGTTCATGTGAGGCCGATGGATGTCTGCAGTGTAGGTCCTATCTGCTTGGAGCTCCTTGGCGGCGGCCTATGCTGGGCATGGCTGGCCGTGGGCATCATGGCTGATATTATGATGATAAAAAACTAGCATTTTTTGAAATAAGTGACTAGGTATATTAATGGTCGAAAATCGAAAAATGTACAATACAATACTATGTCCCACATTTTTTATTACATATTATAAACAGTTTTACTATGTAGGCTGTAAAATCAATTTCATAATAATATTGTAATAATGAGAATACCTTATGTGAAGTAATCTATAAAGATAACATTTTAATATAAGTTTTTCATTAACTTTGAGTATTAAAATTGATAACTGCAATTCTTTACAACCTCCCATTCCCCCTCTCTACCAACCATAGCTCTTCAATGTTGTTTCTATAGTTCAGTGTTTGTGCACAATAGACAGTAGATACCTTGAAAAGACTTCTGATTCATCACCAGGCTATATACGTCCCACTGCTGGGCACAGGCCTTCCTACATGGGAGAAACACATGAGGAGTTTAGGCCATAACATCACCACGTTGGCCCAATGCTGGTTGGTGGGCAGTAACAACCGGGACCAATGGCTTAACGTGCCTTCCGAACCAGGGAGGAGCCCGATATTTTGATTGACCCTTCCGGTCGACTACGGCGTTGGTTGTTCCCGTAATCGAAACCAGACCACTAAACCACGACACCCGACCTCCTCACAAATCTCAACATCTAATTTAATAACAGTAAAGTATATGGACCCATCAACTCATGCAAACGTTTTACTAAGAGGGTTGTTGAAATTTTTGTCTGTTGGAAGTTGTCGAAAATTCTTTCCTGATGTGCCAGTAATATACCTACTCCATAGACTAACTACTCTAATGATTTTTTCTATAAGAAGAAAAGTATTATCTACACACTTACTTTAGTACTAATACACTTATCTCTCATCATAACATCTGATATGAGTAGTGATCGACAGTTATTTACTAAAATATTACAACATATAATATCTAATCATTGTTATATCTTGAGTGTTTGAGATCTTACTGTGCGTAGTGACTTAGCTATCTGGTTTCGATTGCGAAATTTTGACATCTTTCGCTAGGGTTGATCCAGGATGTGTCAATCAGCGAGGCAACCGCCATGTCTGCCATCCGCCGAAGTAGAGTGGGACGCAGAACAGCCTATGGGCGCCTCCTGCATCCTTAGTGTACTTTTTGTAGGGCTACGGGTGAAGGTTGGGGCCCATCGCCCCAATTACTAAAGGTGCTGCCACACTGCTGTTTAAAAATGTTCACAAACATTTTCTAACACTAATACATTTACTTACAAATGTTAGGAATTGTTACATTCTGTTAGGAATTGTTACGTTCTGTTAGGAATTGTTACATTCTGTTAGGAATTGTAACATTCTGTTAGGAATTGTTACATTCTGTTAGGAATTGTTACATTCTGTTAGGAATTGTTACATTCTGTTAGGAATTGTTACATTGTGTTAGGAATTGTTAAATGTTTTAAGTGCTCCTACACTGATGGAAAATGTTTACATACATTTATAACATTTGAAATTATTTAACAACATAACATTTGGCCTGGATTATGATGCTTACAAACAAATGATAATAAATGTTGTGGTGTTTCTCCCATGCAGGATGGCCTGTGCCCAGCATATAGGGTGGTGAAGATGATAATAAATGTCGTTTTCCCGATAGCTAACATTATCAATTTACATCTTTCCCCAGTCGAAGCCAGGCGAGGTCACTCAAGCAGTCAAAGACGCTATTGACATCGGCTACCGTCACTTCGACTGCGCGTACGTCTACGGCAATGAAAAGGAAGTGGGAGCTGCGATCACGGAGAAGATCGAAGAAGGATCTGTGAAGAGGTGAGCGGAAAAGGTTTCTGGGTACAAAAACCCTTGTTCCTTGTTTTTTTTTATTTAACTGCCTTAAAGCATTCTCAATACTAGGGACCCGCGATATTTCACAATCCGGGAGTCTTTTTTTATACAATTAGATGACAAACAAGCTGACAGCCCACCTGATGGTCAGCGGTTACCGCTGCCTATAGACAACTGCAATAGCAAGGAAAAATCACTTGATATTGCAGGTGTGTTGTCATCGTGGGGCCTAAGATGAAATGCCGTCCATGCCCATTAATTACACTGGCTACCTTTCCCTGCAATCCGAAACACAGCGAACTGTTTCACTTATTTTATGCCAGTTTTTTTGGCCGCAGTTTGTGCTTCAATAGTGACACCGTGGCCCCGCTAATGTATCCTAGGAAATAACAGACAGGACAAACCAATTTCTTAATCTTCTATAATATAAAAATGAATCGCTGAATGTGTTGCTAAGCGCAAATCTCGAGAGCAGCTGAACCGATTTCGCTAATTCTTTTTTCATAATATTCCTTGAAGTTCGAGAATGGTTCTTACGGAGAGAAAAATTTAAAAAATTGCCTGAAAAAGTCTAAAAACAACACTTTTCTACACTCCCATACAAAAGATTCGTAATAATACTTAAGTCAATTTGAACTTTAATACCATACTATAAAGTTTAAGTGTTAGTGGAGGGGTTCCGGGAAGGCAAAACAATTGAGTGACGTTAGTATTTTATACGATGTTAACATTACTCAAAAACAAATTATCTGTGGTAAATGTCACTTGAAATGTAAAGTGTAATTGTTGCCATAGTAACTTTATTTTTTCTTTTTTTTATCTTACTAGCGGACCCAGTGTCCCGAATAGCAGAATAAGTATTAAAAAATAATAATTGAAGAATCGACTGTTAGGCGGTACGAAGTTCGCCGGATCAGCTAGTTTAACATAAAAATGAAATACAATCCACGAATACATACATTACGATTAAGCAGTTCACACACGGCAGCTAAAATGTAAAAATGTATATTATAGCACGATACATCTCAATACATCTTTCCATAGAAATCGTCGGGAGACCACACACGACAGCTATAATGTATTGAACGTTTAACGTACTTCTTAATGTACATTAATATACATTATAGCTGCTGTGTGTGAACTGCTTTACCTACATTACGATTACATACATCTATTGTTATAGGGAAGATTTGTTCATCACCTCTAAACTTTGGAACACGTTCCACCGGCCGGACTTGGTGAGGGGCGCACTGGAGCAGACCCTCACCAACCTGAACCTGAAGTACCTCGACCTGTACCTCATACACTGGCCCTTGGCCTATAAGGTTCCGTACACCGCAATTTTTTATACAACTAGATTACAAATAAGCTGACGGCCCAACTGTTGGTAAGCGTTTACCTGCAATAACTAGGAAAAATTACTGGTATTGCAGGTGCGTTGTCATCCTGAGGCCTAAGATGAAATGCCGTTCATGTCCAGTAATTACACTGGCTACCTTTCCCTTCAATCCGAGCGAACTGCTTCACGGCTGAAATAAGAAAGGCGGTGGTACCTACCCAGACAACCCTACATACGATCCTACCACCTAGTAAATTTATTATTATTATTACAGCTTTCTTAGACTAAGAGGCCTTCTTATAACATGGGTTCCTTCAAAAGAGGCGTAGAAAAGGCCGTCAAGTTGGCGGCGGCTAGAGCAGTGTCTGAACTGCACTAGCTGTCTCCGCATATGGACTCTTCTTACCGCTTCAAATCAGGCAGTGTTGAGTCATACTACGTCGTTACTTTAGTCTTAAGATTTCTATTGTAAAGTAAACAATAGTGTGTGATAGTGTGTCACTAAATAAATATTTTCTTTCTTTCTTTCATGTGTCGTGCTTTGTATTTAAAAAAAAACGACGAGCCGACGTCATATTTACTGGTAAGCTACCGTCGCCTATAGATACCTGCAATATTACTTGGTATTGCAGGTGCATCGTGAGGCCTAAAATGAAATGCCGTCCATGCCCAGTAATTACATTGGCTACTTTTCCCTTCAATCCGAAAAAAGGCGATTATCAAAATCTATCAACATATTTGACGAATATCAAACCTAATAAACAATGCATAGTTTGTTTGTACAAAAGTTAACATTAGTCGATTTCAACGTTATTCAATATGGCGGGCGACATAGAAGTCAACCAAACGACACCAAAGTGACATACGCGCCATGATGAGTATTTGACGACATATTCGTACTTCGACGATAGTATTGTTCGACATATTTTTAGTCCATACATTTTGGAACATCTCTTTTGCATTGAAAGAAAACTTCATTCAAATCTCTCGTAGGAAGGTGGTGACCTGTTCCCTTGCGATGAAGCGGACAAGATCATCTTCTCTGATGTGGACTACGTGGACACGTGGAAGGCTTTGGAGCCGCTGGTGGAGGAAGGGCTTGTCAGGAGCCTCGGCATCTCCAACTTCAACTCCAAGCAGGTGGAGAGGCTGCTGAAACATGCGACGGTGAAGCCAGTCACCAATCAGGTTAGTTCTGTGTGAAGGTTTCTCATGAGGGTATGTTTGTTGCCTATACCGCCCCGCTCCCGACGTATCCTGTGTACCTTATTATAAATCGCTGCAAATATTGACACTTCCCTGTCTTTATATTTTAGAAGTAGCATTATTTGTAAGACAAAATAGAGATAAATTCGTTGAGGCAAAAGATTTATCATGTAGAACAAGACGAAATCCTCATAGACTTGTACTGGAACTAGTCCCAAAAACTAAGAGATTTCTAAGTAACAGTTATGCTATGGGTAAGTCCATTTATAATAAGATTCCTAATTCATTTAAGTTACTTCCTCTCAACCGTTTTAAGCATGCATTACGACATTGGTTGTTGGAAAAGACTTTTTATTCTGTTGATGAGTTCTTAATAAATAAAGATATTTAGAATGGTTGATGCACTAGTTTATTTATTTATTTTCATGAATTTATGACTTATTCTTGCTTGTAAAAAAATTTTATGAAATAAAAATTACTTGCTCTAAATATTTGCATGCTATGTTTATATGGCTAAATAGGTTAAAGCACAAATAATTGTAAAATAACACCACACCCTGTACCCTATTTATTAGCAAATAAAAAATATTTGTATTTGTATAAAGATGGCAGGAGGTGAAAATGTCCACTTGCGTCTTCCGTTGTAGTAGGGCCGTAGTTGGAAGGTCTTTTCAATCCATAGGGTTTTATTAACACACACACCTGTTATCTAGCCCAAAGAAGCATCATAATGAGCTTGTGTTATGACTACTAGATAACGGAGAAATTTTTATAATAATATGTACATCAATATTAAAAAATATACTAAATAAACATATAAACAACCATGACTCGTAAACAATTTTATTTTATTTTATTCTATTCGGTAAATCATCAGCTGATAACACACAATACGTAAGTAGTTACTTATAGTGATAGGAAGCTAATTACAGATTCACACAAGTAGTTAACTGAACAAATGTACAGTGAGCTATACAAATAATAAACAGTTTAGCCATAAAATATTAACCATCTCGCATCGCAGCAATGTAAGATCCGTGTATAAAAATACAAAGAAATGAATATTATTAATAATAAAATATACACATCTATGAATAGAACCCTGCTAATTGACTCTTTCGTCGATTGGATATTTGTATTAAATAAGTCTAGGTCTAGAATTTGTAATAGTTTATTAAAAAGACAGTATCAGCGACATCACAAATGCTCGTCTTCATCATACCAACAGTTGCTCCTACCGGGTTTCGACCCCGGGACCTCCGACCGAGTAGCCTGTATAGTAAGGGGTACGGACAAATCGATTAGCCGGTCCTTAAAACTAAAAAAAAACACCTATACATGTTTCTTAATATCTAACAAACATCGATACTAATATTATAAACACTTGGCAATCCAAGGCTCCGCCGGTTCTCTCGTCGAAAAGTAGCCATATCCCTCCCAGGGTCACAAACTATCTCCATACTAATATTTATCTAAATCTGTTTAGCCGTTTAGGAGTAAAAATTTAACCAATAGACAGACAGATCATTATTATTTTACAGGTGGAATGCCACCCTTACCTCGCCCAGAGTCAGCTCAAAGAGTTCTGTGAGGCGAGAGACATCAAGATTACCGCTTACTCCCCTCTAGGATCCCCTGACAGGCCGTGGGCCAAGCCCGGAGACCCACAGCTCCTGGACGACCCTAAGCTGAAAGAAATAGCCAACAGACTGGGAAAGACTGTCGCGCAAGTCCTCATCAGGTGAGTCGGATGATTAATATGAGTTAAGGTCACTTTATAGACCGTAAATATGAGTCAAGGTTAATTTATATGTAATTAATATGACTTAAAAACACTTTGCAAAGTGTTAATTTGAGTTAAGGTCACTTTATAGGGCATTAATATGACTTAAACTCGCTTTGCAGGGTAGTTATTTAAGTTAAGGTCACGTTGTTGGTCATTAATATGAGTTAAGGTCGCTTTATAGATCATTAATATGAGATAAGGTCACTTTATGTAGCATTAATATGAGTTAAGGTCACTTTACAGGGCATTAACTTGTGTCTGTTAGGGCAGACAACACTACGTGGAGTCGGGTTTGCAGCGATTCGTTTCACAATCTTGAATCTACCCTTTATCGCAAACATTTTTATGTCACAATATTATTATGCATATCAGCGGATGGCATAAAATTCATTAGAAATAGTAGGTATGCCTAATGAAATTATTCCAATGGAAAACTGCCATCATCATATTATGCGTAATGAAATTTTGCTAAATGAAATTATGTCCCTAATTCTAGCAAACACATGCTAAGTTTAAATTTAAGTTCAGTCTATTTCTTTCTCACAAAATGAAAAAGAAAAGGATGGCTGTCATATAAATTGACATTTAGAAACGTGCGTTCAATTTTCGACCTTATTGAACGTGATAAAATGCAGTGTTTAGGAGGCACCTCCGTACATGCCGTCTAAAATTGTCTATGGTTTCTTTGAAATCTATCTAAATTTAAGTGACAGCTCTAAACAGATTCTTGCTATCTTTTTCCTATTACTTTTTTTTTTTTATACAAGTAGATGACAAACAAGCTGACGGCCCACCTGGTGGTAAGCGGTTACCGCCGCCTATAGACACCTGCAATAACAAGGAAAAACACTTGATATTGCAGGTGCGTTGTCATCCTGAGGCCTAAGATGAAATGCCGTCCATGCCCAGTAATTACACTGGCTACCTTTCCCTTCAATCCGAAACACAGCGAACTGTTTCACGGCTGAAATAAGATAGGCGGTGGTACCTACCCAGGCGACCCTACATATGGGTCTACCACCTAGTACTTATTGCGAGAAAGAGATATACTGTACTTAAATTTAGAATTAAAGTGTGTTCCCAGAATTAGGCCCTATGCCTAGTGAAAATCTGCCATCTTAAAAGTATGCCATTGGTAATTCGGACATGTAAACATTCGACCAAATAATAATTATATTAAATGATTTTTATGCATTGAACATATTCGTTTAAAGAAAATTATGCCAAGTGTGTTATGCCAAATAAAATTCGGAACAATAAAATTCTGCCAGATAGAGGGAACCCGGCTAGTACCGAACGCAAGGTAATCTAAACTATATAAACAGTTATCTTATCTGCTAGGCATAGGCCTCTCCCAAAGATCTTCAAGCCGATGGAGGGGTCACTCTGTGATACAATATTATAGGTAGGTACAGATAATTTTGACTGAAAACTAATGCCCCACATAATGGCCCTAATTCTGGAGAACACATGCTAAGTCTAAATTTAAGTTCAGTGAATCTCTTTCTCTCAATATAAATACAAAAAAAAGGTGGCTGTCATGATTTGACGTTTAGAAACGTGCGTTCAATTTTGGACCTTATTGAACGTGATAAAATGCAGTGTTTAGGAGGCACCTCCGTACATGCCGTCTAAAATTGTCTATGGTTCCTTTGAAATCTATCTAAATTTCCTTGACAGCTTTTTGTTTTTTCTTTCTTTCTTTCTTTCAGAATTAGGGCCAATAGGGCTGTTGACAAATTTTAGGCAATTGTTCATACCGTGTACCTATTATAATACGGAAATTAAAAAAAAAATACATTCGTTTCAAATTCCGCTCCAAAAGGGATGTATTGACATGTCACGTGACCGCCGTGACGTCACCTGTTACCAAATACTGATAGGTTGCTTATGGTTTTCCTTTGACAGCGTCTGATGCTAACAAGTGACGTCATACACTGAGATTGGTTTTCAATATTTTTGAATTCCTGAATAATACAATAAACTATGGTGTTTTTAGGATATATCTATTATATCTACCACTACATTATAAATAAAAAATATACAGAGTGTTGCCGTCAATATGACAATGAATTGAAACATGGGCTATATTAGTTCATGGAAATAGTTTGCCACTTTTAAAAACATCTTATTCATTTGATAATTTCATGACATGTCTATGAAATAATGCAGCCAAGGTTATAATATTTCATAGCCCATGTTTCAACTTATTGTCGTATTGACAGCACCAACCTGTATAATATATTACATTTTTATTATACAGGCAACATCTCTTCTGACCATTATGTAAACAAAATCTACTTATTCCAACAATACAATTTGATTTAATTTGATTTGATTAAAATTTTAATGTGACGTTAATTTTAGTTTGATTTTAATTTCATTTTAATCTTGGATTGTTTTAGATTTTAATTATAATTTGTTTTTTAATTATTATTGATTTTAATTTTGTTTTGGATTGATTTTTAATTCAATTTGGTTTTAATTTTAATTTGTTTCATTTTAATTGGATTTTAATTTTATTTAGATTTAGATTTTGATATAGTTACAATTTTAATTTAATGTTGATTTTTAATTCATTTGAAGTTGATTCTAATTTGATATTATTATTGAATTGATATATAATGTACTACTAACCTAGTTTTTTTAAGTTCCTTTGTCACTAACAATTATGAGTCTTTGTAACTCGAATAAATAAATAAATAATAATAATAATAAATAATTATTCCCAGATACCAAATCGACCGCGGCAACATAGTGATACCCAAATCTGTGACCAAATCGAGGATCGAGAGCAACTTCAAGGTGTTAGACTTTGAGCTGTCCAGCGAAGACCAGAAGCTGATAGACAGCTTCGACTGCGGCGGCAGGATGGTTCCTATGAATGCGTGAGTATATCGCAGTCCCACTGCTGGGTTATAACACCTAACGGTTCAAGCGGTTGCAGCAACAACCGCGACCAACTGCATAAGGCCTGGTTGGCTATATTCGACATCAGGGTTGATCAAAAAATTAAAAAAAAAAAACAGATTAATTTAATTTTTGATTTTAACATTATTATAAATGTTTGAAAAATTACTTAGTAATTAAAATAGAATAAAACTAGAAAAATTTCACGTCCTGAGGCAGGAATCGAACCTGCGACCTTTCGCTATCCGGGCGACTGCTCTGACCACTGAGCCACCCAGGACTTGGGATACCCCTGTGAAATTCTTCTAGTCTATCTTGTATTTGCGTTTATGAGCTAACGTCCACCCTACAATGTCGAAATATTCTATTTCAACATCCGAAACGAGTATTTTTACAAAAACCGACGAATCGGTTAAGTTGGGGCAGTGTCGATTCCTGCCTCAGGACGTGAAATTTTTCTAGTTTTATTCTATTTTAATTACTAGATTAATTTAATTTAAATCAGATATTTTTGTTTTTTTTTTAATTTATCTGATCGTTTTCAGTATAAAAGTCAGTTATTTATTAAAAAAGACAACATATTTTTTGTTAAATCAACATATTAGAAGTCATTCTTTTATTAAAAAAACGAAGTAGCATATTTATTTGCCTATATAACAAAAAATACTGAATTAAATTTATAAAAAATGACTTTAACGAAAATCAACAAACTTATATTCTTCTAAAGGTAATAAAAAACACACTTCCATTTTGTAATATTTAACAAAAAATAAAAATAATAACTACGGCGGAAGAATTAGAATTATGTCGGGGGAAGTCCCTTGACACTTTTTGGCTGTTTTGGTTGCAGTAAAAAGTACTTATTTAAATCATCGATTTAAAAAAAAACACTTGATTTTAATCGCGATTTTATCCCTGTTCGACATCAATCAATTTTTGATGCAACAGTTAACAATATATATTTTTTAATAATGATCTTTTTTTTTCAGTTCACTTGGACACAAGTATCACCCATTTGAAAATGATGAATTTTAAGCACAAGAATAACTATAATGAAATGTTTAAGTATTGCCATAATAATATTTACGTTTACACTATTTGCGAGTTAATAAACACCTTTTAATGTTTTCCGAGTTTTTTTAATACAAAGCACAGCAAATGACCGTCACACCACCTGATGTGAAACGGTAAGAAGTAGCTAATCCACTTTGCCCAATAGGGTAGTTGACAACTTTTTTTTTATTTCATGAATAAGTTTATAACTCAAAGAAATATTGCTAAAGAAATAATATGTCTAAGATCAATAGTTTCACAGATATAGTGGTATGTTTGATGTGTGGCGGCGCATCATCCAAAAACGCTTCATAGGAAATCCACGGAACAGATGACGTCACGTTCCTTTATTACTACAAAATGTATGGGCATACTGACAAAATTAATAATAACTATAATATCATTAAAAATTTTGATAAATATTCGGAAAAAATATTGATCATTTTTTTAATTTTCAAAACAGTACAACTTCAACAATATTCCATATCTTTTAAGTTTGACTTGTTTTTATGGGTAACAGTAGCGTATATTCTCCGAATTTGTGAAAAATAGCGCCATATTCAAACTTAGGCAACATCCCAATCGCAGAGGCTCAAGGTTGTTCGTGACCTCTACATCGCCAACGATACTTATTGTCTTATTCTCATCACCATAGTGTATCTCCGATTTTGTTATCACCAGTTTTCTGAATTTATTTATACAGCTTTATACAGTTACTACTGTTTGGTAGGTGGGTGCCTCGAACGCATTTTTCATCGATAGGATTGTTTTCCCTAGTCGCATTTTGCCACGATCGTGTTTTGTCACGTGTTCTTTATGTATAATCGATTTTTACCTTAGTCTCCCATTTCATAATCACAGTTTTTCTAGCCGCATTCAGTCATAAACGCATACTCAAGAGAATATGTGTGTGTCAATGTTTTAGAGCTCTTCGTCTGTATCTGTTGGTGACTGTCGGTTAAAAAGGCGAATAAAATATAAAATTTTAATTTCGTGAAAAGTAACTTTGATAGCCCAACTGTTTTTAAACATTTCTTATATTTTGAGAGTTATACACGTAAAGAGTAGAACAAATTGCAATCTTTCAATTTACAGGGCAAAATGCATATAAGACTATGCTGTTAGGCAAATTATTTATAGACCAAAAAGTGAATTAGACATGTTACATTTAAAATGTTTCATCATTTTTTTTTAAACACCTCTTGAGTACGTTTGGCAATTTTATTTATTCTCTAAAACCCTCAGGTGGTAGCAGAATATCAGTTCTTTGTCACATCCCACGGTGTGGGCAGAACCAGACACTGAGCTGCGACCCTTTTTATATTTCTACAACACACACCCAAATATTTCCTACCTACTTGATGTTTTAATTTTTTTTTTATTTTATTTTATTTTTTTAATTTGTTACGTTAAATTTAATTAAATTTTTTTTTAAGTTACGTTAAATGTTTTAGTATTTTGTATGTGTGTGTTGCAGAATTAAAATAAACATGTTATCTATCTATCTATCTATCTATGTTGTAAGGCAAATTACCTATAGGAAAAAATACGATTGTATATACACGTGACAAAACACGATCGTGGCAAAAAGCGATTAGGGAAAAAATCCTACCGATGAAAGATGCGTTCGAGGCAACCACCTACCAAATCCCACAGACGTAAAAAAATTAAACAAATAAAACACCCAAAATTCGGTAATAGGATTCTCAACCCATAGTTTTATTAAAATATTGTTGTTTTCTTTACAAAATGCAACATATTTATATTTCCAGTAATTATTATATAAATGCCGAGTACAATTTTACAATTATTGATCGAAAAGATAAGTTAAATCCCCTGTTTTCTGGGACCCACCAATTACACACACTGGTGGGTTTCAGAGGACCAAGCTGTCTCTAAAGACCCACTGACTGGTTGGGCCCATCAGACTTCTATTTATTTCTATAGATATTTTAAAGTCAATGACTTAAATAGTGCATCTTAGGGCTTTGAAAGTTTGCGAGGAAAACTATACACAGTATTATGTCCAATGGCTATTCTTTAAAGAGGGATAGTATTATAATCCTTCAGAATAAATATGCGTCGCCCAACTAACCGCCTCTGTGATGTAGTGGTTCAGACCACTTTTCTCAGAGCTCCCGAGATATTTTCTGTTCAGTTTAGTTAGTGGTAGGGCTTTCCTAAGTCGGCCAGAGGACCTACACAAGATGCCATTCGATAATCGCTATCGCTTAGCGGAAAATGTATGGGATTTCACATAAGACATCGAACGACTTTCGATAGTTAATGTCGAATCTCATACATTCTTCATTTAGCGATAGCTTTAGCTTCATTTAGAAATACAGTGTGAGTCGTCATAAAGTGCACATATTGAAATTAGGGATACTATGCTTAATATTATCGACGGAAAAAATAGTAAAAAAATATATTTAATTTTTTATACATTTTTTAAAGATCTTGCTTGCTGCGGTGACCTTCTTGTAAACAAATCGGTATAACTTTTAAACTAAACTAACTTATTTTATCGTGATTGATCGTTTAGTTTAAAAGTTATACCGATTTGTTTACAAGAAGGACACCGCAGCAAGCAAGATCTTTAAAAAATGTATAAAAAATTTAATATATTTTTATATATTTTTTTACTATTTTTTCCGTCGATAATATTAAGCATAGTATCCCTAATTTCAATATGTGCACTTTATGAAGACACACTGTATTTAATTCCCATCCCAACATAAAGTTAAGATTACATTTTTGGCTTCAACTCTGACAAAAATTTATCTTAGATTTCATAGCCCTAAGATGCCGTGGTCATGCTACTATGACGGTCATATCACAATACGTCATAAAGTTAATAACAGCTATCTCCTTTCATTTGTAATAGCAGAAAAGAGATAGCAATACCTCAAAAAGGATTCACTGTCCCTTTCTTCTTATAACAATATGAAAGGGACAGGAATACTACAAAATTAGCTTCTAGTATCGACAGAATGTTTATTTGACGACTGACAAATGTCGTCATAGCTGGGTAATGCGATTGCTTTGCAATAAGTATAACATATGTATAAGTATACATATGTACTAATACTAATTATTAATGTAAGATTATGGGGTTGTCAAATGAATGAGATTGATGGGCATATGTTTCATATCGTATATAAGTAAGTAGCTAATATACAAATAGTTATTTGATACGACTAATGCTATAAAAATCATATAATTATGTATTTTAAATCAATAAGATGGAAAACTGTTACCGTAGCCTATAGACGCTCGTAGCACATTGGGCACTACTCTTATGTCAGATGTCGATATTTAAGTATAAATAATTTTAATTAAGATGAATGCATTTGACTTCAATTAACTGTAAAAAATCAACATGTACAACAACCTTTTTTAGTAAATCTAAATCTCTCAATCTCAAAGCTATAAAATCCCTCTCCAAGCAAAATAGCCAACTTCGATCTATAATAATTGAGAATGTGCAATTTCATTGAGGTTTTAAAATTGTACACAGTAAAAAAATTAAAAACTAAAAGGATTTAAGAAGAATATTGTTAAATACCCGACTTACAACACTCAAAGTTGCATGTTAGACATAGTGATCCAATAGACACAATTTTTTTAGAAATAGACAGCTATACTGCAATTTTTAATTCAAATACCTTGGGTATTTTTTGTCTATAATGCACATTCTCCATTCCCTTTGAATAGCAGCTTGTCTGCCTTTATACTTAAACAGTCTTAGCCCCCAACCTCCGAGTAACAACCATCTCCCATTTCATATTATAAAACAAACAAACCCCTTCCTTCTAATAACAGTCAGCGTTTCCTACCCTCTTTGACTTAATAACCATTCTTACAGCTTTAACAACTCCTCTCTGAACTATAGAAATACTCTCTCCAAGACATAATAGCCCCCTGCCCTCCCTTCGAGATGTGATAACACTCTCTCCAAGCTATTTCCCAATCTCCGACCTTTAGTACCATCCCTTCCATAGCAATAGCAATTTCTATTAATACACATAGTTCTACCTCTGAGCTATATCTCTCAATGTCCGCCATATAGTACTGCCTCTTCTATAGCTATAATTATTTTTACACATAGCCTAGATGTAATAGCTTTCCCTCCGTGCCATAGCTCCCAACCTTCAATCTATAGTACCGCTCCTTCTATAAATAAATTTATTTATACACTTAACCTACATATAATAGTCCTCTTTCCGATCTATAGCTCCCAGCCTCCTATAGCTTCTCGCGTCCAACCTATAGCACCGCTTCCTAGAATACTTATACCTTTATGACTAACTGACCCAAAGCTATGCTAAACGAAGCGATTTTGCTTAAACGTCCGCCCTCTGGCGGGCAGATAACATCCTCCGTGCTTATAATATTGAGTAAGAAGATGTATTCGAAGATCACATTTCAATCTCAATAAAAGTTCAGTTTCTCTTTAAAGCGACGCCTTGTGCATTTTGTGTAGACGAGAAAGAGAGGAACAGAGAAGTGAATTGCCAGCGCAAGAAAGAAAGACAGTAATAGCGTAGAAAAGGAAAAAATGAAAGTATACATTTTGATTTCAATATTGAATTCCCATCTCACCGTGAGTTAAGTATTGAATTCATTGGAGTAGTACAGTATTTTCAGCTAGTAATAATGATGGGTGTAGTATATTATGAATTATAATGTGTAAAGAAACCCCTGTCCGACGCGAAAAGCCTGCACGCAGCATTGAAAAACGATTGGGTGTATGTAATTATTTTGTGGTACTAAGTACTAAAACAAGTGATATATTTTATAAATGAAACTGGGAAAAAGATACACTGCATTGACAACACTAAGCAACTATGTAGTTACTCTTTATAGCTTAATGATACACTATATGTAGCCCATAATAAGAATCATTAAGAGCTTGTGTTATGGATACTAGATAACGGTGAAATATTATTAATAAAATGTATATCAAAATAAGACATATTAAAGGGACTCCTGACTCGGCCAGGTCTGGTCGTCAAAAAGTTATGGGGCGAGCGTCTTTTAATTCATAAAATTATTGAACATAAAAAGTTAAAACATATTTTTTGTGATTAAATATCTCATACGCCCTTACCGGGTCGGACGGGGCTTTTACACATAATTTTTTTGAACTATATATTAATTTTGTATTTACACTTTATTGTAAAGATCAGTCAGTGTAGAAAACCAATTGATTGTTGTCAAATGTCTAAAGATACTTATATTTTTTTTGATAGTTTTTAAATACACACCATACATGTATATCTTTGTATTTTAAAAAAAATGTATTCACACTTCAGTGTACAAAATCAGTCATTGTAGATCACCAATTGAGTGTTGTCAAATGCAATGGTTTTATATAATAAATTCGTTCAATGATAAAGGAGTTTTAGCCCGTACAGCCAAGTCTGATTTAAATTTATAATGTAAAGGATATGTTCGGAATTTATATGGAGGCTGATACTTATACTGCTGATTTTATGGGAAGGAAGAGTATATTTTTAAGAATATTTAGGACAAAAAGTCAAATTTTAATAAACCCTTTGCCTTCATTCTGGTTAAAGAACTGTTATTCGGAGATATAAATTTCTATTAAAAAAGTGACACATGTCAGACAAAGTACAAAATAAAAAAGGGCATATTTAAGATCCTCGAAGCATAAGCTTTCGTTTGAATACTTTATAGTGGGGTACCAGTATTTAACATCTCCCTTAAAAAGTCCAGTGTGGAGACTAACATATATGATGTTAATAACTAAGCAGAGACAATTCATTCGCTAATTTAAAGATAAATACACTTGATATTGATATATTTCAGTGAATATTAGAAATCCTGCATCCAATGACGCTATGTGACCTACAAATTACTACAAAATAGCATTATTTAGATATAAACTACACTTAAAAGTTATAAAACTCCTCATCCGGCTCGTAGGACCAATGTATAAAAGAACAACTTTGTGTTGATGCATCGCTGAGAGGTTTAGGGGGTGTGAACCCACCATTTCCCCTTGCTCCCCCCTCTTTAGGGAGAGGGAGGATAAGCGAGTTGTCCCCTACCGCGAAAGCACTGCCCAGCCATAACATACGAACAAGAAACTGCTAAGGTCGTCAAATAAATATTAGGGAATACACATATTTTTTTACTTGGTTTTACAATTAATAGTACACAGTAATAATTTACAAAACTGAATGAGGTTTAGTATAGTGCAATTTGCAATTCAATTATCTCAGGTATTTTTTTTGGCTAAAATCAATATTCTTTTCATAATAAGAAGATGTTTAATATAATAAGACAATAAGATGTTTTTGAAAGTGACAACCAAATTTTATGAAATAATATAGTCCATGTTATAATTTATTGGTATTGACGGCATCAACCTTTATAACCTTATGCAGTTATATTATGAAATTATGAAAACCAGTATTTTTTTCATGCATATTCCCTACCATCAAATTCCGTTTGCTATACTGTCCGAAAAGCTATGAGTGACAAGGACAACACTATAATAGGCCTCTCGCTTATGGCAACCGTAAAAAATACAAAACACATTCATTACATTAACAGTAAACTAAGGGAAACGCATCAAGATTCAACATTGGGCCTAATTCTGAAGACACACTAAGTCTAAATTTTAGTACAGTGTATCTCTTTCTCGCAATATGTAAAAGGAAAAAGATAGCAAGAATTCGTTTAGAGCTGTCAACTAAATTTAGATAGATTTCAAAGAAACCATTGACAATTTTAGCCGGCATGTACGGAGGTGCTTTCTAAACACTGCATTTTATCACGTTCAATAAGGACGAAAATTGAACGCACGTTTCTAAATGTCAAATAATATGACAGCCATCCTTTTCGTATTCATATTGAGAGAAAGAGATGCACTGAACTCAAATTTAGTCTTAGCATGTGTTCTCCAGAATTAGGGCCATTATATAAATTAATTAATAAATTAAACATACCACAAGACAGAGAAAGAAACGCCAGTTTCCGTCTCTGTCGCACGCTTCTCTGACAGTACACGCGTACAATATCTACACCTAAAAGTATCGTTATATCGCGTAACAATTTACATTACTAGAAATTGTCAAGAGGTGATTTAGACCATCGAAACGGACAACTTACTCTTAATTTAATAAGAACATTACAATAAATGTTTGAAATATTAGACTGAATCCGAGATCTTTCACAATCCGGGTGACTGCTCTTACCATCTAAACTAGCGAGGACTTAGGATAACCCTATGAAATTCTAGTCTATCTGTATCTGCGACATAAGCTAACGTTTACCCTAAAATGTCGAAATACTAGATTTTTTTTTGAGAAACGAGATTTTTGTCAATATATTAAATTTTGGGATTGTTTCATGTGCCTATTGCAGTCACAAATAGTTATTACAATTTATTATAATACGACTAATGTTTTAAAATCTCGAATTCCCTTTCAAATCGCGCTTCAAAACGCCAATACACGTCACGTGACCGCCGTGACGTCACCTGTTGCCAAACACTGATCGGTTGCTATAGTGACTTTGATGGTTTTCCTTTCGACAAACGACAAGTGACGTCACACGCTAAGATTGGCGTCCGCTGTCATGTGATCTGAGAGTGATTCAATTGCAATTTGTTGCGCTTTTTATGGTTTCTATTGTAAATACTACACTAGGCGTCATAAATTATATTTCAATTTTAATACAGTGCATATTTTTTCGAATTCCTCATCGACCGAAATGTATGAAACTGATGACTTTTGGCGATTTCAATGTTGTTTTTTTATATATACAAAGCACGGTAAGACGTCACACAACCTGATGTGAAGCGGTAAGTAGAGTCCTTATGAGGAAGGAACCCATGTTAAAGGAATGAGGGTAGCACGTGTTATTCATTTTTAACCCCCGACGAAAAAAGAGGGGTGTTATAAGTTTGACGTGTCTATCTGTGTCTGTCTGTGGCATCCTATAGTTCCTAAACAAATGGACCGATTTTGATTCTTTTTTTTTTGTTTGAAAGCTGATGTGCCTACGATGGTTCTTAGCTATAATTTATCAAGTTCAGTTCAGGCGTTTGATGACTATCAGCTGATTTTCTACATGATAATAGGATTTTACTAACCTTTACGGGTCTGATTGATTTCAAATTTGGTGTACTGTCACTTCGGTGACATTCCCATGACATACTAATCTTGAGCTGATCCTATACCATCGAAAAGTCTGCGAAATGCCTAATTCTTCAGAAACTTACAGCAGATATAGCGTGTTTGGGCTCTTATGAATAGTCTTAATGAGATGGTGTTAGATAGATGATTAATGACGCCGGGGGTTACTTAAAATTTTTCTGGAACTGTCCAAATCACCTCTAAAACTTTTCTAGCGACGTTAAACAGTCCTGCATTAAGACAGTCGCTATATTAAAGTCACAACACATAATCGAGCGGTCTCCGAGACCGCTCGGCAACAGTTCCAAGTGTCATGTGGACCACTCGACTTATTCCCCTTTTAACCGTTTGCTGAATTCTTCCTGCTGTAGCTCCCGCCATTCCTTCTTGGCCTTCACCCGTTTTAATTGGCCGTCCCTGGAACAAACAGAGTATGTGAGCAGTATAACAAATGTATATAATAAAGTCTAACATACAGGATGGTGCCGTCAATGGGACAATAAATTGAAACATGAGCTATATTAGTTCATAGAAATGGTTTGCCACTTTCAAAAACATCTTGTTCATTTGATAATTTCATGACATTTAAATGAAATGGTATAACATTGGCTGCATTATTTCATAGGAAAATCATGAAATTATCAAACGAATAAGATATTGTTGAAAGTGGGAAACCATTTCTATGAACTAATATAGCTCATGTTTTACTTTATTGTCGTATTGACGGCACCAGCTTGTATAAAATTTTCGTGTCACAAATTTAGTTACATTACTCCTCCGAAACGGCTTAACCGATTTTCATCGATTTTGTCGGACAGCCTTTAAATACAGTAAATATTCTTGTCATTAGGTACTTATTGGTACGTTAATATACCTTTTTTTATACTCTGTGCGACACTGCGCTGCTAAATACCATTACTGTGTAATTAAACATTGTAACTTAATAATTGAAAAGAGTGACTACACGAGTTTGTTGCCGGAATCTTCTCGGTAGTTCAACTTTTGGAACCGGTGTAAATTCAGACAGACTGACAGACAGACAGACGGACAGACAGACTGACAGACAGACAGACTGACGGACAGACGGACCGACAGACGGACCGACAGACAGACCGACAGACAGACATTATAACATTCTTAGCTTACGTAGATCCAGATAAGACAGAGAGACAAACATAATGTAATTGTTAGTTAGTTAATATTATTTTTATGTGATAGACACAAGGGGTTTTTTGTTGACGATTCGAAAGTGTTTCTTGGGGGCGGGCCTAATTGAATAAAGATATTTTCATGAAATTTTGTATGTATATTCATTAGGTCTGAGAATCGGCTACTTTGTATTTTTTTTGGTCATTTTTTAATGGCAAAACAACGTTTTCCGGGACAGCTAGTAAAGTAATAAAAATAAAGATATTCTAAATTCATTTATGCCTTATGAGAAATAAAAAATCAACAAATCTGCACACAGCGACTACTATGTACTACGCATATGTATACGCTTGGCTCAGCTATGGGGTGATACTTTGGGGTAACAGTACACATGTTCAAGATTTACTTGTATTCAAAAAAATCAGGATTTTAAACAAGGCCCGGAGGCCTCCCGTCACTATAATCTGTATATTAACAAGCTAAGATCTCACCACTGCAAGTCCACGAGGCCGCCCCGCCTGGCGATGACGGCCTTGACCCTATTCTTAATTTTGATTTTAACATTATTATAAATGTTTGAAAAATTACTTAGTAATTAAAATATAATAAAACTAGAAAAATTTCACGTCCTGAGGCAGGAATCGAACCCGCGATCTTTCGCAATCCGGGCGACTGCTCTGACCACTGAGCCACCCAGGACTTGGGATATCCCTGTGTAATTCTTTTAGTCTATCTGTATTTGCGTTTATGAGCTAACGTCCACCCTACAATGTTGAAATATTCTATTTCAACATCCGAAACGAGTATTTTTACAAATACCAACGATTCGGTTAAGTTGGGGCAGTGCTTTCAAATATTCTTAATTTTGATTTTAACATGAAAAACCAAAACAAAGCAAATACAGATAGACTAGAAGAATTTCACAGGGATATCCCAAGTCCTGGGTGGCTCAGTGGTCAGAGCAGTCGCCCGGATTGCGAAAGGTCGCGGGCCTTGACCCTGTTCGCGAAGTCTACGGTGGTCTCGGAGGCCCCTCACTTATATAAAAGTAACGTAAAAGCTCACCACTGCTCATCGCTGGCCCATAAGGCTGCGTCTGTTAGCGATGACGGCCTCAGAGGCCTCTCGTCACACGTTCGTATATTAACAAGGTAAGAGCTCACCACTGCAAGTCCACGAGGCCGCCCCGCCTGGCGATAACGGCTTTCACCCTGTTCGCGAAGTCCACAGCGGTCTCGGAGGCCTCCCGCCTCATAGCCGGGAGATACCACACGTCGCACACTATGGCCCAAGACGTCATCATGTTGAGGAGATAGTGCAGCATCCCGTAGCGGGATGAGTTCCAGAACGCGTCGCCGAAGCGTGGGTCGTATCTGGGAATGTTATAACATTGCAATTGGGATGTTGCCTAAGTTTGAAATTGGAGATATTTTTCACAAATTCGGGAAATATACGCTACTGTTACCCATAAAAACAATTCAAACTTAAAAGATATGGAATATTGTTGAAGTTGTACTGTTTTGAAAATTAAAAAAAGGTGATATTTTTTTTTTTCAAAATTTATGAAAAGTGTTAATGATATTAGATTGCTGACATCAAGTAAAACAACTATTATTATGACAATTATCAATAAAAACCTACTTAATACATAGTTATTATCAATTTTGTCAGTATGCCCATACATTTGTTAGTAATATGGGAACATGTGACGTCACCAGTTCCGTAGATTTTCTATGGATCGTTTTTGGACGATGCGCCGCAACACATCAAACATACCACTATATCGGTGAAACTATTGATCTTAGACATACTATTTCTTTTGCAATAGTTCTTTATGAGTTATAAACTTCTTATTTATGAAATAAAAAAAAAGTTGTCAACTACCCTATTGTGACATGGGTTCAACAATACTAGGTAATTATAATTAGTTTCATTTTATTTTTATTCAAGGCTTACCAACTAAACACATAAAAGTAAGTTACTGTTCAGTCTATGGTTTTTATTGTAGAGTGTGGCAACATTTATAAGTTGTTCTCCGCTCTTCAAAATATAACGTACTACTCTGACGTTTAGTGCAGTCGCGGCAACGTCTTTTTTTTTTATATTTTATACAACTAGATGACAAACAAGCTAACGGCCCACCTGGTGGTAAGCGGTTACCGCCGCCTATACACAGCGGCAATAACAAGGAAAATCACTTGATATTGCAGGTGCGTTGTCATCCTGAGGCCTAAGATGAAATGCCGTCCATGTCTTATCGTACACTTATCACAATTCAGTGAATATCCGGATTTAACTTTTATAAATATCGTCGTGCATTGCTTTACACTAGTTTACACAGGAAAAGTGTATATCTGGCGTTGAAGGAGGGCGCATTCTGAAGGTCTGACGTATCAGATAGCCAGGTATAAGGTGTCCCTTGGTAAGTCTGGCCTGCACAGGGTTCCTGAACCATCCTTGCGTCTGTCTGAAGCTGATCAACATCGCAGCACAACCCAAGGTTAGTGTCCACTTCATTCGTGTACAGATTTACATTTTTGTGCTACTTTGTCGCGTTTTATCGAATTTTAATTAGCGTAACTTCGTCTAAAATACAGTCCACTTTCTTTCTCGATCCTTAACAGTTACCTTACAACATTTCTTTTTAAAAGTACCGTAAATGCTCTTGAATTAAAGGTATGCATAACATTATTAAATAAAACATGAAAGTTATTGTTTTACACAGACTACTTGATGAAAAAAAAGGTTATTTATACAGAAAAAATAGAATAATTAGCTAGCAAGTGTTGACTTATCGCTATTAGAGATCTCTTCCAGCCAACCCACTACGTATGTCACTACTCGTAGTTTTAAAAGTTGTGTAGTATCTAAATTTTTTCGGGTGCCGCAGTAATAAAGCGATCTATATTTATTTCATTAGTCATATTCTTTTCTAGTTGTTTGGAATAGATGCTTAATCTTTATCTGATTTTAATTAATTTATGGAGGGTAGTCATTGTGAAACAGTCCGGTCGGTGTATGTTAGCTCTCGGTTCGATTCGGTGCTAGATTTATAATAACTTCGGATTTTGAGTATCTACGGGAAATATAGTGTTATTCTATATATAAATATATTATATGTACTGTATCATTGTATATATGAAACCAACAAACAAAAGTAATAATAATAATATAATATAATAATATAATAATAATCTATTTATCTTATATTTCATTGTCAGGGCTTTAGGCTTTATTTTATTTGTAGAAGCTCCGTGTAATCGCGGACACTAGTATACATATTTTTCTTAATGAATTTTTTTCATCTATTTTATGATGTATCATCCATCACCATCAATTTATTCTGACAAAGGTTTCGATTAGGAAAACAAAGCAACTTTTACTATGATCGCTCCCGGCAAATTAATCATATTATTAATTAAAATGAACTAGAAATAATAGTAAGAAAAAAAAATCTAAAATAAATCATTACAGAGGTCCATCACACACAGGTAAAACATGAGGAGTTTGATGAGATTACTATATTAATTGGTCCCGGTTGCCACTGTGCGACCGCTTTTAACCCACCAACCCGCATTGGGCCAGCGTGGTGGTGTTATGGCCCAATCTCCTCATGTGTTTCTCCCATGTAGGAAGGCCTGTGCGCAGCAGTGGGACGTTTATAGGCTAGTGATGATGATGAAATACAAAGGTTTAATTTTCACTATGAGTGAAACTTTTTGGACTGTCCTAATGGCATAGGACAGTTTAATTTTATGAAGGTAATGGAATTATGAGAGTTTGACTTATGGAGGTATGCCATTATGAGTTTCACTTTCTGGAGGTATGCCATTATGAGAGTTTGACTTTATCGAGGTATGCCATTATGAGAGTTTGACAGAGGTATGCCGTTATGAGTTTGACTTTATGAAATAAATAAAATATCATTTATTTTAGGCACAGTTAAAGCGAATTATTAAAACTTAGACCCATAAAATACAATTAAAACTAAATTATGTCAAATTATTTTCATGTAATATACACTCGTCATCAATAAAGTCACAAAAACAATACACATTCTGCATAGTCACGGGCCATAGCTTATTTTTGAGGTAGACGTCATTATATACAGTTTTAATTATTGCATTGTCACTATACCGCATTGGGCCAACCCGCATTGGGCCAGCGTGGTGGTGTTATGGCCCAAGCTCCTCATGTGTTCCTCCCATGTAGGAAGGCCTGTGCCCAGCAGTGGGACGTATATAGGCTGATAATGATGATTGTCACTATAATACAGTGTGTTATGGAGGTATACCATTATGAGAGTTTGACTTTATGGAGGTATGCTTTTATGAGAGTTTAAGTTTATGAAACTCCTGTGAGTGTTTTACTTCATAGAGGTACGTATACCATTTTATAGAGTTTCACTTCATGCCAGTTCAAGTTTGAACTTTTATGAGTTTAATCTAACCTATGAAAGTTTAACAAGCCGAACGAAACAGCTGGCGATAAGGACGCTGCACACAGAGCCGGTTTTAAATGCCTCTTAGAATTTATGCGTGTTTGACCTTATTCTTTGACGATTATTTATTACATTAATATATAAGTTAACATCTTATTGACATTTGACTTTATGGTATTGATGTGACATTATTCTACATTATTATTTCATTTTTTAACCGACTTGTAAAACGAGGAGGTTCTCAATTCGGCCTGTATGTTTTTTTTTTCTATGTATGTACACCGATTACGCTGAGACTACTGATCCGATTTACATGATTCTTTTTTTGTTCGATGCGGAATAGCTGCCATTTGGGCCCATAAAAATTTTTTCACAATCAGTTCGGTAGTTTGGTTTTTATAAATAAAAAAAGTAAAATTACTAAGTCGTCTACGTATTTTTTTCTTTGTATGTGCACCGATTACGCCGAGATTACTGATCCGATTTACGTGATTCTTTTTTGGTTAGATGTGGAATAGCTACCATTTGGTCCCATGAAATTTTTTTCAAAATCTGTTAGGTAGTTTGGTTTTACATAAAAAAAAACTGAAATCATTAAGTCGTCTACGTCGGCGACCGATAATAACATAGACGAGTAACTAGCCCATCCAAAATGACACCCCGAAAGAGACTCCAAAGTGGGCGGGGCTTAAATCGGACTCCGCGCCATGATTTAGTTTGTCATTGTCTGCGTCACGTTGATGTACTCGTAAAAAAACAATAAAATCTCAGTAAATATGTCCAAAAGTGAAGTAAAATGGTGTGTCAGCCGCGTAGGTGAACATAATAAGAGCACTGGAACCAAATTTTACATGTAAGTCTCTCCTAAACCTTTATAATCGAGTCAAATATATACAATAATATTGGCGGCCATGTTGGGCTAATATTTGTGGACAATTTGAACAAATACACGAGTGGATGGTGTTATGCAGTCATTTGTGTGTGACAGTATCTATTTATTTTCAACTCAACTTTTAACTCTGCAAACTTAATGACGACTTATTGTTATTGTGTATGTTTAATAGTTAATTTACATACTAATAAGCAATTATGGCTTTATACAGCGTTGCCTTATATGATTTTTGTAAGAATGATAAACAAACCTACAATTTATGGATATTTTGCCACAGTTCCTTACAATATGATGCTACTTTTAACACATTTCTCAATAAATTTAAGCATTATTATTTTAACATGTGTATGTTTAATTATTACTTTAATAATTTACTTTTTTACAAAATGATCTGGAAATAGTATAGGTATCTATTTTAAACTGTTAAGAATAAGTCGTAGTAAGTAAAGTTGTAAACTGCAAGATTGTTTCGTGAGGTGATTGAAATAAAACAACATCATAATTTCAATACAGAAGATAGTTGGACCACACCAGGTTGGGATCTTATCATGAGAATTACAAAGTCTCAAGCCCGTATTGACTCCTCCCGACCTTCGGACACTGTAAGCTCCATGGCGTGAATCGGAACACTCAAAATATAACTATAAAAATATGACGGTACTAATATTAAACTTATCAAAGACAACTGACATCTTTACTTCAGTCTTCCCGTGACCTTGATCGCTATAAAGTAATCGAAACATTGTGTATAAAAAATCATAATGTGACATCTAATTAAACGCAAGTTAAATTCGGTAAAGTGGTTTTATTTCTAGAAATAAAACCACTTGATGACAATTAAATTTTTTTCTTGTCCTTAATACAAATAAATAATATCATGACAGATATTTAGATTTTTTTTATTTAAATAAATGAGGCGAACCCATTTTATTTCTGATCTTTAAAAATAGATAATTAAGACATTACGATAAATTGACAGTTTAAATCATAATTTTTCTTCTCAACTCTAAAATTGAATAAGTGAAACGATTTACAACGTTACTATATTTATTAAAAATGACGATATATAATTATTAAAGTCGTTGAAAATTTTGCATGGTTACATTCTGCATATATGACCCATCCGGCGCGTGTAAATCAGAAGACCGAGAGGGCGCTATACAATTTCGATATTAGCCGATTTTATCCGACGTGCTCTTCCAGCCACCGAGGGTACCCATTTTGCGACGAGTTTTGTATGAAGTTATGCTTCTAGGCTCTCTACGTTCGCCGGTCTACGTATGCGAAATTGCGAATTTTTGCTTTCCTATGACTTTTTAGTGAAACGATTCGATGGTAGGAATTGGAAACAATATAAATTGACGGTCACCCATCTTGCTTCGACCTTAGAAAGCTATCACTAAAAATTGTGAAAAAAAATTTAAACAAAAATTAAAACCGACTTCAAAAAACTGAAAAGGATAAAATAATTAAATTTGAGTAGGTACTCATCCCCTAGAAACATATTTTTGGAGTTGGTGCTAAGTGGTTTCCAAAAACAATAGAAAGTGAAGCACCGACTCCAAAAATATGTTTCTAGGGGATGAGTACCTACTCAAATTTAATTATTTTATCATTTTCAGTTTTTTGAAGTCGGTTTTAATTTTTTGTTTTTTGTAATATGATATGTATTGTAATTGAATTAATTAATTAGACAACCTGTGTAGCCTATAAATTTTCTATTTTTTAAGAACTGTCTTGAATAATTCGTGTTATTGGTTAAACCGCGCTAATTATAAGTAAAATTATAAATAAAAAAATTCTAGAGACAATAAACTCACTTGATAGCGACCGGGTAGATGGTGCCGCCAACCTCGAAGCTGCCCTTCTTGAACTGCATCACCGAGGTGTTATTGATACAGGTGCCTTCGGGGAAGATCAGGATCGGCGGGTTGTCCGTGATCGATATGTGCTCTTTCAGTCTGCAATGTTAAGATAAGATAAGGTGTTTCCTCGCTAAACATGTGTACACAACTAATTGTTACAATAGTTAACGTCCAACATGTTTGACCTCAATAGCATGCAAATTTGAAGAGAATGAATAAATATTATTCCAAAGAACTGATTTGAAAAAATACAAAATTAAAATTTTTAAGTAACCCCCGGCTTCATTAATCATCTATCTAACACCATTTCATTGAGACTATTCATAAAAGCCCAAACACGCTATATCTGCTGTAAGTTTCTGAAGATTTAAGCATTTCGCAGACTTTTTGATGGTAAAGGATCAGCTAAAGGATAGTATGTCATGGGAATGTCACCGAAGACCGAAGTGACAGTACACCAAATTTCAAATCAATCGGATGTGTAAAAGTTAGTAAAACCCTATTATAATGTAGAAAATGAGCTGATAGTCATCAAACGCCTAAACTGATCTTCATAAATTATAGCTAAGAACCATCGTAGGCACATCAGCTTTCAAACAAAAAAAAAACCGAATCATAATCGGTCCATTCGTTTAGGCGCTACGATGCCACAGACAGACACACAGATACACAGACAGACACGTCAAACTTATAACACCCCTCTTTTTTCGTCGGGGGTTAAAAAAAGAGACCGTCAAGAGTTGATCAATGTATGATGTTTCAAGTAGAGTTCTAAATTTGAATCTGGCATTAGAATTAGTTTTAAAACTAGATTCCTTACTGAGAAATGTTTTGTAATACGGGCCTAGGTACATCATTTAACAAAATAGGCGTCCTATTCTAATGTTATCATATTTCGAATTCAAATTGTATACTTATGTACATGTCAAATTAATCACAATAGATAATCATAAAACTGTCAAACTTAGAAGCCATAAATTAAATATGAAATTTTAATAAATTGACAATTATCCTTTAATGTCCAGACGGCAAATGAAGTTAACAAAGTTTTCGCTTCACGTATTAATATTATGATGCCGGCATTTAATCCGTCAGGCGGCGTCATACCTCTGGAGGTCTATGACAAATGAGAAATCAATTGGGTCTGGAATCTGTTCCTTGACGGGTTAATCAACGGGGTAGGAATCCAATCAATCAGCGAATTTAACCAGACGGCTGCGACATCGACATAACAGAATGATATTACTAATAATAATATTATATTACTACTAAGTGGTAGGCCCGTATGTAGGGTCGTCTGGGTAGGTACCACCGCCTTTCTTATTTCAGCCGTGAAACAGTTCGCTGTGTTTGCCATTGAAGGGAGTGGTAGCCAGTGTAATTACTGGGCATGGACGGCATTTCATCTTAGGCCTCAGGATGACAACGCACCTGCAATACCGGGTGATTTTTTACTTGTTATTGCAGGTGTCTATAGGCGGCGGTAACCGCTTATCGCCAGGTGGGCCGTCAGCTTGTTTGTCATCTAGTTGTATAAAAAAAATGCAACCCTCCCCAACACAACTTTGTCAAGCATGTGGTGAATGTAGGAATCAATGACGCATCTCTTGTGCAATGAGAAGTCTGATGAATTGGCAAGGAAGGGCTCAGAAAACACATACGTGGGTCCTGAGCCCTTTCTAGTACTTTTCAGTTTTATAAACACAGCCATTAAATAGCATGCCATAAAGACACAAAAGCTGAATGGCATAAATGCTGGGAATAAAACACTCCAAATCTTTCCTAGGGGAGGAGGTAGGAGGATGGAGTAAATACATCTATGCAAACGGTAGAACAAAAGCTCGCTTCTTAATTGGGGCGCTCACAGGGCATTTTGCTACTAACCAAATTCCACAAAAATGCAACTCTCCCCAACATAACTCTGTCGAGCATGTGGTGAATGCCAGGAATCAATGATGCATCTCTTGTGTCATTGTGATGCCCTGGCTGGAACCAGAATGAGCCTTCTGGAAGTGGCATATCCAAAGCCAGAAGACTACAGACTCTTTCTGCCTAAAGATATAGTAAGGCTAATGGCATCTATATTCTGGACACAGGAAGAGTAAACGCAGGGGAGGCACAAAATATCCCAATGGGTCGAAGCCTAGGCGGATCGTCTTGTACTGAAGAGATTTGGTGTGGTTGGTAGGGTCAAGGTTATTTTTTTATGACCACTTATTTATAACTGGTCATACAAAGTAAGCTTGAACCTATCAATCGCTCAAACAACAAAATCAGTCACACAAAAGCTCTTCGATTAAAGGACCTGCCTAGGCGTCCAATGTGGGATCCATTACGTTGGCATAATGTATTTACTCCTAATATACTTTGGCATAATGATTTTGGCATATTGTTGTCGGTCATAATATTACTTTGGCATAATTTTTCTTTTGCATAATATGATTTTGGCATAAGTATAATTTAGAGACTAATGTAATTACCCATTATTACAATTTGCATAATGGTTTTAGGCATAATGTAAAGTCGTATAAATGAACATGTATTTGAGTAGGTACATAAAAATGAGGCACATGCCTAATAGTAGGTTAGGGTGCAGCGGGCTAAGCCGCCAACATGTTTATTTTAAATATGAAAAGTATTTTATTAGAACAATATGAAAAATTGTGTAATAATGTTGTTGCCAGACTATTATGATTATATTCATTATGGTTTGATACCATTGCCTTTATAAAGTAATGGTTGTGAATTTTATGCTTAAATATACTGCTATGCTGATTATATTTATGATTAAAACAATTATGCTAAATTTGTTATGGATAATAATATTATGCGTAAATATCATTAGTGTGAATTACCATATGCCAACATATTTTATGGTTTAAATTTTTATGCAAATGGACAGTGAACCGTCCAATGTGCAGTCATCTGATTAAACATTACGCGCAACGCAACTTGTCTAGTTGTCCTTCAGCCGTTTTATTGGATGCCGGCGTTCAATCAACGGGCTAGGCGTCCAGTTTAGCGGCTAATGTAGCTAGATGGCGGTGTCATCGACATAATAGTATAATATTACCTTTTAGCGACTGCATGTCTGTCTTTAACTTCCGACCTCTCGAACCAAATATGCGGCGAAGCCCTTGCGAGGGCCCTCTGTAAGAGCCCTAAGAATCCCCCGTGTCTTTGTCCAATCTACAAACATAATGTTGGTATTAAAAAAAGCTCTAAAACATAGGGATATTGTGCAGTAACATTCGTTAAGATTTAATGCAAAAATCCAGAAATAAAATTACACTAACATTTGAGAAAAAAATTTAAGAATTTAAGAGAATCGAAAGAGTTTGACATTTAGAATTTTTTCAATAATTTTAAAGGGACTAATGAAATGACACTTCTCTTAATAATTTATATCTTCAAAAAAAATAGTTTATTTTCTTCTAACAAAATTTGTCTTAACTCTAATGGTCGAAGCCCCCTTATAAGCATTAAATAACAAGCACCCAAGCCATACAATCCCAAATTACCCATACAATACGGATGTTGACATATTTTAGGGAACTGTTTCGTGTCGCCCCAAATAACTATCATTATTTTTTAACAAGACAAATCTTACAATTACAAATAGAGAAAAAAAAACGATGAAAAAATATATGCTCCAGATAATGTGATTGAAATAGCCTTTCTCACCTTAAATGGAAGTTTAAAAATACTTGTAAAAGTATTCTTTCGGATCACTTGAGGTGTTAACTTTAATGAGTGGGGAGATAAACGTTGCTATAAAACGTTGGAAAAGGAAAGAAAGCGGTGAAGAAATTAGCAGGTTATACCTAGTGCTCCGGTGGCGTAGTGGTAATCGCGTCTGGCTGGAAATCAGGCGACGCGGGTTCGAGTCCCGCCTGGAGCATATATTTTTCATCGTTTTTTTCTTTATTTGTAATTGTTACAATAGTTTTAAACAAATTATGTATCATAAATTCGCGCTCCGAAACGCGAAACGTGACCATTCTGACGTCACCTGTTCCCAAACACTGTTAATAGGTTTCTCGTAATCGTTGAGATGTTCTAAGATTTATAAGTGTTGTGCGGTGTCTCGGAAGTCACTTGTAGCCAATAACCTCTGTTTCACAGCGTCTGTTTAGCAACAAGTGACGTCATACACTGTGATTGGTGTTCGTTGTCTCGTGTCCCGAAAGAGATTTAATTGCAGTTTGTGTCTTAAATAAATAAAAATAATATTCATACACTCACACCTATTATCTAGCCCAAAGTAAGCATCATTAAGAGCTAGTGTTATGGATACTAGATAACGGAGAAAAAAATATTATAATATGTGTATAAATATTAGAAATATACTAAATAAACATATAACCATCCATAACTTGTAAACAAATGCTCGTACTCATCATACAAACATCGGTTACTACCGGGATTCGAACCCGGGACCTCTTGACCGAGTAGCCTGTATAGCAAGGGGTAGAGACCAGTCGGCTAGCCGGTCGTAAATATCATTAAAATACTTTAAACATAGCAAACTATTGTGTATCATCCGATTTTAGAAAAAAAACATTTACATAAGACACAGTAATTATTAATGTGTGAAACGCCCCCATGATTTCTATCGTGTGTGAAACGGCCCACAGACCAGAGGGCCTAGACAAGATGCCTTTCGATAATCGCTAAGCTGAAAATGTATGGGATTTGACATAAGCTCTCGATTGACTTTCAATTGTAAATGTCAAATCCCATACTTTTTCCATTTAGCGATAGCGATAGCGATTGTCGAAAGGCATCTTGTCTAGGCCCCCGGGGCCTCGATCGCTATTACCCATCGTATCAACCAAATCAAAACCAAAAACGTTACGTTGCGCACAAATTGTGTTGCGCTAAGCATTTGAACGGCCACCAATTAGCTTTTTTTTGCGGAACTTACGTTAATAAATTTATATATTACATACAATAATAAAATAATAACTTTCAAAAATGTTAAACTAAATCGAACAGTTTTTGACGTTGCTATGGGAACCAAGTATGTATGGGAACGTATTTACCGATGTCGGATGAACGTTATTGATTTAGTTGGTGCCTAATAACTTTTGTAGCATTACAAACGTTTGGAAAAAGCGTTCCCCTAACTGACATGAACTAGAATTATAATATCATTGCCTAATAATATGACAAATACTTATATTAATATACATAAATTATGTAAAATGTACATTGTATGTAATAACTGGGCATGGACGGCATTTCATCTTAGGCCTCAGGGTGACAACGCACCTGCAATATCAAGTGCTTTTCCTTGCTATTGCAGGTGTCTATAGGCGGCGGTAACCGCTTACCACCAGGTGGGCCGTCAGCTTGTTTGTCATCTAGTTGTATAAAAATAATAATAATATGACATTTCTGAAAATAATATATTTTTTTTTATTTGTTGGAATAACAAACAATTACATGATAATGCTTATGTTGACAATACATAATAATAACTATTACTTATTATGTAACCAGCAGCGTTATTCACTAAATAATGTACGTTAATAAGTGAGAAGCAGTGCAATAACCAAATAATCTACCATAAACTGTAAATTTATCTTTGCTTTGTTTTGCTGTGCCCGACAGGGTCCATAATAATGTCTGACTATACAAGCTCTTAAGATCTCGTTTATAAACATTATGGTATGTAATAAATGATTTATTAATGGTTTCCATACCAACATCTATGGATCTAAATGCAAAATTCGCGATCGGGGCCCAGTAAGATTATGTTATTTATGTTTCTAGTAACTGCATGTACAATAGACGGCACATCAAGCGAAGTTCGACCTTATGAGCATTGCTTTCCAGACATAGTTTCAAGTCGAAACTTGCTGTGCTTATGCAAGTCAGGCTAGTCTAAAAAAGTTATCAGAGGAATGGGCAATTTTTGGTTTGTATGAAAAAGCTTAAAATTGTTCTTACTATCACAGGGATGTTGCCAAGTTTGAATATGGCGCTATTTTAACCGACTTCAAGGAGGAGTATTTCAATTTGGTTTGGTATTTTTTTATGTATGTACACCGACTACGCCGAAATTTCTAATCCGATTTACGGGATTCTTTCTTTGTTCGATGCAGAATAGTTGCCATTTGGTCCCATAAAAATATATTTAAAATCGGCTGGGCCGTTTGGTTTTTGAATCAAAATAACTGATGATTAAGTCGTTTATGTATGTATGCGAAATTGCGGAGTTTTGCTCTCCTATGACTTTTTAGTGAAACGATACGTTAGTAGGAAACAATATATGCTGACGGTCACCCATCTAGCGTTGACCTTAGAAAGTTATCACTAAAATATAAAAAAAAAATCATACTGAATAAAATCTACCCACTTAAATTTAATTATTTTATCCTTCAGTGTTTTGAAGGCGTATTTTATTCACAAATTCGGAACCTATACGCTACTGTTACTCACAAAGTTAAAAGTTATGGAATATTGTTGAAATTATAAAATGGCCAATTTTATTTCCAATAATTTTTATTTTATTTTTTATTTGGAACAAACAGTTATACATGTTGAAAACATTCATATTAAATATTGACTTATTTGCGAACCTAAAGTTCCCAGAATAAATATATTTACTTAAAATTTCTTAACCTGAGTGAACATTTGGTAAGAAAATGACAATCTCTATCTATAGTAAACAAAAACTATATACTACATAGTGTATTGGAAAAGAAAGAAATACTTAACATTAATATGTATTCGAAAAGTTAGACAGTGAATTGAAAATGACTATAAATTTGAGTTGTGTCATGTGGTATGCTTATTAGTTTTACTTTAGAAATAAAAATGAATTGGAATACAATATTGTTTTATCTTTTCCAAAAATGCAGGTTGTCCTAATTATCAGCAACTCAACTCAAACACTGCACAAAACATCAACAGCAGTTACTTATGGCGTCTTAATCAAAAAAATCTTATGTCGTCTTATCAAAAATTATAATGATATTACATTGCTGACATCAATTAAAACAACTATTATTATAACAACTATGAATAAAAACATACATATTACTACTTGTCAGTATTCACATACATTTCGCAGTAATATAGCAACATGTGACGTCACCTGTTCCGTAGATTTTCTATGGAGCGTTTTCGGACGATGCGCCGCCACACAAACATACCACTATATCTGTGCAACTATTGATCTTAGACATACTATTTCTTTTGCAGTATTTCTTTATGAGTTCTGAACTTCTTATTTATGCAATAAAAATAAATTTTCAACTAACCTATTGTAATGTTTTTCGAAAAATCCTCTAGCAACTTATTAAAGCAGCCTGTCTTGCTTACGCATGGAAAGTCAGATTCATTTTTAAATGCAAAGGCGAACCCTTATATTGCAAAACTTACTTGGTTTTTTGAGACAGATTCCAATTATCGGACCGGATCCAGCTTCGTCTAGTTCGTGGGTTAGCAACGCATACCACGCCACTGGTTATCTTACCTCCTTACTACGAACTTGGTCCTTCGAGCCGGATAGCTACTTGGTCCTTCGAGCCGGATACTAACTTGGTCCTTCGAGCCGGATACCTACTTGGTCCTTCGAGCCGGATACTTACTTGTCCTTCGAGCCGGATACCTAGTTGGTCCTTCGAGCCGGGTACCTACTTGGTCCTTCGAGCCGGATACCTACTTGGTCCTTCGAGCCGGATACCTACTTGGTCCTTCGAGCCGGATACTAACTTGGTCCTTCGATCCGGATACCTAGTTGGTCCTTCGAGCTGGATACCTACTTGGTCCTTCGAGCTGGATACCTACTTGGTCCTTCGAGCTGGATACCTACTTGGTCCTTCGAGCTGGATACCTACTTGGTCCTTCGAGCTGGATACCTACTTGGTCCTTCGAGCTGGATACCTACTTGGTCCTTCGAGCTGGATACCTACTTGGTCCTTCGAGCCAGATACTTAAAACGCTTACCAGAGAGTAACAGTTATCGCACATCAGCACAAGCACGTCTATGGGGCTGGTGTGGTTCGCGACGCATATCCCGCCCCGCGCCGGCTTCTCGCTGTCGCCGTGGTAGCTCACCACCGCCGATATACACCGCGAGAGGAAGTTGAAGCACATTATGGACACGGCGTAGTTCGTCTTCTGTTTCAGGGGCCCGTCTGGCAGTACGCCGATGCAAGCCGTGCATATGATTAGCCACCATACCTACAAGCCCTTGCATGTTGTGACAGTGGAATGGACATGGCGGGAAACCGATAATGATTACGGCAATCATACCAAAAACGAACAGCAGGACTCGAATAGTGTATACGCGTGCATTTATCACATAGAAATAAAATACGTACTTAAATAAAACCTTTTTTTTTAAATGTGCAATGTGTATGTGCATTTTAAAAGCCTTCGCTTTATTTGCGATGATTTATGCCGGGTGACTTTATATATGTACAAAATTAAAACACAGCATATAGCCATACGCTTGGATAAAGTTACATTGGAAACATATGTATATTATGTAAACTAAAAAATGATCCCTGGGACGGGAATCGAACTCGCGACAAGAGATGATCCAAAAATGTATGGAGACCCGGCCAGGTCTATGTACAATATTCTGATATATAGGTAAAAAAATATACAGAACAGTGTTCAATTTTCCATTTTCTTTTTATTTGCCTTGTTGCGTGGTACAAAATAAGAATTTTCATTGAAAAATCTGCAACAAAGCCAAATATTCATCATGGCGCGTATGTTACTTTGGTGACGTATAGTTGACTTGTATGTCGCCCGCCATATTGCCATATTGAATAACGGCGAAATTGACGAGAAATTTCAACTGTTGTACAAACAAACTATGCATGAAAACGAATCATTAGTATTTTTCCCGGATTCAGGAGAATTTTCCTGTTTTTTGAGATACTAAAGTATCTCAAAAAACTACACTAGAGTATCTCAAAAAAGTATCCTGGCCGGATATTAAATACATATCTCCTTTAAAAACACTTTTTTTTCTGAGTTTGGTTTTATAATTACAAACCAGTTTGACGTTCATTCATTAAAAAAATCATTAAATATGCACGCGTATTCGCTATTCAACGTCACTATTTAAATTGCATTTATTGAAATATTATTGCCATGAATAACTATCGATCATTTAGGGTTTCAAATCATCGATTACAATACAAATGGACACCGTCGCAACATTAAAAATCGACATCACAGAACATATATATATATATTGTTGCATGTTACGATTGCATATCACAACACAACTATATAAAACCGACTTTATGCACCGGTGATAAGAGCGACTGCGGCGTAAGTGTCATCAATGATATGCTATCGTAAATTATCCCAGAGTTAACTTAATATACCCGTTGCGGCCGTTTTAATCTCCAAATAATGGGATACATTAACAAAAAGATGGCTTGGTGGATTTAAAGTCTGTCTGTAGGTCTTTAACTGAAATCTGAAATCTCTGAACCGATTTGGATGGAATTTGGTATAGATAAAGTTTGAGACGTTTTGTTTACCGTGGCTTTGACGTCATATCGATGTAAATAAAAATGGCGTATTTCGTTTTGCTGAATATTAAAACAGATAATAAATTATGATTAAATTTCTATTGATTGATCATTTGCTTGTGATAAAAAGATTTTTTTTTTTGTATATTTTTCTCATCCACGTACAGCGAAATTTGCTATTAACATTAAAAAGAATACGATAATTGAAAAATCACTAAAAACCATTTAAATAAAGCGCTTTTAAATTTTTTAATAATTAAACAAAATAATTGCATTCAACAATTATTTGGAGATTAATATCTTAATACAACACGGCAGACTCGTATACGTCAAACATGCGGACAAACACAATATCCCTCGTAAACACGAACTCCGTTATAGTAGGAAAATACTACCAAAGAGAAACAAGTGTTGACGCTTAACATGGCAACATCGATTGGACTCGTGTGGTTGGCAACACAGAACCCGTTCGTCCTCGGCATGTACTGCTTGTCGTGGAACGTCACGGTACAAGACACGCTCCTCATCAAGATCCTGAAGGACATCTTGTAAGAGATTTTGCCGAAGAAACTCCTTATTTTGCCTTTGGGGAGCATGTTTATCACTGAGGTCATTGTCAGCATCGTTCCCACCTTTTTGGTAGTTTTTCGAGTGTTGCCAGTGAAGAAATTAGTAGATATAGAAAAGGAGATTAGTAAATTACAATACAATAAATAAATAAAATATTAAACAGAAATAAAATACAAAGAAGAGTAAAGACATATTAAATATAAATTATAATTAAAATTTTACGCAAACAAAGCGAAATTAAATTTAGGTTATAACGGGGTTCGAACCCGAAAACTAACAGGCGTAGTAAATCTTAAAATTAGACACGTAAAAGTTTTTTAAGGCTCGGCACAACCGATACCCCTGGTGTGTATTAAATAATAATAAAAAATAGAGTTTACCAGTTCAGTATTAAACCAATTCCAATTCTATCAATGGTACTAAGCTACACTAGACATATCCCAGCAGTGGGACTGAGTGTACTCACCCCGATCACAAAGATCATTATCCTGAGAGGCAGCAGAAAGAAGTACCTCACGATGAAGCCCATAGCCCAAATGATGGTCAGACGCCATGTTAAGAATTCATACTGTCTGTAAATTTAAAAGTGCTTGTATGAATATCTTTTTAGAGTATTTAAAATTAATGGTAGGCCCGTATGTAGGGTCGTCTGGGTAGGTACCACCGCCTTTCTTATTTCAGCCGTGAAACAGTTCGCTGTGTTTCGGATTAAAGGGAAAGGTAACCAGTGTAATTACTGGACATGGACGGCATTTCATCTTAGGCCTCAGGATGACAAGCAATATCAAGTGATTTTTCCTTGTTATTGCAGGTGTATATAGGCGGCGGTAACAGTTTACCATCAGGTGGGCCGTCAGCTTTTTTGTCATCTAGTTGTTTAAAATAATAATAATAATACTATAATGTGACAATAAAAAGAGAAAAATTGGTAAAAATATGCCGAACAGTGGTCAATTGTCCATTTTCTTTTTATTTGCTTTGTTGTGTGGTACATCATACCAGCCTATGATGTCCACTGCTGAACAAAAGCCTCCCCCATCGCCTTCCAAATAAAAAGGTTCTGCTTCGCCTGCATCCAACGGCTCCCCTCGACCCTGACCAGGTCGTCTGTTCATCTAGTGGGAGGCCGTCCTACTAACCGCTTTCCGGTACGCGGTCGCCATTCTAGAACTTTAACGCCCCACCGGCCGTCCATTCTGCGTGCTATGTGCCCTGCCCACTGCCACTTCAATTTGCTAATCCTATGAGCTATGTCAGTGAGGTTATCTTACGGATGTCCTCATTTCAAATTCTTGTTGCGTGGTACAAACAAGAATTTTTATAGAAAAAACTGCAACACAGCCAAATATTCATCATGTCGCCTTTGTCACTTTGGTGACGTTTAGTTGACTTCTACCGCCGTAATGCCATATTGAATATCAGTAAAATTGACAAAAAAATCCTACTTTTGTACAAACAAACTAGGCATGAAAAGGAATTATTGGTATGGTATGTATATGGTTGGTAGTGAATCATATAATATGATAACTGAGTTTCATCTCTCGTAAGTGATACCTGCCAACTGCTGTTTTTCTTTGTAATTATTATGTAAGTATTTATATTTTTAATTGTAAAATGTGAAATTATGCAACTATCTACCTCAAAAACTACCATTATTATAAGCGTAATGTGTTTCTTTAATTGACTCATGTCTAGGTAATGCTACTTTGTATTATATAATATGTTTAAAAATGCTGTCAAAACATTGTTTAGTAAATAAATAAATAAATAAAATATGAGTCACGAACAGCAAGAAGTGCACCCGACGTTTCGATTACTTTACAGCGATCGTTTTTTTATACAACTAGACGAGAAACAAGCTGACGGCCCACCTGATGGTAAGCGGTTACCGCCGCCTATAGACACCTGCAATAACAAGGAACAAATCACTTGATATTGCAGGTGCGTTGTCATCCTGGGGCCTAAGATGAAATGCCTTCTATGCCCTTTACTGGCTACCTTTCCCTTCAATCCGAAACCCAGCGAACTGTTTCACGGCTGAAATAAGAAAGGCGGTGGTACCTACCCAGACGACCCTACATACGGGCCTCCGTGATTTTATTCTCTCTGTTACCTGTTAGTTCTGGTGAGTAGGTTCCAGCTCCTCAACTCCTCGGCCTCAAAGACGGAGGTGACCTGGTCTTCTATGATGGACTCCATGCCAGCCTTGACCAGATCCATGCAGTGGGACAGGTGGAACTCCAGGCTAACCTGCTGATAGGACAAGTGCAATACTACTTTACAGGAGACCGGTGGTTTTTTTTGCTGGATTTATAAAGAGACGGCAAAGGGTAAAGCCCATACAGCCATGTCTGATATTTTTTTCTATAACCCGTATGAGGATTAGACGCTATGTTAACGATTCGTATTGTCTGTAAATTTAAAATTGGTTGTCGAAATACATCAAGGCAAAGGATCAAGCTTGTACTGTATCTGATAGATTTTCTTTAGCAGATGTAAGAAGTTTTAATGCATGTTTGGAGAGTTTGGCGCCAAATATATGACTGTCATCATACATACGGCGCCAAACTCTCCAAATAAAATTCAAAGACATGTATCAGAAAATTATAGCAATTTTATAACACTGTGTCCGCTCAGATACAATTTGTAATAGAAATCTTCGATATCCCCGGTGACTTTTTGTTGGCCTTTCAAAGGGAAGGCAAAGGGATCAAGCTCATGCAGCCATATCTGACGTATTTTATTGACTGTATAGTTACATTTAATTTAAATCAATAAAAACATTGTATCTAATTAAAAACTAAAATAATCGTTATACTTTTAGACTGGCTTCTGTCCAACACAGGCATTAAATGGGTATTATCTATATGGAAACAGTTAATCGATGACTCTAAAGACCGGCGGCATGCGTGCTGCTGATTACATATACATGTCATATTAAAAGCCACCTTTCTTTGAAGCCTGGTGGATATGCGTGCCTGTCTTCGGAGTCATCAATTCACTGTCTCCACCTCAACATCACGCACAAAGATGTTTTCACCTCTCCAGCAGCAAAATAACGCTTTTGCTTCGTGAAATCTCGAAGGAAGGTTTTTGCAGCGAGCGTGAAGCAAAGTAAGTTTTTAAATAAATTTGAGATAGGCAGTAGCGCGTTCCTCAACTCAGGAATAACGCTAGTCGCACAACTATGTAATTTAATTATTTTCGTTTATAAGCTTAACTATTTTAATTTATGAACGTTTTCTTGAAAAATAATAACAACTATATAATTCAGTAAACAATAATGTCACGTTACATAAAAATATAATTAGTATTTACTTTTCAAAAAAATGACATGCACTGTAATTTCGGAACGCAACTGAAAAATAGTCTATATAATCTGTGGACAAAGCGGGAAAAATAAATTCAGATTGTTTTGATTTTTCGACTTGTGTTTATAATTAATTGTGATTATTATGTTAATTAAATTACAAAAATGAGTTCATCGAGTGATGAAAATGATTGTTTAACACCTGAATTTATATTGTTTGTGTATCTCACTTATAAAACTATTCTCGCTGGACAGGTGAAAAGTTGTATGTTTCACACGAGAGCAATTTTTTTTGTCTCGTGCCTTTAAATCACTCACTGCGCTCAGTAGTCTAATTGTGAATCACTTGCTATGCTCGTGATTCAATTTTAGACTACTTCGCTGGTTCGTGATTTAACATCAGCACTCGCTAAAAAAATAATTTTGCTCACTTGTTGAGCAAATAACTGTTAGTACCTCGTGTCTTTCTCGTACCTAATAAACTTGGAATTCTTTGCCAGCACATGTATTACCTCCTTCCTATAACATGAGTTCTTTATAAAAGAGAAGTGAAAAGGCAGCTTATAAGCCAGGAAGGTAGCAGCTATAGCAGGTGTTTGAACTGCACTAGCTGTCTTCGCATATGGACTCTTCTTACCGCTTAACATCAGGTAGTATGACGTTATTAGTCGTGCTTGAAACAAAGATAAAATAAACATGAGCTGACGCGGGACCGCTTTTCCACCATACCTTTTCCTGTGGACTCCTGTGCCCGTTCTGCACTCGCTCCTGGCTGGCACTCCTCTTATAGTTCAACTCTGGAGAAGGTCCCAGGATCTCTTCCCGTTGTATCACGGTCGTCTTGGTGCCTGCAAGATTGGAACGTTAGTAATCCGTCACTTTCTTCCCGGGGTGAACAATGTGTTATTGACATTGTTCACAGCGGGAAGAAAGTGACAGATTACTAACGAGGGCGCAGTTTGAAACAAACTACATAGTAGTGGTGATGGGTGGTCTTTCTTTCCTATACATTATACCACAATGTCATATGTAGACGAATTTCATCAACACATGACGTATGGAATATTGATTTGTATTACACTGACCGTTAGCTCCATTTTCCTTGACAAGCGCCGACGGTGGCTTATCGTCTGGCACAGGCGGAACCTCGTCATCATCGGAGCTGTCGCTGCGGAGGATCTTCTGCGCCACCTCGATGTGTTGGCGGCCATACTGTAGAAAATAATGATTAAACTTGATTATTTCATTGAATAAAATATAATAATTAGACTAGCACAGGTCCATGTCCTTACTCGGGAAGTGAAACCGCGATTTATGTTAGAATTACGCGAGTTCACCAGGGATTCTCAAAACAACGTACAATTGTTGTTTTGAGAATCCCCATTACGACAAAAATAGCAATAATAATACCTATAGGGATTTCAGGGAGGAATCTGCTAACGGACCTAACCGCCGCTGGCTAAGCGACGGGCTTGTGTAGGGGTCGCCCAGTGCCTGATCGTAATGGCACTGGGAAATTCCCACTAAAACTCCCCGGTAACTCCACTGGGCAGTGGAGTTACCGGGGAGTTTTAGTGGGAATCACGAATAACGAATTCACGGAGGTAGCTTGGGCTCTGCCGAAGCTATTTCACTAACCCAACCCCAGGCATCTTAGGCATTGGGATTACCTGGGGGTGGGTAATCGGGGAGTTTTAGTGGGTAATTCCAGTACCGTAAAAGCAATCAATCAATCAAAAATATATTTATTCAAGTAGGCTCCTAAAAAGCTCTTTCGAATCGTCAAAAATCACAAAATATGTCACAAAATAATATCTAATTAAAAATGGTCTCACAATGTCTGTCATGTCTGAATTTACACCGGTTCCAAAAGTTGAACTACCGAGAAGACTCCGGCAACAAACTCGTGTAGTCACTCTTTTCAAAATATGAAGTTACAATTTTTGTGGTTACGTTATTTAAATATTTTGCTGTGCAATGCCATACAGAAAAAATAGTAAAAGTATATCAAGTTAGAAACGACATACAAACTTAAGCGGTGGGCAACCTCCACACACGTGTCGCTTAGCTAGCGGCGGGTTGGTCCGTAAGTGGATTCCTCCCGAGGGGAAAAAATGCCCTAGGATCAAAACGCAACTGCATTACCAAGCTTACCTAGTGCTTATTGTTTTATTGCAGATGTCTAAAGGCGGCGTAACCACTTATCACGTCATAAGGTTGCTTGTCATCTAGTGATATTAAACTTTTTTATTTCATTAATAAGTAGTATAAAACTTATGTAGAAATATTTATGTCTAAGACCAATAGTTTCATAGATACAGTGGTATGTTTGATGTGTTGCGGCGCATCGTCCAAAAACGCTCCATAGAAAATGTACGGAACAAGTGACGTCACATGTTCCTATATTACTACAAATTGTTTGAACATCTTTTGACATCGACATTTTGTAGGTCCCTCTGTAATGTTTTGACGCCAAATAAAATACTTTTCGCCGCTTTAATTAATCTAATTATTTGGGAGTTGTAAGGTAAAATGGTGCTCATGAGTTGGCCCAAATCCCATACAAACTTTTACTATGTCCTAAGTATTAGAACTTCATTAGGTAGTGTAGTTACCAAAAAAGTTATAAAAGTCACCCCAGTCGTTGGATACATGTCTTGTATGTACTATATGTACTTATATGTATGTTCAGCTACTCATGCAAATAAAACCTACATTATCTCTTTAACGACCTATTTATCCTTCTAGAGAGACTATAAACATCTAATTCTATATAGCTAAGCACAAGATTGCAAATATCTCATCTCAAATAGGAAACATTAACGTTGTTTATGTAGACGACCTTCTAGCAACCTCAGCGCGGGAAACCTGCGCGTACGCATGCTGATATAATTAATATGATATCGCACGTTGACCCAGATACATTAACTTTTGCAAACCGCATTCTCTCGTATACCAGATGTAGATCTTAGATTTTCAGTTTTTAACCCCCGACGAAAAAAAAGGGGTGTTATAAGTTTGATATTTCTGTCTGTGTATCTGTGTGTCTGTCTGTGACATCGTAGCTCCTAAACGAATGGACCTATTTTGATTTGGTTTTTTTATTTGAAAACTGACGTGACTAGGATGGTTCTTAGCTATAATTTATATAGATCAGCTCAGGTGTTTGATGACTATCAGCTCATTTTCTACGTGATGAAAGGGTTTTACTAACTTTCACAGATCCGATTGATTTGAAATTTGGTGTACTGCCACTTCGGTGGCATTCCCATGACATAGTAAACTTGAGCTGATCCTATACCATCAAAAAGTATGCGGGATCCTTAATTCTTTAGAAACTTACAGCAGATGTAGCGTGAATAGAATAGAATATCATTTATTGCTCAAACTGTATAACTAATGATGTAAATATTTTAAAGAGTACCAATAGTTACAATGCAATTTAAAATTTTTATATTATAATATATGTAGTACATTATAATATTAGTAACAAGTATTATAAAAACATTGGTTCATAAGAACTTATGACAAAGAGATTACACTAACATTACAAGTCTTATACATTAAAAAATCATGAAGACTGTAAAAAACATTGTACAATAGCCAGGATTTCAAATTTTTCTTAAAATTATGGCTATCTAACTTAACGTGTTTGGCTCTTATGAAAAGTCTCAATGAGATGGTGTTAGATAGATGGATTAATGAGGCCGGGGGTTACTTTTTATGTAGGTTGTTGACATGAGTAGACAATGATTTCGATATAATGCTAGGCGTAATGGTCAACTTGGTGAGGACCTCGGTGGCGTAGTATGAACAGATCTTCATAAATTATAAGTAACAACCATCTTGTTCACGACAGGACGCCAGCTTTCAAACAAAAAAAAACGAAGTCAAAATCGGTCGTTTGTTTAGGAGTTACGATGTCACAGACAGACACACAGATACAAGGCCAGACGAGTCAAACTTATAACACCCCTTTTTTCTTGGGGGGGGGGGGGGGGGGGGGGTTAAAAATAAAATCAATAAAGCTTTGCTCAAATTTATTAGATTTTTTTATCGACTTTCACAAACCGCGGATCTGGCTTGTAAAATTAAAATTATATTAGAGCAATCGCTTTTTACAAATACATATCGAAAACATTGGCAAAAACAATTTCGTCAGTTTGATTATGAAATGGATATACGGTGCTGCTCTTCGGAGTCACGGAGTCATCAATTCACTGTCCCACCTCAACATCACGCACAAAGAAATTTAGTACTTCGTTTCTTTGTCGCACTTCCAGTCCAGAACTTGGATTTCTTCGCCAGAACAATGTGTTCCCTCCTTCCTGTAACACGGGTTCCTTAAAAGAGGCGTGAAAAAACACCTTTCGGGGCCGGCAAGGTGGAGGCGGCTAGAGCAGTGTCTAAACTGCACTAACCGCCTTCGCATATGGACTTTTCTTACCGCTTCACATCAGGTGGTGTTGAGTCATTTGTCGTGTAAAAAAATGTTCTTAGATTTTTTTCCATAGAGTAGAGTTTAAGGTTTTGGCTTTTCTAAAATTCTGTATTGTTTAGTCAATTCTAACATATTTGTAAACAATGAAAATGAAAATATCTATATTCATATGGGGACCTATTTGAATAAATATTTAATTATAAGAAGCACTTTCGAATCTTCAAAAATCACAAATTTGTATGAATATCACAAATAATATGAATATTAACTAACAACTTCATTCCTTTTATTATTATTATTTATACATAACACGCTAATTGACCCAACACCACCTGATGTGAAGCGGTAAGAAGAGTCCATATGCGGAGACAGCTAGTGCAGTTCAGACACTGCTCTAGCCGCCTCCACCTTGCCGGCCCATGAGGTGCTTTTTCACGCCTCTCTCATCTCGTCGTCCGTACGTCTGTCTGTAATATAACAACAGCGGTAGGAAAAAATAGGATTTGTTTGACGTTGCAGGAATATTAGTTCCATTTGTACACAACAGATGGCGCTATGCTCTGGCAGGCCAATCCTACATCTCGATGTTGAGTTTTTTCCTGGTAGTTATAAGTACTTTAAGAAATGTATGTGGCTGTTTTTTTTAATGTGTAAGTTGTGACAGCCCCTGAAGATTAAATCCTTATAATAAAAGTCAAACTGTCAATGTCAAGGACTCCGGGATTCTCTTGACAGGTGAAAACGCTGAGCGGTTATTCTGGATACAATAATACATTTTGATTTCAAAGTAGCATACGTTAACTTAGTCCACTAAGAAAGGTCATTGCAACAATCACTGTTATCTTGATAACAACGATTTTAAAATTATCAGTGGATATATTATTTACAATAAAAATGCTTGGTACCTTTTATCAGATTATACTCAGGCTAACAATTTTCCATTGCATCAAACGATAGCACAGAAATTAATTATTTATCATGACGTTAATTGATAAAAGCTGTCTTCACTAGTGGACAAAATGTGTCCGATATACATATTTCTAAAAACAAATACCTCCACGAAGGTGTTCTTAGGGTTCCGTACGCAAAGGATAGAACGGGAACCTATTACCACATATAATTAGCCTATTAACAGTCATGGCAACTTATAGTGATAATTTTTTATTCGAATACAAGTAGGATGTACCTACATGTACAATGTACATACATGATGCTTACTTTTGGCTAGATAATAGGTGTGATTGTATGAATACTATTTATTTATTTTAATGTAGCTTTTTGAAGTAGTTCCGTAAATTAAATACGCAAACCGTGAGTATCGCTGCGTTTTGCACGGGAAACTTTCAACGTGCGTGCATTCTACTTAGCGATAGGCACTTTTAAAGCTGCATTTCGAGAGTGATGGGGGCCTGCCAAGGTGCTACGACCGTCTATAGGCTACGATAACAACGCGTGAGTAGTACCCAATGTGCTACGAGCGTCTATAGGCTACGAGCGTCTATAGGCTACGAGCGTCTATAGGCTACGAGCGTCTATAGGCTACGGTAACAATTCGTAAGTAGTACCTAAGGTGCTACGAGCGTCTATAGGCTACGATAACAACGCGTGAGTAGTGCCCAAGGTGCTGCGAGCGTCTATAGGCTACGATAACAACGCGTGAGTAGTGCCCAAGGTGCTGCGAGCGTCTATAGGCTACGATAACAACGCGTGAGTAGTGCCCAAGGTGCTAAGAGCATCTATAGGCTACGATAACAACGCGTGAGTAGTGCCCAGGGTGCTACGAGCATCTATAGGCTACGATAACAACGCGTGAGTAGTGCCCAAGGTGCTACGAGCATCTATAGGCTACGATAACAACGCGTGAGTAGTGCCCAAGGTGCTACGAGCGTCTATAGGCTACAGTATCCGCTTACCAGCGGCCGCACACTCGTTTGACACATCATGGTATAAAAAAAACTTAAAGAATTTTAATATACAACACAAATTTGCTGTAGTTAACACAGCAAGGTTTCTCCCACCTTTTAAGTATACGTCAAAAGCAATTGTTTGAAGAACGTTAAAATATTCAATACTAGAAAAAAACGAGTTTATTCTGTATGTCGTCACTCGCTTATCAATTGACAACACCTCGGAACTGTCAAAATGTTTATTTACAAGTGTAGTAGAAAAAACTGGCCAAGTGCGAGTCGGACTCGCGCATGAAGGGTTTTTTTATACAACTACATAGATGACAAACAAGCTGACGGCCCACCTGATGGTAAGCGGTTACCGCCGCCTATAGACACCTGCAATAACAAGGGAAAATCACTTGATCAGTAAGTACACTGGCTACCTTTCCCTTCAATCCGACACACAGCGAACTGTTTCACGGCTGAAATAAGAAAGGCGGTGGTACCTACCCAGACGACCCTACATACGGGCCTACTACCTAGGTTTCCGTACCATTATCTATAAACAAGCAAAAAAATCACGTTTGTTGTACGAGAGCCCCCTTAAATATTTATTTTATTCTGTTTATTAGTATTTGTTGTTATAGCGGCAACAGAAATACACCATCTGTGAAAATTTCAACTGTCTAACCATCACGGTTCATGAGATACAGCCTGGTGACAGACGGACGAACGGACAGCGGAGTCTTAGTAATAGGGTTTTACTATTGGGTACGGAACCCAAAAAACGAGTTTATTCTGTATGTCGTCAGGTCACTCGCTTATCAATTGACAACACCTAGGAACTGTCTAAATGTTTATTCACAAGTATGATAGAAAAAGCAGTATGTGGATGGCTAGAGGAAATTCAGAGGTTACAGCTGTCAACCGGATTGTGAAAGCTCGCGGGCCTCACGGATTCGGTCCCCGCTGGAGAACATGATTTTTTCTATTTTGAAGCCAAAACGAAAAAAGAGGGGTGTTAAGTTAGACGTGTCTGTCTGTGTATTTGTCTGTGGCATTGTAGCTTTTAAACGATGGAATTTATGAAGATCAATTCAGGCGTTTGATGACGATCAGCTCCTTTTTGCATGATCCGATTGATTTGAAACTTGGTGAACTTCGGTGACATTCCCATGATATAGTAACCTTGAGCTGTTCCTATAGCATCAAAAAGTCTGCGGGATCTTGGATTCTTCAGAAACTTACAGCAGATATAGCGTGTTTGGTCTTTTGATTAATAAGGCCGGGGGTTACTTAAAATTTTCAATATTTTACATACTTTTGTAACTGTTTATCTGTCTGTTTGTTATGATTTCACTGCAAGCCTCAATTTTATATTTTACATACTTATGTAACTGTTTGTCTGTTTCACTGCTAGCCTGGTAAACTTATTTAGATGTTTGGATCACACCCTGAATGACATAGCCAACCTCCACAAGGGTGGAGGTATGGTTATTATAATTCTATGTGAATACGCTAATTTTCCATCGGCTTCCCGCGACCCTCACCGGATCGTCGGTCCACCTTGTGGGGGCCTACCAACGCTGCGTCTCCCGGTACGCGGCCGCCACTCGAGGACTTTTCCGCCCCAGCGGTAGTCAGTCCTCCTTGCAAATCTTGCAATGTGGCCTGCCCACTGCCACATGAGACTCTCAATTCTTTCGTCGCTCTTTGGGTGACTTTGAGCCTTCTTCAGCGCAGGACCGATCTGTTTGCAGATCCTTGGGGGAGGCCTATGCCCAGCAGTGGGCGTCTCTCGTATATTTTACATACTTTTGTAACTGTTTATCTGTCTGTTTGTTATGATTTCACTGCAAGCCTCAATTTTATATTTTACATACTTATGTAACTGTTTGTCTGTTTCACTGCTAGCCTGGTAAACTTATTTAGATGTTTGGATCACACCCTGAATGACATAGCCAACCTCCACAAGGGTGGAGGTATGGTTATTATAATTCTATGTGAATACGCTAATTTTCCATCGGCTTCCCGCGACCCTCACCAGATCGTCGGTCCACCTTGTGGGGGCCTACCAACGCTGCGTCTCCCGGTACGCGGCCGCCACTCGAGGACTTTTCCGCCCCAGCGGTAGTCAGTCCTCCTTGCAAATCTTGCAATGTGGCCTGCCCACTGCCACATGAGACTCTCAATTCTTTCGTCGCTCTTTGGGTGACTTTGAGCCTTCTTCAGCGCAGGACCGATCTGTTTGCAGATCCTTGGGGGAGGCCTATGCCCAGCAGTGAGCGTCTCTCGTCTGACACGATGATAATAATTACCAAAAAATCGCAAATTTTCAATAAGGAACATTAAAGAAAATAGTTGATTTTCAATGTCAGTTATAATATATCAGGTCCGCACATAGATAAGGCACAAATTACCGCCGCGTGCGCATCACGCGTGAGGTCACACGGCCAAAGTTCGTATTACATGCGTTACTCAGTAGGTCTGTAGTACAATCGACGGCACATCAACCGTAACAGTTTGACCTTGAGGCCGCGCTTATTACGTTTGGCATAGAGTCTGCTTTCGCCGTGCATCTGATACACTTGATCTGGTGTTTTATTTATTTATTTATTCATAATAGGCATACACAACAGGTAACAATCATATAACATACAACATAAAAATAATAAAGTGTAAAATCTAGACTGGAACCCAAAAGCGTGTATACACAACATGATGGTTAATTATATTTGACGCGTAAACAAAGCTATGGAATTATGCTTTGAAAAATAGGAAAAAAAGGTTAATTTAATTGCCCACGTTACAATATTAAAATTAGGATTTATTCGAAGATAAAGTAAGGAATAAGTTTAGTGGAGGATACTTTTAATTTCAAACCGGAATTTCAAATGATTTTCAACAAATATATCAAGTTCATTGTGTGTTTTATGTACAATTCGTTGGTTGTTCTTTGAAATGCCAAAGTTTAGTCCACTGCCGTTTCGGAGGGCTTTTTGCGTCGTCTGTCATCCTGAGGCCTAAGATGAAATGCTTTGAATGGCCAGTAATTACACTGGCTACCTTTCCCTTCAACCCGAAGCACTGCAAACTGTTTTGTGGCTAAAATAGTACACGCGTAGCTACAAGACGACCCTACATAGCCACCACCACAGAGTACTTTATATAATCCTACCAAATAGCAAAGGCGGTCGTATATGACCAGACGATCCTACATACGGGCCTACCACCTAGTAAAGGCGGTGGTAATTACCCAGACAACCCTACCACCTAGTAAAGGCGGTGGTATCTACCCAGACGACCTTACATACGGGCCTACCGCCTAGTAAAGGCGGTGGTACCTACCCAAACGACCCTACTTACGGGCCTACCACCTCGTAAAGTATCTTTTAGCTAACAAGAACCTGTCACCAAAAGCAAGACGCTTCTTTATCGATTGTAACTTTGTACTACGAAAGCTGCCTATGCTATACTGTATTACGAACGGAGTAAGGACGGTTTTAAGGTGAAACTGTTACGGCTGATGGTCTGTCGATTGTACCTTCTATTGTTTACGAAATCAAACGAATGTCTTTATGTCCAAGCTCCATTAACTTTATCATCAGAATATGATTAATGGCCGATAAAACTTTAATAACATATTATTGTATGTTAGTATTAGTATATACTTTATTATATTTATTAATAACCTTGTAGGTAATGAATGACAAAGAGATATTTAAAAAGGGAGATATCACCTAGTGGCCTATAAAGAGGATTTCTCACGAATATTGCCAATGCACCAATTTCATGTCCATGTCATCGTGAGGTACTTCTTCAATTTAACAAAAAATATAATAATCTCACATAGCAACTCCTTGTTACCAATTTAACATTGTGTTGCTATTCTTATCGTGTCAATGACTTGATAGTGATACCGTTCAATCGTATTTGCTACCTGTTATATTTAATGTTAACTCAACAAGATTAAATGATAATTTTAGGACTGACGCAACTGAAAGGGATCTGGTGGCTTGTACAATACGCAGCTTTATAATATTTTACCAAGACCACTCTCTAGAAGTTGACAAATAAAAGACTAATCAACTAATCTTATCTGGGACAGGTACCGTTACCGAAACCATTAATGTTACCAATAACGTTAATTTTGGAGTACAGTTACAAAGATTTATTGATTTTTTTATTCCCAACGGGGCAGCCTTCATCTTACCAGATTGTAAGTGATGGTAAGGCCGAAGATGGAAGAGAGCTACTCCCGGATTCCTCAACCACTGGATCTGGCTATGTTACCTACAAATGCCGAAACACAACACTGCTGTGACAGCATACATATGCGGACTTAGAAAGTCAACCAAACTGTGCAGAAAAATTTTGCCCCCACGAGAATTCTATATCTTTGGACAGAATATCTAAAGTATGATATACACAAACGCGGCTAAACTGCTTTGGTGACAGCACAGCTCTGGTGAAACCGCAGTCTTTTCCACCAGAGATGTGCGAGGATGCGGAGCGAGAGATGTATTTATTGAGAACCAATAGAATAGCTTTATTTACCTAGCCTCGCTCAGCGCAGTTCCTGTGGAAACAATTTTTGTACATACAAAACAAGCGACGGATGGAGGCAAGGGATAGGTAGAAGAAATGTGTGCAAGGGACGTGTGCTAGGGATCGATCGGATCGAACAGCTAGCAGTCACTAGATGGTGTTTGTTGAAGGTAGATGTGTCATCATCATCATCTTTTCAGCCAAGAGACGCCCACAGCTGGGCATAGGCCTCCCCAAAGATCTCCAGACCGATCGGTTCCGCGCTGTCCGCATCCATCGGCTTCCCGCGACCTTCACCAAATCGTCGGTCCAACTTGTGGGAGGCCTACCAACGCTGCGTCTCCCGGTACGCGGCCGCCACTCGAGGACCTTTCCGGCCCAACGGCCGTCAGTCCTTGCAATATGACCTGCCCACTGCCACTAGTCGGCCAGAGAATAGACTGCGAAGCTTCCCGAACGCTGCCCAGCCGAGTTGGATCCGTCGATTGACCTCTTTCTGGAAGTGGGACTTACCAAGTTGGACTATTTGTCCCAGATAAATATATTCGTCGACAACTTTCAGGGTAGAGCTTCCAACCTTCACATGAGTGGGTACGACATGTACATGTGTATTTAACAGAAAATATGGATTAGTGGAAAGAGCCCGCTACACATCTTCGCACCATTTCACAGCGTCTCTACACATCCTCGAACTGCTCAGCGTACTAGCAAATCCCTGGTGGAACCGCTCACATTTCACAGCTCCGTTACGCATCTTCGCACCGCTCAGCTACCTCCCACATTTCTGGTTAAATCGCAGCCTTAGTGTAGCGAGAGCGGCGCGGGTTCGCCCCGCCCGCTTACGGAGACCAAGGAGTGTCCGCCATGGCTGAGACGATCCGATCACGCTAAGCTTGCCCTTGCACACACAATCATATCCCGCACTCATGTTATACACCCAATAGTCGAATAAGGATGGGAAGAACTGCCCCCATTACAAGATACCTTTTGAAAATCACTGGATTTGTCGTCGAAACTTCCATCAACAAAAAATTTATCGGCAAAGCGTTTCACACTTGACGATTTTTGACCACCACTGTAGTCCAGTGGTTTTAGTTTAGAGGTCCGGTGTCTCTAGAACCACTGAGTCCACGTGGGGCGGGAATATGTCTTGAATGACACCAAAACTGATACAATTTCTCGATCAGGACAAACATTGAGAACATATATGGCATTTTCCATAGCAATTCAATTATAAATTACTGGCTTATAATTTATTATCTTTATCTCTATTTTAGCTGTCGTTATCGTTGTAATAATCTGTTTATTGCGATATCAAACAGAGTTTTAATTGAGTTTGGGGCATTGGCAACATTTAAGAACTGTTAGAGCAACATATTTATAAATCTAGTTTCAAAAAATGCTTATAGGAGGTGCTATAAAGGTAAAGATATACTGATGTCATCATGAGCATACCAGCCTATATGCGTCCCACAGCTGGGCACAGTTCTTCCTACACGGGAGAAACCCATAAGAGTGTGATTCTAGTGCTTAACACATGCTACACCAAATGCAATGCAACTCTCCCCAACACAATTTTGTCGAGCATGTGGTGAATGCCAGGCATCAATATTGCATCTCTTGTGAGGCTAGAACCAGAATGAGTCTTGTGGAAGTGGCATATCCAAACCCAGGGGACTACAGGCTTTTTCTGTCCAAAGATATAGTAAGGCTCATGGCATCTACATTCTGAACACAGGAGCAGGAGAGGCACAATAGATCCCAATGAGTCGAAGTGAACTGTGACTTAGTCACGGCCCCACAACAAGATAAGTGATTTTGATATGTTGAAAGAAAATAATAAAATAACAAGTCGCTAACATCATTATCACATTCAGGCTGCATATGACTTAATGCCTTTGCATAAAAAAATGTCATTATGATATTTTTAATAAAGTATTATAGGTTTATTTACCTACTTCATATTAGGGTAGTTGACAACTTTTTTTTAATTCACAAATAAGAAGTACCCATATAAATCATAAGAAAATATTGCAAAAGAAATATTATGTTTATGTGTTGCGGCGCATCGTCCAAAAACGCTAGAAAATCGGACGTCACATGGTCGGATAAAAAATTTAACATATTTATAAATTTTATAAACAGTACAACTTTAACAATATTCCATATCTTATATGTTTGAATTGCTTTTTTGGGAAGCAGTAGCGTATATTTTCCGAACTTGTGAAATTAGGCAACATCCAAATTTATAAGTGATTTGAAAGCCCCATAAATATTCTAAAGAGATCTCATAGAAATAGAAGATGTTGATTTTTGATTCAAATAACTTATTAAAATATTCTGGGCCTTTTTAATAAAATAAGCTATTCAAGCTAGTCTATTAGAGCATTCTCATATCTATATATATCATATAGTAAAGGCAAAGAGATGTAGACAGACATCTTACAGCCATAGTAAGAGCCGTTAACCATTGTAATATGGATTTTAATAAATTTTTTAAGTTCTAATATCCATCAATCTACCATATATCTATTTCCTATTCACATTAAGAGAGAGAGATTATTTAGATTACGTAACTTGAATCAGCTCCATTAACTATACATATGGAGATTATTTTGTAAAACAATTGAGACTTAAATGTAATCAAGGAACATTCCCATCTTTAAGGGATAAATTATTATGTTACACTGTATTTCAGGTAATTTGTCACACCATGTAAGACAATATGAAACCAATTGTCTGGTATTTGTTGCTTGAAATTTTATTTACTGTTATAATTTTAAGGATTTAAGAAATATTTCCCTTGTGTAAAGTATCTAATATTTACCATTATAAATATCAATCAGAACTTTTCGTTACAAACTCCTTGAACAACTCTAATATGGTTGCTTAACTTAGATTAAAACATAAGCAATTTAAACCTTAAAGTCTTCACACAACAGTTATAATGTGAACATGTATGTTAAGCATGATACATCTCAATACATCTATTCATATAAATTAATATCAATGTTTGTATGTTTGTCCCCTATGCCTTCCGAAATCATTGATCAGATTGTGATGAAACTTTGTTTGTGTGTTCTGGGGACATCTATTTAGGTTACTGGATTATAAAATTTTTTTTTATATATTTTGATTATAAAACCTAATGGCTTTTTCTTTATGGGCATTGCAAAGCCTGCCGAGTGCTCCTAGTCTTTCTATAGAAATCATCAGAAGACCATACACAACAGTTATAAGGTATCCATGCTGTGTCCCAAGATGTAATATAAATTTTAGCTGTAGTTCTGTACTCCCTTATATCCCTTGCCAGCTTGTCTCATCATCAACAGAAAACCCTATTGTCTGGTTTGTGGGTACTTTACAAAATATTATGTTGATAACATGTATAGATATTGTAGCATAAAGTTTTGTTATCTAGGACAATAGTTTTATTTTTACATGAAATAATCCATAATTTCCAAAAGGGGCATACTAGCTTAGTCTATTTGTCTTATTAGACATTATACAAGCTTCTAAATGGACTAGAACAAAATTTCTATCTGTTATGTTTAGAGATGGCGTATATTATTGACATGGGTGCCGCGCCGCCGCCGGCCGGTCGTACTACGACGTGGTCGAGAAGAAATGACGTCACAGGCTACTTGTTATGAGGTAAACATAACAAAGATGCTGAGAATTGTATCAATTATCATGAAAACACCGTATAACAAGTCAAATAGATTAAATAAGCTTTCTAGTTGATATTGGGCAGTTTTTAAGTGATTATAACCTATTTGTATCTATAGTAATATTTGTTTGTTTATATTTGGAAAAAGGTAATCACTCTGCATTAGTCAGCTAAAACTGAACTAAATATTTTATTATTCTAATAAATTTACCCCATGGTTTAGCTATTTCACGTCAACATGTGTGGCTATGTATAATCAATGTTAGGGTTGAGGTTATCATTATCCATTAAACCTACTGCTGTTTACCTAATCCATGCTGTATCTTCGACAGACTATACACAAAAGTAGCCAAATTCTAAAGGTGACTCATGCGATTATGTAGGAAGAATTAATTAGAATCTCATCACAAATGTAACCTCGGTTACGAAATGACATTTAAGTTTTTAGATACAATATGAAAACAAAGTATATTGATAGGTATAATTATACGAACATCGTAATTAATTGATCTTTGTTAAATAGTATTGTAAATAAAGGCTTTTGTTTCAGAATTTTAATATAAGTTCTTATTTTTTAGCGAATTAAATGTGTAGGACTTACTTCGAATAGTTTGAGCAGTATGTTGACATAGAGCCTCCGGACACCCAGAGACTTGCCAATAGAAGCCAAGAATATCACGCACAAGATTAGAAGAAGAAACGGTGTGTATAATATTGAAACTGCAACAGACACAAACGACATGATCAACGCCATTTTTACTACTGAAAAAACTGATTGATGAATGACCAAAGATTGATTATTGAATGACAGAGGAAAAGCAACGTCGTCATTCATTGTACAGATCATTGATTTGAACTGTCAACTGTCAAATATTTTACAGTGCTGCCAGACTGTAGGAATATCCGTTTCGTTTTACATAGCTATAATTGTACATAGTCTTAATCATATCCATTTCATGCCTGTACTGTAATATAATAACAAAACTAAAGGATAATAAGAAAAATGTTTTATTGAAATAAAAGTATGCACCTAGATACATTGCAGTTTTTTCTGATTTTAATAAGTAACTTAAGTTTGAGTTTAGTTGCTTTATTCAGTTTGTTTTAATTTTAACCCTTAGATTTTCACAGTGGCAACTGTATAAAATAACCTCAACTCAACTTTTACTTTACAAAAAAAGGTGTATTTGTGTTGGGGTTTTTTATTTTATCCTGTTTGGATTTGAAAATCCCGAAAACTATAGCAAAATGTCTGATCTTCCTTATGGACCCCCAGTGAGAGTATCACCACTAATTAGGGTAAATATTCTTTCCCGTAATATTTACTGTACCAAACATTATGTAACACTGATTTTGGACTATTTTTCCATTTTTAATATTTTAATTCACTGCAGTAGTTTGACCATAACTTTTTCGTAGTTAATTACTTGTCAATTTTATTTCATTAGTCTTTAAATTTAATTAAATGCTAAGTAGTCAAATCAATGATAATCTAACCTCTGGAATATAATAATAATCATAGAACTCAGATTTATTGTCACTTGGAATTTGGATCATATATTTATATTTTTCTAGTTTATTTTATTTTATGGGACTTGTATGTAACACATAATATCCAGTGTCCGTAACTACAGTCCTATTTTTTGTTTGTAACCTGAAATATTATCTTTATTATTATTGAAGCACTCCCTAGGTGTCTTTAAAATTTCAGTTTAATTAATAATTAGTATTTAACATGGGAGAAAACAAAAGTACTTGATGTATTAGAGAGGATAGACAAACTTAAGTGGAGGTGGACAGTGCATCTACTGCATGACCACCTGGAAAAATGGAGCAAAATTGTAACAAACTGGTACCCACGTGATGGTAAGCGGAGCAGAGGGCGGCAGCATCAGAGATGGGAGGATGAGCTGAAACTTACCGCAGGTCCTTTTTGGAGGAGGGCAGCACACAGAAAAAATCTGGAGCAGGACTTTGCCAAAAGGCACGCTGAGCGAAGGGACATAATTTAACAAATGTATATGTATAAAGTAAATATTTATAAATTTTCTGTGACTTGGCATAAGAGGCTTTAATTCTTTCCTCATCATCACCAGCCTATATATTTCCCACTGTTGGGTACAGGGGGTGTATTTTACTACTTCCATTTTGTATTTCCAGGAATAAAAATACTGGTCATTTGTCTCACTATTTCCTAATGCTATAAATCGGTGTTTGTGTCTAAGCGTATTTTTAAAGCATAAGTATGTAACTCTAAAGCCTATCCCACCTTAAACGCACTATATGTATTGTGAAAACTGCGCTCACCATATGTGATTTTGGTCATCATGGAAATAATGGGATATAATTTGATAAAAAATAAAACTGATTTCAAACAAAAAACTGAAAAGGATAAAATAATTAAATTTAAGTAGGTAGGTAGTCATCCCCTAGAAACCTATTTTTTGGAGTTGGTGCTTCACTTTATATTGTTTCTGAAAACAACTTAGCTCCAACTCCAAAAAATAGGTTTATAGGGGATTAGTACCTACCGACTTAAATGTAATTATTTTATCCTTTTCAGTTTTTTGTTCGAAGTCGGTTTTATTAATTTTTTTAAAAAAATTTTTGTACAATTTTTGGTGGCAACTTTCTAAGGTCAAAGCTAGATGGGTGACCGTCAGCTTATATTGTTTCCTACTATCATATGGTTTCACTAAAAACTCATAGGAAAGCAAAAATCCGCAATTTCGCATACATAGACGACTTTCTCATTCCAGTTGTTTTGATTTAAAAACCAAACTACCCAACTGATTTTTTTAAAAAAATATAGGACCAAACGGCAACTATTCCGCATAGAAGAAAAAAAGAATCACGGAAATCGGATCAGAAATCTCGGCGTAATCGGTGTACAGATATAGAAAAAAAAACAAAAAAAAATTACCAACCTAATTGAAAACCTCCTCGATTTTGAAGTCGGTTAAAAAATGCTTGTCCTACAATTACAAATTTGTATTGCCATGGAAATAGTGGGTTACACCCGGCACAGGCCTTCCGACATGGGAGAAACACATAAGGAGAATTATTTCATCACTTTTTTTATTTTTATTTTATATATATATATATATCTGCGATCAGCCTAATACTATGAGCAGATTTTTTGAAGGATGTTGTAATTTCATTCGAGTGTGTCCTCCAACGAGGGCATCTACTCCACATTACAGTCACTTTCCAAGTTATAGGATGTCTTTCCTTTTAAGACGCTTTCTGTAACTGCGAGTTGTAAGCCTGGCAGCAAGTTCATTCGGGTGTCCCTCCAGCCTGTCCTTGTATTTATTTGTTACACTCTGGATCTCTTCCCTTACGGTATTCATTTCCAGGTGTTGATGAATCTCGTGATTGGTAATAAACCAAGGCACGTCGGCCAGTGATCTTAGGATAACATTTTGCATTCTCTGCAGGATCAATATGTTGGAGTTGCTTGCGCTGCCCCAAAGTGGTAAGCCATACATCCACAAGGGTTTTAGGACGGTCTTGTAGATTAGGAGTTTATTATCTGTGGATAACTTGCTGTTCCTTCCAGTCAGCCAGTACAGATTTTTATAGCGCAGATTAAGTTCCTCTCTTTTGGCTTTGATGTGATTTTTCCAAGTCAGACGACGGTCGAGGTGCATTCCTAGATACCGCACGTTATCGCAATGTGGCAGTTCTACGTTTTCCAGTGTCACAGGGGGGCAGTTTCCCTTTTTAAGTGTAAATGTGACCTGTACGGACTTCGTGGTGCTGGCTTTAATTTTCCATCGTTGTAGCCATGAGGTCACTACGTCGAGAGCTTTCTGTAAGTTAACCGATGCTTCATATGGATTCTTGTGTGACGCAAGTATAGCAGTATCGTCTGCATATGTAGCCACAGTTACATTGTCCACCAGGGGTAGATCAGCTGTATATATTGTATATAATATCGGCCCCAGTATGGAACCTTGAGGGACACCCGCACTGACCTCAAACAATGCAGAAGTAGCTCCACTTTCCCTGACCTGAAACAGCCTCTCAGAAAGATATGATTCCATCAAGAGGTAAAAACTATGAGGGAGGCATGTTTTTATCTTGTGAAGGAGGCCTTTGTGCCAAACCTTGTCAAATACTTGCTTTATATCCAAGAACACAGAGGCACAGTATTCTTTCTCTTCTAGACTCTTTCTGATTCTTTCGCATACTCGGTGGACTTGCTCCACTGTGGAATGTTTCTGTCGAAAACCAAATTGGTGGTGCGGTATTATATTATTATCACTCAAAATGGGCAACATCCTTCGAAGTAGAAGCTTCTCAAATACCTTCGACATGACAGGCAAAAGGCTAATAGGCCTGTACGAGCTGACGTCGTTCGCTGGTTTTCCAACTTTGTGAATCATTAATACTTGGGAGACCTTCCACTGGATTGGAAAATATTGCACCCTCAGTATTCCGTTAAATAGCACGGTAAGGAACACAATAGCTTTTTTGGTAGTTCTCTAAGTATCTCTTTCGTAATCAGGTCATATCCCGGGGCCTTACGATCTTTGAGGTCTTTTATTACCCTCCAGACTTCACGAGTTGTAACTGGTTCCACAGGAAGGGACAGCTGTAGTTCTTGTGCCAGTATCCGGTGGGTTTCATTTTCAGAATCCATATTGTGGGTGTCATTAGGTGTAAACACTGTTGATAGGTGCTTGGCAAACGTGTCTGCTTTCTCCTGTGGAGTTCGAGCCCATCCTCCAGGGTGAGTTCTAATTGGGGGTTTGGCCTCCTGAGGTCTATTGTAAGCCTTAGTAAATTTCCAGAGTGAGTAATTTGTAGCAGCCGTTGCGGTTAAGGACTCAATTTTTGACTGTAGGGTGGTATCGCGCCATTCCTGTAGTAGTTTGCGCAGCTCAGTTGCTGCCTTATTGAGAGCACTCTTGTCTATCGCTAATCTACTGTTGTGCCAGACCCTGCGCAGTTTTCTTTTTTCAAGGATTTTGGACTTGATAGTAAGCGGGTAATTAGTTTGCCTTTCCAACTCGCGGTCTTTTATAGGTGTATTTAACCAACACGCTTTTTGTATAAGGGAGGTGATATATCTAGTGGCGTGTTCTAGTTCACCTTCTGTTTTAAGACTTACTTTCAGTGCCAAGTTTTGATCAATATAGTCCCTGAAGGAGCTCCAATCTGTGTATTTATTATACAGCGTCTCGGGTCTGTCGTATTCGATTATCATTGTGCTGTAAGTCAACAGAACTGGCGTGTGGTCAGAGGCACTGTCACAGCATGATTCCACTTTTAGGTAGCACCTGTTTACTCCTTTCGCTAAGAAGAAATCCAGGTCAAGTCGGGTATTTTATTGGGGTCTGTTGGCCAGTATGTTGGTTCCGATGTTGTGACAGCTATCAATTTGTTCTTGTCTATTGATATTTTGAGTTGCCTTCCACGTGTAGTTATTAGTCTGGACCCCCAGAATGTATGTTTGGCGTTCCAGTCTCCTCCAACGACAAATCTGCTACCCAGTGTCTCAAAGAACCGAGTGAACATCATGTCTGTTACTTTATGTTTGGGTGGAAAATAAACCGCACTAAAGTTGATATATCCACATTTGTCTTGTACTGATACGGTCGTTGCCTGTATGTAGTCTCTGCAGTATTCTGGAATTAAGTGGTGTTTTATGCATTTCTTTATTATGATTGCTGATCCTGCATGGCTAGTGCCATCTGGGTGAGGAGTTATGTAGGTTTGATAATTTCTAAATTTAATGCATGACGTATTGGTACAGTGTGCTTCGGATATTAATAATATGTCTAATTTATGTGTAGTTAACAGAGCCTCAACTTCGTTCCTGTTGGATTCTAATCCGTTTGTGTTCCAAGCCGCTATTCGTATCGAACCTATGGGGATAATTTGTCGACTAGTTTCATTATGAGACTTAGTAGTGTACTCATTTGTTGTAATATAAGATCGAACTTTTCAGACTGTTTGATGAGGAGTTGTTCTATTGTAGAACTTATTTGTGGTTTCTCTATAGGGTCATCTCTGTTCGCATATTCATTCTTTGCTTTTTGAGCATATGTTTTGGTTTCCTTCTTACGTGTTTTGTGGTTTGATGGTGTGCTTATTATATGTGGCTGTATTGAAGTCTTTTTATTTTCAGTACTTACTGTTTGAGTGTTAGATTTTCTGGCAAGAATCTCTTTGTACACTTCACACCCTTTATAGTTGGCGGGGTGTGGTCCATGGCAGAGAGCACACTCGGCAGGCGTATTGCGATCCTGTTTTTGGCATTCTGACGTTTTGTGGGATTTAGCACACTTAACGCATCTGTAAGGCCGCATACAATAGTTTTTAGTATGACCATACTGTTGGCATCTCTGACATTGTACTATCATGTTTCTTTTTCTGGGGTCTTCAATAACTATCGCTTGATGGTATATATATTTTATTTCTTTTGCCGCTCTATTATTTGGTCCTGGCGCAATATTTACAAAGAAGGTTGATGTTGCTTTCTTATCTTGACCATATTTTGCGTTAATTATTTCCCCTGTAACTATATTTCCAGTAGCTTCTATTTCTTCCTTTATCATATCAATAGGAGTAGAGGGGTTCTTTATAACTAAACGGCAGCACTTTTGGTCTTTTCTGTTAAATGTGTGTCCTATGAGATTATTTTCACGAACTATTGCTATAAGTCTTTTATATATTTCAATGTCGCTACTCATTATTCTAAGCTGATTTTTATTAATTATTTTGTATGTGAATTGGTTTCTTTCAGTGGCGGTAAGGAGTTCTGTTAGTTTATTTACGTCTTCCACACGATACAATATTATAGGTGGAGGCTTGTTAGATTTTTTTGCTGGAGGGTCATCTTCAGTGAGGTCTATCGGAAGTCCTTCATATCTGTTAGAGGTATTGATTGACTCCAATTGGGGCGGACTATCTGAAGTTTTCTTCCTTTTTGGATATCTCGTGACAAGGAATCCTTTGCCAGTCAGGAGGGAGAGTAGGTTTGTTCGGAGTGATTACGTAGTTTGTTTTCTCATCTGTACTTTCTATAAATAATTGTTTTCCTCCATCAGCACTTGTTGTAGGTTATTTCATTATATTATATTATTTCATTAGGTTATATTATTTCATCACTTATGTATTTTTTTATTATTTTTTTTCATTTATACACTCACACCTATTATCTAGCCCAAAGTAAGCATCATGAAGAGCTTGTGTTATGGATATTAGATAACGGATAAATAATGATAATAATATGTAACATATAAATATTAGAAATATACTAAATAAACATATAAACATCCATGACTCGTAAACAAATGTTCGTACTCATCATACAAACATTCGTTCCTACCGGGATTCGAACCCGGGACCTCTTGACCGAGTAGCCAGGGGTACAGACCACTCGGCCAGGCGGTCGTCAAATGACAATTGTATGTACAGTCAATAGCACATCAAGAGTGCCACAGTTCCACTCGATGATCCTCTAAATTTAACTTAAAAAAATAGGCTATTTTTATTTTATTTGAATACTCATAACCTCATAGAATTTTCCTTCTGCATTTTCCAGTTTGGTCGCTGGTCTTTCCTCACCTTGGGTGTGGCATACGGCGCTTTCCACCAGAACAGGCTTGCCAAGAAGGAGGTCAAGGTCCGTGAAATTGAAGGCAAGGAGAAGATTATCAGAGATGCGAAGCTCAAAGCTGAAAAGGCCATAGCTGCTGCTGGTAAGTAACCAGAATTTATTATCCTACTGCTCTGAAATTAAACCCCTAAAGAATAATTACGTGTAGGTACTATTGAATATTGTTATTGAAATTGGAATTTCCACATAGGTCGCTGGTTCAGATCCCACTCGTAGGACCACCTGTTAGCAGCAGAAAGAGGCTTTTGTGTTTAAGTGAGCGATTTATTAAATAAAAATAAGTAAATTTACATTGAAAATAAAATATAAATTAATTCATGACAAAAGAAAACAACAACCATTGCGTAGCAACGAGAACGCATAGAGCCCCGTTCTCAACAATTATATTTAGGAATTTATTTTAAGAAGCTATGAATGGGTCACTTGGTTGTTAGTTTGGACCTTCTTTTGTCTTTGTGCATTAAGCCTGGTAAATTAACTTACCAGGTTTAATGCACAATGTCCGCTGCAGCACCAATAGTCTTCTGGGTGTAATTGCCGACCTCGCTGACGGTCTGATGCTGAGACATTGGGTTACACATTACTCATTACTCGGCAAGATATAGTAGCTCAGGCTGTTTGAACAAACCCTCAAAATAGCTTACATTTAAGTAGGTCAATAGGGCATTTGATGTGATGGCTAAACACCCTTATTTCAGAATAGGTGACGCTACAGAATCTTATATAATCGATCGAAAACGTGTCCAGCCAGCCTGAAAAACCGCTTTTCGCTGGTCTCTCAATCTCGGCAACGGAAGTGATTTTGACGACGTTTTGCATATCAACGAGCGTCACATAAATTTGTGACGGGCATCGAGCTAAAAGTTCCGTGGCGGAACTAGTGAGAATTTTTTCCCGATAGTTCCGTAGCGGAACTAGTTACCATTGCCATTCATACCATAACCATAGTGAACTCAATAATAACTTAATCCTTTTATTACCATTTTAATTTGATAGAATTGCACCCGACATTTGGGATGTTAACTAAGTTTGACTAAGGCGCTATTTATTATTTACAAATTCGGAAATTACACGCTACTGTTACCCATAAAACCAATCGTCGGTGGGCGTGCAAGACTGCGTAAGAGCAGTTTCCAATACCGTGTATGTGCTTTTTGTTTATTTCACAGGATGGAAGAAAAAAACAACATCTTGAATATTTCTACTCATTTCTTTGACTGAACTTGTTTGCAATTTCTCTGATGTTGTTTAATGAGAATCTGTTATAAGCGAATCAGCGCTAAGAGCCCGCTGGCGCGATATTTCAATTTTGCGACTTTTGTAAATACTCGGTATTGCAAACTGCTCTTACGCGGTCTTGCACGCCCACCGACGTAATCAAACTTAAAATTAAATTGAAATATTGTTAAACTTGTACTGTTTAGAATATTCTTAAGAATGATCATTTTATTTAGCAAAATTTATCAAAAATGCTAATAGATTGCCGACATCAATTCAAACAACTATTATTATTACAACTATGAATAAAAACATACATTATTGTCAATTTAGTCGGTATGTCATTTCATCTTAGGCCGCAGGATGACAACGCACCTGCAATATCAAGTGATTTTCCCTTGTTATTGCAGGTGTCTATAGGCGGCGTTAACCGCTTACCATCAGGTGGGCCGTCAGCTTGTTTGTCATCTAGTCGTATAAAATAAATATAAATATGTCCCTACATTTCTTAGTAATTTAGGAACATGCCCCTTATTTTCGACTAATATTCTCTGAGCTAAGCTGGGGACAGACGAACAGACAACATTTAATACAACATTTAATACATTTTTTTTCTGTTCCAGTTGAATTAAAGTCTTTGGAAGAGATGGCGAATACGCCCAAGAAATAAACTGGATCAACAAACTCTAGTTTTAAGTCAATAGTGAACGCCATCTTGTAAAGTGACGTCATCTTGATTGTCAATCGTAATCTATGGTTCCGGTACAGACAATAGACGACGGCTGGAAATCAAAATGGCGGGTTCCATCTACTAAGTTAAAATGTTGTATTTAAAATATAGGTGAATATACAAAAAAATCTCTTGGTTTCATTTGTTTTTATATCTATAGTGTACAGACGACAGCACATCAAGCGTGACAATTGCACTACGAAAGCCGCCTCTATTACGAACGCAATAAGGGTGGTCTGAAGGTCAAACTGTTGCGCTTGATGTGCTGTCGGCTGTACATGAAACCGCCTCTCTACTCTGGACAATCGAATATGACCAAGCGGAGTTGGATATTTTCTTATACAAACGCTGTAGAACTAGTGAGACTTATTCTCTCCTGAGGTCCTAGACAAGATGGCTTTCCATTTGCGCTATTGCTAATCTAACAATGTATGAAATTTGATATTCAAACATTATCGAACGTAAATGTCAAATCCCATTCATTTTCGAGTATGTGATAGCGATTGTCGAATGGCATCTTGTCTATGCCCTCTGTTCAACGGTTGAACAAATGAGAAAAAATCTCACTGGTTCCACGATTGAACTAGTGAGAACAAAGGGTAAAAATCATAAAATGACGTCAAATGTCAACCATAGATAGCTGTAAAGAAGAGCAGCAGTGTGTTTGTGCATTTAGCTAAAATAAATAAGTTAGATTATGTCAAATTGCCATTAGGATTATAATCATAAATAGAATTTTGAATTTAATACTACAAAAATATGTCAATAATAAAATTTGATTAAAATTAAATGTCAATTGATATTAAAATATTCATTCATGTCAGAATAGCAGCTATACTATAGTTGTAATAATACGGTTGCTTATAAAAACATCTCAGCTATTTTGGAGACTATGAAAGTTGTTCGATTGTATGCTGGCATATTAAATGTATACAACGCCATCTGTTGAGATATTTTAGAACTACGTAAATATTATTTAGCAAAGTTTATTTACTGGTAGGTCAGTAGAGTTGATATCCCGATAGAGGCAGAAAAGTTTGTATGGTGTATGAACATTTGTTCATGAGATCATGAGTCGTGGATGTTGCAATATTTGTCTATCTACAGAATGTAATAAGGGAATGGAATGTTAAAAGAAAAAACTGAAATCGTGAAAAACTCAACTAATATTTTATAAATGCTTATGTGAATCTGTGTCTGTTACCTTTTCACGTTTAAGCTGCTGAACCAATTTAGATGAAAGGAGGTCGCCAATCCATTAAAATTGACATATTTTTGCGTGGGGTTATTACAGGTTCGGCTACGCGCTAGTGATACCTTTGGTATTGCAAGCGTCCATACGCTACGGTAACCGCTTAGCATCAGGTGTGCCGTATACTTGCTTGCCACTTTAGGTAGGTATAAAAAAATATTTCTTAGTTCGTAATTTTTTGGAACCTAGGAATGTAAATAGTTTTTGTTAGTTATTGTGTGTATGTATAATTTATAAGGACTACTCGTCCCTAGAGGGCGCTGAACAGGTCAGTTGTGAGATATACAGCGTTGCCAACTTTCACGGTCTCGATTACCCAAAAACCTAACTGAAAATCCCCAATTTTGGGGAAAAAAAATCAATATTCCCCACATTTTCCCCACAAATTTTCAGGAAAGAAATAAAAGTACTGTTTCTATAAATCAAATATATTTATTACATATACTTATTAAGTATTTAATGATTTTCATCAAGGTATTTATTGCAGCTCTTTGTTATGCCTTTGTTTTGTCAACATATCATTCGAAGGATCAAATTTTAATCCTTTCTTGTAGTGGTCATAAGCGCTACTACAGTGTCATTGTACAGGCGATTGTGATTCTCAGGCGATTGTGATTCTCAGGCGATTGTGATTCTCTGTTTTTAAACTATTTAAAACGCTAAATTTTCTTTCGACAGATGCGTTTGAGAAAGTTCTCTGCGATACTCTGTCTAAGTTTGATGGACATAAATGTTGCTATAAAATAAACTGTAAAACCTTTTTGCCGGTGAAATTGCTTTAAACTTGATTTTTTTTATATACAAAGCACGGCAATTGACCCATTGCACTAGCCGCCTCCACCTTGCCGGCCCAAAAGGTGCTCAAATAATCAAGGTAATTAAATATTCTTACATAATTTATAAATTATACTTACTTCTTATGCTACTTTTATTACTTCTAAGTTCAGTTCTAGCGTAAATGTCTTAATTCCCCGCATTTTCCCCACATAAACGCTCTCCCCTCAAATTACCCAATCGAACTGAAAATCCCCGCAGTTTGGGGAATTCCCCACAGATTGGCAACGCTGGAGATATACAAGGTGTTTGGTACATGGTATAACAAGCGGGCACCTATCAATGTTAACAAAGTCATATAAATACAATAGTGTTATCAAAAAATCTAAATTATAAAATTAATTTTGAAATTTCCCAGACATTGTTTTACTAGCTGTATGAAGAAATTTGAAATTTATTTTACAATTTTCAATTTTTGACAACACCATAGCCCCAAAAATATTTTTTCTGTTTATGAGCATAAAAGCTTACGTATTTAACTCAAATCATCTCATCATTTGGGGCGCAAACTTCAATGAGTGGTGAGATAAACGTTAAAAAGTAGAAAGCTGTGAAGAAATTGGTAGTGCTCCGGTAGCGCAGCGGTCACCGCGTCTGGCCGGCCCCCTGAAGACGCAGGTTTGCTTCCCCCCTGGAGCATACAATTTTATTATCGTTTTCTTTATTTATTTGTATTTCTTACAATAAAGTAGGCGTTATAAACGCACAAAAATAAATATTTAAATCTGATAAAAGGTTTTTTCCAGTTATAAAACAACAATCTTCGCCCCGTTTTCTCGTGGTCCTACTGATTTGATTTGTCCTATTAGTAGGACCACGAGAGAGACCTATTTTCTGTCTGTCCTACTTTATGTTTATATGCAAAACCCACCTCCTGTATATGCTGAAATTGTTTCCTATTGGTAAAAGGAAAAAAAAGATTTCCGTTTAGGCTATGGCAGACATCAGATTATGATTATGACAGGTAGGTATATCTTAAATTAAGTTTCAGTGTAAACCATTGCGAATCGAAACCATTGAATATAGGTACAGGTGGTTTAAATAATTGACAACAGCTACTAAGGCACACAGTAGGACATACAGAAATATTTCTCCCTCGTGGTCCTACTAATAGGACAAATCAGAACCACGAGAAAGCCCTCGGTAGGCACAACAATTTTTAATAGGGGCCCAACTTCCCCAACAAAATAGGAATGCCCATTTTGTCCTATGGTATCGGGGATAGTTTGAGAATCTGGGAAGGACAGACTTTTAAAGCGATAGCCGGCATCTACGCGAGCAGCCATTAGTAAAGTATATAAGTAATACAGTCATCTCATAATATCAATATAATGTTTAGGCAAATAGAATTAAAAGGTGACGGCTACTTTTCGTTCTAGACATAATGTTTCTGGTTTGGCAGCAAGCCAGTCCACTTCTGGCTATCAATTGCGGTGTGCAGATTCGATAATTTCATAATCTATAGCTGAACATTATAAAACAGATTAACGTTCTGGCGTTACAAGGTCTTTGGTAAATATAGTTAACACAAAAATTATATTATTACACTCACACCGATTGCTAAGTCCAGCTCCAGTTTATGCATATTTAGCTTTACTAAATAATAATAAATTACCTAAGCATACAACTACTTAATATAAAGCGACTTATTAAATACGCAAATAAGCAAATACAAAAGACAAACGATTCTACACCACATGATGAGAAGCGGTATGAAGAGCCAGTGCAGCTTGAAACAAACTGTTCTAGCCGCCTCCACCTCGCCTGAATATACGGAGCCTTTTCAAGCCTCTTTCGAAGGGACCCATGTCATAGGAAGGAGGGAACCTAGGACACAGAAACGGGCTTGGTAATAAATTTCTTTGTGCATCATGTTGAGGTGTAGGTAGTAATTTGAAGACTCCGAAGACTCCACGCCTCCTGTGTAGAAAGGCTGCGATTCCCACTCTTTAGCTGTACCTATGCACTATAAAAGTACTGACGAAGCGTTTTTTATGGTTGCGTGGAACATGTCCACCGAAGTGTTACCTATAAAAATCGATAGACGAGCATTTCGCCGATGTTCCAGGTCTTGCAGCCGGTTCGGGACAAGTTGCACATGTTTGAATCGCCAATGAGTTTCCTGGCATGGCTGTAACGAGTCTAAAGCTACTGGAATTTAGCAGAACCATCCCAAAGCTGACAACAGTAGTTAATGCATCGTCTTGCGCTTTATAAAGTACCTACTAGCAGCCGTCCAGGTGTGAACTACCGCGAAACCTTAGAGAGAGTACCAAGTTTATTTGATTGCAGTTTATTCTCGCCAAATTTCAATGCTTAGAGGTGTAGTGGCAAGACCACATTCCGGTAAGGAGGAGCCTGTTAAATGGAGGCCAATTACCGCTAATTATAAATTAACACACCTGTGTTTTTTTTATACAACAAGCTGACGGCCCACCTGATGGTCAGCGGTCGCCGCCTATTGAATCACTTGATATTGCAGATGCGTTGTCATCCTGAGGCCTAAGATGAAATGCCGTCCATGCCCTGTAATTACACTGGCTACCTTTCCCTTCAATCCGAAACACAACGAACTGTTTCACGGCTGAAATAAGAAAGGCGGTGGCGGCGGTTTTATGAGCATTATCACCACATTCAGAGACCGCCTGAAGGGCTAACAGTGTGAACATTATTGTTCTGACGGCAGACTTAGGTAACATGGTAGTAGCTAGCCAGGCGAAATTAGAAAGCCCTACCACCAAAAGCGAGCAGAAAATTTCTGCCCCCACGGCGATTGAGCCCCGCACCTACCTGAGGTAAGCCACAGATACGGATTTAGGCGGTAGGGAAGCTAGTGTTCTAGTATTGTCACTGTTTAAGTCTGCACCAGTCTTATATGAAACGAAACATCTTAAGAAATCACGTTTAAAGACCACATAGATTTGTGGCGCCCAAAAAATTCCTCTTGCGCAAACGCACGACCGTTCCCGCGTTTTATGTGACAGGCGGCCATTGCTGTGATGGTTCGCAGACGCAATTCATAGAGTAAAATTTAACGCAATTTTAAATTATTTCGGCTACATTTGGACAAGCTTACGGGGTGGTGCCGTCATACGACAATAAATTAAATCTGGGCTTTATTAGTTCATAGAAACGGTTTTTCCACTTTCAAAAACATCTTATTCGTTTGATAATTTCATGAAATTTGTATGAAATAATGTAACATTGGCTGCATTATTTCATAGAAATGTCATGAAATAATCAAACCATTTCTATGAATAAATATGCTCCTTCGTTTAATTTATTGTCGTATTGACGGCACCAGCCTGTCCAAGCTATGTGTAATGTATTTTTTGTATTTCTGCTGTTAAGCGGGTGAACACATTTCATTCATCTTCGGAAAGTTTGGCACCAAATAGGTATACCTAATGATGACAGTCTCCGTGATTGTACTACGATGTACTCTTTCTTTCTACTCTTATTAATCTTTTTTTTGTTCATATCATTACGTGGTTCGTTAAGTCATATTTTTGTAATTAGTGTATTAAAAATCTTGACCGACTCCCTTTGGTTTTTTAATTGACAATTGACTGCGGCTGCCGTAAGTGTTTTGCGCAGTGATCTTATTTCTGTAGGTGTATTTCAAACACATTCATAAAATGTTTATAGAATTAAGATAGTGCCTATTGAAATTCGTCTTAGAACCTTCCAAGAATCCATCACAGACCTCGTAGTAACGAAAAAAAAACATCAAAGAGATTTTAATTTAATATCAACAAAAACTACTATACGATCTAAGACTGATTTAATTAATAGGTATTTCAATTGGAGCGGCCATTGCCGCGTTTCCCGCCATATTTACGGTCTGTCAAACGGCAATGATCCACGTCTAGTCTAGGTAGGTATGTGTTTATTTTTTTAAATCGACAGACATTAACAGACGAGGATTTTCTAACGTCGGACATTAAAAGAAAATTGATAGGCGTAAAGAAAACATTGTAGTGTTTTTGACGCGATAACTGAATGCTTGTCTGAATGTAACATCATGATGGCGTCATCATTGGATAATAAGCATGAAATAATATTATGTTATCTAACAAAACAATTTTGTTGATTACGAAAAGTATGATTTAATTTTAAGTAACAGGGGTCGAAGTTCAATATACACAGTAGTCCTAATCATAAAGTTTAATCAGTTGAACGACTGGGAAAAGTCTCACCAGTTCAATAGTTGAAGTAATCAATAAAACAAGCGTGTTTCTTGTATCTATAGGTAGACATAGATTCTAGTTAATAAAATAAAAATTTATTTTTGTACCCAATCTCTAATTTTTGCAAGTTTTCACTCTAATCGCCGCGAATTCACGAATAATTTCTTTATTTGATCGTTTTCAGAATATAGCTATAATTAATTTTGAAGTCAAAGTCATACTACTTACTCATACCTACTATAACATACCTACTATACCTACAATATACAGGTTTGTGCCGTCAATGTCAATACGACACAAAATTGAAACATTATGGGCTATATTAGTTCATAGAAATAGTTTGCCACTTTAAAAACATCTCATTCATTTGATAATTTCATGATATTTCTATGATTATTATGATTTTGTGTTTGTTTTATTTTATGACTACCTACCTACTTATAAATTTATCTATTCAACAAATTATGTTTTGTATTGTTTATTTTGTTATTATATTGATTTTTATTTCTTTTAAAACTCACGGTTTATAATACCAATAATATAAATAATAATTTAAAAGTTTATTACCAAAACGCACGGGGATTGCGTACTAAAACTACAGTATTTTATCGTAATTTATGTAACGCTGACTATGATATTATTATTATTACTGAGACTTGGTTGGTGGAGGGCATAAAAGATACTGAATTATTTGATGACCGTTATGTGGTCTGGCGACGCGATCGTGATTATACCGCAACCGGGCAGATATATGGGGGTGGTGTACTCATAGCAACACGTCGTGATTTTGGTATCATCTTTCAGCCTACGTTTCAATCTAACGCAGAGGATCTTTGGTTGACGTTAACCCTTAGGCATCGTGCGACTAATCGTGTTATGAAATTACACTTGTGTGCTCTTTATTTATGCAAAGAAAATCTAGGATATACTTTCTCTCAGCAGCTATGTAACTTTCTTCACAGTCTAAATAAAGTTGTTATGGGTAATCCATTGGATATATATCTTATAGCCGGCGACTTTAATCTGAGTGGCATAAGCTGGGCTTCAAGCCCTGACGGTGATGGTTCTTTTGATCCTTTCAACTTTAGGTCTAACGATGAAATTAGTTTAGTGGATGAGTTGCACACTCTTTGTCTTAGACAGTTTAATGGATTACGAAACACCAGTGGTAACACCCTCGACTTGATTTTATGCAACGATCACTTATGTGTTAATGATTGTAGTGACGACGCACTCGTGCCTGTTGACTGCCATCATGGAGCTCTGTCTATGGACTTACTGTTTGCTGATTCTGTGCCATTAGATAGCGCCCCACAGATTAAGTACTTCTACAATAGAGGGGATTATGACTCAATTAACGTGGAAATCTCGAAAATTGACTGGAATAAAGCAGTGTATTCGAGGTCTTTTGAAGAAGCGGTGGAATATTTTTATAACGTTTTCTTGTCGTTGAGAGATAGGTACATACCATCGAGATATATAAAAAATGATCGATTTCCGAATTGGTATTCACCGGCATTAAAAAAAGTAATTAGAGAGAAATATAAATTCTTAAGAAAATATAAAATATATGGCAATCGCTCAGACCATGAATGTATTAAATTGCTACGCGATCGAATTAGAACTTTGGAGAAGTCTTGCTACCTTAAGTATATTACCTCCATTGAAAGTTCTATAAAAGATAATCCTAAGGCTTTTTGGTCATTTATCAGAGCAAAATCTAAGTCCAATGCCATGCCCAGTAGTCTTAATTATGGCAATTGTGTTACCAATACTGGTGAAGATATATGTAATGCTTTCTCTAATTATTTTTATTCTAACTTTTTAAATAATCAAATTTCAATTCCATTACCTGATCCTACTAATTCAACCATATCAGATATCTCTGTGATTTCATTCTCTACCGCTGACATTGCCGAGAAACTCTCCGGACTGGATCCATCGAAGTCTGCTGGACCGGATTCCTTGCCGGCTCGTTTTCTTATAGGTTGTGCGGAAACCATAGCAATCCCTATTTATTTGCTGTTCAGGAGGTCTCTGGATGAGGGTAATGTACCTAATATCTGGAAACGAGCCTACATTTCCCCAATTCACAAGAAAGGTTCTAAGACTGAGGTTACCAATTACCGACCAATATCCAAACTCTGCATTGTTTCTAAGGTGTTGGAGAGGGTTGTGTATGATCAAGTCTATCGAGCACTTCAACATTCCTTTAGCCTAACTCAACATGGATTTCTCAAGGGCCGTTCCACTGTTTCTAACCTTGTGGTGTTTAATAACCTTCTAACTAAAGCTATGGATGGAGGCTCTCAGATTGACGTTATTTATACCGATTACTGTAAGGCCTTCGACAGAATCCAGCATGGGCTGCTTTTATCCAAGCTCAAGGGGATTGGCATCAGTGGTGATTTGTTCAGATGGTTTTCATCATATATTGATAATCGCTCCCAGGCTGTAGTTATTAACAATTATATGTCGGGTTGGGTTACGGTTCCGAGTGGTGTGCCTCAGGGGTCTTTACTGGGTCCACTTTTATCTTCAATTTTTGTAAATGATATTGAGCATTGTTTACGATCGTCGCGGTTATTATGCTTTGCTGACGATATGAAGATTATTTCTACCATTAAGTCGTCGAATGATGCGGCTTTGCTTCAGGAGGACCTTGTAAGGCTGAGTGAATACTGTACACAGAACCAATTGGATCTTAACCCTTCCAAATGTAGCGCCGTGACTTTTTCCAGAAAAACTAAGCTGGTAAGGTTTGATTATAAGCTAGACGGAGTCAATTTGCAAAGGAATGTGTGTGTGCGTGATCTTGGCGTATTTCATGATAGTAAACTATTGTTCGATTCACACGTTGAATATACGGTCTCTAAAGCAAACAAGGCATTGGGTTTTTTAATCCGTAATGCCAGAGACTTTACGCAACTTAAAACACTCAAAATCTTATACTGTTCACTTGTGCGCAGCCACTTAGAGTATGCATGTCAGGTTTGGAACCCAAGGTACCAAACGTATATTTCGCGAATCGAAAATATACAGAAACGATTCGTTAGATATTTATGCTTTCGTGCCAAGGATACATATGACTCTGAGCTTTATTTGGATTTATGCAAAAAACATCACCTACTTCCATTAGAATTGCGCCGTGAAATCTCAGACGTAGCATTTTTATTGAAGATTGCTTCCGGAACTATTGATTGCCCTGAGCTGGTATCCTGTATCTCCCTTAAAGTTCCCTCTAAGCCACTCAGATTTCATTCGCCCCTATTCCTTCCCCGTGTTAATTCGAACTATAGGCAGAATACATATCTATGGCGTGCGGCTAACAGTTTCAATGCAGTGTCCAGAACGCTTGACATTGATTTATATAATACTAGTTGTGTGTCGGCGAAGCGTCTTATGAGCGGAAACTTTTTTGAACCTAATTAGGGATTATTAATTCGCTGATTATTTGATTCGGTTGGTTGTATGTGCATGTGCGTAGTTTGTTGCAGTGTGTATATTACTTAGTTAATATGTTGCCACTTGTGAGGACCTATAATTGGCTTTTTGTTATTTATTTGTGTCACTTAATTTGTTGTAATAGCTGTTGGTCTTCCGAATAAATAAATAAAAATAAAATAAAATAAAATGACATGGGCTGCATTATTTCAAAGAAATGTCATGAAATAAACAAATGAATAAGGTGTATTTCAAACTGGGGTTTGCCAGTTTGAAATACACCTTATTCATTTGTTCTACCTTATTCAATTCTATAAACTAATACAGCCCATGTCTTTATTTACTGTCGTATTGGCGGCACCAGCACCTCCCAATATGTGTTAGTTTTTAACCCCTGACGAAAAAAGAGGGGTTTGAGGTATCTGTGTGTCTGTCTGTGGCATCGTGGCTCCTAAACGAATGGACCGATTTTGATTAGTTTTTTTTTGTTTGAAAGCTGACGTGACTAGAATGGTTCTTAGCTGTCGCGCCTTCTGTACTTCATGAGAATTATGCCAAGGTTCAAAGGGTACAGAATTAATGCCATGTGATAGGGAAAGATAAGTAGATTGAATGGGTATTTGTGTAATTGGAATCCAATGAACGCTTATAAATAAATCAAGCGTAAACTTTGCAAAGCAAATACTAAATGAAGTTAATGAAGTGTGATGAATAAGCACACAGGCTAGCGGTCGACTGTGTTGGAGCAACCGTGGAAGGACTATTAGGGGATGGTGGAGGTCCTCGTGGGGGCACAGCCCCCACGTCCGGCGGGTGCCCATATATGTGGTATGAAAATATGTAGACCACTTGAATACATAGAGAGGTAAACTGTACCGGCCAGGTACCTCTTCTACGTAAAGCAGAAGGCACCCGGGCACAAAGTGCTTAGACCGGATCAAGTCGAACACAAAGCCCAAAATAGTAGAAATTGTATTTATGGTACGCACGTAGCAAAGCTACATAATATAAAATAGTAGAACATAATATAGCGAAGCAGATGAATCCATTGGGAAGATCCTAAAATGGACTACCTACTTGTCTGGTTATCTTTCCTTGATCATGCCTACGGTATGAAGTTTTATAACATGTAAAAAATTATCTCCTTTTGTTGCATTAATTCTGTACCCTTTGAACCTTGGCATAATTCTCATGAAGTACAGAAGGCGCGACAAAAATGGTGGAGGTGCTGGGATATTTTGACATTGTCGACTTAAAACGCCGTCATTCGGGCTTTTGTAAAAGAAATTTAGAAATTTTGACGACTTTTTCATCATTGTTCAATTCTACCAACAAAACCATTCGGAGCGTGGTGTTATATTCCATGTAAAGAACTTTACTATAAATTATAGTTTAGTTTAGGTTAAAATAAAATATATTAATTATTAAAAATAAAAATATGGCAGTTAATTGCTATGTTATTATTTAATTACCATCACATTTTAATGATAAGTGTGTTTTAAGAAACGAATTTTCGATCATATTTGCGAGGTTGGCCAACCTGATTTTGATGTTCCGATTGCGATGCGAACTTCTCTCCTATTGGTCGATCGCATTAAGTTTCTTCATGTTTTGATTTAATTTTTCATAAGTTTCCTGTTAAAACTAAAAGGTTTTTTTATGCGTAAAAGTACAACCAAAGTTTTCTACTACAATTTTATTTCAGAATATCAGAATATTTTTTGTTATATTAATCACCAACAAATTGAAGAAACATAAAGTGATACGTAGTATGTGCTAAAGTGGTTTTCTGGAAAACAGTAAGACAAAAATAAACTTTGAAAGTTCGTTGTTGTTTCTAGGTGAGTGTTTATTCTTGGTAAAAACTGTTGTCATATGATTTGATCATAGAATGTATAAATTGTAAAAGAAAAAGGTACAGTCGAAAAGAAATCGACAGTTTGTTTTTTCGCTTTACCTATAGTAAATCTTGTTTAAAACCTTTATCATGTAGTTCTGAAAAAAAAAGGGAGGAATTAAAGTAAAGTTTTCATACTTCTGCTATCTAAAGTGAATGACTTGAAAAAAAAGGGTTTTATTTTTCTTCTTCAGTTACAAAACTGTAGTCAGAAAGTAAGAAAAGGAAAAGTAATATTTGGGAGGAAGTATTGAAATAGCTCTAAGCTAAATAACTATTTTGAAAAAAAAACCATCATTGCGAAAACAGAATAATGGAGGAAATACTGCTTTGGAGAATAAATCTAAGGCAAACAAGGCTGACAGATTACTTAAAGGTGATTACGACTGAATTTGAATCAGAGACAATGACAATGAATAATGCTGCTAGTGCTGTTTCACAATTAAAAACACTTGTGTCAAATTTGGATAATGAAATAAAACATTATATGTCAGCATCAACTAACCCTAAACTTGATATTATTAGTATGGCAATGACGTTCCAAGTGCAAGGTGAAGACTTTATCTGTAAACTAGAAGCTGCCATATCAGTAAACAACATGGATAATATGGCATCTCCATCTTTGGTAGCGCAGTCTGAAAGACAAACCGATTGCTTTACTACTAAGCTTCCAAAGCTGGAGCTACCAAAGTTTAATGGTGACCCTTTAAAATGGACCGAGTTTTGGGATAGGTTTAGCATGAACGTCCATAATAAGGCTATAGCAGATGCTGACAAATTAGCTTATCTTCTAAACTGTTTGGACGGAACAGCGATGGAGGCTGTTGCAGGTTTGACTACAACAAATTATAATTACTCCATAGCAATAGAAGCTCTTAAAGGACGATTTGGCAGTAAGGATAACATAATTGATAGTCACTATTCTGCAATGAATAATTTACCAAAAGCTTATTATAATGCACATAGTTGCCGAACTACTTTAGATGAAATTGAACGTCATTTAAGGATCCTGGAACAACTTGGAGAGTCACCGAATAGTAATCATTATAGGGCTTTGATTCTGTCGAAATTTCCGGAAAGGGTACTACATGAATATCATCTAATGAAATCAGACTCTGATGACAACAAAATTGAAAATATAAGAAAAAATTTACAGAGAGTTATATTAGCAATGGAAAGCTCACAAAACACTATAACCCCTGGGACTTCAGGTATTACGACGGAGGCTCTACAACTCAGAGTAGAAAACCAATTGACCAATTATAAAAGAAAACCTGTTAAACAAGACCGGAAAAGAAAGTCTACTGAATTTGTAAATGCTCCACTTTACAAACGTAGTAGACTACCTTGTCTGTTTTGTAGCCTGAACAACCACAGTAGTGCGGATTGTAAAAAATATAAATCTGTAGAAGATCGCAAAAAAAGGTTACAAGGCAGATGTCTCCGTTGTCTACGTCGCAACCATAAGGTTGAACAGTGCAAATCTAAAATAACCTGCTATCGATGCAAGGGAGAACACCTTCAGCTTTTATGTCCTCAACCACAGGGTAAGAAAATTTTAAATAAAATAATTCCTAAGCATACCAAGTGTTACACAACAAAATATGAACATTCAACAACTTTTTTGCAGACAGCAATAGCAAACATAATAAACCCCAATAATAATAAGGAAAAGAAAGGAAGGCTTGTTTTAGATAGTGGCAGTCAACGTAGTTACATAACAAGAAAACTTGCCAAATTCCTCGCACTGTCTGAAACAAACAATGACCTCCTACTTGTATATACATTTGGATCAAAAGCACCTAAGGAGGTGTTAAGTCCCTCTACAGATATTATAATTATAACACTTAGGGGTGTAAAAAAGCAAATTCGAGTTAATATTGTGCCTCATATCACAGATAGAATAATGATCCCAGCACCTCCACCATTTTTGTCGCGCCTTCTGTACTTCATGAGAATTATGCCAAGGTTCAAAGGGTACAGAATTAATGCAACAAAAGGAGATAATTTTTTACATGTTATAAAACTTCATACCGTAGGCATGATCAAGGAAAGATAACCAGACAAGTAGGTAGTCCATTTTAGGATCTTCCCAATGGATTCATCTGCTTCGCTATATTATGTTCTACTATTTTATATTATGTAGCTTTGCTACGTGCGTACCATAAATACAATTTCTACTATTTTGGGCTTTGTGTTCGACTTGATCCGGTCTAAGCACTTTGTGCCCGGGTGCCTTCTGCTTTACGTAGAAGAGGTACCTGGCCGGTACAGTTTACCTCTCTATGTATTCAAGTGGTCTACATATTTTCATACCACATATATGGGCACCCGCCGGACGTGGGGGCTGTGCCCCCACGAGGACCTCCACCATCCCCTAATAGTCCTTCCACGGTTGCTCCAACACAGTCGACCGCTAGCCTGTGTGCTTATTCATCACACTTCATTAACTTCATTTAGTATTTGCTTTGCAAAGTTTACGCTTGATTTATTTATAAGCGTTCATTGGATTCCAATTACACAAATACCCATTCAATCTACTTATCTTTCCCTATCACATGGCATTAACAGAACTGTAAAATAAATTGAGTTCAAACTTACCAAAGCCGCCTTCCGTTTCCCTCCTTTTCTTTTCTTTTTCTATAAACAACTGCCCTCTATTTACTTCGCTCGACCAATCCCGCTCTTCCCCTTTTTTTTCATTATTAGTCTATATCTTTTTTTTCATAGTATATACTAGTGCCCACAGATAAATAAATAGGTTAGTTATTTCTAAAAGTCAAGTAGTATTGCCACATACTAAAATTAGATTCAGAGATATGTCACTTACCATAATTAATTATACAGGTATATCGCGCTGCGCGCGACATTAGCTATCATTTATGAAGATCAGTTCAGGCTTTTGATGGCTGTCAGTTCATTTTCTACACGATAAAAGGGTTTTACTAACTTGTCAGATCCGATTGATTTGAAATTTGGTGTACCTACTATCACTTCGGTGACATTCCCATGACATACTAACATTCAGTCATAAAGTCTGCGACAGCCTTAATTCTTCAGAAACTTACAGCAGATACAGCGTGTTTGTGTGAGATGGTGTTAGATAGATGATTAATCCGTCAAGCGGTGTTATCCCTCCGGAGGACTATGGCAATTTAAAAATCAATTCTGTCTGGGAATCTGATTCGCGGCCGGGGGCTACTTAAAATTTTTAATTTTTTTTTTTTTATTATTAGATATAATAAGTATCGCATTTTTTCAAAAACACAATTCTTTATCGCGTCAGTGGGATTTTTAAATAAAAATAGAGTAACTAAGTTTTTTTTAACCATGGACCAAATAATACATCATCCTTGCTTTAACTCCATCAAAGACCGTTTCTTTATTTTCCTTGGCATTGAAATAATCGTTTGGAAAAAAGAATAGAAAATACGTTTGTAGGTAAAGTAACAATTAACAGTCGATATAGTTTATTCATCTGTTGAGGAAGATTTGGACTTTGACTGTATGTAATAATATTATCTCTAGGCTATGGTATGTACTAAAAATCTATTTTGATCACTTAGATCGAAGCCATTATTTGCTAAATCATGTTTAAACTACTTTTAATTTTTAGCCCCCGACGGTAAAAGAGGGGTGTTATAAGTTTGATGTGTCTGTCTGTGGCATCGGAGCACCTAAACGAATTGGCCGATTTTGATTCGTTTTTTTGTTTGTTTCAAAGCTGAATTGATCGGAATGGTTCTTAGCTATAACTTATGTAGATCAGTTCAGGCGTTTGATGACTATCAGCTCATTCCCTAATTAACAAAAGGGTTTTACTAACTTGCACAGATCCGATCGATTTGAAATTTGGTTTTCTGTTGCTTCGGTTGTTTCTAAGACATGCTAACCTTGAGCTGATCTTATACCATCAAATAGTCTGCGGGATACTCAATTCTTCAAAAGGTTACAGCAGATATAGCGTATTTGGGCTCATAAGAATAGTCACAATGAAATGTTGATAGATGATTAATGACGCCGGGGGTTACTTTAAATTTTTAATTTTATATTATAACTAGCTGCACCCGCAAACGTTGCTTTCCCATAAAAAAAAATAGATAGTAGCCGATTCTCAGACGTACTGAATATACATATATAAAATTTCATAAAAATCGGTCAAGCCGTTTCGGAGGACTATGGTAACTAAATTTGTGACACGAGAATTTTATATGTTTATTAGAAGATATTAAATTATGCAGCTTTCGTCCGAATGGTATACCTCTACAACACTAATCCTTAGTTTCAGTTGAATCGAAACGAAAACGATTATCGTCGTGTCACAGATTAATAATAGTCATGTTTACCTCTCAGAGAGCGTAGACAAGATGCCATTTGACAATCGCTATCGCAACCGCTAACTGAACAATGTATGGCATTTGATATTTGTGATCGAAAGTCGTTCGAGACCTAATGTCAAATCCCATACATTCTACTTAGCGATAGCGATTATCGAAAGGCATCTTGTCTAGGCCCTCTGATCCATATAAAAAATGGTTTCCAATAACTCACAACACAAACGCTGTTGCCGTTTCCATACGATGTGGCAGTTCGGCAGTTGTTATCAATGGTATGCAAAAATAAATAAAATGAATGAAAATATCTTTATTCAATTAGGCCCCCAAGAAGCACTTTCGAATCGTCAACAAAAAAACCCTTAAGTCTATCACATAAAAATAATATTAACTAACTAACAATTTCATAATGTTTGTCTCTCTGTCTTATCTGCATCTACGTAAGCTAAGAATGTTATGTCAGTCTGTCTATCGGTCTGTCGCTCTGTCTGTCGGTCCGTCGGTCCGTCTGTCCGTCAGTCAGTCTGTCTGTCTGTCCGTCAGTCAGTCTGTCTGTCAGTCAGTCTGTCTGTCAGTCTGTCTGAATTTACACCGGTTCCAAAAGTTGAACTACCGAGAAGATTCCGGCAACAAACTCGTGTAGTCACTCTTTTCAATCATTAAGTTACAATGTTTAATTACACAGTAATAGTATTGAGCAGCGCAGTGTCGCACAGAGTATAAAAAAGGTATATTAAAGTACCAATAAGTACCTAATGATAAGAATATTTACTTTATTTAAAGGCTGTCCGACAATGCACCATCACAATATAGGTATTACAATACACAAAGGTCAACAATTAATATACAAAGACCTAATAAAGCTAAACATCTTTCATTAATTTTAAACACTTGTCTGAGCACGTCATTACAATAATAATTGTATTGTTTTATATATAATGCCATATACCTCAAAAATCCCTCAAAAATTATACTATTGATGAATATGTAGGTAAATTATTACAAAATCAAGGAAGCTTAGAGATGACCATTTCCACTAGTGGCACCTGTTCACAAGTATGACGCATGTGCCAGCCATCGCTCCGCTCAACCATATCATAGGGAACGGAAAAATAAACATTCATAAAATAATATTCGAAATTTCGAACATTCACACCTGTTAACTAGCCCAAAGAAAGCATGAAGAAATATTGTTAAATATTGTATAAAATATTGCCAGTGTCATACTACAATATAGTTTTTTACTAGTTTCCATTGTAAATTGTCGTTTCATTTCTTCAAACAATTTTGAAAAACAATGCCGCGCCGTCATTAAGAGCCTATATCTACAGGGTGGTGCCGTCAATGCGACAGTAAATTTAAACATGGGCTATATTAGTCCATAGAAATGGTTTGCCACTTTCAAAAGTGCGTATTCATTTGATAATTTCATGACATTTGTATGAAATATTGCTGCCAACGTTACACTATTCCATACAAATGTCATGAAATTATCAAATGAATACGAATTTTTGAAAGTGGCAAACCATTTCTATGGACTAATATAGCCCAAGTGTAAATTTATTGTCGCATTGACGGCACCATACTATATAATGAGCTGTGATTTTGAAACATTTAGACAAAAAAGAAACAAATAGCTACTTCTATAAAAATATTACAAATAAAATCCGACGCAGACAATCAGGCTTGGCGGGAGCCATTGAAAAGCAAGCAATATTTCATAAGAATTTAAGTAAACACATCGCTAGTAATCTTAAATAATGTTGTCTGTTTCATGTTATTATTAATGTAAACACCTATCATTTTACCGTCGTAAATGTTATAAACTACAATTTTTTTAAAAATATTTACGTTATAAAAAAGTACATTGGTGGAAAATTCACGCGCACTATACAAGGTGTATGGTGTATGATACATGGATTATTAAACGGGCACCTACCCATCATGTTAACATACAGGGTGGTGCCTTCAATACAACAGTGGTGCCCAAGCGGTAGCTCGCGGGTACCTGGTAGCTCGCGGCCTGCTATGTGATTCTCTAATATCAGCAGCTATGGATTCGTGGCTGTCGGCAGCGCTGTCATACCTTTCGGCGTTTGTTTGACAACCGTTGGCGACACCAGCGTTCCGACGTCGAGCACGGCGTGAACCGGAACTAAAAAGTGGTTGATTTTTATATCTGTATGTAAAAAACCAATCAAATATTGAATGAAGTTATAGCGATACAATTTTAACACAACAAAAAAGAAATAAAAAAATATTGATTGTAGTACTTCATGTCGTATAACCAAAACAGAGACAATCATACACAGCCAAAAGACCGACGTAGAGATTAGTGAATATGCTTTCACGCAGCGCCGTGCGCAAACGTCAAAACCAATGGCAGCTCGTCTTTGTCAGACGTCAAGTTCGATGTCGAATATCTTTTTTTATGAATCACACTGCTGTTTTCTAGGCGCCCGCGAACAATATTGGTGAAATAAATTAAAATAACTAAATAAATAATCAATAATTAAATAATTACACTGTATGGTGTAATAATAATAATATCGTGAGAGAGGGGAGGGGAGGGGAGTAGGGTATGAGTCGTTAGTATTAGCAGTAAGCATTTTTTGGGTCAACCTATCTATGTGAACATGCTTTTTCTCAATTAAAAGTAGGTAATTAAAACCAAATACAGAAGTATGTTAACTAACGAACACGTCGAAAATTGTATGATTGCATAGAAGATTACCAACCAGACTTTAGGAAGCTTTCTGAAAATATGGACAGCCAAGTATCGCATTAGATTTTTGATGTTCCTGTTCTGTTTGAAATGTTAACATAATAAGTAAAAATTTAAACAAAAATGTAGGATGAAGTCGGTTTTAATTTTTGTTTTAATTTTTTTTTTTCACAATTTGTAGTGATAACTTTCTAAGGTCAAAGCTAGATGGGTGACCGTCAGCTTACATTATTTCCTACTATCGTATCGTTTCACTAAAAAGTCATAAGAAAGCAAAAATCCTCAGGTTCGCATACGTAGAGAACTTTCTCGAAAGTTTTTTTGATTTAAAAACCAAACTACCCATTGGATTTCAAAAAAAATTTAATGGGACCAAATGGCAACTATTCCGCATCGAACAAACAAATAATCACGTAAATCGGATCAGAAATCTCGGCGTAATCGGTGTACATACAATAAAAAAAAATTACCAACTGAATTGCGAACCTCCTCGTTTTTGAAGTCGGTTAAAAAGTGGAGTAATTGTTTAATGAAGTTTCCTTTAGATCACTTTTTTATTAACTCTGCGGTGCCCGCGTAATGTATCGGGATTTTCAAAATAGCCCTTGGAGCAATACTTGCCAGTTGGGCACGGCAGAATTGAAACATAAAAGCTATATTGTCATTTACAATGTTTTTGTAAGTGGCAAACCATTTCTATGAACTAATACATATAGCCCATGTTTTAATTTTTGTAGTATTGTGGTCATAATTAACCAACCTGTAGTAGCCAACCTGTGGGTATGCGTACCACTACTGGGCACATGCTTTCCTGTATGGAAGAAAAACACGAGGAGTTAGGGCCATCCATCACTCCACCACGCTAGCCCAATTCGGGTTGGTGGGTTAAAGCTGTTGCATTTTATAGGTGCTACTTTAGTAAAAATATTATTTGATTTTTAACCGACTTCAAAAACGAGGAGGTTTTCAATTCAGCCGATACGTTTTTTTTTCTCTATGTACGTACACTGATTACGCCGAGACTACTGATCCGATTGACGTGATTCTTTTTTGTTCGATGCGGAATAGTTGCCATTTGGTCCCATAATTTTTTTTTCAAAATCAGTTGGGTAGTTTGGTTATAAGCAAAAATTGAAATCGTCTACGTATGCGAAATTGGCGGATTTTTGCTTTCCTATGATTTTTTAGTGAAACGATACGATAGTAGGAAACAATATAAGTTGACGGTCACCCATCTAGCTTCGACTTAAGTAAGATATCACTATAAATTGTGAAAAAAAAATTAATACAAAAATTGAAACAGACTTCAAAAAACTGAAAAGGATAAAAAAATAAATTTAAGTAGGTACTCATCCCCTAGAACATATTTTTTAGAGTTGGTGCTAAGTTGTTTCCAAAAACAATAGAAAGTGAAGCACCGACTCCAAAAAATATGTTTCTAGGGGATGAGGTACCAACTTTTTAATAATTTTAACCTTTTCAGTTTTTTAAAGTCGGTTTTAATTTTTTACTCCAATAACGTCGTGGAAATTATTACAGCAGCGTCTTTCAGCTCAAATGACGAAGATAAATTATTGATTAATTAAACACTTTTTTTTATGAACCACTCTCAAAAATTAGCTGGTTCTTGTGGACTATAGCAACATTTCTACCATGTTCCCAAAACTCGACAAAAAATGTATTTTTTGTCACGGCAACATAGACCCCCGTCGAGTCTCCCGTGGACCTCTAGACCTAAGCCCAAGGGTTCCTATTGCCTACGGAAAATAACTTGAATTTGGAAGTTTTGGAACCCAAAAAAAAAACAACGTTATCACTCATATCATATCTTTATTCACGCCCGAATCCGTTATTTTAACCCACGCCTCATCGATAGTTCAGAAATAGAAGCGTCTTGCAGTCTGTAAAATATATTCCAGTAGTCTGGAGACCGTGCGATCTGACAGCTGAAAGTTTCCCGTGCTTTCTTGAGTTATTTCGAACTTTTTCGCGACCATAGACTGTTTTGTGTAATTTTTTAAAGTTAAGGACTCTTTTCATAGAAAAATGGCGTGCTCGATATTGAGAATTTATGCGTTGATTCTATTTATTTCACTATGCGTTGAAAGTAAAACTAAATCGATGGAAAGTGAAGAGTCTAATGAGAAACTGCCAGAAGTGAGACAGCAATTTAGGGTGAGTTTTTTTTATTTTATTTTTTATTTTTTTTAAGTTTGTTTACTTCATAGCAATCACTAGCGGGGCCTTAGTCCAGCAGTGGACGTCTTTCGGCTAAAATGATGAAGACAATTGCTATTATGAAATTATTATTTTTATAAATCAATAATATAGGTACTTAATATTAATTTTAATTATTTCTTTGTTTTAATTATCATCATATTCATTTGATAATTTCATGACATTTGTATGAAATAATATAACATCAGCTGCATTATTTCATAGAAATGTCATGAAAATATGAAACGAATAAGTAAGATGTTTCTGAAAGTGGCAAATTATTTCAATGGACTATTACAGCCCATGTTTGAATTTACTGTCGTATTCCCGGCACCAGCTTGTAGGTACGTTTCTCTATGCTCATAATAATCTGAAGCTCAACCATAGACGTAGCTAGTCATGGCTCCTCCTAGGAAATATCCCTAGCTACGCCAATGAGCTCAACTCTATTATTTTATTACAAAACTTATCGCCAAAAGCAAGACCAACCAAACCTCAATGTTTTAAGATTTACCTCTAATTTTCAGTATTGAAGAATTTAGATGCAAAAGAAAAAGAGTAACAATAAATAGCATATAGCAATAGATAGCAAGAATACAAGCAAACTTTGGACTCGCCAATCGCATACTTTTTGGCGCTTTTATCCGACTTCAAAAAAGGAAGTGGTTCTCAATTCCGCGAGTATTTTTTTACTTGTAATGGGGTCTCGTCTCGTCTTGGATGTATGGACTAGACTCTCTTTAGGTACCTATACTACATAAAATCTTACAGGTATCATACATAACATAACTAGATTACATGCAAATAATTATGTCTATAGAATATTTATTAATATCACTTCAATTCTCAGATAACAAATGTGCCCTATTTAGATAAATAAAACACATAAATTCTAAACTTTATAAAAAAATGAATTTCACGTTTTTGAAAAGCTATTCGTTCGGGTTTTGAATTGAACTAAAGGTGCAACAGTTTCGACATGTTAGTTTATAACGCAAACACGCTGAAACTTATAGATATTTATTATCTCTATTTATTATTTCTTTTCTTAGTATTAGTATTTCTTTTTACGTCCCACTTGACCAGGTCATCTATACGCCTAGTCCGTCCGTCCTATGTGACCTGGCCCAAAACTATACCATTTTCTTGTAACATAAATCTTTCAAAAGAATATACACGTCCGTCACTGAAGCTATTCGTAAAACCATAGTAAAATAACAATCGGACATCCGGAGACAAATTGCTATTACCCACAGACATATTTGTGTCTGATCCTAATCAATCAACTTGGTCAGAATGAGTTGAAAAATAATGAAGGCGCTACTAACGAAAGAAGGTGTTACGAACTCTTTGGATGACGACACTGGCCGCTTGAGTAGTATTTGACATTTGTGACTTGGATGGATGGGCGGACTGACGGTAAAAATTCACGTTTTCACTCTTGGCTTTCTAATTAATTACTAATTGTATTGTTTAATGGTAATTAAAGTACAGTTTAAAGACAATATCTTTTTCTCTTCGGAAGGAAAGAAAAAAAATTTCGCTTTACATGGTAACATTTATAATAAGTCTTGAATAATTTAAGACTTGCAGATTTTTAAATAACCTAATTTAATTAAAAAGTTCATCTTTTGATATCAGCGACAACAATATTAAGACCCACTTTAAAGAAATGAAGTTGAGAATTAGAAAAGAGATGATCCAAAAATGTATGGAGACCCGGCAAGGTCTATGGACAGACAGTAATACAGTATACTGAAAAATAGGTAAAAATATGCAGAACAGTGTTCAATTGTCCGATTTGACATTATGCAATTATGCATAATGTTATTAGATAGATAATAAGTAGATAGAGATATTTTGTCATAAAATAACTTTCTGTAATTATGTAAGCCCCCCATCAGAAGCTTTCCTTCTCAATACGTTTAAAAATAATATTTGAGCCACTAAATCACCGCGGAAGACCGTTTTACGATTCATAATGGCCCTCTGTATATAATAAAAGCTGCTCTAGATGAAAATAAAGACTTTTTCTTTGTAAATCGTCGCTCGCACGTCAGAACAGAGAACGATATTTTTACGCAAATAAGTATTGTTCTATAAATTATACCAACAGGTAAATATAGAAAGTTTGAAAACATCTGCGATGATGTAGCCACTGGGGTTAATACTTTTTATCTCAATGGCCTTGGGTTCGGTACCTACTTTAAGACATGCAATTTTCCCTTTTCAAAATATTTCATATTTTGAAAATTTTCAGGGATGTTGACTTAGAGAAAGTCAAAATGATCTGAGTAGTAAATGCAATCTCGCGAGATTTTGGTGCAGCCAAGATCTGGCGAGATTGAAAATATCAATATCGCAAGATTTTTAATTTTTAGTTTTCAACATATAAAGCAATATTCAATAATAATCATTCATTGTAACAGTGATCATTAACTAAAAAAAAAAACTAGATTAATTTCACGTCCTGAGGCGGCGATCGAACCCACGACCTTTCGCAATTCGGGCGACTGCTCTAACCATCTGAGCTACCCAGGACTTGGGAAAACCCTAATGTTAAAAGAAAAATTTTAAACAAAAATTAAAACCGACCTAAAAAAACTGAAAAGGATGAAATAAATAAATTTAAGTACCTAGGTATTCATCCCCTAGAAACATATTTTTGGAGTCGGTGCTTTACTTTCTATTGTTTTTGGAAACCACTTAGCACCAACTTCAAAAATATGTTTCTAGAAGATGAATACCTAGGTAAGTTAAATTTAATTATTTCATCCTTTTCAGTTTATTGAAGTCGGTTTTATTTTTGTTTAAAATTTATTTTTCACAATTTTTAGTTATAACTTTCTACAGTCGGAGCTAGATGGGTGACCGTCAACTTATATTGTTTCCTACTATCGTATCGTTTCACTAAAAAGTCATTGGAAAAGCAAAAATTCGCAATTTCGCTTATGTAGACGATTTCATAATTTAAGTTTTTTTTAATTTAAAACCAAAGTACCCAACTGTTTTTTAAAAAAAAAATATGGGACCAAATGGCAGCTATTCCGCATCGAACAAAAAAAGAATCACGTAAATCGGATCAGTAATCTCGGCGTAATCGGTGTACATACATAGAAAAAAAAAAAAATAACATACCGGCCGAATTGAGAACCTCCTCGTTTTTGAAGTCGGTTAAAAATTAAAAAAAGTGAAGTCGGTTAAAAATTGAAAAAAGTGATCATTAATTATATAATAAGTCCTTCTTAAGTTTCGAATTTCATAAATAATTAAAAAAGAAGACTGATTATTCGCGATATTGATACTTCCAATCTCGCCAGATCTCGGCTTCACCAAAATCTCGTGGGATTGCATTCCCTACTCAGATCATAGAAACAAAAAAGATATTTCATATCCGTCCGGCCTCATCTATTTCATAATCAGGAAAAATCTCCTAAATCCGTAAAAATACTAAAAATTCGTTTTAACGCATTGTTTGTTTTTGTAAGCAAAAGTTGATCGTCGTTTTCACCGTTATTCACTATGGCAATATGGAGAGCGACATAGAAGTCAACTATTTTAAAAAAAACGTTACATTACGCGCCATGATGAATATTTGGCTGTGAAGCAGTTTTTCTACGACTTTTTTTGTTGTGTATGTACCACGCAACAAAGCAAATAAAAATAAAATGGTCAATTGAACACGGTTCTGTATATTTTCACCTATTTTTTAGTAGAGTGTAGCTGGGCCTCACCACCATCTTTATAAAAGCGATTCATATTCCGCTCGGTTCATTATTGGTTCATAAACTGCATCGCTGTCATAGTCGTAGATAGCGTCGTAGTATGAATTAACAATTCTACTCAGTTTAGGTTCTAAACTGGATCGCGATAAAAGATGGTGGTACGGGTGCTGGCCGGGTCTCCATACATTTTTGAAACATCTATATTTGAATCAATTAGGGTGAAAGGAAAGAGAACGTAGAAATGGTGCATGTTCTGACAAGATAAAATTTTAATGTAAGAAACGGTTTTCCCGTTTTCAGCTTGATGAAAAGAAATCAATGTGCTTAATTAAAGAAATCAATGTGCTCAATCAAATGCTTTTGCGAATCAACAAGAAAGCCAATATTCCTTTATAGACACAGACACAATTTTATCATGTGCAATGAAAGAGAACACCGTGTTAAAACGTTAATGCAAATGTGAAGCATTGCATCGGAGTATAAATAAACACATCTTCAAAGTGGTTTTACGATGACCTGAGAATATTAACGCTGAAATCGATTACGCACTTGTCTATTTATATCATGTAGTATTAAATTCAAGTATAAATATGTGCCAAGCAAGCCGAATTGTAGATTTTAGAGTCAGGCTCATCTTTTCCATTGGGCACTGTGGGCAAGTGCCCAAGGCCCCGCGATCCACGGGGCCCCAAGTTCTCTTTTTGGAAATTAAGATTTTGATTAAATTTCTATGGAAGTATGGACGTATAGGTATATTGTATAAAGTAATTGAATTGATAAACTACTCTTTTTTTGAAGTCGGCTATAATAATAAAGTGCCCAGAGCCCTCAATGAGTTAATGACGGCTCTGATTAGAGTAGGTACCTATAAATTAGTTAGTAGTTCTTCAAAAGGGTTTCGTAGCATTCTTTATTTTAATTGTACCATATTTATCAAAAACACTATAAATATATTCAGTAGGTACAGTTTTCTTATATGTAAATCGGCGCATAAGCAGTTACGAAGATACCTACCCACGAAAGTTACGAAAGACGCAACGAAAGAAACAATCATATTTTCTGCCAAAATTTTAAATCTTAATTTTTGCAAATTATAAGTAGGCCATATAGTAGCTCGAAATAGTTATCATACTTATTTCATTAATATGACTAGATTACATTTCAAACACTCCAAGTACCAAGTAGACACGTGTCCGATTTGACGTCACCTGTTGCCAAACACTGATAGGTTGCTATGATTGAGTTAAATGGCTTCCCTTTGATGCTAACAACAAGTGACGTCACACAGCGAGATTGGTGTTCGTTGTCCGGTGACGTAATAGTGATTTGATTGCATTTTAAACAAAATTTTTTAAACAAAAGTTAAAACCGACTTCAAAAAACTGAAAAGGCTAAAATAATTAAATTTAAGTAGGTACTCATCCCCTAGAAACATATTTTTTGGAGTTGGTGCTAAGCTGTTTCCAAAAACAATAGAAAGTGAAGCACCGACTCCCAAGAATATGTTTCTAGGGGATGAGTACCTACTTAAATTTAATTATTTTAGCCTTTTCAGTTTTTTGAAGTCGGTTTAAATTTTTGTTCAAATTTTTTTTTCACAATTTTTAGTGTTATGTGTATTAAATATTACCTATTTAAATTTCATAATAATCCCACTAACTATTGTGTTTCATAGGATTCATATTTTAATAAGTCTAAATCTAAAAATACCTCTACGTTTCGTTCGTCTGACTAGGTACCATGATTTTCGGTCAAAATAAATGAAAATTTACTAGTTTTTACCGGTAGTGAAAACTTCCGGTAATTCATGCCCTTTTGTCCCTCCCCTGATTTTACTCTTCAGAGATACCATAATCCTTACTAAATCACTGGACAGAAAGAGCCTGTATTCTTCTGGCTTTGGATACGCCACTGCCAGAAGACTCATTCTGGTTATAGCCAGGGCATCACAATGACACAAGAGTTGCGTCATAAATACCTGCCACTGACCACATGCTCGACAAAGTTGTGTTGGGGAGAGTTGCATTTTGTGTAGAATCATCATCACCAGCCTATATAAGTCCAACTGCTGGGCACAGGCCTTCCTACATGGGAGAAACACATGAGGAGTTTGGGCCATAACACCACCACGCTGGCCCAATGTGGGTTGGTGGGTCAAAGCGGTTGCAGAAAAAACCGGGATCAACGGCTTAACGTGCCTTCCGAAGCACGGAGGAGCTCTAGATAACAAACTTTGATTGACCCATCCCAGGGTCGACCATGGCGAAAGTTGCTTTGTTTTCCGTATCGAATCGCCACCAAGCTCCTCTTTTCTGAAGAATGCTAGTAAGGAAATACCCTTTAAACGCCCCTTAAGAAGCGAGCTAATGTTCTACCGTTAGCACAGACGTGTTTCATCATTTTCATCTACCCTTCTACCTCTTGCTCTATGAATCTGCAACAAAGTACTTCAGATCTCAGAGTAGGTACTTTTTTTTTATACAACTAGATGACAAACAAGCTGACGGCCCACCTGGTGGTAAGCGGTTACCGCCGCCTATAGACACCTGCAAAAACAAGAAAAATCACTTGATATTGCAGGTGCATTGTCATCCTGAGGCCTAAGATGAAATGCCGTCCATGCCCAGTAATTACACTGGCTACCTTTCCCTTCAATTCGAAACACAGCGAACTGTTTCACGGCTGAAATAAGAAAGGCGGTGGTACCTATCCAGGCGACCCTACATATGGGTCTACCACCTAGTGAGATCTGAAGTTTTAACAGGATACAATTTTCATGGGTAATAATAAAGATTTACCGCAATCTATTCTAATTTCCCTGTCTCATTCAAATAGCTACCAACGCTATGTTTTTGTAGCACTTGTCTCGCTCGAGACGGCGTGAATCGTGAAGTACCTACGAGTAAATATGTTTTAATATACGGTTGGCGGAGTGCCAAAGATATTACATGGATTATCGGCACCTTCTAGTGCTGGATTACTTAAGGATTCCTCGTCGAGTCTTGGTTTTAAAGACTCTTCTTCTTCTTCTTTATTTAATCGCCTCTCGTTGTTTCGAATTTCGCCAATGTCAAGTAAAATTAATCTGCAAATAGCTTGCGGCAACGTTGTACGGTGATTGGGCAAGACGAATTCGTTTTCCGAAGAAAACGTGGACGCCGGCCCGATAAAACAATGGATGCTGTCAGATGGCTGTAGATGCGCACAACCTGTCGATTTCACAGTCAGCCGACAACAACCTTTTGAAGAGTCGGAGTTGAATCAAACCCTGCTAAATAGGAGTGCTCAATTTGAAATTTTGACATTGAAAATACGTAAAATATTCGTGAGGGGCGTTTGAGTACTCGGCCGTCGGTCTTCAACAGCCTAATTCATCCCACTGCTTGGCACCAGGCTTTCTACATAGAAACACACGAGGAGTTTGGGCCGAATACCAATACGCTGCCGTTGGCTCAATGCGGGTTGGTGGCTTGGTGGGTGAAAGCGGTTGCAGTAACCGGGACCAACGGCTTAATATATGCCACAAAGGAGAAGTGAGAGATTAATAATTTTTGACTGACCCATCTGGTATAAACCATGGCGAAAGTTGCTTTGATCTCTTAATCGAAACCAGGTGACCAACACCACGTGCTACTACGCCAGTTGGTTTCTCACGAATTTAATGGGAGTAAAATCATTATTTACTTTTAGGTTAGGTATGTAGGTAGGTACTAGGTATAGTATAGGAGTAGTCCTCGCGTTTAAAAGATTTGCGATTCTAACGAGTCTTGTTTAATCGAGATGATTCTAAATTAAGACTCAAGTTCTTTACATCACTATCAACAACTCGACAGCCTGTTCGTTACGTGGTGAATTGATTCATCGTGGAACAGCCAGAGTCTTCTTGTCGTCTGGCTGCAGGTCTGCGGTGTAGAGTGCTTTAAAATGAATATTATTTAGACATAGTTACATGTCAACCATAATTTCTACCATTAGGGCCTGCAACTGCAATGCGTTTCTCCTCCGGACCTCACGGATCAAAGGGGCCTATCCCTGACGAAGTGACTTACTGGAACTGCTATCGGTTGTATCATTCTTTGCGATCCGATATGCAATGTACCACCTGCTAAACTTACAGATTCTGTAACGAATCTCGCACCTCACTTCGCAAGTCACTTCGAATTCAACTGTCAAATAGAGCAAAAAATGTATGAAAATTTGCTCTATTTGACAGTTGAATTCGAAGTGAGGTGCGAGTTTTGTTACAGAATCGACAGACAGGAATGAGTTTAGCTCAGGACATCACAAAGGCAATGGTCTACCACGTTTTTGCAGCCAGGGGTTTGTTTCTGCGACGGCAAACTATCTGTCGGGCCAGTAAACCACCCAATTGAAGTTTTGTGTGCTAAGTCGGTTATATCATTTAGCCATAAACACATCATTGCAAATCTGAGTAAAACCGACCCACTTGGAAATCGATGAGGGAGTCCTTTGTACAGCAGTGAACTTCATTGATGATGATGATGATAACACATCATTGCGACACTGGCACTGTGAATTGTAATCTACACGTCGCGATTCAGACTTAAACCCTGGTATATTTATACAAAAAAACTGCCCAAATATGGAGTGATTGGAGAGTTTTGAAGTCCTACACCTAATAATTGGTCAATAGTGGCTGAAGAATAAGAAGAAGACAGAAATTCTTATAATGTACTTGCGGAAGCGCGACGCCTTAAAACCGCTTCGATAATCTTAGATAATGTCATTGCCCCATAATAATAGAACCACCCACGCAGTCACCGCCGCCATTTAGTGTCAAGGGGCCCGCCATGTTTTGTAAACAAACCACGAATGAATATAGGTTATAAAAGCGGAACAGGCTAGTAATATGACCATCAATACAATTTAAGGTCAATAAAATTGGCTGAAACCACTTTATTACGTTGTAGGCGGGTATGGGTAAGTACCACACTGGAATAGTACTTTCCTATTCCAGCGGTGCAGTTCGCTGTGATTCGGATTGAAGGGAAAGGTTACCAGTAGTAACTGGCATGGAAGGCTTTTCACGTTAGACCTCAACATGACAACGCACCTGCAATACCAAGAGAATAATATAACATCTAAGTCAAGTGGTTTTATTTCATATCATATTTTCAAAGTCAAAGTCAAAAGGTTTATTTGCATGAACACAACGGTTAAAAGATCTTAAGTTTATGTTACAGTACGTGTATTCAGTCTGCGTGCAGACGTGCAAAATTTTTTATCAAGTCACTCACTACTTACATAAATTGATTTAAAAATATAATAAAGGATTCTATTTCATTTACAATTTCTTAAAATTCAAATATTCCTTAACACTGTAAAAACATTTGTCTAATAGCCAATTTGTCAATTTCGTTTTAAATAAAGTTCCTTGTAAACATTTGATTTCATTTGGTAACTTATTATACAGAACTATGCTCATGTTGTATGAATTTTGCTTATACAGATACTTCTTGCAGGTAGGCTGATGTAGTAGGTTTAAGTATTGCGATGTAGTATGCCTCAAAGTGTTTCATGTTTTCATCAAATGTGTAGTGCTTGCGTAAATATCATCATCATCATCATCATCATCATATCACCCTATGATGTCCACTGCTGAACAAAGGCCTCCCCCATCGATTTCCAAATGGAACGGTTCTGCTTCGCCTGCATCCAACGGTCCCCCGCGACCCTGACCAGGTCGTCTGTCCATCTAGTGGGAGGCCGTCCTACGGAAAGTACGCTTTCCAGTACGTGGTCGCCATGCTAGAACTTTAACGCCCCACCGGCCGTCTGCTCTGCGTGCTATGTGCCCGCCCACTGCCACTTCAACTTACTAATCCTACTAGCTATGTCAGTGACTTTGGGTCAAGAACATTCTATTTCGTTTGCAATACTCCTCTAAGGGTTCTAAACTTCTTATTGCCGTCTTAATACGACAATAAATTAAAATATGGGCGGTATTAGTTCTAGAAATGGTTTGAAACTTTAATAATCATCTTATTTATTTGAGAATTTAATGCCGTAACATTTGTTTGAAATAATATAATATCGGCTGCATTATTTCATTGAAACGTCATAAAATTATTAAATGAATACGATTAAAATAGAATAAAACTTTAAAATAGATTGAAAAATAGACTGCCCCAGGACGTGAAATTTTTCTAGTTTTATTCTATTTTAATTACTAAGTAATTTTTCAAACATTTATAATAATGTTAAAATCAAAAATTAAGAATATTTGAAAGCACTGCCCCAACTTAACCGAATCGTAGGTATTTGTAAAAATACTCGTTTCGGATGTTGAAATAGATTATTTCCACATTGTAGGGTGGACGTTAGATCATAAACGTAAATACAGATAGACTAGAAGAATTTCACAGGGATATCCCAAGTCCTGGGTGGCGCAGTGGTCAGAGCAGTCGCCCGGATTGCGAAAGGTCGCGGGTTCGATTCCTGCCTCAGGACGTAAATTTTTCTAGTTTTATTCTACTTTAATTACTAAGTAATTTTTCAAACATTTATAATAATGTTAAAATCAAAAATTAAGAATAAATGAATACGATGTTTTTGAAAGTGGCAAACCATTTCTTTAGACTAATATAGCCCACGTTTTAATTTATTGTCGTATTGAAGGCACCACCTTCTAATAGTAATCTTTGAAATGATATACGAAATTGAAAAATTATGTGTTTTAATAAATACTCACCTGAAACAGTCCAGAGTATATTGAAATTTGGAACATGTTAGATTTTTTATAGATTTCTTTCTGTGGGTTAGGTATGTCTGATACGGATTTTTTTCATTTATTGAAGACTATATGTTTTGAAGACTACCTATATGTTTCGGTGGCGTAGTAGATTGAACTCTCTGGTTTCAACTACGAAAACAAAGCATCTTTCGCCATCGCAAAAAAAAGTTATCAACTATCCTATTGCTGAGAGCTAATTTGTGCTACAATAATATAGTGGAAAGAGGACATATTTGAATCATGCATAGTTTGCCGGTACAAAAGGGCCGGCCGGCCAACACCGTGGACTGGAATGGACAATTGAACACCGTTCTGCAATTTTTTACCTATTTTTCAGTAAACTGTGTATAGACCTGGCCGGGTCTACATACATTTTTGAAACATCTCTTTTATAGCATATGATAAAAGTTCTGGTTTTAAAATTTACATATAAAAAGCTAATTTAGTGTTGTATGCATTTAATAATCTAAAATTAACTGTGCCTGTTGTTACTTCATGAATCACATTTTGTAACCGGAAAAACTAATATTAAAAAGAACAGAAACGAACCATTCGATATCTTGATTATTTTTAAGACTGCCGGGTCTGACAATTACGTAGGTCTATGAAATAAACGAAACTTATTTTGTGGTTCTATAAAAAAACTTTGTTGAAATTATCCATCTTTGTATTATGTAATACAAATAAATACATAAGTTTTTTTTTACTTTCCTTATTCATTATTAGATAAACAAAGAATAATAAAAAAATAAAAAATATCAATAAAGATTTAATAAAGAATGAAAGAATAAGAAACATGAACAAAAAAGGACTGAAAATAAACATACATAAAAATAATAATAAAAAACAAAAGTAAAAAAAAAAATTGATACTAAAAATATTTTTTGTATTTATAGTTTAATCGTTTTTTATATTTATATTTTTTTACTTTCATATTTCATATCCAAAAAACAAATAAGAAATAAAAAATACAAATTATAAAAAAAAAAATGTGAACCATTGAAGGATTGAATCCATACCTCTCGGATAGTAAGTCGAGCATCTCAACCCCTACACAATCGCGACAGAGTCATTAATTTCGAAATTAACTATCCAAATTATACAATATACTTATACATTTCCCTTCAAGTAAAAATAAACTTACAACTTCCATTTGTGACTGTGAATCTGAATAAGTACAACTTTCGAGATGATTATGGAGTTTTTGATAGTTCCTAAAATTAGATAAAATTAGCAATCTAAAGATAAAATAATCAGGTTATTATTGTGTTATTTACCCCTATACGAGTGGTTTTTGACTCTTTTTAGACTTTTTTCTTGGTTTTCCATAGTCCAAAATAATATTTATAAAAAAAAATTTTTATTTCATAAATAATATTATTAATGAAATAAAATTTTCACAATAAAAATTCACGAAATTATTGACTCATTTTTGTCTATCTACTATAATACACTCACATTATCACATAGTAATCATTAAAACCTAAAATATAATTGTCTATTTGATATTTGCAAATTAAAACAGACGCAGACTGATATTATTACGAACCGCGAGCAAAGAAGCGACACAGATTTAACTAGCAGCACGCCTCGGCGATCACTGTCGTTTCCTCTACAAACGAAAGAGAAGAATGGATAATGGCGCGAGTCGCTATTGAAATCGGCTGAAGAATTCAGAATAAGTTTATTTACTAAAAAACTAGCTACTTATTTGAAATTGTAAAACATCAATATTATAAAATTTAATATAACAAGTTTGTTTCCTGAAAATCAGAAAAAAACTTTATAATTTTTTTTATACAAAGATTTTGATTATAATGTGTTTTGGGGACATGCATATTATCAGAAATATGTCCAAGAGTAACATATATTTTTTTCACTGCGTTTATTTCAACAGATTGTGCTAAAAAAAGTTTTAAGTAAGGCTCAATTAGCAATTATCAGCCTCTTAACTAACCTCCGCCCGTTCCCTCCGTCCGTTGTTGTCCTAATCTCCGCGGGATTCGGCATTCTCGAGCCGCTTTTTAAAAACAAGAACAGCAGTAGCTAAATACTCGAGAGGTATCTTTTATTACATTTGTTAGGTAATGAAATGGCTACTAAAACTTTATTAGCGTCCGACGGCTTGAGTAAAATCATTTGAAATACATAAACCACGTTTTGGATGTTTACAATGTAGCGATAGATGTTTAATGATGTCTGTTTACCGTAATATTAGCGTGTAAAACAGTAATAATTTAGGTATAGCTACCGAAAAATTCAACAAAACGTGTTTAGTGTCACTAGAACTGACACCTGCCTTTATTTTCGAGGGCGTGCCCTTAGACTCGATTTGTATTTCTATTTTACATTAGTTTTTATAGTGTTATTAATATAGTACGACTTGCCGGCGGACGGTGGCGTGTGGGGTTTGATATATGTATAGGTAATCAAAGCCGGCATATAAATGAATTGAAATAAATCACAATAAAGTAGTGGATCTGCAATGAACACCGTGATAGTCACTTTATTAAGTTAAAATAAATTATTGAACACGCCCGCAGCTCATAGAAACAAGGACTAGACTTTTTTCAAACGACAGAGAGTCTAAAATACATAGTAACTTGAAGAATTGGTATTACGCTTCGCCTAAAAGAAATCCCGCCAAATCACTTACTGCGAATTTGAAGATTAAAAGAATGATACCACGTTATAAATCAAAATACTACCACTACTGTTTTATGTCTCTGTTTAATTTACTACTCTTATAAACTCAAGTATACGATATTGAAATCGCGAAACAAATTGCGGTGTATTGAAATTTACATGGAACGCTAATGTAATAACGGAAACATTTATGAACATTATCGCAAACACTTCAAAATTAGACGTTGTTTTTTTAAGACTTACGGGTATTTTAAATAAAATTCTATCAGTAAGATACCTACATTTAGTTTTTTTTTATACTACTAGATGACAAACAAGCTGACGGCCCACCTGATGGTAAGCGGTTACCGCCGCCTATAGACACCTGCAATAATAAGGAAAAATCACTTGATATTGCAGGTGTGTTGTCATCCTGGGGCCTAAGATGAAATGCCGTCCATGCCCAGTAATTACACTGACTAGCTTTCCCTTCAATCCGAAACACAGCGAACTAATTCACGGCTGAAATAAGAAAGGCGGTGGTACCTACCCAGACGACCCTACATACGGGCCTACCACCTAGTCCCGTATGTAGGGTCGTGTGTTTGCGAACATAGTTGAATAAATTAATGTTATTTATTATTACGTGTCCTCGTAAGTAATTTACTGTGACCTAGTTATAAACGTATTGCGTATACTATATTAAGACGCGTCAAAAAGCGTGAAAGATAAGAGTTAATTATTATAATTTTAAACATTGTAGAGGTACGGTAATAGGCCTCTGAATCGACGCGCTAAGATTAAATTATGTATTTGACAAATCTAATACAACTATTATCTGGCAGGCCCGTATGTAGGGTCGTCTGGGTAGATAGATAGACCGCATTTCGTATTTAGACTAAAGAAGAGATCGCTATTTTCCGGATTGAAGGGAAAGGTAGCCAGTAAAATTACTGGGCATGGAAGGCATTTAATCTAAGGCCTTAGGGTGACAGCGTATCTGCTATTTTCTTGTTCTTGCAGGTGGACCGACAGCTTACTTGATATATAATTGTATAAAACAAATAAAACCTTATAAGCGCATCTTCTGCAGAACCTTGTGTGATCTTACTTACCACATGTGTTTTAACCTATCAAGCAACACATTTCAGACACAATGGGGTTTTAATTGTAATATAATATGCTTATTATTATTATAATATGTTTAGAAAATTAAAACAAATGTACAAATATTAGAGTAGATTACTGACCATTTTTCTGGTTGCAGATGAACGACGGACCCGCGATGATGTTCGCTGATGAATTCAAGCAAACCCTGGAGAGATACTTGTTCGGCATCTGCCCTCAAAACTTCAGGGTAAATAGAGACTTCATCATATTTGTAAATAAACACGTTTGTGACCACAATCCAATGGAATAATCATTCCTTTTAATATAAATCCATAGTTCTCTAACAACAAGTCCAAATCATTTACTTATTCTGCAAATAGGTACAATATGGTGTCATACTCCATCACTGACGCAGCGTTTGTGAGATTTAACATTATAAATGTCATTTTAAAAGCAATTTCCAAATTCATATCGACAGGGGATTTGAAAATAGGTTTTCATAAATTTATTCTCTACCTAAACACAAATCCCATTGCGTGCTTTTTAGTTTTATGTTAAGCGATTATCGAAAGTCTTTTAGTCCAAATCAAACGAAGTTTTTCAAAAATTGGCTCTATGCACAGTTAAGTATTTCAATTAGGGACCGACTCAAAGTAGAATATCCCGGAGCAAAATTCAAACTAAGACGGAACTAAAAAGTTGTTTATTTTTATATCTTTAATATTAGAATTCGATTAAATAAATGAAGTCATTGCGATACATTTTTAACATAAGAGAAACGACGTTGAAAAATATCGACTTCATGAAACTTCATGTCGTATATCCAAAACACCAACAAACATACACAGCCAAGAGATCGACGTAGACATTAGAGAATACGCTTACACGAATCACTGGGCTCAAACGTCAGAATCAATAGCGGCTCGTCGTCTTGTCAGTTGTCAAGCTCGATATTAAATAATACTGTTAGTAAATCACACTGCTGTACCGTACCTCTCAAACTCAAAGTATTAACGACGCAAAGCATTTATTCTGACGACCGTCTGGTCGAGCGGTCTGTACCCCTTGCTATACAGGCTACTCGTTCAAGAGGTCCCAGGTTCGAATCCTGGTAGGAGCAAATGTTTGTATGATGAGTACGAGCATTTGTTTATGAGTCATGGATGTTTATATGTTTATTTAGTATATTTCTAATATTTATATACATATTATTATCATAATTTCTCCGTTATCTAGTATCCATAACACAAGCTCTTAATGATGCTTACTTTGGGCTAGATAATAGGCGTGAGTGTATGAATATTATATTATTATTATTATACTCAAATTGTCTCGTTGGTCGCAGATGCAGCTGAGTATGAAGAGTAAGAACAGCAACGTCACAGCCCCGGCTTGCGACCTTGACCCTGAACAACAGGACTTGGCTGGAAGGTGAGAAGGTTTACCCGTACCATTGACAGTCTTTAAATCTATTGTTAATTTTTATAGTACTCACAAACAGACACAAAAGTTGTCTTTTCTATTGTTTACTACTAAGGTAACCGCTTATCATCAGGCGAACCATACGCTTCTTCGTCACTCTTGTCGTATGGCACAGGCGACTTCCATGGCTGATTTGAAATGATTCAATAATTTTTGCTATCCGGAGATTTTCCATGCTGCATGCTTGTGCAAAATTTTACTATTTGTACTAAAAATATCCCTGTTGTTTCAGACTGGCAACACTTTCCCTGAGAGTGCATTCAGCGTCACGCGGCGATTGCTCCAGATTTGGCGCGGTGCTTGCTAACACGCTCGGCGAACTTGCTCGGACTGCTGCAAATAGAGCAGCGGGTACATCTGGTAATTATACAATGAAAAGAAATAAATTTATTGTCATTTATTGCAAGCAATAGCTTATTGTCGAGAGTAAGATGACAAAAAATACTTAGTGGCGTCAGCGTTATCACAAGCGGTATTAAACCCTTAACTCTGAGAAGCGATATTGCCTCTTGCCTCCTTATGTGTGTTTTACCGTTAATGCGTTTGTTTAACGTTGTGTGTTTCTATCTCTGAGGAATTACTTGAGTCTTATCCACAACTGCGACTGTCACTTTTCATTGCGATGCAAAAAGCGAGACGGGAAGTGACTTTTCGAATCGGTTCCGTCTCAAAACAATCCAACAGCAGTGTAAAAAGGTGATTATGACGCCCACGCGCGCCGTCCGTCGTCGGCCTCTTTCTACAGCCGAAATCAGAGTTCAACAACACACGTTGGACCTTGGAACCCGCGTACTCTCAGGTTGTGGAATGAGCTCCCTGCAAAAATCCTCCTCTCTTGAACGAGTATAGCATGGTATTTGTTCGTAATATTAAGCATGGTCCTAGGAAAAATTATAAGGTTAAATTGCGTAGATACAAGACAACACAATACAACGCTTTCCAATGGGTCCTCGCGACCTTTTACTCCGCAAAAAAACTTTGTGTCATTTTAGCACTCATATTCGTAGATCGACAATGCATAATACTAGTGATCTTACACTCCAACGGCTCACACCTAAGATCTCGTACTCATCATATAAACACTGCCCGGGGTATAAATACTGCTTCTACGCGAAATTGAAACTTATCATGTCACACGAGCGTTCAAATTCCATTGAGCACCACTGACTCTAAACCGATTTGGCGGCAAGAGCATAGGGTTCTCACTCGTAGATTTATATAGATGTATATTAAAGCGTGACAGATGTCGAGCCGTGAGCCGAGCGACAACCTACTGCCATACACCTGCCCGATAGGTGCGCCGGCCAAATATACCTAAGCTGCGGAATGACACCCCCTGACTCTAGATACGGTAGTATTTCACTCTCTAAAATAAAATATACAATCATCATCACCAGCCTAATTACGTCCCACTGCTGGGACAGGCCTTCCTACATGGGAGAATCACATGAGGAGATTGGGCCATAAGGCCATAACACCACCACGCTGGTCCAATACGGGTTGGTCGGTTGAAGCGGTTGCAGTAACTACCGGGACCAACGGCTTAACGTGCCTTCCGAAGAATCTCGAGATTATAAATTTGATTGACCCATCCTAGGATCGACCATGGCGAAAGTTGCTCTGTTTTCGTAATCGAAATCTTAAAATATATAATGTCGCGGTCTTATTGGTCCCACTTTTAACGTTTCGTGCTCTTGGTACTTTAGAATGACCGGCCTGAAAAAGTCAGAAAGAATGAAAATAACGCGGAGGCACGTGCAAGATCTCGTGTTGAATTATTTTAAGGATTCACACACGTGAACAATCACACAACAAAACAAGTCGTTCTCACTTTGAATACCGTTGAAACATATTAAAACGTAAAGCGATTTACTAACGCAAAACTGAGCGAGCGTAATATCATGACACTGTATTATTGGTGTTTTGCCAGAATCTATTTTGTATGTTTAATGTTTATTAACTACCTATTACTGTAAATAAAGTGTACTTGTAATATGTAAAACAGCTTGTTTTCGTTGGCTTAATAGCGGTCATTGGGCTGATTCTGTATCATTTAATAATTTATTCTAATGTCATTTTTAGCCCCAGGCGAAATAAGTTGTTATAAGTTTGATGTTAAGCCTCTAATCAGAAGGTGGTAGGTTGGAGTAAGCGGGTACTTTATTGGAGACCGCTGATGCGGACCGGTGGTGTGGGACGTCCTCAGGCTCTGTGGGGGGACGATCTCCGCAGAGTGGCTGGCAGTAACTGGATGAAGCTAGCCATGGATCGAGCCAAGTGGCGTCCCTATGGAGTGGCCTATGTGGATTGTTGTGGCCTGATGATGATGATGATTACTTATGACACTAAGGAGTCTATATCGCGGCGTCCCGCTCCCTACTGCTCTACCTATATTGTGGCATGTTGCAGCGTCGAAAAACTGCTAACAGCTACACTACAGTAGATACGCTGATCTATAGTATTAGAATATTCTCCAAAAAGTAAATCGAGTACTCGATTGTGCTAATGTTAGCTAGGTATATTTTTCTTAGGCACCGGTTATCCCACATTCCTGCCCAGGAATCGAACCCGGGATAAAATTTATTATAATTTTGCGACTCCAAGTTTAATGTTTAATTATTATTATGGAAACAATAACGTGCAGCATAAAATCGTTTACTCTCGGAAAAATATATAAGACAACAGTGAGAGATAAAAACAAAAGAATAATCAAAAGTAAAATAGTATCAAAAGGCGTCGGTGGCCACTTATGCGACATGCAACCTTCTTGGTAGATCGCCGCAAATGAGAGTAACTAGAATTGAGTCCTTTTCTTTGTTGCAACCAAAACATACGGGAATAAATAGGGTAAATAAACAGGGAGATTGCATTGGAAGTATAAAGTTTTAAACCGTAAGTTCTACGTTTATAAAGAAAAAGATAATTTAAAAACGCTTTATTAGTTGGTAAGACGTAGATAAGGGTAGGTTCTTTTGACCATAATAATATGACGTTAGATTTCAAAAAGCGGCTCCTTACTTACCTACACTCAAAAATAAAAGTGTATCCACTTAATAAATATACTTAGTCACGTAGTCTCAAAAATATTAGAACAAAAATACACAACAGAATATTAAAACAAAATTATCTCGAAATAAAAGAGAGTTTATGACAAAAGGCAGTCTGGACAGCGGCCAGTGCTGTCTGTCGCCAACAAGCTCTGAATTAAAAAGATTAAAATCGTACATTATTTATTTTAACATGTCTACACCTTATTGCATTTTATGTTATACGCGGAGTCATTAAGATATAATATCTCAATGTGGAGTGCAATGAGGAAGGAGAGGAGTGGTGCTTTTTTGGATAGGTAAAGGATTTTACGTTAATTAAACAGGTAATTCCAATTACCAACCCGCATTGGGCCAGCGTGGTGGTGTTATGGCTCAATCTCCACATGTGTTTCTACCATGTAGGAAGACCTGTGCCCAGCAGTGGGACGTATATAGGCTGATGATGAAACAGGTAATTCAGTAGTTCGCCTACTTATAAAAATATTGCGCACTACTGATCCTGTAGCTACTTTTTCACGACCTTTTTGAAAAACCCCCTGCTGTACTCATTTGAGAAATTCTCCGCGGGGAGTTTATTCCACAACATAATCGTACGCGGAAGAAATTTTCTCTACAACCGTACTGTCGTCAGCAGATCAACCTTTTTTTATACCACTAAGGTGGCAATCAGGAATATGGCCCACCTGATTGGTAAGCGGTTACCGTAGCTTGCGCGTTGCCGACACCGTAAAAACCTTTTCAAGCCCTTTTTGAAGAGCCCCATGCTGTACTCATTCGAAAAAACCTCTCAGGGAGCTCATTCCACAATCAGAGCGTACGCGGGAGAAAGTTTCCCTGAAACCGCACAGTACGAGACTATTTTGGTTCCAACGTGTGAGGATGAATTCCCTGCCGATGGCGAGCGGTGCGATGGTAGAACGAGGCCGTAGGCATCATGTCGAATAATTCCTCAGAACACACCCCTTTATACAAACGGTAGAACACACACAAGGCAGCAAAATCTCTCCTTAGGCTTAAGGGTTCAATACCACTTGTGAGCTCGGGATCGTCAACAATTCTCAAAGCGCGTCTTTGAACTGCGTCAAACGGTCCAAGCTGGTATCTAGGTGCTCCCGCCCATAGGTGGCAGCAGTATTCCATATGGGGCCTGACTTGAGACTTAGGTATAAAGTAACAGCCTTTGCCCCGCAGCAGCTTTTGCCTCTATGGCAAACGGAATAACGGTCTAAAGGTCAAACTGGTACGCTTGATGTGCGCTCGACTGTACATTATGCGATATTTTTTTTAAGGAGCTATTACCAGTGGCTAAAAAAGAAAATGTAAAGCAGTTTGGCCGATAACAATTTAGTGAAAATCTTTGTTATTAAAAAGGAATAAATGAATGAAATAAAAACTCTTTTCATCCAACGTGTGAGAATGAACTCCATGCCGATGATGAGCGGTGCGAATGGTGCGATCGATAGTAGGAAGTAGCTGCGGGCATTATGTCAAATAACCTTAGAACTCATCCCGACATATTGTCGTATAACGCCGCTTGTTCACAAATCATATTTTTACTTCACAGCTAATAATGAAGCGATTAAGAAAAGGAAACTGTCGAAAAGCCAGAAGGCGAAAATTCAAGCGAAGCAGCGAACAGCGCTCGCGGTCAAGAAGAAGGCGGCCGCCGTTGCCGCTGCTGCCGCCGCCAAGATGGCGTCTTAAATGTAGTTAACTGACTGAAATACGAGTATAAATGATAATACTTAAGTCAACGTTGAGTTGAATTTGATATCACGAGTTGGTACTTCGTATATCGTCGTGTATAAAAAAAGTAAAATATGTATTTTGAATCCCATAAGGCGTGAAACCCTGCCTAATAGGATTTTCCTCTCTTTATCATGTCTTATGTCTAATTGACGACAGTAAAAAAAAACATGCATGCATGCATTTGGCTTAAGCATAGACCAAAACAATACTGACCCTTAGTTTAGCGAGGGATAGTTCTATTCATCTATACTTACCTATTTATGTTGTAAAAGTATCGTTAACTAGTAAAACACGGGCGGGAACTGAATTCATACAGTCATACCAAGTATGTGCCCGCCCCAAGACACAAATTTTTCTAGTTTGGATACTTTTATAATCGTTCAAAGATTGATTATAATGTTAAAATAAAATTAAGAATAAGTACTTATTTATATTGTTTTAATTTTCAAACGACATTATTTTTTAACTCAAGTACCTATGTATGTACATATGTGGTTATTTTATCATATAGGACACCTTGTATTCCATAAGATATTAACTTAATATAAAAATTAATCATAGTTCTTAACCTTATTAGATATAAGGCTAGTTTATATAAAAATCATTTTTTTATGTTTGTCGCCAATAAGCTCCGACACTATTGATTGTGATAATGGTTCTGAATTACGTGTTTTTTTAGGGCCACCCGCAAAGGTTCTGAATTACATTTATTATTATTAAACCTAACAGTTTTCTCTTTACGGGAATTGCAAAATTTGCAAAGCATGCCGGATGCAGCTAGTAAGAAATAAAATGAGACTGGTTTCCTGAAACTTTTCTCAATATTATTTTTGTAGGATCCTCTTTTAAGGGCTTCAATATCACTTTCTAATAGCAAGTCATAAAATTTTTGTGACGTGAATAAAATGTTTTGAAGACAGCAAGATGTGCTGTGAATGATTATTTTTAAGATAAATATACAGGCTGGTGCTGTCAATACGACAATAAATTAAAACATGGGTTATATTAGTTCATACAAATGGTTTGCCACTGTGAAAAATATGTTATTCATTTGATAATTTCATGAAATTTGTATTAAATAATGTAACATTGGCTGCAATTTTTCATAGAAATGTCATAAAATTATCAAATGAATAAGAGCCTTTACAGCCTATGTTTTAATTTATTGTCGTATTGACAGCACCACCTTGTATATAAATGAACTAACTTAAAATAAATAGACGTTTAGAATTAGACTATGAAGTAACATTGTGTGTAAATATTTCAAAGAAAATATTTTTATAACAGATTCGAAATTCAAATTGTTGTTGTTCCTTTTTATGACGCTGTGGACATACGTACTTTAGATAAATAATCGTTCTATGTATAATAAATATGAGAAACGCGTTATATACCATACGTGTGTAATGAGCTAGGCCTCAGCCTGTTATCGCACCTGCAATATCAAATGATTTTTCCTTGTTATTTGCAGGTGTCTATAGGCGGCGGTAACCGCTTACCACCAGGTGGGCCGTCAGCTTATTTGTCATCTATTAGTATATAAAGAAAACAAGCATTGTATTTTTGTTGTTTATACACATAAATGCTACTAGTTTATGAATTAATAGATTTTGTTTTATTTATATCCTCTGATATTTTTATCTTCATATTCTACTAATTTAGTAATATTTCTAAAATCATAAATTACAACACACTATAGACTGTCAGGTCAGTGTCACTGTCACCCAAAATCCTGTCAGTTGTCACTCACTGTACATTTGCGCAGGATTGAATTTATTTTTATACAAATTTTATATTATTTGCATCAGTTTTACGATTTAAAGAAAGGCAAAAATTTAGTTAAATGTACAAACCCAGCACCAGTATCTTAAGGCAGTTAAATTTATTTTTACAAAATTGAGGTTATGCGAATTTAATAAACAAGTAAAATGTCTAATTATTTGGTACTAGAAGAAGTAGCGAGCGATTGTATAGAAGTGGAAGTTGATACAAGCGACATATATGTGCTGGAGCCACTAAGAGACCACAACTACATGTGAGTTTAAATATTTATTGTTATGGCGCATGCACCATAATGTTGAAAATAAAGATCTTTTCCACTCAGTATGTTCTTTCATATATTCGTTACTATAGCGTATGTGTTTAATAAGGAATAGATGAGAACACGACAGCATACTATTTCTATATTTTAACTTCTAGCTGTAGAGACCCTGTTATTTTAGATGTTTTAAGTTATTCAAAATTAATTTTTTGCAGTTTAAAACATCAAAACGATACATCAAATACAGATACCACACAAATAATAAAACTGAACACAAGAAGAACATTGAATAAACTTCCAAAAATGACAACACTCTCAGCCTTGTACAACTGCAGATTGTGTGGCTTTATGACAATGAAACAGGGCTGTATTATCGCTCACCGTGAAACACATAAGAAAATCGAACCGGGAACAAAATATGAACCATGTAATAAATGCACTGTTAAGAAAAGTCCTCTGAGAGACTGCCACAAGTGTCCGAAATGCAGTTATGTTTCGAAAACGAGCAGTAGTTTAAAACTTCACATGCATATACACACTAAAGGGTTGCCATACAAATGTAAAGAATGCGGTTTTGCTGGCACGGAGCTGAAGGACTTGATAAACCATTATAAGACTGCAAAGAACATGTTTTGCAATGTGTGCAAATATTCTAGTCATTGGAAGGACCAGTTTTTAGAACACCTAAAACTTCATAGTAAGGATAAGTGTAAAGAAGTAATGAATGAGAATTTGCTATTGGAAAAAAAATGTTTAGTGTAAATCGAATGAGATCTCTTTTTTCTTAATTGGTAGTTTAATAAAGAATACTAGGCTTGTATATAATTATAGGTAATCTTGTGTTTCTGTAAGTCTGCTATCAAAATAAGAAAACATAAGACTAAGTGCACTTTAGTGATATTGTGTATGGTTTGCATAAAAAACTTGCATTAATATTTATGTCACCAAAAGAGCACCACTTGTATCACTATTTGTTTTGATACATGGCCAGTAATCCCCTATCCTATTTTTATATTAAATCAGTGATTCGTGGCTATTAATAATGCTTAAAAGTGTCCTTAATGCTTAAAAATAAACAGCATTCTTTTTTACTTACTGTTATAAAAAATGTGTTTGAAAGTATTTATTTGTTAATAAAATTTTATTTTCTTTTGAATTGTTGTATTTTAGTTACCATCCATCAGTAATATAACTCAATATTAGTGATTGAACTTAATCATCATCATCATCATCAGCCTATATACGTCCCACTGCTGGGCACAGGCCTTCCTACATGAGAGAAACACATGAGGAGCTTGGACCATGCTGGCCCAATGCGGGCTGGTGGGTTAAAGCGGTTGCAGTAACAACCGGGACCAACGGCTTAATGTGCACGACGAAGCACGGAGGAGTTCGAGATTACGAATTTGATTGACAAAGCGTATTGTATTGTAGTGAAAAACAAGCCCGCATATTCGCTCATATCGTCGGTGGGCGTGCAAGACCACGTAAGAGCAGTTTGCAATACCGCGTAATTACGAAAGTCGCGAAATTGAAATATCGCGCCAGCGGGCTCTTAGCGCTGATTCGCTTATACCAGATTCTCATTAAAACAACACCCAGAGAAATCCAAAACAAGCTCAGTCAAAGAAATGTGTAGCAATATCCAATATATTATCTTTCTCTTACGTCCTGTGAAATAAACAAAAAGCACGTACGCGCTATTGCAAACTCATTTTACGCGCTCTTGCACGTTGCACGTCGACCGACGATATCCAGTTAATAATTGAAAGTGTGGTGTTCACTGCAGGACAAGTACCTCACACTAAAAGTAAGTAATTTTAAATGAAGCTGTTAGTATCAATAACTTTGAGCTCTTAGAGCGATCAAAAACGTCTGCCCTGCTTCAAAGAAGGAATAGGGATGCCGACTGTATGTATTCAAATTAAATACAGTTTTGACGAAAAGTGGTAGTTTTCATAAAAGAAACCCTAAAAAACAGAGGTCTAATGTATTGTATTAATATGAATTTTAAATAATATTTATTAAACAAATGCAATTAAATCACTCTCAGACTCAGATCATGTGACAGCAAACACCAATCTCAGTCACAGATCAGATAATAGTAGCAAGCTACAGATGCGACAGTCACTGATAGTGACTTTTCGACTTAGTTCCAAGTGTTCCGTTTTGGCGCTGCAGTCGCCGGTTAGAGCACAGATTACAGTAGGTTGATGGAAATATATGTGTAGTTATATATCTATATAAGACTAGTGATGTTCCTTTCTATTAATTACTAGTGATGTTCTTTTTCTTATCGATAAATAGTATGGGGAGGAATTCATTAATGGAAAAGTATTTTATTTACAGGATTACAAATAATGAAACAAAAATTCAATGTTTTATTTACATAAACATGTTTTTCTAAAGATTTGAGACTTTATTTAGTAATATCATTATTTGTTCTTTAAAAATAAATCTTCCTGCCATGTTACTTTTTCTCATATTTTTATGCAAATATGAGAAAAAGTAACATGGCAGGAAGATTTATTTTTTATTTAATTGTTTATTAAATAAATATAATTTTTCAAGCAGTTTTCTTCTGTTATTTGCAAGAGTTTACATGCTTTTGTAAGGCTTATGAGGCTGAATCATCAGCCCTTTTTGCTTCAATTTGTGTGGCATATTTGATAAGTCTGTTTCTTTGATCCCAACTTTTTCTTCCTTGTGAAATCTGTAAAGAAATAATATGTCTGGTACATTAAAAAAACAAAAAGAGGATTTTTTTTCAAGTAACTACTGAATATGCAAAGATTCGTCACTTTTATCAAATAATATATTGGTCAAATACATGTGATGACCGGCTGCTTGAGTGGTCTTTACCCGTTACCATACAGGCTATTCATTTAGGGGTCCCGGCTTGGAATCTAGATAGGGGCAGATGTTTGTATGATGGGTATGAAGTATGAACATTAGTTCACAAGTCATGGATGTTTGTATGTTTATTTACTATATATTTCTGATACTTAATACATAATAATATTAATATTTCTCTGGTATCTAGAATCCATAACAGAAGTTCTTTATTCTTATTTTAGAGTAGATAATATGTGTAAGTGTATAAATATTATATATGTAGTTATATTTTATACATTTTAACAAAAAATAAAAATGAGAAAGTGTGATTCTTTTTTTGTTACGTTTTCACACCTAAACCAATAAACTCATTTAGATGAAATCTGGTATGGAGATAATTGATAAAGGATACTTTATGAAGTGATAACTAACAGATGTTAGTAATCGCTCCATAAATATATATTATATTTGTTTAAGATTATAAAAATATTACAAGTATACACATACCTCTTAGCTTCTGCATAACATTCTTCAAAAATTTTTATAATTTGTAATATCATTGGTCATCACATCAGACTTAGGACCAGATATGGAGCGTGATGGCTGATCTAATCTTAAATCTGAAAAAAATAAAGAATAAAAACATGTCAAATTGTAAGTACGTACATAAATGTTCTCTAGTCTCCGCAAAGCTGATGTCCAGACGTATGAAAATAAACAATGAATAATGTATATAAATGAAATGAAGAATAACAATATTTTAATTATACTAATAATACATACCTTTGCTTTCTGTAACTGCTGATGCAATATTCGGAGAAGAAATAAGGGTTGTCCATGAAATCCTTCAATTGAACATCTAAAAATTTTTGCATTTAAGTTTTATTTACTCCAAAAGTATTTTATTTTTACTAAAGTACATAGATTTTTTTTTTAATTTTACTATAACTAGAAGCACAAGAAAGATTGTACAATAATGACTCACCTGCTGTATTTTAAGAGGCACACCGTGAGTTATTTCTTCTTGTAGGTAAGTACGGCTTGGAGTGAAATGACACAGGGTTCGAACTTACACCAAACCTTACGACCAAAATATTTCTCTTATGTAGTTAGTTGTTCTTCGGTGAATCAAATGATGAGGGAATTCGATGGTACTACGTATGTCATCCACAAATTTCTATGTTCATCGTTCTTGTGAAACTAAAAAGTCGGTGGAACTCACTTGTTGCATTGCAATTGTGAATGTGACCGACCACCAACCACATTTTACTCATGAGAATAATACCGAATATCACATGTACAGTCAATATTGTCACAAACCAGAGAGGAGAAATTCACTGAAATGCGCGGAAATATCATATTATAAGGATTTGATGACCGAAATACACTTGAGAAAATAGAAATTTAAATTTTAAATTAGATTCGGAAGAATGACAGGAATTACAAAACAAACAAACATGGCAGGCATCAAAATGGCGTCTTAAGATGGCGGCACCACTAGCGACAGCAGCGCCAAAACGGTACACTTGGAACTAAAGCTGTCAAAGCTGTCAAAGCTGTCACTAGCCAGATCTCAGTGGTGTATAAGTGTACGAGTAGGTTTATTACTCTATGTTATTACGCACAGATTACGCACTCTATCTCTAGCTAGTCTATAGATCACTGTATTTACGTCACTTGTTGTTAGCTACTTACTATTTAGCTAGCACGGCGCTGTCTAAAGGAAACCATCTAAATCTTAGCAACTTTGCAGTGTTTGGTAACGTCAGGTGACATCACAGCGGACAAGTTTAGTGACATGCATTGAAGTTTTGTAAGTAAATTTTGAACGGTCGCGGGTAACAGATGGTTACGGGCAGCGGAGGACCGATCCGTTTGAAAATACTTGGGAGGATTAATCGGCAGTGGGCGTCTCTCGGCTGATACGATGATGTTGAAGGATCAGTTAATTTTGATACTATTAGATATTTGATAGCAGAACGAGCGCCTATAGGCTACGGTGATAACGCGTGAGTAGTGCCCAAGGTGCTACGAGCGTTTATAGGCTACGGTGACAACGTGTGAGTAGTGCCCAAGGTGCTACGAGCGTCTATAGACTACGGTGACAACGCGTGAGTAGTGCCCAAGGTGCTACGAGCGTCTATAGGCTACGGTGAAAACGCGTGAGTAGTGGCCAAGGTGCTACGAGCGTCTATAGGCTACGGTGACAACGCGTGAGTAGTGCCCAAGGTGCTACGAGCGTCTATAGGCTACGGTGACAACGCGTGAGTAGTGCCCAAGGTGCTACGAGCGTCTATAGGCTACGGTGACAACGCGTGAGTAGTGGCCAAGGTGCTACGAGCGTCTATAGGCTACGGTGACAACGCGTGAGTAGTGCCCAAGGTGCTACGAGCGTCTATAGGCTACGGTGACAACGCGTGAGTAGTGCCCAAGGTGCTACGAGCGTCTATAGGCTACGGTGACAACGCGTGAGTAGTGCCCAAGGTGCTACGAGTGTCTATAGGCTATGGTAACAACGCGTGAGTAGTGCCCAAGGTGCTTCTTATCATCAGGCGGGCTGTACACTTCTTTGTCACCCTATTCGTATAAAAAAACATGATTGTTGGGGTGTATTTAAACAAAGATTACTACAAAAATGATGTTTATTTACATTAGGTTTAGGTACAAAATCGTCTCTTATAAAATATAATACGGCTAACATTGAAATCACACACGAGTATTGGTATAAAAAGTACTATGAAGAAACCAAGAATGAAAAATATATAAGTTACGTCGACATACCTGCGCAGGAGTCGTTTAGGAGCGTCCTATGTGAGCTGGACTAACGGACGCAGTTGTAGTTTTATAATAGAACTTCTTAATTTAAAAACAATAGTTAATTGTATTTTTGATGATTTAATTTAATGATTTCACTAGGCGGTAGGCCCGTATGCAGGGTCGTCTGGGTAGGTACCACCGCCTTTCTTATTTCAGCCGTGAAACAGTTCGCTGTGTTTCGGATTGAAGGGAAAGGTAGCCAGTGTGATTACTGGGCATGGACGGCATTTCATCTTAGGCCCCAGGATGACAACGCACCTGCAATATCAAGTGATTTTTCCTTGTTATTGCAGGTGTCTATAGGCGGCGGTTACCGCTTTCCATCAGGTGGGCCGTCAGCTTGTTTGTCATCCATTAGTATAAAAAAAAAAAAAAAAAATCAATAAACAAAATGCTAATTACATCACGCTCAGGTGACGTCACAACGTACCAATCGGCATGTATGACGTCACCATCTTCAAGTTCTGTGGCATCGCACAGCACTAATAAACTTAGAACTCATCATAAGTCCCAACAATTGTCAAAAAACTATTTAGCTTCGGTGGTCGTGCAAGATCGCGTAAGAGCAGTTTGCAATACCGCGTATTTACAAAAGTCGCAAAATTGAAATATCGCGCCAGCGGGCTCTTAGCGCTGAATCGCTTATACTAGATTCTCATTAAGCAACACCCAGAGAAATCCCAAACAAGCTCAGTCAAAGAAATGTGTAGAAATATCCAAGATATTAACCTTTTTCTTCCATCCTGTGAATTAAACAAAAAGCACATACGCGGTATTGCAAACTGCTCTTACGCGGTCTTGCACGCCCACCGACGAAATCCAGTTAATAATTGAAAGTGGGGTGACGTCACAGCGGTCAGTGACACGTATTGGCGTTTTGGAGCGAAATTACAAACGGACTTTAGAAATGCTATATAGCTATCAGATTTTTAAAGCATTATTAGTCTTATTATTACACATTAAATTATTGCATATTAAATTATTTGATAAATGTTCACTAATAAAAATCTATCTAAACTAGAAAAGTTTCACGTCCTGAGGCGGGGATCGAACCCGCGACCGTTCGCAATCCGGGCGACTGGTCTAACCATCTGAGCTACCCAGGACTTGGGATATCCCTGTGAAATTCTTCTAGTCTATCTGTATTTGCGTTATGAGCTAACTTCCTTTTAGTTTAGATTGATTATTATTAGTAAATAATTTTTCAAACATTTATAATAATGTTAAAATCAAAATTAGGAATATTTGATGATAAATATTATTTTTTCATCTGCAATGGTAATGTTAGGAAGAGATGTCGATAGCAGGTCAATCGTGACGATTTGACTTTAAAACCGCGCTTATTCTGTTCGTAATAGAAGCGACTTTCGTAGCGCAACTTTACACATGATGCGCTATCTACACATACTTGGCGAGTGTTAAAAATCAGGCCAGCGCAATTCTATCCTTAATGACACGGCCATAAAGGCTAATATTGCCTGTATACAATCGTATTGCCTGTCTCTCTCTAAACTGACGGAGGTCGCCGAGGTAACTTATATTATTCATTAAATTGAGCACTTACACATAATTACTGTTCTCTTCTATTTTGGTTGACAGGGTGTGACGTCATACGTTTAGTATTTTAAGTGGTATTGCATTGTGATAATTTCATATAGAACTAAATATTTGAGAATGAAAAATGCACAGAAAGTTTGGGTGTTGTATTTTCTGTATATCTTTCATTTAAACAACGATTATTAGAGAATACACGTTGACAGACCAAGAGATTATTCATTCGACGCAGACATAAAAAGCAGAATCAAATAAAAGTCGCAAAATATGCGATTTAATGAGGTAGGTGCATAGAATTTAAATCAGTTAAAACTAGAGCATAAAAATGAAAATTGGCAACATCAAAAACATTTAAATTTTATTTTTTAAAATTGTTGAGTAAAAGAGATGACAATGAACAATGAATAATTCATTTTATGCCTACTGTACCGTCAATGCACTAGTTTATTTTGATTACAATACTTTTATCCACCTTAAAATGATTATTATTATTAATGTAAATAATTCATATTTGTAAACATGACTTTAATTCATATTATTGCTGACATTATTTAAATATGACATTGATTTATTTTACGCAATCGTTGAAAATGTTAAAATTGTTTAAATTTGCATGCTGTAGTATATGCCTAAATAGGTTAAGCTACTTACAGAACTTTTAAACATCATTGTAATAATAAAATGTAATAAAACTAGAAAAAATTTTTTTTTTCACGTCCTGAGGCAGGAATCGAACACGCGACCTTTCGCAATCCGGGCGACTGCTCTGACCACTGAGCCACCCAGGACTTGGGATATCCCTGTGACCTTTTGACCTTTTTATTACATTTTAATTACTAAGTAATTTTTCAAACATTTATAATAATGTTAAAATCAAAAATTAAGAATATTTGAAAGCAAATACCTAAAATACCTTGGTATTTGTAAAAGTACTCGTTTCGGATGTTGAAATAGAATATTTCGACATTGTAGGGTGGACGTTAGCTCATAAACGCAAATACAGATAGACTAGAAGAATTTCACAGGGATATCCCAAGTCTTGGGTGGCTGAGTGGTCAGAGCAGTCGCCCGGATTGCGAAAGGTCGCGGGTTCGATTCCTGCCTCAGGAAGTGAAAATTTTCTAGTTTTATTACATTTTAATTACTAAGTAATTTTTCAAACATTTATAATAATGTTAAAATCAAAAATTAAGAATATCATTGTAATAACCCTATTTAAAGCAAATAAACTTGATTTGATTTGATTTGAGATGTTCCAAAAATGTATGGAAACCTAGCCAGGTCTACGTACAGTTAACTGAAAAATAAGTAAAAACAATATTTTTTATAGAAAATAACTGCAACACAGCCAAATATTCATCATGGCGCGTATGTCACTTTGGTGACGTTTAGTTGACTTCTATGTCGCCCGCCATATTGCAATATTTAACAACGGTGAAATAGACGAAAATTTTCTACTTTTGTACAAATCGACTATGCATGAAAAGGAATTATTGGTATTTTACCCGGATTTAGGATATTATTCCTAATTTTTAGCCGACTTCAAAGAAGGAGGATGTTAGCAATTGGTCTGTATGTTTTTTTTTATGTTTGTTACCTTAGAACTTTTGACTGGGTGAACCGATATTGATGATTCTGTTTTTGTTCGATGCGGAATAGTTCCCATTTGGTCCCATAAAAAATTTTTGAAAATCCATTGGGTAGTTTGGTTTTTAAATAAAAAAAAAATGGAAAAATTAAGTCGTCTACGTATGCGAAGTTGCGGATATTTGCTTTCCTATGAATTTTTAGTGAAATAATACGATAGTAGAAAACAATATAAGCGCACGGTCACCCATCTACCTTTGACCTTCAAAAGTTATCACTAAATATTGTAAAAAAATAAAACCTACTCCAAAAAACTGAAAAGGATAAAAGATTTAAATTTTAGTAAGTAGGCACTCATCCCCTAGGAACATATTTTTGGAGTTGGTCCTAAGTTGTTTCCAGAAACCATAGATAGTGAAGCACCGACTCCAAAAATATGTTCCTAGGGGATGAGTGCATACTAACTAAAATTTAATTATTTTATCCTTTTCAGTTTTTTGGAGTCGGTTTTATTTTTTGTTTAATTTTTTTTTTGAGATAGGGAACATATACCTGGCCGGATATGGAACATCTTTCAATCAATGTTTTGGCTTTATTGATTAGTTAACTATCGAATATTTGAAAACGAGACACAGCAGCAGAAATAATAGGAATAAATAAAAAATTACAAAATCTAGTCATAACAATTTTTGTAAATGTTCAAATAAAATTGAGAAAAAAAATTGTGAGTCGCGTCCCGCGTCCATTGTTTAACTGTCATCTGCCAAAGCTTATTCTCTAATAGACACCGTAATAAATCTAAATATCTTTTAAAATGGCATACACATCTCACAAAATAAACTAATATATCATAAAATAATCGGAGTCTTAAATTACGTACGACATTACAAATAATTAAACAAATACAAAATGATTTAACCATAATACTGTTCACATTTGGTTATTAAAACTATAAAAAGGGTATGGGCTGTGTATAAAACAAATTCATTTTAGACATTATTCGTTAGTAATAAGAATCAAATTCGAAGTGTAAATTATTAAAATCCCTTTATAGATAAAGATGACGTCACGTCACCGTAACGCCGACGATCGCCGGCGGTTTTAAGCAATTAAACAAAAGTACAACATCCAAAATGAGCTCGGTCTTGAATAGCTATGTTATAAAAAAAAGTACTTAATTCATATGTAATAATATTTATCATAATTATGATGGTTACTGTCTGAAAATATAAAAATAAATTAATTAATAATTTCTGCTTTACTCTGTGACTTATCAATTTTCGCTGTCGTGAAAAATATTTGAAAAAAAAATTTGTATCTGTGAGTATAATAAATTGTAAGTACTAACACTAGGATTTTGTAAGTTAAAACTGTTACTAACAAGCTATGGATTTACATTATTCTGAAATAAATAAATAAATAATAATAATTAATTAAAAATCGTGGTATCAAAATGTTTTTTATTTATTTTTAATATTTTCTATTTTTGTTCTGATGAACTTAATAAATGTATTGTTAAATATTAAAAACTAAATAGAAAATCGAAATAATCATTTTTAAACAATTTTAAGTCAACTCCTGTTACATAATTGTCATTCACTTTGCTTTGAGTATATTCTGTAAGTACAGTACCTAATAAAAATTCAATGTTTTATTTAATCAATGACATTACATTTATTTATGTTTTGCTGTATGTTGTAATACTTGAGATAGGCAATGAGTAATAATTAAATATTTTGCTTTTCATATCCGAGCACATACCTATTTATATTGGACGATGCCCTTTAAGGTCTTCATTCGAATTCAGATTTAATGATTTAGATAAATGTTTCACTAAATTCAATGACCCTGTCGATAAGTATAAAAATACTGGATTATATTATCATGACGTCACGCCGGCGCATGCGTAGAGGACGGAACAGAATCATTTTTGAAAAAACTTAACTAAAAATCACTTCATTAATTTAAGATCATTCTTTAAAAGCTCTGAGGCAAACTATGTTCCATTAGTGTTTTATTCACATATTTTTATTATACAAGCCAACATTTTCAACCATTTCTAGGAGATCACTGTACTTTTTTTACAATATATAAAAATATGAATAAGTTTGAATAAAGAAAAGGAAATGTCCCAAAAATGTATGGAATCCCGGCCAGGTCTAGGTACTTACACCATAATAAAAAATAGGCAAACATATGCAAAATAGTACAATTTTTAATTGCTTTGTTTCGTGGTACAAAACAAGATTTTTTATAGAAAAACTGCAACACAGCCAAATATTCATCATAGTGTCTATGCCCCTTTGGTGACGTTTAGTTGTCTATATCACCCGCCATATTGCCATATTGAATAGTGTTGAAATTGACGAGCAATTTTAAATTTTGTACATGTAAGATGTACGTGAATTGTTAGTATTTTCCCCGGTATCAGGAGTGATTATTCCTGATTTTTTGAGATAGTATACATACACCTGGCCGGATATGAAAGTCTCCTTTATCAAAATTATTTACCAATTGATTATTCAATTATCTAAAAGAGAATTCTTTTGAACAAAGTAAAATATATAAAATGGCCGTCAAATCGAATGTAATATTATTAATAGTTGCCAGTTAATAAATAAAAAATAAGATCAAAACAGTTTGACCTTCAGACCGCCCTTACTGCGTTCGTAATAGAGGCGGGTTTCGCAACTGTTACACTTAATTTGCTGTCCTGTGTACAGTACACCGATTGTTCTATCGAAGGCTTGGATAATATTGACGGAGTGCAATACTAATAGTATTACTAAATCGTAAATTATAAAATATTTATAATATTCAAGTCCTAAGAAACAATACTATTGGTAAAAATGATACTATTTATAATAAATAGCTATTTCATATAAAAGAATCGACTGCATAGCTATCGATAGTGTGGAAACACTAGTCCACAGATAAAAAATATCGTTAAAAATAAAAATAGACAGGAATATTTTAGGGAATTCACTATATGGGCCGCCTGCGGCTCCATCCTCGTGCTAAGTTTCATATTAATCGGTTCAGCGGCTTTCGAAACGCAACAAACAGTGCCTTTCGCAATCATAATATTAGTATGGATCATTCTATAGGAAAAAAGTTGAAATTTCAAGATATAATGTCATTCAATTATCCAAAATATAAATTACGTAATTATATAGTTTGATTTTATAACATCAAAAGACAAAAAAATAGCTGCGTAGAAAAGGTACGCTTAAAACAAGGAACCGAGATCGATAGTTCTGTCTCCCTCCTACATCGAAGGCACAGATTATTTAATGTTTAAAGTCAAGTATAAATGCATCGATTACATTGTACATAGAATATACAAACATAGACAATTGTGATGATTAAGTATTCAGTTTGTATATAAATTAGAAAAATACTATCCATAATTAGCTATATCTACTGGCCTTACAATAATTTTGTTCCATTTATTACTATAGCAACACAGAGCTAAAAGGCGGGTCCAGTCTTTTGAGAGTATAATTTTTAAAACTGGAATGCCTTATTTCTTAACTTACTACTTGAGGTTTCTGGCTTTGGGTACTAATATTTTAGCCAATACTAATATTGGTAATGGACCTAATTCTGATCTAAAATAAATTTAAGTACAGTGTCTCTTTCTCGCAATATTTATAGGAAAAAGAAAGCATTAGAACTGTCAAATGAGTTCAATTTAGTTAAAGAAAGAGTTGTATGGAGATTTTTTCTAAAACCTGCATTTTATCACGTATACAATAAGGTCGAAAATTGAACGCACGTTTCTAAATGTCACATAAAATGATGCCGTCCTCTTTGTATTCATATTGAGAGAACGAGATGCATTAAACTCAAATCTAGATTTAGGGAGTGTTTTATAGAATTAGGTCCGGTAAAGATAAAATACGTACAATCGGTTGACAGTTCTATTTGAACACCTAAATACTGAATTGTTTACACTACACTATTCATAAAGCGTTATTATGTCAAATCAGACTTAAAATACCGTTTGATCAAATAAAAGAACTTATATTGTATTTCATACATGCTTTACACTCTAACACTAATGTGTAAATCAGCCATATCTAAGGCAAATCCTTACATCCTACTCATAAGATCTAAAAACTACTATACAATGTTACCAGCATCTTAAAAGCTACTAAAGTTGATCTATGTTTGCCAGATTAATGGTTATAAAAGCTACCAAAATACATTATTCATTTGGCGTTTTATTGTTACCGTCTTATAAACTACTACAGCAACGCGTGTTGCCAGTTTCACAGACTTTAAGCTACCAAAATTTGACAGTACACAGTAACTAAAAACTACTGAAGTAGCTCAGTGTTGCCAGTGTCAGGTTGAAAGCTACTAAAACTTGGGTAATACTTACGGAATATTTAACTATTTCTTTAACTATTAGGCATGTTATCACCCCATGTGCCGAACCAGTTGTAATTGTACATAGCCGCGTAAGGATGTTTTCTCTTCTTGTGCAAGCGCAGTGATTCTTCTGACGCGTACCAATATTGTGGGAACTTGTCGAATGGGTACTTGAGCGATTCTTTCACGTAGGGCTCTGATAGGTCCGCTGGAATAGGTGAAATAATTTTTATTTTATTTGCATCACATACATTGACAATAACCTAAGGGAGTTTGGCGGGATTTTGTGGTGTCAGTCAAGATTTTTGTTGCAATAATTTAAAATTGGCTCGGAGCGAACTTTGTGTTGTGAAAGTGGTGTAAACCAAGTGTTTGTGTGGACGTACAACTAAAAGATTATTAGAATAAAAGTGATTATGGTGTGAAAGACGATGAGAACTTTTTCGTGGTTATCCACCTCATCAAGTAGCATCATATGGAGACTGTCATATCATATATTTCTCGTCAAATACTCCTAAGATGCATTGAAATGAGTTACACCAGCATTTCGATGCAATAAATGAAGAAATACTGAAGACATGGCTGTATAATAAAATACAAGTGGCCCAGAGGGCATTGGAAAGGAAATTAGTGTAGGTAGTTATTAGTGTAATTAGTGTAGTGTGTTAATTTACTAGGTGGTAGGCCCGTATGTAGGGTCGTCTGGGTAGGTACCACCGCCTTTCTTATTTCAGCCGTGAAATAGTTCGCTGTGTTTCGGATTGAAGGGAAGGGTAGCCAGTGTAATTACTGGGCATGGACGGCATTTCATCTTAGGCCTGAGGATGACAACGTACCTGCAATATCAAGTGATTTTTCCTTGTTATTGCAGGTGTCTATAGGCGGCGGTAACCGCTTACCATCAGGCGGGCCGTCAGCTTGTTTGTCATCAAGTTGTACAAAAAAAAAACAATTGATGGGAGTTACACTTAGGGACCATAAAACAAACGCATGGCTTAGAGAGGCAAGCGGTGTTGCCGATGCCATCAAGCGTGTGGCAGGTGTTAAGTGGCGTTGGGAAGGTAATGTTGCTTGTAAACATGGTTCCTGGTGCAAGGCGGTCTTGGAGTGGCGGAAGTGGCCTTGGGGGGAATAGTGACCTAGAGGTAGACCGCAGATGAGCTGGAAGGAAAACTTGAGGAGGCAGGAGCTAATTCAATACTACTAAAGTGTGAAAATGGAACTAACCCCAACCCATTAGTTCAAAATACTTTACATCATTTTTAAAGCATTAATCGTATTAAAATAATTATCATGACTATTGCCCGAAATAATAATGCCAATATAATAGGTATTAACACCTACGTGACATGAATCCTGAAACACTGCCAAAAATTTTTGGGAGTAATTTGAATTTTAATTTGAATACTGGCAACATCACTAGTAAAATAAATAAATAAGATTCACTCACGTGGCGGTAAGCAGTACACGCAGAATATCCTATGTCGCCGGCCCTCGTGCGACTCCAAATGTTTCTTGTGTTGCTTGCGACGCGTGGACACGTGTGGGCAACACGGGCAAGGTATTGCTAGGTCTTTGGGCACACTGCCGTGCCTTTCGGCCGCGTGGGTCAGCAATGTCGATACTACGCGATATCCCTGGAGGGATAGGTTTGAAGTAAAAATGTTAAACAACATAATTGATTCTTAATTTTTGATTTTAACATTATTATAAATGTTTTAAAAAAATACTTAGTAATTAAAATATATCTGAACTAGAAAAATTTCACGTCCTGAGGCGGGGATATCGGGGATTTCACAGGGGTATCCCAAGTCCTGGGTGGCTCAGTTGGTTAGAGCAGTCGCCCGGATTGCGAAAGGTCGCGGGTTCGTTCCCCGCCTCAGGACGTGAAAATTTTCTAGTTTAGATATATTGCATTATAATTGAATTAAATTAATCTCCCCAAGAAGCACTTCTGAATCGTCAAAAAACCGTTATGTCTATCACATAAAATAATAATAACTAACATAATGTTTGTCTCTGTCTTGTCTGGATTTACGTAAAGCTAACAATGTTATTATGTCAGTTTGTCTATCGGTCTGTTGATCTGTCTGTTGGTCCGTCTGTTGGTCCGTCTGTCTGTCATACAGTCTATGACTGTCCGTCAGTCTGTCTGTCAGTATGTCTGTCTGTCAGTCAGTCTGTATATCTGACGGTCTGTCTGTTAGTCAGTCTGTCTGTCTGGCTGTCATGTCTAAAACTATTCATCATCATCATCATCACCAGCCTATATACGTCCCACTGCTGGGCACAGGCCTTCCTACATGGGAGAAACACATGCGGAGCTTGGGCCATAACACTACCACGCTGGCCCAATGCGGGTTGGTGGGTTAAAGTGGCTGCAGTAACCGGGACCAACGGCTTAACGTGTCGAAGCACGGTGGAAACAACGTATATCAAACTAGCACATGAAAATAAATTTAGAATCCTGCTTCAAAAATGGCTATTGATAAACATATTTTACTCGCTAGAAGAATTTTTTAAACAATGACTTATTAATTTTATACTAACAATGCATTTTAATTAGTTCATTATGTTTACAATACTTATATTCTCTTCACCTCAAAATTATTATTATTATTAATTTAAATAATTCATATTCGTCAACATGACTATTATTCATATTATTTTATTAGCTGACATTTAAATTTGACATTGATCTATTTTAACAATTACAAATAAAGAAAGAAAACGATGAAAAAATATATGCTCCAGACGGGACTCGAACCCGCGTCTCCTGATTTCCGGCCAGATGTGATTACCACTACGCCACCGGAGCACTAGGTATAACCTACTAATTTCTTCACCGCTTTCTTATCCTTTTCCAACGTTTTTATAGTAACCTTTATCTCATCATTCTCACCACTCATTGAATCATTGAATCTATTGATCTATTTTATGTATTCGTTAAAATTGTTTTATTTTGCATGCTGTATTATATGGCTCAATAGGTTAAGCTACTCGTAGAACTTATAAACAACATTGTAATAACCCTATTTAGAGCAAATAAACTTAATTTGAATTTGAAAAAGAGATTACAATGTTTGATTGTATCCGGGACCGGACGGCGAATGTTGCTTTCTTTTCGTAATCGAAGCCGGCCCCCTTATTCTCAACTGTCGGAAAATATTCGAATTTCGGAAACTCTATATCTGTCACTTTTTATCGCGGTGCGTCAAAGCGAGACGGCATGTGACTTTTCGAATCGAATCCGTGATCCGACAATTGAGAATAAGGGGTCAGATTGCTCAAACACCACTCAGCTTCTCCTACGTCAGTTGTCATCATATTACAGACCAATATTCAAAGATTACTCACCTTAAAGCAATGTTCACATCTGTACGGAAAGTTCTTCCATTTTGGATTCTTCTTTCGGCTAAAGATCATTCTGTAGGGATCTGTTGGGAACCAGTCTTCAGGATCCAACTGCAACTCCACCAGCTCTGTGCCTGATATGGACAGCGGTATTAAGAGAGGTAACACACAGTGATATTGAGATAGGTAGGGCACAGTGGTATTAACAGAGGTAGGGCACAGTGGTATTTAGAGATAGGCCACAGCGGTATTGACAGATGTAAGGCACAGTGATATTAAGAGAGGTAGTGCATGGTGGCATTGTCAGTGGTAAAGCACAGTGATATTAACAGAGGTATGCCATAGTCGTATTAACAGAGGTAAGGCACAGTGGTATTGATAGAGGTAGGGCACAAATGTATTAACTAAATAAGGGCAAAGTGGTATTAACAGAGAGGAGTCTTGTTACTGGCTTCTTGTAATTATTTTACTGTATATTTTTCTATGTGAAAGTTGTAAGCCCCCCAAATAAAATAAAATAACAGAGATATTAACAAAGGCAGGCCACAGTGGCATTAACAGAGGTAGGGCAGTGGTATTGATAGAGTTAGGGCACCGTGGAATAACATCAGAGATAGGGCACAGTGGTATTAATAGAGGTAGAGACCAGCGGTCCCAGTGGTATTGACAGAGGCCTACCTCTGTCAGCAGTAACACAGTGGATACTAAAACACAATGGCCATCGACATATGGGATTATAAATCACAAGAATTAGATCTGAGCTAATGGGGATTCTGGGGATTCTGTATTCTGGGCAAATCAATGACAATGCCAACAACCAAAAAGAAGAATTTAAGAGATGTAGGGCACAGTGATATTAAAAGAGCCGTGCCCCACAGTAGCAATTACAAATCGAATTTCGAGCTTTACTTATTTACAGGAGATCACAGTGAGATAACACTTCATTGTCTAGTCGACAGCAATGAGATAAAACACATTTTGTATCCTAATAAGTGGTGAGAGATTTGGTCCACTGTCTATGTATGTAACATCGCTAAAACTCTTATCTTATATTGTTGTGGGGCCATCACTAAGTCATTGTGCACTTCAACCCATTGGGATCTTTTGGGCCTCCCCTACAAAAGTATATAAGTGTGTAAGTTATATTCTGGACACAGGATAAGTAAAAACTTATCCTGTGTCCAGAATATAATGCCTCACTATCTTTATCTTATCTTTGGACAGAAAGAGCCTGTAGTCCTTTGACTTTGGATATGCTACTTATTGATGGCTCATACTGGTTCTAGCCAGAAAATTACAATGACACCAGAGATGCATCATTGATTCCCGATATTCCCCACATGCTCGACAGAGTTGTGTTGGGCAGAGTTGCATTTTGTGTAGCACATGGTTAGTAGCAAAATGCCTGTGAGCACCAATTAAGAAGCGAGTTGGTGTTCTACCGTTTGTTTAGATGTATTTACTCCATCCTCCTACCTCCTCTCCTAGGAAGGATTTGGAGTGTTTTAATCCTGGTATTTTATGCCATTCAGCCTTGTTTGTTTAATGCTCAAGCTCAATTTTAATATTTATTGAAAACCCAACTCAAGATTTTAATGTGTGTCTATAGATTAAAATCTTATTTATAGTATTAATCATTATGTATAGCCATAATGCCTGTATAGGCATTATGGCTATACAGCCATGATTGTTAGGTACAAAAGTATTATTACTAAACCTACCTTCAGGTACTATAATACGTTCTTGCTGAGGTAATATTATGTGCGGTTGAATCACAGAAGGTCCAGACAGATGTGGGGATAGACTTATTGTAGTGTTGGAAGCAGCAAGAAGACTCGTCAGAATTGTATTTTGGGCCTGAAAAGAAGTTGTTGCAATTAAATCCTTCTATAACCACTATATGGAGTATGTCAACCTTATACGTTTCAAATTGGATATGACTTGATGAGAACCAAACATTTTATTCCTTTCTTATGGCAGGTGTCTATACTTTAGGCGACGGTAACCACTCACCACCAGGTAAATACTTCTTGCCAATAGTCCCCGACACCTGTACCAGTGTCGCCTATAGACACAAGGACAAAATCACTTGGTATTGCAAGTGTGTTGTCATCCTAAGGCGTAAAGATGGAATGCCTTCCATGCCCAGCAATGCACTGGCTACCTTTCCCTTCAATCTGAATCAGAGCGAACTGTTTCACATCTGAAGGAAGAAAGGTGGTGGTACCTACCCAGACAACCACATATGGGCCTACCACATATTAATAATCTATTTTTGACTTTGGGCCCATTTTTTGCAGTTTACACAAAACAATGCGCAACAAAGCAATGTCTAGAACAGGTTTAATATATTCTTACCTGTAACAATGCAGCATTTGACATATGGGTTAAGCTCATTGACATGTCCACTTTTGGTTTGCGCTTATACCCTTTCGGAGGTCCTCGTTTCTTTGCTACCTCTCCATTTTTCTTGTACCTCACTACCTCGCCTGTTTCAGTTTTAGCTGGACTCTGAACGGGTGTTATCGTCAATTTCGCAGGCAACGAGTAACGGGATTGTAAATTTTTAACAATGTTATTTGCTTTCGTAACAATACTCCCATTAATTGCTAACGGATTAGCTAAATTTAATGGGTTATTGACAAACTGTGGTAGTGCTGTACTTGGTGCAGAAGGAAATATTGCTAGTGATTTCGGAGTATTGAATGCTGGTATTTGGTAAACTTTCAGGTTTAAAGATGAGCTGTTAAAAGTTTTCAGTCTTTTAGCACTTGGCTCGTCATCACTTGATTCTGATGGGTTCGTACCACTCAAAGGATCCTGGTCATTATTGACAAAAGGGTCCATGTGAGGACTTTCTGTTTCTTGGACGCAGAACATCTGTGGAGAATATTTGAAAATATTAACTGTGAGGAACCTAGCATGTAGGTTTTGTTAGCTTGATTCAAATCTAAGTTTGTGAAATTAAATATTTTGTTAATTTAACAGTTATAAAAGAGAATTTATTTTATTGTTTGTTAACCTGCATTTTAACTGTCTCTACTTATTCTGTTATTTATGATGTGATAAAGTGAGAGAGACAAATGCAGTTGAAAGAGTAAGGTATAAAATTATAAATATTTCTCCCAACAATTTATTTTATTTTTAATTTAACTGAACTAACAATAACTTCAATACTTAGTATTTATTCTGGCCAGTTTACTTTATCTATGGAATTATTTCACTGAAAATGTCATGAATAAACAACATTCGGTCAAAATAAAGTAAAGAAGTAAATAATTGCATTCAAAAATCTGTAGAAATTAAGTAAAACGTATATTCGCCAAGTTAAAAAAAACACGGGCTGCTAAATTAAACTCAACACAATTTTTAAACAAAATAAACTTACGATTCGATATTCAAAATTTAAATCAAATCAAGGAACGAACAGTAAAAATCCATAAAAATAACACAAGAACACACAAAATGGCGTATTTAAATCTTTAAAGAATGAAACAATGACCGATCTCATGAAATAACTGCACATGCTACTAAAAAGTTATGCTTACGATGAATTGATCTAATTATGACACGAAATTACTCATAGTATTGAATGAACTACCAACCTTTTTCGTGTTTTATAGTCAAATTATGGTTTAAAACATTCAAAAAAGACACATTTGATAGATTATTAACACGTTTCTATTGTCTGAAAATTAAAATAAAATCGAAACATAGAATAAAAGGTTATGCTCGGTTAATAATAACAAGTTCTCATCCGTCCATTCAACGAAAAGCGGTACATTGGCCGTACGCGACGTTACAATCACGCCTTACTACGTATACGATTTCTATTAAGTTATAAGCCTTATGCTATCAGTAATAAGACTGATAATCATTTTAGTACGTAAGGTTATAGTAAAACATTTGGCGTGGTATAATGTGCGTCGGAAGCGTCGGCTATTGTTTGACGTTTTGATTTAGGGTGGCAAGCGTAGTATTTAAATTACCTCAACATTTAACACAATATAAATTGATTCTATGAAAAATGGATGTAGACTGCAGATTTTATGAATTGACCTTTACTTTAGACAAAATATTTTACTTGCTTACAAAATAATTAGACATTAGTTTTAAAATAAATGTTACAAGTTAAATGTTGCGATGTAAAAAGCAGCGACCCTATACTAATTGAGCCAACTTAGTAAAAAGTAATCTAATAGTAATAAAGCTTATTGTAAGTTACGATATAGGTAAAGGATATATCTGCTTCAAACAATATCTGCTCGTAAAGATAAAAGTGATCTTCATCATCATCATACCAGCCTATGATGGAATAAATTATATAAACAAAACAAATGTCATTTTGTATAGTTTTGTCCCTTTCACTCGCTTCCTTTCATGCTCATCACTCATACAAAAAGGAAATAAAGCAGCCAATGTTATAATATTTCATACAAATGTCATGAAATTATCAAATGAATAAGATGTTTTCGAAAGTTGCAAACCATTTCTATGAACAAATATAGTCCATGTTTCAATTTATTGTCGTATTGACGGCACCACCCTGTATACAAGTAATAAATAATAAAAGTATAAATTATTAATATTATGCATTTTCAATAATAATTACTCATACGCATAGATATGCACGAGTTGAATATCTATTTGAAGAATGTTCGATTCTGTTCAATGAATATTCAATTTGAATGTTTCAGTGTAATTGAACTTATATGATTCATGTCCCACTTGTCTAATATATTCACAAACAAAGTTTTGTATATAATGGGCCTAATTCTGGGAACACACTTTATTTCAAAATTTAAGTACAGTATATCTCTTTCTCACAATAAGTCTTAGGAAAAAGATAGCAAGAATCTGTTTAGAGCTGTCACTTAAATTTAGATAGATTTCACAGAAACCATAGACAATTTTAGACAGCATGTACTGAGGTGCCTCCTAAACACTACATTTTATCACGTTCAATAAGTTTGAAGATTGAACGCACGTTTCTAAATGTCAAATTAATTGTATGACAGCGACCCTTTTCGTATTCATTTTGAGAGAACGAGATGCACTGAACTTAAATTTAGACTTAGCATGTGTTCTTCAGAATTAGGGCAAATCCGACGAAGAGTTTTCTATAGAATACATTTTTATAATAGACAGAGTACTTATTTATCTAAAATTCCTTTATTTCTGGGTAAGTATTTATTTTAATAGCAACAACATTGCAAAGTATACCAGTAATAAAAAATAAACTAAAATCAACGCTTCGGAACGAGCTCCATCTAGTGGCGGTAAAAATCAAAACGAAATGTACCGATTTGTTTTATTATAATGACGTTTGCTTCTAGGACAATGGAATAGATAATGTTTGAAATCTGTAATATTTGCTTATTTGTAATTTTAAATAATACGAAAGATTATCTTTAGTATTATTTATAATTACAAGGGCAGGGTCACATATTTATCTCAAAAGGCCTTGAAGACTGAGCCGAAAAAAAAAAATTTTAAAAAGGTCAAATTGGTGTTGTTAAATTTTTTTTAAACCGATAGGTGGCGATCCGATCATAGGCCTAATCAAAGAGTAATGTAAGTTTAAGGGAAATGTAAGTATAGGGGAAAAGAGCGCCCACTCGCGGCAATTTTTTGTAACATAAATTTGAAACGCCATCAGCGCCTCTGGAAAATAGTACGGGAACTACTACTATAAATACGTAGCTATAGGTAGGTTTGTATCTAAAGATTTGAAATCTAAATGGCGCGTATTTCCCAGATGTAAGTTATTTTATTTCATTGAGACTTTACTTTAATGTAAGGATAGCTTTTCAACATTAAAACAAACATTATCTCAATGAAATAAAATAACTCGTATCTGGGAAATACGCTTCATTAAATTAATGATTTATATTTATTTCAAAATAAATAAATAAAACAGCACATAATCTGTGACTTATTTTTATAATTTTTATATTGCAAACAATATTTTTGGGCCGCAATTTTCATTTTATCGTCTCCAACGTATACAATTTTCCTTTTTAATAATCTATTCACTGCTCTGGATTTTTACATCCAAAAATACAAAAGAAAGGCATTGTAGCAATTTTGTAATCCACAGTTCACAACACATTCAGAGTCCAAAATACAAAAAGCGTCTTTATCGCAACATAGCGTCTCCTAACGCAAGTAAATACACCAAGTCTTTAAGTTTATAGACTTGACACAACTTTCGCAGAAAATAATGGCTTCGATGTAGTGATATGGAAATCTGGACGGAGAAGTACTCTCAACTCAAAGTTTGTTAGCACAGAAATATATCAAAACCACTAGAACACACACGTAATTAGATAACTGAAAATATTAAAAAAACTCTTAATATTTTAAAAAGATATTGTGTGATTGTTATATTAATTAACGTAGCTTATTGGGTGATCAATGTTCAGTAAGTAGTTGTAAGTTTTTTATGGTAAGTGTTTGCGTATACTGTACGATATTCTTGAGAGCTAACTACATTGCTTGAGTCAAACAAAAGCAGCTGACGTGCGACTACCCGCCCGTAACACAGTATCTTACTAGTACGGAGGGTAGGCGTCTGCCTTCTCTGCAGTTATATCTGTTTATAGTTCGCTTAAAATTTAATTGTAGGACTTTTTCTCTTAGTAATTTACTATCGCTATTTTTATTATTATTTTAAACCTAGTGTCTGGCATAATTTTGTTAGAGATCTGTACTTATGTGGATCAATTTGGAATTTATCTTGCTATTCATGTGTTAGTGTTATATAGAAATATTCGATTAATATTGTTAATAAGTTCTGTGTTCGTGAATAGTGTTACGCATTAATGTGCTGTACAGCTATTAATCCGTAAAGATAGTCGACGTGTGACGAATCCGACGAGGTTTGATGTCAAATAAAGGTACAATTTATAATTATTTTGATTGTTGATGCTGTTACAGTTTATTCACGGTTTTCTAAAGCGTGAAATCACGCGACACTGCTACAGTTTTTGTAAAATGATACACATTGTAAAGTGGTTATTATATGTAATACATTATTTTATTGATATTTAACATAAGTTTTGATACACAAAATATAAACACATGAACTTTTCAATTATCTATGTTTAAAGGATAATTTTGGTCTGAAGATCGTGTTGTGATTCATAAAACAAATAAATGTATTTTTTTTGTCACTACCACTTTAGCATAGTTTTACGTCATATTATTATTATTAAAATAAATAAAGTGTTTATTATTATTAAGTAAATTGCTCAGAACTAACATAGAATTAAGTGTAATTTGTTATACTAACTGTTATGGGTATCACCCTGAAATAAACGATTATTAAATAAAGTAAACGCAAGTGCAACTTTCGGCACCCATTACGCGAGTGAATGACGCAGTTATAATACGGGTACAACCAGGGTTGCCAAGGGTAAACATATTATTCCTTGCTGCTAAAAGTCATAAATAAAATAAAAATAATAAACTTATCAACCTTTTACTAAAGGAAATATCAATTTATTGCTATTATTTTGTTTTTGATTCAATAATATTGTTTGTTTTCAACCTAGTAGCGGCAGCAGCGACATCTCACGAGACACTTTGAAGACTTCATTCAAAAAGGTCACCGCTAAGCTTCATAGATGGCGCTACTTTCTTTGCCAATAGCGTTGTTCTAAGAGTGCCTAATTCTTAAGATATATTCTGAATCTAAAGTTAAGTACTTTATGGCCCTAATTCAATTCCATAATTCTGGAGAGCACACGCTGTCTAAATCAGGGTATTCAACCCAACCAATTTAGACTTAACTGTGTTCTCCAGAATCTACGTCTCCCGGTACGTGGCTGCCACTCGAGGACCTTTCCGCCCCAACGGCCGTCAGTCCTTGCAATGTGGCCTGCCCACTGCCACTTGAGGCTCGCAATTCTTTGGGCTATGTCGGTGCTCTTGGTTCTCTTGCGGACTCATCATTTCTGACTTTATCACGTAGAGAAATCCAGAGCATAGTACTACTGGTACATTGCCCTTTGGGTGACATTGAGGCTCCTTATAAGGCCCATTATGAGCGGTCACATCATACGCAACAGAGCAAAATTTTTCAGTATAGTGTAATAGACCTGGCCGGGTCTCCATACATTTTTTTAACATCTCTTTTAGATTTAGCGTGTGCTTCACAGTATTAAGGGCCAGACTCCTAACCAATATTGAAATTAATTTTCCTCTAATTTAGGTTTTGTCACAATATTCTTCTATATTTCTAGAGACAGGGAGTCGTACAGTTAAAAAAAACGAACAAAATTGAAGATAACCATTTTATTCGAAAACTTAATCTATAATCCAACATCGTTTACAAGGAGATTTTTTTAAAAAGAAAGAAATAAATACTAACGACTAGATGACAACGCTGTACAGGACCAAGCTCAGAAAAATACTACCCAATTCCATAGACCTAAGGTTTAAAATGGCGCCGTTCATTCAAAATAGTTAACGTAGTAAGTGGACAAAATCTCTCTCCACCACTTATATCCACATAAAAGACAAAATCTGTATCCCTCGGAAGAAGAGAAAGACAAACTTTTGCCCACTCCCCAGGGAGTTTGCCGTGATACGGGACTGGTGATAAGCTAACAGACGCTTTTTTAAATACAAACAAGACTACTTCGAAGTTTTACGACTACATTATAACCTTAGTCTATATTCAATAAGGCAGTAAAAAGGTTGTTACCTCTTGATTAAAAAAAAAGAATTATCACATACAACTTGGTCTACGAATATTGGCACGGGATTGGCAAAAACTATTACATTTTGAAAGTAAATATCGAGTGTCATAATAATCGTGTTACAGACTAATAATCAATGTAAATCGTGTCCAAAATTGTGCAAGCCAATCCCATGCGAATATTCGATTAGTAAATCCTTAATTAATATATTTACAATCTTACATAAGATTTGGCTTTGATCATAGTCGTGGTTTTACAATTTTTTCAACTGGTCTCTTTGATTTGGTATAAAAATGATGGGAAAATAAATAGTTGCTGGTTTCCTATATTCCCAGTACACTGAGACAGATTAAGCTATCATTCTATCTCATTCTTTCGTACCAGCAACCATCTTTCCCCCGCTTCCGGTTAGGTGTCTTAGAAATGTAAAATAAATTATATCATTAATTAGGTTATGATACTTCTAAATTATATTTTCTACCATTTAGAAACACTCCTATTGGCTGGGCAATATTTTTTTGTTATTTACGAATTAATCATAAATACAAATAAATAGTATTGCTTTTATGTTTTATTATGATAATATAAAGGTAAATAATAAATTAAATACACTTCAACTGGCTGCAAAGGTTTGGTACAAACAAAATTATTGGTAATCATTTCTAAATTAAATCTAAAAGGAATGATTAAATATAAACATTTATTATTATTTACATACAAAAGAAGAAAAGATATGTGTAGAGGTCTAATATTTATCTAGTTTTTTTGAATAAAAACCAATTTAGACCATTTTAATGATATGCCTTGGTAATAAGAAAGAAAATTGAGCAAGAGAGGAATGGTTACAATAAGATTTTAATTAAAAAAATAATGTAATATCTGTACTTGAAATACAGGTCATATTTCATTGTCCTCAGAAAACATTATTTTTTAATCTGTAATATCAGTAGTCACAGAACAATAATCAGATAAAGCTTTTTTTTACTTTAAAGCTATTGTTATTCTATTGTCGATTTAATTTGAAATGATGCTAGAGGATTTTCCCGTGGTAGATTTGAATAATTTAGCACTGGCAACACTGCATGATAGCTTTTGTCTACTGGCCCATGTTTCACTAAATATTCAATCTTCATTTTGTTACGTGAAAATCGCTTGCTTCATTTTAGGAACTCCCTTTCGTACCGTCGATGCAAGTTGATGAAACGATAGTCAAAAAACTGATATTTAAGTATTTTTTTGTTGGTATTACCGCAACGGAATTTTTGTCTATGGAATAGAAAATGGCTGCTTAATTTTAAGACTATATTTATTGGTTTTTCTATTACATAATTCGCTATCGTTTCAAAAACTCGGATAAAAATTCTATTAACGTTAGCGTAGATAATTAAACAATATTATGATATGAATTTAAATTATTAAATGCATTAACACTATCACCAATCGTTCTTGGACGTCAAGAAATCGTTTGCGGCCTAAAGTTTAGATCTAGGCAGAATAGGACTATTTTAGCTAATCTTATAGATTTAGCAGCACATCTGTAAAATTTTCAGTTGTAACTATCTCTTTCATAATCTGTTTCTACTTAGTCGTCAAATGAATGTCAAAAGTTGGCGCCAAATATTATTAGTCAAAAAGTCACGCGAGATAATTAAAACTTAAAATCTTTAGAGAGATGTCGTTAAAATTGCCTAGGAACCCTACATCTTATTTCTAAGCCTAGCACAACTAGCAGATATATACATAGTATCTGTCATAGCCTCGTTACTTTACGAAGAATCCAGCATAACATAATATTTTGGACAAACCCAACAATATCCATAATTTTCTGTGGCTGTAACATACAGGTATGATTTTGACCAAAATAAACATGTCGTAATATGATTTATAATAAATTATATTATAAATAATCGTGTTATTCCAAGATTCATCATGAACGAATAAATAAATACACGTTTTAAATAAGTATGTAACACTTTTAAAATATCACTAACGAATCGTGCTAGTCTGATATCAAAGGTTTGTTGTTATCAAATTTTTTGGTGTCAATTTTACACTAAACAAATAATATTTTGCAACTAAACATATTCTTATAAGACACCTAATAAGTTCTTTACAAAAACTCATAGTTTCTCTATGGGCCCGGCCGCCATTAAACGTAAAATACCGCGAGAATGTCGTAATAATTTTCTAAGAGTCATATATTAAATCAATAAATATATTAAACTTTTAATATGTCATTTTTGTCTTACAAGCGTCTAATACAGTCGGAAATTATACAGTTTCGATTAAAAGTCCCAGTTTTTGGCATGGCGTTTGAGCGTTGACACATCAGGACTTGTATGTGCGGATTACGTCTTTGATTTGTGCCCTGCACAGGGGGCACTGGCCGCCTCCCTTACCCCGCCATTGCTGGACAGCGCACCGATAACACATGCACATATGTCCACACATATAAAGAACACTGTCAATTGGATTCTCATAGCAAATAGTGCACTCTGTTCCAGTCAGATTGCCTTCCCCGATCACAGAGTAAATAGGCTGATGATTCTGCCGGCTGGTTGAAGGTCCATTCGGTATCCTCTCGAGTCTCAGCGGTTCGTGTCCACTCGGGAGTTGGACCTGTTCATTGCAGCTGTTCTGAGTACTGGAACTGCATTGGGCATCTATCCTGGGTCTGGGCTGTTGATACGACGGTTGCGGCAGAGGTGCGCAAGAGGATTGACTGGAGACGGTCTGTAGCCCCGCGAGGCATAGCTGGGACGATGCTTGGATTGGCTGGAAAGATGAGAGTAATAGGTTATATTATGTTTAGCTAACGGTTTTGGGTACAGTCGACAGAACATCAAGCGTAACAGTTTGACCTTGAGACTGCCCTTACGTCGCTTGTAATAGAGGCGGCTTTCGTAGTGTAACTGTTACACTTGACGTGCTATCGTCTGAACATTGGTTAAAGATTTTTAAAATTTATTTGGAACGGAAGTTGGAACAAGTTTACTGAAGAATGGTTTAGAATTAAGTTATCTATTGTCATCGATTACTGGGCATGGACGGCATTTCATCTTAGGCTTAAGAATGACGACGCACCTGCAATATCCAGTGATTTTTCCTTGTTATTGCAGGTGTTTATAGGCGGCGGTAACCGCTTACCATCAGGTGGGCCGTCAGCTTATTTGTCATCTAGTTGTATACAAAAGAAATCTACTAAAACTCACCTCGATATAATGGGCGCTAGCGAGCGTCAAGCCCTGCTGATGGTTGGCGGCATTTTGCGCCCCGTTTTGCGGAGGCAGGCTAACTACAAGTACAGTGCCGCCAGAACCAGCAATGGGCGCCGCAGTCCCCGTGATGACACGAAGTTGCTGTGCCGGCGACGCAACCGCCTGCGACGTCAGCATCCTGACCTTCTGCGTGGCTCCATAAATGTCCACGAACGCCCACAACCGCAGTGTGTGGTCCACGTGCATGACTGTCACAGGCGAGGAGCCGTTCCGGCTGACACGGACTTCCCCATCCATTGTTAAAGTGACGGCTAGTTCATCCCCCCTGCCCAAACCATTTGCCGCATCCCTTCGTACGACCCAGTACTCTGGACGGTCAAGGAGCAGTTCCGCATCTGCTGGTAAATCGCATGGCCTTAACGTTGCAGGATCGCAAGAAGTCAAACCTATAGCTAAACTGCCAGCGTAAGCCGACTCCGTTGCTAAAATCTGGACTACAATAGTCTGCCCTGGACGCATCGGTCGCGCTGTGAACACATATCCTTGGCAAAACTCTGCTTCGATTCTGGCTGCCAGCCCTCTGTCGTTCACAAATTGAACGTTTCTCCCTTTCGTTCTATGGAGACTTAAAGGCACTAACGGATTGGCGAATCTTGGTGGAGGCAAAGGTTCTTCGATGTTGAGAGACCTCATGCTACCAACTAGTCTGTCTTCTTCGATCGGACTCTGATTGGGCCTCCTAACTTGATTTGGTGCACGGGGATCAGCGAACTGTACCGCTGTGCAATTACCGTATACATCTACTAGTGCCCAGAGCGGATTTCTAGTATCGACACCAGTGAAGAACAGACCTTTGTCTTCCCCATTGACTCCAAAATGTACATCACCAGCAGAATTGACATAGTAATGTAGAATGTTATCCTTCTCGCAGAATCTTTCGCCCAGTGCTTTGGCCCAGTTGCCTGGTTTGTTCGTGAGGTCCGGGCAGGCGTATTTGGGTAGAGAATGTGCGAGGGTTGCGGGATCATGGCTGGTGAAGCCGAAGCGGATGACGCCGCTCCAACTATTCGATATCTCGACGAAGCGGATGCAAACCTGGAAAGACGAGAGAATTGGCTTTTAATAAGTTTAAGGACTTAACCATAACAATTAGTTTTGGTAGGACTGTTTAATTCTAAAAACTTGACGATGGAAGGGTCAATGGATCTTTGTCTATCTTTAAGATGCATGACGCGTGAATGTACTCAACTTGCGATGATGTAAATATTTAAATGATCGTAGCAATTATAATTGCAGGCAATAATTTCTTGGATCACTGGTCAGTTCATATAAGTTCGACCTATCTGCTGTCTATGTTTTGCGTTATCAGAACTGTTTGGTATGTTAATATTACCAGCCCGCCGGCGTCCTACATCGCGGCATCTGAACAATACAAAACCTATCTGGTTTTTGGGGACTACGCATTTAATCAATTGATTGTTTTACATTGACGGCTTTGTTTATGACACACATGTTCTGACAGATAATTTATCTTTATCTTAGCTTTGTTATTTTATTATTTTATTCATGGCACCCACCTTCTCATTAACCCTGACGGGTCTGGCGCTAAACGCGACGCCTTTGCAGAAAGACTCCACTCTCTTCGCCAAGGAGCCATCTCTGGATACCCTGACGTTCTCTCCGTGCACGCTGTGGAAGCCCAGCGGTGGGAGGTTGTTGGGGGTCCCGCCGGTGCACGAAGTGCGGGGGGCTGGAGCAAAGAAAAAATAATGGTTAATTTGTGAAGACTTACACTTAAAACTGTAGTTGAAAAAGGAAATTGAGAAATGTATAGGTAAAAATAAAAACAGATTATGATAATGTTAAGTTATCTGTGCAACTTAAGCTAAATGAATTCAGTGACATATTCATTGTATTTATTTCATTATTATTTTACTCCAAGCGTAGTAAACAGTGACTTGAATACTTGAATAGTTTCTGTAATACAAAAAACTTATTTCTAACTATCAATTCCAAATTTTATGTATATATTTATCAAAATTTCTATGGTAGCATGCAGACTGAAGTCTTTGGTATTTATTTAGCAAATAAATCAGTCGATAAAATTTAAAATAACTGCCGTTTATTTTAATTTCACTTCATATAGTCTATTTTTATTTATTTAATAAACACGCCATCCAAATCTTCCTATCTGACTTTAATTTTAGCTAGAATCCAAGAACAGAGTTTCATTGTGGTCTCCCCTCCGTTACCAACCCCAAGATATCACACCACCTGCGCGGCAGATGCCACTACGCAGGCAGCTTGCGCAGGCGCACAGCTACGAATTCCAACCTTAAAACTCATTGTTAAGGGTTATTTTAATTTGGTGTAGATGTCAAAATATAGCATTAAAAGTCCAGATGCAACTAATGAATTACGGTAACTATTCTTATGTTGAAGTTGTATATAATTGAAGAAGATCAATTTCTGTATTATATATTATAGTTAGGTTTATAAATACTACGTTATTTACATAGCTATATCAAGGAAAACAAATAAATAGGTGGATAATTCAAATACATATTTCATTAAAGTATTCAAGCCAGTGGTTTATTACGGTTTTACGGGAACACTTTTGGTTTTACTCTGTAGGCTACAAGGAAGGAGTCCGTCGTACATAGCTCAATCGTGGTCCCAAATCACGACTGAGTATTGGAATTGTTACCCTACGGTAACTATGTTCGTCAATTCATCACCAGTTATTGAAAAGGAGTTTTTGCTACACTCAACCCTACAAGCGTCTAAAGTCTGCAATATATAACACCAGCTTTGTAGCAAAATAATAACCCATTTAAAAAGTCTACTCTTCACACTCATTCCTCTGAACACCATAATGCAATGTTACGATGTTACGCTCCACGGACCGCTCACTCTACCCTCTAACAGAGGGTGACACGCCATTGTGATCACACGTGCGCACGCTTCCTCCCTTTTTAAATATAAAACCCGGAAGCAGGGAAGTGTTAAGTGATTTACGCAACAATTCTCGTCAAATTTCGCGGTAATCGAGCGGGTGGCCGAAGGATTGAGTGCGGGTGATTAATAAAAAAAAACGTGATTGTCTGCGCTTGCAATAACCCCTTTTTTAAAAACAAATCTTTGTTTGTTGGTAGACCTGATAATGTGGCGGAAAGTTACTAATTTGACTGATTTAAAATTACATGAGATATCTTACGAGATAACAAAACAAAAATGAACGCGGAAACTTTACAATTCGGCCATGGCTTAATTTTCTTTGCTATCTATCACAACAAAACGCTTATCAATCAATATTATGTATTTTATTATGACATAAACTTCTTTATTAGATTACTATTGTAATTCTCTGAAATCGAATTCATATTTAAAACTCCTTTTATTTGTTGTAGGTACGTACAGCTCCAAATAAACATTAGAATTTTAAATTACTATATACCAAACATACATACCAACCATCAACAAAAAGTTGAGACTAATCTGACAGTTAGTCGGAAATAAACTTTCTTTTGTAAATCGTAATAAAATGACGTCCAGCGGATCCAATTGATTAGCGTGCCTTTAGACGAACGCTGGAATTCTGAGTTCCCATTTCTTTCGTCCACTCAGGTTGTTCCACTCATTTTAATAATTTCTTATTTATATTACAACGATAATGATGTAGATAACTATAGGGGTTACATAACAGCCAGGTGGTCCACCAAAAAAGTATTTGAGGGTGGCAACCATTTTGGTTTCAAGAGGGGGATCTCATATCCGGCGGAAGGCCAGATCAATTTATATTCGGTTTTTCTTTATATTTCTACGTTTTGAAATCGGAAATTCGATATGTTTTTTTTTCTTTGAATCGGAAGTACGAAATTGAATAAGGAATTTTCGGATTAAATATTGCAATGTTTTCGAAGCTTAAAAACCAATTTAGATGTAAAACGTGGCTCACGTCTCACATTACAAAAATATTTTATATAGACTTTGTGGAAATGCAATAACGCACCCCTTAAACTTATAAGGGGTGAAATTTAACCTAATTAAAAAGAATATTCAATAAACATTTCACTCCCTCTATATTTTTACACGAAAATTAATATGCGACGCGTGTCCGCCGATACTTAGACGCACATTTGACTTATTAGTCAATTGCCTTACTTTTAATTGAGCTGTCAAGACATATTAGTAAATGGTTTCACAATTAAATTTTATGTTTTCTTTATTGAAATTGTATTAGGTGCATGGTGGCAGTTCTTTATTGTTCAGATCGTTACAATTACAAAAATCACAATCAATTGTTTAACGGTCACTTTTTGAATGCTTAGGTTAGGTATTTGCCAGTTTGGGTTCTTAGGTTCATAATAACATACAAGTAGGTAGGTAGGTAGTAGGTGGGTAGCAATGCCCCAACTTAACCGAATCTTAGGTATTTGTAAAAATACTCGTTCGGATGTTGAAATAGAACATTTCGACATTGTGGTAGACGTTAGCTTATAACGCAAATACAAATAGACTAGAAGAATTTCACAGGGTTATCCCAAGTCCTGAGTAGCTCAGATGGTTAGCGCAGTCAGCCGGATTGTGAAAGGTCGCGGGTTCAACCCCTCAGGACGTGAATTTTTTCTAGTTTAGATATTTTTATAAATACAAGTAGGTATTAACTGACTGGTAAACAAGCAAGTGAGGAGCTTGGTGGGGTACTGGTTCAGCGCTCTGGTATCGATAACGAAAACAAAGCGTCTTTCGCCATGGTCGATCCCGGGATGGGTCAATCCAAATTTGTAAATTCTCAATCCTCCGTGCTACGCGTCAAGCTGTTGGTCCCGGTTGATGCAACTGGCTTATAGGCTGGTGACACATACATAAGTTTTACAATAGGAACGATGTGTATACCACATCTATGTTTAGTGTTGAAAAACGCAACATAAACAAATCAAGCAACGCCTTTTGCTTTCTCAGAAGCGCAAACGCATCCAAATGTCACCTCTGACGTCACAGCGTCTTCCTGGTGCAACACCTAATCTAACTTTAGACGTTTGACGTCAAAACTGATCTAGATACTGTGGTACAACTTTTATTGCTTCATTTTACTCTATAGTTCTATTTCTAGCCAGAGACAATGAGGTGGGGATGGGGTAATTGACTCTGTAGTCAATTTAGTAACATTCGCTGTTATAAACAGCATAGGGCAGAAAGTCATGATAAAAATAGTCAAATTATTGTTATTATTTTGCTAATTACAGCATGATGAATTTATCTGACATTACATTAGCTGAGACGTAAAAATTAATAGCAGTCATAAAAGCAGTTTTAGTATCTCTATGGTAAATACTTCAACATGGTAAAACCTGCCTACAGACCGCACGGGGTGCGCGTCGTGAAAAAAAGAACTATAGAATTACATTTAAACAAACCACTGAACACCCTAAAGTAATTATCAGATTTCCACATTTGAAAAAGAAACAGGATGCATTGGAGCATCGGTGCGGATCTCCGGCGAGTCGCGGCGCGTGATTGGTCGCCGGTCGGCCAATAGCGGTCAAGGATTTATTTACCTTTTGTTTATGGTACATCACACGAAAATGGACTTCCTTTGTTTGTGGCTGGTTTACATTTGAAATAAGATTGCACTGTTTTTGATCTTAATGTAAACTTAAATATTTGTAAAATTTTCGATGAAAATAACGTATGTTAGTATTTTTCCTGAAAGGAAAATCATAATTATTTTAAGAATCAAACGCTCTTAATTTCAATGTGCTCATAGCTCAAACTAAGTTCTTTTAAGTCGTCATAAATTTATCGTGCCATCGCTTCAAAAATTCAAAATTCAATACAATTCAAAATTCTTTATTTGCTCTATATGCGGTGAGAAGGGTGATAAAATAGATACAGATTCGCGCATATAACTGTGGCATCATCATACTAGCCTATGATGTCCACTGCTGAACAAAGGCCTCCCCCATCGATCTCCAAATTAAACGGTTCTGCGCAGCCTGCATCCAACGGCTCCCCGCGACCCTGACCAGGTCGTCTGTCCATCTAATATAACAGCGTGCAAATATAAATTTCATTTCCAACATGATAATTAAGTATAGAATAAAATCGATATTATTCATAATTAATTACTGTCTTAGATATATTAATGCAAATTTCAAGCGTCTAAAAATAATCACCTGATTTTGAATGTCTACAACAGAGATAAGATTGAATTTATTAAAAATCTATAATATTTCATTTATGAATGAATGTCAAACAAAGTTAATATAGGTACAATACAATTAAGCAAAATAGGAAATAGTTTTAGGCATTTTGCTTCGACGACCACTTTAGCAGTGGGGAAGAAGTGGCGAAGGAACTTCTTTTACATGTTTGTAACGACATTTGCAAACATTTAAAAGCTTTGAGGATCTCGGTGGCTCGGAAAACAACTTTCGCCATGGTCGATAATCAAAATTTATAATCTCCAGCTCCTCCGTGCTTCGGAAGGCACGCTAAGCCGGTGGTCTCGGGTGTTACTACAACCGTTTTAACCCACCAACCCGCATTGGGCCAGCGTGGTGGTGTTATGGCCCAATATCCTCATATGTTTCTCCCATGTCGCAAGGCTAGTGCTCAGCAGTGGGACGTATTTTGGCTATTGTATTAAATAGAAAAGACCATTTAAAATACCAGGCAATGACAGTATGGTCACTGTACCTGAAAGAGATACGCATGTTCGTCTAATAAACAAAGAAAAATCTAATGAGAAAACGATAATAACTTACATAATATTGCACCACAAAGCAAAGACGATACGACCAACGATTACTGTCGCTATCTTCTACGTTCTATCGCATTGTGTATTGAGAACTGTTAATGTGCCTCCAACAAACACTCATTAAACAGATTAAATAAGACCACATTCATGTTTTAAGTCGTCAATCAGCTCGAAAACATGTCGTGACAATCGGTCTTGTTGATGTTTTACCATCAAACAAACGCGATGACGCAATTGCGAAATTGTTGAGCCCACAACAACAGTTTCAGGTAAGGGTCGACCAAAACAGAATTTTTCGGCCAAGACCGAGAATAGTTTAATCGTGAAAAGATGAAATATTGTATAATATTTATGGTAATATGCAAGATTTGTGCATAATATCACAATCGACAGCTAACTCCCGCACTGACCGCTCAAAATATATCACAAAGTGACGGTTAACTTATGAAATTATCAAAGACAATTGACTCTTTAGTCTTCCCGTGACCACGATCGCTCTAAAGTATTCAAAACGTCGGGTGTTTATTAATATTGTAACATCTTTTTACATTAAATTATATGGGACGCGTCAACTCGTGTCTGCTAATATTTAAACGCTCATTCGACTTTTTAGTCAATTGAGTTACTTTTAACTAAGCTGACGTTTATGAGAAAAAGAAATCGTTGCACAACAGACTGAACACATGAAAATTGGAGCAGTTACTAGAAGCTGTGGAAGAGGCGTCTATTTTCAATCAACAAGTAAGCCAGAATATGAATAACCATTATACAAAATGGATTCCCAAATGGATTTCTCTACTCCTACACATCTGTGAATGTGCGAATTTTCTCGAGGGGTTAGTATAATGAAACGACTATTGTTAAAGCATTAAGGGCCGACAACCCTTGCGGTTTTATGAAGTCCTGGTATCTTTTATGTACTACACACCCATCGAGGAGCCTTAGAAGAAATAACTATTAAAATTACAATCAATTCAATAGAAACCGTAATAATTTGAAAAACTCAAATTCGAACTTGAATACAAAGTTCGATTTTCAAAAATCCGAATTTTTTATTTTGAATGTTACAAACACAAAAATACGTTATTTATGTTTCACAAGTTTTTTAGGCATGAACGAAGGCGTTCAGTCCCTGTCTGAAGACATGAACTTCCCTAGAAACTAATATTGTCTATGGTAACCTTAAAATATCGATTAGCACGTGTACTGTGAGAGGTAATATAAATTTATAATTAAGATTTTGATACAAAGCAGTTGTTATTAATAAGTGTAGTGTGTGTAGTTTATTTATAAAAGATCTTCAGTAAGTAGTTCAATGAGCTTCAGTTGATACTAGACATTTAAGATGAAGCAACATTAAAAAATGTAGACAATCCTTCTTTAACATTATTTTGTGTTTGAGGCAAATGTAGGTATTGTATTTAACAGCAATATTTCTGTTTAATTTCTTGTATGTTAAGTTTTTTACATCAAAAAAAACCTCTTTAAGCCAGTGTAAGTGTTTCTGCTTTCGAAATAAGAGTCAGGGACACTTTTAATAAATAAGGAGAAGATTAATACAGGGGTATTGCAGGGGACGCCTCCCTAATTCTGTATGGAGGACGCCAGATGTCCAAATGTAGGTTATTTCACGGCAAGTTAATAGAAATCGAATTACGTAGCCATTTTGGACTTTGGAGATTATTTTCGTTCGTGTTTTTAACTGATTTTTATTATGTAATGAAAGAAGTTAGTAATTGGATTTAGGGTTTAATTAAAGTTTCTATGTAGATGAATAGCCTAAGACAGCGTTTACGTCTGTTACTTTCTGAAAAGTGAAAAACAAGACAAGAAAAAATAATTTAATGGCACGTGCCAGCTTGTATATTGATACCAAATCACAAATATTCTACCACAATGCTTACTAAGTCAAACACATATTACTTCTAATAAAAACCAACTTAGGGAGTGTTTTTAAAACATATTTAGTTTTCGAACGATTAACCAAAAAGTTTACAAAACACGGAGCTACATTTTTAATCTGTATCACTAAGTTCCCGCCAAAAGTCTAGCAATGAAACTCACCATGGTCTCAGTGCGCGAACGGTCATGGACCTCGTTCAGATACCATGACGGAACTATCATGAGGGTTGCCAACTTCAAACAATAAACAAGCGATCCGCCTCTTTCTACCACCTGTAGTTTGACCGTCTGTCTTTTTCTAACACACTAATGGCTCGATGTATGTAATTCTACAGTCTCCACCACGGTTATGAATTATGATTCATATAACATTTTGCAATCCGTTTTTTCTTGTATGCTGCTCCCGTAAAAAAAGGTCGAGCGAGTGTACTTATGTATATTTATGTGGTAAACGGCGCTCGTAGCAATTTTAACAATTTAGATCATTATACATACGATATAGTAATATGTATAGTTAATATTTGATTGTGTCACTATTTTTTTACCTAATATTTTCTTTTTTAAGTAAAAAAAAGAAATTTTATAAACAGGGCAACTAAAAATACTAAGTAAGCTAATAAAAATCTATTTTGGGCGATTATTAAACGTTTTGTCGCCGAAATTAGATTTTTTAGTTGCTCTCAGTATTTTTGTTGGTTAGGTTAGTAGGATGCCCAGTTAAATTCAAGCCAAAAAAAAAATTTGGCGAGTGTTGGAATTATCCACATTGTAACATTGTAAGGATGAAAAGCCACTCTTCGTCAGGTTCCTCGATGGTGAAAGAGGTTGGTGGAATTAATCCGTGTTCTATTATTCTTAAAACTTTTAAATCCAAATCTAGAACGACCGGGCTTTGTTCATACAAAGCTAATGTCAAGTGTCAATTATGTCAGTGCCATCCATAGACAAACTCTCTTATAAATACTCATTTTTATTCACACACTCTTGCCGAAGTAATTGGTAACAATTTAGCGTAGTTTTCAATTAAAATGATTAAGATAATCGTAGAAACATAAACTTTCACAGTAATAGACGACCCTACAACACAGTAAAGAATACTTTTATATTTTTATTACACTCCATGACCGTTTTTGTAGTCTCAATTCAATTAGAATGTTAGCTTCGCTTTATCCTCTTCGAATCTAACAGTTTTTTAGTATTCTTTAGTTACGCTTATTACTTATTTGAGGTTGCTCTGTGAAATCAAACGCGAATGTTCATTCGACTTGGCCAGTGTCTATTACGTTTGATATGGTAACGACAGTACCGAGATGTTAAATATTATACTAGCTTTGAGTATACGAGATTTTCTGAAGTTGAAGCAGGCAACACTGATCCAATTTATAATTAGATTCAAACAAAGACGGCGTGTTTAGCGAGAAACGTACAATAAGAAGATATGGATGGGACAGATTGAGTTTTGTACTTTTTGTGTGAATACCAAGTACCCTTTGAGGATAAATTTAACATACAGAACAAAGCCTTTCAGATGTTAGACAATGTTTATTTCAACACGTATTCAGCTTAATATCAACAAAGTTGCATAGAGTTTACCCAAAAACATCCAACCTATTCGGCAGACTTTATAGATCCCACTGCTGCTGTCTATGGCACAGCCCCCTGATTGTAATTACCGAAGCCCAAAGGCCCGGGTGTAGGGTCGTCTGGGTAGTACCACCCCGCCTTTCTTATTTCAGCCGTATAACAGTTCGCTGTGTTTCGGATTGAAGGGAAAGGTAGCCAGTGTAATTACTGGGCATGGAAGGCATTTCACCTTAGGCCTCAGGATGACAACGCATATTTCACCAAGTGATGCTTTCCTTGTTATTGCAGCTTGTTTGTCTTCTAGTTGTACAAAAAAATGGTAACAACTTCGGAGACGAGTCCCCCTGCCATGAGCTCTGTATATCTTTCATCAGGAACACAATACTAGATATAGCTGCGATCCTCTGTAAGGTTTTTCTTACTCATCCCTTCTCCCTGATTGGGTATTCTGCAATTCACTCTATATTCACAAGTTCACAACGTCTATCCATCTTAGGTATTCCTCTCCTTACATTACTCAACTTAAACCTTCTACAAATATGCTTTGCATTGACTTTGACACTGCATTTTCTATATTGATTTATTTCTTATAATACCTAGTACCCACCTAGGTTACGTCCAAGAATCTATCAAAGTCTATAAATATATTATTTACCTTCGCGGAAGGTCTTCTCTCACGACCTTTAATAAAGGTTTAATGGACATTATTATTAATGATCAAGTCTCACAAACAAGGTGGTTTACCATAGACAATGTATAAGTTTATAAAGTAAAACGTAGATTAGGTTTTTGGCGGCATTTCATGGCGTCAGCTTCTGTACAGATTTTTATACCTAACATCACAAGTATTCTAAGTTGCGTCATTTTGTTGTAAAATTTTGTGAAACAAGCATGTCTTATTTTAAACCAACAATAGGGATCATTGAATACGTTTCTTTGGTGTAATGTGAGGATTTTTTTGATAATAATGCCATGAGCTATAAACGAGGTAACTATAAACCAATGTTGAATGAAAACCCTAGACAAAAGCGCGTTATTAACACAGACACAATTGCTACAGAAAATCATCAACCGAATCAAAACAAACTGGGAAAAATGGCCTAAACATTGAAATATTGGCAAAGGTACTATGTAGATTTATCTGAGATTGATATGCCCAATTGAAAGGCAAAATTAACTTGAAAATTTAACGTGAATTGTGCATAACATACCATAACAATAAAGAAAATTTTCTTTCACACATCCGTTAGTGAACGTCTTCAAATAGCAACAGACAATTTTATTTTTTCTACTACACAACCATTTATACCACTCTCGCTTATGTATGGTCTTATAATCAAAGTCATAGAGGTCATAATCAATCGGCAAAAAGCTTGTTGCATGAAGCGTGTCGATCTAAAAAATCATAGTGCGTGACAGTGTGCACGCCACACGCACCTGTGGAGAAGGGGTGAAAGAGTTAGCTGGTGAATGAAAGAGAGGGGGATATTGCATAATGATAGTACAGGAATGCAAAGCTGGCACTGCAAATTTAGAACAAGATCTACAAACCTTTATTGAGTTTTCAAAATCTGCAGATCAAGTTGCATATTGGAGAGTTTGAATAAGAAAAGATATGCATGGTATCCTCTTGGAACTAATTTGAACAAAGTCGTGGTAAATATAGCTGAAATTCCTAAGAACAATTCTTGGGTAAGGAACATTCGAGAGTAGAATTGGAATCGCTCTGTTGTAATACTTGAACTTGGTACTCTTGGAAAGGACAGGGAAAAGCGAAAGAATATTTAGACACCTTTGATGGAAACCATTTTCCTTTCTTAAAACTATTATTATATCGATTCTGGTTACTCAGCACCGAATATACGCCAGATGGTCAGAATAATTCTTCCATGATTCTTTAAATACATCTCCCGTTACAAAAACAAAATTCTAAAACCATAAACACGACCCCACGGCCAAATCCCCGTGGGCCGATGCCATGTGCGACAGTTGCGACGGAATTAGCGCATGTATCCACTATGGTCTACTCCCCCGCGCATAGACAAATTTAAGGCGCCCTTTTATTTTGGGGTTACTTTGGGTCATGTAAGGTAAAGTAACATAAGTTAATTAAAAGGACTAAATATAGACACATTTTTAACAGACATTCCATTTTCTATTGCAGAATGGACATCCGAATTTTCACTTTTCCAAGTTGGTACAAGTTTCGCGGCAATCGTTGTTTGTATCCGGCGGTGAGCCCATCCTGTCGATTGCGGTTTGCTCACGTTTTTGTTGATAAAAACGACAGACAAATTAACAGTAAAAATAAAACTATAGTGTTTTTTTTTTTTGCTGGACTATTTTTCATCCCAGGATAACAATGCAAATATTTAGAAAAGTGTTTAACGAAAATGTCGTTAAACACTTTTCTAAATATTTGTTTTTTTAGATAATAGACGAATCAAGAACCAAAAGGTCAAGTAACACTATCGGTATTGTTCCTTTAAGTATATTCTGTTCTTTATTTGTAACAAAGCGTGGTAATTTATATAATTAGATTTCATCAGTTGCGCTTGCGTCTCCCGCCTACAAAAGACCTTCTCCAGCATTCGTGATACAATCATTAAAGAAAATGACGTAAGTACAATTTAGGCTTAAACTTATTAATCACTTTCCATCGGGCGCTTACAGAGATTTAGTCGTGGGAACGATAACCATGCGTGTAAACAGTTGAAACGTTATTTAAAAATCATATTCATCTACTTTCATCTCTATCTCTTGTCAATTAAAGTTTAAACCCCTTCGCAAGTAAACAGTAGCGGCAACTTGATAATTAACATTTTTTCTCAATGAATTCTAACTTTTACTCGCGGGAAGGTTATAAATAAGCTTGTAAACTTTTAACAAAATGTATTATGTATATTTGACTCATCAATAGTTTATGGAATTACAATTGATTTCCAGGATTGCATCAGATTACGTTTCAAATGTAAATGAGAACGTTGGTGGCCATATTGTTAAGATGATTCACGAGTTGTAACTTGTGTGGTGCAACAGATGTAAAATATTTTTAAAAGAAACAAAAGAAAGAAGGTTTTATATCAGACTTATAATGTTCTGTAATCACAAATAAAACAGTAATGACACACTCTTGATAGACAACAAACTTGTACAGTAAGTGCATTGAGCTTTTTAAAAAGTGCTTCAGTCAGAAGGCAAGGACAAACCAATTTTTAAAGCACTTAGAGCTTTATCTTCAAGGGAGGAGAGATTAAGTTTTTTTATCACTTTAACGGCTCTATTCTCACGGTTGTTGAATCACTAATGATATATCAGACTGGTTTGGTGTAATTGTAACCTAGTGTCTTGAATCCTATATGGGCTTAACTTTATAAAAAATAAAACAACATGGTTCCATACGTCTTTCATTAGAAGGTTGAATTAGAAACATTTTTGTTAGAAATTATTCTGTTGATATTTCTTACTTAGAAAAACCGTTCCCAGCAGTATTTAATACATTCTAAATTTTAAAAATCATGGTAATACCTGGTAACAGGTGTCTTTTGTTAACTGTCTCAGTCTTAACTACAAATATTATTTTATTAGTACTAATTATTAACAATTTCATCTGTACATGTTTTTTTATTTAATTTGAACACATTTAACATTATGTTAATAAAAATGCGTTGATCATTAAATCCTATTTCCTTCATAGGTGGTTCCCATATCGATTTGTATTGAAGTCACAAAAGAATTGTCACTTTCAGTTTTTCTAGACTAAATATTTCAACTGTATCGCTATGAGACCCTGATGTTGATCGGATAGATATAACGGTAACACATCCCGTTTCCCACGTAATTGCTTATTCTTTTTACAGCAGCTATAGCCGCCATCTTGACTTTTTAAAATTCGCGCTTACTGTTTATTTTTATTTTCGTTTGGTCAATGAAACTAGTGCGTAAAGCCTACAAGACACAGGATGCGAACTATTTTTTTTTTACTATTTTAACTTGTTTTATGAAACTTGCACCACTGTCTCATGTGTGTGACAGGATGAGTTACTTTTTTTAATTCAATCGACGCCGTGGGAAGCTTTCAAGTGCAGCCCCAGCTTTTTTATTCTTTACTATAATTATACTGTTATTGTTTATTATTTTGTGAGCTGTAATTTGTATGTTGATTGTTTTAAAAGCAAATTAAGTTTGTGACTTGTATACGCGATAAAGGGCTTAATGTGAATATAAAAGCAAAGAAGTTTTAACAATTAATATCTTTAAGGTTGGAACAAAGAATAATGATAAACTCGTAAACATAGACCATAAAACTATGGTAGGTATAGAGTTGAAAACAAAAATTCACGCGTCTTCCTCACTTTAAATCCTTGCCAAAGGAATCATAGAAAATTGTTCTCGGTGTGTTGGTCACGTTCTGTCTGACTATCATCATTATATACCACACTAGTAAATATTTCAGTTGGAATCGTTGCGTTATTATACGAGGTAACCAATTTGCACTGATTGCACACATGTACGCTACATTTGGTAAGAAAGAAAAGAAAAATGGCGGACCGAATTTTAAAAATAAGTGCGAATCTGCAAATGCATATACAGTTACATAATAAGTTAATTTCTAGTAGAAATATGTAAAGATTGATTAAATAAGTGTTTAAGGATAAAAAAAATTGGTTTCAAAATCTATAGTCGCCATATTTATTTCCATCTTGCAATAGACAAATGTGTATTATAATATTAACCCAGTTTACAGAGAATATTCAATGAGTTCCCTTTCAAATTCTCGAGAGACATCTCTGATCTACATGCCTTAATTTAGAGCTGGTTTTACGTAACAGCAATAAAGGGTAAGAATTCGTGTAGACGCCATGAATTCTTATGAGGATTCTAAATATTACGCAACACTACAAGTAAAAGGTAAATATTCATGCCGTTATAATACCCTAATAAAGCAGAGACAGATAAAGCTGCTGGGCGCCAATTAACAGTGACACTATTTTTTATTAGGAGCAAAGGGATCTTTTCGTTAAGCCTGTTATGTCAAAACTTTTCAATCAAAACTTTCTCCGTTTGTTTACAAATAGAATCACAAGTATCGATCCTTAAGAAGTATCGAATGACAAATCGATACATCGGAATCGGAAAGGTGAAGTTCCCACGGTCCGTGAGAATGGACGAGCGAGCAAGAGCGAGACGAGGACAGAGAACACTCTGTTGCAATATCGAGCAGGACAGAGATAGTGTCGAAATGTGCGTTACGACTACAACGGTACATTAGATGAGTGTTTTTCTTTGGACTCTTCGAATGCTATGTTCGCCTGGTACAGTGAACTTGTTAAAATCGATTTCTAATAAGTTCAAGGCCTTAAAAATTTACTCTTCAAATTATTTAGCGCTTAAATAGTATCACCATGTAGATTGATGATAGTTTTAGTTTATCTGTAAAAATTTAGCGCATCTAGAGTTTAGTCTAATCCTTCAATGCCCAGACGTCAACATAAGATGACAACTTAAGATGACGTCTGGGCATTGAAGGATTAAGCCTTGACTGATGTCCTAAGTTATTTATCGTCTTCAAGTGATGATCTCCGATGAGGTGGCGAAAAACACTGATCATCATTCAAGCAGTCATTCTAAAACGTTAATTAAAATAATTCGTCATTGTTTGGCCATATAGGCACTTGTGTATACTCTTAATGAGCTCTCAAAATCCTTGGGCGCGTTGTTATTGTTAGTTTTTGGCCTTGGCTTTTACTATTACTTTATTAATTTCAAAAAGGATTGATACAAGCTATAATAAAAATTTAAAAATAAAAAATATAAAAAAAACAAAAGATATTGGTCCTTTTTTGTTTAGCAAAAAGTCAAGCAAGCAAAAAGTTTGTAATACATATAACAGAATACATCAAAACTTGTAGCAAAATTAAAACTGCAAGGTGTTGAGAAAGGAAACGACAGGTGAATTTTGTATTCACATATTCTAAAAGCAATAATTGTGTCCCGGAAATGATACATGTTGCAAACTCATTGATTACAAATTCAAAAGTGGTACCGAATGACAGCTATTTGAATGCTAAATATAGCACGCGAATGAGCACGTTGAGGCTATAGACTTAATGATTATTATCAGTTGTCTCTTTTATTGTGCCTGCTTGTGTTCCCACGAGGTAAGAAAGTAATGCTTTTGGGTTAGATTTTCAAAGGATTGGTGTAAAACATCTGGTTTGCAGATGTTTGTACATTTGATAAAAAAAAGGGCAAAGGCCTTTGTTTTCACACAAAAGATTGCAGATGAGCCTGCGCTTTTAGTGGGAAACACGAAAATTGTATTCCCACGAACGCGCGGCGGTTTTTTTAAAAAATGGGCGACTGGTCACGCGCGGTTACGGAAGTCGAGGCGTGTATACTTAGTTTTTGAAGTCAATCAACTTCTCCTTTACTTAGAAATGATGCGAAAAAGATATTGAATTTTATAATATAAGCGATACTTCGCAAATATACATTATTTTCAATAAGGATGTAATCCAATTTTTCCTACTGGGTACTGTTTTTTTGTTTACAAATATGTCAGAGCAGAATGACCAATAAACTATTTGACAAAAGCCAAAACACGAATGGAAAAATCCCTAAGCCCAATACTCATGCTATCTAAAGGTTATCTAACCCAAAATATGCATCCTTAAGAAAATTTTAAAAAACCTTGTCTATTGTAAAAGTATTTAAACTAGAAAAAATTGTCTATGACTAGAAACTTGTCTATGGATAATTCGAAGTGACATTTCCTAAATCTCTAACACGTCACGACGATCTTCCGCGGGTCTTCTAAGATCATTACGTGTTGGCTCGTGATCCGAATGAAATACGATTAGGTACGATGCGCTTGCGCGGTCCTTTTTGTTGTTAGTGTGACCATCTCGCGTGTTCTCAAGAAGTAGATATTACGGGAACAGAATATAGATTACATTGGGACCATTATTACATCTCTTTCTCATAACATCATTAGGAAAGGGGTAGGAGATATTGGAACTGTCTGTCATATTAAGTAATCATATGAAGTTCAATAGAAACCAAAGAAAATTTTAAAAAGCATGTAACATGCTTCATAAAACGTACACAAATCACGCTTATTATGGAGCTAAATAGAACACACAGCAAGTTAGTCCTTTTTCATCCGTTGAGAGAAAGTGATGCACTGTCTAGCAATCCAAAGTTATCGAATAAACTTTTGACATTTTAAATTTTAAAAATTAGAATGCATCTTTTATGATCTATAAGGAGGCCCAACCTCAAATATTTCTTTAGGTTTACTTTATTTTGAATTGTTTTATTTTACTTAATCGTCTGGGCGCTATCTAGTAAAGATGCTTAATTTGAGCTAGAGAAATATGTTCAATCAAAGTTTATTTGGTGAACCTCCTTGCAGCGTGTGTGTTTCCGGCATAAACTTCTAAATTGTAAGGTTTTGTATTATAATAAGTCGATTGTCATCAACTCATGCAGGCTTGCCAACGTTTACATTGACTTTTGATCTATTTTAGTTAGTTATTTCTTTACAAAAGCCAAAAAGCTTAGTTTATTGACAAAAAAAAAACAAAAAAGCTTTGACTCCGCAAAATTAACAGTAAACTGTTCTCTACGAAACTTTTGGTCAATCTAACGCAGCGTCTATTAAAGTCGCGGGGAAAGTAATTTTACCATTAGCTTTTTGTTCGTGGGAAACGTTTGGGTTGGTTAAAGCCCTATTTCGTGCTGGAAAATCTAATTAGGTGAGCATGTCTGCCCTACAAACTTGAAATTAAGAATCATAACCGGAAATTTCGACATAAATCGTGCTTTTTTTCTGGACTTTGTATATTTCAGTTTTATTTTAGTGGACTTTCTCGGTCGGTAAAAATAAAATACTTTTTTGATGGACTTTTCTTTTGTATGAACGTAAAAATAAATTATCTTTTTATTTTGCTAGACTTTTTCTGACAGTGAAAAAAAGACTTTTTTTTCTGGACTTATTCTGACAGTGATACTAAAATATATTTTGCTGGACTTCTGTTACAGTTTCTTTGACGCGAATTACTTTTTCCTGACAATACACGGAATTGGTTTACTCAGGGGCATTAGGATCTCAGATAGTCAATTCAAGAACGGTAACTGGTGTACTCCATTGCGTATTCACATTTCACAAAGGGCGCGCATCACTCTCACGGCCTCTGACCTCTCGCTCTCACACCCAGGCACGGCCTGTTAGCTGCCCACAAAATAAACTAACTACAAGATTATATTCACATCTTGATTATAAATTATTACACTTGGTTCTAAGCGTGAAATCTGTTCTTTGCTCAATAGTTCAGAATTTTAATTTGAAGACATTTTTGTATGTTGATTATAATTGACATTTAATTTTGTATTGATTAACACTTGACAGTTTTATTCTAATTTTTTTTAGGGAAACCATAGATAAATTTTAGACAGCTTATTATGGTAGCAGTCTCCTCAAAACTGCATTACAGTCGAAAATTGATAAATTTAACAGTTTTAAGGTAATTTTTTCCAAAGAAAACAATTCATAATAATTAGTAATTAAATAACCAAGACACTTAGGTTAAAATAGATACGCGCATTTGTGTTTGTGTGTGTGTTCGTGTGATTGATTAAAAAATCTCTGTACGGCGTACTTTTTTATCCCAGTACCTAGATCAGTACAAGTCCAAGTTCAATCTTTTTTACGAGAGCTGACTATTTATTTATTTGCAACACAGATAATTATCTATGCATTTATATTCGTTTGAGGTGAACAATACTGTTCCATTCCGTACTTATCAGGCTAAATAGAAGTTAGCCACGTCATGGTCCCGATCTTTAGGTGCCCAAGTACGTACTATGTTGTGGTAATATGTACGACGTCATTTTGGATTGCCACACGGGGGCTTGGGGTCAAAAGGGCGTGGGATGAGTTCGAGTGCAAGTCCACAGACTAAAACAATGAATCACGTGTCACCTTGAAACGTCAATTTTATCAATGTAAGTACTCTGTGGTTGGAAAAGTTTGACATGTTCGTAAAGAGGAAGGTACTGTTATGACGTATTTAAATTAAGAAAATATCTTAATTTAAAAAAATATCCTGAGGCGGGACATTTTACAGTCCAGACGAGGGCACTGATCGCTGAACTACTGAAGACTTGCTACAACTCTAAATTCACTCAGCCTAACGTCGCCAGCGTATATACGTCCCACTGCTGGGCACAGGCCTTTCTACGTAGAAGAAACCCACGAGGAGCTTGGGCCATAACACCACCACGCTGGCCCAATGCTGGTTAATGGGTTAAAGCGGTTGCAGGAACAACCGGGAGCAGGCTTAACTTGCTTTCCGGAGCATGCAGGAGCTCGAGATTAAAAATTTTGGTTGACCCATCCCGGGTTCGACGATGGCGAAAGATACCTTGTTTTCGTATTGGAAACTAATTCGTTCGGGTGTTAAAATAAAATAAAACAGATTAACTTAACAAAATTCATAGAGTTATCCTAAGTCGTCGGTAGCTATGTGGTAAGAGCATTCACCCGGATCTTGAGAGGCGCAGGTTCGGTTGCCGCTTGAGGACATGTTTTTTTACTGGTCTTGATATTTTTCTAAATATCTTTCTAGCATACACACTATTATTATAAACGCAGAAGTGTGTATGTCTGTCTCTTACCTATCCACGCTTAAACCGTTGAGCCGATTAAGATGAAATTTGGTATAGAGATAGTTTAGAGCCCGGGAAAGGACATAGGATAGTTTTTATCCCAGAAATCACCCTTTAAGGGGGAGAAAAGAGGGGGGAAGTTTGTATGGGGAATCAATATCCGCTGAATCGATTTAATGAAAGTTGGAGATAGTTTTTGGCACGATAACTGATCACTAGTATATTATAAAGTGACATTTTTTTCTTGCTTCGAAATTTGTTCAACGCATACACGTTTTGCAATTCCTTTCAATGCGTTTTTTTCCATCTTACAAGGACGTCTAAGCATTATAAGTTGTAACAAAGGAACAGCTGTGAAACATCTCAGAAATATCGAAAAAGGAGCCACGCGAGCAGCTGACGGTGACACAACAACGCAGGGTTGGCGAACACGAATATTTGACATTCGCTTCAGTGTCGCTGGGTAATTCGGTGTTGCTACGAAACTAAAATTAAAAATACTAAGTGGACCATGAAAATAACATCTCAGATCCACCATACCCCTGGGGGTAGGGTGGGGACTGAACCATATCACCGTAGTACTGTGCACTATGCTTACAGGTTTCGTTTTTCCAAATATTACGAACCTGGTGTTAATAGCGTCCCATATGACAAAGTATAAATACAAGGGTAGTTGACAACTTTTTATTCTTATTTCATAAATAAGAAGTTTATAACTCATAAAGAAATATTGCAAAAGAAATAGTATGTCTAAGATCAATAGTTTCACAGATATAGTGGTATGTTTGATGTGTTGCGGCGCATTGTCAAAAAACGCTCCATAGAAAATCTACGGAACAGGTGACGTCACATGTTCCCATATTACTGAGAAATGTATTGGCAAACTGACAAAAATAATAATAACTATGTATTATGTATGTTTTTATTAATAGTTGTCATAATAATAGTTGTTTTAATCGATGTTAGCAATCTAATATCATTAACATTTTTGATAAATTTTGAAAAAAAATATGACCATTTTTGATAATTTTCAAAACAGTACAACTTAAACAATATTCCATATCTTTTAAGTTTGAATTGTTTTGATGGGTAACAGTAGCGTATATTTTCCGAATTTGTGAAATATAGCGCCACATTCAAACTTAGACAACATCCCAATTATGTTATATTTGATTAGTCTCAATGATATTCTTATCGTGTATTTATTACAAGTATCCATCTGTCGCTTGCAATAGGTAAGTAAAGGTAATCAGGATTTAAATGCCCGCTTAGTATTATTGTTAGTATGATGGTCATTTAATAAATACACGCGTTAAAGTTGTCGCGGCAGCCCTAAGTCATGCGCAGACGCACGCCTCCGTAATCCCGTTGCGAAACAGCTGTTGATAAGGGAATGGGACGCAAATACAACTGTCCTATGTTAGAGTGAGACGCGCGTGGGACATATGTTTGAATTTGATAAGTGTGACTACTGATTTCGTAATTTAAAAAAGTAGAGAACCTACTTCGTTTGTACGGCAAATGTGTAATTAATAAAATCAGAAAAGCGTGTTGCACTATTACATTGAATATATAAATAATATAAAATTTTAATTTCTGATAAATCGAATAATTAATTGTTGGGATTTATTTTATATTTAGATCTACCTAACCTATTTCGTAGTTTTTTCTTTTTTACATTTCATTAAGATCTTGAAACAAATATTTTTTTTTTACTAAAATAGGTTAGTTCACTCTTGACCCCACTCTTGCTCTAAGAGAAGTTAAGAGCGGGTCGCTGATATGACCCCCCACGACGATGATGATGAGGGGGGTTGGGGGGAAATAAACATAAACTTACTTCGAGCGCATAAAATATTTTTTCAATAGTTATATTCAGTATTTGTATTTTTAAAAATGGTACACTGTAGACATCTGCGCGTATAAATTTCATTTATCTGCTTTTTTCTCAATACTAAACCAGCTGGTGTAATAATTTGACCAAGGATACATTAGAGAAAGAGGGACGACCAACCCGCACGATAAACGGAATGATAGACAGAGACAACGCGTAACCAAAGGTGATTCTACGACAGCTGATCGAATGGAATATCTTTGAAAGTATTTTTTTCAAGCCCCATGATGCAACAGCTGATGGGTTTGTAAGTTATCGGGGTCTATTTAAGGAAAGGTTTTATGCGGATTTTTTTGCTGGACCCCTGAAGTTTGACATTTCATTGGTACAGACCATAGACTTGCGCAATCAAAGGAAACTATTTATTCTGCCACTGCCATAAAATCGTACCGTGTTTGAGCTACAAAGAAAGTCTTATTATGAAACTATTTTAGATGTTCTATTTTAAAATCTGCACCATTTTTTTATTTTAAACCAAGTAATATCAAAAAAGTTGCATTAAGATGCATTACTAATCAGGTGTCGATCGATTCAACTCTCTGTAGTGTTTTTTTTCCTGTACATTTTTAATAGATTGGTTGTATGAAGATGCACTTCTGTTGGACTTTGCCTAGTTTAAGAACTATTTATTAATACGTAATTATAGTCATGCTGTGTCAATGTCATTTAAGAAATAAATAAAAAACATATGTGGCGTAGATACTACGTGCGGAGAATCTTACCGTTGCAAGTTCAAAATGTCGGCCATATTTTCTGGGGACATCTAAAACGCAATCCAACGTTAATGATCGTGAGAAGACTCGCCGGAATGTTCTGATAGGTAGGTAGAATGCGGCTGCTTGAATCAGTTCGTGGTGGGACAAACTATCTTCACGACCGAAAGCATAAATATTTCTAATTAACTGCCAAAGATGAAACATAACCCAATGCAGGTATGTTTAAAAAATTCATAATACATAATGTCTGGCAAATTAACTTAAAGCATCATTAAGAGCTTCTGTCATGAATATACTACTACATAACGGAGAAAAGTAATATTAGATTATAGGTATTAAATAAATATACAAACCACTATAGTACCTAGATAGTGGTTACCTCTTAAACTTAAACCAGAAATTTTGGGTTACCTGGGGTTTTTTTCTGGTTTAAGTTCTAGATCTAGAAATAAAATTATCATTATTCCATTATCAGTTGTACGTATCCGTTGGACGTATCCGGCACTACAATTATAAAGTTCAAAGTTTTTTATTTGCTCACTAAGTGTACATTGGATCTTTGTATAAATTTATATGGGCACTTTAAACTTAGCTACCGCGAGGTGTAGCAAATTTGAGGACAGCAAGCCTTTGTTATATATTTATTTTTAAATTTATTTATTATAAATTTGATTTGATTTGATCAATAACATTTTTCACAAAAACAATAGTGTCGCAGTTATTAGCGCCCCACCTTAAACTTAACAAATGTTTCAGACAATAATTACTCAACAAATTAAAATTATACCTAGACACGTAGTTTATAAAATAAAACGTTATTACGGGAATAAAACGTGAAGTTTAAAGCCACGATTTTTCGTTACCACTCGTGTAAACAATCGTTTTAAACATAATACTCGTTCACGACTTCCTTGCACCATCACGAGTAATGGCGGACGCAAAGGCGCGCATATTTAAATAAAAGCACGAAAAAAATGTATGCCATTTACAGTTTTCGTGTTTGGAACGGAAAAAAATACCGGACAGACCTGCGTTTTTAATTAAAAAACCAAGTTAAAGTGGAACGTTCCAATAATGATTCGCGAGTTTTGTTGAAACGAAACGTAATGATAAAAGTTGCACTACGAAAGTCGCCTCTAATACTAACAGTGCAAGGGACTCAAGGTCAAACAGTTACCCTCGATGTGCTATCTACTGTACCTTTTAGTCAAACAATTGTAGCCATATGTGCAAAGACTCAAAGTAAATATTTAAATGTTAAATACTTTAGAAGCCAAACTTGCTGCTTCATTGTCGCGAAGAACAATTAAAACAATAAACAAAGGCCGTCGAACAAAAGATTATTCAAGACCATAAACAAAAGAGAGCCGGCATCTGGCACTAATAAACAGCACCATTAAGCCACTGACGATAAATTAAAATTAATAAATATAAGCCTTCATGCTACCTAAGTTAAAGAAGTTACCTAAAATCTACTTAACACTTGTTTCAACATAAAACTGAGTATTTGGGTATCAAACTGACAGACACCGTCTGGCTAGACGTTCTGTGGCATTTTATTTTTTAATTACCTACGGTATAATAATTTTGGCCTAAGTCCAGCAAAAAAAGGAACTAATGTAACAAAAGGTAACCAAAGACAAAAGAGCCATCTGGGCCATTTGAAATACTATTCTAAACTGCACATCTGGCTCAGTATTGCCAACTTCCGCCGCTCAATTATTTACTTCCTATTCTTTGACATTACATCTGGATACGTGAAAACGCTCACTTTAATGTGTGCGTGCTCTCAAATGTTGAAAGCCGAGTCTAAACGTAACCTATTGAATTAGAAAACTGAACTTTTTAGTCAAAAGAGTGACTTTTAAAATTGTCAATGCAGTATCCGGTGTTGTGCATAAAAACATATTTTTTATTAATACATTGATTTTTAATCGTGGTGCTTAAATTAAGCTTATTCATTTTTCTTATTTATCATTATAATAATAACACCACGATTGCGTTTTGGATTTTTCCGTAATGAATAGCTATTTGATTTTGTCTAAAACAGGTTGGGTTACCAAGAATATTAACAATAATATCATACTTTTAAGGGCTTGTGATATGGATACAGAACATTGATCTCGAAATACTCCATGATCTTACTGCTATTACAAAATGGCAAATTCGTATAATAGGTAAAACCAGGTGATTTAATACAATTATTATTGTTTTCATGTCAAATTTCGTGATAAGTCGTGTAATGATGGTTTCTGGTCATTTAGGTTGTATCCTCGCCTAGATGTTTTCTGTATTGGTCCAAATAACTTTTACTAAAAGAACTGTCTTCGTATCTTTCAATCTTGTGGCCGACGTTGATAGATTTGACATGCTTATCATTTTATTTAGGAATGTATTTACCGAGCACTTCTGTTTTGGCAATAGCAACACCTGGGAATTTAAAGATAGCTTCGATTTGGGGTGTGACGAGCGAGACACACGCAAAACTACAATATCTTAAGTAGTTTTCTGTACAAGAAATAGTGATGATCACGACAAAACCAAAACACATTTTTTTATAAAGAAAACTAAACAAATAGCAAAATAAAGCAGGTAAATACCCTGGTGTTGCAAGCGTCCAGGCTACGGGAACCGCTTACCATCAGGTGAGCCGTATGCTTGATTGCCACCTTATTTTTTTAATGCGAAATTTTATATAACTTGCTTTTTGTGAAGATATTTATATTCCTACGAAAAAGGTCGCTTTATAGACGGAATTATAGTGCAAGGTGGAAAAGACAGCTGGTTGTTAAACAAGATCATTATTAATTAAGCAGATGGCACGCGCCAGGCGGCGTCAATTTGAGGATATTACTTATAAAACTGCCTTAACTGGTATGGTAAGAATATATATTTTTTTAAACGTTTTCTACGCGTGCATTTCAAATTTTCGTGGTTTATCTTTCTCTCATGTAGGAAGGCCTGTGCCCACCAGTAGGACATCACCAGCCTAGAATGATCCTACGAAAATTATTTAGTTTCGACTTAATTTATGAACAAGGAGCGTGAAACTCCAATGCTCCCGGACGATTGTTAAACTTACATTCAAAAAGACTACTAAATGAAATTAAAAGCATTAGAGGCTGGGAAGATAGAAAGAGCCACAGGGACAACAGACATAAACAAGTCTGAATAGCCCCAAAAGACAAATGAATAAAAAATAGTTATTGTTTACTACACACATTTAACTAATAACCAAATCCAGATTTAAAGTACCATTCATGTTAACTCTGAAATACTAATTGAGAGACTGCAATGACTTGCCTACATGCAAAGTTGTAACTTATAGGTAGTTGCACTTGTAGTCAATTGATATACTTTTTATGAAGTGAGATGAGTTAAATCTCCTTGTATATTTGATTTACGTTAATCACGGAAATAATTACCTTATCGATAATACATCTAATAACATTACAAGCAATTATCATTTCAGAATGAGGGTAGGTTTATAATAACCATACCAAAATTTTGTCTATTACCTAATTAGGTTTTGTTATGTTTAATTTGCTCAATGATGCTAATTAAGTGCAATAGTAGATAACTCATTGCAATGTTTTTTAAAAATCATTAAACTGTCTAAATGATAACTAATTTTCTTAACTATACCTTCAACTTAATGCACTTAATTATAGCATACATAAAAATCAAAACATTTGGCCTTACTAACAACCATTGCATAAGCCTTGTCTAGCTACACAGTGTTTTATCCCCTTTGTACAAAACAAAGTATAACTATACGTACATTACACAATGATTTTAAGTAAGACCCATAGTATATTCACAAAACCACATTTAAGTTTTAACGAATAAATATGAACATAACACCAAGTCAAGATACGATAGACACAACATCAAAATTGGTTCAAAGATGAATCATTATGAATTAATTAAGAGTTTAACATACATTAAGATAAATAAAACGCCGTAATTTAATTAAAATGACTCACCAGACATAACAAACGAGTGTATTTCGCGAGAATCTCAATGTTGCATCCAATCATAAGTAATGAAACTTTCAAATTTATTTATCTCTAGAAAATCTTAAGCACTTTCACACGCTCGGGATCACTCAAAAATTCGTTACGGAAAACCGTTACGAAAAGTAAAACTACCCTTACCTAGCCCAATTTTTTTCTTGATCTTCTTCAACACCTTCATTTTGGATCCTTTCTTGTCTTTTACAGGGGTGATCTCCTGTTCCAACGCCATCGGAGGCAGGACCAGGGTCTGTGGGGGCATAGCCCCGTGCCCCGAAGCCCTAGGGCACGCGGGGCAGTGACATGGACCCCGCGCCTGCCTCACGCTCACGCAGCTGCTTACTCCCATCATTTAGCTCAGTTTTATCTCACACGAAACTTACAGTACAATAAACGTTATATCATATCATCACACGCGAATACGGAATACGGTAATAGACGTGACGCGACGTCCGCACGCAACGGTGCCTAGCGGCGGAGTGATGTGAAGGAGCGGCGAGCGAGCGTGCCGGCCCGCGTACGCATGCGAGCCCTTAAACAGCCCTCTCGTTTACACACGCACAGTTGAACAAAGACAAGCTATTGTTATTGCGTGCAGAGTGGGGGAATGTCAACAGGGTGGCTTTTTATTTTCGTAGCAAGCAGATGGGACAAAGGGATGTCGTAGACTAATTTTAGGTCTTATCGGAACACTTAGGCAGAGTTAATTAGTGTGAGCTCTTAACAAAAACTTGGATATTGTATTATCTTTTATTAGGTTCTTTAGAACAGCTTTTTAATCCTGGCAGGAGCGGGATACACCAGTACCTTTTCCTAATATTTTACCTAAATATGATTTTTTAGATCAACTCGAACTAAGTTCTTTTTAACGTCAGTTTAACCCTACTATTGCTTCAACAAATACTTTAGCTCGTAGTGGTGAAAAAGCTTGTAATACTAATGATGGATGACATTTACAAATTCTTAATATGCCATTAAGTGTCAATTTAATGTAAGAATTACTTTTATCTCCTCATTAGCGACGGGAACTGAACACACCTTTTTAAATGCCGAAGCCCGAATTATAAGACACCTGATCTTTATGCAGAATGAGATGCTAGCATTTTAATTTAGCGTTTGTGCTTCAGAATCAACCCTATTACAATATTTGATTGTCAATTTTAATTTTGTAAGTTGAACAGAGAAGGCAAACATAACTGGTCTTGATGTTAATTTATATCCATAATTCTTCCACCTGCTTCAAACAGCTGACGCTGAAAGACTGAGCAGATAAATTTAAGTACCAATTTTATAAATACCAAACCCTTTATACCGACATGACATTGTTTTATTCGCATTAAAATTTTGTTTGTGGTGAGGAAAGAAAACAGAGACGTGGTTACTTTCACATTTACTACACTCTGATGTGTTAATTGTCTTATTTCGAAACTAAATCGCATTTTGGGAATTTTATTTTGGTCATTTGACATTTTGAAAGTAATTCATATGACCAAAGACAATGTAAAAGTCAAATGAATTTCTTTTAACGAGTCAAAAAATAGACTCATGTTGTTTAGAGACTTCCTGTCACTGAAATTTGTCACAAATAGTCAAATGACTGTCTGTACTGTAAATAATTTGGATTTATTTTCAAAAAAGTAGCTTTTTGTATTTTCAAAAATATGTACTTAGTTATTTTTTACCATGTAATAAAAATATTTCATGCACAAAGCATAACACACATCTTTTTTGTGATCGATCTAAGAAGCTGATAAAGCTCAGCTGGAGTAACAAAGTGCTACGATTAGAGATTTGACAGGCCACTGCAAATTGAACAGACACTTATTCGACTTTTTTTGGCTAGTACGGCTTGTACACTCAGCCACTGTGTCAGCCACTACTGAAATAAAAGGTAGGGAAACGGTATAGGGGAATAACCGGGAATTTCAGATTTATAAAACTTATTCAAATATTCTTAATTTTCATTTTCATCATCATCAGAGACGCCCACTGCTAAGCATAAGCCCCCAAGGATCTCCAAACCGATCGGTCCTCCGCTGCATCCATCGGCATCCCGTGACCCTCACCAGATCATCGGTCCACCTTGTGGGGAGCCTACCAACGCTGCGTCTCCCGGTACGCGGCCGCTCCCAACGGCCGTCAATCCTCCTTGCAATGTGACCTGCCCACTGCCACTTGAGACTCGCAATTCTTTGGGCTACGTCAGCGACCTTAGTTCTCCTGCGGATCTCATCATTTCTGATTCGATCACGCAGAGAAACACCAAGCATAACCCTCTCCATTGCCCTTTGGGTGACATTGAGCCTTTATTGAATTTTCATTTTAACATTACATAATATAAAAGTTTGAAAAATTATTTACAAAATTTAATTTTTCTTATGATATTTTTATAAGTAAACTTATTCAACTATAAAAGAATATACTGGACCTAGACTAGAGATACTAGTTTGGTTACTGTTTCCTGTGTCATCCTATATGAGACACAAATTTGATTATGGCTCTTGTAGCCCATTGCAAATGAAAAAATTTAAATAAAAATAATAATAATAATAAAAAAAATAAAAGAGCCCAAACACGCTATATTTGCTGTAAGTTTCTGAAGAATTAAGGATGTCATGGGAATGTCACCAAAGAGACAGTTCACCAAATTTCAAATCAGTCAGATCTGTGAAAATTAGAAAAACTCTTTTATCACGTAGAAATGAGCTGATAGTCATCAAACGCCTGAACTGATCTTCATTCAGCTAGACCATCCTAGTCACGTCAGCTTTTAAACAAAAAAAAACAATCAAAATCGGTCCATTCGTTTACAAGAGCTACGACGTCACAGACAGGTAAGACACGTCAAACTTCGTCGGGAGTTAAAAATAGTGAATAGTGAAATTCTGTGTTATTGACCAATCAATCGCAAATGATTTAACAACTCATCCACTGTTCTTATCTATAGCAATTTTAACAGACCTAAATAAAAATTAAGACAAACATGACTATACTTTTCTCCTCAATCTTGATTATCATAATTTTGTATATTTTTCTTTTTTTAAAAATTAACATTCGAAGATCATTTGGCGGAAAGTACCATAATTTTGGCGTTTTGGGAAAACCTGGTGAGCTGTCAGAGCTGAGTAAGATTTCGTAATTATTTTGGTTTTTGTTGCGCCATATGATTTTTTTGTTGCATTTTCCCTAAAAAAGAAAGGCCAAGGTCTAGCCCAACTACGTCTGTTTTTAACCGACTTCAAAAACGAGGAGGTTATCAATTCGGCCATCGGTATGTTTTTTTTTTCTATGTATGTACACCTATTACGCCGAGATTACTGATCCGATTTACGTGATTCTTTTTTTGTTTGATGCGGAAATAAAATATAAAATTTTTTTCAAAATCAGTTTGGTAGTTTGGTTTTTATAAGAAAAAAACACTGAAATTAATAAGTCGTCTACGTATTTTTTTTCTTTGTTGTACGTACACCGATTACGCCGAGATTACTGATCCGATTTACGTGATTCTTTTTTTGATCGATGCGGAATAGCTGCCATTTGGTCCCATGAAAATTTTTTCAATATCAGTTGGGTAGTTTGGTTTTAAATAAAAAAAAAAACTGAAATCATTAAGTCGTCTACGTATGCGACATTGCGAATTTTTGCTTTCCTATGACGTTTTAGTGAAACGATACGATAGGAGGAAAGTTTAAGTTGACGGTCACCCATATAGCTTCGACCTTGGAAAGTTATCACTAAAAATTGTGAAAAAAAATTTAAACAAAAATAAAACCGACTTCAAAAAACTGAAAAGGAAAAAATAATGAAATTTAAGTAGGTACTCGTTTCCTAGAAAATATTTTTTGGAGTTGGTGCTAAGTGGTTTCCAAAAACAATAGAAAGTGAAGCACCGACTCCAAAAATATGTTTCTAGGGGATGAATACCTACTTAAATTTAATTATTTTATCCTTTTCAGTTTTTTGAAGTCGGTTTTAATTTTTGTTTAAAATTTTTTATACATATTTTACACCGTATTTTTCATGATATTTTTTAATGAATCTTGGGAGAGTTTGGATGACAGTCTCCATGATACTACTGCTGCAGCTCGTCAACATGGATATTTGTTTCACGATACACCAATTTTATTCCACAATTTCAGCTCACAATTTTCCAATCATTGTGTTAAAATTCTTGGTAGTCGCCTATGAACGTCGGCAAACACTGTTTCTTTATGCTACAAGGATGGCATAATAGGCGCTTGTAGCACTCAACTAATCACGCTTTGCCTACTCTGAACAAACGAAGAGAAAGCGTTAGGTTGGCAGCGCGGAGCAGGAGTAGCAACAAAAAAGATCACAATTTAATGTTTTTGATGCGTTTAAAGTTAAACGCGTATACCTACACCTACTTACGCGTACTTACTTACGTTACCTTGCCTTACTTATGGCTTGTTTAAAAATATTTGTAAAAATATCCTTTCGGATCATTAGACGTGTTAACTTCAATGAGTGGGGAGATAAACGTTGCTATAAAAACGTTGGAAAAAGGAAAGAAAGCGGTGAAGAAATTAGCAGGTTATACCTAGTGCTCCGGTGGCGTAGTGGTAATCGCGTCTGGCCGGAATCAGGAGACGCGGGTTCGAGTCCCGCCTGGAGCATATATTTTTTCATCGTTTTCTTTCTTTATTTGTAATTGTTACAACAAAATTTTAAACAAAAATCAAAACCGACTTAAAAAAACTGAAAAGGATAAAATAATTAAATTTAAGTAGGTATTCATCCCCTAGAAACATATATTTGGAGTCGGTGCTTCACTTTCTATTGTTTTTGGAAACCACTTAGCACCAACTCCAAAAATACGTTTGTAAAATACGTTTGTACAACATACCGGCCGAATTGAGAACCTCCTCGTTTGAATATGGCGCTATTTTGCACAAATTCGGTGAATATACGCTACTGCTACCCAATATAAAATCAAATATAAAATCAATTCAAACTTAAAAGCTATGGAATATTGTTGAATTGAAATTTTAAGTAACCCCCGGCGTATTAAATCATCTATTTGAAATTAAATCGTATATGAATTAATCATTATTTGACAATTGTATGATAATTTTAATGTTTCATTGGGTTTAAATTTTAAAGTTGACAAATTTTGCATGCCCAACCAGGTGAATGTGTCTTGAACTTTATTGTTTGTATTAAGAACTGTAATGTAACCACATTCAAGCGAAATTAATTCAATTCTATTCTATTGTATCTGACACCATCTCATTGAGACTATTCATAAGAGCCCAAACACGCTATATCTGCTGTAAGTTTCTGTAGAATTAAGCATTTCGCATACGTCATGGGAATGTCACCGAAGTGACAGTACCTACACAAAAAAATTCAATTCAATCGGAACTGTAAAAGTTAGTTAATCATGTATAAAATGAGCCGATAGTCATCAAACGCCTGAACTGATCTTCATAAATAATAGCTAACCATCGTAGTCACATCAGCTTTCAAACAAAAAAACTGAATCAAAATCGGTCCATTCGTTTAGGCGCTACGATGCCACAGACAGACACGTCAAACTTATAACACCCCTATTTTTTCGTCGGGGGTTAAAAATGATAATTTTCTTAAGTAATTAAAATATAATAAAATTAGAAAAATTTAACATCCTGAGGCAGGAATCGAACCAGCGACCTTTCGCAATCCGGGCGACTGCTCTGACTACTGAGCCACCCAGGACTTGGGATATCCCTGTGAAATTCTTCTAGTCTATCTGTATTTGCGTTTATGAGCTAACGTCCACCCTACAATGTCGAAATATTCTATTTCAACATCCGAAACGAGTATTTTTACAAATACCGGATTCGGTTAAGTTGGGGCAGTGCTTTCAAGTATTCTTAATTTTTGATTATAACAGTAATTATAATTGCAGAACGTGAAATTTTTCTAGTTTTATTATATTTTAATTACTTAATAATTTTTCAAATATTTATAATAATGTTAAAATCAAAAATTAAGGATAATTTTCATGTTGGAAAAATTATAATTGGGGGGCGGCCAACCCTACGACACGAGTCTTTGGATCTACGCTCGACTCAAGCCCCGTTCGTCACGCTACGTGCGTACTTGGCCTGATTAATCTCGCTCCAATAAGCGTCAGCCCAAAAGCCAGGTCCTTGCACTTTAGAATTCCTTAATCTTGACAGATGTCACGCAGAAATTAAGACAAAAAATGCGCCACGCGCGCAGGCTCCACGCAAGGTGCGCACGCGCATCTGTCCGCAATGTGCCGGCTATGGGCAAATTGTGATGCGCTCTCTAGTTGATCCATAGCTATTTCGAGTATTTATTTATTTATGGAAAAGGTAAGTACGCCAACAGTATGTAATTACAGTCGACAGCACATCAAGCGTAACAGTTTGATCTTAAAACCGCACTTACGCGGTTCGTAATAGAGGCGGCTTTTGCAAAGCAACTGTTACACTTAATGTGCTGTCGTCTGTACATATGGTAACATTGTTTAAAAATATTTCAAAATAGATTATTTTATGCAACCTATCGAGGAGCTCGGTGGCGTATTGGTTTGAGCGCTCTGGTTTCGATTCGAAAAACAAAGCAACTTTCGCCATGGTCGATCCTGGGATGGGTCAATCAAAGTTTGTTTTCGAGCTCCTCCGTGCTTCGGAAGGCACGTTAAGCCGTTTGGTCCCGGTTGTTCCTGCAACCAAACTCCTCATGTGTTTCTCCCATGTAGGAAGGCCTGTGCCCAGCAGTGGGACGTATATAGGCTGGTGATGATGATGATGATGATGATGCAACCTATAAAATATGCGAACAAATAACAATTACAATACACTGACAGAAGAAAAAATATAAAAACTGAATGTCTAAATCTAAATGTTGAGGAACGGAAGGAGATTGTGTTCTTCATATTCAAGAAATATTGCAAATTGATGTGTTGCGGCGCATCGTCCAAAAACGCTCCATAGAAAATCTACGGAACAGGTGACGTCACATGTTCCCATATTACTAAGAAATGTATGGGCGTATTGACAAAATTAATAATAGCTATGTAATATATATGTATTTATTCAAAGTCGTCATAATAATAATAGTTGTTTTAATTGATGTAAGCAATCTAATACTATCAACATTTTTTCAATAAATTTTGAAAAAAAAAATCCTATTTTATAAATTTTCTTAACAGTACAACTTCAACAATATTCCATATCTTTTAGGTTTTAGGTTAATTTGTGAAAAATACAGCCATATTCAAACTTGGGCGATATCCCAATTTGATTGGAACTAAAACTATAGGCACTGGCATGATTGAGTTACAAACATTATTGCATTACATCCAATGGAATGGTCTATAATATGGTGGTCAGTCGATGATGTGTGTCGCTGTCGAATAACGTATCATAAGTAATATAAGTATAAATGTAAAACCTGTACTCTGCGTAGTTCATTTTGTTTAGGTATATGTATGTTTAAGGTTATTATAGGACTGACATGTCTTAGTTGAGACAAAAGTCCTTAAATTAAATAAAGAAAAAAAAAACATCCAAACTTTCGCAATTTTATAGTAGCAACTTTCGCCTTGGTCGGTCCCGGAATGGGTCAGTCAAATTTATAATCTCAAGCTCCTCCGTGCTTCGGAAGGCACGTTAAGCCGTTGGTCCCGGTTGTTACTGCAACCGCTCTAACACACCAACACGCATTGGGCTAGCGTGGTGGTGTTATGGCCCAAACACCTCATGTGTTTCTCCCATGTAGGAAGGCCTGTGCCCAGCAGTGGGACGTATATAGGCTGGTGATGAATAAAGACTTTCGAATCGTCAAAAAGCCCTTATGTCTATCACATAAAATAATATTAACTAACAATGTCATAATGTTTGTCTCTGTCTTGTCTGGATTTACGTAAGCTAACATTGTTATAATGTCAGTCTGTCTATCGGTCTGTCTGTCGATCTGTCTGTCGGTCCGTCTGTCTGTCTGAATTTACATTAACAACAATAACAATAACAAAACCCACTAACAGAAGAAAAAAAATAAAAGCTAAGAGCAGCTCGGTGGCGAGAGGAGGTGGAGTAGTGGTTTGAGCGCTGTGGTTTCGATTACGAAAACAAAGCAACTTTCGCCATGGTCGACCCGGGATGGGTTAATCATTTGTAATTTCGAGCTCCACGTTGGTCCGGTTGTTACTGCAACGACCGCTTTAGCTCAATCTCCTCATGTGTTTCTCCCATGTAGGAAGGCCTGTGCCCAGCAGTGGGACGTACCATCACAGAAAGATCCAACCAGGCAATTTCTAAACATTTTCGCTTGAAGGTTGAAACTGGGTAGGTACTTTAGTAGACCCCAGTCCTTAAATTATTGACCAATCGGGAACCCTTATTGTTTGTGAAAGGTTATTGCTCTTCATTGTTTTCAAAAAACATCTGGTCGCATAGACATTTCGGGACCAGATGTCTTTGTGACAAAAACAAAATGTTAGTTTTTGTTTTAATATTTTACCATTGTTTTAATTGACAAAAATTTTTCGGAGACACTCTTTAATACTATTGGTGGATAGTATTCTATTGGTGCCCAAGTAGGTGGCAGGTAGTTGACGACCTTTGTGTACCAAAATGATCTTAAGTGTGTCGGGTTGGACTATTCTAGTACATAGGCTGATGATGATGATGATGAAGATAAGCAGCATGAGTCTGTTATTCTTAATCTGAACAAGTGATCGTCACCTTTCTCCAACCAAATGGCACAAGGGCTCATCATTAATTAATTCAATTCGTTCAGTCGCTGTTCTTATTAATTGGTTTAATTATCTGTGGCACAGGTCAATGAGTTCCGCTTGTGCAGATGGCTTATCACCCCTGAATGTAAGTTTTTACTTTCTATGATCTACCTACACCTTCGTCGTCGCCGTCGCCGTCAGCTTGTTTGTCATCTAGTTGTATAAAAAAAAAAAACTTATTATGGCCTACTATGGCACAGGTAAAGAAAAAACATTTATTTAAGTAAGCTTCGTTAGAGAATCTCTTTATAATCTTCAAAAATCCTACATGTATATTAATGTCTATCACAAACAGGGATGTTATGGAGCTCCGTAACCATAACCGAAACTATCGGATGTCTATCACAATTATCACAAACAAATAATTAAACATAATTGACGACAGGTGTATGAATATTAATATTATTATTATTATCTATACTCGTCCAGTATTTTTTTTTGGGGAAAGCAACCGGAACTACTTCAATTTGACACGTGTCGCGTTTATTAATATATTTTTTGCTGGCCCACGCGCGACGCATTTGTCTATGGTTCGAGCACGCGCAAAAAAATGAGAACACAATTTTTTGTAGCAGCAACTGCACCCTTCAGCCTTCAGCTGTACAGTTAATTCGTATTTCTATTAAAACCCTATATCTGCTAATAATTGTTTGAAAGGTGCAAAATTTCGAGTAAACGTCGCCTTTATTGCAATTCACTCGAGATCTCTCATCAAAACAAGATGGCGTGCAACAATATTGCGTATGCTATTCCAGAAAGAGTCTTGGCACTTATTGCTTTATACTTAAAGTGGATTATCGTTTGATATAGTTTAAAGGGTCACATAATAAGTTTGTAGTTCAGCGATCACCATGTGTGTTAGAAAGGTGAACCATTTTTTTCGCTTTAATTGTAGGTTTTGAAAGTGGCCGTGGAAAGGGCAGCAGTAATGGACATCAAAGGTGAACTCTACATACAGATGGCTTGCGGGTATGCTATTTATCTACTTATTTAAGTTTAATACAGATGTAACTTTTATTATCCATCAATTAGCATGTTGCCTAAGTTTGAATATGGCGCCATTTTTCACAAATTCGAAAATAAACGCTACTGGTCCTCCAGTGTTTCTCTCATGTATGAAGGCCTGTGCCCAGCAGTGGGAGGTATATAGGCTGGTGATGAAGATGATGACGCTACTGTAACCCACAAAAACAACAAACAATAATCAAACTTAAAAGATAATGTAATATTGTTGAAGTTGTACTGTATAGAAAATTTATAATAATTGTCAATTTTTTTTCCAAGATTTATCAAAAACGTTAATGATGTTAGATTCTTTACATCAATTAAAACAACTATTATTATATCAACTATGAAGTTAAACATACTTATTACATAGTTATTAATAATTTTGTCAGTATGCCCATACATTTCCTAGTAGATAATATAATATGGGAACATGTGACGTCACCTGTTCCGTAAATTTTCTATGGAGCGTTTTTGGACGGTGCGCGGCAACACATCAAACAAATTATTGATCTTAGACACACTATTTCTTTTGCAATATTTCTTTATGAATTATAAAGTTGTTATTTATGAAATAAAAGAAACGTATTCAACTACCCTATTACAATATTACTCTGCATTGACATTGAATCGCTATTTTCGCTCCAAATGTCTGAGGTCAGATGCTAATCCATCTGGATGTTATTAAATGACTACCGTATAAATATTTTTTTCTACACACAAAGTGTATTGCTATTTCATTGTTAATGGTAACGGGAAGCCAGATGGTTGACACTTGGCATGTGCCCGGAAGTCGCGGGCGGCTTTTGAAAAAAAAAAGACTACTCATTGTTAAATATTTGATTTTTTTTTGCCATTTTTAATATTTATTCTTTTAAATTTACATAATTTTATAAAGAATATTTTTTATTGCAGTGGCATTTTATAAAGCTTTGGCCCCCAAAAGAGATAGCAAAAGTTTCTATGGTATTTGCAGCTAATGTGCACCATTTTTTCCTACAGTTATTTTTGTAAGTTCCATCTTACCTCCATAAATCTTGATTGACAAAAGGGCTTTTCTAAATCTGCCTGGTTCGATACCACCATCTTAACTAGACATAGTGACTATAAGAATTTCACAGGGTTATCCCAACCCAACTAACCCAAGTCCTGGGTAGCTCAGATGGTTAGAGCACTCGCCCTGATTATGAAAGGTCTATCCCCGCTTCGGACGTGAAGTTTTTCTAGCTTAGATATTTTTATAAATATTAAAAAGAAATAAAAAATAAAAATAGATAATATAAAACAATGGTATAATTGAGATCATTCATTAGGTAATATTCTATTTAGGTTTGAAAATAAATAAGTCTAAAATTTATCTTCTATAATCAATGTAATGATCGCACGCGCAAATTAAGTTTTCCTCTTAAACTGACAATTATTAGACGATAAGCTAAATAAGTCCTTCATTATTTACTAATTAAAACACCCGTTAGCTACAAAATGGCCACGTTTTTGCATTATTGATGAACAACAAAGAACAGTTAAAAAATGGCCTATGTATAAAGGTCACAACGCACTTGTTCTGTTTCCACCTGCTGAGCGGAATAGCAACCGACCAGATGTATACCATGGTAGCAGGGTTATGAATTTTATTCAACTATTGTCTCTGTTTGATAAAACAGTAAAAGATATGGCAGGCTGTATGACCAATATCCTTTGCCGTTATTCGTTGGTTTTTGGTTAGATAAAAGTCTATGGTCGGTGGAAAAAACGTTTATAATTTTTTAATCCGACGACCGGCTGGCCGAGGTCTGTACCGCCTGCTATACGGGCTGCTCGATCAAGGTTCCGGGTTCGAATCTCGGTAGGGGGGGGGCAAATGTTTGTATGATGAATACGAGCATTTCATGAATGTTTATATGTTTCTTTAGTATGTTTCTCTTATTTATATACATATTATTATCAATATTTATCCGTTATCTGGTATCCATAATACAAGCTTACTTTGGGCTAGATAATAGGTTAGTGTACAAAAAAAACTCCAATCTGTTTAGTACTCTTCGAGCCGCGGGAAGACTTAAGGCTTTCGGGAGTCTATAATAACAGATAATTAAAAAATCAATTGTGTCTGGAATGTGTGCCCTAACCTCTTAGAGCACACGTTACAGACACAATTGATTTTTTGACAAAGAAATCTAGACAAAAATAAAAAATTCTGTACACTTTACTTCTGATTTTGTAGTCTCTTGGAACTAAGAACCTAAAGGATATCTTCTGAGGGTACATTCATAATCTTGACGGTCGACTGATCTAGAGGTCAGTAGTTCAGTACCAGTCCCGGGTCCGAATCCTGGCAGTGACAAAGGACAAAGGACGTCAGCGACATATTGTGACCACGGTATAATATTACTTACATTAAAATAAAACCACGATTTATTATTTATTACCTGTGTAAGTGCATTAAAAATCGTAGAAAAAAGTGCGCACATGGCGAATTCGAAATTCAAAACTCTCTATTGGCCGGCTGTGACACGCGCGGCGCGTGCCTTCGGGAGTCGGGGACGGGGACAGATGCTTTACTTTTTTTCTTATAATATTTGCGCGGCTTCGACCGTCTTTGCCTGGCAAACGAAATATGGTTATTATATATGTACTGTCGCGACCCGGCTTTCGCCATAATCAAACACCGGGGAATCTTTGTAATCGCTTGTATTTCTTTTTGAAACTAATACAATCATAGCCGTATAAAATCGTACTTTAAAACTATCTCTAGTAACCAGCCGTCGCGCGTGGCCCCTCGGCCCGAATCTCTCAGTCTCCCTCTCTCTACGACTAGAACAAATCTGACAATCGAATATTTTAAATATGTATTTCTTTTTAACATTAGCACATAATGTGCCAGGAGGCCGGTTACTACAGTACTACTACAAAATGTCCAACCAAAGCAATAATCACCAAGTTATTTTATATAAAAAAAAATAAACAAAAAAAAAACCGACTCCAAAAAGCTGAAAAGGATAAAATAATTAAATTTTAGTAAGTAGGCACTCATCCCTACAACATATTTTTGGAGTCGGTGCTTCACTATATCTATGGTTTCTGGAAACAACTTAGCACCAACTCCAAAAATATGTTCCTAGGGGATAAGTGCCTATTTACTAAAATTTAATTATTTTATCCTTTTCAGTTTTTTGGAGTCGGTTTTATTTTTTGTTTAAATTTTTTTTTCACAATTTTTATTGATAACTTTTGAAGGTCAAAGCTAGATGGGTGACCGTGAGCTTATATTGTTTTCTACTATCGTATCATTTCACTTAAAATTCATAGGAAAGCAAATATCCGCAACTTTGCATATGTAGACGACTTAATTGTTCCAGTTTTATTGATTTAAAAACCAAACTACCCAATGGATTTCCAAAAATTTTTTATGGGACCAAATGGGAACTATTCCGCATCGAACAAAAAACGAATTGATAACCTCCTCCTTTTTTTGATGTCGGTTAAAAAAGGATTTAACTGTTTCTTTCATACAAGTTTCGGTAACTTGTCTCGATAAAACTAATTTTGTCAAGTTTTAACGTGCTTTGATAAAGTATTGCGAGGAAAAACAATGCAAATAAATGTACCTATCTAACATTTTAATTACTCAGCTTCACAATGGATACAATGATGCTTCCACACGATGATGATTGCGTAAAAAATTAAGCCCTTTTCTTTGTATAACTAGTTAGATTGAATCAATTAAAAGATGACTTCTGACTTTGTAACAAAGTTCATAATTAAAAGCTGTACCTTTTTGAAGCTGATGTCACTTTTCATATTACAGATTAAAAAAGTGATATCACACATGGGTATAATAACTGTAAATTAACGAACATTTTTCAACCGTGGGAGAGGCAAAGGCGACTATGTCTGTCACACTTGAATGTCTTTTGTTGGTGGGCGGTCTTACAAAAGATTTGTTTTAATCTCTGTTCCCGTCTCACACTGATTACTACGGTTAGAAAGGGAGGAAGGATATGAAACCCGTGTACTTACATATTGAGTGTTAACCTTCAAGATTTTGAGTGATAGATAGTCTTTTTCCAAGACCACTACTATATCATTAAATTAACACGTGGTTACCAGGATGCAGACGTACCTGAAGCCAAGTGCTTCAAAACTTCTATCCCGGAACTACTAGAAAAAAAAACTCTTCTCGCTTAGAATAAAGGCTTCACGATTTTGTCTTCTCTATGTTTTTCCAGTTTTAAGTGTAAAAGGTAGTGGGAAAGGTAGCCAGTGTAGTTACTGGGCGTGGACGACAGTTCATCTTAGGTCTCAGGATGACAACGCACCTGCAATATCAAATGATTTTCCCTTGTTATTGCAGGTGTCTATAGGCGGCGGTAACCGTTTACCATCAGGTGGGGCGTTAGCTTGTTTGTCATCTAGTTGTAAAAAAAAATACGTACCTAAATACCTACATTATGAACTGGCATCTAATGGTTGATTAGATGCCTCAATCCGATTTTTTCGATGCCCACTTATTTTTAACCCCCACGAAAAAAGAGGGGTGTTATAAGTTTGACGTCTCTGTCTGTGTTTCTGTGTGTCAGTCTGTGGCATCGTAGCGCCTAAACGAACGGACGGATTTTGATTCGTTTTTTTTTGTTTGAAAGCTGATGTGACTACGATGGTTCTTAGCTATAATTTATGAAGATGTTCAGGCGTTTGATGACTATCAGCTCATTTTATACATGATAATAGAGTTTTACTGACTTTTACAGATCCGATTGATTTTAAATTTGGTGTACTGTCACTTCGGTGACATTCCCATGACATATTATCCTTGAACTGATCCTATACCATCAAAAAGTCTGCGATATGCTTAATTCTTCATAAACTTACAGCAGATATAGCGTGCTTGGGCTTTTATGAATAGTCTTAATGAGATAGTGTTAGCTAGATGACTAATGATGCCGGGATATACTTGAAATTTTTAATTTTGTATTTTTTTATTGTTGAATACGTTTAAGTTGCTATGATGCTCAGATCAATACATGTCATTACAAAAAAGTCGACCACAAATAAATTAAGCGGTACTTCTGAGACACAGCTACACCTTCATTGAAGTAATTTGTTCACATTTTCAAAATGGCGTTTAATTAATGCATTGCAGGTTATTTTTTAACAAAACAAGTCTTACAGCTGACAATCAGCTGCGGGCCGTGTCGGCCATTTTTTAAAAGCAATAAGGCGCTGCGTTATATAAAAAAATTATAACTTTAGACTCGAAGTCGATTTTCGTTAGTTACAAAACAAACGACGAATTGAAATTGATGAGAAAGCAAGTGAAAATGTCTGTTTCACGTGGAATCAATGAACTGTCACGTTTTTGTTATACAAAAACCAGATGTTTTTGTTTGAGAACACTAGGTAATTCCGGCAGTATTTAATGGCGTTCGCGTCGGTCTAACTAAAGAGTATAACACCTAACCATAGATCATAATGACCGAAGCTTTCTTAGTAGCTACTAGTAATAAGCAGAATAAACTATTGTAATAGTCACATGGACGAACACACTCAGCCACAGGTAGTAAGTCATTATCTAGGTAGGTAATGACTTACTACCCGCACGTGTATACCATGGGCCATGGGAACTAACGAAAGGTTCCTTTGCTCTCAGCTGATCGAAAAAACACAAAATCAGCTGATTTCAAAAGGAACTTTCAAACTTATTGTTAAATCAGCTGATTCAATGCTTCCATTATGCTATAGAATAATCTATGTAAATACTTTTTGCATGTAAATAAAAAAAGGCTTGTGCAACCATTGAAAAAATCACACAGCAAATTGTACCGTAGTATTAGTGTCTTAAGCTCTTTAATAGAATGAACTGCAGAGCTGCAGACGTCCATTATGCATTCGGACCTTTTTGGCGAATGCACGTGCTGCGTCGTCAAAGAAAAAAAAGAAAAATGTCAGGTACTTGCATCACAGGCCACAGCTGATCTATCAGCTGTTTATTTGACTGTATACTCAATTCTGAGTTTTAATATAATAACGATAAGAGTCAGCTGCGTGCGGGTCGTATTTTGAGTACTAAGCTTTCACAGTAATTTCAGCTTTAGTGCCCTGTAAATAGAAGTCATAATAATATACTATACGATAATTAATTGTTTCGTAGCGCCTAAACCGAATACCAAACCGAATCAAAATCGGTCCATTCGTTTAGGAGCTACTATGCCACAGACAGACACACAGATACACAGACAGACACGCACGACAAACTTATAACACCTCTCTTTTTTCGTCGAGGGTTAAAATAACTATTAATTATGTTATCATTAAAACGCTTTTTTAAATTTGTAATAAATCTGGATACTAAATTTGTACTTTTTCATACATCTAGATGACAAACAAGCTGACAGCCCACCTGGCCTAACCTGCCTGGTCTGGCCTACTTATTAAAATTATTGACAAACAAAATTAATGCAAAAAGATAAATGTTCATATTAATAAGCTAATAAGGCGAATCATGGCTCTGCATTTAATTTTTTTTAACACCATTGTATAAATGTTCATGCAGCAATAAATGAATTTTGAATATATTTTTAGATACACTCATCAGTACATATTATTGTTTACTATAAAAGTAATAATAAATTAAATTAGGTATATTATAAAATTACATGCAAAATAAATAAAAATACTCTATATTTATGAAGAGGCAATGAGAAGCTCCGAAAGGTATCGACTGATGAAGTCTACGCTCCGCCCTAAAGCTATCCAAATCCAAAACCAGGAATGCTTTCAACTCAAACTGCATAATCGCTTCGATTGCCTGGAGGACTGCACAGATGTGGACACATATAACGACAGGTTCGTGGAAGCTGTCCTTACGGTGGGTTCTAAGTTCTACAAACCCAGCCGTAACGAAAGAAGTAAGAAAATCTCTGAGCCAACATAGCTAATGCAGGAAAGACGTGAAATGGTTCTGCAGTCTTCTGAGGATGCTCGTCGGCAGATCAATAAACAGATCTCGAAGTCATTGACTCGCGACTTACGCCGATTTAGTACAGAACGTGTTAAAGAGACAATCGAGCGAAACAGAGGCTCCAAAGTGTTCGCCAGAGATCTGTCGCTTGGACAAAGTTTGCTGACGAAGCTAAAGACGGAGGACGGGAGACTCCTTACGTCACGACCTGAGCTTTTGGCCGAGATTGAAAACTTCTACGGACAGCTTTACGCGACATCACGCGCACTTGTCACTCATGCCACCGATCGCAGAGCCAAATTAACCCGACAATACACCGAAGATATCCCGGACGTCAGCCTGTACGAGATTAGTGTAGCTCTTAAACAGCTCAAGAACAACAAGGCACCGGGCGACGACGGAGTTACAGTAGAGCTTCTGAAAGCAGGTGGACGCGTGGTCCTAAAAGCTCTTCAGAGGCTATTTAACTCCATTATCCTCGAGGGCAAAACGCCAAAAGCATGGCACAGGGGCGTGGTGGCACTTTTCTTCAAAAAGGGTGACAGAACCCAATTGAAGAACTATAGACCCATCACGCTCCTGAGTCATGTTTACAAGTTGTTTTCGAAAGTTACATATAACGAATCGTCTCGCACGCAGGTTTGACGACTTCCAGCCTCCCGAACAAGCCGGATTCCGAAAAGATTTAGTACCATAGACCACATACATACGCTGCGGTAGGTTATACAGAAGACCGAAGAGTACAACCTGCCATTATGCTTAGCGTTCGTTGACTATGAGAAAGCCTTCGATTCTGTCGAGACCTGGGCCGTGCTTCAGTCACTCCAGAGATGCCAAATAGACTATCGGTACATCCAAGTGCTGCAGTCACTGTACGAAAACGCCACTATGTCAGTCCGCCTTCAGGACCAAAACTCGGAACCAATACGTTTTCAGCGTGGTGTGAGACAGGGCGATGTTATATCGCCGAAACTGTTCACTGCCGCGTTGGAGGATGTGTTTAAGCTTTTGGACTGGAGAGGACTTGGCATCAACATAAACGGCGAGTACTTGACTCACCTTCATTTTGCTGATGATATTGTAGTCATGGCTAAAAACCTGGAGGGCACAATACTCGACGACCTCTGTAGAGTCTCCCAACAAGTGGGTCTTAAAATGACCATGTTCATTTTAAGATATAAGACGAAAATAATGTCGAATTCCCATGTCGTACCCACTCCTGTAAAGGATGGCGGCCTCGACGAAGGCACACTTGAGCATTATATATTTTTTTAATGCCCAAAGTTAAAATTCTCCTTCTATATGATAGGATTCCTCTTAATATTCCTAATCCTTCTGATTTTAAATCGCTATTATCATATGTATTTACTTCCTTTTTAAGAATTTTTTTTGTTTTATTTAAGTTATTAAAATTAAATTATAAGTTGTTAATCCTTCTGCATATTATTACTCTAACTTACTGTAGGTATGTAGATTAAAATGAGGTGACAGTATATGTTTGTGATGTGTTTTCTACTTCAGACTCTGGGAAAACTTCAATGGTACTTGCATGATAATTATTTATAATGTGTATCTGTCATAAACTCGATGACACTGGCAGAATTCGTATAAATGTGAATCCATTAAATTAAAAGAAGAATAAGAATAATTTTACCAACTGCTGTGTATAAACATAGGTAGGTACTTGTTAAATCTTGTTGTCAGAATAAGATTAGCTAAGTGCAGGTAGATTCATATTATGTCACAAATTCATACAGTGTGTGCTCCTTAGCTCAATATATGTTTAATAGTTAAAAACGTGTTTGAATTGAACTTAACACCAACCTTGTAGTTGTTAATGTTCTATGCAAATAAAGATTCGATTCTGATTATTTTTTTTCATCTATAGTCTAAATACTATTATTATGTGTAAGCAAAACCTGAGGTTAAGTACCAATTATTTTGGTCACCCTTATGGGTCTAGTAACAATAAAAAACCAATTCTCTCAAATTGGTGGATTGACAGGTTATTTATATTATTTTCTGTATAAGTAGGTAGGTGTTCAGTTCAACATATCACTAAGTTTAATGTTCATAAGTATTGCTCCTTGACTAATTAGTATGCATTAACTGTAAAAATTCAGAATCACCAAACATAAATTTCGAAATACTTTTACAGTTAATGCATACTACCTATTTTGGAGAAACAAAAGGAAGTATCAAAAAAAATTGTATATTTTATTATAATTTCAATGTAAAATTACAACATATGTTTAATTTATGTAATTATTAGAGTTAAAAACACCTACTACCTATTAGAAAAAGTTAAAAAATATATTTTGCAATGTTGACATTTATTGTTAACATATTTAAATATTACCTACCATTTTCTTCCACTAGTAAAACAGACTAAACCCTCCCATAATATTATTTTATTTTGCCCTCAGGTTGCCCGACGGACCATGTGTCCTCAAAACGATCATAGTCATCAGTCACCATGTCTTCTCCAAACTCGACAATGGCGGAATTGTCAAGCTAGACATAGCCATAATTAAAAAACAGAATAGAAACAGACTAATAATTTAATTAGGCACTTCATGCTGTCATTTTTTGTAATTTATGAATAAAAAAATTATGAAATTAAAATCCTGTTTCATAGCAGGTTGTAAGAGGCTATTTTAAATTTAATCATAATTCAGCCATCCATTTATAAACATATAATTCATGTGGCTGACTCACTTTAATCTTGTCACTTATATTTTGTCGCTTTAAATTTAACCCATCAAGCATCAGATTCCAGACACAATTGATTTTTCAATTGTCATGCCCTCCAGAGGTATAACACCGCTTGACAGATTAAATGAAAATGCTGTTTACACAAAATTAATTGAGATCCAATATTCGTTTGTAAAGTAAACTCTACACTTAAGTATTACAATTATTGGAACTCAGTTGTGTGTAATGAATAAAATAAATATCAGTAAAAAAAAATACTGTTGAAAAATTAAGATTTTCCACAACTGATTTGTTAAAAAAATAATTAAGGCTAAACTGAAAGCAAACAGTAACAAATTTAAAAATACTGTATACAAAATAGTTAATGATGTAACAGGGGGTAAATTTACATTCAATTCGAAAATACATTAATAGCAGCAAATTGATATTTTATTTTACTTACTGCACAAAACTTTGAAAGAGAATATTTTTTAGTTCTGAACCACACATTAATTATAGGTTAACTGGACTAAGCCATAAAGGTTTTATGTAAAAATTTCCCATTTCCTATTAGAATCTTGTTAGACCAAATTATATGTATGTGAATAGGCCATGAACACCACTTACCTGGCATAGCACTGCCGGTTTGCCCCATTGTTTAGATTCTTCTTCAAAATTAACTTATAAATAACACCATTTAATTGTTTTGTAAACACTGCTAACCTTATTATTAGTTCGTATACAGTCTCATCACTCACGGAAACTTGAACTATGAACTCACGATGTCATGTTTGAGAGTAATTATTTTAAATAAATTTAAATGTTCTGCAATTACCGTACCGAGTTGTTGTAAACGTCTAATTCTTATAAGAATCTTCGAAATTTATATTAGTTCATAGTAAAAGAAAATTACTTTGCTATGCATTATTACCTATTAAATAAGGCCATACATAACTATTTACGGTAAAAAAATGATAAAACAACAATTAATATTAAGTACGAGTTTTTCAGTTTGACAGTCAGTGGCAGTGACAGACGTGACAGTGACACTACTTTGGTTTGGTTTGTTGAATTTTATGCTCAGGAACATTGGGCTTAATTCTGGGAACACACTTTAATTCTAAATTTAAGTACAGTATATCTCTTTCCCGCAATAAGTAATAGGAAAAAGATAGCAAGAATCTGTTTAGAGCTGTCAATTAAAGGACATGTTCTGAAAATGTATGGGGGCTGGTACTCAGCTACCCCCCAAGACAAATGTTATATAAGAAGAAAGAGTATCTTTTTAAGAATATTGGCCCTAATTCTGGAAAACACATGCTAAGTTTAAATTTAAGTTCAGTCTATTTCTTTCTTTCAAAACGAATACGAAAGTGATGGCTATCATATAAATTGACATTTAGATAGGTGCGTTTAATTTTCGACCTTATTGAAGGTGCTAAAATGCAGTGTTTAGGAGGCACCTCCGTACATGCCGTCTAAAATTGTCTATGGTTTCTATGAAATCTATCTAAATTTAATTGACAGCTCTAAACAGATTCTTGCTATCTTTTTCCTATGACTTATTGCGAGAAAGAGATATACTGTACTTAAATTTAGAATTAAAGTGTGTTCCCAGAATTAGGCCCATTATGGGACAAAAACTATAATTTTTAATGCCTGCATATATATAAAAATAACATTTTATTCTGGTCAAAAAACTGTTATCCAGAGATGTAAAATTCAATTTGAAAAAATGTGACACATCACAGACATAATGGAAAACGTCAATGTCGTCTATTGTCTTGTCAAATATTTTTTAATAACTAGGCATGGGATCGATTTGGTTCAGCCTACGACTATTTTGCAATTTTAGTTTATTGTAAATGCTAGAAGAACATGGCAAATTGGTTTCTGCACTTGTTTCTGACTATTAATAATGATTTTATTTATTTTTTACTATATTTTATCAGAGAAACTTTGATAAGAAGCTTTGAATTCTTGCATACACTTTTCAAAATTACTCAAAAATGCCGGGGTATCAAAATGAAAAAATGGTATATTCAAGATCCTCTGAGCATAAGCTTTCGCATAATATATAATTTATCGTGGGGAGCTTTCGAGTACCAATATCGAACATCTCCTTTAGATACATTTCAAAGAAACCATAGACAATTTTAGACGGCATGTATGTACGGAGGTGCCTCCTAAGCACTGAATTTTAGCACGTTCAATAAGGTCGAAAATTGAACGCACCTTTCTAAATGTCACTTTATATGACAGCCATCCTTTTCTTTTTCATTTTGATAGAAAAAAATAGACTGAACTTAAATTTAAACTTAGCATTGTTCTGAGATTTTAAGGAGTTTTGGGCGGCATTTGATGGTGTCAGTTTTGTATGACTATAGTAACAATAATTAGAAAATTGTGTCTGAGCGCGCGTTGCTTAATAAAATGGTGTCAGTCAAGATTTTTATAGGTAACGCTAATTAGAAAATTGTGTCTGATCACGCGTTGTGTAATCAAATTGGTGTAGTTTTAGTGTTTGTGTTGACGTGCGGTTGGAAGATCATTTTAATTTAGGTGAATTTCATGTGAAAGAAAGACCATAAGATTTTTTTGTAGTTTTCTACTTTATCAAAGTACCATCATGGAGACTGTGAATATATTTCGCGCCAAGCTCTCCCAAGATGCATTAAAATGTGTTACACGTTACACCAGCATTTTAATGCATTGCAGATTAAAAAATATACTTAAGACAAGGCTGTATGGGCATTAGTTCTCCTTGCCTTCACTCTAAGAGACGGAACATAAAAAAAATAGTGTCAAATACTCCCAAGATGCATTAAAATGTGTTACGCCAGCATTATAATGCAATAAATAAAGAAATAACAATTGCTGAAGACATGGCTGTATGGGCTTCAGTACCCTTTGCCTTCACATTACAGAGAGAATGAACCCAAAAAAAAATAAGGTGTTTGGCGAGTTTTTGTGGCGTAGATTTTTATTACAATATTTAAAAATTGTGTCGGAGCGAACATTGAGTTACAAAAGTGTCGTCGTTTTATTATTCAAGTGTTTATGTTGACGTGCAACTAAAAGATTATTAGAATAAAAGTGATTATGGTGTGAAATACGATGAGAACTTTATTGTGGTTATCCACCTCATCAAGTAGCACATAAAGTGACTGTCATCATATATTTCGTGTCAAATACTCCCAAGAAGCATTGAAATGTATTACGCCAGCATTTTAATGCAATAAAAGAAATAAAAAAACACTGAAGACATGGCTGCATGGGCATTAGTTCCCTTTGTCATCCTTTTATAGAGAGAATTAAAAAAAAAATCAAAAAAAGGTAAACTTTAAAAAACAACGCAACGGTTCCCGGTCTTTCAGCGTATTTTTCTTTTCTCTCTTGGTGATCTTTTGTGGACATCTCTTGTGTTTACAAACAAATAACAAAACAATTCATAAATACATGTTGACATTAACAACTGAATTTTGCCAAATATGCCTTCCAATACCATGACTGAAAAAAAGAAGGCATTGATAGCCTACAAAGAGAAAATATTAAAAGAACTGCGGTATTATGACCAGAGAATTGAAGAAATTCGGTCAAATGGAAGAAAAGACACATTTTTTGAAGATTCTGACAGGTTGAATTTTTAATTTTTCTCTTGATACCTTTATCTTGTAATATTGTTATTTTTTCATTTCAGTATACATAGATTTAGCCTAAGTACATTATTTTCATTAATTGCTATTTATTGAGTTTTTACTTTTATAAAGTTTTGAGTTCTGAGTCTAGATTAATAAAATACCTTCATGAAAAACGAAAGGAATTTTCTTTTTTAAAAGGTATTCTATAAAAAACGATCCATTCTATAAATGTAAACGTATTTAAAAAACGTTGCTTCTAATTAACTCTATGAAGCTGCAGGCCTGCTAAATTAGTAATTGTAATTGAATATAAATTCTTTTCAAGTTCAACCAAATAACATAGGACACCCCCATGTGGATGTCAGTTATTCCGCTAAAATGTAGCTTAAGTCAAGGCGACACTCACTATTCTTTTTCAACATTAATGTATCTCCAAGCCAAATATCATCTTTATTGATTCAGTGGCTTTTGAGTAAACATGTAGGACATACAATGTTTCCTTCGAAATTTTAATGTTATTATCAAATTATGAACCTTTGAACGATACTTCAAAAATTGTGTAGTCTAGAAAACAGACATTTCCCCATGTACCCTGGGAAGGAACCTACAACTATCTGTAGCATTTTTTTTTAATATATTTTTAGTTCGGACTCCGATGCCGAGTTACCCATCAACATAGACTTTGGCCCGAATTTACCTGAACTTAAAAAGCAGCAGACATTGCTCCGCACTTATATGCAGGCCACGCAGGAGCTCACCAACGTGCAGGTTATCGAGTCTGAAGTCAATGTGCTAACGGAGGACCCAATTTATCAGGGGTACGCTTAGGAGAAAGTAAATGCTCCATCTACTTTTTATATTTTAGGACACTGTTGTATAATTTGTGCATTTTTTTATTAACACAATTCCAGTTTAATCCTCCTCCTTCAGCGTGTCCTTGTGACAGAATGACCTCCTTAAGATTCTTACAAATTCCTCTACTTTGACCTAATCCACTGAGGGCTAGCGGTTCCTCTTTATCCGACCATCTTTTACGTGGTCTTCCCCTCTTTTTTGAGGTGGGGCTTTTCCATTTTGATAGATGTCCAACTTTTGTCTGTACGTCTTGCTATGTAACTGGCAGTTGTAACATAGATTGTAAATAAAGTAGAATTAAGTCCTTCCTCCTTTCTTGTAGACTTCGAAAACTTAGAACCATGTTTTCTTGATAAGACTGTGAATGGTGTGATTGACTCCCCTTATATGTTAAGCAAATACTATTTACACATTCCCATTAGGATACTCCTAAGCTATTATTTAATCTTCATTTCTGTAATGCTAATCATGGTATTACAGAAATGAATCATTTTAAACTTTGTTATTTACTTATTTAGCCTCTTATGCCAAATAACAGAAAATAAATATTTCCCATAAACATAAACATTTATTCATATTATGTCCCTTTGCTCGGTGTGCCTTGTGGCAAAGGCCTCCTCCAGATATTTCCAGTGTGCTCTATCAAGAGCTGACCTCCGCCAAAATTGAACTGTGATCACATTGTTGGTGATCCACAAATAAATAATAAATAAATACAATTTTTTTGTTGCAACAAGTTTTGTTCATCCTTTATCATCACCCGTTGGCTATTTTCAGGGAGCCACCAGTAACTGAAGAGGGTATATGGCGCGAGGTGACAGCGGAATGTCGCGTGGACTTAGTGCCTTTCTGGATAACATTCTTCATTCACGAGCCAGTAAGTCTTTGTTTTTTTAATTGCTTGTGCTAGTGTATACTGAAGAGCTTTAGTATGTTGGCTAGGCGCAAGATTAGTTCGTTATAGCCAATATGATTTTGGTTTTAGTAGTTATAAAAAACCTGGAACTTACCAATCAAACAAGACTCTTCAGTACTAGATGATCTGTGACATTTTTTTTATATTTTTATGTTAACGGGTTAACTCTTTGCCTTTATCTCACCTGATAGTAAGTCAAGATAAGGTCGACGATGGAAGTGAGCTACACTCGGATTCCCCAACCATGTTCCTTTGTGGCTATCTTATCTTACCTCTAACTGCCGAAACTCAACAATTCTGCTAACATTATTGTTATGCTGCAGTCTTAGGTAAGATGGTGGTAGCTAGCCAGGCGGACTTAGAAAAGCCCTACCACCAACCAAACTGAGCAGAAAATTACTGCCCTCACGGGAATTGAACCCCGGACCTCTAGATCTGAGGTAGTTGGTTTCAACCACTAGACCACAGAGGTTGTATACTACAGACGCAGAGACATACATTTATAAGCAACCTTTGACACCGACCCTAAGTATTATGTCTGTAACTTTTCTTCCAGCATCGCTTGTTCGCTCAACCATCATACCGTAGTGTGCATGTCACAGCAGTCAAGTCCCCCCATGAAGCGGAACTAAAGAAGTCCATATTGTCCACTGTCAGGAAACCTAGTGATGCTGTTGAGGTAACTACATTATTTTTTATACCACTTAGGTGAGAAATAAGCATGCGGCCCACCCGATAGTAACTGTTTTACAGCTGAAATAGTAATAGCGGTGGTACCTATCAGACGACCCTACATACGGGCCTACCACCTAGTAAAGGCGGTGGTACCTACCAGACGACCCTACATACGGGCCTACCACCTAGTAAAGGCGGTGGTACCTACCAGACAACCCTACATACGGGCCTACCACCTAGTAAAGGCGGTGGTACCTACCCAGACGACCCTATATACGGGCCCACCACCTAGTAAAGGCGGTGATACCTACCAGACGACCCTAAATACGGGCCTACCACCTAGTAAAGGCGGTGGTACCTACCAGACGACCCTACATACGGGCCTACCACCTAGTAAAGGCGGTGGTACCTACCAGACGACCCTACATACGGGCCTACCACCTAGTAAAGGCGGTGGTACCTACCAGACAACCCTACATACGGGCCTACCACCTAGTAAAGGCGGTGGTACCTACCCAGACGACCCTATATACGGGCCCACCACCTAGTAAAGGCCGTGATACCTACCAGACGACCCTAAATACGGGCCTACCACCTAGTAAAGGCGGTGGTACCTACCAGACGACCCTACATACGGGCCTACCACCTAGTAAAGGCGGTGGTACCTACCAGACAACCCTACATACTGGCCTACCACCTAGTAAAGGCGGTGGTACCTACCCAGACGACCCTAAATACGGGCCTACCACCTAGTAAAGGCGGTGGTACCTATCAGACGACCCTACATACTGGCCTACCACCTAGTAAAGGCGGTGGTACCTACCAGACGACCCTATATACGGGCCCACCACCTAGTAAAGGCGGTGGTACCTACCAGACGACCCTATATACGGGCCCACCACCTAGTAAAGGCGGTGATACCTACCAGACGACCCTAAATACGGACCTACCACCTAGTAAAGGCGGTGGTACCTACCAGACGACCCTATATACGGGCCCACCACCTAGTAAAGGCGGTGGTACCTACCCAGGCGACCCTACATACGGACCTACCACCTAGTAAAGGCGGTGGTACCTACCAGACGACCCTAAATACGGGCCCACCACCTAGTAAAGGCGGGGGTACCTACCAGACGACAGTGTTATGACTATGTAAATATCTTAGTACTGTAATTTGTTTCAGATATTAAAAGGTTACGCAGTCGCCCATCGTTCTCGCAGGACAACGTTGGCTAGACTCGCGGAGAAATTCGCCAATTCCCTTTATATGGAGCCTATGGTATGTTTCTTCCTTCATACTCTTTGCTAAGATTTAAAAAAGTACCGTTCGTTTTTAGACGGAGCATATTGATAAACCGTGCTAGAGATTGTTGCTTAGCAATAAGGCCGCCAATTGTATTGAATATCTTATTTTTATTGTTTTGTTGATTATGTAAGTGTCCTATTGTGCAATAAAGAATATTTGTTTGTTTGCTTGTTTTTTTGATAAACCGTGAGTTAATAACGCACAAGTACGTAATAATATACGATACGATATTAAATTGGTGTAATAAGAGACCCTTTACGAGCAAATGTGTTATTAATAATAATAAAAAACCGTAAAGAATACGCACGGCGCTATAAAACAGATATTTAGGTGTGAGTACCTATTTTACAGGTATACAGGTTTCGTAAGTGCATTTTTTAAGGAAATGTGTTGGAAAAATAATAAAAAACTGTACCTTCTATCCAGGCGGATGGTGGTTATCATCTGAAATGCGCGAACTTGCTGGAAGTTTCTTGGATTCTTCAGAACAAGTGGTCACCAGTGGCCCCGTTCCACCATAGGATGAAGTTCGACCTGGAGTATATGGGTGAGTAAACCCAATTTGACTTTACGTAGCCAGATGATCATGACCACCTGCCTATATACGTCCCACTGCTGGGCAAAGTCCTTCCTATATGGGAGAAACGCATGAGGAGCTTTAATGGACTTAAAATCTGTATCTTAAATTACGTTTCAAAGGTAAACATATCTAAAAAAATCTCGAAAAATCTCCTGAATCCGCAGAAATACTACTAATTCGTTTTAATGCATAGTTTAGTAATAATAATAATATTTATACATTCACCTTTTATCTAGCCCAATAAGCATCATTGAGAGCTTGTGTTATGGATGCTAGATAATGGAGAAATATACTAAATAAACATACAAACATCCATGACTCGTAAACAAATGCTCATACTCATCATACAAACATTTTCTCCAACCGGGATTCGAACCCGGGCCCTCTTGACCGAGTAGCTTGTATAGCTAGGGGTACAGACCACTCGGCAATCGTCAATTGTCATAGTATCTGTCGAACATTAACATCTTGAAAATAAAATAAAAAAATCTTTTAATTCCAGATGAATCGTACATAAAAATCATAACGCAAGCCCACCGTCAACTGAACGATCCATCAATAGAATCGGAAGAACGGACTTTTCTACTCTCAAAAATTATATCCACGTGCCTAGAAGCCCAGGGACCTACTCAGGAGTTGTATGATAGCATGTCTTCTGACCCAGAAACGGCCCAGTCCTTGAGAAAACGTCGAACAACCTTAGACAGGGAACCGGAAGTTCCTATTGTCAAAAAGAAGAAGGACAGCGAAGCGATGGCGCCACCGAAGTCTATCCCGAAAAAGGCTAAACCGAAAGGCAAAGAAAACATTAATAAATCCGCAGAAAATGTTGCCACAGCTAAAAATGTTGATAAGGAAGGTACTAAAGACGGCGGTAAAGGTAAAAAGGTTGGATTAACAAAGAATTTGAGTGAGCCCATAATATCGACGAATGTTAATAAAAATATATACAAACCGAAGATGGAAAAAGCGAAAACAGATACTGTTATAGTAAGTGAAAAACCCAGTAATATCAATATCAATGAAGTGAGCGACGTAAATAAAAAATCAACGAACACAGCTAAAAATACAGAAAACAGCGACAAAATTAAAGGAAAAGGAGTTGCCACCACTAAAAATAAAGATAATCCTACCAAAGTTGTAAAGGAAAAAGTGCCAGATAATAAACAGAAATCCGCAGAAAGTGGACCAAAAAGTGCTGCCATTGTAAAAAGTAAAACAAAACCAGTTAAAGAGAAGGCGGTAGTTAAAAATAAACAAGATGTAAAAGCCGATAATATGGTAAATAGTGAGAAAGCTAAAAGTAACGTAAATCCACCAAAAACAGCAAATAATAAGATATCTGATAAGAAAAATCTAGATAAGGCAGAAGAGAAAGGAAAAAGTGTGGCTATTGTTAAGAATAAAATTATTCCTAAAGAAAAAGATGCAGTCAAAGAAAACAAACAAGCCTCTAGCGAAAATAAAGTAAAAGATGTTGCTAGTACTAAAGTAAAAGCTAATCCTACTAAATTAGTAAAAGAATCTAATAAAGAAAATAATCTAAATGCTAACAAAAATAAAGAAAATGACCCTAAAAAAGGTTTAAAAGTACAAAAAAGTGTTCCCAACTTAAAGAGGAAGAGTAATTTAGCAGATAAACATGTTCAAGAAGATGGAAATGTTGCTACGGCTAAAAAACCGAAGTTATGTAAACCCGAAGGGGTTGCCAGTAAAAATAACACAGAAAACAAACTTCAAAACGTTAACAAAGTCCAAAATACGAAAATTAAAAATAAACCTGTAAACATAAAAAATATTGGGCAGAACAAGCCGAAAATATTTTCAGGTGGAATTACAAGTTTGAAAAATGGCAACACTGGGAAAGTTTTGAGTGCTGGCAACAGCGCAGAGAAAGTGTCTAAAATTCCCCAAATTAAGTTATCTACAAACGTTGAAGCGAGATTGAAGAAAAATCCACTGAAGCTAAGTCCTTGTAAGTATTTTTTTTATATGTATGACAAGGAAGTCATTCATTCAATGTCATTCAAAACATTCGCGGTAGAAAATACGGACTGACAAGGTTAATGAAATGTCAATTTGACATTAAAGTTTAACAGCGATATTGTGGCTATGGACTATGCACTTTTGGGCACTTTAATGACTTCTATGTTGCCTTTTTATACAATACTTAATTTATTTCGTTATTTTTTTTTGCAATAAAATAAAAGAGTTTTGTGGTATTTAATGTGTGCGGGACGTAGGATTGGTTGTCCCTTATGCACCTATAGGCACTACGTATGACACTGGCCCTAATTCTGGCGAACACATGCTAAGTTTAAATTTAACTTCAGTCTATTTCTTTCTCTCAAAATGAAAAAGAAAAGGATGGCAGTCATATTAATTGACATTTAGAAACGTGCGTTCAATTTTCGACCTTATTGAACGTGATAAAATGCAGTGTTTAGAAGGCACCTCCGTACATGCCGTCTAAAATTGTCTATGGTTTCTTTGAAATCTATCTAAATTTAAGTGACAGCTCTAAACAGATTCTTGCTATCTTTTTCCTATGACTTATTGCGAGAAAGAGATATACTGTACTTAAATTTAGAATTAAAGTGTGTTCCCAGAATTAGGCCCACTGCCGATTGTAAGAATCGATCCGGAACGAACATATTGAACATTGAAATAGAACATTTCGACATTGTAGGGTGGACGTTAGTTCATAACGCAAATACAGATAGACTAGAAGAATTTCACAGGCATGTCCCAAGTCCTGGGTGGCTCAGTTGGTTAGAGCAGTCGCCCATATTGCGAAAGGTCGCGGTTTCTATTCCCGCCTCAGGACGTGAAATTTTTCTAGTTTTATATTTTAATTACTAATTTATACTATTACCTACATAAAACAAAACCAACTTACTAACTATTCTTATTCAACTAACTGTTATAAACTATAGGGAAATGAAACAAAATAAGGACAAATAATTTATATAACTAGAAATAATACTAAACACTATTTACTTATACCTATTAACAAAGATTAGCCGCCCGGAACATAATGGATAACTTGTTATTCAGTACATTAACAATAATTTAACACGAATGTCATCATGGTCGATGGTCATGAGCTGTCCCAAAACTATCATCTCGTTTCTTTGTCGTTCTTCAAAAACTTTGAATTCTTTGCCGGCACATGTGTTCCCTCCTTCCTATAACATATTATGTTCGCTCAGAAGAGGCGTGAAAAAGCACCTTATGGTTGGGCAAGGTGGAGGCGGCTAGAGCAGTGTCTGAACTGCACTAGCTGTCTTCGCATATGGACTCTTCTACTGCTTCACATCAGGTGGTGTAACGTCATTTGCTGGGCTTTCTAAAAAAAATGCATAATCTTTCTCTATTCTGCATCGAATTTTGATAAATTCAACAAGAGTTTCCGCTTTTCTCTCTGTCATTTGGATACAAAAGGACAGAGATAAAATTAGATGTTAACATAAGGTTATATTTATAACTCTTTGTTGCAGTAAAACTACCCTCCAAATTCAAAACACTAGCAGACGTGAACAAACAGAAATCAATACAAAAAACAACTAATATACCAAGTAAGTATGAATATTACAAAAAAAATCCACCCCCAAAAATGCCCAAGTACAACAATAATAACCGTACGTACCTAACCTTGGGCACTACTCACGCGTTGTTACCTTATCCTATAGACGATCATAACAACTTGGGCACTACTCACGCGTTGTTACCGTAGCCTATAGGCGCTCGTAGCACCTTGGGCACTACTCACGCGTTGTTACCGTATCCTATAGACGATCATAACAACTTGGGCACTACTCACGCGTTGTTACCGTAGCCTATAGGCGCTCGTAGCACCTTGGGCACTACTTACGCGTTGTTACCGTATCCTATAGACGATCATAACAACCTGGGCACTACTCACGCGTTGTTACCGTATCCTATAGACGCTCATAAAAACTTGGGCACTACTCACGCGTTGTTACCGTAGCCTAAAGGCGCTCATAACAACTTGGGCACTACTCACGCGTTGTTACCGTAGCCTATAGGCGCTCATAACAACTTGGGCACTACTCACCCGTTGTTACCGTAGCCAATAGGCACTCGTAGCACTTTGGGCACTACTCTCGCGTTGTTACCGTAGCCTAAAGGCGCTCATAACAACTTGGGCACTACTCACGCGTTGTTACCGTAGCCTATAGGCGCTCATAACAACTTGGGCACTACTCACCCGTTGTTACCGTAGCCAATAGGCACTCGTAGCACTTTGGGCACTACTCTCGCGTTGTTACCGTAGCCTATAGGCGCTCGTATCACCTTGGGCACTACTCACGCGTTGTTACCGTAGCCTATAGACGCTCGTAGCACCTTGGGCACTACTCACGCGTTGTCACCGGCCTATAGACGCTCGTAGCACTCTGGGCACTACCTACGCGTTGACTACCCTGTACAAATCGTAAGAAACCGTTATGTTGGCAGTTTATGAGGCGAGTCCCCTTTGCTTCGTTAGTACTTCTTGTAAAAAGTAAGACAAAGGGTCAAGCCCATAGAGCCGTGTGTGATTTATTATTGCTGCAGTTATTGCATTAGAACAATGTGTAGACAGATATAAACTAGACTAAAAATAAAATAATTGAATGTATTTATTACTGTTTATTTAAATAAACCAGTAGCTAAATAAATTAATAAAGTTTTTAATTTGACGACTAGACAGTAACCGCAGTTAAAAATAAACGGCTATACGAATTGATTTTAGCTTAAAAGCTTTTAAGTATTTAAATTTAATTAAAATACCTTTGTTTCTCTTACAGGGCTATTAAAGAAACCTTCGCCGAAGACCTAGTTTTAAGATCTGTTTGTTTGTTAAGGGGCTACCTCGTGCACACTAGCGACACCAATTGATTGTTATTAATTATGGTGAATTTAGAAGATAATAAACAAAAACGCTTTAGAGAATTGCTAAAGAACGGTATTTGTAATTTTTAAAGATGTATCTTGTATAAAGTGTCTACGTATAAGTAACCAAATTTTTTATTATTGTTAAAAGTGGCCACTTTCGGCAATAATGAAAAAATAGGTTACATGTAGAGGAATATCTTATACCGAGCTATAATCTCAAAAAATTACAAATACCATTCTTTAGTCATTCACTAAAGCGTTTTTGTTTATTATGTTCTATATTCACCACAATTAATATAAATCAAGTGGTGTCGCTAGTTCCGACGAGGTATCGCCTTAAGATATTTTCTTGTTTCATTTACAAAAATAAACTTGCTTCGTGTTAATTGGCCTTTACTATATTTTTAACCGATATCAAAAAAAGAAGGTTCTATGTTCCACTGTATGTATTGTTTTTGTATGTCTTTGTGCATCGAATGCAGTGGAATAAAAATCTGTGTCGCTTTATTATTGAAGCTTTTAACGCCACCACACATCCAACGTGACAGTTTAATGAATTGTCAATATTCTTCGCTGGCTGAAAGATGTTTATTTTCTTATGTGAATGATTGTGTGTGAATGTGAGGGCCCTAATTCTGGAGAACACATGCTAAGTCTTAATTTAAGATCAGTGCATCTCTTTCTCTCAATGTGAATACCAAAAGGATGGCTGTCAAATTATTAGACATTTAGAAACGTGCGTTCAATTTTCAACCTTATTGAACGTGATAAAATGCAGTGTTTAGGAGGCACCTCCGTAGTACATGCCGTCTAAAATTGTCTTGGTTCCTTTGAAAACTGTCTAAATTTAGTTGATAGCTATGAACGAATTTTTGCTATCTCTTTTCTGTAACATATTGCGGGAAAGAGACATACTGTTCTTAAATTAAAACCTAGTGTGTCTTCAGAATCAGGCCCAGTGCCAATCAATCTGTATAGCGTTCGGGGATCATGTGTTTTAGTGAGGACATTATCATGTATCCTTAGCTTTAACAAACATATAAAGGGTGCCGTCAATGCGACAATAAATTAAAACATGGGCTGTATTAGTTCATAGAAATGGGTTGCCACTTTCAAAAACATCTTATTCATTTAATATTTGCATGACATTTGTATGAAATAATAAACCATTGGTTGGATTGTATTTTAAGAAAATTACCTCCGTAAAACTAAAGATTCTTTCATTTTTAGACAATTTTCCAAATCTCTACTCATCTTAAAAAAGTGCTCCTTTTGCGAAACGCACCAATTGAGAAGTGCACCAGTTGCTAAGTTCATTATTTGAGAACTGCACAAGTTGAGAAGTGTACCATTTGAGCATGGTGTACAAGTTGAGAAGTGCACCAAATGCGTCTAACCCATTCAATTTTAGACTACTTCGCGGGTTCGTAATTTAACATCAGCACTCGCTCCAAAAAATAATTTTGCTCACATATTGAACAAATAACTATAGTGTGCTTGTAAGCCCCAATGCAAAGAGGTTGTTCTGCAGAGGTTAATACATAAGGAGTTATGCACATAAGTACCTAATAATAAAATTCATACACTCACACCTATTATCCAGCCCAAAGTAAGCATTATTAAGAGCTTGTATTATGGATACTAGATAACGGAGAAATTATGATAATAATTTGTATATAAATATTAGAAATATACTAAATAAACATATAAACATCCATGACTCGTGAACAAATGCTTGTACTCATCACACAAACATTTGCTCCTACCGGGATTTGAACTCAGTCAAGAGACTGAGTAGCCTGCATAGCAAGGGGTACAGACCGCTCACCTAGTTGCACCTAAGAATTCTATGTTGACCTAGATTTGGCAGACTCATTTTGATGTGATGGTATACGGTGGTTCTACCGGGGCGAAACTCTGCAATACACTTTGCATTGAGGTTAACTTTTTTTAAATAGTACTAGAATTGGGATGTTGCCTAAGTTTGAATTTGGCGCTATTTTTCACAAATTCGGAAAATATACGCTACTGTTACCCATAAAAACAATTCAAACTTAAAAGATATGGAATATTGTTGAAGTTGTACTGTTTGGAAAATTTAAAAAAAGGTCATATTTTTTTTCAAAATTTATCAAAAATTGAATGATATAAGATTGCTGACATCAATTAAAACAACTATTAATAAAAACATACTTAATACATAGCTATTATCAATTTTGTCAGTATGCCCATACATTTGTTAGTAATATGGGAACATGTGACGTCACCTGTTCCGCAGATTTTCTGTGGAGCGTGTTTGGATGATGCGCCGCAACCGCAACACATCATCCATACCACTATATCTGTGAAACTATTGAGTTTAGACGTACTATTTCTTTTGCAATATTTCTTTATGAGTTATAAAGTTCTTATTTAAAAAATAAAAAAAAAGTTGTCAACTACCCTATTTAATAGACTTTGTATATTTGTTAATGCCAAGGAGCATCGCGTTATTATTAATAATATTTTTGCAATGAAATAAAACGGAATTTTATTAAAAAGTCTTTTATTTTCTAAATAAAAAATGGTACTCTAAAAATAGTTGCAAAATTATTTCTTAAAATACAAAATGGTAGCAAAGTAAATGGTAGGTTTGGTTACCGCTAGTTCTCTAGTATTGACTTCATTTAGCTTGATATTAGGTATACAGTCCCCCTATGAGTATACAAACTATAATCGATTCCCACACTACTATAGCAGCTCCCCCTCCTAATAGAACCTCTCCCCCTCCTAATAGAACCTCTCCCCCAACCTTCTAGGTACAACAGGCTCACACTTGACTAGCCCCCCTCATCGATATATAACACCCCCCCCCTCCGAACTAAAACACGCTCGCACTTAACCATAGTAGCCCCCCCTTACCCCCTTAATCGATAAACAACAGCCACCCTCGGAGCTATAACAGGCTCATACTTAGTCATAGTAGATCCATGAGGATCTAATGATGGCATTAATACAGAACCGCCCCATAAGTTATAACTGGCTCGCCCATATTAGCCCGCCCCCCTTTCCCCTCTTATCAATATACAACAGCGCCTTTCCATCTATAGCAGGCTCACACATATTAGCCCCCCTTCATCGATATACTCCCCCCCCCCCCATCCCCTTCTTCCTCCGAGCTATAAAAGACTCAAACTTAGCTGTATCGATACGCCCCTCAGAGCTGTTACGGCCCTCCTAGAGACTATACTAAGGGATATAATTAAAGTTTTGAGGGGGGCTGTTATAGCTCCATACAGTTTTAGTCTTGTAAAAATACTACCATTTTTATAAATCATGAAAAAAATCCTCTACTATCCTAACTTAAGAAATATTAACATATTTAGTAATTTCAAAACGGCGGGAAAACGCCGTGAACAATTAAAAGAAAACTTACATAACTAATTATTGGCAAATACTGCACACAATTGGGTAAATATGTCACAATCATACTTCAAAATCAATGTAAACGAGTAAAATTTGTTTTTAAAATGGCATCTTAATAGGTGGCTTTTTTTCGTATGTGCGTTAAACTATCAAGCTTTAGAATAACAACGAATTTTTGATGTTTTGCACACAACGCTAACAGTGATACTACGCAACCCATGATTAGACTAACAAAACTTCGCAAAAAGAGTCTATTGAGCAAAGCGTCTATTGACCAAAGCGTCTATTGGTTAATCTATCTAGCAGTCATATTGTACAACACGATCGCAGTGCTTCCTATACCTATGGGTGACATGAGGAGTTGATGCAAAAATACTCAACGCTAGCTCAACGGTTGCAGCAACCAGGACCAACGGCTAACGTGACCCACCCCCTAGTTGCCCCTGTTACTACTTCCAATTAAAAAAATAAAATTAAAAGAAAAAGTTCCTAGTTTTTATTATTTTTTAATTTATTGCTAACTTTTTTTAAAAAAAAGTGATTAAAAACAAAAAGCTTTTTCTGTAATTGTTAATAAAATTTAAATTAAAAATAATAATAATAATTAGTGAACTCATACTATTCGACAGCTAATTGGAGACGGGATAGTAACTTTTACGTTCAACAAAACTCATACCTACTATAATTGGGCATAATTGCCGCTCTTTCATCATCATCATAGACCAAACAAAACTTGCAAAATAAATGACATCAGATGACGTTTCACACATCTTAGTTGCGCATATAAAATATGACAAGTTAAAAGTATAGGTATATTGTGGCTGTAATGTAAATTATCCTTTTACACTAAACGAGCGATAAATCAAATAGGTTACGCGCAATTAAGCCGGACACGATTTATAAGATTTTTACTCATAAATTAATTACATAAGCTAAATGAAAATTAATTTGACCATTCTTAAAGGCATTAGGTACTATGAATTTGTAATTAAAGTTGAATGAAAGGGCGATAATTGACTAAAATTTAGTTGCAGTGTCAGTAGAATTTCAGTATTCAATCATTTATTGCTTTCATGTTGTTTAGAGAGGTGTAATTCCTAAAATAATTTTAGTATCAAACATAAAACAATATATGTACATGAATAAGCATTTAACAATTAATATAGGTATGCCGTAAGTACTTAGAGGTAGGTACGTCTATGCAAAATAATCGCTATCCTCTAAACCGCCCCAACTGTATCCTGCAATTTTAATGTCGATATTACTACAGATATGAAAATGTTTCCTGCTATGTCGATTTATTACTACAGATACATATGAAAGTTTGAGCAGATGACATTTTTAAAACAAATTTTACTAATTGAATTAATACTTACAAATCATCTCTTAAATTCAATTGTCAATTTTTGTAATGGCTGCATTGTATGTCAAATTTAAACATTGTAATTAATTACTAACCTAATCTTTAAAATAATATTCAAAATGACGTCTTGAATGGGTAGTTTTTGTGAGTATCACCCATCCTGTAAAAAAAATACAACAATAAATAGAAAATCGTTAAAATAAATAGGTAAATAAAATTGAGCAGCGCCTTAGTACTCAAACTGTCTTTTAGTTTTATGTTTTTTTTAGTCTTTTTTTGATTTTATTTACTTATTTATTTATTCATAATATTGATCCGGCTCGAAGGACCACTCGACCAGCAAATGTGAAAGTCCTCTTGTTCCTATTGAGCGCGGTGAGGCCGTCTACCAGAGCATCCGGTAGCTTCATGTCAGGCGATAACAGGTAATCCTACAGTGTATTGTGACTTACCATTGATCCAGCTCGAAGGACCACTCACCCAGCAAACGTGAAAGTCCTCTTGTTCCTATTGAGCGCGGTGAGGCCGTCTACCAGAGCGTCTGGTAGCGTCGCATCTAGCGACTGGAGGTTATCGTAAAGTATTTTGTGACTTAACATTGATTCAGCTTGAAGGACCACTCACCCAGCAAACGTGAAAGTCCTCTTGTTCCTATTGAGCGCGGTGAGGCCGTCTACCAGAGCGTCTGGTAGCGTCGCATCTAGCGACTGGAGGTTATCGTAAAGTATTTTGTGACTTAACATTGATTCAGCTTGAAGGACCACTCACCCAGCAAACGTGAAAGTCCTCTTGTTCCTATTGGGCGGCTATGAGGCCGTCTACCAGAGCACCCGGTAGCTTCATGTCAGGCGATAACAGGTAATCCTACAGTGTATTGTGACTTACCATTGATCCAGCTCGAAGGACCACTCACCCAGCAAACGTGAAAGTCCTCTTGTTCCTATTGAGCGCGGTGAGGCCGTCTACCAGAGCGTCTGGTAGCGTCGCATCTAGCGACTGGAGGTTATCGTAAAGTATTTTGTGACTTAACATTGATTCAGCTTGAAGGACCACTCACCCAGCAAACGTGAAAGTCCTCTTGTTCCTATTGGGCGGCTATGAGGCCGTCTACCAGAGCACCCGGTAGCTTCATGTCAGGCGATAACAGGTTATCGTACAGCGTATTGTGACTTAACATTGATCCGGCTCGAAGGACCACTCACCCAGCAAACGTGAAAGTCCTTTTGTTCCTATTGAGCGCGGTGAGGCCGTCTACCAGAGCGTCTGGCAGCGTTACGTCCAGCGACTGGAGGTTCTCGTAGAGGTGCGCGCTGCTTGTCGTCTTCACGACTACAGACCTGCCTTGCTGGATTTGGTACCTGGTGGGGAGCATAATCCACACTATACTGGAGCTGAATCAGGTAAAGACTAGACTAGGTTTGACTAGGTGGTAGCCTTTCTTATTTCAGCCGTGAAACAGTTCGCTGTGTTTCGGATTGAAGAGAAAGGTAGCCAGTTTATTTACTGGGCATGGACGGCATTTCATCTTAGGCCTCAGGATGACAACGCACGTGCGATATCAAGTGATTTTACCTTGTTATTGCAGGTGTCTGTAGGCGGCGGTAACCGCTTACCATCAGATGGGCCGTCAGCTTGTTGAAATGAATATGTCAATGTATATTCACATTTGGAGCCATAACACATAATTGGAAATATATAACATGAGTAGATAAAACATTTATTAAAGGTTAAATTATTTTCTCTAAGAAAGGATCCATGCAGAGATTTGCTGTCAATGCCTAAAACTAGTTCGTGTCTCATTAGTTTCTCTTTTTGTGAACCAAAAACACAATTTTGTGCTTGGGCTCGTATATTGTTTATATAAGTATTTATTGGCTGTCCCTGTTGTGACAATTTGAAGAAAATATATCTTTCTTAGATTTCATTTGCGCCTTTATTGGCATTGTCATCAATTTTTTTTTGGATTACTTTCAGAGTTACTGTATTAGTGTCTAACTCAAAACTATTTAAAAAAATTAAAGTTTCGTCATCAAGACAATTTAGAAATAGTGCCACTTTAGTTTTTTCTGTTATTTCTTTGATTTTCGCAAAGTCTGTTACCCTTAAATGTATATCAAACTTCTGCTTGAAGAGTTTCCATTTTTCTGTAATATTTCCAGCACCCATTAGAGACAATTTGTCTATTTGCAGCGCCATGTTTTATTTAATGTTATAATCACTGATGAATTTGATTATTTAATATTATATTATTAGGATCATTCAAAACACACACTGAGCAGATATCTTAATTTTTTATTAATTTTGCCACACCTTTTTACATAACATGGCTTTTGGAATGTTGCCACATTCTACTTATCATAAATATACAACACTATATTTTCATGACACAATATTAGTTTTTATAATTCGAAATTACCTGATAAGCAACTGCGCCGGCGTAATACCAATGCCAGCTGCCATAACTTGGACTAAGGGGTCATCAATGACAGGCGAGTTGAACGCCTTCAAGCTAGACGGGGTTCCCTTAGACCCAAGCACTCCGTAGCAGCTTAGAGTCACGTTGCGCTCAGAGCAGAAGGCATCCATCTTAGCCTGCGCCAGGTACGGGTGACATTCCACCTGGAAGTAGAAAGAGGAAACTGACTCAACACTACCTCATGAGAAGCGGTAAAACGAGTCCATATGCGAAGACAGCCAGTGCAACTTCAATACATGATCCAGCCGCCAACCTTTCCGGCCTAGGTTCATTTCACGCCTCTTTTGAAGGAACCCATGTTACACGAAGAGGTTGGTGGCGTTGTGGTTTGAGATCTGTGGTTTCAATGGTAGATACCAGGAGGGGTCGATTAAAGTTATATTCTCTAGCTCCTCCCCCGGTTGTTACTGCAACCGCTTTAACCCAACAACCCGCATTGCGCCAGACCGTGGTGGTATGGCCCAAATTCCTTAAGTGTTTTTCCCTTGTAGAAAGGCCAGTGCTGGAGTGGGACGTATATAGGCTGGTGATGATATCATAGGAAGGAGGGAACACATGTGCTGCTAAAGGACTCCAAGCTTTGGAAGGACCTACGACAGATAAATTAAACTTTGTACGAGATGTTTGAGGTGGAGACAGTGCATTGATGACTCTGAAGACTGCCACGCGTGCTTCTGAGTAGGAAGGCACCTGCACTTATCTCTTACCTGGTTAACTAGCGGCTTCACACCGCCTTATCTAACCCTCTATGCAGATCGCTCTAAATAAATTACCTTGTGCCTAAGCCTTAGGTGCTTTTATAATTTACCTTATCTTATCATGGGGCCATGACTATGCCACCAGGATCTTTTGTGCCACCCCTGCCTTCACTCCTCCAACGTCCTGAATATAGCTGCCATAAGCTTTACTATATCTGTGGGGTGAAAGAGCCTATAGTCTTCTGGCCTTGGATACGCCACTTCCAGAAGACTCATTCTGATCCTAGCCAGGGCATCGCATTGACACAAAAGATGTTCCATCGATTCCGGCCTTCACCACATGCCCGACAAGGTTGTGCAGGGGAAATTTGCATTTTGTGGAGCATGTAGTTGGTGACACAATGTCCTGTGAATGCTCTAGTAACGAAGCGAGCCTGTATTCTACTGTTTGTACAGATATATTTATTCCGTTCCCCTTCCCTCCCCCCATAAAAGAGTTGGAGGTTGGTTAACTACTGACTTTCATTATCGTATCAGCCTGCAGTTCGCTGCCGGACGTAGCCCTCCTTAAGGCGTTTCCACAATATGGGTCTCCCGGTTTCTGCATCCAGCCACCACTCGCTACTTAATCTATGTCATCGGTCCATCTAGCAGACGGATGCCCCACAATACGTTTGCCGAGACGTAATGGTCTGCAACTACTAACATTACCCTCGTCACTCCCAGCACCTTATACAGATGGTTCTAAATAAATTTACTAGTTCCTTGGCCATCGGGTACTTTTAACCGTTACCTGGTTAACTTTCGATTTCGCTTGCGCCTTATCTAGCACGTTATGTAGATGGGTCTAAATAAATTTACTAGTTCCTTGGTCACCAGGTGCTTCATACCTTACCTGGTTAACTATCGAATACGCCTGCATCTTACTCAGCACGTTATGTAGATGACTCTAAACAAATTTACTGTCTCCCTGGCCACTAGGCGCTCTTATCCGTTACCTAGTGAATTAAGGTTTCCCCAAGCGTTATCCAGCAACTTATGTTGATGAGTCTAAATATATTGACTAGTTCCTTGGTCATCGGGTGCTTTTAAACGTTACCTGGTTAACTATCGAATTCGCCTGCACCTTACTCAGCACGTTATGTAGACGACTCTAAATCACTGTCTCCTTGGCCACCAGGCGCTCTTATCTATTAACCACTGAATTAAGGTTTCCCTGAGCCTTCTCCAGCAACTTATGTGGATGGGTCATAATTAAGTTACTAGTTCCTTGGCCCCCAGGTGCTTCCTTACCTGGTTAACTACCGGCTTTACCCGCGCCTTGTCCAAGACCCTCTGCAGCTGGCTCTCATTAAAGTTGCTGACCCCGATGGTCTTCACGAGTCCCTTGGCTACCAGGCGCTCCAGACCAAACCATGCGTCTAGGTAGTCGTGTTCAGAGTATTGTAGGACGTTCGCAATCCTGGGAATAGGATCTCCGCCTTCCTGGAAAGGAAATAATGTTGACCTTGAAAATTGAACACTATTGGAAAATAAATAAATTTTTAATAACAAAAATATAAAATTGTTAATTTTAAGTATGGGGATAGGTACTATTCTTATGAACCCAAACACGCTATATCTGCTAAAAGTTTCTGAAGAATTAAGCATCCCGCAGACTTATTGATGGAAAAGAATCACCGAAGTGACAGTACACCAAATCGGATATGTAAAGGCTAGTATTTTTTTTTTATTATGGAGAAAATGAGCTGATAGTCATCAAACGCCTGAACTGATCATCACAAATTATAGCTAAGAACCATCCTAGTCACGTCAGCTTTCAAACATAAAAATAAAACAAAATATATATCAGTCAATTCGCTTAGAAGCTACGATGCCAGAGGTACACAAAGATACACAGCCAGACACGTCGAACTTATAACAGCCCCCTTTCTTCGAGGGGGGTATAAAAACAAAAATCAAAACCGATTGAAAACACGAAGCAAAAATGATTACTTTTAAATACTCATATCTAAGTAACATAAAGGTATTTGGTCGCAATATTTAGTAATCTCTCTCAGTGGCATCTTTTTAACCCCCGACGAAAAAAGAGGGGTGTTATAAGTTTGACGCGTCTTACTGTGTATCTGTGTCTGTCTGTGGCATCGTAGCGCCTAAACGAATGGACCGATTTTGATTCGGTTTTTTGTTGTTTGAAAGCTGATGTCCTACGATGGTTCTTAGCTATAATTTATGAAGATCATTTCAGGCGTTTGATGACTGTCAACTCATTTCTACATACTAATAGGATTTTACTAACTTGTACAGATCCGATTGATTTCAAATTTGGTGTACTGTCACTTCGGTGACATTCCCATGTCACACTAACCTTGAGCTGATCTTATACCATCAATAAGTCTGTGAAATGCTTAATTCTTCAGAAACTTACAGCAGATATAGCGTGTTTGGGCTCTTATGAAGAGTTTTAGTAAGATGGTGTAAGATAGATGATTAATGACGCCGGGGGTTACTTAAAATTTTGAATTTTGTAATTATTAAAATCTGAACGCGATAAGTGAAGCAAGCTACACCCGGCTTCCTCAACCACATAGAAACTGGCTATCTTATGTCCAACTGCCGGAACACAACAATGCTGTTTACATTATTGTTATGGCGGCAGACTTAGGTAAGATGGTAGTACCTTCTATCAAACCCTACCACCTACCAAACCGCCTGCCTCATATTTTAAGGTCCGAGGGAATTTTCTGCTGAGACCACCTGGTCTTGACCACAAGATCACAGTGGCTGTTAGAGAGATCTCTAATTTATGTCATCTATTTCTACTCACATATCTTTTTTTAACTTATATACAGGTTGGTGCCGTCAATACGACAATAAATTTAAACAGGAGCTATATTACTTCATAGAAATGGTTTGCCACTTTCAAAAACATCTTATTCATTTGATAATTTCAAGACATTTCTATGAAATAATGTAGCCAATGTTTTATTATTTATTATTTATTTATTTATAACTTTATTGTACATACATTAACCACATGGACAAAATACAATGCACTTAGTTTAAACAACGTACAAAGGGCGGCCTTATCGCTAAAAGTGATCTCTTGCAGGCAACCTTACGATGGAAAGGATTTGTGTAACCTTTAAATTATGGGGTAAGTTGGCGATGTAATAATTACGAGTATTTAATATACAAGCAAATATAAAATAACTTAGTTTATTAGTAACACACAAATACAAATATATACACATATACACACTTAAATATCCACATAAATAAATATATACATACATACATACACATACATACATACACACTGAACACATTACTTCATATCATACAAATGTCATGAAATTATCAAATGAATATAATGGCAAACCATTTCTATGAACTAATAGTCCATGTTTCAATTTATTGTTGTATTGACGGCACCACTCCGTATAATTTTTCTGAACTAAGTGAGTTTAGTTGAAATTTGGTCACCTTGAAGGACATGGGGTTGTGTATCAGGTACTGGTCGAAGTAGTCCAGGCCCATGACTTCCAGAGACTTCCTGCAAGCCTGTTCCGCCAGGTCGGCCCGGTGGAACGTACTCCACAGCTTTGACGTGATGAATAGTTCTCCTCTGTTGAAGAATATTTAAATAATGTAACCACAACAATTGTGACTTCATATTTTGAAAAGAGTGACTACACGAGTTTGTTGCCGGAGTCTTCTCGTCTCGGAAGTTCAACTTTTGGAACCGGTGTAAATTTAGACATGACAGACAGATTTACAATAAGACATTGTGAGACCATTTCTTAAATAGATATACATAATTTGTGATTTTTGACGATTCGAAAGAGCTTCTTAGGAGCCTACTTGAATAAATGTATTTTTGATTTTGATTTTGAAGAATAGGACTTTTTAGGAAGGTGGCTATTTTATTTTGTTTTGTAGCAAAAATTTCAGCTAATATAATCATAGATTATTTAGATATATTTATAGTGATAGGTTAATTATTAACAGATTCACGCAAGAAGTTAATTGCACAAATGTACGGTAGACCACAGAACCATGTCACAATAACTTAGTACCGTGTCACAATAACTATGGCATCAATATTAGTACGGTAGCACTATTAAGTACGAGCGCAATAGTCGGTGCGACATGGTACTAAAGTGTTAAGCTACTTCTGTGGTCGACTGTACCTACAGTAAGCTAAACAAAATAATAAACAAAGTAGATATAAAAATTAAAACATCGCAAGATACAATTAACGCACTAGTTAGGTATACAACACAAATGCAATAACTCATCATCATCATCATTTCAGCCGAGAGACGCCCACTGCTGGGCAAAGGCCTCCCCCAAAGATCTCCACACCGATCGGTTCTGTGCTGTCCGCATCCATCGGCTTCCCGCGGCCCTCACCAGATCTTCGGTCCACCTTGTAGGAGGCCTACCAACGCTGCGTCTCCCGGTACGCGGCCGCCACTCGAGGACTTTTCCGCCCCAACGGCCGTCAGTCCTCCTTGCAATGTGGCCTGCCCACTGCCACTTGAGGCTCGCAATTCTTCGGGCTATGTCGGCGACCTTAGTTCTCCTGCGGATCTCATCATTTCTGATTCGATCACGCAGAGAAACCCCGAGCATAGCCCTCTCCATTGACCTTTGGGTGACATTGAGCCTTCTTACGAGGCCCATTGTAAGCGGCCACGTCTCAGTTCCGTAAGTCATCACTGGCAACACACACGAATTAAAGACTTTCGTCTTGAGACACTGCGGGAGTTGGGCCGAGAATATGCTGCGAAGCTTCCCGAACGCTGCCCAGCCGAGTTGGATCCGTCGATTGACCTCTTTCTGGAAGTTGGACTTACCAAGTTGGACTACTTGTCCCAGGTAAACATATTCGTCAACAACTTCCAGTGTAGAGCTTCCAACCTTTACAGGAGTGGGTACGACATGGGAATTCGACATTATTTTCGTCTTATCCATGTTCATTTTAAGACCCACTTGTTGGGAGACTCTACAGAGGTCGTCGAGCATTGTGCCCAAGTCTTCCAGGTTTTTAGCCATGACTACGATATCATCCGCAAAACGAAGGTGAGTCATGTACTCGCCGTTTATGTTGATGCCAAGTCCTCTCCAGTCCAAAAGCTTAAACACATCCTCCAACGCGGCAGTGAACAGTTTCGGCGATATAACATCGCCCTGTCTCACACCTCGCTGAAGACGTATTGGTTCCTAGTTTTGGTCCTGAAGGCGGACTGACATAGTGGCGTTTTCGTACAGTGACTGCAGCACTTGGATGTACCGATAGTCTATTTGGCATCTCTGGAGTGACTGAAGTACGGCCCAGGTCTCGACAGAATCGAAGGCTTTCTCATAGTCCACGATCGCTAAGCATAATGGCAGGTTGTACTCTTCGGTCTTCTGTATAACCTGCCGCAGCGTATGTATGTGGTCTATGGTACTAAAGCCTTTTCGGAATCCGGCTTGTTCGGGAGGCTGGAAGTCGTCAAACCTGCGTTATAACTCTCGAAAACAACTTGTAAACATGACTCAGGAGCGTGATGGGTCTATAATTCTTCTATTGGGTTCTGTCACCCTTTTTGAAGAAGAGTGCCACCACGCCCCTGTGCCATGCTTTCGGCGTTTTGCCCTCGAGGATAATGGAGTTAAATAGCCTCTGAAGAGCTTTTAGGACCACGCGTCCACCTGCTTTCAGAAGCTCTGCTGTAACTCCATCGTCGCCCGGTGCCTTGTTGTTCTTGAGCTGTTTGAGAGCTACACTAATCTCGTACAGGCTGACGTCCGGGATATCTTCGGTGTAATGTCGGGTTAATTTGGCTCTTGGATCGGTGGCCTGAGTGACAGGTGCGCGTGATGTCGCGTAAAGCTGTCCGTAGAAGTTTTGAATCTCGGCCAAAAGCTCAGGTCGTGACGTAAGGATTCTGCCGTCCTCTGTCTTCAACTTCGTCAGGAAACTTTGTCCAAGCGACAGATCTCTGGCGAACACTTTGGAGCCTCTGTTTCGCTCGATTGCCTCTTTAACACGTTCTGTATTAAATCGGCGTATGTCGCGAGTCAATGACTTCGAGATCTGTTTATTGATCTGCCGACGAGCATCCTCAGAAGACTGCAGAACCATTTCACGTCTTTCCTGCATTAGCTTCAATGTTGGCTCAGAGATTTTCTTACTTCTTTCGTTACGGTTGGGTTTGAAGTACTTAGAACCCACCGTAAGGACAGCTTCCACGAACCTGTCGTTATATGTGTCCACATCTGTGCAGTCCTCCAGGCAATCGAAGCGATTATGCAGTTCGAGTTGAAAGCATTCGGGGTTTTGGATTTGGATAGCTTTAGGGCGGAGCGTAGACTTCATCAGTCGATACCTTTCGGATTTCACACTGAGATTCAATGTGCCTCTTACCATTCGGTGATCGCTCCCCGTGTTAAACGAATTGATCACTGAGACATCATTGAATATCCGAGTCTTAGTCGACATGATGAAGTCGATCTCATTTTTCGTTGCACCATCCGGACTTTTCCAGGTCCACTTTCGATGCTGCCGTTTCCTGAAGAAGGAGTTCATCATGAAGAGTCCCTCCCTCTCCATATAATCGGCTAGCATTTGACCACGGTAGTTCCGGATTCCAGTTCCAAATTGCCCCACTTTCAACTCATCATCGCCACGTTTGCCCAGACTTGCGTTGAAGTCTCCCATGACAACAGTGTAGTGAGCCTTGGAAGTATGTATTGCACGAGAGATGTCCTCATACATTACCTCCACTTCCTCGTCGGGGCGTGTCGAGGTCGGGGCGTAAACCTGTATGACCTTCAACGAATACCGTTTGGTAATTCTGAGTATAAGGTACGCCACCCTATTCGACACACTCCCGATTCGTACAACGTTGTTCACGAGAGACTTGTGGACAATAAACCCGACACCACCTTGGGACAGATCTTCGCCCTCCCGGAAATAAAGCAGGTTGCCGGATTTAAGGACCATCGTGTCCTCGCCCTCTCGTCGGACTTCAGACAGTCCCACTATACTCCAGCGAATCCTACTCAATTCTTCCTCTAGTTCCAGCAGCTTCTCCTCGGTCCGCAGTGTGCGTGTGTTGTATGTTGCCAGGGCCAAGGTCGTATGACGGGAAGTCGTCGCCACCCGGGGATTCTTAGCACCCCTGGTCCCGGCGCCTCGCCGACGTCCGTCACCGCCGACACGGCCTCCGGTACCGCCGGGCACTTGGGGCCTTGGGTTAGTGGGATTTATCATGGGGGGTTTTGGGCCGTTACCCACCACGCTGGCCCAGTGCGGGTTGGTGGGGAGCGCCAGAGCCTCGTCTGTTGATCAGCAGGGTGCACCACGTGCAGGTGAGGTTGGCTTGGATCCCGTGAGGTGTTGTTCGGAACCCCTTACACCCCCAATATGTTATGCAATAACTAATTGGGAACATCTCTTTTTTTGGTTTAAGTTCACGTGCAGTTACTGCCTACCTAAATATACACGAATATTTTTAGATTAATTAATTAATTGATTCATTCATTTATTTAATTACTTAATGTATTTTTTAAATTTTTTTAAAAAAACAGCAATATAATAATCAAGTGTACAAAAAACTTTAAGCATCGGGAATCAAAATTAATCCTCCTGGATGAGAGCCAGGTATCCCAGCCACTAGACAATTATTGTGGCTTCGATTACGAGAACAAATCAATTTTGGGCATTGTCGATGCCAGATGCCAAAATTTGTAATCTTGGCGAGCTCCTCCGTGCTTCGTATGGCACGTTAAGCCGTTGGCCCCGGTTGTTACTGCAACCGCTTTAACCCACCAACCCGCATTGGGCCAGCGTTGTGATGTTATGGCCCAAACTGCTCACTGACGCGCGCGTTGGTCGTTAGGGTAAACCATCCCGGGATGGACCACGGCGAAAGTTGCTTTGTTTCTGTAATCGAAACCAAATAGCTCTCAAACCACAACGCAATCGACCTCCTCTTAAACCTAGAGTAAACCAAGATATGAAAGAAAGTGTCACACTATTGTTACTTTACAATAGAAATCTTAAGACTAAAGTAATAACTGTGACATTAAAAGGACATCCACTCAGCATGTGTCGGTTGTCACAGACATCCGAAGCTGCCTGTCGATTCTGTAACAAAAGTCACTTCGAATTCAACTGTCAATAAGAGCAAAAAATGTATGAAAATTTGCTCTATTTGACAGTTGAATTCGAAGTGACTTGCGAAGTGAGGTGCGAGATTCGTTACAGAATCGCACCCCAGGTCTTCCGTGGTCGCCTAAATTTTTATTTTGGGAGCTTATTTTGAGAGAATTATTATTTTATGGTATATATTACCTCGTAACAGTGCCATCTTGTAGCTTCCTCCGGATCCCCTCGCCCACCTCCTTCTCATTGCCATAGATGTACGCCGAGTCTATACCTCTGTATCCTAAGTCTATGGCTGCTGCCACCACGCTCGCTGTTAGCTGTTTGTCTATCTGTAAACAAGTTGAAAGTTTATCAGGAAAGCGACACCATGGATTTGTCTTAAGGTGAATTTTATTACTTTTGCTGATCCGTGCAGGAGCCACCGTAGAATGGTAAACTCGTGGGCTGTGGACAAAAATTTTCTTCTCTTCGTCTAATCGAAAGAAAGAGATAAAACGCATTTTCTCTCCGAATAAGTGGAAAGCGGTGAAGAGAAATTTTGTCTATGGAACGGCGGGGTGCCGGTGGGGTACATAGGCCCTCATCAAAACAATAATCACTAATACTTTCAATATTATGGTTTTATGACAGTTAAAAACCAAATTATTGTGTCTGGAATATGAGGTTGTCAGATAAATTGCGAGTTTCCTCAAACATTTTTGTATTTAATTTTGCTGTGGGGTCATGACTGTTTTATGTTATAAAGAAACACAAGAGATAATGAAATATTTAATCAATGACAATCAATACAAAAGATCAAGTGTGACATTTTAATTGGAGGTAAAATAATGACAGTTGTAAAGGAATGCGTTTAGTTCATTTTTGAAACAATGACAATGACCAAGTCACAGTCTCACAGTGCACTTGGAATCTTCGACCTATTAGAATCTTTTGTGCCTCCCCGGATTTTCTTTTGTATGCGGGTCTTCTCAATACTTTTTATCACCTGTGTTTATCACAATGTAACAACACAATGGCCTTAATTCTGGAGAACACATGCTAAGTCTAAATTTATGTTCAGTGCATCTCTTTCTCTCAATAAGAATACGAAAAGGATGGCTAACATATAACTTGACATTAAGAAACGTGATATAATGCAGTGTAAGTAGCACCTCCGGACATGCCGTTTAAAATATTTGTGGTTTCTTTGAAATCTATCTAATCTTTTTCCTATTACATATTGCGAGAAAGAGATAAGTATACTGTTCTGTTCTTAATTTTCATTTTAACATTATTATAAATGTTTGAAAAATTATTTACTTATAAAAATATCTAAACTAGAAAAAATTCACGTCCTGAGGCGGGGATCGAACCTGCGAACTTTCACAATCCGTGCGACTGCTCTTACCATCTGAGCTACCCAGGACTTGCGATAACCCTGTGAAAATTTTCTAGTCTATCTGCGTTATAAGCTAAGATTTGGTTAAGTTGGGGCATTGTTGTTTGTAGGTATTTGTAAAAATACTCGTTTCGGATGTTGAAATAGAACATTTCGACATTGTAGGGTAGACGTTAGCTTATAACGCAAATGTAGATAGACTAGAAGAATTTCACAGGGTTATCGCAAGTCCTGGGTAGCTCAGATGGTTAGAGCAGTCGCCCCGATTGCGAAAGGTCGCGGGTTCGATCCCTGCTTCAGCCCCCTTATTCTCAACTGTCGGATCACGGATTCGATTCGAAAAGTCATATGCCGTCTCGCTTTGACGCAGCGCGATAAAAAGTGACAGGCATAGAATTTTCGAAATTCGAATGCTTTCCGACAGTTGAGAATAAGGGGGCAGAACGTGAATTATTTCTAGTTTATATATTTTTATAAATAAGTATAGAGTGTGTTCTTAATTTTTGATTTTAAAATTATTATAAATGTTTGAATAATTACTTAGTAATAAAAATATAATAAAACTAGAAAAATATCACGTCCTGAGGCAGTTTTATTATAGTCTTAGTATTTCTAGTTTTATTATATTTTAATTACTATAGAGTGTGTCTTCACAATTAGGGCTATTGCCCGTCCAATTTGAAATTTCACTTAAACTTACCAAAGCAGTCCCAACAGTGATCGCCGGCATTTCGACTCCATTCGCCAACTGCACGTACGTCATCGTCTGTCTCCTCTCATACGACAGTTTAGCTTTGTTGAGTTCTACTATCTTCCTCTGCAGCTCTGCGTCCAACGCCTCTCCAGTTTTCTCTTTCGGTTGCACAGTACGTGGTGTCGTTGTCGTGCTTTGACTAGTTGACAAAGAGAGCTTCGCCTGTGAATGGAAATTAAAATTTTGTGTGTTAACTTTTAACCGCTTTCATAGAAAAAAGTCTGGGAATCTTTGCTCTGGACAATGGACTATGGTCGGATGTTTTTTTCAGACACCACTTTCAAAAAGAGACGTTTTAAAAATGTATGGAGATCTGGCCAGATCGATGTACACTATACTAAAAATAGGTAAAAATATACAGAACAGTGTTCAATTGTCCATTTTCTTTTCATTTGCTTTATTGCGTTGTAAGAATTTTCATAGAAACGGCAACACAGCCAAATATTCATCATGGCGGCTATGTCACTTTGTTGACGTTTAGTTGACTTCTATGTCGCCCGCCATATTGCAATAGTGATTAACGGTGAAATCGACGAAAAATTTCAACTTTTCTACAAGCAAACTATGCATGACAACAAATTATTTGTATTTTTCACGGATTCAGGAGATTCATAAAATAATAATATTAGTAACAAAAATTATATTGTACATATTAAATATTATTGATAGCTGCAATCAAATAGTTTCTACTGATTGATTACACTGATTAATTGCCTGGGTAGGTACCACCGCCTTTCTTATTTCAGCCGTGAAACAGTTCGCTGTGTTTCGGATTGAAGGAAAAGGTAGCCATTTAATTACTGGGCATGGACGGCATTTCATCTTAGGCCTCAGGATGACAACGCACCTGCAATATCAAGTGCTTTTCCTTGTTATTGCAGGTGTCTATAGGCGGCGGTAATCGCTTACCACCAGGTGGGCCGTCAGCTTGTTTGTCATCTAGTTGTATAAAAAAAAATATAACTGAATAATGAATGTAGGTAAAATTTTGACATTTGATATTTGCATGCTAAAATTAATAGCTGAATAAGTTGATTCTAATGTACCAATGACTTCCATCTACTGTACCTTATTCATAGGCAAATAAATGATTGATTTATTGATTAGTTCTAGGGTTCTAGGTCGGCCTGGCTAGTTTATCATCCCGAACGACTTCTATATCTGAGGTGGGGACCCAACCACTAGATCACAGTAATATGTAATTGCGGCTATCTTTAATTTATTAACCGGAAATAGTTATTTGTTATACAAGAGTGCAAAGTTGCTTTTTAACCGCGTGCTCAATTTTGATGGCTGAGCGTTAGCGAGGGAGTCAAAAGAGCACGAGGTAAAAAATCTTTGCACTCGAGTGCAACACGTAACTTTTCATCCCACCTCAACAAGGAAATGACTCAATGCAAAAAAAAAGACATTTGCGCATTAGTAACAGTTTCAGTCAATTCTGTTTGCGTCAAATAAACTTCTTCGACGCTAGAATCACTCATTTTAGGTTTTTTACTTGTTTTCAACCTAACTATGGTTTTGTTTTAAACCTAAGTATGGTTTTAACAAATATGTCGTGAGTGAGTTTCCTAAAACCACTTTGTATGTTTTGTGTTACACTAATTAATTCGCTAAAATAAAAAATAAAATAAATAAAAAATGTGAAAAGAAAATGCCGCGCGCAAAGCAAAGTAAACAAAAAGTACACCAAGAAGGAGCCGAGTCTGAGTTTTTAACGAGTTAAAAAAGGTTGTGTGATAAATTCAGCACCATGTAGGTAGAAGTAAAGAGGTTTAATGATGTTTTGAATTCACAAACTTAGTGCACACGATGTTCTAAATTCAATTTTACTTTATCCACTAGCTAGCGGATAAAAATGGCTTTTGCACTCAGATATCGAATAGCAAAAATACTCTTTCCGAGATGGGGGGATGAAAAGATGGTTTTCAATTCAGTTGGTATGCTTTTTTATGTATGGTACACCGATTACGCCGAGGTTTCTGATCCGATTGACGGGATTCTTTTTTGTTCGATGCGGAATAGTTGCCATTTGGTCTCATAAAAATTGATTTGGTTTCTGTATCAAAATAACTGCAATAATTCCCTTCTTACCCGTGGTACTACCGGCGGTGGTACAACTGGTAACTTAAGGTAACCAAGGGGATTATTTTTTACTACTGTGTTGTCTGGTAGTTAAGTCTATGCATATTTAAATGACCTAATTATTTAATGCCCTGACGGCAACTTAAAATTACATGACAATTAAAATTCAATTGTGTCTGGTTTATCGGGCATCAAAAGGTAATTTGAAAAAAATGCGTATTTTTGCTTTCGTGTGATTTTTTTGTAAAACGCTACGAGAGTAGCAAACAATAAATGCTGACAGCCACCCATCTAGCTTTGACCTTAGAAAGTTATGTCTAAAAATTCTGAAAAAGTTTAATTATTTCTTCAAACGCAAGTCACTGTCTTACTCACCAATATTAATGTATAAAATAACACTGAACCCCTATGCGAAATCATTTTGGTAGATTTTAGCATTGTAATGGCTATTAAAATAGGCTAAACACAATTTTTCCACATTCGGACACTGAATTTAAAATATTTACTGAACTTAGAACATTGGAAGTTGTAAAAATTACGAAACTAATATAAAACTACCCGCATTTTATATAGTGATATTCTTTCGTTCATTGGGGCAGGCAAAGGTATAACCATACAGCCAATTCTTTTATTATTTCTGCAGATATTGCGTCGAAATGCTGGTATAACACATTGAAATGTGTTATTATGCACCTTGGGAGAGTTTGGCGCCAAATATATGATGCCAGTCGTTGTTACTAACAACTATGAGGCATATACCTTGAAATAAATGATTCTTTTATTTTTTTTTAATTTATTTAAGATACTAATTGAAAAAAATAAAAATAAAAAATATAAAAAAAATTACTTGATGAAAAACTAATATCTTGGATAACCACAATAAAATTATCAACGGCTTTTTTTATCTTAACGGGGTAACTCTTGGCCTTCATCTCACCTGATGGTAAGTGAAGATAAGGCTGACGATGGAAGCGAGTTACACCCGGATCCGTAACCACAGAGGAACTGGCTATCTTATCTCCGACTGTCGGAACACAACCATGCTGTTAACATTATTGTTATGGCGGCAGACTTAGGTAAGATGGTGGTAGCTAGCCGGGCGGACTTAGAAAAGCCGTACCACCAAACTTTACCCTCTGTTACAGTTTGCAACTAATGTCAATCATCTATCATTTCGCACCACTTAATTATTTCACAAAGCAAACGTATTCAGTACATTAAGGTAAACGATCTTATCCACTAAAAAAAATTTAAACAAAGATTAAAACCTACTTCAAAAAACTGAAAAGGATAAAATAATTTTAAGTAGGTACTGCTTCACTTTCTAATGTTTTTGGAAAGAACTTAGCACCAACTCCAAAAAATATGTTTCTAGGGGATGAGTACCTACTTAAATTAAATTATTGTATCCTTTTCAGTTTTTTGTAGTCTGTTTCAATTTTTGTTTCATTTTTTTTTACAATTTTTAGTGATAACTTTTTAAGGTCGAAGCTAGATGGGTGACCGTCAACTTATATTGTTTCCTACTATCGTATCGCTTCACTAAAAAGTCATAGGAAAGCAAAAATTCGCAATTTCGCATACGTAGACGACTTACTGATTTCAGTTTTTTTTTTATTTTAAACCAAACTACCCAACAATCTCGGCGTAATCGGTGTTATAGTATACATAGAAAAAAAACATACTGGCCGAATTGAGAACCTCCTTGTTTTTGAAGTCGGTTAAAAAGTACAAAAACTATAGTCAATAAACAGTTTAAATGTAAGTAAATGTACTCTCCATGTACTCAGATAGGCTGTAAAATGGATGTCTTTCTAAAAAGATTTTTATTTCGTTTATGAATTCACCAAACTTTACTTTTGCATTATTGCAACACATTCGAGCAATCCTTCAATCTATTTATAACGTAACAACTACCTATGTCGTCATTTCTACTTTTTAGGGTGTCGTACCCTAAGGGTAAAACGGGACCCTATTACTAAGACTCCGCTCTCCGCCCGTCCATGATAGTTAGACAGTTGAAATTTTTACAGATGATGTATTTATGTTGCCGCTATGACAATAAATACTAATAAACAGTAAAAAATAAATATTTAAGGGGGCTCCCATACAACAAATATGTTTTTTTTGCTTGTTTTTGATTGATATTGATAACGGCAACAGGCATAAAAAAAAGCTTGTTTATAAATAATGGTACGGAACCCTTCATGCGCGAGTCCGACTCGCACTTGGCCGGTTTTTCATTTTATATGCGTGTAAATTGAATGCTTAATCTATCGTCTTACCTACCTCAAACAGAGCAATCTTCTCGGATACCGACTTTCTTCTAGGCATTTCTTTAGGGTTTATCACCTCTCCCTTTTCATAGGTTAAATTTTCACGAGAATTCAAATGATCTAGGATTTCGTGAACTTTTCCTTTAACGGCATCTCCCAAATCTAATTCAGCTAAAGATTTAGCCTTCTGTAAATTAGTAGTGCTGTGTCCCGTGTTGAGTTTCCTTATTCTATTCTCTACAGTCGAGGACTGTCTTTTGAAATCATTCCTGGGTCTAATTTCATAAAAGTCACCTATTGTATCCTTATTTGTGTCAAAAACATTGTCGTTTGTAATTGTAAAGTTATTTTCTACAAGTTCATTGTCAATTGAGACATCGTTTTCATAACTAGGCTCATTGTATTCGTATGAATCAGCTACTTCCATTTCAACTTTATCATCAGGGATATAAGAATCATATTCTTCTACATTAATATCTTCTGAATCACCAGATAATATATTGTTGTTTTCCTCAAATACAACATCTTCTAACTCATTATAGTTTTTGTCGTTATTAACATAAGGTATATTTTTGGGTACAGCTGATTTAGGCACTCCGTTGACAATCTTTGGCCTATAATTTTCGGAATCATCTACGACTTCAATGTAAACAGGAGGTTTGATTTGAGGTTTAGCATCTCTTGTTGATGGTATCACTTCGGCTTTTTGCTGAAATTAAAAATATTTTTTTTTACAATCAGTCCTAATATAATTTTGACAAAAATAGGTAAAGTTTTATGTTGTAATAAACACTACACGTTGAGGCACAATTTGATGGTGTTGATGTGACATTATAATCAATGAAAAACATAAATGATCACCGACCAAATTATTTAGTTGCATTGGGGGGGCATGATCAATTTTAAATTATTTTATAAAATGATCTACAGTTTAATATGCGACGCGCTTTCCTACAGGCATACTTCGACTACACTTTTGTATTAATCTAGATCAAAAAGCTTTTTATTTAAATCTACTCATTCTACTATTCTTTTGAATCATCATTTTCATGCCTACTTATGCATTGCTTCGACGAATACTTTAGCTTTGACTACGGAGAAAAAGTCGCGCAAGAAAATTTAATTTTACAATTTTGTTAATAATTATATCTTTTTAGAGATTTTTTGTATTATTGAGGTTATCAGATGTTTTAACGTGAGCTTGCCTACACAATTTACCTTTCATAGTTTATGAGCAATTCTTTAGTACCAGTAGGAGGTTTGTTTATTATGTGATGGCTTTTTTGTAATTGGAGAGTTACGTTGGTGACATCCTTGCCATCGTTGACTGATAAGACCATTGCTCAATGCTTTGGGTCCAAAGTATTAAGAGTTACTTGAGTCTTATGTAAATTACCAACGTAATAAAGAAACAATACCTACTGGTCAAGCCCGTAAATACATAACGGTATAGTCCGTATCGCCGAGTAATAAAAATATAATATTCGTAATAAGGCAAGTTTGTGTTGTGTTGCGAGCGTACCTATACGTATTATGAAACAAACCCTTATTATAATAAATCAATAAATCGCTAATGAAGCCGATTACGAACCATTAAGAGATGGGTCACTAACCGGCAGAAGTCCATAGTAACGTACAGGATAATTTTGGTGATGTGATCCAGAAGTTACTTTTCTAACTTTCATAAAATTCTTTTTCATGTGTTTTTTGTGTTACGGATTTATTTATGCCAGACAACAATATTATTATGTTTTGCCTTAATCTTAGTATAGTAGTACTTTTATGTAGACACATAGATTACAATGGTACAATTTAAAATAAGTGGAGTTTTGGAGGTTTAGGTGATGAAATTTTTTGTTCGTTTTTGTAAGAATTTGCCTAATTATTTTAGAAATAATAAAATATCTTATCGTAAATAAGGAAGTAAGTATGGAAAGTGATAAGTTGAAAAGAATATCTAATGAGTACGGCGCTACCTCGCAGAGAAACGAGTTGATTGTAGAGATTATTAATGAAATCTAGAAGAGTGAAGATAATACAAATAAAAAACGAAGAATAAAATGGAAGCTCTTGGCGGGAATTAAACCCGCGTCTTCCGGCATCTAGAGTGGGGAGATAATCATTGCTATAAAAACGTTCAAATAGAAAGCATTGAAGAAATTGGTAGGTTACACCTAGTGCTCCGCTGGCGTAGGGTTTATCGCGTCTGACCGAACCCATCGTTTTCTTTATTTGTATTTTCTTACAATAAAGTAGGCGTTTATAAATGCACAAAATCAAAACATTTAAATGTGAAGAGTGAAGATGTAAAGCTGTCTAGTCAAGCATCAGATTTCTGACACAATTGATTGTTCAATTGTTATAGGCCTCCGGTGAGATAACGCCGCCTGACAAATAACGTCGTATTGCCTTTCGTACAAACTCTCAATTTGAAAATATTGGAGATGAAGAAACTGCTGCTTACAAAACTTGCCATGCATAAGCTAATCACGCTCGTCTTAAAGTGGTTAGACGATTTTTCGAATAACAGTTCTATCTCTTTATTCTGTGGTATTACGTTGAGTGGTGTGAGGAGCTCGATGGCGTAGTGGTTTAAGCGCTCTGGCTTCGTATACGAAAACAAAACCACTTTCGCCATGGTCATTCCCGGGATGGGTGAACTAAAATTTATAATCTCAAACTCCTACGTGCTTCGGAAGGCACGTTAAGCCGTTGGTCCCGGTTGTAAACCCGCTTTAACCCACCAATCCGCATTGGGCCAGCGTGGTGGTGTTATGGCCCAAGCTCTTCATTTACTTCTCCCATGTATGCCCAGTAGTGGGACGTATGATAGTCTGTTGATTTTGATTATGTTGAGTAAATATAAAATTAAAAAAATTCTGCAATCCTCGGCCTTATTAATCATCTATCTAACACCATCTCGTTGAGACTATTCTTATGAGCCCATGCACGCTATGTCTGATGTAATTTTCTGAAGAATAAGCATTCCACAGACTTTTTGATGGCTTAGGATCAGCTCAAGGTTAGTATGTCACCGAAGTGACAATACACTTTTCAAATCATTTCGATTTGTGAAAGTCAATAAAATCCTTTTGTCATGTAGAAAATGAGCTGATAGTCATCAAACGCTTGAACTGATCTTCATAAATTATAGCTATAAACCATCCTAATCAAGTCAGCTTCCAAACAAAAAAAAAACAAATCAAAGCTGACCATTTGTTTAGGTGCTACGATGCCACAGACAGGCACACAGATACACAACACACGTCAAACTTATAACCCCCCTCTTTTTTGTCGGGAATCAAATTCAATATTAAAATTTCATGCTAACCAAAAATCGCTATTAATTACTTTTTTATTTGAATTTCCGAAAAATCCTCTGGCAGATTTTCAAACTAGTCTGACTTCCATCTGCATGGAAAATCATAATAAGTTAAGGCTTGTGTAGTACATGTACTACGTACTACTATAGTACTTATAAGACGCAATTCTTTCATGTGAACGAGAACGAACTATTCAGTTTTGGTTATTCAAATCGGTCTTTTAGGACAGTATAGTTCACCATTCTCGATACCATCGGGTCCCGTCGGAGTCAGTCGGAATCACGAGTTGGTCGAGTCAGAACGAACGAACTGCTACGACTGAGCGAGTTGAAAGATAAGAACAAGCGCACGTGCGAGCGTGATGGGCGATGAACGATCACCTGACTTAATCCCACGAACGACAGAGTGTATCTCGACTTTACTCTAAATATTACCTTATTTTAATCGCAATAAGGTCTATGGTCCTAAGCCTGTAAAGTATGAAGGAATATCAAATATTGCAACCATTTATGTCCGATAGTATGGTTCGACAGGTCATAGTGATCGCTGAACTAAAATGAACTAATAGTACTAGAATAACGACCTAGTTCCTTTGAACGATTGTACTAGTTCGGTTCGCTCCATTCAGTGAACGAGTATGACCAAGACTAATAATAAGTAGTTTCGGTTTGTTCCTTCCCAAGAGTTTCGGTTTTAGAGTTTGTATGAAACGCTGCGCGATGTTAACAAGCAAGGTCATGCTGCCCTACGTATTTAAAAGCGGTCGTTGAGTCTTGTGGCTAATATACACGAGAAATGCAGCAGCAATCCTGTCGACAAACTGGTTAAAGGGTGCATTTCTGTGGTGTTTAGTGGGTGAGAGCAACTACTCCTTCCTTTTTCTTCAACGGGGGACGCAGGAGAGGTTAGTACGGTTTTCTCTCAGCGAAAAAAGTTAGAGGATGATTAAAGTTGAAAGTAGTAAAGTGGAATGGTACGGAGAAAAGAGAAGATCAGAATAGAATACAATAATCCTTTATTGTTTAGTAGATAGCATATAAAGCGGAACAGTTTCGCTTTTAAATCACTTTGACTCTGTCCAAAATAGCGGCGGCATTCGTAGTAGTAGTCGACTTATATTTCTTTTTATAACACATTTCACATTATTAAAATCTTAGCTAATGAATTATTTTCCAGCTACATATTTTTTTTAGGACAGTTTCAATATAAACATACCTACGATTACAAAAATGTGGGAGCGGGAGCCATTACAAGATCGCTCTGCGCAGATGGGCATCCCGGCTGGCGCCGGGTCTGCGCGACCGCAGTGGCCGTTTTTATGCACCGTCAATCATGATGTCTCATTCTGTCGCGCGCCGTTACTATCTCGCTCTAACGGCGGCGACTTGCCTAACATATTACTAGATTAAACATTCAATGTTTAGGTACATATAAATAGGCCAATTTATGAAAAAAAATATTACGATTCAGCAATCAGAGTTTAGAATAAAAACCTAACCTTAAGGTCAAACGCCACATCAGGTGACCTCGACGTGATTCCTGAAGCCCTGGATGAGAAAAACGAAGGAAGCGGCTCAAATAGTAACCGAAGCAATGAAGAGAAGCCAATCTACGATCTGGCAGGAGTCTCTATACAGTCTAGATTACTACCGTTTTGGAGCGAAATTCCGCGAGTTTGGTTTGTGCAATTTGAGGCCGTAGTCGACCCGCATAAAACATCCAAGCGATCTTGTATGGCTCCTGCTCCCACAGACACAATAATAAATATACAATAACTACACATTAAAATACTTACTTCAAATAGCGCAATTTTAGTTTGTACATTAGATTCTCGTTGCTCTGTATCGATGATTTTCTTAGGTTCTTTATCAAAAGAATTAAAGCTTTTGATTATCTGAGAAACTTTGCCTTTCAATAGTATTGTACTTTCATCATTATCTTTTGAGTCCACTTCGGTTATTACATCTTTTTTGAAGCTCATTTTTTCAACGCTTACTTTTACTTTTTGTGTAGAAGTTTCAAATGCTTCGATACTATCTTCATTAGCAGATATTTCATTTGAATCTTGTTCTGTGTCTTTGATGACATCATTCTCTTTGGAAGATATCGAAATTAAATTTTTCATATGTTTTTGTATTGCCATATAGAATTCTTCAATCGTCACCACTTTTATTGGGTCTAATGGAATGTTATTATTGATTGCTTCATGTTTTATATCGTTTACTTCGTTAGGTACTGGAAATTCTACTGTTTCATTGACAATGTATTTTTTTTCCTTAATGTTTTCTAAATCTGAATTTTGTTCTTCTGTATCACTGGAGATTTCCTTTAATTTTTCTGATCTTAATACTGCTGACTCTAAAGTTTCTGTAATAAGAGTAATAGGCTCTTTTGAAATTAAACTTTTTGGCTGTTCTTCAGTTTTTACATCAGCCACGTTACAATGAATGGTTTCACTATGAATTACTTCGATTATAGGCGCTTTTTTTTCTACTTTGTCATAAATTGCTGATTGTTCTTTGATAACTGCCTTTTCTTCTTTTTGCTCTTCACCTGAAGCTTGGTTTTCCGTATCTAAAACAAGTAAATTAACTTCTGTTTCTACTACACGTATGGGTTGTTCTTTAATAGTTTCCGCAATGGGCGCTTTTGTAACTATAGTTTTGTTATAAGCTACTTTCATAATAGGTGAATTTTCAATAACTTCTTCATAAATAACAGCCTTTTCTTCAATCAACACAACAGTTGCTATTTCTTCTGTAGGTAAATCTATTGTTTCGCAAACAGGTGGATTATCTACATCATTTAAAATTGTTAATTTAACAGGCTTTGCTTCGTTAATAATCTTATTAGTAGGTTTTTCTTCTATATTTGATTTTAGAAGGGTTTTAGGCTGTTCTACTTTTATAGCAGCAGGACTTTCAATTTCGAGAATCCTATCGATAGGTACCTGTCCTTCGAACTCTTTTTGTATCGCAGCAATTTTTAAGCTGGGTAAGTTTTCTTCCGATTCCATAATCGTAGACTGTTCTAATACAGACAGTGCAACAGGCACTGTGGTTTCTGAAAAAGTATCTTCGCTTTTTACATATTTGAGTTCAGGTGCCGGTTCTTCCACAGTTACTTCTTGTCTCTCAATGTTTTCTAAACCATGTAGTTTTTCTACAGATTGTACGGTGTTTATAGAATGTTCTACTATGGTCATAAACTTGGGTGATACTTCTACTTCTAAAATTTTTAATTCATTGACTGGTACTTTAGGATTAAGGTCTAGGTTTTCTAGGACTTTATCTGCTGTTTCTGGCAGATTTTCTTTGCTTTGTACAAATGCATCAGGCATTATAATTTTAGAAATTGTAAGTTCTTCACTTACAATTTTAAGTTCAGTTGCCTGTTCATTATAGTCATCTTGAATTATAGTTTCTTGATCTAAAAGAGTAAAAGCTGCCATTTGATCCATACATATAACCTTGTTCTCATCGTCTATCTTTGAGATAGTGTGTGCAGGCTCTCCTTCTATGATCAACGGACCGGGTATCGCTTTTTTGGAAACGGTGTTTTCGTTCTCTACGTCTTTGATTGATGATTGTCCTTCAATGACTAAAAAAGCGGAAACATGGTCGTCAGTTTCGAAAACATGTAAGTTTTCTACCGATTTTGCAATATTTATAACCATTCTTTCATCTGAAATTGCTATGTCGTCGCCAACGACTTTTGTTATAGGTTCTAATCTATCAACATCTTCTTGAATTGCTGCCTGTTCTTCAACCAGCGTAACCGTGGCCATTTCTTTTACACATTCTCAACTGCAGGATATACTAACGATTCCAAAATAAATCTAGGCTGTTTTACTACGGTAATTGCTGAAGGCAGGCTTGCATCTTTTGAACCTGTACTATGTTCTGATAAGGTGTAATTGTTGTCTATAATTATAGGTACTTGTCCTTCAATTGAATCAATGGGTATGTCTTGTTCTTCTGTGTCGTTAAGTGGTGGTTTTTCTTCCGATTCTGCAATATTCGTTGACTGTTGAACTACGGTAACCGACACGGGTTCTGCTGCGTTTTCAACAAAAGTAATATTACCTTCCCCTACGACTTGGATTATTGGTGCCAACTCTTCAAGTTTCTCATTAGAATTTGTCTGATATTCAATTAGCGTAGTTTTTTCTTTATTACCTACCGCTTGAATTACTGTTTCAAAAATGTATGGTTTGTTTTCCAACTTTGAAGTAGTCATAAGATGTCCTATAGCTGCGACATGCGCCTCATCTTCGGATACTATATTTACAGGATGCTCTACTATAAGAACAGTTCCATGGGTTAGGTCTTCTGAAATAATATTTTCCTGGTCAATAATTTTTACAATAGGTTCTTGTTCTTCAATCACCTCAACAATAGCTTTTTCTTCTACAGCAGTGATATGGTCTGCGACTGTCTCAACATTTAGAGGCTGATCTTCTGATGATGCCATATTTGTAGACTGTTCAATTACGGTTACCGACACGGGTTCTGTTGCTTTCTCAACAATAATTATATGCCCTTCGTTTGAGATTTGGATCACTGGTACCAGCTCTTGAAGTTCCTCGTAAATGTTAGTCTGATTTTCAGCCAACGTAGTATTTTCTATTTCTTCGACAACTACCACTTGGTCTACTGCTTCTAAAATGTATGGTTCGTTTTCCAACTCTACAGTATTTATAGGGTGTTGTTCTGTTGCGCCAGGCGCCACATCTACTGGTGCATTTTCGCTTAAATCCTCATAGACTGCAGTGTCTTTATCTATAACCGAAACAGCTGCTGTTTCCTCTATAGATACAGCGTTGTCATCGATTGATTCTGAAACTATATTTACAGGCTGCTCTACTATAAGAATAGTTCCATGGGTTAGGTCTTCTGAAATAGTATTTTCCTGGTCAATAATTTGTACAATGGGTACTTGTTCTTCAATCCCCTCAACAATAGCGTTTTCTTCTATAGCAGTGATATGGTCTGCGACTGTCTGAACATTTGGAGGCTGATCTTCTGATGATGCCATATTTGTAGACTGTTCAATTACTGTTACGGACACGGGTTCTGTTGCTTTCTCAACAATAATTATATGCCCTTCGTTTGCGATTTGGATCACTGGTGCCAGCTCTTGAAGTTCCTCTTGAATGTTAGTCTGATTTTCAGCCAACGTAGTATTGTTTATTTCTTCGACAACTACCACTTGGTCTACTGCTTCTAAAATGTATGGTTCGTTTTCTAACTCTATAGTATTTATAGGGTGTTGTTCTGTTGCGCCATGCGCCACATCTACTGGTGCGTTTTCGTTTAAATCCTCGTATACTGCAGTGTCTTTATCTATAATCGTAACAGCTGCTGTGTCTTCTACAGATATGGCGTTGTCATCGATTGATTCTGAAACTATATTTACAGGCTGCTCTACTATAAGAACAGTTCCATGGGTTAGGTCTTCTGAAATAGTATTTTCCTGGTTAATAATTTGTACAATGGGTACTTGTTCTTCAATCCCCTCAACAATAGCGTTTTCTTCTATAGCAGTGATATGGTCTGCGACTGTCTCAACATTTGGAGGCTGATCTTCTGATGATGCCATATTTGAAGACTGTTTAATTACGGTTACCAACGCGGGTTCTGTTGTTTTCTCAACAATAATTATATGCCCTTCGTTTGAGGGTTGGATTACTGGTGCCAGCTCTTGAAGTTCCTCGTAAATGTTAGTCTGATTTTCAGCCAACGTAGTATTGTTTATTTCTTCGACAACTACCACTTGGTCTACTGCTTCTAAAATGTATGGTTCGTTTTCTAACTCTATAGTATTTATAGGGTGTTGTTCTGTTGCGTCATGCGCCACATCTACTGGTGCGTTTTCGTTTAAATCCTCGTATACTGCAGTGTCTTTATCTATAATCGTAACAGCTGCTGTTTCCTCTACAGATATGGCGTTGTCATCGATTGATTCTGAAACTATATTTACAGGCTGCTCTACTATAAGAACAGTTCCATGGGTTAGGTCTTCTGAAATAGTATTTTCCTGGTCAATAATTTGTACAATGGGTACTTGTTCTTCAATCACCTCAACAATAGCGTTTTCTTCTACAGCAGTGATATGGTCTGCGACTGCCTCAACATTTATAGGCTGATCTTCTGATGATGCCATATTTGTAGACTGTTCAATTACGGTTACCAACGCGGGTTCTGTTGCTTTCTCAACAATAATTATATGCCCTTCGATTGCGATTTGGATCACTGGTGCCAGCTCTTGAAGTTCCTCTTGAATGTTAGTCTGATTTTCAGCTAACGTAGTATTGTTTATTTCTTTGACAACTACCACTTGGTCTACTGCTTCTAAAATGTATGGTTCGTTTTCTAACTCTATAGTATTTATAGGGTGTTGTTCTGTTGCGTCATGCGCCACATCTACTGGTGCGTTTTCGTTCAAATCCTCGTATACTGCAGTGTCTTTATCTATAATCGTAACAGCTGCTGTCTCTTCTACAGACATGGCGTTGTCATCGATTGATTCTGAAACTATATTTACAGGCTGCTCTACTATAAGAACAGTTCCATGGGTTAGGTCTTCTGAAATAGTATTTTCCTGGTTAATAATTTGTACAATGGGTACTTGTTCTTCAATCCCCTCAACAATAGCGTTTTCTTCTATAGCAGTGATATGGTCTGCGACTGTCTCAACATTTGGAGGCTGATCTTCTGATGATGCCATATTTGTAGACTGTTCAATTACGGTTACCAACGCGGGTTCTGTTGCTTTCTCAACAAAAATTATATGCCCTTCGTTTGCAATTTGGATCACTGGTGCCAACTCTTGAAGTTCCTCTTGAATGTTAGTCTGATGTTCAGCCAACGTAGTATTGTTTATTTCTTCGACAACTACCACTTGGTCTACTGCTTCTAAAATGTATGGTTCTTTTTCTAACTCTATAGTATTTATAGGGTGTTGTTCTGTTGCGTCATGAGCCACATCTACTGGTGCGTTTTCGTTTAAATCCTCGTATACTGCAGTGTCTTTATCTATAACCGTAACAGCTGCTGTTTCCTCTATAGATATGGCGTTGTCATCGATTGATTCTAAAACTATATTTACAGGCTGCTCTACTATAAGAACAGTTCCATGGGTTAGGTCTTCTGAAATAGTATTTTCCTGGTTAATAATTTGTACAATGGGTACTTGTTCTTCAATCCCCTCAACAATAGCGTTTTCTTCTATAGCAGTGATATGGTCTGCGACTGTCTCAACATTTGGAGGCTGATCTTCTGATGATGCCATATTTGTAGACTGTTCAATTACGGTTACGGGTATGGGTTCTGTTGCTTTCTCAACAATAATTATATGCCCTTCGTTTGCAATTTGGATTACTGGTGCCAGCTCTTGAAGTTCCTCGTAAATGTTAGTCTGATTTTCAGGCAAAGTAGTATTTTCTATTTCTTCGACAACTAACACTTGGTTTTCTGCTTCTAATATGTATGGTTCGTTTGCCAACTCTACAGTATTTATAGGGTGTTGTTCTGTTGCGCCAGGCGCCACACCTACTGGTGCGTTTTCGTTTAAATCCTCGTATACTGCAGTGTCTTTATCTATAACCGTAACAGCTGCTGTTTCTTCTACAGATAAGGCGTTGTCATCGAATGATTCTGAAACTATATTTACAGGCTGCTCTACTATAAGAACAGTTCCATGGGTAAGGTCTTCTGAAGTAATGTTTTCCTGGTCAATAACTTTTACAATAAGTGCTTGTTCTTCAATCACCTCAACAATAGCGTTTTCTTCTACAGCAGTGATATGGTCTGCGACTGCCTCAACATTTATAGGCTGATCTTCTGATGATGCCATATTTGTAGACTGTTCAATTACGGTTACAAACGCGGGTTCTGATGCTTTCTCAACAATAATTATATGCCCTTCATTTGCGATTTGGATCACTGGTGCCAGCTCTTGAAGTTCCTCTTGAATGTTAGTCTGATTTTCAGCCAACGTAGTATTGTTTATTTCTTCGACAACTACCACTTGGTCTACTGCTTCTAAAATGTATGGTTCGTTTTCTAACTCTATAGTATTTATAGGGTGTTGTTCTGTTGCGTCATGCGCCACATCTACTGGTGCGTTTTTGTTTAAATCCTCATAGACTGCAGTGTCTTTATCTATAACCGAAACAGCTGCTGTTTCCTCTATAGATATAGCGTTGTCATCGATTGATTCTGAAACTATATTTACAGGCTGCTCTACTATAAGGACAGTTCCATGGGTAAGGTCTTCTGAAATAGTATTTTCCTGGTTAATAATTTGTACAATGGGCACTTGTTCTTCAATCCCCTCAACAATAGCGTTTTCTTCTATAGCAGTGATATGGTCTGCGACTGTCTCAACATTTGGAGGCTGATCTTCTGATGATGCCATATTTGTAGACTGTTCAATTACGGTTACCAACGCGGGTTCTGTTGCTTTCTCAACAATAGTTATATGCCCTTCGTTTGCGATTTGGATCACTGGTGCCAGCTCTTGAAGTTCCTCGTAAATGTTAGTCTGATTTTCAGCCAACGTAGTATTTTCTATTTCTTCGACAACTAACACTTGGTTTTCTGCTTCTAATATGTATGGTTCGTTTGCCAACTCTACAGTATTTATAGGGTGTTGTTCTGTTGCGCCAGGCGCCACATCTACTGGTGCGTTTTCGTTTAAATCCTCGTATACTGCAGTGTCTTTATCTATAATCGTAACAGCTGCTGTTTCCTCTACAGATAAGGCGTTGTCATCGAATGATTCTGAAACTATATTTACAGGCTGCTCTACTATAAGAACAGTTCCATGGGTTAGGTCTTCTGAAATAGTATTTTCCTGGTCAATAATTTGTACAATGGGTACTTGTTCTTCAATCACCTCAACAATAGCGTTTTCTTCTACAGCAGTGATATGGTCTGCGACTGCCTCAACATTTATAGGCTGATCTTCTGATGATGCCATATTTGTAGACTGTTCAATTACGGTTACCAACGCGGGTTCTGTTGCTTTCTCAACAATAATTATATGCCCTTCGTTTGCGATTTGGATCACTGGTGCCAGCTCTTGAAGTTCCTCTTGAATGTTAGTCTGATTTTCAGCTAACGTAGTATTGTTTATTTCTTCGACAACTACCACTTGGTCTACTGCTTCTAAAATGTATGGTTCGTTTTCTAACTCTATAGTATTTATAGGGTGTTGTTCTGTTGCGTCATGCGCCACATCTACTGGTGCGTTTTCGTTCAAATCCTCGTATACTGCAGTGTCTTTATCTATAATCGTAACAGCTGCTGTCTCTTCTACAGACATGGCGTTGTCATCGATTGATTCTGAAACTATATTTACAGGCTGCTCTACTATAAGAACAGTTCCATGGGTTAGGTCTTCTGAAATAGTATTTTCCTGGTTAATAATTTGTACAATGGGTACTTGTTCTTCAATCCCCTCAACAATAGCGTTTTCTTCTATAGCAGTGATATGGTCTGCGACTGTCTCAACATTTGGAGGCTGATCTTCTGATGATGCCATATTTGTAGACTGTTCAATTACGGTTACCAACGCGGGTTCTGTTGCTTTCTCAACAATAATTATATGCCCTTCGTTTGCGATTTGGATCACTGGTGCCAACTCTTGAAGTTCCTCTTGAATGTTAGTCTGATTTTCAGCCAACGTAGTATTGTTTATTTCTTCGACAACTACCACTTGGTCTACTGCTTCTAAAATGTATGGTTCGTTTTCTAACTCTATAGTATTTATAGGGTGTTGTTCTGTTGCGTCATGCGCCACATCTACTGGTGCGTTTTCGTTTAAATCCTCGTATACTGCAGTGTCTTTATCTATAACCGTAACAGCTGCTGTTTCCTCTATAGATATGGCGTTGTCATCGATTGATTCTAAAACTATATTTACAGGCTGCTCTACTATAAGAACAGTTCCATGGGTTAGGTCTTCTGAAATAGTATTTTCCTGGTTAAAAATTTGTACAATGGGTACTTGTTCTTCAATCCCCTCAACAATAGCGTTTTCTTCTACAGCAGTGATATGGTCTGCGACTGTCTCAACATTTGGAGGCTGATCTTCTGATGATGCCATATTTGTAGACTGTTCAATTACGGTTACGGGTATGGGTTCTGTTGCTTTCTCAACAATAATTATATGCCCTTCGTTTGCAATTTGGATTACTGGTGCCAGCTCTTGAAGTTCCTCGTAAATGTTAGTCTGATTTTCAGGCAACGTAGTATTTTCTATTTCTTCGACAACTAACACTTGGTTTTCTGCTTCTAATATGTATGGTTCGTTTGCCAACTCTACAGTATTTATAGGGTGTTGTTCTGTTGCGCCAGGCGCCACATCTACTGGTGCGTTTTCGTTTAAATCCTCGTATACTGCAGTGTCTTTATCTATAACCGTAACAGCTGCTGTTTCTTCTACAGATAAGGCGTTGTCATCGAATGATTCTGAAACTATATTTACAGGCTGCTCTACTATAAGAACAGTTCCATGGGTAAGGTCTTCTGAAGTAATGTTTTCCTGGTCAATAACTTTTACAATAAGTGCTTGTTCTTCAATCACCTCAACAATAGCGTTTTCTTCTACAGCAGTGATATGGTCTGCGACTGCCTCAACATTTATAGGCTGATCTTCTGATGATGCCATATTTGTAGACTGTTCAATTACGGTTACAAACGCGGGTTCTGATGCTTTCTCAACAATAATTATATGCCCTTCATTTGCGATTTGGATCACTGGTGCCAGCTCTTGAAGTTCCTCTTGAATGTTAGTCTGATTTTCAGCCAACGTAGTATTGTTTATTTCTTCGACAACTACCACTTGGTCTACTGCTTCTAAAATGTATGGTTCGTTTTCTAGCTCTATAGTATTTATAGGGTGTTGTTCTGTTGCGTCATGCGCCACATCTACTGGTGCGTTTTCGTTTAAATCCTCATAGACTGCAGTGTCTTTATCTATAACCGAAACAGCTGCTGTTTCCTCTATAGATATAGCGTTGTCATCGATTGATTCTGAAACTATATTTACAGGCTGCTCTACTATAAGAACAGTTCCATGGGTAAGGTCTTCTGAAATAGTATTTTCCTGGTTAATAATTTGTACAATGGGTACTTGTTCTTCAATCCCCTCAACAATAGCGTTTTCTTCTATAGCAGTGATATGGTCTGCGACTGTCTCAACATTTGGAGGCTGATCTTCTGATGATGCCATATTTGAAGACTGTTCAATTACGGTTACCAACGCGGGTTCTGTTGCTTTCTCAACAATAATTATATGCCCTTCGTTTGAGGGTTGGATTACTGGTGCCAGCTCTTGAAGTTCCTCGTAAATGTTAGTCTGATTTTCAGCCAACGTAGTATTTTCTATTTCTTCGACAACTACCACTTGGTCTACTGCTTCTAAAATGTATGGTTCGTTTTCTAACTCTATAGTATTTATAGGGTGTTGTTCTGTTGCGTCATGCGCCACATCTACTGGTGCGTTTTCGTTTAAATCCTCGTATACTGCAGTGTCTTTATCTATAACCGTAACAGCTGCTGTTTCCTCTACAGATATGGCGTTGTCATCGATTGTTTCTAAAACTATATTTACAGGCTGCTCTACTATAAGAACAGTTCCATGGGTTAGGTCTTCTGAAATAGTATTTTCCTGGTCAATAATTTGTACAATGGGTACTTGTTCTTCAATCAACTCAACAATAGCGTTTTCTTCTATAGCAGTGATGTGGTCTGCGACTGCCTCAACATTTATACGCTGATCTTCTGATGATGCCATATTTGTAGACTGTTCAATTACGGTTACCAACGCGGGTTCTGTTGCTTTCTCAACAATAATTATATGCCCTTCGTTTGCGATTTGGATCACTGGTGCCAGCTCTTGAAGTTCCTCTTGAATGTTAGTCTGATTTTCAGCCAACGTAGTATTGTTTATTTCTTCGACAACTACCACTTGGTCTACTGCTTCTAAAATGTATGGTTCGTTTTCTAGCTCTATAGTATTTATAGGGTGTTGTTCTGTCGCGTCATGCGCCACATCTACTGTTGCGTTTTCGTTTAAATCCTCGTATACTGCAGAGTCTTTATCTATAACCGTAACAGCTGCTGTCTCTTCTACAGATATGGCGTTGTCATCGATTGATTCTGAAACTATATTTACAGGCTGCTCTACTATAAGAACAGTTCCATGGGTTAGGTCTTCTGAGATAGTATTTTCCTGGTTAATAATTTGTACAATGGGCACTTGTTCTTCAATCCCCTCAACAATAGCGTTTTCTTCTATAGCAGTGATATGGTCTGCGACTGTCTCAACATTTGGAGGCTGATCTTCTGATGATGCCATATTTGTAGACTGTTCAATTACGGTTACGGGTATGGGTTCTGTTGCTTTCTCAACAATAATTATATGCCCTTCGTTTGCAATTTGGATTACTGGTGCCAGCTCTTGAAGTTCCTCGTAAATGTTAGTCTGATTTTCAGCCAACGTAGTATTTTCTATTTCTTCGACAACTAACACTTGGTTTTCTGCTTCTAATATGTATGGTTCGTTTGCCAACTCTACAGTATTTATAGGGTGTTGTTCTGTTGCGCCAGGCGCCACATCTACTGGTGCGTTTTCGTTTAAATCCTCGTATACTGCAGTGTCTTTATCTATAACCGTAACAGCTGCTGTTTCTTCTACAGATAAGGCGTTGTCATCGAATGATTCTGAAACTATATTTACAGGCTGCTCTACTATAAGAACAGTTCCATGGGTAAGGTCTTCTGAAATAGTATTTTCCTGGTCAATAATTTGTACAATGGGTACTTGTTCTTCAATCCCCTCAACAATAGCGTTTTCTTCTATAGCAGTGATATGGTCTGCGACTGTCTCAACATTTGGAGGCTGATCTTCTGATGATGCCATATTTGAAGACTGTTCAATTACGGTTACCAACGCGGGTTCTGTTGCTTTCTCAACAATAATTATATGCCCTTCGTTTGAGGGTTGGATTACTGGTGCCAGCTCTTGAAGTTCCTCGTAAATGTTAGTCTGATTTTCAGCCAACGTAGTATTTTCTATTTCTTCGACAGCTACCACTTGGTCTACTGCTTCTAAAATGTATGGTTCGTTTTCTAACTCTATAGTATTTATAGGGTGTTGTTCTGTTGCGTCATGCGCCACATCTACTGGTGCGTTTTCGTTTAAATCCTCGTATACTGCAGTGTCTTTATCTATAATCGTAACAGCTGCTGTTTCCTCTACAGATATGGCGTTGTCATCGATTGATTCTGAAACTATATTTACAGGCTGCTCTACTATAAGAACAGTTCCATGGGTTAGGTCTTCTGAAATAGTATTTTCCTGGTCAATAATTTGTACAATGGGTACTTGTTCTTCAATCACCTCAACAATAGCGTTTTCTTCTATAGCAGTGATGTGGTCTGCGACTGCCTCAACATTTATAGGCTGATCTTCTGATGATGCCATATTTGTAGACTGTTCAATTACGGTTACCAACGCGGGTTCTGTTGCTTTCTCAACAATAATTATATGCCCTTCGTTTGCGATTTGGATCACTGGTGCCAGCTCTTGAAGTTCCTCTTGAATGTTAGTCTGATTTTCAGCCAACGTAGTATTGTTTATTTCTTCGACAACTACCACTTGGTCTACTGCTTCTAAAATGTATGTATCGTTTTCTAACTCTATAGTATTTATAGGGTGTTGTTCTGTTGCGTCATGCGCCACATCTACTGGTGCGTTTTCGTTTAAATCCTCGTATACTGCAGTGTCTTTATCTATAATCGTAACAGCTGCTGTCTCTTCTACAGATATGGCGTTGTCATCGATTGATTCTGAAACTATATTTACAGGCTGCTCTACTATAAGAACAGTTCCATGGGTTAGGTCTTCTGAAATAGTATTTTCCTGGTCAATAATTTGTACAATGGGGACTTGTTCTTCAATCCCCTCAACAATAGCGTTTTCTTCTATAGCAGTGATATGGTCTGCGACTGCCTCAACATTCATAGGCTGATCTTCTGATGATGCCATATTTAAAGACTGTTCAATTACGGTTACCGACGCGGGTTCTGTTGCTTTCTCAACAATAATTATATGCCCTTCGTTTGCGATTTGGATCACTGGTGCCAGCTCTTGAAGTTCCTCGTAAATGTTAGTCTGATTTTTGGCCAACGTAGTATTTTCTATTTCTTTGACAACTACCAGTTGGTCTACTGCTTCTAAAATGTATGGTTTGTTTTCGAATTCTACAGCATTCTTAGGTTGCTCTTCTGTGGTGCCATGCGCCACATCTTTACGTGCGTTTTCATCAAAACCTTCAAATATTGCAGTGTCTTTATGTTTAATCTGAAGAGGTAAAGTTTCTTTTGATCCTGTTGAATTTAAAGATTCATCCACTAGAGGTTCTGCAGTAGGAGCTCTTTCTACGTAGTCAGTCACCTTTTCATCTGCTACTTTTATTACTTGCGTATTCTCCTGATATTTTTCATTAGTTACATCTTTTTCTCCTTGATTTATTTCGAGAGGCATCTTTGCTTTTGGTTTAGTTGATTTTTCTATAGATACTATTATTTTTATCGTTATTTCGTCACTTTTATAATCTTGTGGTTTGATCTTGAAAAAGTTAATAGCGCAATTGAGAGTAAGGTAACAAAGAAGTATTCAATATATAAAAGTACCAAGTATTCAGTATATTTATTTCAACTATCAAAATGAAAAATTTACTGAGAAAATGTAATCGAGAATTTTACTGTTGCTAATATTATTATGAAACCACAGAGCTGTTTAGTCACAAAATTAATTACAAAAAGCAGGGCTCCAGTTTCTGGACCCGGTAATGGATTCAATAGATTTTTCATTGACACTGTGTGTTATAATTATGTTACTGACCTTGAATCTGTTGCGTTTCAATCAAGTCCAAGTTTATAGAGATTGCAAACCGGGTGAGGCCTGGCCGGGCCCGGTGCACTTTTAGACATCCACCGGGCCCGGCCATTCATACCGGGGCCGAGACCGGCCCGGTAGGTACGAAAGCTGCGGCACGGAAGCCCCAACTTGTAGAAAATAAGTGCAGAAAGTGCTAAAAGTGCACCGGGCACAGCCGGGTCCGGCCCGGCCGGGCCCGGATTGCAATCTCTACAAGTTTATTTCTACTCTTGAATTTCAGTCGAACAAGCAACTTTATTTACAGTTAGATAGATAGACCTTATTGTTTTTAGATGCAAGTTTCGCGGCTTTTTATCTTTGCAAGTACTTAACTATTACATAGTATTATACAGGTTGTATCAAAAATGTGCGGTCATATTTTGTAATTCGTTTTTATCTTTAAATGTAACCGTTACACAGGGGTGCGTGCACACTCTTGTTCTTGTAATATTCGATTGACACAACTAGCTAGTTGTAATGAACGTTCGATCATTGCACCTGCTCAGTCAATTTAGATGGTTGAATATAAACACAGTGATTATATTCTCTTTGGTTGAAAACATCTGAAATGGCTAAGAACATTCTGCATCTGTCTAGTTGTTCTTATCAACAAAAAAAATAAAGATTAAGATTAAGTCAATTAAATAAAAACAAATTTTAAGCAGTGGCGGAAGAAACAAAGGCTTTATCCAAAAAAAAAAAAACAATTTGCCATTCCCTTTTGGAGTTATTCTCGAAAGTTAATTTTTCGTACATAATTTTGATTAATTTTGCTGATATTTGATGATCAAATTGTTTCCTATTGGTCGCTTGTGCTATGGTGTCTTTTTTAATCGTGTTGAGAAGTTATATTTCTATTTCTTTATTGCACTTTAGATATACACAGTAAGCTACATGTAAAAAGAGGCCTTAATGTCAAAAGAGGTTATGAAACAACAGACACTTGAACTAAACAACTTGGAGTACCCTCTGAATACACGCTAGACGTTCCAAATATTTGGTAAACTATTTCTACTTACGTTTACTTCTGCTCTCCTGTAGAATCGTGGTTACCGCTTTCAGTTGTTGTGTTTTATGCTTGTGATGTCAGCTACGACACTAATTCACAAACTGCTATTACGACTCATTACACTAATAGTGTCACTTTATAATATCACTCACTTATCACACTTCACTTCACTGAAAATGCTTAAAACAGAATTTATTTATACAGAATATAAGGAAAGCGTTCCAGTATTAAAAACATTACTCTGATAATCAATATAAACAAAAAAATTAAAGTGAAGTATGCCTTAACTTTCACTGTCAAAAAATGGGGTGCAAGCACTTGAGACGCACAGCAAAAATAAACAGAAATACTTAATAAAGACGCACCTTTTGTGTTTTTTTTCATGTTGCAGCTACTTCCACAATGTAATTATGTCATTGTGTGTACACAGTAAATTGTTAAATAATTATCTACTTAACTTTTTTATGATTGATTGTATTTTCTGCAGCGTCTTCCTTACGTTCTGTATCAGCTGGGTTATCAAAACACTTTATAATCACACAGATAGGAACAAGCCAGTTTAAATCCACTCCTAGAAAACAATTTTTTTCTTAACAAAACTGCTCCTTCTAAACAAAAATAGAGGATATAATAACCACATTATGTTTCGCTTGATTGTAATATAATCACACAGATAGGAACAAGCCGGATTCAATCCACTCCTTGAAAACAATTTTTTTTCTTAACAAACTGCTCCTTCTAAACAAAAATAGAGGATATAATAACCACATTATGTTTCGCTTGATTGTAAGTGGTTAGCGTCTATGTGCTTGCAACGCTATGCACTGCGAAACAGAATTTATCTCAAATCAAAGAGAGCATTCCTATCACCAGGCTTCAGAAAACGCTGTCCGAATCATAGGTAAGGTCAGCGTGTTGATGAGACCGTAAAGCGGCCAATAACCCCGAATGGTGTAATAGACACCATGCCTTTAGGCTTTCCGTGCCACAGCTTGTGACCTAGAAGGTGCATCGATGGGAGTTTTAGTTGGTGCGAGCCCTACACCTGTCCTCTTCACCGGAGGAATCCCGAAGGTACGGTAGGCGTTGCTCCCATCGGATAAAAGATGTAGATCGAGAGATTCACTGTCTATGGGGCATGATGCTAAGCACAGTTCGACAACGTGCTTTATTTTTTACATAATGCTTGGAACAGTAGTAGATAGTCCATTTTTACAATTATGTCAGGATTTAAAAAAATATATTTGCTACCAATAAAATTATTAATTAGTAAGTTTCTCACTTGTAATTTGACCATATTATGAAGACTCAAAGTATTTTAATATACTATATTAAAATGGGTCGGGTTCGACTTAAATACAGCTAATGTAGGATGTGGGTATATCGATATTTGTAATATTCGTTAAAATGACCTCATAATTTTGTTACAACTTGTATTATGTAAAAGATAATTTAATTTCCTTTTTCAGTCATATTTTTCGTCTGATATTTTTTTGTTTTAAATGGTTTATTGTTAACATACTCGCCTAGTTCCACCACGTTACTAAGTCGACTTCTGCATCGTAAGTCTGAATGAGAATTTATTTGTTTAATCTTGTTGAAAATGTAAGGTGATATTCCGATTAGCGAAGTTAACATAATTACTAGAAATATTTTACTTACTTCAAACATAGCAATTTTAGATAGCACAGACTGAGTTTTAGGTATATCTACGTCTGATTTCTTTGCAGTAAGATCTGTACCATCTCTGGAGTTTAGTCTGCTAATCATCCGATTAACTTTGCCTTTCAACACCGGTATATCATCATCTGAATCTTGTGTTATATTTAGTTTTAATTCAACTTCAACTACTGCAGTTTCTTGTTCTTCTAAATTTATTCTCTCCACGCTTAAGACAGTTTTTGAATCTGAAATATCTAATTTTTCATGAGTATCATCGAGAGTCGGAACAGGCATTTCATTTGCGTCACTGTTTGTATTTATATCATCATAAGTTGGTGTTTGTTCTTCTATCTTTACTGTTGTAGGAGTTGATTCCTCAAAAATCATGGCTTCGTTTTGTTCAGTTTCAGCAAAAAGTACTCTGTCATCTTCATTTGAGTAACTAGAAACTAGATTTTTCATGTATTTTTGTATTTCCATATTAAATTCTTCAATTGGAACTACTTTTACTTGTTCATGTAAAACATTGTCGTCGGTTTCATCGTAGTTCATTTCGCTTAGTGTCGGCTGTTCGCTAGTTTCACTAAAATTAACTTCTAAGGATGCATTATCAAAGTTTTCTGAGTTTTGATAGTCAAAATTCTCTATATCAGAAGCTTGGTTTGCTAAATTTGAAAACTCAACGTCTATTGCTTCTGAATTAGGTATGTTATCTTTAATTGCTTCTAAAATAATTTCTTTTCCTTCAACTGTTTGCATGACAGGTACTTTTTCATCAGTTTTTTCTGAACCTCGAGTCTCAAGTTCATCTATGGCGGCTGAGTTTTCTTCAATGTCTTGATCATTTACTCTCTCAAAACTAGATGTGTTTTCTTCTGATTCGTGTATTATTGGAAATTGTTCTTGTATAGCTAACGACGCAGGCAAGTTCTCTTCTGATTCTATAATTTGATGATATACATTTCTGAATCCTGAAGTTTTTTCTGTAGAATCGACAAATTCCACACCATGTTCCCCTACAATCACTAAAGCAGGTGTTATTTCATCGTATATTGTGGTTTCTTTGTCTTTTATAGGTGATGTCTCTTCAAATTCTTCATGATTAGCTACTTGTTCTATTACAGTTGCTGTTATAGGTGTAATGTCATTTATAGTTGTGACCTCATATCGTTTTATTTCAATGAAAGGTACATGTTCTTCAGAAATAACTACAGACGCTACATCTCCTAAAGTAGCGATTTCACTGTCTGCTTTTTTCTCCTCAAATTCGTCATAAGCAGAAGCTTCATTAAATTCAGGTTCATCAACTGCTGTAATAGGTTCTATTTCGTTTAAAGATTTTGCTACACCTACTTCATAAATCAATGCCTGTTCTTCTATACGTATTACAAATGTGGTATTTTCCTTATGTTGTTCATTAAAAGGTATCACTTCATCAATAGTTACATCAAGAGGTGTGCTTTCTGATACCATGACTGATTGCTCAAGCGGTTGTTTCGAATAGTCTGTTATTTCTTTAACATGTTTATCCTCTTGAGGTGGTGTTTTTTCCTGTTGAAGTTTCTGCAATGGAGCTTGTGTTTCTTTTTTATGAACAGTATTAGTTACTTTAACTTTGGATGCTTTGGCCTCTACATTTCCTTTTTCATTTCCTTTTTTATGAATACCAATTCTAGCGAGTAATGTTTGTTTTGGTTTCGATTCATGAGCTACTTTACTTTGTTTATTTACTACATCTTTAACTTTCTGTTTAAATGAACTAGGCTTAGCTTTGCTCTCACTTTTACCGGGAGTCTTTGGTGCTTCAGTATCTGATTCACTTTTATGTCTAAGCTTAGGTATTTTGGAGTGTGTAGTTTGTACAACTGTTTGTTTCTCATACGCATGTATTATTTCTTCGAAGTTATCATCGATCTTGTCAGGATCTTCTATCTTACTATTGAGTATGTTAACTTCATCGACTGGGCTATCGACTATTTCGTCGTAGATCTTATCAAATTCATCTTCGTCGGTGGTTTTGTGTTCTTCTTCGTGCGACTTTGGTGCTTCTGTTGCTGGTTTGGTTACTAGTCTTGGTATAGATGATCGACGTGGCCGATGTTGAGCCTGTAAATAATTGAGATTAACTATAAGACTTTCTTTAGATTACTAACTAGATGGTAAGCGTTTGCATAAATTTTAATGCATATCCAATATAGACTGATATAACAAACGACGACCGGCTGGCCGAGTGGTCTGTGCCCCATGCTATACAGGCTACTTGGTCGGGAGGTCCCGGGTTCAAATCCCGGTAGAAGCAAATGTTTGTATGATGAGTACGAGCATTTGTCCACGAGTCATGGATGTTTATATGTGTATTTAGTATATGTCTAATATTTATATACATATTATTATCATTATTTATCCGTTATCTAGTATCCATAACACAAGCTCTTAATGATGCTTACTTTGGGCTATTATTATTAAGCTATATTTCGCACATTTTACCTCTTTCTCTGCTACTCCTCCCCATTTCTCCTTTTGTACTCTACTGACTGCTTGTCTGAACCTTAGCTTGGGAATTCGTGTCCTTTTCTTATCATCTGACTCGCTCGCGTCAGCCATATTGGTTCTGATTAGCTGGTTCGTGTGGATGACGTCACTATGTATTTCAGGGTACGATAGCGGCTTTATGGTTAGAAAGACGCCATTTTCTATTTCCTGTAACAATTTTTTTTTTAAATTATCAATGTCAAAACATTTATTGCAATTATGTGGTTAAAACTAGGTGTACATTTAGGTTCCAGTACCATAACATGAACCCTGTTAGGGCACCGCAACATGCATTACATTAAATTCTTAATATTAATAATAAAATTAAGTATTTTTTCTTTTTTTTTACAAAAACACCATTCATTTGCAACAAAAATTTAATACAGATCAAAGAAAAAAAATATTAAAGCTTGATTCGAATTAAAATTATATTAATTAATCATTTATTATTAAAAACACAATTCACTCACAAATAAAAACTAAATACAGAATCAAAACTAATAGAAAAATTACAGCTTGAATAAAATTTAAATTAAAAATTATATTTTTTTTATTACTGTCGAAAAACAATAAGAATTTAATAAACAGCATAGAATAGTAGTAAAATTAAAACTCAGATAATGTTGAAATTAAAATTAAAATTATGAAGATAATGAACTTAAATTTAATATTCATCTATATTACTCTTTACTTTTATACTAGTTAATTAATTACAATTATATTGTAACTAATAATTCTTGCAACGAGTAGAAACTATTTATTAAGAATTTTTTTTATTACTTGTTTAAATTTGTCTATATTATTTTCTTCTTTAATTGGTTCTGGTATTTGATTATAAATTTTTACTCTCATAGCAAATGGTAATGATCAAACAAGATAGCCAGCTATGGAAGGAAGAGCGATAAACATTTAATATCTAATGATTAAATTTTATATCGTTCTATCTAACCTAACTGGGACATCTTGATCAGGCAGGGCATATTCAACAGACCAGTGACCGGGCACTGGGAGCACAGTGGCCAATCGAAAATAAACATTTTCAAAATAAAAAATCAAAATCAAAATCGTAAGTATTTAAATTGACTTAAGACTAAGTTCTTTTAAATCGACATAATGGGGAATATGCATGTTAATAAAATGAAAAAAAAGTAAAAGTAATAAAATACATACAGATAAATTATAAATCGTCACAATAGGGTACAGGCATGAACTTAAAATGATAAAAAAAGTTAAAGTAATAAAAAATATAGAGATACTTAGTTATAATTATTTTTTAGGTTATGTTTAATTGTGACTTTATATATTATATTTAACTGTGTAAATAGAAAGCAACTTTATGGAGTTCTAAGTCAAGTATTTATAACTACAAAATTTATCGAGAAAAGAAAAAAAATGTTAAATAAAATTTTACTAGTCTAAGTTTATAACTTCTGTTCTCTGCTCTGCTCTCTTTCTTTATTGTTGTTTTGAAAATATATCGTTATGCGTCGAGGGCTTTTGTCAAAACGTACCACAATGATGTATCTCTTCTATCTCTGACAATACGATGAATATACAAATAGTTTATGACTTTTTTGACTGTGCCTGTACTTTGTATGTCATGCTTCTTGTTTATGCAGAATCTACAAAATCAATAATTTTGCTAAATTTCAATAAGAAACTACTCAAAATACTGTTATTTTCCCATAAAATTGTTGAAGCTCGCTTCGGTACTAACGCATTGTTATCGTAGCATTATAGATGCTCGTAACACCTTGGGCACTACTCACGCGTTGTCACCGTAGCCGATAGACGCTCGTAGCACCTTGGTCACAACTCACGCGTTGTCACCGTAACCTATAGACGCTCGTAGCACCTTGGGCACTACTCACGCATTGTCACCGTAGCCTATAGACGCTCGTAGCACCTTGGGCACTACTCACGCATTGTCACCGTAGCCTATAGACGCTCGTAGCACCTTGGGCACTACTCACGCATTGTCACCGTAGCCTATAGACGCTCGTAGCACCTTGGGCACTACTCACGCATTGTCACCGTAGCCTATAGACGCTCGTAGCACCTTGGGCACTACTCACGCATTGTCACCGTAGCCTATAGACGCTCGTAGCACCTTGGGCACTACTCACGCATTGTCACCGTAGCCTATAGACGCTCGTAGCACCTTGGGCACTACTCACGCATTGTCACCGTAGCCTATAGACGCTCGTAGCACCTTGGGCACTACTCACGCATTGTCACCGTAGCCTATAGACGCTCGTAGCACCTTGGGCACTACTCACGCATTGTCACCGTAGCCTATAGACGCTCGTAGCACCTTGGGCACTACCCACGCATTGTCACCATAGCGATACCTAGAGAAAGCGTTAGCTATTTATCCCAAGAATAATAAAGTAAATATATGTATTAGACAACAGATTTAATATATTCTGTAGTTGGTTGAAAGGGATAATTTATAACATCCAATACAGTAATGTTTTATTCAGCTTGTTAGGTACCCAAGCTTTTAAACATTTTAGTATTACATTACTAGGTGGTAAGTGGTAGGCCCGTATGTAGCGTCGGCTGGGTAGGTACTACTGCCTTTCATATTTAAGCCGTTAAGCAGTTGGCTGTGTTTCGGATTGAAGGGAAAGGTAGCCAGTGTAATTACTGGGCATGGACGGCATTTCGTCTTAGACCTCAGGATGACAACGCACCTGCAATACCAAGTGATTTTTTCCTGTTATTGCAGGTGTCTATAGGCGGCAGTAACTACTTTCCGCCAGATGGGCCGTCAGCTTGTTTGTCATCTAGTTGTATAAAAAATATTTACTAAATGACAATTCTGCTACACGTTTGTAAATCTACCGGAGAGTTCGAATTCAAACCTTTAATTTTGACCGAAAATGACAAAACATTAAGTAGCTATACAAGCTTATACAGTGGTAATTAATAAAGCTCTTAGTTCATAGGCACTGATAACTGCTAACCATCGGCAATACCCGTAGAATGATTTGTGGACAAAGTCTCTCTAACCCTTATATCCACTTATAGAGACAAAATGTGTTTTATCTCTTTTTTTCTATTTGACGAAGAGAGAGAGATAAGCCTTTGTCCACTCTTCAGGGAATATAGCATGCTACGGGGACAGATGTGCCCTTTTGACACCCTTGTACGTAGATAATAATTAAATAAGTGAGCATCGGAAATAAAACTCAATATTAATCTCAAACATTATTGAATTTGTTTATTTATCTCAAATTATATTTTAATTATGCATAATAGGGTATAAAGTGACCACTTTTTTTTCAACACAATATAAATAGTATTAGTGCCTATATCAATTAAGACACCTTAAGTTCCGGCAAGGTGGGGCAAGACCAGTGTGGTGGGTCTCAAACTGCACTAGCTGTCTTCGCATATGGACTCTTCTTACCGCTTCACGTCACGTGGTGTTGAGTCACTTGCCGTGCTTTGTGATTAGAATTTCTACAAATTGAAAGTTTTTTAAGAGCTGTTGAAGAAGAAGAAGATGTCAAATAGTGACGTCAAATTTCAGTAGTGGCATATTTAATGGCCACCGAATGGACGCAATCGATAATCTTTGTAATTTAAGCGTTTACACAAGTTGTTGGTTATATTAAATTTTGAAGTCGTCACAGTTGATGTGAGTGAACGAATAGTATAGATGGTAAGTATGATAATTGTGAATTAATATTGCCATTATTTGAAAAAGTTCCATAACTTAATCTTAATTTTATTTTAACACGTTCACACATAAATGTGTAAAACAAGTTCCGGCCCACGACGTGAATTTTTTGTAGTTTAGATATTTTTTCTATGTAAATATTTTCTATGTAAATAGCGTCGAGTCAGGTGGACGCATAGTAAACGAAAGGAAGATATTTAGTTCTACCCTATCGTAAATTGTTATTTTATTTTACTTTTAAAAATATTGTGTTGTGTTTGTGTTCTTTAACATGGCAAAATTACATAAGTTCGTATTGTGAAAGTGTTAACAATCTGTGTTTTAGTCCAACAAATGTATTTGCATATATTAATAGGTGTGTTTCTCAAGTAAGTGATTTTGTAAATCTTTTGAGAAATTAATAAAGATCTTTAAACATAAATATAGTTCTTTAATATGTTGAATATAACACGAGGTATTGCCTTAATATTTGTATTCAAACTTCTGTACTGCAGTTACGACAGTCTTCCCAGGCAGCGTTTGTTTCTTAAACAAATGCTGGTAGTTCACTGAAATACTTTCTGTGACTGAAACCTTTTGCATCTTTAAATCTCCCTTTGTGTAAGTCGCTTCACTTTTTTTAGCCGTCATTACTGGCGCAAAGATGTAGTCCTCGGGATTGTCAATTCTAACGCCTTCGGTGACAGTCGATTTTTCTAAAGCCAGCTCCGAGGCTTCAACACTTTCTCGTATCTTCTGCTGGCCTGGTACTTTAGATTTGATGTTTTCTGGATCTTCGTAGCGGAATATTATTTTATCTGGTTCCGGGTCCGCCATTTTAAGTCTAAAACAAACAACGAATGAAATATTTTTTAGTATTGTCTACGGGCTACGGCAATAACTGAGTAGTGCCCAAGGTGCTACGAGCGTCTACAGGCTACGGTAACAACGCGTGAGTAGTGCCCAAGGTGCTACGAGCGTTTATAGGCTACGGTAACATCGCCTGAGTAGTGCTCAAGGTGCTACGAGCGTCTACAGGCTACGGTAACAACGCGTGAGTTGTGCTCTAGGTGCTACGAACATCTGTAGGCTACGGTAAAATCGCGTGAGTAGTGCCCAAGGTGCTACGAGCGTCTATAGGCTACGGTAACATCGCCTGAGTTGTGCTCAAGGTGCTACGAGCGTCTACAGGCTACGGTAACAACGCGCGAGTAGTGCCCAAGGTGCTACGAGCGTCTACAGGCTACGGTAACAACGCGTGAATAGTGCCCAAGGTGCTATGAGCGTTTATAGGCTACGGTAACATCGCCTGAGTAGTGCTCAAGGTGCTACGAGCGTCTACAGGCTACGATAACAACGCGTGAGTAGTGCCCAAGGTGCTACGAGCGTCTACAGGCTACGGTAACGTCGCCTGAGTAGTGCCCAGGGTGCTACGAGCGTCTATAGGCTACGGCAACAACGCTTGAGTTGTGCTCTAGGTGCTACGAACATCTGTAGGCTACGGTAACATCGCGTGAGTACTGCCCAAGGTGTTACGAGCGTCTATAAGCTATGGTAACTTTTTAGCATCAGGTGAGCCGTATGATAGTTTGACTTGACACCCAGGTCACATGATTTTTTTTAAGAATACATACATAAAATAGTACTTACGTCTGTGTGTTGTCTGATTTATTTTCAAGAAACGACTATTGTTATCTTTGTATGTGCATTATAATAAATTATTTATCAGGAGATATGAATATTATCAGTACATATTATGGTTAATATGTCAGCGAGCAAATTAATCATGGCATTGTACTAATTAAACAAATTTAAAGAAAATTACGTCATTTCCGGTGCTTTAAGAGAGAGTTTGGTATATATTCTCGCGGGTCGACCGAGAAAGGTTTTTGTTGACAGGCCGATAATAGACAAAGCGTAAAAGAAATGAAAATGTGCTGATTTTGCATAATAATTATTTATAATAAGATTTTTTTCGCATAATGTTAATTTTATGCCAAATTAGCGCTGCTGCCATTAGCCAGCAATCAATTACTGGGCATGGACAGCTTTTCAATTTAGGCCCCAGAATGATAGCGCACCTGCAATATCAAGTGATTTTTCCTTGTTGTTGCAGGTGTCTATAGGCGGCGGTAACCGCTTACCATCAGGTGGGCCGTCAGCTTGTTTGTCATCTAGTTGTAGAAAAAAAATCAAGTGCACTCACACACTGACACCCAGCGACGAACGACGCGCGTGGTACATTTGAATCCCGCGCAAGTGTCTCGGCTATAGCCGAGAATTTCGGCCATTTTAGCCGGGAATCGAGACAGATCTTTTTTTTTATTTATACAAAGCACGGCAATAGGCGTACAAAATATGCATTAAAAGGATTTCAAACACTGATTCGGTTGTAATTAAAAACCTGAGATTATTAAGATTTTCACTAAAATAAAAGACTAAAATACTGCAATCCGCCATTTTGACTGAAACACCAATCACGGCGCATGACGTCACGCTTAGGTAAACAAACATCTCCCTCTTGTGTTTTGTTGTGACTACTACCGATATTTAACAAATTAACGCATTTGAATTGATTTTCTATAAGTGAAAGTGTGATTTATCCACTCCACTCGACTCTATAACACGAATCTATAACAATAGAACCAGGCTTTCTTAAGGCAAACAGCTCAAATTTGCCTAGGATTGATTTATTGATGTTGGGCGATTTCCTCGCAACAAATAAAGAGTTTTGCTCATCTGAGTTGAACCACTTTGTAAGTTTTTATATTTATCCTTAGTACTAGATACAAATACAACTCGTTTTGAACTGGTAGGAGTTTATTTTACTTTCATAGGCTATTTTTACAATAAACTTGTCATTGTTTATTTTTGAGGTTAACCCCCTTGCAGCTGAAAAAGCTACTTTAGAGTTAATACCCGAAAAAACTTCTGTAATTACAAAGCACCTACTAGTATTTTTCTAGTTTCAGAGTAACTTACCTGACAAACAGACATTTTACTTTCAAATAATGCTAAAATTGTAGCCTACTTTGAAAAATTTTAATTTTTGATTTGATGGTATGTATGTATTTGTTCTAATTAGTTTCTATTATTTCAGATCTTCAAGACCATTAAATGGGCGTGATGCAATCAGTTATGTGCAACTAAAACGGGAGGAAACATAAGTACAGTAAAATGCAAGATTTGCCTACAGCATTGATGGTTGATGAAGATGAAGAAAAAGTAAAGTCAATTGAATGACATGAATGTGTTGCTGCCCAGGGCGAATGTAATCATGTCATAGCACTGCTTATATGGGTCCATAGACGAAGCGAAGAACTTTCATGCACTGAAGTTCAATGTGGCAGAAATCAAAGCTCTACCTTCAAATCAAGAGTCAGCACTACCTTGAAATTTATATATTTTCAATGCTTTGGTCAGATACAAATGCAAATGTACCTAAGTGGACTAAAAAAGTGTTACTTTTGTGTTGCATGCCCAAATTTTCCCACTAGTCAAAATGTAAAAATTATGTGTGTAACCTTTGATAATCTATATATGCCAGGCTCTTGTTGAAAGTATTATTACATTTTGGAAATCCCATGTGTACCCCCTGTTTGTTATATAAAAGTATATAAAATAAAAATGCAAAAATTTCATGTGTGTTTTATTTAATTAGTGAATCTTGTATATTATTTATTCTATATATTTTCTTATTTGGGACATATACAAACACCTTGTTGGGTGTTGTTATTGATGTATTTTTACATTGAGGCACTGTACATCACTTATAAACATTTTTACAGACGAAATATGCAATGTTTGTTAACTTTCCTCTGACCGCGCGTAGATATAATTTGATGTGTACCTAGGCGTGACGTCAGACCCGACGCCATGACACTTGAACTTGACGCCAAGAAAAATGGCTTTTAACTTAGTTAAACGTTAGTTTATTACCGAAATAAAGGTTTTTTCATAAATAGTAAATGTGTACATACACTACGGAAGAGAATTTCAAAATCTTTCGTCATGCCTATTGACCCAACACCGCCTGATGTGAAGCGGTAAGGAGATTCCATATGTGAAGACAGCTAGTGCGGAATGGACATTGCACTAGCTGCCTCCACCTTGCCGGCCCAAATGGTACTTTTTCACCCCCATATGTTAAAGGAAGGAGGAAACACATGCGCTGGCAAAGAATTCCAAGTTCTGGAAGTATGACAAAGAAACTAGGAGCTAAATTTCATTGTGCGCGATCCTGGTCGAGCTTTAGTTTAGCTCTTCATACTTAACTCTCAAGTCAAAAGTATTGGAAACGCACAAACAATGAATGAATGAATGAATGAAAATATCTTTATTCAATTAGGCCCCTCAAGAAGCACTTTCGAATCGTCAACAAAAAAACCCTTATGTCTATCACATAAAAATAATATTAACTAACTAACAATTTTATAATGTTCTAATAAGAACAGGGGTGCGATTCTGTAACGAATCTCGCACCTCACTTCGAATTCAACTGTCAAATAGAGCAAAAAATGTATGAAAATTTTCTCTATTTGACAGTTGAATTCGAAGTGACTTGCGAAGTGAGGTGCGAGTTTTGTTACAGAATCGACAGGCAGATTCTAATAAGAGTTTCCATGAGTAAGAAAGTTAGGAGGTGTCTTACAGTTTAATGCCTAGTTAGTTTTTGAGGGTGGGCCTCGATCGCGCTAATTTACATTGGATTTACCAAAGCAAAAGTGAAATACGTTGATCTTTGATTATAATTATATTACATATTTATTATGTCAAATAACATAAATTAATAACTTTCTGAACTGGGTAAATATATCGATCGGTTTTTGACAGCACCTAGATACAAAGACGTTACTATGGCAACCATCTAAAGGACCGTATTTACCGCTGTCGGACGCACGTTTTTGAGTGCCTAAGCAACTCAAAAAACGTCAAAAATGTTTGTCCACAACTTATATTGCTCCTACGCATACGTAGACGACTTAATGATTTCAGTTTTTTTTTTATATAAAAACCAAACTACCCAAAAATTTTATGGGACCAAATGGCAACTATTCCGCATCGAACAAAAAAAGAATCACGTAAATCAGCCCCCTTATTCTAAACTGTCGGAAAATATTCGAATTTCTTAAACTCTATACCTGTCACTTTTTATCACGGTGCGTCAAAGCGAGACGGCATGTGACTTTTCGAATCGAATCCGTGATCCGACAATTTAGAATAAGGGGGCAGTAGTCTCGGCGTAATCGGTGTACATACCGGCCGAATTGAGAACCTCCTCGTTTTTGAAGTCGGCTATAAATAGGCTAGTCAGAATAAAGTAAACAATTTTTACCTTCTTTTACTTGACCTACTGCAGTTACGTGCCTCATTGAGCATACTTTGTTTAATCCTCTATAATTAATTATGTTCCGTGAAATGCAAATCATAAATTCATCAATAAGATAACATTCCGTATAACACGCTTTAATGCTGATAAAATATTTCCCCGATAATTCATTTACGTAACACATAAGATCTTTAGCTCTGCCACAAAAATGTTTGATAGTGAAAAAAAATATTTAAAGAAAAATTAACACAGACTCCAAAAAACTGAAAAGGATAAAATAATTAAATTTTAGTAGGTACTCATCCCCTAGGAACATAATTTTGGAGTTGGTGCTAAGTTGTTTCCAGAAACCATAGATAGTGAAGCACCGACTCCAAAAATATGTTCCTAGGGGATGAGTACCTACTAAAATTTTTTTTTATCCTTTTCAGTTTTTTGGAGTCGGTTTTAATTTTTGTTTAAATAATTTTTTTGTTTAATTTTTTTTTTTCACAATTTTTAGTGATAACTTTTGAAGGTCAAAGCTAGATGGGTGACCGTGAGCTTAAATTGATTTCTACTATCGTATCATTTCACTAAAAAAAAAATTTAAACAAAAGATAAAACGGACTCCAACAAACTAGCTTATGGATTTTCAAAAAATTTTTATGGGACAAAATGGGAACTATTCCGCATCGAACAACAAAAGAATCATCAATATCGGTTCACCCAGTCAAAAGTTCTGAGGTAACAAACATAAAAAAAAGCAAAAAAAAACATACAGACGAATTGATGACCTCCTCCTTTTTTTGAAGTCGGTTAAAAATTCATAGGAAAGCAATAATCCGCAATTTCGCATATGTAGACGACTTAATTTTTCCAGTTTTTTTGATTTAATAAAAACCAAACTACCCAATGGATTTTCAAAAAACTTTTATGGGACCAAATGGAAACTATTCCGCATAGAACAAAAAAAGAATCATCAATATCGGTTCACCCAGTCAAAAGTTCTGAGGTAACAAACATAAAAAAAAACATACAGACGAATTGATAAACTCCTCCTTTTTTTGAGGTCGGTTAAAAAGTGTCATTAACTTTGTCGATTCGTTTGTATGACAATAAGCGTTTGAAATTAAACATTGATGAACCGATTACAAATAAAGAAAGAAAATGATGAAAAAAATCAAATGATGAATTGAGATGATTGATTGAACGTTGGAAAAAGGAAAGAAAGCGGTGAAGAAATTCGTAGGTTGTACCTACAGCTCCGGTGGCGTAGTGGTAATCGCGTCTGGCCGGTAATCAGGAGGCGCGGCTTCGAATCCCGCCTGAAGCATATAATTTTTCATCATTTTCTTTTTTTATTTGTAATTGTTACAATAAAGTAGGCGTTTAATAAACGCATCAAAAACATTTAAAAAAAAAAAAGTTTTTTTGAGATAAAACGTCAAATTTTGTTCGTACTTAAAAAAAAAATACAGAATTGAAAACTGGCTTACTTTCAAGTACAAACTATAAAGTTTAGTGCATATATAAAATTAAGGTTTTAATAAATCGATCTGTGATATTGTATTTTATTATTCGTGGGTGGATTTGTATTTTAATATTTTTTATCTCTACGTGTCCAAAAGATTCAAGATGGCGGCCTTGGCTTTTTAATATAAAATCAATATGGGTATCACTTTCGTGGTTTTAAGAGGTCCCGATTCCGAATACAATATCTGTTATTTTTACAAAGTACGTCAAATTACTGAACACTTCCTGATGTAAAGCGATAAGAAGAGTCCATAGACGCCTCGCCGCCCAATAAGATGGCTTTCACGCCTCTTTTGAAGGAACCCATATCAAAGGAAGGAGGGAACTCAAGTGCGCGCAAAGAATTCCAAGTTTTGGAAGTAACTAAACTTAAACTTCTTTGTGCGTCTGGAGGTGGAGACAGTTAATTGATGACACGTGTGCTCCTGAGTAGGAAGGGGGAGGTGGGATAAGGTGGAAAAGCTCCTCAGAGCATTCCCCATGATAAAGTCACGTCTTCACTCTACACCAGTATATTGGCAACAACTATTAAAAACAGACATATCGTCGGGGATAGTGAAAATCCGCGAATCTACCATACGTAAAGGCCGCGTATCTGCAAATTGTTCCAGGAAGGTTAAAACTTAAAAACTTTTGTAATTTAACGAATTTTAAGCTCATTTTTACACAGAGAGTAATTATTGATGTGTTCTATCTGCTGTTAGGAAAATATGAATCCTTTAAAGTAGCAGTCAATCAAGATTTTGCGTGAATTGCCCGCGACAACTTAAATGGGCTATTTGTCAGATACGCGGAATTATCCAATGCTAGTTACGCGGATTTGTACTATCCCCGACGATATAGAAAATACAAGAATCTGTCAAATATAAATACGTACAAAAATACAAAAAACCATGACAAAATGGCTGATTAGCTATCAGCAACAGCGCCTATACCGCTTTGGTGAAGTTTAGTTGACTTCTGTCACCCACCATATTGCCATAATGAAAAACGGTGAAATAGACGACAAAAATTCAACTTTTGTGCAAACAAACTGCATGAAAACGAATTGGTAGTATTTTTCCCGGATTCATACTTGGCCGGATATGAAACATCTCCGTTAGGTAAGAAAAAAATGTACTCACGGATGACATTGCACTTTAAATCTTATTACCTTGTGTCAAGATTCAGAATTGCTGATATCACAATCAAAAACTTCACTCACTAAACCAAAAAAACATGTGTATTGGTTTGAAAAGCCATTTTTATAGATTTTGAAAACACTTTTTGGTTTAAATTCAACTGGTTTTAATTAAAAAATAATTGTAAAACACATTTGAGATGAAAATATTTTAAATACAGAATCAATTTATAAGAAAGTTTAAATTAAAAAGTTTAATACCATGTTTACCTTCTATGCTTTTCTTTTTTTATGTATAGCGCGCGCGTTTTATTTGACAGTAAGGTGACAAACTAAATAATCATTTCCAGAAACGCAGAACTACTGAAGTCTTTATCGACCGTTGCTGCAGATAAGCGTGATAATTATTGATTGCATCGATACCTTTAGCCGAAGATAAAGTTTTGTGATATAATAAATTCTACTAACAACATAAATACTTGCCTATTTTTATTTTATTAAAGAGGTGCAGGAAAATATTATACCTAAAGAAAACTAATTTAACATGTTTTCGTATGCGTCAATACCGCCTCCACGCAACCGGCCAACAGTCCAACTGTTCGTCCAACCATCCACGTGTGGAGAGGTAGTCCGTATTTTTTTTTTAAACAACTAGATGACAAACAAGCTGACGGCCTACCTGCAATAACAAGGAAAAACACTTGATAATGCTGGTGCGTTGTCATCCTGAGGCCTTAGGTGAAATGCCGTCCATGCCCAGTAATCACACTGGCTACCTTTCCCTTCAATCCGAAACACAGCGGACTGTTTCACGGCTGAAATAAGAAAGGCGGTGGAACCTACCCATACGACCCCACTACATACGGGCCTATCACCTAGTAAATGCGGTGGTAATACCTACCCAGACGACCCACTCACCACTCATTGAAGTAAACACCTCTAGTGATCCAAAAAAACAATCAATCAATAAGGCAGATAAACGTTGCTATAAAACGTTAAGAAGAAGGATAGAAAGCGGTTTTGATATTAGCAGGTTATACCTAGTCCTCCGGTGGCGTAGTGTTAATCGCGTCTGGCCGTACATAAGGATACTCGGGTTCGATTTCCGCCTGGAGCATATATTTTTTTCATCGTTTTCCTTCTTTATTTGTAATTTTTACAATAATTTAGGCGTTTAAACGCATCAAAAACATTAAAATGTGATTAATAATAACTTTCCTTAAATATTTGTATCAGATATTTAAATGCTTTGAAATAAAGATGATTAATTTCATTTCTTTATTTACTTATTCTAAAATGCGACAGACACCAGATATTATTATATAAATGGATAATTTGGTTCGCCCACTCCACACCAGGGCGCCTGTTGATTGTTTAGGTCGGGCTCACATGCAGCTACAAGAAGCCTACCGAATAAAAACTAAATAAATCGCGCTGAATTACAACAATTTACCAAGGAAAAACCAAAAACGTTCCGTTGAGAACAAATTTGTATGGCATTTTGTATTGTTTTTGGTTTTGTATTACATACATTGAAAATAGCGCGATCGGGGCCCGTATTTTCCATAGTCGTATTTTCACTGATATGTATATAAAGCATCCGAAGTGACTGCATCTGGTAGTACTTCTCAGCTTACAGAAGGTTGCGGCAAAAGCATTACCCTGTATTATTGTGTTTAATATTAACAATAGTAATAATCAGACACTCACACCTATTATCTAGCCCAAAGTAAGCATCATTAAGAGCTTGTTTTATGTATGGATACTAGATAACTGAGAAATAATTCAATTCAATTCATTCTTTATTGCATGTCACAGTACAATGAAAAGTGATATAATTAAAAAAGAGGCACAATTGTGACGCCCTGCAAGGGCATTGCAAACAATTAAGAGGGATATAATGATTATACAGTGTGAGTCTGGGTGAAGTGCACAAACGAAAATGGAGGATACTGTGGCTAATTTTATCGACGAAAAAAATATTTAAAAAATTGTGTTGGCTTATTTAATTTTTTTATCGATTTCTTAATTTTTTTGACGTTAAAATTACCCCGGTGTAGACAAAATCGTGTAACTTTTAAAATAATTGATTTATCGCGACGAATCAAACTGTTTTATGATTGGTAATGATAGAGCACATTCATAAAATCAAAATTTTGTGAAAAAACTACACTAAATGAAAAAAAATGCCTAATTTCTAACAATAACAGGTTTTTTTTACAATTTTTTGCATAAATTTAAAAATTGCTCAATAAAACGCCCACTTTACATACTTTTCTCTTAACTTTAATTTATTCTACGTTGTTTTTCCTTCCTAACGGTGCAAATTTCATGCCAATACCTTATTCATATCGTTATCTATCAACTGTTAATGAATGGTACTTCAACATACAAGTTATTACTTTCCTGTGGCAAGTTCATTTGTGAAAACGATAGGATTATGGTTAGGTCATTTGTTGACAGACGACCACGTCGTTTACTTTTCTGGCAGCGACATCAGCAGCAGCAACGGTGTGGCCTTTTTAATACCTATATATCAGAAAAAATGCGTGATGGGTTATGAACCGGTAAGCGATCGGATTATCAGCATCAAGATAAAAGCTTCACCAATGAATAAAAAAGACCGATGAATAAGAAAAATAGGTTGATGACGACGTGGCATCACGTCGATCGACATTTCAATTAATTGCACAAAAAATGCTATGCCGTCGTCGGACGGTCGCTTTGTTTACATTCAAAGGAGAACACGATATAATGTCACAACACGATCAAAATCCACATCGATAGTGTCACAAGAAAAGCCGAAATAAGAGTCATTTTTTTGGAGTACTCCCCTCACCCCCTCCCGCACACGCCTGACAATACGTCTGTAGCCGTGCGATTTTCGTCCTTCAGTCGCCCAGTGCCACAACAAACATATAATGTTCTATTACATATGACAATCCGCCTACAGCCGTTGTATGGGAATTTGTGTGTCATATCGTACCTACTGCTTTAAAAAATATAAGTGTCCGTGAACGTGTTAAAAATGTTCAATTTGGAAATGATAGGATGTAGTTCAATCGCGGCCAAAAAGTTGAAAGAGCCGCGATTGTCATGGGAGTTTCGATCTAGCACCGCTATCCAGCGACGGGTAGGGGTCATCAGATTTCTCCCCGAAAAAAATTGTCTTTGGCTAACGCCCTACACAGAGGAAAGCAAAATAAGGTTTAGATTCTTACTCGCAGCGCCTCCGCAGATCTGTGCTAAGCCTTTTTTAACATACAACTAAATTACAAGTGGTGGTTGGTGCCTACCGTCCGTCGCCTATAAATACCTCCATTACAAAAAAAAACTCACTTGCCGTTGCAGGTGCGTTGTCATCCCGAGGCGTACCATCAAACGCATCTATGAGTGATTACACTAGCTACCTTTCCCTTCAAGCCGAAACGGCCAAAAAGGGAAGTCGGTGGTACCCAGACGACCCTACATACGCACCTACAACCTAGCAGCCTTAGAATACTCAGTAATTTTTTATGAGTATCCAAACGGTATTTAGGTAGGACCATAAAAATGAACATTTCTGTAAGTGTAAGTCTGAAATTTAAATGCAAAATACAAAAATCTTTATTTCGTAACTTATAGTATAATATAATACAGTTAATATTGGCTGGAGCTTCCTTATAAGTAGGGAATTTGCTTGTGCTAGGAAGCACCGCTCTTCCATAACAGAGTAAGTATGACATTAGAAGATTTAAGCTTAATAATAATTTAAAAATAAATAAAATAAAAATAAAGCAGAAACAGAAATAAAAAGAAAATGTGTTTAATCAGTGCATGTCTGTATGTTTTTGTATGTGATTGTATAAAAGCAAAATATATATCTCAGTAGTAGCTCTTCCATGTAAACCCATTTTGTTTTGTACGTGCGAAGTATTATCCCGCTCCGTGGCCTTATGGCTTCTAACCAAACACTAAACTAAGAACAGAAGCGACGAACTGTTGTATAATTCACGTACCGTCACTAGCAAAGATATACAGAATGTAATTTAACATGTGAAAACAATTAATTTGCAATAAACATTTGAGTTTGAGTTTGAATGTTGGCAAGCGGCACCTACCCATGTTGACTTAGACTCGTTTTCACTAACATTTGCTTAGCGGTTAGCGTTAGGAGTCTCTTAGCGATTGTTATCTCAGTCTATCTAGAGGAGATAGAAAGAGACAAATGACGTCAAGACTCACCTAAGCCTAAGGATGGTTAGTGAAAGCGGACAATAGTCATAAAAATCATGGTGTTATTACATATACATTTTGTTTCATCAATTTTGCTACCATTTTTTTTCTTTTTTATGCAACTAGATGACAAACAAGCTGACGGCCCACCTGATGGTAAGTGGTTACCGCCGCCTATAGACAACTGCAATAACAAGGAAAAATCACTTGATATTGCAGGTGCGTTGTCATCCTGGGGCCTAAGATGAAATGCCGTCCATGTCCAGTAATTACACTGGCTACCTTTCCCTTCAATCCGAAACACAGCGAACTGTTTCACGGCTGAAATAAGAAAGGCGGTGGTACCTACCCAGACGACCCTACATGCAGGCCTACCACCTAGTATACCAAGCGTAATACGTATACTTTTTGCCTCATTAAAGCATCTACAACTCCGTCGTGACATCTAACGGCTTTATCATCATGATTCATGAAGAGTGACACAATTTACTGTCTCCACCAACATCACGCTCAAAGAAGTTTGCATCAACAGAAACGGCGAGTACATGACTCACCTTCGTTTTGCTGATGATATCGTAGTCATGGGTAAGACCCTGGAAGACTTAGGCACAATAAGTAGGTCTTAAAATGAACATGGATAAGGCGAAAATTGTGTCGGATTCCCATGTCGTAACCACTCCTGTAATAAATATCATAAAAAGTATTTTAATTTTTTTCATGCAGTTGTCGTGCTGGCCATTGAGATTATATTATTATTATTATTTATTTTGCAATATTATATAATGAAATAAGAATTAATGCATTTTTAGTGGACTGGCAGAATAGAAAATTATTGAAAATAAAGTTCTAAAGTTGTGAGGTATAAAAGATTTTCCTTAGAAGAATAATTCTATTCCCTATCTCAGAGGTTCCCACCTCGTAGGCACAATACTCGCCGAAACGGTCCCCTTATTCTATCCCCCAGATATCTCAATTACAACCTCTTTCAGCTCCTTCTGGCACGGACATATCCAATTTTATTCAGGACCCTCGTTGGAGATCTCACGTCCTTAAAAGCAGCAGTCGACGAGGCCGGAATATTGATTAGTTATTTTAACATTATAAACTACAGTGAATTTAGAAATATTCTGTGTTTAGGATTAAAGGGAAAGGTAGCCTTGCCAGTGCAAAGAAATGCTTTTTCTGCACGTTTTCTCAAAAAATGCATTTAAGAAGCCTGTATACATTGTGCGAAAGTAAAATATTACGCTCCATACAAGGAACGTACGGTAAAATAGGTACTCACACCTAAATACCTGTTTTACCGGTTGCTTCGTTATCTATCGCCGTGCGTATTCTTTACGTTCTTTTTTAATTTAATTAGAATAGTACATTATGATATAAGTGCGGTAAGTTGAAAATTACAGCCGAGGCGATATTGCTAGCCCGAGCCGTAGACGAGGGCTACAAGAAAGCAGAGGCTGTAATTATCAAAGCGCACGTATGTCATACGACGTTTTATAACATATTTGCGAGAAAATAAAAAAAACTCGGACTTTCGAAACTTTTTTCGAACGAATAAATCTTTAATCATAAAAATTTGAACAATTTGTAAAATTTATTAATTTTTTTGCATTGAATAGTAGCAACATAATGAGCTTGACTTATATTTGTGAGAAAATTCCATGAAATAGGCTAAAACACACTTTCTGAAAATGAATTTGCATCATTCCTTGTTTTCCAAATTTTGATACGCTTGTTAGTATGTATCGGTCGATTTTTCGGGCAAGAGGCTTAGAGTAGCCTTTTTCGCTACCTCTGAGACTTGTGGCGGTATCGAATAATAAATTTATCACTACTTCAAGACATTTTCAAATAAAAATAATATTATATAACGAAAGAAAAAGCGCGCGGAATATTTTTTACTTGTTCACAAATTAGCGATGCGCGCGCATCAGCGCTTTTTTTAGGCAAAGGCATAAAAAACAGCCAGTATTAGATACTAATAAAGTAAATTAATATTTTTGTGTTTTTCTTACAGATAAATGGTTGTAATTTATTGATAAAATTAATTAAATTAAAGAATTAACTGTTTATTTATTATATTTTGTCTCCCAAAGTTAATATTATTCATAAAATGTTGACCACTTTCTGCCATAGAAACTCTTTGCTAAGATTTAAAAAAGTACCGTTCGTTTTTGGACGGAGCCACAGATTAATAACAGTGCATCTTGATAAACCGTGCGTTTTACATTACATTACCGCACAAGTGCGTAATTAGATACATTACGATATTGAAAATGGTGAAATAAGAGACCCTTTACGAGCAAATGTGTTATAAAATATATAACAATTTCACCAAGGAGTTTCACATTATTAGGATAAATAGGCTGAATGGTTGAACCTTTTTTGGAAGCGCGTTAGCTCAATAGTCTTATTTTAGTATTAGAATTTGAATTTTGCCTCTCATTACTTTGAATAAACAAGATGCCAGAGCCAAGCTTCTACGCACTTGCAACTCATTGTGTCCCACCATAACTAGGATAAATAAATTAGGACACATCAGTAGGTAATAGGAGATACTCCGTAATGTCTCTTATAAAGGTATCTGATTACACATGTTATCAATATTTTCCCTGGAGGATTCCTACAACGAGAAGGGTATTTCCGAATGGCCGACTTGCAGATATCCACAGAATTCGGATCGCCTCGACTACCTGAAATACTCTTGCACATTTCAAACTCAAGTGTGAAGTATTTTATGTATTTGTATTCTTAATTTTATTTTGAACATTAAGTAGTTTCTTTTTTTTTTACACTCACACCTATTATCTAGCTTTTACTTTGGTAAGCATTATTAAGAGCTTGTGTTATGGATCTAGTATCCATAACACAAGCGCGATAACGGATAACAATATCTAGATAACGGATTAATATTGATAATAATATGTATATAGAAATATACTAAATAAACATATAAACATCCATGACTCGTAAACAAATGCTCGTACTCATCATACAAACATTTGCTCCTACCGGGATTTGAACCCGGGACCTCTTGACCGAGTAGTCTGCATAGCAAGGGGTACAGACCGCTCGACCAGCCGGTCGTCATAACAAATAATTATAACAAAAGTTCAAAATAAAACCAATTTACCGGATTTAACTCGCGTTTAGTTAGATGTTACATTATTATTATACACCCGACGTTTCGATTACTTTACAGCGATCGTGGTCACAGAAAGACTGAAGATGTCAGTCAGATGTCAAATATGTAGTACTCGCGAAATTTTTTAAGACAATACAAAAGTTCATAGAAAATAATTACAGTCCCAAATCTTTGGCAGCTCAAATGGTTTGTGTTAGATCGCGGGATCGTGCCCCACCCAGGACATTTTTGTAAACAACTAGATGATAAACAATCTGACAGTGCATCTGTGGTAAGTGGTTACCGTCGCCAGACACCTGCAATAACAAGGAAAACATCACTTGGTATTGCAGGTGCGTTATCAACCTGAGGCCTAAGATGAAATGCCGTCCATGCCACTGGGCATGGGCATTTAGAAGAAAATTCTTATGCGAAAGAAATGTACTGCTATGCGATTCTCTAAAGTCAACAACCTTGAATTCGTGGCTGTCGGCAGCGCTGTCATACCTTTTGGCGTTTGTTTGACAACCGTCGGCGACACCAGCGTTCCGATGACGGCTCCCCGGCGCGACCCTGACCAGCCCCCTTATTCTCAACTGTCGGAAAGAATTCGAATTTCGGAAATTCTATACCTGTCACTTTTTATCACGCTGCGTCAAAGCGAGACGGCATGTGACTTTTCGAATCGAATCCGTGATCCGACAGTTGAGAATAAGGGGGCTGGTCGTCTGTCCCTCTAGTGGGAGGCCGTCCTACGTTGCACTTTCCGGTACGTGGTCGCTATTCTAGAACTTTAACCCCCCAGCGGCCGGCTACTTTGCGTACTATGTGCACTGTCCACTGCCACTTCAATGATGGATTATTATGGATGCGAGAGTAACTGTCTGCTACTTTCATCCTAATCTGCTGAACCGATTCATGCCTATTCAATCGATCCGATTAAATCTGGCATGGAGGTAGATTACATCTTGAGAAATAATATAAGTTGCATTTTGGCGCAATAACCGACATCCACGCAAGCGTGGGCTCCGGCGGCCACTAGTTAAAGTCATACTAATTTTAAAATCTAAACTAAATGTACAGTCGGCAGCACATCAAGCGAAACAGTTGGCCAATAAGACCGCCCTTACTGCGTTCGTAATAGAGGCGGCTTTCGTAGTGCGACTGTTACACTTGATAGCTAAAAGTGGACTCAATAGGACGCCTTAATTCCAAAAACAAACGCTTCTATAATCTATGCCCGTTCTATTGTCTACGGCCTCTATAGAGCAAAGATATCGCTCATACCGTGGGCCATCGTCACGCGCCTCCGCCTCGCTTATTAAATACCGCGAGACCGTCGCATACCGCTCCCTGCTTAAATAGGTTGGCTATGAGTTAAGGATATGCGAGGATATTTGGGTTATTAGGAGTTTTTTTTATACAGCTAGATGACCAGCAAGCTGACGGCCCACCTGGTGGTAAGGTCCTGTCGCCTACAGACACCTGAAATAACAAGGTAAAGATTGCATTGCAGGTGCGTGGTCATCATGAGGCCTAAAATGAAATCCCTTCAATGTCTAGAAATTACACTATTAACACCCGTATTCACAAACGACACTATGAGGTCTCACAGTGCCCGCGGACGCACAGGGTGCCAAATTCCTATTCATAAACAATACTTGAATGACAATCGGCACTATGCGTTTGAAATAATGAACACTTAGCTAAGGAAGCCTGATAGCTATATTAATCAACGCATCGGGTCGAGCTCACCAAACAGAATGTAATCACTACGGAGTTTACGTTAAAAAGCAAACAAACAATAAAATTGAAATGTCAGTCAGTGAAGTGAACTACGTAACACTAATCAACCAATCACAGAGCTATATTCAACGCTATGCGTCCGCATAGTAAAGATTCGTCTGAGTATTGTTTGTAAATTGGAAGGCTTGCCAAAGTGAACGCACTAAGAAATGCCTTACTTCGCTATGTATTGCTCCATTACTTACATAAGTATCGTTTGTGAATACGGGTGTAAGACTATTCATAAGAGCCCAAACACGCTATATCTGCTGTAAGTTTCTGAAGAATTAAGCATCCCGCAGACTTTTTATGGTATAGGATCAGCTCAAGGTTAGTATGTCATGGGAATGTCACCGAAGTGACAATACACGAAATTTCAAATCAATCGGATCTCTGAAAGTTAGTAAAACCCTTTCATCATATAGAAAATGACCTGATAGACATCAAACGCTTGAACTGAGCTTCATAAATTATAGCTAAGAACCATTCTAGTGACTAAGATGGTTCTGCTTTCAAACGAAAAAAAACCATATCAAAATCGGTCCATTTGTTTAGGAGTTACGATGCCACAGACAGACACACAGATACACAGACAGACACGTCAAACTTATAACACCCCTCTTTTTTCGTCGGGGGCTAAAAATAGATGTATTGTTGATTGTCCGTATATTTTTTGTCTCATTTCTCAGATAACATTATTAAATTTTTCACCAGGAGAGGTGTTTTATACAGTGCGGCTGCTTAAAATCAAAACATAGTAACTCGTTCCAACAAGAATGTTCAGGAGAGCCAAAAAACAGGTGGGCTACTTTAATTCGTTGGCCCGACGAAACCAGAAATAGTAGCGATTGGGGTGTTTGACGAAAAGTTTCACTATATTGTTGACTGTAGTTTGTGATACTCGTAATCGTGTTAGAGGTTATGGATACACTTTAATCGCTCACACTCTGTTTTTATTTGAAAATTTACCCAAATATGACTATAAAAACAATATGAAAACTTAGCAAGTCGGTTTACTAGGTTCTCAATTTGATTTTCTGAGGTAAGGTAAAGACTAAACAGACTCATATACAAAGTGTTTCATCATCATCATCATTATTTATAGCCGAGAGACGCCCACTGCCCAGGGATCTCCAAACCGATCGGTCCTGCGCTGCCCGCATCCATCGGCTTCCCGCGATCCTCACCAGATCGTCGGCCCACCTTGTGGGGGGCCTACCAACGCTGCGTCTCCCGGTACGCGGCCGCCACTCGAGGACCTTTCCGACCCAACGGCCGTCAGTCCTCCTTGCAATGTGGCTTGCCCACTGCCACTTGAGGTTCGCAATTCTTCGGGCAATGTCGGTGACCTTAGTTCTCCTGCGGATCTCATCATTTCTGATTCGATCACGCAGAGAAACTCCGAGCATAGCCCTCTCCATTGCCCTTTGGGTGACATTGAGCCTTCTTATGAGGCCCATTGTATGCGGCCACGTCTCAGTTCCGTAAGTCATCACTGGCAACACACACGAGTTAAAGACTTTCGTCTTGAGACACTGCGGTAGTTGGGCCGAGAATATGCTGCGAAGCTTTTCGAACGCTGCCCAGCCGAGTTGGATCCGTCGATTAACCTCTTTCTGGAAGTTGGACTTACCAAGTTGGACTATTTGTCCCAGGTAAACATATTCGTCAACAACTTCCAGTGTAGAGCTTCCAACTTTTACAGGAGTGGGAACGATTTGGGAATTTGACATAATTTTCGTCTTATCCATGTTCATTTTAAGACCTACTTGTTGGGAGACTCTACAGAGGTCGTCGAGCATTGTGCCCAAGTCCTCCAGGGTATTAGCCATGATTACGATATCATCAGCAAAACGAAGGTGAGTCATGTACTCGCCATTCCAAAAGCTTAAACACAATTCCTCCAACGCGGCTGTAAACAGTTTCGGCGAAATGACATCGCCCTGTTTCGTTTCTTGATCCTGGAGGCGGACTGACATAGTGGCGTTTTCGTACAGTGTCTGCAGCACTTTGATGTACCGATAGTCAATTTGGCACCTCTGGAGTGACTGAAGCACGGCCCAAGTCTCAACAGAATCGAAGGCTTTCTCATAGTCCACAAACGCTAAGCATAATGGCAGGTTGTACTCTTCGGTGTTCTGTATAACCTGCCGCAGCGTATGTATATGGTCTATGGTACCAAAGCCTTTTCGGAATCCGGCTTGTTCGGGAGGCTGGAAGTCGTCAAACCTGCGTGCGAGACGATTTGTTATAACCCTCGAAAACAACTTGTAAACCTGACTCAGGAGCGTGATGGGTCTATAGTTCTTCAATTGGGTCCTGTCACCCTTTTTGAAGAAGAGTGCCACCACGCACCTGTGCCATGCTTTTGGCGTTTTACCCTCGAGCATGATGGAGTTCGAGTATAATGAATAAGTTATTTCTTACCTGCAATCGTTTTCGTTCTGCAAAGCACGCATTATACGCCTGGATCGATAAAATTGCATAAAACTCATTTTATATATTGATATCTTGGAGCGAAACACTCGAGCGACGGTGTCACGACACTCACGACGATTTACTAAATGACATTTCATTGATTTTATAATCGGTGCCAAATTCAAAACATAGCAAGTCGGTTTTGCAAATTCATAACTTAGTAAGTCGGTTGAGTTGCTAGGGTTTTAAATTTGTATTCTGACATGCTATGTTTAGAATTGGTACTTCATGGATTTTTTTATAGTCATGCCAAATTGCTCAGACTTGCTAAATTATATTTTTAAAATTACGTAAGAAACTGGGAGTTTTAAGGTCCACATCATATTGATACTGCCTAGTAAGTCGAAAAATGCCAAAAACGGTTTTTTTTAAAAATCACTTGTTACTAGGTTTTGAATTTGGGCAGCCGAGTGTCTGGTCACCGGTATCCAACCCGTTAAGGCGAAGCAATATGATCAATTTTATCGACAAATCCACCATAACGCATTTTGCCCCGACTGTTTTAAAATGGCGGCCATTTTAATTTTATTACGGTTGGGTTTATTTATTTTGCTATATCTACCGATGTAGAGGTCCTACAGGCATAAAAGTGGCTTCGTTCGATAGCTAAAAAAGTAAGCAATAAGTTCACACTAAAAAGTTTATCAAAAACTCCCACTGAAACTTTAAAAATATACCTAATTACCTAGGTACTTGAAACTTAAAAAGAGTAAAAAAAAATGTTGTTTTTTTAGTTTTAAATTGTTTTTATAAAACCTAGCGTGATAACATACCTTTTTTTACTTTTTAGATGCACTAAGGTATTACCTACCAACTGATGTCATGACCTAAGCTCTAAGTCAAATAGTTTAGGAGTTATGACCCTGTCAGAAGCGAATTACCAGGGCAAGTACCACCACATTTACCCACAGTAAAGGTGGTGGTACCTACCCAGATGATCCAACATACGGGCCCACCAACACATGAGGAGTTTTATACACTACCACGCTGGCCAAATGCAGTTGGTAAGTTAATACAGTTGCAGTAGCAAACGGCCCTCTTATTCAAAAACTGTCTGATCAAGAATTCGATTCGAAAAGTCACATGGCGTCTCGCTTTGACGCATCGCGATTAAAAGTGACAGGTAGGTGTAGAGTTTCTGAAATTCGAATTTGTTCCGACAGTTGTGAATAAGCGGGCGGGTCCAACCAACGGTGTAACGTGCCTAAGAAGGACGGAGGAGTTTGAGCTTACAATTTGTAACTTCTGTGACCGGTCTTTTTTTATTATCCTAAACAGGGCAGCTCTTGGCCTTCATCTGACCTGATGGTAAGTTACGAAGGCCGAAGATGGAAGCGAGCTACACCCGGCTTCCTCAACCACAGAGGAACTGGCTATCTGACCTCCAACTGCCGGAACACAACAATGCTGTTAATATTATTGTTATGGCGGCTGACCTAGGTAAGGTGGTGGTAGCTAGCCAGGCGAAATGAGAAAAGTCCTACCACCAACCAAACCGAATCCCGGACCTCTAGATCAGAGGTATAGTAACTCAACCACAAGACCACAGAGGCGGTTAAATGGTATATCCCATGGCCACCCTACCATCCACACTGAATTAAAACGGCTACAAAAGAATTCTCAGCCTTATCCCCTTCCAATAAACACTACAATCGCCCGAACATACATTTTCTCTCCTCATGAATACAGAATGTCGATTCTCTTGTTGTGTTGTCCGTCTTATTGCAAAGATGTTAAGGTTGTTTATTGCCCGTCCATTTGTTAGGTCAAATTTCTTCAATACAATAAAGATGACTACGGAATTGTGTGTAAATAGGTTACGGGATGAGTCCTTAGATGGAAGTGAACGGTATTTTCTGTTATATTAAATAAACTGATTATCTACGTATTAAATTTTATTGCCACTAGGTGGTAGGTACATATGTGGCACCGAAAAAAAACATTCAGCCAAACTACTTTGGTTACATAAGTTTTAACTGCTTGGGTTCGTTGATGGCCTGGTAGGTGGACGTGCTGGATGGATGGCGAGTAATAGTCAGGAATCTTCAGTATTGTATTTATTCGACAGAGAGACACACTTACAGGTTGACAGGCAAAGTACAAGAGATTGCCACATACAAATATATATATTAACAAACTAATTTATTCATATGGCAAGTATGCAACATGCCCCTTTTTATAAAAAGTAAAGATGACAATTGATTTATTAATGACATTATAGAGGTTATGTTTACATACAGTTTGTACTTATATAATTAAGTGATTGACAATTTATAATGTGACTAAAGTATAAGTGTAACATATTTATTTTATTTTTTTTACAATTTTTTACTAAATTTAAGACAATGTTATTCCTTACAATAAATATTTTTACAAATCAAGTTTGTTTGTTTTCTTCAATAATCTCCCTCTGCTACTATATTTCATTTCAGAATTATGATCATTACTGCTACTTTCAGGTGAGTTAATGTTAACATTTAATTCTGTTGGACTACATAAATTAATATCTGACAATGATTGACTAACATACTCGTTATAATCATGTATGCTTTCATCTGACATTCTCCTTGAATCTATGGCTATGAACTCTGGAGATTTAATAGTTACATTTGATTGTGAACTACTGCTTTGTGATTCCAATGACATAAATGAATCTGATTCATTTGCTTGGTTATTTACATTCAATTGACTTGATGTACTAGGCGAATCTAAAGTAAAAGTGAAAATACAATCTTCATTTTCTTTAAATTTCTTATTTTCAAATAATTTTGGCATATGACTATTATTTAGCAATCTTTTTGACATATTATTTCTCTCTTGACTTGATTTTTCAATATTATAATTTTTGTGACTAGTGTTAAATGTTACTTTTTTCTTATTGTAATTATTTTTAGACAATGAGTTATTCTCAATATGATCATGACTATAATTTTTTCTTATATGCTTGGAATTTCTTCTATAAATACTTCCCTGACTATCTTTTACAATATAAGATCTAGGAAATTGTGTTAAAGATATGATTGTACCTTTTGTCCATATTATATCTTTAGGATTCTTTTTAAAGAATATGCATTCATGTGTTTGAAATTTTTGACATTGTTTAGCATTTCTGTTGTAATAATTTTCTGTCTTATGTAAATAATTCTTTTTAGACTTAATATGATCAGAAAATTTTACAAGTTTTGGTTTAAAATTGTCTAATTTACTAGGCAATTTTGTTCTTAAAGATCTAGACATAAGTAATTGAGCTGGTGAACTCATATTATTATTTCTAGGTGTAGTTCTATATTGTAATAATCCAATATAAGGATCTGTGTTAGATTTCTCACATTTTCTAAATATGTTTTTTATAATTTTTACAGATATTTCTGCAAGACCATTTGATTGTGGATAATTTGGACTAGACATAATGTGTTGAATACCCCACTCATGCAGAAAACTCTTGAAATCTATAGAACTGTATGGCGGACCTCCGTCACTGACAATTTGCATAGGTATACCATGTCGAGCAAATATTGATTTTAACTGAGTTATTACACTTGGACTTCGACTATCTTTGTTTAAATTTGCAATTTCGATGTAATTAGAATAAAAATCTACGACTAATAAATATTTTTTTCCTTTATATTCAAATAAATCAGTGGCTACTTTTTGCCATGGAAATATAGGTTGTTCATGTGATAAAAGTGTTTCTTTGCATTTATTTGGACTAAAAATAGAACATGATTCACATTGTTGTATTTTATTTTCAATATCCTGATTAATTTTAGGCCAATAAACTGTTCCTCTAGCCTGATTCTTTGTCTTTTCAATTCCTAAATGTCCTTCATGTAGAATATTTAATATTTCTGTTCTTAAAGTTGTAGGAATAATTATAGAATTATTTTTAAAAAGTAATTTATCTATGCAGTGAATTTCTTCTTTAATATTCCAATAAGGTAATACTTTACTATCACAATGATTTTTACATTTAGGCCAACCATTTTGATAATATTCTCTAAGTTTTTGTAAAGTTACATCTTGACAAGTGTGTTCTAAAATTGTATTTAACTTTTCTTGTGAAATAGCTAAGTTTGAGGTTAGTAAATTAACATGTATTTCTACATTTGATTCTAATTCTTGTAATGAAATTAATTCTTGATTTTGACTAAGGCTATTATTACTTTTATTTTGACATCTTGAAAGTGTATCTGAGATATACATTTCAGAACCTTTTGTGTATGAAACAATTAAATGATAGGCTTGTAAAGATATCATCATTCTTTGTAGTCTAGTAGGGACTTCTGACAAGGGTTTTTTAAAAAGTGTGACTAATGGTTGATGGTCTGTTTCAACATAAATTGGTTTCCCATATAAATATTGATGAAATTTTTTACATCCATATACTATAGCAAATAATTCTTTTTCAATTTGTGCATAATTTTCTTGACTTTTATTTAAAGACTTAGACGCATATGCTATAGGATTTTTCCCATGTAAAATTACTGCACCTATTGCATTTTTTGAAGCATCGACTGATAATCTGATAGGTTTTTTAATATCATAGTGAACTAATACTGGAGACTGACAGATTAATGATTTTAATCTTTGATACTGCTTTTCATGGTGGTCTGACCATTGCCATGTATTTTGTTTTTTAAGCAAGTCTCTTAATATTGTGGTTTCTTCAGACAAGTTGTGAATATAAGATCCTAAGTAATTGATCATTCCAAGAAATCTTTGGAGTTCTTTTATATTACTTGGACTTGACATTTTTGTTATGGCTTCGACTTTAGACTGCTCTGGACTTACACCTGTTTTATTAAAAACATGACCTACATAATAGATTTCTGACATTCCAAATTGACATTTTGTTTTGTTAAATTTGAGATTTACTTCTGTTGCACGTTTAAATAATGATTCTAATCGTTTATTATGCTCTTCAATTGTTGATCCATAGACTAAAAAATCATCAACAAATATAATTATGCCTGGTAAGTCACTAAATAATTCATTCATGGTTCTATGGAAAATTTCTCCACTTGAGTTAATACCATAAGGAAGACGTAGAAACTTATATCTACCATATAGTGTATTAAAAGTACATAGATCACTACTTTCTTCATCAAGACAAATGCTCCAATAACCTGAATTGGCATCTAATTTTGAAAACATTGATGCTCCTGCTACTTTTGATCTGAGGTCATCAAAGGTAGGATATGGATAATGAGGTCTTTTTATGGCATTATTTAAATTTCTGGGGTCTAGACAAATTCTAAGATTACCATTTGGTTTCTCAACTAAAACAATGGAGTTAACCCATTTCGTTGGCTTACTGACTTTTTCTATGACTTGTAGCTTTTCTAAATTATCTAATTCTTTTTTAAATCTATTCTCAAGTGAATATGGTATTTTACGAACAGGACATATCTTAGTAGGATAGTTCTCGTCTATGTCTAAATGAGCTTTGTATGGAAGACAACCTAATCCTTCAAAGGTATGACTATATTTAGAAACAATATTTTGTACTGACCTTTGTTCCTTTGTTTGGTTATGATTTTGTACCTGGAAGACTCTTTTGATTATGCCAATTTTTTCACATGTCTTGTGCCCAATTATAGTAATACAATTGCATGAAACTATTGTAAAATATACATTTGACTTGAATCCATTTTCAAATTGACAGTTTAATATACATGTACCTAAATTCGGTATTAGTTGTCCTGAAACTGAAAATATTTTGTTATTTGTTCTTATAATAGGAATTTTACTATGTGACATTTTCATTATATGATCTAATGTTTGTTTGGATATTACATTTGTGTCTGCACCAGTGTCAATTTTACATTTAATTTTTAAATTATTACAATTAACAATTATTTCCCAATTATTTGAAGAGTTATTATTTATTGATCTAATTATACATTTATTTTCTACATTTGACTTAGAATTTATTAGACTTACTTTGTTTGAAGTTTTATTTATATTGTTTTTGAAAAAACATTGTTTTGCAAAATGATTTTTCTTTTTGCAAATTCCGCAGATTTTTCCTTCGGCTGGACACTTGACTCGGTGTATTTGCCCACATCTTTGACAACTTCTTAAGTTTGGAGACTGGTTCCCTTTAGGAGACTGGCTTCTTTTGTATGTTTCCCGACTTGGTGACTTGAAAGAATTTCTATTTGATTTACTCGTTTTAGATCTAAATGACAAGGTTTGGACTGTCTCTGGTTTCTCACTCGCATTGTTGTTTAATTTTGACGATCTTTCTTGTGACAATTCTAAACTTTTTGCTATTCTTAGAGCTTTTTCAATATCTAGTTTTTCTTCTTGCAATAATCTTTCTTTAGTGTAAGTATTTTTTATACCAATCACGAACATATCTTTAATGAGTGTGTCTTTGAAAGATTCAAACTCACACGTGGCTGACAAATTGCTTAATATTGTAATGTATTCGTCTAAAGTTTCCTCGGCTTTTTGGTATCTTGTGAAAAATTTATATCTTTCAACTGTAATGTTGCTGTACGGATTAAATTTTTTATCGAATTTTTGTAATACCTCGTGGAGAGTTACGGTCGGTGATTTCCGGTCTATTTCGAAACTGTTAAATATTTCAATGCCTTCGTCCCCAATGGCATTTAATAGAATTGCAATTTGCTTCTGTTGCGACTGGCTGGCTATATCATTTGCATCGGCAAATATTTCAAATTTTTGTTTCCACTGTCGCCATTTTTCACACGCGTTTGTACCAATGTCAATGGTGAGAGGCTTCATTTGCGCGACGATGAGGTTATTCTTCGAATCAGTCATTTTGCTTTTAAGAAATCACTTCTGACACCATGCTTGGGTTCGTTGATGGCCTGGTAGGTGGACGTGCTGGATGGATGGCGAGTAATAGTCAGGAATCTTCAGTATTGTATTTATTCGACAGAGAGACACACTTACAGGTTGACAGGCAAAGTACAAGAGATTGCCACATACAAATATATATATTAACAAACTAATTTATTCATATGGCAAGTATGCAACATTAACTAAAAGAGATGTTTCAAAAATGTATGGAGACCCGGCCATGTTCATGTCATGCCATACAGTATACTGAAAAATAGATTAAAATATGCAAAACAGTGTTCAGCTGTCCATTTTCTTTTTATTTGCTTTGTTGTTGAATTATTTGCGTGGTACAAAACAAAATTTTCATAGAAAAAACTGCAACACAGCAAAAATAATCATCATGGCGCGTATGTCACTTTAGAGACGTTTAGTTATCGAAAAATTTTAACTTTTGTACAAACAAATTATACCTACGTGAAAACGAATTATTAGTATTTTTCACGGATTCAGGAGATATTCCCTGATTTTTGGAGATAGTGTGCATAAACTTGGCCGGATATGAAACATCAGCGGGGTTTGCTTTGTTTATGTGCTTTTAACAAAACCGTGTATCTCTATGTAACTTTATTTTTGGCTAGGATTCGGGATCCCCCACGCCAGCGGGGCGGGTAGGTCTGTAATCGGATTTCTCCCCGAAAAAAAAGTTACCCTCAGTTATGTAGTCACTTTTTTGAGCTATATGTAGCCGAAAGTTTAGTTGTCACACCGCCTCTTCCTTTCGGCCGTAAAGTATAAGCAATGTTAGGATTGAAGAGAAAGGTAATCAGTGTAATTACTAAGCATGGAAGGCATTTCATCTTAGCATTCCTGCAATACCAAGTGATTTTTTCCTTGTGTCTACAGGCGACGGCACCACCAGGTGGGCTGTAAGCTTGCTTGTCGTCTATTTTATTTTTAACATTATTAGAAATGTTTGTAAAATATATTTACTTAGACAAATATCTAAACTAGAAAAATTTCACGTCGTGGGACGGGGCTCGAACCCGCGTCCTTTCACAATCCGGGTGACTGTTTTAACCATCTAAGCTATCCAGGACTTGGGATAACCCTGTGAAGTTCTTCTATTTACGTTGTAAGCTAACGTCTGCCGTATAATGTCGAAATATTCTATTTCAACAACCGAACGAGTATTTTCACCAACGATTCGATCGCCGCCCCAGAACGTTAAATTTTTTCAAGTTTTTTTTTTTATTTTTTATATAAAGCATGACAAATGACTCAACACCACCTGATGTAAAGCGGTAAGAAGAGTCCATATGCGAAGACAGCTAGTGCAGTTCAGACACTGCTCTAGCCGCCTCCACCTTGCCGGCCCGAAAGGTTCTTATTCTCGCCTCTTTTGGAGGGAACACATGTGCTGGCACAGAATTCCAAGTTATGGAAGTAGGAGCTACTAAATAGATATTTTTCTTCGCATACAAGTAGTTTTTTAAGGCAACAACTCGCAAATATTCATGATTCTCAAGAAGGATTTCATCATCATCTTCACCAGCCTATATACGTCCCACTGCTGGGCACAGGCCTTCCTACATGGGAGAAACACATGCGGAGTTTGGGCCATAACACCACCACGCTGGCCTAATGCGGGTTGGTGGGTTAAAGCGGTTGCGAGAACAACCGGGACCAGCGGCTTAACGCGCCTTCCGGAGCACAACAAACATTGATTGATCCAGCATCGACCATGGCGAAAGTTGCTTTGTTTTTTGTATCGAAACCAGAGCGCTCAAGCCAATACTTATATTAAAAAGCTACTATACACTACAAGATTACTTTGATGACAATTTAGAGCTAACAAATTAAACGCATTTAAAAATCTATATAATTGACATGAAATTAGGTAATCAATCATTTAATTTAATTATAAAATTGCACAATATTTATATTATGATAACTATAAATTGATTCAATATTTTTTTTTTCTCTTTGGGACAGCCAAATTGTGTTAAATATAATATAGGTAAATTATAATAATATTAGTAACATATTAATAAACATATTAAAATATAATAAACGATTAATAAATTAAATAATGACATAAATTAGTTAACAATATTAGAAGAACTTGTGGTGTGTATAAACACATAATTAAAAGATAGTAATTTGAAAAGTAATAAATTCAATGACACAATATCCTCCTCCCTTCTAATTGCTGTGCCCGACAGGGTCCATGATGTACAGACAAAATATTTTTTTTAGACCTTAAGACCATTGTGGAAAAGCAATAAAGTTGAAATTGAAATTGAAATACGCCACCGAGCGCCCCCTCCTAAAAATCAATTTTAAATCCTAAGTACTAACAAGGATGGTTTTATTTGGGTCATGGTATTAATAATTATCTATTATTATAAAAGAGTCTGCCGCTTACAAGGAGGCTTCATTATCTAGCCATTCAACTCTGTACTAAGACAGCGAATAAAGATTATTTAACTTTCTATTATAGTCAGATAAGAAAGATAGAATCGTTCGTTGCGAACTTCGCGCTTAACAATTGCTGGCTTTCGCTGTTCCATATTGGATGTGGTTCTAGGGGACCGGAAAAGCTCTCCTGTTGCCAGGCAACGGTCGTGACTGTGCCGCTATTGAGGCAATCTTTATGACTTTCTAGGTTTTCTAGTGACGCGAATTCATTTTTTACGGATATCGATATCCGTTTTTGAAAAGTCGGTAAATGAATTATGATCACTTTAATAAAAAAAACATTAAAAAAACTATTTATTTCAGAGTGTTTGGCGGGTTTTTGTGGCGTCAGTGAAAATTTTTATTACCTACAATAATTAAAAATTGTGTCGGAGCCAACATTGAATTATAAAAGCGGCGTAGTTTAATTATTCAAGTGTTTGTGTTGACGTACAACTAAAAGATTTTTAGAATAAAAGTGATTATGGTGTGAAAGACGATGAGAACTTTTTCGTAGCTATCCACCTCATCAAATAGCGTCATATGGAGACTGTCATCACATATTTCGCGTCAAATTTCAATGCATCTCGGGAGAATAAATGAAGAATAGAATAGAATAGAAATACTAAAGACATGGCTGTACGGGCAATAGTTCCCTTTGCCTTATCATTACAGGAAGATGAACCAAAAAAAAATGTGAACCATAAATGTTAGTAAAAACTTAATGTTAGTCACAGATTAATTTATTTTTTATTTAATTACACGGGTACCTACCCATATACCTACCCAATTACATAATTAAATCAAACTTACAAATTTAGCTATACATATTTCCTAAAACTACTACAACTCTCTCAAAATATATACAGATGGATCCATGTCTGCAGTTGGACGCGGATCAGCATACTTCTGCCCGAGCAGAGGAGTCAAGAAATGTTTTAAAACTATATCTGATGTATCCATAATGTCTTTAGAATTAATTGCTATTTATGAAGCCTTGTTGTACACAATTGACGCGGGTTTTAGGCAATTTGTTATTATTACAGACAGCAAAAGTGCTCTTCAACATGTAATCCGATGCGCCTCTGGACACAGAGGTGTATCGGTTGCATATAAAATACTCGACAAGATTCATTAACTAATAATGACGTATGTATTCGTTTGCAATGGGTCCCTTCACATGTTGGTATCATTGGTAACGAAGTGGCTGACCGTTTAGCAAAATTGGCAATAACAGAAGGCGAAGAGATTATAGTGAAACCATTTTATTCAGAAATAATCAATTAATATAATAACATTTGCTATTTTAATTGGAAAGAATATTTCGATGAACGCTCTAGAGAAAAAGGTATTTGGTATAAAATTATACAAGGTCAGCCTCTTCGAATACCATGGTTCTACAATTTTAAATTAGATAAGCATTATGTAGTAACTATGAATAGACGTCGTTCTGGACACTATCCATGTAACAAGTTTGGACTTCTGATGAAGAAAATAGAATCCCCTAATTGTGAACTGTGTGGCGTTATAGAAGATATCCAACACTTGTTAATGGAATGTGTCCGGCATCAGGAAGAGAGACGCGCGATGCTCACTACATTACAACAGAATGCATTTAATATAGGTATATTTCACAGCATTTTGGCTCAACCAGCGTCGGAGGATAGCCAAAGTGGTGTATCGTTTTATATGTTTGCCGCGACTGTCTTCCGACCAGCAATGAGTCATGTAATTTTAGTAAGTTCTCAATAGGACTGACATATCCGTTACGATAAAAGTCCTGTAAAAAATAAAGAGGAAAAAAAAAACTCTCACAGAAAGATAACGTTGACGATACATTACTCCATTTATCAAAGAACCCTAGGTGGTAGACCCATATGTAGGGTCGTCTGGGTAGGTACCACCGGCTTTCTTATTTCAGCCGTGAAACAGTTCGCTGTGTTTCGGATTGAAGGGAAAGGTAGCCAGTGTAATTACTGGGCATAGACGGCATTTCATCTTAGGCCTCAGGATGATAACGCACCTGCAATATCAAGTGCTTTTCCTTGTTATTGCAGGTGTCTATAGGCGGCGGTAACCACTTACCATCAGGTGGGCCGTCAGCTTGTTTGTCATCTAGTTGTATAAAAAAAAAGAACACATCAATATCGGGGTGATGGTCTAGGAGCTAGGAGTGCATTGAGTGCGGTATGCATGCGGCACACCGGGGACTGCGCGCGCGCCACGGTGCGGCTCGCGGAGCGCGCGAACAACACGCGCCGGCGACACGCTCGTTGCCGTGTTCAGGCACGTGAAGCCGCATCAGCTTCTCAACTTGTATCTACGATATGTTAGTATTTTATTTCTAAAAGCGACTCAGTTTTGCTAATCATACAGCTGCTTAGTGGACAATCCACACTGTTGGCTATTCCCCTGAGGACGCTGTGGCTGCTGCGGCGCACTCTGTACAGCAATGACGAGGTCTTTTTTTGCATGATAGCTTCAAAGCTATCCATGTACCACGTCAGCCAGCGTAAACATTGCAGATGCGACAAAAGCACGGCAGCAGCAGTAACGGACAGAACGCATTATTGTATTGAATACCTAGATCACTGTAGGTAGACCTTATTCGTATAGTTGGTATAACTAATATTTTTATAGTCCTGTGTGAAGTTTTCAAAATTATCCGTTGTCAATGCAAGGCATTTCAGGTGATATAATTTTTTACATGTCTCTTGCGAATATTACATAAATAATATATTCGTCGGTGGTCGTGCAAGACCGCGTAAGAGCAGTTTGCAATACCGCGTATTTACAAAAGTCCCAAAATTGAAATATCGCGCCAGCGGGCTCTTAGCGCTAAATCGCTTATACTAGATTCTCATTAAGCAACACCCAGAGAAATCCCAAAAAAGCTCAGTCAAAGAAAATTGGTAAAAATATTCAAGATATTATCTTTTTTCTTCCGTTTGTGAAATAAACAAAAAGCACATACGCAGTATTGTAAACTGCTCTAACACGGTCTTGCACGCCCACCGACGATATCATAAATTATGGCATTGCACCCTGCACATTTTGTATCCATTTGTTAAATAATATTAAAACGACCAATTCTATTATAAGTGGTACACAAACAATTCACACGTCCGCTCGTTCTGTTATAATGTACTACAGTTGGTTTCTATGGGAATCGAACCCCGGACCTCTAGATCTGAAGTAGGTCGACCACTAAACTATAGAGGCGGTTAATATTTATTACTGAATTATATTAAGTATATTCACTAATTATTATTAAGGCGATCTATCGAAACGTGGTTTCGGCCAAGACCGATAGGGATAGAGATATGGCTGACTCAGCGGGAGGAAAAAAGACAAAACAGCGATCGCGCTTGAAAAGTAAAGGAAATACACAAATTATTTTATTAAAAAATAACCTTATGGAATACAAAAAAACGCTTCTACACGATTCTGAATATTAATGATAACTTCTATTTAAAGTAATTTCCTATTGAATACAAATTATCGTTCACCAATAATCTTAAGTTTTCTTGTTTATAAGAGGTCTTTTCGGAAATAAAATGTATCGAGGCAAATTCCTTTAATCGTGTTTTCGTTCTACTCGTATCTAGATAAGGATATGAAGTAACGTTTATTTGATTTTTAGATTCGTAAGGTCTTTCAGCAACGTATAACATTACTTATAAAAGTGCGATTTTTTTCAATATACCGCCTTAACCGCCTTATATTAATTATATTGTTGAACATTATTAAAAATTTATTAAAATTACTTACTTTTAGAGGTTAGGAGAGATTGAGGATTTTGTTTTTGTTTAACTTATTTTGAGAAGCTCGGTAGCGTAGTGGTTTCAGTCCTAAAGTTTCGATTACGAAAATATTTAAACAAAAATTAAAACCGACTCCAAAAAACTGAAAAGGATAAAATTATTAAATTTTAGTAGGTACTCATCCCCTAGGAACATATTTTTGGAGTCGGTGCTTCACTATCTATGGTTTCTGGAAGCAACTTAGCACCAGTTTTTTGGAGTCGGTTTTAATTTTTGTTTAAATATTTTTATTTTCACAATGTTTAGTGATAACTTTTGAAGATCAAAGCTAGATGGGTGACTGTGAGCTTATATTGATTTCTACTATCGTATCATTACACTAAAAATTCATAGGAAAGCAAAAGTCCGCAATTTCGCATATGTAGACGACTTAATTTTTCCAGTTTTTTTGATTTAAAAACCAAACTACCCAATGGATTTTCAAAAAAAATTTTAAAGGACCAAATGGGTACTATTCCGCATCGATCAAAAAAAGAATCATCAATATCGGTTCACCCAGTCAAAACTTCTGAGGTAACAAACATAAAAAAAACATACAGCCGAATTGATAACCTCCTCCTTTTTTTGAAGTCGGTTAAAAAGAAAGCAACTTTCGCCAAGGCCTATTTCGGGATGGGTCAATCAAATTTGTTACCTCTTACTCCTCCTTGCTTCGTGGTGCACGTTAAGCCGTCGGTCCCGGTTGTCACTGCAACCGCTTTAGCCTACCAACCCGCTTTGGGCCAGCGTGGTGGTGTTATGGCCCAAACTCCTCATGTGTTTCCCCCATGTAAAAAAGTCTGTGCCCAGCAGTGGGACGTATATAGGCTGATGATGATAATTGCGCCGTTTTCTTGTTTGCTGTATAAAAAAATGATCTTTCACCAGAGTAGATTTCTGCGGCTACACAACTGGATAAATCCTTTAACAGTATGTAAAAAATAGTTTGTTGAAATCTGGAATTTGTATCCGACAAATTTCACATCACTATTATAAACTACTTTTCTAGATCGTTAAACCTGTATCGCTACTGGAGCGGGAATGCGATAAGTTCGGTCCGTCTGTGTGTTTGGTTGATCATTTTGTCTGTCTGTTTGTTCGAAACCTAAATTCTAATTACGCTGCTCTTTATAGGTCTGGTTGGGGGAGGGAGAGTCTTTTTGTTATTTTATTTTTTTAGCGTGGGCAAGTCTAAAACAAGATTGCGGCCGCGCGCGTTGGGCGGCTTTCACGCCCGCAATAAAGGCCTTCACGTCTGAGATTGCTTATGGTAACTCTCGCAAAGCCGGGCCGAAAGACGTGGGGGTGGTCTGGTGAATTTGCTTCGCAGACCCCAGACCACCTCCGCGAAAGGCACGGATAACTTCCTCCTCTCCACTCCTGATATCCAGGAGTTTTAGCGGGTATTCCCAGGGTCAATTTAGACGCTGAGCCCCCCACACGCCCGCCACTTAGCCAGCGGCGGGTAGGTCCGTTAATGGATTTCTCTTGGTAAAAAGCCTTCAACAAGGTGGACCGATGATCTGGTAAAGGTTGCAGGTAGTCGCTAGATGCATGCAGCGCAGCACCGATTGTCGTGGAAATCATAAGGCCTTATTCCAGGAGTGGACGTCTCTCGGCAGATATGAAGGTGATGTTTGAATTGGTATTGAACCTTTAAGCCTAAGGAGAGATTTTACTACCTTATGGGTGAGGAGCTCGGTGGCGTATTGGTTTGAGCGCTCTGGTTTCGATACGAAAAACAAAGCAACTTTCGCCATGGTCGATCCTGGGATGGATCAATCAAAAGTTTGTTATCTCGAGCTCCTCCGTGCTTCGGAAGGCACGTTAAGCCGTTGGTCCCGGTTGTTCCTGCAACCGCTTTAACCCAACAACCCTCATTGGGCCAGCGTGGTGGTGTTAAGGCCCAAACTCCTTATGTGTTTCTCCCATGTAAGAAGGCCTGTGCCCAGGAGTGGGACGTATATAGGCTGGTGATGATAATGATGTGTGTCCTACCGTTTGTGTAACGGGGTGTATTCTGAGAAATTATTAGACATGATGCTCACGGCCTCTTTCTATCATCGCACCGCTCTCATTCGGCAGGGAATTCATCCTCACACGTTGGAACCAAAATGGTCTCGTACTGTGCGGTTTGAGAGAAACTTTCTCCCGCGTGCGCTCAGGTTGTGGAATGAACTCCCTGCACAGGTTTTCTCGAACGAGTACAGCATGGGGTCCTTCAAAAAGGACTTGATAAGGTTTTTACAGGGTCGGCAACGCGCAAGTGATACCCCTGGTGTTGCAAGCGTCCATAGGCTACGGTAACCGCTTACCATCAGGTGGGCCGTATGCTTGATTGCCAACTTAGTGGTATAAAAAGAAACATGTTTATTCGAAATTCATTTGTTTTCCGATTTACGGTTTTTTTGTTAGATATCACAAGATATCAAATTGAATAGTCAGTCAGTGGATCTTGGAAGACACACCTGTATTCAAACTAGTAGGTCTAGTGGGTCTAGTTGGTGGGTCGATGAAGACAAAAAGGAGAAAATTTAGTTTTTGTGTCGTAAAATATGTAAAGTTTTTTGTTTAATTTCACAAAAAGAATTTTGAAAAATTACACAAAACACTTTCCCAATTCAACATACAAACTGATCAAGTCATTATTTGGTGATTTTTTCTTTGTTCAATAATGGATATTAACTCTTTTCTGCATTTTCTACGTCCGTAATATTTGGTTTAATTTCTTATTTGAGTTGCCTACATCTTGTCTAACAGAAAGTTAACCAATAAGGCTATTTGCATTTAGGTTTGTTTGGATTCTCAGATCATCAGTATTCTCGCCACTTATTTAGTCAAATAAAACTAAAGTTCCCTCTAGTAGTTAATTGAGATTTTCATTGTAACGCTATACTTGGTATCAAATTCTCTTCACACTATTAAAGCCCACGTTGTTCTGTCTCTTTCCCTCGTAAGAATGACCGTTTGCTGTCCCGTTCTGACACTTAAGAGGCCCTTGGAGATGATGGAATAGATAAGGAATGACATGGAGTCGATTTAGTCTTGTATTATTTTTTAATAAGTAATTATTAAATAAAAAGTATCAATTATTCATTTTCTCACCTGCCATTAAAAACAAACTTATAAATAAAAAACAGGGGCCTTACCACCATCTTTATAAAAGCGATTCATATTCTGCTCGGTTCAGTATTGGTTCCTAAACTGCATCGCTGTCATAGTCGTAGATAGCGTCGTAGTACGAATTAACGATTCTACTCAGTTTAGGTCCTAAACTGGATCGCGATAAAAGATGGTGGTACGGGTGCAGCACCTTAATCTTGTGAAACAAGAAATGTTCCAATTAAACAGGTCGCATTACCTCGCAGAATTTAGAGTCTTAACCTTTGTGCGAAATATACATGCCATAATGTAACTTAAAGTTTAACTTAGACAATCTGCAATGTCCCTAAATAGTCGGTGTGCTTCTGGACCCCAGACCACCTCCGCAAAAGGCACAGAAGTTATCCAGGAGTTTTAGCGGGTATTCTCAGGGTCAATTTAGACGCTGGGCGAGCCCCGCACACGCCCGCTACTTCTCTAGCGTTGGATAGGACCATAAATGGATTTCTCTTGGTAAAAAAAGGTTCCCCAGATAAACCAGCACATTTGGGCTATTTGAGGGATTCAGCAGAAGAAGCAGCCGATCAATGAGGTGCTTATAAGATGGGACATGGCTGAGGTGTCCACACAAGTAGCGTCTCACACAAAAGATTCACACATCTTCCGAGTAACACGAGTTATTCCGTCGGGCTTCTTACCATCATCGCGCACTAAGCCGTTGGGCTCCAGAGCAGCAGGGACCTCGAAAGTAGCAAGAGCCCGACGAATGATTATATTGCGTCAACAATCGACCAATGTAGCTTGATAGCTAGCTACATTTAGACCCACTCTACCAAAATAGATAAGATATTGGCGCGCCCTTTAAAAGCTTTGTATCTCATCTGTTTTCACTCATTATTATGGTAGAGTACTCTATGAGTTGCGTTTATTTATTGCCATTCACCCATTACGAATAATTGTAACTCTGTCTGTCTTTCCGTCTGCTAGGAATCAAGATACGGAGAAAAGACAAAGAAACTACCTTTGGTCGCGATAGCCGACATACATGCAGCCAGAAATTCTGACGTACAGTAGTAATACAATAAATATGGAAAGGATAATATTGTAAGTGTGATTACTGGGCATGCACGGCTTCATCTTAAGCCTCAGGATGACAACGCACCTGCAATATCAGCGGTAACCGCTTACTACCAGGTGGGCCGTCTGCTTGTTTGTCATCTAGATGTATAAAAAAAAATAAAGAAAAATATTTTTAAAGAAGTCTCCACACACGTCGCTAGTCCAACGCAGGCGTTACACCGGTCTGCACTCGCCGCTAATCACCCGTGATATATACATACTACGACCTATCATACAACTAACACTATATTATCTACACTATTCGCATTAGTTAGTTTATTCATAATAGTATTTTATGTGAAAGTAACGCTGTCTTGTTTGCTATGTTGTCACTCTTGACTGATTTCAGTGGTTTTTAACTTTGTACTAAGTAGTGATTGAAAAGAGATGTTTAAAAATGTGTGGAGACTCGGCTAAGTCTATGTATAGTATACTGAAATATTTATTTATTTATTTGGGAAACAAACAATTACATTATAAAACATTCAAAATAAAAACATAGTTATACATTAATCAGTGAAGTTTCCACAGATTAGTAACAACAGACATATCTCTTATTTAAAAAAAAAATAAGATTATTAATTAGAAATTAAAAAACAATATTAAATTATTTAAAAATTTGACATACATTTCAATTTAAATTTACATTTAAATTTAAAAACTACAGCTATTCAAATATTAACAAATAATAGGTCTTTTACTTGCCGTAAATAGGTAAATGTAGGCAGAAGTTTGTTAAATTGACCATTTTCTTTTATTTGCTTTGTTGCGTGGTACAAAACAAGTTTTTTTATAGAAAAAACTGCATCATAGTCACATATTCTTCTTCTTCTTTTATTAATGGCAATGTGTTTATCTTAATGATAACAATTCTGCCAGCCCAGAGTTTTGACCAAGCATGTGTATGGGAAAATATTATAGTTTTGATGTAAAACAAGTCAGGGGTGCGATTCTGTAACGAATCTCGCACCTCACATCGCAAGTCACTTCGAATTCAACTGTCAAATAGAGCAAAAAATGTATGAAAATTTGCTCTATTTGACAGTTGAATTCGAAGTGACTTTCGAAGTGAGGTGCGAGTTTTGTTACAGAATCGACAGGCTGTTGTGATAACTTCGGTTAGTTTATTTGGGTTAATCAGTAGAGTATCTGTAAAAGACAAACATTACATACACTGACTGTTAGTACAAAATTAGTGAGGAGCTCCCTCCTTGCTTGGTTAAAGTTTAATATTATTACATTTAATAAATTTAGCGAGGATACAAAAAACGTCCGGGGATGAATAAGTTAAAAGGCTACTTAGGTAGTCACATATTTATCATGGCGCGTATGTCACTTAGGTGACGTTTAGTTGACTTCTATGTCGCCCGCCATATTGCCAAAACGACGAAAATTTTAAAATTTTGTACAAACAATAACTATGCATGATAACGAATTATTAGTATTTTTCCCGGATTCAGGAGATTGTTCCTGATTTTATTTATTTATTTATTTACTTAACAAAAAATCCACAGCATACAGTGCTTAACCCGTCAAGCATGAGATTCCAGACACAATTGATCTCTTATTTAGTAAGATATGTACACAAAACATTAGCCAATTACGGAGTCTCACTTTGTTACCAGAGAGGATAGAATTATAATTAGAATGTAGGCCAATATAAAATATACATTGAGATTCGTACAGATATTTTGATGGTTACAATATTAAAAGTGAAACAATATTATAAAATAACACCGAGGAAAGAGATGCATGTCAATGATGGGGATGTGTGCGAGTGCGTGTGTGTGTTTGAGTGCGCCTGTGTGTGTGTGCCTGTGTGTGTATGATAGTTGTAGACTTCTAATTATAGCAAAATATGGTTTGTTGTTAAAAAGAGATTGTGAAGTGCTTATACACAAAAATACAACAAATTATGTATACCTACTTACATTATTATCTATACTACCAACTTATTTCCGACTAGGTTCAGCTGAATTATTTTAGTTTTTAAGATAGTGTACACACACCTGGCAGGATATGGATCTCTTTTATGTATTGTCAACGTAATGTTATTCGATACGATGGCTATAAATGAAAATGAAAATATCTTTATTCAATTAGGCCCCCAAGAAGCACTTTCGAATCGTCAACAAAAAACCCTTATGTCTATCACATAAAAATTATATTAACTAACTAACAATTTCATAATGTTTGTCTCTCTGTCTTATCTAGATCTACGTAAGCTAAGAATGTTATGTCAGTCTGTCTGTCGGTCTGTCTGTCGGTCCGTCTGTCCGTCAGTCAGTCTGTCTGTCTGTCCGTCAGTCAGTCAGTCTGTCAGTCTGTCTGAATTTACACCGGTTCCAAAAGTTGAACTACCGAGAAGATTCCGGCAACAAACTCGTGTAGTATAGTATAGAAAATGTCGTGTAGTATAGAAAATAGAGAACAAATGAAGGTCTCATTAAACTTCTTCAATGGCTACCGAATCATTGACAGCGTAACAATCTAACAACGCCAGATCTGACACGGCCAGACAGACAAATAAAACGTCTTTTTTTTTTTCACGGAGTTCGTTGATAACTTAAGGTAAAAAACTCCAAGTGCGAGTCGGACTCGTGCACGAAGGGTTCCGTAACTTCCGTACCATTATCTATAAACAAGCGTCTACCTGTTGCCGTTATCAATATCGAGCAAAAACAAGCAAAAAAATCACGTTTGTTGGATCGGAGCCCCCTTAATATTTATTTTGTTGTGTTTATTACTATTTGTTGTTATAGCGGTAGCAGAAATACATCATCTGTGAAAGTTTTAGGTGACAGACGGACGGAAGGACAGCGGAGTCTTAGTAATAGTGTCCCGCTTTACCCTTTGGGTACGGATTTCTAAAAAATAGTTGCAAAGTTGTATTTGTCGCAGTGGTCTGGTTAAATTAGCCGCTTAACTAGATGTCTAGCTAGTTGATTGGTTGCCGGCATCCAATCAAACAGCTGAAGTACAACTAGCCAAGTCATTGAGCAACGTTTAACCAGATGACTGAACGTCATGTCAGCCGTCTGGTTTAAATTAGCCATTCAATTAGACGCCTAGGCAGGTCGTTCTAATCGAAGAGCTTTTGTGTGACTATTTCAGTGATTGGTAGGATCAAGGTTATTTTTTATGACCACTTTTAACCAAAACGATGTTGGTTTTGAGTAATCATGAAAAAATAACCTTGAACCTACCAATCAAGCCAAAACTCTTCAGTACAAGAGTATCTATTCAATACGCCAAGTCGTTAAACGTTAAGTGAGTCTAGTTCAATTAATTATCGGCCTAGGCTTTCAATTGGATGCCAACGTTTAATCAACGGGCTAGGCGTCCAATTAAGCGGCGAGTTTAACCAGATGGCAGTCAACGTGTGAGTATAGCCCAAGGTGCTATGAGCGTCTATAGCTACGGCAACCAACTACCATCAGGCGGCCCATAGTCCCATACACCGTCGTCATATAAAAACTTAGGGTAAAAAAAGATAAAATTAAAAAATTTTAGTAATCCCCGGCCTCATTAATCATTTATCTAACACCACCTCATTGAGACTTTTCTTAAGAGCCCAAACGCGCTATATCTGCTGTAAGTTTCTGAAGAATGAAGGATCCCGCAGACTTTTTCATGGTATAGGATCAGCTCAAGGTTAGTATGTCATGGGATAACATCGAAGTACACCAAATTTCAAATCAATCGGATCTGTGAAAGTTAGTAAAACCCTTTTATCATGTAGAAAGTGAGCTGATAGTCATTAAACACCTGAACTGATCTTCATCAATTATAGCTAAGAACCATCATAGTCTCTATTCATTTAGGAGCTACTATGCCCAGACAGACACACAGATACACAGACAGACACGTCTTACTGATAACACTCCTCTTTTGTCGTTGGTGGTTTCAAAATATAGAATCATCAAAAATTTAATTTATTTAAACAAGCGTTACGACAGCCTCGTAGCTTCGTAGCGTCGTAGTGGGCGTTACGATTGACTACGCTCGTAGCATATGGGCTACGGCTTATGAATACTAAGCGGATCGTAGCAACCGTCTACGGCCTACAATTGGGATGTTGCCTAAGTTTCAATATGGCGCTATTTATCACAAATTCGGAAAATATACGCTTCTGTTACCCATAAAAACAACTCAAACTTAAAAGATATGAAATATTGTTCAAGTTGTACTGATTTAAAAATAAAAAAAGTGGTCAATTTTTTTATTTTTATTTATCAAAAATGTTAATGGTATTCGATTGCTGACATCAATTAAAACAACTATTATTATGACAACTATTAATAAAAACATACTTAATACATAGTTATTGTTAATTTTGTCAGTATGCCCATACATTTCTTAGTAATATGGGAACATGTGACGTCACCTGTTCCGTAGATATTCTATGGAGCGTTTTTGGACGTTGCGCCGCAACATATCAAACATACCACTATATCTGTAAAACTATTGATCTTAGGAATACTATATCTTTTGCAATACTCCTTTATGAGTTATGAACTTCTTATTTATGAAATAAAAAAAAGGTTGTCAACTACCCTATTATTATTATGTACTGAATCTATAGAAATGGTACGGATAATATATAGCGTGGAAAAAATATATGGGCCCTTTAGGGGAACTACTTTAAATGCTTTAGTTAGCTTATTTTACGAAAAGGAAACATTCCTTTATTTTTGAAAAAAAAAACAAAACTGCATTTAAAGATCTTATAAAAATTCGCTGGTCTCACCCGGGACTCGAACCAACTAAAAATTTAAAATGTAACCTTTTTGAACTTGTTAAAAAGTCAGACTCGGCACCTTCTTGGTGTACTTTTTGTTTAATTTGCTTTGCGCGCGCCATTTTCTTTTCGCAACATATTTGTTAAACCATAGGTTTAAAACAAGAAATTTGAAAACAAGTAAAAGGAAGAAGTTTATTTGAGGCCAACAGAATTGACTGAAACTGTTAATAATGCGCAAATGTTTTTTTTTGCATTTAGTCATTTCCTCGCTGAGGTGGGATGAAAAGTTATGTGTTGCACTCGAGTGCAAAGTATTTTCACCTTGTGCTCTTTTGATTCCCTCGCTAACGCTCAGGATTCTAATTTCATATTTCAGGAATCTTTCGTTTGCTCGGTCATCAAAATTGAACACGCGGTTAAAAAGCAACTTTGCACTCTTGTATAACAAATAACTATTTTTGTTGATTATTGTTAGACGACCGGCTGGCCGAGTGGTCTGTACCCCTTTCTATACGGGCTACTCAGTCGGGGGTCCTGGGTTCGAATCCCGGTGAGAGCAAATGATTGTATGATGAGTAGTACGAGCATTTGTTCACGAGTCATGGATATTTATTTGGTATATTTCTAATATTTATATACATATTATTATCATTATTTCTCCGTTATCTAGTATCCATAACACAAGCTCTTAATGATGCTTACTTTGGGCTATATAAAATAGGTGTGAGTGTATGAATATTATTGTCAGGACAAGGTGTGTATATTTTTATTTAATCTCCTTTTTGGAAGTAGGATAAAAATAGTATACGAAAAAGTAATTTAAATAATATTAAACTAGAAAAATTTCACGTCCTGAGGCGGGAATCGAATCGGAAGGCGGAAATCGTGAATTTTTCTAGTTTTATATTATTTTAATTACTTAGTAATTTTTCAAACATTTATTATAATGTTAAAATCAAAAATTAAGAATACAAAAAAGTGTTTGAAGTCTTTTACGATTAAAAAAGGGTGAGTGGGTAAGACAGAAGACAGTGGGGTAGATCTTCAATATTTTTTTAGGCTACGATAACCGCTTACCTACAGGCAGTCTGTATGTTTGTTTGACACCCTAATCCTATAAAATAAATAGAAATTCCGTTATCTATAACACACCCTCTTAAACAATGCTTAATAAGGGCTAGATAATAAAGCCTCATTTTCTCCATTCAAAAATTAAACCCTTTCCTATTTCACTTAGAGAATCGCAAGGTCTTAGTATACCATAAGTGCAGAGCGAGATAGCTATAGATTTCTAGTAACGTGCGAACGAGGGGGCACTGCTACACACGTATAAGGCCGTAAAAGTAATGACTGAGTTTTTATTAACGGCTCTCTGAAGGATTTGTAGAGATTTCGGTGTGATTTGTACGTATGGGTTGGAATAAAGTTACGCAGACCTATTTTAGTAAATACAAGAGATATTCCAAAAATGTATGAAGACCCGGCCAACTCTATGTACAGTATACTGGAAAATAGTTAGAAATATACAGAACAATGTTTCACTGTCCGTTTTCTTTTTATTTGTTTTGTTGCGTGGTACAAAACAATATTTTTCTATGTAAAAAACTGCAACACAGTCAAATACACTAAAACCCCACTAAAGTCACAAGGTGGTAGGCCCGTATGTAGGGTCGTGTGGTTAGGTACCACAGCCTTTCTTATTTCAGCCGTGAAACAGTTCGCTGTGTTTCGGATTAAAGGGAAAGGTAGCTAATTACTGGGCATGGACGGCATTTCATCTTAGGCCTCAGAATGACAACGTACCTGCAATATCAAGTGATTTTTCCTTGTTATTGCAGGTGTCTATAGGCGGCGGTAATCGCTTACCATTAGGTGGGCCGTCAGCTAGTTTGTCATCTAGTTGTATAAAAAAAATATTCATCACGGCGGCTATGTCACTTTGGTGACGTTTAGTTGACTTCTATGTTCCTCGTCATATTGCCATACTAAATAACTGTGAAATTGATGAAAAATTTCAACTTTTCCACAAACAAACTATGCATGAAAATGAATTATTAGTATTTTTCCCGGATTCAGGTGATTTTTCCTGCTTTTTTGAGATAGTATACATATACTTCGCCGGATATGACAAATCTCTTTTTGTAAGTCGATTTTCGGTATATTAACCATTGTTGTTTGATACATTCATTGGGCTTAATTGTGAACACACACTCTAAATATTTATTGAAATACAGTATATCTCTTTCTCGCAATTTGCTATAGGAAAAAGATCTCGACGAGCTGTCAACTAAAGGGGACGAGGTGGCCCGAATCTCATAGAAACTTTTTTCTACAAGATTCGTAAAATTATTTTTGAAAAAATCCATTCCATCATTTCCATCAGTCTTGTCTTGTCTGATAGAAGCTGCAAAACATCATGGAGGTCGCCATTTCGAAGAAAACAAAATGTCAATGTCATATTAAAATTTAGTTTTTACGAGTTTGTTTTTAATATTGTCGCTTTATTTCTTCATAGGCAGGGTCGAACAATTTCAAAAAACAACAAAAACACTTTATGCGCACTCAAAATATTCACGAATGAAAATGCGAAATTACAATTTTTATAACTGTCAATATTCAATCAATGTCAACTTTTTTTGTGGCTATGGCCTATGCACTTTTGGTCACTTTTATGAATTCTATGTTGCTATTTTATACAATACTTATTTTATTTTGTTCATTATTTGCAGTAAAATAAAATAATTTTGTGATATTTACTGGAAGTCATTATATTCACAAAATTATTACCGTTAGTTATTTTTCTTTCACATTTCTTAAGATTTCTTGATATTTAGTTTACTTGTATACATTAATATAGCCCGAAATCGTCATCATAACTATTTTAATACGACGAATGATTTAAAAATCATGCATCATAAATTCCTTTTCAAAACGCCAATACATGTCACCTGACCGCTGTGACATCACCTGTTACCAAACACTGATACCTTGCTATGGTGATTTAGGTGTTTTTTTTTATTTTGACAGCGTCTGATGCTAACAACAAGTGACGTCATACACTGATATTGGTGTGCGTTGTCACGTGACCTGAGTGTGATTGAATTGCATTTTGTTTATTATATATTATTTAAATATAGTAATAATACAATAAACTGTTGTATTTTTGGGATTATTATTATAAACCACTGCGCGTTATAATAATAGGTATTTGAATTTAAATACAATCAACATTCCCGATCCTTTGTCATTTGCTTATTTCTCTGAAAAATATGTAAAACTAAAACCGAACTTAAACGTTCCCAATACAAAGTTTAATTCGCTAGTAGAATTATTTACGACCTTCTACGTGATCAACGCGCATTTTCAGCTGAAAGTTATCGAAAACCTGTAGCTTTTACACGTACAAGGCAATATCTTCTTTAACACTTCAACCTTAAGCTTTACTTTCCTTCGGCAAGATAGATTTAACAGGACAGAGGACACCCACATTCGAAAATCGACTCTAAACCACACGCAGCATAGTGGAAACTCGAGGAAATTGCAATTAGCGACTTGATAACAGCCGTCCGTTGTAAAAAGACATTCCCCGCCCCCGCGGTGTGACGTAAAAGCAATGTCAATAAGGGTGTAGAACGCTTATATCAGGGATCAAGGGGCTCTGGGTGACTTCAAGCCAGATTTCGAATTTTGCGTCGCGAGGAGAATCCGAGTTAGTTGGTCCTCGGACGCGGAAGGAGCCACACGTTTTATTTTGACACCGCATTAATTTTGCAATCAAAATTTATAAAGTTTATTCTCTAAAACAAGTTCTCTTCAACAAGATGACCGGGGGCACTTAGCGATTTATTTTAAGGTAAGAATTGTTTTTGGTCTTCAATTTCCTCTCAAGTACAAATCCTTCCGCTTAAGAAAGATACGTTTCCTTTGACATATGGTTAAATTTGCAGTACCATCGATATCATAACAGGAGTGACATGTTTACATTTGAAATAAGTAGTTGCAGTATATTAATAGTAATTTTCTAATGTGCTCTGTGGTGTCTTTTTGTCACACTAAAAATTTTTTCAAACAAAAATAATACCCTACCTACTTTAAAACAGGAAGTAGGTTATTATTATAATATTCTTAAAAATAAAAAATAACTTAATTTTAGAAGTATTTAATAGTAGTTCCTTTCTTTAGTTTTCTGAAAAATTCAACTTTAAAAAAATCCTTAAATTCAATGATCTATTAATTAAATAGTTTTTAACTAAGTTTTCCCACACATTTTAATGTTTTTGATGCCTTTTAACGCCTACTTCGCGCTACGCTTACGCTCTTTTTCTTTATTTGTAATTGTTACAACAAGTTTGCCATTTTAGTGTTTTGAAGTCGGTTATTCATTGAGGAGTCACATTATCTATCTTCGAAGATTTTCATCAGATCCTTTATATGGGGCCAATCTGGAAGTGTACTCGTTCGAACATAAAAATAATAAAATTATCAAAATAGATTAATATTTGACTGAGATAAAAGCTAACGTACCTAAAAACTTGTCGAATTCAACCTCCTGCTTTTTGAAATCTGTTAAAAATATCACACTAATTCATGGGGGAAGAGATCTCCGTAAGAGCAGTCCTTGCAAGTTTCCGATCACACCTAATATCCCTTCTCTGTCTGTCTTTCATTTGTTTAACATTTAAACAAACTTTTACTATATGTTGTTTGCGATAACATCTTAAAACCACTAAGTTTTATACATTTGCTATCGAGAGTTTACATAATATCTATATATCTAAACTAGCTGTGCCCGCGACTTCGTCCGCGTGGAATATTGACTTTTTCCATACAAACTTTCATCCCCTATTTTATCCCCTTGGGGGTAGAATTAATCAAAATCCTTTCTTAGCAGATGCCTACGTCATAACATCTACCTGCATGCTTAATTTCAGCCCGATCCGTCCAGTGGTTTGGGCTGTGCGTTGATAGATCACTGTGTCAGTCAGTCAGTCAGTCACCTTTGAGTTATATATATTTAGATAGAATAGGGTAGTGATAATTAGACTTTGAAGTCGGTATGTTCAATTTCTTATAAACTGATTATTTTGTGTGTACGTAGACAAACATAAGAAGTACCTATGTATGTATGTAAGGTTATTGATTACTCATACAAACTTCTACCCTCATTTTCACCCCCTTAAAGGATTATATCTCGGAAAAAACTATCATAATGTCCTTTCCCGGGATTCAAACTATATCTATACCACACCACACTATGTCCATCACTACCACTATCACTTAATCTATCTCTATTCGCCACACTATTTTGTAAAAAAAAAAAAAAAATTTTAAAAATAAGGTACTTACAGAAATAAATTTTATATTTATCTTTTTTTATACTAGAAGCACTCTAAATCGTGTCAGCGGCTAAACGTGAACAGGTAACAGACAGACACACTTCGCATTTACAATATTAATTCGTATGGATTAATCTAAATATTCCTATTACAGCGGGCCTCCGTATCAGGCATTGGCTTGACTACCGCCGTCATATTGACTGTTTACGTCATAATCAATATTTCTCCGATATCTATAACACACAGCTCTACTTTGGATATAAATATACTTTATATAAACTTACAAACATTCATAGCAGTCGAGAAAGTTTCGTTCGTGGGAAAATAACATTAGTGTTTGTCATGTTATTTTCCCACGTACGAAAATTTCTCCCACGTACGCTCAGATTGTGGAATGAGCTCCCTGCAGAGGTTTTTTCGAATGAGTACAGCATGGGGTTCTTCAAAAGAGGCGTGAAAAGGTTTTTACAGGGTCGGCAACGCGCAAGTGATACTCCTGGTGTTGCGAGCGTCCATAGGCTACGGTAACCGCTTACCATCAGGTGGGCCGTATGCCTGATTGCCACCTTAGTGGTAGAAAAAAATGTTCACATATATTACACTCGCCCCTGACCGGGATTCGAACAGGCGTATCTTTAATACAGTTTTATGTTTGATTAATTCTACACCGTTTAATACCATTTTAGCAGCATTTTAAAATAAATTTCGCGCTCCTATTCCCTAATAACGACCTCTCCCTCGGGAGACGTTCAAGTCTGCCTCAAGAGAAATCAATTGAAATCGCTGACAAGACTTTAAAAGATATTACAAAGGGAATTAATATACAACCGCTAAGCATCTACCAGTATTACAGGGGTGCGATTCTGTAACGAATCTCGCACCTCACTTCGAATTCAACTGTCAAATAGAGCAAAAAATGTATGAAAATTTGCTCTATTTGACAGTTGAATTCGAAGTGACTTGCGAAGTGAGGTGCGAGTTTTGTTACAGAATCGACAGGCAGGTAGGAAAATTCACAGATTGAGACTATGTTGAGTAGGATAGTTGACATCTTTTTTTAACCGATTCAAAAATGATGAAGTTCCCAATTCGTTTGGTATGTTCTTTTTTCCATGTATGTACACCGATTACGCCGAGATTTTTGATCCGATTTACGTGATTCTTCTTTTGTTCGATGAGGAATAGTTGCCATTTGGTCCCATAAAAAAATATTTAAAATCGATAAGGTAGTTTGGTTTCAAATCAAAAAAACTGAAATGAAAAAGTTATCTAGGTACATATGCGAAATTGCGGAGTTTTGCTTTTTTTACTTTATATTTCTTAAATAAAAATTTTCGATCTCATAAAGAAATATTGCAAAGGAATAGAGTATGTTCAAAATCATTAGTTTCACAGATATACAGTACAAAACAAATATTCTGAATTGCACACTTAACAAAACACATTACAGAACAAATTTACATTTAAAGTTACACTTCTAAAAAACACTTGACATTGGCAGAATTCGATAAAAAGGAAAGCCATAGTATTAAAAATTAAAAATCTTAAGTAACCCCCGGCGTCATTAATCATCTATCTAACACCATCTCATTGAGACTATTCATATGAGCCCAAACACGCTATATCTGCTGTAAGTTTCTGAAGAATTAAGCATTTCGCAGACTTTTTGATGGTATAGGATCAGCTCAAGGATAGTATGTCTTGGGAATGTCACCGAAGTGACAGTACACCAAATTTCAAATCAAATGTGTAAAAGTTAGTAAAACCCTATTATCATGTAGAAAATGAGCTAATAGTCATCAAACGCCTGAACTGATCTTCATAAATTATAGCTAAGAACCATCAGTTTTCAAACAAAATAAAACCGAATCAATATCGGTCCATTCGTTTAGGCGCTTCGATGCCACAGACAGTCACACAGATACACCGATACACAGATTCACAGACAGACACGTCAAACTTATAGCACTCCCTTTTTTCGTCGGGGGTTAAAAAGAAAGTACTCAAAATGAAATGAACTAATTTCTTTTCTAATTTTACTGATATTTTCACTCTTTTTTGTGAGTCTGTAATTTTTTATATGTAGGTATACAAAGCACAGCAAATGACTCAATACCACCTAATGTGCAGCGGTAAGAGAATCCATAAGAGAGGTGAGGATCTCAGTGATTATCTCGAGCTCCTCTGTGCTTCGGAAGGCACGTTAACCCGCATTGGGCCAGTGTGGTGGTGTTATGGCCCAAACTCCTCATGTGTTACTTGGGTAGGAAGGCCTGTGCCCGGCAGTGGTACGTATATAGGCTGGTGATGAAAGATTATGAAGAGAGTCTATAAGCAAAAAGATAGCTAGTCTAGCTTTTACTCGATATTCTAGCCGCCTCCACCTTGCCGGCCTTTAAGGTGACTTTTCACGCCTTTTTTGAAGAACCTCATGTTACAAAAAGAAGGAAACATGTGTTGGGCCGACAAAGAATTCCAAGTTCTAGAAGTAGGACAAAGAAACGATTTGCAAAATTTACTTGTTGAACTGCGGCTGTGAATTGATGACTCCGAAGACTGGTCCGCGTGCTACTGAGTAGGAAGGGGAAGGTGGGACAACGTCAAGACCTCTTCAGAGCACTATCTGTGATATAGGAGGCAGTAAGCGACGCAATGTCTCGACGCAATTGCAGATGCTCAAGGTTGTTCGTGACCACATCGCCAATGATACAGTGAGATGTACGTGGTAAGTAAAAGACTGCTCTGATCAACGAGTGATTTATTACTGAATAAGGGAGGGGCGTGCAGGCGGCGTAGCGCTCGCAGATCTTAGAGCTATATACATATGTAGATATATATCATCTCCTCCACCTTTAATTACAAGACCTGGTAACAAAAGGAACGCAGTATAAATATAAAATTGATTAAGAACTACTTAACTTTAGGCTTAACGTAATCTAGGCCGTAAACGATTCCGATATGTTATGCATGCGTCCGCGTCAGCCACTGGTAGCCGGTTATCGTCCACCGCGGGCGCATTAGTACAATTACGCTCCCCCTCGGCATCCATAGCTTCACAATCATTCCACTCATCATCAACATCTGCATCGTTATTAGCGAGCACTGAAGTCTCGTTCCCAGATCGTAGCTCTGGAATGCCAGACGATGCTGATGAAGGCGGGGTTGAGGGCGACTTATTAAGATTCTGAGATGTTTCGGAATCATCTACTGGTGCACTTTCATCAATTGTTTTACAACATTTAATCATTTGATCAATGTGCCGTATACAGTCAACATTATAGTCACAAATAAATACCTTGTACATTCTATTGCCTATTTTACTAATTACTTTCCCCCTAATCCAGCTTTCTTTTCTTCCACTGTACCACCGGACCCAAACTAAGTCACTTATATTAAACTGCCTTGATTTAATAGAACAAACGTTGTCTAATGAATAAGTTATGCTATTTTCTTTAGGTAGTATTAGATCTAAACGCGTTCGAAGCTCTCGGCCAAACATTAATTTGGCGGGAGTCTGTCCTGTGGTGCAGTGAACAGAATTCCTATACTGAAACAAGTAATCTAATAATTGCTCATTGACCTTTTGTGGCGAAACATTGTTTTTCAAAATACACTTAATAATTTTTTTACATATCTTAACTGTGTTTTCTGCCTGTCCATTACTACAGGGGTGATATATTGGTGACGTTGTGTACTTAATACCGTTATTGGAACAAAACTCACGAAATTCTAGAGAATTTATTTTAATATCATTGTCAGAAACTAGAAGATTGGGTATTCCAAATATAGAAAAGATTTGTTTTAATTTATAAATTAGAGCGTGCGTCGCCGTGCCATTTGCCATATACAAGCATTCAACCCACTTAGTGTACGCGTCGACCACGGTAAGGTATACTTTTTGTCCGAGAGTCATGTAGTCAATGTGCACGCGCTGCCAGGGCGCGCACGGCCGCGGCCAGGCGGCGGGGGGAGCCCGCGGCGGCGCGGGGCGGACCGCCACGCACGTTGCGCACTCACCAGCTCGTCTCTCGATGTCGCCATCGATGCCGGGCCACCACATTCTGCTACGGGCATTCGACTTCATCTTCACTATACCTAAATGCGATTCGTGTAGCTCGTCCAGCATACGCTCTCTTAGTGTTTCAGGAATAACCCGCACCCTCACATCGCACCCCTCAATAGACATCCATTTTCAATTTGTAGGTCCGATTTACATTGGAAATACGGTTTTACAGACGTGCATTTAATTTTCTTAGGCCATCCCCGATTCATGTATTTTCTGACTATTTGTAATCGCTTATCATTTTCAGTCGCTCGTTGAACGTCCGAGAGCAACACCGCCGGTGACAATGCACTTACAAAATTTAGCGAGATATAAGTGTCGTATTCCTTATCACTATTACTTTCGGTGTTGTTTAGAGGCGCGCGCGAAAAAAAATCCGCAACGACATTATTTCCTCCTGACGTATATTGCACAACATAGTTATAGGCCGATAATATGATTGCGTATCTTTGCAACCGAAGCGATGACGTCACCGAGATGCCTGTTTTGTTATTAAATATGGACACTAACGGCCTATGGTCTGTTTTTAAAATGAATGGTTCGCTTCGACCGTACAGGTATTGGTGAAATTTTTTTACACCGAAAATTATTGCCGTTGCCTCTTTTTGTATCTGGCTATAATTTTTTTCGCTGGCCGATAGCGACCGCGAAGCATATGCAAGAGGGCGTTCGCGACCCGAGCCGTCGCACTGAGCCAGCACAGCGCCTAGTCCGTGCGGTCCCGCGTCCACAGCCAGAGTGAGTTGAGCGCTCGGCTCAAAATGCGCTAACACCCGCTCCGAAGCCAGCTCACGCTTCACGCGCTGCACTGCTTCTTTGTGACGTGCGCCCCACTGCCATACGCTGTCTCCGCGAAGTAACTCATGCAATGGACTCATAACGGCTGACGCATTAGGAATAAAATTTCTATAATAATTTACCATTCCTAAAAATCTTTTTACTTCTGTAACGCTAGTAGGCTCCGGTGAATTTATTACTGCTTGTACTTTACTAGGACATGTTTGCAGTCCTTTATGATCGATCTTATAACCCAAGTACGTTACACTACTTTTAAAAAAATCGCATTTTTCTTTTTGTAGGCGAAGACCAGCGCCGCTTAAACGATTTAAAACTTCTTTTAATCTCTTTAAGTGAGTTACTGTATTAGGTCCTGTTATACAAATATCATCGAGCCAACAGCTCACACCATCAATACCTGAAAGTAAGGTTTCCATTGACTTTTGGAAAATCGCCGGTGCGTTCGCGAGTCCGTATACTAAACGCGTATATTTGAAAAGTCCCTTCTGAGTATTGATGGTAGTAAGCCCCTGTGACTCCTCACTAAGTACAAATTGATTATAAGCATTTTTTAGGTCAATTTTACTATATTTTTCGCCTCCTCCTATTTTCGCGAATACCTCCTCAATTCTGGGTAACGGGTACTTATCTATAATAAGATCTCTATTTAAAGTCACTGAATAATCACCTGCTATTCTCACCTGGCCATTTCCCTTTAAGACCGGAACTATAGGAGTGGCATACTGTGAATTATTCACTGGCACTAGAATACCTAAGTCCACTAATCTTTCTAATTCCCTTTCAACCTTCTCTTTCAAAGCAAATGGCACGGGTCGCGGTTTAAAAAACTTTGGGACACTATTCTCCTTCAATTGCAGAGATACCTTAAACTTATTAAAAGTTCCCAATTCATCCCGCCATAAGTCTGAATATTGTTCCAATAAGCTAGACATATTTTCCTCAAATGTAATATTATTTACTTTTGGACTAAAAGTCAAATTAAACGTGGACATAAAATTTCTACCAAGTAACGGGGGGCCCCCATTTTTAACTACAAAAAATATTATTTTTCTTGTTACATTTTTATAAATGATCTTACAAATAAAATAGCCTAAAGGTGAAACTTTATGCCCATCGTAAAGACACATTTTAATATTACAAGTTTTTAAATTATTTTTAGAAAAAAATTGTTTGTACATTGATTCTGAAATAACAGATAAACCAGAACCGGAATCTAATTCCATACTAAATTGTTGTTTATCAATAATTATATTCAATTTTATTGGCTTAAAATGAACATACCTTAGGTTAAACAATTGACACTCTTCACAATCACCGTCATAGGTGTCCTGTAACAGGTTTCCCGTCTGAGACATCCGAAATATTATGAATCGAAACTTTCGCATTGCACACTTTTTTTAGATGACCCTTTTTACCGCACTTTTTGCACTTATAACTTTTGTAACGACAATTAAACTCGTTGTGGTTTTTTAAACCGCACACTGAACAATACGTAGAACGCAGCCCTGGGCCGCCGCTGCCGCTGGAGCTCGCCGATAGGCCGGCGCCCGCGCCGCAGCGTGCTGTTCCTCTTCCGGCGACACCAGTGCTCGCCATAACCCGTCGGTAGCCACCTTCGAATTGTGTTCGAAATAAGGGTTCCTCTTTAACCACAACCGCCGCTTTAGCCACTTTTGCACACGCAATTTGTTCGGCCAATTCCAAGGCCCGAGCAAACGACAGTGTCGATGGATTTTGCTCAAATAGTTTGTCCTGTTCAGGACCGGAGCCTAGGCCGAGAACGAAACGATCTCTCAAGTTCGTTTCCAGAGCAGCACCAAAGTCGCAGTAACTTGCTAATCCTCGTAATCGTGCCGCCCATTCTCCTAAATTTTCGCCTGGATTCCTCATCGCTCCAAAAAACTTCGCCTTGTCGGCAAATGTACATTGTTTTGGCTTGAAATGTGCGTCGAGTAATGAAATCAACTCGCTGTACTTTAAAACGTCGATGTCTTTTGGATAAGCCAAATTACGGACTAAGCGGTACGATTCATCTGACAAGTGGGTGATCAGTATTGCACTTTGGTTCTCTTTAACTCCATTAACCAACAGAAACTGGTTTAATCTGCTTTTAAAAATAGCCCACTCACTTGTTTTGTGGTCGAAAATCGGCAAATTTCCCAAAAAAGACATAACGGTCACTTTTATTATTTAACGCGGGTAGCGGTTTCTCGTCGCCAGTGAGATGTACGTGGTAAGTAAAAGACTGCTCTGATCAACGAGTGATTTATTACTGAATAAGGGAGGGGCGTGCAGGCGGCGTAGCGCTCGCAGATCTTAGAGCTATATACATATGTAGATATATATCATACAGACAGCACGACGCTGCAATCTCTCCAGTGCATCGAGGAGGTACTCTGCTATCGACTGGCTTCGTGATACAGATGGCTTCGAGATTCAATATCATTCCCATGAGAAAATTAAAAAAGCTTAAACTGATTACCGTAATTATAAACTCAAAATGTCAGCAACAATGCACAGTGAAAAATCAAAATGGCTGACGCCGGAAATGAGCGCGAGCGCTAACGAGTCGCTTCCACAAATATGGCGGCACTTCCTGTCAGCTGCTATGCTTTTAAATTCATTTCGGCTAAATATCTAGGAGTTGGGTTTTTTGAAAATGTAGCGGCTGCTTACTTAAGTCACATTCAAACTATGGGCAAATAATATACTAACGCGAACTATGCGCCGATGGCCCGCCACTAAATCTTAATTAAGTTCACTAAATCACTTTCTTTCTCATATAAAAGAAAAAGAAAAGAAAAACTAGAACTATATTCCTGAATTTTATTTTTAGTGTCGTAGGTAATCATAAAAATAAAAGGATTTTGTCAAGATAACGATGTTTCATATAATTCAAACAAAGATTAATATTAAATTATGTAGGTAAAAGTTGTTTTGTTTTCAATAAAAATTTCAAAGGAGATGTTTCTATCCGGCCAGGTGTATGTAATATGTATTCCATATGTCTCAAAAAATCAGGAAAAATCTCTTGAATAGATAAAAAGCGTGCATTTACCGTGTGTCTTGATTTAGAGTGTGTTTGTTTTGAATTAAACCCAATAGCAATTTGAAGTTTTTTAAGTGTAAAATGTTATCAATGTTAGTTAGAAGGTATATGAGATAAATATTATTTGATTGTCGTCGAGTGGTCAGTACCTACCTACCCTTGTTTTCGAAACCAGAGGTCCCACGTTCGAATCCCGGTAGTTTTCTTGTCTAAATAGGTAGGTCATACCACTTGATGCTGAGGAGCTCGGTGGAGTAGTGGTTTGGTTTCAATTACGAAACCAAAGCAGCTTTTGCCATGGTCGATCCCGAGATGAGTCAATCAAAATTTAAATAATAATAAATTAAAATACTTAATATAAAACTATAAAAAATTCACGTCCTGAGGCGGGAATCGAACCCGCGATCTTTCGAAATCGGGGCGACTGCTCTAACCACTGAGCCACCCAGGACTTGGGATATCCCTGTGAAATTCTTCTAGTCTATCTGATTTGCGTTTATGAGCTAACGTCCACATGTAGGGTGGACGTTAGCTCATAGTCGCTCATAAAAGCTCATAAATGTCGAAATGTTCTATTTCAACATCCGGAACGAGTATTTTTACAAATACCTACAATTCGGTTAAGTTGGGCAGTGCTTTCAAATATTCTTAATTTTTTATTTTAACATTATTATAAATGTTTGACAAATTACTTAGTAATTAAAATAATATAAAAAAAATTCTAGCCCATAAATGCAAATCAGATAGACTAGCTAGAAGAATTCCACAGGGATATCCCAAGTCCTGGGTGTCTCAGTGGTTAGAGCAGTCGCCCGGATTGCGAAAGATCGCGGGTTCGATTCCCGCCTCAGAACGTGAAATTTTTCTAGTTTTATATTTTTTTAATTACTAAGTAATTTTTTCAAACATTTATAATAATGTTAAAATCTAAAATTAAGAAAAAATTACAAATAAAAAACACCACCTAAATCTACTGAAAATGGAAGTGTACCAATAAGGCTGGTCGCATTACCTCGCTGAATTGCGAGGCTTATTCTTTGTGCGAAATACATACCAGCCTTATTGTCACTTAAAGTTTCACACAAACGATCTGCAATGTCCCTAAACAGTCGGTGAGCACCTGGACCCCAAGGTCCCAATGTCTCAACTCCAAACGGTTCAAATATGTAATCTCTAGATAAGCCAGCATATTTGCGCCGTTTAAGAGTTTCAGCGGAAGCAGTAGCTGATCCTGGTGTCGACGAGGTACTTGGAAGATGGGACATGGCTAAGGTGTCGACACAAGTAGCGTCCCACACCAAAGACCTACCCATCTTCCAGGGCACAAGAGTTATGCCGTCAGGCCTCTTCCCATCATCGCGCGCTAAACCGTTCGGCTCCAGAGCAGCAGGGGTCCCGGAGGTAGCGAGAGCCCGACGAATGATATCATTGATTTCAGAGTGCCGTTTTTATTTATAAGTTCGGTTAATTTTAGTTTATTTATAGTTTATTTTTAGGCCTAAGTTTATTTTAATTTTTATTTCCATTATGTATTTGTTTCTAATATACGTTCATAATACGATATTAATATAAAAATTACAATGTCGAGCTCCTTCGGAAGGCACTTTAGCGATAGGCTGTATATAAGAACTAGCGCTAATACTTAGCTAGTAAGCCCGGCTGGATTTGGTGTTCGGAATAAACAAGTCCAAATAATAAAGAAATATTTTATTTGAATAGGCCACAAAGAAGTAATTTTAAATCGTCAAAAGACACATTTTAATAACTATAAAAAAAATATATATTAACTAACAACATCATAGTCTCTGTCTGTCTGTCATGTCTGAATTTACACCGGTTCCAAAAGTTGAACTTTTGGAACCGGTGTAAATTCAGTTGCATTGGGCCAGCGGGGTGGTGTTATGACCCAAACTCCTCATGTGTTTCCCCCATGTAGGAAGGCCTGTGCCCAGCAGTGGGACGTGTATAGGCTGGTGATGATAATAAACTACATCCTACATGAGATATAGCGCTATTTTAACTCCTGTACTAATAAATAACTTATTTCAGCCGTGAAACAGTTCGCTGTGTTTCGGATTGAAGGGAAAGGTAGCCAGTGTAATTACAGGGCATAGACGGCATTTCATCTTAAGCCTCAGGAAGATGTGTTCCCTCCTTCCTATGACATGGGTTACAGAAAACAGCACCTTTCGGGCCGGCAAGGTGGAGGCGGCTAGAGCAGTGTCTGAACTGCACTACCTGTCTTCGCATATGGACTCTTCTTACCGCTTCACATCAGGTGGTGTTGAGTCATGTATCGTGTTTTGTATAAAAAAAAAGACAACGCACCTGCAATATCAAGTGATATTCCCTTGTTATTGCAGGTGTCTATAGGCGGCGGTAACCGCTTACCATCAGGTGGGCCGTCAGCTTGTTTGTCATCTAGTTGTATAATAAATAGATGAAAAAAAAACTGTGCGTTTGTTTATAAAACTAATGTAGCAGCTGTCGTTTTTTTATAAAATTGGATAACAAGCTGACGGTGCACCTGGTGGTAAAGTGGTCCCCCATGTAGGAAGGCCTGTGCCCAGCAGTGGGACGAGTATAGGCTGGTGATGATGGTGCTAGATGCTGCAAATGAAACCGTTGCAACTATCCGTAATTTGCACGCGGTGAAACATCACAATTTTAGACGAAGTAGGCGTAAATTGCCCAGCTAATGGCGTCCTTTACAACGATTTGTAGCGCAATGTCAAGAGTAATTGTCAATTTAAACTGCAAAGTGATCTTTCGAATGTCGTATTAGGGTTGAGCTACATCTGGCAGCACCGCATCGCACTTTTCTATGCTTCTATCGCTTTCTATCACTCAGAACTGTCATTTACTAAAGCGAGAAAGAGAACGGAATGCGGCCGCACGCGAGCACCGACGAGGCGGTCGCATTCCTGTTCTCTTTTTAACCGACTTGAAAAAAAGGAGGAGGTTATTTATTCGACTGTATGTTTTTTTATGTTTGTTACCTCAGAACTTTCGACTGGGTGAACCGCTATTGATGATTCTTTTTTTGTTCGAATTCCCATTTGGTCCCATAATTTTTTTTTGAAAATCCATTCGGTACTTTGGTTTTTAAATCAAAAAAACTGGAAATATTAAGTCATCTACGTATGCAAAATTGCGGATTTTTGCTTTCCTCTGAATTTTTAGTGAAATGATACGACAGTAGAAATCAATATAAGCTCACGGTCACCCATCTAGCTTTGACCTTAAAAAGTAATCACCAGAAATTATTTAAAAAAATTAAAACCGACTCCAAAAAACTGAAAAGGATAAAATAATTAAATTTTAGTTGGTACTCATTCCCTAGGAACATACTCTTAGAGTTGGTGCTAAGTTGTTTCCAGAAACAATAGATAGTGAAGCACCGACTCCAAAAATATGTTCCTAGGGGATGAGTACCTACTAAAATTTAATTATTTTATCCTTATTCGCTCTAGTAATGACAGTTCTGAGTGATAGAAAAGGATAGAAGCATAGAACACTGCGATTTGGTGCTGCCAGATACTTATAGCTCAACCCTTAAATGTATCTGAAGCCACATTTTTTTCGATGCTTCACTTTCTATTGTTTTTGGAAACAACTTAGCACCAACTACAAAAATGTTTCTAGGGGATAAGTTTTTATTTGAAGTCGGTTTTAATTTTTGTTTAATTTTTTTTCTTACAATTTTTAGTGATAATTTTCTAAGGTCAAAGCTAGATGGGTGACTAGTGTCAGATATATTGTTTCATAATATCGTATCGTTTCACTAAATAGCCATAGGAAAGCGAAAATCCGCAATTTCGCATACATAGACGACTTACTCATTCCAGTTATTTTGATGTAAAGCCAAACTACCTTATCGATTTTAAATAATTTTTATGGGACCAAATGGCAACTATTCCGCAACGAACCAAAAAAAAACATGTTAATCGGATCAGAAATCTTGGCATAATCGGTGTACATACATAGAAAAATAAACATATCAACCGAATTGAGAACCCCCTCGTTTTTGAAGTCGGTTAAAAAGAGACAAACTTTTGTCCACCCCTCAGGGATATTGCTTTGCTACGGGGGCTGATGATTTAATCAAAACATACAGTATAGGTAATTAGGTACAGTGTTGCCTACTTTAGATTTTGACATCTTTAGCGGTCACCATTTTGCTAACGAAAGCTATCGAGCTCTATGTGGCGTTTTCTTCTGTAGAACGTATAACCCAGTAACAAAATCGCTAAATGTATTTGTTCAAACGTATTTTGAAGCCATAAGTGTTTGAAATACCAATTACAAATTACATGAGTATAAGCAACAATGCATTTAGGTACATGCTCGGCCTGCCATTGAGGTGTAGCGCGTCGGGTATGTTTGCTCAATACAAAGTCGACACCTTTCTTGGCTTTAATGAAAAGAAAGCTTGATTCCTTCAAGAACAGACTATATTATAGTGTCAACGCAACAATTAAAACTGTTTGTAATGGCGTCTACCTCAAAAGTAAGGATTGTATCATGAGCTATGGCTCTTGACTACACAGAATGTCTATTGTTTTCATATGACTTTATTTGATTGACAAGTGTATATTACTCAGAACAATAACTAAAGTATATGGCTGTTGTCGACTGACTGTGAAATCGACAGGTTGTGCGCATCCACAACCATCTGACAGCATCCATTTTGTTTTATCGGGCCGGCGACAACGTTTTCTTCGGGAAACGAATTCGTCTTGCCCAATCACCGTACAACGTTGCCGCAAGTTATTTGCACATTATTTCACTTGACATTGGCAAAATTCGTAATATCGAGAAGCCATTATATAAAGAAGTAGAAGAAACTAAAGTATAGAAACCTAGATAAAATAGCAACTGAAATCACTATATTTGCTATACTTTGACTTATAGAGCCTTTAGTGAGTTATAGAAGGACACGTATACATAAAATGTTTCGAAATTTTGTAAGTTTTCGCTACTTTAAACAAATAAAATGTCTAACGGATGTACTTTGGGTGTCATATACCATCACCAGCCTATATACGTCCCACTGCTGGGCACAGGCCTTCCTACATGGGAGAGACACATGAGGAGTTTGGGCCATAACACCACCACGCTGGCCCAATGCGGGTTGGTGGGTGTCATATAGTACCCCCAAATTAAATATGTCTCGTAATGGTTTCATTGTACTAATAAATTTCGTTGCGTGTAATTTAGTCGCGTTATAATGGTTGACACATTGGGCCTAATTCTGGGAACACACTTTAATTCTAAATTTAAGTACAGTATATCTCTTTCTCACAATAAGTAATAGGAAAAAGATAGCAAGAATCTGTTTAGAGCTGTCACTTAAATTTAGATATATTTCAAAGAAACCATAGACAATTTTAGACGGCATGTACGGAGGTGCCTCCTAAACACTGCATTCTAACACGTTCAATAAGGTCGAAAATTGAATGCACGTTTCTAAATGTCAAATTATATGACAGCCATCCTTTTCGTTTTCCTTTTGATAGAAAGAGATGCACTGAACTTAAATTTAGACTTAGCATGTGTTTACCAGAATTAGGGCCATTTTCGGAAACCTCTGAGTGTAATTTCGTGAACTTAGTGCAATCCATGTTTTGATAATTCATTTTAACTGTACCTGAAATAAAAGTTTTTTTTATAAGTACTGCCCAACTCTGAGTATGTTCATACTGTACGAACTGTACAAGCACATGAACTCTTATCACCGCTCATCACCAAATGATAAGGAACATTTGACGTGTTTGTTAAAAAAAAAGCCCTGGACGAAACAAACAAAAAATATAAAATTGAAAATTTTAAGTAGCCCCCGGCCTCGTTAATTGTCTATGTAACACCTCTCATTGAGACTATTTTTATGAGCCCAAACACGCTATATCTGCTGTAAGTTTCTTAAGAATTAAGCATCCCGCAGACTTTTTGATGGTATAGGATCAGCTCAAGGATAGTATGTCATGGGAATGTCACCGAAGTGACAGTACACTAAATTTCAAATCAATCAGATCTGAGAAACTTAGTTAAACCTTAATCATGTTGAAAACGAACTGAATTTAGAAAGATCCGTTCATTCGTTTGATGACTATTAAACGAATGAACTGATCTTCCTAAATTATAACTAAGAACCAACCTAATCACGTCAACTTTCAAACAAAAAAACAAATCAAAATCGGTCCATTCGTTCCACAGACAGACACACGGATAAACAGACAGACACATCAAACTTATTTTCGTCGGGGGCTAAATAGTAGCTATTTATGACATGAACAACACATAAAAACGATTTTTCTTCTACAGATATAACAACACTTCTTCAAGATGGGCATAGCGTCCGACGGGGTGGGCTGGCGCGCCAAGATTGCTGCGTGCCGGGAGTCCAGGAAACTGGTGCTGATCATTGTGGCGATTGCGCTGCTTCTGGACAACATGCTGCTTACTACCGTTGGTGAGTCCTGCTGGAATTCAAATCAAAATCTAATCTAGAGCTCCTGTGCTTTGGAAGGCTCGCTAAGCCGTCATGCGCCGTCGTTGAAGGGAAAGGCTTTTTTTTATTTCCTAAATAACAAGTTTATAACTCATGAAGAAATATTACAGAAGAAATAGTATGTTTATGATCAATAGTGTCAGAGATACAGTAGTATGTTTGATGTGTTGCAGCGCATCGTCCAAAAACGCTCCATAGAAAATCTACGGAACTGGTGACGTCACATGTTCCCATATTACTAAGAAATGTATGGGCATACTGACAAAATTGATAATAACTATTTGTATTAAGTATGTTTTTATTCATAGTTGTCTTAACAATAGTTGTTTTAATTGATGTGAGCAATTTAATATCATCAACATTTTTAATAAAATTTGGAAAATAATGACCAATTTTATATATTTTCTAAGCAGTATAACTTCTTAATTTTTGATTTTAACATTATTATAAATGTTTGAAAAATTACTTAGTAATTAAAATATAATAAAACTAGTAAAATTTCACGTCCTGAGGCAGGAATCGATTCCTGCCTCAGTATAACTTCAACAATATTCCATATATTTTAAGTTTCAATTGATTTTATGGGAAACAGGAGCTTATATTTTCCGAATTTATGAAAAAAGCGCCAGATTCAAACTTAGGCAACATCCCAATTACTTGGCATGGATGGCATTTCATCTTAGGCCTCAGGAGGACTGACGGCCGCTGGAGCGGAAAGGTCCTCGAGTGGCGGCCGCGTACCGGGAGACGCAGCGTTGGTAGGCCCCCCACAAGGTGGACCGACGATCTGATGAGGGTCGCGGGAAGCCGATGGATGCGGGCAGCGCAGAACCGATCGTTATGGAGATCTTTGGGGGAGGCCTATGCCCAGCAGTGGGCGTCTCTCGGATGAAATGCCTACCGACACTGCGTCACCCACTCCGCGGCCGCCACTCGAGGACCTTTCCGCCACAGCGGCCTCGAAGAGCTTTCCGCCCCAACGTCCTCGTCAATTCTTCAATGTGATTATATTTCACATTTTAATGTTTTGATACATAACGCCTAACGACAAATAAAGAAAGAAAACGATGAAAAATTATACGCTGGAGCGGGAATCAAACCCGCGTCTCTTGGCTGTGCTTTTCTCACCTTGACTGGAAGTTTAAAAATGCTTGTAAAAGTATTCTTTCGGATCACTAGAGGCGTTAACTTCAATGAGTGGGGAGATAAACGTTGCTATAGAAACGTTAAAAAAATGGTAGAAAGCGGCGAAGAAATTAGCAGGTTATACCTAGTGCTCCGAGGGCGTAGTGATAATAGCGTGTAGCCGGACATCAGGAGAAGTGGGTTCGATTACCGCCTGGAGCATATTTTTTTTCATCGTTTTCTTTCTTTATTAGTCATTATATTTATAAAATAGAGGCTCATAGACACATAATAAATCAAGGTAATTATTGTCAAAGACCGCTAGCGTCGTTAAGAATCTGCAAGTGTATAATGACATTAATAAATTATGCCGAGAACCATTATATCTGAACGTTTCTTGATAGGCCAGCTCTGTGCTATTGTTTCAAGTCCTGAAAAGATTCTGCTAACCGCTCGGAGTCTCTGGTTATACAGGATGAATCACGATGAACATTTTATTTTATTTTATGGTTAATCTAACATTTAACAGCTTAAAATACATATATCGGAAACCCTGATTATGAATTAGAAAACAATATTTTCTGATATATTACTACACCAGCCTATATACGTCCCACTGCTGGGCACAGGCCTTCCTAGATGGGAGAAGCAGATGAGGAGCTTGGGACGTAACACCACCACGCTGGCCCAGTATCCGGAACTAACAGTTTAACGTATCTGTCTGTGTACCTGTGTGTCTGTCTGCTGTGACATTGTAGCTCCTAAACGAAGACCGATTTTAGTTCAGTTATTTTTTTGTTTGAAAACTGACGAGACTTTCTTCGGTACGGTTCTTCGCTATAATTAATAAAGATCAGTTCAGGCGTTTAATAACTATCAGCAAATTTTCTACATGATTAAAGGGCTTTATCAACTTTCACAGATCCGTATGATTTGAAATTTGGTGTACTGTCACTTCGGTGATATTCCCATGAGCTGATCTTATACCATCAAAAGGTCTGCGGGATGTTTAATCCTTCAAAAACTTACAGCAGATATAGCGTGTTTGGGCTAATAAGAATAGTCTCAATAAGATGGTGCTAGATAGTGATGATTAATGAGGGTAACTTAAAATTTTCAATTATACATATATATATATTTTCTATCAAAAGGATTGTTTCCAACCCTTTTTTGGCTTTTCTAAAATACTTTTTTTTATTAGTCAACTCTGACATATTTTAAATCAATAACAACACTAGTAGAAAAAACAAAATTGATTGAATCCACATTAAAAATGTTGAAACTTCGCTAGGCAGCGCCAGATAAGTTTTATTTTACAGAGAAAATAAAACAGCCTGTACAGTCAAGAACAAGATGGCCGCTCAATCTGATGAGTGGTTCATTGTAATTCATTATGTGAGTGTTCGATCTTCCGCTGGAAAGAGGGAGAAAATAGCACGACCAAGTATTAAGCGGTAGACGGGACATTATTATAAACGATAAAAGTACTTAAAAGAAAAAAATAGAAAGTAGTTTTAATTTTTACATTTTGTCCCGATCGCGCTAATTCACAACGTATTTACCGATGAAAAACCGAAAACGTTACGTAGCGCACAATTTGTGTTGCGCTAAACATTTCAACGGCCACCAATTAGCTTTTTTTCAGAACCTAAGTTGATATCTTTGGTTATAATTACATTACGTATTGATTCAGTTTAAATTAGATAGAATAGAATAGAATCTTTATTTGCGTCGCACATGAAAAATTATTGATAAATTATTATTGAAATAAAAACTTTCTCGATGGTGTAAATATATCGAGCGGTTTATCACAGAATTTAGATGCAAAGACGTTACTATGGCAACCATCTGTGGAACGTATTTACCACTGTCTGATGAACGTTTATTTAGTTGATGCCTAGCTACTTCTGTTTGGGAAAAACGTCAAAAATGTTTGTTGGACAGCGGATAATCGTTCTTATAAATAGTGGTTGCCATAGTAACGTCTTTGGATCTAACTAATGTTAAAAAACCGCAGTACATATTGTGCTCAACGGAACGAAGCAGCTTGTGCCATCGGTATCGGATAAGCTTCAGTTTTTTTTATACCACTAAGGTGGCAATCAAGCATACGGCCCACCTGATGGTAAGCGGTGACCGTAGTCTATGGACGCTTGCAACACCAGCGGTATCACTTGCGCGTTGCCGACCCTGTAAAAACCTTTTCACGCCTTTTTTGGAGAATCCCATGCTGTACTCATTTGATTAATTTTTTCTATTTTTTTTTCTTATTTATTACTCTAATTTTTAAGGTACTCGTACTACTACCATAAATTTTAGATATCTTTACAAGTCACTGATTTTGGATATTGATACCAGAATTTTGTGTTACCGGTTAATAGTGGTTTTTAGTACCTAGTTTTAACTTAAATTAAAATACTTTGTGAAAGATGTTGGTCACCCTATACATCTGTGTGGGGTGGCCAGTCTGAGTTGCCAGGTGAGATAAATGCTTAGGACGGAAAAATCAGGTTAGTACGGAAAAGGATAATTTTATTTCTTTCGACTTGGAATAGTGACGCGTGAGATTAGTAAAAGGATATGTCTGGTAGGTAGCAAGTTTTTTTTATAGTATCCATACAAAGACTGATGCATACAAATAATTATTTACTCACCTGAGCAGAGGTCCGAGCCTTTAGAGGCAGCCTCAGGTTTGTCGCTCCCTCGTGCCTCGAGCGTCCTGGAGACTCGGGTCAGCGGGACACCTCCCCCCTCCGGGAGGTGATGCCTGGCGATTACAAATCTTCCAAAGACGAATTCGCCTCTCAAGGCTTGAGGACTCACCAAGGTTTTCGCCTCCTTAAAATCCTGGCTACACTGTAAAGGCCGTCTGCGGCGAACAGCAATAGTCATTTAAAATAAAAAATAAAAATGCAAAACGCTTAAACCGCCAGCCGGTCCCATTTAGATGAAATCTAGTATGGATCTTATTTGCAACCCCGAGAAGACATAGGATACTTTCTGGAGCTTCGCTCAAAATACGCGGTACCGCGGGCGGCCCCTAGTGTTATAAATCGTTTTGTCTGTTACGTTTCACTCCTAAATTCTAGTAGTCAAACAAAGATATCTTCAGTCTTTAAGTGAGCACGATGAGATTATTATTATGAAATCTAACTGCTACGAGCGTCTATATTAGGCTACGGTTACAACGCGTGAGTAGTGCCCAAGGTGCTACGAGCGTTAATAGGCTACAGTTACAACGCGTGAGTAGTGCCTATGGTGCTACGAGCGTCTATAGGCTACAATAACAACGCGTACGTAACGCCTAAAGTGCTACGAGCGTCTATAAGCTACAGTAACGACGCGTAAGTAGCGCCCAAAATGATACGAGCGTCTATAAGCTACAATAACAATGCGTACGTAGCGCCTAAAGTGCTACGAGCATCTATAGGCTACGGTTACGACGCGTGAGTAATCCCTAAGGTGCTACGAGCGTCTATAAGCTACAGTAACCGTTACTGTAGCTTTTAGACGCTCGTAGCACCTCGTAAATACGCTCGTAGCACTTTATGCGCTACTTACGCGTCGTTAGGAGTAACTAAAGTGCTACGAGCGTCTATAGGCTACGGTTACAACGTCTTAGTAGTGACCAAAGTGCTACGAGCGTCTATAGGCAACGGTTACAAAGCATGATTAGCGGCTACAAGCGTTTATAGGCTACGGTAACAACGCGTGAGCAGAATCCAATGTGCTACGAGCGTCTATGAGCTACGGTAATGATGGAGGTTCTTTATTTTTTATTCTTTCTCTTGGCCATCATCTCACCTTATGGTAAGTGATAGTAAGGCTGAAGATCGAAGAGAGATAAATCTGAAGCCCTCAACCACAGAGGAACACAACTGGCTATCTGACGTCTAACTGCTGGAACACAACAATGCTGTTAACATTATTGTTATGACGGCAGACTTAGGTAAGATGGTGATAGCAGAATGCTGAAGAATACCACTAAAGGAATCTTCCCTAAGAGAACTATGCAAATAATAGGTTCGCCATCTTTCATTTTATGAATTAATAACCGACTTTTATGCTCGCTCTGTTGGTTTTTATTAAATCCTTTTGTTTTCACCCCAAGTATTCAAGAGACGCCAAATATTCGTTTCACAAAGAGAACTACAGTTTCTTTGTGAAAGAAAACTCTCATAATTTTCGTAATATTTGGCCGAAAACTTCTGAACATAATTTAAAAACTATATATTGAAGTGGATAGGAAGTACCTATAAGATTATGGAAAGTTATGATTTCAATTAAATAGTATTTATTGTCTTGCCGTGACCACGATCGCTGTTCAGTAATCGAAACGTCGGGTGTCTAATAATAATGTAATATTAAATTAATCGCGAGTTAAATCCGGTAAATTGGTTTTATCATAATATTAATACCTACTAGGTGGTAGGCCCGTATGTAGCGTCGTCTGGTTAGGTACCACCGCCTTTCTTATTTCAGCCGTGAAACAGTTCGATGTGTTTCGGATTGAAGGGAAAGGTAGCCAGTGTAATTACTGGGCATGGACGGCATTTCATCTTAGGCCTCAGGATGACAACGCACCTTCAATATCAAGTGATTTTCCCTTGTTATTGCAGTTGTGTATAGGCGGCGGTTACCGCTTACCATCAGGTGGGCCGTCAGCTTGTTTGTCATCTAGTAGTATAAAAAAAAAATCAAATGAACACGGTGCTTTTGAAAGTGGCAAACCATTTCTATCAACTAATACAGCCCATGTTTTAATTTATTGTCGTATTGACAGCACCACCCTGTATATTGACGTGGATAGGAAGTACCTATAAGATTATGGAAAGGTTATGATTTCAATAAAATAGTATTGTCTTCCCGTAACCACGATCGCTGTTCAGTAATCGAAAGTCCGGATGTCTAATAATAATGTAAAATCAAATTAATCGCGAGTTAAATCCGGTAAATTGGTTTCATAATAATAAGTGAAGCAAAAACTTTCTACCCCTTTTTACGAAAATTGCTCGGACGGAGGAGTATGAAATTTCGCACACTTATATAGTTTATTATAGAGAATGAGTGCGGACAGGACAGGAGGAGTGCCACAGACGACCTGGTCAGAGTCGAGGGGAGCCGTTGGATGCAGGCGAAGCAGAACTGATTTTTTTGGAAAGCGATGGGGGCGGCCTTTGTTCAGCAGTGGACATAAAAGCACCAAAAATCCGTAATCGGGGGCTTTTCTGTATCTTGAAACTACGCAACAGCATATCAGTAATCAACTTGCTATTGCAGCTGTCTATAGGTGATTAAATCTGCTTCTTTAGCATTCTTTGATTCAAAAAGTCAGTTCGTTACTCAATTTCACAGTCTCCGCATCAATATCACGCACAATTCGCAAAAAGGTTTAGTAAATTGTTTATTTGTCGTACTGCCAACTCTGTAGGTAATGCCATCTATAACCTGGAGTTAGAGGTGAAAGAAGCGTGTGAAAGAAGCCGAGGATGAAAATCCGCATTCGATTCAAATACTACCAAACGCAAAATATTTTTAAACTAAATGTAGTTCTCCTAAAAGGGCCCTCGAATGGCGGCCGCGTACCGGGAGATGCGTTGGTAGTCCTCCCACAAGGTGGACCGACGATCGTGAGGGTCGCGGGAAGCCGATGGATGCGGACAGCGCAGAATCGATCGGTCTGGAGATCTTTAGGAGGAGGCCTATGATGAAATGTAATTATTCGAAATAAATATTAAAACCCTTAAAATAAACGCCTTTATTGCATGGAAAAGAACCTGCCCATACACACGTCTTTTAAAACTTGGAATTCCTCGCATGTGTTTCCTCTTTCCTATAAACGTTATAGGAAAGAGGAAACACATGCGAGGAATTGGATTGACGACCCACGTCGGTTTCTTCAAAAGAGAAGTGAAAAAACACCAGGCCAGCAGGGTGGAGGCGGCTAGAACATTCTCGTTAAGCTGCACTAGCTGTCTTCGCCTATGGACTCTTCCCAATACTCAATAGTCAATTTCTTTATTGAAAATCATTGCATTTCTTCTTACCGCGAGGTCATCAAAAAGATAGACGAATCAAAGTAGAGCACTTTAAAGTACTTTAAAAAATTTAAAAGCCCTGTCAGTATTAGGGTCAAAGGACCCAACAATCGCCGACTCATTACAGCCCCAAGACCGCCGGAAGTCGACCAATTTCCCCGCGCAAGATCAAAGTGAAATTCACTTAGCTGCCCTCATCAAAGGCGGTAGCGGTAGTGCTGTGGCTTAAGCGTTGTCGATAAGTTTCGATGGATACAATTTTTTTTGTATAGTCACGTATACAACGGCCCGAATTCTAGAGAATTTGAAAATAGTCTATTGGTTCATGAACTTTTTATGATTATATCCTTATTTTCATTATAAAATTAAAACTAGGAACTTCATTCAAATACCTACTGTATTTGCTACTGCTATTAATTAAAACAAAGGGATATATTAAAATACATTTTATTCATTTGGTAATTTCATGGCATATCTATAAAATAATATAAACATTGGCTGCGTAATTTCATAGAAATGTAAAATTATCAAACGAATAGAATGTATTTGAGTTGCAAAACATTTCTATGGACTAATATTGCCCATGTTTTAATTTACCGTCGTATTATCGTCAACACCCTGTATAATCATAGATACAGGCGTACATGTTTAAAATCACAGATCTAATAAGTAACAAGGTATGCTCCGCAGGGTAAGCCTAAGGACCAAATTTGTTATCGACTATCGATATATCATTTGTTCTTGTTGGTGCACATCACTATACTATGCTATGAACCTTTGGATCCCATCACGGAATAGTTAGCTAGAACGGTGTGGCATATAATATACAATTTTAAAGATTTTCAACATTTTTAATAAAATCATAATAATAATAATAAATACTCGTTTTGTAATTTTTATTTTATTAATATTATACAGCGTGAAAGGAAAACTCTCAATTTAGTATGAAACAGCTGATTTTTATAGCAAATTCTAATTTTAGGATGACCAAATGGTAGGCCCGTATGAAGAGTCGTCTGGGTACCACCGCTTTTGTTATTTAAGCCATGAAATTTTGAAAAATTTCCCTTCAATCCGAAAGACTGCGAACTGTTTCGCTGTCTTTTGGATTGAAGGGAAATTTTTCCTGTTATTTTAGGTGTCTATAGGCAGCGGTTACCTCTTACCAGCAGGTATGCCCAGCAGTGGTACGTGTATGGGCTGCTGCTAATGATTTTAATAAATAATAATAATAAATTCATACACACGCACCTATCATCTAGCCCAAAGTAAACATCATTAAGAGCTTGTGTTATGGATACTAATATGTATATAAATATTAGGAATATTCTAAATAAACATATAAACATCCATGACTCGTGAACAAATGCTCGTACTCATCATACAAACTTTTGCTCCTACCGGGATTCGAACCAGGGACCCCGACCGTGTAGCCTATAGCAAGGTGCACAATCCACTCGGCTAGCCGGTCGTTTTTGATTAATGATTAATTAGGTTATTTAAATAGTAATGGTGTTAATTGCTGAGTGTTGCGACGCGATTGATAGCTGATTGACTAAAAATGACAATGTGATTATTTTAAATAACACAATTTTTAACCGACTTCGAAAACGAGGAGGCTTCAATAGGGTTGGTATGTTTTTTTTTTTCTTTTTTTTCTATGTATGTACACCGATGACGCCGAGATTTCTGATCCGATTTACGTGATTCTTTTTTTGTACGATGCGGAATAGTTCCTATTTGGTCCCATACTTTTTTAAAATCCATTGGGATGTTTGGTTTTTAAATCAAAATACGAGTAACTGGAATGAGTAAGTCGTCTACGTATGCAAAATTGCGGATTTTTGCTTTCTTGTGACTTTATGTTAAATTAAGTTTATTTGATGAACCGACAATAATCGATATATGTGCCGCGTTTACACTCATTTAGACCTATCGCCTTCTCTTTCCCTCAAGCACGCTGTCTCGCTTCTCTAATCATATTATTCGTTCGCCGGCTCCTCGCTGAACAGTATTAACATCTCGCAATAACTTTGTAAAACAATTAGCCCGTTTTAACACGATTTCTGTGTGCTATTTTTGTTTGGAAAATCCGATTTTAATAGAATGTTCAGCACTGAGATCTTGTTTCTTTGATCTGTAGTTAGTAGTTTTGCGGTTATATTCATATATTTACAGAAAAGAAAATTGTAAGTGGAATATAGATTAAAAATGTAATATAGAATAAGCTTTGCATGAACGTGTGATCTGTATTCTGTTTTTGTACCAAATAAAAAATAAATACAACAATTTGAACTTGGCTGACTTTGACGATTTCCAATTGAATGCCTAGCCCGATATTAATTTAAACTAGACTCGCTTAACGTTTAATGAATTGGGGTATTGAATGGAACGTCTTGTACTGAAAAGTTTTGGTTTGATTGGTAGGTCCAATATTAATTTTTTATGACCATATACGTTGGAATGGTGTAACGTTGGCACCACCACAACGTTACACTATTCCATACAAATGTCATGAAATTATCAAATGAATGAATACGATATTTTGATACGAAGTGCCAAATCATTTATATGGACTAATATAGCCCATGTTTAAATTTATTGTCGCATTGACCGCACCCTGTATAACCGACATCGTTTTGGTTCTAAGTGATCATTAAAAAATAACCTTGAACGTACCAATCACTCAAACAGCCACAAATTCACTCTTCGATTTAAACGACCTGCCTCCAATTGAATGGCTAATTTAATAAACCAGACAGTATTTTTATTTTCGTTTTTTATTCTTGTTGTTTATCCACACAAGAATAATCCACGAGCAAAGCATACAGGTCTAACTAAGATATAATAAGGTTATGGTATATTTGCTATTTATACTTGTTTCGATAACCAAACAAGAATAAAACATGAAAATATAAAACCTCCGAACTAGGCTATTTTTGTGAGTTTCTGAGAATTTGCGAAAATATTTAAGTTTATTAAATTTTCGCCGCGAATATTCGCCATGACAGATTCTATAAATTGAAAATATTATCATTTTCTATCGCGTCTGCCCCTAGTAGACAAGATTCGATTCACCACGAGCTGTAAATTAATTATTAATTTGCGATGCGAACCGATTTCTACGGCACTAGAGCCCTGTCAATGTCAGTCGTACTCGACGTCAAGTAGCGGCGGCCATGTTCAATCAATTTGGCGCGAATAAGTGCGGCGGGCGGGAATGGATTTTGTCCGCCATGATTTTTAGTTTTAATCGACATTTGAAAAGAGTTTTTCGTATTTGTATATTGAGAGGATTAAAATGCTCGCTGGTGGTTTGGTTTCGATTAGGAAAAAGGCAACTTTCGCTATGGTCGATTCCTGGATGGGTCAGTAAAAATTTGTTATCTCGAGCATTTCTGGTGTTTCGTAGTGCATTGGGCCGGTGGTGTTAAATAACTTAATATAACAATAACTTAATTAAGTCGATTAAGCCTTTACCACAGATTAATAACAGCCTTTACCTACAATACATTTATAAAAAAGTACTTTTAACCCTCGTACTACTCGTATTTAATTTTCCATATATACGTCCCACTGCTGGGCACAGCCTTCTTACATGGGAGAACCACATGTGGAGTTTGGGCCATAACACCACTACGCTGGCCCAGTGCGGATTGGTTAGTTTAAGCGGTTGCAGGAACAACCAGGACCAACGGCTTAACTTGTGCGATGCACGGAGGAGCTCAAAATTATAGATTTTATCGACCCATCCCGGATCGACCACGGTAAAAGTTGCTTTGTCTTCGATCGAATCGAAACCAGAGCACTCAAACCACTTAGCCACCGAGCTCCTCTTAGCGAATATGGTGGTGCCGTCAATACGACAATAAATTCAAACATGAACTATTGAATATATTTTAATCAAAATAACTACAATTTATAATATATTGACAAAATTAAGATAATTTAACTAGAATTAACCTAATATTTACTAACTATTTAGTTCATGAAAATGGTTTGTCACTTTCAAACAAATTCGCTGCATTAATTCATAGAAATGTCATTAGATTAATAAATAAATAAGATTGCAACAATAACAAATAAAAACAGAAAATGATGAAAAAATTTTATGCTCCATGCAGGAATTTTTTGGTTTAAACGCATCAAAAAACATTAAAATGTGAATAAATAAGATGTTTTTGAATGTGGCAAACTATTTCTATGAACTAATATAGCCCATGCTTCAATTTATTGTCGTATTGACGGCACAACCCTGTATAATTAAATAAATTATCTAACTCTGAAAGCAAGTCAGGAATAACATAAATTCAGTTTCAACCGTCACGAAGTTACGGGTCGTCACGTCCATGAAGAAGGGACGAACGGGGTGCCATACTAGACCTTATCTTTTCGGTTGAGTGGATATGCGGGTGTGTTGCTCGGGTTTACCGATTAAACAGACATATGTATATAACATTGCTATTCTCAACATATTAACAAAGTGTCTACGTTCTTTCCCAGGATGTAATCTAGGCTTAGTAGTGAACACGTAATAGACAGACAGACAGTCAGCCGGATCTGACTGTTGACACACTGATAATATTATTATGGATAAACATACAAAGATGCAGGAGTCGTGAAGAAAGGTTCGTTTTCATCATACAATTAAGGCAGATGTTTGTTATATGGTGAAATTTAGCATTACGCACTTTCTGGGGTACTTTGAGCATCTTAAACCGCTGGTATAAACCAACATTAATTGTCACATAAGATTACAAAGCAAAATATATAAACTAGAAAAATTTCACGTCGTGGGATGGAAATGGGACCCACGACCTTTCACAATCCGGGCGTCTGCTCTAACCATCTCAGCTACCCATGACATGCATTGGATACCCTGTGAAATTCTTCCGATATCGTTGCGGGCACAGCTAGTGTTAAAATAAAATTAGGAATATCACACAAGATCTTTAAAAACCGACAATATGTGGCCTATAGACATGTGATGACATCTTCTTCTTCTTCGTCGTGCCGGTTTCCGCAAATCGACGCCAGTTGCGCCTATTTTGCGTCGGAGGATGGTGAGCTGGGTTACTCGAGCCATCCCAGCTCCTCCAGGAAGTTACCCAGTGCCTTAACGTTGCCGAGCACCTCCCGAAGGCTACCAGGGTTGCCCAGGTAGTTTGCCCGGTAGTTAGCCACACCACTACATTCTAGCAGAACATGAGCGGCTGTTTCTTCTGTCTCCATGCATGCTCTGCATAGAGGACTGTCCGTGATACGTAAGGTAAAGAGGTGTCTGTAATGACTTAATGGGATTAGAATAGATCTTTGATAATAATGACTGGCAAAGTCCACTATCACCCGTAACGGTTAGTTACCTAGTCATTCAGCTAAGTGCGTTCCGGGTCGTTAGTTTTCATAATATTCCCAAGAAACTGATCTGTCACCACTTACAAGATATACGCTTGCAATTAATAGCATTGACGTCATATTAATTTCAAGAGATTAGTGCTAGCACCATAACTGAAGATCGCAGCTTTATGTACTTCGTGGTAAGCCCGCATACGTTATGTGAGTAGGTTTCACCGCCTATCCTATTTCGGCCGTAAAACGCTGTGTTTCGCATGAATCGAAAGGTATTATAGCCCGTGTAATTACTGGGCATGGAAGGCATTTCATTTTAGCCCTCAGGGTAACAACGCACCTGCATTACCAAGTTTTTCCTTGTTGTTGCAGCTGTGTCTAGAGGCAATGGTACTATTATTAATCTGTGGCAATGGTGTCACCACCAGATTGGCGGTCAGTTTGCTTGTTATCTAGATGTGTATAAAAAGCTAAGACTTGGTTTTCTTTGTTCACAGTGCCCATAATCCCTGAGTTCCTGTACGACATCCGGCACCCCGACGCGCCCCTCTCCATGTCCTTAGACGAGATTACCACCCAACCAGTACCCACGCCGTTCTGCCCCTGTGAGAGGAACATCACCTACGCTCCGTTGGAAAACGTCACGCATGGTAAGTACAAGATTTTCGGCAAACAAGCAGTTGTTTCATGACAATGTATCGACAATGTATCGAGAATGTATCGACAATGTATCGACAATGTATCGACAATGTATCGACACTGTGTCGACAATGTATCGACAATGTATCGACAATGTATCGACAATGTATCGACAATGTATCGACAATGTATCGACAATGTATCGACAATGTATCGACAATGTATCTTATCTTATCTTATCATGGGGCCGTGACTATGCCACGATGCACTTCGACCCTTCGGGATCTTTTGTGCCACTGCCTTCACTCCTCCCACGTCCTGAATATAGCTGCCATAATCTTCACTATATCTTTGGGGTGAAAGAGCCTATAGTCTTCTGGCCTTGGATACACCACTTCCAGAAAACTCATTCTGATCATAGCCAGTGCATCGCATTGACACAAAATATGTTCCATCGATTCCTGGCCTTCACCACGTGCCCGAAAAGGTAGCAGGCGGTGTTTTGTGGAGCATGTAGTTGGTGGCAAAATGTCCTGTCAGTGCTCCAGTAAGGAAGCGAACCTGTGTTCTACCGTCATGGCAATGTATCCATCGCCAATAGAAACCAGTAATATCTAACCATTTTTTCCGGGAGGAATTCGCTTACAGACCTACCCACTGCAGGCTAAGCGACGGGCGTGTGTGGGGGTCGCCTAGCTCCTGATCGTTACGGCACTGGGAACACCCACTAAAACTCCCCTGTAACTCCACTGTTCGCGGGGGTAGCCTCGGCTCTGCGCAAGTAATCTCACCAGCCAGATGGACCATCAGCCAGTACTAAGGCAATCCCCATATGCGCGGCCGTGCGTAGAGCACAGACAGTGCGCGTTATAGAATGCTTGACGGGTTAAAGAATCATATTATATTATTATGTCCCAAGTCCTCGGTAGCTCGGATGGTTAGAGCAGATACCCGGATTGTAAAAAGTCGAGGGGGGTCGGTTCCCACATCAGCATCTGATTTGTTTTCTAGTTCTGTGTCTATTAATCTTCTAGATATACCACTTTGGTCTTACATAAGACCCTCCTCCTATTTTGGAGCCGGTAAAATAGTTCATCATGACCAGCCGAACCAGCCTATATACATCTCACTGCTGAACACAGACCTTCTTACATGAAAGAAACACTTGAGAAGTTTGGGTCATAATACCACCACGCTGAACCAATGCGACTTGCTGGGATAAAGCGGTTGCAGTAACAACCGGGACCAACGGTTTGAAAATGAAAATGAAAATGAATGAAAATGAAAATGAAAATATCTTTATTCAATTAGGCCCCCAAGAAGCACTTTTGAATCGTCAACAAAAAAACCCTTATGTCTATCACATAAAAATAATATTAACTAACTAACAATTACATTATGTTTGTCTCACTGTCTTATCTGGATCTACGTAAGCTAAGAATGTTATAATGTCTGTCTATCGGTCTGTCTGTCGGTCCGTCTGTCGGTCCGTCTGTCCGTCAGTCAGTCTAGCTGTCTGTCTGTCTGTCTGTCTGTCTGTCTGTCAGTCAGTCAGTCAGTCTGTCTTTCTGTCAGTCTGTCTGAATTTACACCGGTTCCAAAAGTTGAACTACCGAGAAGATTCCGGCAACAAACTCGTGTAGTCACTCTTTTCAATTATTAAGTTACAATGTTTAATTACACAGTAATGGTATTTAGCAGTGCAGTGTCGCACAGAGTATAAAAAAAGGTATATTAACGTACCAATAAGTACCTAATGACAAGCATATTTACTGTATTTAAAGGCTGTCCGACAGTCCGACCGTTTGTTTGACCCATCCGGCATCCACCATGGCAAAAGTTGCTTTTTTCGTAGCTAATCTAATCCAGAGCGCTTAAACCACGACACCGACGAGCTTCTCACAAAAATCATGGTTCACCGCTACCTGCAGCCAACGACTCCCCGCGAACCTGACCAGGTCGTCTGTCCATCTAGTGGGAGGCCGTCCTTTACGCCTTCCAGTACGTGGTCGCAATTCTAGAACTTTACCGGCGGCCGTCTGCTCTGCGCACTGCCACTTCAACTTGTTAATCGTATGAGGTCACATAAATAATTACGCACAATTATTTTCTCGCAGTAAACATCACAGCGCAGAAGGAAACCCGTCACCAGGAGCTGATCCACGAGACGGTAGCGGTGGGCGTCATGTTTGCTAGCAAGGCCATCGTGCAGCTGCTCGCGAACCCATTCGTCGGACCACTCACACACAAGTAAGCGGCTACGTCACAGCATGCCACAGCCTATAAAACCCCACCCATAAAATCTTCATGCAGTCGCAGCGGTCTCACAGACGCACACCGATAACACGGAGCTCTGACGAGGTCTCCACGAATCCAGTTGCAACTGGACCTTGTCAGCGCTCTCGTAATTGGAGGGGTTGGGGGACGGGCGGTAACTGAAATTAGAGCGGGGTGGAGAGTTAACTCTGCTTAAATATGACAGCGCTGCACATTGATATTGAAGAGACGAATGAATACATATATCTGGCGACGGCCAAATTTGGTTATTAAATGATTAAATTAACTGAAAAATTATTAAATAAGCATGCTCTAATGTTATAACTTAAGTTTTTGATATGGATTTCATATGTTTTAAATGAATAATATCGTCACAAACTGACAAAATTGTCCGTCACGAGACCATTATTAGTAATACTCCCGCCGCGTCGTGTATCATCGATTTCTCTAATTAATTAAAGCAATTGAACACTTATTTTAGTGATAATCGTGTCATTTAAATTATAAAGTTACTTTTAAAATAAATTAGATGACTGTATGTTGTCACATGACCCTACATTTCACTGGACACAGGCCTTCCTACATGAGAGAAACACATGAGATGTCACTTATGTTAGGGTCTTAGCATCAGCACGCTGGCTGACTGAATGCGGCAAGCTGGGTCAATATTACTTGCCGTTCCTCTTTATGCACTAAATTAAATTAAAAACTCTTTTTCCCCCAGGATCGGATACAGTGTTCCAATGTTTACTGGCTTCATTCTGATGTTCCTGTCTACGCTCAGTAAGTTATTCTAATAAAATGTAATTGTTAATTTATTCCCTTTAATTACCCAATCAAATATACTGGGTGGTGCCGTCAATACGACAATAAATTAAAACATGGGCTATATTAGTTCATAGAAATGGTATCCCACTTTCAAAAACATCTCATTCGTTAAATAATTTCAGGACATTACATGAAATAGAGGAGCTCGGTGGCGTATTGGCTTGAGCGTTCTGGTTTCGAATACGTAAACAAAGCAACTTTCGCCATGGTCGACCCTGGGATGGGTCAACCAAAATTTATAATCTCGAGCTCCTCCGTGTTTCGGAAGGCACGTTAAGCCGTTGGTCCCGGTTGTTACTACAACCGCTTTAACCCACCAACCCGCATTGGGCCAGCGTGGTGGTGTTATGGCCCAAACTCCTCATGTGTTTCTTCCATGTAGGAAGGCCTGTGCCCAGCAGTGGGACGTATATAGGCTGGTGATGATGATGATGACTATGAAATAATGCAGCGAATGTTATATTATTTCATACAAATGTCATTAAATTATCAGATGAATATGATTGTTTTGAAAGTAGCAAACCATTTCTATGAATAAGACAGCCCATGTTTCTATTTATTGTCGTGTTGACGGCACCAACCTGTATATTTTTTTTTTTTTTTTTTTTTTACACTCACACCTATTATCTAGCCCAAAGTAAGCATCATTAAGAGCTTGTGTTATGGATACTAGATAACGGAGAAATAATGATAATAATATGTATATAAATATTAGAAATATACTAAATAAACATATAAACATCCATGACTCGTAAACAAATGTTCGTACTCATCATACAAACATTTGTTCCTACCGGGATTCGAACCCGGGACCTCTTGACCGAGTAGCCTGGGGTACAGACCACTCGGCCAGGCGGTCGTCATATTGTGTGCGAAAATAATAAAAATAACTTATAATTGGTTAGTAATTAAAATGTAATAAAACTAGAAAAATTTCACGTCCTGAGGCAGGAATCGAACCCGCGACCTTTCGCAATCTGGGCGACTGCTCTGACCACTGAGCCACCCAGGACTTGGGATATCCCTGTGGAATTCTTCTAGTCTATCTGTATTTGCGTTTATGAGCTAACGTCCACCCTACAATGTCGAAATATTCTATTTCAACATCCGAAACGAGTATTTTTACAAATACCGACGATTCGGTTAAGTTGGGGCAGTACTTTCAAATATTCTTAATTTTTGATTTAAACATTCAATAATTAATTCGGTAATTTTTCAAACATTTATAATAATGTTAAAATCAAAAATTAAGATTATAATTGGTTGTTCAAAGTCTTCGCCTTTGGTCGCTCCTACGGCGTTCTTTTCGTCGCCCGCGCTCTCCAAGGCATCGGGTCATCCTGTTCTTCTGTCTCTGGCATGGGGATGTTGGCTGAGAGATACCCTGATGATAAGGTGAGTGAAACAGAGGAATAATATTTTTATTCTACATAGGCCCCAGGAAGACAACGCACCTGCAATATCAAGTGATTTTTCCTTGTTATTGCAGGTGTCTATAGGCGGCGGTAACCGCTTACTATCAGGTGGGCCGTCAGCTTGTTTGTCATCTGGTTGTATAAAAAAAGTACTTGTACATTCTAAAACACTTAGATTTTTATTGCTTATGTCTAAGTCGCAGGCATCTGGTTAAATAAGCCTAAGCCGTTCATTTAACGCCGGCGATCAATTAAATGGCTGAACAACAACTATCCAAGTCATTGAGCGCGACGCCTAACCAGGTGGGTGGACGTCGTGTCAGTCATCTGATTAAATGAGCCATTCAAATGGACGCCTAAGCAGATCGTTTAGTTCGAAGAGCTTTTATGTGACTGTTTGTGTGACTGGCAGGTTCAAGGTTATTTTTTATGACCACTAAATCGTTTCGGTTATAAGTGGTCAAAAAAAATAACATTGAACCTACCAATTACTCCAAAACTCTTCAGTACATGACGCCTCGGCGTCGAATAAAGCTGAATTTTGCTACGCCAAGTTGTTAAGCGTTGAGTGGTTTATGAAATGCCTAGCCATTTGATTGGATGCCGGCGTTAGATGAATGGCCTAGGCGTCTAATTATGTGGCCAATTTAGCTAGATGGCTGCGTAACTATACTCATGTTGTGCGATAGTCAATGCAATTTAAAATGCAACCGGATCGTTGGTTTTCGCAAAGAGCGAAGAATCCGTGTCCTCGCAGATGGACCAGTAAGATAAAACGCAAAGGAGAAGCTAACAAACTGGCTGCTTGCAACTGTAGCCAGTGTAATTACTGGTCATGGAAGGCATTTCATCTTAGGCCTCAGGATGACAACGCACCTTTTTTTGTCAGGGAGAAATCTGTTTACAGACCTGCCCGCCGCTGGCTAGGCGACGGGCGTGTGTGGGGATCGCCCAGTGATATAGACACTGGGAATACCAACTAAAACTCCCCGGTAACTCCACTGCCCTTTGCAGGGGTAGCCTAGGCTCTGCCGAATCAACTTCACCAGCCCACTCGCAGGCAACCCAGCCTTACGGCCAGGTTTTGCGCCGATGGAGATTTTCCAGAGTCACTTGGGCAGGCTGACGACGCACCTGCAGTATCAAATGGTGTTTTTCTTGTTATTGCAGGTGTCTATAGGCGATGATAAGCTTGTCATCTTATTCTTTTTAAAAAACTGCGCTGCAGTGCAGCATTATTAGTCTTATAACCAGACACAGAAAAAAATATTAGTACAGAAGTAAACACAGCGCTATATCTCATGTAGGATGCGAGTATTTGCGACCTAAAAGTTGTACGGGCCGTGATTTTCATAGCGCATGCGTTACGGTCTACGTTCTAGCAACGCGATTTTTTTATACAAATAGATGACAAACAAGCTGACGGCCTACCTGATGGTAAGCGGTTACCGCCGCCTATAGACACCTGCAATAACAAGGGAAAATCACTTGGTATTGCAGGTGCGTTGTCACCCTGAGGCCTAAGATGAAATGCCTGCCATTTGTTTTATACAAAGCACGGCAATTAATCCAACACCACCTGACCCCTTATTCTTAATTGTCGGATCACGGATTCAATTCGAAAAGTCACATGCCGTCTCGCTTTGATGCACCGCGATAAAAAGTGACAGTTAGCTATAGAGTTTCTGAAATTCGAATATTTTCCGACAGTTGAGAATAAGGGAGCTGATGTGAATCGGTAAGAAGAGTCCTTATGCGAAGACAGCTAGTTGTATCGTCGGTGGGCGTGCAAGACCGCGCAAGAGCAGTTTGCAATAAGTAATAACGCGTCTGTGCTTTTTGCTTATTTCACAAGATGGAAGAAAAAATATGATAATATCTTGGATATTTCTACACATTTCTTCGACTGAACTTGTTTGGGATTTCTCTGGGTGTTGTTTAATGAGAATCTGGTATGAGCTAATCAACGCTAAGAGCCCGCTGGCCAGATTTCTCAAAAGATATAGAATATTGTTGAAGTTGTACTGTTTAAAAAATGTATAAATGGTATTGTTTTTTCCAAAATTTATCAAAAATGATAACGATATTAGATTGCTGACATCAATTAAAACAACTATTAATAAAAACATACATAATACATAGTTATTATCAATTTTGTCAGTATGCCCATACATTTCTTAGTAATATGGGAACATGTGACGTCACCTGTTCCGTAGATTTTCTATGGAGCGTTTTTGGACGATGCGCGGCAACACATCAAACATGCCACTATATCTGTGAAACTATTGATCTTAGACATACTATTGCTTTTGCAATATTTGTTTATGAGCTATATTCTTACTTCTTATTTATGAAATTAAAAAGTTGTCAACTACCCTATTATCCACTTTCTTCTTTCAGGAACGAGGCAACGCCATGGGCATAGCGCTAGGGGGTCTGGCGTTAGGAGTACTGATCGGACCTCCGTTTGGAGGTCTGATGTATGAGTTTGTCGGTAAAACTGCGCCCTTCCTCATGCTGTCGGCTTTGGCTCTTGGAGACGGATGTGAGTACAGCGCCATCTATTAAGTCACGGTTGCAATTGAAATGCCACTTCTCCGAACGCATGGATGTCGGCTAACAAGCGAAAGGGAATCTATCTCTATGCCAAGCAACAGCATATATGCGTCCCTCTGCTGGGCACAGGCCTTCCTACATGGGAGAATTATATGAGGAGTTTAGGGCCATAGCACCACTACGCGAGCCCAATGCGGGTTGGTGGGCTAAAGCAGTTGCAGTAACAACCGGGATCAACGACTTAACGTTGAGAAATCACAATTGTTTGAACCATCTGGAATCAACCACGATGAAAGGTGGTTTGTTTTCGTAATCGAAACCAAATGGTTTAGGGTAGCGAGCTCCTCATCAGCCTAATACTAATATGGATGCAAATTAAACAAAACCAAAAAATACCCATTTAAACAGCAACTATTTGGCCAGGCTCTAATAAATTCCTGTATTTTCCTGGACAGTGCTTCAGCTGATGATTCTGCAGCCAGGCGTGGTACGCCAGGAATCAGACCCGCCTTCCCTCCGCGATCTTATAATGGATCCTTACATCATTGTTGCCGCTGGTGAGTGTCAAGTGAAAACCATACATCCGTGATTTAAAGGTCTTACGACGCATCGAAGCGTCTAGGCGTCCCACATGGAATGAGTTGGGCTCCTGTTCAGTACTACAAACCACTTTTTTTTTTTTGGAGTTTACTCCTTAAGAATCGATTTGCATATATAAGGGGCCCGGTATGAGAAAAATGTGAGGAGTAAAATCTATCGATGAATGACCTCGTTACGTGTTTGGTGCGCATCCTATGTCGCGCAACTATCTAATTTGGTTGTGAGTGTAGGGTATTGAAATTGACTATTGTAAAAAGTTTAATGTAAAAAATATTGCGTCGATTAGTTATAATAAATGTATATGAAATGAATAAATATATATTTATATATGTATATTATTTTCATTAATTTGTTAATTTACCCTTTCATACAGTATCAATCTTTTTTAAGTTAAATAAACTCTTTTTGCGTCTGGTTAGACTATCGAACTTAAGGAGTAAACTCCAGTCGTGCGTCGGAGCTGATACACACAATTTTTCGGTTTGTTTTATGGCTTTTGTAATTTGTTTCTTTGTAGCTTGTAAGCTGAATAAAGTTATCACCAGTCTATATACGTCCACTACTGGGCACAAGCTTTCCTACATGGGAGAAACACATGAGGAGCTTGGGCCATAACACATAAATTGAATCAGTAGAAAAGTAGCTGTCTTATATACTCTTCTTACATTCTGCACTTATTTATTCTATAAATGAACCTCGATTCCTAACTAATTTTTCTTCCCAGGTGCCATTACCTTCGCCAACGTCGGCATCGCGATGTTGGAACCAAGTCTACCTATCTGGATGGCTGATACCATGGAGGCGCGTCGCTGGCAGCAAGGAGTTGCGTTTTTACCTGCTAGTATCTGCTATCTCATTGGTAAGTGTGAGGAAAAGAAGATTTCATCTAACTCATTAGGTTTACTAGGTGACTTGGAGGAGCAACTGTCCAAATAGCTGACTCCACATATTGATCTAATGCATTTTTTTTGCAATATGAACACCCTATTTACGTCGACGGAATTACCCCACAGTAGGTATTATGCCATATCGTAAAACTGTGAAACAGTTCGCTGTGTTTCGGATTTAATTGAATTGGTGACAACGCACCTGCAATTCCAAGTGATTTCTTCCTTGGTATTGCAGGTGTCTATATGCGGCGGTTACTACTTACCACCAGGTGGTCTGTCAGCTTGTTTGTCATCTAGTTGTATGAAAAATATATATTAATTTAAGCAGCATGTAGAATCTTGCGCTTTATGATGGGATGCATTACCAAGTGATAGTTTCCTCGTTATTGCAAGTGTTAAAGGGGATGCTAGCCACTTACCGCTGGGTTGGCCAACGGCTTGCTTATCATCTAGTTGTATTATTATTATTATCTTGTATTTGGGGGTTTCCGGTCTTGTGAAGACTGATTTGTCACTGCGACCTAAAATATATATTGTGACTTGCCACCAATAGTTTATAATAAAGCCTTGATTTGGGCACTTTCCATAAATTTTAGGATTTTCCCAACTTCAAGGGTCTTAATTTCATTTGGGTCAATAGTGTGTCTCCCCAGATGAAGGCTTCGTTTGTGGATAAAAGGTCCACAGATGCAAAGGAGGTGCATTGGGGTTTCACGCTCCTGTGCACAGAGTCCGCAAACATCTGAATCACTTAATTTTAGGTTGAATACCTGAGTGTCGGTTCAGTTTGCAGTGGCCTGTCAAAGCTCTAATCATGGCACTCGCGTTACTCCTGCTGAGCTTTATCAGCTCTTCAGTTCGTTTTGCCATGTATCAGAGATTTTGAATGTATCAAACCAGGTGTCCTTAGTATGAGTTTGCTTTTAAGAAAGTGAATGGGCTGGTTCTAGTTGTATAAACAATATCTTCATCAGAAAATTACTTTATTTACAGGAACCAATCTATTTGGCCCCCTCGGCCATAAGATGGGTCGCTGGCTGGCCGCTTGCTCCGGTCTAATCATCATTGGACTCTGTCTCATTCTGGTAAGAGAACCAAATAATATGGCATAGTGGATTTATTCGTGTGTGTTCACAAATCACCTAATCATGAATGTGCTTACCACGAAATAAAGCCTCTTGGGATGTATAATTTTAACAAAGGATTCGGCCATTTCTTTTTTGGCGCTCTCCATTTATTTTTTCTTTTTGAAACTTTCAGGCTTACAGACAAGTCCAAAGTACCAACAAGTTAATGTCTATAACATTATATCGTGGATCATGCACCTGATTGGTGTTATGCCAAATATCAATGTATAGAAAACATAGTTTACTACATTATGTACTGTACAACCGCGCACACAAACTAACAGCTCGTCGCTTCATTTCCTAATACCTAATTTCAAGTAGCATATAAGCTATAAAACCTTATTTTTGTGGTAGCGTGATTATTTGATGAAATTAATCGTGTTTAATGTTTCACTGAGTGATCATTTCCATTGGTGAAGCGTCATCATCATCACCAGCCTATATGCGTCCCGTTACTGGGCACAGACCTTCCTGCATGAGTTTTGGGCCATAACACCACCACGCTGGCCCAATGCGGGTTGGTGGGTTAAACCGTTGCAGTAACAACCGGGATCAATGGCTTAACCAGTCCACGAAGCACGGAGTAGTGAGAGATGACATATTTTTGATTGATCCATCCCCCGATCGACCATGGTGAAAGTTGCTTTGTTTCCGTATCGAAACCAGAACGCTCAAACCATAACTACGCCACCGAGCCCCTCAATTTATTATGTTTGTACGGTATCCAGTATCCTTAACACAGGCTCTTTGTTTATCTAGATCCCAATGGCGCGGAAACTCGAGCACCTGATCATCCCCAACGCTGGTCTGGGCTTCGCCATCGGCATGGTGGACTCCTCCATGATGCCGGAGCTTGGGTTCTTAGTGGACATCCGCCATGCCGCCGTCTACGGATCCGTTTATGCCATAGGAGACACGGCGTTCTGTCTAGGATATGCTGTTGGTAAGATATAGGAGCAAATAACCTATATTTCTTAACCACATTTAGGTTTTTTGCACAAGTTATAATATATTTTTGTCAATGTCTTCTTCTTTATTTAATGGCCTCTCGTAATTACGAATTTTGCCAGTGTCAAGTAAAAATTAATGTGCAAATAACTTGCGGCAACGTTGTACGATGATTGGACAAGACGAATTCGTTTTCCGAAGTAAATGTGGTCGCCGGCCCGATAAAACAAAATGGATGCTGTCAGATGACTAGGGATACGCACAACCTGTCGATTTCACAGTCAGCCGACAACAACCTTTGTCAATGTCAATTTTTTATATATATTAGCCATCAACCAATCGCACGGGCCCAGCAGAAAATCAAGCGTTGTGGCTCTGCGTAGCCATGACATCATGCTGAGCTGGTCACCCTATTGGTTACATTAGTTCTTATAGTATTACCTAGTCGTAATATGGTTACCGTTTTGTAATTTCCTAAAATTGAGACCAAATAAACGTCTTTTCTTTCTTTCTGTAGACTGCCACAATTCCAGACTGAAAAATTGGCTAGTATATATGCGAAATATATTATCACTAGACTTTATACGTCCCACTGCTACCACCACGCTGGCCCAATGCGGGTTGGTGGGTTAAAGCGGTTGCAGTAACAACCGGGTCCAACGGCTTATCGTGCCTTCCGAAACACGGAGCAACTCGAGATTAACGCGATCTCGCGAACTGCACGGTTTCAGAGAAACATTCTCCCGCGTACGCTCAGGTTGTGGAATGAGCTCCCTGCAGAGGTTTTCTCGAACGAGTACAGCATGGGGTTGTTCAAAAAAGGCGTGAAAAGGTTTTTACAGGGTCGGCAACGCGCAAGTGATACCCCTGGTGTTGCAAGCGTCCATAGGCTACGGTAACCGCTTACCATCAGGTGGGCCGTATGCTTGATTGCCACCTTAGTGGTATATATAAAAAAAACTCGAGATTATTTTGATTGATCCAGCCCTAGACCGACCATGGCTCAAACCAATGAGCCACCGTGCTGCTCGTTGCCGTACCTAACTAAGCAGAATCCTATTATGTTTCTCTAGGCCCAGCCTTCTCTGGGACACTGGTGAACAGTATTGGCTTCGAGTGGATGCTGGTAATCATCGCGATTCTCAACTTTGCGTACGCGCCGTTCTTGTTGCTGCTGAGGTCGCCGCCCGCAAGAGACGAGAAACAGGTAAGATAGTACAGACACCACAACAAGTGTAACGAATGGGTATTAATATACACGTTGGCACATTTAGATCGGTCAGTATGGGAAGTCTGAAACTGTAGGACATACGAAAAACTCTTCTCAGGAACCATGCCATCGATTTTAGTAATAAGAAAAACTGCATTCATACATTTAATAAAAACGTTTACTTCGAATCGAACCCGGACGTTTGGAAAAATAAAACTAACACTATTTCTATTTAGATATTGATTGTGTAGGTCTTTAAGCAGTAAACATTATTTCGCGTACGCATCCAGGTCGCTCACGATTCACGAAGGACACAGCGTAACCACCCAAAGAAACTAAAAGAGCACCAAAAATCTATAAATACTTACCACATCAATAGTTCATAGAGTTTGCGTGTGTCTGAATATTCTATAGGTCTATTATTAACGTTGTTGCTCTCGAGTGCCTCCAACTTGACTTGATTGTTGCTAAGCAGGCATCATAAATACTCATACATACATGACTGTTTGTTGCCAGTATAAAAATAAAATAACAGAGAGATGTTCCTGTGGTGGACTTTCCGCCACAATGTTACACTGGGGCCACCGCCTTACAATCTAAGTGAACCCACTATATTTATTCACTTGGACCAGCGCCTAACATACGTCATAACACGCGCTATACAAATGGACATACATGCCTTCCTCTCGCACACGCATCAAACCGCATCACGCCTGCCTGCTTGTGTGCCGATCTGCGAACGCAAAACAATTAGAAGATTTTAAAAATATACCCACTCCGTTTTTATGTCTTACTTGCTCGCTACTGATTTTATGACAAAAATCTTTTTTATTGTTTATGTTTTAGATCTGTACTGTTTCATTAATATATAATTCTATACCTAATCATTTAATATTCTTCATTATTCGTGTTCGTGTTTTCTGTATTACCTGTCTTCTGTGTTGTGAAGTGGAGTTGTCGCGACAGTCAATGGTAGTGATACTGGTATTTTATGTGGAACCTTTTTTTGGGGTAATATTCCCACATTCCAAAACTGAAAAATAGTTAAAAATATGCAGAGCAGTGTTGAATCGTCCGTTTTCTTTTTATTTTCTTTGTTACGTGGTACAAAACAAGTATTTATATAGAAAAAACGGCAACACAGCCAAATTTTCATCATGGCGCATATGTCCCTTTGGTGACGTTTATTTGACTTCTGTGTCGCCCCATCTTATTACCATAGTGAACAACGTTGAAATCGATGAAAAATTACAACATTTGTACAAACAAACTATGCATGAAAATTAATTATTAGTATTTTTCGTAGATTTAGGAGATTTTTTCTGTTTTTTGAGATACTGTAGGTCACATCTCTTTTGAAGACCGATTAATTATTTTTGTGAGAGAGCGTGACTCACGAGCATACCCCTATTCACAATCGTTGTGAGCGATTACTCTCTAAAACTCCGTGTATGTATCTTTTCATTGCAATACATAAAATCGAGACAGAGTGTTAGTTTTCAACCTAAAACTTTGTTTGGATGTTTCTGATAAGTGGCTAATTTTAACTCAGAGATAAAAATGACATAAAAATAATAATTTGTGATAATATTTATTACAGAGCCTGATAATAAGCGACAAATCGTCCGTACGGTATGTGAGCTACCAAAACGAGGAAGAAGAATAAGACACGAATCCATTTTGATCGACCGCCATCTTGACAACGCATCATTAATGTCTCTGGAGTAAGACATAAAAAAATTGAAAAAAAAATATATATTTCATCATGTATTAATAAGTATACGGGGTTTTGCTTAGTAAAAATATATATGTATACAATGTGGTTAGATAGTGAATACAATAATTACAGATTTTCCAATAAATGCAAAAATATATCAACAGATATAATATTTCCAACGTAATTTATTTCTAATAATTTTCAAAAATTAATTCTTTTTTTTTATATTTTACCTATTTTTTTACATAATAAAGTTTAGTTTAGACGTCTTAGGAGTGCCAACTTAACTGTATTATTGCCAACATTTTCTATTTATATACAATAATAAATATAATCAATATTATAACCCTTACAAGTTTAGATGACATATTAATATAACCCGTAGCAAATAATGATATTTAATAAAGGATTTGGAATGCTTATTCTAATAGTAAAGCCTAGCGAGTGTGACCAAAGTGTGTAAACATATTTATTATTAATAGTATACATAACAATAATTAAATATATTTATTAATAATATACTGTAGGAATTGCCCAGAATAATCTTATATTTGCTATAATCTATACCTCTATAGATATATCTTTGTCTATTTATGTATACATTTCTATTTTTGATTCGATTAAGTTAACGCATTGACCAAACTATCCTTACATACTTTTATAAATGCATATTATTTACAATAAATTTAAATTAACTATCAAATATCAATAATTGAATATCAAATATCGTATAATTATCACTCCTTTACCAATAAGACCTAGGTACTACTTTACTCAATAAAGGAGTGATATCATAGATATGTGTCTATTTTTGTTTTAACTATATATCTACATGCATATTGCCGTTTAGACAGGGTGTGCCGTAGATAAAACAAACATATCCTGAAATATCAAACTACTTAGTAATTCACTAAAAGTATGCGTTTCAGTTAGAAAATGAATCTTTAAAATTTGGTGTTTCTTAATTGTGTCGGATTATTAGAGGTTTTATTTGACATAAATGTATACAACGTTCAGTGAGCTAATATTGTTATGCCAATATGTATACTGTATGTATACTTATATTTACCTATATACATTTCGTTTGTACACATTTGTTGTATTATTATAAATAATATTCGTATATCATTTTGCGTACGTGACTTTGACAATATAGTTTCTTATACCTATTTAAGTCCTATTATACAAAAATGTATAATATATATTTTAAAGTATACAAATATATGTACACAATATATTATATAGACAATAACGCATAACATAAATTCTATTGCAATACTTATGGCCTTTTGATATTTTGTTTTAAATTATATTTAAAAAATAATAATTATATGACAATAATTTGACGTTTTTCAAAACACATGTTGTATGAGGCACTTATTATTTGTTAAAAATTTTTGGATATAGGACCAAAGGAAAGTAGCTGTTTTTTAAATATTATAAAAATACTCTGAGCTTAAAAATGTATATACTTAAAAAATATAATACGCAATATTCTTAGTCTCATAAAATGTATGAAATTATAAAAGTTTGGTCCAACATTAGGACAAGATTCATAATATCTTCATTAATAAAATATAAGTTCTGCGCAAAACACTCACGTTAAGTACTGCGTGCTAGATTTTTTTTATGGTATTTGTCGAAGAATAGGCTTAGGCTTATTTTAATTATGTATTCTATGATACTATTTTGTTTTTCAAACGTAGTTAACTACTATTTACAAATATCGACAAATGTGAATGATTAACATAGGTACATGTGTATAGTAATGACAATATATTTATTGGATAGATAGTAGTATGAGACAGACTTATTCTAGTGTAGTGAGTCTATAATCTATAACATATTCAAAAATTCGTCTAATTGTTAAATTATTTTATAGTTTTTGAATATATATTTTACCACACGGTCCTGTGATACCCTATATTGGTATAATAGTCTATACTGAAATACTTATTAGGTCAAATCAATTTAATACTGTCTTTTCTTTTTGAAGTACCTACAAAAAATGTCTCCGATTGAAAAATTTTTAATATCATTTTTTTTCATTATTATATTTACTAGCAAAGCGTTAAAATGAATAAAAGCCTAGGAATAAAATATAGAATATGTAGCTTGAGTGTATACGTTCCAAAATTATTTATTACTTAGTGCAATCAGTCTACTATAGGTCATCTTTAAAAGTGTAATTAAATGGAAATGATTCTATGCGAAAATATTAAGTGTTGAATTTTTGTTAAAAATTCACAAATAAAATGAAATGAAAACCTCCACAAACTAATTTCTTTTGATATATCATTCATAAGAATAGTTAATACTGATATTTGCGTAGCTAGTACCAATACAAGTTATATGCAAGTCAAATCCCGTTCGGCCGCCATTATTTATTTGTCATTACAGGTAAATTAATATGTAAGTTATTACAAATTATTGTGTAAATAATAATGCCGAAATAACAATAACTAAATTGTTTATTACTTCTTTATTTTATACGACGCATGATGTTAAAATTTCTATATTTAACTGCCGATACCGCAGTCCCACAACACTTGCTTAAGTTTTAGTGGCAATTTTAATGAATGCATAAGTAAAGCAAGTAAAGGTTTATGTATGGCTGCATAAATCATATTTGCTAAAAGCGTACGAATTGTTTCCATCGAATTCACCAAAAAAATAATATAAAGAATCTTAAAATCTGATAAAAATTCAAATTACAGAGCATCATTACTCCTTGTATATCCAGAAGAACTTCAATCTAAGACTCATAACTTCACAGTTACAGTCGAACTAAATATAATCAATGATATTTGAAGGCAAGTCAGAACAAAAATATACTTACCTACATAAGCCGCAAGTTCATAAAAACTAATTGAATGCAACCACTTAATTTAATTAAAGTTCTATTATATTATCTTGGAATCGCTTTTAGCATAGGAAAAAAATATATATCGTTGAGGTAAAAAATCATATGAATAAAAAATATAATCACATATTCTTCCAGTATTAGATATTGGTGTAGAACTATTTACGGTAAAAACATTATATCCAATGAAATGTTAGTTAAATAGTTGTATATACAAATCACCGCAAAAATCATTTTACTAAGTCACTCCTTGCATTTTTAATTTTTTAAATATGTAAGTATTTAATATTTCTGTAATTGTACACAAAAAAATAATACAAAAAAAATAGCAATACGACAATTATGGTTACAGTTTTAATACATTAGATATGGAAACATGTATTTTTTTTGTTAATAATAATTACCATTCTGTATTCTGAACTCTATAAAACATAATCGGCCTATGGAAATAAATAATAATGATGAAATTGTATTGAAAAATATACTCTGTGAGGAGTTATACCCATCAGTTATATAATTCAATAGATAATTTTTGTTTATCGATTAAGAAATATGTGTACCTACCTTTAGAAAGATATATTCTTGGCTAGCGCTGTTGGGTTGATTAATTGTTTATATTTATAAGTATTTTCTTCTGTGACTTGTTAAAATGATCCTAACTAGATGTTTTCTGCTTAATAGTGTTTGAATGTACAATTCCCGTACATAACATAATAGTTCTTTATTAATCTATTAGTAATGTAGTCATTCACATTTGACAAAAATAATTCATGTTGAAAGTATTAAATGTAAAAAACAATAGCTGGGTTTGGGTCCTTGACTGTGTACAACCACATTGTTTAACTATATTGATTGTCTGAATGACTCAAATAATAAAATGCAATTTAAAATAACGTACATTATATCGTTTAGTAAACTGACTTATTATGTCACTATTACTGAAACTTAGAACTCATGAAGTGAGCAATAATAATAAATTAATATAAAGTATTTAATACGTGAATTTAAAAAAAAATGCACATGTTACGAAGTTATTGTATTTTTCGGCGTAGTCATTTGTAAGTAGACGATTTAAATAAACTCTACACTATCAGAGAGAAGAATATATATAGATAAATGTATAAAGTGGTACTATAACATTGCTATGAAAATATCACGCCATTTCTCATTTCATTTTTACAGGCAATCTTTGAAAATAATAAACATCACTTATTTTTTTCTAAACTGACAGTTTCTGCTATTTATTCTTTTGCTGGCCGTCAGAGCCCCAACGCCATTAAGCTTCGGTGATTCAAATATTGTTGTAGGTTCTGAAAGTCCCTAAAGACAAAAAGAGAAACACACTTCTCCTTATCTATCTAAATAGAGTGTACGCTATTTTAAATTAAAACTATGTAAATTGTATGTACGTAAATTTTATTTTGAATAGTGATCATTTTATTGCATAGGTCATATCTATAATTCATTCAGATTTTCAGAATTGTGTAAATAAAAATCATATGTTAGTTGTAATGTAAAATAAAAAAAAGCCGTGAGCTCAAGTGTATCTCAGTAATAAGTCATCTTTGTAAAATATACAAGATATTAATATTCTCTTCTTATATAATAATATATATACAAAATGTATAATCTTATATTTTAGGTAGTGAAAATGTGTTTTTATTAATATGCGAAACCTAAACATTATTATAGAAAATAAAAATAATAAATAATTGTGATAGATACTAGTGATATTTTTATGCTTTTTTAGATTTAAGATAACATAATGTATTTAAAAATAAAAAGAATAAATGAAGCTTACAAACGTTAAATATTATTTGTTGAAATTATTTGTTAATTTATCTTTTAAACATATTTTTTAAATGTATGTTTTAGCATATTGTGTATACGTTATATTAATTGTATACATTATTTTTGTAAAAAATTTTTGCTCAAAAGTGTATCATAATTTGGTTTACATTTTTTTATGTAAGTTTGTTGCGTTGTGTATAACTTTAACGAAATATGTTAGACGTCTGGTCCTGCCCTTCTTAGTGTATATTATACAATGTATGCTACACGAATATATTTTATGTCGTTTGGTAGGTATACAAATTTACTGTTATGAATAAATATATAATATTACTTATTGTGAATCGTTTGGGGGTGTCGTTTTATTAAAATGTGGGTATATGAACTAAAAACGGTGTTTTATTTCTTAATTAGTGCCCCCCCCCCCCCCCCGCGGAAAGTTTTTTAATTAGTGTTATTTCTATTAATTATATGTTATATTCACTCTATTTCTATTAATTATATGTTAAGCCCCACAAAAAAACATTTGCTTTGTTTTGTGGTACAAAAAAGTTTTTTTTATAGAAAAACTGCAACATAGCCAAATATTCATAATGGCGCCTACGTCACTTTGGTATCGTTAGTTGACTTTTATGTCGCCCGCCATATTGCCATATTAAATATTGGTGAAATTTACGAATTTTGTACAACTATACATGAAAGCGAATTATTAATGTTTTTCCTTCTTTCTGCACCCGTACCACCAGCTTCTATCGCGATCCAGTTTAGGACCTAAACTGAGTAGAATCGTTATATTCGTACTACGACGCTATCTACGACTATGACAGCGATGCAGTTTAGGAACCAATACTGAACCGAGCGACATATGAATCGCTTTTACAAAGATGGTGGTAAGGCCCCAGGAGACTTTTCCTGATTTTTTGAGACAGTATACCCCGCATATGGAACATCTTCTTTTGACTTTGACAATATTTAAATTTTGTGTGTTCGATCGTTAGCTCCACTCAATAAAAATCCGTCAAATTATGAAACATTTTAATTAAGTAGGTAAGTACATTACATTTTAATTTAATCAATTTACACTTAGCTGTTAAGCCGAATAAATTTATCTTAAGATTTTACTTACAATTAATTAATTAGATTCTCAACAATACAATACATAATTATTGTTTGCGACTGTAGGTAGATAAAGGTCTTGGCAATTATTTATTTATGTATTTTGGTTGGGTTGTTCAATAAATAACTTTTTTTATACAACTAGATGACAAAAAAGCTCACGGCTCACCTGATGGTAAGCGGTTACCGGCGCCTATAGACACCTGCAATAACAAGAAAAAATCACTTGATATTGCAGTGCGTTGTCATCCTGGGGTCTAAGATGAAATGCTGTCCATGCCCAGTAATTACCCTGGCTACCTTTCCCTTCAATCCGAAACACAGCGAACTGTTTCACGGCTGAAATAAGAAAGGCGGTGGTACCTACCCAGACGACCCTACATACGAGTCTACCAGGTGGAGAAAATTGCTAGTTTCACTAGGTAGGTAGGTAGTGAAACTAGCAATTTTCTCCATCTCGTTTTATGAACTAGACATACTTTAGGCATTTCTTTTTAAATTACATTGCTTAAAATAAATGTTTAACAAACAAAGTAAAAAGATGACTATTTTATTTGCTACAAAGAAAGTTAAATCGAATATTTTATTTCATTTCAACTTTTTAAAAATCTAGAAGTTTTTAATGTATTATCCTTGGAATGCGAATGAGTATCCTTCGCCGAACGAATGTGGCCCTTTATCTTCTACGCCGTTCTCCCGGTACTGGAAACAGAAGAATAATGAGATTAAAAAAAAGGAATTTGACACCAAAAATTCAAATTCAGGTGAAACCTAGTGGACTGTGTTTCGGCCTAGACAGAGAGGGATATATTATAACAAAACGTGAAGAAAAAAGACAACAATAGCGGAACGCACTTAACTTAAGCGACAATACATAAAACTATTCGGGAGTTATATTCTGTGATAATAATAACTTTAATAATATGCAAACACTCTCACCTATTATCTAGCCCAAAGTAAACATCATTAAGAGATTTATTTGGTATATTTCTAATATTAAAAAGTTCTAATAATTAAGTCGGGACTTGAAATTAAGTACCTATACGCTGTAGAACTGCATTTTTTTTAAAAAGAAGACATACGCGTAAACCGCAATTGCAAAAAAAAACGAGTTGGCAGAAAAAAAATTAAAAACATTGTTGGTGTTACTGTATAAATAATAGAAAGGTGTTGCCAACATAACATTTTTTTACTGTGTTTAGTTTGTGATAAACTAACCTGTCCGTCATCTTCCCCGCCCATTCCCGGTCTCCAGTTCTGAACGAAGTACTGGCCACCTGCACCAACATTACCGCGCTGACCGCCATCTTGCTTCTGTCACAGCGTAATATTTTTTTATGCGTTACAATAGCTCCATTTGAAGTTTATTATTTATAACAATTATTTAATCACACTCAATCAGTAGCATATGACTTTTTCATTTGAGTCATCATTGGCCGTGCTTTTTATGAAAAAAGTAAGAAAAAAATTATGAAAATAGTACATGGGAGATGACTGCTCTACCGAGGACTTCGGATCACGTTATGAATTTCTAGTCTGTCGGTTTTTTTCATTATAAGGTACAGCATGGGGTTCTTAAAAAAGGCATGTATAGGATTTTAAAGGTTCGGCAACGCGTAAGTGATACCGCTGGTGCTGCTAGCATCCATAGGCAACGGCTACCGTAGGCTGGACGCTTGTAGCACCAGGGTTCTAACCATCAGGTGGGCCGTATACTTGATTGCCAACTTAGTGGTATAAAAAAGATCTGAATTAGAATTATTTACGGTATATTTACCATGTAATTTTATAGTTTTGAGTTCCCGATATTTCGGCGCAGTTGCATGCGCCATGATCACGGGTAGACTGCTGAAGCTGAGTAGAAGTCAATTTCGTTGCGGGCAGATATATCGATCTACCCTCTTTCGTTGACGCTTGCTACGATGGATGCCCCTACCATTGGACTCAGTCTCACTACTAACAAAAACTGGTTCCCGACACACAACACTGGATTCCAGAACTATACCAGAACCAAAACTATTCCAGAACTCAAAACTATAAAATTACATTGTAAATATCCCGTAAATAATTCTAATAAAAAAGATCATTTTACACTAGAAGTACTGAGCCGGCTTTGTATTTCAGTAATCACAAAAATTCCTGAAATGTGTGATGAGGACATCCGTAAGAAAACTAAAGTCACTGCCATCGCTCATAGGATTAGCGAGTTGAAGTGGCAGTGGGCAGGGCACATAGCACGCTGAACAGACGACCGGTGAGGCGTTCAAGTTCTAGAATGGCGACCGCGTACCGGAAAGCTCAAAGTAGGACGGCCTCGCACTAGATGGACAGACGACCTGGTCAGGGTCGCGGGGAGCCGTTGGATGCAGGCTGCGCAGAACCGTTCCATTTGGACATCGATGGAGGAGGCCTTGTGCGGCATTGGATTGGTAGATGAAAATCACCTGGTTTTGGTTCCACTGCTGGGGCTCGGGCCTCTGCTGGTTGTAGTTCTGTTGCAAATGGTACTGGTCTCTTTGCTGTTGGTACGCGTTCACGTAGTGTGTGTCTGATGGTGAAAGATTATTTTATTTATTTATAAATGCTTCAGCAACAGTATACAAATCACAGCTTACACATAAATTACGAGTACTTGAAATTAAAAAAACAGTCGATTACAGCTGAACACAGCAATAGCTTATTATACTGCATTCAAATTAAAAACTATGTTCAAGTTAAAAAAAAATATTAACCAAAAATCTTTTAAAATAAAAAATATACCTATGTATATAAAAACAGAAACTAAATTAACCCCCTTCAAAAAAAAACTAAATAACTACATTATCTCAAAATGTTACTACTCACTAAACGAATTCTTTAAAAATAATTGACTTATTTAATAATTTATTGTATTGTACCTATAATGACATATTTTATAATTATTGTATGGAAATATTATTGTTGAATGTTAAATTTATGAAACTTCTTTTTAATTTCTATTATTTTGTAAACTTAAATATATTATAATATTGCAGTGCCTGAAAAGAGCAACTTAGTTCTAAGCACAATGTATCTTATAAGACCTATTGTAATACACTTAGTTCGCAACAAAGAATTTGATTGATTTGATCACAAAAACAGGTAGGTAAAAGTATCTTATATTTTACTTTAGCAAATATTTATATGATGAAAGTGAAAATCAGAAAATATCCAACTATAAAAGTTTGCCATCACAGTAAACAACTTTTGCCCGCGACTTCACCCGTTTACAGTTTAATGCCCATTTTAAATCACCTTCCCACAGTACTATGAGGTCAAGCTATATTTATGGCTCTTCCCCCGATCGAGATAAAAAATGGCTTAGATTTCAATCTGGACCTAAAGCCTAAACTAAAGCTTTTTGCGGGATGCACACACTGATAAAATTAAAAAATATTTTGGTCATGTTTACGTCCTAGTGCCCAAACTCAAAACTTTAACCCTATCCAGATAGGATAGGTTTTTTCTTGAATATCTTTAATATACAGACACAGCTTTTTACAGTTTTATAATAGTGTATATAAATTTTGTTTTTTTTTATATAAAACTGTCAAAAAACACTCACACCAGAACACTACAAAGTATTGGTTTTGCGGTGTTCTCTACGTAATATTTACCTTGGTTAATCGGTGGCACTGGTTCAGGACTCTTAGGAAGATGGCTGCCTTCAAGGATCTAAAAAAGACATGAAAAATTATGCCAGCCAAGGAGGTAGGTGTTGTGTCACACTGTTAAAAAGTGTATTATCTTTTTTCGTGTCATTTGGCATACAAATGAAAGAAACAAAACACTGTATACATAACTAATAAGAGAAAGTTTATGAATTTATTATTATAAAATTGCGGAAATTTGGCGCCAGATTTGGCCACAGATTACAAATAACTATTTTTTTTGTAATCATTAAGAATATCCACTTTAACATAACGTTTACCAAACAAAAATCTGTTACCAATCGTAACTAGTACACGCCGCGCTAGCTATCTACCCATGCCTCTTAATATTACTTAGTAAAAGTGGAGACTCGATCAATGTAATCTATATATATATAAATGTTATGTTGGTTTGTGAACGCTTCAAAAACTCAAAAAGTTTTTTTTTTTTTTAATACAAAGCACGACAAATGACTCAACACCACCTGATGTGAAGCGGTAAGAAGAGTCCATATGCGAAGATAGCTAGTGCAGTTCAGACACTGCTCTAGCTGCCTCCACCTTGCCGGCCCGAAAGGTGCTTTTTCACGCCTCTTTTGAAGGAACCCATGTTATAGGAAGGAGGGAACACATGTGCTGGCAAAGAATTCCAAGTTCTGGAAGTTCGACAAACAAAAGAGCTACTAAATTTCTTTGTACGTGATGTTGAGGTGGAGACAGTGAATTGATGACTCCGAAGACCGGCACGCGTGCTCCTGAGTAGGAATGGGGAAGGTGGGATAAGGTCAAATAGCTCTTCAGAACACTCTCCGTGATATAGCCGATAGAAGGCGCTAAGCGACGCAATGTCTCGACGCAATTGCAGAGGCTCAAGGTTGTTGGTTACCTCTACATCGCCAACGATACGGACAGCACGACGCTGCAATCTGTCCAGGGCATCGAGTAGGTACTTGGCGGAGCCATCCCACAAGTGCGAGCAATATTCCACGCAAGACCGGACCTGAGTTTTATACAGCAGGCATAATTGGTCAGGCGTGAAAAATCGACGCACCTTGTTCAGGACACCGAGCTTCCGAGAGGCTGTTTTTATCACGGTTTCGATGTAGTTCCTGGAATTCAGATCGCAACATATCTCCATGCCTAGCAAGTTTAGGGAGCCCTGTGCCGAAAGAGTCGTGCCCTGAAGAGACGGAAGGGGAAGGAACGGCGACATTTTGGCAGTAAACGCGCACACCTGTGTTTTCTTAGCATTGAACTCAACAAGATTGTTAGATCCCCATTCAGATACGAGGTTCAACACCCTGTCGAGCTCAATGGCAAGATTCTCTCTCTCCCTCTCGGTTTCAGCGCGCCCAGCTCCTGGGCGACCGTAATATCCCCCATGCACTGTACTGTCATCTGCATAGCAATGAATGTTTCCTAACGGAATCATGTCATTGATATGAAGAAGAAAGAGTGTGGGGGATAGAACAGAGCCTTGTGGTACACCAGCATTCACTGACATGAACCGCGAAGCGCATCCATCTGCGAGGACACGGATTCTTCGCTCATGCAGGAAGCCGGCGATCCAGTTACAGAGCTGAGCGGGCAGACCGTATGCCGGGAGCTTGGAGAGAAGAGCCCTGTGCCAGACCCGATCGAACGCTTTGGCAATGTCAAGGCTAACTGCCAGTGACTCACCACGTTTGTCAATAGCTTCACCCCAGACATGGATTAAGTACGCTAGAAGATCACCCGTTGACCGGTTCGGCCGAAACCCGTACTGTCGATCATTAATTAATGAGTGATCTTCTAGGTATCGGATCAGCTGGTGGTTTAAGATCCGTTCCATGACCTTGCAAAGAACTGAGGTGACAGCTATCGGGCGGTAGTTAGCTGGGTCTGATCGGTCTCCCTTTTTGGGGACCGGTTGCACATTGGCCTCTCTCCAAGATTCCGGCACCCACCCAGAAGAGAGAGAAAGACGGTATAGCCGCGTTAAGACAGGAGACAACTCCGCTGCGCAGTTTTTCAGTACTATCGCTGGAATGCCATCAGGTCCACTAGCTTTCCGGACGTCGATTGACTGAAGCTCCGCACGTACATCACATTGCCTAATACGAATATCGGGCATTGTGTGGCCACAGTGGGAGAGTGTTGGTGGCTGTAAGTTGCAGTCATCGATTCGGGAGTGAGCAGCAAAGAGTTTTACCAAGAGATCGACTTTCTCTTGCGGCTTGTGAGCTAGCGAGCCGTCAGAACCTCTCAACGGGGGCAGCGAGGGTTGACAGAAGTTGGATTGCACGACTTTGGCCAGACGCCAGTAGCTACGGCTTCCCGTAGGATGCGTAAGAAGTTCTTGGCCAACTCGTGCAACGCGCTGTGCATCCGCTCTGATGAAGGCCCTTTTGCAGGACTTGGTGGCGTTGTTATAGGCTGCTTTCAGTGAGTCAATGTTGGGATCCCCGCAAGCTCGGCCCCTGATCCAAGCGCGGTATGCCGACTGTCTGTTTTCAACAGCTAAGGCACAATCGCGGTTGAACCAGAGGTTACGCCTACCCCTACTGATGAGATCGGAGTGAGGGATATAGTACTCCATCCCTAACATGATCTCATCAGCAACAGCAGTAGCGCTAGCGTTCGGGTCCAGCTCACTGAAACAGCGCTTCCTCCAAGGGAATCCCGCATACCGTCCCAATCTGCCGACGCATAGTGCCAGATGCGGCGTTTGGCAACCATAGGTACCGGTGGCGACGCCCGTGGCACCCCAGCGGATACCAGGCAGTGATCCGATGTTCCCAAAGGAGCACGAACCTCTAGCCGATATCCATCCGGGCGAGTCGTCAGCAGAAGGTCCAACAATGAGGGCGCGTGACCGACAATGTCTGGAATCCTGGTGGGCTGGTTTACCAGTTGGGTCAGGTCGTGCGTGAGAGCGAAAGCGTGGGCAGTTCTACCAGCATGGTGAGTTTTAGAGGAACTTAACCACGACTCGTGGTGAGCATTGAAGTCCCCTAAAAACACCAATTCCGCGGTTGGAAACTGCTCCTGCGCAACATCTGCCACCCGACTAAGATGTTCGAAAAGTCGAGTTGTCTCCATGTCACCGCTGTAGGATCTATAGAGGCACACGTAGATTCGGCTATGTGTGCCCAGGTCCACATTCACCCCAAGAATAGAGTGGGAAGGGTCCTCCAAACAGCGCAGACGGCGACAGCAAACATCCGCCCGGACAAACAAGCATACCCCGGCCTTCGCTTTGAAGGACTCTTCAAGAGCGTAGCCGGGGTAATCCAAGTAGCTAGTGTCTGCCGGGCGAAGTATTTGAGTCTCCGTCAAAAACAGCATTTCGGGTCGAGCCGTCTCAAGATGTTGGTGGACGGCATTGAGGTTAGCATGGAGCCCACGGATGTTAGTGAGCCCGACCTCAAACAGCGTGGTTGTGGTGGGGGTGTGCACCGCTGAACGACCTAAACTGTTTGTGAGCGCTGCCATAGTTAACGATAGAAGGAGGAGAGGCGTGAATTGGGGGGACGTTGCCGCGATATATACGGTCAAAGCGTGAGGCCTGTTTCCCCAGGTAATAGCCGACAGTAGAGAAGCGCTGACCCGCCGAACGGAAGGGCCCCCGAACCCCCCCGGGAATGGCCGCCGGGACCCCACCACCCGGTCACCAACCGGCACGACGGACCACCCCAAGATTATGCGTGGCATGATAGGGCAGCCTCACGAACTGGTTAGGTTCGCTTGGGCCCCTGTACTGTACCACGGGCGGCCAGCGGAACAGCCGTTTCTTCGGGTCTCCCTGGTCGGCGGGTCAATGCAGTCCACCTGGCTCTGGTTAGACGGAAGCCGTCACTGACCGCATCCATCGCCGCAACGTCCCCCCAAGCTCTGGTTGTACGCTGACTGATCCCGGAACGCGACCACAAGTGGTCACTTGGCGGGTTTTACGCCATGCGTACGGTGGTCACTAACCAGACGGGTGTTCAGACCCTACCACCAGTCGAGCAGTTGGTAGCTCGGTAATCCCTTAGTCGCCTCTTACGACACCCACGGGAAGAAATGGGGCGGTGAATTGTATTCTTAATCCGTCACCGCACGGACAGTTCTGCACCGATTGAGTCGAAATTTGAACATGATATAAAATCCGCATCAAGGACTGTTTTTATCTATTTTTTGCATCAGTCACATATCTGCGACCGCGAGAAAACAGTTTTTATAACGATGCGCCACTGCGAAGCGTGGCAGGGTACAGCTAGTTGTAAATAAACACAATAAACATAAAATAAACGAATAACTTAGTCAATGGAATGGGTATATCTATTTATTGTAATTAAGTTATTTATTTACCTACTTATATGATTTATATGACGCAAACAACCTCACAAAGACAGGATCTGAATCCTGCTTTTGTAACCACAAACTGTTTTATACTTAACAAATAATGTTCTCGTGTAAGTGACTATGTATTAGGTCTTTTTGAGAATACTTTTTTTTATATACAACTAGATGACAAACAAGCTGACGGCCCACCTGGTGGTAAGCGGTTACCGCCGCCTATAGACACCTGCAATAACAAGGAAAAGCACTTGATATTGCAAGTGCGTTGTCATCCTGAGGCCTGAGATGAAATGCCGTCATGCCCAGTAATAACACTGTAATTATACACTGCAATTATAGTTGCGAAAATGCTACTCAGCATACGAACTACCATCAAAAACTTTTTCCATTCATTATTAAAATTGCGAAAAGATGGCGCCCAAAATGGGACTACTACTACACGGCATACGAATTACTATTAAAATGTTTTTCAAGTCATTATTATGATAAAAAAATGTCACCTAATGTGGGACTTCACAATACAAGAATTACTTTTTAAAAAAAAGTGTTTCATACAAACATTCGCTCAAAAATTTGGCGCCCAACATGGGACTACACAGAACAGGAGCTATATTGCTAGCGTCATGACGTACTGACCTGGAAGCCGTCCTTGCCTGCTCTATACTTCAGCTTGACCAGCTGACCATTAGGGTCTTTGTACTGATAGGCTCCCACTCTCGAGCCATCAGGTTCAATGACCTCACCAGCTGACAAGCCGTTGTCTGACGCGTACTCGAAGCGGAAGCTGCCCTCTGGGTGAAGAATTTGTGACATATGTCAAAATGACTTAACATAATTACGAATGGAGTAAAGGTGGTCTCAAGGTGAATATCTGTCAACTGTACTTAGGCATTACTTAATCCAACTTAGTCCAAAATTAATAAAGTAAGACAAAATTAACTAACGAAGATGCTCCTTCATTCTTCGGAAGACTCGTTAAGGTATTGGTCTCGCTTATTACTGCAACCCGCTATCGCTGCCAAGCTCCTCGTGTGTTTCTCCCATGGAGGAAGGCCTGTAGCCAGCAGTGGGACGTATATAGGCTGATGGTGATGAAGACAGAGACAGTGTCACTGGAGGTCACACTAGGATGCCCTGTGTTGTGGAGACCAGTGTCGTTCCTTAGGTTTAGTTTTCCGAAACACAATTTATCAGTGCGTATGTCATTGTCAGTGTGTATAAAAGTATGTTATCGCGTTTGGTACAGAAGACAGCAACTCAAGTGAAACAGTTGCACTGCGGATGCCGGCTTTATTACGAATAGCGTAAGGGTGGCCTCAAGATCTAACTATTAAGCTTTATGTGCTGTCAACTGTACAATTGGGACTTTCTTTAGATGTGAGTGAATAGGGCTGTCGGTATTAAGAAATTGAGTGTTAAAAAGGAGCATCTCAATTAGGTTAAATGTACTCTAAGCCCTCCAGAGTGTTACGTGGATTTTTATTTGTTAGGTTATATTCATCATTAGGTCATCATCCTCATCATATCGGCCTATGATGTCCACTGCTGAACAAAGGCCTCCCCCGTCGATTTCCAAATGGAACGGTTCTGCGCAGCCTGCATCCAACGGCTCCCCGCGACCCTGACCAGGTCGTCCGTCCATCTAGTGGGAGGACTCCTACTTTGCGCCTTCCAATACGCGGTCGCCATTCTAGAACTTTAACGCCCCACCGGCCGTCAGCTCTGCGTGCTATGTGCCCTGCCCACTACCATCAACTTACTAATCCCATGAGCTATGTCAGTGACTTTGGTTATATTAGTAGTTCAGTTAAATACAGCCCGATATAAAATGATGATCCCAAAATAATATGACTCACCAGAAGTAAGTGCCTGCTTGTGATGCAGAATAGACGCTTGCTGCTCCTTCGTGAGCTGGTACGGTGCCCTCCAGGGTTCGGGCTTGGGGTACTGGACCGGCGCGGGGGCAGGAGCCACGTGGTGAGCTGGTCCTAAGTAGAGCATGAACTGACGTAATAACTTAATACAAAGCACGACAAATGACTCAACACCACTTGATGTGAAGCGGTAAGAAGAGTCCATGTGCGAAGACAGCTAGTGCAGTTCAGACACTGCTCTAGCCGCCTCCACCTTGCCGGCCCGAAAGGTGCTTTTTCACGCCTCTTTTGAAGGATGCTTTAGCAAGGAGGGTGTTTTATTTTAGATTTAAAAATTTTAAGCTAAGTATCGCTTTATACAGCAAATTATTGACTTTTTATTACTGTATTACTTATTTTTACTGTATTACTTATTTTGTATTACTTAATACTAACATTATATTCATTGTTCCAAAAGGATCTCCGTTTTAATTTCTATTATTTCTAGATGACCTTCTGGGCGTGAAAGAGGGGTCAAAGAAAAAAAGTGTCCCATACTAACGGTGCTCAGGGTGACCTCCTCTATAGATTCCCGCTAAAAAAGTAGGGGTCGACATGACATCGGACACCCTCTAAACATAAGCATTTAGGCTTCTGTTACTTCGGTAAAATAAGTCACTCATGAGTGTTCGGGCATATTGACGACCGGCTGGCCAAGTGGTCTGTACCCCAGGCTACTCGGTCAAGAGGTCCCGGGTTCGAATCCCGGTAGGAACAAATGTTTGTATGATGAGTACGGGCATTTGTTTACGAGTCATGGATGTTAATATGTTTATTTAGTATATTTCTAATATTTATATACATATTATTATCATTATTTCTCCGTTATCTAGTATCCCTAACACAAGCTCATAATGGTGCTTACTTTGGGATAGATAATAGGTGTGAGAGTATAAATATTATATTATATATATGTCATTCGATCTTTCGTCATTCGATGTTATACAGTAAACCCACTTTCCCCACCAGTGTAGATATACCAACCACTCCAAGATTCATGCACCGGCTTCGGCCGCCAGGGCTCGCTGATGGTGCTCTGAGGTGCTATGTCGTTGCCGGCGGGGGAGAACAGACCTTTGCTGTATGACTCCACCTGAAAACCAGATGAATAATATGATTAATCTGTGAGGTACCTTCAAATACATATACTTCACACAGTTCGCTGTGTTTCGGATTGAAGGGAAAGGTAGCCAGTGTAATTACTGGGCATGGACGGCATTTCATCTTAGGCCTCAGGATGACAACGCATCTGCAATATCAAGTGATTTTCCCTTGTTATTGCAGGTGTCTATAGGCGGCGGTAACCGCTTACCATCAGGTGGGCCGTCAACTTGTTTGTCATCTAGTTGTATATTTGAAAAAAACTTAGTATTAAGTTCACTATTGTAGGTTCTCTATTTAGTCCGGTAAGATACCACCGATCCCCCGACGCTAAAAGGGTTGTAAGTTAGACGGAGCTCGGTTGAGGATCTCAGTGACGTAGTGGTGTTTGAGTGCTCTGTTTTCGATTACAATAACAAAGCAACACTCGCCATGGTCGATCCAGGGATTGGTCAGACAAAATTTGTTATAACGAGCTCCTCCGTTCTTCGTCGTGCACGTCAAGCCGTTGGTCCCGGTTGTTCCTGCAACCGCTTTAACCCACCAACCCGCATTGGGCCAGCGTGGTGGTGTTATGGCCCAAACTCCTCATGTGTTTCTCTCATGTAGGAAGGCCTGTGCCCAGCAGTGGGACGTGTATAGGCTTGTGATGATAAGTTTGACGTGTCTGTATATCTGTGGGTCTGTGTATGATTCGGTTTTTTTATGTTTAAAAGCTGATGTAATCGTAATGGTTCTTAGATATATTTACTAGGTGGTAGGCCCGTATGTAGGGCCGTCTGATTAGGTACCACCGCCTTTCTTATTTCAGCCGTGAAACAGTTCGCTGTGTTTCGGATTGAAGGGAAAGGTAGCCAGTGTAATTACTGGGCATGGACGGCATTTCATCTTAGGCCCCAGGATGACAACGCACCTGCAATATCAAGTGATTTTTTCTTGTTATTGCAGGTGTCTATAGGCGGCGGTAACCGCTTACCATCAGGTGGGCGGTCAGCTTGTTTGTCATCTAGTAGTATATAAAAAAAATGAAGATCTGTTCAGGCGTTTGATGATAACCAGCTCATATCTACTCGACTAAAGGGTTTTAATAACTTTCACAGATCCGATTGATTTGTTTGGTGTAGGTATTAATTACTTCAATGATATCAAATAGGCTGCAGGATGCTTCATTCATAAGAATGGTCTCAATTAGAAGGTGTCAGATTATACATGACGATCAAAACCGGATTTTACTTAAAAATTTTAATTTATTTCATTCTTTTGTTTCAACTTATTGCGTGATGAAACTCAGTCGAGAGTTCGTCTTGTTCAGTTATCGTAGTACATGGGATCGCCTCCGTGGACAAGGCTTCGAGTCAACCTTATCCTATCGGTATAGTTCACGATTTCTATACATAACTTAGTCCACATGGTGTCGGCCAACGCGGCGTCCTCAGTACGCGTCGGTTGGAACAGTGCGGGATTCACCTGCACCAGACATTAATAATAAATAATAGAAAATTTAACATTTTAAGTGACCCCCGGCGTCATTCATAATCTATTTAACATTAAGACTATTCATAAGAGCCCAAACACTCTAAATCTGCTGTAAGTTTCTGAAGAATTAAGCATTTCGCAGACTATTTTCTGGTACAGCATCAGCTCAAGGTTATCGTTTCTTGCAAAAACCACCGAATCAACAGTAAAAAAAAATGCTAATCAATCGGATCTTTGAAAGTTAGTGAAACTTTTTTGTCAAGTAGGAAACGAGCTGATTAGTCATCAAACGCATGAACTTATTATTCATAAATTATAGTTAGGAACCATCCTCATCACGTCAGCTATCAAACAAGAAAAACCGAATCAAAATTGGCCTATTTGTTTAGAAGCTAAAATGCTACAGACAGATACACAGACACATAGATACACTGACAGACACGTCAAACTTATAACACCCATATTTTCGTCGGGTGTTAAAATGAAGGTTTGGCAACCATGTTTACTCCGTATACTGGCAAAACTACGTCTCACTGACGCACTACATCAAGTTGCACTCTCAAAAGCCGCAAGGAACACCTCATATACGTGTGATTTCTCCCATGTAGGAAGGCCTGTGCCCAGCAGTGGGACGTAGGCTGATGATGATGAATTCTTCTCAAGTTTGTTGAACTTAGATTTATATTGTGGTTTTTAAATTTTATCTTATTAATTTTAGTATGTCGTCGAGGGTTCCGTCAGCGTTCCGGCTTCTCAAGCAATGTTAGTGGAATCCCTTTTTGTATTACAACCGGATTGGTAACGATACCGAACCGCAGCCGATCCGTTTAGGAAAATAAATAGCAGAATTGACCCACTGCAATAACAGGGAAAAATCACATGGTATTGCAGGTGCGTTGCTATCCTGAGACCTAAGATGAAATGCCTTGCCTTTTATAATTGTAATTACAAATACAAGTACCAACTAGATTAATACTCAATTTAAAAGTGAATTACTGAGCAGCAAAGTCAGCCGGTTGCTTAACTGCGACACAATTAATGCTTAATTAGCTTCAACAATAATGCGTGACGAGTTAATTACTAAATGCCGTGATGATACGCATAAGTCTTGATATGTCTCGACAATGCGGTCAACATACATTATGCAAATATGCAACCAATTAGTGTACACGGCCCACCTGATGGTAAGCGATGACCGAAGCCTGCAGGCGCTTAACTTGTTTAGAGTGTAAGGCCCATGAAATTTGTCCTCATTACGAAATTGGTTTATTCCAAATAAACCATAAAGCTCCGACTGTGGCTGACTTATCTAGAGCGAGTATACCTGCTTCTATAATAGTAACTCCAGGAACTCCCGATGCTCCGACTGAACCAAATTCACCAGGTTTAACTGATACTCACGCCGGATAGTATTTTAATGCACCAAATTTGAAGGCCTAAGAAAAGGAACCTTCGGATTTAGTCAAGTGATACTGATGAAGACGTACCTATGCCTAAAAATACATTTTCATCTGATGATGAAAATATTTTCTGAGACGAGAAGACCACAGAAGATTACGTCTTTTCTGTGGACACAAGTTGATTATTTTTCTGTTCTTTATTGGTAAAATATGTTAAATTATGCATAATAGGTGGTTAATTACGTTTTATTTAAGAGTGTACTAGTTGTTTTCCTCTTTTTTTTAATATGTTGTTTTGAACTGATTAATGTCCACTTTGTTCTTTGCTGTAGACAACTAGATCTCATCTGTAGAAATAAAAAAAACTAAAATGTGATTTATTGCTCAAATGACGCAAACTGATCTCAGTCAATATAATTATACGAATGTTAATGGCTTACATTGTTCAAATAAAAAAAATAAGAGAGATAAGTAAGTAAAATTTTATTTTAATTTTTCCTACTGTCCAAATTTTGTGTTTGATCCTTATGTGATTGTCTTTCAAATGAGACCATATAGATATATCAAGGTTTATACTAGAAGGGAAAGGATAAGTCAAGTAATTCATAAGCGTTCGTAATTACTTGACCTTGCTAAAGAACTGAGGTGGCAGTTGTTGGGCGGTAATAAGCTGGGTATAAACGGTCTCCATTTTGTTGTGCTAGCGGCATTCATTTTATTTGCTACGTAGAGTCTGTTCGTTACTAACTCAGTTTCCGCCAATTTTCTAGTAATTTTGGAACGTTACCAGAATAAAAATACAAAATTAAGAAATTTAAGTAACCCCCAGCATCATTAATCATCTATCTAACACCATCTCATTGAGACTATTCTTATGAACCCAAGCACGCTTATCTGCTGTAAGTTACTGAAGAATGAAGCTATATCCTGCAGAGTTTTTGATGGCATCATCATCATCATCAGCCTATATACGTCCCACTGCTGGGCACAGGCCTTCCTACATGGGAGAAACACATGAGAAGCTTGGGCCATAACACCACCACGCTGGCCCAATGCGGGTTGGTGGGTTAAAGCGGTTGCAGTAACAACCGGGACCAACGGCTTAACGTGCCTTCCGAAGCACGGAGGAGCTGGAGATTATAAATTTGATTGACCCATCCCGGGATCGACCATGGCGAAAGTTGCTTTGTTTTCGTAATCGAAACGAGAGCGCTCAAACCACTACGCCACCGAGCTCCAACCTCTGATGGTATAGGATCAGCATAAGGTTAGTATGTCATGGGAATGTCACCGAACTGACATTAACCAAATTTCACATCAATCGGATCTGTGAAAGTTAGTCAAACCCTTTTATCATGTAGAAAATGAGCTGACTGTCGACAAACGCCTCAACTGATCTTCATAAATTATAGCTAAGAACCATAGCTTTCAAACAAAAAAACCATATCAAAATCGGTCCATTCGTTTAGGTGCTACGATGCCACAGACAGACACACAGATACACATACAGACATCCCCCTCTTTTTTCGTGGGGGGTTTAAAACGAAACTAAGAAATAATCTTTCTACAACCACAACACAAGGTTGCTTTGCATTCAAAAACAGAAAATTCAAATTGTTTTGAGTTGGATCAACAGATGGTTACATTAGGAAATTCAATACAAATTATGCAAACAAAGTTGAATCGGGAAATCAAGAAAATATACAAAATCACCTAATTATAAATACTTATCATATATAATTATTTTTTAAGTCTTACGTAATTACGGTTATTTAAGTTTTACTTATTGATAAAAATGTGATGATTAATTGGATTTTTTTTTAGATATTATTCCCTATGTGTCACCATTACTTACTTCTATCATCCTTGCCATTACTGAATTACACAAAATACGCAACAGCTTTTTTATTCATACCTATTTATTTATTTTCAGTTTACTACAGGTCTCGTAGGTATAGGTAATTTAGTTTTAAGGCGATACCTCGTTGGAACTAGCGACACCACTTGATTTATATTAATTGTGGTGAATATAGAACATAATAAACAAAAACGCTTTAGTGAATGACTAAAGAATGGTATTTGTAATTTTTTGAGATGTGCTCGGTATAAGATATTCCTCTACATGTAACCTATTTTTTCATTATTGCCGAAAGTGGCCACTTTTAACAATAATAAAAAATTTGGTTATTTATAGGTAGACACTTTATACAAGATACATCTTTAAAAATTACAAATACCGTTCTTTAGCAATTCTCTAAAGCGTTTCTGTTTATTATGTTCTAAATTCACCATAGTTAATAGCAATCAATTGGTGTCGCTAGTGTGCACGAGGTAGCCCATTAAGGATGTCTGTTAAGTTGTTGTGAAATAAATATTTTTCATTTTTTTTTTCATCTAGATTTACTCTGTGGTAGGATATGGTAGAAGGAGCTCGGTGGCGGCGTAGTGATTTGATAGCTCTGGACCCTAGTGTATGTTTCAATCGACACGAAACGAAAACGATCATCGTGTTAACCTCTCAAATCCATATATAATAAACAAAAATTAAAACCGACTTCAAAAAAGTGAAAAGCATAAAATTATGAAATTTAAGTAGGTACTCGTCACCTAGAAACATATTTTTTGGAGTCGGTGCTTTACGTTCTATTATTTCTGGAAACAACTTAGTACCAACTACAATAAATGTTTCTAGGTGATGAGTACCTGCTTAAAGTTTTATTTAAAAACCAAAGTACCCAACAGACTTTGAAAAAATTTTTATGGGACCAAATAGCAACTATTCCGCATCGAACAAAAAAATAATCACGTCACAATCACAATTCTCGGCGTAAAAAAAATCAAAAAAAATCATACCGACCGAATTGAGAACCTCCTCGTTTTTGAAGTCGGTTAAAAAGAGGTTTCCAATAACTCGCAACAGAGGCGCTGCTAGCTCTGGCCGTTTCCTAAAATGACTGCTTCTCAAAATGGCCACCTTCCCACATTGTCATACAGGGTGATGCCGTCAATGCGACAATAAATTGAAACATGGGCTATATTAGTCCATAGAAATGGTTTGCCACTTTTAAAAATATCGTATTCATTTGATAATTTTATGACATTTCTATAAAGTAATGCAGCCAATGTTATATTATTTCATACAAATGTCATGAAATTATTGAATGAATAAGATGTTTTTGAAAGTGGCAAACCATTTCTATGAAGTAATATAGCCCATGTTTTAATTTATTGTCGTATTGACGGCACCAGGCTGCATAATGGGCCTAATTCTGGCGGCACACTCTAAGTTTAAATTTAAGTACAGTATATCTCTTTCTCGCAATATATAATAGGAAAAAGATGGCAAGAATTCGTTTAGAGCTGTCATCTAAATTTAGAGAGATTTCAAAGGAACCATAGACAATTTTAGACGGCATGTACGGAGGTGCCTCCTAAACACTGCATTTTAACACGTTCAATAAGGTCGAAAATTGAATGCATGTTTCTAAATGTCAAATTTTAAGTCAGCGATCCTTTTCGTATTCATATTGAGAGAAAGAGGTAGACTGAACTTAAATTTAACCTTAGCATGTGTTCGCCAGAATTAGGCCCAATGTCTACTTCTCATAGGGTGAAACCGGGATAGATGCCGCAGTGGGAAAGACGCCTCCTTTTCAAAATACCTAACTTCCCAAACTCGCAACTACTAATTAATAGCATAAGTAGGAGCCGCAGTCACCCCGCACCTAAGCTGCCCACCGGCTGTCGTAAGGCTTGGAAGCGTTTTGCTCGTGCGTGCAACTATCTCCGCGGCGAACTTCACGAGCACGTAAAAGTTTTAAAGGTAAGTATTTGCCGTCATATAACTTTTTAAGTAGTAATAAATTCCGTTATATTTTTTATTACGTTAATTTACTGGTTCATCAAGTGTGCAGTTGATTGTTTTTTTGTTTTTAATTTATTTAAAAACTACTTGGGCATCTATCCCTATCAAAAAGGATAGTTGCCCTGATTTTTCGAGGGATAGATGCCGTTAGGGGCATACACAACACAACACAATCCACAACACCATCAACACAACATATGCCCAAACACAATATATGCCCATTTACTAAGGGCATCTATCCCTCCATGCCCCATATATGCCCATTTATGCCCATTTATGGTGTCAGTGTATATTTTTAAATTATTTTATATAACACACTATCCGAATGATCTCCTTATTGTGTTTTTTTAATAGCATGTTGAGACTTAATATATTTTTTTTAATTAAGGGATAATAATATTGTTGAATAATTCTTCTAATTATTTATTTAAAATAAATAAATAATCTTCTTATAAATGTTAAATATTTATTTTAAAAAACGGATGATTGAGACTTTATAATTAATATTTTAAAATAACAATTAAGAATTTTTGTTAGACAAAGGTTTTTAAAATTTAATTATGATTATTTGTATAATTTTTTAAAAAAGATATCAAATGAAATATTTAAAAAAACGCAAAATGTTTTTTGGAATTCGACCCATGTTTCTTGGAGACAATTGCTGTTTCAGGAGTCCCGCACTGCAGGCATCTATCCCTCTTAGTATTTTCATAGTTCGGCAACTATCCATACAGGTAGCCATACTAGCAACTATCCTCAAAAAAAATGGTTCCACAAAAAGCTAAATTTTGCAAAATCTGTGATTGATAGGTCGAAAATAAATAATTATAATTCAACATGAATGATTGAGCTAGCCCACATTCATAGAAATTATTCATATAATAAATATATTTTTAAAAATTAGAAGGCTTTTTCAAAAAGTGGGGCATCTATCCCGGTTTTACCCTAATTTATGTTTCCCAAAATAGCCTTCTTCCAACATTGTCAGTCCATGTCTACTTCTTAAAGTGTGTTTTTTATGTTTGTATAAATATGTTCAATGTGAACCTATTTTATTCGAAAATTACGGTACAGGTGTCGGGAACAAAAAAGAAAACATTGTGAGAAGCAGACATTGTAGAAAACGGGGTTGTAGAACACAAATAGTGGTTATTATAGGAAACATACATCGTAGGAATCAGACATCATAATAAGCGGATATTACGAACAAGCTGACGGTCCACCTGATGGTAAGCGGTTACCGCCGCCTATAGACACCTGCAATAACAAGGAAAAATCACTTGATATTGCAGGTGCGTTGTTATCCTGACGCCTAAGATGAAATGCCGTCCATGCCCAGTAATTACACTGGCTACCTTTCCCTTCAATCCGAAACACAGCGAACTGTTTCACGGCTGAAATATACTGTAGGTATACATTTATTTTGTATTGTATTAGGTGCAATAAAGAGTGTTGGTATATTATTAATTATACTTACATGTTGTCTAAATGTCTGAGGGGCGTAAAAATTGCTGTCTTGAGCCCTGATGGCAGCCGCGAAGAGGAAACACCAGAAACATATTAACTGGAATAAAAATAAAAACAAGAGTAACAAACTTGGTTAAAACACTAAAAACCTAGAAAAATCCTTTTGCAACGATAGGTATATAATAACTAAAAGGTTCGTTAAGGCGATACCTCGACGACACTAGCGACACCACTTGATTTATATTAATTATGGTGAATATAGAACATAATAAACAAAAACGCTTTAGTGAATGACTAAAGAGTGGTATTAGTAATTTTTTGAGATGTGCTCGGTATAAGATATTCCTCTACATGTAACCTATTTTTTCATTATTGCCGAAAGTGGCCACTTTTAGCAATAATAAAAAATTTGGTTACTTATACGTAGACACTTTATACAAGATACATCTTTAAAAATTACAAATACCGTTCTTTAGCAATTCTCTAAAGCGTTTTTGTTTATTACGTTCTAAATTCACCATAATTCATAACAATCAATTGGTGTCGCTAGTGTGCACGAGGTAGTCGCAGTTAGAAATGCTCGGTTTGTATTAAAAAAAAAACATTAATTTAAAACATAAATTACAAAAAATACACTATTTTTTCAATTAAAATTATGTATACGATGTGCACGGTCAAAGTGAGAAGTTATTTAACACTGGAAAAGTCTGAAACTATAAGACATACGAAAATCTCTTCTTAGGAACCATGCCATCGATTTTAGTAATAAGAAAAACTGCATTCATACATCGTATACTCAGCTCGGGAATCGAACCCGGACGTTTTGAAAAATAAAACTAACATTATTTCTATTTACATATCAATTGTGTAGGTCTTAAACAGTAAATAAAATGCATTGTTTTCCTTAAAATCAAGTACCTACCTAGATACAAAGACGTGTTATACCTTATTTAAAAATGGAACGTCTTGGTTTGAACAGAGACGTGATAAACCTCATTTGAAAATGGAACGTTAATTTTACGCACCTAAACGAGTTGAATCAGTTGTATTGAAAAAAATGGTGGTAATATCGAACACTCTAAAACAAATCAAAAGATATGAAAACCATGCATTTTATTCATTTTAAACATCATGTTTCATAGTAACGTTTACTGCTTAAGACCTACACAATCGATATCTAAATAGAAGTAATGTTAGTTTTATATTTAAAAACGTCCGGGCCCGATTCCCGAGCTGAGTAGGTACACGTTTTTTTTAAATGTATGAATGCAGTTTTTCTCATTACTTAAGTCGATAACATGGTTCCAAAGTAGAAATTTTCGCATGTCTTATAGTTTCAGACTTTCCCATACTGACCGATCTAAATGTGCCACCCTGTATACTTGTTTACTAGTAGGTATACTTGTATTTATTTTGTGTGTTAACGGCGCAAATAAAATTATGTCTATGCGTATGTCGGCGCCATTTAGTTTGATTTGCTGCTTAATTGGATGCCTAGCCCGATTAATAAACGCCGGCATGTAATTAAATGCCTAGGCTATAGTCCATGGAACAGGACTCACTCAACGTTTAACAACGTGGCGATGGCGTATTGAAAGTTCGCCTAGGCGGATCGTTATGTACTGAAGAGTTTTAGTATGATTAGTTATTTTTATGACTACATAACCAAAACGATTTCGGTTATAAGTGGTCACAAAAAAAGAACCTTAAACCTACCAATCACTCAAACAGTCACACAAAAGCTCTTCGCATTAAACGTACTGCCTAGGCGTCCAATTGAATGGCTAATTTAACGCGATAACTAAACATGTTGCATTCAATGACTTGGCTAGTTGTCCTTTAGACGTTTCATTGGATGCCGGCGTTCATCAACGGTTAACCAGACGGCTGTGACATATTTATGACGACTGTAGTTCAGAATGCAAATACTTATTAAGTAGGACTAGCGGATACCTTGTCCCAATTAGTCAGTGTATCCTGAAATTAAAACAACTGAATAAAAGTTTAAAAAGAGTATATCTACGTAGAATACTTAATCCATAGTTTTATACCATTCTAGAAACCTTAAAAAACTTAGTAATTAAAATATAATAAAACTAGAAAAATTTCACATCCTGAGGCAGGAATCGAACCCGCGACCTTTCGCAATCCGGGCGACTGCTCTGACCACTGAGCCACCCAGGACTTGGGATATCCCTGTGAAATTCTTCTAGTCTATCTGTATTTGTGTTTATGAGCTAACGTCCACCCTACAATGTCGAAATATTCTATTTTAACATCCGAAACGAGTATTTTTACAAATACCGACGATTCGGTTAAGTTGGGGCAGTGCTTTCAAATATTCTTAATTTTTGATTTTAACATTATTATAAATGTTTGAAAAATTACTTAGTAATTAAAATATACTTTTAATTACTAAGTAATTTTTCAAACATTCTTCTTAAGTAATTTTTCGGACCCTTCGACTTAGTACCTATATCTTTTACAGTAAAATTCATCTTTGAGTAAGCATTATTGGCAATGAAAGCTTATCTACTCTATGATCTTCCTTCTTAATGAGCTAAAATAATATTTTGTTATTGGGGGTAGGTATAGGTACGGTACGGTAGGTGTATGTGCGCAAAATATTGAATAATTTTTACAGTATTCAGAATGTAAAAAAATCGAGTATTTGCAGGAATAACGTCGACAAATCTGAAATGAAATAAGTACAAAAATCGGAAATATGCTACTAGAGATACCAAAATTCATCTAAATCTGTTGAGCGGTTATCGATACCCCATACCAAACTTTCACCCCTCTTTTCACCCCTTTAAAGGATGATATCTGGGATAAAAATTATTCTATGTCGTTTCCCAGGACTCAAACTATCTCTTCACCAAATTTCATCAAAATCGGTTTAGCGGTTTAAGCGTGAATAGGTAACAGACAGGCACACTTTCGCATTTACAGTATTGGAGTATGGTTGCCTTCTAAAGAAAAAAAAACGGAAAGTTAAAAGAGAAGTTGGATTTTTTTTCTTTTTTTTGTGTCCTCTGGCTGCAACCCAACCCGCGACCTTTCACAATCCGCTGACTGCTCAAACCACTGAGCTACCGAGGACTTAGGATAACTCACTGTTTTTCTTTGATGTATTTTTGTCAAAATGTAAAATTAATAAAAAAACTTAACAAACACTCACCCGCATTTTCGCTTATTTAAAAAAAAACCACTTAAAAATCACTACGCTATACGTCCACGATCAAACAAGCAGTGAGGGAGTATTATGAAATGTATGCCTATATATCAGCATGTTGCAATCTGACCAATAGACCGAGGAATAACCTGCTACCAGCAGACCCTCATTGGGGGTACTAGGACGCCTCACGGACGAATGAAGTCGGAAGGTATTACTAAGTTTATGTCATAGGGTAATGGATTATAGAACACATTGGACAAACTAATCCTAGGCAAACATAATTATTATAAATTAAATTGACAAAATTGATACATAGATAGATAGAATTATTTATTTTGCACATTAACATGAAAATTAAAGATACAAAACAAACACGGCAAAAAAGCGGTCTTGTCGCTAGAAGCGATCTCTACCAGACAACCTTATCTGTTGCCATGAAAACAGCCCCATACACCTCCATCTATTCGTCAGTTTCTGAACTAGAAAAGTCACCTTTTTTGTATGGGCTGCAATCACCTTGATTTTCTTGTGTTCAACTAAAATTCACTTTCCATCATTTTGGTTTCGATCGAAAATCGAAAGAAATCAAAGAATAAAAGCGAGTCCAGCAGCGACGGAGATATAAACACCTGAAGAGTTAGTGGTGCAAGCGGTACATATAGCAGAATTGAGTTTTTTTCCGGAAAAAAAGGGTGAAAAGTCCCTATATCATTTTTTTTTTATACTACTAGATGACGAACAAGCTGACGGCCCACCTGATGGTAAGCGGTTACCGCCGCCTATAGACACCTGCAATAACAAGGAAAAGTCACTTGATATTGCAGGTGCGTTGTCATCCTGGGGCCTAAGATGAAATGCCGTCCATGCCCAGTAATTGCACTGGCTACCTTTCCCTTCAATCCAAAACACAGCGAACTGTTTCACGGCTGAAATAAGAAAGCTATTTAGCTTTCAATATAACCAACTGTAGTAATTTTTCTTTTAATATACATAGAAAATAAGTAAACACGAAATCAATATACAGGGTGGTGCTGTCAATACAACAATAAATTAAAACATGGGCTATATTAGTTCATACAAATAGTTTGCCACTTTCAGAAACATCTTGTGTGATAATTTCATGACATTTGTATGACATAATGCAGCCAATGTTATATTATTTCATACAAATGTCATGAAATTTTCAAATGAATAGGATGTTTTTGAAAGTGGCAAACCATTTCTATGAACTAATATAGCCCATGTTTTAATTTATTGTCGCATTGACAGCACCACCCTGTATAATGGACGTACGTAAACATATATATATTGGACGACCGGCTGGCCGAGTGGTCTGTACCCCAGGCTACTCGGTCAAGAGGTCCCGGGTTCGAATCCCGGTAGGAACAAATGTTTGTATGATGAGTTCGAGCATTTGTTTACGAGTCATAGATGTTTATATGTTTATTTAGTATATTTCTAATATTTATATACATATTATTATCATTATTTATCCGTTATCTAGTATCCATAACACAAGCTCTTAATGATGCTTACTTTGGGCTAGATAATAGGTGTGAGTGTATAAATATTATTTTTTTTATTATTTTTTTATTATTTTTTATTATAATGTAGTACGTTGTTGCACCCAACATTTTGCTGTGTGGGGAACACCATCTCATCGAGACTATTCTTATGAGCCCAGATACACTATACTTATCTGCTGTAAATTTCTGAAGAATTAAGCATCCCGCAGACTTTTTGATGATAAGGTTAGTATGTCATGGGAATGTCACCGAAAAGACAGTAAACCAAATTTCAAATCAATAGGATCTGTGAAAGGTAGTAAAAACCTTTTGACATGTAGAAAATGAGCTGATAGTCATCAAACGCCTGAACTGATCGTCATAAATTATAGCTAAGAACCATCCTAATCACGTCAGCTTTCAAACAAAAAAAAACCATATCAAAATCGGTCTATTCTACGATGCCACAGACAGACACACAGATACACTTACAGACACGTTAAACTTATAACTCCTCTCTTTTTTCGTGGGGGTTAAAAATAATCAATAATGATCCGTCTCTTTTCCTTTTTTTCGTTTTAAATCAAAATAGAAAATAGAAAAATATTTACGGTTACGAAAAATTTTTGTTCACATTTTGTTAGGCCAATTCTCTGTTTATGTTTTGACACAGACTGACACGTCAAACTTATATCACCCCTCTCTTTTTTGTCGGGGGTTAATGAATAGGCGATTTTTTTTCTATGTAACATAATAAATACTTTACTTATTTCAGTATAGTTAGTTTTAAATAGTTGAGTGTAGTCCTAAATTGAAGCAGTGCGTGATAGCAAAACTATGTTGACCAATTAAAACCGCTACCGGAGCGTACTAGGTCCATTATAAGGTGTCGAAAATGATGTAATGAATGACTTGTGTTTTAATTGAAAATAATCGGTAATCTACTTACTGGAATAGCCAACTTACCTATAACTTTTCTTGGTGATAGGCCCGTATGTAGGCTCGTCTGGGTAGGTACCACCGCCTTTACTAGGTGGTGGGCCCGTATGTAGGCTCGTCTGGGTAGGTACCACCGCCTTTACTAGGTGGTGGGCCCGTATGTAGGCTCGTCTGGGTAGGTACCACCGCCTTTACTAGGTGGTGGGCCCGTATGTAGGGTCGTCTGGGTAGGTACCACCGCCTTTACTAGGTGGTGGGCCCGTATGTAGGGTCGTCTGGGTAGGTACCACCGCCTTTACTAGGTGGTAGGCCCGTATGTAGGGTCGTCTGGTAGGTACCACCGCCTTTACTAAGTGGTATATAGGCCCGTATGTAGGCTCGTCTGGGTAGGTACCACCGCCTTTACTAGGTGGTGGGCCCGTATGTAGGCTCGTCTGGGTAGGTACCACCGCCTTTACTAGGTGGTGGGCCCGTATGTAGGGTCGTCTGGGTAGGTACCACCGCCTTTACTAGGTGGTGGGCCCGTATGTAGGGTCGTCTGGGTAGGTACCACCGCCTTTACTAGGTGGTGGGCCCGTATGTAGGGTCGTCTGGGTAGGTACCACCGCCTTTACTAGGTGGTGGGCCCGTATGTAGGGTCGTCTGGGTAGGTACCACCGCCTTTACTAGGTGGTAGGCCCGTATGTAGGGTCGTCTGGGTAGGTACCACCGCCTTTACTAGGTGGTGGGCCCGTATGTAGGGTCGTCTGGGCAGGTACCACCGCCTTTACTAGGTGGTGGGCCCGTATGTAGGGTCGTCTGGGTAGGTACCACCGCCTTTACTAGGTGGTGGGCCCGTATGTAGGGTCGTCTGGGTAGGTACCACCGCCTTTACTAGGTGGTGGGCCCGTATGTAGGGTCGTCTGGGTAGGTACCACCGCCTTTACTAGGTGGTGGGCCCGTATGTAGGGTCGTCTGGGTAGGTACCACCGCCTTTACTAGGTGGTGGGCCCGTATGTAGGGTCGTCTGGGTAGGTACCACCGCCTTTACTAGGTGGTAGGCCCGTATGTAGGGTCGTCTGGTAGGTACCACCGCCTTTACTAAGTGGTATATAGGCCCGTATGTAGGGTCGTCTGGGTAGTACCACCGCCTTTATTAGGTGGTAGGCCCGTATGTAGAGTCGTCTGGGTAAGTACCACCGTCTTTCTTATTTCAGCAGTAAAACAGTTCGCTGTGTTGCGGATTGAAGGGAAGGTAGCCAGTGTAATTACTGGGCATGGACGGCATTTCATCTTAGGCCTCAGGATGACAACGCACCTGCAATACCAAGTGACTGGTTGCTGTTATATCTATAGGCGATGGCAGCCACTTACCACCAGGTTGATCGTCAGCTTGTTTGTCATTTAGTTGCATAAAAAAATTGCTATTGCTTTTTGAAAATTCTTTAAAAATAATTATTATTATTACTTCAAGACCAATGTCTTCCTAGGCAATAGCTAATTGTGTAATACAGATAAACTAGAAGGAATTGACAAGGTTACCAAGTCCATGGTAGCTCAGATGGTTAGAGCAGTCACCCGGATTATGACCGGTCGCGGGTTCAGTTCCCATAACATATTTTTTTCTGGTTTAGTATTTTTTTAAAGTAAAATAATATGGTAAGAGATGACAATTGACAACTATTGAAGTAAATAAAAAACTAGAAAAAATGTAAAATAGCTTTTATTCATAACATCTTATCATAATTTCTTATTTTATCAATTACAACAATTATTCATAAAAATAACTATTATTTAAAATATAATCTAATTAATATCTAATTAACGGGCGCAACTCTAACCCACAGTCAATTAAACTGATGTTGGTATTCTTTCATTGAAGTAGTGCCCAAGGTCTTACAGTACCGGGCTGTCTGTACACTTGATTGACACCCTAGCTATGTAAAAAATAATTCATACGAAACTGTAATCATCACCAGCCTATATACGTCCCACTGCTGGGCACAGGCCTTCCTACATGGGAGAAACACATGAGGAGTTTGGGCCATAACACCACCACGCTGGCCCAATGCGAGCTGATGGGTTAAAGCGACCTTAATCATTTATTTGTATGACACCGATGTTCTTCTTTGCGATTTAAGTTTAAATAAAATTGATAGCCTGATTTCAAGGGCAGACGAAAGGAGACGGTCTTTTAATCCAAAAAATGTTGAACAGCAATGTGATATGCCTTTTTACAAAGCTAATTAAATAAGCAACTCGATTTTAAGTCAATCGAATTCTTCAATCAGCCCCATTGTCTAAAAATGAAAAATAATGCCATCTGAAACTAAACTCACATTTCCTTTTCTCCCTCGTTGTTCAAGTCGTGAAACTTGTCAATTGCACCTATTGCTGCATTGTACATTATTTTTTGTTTTTACTATATATTTAGCTGCAGCTTCATAATTGCAATGAAAAAGTAATACGTTAATATGGTTCTATAAATAATGAAACACATAAGAGAGTATCTGGTATGTCACATTGGCATACGTCTAATTGTTCTTTTAATATTAATTATGAACTGCCATGGACTGCCTTTTTGTATGTTACAGGTTGACTAGCTCTAAAAACCAACTAAAGTGTAGCTTTTTTTATGATCGTCTTAAAAATGAACGGGGGGCTATAAATATTTATAATTTTTCACCCCAAAAAATAGAATTGCTGTTAAAAATTAAAATTACTTTAAGCGTAGGCTTCATACATTTTTTTGGCCTCCTTTTTGACCCATGTACAAAACAACCTGTATATCAAATATCAGTACTCCTATTACATTCAATACAACAATTTTTTAATATTTTTAATAGCGATTTCATCACTATAAACAGAATCTAGATAAATTACGAAAATCACAAAATCTTTATAAATATATTGGCGCTAAAATACATATCTTATCTTAAGTAATCCATCACCCAAGGCGACATTTCACCGGTATATTTTGTCGGAGGTAAATCGTAGGGTATAATCAAACGGTTCGGAGCATTCTCTTCCAGAGGGAAGAAGTCGTGGTCAATCTGAAATAGAAATAATAATAAGATGCATGCTATTTATTTTTTAATTTTATAATATGTATTATTGCGTGAAATTGAATATTTTTGTTATTAAGTTATGTCATTATGCGTGAAATTGAATATTTTTGTTATAACGTTATGGTTTTATGCGTAAAATTGAATATTTTTGTTATTAAGTTATGTCATTATGCGTGAAATTGAATATTTTTGTTATAACGTTATGGTTTTATGCGTAAAATTGAATATTTTTGTTATTAAGTTATGTCATTATGCGTGAAATTGAATATTTTTGTTATAAAGTTATGGTTTTATGCGTAAAATTGAATATTTTTGTTATAAAGTTATGTCATTAAGCGTGAAATTGAATATTTTTGTTAAAACGTTATGGTTTTATGCGTAAAATTAAATATTTTTGTTATTAAGTTATGTCATTATGCGTGAAATTGAATATTTTTAACCGACTTCAAAAACGAGGAGGTTCTCAATTCGGCCGGTGTTTTTTTTTTTTTTTTCTTCTATGTATGTACACCTATTACGCCGCGATTACTGATCCGATTCACGTGATTCTTTTTTTGTTCGATGCGGAATAGCTGCCATTTGGTCCCATAAAAATTTTTTCAAAAACAGTTGGGTACTTTGGTTTTAAATTAAAAAAAACTGAAATTATGAAATCGTCTACATAAGCGAAATTGCGAATTTTTGCTGTTCCAATGACTTTTTAGTGAAACGATACGATAGTAGGAAACAATATAAGTTGACGGTCACCCATCTAGCTTCGACCGTAGAAAGTTATCACTAAAAATTGTAAAAAAAATTTTAAACAAAAATTAAAACCGACTTCATAAAACTGAAAAGGATGAAATAATTAAATTTAAGTAGGTATTCATCCCCTAGAAACATATTTTTGGAGTTGGTGCTAAGTGGTTTTTGTTATTAAGTTTGTACGTCGTTTCTAACTTGATGTATATCAAGTTTTTTTACTTTTTTACTTTTTTTTCTTTATGGCACTGCACAGCGTAATATTTAAATAATGTCAACACAAAAATTCCAACTTCATATTTTGAAAAGAGTAGTTACACGAGTTTGTTGTCGTAGTCTTCTCGGCAGTTCAACTTTTGGAAGCGGTGTAAATTCAGACATGACAGACAGATAGACAATATGACATTGTGAGACCATATTTTCTTAATCACATTTACATATTTTGTGATTTTTGACGATTCCAAAGAGCTTTTTAGGAGCCTACTTGTATAAATATATTTTTTATTTTGATTTTGATTATTTAACAGACCGCCACTAACCCGGGTTCGAATCCTGGTAGTGCAGATGTTTGTGTGACAAGAGCAAAATTTAGGTGGTGAGTGAGTGTGTGGGTGAGTGAGTGTGTGGGTGAGTGAGTGAGTGGGTGAGTGAGTGAGTAGGTGAGTTATTTATTTATTTATTGGATTACCAACATAAGATACAGCAGTTTTACACAAAAATATAATAAATTATTACGATCTCTCACTAACTGTTCTTACATTCAGAGGTAACCATAGCATGCATAAAGTCGTTTAATACAAAAGATATTCAATTCAATTTATAGATTACAGTCAATAAATAATAATAAAAAATAAGAAATTGAAGTTGTCAATACAGTTGACATTAATAAGGATGTCATATTATGATTAGCATGATACAAAATCAAAATTACATGTCATTAGTAATGCTCTGTGTTAGGGTCAAGGTGCGTCAACATTTTTTATATTGAGAGGATGAGTGAGTGTGATGTCATCATCGTCATCATCACCAGCCTATATACGTCCCACTGCTGGGCACAGGCCTTCCTCCATGGGAGAAACACATGAGGAGATTGGGCCATAACACCACCACGGTGGCCCCGTGCGGGTTGGTGGGTTAAAGCGGTTGCAGTAACAACCGGAACCAACGGCTTAACGTGCCTTCCGAAGCACGGAGGAGCTCAAGATTTTAAATTTGACTGACCCATCCAGGGACCGACCATGGCGAAAGTTGCTTTGTTTTCGTGATCGAAACCCAGGCGCTCAAACCACTACGCCACCGTGACTATTTATATGTGATATAAAAAAAATGCACAATACCCTATTGTTCACGAGTACTAGATTTTATAATAATGTTTAACTAATCAGTTAGTAATGTTTATATACATAATGGGCCTAATTCTGGTGAACACATGCTAAGTCTAAATTTAAGTTCAGCGCATTTCTTTCTATCAAAAGGAATACGAAAAGGATAGCTGTCATATAATTTGACATTTAGAAGCGTGCGTTCAATTTTCGACCTTATTGAACGTGATAAAATGCAGTGTTTAGGAGGCACCTCCGTACATGCCGTCTTAAATTGTCTATGGTTTCTATGAAATCTATCTAAACTTAAGTGACAGCTCTAAACAGATTCTTGCTATCTTTTTTCTATTACTTATTGCAAGAAAGAGACATACTGTACTTAAATTTAGAATTAAAGTGTGTTCCCAGAATTAGGCCCATTGTGTAGAGTGAGTGGGTGAGTGAGTGAGTGACAAAATGAGTTAGTGAGTGAGTGTGTGAGTGAGGTTTTGAGTGAGTGAGTGTGTGGATGAGTGTGATATGTTTGTGTACACAACTCCACGGATACTCACCACGAATTTAGGTAAGAACATCACTCCAGCCTCGTAGCTCATGATCCTCAACGCCCCGTTCCCCTTGTTCACCGACCCCCACGCGGCTTTGCTAACATTCGCCGAGGTGAGAAGGTAGAACGCCGCTAGCTTACTGTCCGGCGACGTGCGAGCGTACGACTTGATGTGGGGCATGGCTTTGTTGCGATGGGTGGCCGCCGCCGTCCATTGGCTGGAAAAGTTGCTGGTTTAGGCGACTTTTTGTAGCGGCTACAGAAGGTTGTGGAATTGGGCGACTTTTTGTGGCGGTTGAAAAAATGGTTTTGATAAGCTACTTCTTATGGAAACTTCAAAACAAAGCAAAATGGTAGGGCTATTTTGAATTATTTATTTTGTTTGAAAGCTCGTTTAGGAGCAACGATGCAGACAGACAAGTCAAACTTATATCACCCCTCTTTTTTCGTCGGGGGTTGAAAATATATGGCTTATGCCTGATTACAAACTATAAGGTTTACTATAATACTATTGCTAACTCAACAACATGTGCTTATAATGATAAGTCGCGGTGCAACTGTCAATATCGCCACATGTTACATTTTAACAAAACAAACATTTTGCATGAAAATTACTAGTTGTTAATTGTGAAAATTAATATCACTAGGATAGGTACCACCGCCTTTCTTATTTCAGCCGTGAAACAGTGCGATGTGTTTTAGATTGAAGGGAAAGGTAGCCAGTGTAATTACTGGGCATGGACGGCATTTCATCTTAGGCCTCAGGATGACAACGTATCTGCAATATCAGGTGATTTTTCCTTGTTATTGCAGGTGTCTACAGGCGACGGTAACCACTTATCACAAGGTGGGCCGTCAGTTTGTTCGTCATCTAGTTGTATAAAAATAAATAAAAGCAAAAAAAAACTTTTTTAAAAAAGCTTTTATTTGAATGCTCTAAAAGAAATAAAAAAATTCCCTTAAAATTTAAGCTATAAACTACCTAATAACCTCATTCATTATACACAATTTATATGATCATAAAAGCTTGTCGCTCAATTAAATAGGTACTAGTTTATTAAACAAGTAAATCGCGCGACAAGCTTTTATGATCATATATATTGTGCATAATGAGGTTATAGTTTATAGTTAAAATATTAAATTAAAATTTTATTTCCTTTTTTTTATTTAAATAAAAGCTTTATTTAAAAAAGGATTTTTTTGCTTTAAATTTATTTTTTACTTTTTAGTTATCGCTGGCTAGGTTTCTGAGTCTCGGCAAGCCCTTTCATTTGATACCCATATTGTAGAAATGCATTAAAAATAACTATTCCGCCATCTTGGATGGCCCGCCATATTAGATTTAGAATGACGTCACACAGCTTATCGTGTATTGTCATCCAAACTAAACGTGTATACAAAATTTCAGCTCAATCGGTTGAAGATATCTGCTTCGAAATCGAGTAGCAAGATTCCACCCGAACATAAGCAACTTAAATAAAAGCTTTCAAAAAATTCAAACTTCCAGCGAAAAAATTCACGCAATCCGTGTGCGTTGAATTCTCAGCGGACTTTTTGAGTATAGATTGGGGACTTTACTCCTCGGCCAATGTCTCCCGACTGGACAAAAGTCCCTTCCGAATACTTACTACAGAAAGTTGTTCAGCCATGTCTGTTTCATGTGGGCTTCGGCCGCGTACGGAAGACACCCGCCGCCAAGTAACCCGTCATGCGACTGTTTTACGTTCTCTACAAATAATAATAATATTTATACACTCACACCTATTATCTAGCCCAAAGTAAGCATCATTAAGAGCTTGTGTTATGGATACTAGATAACGGATTAATATTGATAATAATATGTATATAAATATTAGAAATATACTAAATAAACATATAAACATCCATGACTCGTAAACAAATGCTCATACTCATCATACAAAGATTTGCTCCGACCGGGATTCGAACCCGGAACCTCTTGACCGAGTAGCCTGCATAGCAAGGGGTACAGACCGCTCGACCAGCCGGTCGCCAAACCGAACGAAATGTCACCGAAGTGACAGTACACCAAATTTGAAATCAATCGGATCTGTAAAAGTTAGTAAAATCCTATTATGAAGAAAATGAGCTGATAGTCATCAAACGCCTGAACTGATCTTCATAAATTATAGCTAAGAACCATCCTAGTCACATCAGTAAACAAAAAAAAACAAATCAAAATCGGTCCATTCGTTTAGGCGCTACGATGCCACAGATACACAGACAGACACGTCAAACTTATAACACCCCTCTTTTTTCGTCGGGGGTTAAATATACAGGTTGTTACACAATAGGGTATTTGAAAACTTTTTTCTTATTCATAAATAACAAGTTTATAAGTCGCGAAGAAATATTGCAAAGGAAATCGTATGTCTAAGATCTTAGTTTCGCAGATATAGTGGTATGTTTGGTGCGGGGCATCGTCCAAAAACGCTCCATAGAGAATCTACGGAACAGGGCCTCGATCGCGCTAATTTACATTGTATTTACCAAAACAAATGTGAAACGTTCCCTTGCGCACAATTTGTGTTGCGCGAAACCAACCAATTAGGTTTTTTATCGGAACATACGTTGATATATTTGATTATAATTATATTACATATTAATTAAGTTCAAATAACATCAATTAATAAAATAAAAACTAAATTCTAAATTGAGTAAAATATCGATCGGTTTTTGACAGCACCTAGATACAAATACGTTACTATGGCAACCATCTAAAGGAACGTAATTTCCGCTGCCGGTCGCACGTTCTTGATTAAGTTAGTGCCTAAGCAACTTGTCAAAAATGTTTGTAGGACAGCGGAAAATACGTTCCCATAGATGGTTGCCATAGTAACGTCTTTGTATTTAGGTGCTGTCAAAAACTGATCGATATATTTACTAAAGGACACGGTCTAAAATTGTATGAAAGGTGGGCCCCAGCAACGAGCAGCTACGAAATTTTTACAGCATGTAGTGTAAATTACAGTGGACCACCCGGTAAAATATTACATTGTAAATATCCTCCGTTTTGTTGTAATTAATAATTAAAATTAATTAATGCTGGCAACTTGAATGAAGTACAAACAACATTTAAAAAAATATGAAATGTCACAGATTATAAAAAGTATGTTCTCTGTGATTCTGTTGACGAATTAACCACATAAAAGTTTTTGTTGAAATATATCAAAATGAGTCCATAAATCGTTATAAAATTAGTGCAGTGGGACTTTTGAGTTATAATGAAGGCCATAACTTAATTTATTGTACAAACTTATTTATATTTTATCCATTACATTACTTAGTTCAAAGTACTAGATATTTTATCCCCTAAATCAATGTCATTATTTAGACATATTCAATTTAAAATTGGAAAGAAATAAGGCCGAGTTGAATACCACTCGAATAGCAACATCATTTGAGAAGCATTGTCATTTGAGTTGATAAATAATTAGATCAATAGCATAGATACAGTATCCACGAATAAAAATGTATTTTATTATGACAAAAAACATGTGGAAAGAAAGTCATTTGGTAAAAAGAACAAATCATTTACTCATTCGACAGTAAACAATAATGATTTTTACTGTTGCAATTACTGTTCATATAATTATATTGACAATTATGCAATAAAAATATTACACAATATTTTGTTTGAATTTGGTGAATATTGGTGTCAACGGATTGAACAGTATTATTGTTCATGTATTATAGGTAAACGAACAGTGGGAAGCTGCGCACATATCATGACAATAGTATGGTATCTGGGTTAGGCACAGTACCAAGAAACTATATTACCACCTGCCGGGGTTTCTAGATGCTATTTTGTTAAGACTCTTAACAAAATATCATCTAAAAACCCTGGCTTAACATAAGAGAAGATATTGAAGAAGAATTAACTTGTTTTACTAAATACCATTTTTATTTCACCTTACTATACATAACATTTCTTATCAAAGAAAACTTATGTAGACGAATAATATCCTTTGTTCCCGTTGAGTCACACCATATGCACCATTTCCATTTGTTTTTTGTAATCACTGAATAGTAGTATTCATTTCATTGTTCTTCAGTTGACGACCAGCTTGCTGCGTGGACCCCTAGTTAAGTTATACAGGCTACTCGGTAAAGAGGTCCCGGGTTCGAATCCCGGTTGCAAAATGCCCGAGCAAATGTATGTATGATGAGTATGAAAATTTGTTTAAGACTCATGAATGTTTATACTATATGTTTATTTAGTATATTTCTAATATTTATATAAATATTATTATCTTTATTTCTCTCTTGTCTAGTATCCATAACACAAGCTCTTGATGATGCTTACTTTGGGCTAGATAATAGGTGTGAGTGTATAAATATTCATTATTACCTTTGCAAAATATTTTTAAAAATTCAAAACTAATTATTATTGACCATGCAAGTTTGATTGTTGTCGAAACAATTCCAAATCAATCCTTTTAAAATGTGCTTTAATGGGATGTGTAACGAAGTTAAGCTTACTCTTAATTTGCTAAGCCGCGTAAGGTCTTGCGAGGGTCGTATGATAAGACAATAATTAAAAACCAATAAGGTGTCTGAAATCTGTGGGTCTACACTTGAGGAACTAGAGATTAACATTCCGCTTGAAAAGCATATATTTTATGATCCGATGAAGTTCTTCCACATAAAAGTTACACATTTGTTCGTATTCCTATTTAAGTACTTATTATTCCAAGAAAACATTGGCTGGCTAACATTTTACATTTTTTTATTACAATTGCGTACACACTAAGTAGGTAAATGAACTTTTCTATTTGACTTCGTGTATTAATTTTACGTAGTACAGATATTACTAATTTGTGTTTTCATAATATATTTCTTCGTCAGTAAATGACGATTAAATTAAATAAAATTCAAGCTTCGCACTTTGAAGTCAGTGAGTAATATTATTCTATGAGTCAGTGTCACATTGAAATTGATACTTGAGCGTCACAGATTAAATACCATAATTCAGGGTGGTCAGCGCAAAGTGTCGAGAGATCAATTAATGATTAATATTTAATTAATTATACAATATTAATCAACTCCGTAGCCAAATGGTATCAGCATTTATTTAAATTAACAATTTAAAAGTAATTTTAAAACAATTTAACCGTGCTGTAATGATGTATTTTTATTGTAGTCGTCAACTTTCAAGAATTATTTATAAAAAAACGGAGGATATTTAAAAATTGGAAAAATTGCTACTGTTAGCACTTAAAATTAGCTTTCCAATGGTATAACTTTCGACACTGCTTATGATCGGGGCCCAATTTTAGTCCATGTCCTTTAGAAAGTTTTTATTTTATTAATTTATGTAATTTGAACTTAATAAATATGTAATATAAATATAATCAAAGAAATCAATGTATGCTTCGAAAAAACAGCTAATTTGTGGCCGTTTATATGTTTCGCGCAACACAAATTGTGCGCAAGGGAACGTTTCACATTTGCTTTGGTAAATACAATGCAAATCAGCGCGATCGAGGCCCAGATGACGTCACATGTTCCTTTATTACCTTAAAATGTATGGGCATATTGACAAAATCAATCATAACTATGTAGGTAATATGTATTTTTTTTTTATACAACTAGATGACAAACAAGCTGACGGCCCACCTGATGGTAAGCGGTTACCGCCGCCTATACACACCTGCAATAACAAGGGAAATCACTTGATATTGCAGGTGCGTTGTCATCCTGGGGCCTAAAATGAAACGCCGTCCATGCCCAGTAATTACACTGGCTACCTTTCCCTTCAATCCGGAACACAGCGAACTGTTTCACGGCTGAAATAAGAAAGGCGGTGGTACCTACCCAGACGACCCTACATACGGGTCTACCACCTAGTAACCGGTGTTTTTATTGATAGCTGTCATAATAATAGTTGTTATAATTGATGTCAGCAATCTAATATCATGAACATTTGTAACATTTAACATTTATAAGCAGTCAAGACGAGATGTAGCCGATTTGTCGACTCTTTACAAAGTCATAAATTCAAACTGGGACGTAAGTGAACTGTTGGGCCATGTTTCGTTCAAAATAGGTAGCAAAAGATCACAAAACCTTTTTCTTTACCATCGTGCAGAACCAATGCCACTCACAATGACATAGGGTCATATACCCTATTCTCAGAATGTGCAGAGCCTACAATAGTATCAGTAAGGAGTTGGATATCTTCTCACTTTCTCGTTCGTCTTATTTAAGAATATGTAAAAGTAAACTCTAACATCAGATTTTAACATCATTACATTTGACCAATTTATGTGACTTCTGGTTAAAACTTTTATTTTCTGTTTCTTTTTTTACTTGAACATAATGTTTAATTTAAGTGCCGTAGAATAAGCCAATGCTGTGTTCAGCTGTGATCGGAGTGCAAATTTAACTGTTTATTTTATTATCAAGTATCGGAAATTTACGTGTCCTATAGTTTGTATTCTGTTGATGTACCTAGATAAATAAATAAATAAACCATTTCTATGAATTTACTTAAAAGTACAACTTCAAAAATATTCCATATCTTTTAAGTTTGAATTGTTTTTGTGGGTAACAAACAGTAGCGTATATTTTCCGAATTTGTGAAAAATAGCGCCTTATTCAACCTTAGGCATTTTTTTTAAACAACTAGATTACAAACAAGCTAACGGCCCACCTGATGGTAAGTGGTTACCACCGCCTATAGACACCTGCAATAACAAGGGAAAATCACTTGATATTGCAGGTGCGTTGACATCCTGGGGCCTAAGATGAAATGCCGTCCATGCCCAGTAATTACACTGGCTACCTTTCCCTTCAATCCGAAACACAGCGAACTGTTTCACGGCTGAAATAAAAATATCCCAAGTATAAACTATTAATGACACAACTTGCCTAGAGAAGGGTAGATGAGTCGAAGTTTCGGTGGCTGAGACAAAGCTTGCGGCTGCTCTTTGATTTTGGTGAAATTGTGGAGGAAATCCCCAGTCAGCCATAGCTATGACAAAAAGTAAAATCAGTACAATTTTTTAAAAAAAAATAAACGAGAGTGTTTGGCGGGATTTGGTGGTGTCAATTATTAAAAATACCAAATTAAAAATTTTAAGTAACCCCCGGCGTCATTAATCATCTATCTAACACCATCTCATTGAGACTATTCATAAGCGCCCAAACACGCTATATCTGCGGTAAGTTTCTGAAGAATTAAGCGTTTCGCAGACTTTTTGATGGTATAGGATCAGCTCAAGGATGTCATTTGTCATGGGAATGTCACCGAAGTGACAGTACACGAAATTTCAAATCAATCGGATGCGTAAAAGTAAGTAAAACCCTATTATCATTTACAAAATGAGCTGATAGTCATTAAACGCCTGAACTGATCTTCATAAATTATAGCTAAGAACCATCGTAGGCACATCAGCTTTCAAACAAAAAAAAAACCGAATCAAAATCGGTCCATTCGTTTAGGCGCTACGATGCCACAGACAGACACACAGATACACAGACAGACACGTCAAACTTATAACACCCCTCTTTTTTCTTCGGGGGTTAAAAATCATGTCTGAGCAAACGTTGTGTTATAAAATTGGTGTAGTTTTATGAACCAAGTGTTTGTGTTGACGTACAACTAAAAGATTATTAGAATAAAAGTAATTATGGTGTGAAAGACGGTGAGAACTTTTTTGTGGTTATCCACCTCATCAAGTAGCATCATATGGAGACTGTCATCATATATTTCGCGTCAAATACTCCCAAGGTGCATTGAAATGAGTGACACCAGCATTTCAATGCAATAAATAAAAGACATAAGAGATACTTAAGACATGGCTGCATGGACATTAGTTACCTTTGCCTTCCCATTACAGGGAGAATGAACGAAAAAAATAAAGACAAATAAAAACCGTCTTCAAAACACTAAAAAGGCAAAAGTAATTATAATTAAGTTATAGCTATTTTTTGGTGTCGGTGCTCCACTTTCTATTGTTTCTAGAAAGAGTCTAGCACCAACTCCGCCATTTTGATATTAGGAACGTCAAAGATGGTTGCGACTTTGGGAATGTTATTTAAAAACAAAATAATACTACTGTTGTACTGTTTTCTCGCAAAACAGCTGGAAAACGTGGAAAACTTGTGACTATGTTAAATTTTTCTACTCGTTTGTAAAAACCAAATATATTTTTTTAAACAACTAGATGACAAACAAGCTGACGGCCCACCTGATGGTAAGTGGTTACCGCCGCCTATACACAGCGGCAATAAAAAGGGAAAATCACTTGATATTGCAGGTGCGTTGTCAACCTGAGGCCTAAGATGAAATGCCGTCCATGCCCAGTAATCACACTGGCTACCTTTCCCTTCAATCCGAAACACAGCGAACTGTTTCACGGCTGAAATAAGAAAGGCGGTGGTACCTACCCAGACGACCCTACATACGGGCCTACTACCTAGCACAACTAGTACAACTCATCACACTAGTATCATAAATTTCTTCTAACTACACAATAATTTCATCATAACTAGCGCAAACAGTAAGAATAAAGCAGCACTTTACTGCTTCATGGAAGAAAATCCGTTCCTGCATTGTTTATCTAAAGCCACAGATCCCAGGTGACTGTCCAATCGCAGACTTCATCTTTACAATCATGGCCAACTAGATTTGTACCAGCCAATCAGCGCTATTTTTATTCCTGGGCACAATCGCAGAATAAATGTACGACCATTGTCAAAAAAATTAAATTCTAAATAAATTGTTTCTACTCCATTTGACTTCAGTTCTTTATTCGGTAGTTGAAAGAAAAGCAGATTAAAAACCTTGCGAAAGTGACGTTTATAATTGCGCTTGACAGAAAATAAACATTGTTTAAAATACTTAGGTACCTATAAATTACTATCTAATTGTTAATAATATAAAAGAAAGCAATAAATTATAATAAAACAAATGTTTATGAAATTTACTATTTCAACAAATTATTGTAAAATGTAACTAAGATCGATTTCCGGTAAGGACATCGCGCCATCTTTGTTTAGTAGAAATTATTACTGTTATAGAGTATTAAAAACATTAAAATCAATAATAATAATTTAAATAAATAATAAACGAATAATTTTATGGGTCTTCTTGGTTATCTGATATTACTACAAATTATTGTAAATTTAAAGATACGGTTTCCGGTAAGGAAACCGCGCCAACTGATAGAAAATAAACATTATTATTAATATGGATTAATCATAAAAAATAATCATGAAATAGTCGATATAATAATTAAATTTAGTATTTAGTTATAATTAAAATGTTTCTGTAAATTATTGTAACATTTAAAAACACAGACTTCCGGTGGATCACGCCACTTTTGTTTGTTAAATAAGACAAAAACAATTTAATTGTTAGAATGTTTAATCTAATAAGATATTACAATTTTAGGCTACATTTTCAGTTGTTTCAATTTTGTACACGTGGTCTGGGATCGTTCGATGACGCGACTTGTTTGTCACTGTTTATAAAAGTGTGAGCTCCGGCCTAGTTAGGACATTCTTTGTCGAGCCCTCGGACCGAGCACAGCGCCAGTTAAGTATTACTTGTGTTTTGTTTAAAATGTGAATATAATACAGTAAGAATATTGTTAGCTTATACATTAAAAAGGTGGCGTAAGGATGAGGATGGAGGGGTTGGAGGTTGCATCCTCCCGGGGCCCCATGGGCTCCGGTCTTGTTTGTATCGGCTCACATAGTGAAACTCATTGACAGGATCATCTGTTTCTTTCGATATAAATTTTATTGTTTCCTTTCACTTTACAGCTTTTTTACAGCCTTTCATTTTCACTTTACAGCTTTGTAAAGTGAAAATGGTATTTATTCTGTGATATTGCTAAATATCTGATAATTTCCGTGTAAGTTATTATTGAATAACATAAAAATGCATTTATGCTTTATTATATAGTGATCACTGTCGAATAAATGAGTTTTCCTTTATACTTTGATTTTATTTGTTCCATGTACTTAAATTGCTACTCATATGCATCTACATCCCCACTATATTTCTGACACGCTCATGTTTTAGAGCAAACTAACACTCGATGGAATTATAAGTCCCTTTCTGCTCGATGCAACAATCTACTATTATTGGTATATTAAGTTTATTATTGCTTTGTTTCCTACATTTACATTTTGTAGGTAACAATTAATTTACCTAATAATTTTCTCGCTGGGGGAGGTAAAAAGATGTAGTTTCACAGGCGAGTAAAAGTATTTTTATTGTTTGTGTCTTTAAATGACTCACAGTGCTCCGTAATTTATTTAAGAACTAGCGACCCGCCCCGGCTTTGCACGGGTGCAATGCTTATGTAAATATTATGCATGTATTATACATATAACCCTTCCTTAAGAATCACTCTATCTATTAAAAGAAACCGCATCACAATCCGTTGCGTAGTTTTAAAGATCTAAGCATACATAGGGACAGACAGACGGCGGATAGCGACTCTGTTTTATACTATGTAGTGATGAGTCTGTGCTCGTGAGTCAATTCTAGACTACTTCGCTAGTTCGTGATTCAAAGTTGGCACTCGTAGCGAAATATAACTTTGCTCCCTTGTTAAGCAAATAACTATTCATATACAGATATTACATAAAGATTTAATATTACCTTGGGATCATTCCCATAGCTGCCTATACTGCTCGCTTGGGCTACCAAAGCCCACTCAGTGTTGCCCGCTGCTGGGATAGCGCAGTGTTGCTTCAATAGCGACCCAGCTCGGGTCATACCCCAGTCTAGATCGAAGTGGGAACCTGGGACGGACGCTACCAGGAATACGCTGAAAAGTGGGGAAAAAGAGTATTACTCACGAGTTTGTTGCCGGAATCTTCTCGGTAGTTAAACTTTTGGAACCGGTGTAAATTCAGACAGAAAACAGACAGACAGACCGACGAACAGACACAGACTGTCTGACAGACATCATAACATTGTTAGCTTACGTAAATCCAGACAAGACAGAAAGACAAACATTTTGAAATTGTTAGTTAATATTATTTTATGTGACAGACATAAGGGTTTTCAGACATAAGGGTTTTTTGACTATTCAAAAGTGCTTCTTGCGGGGACTAATTGAATAAAGATATTTTCATTTCATTTCTAGGTGGTAGGCCCGTATGTAGGGTCGTCTGAGTAGGTACCACCGCCTTTACTAGGTGGTGGGCCCGTATGTAGCGTCGTCTGGGTAGGTACCACCGCCTTTACTAGGTGGTAGGCCCGTATGTAGAGTCGTCTGGGTAGGTACCACCGCCTTTACTAGGTGGTGGGCCCGTATGTAGCGTCGTCTGGGTAGGTACCACCGCCTTTACTAGGTGGTAGGCCCGTATGTAGGGTCGTCTGGGTAGGTACCACCGCCTTTACTAGGTGGTAGGCCCGTATGTAGGCTCGTCTGGGTAGGTACCACCGCCTTTACTAGGTGGTAGGCCCGTATGTAGCGTCGTCTGGGTAGGTACCACCGCCTTTACTAGGTGGTAGGCCCGTATGTAGCGTCGTCTGGGTAGGTACCACCGCCTTTACTTGGAAGTAGGTTAGTATGTAGCGTCGTCTGGGTAGGTACCACCGCCTTTACTTGGAAGTAGGTTAGTATGTAGGGTCGTCTGAGTAGGTACCACCGCCTTTACTTGGAAGTAGGTTAGTATGTAGGGTCGTCTGGGTAGGTACCACCGCCTTTACTAGGTGGTAGGCCCGTATGTAGCGTCGTCTGTGTAGGTACCACCGCCTTTACTAGAAAGTAGGTTAGTATGTAGGGTCGTCTGAGTAGGTACCACCGCCTTTACTTGGAAGTAGGTTAGTATGTAGGGTCGTCTGAGTAGGTACCACCGCCTTTACTAGGAAGTAGGTTAGTATGTAGGGTCGTCTGAGTAGGTACCACCGCCTTTACTAGAAAGTAGGTTAGTATGTAGGGTCGTCTGGGTAGGTACCACCGCCTTTACTAGAAAGTAGGTTAGTATGTAGGGTCGTCTGGGTAGGTACCACCGCCTTTACTTGGAAGTAGGTTAGTATGTAGGGTCGTCTGAGTAGGTACCACCGCCTTTACTAGGTGGTAGGTACGTAAGTATGGTCGTATGTATGTATGATTGTCTGGGTAGATGAAATGTGTAAAAGAAAAAATTTTAGCAGAAATAATACCTTTCAAAACTTTACTTTAGACACCTTTAAATGACACCATGGACAATTTTAGAAGTCATGTAGGCATAAAGGAAGGTGCGTCCTAAAACCATCACTGATCACGTCCATTAAGGTCGAAAATTGAACACAGATTTTCAAACGGCATTTCTTTGTTTTTCCTTTTTCAATCTATATCGGGAGAAAGAGACAAACACCTACTCACTTGATATGGCTGAAATCGCATCTTTTCACCCTCTCAAGGTAGTAGGCCAGTTGCGTCATATGATAGTGGTTCAGATATCTCAGGAGCGTCTTCTTGAACATGGTCGGGGACTCCCCGTCATAAGGCATCGCCTCTGGGGGCAGTTCTGGGCAGCGGGGACTGATCCACAGGCTGAAAAATAAATATAGTCGAATACTAGTCCATACTTATATGTTTAAAAAACTGGTGGTGACAATATGACACTAGTTCATAGAAATTTTAATGACACTATTCCAAAAAATTTAGATAAAAAAGCGACACTGTGTAAGTACCTACGAAAATTAATATTATCATATTTGGCATTTTGATTTGACTTTTTTAAATTGATGACTTAGCATTATACCTACACAATTGTTATTTTATGTATTGACCTCTTGATTTCACTTTTGTAATTTAATAATTTTTCATTTAATGCAATGAAAATGAAAACAAATTTATTCAGTAATTTGACATAATTAATAATAATAATTTGTAATTCTTTAATAAATAGCTTGTTTATTAAAATTTTCTGTTAAATAGCACTACTTAGCAAATTGTTGTGCCCAACAGGGTCCAAAATTGTAACCACCTATGAAATTTTGGCAACAATAAATATTATAATTATTTGTTTATTTTTTTGACTAAAACTAAATAACTCAAAAGAAATGAAAATGAAAGAAATCAAAAATGAAAGGAATGAAAGAAAGAAAAATGTTTATTTAGTGCAAAGATATGACATAATACAAAAATCGAAATAGCAATGGGATGAGAGATGAGACATATGGTTTAAAGAATGCAGCTAGGGTTGCCATCTCTAAAATTTTGCAACCAGGACAAGACGCGTGAAAACCACGGATTTTAGAGCCCAGAACCCGAACATGTCAACAGGTTTTATTAAACATATTCGATTAGCGAGTCGATTCGACGGTTGATCGCGGCGTGCGCGTCGCGGGCGGCCCATTAGACATGCGCGAAACAGTGCTTCAAAAAGTAATGCTATATCACATCACTTTTACGAAAACGTAATATTACACTGTGATATCACATCACTCGAAACATCACGCGAACAGATGAGATGCTGCGTATCGTGCGATGCGCACGCAACGCGCGCTAGATGAAACATCACATTACACTTCGGTCGGTCCCTTTCGCTCGCGCTCGGAGCTAGTGTAATGTTATTTCGCGTGATGTTTAAAGTGATACTTGATTTCTCGGAGTGATGCGTAATGTAACATCACGCGTTTGAGTGATATCTCATTTGTGATATTACGCGCATTACTTACACAAGTCTACGGCCCATGACTTTAAATTTCAAACCCAGACTACAAATGAAGCCCCGCCCGGTCGCTCCCCGGCGACATCTAAACTAGGACAAATCCGGGGATTCCCGGACGGATGGCAACCCTAAATGCAGCCAATGTTATATGTATAACTAGCTGTGCCCGAGACTTCGTCCGCGTGGAATATTGACTTTTTCCATACAAACTTTCATCCCTTATTTTATCCCCTTGGGGCTAGAATTAATCAAAATACTTTCTTAGCGGATGCCTACGTCATAAAATCTACCTGCATGCCAAATTATAGCCCGATCCGTCCAGTGGTTTGGGCTGTGCGTTGATAGATCACTATGTCAGTCAGTCAACTTTGAGTTATATATTTAGATTTCATACAAATATCATGAAATTATCAAATGAATAAGATGTTTTGAAAGTGGAAAACTATTTCTATGGACTAATATAGCCCATGTTTAAATTTATTGTCGTCACCCTGTATAATATCTCACCCTTGAGTTCTGTTCTCCCAGTCGTCGGCATATAAGTTCGCCGTGGACACCACCACCCGTAGTGATCCGTCTTCGTAGCAGAGGACCATCATTTTACTGGAAAATATTGGCATAATTACGCAGTGAAAAGAAACACATTTTAGGGTTCCGTCATCACCAGCCTATATACGTCCCACTGCTGGGCACAGGCCTTCCTACATGGGAGAAACACATGAGGAGTTTGGGCCATAGCACCACCACGCTGGCCCAAGGCTGGTTGGTGGGTTAAAGCGGTTGCAGTAACAACCGGGACCAACGGCCTAACGTGCCTTCCGAAACACGGAGGAGGTCGAGATAACAAACTTTGATCGACCCATCCCAGGATCGACCATGGCCAAAGTTACTTTGTTTTTCGTATCGAAACCAGAGCGCTCAAAGCAATACGCCACCGAGCTCCTCAGGGTTCCGTTATCACTAAGACTCCGCTGTCCGTCCGTCTGTCAACTCAGTCTCATGAACCGTGATAGTTAGACAGTTGAAATTTTCACAGATGATGTATATCTGTTGTCGCTATAACATTTAGCCGTACTGTGATAGCATGCAAATGTATAAATAAAATATTCAACATTAACATTTATTTAAATTTAAAGAACACAAATATGTCAAGGTCAGATTTCAATATCAAATTATCACATTTTAATGTTTCTTGTTTTCCATGGGAAGGACATACGTTACTTTTTGGCGCGAAAGCCGACATCCACAGGAGCGTAGCCGCAAGCATCCACTAGTTAACAAATAAATTACTCACGTGTGATGTTTCCCAAAAGGCGTCGCCATAGACACGAAGTGAGCGTCTACGTTTGGTTTTTTCTTGTTTATATTCTTTAGGTCCTCCATCTCCTCACCATAGAGTATTGTTAGCTTCTTAGAACTGTATCCGGCGAACAAGTATTGGGCCAGCAACCAGCCAGGCTCAACCATAAAATTAATTTGGAGGGAGCACTTGAGCTCTCCCAAGCTTATGTCTAAGATTTCTGAAAAAATATTTGGCATAGTTTACGTGGTTTTGTAATTTAAATACAGTATCTCTTTCTCGCAATATGTACAGGTAAAAGATGGCAAGAATTTGATTAGAACTGTCAACTAAGTTATGATAGGTTTTAAAGGAACCATAGACAATTTTAGATGGTGCGGCGGTGCTTCCTAAACACTAAATTTTATCACGTCCTTTTTGTATTCATATCGAGAGAAAGAGATGCAAGGATCTTAAATTTAGATTTAACGTGTGCTTAATATCTCAAAAAAAAACAGCAAAAAACATCCGAGTTCGATAAAACACTAATAATTAGTTTTCATAGCATAGTCTGTTTGTACAGACGACAGCACGTCAATTGTATCAGTTGCAGTACGAAAGCCGCCTCTATCACGAACGCAATAAGGGCGGTCTCAAGGTTAAACTGTTACGCTTGATGTGCTGTCGAATGAAAAAGTTGTAATTTTTCGTCGATTTCACCGTTATTCAATATTTACAATATGGCGGGCGACATAGAAGTCAACTAATCGTCACCAAAGTGACATAGACGCCTTGATAAATGATTGATTGATTGAATGATTGATGAATGACCTCGCCGTGTCTCCATACATTTTAAGAAATTATCTTTTAAGGGGCTACCTCGTGCACACTAGCGACACCAATTGATTGTTATTAATTATGCTGAATTTAGAACATAATAAACAAAAACGCTTAAGAGAATTGCTAAAGAACGGTATTTGTAATTTTTAAAGATGTATCTTGTATAAAGTGTCTACCTATAAGTAACCAAATTTTTTATTATTGTTAAAAGTGGCCACTTTCGGCAATAATGAAAAAATAGGTTACATGTAGAGGAATATCTTATACCAAGAACATCTCAAAAAATTACAAATACCATTCTTTAGTCATACACTAAAGCGTTTTTGTTTATTATGTTCTATATTCACCACAATTACTATAAATCAAGTGGTGTCGCTAGTTCCGACGAGGTATCGCTATAACATGCAATTGTTTTAAATAAACTTACCTAGGAACGTGACAGAGTAAGGCTGATCGTGTGTCTCTTTCGCGTCAGATATCGTTGTGTAGAATATATGGTAGGGCGCAGACGCCGCGTGCTTGGCGGCCATCTTGCCTCTTGGGCGGACGACTCGCATGAAGTCTTCGGCACGGCGAATCGGAGTGACCATTGGTTGGTAGGAATCTTTGGAAATTTATAATGGTTTGTTATTTACTCAGCTATAAACCTAACCTTATTAAAAATATATATTGATCATCAAAAATATTAAATTGGTCAGGAAAATAATGGACAAAAACCATTTGCAGACGCTATAAAGCGTAATTTTGCACTTTTGAACAATATATGACAGGGACTGAAAAAAAAAATGTGTTACCGCGGTGACACAAAATACTGGTAACATTATAAACGGTATTCAATCAGTGGCCCTAATTCTGGAGAACACACTCTAAGTTTAAATTTAAGTAGAGTATATCTCTTTCTCGAAATATGTAATTAGAAAGAGACAGCAAGAATTCGTTTAGAGCTGTCAACTAAATTTAGACAGATTTCAAAGGAGCCATAGAAAATTTTAGACGTACACTGCATTTAATCGCGTTCAACAAGGTCGAAAATTGAATGCATGTTTCTAAATGTCAAATTATAAGACAGCGATCCTTTTCATATTCATATTGAGAGAAAGAGATGGACTGAACTTTAATTTAAACTTAGCTTTTATTTTCCAGAATTAGGCCCAGTGAATATGTAAAACAATTCATAAAAATATGTAAAACTATTGTACACGACGAATAAAGAAACATAAGTGCCATATACATATAGTGTGAAATAGTTAAGAAAAAATTACCTTTTTGTTAATAGTTTATAGTTTAAAGTTTTATTATTTTGTAATTAGTTTTAAGTTTTATTGAATAAAAGTATACAGCTGGATAGTTTATAGAGAGATAACATCATAAGATGTTATCTTTATTACCCGAGAGTAAGATGCTAGGGCGACGCTATAAGCCCCCCTTCGCAATATCGTTCTCTCGCGAAGGAGGGCAATAGTTGCGATACCTAAGCGCGCCTATATAATAACGCAGTCTCTCTCGAACTAGGTCACACACACTGATAGATACATTCTCTCTATGGAAATATCGTTATCGCTCTATTCGCCAAGCCAGCTCTTCCTAACAACCCTGCATTTTTATTTGAAGAACCTACCGATACTGGGCTACCTGGTGAGCATATTATTTGCAAGCCCGAGTCCCGTACATTTGCTGATCCACGTTCGAGCCGGATTATAGAAAATGCCAGTAACAAGAAGCGGGGCAGGAAGAGAACGCCCTTCCGATGAAGTACAGCCACCCATAGAAGAGAATATAGTTGAAGATGATCACTTCGCTGAACAGCCGCCGACGGAGCAGCCGGATTACCCGATCCGCCACCAAAGACCACCGGGCTTCCCGTCGGACGCGCAACAACAGCTGCCGAAGATAACTCTGAAAGAAAAATCGATCGTATCCGAACGCGCTCGTCGAATCTTTCGCGCTAAAGAGAAGATAGCGAAACTGAAGCTACAGTTGGCAGAGGCAAAGCTCGCCGCACTAGAGGCGGACGATTCCGAGGATGAAAACTCAATTTCGACAAAAGAATCCGAAGGTCAAGCAAGAGTGGCAGAGTGGCTAGAGAAGCTACCACGACCGACAAAAACATCCGAACAAATACCGAAAACCATCGAACAAACGACGATCAAACCGAAGCCGAAACTCGAAGAACAGAACATACAGCTATCCGAGTTAGCAGCAGCCATCGCCCTGGCAGCAAGACCGTCGCACTCAAACACCACACCGAAGTACATCGGAGAGCTAGCCATCTTCAACGGCTCTCATACAGAATGGCTCGCATTCAGGGCCGCATACTCGGAAACATCTGAATATTTTTCCGACATAGAAAACACCGCGCGCTTAAGAAGAGCACTGAAAGGCAAAGCAAGAGAAGCAGTCAGCAGTCTCCTCATAACAAGCACAAGACCAACAGAAATAATGTCCGAACTAGAAACCCGATTCGGCCGCCCCGATACCATCGCACTCGCCGAAATAGACAGACTGCGCAACGTGCCACGTCCGACCGACAACCCCAGAGACATATGCCAGTTTGCCAGCAAAATAAGAAACAGTATTGCAACACTTCGAGCGCTGAACCGAACACACTACCTCTACAACCCAGAAGTAGTCAAACAAATCACCGAGAAACTTACACCGTCGCTGAGATATAGATGGTTCGACTTTTCCCGCGAACAACCGCAAGATGAACCAGACCTATTGCAACTATTCAGCTTCGTAACGAGAGAAGCAGACACTTGCGGAAAGTACGCCGAACCCGAACAAATCGTCACATCTTATCAAGAAGTACCACCGGCACGCAATACGTATAGAAACCGACCGCAACGCACACACACTACGAGTGATCACAGTGTCCGTCGCGAACATACTTGTCCAATATGTAAGCGAACGGGACACACGTCGGTTGCCGAATGCGAAAAGTTTAAAAAAGAAGATAGTAACGGTCGTTGGGAGCTTGCCAAACAACACCGACTTTGCTTCCGCTGCCTACACTTCAAGAACTTTACACACCGCTGTAAAACAAAGCCATGCGGAGAAGACAACTGTCAACGAACGCATCATTCGCTATTGCACTACACGCCAGCGCAAGAAGAAAAGAAAGAGACAGAAACAGTATCAGTCGCTCACTCTCGACGCCGCTCACCACGAAGCTACTTGAAGATCTTACCAGTACAAGTGGTTGGACCGAAAGCGACCGTCAACACCTACGCACTACTCGACGACGGCTCTACCGTGACTCTTATCGACGCCGACGTCGCTATACAAGTCGGCGCCGGAGGGCCGGTCGAACCATTAAACATCGAAGCGATCGCCGGCACCGCAGTAAACAGATCAAACTCTCAGCGAGTCACGTTAACACTTCGAGGACAGAGTGAAGAGCACACAATCAAAGCAAGAACAATGCGAAACCTCAAACTAGCACCGCAAGCAATCGACGCTCAAGACATACCTCAATACCGACACTTAGCGGACGTCGCCGAACTCGTACAATACGATGAAGCCCAGCCAACAATATTGATCGGCCAAGACAACTGGGAACTGCTACTTGCTCAAGAAATACGCAGAGGAACGTCTCACCAGCCGGTAGCCTCACGCACACCGCTGGGATGGGTGCTACACGGCTCATCCACCCGTTGCTTGGGACACCACGTACACCATGTATACAGGGCGTACGAAACCGACGAGCGACTTGAAGACGCTATAAAGAAACACTTCTCACTTGAGTCGCTGATAGTACTACCGAAGACAACACGCGCCGACCCTGATGAACGTGCACTGAAAATACTTCGCGAAAACACGATAGCACTACCGGAAGGCGGCTACACTACTTCACTACTATGGAAAACTGAAGCCGTAACACTACCGAACAACTATGACTACGCTCTCACCCGACTATACAGTACAGAGAGGAAGATAGACAAGAATTCATCACTCAAACAAGAATACGAGAAACAAATCGAACAACTCATAGAGAAAAATTATGCAGAAGAAGTAGCGACCTTACCCACCACCGCCCGCACGTGGTACCTGCCTCATTTTCCCGTATTGCACCCGGCCAAACCAGGAAAAGTCCGACCTGTGTTTGACGCCGCCGCCAGAACGAAAGGAACAGCGCTGAACGATCACCTACTGTCAGGGCCCGACCTACTGAAGTCACTACCCGGGGTCTTGATGAGGTTCCGACAACATCGAGTGGCAGTCGCAGCCGACATTCAAGAGATGTTTCTTCGTATAAACATACGCGAAGAAGACAGAGACGCGCTACGGTTCCTCTGGCGACCACACCGGCGGGAGGGTCCCCCCCGCGAGTATCGCATGAAGTCAGTTATATTCGGCGCCGCCAGTTCTCCGTGTACTGCGTTATACGTCAAAAATTATAATGCCGAAAAATACAGAGAAGAGTACCCCGACGCTGCCGACGCCATTATCCATCACCACTACATGGATGACTACCTCCAGAGCTTCAGAACCGAACAAGAAGCACTTCGCATAACACAAGAAGTACGCATCGTACATGAAAAGGCCAATTTTCACCTGAGAAAGTGGTCATCAAACAGCAATGAAATTAGAAAAATACATCGTAACGAAGAAACTACAGTTCGTGACGTCACGCTAGAACACAACGACACCGAGAAGATTTTGGGCCTCATATGGAACCCTATCGCAGACACTTTAAGCTTCAACTTGAACTTCACTCGAATACAAACATCGATCTCCGACGACAACCAAGTACCGACAAAACGAGAAGCTCTACGCACCGTAATGTCTCTGTTCGACCCACTAGGACTAGCGTCGCCCGTCACAATACAAGCTAAACAACTATTACAAGAAGCTTGGCGACTTGGTACCGGGTGGGACGAACAGCTGCCCGCGCCGCTCTCAGAAAAGTGGACCGACTGGCTGCGCGAACTTAAGAAGCTAAGAGATGTCAACATACCTCGCTGTCACACTAACTACAGTCAAGCCAACAGAAGAGAACTACATACGTTCGTCGACGCTAGCCAGAGCGCCTACGCGGCCGCCGTATACTGGAAAACAGAAGAAAACGGCGAGAGTCACGTTACGCTCGCGGCCGCACGAGCCCGAGTCGCGCCACTAAAACTAACATCGATACCAAGATTAGAATTACAAGCCGCCGTGCTGGGCTGCCGTCTAGCCCGCACCGTCGCCGAAGAGTATCAAATAAAACCCGACCGAAGATACTACTGGAGCGATTCAAGAACTGTGTTGGCGTGGTTACGCGCCGGCCCACGCGCCTTCAAAACTTTCGTCGCCCACCGCGTAGCCGAAATAGAAGAGGAAACACACGCAAACGAATGGCTATGGGTACCGACGCGCCACAACGTAGCCGACGACGCCACCAGAGGCGTCCCTCTCGACTTCAACGAAAAACACCGCTGGTTTACAGGGCCCGCTTTCCTATACAGCCCGCCCGAGCAATGGCCAGTTGAAAACAAAGAGGAAAACATCGAGATAAGCGAAGAACGCATACATGTCGTTTGCAAACGCGACAATAAAATAGTGAATGCTCTACCGGACGTACGACGCTTCTCTTCATGGCTCCGCCTAATAAGAGCCTCAGCACGAGTACTTCAAACTATCGACATACTGCGCGAGTCAACAACGAAATCACATAGTGAAAATGTTCACTATAAAAGGACGCTTCAGAACAAAGAAAACGACCCCGAATGGAAAAGGACGCCTCATAATAGGGACGCTACGAAACCGACGCCGCGTACTGTGACATCGTCGAGACTCGAACCCAGACCTCTACAAGCAGAGTACATGATACGCGCTGAACAGCTGTGGACGTGCGCCTCGCAAGAAGAATCGTTCACCGAAGACATAACTGCATTACGTAAACAAAACCAAGTACCTAAAGACAGCCGTTTACGACACTTAGCTGTGAAACTCGATATCGACTTCATTATCAAGCTGAAATCAAGAATAGCCGCCGCCGCAGAGATAACCGAACAACAGAAAAGCCCACCTGTGTTAGACGGCGACCACTTATACACTCGCCTCTACATAAGTTGGGTACATAAGAAGTTGCATCACGGCGGCGTAGAAACAGTAATGAATGAAGTGAGACAACACTATTGGATACTACGAGCTCGGCCTACAGTAAGAAGCATCGTGAAACAATGTCAAGTTTGTCGACTTCGTCGCGCCGTCGCCTCTGTACCACCAACAGGGGACCACCCAGCGAGCCGCCTTGCACACCACCATAGGCCCTTCACATATACGGGCTTGGACTACTTCGGACCACTAAGTGTCACCGTGGGCCGACAACATCATAAACGTTACGTGGCGTTGTTTACATGCTTAACAACGCGAGCCGTACACTTAGAACTCGCAGCATCGCTATCTACCGATTCAGCAATTCAAGCTTTACGACGCATGATGACGCGCCGGGGACGACCCACCGAGATCTGGTCCGACAATGGGACCAACTTACGTGGGGCCGACGCAGAGTTACAACGAGCCGCAATAAACGCGAGTCGTGAAGAGGCCGCGAACCGTTTCATACGCTGGCGCTACATAAGTCCCGGGGCGCCGTTCATGGGTGGTGCCTGGGAACGTTTAGTACGTTCAGTCAAGACAGCGCTGGCCACCACCTTACATGAGAAGCACCCACATGAAGAAACGCTTTCGACATTGTTATGTGAAGCCGAATACACCGTAAACAGTCGTCCGTTAACACACGTCTCTGTTGAAGATGAAGACGAAGAGGCCCTGACCCCCAACCACTTCTTGCTTGGGGGGTCAGGCAACCTGCAGCAGCCAGGGAGCTTCACTGACACCGACATCGCTAGCAAGCACCACTGGAAGCAAGCGCAACGCCTCGCCGATATATTTTGGACCAGGTGGCTAAAAGAGTACCTGCCGGACCTCCAATACCGGCGGGAGCCCTACGGGCACGGCGACCCGCTACGCATCGGAGACTTAGTCCTCGTTGCCGATTCCAACTTACCTCGCAACACATGGCCGCGGGGTAAAGTTATAGAAGTATACCCCGGGCGCGACGGTGTGACGCGAACAGCTGATATCAAGACAAAGAACGGCGTGTTAAGAAGACCCACTAAGCGCTTAGTCGTACTTCCGACGACCCCCACTTACCAGGAGCCAGTCGTCGTGTCACCGGGAATAGCTGCAGCAACTAGTCCATCGCTGCACGGCGGGAGAAATGTACACGACGAATAAAGAAACATAAGTGCCATATACATATAGTGTGAAATAGTTAAGAAAAAATTACCTTTTTGTTAATAGTTTATAGTTTAAAGTTTTATTATTTTGTAATTAGTTTTAAGTTTTATTGAATAAAAGTATACAGCTGGATAGTTTATAGAGAGATAACATCATAAGATGTTATCTTTATTACCCGAGAGTAAGATGCTAGGGCGACGCTATAAGCCCTCCTTCGCAATATCGTTCTCTCGCGAAGGAGGGCAATAGTTGCGATACCTAAGCGCGCCTATATAATAACGCAGTCTCTCTCGAACTAGGTCACACACACTGATAGATACATTCTCTCTATGGAAATATCGTTATCGCTCTATTCGCCAAGCCAGCTCTTCCTAACAACCCTGCATTTTTATTTGAAGAACCTACCGATACTGGGCTACCTGGTGAGCATATTATTTGCAAGCCCGAGTCCCGTACAACTATGGTATATGGATAGACCGACCGCACAAGCTGGCAACGTTACGTGTTAAAACGTTTTAAAATACGGGTATCCGACCTAAAACTTAAGGTACCGTTATTACGGGTACCTTTTAAAGTATGGTATCCTTTGAATCATGGATTATTTAAATTATAAATTTTCGGGTACCCTTATGATAGGTATTTAAAACCGCAGAAAACCGATGGATACCGAAAAAAAAATTGTGTGTGGCAGCTCCGACGCACGACTGGAGTTTACTCCTTAAGTTCGATAGTCTAACCAGACGCAAAAAGAGTTTATTTAACTTAAAAAAGATTGATACTGTATGAAAGGGTAAATTAACAAATTAATGAAAATAATATACATATATAAATATATATTTATTCATTTCATATACATTTATTATAACTAATCGACGAAATATTTTACATTAAACTTTTTAAAATAGTCAATTTCAATACCCTACACTCACAACCAAATTAGAAAGTTGCGCGACATAGGATGCGCACCAAAAACGTAACGAGGTCATTCATCGATAGATTTTACTCCTCACATTTTTTTCATACCGGGCCCCTTATATATGCAAATCGATTCTTAAGGAGTAAACTCCAAAAATACTATTCAAAACATTTGTATTGGATACCGATACATTCTCTGTGTGCTGGCCTGTTGGCTGGCTTACATTGTTTTTTTTTTTTTTTTTTTTTATACAACTGAATGACAAACAAGCTGACGGCCCACCTGATGGAAAGCGGTAACCGCCGCCTATAGACACCTGCAATAACAAGGAAAAATCACTTGATATTGCAGGTGCGTTGTCATCCTGGGGCCTAAGATGAAATGCCGTCCATGCCCAGTAATTACACTGGCTACCTTTCCCTTCAATCCGAAACACAGCGAACTGTGTCACGGCTGAAATAAGAAAGGCGGTGGTACCTACCCAGACGACCCTGCATACGGGCCTACGTGCTTAATGTTAATGTTGATTAATAGAAAACATTTTTAATTTTGTTTATTAAGGAACACAAACTATGAATTGTACAAAATTTCCTTAGATCTATACTACCTATGGCTTTGTTTCAGTACATACACTAATGACGTGTCATTTGTATAGATTTTTAAACGCCGATGTATAGATTTTTCAACGCCCCATGAATAGTTTTTTTTCTGCACGCCTTTAAATGTACATGTTTTTATTTCATTTGAGGGAATAATAGCTACTGTTCCAATCAGGTGTAGTATAATAATTATTTGTGATACAAAAGTGCAAAGTTGCTTTTTAACCGCGTGCTTAATTTTGATGACCGAACAGCGAGTGATTCAAACATTAGAATCCCGAGCGCTAGCGAGGGAATCAAAAGAGCACGAGAAGAAATATTTGCACTCGAGTACAACACGTAACTTTTCATACCACCTCAACGAGGAAATGACTCAATGCAAAAACAAATACATTTCAACATTGTTAACAGTTTGGCGTCAAATAAACTACTTCGTCGCTAGAATCACTCATTTTAGGTATTTCATTTGTTTTCAAGTTTCTTGTTTTTAACCTAACCTAAGGTTTCAACAATATGTCGTGAAAAGAAAATGGCGCGCGCAAAGCAAATAAGAAAAAAAAATTACACCAAGAAGGTGTCGAGTCTGAGTTTATATCAAGTTAATATCAAGTTAAAAAAGGTTGTATGATAAATACGACACCATGGAGGTAAAATTAAATAGGTTAAAAGATGTTTTGACTTCATAAACTTAGTGCACACGATGTTCTAAATTCAATTTTACTTTATCCTCTAGCGGATAAAAACGGCTTTTGCACTCAGATATCGAAGAGCAAAAATACTCTTTCCGAGATGGGGGGATGAAAAATATATTTACCATTACTATTAGGTGGTGCTGGCACATTCTGAACACCAACAGGCGATTTACTGTCTTGATTTGGCGTTGTACTCAATCCACTCCCCCCTCCTCCATCAGAAAAGCTTCTAGAATGTTCTTGACTGGATGTCGAGGGCATACAATCATTATTGATCTTCTTTCTATTCTTAGGACTATTCCTGGTTTTCGTGACAGTTTGTGATGCTTTCATTAAAATGTTTGCAGGGCTTACAGCTTTTGGAGATGGTATGGCGTCTGTGCTGAAATTTATAAAAGAAACACCATTTAATTTCCAATCAGACACACAGAACGGCTGTTAGTAGCCTGTCTTCTAAACTAGAAAGAAAAAGGGGGAGCGTTATAAATTTGACGTGTCTGTAGCTGTGTATCTGTCTGTTGCATCGTATGTCCTAAACGAATGGACCGATTTTGATATGTTTTTTTTGTTTGTAAGCTGACGTGAATGGGATTGCTCCTAGCTATAATTTATGAAGATCAGTTCAGGCGTTTGATGACTATCAGCTCATTTTCTACATGATAAAAGGTTTTTACTATCTTTAACAGATCCGATTGATTTGAAATTTGGTGTACTGTCACTTGGGTGACATTCCCATGACATACTAACCTTCAGCTGATCCTATACCATCAAAAAGTCTGCGGGATGATTAATTCTTTAGAAACTTACAGCAGATATAGCATACTGGGGCTTCTAAGAATAGTCACAATGAGATGGTGTTGGAAAAATGATTAATAAGGCCGAGGGTTACCTACTTAAAATCTTTCCCTATTCCGACCCCTGGTAATAATAATAATTGTAACCTTTTTTATCTTTATTTATTTAGGGATTTTTGTTTTTTCAATCCCATCATAGCTAATGGAATATTTACTGACAATGATTAACTAGACTCCATAGTTTCATGGCTATATTAATTATGGGAAAATTATTTTTATGTAACATCTGTTATTTATTATTTTATTTTATTTTATTTGGGGGCTTACAGCTTACATAGAGAAATATACAAAAAATACATTGCAAGAATCCAGTAACAAGCCTCCACAAGTAGCACTGATATTTAAATCCTAAGTTCTTACATTACTGAAATATATCCAAATTATTTATTTTCCTTTCTTTATCAAAATGTGGCAATAAATGGGTATGACTATCACAATGAAGTAGAAGTATGCAGGATGGTTTTTAAACTATACCTACATTGCTGTTAATACTAACCTGGAACTCACAATGTTCCTTTCGTTCGGATCGTAAAGCTTCTTCGCAAATATTACGTCTAGCTGTTCTTTGAGGGTCGCCCTTTGCAGAACATATTTGTCTGGTATAGGGAAATCCCCTTGTCCAGAGTAAGCATCCAATATGGCTTCTACTGTGGAGGAAATAAGGAAGGATATCAATAATCATTTTTATACAGTACTTTTATTTCCAGAAGCGGCGCGGGCTTTACTTGTGGTAACCTAGTATACAAACACGCTGCGAATGTGTGGGTAAGCACAGAAGCTCTCATCTCAGTGCCGCCCGAGACACGGGCGAAGTAAGACGTGTATATTTCTCCTCACTCATAAATAGTGTGTTATTTGCATAAATAGTACTTCAACAAATGTAACAAAAGAAGTTTTTTTTCACTATATCAATGAGTAATCTACCATCAAGTCCTCAACAGCATTATAGTCAAGGTCACTTAACCAGTCAGTAATGATTTTCACTCATGATTTCTATACTTTCTTATTTTGTTAAATTTTATTTAGATTATTAAACAGACGTGAGGCCATGTCATCATACTTATATTATTTAACGGAGAAAATTTACAATAATATGTATAATTCAAAGTATTATAAAGTGTGTGTGTGTGTGTGTATTATAGTGTGTTGTGTTGTAGTATTGTAAGTGTTGTATTGTTAAGTAATTATTAGCTTTCACAGTCCACTATATGTAAGCTTTTTTATACCATAAAGGTGGAAATTAAACATACAGCCTACCTGATGGTAAGCAGTCACAGCTTGAGGTAGGCTATGGACGCTTGCAACACTAGGACACTAAAAACTTTTGTTTATCTTTCTTTTGTTTCTTTGATTTTATTTAATTTGAAAATACATAGTATAGTACAAACATCTGTCAATAAAGCTTAGTACAAGTTCAGGAGAAATTGCAAACATGTCTTAGAACAAACATTATTTCAAACCGTGAAATACCCACAATTATATTGCTATTTGAAATTTAAATGATGGTTTATTTATTATTCATTTACTTACAGTGTTTGTGACTGAACTCCCTAAAGTGTGCAGGATTACGTCTGAAGCAATTGTCTCCGTAAGAGCACTCTTTCTTTATTCTTTTTGGACTTATTTTATCTGAAAGAAGGTACACAGAAGTTATTACATTTAAAGGTAACTTTAGTAGTGTACATTATTGCCGTGCCAGTAAATTGCATAGTTACCAGTTAATGCGTCTTTACGTTTACTTGCGCTCATTTTCAAATCAAATCCAAATTGTTGATTTAGGAAAATAAATGCGACTTTTTAGGAAGTGGTTGTAGTGAATTTTTGAAAATTGTGACCTGTTCTAGGTACCTATCTGTCACTGTCATTTGACATTGACATTAGTTTTCTTAAACTTCACGTTGTTGAGATGCAAAGCGGTGCAAATAATACAGCCAAATAGAAACAAAGAAAGGGTGTTTTTAGCGGTTTTTAATGTCGTCGGTCAAGATTTTTATTTCAATGATTAAAAATTGTGTCGAAGCGAACTTTGTGTTCTAAAAGTGGTGTTGTTTTATATACAAAGTGTTTGTGTTGACGTACAACTAAAAGGTTATTAGAATAAAAGTGCTTATCCACCTCATCAAGTGGCACATAAAGTGACTGTCATCATATATTTCGTGTCAAATACTCCCAAGAAGCATTGAAATGTGCTACGCCAGCATTTTAGAGAAGAAATAAAGATATAGTGAAGACATAGCTGTATGGGCATTAGTTCCCTTTGCCTTCCCTTTATAGCAAGATTTAACAAAAAAAAAGAATTTTAATGCTAATCTCAGAACTCTTTATAGCAGCGTTACCAGGATGTTATTTTTGTAACATTTTATGTTACTTTTGACCCTCTTATGTTACTTTCATGTTACACGACTCAAGATGTTACTTTTACGTTACTTTTAGGATTTAAACAAAAGAAGTGAAAAAATTCATACGCCGAGTAGACATAAAACTACGCTATGGAGTAGCTTATGATTGCCTTTATTTCAGTCTCACGATCTCAAAAGATTTTTACGATTCTTCAAAGTTTTTTTTAAGTAAATTGCCATGTTTCAGTATTAAAGTCTTTTTTTACATAAAAAAAACTAATGTTACTTTTGACATGCAAATGTTACTTTTGTTTGAACTGTCTCGTGTTACTATTGACTATCGGTCACTGGCAATACTGCTTTATAGACATACTCTTTCTAATCTGTGGACTGGAGTGCACCGCTCGTTGCAGCGTTGCCAGAATGTTACTTTTGTAACATTTTATGTTACTTTTGACCCTCTCATGTTACTTTCATGTTACACGACTCAAAATGTGTCTTTTACGTTACTTTTAGGATTTACAAAAGTAGCGAAAAAATTCAGACACCAATAAGTCATAAAACTACGATATTGAGTCGCTTATAGTTGAATAGTAAGTTTTACGATCTCCAAAGATTTCCAAATTTTTCAAGAAACTTTTCCAAGTTTTTCTAAAAATTTCGAAATAATAAAAATTATTTCTGAAACATGTTTCTTCGAAAAAATTAAAAATGGATTTTGAAACATGTTTCAGTATTAGTCTTTTTTTATTTAAAAAAACTGATGTTACTTTTGACATGAAAATGTTACTTTTGAACTGCCTCGTGTTACTATTGATATCGGTTACTGGCTACACTGGCTCGTTGCCCGCCGCCGCGCCGCTGCCGCCACAGAGTACTTTGAATACTGGAGTATGCGTAGCATTTTAGACATACTCTTTCTAATCTGTGCGTAGCATCACTATATTGTCTGTGACTGGAGTTGCCGCGCCGCTGTTTTCAAGGGCTGCCCCCTTATTCTCAACTGTCGGATCACGGATTCGATTCGAAAAGTCACATGCCGTCTCGCTTTGACGCAGCGCGATAAAAAGTGACAGGTATAGAGTTTCCGAAATTCGAATTCTTTCCGACAGTTGAGAATAAGGGGGCTGGTCCATTTGATTTGCCGCATAAAGAGCCACCGCACATATACAATTTCAAATCGTACAACTAAATTGCGTGCTTTCATAGGCCGCCCACTTCGTCGACTTAGTTGGTGGACAGTGTTGCTAGCGCGGTGACGTCTGCGAGAAAATGCGGAAAAAGAACGCACTACTTCTTTTATTTCTTTTATTAATAAGGTTTTTAAGGGCTGGCCTTTTTTGGACTTCGTCGATCAGCAGTTCTATTTTTTCATTTGTTACAAGTAAGTAGAGAATGCAGAGATCGACTGGGCGGCTGCGCGCCCGTCAGCAAAAATCCAAGCGTGGGGAAATCACACGCACGGGTCTGGTCATACTGCATCTTGCCGTGCGACTGATCAACTAAGTTGTTATCAGCGTTGCCAAAATGTTACTTTTGTAACATTTTATGTTACTTTTGACCCTCTCGTGTTACTTTCATGTTACTCGACTCACAATGTTACTTTTACGCTACTTTTAGGATTTACTAAAAAAAAAGTTGCGAAAAAAGTCACACACTATAGTCATAAAAAAACTACGCTGTGGAGTAGCTTATAGTTGCCTTGTTATATTGAAAAGTAAGCCTCTCGAATCGATGTAAAAAGAATGTGACGATTTTTTTCGAAGAATGGAAAAGAAGACCTTTATTTTTGTCTCAGAAAGTGTCATATTACAGTAGTTATGAGTCTTTTACTAAAAAAAAGTTTTTTTGTTACATAAAAAAATTTATGTTACTTTTCTCATCAAAATGTTACTTTTGAACTGTCTCGTGTTACTTTTGACTATCGGTCACTGGCAACACTGGTTGTTATAGTGTGCGGGCTATCGGCCGATAGTTGACCAACTATTTAGTTGAACGACTTAGTTGATAGAGTCTGGCCAGTGTATCGTGTCACTCGTATTTTCAATGAAGTTTTTTAATGGCAACACTCGCAATGCCATATTGACGTTTCATTTCTTATTCTTAATGAGTTTAATTTGTAGTTTTACTTTAAAATAATGTCGAAATCAATAAAAAGTACTACTCGAAAGCTTGTATACAATATGATACATAAATACAAAGATGTACATAGTGAATTTAATCGGAAATCTGTAGAGAATATTCGACATTTGGAGGAAATATGTTCGCTACAGGTTAGTTTATTGTTTTCAGGGCGTTATGGCTTGATACTTTTCTGTTTTCTGCCCACATCACCTACTAATAAAATCCAATATTTCATAATATTCATGTTTATCGGTTATTTTCAGAAAGTGTATATGAAGAATTAAAACTCAAAATATTAATTCACTTAAAGCTTAGAGAAGCCCGAAATGTTGCATGCAATATCTGAAGAAAGTTTTCTGCCTGGTGCTTTAATAGTTTTCAGTGCAAAATCCAAATCAGCTGATTACCATGGTGACATGAATGCATAAAACTTATTGAAATGGATAAGGGAATATGTACCTATTCTAACAAAGCCATGTGTAATTCTTATGTATAATGCAATGCAAGTTACCATGACGTGAAACTAACAAACAAACCTCCCACAATGTCTAATAACAAAGGTGATATTTGGAAATGGTTAATAGAAAATAATGTAACATTTCAAGAGTACCCATACAAATGTTATTGTGCTTAGTTCATGACAACAGATGTATTTAGAATCTGAATTTGATTATGAATCATACTGAACAACTTATTAAATATGCCTTTTTTCAAATTTTATTTTATACCCGCCCATTACTTTTTATCCTTTTTTTCCCTGTTTTGATAGTCAGCCTGTAAGCGTCTATAATGACTAGTTGTAAGGGAATAGCTGGTAATTCATTACAATTAGGTATGTTATAAGTAGAACCTTTAAGAAAGTGAAGTAAGTAAACATTATGATTTAAAAAATTGAGATTTAAAATTAAGATTTGTGTTATGTAGTATAGATTTTATTTAAATTTTTCCAGTCTATTATTGATGTTAACAAATTAAGTGAAAGATACTATTTTTATAATTTATTTATTTTTATCGTTAGTATCGTCGGCCTATGCCCAGTAGTGGGAATCTGTCAGCTGATATGATGATAATAAAATTTACGTGAAGTTCAATATCACACTTTTCTTTTTCTTTTTACATAGAGAATAGACAAGTGGAATAGTATTTGAAGTTCTATTTAGCACTAAATCATACAACAATTCGAATATTTTAAGGCAAGCTAATTAATAAGCTGGTATAAAAACTGTTTAATGTAGTGATAGCTTGCCTACCTACAGCTATACTTGGTCTATCATATGGTCTAACTCATTAATGCTCATCAAATCTATTTTATCTATACCAAGGATGATATATCCATGAATTATACCCATGATATATTAAGTCTACTCAAGTTTATGAAACAGATTATTGCGTAAGCATATATCACCTTGTGTTTTAAGAACCATTAGAACATCTAAAAGTGTATTAAAATTATAAATGTTTTGTTGTTTTTATTATTGAATTATTTAAAAAAAAATAGAACATTCCTAATGCACGCGCGTTTCACCATATATAAAATGTTTAAAGCTAAAATAGGTTTTACTCGGCGTCATTGTGGCAGAGTATCTGATACCCGACGGTTTTTAAAACCCTAATAACTTTAAATTATACTCGTGAGGGAGCTCGGTGGCCTAGTGGTTTGAAGTTGAACACTCGGGTTTCGATTACGGAAACAATGCAACTGTCGCCATGGCCTATCCCAGGATGGGTCAATCAAAACAAAACTATAGTAATTAGAATATTATGTATTTAATAAGGTAGGCATCCATTTAAATAAAATATTACATACTTAAAAAACGAAGTATTAAGACTATTTATTCCTTGCGAAATAAGTGTTTACAGCTAAAGATTTTTTAAAATTGCCGCTCTTTCCCAGTGACACGATTCACTGGCCAGAGCTGTGGGCCAGAGTCTATAATGTGCGGGCTATCATAAGATTCTATGCCTATTAGACATTCTGCGATTTAGTTGTACGATTTGAAATTGTATATGTGCGGTGGCTTTAAGATCCTGCCGCTCCCGCGCCGCCGCCGCCACCCCGCTGCCCGCAAGATTCGAGTCAGAGGCCTTATTGCATTAAAATGGTAGTGTTCATAGAACAATATTACTCCGTAGTGTTACATATTTCAATGCACGTTTGAAGAATTTGACGCGAAATATATGATGACAGTCTCCAATGATGCTACTTGATGAGGTGGATAACCACAAAAAAGTTCTCACCGTCTTTCACAGCATAATCAATCACATTTATTCTAATAATATTTTATTTGCACGTCAATCTGTGCTATTACTAGTCAATTTCGAGAGTGACGGGGGCCTGGCTGTGACGTCACCTATTACGAAGCACGTTGGTGGTTTTCATTTCTGATAGCGTCTGATGCTAACAAGTGACGTCATACACTGGGATTGCTGTTCGTTTTCGTTGTTGTCACGTGAGCTGAGAGCGATTTAATTGCATTTGTTTGAATATTATTTGATCCGTGAACTATTGAGTCAGGGGTCCCGGGTTCGAATCACGGTAGGAGCAACGTTTGTATGAGTACGACCATTTGTTGACGAGTCATGGATGTTTATATGTGTATTTAGTATATTTCTAATCTTATATATATGAAATTCTCGTGTCAAAAAGTTACCATACTCCTACGAAATGGCTTGACCGATTTTCATGAAATATTGTATGTGTATATTCAGGTCTGAGAATGGGCTATTTTTTTATGGCAAAACGTTTGCGGGCTCAGCTAGTATTTATATACATATTATTAGTTATTTCTCCGTTATCTAGTATACATAACACAAGCTCTTAAAATGCTTTCTTTGAGCTAGATAAGTGCGAGTGTATGAATATTATTATGGTTGTTTCTTTTGGGAATTCCTTCCATAAAATTTAGCACTACGCACAAAACTTACATTTTAATTTGAATACAGGCCAACATCTAGTATATTCTGACGGTGATTGTAAAGCCTCCCAAGGACAGTGAAACCATTCTGATTGGTCTAATTATTTATTGTAACCAACATTTAGATACATAACGGCGACGAATAAAACCGAACGTAAGAAAATAAACTAAAAAACATAAATAAAAATAATTATTTATTTGAAAATAAATTAACATGATTTCTGTAACTTATAATGGTAATCACATTGGACACTATACATAATTGTGGTGGTGTGGAACAAATTCATTTACTAATTACAACACTCATTGCCAGCGACAAAAACAATATCTCCAAATACTGTTCGAACATCATACCAGTACATTGGTACTTAATATCTCTTTAATTCAGCCTTTTCCGTGGAAAAAATTACAGTCGACAACACATCAAGGGTAACAGTTTGACTTTGACGTCGCCCTTACTGCGCTGGTAATAGAGGCGGCTTCGTAGTGCAACTGTTGCCCTTGATATGCTGTTGTGTGTACATTGCGGTGAGTTAGCACGTAAATCCGTAATAAAACAAAATTTTTAGTGGGAGAAACTTAAGTCTCATTTATTAACTAGTTTTTCCCGCGGCTCTGCCTGCGTAATGTCGGTTATCGACTAAAAAGTACCCTATGTTCTTCCCGGGGTCTCAAACTATCTCCATGGCAAATTTCATCTAAATCGCTTCAGTAGTTTAGGCGTGAAACTCAATTTCGCATTTAAAATATTTTAGTTAGAATAATTAACGACATCACCACACATTTTAGAGACAATTAGTTTTTTAATTGTCATAGAGCCAGGAGTCCGTAAGTTAATTACTTTGAAGCCCGATAAACCAGACAATTGAGTTTTAATTGTCATGTCAACTTAAGTCGACGGCTGGGCATTAAAGGATTAAACCTATTTTTGCTTAAAATTTTGTGATGTTTTGACATATTGTTGTTTCTCTCACTTGTATGTCACATGAAATATACATACTATGTTTAATAGCATTTTAACTAAAATAGGTTTAATACCATAAGACGAAGATTTTTAGTAATGGACTTTTCAAAAGCAAGATTTACGTTCTAACTCTTCTTCTTCTTCATCACCTTTTCTAAGTGGCAATGTGTTATCTTGAGAACTAACTCTTGGTATCACTTGCAATACACACAAAGTAATTTTTTACAGAAAAAAATATGACCTGTCAATGTCACTAAAACTAACCTCAATAAAATAAATTAAAATCATTGGTTCTCTTCTTACACACCGGAAATAGCGCTACCTCATTTGCACGCAGTGCATTTGATTGTTATTGTCTATGGCTCAGCCATGGAATTTTTAAAATTTTTAGGCAAAGAGAACAGAATCATACAGCCATTATTTTTTTTCATGGGAACAGACAGGTTTTCACATTTTCAATCACGGCGGCTGGCTATACAAGTGTTGGCTAAGGCGGCTACGTTCACTTGGCCTTCGCCGCCTCCTCCGCTTCTAGTCTCAGGCGCATTGACTCTGGCATTGTCGGTGGTGGTGGCCTGGGCATTCTCAGGTAGACCTGCAGAAATAATAGCTAATTAATAATACTGTCTGATATATTCTTAAGTGATAGTAAGATTGTATGTCTCATAACGTAGTTTGTCCACAGAATCAGTCGGTAGGAACAATTGGTTAATTTTAATAATCATTGTTAGAAAAGTGTCAGATGTTTTTGCCGCTATATCATTTATTAATTTGCTGGTCACATTGTTACATATAGGTGTTACAATAAGTTAATAGATACATTGGACACATGACTCCCCGTGGGGGCACTGCAAGCATAAAACAAGAGAGTGCTATCATTATCAACAATTGAAAATAAACAATATAATTTGGAATCAAATAATTAGATCTTTAATAATAGGTCTCATAATTAAATTTAATAAAATTTTTATTTTATTAAAGTAGAGATGTATTGATTTGAAAGTATATCTACTAACAATTCTTCAGCATGACAGAGTAGAATTGACATTTTTTCATGTATCATTTAAAAATTCAGTGAGGTCATATGCTTTTTCTATTAGGTGTTCTCTTTAATAGCGTCAGTCAAGAATTTTATAAAAATAATTATAAAATTGTGTCTGAGCAAACATTGGCCCTTTATCTAGAGAACAAATGCTAACTCTTTTAAGTTAACCGCCTTTGTGGTCTTGTGGTTGAGACCACCTACCTCAAATCTAGAGGTCTGGTGTCGATTACTGAGGGGCAGAATTTTTTTGCACTTTTCAAGTCCGCCTGGCTAGCTACCACCATCTTACCTAAGTCTGCCGCCATACCAATAATGTTGACAGCATACTAGTGTTCTGGCAGTGAGGTAGAATAGCCAGTTCCTCTGTGATTGAGGAATCTGGGTGTTACTAGCTTCCATCTTCGACCTTATCATCTACATATAAAATACAAATATAAGATGAAAACAATTTTTTATGTGCAGTAAGAATCTTACCTTGACAGCGTCATAGATGAACCATTGCAGCGCTGTGAGGGTACCGATCATGATGATCCTGGGCCCAAGACCCTTCCAGACTCCCGCCCAGCCTAGTTTACCCATGATAGATCCTACGGTTGCTGTCTTGTCCTGTGGTAACAAACAATTCTAAGTTGAGTATAAGAACATATATAAGGTGTTAAAAAGGTGTAGTCATCACTTTTTGTTTTTGATGCGTTTAAACGCCTACAATATAGAAAGTAAATTATGTAAAAATTATATGCTCCAGGCGGGATTCGAACCCGCGTCGCCTGATTACCGGCCAGACGCGATTACCACTACGCCACCGGAGCTGTAGGTACAACCTAAGAATTTCTTCACCGCTTTCTTTCCTTTTTCCAATGTTGTTATACCAACGTTTTAAGTTAACACCTCTAATGATCCGAAAGAATATTTTTACAAATATTTTTAAACTTCCAGTTAAGGTGAGGTGTAGTCATATTTTAAGGGCTTATTGCACCCATCAATACAAGCAACTTTTACTATGAGGACAACTACGAAATCGCGAGAAAGAAATCAGCTGTTCCATAGTAAGGTCAATGAACTTACTCGACGCAATGTACGGAACAGCTGATTTCTTTTTTGCGATTTCTAGTTGTTCTCATATTAAAAGTTGTTTGTATTGATGGGTAGAATAAGCCCTTAAAATATGACTACACCTTATTATAAAATATCCGAATAAAAAATTTGGAACTCTGGGTTTGTATGTATGTCGCCGTCATCTGGTTAAATTTAAGTAGCTGCCAAATCATACCAAGCCCAAATAGGATCTTTTAGTTCTATAAGCGTACAACACAGACTTGCCTAGAAACTACTTTGCTTTATAAGTGTTATTTATGTATGTCGTGAAACTCTGTAATTGGCTAAGAGTTATGTATTACATATGTTCATTGTTAAAAAACACTGTTGAGTTTCCTAATAAATAAATAAAAAAAATAAAAAATCTGGGGTTTGTTTGTATATCGCCGTAGCGGCGAATTTAACCAGATGTTAAATTCGCCGCTTAATTGGATGCCTAGCCCGTTGATTAAACGCCGGCATCCAATTGAATGCCTATACCGATAGTTAATTGAACTACTCACTTGACATATTCTTATTTTTTTTATTTAACATTATTATAAATGTTTGAAAAAAATATTTACTAATAAAAATCTCTAAATAATTTCACATCCTGAGGCGGGGATCGAACCCGCGACTTTCCGCAATCCGGGCGATCCCAAGGTGGCTAACCCGCCATTGTTTATTAAAATATGAAAATTTTAATTCCTAATACTTGCTTATATTGTTTATTTTATTTACTTTTATTTGACAAGGGATTTCCTGTAAAACAAAAAGGGTTGGGAGAAAAATATTAAACTGACATACGGTACGATATAATCGAGGAATTCCCCGTAAAACACGGAACGAAAAGGGGTTGCCAACTCAGAAGATTTTGATTCCCTAGTTTTTTTATTTAAATTTGCGTTACGTAATACTTGAACTGCCCCTTACCTGGTTCAGCTTGGAGACGACGGTGTCAGCCGGGTGAGACACGATAGCGCAGAAGACTCCAGCGATGTATCCAGCGGCGAATGTCACTACTAGCTGTTCACCCTTGGTGCAAAGGTCGCGGGGCTTCGGCACCACGTACTGGAATTAATGGAAAATGAGTTGAATTATTTTGATTTTAACATTACTATAAATATTTGGAGAGTGCTTGTGAGAGCTCGGTGGCGTAGTGGTTTGAGCGGTATGGTTTCTATCACGAAAACAAAGCAACTTTCGCCATGGTCGGTCCCGGGATGGGTCAATCGAATTTATAATCTCTCCCTCCTCCGTGCTTAGTGGTGCACGTTAAGCCGTTGGTCCCGGTTGTTCCTGCAACCGCTTTAACCCACCAACCCGCATTGGGCCAGCGTGGTGGTGTTATGGCCCAAACTCCTCATGTGTTTCTCCCATGTAGGAAGCCCTGTGCCCAGCAGTGGGACGTATATAGGCTGGTAATGATAAATGTTTGAAAAATTTAAACGGTAGCAAGAGTCCATATGCGAAGACCATATATTAATTACAATCTCTGTCTGTCTGTCATATCTGAATTTAAGCTCACTAACAATTTCTATCTATCCTGTCTGAATTGCTGATTCCATAAGTTGAACTACCGAGAAGATTCCTGCAACAAAGTCGTGTAGTCACTATTCAAATATTAAGTTAGTTTTGTAGTAACAAAATTATAACCTTTAGCAGTCCCAACGAAAAAAAACATAACAAGTAACACCCGTTTCTAGAATCAAACAAACATTAAAATCGTCCATCCATACCTGGTACAGCAACTCCAGGGTCTTCTCGAAGCAGGAGAACTTCATCATGGTGTAGGGGATCTGGCGACCCCACAGCGGAGCCAAGCCCTTATAGAAAGTTCCATAGCCTTCGTTCTGGACCATCTTAGGCCAGGCTTCGCGGAGGGTGCTGGCGAACCCAGGCATAGTCTGAATTCTGACCTGGGAGACAATATTTTGGGTTTTTTACTCATAATAACAAGAGCAACACAACAAGCTGTTACAATGGAGCCTTCACTATATCTAAGTTAGAATGATCGGCAGTTGTCGAGCTGTTTCCAGACAATTAAGGTAAGCCGCACAAATACGATTCGGAATTTCTTGTATTAGGAATTCTGACAGTTTTTTTTCAGGGTTTGAAATTATCAAGATAAATATGCCCTTTGATAATTACCGCGATAATTATCATGACAATTATCAAACAGGTATAAGCCTAGCAATGCTTTTTTTATTTTACTACAGTCAAAATTTCACCACACAGGGTCCGTATTTCGTGGCATTGCGTAATGTTGAGGAAACAATCTATTCTATATTTTTGTACACAGATCAAGTTACGCTAAAAATTAAAAATAAACAACTTCGTTTTCTTTGTTTCGGCCTCACACAAAACAAATAATTGAAGAAAATAATGAATAAACGACAGTTCAGATACGAAAACCCGACTACGCGGGGAATCCCCGCTATTGATGTTAAGTGGCGCGTTTCGATAAACGCAGTCGTTAAATGCGACAAATATTAAGTGGCAAATATTTTCGATTATAATTATCTTGATAATTATCTGGATAATTATCAGTGATAATTATTACTTCAAACCCTGTTTTTTTTTTAAAAATACAACTAGATGACAAACAAGCTGACGGCCCACCTGATGGTAAGCGGTTACCGCCGCTGATACACACCTGCAATAACAAGGGAAATCACTTGGTATTGCAGGTGCGGTGTCATCCTGGGGCCTAAGATGAAACGCCGTCCATGCCCAGTAATTACACTGGCTACTTTTCCGTTCAATATTAAACACAGCGAACTGGTTCACGGTAGTAGTATGTCGGGTCGTCTGGGTAGGTACCACCGCCTTTCTTATTTCAGCCGTGAAACAGTTCGCTGTGTTCCGGATTGAAGGGAAAGGTAGGCAGTGTAATTACTGGGTCCTGAAGTGTGAGTGTATGATGATTATTATTATTATAAGCCCTCAGATCTCATAATCATGTGTCACAGGGCACCTCGACTCGCAGTCGGCCACACTGCTTTACGCAGAGCGACTTCTTAAGCCGCCAACACGACTGCTTAGCCACATCCCTCAGTGCGCTTTTATCATCATAGGGCAATTAACGTGGGATCATATTTATTTATTTCTATTTTTATACAACTAGATGACAAACAACCTATGGACACCTGCAATAACAAGGGAAAATCACTTGATATTGCAGGTGCGTTGTCATCCTGAGGCCTAAGATGAAATGCCGTTCATGCCCAGTAATTACACTGGCTACCTTTCCCTTCAATCCGAAAAACAGCGAACTGTTTCACGGCTGAAATAAGAAAGGCGGTGGTACCTACCCAGGCGACCCTACATACGGGCCTACCACCTAGTAAACAATATTAATTTTAACATATTAATTTTTAACCCCCAACCCAAATACACAGGCAGACACGTCAAACTTATGACACCCCATGTGTTATAAGTTTGACATGTCCATGTGTCAGTCTGTGGTATAGTAGCTCCTAAATAAATAGACCAATTTTCATTTGTTTTTTTTGTTTGAAATCTGACGTGACAAGAATGGTTCTCAGCTATAATTACATCATAAAAGGGTTTTACTAATTTTCACAAATTTGATTGATTTTAAATTTATTGAACTATCACTTTGGTTACATTCCCACGACATTCTAACCTTGAGCTGATCCCATAGCATCAAAAAGTCTGCTTGATACTTAATTCTTCAGAAACTTAAAGCAGATATAGCGTGTTTGGGCTCATAAGAATAGTCTCAATGAGATGGTGTTAGATAGATGAGGCCGGGGGTTACTTAAAATTTTAAATGTTATGTAAATTGTTACCGTGTAGTATTTTTTAAATCTAAAAATATAAATATATATTCCTTATTCAGAAATCGTGAGATATGAAACTCAGTGTAAGTATAACATTAATTTAAAGTACACATAATCATTCAAAAAAAATTACTACTTAATGGCTTAATTACTTGTGTATTGTTGAATAAATGTATTTCTTTCTTTCAAAAATCACCTTGTATTTCAAAATGCTTAATTACCTTAGCCGCTTCTAATGGTGACAGAGCAATATCAGCGAAGAACTCAGCAGTAGCTGATGCAGCCAAATACACCATAGTACGGTACACGTATGCCGTCTCTTCATCAAGCATGCCCGAGTACCCCACCTTGAAGACTTCGTACAGACCAAACTTGCAGAGACCCTGAGAAGGAAAAGGTTTCATTAGAAATGTATGTGCGAGAGTTGGTGAAGTGAATGTCGGGTGGAAATCTCATAGGTAGTGTGTCTTCAAAGCGTTCAGTAGGAACAATTGGTAGATTTTTATAATCATTGATAAAAATACAAACAAAAATAATATATAATAATAGCCTTTATTCAGATATTCTCCCTGTTGGCGACTGGATGCCAACCTCTTAGGAGTTTTACTTTTTTATACGAATTTTGTATGGTTATGTGTTATTTTATTGTTACTAATATATCTTAATTTTTATTTTACCATTATTGTAAATGTTTGAAAAATTTATTTACTAATAAAAATATCTAAACTAGAAAAATTTCACGTCCTTAGGCGGGAATCTAACCCGCGACCTTTCACAATTCGGGCGACTGCTCTAACCATCTAATCTACCCAGGGCTTAAGATAACCCTTGGGATAAATTTTTACAAACATTTATAATAATGTTAAAATAAAAATTAAGAATATTTAAACGCAATGCCCATACTTAAACAAATCGTAGGTATTTATAAAAATACTCAGTCGAAAAATTTTTCTAGTTTAGATATATTTTCATTATCGGATTGTGTTCAGGCAGTTGGAGTTAAGATAGCCAGTTCCTCTGTGGTTGAGGGGTCTGGGTGTAGCTGGCTTCCATTTTTGGCCATTAATAATAAAATAAAAATCCGAGGGGTCGGATATAAAGCAATAACTTAAAATCTAATTAAACGAATTTAGATCCTGAAACCTACATATTTTATTCATTTAGGTACAGTTTATCTAATTTGATGGCAATAGACAACCAGTTAAAAAAAAAGTTGTCCATAGATAAACCTAAATGATTAAATTTAATATAAAGTGATCAATAATTCTAAGATTAATCGCTTTAATTGATAAATATGTCAGCTTATAACATGTCTTCAAGTTCAAATGTTCAAAAATTCTTGCAATTTTAAAAATCTTTCGACGCAAAAAAAGCCTTTAGTTCGTTATTAAATTAGGCGGTTTTACTAATCACGCGCAGTTTTCGTTGTTAGTACCGTGTGTCGCGATAAACTCAATAACCAGCCGAAAGTACTACAGCATATAGATATAATATAGGACATGTAACGGGAAGAAAGTACTGCCGAGTTGGGAATCGAACTTTCTCCCAAGTGCTACATAGTGCTTTATAGGGCAAAACTTTGATTAATCGTTGATATGTAGTAATTCTGTGGTAGTTTGTTTCTCCTTTATATCAAAGTTACTACATACATCTACAACATGAGATAAAACTGTAGATGTTAGGTACAACATTAGATAAAACTGTAATGTTGGGTACAACATTAGATAAAACTGTAGATGTTGGGTACAACATTAGATAAAACTGTAGATGTTGGGTACAACATTAGATAAAACTGTAAATGTTGGGTACAACATTAGATAAAACTGTAGATGTATGTAACTTTGATATAATGGAGGAACAAACTATCACAGAATTACTACATATCACCAATTAACCTAGTTTTTCCTACCTGTGAGGAGGGTTCAAAGACTTGTTTAATTGAAATAAGCAGTTGTTGAGGATTAACCTCTTCCTCTTTGATACAATGCGGCTCGCACTTGGCGGTGGTTGCTAGGTTACCTGTTTTTTGATATTGTTGTTTGTTACGTATTATTTTACAATAAAATCTAATTCATTCCGAACCATATTATTATTACTTTAATCAGCATTTATACAGTCCACTTATTAGTCACCAACATTTTTCTGGTCCATTCGTCGCCGTCATTAATTAAAAACAGTTTTTCAAAATTTTGTCAAATATGGTTCGGACAAGATCTCGTCGTAACGAACCCGCATCTGCTCCCGAGGTGGAGCTATCGATTGCTGCAACGCTTAAGCCCGTCAGTGGTAAGCCTGGAACTTCAGGTAAGAGTATCGCAATTTCCGCACCTTGTTCACAGTCCTCGCGTCGCACAGCGACCTCTTCGAGGACGGTGCGAAAGCTTGCGTTACAAGCGGAGCATGCACGTCGGCTTGCGGAGATAGAAAAATCAGCGTGCGATGTTGAGTACCAAGCGGAGCTTGCTAGGATAGACGCTAGTGACCATAGTAGTGTGTCTAATCGCAGCCATAGCCGTATAACACATTCGACGCATTCCTCGAAGGCCCAAGTCGAGAATTGGTTATGTAAAAATGATTCAGAATCAGTACATAACCAACCAAAAAAGTTCCTCTCTGATGATCGTCCTAATTATAATTCAAAGGTGCCTTTTTCGACGATAGCACAGCCTCATGTGACTGCAGGTCTCTCCACCTCAGTGCCCTTTTTAGCAAAACCTGCTGGTACTGGGGCACCTGCGTTCACGCCGGCCCCTTGTGTGCAAGTTGGTACTAACCATGACTCCATCAAGGAACTTACTCGTGCCATTCAGAACCTAAGTGCAAGAAAACCGAAGGTGAGCGTTTCCCAGTTACCAGTTTTCGACGGGAAATTTTCCGAATGGCTAATTTTTAAGAGGTTGTATGAGGATACTAAGCCCATGTTTACAGTGGCTGAAAATTTATTAAGGCTTAACAACAGTCTACGCGACCTGCGCGAGAGGCTGTAGCCATTTTACTTGTAGCTGCTCATAGCCCTGACCAAATAATCGATGCCTTAAATCAGAGGTTTGGTCGAAGCGAGCATATCTTACTTTATGAAATAAGCAAGGTTAAGTCTCTACCAAGGTTGAGCAATTCTGAGCCCCCTAATGAGATTGTTGATTTTGCTTGCAGGATTCGTAACTGTGTAGAGACAATTAAGTTGCTCAAGCAGGTTGAATATTTGGCTTCTCCTGAACTGTCGAATGCCATAATAGGAAAATTAACGCCCGCCTTACGTGCTCAATGGGCTCATTTTGCATTTGACAAGTCGCATATAGGTTATAAATTAGAATTGTTATCTCATTTTCTAGACCACGAGGCTAACGTTCGCAGTAGTTTTGGTTACATTGCAGAAAATGAAATCGAAAATACATTCAGTTAAAACCTAGAGATAAAACATTTTTAACAAATTCACAAGCTAGTACCTCAAATTCCATTAATTTTCAATCTGATAAAAAGTCAACAGTGACAACTAGGGTACAGCCTACAAATCACTGCAATTATTGTTCGGGTGGTAAGCATCTAATTGACGACTGTCCTAAGTTTTTAATTCTTTCTACAGATGATAGATGGCAGTGGGCGACAGAACAAAAGGTTTGCCACCGTTGCTTAAAGAAGGGCAACCATCGCTATCGGTTTTGTAGACCAAAGAACGTCTGTGCTGAAGCAGGGTGCTCTAAAAATCATCATAGGCTTTTGCATCAACCCAGATCGCAAATAAACACTATTTCAGATGCAACGACTTTAGCCGACGATCCTACCACATCAACCGCTGAAGGCGGGACCGTTGGTGATTACAGACGTGAAGTGGTAACCTTTGGCTCATCTATATCTGGTTTGCATCCTCAGCATTTTAAGCCTGTTCTTAAAGTTATCCCGGTGACGGTAAGCGGTCCTTTAGGTAGCCTAGACACCTTTGCTCTGTTAGACGACGGGTCCACCGGTACCTTTATAGACTCAAAAACTGCTGATGCGATTGGTGTCAGTGGGCCGGTTAGCTCATTGCGCATGGATTGTATTAACGGCTTATCTAGGGATACTACCGTACAGTTTGTAGACTTTAAAATTAAGGGGAAGTACTCTGATGACACTCATAAAATAAAGAATGCACGTTCAATAAAAAACTTGAACTTGCATTCAAATTATAGTGTTAGTTTAGATGAATTTAAACGAAGTCCACATCTCTCTGACTTACAAGAATTTGTTTCTTTCGAAAATGCCATTCCTACTTTATTAATAGGAATCGATAATTGGCACTTGATTGTTTCCAAGGAAACGCGTCAAAGTAGGAAGTCTAAACTAGTCGGTTGTCTTACAGCCTTAGGATGGGTAATTTATGGCCTCTCTAGTAGTAGGACTAATATTGTCGATTTTGTAAAACATTGTAAGGTTCCCTTGGAAGTTGAAACCGATGTTTTAATACAGAATTATTACAAGTTAGACTGTATTGGAATATCTAAGGCAATACCTCGTTCCAATTTAGACAAACGTGCCATCCAAATCCTCGAGGAGACCGTCCACCGTCTACCTAATGGGCGATATGAGGTTGGCTTACTATGGCGCGATAATAATTTAGAGGTGCCTAAAAATAGTTTTGATATGGCCTTAAAAAGGTTTAATAGCTTAGAGCGTAAGTTCGCTAGGAATCCCGAATACGCGGAACATTATCGTCGTAACGTCCAAGCGTCTATAGATAAAGATTACATAGAACCTTGTTTCCCAAACCAAAATCCATCACAAGTCACGTGGTACTTGCCGCATTTTGGGGTTACGAACCCAAACAAGCCAGGAAAGTTAAGGGTGGTTCACGATGCGGCGGCCAAATGTGAGGGTATCAGTTTAAATTCCATGTTATTGACGGGCCCTGATTTATTTCAATCAATTTTAGATATTTTGTTACGTTTTCGAGAGGGTCGAGTCGCTTTGTCCGCAGACATCTGTGAAATGTTCCCACAGATAAAGATACGTTCAGAGGACAGAGACGCGCAAAGATTTTTGTGGCGTGCTTCTCCCGAGGCTCCCATCTCTACGTATCGAATGTCTTCTATGATTTTTGGTGCCGCTTCGAGTCCGTGCACAGCCTTATTTATTAAAGATAAAAATGCTTTAGAATATAAAGATAAGTTTCCTAGGGCTGTTAACGCTATTCTTTTCGATCACTATATGGACGACTATTTGGGAAGTCTAGACAGTGTAGAGGAGGCAGCTTGCATGTCACGTGACATAATATTTGTACATGGCAAGGCATGCCTGCAGATGCGTAGTTGGGTGTCAAACGAGCCTAAAGCCTTAGATTCGATACCTTCACATTTGCGTCTGCAAGGGGACTCGCAGATTGACTTAGGGAATTTTCCCCAGACGGTGCGCACCCTAGGCTTGATTTGGAACCCAGCAGCTGACACTATAGGTTTTAATGTTAATCCTTTCCTTGCTCTTCCCGATAAATTAACAAAGCGTACAGTTCTATCGCAGGTCATGCGTGTGTTCGACCCTTTAGGACTTTTATCTCCGCTCACTATCAGGGGTAGGATGCTTTTTCAAGATGCATGGCGTTCTGGTTTAGACTGGGATAGTGAATTACCCCTTGAACATTGTCTTAGGTGGAGACAGTGGTTTTCGGATGTAATGTCAGTTTCAAAATTGAACATTTCTAGGTGGTATCTTTCCAAACCATCTCCGTGTTTCCGTGAGTTACATATATTTTGTGACGCGAGCCAGAAGGCATACGCTACTGTTGCATATTGGCGTTTTGTACATTCTGACGGATCTGCGGAAATGTCGCTCGTTTGTAGTAAAGCTCGCGTAGCGCCAATAAAACTTGTGTCTATCCCGAGATTGGAGCTGCAAGCCGCTCTCGTAGCCGCACGTCTTGCAGCTACAATCTGCGAAGCCGTGGTAAACAAACCGTCGCGACGCTACTTTTGGTGCGACTCCAAGAATGTATTGTGTTGGATTCGCAACGATGCTCGTACCTTTAAACCATTTGTTGCTCACAGAATAGGAGAGATTTCAGAGTTGACGTCAGTTGATGAATGGCGTTGGATACCAACGTCGCTCAATGTAGCGGATGATGCGACAAGGTTCCATCCCGCGCGTCTTTCTGTGTACGATAGGTGGTTTCGAGGGCCGGATTTTCTACTTTTATCTACTAGTGAGTGGCCTGTGGAAACTAACGTAAATTTTCCTTTATCAATTCCGGAGTCTTTAAAATCCGACAGGGAAGTTTCCGTTAATTTAATCTGTCACAATGACACCTATTCCAAATTCGGCTTTCCAATAGTAGCGGAAAGCTCAAGATTTAGTTCTTGGCTTCGATTCTTACGGGCCACTGCCTTAGCCCATAAATATATTAGAAAATTAAGGCTACTAGCACTTATTAGTAAGGGTGTAACCTTAAATAGTGTTTGTTGGATTAAAAATAAGATAGTTTCCTTTGAACTGAATTCGGTCCCTGGCAACTATCACTCAGATGGCACTTCTATAACGGCTGATGATTTGGAGACTGCTAAACTTCATGTATTTCGTGTTTGCCAAGTCAAGTCTTTTCCTGAAGAATTGTCAGCTATTTGCTCTAGTAAGCCGCTGGCTCAAGGAAGCAAACTCTTTAAAATACAATGCTATCTGAGGATGGCTTCATGCACCTGGCCGGACGAATAGATGCTGTAGAGGATGTGGGTGAAACGGCAAAACGGCCAATAGGACTGGATAGAAACCAGCATGCTGTTCGCCTTTTTATATTTTATTTATATTGCAAAGCTGCTCATGCAAGCCACGAAATGGTCCTGAATGAGATTAGAAAGGAGTGGTTTTTTATTTTTTGTGCGAGAATCGTTATAAAGAAGATCACCAGAGAATCTCAGTACTGCAGATTGAAGACGGTGGCTCCGATGAGTCCCCTACTGGAGACCTTCCTTTGACATATGTCACCGTTGATGCGGAAGAAGAGGCTCTCACGCCTCATTATTTTCTCCTTGGATCCTCTTCGGGTGCTCCCGTTACTATCACTTTGTCAAACTGGGATTTCCTCAGCCGCTCGGATTGGAGGAAGGCGATTCGCTTGTCCGATCAATTCTGGCAGCGATGGGTAAAAGAATATCTGCCTACACTTACTCCAAAGCGCTCAACCCCCGACGGCCACGCGAGCCTTAAAGTGGGAGACGTCGTTGTCATTATCGATTCAAGCTTGCCGCGTGGAGTTTGGCCGAAAGGCAGGGTTGCTGCTGTTTTTCCGGGCAAAGATGGCTCGGTGCGGGTAGCGGAAGTGAAGACTGCCACAGGAATTTTCAAGCGGCCAGCTAGGAAATTGATTCGGTTGCCAGTGGACTAGCAGTTCAGTCAATAGTTGTAGATCGATGTTCTGTTTTGTTTTTTACTCGTTTTTTTACCCGTAGTGTTTTCTATGCGCCATGTTGGCGTCATTTTATTTGCACGGTAGCATATTTTTTGTTTTGTTTCTCATGTCTACTGCCCTCCTAATAATATAGTTTATTAAGTGTGTTAGTTAAAAGGCCTTTGTTGAAATATTTTTATTTGTTTCTTCTGTCACGAGGAGGGAGAGTGTTGAGGATTAACCTCTTCCTCTTTGATACAATGCGGCTCGCACTTGGCGGTGGTTGCTAGGTTACCTGTTTTTTGATATTGTTGTTTGTTACGTATTATTTTACAATAAAATCTAATTCATTCCGAACCATATTATTATTACTTTAATCAGCATTTATACAGTCCATTTATTAGTCACCAACAGCAGTATAATAGAATTATAAAGAGATTACATTTGTATGGGACTAATGCAAAAATTGAAGGCGCCGCATTGTTGGAGCAAGTTTTGACTAAATTAATTAAAGAATTATGTTACAATTTGTACAGTTACGGTTATTTTATTTTCGTTTTCGTTACTTTTTCTTCGCTTTTTGTTTTTTTTTACAGCCACCTCGCAGCGCGGCAAATTGCAGCGCGAGTTGCGGTTGTGAATGGACCGCGTTAGAAATGGATTTTCATACAACTTTTCCTCCCGCATATTTAGGTCGAAGGAAAGATCAACTTTCTCTTTTCAATTTGTGGGAATAACAGCTACTGTTCCGATCAGTTGTAGTATATAAAATTATTTCTTCATACATATATTTTTTTAGAACTTTCTTGTGCATGGAAAAAGGTACAATAATTTGTTTTAACTTTAAAACTAGAATCACTTTTTCCTACCTTTTCAGATGTATACACAAAACTTAATAAACGAAATATTTACCTATTTATAATCTAAAAATTCTTGTATACTATAAAAACACTTTTTTGTTAGCCAATCTTTCACTATTTTTCTAAATTTCGGGAATGTTTGACTTTTATAGTCTCTTTATTACAACTTCTTTTTGTTTTTTTTTGTTTTCCACATTCTATTCGATAAGTTTATCAGTTAAGACTTCTTGGATTCAATAAAAAATCAAGGTAGTTAGTTACCTGTAGCGAGTATCCAATAAATGTGGGTGCCCATCCTTTAGCGAGACCCCTCATTCCTTCCTCGCGGACCGACACCTTAAATCCGGTGACGACATTCTTGTACTTATCGGCGTCTACTTGGAGACGGCACTTGACCAGGTCGAGGGGAACCACGGCAGTGTGGGTGATACCTGGAAAGATATTTATGATTTAAAAACTGGGCTGTACATTTATTAAATTCTTTAAAAAGGTGTCTTTTAAACAATGCATTTTATGATATTAACAAGTTTTTAAACTATAATAAAATTATGAATATATTATGTCATAAAAATTATAACAGAATTCTGACGAATTCATAGGATTTTATTATTGTATGTCCGATAAGGGTAACTGTTCGCTACTCACTGTATTGCAATAACACCTAGCATTAAGAATGTTTGTAACAGTTTTTTTTTTTTCTATTTATTGAAAGAGAGTTTTATCACACAGTGATAATGCCACTCTTACTGTTACAAGAATATTTAACATCTTCTTTTCAAACATAATTGAGCTAGTTTAGAAAACATTTTGGACTGCCTAGATAAAGGAAAGGATAAAACACTATTACAGTTGCCCACATCAAGAAGGTTTATATCTAAACTATTAAAAAGACGCGACCTTTCAGAATGGTTCCTTGAACACTCCATTAAAACATGATAGACATCCTCCAAGTTTCCACATTCAGTGCAATTTGGGGAGTCTACTTTCCTCATGAGGAAGGCAAAGTTATTTAATGGCATATGTCCTGCTCGAAGTCTTAGAGCTGTTACCATGTCGAATCTGTTCATCTTAGCTTGATCAATCCAGGTAAACTTGGAGATATTTGGTTGTATAGTCTTATACCAATGTTTGTAACAGTTTGACTATAAATATGTTCTATCCTATTCTATTCTAAAAGGGCATGTTCCGTAATTGCATTGAGTCCGATACCGTGTTTTGCCATTCTTATATTTATTTATTTCATATAACTAGATGACAAACAAGCTGCCGGCTTACCTGATGGTAAGCGGTTACCGCCGCCTATAGACACCTGCAATAACAAGGGAAAATCACTTGATATTGCAGGTGCGTTGTCATCCTGAAGGCTAAGATGAAATTAATTTTATTTTTATTCTTATTTTACGATTCTGTCTGGTCATGTGTATCTGCAGCCGGTATCCAATTAAATTAAGGTTCTGGAGTGGCAACCGCGTACCGGAAAGCGGAAAGTAGGACGGCCTCCCACTAGATGGACAGACGACCTGGTCAGGGTCGCGGAGAGCCGTTGGATGCAGGCTGCGCAGAACCGTTTTATTTGGAGATCAATGGGGGGAGGCCTTTGTTCAGCAGTGGACATAATAGGCTGGTATGATGCTGATGATCCAATTAAATGGCTAAAGAAAAACTAGCAAAGTCATTGAGCGCAATGTTTAAGCAGGCATGGCTGTTGCAGCCATCTGCTTAAATCGTACGCCTAGGCTAGGCAGGTCGTGTAGCGAAGAGTATTTATGTGATTGGCAGGTTCAAGGTTTGTTTAGAACCTTGAACCTGCAACAGATTCCAGATACAATTGATTTTTCAATTGTCATATACCTCCAGAGGGTTAACGCCGCTTGACAGATTACAGTCGAAATACTAGCTGATAGTGTCCTAGAAAGTTAAGTTAATCAAGCCAAATCACCGAAAAATGATAATGTTATCTTTAAACAGTGCACAAGAAAAGATAACTATTTACTGATTGATATATCTTGATAACCATTTCGATAAGTGCAACATGTCACATTATAGATTATCAAATAATAAAAAATAATATTTCCAAAAGACTTGTATATGTTGAGCCGTCTGGTTAAATCAGCCGCTTAACTGAACGCCGGCATCCAATCAAACGGCTGAAGTACAACTAGCCAAGTCATTGAGCGCAACGTTGGAACGTCATCCGTCTGGTTTAAATTAGTCATTCAGTTGGACGCCTAGGCAGGTCATTTAAATCGTAGAGCTTTTGTGTGACTTTGAGTGATTGGTGGTGATGGCCCAAAACTCCTTTTATTTCTCCAGTGTACTCAATACTCAATCATTTATTGCAACCATTATGTAGTACATAGGTGTTAAACATAATAATACAGATCAGATTATGGACCCTGTCGGACATCGCAATGGGTAGAGGAGAGGACGACGTCTTACTCATTTAACAATTACCAATTATTTAAACTTATTTGTGTGTACATGCATTTGTGTAATAAAATAGAGATAAATATAAATGGATACTCTTAATTTTAATTTATTTTGTCGTTTAAGTGCTCTTGGAGATTGTAATAGCATTTATGTAATAAAATTTCTTATAAGCATTTTATGAATATTTTATCGTGTTTTTCTAAGTAATCTATCTGGTAGTGTGTAGGAAAGGCTATGCCCAGCAGTGGGAGTAAGCTGTAAATTATACTCACCACAGGATAGGATACCGCCGAGACCGCACAGAGCGAAGTATTTTGAGGAGCCAAACTCGCAAGAGTCGCCTGTGACTGGGACCACAGCGGACGCCGCCATGGGGCTCTGACGAGCAAACAAACATACTTACACCACTTAAAATACTAACTAATGGCTAATTTGTGAAGTATAAAAAAAAGTGTATAAGTACTACAGCATAAAGTCTCTTGTGAAACTAAATAATGTAATTTAATTTGTATGTTTTCCCCTCTTTCAAGAGCCAAGGGGAAGTGATATGTGGGAAGACCCAGATGACCAGTTTAAATCTCTAGTCTATGACACAGATGCAATAGAATTGTTAGTTCCGAATGCTACCAAAAGATGGCGTTGTACTGTTTCAAATCGCGCAAACAAGTATGTACTACATCTACCCACTAAACCTGTATAACGTGTGTACAGACATTGACCCATCAAGTATAACTGATAAAATATTTCAGCTTTATATGTGATACATACGCTATTTACGACGTCGAAAAGTATAACATATTTTGTTTTCATTGATTTTTGTTTTAATTAGTTAGCTAAGAATTGTGACGAGTTTGACATAGGGCAAGTTTCACCGTAATCCGTTCCCAAGACCGCTTCCCCGTTGAGCTCAGGGAATAGATAATTCTACTTATTTCGAATCAATGTCTAAGCCTTCAGCTCTCATAATCCTTGGGTCATTGGGCAACCCTGCCGTCACACAGGTCGGCCACACTGCCGACATAAATATGCAACAGAACGACCGATCAGTCGTTGACACGACCTGCGCAAGCGACAGCCCCCCTCCGGCATGAGTTCTCATCATTAGGCAACTAGATATTTTTATTGTTTTTTTTTAGAAACAAATAAATCTATGGTTGACGTGTACTGTGACGTCGCAGTCTTTATCGGATCTCCTTGTCTAGCACGAAATCTAAAGTGGTTGTAAGTCGAGTATTCATTCATCAATGTTCTTCTAAAATTCTTTTAATTTTGTAAATTGGGATGTTGACTAAATTTGAGTATGGAGCTATTTATATTTACAAATTCGGAAAATATACGCTACTGTTTCCGATAACAACAATTCAAATTTATAAGATATGGAATATTGTTGTATAGTTTAGAAAATTCATAAAAATGGTCACTTTTTTTCTAATTATTAATAGAAAACTTAATGACATTAGATTGCAGACTTCTATTAAAACAAGTATTATTATGACAACTATGAATTGAAACATACGTATTAAATAGTATTATTATTTTGGCAATATGAGCATACATTTTTAATAATTATAATCCTAAATTATAATTATGTTCCATAGATTTTATATGGAGCGTTTTTAGACTGTATCTGTGAAACTACTGATCTTAGACACATTATATCATTTGCAATCTTTCTTTATGAGTTAATACTTCTTATTTAAAAAACTTAAAACCTTATGCATATTGCCTATTAACAATAATTTTACTATAGTAACTGTGTGTGTAACAGTGTTAGTTGTAGCTTAATGTATTGTTGTTGTTTATATTTTGTTTAATGTATGTTGTTGTGTTGTGTTATGTTGTTTAATGTATGTTGTTGTGTTGTGTTATATTGTTTAATGTATGTTGTTGTGTTGTGTTCTCTTGTTATTATGCTATTTAGTTACCTGTTCAATGTGGGGTTGCGCCAGTGTGCTGGTGGAAGCCTGGCACTGCGCGGGGGAGAGCGGCCCGCGGAAGGGCGAGTTCCGCGCCGCGTCCAACAGGGATGAGAACATTATTCTGTTGGCAATAAAGCCAAAGTCAAAGTCAAAACATTTATTGCAATCATGTGGTTAAAACTAGGTGTACATTTAGGTTCCAGTAGCATAACATGAACCCTGTTCGGGCACCGCAACATGCATTACATTTAATTGGTAACAATCAAAGTCCATATAGGGTCGCCTGGGTAGGTAAGTACCACCGCCTTTCTTATTTCAGCCGTGAAACAGTTCGCTGTGTTTCGGATTGAAGGGAAAGGTAGCCAGTGTAATTACTGGGCATGGACGGCATTTCATCTAAGGTCTCAGAATGACAACGCAACTGCAATATCAAGTGGTTTTCCTTGTTATTGCAGGTGTCTATAGGCGGTGGTAACCACTTACCACCAGGTGGGCCGTCAGCTTGTTTGTCATATAGTTGTATAAAAAAAACAACAATTGGGATATTGCCTATGCTTAAATATGGCGCTAATTTTCAAAAATTCGGAAAATATATGTCCCTGTTGTTACCAATAAAAATAATTCAAACTTAAAATATATGGAATACTCTTAAAGTGTGTACTCTTTAGAAAATACACAACAAAAAGTGTTTTGTTTTCAAAGTTTATTAAATATGTTCATGAAATTATAATGCTGGCATCAATTAAAACAACTTTAATTATGACAACTATGAGTAAAACATACATATTACATAGTTATAATTAAATTTGTCAGTATTCCCATACATTTCTTAGTAACATAGGAATTTGTGACATCACCCGTTCCATAGATTTTCTATGGAGCGTTTTTGTACGATCCGCCGCAACACATCAAACACACCACTGTATCTGTGAAACTATTCATCTGAGACATACTATTTCTTATCAGTTATATACTTCTTATTTATGAAATAAAAAAAAGTTGTCATCTACCCTATTGAGTAAGTACTCTTTGTGCTTCTATTAGGTCTCTTGCAATGTAACATTCACCCAGCAAACATTACTATTATTATTTTACTATTTTTTTTTTTATTCTTCTATTGAAGCCTTGACCTCCAGATTTGAGGCAGGTGGTATCAACCAGTAGACCACAGAGGCAGTTATAACAAGGGAGTTATACAAATACTTTAATAGCTTTGAAAAAAAGTAAAATATGTCATATGTGCCACTAAAATTTGAGGTTTGCCCTCGATTTTCCTGGGATCCCATCATCAGATCCTGACTTAGTGACAATGGGACCACCACCGGAGTATACTCTATCGAATAAAAAAAGAATTTTGAAAATCAGTCCACAATTGACAGAGAAATTGGTGAACATACATACAAAAAAAAACATACAGTGGAACATATAACCTCCTTCTTTTATGAAGTCGGTTAAAAATGATAAAAGCCTTCAGCTCTCATAATCCTTGAGTCACAGGGCAACCCTGCCATCAGACAGGCCGGCCACACTGCCGACACAGGTATACAACAGAACAACCGATTAGTCGTAGACACAGCCTGCACAATGACATCCCCCCTCCGGCATGAGTTCTCATCATTAGGCTGATGTTTTAACCTACAATGAAACTCGTATGCAGTAAAAGTTCATTTAATTAAAAAAATAAATTATCTTAATATTTATTAATTAATCTAAACCAAACTTAAAAATATAGGTAATTGATCATCAAGCCGGCTTTGGGGTGGCTGAGTGGGCCTCACACCGGGACCGGGTGGGGTGAGGCCTGGTGCCCCGCCCTAGGATTGGCTCTGGTCTGTTCTAGGGTCGGGCTGCACGGAGGCAGCTCGGTGAAATGCTTCAGCAAACCCCGGGTCGTCTCCATTATGGGCATGGGGAAACCGGAGTGGTTTAGCAGGTATTCCCAGTGCCGCTATGATTAGGCGCTGGGCGACCCCTGCACAGGCCCACGTCTAGCCAACGGTCTGCTGATCCACCTAACCAGCGGTTTAGGGTATCGTCCGTAAGCGGATTCCACTCCAAAAATAAAAAAAAGGTAATTGATCATCAAAATACCGAAAAATTAACAATTTGTAGACTAATTATTATTATTGATGACCATGCTAATATTTTTTAAATTAAGAAACACCACGCTAATATAATAAAAATAATTATTAAAATATAATTTTGATGTATAAGTTGAAACCAGTACCATAGGCAATCTGTGCTCAAATGGACCAATATAGAAATGTAAACAACTTTGATGCTTATCACATTGGATGGAAGAGACATAATGTATCATAAAGACCATTTTGATGCTGACAAGAGAAGGTTACAAGATCAAAATTAAGGAAATACCAGATAAAGTTCATTATTTTAACTTACTAATTACCAGCTTTGTATGGGATCTGTGGCTTCACAGATCCCAGACATGGCTGGTATTTAATTAAGATATTATCCTGAGAATCTTATGTGGCTTATCAATTTAAATTATGTTTTGATATTGTAAAATGTCCCTAGAAGTGTAAAATACAATAATAAATTAAATAATATTAATTTATTTATGTAACAAAATACTGTTACTTTATAATAAAACCATAAATTGGATTGTTCCCAACATGCAGTTTTCTCACCGAAAATTTTCCACACATTTCTGAAAATGTTTGGAAAAATCCTGCTCTAGGAGCGCCCTAATACAGCTGACAACGATCATTACCTGCCTATTTAATTTCAAGGTTCACAATTGCCTCTTAGCTATGGGATTTAAATATCTGCCTATTTAATTTCAAGGTTTACAATTACCCATTAGCTATGGAATTTATTTAATAATAGTTCAGTCACAAATACATTTCAAAAATAATCAATAAATTTTTTTCTACAGCGTATTTGCAAGTTTTTTCTAAAAGCTATTTGAAAATCATTGCCAGTGCCAGCAAAAGGTTAGGTAATGTCACAAACTAAGCTTAGGTACTTGAAATTCAAATATGTATCTTTCGTAAGTTTCTTTTGTCTTCTTTTAATTAATGATAAACCGTTTAACTCATACCTATGTCAAGAATGATCAGGAATTCGGATTGCAGTGTTTAGATAACTATAGGTCAATGAAACGTCTAATCAATACTGCAGTGGCACTGACAGACAAATCTAATTATTGTTAATGCAAAACTAGTTAAGATTTAAAGATATCATTTCTGGCAAAATACTCAACAAACATTATAAATTAAATTAATTCAATTTAAAATTAAATATAGGACAAGGTCACGTGCAAACTTAATTCCATTATGTTACGTAAGGAAAACTTGACAATGAAATTCACGGACATTAGACTTAGAATAATAGAATTAATGAATAGCCACCATTTCTAGGATATTTTTACGCTAGTAAATATGTAATTACTATAACTTACATGTTTTTAACCCGATGAAATTATTGAACACACCGCACCGCGCCTGACGCACAGTGTTAAAGGAAATTGCCGCGTCGATGTCAGCGCCATAGCGGATATTATGTAATCACGTGGACATTGACTGACATTGGCAGTTGTTACAGACTAAAAAACGAAGTTAAACCTAAAAATTGACATTTATCGATGGTTATGAGTCTTTGGCGGACATTACAAATAGTTGTAGATCTTGTCAAGTAAAATAAATGTGTTCTTGTGAATCGAATTCATGTATTGGAGAGCTACATGGAGAATCATGTAGATAAAAGTCGATTTGATTGAAGTTATAGATTAATGTCTATTGTTGCAAGATCTATCAAGATCTTGTAACAATAGAGATTTGTTGCTGCCGGAAAAATAATAAGCCAAGGAAGGAGTTTTTTGGCGGGATTTGAAGATATCAGTAAAGATTTTTATAAAATTAATTAAAAAGTTGTGTCTGAGCGAACGTTGTGTTATTATATTACCGCATTTAGTGCATTGGCGGACGGCGAGGTAGACGTAGGTACGCACGTGGCGCAAGCAACGGATACGCGCGTGCATATGGTTTATGCATTGCAGCTACATTCCCAATAATGGAACTATTATCAAACAACATACAAGCAATAAACCCGCTCTGAGTGATGTTTCTCCAAAAGTAAGAGAAGAGGATGAAACTGAACCTTGTTTCACGTTCCGTACCGTGCTCAATAATTCCGTTGCTCATTTTCTACACAGATACAGGTATCTATGTAGAAAATGAGTAACGGAATTATCCTTGTGGGCTCGCTGGCAAGTTTTTGTTTTAAATATTACAACGAAACTATTGATATACATTTTTAAAAATTGGGCCTACAATCATATACATATTATCTACATTTTTTTCATGCTTATTAAATTTACCTAGCTTAAGTTGGTCTCGCCACGGAGCATCACGTGAAAACTTTACCAAAGAAATGCTGTTGCCGTTTGCCACCTGCTTTCAACCACTATGGGTGTACGAACAGGAAATAAAAGAGTAAATTGCAATTGTATACTAACATTTATTAAAAATAAAGTAAAATTATTGTGCTAGATTTAAATTGAGAGAGATTCCAAAGTATTTTCTGTAACATAAATGAAACCAATTTAGTTGATCATAATTTATATTTTATGTCCGGTTCAATATATTTTTTAAATAATAATAAAATACAATTATTGCAAATAATAATATTTTTAATCTGTATTTATCTCACAGTATATTTCATTGCCTTTCACGAGGGATTTTTCTGAAAAGAAGTTGCTGTAAATTAAATTTTCAAATACTTTAGCTTAGTTTAACGATAAAAAACATTGGATTAATTTGGTAAGGTCGCCCGCCATAATCGCTACACATCATCACTAGCTGTCAGAATGTCCATTCCGTTTTCAATTTTATGTTATTAATGAACTGCAACAAAATCTCAAAGATTCCTGATAATTTTCAAGTTTATTCACGCTACTCCTTTATGTATATGAAATTATTTCTATGATGATATCAATAAAAGATCTGACATAATACTTTGGCCTTCAAATATACATTAGGCTGTATAGCTTTACCATTGCCTTTCCCTGTGAGGATTAACCTAAGAGATGGTTTCGGTAACATGGTGGTAGCTAACCAGAGGGCTTGACAAGATGCCATTTGACAATCGCTATCGCTAAATGGAAAATGTATGGGATTTGACATTTATGATGGAAAGTCGTTCGATATCTTATGTCAAATTCCATACATTTGCCGCTTAGCGATAGCGATAGCGATTATCGAAAGGCGTCTTGTCTAGGCTCTCCTGAACTACTGCGGCACTAATACTTCTGCTACTACTACTGGCAAAAAGTTTGCATAGACCTGTTAAGTAAATTATAATAAAAATTACTTTGTTTCTGTCGCTTATTACACGGAGATTTATTTTTATGGGATTTAACTTGTTCGATACCTAAAAAATTAAACAACTGATTAAATTGGTTTGGACCAAAATCAACTTTAATAAAATTGAAAACTATAAAATTGAAAATTCTCAAAAGAATTTTCAATGTTATATTTTTCAAAGATTAATCTTTGAAAACTATGAAATTAAAATGTTATATAATTAATTATAAAATTAATCATCTTTTTAACACCATTTCACTGAGACTATTCTTATGAGCCCAAACAGTCTGTATCTGCTGTAAGTTTCTGAAGAATTAGGCATCTCGCTGACTTTTTGATGGTATAGAATTAGTTTAAGGATAGTCATGTGACAGTACACCAAATTTCAAATCATTAGGATCTGTGACAGTTAGTAAACCCTTTTATCGTGTAAAAAAGGAGCTAATAGTCATCAAATGCCTGAACTGATCTTCATAAATACAGCTAAGAACCATCCTAATCACGTCAGCTTTCAAACAAATAAACTAAATCAAAATTGATTCATTCCTTTAGAAGCTACGATGCTATAGACAGACACGCCAAACTTATAACACCCCTATCTTTTTTCGCTGAGGGTTAAAAAAATCTGTTAGAACGTCAAAACTGGGATTTTCTGAGCACTTAAAAGTTGATTCTTAGCGATAAGAAAGGCTTATAAAATTAAATTAGTCTTTTACAGCCCTTAACGTCAACAGCTTATACATATGCGTGACATTGCTGTGCACAAGCCTTCCTACAATGGGAAAAGCACATGAGGAGTTTTGAGCCATAGCTCCACCACATGCGGGTTGGAAAACTTTTAAAGCCCTAACTTTCCAAAATTTAGAAACTTGCAAGAGTACTTCATTTGCGCGTTTATTTATGACTTCGGCATTGCTAGGGTAGGTTGGGTAGCCTTCAGCAGAGAAAGCAATTTCAGCAGCCCAACCCCAAGCAGCCCGGCTTTACGTCCAGATTTATATTACCCAGAGTCACTTGGGTAATCCCAGACGTGGCGGCCTGTACAATGCCCATGCGCGCGGCCACGCCTAGGGCGCCTTAGGATTAGCCGGGGCAGCCAAAGGATCATGTTCCCGCTCCCTCTCCGCTGCCTCCTTCTGCGTGAGCACATTCCCGCAGAAGAAGGCGACAGCCTCCCATGCCCTCTCGCTCGTTGGTTGGCAGGGAGAGGTGACCGTCACTGAGCGCCGCACAAGGGTGTATTCGGCCATATCGTAGGGGGAGTCGCAGTGATGACACCGGCGTCATCTCCGCGATATGGTACAGGTAGTGGCCAAAGCAACCATGTCCTGTCAATAGAGCAGTAATAGAACTACACCCGTAGCACGGGCTGTGGAGAAAATCTGTCTACCGGTTCATTTCCTAATGTCCCCTTCTAAGGAGACAAAATGCGGTTTTATCCCTTTCTTTCTACTAGACTTAGAAGAGGCCGCTTACAATGGGCCCCATAAGAAGGCTCAATGTCACCCAAAGGGTAATGGAGAGGGTTATGCTCGGGGTTTCTCTGCGTGATCGAATAAGAAATGATGAGATCCGCCGGAGAACTAAGGTCACCGACATAGCCCGAAGAATTGCGAACCTCAAGTGGCAGTGGGCAGGCCACATTGCAAGGAGGGACTGACGGCCGCTGGGACGGAAAGGTGCTCGAGTGGCGGCCGCGTACCGGGAGACGCAGCGTTGATAGGCCCCCCACAAGGCGGACCTCGTGATCGATGATCTAGTGAGGGTAGTAGTGAGGGAAGCTGATGAATGCGGACAGCGCAGAACCGATCGGTATGGAGATCTTTAGGGGAGGCTTATGCCCAGCTGTGGGCATCTCTCGGCTGAAATGATGATGAAGAAAGAGACTAACTTTTGTCAACTGATCCACTCCCCAGGAGATTACCATGCTACGTAGGCCTTATCATAGCTATAAGGGGTTTAAGCTAGAAAAAAAAACTAACCCCAAATTCTCTCAAGTTGATCTCTTAGCGGCTTAATAAGCAAGTTTATTGGGCGCACCTTGCTGTCTCTAATGAAACCATAGGTCGTCATATCAATTGATGCAGTCTTTTTACAACATATCTTTTGTATGAAATTCTTGCTTTCTGGCGATACAGAATCACTTTTCGTGTTGATCTTTGTTAAAACGTTATATTGGTTCCCTTTTATAGTCTTCATTTTTTCATATCACGCAAATAGTGGTAGAATAACAAAGTGCTTTTAAGTTGCAATCATACACTTCAAGCGTAACGGCACGTAACGGTTTGGACTTGAGACCGCCTTTATTCGTTTATCATAGAGGCGGCTTTCTGCAACTGTTACACTTACTTCATATGCTGTCATCTATACAGTCAGCATCAGAATTATCTGAGTTATCAGAGTGACTAAAAATGTCTGCACTATTTGCTAAAAGCAATATAAACAGTCATTTTAGCTAAAAAAGGGGTCGGAATGAAACGGTATAAGCTGAGAATTTGTATAAACTTTCATTTTGTATTCTTAATTTTAAAATGTCTGGTATAGTCACGCGTGAGCGTCCTTAGATATTCCAGGACAAAGGGTAAAAATCTTATTTTTTGAAATATATCGTTTGCCTCGAATCGTGTTTGCATCAATATAAAAGTTGCAGAGTAAAAAATTCTCCGTAAATGTATTGAATAATTTTGTTAAACTGAACGGTTTTTAAGATACAGCACGAAAAGTAGCGCACTTTTGAGACATCATTAAGAATGCCAAATCAAAGGTTTGTACAAAATTTCAGCTTATTCCGTTTCACTCCAATGTTAAGCTCCAATTTCACTAGACTAACCAAAGAGTAATGTAAGTATAGAGACTAACTAACACTACAAAGCAATGGTAGAACGAAAGAAAAATTGTTTTTAGCATCACTGAAATATTTAACAAGTGAATGTTTTTTTTTTTTTTTTTTTTTTTTTTAATGGCTTGGCGCGGTTTGCGCATTTCGCCAATGTCTCGTAAAAATTAGGGAAACGAGTTGTAAGGAAAATGGAAATAGGTGAAAAATAAAGCAATTGATTGGGGATCAGGAAGGCATACTGGGTAGTAATTTACAAATATATGCATATATACTTCTTATAGTATAGGTATACGTATTAGATATAATAGGAGTAAGGAACTACACTTTTATGTTATTTAAAATAAGGAAAGATATAATACATTTATATACTGCAGCATCATGTGTATATAACAAGGTAGCCAGGTTTATCGGGAATGGAACTTCCAGGGATAAAAGATCATTCCAGAAGAAGGATCTTTGAAATTTTGGACAGGAAAAAAACATGTGATTAAGATGACCCTCGTCCAGTCCGCACTCACACATAGGATTATTAATTACATGAATTTTGGCAAGGTGGAAAGGAGTACAAGTATGTCCCAACCTCATACGGGTAATGATAGAGGTTTCCATCTTACCAAACTTCATATTAGCAAACCAAGGCTTTTTTGGTATAAATTCTTGTATAAGAGAGTAAAATCTGCCCCTAACTTGCCGACTATTCCTCCAAAGTTCATCCCAAGAATTCAATAGTGTTAATTTCGGTAGATTTAATAAATCGTGACTAAAATTAGTATATGGAAATAGGTCTCCACACGCAATTGCCTGCTTGGCAAGGTGATCAGCCAACTTATTGCCCTCAATACCCCTATGGCTGGGTATCCAAGCAAATTGTATGATACATCCTTTAGAAACACATTTATGGATTATCTGGCGTGTATCAAAAATGATTGGAGAATATAATTTTAAATGAAATGGGAATTTGCCTAATGATTGGAGAGCACTCTTTGAGTCCGAAAAGATAATCGCTTTTTTAAGATTCATTATTCTAATATACTCTACTGCTTTAAATAAGCCAAAACATTCGCCAGAATAAACTGATGATTCTGGTGGGAGTTTGATTTTTTGTACTACTTTATATTGTGAATGAAAAATACCAACTCCCAAAGGCTCTTGAGGAGATTGTTTAGAAGCATCACAAAATAAATAATGATAATCTGGAAACTGAGATTGAATAACAGAATTAAAGCTTATTCTAGCATCTGAATTTCTTTCAATAAGGTTATAATGTATGATCGGCGAAAGAATTAATGATTCGTAATCAACATTAAACAAGGGCAATAAATTCGAACGGTGTGTAGGAGAGGAAAGCGACCGATATTTTTGATAACTAACTACCAGACAAGGTCGAGATTTATGATTCCAATAGCTTGATGATGATATTTTAACAGAAAGAGATTCAAGTTTAGATATGATGGGATGGTGTAAAAATTGAATGGTACGAAAGAAGAATCTATCACTTAAAAATTGTCTTCTTAAATACAAAGGCGGATCACAACATTCAATTTGTAAGGCATTTGTTGGACTAGATTTCATTGCACCAGTTATAATCCGTAACGCTTTATATTGAATTTTATCTAATTTTCTAAACGCCATTACACTCCCGGGTTCTAACAAAAAAGTACCATAATCTAAAACACTTCTGATTAACGCATTATAAACTAATCGTAATGAATAAGGATGTGCTCCCCACCAAACCCCAGAGAGACACCTTAGCATATTCAAAAGACGCTCACATTTGCTTATAAGATATTCACAATGAAAGTGACCAGTAAGTTTATTATCCAAAATAACGCCAAGAAATTTAAAATGGTCTTTAACGGGTAAAATAACATTATTATACGCTAATTGAATTGTTGGAGGTCTACGCATTCGAGAGAAAAGGACAACTGTACTCTTAGATATAGAGAGTTCTAAACCATTTTTGTCCATCCAGATTTTCAACAGGCCCATTGTTTCAGATAAATCTGAGAACGCCTCGTTAATAGTGGAATGTGTAGTATAGAGCAAAAGATCATCGGCGTATTGTATAATTTTTATTTTATCATTAACAACGACAGCTGATTCTAAGTCGGATGTGTAAATATTATAAAGAATAGGACTAAGAACAGATCCTTGGGGGAGACCTTTATAGGCTATTCGGGTAAAATTTACGTCAGCTAGGAACATATTGATTATTCGACCGGTTAGCATGTTTATAATAAAATTCGAAAAAATGGGATGTACTTGTAAAGCATCCAGTTTAATTTTAAGAACATCTATGAGTACATTATCATAAGCTGCATTAATATCCAAAAAGGTTGCTAAAATTGAATTGTTATCTGAAAATGCTAATCGAATATCAGACGTAAGTATTGCTATATTATCAAGTGTACTCTTACCTTTCCTAAAGCCATATTGGGTATTTGCTAATAACCCTTTGGATTCTAAAAACCATTCTAAACGATTTTTAATCAAATGCTCAGCAAGTTTAATTAATACAGACGATAATGCAATAGGTCGGAACGCTGAAACATCTGACGGGGTTTTATTAGGTTTTAAGAATGGTAACACTGTTTGACATTTCCATGATTGGGGAATATTATTTGTAAACAATATAGTGTTAACGAGGTTAAGATAAAAATGTAAAATTTGGTCACTGCTCTTCGCTAAAAAGCTATAAATTATCCCATCCCACCCCGGAGCCGAATCTTTAGAATTATTCAAAACTCCTTTTACTTCATAAATTGTAAACGGAGAACTGAGACCAGTTAGGTTAGATGGAGACAAATAACAGGAATCATTAATAATGTTTAAAGGGACCCACGGAGGCGCTAATTTATCCATAAACTTATCAGCTAAAGAACTTGGTAATGAACATATAGGAGGATTGTTATAAGCACATTTAAACCGCTTTATGTTACGCCATACCAAAGTTGGGTGAGTATTTGGTGATATCGAAGTACAAAACTTTCTCCAACTCTCGAACTTCTTTTTTTTAAATAATTTCCTTGTCACTGTTAAGGTATTAGACATGATCTCATAATTACTATCTGTCATATGAGTCTTATAATTTTTCTCAGCCACTTTTCTTTTTTTCACAGCCTCTGTACATTCCGAGTCCCACCAAGGAGGAGAGGGAATTTTATTGGAATAGGTTTTATTTGGAAAAACCTCACTAGCAGTTTCTATAAGAATGTTAGTCAATTCATTAGCACAGTGTGATACATCTCCATTTATTTCGGGTAGTAATAAAAGCTTCTGTTCAACTTTTGTTTTATATTTATCCCAATCTTTGCTGTCTCTATTGGGAACTACATGTTTTAAATGTGACACACGATGTGAACAATTTTGTTTATTAAAAGGAAAAGATATAATAATAGGAAAATGATCACTTCCATAGGAGGATGAAAGAATGTCCCAAGACAGTGAAGGAGCTAAGCCAGTTGTACATAAAGAAAGGTCAACTACACTCTTACTTTGGTCAGGTTTAGTATAACGTGTAACAGCACCCGAATTAAGTATACATAAATTATGAGAGTCAATAATTTCTATTAAAATTTCACCAAAATTATTTGTTATCGAGCTTCCCCAAGCTTGATGCTGACAGTTGAAGTCACCTAAAACAATAAATGGTTTTGGTAGAACAGATAAAATTTGATTGATTTCATTTAAAATAGATACAGAGGGGTGAGAAATATATAAAGAAACTATGCTTATTTTCTGTACTTTCACTGCAACTATAGAAATTTCCTCACAGTGAGATGGTAAAGAAATAGGAGTATAGGGAATCGAACTTTTCACAAGTATGGCTGCACCACCATACCCATCAAACCTGTCTTCACGAATAGTAATGTAACCATTAATTCTAAAAATATGTTCAGCTTTAAGCCATGTTTCTGATAGAGCACAAAGAAAAGGATCAAATTTGTTAAGAAGATGAATTAAATCACTTTTTTTATTATGTATGCTTCGGCAATTCCATTGTATAACTTTGCTTAGACTGTTGAATTTCACAAACTTGTTGAAGATTGCTAACTAAAGAGGCTACGTTGGACGGTTCATTTAAATCTACTTGAGAAAACATATTAAGAAGTAGCTTAAATAAATCAGCCACTTCATTATTTGATTTATTTTCATTAATCAAAGCACATCCATTGCTTTCAGATGAGGGAACTTCCCGAATGAGATCTTTATGAGCTTGAATATCATAGCCCTGCGATATTTTTGTGTGAGAATGAGGTTTTAAAAACACAGTCTTTCTATAAGAAGTAGTTTTAGACAAGTTATTTTTGTTATTTTCATTGTATGATGTCTTAGAAGTTACTGGTTGTAAAGGACTAGAAGAAACTACACTTGAATAAGATTTAGAAAGTTTTGGAATGAGCTTAGAGGCCTCAACATAGGAGGTGCTGTTTTGTGCCATGTACATTTTAATATCTTTCTGACGATTTACTTCAGGGCATGTTTTATGTATCGCAAAATGTGAACCAGAGCAATGACAACAAATAGCATCACTTTCTTTAACTAAACATGAATCACTGGTATGATCCTGACCACATTTAAAGCATCGTGGCTTAGACCTACACTGCGCTTTGGTATGACCAAACCGGCAGCAGTTGTAACACTGTATGGTAGGGAAAATATACAAATCTACTGGTAAGGCATTATAACACATAAATATTCTCTTGGGTAAAACTTGACCATCAAATGTAACAACTATTGACTGTGTTGGCTTCCATGATGGAGAACCGTCAATAATAACTTTATAATTTATACGCCTCACTTTGATAATTTTGCCACAACCCATTGGAACTGAAATATTTTCCATTACCTCCTCTGGAGACCACTCAGCTGGTACACCTCGAACAAGACCCATTCTAGTAACATTGAATGTAGGTATAAAAGCTTTCATGCTGTGTGCATCTAAATTCCTGTCATTAATAAATGTATTAGCAGATAAATAGTTAGAGAAACACATCGATATTTTATTACGACCAATTTGCTTCACACTACCATTGACTATGTTATCTACAGAATTCCTTTTTAAAAATTTTCCAAATGTTACTGGATGAAGTGTGCAGTTATCGTTCGGGCCAGATTGAATTTTTTGAATATGAACAACATATGGAGAAATATCGTCCTTATTATATCTTGTACGACCAACGGGACTAAATGTAGATGATGAAGTGGGTACATTGGTTGTGGGTGCAGATGTAGACTCTTTGGATGTAGGTGTAGGTGTGGGTGTGGACTGAAACGGATTCACATCTTTTTTTAGAGAAGCAGGAGGTAATGTGACTATTTGGGAAGACTCTTTTTGAGGAGAAAATGTATGCAAACAATTACAATTGCTATCGTTATCGCGCGATTCTATGCCATGATGTTTGCGTCTTCTTTTATTGCACTGTTTGCATACATGTAAACGAGAGCGTTTTAAAGAACGGCCCGATGTAGACCCATCAGTTTCCATGCCTGATTCATTAGACATAATCGTGACAAAATTTCCCGCCGGAGGAACAAAGTCCCCCGGGTCGGGAGGTTCATTCATATTAAAAACTCACCAGATACAGCAGCGTATACAACAAAACTATTAGAAATTTAAATAATAAATACAAATAGAGACTAAATAAACTACTTCTCTGACCACCAATACCAGTTAATTGTATTAAATTACGAATTACATTTAAAATCGCGCCCGCACAGTCGAACGTTTCCCGCCTTTTTTTTTTCGTCAATCAAAAGTGAATGTTGATTCTAATTAAGTAGTAATACGGTTGCTATTCTAAAACACCATAACTATTTTTGACAGACTACAAATTCACATAATTCTGATGCAGACCGTACCTTTTTGATGAAATGAAATTAATCTAGTTCCCACAAGACTTATTATGTAAAAAACTTTTTTTGACGTTAAAAACTTTTTGATTGGCTATTTTTATAGAATTTTAGTCTAATATATGTTTATTGCAAAGCTGAATTTGTAATTTGTGACTTGTAACCTTGTTTGATTTTTTGAATGCTGACTTTGAATGATTTTTGGCCACAGAATATTTTTACTCCAAGGATTCTTGGCACAGATTAGTGATGTATGAATCATTGGTGTCCTCCTCGTGTCTACGATCTTCTTGGAGTAAGATTGTTTACTATTCTTAGTGAATACATTCTCTTTGGTACTCTGTTGCACAAACCAAAGATAATGTGTCAACTATATACTAGCTTTTGCCCGCGGTTCCACCGCGTGAATGTCGGTTATCGCTGCAAAAAGTATTCTTCATTCTTCCCAGGGTCTCAAACTATCTCCATAATCTCGGTGTCCTGAACAAAGTGCGTCGATTTTTGACGCCTGACCAATTATTCCTGCTGTACAAAACTCAGGTCCGGTCTTGCGTTGAATATTGCTCAAGCCTATGGGATGGCTCCGCCAAGTACCTCCTCGATGCACTAGACAGATTGCAGCGACCCTTCCGTATTATTGACGACGTAGAGGTTACCAATAGCCTAGAGCCTCTACATCTCGTCGTGAAATTTCATCTCCAAGCGCCCTCTATCGGCTTTATCATGGAGAGTGTTCTGAGGAGCTTTTCGACGCTATCCCACCTTCCCCCTTCCTACTCAGGAGCACGCGTGCCGGTCTTCGGAGTCATCAATTCACTGTATCCACCTCAAAATCACGCACAAAGAAATTTACTAATTCATTTCTTTGTCGTACTTCCAGAAGTTGGAATTTTTTGCCGGCAACATGTCTCGTTCCTATAACATGGGTACCTTGAAAAGAGGCAAGAAAAAGCACCTTTTTCAATGAGCCGGGAAGGCGGAGGCGGCTAGAGCAGTGTCTAAACTGCACTAGCTGTCTTCGCATAAGGGCTCTTATTGCTTTACATCAGGTGGTTTTGAGTCATTTGCCGTGCTTTGTATAAAAAAATCTACATTAAATCAAAATCGGTCCAGTGGTTTAGGAACAAAAAGCGCAACAAACAAACAAACTCCCTTTCGCATTTATAATATTAGTTATTATGATCATAGAGGAAAATAATTATACCAAAGTTAGTGTAGTCGTTACAACGACTACTACGTGCTAAAAGTGTTTGTATAAGGATTGACGCGAGTTTCAAGGACGTCACGCCAGAAGAATAGTGGGAGCAAAACAGAGTAGCATGTGTACAGTCCACTACACATCCAGCGTAACTATTGGATCTTAATACATTCGTAATAGAGGCGGCTTTGATAGTGCAACTGTAACATAAATGAGGTTTCAGCCGGCGATCTTGCTCGATAACTCCAGGTATGTCCGCCGATTCATCACTCTGTCGCCCTGACCCTCAGCCGTCTGATCTTCTCTGCAGAGAGAAAGGTATCCTCCCCTCCCTTGATTTGTCAAGGGACCGAGAAGATATTTTAATTTGTTTTTTTTATAATAATATTTTTAGACTCCCGAACAAATTTTCGTACTCATCATGTAAACATATGCGCCCACCGGAATCCAAAGCTGGACCCCTGATCGAGTAGTCTGTAGTAAGGGGTACAGACCACACGACCAGCCGGTCGTCGTAATAATAATTTTTTTTTTAACCTTTATTCTCATTAGGTCACCCCTAATAGTGCCAGGTTTATACACGATACCGTCCTTAAATCAGCCGTGAACAGAAACCGGACGCCAAGGAGCAAGCCCGGTGAGGGTAAAGGGGGGCAGGCGCAACCGAAGCGAAAGATTGAGTCTGGTACCAGTCACACACTTCTTAGCCGGTACAAAATCCCCGACTAATAATAATAATTTTCATACACACATCTATTATTTCAATGCAACATAGCCAAAATTAAAGAAAATACTTAAGGTTGTGCGGGCATTAGTTTTCCTTGCCTTCTCTAAGATAAAAAAAAACTTAAAAACAACAAAAAATAGTAAAAAAAATGGCACATTGACAGCCACCAGATAATAATAATAATAATATTCATACACTCACACCTATTATCTAGCCCAAAGTAAGCATCATTAAGAGCTTGTGTTATGGATACTAGATAACGGATAAATATTGATAATAATGGGCCTAATTCTGGGAACACACTTTAATTCTAAATTTAAGTACAGTATATCTCTTTCTCGCAATAAGTCATAGGAAAAAGATAGCAAGAATCTGTTTAGAGCTGTCAATTAAATTTAGATAGATTTCATAGAAACCATAGACAATTTTAGACGGCATGTACGGAGGTGCCTCCTAAACACTGCATTTTAGCACGTTCAATAAGGTCGAAAATTGAACGCACCTTTCTAAATGTCAATTTATATGATGGCCATCCCTTTCGTATTCGTTTTGAAAGAAAGAAATAGACTGAACTTAAATTTAAACTTAGCATGTGTTTTCTAGAATTAGGGCCAATATGTATATAAATATTAGAAATAAACTAAATAAACATATAAACATCCATGACTCGTAAACAAATATTCGTACTTATCATACAAACATTTGCTCCTACCGGGATTCGAACCCGGGACCTCTTGACCGAGTAGCCTGCATAGCAAGGGGTACAGACCGCTCGACCAGACGGTCGTCAAACACACACACAATAGTTGACACTTGTCAGTTTGCCTACATCTATGACCTCTATGACGAAGAAATACCATTGGCTACCATTGGCCTACATCAATATACTCTTTTTAATCTGTGGTTTGCCTGTTACAAAATGACAGGGGTGTTTGGCGGGTTTTTGTGGCGTCAGTGAAAATTTTTATTAGAATAATTAAAAATTGTGTCGGAGCGAACATTGAGTTTTTAAAGCGGCGTAGTCAAGTGTTTGTGTCTCAGGTTTGTGTTGACGTGCAACTAAAAGATTAGTAGAATAAAAGTGATTATGTGAAATACGATGAGAACTTTTTTGTGGTTATCCACCTCATCAAGTAGCACATAAAGTGACTGTCATCATATATTTCGTGTCAAATACTCCCAAGAAGCATTGAAATGTGTTACGCCAGCATTTTAATGCAATAAAAGAAAAAATAAAGAAATACTGAAGACATGGCTGCATGGGTATTAGTTTCCTTTGCCTTCCCTAGGGAGAATGAACGAAAAAATAATAATTACAAAATGACAGTTACAAGATTTTATCTGTAGATTCTCTAGTCTACGGCTCTATTCCACAGATCACTTTAGTTCAGAGAGCTGTACCATAAAGGAATATAATTAAATAATTTTAAGACATACTCTTTTTAATCTGTGGTCAAATCATTTTGAAATTCAAAATTTCAAAGCCCGTCCAAGAGAAAGTGAAATTCGAAAATTTTCCAACAAAATCATGCAAGATAATATCCATGAAGCCTTGAAACCGGTGTCCTGGCTTGCTGGACATTGGACTACAACAGAAGGAAGAGGATCTTTTCCGAATATCACAGATTTCCAATACCATGACGATCTGGAATTTTCATGCATTGGTAAACAAACTTATTAAAATTCAATAAACTTCCTATACCGCTGTGTACTGAACTAAATACATACAAATTAATGTTCTAGAGTTTAGAGGCGCAATTCTTTGGCAACTTTAAATGACGCATTTTGTTTTTTTATACAGGCACAAACATCTACAATATTGATTTTATGAATACAAAAGTTATGCAGTTTTGATGCTTACCTAACTAATTACCTGAATTTCTCTTTATTGTTTTTTAGTATCCTCACCTCACATATTATGAAATCCTATTTATTTTAATGATTGTCATATAAATGATTAATTTTACTAAATTAAAAACTTGAATTTCAGGTCAACCAATGTTCAATTTTCTGTCTAAATCTACCAATCCTGAAACAAAGGCTCCAATGCATCAGGAACGTGGCTTTCTCCGTATCAAACCTGGAACAAATGAGCTAGCATTTGTTGTAAGCCACAATTTTGGACTTACTTCTTTAGAAGAAGGTAGCTACAATCCGGATAAGAAAGAAATTATTCTGGAGACAGTGAATATATCAAGGATTTCTTTCACAAAGCCCCCACATGTTAAGAAGTTCAAACGTATCATTCGATCTCTGGACAAAGACACTTTAGAGATCATATTGTTCATGGAAACTGATTCTTCTCCATTGACAGAGCATTTGAAAGCAGTTTACCAAAAAGTCTAAAAGTAATAAGGCATTCATACCTATTATCTGTGAAAGCCATGTGTAACAAATTACAATTCTGTCTGCTCTTGTGTGTCCCATCTAGAAACTGACTTTTTTAAGTATTTTCAAATAATCACATTTATCCATTTTACTAACCCAGCCTGTCTAGCATGACCACCGAAACGCGATATGATAAAGCCATTTATCGCTTTGAACTGTCAAAAATCATTGGATATAACCACCAAATTTAAATTTTATCGAAACTGCGAATTTGTATTGTATACTATAAACATGTTCGCAGTTTCGATGAAATTTCAAGATAGCGGTTATATCCAATGATTTTTGACAAGTCAAAGCGATAAATAGCTTTATCATATCGCGTTTCGGTGGTCATGCTAGGCGGGCTGAGCTAGCTTTATAACAGTTTTAACAGTGGAGGCCAGTGGTTTCTGATTCTGCAGTAGTGTATGAAAATGCATGTCCTTTCAGAGACAAGCCTCATAGTGCATAGTGGTTCCAGATGGATGCATGCAGCCTGACCGAATCTTAAAATGTGTCTGAAAAATACACATGTTATCGTGAATCCGCATTGTGGGGTTGCATACAGCAGGGAATTACTCTTCAGTATTTAATTGAAGAGAATATCTTTATTTTTTCTTTTTTTTTTATCTTAAGTCGAGCATTCCTCTGCTAATCAATTGGTGGCTGAAACTGTAGCACTTAGTGTAAGTTAAAACTTTTCTAGATTAAAAAGTATTTTCATAGATATAGCTTTGACTTAACAGTATTGTGTAATATTTTGGGGCAACTCTACTGATTCGATTTAGAGCTCAAAATCGATGCATCAGAGCAATGACTTTACAACAAACAGATTTGTGTTAGCTGATATTTCAGACTCATATATTCTTGAATGTGTCAATTCTGTGAAAACGAATTTACATTTATTTAAATTTAGATCATGCAAAAGCCACCAGCACAAACTGGTAGGTATGGTCCAAGGCAAAACTACTTTAATTAGTTGTAGTATTATGTGTAAAGTTCCTCATATCTTTATTAAGATTCCTGAGTTTAATCACATTTACGTGTGTTTATAATGCCTACTTTATTGTAAGAAATACAGATAAAGATAACCATGAATAAATTGTAAGCTCCAGGCGGGAATCGAACCCGCTTCTCCTGGGGTCAGACCAGCCGCGATATCCGTTACGTCACTGGAGCACTAGGTGTAACCTACCAATTACTTCACTGCTTTCTACTCTTTAACGTTTTTATAGAACATTTATCTCACACACAATGAAGTTTTACAACCTCTAGTGATACTGAATTAATACTTTTACAAGCATTTTTAAACTTTCAGTAAAGATGAGAAAGTCATTTTAATCACATTTGCATATTAAATTTACACTATTTTCATTGTTTTGTTTTCTTTACTTGTATTTCTTACTCATAATAATGTTGAAATGTCAACTTTCAAACGGAGTTTCTGTTATTTTCTGGTCCAAAAATCTTATGACACTATAAATGAGTTCCTGACAAGTCTAAGTAATGTTCAATTTATCAAAGGCCAATAAACTGAAAAAATTGGCATGTGTATAATATATATTTTTTTTAATTTTTATACAACTAGATGACAAACAAATTGTTATAATATTGCAGTGACGCCGTTTAATTAACGGGCTAGGCATCCAATTAAGTAGCGAATTTAACCAAATGGCGGCAACATATACAAGGCCCACCTCCCGTACATGCCTGTTTATCATTTTTTGAAAGAAAGAGATGCGTTTTTCTAGACTTTAGGCCCAATATGTATGTGCAGTTGTTATTTATATTTGTATATTTCTTAATAGAATGAGTTTAAAATAAAGACTCCAAAATTACCAGTTTCAATTTCATGATTTGATTTCCAATTAACATTTTACAGATTATGAACTATTATTATTACTTTCACAAGAATCCCAGTTTCCTCAGACATAAGCGGCCCACCATAAATCTTAGGCGTGGAGTAGGGAAATAGGCTCAATTTTATGAGAGACTAACCCTACTAAACTAAAAGCGACAACCCTAAGAGGTCGTTGGCGTAGTGACCTGAGCGAGTGACCCACCAACCCGCATTGGGCCAGCGTGGTGCTCAAGTGTTTCCCCCATGTAGGAAAGCTTGTACCCAATGGAACTTATGTAGGCTGGTGAAAATGAAAATAAAAATATTTTTATTCAATTAGGCTCCCCAAGAAGCACTTTCGAATTGTCAAAAAACCCTTATCTATCACAAATTAATATTAACTAACTATATCATAATGTTTGTCTCTCTGTCTTGTCTGGATTACATAAGCTAACACTGTTATAATGTCAGTCTGTCTGTCTGTCAGACAGTCTGTGATGATAGTAAGAACCCTACATGATTAGGCTATTATGGATCCGATCCTATTTCCCCTTTTTTTGCTATAACGCCGTAAGCTTTTGTCTGGCGACTTGGTCTGCGCAAGTTTCGTAACTTCTAGTAGCCTATTTTTAACCCCCGACGAAAAAAGAGGTGTTATAAGTTAGACGTGTCTGTAAAAACGAATGGACCGATTTTGAAGTTGGTCCCGGTTGTTACTGCAACCTTAACCCACCAAGTGGTGGTGTTATGGCCCAAACTCCTCATGCGTTTCCTCCATGTAGAAGCCGGTGCCCAGCAATGGGACGTATATAGTCTGGTGATATTGATGATAACTGTATTGGATATAGTCGGAATAAAAAGCACAACAAATCAAGTCGAATGTTTTATTGAAAACTTATGAATGACAATTTATTCATACAATAACAAATTTGAGAATCTTCCATCTTTTAGGATCAAGGCATAGGTAAATGGTACCTACCTAAATGTTGCATATGAAATTAAAATATCTTTATTCTTAGGGGGCCAAGAAGCACTTTCAATTTGTCAAAAACCCTTAGTAACTACGTCTATTTCAAAAAAATATGTTATAATGTCTGTCTGTCATGTACTCTTAGATAATCCACGAGTGTTCTACTGCGCGGGGAAGTCCCCAAAACATCAAGCCGGGCGAAAGACTCCACATAAAGAGAGTCAACGCAGATGGAATATATAATTCGTAGCATTTGGACACACTCATCATGAACAAAAGATTTATACATTCGCATTTATCTTTTTAACCTCGGACGAAAGAAGAGGGAACACCCCTCTTTTTGTCGGGGGTTAAAAAGATAAGAGATAATAAGATTGACGTGTCTGTCTGTGGCATCGTAGCTCCTAAACGAATGGACTGATTTTGATTCGGTTTTTTTCGTTTGAAAGCTGACGTGATCAGCGCGTTTGATGACTGTCAGCTCATTTCCTACTTCTCAAAAAGGTTTTACTAACATTCATAGATCCAATTTGTTTTACTGTTACATGCTAACCTTGAGCTGATCCTATACCATCAAATAGTCTGCGAGATGCTCAGTTGTTCAAAAACTTATAGCAGTTATAACAGCTCAAAAGAATAGTGTCAATGAGATGGTGTTAGATATATAATTAATGAGGAAAGGGGGTTTATTATCAGATTTATATTTCTCTTCTTCAAAATTATAGGTTCTCGTTTTATCGAACTACGCCAATGTCGAGCTAGTCATAGGAGTGACACTAATATGCAGTACAGTGTAAATCCGTGAATCCTGGAGCATAATGCTCAGCTGAGGTCTGTTTGCTTGCCGAGGCGCGCACTGTGCGTTTGTGCAAGTGGGTGATGGTATAGCGATAGAATCTCCTATACTCATACTAGTTTTATTTTCAACTGCGTCTTGCTTTGCAAGCTGTACTCGACGTCGTGAGATTCGACGTAATGGGAAATCGGCGTAAAGAGAGTCGACGCAGTGGGAATAATTCGATAGACCTTCATTGATCCTAAATCGTATTGAAAATTAGCTATACTGTAATATGTTATGTATGTATGCCATAGTTGCAAGTAAAATTATATTTATTGTAAGCAATACAAGAAAATATGAAAAATTTGTATGCTACAAGCGAGAATCGAACCCGTGTCTCCTGGGGTACAGCCAGACGCGATAACCACTACCGGAGCACTAGATAACCAACTAATTTTCACCACTCTACTACACTCTCTACAGTACTATAAAACGTTTTTATAGCAACGTTTTTCTCACCACTCATTGAACTTAATACCTCTAGTGTTCCGAAAGAATACTTTTACAAGCATTTTTAAACTTTCAGTCACAAAATCAAATATATAAATGTGATCTATGTATAATCACGGGCACGGGTATAAAGGTATTGCATACCTAGATAAGTTTTAATTTTACATCTACAAAATAATTTACAAAATGTATAAACACATAGGACAACAAGGACTTGAAGTCAGAAGAGCAGGGAATAAACGATGATAAGAAATCATACAGAGAGAAGGAAGTTAGAGCAGCAAAAGACTTAAATATGTGTTCTACAATTATCTTAGATAAACGTAATGTAATAATAAGTCGAAAATAAAATTATAGACATACAGATATAACCGTTGATTAAAATTAATTGTAATTGTTTTATCACTAGTTTTTGTAATACTCTCTGCAGGCCATGGATAAAATCTCTCTTCACCTCTTGTGTCCAGTTATTATTTCTTTCTTTCTCTCGGAGAAAGAGAGAGACAACTTCGGTCCTCTCCAAAGGGAGTTTGCCATGATACGGCAGCTGTAGTTTTTACATGGCGTAATCTGTAAAGCGGCGATATACCACCGGTGGGCGATGACGATAGAAAAATCAATTGTGTCTGGAATCTCATGCTTGACGGGTAACAAATGACGACTTAAGCGTTTTTAGGTTTTTAGTAGCAGCACTACTTTAAGATCATATAAAGGGATAATCCCTTTATTCCCAGTAGTTCCGTGGCGGAACTAGTGAGAGTTTCTTCCCAATAGTTCCAGTAATGGTAGGCACTTATCTGTTGGTTGTAGTACATGATTTTTGCTGAGTTAGCTTGCTTAACTATGGGTATGTTTTCTTCTGTTACTTCATAGTGCATGATATGTAATGTACACTCGAGAGCACATCAAGCGTAACAGTTTGACCTTAAGAACATGCTTATTCTGTTCGTAAGGAGGCTGCTTTGTAGTACAACTGTTACACTTGATGTGCTGTCATCTGTACCTATGCTATAACTTAGCTTATTTACTCTATGCCCTGAACCTAAATCCTTAACAACTTAACCCTAGCACCGTTTTAGCTATGGTGTTCATCGAATTTAAATCATTATTGCTTAACCAACGACAACTTAACATAGCGATCAGATGAAATAGTGAGGCTTTCTGGCAGTAATCCCATATTCTTGCAGTGCTGGTACAAGGTCGTCCATGGTCATAACATATTTCTTTTCTTTCGGTCCTTTCTGGTTTTTGACGTTCTGGTTTATTTGGCTGGATGTCCTCATTTTGCAGTGCTGTAGTGCGTCATTGGCGATGTCGGATAAGAACTTTTGAGAGGCCAGTGCGATGAGACGTATCAACCTGGAAATCACAAACATTTAATTGCAAACGAGAGGACCACAAAATGTATGAAGCCTGGCTTAAAATAATTTTAATTTTGAACAGCAATCCTACCCATATAGGGTGAATAGATATAATTATTTAGAACATGAAAAGGCAACTATAGATGCTTTTTGCGATTTGTTATTGCATTAATAAAAATTATAGTAAAAACTTTTTTATTTTATAGACAATGCAACAGTAGATGCATTTGAGATGATCTATGACTTGAAAAACAAGGGGACAAAAGCAAATCTGCGGTTAGTTTCTGCTGGGTGGAATATTTGTTACCGGTTTGTGAGATTTTTAGACAAACAGGCAGCTAGAAAAATCAGATAGATTAAATCTAGTTGCTTATTTAATTAGCTTTGTTGAGAGGTGTGTCAAATTGCTGTTCAGAATTATTCGGAATAAAAGCCCTAAAAAGACTGTGTCAAAAATACATGAAGCTTGATATGCAGTAGTTTCTGCAACTGCTTAGTGCATGTCATGTATATATATATGACAGGGGTGTCAATGGCAAACAAATGTATGACCTGCCTTATGGTGATGGGTTACCTATTGAGTGGTCTGTACCCCCTACTATACAGGCTGCTTGTTCAGGGGTCCCAGGTTCGAATGTTCGAATCATAGATGTAGGCAAACTGACAAGTGTCAACTATTGTGTGTGTGTTTGACGACCGTCTGGTCGAGCGGTCTGTACCCCTTGCTATGCAGGCTACTCGGTCAAGAGGTCCCGGGTTCGAATCCCGGTAGGAGCAAATGTTTGTATGATAAGTATGAGCATTTGTTCACAAGTCTTGGATGTTTGTATATTTATTCAGTACATTTTTAATGTTTATATACATATTATCATCAATATTTTCCTGTTATCCATGACACAAGCTCTTAACGATGCTTACTTTGGGCTAGATAGTAGGTGTGTGTAAAAGAAGACTCTAATAGCACCTTGAGCACTACTCACATCATGCCTGCCCTGTTAAATCAAGATAAAATGTTATAGTTCCCGCAGAGGAGACGGGCCCCTTGTTCCCAAGATATCACTTTTACAATGAGCTCTAAGCAATCTTAATCTCTGCATGAAACAACACAGTAAAGTTGTATAATATATGTCTCTCTATTTCTGACATTTTATAATAACATTCTTACACTCACACCTATTATCCCAAATTAAGCATGATTAAACTATTTAACACCACAGACAGGAGTGACAATATGAAAGCAAACTTTTCTAAAACTATGCTTTGAAAATGGAATGGAATTTAATGTCATGATTATTAAAAACAGTAGAATCCTAATATTCTAGTCACTTTAATACATGGCATAGTATATTGTGATTGCAAGCAACAAACACAAAGGAGATATTGGTGAGTGAGGAGTAACATAACATTTTAATATAATTTTTACAGGATTAATAAATGTGAAAATGCGCTTAGGCTTACCTGGAGTCCTGTGATTCAAAACCAGACATGTTTAAATAGTGGGCGACGACAGAATCGGGTATAGAAGGGTTGTAGTTCTCAAGTTGGAGAAGGAAGTCACTCAATACATGACCGACACCAGAGTCTTCATCCATTCCGACAGATGGCGAACCCATTCGGCTCATCTGCATTACGCTAAAGTTGCGATTTTATATAAAGTACTGATAAACAAAAAGCTTGGGTTATAAAATTGTGGATAAATTTAGATATGGTAAATTTCAAACGAAGTGAAGTTTGACGCAAGTTTGACGTTTTCAAGGAAAAGGTAGTTGGTAGAATTGAAATCGTTTTGTTTCATCTCCCCTTTCATGGCCTAAATAAAACGTAATTTATAATAAAAAAAATATTAAATCATTTCTTTCATTAGTGCTTAATAAATTATTTGTATATTTTTTATATTGTATACATCAAAAATTATTATGAATCCTTAAAATTAATAACTTACATAATACGGTACATATTGATTCAATTGAGTAATAATAAAACGCAAATGGAACACGTCATCAAAATGTTGCCATCAATAAATGTTTCCTTGCTTTTTGGGATTTCAATAAATATAATCAAATGAAGATTACATTAAAAAAATGATTAAAGATATTAATCATTTTTCTCACTTTTTTGTTCGTGATATTTTTTTATAAGTAATAATAAAATAACAAAATTAAGAAAAAAACGTAATTTAGTGGACAATTGTTTCTATTTATTTTGTTTTTTTAATTTTATTTGTATTTTTTGTTATAAAATGATTGATAAATTCATGTAATAATAGAAATTTGAACAAAATTGTTCGATTAGATCAAACTACATTCCGGGAGAACCCAATTATTATAATGGGCATACTGACCTCGTGGTAACAGACCGTCATGTTGGCAACATCTATCCTTCCTTCCTTCTTTTGCGCCGCTCCTCCGGTCAGAACTGCGAGAGAACGTGATCGATCGAATTTCAAAAAAGGCACACACCTTGCCCCTGTGCTCCCGTGATCACGAAATTACTCTAAAATCTCCTGATTAAATAAATCGGGGGTTAGTGTTTCGTGATTTTTCCATTCCGTGTGTGAACCGGTAGCCCTCCAACTCTACGCCCGCGAGGCAATTATCACTAGTGCAGCACCTACCTAATTCAACAAAATGTCGAACCTCGCCGATCCGGTCGCGTTCGCGAAGGACTTCCTCGCCGGCGGTATCTCAGCCGCGGTATCCAAGACCGCGGTGGCGCCCATCGAGCGCGTGAAGCTGTTGCTGCAGGTCCAGCACGTCAGCAAGCAAATCGCCGAAGACCAGCGCTACAAAGGTATCATCGACGCCTTCGTCCGCATTCCCAAAGAACAGGGCCTGGTCTCGTTCTGGCGTGGTAACCTCGCCAACGTCATCAGGTACTTCCCTACCCAGGCGCTCAACTTCGCTTTTAAAGACAAGTACAAGCAGGTGTTCTTGGGTGGCGTAGACAAGAACACTCAATTCTGGCGTTACTTCGCTGGCAACCTCGCGTCAGGTGGTGCCGCTGGTGCCACCTCTCTGTGCTTCGTGTATCCCCTCGACTTCGCGCGTACCCGTCTCGCTGCCGACGTCGGCAAAGGCGAGGGTCAGCGCGAGTTCTCAGGCCTAGGAAACTGCCTCAGCAAAATCTTCAAGTCTGACGGTCTGACCGGTCTGTACAGAGGCTTCGGTGTGTCAGTACAAGGTATCATTATCTACCGTGCTTCATACTTCGGATTCTACGACACAGCGCGTGGCATGCTGCCTGACCCCAAGAACACACCTATTGTTATCAGCTGGGCCATCGCGCAGACCGTCACCACAGTCGCCGGAATCATGTCATATCCCTTCGACACAGTCCGTAGGCGCATGATGATGCAGTCTGGCCGTGCCAAGGCTGATATCCTGTACAAGAACACCATCCACTGCTGGGCGACCATTGCCAAGACAGAGGGTGGAGCCGCCTTCTTCAAGGGAGCCTTCTCCAATGTCCTCAGAGGCACAGGTGGTGCCTTCGTGCTTGTCCTATACGATGAAATCAAGAAGGTTCTCTAAATATAACGTAAGAATAGTTACAGTAATATCTATTGTGATTCTGCATCACCGCTAACAGCCACTCCCTTGAAATCATGTATTATTAGAAGCGAAAAACGAACCTAGTAACTTATTTTTAGTTAAATAAATGTTATACACTGATTCCAAAATGTATTGTTTTATTAATATCAGAGTTACATAAGTGATGTGTTGCATGGCCATTGTGCTGTGGCTAATTCAGTGTTTCTAAGTTATGTTATTTCAGTTGTGGATCTAATTCTTGTATTTCTGAGCTCATATTTGGAATCTTAAACTTGTTTTGCAGTGAACATAGTGAAAGTTATGTAACCACTTTCAGTAGAGGCCAAATAGGACTAATTGGTAAATTGAAGTGCCTAGAAATTAACAATGTGAAGTGAAATGAAGTGGAAAATATTGGTTCTAAGTGTGGCCATGCAACGTAAAGTACCTATGTGACATTGGGAGTGAGACCTTGTACTGTATATTATATAAAACCAATCGTGTAAGCTCACATTTATGCTGTGAATTCTCTGGAAATCATGTGATTTAGATGTTATATAACTGCAGATGTATGTTTCTTGTGTGTGCTGTGGTGTACCATAGACAAACTTAATTTTAATTTAATAATTATGTTCACAGTGTAGTAATTTCGAAAATAATCCAATCGACAATTATTCAAATGTAGAAGCGTTGGTAGGGAAAAGGTGAAGCTATAAGCTTGCTGTGAACATCGCTCGATGTGCGTTTTTCGTACGGAAAATTCACGATTAACGAGTTATTAAAATATAGAAATGTTAAAAATATTCTTTGCTGTTTTCCTTCTAATTATTATTTTACTTTACAATCCTAACTAGTCCAACTGTTCAATATTATGTAATTTAATTCCACTGAAAACTCATTTTAGGAAAATAACCTAAAAACTACAGTCATGGTAATTGTTATATAACAAAGGCTCAAGATTTCTTATTATATATATAAGTAAAGACGGACTTGTACCTTCATTATCGGAATCTATTGACCTGATTAAAACCGTTTTATTTATCTATAAATATACTTGCGTTTGACAATGACAGTTTCTAAACATATAATAATCGTTCTGCAAGGTTATTTATTTGGCAAACAAAACATTAACGACTAATCATTGTATTTTATTAATAATGCGTTAGTTTGCAGGTTAGGTATGTCGCTCAGTTTTAAAACATGCCTTTTTGTTTAGAATGTGGATTTTTACAAGTCAGTGACGTCAGGATTTGACGTCATTGCTTGGCTATTTGATTGATGGGTTACGTCATATTTTGGTTATCGCATAGACCTACTGAACTATAGAAGTGAATGGCGTTATATTTGTTTTTTTATTTTGTAGCGATTTTTAAAGTGTTTTTTTGTTAAAAGAATAAAACGTTAGGGCGTTTTATCTTCGTAATACCGCATAAAATAATTACGCCCTTACCATCTAATTTGTCAAAACACGTTAGGCCTCCGGAGATCTTATGACAATCAAAAAACGATTGTGTCTGGAATCAGTATCATAATTTAAAACTAAAACTAATAATTATTTGTATATAATATAGAAAAGTGACTACTATTTTGGGTTCCTGATCCTTTGCATACTGTTCGTCCTGCAACTAACTTTAATTAACAGTAAATTTCCTGCATTGCCTATTATCCCTATCGTTAAATAACATATCACCAGTGATATGTTACCGGGTAGGTACCAGTACCTATCTAAGATCTAAAAAGATAGCAAAACTAAATAATACCTACCTATCTATGGTCTATATTCAATACTTCTTACTCATATTATTTTATAAGCGAAAGTAACGGTCTCTCTGCCTGTTACCTTACACTAAACCGCCGATTTTTTTTAAACAAAGGACGGCATTTGACCTAACGCCATCAGATGTGAAGAAGCGCTAAGAAGAGTCGATATGCGAAGACAGCTAGTGCAGTTTAGACACTGCTCTGGCCGCCTCCACCTTGCCCAACCATAAGGTGCCTTTTCACGCCTCTTTTAAAAAAACCCATGTTTTAGGTAGATGAAATTTTAGTATAGTGATAGTAAGAGATCCTGGGAAGGACATAATATTCTTTTTACCGAGCTATCGGACATGCACGAGAGCGGAGACTAAGTCTCTATAATAAAGAAAAAGAGACATAATAGCGTTGCATTTACAGTCTAGAATAATTTGTTATTTACCTTGTCTTTTAGTTACGAACAAATAGTAAATCGTTTTGCATGAATTGAATATGAAAACTAAATTACAATCTACAGATAATATTCAGGCGCCGCAGACGCAGATGCTAACCTTGAGGTTAGATAACACAGTGAAGCACCTACTTTCTCGCTCTATTTTTATAACGGTAGTAGTATCCAACGAGTACATTTTTTATACGGGTAGTATCTTCGACGTTTAGATGATGTAACTCAGGACATCCCAACTAGCTAGAGCTTGCATTTTTTAAAATATCCATCTTGACGTCATAAGTAAATCCCACAAGTATAGTTCAAGGAAAATATAGGCTGTTTAAGCGATGGGAAAAAGGTTTTGGGGAAATCCTATTACTAAATTATTAGGTATGGCAAGGTTTTTAACGTCACTTCTAAGGGCTTAAGGACTTGCAGCCAGGGCCAATAATTAAGTATAGAGATAATTATTCTGTGATATTAATAGCCATGTCCTCACTAATCCTTCCTCATTGACTTGAGCCTCAGAACAATAACTAAAGCACTTGAGCCAACTTTTAAATTAGACAAACCAAATGTCATTTTGTATAGTATCGTCCTTTTCACTCGCTATATACCTTTCTTCCTCATTACTAATACAAATTGTTAACCCTAATCTCTAATTTTGCTGAAGTTTATAATTTATTCCAAATAAAAACATAGGTAACTATAGGTATGTCAGCGACTTTGGCTTTCTTACGGATGTCATTATTTCTGATTCTATCTCGCAGAGAATCTCCTATCATATATCTTTGGATGACTGCCGACTTGCACAGAAAGCCTTTAGTAAGCGACCACGTTTCACAGTCTTATCTTATGTCACATTACTGGCAACAAACTAGTTAAAGACTTTCGACTTCAGGCACTGAAGAAGTTTGGTCGAGATCTTATATGCCATTTTCTGAACGCCGATCCGAGTTGATTTGTCGATTTCGACAGAGGTCGTCATCATCTAGTGCTAGTGCCTATAGACGTTCCGCTGCAAGGCACAGGTCTTCCTTTATGGAAGAAACACACGAGGAGATAGAGGTTACTGCTTTAGATAGGTAGTATTCTTTGCTCTGTGTAATTACTACGGATAGGGACTGGGTATCTGACTTTATAGTTCTTAATCGAAATATAATCGGTCTGTGGTAGACCATAAGGTTAAAATTAGATTGGCATCTCCAGAATTTCTTTTTTTACATATTATAATATGCCAAACGTTACGTTCCTATGTGACGTCATGAGATCACGCGCCTCATTGTATTAACCTACGTCACATATTTTTACTAGGCGGTAGGCCCGTATGTAGGTTGTCTGGTCCACACCACCTATCCTATTTGGGCCGTAAAATAGCGCGCTGTGTTTGGATTGAAGGAAAAGGTCAAAGTCACTCTTAGTTAAAAGTCATTCTTAAAAAAATTTAACAAAAATTAAAACCGACTCCAAAAACTGAAAAGGAAAAAATAATGAAATTTTAGTACGTACTAAAATTGAATTATATTATCCTTTTCAGTTTTTTGGAGTCGGTTAAAATTTTTGTTTATTTTTTTTTACTATTTTTAGTGATTTTTTAGGTCAAAGCTGGATGGGAGACCGTGAGCTTATATTGTTTTCTACTATCGTATTATTTCACTAAAAAAATTAAAACCGACTACAAAAACCGAAAAGGATAAAATAATTAAATTTTAGTAGGTACTATCCCCTAGAAACATATATTTGAAGTCTGTGCTTCACTATCTATTGTTTCTGGAAACAACTTAGCACCAACCAACTCCAAAAATATGTTTCTAGGGGATGAGTACCTACCTACTAAAATTTAATTATTTTATCCTTTTCAGTTATTTGGAGTCGGTTTTAATTTTTGTTTAATATTTTTTTCACAATTTTTAGTGATAACTTTTTAAGGTCAAAGCGAGATGGGTGACCGTGAGCTTATATTGTTTTCTACTATCGTATAATTTCACAAAAAATCATAGGAAAACAAAAATCCGAACTTTTGCATACGTAGACGACTTAATTTTTCCAGTTTTTTTGATTTAATAACCAAACTATCAAATGGATTTTCAAAAAATTTTCATGTGATCAATTGGGAACTATTCCCCATCGAACAAAAAAAGAATCATCAATATCGGTTTGCCCAGTCGAAAGTTCTGAGGTAACAAACATAAAAAAAACATACAGTCGCCTATATACTCCTGAACTGATCTTCATAAATTATAGCTATAAACCATCCTAGTCACGTGTCAGATTTAAAACAAAAAAAAAACAAATCAAAATCGGTCCACTCTTTTAGGTGCTACGATGCCACAGACAGGCACACGGATACACAGACAGACACGTCAAACTTATAACACCCCTCTTTTTTCGTCGGGGGTTAAAAACAAATTTATTCCTAACACAGTTATTCAAAAATCTTTTATTTTTTCCATTAAATAAATTATTTACAATATACCTATGTAGCTTCGTTACACACACGTGCGCTGTTTTCTTTTTCTCGCTGAGGTGAGAAGTCATAAATAATTTCTGTCCCTCTCTGTCTCGCTCGGCCGACATAAGGTCCACGAGACAAGACATGAGGTTCGCCCAACAGCCGTACAGATGACAGCACATAAAGTATAACAGTTCCTCTACAAAAGTCGCCTCTATTACTTACGAAATAAGGGCGGTCTAAGGGCAAACTGTTACGCTAGTTAGCCTGGATGCCTATACATCAACTATTATTAAAATGACTCATTTCTTATTACAAAGGAACTTGTTTAAAAAGGTTTTAGACTTTATCTGTGGTGTGTTACCACTAATAATTTCTAGACCTTATATCGATGAAATAAAGCTCAAATTCGTTTGTTATCATTTATAGGTTAGTAGTTAAGTAGGCAGCGAGCTAATCATTGAAAGATAGTCCGGAATTTTCGATTGCTCACTGATAATTTCTCTGTATCAATTGCGTAGTTAGATTTATTGTTATTCGATCAACCAGTTAAGAATTTAAAAAATATTTACACTTTGTTTACTTCATGTACTCAATATTGGTTGATTGTCAATCAGTTTTCCGTTTCGTCAGTGGCTCTAATGTTGCTGAGGGCCAAAAATATCTGCAAGTTAAGTATTAACATTGTTAATTTTATTTACAGATACATTTAGATTAGTCTACAATAATGATTTTATACAGTAAATAAATTAATGAGATATTAGTCTCCATTACAGTCGACAGCACATCAAGCGTAACAGTTTGACCTTGAGACCGCCCTTACTGCGTTCGTAATAGAGGCGGTTTTCGTAGTGCACTGTACACTAATAATAGATATTATACTGTCATCTGTAAATAGGTTCAACTACGTAGTTAACTCACCCATTAACCTTTGTAAGCATCCTCATTTATCTGTAATATTGGTTGCACTTGCACATGTTAATTATTTTCGTCCCCTCATTTTTAAAACTTTAATGAGGGTTGGCTACCCATTTCATTCGACACAGAAAGGGATAAAGATATGACTTCTCCGCGCGAGGAAAAAAGACAACAATAGTGTACTGGCGCGTAACTAGCGACAAATTGGAAATAAGCTTTAGGAAATGCTCTTATTTCATCAAGCAGTGTCAGGAGTCTTTTCATTTTCTTGTGCTTTGTATTTTATTGAAAAAATGCGCCATCAGGCAAGAGTTGAGCTTCTTTTTAAGCCTGTTATCTGGAAAATGTCTCCAAATCATCAGTTCCACCGTCACAGCGTTGGACACGCACATCGGCATATCATCGGTGGGCGTTCAAGACCGCGTAAGAGCAGTTTGCAATACCGCGTATGTGCTTATTGTTTATTTCACAGGATGGAAGAAAAAAGATAATATCTTGGATATTTCTACACATTTCTTTGACAGAGCTTGTTTGGGCGGTCCTCTCACGCCCACCACCACCACAGAGAATAGTGAGGAAGATGAGGGAGCGACGTCAGGTTGCTCGTATATACTCATATATACTCTATACACGGACATGACAATAGAGTTGAGAATAGAGATAAGTTCGCGTAGTGCCAAATTGTGGCTGAAATGCAAGAGAAATAATATGTATTAGAAAACTAAGTAATTGTAAAAAAAACTGGAGCATATACCCAGAGTCTATTGCCTTTCTAAAAAAATTGATTGATACTGATCTAGCCGCCTCCATCTTGGCCAAATCGTAAGGTGCCTTTTAACGCCTCTTGAAGGAACCCATGGGTATAGTAAGAAGGGGACACTAATGCGAATTCCAAGTACGACAAAGAGCCAAGATACTACCGAGAACCGAGGGCCTACTCAATATCTTGGTGCGTGATGCAGACAGAGAATTGGTGACTTCGCAGACATGCGTGCATGCTCCTGACCCGACTAAGGAGGGGAATCTTTATTGCTCTAAATACAAAACGATTACTTCACACCCTCCATGACATACAGGGTGTTTGTCAATACAAGGGCTATATTAGTTCATAGAAATGGTTTGCCACTTTCAAAAACATTGGCTGCATTATTTCATACAAATGTCATGAAATTATTAAATAAATAAGTAAGATGTTTTTGAATGTGGCAAACCATTTCTATGAAAAAATATATGGTTAGCCCATGTTTTATTTTATTGTATTAATTACGGCCCTGTGTAGGTATAATGTGCATGTGGAATTGTGGATTGAGTGATCTTTTTTTATTTTTGTTTAAAGTATGCAAAGTCTATATAGTACTCCGTGAAAGTATGCCTACCTTTAGTGAAAAATTGTCAAAACCCAGCCAAAATCCAAAAATTTCTTACTCGTAGATGAAGGAAGAAGCCGATGGAAGGCGCTTATTAGCGACAGCGTAATGTAGAGGGAAAATAAAGTTTGTGGCCTTTTCATGCTATGCATTTTGTTGTGACAAAGCCAAAGCCAAAACAATAAGGACAGCATGCCTCTCTGCTACAGTATTACGAATTTGTGACGCTGCAATCAGTCCAATCAATCGCGATGATATACTGGAGCCATCCAACAAGTGCAAGCAACACGGCGAACTGCTTCGGCCACGGCTGAAATAGAAAGGCAGGGGCCTTTCCACCATCTTTATAAAAACGATACTCATATTCCGCTCGGTTCAGTATTGGTTCCTAAACTACATCTCTGTCATAGTCGTAGATAGCGTCGTAGTACGAATTAACGATTCTACTCAGTTTACGTCCTAAACTGGATCGCGATAAAAGATGGTGGTACGGAGGTGCAGTGGTACATACCTCAGACAATCATACGGGCCTAGGAACCACCTATAATAATTTTAATCCAAGTTTATTCCGGAAATTCTAAGGAACACTGGATGTTCTGAACTTCGTCTCAATTATAGCTCGACAACGAAGTAGGATTAAATTTAAATCCGACTCCGGGCTGTGTCGCAATGCCGTAATTTGCACAAGGCACATTTGTGTACCTTCCTCCTTTGTATTAAGAGTTATTCTAGTGGATTTTTTGGGTAGGTACGGTTTTTAGAAGGTCGATTTGAATGTTAAGTGGCGTAGTGCTCTGAGCAATCTGGTTTCGATTACGAAAACTAAGCAACATTCGCCATGGTCGTTCCCCGGATGGGTCAACTTTGCAATCTCTCCTCTGTGCTTCGGAAGGCACGTTAAGCCGCTGGTCTGTGCCTAGCAGTGGGACGTATATGCTGGTGATGATCACTTCCAGGACCTTGGAATTATTTGCCATTTTTCCTTCCTAAACATGGGTTCCTTTAAAAGGGGAGTGAAAAGGCACCTTATGGTTGGGCAAGGTGGAGGCGGCTAGAACAGTGCGTTTTAAGCTGCACTAGCAGCAGCTGTCTTCGCATATGGATATACTTACTAAAGTTGATTAATTTAAGTACTTAGTTACTATGTTGTACATTGTGTTATGTAGCTACTCAGTGAGAAACGTTTGAAAGAAAGAAAGCAAATATTTATTTAGTGACACACGTGAGTTTACTTAACAATAAAAATCTTAAGACTAAAGTAATAGCTGAGACACTAAAAGGACGGACACTCAGCATATTAGTATGTCGGTTGTCACCACGGAGTAGTCTTTGGTTGTCACAGACATCCGACGCTGGTCTTCCGTGGTCGTCTAAAAATTTTTGGTTTTGAGAGCACTACTACGCTGTGTTAAAACTACTAAGTTCCAACTCATTTGGGAAAAAATTTTTTTTAACAAAAATAAAACGACTTCAAAACACTAAAAAGAAAAAAAAATATTCAATTTCGGTACCGAGGTGCTTTACCTCCTAAAATGTATTTTTTGGAATTGGTGCTAAGTTGTTTCCAGAGACAATAGAAAGTGAAGCACCAACTCCAAAAAATACATTTTAGGAGGTAAGTGGGCCGTCAGCTTGTTTATCATCTAGTTGCATAAAAAAAAAAGTATCTCGGTACCGAAATTGAATTATTTCTTCCTTTTTAGTGTTTTGAAGTCGGTTTTATTTGTGTTAAAAAATTTTTTTTCACATTTTTAAGTAATTTCCTAAGGTCAAAGCAAGATGGGTGACCGTTAGCACTATCGACTTGTCTGTCTCTCAGTTTTTGGTTGAAATACTAAGTGAAACAATTATCTTCTAACTCTTAACCGTTAAGGAGTTGTACCTTCCATCATCAGCTCATTAACATGAGATGATGACTAACAGAAGCAAATACTTGAAAAGCTTTGAAAAAAAGTAGAATTTGTCATACGTGCCAATAAAATTTGAGGTTTGCCCTCGATTTTCCTGGGATCTTATTTCAGATCGTGACTTGGTGACAATGGGACCACCACTGGAGTATACTCTATCGAATGAAAAAAAGAATTTTGAAAATCGGTCTACAATTGACAGAGAAATCGGTGAACATACATACAAAAAATAATAATACATACAGTGGAACATATAACCTCCTTCTTTTTGAAGTCGGTTAATTAAGTGTAAAAGTATATGTTTAAACTAATCATTCATGTTGCAACTCGTCGCCATATTGCATCGAAGCTCCAATGCTATTTATACCACACTATTGAAGGTCTTGATACCGTGCTTCCATATCCACGATCAATGCTAGCACGGAGGCCGTCAGTCGGCGCGCGGCGTTATGTAATCTGTCTGTGCTGTCTTCCCGTATGAAATAAAATTGTTTCCGGAAATATTAAGGGTATATACCTACTGACTTTGGTACCTATTTCTGGAAAGTCTTTAGAAATAGTTTGTTTGTGTTATTTTATCAACGAAATTTGTCTTTTTAGCTAAGTACTTATCCAAAAATAATTTAATAAATAGCTACCGACTTTAAACTGACTGACTTAATTAAAAATATAACACCATCTCATTGAGACTATTTTTATGAGGTCAAACGGTCAAACACGCTATATCTGCTCTTAATTTCTGTAGAATTAAGCATCCCGCAGACTTTTTGATGGTATAGGATCAGCTCAAAGTTAGTATGTCATGGGAATGTCACCCAAGTGGCAGTAGGTACACCAAATTACAAATCAATCGGATCTGTGAAAGTGAGTAAAGCCTTTTATCATGTAATTACTGGGCATGGACGGCATTTCATCTTAGGCCTCAGGATGACAACGCACCTGCAATATCAAGTGCTTTTCCTTGTTATTGCAGGTGTCTATAGGCGGCGGTAACTGCTTGCCACCAGGTGGGCCGTCGGCTTGCTTGTCATCGTTGTATAAAAAAAAAAAATGTAGAAAATGACCTGATAGTCATCAAACGGCTGAACTGATCTTCATAAATTATAGCTAAGAACCATCCTAGTCACGCCAGCTTTCAATAAAAAAAAAACAGATCGAAATCGGTCCATTCGTTTAGGAGCTACGAAGCCACAGACAGACACGTCAATTAACCGTGGTCCCACAGCTATTGACCCACTGTGGGTCTGTCTACGGTTTCTTTACTCCACCCCTCTTTTTTCGTCGGGGTTAAAAAAGAAAATGATTGCAAAATGAGTCATCAAAACGGTATTAATTAAAACATGGCCTGTATCAGGTCATAGAAATGTTTTACAACTTTCAAATAGATCGTATTCGTTTGATAATTTTATAACATTTCTATGACCTAATTCAATGTCAAGCAGAAATAATTCAATAAGTAATTTAATCTCGATAATTTAATGTCATATTGTCGATACCTTTTTGTATAAACATACAAACCTCCATGACTCGTGATCACATTATCTGCCCCTACCGGGAGTCGAACCCGCGACCTCTGGCTTTATAGATAAGGCGTCACTCTGACTACTACACGACGCGGCCGCCGGCAGCAGTCAGGGCAATTTTTTGTATTAATACTACGATTCTGTCCAATCAAGATTCTGCCGACAACCGATTCTGCCGTACACCGCTGGAGGAAAACTGACGGCCCACGGTAAGTGTTAACCGTCGCCTATAGACACCTGCAAGAACAAGGATATTCGAAAAGGCTGGCATTGTATTATCTTCAACCAAATTCCTTTTTCTCTGCTTCTTTCGTCGAATTATTCTTTGAATTGCTCGTAGCATATATTTTTGTAGCTCTGTATAAAAAGGTGTAATAGAATAAGTCAATCCAGAAACAGAAGTTAATTTTGCTAACCTTATACCGATTTCAGACATTGTACTGTAAAATGGCTACTGTTGTGTACTTACATAACTACTCTTCTTTATTTTTAATATCGTGTTTGACCTGCAGTGGCGGGCGCCCTTGCTCTAAATAATGATCGGCTTACCGTGAATATAGGGCGCAGAATCTCAACTTGCCTTAGCATAGATTTGAGATACAGAGTGTAATGGGGGGACGCTCTCGGAAACGAAGGGAAATGGCAGTGCTATGCTAATTGTTGGAATAAGAGCAAAAAGTTCTTAGTCATAAGTCTATGACATGCTTTATGCTTGTCTGTTGCTTTGACGTTTATGAAATCTGTAAGTTGATTTATCCCGGATTAATCAGAATAAAATCTGCTATCTTTTAGATTTTGAGGCGACGGACCATATAGTAAACACAAAGGTTTTCCCTTGGTCATAATATGATATTCAATCAGTGCAGTTGTGGTTTCCTTTACTTCCTCCAGAAGCTTCTTCCTAAACTAATGATCCTGAACGACTTGTAGAAAAAGAAATTTATGATCGAAAAATAAAATCAGCTGCTTCATACAAATTTTTAATACCTGACACAATAGCTTGTTCAAATTATAGTATTGTTAGTCAATCCTTTTATCATGTAGAAAATAAGCTGAAAGTCATCAACCGCCTGAACTGATCGTCATAATTTATAGCTAAGAACTATCCTAGTCACTTCAGCTTTCAAACAAAAGAAACTGAATCAAAATCGGTCCATTCGTTTAGGCGCTATGATGCCACAGACAGACACGTCAAACTTTAACACCCCTCTTTTTTCGTCGGGGGTTAAAATTTGTTGTAATACATTGAGCCGAACCAATGTTGTAATGGTTGTTTTTTTAGTTTCAATTTTAATTATCTGTGTTAAAAAGTATGTCAATATTATGTTCACCTTTGAGATCATAATACGTATTTTAAAATATTAGTGCAGATAAAATATTTTACCGTCTCTATCACAAATATATGTGCCCCTACAGAAACTCCAGCCAATGGGCTTAGACAAGTAGTTTCTGACCACTCCATTGTCTAGTCGCTATTGTTAACCTGACTTACTGTCTCAAAAGGCAGCCAGCAATCTTCTAAGCGTAGAAATGTTGGCGTGAATCCAGCCAGTGTGCGCGTGCGTCTAATATGGGACACAATTTCGATTGCCCTTCCTTATGTAATTGTTCAGCACGTGAATGGCTCATACCCTTGACACCGTCCTTGGGGTCATCTGGAGATAAACCGTTAACTCCCCATGGCACCACCAAAATGACTCCCAGGTGTGCCATGTGGAATTACTATTTACTAGGTGGTAGACCGTAGTGGTGGTGGGTGGGTACCACCGCCTTTCCTATTTCGGCCGTGAAACAGTTCGCTTTGGATTGAAAGGAAAGGTAGCCAGTGTAATTACTGGGCATGGACGGCATCTGCAATAACAAGTACTTATAGACCTCATTTACATAAACAGCCCAGAGATAAATTTCACACAATATGCCAAAAAAGGCGGTCTTATCGCTAGAAGCGACATCTACCACTAAGTAATGTTTTCCATGCTATTACAGGTCCATAAGCTGTTCACTTTTTCTGAGGTACTAGTTGACGCATGCGGCTTCGTCCTCGTGTGTGTTAGTTAACGCGCCAAAAACTAGGCTATGTCCTTTGTTAGCATATTATTATAATCTATGTTCATGTCATGCCCCTCATGTAAATCGGTTCAGTAGATTAGAAGAAACCTTAGCGGAGAGAGTCACGTTCGCATTTATAATATTCTTTGATCTATGATATCTTAAGCACACAGACGCCATTACATTACATCACAAAATACAGTCGGGTGTGACACACCCGACTGTATTTCTGTCTGGCGGTGCTATGGGGAATGAACGGGCGAAGCTACCTGTCGCTGAAAAGCAATTTTAGTAAATTGTTGCATGTGTGTGGGTGGTTGTTTACAAATACAACTGTAATACCGTTTTAAAGGGTTGTGTAGGCTGTAAAAGAAACCCTTACCCCCGTATTATAAAACGCGGACTAAAGTTAGTCTTGGTCTAAAACTGATGCTGTCATTATTATTTGTTAAAAGAAAGACAGTGACGGGATCAGTTTTAGACCAGTACTAACTTTAGTCCGCGTTTTATAATGAGGGGTTATTGTTTTGCCATAGATCAGAGACTTCGTGTTAGAATGCTGTAAGCTAGAATCGGTTGATTTTTATTTATAATTTTATATAATTTATATAAATTTTATGAAATATTATTTTATTTATAAATAACATCGACAAATTAGTAAAAGACGTCTCGAAAGGACTTCTTTCGATTCAAGTTTGAAAAAATATTAAGTTTTGTTAGGGTGCACATTTTATTTAGCCCTTAGTTAAATGTTCGTAGCGGTATCAAACAACAAGCCCTTCTAAGTCTGCATATTGTGACGGGCAACTAAGGAATACAGAACTCTAAACTGAGTACATGACACGCTCTTGGCCGGTTTCTATTAGGACCTTTTCATGCGACGTTTTTTAAACGCGCAAACGACGGACGCGCAGCTAACAATGCTAACTAGCGTAAGTATTGATATGGAGCTATCAATACTTATGATAGCTCCATATCAATACTTATGTTAGTTAGTTATGGAGATAACTATGAGCTTCCTAAATAACGCGCAGAGCGTTTTGCACATTGTTGGTAATTTTATAAATAAAAAAAATCAATATAACTCTCTTTAAATAGATTTATTGAAATAAAATATTTATCTACAATATTAATACATTTATACATAAAGACAATACTAGGTACAATAATATTCTCAGAAACCTTACATTACATAGTCAATATTGTTAGCGGAAAATGGAATGACAGTTTGAATTTAAAATTTTCAACGTTACGCGCGAAAACATTGACTTTTATATTAAGGCCTAAAATTTGACTATTCAATATAACTTAATCTTGGGTTATTCCACTATGCTCACCTGGGTGATCAAAGTGGATTTTTATTTATTTCTTTGCATCACATTGATTGAAGCCTTATTTATCTTGTTCTTAAGGTCAAAAAACACGCCTTTATAGTTGTTAAATAATTTCACAGGTGACTAAATATCAAATGATATCGAGAGAAAGTGATCTGTACTTTTCAGAATCAGAACCAATGTGGATAATAGTAATTAATTTGATTTTACTTAAGAGCACAATGAGCTCCAAACTTAAACTGATGTGTTGACTCCTCTTGGGGCTATTACACCTTCGTTCTGTTGATGGGGTTACCCTGTAACAAAGATAAGCAGTATTATATTTAGTGTTTATTTAAATTGGAGATAATGGGCCTAATTCTGAAGAGACACTCTAAGTGTAAATTTAAGTACATTATATCTCTTTCTCGCAATATGTAATAGGAAAAAGATAGCAAGAATTCGTTTAGAGCTGTCAACTAAATTTAGACAGATTTCAAAGTGCCTCCTAAACACTGCATTTTATCACGTTCATTAAGGTCGAAAGTTGAACGCACGTTTCTAAATGTCAAATCATATGACAGCTATCCTTTTCGTATTCATATTGAGAGAAAGAGATGCACTGAACCTAATTTAGACTTAGCATGTGTTCTCCATAATTAGGGCCATTGGTGTCGTGTCGATTTTATCTGTTGTCATTGTCTTATTACCTACGATATCTGCTTCCTTTTAATTACGTCAAAAAATTGAGTATTATTTGGCTAGTTATACACTGAAAAAATATTTGGATGAACAACTTCGGTTACATAAGTAAATAATCAAAATTAATCAAGGTGTATAATTAAATTACAGTTCATTTGATTTAACAAAACGATGCATCTCACAGTTTGTTTTTGGCCAGGTGTTACCCTAACTTATGTAGTCTCTTTTTTAAGTAACATTACAGCTAGTCAAGTGCAGTTGTAATTTTTTTTAGTGTAGGTTTTGCCAATAATAATTGTATTCTTATAAAGGCTCTGCAGAAAACCAGCGCTGCAGTACTTATAAAGTTGCTGTAGTATATGCTCAGTGTACTCATAATTTAACCATTTTACTCCTATCTATATATATACCCAAACAGAATCATTGTTTATAACCAAACCTTATCTACAATAATATAATAACCTACACATTTACTGGTCGGCCCGTATGTAGAGACGTCTGGGTAGGTACCACCACCTTTCTTATTTCAGCCGTGAAACAGTTCGCTGTTTCGATTGAAGGGAAAGTTAGCTAGTGAAATTACTGGGCATGGACGGCATTTCATCTTAGGCCAAAGGATGACAACGAACCTGCAATACCCAGTGATTCTTTTCATGTTATTGCAAGTGTCTCTAGGCGTCGATTACCACTTATCACCAGGTGGGCCGTCAGCTTGTTTGTACAACTAGATGATAGTTGTATAAAATAACAACCCTATTGTAAAAATCTCCATTTAACATACATATTTGAAATTTTATCACTTCTGCCCGGACTCCGGACACGATTAACTAGCCTTAATCTTTGACGCAACATCTTACATTGTATTAATTCACATGAAAGATTCCGCTGACAATATAAATAAAACACAAGAAATGTGACTACGTTGCCAATAAATCGATGTGCAATTTTTATTGGGTACGGAGTTCGTTTTTTATGGGGCAAGTTCAAGGTTGAAATTACCCTAGGAGAAACATTAATAACCGTGGACCCACCAGTGGGTTGAAGCAGCAAGACCACGGTTAAAACGCGTGTGAACCGGTTCTATACCGCTTCTGAGTACAGGATCGTCAACAATTCTCATAATGCGTTATAGAAACCTTCAATCTGCCACCCTTGATCCAGGAACAGGTATAAATAGAGCTGAACTCCCGCCAATGAATGAGGCGAGGCCACACGCTGCCGGCAACAATGCAACAAGACAACGGTAATGTCGGATGCTTATGTGAATATTTTAACTGATCCAAAAACGATTGATAAGGCTGGTGGGGTGACCATGCTTGCGTAAAGTTTGGGATACACCTGTGATATCTGTTACGTTTACACTCCTACGCCGCTGATCCGATTTAGATGAAATATGGCGTAAACAGGCTACCTTATTGGGGCGATAACCACCATCCCCGCGGAGACGGCCCGTAGTACAAATTAATGGTCAATTTACTAATATGTAGGCTTTACTATATTATACTTGCTATCTTTTCAAAAGAGTACTTTTTTTAATGGACAAGGGTATCAAACAAGCATACACCTCGCCTGTTGATAAGCCGCGCCATGGGCACCATTCAGTCCACATAACGCTGTCACAGTGAGCTCTGGCGACCTTACTCGCCGCAGAAGAGAACTATTTTTATATAGAATGCACGACAAATGACTCAACACCATCTAATTTGCAGCCGTAAGAAGAGTCCATATGCGAAGACAGCTAGTGCAGCTTAGACACTGCTCTAGCCGCCTCCACCTTGCCGGCCCAAAAGGTGCCTTTTCAAGCCTCTTTTGAAGGAACCAACGTTATAGGAAAGAGGGAACACATGTGCTGGCAAATAATCCCAAGTTCTGGAAGTACGACAAAGAAACGAGGTACTAAATTTCTTTGTACGTGATGTTGAGGTGGAGACAGTGATTGATAGAATTGATTTTTATTATTATATAGCCGATAAAAGACGCTAAGAGACGCAATGTCACGACGCAATTGATCTTTCCCAGTCGGCCGCTTTAAATTCCAGTGGAAAATAAATTACCACTCTTGAACTCTTCCCAACCCCTCATAAGGTGGATAGCTTTAGCGCCGGTTCCAATCTTTCATCCTTACAAGACCTGGTTTCTCTTCAGCCTTTGGATCCTATTACTCTGGTCTAGCAAAGCAACAGCTGGGCTGTATGAATGTTTATCCAAACGGCCAGCATACTTTGCTTTCGAGTTTTCCAGTGACTGTGTTATTGTTACTTTTAAGTGGGAGTAAACAACTTTCTTTGTGAACCACCGGAAATCGTTTTAAATGCGGGCGAGGTACCGCTAAGTTGGCAGTCCTAATTGGCTTCAGAATTACACTGTCAATTAGCAATAAACTAAAGTGAATAAAAGAAATGATGTTGAAAGATAAGTAGAATTGGTATAACTTGGCAACAAACTGTAGACCTTCATTATTACATTTACTAGATTTGTGATAATTATAGTGTGAATTGTGATACGGTAAAATTATCTACACGTTGTCGAGATAACAGCGGAATGTTCTGACATTACTTGTGGTTTCACATAGACTATATTATTATATAATATGTACTACAGAACATAGGGAAATAAAGATCATGTGACGTGGAAGGTAATAAGAGGTTTATGAAAAGTCAGGAACTCCGAAGAACCATTATAATAGCCTATCTAAGATGAATTTAGATGTAGCGTTTGCACTTCAGAATCAGACACTATAATTTTTTCATGTCACACTTTCTAGCGGTGGGTGACATGACGTTGTAAGAAGTTCATTCTTATATAAAAAAATAAAGAAAACAACAATCAACATGTCACCGCTAATAAGTATCCTTCCCAGCGGGCGCTATTTATTTCGCTTAGTACTAATGGATCTTTTGGCTTTGCGGTTAGCCAGAAAAAATGTACGAGATATGTTTTTTTTTATTTAACAATTTATGTACACACAATAAAAAATAACAAAGAAAACATAAACAAGGACAACAGAGTACAAGGGAACTGCTTATTCCTAAAAGAAATCTCTTCCAGCAGCCCTACTACTAGGAGAATGAATAAATAATGGTAGAAATGGTGTGTACTAAAATATAATAAACATGATAATTATATAAATAATATGTATATAAACAAAAATTCCCAACAATACATACAAATATAACTTAAAACACAAAATAATAATAAAATAAAACAAGTAAAAAGAGGATTATAGAATGGAAAGATAATGTGCTTTAACTCGTGATTTGAAAATTGATACAGTTTCGCAATCACGGTAATAATATGTTCATTCACTTAACAGTAAAATAAGGGGCATTATGTACTTGCCAGTAATTATTTCGAAATAAAACAAATTTGATGATAAATTACGATTATTATTGACATCTAAACAATCACGCTCTTATGTACATCAATAAATGACATAAAAATTAGGCTAACCTTTTGTGTGCCATTGCCAATTATAAGTTCAAAAAATTAGGCGACCCTATATAGACCTTAGAAAGATATTCAAATGTCTTAGCAAGCATGACATATTTTTTCAGGAGATTAATTTCATTTTACCTGCCATTTAAACAAATCACCTTAGACTTTAAAAACAAATTACTGAAATACAAAGCTATGGCCTAAACTAAACTACCTTCTGTCAATAGCACATCAACCTTAAGACCGCCCGTTTGTAATAAAGACGGATTTCGTAGTGCAATTGTAACACTTGATTTTCCGTCTGTACACAAAACCTATTTTGCCTAATGCACTGAAATCTCACAATGGTTGCATATTCAATCGTAACATAAATGTAACAATGAGCAATTACTTCTTCATCCATAGTAATAAAACTGGTCGTTTGGCAAGTATTTCTGGTAGTTTGTGTGATGTAGATGCCAAAATTTTGGCTCAGCGTGGACCGTTGAAACAAAAAAGCTCTCGCATTTTGCTACTACACTGGATGCGTTATTGACAGTACTACAGTAACTATACTCTCTATAATGTGTCACTCTCGTTTTACAAGTGATTACTTATGGCGATTAAGCCGGTTAACGTATTGTTGGTTTGAGACTAATTTATACATGATATCACGTGTTAACTAACACGCTCGATCCAGTCGATAGAACGTCAGACGAAACAATCTTATGTGACTGTAAAAGAAGCGTTTTTTATTAAATTGTGACGATTGTATATCATAATATGTGAAGAAACATATAGAAAAACTGCAATCCGTTAATCATTATTCTCATAGTCACACTAATTATCTAGCCGAAATTAAGTCCACTTACTTATTTTTCTGTATTAATCTGGAGAAATTAAATATATTTATATTATTAGTAGAGTGGAGGAGCTCGGTGACGTATTGGTTTGAGCACTCTGGTTTCGAATACGAAAACAAAGCAACTTTCACCATGGTCGACCCTGGGATGGGTCAACCAAAATTAAAAATCTCGAGCTCCTCCGTGCTTCGGAAGGCACGTTAAGCCGTTGGTCCGGGTTGTTGCTACAGCCGCTTAACCCACCAACACCCAACAATTGGGCCAGCGTGGTGGTGTTATGGCCCAAACTCCTCATCATCACCATCCTATATAAGTCCCATTGCTGTGCACAGGCCTTCCTACATGGGAGAAACACGAGGAGTGAGCTCTTCCGTGCTTCGGAAAGCATGTTAAGAGGTTGGTCCCCGTTGTTACTGCAACTGCTTTAGCCCACCAATCCGCATTGGGCCAGCGTGGTGGTGTTATGGCTCAAACTCTTCATTATTATAAATGGACGTTTGTTAAGCAGTCTGGAACATCACATCGGCTACTTTTCATGACTGACATAACTGACATTCATGCAGAAGACGCTAGACAATTATATTTTAAAAGTTATTTGGTTAGAGGTTGGTTGGTTATTAGTTAGGTTGCAAAAGTTGCGTTAGAATGCTGATCAGTTAAACAAGAGCCATATTTTATATCATTGGATGCCTGCGTAAATAGGTTAATAACGGTGTAGGAGTTAAACGTAACCAACAAACAGACACGGGTTACTTATTCGTTTATAGAATTACCAAGACAAGCCCGCAATACCACTGAGAGTTGGTCACCCTAAGCTAACAATGTTTTGGAATTCAACAGTAGGTCATGTGACGGGGGCGGGTATTTTGGCTTCGCGTGACTGGCGTGTCGTACTCACGGAATTCAGGAGCACCCTGACCATGGATGCCCATGAGCTGTCATAGCAACATTAAAACCGAACTACTAATTATATTTTTAGTGACTCGTTTCTTTGTCGGACTTCTAAAACTTTGAATTTTTTGGCAGCACATGTGTTTCCTCCTTCCCATAACATGGGTTCCTTCAAGAGAAAAGGCACCTTATGGTTGGGCAAGGTGGAGGCGGCTAGAGCATTGTGTTTCAAGCTGCACTAGCTGTCTTCGCATATGGACTTTTCTTACCGCTTTTCATCAGGTGGTGTTGAGCCATTTGCCGTGCTTTGTATTAAAACAATATTAACAATTATTAACTAGTAGCCTCCCACGGCCACGCCCGAGCGGATGTTGTTATCGCTCCAAAAAGTATTCTATAATAATGTCCTTCTCAGTGTGTCAATATCAAATTATCCCCATACTTCCACTAGGTGGTAGACCCGTATGTAGGGTTGTCTGGGTAGGTACCACCGCCTTTCTTATTTCAGCCGTGAAACAGTTCGCTGTGTTTCGGATTGAAGGGAAAGGTAGCCAGTGTAATTACTGGGCATGGACGGCATTTCATCTTAGGCCCCAGGATGACAACGCACCTGCAATATCAAGTAATTCTCCCTTGATATTGCAGGTGTCTATAGGCGGCGGTAAAAAATACTTGGATATGAGCACCATATTTTCGTACCTACAGTTATCTTAACATTTACATAAAACTTGACTAATAATGGCAAATACATATTCTAATTTGCTGAAAAACATCACAGAGGTGGCCATTTCATGGTCAGGGTCAAACAATTCCGAAAAATCAACAAAAACAATCAAGCGCATCCCAAACATTTAGTCAAAATACGCAATGACAATTTTAATAACTGTCAATATGACATTAACTTCAATTTTTTAACAGCGTCGTTATGGCTGTGGACAGTACACTTTTGTGATTACTGTTTTTTATTGCAATAAATATTGTATTAGGTTATTTTTTTGCATTATAATAAAAAGAGTTTTGTTTTCTGTACTTTAATTGAACCCAAGTAATTCAGTTTTTTGTCTACAATTAGAAATGGTCCTAATAAGCTAGCCCAACTCGCTGGCCCAGCACCTCGGCTAGTTGTTCGGTGCCTTGGCCCAAAATGCCTTGGCGCACCGGCCATAACTAGAACAAGCGAAACCCAACAACCGAACAATGAAACAAAGGTCAGATAATATAACATTGTTGAAGTACAGCAAAAAATGGCTTATTTACCTACCTACTGGTGAATTGACTTCCGAGAAATATTTCAACCGTTTCCATTTCCTTCTGCCGTAAATGAATTCATTGTCGTCGCTTAATGATCTAAAGCAGAGGTTCCCCAACTATTTTAGGGTTCCGTATCCAAAGGGTGCCATTACTAAGACTCCGCTGTCTGTCCGTCTGTCACCAGGCTGTATCTCATGAACCGTGATAAATAGACAGTTGAAATTTTCACAGATGATGTATTTCTGTTGCCGCTATAACAACAAATACTAATAAACAGAATAAAATAAATATTTAAGGGGGCTCCCATACAACAAATATGATTTTTTTGCTTGTTTTTGATTGATTTTGGTACGGAGTCCGCCGTGCGCGAGTTTGTTTGTTTCTTCTCATAGACTTTCAAAATTTCGCTGGTTCCGATGGTCCGAAACTAAAAAAAAACAATATATTTTTTGTCACACCAACGTTTACCCCCGCCGAGTCTCCCGCGGACCACCGGGGGTCCACTTGAACCACTTTGGGAACTAACGATCTAACGCAACTTTAATTCTTTATATAAAAACAAGATCGATAGCACTTTTTTTGGCGGAGAGAAAAGGCTTTTACGCCTGCCCTGTATCGTGGTGTTGGCGAAAGGCTGGATCGCCTTTCTCATTTCAGCCGTGAAACAGTTCGCTGTGTTTCGGATTGAAGGGAAAGGTAGCCAGTGTAATTGCTGGGCATGGACGGCGTTTCAATTTAGGCCCCAGGATGACAACGCACCTGCAATATCAAGTGATTTTCCCTTGTTATTGCAGGTGTGTATAGGCGGCGGTAACCGCTTACCATCAGGCGGGCCGTCAGCTTGTTTGTCATCTAGATGTATAAAAATAAATAATAAACATAGTGGTATGTTTATTATTTATGTTTATTATTTATTTAAACTGGTGAATAGAAAAGAAGGGGGTGGCCCCACGGCCACCAAGCGCAAGTGTCCAGGGGGGCTGCGATCTATGATCCCCCAAGTTCCAAGTTTGCCAGTTAATAAAATATGCTCCCGTCATATTGCTAAGGAACCCAGGGCCCACAATAGGTTAGGACGGACCTGACCACGGCTCCGCTAGCAGGTATGGTAGGCCTTTTTGATATATTGTCGGTGTATTTTCGGGTGGCTGGTTGATGTTACGGTGTCAATCTGGCAGTCGTATTTTCATTGCAAATATTCCATCATCGGGGTAATTCTTGGCCCTCACCTGGTGTTAAGTGATGATGAGGTCAAAGTTCTTTGTTTCCATAATCGAAATCGAAATTTTATTAAAAATAAAAATATTCGACATGATATTATTTTTAGACGATAACCGTGCATCTGCCGTTAGTCCCGGTTGTCACTTCAACCGCTTTAGCCCACCAACCCGCATTAAGCCAGCCGCGCAGTGTTACGGCCCAAGCTCCTCGTGTGTTTCTCCCATGTAGGAAGGCCTGTGCCCAGCAGTGGGACGTATATAGGCTGGTGATGTGATATAAATAAAAATCAACACTGAAAAAAATATTTAACTATTCGGTTATATTTGTAATAATTTGGTGAGGTGCAATTTCAGTTTATTTGATTTGACAAAACGGTGCATCTATGGCCTTAGAATTAAGTTAGTTGGTTAGTTATTTGTACTAGTATAGTATTTAATTAATTCAATTTAAGTACTCTTAATTTTGATTTTAACATTATTATAAATGTTTGAAAAATTAATTACTAATTAAAATCTTTTATAATTTTGGTATATACATATATCTAGAATATGTATAAGTATTCTGTTTATTATTTTTAATATGTATTAGTATCTAAAATCTTTATTGTTTATTAATATTTTGATGCACTCGGTGCTACCGGCTTCCACAAAGTGATGATGTCTTACACATTTATGGGTTGGCTGGAAGAGGTCGCTCCGTTCCCTATGATATGGTTGAGCGGAGCGATGGCTGGCACATGCGTCATACTTGTGAACAGGTGCCACTAGTGGAAATGGTCATCTCTAAGCTTCCTTGATTTTGTAATAATTTACCTACATATTCATCAATAGTATAATTTTTGAGGGATTTTTGAGGTATATGGCATTATAGGATATTATATATAAAACAATACAATTATTATTGTAATGACGTGCTCAGACAAGTGTTTAAAATTAATGAAAGATGTTTAGCTTTATTAGGTCTTTGTATATTAATTGTTGACCTTTGTGTATTGTAATACCTATATTGTGATGGTGCATTGTCGGACAGCCTTTAAATACAGTAAATATTCTTATCATTAGGTACTTATTGGTACTTTAATATACCTTTTTTTATACTCTGTGCGACACTGCGCTGCTAAATACTATTACTGTGTAATTAAACATTGTAACTTAATGATTGAAAAGAGTGACTACACGAGTTTGTTGCCGGAATCTTCTCGGTAGTTCAACTTTTGGAACCGGTGTAAATTCAGACAGACTGACGGACAGACAGACAGACAGACAGACAGACAGACAGACAGACAGACAGACAGACAGACAGACAGACAGACAGACTGACTGACGGACAGACGGACCGACAGACAAACCGATAGACAGACTGACATAACATTCTTAGCTTACGTAGATCCAGATAAGACAGAGAGACAAACATTATGAAATTGTTAGTTAGTTAATATTATTTTTATGTGATAGACTTAAGGGGTTTTTTGTTGACGATTCGAAAGTGCTTCTTGGGGGCCTAATTGAATAAAGATATTTTCATTTTCATTTTCAGATCTCTTATAGAGACAAGTCCACCCTTGCTAACTTACTATTTTAAATAATTGTTATTTGTAATTTTAAAGTGCAATAAAGAGTATTATAAAAATCTATCTAAACTAGAAAAATTTCACGTCCTGAGGCGGGGAAAAATAATTACTCAAAAATTCAATTTACTACAAGCACATAATTAAGTACGTAACGTAGGTACATATTCAATTAATACTATCGATATTATTCCTATCTTATTTGTCCCGTAACTATATCACAATCCTTAGACCATCTCAATCAAATGATTTGAATTAGACAATTCGGACGATTAGCTATGACAGTCAGGATGCTTGTTACTGCTTGCCCTTAGACGACGCAGAAGGGAGCCCACTTTCTTGCGGATGATGGCAATATGGCATGGGAGCCATATTTTTTTTTATTATCACCAAACCTGACAGTTTTAACGTGCAGCTAGTAATGCATAAACTTTTTATTTCGTTTTCAAAACGAACCGTTAGTAACAAACAACGCGTTGCCCAGCAACCAATGACAGATGGTTTCAACCTTTTTTTCACGTATCCTTCGTATTTTCTATTGTATCGATTGTGCAGTCGACAGCACATCAAGCGTAACAGAACTTTAATCCGTTCGTAATAGAGGCGAATCTCGTAGTGCACTTCGATGTGTTGTCGTCGTATCTGTACCTACCTACGTAGTACGTACCTACCACCGCACGGTGATGCCACAGGTAATATTAACGGGTCTCTGTATTTTTTTTATGAAAAGGTAGTAAGACCCACCTATGAAGACAATCGGTCCTATAGTTGTGTTCTTATATGACTAAGGCCCCGATCGCGCTAATTTACAATGTATTTACCAAAGCATAGCAACTTTTCAATGATATTCAAAAAAATTTAAGATTAAAAAAAAACATCACATGATTATTGGACGGCCCCTTATGATACTGTCATTTTGTTTTCTTCAAAATGGCGACCTCTGTGCTGTTTTTCAGGGGTCTATCCATCTAGTTATACTATTAGTTATACGATATAACAAAATAGACAAAAAAAGTCCAATTTGTTATACTGCTCAGTATAACTAAATGGATTCGATTAAATTTGGCCGGATTCGTCCAATTAGTTATATTGGATAGGAATTTCATGATCTGGCGGATCATAGTAACTATGTACTTATGTAATTAGCGTCAGTTCACATTCCTCCACTGTATTATACAGTCGGCACCAAAAGTCGATGACCAGATCAAAATTTCCAAAACCCCTATACAGCGTTACCCGTTAATTAGCTAAACATCGGACTCAAATGTAGATAAACAGTGATGATTTACAATACTCCTACGAAACGTGTGCATGCGGATTGAGTGATCCTATCTTCAATCTTTACAATAATCGACGAGGATTTAGTAAATAATTGTTAAATTCGTCACAGTGAAGTAAAATTGTAAAACCTGAGATAAAACAGATATAGTCAATAAAGTGGATCACTCATACCGCATGCATTATAAAAATGTTATAATGTATATCTCATAATATATAACAGTTCTGTTTCATATTGATACATGAAAAAATTTTAAAAAATTGTTAAATACCATTACCAAATTATGAATTAGTTTGCATGTCCCGTTTAAAAATTATAAAGATTTATTTGGATCACTCACACAGCATGGTGGCCGTATGAGTGCTCTTTAAAAATATCACCTTATACTGAATATAATTTTTATTTTTTTACATATAATTTTTTTGTACATTATAGCTAAACGTGAGGTTGAATTTGTTAAACAGTGATCTTGACAAAAACTTATAATAGATGGAACAAATTCAAGTTTCCCGTTTCCTTCAGCATGCCGTCTGAGTGATCCACATTTCGACCTCTATTTACTTTCGTATACCACCTACATAAACTGAAGATATGCCCAAAATTGTTAAATTTTATTTACTAAAATTTGGCATATTTTCTGTTAATGTACGTGCGATACTTTAGGAAATATCTCGTTTCGTAAATTCCTGAAGAAAATTACTGAGTAGGGTGTGTTTGACTTTTCATTGTGTGAGACTATGACTAAGAAAATGGATGATTGAACAATGTTCTGCATATTTTTACCTATTTTTCAGTATTAAAAAAATAAAGTTCAGTATAAAATAAATTAATTGAATTGAATTGAATTATACTGTATAGACCTGGCCAGGTCTCCATACATTTTTGGAACATCTCTTTAAACTATTTTTTAACGACCGGCTGGCCGAGTGGTCTGTGCCCCTTGCTATACAGGCTACTCGGTCGGTGGTCGCGTGTTCGAATCCCGGTGGGAGCAAATGTTTGTATGGTAAGTATGAGCACTTGTTCACAAGTCATGGATGTTTATTTAGTATATTTCTAATATTAATATATATATTAAGTATTATAATTATTTCTCCGTTATCTAATATCCATAACACAAGCTCTTAATGATGCTTAGGTACTTTGGGCTAGATAATAGGTGTGTATGTATGTGTATGTGTAGTGTATGAATATTAAATATAAAAGGATGGCTGTCATATAATTTGTCATTTAATAAGTTTTATTATACTTTTGACCTTATTGAACTAGATAAAATGCAGGGTTTAGGAAGCACCTAACCGCCTCTGAGGTCTAGTGGTTGAGTCCACCTACCACAGATCTAGAGGTCCGGGGTTCGATTCCCGTGGAGGCAGAAATTTTCTGTTCGGCAAGCTACCACCATCTTTTAAGTTTGCCGCCACAACAATAAAGTTAACAGCATTGTTGTGTTCCGGCAGTTTGAGGTGAGATAGCCAGTTCCTCTGTGGTAGAGGAATCCGGGTGTAGCTCGCTTCCATAGTTGGCCTTATCTTCACTTGCCATCAGGTGAGATGAAGGCTACCCCGTATAAAATAAAATAAAAAACACCTCCGTACACATCAAATTGCCTAATGGTTCTTTTTATGCTATTTAAAGGAACACCTCCTTTAAATAGCAGGTTTATATAGAGTCCCGGCTATGAGTATGTACAGACAGTGGTTTTGAAGTTAGGGAAATTGACAACACAATAACGTCAAACTTCTATAATTATACCATTCAAAATATACAGCAGAAAGCAAAAAACTTTATTGATCTGTCTGTCAGACTACCAAGTCCTTAATTCCATATTCCTAGACAGATAATAAAAAATACAATATTAAAAGATTTAAGTAACCCCCGGCGTCATTAATCATCTATCTAACACCATCTCATTGAGACTATTCATAAGAGCCCAAACACGCTATATCTGCTGTAAGTTTTTGATGAATTAAGCATTTCGCAGACTTTTTGATGGTATAGGATCAGCTCAAGGATAGTATGTCATGGGAATGTCACCGAAGTGACAGTACACGAATTTTCAAATCAATCGGATGTGTAAAAGTTAGTAAAACCCTATTATCATGTACAAAATGAGCTGATAATCATCAAACGCCTGAACTGATCTTCATAAATTATAGCTAAGAACCATCGTAGGTCCATTCGTTTAGGCGATACGATGCCACAGACAGACACATAGATACACAGACAGACACGTCAAACTTATAACACCCCTCTTTTTTCGTCGGGGGTTAAAAACGAACGTTTTAGAAATATGGCCACAGATTATAGAGATTGTCTTAATATGGCCTCCTATATTGCCATATTTGTTTTTTTAAGGATGATTTAAAATATTTTTGTACGTGGTTTAACGGCCGAAAATCTCACGCAAAATAATTGTTAGTGGTTTAAATAATTTTTGTCATTTTTTAATGTACTGTAAACATGTTCAAAAATAAAACATCTCCTTTATTAAACAGGTCTAATCAAATTCTTGCTATCTCTTTCCGATACGTTTGAAAGAAAGAGATATACTGTACTTAAATTTGAATTTAGAGTGTGTTTAACAAAAAGGTTCTGTATTTTGTATTGGTATTCTATTTTACTAAGAAATGGAAGGTAGGCCAATAAGTGACGTTTTCCAAACTTTACCTAAAAGCGCCATCTATTGCAGAAACGAGTAACTCTTTGTTAAACATTAGATAACGGTTTTATTCATTCGAAATCATGTTTTCATTAATTCGAAATCATGTTTCTGTATGTGTGCTCGCTGGGCGGCGGAAAGATGGTAAGATGGCGATCTATCGAAACGTTGTTTCGGCCAAGAGCGATAGGGATAGAGATATGGCTGACTCAGCGGGAGGAAAAAAGACAAAACAGCGATCGCGCGTGAAAAGTAAACGAAATACACAAATTATTTTATTAAAAAATAACCTTATGGACTACAAAAAAACGCTTCTACACGATTCTGAATATTAATGATATCTACTATTTAAAGTAATTTCCTATTGAATATAAATTATCGTTCACCAATAATCTTAAGTTTTCTCGTTTATCAGAGGTCTTTTCGGAAATAAAATGTGTCGAGGCAAATTACTTTAACCGTGTTTTCGTTCTACTCGTATCTAGATAAGGATATGAAGTAACGTATATCGGATTTTCAGATTCGTAAGATCTTTCAGCAACGTATGACATTACTTATAAAAGTGCTATTTTTTTCAATATATCGCCTTAATGACGAAATTGAGTAAGAGAAAGTTTATTGAACGGAATATATTCCGTTCAATAAAATAATAAGTAGGTTAGGTGAAAATAACAAGAATTAAATATACAACCACGAAATTGTCAGAGACAATAGTGTTGATAATATCTGATAGGGTAGCGACTCTTGTGAATTTGTGGTCCAATTTGGATGTTTTAATAAGGCGCTATTCGTCACAAATAATAACCTATAAAAAGAATTCAAACTAAGGGAACTATTGAAAACAGCGCGCTTTGTATTGGCGTTCAAATAGGCCATAAGTACTAGTAGAGGATTATTTACCCAAGTGCGCGAAATCCAGATGAGTGTTTCATTGTCAAGTCTAGGGCCGATGAGCGGGTTCATTTGCGCCATGTACGCACATAGCCAGCTGGAAATAGAGAAGTGAACAATATAGTAGTTTAGTCGGCATAAATAATACTTTTTACAATACAGGTTGGTGCCTTCAATAAGACAATAAATTCAAACATGGGTACGGCTACATTGAAATGGTTTGCCACTTTCAAAAACCTCCTATTAATTTGATAATTTCATGACATTTCTATGAAATAATGCAGCAAATGTTATATTATTTCATACAATAACATAGCCGATGTTTTAATTTATTGTGATAATGACAGCACAACCCTGTATAATAAATATACTAATATTGTAACAATAACAAATAAAGAAAGAAAACAATGAAAAAACATAGGCTCCAGACGGGAATCGAACCCGCCTCTCCTGATTTCCAGATTTTTCAGGAGCTGCAATATAGAGATTTGTGTGAGGAGATATTACGAGTGGTCAAAAAACGCTCCATAGTATATGTATAATGCTAAATTGTGATGCCACAATTCTTAGTGGCCACCAAATATGTATGCGCGCATGGACATAATCATTGATATCTTTGTAATTTATGTGTTTACATGCATAGTTGGAATATCAAAAGTTGTTGTATTTAATGTAAGTTAATGAATAGTATAAATGCATATTGAAATATTTATGTCACCATTGTACTTTGCCAAGGGCAACATAGGTAAGCATATTTGAAAAGGGCAATTAAGTTATAACTGCTGTGATAATAACAATATCTTTTATCACTTAATTTTAAATAAATATTGGAATTTGAATTTAACACTTAAAAACCATTAATTACTGCATTTCAATGAAAGATGTCACAACACTCTCTAAATCTAAATAGGTATATGTTGAGTGCATATCCTTGACTCTTTCTTTCTTCCTTCTTATTTACTTTATTTTTTATACAAAAAGGACTGAGCTATCTTTCTATTTCTGCCATAATTTGTCAAAGTGCTTATGGCCTCGGGAGGTACTCTGACAGTTAAAACCAATTTAATTGTACCTGGAAATTGTGGCTTAACGGGTTAATGAATGTGATATATTGCAGATATGATTTATTGTTAGGCAATGAAAACAGTGAGACTAGTTATAGAAACTTCAATGAAAGATCATGAATACAATGATATTATTTTTGATTTATATTATAACTTAATATAATATAAATCAAAACTAGTCAACTATTATGTAGGTACCTATTTCAGTTACAGGAACAGATTCCTAAAGAATGCTGTAAAAGACTGTAAAGTAATAAATACAAGGAAATTTTGTGGGTTGGAGATGGTTTAGATAACTTTTAAATTTAGATGCATAATTTTTAATGATAGGAAATATATTTAATACCAGTAACTCCACAATTGGGTCTTCAAAACTCATTCTTATAATACACGGTCTATTCATTGGGACACCAGGATTTGAGTTTGCTTAAAATTAATGAAAAGTAATTTAATACTTACAATAACCAGCAGGTAGCTGCTGTTAGCATTAACACCACTTGGATGATCCTGTAAATTGATAAAATAACACGAAATTAGAGCTAAAACTGAGGTAAAGCAAAAATGACATAAACCTGAAAACTTACCCTCTATTTGGGCCTTTAGGGGCAAAGAAGGGGCATACAATGCCAACTACACCCCACAGCACAGTGAAGACGGTAATGGGAACGAAGGATGCACCCATATTTGTGATTTTAAATACAGTATTTTGCAAATTTACACTTCTCACAATAACATCAGGTGCCCCAAGATGGAGGATTACTTTGTAATGTTGGCACACCTGTTTATCGACAGTCATATGACAATTTACGTTTTGTTTCTTCATAGTTCAAAACATTATCCATCTTTCATAAATGTGTGGAGAAGCACAGAAAGTGACGACTGGTAATAATATACAAGAAAACCCCACGATAAAATCTTATATTGAATTAAAGTTGGTTGATAGTGCTTCTTTTAAATATTTTTTATTAATTTTAAAAACATATCTTCGAAACACTTTAGTTGCCAACGCAACCTGTTTGTTCCTAAATATATACTTTCTAATCTTTCATATAAATTATTTATGTGTACTCGATCTTAGTATATTATATCTTATAAGTACTGACGCTTTTTTCCCGAGCACCACTGTTAAGAGATAATTATTAGTGTAGACATTGCGGAACAAGCGTACGCAGCGCCATCTACTCTTCAATATCTTTGCGTTGCCTATTCCCTACCTCAATATTAAAAAGCAAATTATTTATCGGATGTGACATTCGTATCAAAATGTCAACAAAATTCCTTCAAATAATCTTCTAAAAAATTTTAAGATCTGGTTCATAACGTTTATTAGATATTTAGATAATCTAGTTCAAATAGTGGGTAATTAGTGAAATGCGTTCGAGGCGACACTTTAAAAATTCAAAGAACCCTTACAGAAGAGTAAACAAAAAGAGCAATAAATCCAAACATCCGCTTGGATGTACGCCTAAGGTTTCAATCTTTGATTTAGAAAATATCAATGAAGTTCTTCGTGTCCATGTTAGTAAAATCTTATTAATCTTTCAATTTACGTTTACCTTTTCCAGTCATCCTTTCATACGGACATTGTATATTAAATAATACGTATTTCGTATTATTTAATATACATTTTACTTACCCCGATATCGTTTCGGCATCCGATACCAATATTGGATTGGATAATGTGAAAACAAGTCTAACGAGTTTGCTGAGGTCTCTAACAACAAGTGGAGCTTTTTAAATATTTTGGGCTTAAGTTACAATAGTGGTATTGCACCTAATTCTGAAAACACGGTGGGCCTAGTTCTCAAGAATCAGTGGACCTAATCCTGAAAACATGGTGGGCTTAATTCTAAAGACACAGTGGACCTATTTGTGACGACACAGTGGGCCTAATTGTGAAGACACAGTGGGCCTAATTCTAAAGACACAGTGGACCTATTTGTGACGACACAGTGGGCCTAATTGTGAAGACATAGTGGGCCTAATTGTGAAGACACAGTGGGCCTAATTCTGAAAACACGGTGGGCCTAGTTCTCAAGAATCAGTGGACCTAATCCTGAAAACATGGTGGGCTTAATTCTAAAGACACAGTGGACCTATTTGTGACGACACAGTGGGCCTAATTGTGAAGACACAGTGGGCCTAATTCTAAAGACGCCATGCCTGTATGGGCACATTTCCCTTGTATTAACATCATTATCATCACCAGCTTATTATACGTCCCACTGCTGAGCACAGGAGTTCCTAGATGATAGAAACACATGAGGAACTTTGGCCATAACACCACCACGCTGGCCGAATGCGAGTTGGTAGTTTAAAGCGGTTGCAGTAATAACCAGGGCTAACGGCTTAACATGCCTACCGAAGCACGGAGGAGCTCGAGATTATAAATTTTGATTGCCCCATACCGATATCAAGTATGGCAAAAGTTGCTTCGCTTTGTCAAACCAGAGCGCTAAAACCACTATGCCACCGAGCTCTCTTATCTTCCACACAGTTTCCTTTGCCTCCCCTAAAAAAAGGGCGAACTTAACAAAAAAAAAGCGAGTGTTTAACGGGATTTTGTAGTGTTCAAGATTTTTAGTTTATTACACTAATTAAAAATTGTGTCGGAGTGAACTTTATGTTATAAAAGTGGCGTAGTTTTATAAAATAAGTATTTGTGTTGACGTGCAACTAAAAGATTATTATAAGAAAAGTGATTATGGTGTGAAATACGATGAGACTTTTTTGTGGTTATCCACTTCATCAAGTAGCGCCATATGGAGACTGTCACCATATATTTCGTGTCAAACACTCCCAAGATGCATTAATATGTGTTACGCCAGCATTTGAATGCAATAAATGAAGATATAACAAATACTGAAGACATGGCTGTATGGACTTTAATACCCTTTGCCTTCCCGTTACAGGGATAATGAATTTTTAAAAAAGCTATGGTAAACGCCTAAACCGTTGCGCCTAAACGCTTACCGTTAGGTATTTTATACTACCTACTTACCATAGCTGTTACATACATATTTGAAATTAAATCGATAGCTTTAATAAGTTATTTTTTAGTAATTAAAATAGAATAAAACTAGAAAAATTTCACGTCCTGAGGCAGGAATCGAACCCGCGACCTTTCGCAATCCGGGCGACTGCTCTGACCACTGAGCCACCCAGGACTTGGGATATCCCTGTGAAATTCTTCTAGTCTATCTGTATTTGCGTTTATGAGCTAACGTCCACCCTACAATGTCGAAATATTCTATTTCAACATCCGAAACGAGTATTTTTACAAATACCGACGATTCGGTTAAGTTGGGGCAGTGCTTTCAAATATTCTTAATTTTTGATTTTAACATTATTATAAATGTTTGAAAAATTACTATTTTTTGTATTTCAGAAGACCCAGCTTGCGGAAGGTAAGGGAGCATGGAAGGTAGTGCCCAAAGATTCGTGCGAAGTTTACAAGGACAGACGAAAGAGACAATCCGTGAAAAACCGCCATGATACAAACACGACCGACAGTGATAACGATTATGAAGATAATAAAAAAGTTAATAAAGCAGCAGTTCGGAGACGACGAAAACCTAAAGAACGCAGGTCAGCACCCGTAGCATAGTGAACTCCTTGGTGATTGGACAAAATATTGTCGCTCACTTCATCCGAGAGAAACAACGAGATAAAACACATTTTGTCTCATATTAAGTGGACATAAGTGGTCGAGTGAGATTTTGTCCACGGCCCGTGATAACATAACGTATGTTACCGGCGCCGACAACCTGCTTCTTTAAATTTGTCTTTATTGTTTTCAGTATATGGGTGATAATATAAAGACGAAGGTATTCGGCACCGGTAACCTGAGATCTAGACAAGATGCCATTTGACAATCGCTATCGCTAGATGGAATATATATGGAATTTGACATTTACGCTTGAAAGTCAATCGGGGGCTGATGTCAAACTCATACATTTTTCACTTAGCGATAGCGATTATTGATGTCTAGGTCCTCAGAGTACGCGTGTAATATATTGAAACCTTCAAAATTTTGCCTATATTTCAATCAAGATTTACGAAAGGGAAAGGAACGATTACTGCACTAATTGATGTAGTAGACTCTATATTATCTGCGCAGGACGAGGGTAAGGGGACTATTTTATTATTACTGGACTTCTCCCGCGCATTTGATAGCTTAAACATTGAACTCCTTCTAGCCAAATTATCTTATAATGGTTTTGAAGATATCTCCTTGTCATGGTTTAAAAGTTACCTCTGTGAAAGATCGCAGTACATTCAAGTTACAAGCTAGGAAGGGTCAAAACTGACTTCCTTGATTAAGCCTATAAGCCTGATTTGTTTTTTTAACTTAAGTCAGAGCGAATTTCGTAGTTCAGAGACAATAATGGCCCTAATTCTGGTGAACACATGCTTAGTCTAAATTTAAGATCAGTGCATTTCTTTCTATCAAAAGGAATAGGAAAAGGATAGCGGTCATATAATTTGACATTTAGAAAGGTGCGTTCAATTTTCGACCTTATTGAACGTGATAAAATGCAGTGTTTAGGAGGCACCTCCGTACATGCCGTCTAAAATTGTCTATGGTTTCTATGAAATCTATCTATATTTAAGTGACAGCTCTAAACAGATTCTTGCTATCTTTTTTCTATAACTTATTGCGAGAAAGAGATATACTGTTCTTAAATTTAGAATTAAAGTGTGTTCCCAGAATTAGGCCCAATAACAGTTCTCTTTAATTGCATTAATAAATAGACGACTAAATCAACAGCATTTAGACGGTCAACCACTGGGCCATGGGAAAACTAATGAGAAGTATTTGGGTCATAATACCACCACGCTAGCAATTCCAGTTTTTTGGGTTAAAGCGGTTGCAGTAACAACCGGGACCAATGGCTTACCTGCACGACAAAGCACGGAGTACCTTGTGATCGCAAAGTGATTGACCCATCTGGAATCAAACATGGTGAAAGTTGCTTTGTTTTCGAAATCGAATTCAAAACACTTTTTCCACATTGCGGCAGCGAGCTCCTCCATACTGTTTTTAACATGATTACTAAATAATAAGTCATTAACTATGTTTTCTTTACAGACGAGCAAAAGAATCATCAATGTCATCATCTTTGACATCCACCACAACCAACTCGTCCTGTATGAGTTCTTCGGAAATTGATTACAAATAAAAATGTGTTGAATTATTTTGTTTTATGAAAATAAAAATGTTTTGTAGTACTACTATGCCATAATAGTCATATTCATACACTTACACCTATTATCCAGCCCAAAGTAAGCGTCGTTATGAGCTTGTATAAAGGTTGTATAAAGGTTATCGTAGAAATATTGATAGTTTATGTTCGAAATATACTAAGTAATTAAAATATAATAAAACTAGAAAAGTTTTAAATAAAATATTTCAAAATTGATTGATTTATTGATTTTGAATTTTGAAATAGAATATTTCGACATTGTAGGATGGACGTTAGCTCATAAACGCAAATACGGATAAGACTAGAAGAATTTCACAGGGATATCCCAAGTCCTGGGTGGCTCAGTGGTCAGAGCAGTCGCCCGGATTGCGAAAGATCGCGGCTTTGATTCCCGCCTCAGGACGTGAAATTTTTCTAGTTTTATTATATTTTAATTACTAAGTAATTTTTCAAACATTTATAATAATTTTAAAATCAAAAATTAAGTATACTTATTAATATAGTAAAACTTCCAAACCTCGTGAAAAAATGTTCGCACTCACGATATAAGCATCTACCCCTACCGGAATTCGAATAATTCCGGTAGGGGTAGATGTAGGGGGAGACAAGATGCCATTTGACAATCTTTCGATAATCGCTATCGCTATCGCTAAGCGACAAATGTATGATTGGACATAAGACATCGAACGACTTTCCATCATAAATGTCAAATCCCATACATTTTTCATTTAGCTATAGCGATAGCGATTGTCAAATGGCATAAAATTAATAAATAATGGCCCTATTTCTGGTAAACACATGCTAAGTCTAAATTTAAGTTCAGTGCATTACTTTCTATCAAAAGGAATACGAAAAGGATAGCTGTCATATAATTTGATATTTAGAAACGTTCGTTCAATTTTCGACCTTATTGAACGTGATAAAATGCAGTGTTTAGGATAGGAGGCACCTCCGTATGTAATACATGCCGTCTAAAATTGTCTATGGTTTCTTAGAAATCTATCTAAATTTAAGTGACAGCTCTAAACAGATTCTTGCTATAGAAGAAGAAAGAACAGATACTTAAATTTAGAATTAAAGTGTGTTCCTAGAATAAGGCCCACAATCTAAGTGTAAAAAGTACAGTTTATCTCTTTCTCGCAATATGTAATAGGAAAAAGATAGAAAGAATTTGTTAAATGCTGTCTACTAAATTTAGACAGATTTCAAAGAAATCATAGACAATTTTAGACGCCAAGTACGGAGGTGCTTCATAAACACTGCATTTAATCCTCAGAGCAAATAAACATTTTATCACGTTCAATAAGGTCGAAAATTTAACGCGCGTTTCCGAATGTCAAATTATATGACAACCATCCTTTTCGTATTCATGTTGAGAGGAAGAGATGTACTGAACTTAAATTTAGACTTAGCAAGTGTTCTCCAGAATTAGGGCCAATTGTTCTATTAGGCGTTTTCATACAAAAATAGTTAAATGTAAAGAAAAATTATTTGTATGGTGTATCATTTTGCATTATCAAAATGTTTTGTTATAAAAAAGAAGGGCAAAAAGAAGAGTCCATAAAGCCTTCATCAGCCGTGTCCTTAGTATTTTCTATATTTTAGCAGTTATTGCATTGAATTTCACGTGTAATACATTTCAGTGCTTTTTGGGAGAGTTCACCAAATATAATAATGATGACTTTCTCTACATGATGCTACTACGTTGAGGATCCACTTCTCAGCCACGATAAAATTTCTAGACCAAATTACCGTTTTTTACAATAATTCTCCATATTGCTTGTCAACACAAGCACTTGTTTCACAAATTACACTACTTTATAACACAATTTTCTAATTATTGTAATGAAAATCTTTATACAATGAAATGTCGACTCTTTGAATTTTTCCTATTAAATAAAAGGCAAAGGGTCAAACTCATACAGTACTGCAGTAAATGCATTATTGAAATCCAGGTGTAACAAACAATGAATCTTGGGAGAATTTAGGCCAAATACAGTTTTCCTCTCAGACTATATTAGTCTTCATGTTACTGCGATGAGGTTGATAGTCACGATCAAATTCTCAACGGCAACAATATTTTCTTGTTCAGAAGTGATATGTTGTCAATTACCTTCCAATAAAGTAAGAAAATAATTAGTTTTACTTAGTCATTTACTAAAACAATAAACTTAAATTACAGCCTAAAACATTGGTACTTATGTCATACTGGATCTACTTCATCAGAACTTTTTGCGGTTTCCAAAGTTTTAGCGGAATTCTGCTATTATTCTGTCAGTTAGCTCAGTTGCCAACTTCCATAAAATGTCATTTTAGACAGCAAAATTTTTACTAGTAAAATGTATATTTATTTCGGAATTTATAGGTAAAAAATGTAGAGTTTAAATTTCAGTGCAGTGATGTCTCGATTGCTGAATTCAGAAGAATATGCAGCTATTTTCATTTGGCTAGGAATTTGTTCTCTCTATACAACTTTGTTAACTGTGACCGCACTTGGAGTGGTTTTTGTGTTGTTAGTACCTGATAATTTATTTTAAATTACATATTAAGTAATCTTATTAAAGTAAGTGACTATTAATTTGGATTTTTTTTTCAAGAATTATAGTGAAATGAAATTATGTAAGAAATTTTTAATGTTACCTATATTAAAAATAATTAACTTCTTGAATTAATAAAGAATATTTATATTTTGATATTACAAAAGAATATATTATAAGTGTAAATATGTACAACAAATAATAATATATTCAACAATTATGTCTATGGAATGTTTTTAGTTTTTTTCAAATATACGATAACATCTCCCTAAGCTACTTTGATGAGGTAAATAACCACGATAAAATCTCATCGTATTTCACACCATAATCACTTTTATGTAATGATCTTCCAATTGCACGTCAACACAAACACTTGCTTCATGAAAATACACCAATTTTATAACATAAAGTTCGCTTATACACAATTTTTAATTCTTTTAGTAAAAATCTTGACTGACAAAACCAAATCCCGCCAAATACTCCTTTTTATTTTACTCATTTATAGGTCCGGCAAAGGTAAAATAAAAAAATGTGGCAGAAAACTTGTAGTCCGCTACTCAAACTCAACCTTAAAAAACTAACTGTCAACGTCAAATTCAAAACTTTTCCATTTGTATTTATGTTTTGTCTGGTGTTGTTTGAATTGTTAAAATTTTGTTTATTTAAAGTAATCAACAAAAATAAAAAAATTGAATTATTTACAATATGAATTAAATAAAGAGTGGTCGTTTGTCTTGTTTTTATTTATTGACTAGTAAATATGGACGAGACACATCAAAGCCGAACGTCGGATGCTGCCGCCGCTGCTACGTAAGAATTTTACTTTTGCTAAGTTTTAACGACAACAGTGGAAATATTCATGATGTTACTTCATTAATGGATGTCTATTTGTTGAGAGTTAAGTATCTAATTGAAGTTTTGAAGAACTTTATATAGTCAGAAATATTTATCAACAAAGCGTACATTAATTCTAATGGACTTACAAAGTGCTTAGTTGCTGATATTATTTGTTTTATCTACTGCGATATCTTTAATTTAATATAATATTATTAATTTATAAAGATAAAATGGCAAATAAGAACAAAAACAATGGGAACTCTAAAAACATATGTGCATAATAACAAATTGGTGACCACTCAACCATGCTGTAACTAGGAGGGTTTCAGCACTTGTCTTTAGTAGATATAACTGAGAGTGTAACACATGCTCACCACAACTTACATTTACTGTAATAAATGTTTGAAAGATATTGAGATAAGCATAAGATTAGAAATAAGACATGTCATGCCCCTTTATTCTCAACTGTCACAAAGCATTCGAATATTGGAACTTTTTAGCGAGACAAGATATGACTGGTTGAATCAAATCAAATAAGGGGCTGGGTTGATTTGAAAACTCAAGACTATTCACAATCTAGAGGATACTGTAACCACAGGGCTACCAAGGACTTATAATATTTTAAAACTATTTAAGTAATAACTCTATATGATTTTCCAGCATGGTGTCATTAGCAATATTTGGTCCGAGTCTAATGTTTGAAATGAAGTATCAATTGCATATTTATCTTGCCAATCAGATACTGATCTTAATCTATCTATGTGTGGAATTCTTAAAATTATTTTTTAACTGACAAAAACGAGGAGCTTCTCAATTCAGTTGGTATGTTTTGTTTTTTTTTCTCTGTAGTGATTATAGGAAAAAAGAATCACTTCTTATCCTCCTCTTCTATTTTTGTTTCTCTTTTATTGCTAGCTATCACAGCAGCTGCAGGTCAGGGAGTGTGCTAGGCCTGCAGCAGGATAAATTTAATGGTAGGAGAGACTGGATACTGAATACAGAGTTACTCGAGCTTTGTCGGTTCGGCAATGTCATTGTAAAAATTACATGGGAGGGTTATGTAAAGGTTTTGAAAAATGTTAAAAGAAAATGTATTTCTGGTTATGCACAAATATTAATCTGCAGGTTTCTGTGGTAGGGGTGGCCAAACAAAAGGGTAGCCATACAAAAGGGTAGCCATACAAAAAGGGTAGCCATACAAAAGGGTAGAAAATAGGAGACTTTTTTCCAGCATGTATTTTATGAAGAAGTTATGTTACATGAACAACACTAAAGGAGGTCTTATTCTAAAGACTTTGTTTGGTCTTATTATAAAGATTTGGATGTGACCTAAACTCATGAATGATTTTTGAATATAGGGAAAAATTAAAGACATTGAAATACTGTAGCGTATTAGATTAATATATATAATACTGTATACAGACAGTTTAATTTGTTGGTCCTTCTGTCGCTCTGACTCATACTCTTATAATTAAGTATGTATAATCAGAGTATGAGCATATTTCCATAATCTGACAGTTCTAATAAAATAATTTCCAAGTTTTTGTTTTATCAATTAATGTAATACATACATAAATGTGTACGCATGCGCATGCACGCACGCACGCACACATGCACGCACCCACACGCACGCACCCACACGCACGCACCCACACACACATACATACACATATTATCCATATAAAATTTTCTTGACTACAAAAACCACAGTTTTCAATATTAACGTTCACTGTTGTAGCAAATATTAAACTCTTTGCATTTATTAAATCTTTTTGTATTGTTCGTGATCAGCTGTGATGGCATCATGGCTGCAAGTACAGTGGAGACAGTGCGAGAGTGTGAGAGATAGAGGAAGAGCGAGAAGGGAAGAGAGGCGCGAAGTGGGAGATATATAATTTTCAGCAGCTGCACATTCCACAGTTCATTGATGATTTCAGCGTGGTTATGTTACCATACTCCTCATGTGTGTCTCCCATGTACGAAGAGCTGTGCCTTGCTGTGGGATGCTTATGGGCTGGTGATGATGATAATGATTTATTGAATAAGGGAAAGGAGGTTGAATTTTTATTGAAGATTGCTTCCGGAACTGTTGATTGCCCTGAGCTGGTATCCTGTATCTCCCTTAAAGTTCCCTCTAAGCCACTCAGATTTCATTCGCCCCTATTCCTTCCCCATGTTAATTCGAACTATAGGCAGAATACATATCAAGTACAATACAAATCTGTTAGCGTGCGGCTAACAGCTTCAATGCAGTGTCCAGAACGCTTGACATTGATTTATATAATACTAGTTGTGTGTCGGCGAAGCATCTTATGAGCGGAAACTTTTTTGAACCTAATTAGGGATTATTAATTCGCTGATTTATATATTATTATTATTATTTAATTCGCTGATTATTCGATTCGGTTGATTGTATGTGCATGTGCGTAGTTTGTTGCAGTGTGTATATTACTTAGTTTAATATGTTGCTACTTGTGAGGACCTATAATTGGCTTTTTGTTATTTATTTATGCCACTTAATTTGTTGTAATAGCTGTTGGTCTTCCGAATAAATAAAAAAAACGACTTCAAAAAACTGAAAAGGATAAAATAATTAAATTTAAGTAGGTATTCATCCCCTAGAAACATATTTTTGGAGTTGTTGCTAAGTGGTTTCCAAAAACAATAGAAAGTGAAGCACTTAGCACCAACTCCAAAATATGTTTCTAGGGGATGAATACCTACTTAAATTTAATTATTTTATCCTTTTCAGTTTTTTGAAGTCGGTTTTGATTTTTGTTGAAAATTTTTTTTTCACAATTTTTAGTGATAACTTTCTACGTTTAAAGCTAGATGGGTGACCGTCAACTTATATTGTTTCCTACTATCGTATCGTTTCACTAAAAAGTCATTGGAAAAGCAAAAATTCGCAATTACGCATATGTAGACGACTTCATAATTTCAGTTTTTTTATATTTAAAATTTAGTTTTAAATATAAAAAAACTGAAATTATGAAGTCGCATATGTAGACGACTTCATAATTTCAGTTTTTTTATATTTAAAACTAAAGTACCCAACTGTTTTTGAAAAAAATTTTATGGGACCAAATAGCAGCTATTCCGCATCGAACAAAAAAAGAATCACGTAAATCGGATCAGTAATCTCGGCGTAATCGGTGTACATACATAGAAAAAAAAAAAAAAACATACCGGCCGAATTGAGAACCTCCTCGTTTTTGAAGTCGGTTAATAAATAAATAAACAGTTGGGAGACTCATCCCCCCAGCGTTTTTTCTGTGCCCTCGACTACGTTCACGTGGATGTCGGATAATAACAACATGTACGTAGGGAGGTTAAAGTATTTAAATCATGTAAAACACCTTCGCAAATAATGCATTGATCACCCCCGCCCGCGGCCGCCCGCCTTGGAAATGATAAATTTGGGCATGGTACTTGATCCTTATTTTAAAACTATGATATTTCTTAAGATCAAGATTTTAGAAGATTAAGCAATAGCAAATGGTAATAAATTTTACAAAAAATTTAAGACTGTACTTATATTAAAAAGTTACTATACACTACAAGATTACTTTGATGACAATTTAGAGCTAACAAATTAAACGCATTTAAAAATCTATATAATTGACATGAAATTAGGTAATCAATCATTTAATTTAATTATAAAATTGCACAATATTTATATTATAATAACTATAAATTGATTCAATTTTTTTTTTTCTCTTTGGGACAGCCAAATTGTGTTAAATATAATATAGGTAAATTATAATAATATTAGTAACATATTAATAAACATAATAAAATATAATAAACGATTAATAAATTAAATAAGGACATAAATTGTAATTTGAAAAGTAATAAATTCAATGACACAATATCCTCCTCCCTTCTAATTGCTGTGCCCGACAGGGTCCATGATGTACAGACAAAATATTTTTTTTAGACCTTAAGACCATTGTGGAAAAGCAATAAAGTTGAAATTGAAATTGAAGATATGCATTAAATTCAAAAGATCTCATGAACAATCTTGTTCAAACCTAAATACTTGTGACGGATAATGTTTTTATTTTGATAAGGAATAATAATATCATGTTTGCAAACACACAATCGCAGATAATGCGTTGTTTTAGAACAAATTTGAATACTAAAAAAAGGCTAGACATATACGCCATGATAAATATTGGGCCGAGATGTGATGCTGTTTTTTCTACAAAAAATCTTGTTTTGTACCATCAAACAAAGCGATTGAAAAAGGAAATCGACGTTTGGAAACTGTAGTGCATATTTTTGTCGATGTTTTATTTTTGCTATCTGATCGCTCTTCTTTTCCCTTGTGGTCCCAACTACCGACCATTTGTTGAAGTTTCGTTCATTTAAAATATGTGACCAGCGTTTTGTTGAGAAGCCATGTGCGTGCCTGTGTGCATAGTATGTAGCATTGTTCAAGCTCAAGTTTGTCCTTCAAAAGCTATTTCTTGTTGCAGGCGCAAGCGTAGGTCTTCCATATTGAAAAGTCAGCGTCCACCTCGGACTCCCTTCTCAGAGCTAGAGTTCCACGTCACCACACCCCCAGACACGGCCAAGAGCCGCCGGGTCAGCTTCTCCAGGAGAACTGGTGTTGCGTAAGTTTTCTAAACTATTTTTTTCGATCTTCTCCATTAAGTGTACAAAATCTATTGTACAGACGACAGCACATCAAGTTTAACAGTTGCACTACGAAAGTTGCCTCTTTTACGAACGCAGTAAGGTCTCAAGGTCAAACTGTTACGATTGATGTGCTGTCGACTGTACACAAGTCAATAGTATTATCTAGAAAATATAATTTTAACACAGTGTTGTTTTTCAGTGAGTTCGTAACAAATGAAGCGACAACGACATGGAAAAACTTTTATGAGGAGCACAACAAATCTATGGAGTCGTCCGGCAACGAATCCGGTATGAACGCGCCGAGACAGACCATCGGGCACCTCGGCAAACGCATCTTCGATCAGCAATTCCAAGAAGTCATGGCTGTGGATTTAATCACAACTAATGACAATTTATCCATCAGAAATGTCAACAGTTCCTACAATAACGCTAATTTAACTCAACAACTGGCTTCATTAGAATGTACAAGTGGCACTAACCTGTCTCTCCCTCAGCAGAAATTCGAAATGAGCGCAGTAACTGATCACCAAAGTAAGTTTTTTGATGATTTAGCCGCACCCACTATTGGTGAAATGTCAGGTAAAATAGACATAAACTTCTCCGCTGTGCAGACTATAGGTTCTGGTGAACTAAAGGATGATTTAGATGAAATACAGCAAGATTTGCAAAGAGCTCGCAGTAATATTGTCTGTGGAGGTCCTTTTACCGGCGGAAGAGATATGTCTGAATATATCGAGGTGGATTTAAACGCTACACATGTTACCATTCCTAATGATGTCTCTGATATGTCCATAACTGATACTATTCGCAGTCCTAAAGTTCAAGATGTGTCTAAAAGCAATAGTATTAATAAACCAAGTTCTAAAAAAGATTGGATTGAAGACAAAGAGAACATAGGCGCTTATGGTACTTGTTCGATGCCAGTGGTTTCGTCCAATGAAAGAAGACGCACGGTGGTCTACGAAAATGACACAGGAAACATATCTATAACACAAGCAGTTCCTACTATCTTAATTTCATCAGAAGAACCTAAATCAGATAAAAGAAAAACTATAGTATATGAAAGCGATTCAGCTGATATTTCCGTTACTCAAGCTTTACCAGTGGATATATTAATAGTAAATAAAGGTAGTGAAAAACGCAAGACAATAATTTTCGAAAACGATACCGGTAACGTTTCCGTCACACAAGCTATACCAACAAATATAATGTTGCCAGAAAAAACTAAAACCATTATATCTGAAGATGACTTTGGTAACATATCAATTACGCAAGCCGTGCCTTCTGCGAAAATAATATCTGAAAGCGCTTTTACAGTTGAGAATTGCACAGAGGAACAAATGGATAGACATTTATTTGTCCAAAGCAATGATAGTGAGAAAAGAAAAACTATTGTATACGAAAACGAAGCGGCAAATATCTCTGAAACACAAGGTATTCCACCCAATATTATATCAACTATTGAGATAAAATCAAAAAACCAGAACTCTCCTGACAAACCAGAACACGGAATATCATTTAGTAATATTGAGGTTTCTAATAAGAGAAAGACAATAGTTTTTGATGATGATATAAATAATATTTCTATTACACAGGCTATACCTGCTAATATCATTGAATCTAAAGCGTTTGAACAGTTACATAAAAATAATTCTTCCATACATAATCGTTCTAAGATACATGCCGGACTTGAATTTGAGAATAAAATCAATTTTTTAACAAATAAAAGAAAAACAATAGTCTTTGATGATGATATAAATAATATTTCTATTACACAGGCTATACCCGCTAATATCATTGAATCTAAAGCATTTGAACAGCTACATAGAAATAACTCTTCCATACATAATCAGTCGAACATAGAAAATATACAGACTGGGCTACAAATTAAAAGTAAGGACAATATTTTAACGAATAAAAGAAAAACAATCGTTTTTGATGATGATATGAGTAATATTTCTATGACACAAGCAGTACCCGCCAATATTATTGAGTCAACCGCGTTTGAACAGCTCCATAAAAATAATTCCACCATACACAGTCGTTCTAACATAGAATATAGACATCCTGGACTAGAATTTGAAAATGATGACAATATTATAACAAATAATAAAAGAAAAACAATAGTTTTTGATGATGATATGAATAATATTTCAATTACTCAAGCAATGCCTGCAAATATAATTATATCGCGTACACCTGAAAAAGACGATCAAGCACATTCATCAAATTATACTGCAGAAAGTAAACTAACAAAAAGTTTCAATAAAGAGGTTTCATTATTAGATGATAAAAAATGTATCGTTGAGAATAGGAGACGCACCGTACTATTTGAGAAAGATAATGAAAATGCAAATATGTCTATAACAGAAGCGATACCACATGAAAAGTTGATTAGAGAAGTTAGTAAAACTGGTATACAAGAAAACAATGATTTGTCGTTATTGGATTTAGGTAATAAAGTTACTGATACACGAAGACGGACAGTAGTATTTGATAAAGACGAGGAAGATGCAAACATGTCTATAACGCAGGCTTTGCCCCGAGAAAATTTATTGGAAGAGCTAAATAAAATATCTTTGAGGTACAATAAAGATTTTACTCTATTAGATGATGAAAATATCACAACCGATACTAGAAGAAGGACTGTGGTTTTCGAAAATGACAATGAAAACGCTGATATGTCAATTACTGAGGCAATACCAAGAGAAAATCTAAATAAACTTTCGTCACTTAATGAAACGAAACATAAAGACATCTCATTGTTACACTTAAATATGACTTCAGAAGCTCAAATGAAATCTAAAATTTTCGAAAATGATAACCAAGATGCAAATATGTCTATAGATTCTATACCACTAGAACACTTGACCAATGTTGCAAACAAAACGGATGACCACGAACTAACAATATCAAATAAAGACACATTACTGGACAATAGTTATAAGGAAAAAGTGCTTGAAAGCCACAGTGCAGATGTCAGTATGTCTATAAAAATAACAGCACCAGAAGAATATGTAATGGAAGACATAAAACACGAGAAATCGCAAAATAATGACTTCGCAGATTTAGACTCTAATAGAAGTATTACTTCTAAACAAAACACACAAGAATCCGTTAAAGTTAATGAATCTATGTTCAAGTCTACAATTGAGAACTTACCTAAAAATGATTCAATAGAAGGTGTCAAACTTGAAGATATTTACGATATGTCAATGACAAAACCGGCAGACGCTAAATCTATGTTGATGGAGCTAGAGAAATCGATCGTTAGTAAACATCTTAATAAATCCGATGCGAAATATCAAATTAGCAACATTACAAATAAATCTATAACTCAAGATATCTTTGTATATCAAGCAGTAACACAAAATGATTTAATTGTTAAAGACAGTAGTTCTAGTGATCCCCCAACGGGTATCGCTGCAGACGAGTTCGAACAAAAATCATTTACAAAATCTATTAGTAAAGAATCTAATTTAGAAACAGATACTAGCATACAGATGAGTCAAGCGCACTTATTACAGCAGGAAACAAACGAAGAAGCAAATTCAAGCAGTGCATTGAAAGAATCTAAACTGACTTCTCTAACTAGTTTTAAAATATCAGAGAATTCGAAGAATGCTATTCTTGATGATTTACTTGATATGTCTTCCACCTCTCTAGATACTAGCACAGATAAGAATATTGAGACTTCAGAAGACGTGAATAAAAGTAGGACTGATAATATTTCTAGTCATAGTCTTATTCACGTGAGAGACAGCGACGAAGAAACGCAAACAGAAAAGAACGAGGAAAAGAAAAATAGAACTTTAAAATATGAAACTCCTTTACCTCTGGAATATGAAGAAGAAGTGAATTCGGAAGCTGATAACGTCACAGAGAAATTATCAGAAATAGAAAAATTAAGTGAAGATAAAAAAGAATCCCCTACAAATAGAATTTATGAGAAAATACGTAGCTCAGACTTGGGTGCTAATAAGTCAATGAATAAATCTGAATCGATCAATAAAAGGGAATCAATAAATAAAACTGAATCAATGAACAACACTGACGTCAAAGAAAAGCTGAATGTTTCCAAAGCCGGGAAGAGCTTCAGAGATGCCAATGACACGAATGAGTTATTAGAAATGCTGTCAGATTTGACAGATAAATCTCGCGTTTTGAAAGATGAAGAAAAACCTAGAGAATCTATTAAAAATCTTTCTCAATATCCTGAAGCGAATGAGCCTCGGCGGTGGAGTGTAGCTCCCAATAGGTTGTCAATAGTTATAAGTCGAGAAGATTTATTAAATAATATTTCTATGGCGCATGCTGCTCTTCAGAGATCAATAGAGATAGATGAAAGCTTAGCAGATACCACGATAACCCCAGAAGAAAATTCTCCTCCGCAAAAATCAAATCGCGCTAGCAATGAAGTTGCCAAAAAACTACATTTCGAAGACGAATCAGATAGCGAAACTAGTATAAGGTCAGATATGAAGACATCACCTCTCAAAAAGACTGCTTTTGGCGAATCAGAGCACATGAAAGACACTAAAGCTAAAGTAATCCCGAGTTATTTGAAAGACGTATCAGATGAACTGAAATCTTTAATGGACGACTTAGTGAAACCAAATGCTGACTCTGTACCTTACCAAACATTAGATAAAAGTCTAATGAGAGATCCATCTACTTGCAGCACTCAAATTCAAGCGAACTTAATAACGTCTAGTCAAATTGATATCGACACAGAAGTCAATTCGGTTGTAGAATCCACAATCGACGTCGATAAAGAATCCTTGCCATCTTCTAGTATCGGAAGTAAATCATTCAGTAGTTCAGCTAAAACGTCTGTCACAGAAAAGCGAGTGCCACGAGATATTTCTTTCCGTCCACAACATGTAACATCTCCAGAACATAGTTCATCTGAACGTGTTATAGTATTTGATCATCTGAATCCATTGAACAATATTCTTCTTGCTCCATCAGATTACTCTAACGTCCACAAATATAATCCTCCTTCCAACGAAACTCTTCGTGAGGAACAGGCTAATAAAAATGAAGCAGACAGTCCCAAAGAAAAAGAACCCCATAATGTTACCGCTCAGTATAACATTGAAAGTGTACTGATATCTCAGTCTTTGAAACAATGTGGTGATTCCGAAATGATTACGGATACTCAAAGTGCTATTTCCAATAATAGTAAAATTGGATCCACGCGTGTATGTGAACTGAAAGATACTGAAATAAACACAATGATTGCAATGAAAGGAAACAAAGAATTATTAGAAACAAGTTCCTCTCTGACGTTAGTTGACGATGCATTAGCACCTAACACTTTTGACGTCGACTTAGATTCAGTTGTTGGTAAATCTACCTCGTCAAACACTAAGAAATCCCCAGTGAAAGTAATATATAAAATTGAAGACCTAGATTTAGAGGCATCTGTAAATAAAGATTCCGATTTAACTTCCAACGATGAAACAGAACCAGTCAAAATCGACATGAAGCCTAAAAAGCGGATTTACAGTCCTTCAAAGCCGGATAAACATCGGCGTAGTGGTGTATCCAGTTTAGACGTTACTCCGAAACCGATTTCTAAGATGTCCAGAATGTCGAACAGTCCGAAGTCATGTGCTGAGCTTTCGCCTCAGAAGCTGAAAGCGGAAAAAGATGAACCCGACCAAAAAATGGATGTCGATGCAATGGAAAGTAAGAACAGTGTAAGAGCAAAAAAGAAATCTAAAAGTCCACAAAAGCCAGGCACGAATGTGACCGTTCAGCAATTGATTACCGAGTACAATATTAAAGGTGACATAAACCAAGATGTATTGAGTAAGCAGATTTTAGATACTCTGAGCAGATCTGACAGTTCCACGGCTCCTAACACTGTTTCCGTGACAGATTTTGAGGTTAAAAGCCCTGATATTGTAAGCTCTTTTACAAGTAGCAAGAACCAAGATGAAATGCACAACGTGCGTAGTGTTACTACAACGGATACAGTATCTAATGTGAGGAGTCGCCTTGAATGGCAGCCAGTGACTGAATCCAGTAAAAATTTAGTGTCGGAGTGTGAATCATCAGTCAATGTGGTTGCGAACATCGACATGCTGCCTTTTATGGGGTGAGTGGGTATTGATTTATTTAAGAAATTAGGGGAGACCTTTGTCCAGCACTGCGATTAGCTAACAGAAACATAAGGAGTGTGTTCTGAGGAATTATTTGACATGATACCCACGGCCTCTTTCTATCATCGCACCGCTCGCCACCGGCAGGGAGTTCATCCTCACAAATTGGTCCCGTATATACTAGGTGGTAGACCCGTATGTAGGGTCGTCTAGGTAGGTACCACCGCCTTTCTTATTTTAGCCGTGAAACAGTTCGCTGTGTTTCGGATTGAAGGGAAAGGTAGCCAGTGTAATTACTGGGCATGGACGGCGTTTCATCTTAGGCCCCAGGATGACAACGCACCTGCAATATTAAGTATTTTTTCTTTGTTATTGCAGGTGTCTATAGGCGGCGGTAACCGCTTACTCAGGTGGGCCGTCAGCTTGTTTATCATCTAGTTGTATAAAAATAATAAAAAAAACGGCGTCTGCCGATTGGGTTAAGTAGAGCATTGCTTTTTTTTATTATCTAAATTTTGTTTAGGGGCTTTTATCCAGTATTAGGCATGCCAGCCCCATCGTAACCGAATGACCTATTTGGTAGCATATTGCCGCACAGCGGGAACGGGAAGAGTCAATGGTCCAAAAAAATGACAATTAAATTATTTGCTGCTTCAGAAGATGGTTCTGACTATATACCTATAAAGGCTCCTATATCCCATTGATTAATGTTATATCTCTGCACCACCGAGCCACTCTCGCTCTCATATTTTACACACTCTGTCAGCATGGGATGGACATCATCTATGGTGTCACAAATACCGCAGTTAGTACTATTGACCTGCACCCGTACCACCATCTTTTATCGCGATCCAGTTTAGGACCTAAACTGAGTAGAATCATTAATTCGTACTACGACGCTATCTACGACTATGACAGCGATGCAGCTTAGGAACCAATACTGAACCGAGCGGAATATGAATCGCTTTTGTAAAGATGGTGGTAAGGCCCCTGTCTCATTAAAAATACAAATTTATTTGGCGGACAGACCGCATTCTGTGTAACATTACAATATGTTTTCTATTAAATTTGTTATTATAAAACGTTGCATTGCTTTTAAACATTCACTGGTACTACCAGGAGCCACGAATGCGAGTGGGAACCGTCCGGCATAGACGCATGGTCGTTCAGAATGCTGCACGCGCGACTGCGACTGTCCGTGCGACTGGCGCACCGACACAACAACGCGACTAGGACGCGCGTCCGGGCCGACACGCCAGTCGTCGCTGTCGCGTTGGAGGCCGCTCACGCTGGTGAGTATGTGACAGTTGACAGTTGACAGACAGTAGTTCTGTTTATCCCCACAGGGAAAGGCAATGGTACAGAGCCATACAGCCAAATCTTAGGTCATATAATTATTTATTTCCTCATTTTATTGCATTGAAATGCTGATGTAACACATTTCAATGCTTCTTGGGAGTATTCTACACGAAATATATGATGACAGTCACTTTATGTGCTACTTGATGTGGTGGATAACCACAAAAAAGTTCTCATCGTATTACACAACATAATCACTTTTATTCTAATAATCTTTTAGTTGCACGTCAACACAAACACATTGTATATATAAAAACACCACTTTTATAACACAAAGTTCGCTCCGACACAATTTTAAATTATTGAAATAAAAATCTGGACCGACGCCATTAAAACGCACCAAACACTCCTTGACAGTTGACAGTTGCTTGGCGGTCGTAACGGGTGGTGCTTCTTATGTTATTTATGGTCATCAGTTTTTTTTTGTTAATTCTCCCTATAAAGGGGAGGCAAAGGGAACTAATGCCCATGCAGCCATGTCTTTAGTATTTCTTTATTTCTTCTTTTATTGCATTGAAATGCTGGCGTAACATATTTCAATGCTTCTAAGGAGTATTCTACACGAAATATATGATGACAGTCACTTTATGTGCTATTTGATGTGGTGGATAACCACAAAAAAGTTCTTATCGTATTTCACACCATAATCACTTTTATTCTAATAATCTTTCAGTTGTACGTCAACACAAACATTTGTGTCATAAAACTACGCCAATTTTATAACGCAACATTCGTTCAGACACAATTTTTAATTATTGTAATTATCCTAGACAAACATAAATTTATTAATCTGTATCTTTGTATAATCTATGTGTATAGAACACGTACCTACTGACATCCGTTTCCGAATGTTTCTCTCTCACCTACGATCTGCCAATGGCGACGTTCTATAAATCTGTGAGTGCAATAAATAATATTTTTCACACCAAGTTTTGTTTCTCTATGTCTATAACAGAGTAGAAATTGGTCCTTCGAGCCGGATACAATCTTGACTGACACCACAAAACACTCCCCGGCTATTTTTATTAATATATAATATGGGCCTGCGCTGGATCCCACTCCTGCTCCAAGGGAATTTAGGGGGCGTAGCGAGCTCACCCAGAAGATGTCTATTTAATTTATTTTAATAACGATAGGCCTTTACCCAAACTGGGGTTCCTGTAAATACATTAATATATTTTTTAAAACAAATTCTTGTATTCGGTACTAACATAATCTAAGCCAGTGGTCGGTAAAGTGCGGCTCCAGAGCCGCATGTGGCTCTTTGACTCCTAAGTGCGGCTCTGGCACAAATATCCACGGAAGGCGCAATAATATTTTAATTTAAAAAAAACTTGGTAGGAAAACTCATCAAAAATGATTAGAACTTGGAATCATGCCTAAAATTAAAAACAACAACATACAAACCTGACTTACTCAAACTTTCCAAGGAGACGCAAGCACATTGTTCGCATTAATTGTATTTTTTTTTTTTATACAAAGCACGACAAATGACTCAACACCACCTGATGTGAAGCGGTAAGAAGAGTCCATATGCGAAGACAGCTAGTGTAGTTCAGACACTGCTCTAGTCGCCTCCACCTTGCCGGCCCGAAAGGTGCTTTTTCACCCCTCTTTTGAAGGAACCCATGTTATAGGAAGGAGGGAACACATGTGCTGGCAAAGAATTCCAAGTTCTGGAAGTTCGACAAAGAAAAGAGCAATATTTATTAAAGAGTTAGTGTACTACCACCTACTTATTTATTGTAATAAAAGTTTACTAAACAAGCAGATTTTGCTCCCAATATTTTTTAAATTGTAATGTTCATATTTGGCTCTTTAGCTAATAAGTTTGCCGACCACTGATCTAAGCTAACCTACTAATACAAACCAAATTTGAGTTTATTGTCATACTTAGTGTACCAACATTGTAACCAACATCACACAAAATGGGGTTACTCCAAATTTTCAATTTTATCCCCGTCCCCCCCTCCGTAGACAAGAAGAACTCGGTCGCGACGCTATGCGTTGGCTTCGCGGCGGAGGCGATGCGTTACTTCGTCGGGCGTGGTTGCGCGCGCGCAGGCGATGTGCCTTCGCTACTGAGGCGTTGCGCGGGCGTCGCGCGCGTCGCCTTACGTTGGGGGCGCGCTATGCACGACGCGCGGCTTCACTTGGCCTACTCGCTGGCTGGGGACGGACGCCTCGCCCTCAAGGTCAGTCAAAGTCCAAGTCAGCGACGTGCCTTCGTTACTGAGGCGTCGCGCGCGTCGCCTTACGTTGGGGGCGCGCTATGCACGACGCGCGGCTTCACTTGGCCTACTCGTTGGCTGGGGACGGACGCCTCGCCCTCAAGGTCAGTCAAAGTCCAAGTCAGCGACGTGCCTTCGTTACTGAGGCGTCGCGCGCGTCGCCTTACGTTGGGGGCGCGCTATGCACGACGCGCGGCTTCACTTGGCCTACTCGCTGGCTGGGGACGGACGCCTCGCCCTCAAGGTCAGTCAAAGTCCAAGTCAGCGACGTGCCCTCGTTACTGAGGCGTCGCGCGCGTCGCCTTACGTTGGGGGCGCGCTATGCACGACGCGCGGCTTCACTTGGCCTACTCGCTGGCTGGGGACGGACGCCTCGCCCTCAAGGTCAGTCAAAGTCCAAGTCAGCGATGTGCCCTCGTTACTGAGGCGTCGCGCACGTCGCTCTACGTTGGGGGCGCGCTATGCACGACGCGCGGCTTCACTTGGCCTACTCGCTGGCTGGGGACGGACGCCTCGCCCTCAAGGTCAGTCAAAGTCCAAGTCAGCGACGTGCCTTCGTTACTGAGGCGTCGCGCGCGTCGCCTTACGTTGGGGGCGCGCTATGCACGACGCGCGGCTTCACTTGGCCTACTCGCTGGCTGGGGACGGACGCCTCGCCCTCAAGGTCAGTCAAAGTCCAAGTCAGCGACGTGCCTTCGTTACTGAGGCGTCGCGCGCGTCGCCTTACGTTGGGGGCGCGCTATGCACGACGCGCGGCTTCACTTGGCCTACTCGCTGGCTGGGGACGGACGCCTCGCCCTCAAGGTCAGTCAAAGTCCAAGTCAGCGACGTGCCTTCGTTACTGAGGCGTCGCGCGCGTCGCCTTACGTTGGGGGCGCGCTATGCACGACGCGCGGCTTCACTTGGCCTACTCGTTGGCTGGGGACGGACGCCTCGCCCTCAAGGTCAGTCAAAGTCCAAGTCAGCGACGTGCCTTCGTTACTGAGGCGTCGCGCGCGTCGCCTTACGTTGGGGGCGCGCTATGCACGACGCGCGGCTTCACTTGGCCTACTCGCTGGCTGGGGACGGACGCCTCGCCCTCAAGGTCAGTCAAAGTCCAAGTCAGCGACGTGCCCTCGTTACTGAGGCGTCGCGCGCGTCGCCTTACGTTGGGGGCGCGCTATGCACGACGCGCGGCTTCACTTGGCCTACTCGCTGGCTGGGGACGGACGCCTCGCCCTCAAGGTCAGTCAAAGTCCAAGTCAGCGATGTGCCCTCGTTACTGAGGCGTCGCGCACGTCGCTCTACGTTGGGGGCGCGCTATGCACGACGCGCGGCTTCACTTGGCCTACTCGCTGGCTGGGGACGGACGCCTCGCCCTCAAGGTCAGTCAAAGTCCAAGTCAGCGACGTGCCTTCGTTACTGAGGCGTCGCGCGCGTCGCCTTACGTTGGGGGCGCGCTATGCACGACGCGCGGCTTCACTTGGCCTACTCGCTGGCTGGGGACGGACGCCTCGCCCTCAAGGTCAGTCAAAGTCCAAGTCAGCGACGTGCCTTCGTTACTGAGGCGTCGCGCGCGTCGCCTTACGTTGGGGGCGCGCTATGCACGACGCGCGGCTTCACTTGGCCTACTCGCTGGCTGGGGACGGACGCCTCGCCCTCAAGGTCAGTCAAAGTCCAAGTCAGCGATGTGCCCTCGTTACTGAGGCGTCGCGCACGTCGCTCTACGTTGGGGGCGCGCTATGCACGACGCGCGGCTTCACTTGGCTTATTCGTTGGCTGGAGACGGACGCCTCGCTCTCAAGGTCAGTCACTATGTTAGGGTACAACCTCATTTTTAACCGACTTCAAAAAAGGAGGAGGTTATAAATTCGTCTGTATGTTTTTTTTTATGTTTGTTACCTCAGAACTTTTGACTGGGTCAACCGATATTGACGATTCTTTTTTTGTTCGATCCGCAATAGTTCCCATTTTGTCCCATAAAAATGTTCTGAAAATCCATTGGGTAATTTGGTTCTTAAATAAAAAACTGGAAAAATTAAGTCGTCTACGTGTGCGAATTTGCGGATTTTTGCTTATTTACGAATTTTTAGTGGAAGAATACTGTACGGGCAAGCACATGCATTTTCCGAATCATCAAATATTTTAATTGACCCAAATATACGTATTCACTTTAATTCATTTTCCAATTCAGTTCGCAAACGGTCATCAAGTGCTCATATTTCATTCAGTCTATAATCTCTCTTAATATATTAATTTTAACAGTTTCTCAGTGTTTAATTTATCTATCTTATTTTATGTACGGACACCCCGTACAGATACGATAGTAGAAAACAATATAAGCTCACGGTCACCCATCTAGCTTTGACCTCCAAAAGTTATCACTAACAATTATGAAAAAAAAACAAACTAATTAAAATATGAAACTAGAAAAATTTCACGTCCTGAGGCAGGAATACAGATAGACTAGAAGAATTTCACAGGGATATCCCAAGTCCTGGGTGGCTCAGTGGTCAGAGCAGTCGACCGGATTGCGAAAGGTCGCGGGTTCGATTCCTGCCTTAGGACGTGAAATTTTTCTAGTTTCATATTTTAATTACTTAGTAATTTTTTCAAACATTTATAAGAATGTTAAAATCAAAAATTATGAAAAAAAAAAACAACTTAAGCAAAAATTAAAACCGACTCCAAAAAACTGAAAAGGATAAAATAATTAAACTTTAGTAGGTACTCATCCCCTAGGAAAATATTTTTGGAGTTGGTGCTAAGTTGTTTCCAGAAACCATAGATAGTGAAGCACCGACTCCAAAAATATGTACCATACTAGATGACAAAAAAAAACATACAGACGAATTGATAACCTCCTCCTTTTTTTGAAGTCGGTTAACAAGCTGACAGCCGATCTGGTAGGAAGCGGCCAATAGGCACCTACAAGGTAAACATCCCTTGGTATTGCATTGTCAAAGCCGTCCATGCCCAGTAATTAGCATATTAATGTAATAAAAAAAAATTTTAAACAAAAATTAAAACCGACTTCAAAAAACTGAAAAGGATAAAATAATTAAATTTAAGTAGGTATTCATCCCCTAGAAACATATTTTTGGAGTCGGTGCTTCACTTTCTATTGTTTTTGGAAACCACTTAGCACCAACTCCAAAAACATGTTTCTAGGGGATGAATACCTACTTAAATTTAATTATTTTATCCTTTTCAGTTTTTTGAAGTCGGTTTTAATTTTTGTTTAAAATTTTTTTTTCACAATTTTTAGTGGTCACATTCTATGGTCGAAGCTAGATGGGTGACCGTAAACTTAATTGTTTCCTTCCTATCGTATTGTTTCACTAAAAAGTCATTTGAAAAGCAAAAATTCGCAATTTCGCATATGTAGACGACATAATAATTTAAGTTTTTTTAAATTTAAAACCAAACTACCCAACTATTTTTGAAAAAAAATTTATGGGACCAAATGGCAGCTATTCCGCATCGAACAAAAAAAGAATCACGTAAATCGGATCAGTAATCTCGGCGTAATCGGTGTACATACATAGAAAAAAAAAAAAAAAATATATACCGGCCGAATTGAGAAACTCCTCGTTTTTGAAGTCTGTTAATAACGTTTAATATTATTGTTCATTTTATTGTAACTATTTTCGGCAATAGATTTTTTAAATTTCAATTTCAATTAATTACACTGGCCTCAGTCTGGACACTCATAAAACACAGCCGTGTGATCGCTGTTTTGTCTTTAACCTCCCGCCGAGTCTGTCATATCTCGATCCTTATGCGAAACATCTAGTTCGCTCTAAAGTTGCATCGCGCAGTATTTCGCGCTGTTTTGCCGTTCCATATTTTAACAGTGCGCAGTTAATGGACTCGTGTTTAAAGCGAACTAGAAATATTGTGACTACTTTTTTTATACAACGTGGTAAGTGGTTACCGTCGCCAATAGACACCTACAATAACATAAGGAAAACGTCCCTTGGTATTGCAGGTGAGTTGTCATCCTGAGGCCTAAGGTGAAATGCCGTATATGCCCAGTAATTACACTGCTATTTTTCCCTTCAATCCGAAACACAGCGAACTGTTTCACGGCTGAAATAAGAAAGGCGGTTGACTTTATTATTACGAGAATTGGGCTTCAGATGCACATTTCTCCAGTGCAAACGGCCCTGGTTTTGAAACTGTTCTATTTGAGTATGAAATTGTACAGGTCGCGAATATTCCACTGCGCTCCGTGTGGGAGGTTACGATGCGAATAGAACTAGTGGTCGAGGACGCCCGGGAGGTGCCTTGGCCTAGAGCCTGCGACGTCCGCGTGACGCGGGTCGTATCCGACGTCCGCGTGACAGACGAAGAGACGCGGCGAGTGTTGGCGCACCTCCCGCGGGACTGGGGACACGCGCCGAGGGCTCTGTGGTGAGTGACGTGACAGGGACGGGCATAGCTGACAGACAGAGACGCGGCGAGTGTTGGCGCACCTCCCGCGGGACTGGGGACACGCGCCGAGGGCTCTGTGGTGAGTGACGTGACAGGGACGGGCATAGCTGACAGACAGAGACGCGGCGAGTGTTGGCGCACCTCCCGCGGGACTGGGGACACGCGCCGAGGGCTCTGTGGTGAGTGACGTGACAGGGACGGGCATAGCTGACAGACAGAGACGCGGCGAGTGTTGGCGCACCTCCCGCGGGACTGGGGACACGCGCCGAGGGCTCTGTGGTGAGTGACGTGACAGGGACGGGCATAGCTGACAGACAGAGACGCGGCGAGTGTTGGCGCACCTCCCGCGGGACTGGGGACACGCGCCGAGGGCTCTGTGGTGAGTGACGTGACAGGGACGGGCATAGCTGACAGACAGAGACGCGGCGAGTGTTGGCGCACCTCCCGCGGGACTGGGGACACGCGCCGAGGGCTCTGTGGTGAGTGACGTGACAGGGACGGGCATAGCTGACAGACAGAGACGCGGCGAGTGTTGGCGCACCTCCCGCGGGACTGGGGACACGCGCCGAGGGCTCTGTGGTGAGTGACGTGACAGGGACGGGCATAGCTGACAGACAGAGACGCGGCGAGTGTTGGCGCACCTCCCGCGGGACTGGGGACACGCGCCGAGGGCTCTGTGGTGAGTGACGTGACAGGGACGGGCATAGCTGACAGACAGAGACGCGGCGAGTGTTGGCGCACCTCCCGCGGGACTGGGGACACGCGCCGAGGGCTCTGTGGTGAGTGACGTGACAGGGACGGGCATAGCTGACAGACAGAGACGCGGCGAGTGTTGGCGCACCTCCCGCGGGACTGGGGACACGCGCCGAGGGCTCTGTGGTGAGTGACGTGACAGGGACGGGCATAGCTGACAGACAGAGACGCGGCGAGTGTTGGCGCACATACCGCGGGACTGGGGACACGCTCCGAGGGCTCTGTGGTGAGTGACGTGACAGGGACGGGCATAGCTGACAGACAGAGACGCGGCGAGTGTTGGCGCACCTCCCGCGGGACTGGGGACACGCGCCGAGGGCTCTGTGGTGAGTGACGTGACAGGGACGGGCATAGCTGACAGACAGAGACGCGGCGAGTGTTGGCGCACATACCGCGGGACTGGGGACACGCTCCGAGGGCTCTGTGGTGAGTGACGTGACAGGGACGGGCATAGCTGACAGACAGAGACGCGGCGAGTGTTGGCGCACCTCCCGCGGGACTGGGGACACGCGCCGAGGGCTCTGTGGTGAGTGACGTGACAGGGACGGGCATAGCTGACAGACAGAGACGCGGCGAGTGTTGGCGCACCTCCCGCGGGACTGGGGACACGCGCCGAGGGCTCTGTGGTGAGTGACGTGACAGGGACGGGCATAGCTGACAGACAGAGACGCGGCGAGTGTTGGCGCACATACCGCGGGACTGGGGACACGCTCCGAGGGCTCTGTGGTGAGTGACGTGACAGGGACGGGCATAGCTGACAGACAGAGACGCGGCGAGTGTTGGCGCACCTCCCGCGGGACTGGGGACACGCGCCGAGGGCTCTGTGGTGAGTGACGTGACAGGGACGGGCATAGCTGACAGACAGAGACGCGGCGAGTGTTGGCGCACATACCGCGGGACTGGGGACACGCTCCGAGGGCTCTGTGGTGAGTGACGTGACAGGGACGGGCATAGCTGACAGACAGAGACGCGGCGAGTGTTGGCGCACATACCGCGGGACTGGGGACACGCTCCGAGGGCTCTGTGGTGAGTGACGTGACAGGGACGGGCATAGCTGACAGACAGAGACGCGGCGAGTGTTGGCGCACCTCCCGCGGGACTGGGGACACGCGCCGAGGGCTCTGTGGTGAGTGACGTGACAGGGACGGGCATAGCTGACAGACAGAGACGCGGCGAGTGTTGGCGCACATACCGCGGGACTGGGGACACGCTCCGAGGGCTCTGTGGTGAGTGACGTGACAGGGACGGGCATAGCTGACAGACAGAGACGCGGCGAGTGTTGGCGCACCTCCCGCGGGACTGGGGACACGCGCCGAGGGCTCTGTGGTGAGTGACGTGACAGGGACGGGCATAGCTGACAGACAGAGACGCGGCGAGTGTTGGCGCACATACCGCGGGACTGGGGACACGCTCCGAGGGCTCTGTGGTGAGTGACGTGACAGGGACGGGCATAGCTGACAGACAGAGACGCGGCGAGTGTTGGCGCACCTCCCGCGGGACTGGGGTCACGCGCCGAGGGCTCTGTGGTGAGTGACGTGACAGGGACGGGCATAGCTGACAGACAGAGACGCGGCGAGTGTTGGCGCACCTCCCGCGGGACTGGGGACACGCGCCGAGGGCTCTGTGGTGAGTGACGTGACAGGGACGGGCATAGCTGACAGACAGAGACGCGGCGAGTGTTGGCGCACCTCCCGCGGGACTGGGGTCACGCGCCGAGGGCTCTGTGGTGAGTGACGTGACAGGGACGGGCATAGCTGACAGACAGAGACGCGGCGAGTGTTGGCGCACCTCCCGCGGGACTGGGGACACGCGCCGAGGGCTCTGTGGTGAGTGACGTGACAGGGACGGGCATAGCTGACAGACAGAGACGCGGCGAGTGTTGGCGCACATACCGCGGGACTGGGGACACGCTCCGAGGGCTCTGTGGTGAGTGACGTGACAGGGACGGGCATAGCTGACAGACAGAGACGCGGCGAGTGTTGGCGCACCTCCCGCGGGACTGGGGACACGCGCCGAGGGCTCTGTGGTGAGTGACGTGACAGGGACGGGCATAGCTGACAGACAGAGACGCGGCGAGTGTTGGCGCACATACCGCGGGACTGGGGACACGCTCCGAGGGCTCTGTGGTGAGTGACGTGACAGGGACGGGCATAGCTGACAGACAGAGACGCGGCGAGTGTTGGCGCACATACCGCGGGACTGGGGACACGCTCCGAGGGCTCTGTGGTGAGTGACGTGACAGGGACGGGCATAGCTGACAGACAGAGACGCGGCGAGTGTTGGCGCACATACCGCGGGACTGGGGACACGCTCCGAGGGCTCTGTGGTGAGTGACGTGACAGGGACGGGCATAGCTGACAGACAGAGACGCGGCGAGTGTTGGCGCACCTCCCGCGGGACTGGGGACACGCGCCGAGGGCTCTGTGGTGAGTGACGTGACAGGGACGGGCATAGCTGACAGACAGAGACGCGGCGAGTGTTGGCGCACCTCCCGCGGGACTGGGGTCACGCGCCGAGGGCTCTGTGGTGAGTGACGTGACAGGGACGGGCATAGCTGACAGACAGAGACGCGGCGAGTGTTGGCGCACATACCGCGGGACTGGGGACACGCTCCGAGGGCTCTGTGGTGAGTGACGTGACAGGGACGGGCATAGCTGACAGACAGAGACGCGGCGAGTGTTGGCGCACCTCCCGCGGGACTGGGGACACGCGCCGAGGGCTCTGTGGTGAGTGACGTGACAGGGACGGGCATAGCTGACAGACAGAGACGCGGCGAGTGTTGGCGCACATACCGCGGGACTGGGGACACGCTCCGAGGGCTCTGTGGTGAGTGACGTGACAGGGACGGGCATAGCTGACAGACAGAGACGCGGCGAGTGTTGGCGCACCTCCCGCGGGACTGGGGTCACGCGCCGAGGGCTCTGTGGTGAGTGACGTGACAGGGACGGGCATAGCTGACAGACAGAGACGCGGCGAGTGTTGGCGCACCTCCCGCGGGACTGGGGACACGCGCCGAGGGCTCTGTGGTGAGTGACGTGACAGGGACGGGCATAGCTGACAGACAGAGACGCGGCGAGTGTTGGCGCACCTCCCGCGGGACTGGGGACACGCGCCGAGGGCTCTGTGGTGAGTGACGTGACAGGGACGGGCATAGCTGACAGACAGAGACGCGGCGAGTGTTGGCGCACATACCGCGGGACTGGGGACACGCTCCGAGGGCTCTGTGGTGAGTGACGTGACAGGGACGGGGATAGCTGACAGACAGAGACGCAGCGAGTTTTGAAGCACTTCCACACCTACCTAAGAATAGAGGTCCGGGTTTCGATTTCCGTGGGGCAGAATTTTTCTGCTCTTGGTTGGCGGTAGGGCTTTCGAACTCCGCCTGGCTAGCTACCACCATCTTACCTAAGCGGAAGGCTTAGGTGAGATGTTTAGCCATAACAATAATGTAAGACAGCATTGTAAGATAGCCAGCTCCTCTGTGGTTGAGGAATCCTGTGGTATTTGTAAAAATACTCGTTTCGGATGTTGAAATAGAACATTTCGACATTGTAGGGTGGACGTTAGCTCATAAACGCAAATACAGATAGACTAGAAGAATTTCACAGGGATATCCCAAGTCCTGGGTGGCTCAGTGGTTAGAGCAGTCGCCCGGATTGCGAAAGATCGCGGGTTCGATTCCCGCCTCAGGACGTGCTATTTGTCTAGTTTTATATTATTTTAATTACTAAGTAATTTTTCAAACATAAAATAATGTTAAAATAAAAAATTAAGAATATAACAAACATTACTTTTTACTTTTGAAGTATAGAGCTGGAGTTAAAATTATAGTAAAACTTTAAATATTTAATAGACAATGCAATGTGCATTTCACATGTTTTGAAAAGAAGAAAAAAAAAATCTGCGTTTAGTTTCTGCTGGAACATTATTTACATTTTTAGACAAACGGGCAGCTCGAAAATTCCAATTGATTTAAAATCGAGTAGCTTCTTTAATTATTGCTGTTCAGAATTATTCCGGAATATAAGCCAAAAAATGACCTTGTCCGTATTGTATCAAAGTTATAACATTTGCATTTCTATTACAGGAAAATCTTCAGATACCTCAAGAACAAGACGCGGGACGACGAAATGCTAGGCTTAACGTAATATGTTCCTTACTACTATGTAAATAATGTACAATATTGTGTGTCTGTGTCATGACCACTTGTCAATTATAAGCACACTGCATTCTGCAATCAATTCACTGTCTCCACCTCAACATCAAGCACAAAGAAGTTTAGTAACTCGTTTCTTTGTCGGACTTCCAAAACTTGGAATTCTTTGCCAGCACATGTGTTCCCTCCTTCCAATAACATGGGTTCCTTCAAAAGAGGCGTGAAAGGCACCTTGTGGTTGGGCAAGGTGGAGGCGGCTAGACCAGTGTCTGAACTGCACAAGCTGTCTTCGTATATGGACTCTTCTTACGGATTCACGTCATTTGGCGTTTTTGCAAGTCTTAATTGACAGGGTTGCACTTATAATGCAGTGTGTGGATTGTCTATTTTATAACAAACGTTAACCTACTACAATTATGTTCAAATTCAAGTTCACAAAAGATTTGGGGTAGCAGACGTCATGACAGTATTTGAAGGCAATACCTCGTGAACTGTTTTGGCCGGACAGAGTGAGACAGAGATATGTCTTGGCAGCGCGGGGAAAAAAGACAACAATAGCGCTCGCTCGCGTAGCATACGCAGCATCGTTTATTGAAAACTTACTGATTTTTTGATACCCTCTTTTGAGAATAATTCCAATTGTGTATTGGTTTCTGATAATTTAGTTTGGGTTATAAAATATTCGGCCGAGTGCTTATGAAACGGAAGAAGGGGAATCAGAAGGACAGTCTTTAGAAAATTTGCTTATTAATAGAAGTATTGGCTATTTTTTGTTTTGGCTTTTTTAAAGTTCTGTATTAGTCAACATTGTCTTATTAGAATTCAAGAAAAAAAGTTGTAGAAGAAATTGGATTAAATTTGCGACTCTAACCGCTTACCATCAGGTAGGCCGTCAGCTTGTTTGTCATCTAGTTGTATAAAAAAATCATTATTAAAAATGCTGGAAATTCGCGAGGTATTGCCTCTGCTATGTTGTAAAGCCTGTTAGCAGTATTATTGCAGTGCCATAAGGTTCAAAATAGACTATACAACAGTTTGTCCAAACTTGACAGGGTAATTTTTACAAAAATGACAATACTACTTAAATAAGATCGAAATAAAATTAAGTTTTTTTGTAGACTGAAGTTTTATTTACACATCTTTAAAAGTCTTTATTTGTTCTTGTAACACTGGGCCTTATTCTGAAGACACACTCTTAAATTAGTATAGTTTGACACTTTCTCTAAATATGTACAAGAAAAGATAGCAAGAATTAGAACTGTCAAATAGCTTGGAGATGTTTGATATCCCGGCCAAGTGTGTGTGTCGCAGCCGTCTGGTTAAATCAGCCCATCGACATATGGGATAAATCACAAGAATTAGATCTGAGCTAAAAACTGGATTCTGGCGAAATCAAAGACAACGCCATCAACCAAAAAGAAGAAGAAGAAATCAGCCCAAAAATAAGACAAATTGGTTGATTGAACGCCGGCATCTAATTGAATGCCTAGCCTGATAGTTAATTGAACTAGACTCACTTAACGTTTAATGACACGGTGTATTGAATGGATCGTCTTGTACTGAAAAGTTTAAGTTTGATTGGTAGGTTCAAGGTTATTTTTTTTTGACCATAAAAAATAACCTTGAACCTACCAATCACTCAACAGTCACACAAAAGCTCTTCGATTAAAACGACCGGCCTAGGCGTCCAAGTGAATGGCTAATTTAAGGCGATACCTCGTCGGAACTAGCGACACCACTTGATTTATATTAATTGTGGTGAATATAGAACATAATAAACAAAAACGCTTTAGTGAATAGAATAGAATAGAACATATTTATTGTCAAACTGTTACAAAGTTTCTTAAAGCTAGGTGTTATTGCAATACAGTGAGTAGCGAACAGTTACCCTTATCGGGCATACAATATTAAAATCCTATGAATTCGTCAGAATTTTTTATAATTTTTATGTCATAATAATATATTCATACTTTTATTATAGTTTAAAAATGCATTAACATCATAAAATGCATTATTTAAAAGCCACATTTTTAAAGAATTTGCAAACCCATAATCAGGAAGATCTTTCAATACTAATGAATTACTAAAGAATGGTATTTGTAATTTTTTGAGATGTGTTCGGTATAAGATATTCCTCTACATGTAACCTATTTTTTCATTATTGCCGAAAGTGGCCACTTTTAACAATAATAAAAAATTTGGTTACTTATACGTAGACATTTTCCTCTATGACGTAGACACTTTATACAAGATACATCTTTAAATATTACAAATACCGTTCTTTAGCAATTCTCTATAGCGTTTTTGTTTATTATGTTCTATATTCACCATAATTAATAACAATCAATTGGTGTCGCTAGTGTGCACGAGGTAGCCCCTTAAACAAGACGGCTGACATTGGCCCTAATTCTGGCAAACACATGCTAAGATTAAATTTAAGTTCAGTCTACCTCTTTCTTTCAATATGAATACGAAAGGGATCGCTGTCATAACATTTGACTTTTAGAAACATGCATTCAATTTTCGACCTTATTGTACGTGATAAAATGCAGTGTTTAGGAGGCACCTCCGTACAAGCCGTCTAAAATTGTCTATGGTTCGTATGAAATCTGTCTAAATTTAGATGACAGCTCTAAACAAATTCTTGCTATCTCATTCTTATTACATATTGTGAGAAAGAGATATACTGTACTTAAATTTAAGCTTATAGTGTGCTGGATTAGGCCCATTACGTTCAGCAATGACTTGGCTAGTTGTACTTCAGCCGACGCCCGCCATATTGCCGTCATATGGCGGGCGACGTAGAAGTAAACTAAACGTCAACCAAAGTGATATACGCGCCACGATAAATATTTGGCTAGGTTGCAGTTTTATCTACAAAACTTCCTTGTTTTGTGCCACGAAACAAAGCAAAAAAAAAAATTGACAATTGAAAACTGTGCTGCATATTTTAACCTATATTTTAGTGTAGTGTACTACATAGACCTGGCCGGGTCTCCATACATTTTGGGATAACTTCTTTAACTTGTGTTCTACTAAATTAGACCCAGTGGCCCCAATTCTGGATAACACAAGCTAAGTTTAAATTTAAGTTCAGTCTATTTCTTTCTTTCAAAACGAATACGAAAAGGATGGCTGTCATATAATTTGACATTTAGAAAGGTGCGTTCAATTTTCGACCTTATTGGACGTGCTAAAATGCAGTGTTTAGAAGGCACCTCCGTACATGTCGTCTAAAATTGTCTATGGTTTCTATGAAATCGGTCTAAATTTAATTGACAGTTCTAAACAGATTCTTGCCATCTTTTTCCTATGACTTATTGCGAGAAAGAGATATACTGTACTTAAATTTAGAATTATAGTGTGTTCCCAGAATTAGGACCAGTGGCATTAAGGTGTGATTAAAGCGTATTAGCAGCGATTCCTCCTTCGTAGCTTGCTCTCATCATACAGCTTGGTATTACGCAAGCCGGTCACCCATCCTTCTGTTGTCCGCCGCCGTGAGCGCTGCACCTCGACCACAGGCCATGTGCTGAGTGGCGCGCCCAGTCGAACAATACTATCATATGCGCTGCATGGACGAACTATCTGTGGACAAGGAAATCACATACAGATGACAACACATCAAGTGTAACAGTTGCAGTACGAAAGGCGCCTCTATTACGAACGTAGTAAGGGCGGTGTCAAGGTCAAACTGTTACGGTTGATGTACTGTGGACTGTATAATTAGCAGCAAAATGATGCAAATATTCATACTGAATCAATCTCCTACATAGATATGGTAGCCTGGTACTTCAGGGAATGATCCAGCTACATACATACGATATTTCGATTGAATTATCTGACCTAAATATACTGACAATATTGACAATTTCTAGTATATATTATGTTTTTCTATTTTTCCATTAAATCCCAGCACCCAGCACTATACTAACGGTGGTATGGTTCAGTCCCACCCTACCCCCAGGGGTAGGGCTAGGGGTATGGAGGGTCTGACATGATCATTATCATCATCATCACCAGCCTATATACGTCCCACTGCTGGGCACAGGCCTTCCTACATGGGAGAAACACATGAGGAGTTTGGGCCATAACACCACCACGCTGGCCCAATGCGGGTTGGTGGGTTAAAGCGGTTGCAGGAACAACCGGGACCAAAGGCTTGACGTGCACGACGAAGCACGGAGGAGGGAGAGATTATAATTTTGATTGACCCATCCCGTGACCGACCATGGCGAAAGTTGCTTTGTTTTCGTAATCGAAACCAGAGCGCTCAAATCACTACGCTACCGAGCTCCTCTTACTGAATACTCGACTAAATTCTAAATTACCTACATCGCGATTAAGTTTAGTTTCGATATACGCCAACAGATGGCGGTGTACGTGTGTGATCTTAATTCTTCTAGTCTATCTGTATTTGCGTTTATGAGCTAACGTCCACCCTACAATGTCGAAATGTTCTATTTCAACATCCGAAACGAGTATTTTTACAAATACCTACGATTCGGTTAAGTTGGGGCAGTGCTTTCAAATATTCTTAATTTTTGATTTTAACATTATTATAAATGTTTGAAAAATTACTTAGTACTTACCTACCTAATTAAAATATAATAAAACTAGAAAAATTTCACGTCCTGAGGCGGGAATCGAACCCACGACCTTTCGCAATCCGGGCGACTGCTCTGACCACTGAGCCACCCAGGACTTTGGATATCCCTGTGAAATTCTAGTGTATCTGTATTTGCGTTTATGAGCTAACGTCCACCCTAAGAAGTCGAAATATTCTATTTCAACATCCGAAACGAGTATTTTTACAAATACCTACGATTCGGTAAGTTGGGGCAGTGCTACCATTCATACTTATAACTTACTTACCATTCATTCAGATCAGGCTACAATATTGAGCTTTATTTTACCTTTTAGTTTTATTATTAGTTCAAAGCAGTTGAAATAGTTCAATTAATGAGAGCAATAATCAGTGTAGGTATAATAGATTGAATACAAGAACAGAATTACAGATACTTGCTTACCCTTCCAAACACAACGTTGCGAAGATCTAACTGCGGCAATGGCTTAAAAGTTATATTGAATATGCCGCACATCTCGTCATCCTTGGTCACTCGCATTGACAACAGCCCTGTGATATCAATCAATCAAATATGCTTTATTTTGCAAGAACACATTGTGACAAATCATCCATTCCCCACTGCTGGGCACCGCCCTTCCTTCTAGGAAGAAACACATGAGGAGTTTGTGCCATAACACCACTACGCTGGCCTAATGCGGGTTGGTGGGTTAAAGCGGTTGCAGTGACAACCGGGACCATAGGCTTAACGTGCCTTCCGAAGCACGGAGGAGCTCGAGATTATAATTTTGATTGACCCATCCCGGGACCAACCATGGCGAAGATTGCTTTGTTTTCGTAATCGAAACCAGAGCGCTCAAACCACTACGCCACCGAGCTCCTCAAAAAGGACGAATCAATTTTCAACTAACTTTTTTATGAGGTCCATTTCAATTAAAGAAAAATACAAAATTAAAATTTTTAACTAACCCGCGGCGTCATTAATCATCTATCTGACACACCACCTTATTGAGACTATTCCTAAGAGCCCAAACACGCTATATCTGCTCTAATTTTTTGAAGAATTAAGGATTTCGCAGACTTTTTGATGGTATAGGATCAGCTCAAGGATAGTATGTCATAGGAATGTCACCGAAGTGACAGTACACCAAATTTCAAATCAATCGGATCTGTAAAACCCTATTATCATGTAGAAAATGAGCTGATAGTCATCAAACGCCTGAACTGATCTTCATAAATTATAGCTAAGAACCATCGTAGTCACATCAGCTTTCAAAAAAAAAAACGAATCAAAATCGGTCCATTCGTTTAGGCGCTACGATGCCACAAACAGACACACAGATACACAGACAGACACGTCAAACTTATAACACCCCTCTTTTTTCGTCGGGGGCTAAAAAGAGGAGATAGAGAGAGAGTTTGCAATACAGATTTTTTTAATCATTTAGTTTTCCTTACGGAGCACAATATCCAAGGGTCAAAAAGTCCAAAGATTCAAATAGTTCCATGTGTCAAAAGGTCCAAAGAGTCAATATTGTCCAAGGCTCTATACCTCTCTGCTTTGTCCGAAATAACGTATATACATAAAAAGGTATGTCTGCACCGACGCGACGGGGCGCCTCCGCTTGTCGCTTCTGCAGCGCGGCCACCAACATTATGATTTAATCTATTTGTGTCATAGAATCGCAGTCGCCTTAGGAGTGCGGCATCAGATGAGTAGGTAATGTAAAACATACCAGGCATAGAATGTGAGAAGTGGTAGTTCTCGGCGCCGATGGGCACCCTGCGGCGGCGCTGCGCGTAGCACCCGTGTCCGTTGTTGTACACCACGTCTCCGCCGCTCCAAAACATACCGGGCACTTTTCTGTGCAAGCCAAACATCTTCATCATCATATTACTGTCGTGATTTGATAAATTAATTGTGTCCAATTTCATCTTTCACAACATAAGTTTGTAGTTTAGTTATAAGATCCGTCAATAGATGGCTCTGAGCTATGTTACATCACACTATCGGTTTTTAATTCAATTTTACCTAGATGTTCTGTTTATAAAAATTAATTGGGTCTGATTAAGCCTATCACCCATTTAATTAGTTTTATGTTTCTTAAATAATAGCGTTTGCCCGCAAATATATAATATAAAAATAGTAGATTTGTCACCAAAATGTAGTTAACTAGTTAGTTACCAAACACTACAAAATCAATTCCAAAATAATTTACCTAAAATCGTGGAGATATAGGGCATAGATAGGGTCTAGTACCAAATAAATGTTTTTGTATGTATTATAATAGGTTTGTCCTGATAAGTATTGGATGGAGCTCGGTGGCGTAGTGGTTGGAACGCTCTGATTTCGATAACGAAAACAAAGCAACTTTCGCCATGGTCGGTCCTGGGATGGGTCAATCAAATTTATAATCTCGAGCTCCTCCGTGCTTCGGAAGGCACGTTAAGCCGTTGGTCCCGGTTGTTACTGCAACCGCTTTAACCCACCAACCCGCATTGGGCCAGCGTGGTGGTGTTATGGCCCAAGCTCCTCATGTGTTTCTCCCATGTAGGAAGGCCTGTGCCCAGCAGTGGGACGTATATAGGCTGATGATGATAAGTATTTAAGCAAACTAATTCAAAAAGATCGCCAGTAAATTATATAGTAGGTATGTCACTAGAAAATTTCATAATTCCAAAAAAAATTTAACCATCTAATAGATGCCACGTTTAACAAAAAGAAAAAAAATAACCACGAAATCTAAGGCGATCGCTATGCGATTTCTAACCTACCACGGCCGTGTCGGGCTTCCACGGACACCGGTCATCGGTAAAAAAAAACTAGAGACGTAAAAGTGTGTCAGTAATACCATCAGTGGTACTTCTGACATAAAGAGAAATAAACTAGTAATAACAGAAAATAAAAATAAAAATATTGACTATAGGTACTTTATACCTACTCGTATGTCCAAGAAGTTTCAATTAGTGTAAAAATCATTCTAATTCCCGTTTAGTTCATATTGATAAGCAGGAAAATCTTAAAATACGAGTAGTAGATAAGTAATTTAATTCCGAGAAATAACAAACGAATAATAAATAAGATAAACTGTAGATAAATCTAAAACTTTAATTCCTTTTCCTCGAGGTTGACGGCATAGACGAGCTCTCTTGTTGACTCTCTTCTGAAAACTGATTCACAGCGAGGCAGTACTTCTCTGAATGGTAGGTTCTCGAAATCTGAGAGAGTAACGGGCTTCCATGAGGTGAATTCAACCACAAAGTCGCACTGCCACTCTGCCCAACCATAGCTATGAAGGCAATCAGCATTCGGGTGTTCAGAAGTCCTCTCTGTATCTGAGGCTGTTTCAACAAAGCCTGCAGTATCAGGCCGTCCGGTAAGCCGTTGATCAGCTCGAAGATACTGGACCCTCTTTCGCCTATGAGCCAAGATGCAGCCGCTGGGACATTGCATCCAGTCTGCCGAAGCGCCTCATCAGCTTCTGTCACATTAAAACCCAAATCCTTCAGAGTACCAACAGCTTCTGTGTTGGGAACTTGGGCTATTTTGAATCTCCACGCCCGGAATTTCTCCAAAAACCTTTGCAAGCATTCTGCTCGCCTAAATACTTCCCCACCTCTAGGTTTAGCAGTCGACGGCTCTTCGGATATGCTTTGCGTGTCTTGGCTGTTGAAGCGCGCTGCGATATCTTCTGGGGTTATAATCTGGATCACGTTTTGGTGTATTCGTTGTGGTTCATCTAAAGCAGCGGATAATTGGGACAAACTCATCTCATAGTTTCTACCAGCTGCTGCTAACCTTGCTCCCGCTTCTATCAGTGAGATTAATATCTTTCTCAATTCGTGGGAAAGTTCATTTGTAGAAAGCAACGATTGCAAGTTGGGTTGGCGCACAGCGTTCTGAGGAGCTGGTAAAGAAGCAGTTGCCGCAGCAATCGTTCCTGCCTGCGGGGCTCTTACAGCACCCAAATCCCATAAAGTGCTGGCCTCTGGTATCCTCCTTTCAACCAGCAGCAATTCCTCTTGCATCACCACTTGTTCTTGTGATAGCGTCAAGAAATCATGGAGAGTTGTCGTGTCAAAAACTCTCACTATTTTATAACGACTGGATCCGTTCTCTCCAGTTGGATAGAAGAAATCTATAGCCCTATTCTTCACTTCCTCAATCAGAGTGTCTTCGGTAAAATACGCGGTGAAAGTCTGTCCTTCAGGACTGACCACTTTGATGAATAGTTCATTCCCGCCATTTATACCCGAGTCGGAAAGGAGCATTTTGTAAAATTATATAATTATGCTTCAGGTAGATTGTCCAGGTTAATAATTTTCATGGAAATAAGCAACAGGAATAGAAATATACTAGTAAAAAAGAAAGTGATGAACCATACAAGCTTGACCATAATCAAGTTACGGCCGATGGAGACAAAAACTTTGACATGTCTCAAATTATATATTATTTTTGACTTTTATTACTATTGACAGTTGACAACAATAGTTTCCTTAGTTTTCGAACAAAAAGTTTGAAATCATATTGTTGTTGAAACTTTTTGTGACCAATGCGTGATGCAATAAGCTCAACGCAATGAGTTTGCGTCCAATATTGAAAAGGAATATGGAGAAATTAAAAACTTATCTGGAATCTGATGAACATTTTTATAAATTGGCAACGCGCGGATGAAAGCCATCTATTTATAATACATCTAGCTATGGTAAGATTAGATAACTACGCGAATACAGTTAAATTTTAATCAACATACGTTGAATTACCTGAAAAAGCAGGTGCCGACGTACCCATACCCCACTCCGTCGCCATCTAGCAGGTCCAAGAATAGCTGACACGTGTTGGGGCACACGTCACTGAACAGTTCCACCGCGATCTCACCCATGTCTGCGCAGTTGCGGATGCGCAGAGTTATGTATACCCTGGATATTACAAAGATTGTCGCAGTAAAGTCCTTGATGAAGCGGAATAAACCCGAACTGTGAAAATGTGGTCTAATGTGACTTCTTTTTCCGAGGAGGAGTTTGCTTACAGACATGCGTGTGTGGTGGTCGCCCAACGCCTGATCATAACGGTAGTGGGAATACCCTAGATGGTCGTAACACCGCCTTCCTTATTCCAGCCGTGAAACAGTTCGCTGTGTTTCGGATTGAAGGGAAAGGTAGCAACTGTAATTACTGGGCATGGAAGGCACTTCATCTTAGGCCTCAGGATGACAACGCACCTGCAATATCAAGTGATTTTTTTCTTGTTATTGCAGGTGTCTATAGGCGGCGGTAACCGCTTACCATAAGGTGGGTCGTCAGCTTGTTTGTCATCTAGTAGTATAAAGAACGGTAACTCCACTGCCCTTCGCGGACGTAACCTACTGGGCTCTGCCATAGCATATCGCCAGCCCATCCCCAGGCCATGGCCCAATATGACTTAAAATCTAGAGGCAATCCATCGGTGAATAACTCGCCCACACCGAAAAATTTATGCGAAATTGGTGATTGATTGTTGTGATTGGTTGTTGTTGTTGAGTGATTGATTGGTGTGATTGGCTATATAATTTGAGAAACATGTTGAATTTTATCATGCAAACAGACTTGTCCAGTTTATCGCCCCTCTCTGGTGTGACGAATTCTGAAATTCACACGGTGCAGCGGTGCTTAAACAGAGTTTCTGGTGATGTTTCTTCTCCTGGTGTTCTTGGTGATCCCAAATGTTGATCATCAATAATCATAACAGCCGAAAATCTTCCACTGCTGAATCTAAGGTCTCTCCCGTAAATTTTTACAACGACGTATCTAATGCAGTTAGCATCTAACGATGGCATATATGTATTTGTATATAGGTTTGGATGAAGCCATGATTTGCTACCGGGAAAGGCAAAAACAAAGCCAGGTGGCAATGCAGGCATCAATTATGAGTAATTATTATGTAACAATTTTCTAAATGAGGAGCTCGGTGGCGTATTGGTTTGAGCGCTCTGGTTTCGATACGATAAACAAAGCAACTTTCGCCATGATCGATCCTGGGATTGGTCAATCGAAGTTTGTTATCTCGAGCTCCTCCGTGCTTCGGAAGGCACGTTAAGCTGTTGGTCCGGGTTGTTCCTGCAACCGCTTTAACCCACTAACCCATTGGGCCAGCGTGGTAGTATTATGGCCCAAACTCCTCATGTGTTTCTCCCATGGAGGAAGGCCTGTGCCTAGCAGTGGGACGTATATAGGCTGGTGATGATGATGATGATAAATTTTCAAAATAAGGTACTAATTTTAAGGCCAGAGGGACCAGCGGCAGCGTCGCCTGCCTCAGTACCATGGCTCTGCTATGTTCCCTTGTCCCTTACACTACCAAATACCTTGGACGTCTGACACCGGGAGGAGGAGCAAAGGCCAGGTCCTCGATGGCCTCCAGTGGTACCGGTGGGAACAGAACGAACTTGGCTCGCGCATTATATATGATCTGATGCCGGTTTTTTTGCCAGTCCCGTCGGAGTGACGATGTTGGGGTAACTTTGACTGTCTGTGGCAGAAATTGACAACTAAACGTAGGTATGGATTACGGAGTGACGGTGAAACTAAGTGATTATGATGTTTGTAGATACTGCGAACAGAAGAGTCCCTCGATACACCTCCTGTACGATTGTGAACTACAAATTCGCAAGCGAAACCTTCATCTGAGACACATTATAATCGACCTAAATGAAATCAAGACCCTTGATGCTGTTAAGATCCTTTAGTTTATGGATAGTGCCATAATCAAGGTCCTACTTTAACTCATTAGTGGCGGATCACAACAGATCTTCAGGTCGCAGTGACAAACAGTCTCCAAAGTGACTGAATGCCCCAAACACATATAGGAATACTGTTACCAAACAAGCATTAAGTTCCACCTGATAGTAATTGGTTACCGTAGCTTGGAGACGCTAGTAATATTCAAGCCTCCTGAGGAGTGTGATGTTGAGCATTGGAGACCAACACAACACCGCGGTAATACTTCCATGATTCACCAACTCATATGCGATCTTCTGGAGGTATCGCGTTTTTCCAGTTAGTCACTCGTACTAGCTGTCTTTAACGAATTGGTAGCCCAGCCCGCCTAGCATGACCACCGAAACGCGATATGATACGATATGATAAAGCTATTTATCGCTTCGAACTGTCAAAAATCATTGGATATAACCGCTATCTTGAAATTTTATCGAAACTGCGAACATGTATATATACAATACAAGTTCGCAGTTTCGATAAAATTTCAAGATGGAGGTTATATCCAATGATTTTTGACAGTTCGAAGCGATAAATAGCTTTATCATATCGCGTTTCGGTGGTCATGCTAGGCGGGCTGGGTGCCCACCCATAGTGCCCACTTTAGCATAACGAGGCCCTATATCTAATATAAGAGGACTACTTAATTAACAACAGGGAAACGGAATAAAACCAATTTACCGGATTTAGATCGCATTTAATTAGATGTTACATTATTATTATACACCCGAAGTTTCGATTAGTTTAGGAGACACCGCACATATACAATTTCAAGTTGGCCAACTATCGAACGAGGAGCTCGGTGGCGTAGTGGTTTAGAGCGCTCTGGTTTCCATCACGAAAACAAAGCAACTTTCGCCATGGTTGGTTCTGGGATGGGTCAATCAAATTTATAATCTCGAGCTCCTCCGTGCTTCGGAAGGCACGTTAAGCCGTTGGTCCTCGTTTTTACTGCAACTGCTTTAACCCACCAATCCGCATTGGGCCAGCGTGGTGGTGTTATGGCCCAAACTCCTCATGTGTTTCTCCCATGTAGGAAGGCCTGTGCCCAGCAGTGGGACGTTTATAGGCTGATGATGATGAACTATCGAACAACTAAATTGCGTGCTTTCATAGGCCGCACACTTCGTCGACTTAGTTGGTGGACAGTGTTGCTAGCGCAGTGAAGTCTGCGATAAAATGCGGAAAAACAACGCACTTCTTAACTTAATAAAAAGAAGACGAAAACAGAACAAAACATTGATGGTGCATCCGATATTAAGTGACAGATTAGAGCGTGGGAAACATCATACCTTACATTCTAAACTGAGATGTTACCCAGATAAGTTTTTAAGGGCTTGCCTTTTTTGGACTTCGGCGATGAGCAGTTCTATTTTTTCATTTGTTACAAGAAGAGAATGCAGAGATCCTCTGGCTGCGGCGGCTGCGTGCCCGTCGGAAAAAATCCAAGCGTGGGCAAATCACGCGCACGGGTCTGGTCACACTGCATCTTACCGTGCGACTGACCAACTAAGTTGTTATAGTGTGCGGGCTATCGGCCGATAGTTGGCCAACTATTTAGTTGAACGACATAGTTGATATAATGTGCGGGCTATCACAAGATTCTATGCCTATTACACAGTCTGGGATTTAGTTGGTCAACTTGAAATTGTATATGTGCGGTGGCTCTAAAGCGATCGTGGTCACGGGAAGACTGAAGATGTCAATTGTCTTTGATAAGTTCATTAGTTACTATGTCTTATATTAATATTAACTACCGTCACTTTGTGTTATATTTTAAGCGTCCGATTCACGCATACGGAGCTCACGGTGTCAGTTTGTCTGAAAGTGTGAGGACGGGGTTCATTATTCGCATGATGAGATCCCACGCTGTTAGTACTCCAACCATCTTCTCTATTGAAATGATAAGGATATTGTAACAATTACAGATAAAGAAAGAAAACGATGAAAAAATTATATGCTCCAAGCGGGAAACGGACCTGCGTCTAGGGTCCGGCCAGATAAACGTTGCTATAAAAAATCTAAAAAGAAGGGTGGAGAATGTTGAAAAAATTGGTAGGTTACACCTAGACCTTCGGTGAAGTAGTGGTAATCGCGTCCCCCCGGACCCAGGAGACGCGGGTTCGATTCCCGCCTGGAGCATATAGTTTTGCGTCGTTTTCTTTTTTATTTGTAATTGAGTTACAATAAAGTAGGCACTATAAACGTACAAAATCAAACATTAAAATGTAATTATACGGATTTTATTTATTTTAAAAGCCTCACGTTTCACGTAACATTCTAGGAATGATGCGGTGTTCTTTGGCGAGGAATCTTCATTCCTAGAATGTTACGTGACAAACTGACACCGTGAAACACCGTGACACCTAAGAAAGGCCTGCAAACTAGTGGAAATAATGCACTTTCATCCATTTACACAATATGGTAGTTACCGTTTCCTGAATCTTTTTATACAGCAATTTGTTGTCTTTTTCTACGTGTTTGTAGAAATCCTGTCGCTTCTTTTGGTAGAGAAGTGATTTGGCGGGGTACACTTTCCATCGGCTGTCCACTTTACCCTATAAAAAGAGAAAACTTAAATATCTATTGCCGAACTTTAGATATTTAAGTAGCAATTTAGAATAAAAAATAACTTAGCACTAACTTCAAAAAATAGGTTTCTAGGGGATGAGTACCTGGTACTTAATTTTAATTATTTTATCCTTTTCAGTTTTTTGAAGTCCGTTTTATTTTTGTTAAAAAAAAATTTTTTCATAATGTTTAGTGATACTTTCTTAGGTCAAAGCGAGATGGGTGACCCTCAGCTTATACTGTTTCCTACTATCGTATCGTTTCACTTAAAAGTCAGCAAAAATTCGCGGTTTCGCATACGTAGATTAACTCATTCCAGTTATTTTGATTTAAAAACTAAACTATCCAATCGATTTTAAAAAAATGTTTATTCCAACCAAGGCAACAATTCCACATCGAACAAAAATGAATCACGTAAATCGGGTAGAAAAAAAAACATAGGTACCAACCGAATTGCGAACCTCGTCGTTTTTGACGTCGGTTGAAAATTTAGATTTCTGGCGCGGCGTCAACTGAATATCAGCGCCAAAGAGTAATATGTAAATAGGGGAATCAGCGCTACGATTCCGGCTGTAGACTAAGCAGAGTTGGGCAAAGCGAATGTGATGGTAGTTGAGTTGGGCTCCGAAAAGCTTCAGATCTGAGGTTTTGGCATTTCGTCTGCATTTTATCCAATGAGGAATAGATTTTATCACGTTCAATAAGGTCGAGAATTGAACACACGTTTCTAAATGTCAAATTATAGCATCCTTTTTGATTTCATATTGACAGAACGAGATGGATTGAGGTTAAATTTATTTTATAGTGTGATAAACAGAATTAGGGCCTCTCTATAGTGTATTAATTTTAAAACCATATAAAACCTGTTTCTATACCTAATTTTTTTTACTTACTCTTGCGAAATGCGCTTGCTTTATACGTGTCAACATCTGTATATTGAGAGCTTGTATATTGAGGGTGCGCGTGCGCCACCCCGGGAGCCGACAGTACAAGTATGAAGGTTTCAGGCGAGGGGGCGATGAGTCCACCGCTGGGCGCACGTGGGCGAACTAGGAGATAGATACTAAATTGGAATTGACACAAAGCGTGTAGCATAACACGAAATTACAAGAATATTTTTTCTTTTTTCTTTCTGTTTCTTTTTATTTGTGTGATGTGTGTTGTGCAATTAAGTGTTAAATAATAATAATATAATCATCATCATCATCACCAGCGTATATACGTCCCACTGCTGGGCACAGGCCTTCCTTTCCTACATGGGAGAAACACATGAGGACTTTGGGCCATAACACCACCACGCTGGACCAATGCGGGTTGGTGGGTTAAGGGGTTGCAGGAACAACCGGGACCAACGACTTGACGTGCCTTCCGAAGCACGGAGGAGCTCGAGATAACAAACTTTGATTGACCCATCCCAGGATCGACCATGGCGAAAGTTGCTTTTTTTTCGTATAACCAGAGCGCTCAAACCAATACGCCACCGAGCTCCTCCAATAATAAGTATAATATAAAGAACTAATGCTTGTTTTCTGTAACATTGCCTTAGCGTTAGGAGTCTCTTTGCGATTTCTATCTCAGTCTCTTTAAAGGAGATCGAAAGAGAAATGTCGATAAAAGTCTCCTAAGCCTAGCGAATGGTGAGTGAAAACGGACTTAATATGAAAAATATCCTTGAAGCATTCATGTCGAAAATAAAAATAAGAAAATATTAAAAAGCAATGCTCAAATTATGTGAATCGCTACATGGTCCTCCTTTTTTTGAAGTCGGTTAAAAAGAAAAAATATTTAACGTAAAACTTACTTTATCCAGTGTTTTTTTCTTCTTTTTCTTCATAGCAATCTCAAACTCCTGTACCTCTGGGGGCGGCGATGGATACCTCTTGTTGACAGAGGTATTGGATTTTACTTTTTTTAGTATAGCACCGAAAAGAGTCATTTTAAAACTGTAAGCTAAGTCTAGTTGATACACGAATAATTTTTCATTTAATTGTAAGTTTACGGAAATGTCTATTGGTTTAAATCTATGTGGCTTTTTGACTTAAGGCCATTTTGTAGTAAAACCTTTACGGTGTAACCCTTTGCCGAAGTTGCACCTCACCCTTACAGAAGACGGCAACTAATAACACTCCCTTTGCTAGCACATTCTTCACGTACAGAGAATGCGCCTCTGAGGGCCTAGACAAGATGCCATATGACAATCGCTACCGCTATCGCTAAATGGAAAATGTATGGAATTTGACATTTACAATCGAAAGTCAATCGAGAGCTTATGTCAAATCCCATACATTTTCCGCTTAGCGATAGCGATTATCGATAGGCATCTTGTCTAGGCCCTCAGATTTAGATTGTGTCCGCTGACACAATGATTGGAGTAAAAGACTAAGTGTTCTGTGCAATGACATCACGGCGGGGACCAGGGTGAACTATGTTCTGGTGGAGAGAAATGATGATAGCCTATACGACGGCGGTTATAATATTCGTTATTTATTTAAAATATAGTTTCTATTTATACAATAAAACATTATTGTGTCAGCAGACACAATGATATTTAATCTGGGACGCACACTTATCTGTGTATGCTTAATTTATCTATACGCTGGCCCAATCCGTTGAATTAAGCGGTTAAAAATAAAACTTCCATGATTCCGTACAAAAGATTTATTTAAAAATATTGCATATATCAATTATTATAGTATTAGAGCTAAACAAAAATCACTAAACACAAATCGTGCAATCATTATAATATTTGTAGATATCAAGATGGCGGTATTACACTTTTAAAGTTGCCAGGAAAAAATACTGCAAGTTATTTTTCTACCAATTACCTATATTCTGAAATAATTTGATTGTGCCCTCTTGATATTCAACATTTAACAATAATCAATACTGAGAAAGTCTTTGGCACTTAACTTAGTGACACTTGGCGCACTTTTTATATTAAAATTTATAACCGTTCCCAAGACTTATCTAACTCACACATAAATTATGAATATCTGTGTCATATGGTGATCAATCGGTTTAAATTGAGTTTATTAATAAATATACATCCTTTATATGGTTTTAAAATCACTATAACACTATTGCTCATTAAAAATGTGCAAAACTGAAAGAATTTGACAAAATTAGTAATAAATATGCGATATACAATCAATAATTATAGCATGCTAGCTAATGGTCTAATAATGGCTTTGACATCACGGTAAACGCAGCTATAAATTTTCATATAGAGATATGTATACTGCAATTCGTACTTTAAATATCTCGGGTATTTCTTTCTGAAATCAATTCTATTTTCAATGTTAGTATTCTATTTTTACTATGCGTTTTTTAAAATAAATGTATTAAACTAGGATTTTTTTTCATGTGTTCCTTTTACATAATTCTGTCTCAAAATACGATTTTCCAAAACGTGAAGTACCATAAGACTAAGTGCCATTAAGTTAAGTGCTACTACGATTAAACTAAGTTAAAAATACTCACTGGAATGTGACTAGAATTAGTATCATAATTTTATCATAGAAGTTTAGATACAATTATTTTACTTCTAATTTCGACTTTAGTAGTTAATGTCATAAAATAAAATCTACCAACTTCAATAGTGACAAAAATAATAGTGTTGTTCTGCGTAAATAAAATACAGCTTGACAAGCCTCTAATAAAATATTATTATAAATAAAATCACAATAGAAATAAATAAAGAGATCGATTACCAGACCAGCTGCTACTTGGTTAAATGAAGAATGGTCTAGGGATGATCGATATTCATCGATGTTAAATAAACAGCGATGTTTAACTGGTAAACATCGATGTTTTTACAATAAAATATCAAAACGTCAACTAGGTACTAGCTTCAACTAAATGTTGGATAGTCATTATTAGATGACTATCAAGTTCAACTATTTTCCACTAGATGACACTGAAAAAACCTTTTAAAATTTATTTATTTTACAAAGTGTGCCTAAAAAACTGTAATTAATATACTAAATATAATTTACTTAATTTTTTTCGTTAACTTTTGTGATTGCAATAATAATAGTAAACACATTTCATAAATATAATAGACAGTTTGATTTGTTACCGAAAAACATCGATGTTTTAGAAGTATCGATGTATTTCAATTGATATTTATCGTACATCGATACTTTTGGTTCGATGTTAACATCGATGTTTTACTAATATCGATCATCCCTAGAATGGTCTTAAAAATGTCGTCGCGTGTAGACTCGTTCATATAAAGCCAAATGTGCGAGCGAGACGAACAATACTTTCTTTTTCGCAAAGAAAAGCGTGAAAGGCATTACAACGCGACTACGATAAATCTTTTTTGCTATATGTGATAGTCTAAATGTAAAAATATGTTTATCTAAGATTACTTATCAGCTGCATGAGTTGTAAAACTATGAGTATGCATAAAAATATTATTTAATGTCATTAGTGAGGATTAAAAGTTCTTGAAACCAGAGCCTTTAAAAATTAAAAATTCTCATAATGTTGGCTATCCCTTACGTATTTAAATTGAGAGGTTTAAGGTTATACTGGAATTTTGGCGCCATTTAACGGCGACAGTCAACATTTTTATTACAATCATTGAAAAATTATGTTCGTGCGAAAACTGTCTTGTGAAATTGGTATAGTACTAAATAACTGCAGGAATAAAGACAATGCTTAAGACATGAATGTATGGCTTGAACCTTTGCCGTCTCTATTATAAGGATAGTGCAACAAAAAGAATTCCTTTGTTCTAATGTTTCCTAATCCTTTTCTTATACATGGCCTAATTCTGTAGACACACTAAATCTAAATTTATTTAGTGTATTTCTGTTTGCCTCGATATGAAGGGATAACAAGAATAAGGGCTGTCAAATAACTTTTTACATAGATTATATAGAAACCATAGACAATTTTACTGTCCTTTTGGTATTACTAATGAGTAATGAGGGAACTAGATGCACGAAAATTAAAATTAGATGTAGCGTGTAAACAGAATTAGCCTCATTGTGAGAGGATATACTAAAAATCAAAAGAGATGTTACTAAAATGTATGAAGATTCGGTCAGGTCTATGTACACTATACTGAAAAATTGGTAGAAATATTCAGAACAGTGTTCAATTGTCCGTTTTCTTTTCATTTGCTTTGCATGGTATACAAAACAATGATTTCTATAGAAAAAACTGCAACACAGTCAAATACACATGTTACTTTGGTCATGTTCAGTTGACTTCTGTTCTTTTTGTTCATTCTCCCTGTCATATAATTTGACATTTAGGAACGTGCTTCAATTTTCGTCCTTATTGTACGTGATAAAATGCATTGTTTAGGAGGCACCTCCGTACATGCCGTCTAAAATTTTCTATGGTTTCTTTGTTATCTAAATTTAATCGATAGCTCTAAACAAATTCTTGCTATCTTTGTCCTATTACATATTGCGAGAAAGGGATAAACTGTACTTAAAATTAGAATAAGTGTCTTCAGAATCAGGCCCAGTGTACATATACCATAGTATGAAATTTCTTTAGTTGCCTTTATAATCGTGTCCGTAGTGTTGTGTTCACTGACGCTGCCTCAAGGCCGTCTGCGGCCTCGGCACGGCGGTGTGAGGCCGCGCCAGCCGCGTGTGAGGCCGGCTGTTCACGCTGCCGTACGACAGGTAGCGGCTCGACAGGTCCGGTGGCTCCACCTGTGCCCAAAGACGAATAGGAAATAAATTCAAATTCCTTTTTTTTTTGCGAATATGGGTAGATACATATACAAGATAGAATAATTAATTAATAGTCCGGACCATATTCAACCAACAGGCATGCAAATATTACATTGGTACATAATTGTGGTAAGAAAAAATAATAATAATAACATACAACAACACTGTCAATTCATTAAATGATTAAGGATAAGTCAACATACTCGTATATAGACATTTCATTCTCCAGACATTTCAAACAACAATAATTAGAATAAAAATAATAATAAAATTTAAATAAAATTCATTACTACAATAATATTAGTATTCATGTCAATGGCTATTTCCTAAGGTCAATAAAACATAATTTACTATCTAAAGTTAATCAAATATTTTTATCCTCGAGATATTCTTTTACTTTTTCTGTCAAAATTTTACAAAGGTTTCGCTTAAAATTTCTATTATCTTTGAGTTTCTGTGGCAATTTGTTAAAATAATAAAATAATAAATAATAATAATATTCTTACACTCACACCTATTATCTTTTTTTTTGGTTGATTCTCCCTATAAAGGGAAGGCAAAGAGAACTAATGCCCATGCAGCCATGTCTTCAGTATTTCTTTATTCCTTTTATTGCATTAAAATGCTGCCGTAACACATTTCTATGCATCTTAGGAGTATTTGACGCGAAATATATGATGACAGTCTCCTTATCTGCTACTTGATTAGGTGGACAACCACAAAACAGTTCTCATCGTCTTTCACACCTTAATCACTTTTATTCTAATAATCTTTTAGTTGCACGTCAACACAAACACTTGAATAATAAAACTACGCCACTTTTATAACTCAATGTTCGCTCGGGCACAATTTTTAATTATTGTAATAAAAATCTTGACCGACGCCACAAAAACCCGTCAAAAACCCCCATTTCCCTTTTTTTTACAACTAGATGACAAACAAGCTGCCGGCCCACCAGATGGTAAGCGGTTACCGCCGCCTATAGACACCTGAAATAACAAGGGAAATTCACTTGATATTGCAGGTGCGTTTTCATCCTGAGGCCTAAGATGCAATGCCGTCCATGCCCAGTAATTACACTGGCTACCCTTCAATCCGAAATGCAGCGAACTGTTTCACGAATTTTTTTTGGTTCATTCTCCCTACAATGGGAAGGCAACGGAAACTAATGTCCATACAGCCATGTCTACAGTATTTCTTATTTCTTCATTTATTGCATTGAAATGCTGGTGTTACACATTTCAATGCACCTTGGGAGAATTTGACGCGAAATATATGATGACAGCTCCTTATGATGCTAATTGATGAGGTGGATAACCACAAAAAAGTTCTCATCGTATTACACAACATAATCACTTTTATTCTAATAACCTTTTAGTTGCACGTCAACACAAACACTTGAAAAATAAAACAACGCCACTTTTATAACACTAAGTTCGCTTCGACACAATTTTTAATTATGAAAATAAAAATCTTGACTGACACCACGAAATCCCGCCAAACACTCTTGACTTTTATGTCGCCCGCCATATTGCCATTTTGAACAACGGTGAAATTGACGAGTAATCTTGAATTTTGTACAAGTGAAATCAAACACATGAAATCGAATTATCTGTATTTTTCCCGGATTTAGGAGATTCTTAAACATCTGCTTATATGGCGATTAATTCGAACATGAATAAAGTAATTTAAGTAATCCATGAACGCAGTTTCCGCGTTTTCTTTTTTTAAGGGACAGAAAGCGCGCGAATCAAATAGTGGATGTAACATTCTTAATTTTTGATTTTAACATTATTACAAATATTTGAAAAATTACTTAGTAATTAAAATATATAAATATAGCTATGCTCAGTTGGTTAGAGCAGTCGCCCGGATTGCGAAAGGTCGCGGGTTCGATTCCCGCCTCAGGACGTGAAATTTTTCTAGTTTCATATTTTAATTACTTAGTGGTTATAACTCACGTGTCTGTGTGCGCTGGGCTGATGGGTGGTCATGTTGTTCCCGGTGTAAGCCACGCACTTGACCTGCCACTCGCCCAACTGCTCGTTCCAGTGGACGTACTGCTCGATCAGCGCCTGCGCAAGTGGGACTACCATTATACAACTGCCATGTTGCGGGCTATCGTCGCTTTAAGGCGATACCTCGTCGGAACTAGCGACACCACTTGATTTATATCAATTATGGTGAATTTAGAACATAATAAACAAAAACGCTTTAGTGAATGACTAAAGAATGGTATTTGTAATTTTTTGAGATGTGCTCGGTATAAGATATTCCTCTACATGTAATCTATTTTTTCATTATTGCCGAAAGTGGCCACTTTTAACAATAATAAAAAATTTGGTTACTTATTTATAGGTAGATTTTATACAAGATACATCTTTAAAAATTACAAATACCGTTCTTTAGCAATTCTCTAAAGCGTTTTTGTTTATTATGTTCTAAATTCACCATAATTAATAACAATCAATTGGTGTCGCTAGTGTGCACGAGGTAGCCCCTTAAGTCGTCAAGCGTCAGATTTCAGACACATTTAAAAAATAATTATATAAAGAATTTTATAACTAGACATGTGTAAGTAATGCGCGTAATATCACAAATGTGATATCACTCAAACGCGTGATGTTACATTACGCATCACTCCGAGAAATCAAGTATCACTTTAAACATCACGCGAAATAACATTACACTAGCTCCGAGCGCGAGCGAAAGGGACCGACGACCGACCGAAGCTGTGATGTGATGTTTCATCTAGCGCGCGTTGCATGCACATCTGTTCGGGTGATGTTTCGAGTGATGTGATATCTTAGTGTAATAAGTAATAGCTGTGACCATGTGATGTTTCACCTAGCGCGCGTTGCGTGCGCATCGCACGACACGCAGCATCTCATCTGTTCGAGTGATGTGATATCACAGTGTAATATTACGTTTTCGTAAAAGTGATGTGATATAGCATTACATTTTGACGCACTGTTTCGCGCATGTCTATTTATAATAACTTGTTAAATGGTTATGGTTGATCATGGAATTTATGGAGATAATAATAGGGTTGAAAATGAAAATGAAACCACTCTAATTAACTTGCTCTGTTACTGGTTCAGACTAGAGATGTGTAGGTCCGGATGGATACGCATCCGCGGACCTGCATCACACGCATTAGTGATGGATGTATATCCAACGGCCAAGTTGGATACCAATCCCCGGAGTTACATTATAGTAGGTACGCGATAGGGAACTGAATCACGCACGCGTGGATTACGGTTCAGGAGTGACGGCGCGGCGCGGTGGGTGCGAGGCGCGGTAGGGAACTGCATCGCGAGTGGATGACAATCCGGGGGTAGCGTATTTATTTAAATTTTGTGAAAAATGGGTAAACGGCCGTTTGGTAGGGTACGACCTCCGGACCCATATAGGTCCGACGGACACGGAACCTGGATTAGGGATGATCGATATTCATCGATGTTGAATAAACATCGATGTTTAACTGGAAAACATCGATGTTTTTACATCGATAGGTTGACTTCGATATTATCGACACATCGATGTTTTAAGAATAAAATATCAAAACGTCAACAAGGTACTAGCTTCAACTAAATGTTGGATAGTCATTATCAGATGACTATCAAGTTCAACTATTTTCCACTAGATGACACTAAAAAAACCTATCAAAGTTTATTTTTTTACAAAGTGTGCCTAAAAAAACTGTAATTATATACTAAATATAATTTACTTAATTTTTTTCGTAAACTTTTGTAATTGCAATAATAATAATAAACTCATTTCATAAATATAATAGACAGTTTGATTTGTTAACGAAAAACATCGATGTTTTAGAAGTATCGATGTATTTCAATTGATATTTATCGTACATCGATACTTTTGATTCGATGTTAACATCGATGTCAACCAGCGTTGCCAATCTGTGGGGAATTCCCCAAACTGCGGGGATTTTCAGTTCGATTGGGTAATTTGAGGGGAGAGCGTTTATGTGGGGAAAATGCGGGGAATTAAGACATTTACGCTAGAACTTAACTTAGAAGTAGTAAAAATAGTTTATGAAGTAAGTATAATTTATAAATTATGTAAGAATATTTAATTCAAGTTTAAAGCAATTTCACCGGCATGGAAAGTTTTACAGTTTATTTAGACAGTATCGCAGAGAACTGTTGTGTGTGGAGTGCTATTGTGTTCATTCATATTTCGAGTTCACACATACTGCTTGTTATACACGGTGAGTTTTTTCTAAACTAAAAGAGATAGAGAAAAACTCTCTTAGGAACCGTGATCTTAATTTTAGATAAAATAAAAATGGTATTGAAAAAAGTTTTAAAATCTTAATAGATTTGGAAATATCGGATTTCTTGAAAAAAAATTTTTTTTTGTTATTTCGATTGTTGATATACAATCGAAATAACAAAAAAAAATTTTTTGTTCAACTTTTCAACTATACAAACCAAAAATTGTATGGAGGCCATAGGTCTAAAGTTGCTAGAAGTTGTTGAAATTGCTTGAAGTTAATATTTTATTAAAGATATATTTTACTATCTAATTGATATTGATGACTGAAATAAAACAAAACCAAAAATCTGCCACTTACCTTAATCCCACGAAGTGGAGGACATTTTGATCAATTTATAAGATAGAGTTTGTATCGTGGGTTTAAGGCAAGTAGCAGATTTTTGGTTTTGTTTTGTTTCAGTCATCAATATCAATTAGATAATTTCAAGTTAATTACAAGCAATTTTAACAACTTTTAGTAACTTTAGACCTATGGTCTCCGTACAATTTTTGGTTTGTATAGTGATATACAATGGAAATAACAAAAATTTTTTTTTAATCCGATATGATCAAATCTATTAAGATTTTAATTTTTTTTCAACACCATTTTTATTTTATCTAAAATTAAGATCACGGTTCCTAAGAGAGTTTTTCTTATCTCTTATAGCTTGTTTAGAATTTCCTATACTGAGCCGAAAAAGAAACTCCACGGTGAGTTTTTTTTTGCTGCTTGGCGCTTATTACTCGGCTCTTGGTTTGCAAGATGATGACGATCCGGAAACATACTGGGGTAAAGTATTCCGTCTTAAAAACAGTGCAGGTCATGAAATGTTTTTAAATTTAAAATACGCAGTAAGCCTATTACTCGTTCTGCCTTTCTCAAACGCATCTGCCGAAAGAAAATTTAGCGTTCTAAAGAAATTGAAAACAGAGAATCGTATTCGCCTCCACAATGACACTGTAGTAGCGCTTATGACCACTAGAGAAGGTATTAAGAAGAAAGGAGGGAGCCTAAAATTTGATCCTTCAAATGATACGGTGACAAAACAAATCTGGCATAATAAAGAGTTGCAAATAAAACTTTGATGAAAATCATTAAATACTTAATAAGTATATGTAATAAATATATTTGATTTAAAGAAACAGTACTTTTATTTCTTTCCAGAAAATTTGTGGGGAATATTGTTTTTTTTTCCCCAAAATTGGGGATTTTCAGTTAGGTTTTTGGGTAATCGAGACCGTGGAAGTTTGCAACGCTGATGTCAACATCGATGTTTTTCTAATATCGATCATCCCTAACCTGGATGCAGTTCACCATAACTGGATGCATATCCGGATGTAGATCCCAAATTACAGCGGACCTAACTTCAGACAGGCATTTGTTTATATTTATTAGAAGACCTTATTATTTCTATGTACATCTTCGATAGCGTGATACAGATGACTACAGGCGCCATCTAGTACAAAACATAGGAACTAACATTGTAAATGATAAATATGTATGTAGTTTCATCTTTAACATAACTCAAGAAGAAATATTGCAGAATCAATAGTATGTTTAAGATCAAATTTATGTATAAGACTTGTAATGTTTATTTATTTATTTACGGATCACCAACAAAGTTTACAATATATCTTACACTGAAGTAGTATACTAATTTTAAGCAATTGCAACTTAAATAACAGGCGAACACAGCATGCTCTAAAATCAACAGAATATACCTATACATAGGCAGGTGTACTAAATACTAAGAGGATTCAGAAACCATTATCTTACTATTAAAGTTTGGCAAGGAATCATCAAATATGTCTAAATTATGAATTTTAAGGGAAATGAAATGTTAGTGTAATCTCTTTGTCATAAGTTGTTTGTAACTACAGAGGAGCGGAATCTTCTCAATACAGGTTTTTAAACTTAAAAAGAGGATTTCCCCAACAAATTGTATAAAAAAATAATCGGTTCAATAAAAATATTTGTATAAGTTCCTATGAACCAATATTTTTAACCGACCTGAAAAACAAGGAAGTTCTCAATTCGGCCGGTGTGTTTTTTTTCTATGAATGTACACCGATTACGCCGAGATTACTGATCCAATTTAAGTGATTCTTTGTTTGTTCGATGCGGATTAGTTGCCATTTGGTCCCAAAAATTTTTTGGACTGAAATTATTAAGTCGCCTACCTATGCAAAATTGCGAATTTTTGCTTTCCTATGCCTTTTTAGTGAAACGATACGATAGTAGGAAACAATATAAGTTGACGGTCAACCATCTAGCGTCGACCTTAGAAAGTTATCACTAAAAATTATGAAAAAAAAATTAAAACAAAAATTAAAACCGACTTCAAAAAACTGTAAAGGATAAAATAATAAAATTTCATTCGGTACTCATCCCCTAGAAACATTTTTGGAGTTGGTGCTAAGTTGTTTTATAGTAATAAGGAGTATTTCGATAAAAAAAATATAAGCCGACCTTAGTAATGAGTATTACGACGCTAATTAATTGCTCAATAGATAGGACGAATTAGTATAAGATTATTGTATTGGTTAACTTATCTCTGGCATGGCACTAAAGTGTTCAGCTACTTCTGTGGTCGACTGTACCTTAACGACCCAGATACTCAAGTGCGAGTCAAGGAGCACTTTCTGTCACAATATTTGTTACTATATGATTTTTTTATTTGTTACTTCACACAATTTTATATTGTTATATATGTATATGTAAGTATATTTATATTTATAGTATATATAATATTGTGTGTATTTATATTTATTACATATATATTATTTTCTCTGGTTTGCGCTTTTTTGTCACTCACTCTTATTATTAAAATATTTCACCACATTAGGCTGACTGGAAGTCCACCCTTGCTCACAAATTGTAAATTTCAAATCTATGTATAATGTCTAAAGTGCAATAAAGAATATACAGGGTGGTGCCGTCAATGCGACAATAAATTTAAACATGCGCTATATTAGTCCATAGAAATGGTTTGCCACTTTCAAAAATATCGTATTCATTTGATAATTTCATGAATTTTGTATTTTGTATCTCGGTAGTTCAACTTTTGGAACCGGCACCACCCTGTATATATACTCGTATTGGCTTCCCATCAAATACCTAATAAACAAAACAGGCACTTACCTGATATTCCTTGGGGATATAGGAGTCCAATACAAGGTCAGCGAGCTGTATCTCCCTCTTGAGCGCCCTCACGCTATCCAGGGTGCCCTCCATCTCCCTCTGCTGTTCTCGCTGCTGATCAGCAAGTTCCGCCTTCGCAGAGTTCAGGAGTTGAACCGCGCGTTTCAGCTTACGGGTCTTCGCCGCGTTCTCTTCTTGCAGGGAGGAGTAACGTTCTTCTAGATCAAGTCTTTCAGCCTGTTGGAAATAAAATATGATTTTGAAAAATAAAATTTGGGACCAAATGGCAACTATTCCGCATCGAACAAAAAAAGAATCACGTAAATCGGATCAGTAATCTCGGCTTAATAGGTAAAACATACCGGCCGAATTTAAAAACCTCCTCGTTTTAGAACTCGGTTAATGAAACAGAAGGAAGGACTAGTGATAGTAGTAGAGTTGGTGCTTTACTTTCTATTGTTTTTGGAAACCACTTAGCACCAACTTAAAAAATATGTTTGTAGGGGATGAATACCTACTTAAATTTAATTATTTCATCCTTTTCAGTTTTTTGAAGTCGGTTTTAATTTTTGTTTAAAATTTTTTTGACAATTTTTAGTGATAACTTTCTACGGTCGAAGCTAGATGGGTCACCGTCAACTTATATTGTTTCCTACTATCGTATCGTTTCACTAAAAACTCATTGGAAAAGCAAAAATTCGCAATTTCGCTTATGTAGACGATTTCATAATTTCAGTTTTTTTTAAATTAAAACCAAAGTACCCAACTGTTTTTGAAAAAATTTTTATGGGACCAAATGGCAGCTATTTCGCATCGAACAAAAAAAGAATCACGTAAATCGGATCAGTAATCTCGGCGTAATCGGTGTACATACATAGAAAAAAAAAACATACCGGCCGAATTGAGAACCTCCTCGTTTTTGAAGTCGGTTTAACCGATCAGTGTTCAGAGTTGATTGTAATGGTAATTCAACTCGGAAGTTTTTTTATACAAAGCATGGCAAATTGACCTTATCCCACCTTCCCCCTTCCTACTCAGGAGCACGCGTGCCGGTCTTCGGAGTCATCAATTCACTGTCTCCACCTCAACAACGCGTACAAACAAATTTAGTAGCTCGTTTGTTTGTCGTACTTCCAGAGCTTGGAATTGTTTGCTTGAACATGTGTTTCCTCCTTCCTATAACATTGGTTCCTTCAAAAGAAAAAAAAAGCACCTTTCAGGCCGGCAAGGTGGAGGCGGCTAGAGCAGTGTCTGAACTGCACTAGCTGTCTTCGCATATGGACTCTACTTACCGCTTCACATCAGGTGGTGTTGAGTCATTTGTCGTGCTTTGTGAAAAAAATATATTAAAAAAATGCCTCAACGCCACCAGATGTGAAGCGGTAAGAAGAGTCCATATGCGAAGACAGCTAGTGCAGTTTAGACACTGCTCAAGCCGCCCCCACCTTGCCTATAAGGTGCCTTTTCGCGCCTCTTTTGAAGAATACCGTGTTATAGGAAGGAAGGAAGACATGTAACGGCAAAGAATGCTAAATTTTGGAAGTCCGACAAAGAAACGAGTTACTTAACTTCTTTGTGCGTGATGTTGAGGTGGAGACAGTGAACTGATGACTCAGAAGACCGGCATGCGTTATTTTATCGCAATTTTTAAACATTTTACAAGAAAAATTATTAAATATCGTTAAGTTATTAAATGTTTTCTAAGGGAGATGTATCTGGCCAGGTATATGTACACTATTTCAAAAAACTCATGAAATATCTCCTGAATCCGGGAAAAATACTAATAATTAATTTTCATGCATAGTTTGTTTGTTCAAAAGTTGAAATTTTTTGTCGATATGGCAATATGGCGGCCGACATAGAAGTCAACTAAACGTCACCACAGTGACATAGGCGCCATGATGAATCATCATCACCAGCCTATATACGTCCCACTGCTGGGCACAGGCCTTCCTACATGGGAGGAACACATGAGGAGTTTGGGCCATAACACCACCACGCTGGCCCAATGCGGGTTGGTAGGTTAAAGCAGTTGTAGTGACAACCGGGACCAACGGCTTAACGTGCCTTCCGAAGCACGGAGGAGCTTGAGATTATAAATTTTGGTTGACCCATCCCAGGGTCGACCATGGCGAAAGTTGCTTTGTTTTCGTATTCGAAACCAGAGCGCTCAAACCAATACGCCACCGAGCTCCTCCGAGCTCCATGATGAATATTTGGCGGTAATGCAGTTTTATCTATGAAAATTATTGTTTTGTACCACACAATAAAGCAAATTAAAAGAATATATTTTTATCTATTTTTCAGAATAGTATACATAGACCTGGCCGGGTTTCCATACATTTTGGAACATCTCTTTTCCTATCATAACAATTTGCAGCAAAATGATAAAACTGTAACTTTACTTAAAAAATAGTAACCCGGGCAAGGCTTTACTCCGCCTGCTCACAGATTCGTCATTAATTACTCTTGCTACGTTTCCCTTTATACCGAAACATCCGAGAAGCTTCTCGGAGTTTTTCTAGAACTACCTATGAACCCACCTCTTTCCTCTGCAGGTCTTCTTGCAGCCTCAGCTCCTTGAGCGCTTACTGCCGAAGCTATAAGGAACCCCAGAACCTTCTAGAACTATCTATGGACCCACCTCTTTCGTCTGTAGGTCCTGTTGCATCATCAGCTCGTTAGACGCTTGCTCCAGAAGCTATAATGAACCCCAAGAACCTTCTAGAACTTACTACGAACTCACCTCTTTCTTCTGCAGGTCTACTTGCTGTCTCAGCTCCAACATCTTGGAGGCTTGTCTAGAAGCTTGAAGGTACAGAACCTTCTAGAAGTCTGTGAACCCACCTTCTTCTGCAGGACTCCTGGCAGTCTTAGCTCCAACTCCTTGTTCGCTTGATCCAGAATCTTTAATAAGCCCCGACCACCTTCTAGATCTACCTATGACCCCACTTATTTTTTCTGCAGGTCCTCTTTTAACTTGCCCCAAATCTTTAAGGAACTCCAAGAATCTACTCGAACTACCTTTGACCCCACTTCTTTCTTCGGCGGGTCCTCTGGCAGCATCAGCCTGTTGGACGCCTGCTCTAAAAGCTTTTAAGAAGCCCGTGAACTATCTAAAACTACCCAGCTGTGTCTTCTACATTTATTCTTGCCGGTTCAACTCCTTGGACGCTTGTTCCAGAACCTTCGAACCTTCTAGAACTATCAATGAACTCACCTCTTTCTTTTGTAGATCTCTTTTCAGCCGGTGCTCGTTGGACGCTGGGCTCTAGAAGCGCCCAGGGGACCTTCTAGAACTACCTATGACCTCACTTCTTTCTTCTGCAGTTCTTCTTGAAGCCTCAGCTCCAACTTCTTGGAGGATTGCTCCAGCACCTTCGAGAACCTTCTAGAACGATCTATAGGTTCACATCTTTACTCGCCAGGTCCTCTTAAAGCCTCAGCTCCAACTTCTTGGAGGCATGCTCCAGCAGCTTCAAGAACCTTCTAGAATGACCTATGGGCTCACCTCTCCTGCAGTTCTTCTTGCAGCCTCAGCTCTAACTCCTTGGAGGCTTGCTCCAGCAGCTTCGAGAACCTTCTAGAACGACCTTTGGACTCACCTCTTTCTTCTGCAGGTCCTCTTGAAGCCTCAGCTCGTTAAGGCGCCTCAGCTCCAACTCCTTGGACGCTTGCTCTAGCAGCTTCCGTTGGGTGTCAGCCTTGTCCAGAAGGTTCTCTCCGCCCACCAGAACCTTGGACTCCAGACGTTGCAGCTTCTCTTTGAGATCCTCTTGTTGTTTTCTGTATAAGATAAGATAAATTAGTGCCACCATCAAACCCCGCCCTAAATTCAATCAATCAATAAAAAAACTCTTTATTGGAAACATTAAACAATAAAAACAAGAAATAAAACAATCAATTGACGGCCGTATTGCTAAGCAGCAATCTCCTCCAGGCAACCAGTGCAATGAAATAATTTGATTTGATTTGAAAATACAGATGGAAATAAAGAGATTGGATGCAAGAAAGATATAACATTATAATATGTAAATTAACAAAACAAAGAACCTTTATAAGGAAACGTTACCAGGTATATTACAAGTATTTTGTTTTGTTTTTTATATACTCAAAATCTTACTTGGTCCTCTGTAGTTCTGCCTTCTTCTCTTCCAGCACCTTTCTCGCTTGGTGAGCCTTCTCTTTGTTGAGTTTTTCCTGCGAAATAATTTATTTATATGTTTACTATAAAACAAATTCTGCAGTACATCTTAGCTTATCTTATCACGATGCACTTCGACCCTTCGGGATGTTTTGTGCCTCCCCTGCCTTCACTCCTCCCACGTCCTGAATATAGCTGCCATAAGCTTCACTATATCTTTGGGGTGAAAGAGCCTATCACCTATAGTCTTCTGGCTGTGGATACGCCACTTCCAGAAGACTCATTCTGATCCTATCCAGGGCATCGCATTGTCACAAAAGATGTTCCATCGATGCCTGGCCTTGACCACATGCCCGACAAGGTTGTGCAGGGGAAATTTGCATTTTTGGAGCATGTGGTTGGTGGCAAAATGTCCTGTGAGTGCTCCAGTGAGGGAGCGAGCCTGAGTTCTACCGTTAGTACAGATATATTTACTCCATTCCCCAACCCTCCCCCCCATAAAGGACTTGGAGTGTCTTAGTCCTGATACCTTTTGCCATTCAGTTCTGTGCCTATTTTTGACATCCTCTTTAATGGCTGTGTTTATAAAACTTTGTGTTAGAGATATGATGCCAGTTCGTCAGCCTTCTCATTGGCGATCACTCCTGCAGTACATAAGAATGCAGCAACTTCTGCAGGATTCTTATGTACTGAGAACAGCACGTAAAGTGTTTCAGTGGTAATACAAAAGTCGCCTAATAGAAGTCATATTCGTATAACTTTTTTAATCAGTATTTTGATACATTGTTATCAAATATTTTTTATTAAACCGACCTTCTCTTCTCTGCGCATCTTGCGTCGTATCTTCCTCTCCTCGGGGTCGAGGTTGTCCATCTCGGGCTCGGTGAGGGTGTCATCAGTCAATTCTTCCTCAGTTGCCAATTCTTCCTCTTCTTCTTCGATATCTGAAGTGAACAGTTGTAAAGTTTATTATTTGAAAAGACGCTATAATTATGTCACGTTTTTACAGGGCTTATAAACCTTTACAAACTTAAGGCACTTGCTAGGGAAGGTATGCGCTAACGCAGAGTACTACATATAGTGGGCCAAAGCTACTTGCTAGGGAAGGTATGCGCTAACGCAGACTACTACATATAGTGGGCCAAAGCTACTTGCTAGGGAAGGTATGCGCTAACGCAGACTACTACATATAGTGGGCCAAAGCTACTTGCTAGGGAAGGTATGCGCTAACGCAGACTACTACATATAGTGGGTCAAAGCTACTTGCTAGGGAAGGTATGCGCTAACGCAGACTACTACATATAGTGGGCCAAAGCTACTTGCTAGGGAAGGTATGCGCTAACGCAGACTACTACATATAGTGGGCCAAAGCTACTTGCTAGGGAAGGTATGCGCTAACGCAGACTACTACATATAGTGGGCCAAAGCTACTTGCTAGGGAAGGTATGCGCTAACGCAGACTACTACATATAGTGGGCCAAAGCTACTTGCTAGGGAAGGTATGCGCTAACGCAGAATACTACATATAGTGGGCCAAAGCTACTTGCTAGGGAAGGTATGCGCTAACGCAGACTACTACATATAGTGGGCCAAAGCTACTTGCTAGGGAAGGTATGCGCTAACGGAGACTACTACATATAGTGGGCCAAAGCTACTTGCTAGGGAAGGTATGCGCTAACGCAGACTACTACATATAGTGGGCCAAAGCTACTTGCTAGGGAAGGTATGCGCTAACGGAGACTACTACATATAGTGGGCCAAAGCTACTTGCTAGGGAAGGTATGCGCTAACGCAGACTACTACATATAGTGGGCCAAAGCTACTTGCTAGGGAAGGTATGCGCTAACGGAGACTACTACATATAGTGGGCCAAAGCTACTTGCTAGGGAAGGTATGCGCTAACGCAGACTACTACATATAGTGGGCCAAAGCTACTTGCTAGGGAAGGTATGCGCTAACGGAGACTACTACAGATAATGGTCCGCGGAAACTAGAAATATAATTCCAAAAGCTTAAAAAGAACTTATTTCTTAAGTAAAAAATATTTTTAAAAACCACATTTTATTTTTAGAACTACGTATTTAGGAAATTTCCTTTTCTATTTAAGTGGATAAGACAGACCATATCGCTTTATTGATGAGTAGGCCATCCCCTGGATGTTGTCGTGGTCTTCTAGAATATGTAAACACTAGTTCAACATACCATTGGCGGTTTCTTCTAACTGATTCTTGAGCTGGTCCATCTCCAGCTGGAGCCTGGTGAGAAGAGCGTCTCCTAGTTCTTGCCGTGGTCTTCTAGAATATGTAAGCACTAGTTCAACATACCGTTGGCGGTTTCTTCTAGCTGCTTCTTGAGCTGGTCCGTCTCCAGCTGGAACCTGGTGAGAACAACGTCTCCTAGATTTAGCCGTGGTCTTTTTAGAATATGTAGGCACTAGTTCATCATACCTTTGGCGGTATCTTCTAACTGCTTCTTGAGCTGGTCTATCTCCAGCTGGAACCTGGTGAGAAGAGCGTCTCCTAGTTGTTGCCGTGGTCTTCTAGAATATGTAAGCTCTAGTTAAGTATACCGTTGGGGGTTTCTTCTAGCTGCTTCTTGAGCTGGTCTATCTTCAGCTGGATTCTGGTGAGAAAAGCGTCTCCTAAATGTCGCCGTGCTCATCTAGAATATGTAAGCACTAGTTAAACATACCGTTGGCGGTTTCTTCTAACTGCTTCTTGAGCTGGTCTATCTCCAGCTGGAACCTGGTGAGAAGAGCGTCTCCAGGCTCGCTGTTGACGTGGGTCTTGTTCTCGATGTTCTTCGCGCGGTTCGCGTAACGAAGCGTGCTGATTGTCTCCACGTAGTTGGACTCCGCTGGGCCGATTGTGGCTATCTGTATACAAACGTGGCGGCTCAGTTTTTTCTAAATTTCAAACTAGCAGTGATTGGAAAACTTACTGAGCATACGAGACACTGAGAGTTTTTAGAACTAGTTACTTGTCAACATTAAAATAAAAAATTAGTTTAAAGGAGATGGTATAGTTTTGGGCCAGCTCATGAGCACTGGTGGCGTTTAAATTATAACATACTTTATTAAAATATTCGCGCCAAATCCCTTCCTACATCCATTCTCACAATCCGCGTTACTAAGAACAAAAGGGGCACAAGCAGGGGGGCTGCTTGTGCTCATAATCCGCGTTATTAAACCAAATATTTTATTTTAAGCGTTTTTAAAATATGCGGCGCAACATCAAACATACTACTATATCTGTGAAACTATTGATCTTAGACATACTATTTCTTTTGCAATATTTCTTTATGAGTCATATGCTTCTTATCTATGAAATAATGAGAAAAATTGACAACTAGCCTATTAATAATGAACATTGTGCTGTCGAGGATCCCGGTGGCATATTGGTTTGAGCGCTCTGGTTTCGATACGAAAAACAAAGCAACTTTCGCCATAGTCGATCCTCGAGCTCCTCCGTGCTTCGTAAGGCACGTTAAGCCGTTGGTCCCGGTTGTTACTGCAACTGCTTTAACCCACCAACCCGCATTGGGCCAGCGTGGTGGTGTTATGGCCCAAACTCCTCATGTGTTTCTCCCATGTAGGAAGGCCTGTGCCCAGCAGTGGGACGTTTATAGGCTGGTGATGATGATGATGATTGTTGCTGTGCCCAAACCGGGTCTATGTTTGATACCATACCTTGTTTAATACTTAAGAACTTGTAAAATGTAAAATGTGGAATACAATAAAGATATTGTACATTGTGCCTAATTCTGGGAACACACTTTAATTCTAAATTTAAGTACAGTATATCTCTTTCTCGCAATGAGTCATAGGGAAAAGATAGCAAGAATCTGTTTAGAGCTGTCACTTAAATTTAGATAGATTTCAAAGAAACCATAGACAATTTTAGACGGGATGTGCGGAGGTGCCTCCTAAACACTGCATTTTATCACAATACTCAATAATTCAATAAGGTTGAAAATTGAACGCACGTTTCTAAATGTCAAATTTTAAGACAGCCATCCTTTTCGTATTCACTTTGAGAGAAAATGCACTGAACTTTAGACTTAGCATGTGTTCTCCAGAATTAGGGCCATTGACATCTGTTTCTTTCCCTTTCACTCACCATAACAGTCTTGGAGTTCCCTCCCAGCGAGTCCTGGAGTAGCCTGGTCAGCTTAGAGTTCCTGTACGGTATATGCGTGGACTTGCCGTCGACCAGAGCTGATATAACATTGCCGAGGACGGAGAGCGATTGGTTGATCTTGGTAGCCTCTTTGAGGCGAGTGCCCGATGCTTGGGTCTTGCTTTGTCGCTCAGAGCCCTGAAAGAAGACAGGTGAATGATCCAGGATTAAAATCAGGGAATACCTGGAACTATCACAATAATTCTTTCGAACTGCAAGTAGAGCCGGTGTTTAATTAATAGGAAATATAATACATATTATATTTCGAAATAGCCTTGTATAATAAATTAAGCTACTATGACCGGACCGGACCGGACTCATGTCCGGTCACAGTTCAAAGGAGATGTTTAATATCCGGCCAGGTCTATGTACACTATGTCAAAAAATCAGGAAAAATTTACTAAGCCCGGGAAAAATACAAATAATTCATTTTCATGTATAGTTCGCTTGTACGAAATTCACAATTATTCGTCAATTTCACTATAATTCAAAGAAGTCAACTAAACGTCAACAGTACTAGTAACTAGTAACATGGACGCCATGATGAATAAATATTCATCTGCAGTTTTTTCTATATAAGATCTTGTTTTCTACCACGAAACAAAGCAAATATAAAGAAAATGGGCAATTTAACACTGTTCTGCATTCTTAATTTTTGATTTTAATATTATTATAAATGTTTGTGTCGCCCGGATTGCGAAAGGTCGCGGGTTCGATTCCTGCCTCAGGACGTGAAATTTTTCTAGTTTTATTATATTTTAATTACTATGTAATTTTTCAAACATTTATAATAATGTTAAAATCAAAAACTAAGAATATTTGAAAGCACTTTTTTTTTTTTTTTTTTTTTATCGCTGAGGGGAAGCTCTACCAGCCTATCCGCCCTCTCCCTGGGGAGAAGAGGGAGGAGTGTGTGGGGCTCTCACCCACTAAACCCCTCAGCGATGCACCCCTTTCCTGCTTACTGTCGACCGTGCGGGTATAGACCGCAGACACTACGTCCGCTTGCCGACAGAGCATTGTGACCTAAAACGGTCCCGCCTTGTGGGGAGGCACTGAGAAAGGCCCCCCTCAATCCGACTACGTTTTTTAAAGTCGGCGAGCCGGTGCATTGACCCGCCGACTGGGCTGTGCAATCCAGGCACGGTCCCCAACCGTGCCCAGAGCCCAAGAAAAGATGTGATGCTATGGCGCGGGCAGCTGGAGGCGCTCATAATGCGCCCTCCTACGCCCAGTGCGCCGACGACGGATGGCGGAAGTGGCGGCAGCTTCCCGCGCACGTTCTGCCTCCTCCTTGGTGGTCATCACCCTCTCGCAAAATGCGAGGACTGCCTGCCACGACCTGTCGCTCTCGATCATCTTTGAAACGACGGTCGAGAGGGAGAGGTCGTCTCCAATCACGGCGGCCAACGCTCGCCGTTCATTCGCCCATGCAGGGCAAACCTCCAGTGCGTGCTGCGCTTCCTCATCAGGGCAGCCGTCACAATGGTGGCAGATGGCCGTCGGTTCCCTTCCGGCGATCCGACACAGGTACCCCCCGAAGCATCCATGCCCCGTGAGGACCTGTGTCATGCGGAATGTTAGGACTCCGTGCGGCCTCTCCACCCATTGTTTTAAGATCGGGCCCACTGCCCCAATCGTGCGGACTCCAGCGCTGACTCGCGCAAGTCGACGCACCCACACCTCTAACGCCTCTTCGTGCAAGTCGGCTCGCCGATCCTCCACCTCTCGCAATACCGGGTCATGCCCCCGGGATCGTGCCTCCTCGCGCCAGAAATACACTGATGCGAGGGCCCTCGCTTCCAGGTCCCAGGGGACAGAACCCGCTAGAACCGCTGCAGCCTCACCGGAGATTGTTCGGTACCCCCGTATCACCCTCGTCGCCATCACCCTCTGCGGTTTCCGCAGGAGAGCGATTTCCCGGTTATTGAGGACGTCAGCCCATACGGGGGCGCCATAGAGAGCCATCGACCGAACGATTCCGGCGTATAATCCCCGGCACGCCATGTCAGGACCCGCCAAATTTGGTAGGAGCCACCCCAGCGCTCCAGCCGCCCGCAACAATTTTGGGACCAGCTCCTCCAGATGAGCTCGGAAGCTCCACCGTCTGTCAATACGCAGTCCCAAATATCGTAAAGAGGGCCCTATCTTTATTTGGACGCCTCCGACCACTATACTTGAATCAGTTGGTGGCGCTCTGCGGGGGCCGTGGAAACACATGGCCTCCGACTTTTCAAGCGCCACCTCCAGCCCAAGCCTTCTGATTCGGGCGACCACCTGCGCAACCCCCGCAGTCGCGAGTATTGCAGCGTCCCTATATGTCCTCCCTCTGGCGAGCACCAGCGTGTCGTCCGCATAGCAAACCACACTGATGCCCGTCAGGTTAGCACCTCTCAGCACCGGGTCGTACCCAATATTCCACAGGAGCGGCCCCAGGACCGATCCCTGTGGGACACCGCACGACACCGGTGTTCTGCCTAGTCCCTCTTCTGATTGGTACACTACTGCCCTTTGTGCTAGGTAGTCGGAGATCACATTCTGGATGTACACGGGTACCCGGTGGTGTGCTAAGCCCCTCTTTATGGAATCCCAGGGAAGGGTATTAAAGGCATTGGCGATGTCAAGAGACACCGCCAAGACGACCTCTCCCCTGAACACAGCCTCCTCCGTAACTGCTTTCACCCTTAGGATAGCCCCCACCGTGGAGCGCATTCTTCTGAAGCCGTATTGGTATTCAGAGAGGTCCGGCCCGGTCTCCTCCATATGCTTCCTGAGACGGACAGCTATCACGCGCTCTAGGAGCTTTCCAGCCTCATTTAGCAGGACTATCGGGCGGTACGCCGACGAAGAGTCAGGCGGGCGACCCTCCTTCCGCAGCAACACTAGGCGGCCTACCTTCCATTAGTGAGGGAAAACACCTTGGCGCAAGCACGCTGTAAAGAGGCGCCTCAGCCTGTCCTCCAGGGGACCCAGCGCCAGGGCCCAGACCTTTCCATGCACTCCGTCGGGGCCGGGTGAATATGCCCCAACTTAACCGAATCGTCGGTATTTGTAAAAATACTCGTTTCGAATGTTGAAATAGAATATTTGGACATTGTAGGGTGGACGTTAGCTCATAAACGCAAATACAGATAGACTAGAAGAATTTCACAGGGATATCCCAAGTCCTGGGTGGCTCAGTGGTCAGAGCAGTCGCCCGGATTGCGAAAGGTCGCGGTTCGATTCCTGCCTCAGGACGTGAAATTTTTCTAGTTTTATTATATTTTAATTACTAAGTAATTTTTCAAACATTTATAACAATGTTAAAATCAAAAATTAAGAATAAGAGGTTTTTACTTAGATTTTGGATATTTTTACAATGATAGTACAATAAATATAAATTATTTTTAGACAATTCATTTTTATCTAACAATACAGCTGTACAGCTCCCGTGGGATAGAAACCACATTCAAGCGACAAAGCCTCGGACAAAAGCTAGTCAATCATTAGTAATTAAATCAGTAATTTGACTTAGTTCTTAATCATTATTGACGACCGTCTGGTCGAGCGGTCTGTACCCCTTGCTATGCAGGCTACTCGGTCAAGAGGTCCCGGGTTCGAATCCCGGTAGGAGCAAATGTTTGTATGATGAGTATGAGCATTTGTTTACGGGTCATGGATGTTTATATGTTTATTTAGTATATTTCTAATATTTATATACATATTATTATCAATATTTATCCGTTATCTAGTATCCATAACACAAGCTCTTAATGATGCTTACTTTGGGCTAGATAATAGGTGTGAGTGTAAAAAAAAAATCCATTTATTTTGTATTTATGTATGTGATAGTATTTTTGTAAGCATGTATTTGTATTTGTTAGAATTCCAGAACAAAATACTATGTAATATGTAATAATAATAATATCTAGCTTAAAGTTAGCATCATTAAGAGCTTGTGTTATGGATACTAGATATAAATATTAGAAATATACTAAATAAACAAATAAACATCCATGACTCGTAAACAAATGCTCGTACTCATCATTCAAACATTGCTCCTACCGGAATTCGAACCCGGGACCTCTTGACCGAGCAGCCTGCATAGCAAGGGGTACAGACTGCTCGACCAGCCGGTCGTCAAATCTATGTAAGTGATAATTTCACGAGTTTTAAATACATTAATTATTTCAGCCTTAGTTAGGGCATCCATAATTTGTATTGTAGATATTTAAGTAATACTAATAATAATATGTGAGTTTCGACGTCTGCTTATCATGCTGTGTACACATGCTGTGGAGATGCAGCCTGTCGTTGTATGTATTCTGCTTTTTTATATAAACATGGTATTGATGTAATTCTGTTTTGTGTACCAAAGAAATAAATTAATAAAATTCATGCGTGAAAGTTTATCGATGTCTCCTTCCCACCTCCTCCCATACCTAAGCAGTTAAGATTCTAGACAGCCGTATCTCCATTTGCTGCTACACAAAAACCTTCCTTACCGCCAAATCGACAAGGTGCAGTTTCCCCATCTTCACGTGCATCTTCCCATCAGCACCTTTCTTGCTAGACTCCACAGTGATGCTGAATATAGCGTGCGACCTCGAACTCTCAATGTTCATGGCAGTAGATCCAATATGTCTGTTCTTGTTACCGACTGCCATAATCTTCTCCAGTTCATCGGCATTGTGTACCACATAGCCTGCGAAATGAGGAGTATGTAAAATAGAAGAATGTACTCAAGTAACAGGAGAGGACGCTCTGGTTTCGATACGAAAAACAAAGCAACTTTCGCCATGGTCGATCCTGGGATGTCAATCAAAGTTTGTAATCTCGAGCTCCTCCGTGCTTCGGAAGGCACGTTAAGCCGTTGGTCCCGGTTGTTCCTGCAACCGCTTTAACCCACAAACCCGCATTGGGCCAGCGTGGTGGTGTTATAGCCCAATCTCCTGTGTTTCTCCGATGTAGGAAGGCCTGAGCCCAGCAGTGGGACGTATATAGGCTGATGATGATGAATCAGGAGCGGAATGCTAACGCAATTACCAGTGATGTCTTAGAATTTTTAATAGGCAAAGGTTACCGTTTACTATAAGCTCAGTGCATTTCATCTTAAGCCTTAGGGTGATAATGCACCAGCAATACTAAGTGACCATCTCCTTGTTGGCAACGTTGACCATTTTCTACCAGGTGGGCCGTTAGCTTCTTTGTATAAAATTTAAAAAAAATGCAAAAGCTGACCCATCTGCTTGTTTGTCATAAACAGAACCTATCAATTGACAATATCTGCCAGTCCAAATAGACACACATAGTATCAACCAGTTCCTACCAGTCAGGTCTTTGACAAAGACCCCGATATCCGGCCGCTCCTTGACTTCGAGGCTCTGGTTGGGGTTGTTGCCGAGCAGGTCGCGGACCTCCTCATTGTAGATCTCCAAGTACGTCACGCATACAAGGAACCTGGTGGAAAACAGGTAGAAATGTATATGGTTCTTAGAGGAACTGTATGAAGCTGCTGAAATGTTAGCCAAAATGGTTTGGCGGATTAGTTTGCTTTGCCTGAGAAGCCACTCTTTAATGGACTCCGAATCTTCGGTCGAGATTATTGGAGAGTGAAACGCTTCGCCGACAAATCTAAGGTCCATTCTACTAATACCAGACAAAATATCCAACTCCGCTTGGTCAAGACCATACCGTACTATAAAACATTGCTTTACAGTCTACGGTGTTAACTGTAGCAGATATAGAAAAAGAAGAAAGAATAACATATCAGTCGATGATGTCCACTGCAGAACAAAGGCCTACCTCATCGATTTCCAAACAGGACGGTTCTATGCAGCCTGCTTCCGACAGTTTCCCGCGAAACGGACTGACCTGGTTTGATCATCTTGTGAGCTAGCCGACTTTGCGGTTTCTGTTACGTGGTTGCAATGCGAGAACTTTAAGCCCCATTAGTCGTCCGCGTGCTATGTGCCCTGCCCGTTGCCACTTTAACTTACTATTCCTATGAGCTATTAAGTGACTTTAGTTCCACCACATTAACCATTAACAATTAAAGTAGGTAACGTACAACATAATAAGTTTACATATCTGATTATGGTGGGTTGACACCTAAACTAGGTTAAAAACCTGTATCTCAAATTGTCAGACTGTGTGTTGTGTGTGTGTGTGTGCGTGTGTGTGTGTGTGTGTGTAGGAGTTGGGTAGGTCCCAACTCATCTACCAAGTATGTGAGGTTAGGGTATGTCAGTGTATTGTCGTGTCGTGCGCGCGTGAATGAATGCGTCTACGCCCGGGCGACAAAGCGAAGCGTTTAGCCTTTGGATGGATTTTTTTATTTCATTGGTGGTCATACTAAGCGTTTTCTGTATCAGTTCACGGTTGCACGATCTATGTTGGGTGGTGTGAATCAGAAATGAGGACTTCCCTATCTTTTTTTATTGTAAAGATATTCAGAAACACATGATACTCACTTCTCATCATCCTTGGCTCTGGCAATATGGCTGAATATATGCGCGAAAGAGTTAGGTATGATGCCCCGCAACTCCGGCGCGGAGTTGGTGCCGGCCATCGTGTAAGTCTTGCCCGTGCCCGTCTGGCCGTACGCGAATATTGTCCCGTTGTACCCCTTCAGGACCTCTTCGACTATTGGGTTCGCAGTCTGCACGTAAATGTCCATCTGGAAAAGACGGGAAATGATTATCAGTTGTCGAGTAGAACTACAATATGAAAGATAAATCGTGAGATCTCGGCTAGTTTTAGTATCTCGCGCAATCTCTGATAGGTTTAGAATCTCGCGAGATCTCTGCTAGGTTTTAAATCATGCGATATCTCTGCTAGGTTTAGCATCTCGTGAGATCTCTGGTAGGTTTAGAATCTCGCGAGATCTCTGTTTGGTTTCGAATATCGCGAGATCTCTGCTAGGTTTAGAATCCTGCGAGAGTCTACTAGGTTTAGAATCTCGCGAGATCTCTGCTAGGTTCAGAATATCGCGCGATCTCTGTTAAGTTTAGAATCTCGCGAGATCTCTGCTAGGTTTTAAACTATGCAAGATCTCTACTAGGTTTAGAATCTCGCGCGATCACTGCTAGGATTAGAATCTCGCGAGATCTCTGCTAGGTTTAGAATCTCGCGCGATCTCTGCTAGGTTTAGAATCTCGCGAAATTGCATTCCCTACTCGAACTACATAGGCTATACGCTAGAAAAATATTAGTTAAGGCGCTATATCGAAACGTTTCGGCCGAGACAGATAGGTTTATAGATATTACAGACTTCAGATTACAGACAGAGGGAGAGGAAAAGGACAAAATGGCGATCGCGCGTGTTAGGTAAGAGAAAATACACAAATTATTCTATTAAAAAAAACTTTAAGGAAGGATTAAAAAAATGTTTCAACACAATTGTGAATATTGATGATATCTGCAGAGTAATTTTCTAATGAAAACATACTACCGTGTAGCAATAATCTTAAAATATCATATTTTTATGAGGTCTTTTCGAAAATAAAATGTATCGAGGCAAAATTGTTTCTACACGTGTATAAAGATATGAAGAAATGTTTATCTGATTTTTAGATCTGTAAGATTTGTCTGCGACTTAAGACATTCATTACATAAAAAAGCAAAGTTTTTTTAGCTTCGGTTCTACTTTTCGAAGCATTTTATATCAGTGTCCTGATGAATTTAGTCAGAGCCGAGCCAGTTTTACTATGTCGAAACCGCTGGAGTGTTTCACAACAATACTTGAACTGAAATGGGGTTATTTTTAAACTTTGGCAACTGTTTGGGTGTTTTTTTTTTAGTAAATGTTACGTTGAGAAACCACAGCTGTTTCGTTAATAACTCGCGGAGTAAGGGATTAGGGAATCCAGCGATGAATTTATTGAATTATCTAGATCTTTTAAATCGTCAGAAGTCCCATAATGTTGCACGTATGTCTATCACAAAAAAAGAATTTAAAATTTGAAACTTTAGCTTTAATTTGTATGTTTTTGGTAGGTATATGTATGTGTTATTTATATCATCATAGTATTAAATTTCGTCAATAGGACAATAAATTAAAACATGGGCTATATTAGTTCATAGAAATGGTGTGCGACATCCAATAACATCATATCATGTTATACTATTTCATACAAATGTCATGAAATTATCAAATGAATACACTATTTTGAAAGTGGCAAACCATTTCTATGAATTAATTTAGCCCATGTTTTAATTTACTAAGTGGTAGGCTAAGTTTTTACTAGGTGGTAGGCCCGTATGTAGGGTCGCCTGGGTAGGTACCACCGCCTTTCTTATTTCAGCCGTGAAACAGTTCGCTGTGTTTCGGATTGAAGGGAAAGGTAGCGAGTGTAATTACTGGTCATGGACGGCATTTCATCTTAGGCCTCAGGATGGCAACGCACCTGCAATATCAAGTGATTTTCCCTTGTTATTGCAGGTGTCTATAGGCGGCGGTAACCGCTTACCATCAGGTGGGCCGTCAGCTTGTTTGTCATCTAGTTGTATAAATAAAAATAAAAAAAATATAAGAGGAGCTCGGTGGCGTAGTGATACAAGCGCTCAGGTTACGTTTACGAACAAAGCAACTTTTGCGATGGTCGATCTCGGGATGGGTCAATCAAAATTTGTAGTCTCGATCTCTCCGCCCCCAGTGCTTCATGGTGCACGTTAAGCCGTTGGTCCCGGTTGTCACTGCAACCGCTTCAACGTGAAAATAAAATATTTTTATTTATTTTTTATTAAATGCGGAAATGTGCTCGAGTGGCGGCCGCGTACCGGAAGACGCAGCGTTGGTAGCCCCACACACAAATTGGTCCGACGATCTGATGATAAGAAGTAGCATAAATCCATGTGCGAAGACAGCTATTGCGCCCCAGCTCGTAACGCTGCTCTTTAGAACGTAAAGAGGGAAATGGGCAATCGGCATTGACATAAAAAACCGGTCAAGTGCTAGTAGGACTCGCGTACGATAGGGTTCCGTACCATTACTTGTAAACAAGTGTCTACCTGCGAGGTGAGGGAGGAGCTCGGAGGCGTAGTAGTTTGCTCAAACCACTACGCTCTTTATTGCTTTGTTTGCCAGAGCGCTAGCTCTGCTGTAGATTACGAAAACAAAGCAATTTTCGCCATCAACCACCACCAAGGATGGGTAAACCAAATTTATAATCTCAGCTCCCCCGTGCTTAGAAAGGCACGTTAAGCCGCTGGTTCCGGTTGTTACTGCAACCGCTTTAGCCCACCAACCCGCATTGGGCCAGCGTGGTGGTGTTATGGTCCAATATCCTTATGTATTTCTCCCAAGCCTGATCCCAGCAGTGGGACGTATATAGGCTGATGATAATTAAGTGTCTACCTGTTGCCGTTATCAATATCGAGCAAAAACAAACAAAAAAAATCACGTTTGTTTTATGGGATCATTCTTAAATATTTATTTCATTGTTTCTTAGTACCTATTTGTTAATTAAAATATAATAAAACTAGAAAAAATAATGTTAAAATGTTAATAATGTTAAAATCATAAATTAAGAATATTTGAAAGCACTGCCCCAACTTAACCGAATCGTAGGTATTTGTAAAAATACTCGTTTCGGATGTTGAAATAGAATATTTCGACATTGTAAGGTGGACGTTAGCTCATAAACGCAAATACAGATAGACTAGAAGAATTTCACAGGGATAGCCCAAGTCCTGGGTGGCTCAGTGGTCAGAGCAGTCACTCGAATTGCGAAAGGTCGCGGGTTCGATTCCTGCCTCAGGACGTGAAATTTTTCTAGTTTTATTATATTTTAATTACTAAGTAATTTTTCAAACATTTATAATAATGTTAAAATCATAAATTAAGAATAAGTACCTATTTGTTGTTATAACGGCAACAGTAACACATCATAAGTATGTGAAAATTTCAACTGTCTAACTACCACGGGTCATTAGATACAGCCTGGTGATAGACGGACAGACAGCAGAGTCTTAGTAATAGGGTCCCGTTTTACCCTTTGGGCACGGAACCCTAAATAGCAAGTTACAGCATCCGTGCTCAATAAAGCTATTTTCATTTGATCACTATTTAATAGTGCAATAATTAATGACCTGTATTATTCATGACGTAGAATGGTTACCGAAACTGTATTTTCGTGGAGTAACGTCGAAATATCGACTGAAAAACAAAGACGGATTTTGTGATCCTACAACATTGAAGGACTTATTTGTGACAACATTGAAGGACTTTGAAGGAACATTGAAGGACTTATTGAAGGCTTATCTGTGACTATTTTTACATGTTGACCAATTAATGTACGTACAAATAAGAGTATAAAACAAGAATAAGAGTATATTATTAGACTGAAGATTTATACATAATGGATGCTGCGTAAATCGCCCAGCTCGGGCGTGGTCCTATCTGGGTCACTGGGGCGGCGCGGGCTGCGCGCTGCGATATTGATCCCATGCACCGGGATGGACCTGGGCGTGTCTGCGTCAGACAACAACATACAAAACTTACGTTTTCATACAATATGACAAGCAACACGGCCCAACTAGATAGAACCACCTATAGACTCCTGCGATAACAGGGAAAAAAACACTTGGAATTGCAGGTGCGTTGTCAGAGGCCTAGATGAAATGCCTTCCATGCCCGGAATTACACTGGCTACCTTTCTACCTTTCCCTTCAATCCGAATCATATGGAACTGCTTAATGACCCTACATACGGGCCTATATACCAACCACCTACTAAGCAATAGACAATGACTCAACACCCCCCGATGTAATGCCGTCTTCCATGCCCAGTAACACTGGCTATCTGGAATCGCAGGTGCGTTGTCGGAGGCCTAGATGAAATGCCGTCCATGCCCAGTAATTACACTGGCTACCTTTCCCTTCAATCTGAAACACATCGAACTGCTTGACGACCCTACACATTCGAGTCAATAATATACCGACCACCTACTAAGCAATAGACAATGTTTTATCTGTAAGAAGAGTCCAAATGCTCCGAAAGCTAGCTAATGCAGCATATCATACAGTTCCAGCCGCCTCCATCTTGCCGGCCTTTATGGTACCTTTTCACGCTTCTTTTGAAGGAACTCACGTTACAGGAAGTAGAGCACATGCCGGCAAAAAGGATCTCACGCTATAAGAAGGAATGCGCAAAAAATTCCAAGTTTTTTCGAATTACGATAAAGAAACGAGTTCTAAACTTCTTTGTGCGAAATGTTGAGGTGGAGACAGTGAATGGTCTCCGGAAACCGGCTGCGTGCTTCTAAGCTCCTCCTCACTGTGAAGAACACTCAGGGAGAATAAACAAGGACAACCTAATACTCAATACTCAATATATTTATTGCACTCCACAATGTATAGTAGGTGTTACATTATTATAATTAGATCATCATGGACCCTGTCGGGCACGGCAACTTAGGCGAGAGGAACACTTATTTAGAATATGATATTACACATTTTTTTTATTATTATTATTATTTCAAAAATATTATTATTAAATTGTTAATTATAATTGTTAGAATAATCGTCTTATTTATTAAATTTTATCAATAAGTAGGTACTAGTATATTTGAGTAAATATAGAAGAAATTTAAAAATTATAATGTAGTTGGTTTATCATTTTAATTTATAGATTATCATTTAAATATTCATTTAAGCTATAGTAATGCTTGCCAAGCAATAGTTGTTTTATTTGTTTCACAAAGTCGAGCTCCTTGTGTATATTTTTAATTGATTGTGGCAATTTATTATAAATTTTGATGGACATGATTTGAGGGCCTGCTAAATATAGCTTACTTAATACATAAATTACCACAAATCATACACACGCACATCTTCATGTTGTTTGTCTACGGAGTGAACGAATATATTCATCTCAAGACTCCAAAGTATAGGAGTAGGTATTTTACATCCCTTCTTGTTCTCTGATGGCCGTCTGGTCGAGTAGTCAAAGCCAGAACAGGCTTCGAATCCCGGTATGGGCAAATGTTCGTCAGATGAATACGTCAATCAACAGCCTATAATTATGTACCTATATACGTCCCAAGAAAAGCTCGGTGGCGTATTGGTTTGAGAACTCTGGTTTCGGTACGAAAAACAAAGCAACTTTCGTCTTCGTCGATCCTGTGATGTGTCAATCAAAGTTTGTTATCTTGAGCTCCTCCGTGCTTCGTAAGGCACGTTAAGCCGTCGGTCCCGGTAGTTCCAGCAACCGCTTTAACCCACCAACCCGCATTGGGCCAGCGTGGTGGTGTTATGGCCCAAGCTCCTCATGTGTTTCTCCCATGTAGGAAGGCATGTGCCCAGTAGTGGGACGTATATAGGCTGGTGATGATGACACAAATATTGTGCACAGGCCTTGCTACATGAGGGAACCACATGAGGAGTTTGGGTTGCCAACACCACGTTCAATGTGGGTTGGTGGGTTAAAGCGGTTGCAGTAACAACCGGGACCAACGGCTTAACGTACACGACAAAGCACGGAGGATCTCGAGATTACTAATTGGTGACTTATCCGGAATCAACCGTGGCGAAAGTACCTAGTAATAATAATGTTATCCGCGACGGCCCCAGTGTATTAACCTGTCGTTAATACACTGGGGCCGTAGTGTGTAGGTTTCACGTCCAATGTACAAATTCGAGACGCAACAGACAGAAAGGTAGAAAGAGATGAAATTATGATTCATAAATTATAATTTCATCTCTTTCTACCTTTCTGTCTGTTGCGTCCCGAACGGGCAGTTAAGATTGTTGCTGTTTGTACATGGGGATGAGGAAAATAAACTGGCAACTTTCGTCGAAACCAGATTAGCAATATCACTTTGACTACTACATCCATTAATTGACAATAAGATCCTAGATTTATATTTTAATTTACATATTTGTTTCCCTCCAAAAATTTAAAGCCTTTTTTGATCTTTACATAGCTATTACGTTGGGCTTAATTTTATTTTCGTTACATTGACTTTGACACCATTTTATCTTTTCGTGTATTGTACATTTCGTCACATATTTTTAGCCGACTTCAAAAACGAGGAGGTACTCAATTCTTTTCTATGTATGTACACCGATTAGATCAGATTTACGTGATTTTTTGTTGTTCGATGCGGAATAATTGACATTTGGTCCCATAATTTTTTTTTCAAAATCAGTTGGGTAGTTTGGTTTTAAATAAAAAAAAAACTGAAATCGTTAAGTCGTCTACGTAAGCGAAATTGCGAATTAATGCTTTCCTATGACTTTTAGTGAAAACATACGATAATAGGAAACAATGTAAGCTGACGGTCACCCATCTAGCTTTGACCTTAGAAAGTTATCACCAAAAATTATGAAAAAAAATAATTAAAACCGACTTCAAAAAACTGAAAAGGATAAAATAATTAAATTAAAGAAGTTACTCGATCACCTGGAAAATTTTTTGGAGTTGGTGCTAAGTTGTTTACAGAAATAATAGAACGTGAAGCACCGACTCCTAAAAAGTACCTACTTTGTATTTTCATTTTCATTACGTTGGAAACCATTACAATAAACTCCCTGCTTCTATAAAGGAACTAAATGTTAACTCGTTTAAACAAGCAGTAAAGAAATTGTTAGCTGGAAAATGGTATTACAGTGTGACTGATTTTTTAAGAGACAAATTATGAATTTTGACCTATTAATTATTATTATTTTCTTCACTTGACTTAAGATGGATAATATTGACATAGCATTTTCCGAATAAATATTAGATTAAAATTATTAATTGAATTTTTTTTATTGTGTAATTATATTTTATTATTTTAAAGTTTTTAATTTAATTTAATAAGAAATATTTGTATGCCAATAAATGAGTTGGCGCAACATGTTGTGTCTATTTATATATTTTTTTTAAGATCTTTGTTACACATGTTACACAAATAAATTATCTTTATCTTTATTCATTTTAACTTATTCTTTAACTCTTTTTACATTGTTGCTACATCTTGTCATATATTTTACCATATGCGAAAGTATGGATGGGGTCTTTGTAAACTCGTCATAATGAATGTTTGTTACTCTAAAACGGTTTTAATTATTGTTTAACGATACCACAATTTATCTTTTGATTCATATCCAATCATCCAACGCTACACGCAACCTATACAGCACCTGCGCAGGTCGGACTTGGACAACTCGCTTTATCAATAGTGTATCACACAGACACTCATCGCTGGCCAAGGGGCCAGACGGCCTAATATGTATAATATGTTAATATAGCGACTACAGAGTGTGCGATATGAATAGGGTGGACAAAAATATATTGTCCCGTAGGTGGACGAAAATGTAGGGTCGTCTGGGTAGGTACTAGGTACCACCGCATCTTATTTCGGCAGTTAAACGGTTTGCTGCGTTCCGGAAAGAAGGGAAAGTTACCCAGTTGTGAACAGGTGCCACTAGTGGAAATGGTCATGTCTAAGCTTCCTTGATTTTGTAATAATTTACCTACATATTCATCAATAGTATAATTTTTGAGGGATTTTTGAGGTATATGGCATTATAGGATATTATATATAAAACAATACAATTATTATTGTAATGACGTGCTCAGACAAGTGTTTAAAATTAATGAAAGATGTTTAGCTTTATTAGGTCTTTGTATATTAATTGTTGACCTTTGTGTATTGTAATACCTATATTGTGATGGTGCATTGTCGGGCAGCCTTTAAATACAGTAAATATTCTTATCATTAGGTACTTATTGGTACTTTAATATACCTTTTTTTTATACTCTGTGCGACACTGCGCTGCTAAATACTATTACTGTGTAATTAAACATTGTAACTTAATGATTGAAAAGAGTGACTACACGAGTTTGTTGCCGGAATCTTCTCGGTAGTTCAACTTTTGGAACCGGTGTAAATTCAGACAGACTGACAGACAGACTGACTGACGGACAGACAGACAGACTGACTGACGGACAGACGGACCGACAGACAGACTGACATAACATTCTTAGCATAAGTAGATCCAGATAAGACAGAGAGACAAACATTATGAAATTGTTAGTTCTTTAATATTATTTTTATGTGATAGACTTAAGGGTTTTTTGTTGACGATTTGAAAGTGCTTCTTGGGGGCCTAACTGAATAAAGATATTTTCATTTTCAGTGTAATTACTCGGCATGGACCATTTTATATCAATGGCATGGACGGCATTTCATCTTAAACCTCATGAGGACGTTATAATAGGTCCCTACTATTAGGTAAGTACCTATTAGATCATTATTCGTCAAATCCCAGACACAATATAGTCGCGTAGAACTGACTGAATTATACCTATACAGCCTGTATATACTGTTGCCAATAACTGAATAAGTTCCCCATGTCGGGCGAATTTCCCGTCCGCCCTCCCCTCTCCACCCCTCCTCCCCCTCTGGTACGTCGATCAATATTCCCCGTAGGTACTGTTTGACTGAAGGATTCTCGTGTTCTCTCGTAATTGGTGGACATGGCTTAGTAATTTATGAAATGATGATTCAGCATGCCTTATACGTTTTCAGGGCATAAATTACTTACATTAAAATAGGTCAGGGATTATAATAATTTTCATTACACAGTTCTCTATATACCTACCAACAGAATGGCGTGAAAAATATTGTTATTTTACAAGTTTCGTTATACCTCTGGAAGTCTATGATAAATATAAATTAGGTACCTAGCTATGTACGTACGGAATTTATACAAACGGGGTAATTGGTTTTTTTTTTATACAACTAAATGACAAACAAGCTGACGGCCCATCTGATGGTAAGCGGTTACCGCCGCCTAAAGACACCTGCTATAACAAGGGAAAATCACTTGATATTGCAGGTGCGTTGTCATCCTGGGGCCTAAACTGGGGCCTGGGGATTTTGACGATCATACGAATAACAGTATAATTTATACAGGGTGGTGCTGCAATATACGACGATAAATTAAAACATGGCCTATATTAGTTCATAGAAATGGTTTGCCACTTTCAAAAACATCTTATTCATTTGATAATTTCATGACATTTCTATGGAATAATGCATTCAATGTTATATTTTTTCTTACCAATGTCATGAAATTATCAAACGAATTATGTTTTTGAAAGTGGTAAACCATTTCTATGAACTAATATAGCCCATGTTTAAATTTATTCTCGTGTATAATTTAAGATGACAACCGGCTGGCCTAGTGGTCTGGGCCCCTTACTCGGTCAGGGATACCGGGTTCGAATCCCGGTGGGAGCAAATGTTTGTATTATGAGTACGAGCATTTCATTTTGTTCACGAGTCATAGATGTTTATATGTTTATTTAGTATATTTCTGATATTTATATACATATTATTATCAATATTTCTCCGTTATCTAGTAGCCATAACCCAAGCTCTTAATCATGCTTACTTTGGGTATTGTTATTTTATACAAATCTCAGCAAATGACTCAACACCACCTGATGTGAAGCAGTAAGAAGAGTCCATATGCGGAGACAGCTAGTGCAGCTTGAAGCAACACTGTTCTACCCGCCTCCACCTTGCCGGCCCATAAGGTGCCTTTTCACGCCTCTTTTGAAGGAACCCATGTTATAGGAAGGAGGGAACACATGTGCTGGCAAAGAATTCCAAATTTTGGAAGTCCGACAAAGAAACGAGTTACTAAACTTCTTTGTGCGCGATGTTGAGGTGGAGACAGTGAATTGATGACTCCGTAGACCGGCACGCGTGCTCCTGAGTAGGAAGGGGGGAGGCGGGATAAAGGCACTCTCCAAAAGAGTAGCACCCTGATGAGAGGTAAGAGGTAGGAACGGCGACATTTTGGCTGTAAACGCTCACACCTGTGCTTTGGTGTAAGTGTATGAATGTGAAAAAAAAATATGGGTAAGTACTTAAACTGAATAAATAATTTGAATTTGTTTAAAAGTATAATCCCCTACGAGAAAGAGATGGACATTACTGAAATGTAATTTAAGCGAGAATTAATACATTTATTTATTCAATTAAAATCTTTTCAGAAGAACACCTACGAATGACCACCTGCCAACATTCTCTATTACGAACGCAGTAAGGGTCTCAAAGTCAAACTGTCACGCTTGCCGCAAATCAAGCGTCAGGTTAGTTGAAAAATGACTATTATTATATTGTAATAAGATACAAACATCAATGTATCGTCAATGTTTAAATTGCACGCGTGTACTATCAACGCCACATCAAGAAACACAGTTCCACTGTAAAAAACCGGCCAAGTGCGAGTCGGACTCGCGCACGAAGGGTTCCGTTCCGTTATGCGTTATCGCGGCGGTAACCGCTTACCACCAGGTGGGCCGTCAACTTGTTTGTCATCTAGTTGTATAGAAAAAAATAGCGGCAACAGAAATACATGATCTGTGAAAATTTTAAATGTTAAACTATCACGGTTCATGAGATACAGCCTGGAGACAGACGGACGGACGGACAGCGGAGTCTCAGTAATAGGGTCCCGTTTTACCCTTTGTGCACGGAACCCTAAAAACGCTGATGACGCCGATCGGCGTATTTCGATTTCCATGTTAAGCGTAATATGCTCATGAGTTTGCCAAGTAAAATCATAAAAAATAATGCTATTATATTAATATCTGTATGTCATTTAAGAGTACAACAGCCCTATTATTGCCGTCTCAGGAGCTGACAGTTCTGAAATATGACGAATTCGGTAAAAAAATACATTACGAACCCACGATTTTGGGGGTTTTGGGGGGTTTATTTTGTGCACACCTCCAAAAAACCAACTAAGATATTTTTCACCTAAAATGTCTTTTACTGCAAATAAAATTGCGCACTACTGGTGTTTTCTTATAAATTAAGGATTATTTGCAAATCCATTACTCGGTGCGGAAAAGGCGTATTGACGTTTATCTGCACCTAGCTAATGCGAGCAATTTTTGTCGCCGCATAATATGGGTTAAGAATATAAAAAAATAATATAAAAATATAAAATTAAAAATTTTTAGCAACCCACGGCCTTATTAATCATTTATCTAACACCATCTCACTGAGACTATTCTTATGAGCCCAAACACGCTATATCTGCTGTAAGTTTCTGAAGAATTAGACATTTCGCAGACTTTTTGATGGTATAGGATCAGCCAAGGCTAGTATGTCATGGGAATGTCACCGAAGTGACAGTACAAATTTCGAATTAATTGGATCTGTGAAAGTTAGCAAAACACTTTTATCAATTAGAAAATTAGCTGATAGTCAGAAAACGGTAAAAAATTATTTGTAACCATAGATTAATCCACCAGAATGTCATTAGTTACACACATGTAACCAATGGGTTGTAAGAGCCCCGATTTTCGTGGTACTTACGCATTTTATTTCTAGCAACGCTAGCAAGCATGCAGTGTAGTGTGATTGTGGAACCTGATGGCAATGGGTGATGAAATAATATACAGGTAGACTTATATACAGGTTGGTACCGTCAATACGACTATAAATTAAAACATGGACTGTATTAGTCCATAGAAATGGTTTGCCACTCTCAAAAACATCTTATTCATTTGATAATTGATAATTCCTGACATTTCTATGAAATAATGCAGCCAATGTTATATTTTCATACAAATGTCATAAAATTATCAAATAAATAGATGTTTTTGAAATTGGTAAACCATTTCTGTTAACTAATATAGCCCATGCTTTAATTTATTGTCGATTTGACAGCACCACCCTCTATACTTTATATCTTAATGGTTGGAAACTTGGAATCTAGTTCGTAGGTAGGCACCATTTGACCTCATTCGTGTCTCCGACGAGGCTGAACAACTGGAACGAGGTCATGGACGCTCCACTAATAGGACTTCGCGAGGTTGCGAGCCACTCTTGGAATAAATTAGAATCTACCGTAAAAAGAAATAGAATTGTAATTTCAATATAACGAGCACTTGGCTAGATCAATAGACGATACCATCCAAAATGGTGGAAATAGAAATGAACGCATTTTTTACAATTCATTTGTATGACAAACCGTTGTATGACATACAGATACAAATTTGGTTGTAGCCCGTGTTTGAATATGGCGCTATTTTTCACAAAATCGGAAAATATGCGCTACAGTTACCCATTAAAACAAATTAATCAAACTTAAAATATATGGAATATTATTGAAGTTGTACTGTTTCGACAATTTATAAAAATGGCATTTTTTTCCAAAACTTATCGAAAATGTTAATGATATTAGATTGCTGACATCAATTAAAACAACCATGAATAAAAACATACATATACATAGTTATTAATAATTTTGTCAGTATGCCCATACATTTCTTAGTAATACAGGAAAGTGTGACGTCACCCTGTTCCGTAGATTTTCTATGGAGCGTTTTTGGACGATGCGCCGCGCAACCGCAACACATTAAACATTATTCCACAACCACTATATCTGTGAAACTAATTATTCTAGGCATACTTATTCTTTTGCAATATTTCTTGTTGAGTTATACATATACTTTTATTTATGAAATAAAAAAAAGTTGTCAACTGCCCATTGTTAAAAATGATGAATGCTTTTGCCTGCCTGAATAAAAATGTTTTTGTTTTGCATATTTATTTATTTACTTACAATTTACATTTTAGGTTGCTACATTGACGTCTGTGAGGGCGCAGAAATATTAGGACTATTTATTGATCTAAAGGTAAGTAAACACATATTTTTTCCCATTTATTGGTCTTTAGCTAATCTTTAGTAGGGTAACTTCACTTTAATAGGGTAAGTTATATTTGGCATAGACATAGATCGCATAAATACCATATCCGACATCCACACAGGCGGAGTACTTTTTATTTCTATTTTATTTTATTTATTCAACAAAGTTTCTACAGCATACAGAAACTCATTATGTTACTAGACATAATAGTAACATTATTAAGTGGGTAGTTGCAAATAGATTATTACAATGGGAATAATTGAATTATAATATCAATTTAATTTAAATCAATAATAATAATTTTATAAGGTTTGTAAGTCGCTTGATGTTGTGTTTGTGTGTGTGTGTCCTTTGAGTAGTGTGCAGGGTTGATAAAAAAAATCTGATTATTTTAAAAATCGGATTTTTTGACTTTAATCAATTTTTCGATTTTTTTAATTATTTGATCGTTTTCAGTATGAAAGTCAGTTATTTATTTAAAAAAACAAACATTTTGTTTTTAAATCAACATATTAGTCCTTTTATCAAGTCATTCTTTCATTAAAAAAACCAAGTTCCTACCAAATTAATTTGCCTATTTAACAAAAAATACTGAATTAAATTTATAAAAAATTACATTAACAAAAATCAACAACTTATATTCTTCTACTTCTGCCGGAGCTCGGTGGCGTAGTGGTTTGAGCGCTCTGGTTTCGATTACGAAAACAAAGCAACTTTCGCCATGGTTGGTCCCTGGATGGGTCAATCAAATTTATAATCTTGAGCTCCTCCGTGCTTCGGAAGGCACGTTAAGCCGTTGGTCCCGGTTGTTACTGCAACCGCTTTAACCCACCAACCCGCATTGGGCCAGCGTGGTGGTGTTATGGCCCAAACTCCTCATGTGTTTCTGCCATGTAGGAAGGCCTGTGCCCAGCAGTGGGACGTATATAGGCTGGTGATGATGATGATGATGATGATATTCTTCTAAATGTAGGTAATTAAAAAAAAACACTTCCATTTTGTAATATTTAACAAAAAATAAAAATAATAACTACGGCGTTTATGTCGGGGAAGTCCCTTGACACTTTTTGGCTGTTTTGGTTGCAGTATAAAAAAGTACTTACATATTTAAATCATCGATTTTTTTAAAAAATCACTGTGTTTTAATCGCGACTTAAATTATATCATCCCTGGTAGTGTGTTTTGTGTGCATGCATGTGTACACGTTCCTGTGTGCCTTAAAATGATTGTCAAGTTCACTATGAAATCGGCATAAAACATGAGTTCTACTAAAACGATTTACTACTTTGTGTTTATCATAGTTGCGCCATGTACTGTCGGCAGTGTATCAAATGTTACAGTATGGCCTCGAACCAGCCCTTATTCCGTGCATAATAGAGGCGGCTTTCAATTGCAGCTAGCATTTGATGTGCTTATCGTCTATACCGCGCAAGGCCACCGACAAGGCTACGCGTAGCCACTGATATAATTGGACATTTTACTGTTGGCGATTTGTCATAGAATGAATGCCCAGTTAGTTTATGGAGCTCGTAAGTTGAAACTAAACTAATACTTTACTTTCATATGGATACGATCTATTGAGTAGATGTTGTGACAAAGATATGTACGAGTGATAACGATAAATAGAGCAATTATCAATTGTGTCTGGAATTTGATGCTTGAAATTGAAATTGAATTTTTTTTTATTGCCGAAGATAGTTACAAAATAGTGAACACTTATAGTAACACAACTTATTAAACGTAATTACATTATATACAGATTAATTACATTTCATTGATGATATGACATGTGATCATCGGCAATGGGTACCAATCTCAGCATAATACTGAGCTTAGCCCAGTGCTGGTTTTCAGATTGATCCCTGTGGCTGACAAGTTAAAACAATTTGTTTGATAATGGGGCATAATGAACAATAATATAATTATCAAATTAAACATTTTTCAGTAACCCCCGGCGTCATTAATCATCTATCTAACACCATCTCATTCAGACTATTCATAAGAGCCCAAACACGCTATACCTGCTGTAAGTTTCTGAAGAATTAAGCATTTCGTAGACTTTTTGATGGTATAGGATCAGCTCAAGGTTAGTATGTCATGGGAATGTCACTGAAGTGACAGTACAACAAATTTTAAATCAATCGGATCTGAAAAAGTTAGTAAAATCCTATTATCATGTAGAAATGAACTGATTGTCATCAAACGCCTGAACTGATCTTCATAAATTATAGCTAAGAACCACCGTAGTCACATCAACTTTCAAACAAAAAAAACCGAATCAAAATCGGTCCATTCGTTTAGGCGCTACGATGCCACAGACAGACACACAGATACACCGATACACAGATACACAGACAGACACGTCAAACTTATAACACCCCTCTTTTTTCGTCGGGGGTCAAAAATAATAATTAACATTAAATTTGACAGGATGGAAGAGTCTAGTACGGTGTGTGCGTCACAGCTTTGTGTATGTATACGATGCATCTGTGTACGTGATTCGTTTAAGGTGTGATTTTCTCTATTCTGTAAATCGGTGACTTTTTTAAGATTTTTTTTTGAAAGTAAAGTGGGGTTTTCTGTCGCTGTTTAACAACTTCCAGATCAAATTCCAGACAATTGATTTTTAATTGAGATAATACTACTTGACCGATTACGCAAGTTTTGTTCATTGAACTCTTACCCCCTTATTATGAAAGACTTGGTAGGTGGGTGCCTCGAACGCATTTTTCATCGGTAGGATTTCTTCCATAATTGCATTTTTCTACGATCGTGTTTTGTCACGTGTGTGTGCTTTATGTAAAATCGTATTTTTTCCTATTAACTTAACTATTACCTTAACTTTATTGTAGCAATTACAAATAAAGAAAGAAAACTATGAAAAACATATGCTCCAGGCGGGATTCGAACCCGCGTCTCCTGATTTCCGGCCAGACGCGATTACCACTACGCCTCCTGAGCACTAGGTATTACCTACTAATTCACCGCTTTCTTTCCTTTTCTTACATTTTTATAGCAACGTTTATCTCACCACTAATTGAAGTTAACACCTCTAAATATTAAAAAAAAATATTTTAATCTTATAAAAAATATTTTTCATACATACGCAAGCACTCACACACACACACACACCACACGCACACACGCATACACTCACTGGCTCACTCCCGTATTACACACATACATACACGTATTACACAAAATTACTGAGTTTTATTTCTTATTTCTTATTTAAATACCAGCCTTGAGACACGCATTTTATTACAAATACAATGTTATTGTTTAAGTTTTAATTTTAATATTAATTTCAAGTGTTAAACGCCACAGAGAAGAGGGTATTCTTCTAATACAGGTTCTACAAACTTAAAAGAAGATGTACCAACCCATATAATGTAATGTACTTGAAAGTTTAAATAAAGATTATTATTATTATTATTATTACCTCTAATGATCCGAAAGAACACTTATACAAGTATTTTTAAACTTCCAGTTAAGGTGAGAAAAGCTATTTTGATGTATTTGATACGTTAAAAACATTCGCCGCGGGTTCGAATTCCGCCTGGAGCACATGTTTTTTCATCGTTTACTTTCTTTCTTTAGTCCACGTTTTATAATAAGGGGGTTAAAGTTCCACATCATATCCTAATATCTCTCTTCACCCAATCTTACCCAAAATTAATTTTCTTGTAGCCACTCCAGCTCGAAGATAATACACAAGCCATGCAAGCCTAGGGAAAAGTTTTACATGGGTAAAGAAAGGAGTAAGTAATAGGTTTTTTCTTCAATAATCAGAGCGCCCAGTATGTGCATTCGTGCACCCGGCTCAAGTGGAAGTTACTGGTCCTAATTCTGTAGAACACAAATGCTAAGTCTAAATTTAAGTTCAGTGAAAGAAAGAAACAAAGAAACAAAGAAAGAAAAAATATTTTATTTAAATAGGCCACAAAGAAGCACTTTTAAATCGTCAAACAACACATTTTTATAACTATCACAAAAAATATATTAACTAACGTCATAATCTCTGTCTGTCTGTCATGTCTGGATTTACACCGGTTCCAAAAGTTGAACTACCGAGAAGATTCCGGCAACAAACTCCTGTAGTCACTATTTTCAAATATGAAATTACAATGTTTGTAGTTCTAAAATTATAACTTTAGCAGTGCAGCGAAAAAAAATTAATATTAGAACAGAAGGTATATCAACGTACCAAGAAAGTAGGTAGCCAATGTCAAAAATATTATCGTTATTTTCAAGCGATAATGCACAATCACAATAAAGGTATACAGAGGTATAGTCATCATCATCATCATTAGCCTATATACGTCCCACTGCTGGGCACAGGCCTTCCTACATGGGAGAAACACATGAGGAGGTTGGGCCATCACACCACCACGCTGGCCCAATGCGGGTTGGTGGTTTAAGCGGTTGCAGTAACAACCGGGACCAACGGCTTAGCGTGCCTTCCGAAGCACGGAGGAGCTCGAGATTATAAATTTGATTGACCCATCCCGGGACCGACCATGGCGAAAGTTGCTTTGTTTTCGTTATCGAAATCAGAGCGCTCAAACCACTACAGCACCGAGCACCGAGCTACCTGTTAATAGTCATAATACTCGTAAATAAACATATAAACACTCTAAACTAATTCTTGCTATCTTTTTCATTTTACATATTGCGAGAAAGAGATATACTGTACTTAAATTTAGAATTAGAGTGCGTCTTCAGAATCAGGCCCAGAGCTAAGCTGTTCGGCTTTAAGGACGTCGCTGCCCTACTGCATACTGACTGACTCGACAACTTTTTAGCCCATTCAATGCGGCGACAAAAATTGCTCGTATTAGCTGGGTGCGGACCGATTTACAGATGGAACGCCGATCGGCGTGTGCCGCACCTAGTTTGAAAATAAACACCGAGTTTTCCGCACTGAGAAATGGATTTATAATTTATATTGCCGAATTCATAAGTAAACACCAGAAGTACGCAATTTAGGTGAAAAAATATTATTTTAGTTTGTTTTCTGGAAGCTTGCACAAAATGTAACTATTTGTTAATTCCTGAACTTAAATTTTGATCATGTATATCTCTGACGATATGCGATTGCTTTGGTGGGAGATAAAATAGAATAGAATATCATTTATTGCTGAAACTGTGTAACAATGATGTGTTCGGGGATAGAGAGACCCCTCCCTTCGCTTACCACCCTTCCAAAACCCCAATAATCGTGGGTCCGTAAAGTACACTTTTCACAGAATTTGTAAAATTTTCATAACTGTCATTTCCTGAAGCAGCGATAATAGGGTTATTGTACTATCAAATGAGATACACATATTGAAAGCATTCTTTTTATGATTTTGTTTGACAAAGTTATGAGCATATTACGTTTAACGCCTATCGGCGTTACCTACAGCGAATGGATTGTTATTAAATGATATTTTCCTAGAGACTTATTTGAATTTTAAAATCGATGTTTGAAATGACTATGAGATGTAAAAATTTGTTTAATAAAAAAATATTATTATCTCGAAGGAGTTTATAATAGGATAACCCTATCCTATTATAAATTTCTTTAAGATAAAAATTTAATATCATTTTTCTAGCATGAATTAAAATGTATAAAAAAGTCAGTTTCCAAAGTAAAAACAGTGTATCTCCCGTGCTTTTGATGTCTAAGAACGCAGTTTTTAATAGGATAATAACGATTATTACTTTTGTTAATATTAACACACCAGTACACTTTGATAATTAACAATGCACTGACTGAGCAAGACAAAATGGTGGCGAATGAATGCTGTGAACTGCTATGCTGCCCCATACCCTTACTAGTGTAGCCATGTCACGCCTTGCATATTCCAAGTTAGAATATCGTTAAATAATTGATTTCTTTGATGACATTCATAGGAACCGAAAGAACCGAAAAACCCGGGTAATATATTTTTAAGAACCGGTTCTTTGAGAGCTAAAAGAACCGGGTAAAACCGGGTCTTTTCGGAACCGGGTAGAACCGGGTGCATGCCCTATAGGATAAGGTTCAAAATAAAATGAAAAATCTTAAATGAATATAATTTCAATAAAAGTAGCGCCAGTGACAAAATGAAGGTACAAAGAACAAGTGTTTATCTCCCAACCCCATGCTATTCGTAACTGAGTCACGGCAAGGTAAGGTGCACTTCAAATAAATACTGTCTTACTGATCAGCATGGAATGGAACTCAATAGAAGTCACTTCAGCATGGAATGGAATACTGAAGCATTAACGGTAAGGACGGTGTTATGACATGATTGATACAAGTATTAACGTAAAGATCAGTATGGGTATTGGCGATTATTAACTAGTAGCCGTTGCGATTTTTTTGCATATACTATATCACAGTATACGCAAAAATATCAGAACTATCTGTACCAGAAGTTTATTTTCTTTTCCTTATTTATTCTTGTACTAACAGCCGCATCATAAGTACAACATGTCAATTGAAAAATGACTCTTTAAAGTACATACCTTAGAGTCATTTTCCAAATGACAATGTCAAAATGAAATAAACCTAATAAATAGGGTCTTACTTAATAGTCTACTAGACATTAGTGATACTGTGATATAGTAATAAATATTTGTAAATAGAAATGCCTAATTTTATTTATCGTAATAAGTAAAGCATAGGCTTTGCTTAAATCAAACTCAGTTTCTCAATTATATTTCTGTCAATAATTGACTTCTAAATGCGAAGAAAAACAAGACTCAAATCTTCACCTTGAAGCCTTGCAGTATATCTTTAACTTTTAGAAGTCTGTATATATTCTGTAATTACTGTATAACCAAATAAGATTCTTCAAATGAAGACTCAAGGATTCATGTTTGAACCGATCGTCCGATCGGTTCTTAAATTTATGTGTTCAATAAATGCTTAGAAATATATCTAATCTAGAAAAATTGCCGTACCGCGCTAGCTTCTAACGCAAATACAGACAGAGTACAAGCAATTTTACAATACCGAGATCAGTGGTGACAGCGACCATTCGGACATTATTTTTTTCTATTTAATATATTTTTATAAATATATTTAAAAATAAAATCAAGAGTACAAATGAATATTAGGTATCTTCTTTATATCTTCTTCGTATCTTCTTGTAAGCAGTTCATTGGCGCAACATTCCAGACGCATTGAGCATTAACTGTTTAATGTCTTGCGACGTGAACTGGTCTCCAAAGAGACAGCTACGTAACGCAAGATGCGACAAGAATGTCATGCCATTACTTGTTGACTTCTTCTTTCTTGCTGTTTAAATAGTTTTCTTTAACTTTCAGTTTGTCAATTACGTTACTTACAATCCTCATTCTCCTGTATGATCACGGATTCATATCTAAAAGTCACATTCCGTCTGTCTCGCTTTGAGGCGCTGCGATAAAAAGCGACAGGTGTAGTTTCGGTGATAGCTCGCGAATATTCAAAATTAATGAAGATTTATTGCTGTTTTCCTACTACTGTTGTTTTTAAATATATTTTTTTATCTAATTAATTTTTTCTACAAAATACATATAAATTTGCTTTGATGATGTAGATAGATAGACAAACATTTATGTACAGTGGACAGCAAATAAAGCGTTTGACCTTGAGGTCGGCCTTACTGCGTTCTAATAGAGGCGGTTTTCGTAGCGCAACTGTTACACTTGAGTTACTACCGTCTGTACATAAACCCTTGAGGATTTTTCCGTACACGACTTTGTTTTAAATATGTTATGAAACCCCAAAACATGATAGGAAACTATTTTCTTCATAGAGAAAACTCCTAAGACGAACTTTTTTCCGTTCTATAAGCAAAGGGATGAATATTTAAAGTTTATTAGATAGCATTAAAACTATTTTTTTTTTCAAATATCTGTATTTTTTTGAGAAATAAGTTATTTTCATTTTTGTCTACGTTACGCGCTCAAGCGGTATTGTTGCCTTTTTTTGTTCCGCTAAAAAGTGGTTTCTCTATAGAAGGATAGAAACTATGTCACCGAAAGCAAGTCACGAAGTGCTGCCTTAAAGAGGCTGCACCTATTGCCTTAATAGGAGTTTATCTTCATAGTTGATGATGCTGTCTTCCTGATGAATATACCCCGAGCTAACCCACCATTCGACAAGACTGAAGCGATGAAACGCTCTAGTCGAGCGGAATGATGGGTTAGACCAAGGACAATCTTCTGGATGCTGCGCTCTTCTTTCTTGTTATAAATTGATCTGGACACGTAAGAAAAAAGGGAGGGAGAAAGGAATATTATTTCATTCTGTTATAGTTGAACGATTTTCGCTACGCTAACGCCATCTATCGTCAAGTGCAATATACGTGAAAATAACTTTTTCTGCCAAATTTTACTGTCATCCAATTGTCAAAATCCAATTAAGTCACCCCATAACACCAATATTGGAGTAGCACCTGGAAACCTAACCCAGCCATCACAGTATCTACCGGTAGCATGTTAAAATGCATAAATCACATGAAAACTCATAAATTAATACCTTCTACCAATCTGGAAAAACCAAATTGTTCCAACTTGGAGTTTATCGTAGTAACACTTCTTTCTTCAACTTTTAGTCCGCATGTGCCGCCTGTACAACGATTTATACCAGCATAATGACAACTTACGATATTTTCATCTCAAATCCAAATATCTTCAAGAGACATGTCTGTGTACTCCTTATGTAATTTGTCATAGTCGCATTGTATTAGTTAAAAAAAGACACTAACTTTAATTATAACTTATGGTTCTTATACTACCTATAGCATAAGCACGTGACACATGTTTTAGGGTTGCAGTCTAGCACATAAGTATTTTTTTTTATACCACTTAGGTGGCAATCAAGCATACGGCCCACCTGATGGTAAGTGGTTACCGTAGCCTATGGACGCTTGCAACACCAGGGGCAGTGTTATAGTAGTGTGTAACTCGCATAAGCTGTGCTATGATATACTCTGTGGTGATCTATCTAGTTTATGTTAAGTCAAGAGGATTAAATACGTTTTCCAAATTATCCTGAGTATTAATAAATTACTCTTGTACTCTTAAGAATACCAGATATAACAGGCATCATATAAGTTTGTTTTTTGTATGGTATTGACTGTTGTGTCTAACCTCAGCCCGTTGGCTTACGAGAAAAGATCTTACCTGACTAGTGTTGGTATCAAAGACGGCGTCATAGCCGTACACCCTCGGAGGCTCGGGCGGCGTCACGTTGTTCCTGGTGACAGCCACCGTGTTGTGGACGGCATCCACTGACACGCAGTTGTACGCAGACTCCAGCTTCTCCCGCTGGTCCATGGGGCGGACCCTGACCACCACACGGACATTCTCGACCGTTGGGGCCGCTACCTCGGCATCCTTTAAGAGGGAATATGTAGCATTCAGAAATATTTATTTCACTTTATACTTTCATGGTCATTAACATTTGAAATAGAAATATCTAAACGAGCAGAGCAGTCGCCCGGATTGTGAAAGGTCGCTCCCCGCCTCAGAACGTGAAATTTTTCTAGTTTGGATATTTTTATTAGTAAATAAATTTTTCAAACATTTATAATGATGTTAAAATAAAAATTAGAGTTCTATTCGGGATATTTACCCTGTAATTTCTTTGTTAGGAGTTCCCGATATTAATTACGTGGTAAATAAATATCCCGAATATAGCTCTAATTCAAATATTTATTTATTAGGTACACAATAGCTTAGTCACTATTACATTAAATGGCTTGGTTACAAAGTTTTGTAACTAGACAATAAGACAAAGTAGGAGGTATACACACAGCAGTACCAAGTAAAACCAGTGGAATACATCAATTGTTACACTCAAGCACTAAACTAATGCACCAGCCAGAACACGCCACTTTAAAGGAGATGTTTCATATGATTTTTTGAGATACTGTACATAACAAACTGTGTATCTCAAAAAATAAAAAAAATCTCCCAAATCCACGAAAATACTAACGACTAAAAGCCAGTGAAACGCTATCACAAATGGAATACAAATATAACCCTGCTGAGATCTCGTTAGTTACGATAGTGTTGATAAGTCTACGGTTCCAGCAGTACTCTTCTTATGCTATTAATGCTGTCATTAAATATAACCAACTCAATATTATTGTCATGTTATATCAACTCATTTGGTGAATTCTAAAACCTCTTTTAAAATATCCCTAGTAACACAGATGTCCCAGAAATGTATGGAGACCTAGGTCTATGTACACTATACTGAAAAAAGGCATAAAATCTGCAGAACAGTTTTCAACTGTTCATTTTCTTTTATTTGCTTTGTTAAGTGGTACAAAACAAGATTTAAAAATAAAACTGTAACACAGCCCAACATTCATCAAAGCGCCATTGGGCCTAATTCTGGGAACACACTTTAATTCTAAATTTAAGTACAGTATATCTCTTTCTCGCAATAAGTAATAGGAAAAAAATAGCAAGAATCTGTTTAGAGCTGTCACTTAAATTTAGATAGATTTCAAAGAAACCATAGACAATTTTAGACAGAATGTACGGAGGTGCCTCCTAAACATTGCATTTTAGCACGTTCAATAAGGTCGAAAATTGAACGCACCTTTCTAAATGTCACTTTATATGACAGCCATCCTTTTCTTTTTGATTTTGAGAGAATGAAATAGACTGAACTTAAATTTAAACTTAGCATGTGTGCACCAGAATTAGGGCCATTGTTGCGTGGTACAAAACAAGATATTTAAAAAAAAAACCATATCAGGCAAAATATTTATCATAGCGCCTTTGGTGGTGACACTTTGGTGATGTTTAGTTGACTTCTATGTCGGCCATAATATTGCCATATTGAATAATGGAGAAATCAACGAACGATTTCAACTTTTATACAAAGAAACTCATTGTTAGTATTGTTCCCGGATTCAGAAGATTTTACCGGAGTTTATAAGATAGTGTACATATACCTGTTCAGATATGAAACATCTCCTTTCGCTCTAAGACGCCAATACATGTCAGGTGATCACTTTGACGTAACCTGTTGTCAAACACTGATGGATTGCTATGGTGATTTAGCTGGATTTGTTTTTTCTGCGTCTAATGCTAACAATAAGTGGCATCATACACTGGGCCTGATTCTGAAGACACTCTAAGTTTAAATTTAAGAACAGTATATCTCTTTCTCGCAATATGTAAGAGAAAAAAGATAACAATAATTTGTTTAGAGCTGTCAACTAAATTTAGACAGAATGACGCCGACGACGTCTTACTCATTTAACAATTACCTACTCTTTAAACTTATTTGTGTGTACATGCATTTGTGTAATAAAATAGAGATAAATAGATACTCTTAACACATATATATATATCAAAGTTAAATGTTTAACAAATTATCATGAGCGTAACTACGTAAATGTTATATATATATATACATATACACATATACAAATACATTGGCTTTTTGATTAGTTATAAAACTATGTAATCAAGTTATTTGATGTAATAGTGACTGTAAGCTGTTCTGTGCACCTAATAAATAAATAAATAAATAAAAAATAGTTGTCACCAAGATTTCAAAGTAAAAGCTTAAAAAAAAATGTTAAATCATATGATAGCCATCCTTTTTGATGATAGAAATGCACTGAACTTAAATTTAAACTTAGCATGTGTTTTCCAGAATTAGGGCCCCTGATATTGATGTTTGTTGTCTACTGACCTGAGAGTGATTTAATTGCATTTTGTTAATCAAATATTATTTAAATTCTGTAATAATATAATAAAGTACTGTTTTTAGGAATTCTATTTTAGAAACAACCACTAAGGGTAAAAACTCTAGGGTTAATCTTAATTTAATTTGAATACAGTCAATATCCCTATTACCTGAGCTATCAGAGTGCTCTAAAAGTAAAAAGCAACCATATTACTACAGCATAAGAATCGACATTCTGTTCATAAAATAAAACACATTTTCACATCTCCAGCACGATGCTTTTGCTGCCTAAAAACTAACAGTAAAGTTTCATTTTGCTCACATGTAAGGTAATTTAATTTCATTTTCGAACACAGTGTTTTTTATTGTTTGGCGTCCCAGTATTTTTTTTTACTGGCCTGGATGAATGTCCTTTAGGCCAGTGTAGCTCAGAAAAACTATTCTACGTTCAAAAATTCTTAATAATCTACTTGGTTTTAAATTTATTGAACATAGATATAATTGAAAACTACAAACACAATTTTGAGAAAAAATCATAATATTATTTTCAAAATAGTAGCTATTTCAGTTTTGACTTAAAATAATCATCACCAGCCTATATACGTCCCACTGCTGGGCACAGGCCTTGAGACACATGAGGAGTTTTGGGCCATAACACCACCACGCTGGCCCAATGCGGGTTGGTTTAAATAATTTACAGTTATGTTTTAAATAATAAATATAGGTATATTTATGCTTCTTCATTTCCTGCATATATAAAATATTACAATAATAGAACTGATTGTAATTAAAATATAATAACACTAAAAAATTTCACGTCCTGAGGCAGGAATCGAACCCGCGACCTTTCGCAATCCGGGCGACTGCTCTGACCACTGAGCCACCCAGGACTTGGGATATCCCTGTGAAATTCTTCTAGTCTATCTGTATTTGCGTTTATGAGCTAACGTGGCTCAGTGGTCAGAGCAGTCGCCCGGATTGCGAAAGGTCGCAGGTTCGATTCCTGCCTCAGGACGTGAAATTTTTCTAGTTTTATTCTATTTTAATTACTAAGTAATTTTTCAAACATTTATAATAATGTTAAAATCAAAAATAAAGAACTGATTGTACTTAATGTAACCTAATATTTTTCTTGCTAGGAAAGGTGAATAGTTGTATGTTTGACTCGAGAGATAGTTTTCTTTGTCTCATGTGTCTTTCAATCACTTACGGTGCTCAGTAGTCTGTTTTAATTCCAGCTACTACTTCGCTAGCTCTTGATTTAAGTCAGCACTTGTAGCACAAAAGAAATTTGCTCGATTGTTAAAGAAAACTATTTCGAACATTAGAACCCGTCATGAGGTTGGAGATTCTTTGTCTAAGATTTAAGTTATGCTACAACTACAAACAGACAAGGTAAGATCAGCAGACGTAAGAGAAAAAACTAGGATGACAGGATATACTCACTCGCATTGACCAACTGAAATGGCGATGGACAGGCCACACTCTTAGGGACAGTATGGACAAGTGGAGCAGACAACTCATTCATTGGTATCCCAGAGACGGAAAAAGAAAAAGAGGCCGTCAACACAGTAGATGGGAAGACGAACTGCAAACCACACTAGGTCCTCTTTGGACTAGAGTGGCTCTCGACAGAGGACAATGGAAGTAGTTGGAGGAGGCCTTTGCCTTAAGGCACTCGGAAACACGCGATATACTATAATAGACTGAGAACTGTAAACGAAATTGATAAGTATGTTTCCGAAATAAAGGCTATTTTATTTTATTTATTTATTTATTACAACTACAAACAACATACAAATCTATCATTGGAGTATTAGTTATGTATTCATATTGAAGAGTTATGTATTATTAAATAGTTGGGAGGTGGCCTATGCCAAAAGGCACACTAAGTTGAGAGATTTTTTATAGTGTGTTAATAATCTAAGTTTGAAATTGTACTCTTAACCTAGAAATATGGGCTATTTTTATTTTTATTTTATATCAAATAAAATTAACATTGTTTTATTAATATTTTTGATGCAGTTGTTGTGGCCTGCTTTCCACAACTTGCATTTTTTTACTTATGTGTTATTATAATGTGTATTTTTAATACATAGGTATATTAGATAAAATGATCATTATCAATAATAAATTACAAGTGAAATACATTTTTAAAATATTTACTTTACTTTTTTCTTTACTCACAAATATTTTAGCAGTAATTGAGCCATTAGTTTATGCTCTAAGTATTTGTTTAAAAGATTTTAGTTAAAAATATAAGAAAAGGTCATTATTTTCGGAATCCTTCAATTTTTGTCTACATTTTGGTATCATATATTCACCTCAGGTGAATGAAATGGACCAAATAGTATGAGTTATTAGTGGCCTCCTTAACTAAGTCCAAGTTGCCATAGCAACCCTTTCCATTCTAAGCTATACAATATTTTATAATTTAAAAACTTGCTTGCATCGCCATCAAGTAATTTAATAGCTTGAAAAGATGATAACTTTATGCAGACAAAAGACCTGCAAGGTCTGTAACAAAATAATAGGACATTTTGATATTTCGAAATATTTAAAAGACCTGTAACTTTATTCTTCTTATTTTTCCTTTCTGAAATTTGACATAGGCACTCTATTTCTTCTAAAAAAGTTTGCCACTATAGGGGCAGCCTAAAAAATTCACAAGGTAGGTACTACATATAATCATACCTACTTAGTTAGTTAATTAATGTTACCCACCATTGCAAATATCTTTACATGAAAACTCATTAAATAACGGTAGGTTTTTTTTTCAAATTACTAGAAATTATTAGGGTAGTCGTAATTTTTTTGAGACAAACAGCTACTGGAGTGCCTACTTGAAAAAATGAAACAAAAAAATGAATAGGTTTAGCTAACTATTTGGTATAAAAAACTTCCTGCTTACTATTTCGAAATTACGTTAGAAAAATAACCTTGAGTAATGGTGTAATAATTTGCATATTTCACAATTTACAGAGTAAGCGCCATGAAAACGTGATTCGAATTGGAAACGTGAAAACCCCTAAATGTGGCTATGAAAGCATGGAGTTTCAACAAAAAAAAGTAGGAAATTTACTTACGAATCTGTTTCTAATCCACCAAATGGTGCCACACGCGTTATCTTACCGACTAACTAGCGAACTACGCAGAATGACGAAATCTGACGAATACGTGTAAAATGACCCTGAGGATAATTTATGACTCACTAAATGTTGGTTGTTTCAAAAATCAAGAAACACTGCACGAAAATTAAATCACGGTTCATGAGAATATTATAAAACGAATTGATTGATCACACCAAACGTTATTTAATTTAAAAAGAGGAAATGATTATGAAACAACGTTTTCAACGTTTCCGGATGCAGGATTTGCAGAATGATAAGAATTTTACACTTACAGGCATTTCGAGTGCTCCTCACTGACTGGATCACGGGAACATGAATTTTACTCTGTACGGCACAAAGAGTTACGTCTTTTGTTTGCCGAAAATTGGAAAAATCAATACTGATGACCTACTTTTTCCGTTTCAATTTCCTTTGAGAGCGAAATGGAAATGACGTGACGTTTTCTGAAAGTGCTGCCAATTTAACTTTCACAAAAACTACTACTTCGACAACATGTTTATACCAAATTCTATTAAATCAGCGAAAGAAATTCCCTTTAATTTGTATTAAAAATATTTCTAGTTTTTATGCAATTTACTTCGCATATAAAAGATTATTTCTTTATTTCACTTCAGACAAATTGCCATTTTTTTTTAAACACCGCTGCCATATCATTACTTTACAAACATCATGACTTGCAAATATTTTTTTTTATAACAATCACAATATAAAAACTTTTTTGCAAGAGGAGTCTATTGTCGTCTTTTTTGCAAGACGAGTTATAAATGTGTCGATTTCATCTTTTGTTTATTTTTCATTAAATTTGGTTTAACAAAATTTCATTTAAGGTTCTTAACCCTCCTAGACAAGATGCCATTCGATATTTGCTATAGATAAGCGGAAAATATTCATTGGAAAATATTTGGGACTTAACATTTGCGTTTAAGATTTGATAAAGATATGTCAAATTTTGTACAAAATTTGACATAATATCTATTCAGCAACAGCAATACTGATTTTCAAAAGGCATCTAGTCTATGGGGCACGACCGCTTCATTCACTAGCACGTTGTGACTGTACTTCTCATCTTACCTATTTTTTACAGAAAGTAAATATGAAAAAAAAACATTACCACCACTTAACGGCAGCTTGTAGCAGTAGTATCATCATCATAGTCATCATCATCAGCCTATATAAGTCCCACTGCTGGGCACAGGCCTTCCTACATGGGAGAAACACATGAGGAGTTTGGGCCATAGCACCACCATGCTGGCCCAATGCGGGTTGGTGGGTTAAAGTGGTTGCAGTAACAACGGGGACCAACGGCTTCACGTGCCTTCCGAAGAACGGAGGAGCTCGAGATAACAAACTTTGATAGACCCATCCCAGATCGACCATGGCGAAAGTTGCTTTGTTTTTCGTATCGAAACCAGAGCGCTCAAACCAATTCGCCTACGAGCTCCTCCAAGCAGTAGTATACTCGTATCTAATAATTATTTATTTTTGTTGATTATGTCGAAGTTTCGAAATTCCCCTTATGCCTACTTTTGGTCAAAATATTTCTACCTATAAGCTTTCAATTTGTAAATGCCTTGGCTAAGTAAAATATTAAATATGAAATCGACAAACATCCTCTTTGAACAAAGTAGCACATATTTTTATATTTAACGTAACTGTGAGTAAAACAATAATAATAATATTCATACACTCACACCTATTATCTAGCCCAAAGTAAGCATCATTAAGAGCTTGTGTTATGGATACTAGATAACGGATAAATAATAATTATGTATAAATATTAGAAATATACTAAATAAACATATAAACATCAATGACTCGTGAACAAATGCTCGTACTCATCATACAAACATTTTCTCCTACCGGGATTTGAACCCGGAACCTCCCAACCAAGTAGCCTGTATAGTAAGGGGCACAGACCATTCGGCCAGCCGGTCGTCAATGTTCAAGGAATAATAATAACAATCGTAATATATATTTTTTCCTAAATTTATTTATTATTTATTTTTATTTTATTTTTTTCTATTCTATGAAAATCTTTTTAAAATTAGAATAGAAGTTAAATAACTTCTTTCAACACCATTGTCATAGATTTCATATTTTATGTGAAATATTAAATCAAATGAAATATAACGAAATAACACCCAATGAAATTAAATTAACTGAATGAATAAATAAAATGCAAATGCTTAAAATCAAATTAAATGCAATAAAATTTTAAAAAATAAAATTGAAAATGAAAAAAAAAAATTAAATGAAAATGTCTTTTCTTTGTCGTAATTCCAGAACTTGGAATTCCTTGCCAGCACATGTGTTCCCTCCTTCCTATATCATGGGTTCCTTCAAAAGAGGCGTGAAAAAGCACCTTTCGGGCCGGCAAGGTGGAGGCGGCTAGAGCAGTGTCTGAACTGCACTAGCTGTCTTCGCATATGGACTCTTCTTACCGCTTCACATCAGGTAGTGTTGAGTCATTTGTCGTGCTTTGTATAAAAAAATAAATGAAAAGAATTTGGGTAAAGCAATTCCAATTACATTTATTTAATCAAATTAAGTTAAAAAATAATAAATAAAGGCTTATCATAATTACAATAAACAATAAATTTTAAAAAAATATTACAAATTATCGAATAGGTAATCACTAATTGGTTCTCTATTTTTTGCATAAAATTTGTGCCATAATTTAACATTGCATACTTTTGTTTATGCTCATAATAGCTACGCACAATATTTATTCGGCATAACTTTTAGGACACAATTTTTTAAAGCATAACTACTATGTGTGTAAAAATGAAATAAATAAATCTAAATCTATGAGCATTAAAATTGTTATGCATACTATTCCACAGCCTAAATTTACTTGCGCATAATGATAATTATGCATATGCATTAAAAGCATAAAAATTAGTAGACACCTGAAGTGTTAAAAGTAAGTTTTGAAAATTTTGTGTTAGCATTTAATAAAGTACTTTTCGTAAATAAAAAATACACGTTGGTGGCTTGAAAGATAAAAAAAATAAAAGATGTGATAGCATACCTTTATATAAAAATAAACTTAGAAAACACGTAAGGAAATTGTACACTTAATAAAGGCCTCAGAGGTAAATATTTATGATACCACAAAATACTTATATTTTTCATATCTCATTGTAAATGAACTAATTTAAGTTTGTATGAGAAATAAATTTCTTCAAAGCTAAACCTAAAAGATGATGCAAATAGTATTGTCTTACAGATGATGCAAAGTCAAATCCTGGTAAAATAATAACTTAACATGGCATACTTTTCCTTACGACTTTTGAGCTTTTTGCCTACTACTATTAGATGAATAAACAATATGCCTTTTAAGTTTATGCAAATCAAAATTAGGCCAAAAACCATTAGCCTAAACTATATTTATATTTACTGAAATAGTATGCCATAAAATAAATATATTAAATCATTATTATGACAAAAAATATGCCGAACAGTTCGCTGTGTTTCGGATTGAAGGGAAAGGTCCTTAGGCCTCAGGATGACAACGCACCTGCAATATCAAGTGCTTTTCCTTGTTATTGCAGGTGTCTATAGGCGGCGGTAACCGCATACCATCAGGTGGGCCGTCAGCTTGTTTGTCATCTAGTTGTATAAAAAAAAACTCGTTATGCCTAATTAAATGAAGACAAAAAAATTGTCGGAAAACAACATTATGTCGCTGTAGTATACATTAGGGAGGGATTCCTTGTCCCTCACTAATGTATACAGGGACAATGTTGTATACTTTGTGAAACTAACCTTAAAGTTAAATATTTGACTAAACTAAAAACTACTAAGGTAGTAAGTCTATTTATAATCCGGGCACCCCGTCTTTAATTGGGTCTTTTATGAGGTCTATCTTTTTAGTTTTAAAAAATGTTTAAAAAAATATAATACTCGTGTTAAACATTATTAAGAAAATAAAATTAATTGTTCGGAATAAGTGGTGAAATTATTATTCCATAAATATAATAAGATCTTAAAAAATAAATACTTGTTAAAAAGCATTCACTAAAAGAACTTACTGTATCTGTCAAAAAAAATCTAGAAACGTCAAAATCACACTATGTTTATTTTCGACTAAAAACAAAAAAATCTCGTATTTACCTACCTTCCATGGCTTATTTGTTACTAACAATAAAATTAGGGAGTTCTGACGTCGAATAATTTTTTAAGAGAACAATGTCCTTAGAAGATAAGGATGAATTGATCCATATCGATAGTGTCGACGTCAACGACTGCAATGAAAATGTTTCTCTTTGCGAAACAATAAGTGATTCTGGTGTATCAAACGTGGATTCTAGTTCTCCTGTGTACTCTCCATCTTCTGACTCAGATATATCGCCGAAGAAAACCGTAGAAGATGTTGAAAAGGTTATTAACTTGAGAGGTACAGAAAATTGCGTTGATTCTTTGCCCTGTAGTCCTGTTCCGATTTCTCCTGATGACAATGACCTGATAGACAACATATCTAGCGTAGAAAAATATTCATTATCTAAGAATGATAATACACTGAGGATAAACATCTTACAAACCAAAGATTCCAATAATTTTAGCTGTAAAGCTGATCAAGGAGTATGCCATACAATGGGACCTGAAGGTAAAGATAGTGTAGATGTCACCACGGAAGATGAATATATTGAAACTGAATATAAAAATGTGATTAGCACTCTTACCTCATCTACTGTAAGCTTGAATGAACAAAATATGCCTTCCATTAATAATAATATAGTTATTTCCAAATCAACATATAGTAGAAGTGCTGAAAACATATCAAGTGTTGACCAAAATTTAAATAAGATGACGATGAATTCTTCTAATGATGAAATAAACACTGAAAAAGTGCTTTCAGAATTTCAAAACAAAAAAAATAAGGTAACTGCAACCCAAAAGATACCAGAACAAGTAAATATAGATGCACGGTATGCTAGATTACCGAAAGAACTCATACCTCAAGACCTTGGTAGTATAGTTAAAAATGTTCATGGTATCTTTTCTACAGTCAGCGGGAGCTTGAAGAATGCGTATAACAACACTCATAGAATATCAATTCAAAAGGCACCTATTAAAAATATAACTAAACCAATACCGAATGGTAAGGTTATGAATTACATTTTCGAAGGGGAAACAATAGAAGAAGCACCCTCAGAGATGATCAATGGAGTTGAAAAAACAAATAATCCAGTTGATACTACAAATGATTTGTATTCTGGCTTAAAAACAGAATTGGAAAGTATTGAATCTGATAGTGATTCCAAGAAAGATGTGCTGAAGTTACAGGTGGAATCTTTAGAGAGGTTATTAGCAGAACAGAGAAAAGAGAACGCTTCCTTGAGAGACAGGGTGAAGCAGCAGCTCGATGAGATGCAGGAGAGAGATCAAACTTTTAAGGATTTAGAAACAAAGCTGGATCTGGTGAGATTTAAAATTTAAGTGATATCTTATTTCAGCTGTGAAACAGTTCGCTGTGTTTCGGATTGAAGGGAAAGGTAGCCAGTGTAATTACTGGGCATGGACGGCATATCATCTAAGGCCTCAGGATGAAAACTCACCTGCAATATCAAGTGATTTTTCTTTTTCATAGCAGGTGTATATTGCTTGTCATCTAGTTGTGTAAAAAAAATGATATATCCATTTTGGTATCTTTTTCTTGAAAAGTCCAAAGGTACCCTAATTAAGTGGTTCAAGCAGTCGCCCGGATTATAAAAACTTGCGGGTGACCTAAACCTTAAAAACAACAATAAGTTGCACAATGGAGGGCCTCATCACTAAAAGTGATCTCATATAGGCAATGTTAGGACGGACACTATATTCAACAAGAAATTGGTGGTGTATGACAATTCACTGAAAATTAACCCAAATATATGTGAAAACTATAATACCTTGTACCTTGATATTTTTTCTTAGTCATCTGTCTTAGTCATCCATAGAACAAGTTCTTAATTATGCTTTTTGTATAATAGGTGAGGGTGTAAGAATATTATTACTATTAAAAGATTTTATTATTGGAAATAATTACCTGTATTTTACCAGTTTAGATGGGCATAGGATAAAAATAATAATAATGGCCCTAATTGTGGAGAACACATGCTAAGTTTAAATTTAAGTTCAGTCTATTTCTTTCTTTCAAAACGAATACGAAAAGGATGGCTGTCATATAAATTGACATTTAGAAAGGTGCGTTCAATTTTCGACCTTATTGAACGTGCTAAAATGCAGTGTTTAGGAGGCACCTCCGTACATGCCGTCTAAAATTGTCTATGGTTTCTATGAAATCTATCTAAATTTAACTGACAGCTCTAAACAGATTCTTGCTGTCTTTTTCCTATGACTTATTGCGAATAAGAGATATACTGTACTTAAATTTAGAATTAAAGTGTGTTCCCAGAATTAGGCCTAATATATAATATAATAATAATAATAATATAATATTTATACACTCACACCTATTATCTAGCCCAAAGTAAGCATCATTAAAAGCTTGTATTATGGATACTAGATAACGGATAAATAATGATAATAATATGTATATAAATATTAGAAATATATTAAATAAACATATTAACATCCATGAGTCGTAAACAAATGCTCGTACTCATCATACAAACATTTGCTCCGACCGGGAATCGAACCCGGGATCTCTTGACCGAGTAGCCTGGGGTACAGGCCACTCGGCCAGCCAGTTGTCAAATGTGTGAGTGTATGAATAATAATTATATTCATACACTCACACCTATTATCTAGCCCAAAGTAAGCATTGTTAAGTGGAAATGCTCATACGTATATATTTATTCATACTCATACATTTGCTCCTACCGTGATTCGAACCCCGGACCCCCCGACCAAGTAACCTGTATAGCAAGGGGCACAGATCACTCGGCCAGCTGGTTTTCGACTTCCTGTTTTAAACATTCCACCCCGAATATTTCAGATGAGCAAACGCGTTGAACAAGCCGAACGCGAGAAAGACGCAGCAGTAATGCGCTACGCTAGCGTTGAGTGCGCCGGTATTGAAGCTAAGCGTACAGCAGACAAGGCGGCAGCAGCTGAGCGAGCCGCACTCCATGAGGTCGAGTTACTGAACAGCAAGCTGAAGTCTGCCGCCAGTGAGAAGCAGAGGATATGCCAGTTGTACGATGATAAGGTAATGTAGCTGCCACCAGCCCTTTTTCACGTTGGAAAATCCTTCATGGATGCCCAGAGGAGGGTGGGGCTGCCTCTGGGTTATGTGTGAGTCTCCGGAGCTGTTCTCCAGTATAATTACTAAACTTTTTGCAAACACTACTATACGCCTTAAACTATGTGACTAATGCTCGATTGCCACCTTAGGGCTATAAAAAATATCTATCTCTGATTTTATGTTGTCTATATTGCAGAGAAGGCAAGGGGCACTAATGTCCATACAGCCATTTCGCAAGTATTTTCTTTAATTCTGCAATTATTGCATTGAAATGATAGTGTAACACATTTCAAAACACCATGGGAGAGTTTGGCGCGAAATATATGATGACAATCTCCATGATGCTACTTTGATAAGATAACCACAATAAAATTCTCAAAGTGTTTCGCATGAAAGACACAGATATTGTAATGATCTTTCAATTGCACGTCAACACAAACAATTGCATAACAAAACAACACCAATTATAAAACAGAACATTCGCTCAGACATAATTTAGTAATTAAATAAAAATCTTGACTGACATCAAATCCCGCCAAAAATTCTTTTAATCTATCTGTATCTGCGTTAAAATTCTAAGCTTACACCTCCGTGCCCACACCATGGGCCTGATTCTGACGTCATGCTCTTTAACTAAATTTAAGTACAGTTTATCTCTTTCACGCAATATGTAATAAGATAAAGATAGCAAGATTTTTTGGAGCTGCCAACTATATCGAGAACATAGACAAACTCAGACGGCGTGTACGGAGGTGCTACCTAAACTCTGCATTTTATCACGTTCAATAAGGTCGAAAATTGAACTCACGTTTCTAAATGGCAAATTATATGACGGCCATCTTTTTTGCGAGATCCATTCATATTGCGAGAAAGAGATGTACTGAACGTAAATTTAGATTTAGACTTAGCATTTGTTCTTCAGAATCAGGGCCAGTGTCTATTGTATTCCATTTCAACATCAGAACAAGTATTGTGAGGGTGTATAACACAAATACAGACAGAATCGAATAAAATACATAGGGTTACTTACTCTAAGTCCTTGGTAGCTCAGATGGTTAGAGCAGTATGCGGCGGGCCGGCCTCACACCGCGTTATAACTGTGAAGACTCGGTATAATTCGGTGGAAAGAGACGATACACGATAGAAAGAGAGGCAACAGAGGTGAATTTATCGGAAGCTACATACGACAGTTGCACTACGAAAGCCGCCTCTATTACGAGCGCAATAAGGGCGGTCTCATGGTCAAACTGTTACGTTTGATGTGCTTTCAACGATGCGCTGGTGCGACCTGTATTGCACTTTATTGTGTCATAGCAAGAGTCTCTATTCAAATGATTGTGCGCAGAGCACCTTCTGCCCCTATTTATGTATTCTGTGTTTACCGTCCCGTATTTAGGGCCTTTTCTATTTTAGGTGTACCTAAGGCATTTCGCTGTGTTTTGGATTGAAGGGAAAGGTAGCCCGTATAGGGTCGTCTGGGTAGGTACCACCGCCTTTCTATGGCTGTCCTTTCGTATCTCGTTCGGAGAACAGTTAGCTGTGTTTGGATTGAAGGGAAAGGTAGCCAGCGTAATTACTGGGCATGGAAGGCATTTCAACTTAGGGCTCAGGATGACAAAGCCATGCTATACCAAGAGATTTTTCCTTTGTTGTTGCAGTTGTCTATAGGGGACGGTAACCATATACCACCAGGTAGACCGTCAGGTGTTTTGTCATCTAGTTGAATAAAAAAAAGTTTTTTTTTGACGCCAGTGCCATGAGCTGTCCAACACCGAGCGCGAGCTGTCGAAGATCCGTGAAGAGCAGAAGGAGTTGGAGGGCAGGCTCAAGTGGACCCAGAGCAAGCTACGGATGGAGATGGATGCTTATAAGGTAATACTGCTATCTTCTGTCAGGAGTGTCAGAAGATCAGTTCAGGCGTTTGATGACTATCAGCTCATTTTTTACACGATAAAAGAGTTTTACTAATTTTCACAGATCCGATTGATTTGAAATTCGGTTTGCTGTCACTTCGGTGACATTCCCATGACATACTGACCTTGAGCTGATGCTATACCATCAAAAAGTCTGCGGGATGCTTAATTCTTCAGAAACTTACAGCAGATATAGCGTGTTTGGGCTCTTATGAATAGTCTCAATGAGATGGTGTTAGATAGATGATTATTGAGGCCAGGGTTTTTATTTAATTTTTTTTTTTATATATTTTCTCTTATTTTCAGGAAAGTGCAGAACGAGCCGAGAAGCTGACACAGCAGGTGACAGAGTTAGAAGCAGCTAAAGAAGCGGCGGTGACCAACGCAGGAGACAGCGCGAAAGCCAAGGTGCTAGGTAAGTCAGTAGGTTCTTTTTCTTCAATTATGTGTTCTCGTTTTATTGAAATCTGCCAACTTTGCCACACTTTTATGACTTTTGTGTTGCCACTTTATACGATACGTATTTTAGTTCATTGTTTTTTTTACACAATAATATAAAAGAGTTTTGTGTTGTTTAATGGAGACCATGTTATTAGTACCTACTTACATTATTGTCTACAAAATAAAATAGTGATCATCAGCTGGCTAAACCATCTCCAATTCCATCCTACTGCGACTGCTTTAACCAACCAACCCGCACTGGGCCAGCGTGGTGGTGTTATGGCCCAAGTCATGTATGTGTTTCTCGCATGTAGGAAGGCCTGTGCCCAGCAGTGGGGCGTATATAGGCTGGTGATGATGTTGATGATGAATATTTTAAATAATTTGGAATGTAAGCTAGTATTAAGGTTTACACTATTGAATTATTTTACCTGTAGTGATAACTGTGAGTTTGGTGAATTTATTTCACATGATAATATACATATATATTTTTTTAATTTATCATCTCTGTACCTCCAAAAGTTATCGGTGATATTTTAAATTTGGGATGTTGCCAAGTTTGAATATGGCGCTATTTTTCAAAAGTACGGAAAATATACGCCACTGTTTGTTACCCATGAAAACAAATAAAAATTTATGGATATGGAATAATGTGGAATATACTAATTTGAATTGAACTTATACTAAATTGAATTTTTTAATATACTGTTTAAAAAAATCATAAAAAACCGAATCAAAATCGGTCCATTCGTTTAGGTGCTACGATGCCACAGACAGACACACAGATACACAGACAGACACGTCAAACTTATAAAACCCCTCTTTTTTCGCCGGGGATTAAAAATAGGTTTTTTTTTGCAAAATTCATCAAACAATGAGGTTAGATTTCTAACATCAATTAAAACAACTTTTATTATGACAACTATGAATACATACATAGTTATTATCAATTTTGTCAGTATGCCCATATGAAAATGAAAATGAAAATATCTTTATTCAATTAGGCCCCCAAGAAGCACTTTTGAATCGTCAACAAAAAAACCCTTAAGTCTATCACATAAAAATAATATTAACTAACTAACAATTTCATAATGTTTGTCTCTCTGTCTTATCTGCATCTAAGTAAGCTAAGAATGTTATGTCAGTCTGTCTATCGGTCTGTCTGTCGGTCCGTCTGTCCGTCAGTCAGTCTGTCTGTCTGTCCGTCAGTCAGTCTGTCTGTCAGTCTGTCTGAATTTACACCGGTTCCAAAAGTTGAACTACCGAGAAGATTCCGGCAACAAACTCGTGTAGTCACTCTTTTCAATCATTAAGTTACAATGTTTAATTACACAGTAATAGTATTTAGCAGCGCAGTGTCGCACAGAGTATAAAAAAGGTATATTAAAGTACCAATAAGTACCTAATGATAAGAATATTTACTGTATTTAAAGGCTGTCCGACAATGCACCTTCACAATATAGGTATTACAATACACAAAGGTCAAAAATTAATATACAAAGACCTAATAAAGCTAAACATCTTTCATTAATTTTAAACACTTGTCTGAGCACGTCATTACAATAATAATTGTATTGTTTTATATATAATATCCTATAATGCCATATACCTCAAAAATCCCTCAAAAATTATACTATTGATGAATATGTAGGTAAATTATTACAAAATCAAGGAAGCTTAGAGATGACCATTTCCACTAGTGGCACCTGTTCACAAGTATGACGCATGTGCCAGCCATCGCTCCGCTCAACCATATCATAGGGAACGGAGATACATTTGTTAGTAATATGGGAACATGTGACGTCACCTGTTCCGTAGATTTTCTATGGAGCGTTTTTGGACGTTGCGCCGCAACACATCAAACATACCACTGTATCTGTGAAACTATTGATCTTAGACATACTATTTCTTTTGCAATATTTCTTTTTGAGGTATAAACTTATTATTTATGAAACAACTATCCTATTAACTAATTGTATTTTATCCACAGAAGCCGAACTGAAGGAAAGCCAAGCAGCTCTGATACTGTGCAAGCATGAAAAGCAAGAGCTGGAGAAACGGCTGACGGCCACGTCACAGCTGATGGAGACCTGCGTGCGGGAGCGAGACACCGCTACTAGCGCCCTCTCTGTCGCTAGCGCTGAGGTGAGCGAAAGAAAAACGACAATCGTTACAATAATTTACAATTTCATTTATTTATATTATTTTGTAAATCATCACCTGATATAAACAGATAGGTAGTAACTTAAAGAAAAACGCACTTAATTTATAACATATTTGCTCGTAAAGGGTCTCCTATTTCACCAATTTCAATATCGTATTCTATACTTGTGCGTTATTCAATTAAAACGCACGGCTTATCGAGATGCTCCGTCTAAAAACGAATGGTACTTTTTAAAATATTAGCAAAGAGCTTTTATTAGAGGTGAGGCGTATTTATCGTAACAGAGAAAAAAAACAGGTATTTAAAAATAACAGATAACAGCTGTTCCTTGGAACAAGACATACCTGTTAATGTAAATAACAGGCATTGAGTCACAGTTCCTTGGAACAAGCAATACTACCTGTTATTGTAAATTTTACCTGTTATTGTAAATAACAGGAACAACCGGTCTCTCTGTTACTAAAATACCTACCTGTTAAAAAATAACATTTTGTATCTCACTCTTTTATATTTGATCGAACCATGTTAAAAAGAGAGGCACCTAGTATTTAAAAGTCGAACAAATAAAATTGTTAGTGTTTTACAAACTTTAACTATAGAACACGATCTTTTTCATTTGGTTAGGTTATCTGTTCCATGAGGCCTGTTATTATTTTTATCTCATTCTTGCTTAGGTGATTGAATATTGTTAGAAAGAGATGCACCTATTATTTATTATTCTAACAAATTTAATTGACTTCCACAATAATGAATGACAACTTCATTTGGTCACCTAATTTTGTTGTTGTTGTTTTAGTTCTCTTTATTACAGAGAAGGCAAGGGGAACTAATGCTCATACGGCCATGTCTTAAAATTTTTTTTACTTCTGCAACTAATAGATTCAATTGCCAGTTCAATGCATCCTAAGACAGTTTGGCGCGAAATGTATGATGACAGTCTCCATGATACTAATTTGATTAGGTGGATAAGTAAGATAAAATTCTCAACGTTTTTCACATTAAATTGTAATAATCAACACACGATGTTATTTCAGGCACAGTTTTACAGTTATTAAAAAAAATATCTTGACCGTAGTCATATATAAATTTAATTTAGGCCATACAGAGTCATCTTCAATTTTTTTATTTTTCTATACCTCGTGAATATTCTATTTCGCCGAGATGTATAAGGATAAAGATAATTATGACTTATTAGCGTGAGAAAAAGGACCATAATAAGCACATGAACTATTCATGTTCCTTTGCTCGGGATTTCTCTGTAACTGTTAGGTGGTATATAAAATAAAAAAGAAAATAAAAGGAGCGTTTGGCGGGATTTTGTGGTGTCAGTCTAGATTTTTATTACAATAATTAGAAATTGTGTCGGAGCGACCTTAGTGTTATAAAAGTGGTGTAGTTTTATAAAACAAGTGTTTATGTTGACAACTAAAAGATTATTAGAATAAAAGTGATTATGGTGTGAAATACGATGAGAACTTTTTTGTGGTTATCCACCTCATCAAGTAGCACATAAAGTGACTGTTATCATATATTTCGTGTCAAATACTTCCAAGAAGCATGGAAATGTGTTACGCCAGCATTTTAATGCAATAAAAGAAGAAATAAAGAAATCTTGAGACATGACTGTATGGGCATTAGTTCCCTTTGCCTTCCTTTTATAGGGAGAATTAAAAAAAAAACATAACAGGCTGTTATTTTTTAACAGTTACTTTGTCCTGTTATTTTTATGTAACAGTAACAGGCATAACAGGTATGGAAATTTGCCTGTTATAACCCATCTCTAGCTTTTATGTCAGAAAACTGGTCAACTTTTCATGAATAAAATTAACTTTGGGAGATAAAATATAATAAATAAACATTTCATTCTTTATTTTAATTAATTTTGACAATAAATTACAACCTGTAACAAAAACACAAAAATATTAATTTACTTGATTTTTATAACTGCTTTAACAAGTGATTAAAGATTTATTTGTTTAAGGGCTGATTTTTCAATCCTCAGATAATTTTTATCTAGAGAATAATTTTGACGTTTTGACAGATTTTCTATGGATTAACTGTCAACTTGTCAAAGTTATTCTCTGGATAAATCTTATCTGGGGATTGAAAAATCAGCCCTAAAACGTCCTACGGTCGTATGACATAGGTACGTGCGCTTTGGTAATTACAGCCTCTGCTTTCTTGTAGCAATATCGCCTCGGCTGTAATTTTCAACTTATATCATAATTAGACATGAGTAACTCAGCTCTGAACCGGTTCAAAAATTCAGATCAATTGACTTGAACCGTTGACCTGCAGCTCAACGACAAAACAAACAGCTCACGGCTCACTCGCTAGATTAGGTATATTCACCCACAGAGTCACAGTTTCACCGAGTCACAGACACGCAAGTATTATTATCAGCGAACGAACCGCGAGCTGCGAAACGGCTCCGGTGTCGGTCGGCTCGACGCGGCGGCACTCGGTAATATTCGACTCTGTGAGTCAGTGAGCTGATCTGTGAACCGGTTCGCAGGTCCGGCTCACTTAAGTGAACCGTGAGTTGACCTGCGGTTCATAGTTTTTTGTTGAGTTACTCATGTCTAATCATAATGTATTTGTACAACCCTTGAACCCTTCAGAGTAGGGGTGGAGCGTATTTACGCGACCAGGTTTTAAAACCTGGTTTCTGCTTCGAAGTACGTAAACCAGGTTTCAGCCCCGAAATACTTGCAATACTTTTAATTTCTACGAGAGCGCACTCGATCTTATTTAGAGTCCTTTAACCATGAAGTAGGAAATTAAAATTTAGCACGATTAGAATAAGAAACATAATCGTATAAGCTTAATCAAAAACTTTCAAACCATCAAAGTATTTATTTGGGATTAATTTCAAATAAAATACTTTGAAAGTATTTTTACCAGAGCGCACTCGATCGCCTCAATCAGGTAGGCGCGTCCACCACGTACGAATACTTCCTTTCCTGAATACAAGTATATAGTATTTTGCACCATTCCAACATGAAGTAGGAAAATAAAATTTACAGAGATAAGAATACGGGAGATAATCGTTTGATTTGAGGTGACCTAAAAACTTGCAAACCATTAAATTATTTTCCCCAAAACTAACATAGTCCTAATTTGTATTTAATTTTTAATATTAAGCACTTTGAATTAAAAGTATTCTACTCTCTGACAAGCTCGGTCGGGTATATAATAAGCGATTGTATTCCTTATTTTAACTACCTAAGCTCTATTTTCCTACGTACTAAGAAATACTTGCAAGTACTTAGAAACCTGGTTTTTGGACCTGGTATTTGGTGGCTGGCGTAAGTGGCGTACTAGGTCGCCTTGGTACGGGGTATTGCAAGTACGACCCATGCCTACTTCAGATCTGTCACAACTGGGGGTTGATTTGTTAATCAGGGGATTCTAACATCAAAAAAAAAACTAGGCACCCTGATTCATTATTTATTTACTCCGGCCTAATCGTAACACAAATGTGACATTTCTTAATCTACTTATAACTACCAGGAAAAAACTCAACAGCGAGATGTAGAATTGGCCTGCCAGAGCACAGCGCCATCTGTTGTGTACAAATGGAACTAATATTCCTGCAACGTCAAACTATTAAAATGTAACAAACTCTTTACTGCACCAAAAACAAAACAAAAATAAATTCATAAAGTATTAGTTATTAAATAGTAGTTGTCTTAGTCTTAAGATTTCTATTGTTACTTTGTGTGTCACTAAATAAACATTTTCTCTCTTTCTATTATGCAAGGAAGGACTCGTATATTCCAACCTAATATATACCACTTTGTATCGTATTTTGTTTCTATAAGCGATGCATTTCAATGTAGTGGCACTTATTATTATTCTTTTCTTTATATAATTATAATTGAGTAGCGGTAATGATACATTTACAAATAAAGTAAGAAAACGATGAAAAAAATATATGCTTCAGGCGGGAATCGAACCCGCGACCTTTCACAATCCGCGCGACTGCTCTAACCCTCTGACCTACTTAGGACTTGGGATAACCCTGTGAAATTCTTCTAGTCTATCTGTATTTGCGTTATAAGCTAACGTCTACCCTACAATGTCCACCGGCTGGTCGAGCGGTCTGTACCCCTTGCTATGCAGGCTACTCGGTCAAGAGGTCCCGGGTTCGAATCCCGGTCGGAGCAAATGTTTGTATGATGAGTACGAGCATTTGTTTACGAGTCATGGATGTTTATATGTTTATTTAGTATATTTCTAATATTCATATACATATTATTATCAATATTTATCCGTTATCTAGTATCCATAACACAAGCTCTTAATGATGCTTACTTTGGGCAAGCTAGATAATAGGTGTAAGTGTATGATTTTTTTTTTTAAATATGTCGAAATGTTCTATTTCACCATCAGAAACGAATATTTTTACAAATACCTTAACAGTTTTCTAGCTTTTCTCATCTTATTAACTGGGACTGGGAGTTCACAAATGATATTTCGCAGGTGGAACAGCTTAAAGTGAGCAACCTTCGTCTCGAAGAAGAGGCGGCTGAGTTAGCCGCGCTGAGGGCTCAGGCGGCGCTTGCAGACACTCTGAGCTCTCAGCTACATCGGTAAGATATTAAGATAAGACTGTGAAATAAAAACTATTTACCAGATTTAACTTGTATCTTTGGTGATAAGGGAGGGTCCAAAAAAAATGAAGCACCTGAATACGTCACTTTCTGCTATATTTATGGTTAAAAGTGAAGCAGGAAAATAAGGCACTGAAAGTGCTTTGAGATTGAGACTAGACAAATTAACAAATGTAATGAAATTTTGACGATTTGAAAGTGCTTCTTTGTGGCCTATTTAAATAAAAATTCTTCTGTATTTTTGTCGGGGAATAAAAATTAGACTTCGAGAAACCCTCTGACATTTTTTAGACTAGCCCGACTTGCTTATGCATGACAAGACTTATTGAATGAATTATGAGTGTTAATTTCCTCCCAACAACATAGAATCATTTGATTAATGATTTATGTTTGGTAAGGTTTTTATACTTTTTATCAATATTTTCGATTTGTGTTTGAAAAGTGGTACAACGTAAACAGTTTTCAAGCGACGGCTTGTTTCTGTCGCTCAGGGAAGCGGAGCGGTGCGCCCGCGCAGAATCGTCGCTGGCCGAGGCGCGCGCCCTCGCCGAGACGTGCGCGAGGCGCGAGGCCGCCGCGCTAGAGCACGCCGCGCGCCTCACCGCCGCACACGTCACCCGCCGCGACCACCACCACCGCCACCACCACAAGGTACCACGCACACGTCACCCGCCGCCCACACCACCACCGCCACCACCACAAGGTACCACGCACACGTCACCCGCCGCCCACACCACCACCGCCACCACCACAAGGTACCACGCACACGTCACCCGCCGCCCACACCACCACCGCCACCACCACAAGGTACCACGCACACGTCACCCGCCGCGACCACACCACCACCGCCACCACCACAAGGTACCACGCACACGTCACACGCCGCCCACACCACCACCGCCACCACCACAAGGTACCACGCACACGTCACCCGCCGCCCACACCACCACCGCCACCACCACAAGGTACCACGCACACGTCACCCGCCGCCCACACCACCACCGCCACCACCACAAGGTACCACGCACACGTCACCCGCCGCGACCACACCACCACCGCCACCACCACAAGGTACCACGCACACGTCACCCGCCGCCCACACCACCACCGCCACCACCACAAGGTACCACGCACACGTCACCCGCCGCCCACACCACCACCGCCACCACCACAAGGTACCACGCACACGTCACCCGCCGCCCACACCACCACCGCCACCACCACAAGGTACCACGCACACGTCACCCGCCGCCCACACCACCACCGCCACCACCACAAGGTACCACGCACACGTCACCCGCCGCCCACACCACCACCGCCACCACCACAAGGTACCACACACACGTCACACGCACACGTCACACGCACACGTCACACGCACACGTCACACGCACACGTCACACGCACACGTCACACGCACACGTCACACGCACACGTCACACGCACACGTCACACGCCGCGCTCACCGCGTCACCACGCGCACGACGAGGTCACGACGCACGACAGGGTAACCACGCACGATAAGGTAACCACTCACGACAGAGTAACCACGACGACAGGGTGACCACACACGACATAGTAACCACGCACGACCAGGTAACCACTTACGACACTTGTTCTTTTCGTTCTCTACCTTGAAAAGTTTTAGCTCAACAATGTCTCGTCTTTGATATTTACCATGTTTTTTTGTCATAAAAAAATAATTATAAAACTCTTTGTAACAAAATTAATTTATTTTACATAATAAGTTAATTACCTGTGTAAAAATAAACAAAAATTCAAAAATACTTATTCAGTCTCACTATGACAATTGACAATGCATGGTCAAATTTTCGACGTTTACTTTTAAATCTTTCCATACTGACGCTACTTGAAGCAACGCTTGAATACAGATTCAATATACACGTCTTACTTCGCTCGTGTCTCGGACGGCACTGAGAGCTCCAGTGCTTACCCACACATTCGCAGCGTGTTTGTACACTAGGTTACCACAAGTAAAGTGCGTTCCGCTTCGCTTCGGGAAATAAACGGACTATACTAGAACCAACTCCAAAAAATACATTTTTGAAGATAAGTCTAGGTAGCTATCTCACTTAAGTTTAATTATTTTTAGACATTACTTATTTTAGGTATTTCTCTCAATATCACTGCTCATAATAACAAATGTGTACTATCGCCCACTAGGTTTAAAATTCTACTGTTGAAGCTACAGGGCATCGGTGTAAGAGGGATCGCACATGACTGGTTCTCGTCTTACTTGACCGGACGACAGCAGTATGTTGAGATAGCAAGCTGCGACTTAAAAACAGGGACTACTACAACATGTAGATCAAGTGAATGCTATATGCCGAATTCAATCCCGCAAGGCTCTGTGCTCGGTTGTACACTTTTTTTGATGTATATTAACGACTTGCTGAAAATAATATATGATTACTCGATTGCTTTTGCTGATGATATATCAATATTAATCCCGTGTGATTCTCCTTCCCAACTTCATAATAGGCTTTCAGATATGTTTGAAAATGTATTGCACTGGCTTAGGGATCACAATTTGGAAATAAATTTAAAAAAAACCAAGTTAATACACTTCAGACCACGTCAAAAAACTGCAATTAAAGGTTTTAACTTCACTATAGACAATACAGTTATAGAATCGGTAGAGAGCGTCCCATTACTTGGTATAGAGATAGACACTAATGTTACTTGGAAGTTTCACGTTGACCGCATAAAAAGCAAAATGTCTCGTTTTTTATACGCCCTGTTGGAGATTAAACGGAGTACTGATATACCAACTGCCTTATCTGCATACTACGCGTACGCTCAATCTTGGCTTCAATACGGAATCATACTGTGGGGAAATAGCACTAACGCCAAAGACCTGTTTATCTTGCAAAAAAAATGCATACGAATACTAGTCAACATCAAACAGACCGAAACATGCAGACCGCACTTTGTTGACCTTAAAATCCTAACCTTGACCAGTATGTACATACTTGAAATTTGCAAGTTCGTTAGGCTAAACCCAAATTATTTTCAGTCAAAGGATGATATGCGCGATACATGCTTAAATACCCGCTCCAAAGGAAATCTTGCTCTACCAGTCAGTAGACTGCAGCTTTTTAATTCCAGTACCAAGCTAATGTCTATTAAAATATATAACAGAATTCCAGTTTGCCTTAAGTCGGAGATCAAGTATGAACCATTTGTAAGAAAACTAAAAGAGTATCTTATACAAAAATCATTCTATACTCTAGAGGAGTTTTTTTAATAGTGACATGATTATATACCTAATGATTTTATTACTTCTATTATATGCTTGATATGACTTGTAAAGGTTACTTGAAAATTTGACTATTGTGTTTAATTATTGTATTCAGTTATATGTTATTAATTATTGAATTTTATATGACATTGTACAATTTAATTCAATTATAATTTAATTAGTTTAAGTCCACAAATTGTAGTGCCCTAACGGGGTTCCATGATTGTATACTTTTTCATGATGACACCAAACAAACAATGGAAACAATAAACGATTATGATTATGATTAGGTACAAGCACTAACCGCCGACAACACGTCGCTTCGAGAACGCGTTACGGCCCTAGAAGCGGAGTGCGGCGACGTGACCGCAGCGCTAGCGGCCGAGACAGACCGCCGGAACAGGGAGAACAAGGCGCTGGCCAGGAAGGTGAGTCATTAGTTTTTCTGACGTGAATACGTCATAAAGGAGGTGATAAAGTTTTGGTCCAGCTCATCAGTACCATTTCAGATTGTAGACAAGAATGTACTAAATAACATGGTTAAGTTTAAATAGCACAAAACTCTTTAATTTTAATGCAAAAAAATAACAAATAAAAACATTGAAATGTCAACATATAAGTAATAAAAGTGCCCAAAGGTGTACTGTCCATAGCCATAACGACGCTGTTAAAAAGTTTAAAATTCGCCTCTTATTTTTTCAAATCAATCCTTCAGGTGGCCGAGCTGACAGAAGAAATAGCTGAAGCCAACAAGAAGCTAGAATGGGAGAAAGGAGAGAACGGAGTGCTCAAGAAGAAGCACGCCAGTGCCATAAAGGTGAGGAATTCTTTATCACATGATACCAGCCTATGGTGTCCACTGCTGAACAAAGGCTTCCTTCATCGATTTCTGAACGGATCGGTTCTCCTTAGGCTGCATCCAACGGCTCCCCGCTAGTCTGACCAGGTTGTCTGTCCATCTAGTGGGAGGCCGTCCTACTTTGTAATTTATTTATTCCATTAACAAAAAAAATGTGTCGAAAATACAAATATAAAACGTAGGTAACACATAACATAAAGTAGTAAAAAAAAAGTTCATAATATGTCAAAACAATAGATACATTATATCATTTCATAACAAATATCACATTAAATTACATTCAAACACTAAAATTATCTATACATGCTCAATGAATTCGTCGAATATCATAAAAACATTTATCTAACAAAAAGGTCCTTAAACCCCTTCAGAATGTCTTTACACGAACAACAGACTTCAAACTTGTGGGCAAACTGTCTCAAATTTACCTACCTGATACCTAACACTATGTGAAATTATTCGAAATTTTGGCAACACTGTATTTGACAAATACCATATACTATATACCATATAAATACCATATATAATAGTGAGCCTGACCAGGTCGTCTGTCCATCTAGTGTAGTGGTCAGTAGTAGTGGCCGTCTGCTCTGCGTGCTATGTGCCCCGCCCACTGCCACTTCAACTTGCTAATCCTATGAGCTATGTCAGTGACTTTGGTTCTCTTACGGATGTCCTCATTTCTGATCCAATCTCGCAGAGGTATTATTGCCTATTCTGATATCTTGCAGGAGCTCAACCGGGAATTGCAGCGAGCCCTCAAACGCTGCGAACAGCTGGAAGCCAAATTGCCTCCACCGGACGCCACATCCATTCGCACAGGTGATTATTGTTTTGCACTACAAATATATATATTTTGTTTAGATGCAGCTAAATGACAAGCCAGCTGACGGCCCACCTGGTGGTGAGTGGCAACAGTCGCGTTACCTGCAATAAAAATAAAACTATTACTTGGTACAGCAGGTGCATCGAGGAGGAGCGAACCTAAATATACTAAGTTGGGATATTGACTGTATTGAAAGAAAAATAATGGCCTAAAAGTCTTGCACCCAGGCCAGTAAAGCAACGCAAACAAAAAACGAATAAAAATATTGTTGTAGTGCCAGTTTTTAAAATGGAAATCCTAAAAACAAAATTGTTGACTGCATTATTAAGGAATTGTCTATAGGCGACGGAAGCCACTTACCACCAGATGGGCCGTCAGCTTGCTTGTCTATTACTATAAACATGAAATTGAAATTACAACCAAAACGCACAGGTTCGGTGACGTCACTCAGTAGCGGCGAGAGTGTGTCACAAGAGGAACGCCTGCAAAATGGACACTCTGAAGTTCCCGAGATACAGGTAAGGCACCTTTCTAAAATATACTCTATTTTATGTTCATTAAGACTCAGAATCGATCACCTGTTCATATTGGTGCCAATACATAAGCTTTTACATTTGTTAAGGGCGATGAATAAAAAAGTAACGAAAGTTGATTAAAAATTTTTGAATTTGGACACCATTCTAAAGGTCAGCTGTCCCTTATGCGTTCATATTGAGAAAACGAGATGCACTACTTATTTTTAATTTTAATCTAGAGAATAACTTTGACGTTTTAAATTTCAACTTGTCAAAGTTATTCTCTGAAATCATATCTGGCAATTGAAAAATCAGCCCTTTAAGGAGATGGTAAGTTTTGGGCCAGCTCATAAGCACCATTTCAGATTGTAGACAATAATGTACTGAATAACGTGGTTTCCGTTAAATAACATATAACTATTTTATTTTAGTGCAAAAAAGTAATTGTATTATTGTATAAAATAGCAACAAAGAAGTCATAAAACTGCCCAAATGTGCATAGTCCACAGCCATAATAACGCTGTTAAAAAGTTGACTTAAATGTCATATTGACATTTATTCAGATTGTCACTCCGTACTTTCAACCGTTAATGTTTTGGGTGCGTTTTAAGTGCTTTTGTTGATTTTAGAAATTCTTATTAAAAATAAAACCACAATACACAACGTAAAGACGTTGACATTAGTTTTCTTCAAAATGGCGACCTCTGTGATGTCTTTTAGCAAATTAAAATAGTTTTTTACCGCTTTTATCAGTCAAGATATATGGAAATGATGAGGTAAGATGGATTCTTACAAAAATAGCTGTACGAAAAAGTTTTGCTCATGAGTTGGCCCAAGTCCCATAGAAAATTTTACTGTAGATTTCTTTTAGATTTAGAATGTGAAACAGAATTATTCCCACTGCCATAGTATGTTAATTTTCATCACGAAACTGAAATAAACTTATTTTGTTTACCGCTGCTCGTAGGACCAAACTCCAGTGGTGAGTTTCGAGTTTTAAAATTTCGTTTCGTTCGCAGATAAAACACCCGTATCTGTTTGACAAGCTATTCCCGAAGGTTAGAAACCACTTTTGTGTACAGTAGACAGCAGATCGAATGTAACATGTCATTTCGATGTTGAATCATATTACAAAGCCTATTGGGCTCCTATTTTTTAATACAAAGCACGACAAATGACTCAACGCCACCTGATGTGAAGCGCTTACCGCTTAGAGTCCATATGCGAAGACAGCTAGTGCAGCTTCAAACTCTAGCCGCCTCCACCTTGCCGGCCCATAAGGTGCCTTTTCACGCCTCTCTTGAAGGAACCCATGTTATAGGAAGGAGGGAACACATGTGCTGGCAAAGAAATCCAAGTTTTGGAAGTCCGACAAAGAAACGAGTTACTAAACTTGTTTGTGCGTGATGTTGAGGTGGAGACTTAGGAGGAGTGAATTAGGATGTATTTGAAAGTTGCTAAACATTTCTATGAACTAATTAACTTAACAAGGTGTATGAGAATTACCCAAGAAAAGAAATTCTTTATCGAAAACTCAAAATGAAAATCTCACTACTCTAGTAGTGTAGTCGACCCCATGCTATGCAGGCTACTCGGTCAAGAGGTCCCGGGTTCGAATCCCGGTAGGAGCAAATGTTTGTATGATGAGTACGAGCATTGGTTTACGAGTCATGGATGTTTATATATGTTTATTTATAATATTTTTATACATATTATTATCAATATTTATCCGTTATGTAGTATCCATATCACAAGCTCTTAATGATGCTTAATTTGGGCTAGATAATAGTTGTGAGTGTATAAATATTATTATTTGAAATAAAACCAATTTACCGGATTTAACTCGCGTTTAATTAGATGTTACATTATTATTATACACCCGACGTTTCGATTACTATAAAGTCCCAAGCCCGTCCTCACACTGCCCAAAAACTGACACGGTGAGCTCCGTATGCGTAATTCGGACCGCTCAAAATATAACACAAAGTGACGGTAGTTAACTTAAAAATTATCAAAGACAACTGACATCTTCAGTCTTCCAGTGACCACGATCGCTGTAAAGTAATCGAAACGTCGGGTGTATAATAATAATGTAACATCTAATCAAACGCGACTTAAATCCGGTGAATTGGTTTTATTTCAAATGTGTAGTGCTCGCGAAAATGTAAGACAATAATATTATTATTTATAAAACAAATGGAAAATCCATCTGCAGGTCCGCGAACCGGACAGGCAGGCGTTGATAGAGCGTATAGTGTCCCTACAAAGGGCGGCGGCGAGGCGCGCCGAGCGGTGCGAGTTCCTCGAGGAACACTCGAGGCAACTAACTGGGGAACTCAAGGCGAAGGCCCGTCTGCTGAGGCACCTGCTGAGCGCCTTGCCGGCGGGCGCCGTCGCCTCGCAGGACATGGACGCTAATAAGGTAAAGGGATTTTCAGGTTCAAATCCGCAACGCTGATATGGTACAAGCTTTTTAAGGTTCAAATCCGCAACGCTAATAGGGTACTAGCTTTATAAGGTTTAAATTTGCAACACTAATAAGGTACAAGATGTAATAAGATTTAAGCTTTTAAAGGTTCAGATCCGCAACGCTAATAAAGTACAAGCTTTTAAGGTTCTAATTTGCAACACTAATAAGGTACAAGCTTCTAAAGGTTCTAATTTGCAACACTAATAAGTACAAGCTTTTAAAGGTTCAAATTCACAACGCTAATAAGTTACAAGATTTTAAAGGTTCAAATCCGCAACGCTGATAGGGTACAAGCTTTATAAGGTTTAAATCCGCAACGCTAATAAGGTTCAAACTTTTTAAGGTTCAAATTTGCAACTCTAATAAGGTACAACCTTTTTAAGGTTCAGATTAGCAACACTAATGAGGTACAACCTTTCAAGGTCCAATTCTGCAACGCTAATATGGTACAAGCTTTTTAAAGTTCAACTCCGCAACGCTAATAGGGTACAAGCTTTTAAAGGTTCAAATCCGCAACGCTAATATCATAAACTTTATAAGGTTTAAATTTGCAACACTAATAAGGTACAAGCTTTTCAAGGTTCAAATTCGCAACGCTAATAAGGTACAAGTTTTTCAATTAGTCAAATTCATAAAATCTCAGTTAGTCAAAACTGTACATCGTCATAATCGCAAACTGTCAAAAAAAATCTACCTCAATCGGTTCAGCGATTTGGGAATGAAAACGTAGCAGACAGACAGACTTTCGGATTTATAATATTAGTATGGTTTTCAATTTAAATCAATATGTTTAATGTGTGTAACATTTTTCCCTGCCGCCATAGAAGCAGGCCCGAGCATTGACCAAGGTAAAACATTTTGGGAACTCAATGTAGTAATAATTGGCCCTAATTCTGGTAAACACATGCTAAGTCTAAATTTAAGTTCAGTGCATTTCTTTCTATCAAAAGGAATACGAAAAGGATGGCTGTCATATAATTTGACATTTAGAAACGTTCGCGTTCAATTTTCGACCTTATTAAACGTGATAAAATGCAGTGTTTAGGAGGTGCCGTACATGCCGTCTAAAATTGTGTATGGTTTCTTAGAAATCTATCTAAATTTAAGTGTCAGCTCTAAACAGATTCTTGCTATCTTTTTCCTATTACTTATTGCGAGAAAGAGATATACTGTACTTAAATTTAGAATTAAAGTGTGTTCCCAGAACTAGGCCCATTGTATCAGATCGTCTTGCACTGGAGAGTTTTGTGTAAATGGTAGAAAGACAGTTTGCGTGGTTGGTGGGTTCAAGCTTTTTGTAATCATAAAAAAAAACAATTTAAAACTTTGAATAACTCCCGGCGTTATCAACTTTTAGAACCGGTGTAAATTCAGTCATGACAGACAGCCGTTATGACATTGTTAGTCAACGTAAATTCAGACATGACGGACTGACAGACACCATAACATTGTTAGCTAATATATTTTTGTGAAAGTTATAAGAATGAGTTTTTTTGATGATTTGAAAGTGCTTCTTTGTGGCCTATTTTATTGAAAAAAATATTTAGAATTATTAATCATCGATTTTATTTTTATTTCAGCCGTGAAACAGTTCGCTGTGTTTCGGATTAAAGGGAAAGGTAGCCAGTGTAATTACTGGGCATGGACGGCATTTCATCTTAGGCCTCGGGATGACAACGCACCTGCAATTTTCCCTTGTTATTGCAGGTGTCTATAGGCGGCGGTTACCGCTAACATTAGTTGTATATAAAAAAAATCATCTATCTAACACCATCTCATTTAGACTGTTCATATGAGCCCAAACACGCTATATCTGCTGTTAGTTTCTTAAAAATTGAGCATCCCGAAGACTTTATGATGGTACAGGATCAGCTCAAGGTTAGCATGTCTTAGGAATACCACCGAAGTAAAATTAAACCAAATTTTAAACCAATCAGATCTATAAAAGTCAGTAAGACCCCTTTGTCAAGTAGAAAATGAGCTGATAGTCATCAAACGCCTGAACAGATCTTCATAAATTAAAGCTAAGAACCGTCTTCCTTTAACGTGGGTTCCTTCAAGAGAGGCGTGGAGAGAGGTGGAGGCGGCTAAAGCAGTGTCTGAACTGCACTAGCTATCTTCGCATAAGGACTCTTCTTACGACTTCACATCAGGTGGTTTTGGGTCAATTACCGTGCCTTGTATAAATAAATAAACAAATAAAAATATTTCGATCATGTCAAATAAAAAAGAACCTAAGATCGGTTCATTCGTTTAGGAGCTACGACAGACACACAGATACACGTCAAAGTTATAAAACTCCTCTTTTTGTGTCGGGATTTAAATATAACCTTGCACCTACCATATATACAAATACTCCTCAGTACTATACGATCCGCCTAAGCAGTTACCGATTTGGTGGATTCAACCATCCGTCTTTGATATCTACATGGTATTGTCTTAAATTTTCGCGTACACTACACATTTGAAATGAAACCTTAAAACCGGATTTAACTCGCGTTTAGTTAGATGCTATATTATTATTTTATAACCGAATTACAACAACGCGGTCGAGGTCGCGAGAAGACTGAAGAGGCTAGTTCTACGTATGCGTGAATTGGAAAACTCAAAACATAACACAAAGTGACGGTAGTTAACTTATAAACTTATCAAAAACAACTGATATCTTTAGTCTTCCCGCGACGACGATTGGTGTAAGTAAAGGAATAGAAATGTCGCTTAAAAACACAGAAGCGTAAAGATAACATACTTTATGTTGTGTATAAAATACCGTGCCTAGGATATCTATATAAAATATTAAAATATTAAGTGTATTTGAACGAATTCATGCAGTATTTTAATTAATTTTCTAGCAACAACTTGTGTTATCCGATTTTGAACGGACCACCGAAACGGGTTTTTAAACCCCTGACGAAAAAAGAGGGGTGTTATAAGTATGACGTGTCTGTCTGTGTATCGGTGTATCTGTGTGTCTGTCTGTGGCATCGTAGCGCCTAAACGAATGAACCGATTTTGATTCGTTTTTTTGTTTGAAAGCTGATGTGACTACGATGGTTCTTAGCTATAATTTATGAAGATCAGTTCAGGCGTTTGATGACTATCAGATCATTTTCTACATAATAATAGGCTTTTATTAACTTTTACAAATCCGATTGATTTCAAATTTGGTGTACTGTCACTTCGGTGATATTTGCATGACATACTAACCTTGAGCTGATCCTATACCATCAAAAAGTCTGCGAAATGCTTAATTCTTCAGAAACTTACAGCCGATATAGCGTGTTTGGGCTCTTATGAATAGTCTTAGTGAGATGGTGTTAGATAGATGATTAATGACGCCGGGGGTTACTTAAAATTTTTAATTTTGCAATTATTATGATTTAATTTTGTTTTGTAATCATTCAAATTATTGCTATATGAAAAAACAACCTATTCATTTAGTACTAAACTTTAACTACTCATGGCTGTTGATTATGAAATTAAATTGTTATTATTTGTTATTTAATATTGAATGAACATATTTGACAATTGCCCATAAGTGTATAAAAAGCATAATTTTAATAAATACATATATTTAAGAATCCCTTTTTATCTCTCTCTCTCTCTCTTGTAACAGAAAGAGATAGCTCGTCTAGGCGGAGGCGCGATGGCGGCGGTGTGGGGCGGCGACCCGACCGGCATGACCCTGGAACTATCCCTGGAAATGAACAAAAAGCTCCAAGCCGTGCTAGAAGACGCGCTGCTTAACAATATAACGCTTAAGGTGGGTATACAGGTTGTTTGGTACAGGCACTACGAAAGCCGTCTCTATTACGAACGCGGTAAGGGCGGTCTCAAGGTGAAACTAGTTAAGTTAAATTTAAGTTAAGTATTATTGAATTTCATGTTGTGATTTTGATGTCAATTAGTGCTTTGTTGAAAGGCTACATTGAAAAAACTTTACAAATATTCTTAATTTTTGATTTTAATATTATTAGAAATGTTTGAAAAATTACTTAGTTTATTAAAATGTAAAACTAGAAAAAATTCACGTCCTGAGGCGGGAATTGAACCCGCGAATCGTAGGTATTTGTAGAAATACTCGTTTCGGATGTTGAAATAGAACATTTCGACATTGTAGGGCAAAGCAACTTTCGCCGTGGTCGGTCCCGGTATGAGTCAATCAAAAAGTTACCTCGAATTCCTCCGTGCTTTTACCCACCAACCCGCACTGGGCCACCGTGGTGGTGTTATGGCCCAAGCTCCTCATGTGTTTCTCCCTTGTAGGCTGTAGTATTTTAAGCCTGGACGCGACAGTGGGACATAATATATACAGGATGTATCAGAATTACCAAAAAAAAAAGAAATTCTTTATCGAAAACTCGAAATGAAAATTTCACTACTGTAGTAATCGGTCTCTAGTAATTTTAGGTTGAATGACATTCACAGCCGATTACTAGAGTAGTGACATTTTCATTTTGAGTTTTCGATGAAGAATATATATTTTTTGGGTATTTTTTTTGTTTTTTGTTTATTTAATAGGTGGTAGGCCCGTATGTAGGGTCGTCTGGGTAGGTACCACCGCCTTTCTTATTTCAGCCGTCAAACAGTTCGCTGTGTTTCGGATTGAAGGGAAAGGTAGCCAGTGTAATTACTGGGCATGAACGGCATTTCATCTTAGGCCCCAGGATGACAACGCTCCAGCAATATCAAGTAATTTTTCCTTGTTATTGCAGGTGTCTATAGGCGGCGGTAACCACTTACCATCAGGTGGGCCGTCAGCTTGTTTGTCATCTGGTTGTATTAAAAAAATCTGATGATGATTATTATTTTCAGGAGAACATGGTGACACTAGGAGCTGAAATTTCGAGGCTAAAAGAAGGGAAGGCAGGCGAGGCGAGCAAGCCCAACTGACTGACTACGACGATCTGATTATAGTACTATTTGCGATAGTAGGGTAGGTTTAAAAAAAACTGTGGCGGCTAAGGTCGCCAGAGCTCATCGAATGTTGAAATTATAGGTGACAAGGTTTCCTATTGCCAACACGTTTCCGCTTTATTTATACAGGATGCGCCTCGGTGTTATAGTATAGGTTACGGTAACCATATACCTTTGAGCGGGCCGTATGCTTGTTTGGAACCCTTATTCTATAAAAAAACGTTTGGCTGACATTGCAAGCTTCTGTTGCTAAGAATAGGTTTCTAATACCAGTACTTTAAATTTAGTCTACATCTGTCTTTTTCTTTAAATTTCTGAGAGACATGAAAGAAAAAGCTATTTTTATGTTTGCAACGTCCAAATTAGTACATACACAAATTGAATTTCATATAAGACATATTAAAGTTTGAATAATCTTAAAAATAATAGCCTGTATAATATTTATTACAATTTAATTGCTGATTATTTTGTTCAAAGATAGTTACACGATTTCCATCTTTCGAACCTATTCTTCAAGTCTACATTTGGAGTCGATTCTGGTGGCAATGACCAAAACTAATTTTATGTTATCTGCGTCTCATTCAGTCCATTTCATTAAGAAAAGGACATTGAGATTCAGAAACATCATGTTCATATACAGGGTGGTGCCGCCAATGCGACAATAAATTTAAACATGGGCTATATTAGTCCATAGAAATGGTTTGCCACTTTCATAAATATCGTATTCATTTGATAATTTCATGACATTTGTATGGAATAGTCTAACGTTGGCAGCATTATTTCATACAAATGTCATGAAATTATCAAATGAATAGAATATTTTTGAAAGTGGCAAACTATTTCTATGGACTAATTTTGCCCATGTTTAAATTTATTGTCGCATTGACGGCACCAACCTGTATAGCCGTTTTAAAACCTATTAACTTTCCAGTCGCTTTGATTTGGACGCGCGAATGCTTTGAAAGCTCGTTTAGAAAACGAATAATTACTTCACCTGCCGTGGGTCCTTATCTTGAGGATTTGTAACCAAAAAGTCACAGTAAAAGTAAATTTAGTTTGTGACTAAAATTAGTTCCAGTCAGTGCCCAAAGAATTTGAGCCAGTTATATAAATCGATATAGCTATCGTTTGCAGTAAAAAGTCACACTAAAACTAAAATTAGTTTAGTATGTTAAAATCAAAAATTAAAAATAAAATTAGTTTTATTCGGTGGCCAACAGAATTGGAGCTAATTAAGTTAATCGACTCTACTATCGGGAATTTGTAGCATTTAATAATGTTAAACTAAAATTATTGTTAAATAAACTTATAATGATCATTCCAAATTATTGTATTATGAATTATGATGTCTGAGTTGAGATATATACAATTAACGGGCCTAATTTTGGAGAACACACGCTAAGTCTAAATTTAAGTTCAGTGCATCTCTTTCTCTCAATATGAATATAAAAAGGCTGGCTGTCATATGATTTGACATTTAGAAACGTGCGTTCAATTTTCGACCTTATTGTGCGTGATAAAAAGTTTTTAAGAAGCACCTCCGTAAGTATATAAATAAAATAGACTATAGTTTCTTTAAAAAATATCAAATTTTAAATGACAGCTCTCAGCAAATTCTTGCTATCCCTTTCGTATTACTTAGTGCGAGAAAGAGATATGCTTCAATTTAGATTTAGAGCATGTCTTCAGAACTAGGCTTATTGTCTGGGAATAAAAAGTGGGATAACCTCATTGAAAGCGTTATTTTTTTTTGTCTAAATAACGCTACAATAGGTTGACTTTTGGGAAAGTGTTTCATGTCGTGTATAAATACCTATTATAGCCCGAAATAGTGATCATACTTATTTTAATACTACTAATGCTATAAAAAACATACATCTTGAATTCCGTTCCGAATTTGGCTCCAAAACGCCAATACGTGTCACGTGACCGCTGTGACGTCACCTGTTGCCAAACACTGTTGCTATCGTGATTCAGATGGTTTTCCTTTTGACAGCGTCTGAGCTAACAAGTGACGTCATACACTGAGAGTGATTTGAGTGCATTTTGTTAATTAAATATTGGTTTAATTCCATAATAATACAATGACCTATTGTGTTTTGTACTACGCGTACGAAATTTCGTTTTAGTATGATTACGGTCGACTTGCCTGTTTGTGACCGAAGTACCGATAATTATCTGTTGTATCCTACGGACTTGGCCCATTTTAATTTGGTAGTGATCCGATGAATATCTTTGTAAATAGAGAACAGAACTCCACGACAAATAACTATAATAATTATGTATTTCAGCGCAATAAAGACATATTAAATTTTGAATACTATCACTAAATGTATTGGAATAAAAAAAAATATTTTATTAACAACAACTTAAAAAAATACCTTCAAATTATACAAGTACTTAATTTTATTTCTTTTTGTCTTTTTAGTGTTTTTTAAAAGTCAGTATTAATATTTGTTTTTAAATTACAAATATCATTAGAATCACTGTCTTTACATGTCAATTGAATCAACATTGATCAATGATGCTCTCTCTAACGGTGTACCTTCCATAAAACGGTAAGAAAATATTTATGTAAATTATTTATAGGTTACGCGCGGGAGTGTCTGAGAATTTTGAAAAAAATATAGTATTATTGTTAAAAGTTTTTTTTCTCTGTATATTGATTTAATAATCAAATAAAATCTAATGATGACAAACGTTAGAATTTGACCAGAAAGATAGTATTGACGATGCGTCCATACATTGCACTCATCTTCCAAAATCTAGTCGTGAATACTAAAATCTTATTACATTTCAACTGATACGATTTTATTCAAATTGACGTCATCCACGGCGATCTATCAGTGTCAAAAGAAACAAAGGAAATGGTAAGGTTTTGGGCCAGCTCAAGGCCACAATTTGAGATTGTAGTCAATAATGCACTGAATAATATGGCTTCCATTAAATAATACAAAACTCTTTTATTTTATTGCAAAAACATAACGAAATAAAGTGAGTATTGTATAAAATGTCAACATAGAAGTTATAAAGGTGCCCAATAGTGCATAGGGCATAGCCACAATAACGCTGTTAAAAAGTTGAATTTAATGTCATATTGACATTTATTAAAAATTTACTCCGTATTTTTAACCATGAATATTTTGGGTGCGATTGAAGTGTTTTTCAAAATTGTTTGACCCTGCCTATGAAGAAATAAAACAACAATATTCAACGTAATGTCGCAAAAAACTAAATTGTTTTGTGACATTGACATTTTGTTTTCTTTAAAATGGCGACTTCTGCGATGTTTTTCAGCAAAATGAAATATTTTTGGCCGTTTCTATTAGTCAATATTTATGGAAATGAAAATAGCTGTACGGAAAAATGGTGAACATGAGCCGTCCCAAATCCCATAGAAACTTTTACTATCTCATTTGGAAGTCGTCCAAATTAAAAACAAAGCAACTTTCGCCATTGTCGATCCCGGATAAGGAGGTCGTGCACGACCGCTTTAACCCACCAACCCGCATTGGACCACATGGTGTTATATACATAGATAAAAGATTTATTTTTATTTCTTCATCATCACCCGCAAAAATAGTTTGAATTTGAACAAAACAATTTCTTAGGTATCACAATACACATTAAACAACAATAATTGTGTGCGCTGTACAAGTGCAAAAAGGTTGCAACTCAGTGACTGGATTTTTGTTCACACTTTGTTATGGACCAAACTGATATGTTTCCACCATTTAGGAAGGTCTGTGCCCAGCAGTGGGTCGCATGGACCAGTAATGATGGTGTGTTTAAATAGTGTGCGTTCGAAGTGACAACGCTGATGCCTCCAAATCGGAATATAGTCAATTGAATTAATTTTGAGTTTATCCGTTTGGATTGAATCCGTTTGGAAGTATACTAAATGGACGCGTCGCCATAGCTAGCTTTATTCACCGCCTATATTTATTTTTAATGTAATTTGTTTATGTCCAATATAATTACTGCCTTATAATTTATTAATTGTCGATGGTGCTTATTTTATTTATTCTGTAAATAGGCACGATTTTTTATTGATTTCACTAAACCTTAATTTAAGTCTGTGCATCTCTTTTTGTCGTTATGTATATGTAAGAAAGCGATGGCAAAACCGTGGCTGCATTGTTTTCGTACATAATATACTTAATTTGACTCCTATATGTATACTACTTTGGCGCTACGTATGTCTCCTATATTATTCAGCCGTCCTTTTCCAATTCATATTGCGAGAACGATATGTTGTTTAAGTACTTAAAGATTTTTATTTTCGGCTATGAACATGTACCCACAGTAGATACATTAAAAAATTACAAGATAATAGTAAAACCACTGAAAATTATTTTGCGTGATATTTTCGGCCGTTAAACCACGTTTAAAAATATTTTAAAACATCCATGAAAACCAAATATGGCAATGGCCATAGTAAATTTTTAAAACGTTCGGAAAAACTTTCATTGGCTGTCTAGTTATAAGCATACAAGGTGATAGACCGACAACCGTTGCATTATTATTGGTATTTTAACGCAATCTGTAAAGGAATACCTTTTCAATTTTCGATGCGTAATACGAGATAGGGGGTCGCGTACTCTTGCCAGGGAACATGCGCTAGCGCAAACTACTCACTTATAGCGGGTCGCGTGTACTAACTAACAAACATCTCGAATTCGGTGATAAAAGTCGTAAAACCGGTAATAAAAATCGACAAAATCATAGGTCACCGATTTGTCTGACGTACGCGCAACTTAATCTTATAATGCATTAAATAACCTCTAAATGAAAGAAAAAGAAAGAAAGAAATGAAGTATATTCAGTGCTAAAAAAAATAGATACAGAAAATAATAGAAACATACACATTATTCAATGGACAATAAATATTTATCGAACCGTACTTAATTTACTATAGCATCTATGTTGCACTGAAGGAGGTCGTCAGTTCAGCATATGCCAGACTATACGTCAAGCGCTGGTTTTCGACTGACACCTGTGAGCCCTGACATAAGGATGCCAAACAAGCCAGCTCTTACAGATATACCTTAAACATTATACAAAGTTTACAGATACAACGTAAATTCATATTAACGGAAACTTAACCTAAAAGTTTAGAAGTAAATGCTGAAATATTTTCAAAAACGTGCATAATCTCAAGAGAATATAGAAAAAATAATTTTATGATATTGAAATGATAACAACCATCAACCACATTGAAAGGTAATAAGGAAATGCAATAGAGTATGTCCATATGTGGAGCGCGATATTCCTAATAGTTCCCCTTCATAAATGAATGGTCAAAATGGAATTCTCAATCAGTATATAAAAATGTGCTGTCGTTTCGAGTTGTAATAATAGAATTAATATTGTAACGTCGGTCACATGTTTCTGTAATGTCTGTATTATTATATTAATAAGAGGTATATTGTATTGTTGTATAGTGGGAAGTTTAGCGTCTAATGACGTGGTATGTTATGTGAAATATATTTTGAGCAATCATTTGTTTTGTTTTATTTTGACATCCTAATATAACATGAGTAGAAAAAAATGACCCATTCTTCCAAGTGGTCAAACTGATGGGAGTTGTCCAACCGTATTATTTAATAGGCAGATAGAATAATAGGTGATTTCACTATAAGACATTTATTGACAGACCAAAAGCACAATAGAAAAGACAGTAAAACAAAATACAAAACATCTTCTCTATTTAATATTGACATATAAAAAGTATCAGATTAATCCAGCCTGTATTCTGGCCATGCAACCTCCAATACAAACCAGGTAGTCAACTAATTGGGTATGTCCCATTTGTTCTATGGAACATGGCGTAATAGAAAATATTGACCCTATTTGTACTATAGAACTACATACTAGCTTTCGCTCCTGTTTTTATTTGACTGCGAATGCACAGAACTAAATGGGAATCCCTTTTTCCAAATTATTCCATGATGAGATATATAAGACATGAATGACACTAATCACTGACGTTAATACCAGGTACAGTTCACTATCAAAAAAATGAAACTACTCGCCGTTCCATCAATATGACCACGAGGATCTCGCTACATAATATTTTTATTTTGCAAAATAAAAGCAAAGCAGCAGTTTAACAATACTTGTTTCTTTAACTACAAACTAAAAACAATAGGGTAGTTGACTACTTTTTTTTTATTTCATGAATAAGAAGTATATAACTCAATAAGAAATATTGCAAAAGAAACAGTATGCCTAGGATTAATAGTTTCACAGATATAGCGGTATGTTCGATGTGTTGCGGCGCATCGTCCGAAAACGCTCCATAGAAAATCTACGGAACAGGTGACGTCACATGTTTCTATATTATTAAGAAATGTATGGGCATTCTGACAAAATTAATAATAACTATGTAATATGTATGTTTTTCTTTATAGTCATCATAATAATAGTTGTTTTAATTGATGTCAGCAATCCAATTTCATTAAAAATTTTGATAAATTTTGGAAAAAAAAATTACCATATTTATTAATTTTCTAAACAGCACAACTTCAACAATATTGCATATCTTTTAAGTTTGAATAGTTTTTATGGGTAATAGGAGCGTATATTTTCCGAATTTGTAAAAAATACCGCCATATTCAAACTAAGGCAACATCCCAATTCTTCTTAGCGCTAATAGCAAGGTAGCAAATCATTTCTAGATTGGCCAGTTTATATATCAACTTCAAGAAGTTTATATACTTAGTTTGTTCTATGGAACAATTTGAGACTAAGAGTACAAACTGTTCTATAGTACAAATAGGGACAATATTTTCTCAAATTGTTCTATTACATCATGTTCCATAGAACAAATGGGACATACCCATTTTTTCAAGGGGAAATTAAAAGTTTTTTTCCGTTTTGACAGATTTAACATAAGCTAATTTTAGTTCGTAGAAATGGTTCGCCACTTTCGAAAACATCTTATTCATTTGATAATTTCATGACCGTGGGGTCATAATTAATGATGCTTATGGGCTAGGGTAGGTGTGAGTAATAGTTGCTCATCTAAGGACAACCGAATAATCATATCAGCTGAGAGTCGCCCACTGCTGGGCATAGGCCTCCCCAGGGACCTCCAAACCGATCGGTCCTGCGCTGCCCGCATCCATCGGCCGAAAAGCGACCAATTGCCATAAAGAAGTGAAGTGATAAAATAAAGCAAGCCATTGTCAAAAATCAACTTTATTTACATAAATTAAAATGTTTAACACTAAAATAACGCTAACAAAGGTCACCTCCTCTTCAGCACCATCAATGGTTGTGAGATATCAAATGCCTCTACCAAATCCTGCAAAAGAAAATATTTATTTAAAATAAACTTTAAAAAATACTCCTGTATCAAGACGACAGAGGGATCGAGCCCAAAAAGCCATCGTCGTAACTTTTTTTGTTGTTGTTCTCTCTATTACAGAGAAGGCAAGGAGAACTAATGCCTATACAGCCATGTCTTCATGTTTTCTTTGATTCTGCAAATATTGTATTGAAATGGCGCAATATTGGATAACCAAGAAAAAATTCTCAACGTTTGTCACATCAAAATCACTTTTATTACATTGTTCTTCCAATTGCAAGTCAACACAAAACACTTGCTTTACAAAACTACACCTATTTTATAACACAACGTTCGCTCAGACATAGTTTTGTTATAATTGTAATAAAAAAATCTTGACTGACACAACTAAATCTCGCCAGAAAAACCATACAGTGAAATTTTGGTTTTAAGTTATTTGGATAACTTCGATAAAAACTAAAACTGCATTACATCTTTTACTAGGTGATAGACCCATATGTAGGGTCGCCTGGGTAGGTACCACCGCCTTTCTTATTTCACCCGTGAAACAGTTCGCTGTGTTTCGGATTGAAGGGAAAGGTAGCCAGTGTAATTACTGGGCATGGACAGCATTTTATCTTAGGCCTCAGGATGACAACGCACTTGCAATATCAAGTGATTTTTCCTTGTTATTGCAGGTGTCTATAGGCGGCGGTAACCGCTTACCACCAGGTGGGCCGTCAGCTTGTTTGTCATGCATTTGTATGAAAAAATATTATCCGTATGTATGCGAGTGTGGTGCGTGCGTGCCTTTGTTCCCGTTTAGTCACACCATTATGTGTCACACAGTTACTCAACGGGAAAAACATTCCCAATGAGTAACACCGTGACTCAATGCCACTATTTTTTTCCCGTTGAGTGACAGTGTAACTAAACAGAACGCTGTATTCCCGTTAGGTAACACCTTCTTGGGTAAAATCATTGTTCAAATTCGTATGTATGTAGCTGGATCATCCCCTGAAGTACCAGGCTACCATAAGTATATGAGAGGTTGAAAATGAAATGAAAATGAAAATATCTTTATTCAATTAGGCCCCCAAGAAGCACTTTTGAATCGTCAACAAAAAAACCCTTAAGTCTATCACATAAAAATAATATTAACTAACTAACAATTTCATAATGTTTGTCTCTCTGTCTTATCTGCATCTACGTAAGCTAAGAATGTTATGTCAGTCTGTCTATCGGTCTGTCTGTCGGTCCGTCTGTCCGTCAGTCAGTCTGTCTGTCTGTCCGTCAGTCAGTCTGTCTGTCAGTCTGCCTGAATTTACACCGGTTCCAAAAGTTGAACTACCGAGAAGATTCCGGCAACAAACTCGTGTAGTCACTCTTTTCAATCATTAAGTTACAATGTTTAATTACACAGTAATAGTATTTAGCAGCGCAGTGTCGCACAGAGTATAAAAAAGGTATATTAAAGTACCAATAAGTACCTAATGATAAGAATATTTACTGTATTTAAAGGCTGTCCGACAATGCACCTTCACAATATAGGTATTACAATACACAAAGGTCAACAATTAATATACAAAGACCTAATAAAGCTAAACATCTTTCATTAATTTTAAACACTTGTCTGAGCACGTCATTACAATAATAATTGTATTGTTTTATATATAATATCCTATAATGCCATATACCTCAAAAATCCCTTAAAAATGATACTATTGATGAATATGTAGGTAAATTATTACAAAATCAAGGAAGCTTAGAGATGACCATTTCCACTAGTGGCACCTGTTCACAAGTATGACGCATGTGCCAGCCATCGCTCCGCTCAACCATATCATAGGGAACGGAGCGACCTGGTTATTTATTGTACCCCTACGATTATTATATAAATAAACTAAGAGTATGCTAAACATCTCCTACATAGATATGGTAACCTGGTACTTCAGGGGACGATCCAGCTACATACATACGGGGGGAAAATAGTGGCATTGAGATAAGGTGTTACTCATCGGGAATATTTTTCCCGTTGAGTAACAGTGCGACACAAAATGGTGTGACTCAACGGGAACAAAGGCGTGCGTGCAAGCTAAAACATCCCTAGTTGCTGACCTTCCACCGCTGCATGTCCACGGAGACAATGAACTGGTTCTCGTCCGCGATGTCCCGTCGCTCCTGCTGAGCGCAAGGCACGGGAGTCACGAACGGCAGACCAAACTCTTCATCTGCATCGATAATTATAAAATTAAAAATTTTAAGTAACCCCCGGCGTCATCGATCATCTATCTAGCACCTTCTCATTGAGACTGTTCATAAGCGCCCAAACACGCTATATCTGCTGTAAGTTTTTAAAGAATTAAGCATTTCGCAGACTTTTTGATGGTATGGGATCAGGTCAAGGTTAGTATGTCATGGAAATGTACACCGTACACCAAATCTTAAATCAATCGGATGTGTAAAAGTTAGTAAAATCCTATTATCATGTAGAAATTGAGCTGATAGTCATCAAACGCCTGAACTGATCTTCATAAATTAAAGCTAAGAACCATCCTAGTCAGGTCAGCTAGTCAGTCAAAAAAAAACCCCATCAAAATCGGTCTACTCGTTTAGGCGCTACGAGGCCACAGACAGACACACAGATACACAGAGACACGTCAAACTTATAACACCCCTCTTTTTTCGTCGGGGGTTAAAAAGTAATATAAACCAATCACCATCATCAAGAAATATAAATCAGTGATTTATATTTCCTGATGATGGTGATTGAAAAAGACGGGTGTTATAACACCCCTCTTTTTGTCAATCAATCACAGGGGGTTAAAAACAGATCACAATGATATCTATGTAAAATATACTTAGATGATAGATAAGAAACAAAGGCCCTAATTCTGGAGAACACATGAAGTCTAAATTTAAGTTCAGTGCATTTCTTTCTCTCAAAATGAAAACGAAAAGGATGGCTGTCATATAATTTGACATTTAGAAACGTGCGTTCAATTTTCGACCTTATTGAACGTGATAAAATGCAGTGTTTAGGAGGCACCTCCGTACATGCCGTCTAAAATTGTCTATGGCTTCTTTGAAATCTATCTAAATTTAATTGACAGCTCTCAATAAATTCTTGCTATGTATTTCTTATTACATATTGCGAGAAATAGATATACTGTACTCAAATTTAGAATTAGAGTGTGTCTTCAGAATCAGGTCCAAAAACAATATGCCCAAAAAGGCGGACTTATAGAAGCGATCTCTACCAGACGACCATAAGGCAGGGAGTTAACTGAAATTATTAATATACACGGTGTATCAAAAATACCCCTAAAGGTTTTAAATGGGTCCCTTGTGTAGAGTTTAATACCAATGTATGACAACTGTAGTATGACATTATTACATGCTGAAAAGTTATTTATTTTCGATGAAAAAATAAAACTCTACACTCTACACAAGGGACCCATTTACGCAATTTCCGCTTAAGGGGTACTTATGATACACCTTGTATAATTTTATCATTAAACATATTGTTATTTTTTATTTTATTTTATTTTGCCGGTATGGGCAAATGTTTGTATGATGAATACGAGTCATGGATGTTTTATGTTTATTTAGTATATTTCAAATACTTATATACATATTATTATCAATATTAATCCGTTATCTAGTATCCATAACACAAGCTCTTATTGATGCTTACTTTGGGCTTGATAATAGGTGTGAGTGTATGAATATTATTATTCTTAATACGACAATAAATTGAAACATGCGCTATAATAGTTCATAGACATGTTTTGCAACTTTGAAATACATCTTATTCATTTGAAAATTTAATGACATTTGTATGAAATAATATAACATTAGCTGCATTATTTCATAGAAATATTATAAAATTATCAAATGAATAATATGTATTATTTGAAAGTTGCGAAACATTCCTATGAACTAATATAGGATAAGTTTTAATTTATTGTGTATAGACTTACGCCCATATTCATAAATGCTCAATAAACCTATTTTAGATAAAACACTGCTACAATATGTTTTATCTTTTCTCTTTCACATTTGAGTGAGGAAAACAAAACACTTTATAAAAGCCTCTTATAACTTCACTTGTTTAAATTAATACTGGGGTTACCTAATATAATAATATTTATACATAATATTTATACACTCACACCTATTATCTAGCCCAAAGTAAGCATCATTAAGAGCTTGTGTTATGGATACTAGATAACGGAGAAATAATGATATTAATATGTATATAAATATTAGAAATATACTAAATAAACATATATATAATATAACTAATATAACTAAGTATATTTATTATATTATTTGTGTATATTTATCAAAATCATACAAAAGTATATTTAGTTCTAAGAACTTCTAATACACTAGATGGCGTTAAGGTCGTTCGCCATGTTAATGTGTGTGTGCGAGCATAAGTGTTCAAAGTTCATATATACATTTATTTAGGCACTTAAAACTTAGCTACCGCGAGGTGTAGCAAATTTATGGACAGCAAACCGTTGTTATTATAAGTTATTACATAAAATAAGAATAAGAATTATAAATATTATTAATTAATACAATCTATAACAGTCAAATGAATTTGAAAAGAAAAATAAATTAAATTTGAATTAGAAATCTCACATACACTATCAATTTATCAATCTATGTACTAACATAAAATATCTTTCGCAATCCGGGCGACTGCTCTAACCAACTGAGCCACCCAGGACTTGGGATATAGCTGTGAAATTCTTCTAATCTATCTGTATTTACGTTTATGAGCTAACGTCCACCCTACAATGTCGAAATGTTCTATTTCAACATCCGAAACGAGTATTTTTACAAATACCTACGATTCGGTTGAGTTGGAATATAAAACTAGAAAAATTTTACGTCCTGAGGCGGGGAGGGCGAGGCATTTTTCTAGTTTTATATTTTTATTACTAAGTAATTTTTCAAACATTTATAATAATGTTAAAATCAAAAATTAAGATTATTTGAAAGCACTGCCCCAACTCAACCGAATCGTAGGTATTTGTAAAAATACTCGTTTCGGATGTTGAAATAGAACATTTCGACATTGTAGGGTGGACGTTAGCTCATAAACGCAAATACAGATAGACTAGAAGAATTTTACAGGGATATCCCAAGTCCTGGGTGGCTCAGATGGTTACATAAAATATCTTCTTATTATACATGAAACAAACGATGACTGTCCCTCACCCAAATCCACAGCGATCATTCCATCTCTGACGAGGAAGGACAGGTGGTAGATGTTCTCGACGGTGCGACCGAAGCTGCTGGGGTCCAACACCAGGTGGAAGTAGCTGAGGGGCTTCCCGCCGCCGTTCTTGAAGGTCTTCAGGATGAACCGGTTCACCCGGCTCACCATCTCAGAGCCTTCCTCTACTTTCTCTAACCTGAAGATATATACAGGTTAGGGCCGTCAATACGACAATAAATGAAAACATGGACTGTATTTGTTCATAGAAATGGTTTACTATCAAAAACACCTTATGCATTTGATAATTTCATGACATTTCTGTGAAATAATACACTTAATGTTATATTATATCATACAAATGTCATGAAATTATCATGGAAACGCATCCTTGATCCTAATTCAGAAAGAAATCCTTAAAAACTAGAATATCTGTATTTAATCGGATACCAATCGCACAAATGGGCAACGTTACGTGTAATACCGTTTTAAAATACGGTTATCCGTCCTAAATATTAAGGTACCGTTATTACGGGTACCCTTAAAATTATGGTATCCTTAAGAAGATTATTTGATATCTAAACTTTAGGGTACCGCCACTATCGGTATTTAAAAGCGCAGAAAACGGCCAGATACCGAAAAAAATACCATTTAATCGGGTACCATTACAAGCCCTGCTTTAAACTGCACTCACCTGTCAACAGTCTCGGGCTCTTTAAGCGCAGCGATCTGTTGTCTCTCGACTCGCCTCCGCGGCGCCTTCGGCCGCTGCTCGGGCGGCGTCGGCGCGAACGTGCCGAATAGATACGAGATTATAGGCACTTCCCGGGGGAAGGGGAACTCCCAGAAATCTGGGTGTTCGCGCTGAAATGAAAGATTTAGATAAAAACCAACTTCAAAAAACTAAAAAGGATAAAATAATTAAATTTATGTAGGTACGCATCACTTAGAAACATATTTTTTGGAGTGTCCAAAAAATAACAAGGTTTTAATTTTTTGTTATATTTAATTTTTTGACAGATTTTACTAGATGGGTGACTGTCAGATTATATTGTTACCTACTATAGTAACGTTTCAATAAAAAGTCAAAGGAAAGCAAAAATTACTCATTTCAGGGGACCAAATGCCAACTATTGCGCATCGAACAAAAAAAGAATCATGTAAGCTCAGCGTAATCGGTATACATACATAGAAAAAAAAACATAACAACCGAATTGAGCACCTCCTCGTTTCTTGATTTTGATTTTAACATTATTATAAATGTGTTACGTTAAAATCAAAATTAAGAATATTTGAAAGCACTGCCCCAACTTAACCGAATCGTAGGTATTTGTAAAAATACTCGTTTCGGATGTTGAAACAGAACATTTCGACATTGCAGGGTGGACGTTAGCTCATAACGCAAATACAGATAGACTAGAAGAATTTCACAGGGATATCCCAAGTCCTGGGTAGCTCAGATGGTTAGAGTAGTCGCCCGGATTGCGGAAAGTCGCGTGTTCGATCTCCGCCAATGGACGTGAAATTTTCCTAGTTTAGATATATTTTAATTAGTAAACCTCCTCATTTTTGAAGTCTGTTAATAAAACGATCGGATTTTCGAATGATTTCATTTTATCTGATGCTTGAATTTTAATCTAAAATATACTATTTATTAGTCGTATCGTCGAAAACGCGATAGTATAATATGTGTTTCTCCCATGTAGGAAAGCTGTGCCCATCTGTGGGATGTATAGACTTGATTAATGATGATGATGAATACTTGATACTCACAATATGTTGAGCCAGTTCATGTTTGTCGTAAGTGTTAGTGTTGCCACTAACGGCTTCTGAGCAACTCACGGCTAAGTCACTGGTGGCGCGAAGGACGCGGGAGTCCAGGTACCCCTCTCCTAGAATACAGGAATCGCTTTATGAACGCGGTAGCGGTATTGAACCGTAAAGCCTAAGGGGAGATTTTGCCTCTTTGTGTGTGTTCTACCGTTTGTATAACGCGGTGTGTTCTGAGGAATTATTTGAGATGATGCCCACGGCCTTTCTACCATCGCTTCGCTTGCCACCGGCAGGGGTTTCATCCTCACAAATTGAAACAAAAGTGGTCGCGTCCTGTACGGTATCAGAGAAACTTTCTACCACATACGCTATGGTATGTGCAGGTTGTGGAATGAGCAGAGGTATTCTCAAACGAGTACAGCAAGGGGTTCTTCAAAAAGGGTTTGAAAAGGTTTTTACAGGGTCGGCAACGCGCAAGTGATAACCCTGGTGTTTCAAACGTCCATAGGCTACGGTAACCGCTTACCATCAGGTGCGCCATATGCTTGACTGCCTTATCTTAGTGGTATATAAAAATACCAGCTACCTCAGACCAAAGAGAGTTCGATTCTCGTGGGGGCAGAAATTTTGTACTTGGTTTGGTTGGTGGTAGGTCTTTTCTAAGTCTGCTTAGCTAGCTAGCATGTTTTGTTTAAATCTGCCATTATAATAATGTCAACAGCATTGTAGTGTCCGGCAGTTAGAGTTCCTCTATAGTTGACACTTCGGTGACATTCCCATGACGTTTAGTATGTCATGGGAATGTTATGCTGATACTAAACCTTCAAAAAGTCTTCGAGATGCTTAATGATATGATATTTTTTTATATATTTTGATTATGATTTGATTTGATATTGGCACTTAGCTCTCACTATACAGATCTGTAGTTGTTTAGTAATCTGTTACTACCCACATATTAGTCACTTTTCTGGACGGATGGTAAATAAAATATTGTTGTAGTTCTGCTATTACAGGCAATGTTAGCTACCTGGATGTTTGACACGTTCCTCAACACCTCCTTCAGCAAGCAATGATTGTGCCTCTCGCACCGCAACTGCAGTTTTGTCCATGCGCTGTTCATTATTGTCATTCTCATCATCTGTAAATAACATCACATTCAGAATAATTACCCCTCTATAAAAGTAAATGGTTTTTGACGATATGGCATTACTTGATATAATGTCAAAAATCAACCAAACCAACTTGAGATTCAAACTTAACTCTACTCCTTTCTTATTACAGGCTACTTTCATAGTGCAACTATGACGTTTGATATACTGTTGTCTGTACATATTAATTTCATTGAAAACATGGAAAATGTTTAAATATTTACAAGAAATACATAGTTTAGCCAAAAATTCTGTCATACTAATAATAATAATGTTCATACACTTACACCTATTATCTAAAAATACAAAATTAAAAATTTTAAGTAGCCCCCGGTGTCATTAATCATCTATCTTACACAATCTCATTGAGACTATTCATAAGAACCCAAACACGCTATTATCTGCTGTAAGTTTCTGTAGAATTGAGCATTTCGCAGACTTTTCGATGGTATAGGATAGTATGTCATGGGAATGTCACCGAAGTGACAGTACACCAAATTTCAAATCAATCAGATGTGTAAAAGTTAGTAAAACACTATTATCATGTAGAAAATGAGCTGATAGTCATAAATTATAGCTAAGAACCATCATAGGCACATTAGCTTTTAAACAAAAAAAAACGAATCAAAATCGGTCCATTTGTTTAGGTGCTATGATGCCACAGACAGACACACAGACAGACACGTCAAACTTATAACACCCCTCTTTTTTCGTCGGGGGTTAATAATTAATAATAACCGGGCATGGACGGTGTCATGTATGAATATTATAGTGAGGGTACTCTTTACTTTTTTAATATTAATAGAGTATTGAAGTCGGGTAGTGAATATATTTAAAATCTGATTTGTCACTTCTTAGGCTACCTAGCTGAATACATCATGTGAATTACAAGGACGTGTTTTAATTTGTTTTCTATACATAATAGACGGCATTTCATCTTAGGCCCCCGGTAGACAACGCATCTGCAATATCTAGTGATTTCTCCCTGGTTATTGCAGGTGTCTATAGGCGGCGGTAACCGCTTACCATCAGGTGGGCCGTCAGCTTGTTTGTCAACTAGTTGTATAAAAAAAATATTATCTAGCCCAAAGTAAGCATCATTAAGAGATTGTGTTATGGATACTAGATCATAAAGACTTAACATTCATAGTATTGTCATAATATTTTTGTGGAAATTTTAAATAAAACACACTTAGCCGTCAATATGACATTAATACAGTGGTCATGGTTTCGGGGAGTATTCCCATAACCACAATTGCTAATTGTTACTTTGGGTGTATAATAATACTGTAACATCTAATACATATGTGCACATGCATGCATAATATGTAAAATCCAGTAAATTTGTTTTATTCCAAAAACTTGCATGTATTTAAAACCAGAAATTATACTAGACTGCATTTCACTGACTTGTTTTAAATGTTTTACTTGTTTTATTTTAAGATTTAGGAGTTTAGTTTAGTTATTTTAGTTGTTTTTAGTTATTTAGTTATGACTCAGATAATGGACCTAATGAATAAATGGCATTGAATGAGCATTAATTTGCATATATGAAGAGATGTAGGATTGTGGCTTTCTTTCATTCTGTAATTGTAAAACTATCCTTTTTACCATATAGCCTGCCAAAGTCCCAGTTTCATACTAAACTACAACGGAAATTCAGCTATGTTATCCTTTTCACCATATAGCCTGCTAAAGTCCCAGTTTCATACTAAACTACAACGGAAATTCGGCTATGTTATCCTTTTCACCATATAGCCTGCCAAAGTCCCAGTTTCTTATTAAACTACCACGGAAATTGGGCTATGTCTTTTTGCCATACAAAATCTGTTGAAGTTTTTCTAAGTCCTGCACCTTTGCGACACCCTAACCCGCTTTTGGTACAAAATATATACCAACGGAATGAAACTAATTAAATAACTATTGTATTCATTGCATGTACAAAGGGAATGCAACGTCTTCGACTTTATTAATGCTCTTAGAATTATTGATACATAATATCTCATTATTTACATTTTTGACCGACACTATTCCGGTATGTTGATACGCTACACCAAGCTCACAGAGATCCAAGCTCATTTCAGCGTGTGCACGTTGAAGTATGTCAAATTAAAAGGGCTTATTTAACATTTTTTATCTTTGGGTTTTACTTATCGCTAACATGATTTTTACATCAAAATTTCCGTTTGAATTCCTACGTGAGAATTTCAGTGTCGGAATGAAAACAAACTTGCCTAATGTCGATAAATCGTCCAGTAGCGCTCGGTATCGTAATTTACGATCATGGCTCCCTAGACTGCCTCTTGAGGTCATGTCTAATAGATACACAATAGATAAAGAGTAAAATACAATAATATAAATATAACTGGTAATTACAATTACTGGTAAATGTAACTTGTATCAACAAATGAATAAAGGTAAAAACAAACAAAACTACGCGCGAAGTCAACGTCAACGTCAAATATATTTTTTTTATATTTTTTTAAATTAATTCCAAGGAACTTACATCCTAGGATGATTAACTCTCCCTGTAAAGGGAAGGCAAAGGGAGCTATTGCCCATGCAGCCATGTCTTCAGTATTACTTTATTTCTTCTTTTCTTGCATTAAAATACTTCTTGGGAGTATTTGACACGAAATATGTGATGACAGTCACTTTATGTGCTACTTGATGAGGTGGATAACCACAAAAAAAAATCTTATCATATTTCACACCATAATCACTTTTATTCTAATAATCTTTCAGTTGCACGTCAACACAAACACTTGAATAATAAAACTAGGCTACTTTTATAACTCAATGACACAATTTTTAATTATTGTAATAAAAATCTCACCTGACACCACAAAATCCCGCCAAACACCCATGGCATGTTGTCTTCTTCTTCTTGTTAGTCACAGATTAGAAAGAGTATTTGTTAGTGAATGGCATTTTTCGCAGGACGGACTGTTAGGTGATCTCCGTTCAAAAACTTGTCCTATTTCTAAACGCTTATTTGATTTTTTTAATATTTTAAAATTCAAGTAGAGCCATAATATTTCAAATAAATATTAAATACAGGGCACTTAGCTACAGAATAAAAATTTTCAATTAGACAACATTACAATTCAATATTAGACTTATAAGTATTTTTACATCTCAGAACGAATTAGATAATTGTTCTGAGGTGTCTTTTGGTTTCAAAACGTTGCATGTTTTTTCTTTAGAGGCATTAGGCACAAGCAATTTTTGGCACAAATTAATTAAGTGTAGCCATATTATTTTTGTACCCTGATGAGGTGGGTAATTTTGGCTTTCGTACATACTTTTAAAATTATTATAAGGAAATAATGGTTTTTATTTAAATAAAAGACACAGGGCAGATATTATTGTTTATTCTAAGAACTCATATAATTCTGGGCGTTTTTTTAGCAGATTTCATATTTTATCTATCACGTGACATAAAGGAGAGAAGTGAGAAGTTTTCACGGGTTTCAGTTAATTAATACAAAAAAAATAAAAGTTATCGAGATTAAATTTTTAGTGAATATGAAATTACCAATAGCTATTATTTAAAAATAATAAAAAAGAGCAATTGTTTTATTAGTTCATGTAGGTGCCTATTCAAGACGAACTACAGATTTTTCATCTGTTGTGTCCTAAGTTTACTTACACCCGTTGTAATTTAAATAGGAAAAATCAAATTTTTAATTTCTTTATTATTTTAGAATAGTTGCATGAGAATAATAAACACGCATTAATTAATGAATTTATATTTGAATGTTACGAGTGGCAAATATCTGTACATTTTAAGAGCACCTGAATTGCCATATCCTTTAAAAAATACTTGTTTAATGTAGGTATTAATTAATTACCACCAAACCAAAAAGTAATGTAAGTATAGGGGAAATTACCATTTTGGGGTCACTGACAATTCACTACTGTATCACTAATTTAAAAAATCATGATTGCGCGGTCAAAAGACAATAATCTGGATTAAAAACGAATATATTTTTATCTAATCAAATACGTTTAAACGATGCATTAAAGAAGACAAAAAATTAATATCATATAATTGTTTTATTTGTGTAAAGTGATCAAGTGATTGAGCCATAGTGTTTTTGTGAGGTTATAATTTAGTTTTGCTCGAAGTTTTTCCATAAAATGGATTCAGCACCGGCTCAGGAAGTGACTGAGCTTTTAAGACAATGGGAGGAACAACACCAGTCTCCAAATTACGACCCAATACCAACATTGACTAGGTAAATACAATTTATTTTGTTTTCTAACTTCACCACATTACATTTTTCTTTCGGAATTATTATTATTATTATATTATATTATAATCATGATAAAAGTATGTCGATAACTTCACTATTAAAAAGTAATTACTATCATAACTTATTTAGTTGACAATATTGGACCCTTTAGTAATTTGGTTATGCATTTTTCGCGATAAATGTTCAGTTTACACAATGTGAAGCTAAGTAGCTTTGTTCATTTAAATTTAATCAGACAAGCCGCACATTATCCTCGGGCCACTAATGTCAAAAGTAAAAATACTCTACCAAATAATTGTTTTTAGGGATCTAACAGGAGGCCTGTTAGAACATACAAATATGTATATCAAATTAATATTTGTAGAATAGAAATTGATTAAAACATATCCCTCCAGTAATCAGGTTCCAGACACAATTGATTTTTCAATTGTCATAGCCCTTCGGAGGGATAATGCCACTTGACAGATTCTAAAATTACAGTTCAAGTTCAAGTTAATTTATTCATAACAAATTGTATAGTGTTTTGAATGTGTGGTTTCACTAATTAATAAAATAACAATGGGCAAATTTTTCATGCAAAAAGCAAGCATTTGCAAGTTTTATTTCAAAGATATCCAGAGAAATGAAGTTGTGTAAACATGTTGAGTTCTGTTTCACTCAATAGATAAATTTATTAAAAAAGAGTTACAAATATTTTAAATAATATATTGGTGCCATCTGGATAAATTCTGATAACAAAAATCCACTTGGGCGTTTATATTATATCAAAATCAAAAATATTTTTTCATAAAATCTTATATTTAGTTATCTTGTTACAGGATAGCAGAAATAATAGAAGCGGAGACAGAAAACTTCATGAAAAAAGATCCAGACCCATTTGATGAGAGGCATCCGTCGAGGACTGACCCTGAGTGTGCGCTTGGACATGCACTCAAGGTCATGTTTAAGAAGGATAACTTTATGACTAAGGTAAGTAGTTTTATACACAATGACTTTTCGTAATGTCTTATGACTGAAATGAAGGAATACTCAAATTAGTCACAGCCCCAATTTTAATTATATTCTGTAAAATCAATCTTCCAAAACAAAAGAAACCATGATAATTATTAATTCCTGCCCTTTGTTTTCGAGGGACATCTGCTCGCAGAGCTACCGGCAGCTGGCTAATTGCCATCATCAGCGGAAGATCATAACGGCACTGGGAATACATACTAAAACTGCCCAGTAACTCTGCTGTGCTCTGCAGGGGTAGACGGGACTGTGCCTAAGCAATATAACCAGCTTACCCCTAAGGAACCGGCCCTCACGGCCAGGTTTTGTGGCGATGGAGATTACCCAGAGTTATTAGGCAATCCCAGACGTGGCAACCTGTGTAATCTGCCTAAGGGAAAGGAACTCCCGTATGCGCTGGAGAGGGGCGGCTATAACGCTCTCCTCCAGCTCTCTCTCCTTTGATTAATTTCAACCCTATAATTGAGGAGCCATTTTATTGTGTCCAGTGTACTTGTCAACATGTCTGATAAAAACTTGATTTTAAATGGCCTGTCAATGTGAGAGAATACATCTAAAAGTTATGGTTCTCTTCGTCCAGGGGCCTTGTCATCTTAACAGATATAGACTTAATTATTACTCAATCGGTGGTCAATGGCAGAGTATTCAACTCTTGACATATAAGGGATGTTTCTTATCTTAATAAAATATTTTACCAACTTTGTGACTCTTAGAGTGAAATACCAATATTATATCCTGACTCACTCCGAATACTTGCTGTATATATTATATTTTACTTCCAGCTAGTAAATGACTACGTCCGGGACACTTACTACTCGCGCCAGAACATAACAGGTCGCGACGTGCACAAACTGAACGTGGCTGCGTGCAGGCTGACCCTAGACCTGATGCCAGGCTTGGAAATGAGCGTAGTATTTCAGGTGAGGAGACGTTAACACCTTTAACTAAAGTCAACCCGTTAAGCTTCGCAGGGATAGAGTCGCATGACAGATTAACTTTAGAGATAGACTTTAAGGCGTTGGCCGGACTCTGGGGGAATGGGTGACCCCAGATGTTAGTGTTGAGCCTACTAGAATTATGTACAGAGGAGCCTCCAAAATTTTCAAATATTAGTTTACGAATATTGTCAATTTTTATCTTATTTCACCCAACCAATTATACTGACTATCCAACTGTAATATTAAAAAATAAGACAATATGATGTAAGATGATTCTAGGTGTGTTGTCTGGCTTGAAGATGAGCCCAATATCTTACAGTTAAATGATAAGTAATTTTTGTACTAACAGTTGTATTTTTTTATTGCTTAAGGATAACGAGTCGCTTATCCATCGGCTGGTGAACTGGGCAAGTAGCTCGCCCGAGCCTCTACAGTGCTACGCGACTGGCCTGCTAGCGGCTGCTATGGAGGTGCAAGAAATTGCCACTAATTTCAGGTTCGACAGACTTTCTGATAGCTTAATACAATACAGGCTAAAATATACAGGGTGGTGCCGTCAATACGACAATAAATTGAAACATGGGCTATATTAGTTTATAGAAATGGTTTCCCACTTTCAAAAACATCTTATGCATTTGATAATTTTAGAACATTTTATTGAAGTAATATAACATTGGCTGCATTATTCCATAGAAATGTCATAAAATCATCAAATGAATAAGATGTTTTTGAAAATTGCAAACCATTTCTATGAATTAATATAGCCCATGTTTTAATTTATTGTTGTATTGACAGCACCACCCTGTATATGTCACAGACCAATTATATTATTTGCCAGTTATACAAGTGGCATCGTCATTTTACAAAGATACATACATTTTGAAATATGCGCTATGCCGAATTTAAAACGTTGAGTTTTCTAATAAGCTTCAAGACAATTAGTACCGCCGTCTACAAATCGTGGCATTTTGAATCTTAAATTTTCTAGGAGTGGGCCTAATTCTGTAGACATACTCTAAATCTAAAGTAGATGTTTCAAATCCGGCCAGGTGTAAGTACACTATCTCAAAAAATCTCCTGAACCTGGAAAAAAAACCTACTACCAGGCCACAAAGCAAATAAAAAGAAAACGGATAATTGAACACTCTTTTGCATATTTTTACCTGTTTTTCAGTATACTGTACGTAACCCTGGCCAGGTCTCCATACATTTCTGAAACATCTCTTTTAAGTAGGTACACTATATCTCTTTCTCGTAATATGTAATTGGTAGGAAACTTGTTTAGAGCTGTCAACTTAATTTTGATAGATTTTAAAGAAACCATAGACAATTTTAGACGGCATGTACGGAGGTGCTTCCTAAACACTGCATTTTATAGCGTTCAAAAAGCTCGAACTTTCACTGCATTTTATCACAGTGATGACTTACGGAACTGAGCCGTGGCCGCTTACAATGGGCCTCATAAGAAGGCTCAATGTTACCCAAAGGGCAATGGAGAGGGCTATCCTCGGGGTTTCTCTGCGTGATCGAATCAGAAATGATGAGATCCGCAGGAGAAAACCAAGGTCACCGATACAGCCCGAAGAATTGCGAACCTCAAGTGGCAGTGGGCAGGCCACATTGCACTGAGGGCTGACGGTCGTTGGGGCGGAAAGGTCCTTGAGTGGCGGCCGCGTACCGGGAGACGCAGCGTTGGTAGGCCTCCCACAAGGTGGACCGATGATCTGGTGAGGGCCGCGGGAAGCCGATGGATGCGGACAGCGCAGAACCGATCGGTATGGAGATCTTTGGGGGAGGCCTATGCCCAGCAGTGGGCGTCTCCCGGCTGAAATGATGATGATGATGAATAAGGTCGAAAATTGAACGCACGTTTCTAAATGTCAAATCATATGACAGCTATCCTTTTCGTATTTATATTGAGAGAACGAGATGCACTGAACTTAAATTTAGATTTAGCAAGTGTTCTCCAGAATTAGGGCCATTACTTACTGAGGAGTGTTTTTGTGATTGGTAGGTAATTGTTTTTATATAATCACTTTAAATTGAAATTATGTAGTTTCTAAGTGGTCATATAAATAACCTGGAATCTACGAATTGCAATCACACAAATATTCTTCAGTATTAGATGACCGAATTCAGCGATAAGCCTTCGATACTTTGATACAATTGGGTAGTTGACAACTTTATACAATACTTATTTTATTCTGTTATTTTTTGGCAATATAATAAAATATTTTTGGGTTTATTTTGGTTAAGAGGTCCCGGGTTCGAATCCCGGTAGGAACAAATGTTTGTATGATGAGTATGGGCATTTGTTTACGAGTCATGGATGTTTATATGTTTATTTAGTATATTTCTAATATTTATATACATATTATTATCATTATTTCTCCGTTATCTAGTATCCATAACACAAGCTCTTAATGATGCTTACTTTTGGCTAGATAATAGGTGTGAGTGTATAAATATTATATTATATTATATTACTAATGGAAACCATGTTATTCAGTATATTGTTGTCTACAATCTGAAATGGTGCTCATGAACTGTCCTATAATATAAAACATTAGTCAACATCTCTTTTGTAATTTATTTTACAATTATGAATTCTGATAACACCTTAGTACTTAGAGTACTATGTTGACATTGGTAGGTGCCCGCTTGTTATAGTGTGTACCAAACATCTTGTATAACTCAAAGCAATTTTGCCCTCGTGATGTTCTTTTGTCCCTTACCAGAACTGACGACAGACGCCGCTCACACACTATGAGACAATTTATTGTGTATCTAATCAAAATCTAAAATGATTGACTTAGTTTTTTTTGTTTCCGCTTTTAAATAATTATTCTTGAAAATTCTCGTGAGTTGTCCTAGTTCTGAGCTCTAAGCTTTAATTAAATGTAAGTATTGGCATAAATTTTCCTTCGGTTTTAAGAAGATAATGATTTTGACATTGCTTCAGCAAAAATAAGCTTAGAATATAAAACGGAAAACGCAGAAATTCATAAGCCTCTTTCAAGTATCGCTAGCTCAGTGGCTAGAGCAGTCACGTGGTGCCACCGCAAGTTGTTTTGATGGCTCTAAATTTTCAGATATAATTGTAAAATATTTAGATGAGGTTTGAATTAATTTGAGTATTCTTGTTGTTTATGTTACATAAAAAACATGGATTAATCGCGTGGGGTCAATGGGACCCCATAGATATAAGGTGCGTTTTAATCAAATCACAGTTATGTGTAAGTTTTTTACCATTCCTTTGATCAACAATGTAGAGATCTGTACTTATTGAAGCGATAAAGGTGTCAAGTCAAACAGACAAACCTCTCACCCACTAAACCCCTCAGCGATGCCTCTTTCCTGCTTGCTGGCAATCGTGCGGGATTTGCCGGAATCCGGCAGGGCAGTGTGACCCGTAAGGTCCCGCCTTTGTGGGGAGGGGCTGTAAAGAGGCCGCACTTCAATGGGTGCTTTTTAACCCTCGACAAAAAAAAGGGGCGCTATAAGTTTGTAGTGTCTGTCTGTGTATCTGTGTGTCTGTTTGTGGCATCGTAGCGCCTAAACGAATGGACCGATTTTGATTCGTTTTTTTTTTGTTTGAAAGCTGATGTGCCTACGACGGTTCTTAGCTATAATTTATGAAGATCAGTTCAGGCGTTTGATGACTGTCAGCTCATTTTGTACATGATAATAGGGTTTTACTAACTTTTACAGATCCGATTGATTTGAAATTTGGTGTACTGTCACTTCGGTGACATTCCCATGACATACTATCCTTGAGCTGATCCTATACCATCAAAAAGTCTGCGAAACACTTAAATCTTCAGAAACTTACCGCAGATATAGCGTGTTTGGGCTCTTATGAATAGTCTCAATGAGATGGTGTTAGATGATTAATGACGCCGGGGGTTACTTAAAATTTTTAATTTTGTATTTTTATTATTTGTAACGCGATGATATTATCGTGGACGGCCACGGTACAATGATAGCACAGGGAAGTAAATACCGTTGACGGAAATTTAAAAGCGTCTTTATTTCCATACAATTCACTTGCCTGTGTTATCGTTGTACCGTGGACGTCCACGATAATATCGTCGCGTTACAAATTATAAAAGCGCCCGACTGTGCTTTTTCAATGACTGGGCTGTGCAAGCCCAAGGATCACCACACTAACCTAACCGGAACAATCAAAGAAACTGATTTAGCACCAAAAATGGCTGAGTGTTTACGAAAAATGGCTTTAGAGGACGCGCTTCTTGTAGGTTTCTGGACCTGGAAAATGCGGGGAATAAATAACATAACATAACACATCAGAAATGATTAATAGAATACATAAAATACTTACCTTTTTAATAGAACCTTTATGGAGTTGGCTTTCACCTGATGTTTTGCACGCCACCTGTTGAGCAAAGGTGGACAACTTGGTTCGCGCCTGCGCGCTACCGAGGAAAAAGTTCTCGTTGGTTTTTCCCTCAGAACAATATTTGTTCTGAGGTTTTTCCGTAGACTTTGTCGGCTTATGTCATGTAAATTCAAATTGTTGTTTTATTAAAATGTAAATGTGATTTTTAGAATTAAACTTTGTATTTTCGCTTGCGTAACAATAAACTCAGTGTGTTTTCGAGAAGTGTATTTTTAATCACTTTCAATGGCTAAATTCTCAACAAAAAAAGTTATATAATAATAATAATAGTTTTTTTTATACAACTAAATGACAAACAAGCTGACGGCCCACCTGGTGGTAATCGGTTACCGCCGCCTATAGACACCTGCAATAACAAGGAAAAGCACTTGATATTGCAGGTGCGTTGTCATCCTGAGGCCTAAAATGAAATGCCGCCCATGCCCAGTAATTTTTTAATCAATTGCAATGGCTAAATTCTCAACAAAAATAGTTATATTCTTACCAAACATGCTAAAATGTTTACAAATCACTGATTTATATTTCTTGATAATGGTGGTGATTTATATTACTTTTTAATGATTTCTTTTATTTATACACATTATAAACGATGATTCTTTGTTACAGGGACTTAAATGCAATGTTAGTACCACGTATGCTAAAGAGGCTACATGAGTTAAGAAATAAAAACCAAGAAGAGAAGGTAAGAAACATAATTATATATTATTTTAATTATATTCTACTTGAATTAAATGGTACACCAACTATTTCACTCATCAGCATTAGTCTATATAGATCCCACTGCTGGGCACAGGCCTTCCTACGTGGGAGAAACACATGAGGAGTTTGGGCCATAACACCACCACGCTGGCCCAATGTGGGTTGGGGAAAAAACCATTTTATACCACTAAGGTGGCAATCAAGCATACGGCCCACCTGATGGTAAGCGGTTACCGTAGCCTATGGACGCTTGCAACACCAGGGGTATCACTTGCGCGTTGCCGACCCTGTGAAAAACTTTTCAAAGCCTTTTTAAAGAACCCAATGCTGTACTTGTTCGAGAAAACTTCTGTAGGGAGCTCATTCCATATTTTTTTTTTTTTAATTTAGCAAAATCGAACGTTTATTATACCAAAACTATACTTAACTTTACTATGATTATAACATAATTCAGCAGTTATTAAAATATAATAAAACTAGAAAAAGGAGAATGCCCAAACCTGCCCACGATGCGCAATAATCAAACGTATCTCAAAAAAAGTCTTTCGAATTATTAGAAATATATTGTTAATTTAAATGTAAAAGCATTATGGGGTTAAAAAGTTAAATTAATATTAAATTGTTGTTGCACTGACTTCCTACTTCGCATACTACATCATTAATCTGTGGTATACTACAATATATTTGTCCTTTACTTGAAAGGCAAAGAATTTACGTGTATACGCATCGTAAGTTTCATTAATAAATCGAACTAGTTAAAATAATTGACTGCAAGTCTATTTAATTTATACTGCTTAATAATGTTAGGTACGTTTCAAGTATTAGTAAATATAAAACTCTTAGAACTACCTGCCTACCGCGTCGCCTTAAATCCTGCCTCTTGAACCAAAAATGTTAAAGGTGTCTGATGAACTTGTTTTTTTTAGTTTATTATTATTATAACTGTTTAGGTAGATCTTCATAGTGGCGTAACGACGAAGACGATAAAAATACATCTACGTTTTAATACAAACTCTAAGAAAAAGATACATGAAATGTGGATATATATGCTAGATTCCTTTGCCTTCCCTTTGTAGGGAGAGTACTAGTTTTTGTCGCTATTGTATGACATCCGGTGATGTAGGTTACTTGTAGATTTCTGCGACTGAAGAAATTATTATATTGTTAATTTCTGCTTATACTCCCAAGATGCATTGAAATGTATTTGCAGAAAAACCTAATGAAATAATTCGCTGGTGTTTATACCTTTACCTTCGCCTGTCCCTCTGGTTAAATGAATATTATACTACTGTCAATCTGTCAAGGAGTGTTTGGCGGCTTTTTGTGGCGTCAGTCAAGATTTTTGTCAGTCAAGAGGGCATAGACAAGATGCCTATCGATAATCGCTATCGCTATCGCTAAGCGGAAAATGTATGGGATTTGACATAAGCTCTCGATTGACTTTCGATTGTAAATGTCAAATGCTATACATTTTCCATTTAGCGATAGCGGTAGCAATTGTCAAATGGCATCTTGTCTAGGCCCTCTGATATAATTAAAAATTGTGTCGGAGCGAACATTATGTTATAAAAGTAGTGTAGTTTTATTATTCAAGTGTTTGTGTTGAAGTGCAACTAAAAGATTGTTAGAATAAAAGTGATTATGGTGTGAAATACGATAATAACTTTTTTGTGGTTATCCACCTGATGAGGTGACTGTAGCACATAAAGTGACTGTTATCATATATTTCGTGTCAAATACTCCCAAGAAGCATTGAAATGTGTTACGCCAGCATTTTAATGCAATAAAAGAAGAAATAAAGAAATACTCAAGTCATGGCTGTATGAGCATTAGTTCCCTTTGCCTTCCCTTTATAGGGAGAATTAACAAAAAAAAATGTCAATCTGTCAAATATTTGAATAATTATAACCTCAAAATCAGTACCAAAAATTATGATTTCTCTAAACTGCCACCACATAATTTCGTGATATTTTCCCTACATAAATTTATAGATTTTTCCCATTCTTTGGCACTCATTTCATTAAAGCGCAAACATGGCCCAACTCTCATAGTAAATTGGGCATTGTCCTTTCACGTCCTGAGGCAGGAATCGAACCCGCGACCGGATAAAAAGAAAAATAAGAATAAAGAAAAAGAAAGAAAGAAGAAGAAGAATTTCTATTAAGAATATTTGAAAGCACTGCCCCAACTTAACCGAATCGTAGGTATTTGTAAAAATACTCGTTTCGGATGTTGAAATAGAATATTTCGACATTGTAGGGTGGACGTTAGCTCATAAACGCAAATAAAAATAGACTAGAAGAATTTCACAGGGATATCCCAAGTCCTGGGTGGCTCAGTGGTCAGAGCAGTCGCCCGGATTGCGAAAGGTCGCGGTTTCGATTCGTGCTTCAGGACGTGAAATATTTTTGTTTTTTCTAGTTTTATTGTATTTTAATTACTAGACAATAAACATATCAGAAAACGATACCTTTTGAGATTCATAATCATAAAAAATTTCGAGCTACACAAAACAAAACAATCCTATTTACACCTAAACAGAAATCATAACCAGTAGTACAGAAACCAAACCAGTACATAAGTCAATTATCAAACTGGAGAAAGAAAGATTTTAGTTTTGTTTTAATATTTTTTCTTTTTATAAGAAGTATGTTATTTGTGTCAGGCTAGTATCAACACAGTGACTCCGCCGAATCAGACGCGACACTTCGCTCGTTTTGATAAGAAGAGAAATAACGAAGTCAAATGCAATGGACCCAGCGTGGACAAGAGAGGTTAGTACTATTATAGGATTGACAAAGGACATGTTTCATATTAGACCGGTGTATGTGTCGCAGCCGTATCGTTAAATCAGCCGCTTAACTGGACGCCTAGCCCGCACCAACTCCAAAACATATGTTTCTAGGGGATGAGTACCTACTTAAATTTAATCATTTTATCCTTTTCAGTTTTTTGGAGTCGGTTTCAATTTTTGTTTAAAATTTCACAAATAACAATCTGTTAGCCTGACATGGCAATAGATTAAAATATTATTATAAGCAAAACCAAAATGTTGATATATTTTCGTATTTATAAGTTATATGTAACGGACTGAACATAATGGTTTTTGTTAACTTAACACTTCCTAGTTCGCCCGATTTGCACTAGATGTCAGTAATTTCACTTTATGAACTTGCTAGAATCTTCTAATCGCGAGTTAAATCCGGTAAATTGGTTTCATCAATTTGTTTATTATCCGACGTAGGGTGCACATCCAAACTATTTTACCATATTCAGCTTGCGACTACTTGCCAGTGCGCTTGTTGTTCAGATCGCGAGAAAGACGAAGGAGGAGGGGGCGATATGGTCGTAGAAGAGTCTTCGCCGCTGCCGACCAAAGACCCCGAGACGCCCGTCAAAAACTACAACAATTGTGAGTATAGCTAAATAATTTGACATATATTATAAAAAGTTTTATGGGAGAGTAAACCATATTGGACCACTTTTGACGTAACAGCCAAAAATACCGAATCCTTTTAAGTTAGAAAATCTGACTTGGGCGATAGCCTGGTATTATAGCTACTGTAAAGAATTTAAGACTTGTTATATGACAGCATTTTTTTAAAAAAATTACTGAAAGTTGTCTTTTGTTCCAATTTCCGCCACTAGTATCTTAAATTGTACCACAAGTGGTGCCAAAATTGTACCAAAGAAAAATTAAAAATATTTTTAAGGATCCGACATAATTTATAAATTTTAAAAAGGCCAAACCGCTCTTGTTTAGAGTTATTAACAACTAGTGATCCTCGAGAATCAGCAAACAGAGTAAACCAATACTTCGCTAATGTTGGAAAAAATCTAGCTGAAAATATACTGACCAAAACACATAAGCCCATTGCTCATACACCTTTAATCACATCTAATGCTCACTCCTTTTGCTTACTCCCTACAGATATAGAAGAGGTAAAAACAATAATAGCTAAAACAGGTTTGTGCTATTGGTAAAGACAATATCCCTAATTCCCTCATAAAAAGATTCAATGATGTTATTGCTCCTAGTATGGTTCACATATGTAACCTATCAATGACATCTGGTATATTCCCGTCAAACTTCAAACGCGCTCTAGTACATCCCATTCATAAGAATGGAGATAGAGACCGTGTCAGTAATTATCGCCCAATTTCTATATTACCGTCGCTTTCAAAAATTTTAGAAAAAATTATCAACAAAAGATTGACCAATTATTTAGAGACTAAAAACCTTTTATCAAACTCACAGTTCGGTTTCCGTGCAAAAAGATCAACAAACAACGCAGTTCATGAACTTACTAATTTCTTAGTTACTAATCTGGATGATAATAAAAAGGTCATTGCCGTATTTCTAGATCTTGCAAAAGCATTTGACACGGTCTTTATACCATTACTTCTTCACAAACTGGAAAGCCTTGGCGTACGAGGAACTCAACTTAGACTCTTTGATAGTTACTTAAAAGAGCGAGCGTAGTGACGACCTCCCTATCTCCTATGGAGTCCCACAGGGCAGTATATTGGGTCCGACACTGTTCCTAACGTTCATAAATGACCTCTGCAACCTACAGCTACAAAATGGGACACTAATAACATTCGCAGATGACACAGCCTTACTTTTCTCAGGTGACACTTGGGAAGAAACCTATCAGTTCACTCAGGCTGGACTTAACAAGGTAACCCAGTGGCTGGATAATAATCTGCTCACATTGAATGTTGACAAAACTAAATACATCGCCTTTTCTCCAAATAAAGCAAACCATCCGTATAAGTTTTCTCAGCACTCTATAATTGCGCATACCTGCTCTGACCCCTCCACTTCCATATGTTCTTGTCAGAAACTCCAGTACACGGATACCATAAAATATCTAGGAATGATAATAGATAAGCACTTGACCTTTCAATCCCATATTGACCAACTAACTAGCAGAGTTCGAAAACTAATTTTTATATTTAAAAACCTACGCCATGTGGCTGATGAAAATGTCATAAAGATGGTCTACTTCGCTTTGTGCCAGTCTATCCTATCATATTGTATCACAGCATGGGGTGGTGCAGCTAAATCCCATCTTATACACCTAGAACGTGCGCAGAGAGCCGTTCTAAAAGTAAGCTATTCCCTTCCGTTCTTTTTTCCGACAGCAGAACTGTACAAGAAAACTAAGGTCCTAACAGTCCGCCAAATCTTCATTATGCAAACCCTGCTCAAACAACACTCACAATTATCATATGACCCTCTTCTCAACAAAAACAAACGACGTAAAAACAAAGTTTGCCAAGTACTAGGATTTAAATTAAGGCTTACCCAAAGGTTCTACTGCTTTCTAGGCCCTTACCTATATAATAGAGTAAACCAGTCTTTGTCTATTTATCCGCTAACTAGTGTCTACTGTAAAAGGAAACTAACCTCATGGTTGCTTGACCGGACATATAAGGAGACAGAAGATATACTTCATACTCTGAACTAAAGCAAATAGCTCATAATCTCAAACACACACACACGCACACACACACACACGCACACACACACACACGCACGCACACACACACACACACACACGCACGCACGCACGCACGCGCGCACATACACACACACACATACACACACACGCACACACACACATTTAATTGTTCTGATTTTGCAACGATTACCTATTCAAAAAATGCGTAATTGAATTGACTAATGTCAAAGAATGTGTAACTTTGATTCCTACCTAAACTATTGTTATAATTGGCTCTTTTTGTAAAAATATCTATGAATTAGCTAATAGTGAGGTGGTGAGAGCCTGGTAATCTGTAACACAGGTTTTCCTAGTACGGACGCCAGTCTCTCACAATATAGTTATTAAATTGATTTGTATTTTTAATCATAATCTGTGTAATGGCTATATTGTGAAAGAGAAATAAATAAATAAATAAATAATAATAATAATAATAATTATCAAGTCTTGTAAAGTATAGTTATTATTCTAATTTTAGTTAAGAAGTATAGTAATCTCGGCGTTGAAATATATAAATAAGACATTACTTTGGTGCTTCGTACTGTGTGGAGAAAAACAAACTTCTATATTGTGTACACATTTGCTAAAATTGTTCCTTATTTTTCGTACAAAACTATTTCTTACAGGATGACAATGCTGGTTCCAAATATTCTTTACTCCACTAATTAGATTAATTAGTCCTTACGTTTTTAAGTAGCCGCCATTAAAATTAATACAATCATCTATATTATTCTTAAATCTACCGGCCCAATTATGGAACCTCGACGAGGTCAATTTATGGGACCCAGTAGTTTGGTAATCATCCCAAAAAAGAGCAACATAACCTCAACAGAAAATTTTTGATCACGATGCTAAAGAATAGCATAAATCGTGCTTTTATATAGAATATTTTGTGAAATCACTACTGACTTGTTAGAGACAAGACGTAAAAATACAACTTACTGTCACAATCATAGTATTTGTCATCGGAAGAAGCATAGTGGCGAAGCGTCTGTGGGGCACTAGTCAACTCGTTTTGTATTGATATTGCACAGAAAGAATTTCATTGAGTAGGAAATTTAGATGTGGTTCGATTTAGAAGACAGTACAATATTGGTTACTCTCCCCGACTATCTCCTTAGTAGTTTCCGGGACGTAGTTTAACATGGCCTCGTATATTCAGCGTGCCCGGCGGTGTCTCCAGAGCAGTGGGGCATGATGTCTCCACCGCCGCGACCGCCGCCGCCCGCGCCGCCCGCCCCGCACCACGAGACCTCCTCCAACTCTAGCTGGGCCGAGATGGAGACCTACGTCATTGGTGAGACAACCCGCCCACTCCCCGCGGGACTGTTGCTAGGTGAACACGGTAGGGGGGCCGAGATGGAGACCTACGTCATTGGTGAGACAACCCGCCCATTCCCCGCGGGACTGTTGCTAGGTGAACACGGTAGGGGGCCGAGATGGAGACCTACGTCATTGTTGAGACAACCCGCCCACTCCCCGCGGGACTGTTGCTAGGTGAACACGGTAGGGGGGCCGAGATGGAGACCTACGTCATTGGTGAGACAACCCGCCCACTCCCCGCGGGACTGTTGCTAGGTGAACACGGTAGGGGGGCCGAGATGGAGACCTACGTCATTGGTGAGACAACCCGCCCACTCCCCGCGGGACTGTTGCTAGGTGAACACGGTAGGGGGGCCGAGATGGAGACCTACGTCATTGGTGAGACAACCCGCCCACTCCCCGCGGGACTGTTGCTAGGTGAACACGGTAGGGGGCCGAGATGGAGACCTACGTCATTGTTGAGACAACCCGCCCACTCCCCGCGGGACTGTTGCTAGGTGAACACGGTAGGGGGGCCGAGATGGAGACCTACGTCATTGGTGAGACAACCCGACCACTCCCCGCGGGACTGTTGCTAGGTGAACACGGTAGGGGGCCGAGATGGAGACCTACGTCATTGGTGAGACAACCCGCCCACTCCCCGCGGGACTGTTGCTAGGTGAACACGGTAGCTGGGCCGAGATGGAGACCTACGTCATTGGTGAGACAACCCGCCCACTCCCCGCGGGACTGTTGCTAGGTGAACACGGTAGGGGCCGAGATGGAGACCTACGTCATTGGTGAGACAACCCGCCCACTACCCGCGGGACTGTTGCTAGGTGAACACGGTAGGGGCCGAGATGGAGACCTACGTCATTGGTGAGACAACGAGCCCACTCCCCGCGGGACTGTTGCTAGGTGAACACTAGGGGGGCCGAGATGGGGACCTACGTCATTGGTAAGACAACCCGCCCACTCCCCGCGGGACTGTTGCTAGGTGAACACTAGGGGGGCCGAGATGGAGACCTACGTCATTGGTGAGACGACCCGCCCACTCCCCGCGGGACTGTTGCTAGGTGAACACGGTAGGGGGGCCGAGATGGAGACCTACGTCATTGGTGAGACAACCCGCCCACTTCCCGCGGGACTGTTGCTAGGTGAACACTAGGGGGGCCGAGATGGAGACCTACGTCATTGGTGAGACAACGAGCCCACTCCCCGCGGGACTGTTGCTAGGTGAACACTAGGGGGGCCGAGATGGGGACCTACGTCATTGGTAAGACAACCCGCCCACTCCCCGCGGGACTGTTGCTAGGTGAACACTAGGGGGGCCGAGATGGAGACCTACGTCATTGGAGAGACAACCCGCCCACTCCCCGCGGGACTGTTGCAAGGTGAACACTAGGGGGGCCGAGATGGGGACCTACGTCATTGGTAAGACAACCCGCCCACTCCCCGCGGGACTGTTGCTAGGTGAACACTAGGGGGGCCGAGATGGAGACCTACGTCATTGGTGAGACGACCCGCCCACTCCCCGCGGGACTGTTGCTAGGTGAACACGGTAGGGGGGCCGAGATGGAGACCTACGTCATTGGTGAGACAACCCGCCCACTTCCCGCGGGACTGTTGCTAGGTGAACACTAGGGGGGCCGAGATGGAGACCTACGTCATTGGTGAGACAACGAGCCCACTCCCCGCGGGACTGTTGCTAGGTGAACACTAGGGGGGCCGAGATGGGGACCTACGTCATTGGTAAGACAACCCGCCCACTCCCCGCGGGACTGTTGCTAGGTGAACACTAGGGGGGCCGAGATGGAGACCTACGTCATTGGAGAGACAACCCGCCCACTCCCCGCGGGACTGTTGCAAGGTGAACACTAGGGGGGCCGAGATGGGGACCTACGTCATTGGGAAGACAACCCGTCCACTCCTCGCGGGACTGTTGCTAGGTGAACACGGTAGGGGGGCCGAGAGGGAGACCTACGTCATTGGTAAGACAACCCGCCCACTCCCCGCGGGACTGTTGCTAGGTGAACACTAGGGTGGCCGAGATGGAGACCTACGTCATTGGTGAGACAACGAGCCCACTCCCCGCGGGACTGTTGCTAGGTGAACACTAGGGGGGCCGAGATGGGGACCTACGTCATTGGTAAGACAACCCGCCCACTCCCCGCGGGACTGTTGCTAGGTGAACACTAGGGGGGCCGAGATGGAGACCTACGTCATTGGAGAGACAACCCGCCCACTCCCCGCGGGACTGTTGCAAGGTGAACACTAGGGGGGCCGAGATGGGGACCTACGTCATTGGTAAGACAACCCGCCCACTCCTCGCGGGACTGTTGCTAGGTGAACACGGTAGGGGCCGAGATGGAGACCTACGTCATTGGTAAGACAACCCGCCCACTCCCCGCGGGACTGTTGCTAGGTGAACACTAGGGGGGCCGAGATGGGGACCTACGTCATTGGTAAGACAACCCGCCCACTCCCCGCGGGACTGTTGCTAGGTGAACACTAGGGGGGCCGAGATGGAGACCTACGTCATTGGTAAGACAACCCGCCCACTCCCCGCGGGACTGTTGCTAGGTGAACACGGTAGGGGCCGAGATGGAGACCTACGTCATTGGTGAGACAACCGCCCACTCCCCGCGGGACTGTTGCTAGGTGAACACGGTAGGGGCCGAGATGGAGACCTACGTCATTGGTGAGACAACTGCCCACTCCCCGCGGGACTGTTGCTAGGTGAACACGGCAGGGGGCCGAGATGGAGACCATTGGTGAGACAATCCGGGCGACTGCTCTAACCATCTGAGCTACCAAGGACTTGTGATAACCCTGTGAAATCGTCTACACTAAAATTTCGAAATATCCTACTTCAACACCCGAACGAGTATTTTTTCAAATACCTACGATTCGGTTCAGTTTGGTACTGCTTTGTCTTATTTTAACCCCCAACGAAAAAGGAGGGATGTTATAAGTTTGACGTGTCTGTCTGTGTATCTGTGTGTCTGTCCGTGGCATCGTAGCGCCTAAACGAACGGACCGATTTTGATTCGGTTTTTTTTGTTTGAAAGCTAATGTGACTACGATGGTTCTTAGCTATAATTTATGAAGATCAGTTCAGGCGTTTGATTACTATCAGCTCATTTTCTACATTATTATAGGGTTTTACTAACTTTTACAGATCCGAATGATTTGAAATTTGGTGTACTGTCACTTTGGTGACATTCCCATGACATACTATTCTTGAGCTGATCCTATACCATCAAAAAGTCCGCGAAATGCTTAATTCTTCAGAAACTTACAGCAAATATAGCGTGTATGGGCTCTTATGAATAGTCTCAATGAGATGGTGTTAGATATGTATCTATCATATCTTAGATATGATTAATAACGCCGGGGGTTACTTATAATTTTTAATTTTGTATTTTTTTATACTGTCTTATTTTTTTTATACCACTAAGCATGCGGCTCACCTGATGGTAAGCGGTTACCGTAGCCTATGGAAGCTTGCAACACCAGGGGTCACTTGCGCGTTGTCGACTCTGTTAAAATCTTTTCACACCTTTTTTGAAGCACCCCATGCTGTACTCGTTCGAGAAAACCTCTGCAGGGAGCTCATTCCACAACCCTAGCGTACGGGAATTGATTCTTTTTTGTTTTTCTTTTTTATGTTGTAAATTAAATATTAAGAATAGATTGGTATCGTTCAATTTTAAGGTAATATACAAATCCATCCGCCTACGGACGCGACGAAACAGATGCTAATACTGCGCTACCTCACGCCCATGGGTGAATATCAGGAAGTAAGTATATCACATATTTATATAAACATAGTGTATATTCTTAATTTTTGATTTTAACATTATTATAAATGTTTAAAAAAAATTACTTAGTAATTAAAATAGAATAAAACTAGAAAAATTTCACGTCCTGAGGCAGGAATCGAACCCGCGACCTTTCGCAATCCGGGCGACTGCTCTGACCACTGAGCCACCCAGGACTTGGGATATCCCTGTGAAATTCTTCTAGTCTATCTTGTATTTGCGTTTATGAGCTAACGTCCACCCTACAATGTCGAAATATTCTATTTCAACATCCGAAACGAGTATTTTTACAAATACCGACGATTCGGTTAAGTTGGGGCAGTGCTTTCAAATATTCTTAATTTTTGATTTTAACATTATTATAAATGTTTAAAAAATTACTTAGTAATTAAAATAGAATAAAACTAGAAAAATTTCACGTCCTGAGGCAGGAATCGAACCCGCGACCTTTCGCAATCCGGGCGACTGCTCTGACCACTGAGCCACCCAGGACTTGGGATATCCCTGTGAAATTCTTCTAGTCTATCTTGTATTTGCGTTTATGAGCTAACGTCCACCCTACAATGTCGAAATATTCTATTTCAACATCCGAAACGAGTATTTTTACAAATACCGACGATTCGGTTAAGTTGGGGTAGTGCTTTCAAATATTCTTAATTTTTGATTTTAACATTATTATAAATGTTTAAAAAATTACTTAGTAATTAAAATAGAATAAGAGTAGAATAACAAAGTGTATTTTATCAAGAGTGCACTGCCATAAACTGAACAAGATTGTTCCAAAACGTAGCATATGTCCTTTGTCAGAATGGCTTTAATTCTTTAGAACACACTTTGAATATAAAGGAGTTGTCCTAAAAAAGTATGGAGACCCTGGCCAGGTCTTAACTAAAAAATTTGCAAAAATATGCAGAACAGTGACCAATTTTACTAGGTGGTAGGCCCGTATGCAGGGACGTCTGGGTAGGTACCACCGCCTTTCTTATTTCAGCCGTGAAACAGTTCGCTGTGTTTCGGATTGAAGGGAAAGGTAGCCAGTGTAATTACTGGGCATGGACGGCGTTTCATCTTAGGCCCCAGGATGACAACGCACCTGCAATATCAAGTGATTTTTCCTTGTTATTGCAGGTGTCTATAGGCGGCGGTTACCGCTTTCCATCAGGTGGGCCGTCAGCAGCTTGTTTGTCAACCAGTTGTATAAAAAAAAAAAAACCATTCACTTTTTCTTTACTTTGGTTCGTGGTATACAAAACAATGAATTTTCATAGAAAAAACTGTGACTAACAAATATTCACCAGAGCCCCTATGTCACTATGGTGACGTTTATTTGACTTCTTTGTCACCAACCATATTGCATTTTTTTTTAAATTTATTTAGGACAATCAACAAAACAAACACTAAAACATGGTATGGAGTTTAAAGCTAAAGAGTACATGAGCTAAGTGCTGTCTTAATTATAGATTGCCACGGCATGTATAGTGGACTTGAAACATAACTTATATAATAATATATAGTGCAAACTCACTCTAATTGAACAAAAAAGCAATTCCAAAAATTTGACATTCATTCATCTTGAATATAAAATTAGTGTTAAATTATTAATAGTAATAAAAGTTCTTGGCGTTTAAAGATTTGTGCCTTATTAATGAAAATGTCAATGTCGCCTTTTTTACCAGACTATTATACTGTCTTTGTAGCCTATTGATGGTGGCATGGTGACCCAAGTTACTCTTAGATCGACCAACACAAAATGGGACAATTCGATTAGAACGAGGGGACCTAATTGGAACGTTAAGATTTATTGATTGTACTAGTGATGGACAGTCTATTACACCGGCAACAATCTTATGTAAAAAATTTTGATCCAAAATAAACCTACGATCTTGGAGACTAAGCATTTTAAAGTATCGTAATCTACTTAAATAAGAAGGCAGCAACTTAGCTTTGTTAGTTTGGAAAGAAAGATCTCTTTTGTATACGTTCTATGCGCTTGATATGTATATCATAAAAGGGAGACCAAACTTGGCTATATTGAAATATTGAATAATGGTGAAATCGAGGAATCATTTTTAAATGGCGACCGGCTGGCCGAGTGGTCTGTACCCCTTGCTATACATTCTACTCGATCAGGGGTCCCGGGTTCGATTTCCGGTAGGAGTAAATGTTAGTATGATGAGTACGAGCATTTGTTCACGAGTCATGGACGTTTATATGTTTATTTAGTATATTTCTATTATTTATGTATATACATATTATTATCATTATTTCTCCGTTATCTAGTATCTATAACACAAGCTCTTAATGATGCTTACTTTGGGCTAGATAATAGGTGTGATTATTATTAATTATATTCATCACCAGTCTATTATGCGTACCACTGCTGGGCACAGGCCTTCCTACAGGTGAGTACACCTGAGTCGATCGTGATTGATCGAATCACTTTGATTCGATCACTATTCATTAACGATCGGGTCGCGAGCCACAAAAAGATTCGATCACTGAGATCGATGTTTACGCGCATAACTCGATCACTCTTTGTTTCGAATGACAAAATTTTCTATTTACACAGTGATAAAATCTAATCATCGTGATTAAGAATTTGAATTAATAACACAAAACGAACAAATACTTTATAAAAAATATTGATATTATAAATTTTGTAATACTTAAATTTACTATCATGGACGTTTATATGTTTATTTAGTATATTTCTAATATTTATATAAGTATATATTATTATCATTGTTTCTCCGTTATCTAGTATCCATAACACAAGCTCTTCAAGCATTCTGGTCCTAGCCCGGGCACTACACGAAGAGATGCGTCATTGATTCCTGGCATTCACCACATGCTCGAATGTAACTGATCTATTTGTATTTCAGTTTCTATCTCACGTATTTGAACAAAACGCCCTCGGTCTGATCCTGGGCTACCTGAACGTGAGGGAGTCGCGCGACTCGCGGCTGGCCTTCGAGGCGCTCAAGTACTTGGCTGCGTTGCTCTGTCACAAGAAGTTCTCCATCGACTTCATAAATATGGGTGGATTACAGGTAAGGACACTGTCTCATCAGATAACTATATTGTGAGAAATAAGGTCATATATTGTTTTTTAATAAATATTTATTAGGCATAAGGGCCTGAACAAAATTTACAAAAGAAAATATCGAAAAATAAACGGACAGTGAAACGCTAGCACTGATCTTCATTCAATGGAACCGCAAACAAAAATGGACGGTCTACGTGCGCGCGGTCTTATATAGCTTTGCCGAGTAGTGGAGGGTAGGCTTCTTCCGCTGCTAACACTATTGTAAATAGGACAGTAATGTACTCTGTTGTCCTTGTCTATACTTTCATTTTTGATTTGTTTTCTGTACACATAAATAAATAACTAAATAATTTTGGATACACGAGTGTATTAGTACCTATTTTAGCAGTTTTATACACTTCTTTAGTATACACTCATGCAATACCTAGGTAGGCAGTATGTTACGAAAGTCTGAGATAAAATTTAAGGGGGTGGAGATATCGCGTATCGCCCACTCACACACACACACACACACGCGCGCACACGCACGCACACATAGACACACACACGCACACAGAGGCACACACATACACACAGACACGGACGCACTATGCCCTGTGTCTGTGTGTGTCACTATTTCTACAATTATATTTGCTGTCGAATATTCGTCGCTGAAGTGTTTCACACCAGATAAAATAAATGACATAATAAACATTCATTTGAGCCCAAACATGCTATATCTGCTGTAAGTTTCTGAGCAATTGAGCATCCCCCATACAATTGATGGCACAGGGTCAGCTAAAGGTTCGCATGTCTTGGGAGTTCAAATCAATCGGATCTGTGAAAGTTAGTACGTCCCTTTTGTCAATGAGCTGATAGTCATCAAACGCCTGAACTGATCTTCATAAATAACAGCTAAGAACCATCTCGGTCTCATCAGCTTTCAAACATAAAAACCGAATCCAAATCAGTTCATTAGTTTAGGTGTTACGATGTCACAGACAAATACAGATACACTAACAGACACGTCAAACTTATAAGTACCCTTTTCTTGAGTGAGTGTGAATGTAATTTCAATAAATTGGCCTAATGAAATACAAAATACAAAATTTTAAGTGACCCCCGGCGTCATTAATCATATATCTAACACCATCTCCTTGATACTATTCATAAGAGCCCAAACACGCTATATCTGCTGTAAGTTTTTGAAGAATTAACCATTTCGCAGACTTTTTGATAGTATAGGATCAGCTCAAGGATAGTATGTCATGGGAATGTCACCAAAGTGACAGTACACGAAATTTCAAATCAATCGGATGTGTAAAAGTTAGTAAAACCCTATTATCATGTACAAAATGAGCTGATAGTCATCAAACGCCTGAACTGATCTTCATAAATTATAGCTAAGAACCATCGTAGGCACATCAGCTTTCAAACAAAAAAAAACGAATCAAAATCGGTCCATTCGTTTAGGCGCTACGATGCCACAGACAGACACACAGATACACAGACAGACACGTCAAAGTTATAACACTCCTCATTTTTAAAAAAACACCTTTTGGGCCGGCAAGGTGGAGGCGGCTAGAGCACTGTCTATTCTGCCTAGCTGCCTTCGCATATGGACTCTCCTTGCCGCTTCACATCAGGTGGTGTTGGGTCAATTGCCGTACTCTGTATAAAAAAATCATCTGTTCCAGAAATTCCTGGAGGTCCCCAGGCCTTCGGTGGCGGCGACTGGCGTGTCCATATGCCTGTACTACTTGGCTTACTGCGAGGACGCCATGGAGCGGGTTTGTCTACTGCCCAGGCGAACACTCGCTGACTTAGTCAAGTTAGTTCAATATTTTATTTACTTCTTCATTCACACGCACGCTTACAGAATTAATCCAAAGCCTATTATACAAGCAAGCTGACGGTTCACCTTTTCATCGCTAATAATTAATGATTTCTTCGTACCACTCGCTCAAAAAAGTGACATTCTATGCCACAATAAGCGAACATAACAATAGTCATTTTTAATCTGTTAAAAACAGGGAAAGAAAATTGTACTGAATTTCATTCATCCTCTAGGGGGAGAATGTGATTTAAATTTGGAATACTTACCAAAATTTATACTGAACTACATCTGTGTTTACACCATTGAGTTTGTATATAAAGCATTATACATCTTTTTGAAAAAGGAATACCCATTTATTGTGCAGTTATGATTATTAAATAAAATTACGACAACCGACGAGGCCGTATGAGCTTGATGCCTTTGCTTTTCCGACAAAAAAATATTAGTCCAAAGGACAATCGGACAATCTTGGTCCGTAACTCACGATGCACCACCACCACTATCTCCGACGTATACTATCTACAATGAAACGCAAGTTCCTCAGACGCAAGAACAGAGAAATACTCAAATCAACTCATCAACAATAAATGTACCAAACAAAAATGTAACTCTCTCTATCAATAATTGGACCAATGTTTCGAATGTTAACTTTTACTTTTAATTGTCATTATTTTTAATAAATGCTTATCTCATATTATTATTGTGTTATTTTTTTCGCAAATGGTACGAAAAGTAGAGTATTTTCCTCGGTGATAAAGCTGTCTTAGTCTTGGGTGAACTTAAATCCCTCGCTACACTCAAGACTCGTCTTAAATCTCGCTCGTGATTTAAGTTTTTAACACCCTCGCTACGCTCGGGAGTAAACCTCGAGTCCTTCGTTACGCTCGCGATTTAAATCGTCACCCGCGACAGAAGACACTGCTTTATCCCTTTGGTTAATAATCTTCCGACTACGCAATAATTTAATCATAACTAACCTAAATAGAATAGTATAGTTGTTGACGAATATGTTTACCTGGGACAAATAGTCCAACTTGGTAAGTCCAACTTCCAGATAGAGGTCAATCGACGGATCCAACCCGGCTGGGCAGCGTTCGGGAAGCTTCGCAGCATATTCTCGGCCCAACTACCGCAGTGTCTCAAGACGAAAGTCTTCAATTCGTGTGTGTTGCCAGTGATGACTTACGGAACTGAGACGTGGCCGCTTACAATGGGCCTAGTAAGAAGGCTCAATGTCACCCAAAGGGCAATGGAGAGGGCTATGCTCGGGGTTTCTCTGCGTGATCGAATCAGAAATGATGAGATCCGCAGGAGAACTAAGGTCGCCGACATAGCCCGAAGAATTGCGAGCCTCAAGTGGCAGTGGGCAGGCCACATTGCAAGGACTGACGGCCGTTGGGGCGGAAAGGTCCTCGAGTGGCGGCCGCGTACCGGGAGACGCAGCGTTGGTAGGCCTCCTACAAGGTGGACCGACCATCTGGTGAGGGTCGCGGGAAGCCGATGGATGCGGACAGTGCAGAACCGATGCGCTGCCTATGCCCAGCAGTGGGCGTCTCTCGGCTTAAATAATGATGATGATGATGATGAACCTAAATAGTGAGAACAAAGCAGCACTTTACTGCTTTAGAGTAAAGCAGTGCAGTAAAGTTGTATGAAAATACATAACTGCATTGTTTTCGCCCTAAAGCCACAAATCCCAGGCGACTGTCCAATCGCAGGCTTCATCTTTACAATCATGGCCAACTAGTTTTGTACCAGCCAATCAGCGCTATTCTGACCACACAACAGGCCAATCACAGGCTATAAGCATAACTAACTAGTTTTCTACCAGCCAATCAGCGCTATTTTTATTACCGGTAACAATGACAATAAATGTACAACCATTGCCAAAAAAAAGTAAACAAATTGTTTCTACTTTTTTGACTTCAGTTCTTTATTCGGTAGTTGAAAGAAAAGCAGATTTTGGACTTCAAACTAACACTCGATGCAATTATAAGTAACTTTCTGCTCGGTGTAACAATCTACTATTATTTGGTTTTCTTTTAATATCTATACTTGATTTGGTTTTTGATGGTCTCCTTGTTACAGATACGCGTTATGGCTTCTGGAATGTTCTCATGACTCCGGCCGTTGTCACGCGACCATGTTCTTCGGCCTCTCCTTCCAGTTCAGGGTCATATTGGAGGAGTTTGATAATCAAGTCAGTGATAGTATTTTTTTATATATTTGTTTAAAAAAATGAATTTACGCCTGTATACATAGTTCGAAAATTAAATATTACGCATCATACAGATAAAATAGGTACTCACACCTAAATACATGTTTTAACGCACGCTCCGCTTGTCCAATTTTATTAAATTTTCTTCAAATTTATAAGAATTTACACCAACGAGTTTCACAACAGTAGAATAAATATGCTAAATGATCGAACCTCCTTGGAAGCGCTCAAGTTCAATTTAATACTACTATCTACTATCTCATTTTAATACTAAAGAGAAAACGAGATAAAAGATAAAGACTAATTTTCAAACCACTTTCTGCTCGATGCAACAATCTACTATTATTTCCAGCCAGCCAAATTATGTATGATAAAAAAGCACTTTACCGGATCAGACTCCGGCTTTAAAACTGACAAATTAAGTACATAATAATAAATGGACTTAATTTTGTTCATAAAACTTGGGTAAATATAAATACAGAGTAGCCAATATTACGGCGACGGGAACTCTTTAGTGAAGCGCATTTTATTTTATAGTGATTACATGATTAAATTTTTAACCCCCGACGAAAAATAGAGGGGTATTATAAGTTTGACGTGTCTGTCTGTGTATCTGTGTGTCTGTCTGTGGCATCGTAGCGCCTAACAGAATGGACCGATTTTGATTTGTTTTTTTTTGTTTGAAAGCTGACGTGATTAGGATGGTTCTTAGTTATAAAGATCAGTTCAGGCGTTTGTTGACTATCAGCTCATTTTCTACATGATATCGATTGATTTAAAATTTGGTATACTGTATAATTTTACTTGGTGTAGGCCCGTATGTAGGGTCGTCTGGGTAGGTACCACCGCCTTTCTTATTTCACCCGTGAAACAGTTCGCTGTGTTCCGGATTGAAGGGAAGGTAGCCAGTGTGATTACTGGGCATGGACGGCATTTCATCTTAAGCCCCAGGATGACAACGCACCTGCAATATCAAGTAAGTTTTCCTTGTTATTGCAGGTGTGTATAGGCGGCGGTAACCGCTTACCATCAGGTGGGCCGTCAGCTTGTTTGTCATCTAGTTGTATATAAAAAAACTGTCACTTCGTTGACATTCCCATGACATAAATTTTGAGCTGATCCTATGCAATCAAAAACTCTGCGAGATGCTAGTGTAATTACCCGTTGACGCACATTGGCTTCTAAAACAGCCCTCTTGTGTAATAGCCTGTTTTGCATGGCAACAAAGTTGTACAACAAATTGCCAAATACTGTCAAAAATAAATATAATACAATCCACTTCAAGCGCACAATTCTTAAATTTTTAGTTGAAAAAGCATACTATACTATAATTGAATACCTCAATGACACAAACTTAAATATAAAAGTGTGATTTTGTGATGTTGTAGTTGATTTAAACGAGTGACTAACATGACGTAACATTATGGAATTTAATCTTATTTAATGTTTTAAACTTATTAATTATTTGGAATTCGATACACTGATATTTAAGTAGACTAAAATAATTTATAATAATGATAATAATAACAATAGTAATGTAATTGAAAACCTATTGACAATTGTTCTAATCATACTAGTACCTAATAATGGATTCAAATGTTAATCTACACCTATGTAATATTTTGATTGCCAAAAGGCTGAATATGGATAAGCCCTTTATTTGTATTTGAGTACCATCTGTATATGACCCATGTTCGCAATTAAATAATTTGAATTTGAATTTGCTTAATTCTTCAGAAACTTACAGCAGATATAGCGTGTTTGGGCTCATAACAATAGTGTCAATAAGGTGGTATTAATTTTTGATTTTAACATTATAAATGTTTGCAAAATTACTTAGTTATTAAAATGTAATATAAACAACATTAACATTTTTAATAATGTTAAAATAAAAAATTAAGAATATTTGAAAGCACTGCCCCAACTTAACCGAATCGTAGGTATTTGTAAGAATACTCGTTTCGGATGTTGAAATAGAATATTTCGACATTGTAGGGTGGACGTTAGCTCATACAGATAGACTGGAAGAATTTCACAGGGATATCCCAAGTCCCGGGTGGCTTAGTTGGTTAGAGCGGTCGCCCGGATTGCGAAAGGTCGCGGGTTCGATTCCCGCCTCAGGACGTGAAATTTTTCTAGTTTTATATTTTGATTACAATGATATGGTGTTAGATAGATGAACAATGAGGCCGGGGGTTGCTCAAAATTTTTAATTTTATTAATTAATGACCATTCGGCGGTCGTCAATCACGGTGACTGTTGGCAACTGGCTGGATCATACCATGGTTAGAAGCTATGGTAGACCTCTTTTTGTTATATGTCAAGTCAGTGTCTAAATACCGGATACATGTACAGGTGTCAATCGGGTAGTTTTAATTTTATATGTTATTGCATTGTAAATAACCCATTATACATCATTTCACATCACATCTTAGTTTCATTAATACATCCCCCTCCTCGATCAGGAACAGTGACGATGATAATAATAATAATATAATAATAATAATAATTTATTCAGAAAGTTCATAACAAATAGTTTAAAATAGTTACAGCATTACTTAGGTATTATAAACAACAATGTGCTTGAACTAGAAAATCCTGTGTTTCAGGCTGAAGGACCTTAACACAGTTAAAAATAATCACTAATTAATATACAAAAATAAAGGCAAATTACATAAAAGTTAATTTATAGTAGTTATAGGTAGACAAAACAAAAAAAAAAGCCAAATAAAGTACTTAAAGAATAAACTTAACTTATTACTGAAAGTAAATTAATTACACACATATTTAATTACAAGCAATAATTATTTCAATACAGTTATCAGTTTCTCTGTATCTTCGTATAATAAACTTTGAAGAGCATCTTTGATGGTGTGTTTATTGTTACGACAACTGAGCGAGTTGGTATTTGGTTTCAGGATGGCCTCCGTAAGTTGTACAATGTGATATCGACGCTGCCCATCCTGGGCTCCGACGACGAGGAGATGAGGGTCTCCGACGACGAGACGTGCGCCGCCAGGCAGATCGTCAGACATGTCTGCGTCGCACTTAGGAGGTGAGCCTCACATTTAGATAGCTTTATTTCATACAACAAACTATATACGTCCCATTGCTGGGCTCCTAAATGGGAGAATACGGGAATTTGGGCCATCACACCACCACGCTGGCCCAATGCGGGTTGGTGGGTTAAAGCAGTTTCAGTAACAACCGGGACCGACGGCTTAGCGTGCCTTCCGAAGCACGGAGGAGCTCGAGATGATTGATGAGATGTTTGGAGACAAAAACGTATGGAGACCCGGCCAAGTCTATGTACGCTATTCTGAAAAATAGGTAATAATATTCAGAATCCGTTTTCTTTTTATTTGCTTTGTTGCGTGGTACAACCGTACAAAACAATAATTTTCATACAAAAAATTGCAACACAGTCAAATATATTTATCATGGCGCCTATGTCACTTAGGTGACGTTTAGTTAACTTCTATTTCGTCCGCCATATTGCCATATTGAATTACAGTGAAATAGACGAAAAATTTCAACTTTTGCACGAAACAAACAACGAATTATTAGTATTTTTCGCGGTTTTTTCCTGATTTCATCAGATATTGTACAGATACTTGGCCGCATATGAAATATCTCCTTTGATTGACCCATCCCGGGACCGACCATGGTGAAAGTTGCTTTGTGAAACACGGAGTGGTGAGAGATTATGTTCTGTGTTGTTGGCGACCAGCATAGCAAACCTTTTTCGGGGCTGGCAATCTAAATTCTAGTGAAATATGAAATTTTGATATAGTGTTTTTTTGATACATCATGTAAAATAAAATTGAGCTTTTTTATACCACTAAGGTGGCAATCAAGCATACGGCCCACCTGATGGTAAGCGGTTACTGTAGCCTATGGACGCTTGTAACAACAGGGGTATCACTTGCGCGTTGCCGACCCTGTAAAAACCTTTTCACACCTTTTTTGAAGAACCCCATGCTGTACTCATTCGAGAAAACCTCTACAGGGAGCTCATTCGACAACCTGAGCGTACGCGGGAAAAAGTTTCTCTGAAACCGTACAGTACGCGACCACTTTGGTTGCAATTTGTGTGTTGCTTACGAAAATATACGGATAACAAAGGTTCAGGTGGGTTTCCTCATCATCTCAATCCTCAACATGTGTGAATAATAATAATATTCATGCACTCACACCTATTATCTAGCCCAAAGTAAGCATAATTAAGAGCTTGTGTTATGGATTCCAGATAACGGATTAATATTGATAATAATAATATGTATGAAAATATTAGAAATATACTCATTATCATCATCATCATCAGCCTATATACGTCCCACTGCTGGGCACAGGCCTTCCTACATGGGAGAAACACATGAGGAGCTTGGCCCATAACACCACCACGCTGGCCCAATGCGGGTTGGTGGGTTAAAGCGGTTGCAGGAACAACCGGGACCAAGGCTTAACGTGCACGACGAAGCACGGAGGAGGGTGAGATTAGAAATTTTGGTTGACCCATCCTAGGACCAACCATGGCGAAAGTTGCTTTGTTTTCATAAACGAAACCAGAGCGCTCAAACCACTACGCCACCGAGCTCCTCAGAAAAGAAATATACTAAAATAGAAATATACTAAAAAAACATATTTATAAACATCCATGACTCGTGAACAAATGCTCGTATTCATCATACAAACATTTGCCCCTACCGGGATTTGAACCCGCGACCTCTTGATCGAGCAGTCTTATAGCAAGGGGTACAGACCACTCGACTAGCCGGTCGTCAAATGAATGCATCTAATAATCATAATCATAATCAATCGTTTATTTGCATGAATAACATAAATAGTACACATGAATAGAAGTTCATCGCAGGGTAAGAGCTATTATAATCCCTAAGAGAGTTATTCAGTCTGTCAGCAGCAGACGTGCAAATGTTAATATTAAATTAAGTTTAAAAGTACATGCTAATTGCAGAATAAGGCAAATAAACTGTCATAAAATTATTATTGTTAATAGGTGATTCATAAATTCAATTGTCAGGGTTATAATTAGTCAATTGTTGTCATAGTATAAGTAGAATATTAATAAAATGGTCACAATTCTTTTTCAATTTACAATATTAATGTCATTTTTGTTGATTATATTCGAAATATTCTTTAATGGTATAGAAACATCTTTCCGCTAACCAATTGGATAGAGCTTTTTTAAATGTTTTCTCTTGAAGTAATTTCAAACTGACTGGTAACTTGTTATATAATATTATGCACATATTATACACATTATTTTTGTAAATATATGTAGAGCAAGGCGGCCGATGCAACAAATACTGATATTGTGTCCTGGGTGGTCTACGACACTTTTCCGTGTATTTTTCGAAATAACCAGGATGCGACTTAACAAAACAGCAGGCATCTCTGCATAAACGGTGAATGGTCGTTGTTTCAGGTATCTAGAAGCTCACTTAAGGTTACGAGCCGCGCAGGTCGCGAGGCAACAAGGCGACAATGTTCCCGAGCCGCCGCCTTACAAGGTAATCACACTATCATCACCAGCCTATATACGTCCCACTGCTGGGCACAGGCCTTCCTACATGGGAGGAACACCGGCACCGCACCGGCACTGTTTATTTATTTATTTATTCATTGCAACACAAACAGATAGTTACCACAATTACACTATGTAGAGAGTTACAAGATTTGGACTAGGTACTAGCCCTAAATAGTGTTGACAGCATAACAGAATTATGTTACAGTTAGGCAGAGCAATTAAAAATGATGGAGAGAAAAAACTAATTACATTTTATGTAGTAATAAATAAAATAATTATAAAAAGCATAGATTTATGCATAGAAACTAAGGTCCCAGAAAAACTTTTTGAATATTTGAGCGAAACAAACCATACCTGCTGAATATATCTATCTGATTAAAGATTTCAGGATCAGTGTTTAGTTTGCTATAAGAATAGCACATACGGTATAAGGGACTACGGCGAGCTCTTTGAGTCCTACACAGAGGGAGGGAGAACGTAGTGTGTCGCCTGGTTCGTCCAGACAATCTGGTGGGTACATTCAAATGTATAGCCTGAAGCACTGTTGTTCTTGTTATATTGTGCAAAATTTTATAGAGCGTAAGTGTTTACTATCATAGCCAACATAGAGCAGACTGATAGCTGCAGACCATACTTTCGCGTACACCGGATACTTCCTCTACCGTGTATGTTCATATTTGAAATGTGAAGGTTTGTGCGCAAGTATAGTGAGTTTTATACAAAACGACAGGATGTGCCCATTAAATATTCTTTGCGAAATAGAAATAAGTTAATATTAACAGCTTCCCGACTAAAACTTGCTTCATCAAGCACATTTAATACCTCAATAAAAATATGTACTAAATTACCGGACATACTAAAGAATGAAATTAATGAAAACCAATTTATAAAACAATTAAAGCAATTTTTACTTAGTCAATGCTATTATAACATTAATGAATATCTAAATGATAAAAGTAGAAATTAATTATTATGAATTTCCTTTAAATACATTGAATCTAACGGAACGGAATCTTCTCGGTAGTTCAACTTTTGGAACCGGTGTAAATTCAGACAGACTGACAGACAGACAGACTGACTGACTGACAGACAGACAGACAGCCAGACTGACTGACGGACAGACGGACCGACAGACGGACCGACAGACAGACCGATAGACAGACATTATAACATTCTTAGCTTACGTAGATCCAGATAAGACAGTGAGACAAACATAATGTAATTGTTAGTTAGTTAATATTATTTTTATGTGATAGACATAAGGGTTTTTTTGTTGACGATTCAAAAGTGCTTCTTGGGGGGCCTAAGTGAATAAAGATATTTTCATTTTCATTTTCGAATTGTCATTATTGTTATATGTTTACTTAATTAGTAATGATTATGTATGTTGTTATGTGATTGAATAATTATATCTATTGAAGAAATGCGTCCTCTTCTACAGCTAATTGCGTGCCCGACGGGGTCCATAATGATCTTGAAAAAATGTAACTGTACCACCTTATTGTACATAATGGTTTGCAATAAATAAATTGAGTATTGAGTATTGAACACATGGGGAGGAGTATGGGTCATGACACCACGCTGGCCCAATTGGCATGTTGCCTAAGTTTGAATATGGCGCTATTTTTCGCAAATCGGAAAATATACGCTACGGTTACCCATAAAAACAATTAAAACTTATAAGTAAAAATGAATTAATCATAATATTGGTCAAGTTTTTTCCAAAATTTAGGTGGTAGACCTGTATGTAGGGTCGTCTGGGTAGGTACCACCGCCTTTCTTATTTCAGCCGTGAAACAGTTCGCTGTGTTTAGTATTGAAGGGAAAGGTAGCCAGTGCAATTACTGGGCATGGACGGCATTTCATCTTAGGCCCCAGGATGACAACGCACCTGCAATATCAAGTGACTTTTCGTTGTTATTGCAGGTGTCTATAGGCGGCGGTAACCGCTTACCATCAGGTGGGCCGTCAGCTTGTTTGTCATCCAGTTGTATAAAAAAAAAAAACAAAAATATGAAAAATGTTGATGTTATTACATTGCTGACATCAAATAAAAAAACTATTATTAAGACCACTATGAATAAAAACAGACATTAGCTATTATTAATGTTGTTAATATGCTTATACATTTTGTAGTAATATAGGAACATGTGACGTCACCTGTTTCGTAGATCTATGGAGCGCTTTTGGACGACGCGCCGCAACACATCAAACATACCACTGTATCTGTGAAACTATTGATCTTAAAAATTCTATTTCTTTTGCAATATTTCTTCATTACTTATGAACTTCTTATTTATGTAATAAAAATAATTTGTCAAATACCTTATTGGTAGGCCTTAGCGGTTGCAATAACAACTGGGACCAACGGCTTAACGTGCCTTCCGAAGCACGGATTACAAATCTTGATTGACCCATCCGAGACCGACCATGGCGAGAGTTGCTTTGTTTTCGTAATAGAAACCAAACCACTACGCGCCACCGAGCTCCTAACCGAACTATTAATATACGAGCACCATAGTGTGACATGGTACTAAAGAGTTACCACTCGGCAGGCATCAAAATCGTCTCCCGAAGAGATCCAAGAACAGATAGAACTCTTACAAAGCGTGGCGTGGTCGCGGTGGGCGCCCGTCGACGAGTTGTTAGAGTTGGGCGGAATCTCGCTACTGCTGCAAGTGGTTGGCTTCGCCTACGAGTGGAACTTTAATGGCAGGTGAGTTAGATTGCTTGTAAAACGTATTTTGTCCTACCTTATTCCCTTAGGAACCTGGGACCTAGTAGAGAACCCTGCGGTACCCCAGTGGGCCTAACACAGAACCCTGAGGCAAAATAGTGGACCTAATACAGTACCCTAAGGCAGACCAGTGGACCTAACACAGTACCCTGAGGTAGACCCGTGGGCCTAACACAGTACCCTGAGGCAGACCAGTGGGCCTACCACAGTACCTTTAGGCAGACTATTGGGTTCAACATAGTACCCTGAGACAGACCATTGGGCAGAACACAGTAACCTGAGGCAGACCAGTGGGCCTAACACAGTTTCCTGAGGCAGACCAGTGGGCCTAATACAGTACCCTGAGGCACTGAGGCAGACCCGTGGGCCTAACACAGTACCCTGAGGCAGACCAGTGGGCCTACCACAGTACCTTTAGGCAGATTATTGGGTCCAACATAGTACCCTGACGCAGACCATTGGGCCTAACACGGTATCCTGAGGCAGACCAGTGGGCCTAACACAGTACCCTGAGGCGGACCAGTGGGCCTAATACAGTACCCTGAAGCAGCCCAGTGGGTCCAATACAGTACTTTGAAGATGCCCAATCATCATAAATCGTGCTCGTTAAAGCTGATTTTTAACACCCAGCGCAAAAAGAGGGGTGTTGTATGTGTAGTTGTGTGTCTGTCTGTGGCATTGTAGCTAAGCGAATGGGCCAACATTGATTCGGTTTTTTTTGTTTGAAAAATCTGTTCAGCCATTTGATGACTATCAGCTCATTTCCTACTTGGCAAAAGTGTCTTACTAACTTTCACACATCCGTTTGATTTGAACTTTGTTTTACTGTTACTTCGGTGCTATTTCCATGAGCTGATTCTGTACTAACAAGTAGGCTGCGCGATGCTCTATTCTTTAGAAACTTACAGCAGATATAGCGTTTTTGGGCTTATAAGAATAAGTCTCAATGAGAGATTTTTAATTTTCATTTTAACATTATTATAAATATTTAAAAAATAATTCACTTATACAAATATCTAAACTAGAAAATAATTTGCATACATTTATAATAATGTTAAAATGAAAATTTTCTTAATTCTATTTTCTTAATTTTCTTAACCAAATCTTAGGTATTTGTAAAAATACGCGTTACGGATGTTGAAATAGAACATTTCGACATTGTAGGGTAGACGTTAGCTTATAACGCAAACACAGATAGACTAGAAGAATTTCACAGGGTATCCCAAGTCCTGGGTAGCTCAGATGGTTAGAGCAGTCGCTCGGATTGTGAAAGGTCGCGGTTTCGATCCCCGCCTCAGGTCGTGAAAATTTTCTGGTTTAGATGATGTTAGATAGATGATTTATGAAACGGTCATTTAATTTTTTAAATTTTACTTTCCTTACAGATCTGAAACCGTCCGTTCGGCGCTAGACGTCGTGTCAGTTTGCTGCGTGGCCCCGAGAGTCCAGTTGTTGTTGACAGACAAGATTGATATGAGGGACGCGGATCTCACTACTGGAGTCAATATTGTTCTAGGTTAGTGGCTACCTAAGGTACAGCTACAGTCCGGTCGCGGAGCAGGAAGAATTTCGTACAATGACGTCTTAGCCTACTGACAGAAATTACAAACCTTTTTCTATTAGGTATTGTTTTAAAAATTATTTGCGAGTGAAAAAAAACTAATGACCTAATGAATTAAATTATATTGTGATTTTTTTGAAAGAAAGAAGGATAGGTTTTAGTGAACACACTCATATTTGTCCAGCGAATGGCGTCGGCGGTTTTATTGTTGTCACAGAACATTAATAAATAATTTGTTTCAATTTGTGAACTAAAATTAAAGGTAGGTAATGACAATTCTGTGTAACACTATAATAACTTGTTTGTAACTCTAATGTCTATTCAAATTATTTATTTAAAAATAGATTATTTACTAAAAATGTTTGACAAAGTTATAAAAAATAAAAAGATTATAAGTTAATGATTAAGGATTTAAAAGATATGGATTTAAAAAGATATTATTAGTTTCAAGCATCATGTGGTATTATTTTAGAGACACAAATGCCTGCATATCAAAACAACCCTTATAATGCAAGAAAAAGGTTTGCGATCACTTCAGACGACCGTGAACGTCACTGTGCGAGCGAGACGCATTATATTTTGACGGGAGCAATAAGTAAGGGTAGTGACAGGTCAATGTACGAAATTCTTTCTGTTCCGCGACCGGACTTTAGCACCTCAAGTCTAACAGTTTTAGGAACCCGCCTCTATTACCAACCAAGTAAGGGCGCACCCAAGATCCAACTGTTAACTCAAACTCATGTGTTTCTCACTGTAGGAATTGTTAAACTTACTGGCAGCCAGAAGACGCGTTGTCAGAACAATCGCGTTGCTAAGCAACGGTTGTTGACTGCCAATTACACAATAATATTGATACACTCACACCTATTATCTAGCCAAAAGTAAGCATCATTAAGAGCTTGTGTTATGGATACTAGATATCGGAGAAATTATGATAATGCATATAAACAGTAACAGTAGAAATACACTAAACAAACTCGCAAACAAATGCTTGTACCCATCACACAAACATTTGCTCCTACCGGGACTCGAACCCGGGACCTCTTGACCTAGTAGCCTGTATAGCAAGGGGTACAGATAGTGTTCCCGGGGCCTATAGGCTTTAGGCTTAAAATTAAGCCTATTAGTTCTTTTTTAGGTTTTAGTTCCTATAGGCCTCGGGAACACTAGGTACAGACCGCTCGACCAGCCGGTCGTCAGCCAATTGGCTTTTATGTCTGTAAACGAGATGTTTCAAAAATATATCGAGACCCGGCCAGGTGTATGTACAGTATACTGAAAAATAGGTAAAAATATACAGAATTGTCCATTTTCTTTTTATCTGCTTTGTTGCGTTGTACAAAACCAAAATTTGTATAGAAAAAACTGTAACACAGTCAAATAATCAACATGGCGCCTATGTCACTTTGGTGACGTTTAGTTGACTTGTATGTCGCCCGCCATATTGCCATATTGAATAACGGTGAAAGCGACGAAAATTAAGTAATTTTGTATAAACAAACTATGCATGAAAACGATTTTTTTATTATTATTATTTTATACAACTAGATGACAAACAAGCTGTCGGCCCACCTGATGGTAAGTGGTTACCGCCGCCTATAGACAACTGCAATATCAAGGAAAAATCACTTGATATTGCAGGTGCGTTGTCATCCTGGGGCCTAAGATGAAATGCCTTCCATGCCCAGTAATCACACTGGCTACCTTTCCCTTCAATCCGAAACACAGCGAACTGTTTGACGGCTGAAATAAGAAAGGCGGTGGTACCTACCCAGACGACCCTACATACGGGCCTACCACCTAGTAGTATTTTTCCCGGATTCAGGAGATTATTCCTGATTTTTTGAGATAGTGTACATATACCTGGCCGGATCTGAAACATCTTTATGAAACTGGTTTTGTATTCTCTTACTATTAAAAAAGTGTTTATTGTGGACATTATAGAGTGTGTTATAAAGTGCGCAAGTTTTGTGGACGCTAATATCTAAAGCTTTAGTGTGGACGCCTTTTAAATTCATCATCGTTCACTATCACTCGTAGGGTCGTCTGGATAGGTACCAACGCCTTACTTATTTCAGCCGTGAAACAGTTCACTCTGTTTAGGATTAAGGCGCTCTTTTCCCGTTTTGAACATTTTCGATTGTATTCACCGCCACGAATATAAAACGTTCAGTTCTAAAATTTTTACATAATATAGTTCATCGTATTATCTAATAATTGTAAAGACAGAAACATGATAGGTAAAATTTCACTCGATAGAAAAAAAATTCAAAGATAGCTCTGCTTAACATTTTAAAAGTGTTGTGACTCAGATTATACTTTACTAAATGACATTAAAATTATTAGAATAGACGTAACTTTTCATTATCTAAATATTTATAAAAGCATTTTTTTTTGTTTCTTACATTTTTATTCCGATAAAGGCAAAAAACTTATAAAAATCAAATTACGGAGCGCGCTCACGTCGCTCCGCTGTTACTTCAGTACCCGTCGAGAGCTTGCCGAGTAAGGTCACGTCACTTTGCCACAGCCGCGGAGATCCCGCGCGAAAATTTATATTTGAACACACAGTGTCTTATGACGCATGTTGTACCATAGTATAATAGCAGACAACAGTATGACTTCAAAACCCGTTCTTCGCTGATACGTTAATTTTCATACTGTTTTCTCGTTTGAATAAGTTCAAAAAACTATGAGTATTTTAAAAGTTGGTGTATAATATTCTTCATTGCTTCTATGCACCGTGAAAAAAATCGAGTGACGTAGTGTTACTTGTAGGTTGACTTAAAAATGGGAATATTATAATTAAAGGGTCTACAAAAATCTTAGCGTGGTGGTCATCAAAAATAATTGATCTATAAACTGTTATTTTTTCGGTATTTGTATGACTAATTATTATTTTTGATGGTCAATTAATATTTTTAACCGACTTCAAAAAAAGAAGGAGGTTAAATGTATTTTTTTGTATGTATGTTCACTGATTTCTCTGTCAATTGTGAACCGATTTTCAACAAACTTTTTTTATTTGATAGAGTATACTCCCGAGGTGGCCCTATTGTCACCAAGTCAGGGTCTGGTGATGGGATCCCAGGGAAATTAGGGCAAATCTCAAATTTTATGGGCACGTATGATATGTTTTACTTTTTTCCAAAGCTGTTTAAGTATTTGCCTTTGTTAGTCATTGTCTCATGTTGATGAGCTGGTGGTGGAAGGCACAACTCCTGAACGAAAACAGCACCAAAAGTCGATCACCAGATTCTAATTTCCAAAACCCCTATACAGCGTAACATACATAAATCGCTAAACAAGACTTATTATAAGTACATGAACATTATTATAAGGCATAATTAGCTAAACATCGGACTCGCATAAGTCGCTGAACGAAATCGACGCCAAAGGTAAGTGAAAATCGTGTGGTCAAAATTAGCTGCCCACTTGGCTTATAAAAGTAGTTTTAAAATAAATACACTCATGTTGGTTTCAATAACTGTGTCATAAAGTCATAAGTAGATTAACACTTTTCAAGGAAAGATTTGATTTGAGCTTCAAGATGGCGGATGAGACTTTTTTAATGTAAAAGCAATATGTATCATGAATTTCCCGATCCAAGATGGAGGATGCTACTTTTTAATTTAAAATCAATATGGGTATCATTTATGTGGTTTTCAGAGGTCCCGATTCTGAATACAACATCAATTTTGAAATCCAAAATGGCAGACGCGAATTTTTTTTATAAAAAATCAATATGGGTATCATTTTCGTGGTTTTCGAGGTCCTGATTCTGAATACAACATTAACATCAAGATCCAAGATGGCGGACGCAACTTTTTATAAAAAATCAATATGGGTATCATTTTTGAGGTTTTCGGGGGTCCCGATTTTAAATACAACATCAATTTCCACATCCATGATGGCGGACGTGACTTCATAGTACAAAATCAATATGGGTATCATTTTTATCATTTTCGTGGTCCTGATTCTGAATACAACATTAACTTCAAGATCCAAGATGTCGGACGCAACTTTTTTATAAAAAATCAATGTGGGTATCATTTTTGTGGTTACCGGGGGTCCCGATTCCGAATACAACATTAATTTCAAGATTCAAGATGGCGGACGCAACTTTTTTATAAAAAAACAATAAGGATATCATTTTTGAGGTTTTCGGGAGTCCCGATTTTAAATACATCATAAATTTACAGATCCAAGATGGCATCTCGATGCTGTCAAAAACCAATCGATATATTTACTCAATTAGAAAGTTTTTATTTTATTAATTTATATAATTTAAACTTAATAAATATTTAATATAAAATTATCATCAAAGATATCAACGTATGTTCCAAAAAAAAGCTAATTGGTGGCCGTTTGAATATTTCGCGCAACAAAAAATTTTTCCACAACGGAACGTTTTAGTTTTGTTTTGGTAAATACAATGTAAATTAGCGCGATCGAGGCCAAGGTATTTTCCCATTGTCACTTTCTTTTCATTGTCTACATCAGACTTTACATATCTTGTAATTTAATATCCCAAGCACAAATTAATTACACAAATTAAGACGATCCTCCTTCTTTCCTCCCATAGAAAAATGCGTGCGAGGCACCCACCTACCAAACCTTACAGGCGTATTTTTAATTCACTACCCACCCAAATTTCACGTGGTCGTTCATTCATACCTATATTCAGGCTGACTCTTTATTCAACTCAACTATTGACTAATTTATTGATAATTAATAACTATTCAAGACACGTTCGAACCAAATATTTTTCTTTAGTGGGGTCATAAACGTCATTGTCGCCATATGTGATTACATCTTGGGTGCAAGCGGAAAAATGTGGACTATACTGTATATTTTTTACTATGGCACATCATACCGTTTGGACCGAGCGGGCCGCGCTGGCGCGGGCGGTCTCAACTCACGCGCGTCGTGTTTGCTTACGTTATGGCGGGGGCTGAGGAAGCATTTTTACCTACGACCGCTCGGAATACCTCGCCTTAAAGGGAAAGGTAGCCAGTGTAATTACTGGGCATGGACGGCATTTTACTTTAGGCGTCAGGATGATAACGCACCTGCAATATCAATTGATTTTCCCTTGTTATTGCAGATGTCTATAGGCGGCGGTAACCGCTTACCATCAGGTGGGCCGTCAGCTTGTTTGTCATCTAGTTGTATAAAAACAAAAAATCTTAATCTTTTCCACCTCCGCTATTAAGTTTTAACAGGAAGGCCTGAGCCCAGCAGTGGGACGTATATAGGCTGGTGATGAATGAATGAAGACTGAATGAATTTTCTAAGTCTGGCAAGCTACCTTCTTACCTAAGTCTACCGCCATAATAATAATGTTGACAGCATTGTTGTGTTCCGGCAGTCGGAGGTAAGATAGCCAGTTCCTCTGTGGTTGAGGAATCCGGATACAGTTCGCTTCCATCGTCGGCCTTATCTTCACTTAACATCAAATCAAATCAAAAATCAAATCAAATCCATTCATTGTCTTAGTCATAGGTTATAAGATAGGTCTTACTAATATACATTTTTGTGCAGCTACAACCTGCCGTTTCGGCGTACAATATCTAGTCAAATAATAATTCATAGGCAATTATTAATAAATCTAAATAACTCTATTTAATTAATCTAAAACTATAAAAATCTGAATCATTAATACATTATATTTATTGTAACATGTCAAATTAAGTATTCTACTATTATCATTAATAAATCAACTAACTAATTCTATTCTATCATTAAAAAATTCATCTAATGTATAATAACATTTGTCAATTAATATTGCCAGCAGTCTATTTTTAAAATATTTCAAATCCAGTTCCTTCAGACAGAGAGTTCATCAGGTGAGATGAAGGCAAGAGCTCCTTATTTAAAGAGTATTTACACTGCACGGTTTGTCATTCAAACTTTAAAGTCGATACTATTGGAAACGAACATACCGATTCGAATAGGACTTATGTTTATTTAGTATATTTCAAATATTTATGTACATAATTTATTATCATTATTTCTCCGTTATGATGCTTACTTTGGGCTAGATAAAAGGTGTGAGTGTATAAAAAAATAATTATATAAACATTATTTCTAACTTAACAACATTCGCTAATGCAGCAGTGCGTAACGATAAGTCGCGGTGCAACTGTAAATATCGTCACATGTTACACTTGATGTGCTGCCGACTGTACTATAAGTATATTAAAAGGCCATACGTTTGCCTGACACCTTTGTATTGATAAACTTTAATAGAATTCAGAACAGAATTGGCAGTAATGTATAAAGTAGCAATAATTTTGTGTCAGGCGCGGCGGACGGCGAGATAGTAGCGGAGCCCGAAGTACAGAAAGCGGCACTCAATGTTGTTGTCAACTGCGTCTGCGCACCGGTACATAGGGTAAGTATTGGTTCGTAATTCGTTTAGCTTTGTTTATTCCTTCATAACAAAAACATGTATGTACAAATCATGGATACTAAAATGTGTCTAAACTGCTAAGCCTTTGTAACCGACGTAAAATGTTCGATATAACCCTTCTTTATAAGATTCTTAACTCATTAATTGACTCACCAGCGCTTCTCGCTTGTGTACCCTTCACGACTCGTTTATTCCCCCGCGACGACATAAAAAATATACTCGAAATTCGTTCTTTTACCGTTCCACCAACATATACAATAAGGAATTACATGAAATTTATCTTTAACCGACTTCAAAAACGAGGAGGTTCTCAATTCGGCCGGTATGTTTTTTTTTCTATGTATGTACACCGATTACGCCGAGATTACTGATCCGATTTACGTGATTCTTTTTTTGTTCGATGCGGAATAGCTGCCATTTAGTCCCATAAATTTTTTTTCAAAAACAGTTGGGTACTTTGGTGTTAAATTAAAAAAAACTGAAATTATGAAATCGTCTACATAAGCGAAATTGCGAATTTTTGCTTTTCCAATGATTTTTTGGGAAACGATACGATAGTAGGAAACAATATAAGTTGACGGTCACCCATCTAGCTGCGACCGTAGAAATTTATCACTAAAAATTGTGAAAAAAAAAAATTTTAAACTAAAATTAAAACCGACTTCAAATAACTGAAAAGGATAAAATAATTAAATTTAAGTAGGTATTCATCCCCTAGAAACATATTTTTGGAGTTGGTGCTAAGTGGTTTCCAAAAACAATAGAAAGTAAAGCACCGACTCCAAAAATATGTTTCTAGGGGATGAATACCTACTTAAATTTAATTATTTCATCCTTTTCAGTTTTTTGAAGTCGGTTTTAATTTTTGTTTTTAATATGTCTCTTACTAAGCAAAAAAATAGGCTAAAGTATACTTTGTCTCACTATCTATAGCCAAAAGTATAATTCACTTTTTTGTTTTTCTTTTTGTTGCGCAACAAACCTATGTGTATGCGGTTGCAGATTAGGCGGTAAAGTCTAGAACGGACGTTTTAGTCCGCATTGTAATCACAAAAAAGAAGTGTTGCGCCTGATTTGCCGCATATACTCCTCACATTATTTTGTGGTTGCGTCCAATTATGTATTTCAATTTGTCTGTTAACTTTCAGGCACTTTTTTGGTCTTTATACTTAAAAAAAATGTATCTCAAAACCATTGTTGTCAATGCATGACTTTGATGCCGTAATATTTTTTAAAAAAAATGTGATGAACACAGGCAAGTTTAACACTAAAGCCCGCATACCTTTGAGTTTAGGGAGTCATTTTGACAGATAGTAGTATGTGTAAATGCTGCCTATAGGCGAGAGCACCTAGATACCAGCTTAGACCGTTTGACGCAGTTCAAAGACGCGCCATGAGAATTGGGATGTTGCCTAAGTTTGCATAAGGCGCTATTTTTTTACAAATTCAGAATATATACGCTACTGTTACCCATAAAAACAATTCAAACTTAAAAGTTATGAAATATTGTTGAAGTTGTACTGTTTTGAAAATAAAAAAATGGCAATATTTTTTTTTATCAAAAATGTTAATGATATTAGATTGCTGACATCAATTAAAATAACTATTATTATGGCAACTATTAACAAAAACATACTTAATACATTGTCATTCACATTTTAATGTTTTTGATGCGTTTAAACGCCTATTTTACTTCTTTCTTTATATTGTAACAATTACAATATAAAGAAAGAAAATGATGAAAAAATATATAGCTCCAGGCGGCCATGTATTTTTTCATCATTTTCTTTCTTTATTTTTAATTGTAACATTGTTATTCAGTAATCAGTAATCATTTATTTGTAAAACATAGGTAAATATAAAAGTTCTTACATTATTTTAATGTCCACTATGTTTTGCCCATATAGGCATACAAATTTAAAAAGTAGAATCCATGCAGTAAAAGTCTAAATTACATAGCACAATTCTTAAAATTCTTATTATTAATCCTAATTGTCTTACAAAGAGTTACAGTTAAATGCATGTCTGAATAGTGAGAGAAAAAGATAGAAATTGGATTAAATGTGAAGTATATATAAAAAAATGTATTGAATTAATTTACAAAGTTAATTTACAAATTTACAAATTATTGTTAATTTTGTCAGTATGCCTGTAAGAGGGGTGGGGTGGGGGGGGGGGGGGGGGTCATCAGTGATTGAAACCATTTCCTTTTATATTACTGAAACTTTTTGGTCATAAAAAAATAAGCCACGAGCATCTATAGGCTACGGTAATAACGCATGACCAGTGTCTAAGCCTTAATAATATAATATTAACACTATCCTCTTCTAGGCAGGATCCTCGACAACTCGCTACTCAATATCCGGCTCGAGTAAAAAGAAAACAGCACTAAAATCGTACGAAGACGTCATACAGAAGGTGTGGGAGAGTGTACGGATAAACAATGGGATTATGGTAAGTATGTCGATAGATCCACTGCATGTTCTAGATTTTAGTAAACTAATAACAAGCTATCAGCCTCTCTTTCACTCCGTTTCAATAAGAAAGGGACGTGATGACGTTTAGAAACGTCAAATTAGTTTACCGATTCAATCTTTACGGTCCGAATTGCGCAAACATTACCAACGCAACAGTGCAAACGCTTTGACCGAATGGAATACGTTGCTTATAAAGGATGTCTCAGCGCCGATTTTTAACTTTAAACACGAATATCTCGACAACCAGCGGTGCTAGCGGGAAGAAAGCGGTAGCATTCGGCAGGTGATAAGTGATCAGTGAAGCCTTTTTTTTAAAATGTTAATTATTAAAAAAAAAATATTCCATCACTTTCATAACAAAGTGGGATGAAAGAAAGACAAATAGCTTAAATTTAATCAGACATACACAACAGAATCGACGCTAAGACATTTTAAAGTTACGTACTTATGTGATGAGCTAATTATTTAGGTGTTACTATCATTGATGATGGTGAAAGCGCCAATAACTGATGCGGACAGACTCCGAGGACTCGCGTGTAGAGCCCTGGCGGGACTCGCTCGCTGTCCCACCGTCAGGCAAATCATATCCAAGCTGCCTTTGTTCACAACCTCCCAGATACAAGGTAAGTGTATACTGACGCGGTCAGAAACTATTTATTGTAAGTTATTCCGTTTCATAATAGGAATTATCACTGTAGTCAAACATAAATATAATATTTTTCGCGTAATTATAGTTTTACTAATAGTGCATTTCAAAGGAATTTATAGTTAATAAACAATTAATGCAACTAAATCATTTCCATGTCACGTGACGACGACCACCAATCAGAGTTTATGACGTCCCTAGTTGATAAACATCAGACGCTATCAAAAGGCTTCGTTATTTAGTGATTTAAGTTATTTCTGAGGCACCGCACATCACTTATCATACTCATCATTTATCTCAGCAATTGGGATGTTGCCTAAGTTTGAAAATGGCGCTATTTTTCACAAATTCGGAAAATATACGCTACTATTACCCATAAAAACAATTCAAACTTAAAATATATGGAAAATTGTTGAAGTTGTACTGTTTTGAAAATTAAAAAAATGTTTTTTTTTTTTTCAAAATTTATCAAAAATGTTTATGATAATAGATTGCTGACACCAATTAAAACAACTATTATTATGACAACTATGAATAAAAACATACTAAATACATAGTTATTATCAATTTAGTCAGTATGCCCATACATTTCTTAATGACATGGGAACATGTGACGTCACCTGTTCCGTAGATATTCTATGGAGCGTTTTTGGACAATGCGCCGCAACATATCAAACGTACCACTGTATCTGTGAAACTATTGATCTTAGACATACTAGTTCTTTAGCAATATTTCTTTATGAGTTATAAACTTCTTATTTATGTAATAAAAAAAAAGTTGTCAACTACCCTATTACGAAAGACCTATATTACCTTAGCAGTTTAAAATATAAAAATATTTACATGCCTACAATATTTAAGGGAGGAGCTCGGTGGCGTAGTGGTTTGAGCGCTCTGGTTTCGATCACGAAAACAAAGCAACTTTCGCCATGGTCGGTCCCTGGATGGGTCAATCAAATTTATAATCTCTCCCTCCTCCGTGCTTCGTCGTGCTCGTTAAGCCGTTGGTCCCGGTTGTTACTGCAACCGCTTTAACCCACCAACCCGCATTGGGCCAGCGTGGTGGTGTTATGGCCCAACCTCCTCATGTGTTTCTCCCATGTAGGAAGGCCTGTGCCCAGCAGTGGGACGTATATAGGCTGGTGATGATGAATATTTAAGGTAAATACTGTCGCTCTCTCTTCATGTAAACATCTAATGTACACAGTGTTAAGCAAATAAACGATTATGATTATTATGATTACCAGTGTTTCGGGACAGGTGACGTTATAGCGGTTACGTGATATGTATTGGCGTTTTGTTCTAAGGTCAAAGCTAGATGGGTGACCGTCAGCTTACATTGTTTCCTACTATCATATCGTTTCACTAAAAAGTCATAGGAAAGCAAAAATCCGTAATTTCGCATACGTAGATGACTAAAAACAGAAATCTTGGCGTAATCTGAGTACATACATAGAAAAAAAAACATACCGACCGAATTGGGAACCTCTTAGTTTTTGAAGTCGGTTAAAACGGAGTCTGTTTACAACTTATTTTAGCATAGATTTCGATTGCAGTGCTAATGCGCGACCCCATCCTACAAGAGAAGCGGCAAGAGCACGTGATGTTCCAGAAGTATGCGCTGGAGTTGTTAGAACGGGTGTCCGGGAAGAGCAAGCATATGGGAGCTGAGTTTGAAACCTCATTGGCTAATATACATAAGGTAGGATTCTCATTGGATAATATACATAATAATAATAATAATATTTATACACTCACACCTATTATCTAGCCCAAAGTAAGCATCATTAAGAGCTTGTGTTATGGATACTAGATAACGGATAAATAATGATAATAATGTGTATATAAATATTAGAAATATACTAAATAAACATATAAACATCCATGACTCGTAAACAAATGCTCGTACTCATCATACAAACATTTGTTCCTACCGGGATTCGAACCCGGGTCCTCTTGACCGAGTAGCCTGGGGTACAGACCACTCGGCCAGCCGGTCGTCAAATAATACATAAGGTTGGGCTCTCATAAAAGGTGGGGTTCTCATTGGCTAATATACAGAAGGTAGGATTCTCATTGGCTAATATACTTAAGGTGGGGTTCTCATAGGCTAATATACATAAGGTGGGGTTCTCATTGGCTAATATACATAAGGTGGGGTTCTCATTGGCTAATATACATAAGGTGGGGTTTTCATTGGCTAATATACATAAGGTGGGGTTCTCATTGGCTAATATACATAAGGTGGGGTTCTCATTGGCTAATATACATAAGGTGGGGTTCTCATTGGCTAATATACATAAGGTGGGGTTCTCATTGGCTAATATACATAAGGTGGGGTTTTCATTGGCTAATATATATAAGGTGGGGTACTCATTGGCTAATATACATAAGGTGGGGTTCTCATTGGCTAATATACTTAAGGTGGGGTTCTCATTGGCTAATAAACATATGGTAGGGTTCTCATTGGCTAATATACTTAAGGTGGGGCTCTCATTGGCTAATATACATAAGGTCGGGTTGATTAGATAATTTAAGAGACAGTGCGTAGTTGTGTAACGGTCTTACGGTCCATATTGCGCCAACTTTACGAACTCCTTGACCGAATTGAATACATGTAATTTATGTAACATAAAATGTAATTTTGTTAAGTTTAACAACGATGCATACAACTAGAGGTCATTAACCGGGCAGCATTAGAAAATGTTTAAAATGATAAAAAAAACAAATTTTGGGGTTGAACTATTGAATATAATCGTCATATTGGCCCTTTCTAGGGAACACATGCTAATTAAGTCTATTTCTTTCTCTCAAAATGAATACGAAAAGGATGGCTGTCATATAATTTGACATTTAGAAAGGTGCGTTAAATTTTCGACCTTATTGAACGTGCTGAAATGCAGTGTTTAGGAGGCACCTCCGTACATGCCGTCTAAAATTGTCTATGGTTTCTTTGGAATCTATCTAAATTTAATTGACAGCTCTAAACAAATTCTTGCTATCTTTTTCCTATTACATAATGCCAGAAAGAGATATTAGACTTAAATTTAGAATTAGAGAGAGTCTTCAGAATCAGGCCCATTAAAAACGGGAATTGTGTTTGTATCTCCCGTTTCTGCGCTTTTTCTTATTGTATCCACTATTTTAATCCTTTAATGCCCAGAATTCAACTTAGGAAGACATAACAATTAAAATTAAATCGTATCCGGTTTACCGAGCTTTGATGGGCTAATATACTTTTTTATGAAATTGTTATGTTCTCATGGTAAGTGAATTTCTAAATTCTTCGTGAGAAAAAAGATCTTAAACCTCATATTATAAAACTAGGAGATAAATCATAACTTTCAATGGAATCTTAGTTACAATATTGACGTGTCAAATAACTACTGACCGATATCAATTAGAAATAACTTTTTCGTACCACTTGCTCAAAAAAGTGACATTCATGCCATGATATGCCACAAAAAGCGAACATAACAATAGTCATTATTAATCTGTTAAAAACAGGGAAAGAAAATTGTACTGAATTTCATTCATCCTCTAGGGGGAGAATGTGATTTAAATTTGGAATACTTACCGAAATTTATACTGAACTACATCTGTGTTTACACCATTGAGTTTGTATATAAAGCATTATACATCTTTTTGAAAAAGGAATACGCACAATAATGTAACTCTCTCTATCAATAATTGGACCAATGTTTCGAATGTTAACTTTTACTTTTAATTGTCATTATTTTTAATAAATGCTTATCTCATATTATTATTGTGTTAATTTTTTCGCATATGCTACGATAAGTATAAAGCTGTCTTAGTCTTGGGTGAACTTAAATCCCTCGCTACACTCAGGATTCGTCTTAAATCCCTCGCTTCGCTCGTGATTTAAGTTTTTAACACCCTCGCTACGCTCGGGAGTAAACCTCGAGTCCTTCGTTACGCTCGCGATTTAAATCGTCACCCGCGACAGAAGACACTGCTTTATCCCCTTTGTTAATAATCTACTATTATTTCTAATTCCAGGCAAACGTAGTGGCCCAGACCCGTATAAACTACAACGAGCGGCAGCTGCTACAGCTGGTGGCGGAGCACCTGGCGGCGCGAGGCCTGACGGAGTCAGCGACCACGCTGCAGCGGGAGGCGAGCCTGCCGCCGCCAGTCGCCGCCGCGCCCGCGCCCCCGCCGCCGCCAGTCTATACGCCTTCCACGCCTGTGCGGGTGAGGATTTGGTGTTTACAGTGGTGACAAGTCCGCCTTCTGCCAGTCGACAGCTTGAAGATTGTAGTGTTCCTTCTCCGTGTAAATGGAATTATAGGCAGAAAATATATCCTTGGCTTTTTAATGTTAGTTGTAAAATGTCTAAATTCTAATATACTTGTTGGTATTTTGTTAAAAATGAATATTATCTATGTTTACAAGACTCGCTACTATTATTTTTTCATTGCAAAAAGTGTCAGTGAAATGAATAAATGTTATTAACAGTTATACAGTTTTCTGTCTCGCAAACATTTTTATAAATATGCTTGCTTTTTAATCCTATCAACATCATGAATTGTTTGAATCATACAACAAAAAAAACATTAATTGGCCATAACTTTATGAGCTAACCAACTAACACCGAAAATACTAAGTTGAGCGTCTAAAAAAATCTAATTTCGTCGACAAATCGTTGAATAGTCGACCAAAACAGATTTTCAGTCGCTAACTTAGTATTTTTTAGTTGCTCAGTTTATTGTATTCCTTAAAATATCATGTGACATGAAAGCAATATGTTTTGGTAACACTACGCGTTTTGTTCCCAGCCGCGTCTGTCCGTGTCTAGAACGAGCAGCAGTGGATCGCTCCAAAGAGATAACCTGGAAGTGAGCCATCACACAATGCATTTAGAGGACAACAGTCCTTTGCCGCACGTTATTAAATTAAGGTAAGGTTTGCAACGTATGAAGGTTAGGGGTCCAATAAATGAACCAGGAATATTGATAAACTACGATAACATGGCGCGCCCCTCCAAAATTCAAAATGTTTGAAAGTATTTGTGAAAGTAATTACAAAACGTCACCAACGCATGTGTGCGTGCTGAGACGCCTCTCAAACAAAAACAAATCCAAGGATTTTTTGGTCGACTAGCGGCTTGATTAATAACTCATTATTATTAGTATGGCGCTGCACCGATGAACTCTATGAAAATGACACGTCTGTCGTCTTGCGCGACGCGGCTAATTATGATTAGTTGAACAACATATCTGACAATAAGTGAGATATTACGAGTACTAATTGTACAAAAATTATGAAAATATTTTATTGATTTCAAATATTTATTTTGACCTACTCGAATATTTTCCGTGTTTATTATTTTTAATAAATTTCAATCAAATGAAACCTTTATAATTTATTTGTAATACGTTTATTTTCAACAACTTGGCCCACAACATAATAATAACTAACATTAACAATCTTAATCTCTTCTTCTTCCTAAATCTTATTGATTTTTATTTATTAACTTATAACTTTATGTACACACACACTATACATATAAAAATAAACAATTTATAGAGAGTATTTGTATAAAAACACTGCTTATTTCTAAAGAAATTCACTAACTCCCACAACTTTTGAAGTTCTCCATCAGCGTCTGTCAAGCGCTCCACTCCGTTTTCAGCCTCATACTTCATACGTTGGAAAACTGTAGATATCATTTTTCTTGCCTAAAATGTATAGAAAAGATTTTATACATTAATAGACATAAATACATTACGTAAACTTATTTCACAAACCAACAAAATTACCTGACTCCGCATCACAATTTTCCAATATCAACTTTTTTTCAATCAGTACTTTCGTGCCACTGAGCGACGTAGTATAAATATCTTGACTGTCTCAGACCGCTGCCGGCCTGCTACTGAAGAGGAATACTTACAAATACATACAAACTCTTTCGTAAGGATGTGACTACACACATTGAAACAGTAATTTGGAGGGGCGCGCCATGTTATCGTAGTTTATCTCTACGTTACTTATGGTATATTTATGTAGGTAAAAAGGTCATAAAATAGTGCACTCTGAAACAATAAGATAAATAAACTTAAAAACTGAACAATTAAAAAACAATACACTGAAATGATTAAGACTAAGGTAGGTTTCAAAAGTGCATTGACGAATTAATAAATTTAATATCCATTTATGTTGTATTGTTAATGTAATAATAATATGTCGCCCAAGCTATTGGTACTATTGGAGAGCGAGACACTGATAAGTTAGGGAGGCATGTCTCCTCCCACGGTCAGCAAAAATAATGAATCTGAAAAGTGAAATCGAAACAAGCGCCAAAGTATGTATTTAAATTTTGATTTTACGTTTTTAAATATTTCCTGGAAATTTGAAGGGCGAAACGTGGTGCTATAACATCGTAGTGTTATAGTACCACTTTACAGGTTATTTTAGGTACAGTCGACATCACATCAACCGTAACATTTTGACCTTGAGACCGTCCTTACTGCGTTCGTAATAGAGGCGGCTTTCGTATTGCAACTGATACACTTGACGTGCTGTCGCGTGCAGATAACAGATTACAGTTACATGAATGAGATATTAATAGTTATTAATGATACTAGTGCGCTAGACAAACACAAAAATGTTATTGTACTGTTTTCTCTCAAATCTGTTGTAAGTCATTGTATGCCACACGTGTGGGTATTGGTTTTTAGAAATGATTAGACGAATGTGAGGCCGAGGCAAAGCCGAGTTCTTACCACGAGTTAAAAAAAATGAAAGAAAATTGAAAATTTTAAGTAACCCCCGGCCTCATTAATCATCTATCTAACACCATCTCATTGAGACTATTCATAAGAGCCCAAACACGCTATATCTGCTGTAAGCTTCTGAAGGATTAAGCATCCCGCAGACTTTTTGATGTTATAAGATAAATAAAAAAAATTCTACCAAAAAAATAAGTAATCAAAATAGATTCATTTGTTTAGGAGCTATGATGCCACAGACAGACACACAGATACACAGGCAGTCACGTCAAACTTATAACACCCCTCTTTTTTCGTCAGGCGTTAGAAATGTGTACATTTAAGAATGTTTATTTCAATTGCAATTCTTATTTTTTTGTAAAAAATTACAATCATGTGAAAATGAAATAAACAAATCCGTATCTAAATTTATGCGCGTGCGCATTTTGCGGTGATTCATATTTTTAGCTAAATAGATCTTATCTTACCTTATCCGTAGGCCCGTATGCAGGGTCGTCTGGGTAGGTACCACCGCCTTTCTTATTTCAGCCGTGAAACAGTTCGCTGTGTTTCGGATTGAAGGGAAAGGTAGCCAGTGTAATTACTGGGCATGGACGGCATTTCATCTTAGGCCCCAGGATGACAACGCACCTGCAATATCAAGTAATTTTTCCTTGTTATTGCAGGTGTCTATAGGCGGCGGTTACCACTTTCCATCAGGTGGGCCGTCAGCTTGTTTGTCATCCGGTTGTATAAAAAAAAAAAACATGGGGCGTCGTACGTCCTGAATATAGCTGCCATAAGCTTCACTATATCTTTGCTAAATAGATGATTGCCGTACATTATTGATAGGTCGTCCCGTCCACAGAAAGGTCCAGAACCCTCCCCTGACCGCGCTATCCACGCCCGTCTCCTCGTCGGAGCACAAGCGCTCCCTCCAGAAGCAGATGAGCTCGGCAGCCGAGAGCCAGCCTCCGAGCCAGCACCGAGTCACCCTGCACACCATCATCACCGAGTACCTGTACAACCAGCACGCGTTATGCAAGAACCCGGTGGTCACCTGCCCGCAGTTCAACCTGTTCCAGTCAGTATTGTACTTAACTATTCATCTGCCAGAGGTTCCCAGACTTTTTTTTCTCATAGACCTTTCTCGTAGACTTTCAAAATTTAGCTGGATCCGGTGGACGCCCTGCAGTTACATTTCTACCTTATTCCCAAAACTCGACAAGAAATGCGTTTCTTTGTCATGCCAACGTAGACCCCGTCGAGTCTCCCGTGGACCCCAGGGGGTCCATCTGGACCACTTTGAGAACTAAGGATCTCTAAGGATCTCTCTGAGGACTCTTGCTTTGACTTTTAACCGACTTCAAAAAAAGGAGGAGGCTATCAATTCGTCTGTGTGTTTATTTTTATGTTTGTTACCTCAGAACTTTTGACTGGGTGAACCGATATTGATGTATCTTTTTTTGTTCGATGCGGAATAGTTGCCATTTTTTTTAGCCTTAACGGAGTAAAGCGAAGAATCCGTGTCCTCGCAGATGGATGCGCTTCGCGGTTCATGTCAGTGAATGCTGGTGTACCACAAGGCTCTTTTCTATCCCCCACACTCTTTCTTCTTCATATCAATGACATGATTCCGTTAGGAAACATTCATTGCTATGCAGATGACAGTACAGTGCATGGGGGATATTACGGTCGCCCAGGGGCTGGGCGCGCTGAAACCGAGAGGGAGAGAGAGAATCTTGCCATTGAGCTCGACAGGGTGTTGAACCTCGTATCTGAATGGGGATCTAACAATCTTGTTGAGTTCAATGCTAAGAAAACACAGGTGTGCGCGTTTACAGCCAAAATGTCGCCGTTCCTTCCCCTTCCGTCTCTTCAGGGCACGACTCTTTCGGCACAGGGCTCCCTAAACTTGCTAGGCATGGAGATATGTTGCGATCTGAATTCCAGGAACTACATCGAAACCGTGATAAAAACAGCCTCTCGGAAGCTCGGTGTCCTGAACAAGGTGCGTCGATTTTTCACGCCTGACCAATTATGCCTGCTGTATAAAACTCAGGTCCGGTCTTGCGTGGAATATTGCTCGCACTTGTGGGATGGCTCCGCCAAGTACCTACTCGATGCCCTGGACAGATTGCAGCGTCGTGCTGTCCGTATCGTTGGCGATGTAGAGGTAACCAACAACCTTGAGCCTCTGCAATTGCGTCGAGACATTGCGTCGCTTAGCGCCTTCTATCGGCTATATCACGGAGAGTGTTCTGAAGAGCTATTTGACCTTATCCCACCTTCCCCATTCCTACTCAGGAGCACGCGTGCCGGTCTTCGGAGTCATCAATTCACTGTCTCCACCTCAACATCACGTACAAAGAAATTTAGTAGCTCTTTTGTTTGTCGAACTTCCAGAACTTGGAATTCTTTGCCAGCACATGTGTTCCCTCCTTCCTATAACATGGGTTCCTTCAAAAGAGGCGTGAAAAAGCACCTTTCGGGCCGGCAAGGTGGAGGCAGCTAGAGCAGTGTCTGAACTGCACTAGCTGTCTTCGCATATGGACTCTTCTTACCGCTTCACATCAGGTGGTGTTGAGTCATTTGTCGTGCTTTGTATAAAAAAAAAAAAAAAAAAAAAAAAAGTAACTCTAGGCCTTTATCTGGTAAGTAAAGGCCGACGATGGAAGCGAGCCACACCTGGATTTACCTTCTACTGCCGGAATACAACATACTACTTTAATTTAGGTAGGCCCGTAAGTAGGGTCGTCTGGGTAGGTACCACCGCCTTTCTTATTTCCGTGATATAGCCGTGAAACAGTTCACTCTGTTTTGGATTAAAGGGAAAGGTAGCCAATGTAATTACTGGGCATGGATGGCATTTCATCTTAGGCCTCAGGATGACAACGCACCTGCAATATCAAGTGATCTTCCCTTGTTATTGTAGCTGTCTATAGGCAGCGGTAACCGCTTACCACCAGGTGGACCGTAAGCGTCTTTGTCATAAAGTTGTAAAAAAAATATATATTTGTAAAAATATTCGGTGTTAACTTCAATGAGTGGTGGGAAAACCGTTGCTATTAAAACGTTGGAAAAGGAAAGAAAGCGATGAAGAAATTAGTAGTTTATACCTAGTGTTCCGGTGGCGTAGTGGTAATCGCGTCTGGCAGGAAATCAGGAGACGCGGGTTCGAATACCGCCTGAAACATATATTTTTTCATAGTTTTTTTTCTTTATTTTTGATTGTTACAATAATTTAAACGCATCAAAAACATTAAAATGTGAAATTTATTTGCTTAGTACTGAATTACAATTTACATAGCAAGTGACACATTTTATTTATTGTGTCATCAGTATTATAACTTAACTTTTGTACGCATGCAAATATTAACTGTCGTAGGTTACCTACACATGAATCTAGACCATTACTTTGGACTTGAGACTCTACAAAGTAGGCGGTCAGTCCAGGTGTTACTGGCGCTGTATAAAATTGTTAACAATCAGTGGGACGCCATGGATTTGTTGAGTCATTTACAGTGATCGGAATAGGTGTGTAATTTTGCGGATTTCATGACGAATTTTAACATCGCGCGGGAGTACCATTTTGATAAGACTAAAGGCCAGACTAAAAATTAATATCGTATAAAAATGTTATTGTACATTGTTATGCTATTTTTACACGGCAGAATAATTGGCAGCTATATTTTTGTTTATTTCACACTCAACTGAAATGACTCTGACTTTTTGATTATGTCGTATTAAACAAATAGTTATTTTAATTTGTTGTCTATGTTGTGTAAACACTTTTATTCGTAATGATTGCTCGCACGTTTGAATTTTTATTTTTATTTCTTCCCTGCTTTTCATTTTAAAAATGATAATCATTTAAAATGTATTACTTATTGAATACTTTTTTTTCTTTTATAATTTCTAACAAGAGAAAATATTTTTTACACGTATAGAATACTAGCTGTGCCCGCGACTTCGTCCGCGTGGAATATTGACATTTTCCACATAAAATTTCATCCCCTATTTCAACCACTTACACCCTTTTTTTTTATTAGAAAGTATCCTATGTCCTTTCTCGGACTCTAGACTATCTCTGTACCAAATTCCATTTAAATAGGCTCAGAGCTTAGTCGTGATTGCGTAACACACAGACAGACAGAGTTCCTTTTGCATTTATAATATTAGTAAGGAAGTAAGGATAAGGAAGTAAGGATTTCCGAAATCCCGCAATCCCCCTGGCGTATCCATACTAATATGATGTTTTAGGTCGTTCACCCTAAATTGCACACGTAATCCGATCACTGGTCATTTAGCATTAAAATGTAATAGGGTAGTTGACAACTTTTTTTTTATTTCATAAATAAGAAGTTTATAACTCATAAAGAAATATTGCAAAAGAAATAGTATGTCTCAGATCAATAGTCTCACAGATATAGTGGTTTGTTTGATATGTTGCGGCGCAACGTCCAAAAACGCTCCATAGAAAATCTACGGAACAGGTTACGTCACATGTTCCCATATTACTAAGAAATGTATGGGCTGACAAAATTAATAATAACTATGTATTAAGTATGTTTTTAGTAGTCGTTGTCATAATAATAGTTGTTTTAATTGATGTCAGCAATCAATATCATTAACATTTTTGATGAATATTGTAATTTTTTTTTACCATTTTTTTAATTTTCAAAACAGTACAACTTCAACAATATTCCATATATTTTAAGTTTGAATGGTTTTTATGGGTAACATTTGCGTATATTTTTCGAATTTGTGAAAAATAGCGCCATGTACAAACATAGGCAACATCCCAATTGTGTGTGGTTTATCTGGTTTAAGGCCGCACAAGTGCCCGGACCCCCGCGGCTGGTGCTCGGGCGCGGGCGGGGCGGGCGGGGCGGGCGGCGGCGCGGGCAGCGTGGCGGCGCGCGTGGCCCGGCGCGAGCTGGGCGGCGCGGCCGGGCGGCGCGCGGACACGCGGCTCGCGCACTCGTCGTTCGCCGCCGTGCGCACGCTGCGACCGCAGGCCGCCGACGCCTACTTCACGCACGCCACCTTCCACGTGAGTGACTCGACCAACTCCCCACACACACAGCCTGATCTCTCATACAACACAGCCTGAACACGCACACATAGAGCCTGACCACTCATACACACAACCTGATCTCTCATAAAACAGCCTGACCACTCATACACACAGCCTGACCACTCATACACACAGCCTGACCACTCATACACACAGCCTGACCACTCACACACACAGCCTGACCACTCATACACACAGCCTGACCACTCATACACACAGCCTGACCACTCACACACACAGCCTGACCACTCATACACACAGCCTGACCACTCATACACACAGCCTGACCAATCATACACACAGCCTGACCACTCATACACACAGCCTGACCACTCATACACACAGCCTGACCACTCATACACACAGCCTGACACTCATACACACAGCCTGACCACTCATGCACACAGCCTGACCACTCATACACACAGCCTGACACTCATACACACAGCCTGACCACTCATACACACAGCCTGACCACTCATACACACAGCCTGACCAATCATACACACAGCCTGACCACTCATACACACAGCCTGACCAATCATACACACAACCTGACCACTCATACACACAGCCTGACCACTCATACACACAGCCTGACCACTCATACACACAACCTGATCTTAGATATCTTATCTTATCTTAGATACAAATAACCTACTGACTTATGACACCTATTAAAAGCTGCCTTATAATCATAAATGACTCATAAAACACCCTGATGAGACAGAGACAGATATAACACCTATTAAAAGTCGCCTTATGACTCATAAAATACCCTGATTAGTGTTCAGGGTATTTTATGCACAGCTTATAAGGACCACCTAAACACTCATAAAAATCGGTGAAGACATTCATAAAAGACGACCTACTTCACGCACGCCACCTTCCACGTGAGTGCCTCGCCGAACTCTCCACACTCATACACAGCCTGGCCACTCATGATACTCATAGAACACAGCCTGGACACCCATAACACTCATACAACACATTCTGCACACCCATTAAAGACAACCTAACTCATGACACATATCAAACAGAGCCTGGACATTCATAAGACAGCCTAGACCCTCATAACACTTATAAAACACAGTCTTAAGCCTCATAAAACACAACCAACACAACATAAGACAAAGCCACTCATAAAACACAACCTGGATAATCATAAAACAACCTGGACACTGGACACTCACTAAAGACAACATAAACACCCACAAAACTCAGCCTCGACACTCACAAACACAGCCTGGCGTCTAATTAAACCACATAGACACTTATAACACTCATAAAACAGTCTGGACACTACTAAAATAATCTGAATACTCATAAGACTGCCTGGACAGTGGACACTCATAAAGACAGTCTGGACACTTGTAAGTACAGCTTAGACACAAACAACCTACACACTTGTGACACTCATAAAACACAGCCTGACTACTTATGAAACCACCAACACACTTGTAACACTCACAAAACAGTCTGAACACTTATAAAACAGCCTGCATGGACACTAAAAGACAGTCTGGACACACTTAAATACCCTTAATATTGATGATGGCAAATTTTACTGAAAAGAAACATACCTTTATTTTCAAAAATAATTTCTCTGCATTTAAATATTTTTGAAAAATCACTTGCTTGAGCCGGAATCGAACCGGTGAAATGTAAAAAAAGAGTCATTCAGGATCCATTTCTTTTAAGCAACTTTTTATCTTAAATTAAAGAAAGAGAAAGAGAATTTTTTTTTCTTATTCTAAAGCTTACTTACTATTTAAAAGAAAATAGTTCACTCTGGTTAATTGGTCAAAATGATACCCATTTTCACGTATGCACAGACGTATTCTTCGACTGAATTCGCTACGTGTCGCCTTTTGTATCGAGTTATGTTGAATATTTGGAATAATATTTTAATATTTTTTAATTTTCTATTATGATGAATAAAAATATTAATTTACTAGAATGATAATAATGAAATGAAATTAATGTGGGCAAAAAGCAGATTATTTTTAAATCATTTGACGCCTCATTGCCAGGGATTCGATACATAAAAATCATCCTCTCTTCTACTTTTGCTCTAATTGCTATATTTTTCCAACTTTCTGTGCGGCACTTGGATGACCAGCTCGCCACAGGTAGAAGCTAGGGTTCGGAATGAAACGACTAAGAACCGTTAATCGTTTATTCTGCCTAAAATTCTGTGGCCGCCTCACGTCTAGATGAGAGGTAGGTAGGGAAAGACACTGGCCTGAACTATAGATGGCTTCAGCAGCTCCTCTTTACTCCTTTAGTACAATCCAGTCCGGTAGAACACACAACACAGTCCCTCAGTCTGCTGTCAACCCTCGGTCGATCTCCAGGGTAGTTTAGTTAGGGAATTCTTCTTATTAACATCATTTAAATCCTCGTAGTATAAAAAATCTTTGTAGTATGAAATCCTGGAAGCCCAGAGAAAAGAGGAAGCTTAAGAGGTGATCGTTAGCCACGTCGCGTCGTACGGTTCAAAGGTCACAGTGTCAAACAAATACGAAATAAGGTAGTGCTAGCGTTAAAGAGTTTGTGAAAACTATTAGAAACACCTTACAATGGAATACTTCTAATAAATACGTGAAAACTTAACCCAGCGGGATTTCACTGAATGTACGTAAAATTAATTTTATAAATTATTAGTGACACAGCCGTCACGTCCAATGATTAAAAATGGTATGAGGCAGAGATTTCCGAAGCCAACCGAATGCCCTCTCGGAGATCGTCGCGTCCCGTCGGTTTAATCTATGACATCAAGCCTTTTAGGAGTGCGCGAGCGCAATAGACACGAGAACCTTAATTACCTTGATAATAAATATTACTTGAGGTTCTGTATAAATCTAGTTTGTAATTATTATTGTTTTTGTTAAAGTTTAAATGTAGGTATAAGCAATATTTATTTATTTAGTTATTTTATTTATTTATTTAATTATAATATTTATTTTATAGGTTGCTTTTAAGTACAACATTACATCTGTTACATTATGGTATGCAATAAAGATTGAAATTGAACTTGGGTTTTCAATTCCTGAATACGTCTGTGCCAGTTTACGTGACAGTTTGAGTCGTGTGTTGACATCAAACGTGTTGTTTGTCGTCAGCCGACGCAACATCAGCTGTTGGCGGCGACGTCGTCGGGCGACATCAGGATATTCAACCTGTTCACGGGCGCCGAGGAGAACTCCTACCAGGTGCACGAGTCCTACATCTGTCATATGCAGGTGAGTAATTTTAAATTTAGTAATTAAAATAGAATAAAACTAGAAAAATTTCACGTCCTGAGGCAGGAATCGAACCCGCGACCTTTCGCTATCCGGGCGACTGCTCTGACCACTGAGCCACCCAGGACTTGGGATATCCCTGTGAAATTCTTCTAGTCTATCTTGTATTTGCGTTTATGAGCTAACGTCCACCCTACAATGTCGAAATGTTCTATTTCAACATCCGAAACGAGTATTTTTACAAATACCGACGAATCGGTTAAGTTGGGGCAGTGCTTTCAAATATTCTTAATTTTTGATTTTAACATTATTATAAATGTTCGAAAAATTACTTAGTAATTAAAATAGAATAAAACTAGAAAAATTTCACGTCCTGAGGCAGGAATCGAACCCGCGACCTTTCGCAATCCGGGCGACTGCTCTGACCACTGAGCCACCCAGGACTTGGGATATCCATGTGAAATTCTTCTAGTCTATTTATCTGCCTCAGGACTTAAAATTTTTCTAGTTTTATTCTATTTTAATTACTAAGTAATTTTTCAAACATTTATAATAATGTTAAAATCAAAAATTAAGAATTTTAAATTTATTTGCCCAAAAAAAAACTGTTACAATTTCCACAATCTGCCAAACTGCATAACAGTTTGTCGGCAGTAGTTCTCGTGGAATTTTTACACCTCTTACTTACTTAATGTAATCTTAACCTAAATCCTTACTATCCTTACTAATATTATAAATGTGAAAGTAACTCTGTCTGTCTATGTGTTACGCAATCACGCCTAAACCACTGAACCGATTTAAATGGAATTTGGAACAGAGATAGTCTAGAGTCCGAGAAAGGACATAGGCTAATTTTAATGCGAAAAAAGGGGTGTAAGAGGTTGAAATAGGGGATGTAAGTTTGTATGGAAAAAGTCAATATTCCACGCGGACGAAGTCGCGGGCACAGCTAGTATTTTATAAACTGTCACTTAAAACTATGTTCTATACATAAAGAAGCTTAAGCCCGGCACCGGGAGGTACCTAATAATGGAAATTTATACATACAAAGTGCAAACAAATACTTATCCCACACAGTTTATAAGTAGGCATACCTGCCCCCTTATTCTCAACTGTCGGATCACGGATTCGATTCGAAAAGTCACGTGCCGTCTCGCTTTAACGCATTGCGATAAAAAGTGACAGGTATAGAGTTTCCGAAATTAGATTATTTTCCGACAGTTGAGAATAAGGGGGCTGATCGGAGATCAAGTTAAGACTTTTAGCATTTGTACTTGTAGGCACTACATCCGTTATAAAAAGAGCCATTTTTGAACTGTTGTGTCATACTCGATGTGCGACCTTCATGATAATGGCCTTTACATAGTAACCGGGGTTATAAGGAGGCGAGAACCTTGGTGAATCCCTAAGTCTTGAGGGGCGAATTCGCCTCTGAAGGATTTCTCATCGCCACCTCCGGGAGAGGTCGGCTGCCCAAATTCAAAACCTAGTAACAAGTGATTTTTAAAAAAAACCGTTTTTGGCATTTTTCGACTTACTAGGCAGTATCAATATGATGTGGACCTTAAAACTCCCAGTTTCTTACGTAATTTTAAAAATATAATTTAGCAAGTCTGAGCAATTTGGCATGACTTTAAAAAAATCCATGAAGTACCAATTCTAAACATAGCATGTCAGAATACAAATTTAAAACCCTAGCAACTCAACCGACTTACTAAGTTATGAATTTGCAAAACCGACTTGCTATGTTTTGAATTTGGCACCGATTATAAAATCAATGAAATGTCATTTAGTAAATCGTCGTGAGTGTCGTGACACCGTCGCTCGAGTGTTTCGCTCCAAGATATCAATATATAAAATGAGTTTTATGCAATTTTATCGATCCAGGCGTATAATGCGTGCTTTGCAGAACGAAAACGATTGCAGGTAAGAAATAACCTATTCATTATACTCGAACTCCATCATGCTCGAGGGTAAAACGCCAAAAGCATGGCACAGGTGCGTGGTGGCACTCTTCTTCAAAAAGGGTGACAGGACCCAATTGAAGAACTATAGACCCATCACGCTCCTGAGTCATGTTTACAAGTTGTTTTCGAGGGTTATAACAAATCGTCTCGCACGCAGGTTTGACGACTTCCAGCCTCCCGAACAAGCCGGATTCCGAAAAGGCTTTGGTACCATAGACCATATACATACGCTGCGGCAGGTTATACAGAACACCGAAGAGTACAACCTGCCATTATGCTTAGCGTTTGTGGACTATGAGAAAGCCTTCGATTCTGTTGAGACTTGGGCCGTGCTTCAGTCACTCCAGAGGTGCCAAATTGACTATCGGTACATCAAAGTGCTGCAGACACTGTACGAAAACGCCACTATGTCAGTCCGCCTCCAGGATCAAGAAACGAAACCAATACGACTTCATTGAGGTGTGAGACAGGGCGATGTCATTTCGCCGAAACTGTTTACAGCCGCGTTGGAGGAATTGTGTTTAAGCTTTTGGAATGGAGAGGACTTGGCATCAACATAAACGGCGAGTACATGACTCACCTTCGTTTTGCTGATGATATCGTAATCATGGCTAATACCCTGGAGGACTTGGGCACAATGCTCGACGACCTCTGTAGAGTCTCCCAACAAGTAGGTCTTAAAATGAACATGGATAAGACGAAAATTATGTCAAATTCCCAAATCGTTCCCACTCCTGTAAAAGTTGGAAGCTCTACACTGGAAGTTGTTGACGAATATGTTTACCTGGGACAAATAGTCCAACTTGGTAAGTCCAACTTCCAGAAAGAGGTTAATCGACGGATCCAACTCGGCTGGGCAGCGTTCGAAAAGCTTCGCAGCATATTCTCGGCCCAACTACCGCAGTGTCTCAAGACGAAAGTCTTTAACTCGTGTGTGTTGCCAGTGATGACTTACGGAACTGAGACGTGGCCGCATACAATGGGCCTCATAAGAAGGCTCAATGTCACCCAAAGGGCAATGGAGAGGGCTATGCTCGGAGTTTCTCTGCGTGATCGAATCAGAAATGATGAGATCCGCAGGAGAACTAAGGTCACCGACATTGCCCGAAGAATTGCGAACCTCAAGTGGCAGTGGGCAAGCCACATTGCAAGGAGGACTGACGGCCGTTGGGGCGGAAAGGTCCTCGAGTGGCGGCCGCGTACCGGGAGACGCAGCGTTGGTAGGCCCCCCACAAGGTGGGCCGACGATCTGGTGAGGATCGCGGTAAGCCGATGGATGCGGGCAGCGCAGGACCGATCGGTTTGGAGATCCCTGGGCAGTGGGCGTCTCTCGGCTGAAATAATGATGATGATGATGAAACACTTTGTATATGAGTTTGTTTAGTCTTTACCTTACCTCAGAAAATCAAATTGAGAACCTAGTAAACCGACTTGCTAAGTTTTGATATTGTTTTTATAGTCATATTTGGGTAAATTTTCAAATAAAAACAGAGTGTGAGCGATTAAAGTGTATCCATAACCTCTAACACGATTACGAGTATCACAAACTACAGTCAACAATATAGTGAAACTTTTCGTCAAACACCCCAATCGCTACTATTTCTGGTTTCGTCGGGCCAACGAATTAAAGTAGCCCACCTGTTTTTTGGCTCTCCTGAACATTCTTGTTGGAACGAGTTACTATGTTTTGATTTTAAGCAGCCGAGGTGTCCCGCTGACTCTTAGAGTCTCTAGGGCGCTCGAGCCACTAGGGACCTAACCTACGACGCTAAAACAGGGGTGTTTTAAGTTTGACGCGTCTGTCTGTGTATCTGTGTTGTCTGTGGCATTGTAGCTCCCTAAACGAATAGACGGATTTCGATTTTTCTTTTTAAATTTATTTATTTAAACTGTAATTGCAGAAAATGAGTTACGATTTGGCGGACTTAATGGCATTAGGCATTCTTTACCAGTCAACCGGAAAGTTTTTGTTTTTTTTTGGGAAACATATGTTTGATTTGACATAATGATCTTTGCATTTAATGTTTTTGATGCGTTTAAACGCGTACTTTACTGTGACAATTACAAATAAAGAAAGAAAACGATGAAAAAATAAAAAATATATGCTCCAGGCGGTAATCAAACGTGCGTCTGATCTGGTTCGACTCTCGCCTGGAGCATGTATTTTTTCATCGTTTTATTTCTTTATTTGAAATTGTTACATTGTGTATGTTTGTCTGTAGGCGAGTAGAGACGGCTTATTGCTGTTAGCGTCGACGCCTACGACGTGGCGGCCTCTATCTGCGCTATGGAATATGAAAGAATTCGAGCAACTGTGAGTACCAACAATAATATACACTATGCTTTTTAGTCCCTGATGCTCAGGCTTCATTATACAGGTTGGTGATGTCAATACGACAATAAATTAAAACATGGGCTGTATTAGTTCATAGAAATTGATTGCCACTTTCAAAAAAATCTTATTCATTTGACAATTTCATGACATTTGTATGAAATAATATAACATTGGCTGCATTATGTCATAGAAATGTCCTGAAATTATCAAATAAATAAGATGATGGAATGCACGTTCATTAAGGTCGAATATTGAACACATCTTTCTTAATAATAAAAATATCTAAACTAGAAAAATTTCAAGCCTGGGTGGCTCGGTTGGTTAGAATTTTGCTAGAAAAACTAGCAAAATTCTAACCAACTGAGCCACCCAGGACTTGGGTTATCCCCGTGAAATTCTTCTAGTCTATCTGTATTTGCGTTTATGAGCTAACGTCTACCCTACAACGGGGTCGACGGGGTCAACGGTCGCGGGTTCGATTCCTGTCTCAGGATGTGAAATTTTTCTAGTTTAGATATATTTATTAGTAAATATTTTTTTCAAACGTTTATAATAATGTTAGATAAAATTAAGAATATCTTTCTTATGAATATTTTATGGCAGCTTTCATTTTTGTATTTTTAATGCGTTTTTTGCTTTTTTTTATGTTTATCCCCTAAATACTTCCACGTTTTCATATGCTCGGTCTAAGCACTGTGCTGGTAGAATTGTTATCATTTTTCAAGATAACACATCGCCACTTAGAAATGAAAAAGAAGAGATGCTCTGAATCAAATTTAGATTTAGCGGGTTAGTAATAAATAGGCCCATTATGAAAATCAAAATAGACAGATGAAACTGTATTATCCAGTAATTAAAATGTAAAACTAGAAAAATTTCACGTCCTGAGGCGGGAATCGAACCCGCAACCTTTCGTAATCCGGGCGACTGCTCTAACCAACTGAGCCACCCAGGACTTGGGATATCCCTGTGAAATTCTTCTAGTCCATCTGTATTTGCGTTATGAGCCAATATCCACCCTACAATGTCGAAATGTTCTATTTCAACATCCGAAACGAGTATTTGTACAAATACCTACGATTCGGTTAAGTTGGGGCAGTGCTTTCATTTAGTTGCTTTCAATTAATTCTTCTAGTCTATCTGTATTTACGTTTATGAGCTATATCATAAACGCAGACTAGAAGAATTTCACAGGGATATCCCAAGTCCTGGATGGCTCAGTTGGTTAGAGCAGTCGCCCGGATTGCGAAAGGTCGCGGGTTCGATTCCCGCCTGAGGACGTGAAATTTTTGTAGTTTTACATTTTAATTACTAAGTAATTTTTCAAACATTTATAATAATGTTAAAATCAAAAATCAACAATATCTGTGTTATACATTTTTTTTAGGTTCCAGTTAGACAATGAAGAGTACGTAGAATTCTCAAAGATGAGCGACGAACGCATCATAGGCACCAAAGGCGAGACGGCCACCATCTTTGACACGCGCACGGGCAGAGAACTTATGACTCTGACGCCTAGTATAAGCAACCAGTACGCTAAGAACAGGGCTACCTTCAACCCCACGGACGAACTGGTATTGTCAGGTGAGGGGACTTGTTTTATTATTATTTATTTATAACTTTATGTACACACACACAATATGAAAAAGAAACAATTTTTCAAATAATCTTTGTACAAAGGCACAGCTTATTTCGAAAGAAATTAAGAAAGAAAGAAGAAATGAAAATTATATTTAGTTTTACGGCTCTGGTTTCAAGAGCTTTTAAGCCAGTCATAAATATACTTTCTTTGTGATTAAAATGCAAAACTAGAAAAATTTCACGACCTGAGGCGGGATTCGAACCCGCGACCTTTCGCAATCCAGGACTTGGGATATCCCTGTGAAATTCTTCTAGTCTTGGATTGCGAAACATCGCGGGTTCGATTCCCGCCTCAGCACGTGAAATTTTTGTAGTTTTACATTTTAATTACTAAGTAATTTTTCAAACAATTAAAATAGTGTTAAAATCAAAAATTAAGAATGTACTTTCTTTATTTCTTCATTTATTGCACTGAAATGCTGGTGTTACACATTTCAATGCATCTTGGGAGTATTTGACGCGAAATATATGATGATAGTCTCCATATGTGCTACTTGATGAGGTGGATAACCACAAAAAAGTTCTCATCGTCTTTCACAGCATAGTGACTTATTATAATAATCTTCTAATTGCACGTCAACACAAACACTTGCTTTTTAAAACTACACCAATTTTATAACTCAACGCTTGCTCAGACACAATTTTGTAATCATTGTAATAAAAAAAAATATTGATCTTAAAATGGTGCCAAACTCCTGAGGGAACTGGTTTTTCTTTTTTCTTTTACGGCTCTGGTTCCAAGAAATGTTGAGCCAGCCTTAAAATGTGATGTAATTTGTTCGGTTATTGCCTTGAAATGCCGGTGTCATCATCACCAGCCTATATACGTCCCACTGCTGGGCACAGGCCTTCCTACATGGGAGGAACACATGAGGAGCTTGGGCCATAACACCACCACGCTGCCCCAATGCGGGTTGGTGGGTTAAAGCGGTTGCAGTAACAACCGGAACCAACGGCTTCCGAACGTGCCTTCCGAAGCACGGAGGAGCTCGAAATAACAAACTTTGATTGACCCATCCCGGGACCGACCATGGCGAAAGTTGCTTTGTTTTCGTATCGAAACCATATCGCTCAAACCAATACGCCACCGAGCTCCTCAAAATTGCATTGAAATGCCGGTGTAACATATTTCGATGCGCCTTGGGAGAGTTTAGTGCCAATAGGGAACATTATCACGGTTTAGCGGCATCAGTTCTTAGATACGGCATAGTATTCTGGGGTAATTCTACAGATAAGGACATACCATTCAAAATGCAAAAACGTTGTTTAAGGGCTATGTTTGGGTTAAACACAACAGACAGCTGTAAGCCATATTTCTTAAAACATAAAATTCTAACGCTTTTAACTCGTTTAAACAAGCAGTAAAGAAATTGTTAGCTGGAAAATGTTATTACAGTGTGACTGATTTTTTAAGAGACAAATTATGAATTTTGACCTATTAATTATTATTATTTTCTTCACTTGACTTATGATGGATAATATTGACATAGCATTTTCCGAATAAATATTAGATTAAAATTATTAATTGAATTTTTTTTATTGTGTAATTATATTTTATTATTTTCAAGGGTTTAATTTGATTTAATAAGAAATATTTGTATGCCAATAAATGAGTTGGCGCAACATGTTGTGTCTATTTATATATATTTTTTTAAGATCTTTGTTACACGTGCTACACAAATAAATTATCTTTATCTTTATCTTTATTAATTATATTTATTTAGGTAACAATTTACAAAAATAAACCCATTTTAGAAAAACATTGATAAATCTCCGACTTACAACCGCTTCAAGTTGCGTGCTAAACAAGGAGATCCGATATAAACTTTGACGTCACAGTAAACTCTCTGTCATACATTTTTTCATATAAATATGTTTTAGGAAGAGCCAGGTGTACTGCAATTTGTAATTCAAATATTTGGGGTATTTTTTGCCTAAAATCAATTATGTTTTCACTTCTAGCAGCTTAAGTTGGAATTCTGGGGGTTTTTTGAAACATCTATATTATTATGACAAACAAGCTTACGCCCCACCTGGTGGTAAATGGTTACCGTCGCCTGCAATAACAAGGAAAAATCACTTGATATTGACGGCATTTCAACTTAGGCCCCGGGATGGGAGGATCCTGGGGCCTAAGTTGAAATGCCGTCCATGCCCAGTAATTACACTGGCTACCTTTCCCTTCAATCCGGAACACAGCGAACAGTTTCACGGCTGAAATAAGAAAGGCGGCGGTACCTACCCAGACGACCCTAGGACCTAAATATTAGTTAAGATCAAATTTCGCTCAAGTAGGTATAAGTTCAAACATTAACTATGACTTTCATCAACAGATGGCGTGCTATGGGATGTAAATACAGGGAAAGAAATACACAAGTTTGACAAACTGAACCAGACACACAGTGGGGTGTTCCATCCAAACGGACTAGAAGTGAGTGAAGCTTTTGTTCGAATAAGGGTGTCAGACGAGCATGCAGCCCGCCTCAGAGAAGGCAATAACCAGCATATCCAGGCCTTCCAACATAGGAGAAACACATGAGGAGCTTGGGCCATAACACCACCACGCTGGCCCAGTGCGGGTTGGTGGGTTAAAGCGGTTGCAGGAACCACCGGGACCAACGGCTTAACGTGCACCACGAAGCACGGAGGAGTGAGAGATTATAAATTTTGATTGACCCATCCCGGGACCGACCATGGCGAAAGTTGCTTCGTTTTCGTAATCGACACCAAAGCGCCCAAACCACTTCACCGAGCTCCTAGTATCAGTGGCGTGTAGACGCTGCTTGTTATGACACATTTTTGTCATATGTTTGCTTTAATTCTGATAAATTGTCTTTCAGGTAATCTCAAATACAGAAGTGTGGGACCTACGGACGTTCCATCTACTTAGGACAGTGCCCACATTAGATAAATCTGAGGTGAGTTTCATTTCTCCTTTTCTCTTTTCTACATGCCGGAAGTTGGGGCTCTCACCTTCCAAACTCCTTAGCAACGCACTTTCTTACCCAAATTGTCAAAAATCACATTTTTATAACGATCACAAAAACTTTATCGAGTATCGTCATAGTGTCTGTCTCTCATATCTGAATTTACGTTAACTAACATTGTCAGAATGTCTGTCTATCTGTCGTGTCTGAATTTCACCGGTTCAACGTATATCAACGTACTAACAAAGTACGTATCCAATGACAAAAGTATTATGGTTATTTTCAAGCTGTCTGACAATGCACAAGAACAATAAAGGTATCACAATATAGGTAATACTCGTTAATAAACATGTAAATCATTTATCACAAAGTATCGTCTAAAATAATTTTTTTTAATAGTACTAACACGGACGGTCGCGCATGGGTCGAAAAGACCCAATTTTCAGATAAGTATAATAATATAAATCCGATGAATTAAGAGTATTTTTTATGACTATATTTATAAAAGGAATAAAAACAATATTTAAACAAGTATTACATATTTATTGTCTACGAAATATTCAACACAATTGCTTTTGAGCTGAGATACAAAAGTTTCTAAGTTTTTTGGCAATAGGAACAAAAATAACAAAGATTTTCTTATTTTTTTATAGCAAACATGCAAAATCACTTTAAATTATTATAAAACAAAACATAATCATCTAAATAAACTTAATAATAGCCAACATCGATATGACTTTTTTTTTAAATAATTGAGATCAAAATTTGAGTGTTTTGAGTGGAACTAATGGCTATGTGGCTATGTGTTCCTACGATCATCGTTACACCTTTTACACGAGAAACTTGTGTGTTCACGCAATATTGGCATGATGTTTTTGTTTTCCTGCCCTTCCTTGTGGAGCAGATGAAGCATCTTCCACGCGAGCCAAGTGTCGGGACTCCAGCTACTTGACTGGTGTTTTCGTTGTCGCCGAGTGATTCTCGACCGTTCTTGGATATTCCACTGTGTGATCTTGTCCTTACCAATATAAGAACCTTGCCGAATATACAGAAGTGGAACGTCACTCAAGTCGGGTCTATCTATTGTGGTAACTGGCATACTAGGATGTGAAAATAGCACCGGAGAAGGTGGTTCAGGGTAGTCATCATTGCCACTTTGACATGTTTCTGAATTATTCGCGTTCACTTCAAGGTTATCTTCTTCTTCTGTAGAAGCTCCATCAGAAATGTCTTCTTCTATCAAAAGTTCCTCGATAGTACTATCTGGCACTCGTTGTCGTGACATTCTATACATGAAAAAGAACAAAAACGTAAATAGCTGAATCGAATTAGACACTTACGTAAACACTCGCTCACGGGTCGAATCGACCCGAACTTATATTATGCGTCAGTCCTGCGCAAACGCCGGGCGAGAACTGGCTGCCCCGCGGAGGGGGAGTAGATTATAAGGTAGTTTGAAGGTACCTAGAGCGGCGCCACGAAATAAACAACAGTAAAGAAATGACCAAATTATTATGGCGCTGGGTCCTTTCGACCCAGCGCGAGTCCTCACGGGTTAAAACATTCTTCTTTTACACTGCGAGTAGCTAGTTTTTTAAAATTATTTAGTTAGTTATAAACTCTTGTACTATCGAGCCAATTGAAGAAAATAGAATAATTGTTTGTAAAATTATAATGGGAAAAAACGCTTTAATAGAGATGACATTTATCGGAAAACAAAACCAACTGACAAACTTCAATAAACGATAAAAATATTTAAAGAGTTTCTAACACCCTCTACACAAAAAAAAGAAACAAAAACAACTTCATTCCACTTCCAAAGGAAATAGGCGCTGTATGGGTCGCACACATATACGTCCGTCCTGTGTCTTTATCTCTGCCACCCGTGGCCATCCATCCACCCCTTCAATCAATCTTTTGATTCTTCCGAGCGGCCAAGTTGTTCTCTTTGTGCCATTTTCCAAAAGAATCAAATCGCCGACCTTCAATATACGAGCAGCCCTCCGCCCGCGATGAACCAAACTGGCTAAATATTCTTTTGTGAAACGCCCTTTTAAATCAGTCCTCAGTTTCTGCACAAATTTGGCTCTTGACCTCAAATCTTTGGCCTCTATCTGATTTAAATCTGTCATATCATTCGAGGGCAACTCCTGGAGGTACAAGGAAGGTGTTAAGGGTACTAATTGATCTGATTCCCCAATATAAGTCAGCGGCCGGGAATTAATCACTGACTCGGTATCACATATGACAGTAAGTAACTCTACATAATTCAAACGTGAACTGCCCAGTACCCGTCGTAGGATGCCTTTCACTATTCTGATGATGCGTTCCCACCAGCCGCCCCACCATGCTGCCGTAGGAGGATTAAAAATCCATCTTATCTGCTTTATTGCCGTCTCGGTTTCTATCCTTCCCCAATCTAGCTTCTTAAATAGGTTGCTCGCCCCTACAAAATTAGAACCGTTATCTGTGTATATGGTGTGCATACGTCCCCGCCGTGCGACGAAACGCCTCAATGCCTTCAGGAAAGCTTCAGTACTTAAAGACTCTACTAGCTCCAGATGAACAGCTCGGAACACCGCGCACGTGAACAACACGATGTACACCTTCTCGCCGGACTTTAAATATAACGGCCCAGCCAAGTCAATGCCAGTGGTTTGAAATACAGCCGCATTAGTATTGACTCTGTTAATAGGTAAGGGCACAAAAGGCGAGTCAGCCGGTTTTGCGGTAAATCTTTTACACACGACACAACTGCCTATTATCCTCTTGGTTAACCTTCTCACACCACATATCCAAACTCTGCGTCTTAGATTTGCCACTACAGTTTGTACGCCAGCATGAAGTAGCATGTGATGGTAGTATCTCACTAATAATTCGGCAACAAAATGCTTACTTGGTAACAAAATTGGCTTCTTAAAATCATCACTTTCTTGTGTTAATAGTAATTTCGTATTTACCCGTATAACACCAATTTCATCCGTAAAGCAGTGTAAATTTTTATCCGTAAGCAGCTTTCCATTGTAAGTATCTCGTTGCATTATCTTATATAACTGTATCTCTGCCTGACTGTACTCAACAAAATTTACATATTTACAAGTCATTCGATTGTTCCTATTTCTGCAATTAAAACAAAATCGTAAAACATATCCCATAACTCGAACTATTCTTGTATAACTACTCAATCTTGAGAAAACTTCCGTAAAATTGGTTTTGGTTATATCTACATTCACTTCTAAATGTGTATTTACATAATCATTTACAATTCCTGAATCTTTAATGGAAGTAATAGGCCAAGTATCTTTACTCTGCTTCAACCACGATGGCCCTTCCCACCATCTAGACTGTAACAACGTTTCTGGATTACAACCACGACAGACAAAATCAGCTGGATTTAATGAACCTGGGATATGACGCCAATCACAGACTCTTGTGGTGCTTCTTATTTCATCCACTCTGTTCTTTACAAATCTGTCCCACTGTGCGTCCTTCTGTATCCACGTCAAAACCACACTTGAGTCCGTCCAGTAATAAAAATCACAATCTAGATATAATGATAATTTTACTAACTTGCCCAATCTGGTGCCAATCAAAGCTGCTAATAACTCTAACCGAGGAATTGTAACTAACTGCTTTGTGGGAGCTACTCTTGCCTTTGCTGCTACTAATTGGACATAAACTCGGCCTTCGTTTTCTGTTCGCAAAAATATACAAGTTGCGTATGCTGACATGCTTGCGTCACAAAAAATATGTATACTTCTGTCACAGTCTTTAATGGATGCCATAGTTAGGCGTCGCGGAATTTTAAAATCTTTCAAAAAATAAGCCTTTTCCGACCAAGTACTAAATTCTTTAGCTAAGTCATCAGGCAACTGATCATCCCAATCAAAACTTCCTTGCCAAGCGTGCTGTAAAATCCTTTTAGGAATTAAAGACGTTGGCGCAGTAAATCCTATAGGGTCGAACAAACTATGCGCTACGGATAGTAAAGATCTCTTAGTGACTCTTCCTTCTCTAATAATCTTCAGGTTCTCCATATTGCATCCTAGCTCATCAGAATCAGTGTACCACTGCATACCTAAAATAGACACTATATTTCTTTCCGGTTTAGTATTTGCTAAAGGTGCCGTTACCCAGCTTCTTAAATCAAATTTTCCCAACCGCATTATTTCACGGGCTTCAGTAACAAATGCTTGTACTTCGTCCTCCTCTAAACTAGTTATGCAGTTGTCAGTGTAAAAGCATTCTAACAATCTTTGAGCTGTGGTCTTCATTTTACCGTTATAATTTTCAAGGTGATGTTTTATTGTACCAGATAATAGAAATGGACTGCAGGTTAAACCAAACACTACCCTGCAGTGTCTAAACGTCATTATCTCCTTTTGGCTGTCATCTTTCCACCATAAAAATTTTAGGTATCTTCTATCTCTCTCTACCAGTGATATTTGCAGAAAGGCTTTGGCAATGTCAGCTGATATGCCCACTGCATGCATCCTAAAACCAATCAACAACTTTGGAATCAATTCTATTAAGTTGACTCCCTTCTCTAGACATGCATTTAATGAGTACGAGCTACTTGTACTCCTGGCTGATGCGTCAAACACTGGCCGTATTTTAGTCGTTAAGCTTGCTTCCTTTATTACGGCATGGTGTGCTAGGTAGTGACCGGTTCCGTCATCAGGCTCGACGTTTTCAACGATACCCAACTGCAGCCATTCTTTAAATACTCCATCGTAGGTTGTAAACTTGTTCAACTTATTCAAACGCTTTGTTGTTGAAAGTAGACGTTTTCCTGCTAAATCTCGATTAGAACTTAGAACGCCTTGATCATGCTTCCATGGCAAAGCGACCTCGTATCTCCCTTCACCATTCACTACCAAGTTAGCCTTGAAGTTTGCAAGAGTCTCTACATCACTTATACTCGTAGGTGTATCACGTATTCCAATCGTCTCGAGGTCCCATAAATCCGTCAAATTAACATCCGTCGTTGAAAATAGAACTGAAATCATATTAATATCTGTATCTACATTTGTACAATAAACTCCACTCTCCTTGCCTTGTATAGTCCATCCTAATTTGGTTTTAATAGCTACTAGCCCTTCTTCGACTTGAACAAATTCTCCCGTAACAAGGTGACTTGCAAAGTCTGCTCCAATTAATAGTCCAATGTCTTTGATATCACCACAATCGGTCATGTCAATACTAAGACGCTTCAACTTTCTGATTACACTTTGAGTAATGAAAGGGATAGAACCGCATATCTTAGGCTCATCTAAAACCGTCATATTAATTCTATAAGATCCATTTAGGTTCTCTACACAGACCTTGTACATTTTGTGTGTACGTATGGCTTTCTCACCACCTCCGAAAACCTGGTGAGTTAGTGCTTGCTTACCTTCAACTTTTAAACCAAGCTTCACTGCAAGTTGCTCCTGAATATAAGAACGCTGTGCTCCGCTATCAATTAAGGCTCTGGTCGGTGTTTTCACGTTGTCTTTGCCGACTATATAAACTACAAGTGTTTGCAGCATTGTGACAGCATTCGCCTGCGAATAAGACATTATTGCACTAGTGTTTGGCATTTTAGGCTCTTCTTTCGTATCGGCCTTCCTATCAGTTTTATTCAGATCGGGGCACATAACTGTACTATGACGTCTAGAACAAATGAGGCATTTTACGAATAGCTTGCATACTTTGGCGTGATGTCCTACCCGAAGACAGATGGCGCACGCTTTCTTCTTTCTTATAACGGCCTTCTTATCGTCGTACGTCATTTTATTCAATTTCGAACACTCAGCACTGGAATGGGTCGACCTATCACACCATATACACAAACGGCAACTAATTTTATTATCCCCCGCTAGCAAACAAGAAGAAGTTGGTTCAGTAAAACTCTGACTGCCATCGTAATTAAAAGATGTCTTGGCAATAGATATTCGCTCATTACTCTCAACTTCCTTTTGTACGAATGCTAGTAAATGTGTGAGCAATTTACCTGTATCCTCCGTGGTAGACTCGACATTACGATACCTCTCGTAAGCTCTGAGCGTCTCGTCGGGCAGAGCAGATTCCACCAACGGCAGCAGCATGGCGGCGTACTTATCTGACGTCACCCCCAACGTCTCCAAGGCACGTAGCTGTGTTGTAAGTTTGTCATACAGCGTCGTCAAAGATACTTGCTGACTCTTCTTAGCCTGCGATAAAACAAGACTTAGCAAATCACGAACATAAACATCAATCAAAAGGTTATCTCTAGCGAATCGCTCTTTTAGTTGGTCAACGGCCTTTTTATAATTTTCAGCTGACGGCGGGAAGCTCTCAACTAAATTCCTAGCCGAAGTGTTTTCCTCCATAGCTTGAAGTAAGTACTGGAACTTGTCGTAATGGTGTCGGTATGGATTTTCTGAAATTGCCCCCAAAACCCGATCCAATTTTGTACATTTCCATCAAATCTCTTAAGTTCTAATTTTGGCAAATTAAAATTACGTCTATACGTTCTGCCGTCGCATTTGCTGTTGCAGCTACTTATAGTCTCGAAATCTGCCAACGAACTACTTAAAATATCTTTTGGGCTACATACAGTATTAATTTCATGCTTGTAGGTAAATCTATCAACTTTCCTTTTTATCGCAATCCATTTAATCCGGTACGTATCTGCTTGGTCCGACTCGTTGTCTATGTCTTCTTCTTCTGCACCACTTTTCACCAAATAGTCAAAGATTTTCTGGTCTAAATCAAAAATAGCTTGGACACGAGGCTCCAATACTTCTATGATCGCGACGATGCTATCGGAATCAATATTTTCCATCTCCAATAGTTTTGTTAACTCGTTGACTTTTCTGGTGAATATTCGGCGTAAATTAGAGCGTTCTCGTTTTATTTCTTCCATAATTACGGTCGCCACTTGAAGAAAATAGAATAATTGTTTGTAAAATTATAATGGGAAAAAACGCTTTAATAGAGATGACATTTATCGGAAAACAAAACCAACTGACAAACTTCAATAAACGATAAAAATATTTAAAGAGTTTCTAACACCAATAAGGCTTCGCCAAATACCTCCTCGGCACTGGACAGATTGCAGCGTCGTGCTGTCCGTATCGTTGGCGATGTAGAGGTCACGAACAACCTTGAGCCTCTGCAATCGCGTCGAGACATTGCGTCGCTTAGCGCCTTCTATCGGCTATATCACGGAGAGTGTTCTGAAGAGCTATTTGACCTTATCCCACCTTCCCCCTTCCTACTCAAGAGCACGCGTGCCAGTCTTCCGAGTCATCAGTTCGCTGTCTCCACCTCAACATCATGCACAAAGAAGTTTAGTACCTTGTTTCTTTGTCGTACTTCCAAAATTTGGAATTCTTTACCAGCATAGCAGCTGATTTATGATTAGGACCATTTCTATTAATGCCAATTTATTATGATTTTTTCTAATTGACCTATGTATTATTATTAATTGATATCCTATTTGTTCTAAGAATTATGAATTGCGAATTAAATTATTTGTTATTAACATAATATTTGTATGCCGCAAAGGCAGGACATAGTCATGGTAAATTATATTGTAATGGTAATAACAGCTATTTTGTACCTATGTGCCACAAATAAATTTTTCTATTCTATTCTATTCTATTCATATGTGTTCCCTCCTTCCTATAACATGGGTTCCCTTTAAAAGAGGCGTGAAAGGCACCTTATGGTTGGGCAAGGTGGAGGCGGCTAGAGCAGTGTCTGAACTGCACTAGCTGTCTTCGCATATGGACTCTTCTTACCGCTTCACATCAGGTGGTGATGAGTCACTTGCCGTCCTAAAATAAAAATAAATTGTAATAATTACCAATAAAGAAAGAAAACGATGAAAAAATATAGGCTCCAGGCGGGACTCGAACCCGCGTCTCCTGAATCCGGCCAGACGCGATTCCCACTACGCCATCGGAGCAGTAGGTATAATTTCTTTACCGCTTTCTTTCCTTTTTCCAACGTTTTTATAGCAAGGTTTTCTTTCTTTATTTGTAATTGTTACAATGAAGTAGACGTATAAACGCATCAAAAACATAAAAATATGATTAAAAATAAATTGTTATACCTGCAAGACCTCTTTTTTTATATAGATTAAACGTAGTGTTGTATATCTATGTTAACAAAATAAATGAATAAAATACTTGTATAGTTCAAGTTGAAGTTCATTTATTTCATAAAAATATACATTTTGTGGAAATACTAGTTATGAAAATATCAAAAATTAAATGTTAAAAGCTAATTAAAATAAATATTTTTTAATTTATAATTTAAAAAACGTGTCAAATAAATGAATTTTTACCTATTTGTTACATACATAATTATAATCATAATAAAAGTCAATCAGAAGCAAAGTCAAAGTTAAAACAATTCTCCATTAAAATGTTACATTCAGAAATTCGTCTACGGAATAAAAGCACTTTTCCAACAAATATGCTTTTAACTTGGATTTAAAATTAGGCTTATATACTATATTTTTTAACTCGATTGGCAATTTATTGAATAATCTAACTGACTGATATTTCGAGCTATGTGTAACTCATTTTATTCTAGGAGTTATTTTCTGAGTAAAGTCTTTCCTCCTTGTACTTTCCCTAACTACTTTCTCTTCTGGACTTTCATATTCAGCAATATGTTTGGCAAAATTTGTAACTAAAACAAGAATGCAAAGACTTGGAACAGTCAAGATGCCAATTTTCTTAAAGTGCTCGCGACAAGATTCTAGTTGTGGTATACGAATCATGGTTCTAATGGCTCTTTTTTGCAGGACGAAAGCCTTATAAACATTATAACCATAACTTGTACCCCAGAACAGTATACTGTTTCGTAATCTTGATTCAACTAAAGCGTAGTATACAAGCTTTAGGTGTTTCAAATCTGCTTCATCACGGAGACTTCGCAGTACATAACAGGCAGAACTAATCTTACTCTCTATATCTTCTAATTCAGCCTTCCAATTATTTTTTTATCAATTTTAACTCCCAGAAATTAAACATATTATTTATATGCTTACTAACAAAGTAGTCATCCATCAGGTAATATTCAACCCGTCTTGTTCGGCGCTGTACGCCGTGTGCAGCGACCAGGACTCCGAAGAACGGAGCCAGTTCGACACCAGTTTCAAGACGCTAGACCCCTTCGACTATTCGAGCATAGGTGAGTGACACTCAAGTCCATTATAACATAACAAATTAATACCAGTTTGAATGAAACCATTTTACCAGATTCAACACGCGTTTAATTCAAAATCCTCGCTAAAGAACACCGCGTCGTTCCTAGAATATTACTAGCTTTGATTGAAATTAAAAAACATCCTAATTTCAATAGAGAAGATGGTTGGAGTGTACCACCAGCTTGGGATCCCATCATGCGAATAATAAAGTTCCAAGCCCGTCCTCACACTGTCCGACAAATTACACCGTGAGCTCCGTATGCGCGAATCGGACCGCTCAACATAAAACGCAAAGTGTCAGTAGTTAATTATAAACGGTGTAAAATACTATAGTATCATATATAACTATATGGTACTCAAATATATATTTTTCTCTGTCACAGCAACGATAGACGTGAAACGCAACATATACTCCCTGGCAGTCTCCCGATGGGGGACACAGATAGCGCTGGTGGAGAACTTGGGGGACTTCGACCAGGTCCAGGAGTCCTGCGTCAAGGTGTACGACGTCGGCCGCAAGCGGGACCACGACGATGACGCGGTGAGCCACGGGAGGGTGCGCGACCAAAAGTCAGGGGTGGGCGACCAAAGAAATAGTAAGAGGGGTGGACGACGAGTAGTAAGAGGGGTGGGCGACGAATAGTAAAAGGGGTGGGCGACGAATAGTAAGAGGGGTGAGCGACGAATAGTAAGAGGGGTGGGCGACGAATAGTAAGAGAGGTGGGCGACGAATAGTAAGAGGGGTGGGCGACGAATAGTAAGAGGGGTGGGCGACGAATAGTAAGAGGGGTGGGCGACGAATGGTAAGAGAGGTGGGCGACGAATAGTAAGAGGGGTGGGCGACGAATAGTAAGAGAGGTGGGCGACGAATAGTAAGAGGGGTGGGCGACGAATAGTAAGAGAGGTGGGCGACGAATAGTAAGAGGAGTGGGCGACGAATAGTAAGAGAGGTGGGCGACGAATAGTAAGAGGAGTGGGCGACGAATAGTCAGAGGGGTGAGCAACGAAAACTCAGAGGGGTGATCGACTAAAAGTTAGAGGGGTGGGCGATCGACAAGCCAAGTAATGTCAGTGTCACGAAATAGGGTTGGGCAAAGTCAACTTAATCGAGGGCAAAATCTGTTCACTGGTGGGCACAAGCAATTAAATTAATCTATCTGGAATTTTGCGTTTAAAAAAAAATATGATTAAAATATTTCCTCAAGTAACTGCTTAATTAATTATACTACACAATTAAGGAATTTAGGCCCAATGCGGGTTGGTGGGTTAAAGCGGTTGCAGTGACAACCGGGACCAACGGCTTAACGTGCACGAGGAAGCACGGAGGAAGGAGAGATTACCAATTCTATGCTAGGTGGTAGGCCCGTATGTAGGGTCGTCTGGGTAGGTACCACCGCCTTTCTTATTTCAGCCGTGAAACAGTTCGCTGTGTTTGGGATTGAAGGGTAATGTAGCCAGTGTGATTACTGGGCATGGACGGCATTTCATCTTAAGCCCCAGGATGACAACGCACCTGCAATAACAAGTGATTTTCCCTTTTCATAGCAAGTGTCTAAAGGCGACGGTATCAGTAGGGCCGTCAGCTTGTTTGTCATATAGTAGTATAAAAAAAAACTAACGCACCCATCCAAAGTCAACCATGGAGAAAGCTTTGTTTTAGTTATTAATTAAAAACATATTATATGTTGTTTCAGGAGGAAGATGACGAGGATGAGTTAGCCGGTGGCTCAGAGAATGACGACGGCTCTGACTCCGGCTCAGAAAATGATGACGATTGTGAGTTCACAGTGTGCTCATTATATTTAATAATTTCTCTAGAGATAATGGTCCTGATTCTGGAGAACACACGCTAAGTTTAAATTTAAGTTCAGTGCATTTCTTTCTCTCAATATGAATACGAAAAGGATGGCTGTCATATGATTAGACATTTAGAAACGTGCGTTCAATTCTCGATCTTATTGTACGTGATAAAATGCAGTGTTTAGAAGGCACCTCCGTACATGCCGTCTAAAATTGCCTATGGTTCCTTTGAAATCTGTCTAAATTTAGTTGACAGCTCTGAACGAATTCTTGCTATCATATTTCTGTTACATATTGCGAGAAAGAGATATACTGTTCTTAATTTTTGATTTTAACATTATTATAAATGTTTGAAAAATTACTTAGTAATTAAAATAGAATAAAACTAGAAAAATTTCACGTCCTGAGGCAGGAATCGAACCCGCGACCTTTCGCAATCCGGGCGACTGCTCTGACCACTGAGCCACCCAGGACTTAGGATATCCCTGTGAAATTCTTCTAGTCTATCTTGTATTTGCGTTTATGAGCTAACGTCCACCCTACAATGTCGAAATATTCTATTTCAACATCCGAAACGAGTATTTTTACAAATACCGACGATTCGGTTAAGTTGGGGTAGTGCTTAAAAATTAAGAATATTTGACAATATATTTAGAATATTTCGACATTGTAGGGTGGACGTTAGCTCATAAACGTTACTCATCGTTACGTTCGGACGTTAGCTCAACAACGCAAATAGTGCAGTTATTTATCTAGAAATCAAATTATATTAACGATATGAAATGAAACATATCTTTTCTCAAATAGACCCCCAGAAGCACTTTTGAATCGTCGAGCAATTCCATTTGTATGACTATCACAAAAATAATGGTGGTAACTAGAGGTCGGAATCAGGTAGAGCCATTTATGTACTTGCATCGGAATGTTGATATTAATATGGATCTTCCCGGGATTTCTAATGGACATCCGATGTCGTTGATGTAGATTTGACAACGTCGCGCGGGCAGTCGTTTAAATTGTGTAAAAGTAAAGTACTTTTTTATTTAATAAATCACGGGACAGAATGATCCCTCTTGTAAATTAATCTCGGGATTTCAGGCATATCCACTTTCATCTTTCGCTATATGAAATCAGTGTAAGTACTTCCGACCTTTGGTGATAACTACCAACGTCATTGTATCTATGTTGTACACGACAGGGGAAGCCAAAGGGAATCTAGCCAATGATTGTAAATTCAGACATTCTCTGTTGTGGATTATTGGAAACCACTTTTTATTTGTGGATTTGAGAGGTGAACGCGACGATGATCGTTTTTGTTTTCTTTAGATTGAAACTTACATTAAAAGGGAATTAATAATATGAGTTTAAGTAGTTATTACGGCTGTAAAAGGCTAGCGTCAGTACTATGGTCGATTTCACATGAGTCCTGTGACAGTTCAAATAAGATTGTTGTGGTGGTGTCTCCTATTGAAACCCAATCGATTATTTAGTAGGAATCGATAAGATTTTCAAGTTTTGAAGTTTTTTTTATGTGACACGATGGCAGCATCGCAACATCGATTACGTTTTGTCAATAACTACAATGGCCCTAATTCTGGAAAACACATGCTAAGTCTAAATTTAAGTTCAGTGCATTACATTCTATCAAAACGAATATGAAAAGGATGGTTGTCTTAAAATTTGACATTTAGAAGCGTGCGTTCAATTTTCGACCTTATTGGACGTGATAAAATGCAGTGTTTAGGAGGCACCTCCGTACATGCCGTCTAAAATTGTCTATGGCTTCTTTGAAATCTATCTAAATTTAATTGACGGCTCTTAACAAATTATGCTATCTTTTTCCTATTACATATTGCGAGAGATATACTGTACTTAAATTTTGAATTAGAGTGTGTCTTCAGAATCAGGCCCAATATTGAGTAATTTTAAATTACTATATTTGTCAGTTGTTTATTTCATAAAAAATAAATAACATGCATAGGTTTTTATTCAGATATTGGAAAACATAATCGTTGCATTTTCACAATGGTATTTCAATGAAATATTAATTATTATTTCGACAGTTTATTTTTGTTTCTCGAAAATTATATCCGTGAAATGTAAAAATCTGAAGTGTCACTGGACTCAATGAAAATAACAATTATGTGCTTTTAATTTATTGAAAATGGTTTCGTATAAACATCTAATTATATTGTAAATTAATTAGTAATTTTGTTTTTTACAATCCCATCTTCAAACATTTACACGTTAAACCCTCTCGGACAAGGAGAGAGTGTAATTATAAGATAAAACGAACTTACCTTCAATGAAGTTCTATCTCAATTATACGAAGCTCCTGGTCCGAGAGTGACACTAATACAAGTATTATATCAATTATGGGGTTGTTCCAATCAAAAAACATATATGTAATTCTTATTTGAAGTTTAATAAAGCCAATTGTACCATCATAGAAAGATCCATCCAACCTGCCAATTTTAAAACATTTTCGCTTGAAATTTGAAACTTGGAACTTTAGCCAGCCCTTAAATTATGGACCAATCGGAAACCCTTATTTTTAATTTAAATATTAGTTTTTGTTTTGGTATTTTACCATTGTTATAATTGCGAAAAAATTTTCGGAGGCACTTAAATTCTATTGGTGGATGATACCCCAAGTGGGTGGCAGGTAGTTGACGACCTTTGTGTACAAAAATGATCTTTAGTGTGGCAGGTTGGACTATTCTTTGATAGTACAGTCGACATGACTTCAACTGTAACAGTTGGACCTTGAGACCACCGTTACTCCGTTCGCAATAAAGGCGGCTTTCGTAGTGCAATTGTTACACTTGATGTGCTGTCGCCTGTACACGTGGGGTGTGGTTAAGTGGTAAAGCGTTGGTTCGGTTGGCGACAGTAGCAATAGCAACGCTGCGCGACGCGGTGATGGGGCTCGACGCCAGCTCCGGGGAGTCCTCGCGCGACGACGAGCCGCCGCCGCCCAGGCGGATGCGGACCAGGCGCAGGGTAAGACACACACACATACACGAGAACACATACATACACAAACGCACCTTTAGGTGCAGAATGTCCAATTCCCAAAATGTCCAACGGTTTCAGAATGTCCAACTCCCGAAATGTCCAATTCCCCAAATGTCCAATTCCCGAAATGTCCAATTCCCGAAATATCCAATTCCCGAAATGTCCAATTCCCGAAATGTCCAATTCCCGAAATGTCCAATTACCGAAATGTCCAATTACCGAAATGTCCAATTCCCAAAATGTCCAATCTACTATTATGATGGGTTTGTTGAATAAGTCCTCATAGCCTTTCTTAAAAATATTAAATACTAGCTTGTGCCCGCGGTTTCAACCGCGTGGACTTCTATTTATGTTAGGTAAAGCGACTTCGTGGGCAACTGAGCCCACACACGACTCATCCCGCGGGCTCGATTGACACCTTTTATTTTGTCGGGGGCGACTCGGCCCATTAATTTGCCAAGGGTCTACTCGGTTTTCCTTGTTACTAAAATCAATGACGTGGTCCCTAAGAACAGATCTTCCTATGTCTTACAGTTTCAGACTTTCCCATACTGAGTTTACTAGACATAAGCGCGCGCACACTCGCACGCACACACATACACACACACTCACACTCAAGAGCACTATAATGGTCTATTTTATATTTTTTGTTCTTTTTGTGTTGTATTCATTCATTTCTATTTCTTTACTAGATGGTAGGCCCGTATGTAGGGTCGTCTGGGTAGGTACCACCGCCTTTCTTATTTCAGCCGTGAAACAGTTCGATGGGTTTCGGATTGAAGGGAAAGGTAGCCAGTGTAGTTACTGGGCATGGACGGCATTTCATCTTAGGCCTCGGGATGACAACGTACCGGCAATATCAAATGATTTTCCCTTGTTATTGCAGGTGTGTATAGGCGGCGGTTACCGCTTACCGTCAGGTGGGCCGTCAGCTTGTTTGTCATAAGCACATGCACTTTTTTGGTCAATTCAATGCAGTAACAACCGGGACCAACGGCTTAACGTGCACGACGAAGCACGGAGGAGCGAGAGATCACAAATGTAGATTGACCCATCTCGGGATCAACCATGGCGAAAGTTGCTTTGTTTTTGAAATCGAAACCAGAGCGCTCAAATCATTTATTATTATTATTAGAATATCGTTTCTGATAAGAACGTTATTCTTTGTTATCGTTTCTGAGTTGCACTTGTGTTTTCTATATTATGACTAGCTGACAACGCAAACGTTGACTTATTACTGAATAAACATATAAAATTTCATGAAAATCGGTCCAGCCGTTTCGGAGGAGTATGGGAACTAAATTTGTGACACGAGAATTTTATATATTACATTTTTTTTTTCAGGCGGCGGAAGGACACAGCAGCGACAGTGATGGCGACTTAGAACTACCTGATATTATTGAATTTGAGCTGGACTAGCTTAAAATATATGTGTTGAACAGTTTATTAAATTGACTTTTATTTTATACCAAACAAATAGACCCAAATACACCATTAGGGTGGTCAACGCGCAAGTGATACTCCTGTTGTTGCAAGCGTCCATAGGCTACGGTAACCGCTTACCATCAGGTGGGCCGTATGCATGTTTCCGAAAATCAGTTTACCAACTAATAGATTTTTTTCACTTTTATAATTTTCATCGAATGAACTGTAGACCAATTCACGTTTGACCAAAAAAGGAAGAAATAATAGCCATGAAATCTTAGATTTCTAACCTACCACGGCCGTGTCGGGCTTCTACGGACATCTCTGTCTGATCTCGTATTACCTAGATTTCGTGGTTATTTTGTTTTTTTTAATTCATTCTCCCTGTAATGGGAAGGCAAAGGGAACTAATGCCCATACAGCCATGTCTTCAATATTTCTTTATTTCTTTTATTGCATTGAAATGCTGGTGTTACACATTTTAATGCTAGGAGCATTGAAATGTGTAACTCCACCATTTGAGGAAGAGAGGGAGTATTTGACGCGAAATATATGATAGTCTCCTTATGGTGCTACTTGATTAGGTGGATAACCACAAAAACGGTCTCATCGTCTTTCACACCATAATCACTTTTATTCTAATAATCTTTTAGTTTTACGTCAACACAAACACTTGGTTTATAAAACCACACCACTTTTATAACACAAAGTTCGCTCCGACACAATTTTTAACTATTTTAATAAAAATCTTGACTGACACCACAAAAACCCGCCAAACACCTTGTTTTTCTTTTTTGGAATTTTTGGTCAAACGTGCATTGGTCTACAGTTCATTTGATGGAAATTATAAAAGTGAAAAAAACTTATAAAATAAAATCTATTAGTTGGTAAAATGGTTTTCTGAAACATGAATGTCAACCTTGATTGCCACCTTAGTGGTATTAAAAAAATACATATTCAACATACAGCAATGTCCGCCATAAATACCACCAAAAATACAATACAACACAAATGTACTTTATTACACACAAGAACAAAAAGGTGGGCATAGTGATCATGATTATTTTAATACGACTAGTGTTTTAAAAATCATGTATCTTAAATTCTGTTTCAAATTCTACTCCACAGGGACTAGTGGGAATACATCCCACTAGTCCCTGTGGGGAAGTCCTATGATGGGACTACTGGTATTTTTTTCCGGGGGCCCACTGACTAACACACACAGAGTAGAGATGATGTAATAGAAACGGAAAATGGGAAACCTTGTTAACTGATAAAAGCAAACAAACTAAATTTGTAACTGCTTACTATAAGTTAAAACTGTTAGTAATAGTTACCTATGTGTTTCATTTCATAGTCCGTAAGTAGAAATTAATTCTTTTTTTAAAAAAAAAACATGCGGTTCGACAACGTGGGCCAAATTGTTCCTGGACGTCTGGGAAAAAAATACCAGAAGTCCCGTCAACGGACTACTCCACTGGCACTACTGGGAATCTCAATCTACAAGCTCAAAACGCCAATACATGTGACGTGACCGCTGTGACGTCACCTTTTGCCAAATACTGATAGGTTGCAATGGTTGTGGTTGCAATCCTTTAGTGTATTTAGCTTTGGAGCAGTCTCCCTCTACAATTATCAAACGTGCTAAAATTATGCATCTTAGGCATCTACTTCTTCCTATGGTGGACTTAGAGGCGGGCGAAAGGGGCGGTCCGCCCCGAACCCTTGGTCGTGGCCATTCGTGGCGGATTGTTTATACTTAAGTGAAAGAAGTCATGTTATAATTATAGGTGAAGTGGTTTTATTTCAAATATAATAATTTTATTTTAAAAAGTTCCTGAATTTGTAGGCGACCCCTGAGGTTAAAAAAATAATTTCATTACTTACCACTAGATGTCGCCTTGACTATGTAAGCATGCTATCTCTAAGTTTTAACTACTTGACACTAGATGTCGCTAAAGCATATATTTGAACCTAAAATCAGCAACGTAAGACACATTGTGTCTATAAATAATGGCTTACGGCCAAATACTCAAACGTAACTTTTTTATGGCTCGGCTATATTCTATGGAAAATGCTCAGTTTGACGTTTTCCGACTTTTTGACTTGGAACTATTGAAACTATTGATCTTAAATATACTATTTCTTTAGCAATATATCTTCATGAGTTATAAACTATTTATCCATGAAAAAAAAGTTGGCAACTACCCTATTTTATTCTTCTATTATAGTTTTTTTTTTCGATTTAAATTTAACAAGTCGTGGTTAGGTGCACAATCACTGCCAATCCGCCATGTTTTCCAGATTCCCATATATCCTGTATATTGTAGGTTGTAGGCTTCAAGGATAAAATAAAGATAGCTAGTTACTTTTCTCAGTCAATATATTATTATTATTCATAATCATTACTTAGTCGACTAATAATATCTACTTTAGTATAAGTCTTACAACAATTTGTATAATATATACAATATTATTTTAAATTTACTGACATAAAAAAATATTTACATTAATTTTATTTACAGACACTATACTTATTGATACAGGATAAAAAATAATGAGTTTTAAAAGATAATCTATCTCCCTTTCACAAAGATAATCTATCTCCATTGCCATTCGCTGCATAAGCGAGAAGAAGACAGCGACGTCATTCTGGTTTTGAGTCACCAAACGCCGCAATAAACAAGATAGTGACGCCAATACGTCAATAAATTAAAACATAGGCTATATTAGTTAATGGAAATGGATTGCAACTTTCAAATGCATCTTCATTTGATAATTTCATGACGTTTCTATAAAATAATAATACAGGGTTACTTTCGAGGCACTGCGCAATCTTTAACAATATGAAGATCTTTAAAAAAAAAGAATATGAAATTCTTCAAAAAAATTACATGCTAATTTGTTCTTGAAATGTGTTATATTAACGATATTAATTATGGGGATTTTAAAATGCGCGCTGTCTCCGAGGTAAACTGTATAACATTGGTTTCATTATTTCATAGAAATTCATGAAATTATCAAATGAATAAGATATATTGGAAAGTTGCAAACCATTTCTATGAAGTAATATAGCCCATGTTTTAATTTATTGTCGTATTACACTGTATGTCCCGCATAAATTTTAGGTTGGTACTCAATTTGACGTATACTTAGGTACTAACCAATACATTAGGTTTTTACTTATATTTAAGTACGTTAAATAAAATGGCAGCCTCACTCTTTCATTCCAGTACAATAAAAACGTCAATTTGGATACCTTTATTAAGTACTAATTAACAGAAATAAGATACTTACATAACTATTTATTGTTTGGGATTTTTTTATATACATTTGTGACGTCATCTACCATATTGGAAAGAAAGGGATACATAGTTAGGTTTCACCGATTCCAAAGTGGCAAGTAGGTACGGTTTTATTGCACCATTCGGTCAAACGGTAAAGGAGACTTTTTTAAAAATAAATTGTTAAACTAACTCTTGTTATATAGGGTAGTGCCGTCACACGACAGTAAACTTTCAAAACATCTTTTGATAATTTCATGACGTTTGTATGAAATATTATATATAACATTGGCTGCATTATTTCATAGAAATGTCATGAAATTATCAAAAGAATAAGGTGTTTTTGAAAGTGGCATACCATTTCTATGAATTAATATAGCCCTTATTTTAATTTTAATTGTTGTTGATTGACGACACCATCCTGTATAGAAAATTGTATTAAGGCGATACCTCGTCGACAGTAGCGACACCACTTGATTTATATTAATTGTGGTGAATATAGAACATAATAAACAAAAACGCTTTAGTGAATGACTAAAGAATGGTATTTGTAATTTTTTGAGATGTGCTCGGTATAAGATATTCCTCTACATGTAATCTATTTTTTCATTATTGCCGAAAGTGGTCACTTTTAACCATAATAAAAAATTTGGTTACTTGTAGGTAGACACTTTATACAAGATACATCTTTAAAAATTACAAATACCGTTCTTTAGCAATTCTCTAAAGCGTTTTTTTTTATTATGTTCTAACCATACTTAATAGCAATCAATTGGTGTCGCTAGTGTGCACGAGGAAGCCCCTTAGGAAAACCATAACGTAATTAGTACGTATTTATTAAATTAAATACGTGTTTTAGAAAATTTATAAATTTTCCGCACCGCGAGTCGTTCTTATACTGAAAAAATTAAATTAAATTGTTTACGCCACTCATCTCTTCATGCAAACTTTTAAGTAGAAAATATTGGAGAATAACAAACCGATTCTCGTATGACTTAGGCTAGTCTAAATATTAGAGGATTTTTCGAAAACCAGTCTTATTCAGTCGTATGAAAAGCTAAAAATTGCAGAAACACTAGGCGTGTTTCTGCAATTTTTAGCTTTTCATACGTCTTTCTACTTCGTTCGTTTTTAATATTTTCGGTTTGAAAATTTGTATGAAAAACTGTGCGGCGTGAACGCTCATAAAGCTAAAACCATTGAAATTTTACTGTAATTTTTATAATTTTTGGTATTACAAACTTAAAGTAATATAGGTTATACAGTTGTAATGAAAATAAAATCACGCGATACATTGTGTTTATTTGTTCTAATTCAAATAAAAGCGTATTCCTAGATATTGAATATTTAGGTTAAACATTTTAGAAAGTAAAGTAAATAGGTACTTATATACTTATATACTTATAACTAAAGTCAGTCAAATAAGAATGTGTTAGTAAAATGACCCCTACACAAATATTTGAATAAACCTGTCTCCTTTTTACTACAATATATCAAAGTGAGACAACGCTAGTTTCTTAAAACATATATCCCATAATTAGGAGTAGGTAGATATAGCGCCAGTCTTGAATTAAAATAAATTTAAAAAGAACAGTTAAATAAACAAAATTACTACCTACAATATTTAAAATATGATTAGGTACTAAAATTTTCACATTACAGAGTTAATTTATTTGCGTATAAAATCACAGAATATTTTCAAAAGGAATATTGTATTTAAGATCTTTTTTATCTATTCCGTGTGTAATTTAATTGTAATTTCAATACAACACTATTCGTATTTTCTTTATATATTTTAATTTAAAATTAATAATAATTAATTATCACAAAGGAATCTCAGTCGAATTCGTTGTTAAAGATATCGTGATGAGACGAAACGCAATTATAAAATATAAAATAATCCTTTGACTAAAATACTGTATTGTTCATGTTTTTTGATTAGTGTGTATTTAGATGTATGTATGTATTTTACACATTGGCTGCATTATCTCATAGGAATGTAAATAGAAAAAATTTAAACAAAAATTAAAACCGACTTCAAAAAACTGAAAAGGATAAAATAATTAAATTTAAGTAGGTATTCATCCCCTAGAAACATAAGTATTTTTGGAGTCGGTGCTTCACTTTCTATTGTTTTTGGAAACCACTTAGCACCAACTTCAAAAATATGTTTCTAGGGGATGAATACCTACTTAAATTTAATTATTTTATCCTTTTAAGTTTTTTGAAGTCGGTTTTAATTTTTGTTTAAAATTTTTGTTTTCACAATTTTTAGTGGTAACTTTCTACGGTCGAAGCTAGATGGGTGACCGTAAACTTAGATTGTTTCCTACTACTATCGTATCGTTTCACTAAAAAGTCATTTGAAAAGCAAAAATTCGCAATTTCGCATATGTAGACGACTAAATAATTTCATTTTTTTTTAATTTAAAACCAAAGTACCCAACTGTTTTTGAAAAAAATTTTATGGGACCAAATGGCAGCTATTCCGCATCGAACAAAAAAAAATCACGTAAATCGGATCAGCAATCTCGGCGTAATCGGTGTACATACATAGAAATAATAAAAAAAACATACCGGCCGAATTGAGAACCTCCTCGTTTTTGAAGTCGGTTAAAAATAATAAATAAGATGTATTTGAAAGTGGCAAACGATTTCTCTGAACTAATACAGCCCATGTGTTAATTTTAGGTCGTATTGACGTAACCCCCTTGTGTAAGTTTTCATCGAATTGAAACGAAACCGTTCGTTGTCGTGATAACTATCAAATTGTATGACAACGGCAGCAGGGCCTCTGCTGTGGATTATTGGAAACAATAGATTTGAGAAGTGAATACGACGATGATCGCTTTCGTTTTAATTCGATTGAAACATTCACTAGGGGATGTTGGTCGGCCACAGAAGTAGCTAACGCTTTAGTACCATGTCACACTGACTATTGCTCTCGTGCCTGCATAATAGTTATGCTACTATATTGATGCCATTATGTTATTGTGACATGATACTAAAGTGTTTAGCTACTTCTGTGGTCGACCATACTTTAAAGTATATTTATCCTTTCCACGAATACCTATTATTTATGCTCAATTAAAGCTTTTATACGCTAAATGCCAATGACGCTAAAGCTCAAAGATTAAAACCTTTGTATTGTCTATTATTATGTCACTCAACGCCTAATTTACTTCGAAGCTTGTATCTGTCAAAAGATTAAGTATTTCAAAATATTATAAATCAACTTCTCTAAACTAGCTTTAGTTATTGTTTTGTGCTTTTAGTAGGTACATATAGTCAATCGTGAAAATAAACATGTTTTGAAAGATTTTCTTTTGTAATTTTTGTTTTATTTATGACTAATGTGATTTTAGGTCATTAACTCGAAATCGTGTTATGATTCCATTGAAACTGACATTAGGGGTAGGTACAGCAGCATCAATATGTACAGTCGATGAATTTTAATTGTTTTGTAGGTTAAAATTTTTCGATTTTGTCGTTTTCTAACGGCAAAGGAGACCACGGATTTGATATTGTCAATACTGTCGGCTTTCTTTGTAATAATTCGTGTATCGCTATTATACGTCCAAATGCGACTGTACCTTCATCTGAATTCTTAAAGTGATCAACAATAACTGAACTGAGGGCCTAGACAAGATGCCATTTGGCAATCGCTACCGCTATCGCTAAATGGAAAATGTATGGGATTTGACAGTTACAATCGAAAGTCAATCAAGAGCTCACGTCAAATCCCATACATTTTCCGCTTAACGATAGCGATAGCGATTATCAAAAGGCATCTTGTCTAGGCCCTCTGTTCCTTTGTAGCATCGCCTAAATCTTTAGCAAGTGAAAGGCGATCTAATGCTCTAGCACAAAGGTTGCTTTTTAAAAAGTTGAAGCTATTTTGAGCAAAACTTAGATAGTTCTAATACTCATTTCAAAGACAACCGATTTTGATCTCTATCGCATTGACATAAGACACGTAAGCATTTAGCGTATTCGGCATTACGCGTACCTACTAATTACAAATGTAATGTAGTTCTTATTTTGTTCCAACAAAAAGTTTTTATTCCTGTCAATGCACAAACTCATTGACACCACCTCCGTGATGGTGGAACTGCTGCGTATTGTCCACAATCACACTGGTATACCCGCCTTCTTGCACTGACGGACTCGGGGTTAACTTACCGAAGTTCCCGCCGAAATTGCTGTCAACGCGGCCATTTTGGTTCTGTCCGTTATGCCCGTAAAAGGTGATTAGGTTAGTGTAATTACTGTATTGTTGATTCGCGATCTCCGAGCTCTCAATGGAGCTGCAAGAAGACGAGCTGGCTGAAAAAGGTCTTTGATTTTGTGGGTAGTTCACGTAGTTATTGGGTAGCACTTCCGGCTCCGGGTAGTTCTCATAGAACATGTCGGGATATCCGTTCTGCTGGTGGTGGAACTCCTCCTGCTCGTAGCTTGGCAACATTGGAAGGTTGTACTCTGGGTAAGGGTATCCCCCGCTGGAATCGCCGCTGAAGTCGCTTTCGTTTAGGTGTAAGTGACTTATCTTGTCTGCGGGCCTGATGGGGACCTGGGAGGAGGGGGTGGGCGCCAACGGCGTTGGCACGTCATGGTTTACTTTCGGGGGACCTTGGTCTAGGTTCAGGATTAGGTGTTTCTCTTCTATATCGCTGTAAAGAAACAAAGGCTTGAAATAAATTATTTGCTTTTGGGTTTCAGTGATACGGTCTGTCACGGGTACTTATAATGACACTATTATTAACGTAATTTGAACATTAATCATCACGAGCCTATATACGTCCCACTGCTGGGCACAGGCCTTCCTACAACGGAGAGACATGAGGAGTTTGGGCCACTTGTTGGTTGGTTAAAGCGGTTGCAGTGACAACCGGGACCAACGGCTCAACGTGTCTTCCGAAGCACGGAGGAGCTCGAGATTTATTTGACCCATCCCGGGACCGACCATGGCGAAAGGAGCTTTGTTTTCGTAATCGAAACCCGAGCGCTCAAACCAATACTCCACCGAGCTCTACATTAAAAAAATACAAAACGAAACATATAATGACAATATTTTATCATAAAAGGGAACATAAATACTAACAACAAAAATATAGGTGTCAAGCAAGCCTTGATTGACATCTTTATTTTTTTTATACAACTAGATGACAAACAAGCTGACGGCCCACCTGATGGTAAGCGGTTACCGCCTCCTATAGACACCTGCAATAACAAGTAAAAATCACTTAATATTGCAGGTGCGTTGTCATCCTGCGGCCTAAGATGAAATGCCGTCCATGCCCAGTAATTACAATAATGGGTTTCGTGTCAACAAAGGATGTCTGAAACCCTTATTAAATACAGTTTCCGTACCTAAGCACATAGTTCACAGATACGATGCAGTGCGGCCTCGAGGACCGCGAGTTGTGCACGATGGTGGCATAGCTCTGCATCCACACCCAACCACCTGACTTGGTCAGGAACCGGTAGTAGCGGGAGGTCACCTGGCCTTTGGTCAGCACTGCGGACAAGGAGTCACGTTGACACTTTTAGGGTTAAGGCACTGGAAAAGAGTCCCACTAGTTTCAATTTTGGAACTACTGGTGCCACTAGCACAGATTAATAACAGGACAGATACTTCACTCTAATACAAATGGTGAAATAGTTTCGTTATATTAGCCTACTAGGATTATTATTATTAGCCATTTTAGACGACGCGAGAAGAAATATACTTTACCAACACGTGCCGAGCGTCAAAAATCCCGCGTACACCGCGTGATTGCGTCATGGAGCGAAAACGTAAGGGTTGTGCCACGACCATAAATTAAATAAAATGACTGAATAAGAACTTTTTTATTTTTTATTTATACATCTAATACAATATGTAGTGAATGCAAAGAAAGCCGGTCAATTAAATGTGATTTAATTTTATAAAATAATCAATGTTTTTTTTTCCATCTTTGTATTCATTTGTTAATATTCTAAATCGTGTAAATAACTTTTACAAGTAATCCTTTGGAAAACAGAGGCAATGTGGAATAAAATCAATTTCTTGTAGTATATTCATTGAAGTGCTTCCCGGCTGGTTCGTAAAGACTTTATCAAAAATTTTCAAAAATGTTGTTTCTAATTCTTCCACGCCTATAAAAGCCTCCGGTGGGACTTTCAGCCCTCCGTAAAACGAAGAATTTTTATTTTACTATTTAAAATGAATGTATAGTCTGGTATCGTCCATATTAGGTTCATCGTCTATTAGAGAATAAAAGACGCTACAGTTATGTTTCTTGCCACATTTGCCACAAAATGGTAGTCGACATTTAGAACTACTTCTGAAGGTGTTTTAGTGCAACGTGCAACTAGAACTCCCCAGAATCGTATTTGTAAATCGAGCTCCATAACAGTAGCACCCTCAGATTATTATTAATCTGTGCCCCTAGTGGAAGGTTAAATCGAAACGAAAACGATTATTCACCTCTTAAATCCATACTAATATCATAAAGCTGAATGGTTTCTTTGTGTGTTTGTTTGGTTGAACACGCTAATTCAGGAACTACTGATTCATATTGAAAAATTATTTTTGTGTTGGATAGTCCATTTATCGAGGTATTATATACGCTTTATAACATCACGCTACGACTAATAGCAGATGAGCATCAATGAAAAATATTGCAGAAACGGGGGAAAAATATTCCTTTTCAGAGCTTTAGTTGCGTGCGTTGCGCAAATGGTTAAAGTTACTCAAAAATCATTAAAGTAATAATTGTTCTCCTTTAAAAGTTCTAAAAAAAAGTCCGCGACAGCATATGTCTATCTTTTAAAATTGGCTCACTATAACTATTTTTTGGTAACCAAATTTATTCTAAAATAATGCACTTATCTGCGAAGGTGTTTTTATAAACATGATATTGTTCCTTTTCAAAATAAATGCATTATTCACCACATGTATTTAATTGTGAACAAAATTGTTCCTAACATTATTTGATTCCAATGGATATCTTAAATAATATCATAGTTTTAAAATAACTCCGCTACAAAGTAACCGTCAGACGTGAGTATCGTAGCGCTTTGCGCGGGAAACGTTCAACGGGCATGGGTTCAATCTCGCTTACGGCGGCCCACTGCCGGTCGGATCGCCAGATTTCCACTTAGCGGCCGGTACTTTTAACGTTGCATTTCGAGAGTGACGGGGGCCTGCCACTAGTTTTAGTTTTGCGAATACTGAGAACAGTGTTTCTATTTTTTAGTTGTATAATTGGAAGTACTGGGAAAAAATAAGTCGCTGTCAAATCGGTAGCCTTGGAGAATTCGTATGTAACCTACCTCGATTTTATATCACAGATGTTTTATAAAGGATAAAGGTCATAAAATGTACGAACTTTTATTTAGCTATTGAATACCAAAATTATTGGTTTTAAAAATTAACCTGTACAGGAGGTTCTAGGCTAGAATTCGGGTATATATAATTGAAGAAAGGAATATCATAAATATAATTAATGAAATACAATTACAAATATGTTTTCAACTGTCATAATAATACTTCCGGGGGTGTTTAAGGCTTGACCAATTTAAATAAAATAAAAATAAATTAATGATTTTACTTATTTTTTTTTACAACTCAACGACAAACAATCTGACGGTCCGCCTGGTGGTAAGTGGTTATTGATGCCCATAGACACCTGCAATAACAAGGAATAATCACTTGGTATTGCAGGCGCGTTGTCAACCTGAGACCTAAGATGAAATGCCGTCCATTCCCAGTCCAGTAGTAACACTGGCTACCTTTCCCTTCCTAAGACGATCCTACATACGGGCCTACCACCTAATAAAATATCATACTTTATATTATTATACTCACGCGTGCAATGTGAGTACCGCATATGCAGCACGTCTGTGCCGTGGATGTAGTGGTACAGGGTCTTCTCTATCAGGTCCTGGGGCTCGTACCCTGTTAGCGTCGCCACTCTGTGAACAAGGAGGTGCAGGAGTTGAAGAAGTACCCACGACTTCATCTGCGGTATCCCATGAAGAATAAACAATAAAGAAGTTTATTTCGCTTGAAATATGGTACATGTTTCAATGTCAACAAAATGTGAAAAAAGATTCAAAATAATCGAGTTACCTACTACAATTTTAGTTTAATATTACAAACAATTATTTCTAATGTTCTTTAAGTACCTACTCAAAGAACTCATTAATTGAATAAAAGCAATTTTTTAATTAAGCATGTTTTGAGTTTTTGTTTGAACAAAGGTGTGAAAATGCATTCGTAGTATATTACAAAGTAGTATGTTTTGTTCCTGTAATCTTTCAAAAATTCAAATTCAAATTCGTTTTATTTCTAATAACAGGGTTTTACTTAAAGTTTGTATGTGATTGGAGTCTGCTTTTAAGCATAATAATGCCTGTGCCAGGACAGCAGACACAATCTATCTCTGAGCCATAAGAGATGTCCCAAAAATGTATAAAGACCCAGCCAGGGTCTATGTACGGCAAGGGCGGATCCAGCTTTGGCGCCAGGGGGGGGTCACATTGTTGTGGTCAAGTCACAAGAAGTTATAGTCACGGAGGTACGCCTATTTTCACTGTGTAAATTTATCTAAGATTTTAGGGTAGGTTACTAGAGTAGGCCCTTGTGGGTCGCAGAACTAGCGGACGTCCTTTCGCAGGATGAAGGAGTCGTAGGATAGCAAGCATTCTAGGGTTGCGGAGGACAGTGGCAAGGGGTGGGCACCTCGCCACCTCACAAAAGTCCTCATGCGGGGGGAAAGCCTCTGGGCCAGTACCCTATCCCTACGGAAAGTGGCGATGGCGACATCCAGAAATGACTGAGCTGCGGGGGCGGATGCGGACGAATACAAAGTTCCTCGTGTCCGGTTCCTGTAAGCAGCCTCCTGACAGAAGAAGGGACGGTTTTTAGTGGATAGGGCCGCCGCAATCACTGCGTGATTTATGGTGGAGGAGTCCCACATAACCTCGTAGTCGCTTACAGGCACCGGGGTATGCGTAAAGCATTTTCCGGCCGTAAAAAAAAATAGTGGCGCGGAAAAATTCTAATTTTTGATGCGTTAGTTCCCGAATAATGGGTTTGCCGTGAAACAAAGTATATTATATCTATTAAATTAATTAAAAATTGAAAGTACTTAAATAAAATCTATATTGTGACAAAAAATATACCTAGTCTTGCCATAAATACTAAAACAAAGAAGAAAAAAATTCTATTGCAAATAACAGTTATTACTTTTACAGTGTGTTAGTTTAATACATAAATATAAAACAATTTAAAATATAAAAAGCTTATTCGAAGTGGTCTTCATTGGCTGCAACATAGTCCTTTAAACGTTGAGGCCAGTTATCAATAGAAGCACACACTCTTTCCATGGGAAAATTATTCACTGCCAATCGTACGGATTGTTTTAGGGACTCTAAATTATCATGGCGTTTAGAGCAAGCCGTACTCTCTAAAACTGACCATAAATCATAATCCAGCGGATTAAGATCGGGACTAGACGAGGCCAGTCTTCAGCTCTGATGAAGTCCGAAACGTTCGTTTACAACCAAGACTGCGTAGACCGAGCTTTATGACCCAGCGCCGAGTGTTGCTGGAAGGACCATTCTTGGTTATTGAACATGGTGTTATTAAGGGGCTTCACTACCTTCTCAAGAATGGTATCTTGATACACTTGTGCCGATGTTTTGATACCTTTTTCACAAAAGTATGGCTCAGTCACTCCTTCATAGCTAATGCCCCATCAAACCATCATTGAAGTCGGATAGTGCCCACGTTGCACTTTGTCGACTAATTGGGAAGCTTCCTTAGAGCTTTGAGCATAAATACGGTATTTTTTTTTTGTTAAAATGTTGCTCAATTGTAAAAAAATCTCATCCGTACACAAATTTTTTTTGTGACCTCCCTTTGCGTACCGCTTATCAGTTAAGAAAGGACCAGTACGTCTCTTAGAGGCTGCAAGTCCTAAGTCATCTTTTAAAATACGCTACATGGTTCTCCTAGGTGCTATCTTGATCTCCCGAGACAAAATCTTTTTATTGAAAAAACACAATGAACAATCATATAAAAATTACAGATTCCTAATTCAAAATATGTAATATTTTGTTTATTTTTAATTGTAACAGTATTTATGGCCAGACAAAGTATAAAAACGTATGTTTAAAATTTTTAATTAGTGGTCCACCTAGGTCATGGAACCAGCCCAGGGGAGGGGGGGGGGGGATGTCATGACCCCCATGACCCCCCCCTGGATCCGCCATTGATGTACGGTATATTTTAAAAAAAATATCAGTAAATAGTGCCCGCGTTATTTATTGGTTTAATGAAAAACTGCACGTCTCGCTAAAACTTGATCGATTTCAATTATTTTCTTTTAGTTTTGTTCGTTTTACAGGTATGGTTTCAAAATAAAAATAATAGGGAACACCCTAAAGGAAAGCTTAATAATAATAATTCGAGAAGGGTGTTGCAAACTCTTTGCATGTTTAGTTAAGTAAAACCTCTTCTTATGTTTTTTATTATTGGTTTGGTATTTGTCAGATTATTATACGTCAATGGAAAAGAGAGTAATGAATTTTATTTTATATTAAAAACTATTGAAAAGTCTCACAGCTAATTTACAACGACCTGTGGGACAATCCGTAACAAAGTGGCGACCGTGATAAAAATGGAGCGTGTAAAAGTGTAATAAAAGATCGCCTTATTATTCAGGCTTTATTTAGGTAAAACAGACTGACTGTCATATTGTCAATGTCACCTACTAACATCATAAATTACAAAGAAGTATTAAACACTATGAATATCATGACATTCTTCCTCACTGGCGAGATGTAACGTAATCCTTCATATATAGCGGCGGCCCTCTGTTACGCACCGACCTTCTCAAAGTGCGAGGCTCGGTGGCTTGAAGCGGAGTTGATGAGGAGGGTTGGGGATCAGTGTTCAAATCGGTATCAACTGTAGAGGGGGAAGGATTAGGGGACGGGGGGGCTATTGTCGGTAGTTCAGACTCGGTTCCTAATGAAACTCCTGTTGGAGCAAGATGTCTATTAGATATTGTCATTTGTCTCCCATCATTTAAACGTATGCGGCTATAAAAAGGATTTGGCTCTATAATGTCTACCTCCTCGACTAGAGGGTCATATTTAGTTTTCGCAGACATATTACGTTTAAGCGCTTTGTTCCCTTCCCGTAGCCATGTGGGCAGTGATTGCCCAAATGATGAACGTCTAGGATGATGAAACATTCTCTCGTGCGGAGTTTCATTCGTGGCTGTACAAAGTAGTGATCTTATGCTATGTAGTGCTGGAGTGAGTACCATTTCCCAGTGTGTGATCGGTAAATTTTCAGATTTGAGAGCTAGTCGTATGGTCTGCCATAGAGTCCCATTTAATCTCTCGACTTGACTGTTACCTCTTGGATTATACGGCGCAGAGTGACTTAGAGCGATACCTTTTTCATTCAAAAATTTCCTGAGTTCTGATGAAACAAATGAGGATCCTTGATCAGTGTGTATATAAGCTGGCATACCAAAAGTGGAAAATAAATTGGTCAGACACTTTATAACCGTTTGCGTAGTAGTATCTGAGCAAGCAAACCCAAATGGAAATCTGGAGTATTCATCAATTATAGTCAGGAGATAGTTGTTCTGCGTTGCTGATGGAAGAGGACCTTTGAAGTCAATAGCTAATCTTTCAAACGGAGAGACTGCCTTTATTAAGGTACCAGAATATTTCATGAATCTTGGCTTTATCTCCGCACATGTGGGACAGGAAGTTACGACACGTTTTACGTCATCCGTGGAATAAGGTAAGTTTTTAGTCCTCACCCAGTGTGTGAGACGGGTTATTCCGGGATGGCATAGTAGACTATGAAGGTTATATAAAGTGCCCAATTTGTTATCCGATTGAGGGATAGTTGCACATGTTTGTCTTGATAAAGCATCAGCGACTAAATTTTCACTGCCAGGTCGATACCTCACATCAAATTTGTAATTGGATAATTCTAAACGCCATCTCTGTATCTTATCATTTTTTATCTTACTGGCATGATTCTGCAGCATATAAGCAACAGATTTTTGATCTGTGATCAGATAAAATTGCCGCCCAAGAAGGTAATGTCGCCATTTCTTGACACTTTCTATAATAGCAAAAGCTTCCTTTTCTATTATTGGGTATTTCCTTTCGCTAGGACTCAGGACTCTGGAGAAGAATGCTATTGGTCTACCATTTTGTGACAGCGTCGCTGCAATGGAGATATCGGAAGCGTCTGTTTCAACCGTAAAAGGCTCCTTGGGGTCAATGGCTGATAGCGATGATCTCGATATTATTTGCTTAAGTTCTTCAAACACTTCTTTTTGAGCCGTATCTAGAGGAAATTTTTGTACTTTTACTAGAGGATGTAGTTTATTCGAAAAGTTTGGTACCCACCTTGAGTAGTGAGCGAAAACACCAATGGCACGGCGTAGTGATGCAGAGTCTTGTGGAAATGGCATTTCTAGTAAGGCTTTTAGACGTTCTGGGTCTGGCTTTACAATTCCATTACTTATATTGTACCCGAGAATATTTATTTCCTTCAAAGAAAATTCGCTTTTTATTTTATTCATAGTTAAAGAATGTTCTCCTGCTATCTTCAAGAAATTATTTAATTTAGCGTCATGGTCGAGTTGATCTATACCACATATAGTTATATCATCTAAATAAGTAAACACACCTTCTAAATTATATTTTCTGATCAAGGTATCAATGGTTCGTTGAAAACATGCGACTCCATTCGTTACACCAAACGGGATACGGCAAAATTGGTATAAATTCCCGCACGCTTCAAAAGCTGTTAGAGGTTTATTTGGTGCAATAATAGGGATCTGGTGGTAATCTGATTTTAAGTCGATTTTTGAATATATCTTAAAAGTTGATACTTTAGAAACAATATCCTCAATATTTGGTAATGGATAGGCATCAAGGTTTGTAAACTTATTGATCGTTTGAGAATAATCGATACATATTCGTTTCCTATGATGAGTTCCAGAAGTAACAAGAACTTGAGCTCGCCATGGGGAATTACTTTCTTCTATAATCCCATCGGATAACAGTTTTTGGATTTCTGATTTTATGAATATTTGATCATCAGGAGAGTGCCGTCTAGATTTTACAGCTATAGGCTTAAGATCATTGTTTAAGTGTGGGAAAAGATCAACAGGTTCTATTTTAGCTTCATTTAGGACTGCTATAAATAATGGCGGCTTTGACCCACTAAACTTTATTTCTAACGAAGAGCATTGCTCTAAAATATCATGTCCTACTATAATATCAGCACAAAGATTTCTCATTACCCTGAGTTTAGCTGAAAATATCTGATCATTTATTTCGACCATAGCTGGGCAGATAGACTTTATTTCAAAACGGAAAGTAGATGTCGCCATAGATACATTCTGTTGCCACGGTCGCGTAGGCATACCATACTGAAGTACTATATTTTCGTCAATAAAGCTTGCCGTACTTCCGGTATCTACTAAGGCTTTTAGATCATGGCCATCGACTTTGATGTTTACCATGCATTTATTCAAACCAGTTGTTGCTAACAGACCACAAGATATTGTACCTTCTGCACTAGGAGAGTCAGAGACAGCAGCTGTATTCGAAGATCTACATACTTTAGCAAAGTGGCCAGGTTTTCCGCATTTTAAACACGTGCAGTTTGAAGCAGGGCAAAGTCGTCGGGGATGATAAAGATTGCCGCAAAAATAACATTCTTTTTGCCGTTCTCGGATGTTGTATCGAACAGATTTTCCTTGTGTATTATTTACCGCAGCTGTATTCGTAGTAGAGAAGCTTTCGGACTGTATTTGAGCCGATTCTAATGAGCGAGCCTTATCATGAGCTTCATCAAGTGATAAGGTGAGGTTCTCTAATAATCGCTGCCTAATGTGCGGTGAACATATGCCCGCTATAAAGGCGTCTCTAATCGTGTCATTCTCATTTTGATCTGCAGTCACAGCTATGAATACACAGTCCTTAGCTAACAGTTTTAAGGCTTGTATGTATTGGTCGATAGATTCGTTACTTTGTTGAGCGCGAGTTAGGAGCTTGTGTCTGGTGTAAATCTCACTTTTTGGTTTGACGTAGATTCTTTCAAGAGTTTCTATTGCTGATGTATATGTTTCACACGCTGATATGAATTCATAGATTGGTGGAGCAATGTGATTAATTAATAGTTTAAGTTTTACCGCATCTGAATGTTCCGATATGCCAACTTCATTTGTGTTTCGTGACTCCTGTAAAAAATTCTCAAAAGTCCGTTTCCAATGCAACCATAAAGATGAGACATTCTGTGTACGAGGATCTACCTCAAACCTATCTGGTTTTAAATATCGATACATTAGGTTTTACCTAAATAAATTGTAATAAAAGATCGCCTTATTATTCAGGCTTTATTTAGGTAAAACAGACTGACTGTCATATTGTCAATGTCACCTACTAACATCATAAATTACAAAGAAGTATTAAACACTATGAATATCATGACAAAAAGTTGAAAGGAAGGTCGCGAGGCGACTTTTTACTAGATGCGCTAAGGAAGTCGAAGAGGCGATTGAAGAGAAGAATAACAGTGAGTTGTCTGCTTTGATTTCTAAACTAGAAAAACATCACGATGATCTTGTCCGTATTCAGAATGCTGTAATGACGTTGTGGTTGGATGCGGAAAATCGTGATGACGTAGAATTAGAGAAAGATGTTGACTTAGCAGATACATACGAAAAACGTTGGTACAGTCTCCGACAAAAAAGTAAGGAGGTACTTATAGATAAGCAGGTGTCCCGTAGCTCCTCTAAAGGTACAGTTAGGAGTATCGGAGATGAACCAACGGGGTCCACGAAATCGTTGAATAGTCGTCGTCGGATAAGATTGCCCAAGTTCGAGTTACCTGTTTTTGATGGGCAAGTAAAGAACTGGATAGGTTTTTGGTCACAATTTAAGAAGATTCACGAGGATCAAAGCGAACTAGACAACGACGATAAGATGCACTACCTATTGCAAAGTATGGAAAGGGGTTCAAGTGCTAGAGAACTGGTAGAAAGCTTTCCACCTTGTGGAGAAAATTATGAGAATGCTGTCCAACAGTTAAGGAATCGTTTCGCGAAGGACGAGTTAATAATAGATTTTTATGTGCGGGAGTTATTACAGCTGGTCATGACTAGGGATACTTCAAAACACTCGACGAGAGTACTGTACGATCGTATCATGACTCAGATCTTAGCTTTAGAATCTCTTGGCCTTGCGCAAGATAAGTACGCTTCTTTTTTATACCCTCTTGTGGAATCGGCACTCACGGACGACATATTGAGAGCGTGGAATAGATCGCGTATTGGTACCGGAGAGCCAGGCAAGTCACTAGTTAAGCTTATGGAATTCGTCAAACTAGAAGTAGAGTCTGAAGAACGTATTCGTATGGCGCATAGTGGTTCTGGCGGGTACTCAGGTTTTGGTACTACGTCGACAGCAGCTTGTTTGACGACCTCAACTAGAAAGAGTGATAAGGTTCCAGAAATAGAAAAATTTAAGATGGGGTTCGAAAAGAAAAAGGAGAATGGAAATATTTGTATATGGTGCGAGAAAAGTTTTCATACTAGTTCGGAATGCAAAACGGCCATGAATATGAATTTAGAGCAGCGGAAAAACTTTTTGAAGGAGCACAGAACTTGTTTTATTTGTTTAAAGAAAGGTCATACTGCGAAATTTTGTCGATCTTATCCAAAGTCCATAATATGCGGTAGAAGGCATTTTACGATTATGTGTATGGGTATGCCGCCCCGAGAAAAGGCTAATGATCTGCCAAATCAACAGGCGGTATTAAATCAGTCTGAGTCTAATAAGACCGTCCTGTTGCAAACATTAAAGGTAAATATTTCGCATGGTAGTAATAGCGTAAGAGTCAGAGCAATTATAGATTCAGGGGCTCAAAGAACATTTATTAAAAGTAGCGTTGTAAGTAAACTGAAGCTAGAACCAGTCGGAGAGCAAGCGTTGAGTCACAATTTGTTTGGAGGCACGACAACAAAAAGAAGTGTTTACAAAATTTTTGACTTTACTGTTTCTAGCCTAGGTAATTCTTATAAGCTTCGCATGACAGCTCTGGAACAGCCAACACTGTGCGGTTATTTACCTAGGCTTAGAGAGGAGAGTATTATAAAAGCATTACAACTTAAGGGTATTTACTTCACGGATTGTGTTGATGACCAATCTGAGGTAGGTTTACTAATCGGTTCTGATATTTTAGGTGCGCTGTTGACTGGCCGAACAGAACGTATAGAGGACAAGCTTTGGCCATGGAGACAAAACTGGGTTGGACAATTCAAGGACCGGCGGTTGGCGTGTATTGCTCTGTTGACAATACTTATGCAGTAAATACTCTTCATGCTTCACTGACATGTAATGTAGAAAATTTTTGGCAGTTAGAAACTTTAGGTATTAAGGATGAGGCTGAGACGAAAAGTAGGAAAATGGTTGAGTCTGAGGTACGAAAGTTTTTTAAGGGGACGGTGCGTTTGGATGACGAAGGGCGGTATGAAGTAAGGCTTCCATGGAGGGATACGTCTCAGGTTTTAAGCTCTAATTATGATTTGGCTTTTAGGAGGCTTATGTCAACGTCAAAAAGATTAACTCGTTTAGGAATATTGGATGACTATGACATGGTTTTTAAGGAATGGCTAGACAGTTGCATTATTGAGGAGGTGTGTGAAGATGATACTCAAGGCGGCCATTACATGCCGCACCACGCAGTTATACGGGAAGCTAGTTTAACGACGAAGATTAGGCCAGTTTTTGACGCATCTGCGCTAGATAAAAGTGGTCTCTCTTTGAATTCTTGTCTGGAGAAGGGTGCCAACCTGATTGAATTGATTCCGCGGCTGTTGATACAGTTTAGGAAGCACGCTATTGGGATAACGGCTGACATTAGGAAGGCCTTCTTGAAGATTTCTTTGTTTCCGTCTGACAGAAACTATTTAAAATTCTTGTGGTGGCGTGACATTAACGAATCTCCCCGATCAGTAAAGACATTCAGGCATAGACGTGTAGTTTTTGGGGTCACCACGAGTCCTTATTTGTTGTCAGAAACTATTTTACATCATCTTGAGAGTTATCATAGTGACGCTGCGGATATTTTAAGAAAGTCTTTTTATGTAGACAACTGTATTGTCAGTGTTCGAACGCCTGAAGAAATGCACTTGTTTATAGAAGAAGCAAAGAAAATTATGTTGGAAGCTAGGTTCGATCTTAGATGCTGGGTCACAGGTCCACTACTTGTTGATGAGGAGATAGTCACTACGTCTGTTCTAGGGCTTATTTGGAATCCACGTACTGATATACTTAGTTGTAAATCACCGTCGGTGCATGAGACGAGACTAACAAAAAGGTTTCTTCTGTCAGTTGCTCAGAGTACTTTTGACCCTTTGGGTATCCTTTGTCCGTCTACCATTGTACCTAAATTGCTCATTCAAAGATGTTGGGTCAAAAATTTTGATTGGGACGATGAGTTATCCGAGGAGGTTACCAAGCCTGCGAGAATTTGGTTGCGTCAAATTGGCGTGTTAGGATTGTGTCATATACCACGTAGGCTAAGTTTATTTGATTTAAGTTTAAGTAGGAACAGTTTTCATATTTTTTGTGACGCAAGTCAATCTGCCTATGCTTGCTGTATTTATTTGCGTTCTGAATATCGTGGTGAGGTGTCAGTACAGCTAGTAATGGCAAAATCCAGAGTAGCGCCAACGAAAGCCATTACGATTCCCAGGATAGAGTTGTTAGGTGCTTTGATGGCGGCTAGACTAGCTAATGAGGTTAAAGATCAATTGCAGCTGCCAGGAGACGAAACTTACTGGACTGATTCTAGCGTTGTGTTGGCGTGGCTCAAAAGAGGGACAGGATTTAATATATTTGTACATAACAGGGTCACCGAAATAATTAGTAGAACTAAGGTCGAAAATTGGAGGCATATTCCAGGTGAGCTGAACCCGGCTGATTTGCCATCCAGGGGATGTAATCCACAACATTTGTTGGACAGTAGGTGGTGGGAAGGTCCACATTGGTTAAAAGATTCGAGTGAAAGGTGGCCCCGGGCTAAAGAAATAGCTGATGAGGATGTGGTTATGAAAGAGATAAAGGTTACTGCCTTAGCTGTAGGCGACAAGGATTTGTTTTCAAACCGGCTTTTGTATTTTAGTGATTATTGTAAGATAGTTAGGATGGTTGGCTGGTGTAGGAGGTTTATCGATAATACTCGTAGTACTCATAGGATGAAGGGAAACTTGTCAACAAATGAAGTGCAGTTAGCGGAGAGGCAGATCTTTAAATGTCTTCAAGTTGAAAGTTTTACACATGACGTACGTAAAGAGTTAAAGCTTGAATTGAGCGAAGATAGTGAGGGATTATTGCGAGTAAAAACTCGTTTAGCGTTCAGTGGGGATTTAGACACATTTGTTTCACCTATTCTGCTTCCCAGAGGGCCCATCGTAACGCGTTTAGTTGCTCGTCGGCATTTAGATTATCTTCACGCAGGGTCCCAAACGTTACTTGCTAAATTGCGTGAATTATATTGGATTTTAGGTTGTAGGAGATTAGCTAGTAAGGTAGTTAGGGATTGTATAATTTGTAAGAGATTCAGTGCAAAGGCGTGCGGTGCACCCGTTCCTCCTTTGCCGGCCGATCGGCTGCAGTGTGGTGCCCCTTTTGAAGTCACGGGTATCGATTTTGCTGGGCCATTAATTTTACGTACTCGAGAGAAATGTTGGATAGCCTTGTTTACCCGTGCCACGTACCGGGCTGTGCATTTGGAGTTGTGTCTATCGTTATCTACTGAGGAATTTTTATTAGCTTTACGCAGATTTATTGCTCGGAGAGGGGATGTAAGAACTATATACAGTGACAAAATGGGTCGAACTTTAGAGGGGCTGCTAATATTATAGATTGGGATAAGATTGAGAGGAAGAGTGGTAGTAAGGTGTTATGGCGTTTTATTCCTCCAGCTTCGCCGTGGTGGGGAGGATTTTGGGAGCGCATGCTCCGAACGGTGAAAGGCATTCTAAGGAGGGTTTTAGGCAAGGCAGTCTTAAAGTTTAATGAAATGATCACTGTACCGTGTGAGGTAGAAAAAATTGTGAATTCACGACCGCTCACTTACATTGCAGATAGTTCTGAAAATTTTCAGCCACTCACTCCTGCATCGTTCTTACGTTCCCCCAAGTCTGCGGGTAGTAACATAGAGATAGAGCTAGTTGATAAGGAAATTTTGAGATCTCGATAGCGGTACATTCAGAAACTGAATGTAGATTTAAAACAGAGATTTAGAAGTGAGTATCTAGGTTTGTTGTCAGCTAAGTGTAATTTAAGGCGTCATAGGACTATACAACAGGGAGATGTAGTTCTACTGGAAGAAAATAATCGCAAACGGGTACAGTGGCCACTTGGAATTGTAGTAGAAGTTTTGAAAGGTATTGATGGTCAGTCCAGAGCGGCTCGTGTGAAAACTGCTTCAGGAGTATTTCTTAGGTCATTTCCATGTATATATCCGTTAGAATTATCACTGTTAGATTCTGAAGAGTACATTAAACAGAGCAATATACGTCACCGGCTACCAGAGACGGTTTCCTTGAAACCTCCAGTAAAGACGCGTTCTGGTCGGCTAGTGAGACTACCCGATAAGCTAACCTTTTAAACGTTTATTTTTTATTTGGTGACAAGTGATTTCTAGTTTCTTTGGTTTTAGTTTCGTTTATCAAAATGTTGTTAATATAATACATGGCGCTTGTATCGTGTGCTACGGCTGAGGCGCCATGGTGGGGAGGATGTTGCAAACTCTTTGCATGTTTAGTTAAGTAAAACCTCTTCTTATGTTTTTTATTATTGGTTTTGTATTTGTCAGATTATTATACGTCAATGGAAAAGAGAGTAATGAATTTTATTTTATATTAAAAACTATTGAAAAGTCTCACAGCTAATTTACAACGACCTGTGGGACAATCCGTAACAAAGGGCAGGGAAAACCTTTAGGTAGAAGATTTGCCCAAACAATGACAATTGACACTTCGGGTTTCTATTATACAAAAGGAACATCTAGATAGAACTAGCCGACCCGACTTCGAAAGCGAAGTCGGGTCGGCTAGTTATCTATAAAAATATCTTTGTTGTTCTAATTAAAAAGTAATGAAACGACCTGTCAAATCGTATAAGGTCTCGATTACAACAAAAAAGTTCGCAATCAAAGAGCTAATAGTAAAACAAATGACATTCGATACTATAATAACCCCAACGACACGTACGACGGATAAGGGTTGCCACACGTCGGACGTATTTTTAAAATGATAAAAGTTTATGCGATTATTTCTTTTATTATTTTTCTCTGTAAAAGGGAAGGCAAAGAGTCAAGCCCATACAGTCCTGACTGTTGTATTTTTTTATTTCTGTAGTGATTGCATTGAACCACCACCACCACTCCTACTGCACCTACCACTGCTTTTTATTACTGCTGAATATATAGATAGAATAAAAAATCTAGCTAGAAGACTTTTTAATGATTTATTTGACCTATAACTGTTTTATGTATTGTGTATTGTAATCATTACTGAAAATTGAAAGACGTATAAAATAAACACTTCAAAATCGTGACTTCCTCTGCGCTGTCCAATGGGAACGCGTTCCCGAGAAAAAATATCCTATGTTTTAACCCAGTCTGTAATCTATCTCTCTGCTAAATTTCATCCAAATAAGTTCTACCGTTTTGGCGTAAGTGCGTAACAAACATCCAGCCATCCAAACTTTCAATTGTATAATATTAATAGGATGTAACAAGAATTAAGCAAGCGTGAACTTATCCCTATTAGAAATATCTTCCAGCTAACCATAAACGTTATATAACTTTGTGATAATAAAATATAAGAATAAAGAAATTTATTTCGCTTGAAATATGCTTGCATTCGATATTAACAAAAGTTTTGGGATCCACATATTCCACCCGAAAATAGCATGCAAAATGATTTTTTCAATATTTTATTAGTTGAATTTTAAATTACAACAGTTTTAATTGGAAAATAATTGGTAAACCATGGTATTACTTAATATTTTCACGTGTGTGTCATACCTTAAATACTTTTTTCTAGCGTAAAAAATGTTGACGCGCGGGAAACTAAGCACTTCCGCCAATTACGCGTACAAAGAGACGCCATATTGTTTGAAGCGCCCTCGATCAAGCGAGCACTTGAGGGTTAATGGGGGGGAAAAAGAAAGCTTACAAATAATGTCAGCGGTGATGGGTTGGATTTTTTTTAATTGGATTGTTATTTTTTTAGGAATTTGACGGTGGCAGGGGAGATTTACGCACAAAATTATCTATCTGCATTGTGATTCACTAACAGAAATATTCGACATTGATTTCGACGTTTGAGCACAGCGCTGCGCGAAAGCGTATTCACTAAACTCTACGTCGATCTCTTGGCTGTGTATGTTTGTCGCTGTTTTGGATATCTGATATGACACAATCGATATTTTTCAATAAAATTTTTCCTTTGTTTAAAACGTATCGTAATGACTTCATTCAATATTTGATTGACTTTTACATAAAGTTATAAAAAGAAACAACTTTTTAGTTCCGGCTCACGCCGTGCTCGTCGTCGGAACGCTAGTGTCGCCAACAGTTGTCAAACAAACGCCAAAAGGTATGACTGCCGATAGCATACCTGTAAATAATTCACGGCTGCTGACTTTAGGAAATCGCATAGCTGTAAACAGCTATGTATATAGTTATATGTGATAATAAAAACTTATTCAGATTTTTAAAGGTGAAAATTTGGACCCAATTTTTCTAAAGGTCGAAGTTCAGATACATACAACTTTGATTATAAGGTTATACAGTTATGTTTACTAAACATACTATATTTTTAGAACGTCTGGGTAGGCACCACCGCCTTTTATACTACTTTATGGTAGGCCCGTATCGTATGTAGAGTCGTCTGGGTAGCTAGCTACCACCGCATTTATTATTTCAGCCGTGAAACAGTTCGCTGTGTTTCGGATTGAAGGGAAAGGTAGCCAGTGTAATTACTGGGCATGGACGGCATTTCATCTTAGGCCTCAGGATGACAACGCACCTGCAATATCAAGTGATTATTCCTTGTTTTTGCAGGCGGCGGGTAACCGCCTACTACGGAGCCGTCTGCTTGTTTGTGCTCTATGTAGTTGTAAAAAAAAAAACATAGAAATATTGGCTCTTTTCACGACGGCCAATCTTCAAGATAGGTAGGATATTATTTTTTATCATTTATATGTATTAATCTTTGTCCCCTGCCAGATGAAAGGGACGGAAGATTAAACTTAGCTAAAACAATAACAACCGTACGTGTCAAGTATCAAGTACAACACGTGATGACTTCCGCGTCGTCAGCAAGATGGCCGTCTGCGATCAGCTGACGACACGTTTTGGTATTAACTCGGCTTCGTACGGACGTCAGCTTACTCTTCAAGTCTTTCTATCTCAAGGTCCCTTCGTTTGCATTAAATGAGTAACGTCTGCATTCTATTGTGAGAACGAAATTGAAAATATAATAATTATTTTTGTTAAATTTTATTTAGTATTGATAACTGCAATATTTTATATTCGTTTAATATAAGTGTTTAAATTTTATGACATGTATGTCATAAAATTTAAATCTTTTTGAAATCGGGAGCTGACATTGGGCCTAATTCTGGAAACACACTTTAATTCTAAATTTAAGTACAGTATATCTCTTTCTCGCAATAAGTAATAGGAAAAGATAGCAAGAATCTGTTTAGACCTGTCACTTAAATTTAGATAGATTTCAAAGAAACCATAGACAATTTTAGACGGCATGTACGGAGGTGCCTCCTAAACACTGCATTTTATCACGTTCAATAAGGTCGAAAATTGAACGCACGTTTCTAAATGTCAAATTATACGATAGCCATCCTTTTCGTATTCCTTTTGATAGAAAGAAATGCACTGAACTTAAATTTAGACTTAGCATGTGTTTACCAGAATTAGGGCCAATGGCCCTAATTCTGGTCCATACTCTCCATGATAAAGCCCATAGAAGGCGCTAAGCGATGCAATATCACGACGGAATTGTAGAGGCTCTAGGCTGTTCGTGACCTCTACGTCTTCAATGATACGGACTGCATGACGCTGCAATCTGTCCAGTGCATCGAGGAGGTAGTTGGCGGAGCCATCCCACAGGTGCGAGCAATATTCAACGCAAGACCGGACCTGAGTTGGCCTTGGATTAAAATTGACGCACCTTGTTCAGGACACCGTGCTTCCGTGAGGCTGATTCCTCTGATTCAAATCGCAGCATATCTCCAAATCAAGCAAGTTTATGGAGCCTTGGGCCGAAAGAGTAGTGCCCCGAAAAGAGGGAAGAGGAAGGAACGGCGACATTTTGGCTATAGCTGCAGAGGCTCAAGGTTGTTCGTGACCTCTACATCGCCAACGATACGGACAGCACGACGCTGCAATCTGTCCAGTGCATCGAGGAGGTATTGGCGGAGCCATCCAAGGTACGATACGAACAATCCTCTGATTATTTCAAGCACATCCCATCGACAAACTATAGATAAAAAATCCGCGACTGTTGCGGAAAAAAATAATAAAATTACAAAAACAGTTCTTCAAGATATGCAAAACTATCGCACACCTGGGCTCAGACACATCTGTTTGTAATGCGATACTAGTCCGTATTTGGTAAGATTTTAGATAAAGGAACTGAGCTACACAACTCATTAATTGATAGAGACTTCGGTTATTTGATACCAATGTTTTGAAGACGGTTTGATTCCCTATAAAGCGCTTTCAATGTAAGCTGTCCCTTGGATTTGTGTAATGATGACTGATGAATATAATTCTAGACAATTTGTTAAGGGGTTAGGGGGATTTTCTTACTGGACCTAATTATATGACACAAACTAAATCTAAATTTAAGTACAGTATATCTCTTTCTGGCAATATGTATGTAATAGGAAAAAGATAGCAATAGAATTCGTTTAGAGCTGTCAACTAAATTTAGATAGATTTCAAAGAAACCATAGACAATTTAGACGGCATAATATCAACGTGCATCGTCCGTCCATCGAATCTAGCAGTGTGACTCGCACAGAAAAAGTCGACATCGAGCTTGACGTCTGACAAGACGAGGAGCTGACATTGATTTTTGACACTTGCCATTGGCAGTAATGTTGCCATAAAATAAAGAAAGAAGAAGACATTGCTTTTGACGTTTGAGCACAGTGCTGCGCCAAAGCACTAATCTTTAAATCGACTCTTCCCTGTGTATGTTTGTCGCTGTTTTGGATGTACGACATGAAGTACAATCAATAATTTTCGATTTCGTTTCTTTCTCTTATGTTTAAAATGTATCGCAATGAGTTCATTAAATATTTGATTGATTCAGTGTTGCCAGTGACTGATAGTCAATAGTAACACGAGACAGTTCAAAAGTAACATTTCCATGTCAAAAGTAACATTATTTTTTTTATGTAATAAAAAGACATACTGAAACATGGCAATTTCTTAGAAAGAACTTCGAAAAAGGCCAAAGGACTTGCATCCAGGATATGTGATTTTAATTAAACTTCGAAAAAATCGTAACAATCTTTTGAGATCGTGAGATTTACTATTCAATAAAAAAGGCAATTATAAAATACTCCATAGCGTAGTTTTATGGCAACTGGGTGTGTGAATTTTTCGCTACTTTTGTTTTAATCCTAAAAGTAACGTAAAAGCAACATTTTGAGTCGTGTTACAAGAAAAAAACATGAGAGGGTCAAAAGTAACATAAAATGTTACAAAAGTAACATTCTGGCAACGCTGGATTGATTTTTACATGAAGATATAAAAATAAAGAGATTTTTAGTTCCGGCTCACGCCGTGCTCGTCGTATGAACGCTAGTGTCGCCAACGGTTGTCAAATGGTTGTCAAACAAACGCCAAAAGGTATGACAGCGCTGCTAACAGCCACGAATTCAAGGCTGCTGACATATGAGAATCGTAAGCAGTTCATTCATACTTATGCTCGTTTCCACTAACATTTGCTTAGCGTTAGGAGTCTCTTAGCGATTTTTATCTCAGTCTATCCAAACGAGATAGAAAGAGACAAATGTTAAGAGTCACCTAAGCCTAGGGATAACAGACTTTAGTCATCCTAATAGCGTATTGATTGATATTCCTTTTTTTTATTCTTAATTTTTGATTTTAACATTGTTATAAATGTTTGAAAAATTACTTAGTAATTAAAATATAATAAAACTAGAAAAATTTCACGTCCTGAGGCAGGAATCGAACCCGCGACCTTTCGCAATCCGGGCGACTGCTCTGACCACTGAGCCACCCAGGACTTGGGATAAATTCTTCTAGTCTATCTGTATTTGCATTTATAAGCTAACGTTCACCCTACAATTTCGAAATATTCTATTTCAACATCCGAAACGAGTATTTTTACAAATACCGACGATTCGCAGTCGCAGTAGAAGTTGGGGCAGTGCTTTCAAATATTCTTAATTTTTGATTTTAACATTGTTATAAATGTTTGAAAAATTACTTAGTAATTAAAATATAATAAAAGTAAGAAACTCAAAAATTAAGAATATTTAAAAGCACTGCCCCAACTTAACCGAATCGTCGGTATTTGTAAAAATACTCGTTTCGGATGTTGAAATAGAATATTTCGACATTGTAGGGTGGACGTTAGCTTATAAACGCAAATGCAGATAGACTAGAAGAATTTATCCCAAGTCCTGGGTGGCTCAGTGGTCAGAGCAGTCGCCCGGATTGCGAAAGGTCGCGGGTTCGATTTCTGCCTCAGGACGTGAAACTTTTCTAGTTTTATTATATTCCTTTTTTTTGTTTTTTTTTACGGGGAGAAATCCGTTTACAGACCTACTCGCCGCTGGCTAAGCGACGGGCGTGGGTGGGGGTCATCCAGCGCTAGTAGCACTGGAAATACCCACTAAAACTCCCCGGTAACTCCACTGCCCTTTGCGGGGGTAGCCTGGACTCTGCCGAAGCAATTTCACCAGCCCACCCCCAGGCAACCCGACCTTACGGCCAGGTTTCGCGCCGATGGAGATTACCCAGAGTCACATGGGTTGATTGATATTCCTAGCTCAAAATTGATGAATTCCGTTATCTCATTAAGCGTTAAGCGCTGAATAGAACCTTGGCCCCATCAGCTGCGGTTCTTGGAAGCGCTACGTTCGCTGTCGCGCTGATAACCGTGAACCAATAAACGTCGAGTTAGCGGGTGCGTTCGCGTTGTACGAGACGGAACGACATTTCTGAGAACACTTTTTAAATTGTTTTCCACATCTTACGAGTTCGGTCCGGTGACACTTCAGATTTACAATTAACGCATAGTTACGAAACAAAAATAGATTGTAAAAAAAGAATACTTAGTTGTAATTATTATCATTGTAAAAAACAACAATAACGGTACTCAAAATCCGTTTGCGACTTGGACATGTTTGTTCACCGGTTTTCCTGGCGAAGATTAAAATTCTACGATAATACGATTACCATTACCATAAATCGAAGACGATAGTGTCGTGCTTGGGGTACTGGTCAGTTAATGAACTGTTAGGCTAAATTAAAAACGCATTTCACAAACCACAGCTATTCACAATCAAATTAAAATCAATTTTAGCAAATAGCATAGCAATAGCGCGTAGCATGCTAAGTCGTTAAAATTAGCATGCTAATATGAGCAGTATCTTTTTATAATTTATTTTAAAAATCTTCAAACTATTTACTTAAATGGACTCTATCTATGATTTTTTAAACCCTCAAGCGGCATTATCCCACCGGAGGGCTATGACAATTGGTTAATCAATTATGTCTGGAATCTTGTGCTTGACAGGTTGAATATCATAATTAAACCCGACCATCGCTACGTATATTTACGGTCCCAAGCGGCGTACTCAGAAAAGACGGTTAGTTTTAAATTTACGAACGGATGGCAATGACTTTGACGCTTATAATATTATACAGAACAAACTCGTGTATAGTCCGCTACGTATCATTCCCTATAATATGCCATATTGGCCACGAAAACTCAATGAAGTATTTTTAAGAGTCCGTGAAACAGTGGACTTGTGTCCAAGGAGCTGCGTATTGTCCGCGCGATACGGACCCGCGTCGGCTTTCTCGGAATGCTATATAAATTATTATCGACCACTCTAGTGTGGGGAAACCCTCGATGGTTTAGTGATTTCGATGTTATATTTGAATCAAGTTAAAGAAAGAAAGCAACTTGTTATTAGCTTACATTACACACAACAATATCCAGGTATAATAAACAAATTAGTTACTAAAAACGACAATTAATATTATTAGAAATGTAAACATATTAGACAAGGTGCAAAACCAACAGGTCCCTGTTTCAGTTTCACCACAAATACTTCAATTCGCAGAATGCCGCAGAAGCGCTCTTATAGTAGCCGGTATAGGTCAAAAAATATTTTTTTAACAGTCTCTTCATATTTATTTCCATTTTTAAAATAAGTACCTAGTATTCTTAATTTTTGATTTTAACATTATTATAAATGTTTGAAATATTTTAATTACTAAATAAATACCTAGTTCAAAATCCATCTTTTGCAACCCTTATTTACATCTAATATATAAATAATATATAAAAATAAATTAATACAGCTTAATATGCGAGCGAGGTCTTAATTGTCTTTTCTCTACCAACCAACCCGTCTGCAAAATGTAATTTTCTTTTGCAATGAAGGGTTAATGTGGTCGATAAAGTCGCCCTTTGTACGTGTTTAAAATAAGTGTACTACTTATATTTTGTCCATGTGGTTGATATACGATAAAGTTATAATAAATAAAAATAAAACAGTATCTTTGATCATGACCAGACCCAGATGGGTAAGAGCGGCATCATTCCATTCACATTAACTGTTACATATTGTTTGAGGTTTTATTTAACCAACCTCTTTCGTCAAGCTGGCAAACTATTAAAATGTACGTGAAAAATAAAATGTGAAAAAACAAAAGAAAATAGCTACGTTTGTATAGCGCTCAGCACGGACAAAGCTAGATGTTTGTTTGACAATTGTGCGTTTTTAGTTTTGTAAATATTGTAATTATTACGTATGTGAAGTCAATAATATAGAAGAGTTTTTACTGCATCGGAGGTTTTGATTTGAACAAGGCTAAGTTGTTTTGTAACAATTTAGGCGTTGTAGCATCCTCAAAGCAAAGTCAATATTCGGCCGCTAAATATTCGGCAATTCGGCCGATGAGAAGCTGAATGTTCGTTATTCGGTTATTCGGCCAAATCATTATTCGTGGCAACTGTAGTTACATACAACCGGAACCAACGGATTAACGTAACTTCCGAAGCCAGGAGGAGTTAGAGATTATAAATTTCGGTTGACCCATCCCTTCGCCGAACTTGGCGAAAGTTGCTTTGTTTTCGTATTCGACACCAGAGCGCTGTAGCCATCACGCCACCGAGCTCTCCTTATATCCGGTCTGTATTTTGTTATGACAAAATTATCGATAGCGCGGCTTATCCCCGCGACATCACTACGCGTAAAATCGTTTCGTCGCGGGGCTCGACGTAGCTCGTTTTATTGACGCAAGCAAAATTGTTTATTATTTAACGACCTCAAAGGATTTTAACCCTTTCAATGTTAAAGATCGTTTAAAAACGTACGTACTGTTATATTTAATGATAACGCGTGACATACTGTAGCATTGTTGTAAAGAAATATTTACCAAAGTCACCAATTCACCATATGTTATACTTATCATTCATTAATTGATATGTATAACATATAACATATTTCTCTTTTGAGCAGTATTTCAAATCAAATTGTTGACAAAAATATAAAATTAAAAATGCTAAGTAACCCCCGGCCTCATTAATCGTTACATTGGGACTATTCTTATGAGGCCAAACACGCTATAAATGCTGTAAGTTTCTTAAGACTTAAAGATCCCGCAGGCTTTTTGATGGTATAGGATCAAGGTTAGTATGTCATGGGAATGTCACCGAAGTGACAGTTCACCAAATTTGAAATCAATCGGATCTGTAAAAGTTAGTTAAATCCTATTATCATGTAGAAAATGAGCTGATAGGCATCAAACGCCTGCACTGATCCTCATAAAGTATAGCTAAGCATAAGCACCATTCTAGTGACGTTAGCTTGCAAACAAAAAAAACTGAATCGAAATCGGTGCATTCGTTTAGGAGCTACCATGCCACAGATACACAGACAGACACGTCACTTACAACACCGCTCTTTTCGTCGGGGGTTAAAAATGAATTAAATATGCACCTTCTGGGTACATCTCGCTCGCTACATCAAAGACCCCTTCTTAACTTCTCGGAGTAAGAGCGGACCCATTTACGTAAAAACAAAAACCAATCCTAACACTCGCCTTTGTAAAACCATAGAACGTGGAACTATATTTCTAAAATTTATATACATATTATTATCAATATTTATCCGTTATCTAGTATCCATAACACAAGCTCTTAATGATGCTTACTTTGGGCTAGATAATAGGTATGAAAAAAAAAGTATCACATTCTAGACATAATTGAATATTTGTTTGGAACCTACCTCGCGTCCAAGAATATGAGTCGCATGTCCAGAGAGGCTCTGAACATGAACATGTTGGAGTGCAGCTTGAGCTCGGTGACGGCGGAGGGCGGCAGGGAGTGGCCCACAGCCACCAGCCCCAGCGGAGCTGAACCCTCGCCGAAGCGACGCGCGCGCAGGTACCCCGAGCAGTGGATCACCTACACCGTTCACAATGGGCTTAATGACAATAATTTTGGACTAATATTGGGCCTGATTCTGAAGACACAACTCTAATTAACTTATCAAAATATCTAAACTAAAAAAATTTCACGAATCTAATCTTAGGTATTTGTAAAAATACTAGTTTAGGATGTTGAAATAGAACATTTCGACATTGTAGGGTAGACGTTAGCTTATAACGCAAACACAGATAGACTAAAAGAATTTCACAGGGATATCCCAAGTCCTGAGTAGCTCAGATAGTTAGAATTTTGCTAGTTTAGTTAAAAATATGTTTCTAGGGGATAAATACCTACTTAAATTTAATTATTTCATCCTTTTCAGTTTTTTGAAGTCGGTTTTAATTTTTGTTTAAATTTTTTTTTTCACAATTTTTGTGGTAACTTTCTACGGTCGAAGCTAGATGGGTGACCGTAAACTTATATTGTTTCCTACTATCGTATCGTTTCACTAAAAAGTCATTTGAAAAGCAAAAATTCGCAATTTCGCATATGTAGACGACTTAATAATTTAAGTTTTTTTTAAATTTAAAACCAAAGTACCCAACTGTTTTTGAAAAAAATTTTATGGGACCAAGTGGCAGCTATTCCGCATCGAACAAAAAAAGAATCACGTAAATCGGATCAGTAATCTCGGCGTAATCGGTGTACATACATAGAAAAAAAAAACATACCGGCCGAATTGAGTACCTCATCCTTTTTGAAGTCGGTTAAAAAGATAGCAAGAATTTGTTTACAGCTGTCAATTCAATTTAGATAGATTTCAAAGAAAACAGACAATTTTAGACGGCATGTACGGAGGTGCCTCCTAAACATTGCATGTTATCACGTTCAATTTTCGTTCGTTCATCTTGGGTACTACTCACGCGTTGTCACCGTAGCCTATAGACGCTCGTAGCACCTTGGGCACTACTCACTCGTTGTCACCGTAGCCTATAGACGCTCGTAGCACCTTAGACACTACACGTGTTGTTACCGTAGCCTATAGACGCTCGTAGCACCTTAGACACTACACGTGTTGTTACCGTAGCCTATAGACGCTCGTAGCACCTTAGGCACTACTCACGCGTTGTCACCGTAGCCTATAGACGCTCGTAGCACCTTAGGCACTACTCACGCGTTGTCACCGTAGCCTATAGACGCTCGTAGCACCTTAGACACTACACGTGTTGTTACCGTAGCCTATAGACGCTCGTAGCATCTTAGGTACTACTCACGCATTTCACCTTAGCCTATAGACGCTCGTAGCACCTTAGGCACTACTCACGCGTTGTTACCGTAGCCTATAGACGCTCGTAGCACTTTTGGCACTACTTGCGCAGCCTACCCTGAGACAATCAAGTATGATCGTTATCTTGACGGTTTAGAAGACTAATTCCCTTGCTCCCGAAGTAATCTCTGAATGGGCTCTGGCGATCTTACTCATCGCAGGAGTACAACAACAGAAAGCAACGTTATTTGTCCGGCTGCTTTAAGCTCGAGTAGATAATACCACTAAGCCCACGTATCTTTAATGGTTATTACAAGATTATTATAATACAGTACATCCCTCTCTCTCTTACTGCCCTTGCAATAACAATGGCATATGTTACAAGAGATTCACAATAGGCGGCGCTGGTGGGAAGCGGTCTTTGTTAAAACAATACTGAGGGGTCACCACGGGATCCGATCAAATATAGAGTTCATATTAAAAATTGAAATATTTTATTTATGGTCACTTTTTTTATTTGAGTCGATTTGAGAAAGGCTTATTCATATTAAAAATTGAAATATTTTGGTCACTTTCTTTTAGTGGAGTCGATTTGAAAAAGGCTTTGCACAATTTATTTTCTTGTATTATTCTTAGCTTAACTTTATGTCGATTTATTTGTTCTTTTTATTAATGTAAGTACAGTCGACAGCTTCAAGCGTAACAGTTAGACCATGAGACCTTACTGCGTAGGTAATAGGGGTCGCTTTCGTAGTGCAACTGTTACACTTGATGTGTTGTCGTCTAGATGTTCATTATGTTTTTAAATCAGTTTTTTCTGCTAGCTACACCTCTTCGCTACAGACTCGACGTAACGAGATTTTTTCATTACTAAGCGCGGAGGCGACGCAGCGAGAGTCACCGTAGCGAGACTCGACGTGAAGAGAGTCGACGCAGAGAGACTAATTCTATCAAGAGGCTCCGGGTTCGAATCCCGGTAGGAGCAAATGTTTGTATGATGAGTACGAGCATTTGTTTACGAGTCGTCTATTTAGTATTGTGACGGAAAGTCACATGGCTGTTATTGCGTTGCTATGTTGATGGTATGGTGTACGTACGGCTAGGAGGTTGAGGTGTTCGGTGTTTAGTTAATAGTTTTATTATTTAGTAATTAAAATAGAATAAAACTAGAAAAATTTCACGTCCCGAGGCAGGAATCGAACCGATCGAATCGATCGTAATTTTTCAAACATTTATAATAATGTTAAAATCTAAAATTAAGAATAGTTTTATTATTGTTTTGTATTTATTTCATTATATTATTATATCAGAATATCTTCCTTTTATTTGGCTATCATTCTATATATATATATATATATATATATATATATATATATATATATATATATATATATATTACTAGCTGACCCCGTAAACGTTGTTTTGCCATAAAAAAAATGACCAAAAAAAATTCGACTCTCAGACCTACTGAATATACATATAAAATTTCATGAAAATCGGTCGAGCCGTTTCGGAGGAGTATGGTAACTAAATTTGTGAGTCGAGAATTATATATATAAGATTATCAATATTTCTCCGTTATCTAGTATCCATAACACGAGCTCTTAATGATGCTTACTTTGGGCTAGATAATAGGTGTGAGTGTATCATCACCAGCCTATAAACGTCCCACTGCTGGGCACAGGCCTTCCTACATGGAAGAAACACATGAGGAGTTTGGGCCATAACACCACCACGCTGGTCCAATGCGGGTTGGTGGGTTAAAGCGGTTGTAGTAACAACCGGGACCAACGGCTTAACGTGCCTCCCGAAGCACGGAGGAGCTCGAGATTATAAATTTTGGTTGACCCATCCCAGGGTCGACCATGGCGAAAGTTGCTTTGTTTTCGTATTCGAAACCACAGCGCTCAAACCAATACGCCACCGAGCTCCTCCAATACGCCACCGAGCTCCTCCAATACGCCACCGAGCTCCTCCAATACGCCACCGAGCTCCTCCAATACGCCACCGAGCTCCTCCAATACGCCACCGAGCTCCTCCAATACGCCACCGAGCTCCTCCAATACGCCACCGAGCTTCTCGGTGTGTGAGTGTATGAATATTATTATTATGTGCAAGTCAATTAATGGTTTTTTCCCCTTCTTTAGTTTCGATATTTTTCTAATTAAATTAAATTACAGGAGAGGTAAAAACTAAACCATATTCCTTCAGTACCTTATATCCCGATGTGGTGAGGCCAGCGTTTCTCTTCGCGAGGACGCATTTCATTCTGATGAAGAAAGCTCTCTCGCACTCGATATCCACAGAGGCACCCCACGCCCCGCTAACTGGATACCTTGACAAAGAATTATACTGTTAAGGGGCCATTCATTTATTACGTAAGACGAATTTTGCTAGCTTTCGACCCTCCTTCCCTATTATAAGAAAAAATAAGAATAGGCCGACCTCCTCCCCCCCTGTTTAATATTTATTACGTAATGGAAAGGAAAAATGACACGTTTGGTTTGTTTTAATGTTTATTTTCAAAGTAACAATTTTTAGAAATGTTTATTTGTACATAAGCTAATACGCATCCGAGCGAACCTCGCACTCGCGCGGTTGGCCGCGCTTTTCCATAGAATAATTTAAACTTTTCGCATTTTTGTGATCTCACGCAAGAACTGTCGAGACTCCCTCCCATCCCCTTGTAAGATAAGATAAGATTTGGTCGACCCCCCTCCCCCCTTCAATCGTCTTCAATACATAGTATAAAACAAACTCGCTATCCACTGTCTGTCTGTCCCTATGTATGCTTAGATCTTTAAAACTACGCAACGGATTTTGATGCGGTTCTTTTTAATAGATAGAGTAATTCTTAAGGGAGGTTTATATGTATAATACCCGTGCAAAGCCGGGGTGGGTCGCTAGTACGTAATAAATGAATGGCCCCTAAGTTTAAGTTCTTGCTGCCGTTGAGAGAAGCGAAAATAATTCGTAACTATTCCAACATTTCCATGACAGACTTATGACTGAGATATTGGGCCTAATTCTGGAAACACACTTTAATTCTAAATTTAAGTACAGTATATCTCTTTCTCGCAATAAGTAATAGGAAAAAGATAGCAAGAATCTGTTTAGAGCTGTCACTTAAATTTAGATAGTTTGCAAAGAAACCATAGACAATTGTAGACGGCATGTACGGAGGTGCCTCCTAAGCACTGCATTTTATCACGTTCAATAAGGTCGAAAATTGAACGCACGTTTCTAAATGTCAAATTATACCTATGACTGCCATCCTTTTCGTATTTCTTTAAATAGAAAGAAATGCACTGAACTTAAATTTAGACTTAGCATGTGTTTACCAGAATTAGGGCCAGTATCATTATGTAATTACAAACTGTAACTTAATGTTTGTAAGACTTCACGAGTTTTTTGCCGGTATCTTCAACTTTTAGAACCGTTGTCAACTCAGACACGATAGACAGACAGATATTAGGACATTGCTGGTTTTTTTATACCACTAAGGTGGCAATCAAGCATACGGCCCACCTGATGGTAAGCGGTTACCGTATCCTATGGACGCTTGCAACATCAGGGGTATCACTTGCGCGTTGCCGACTCTGTATCATATCATATCATTTATTCAGTAACAACTTTTTACAATTGTGTTTGAATGTCAATAAAATAAGAACATAAAAAAAATACAATACTTACTACAATACTTAATACAGATATTAAAATAACAAAATACTCAACTTAAATTAATCAATAATTTGTCATATTATTTTTTAAATTAATCACATTTAAGCGTGATAAGTGATTTAAGCATGTGGAAAAGTGCACGGATTGCCGAAAACCTCCTCAAGTGAGTAGAAACACCCCTTCAGCAAAAGTTGCTTCATTTTTTTATTAAATATAGTAGGACTGTCAATGCATTTTAATCTACAGGCAATGCATAAAAAATTCTAACAGCTTGGTATCGACTGCAATGCTTTACAATATTTAATTTAAGATGGAATGTGATTACAATATTTTTTTCTTCTTGTACACAATCTTTCTCGCTTAGAAGCAACGGTTTCGTATTAATTATGTTTTATTATATCTGCGACCTCTGTAGTAAAAACCTTTTCACGCCTTTTATTCAGTTCATTTGATTTTATTTGAATGTTACCTATACAAACTCACCCCAGGGAAGGGTACTGGTGGCCGAGGTATGAGTGAGGATGTTGCAGGCTCAGCACAGCGCTCATCTCCTCGTGGTCTGACTGGTGGATGTACTCGTAGATCGAGTTCCCTGTTAGTTCTACCTGTTTGGAATGAGATATGTTGTTAATATAGTTCTTAGGATTCGCAGTTCAAGTGGCACTGGGCAGACCACTTAGCACGCTGTTAAATCATTTTTAAGGTACAATAATTTAACATAAAATAACTAAATGATGTTAATTTAATTTAATAGCAACACTGCGGAATTATTACTATATAAGTAGTGTCAACTGTCAAATCGCTCTCTGCTCTTCTAATTCAGTATTAAATTTTGCATAGTGCAATACGATTAAAGTAATAATTATATAAAGCACCATCTTTTATTCTACACACACAGAACGGACTGTAGGGCTCTCATAGACATTGCTGGGCAAATCTGAAATCCATGGATTTGGGTATTTACCTAAACATTCAGCACTATGCTAAACTTGAAGGTATGATGCATTTCATTAACAGTAATTCAAATCATTCTGTGCTATCGTTTCTGTGACACATTACATCAAAGTTAACGCAATTTTCTAATCGTAGGAATGTGCAACATTTTGTTTACGCAAGTTCTCACAAAAGTATATTGTTTTTTTATTGTTACAAATATTTGAAAAGGTTACAATGTCGTTTGATGATGGTATGTAGATTTTGTTTTTTATACAAGAGACTTTGATTCATGTGCTATATAGCTCTGCTTGTCTTAACTTAGTTTTGAAGAATTAAGCATCCAGCAAACTTTGTCATGGTATAGGATCAGCTCAAGGTTAGTATGTCATGGGAATGTCACCGAAGTGACAGTACACCAAATTTCAAATCAATCGGATCTGTGAATGTTAGTAAAACCCTTTTTCATGTAGAAAATAAGCTGATAATCATCAAACGCCTGAACTGATCTACATAAAATATATCTAAGAGTAAGAACCATCCTAGTCACCTCAGCTGTCAAACAAAAAAACCTAATCATAATCGGTCCATTCGTTTAGGAGCTACCATGCCACAGACGGACACACAGATACACAACAGACACGTTAAACTTATAGCATCCCTCTTCTCGTCGGGGGTTAAAATCAGACGTCCACCAATTTTAACCTTAGACAACTCACACTCAGTTTGTTTTTGTTTAGTACCTGCTTATGTCAATTGTGTAATTATTATATCTCTATTGGTTAGTTAACTTTAGCTCTCTAAATTGTTTGCAATGCCCTTGCAGGGCGTCACAATTGTGCCTCATTTTTAATTATTATCACCTAATGTACTGTGACATGCAATAAAGAATTGAATTGAATTGAACTCACCTGACTTAAACCTAAGTGCACCGACGCCGTTTCACTGATGTACATGATCTTCCCATCCGGAGCTACCACGAAGATGAAACCGTCCAGGGTCTGCAGCAGGTGCGAGCCTAGCTCCCGGATAGACAGCTCCCGGGGCTGCGGTGGAGGGGGCGCGGCACCCCACGCGTCGCCCAAGCCTGGAGAACATAAGATTTTCAGGTGACCTGTCAAGCCACACTTCCAGAAAAGGAGTTCTAAAGAGTCCCGTGGATTAACAAATTAAAAAAAAAAATTAAAACCGCCTTCAAAATACTAAATAGGATAAAACAATAAAATTTAAGTAGGTACTTATCCCCAAGAAACATATTTTTTGGAGTCAGTGCTTCACTTTCTATTGTTTCTGGAAACAACTTAGCACCAACTCCAAAAAATTTTTTTTTAGGGGATAAGTATCTCCGTAACTTTGAAATACTAAAAAGGATAAAATAAAATATTAAATTTTATTTTTGTGTTAACTTTTTTATCACAAAAATTGTGATAAAAAAGTTGTAACGTTCTAAAGTCAAAGCTAGATGGGTGACCGTCAGCATATATTGTTCTTACTATCGTATCTTTTCACTAAAAAGTCATAGGAAAGCGAAAATCCGCAATTTCGCATACATAGACGACTTACTCATTCCAGTTATTTTGATCTAACTTTATGGGAGCAAATAGCAACTATTCTGCATCGAACAAAAAAGAATCATCAATATCGGTTCACCCAGTTCTGAGGTAACATAAAAAAAACCAATCGCATTGATAACCTCCTCCTTTTTTGAAGTCGGTTAAAATAGGTAAAATATACTGAACAGTGTTCAGTTGTCCTTTTTCTTTTTATTTTATTTGTTGCGTGGTACAGAACAATATTTTTATATATAAAAAAAACTGAAACTCAAATATTCATCATGGCGCCTAATATATCACTTTGGTGGCATTTAGTTGACTTCCGCCCGCCATATTGCCATATTGAATAAAGGTGAAAATGACAAAACAAAAACAAATTTTGTACAAACAAATTAGGATGAAAACGAATTATTAATATTTTTCCCGGACTCAAGAGATGTTTCCTAATTTTTTCAAATAGTGTACTTATAATTTGTGGTTCCTCTCTGTCCGATGAATCGGACCGAAAGTAAAAAAAAGTTCACGTCATCCGATCGATCGGACTAAGCAGTCGGAGCAAGTGTTCACAAGGAGAAAAAACATGTCATACCATCAGGAAACACCTGCCTCATCTTCAAGTAGCTGGTAGTCAGTCTGATGACCGATGCCTTGTCCAGCTGTGACGTGATGGCGGAAGGGAGAGGCAAGAGCTTCGCCAGCTCCAGGAACTCGGCGTTCTCTTTCTCCCGCCGGGAGCGGGCAGCGTTCTTACTCTTCTCCTTCATGATGGCCGCCGCGTCGAGCTGCCGGCGCGGCTCTTTGCGGCACGCTATGGAAGAAAGCGGGGTTTATTTAAGCTTGACACACAGACGGTAAACATAAAGACGTAGCTAACACATTTTTTGACCCCCGACGAAAAAAGAGGAGTGTTATAAGTTTGACGTTTCTGTCTGTGTATCTGTGTGTCTATCTGTGGCATCGTAGCGCCTAAACGAATGGACCGATTTTGATTCGGTTCTTTTTGTTTGAAAGCTGATGTGCTTACGATGGTTCTTATGAAGATCAGTTCAGGCGGTTGATGACTATCAGCTCATTTTGTACATGATAATTGGGTTTTACAAACTTTTACACATCCGATTGATTTGAAATTTCGTGTACTGTCACTTCGGTGACATTCCCATGACATACTATCCTTGAGCTGATCCTATACCATCAAAAAGTCTGCGAAATGGTTAATTTTTCAGAAACTTACAGCAGATATAGCGTGTTTGGGCTCTTATGAATAGTCTCAATGAGGTGGTGTTAGATAGATGATTAATGACGCCGGGGGTTACTTAAAATTTTTAATTTTGCAATTATTGTAATAGTCGTATTCAAAAGTGACTATAAAAAAATAAAACGATGGAATAATTCCTGATTTCCGGCCAGACGCGATTCCCACTACGCCACCGGAGCACTAGGTATAGCCTACTGATTCCTTCACCGCTTTCTTTCCTTTTCCAACGTTTCTATAGCAACGTTTATCTCACCACTCATTGAAGTTAAGGCGATCTATCGAAACGTTGTTTCGGCCAGGACCGATAGGGATAGAGATATGGCTGACTCAGCGGGAGGAAAAAAGACAAAACAGCGATCGCGCGTGAAAAGTAAACGAAATACACAAATTATTTTATTTAAAAATAACCTTATGGACTACAAAAAAACGCTTCTACACGATTCTGAATATTAATGATATCTACTATTTAAAGTAATTTCCTATTGAATACAAATTATCGTTCACCAATAATCTTAAGTTTTCTTGTTTATAAGAGGACTTTTCGGAAATAAAATGTATTGAGCCAAACTCCTTTAATCGTGTTTTCGTTCTACTCGTATCTAGATAAGGATATAAAGTAACGTATATTTGATTTTCAGATTCGTAAGATCTTTCAGCGACGTATGACTTACTTATAAAAGTGCGATTTTTTGCAATATAGGTATCGCCTTAACACCTCTAATGATAGGAAAATTTGGGAAGCACCGCTTCCTAAATTGTCTATGTTGTCTAGTGTAGTGTTGTCTTTCTGGAGTGAGTAAGATGGGGTGAATATTGTCAAGAAATTGCGCAACTGTTTTCCACTTTGTATAGTGTTAAAAAAACTTTGTATCTGTCAAAGCTGGCTTGTTTGGTATGCTTAAGTCAAGGCTCACAGGTGTCAGTCGAAAACCAGCGCTAGACGTATAGTCTGGCATATGCTGAGCTGGCTACCGACTTCAGTGCAACATATATTTAATGTAATCTAAGTACTGTTCTTTAATTAATTATTGTTCTTTGAATAATGTCTATGTCACTATTAAACTGTATTTTTTATAAATTACTTTTTTTTCTTTCTATCACAGAATCATCAACAACTATCACTGACCTACGGCATTAGAGAATCATGATTCAAATTTATGCGTTCCAAATTTAAAAAACAACGCTAACGAACTTCATGCATATTTATGGCAGCTGCAGCACGAGTGGCTTCGCGTGCTCTTCAAGAAAAAAAAACAAAGCGGTAGCAAAAAGGTTGTCAAAAAAGGTTAGGTACTTTTTGATACCACTAAGGTGGCAATCAAGCATACGGCCCACCTGATGGTAAGCGGTTACCGTAGCCTATGGACGCTCGCAACACCAGGAGTATCACTTGCGCGTTGCCGACCCTGTAAATACCTTTTCATGCCCTTTTTAAAGAACCCCATGCTGTACTCGCTCGAGAAAACCTCTGCAGGGAGCTCATTCCACTACCTGAGCGTACATGGGAGAAAGTTTATGGATTGATAATCTAAATTAAATAAATATTAATAATTTTATTATTAAATAAACGACCTTAAAAGAAAGTTCTTCAGTTGGCCGAGGAATTTTCCGGCTTTTTTAACCCCCACGAAAAAGGAGGGTGTTATAAGTTTGACATGTCTGTTTGTGTGTCTGTTTGTGGCATCGCAGCTCCTAAACGGTTCGGTTTTTTGTGTTTAAGAATTAATGAATTAAGTAAATGAATGAATTAAGTATTTAGATTCACGGACAGCAGCCCTGCTTCCGTGGGCGGGAAAACAACAACGGATGAATAATTCAGTAGCGAGTAATATATACAAATGACCTTGAGAGGGGGTGGAGGGAAAGACCCCTGTAAATAAATTGGCTGAATTGTCGAGGAGCACGGAATTCCCTACCTTGCTAGCGTTGGTAACAAAAGTAATTTTCATTCGTTTTTTACAGTATACTGAAAAAAATAGGTAATAAAAATACAAAATTAAAAATTTTAAGTAACCCGTGCGTCATAAATCATCTATTTAACACCACTCATTGAGACTATTCATAAGAGCCAAAACACGCTATATCTGCTGTAAGTTTCTGAATAATTAAGCATTTCGCAGACTTTTTGATGGTATAGGATCAGCTCAAGGATAGTATGTCATGGGAATGTCACCGAAGTGACAGTACATCAAATTTCAAATCAATCGGATGTGTAAAAGTTAGTAAAACCCAATTATCTTCAAACAAAAAAACACGAATCAAAATCGGTCCATTTGTTTAGGCGCTACGATGCCACAAACAGACACACAGATACACAGACAGACACGTCAAACTTATAACACCCCTCTTTTTTCGTCGGGGGTTAAAAATATGCAAAACAGTTTTCAGTTGTCCATTTTCTTTTTATTTGCTTTGTTGCGTGGTTCGAAATAAGAATTTTATAGAAAATATTGCCATATTGAATAATGGTGAAATTGACAAAAAAAATCACCTTTTGTACAAACAAAAACAAACTATGAATAAAAAACGAATTATTAGTACTTTTCCCGGATTCAGGAGATTTTATCTGATTTTTGAGCTACTAAATTGCTTTCTCGAGGTAACACAATAAGAGCATTACTTTAATTCAATCTGCAACCTCATTGAAAGTATTTTCAAAGATGGCGAAAATAATGCCAGGCGAGAGCGAGCACGATTATTGCCATATGGCTAAATGGGGGTTTAGCTTATTAATCTGTGGTTTAGTGCCCGAGCTCTTAGGGCCGTGTTACACATTCATCATGATTGTTAGATCGATTTGTTTGCTAATAAAAAGTATCAGCATGACATAGAAATTTAGTGCCTCGTTTCTTTGTCGTACTTCCAGAACTTGGAATTCTTTGCCAGCACATGTGTTCCCTCCTTCCTATAACATGGAGTCCTTCAAAAGAGACGTGAAAAAGCAGCTTTTGGGCCAGCAAGGTGGGGGCGGTTAGTGTAATGTCTATTCTGCACTAGCTGGTTTCGCACTCTCCTTACCGCTTCACATCAGGTGGTCAGGTGGTGTTGGTTTAATTGCCGTGCTTTGTATGAAAAAAACATAGAACCTGTAGGTGCCGTAAGACCCAGAGAAATGAATTATAATGCCAAGAGAATGAAACTTGTTAACGTTTAAGAAATACGAAGAAATTTTTAATTTTGCTAGCTTAAAAATTACTTTTATTACTAATATTAATATATTATTATAATTTACTAGTGACTTCTCGCGGTTCCGTCCGTGTGGGTGCACGTTTTCGCTTCAAAACGTAGCTTATGGCCTTTCTATCTTCATGCCAAGTTTCATCTAAATATATTCAGACATGTAGAAATACAAGCGTAACAAACAGAAAGACAAGCAGATGTAGTATTGGTATGGTTTTCGGTGTGCATACATATATTTTCAGGCTACTCGGTCGGGGGTTTCAATCCCAGTGGGAGCAAATGTTTGTATGTATATTTCCTCATACACATTATTATCATTATTTCTCCGTTATCTATTAGTATCCAAAACACAAGCTCTTAATGATGATTATTTTGGGCTAGATCTAGTTGTAAGTGTATGCATATTATTTGTTGACGGCAGAAAGAGGCTTTTGTGTTTAAATGAGCGATTTCTTAAATAAAAAATAAGTAAATTTACATCTATATATATATATAAATGTTATGTTGGTTTGTGTACGCTTCAAAAACTCAAAAAGTTCTGCACCGATTGAGTCGAAATTTTAACATGATATAAAATCCGCATCAAGGATTGTTTTTATCTATTTTTGCATCAGTCACAAATCTGCGACCGCGAGAAAACAGTTTTTTTAACGATGCGCCACTGCGAAGCGTGGCAGGGTACAGCTAGTTGAAAATAAAATAATTACTAATTCATGACAAACGAAAGATAACAACGGTTGCGTAGCAACGAGAACGCATAGAGCCTCGTATCAATTATTATGATTATTATTTTACTAAGTATTTGATAAATAGTGTACAAACAGCTTTTACCTACATTCAGCTGCAATAAACAATGACGGGATCGTACGACTTTTACAATGCCAATATTGAATTCGAGCCATTCGATTTTACGGCGAATTGTAACGCAAATAGAATCTGATTGGCTGGCTCTTGGCCTATTTTTATTAAAAGTACTTATATTTTTAATGTAACTCTGTGTTAACAAGATAAGTGCTATTTTAATTGGACCTTATAATTAAAACAAAAGTATAAGCAACATCTAATATATAAAATTCTCGTGTCACAAATTTAGTTTTACCATACTCCTCCGATGGCGTATTGGTTTGAGCGCTTTGGTTTCGAATACGAAAACAAAGCAACTTTCACCATGGTCGACCCTGGGATGGGTCAACCAAAATTTATAATCTCGAGCTCCTCCGTGCTTCGGAAGGCACGTTAAGCCGTTGGTCCCGGTTGTTACTACAACCGCTTTAAACCACCAAACCGCATTGGGCCAGCGTGGTGGTGTTATGGCCTAAACTCCTCATGTGTTTCTTCCATGTAGGAAGGCCTGTGCCCAGCAGTGGGACGTATATAGGCTGGTGATGATGATGATACTCCTCCGAAACGGCTTAACCGATTTTCATTATATTTTATGTAGGTATAACCGATTTTCATTATGTATATTCAGTTAGGTCTGACAATCTATTTTATTTTTATCTTTTGGTCATTTTTTTATGGCAAAGCAACGTTTTTCGGGGTCAGCTAGTTAGGTATAAATCTTTAACTAAAGCCAACATTAATTGACAACGATTTCACTTTAATTTAGATCAACATTATCACCAGCCTATATACGTCCAACTGCTGGGCACAGGCCTTCCTACATGGGAAAAACACATGAGGAGTTTGGGCCATAACACCACCACGCTGGCCCAAAGGACTGGTTAAAGCGGTTTCAGTAACAACCAGGACCAACACTACGAATGGAGGAGGGAGAGATAAAAAAATATATTGACCGTTCCGAGATTAAAATGGCGAACATTGCTTTGTTTTTGTAATAAAATTAATGATAAATAACCCGACGTCAGACTTACGACAGAGCCTGACAAAGTGGAAAAATAGAGTAATCAGAATCACATTGAAAAGGATATTAAAATCAATAATGTCGATAAAGATAGAACAAAGAAAGTCAAAGAACACTTTATTAGGACAGAAAGAGACAGTGGTGTCAGAGCGAATGATAGTGAAGTGAAAATAGAAACAAATAAAAAAAATATATTGAGCGCTCCGGGATTAAACATGGCGGACATTGCTTTGTTTTTGTAATTAAATTAATGATAAATAACAACTTTACTAATACATTATATGAATTGACTTTGCTTCATTATCATCATCACCAGCCTATCTATCATCCCTCCCCCTGCTGGGCACAAACTTCTTACATGGGAGAAACACATGCGAAGTGTTGTTTTGATCAAAAATCATTATTTTTATTTATTTATTTATAGTTTTTAACCGACTTCAAAAACGAGGAGGTTCTCAATTCGGCCGGTATGTTTTTTTTTTTTTCTATGTATGTACACCGATTACGCCGAGATTACTGATCCGATTTACGTGATTATTTTTTTGTTCGATGCGGAATAGCTGCCATTTGGTCCCATAAAAATTTTTTCAAAAACAGTTGGGTACTTTGGTTTTAAATTTAAAAAAACTTAAATTATGAAGTCGTCTACATATGCGAAATTGGGAAGTTTTGCTTTTCAAATGACTTTTTAGTGAAACGATACGATAGTAGGAAACAATATAAGTTTACGATCACCCATTTAGCTTCGACCGTAGAATATTACCACTAAAAATTGTGAAAAAAAAATTTAAAACAAAAATTAAAACCGACTTCAAAAAACTGAAAAGAGACATATTTTAAACCTAGAAACATATTTTTGGAGTTGGTGCTAAGTGGTTTCCAAAAACAATAGAAAGTGAAGCACCGACTCCAAAAATATGTTTCTAGGTCTAAAATATGTCTCTTTTCAGTTTTTTGAAGTCAGTTTTAATTTTTGTTTTATTGTAAATCAACATAACCAATAACAAAGACACAAGAAAATAATTCTTTGATTAATCTAAATCGCTTCCTATTAGAGGAAAAGTGAAAAAAAAACAAAAACTTACGGAAATCCATATCAAAGGTAGTAGAATATTTGCTGAATAGTTTCCGACACGGGTATTTCATTATTTTCTTATTTATCCAAACCAACAATAAATAATAATTCACTAATAAAACTAATTTTAAAACTAAAATAATTTAAACAAAAAAGTTTCGAAAATTCCCGCGTTTCGAGCTTGGAACTCCGCGGTAAAAAAGGAAAAAAATTGCACCTTGCATGAAAAGGTTCAAATGCGTACTGGCTGCTTCCCACCTTCTTCCCTAATGTCCGTTTCCGAAAAAAAGCAACGACAGGTACCGAAATACAATAGATCAATATAACCAACCTTTTGTTGCTGGTGGCTAAATTCGGAACTACGTTTTGCTCATACTAAACTATGGTAACGCATAGACAGTGGCGCCGCTACACGAGAATTGATTATTCTTGTGAAACAAGGGGCCCGTATTATTTTGACAGATAGAAACGTCAATTGATTTGTAACTATTGTGTTCGAAGATAAACATGTCGTAACGGTTGTCTATTCATTCTACAACGGATTACTCGTGTTACATTGATTATAGTTATAATTGTGCAATTTTTTTCGATAAGATATACTTATACATACACGATGAACTTATGTGAAAGAAAGAAAGAAATATTTATTCAGCTAATTAAAAAAATATATCTTATATCTACATAAATAGTAAGTATAGGTAAGTAGTAGTAGTAGTAGAGTAGTAGTAGTAGTAGAGTAGTAGTAGTAGTAGTAGTGTAGTAGTAGTAGTAGTAGGTAGTGTGTAGTATAGTAGATATAAGATTTTTTATTTTTTATAACATAAAGCTGAGTGGTAGTCCGGTTCGGCGCTAGTAAGCGACTACCACTCAGCTTTATGTCATTTAAATTGTCAGATAAATTCATGACATTTCTATGAAATAATACAGCCAATGTTTCAATATTTCATACAAATGTCATGAAATCATTAAATGAATAAGAGTTTTTTGAAAGTGGCAAACCATTTCTATGAACTAATATAGTCCGTGTTTCAATTTATTGTCGCATTGACGGCACCACCCTGTATACTTATAGTATAGGAACATATGACGTCACCTGTTCCGTAGATTTTCTTTGGGGCGTTTTTTGGCGATGCGCCGCAGCGCAACACATTAACATACTTACCACTATATCTGTGAAACTATTGATCTTAGACATATTATTTCTTTTGCTTTATTAATTTATTAAAGTTGCATCCTACAACATATAACTTGTAGACGGTGTTAGTATAAGTTTTACCAAGGATATAAAGGTAATTATGTCACAGCCATTTTCAATTTCAAAAGTAGGCACGCCAAGCTTCAACGTAACATTACCATCTCAATAATATTAATAACCGTGTCCTCTTTGATTCCTCATCTAATTAATGCGGACACACGCATCAGAACTATTATCTGGTGGACAAAAGATTAAAATCAATAAAGCGAAACATGACGGCGTAATTTGAATGTAATCTGCGCCATCTTGGAGCGAATTGTGGCGCGAAATGTGACGGAGATAAAATATTTTTTTGTTTGTTTCATATTTTTATGTTTTTCTCGGCTCTTTTTGGCGAAGAGAGAGATAGAGTTACAAGAAATATTATTCTGGTCACATTTTACAAATTGATTTAGACGAAAATTAATATACATACTTATATTCTTTATTGCATTTTAGACATTATACATAAATTTAAAATTTACAATTTGTGAGCAAGGGTGGACTTATCTCATTATGTTTTTCTTTTAATTTCTTTTTGGAGCGATAACCAATATTTACGCGGGCGGAACCGCGGGCAACAGCTAGTAGCTTATTAAGCCTTCCTGGAGAAATTTCCAACTTTTTGATAGAAACCGCATCAAAATCCATGCAGTGGTTCGCAAGTTATTAGCGCACAAACAGACAGTTCATTTTTGACAATGTCAAGTTTTGACAATATTCAATTCATTGATGTTTTATAGAGTGATTTTAATTTAATTTAATTAATTAGTATTGAAACTAACAAAGAAAGATTTATTCAAGAGCAGTTTTGTCGTTGTATATTTGAGACTGATTGTGTCAAAAAACGTTCCCACGACAGACAGCAACAAAAAAACAAAACAATAGTCTTATGGACCTGTCGGTATTGTTGTAAATATGTACCAAAGAGAGTCGTAAAATCATTTGTGCAAGTTATTATTAGTTATAAATTAGTTTAGTTTTTTTTATTAAAGCCGTAAAACTAAATAATAGTTGGTGGTCAGCGGCGGCGGAGTTAAACAATGCCGGTTCTTTTAATCGGATGCGATGATGAAATAGACCTTAAAAATCCTGATACCATTTGTAACTTTCATTTGTTTCTCCTTCATTTGTTTGTTTATTGGTTTGAGGAGCGCTCTGGTTTCAATAACAGAAACAAAGTAACTTTCGCCATGTTCGATCCCGGGATGGGTCAATCAAAATAATCTCGAACTCCGTGTTTCGGAAGGCACGTTAAGCCGTTGGTCCCGGTTGTTACTGCAACCGCTTTAACCCACCAACCCGCATTGGGCCAGCGTAGTGCTATGGCCCAAGCTCCTCATGTGTTTCTCCCATGTCGCAAGCCCAGTAGTGGGACGTATAATAGACTGGTGATGATTTGTGTCTCCGGCAGTGTTATTTACTTTCTAGCTTTTGTGACGCGTGGATGTTGTCAGACAGATGAAATCCTGACTCTTCATTTTTAACCCCCGAAGAAAAGAGAGGGGTGTTATAAGTTTGACGTGTCTGTCTGTGTATCTGTGTGTCTGTCTGTGGCATCGTAGCGCCTGAACGAATGGACCGATTTTAAGTCAATTTTTTTGTTTGAAAGCTGAGGTGATTACGATGGTTATAAGCTGTTTATGAAGATCAGTTCAGGCGTTTGATGACTTTCAGCTCATTTTCTACATGATAATAGGGTTTTACTAACTTTTACAGATCCGATTAATTTGAATTTTTTTGTACTGTCACCTCGGTGACATTCCCATGACATAGGTATTATCCTTGAGCTGATCCTATCCCATCAAAAAGTCTGCGAAATGCTAAATTCTTTAGAAACTTACAGCAGATATAGCGTGTTTGGGCTCTTATGAATAGTCTCAATGATATGGTGTTGGATAGATGATTAATGACGCCGGGAGTTACTTAAAATTTTTAATTTTGTATTGTATTAGGTTTATATTAGCTCCCGGCGATAAAAAGAGGGGTTATATGTTTGACGCCTAGCCCACTGATTGAACACCGGCATCTAATGTAACGGCTGAAGTACAACTAGCCAAGTCATTGAGCGCAACGTTTAACCAGATGGCTGAACGTCAGGTCAGCCGTCTGGTTTAAATTAGCCATTCAATTGGACGCCTAGGCAGGTCGTTTAGATCGAAGAGCTTTTGTGTGACTGTTTGAGTCATTGGTAGGTTCAAGGTTATTTGTTTATGACCACATTTAACCAAAGCGATGTCGGTCATAAAGAATAACCTTGAACCTACCATGTCAGACCCACCATACCCCTAGCCCTACCCCTGGAGGTAGACTCAACCATACCACCGTTAGTAGTGCTGGGTGCTGGGATTTAATGGAAAAATAGAAAAAAAATAGATACTAGAAATTGTGAATATTGTCATTATATTTAGAAGTGAGTTTATCCTCAATAGAAATATCGTATGTATGTAGCTGGATCATCCCCTGAAGTACCAGGCTACCATATCTATGTAGGAGATGTTTAGCATACTGTTAATTTTATTTAAATAATAATCGTAGGGGTACAATAATAACCTCTGATATACTTGTGGTAGCCTGGTACTTCAGATTGGAAATATACTTTTATTAGGTGTGAACGGATCAAATGAATTAACGGACTAAATTACTTTCTCTTTGTCGCATCGGTTTAGTGTAATTAGAAACAATTATAAAATAAAAAAAAGAATTATGCTATTAACACCAGATTCGTAATACATATTTGGAAAAAAAAACCTGTAAACATGTAGTGCACATCACCAAAACTCTTCGGTCTAGTTCAACTACTTAACTATCGGGCTAGGCATCTAACTAAGTGGCGAATTGGACCAAATGGCGGCGACAGATATACGTACCATCGATTTATTTCTCGATGATTATTGATTATTGACCATTTTTATTGAATAATTTTGACAATTTATGAATGTTATTATTTATTGTTTAAATCTAATCTTATAAGCGCTTTGGATGTGTACTGTTAGCTGTAAGGCATGCCTGTAAAATAAATAAATTTATCGAGGAATCGATGCAGCGCGGATCTCTGGGCTACATTGTGCATGTAGGTAATGTGATACTAGTTGCACGTGTCCCGAGTCCCGCGTTCTGCTACGGATCCGGGCGCGCGCGGTGGTCCCTTGCCCTACAGGAGAATCATAATAATATTGTTACACTCACATATGCCGCCAAATCAAACATCATTTATAATAATAATATTCATACACTCACACCTATTATCTAGCCCAAAGTAAGAATCATTAATGCTCGTTTTCACTAACATTTGCCTAAGCAAATGTTTATTTATTTATTGCTTGTCACATGGTATTACGCATTTTAAAAAAAAGGGTACACAAAAAAGCTCGATATTAGGATTCCCCACGAGCTCACTGAAAGAAACCTAATGAACCGTGTACTCATTTGTGATTCTTTATTACGACGTAATAAAATCGAACCATTTTTGAAGAAGCTGATAACTGATGAAAAGTGGATCACGTACGACAAGAACGTGCGAAAAAGGTCGTGGTCAAAGGTCGGTCAGGCTTCACAGACTGTGGCGAAACCCGGGTTAACTCGCAACAAGGTGATGCTGTGTGTGTGGTGGAATTGGAAGGGCATTATTCATTATGAGCTGTTACCACCAGGCAGGACCAACGCTTCTGAACTCTACTGCGAACAACTGATGAGATTAAAGCAAGAATTTTGTTTGCTCGGACTAATCATAGACAAACAAATTACTTGGAAACAACACATTAACAAAATAAGATCAAAAATAGCTAGTTTCACATATGCATTCCGTGAAATAAAAAAAACAACCAACATACAAACGGCCTTAGTCATGTATTATGCATATGCGTACTCTTGGTTGAACTACGGAGTTATCCTCTGGGGAAACAGTACTGATGCGCCAACAGTATTTATTTTACAAAAAAAATTAATTCGAATTTTAGAAAATTTGGAAAATACAGAAAGTTGTAAACCGTATTTTATTAAACATGAAATTTTAACTTTACCAGGTATCTACATATTTCAAATCTGTAAGTTTGTTCGCCAACATACTGAATTATATAACAAGCGAGGAGAAGCAACAATAAAATACCCTTCGAGATACAAAAATAAATTAGTACTTCCCGCGTCTCGATTAAAACTCTACTCCTCAGGCCCCTACGTCATGTCCATTAGAATATACAATAATTTGCCAAGACAAATACAAAATGAAATTAGTGAAACAAAATTTAGGAAAAGTCTTAAACAACTATTAATAAATAAGAGTTACTATTCCTTAAATGAATATATGAACGATAAATCCTTATAATATTTAAAATAAACAATGACGAAGTATTTTAATGCATAATAAAATGATATATTTACCTAATAAATAATTAAATAATTAAATGTAATAAAATATGTAATAGTTCATATGCTGTAATTTAATTCATTATTATTATAATAATTTATTTAAGAATAATTATTGAATTTGTACATTAATAATGTTTGTGGAACGTCTTCCTCTCTCCTAAATTGTTGTACCCGACAGGGTCCGAAATTGTACTGGCATTTTAAATATTTAACATCTATGTAACATATTTTGGAATACAATAAAGATTGAAATTGAAATTGAAAAGAAGTTGAGAGAAAGCGGCCGGAATTAATCCACAGAAGGGGTGTGCCGTGTGGTTTTTCATCATGATAACGCTAGACCTCACACATCCTTAGCCACTCAGCAAAAATTAAGAGAGTTTGGCTGGGAGGTGTTAATGCATCCGCCGTTTAGTCCTGACCTTGCACCTTCAGATTTCCACCTGTTTCGCTCTCTTCAGAATTCTCTAGGCAGTGTCAGGTTAACATCACGAGAGGACTGCCAAAACCACTTTTCGCGGTATTTTGATCGGAAGCCCCAAAATTTCTATAGCAATGCACAATGGGATCATGTCCCTACCTACAAGATGGCAAAAAGTTATCGAACAAAATGGTACCTACATACTTTAGTTAAATGTAAATAAACTATATTAAAAAATAGTTTGAATTTTCTTAAAAAATGCGAAGAAACTTTTTCCCCAACCTATTATATAGGCAGGTCACAGTGAGAATATTATGTTTTACAAAATATGGTTTACATGATATCATTTGGTCAATATTAAATATAATTCTAATACATTTCTTTTGCAGTATAAATAAGTCTTGTATGTCTTGTGTACGGTTAGTGAAAACGAGCATTAATGACTGATTAATGACTGAGTTAAAAATTGCTAAGAGACTCTTAACGCTAACGTTAAGAGTCTCTTAGCGATTTTTATCTCGGTCTGTCTAAGGGAGATAGAAAGATACAAATGTCGTTAAGAGTCACCTAAGCCTAGGGAATGGTTAGTGAAAACGGACATAAGGGCTTGTGTTATGGATACTAGATAACGGAGAAATAATGATAATAATATGTATATAAATATGAGACTTATACTAAACTAGCGACCCGCCCCGGCTTTGCACGGGTGCAATGCTTATGTAAATATTATGTATGTATTATACATATAAACCTTCCTTAAGAATCACTCTATCTATTAAAAAAAACCGCACCGAGTAGTGCCCAAGGTGCTACGAGCGTCTACAGGCTACGGTAATAACGCGTGAGGCCGTGAGTAGTGCCCAAGGTGCTACGAGCGTCTACAGGCTACGGTAATAACGCGTGAGGCCGTGAGTAGTGCCTAAGGTGCTACGGGCGTCTACAGGCTACGGTAATAACGCGTGAGGCCGAGAGTAGTGCCCAAGGTGCTACGAGCGTCTACAGGCTACGGTAATAACGCGTGAGGCCGTGAGTAGTGCCCAAGGTGCTACGGGCGTCTACAGGCTACGGTAATAACGCGTGAGGCCGTGAGTAGTGCCCAAGGTGCTACGAGGGTCTACAGGCTACGGTAATAACGTGTGAGGCCGTGAGTGGTGCCCAAGGTGCTACGAGCGTCCATAGGCTACGGTAATAACGCGTGAGGCCGTGAGTGGTGCCCAAGGTGCTACGAGCGTCTACAGGCTACGGTAATAACGCGTGAGGCCGTGAGTGGTGCCCAAGGTGCTACGAGCGTCCATAGGCTACGGTAATAACGCGTGAGGCCGTGAGTAGTGCCCAAGGTGCTACGAGCGTCTACAGGCTACGGTAATAACGCGTGAGGCCGTGAGTAGTGCCCAAGGTGTTACGAGCGTCTACAGGCTACGCTAATCGCGTACCATGAGGCGGCCTTTTGTTTGACACCCTAGAAAGAAAAAGTAAGCATACTGCCCTTCCATTTTGCCCCTTCAAAAATTCAGTTTTTTCTGCTAACTACACCTCTGACGTCACATACTCGACGTAATGAGATTTTGATATTACTAAGCGCAGAGGCGACGCAGCGAGAGTCACCGTAGCGAGACTCGACGTAAAGAGAGTCGACGCAGAGGGAATGATTCGTTCCTTGACTCTATTTATATATAACGTCTCACCTGATGATGTAAACATTTTTTTCTAATTCCGCCCCAAACCTTTTAAGTAACTAACAGATGTAACTTATTAATCCTTCCGCCGCAATTGGCTAGCCGACTGTGGAAGTTCTTAAAGGATTATCAGATTAACTCTGGTGGTAATTCATGTTTCAATTGCATTACTTTAAAGATTGCCTCTGCGTTTTGTTGTTCAGTTCGAAAAAAAAACATAAAAATTTAAATAATACGTAAAGAGACATGCTTACGTTGAAGATTACTACCTAAGATCTACCTACTAATTTCATTTTGTAATAATAAAGCATACAAAAAATATTAAGTAGGTATAAAGTTAGGTTCGTGTCGTGACCCATAATTTAATAAAATCAATCTTGTTTTCATTTCAGATCCGATGTGTAAATTACAATAATTTTAATCGGTTAATTTTAGTTTATTTATAGGCATAAGTTTTTTTTTCATTTCTGTAATGATTTTTAGTGGTTTTTTTATGTTGTGTGTGTGTTCATACAAATTTCATTTCAATACATATTTTCTCTTATTGAAATTTAATTACAATAATAATAATAATAATAATCAAACACTCACACTTATTATCTAGCCCAAAGTATGCATCATTAAGAGATTGTGTTATGAATACTAGATACTGTATAAATATTGATAATAATAATTATAAATATTAGAAATATAAACATATACTTAAACATCCATTACTCGCAAACAAATGCTGGTACTCATCATATAAACATTTGCTCCTACCGGGATTTGATCCCGGGACACTGCCCGGGACCTCTTGACCGAGTAGCCTGCATAGCAAGGGGTACAGACCGCTTGACCAGCCGGTCGTCAATATTAATTACCTGCTTCGAATAATCCATGACAAAAATTTGCATTATTCTCCGTGGGAACGCGAGCTGTCAGTTTCCGCGCCCAAATCAACAGTGACACTTTTTTGTTCTGAGACAAAAGACGCGCCGCGTACTGCCATTGTCTATGGCCGCAACGCACGTGTCTAAAGCGGGCTTTGTTTTTTGTTTACACTTTTTTTGATGGGCGTATTGGACACCTGTAGAGTCATTCACAACTCGTAGTAATAGTTGGGTGATTTGCGCGTTGCAGGCACGTTTGGTTGACAGGTTTTTTTTCAAATCATCAATGAAGTTTTCATTACTTTTGACTTTATACCGTGTCTTTTTTTTCTAGTTTTTGGCGGCGGACTCCTATAGAGACATTCATTCATGTTAGTGGGAGTTTCGTTTAGGGAATTGCGTGGGAATGTGAAGATGTGAACTGGGTGATGAGTCATTTCGATCGACTGAAGTCTAAAGTCACTTGAAGATTAGCACAAGTTCTGAGGAGCTCGGTGGCGTATTTGTATTTTGTTTATAATGTATTATTATTATTAACGAATAACGACAGACTTTTATGTAGCTGAACAACCAAACAAACGTTTTATTGCCATAAAAAAAATTGATAAAAATGTCAAAAAAAATTCTCAGACCTACTGAACGTTGTATACATATAAATATACTAGCTGTCCCGGCAAACGTTGTTTTGACTTTATTAAAAAAAATGACCAAAAACAAAAAAAAAATAGTAGCCGATTCTCAGACCTACTGAATATACATATAAAATTTCATGAAAATCGGTCGAGCCGTTTAGTAGGAGCACGGTAACTAAAACTGTGAGTCGAGAATTTTTAATGCAAGATGTAATATCACTTGATGAATAAAGTTATGTACATAAGGATGCAGACTTGCTGTATTATGTAGGTATACTTATTTCTTATGAAAAAGTTATATAAAGTCAGTACTTATAGCCTACCTATTATATCTTTTTATTATTCACACAATAAGTCTTAGTATGAATGCAGCATTTTGAAAGTTACACTCATGCGTGCCTTGACACTGACTCACACCTCCAAAGGATATCCTTTAAGCCATTGACAAAATTAACTTCCTAATACAAACTCCTTTCCCACGTTCGACACAAAACAAGTGCAATGATGGACACAAACCTTTTTGCACCTTCTTGTCAAAAAGGTTGCATATTTTAAAATGAAGCAGTCGTACGAAAGAGTTCCTAAAAGCTAAAGTAGGAAGGCTTAAACTTATTTTGACAGTTTGGTAAAATAATGCAATATTGTCTACGGAGTTTGTGTAATCATTAGATGACGATTTGCTTATCTTGGTGCCTGTAGGCTCTTTAGAGCCTACTTTTTTATACCGGTAAATTTTTTATATTTAAGGTTTTATACTGAGAGTACGCGGGAGAAAGATTCTCTGAAACTGTATAAAGCTGGCACGCGACCACTTTGGTTCCAATTTGTGAGGATGAACTTTATGCCAGTGGCGAGCGGTACGATGTTAGAAAGAGGCCGTGGGCATCATGGCAAACAATTCCTCAGAACACACCAAGTTATAGTGTTTATATCCTCTCTGATACAAACGGTAGAACACACACAAGAAAGCTCTCCTTAGGCTTAAAGGTTCAACTTGTGAGCTCGGGATCGTCGACAATTCTCATTCTCATGTCGACAATTCTCATTCTCATGTCGACAATTCTCATTCTCATGTCGACAATTCTCATTCTCATGTCGACAATTCTCATTCTCATGTCGACAATTCTCATTCTCATAGGATCTCATCTTTGGACCACGTTAAATGGTACAGAAGTAACTTTATTATGCTGTGAGTAAAAATCTTATTTTAATTTAATTAAGTACTTCTTGATTAAAAAATATACACATATAATAAGTGACACATTGTGTTTATTTTTTTCAAATACCTATTATTATTATTAACATATTACATATTATTATTTTAGACCAATGTTTTTAATAATTATTTGAAAACAAGTTACGGAAGTAATATAAAAATTTTAAATTTAATGACGATAATCTTCATGATAATTACTCAACCCTATACCGTAATGATATATTTATGTCAAGCGGCGTAATCCCTCCGGAGGGCTATGACAATGGAAAATCAATTGTGTCTGGAATCTGATGCTTGGCAAGTTTATGTTTTGATATTGTTCATATTTCAATTTTCATGTCCTTAATAAAAATCTTTGCTTGCAGCTAAGTCGGTAAAACGAAAACGGTCCATCAAAATTCAATCTTTGATTTGCAATTTAGAAATTCTTAAACATCATCAAAAACAAAACCATACCATGTGTTCTAATTTTGCCATTTTTGCTACCCAACCCTAAAGGTAAGCAACGGCAAAGGTGAACATACAGCCAGTAACTCAACGCGCTACGTTTATCATCCCATGTTTTTACAAAGTTCCGTTCCGTTTTACGCGGATTATGTGATTAGTGTGTTTGTAACAGGAACAAGAGTTATTGATGTTGGGGTGATGTTAATCCGTCGTTGCGAACATCTGGGCATTTGAGCTCTGCGTTAGGAGGAACGTTAAATTTATTGGGTTTTTTAAGAAAAGTCTAGCAATAAATACTTACACATACAAATAGGTACGGTTAATGTGACCTTTGTTGCAAATGTAAATCAATGCATGTATGTACCCACTACATAATAGTTAAAGGAAAATTCTGGTAGTAAAATGGCTATGGTATTTATGTCTATTGTTTAGTTTTCTTCAGTTATTATTTTTAAATATTTTTTTATGTATTTGTTTATAACACAAAAAATTGTTCCGCTAACCGAAAAAAATACATACAGTGGAACATATAACCTCCTTCTTTTTTGAAGTCGGTTGTATAGAAATATACCTGATAAACGTAGTAGTAGAGGAGACGTGGAAGATCGATCTTCACCGATCTCATAACTCGATGAGACATATTTTTTATCAAATATAATTTATAAAGAAATATGCCTATGATAACTTGCCTATCTAATAGTGAAGGTGATGAAAAAAAATTGATTAAAATTAATTAAATTAAAAATAGCTATGAACACTTTATCATAGGCATATTTCTTTATAAATTATATTTGATAAAAAATATGTTTTATTGAGTTATCCGATCGGTGAAGGTTGATGTTCCACCGCCTCTTAGACTATAGGTATATGTACTCTTTCAGGAGCTAGTGTAGATTTAGTATCTAGGATTCATAATACCTTGGTATTGTAACTAAGTAAGCATTAAAAACAATCCACAATTAGAATACACCAGTCGACAGCACATCAATGGTAACTGTTCGACCTTGAGACCGCCCTTACTGCGTTCGTAACAGAGGCGGTTTTCGTAGAACAACTGTTACACTTGACGGGCTGCCGTGTGTACCAAAGGCAACATTGTATCAGAAGTTAGCAATGCGCGAACGTGCCTCTGAGCCGATACAGGCTGCGCGTGAGCGTGATTACAACTAAACATCTTGTGAATGACACATTGTTGTGTTAAACTATCGGTAAATTATTGTACGGAGCAAGTAGGGCTGTTGACTATTTGTAGCAAAGATTTCGTTTAAAAGGGAAGTTGACAACTTTTTTTTTATTTCATAAATAAGAAGTTTATAAGTCATAAAGAAATATTGCAAAAGAAACAGTATGTCTAAGGTCAATAGTTTCACAGATATAGTGGTATGTTTGATGTGTTGCCGCGCATCGTCCAAAAACGCTCCATAGAAAATCTACGGCACAGGTGACGTCACATGTCCCCATATTACTAAGAAATGTATGGGCGTACTGACAAAATTAATAATAACTTGTACGTATGTACATACGTTCAATTAGGGTTTATTCATTTATTAATTAGCTACCTAAGAATATGCATTAGAATGCTCCGTCCAGATTTTTTATATCTATTTTAGGATTAGAACTATGAATGAAAATATGTATACTAAAGCTCTTCTTTATGGTTATACTAGCCTAGTACTTCAAGTTGGAAATTCACATGTTTTAATGATCAATTGAATCAACGAATCTTTTTGGTATGGGTATTCCATTATATTCTTTCATCATACATAGCATGAAGGAATCATATGAACCTTCTGGTGTGCCATGGATAAAAAAAATCTCGTGGTCCACCGGCAATAAACGCTCCAATTGATTTAAAACAAACAAGGGTGACGGCCAGCCTAAAGCGGTCACCGTACCACCGTGTATGCCTTGCCTCTCATGAATAAAAAAATATTTCCTTAACTCAGCACAATTCAACAACTCCGGTTAGAAAATAGTTGATTTAACATAGGTTAGTTACCCGGTTGGAAGAAGGGATTTTTCTTTTTCTGCGCGTTGTCAGAAAGATGCGTACATAATTACAGATTTTTTTTTTGTATTACCTACTTAAGCGTTCTAGTAGTATAAAATCTGTATATTTCATTTTCCTCGAGAAAAACTTAATGACAATGTCACTGGTTGACGAAGTAAGAACACAAAAATTTATTTGTGAAACTATAATTAATGTAATCAACTAATAAATCAGTGGCTAACAAAGTGTGTGACGAACGGACAGACATAAAATAAATTTAGGAAATTTAATCGGCGAATAGAAAAGTAAAGACATATTAGTATTCCCTCAGATGAAACAGATGAACGTCTGTTTCCAAGATGGCGGTTTTACTGCGCACGTTTACCGCCTTTTTACTAAAAAAATAACCTCAAAGTATTTCTGGTTAAAATGATTTCAGTGACGCATTTCCAACGACTCGCTAAATGATTGTAAGTAACAAGTTGGTAATTGTTTATACATGGCAGACTGCCCGCCCGAGTAAACACTAATGTATACTTTGTGCGAATTGCTTTTAGAAGGATTTTTTTTAGTAAATAATCTTTGAAGATTATGACGCACGAGGGCCCATAATAATAGTAATTGCACTTGCAGAGAAAATAGCAAATACCTACTAGTTTCTCCTAATTTCAAACTTTAAATGACTGGGCTGGATGATGGGTTAGTTCCCCGCGTTTTTTGTGGTTGTTTTACTGGCCTGGATGCTGACCTTTCGGCCATATGTCTCAATTAAATCATCTTGCTTTATGTAATTATTGCATTGAATTGCATGTGTACCACATTTTAACGCTATTTATTTATCACAACGTTCACCCCGAGACAAAAAAAAAATCGTAATTATTGTAATAAAAATCTTAACCAACACCATCGAATGGCGCCAAAAACTCCTCAAAGAGTACTGTACTATGCAATAAGAAAAGAGAGTTTGATGATTAGTTATACAAAGTCATTCACGCCATAAAAAACTGCCATATCATACCTTAATAAGTTCATACGAACTTTGACGAATAACTTACTAAAAAAAAATATAATTTATGGATTAGGTACTACGCACTCAAAAAAAGGCTTTACAGTCCTGGTTACAAGCCTTTTGCCCCACAAAAAAAACTGCCAGTAATCGTATCATACCATAATTCGTCAAAAGTCAACAGTCCCCAAATATGTATACCACATCACGCACGAAAACGATCTATTAAAGTCGTACGTGCGCATGCGCTGGTCACAGAGAGCTTTTTGGGATTTTTTCCGATTCTATTTGTTGTGTTACGGATCTATATTTGTTTTTATTGCACCGGAATGCATTCTGGTAGTCACGAAATTGACATTAGGACCGGGGCGGCAAATCGTAAAGTTTTCCAAAGATGCAATAGTTTAAATTGTAAAGAAAAATGACTCGCGGATTAAAAATGTCAAACACTCTAAGGTGTTTTTATGTCGAGGAACGACACTTAAGCCTATAATTTTCTAGTAAGAGGAAACCAATGCGCTTGAAGTTTTTAAGCAAAAATAAAAACCTACTTCAAAACAAAACAATATATTTATTAAAAAGTTATTGAAACTATCCAAAGTGTAGCACCGACTCGAAAAAAAAAACTATTAATGAAACAAGTACAAGTTACCCAATTAAATTTAATTATGTTTTTCTTTTTAGTGATTTGAAGTCGGTTTAATTTGTGTTTTTAAATATATTTTTTTCACAATTTATAGTGAATAACTTTGAAGGTCAAAGCCAGATGTGAAACAGTGGACTAACCTGATAGTATTCCAACGTAAAAAGAATTATCATAAGCACAACTGAAAGAAATATTTAAAAAACTAATTTTATCTTATGCCTGCGACAGACGTAAGTACCTAACATCTCATAAATACAAAATGAAAAATATGAATATCTGACTATCTATAGCAGGCTTTATTACCTATTCTATCTTTTTTATAATAACTCATACATTTGTGAAGAGACTATCAAGTACCTATCAACTAATTAACCGATTTATAAGAAATCTCATACCAAAATTTATACCCGCGTAGCATGAAGCCTGACGTATACCTACATATTTCTTTATTTGACTTAAATAGGCATATTTTCAATATTTGTATACTTATAACAAAAACCTGTCCTGATAACTGAAAAGCACGATAAAAACTATCACAATGCGACATTTTTATTTAAGACCACAAATAAAAAAAGAAGAATTTCTATTCTTAGAAGAGGCCTCATATTGGGCGGCCATTTGTAAAATGTTTGTTTACGGTCAAGATGGCTACCGCACCGCGCTCGGAGTCAACATAAACTTGAACTGGTTTTTGGAATAAGAAAAATGTGTTATTGTTTGGTTCCGTATGCATCGAAGGCTTGAAGATTTTTCCGTTTTGCAGACAAGAAAAATTCTTGTTCTTTTACTGTGAAAACCTGATGCTTTTTTATACAACTAGATGAGTTTAGATGACAAACAAGTTTGACGGTCCACCTGTTGGTGAGTAGTTACCATCGCTTATAGACGCCTGCATTAAAAATCACTTGGTATTGCAGGTGCGTTGCTATCCTAAGACCTAAGACGAAATGCCTTGCATGCCCAGTATTTAAAGGATTACCAACTTTCTCGTCTATGAATCTTACCCCGACAGATCCATGTATAAAGCATGTATAAAAATTGATTTTTTTTTCTAATTTGAAGATTCTACCTTAATTAATTAATGCGAGAAAGCACTTTAATTAAGAAAAAAATAAAATTATTTATGTCTGATTTTAGTATCAGGTAAGTCTTTTTAACGATATAACTATCGATATACTTAACTACTATTTTTTTGGGTGGTGCCATCAAGACGACAATAAATTATAACATGGGCTATATTAGTTCATAGAAATGATTTGCCACTTTCAAAAACATCTCATTCATTTGATAAGTTCATGACATTCTATGAAATAAATGCAGCCAATATTCAAATTTCATACAAATATCACGAAATTATTAAATGAATACGATGTTTTTGAAAGGTCCGAACCATTTCTATAAAGTTATGTAACCCATGTTTCAATTTGTCATATTGACGGCACCACACTGTGTATTGAGTGCTATGTACAAATGACAGCACATCAAGTGTAACAGTTGCACTAGTAAAGCCGCCTCTATTACGAACGTAGTAACAGTGGTCTCAAGTTCAAACTGTTACGCTTGATGTGCTGTCGACTGTACACCCTTAGTGTCCTAGATGGCTTTTTCACGAGATAAAATATATTTTTCAACCAAAACTTACACCGTTACCTAGCAACCACTATACACAGTATTCGGCTACAAAAATAAAATAATAATATAAAAAGATGTTCTTAGACACTTAGTTTGGTACTTATCAGAATCATTTTTGCCATTTTATGTATACCAAGCATAATATGACTCAACATTACCTGATGTAAAGCGGTAGAAGAGTCCATATGCGAAGACAGCTAGTGCAGTTTAGACACTGCTCTAGCCGCCTCCAACTTGCCGGCACAAAAGCAACTAATAATACTACGGCGATATATTGAAGAAAAATCGCTTTTATTGTCACTGAAAGATCCTATATCTGACAATTAGATGTGCATTTCTTCATTTTTTTATTAATGCATTTTCCCTCGATACAATTATTTCCAAAAAAGACCCTAATTTTTTTGTATTGATATTATTCTGATCGTAGCGTTAATGGTCAAAACTGTTTTGTCAACAAAACCCTATTGACATAACTCATGCGTTATGCGACAACTTAATATACTTTATGCTCATTCATTCAAAGTTTAAATTTCAATGTGTGTAATGGAGCCTTACTATTGGCTCGACTTTTTTGAGGAGCATGGCCGCCATATTTGTTTGTTTATATCAAGCAAGATGACAGAGAACTCACATGAATGGAAAGTGCAAGTTTCGAAAAGAATGTCGCTTTAAAAATTACGTTTTTTTATGTCTACAGCGAGTCAATGATTATCTGGTCTAAAAATGTGGATTTTGAAGATATTAATTATAATCATTACCATCAAGCATGAGATTCCAGACACAATTGATTTTTCAATTGTCATAGTCCCCCGGTGGTATAACGCCGCTTAACAGATTAACATGCACGAATAAGCATGGAGATGCTAGAGTTTACGAATTTTGACTGACTCATCCGAAATCGACCATGAGAAAGTTGCCTTGTTTTCGTAATTAAAACAAGAGCGCTTAAGCCACAACTCCCCACCAAGCTGAAATTATAAAAGCTGGGATGTAATCTAATGCTTCTTTCTTACAAGCTTGTCATATGAATATTACAAGAATTTTGTGGTGTCTCTGGATTCATCATCATCTATGACGACCGGCTGGTCGAGCGGTCTGTATCCCTTGCTATACAGGCTACTCGGTCAAGAGGTCCCGGGTTCGAATCCCGGTAGGAGCGCAAATGTGTGTATGATGTGTACGAGCATTTGTTTACCAGTCATGGATATTTATATAATTACTAGCTGACCCGCAAATGTTGAATTGCCATAAAGAAATGTCCAAAAAATAAAATAGATAATAGCCGATTCTCAGACCTACTGAATATACATATAAAATTTCATGAAAATCGGTCAAGCCGTTTCGGTGGAGTATTAGATATTTACATTCATAATATTATTCAATATTTCTCCGGTATTATCATATCATACATAACACAAGCTCTTAATGATGCTTACTTTGGGCTGGATAATAGGTGTGAGTGTATGAATATTATTATTATTATTATCTATCACCAATTATCAACACCACCATACGTCCCACAGCTGGGCACATGTCTTCGAGTTTGGGCTTTAACACCAGTAGGTAGTGGTGTGGAATATTATTATCATAATCAAGAGTTATTGATTATGATTATAATATTTTCTTCAAAGCTTGTTTTCTAAGACACGGTTATTTGATAAATATACTGCGAAATGAAAATATGTTACAAAACACTGTTGAAATAAACATACGATGAAACAATCATACCACGATTTCATTATACTCGCCATAGATAAGACTTCAACGCAGTCAGGGCTTTGTTCAAAAGTACTTTTTTGTTAGAATAGAATACAATGTTTATTTGCAAGAATATGGTTTATAAGATTTTATACAATCATAAGAGTCCGACATATTCTATTGGCGTGGTCAAAATGTAAATATGTTTAAGGTTGGTGCCGTCAATACGACAATAAATTATAACATCGGCTATATTGGTGCATAGAAATGGTTTGCCACTTTCAAAAACATCTAATTCATTTGATGATTTCATTACTTTTTTATGAAATAATGCAGCCAAAATGTTGTTTTATTTCATACAAATGTCATGAAATTCTCTAATGAACAAGATTAGGCTACGGCAACAAGTTGTGAGTAGTTCCCAAGGTGCTACGAGCGTCTATAGGCTACGATGACAACGCGTGAGTAGTGCCCAAGGTGCTACGAGCGTCTATAGGCTATGGTAACACTGCATGAGTAGTGCCCAAGCTACTACGAGCGTCTATAGGATATGGTAACAATGCGAGAGTGCCCAAGGGGCTACGAGCGTCTGTAAGGTATGTTAACAACGCGTGAGTAGTGCCCAATGTGCTATGAGCGTCTATAGGCAATGGTAACCACGCATGAGTAGTGCCCAAGCTACTACGAGCGTCTATAGGATATGGTAACAATGCGAGAGTGCCCAAGGCGCTACGAGCGTCTGTAAGGTATGTTAACAACGCGTGAGTAGTGCCCAAGGGGCGTAAGGTATAGTAGTAAGGTTCTTTTTCGCGATTTCGTAGCTCACCATATAGTAAAAGTTGATTGTAATAATGTGTCGAATAAGTCCTTATTACATGACTACTCTGTTTTGCAGCACCTTGTGTATCTGTGATCGATCACTCATTGCACGAAGGTTCTAACTGTAATTTAATATATCAAAAGGCGTCCATCTGTCTGTAGTTTTGCTGAACAAAAACTTTACGTAATTTGACACGCAGTGTTTTGATAAGTAACTTCATATAAGGGACAGAGTTTTTCTAGGAGACATTGATGACTATGTGAGAAAATATTTGATAAACAATAAATATAATATGAGTCATTGATCCACGGATCCAATAAAACTAGAACAGGAGCGATTGCTACAGAGGTAACGGGGCAATCCGTGGGCCTAATTCTGGGAACACACTTTAATTTTAAATTTAAGTACAGTATATCTCTTTCTCGCAATACGTCATAGGAAAAAGATAGCAAGAATCTGTTTAGAGCTGTCAATTAAATTTAGATATATTTCATTGAAACCATAGACAATTTTAGACGGCATGTACGGAGGTGCCTCCTAAACACTGCATTTTAGCACGTTCAATAAGGTCGAAAATTGAACGCACCTTTCTAAATGTCAATTTATATGACAGTGATCCTTTTCGTATTCGTTTTGAAAGAAAGAAATAAACTGAACTTAAATTTAAAGTTAGCATGTGTTCTCCAGAATTAGGGCCATTGTATAAATATAAATACTTGAATAAAACAATTTGTCGGAAAAAATATTAAAATGACTTTGAGAACTTTTTAAAATCATCAGAACCCTATCTTTCAAATTAAAAGAGACATCTTTTAATTAAAAATAAGACACATTTAATTAATCTCGTGAAACAGGAAATGTAGGAATCAATTCCTTGCATGCTTAATTGCGAGGCTTAATCCTATATACCAGCTCTATTGTCACTAAAGCACTGTCACTAAAACTGCAATTAAGTCCTTAAGCAGTCGGTGTGCTCCAAGAACCCAAGGTCCCAATGTTTCTTTAAATTTAAAAGAAAACCCATGAAGAGAAAATAATAAAAAGACATCCGTACCTGTTGTTTTTACTTTCATTGTAACTAAAACTATTTTCCAAAACACAACACTAAATACAATCACCCATCACGCACTTCAAGATACAAAATAAAGAAATATTATACCATTAATAAATTAGAAATAAAACTTAAAAAAGTAAAATTGTCTCTGGTCCGCGGAAAACCGCGCGAAACGTTGCGCGCGTGCTGCAACTGTCAAAGTAAAATCGAGTACAGTTTTTCCAGGTTATCTGCACTTCCTTGTTTTTATTAAGTCCAATGTCACAGAATGGTGGAGTCAGCTGCAGTCTTGTGCAAGAAGAGTCGTTATACATGACCCGGTAGACATTTTAGCACGTGTTATTAATTAATATCGATGAAATCTATACTAATAATAAAAATTAATGCGAAAGATTTTCTTGCGTCCAAAGGCTACGTACGGTGACACATCAGGCCACCTGTATGCTTGTTGGCCACCTTTGGTTTGCGTCAGTGTATAAATCGCCGCCGTCTGGTTTAATCAGTCGCTTAACTGGACGGCTAGCCCGTTGATTAAACGCCGGCATCCAATTGAATGCCTAGCCCGATAGTTAATTGAAGTTGACTAACTGTAAGTTGATTATACTTATCCAACGTGTAATATACCTACATTGTATTTAGACATAATTAATTAGGTAATAGTTTATATTCCACAGCGAAGAGGGGACTCTTCTACTACAGGTTTCAAAAACTTAACAGAAGAGATCCCGAAACATGTAAAATAAATTCTTGTAAGGAAAATAAACAAATTTTGAATTAAACAAAAAAACAAATTTTTGAATTCGAATTTAACTAGACTCATATAACGTTTAAGGAGTTTGTCGTCTTGAATGGATCTTGTACTGAAAAGTTTTGGATTGATTGGTAGGTTCAAGGTTATTTTTTTATGACCATATTTATAACCGACATCGCTTTGGTTTTAAGTGGTCATAAAAAAAACTTATAGGTTCAAGGTTTTTAGCTAATCACTCAAACAGTCCCACAAGATCTTTTACATTTAAACGACCGGCCTAGGCGTCCAATTGAATGGTCAATTTAACCAGACGGCTGACATGAATGTTCTATTTCGACATTGTAGGGTCTTAGGGGACTTGGGATATCCCTGTGAAATTCTTCTAGTCTATCTGATTTGCGTTTATGAGCTAACGTCCGCCCTACAATGTCGAAATAGAACATTTAAGGGATATCCCAAGTCCTGGCTGGGTGGCTCAGTGGTTGGAGCAGTCGCCCGGATTGCGAAAGATCGCGGGTTCGATTCCCGCCTCAGGATGTGAAATTTTTCTAGTTTTATATTATTTTAATTACTAAGTAATTTTTCAAACATTTATAATAATGTTAAAATCAAAAATTAAGAATTAAGTATTCGAGATTTATAAAGTTACTATCGATTCCACTGTAAGACTTGCGTTAGCTTAAGCATTAAAAATTAAAGACAGCCACTGACCTCAATACGGATTACTTAGATGTAGAGACATCACACTAATACCTACGCCTACAATGTGTAGTGAAATTAAGCATACCTAGGACAGTTATTTTGCTGCGGTCCGAAGTCCAACTATCAATTCAAGGGTAGCAAAATAGCAAGTATTACTGGTATTACTTAGCTGGTTATCGTTAGCTAATTGTTTTTTTAAGGAGCTCGGTGACGTAGTAGACGAAAACAGAGCAACTTTCGCCATGGTCTTTTTTTTTCATTGGGTCAGATTTTAAAAATTCCGACTAAACAGATGGTCAGAATTGCAAATCGTCACCTTGTCAAATGGTCAGAGCACAGTCCTACAAATTTAAAAAATATTGCAACATTCTGTATTTCAATTCAAAATAAAACAGCTATATCCAAACAAAATATCACTCCAATTTTAAAAATATATTAAAACTTACTTTGTTTAACGTACAGACGACAGCACGTCAAGTGCAACAGTTGCACTACGAAAGCCGCCTCTATTACGAACGCAGTAAGGGCGGTCTCAAGGTCAAACTGTTACGCTTGATGTGCTGTCGACTGTACATTTAGCTAATTTATGTAAGACAATCGAAAGAAGAAATTGAAATTATGATTTTTTGATCTTCTACTTTATTCCTTTCAGTATTTACACATTTTCAGTAAATATTTATATTTTTTACTGTACCAAACTGACCTTTTAAAAATGTGACGATTTGCAATTCTGACAATCTGAAAGTCTTATGTTTTGAAAGTCTGACCAACTGAAAACATAGGAAAATTTGTTATCTCAATCTCCTCCGTGCTTTGTAAGGCACGTTAAGCCGTTGATCCCGGTTGTTACTGCAACCGCTTCAACCCACCAACCCGCATTGGGCCAGCGTGGTGGTGTTACGGCCCAAACTCCTCATTCTCCCTTGTAGGAAGGCCTGTGCCCAGCAGTGGGACGTATATAGGCTGGTGATGATGAATTGCTTTTTTGGTTAGGTATAGATTGAAAGAAATTATTTATTTTGCATATTTGAAATATAGAACAAACACAACATAATATAATCGGCGGTATTACCTCCAGATTCTGAAGCAGACTTCGTTTCGCTTCTGGAGTCCAGAAGCGAAATAACCTTAATCTGTCAAGCGGCGTTAAGCCCCCAGAAATCTATGACAATTGAAAATAAATTGTGTCTGGAATCTGATGCTTCACAGGTGTGGTAGCGAGTTTACTAAAATAATTAATAGTGACAGGAAATATAGTACGATTTGTAATTTAAATAGATTTTTAGGGTTTATAGTTTATTCACATAGGTTTAGGTTTTTTTACTAGGTGTTCGACCCGTACGTAGGGTTGTATGGGTAGGTATGTAGGTACGGCCGACAACAAAAGTAGCTGAACCCTTTAGTAACATGTCACAAGGACTCTAGCGTCAATATAGTACGGTAGCAACTATATAAAGTACGTGGAGAAGATCGGTGTGACATGGAACGATCGATCACAGAAATAGCTGAAAAGTACCATGGCACAATAACTATGGCGTTAATATAGTACGGTAGCAACTATTCAGTGCGAGCGCAATAGTCGGTCGGTGTGAGATGGTACAAAAGTGTTGAGCTACTTCTGTGGTCGACTGTACCAACGCCTTTCTTATTTCAACCGTGAAACAGTTCGCTGTGTTTCGGATCCATAAAACAAGTGTCGCAAGTATGTCAATCCAAGATAAATAGGTATTCTGCTTGATGTTTTCTACATCGTAAAGTAATTTGAAATTTAACCATCCTTTTAAACAGCGCAAACTTTGCTTATCGAAATCAAGTAATAATCGTCGATCTGTCAGACAAAGGCGACAAGTTATTCAGCAACACGCCTCACGATTGTCTATGGTCCGGTGGCCATTGTTCCTCCTTGTTTATGGTATCTCTTATAACGTAAACGGCCGTGGTATTGGTGTATTGTGATTTTAAATACTTATTTGACGAATGTCGAGCTAATTTGTAGGTTGTAATCAAATCTGCGCTTTGACTTTCTGTTTTTATTGAATAAACTATATCTTGCAATATTTGTTGTCACCACTTATTTGTGAAATATCAAAATGCTATTCCTAATTAAACCCGAATCGTTTGTCGGTATTCGTAAAAATACTTGTCAGTGAACGGTGTGTATCTAAATACTAAGCTAGTGGCCGCCCCGTATGTAGGCTCGTCTGGGTAGGTACTACGGCCTTTCTTAACAGTTCTCTCTGTTTCGACTGAAGGGAAAGGTAGCTAGTTTGAAAAGTTTAATTATTGGGAACGGAAGGCGTCGCGTCTCAGGCGTCGGGATGACATAACTCAATTGCACTCGATCTTTTCCTTGTTATTGCAGGTGTCTAGTAGGCGACGGTCACTTACCACCAGGTTGACCGTCAGCTTGCTTGTCATTTAGCTGTATTACAAACACATGTTCTGTGAAATCGACAGGAAGTGGGAGGTAGGTACTAAGGGATCAAAATGACGAAGGAAAAGTAAATAGGAACGTGCTTGAACATCCTTACATATTTATTAGCGACATAATGTCTGTAATCCCGCGTTTGATAAACCATAAATTAAACTAACACATTTAAAGGTTACAACGGAAAAATAAAAATAAATCAACGAACAAAAAACGACCGATGCGATTTGTATTGTCTATGATCGGATGAATAGTCTCCGGTACGTGACTAGGAAAGCGCTGGCCGAATTACGCGGGAGACGATGCCGTGTCTATGACCGATACGTTTGGCGGGGAATGTGTCAATTGATTTGTTACAAATTGCGGGCTATTGTAACTTTTACTATGTTAGGAATGGCATGTCATCGTAGTTTGAACTCGCTATTAAGTATGTTAACAGATACCGATAAAAATATCTAAACTAGAAAAAAATCCACGTCTTGAGGCGGGAATCGAACTCCAGGCGACTGCTCTAACCATCTGAGCCACCCAGGCCTTGGGATATCACTGTAAAATTCTTCTAGTCTATCTGTATTTGCGTTATGAGCTAACGTCAACCCTACAATGTCGAAATGTTCTATTTCAACATTTTTAACGTCCGAAATGAGTATTTTTACAAATACCTACAATTCGGTTAAGTTGGGGCATTGCTTTCTAATATTCTTAATTTTTATTTAACATTATTATAAATGTTTCAAAAAAATATTACCTAATAATAATTGATATTATCCTGATTAGAAATCGTCCACTTTGTAAGTATTCAATGTTCTTACAGCTCCTGTAGCACAGCAAACTCCCTGGGGAGTGGATAAAAGTTTGTCTCTCACTTCTTCCGAAAGAAAGAAAGAGGTCATTTTGTCTCCTAATAAGTGGATATGAGTGGTGGACAGAGATTTCGAACTATCTACATAATTAGCGATATAGTAAAGTTCATAAGCACGTGAATAACAACCTTTAATTAGCAAAAAAAGTCATTTATTTTATAGCACAAAATAATACAGCAAAATAATTATTGCATAAAAATGGCAACATAGAAGGCACTAAGGTGCCCAAAAGTGTATTGTCCTTATGAGGCAGTAAAAAGGTTGGATTTGATGTCATACTTACTTATTGACATTTATTCTTATTGTTGTTCCGTGTATCTGTCGCCGCCATCTGGTTAAATTCGCCCCTCAATTGGATGCCTAGCCCGTTGATTAAACGCCGGCATACAATAAATGCCTAGCCCGATAGTTAATTCAACTAGACTCACTCAACGTTTAACGACTTGTCGTATTGAAAGGATCGTGTTGTACCGAAGAGTTTTGGTTTGATTTTTGGGTTCAATAGGTTTTTGGTTTGTATTATTATGCGGTCTAAAAAAAATAACCTGAACCTACCACTCACAGAACTGTCACACAACAGCTCTTCGATTTAAACGACTTGCCTAGACGTCCAATTAAATGGCTTTTGTAAATAGTTTTGTACAGTTATTTTTGTAACAATTTACCCATTTCCATAAAACTTGACTATTTAAAGCGGCAAAAAAATATTTTAATTTGCTGAAAAACATCACAGAGGTAGCCATTTTGTGGAAAACAAACTGTCAATGTCAAAATACTATTGGTTTTATTTACGACTTTACATTGAATATTTTATTTTTATTTCTTCATAGCCAGCATGTTAGAAAGAAATAAAATAATAATGATAGTATGTAAGTAATGCTTACGCTATGGGCGGCCTTATCGCGAAGAGCGATCTCTTTATATGCAACAAGTATCTCTTTATATGACAGTATATGCAACAAGAAGGTAAGGGAAGATGGCGATGTATGACGATGAGTAGGTAACTACGGCTAATTTTCATAATAATACATGCACACATAGTCATCATCAACTCCAGCCTATATACGTCCCACTGCTGGGAACAGGCCTTCCTACATGGGAGAAACACATGAGGAGTTTGGGCCGTAACACCACTACGCTGGCCCAATGCGGGTTGGTGGGTTCAAGCGGTTGCAGGAACAACCGGGACCAACGGCTTAACGTGCACGATGAAGCACGGAGGAGGGAGAGATTATAATTTTATATTGACCCATTCCGGGATCGACCATGGCGAAAGTTGTTTTGTTTTCGTAATCGAAAACAGAGCGTTCAAACCACTACGCCACCGAGTTCCTACCACATAATAATATAACAAATAAATATATACAGAATAGTATAGTGACCATTTAAATCTTAGGACAGGATAATAATATACCTACTTAATATTCAACACTCACACCTATTATCTAGCCCAAAGTAAGCATCATTAAGAGCTTGTGTTATGGATACAGATCACGGAGAAATATTGATAGTAATATGTATATTAATATTAGAAATATACTATATGTATTAACATCCATGACTCGTAAACAAATGCTCGTAGGTAAGTACTTACTCATCGTACAAACATTTGCTCTTACCGGGATTCGAACCCGGGACCTCTTGACCGAGTAGCCCGCATAGCAAGGGTCGTCGACCAGCCGGTCGTCGAAGGATCACGTTTATGTATGAAATAGCCATTTTATATGAAGTTTTTCTGCAAACTGGTCCATACTATGTTTTTTTGTATATATTTTGAAACTAGCTTAACTGATTGTATTAAAACTTTCTGGATAATTTAAGACATTCAATGCTAAGTAAATGGCAGTGAAAAGAAATCAATTTTCAAATAATATAAAATAATTACAACCGATCTAAACACCGAAATCGGCCACATATTCTACAGGCTCTAATTGACCCTCATTTTCAACTAGTAAATTTTATCTTAAAATAATAATTCCATTAGTAAAATCCTGCTTGTATACTGCACTTTGAATATAAACTGTTTTAATCGTATTTTAGGTGATGCTGGTGAACACATGCTAAGTCTAAATTTAAGTTCAGTGCATTTCTTTCTATCAAAAGCAATACGAAAAGGATGGCTGTCATATAATTTGACATTTAGAAACGTGCGTTCAATTTTCGACCTTATTGAAAGTGATAATATCGGCGGCTCTCTACGTTCGCCGGATAATATGCAGTGTTTAGGAGGCACCACCATACATGCCGTCTAAAATTGTCTATGGTTTGTTTGAAATCTATCTAAATTTAAGTGACAGCTCTAAACAGATTCTTGCTATCTTTTTCCTATTACTTACTGCGAGATAGAAATATACTGTACTTAAATTTAGAATTAAAGTGTGTTCCGAGAATTAGGCCTGATGATGACTTAAATGATTTAAAAAAAACAGCATTTTACATCTAAAGGTCTATTACAAGCCTTAGAAATAACAATTACATATAAAATAAGAAAACGATGAAAAAATATATGCTCCACGCGGGAAACGAACCAGACAACAAAAGCATTGAAATGTGAAGCCTTAGAAATTAAATAAATTGAAGCCAATAAGAAGTAATGTCATACGTCAAAAAAGGACGTTCCATTTACAAAGAGTAGAGCGATTTGGCGGGCTCCCACTATCTCATGATATAATGGACAATTATCTGAGGCGGGGCGATGGGCGGTATAGGTACGCCCCGCGGCCGCCACGCCAACCGGACGGCTAAATAGACACTGAATGGATATTATTATGCAGTTCCGTCAAGAAGCTACGATTTATCATCTAATAAAATAATACTTATGGAGGTTTGCCACCATTTAATGGCTATGTATAAGGTTTTTATTATAATGACTGGGAAATTGTGCTAATACATACCTACGTAGTTCTCTGAAGCAACTATGTTGTGTCGACGACGAACAATATGTAGAGTAATTGTCACAAACGTTAATTTTTGTGATAATGCAATAACTGAAGACATCATACAGACTGACTGTGGCTGTAGCGGCTTGAACCCTTCCCTTCATTTTTATAGAAAGAATAATGCAACGAAAAAAAATATTTTCAACTTATTAAATTGTATTAAGCTTTATTGATATAAATGAACACAACAAAATATAATATTTTCTTAATAATGTGCAGTATTGCGAAGTTTTCAAGGTGCTACCAGCGTCTATAGTCTCTATAGGCTACGTTAACAACGCGTGAGTAGTGCCCAAGGTGCTACGAGTGTCTATACTCTATAGGCTAACAACGCGTGAGTAGCGCCTTAGGTGCTACGAGTGTCTATACTCTATAGGCTAACAACGCGTGAGTAGCGCCTTAGGTGCTACGAGTGTCTATACTCTATAGGCTAACAACGCGTGAGTAGCGCCTTGGGTGCTACGAGTGTCTATACTCTATAGGCTAACAACGCGTGAGTAGCGCCTTAGGTGCTACGAGTGTCTATACTCTATAGGCTAACAACGCGTGAGTAGCGCCTTAGGTGCTACGAGTGTCTATACTCTATAGGCTAACAACGCGTGAGTAGCGCCTTAGGTGCTACGAGTGTCTATACTCTATAGGCTAACAACGCGTGAGTAGCGCCTTAGGTGCTACAAGTGTCTATACTCTATAGGCTAACAACGCGTGAATAGCGCCTTAGGTGCTACGAGTGTCTATACTCTATAGGCTAACAACGCGTGAGTAGCGCCTTAGGTGCTACGAGTGTCTATACTCTATAGGCTAACAACGCGTGAGTAGCGCCTTGGGTGCTACGAGTGTCTGTACTCTATAGGCTAACAACGCTTGAGTAGCGCCTTAGGTGCTACGAGTGTCTATACTCTATAGGCTAACAACGCGTGAGTAGCGCCTTAGGTTCTACGAGTGTCTATACTCTATAGGCTAACAACGCGTGAGTAGTGCCTTAGGTGCTACGAGTGTCTATACTCTATAGGCTAACAACGCGTGAGTAGCGCCTTAGGTGCTACGAGTGTCTATACTCTATAGGCTAACAACGCGTGAGTAGCGCCTTGGGTGCTACGAGTGTCTATACTCTATAGGCTAACAACGCGTGAGTAGCGCCTTGGGTGCTACGAGTGTCTTTACTCTATAGGCTAACAACGCGTGAGTAGCGCCTTAGGTGCTACGAGTGTCTATACTCTATAGGCTAACAACGCGTGAGTAGCGCCTTAGGTGCTACGAGTGTCTATACTCTATAGGCTAACAACGCGTGAGTAGCGCCTTAGGTGCTACGAGTGTCTATACTCTATAGGCTAACAACGCGTGAGTAGCGCCTTAGGTACTACGAGTGTCTATAGGCTACGGTAATAACGCGTAAGTAGTGGCTAGGGGGCTACGAGCGTCTATAGGCCTACAACGCGTGAGCAATGCCCAAGGTAATTGCTACGAGCACCTATAGGCTACGGTAACAACGCGTGAGCATTGTCTAAGGTGCTACAAGCGTCTAAAGGCTAACAACGCGTGAGTAGTGCCCAAGAGTGGGTCCCACCAGACAGTGGGTCTGTGAAGTATCAAAGACCCACAGGAGGGTCTTATTGGTGGGTCTCTGAAGACTAAGGGGATGCTACGAGTGTCTATAGGCTACGGTAACAACGCGTGAGTAGTGCCCAAGGTGCTAGCTACGAGCGTCTATAGGCTACGGTAACAACGCGTGAGTAGTGCCCAAGGTGCTAGCTACGAGCGTCTATAGGCTACGCTAACAACGCGTGAGTAGTGCCCAAGGTGCTACGAGCGTCTATAGGCTACGCTAACAACGCGTGAGTAGTGCCCAAGGTGTTACGAGTATCTCTATAGCCTACGCTAACAATGCGTGAGCAGTGCCCGAGGTGCTTGCTACGAGCGTCTATAGGCTACGGTAACAACGCGTGAGTAGTGCCTAAGGTGCTACGAGCGTCTATACTCTATAGGCTAACAACGCGTGAGCAGCGCCTTTGGTGCTACGAGTGTCTATACTCTATAGGCTAACAACGCGTGAGTAGCGCCTTAGGTGCTACGAGTGTCTATACTCTATAGGCTAACAACGCGTGAGTAGCGCCTTAGGTGCTACGAGTGTCTATACTCTATAGGCTAACAACGCGTGAGTAGCGCCTTAGGTACTACGAGTGTCTATAGGCTACGGTAATAACGCGTAAGTAGTGGCTAGGGGGCTACGAGCGTCTATAGGCCTACAACGCGTGAGCAATGCCCAAGGTAATTGCTACGAGCACCTATAGGCTACGGTAACAACGCGTGAGCATTGTCTAAGGTGCTACAAGCGTCTAAAGGCTAACAACGCGTGAGTAGTGCCCAAGAGTGGGTCCCACCAGACAGTGGGTCTGTGAAGTATCAAAGACCCACAGGAGGGTCTTATTGGTGGGTCTCTGAAGACTAAGGGGATGCTACGAGTGTCTATAGGCTACGGTAACAACGCGTGAGTAGTGCCCAAGGTGCTAGCTACGAGCGTCTATAGGCTACGGTAACAACGCGTGAGTAGAGCCATAGGTGCTACGAGCGTCTATTGGCTGCGGTACCATCGGGCGGGTGGTCCGCTTGTTTGACACCCTTATGTCTGATGCCAGTCCACTTGAAACTTAGGATATTAGTAGTCAACCAACTGAGCCACTATTCAGAGTGCTGGATATAATATATTTTTATCAAAAATGTCCGGAATTTCTACAATATAGGTAAAATTAATTAAAAGCAAATAAACACTTCATACTTTTTTTTTATTTTATACAACTAGATGACAAACAAGCTGACGGCCCACCTGGTGGTAAGCGGTTACCGCCGCCTGCTTCGCCTGCGTCGGTGCTTCACTTTCTATTGTTTTTGGAAACAACTTAGCACCAACTCCAAAAAATATGTTTCTAGGTGATGAGTACCTACTTAAATTTAACTATTTTATCCTTTTCAGTTTTTTGAAGTCGGTTTTAATTTTTTTTTTACAATTTTTAGTGATAACTTTCTAAGGTCGTAGCTAGATGGGTGATCGTCAATTATTTCCTAATATCGTATCGTTTCACTAAAGTTATCGGAAAGCAATAATTCGTAATTTTGCATACGTAGACGACTTAATGGTTTCAGTTTTTTCTTATTTAAAACTAAACTACCCAACTGATTTTGGAAATAAATTTATGGGAGCAAATGGCAACTATTCCGCATCGAACAAAAAAAGAATCACATAAATCGGATCTCGGCGTAATCGGTGTACATACATAGAAAAAAAAACCGACGGAATTGAAAACTTCCTCGTTTTTGAAGTCGGTTAATGAAACCTATAAGTATCAATTTGGAATCTCAATCCTCAAAACGCGCGTGTGTTATTTTTTAAAAGCACCCTTATGATTTATTATTTCAAGTGGAGCACGCGCGCCGCCGAGTGTTGCGCGAGATTAGCTTGGACAAACAGAAATAAGTGCTGAGCTTATGTTAATGCCCGGATTAGCGCGGGGGCTCCGCGACGTTATAGGTGCCTGGTACTTTAGATCAAATGAAATTGTATTATGAGTTGAGCCAACACCGAAATTGTATTATGAGTTGAGCCAACACCGAAATGGTACAATGTCGCAGCCATATCGTATGAGATGAGGAATCGATGGTTTGAGCTGGTTTTGATTAGAAAAACAAAGCAACTTTCGCCATGGTCGATCCCGGGATGGGTCAACCAAAATTTTTAATCTTGAGCTGTCCGTGCTTCGGAAGGTACGTTAAGCCGCTGGTGCCGGTTGTTACTGCAACCGCTTTAACGACTTTATCGTGCTTGTGTTATAGCCCAAACTCCTCATGTGTTTCTCCGATGAGTGGGACGTATTAGGCTGGCTATGATCTGATCTCCTAGTAAAGCACTCCACTTTAAGTATTTAATTGTAAGTCAGGTATATCTCAATATACTTCTTTTTTTTTTAGTTTTGATATTCTTTTTGTGTAGTGCTAATTTTGAAACTTTAGATAAAACTAAGCAGCCCTTAAAAATAAGTGGTTTCAGTAATTCACCGTTAGGTAATTAAAGAAAAGATTATTAAACATGTAACAATGAGCAAATACATACAGACGACAGCACATCCAGTGTATCACTTGCACTAGGAAAGCCGTCTCTATTAACGCAGTAAGGCCGGTCTCAAGGTCAAACTGTTACGGTTGATGTGCTGTCGACCTTACTTAATATAGCAAACAGTTTATAAATACGTGACAATATGTAAGCAATGTGACGGTCCTCGATAACGGAAAGAACGGTGATGTCTTAGCTTAGAAATATAATTAATGAAAATTAAAATACTATTTTCTTATATTTCACTTTAATATTAATTTATAATTATGTCCAAAACATGCTTAGAAGGTAAAAAATGGCAATAGAAAAAGGTGAGATGCAAACTTGCGACATTATAAAATTAAACTAATCCATCGATTTTTTCCGAATCACGGACGAATGTTGGAATAGAATAGTTTCGAGATTGTAACGGTTTCAAGATCATTATATCAGCCGATAGACGCCCACTGTGGTAAGTGGTTACCGTAACCTTAATAACTGCAAGGAAGCGTTACGCAAGTCCTATTACTCCCAAGTTCCCCTCACAATGCTTTGGAACATGAGCTTTGGCGACCTTACTTGCCGCAACACAATACTACAAAATTATATTACTTCGCTGGAGGAGCTCGGTGGCGTAGTGGCTTGAGCGCTCTGGTTTCGATCACGAAAACAAAGCAACTTTCGCCATGGTTGGTCCCTGGATGGGTCAATCAAATTTATAATCTTGAGCTCCTCCGTGCTTCGGAAGGCACGTTAAGCCGTTGGTCCCGGTTGTTACTGCAACCGCTTTAACCCACCAACCCGCACTGGGCCAGCGTGGTGGTGTTATGGCCCAAGCTCCTCATGTGTTTCTGCCATGTAGGAAGGCCTGTGCCCAGCAGTGGGACGTATATAGGCTGGTGATGATGATGAGGATATTACTTCGATCTTCGGTCCTCACACCGTACCCACTCGCAGCACGGGCTGTGGCAAACATCTCTCTCCGCACCTTCAGGTGATGATGAATCATTTCAGCCGAGAGACGCTGAGCATAACCTTCCCTAAGGATCTCCAAATCGGTCCTGCGCGGTCCGCATCCATCGGCTTCCCGCGACCCTCGCCAGATCGTCGGTCCACCTTGTGGGGGCCTACCAACGCTGCGTCTCGAGGACTTTTCCGCCCCAACGGCCGTCAGTCCTCCTTGCAATGTGGCCCACTGGCACTTGAGGCTCGCAATTCTTTGGACCTCGCTGGAGTCGTAGTTCCAAGTTTCGGTCCTGGAGGCGGACTGACATAGTGGCGTTTTCGTACAGCACTGCGATATCAAGATGTTTATAATTGATGATGATTTTAATTCATAAACAGATAAACTTGACGAAATACACAAGGCTATCTCAAGTGTATAGCCATCTAAATATCATCATCATTCTAGCTTATGATGTCCACTGCTGAACAAAGACCTCCCCTATCGATTTTCAAATAGAACGGTCCTGTGCAGCCTGCATCCAACGGCTTCCCGCGACCCTGACCAGGTCGTCTGTCCATCTAGTGGGAGGCTGTCCTACTTTGTCCCATCTGCATATAGTTCTGCGTGCTATGCGCCCTGCCCACTGCCACTTCAACTTGCTAATCCTATGAGCTATGTCTATTTCCTCTTTTACTAAACTAGATGACAAGCATAACTGATGGCTGCAATAACAAGAACACAATATATACGTATGGCAGGAGCGTTGCCATCCTGACCAGAAACCTAAGATGATAAGCCTTCCATGTCCAGTAATTACACTGGCTATGTTTCCCTTCAATCTGAAACACAGCGAACTGTTTTTCGGCCGAAATACTTTAATTAAATGTTGAAAAGAAAACATAGATAATTAATCTATTACAGGCAGGTAGAGACATAGCTCTGTGGACTTTAAAAGCCACCTGTTTCGAGTAATAATTAATGATTTACAAGTTTAGAATTAAATAATCACGCTTTCTCACCATGTCACATGTATTGCGCTCTAAATTGCCGTGTAAACAAAATTTACCTGAATATTTTACGTTTACAATAATAATTGAGGTAAAAGATAGGTATTCGTAACACTGTGCCAGATTCCCGCGCTCAGTCAGCTGTTCGTAAAAATGTCAATGTCAAAGTGACAGCTCAACAATTTTCAATTATGTGAGTCATTGCGCATGATTCAACTAATGTTGTTATTGTTCTATGCTTGCGAGAATTCAATCTGTAAGAATCGTGTCAATTCATTTTTATGTCTATTAAGTATAGCCCATAGCATCGGACACTAAATGACAAAAAGCTGACGGCTCACCCGGTGGTAAGTGTTTACCGTCACATATAGATATAGACACCTGCGATAACAAGAATAATAATAATAATAATAATAATATAGAATAAAACTAGAAAAATTTCACGTCCTCAATACTCGTTTCGGATGTTGAAATAGAATATTTCGACATTGTAGGGTGGACGTTAGCTCATAAACGCAAATACAGATAGACTAGAAGAATTTCACAGGGATATCCCAAGTCCTGGGTGGCTCAGTGGTCAGAGCAGTCGCCCGGATTGCGAAAGGTCGCGGGTTCGGTTCCTGCCTCAGGACGTGAAATTTTTCTAGTTTTATTCTATTTTAATTACTAAGTAATTTTTCAAACATTTATAATAATGTTAAAATCAAAAATTAAGAATAATAATAATAATATTCATACACTCACACCTATTATCTAGCCCAAAGTAAGCATCATTAAGAGCTTGTGTTATGGATTTTTTTTTTTTTATATACTAATAAGGTGGCAATCAAGCATACGGCCCACCTGATGGTAAGCGGTTACCGTAACCTATGGACGCTTGCAACACCAGGGGTGTCACTTGCGCGTTGCCGACCCTGTAAAAACCTTTTCACGCCTTTTTTGAAGAACCCCATGCTGTACTCATTCGAGAAAACCTCTGCAGGGAGCTCATTCCACAACTTGAGCGTACGCGGGAGAAAGTTTCTCTGAAACCGTACAGTAAGCGACCACTTTGGTTCCAATTTGTGAGGATGAATTCCCTGCCGGTGGCGAGCGGTGCGATGATAGAAAGAAGCCGTGGGCATCATGTCAAATAATTCCTCAGAACACGCTCCGTTATACAAACGGTAGAACACACACTAGGAGGCAAAATCTCTCCTTAGGCTTAAAGGTTCAATACCGCTGGTGAGCTCAGGATCGTCGACAATTCTCATAGCGCGTCTTTGGAGCACGTCAAATGGTCCAAGCTGGTATCGAGGCGCTCCCGCCCATAAATGGCAGCAGTACTCCATATGGGGCCTGACTTGAGACTTATACAGTAACAGTCTTTGCCCCGAAGTGAAATACCGCCGCGCTCTATTGAGCACACCAAGCTTCTTGGATGCCAGCTTGACTTTATCCTCCAAATGACTGCGGAACTGCACGTCGCTAGAGATATCAACACCAAGGATCCCGATACTCGTAGAGATGGAAAGCGGAGTGTCGAGGAATTGTGGAGCTACAGCAAATGGGGTTTTTTTAGCGGTGAACGCGCAGACTTGTGTCTTAGTGGGGTTGAATTGGACCAAGTTTAGTCGTCCCCAATCGGAGACTCTGATTAGAGACCTCTCGATTTCAGACACAAGTCGACCGCGACTTTCCTCCACTGTAGACCGAGGGGTATTAGCACGACTCGTATAGTAAGCGTCACCAGTACTGTCATCTGCATAACAATGCAGTCCGTCAATAGACAGCATGTCATTGATATGCAGCAGGAACAATGTTGGAGACAGCACCGAGCCTTGCGGGACGCCAGCGTTAATGTCCATGCTATCCGAGCAACTGCCGTCAACGACGGCTCTTATGCATCTGCTGGACAAAAAGCTAGCGACCCATTTGCACAACCCCTCAGGCAGCCCATAAGATGGTAACTTCGAAAGAAGACCCCTGTGCCAGACCCGATCGAACGCCTTCGCTACATCTAGGCTAACTGCCAATGCCTCACCATGACTCTCAATGGCAAGAGACCAACGGTGCGTGAGATACACTAGGAGATCACCCGTCGAGCGACTGTGGCGAAAGCCGTATTGACGGTCGCTGATGAGGTCGTGATCCTCTAGGTACCTGAGGAGTTGCGTATTTATAACGCGCTCCATCACCTTTGAGAGAAGGGAGGTTATAGCGATTGGCCTGTAATTCGATGGGTCTGATCTATCGCCCTTTTTGGGCACCGGGTGCACATGGGCGGTCTTCCATGAAGACGGAACTTGCCTGGTGGAGTATGAAAGCGCGAAAAGACGCGTCAGAACAGGACACAACTCAGGAGCACACTGCTTCAGCACCACTGCCGGTATACCATCTGGCCCGCTCGACTTATGAATATCCAGAGATAACAACTCACGCCGTACCTCCCGTTGCGTAATGGAGATCTCCGGCATAGAGTTGCCGCACCAGGGGATGGTAGGTGGTACAGCACCTCCGTCATTCAAAGTCGAGTTCGAGGCAAAGAGAGCACCCAGTAAATCGGCTTTCTCTTTAGCGCTGTGGGCCAAGTTTCCATCAGGCTTACGTAGTGGTGGCAAGGACGACCTACAAAAGTTTCCCTCGGCAGCCTTGGCGAGCGACCAGAAAGCGCGACTCCCGGAGGGGTGTCTTGCAAGTTGATCGCCAATCCTGCCGACAAAATCGAATTTCGCTCTGGCAATCACTCTTTTACAGGACCTCGAAGCAGCGTTTAACTTCCGCTTCACGTCAGAGATGTTGGGATCCTGATTGGTTTGGGCCGTGGTCCAAGCCTCAGACGCAGCCTGCTTGCTTTCGCGAGCTTCCCTGCATGGCCGATTAAACCACGGTCGCCTCTTAACACCTGCGGCTACTAGCAGGTTAGGAATGTAACATTCCATACCCGCCAGTATCGTCTCAGAGACTACAGCCGCACAGGTGTCAGGATTATCTGACGTGAAGCAGAGCTGCTTCCACGGGTACGATGCGTAAAACTCACGCAACCCATCCCAGTCTGCTGACTTGTAGTGCCACACTCGACGCCACCCAGCTGGCCGGGGAGCATCAGGCTGAGCGCTGTGCACTTGGGTCCGGACGAGGCAGTGGTCTGATGAGCCTAGAGGCGCATCCACTGAGATCGTATATCTGTCCGGACGCGTAGTCAGCAGAAGGTCCAGTAAAGAGCTCGTATGGCTCTCGATATCTGGTATTCTCGTAGGAGAATTAACCAGTTGCGAGAATCCATAGGCCAGGGCGAATTCATGAGCAGACCTTCCTGCGTAGTCATGGATACTAGATAACGGATAAATAAGAAGAAAGAAGAAGAAAGAAAATGCGTTTATTTGGCACATATCACACACAAGTAAATAATGATAATAATATGTATATAAATATTAGAAATATACTAAATAAACATATAAACATCCATGACTCGTAAACAAATGCCCGTACTCATTATACAAACATTTGTTCCTACCGGGATTCGAACCCGGGACCTCTTGACCGAGTAGCCTGGGGTACAGACCACTCAGCCAGCCGGTCGTCAACTTATACCTACCTACTACCTATAAACGCGAAAGTTTGTATGGATATCTCCATTTAGGTAATGGTGGCACATTTAGATCGGTCAGTATGGGAAAGTCTGAAACTATAAGACACACGAAAATCTCTTCTTAGGAACCAAGTCACGTCATCGATTTTAGTAATAAGAAAAAATGCATTCATAAATTAAAAAAAAACTTGTACTCAGGTCGGGAATCGAACCCTGACGTTTTGAAAAATAAAACTAACACTATTTCTATTTAGATATCGATTGTCTAGGTCTTAACCCGTCAAGCATGAGATTCCAGACACAATTGATTTTTCTATTGCCATCGCCCATCGGTGGTATATTGCCGCTTTACAGATTAAGCAGTAAACATTACTATAAAACATGATGTCTAAAATAAATAAAATGCATTGCATTCACATCCTTTAATTTATTTTGTAAGTTTTCGAAATTACCACCATATATTCAATACAACAACTCTTTTAGGTGCGTAAAATTGACTCTATGGTTGTTTGTAGTTCTTTGCTGGTGTCGCAACTTGTTACATATCAAGATGAGTACCTACACGTTTTTTTGTAAATGTATGTATGCAGTTTTTCTTATTACTAAAATCGATGGATGGTTCCTGAGAAGAGATTTTCGTATGTCTTATAATTTCCGACTTTCCCATACTGACCGATCTAAATGTGCCTAGATGAATTTATATTTTTACTCTTTCATGCAAAAACCACTAATTGGGATGTTGCCTAAGTTTGAATTTGGCGCTATTTTTCATAATTTCGGAAAATATACGCTACTGTTACCCATAAAAACAATTCAAACTTAAAAGATATGGAATATTGTTGAAGTTGTACTGTATTGAAAATTAAAAAAATGGTTACACTTTTTTTTCAAAGTTTATCAAAAATGTTAAAGATATTAGATTGCTGACATCAATTAAAACAACTTTTATTATGACAACTATTCATAAAAACATACTTAATACATAGTTATTATCAATTTTGTCAGTATGCCCATACATTTCTTAGTAATATGGGAACATGTGACGTCACCTGTTCCATAGATTTTCTATGAAGTGTTTTTGGACGATGTGCCGTAACACATCAAACATACCACTATATCTGTGAAACTATTGATCTTAGACATACTATTTCTTTTGCAATATTTCTTTATGAGTTATAAACTTCTTATTTATAAAATAAAAAAAAAGTTGTCAACTACCCTATTGTATTCCTAAATGAAGCTACAATAATATTTCTAGCTCCTAATCAGAATAACACATAGGATACTCGAAGTAGCCGAACAAAAGCCGAAGAAGTCGTGGACAAAAGTTAGTCAATAATATAATAAAAGTAAGGTTTCAGTGTTCTCTCGCGTCACAGGCTAAAACGCAAAACGTAACCCGTCGTTGTCAATTTTTAAAAAACGAACATCAATTAAATCGACAAACAAAGGGAATGCAACGCAAACACTACTATAGAGCCCTCAAATCTGAGGGGTGGCATAGATAAGGCACGCACGACCGCGCCCCGCGATTGGCTGGTGACGTCGCCCGCCACCCTCCGCTCCGCCAATCAGGTGCGAGCGTTCTCACCCCCGCCCAATCAGCGGCGAGCTACCGTGTTCGATTGTTTGCCGTTTTGAAAAGGTAGCCCTTTTTGTGATAACTCTTGGGATACAATTTGACGGCGATGTATTTTTTGAATAAAATTTCAGTAAGGGACAAAAAGGTTTACGCTTCAATTTTTTGCATTATTTATCCTGGAAAGTTTTTATGAGCGTTTCGTCGCGCGACTTTTACAAACTCTAAACTCAAAAATATTGAAAAAAACAAACTGATCCTAACATAGCTTGTTAGACTAGTCTAAAAAGTTATATCAGAGGATTTTTCGGAAAGTCTAATAAAAAAGTACCTAATTATTGGGATTTTGGTTAATGCATCTGAAAAATTCAAAACATGAAATGAGATGAAAAATATCGTTATTCAATTAGCCCCCAAGAAGCACTTTAGAATCTTCCAAAATCCCATAAACTTGTCAATACAAAAAGTAGTGTAAACTAACAATGTCATAACGTCTGTCTGTCTGTCATGTTTGAATTTACGTGGACCTGCCCCAGACCGTGACTTCTTTCTAGTCTAGATTTTTAATAAAAGAGACGTAGGAAAAATCTTCTTAATCCGGGAAAAATACCTACTAACAATTCGTTTTCATGCATAGTTTGTTTGTACAAAAGTTGAAATTTTTCATCGATTTTACCGTTGTTCAATATGGCAATATAGAAATCAACCAAACGACGCCAAAGTGACATACGCGCAATGATGAATATTTGGCTGTGTTGCAGTTTTTTCTATGAAAATTCTTGCTTTGTACCACGCCACAAAGCAAACAAAAAAAGAACAATAGCACCGTTCTGCATACTTTTACTAATTTTTCAGAATAGAGTACATAGACCTGGCCGGGTCTCCATACAATTTTAGAACATCTGTTTTTAACATAATACGTAAGTTATTATAAAATAGCTCTTAATACAAATGTCAAAGGGGTTCTCTTGGTCTGCAGGCCTAAACCTACCTACCTATGTGTGAGCGAGACAAATAAAAACGATATACTTTCAGCCATGGAGTAAGCCCTAAATATTATCTGGCAGCGCATAATTTATATTTAGAAACTCTAATAAAAAGTCAAATCTGACACCATAATATTATTAACGGTCACAAAATACAACAAAGAACAAAAGCGATTCAAAATTGGAACGCGTACAGGAACAAAGCTTTTGTTTCAGTAACCCGACGCTGTTTTGACGGACGGCCGGCGGCCGTTCCAAAAAAAACAGTTTATTGTCGATGGATTTTGTTATGTCCTTGCTATGGAATGTTTTTAAAAGCTAAAGTATTGTTTATGAATTACCTATAAACTTCTGAAACAAGCTGTAATAAATCCAAACTTACCTACGTTACCTATTATTATTATACTCTTTATTGCACGTTAAAATTGCAAAATATAATGAATGTAAGTAACATAAGTTAGCAAAGGTTACTTATGTTACATACCTAACCTAAATAATGTTATAAATTCGAAATGACTTTGTTGCGCTTTCACGCCTGAACCACGAAACAGATTTAGATGAAATTTGGTATGGAGATAGCTTGAGAACCTGTAAGGAACACAAAATACTTTTTGGAGTGATAACCATTCACACTCACGTCGGCAGAGCCATGGGCAGATGCGGTGGACTAATAAAATATGACTCTACATTTTTACAGAACACTCCGCCCGCGGTGTCGCTCGCGTTATAATCGATTATCGCGCCAAAAAGTAGTATGTGTCCTTTATCAGGATGCAACCTCTCTCCATGTCAAATTACATTTAACTCGGTTTAGCAGCTTAGGAGTGAAAATGGAACACACAGACATAATAGATTTACTTCTGAATTTATAATGGATGACTCTACATTCTTACAGAAGACAACAAATGATCATTTTGAAAAGGAAATATCTAATTTTTAATACATATTAGGTATAAATAAAATAAGAATAAACATGTTTTTTAACCGACTTCAAAAAAGAAGGAGGTTATATGTTCCACTGTATGTTTTTTTTTGTATGTATGTTCACCGATTTCTCTGGCAATGATGAACCGATTTTAAAAATTCTTTTTTTATTCGATAGAATATACTCCAGTGGTGGTCCCATTGTCACCAAGTCAGGATCTAATGATGGGATCCCAGGAAAATCAAGGGGAAACCTCAAATTTTATTGGCACGTATGACATGTTTTACTTTTTTTCAAAGCTATTCAAGTATTTGCTTCTGTTAGTCATTATCTCACGTTAATGAGCTGATGATGGAAGGTACAACTCCTTAACGGTTAGGAGTTAGAAGATAATTCTTTCACTATGTATTTCAACCAAAGACAGAGAGACAGACAAGTCGATAGTGCTGACGGTCACCCATCTTGCTTTGACCTTAGGAAATCACTTAAAAATGTGAAAAAAATATTTTTTACCAAAAATAAAACCGACTTCAAAACAATAAAAAAGAAAAAATAATTCAATTTCGGTACCTAGGTACTTACCTCCTAAAATGTATTTTTTGGAGTTGGTGCTAAGCTATTTCCAGAGACAATAGAAAGTGAAGCACCAACTCCAAAAAATATAATACATTTTAGGAGGTAAGTACCACCACTGGTAATAGAACATTTCGACATTGTAGGGTAGACGTTAGCTTATAACGCAAATACAGATAGACAAGAAGAATTTCACAGGGATATCCCAAGTCCTGGGTAGCTCAGATGGTTACAGCAGTCGCATGGATTGTGAAAGGTCGCGGGTTCGATCCCCGCCTCAGGACGTGAAAAAAAAAATATAGTTTAGATATTTATATGTATATGTAAATAATTTTTCAAACATTTATAATAATGTTAAAATGAAAATTAAGAATATTTTTGATATTTTGGAAAAAAAATTGACCTATTTCGGCTGGGCCCTGTCAAAATATTAGCGCTTCTGCGGCATTCTGCGAATGCTGAAGCTAAGTACTGAGACAGGGGCCTATTGAACTTGCACAGTTTTTTTAAAATTATTTTATTGTAACCTATCCTGTGTGATGGATGTTTCTTTCTTTTCAATTTTATAAATTTTTTAACCCCCGACGAAAAAAGAGGGGTGTTATAAGTTTGACGTGTCTGTCTGTGTATCTGTGTGTCTGTCTGTGGCATCGTAGCGCCTAAACGAATGGACCGATTTTAATTCGGTTTTTTTGTTTAAAAGCTGATGTGCCTACGATGGTTCTTAGCTATAATTTATGAAGATCAGTTCAGGCGTTTGATGACTATCAGCTCATTTTGTACATGATAATAGGGTTTTACTAACTTTTACACATCCGATTGATTTGAAATTTGGTGTACTGTCACTTCGGTGACATTTCCATGACATACTATCCTTGAGCTGATCCTATACCATTAAAAAGTCTGCTTAATTCTTCAGAAACTTACAGCAGATATAGCGTGTTTGGGCTCTTATGAATAGTCTCAATAAGATGGTGTTAGATAGATGATTAATGACGCCGGGGATTACTTAAAATTTTCAATTTTGTATTTTTTAATCTATTTTTAAACCTAGGTGGTAAGCCCGTGTGTAGGGTCGTCTGGGTAGGTACCACCGCCTTTTTTATTTCAGCCGTGAAGCAGTTCGCCGTGTTTCAGATTGAAAGGAAAGGTAGCCAGTGTAATTACTGGGCATGGACGGCATTTCATTTTAGCTCTCAGAATGACAACCCACTTGCCATATGAAGTGATTTTTCCTTGTTATTGCAGGTGTTTATAGGCGGCGGTAACCGCTTACCATCATTTGTATAAAAAAAAACTTACAAAATATTCCATAACATTTGAGTTTGACCAGTTTTTATGGGTAAAGACAGCATATATTTTCAGAATTTGTGAATACTTTGCACAAATATTCAACGTAGGTAAAATAATAATATCCATTTGGTAGTAGGTACCTATATCTATTATACGTTTTGATTTGACGGAGTTTTTTTTTATATACAACTAGATGACAAATAAGCTGACGGCCCACCTGATGGTAAGCGGTTACCGCCGCCTATACACACCTGCAATAACAAGGGAAAATCACTTGATATTGCAGGTGCGTTGTCATCCTGGGGCCTAAGATGAAATGCCGTCCATGCCCAGTAATCACACTGGCCTTTCCCTTCAATCCAAAACACAGCGAACTGTTTCACGGCTGAAATAAGAAAGGCGGTGGTACCTACCCAGACGACCCTACATACGGGTCTTTCACCTAGTTAACAAACATATCATATACAGGGTGGTGCCGTCAATGCGACAATAAATTTAATGCTCCCAACGTTACACTATTCCATACAAATGTGATGAAATTATCAAATGAATACGATATTTTTGAAAGTGGGAAACCATTTCTATGGACTAATATAGCCCATGTTTAAATTTATTGTCGCATTGACGGCACCATCCTGTATATATTAGATATACAAACATATCAGTATCTAGGCCTTTAGTTTCCTTAAGTAATCATAAATTTATTGTAAAAAACTAATTATCTTCCATTTGACGCTCGTCCTTTTTTAAATTCTTGCAATGAGTTACAGAGAACATCCAAATCCATGAGTTTGCTGTTGAAACCCTTACATGAACATCTAATGAATCTATTTGCCAACATAAGGTTCGTTATTTCTTAGTAGAGAAGAGATTTTGTCAACAGACAACAAGATATGAAGCATACATGCAGCAAGCAAGCATGCATGCAGAAAGTAAGCATACATGCAGCAAGCAAGCATGCAGCATGCATGGCTTCTGTCACGGTTCCGGTGCTGCAGGGCTCCGGCGGTCCCACGCGACCTTATCTACATATTCAAAAAAGTCATAGGAAAGCAAAAATCCGCAATTTTGCATACATAGACGACTTACTCATTCCAGTTATTTCGATTTAAAAACCAAACTACCCAATAGATTTTAAATAAATTTTTATGGGACCAAATGGCAACTATTCCGCATCGAACAAAAAAAGAATCACGTTAGTCCGATCAGAAATCTAGGCGGTGATAGAAAAAAACATACCAAACGAATTGAGAACCTCCACGTTTTTGAAGTCGGTTAAAAAGACGCGTTGAATTACCCCAGTCGATTATTTTATTATTAAAAGAGATAAGAAAAAAATAAGTAACAGAGAAATTTATATCGGAACTAGGTCGGAACGGAAGTAAATTGCTTTTTAAATTAAAAAAAAATGTTGTAATCTGACATAATTAATAAAACTATTTTGGAAAGGATTTGAGCATTACTAGCATGTTAAACCAACATTTTTTTTTTAAACAAAAACAAAAAAATATTATTTCTGTTTCTGGAAACAACTTATTGTTTCTGGAAACAACTTGGCACCAACTCCAAAAAAAATATTTTTAAGGGATGACTACCAACTGAAATTTTAAAGTAGGTATCCTTTTAGCGTTTAGAAGTAGGTTTTTAGTTTTGCTTACCTTTATATATTTTTTTACAATTTTCAGTAATACTAGCTTTCTAAGGTATAGCTAGATGCGTGACCATCTTCATACATTCAGTCAAAAAAGTATCGGGAATGTATGATTTGTTTATGGTTCCAAATTCAATTTTTTGTTTTGACCTGGCGAACTTCGTACTAAATGTTGGTGTCACAGAGCTTTTATTATTTTTAAATTTCGAAGGCAAACATTTGTCACTGAGTCATTGTTTTACATAAACTTAATTTTAAAATTTAACATAAAACAAATATTTCAACGTTTCGACAGATCTTCTATAGTGTAGAAATTCAGAGATTTTGATTTTGATTTTTGGGGAAAACAAAATCATTAATTGATTGCGCCGGCAACTGCAGACTCCGTCAAGGGAGGAAGGTAATTGGGAATAAAGAATAGGTTAATAATAAATTAAAGTAGGTAGGTACTCCTTGATCAGACGAAGAGATTTCCATAATTTGAAAAGTGAAAACGAACGACCGTCATTTGTTTTACTTTTCATAAATCTATGATCATAACTTTTAATTAATCTAGTTGGCCATGATTCTTAGCGAGGAGGTTGAACATTGCTATGACCTCTTTGAAATTTATGAGAGAGAGAGCTAAAGTCGGGTATTTAAAATTGTTGGTCTTAATAATTTATTGTCCTACATTTTGTTTACGTTATAATTTATCTATATTACACTTATGTAACTACTTAGATTTAAGCTATAATTTGAATAATTACCTTATAAGATTCCAATAAGATCGTCGCTTTTGCTTGATGTATAATGATTTCTACTACACATTGTCATAAAATATGGTACACTGCCAAAGTAGAGTAATGTAGAGTCCTTTTGAAACTTTTCAAACACTCCTTTAAATTATTTTTAGCACACATTATTTTTTAAAGTACTTTTTATTTAATATAACAGAAAATTTTATCATTAGCACTGCACATAAAATAAAAACATTTAAACTACAAAAATCAAATTTTAAACCATTCAATAAGAACTCCTTGCGTGATAGAGCTTCCGAAACACTGGCACTATACCGACCTGAGTTAACTAAAACCTCTTTGGTGGGCTTTACTAACTTTTTTAATTGGTCATAGACAATTAATTGGCGGTAAATATGGCGTTGTCATCGCGCGCGCCGCCGCCGCCTGACTGACGCGATGTCCTGAGGGAGACGGGAGGTCAGAGGGAGGGATAATCCCAGTAGGTGGGCGAAATATACGTATTATATTAACATTTGTAATGTTTTTAAAATGTGATCATTAGTGTTACATAAAGAGGGCTATACAAAGTTTGCATCGTTAAATTTTGATAAGTATTTTTGGTGAAAATGTTTACAGTGAAGATGTACTGAAAGCTCTTGGTACCTACTACCTACCAATGAGCTTTATCACGAAGCACAACACTATTTGATTTAAAAAAAATACAAAAAAAAAACAAAAAAAAAACAAAAAAAAAAACAGTGGTACTTAGGTATTTGATTGCGATCTGTAAAGTAAAACGCCTGGTTTGTTGAAAATTTGAAAATGGTTGATACCACTCACACATCTCAGATCTATGGTTCCGGGGTTCAGTGCCCGTGGGACCAGAATTTTTCTGCTCGGCCATTGGTGGTAGGCCTTTTCTAAGTCCGCCTGGCTAGCTACCACCGTCTTACCTAAATCTGCTGCCATAACCGGCAGTCGGTGGTAAGATAGCCAGTTCCTCTATCAGATTCAGACAGATTTGATTTTTCTATTGTCAAGCCCTCCGGAGGGATAATGCCGCTTGACAGATCACGCCCAAAGAATTTTAATAACTCGTTTTGTTGTATGCAAAACTTAGATCTAGTTCCTTATACTTGACTATCAATCGGTGTCTCATAAAATACAGATATTTATTGCTATATTTAGTGAATTAGATTTCCGGCTCAGTAAGTGACTTTTACAAATATTTAAAGGCAGTTATAGTATTTATTTCTAAAAACGTTTTTCTGAAAAATACGAAGCCCATTAAACAAAACTAAATATGAGATAAAATATTCCGACTCCCCTTGGTCACAAAATGGGCTTGTATTTAACTAAGCGTCATACAATTCGGGCATCTATTCAACAATTAGGTGCCACTCCACGATTTTGTCACCCATCAGGGTATTTTTTAGTTGCTCAACTTATTATTATCCATAAAAAAATTCATGAAGCTACAGTAATGCCATTATTTCCATTGAATTGGAGAATGTTGCCTAAGTTCGAATCTGGCACTATTTTTCACAAATTCGGAAATATGCGCCACTGTTCTGTTACCCATAAAACAGTTCAAACTTGAAAGATATGGAATATTGTTAAAGTTGCACTGTTTAGAAATTTTTTAAAAATAGCAATTTCCAAATTTGATAAAAAAAAATGATTTATTTTTTTTTTTTTTTTTTATTTTTTTAATAATAATATATTTATTTATTTTCTCATCACAATAGGTACACTTAATTAAAATACAGAGCTCCCTATAAATTTATTTGCTAAATAAATGACCTGCATATTAACTACATTGCTGACATCAATTAAAACCACTTTTACTATGCCAACTATAAATAAAAACATACATAAGTATTTCATAGTTATTATTAAGTAATTTTGTCAATATGCCCATACATTTCTTAGTAGGTAGCTTAGGAATATGTGACGTCACCTGTTCCGTAGATTTTCTATGGAACGTTTTTGGATGATGCGCCGCCGCAACACATGAAACATACCACTATATCTGTGAAACTATTGATCTTAGACATACTATTTCTTTTGCAATATTTCTTTTTGGGTTATAAACTTCCTATTTAGGAAATAAAATAAAAGTTGTCAACTACCCTATTATTTCATTGACATGAAAATCAGTGTATGCTAATATGTATTTTGTGTGTGTGATATACTTATTGCCAGACCGTTTCAATATGCGTCATACAAGATTATCGTCTCCTTCAATATTCAACTCAACGTTGTTAAGGTGAGCGAGCACGGCCATTTTATGTTATGATCGACCGGGGTTCGTATGCGCAAATCACTCGACTTAAAAAAAATAATATAGACGCTAACAAAAACCGACTTGAAACGAGTACTAAAACGGCTAAAACTAGTTACCTAAATATTGTTAAAAATATCAATTTCAAAGTGGTGACGGCAATAAGACAATAAATTAAAACATGTGCTATATTCTTAATATTGATTTTTTAAGATTATTATAAATGTTTGAATAATTATTTACTAATAAAAATGTATCAAAACTAGAAAAAAATCACGTCCTGAGACGGGGATGGGTGGGGATGGGTTATATTAGTTCATAGAAATGTTTTGCAACTTTCCAATACATATTATTCATTTTCATGACATTTTTATGAAATAATATAACATTGAGCTCGCATTGGAGGAGCTCGGTGGCGTATTGGTTTAAGCGCTCTGGTTTCGATACGAAAAACAAAGCAACTTTCGCCATGGTCGATCCTAGGATGGGTCAATCAAAGTGTGTTATCTCGAGCTCCTCCGTGCTTCGGAAGGCACGTTAAGCCGTTGGTCCCGGTTGTTACTGCAACTGCTTTAACCCACCAACCCGCATTGGGCCAGCGTGGTGGTGTTATGGCCTAAACTCCTCATGTGTTTCTCCCATGTAGGAAGGCCTGTGCCCAGCAGTGGGACGTATATAGGCTGGTGATGATGAATATAACATTGGCTGCATTATTTCATTGAAATGGAATTATCAAATGAATAATGCAGGCCCATATGTAGGGTCGCCTGGGTAGATACCACCGCCTTTCCTATTTCAGCCGTGAAACAGTTCGCTGTGTTTGATGTGCCGTCTGTACATAATATTTACATTAAAATTCTATAATATCTAGATCCCTTTCTCCTTTATGCCTTTTCGCGCCTCTTTTGAACCAATTTTACTAGGTGTAGTGCCGTATGTAGGGTCGTTTGGGTAAGTACCACCGCCATTCTTATTTCAGCCGTGAAACAGTTCGCTGTGTTTCGGATTGAAGGGAAAGGTAGCCAGTGTAATTACTGGGCGGCATTCGATCTTAGACCTCAGGATGACAACGCACCTGCAGTATCAAGTGATTTTTTCCTTGTTATTGCAGGTGTCTATAGGCGGCGGTAACCGCTTACCACCAGGTGGGCCGTCAGCTTGTTTGTCATCTAGTTGTATAAAAAAATGCACACTTGCGTTTCTTTATTTCTCCGAAGAAACAAGAGCTAAAAATAAAATAACTTCTCGAACGATTCAAACATCGTACATCTATCATAAACAAACAGTCGCGACGCGGGAAACGAGTTTAAAAAAACTCATTTGCATTCTGACGCTTGCCTCTTCCCGCCTCCGAGCGAGCGCTCCGCGATTGGCCGAGCGCCGCCCAATGACTGTCATCCGGTAAATTTATAATTCGAACGAAGAAATAATTTTATTAAATTAATTCTTCCTTAACATGATATTTTTGGAAAATATTTTGTGGGGTTTTCTTGTAAAAACAAATAAAAGTTAGCATTTTGAGGTCAGAATACAATACAGTATTAACATAACTAATGAAAAGCATTAAATGGTACATAAAATATTAAATAAGAAATGTTTAAACAGCCTATAGGTAGCTATGATATGATATTAAATCCTAGCTACTAACTTCTTCGTCGCTTTCTTTCCCTTACCAACCTTTTTCTCACCACTCATTGAAGCTAACACCTCTAACGATCCAAAAGAATAATTTTAGAAATATTTTTAAGTCCCGCCTGGAGCATATTTTTTCATTGTTTTCGTTATTTGTTTGTAATTGTTACAATACTTAAAGAAAATTATAAATTAAAGTATAAAGCAAAATTCAAGAAGATCTAAATTTTTCTCAATCCTTCAAGCGGCGTTATACCTCTGGTGGTCTATGACGATTTAAAAATCAATTTGCATAAGCATCATCTGATGCTTAGCTGGTTAAATTTCGTTATATTTTTAAAGGTATTATTTTAAAAGTAGATAAGTATCGAAATTGGTTTAATTATTATATATTTTTACTTTATATTAAATAAATAATACAAAAACTTCTACTACAAAAACTAGTATATCCAAAATAAAATAGTTTAATATAGCAATTGTATTATTACACGTCATTTTGCGTATAATTGGGCTCTAAGGTCACACAATTCACACAAATAATGATTGAGTTTTGTAGGCGATTTTTTTTGCGAATAAAACTTACATTTCTAATTTGTTTATGACTATGGCATTTTTAAATAAGAGTTCAATATTTATTTGTCATATTCTAGATTCAAATTATTCTTACATGCATAAATTAAAGTACAAACACTTACCTATGTGTTGAATCTTCTTTACACATCTCATCATAATGTATTTAACACAACAGCACAAGCGTAGCGACGCATTTTGTGACAAATTTAACTAATTATTATTAGCAGCAATCGCTCGAGAGGGCGTAAAGTTAATTCAAGTTTTCGAACGTTTTTTACGGAAGCGTTTCTAATGGGCAGAGTTTTGGCGGTATTTAATAGAGCCGTGTCGGAACAAGTTTTCTAACACCTAGATATGATTAGAAAGTAATTACCTACCTAGTAGTTTTTAAACGACTCCAATTTTCTTTATAGAAGTATATAGGTACTCCCGCCCGCAATAACAAGGAAACATCCTGGATGAAATGCCTTCCATGCCCACTGGCTACCTTCCTCTCCAGTCTGAAAATATTGAACTGTTTGACGGCTTAAATGAAAGGCGGTGTTATCCGACCTCCTCCAGAAGTCTAAGAACGAATTAGGTTCTCAATTTTTCCGTCTGGTGACGGATTAGGAATACAATTCACCTCCCCATTTCTTCCCGTGGGTTTTGTAAGGGGATCACTGTACTTCTAATGGGGTTTCACACACTACCACCAGTGAAGCACTAGTAGTGGTGGTAGGGTGTGAAACCCCGTCTGGTTAGTGACCCCGTACACTTGGCGTAAAACCCGCCAAGTGACCACTTGTGGCCGCGTTCCGGGATCAGTCGGTGTACAACCAGAGCTTGGGGAGACGATACCGCGAGGAATGCAGTCAGTGTTGGCTTACGTCTAAGTTAGACACAGGCCTCATGATTTGTCTGTCCATGTCGCGGCATCAGCACCCCAATTCCTACGTGCTATGTTAGGGGGTTGCGGGAAAATAAACAACCAACCCCAGTAGACAAAATTTATTCTTAAAAAAGGGGTTCAGGGTCGTAGGGGATCCACCGCCGGTTTCGTTGCATTCCGAACCTTCTAAGGTAGTTAGGTCGGTAAAGTACTGCCCTGAGTTGATGGATCAGCGATGGGGGTTTTTTTTATACAACTAGATGACAAACAAGCTGACGGCCCACCTGTTGGTAAGCGGTTACCGCCGCCTATAGACACCTGCTTGTGCCTTGCCTGCTGCCTTGTCATCCTGGGGCCTAAGATGAAATGCCGTCCATGCCCAGTAATTACACTGGCTACCTTTCCCTTCAACCCGAAACACAGCGAACTATTTCACGGCTGAAATAAGAAAGGCGGTGGTACCTACCCAGGCGACCCTACATATGGGTCTACCACCTAGTAAGGGTTGATTGATTGGGTGTCCGTAGTCCGTCAGAAACATGCAGGGTCGGCTAACTCTTTTTCTCTCTCCAGCCCGGCCGCGACAAAAGGGCGAGGCCAGGGTTCAACCCGTAAATTGGGACTCAAATTCGGGATTTACTATCACTGATTCTAATTTATATATCACGCCTCCCCTTTCCATCCATGACAGCGTCAAGTATGTGTATGGTCGTACAGCGGTGCACGTCCCCACCTATACCGACCACTAAAATCCGTGGGCTCCATGATATCCTCAATGTACTCCACCGACATCTTGAGACGGCTCGGCCAGATCTCTTTTTTGATGAAGACGCAAATACTCCGCCCGGCTGACGCAAGCTATTTGGACTATAACTGCTACGATCTTTAAGAGTCCTTCAAAGCGACCTCCATCCTTTAACATGAGTTTTTTCAAAATAAGCGTGAAAAGGCACATAGATTGGGCAAAGTGGAGGCGGCTAGAGAATTGTGATTCAAGCTGCACTAGCTGTCTCCGCATATGGACTCTTCTTACCGCTTCACATCAGGTGGCGTTGGGTCAATTGTCGTGCTTTGTATGAAGAAAAATCTCACTTGATCATACAATAGGGATGTGGCATAAATTTGAATATGGCGCTATTTTTCATAAATTCGGAAAATATACGCTACTGTTTCCCATAAAAACAATTGAAAATTAAAAGTAATGAAAATATTGTTCAAATTGTACTGTTTAGAAAATTTATAAAAATGGTCACATTTTCCCAAAAATATTTTTATCAAAAATTATTATGATATTAGATACCCTAAAACATCAATTTAAATAACTATTATTATGTAACGACAACTACATATGAATAAAAGCATGAATATTACATATTCAATATTAATTTTGTCAGTATACCTACCCATACATTTCTCAGTAATATAGAAACATGTGACGTCACCTGTTCCGTATATTTTCTATGGAGAGTTTTTAGACGATTCGCTACAACCACTGTATCTGTTAAACTATTGACTTTAAACATACTATTTCATTTGCAATATTTCTTTATGAGTTCTAAACTTCTTATTAATGAAATAATAAAAGATGTCAACTACCCTATTATAGGTTCCATAACTATGGCACCCTTATGTTAAGAACAAAAGAGGAACTGCTAAACAATCCCAATTAAAGGCTCGCTCACACGCGACGCTCGCTCATTAACGCGCACGTGCGGCATCACCGCGTGAAGTCACGCGTGTGTACACGCCTTTATCATACGAATTCACTTTTCTATTATAAACAGACTTTTAGTAGAAAACTGTAGTATTAGAGTTCTATTTTACTGAATTAGGTCATCAATAGCGTTTACACGTCCCACTGCTGGGCACAGGCCTTCCTACATGGGAGGAACACACGAGGAGTTTGGGCCATAACACCACCACGCTGGCCCAATGCGGGTTGGTGGGTTAAAGCGGTTGCAGTAACAACCGAGACCTAAAAATGTGCCTTCCGAAGCATGGAGCAGCTCGAGATGACAAATCTTGATTAACCCATCCTGGGGTAAACCATTGCGAAAGTTGCTTCAACCATTGTGAGACAATAATAAAAACATATTTAAATATAAAATATAATAAATTATATAATAGAAACATATTTTTTGGAGTCGGTGCTTCACGTTCTATTATTTCTGGAAACAACTTAGCACTAACTCCAAAAAAATTGTTTCCAGGTGATGAGTAACTTCTTAAATTTAATTATTTTATCTTTTTCAGTTTTTCGAAGTCGGTTTTAATTATTGTTTAGTTTTTTTTCAGTACACTGGACCTAGCCGGGCTTCGATACATTTTCGGAACATCTCTTTTATTATTGGGTAGAACGTTCACATGGCGGCATTACCGCTGAAAGCGATCTCTTTCAGGCAACCTCAGGATGGAAAAGATTATTGTGTAGGTACTTACGTAGGTAGGTACTTTCTTTAAACTGTTTAGTTTCAGTCGCAGAGCGGATTTAAATAATAATTTAGTGATAACTTTCTAAGGTCAAAGCTAGATGGGTTGCCGTCAGCTTATACTGTTGGCTACTATCGTACCGTTATATAACAAAAAAGTAATAGGAAAGCAAAAATGCGCAACTTCGCATACAATAGACGACGTTATCATTCCACTTTGATTTAAAAACCAAACGACACAATCGTTTTTTTTTTAAAAAAATTAAAAATAACCGAGTTCAAAAACGAGGAGGTTCTCAATTCGGCCGGTTTGATTTTTTTCTCTATTGTATGTACACCGATTACGCCGAGATTACTGATCCGATTTACGTGATTCTTTTTTTGTTCGATGCGGAATAGTTGCCATTTGATCCCATAAATTTTTTTTTCAAAATAATTAAGACGTCTCCGTATGCAAAATTGCGAATTTTTGCTATCCTATTGCTTTTAGTGAAACGATACGATAGTAGGAAACAATATAAGTTGACGGACACCCATCTAGCTTCGACTTTAGAAAGTTATCATTAAAAATTGTGAAAAAAAATAATTAAACAAAATTAAAACCGACTTCAAAAAACTGAAAAGGATAAAATAATTAAATTTAAGTAGGTACTCATCCCCTAGAAACATATTTTTTGGAGTTGGTGCTAAGTTGTTTCCAAAAACAATAGAAAGTGAAGTAGGTACCTACTTAAATTTAATTCAATTCATTTTATCCTTTTCAGTTTTATGAAGTCGGTTTTAACTTTTGTTTATGGGACCAAATGGGAACAATTCCGCATCGAACAAAAAAAAGAATCATCAATATCGGTTCACCCAGTCGAAAGTTCTGAGGTAACAAACATAAAAAAGATAGTTGAAATGAGAACCTCCTCCTTTTTTGAAATCAGTTAAAAAAATACTGGAACTAATTAGAAGTAACTACTATCTATTTAAAACTAAGTAACTAAGTAGGTACCCTTAAATTGTAAGCGAGAGATAATATTTGATTTCTAAAAATTAAACTTAAATTTAAAAAAATAGATATACCTTATATCTGCTAGGTGGGTAAGAATGCTGAGCTGTTTTGGACAAAATCACCCCCTATTTTATCCCGGGTGGTCCTTTGACAGTTACCGACACAGCGGTGTCCCTGGGAACGAGAAAACAATATGTCGGAAGTTCCGCTATTGTGTGATAGCGCTTTCATCGTAAAAATCGTAATAATCATGTCGCTCATTTACCAGGAAACCATTTTTGACAAACGAAAAAAAAGACACCCCTCTTTTTTCTTCGGGTGTCACAAATAAGTTTGGTGTGTCTGTCTGTTGCACAGTAGCTCCAAAACTAATGGACCGATTGTGATTCGGTTTCTTTTGTTTGAAAGCTAACGTTATCACGATTGTTCTTAGATATAATTTAAAAAGATCAGTTCAGGTGTTTGATGATTATCAGCTCATTCCTACTTGACAAAAGGGTTTTACTAACTTTCACAGATCTGATTGATGGGTGGTATTGCAAAGACATGCTAACCTTGAGCTGATCCTGTATCATCTATATAAGTCTGCGGGATGCTCAATTCTTCAGAAACTTACAGCAGATATAGCGTGTTTGGGCTCTTATGAATAGTCTCAATGAGGTGGTGTTAGAAAGATGATTCTGAGACCGGGGTTACTTAATTTTTTAAATTTTATATTATTATTATTTTATTTTATATTTTTTTTTATATTAAGTCTAATGTCTCGTTAGTAGGCATGGCAATAAATTACTTATGTTTTTGTTAGGTAGGAGGAAACTGGGAAATGAAGTTCTCGATCGGCTCAAATGAATAATATTCCTTCATTCTTCAACAGTTGTTTATTCGAAAGTTAATTTGTACATTTTATAATATTGATTTTGTACAATAAAAAATACGAGAGATGAGTTGTGAAAATATTTGACAGAAGTGTATCGAAAAACCGCGCGTAAAAGAATGTAGCTGTTTTGAACTCATGAACTGCGCGCGCAGCTTGTGTTGCCAACGCTGATATTGTAGAGTGTGGCCGCGTAAACAGTTTTTATTTTATTTTAGCGGACTCCAGAGAAAAACACAAAGAACCAATACCTATTATTAATCTGTGCCAATACCTAAAAGTGATGTTCCAAAAATGTATGGAACCCCGGCCAGGTCTATGGTTTAATGAAAATAGGTAAAATATGCAGAACAGTGGTCAATGGTCCGTTTTCTTTTTATTTGTTTTGTTGCGTGGTACAAAACAAGAATTACCTATTCTTAATTTTTGATTTTAACATTATTATAAATGTTTAAAAATTACTTAGTAATTAAAATAGAATAAAACTAGAAAAATTTTCACGTCCTGAGGCAGGAATCGAACCCGCGACCTTTCGCAATCCGGGCGACTGCTCTGACTACTGAGCCACCCAGGACTTGGGATATCCCTGTGACATTCTTCTAGTCTATCTGTACTTGCGTTTATGAGCTAACGTCCACCCTACAATGTCGAAATATTCTATTTCAACATCCGAAACGAGTATTTTTACAAATACCGACGATTCGGTTAAGTTGGGGCAGTGCTTTCAAATATTCTTAATTTTTGATTTTAACATTATTATAAATGTTTGAAAAATTACTTAGTAATTAAAATATAATAAAACTAGAAAAATTTCACGTCCTGAGGCAGGAATCGAACCCGCGACCTTTCGCAATCCGGGCGACTGCTCTGACCACTGAGCCACCCAGGACTTGGGATATCCCTGTGACATTCTTCTAGTCTATCTGTACTTGCGTTTATGAGCTAACGTCCACCCTACAATGTCGAAATATTCTAGAAAATATTCTAAAAAAAATTTTTCTAGTTTTATTCTATTTTAATTACTAAGAATTACCTATTTTAGAAAAAACTACAACACAGTCAAATATTCATCATGGCTCCTACTTAGGCGCATTTATTTAACTAATTGTTATTTTAAAGTCCAATCAAAGAGTTAGGTACCGTTCACCTTTAATTAATATGGAAACTTTGGTACATAGACATCTAAACTAGTTGGTGATGTTTAGTTAACTTCTATGTCCTCAAAGTTGCCTTAAATAATTAATAAGCCGGTGAAGTCGACGAAAAATTTGGCCTGTATAGCAAGAGGACCAAAACTTGCTACTACTATCAAAATATAATTTTGTAAATATATTAGTGCCGTACAGCGCCATCTTTCTATTAATACTACCATGTCATTTTTAAACATGTCAAGCTGCAAAAAGGGATGATGCTTTCTGTGGTCACTTATTTCATTTCAGATTTAAAAGATGGCGCTGTAACCATTTGTTAGTAAATCATCTACTACTCACTAGATGGCGTTACTAGCTTTTGCTTAGTTATGCTACCAATAACTAGATGACAGAATAGCACGAATAAAAAAAAAATTTAAACAAAAATTAAACCGACTTCAAAAAACTGAAAAGGATGAAATAATTAAATTTAAGTAGGTATTCATCCCCTAGAAACATATTTTTGGAGTCGGTGCTTTACTTTCTATTGTTTTTGAAAACCACTTAGCACCAACTCCAAAAATATGTTTCTAGGGGATGAATACCTACTTAAATTTAATTATTTCATCCTTTTCAGTTTTTTGAAGTCGGTTTTAATTTTTGTTTAAATTTTTTTTTTCACAATTTTTAGTGATAACTTTCTACGGTCGAAGCTAGATGGGTGACCGTCAACTTATATTGTTTCCTACTATCGTATCGTTTCACTAAAAAGTCATTGGAAAAGCAAAAATTCGCAATTTCGCTTATGTAGACGATTTCATAATTTCAGTTTTTTTTAATTTAAAACCAAAGTACCCAACTGTTTTTAAATAATTTTTTATGGGACCAAATGGCAGCTATTCCGCATCGAACAAAAAAAGAATCACGTAAATCGGATCAGTAATCTCGGCGTAATCGGTGTACATACATAAAAAAAAAAAAAAAACATACCGGCCGAATTGAGAACCTCCTCGTTTTTGAAGTCGGTTAAAAAGAGTAAATCTTGCTGGTGCAAAATAAGTCATCATGCAGTGAAATTAATCACTGACTAGGTGGTAGACCCGTATGTAGGGTCGTCTGGGTAGGTAGCACCGCCTTTCTTATTTCAGCCGTGAAACAGTTTGCTGTGTTTCGGATTGAAGGGAAAGGTAGCTAGGCAATTACCTACTGGGCATGGACGGCATTTCATCTTAGGTCCCAGGATGACAACGCACCTGCAATATCAAGTGATTTTTCCTTGTTATTGCAGGTGTCTATAGGCGGCGGTTACCACTTACCAATCAGGTGGGCCGTCAGCTTGTTTGTCATGTAGTTGTATAAAAATAAAAAAAAGACTGATGCAGTAAAATATTGCTATTTTATTAGTCTCTAAAATCATTTGAAGAAATTTTGTAGATCATCTTATTTTAATAAACGACTTATATTGTATAATATGTTAAATTAGGCATCCATCACCTGCACTTCTGTCCCGAATGTACCTTTGGTTACAAATGTATATTATATAAATAATAAAAATAAAGCCAAATTATTACATATCACTCAAACATCTCTACTCCAGCCAGCGCAGGAACCGAATGAATTGACAGAACAAGACTGACATGCATTGGAAGTCTGTTCTATTGCTGTGCTCTGTGCTAGAGTAGTATTATACATGTAAGTGGTGATTGTATATCTTTACACTCCTCAACGAGAGATTTCGCCATCACCAGGCCACAGCAGTCCACTGCTAGACAGGGCTCTTCCCATGAAAGCTACTTGGTGCGATTCTTGGCTAGCCTCCTCCAGTTACTGCCAGCCACCCTGGGGGGTTGTGACTCCAGTAACCAGTTAACCACCTCCCATTCTTTAGGCATATAGTCATAGGTTTTGTTATGCGAGCGAAGTCGGGAACAAACTTTCGATAACAACCTATCAGTCCCAGAAATTGCTTAATTTCTTTCGGGGTTTTTGGAATGGGGTAGTTCTGTATAGCTTTAATTTTATCGGGGTTCGGCTTAATGCCTTCTCTACTAATGATGTGTCCTAAGTAAGCAGTTTCTAACTTAAGGAACTGTTTACTGAGCCGAGGTCTTCTCTCATGCAAAAATGAATAAATATCCTAAATTGCCCCCAAAGAAGCTTATTAGAATCATTAAAAAACCCATCGGTATGTCTGTTACAAAAAAAATTAGTTACTAACTAAACAATTTGACGACCGCCTGGCCGAGTGGTCTGTACCCCAGGCTACTCGGTCAAGAGGTCCCGGGTTCGAATCCCGGTAGGAACAAATGTTTGTATGATGAGTACGAACATTTGTTTACGAGTCATGGATGTTTATATGTTTATTTAGTATATTTCTAATATTTATATACATATTATCATTATTTCTCCGTTATCTAGTATCCATAACACAAGCTCTTAATGATGCTTACTTTGGGCTAGATAATAGGTGTGAGTGTATAAATATTATTATTATATTATTATTAATGTCATATTGTGTGTATTTATTTGCACCAGTTCCAATGGTGAACTAGCAAGTACCCACCAACTCCAACAGTCATGAGGTCAATGAGGGATTTATTGAGAAACATTTCTCATCAGTTTTTACAGAGCCACCAGACATATAGAAAATGAAACAAGCCTCATATAAACTTATTAATTTTATTCTTAAAATTAATCTTATAACTCCTCTACACTGAGATGAATTTAAAGAAATAAACAATCAAACAGTATAAAAGCGGTTTGAAAGTCAGTTCCATTGTCTTTACTTTTCTCTTAGGGTGTTTACTTATGTATTTAATAGGGCATGGATAGGCAAAAATTTTCAGGCAGGACAATCAAAATATTTTCTAATTTCTATTATACTGCAACTAATTAGTAAAATTAGAAAAGTGCAGAATTGAACACAAGCAAAACTTTATGTTGAAGTCACTGCAAGGCCTTTTATATCATTATGCCAATTAAAGTTGCTGTATTGAGTACTCATAATAACAATGTAATTTGTTTTGTATTTATTATTTTCATAATGCTTGATCTTATTTGTTTCATTATTTATTTTACTTGCAACTTGATAAGTTATATTTGATCCATAAAACTGTTAGGTACTTTTTTTATTCACAACAACTTTTATGCATACATTTATTAATACCGAAAAGAATATTGCTATGGGCAATACAGATTTCATACACAGAATTGAAAATTGTCTTCATCTTTAAATTATACTATACTACTGTAACTATTAACCACAGCAATTTTGAAGCCTCCGAAGTGACAACTTGCGTCTAGTCAGGACCATATAAGTAAATACCATTAAAAAGTAAAATAAAAACCTTTTCTCCACAATCATTTCAGTTAGAGCCCATTTCCGATTCACATGTTCTAGTCTAAACCTAATTTAACTAGAAAGCCAGTTTCTTCATCAGTAAATACATGTGTTGATCCACTTCAAAGCCGTGCAAGTTGTTGGCGTCCCCCTGTAGTCGCATCAGGAGACCACCAAACGAGACGTATGCTGCCAACCGTGATGCTGGCTCCATTGCTGCTTCGTCACCCTCTATCCTGAAATCGATACAATGAAATTTTAAGATCAAGTCAAGCATTAGATTCCAGATACAATTTTTCAATAGTCATAGCCTTCCGGTGGGATAACACCGCTTGTTGGATTAATGCACTAATAATAAAATTAAAATACTCTCACTGACATTTGATGATTAATGATTACATGGTAAAACAAAAGAAACTGACAATAATCTTTTTAATTTTAACATTTACTTGTATGATTATTACGCAAAAGAATTTGAAATAGAAAAAAATCATATCCTCAAGCAATGACTGAAACTACGACCTTTCACAATCTGGGTGATAGTTCTAACCATCTGGACTACCAAAGACTAAAAATTCATGTGCTTGGGTGGGGACTGAATCCACAACCTCAATTTAGGTGACTGTTTGAACTGTCTGAGGTATCAAGGACTTCAAACACTTAATTTTATATATTGAAATGATTGGATGTTGGTATTGGATTTTTTAAATATCAGAGAAGTTATGTAAATCACCTGGGATAAAATCAGTTGTGGGTTCCATTCCCACCTTTTTTTCAGGGAGAAGTCTGTTTACAGACCTAGTGGGGGTCACCTAGCGCTAATGACACTGGGAATAAAACATGAAGTTTCACTACCCTAGATATTTCTTTAGTAAGGTTAAGCTAATAAATCATAACTGTCTAGTTTTGCCAAAATATAATGGTGATTTGATTGCCAAAAATCACAAAAAAAAAAAATGGTGATTATTTCAGGGAAAATAACCTACACCACCCTTGCACTGAATGAACTGAAATGGTCTGTTGATTGATCACATGGTAAATAAAAAAGCCATAGAAGATGCCTTGATGTTGTCAGGACCTCTCTACCATGAGGTTGTCAGGTAGAGATTGATTTTAGTGACTAAGACCACCTTTTTTGTGATATTGTGTTTATCTCTGTATTTCTTTGATGAATTTCTCTGTATCTATTTCAGCTCTCTGAAATTAACGCCATTTAATTTTTAGTATTTTGAGTAATAAAGTATAGTAACTAGGAGTCTTACTGACAAAACAGGTGACTCTATAATAAACATTAAAATAGTATTGAATTTATTATTTATCACAATTATAGACGATAAATATTAATGTTGCTTTTCAACGTTTATTATTACAGTTTCTTTCTTATTAAAAACGCATACAAATACTAACCTATACACTTTCCCAGACATAACATATTCAAAACTATCAGCGCGATTTCCTTCGGTTTCCAGAGGGTTCCATTCTCCTCCATCGGGGTAACCATTCTCTCTAAGTGTTGTAGCGAGTACTAGACGAAATTTATCACCTAATTCCATGGGATATATCCAAGAATTGATATCCAAAATAAGATCCATTTTGAACGACTCGGATTCACAGTGTAATCGACTTACGCGGTCGAATTTTTTTCCTTCAGGATCCATATCTTTAACATTAAATATATCTTCAAATAAAACTCCAGCCATTGTATTAGAGCCACCGCACATATACAATTTCAAATCGTACAACTAAATTGCGTGCTTTCATAGGCCGCACACTTCGTCGACTTAGTTGGTGGACAGTGTTGCTAGCGCGGTGAAGTCTGCGATAAAATGCGGAAAAACAACGCACTTCTTAACTTAAAAAAAAGAAGACGAAAACAGAACAAAACATTTAGGGTGCATCCGATATTAAGTGACAGATTAGAGCGTGGGAAACATCATACCTTACATTCTTAACTGAGATGTTACCCAGATAAGTTTTTTAAGGGCTTGCCTTTTTTGGACTTCGTCGATCAGCAGTTCTATTTTTTCATTTGTTACAAGAAGAGAATGCAGAGATCGACTGGCTGCGGCGGCTGCGTGCCCGTCGGCAAAAATCCAAGCGTGGGGAAATCACGCGCACGGGTCTGGTCACACTGCATCTTACCGTGCGACTGACCAACTAAGTTGTTATAGTGTGCGGGCTATCGGCCGATAGTTGACCAACTATTTAGTGGAACGACTTAATTGATATAATGTGCGGGCTATCATAAGATTCTGTGCCTATTAGACATTCTGCGATTTAGTTGTACGATTTGAAATTGTATATGTGCGGTGGCTCTTATTATTTTGTTAAAACATTTAAAAAAATTGAATTGAAATGAAAACACGCCGACTAAACAAAATTGTTTGACGTTAAGATTTTTTTTTTGTTAATTCTCCCTATAAATGGAAGGCAAAGGGAGCTAATGCCCATGCAGCCATATCTTCAGTATTACTTTATTTCTTCTCATAATTTGCATTAAAATACTGGTGTTACACATTTCAATACATCTTGGAATTATTTGACGCGAAATATGTGATGACAGTCTCATTATGTGCTACTTGATGAGGCGGATAACCACAAAAAAGTTCTCATCGTATTTCACACCATAATCACTTTTATTCTAATAACTTTTTATTTGATACTTCAACACAAACACTTTGTATATAAAACAACACCACTTTTATAACACAAAGTTCGCTCCGACACAATTTTTAATTAATAAAATAAAAATCTTGACCGACCCTCGACCTTTCGCAATCCGGGCGATCGCTCTGACCACTGAGCCACGACTTGGGATATTCCTGTGAAATTCTTCTAGTCTATCTGTATTTGTTGAAATAGAATATTTCGACATTGTAGGGTGGACGTTAGCTCATAAACGCAAATACAGATAGACTAGAAGAATTTCACAGGGATATCCCAAGTCCTGGGTGGCTCAGTGGTCAGAGCAGTCGCCCGGATTGCGAAAGGTCGCGGGTTCGATTCCTGGCTCAGGACGTGACATTTTTCTAGTTTTATTATATTTAAATTGCTAAGTAATTTTTTTAAAGATTTATAATAATGTTAAAATCAAAAATTAAGAATATCTTGACCGACACCATTAAAACCCGCCAAACACCCCCTTTGTTTTTTTTGTTAATTCTCCCTATAAAGGGAAGGCAATGGGAACTAATGCCCATACAGCCATGTCTTCAGTATTTCTTTATTTCTTCTTTTATTGCATTAAAATGCTGGCGTAACACATTTCAATGCTTCTTGGGAGTATTTGACACGAAATAAATGATGACAGTCACTTTATGTGTTACTTGAAGAGGTGGATAACCACAATAAGTTCTCATCGTATTTCATACCATAATCACTTTTATTCTAATAATCTTTTCGTTGCACGTCAACATAAACACTTGAATAATAAAACTACACCACTTTTATAACACAATGTTCGCTCCGACACAATTTTTAATTATTGTAATAAAAATCTTGACTGACGCCACAAAAAACCGCCAAACACTCCTCTATTTTTTGTTCATTCTGCCTGTAATGGGAAGGCAAAGGGTAAGGGTAATGCCCATACAGCCACATCTTCAGTATTTCTTTATTTCTTCTCTTATTGCATTGAAATGTTGGTGTTAGACATTTCAATGCATCTTAGTATTTGACGTGAAATATATGATGACAGTCACTTGCTACTTGATGAGGTGGATTACCACAAAAAAGTTCTCATCGTCTTTTACACCATAATCACTTTTATTCAATAATCTTTTAGTTGTATACGTCAACACAAACACTTGGTTTATAAAACTACACCACTGCACCAAAGTTCTCTCCAACACAATTTTTAATTATAAAAATCTTGACTGACACCACAAAATCCCGCCAAACACTTTGCGTTTTGTTTCATTGAAAACGAAAAAATAACAAGAGACAACGAAACGGCAAAATAATACAAACATCAAAAAAATAACCTCAAACAACTCTCATCGCGCTTGTTGCACGTGTTAATTCATTGTTTGATAATTTCTGGTGGAAATTTACATACAGTGCCGTATAATAGGATACCAAATAGGTCATAATAGTCTGCGTAGTGTCAACCTTGCGTAATTTGTGTGAACGCATTGTGTACTAACAAGAAATGACTGAAGTAATGCAACCCGGCGGAGAAGTTTTCTCGGAGAAGAAAAAGAAGAAAAATAAGGATGGAGTTTCCCTGGCTGCATTTCAGAAGATAGGGGACTTCAAAATAGAGCCTTCTCAAAGCGTGAGCAAGCTGGATACTGCGTATTGGCCGCTGTTATTGAAGAATTTCGATCGCCTCAATGTGCGCACTAACCATTACACACCTCTGCCGTTCGGCCATTCTCCTTTGAAGAGGCCTATTTCAGAATATATCAAGTCAGGTTTTATCAACGTCGACAAACCAAGTAACCCCAGCTCTCACGAAGTTGTTTCATGGATAAAAAGGATTCTCAAAGTTGAGAAGACAGGGCATTCTGGAACCCTAGATCCTAAAGTAACAGGTTGCCTTATTGTATGTATTGACAGAGCGACGAGGCTAGTGAAATCTCAACAGAATGCTGGCAAAGAGTATGTAGCTGTGTTTAGTTTACACTCGGCTGTAGAGAGCATCAAAAAAGTTACACAAGGCTTAGAGAAACTCCGAGGTGCATTATTCCAAAGGCCTCCTTTAATATCGGCTGTGAAACGTCAGCTACGTGTACGATCTGTTTATGACAGTAAACTATTAGATTATGACCAAGAACGTAATATTGGTGTGTTTTGGGTGAGCTGCGAGGCTGGCTCCTACATCCGTACAATGTGTGTTCATTTAGGCTTGATGCTTGGAGTTGGCGGACAGATGATAGAGCTGCGTCGCGTGCGTTCGGGAATTCAGGGTGAAAAAGAAGGCATGGTGACAATGCATGATATTCTAGACGCTCACTGGGCATATGAAAATCATAAAGACGAGACATACATTCGTAGAGTAATCAAACCCCTGGAGGGTCTACTTGTAGGACACAAAAGAATTTTCATCAAAGACAGTGCTGTGAATGCAGTGTGTTATGGTGCAAAAGTATTGCTACCTGGAATTTTGAGATATGAAGATGGTATTGAGATTGACCAGGAGATTGTAATTGTTACTACTAAAGGCGAGGCTGTAGCGCTAGCTGTTGCTCTCATGACTACATCCACAATGGCCTCATGCGATCACGGTGTTGCAGCTAAGCTGAAGAGGGTCATAATGGAGCGTGACACATATCCTAGGAAGTGGGGTCTAGGTCCTAAAGCTTCGCACAAGAAGCAACTGATATCTCAAGGGAAACTAGATAAATATGGCAAGCCAAACGAGAATACTCCATCTGAATGGTTGAATAGCTATGTAGATTATAAAGCCAAGAAAGATACAGAGAATGGTGCTGGTGAAGTTGAAGATGACGGTAGCAGAAAGAGGACAGCGAGCACAGCTAATGCGGACGATCCTAATAACTCAGTAGAATTAAATGCAGATAAGAAAAAGAAAAAGAAGAAACGCAATTTAGATGAGACAGCTGATGGTGACACAACACTCGAAGCTGGCAACGTAACAACAGAAGGTGACGATTCAATACGTAAAGAAAAGAAGAAGAAAAAGAAGAAGGACAAAGAGCAGGAATAGATTTCTTGGAGATACAGTATGAAAGATTTTAGACTTAAATATTAGTTTTTGATGACTTATTAGCACTGGATCTGTGTTGAATTTAATTTAACTAAAAGTAAGTTGCAAACAATTTCAAGGAGTTACACCTATTTTAATTTGATCACTAAAAATAGACTTCATCACAGAGTAGTGAAAAATTATAAGTTTTTGGCTACTAAGCTATGTAGTAGAGACAGCTTATCATAAACTGGCCTGTACAATACTTGGCAATCTGTTTGATGAAATAAAAAAAAATGTAGGTAGGTATGTAGGGCATAAATAATTATCAACTATAACTCTCACGATAAGAGTAATATTAGAGTGACATTTACAATTGAGATGTTGCGTAAGTTCAAATATGGCGCTATTTTTCACAAATTTGGAAAATATATGTTACTGTTACCCATAAAAACAATTCAAACTTAAAAGATATGGAATATTGTTGAAGTTGAAGTACTGTTTTAAGAATTTAAGATAATGTCATACCTTTTTTTCAAAATTTATCAAAAATGTTAATGATATTAGATTGCTGACATCAATTAAAGCAACTATTATTATAACAACTATTAATAAAAACATAGTACATGGTTATTATTAAATTTGTCAGTATGTCCATAGATTTCTTAGTAATATGGGAACATGTGATTCCTGTTCCGTAGATTTTATATGGAGCGTTTTTGGATGATGCACCGCACCACATCAAACATACCACTTTATCTGTGAAACTATTGATCTTAGACATACTATTTCTTTTGCAATATTTCTTATGAGTTATAAACTTCTTATTTATGAAATAAAAAAAAAGTTGTCAACTACTCTTATTGTTTACTACATATTTTTATTTGGGAACCATAAAAGAAGAGTATTTTTTTATGATTATATAAACTGTTTTAAAATCCTAGGCATTTTCATAATTTCATTAATTATTCAACCTTTTATAAAACTAATTTTAGTTAAGTTAACTTTAACACAGAATTAAGTATAATAAGGATACTGTATGAATGTTCTTGGAGGTTTTATATTGAAGAGCCAAGTCATAGACTAAAAATACTATCTAATGATAAAATTGATAACTCAGTCCCACATTTCCTCATTGTAACTCTAAATTACCTAAGTATATTTTTTTAAATGTAAATGTAGGAAATTTTTATTGAAAAATACTGTACAGTGTGCTACTTGAGTACATAAACAATTTTAAATCGCGTAAAGACAATATTACACAGGAAAACCAAATTGACAACAATCCCATTGAAATGTATATGTGTCAACACTATTGAAGCAAAGAATTGACACCCGTATTCACAAACGATACTTATGTAAGTGAAGGAGCATTACTATGCGAAGTAAGGCATTTCTCAGTGGGTTCACTGTGTCAAGCCTTTCAATTCACAAACAATACTCATACGAATCTTTACTATGCGGACGCATAGCGTTGAGTATAGCTCTGTGATTGGTTGATTAGTGTTACGTAGTTCACTTCACTGACTGACATTTCAATTTTATTGTTTATTTGCTTTTTATCGTAAACTCCGTAGTGATTACATTCTCTTTGGTGAGCTCGACACTATGCGTTGATTAATATAGCTATCAGGCTCCCTTAGCTAAGTGTTCATTATGACAAACGCATAGTGCAGATTGTCACTCAAGTATTGTTTATGAATAGGAATTTGGCACCCTGTGCGTCCGCGGGCACTGTGAGACCTCATAGTGTCGTTTGTGAATACGGGCCTGAAAGTAATAATGAACCAAAATTGATCCATGTAATATTGCCTTAGTTATTTTAATTTAAGATTTATAAGTTTACTTTGACTGTAATATCTCTTAAATACTTATGTCAAACAGTCAATATAGTTTCGATAGACATTACTGTTATGAAATTATAGTAATAGATTGCCGCTTAGCTGTGCCTGCAGACTGCAGTGCTAGTTCTATACTATGTAAATACGGGTTACTTCAGTCCTCCCAATTTCGTTTGTTATATTATAAGACTAAATATTGTTTACACATAATTTGTGTGAAAAAAATAGGATTTAATCAAATTAAAATGTTCCGAAAATATACATTATTGTATTTTTATTAAATTGCTTTTATTTTCCCAATCAGTTAACATTTTCATGGTTTTAAATAAGTAGTGAAATAATAATTAATGTAGAATTTGATTTCAAAGTTTCAAATTTTTAGTTACTTTTCTTCGTTATTAATTAATCCGCTTACAATCAGGTGGGCCGTCACTGGGTGAGCTTGTTTGTCATCTAGTATAAAAAAAATCACAATTTTCATTTTTCGTGTTCTATTTTCACGGTCATCAAATCTCCTACCTGATGCAGTAAATGCTGAAAGTCATGAATTCTCATCACTTTTAGCATTAATGCCTTCTCTCTCTCTGTTGGTCGCTAATTCGTTGAAATTACATATTCACAGGCCCATCTTTTCCATTGGGCACTGTGCAAGTGGCCCAGGGCCCCGCAATCCATGAGGCCCCAAGTTCCCGTTTTGGAAATTAAGATTTTGATTAAATTTCTATGGAAATATGGATGTGTAGGTATATTGTATAAAATAATTGAATTGTTATACTACTCTTTTTTTGATGTCGGTTAAAATAATAAAGTGCCCAGAGCCTCCAATAAGCTTAAGACGGCTCTGCATATTCACAAATTAGGGGAATTCCAATTTCAATTTCAATATTAAATTTATGCCATACCAGAATGTATGTATACAAATAAGATTATACCTACCTATTTCCGTTCGATATCCCCGAAGATCCGTTAGTTTTTTTTATTACAAAAGCGTATCAATACGTGTATCAGTACGATTACCGACGCTCGTAGCACCTTAGGCTCTTCTCACGCTTTGCTACGTAGCCTATAGATAGACGCTCGTAGCACTTTGGGCATTACTCACGCGTTGTTACCGTAGCCTATAGACGCTCGTAGCACCTTGGCACTTCTCACGCTTTGCTACGTAGCCTATAGATAGACGCTCGTAGCACCTTGGGCACTTCTCACGCTTTGTTACGTAGCCTATAGATAGATGCTCGTAGCACCTTGGGCATTACTCACGCGTTGTTACCGTAGCCTATAGAAGCTCGTAGCACCTTGGGCACTTCTCACGCTTTGTTACGTAGCCTATAGATAGACGCTCGTAGCACCTTGGGCATTACTCACGCGTTGTTACCGTAGCCTATAGACGCTCGTAGCACCTTGTGCACTACTCACGCGTTGATAATGTAGCCCATAGAATAGACGCTCGTTTCACCTTGCGCACTATTCACGCGTTGACACCGTAGCCTAGCGACACTTGTATCACCTTAGGCATTACTCACGCGTTGTTACTGTAGCCTATAGACGCTCGTAGCACCTTGTGCACTACTAACGCGTTGTCACCTTAGCCTATAGACGCTCGTAGCACCTTATGCACTACTCACGCGTTGTCACCGTTGCCTATAAATGCTACATAGTAGGATTATTTAGCTGCAATCTTCTGAAATGTGGAGGTGTGTACTACTTCCTCTCTTGGGTTATAGTTTGTTATTTTGTAAAGTAGGCGAGCCAGCTGATCGGTGGCGTAGTTTGAGCACTCTGCTTTCGTTTAAACAAAGCAGCTGTCGTCGTGGTCGACTCCTGGATGGGTCAACCAATGTGCAATCTCGTTTTACTTCGTGCTTCGGAAGGCACGTTAAGCCGTCGGTCCCGGTTGTTACTGCAACCGCAAAACTCGGCCCAAACTCCATATGTGTTTCTCCCATGTAGGAAGGCCTGTGCCCAGCAGGGGGACATATACATATAGGCCGGTGATGATCATGATAATAGATGAGTAACGTTTATTTTTTATATATGGAGAAAAATAAAATGCAAAAAACATTATTTACAAGAGATTTATTTAATCGAGTAATCTGAAAACAAAAATAAAAGTTCTCTATAATAACATTAAAACATTTTTACAAAGATTTGTCGCTAACATGCATTTTATATTTACAATAAAATAAAAACACAATAAAAAAACAATACCAAGGGAACATTTAAATAGACATCACGACGATTTTATTGCTTATTTTTACTACGTTACTAAATTTTATAGACAAAATTAAAAATATTAGAACAAAATTGTATCGAATTTTTATATTTTTATCTGACAACTCATGTTTCCTAAATTAAGCCTGTAATGTCGGAAACTTATGATAGAATCAGGTTTTTGATCAAACCCAAGTTGGGATTTAAGGTGGGTGATTGATGAAAATAAAAAATGGAAATTTCGTGAAACTCAGCCGAGTTTTATTTCAATAATATCAATTATTTCATTTTAGGTCACTGTGCTAACCTAACCTATCAGTTGAATTTTGTTTGGAACTTTATATTATACCCAGATTGGTTAGGTTATATTAAGAGGTGTGAATAATACAAAAAATGTGGGCCGTAGGTTCTGTGACCTGGGTTCATGTTACCATTGTAATTTAGTCTTCTTCCTTCTTGATAAAAAAACCCGTTTTCTTTTAACTAAAACCTGATTTTGTCTTAAAGATGCGACTTAATTATTGCTGGTGTTTAGTAATCAGTTTATCACCTATCAATGATGTCATAGTTCTGTTGTCTAGTATCGCGGAAAAACGCGAATGCCGAAAGTTAATGCACGGAATACGATTCAGCGGAAGATGTCTAACAAATCAAGTATAATATGGTGTTAACTTGTTGTTAAAAATTCGAAACTTTTCCCATCGGTACATTTTGTTTAATGACCGAACTATTTATAAGAAGAAAAGAGATGTTTCATAGCCGGCCAGGTATAGGTATATTACATATATGTACACTATCTCAAAAAATCAAGAATTATCTCCTGATTCCGGGAAAAATTGTACAAAATTCAAAATTATTCGTCAATTTCAGTGATAAATATGGCAATATGGCGGGCCACATGAAGTCAACAATGCCAATAAATTATTTAAAAAAAAACATAGAAGGCAACTAAACGTCAACAAAGTGACACAAGCGCCATGATGAATATTTGGCTGTGTTGCAGTTTTTATATGAAAATTCTTGTTTTGTACCACGAAACAAAGCAAATAAAAATAAAATGGACAATTAAATACTGTTTTGCATATTTTTACCTATTTTTTAGTATACTGTACATAGGTAGATCTGGCCGGGTCTCCATACGTTTTTTAAGCAACTCTTTTGAAAAGAGATGATGATAACATTTTGTTTTTGATGCGTTTAAACGGCTACTTCATTGTAGCAATTGCAAATAAAGAAAGAAAACGAGGAAAAATAAATATGCTCCAGACGGAACTCGAACCCGCGTCTCCTGATTTCCGGTCAGACGCGAAACCGCTCAGGAGTGCTCCGGTGGCGTAGTGGTAATCGCGTCTGGACGGAAATCAAGAGGCGCGGGTTCGGGTCCCGCCTGGAGCATATATTTTTTCATCGTTTTCTTTCTTTATTTGTAATTACAATAGAGATGATGATTATGATGACTTCTTTTAATAATGACGTATACGACAACAATTCTGTCAGCTAAGTTTTGACAAAACTTTTGACAAAACAATACAATAAGCAAGCTTTATGAATATTGCTATATTATACAACACTGTCGAACCTCATCAAATATGAACACATGCTAAGTCTAAATTTAAGTTCAGTGCATTACTTTCTCTCAAAATGAAAACGAAAAGTTTGGCGGTCATATAATTTGACATTTAGAAACTTGCGTTTAATTTTCGACCATATTACCTAACCGTGATAAAATGCGGTGTTTTGGAGGCACCTCCGTACATGCCGTCTAAAATTGTCTATGGTTTCTTTGAAATCTATCTAAATTTAATTGACAGCTCTAAACAAATTCTTGCTATCTTTTTCCTATTACTTATTGCGAGAAAGAGATATACTGTAGGTACTTAAATTTTGAATTAGAGTGTGTCTTCAGACAGGCCCACTGACAGAATTGGTCGTTATCACTGATCGGCCGATTGCTATAAAACTCATTAAGTTGAAGTAGGTAAATATTTTTATCCTTATCTGTACTATGTCTACGGGAAGTCATCTCCAGTCTATAAAGGTTTGATTATGGCTTTCCTAATCGCAAAACACATTAAGAGTTGAAGAGCTTTAATGCGACACATGCCTCTCTTAAAATCGTATTATATGACTCTAATACAACATCTAGGTAAGTGTATCACCACAATAATTCTATACACATTATATTGTCACAGAGGAACTTTGATATTTACTGCCTATGTACGGTTAGCAATAGAAGCTGATTAACTCTATAGTACCATGTCACACACACTGTCATTTAAAAAAAATAGTTCTACAGCTCTGGTTAAAGACCTTTTAAGCCACTCAGAAATGTTTTTTTTTTCATTTATTGCATTTAACTGAGAATGCAATAAACGAACGTCTTTCACACCGTAATCACTTTACTTATAATGATTTTCCAATTGCATGTTAACACAAACACTTTCTTCATAAAACTACACCAATATTATAATACAAAGCTTGCTCAGACACAATTTTGTAATTATTGCAGTCAAAATCATGACTGCATCCAGCAAATCCCGCCAAAAACTCCCACACTACGTCATTGCGTCATTCACAGGCACATTGCCTTGGTTGGTAATTGGTTGTTGTTTTTGATACTTCAGTGTTAATCCACTTCTTTTGCTGACTGTAGCTCTAAGTAATTGTTACTTACACTATGTACTTATTATAAATAATATTCATTAATTTTTATTTACAAGTAGATTATTCGAGATTTGCAAAAAGAAGTAGGTATAATGTAGGTATCTCTTTGTATAAAAGCGTAGTTGCAAAGAAAATAAATAAGTACAGAACATTCACCTCATTGCCACAATTTCAATTGGAGAAGCATAGCAAATAATAATAATATATATATTTTAAACGTACCAAGTTACAGTGCGCGCCACGAGTCATGAAATAAAATGGCGTCTACAAATCGAAGAGAAAAGTGTAAATGATATTAAAATTAAATTCACTCTGTGTAGGATAGAAATGATTATAACAATAAATAAAAAAGGTTTTCTGTATAAAACCTTTATTTTTAATTATTATCAATTGAATAAGATGGTTTTTAAGGTGGCAAACCATTTCTATAAACTACTATAGCCCATGTTTTAATTTATTGTCGTAGTGACGGCACCACCCTTTATACCTACAACCTATACACGACACTTTATTCAAAAACACTAAGTTCAAATATACCTACTAAATCAAAACTAAATAACACTATGTACTTGTACACTTACAATACCTACTGTTTACATATTATTAAAATAAACACATAAAATTGTCGTTGTAAACAATTCATTTATAAATTGGTATTGTCCGATTTTTGAAATTACGTGACACTTGTGTTTTCGCTGGTACCTAAGGCGAGCCAAAACCGTGCGCGGGTGGAGGGCGGCAAGGTTAATGTTTTTTTTTTTTTTTTTTTTTTTTTATACAACTAGATGACAAACAAGCTGACGGCCCACCTGGTGGTAAGCGGTTACCGCCGCCTATTGACACCTGCAATAACAAGGAAAAGTCACTTGATATTGCAGGTGCGTTGTCATCCTGAGGCCTAAGATGAAATGCCGTCCATGCCCAGTAATTACACTGGCTACCTTCCTTCAATCCGGAACACAGCGAACTGTTTCACGGCTGAAATAAGAAAGGCGGTGGTACCTACCCAGACGACCCTACATACGGGCCTACTACCTAGCACAACTAGTACAACTCATCACACTAGCATCATAAATTTCTTCTAACTACACAATAATTTCGTCATTACTAGCGCAAACAGTAAGAATAAAGCAGCACTTTACTGCTTCATGTATGAAAATCCGTTCCTGCATTGTTTTTATAAAGCCACAAATCCCAGGTGCCTGTCCAATCGCAGACGTTACTCTGCCCGCCCCTCAAACCCTACCTCAGCTGACACCTATTTATCGCCTTCTGCGCAATTTCATGACTCGTGGCGCGCACTGTACTACCTTTCGCTCGCTACTTCATTTGCTTTATTCCTAGGATCAAATTCCCGGGAGTAAAATTATCATACGTCTGTGGGCGTGCAATAACGCGCAATAGCAGTATGTAAATACCGCGTATGAGGCTTTTCTTCATTTTACAGGAGGAAGAAGAAAGTTAATATCTTGGATATTTCTACAGACCTATTTCTTTGGCTGAACTTGTTTGGGATTTCTCTGGGTGTTGTCTAATGAATTGAATGTAGAATCTAGTATAAGCGAATCAGGGTAAAAACCCGCTGGCGAGATATTTCAATTTTGCGACTTTTGTAAGATACGCGGTATTGTAAACTGCCTTACGCGGTCTTGCATGCCCACCGACGCTATATTTTAATCCGGAGTTTAGCTTTGTTCTAAATATCATACAGATCAGCTGTTGTTGCGACATTCATCCATCCAAACTTTCACATAGGACAGTTTGAAGCAAACCATAAACCGTAGTATCTATTTAATAAAATTCAACTCTAAATTACATGTTTTTAGTACATACCATGCTTACATTATCTGCTTAACATTTTTTAAGCACTTCGTTTAGAAGGCGCTCATAAATAAGTATTGCTTCTGTCAAAAGTATTGGCACACGTCAGATTGAGCGGGATTTTTAAGTGACGTTGGATTAAAAATTCGGCCGTAAAATAACTAAAAAAATAATATAATAGCAACTTTTTATAGAGTATGTACATAAATAATAGTACCACCACAATTTTATTTAATCCGTATAATTAAAATAAAGATGGTGATTCACAATAAAATAAATTAAAGGTAACTTTGCTATTTAAAAAATACTGCATACATATTTATTATTATTAATAGATCTCTATACAAAATGGCCGTTTTGTGTGAAGTATTTTGTGTAAACTGGAAGCACCATGCTATGTTTTTTATAATTTGAATTTGGCTTGACCGTTTTTTTGAAATTTTGTGGATTTATTGTTAGGACAAAAGTTACAAATATTTTTTTAATAATTCAAAATAATTACAACAAATCTAAACATTGAAATCGGCTACATATTCTAAAAGCTCTAAATGGCCCTCATTTTCAATTAATAAGGTTTAACAAAAATTAATAATTCCAGTCGTAAAATCCTGCTTGTGTACTGCACTTTGAATATTATTTTAGGTAGACATTAATTAAAAATGAATTGGAAAAACAGCAATTTCTTATACAACGTAGTGCCGTCAATACGACAATAAATTAAAACATGGGCTATATTAGTATAAAGAAATGGTTTGCCACTTTTAAAAACATTTTATTCGTTTGATAATTTCATGACATTAGTATGAAATAATATTACATTGATAAGGCTGCATTATTTCATAGAAATGTCGTGAAATTATCAAATGAATAAATGTATTAATTAATGTAATAATGTTGTAATTACTTCTTAATACTTTGTTGTTATTACTTTTTAATGTATTTCTTTCTTTCTTCTTTCATTCTTAATTATGTTTTTGAAAGTGGCAAACAATTTATATGGACTAATATAGGTACTAAGCCCATGTTTTAATTTATTGTCTTATTGACGGTAAGACGACCACCCTGTATAAAGGCCTATTATTAAAGAACTATACTACCTAAGTACCTGCTAGAAATATCTACATTTATATTATTTACATTGATATAGAATAATTGTTTTTACCTCCATCGTCTAATTATAACATTTAGGTAATGGTGTCGAGTCCTGTTGTCTATCTCTAAAAAATAAAATTAAGTTATTGGCTCTTTCTCTCTACTTACTTAAGAAAGAGATAGTATGACTTTATGAGACCTCAGATTAGAAAATATTTTTTTTTTACTTCCTCTTCTTCCTTACTTGCACGCCCACCGACGATTTTTCTTTGATTGTTTATGTCACAAAAAATGTTTTAAAAAAGAGGTTGGTTAAAAGCAGTTTTCATTGATCGTTTTACATTGCTCTGTGTCAAACTTATCCTCACTGGTCACAGATATAACATAACGTAACCAATAGATTATTTTATACAACTAGATGACAAACAAGCTGACGGCCCAGCTGGTGGTAAGTGGCTGCAATAACAAGGAAAAACTGACTTTGTATTGCAGGTGCGTTGTCATCCTGAGGCCTAAGATGAAATGCCTGCCATGATAGAGTTTAGTTTAGTTTTGGAAATTTTTAAAAGAAAAGAACATAAAATGGATCTATAATAAATTGGTTTAATTAGGTTAGAACTGTGACCTGAACGAATAATTCTTTCTCGGTATAAATTAATTATTTTATTAACTGACGAAAACAGTGATAAGTTTTGACCGGCAAAAAGTGTAACTTATACCTACAATTGTCTTGAGACGGAGCTGCATAGATTATAATTACAACATTATCTAATCCTGATACACACTGATAGATATACCTAAAACCAAATTTTATAAGAGATACACCATCACAGTTCATTTTAACGTAAATCTTGACTCGTAACGTAATGTTAAAAATAGTCCTTAAGTCACTCTAAAAACATTCACAACAATAATCCTTACGTCACTTGAAATAAAACTTATTATTCAATGGCAGCGTAAATCCTAACACTCCAATTGCTTCACAGAAGTAAAACTGAACTCCTTTCAATAAGGCATGTTATCCCTCAAAAAGGCTTGCTTGGTATACCCCCTCCTTAGACATTTGCCCCACCAGGAGCGCTGCGTGCAACTTTTAACGGGTTTCAGAACAAAGCATTTCGTTTGAACCACATTGAAGAAGAGCTTGCCAACCATATTGGAGACGGAGGTGTCAGCGAGTTTGAGGCACGCCCGGAATCTGTAATTGAGAGATTAATTATATTAATTAGGTACTCTACTTATTGCATTTTTAACTGACTGTGATCAAAATCAAGACCCGAGTACAATGTAATTTTTTAACCGACTACAAATAAAAGAAGGTCATTAATTCGACCAAACGGGTCGTATGTAATATTGTCAGAATGGCACAGTTTCTATAAAGTGCTACTCTACATCAGCTTCTAAACATGTGTGCCAAATTTCATAAGTGTAATGATTGTAAATTTGTATGTTTGTCCCTGCATATCTCAAAAACTATAAGTCGGATTGCGAAAATAATTTTCCAGTTGGAATAAATATAGTGTAACTTAGGTAACTGTGTAAGTTTAATCAAAATCAGTTCAGAAGTTTTTATGGTAGAGAGTTGAGTGTGTCAGTCACTAAGAAAACGTTGACTTAACAGCATAATTCTAAAACATGTCTTAGGGCATCTTGTTTTAATGTTTGCATGCAGTAAGCATCTAGCTAAATGACATTAACAAAAGAATGAAATACATTTTTTTAAAATAACATAAACTGATTTTAAAACACTAAAAAGAAAAAAAAATAAGTAGAGCTATTTTATGGAGTTCGTGCTAAACTGTTTCCAAAAACAATAGAAATTGAGGCACCGACTCCAAAAAACATAATGGGATAGACATTTTTTTTATTTTTTTCAGAGTTTTGAAGTCGAACTTTATTCTTTAAACGACAAGCGTGCGGTCAGCCTGATGGTAGGCGGCTACCGGGCTTGTCGCAGTCGTAGCACATGGGTGCTACGGGAACACGTAGCACTAATACACTATTGAGGCGATACATTGTAAAAACTCGCACGTATATGTGTAAGTAAAGTAGCTTAAAAAGATCTTAAGGATCTGAAAATAAGATAAACATTTCTTTATATCCTTATCCAGACACTAATGCTCGTTTTCACAAACTTTTGTTTAGCGTTAAGAGTCTGTTAGCGATTTTTATCTCAGTCTATTTAAAGGAGACAGAAAGAGACAAATGTCGTTATGAGTCACCTAAGCTTAGGGAATGGTTAGTGAAAACGGTTGACAAACAGAACACGCGCGTAGTCTGACGCCGCGCTAGAGCGTCGAATTGTGTTGCGTACTGTTAGCGCCGGTGCTCTCTTATACCGTTCATAGTACAATACAATTCGACGCTATAGTGCGGCGTCAGACTAGCGCTCTGACGCGCGCTAAGTACGCGTTCTGTTTGGCAAAGCCTTTAGAGGATTTTGTCTCGATACATTTCATTTCCGAAAAGACCTATTAAAAATAAGAAAACTTTAAATTATTGCTAAACGATAATTTATATTCAATAATTAAACGATAATTTTATTTTTGCTGGTATTAATATAATGTACCTACTTATCTGCTTTGTTTTATGAGAATAAACCACTAAGCCTATAAAATTATTACAATTATTGTATGGTGGATTCCCACTGAGAATTAAAATTCATATTATAAGAATAAGTATTTACCTAGTACTATGCATTGTAAGATCTGTAAGCAAAGATTTTTCAACCAAAGACTTTTTTTTTTAAACATATGTGTTTAATTATTCATTGAATTGCTTAAATCATGTACATACAAATGAAACTAAATAGGTACTCGTACTTCGTTGGGATGGAATTATTATTTTTTCTTTTCTTTTTTAAATCTTAGCGTTAGATATTAAAAGCAGCAACATTGACTATCTACGGGAATTTTTATGTTTCATATAAAAGAAAGTTCATAAATGGGTACCTATAAAAGTTTATTTGCAGTTATAACCAAGTCCTATGGCATCCATCTTTAATAAAATAAACTGCACTCCAACGACGGCGTTATGAAATAAATCCAGCGCCATCTCGGCAATCGTTAAATCTTTTTTATCTGCCGACCCCGCGATAGCATTATTCAATAAATATCTCTAGAAACCCTGTAATATTTCCATTGCAATATTTAAAATGACCAATTTATTGCATAGGTAGTCACATCCGCGATTTTATTGGCGCCAAGTCGTTAAAATGGCGTGAACTGCCCGCGCAAGTGACGGCTCAAGATGGCTGAAGGAAGACGCTAAAATTTTTGATTTACACCCCGTGCCATACAAAGTAAATTTTATGTTGATGCATCCTTAGTAACTGATGTTATTGTCCTACCTACTTGGTGAACGTTTCCTCCTTAGCTTCCACTAGAAATTCCTTGGCATAACGGTGATATTAAATAAAAAACTGTTCGTTGTAAAAACCATGGATATTTCACCTCACAAAAGGGTAATAAATAATTTGGCATATATAACTATATCTTTCGACTCATTTTTTCTTTTTTATTAAAATGAGACAAACAAACTCAGCAAAAGCGCGTTTCCAAGGAGATTCGATTATTCAGCCTACTTATTCTCATAATGTGAAACTTCTTGGTGGAATTCTTATAGTACCTATATCTAAATATGTACTAAGGAAATAAAATAAAACGTAAAGAATACGCACTTATTTTACCGCTCGCTAAGTTGTATGGTGCGTAATATTTCACTTTCAAACAATGTATACAGGCTTCGTAAATGTATTTTTGAGCAAATGTGTTGAAAAACTTTTAAGTAACGCCCGGCCCCATTAATCATCTATCTACCATTATCTCATTGAGACTATTCTTATATGCCCAAACACGCCATATCTGCTGTAAATTTCTGAATCATTGAGCATCCCGCAAACTAGTTGGTAGTACAGGATCAGCTCAAGGTTACCATGTCTTGGAAATACCAACTCATTCCAAAGCCAATGGTAAGCGGTTACGTAGTCTTTAGACGCTCGTAGCACCTTGGGCACTACTCACGAGTTGTCACTGTAGCTTATAGACATTCTTAGCACCTTGAGCACTACTCACGCGTTGTCACTGTAGCTTATAGACATTCTTAGCACCTTGGGCACTACTCCACGCGTTGTCACCGTAGCCTATAGACGCTCGTAGCACCTTGGGCACTACTCAAGCGTTGTCACCGTAGCATATAGACGCTCGTAGCACCTTGGGCACTACTCACGCGTAGTGACCTTAGCCTATAGATGCTCGTAGCACCTCAGGCACTATTCACACGTTTCCTACTTGGAAGATATATGTTCGTAGCAGAGACTTTAGTCCCCTCCGTTATTATCTTATCTGTGCCTCTGCTTGCAATAAAACGCTTTCTCAATGAACATTGGCTACCTTACTCACCGCAGGGTCAGAAAACCTTAAAATGGTATTATGTAGCTGCAATCTGCTATAACATGTTCTGTAAGATCCTAGATGAATTATGTGTTCCCGGTAATCAAGAAAGGCCACTAAGTTTATGTGGGTAGTTTAAGTAGAATTTGAATATTTAAAAACATTAATTTAAATATCATATCTACATAGATTAGACTGCAATGCCTGAATCAAATTTCCATTTAAAAAATATATAAACAGGAAACAAAGATGGCTTCCCAATAAATGATGCGAGCGGCCATTATCGCAATCGACTGTCAAATGCACGCCTCCAAGAACAGTGGAGGGCACTTACGGCTGCATCCTCTAAAATATTCCCCTATAAAACACGTAATGCACGGGAACAAGTGGCTTGGCCACAGACAGAGATTAAGGATGTTTGCGTTGCGCTTGCGGTATTTCGGCGCGCCATTTTGGACTTTTCGACTTTTTAAAAAGGTCATAGACTTGATGTCAGTTTTGTTGTTTTCCATTTTCTGAGTTCTAACTTTTTTGTGAGGTTCATTAAAAGTAATAATGACAGTATTGTTTTATGAACGAATGGAAGCTTGTTAAATTGAAAAAGTTTGAATCTAGAAAATAATATTACGAACTCCTATTTTAATGATTTAACCACTATTGAATCGCTGCTAACTATCGACTAAAGTCACTCCGATTAGCGTTATTTAGCCACCTAATTACATAAGACATTAATTATCATCAGACAGGATCTTTAGGCATCCTCTGAATTTTTTTTACGGTATACGTATCAACCTATGCCAAGATGTGAAAAAAATGGCGACAGGCTAAAAGAATAATATATTATTATGTCAAATAAAAAGTACTTACTTACTTACCTAATAATACCTAATAATATTTAAATAAAGAGGTTATTGAATTATATCAAGAAAAAAACAGTAAGTCAACTGATATTATTTTGTAACAAAGCAACACAAAAGCTTAAGTCTTGGTGGCAGGCTAAATACCATATCAGTACAAATACAAGTAAATCCCTTTGCCTTCTAAAAACAATTAATTGCGAACCATAAATCGTTTTTCCTCATCGAAAGTGCTTGGGCAAAGGAAAATCATAGTGCCAGTAAATGTTTGATCGGGTACCGGATTACTGGCAGCTGACAAAGCTCTACTTATTTCGCACTTAACGAGCCCACAGGTTCTCTTTGTATGCACTCAACTTAATACAGAGTAAGCGAACCTAGAGGTTGTCTTTATTTATTTAAAATGAACAAAGTTTCTACAGCATTCTTTTGCTATATATTTTTAGTTTATCGACTATCCAACATCCAATGTTATATTAATAAAGGTGAACGACATTGCTTCCTCTTAATAACATAATTGAAAAATAAACAAATAACATTTTTTTTTAAAAATACTGGCTGTTCTGGGTATTATTTTAGAATGAGGATGTTGAAGTCGTCTTCAACCTGGATTTAGAATAATTGATATCTATCATAGGATAAAATACGTCAAGGAGGAAATTCGGACTTTCGAGAATTTAAAAATGACTAACCACCACCTGATGTGAAGCGATAAGAAGAGACAAATACGCGAAGACAATTCCACCTTGCTGGCTAAAAAGGTGACACACCGCTTTTGAAGTTTAAATAACTATTTACACTATTTACACAAAGGCGATATTCCTATGCAATGCTTCCTCGACTAGCCTCACAACCTTTTTCACCTACCATAGGACCACAACACAAATAATTACAAAGGTAGACCACCCTCAACGTAAAGTTACTAATTTTCTATTAAAAGAATATACTGATGAAATTCTCTGTCCGCCATTACTCTGTGCTGATTCCGTGGCGGGCGCGGCTCGCACTCTCGCTTCATTTGATAAAGTTCTGGTCAAGCTGTACTATAGTGATGCGACAGGACTTTCGTCGATATCGATATATTGCGAATTCATTGTACCTACTTTGAGAACTGACAAACTTATTTCATAAGGAATTGGTATGTAGCCATCACTTCCTACAGTTCAATTGGTTTTAAAAATAATATCAATCAGATTTTTTTTATTGGACATACAATCAATATTTATTACCAACGGGTTTACTTCACATTGTTGTACCGTAATCCGAATTTAACCTGTTAAGTTGTCACATATTTTGTCACATAATATAGTTTTTATTTTATTTTATGAAAGCAAAGACGACTGGTAAAGGACGAAAAGTCTGAAATTTTATAAATGACAATAATTTATTTTTCTCTTGTGCAGTATGCAGCATGTTTTTTTTGCTTATGCACTTGAGTCGTGACTCAAAAAGATGTAGGTAGGTATAGTCCGGTGATTAAATTTATTTGCATAAGTAAATGAGACCCCCTATTACAGTAAATTACACAAGCCAAGAACTATTCTTGAGAATGTCCAAACCATTGTCAATCGTAAAAAGAAACACTCACATTTTTTAAAAATAAATCACCACCGAGTATCGTTTTCTAAATGGACCTCAGCGCAAATAGCGCTGTTGTTGATTTTAAAACTAAACTGACATAGATTTCCACGTCAGTTTAGTATCTAAAGTTTAGAGCAAGATATTTTAGATAGAATATTAATGAAAAAATAATAATTTCAAATTCACATTGTATAATGCAAGTTACAAAGCAGCACATGGTATTGTAAACATTGTGACTCCTGGTAGAGGTATGGCAAATTTAAAGAAATTACAAAAAGGAAGAAACAAAAATAATTGCTAGGAACTATATCCCTATCGATAGTTCGACTTTTCTAAACTACAGACGCACGTCACTAAGCCTGCGCGTAAGCCATAAGTGGCTTAGTTTACTGTACAAGTGCCGCCAAATACCGAAACGGTGCGGGGCTAAGAACAAAAGGAGGATTACGCTCGGGGCGCCCGAAAAAGAATTAGCGAAAATACCTCCACTCAAGACGGTAACTTTTTGTTTTTTTTTTCGCTCGTTAGAAATGGCGGGTGGTCAGCGCAATGACGTTTGTTTTTACTACCCCTATGTATTTGTTCGACGAGATTGCTCAGGTTTTTAAGTCTTAGAATGTATTTTTTGGTTTGAAGATTTATAAAGCCCGGACGATGAGGGTAGATGAAAGTTTTACTACAAGACTTTTGTAAATATATGTCTGAGGAGTTAAAATGAAGAAAATATATGGTACATACAACTTTATTCTGTTTTTAGACGACAAGTCGCAAAGAAGCGTACGGCTCGTCTGATGGTAAGAGGTAACCGTAGAGAATACGTTGTGTTGACGGCATCTACAGGAGATGTTACAACGGATTCATTTGTGGAGCCGCACAATGCTCCCGGTACAAAACATCTGTTGCTGTGTGACATAGTTATATAATAATCTATTAAATAATTATTACTTAGGGCAAGATGTTGAAATAAATATAAAAGACTTATTATCTCTGGAAAGTGTGGCTTGATAAGATATAGCTCAGAACAATAAGGGTTATATAGTATCCCAACCTTATATTTGCGTTAAAGAGTTATGTCCGTTTTCACTAACCCTGGCTTAGGTGACTCTTAAGGACGTTTGTCTTTTTCTATCTCCTTTAGATAGACTGAAATAAAAATCGCTAAGAGACTCCTAACGCTAGGCAATTGGTAGTGAAACCGAGCTTTTAGTCTTGCTTGATTTGCAGTACTTAGTGTCTATATTACGTAGCATTGACGTCATAAGGACCTTAACTCCTAATAAAAGAGGATTATCATGCAAAAATTTATGCTGTAATTGCAAAATAAAATTGGTATTAAATAACATCAATATTTTATGTAATTTGCCTACAATTGACAATATTTAATATTCTCAGAATGATTCTACATAAATTGTGTTTTGCAATAATAAAAAGCTATGAGTTTATTTTCGCGCCAACACTATTTCAACGTTTATGTTCACACTAACTGCATAATTTATAGCCTGTGTGAGAGGAGCGTAATTATAGGCAAAGGATGTGTGGAATAGGATGTAAATAAATTTAAGCATCTTGAGAAATAACACGCAATTTAGATAATAGTATTGTGTTGAATCTGCAGATGTAACAAGGGACTTATATTTTGTATGCATTTCACCGCTTACTATTAAGAACCAGTGTTACCATATCTGGAAAATGAAGAAACTGCCAAACGCTAGCGGTAAATCTGCCAAAATCTGCTAGATACGATATAGATACGTTAAAAAGAAAGTTGTATATATATAATATTCTTAGGGCTGATTTTTCAATCCTCAGATAATTTTTATCTAGAGATTAATTTTGTCGTTTTGACAGATTTTCTATAAGAATAACTGTCAACTTGTCAAAGTTATTCTCTGGATAAATCTTATCTAGGCATTGAAAAATCAGCCCTTACTGTAAGAATTATTCTAGATTTTGAGAGAGAGAGACTGAGAATCAGGCCGAGGGGCCACGCGCGGTGGTCGGTTACTAGGGAATTCAATAATATAATTTTACAGCAATAGTGTATGTATCAGCTTCCCAAGAAATACAGGTGATTCACGGAGATTCCCTGTGTTTTATAACGGCGCATGTCAGGTCGCGATAGTACCTAATAATTCAGTTTTATTGAGAAACTATTCTCGAAACACGATGCGTCTGATAATGGCAGCCACAAAATCGCTTTTGCGAAATTTAGCAACGTGCAAATAGTATTTGTAGGCACCATTTGTTTCACGCAATTGTGCAGTGGCATTTAAAAAAAAAAAACCATAGATATAAATTTGGCAACCACTGATAATAATCTGTCTATATGAAATCATTTGCTACAAAATGGAATGTCAGTAATTTGTGGTAGGCAACAAATTATATAGTTTTTTCTCCAAAAATGATTCAATGTGATAATTAATCTCGAATCTGACAAGTCCTGGCACTTTTTCAATTCGTGAACATAATCTGTTCAACTGAAAATTCAATAACAAAATCTGCAATTATGGTAGAAATCTTAAACAAAAACAGGTGGGGGGGTCTTGTCACCCTTGCTCTGGAACCTAGTGGTAAACGAACTCATTACAGACCTGAACGCGAGGCATTTCTACACTGTAGGCTATGCGGACGATATCACCATACTCACTCTGGGCCGTCGAGCAGATGTTGTCTGCGATACCATGCAGGCGGCACTGAGAATAGTGGAGAATTGGTGTGGTAAGCACGATCTCTCTGTAAACCCTACAAAAACAGAACTGGTAATGTTTACTAATAAACGCAACATGGGAAACTACCACCTTCCCCGGATGTTTGGAACAACACTCACACTGTCCAAAGAGGTAAACTATCTAGGAGTAGTTCTGGACAGCAAGCTGAGTTGGAACAGCCACATTGAACAGAAAATAAAAACGGCAAGCGTCGTCTTATGGCAATGTCGTAAGATGGTAGGCAAACGTTGGGGACTTGCCCCTAAGATTTTCAAGTGGCTTTACACAGTGGTCATCAGACCAATGGTAAGTTACGGCGCTGTGGTGTGGTGGCCCAGGTCGGAGCTCTCGACCTGCGCTACCAAACTACAGAGCTTCCAAAGACTAGCATGCTGTGCTATCACGGGGTGTATGAGAACAACCCCGACTGCCGCACTGGAAGTGATGCTGAACATTGCCCCACTCCATCTGCATATACAACAGGAGGCAACCATTGCTGCGCTACGTCTGAAACACCTTAAACTAATCATGTTCCCTGAGGTAAAACACATCATTAAACTTACAAAAGACTGGACCAGCAACCCCATAATGGATGCAGCATGCGACAAAATTATGCCGGTCTTTGTCTTCGACAAGAAATACAAGATACAGCTGACCGAGGATGACGACCCCAAGGTCACTCACGGGTCACTCATCATTTTCACGGACGGCTCCAAAACGCACTCAGGTACTGGTACTGGTGTCTTCTCAGAAGACCTGAACATCAAACTGCATCTACCACTGGGAGCCCACAATACTGTATTTCAAGCGGAGTGCATGGGCGTCCTGCTAGCAGCCCGCGCAATCTCAGCAAGAAAAGTGCACAACCACAACATTAGAATCCTTTCTGATAGTAGAAGCGTCCTACAGGCTTTGTGCAGCCCAAAGCTGTCCTCCAGCCTAATACACGAATGTCACCTGGCACTGAATGAGGTAGGCAATCAGAACTTGATCACCCTACAGTGGATCAAAGGGCACAGCGGATCACGCGGCAACGACGCCGCCGATGAACTCGCAAGAAGAGGATCTGATAGGAAACCGGTTGGCCCGGAACCAATCATACCTCTTCCCTCTAGCTGGTTTAAAGGTATAGTATGCAAACATACACACATCCTTCACATGAACCAATGGAACAGTCTGGAGGATTGCAGACAGGCAAAACTTGCACTACCCCAAGTTGACCTTCGGCTCTCCAAGACTCTCATTCAGCTTAGCAGATCACGCCTTCGCCTCATTACGGGTGCGTTGACTGGTCATAGCAATTTTAACAGACACCTCTTTAACTTAGGTATCACGGACAGTCCCCTATGCAGAGCATGCATGGAGACAGAAGAAACAGCCGCTCACGTTCTGCTAGAATGCAGGGGTGTGGCTAACTACCGGGCGAACTACCTAGGCAACCCGGGTAGCCTTCGGGAGGTGCTCGGCAACGTTAAGGCGCTGGGTGACTTCCTGGAGGAGCTGGGATGGCTCGAGTAACCCAGCTCACCATCCTCCGACGCAAAACAGGCGCAACTGACGTCGATTTGCGGAAACCGCCCGTACGACGAAGAAGAAGAAGAAGATGGTAGAAATCTGCTTCAAATGGTCACACTGAAGAAGACCAACAGCACATAAAACAGCAACAGACCAAGGTCACACTGAAGATGGCCGGAACATCCTCCATGTGTGCTTTAAGTAACGTTCACCGTCACGTTATATAGCACACATGGAGGATGTTCCGGCCAAGGTCTTAAGAAAGCCGCCCGTATTTACTGAGACCGATCTATTATCTAGAATATGATCGATGCCTGGAGCACTAAGTTAGGTCAGGGGTATTCAAACTTTTTAGGATAAAGTGACGGTGGCCATTTCCATTCGTGCTAAGTTCACACGATCTCAATTACGCTTGATGCGGACATAATTACAGGGTCTTCCCGCTTTCGGCGGGGTAGGTGGCCCACTTCTCATAGCAGAGAAAGGACCTTTTAAGAACGTGGCTAGCCTTTTTAACTTATGTGTGACAGAAAGAAAAAACCTCAAAATTTTTGACAATTGACTTCTGCAATCTCAATACTTAGCAAATTCCATTACGGAAAAATGTAAATAAGTGGTGGCACCCACTCATATTCAATCTACAATGAGATATCATCACCAGCCCAATATACGCCCCACTGCTTGGCACAGGCCTTCCCACATGGGAGAAACACATGAGGAGTTAGGACTTTAACACCACCACGCTGGCTCAATGCGGGTCGGTAGCCATAATAACAATGGCTTAGCGTGCCTGACAAAGCACGGAGGAGCTCCTGATTAAAAATGTGGATTGACACATCCCAGGATCGACCAGAGCCTAAGTTGCTTTGTTTTCGTATTCTAAACTAAAGGGTTCAAACCACTACGCCCCACCAAGCTTCTCGTACAGTTTGAGCATGGCTGCGCCGGCGCATCGCCCACACTATAACGGAACTCAATATCAGATTTACTATTATGCAGTTAATGCGGTTGATATTATTATGTAAATCTATTGTTACACGCCTTGTACAAGTTATGTCAACTTCTCTAGAAGCATTTTATTTTTAATTTATAAAGCAAACCAAGCAACCGATCATTATTATTATTTGATCAGCGTTTTGTAGTAAAGAGGTTGGTGTCTATTATTATGTTATCGAAAAATTACATTCAAGTGTCGAAAAAATATTTAATCAAATAGCGAGCATCTCGGTGGCGAACTGGTTTGAGCGCTCTGGTTACATTTACGAAAACAAAGCAATTTTCGCCATGGTCGACCCTGGGATGGGTCAGTTAAAATTAGCTCCACCGTGCTTCGGAAGACACGTTAAGCCGATGGTCCCGGTTGTTACTGGTTGCAGGAGCAACTTAGCTATAACCCACCAGCCCGCATTGGGCCAGTGGTGGTGTTATTGCCCAAACTCCTCATGTATCTCTATGTACACATAGAGATACATGGGAGAGATACATCTCTCCCTTGTAGGAAGGCCTGTGCCCAGCAGTGGGACATAATCATGACGTAGGCTGGTGATCAGTTAATTATAACAATGAAATACTTATTAGTAAATTGGATAAGAGACAAGCGTACATGAGCGAATTGGGGATGCAGTAAAGGATTGCTAATGTAACGACTAAATAAAAAGGTGAATCATTTTTGGTCTTTATTTTATGCAAATCTTTTTTTGGTGAAAATACCTAAGGAAGGGTAAGCAAACGAATGTCTCCATGATATATTTCATTATTTCTGCAGAAAGAAAAGTTTTTTTCAGAATATTTCTCACAATGTGGGTAGGCCCGTGTGTAGGGTCGTCTGCGTAGGTACCACCGCCTTTCTTATTTCAGCCGTGAAACAGTTCGCTGTATTTCGGATTGAAGGGAAAGGTAGCCAGTGTAATGACCGGGCACGGACGGCATTTCATCTTAGGCCTCAGGATGACAACGCACCTTCAATATCAAGTGATTTTCCCTTGGTATTGCAGGCGGCCGGCGGTAACCGCTTTCCATCAGGTGGGCCGTCAGCTTGTTTGTCATTTATTAGTATACAAGGTGTTATAAAAAGGTGTAGTCATATTTTAAGGGCTTATTGTACCCATCAATACAAGCAACTTTTACAACGATGGAGTTACAGCGGAGCTGTTGAAAGCAGGTGGACGATCAGTCCTGAGAGTGCTTCAGAGGCTATTTAACTCCATCATCCTCGAGGGTGAAACGCCAAAGGCATGGCATGGGGGCGTGGTGAAACTTTTCTTCTAAAAGGGTGACAGGATGCAATTGAAGAATTATAGACCCATCACGCTCCTGAGTCATGTTTACAAGTTGTTTTCGAGAGTTATAACGAATCGTCTCGCACGCAGGTTCGACGACTTCCAGCCTCCCGAACAAGCCAGATTCCGAAAAGGCTTTAGTACCATAGACCACATACTTACGCTGCGGCAGGTTATACAGAAGACCGAAGAGTACAACCTGCCATTATGCTTAGCGTTCGTGGACTATGAGAAAGCCTTCGATTCTGTCGAGACCTGGGCCGTGCTTCAGTCACTCCAGAGATGCCAAATAGACTATCGGTACATCCAAGTGCTGCAGTCACTGTACGAAAACGCCACTATGTCAGTCCGCCTTCAGGACCAAAACTCGGAACCAGTACGTGTTCAGCGAGGTGTGAGACAGGGCGATGTTATATCGCCGAAACTGTTCACTGCCGCGTTGGAGGATATGTTTAAGCTTTTGGACTGGAGTGGACTTGGCATCAACATAAACGGCGAGTACATGACTCACCTTCGTTTTGCGGATGATATCGTAGTCATGGCTAAAAACCTGAAGGACTTGGCTACAATGCTGGAAGACCTCTGTAGAGTCTCCCAACAAGTGGGTATTAAAATGAACATGGATAAGACTAAAATAATGTCGAATTCCCATGTCGTACCCAATCCTGTAAAGGTTGGAAGCTCTACACTGGAAGTTGTTGACGAATATGTTTACCTGGGACAAATAGTCAAACTTGGTAAGTATAACTTCCAGAAAGAGGTCAATCGACGGATCCAACTCGGCTGGGCAGCGTTCGGGAAGCTTCGCAGCATATTCCCGGCCCAACTACTGCAATCTCTCAAGGAGAGGGCTATGCTCGGGGTTTCTCTGCGTGATCGAATCAGAAATGATGAGATCCGCAGGAAAACTAAGGTCACCGACATAGCCCGAAGTTTTGCGAGCCTCAAGTGGCAGTGGGCAGGCCACATTGCAAGAAGGACTGACGGCCGTTGGGGCGGAAAGGTCCTCGAGTGGCGGCCGCGTTCCGGGAGACGCAGCGTTGGTAGGCCTCCCACAAGGTGGACCGACGATCTGGTGAGGGTCGCGGGAAGCCGATGGATGCGGGCCGCGCAGAACCGATCGGTATGGAGATCTTTGAGGGAGGCCTATGCCCAGCAGTGGGCGTCTCTCGGCTGAAATGATGAAGAGAAAAGTAAGAAAAATAATTAAAGTCGGTATATTTTGTTATTTTACCTTTTGATATATAGGTGTGATTTCTTCTATATTTTTTAAACACCTAAAAAAAGATAGTTAAGCAAATCAATCGCCCGTGTAGCCGCGTTATCTTCACGCTCTCGTAAGTAAGCGTCACTAAATTTGAGCCCATCTGTTTCCAAGGCGTCACCCCAAAAATTGGTAGTTTAGCAACCAACAGGCGCCCGCCATTACGGCGCGTTCGAAATTAGAAAATCGCAGGTAATGGCGCGGAATCCATAGACTAAACAGGTGGACGCTTACGATTTCTGCGAAGTTTCTATGCAGTTTTGAGTTCGTGAAGCATTTCTCGAGCAAAATTGTGAATAATGTAATTTTTAATCAAAACTTACTAAAAGTGAAAACGTTTCTCATTGTTCAGATTTTATGAAGATATTAGATTAAGTTTATGGTTTATTGAAATAAAAAAAAAATAAGCAAAAAAATATAAATATTAAATAAATTTTATTATTTAGTTTTTTAAAACAAACATTACTATATAACAAACACATAGAAACCAAAAAAATAAATCAAAGCTACGGGCACCCACGAAATTAATTAATGATTATCAAGTTAAAAAAGGTTGGTGGCTCCGCTGTCCCTACATTTCGAATACAATTTTTATACAATACAAAGAATAATACAAAAATTATAAAGATGAATGGCAGCAAATATATAAAACAAAATTTCATATCAAACATTAAAGGGGGCTTCAGTAAGCCCGCCGAAATTTCAAAACAATTTGACACAATAGCCTTTTTCCGCCAAATCTGCTGTCACTCTGACAGCCGCCATCTTTTATAGCTGCGTTCCGTTATCGGTACGCTTCGCAGGATTTATAATGTGTGAATAATGCTCTGCGAGGTTAAATACGTCGGTTAACAATACATAAATTATGAACGATGCGGTGGAAAGATGCTACGTATTCTTAGGGGGAGATAACTATTTTCTTGTTTATCGGGGCGGAAAGGTCGCTTTTTTGTGTTGGCAACAATGGGGTTTCGGTGGCTTGACAGTTTTATTAGAATGCGAGGATTTTATTGATGATGATTATGACGGAAATTGTATCAATCGTAAAATTAGATTACTGGACCCGATTCTAGAATTCATCACAACATCCTTGTTCTAGCGAGTTTTTTAATTAAATAAAAATAATATGATTTCAAATATAAAACGAAGATTGTTCTTCTGTGACTTTCATTTGTTATTATGCTAAGAGTAAGATGTCAAAGAATAAAGAGCTGTCAAATAACATTAAAGCTGTTTAAAATTATCGATCTTTGAACGTGATTTTGGATATTCAAACTCGGAATTCACATCACATTGGTTGTTTTCTAAAAATGTATTAGATTTTCTTTTGTTTTTTACAGGTCCAGACGTGAATATTGTCCAAGGTGCTACATAATCATTTATTTTCCTACGAGCGGCGCGCCTGATGGTAAGCGGTTACCGCCGCCTATAATACACCTGCAATAACAAGGAAAAATCACTTGACATTGCAGGTGCGTTGTCATCCTAAGGTCAATGAAATACCGTTCATGCCCAGTAATTACACTGGCTACCTTTCCCTTCCATCCGAAACACAGCGAACTGTTTCACGGCTGAAATAAGAAAGGCGGTGGTACTTACCCAAACGACCCTACATACGGCACTACACCTAGTAAAATTGGTTCAAAAGAGGCGCGAAAAGGCATAAAGGAGAAAGGGATCTAGATATTATAGAATTTTAATGTAAATATTATGTACAGACGGCACATCAAGTGTGATAAGAGTGGGTTAGAAAATGACTTTTCTTACAACAGATTAAGGTAGTCATGTCATGTGTTTATACATCGTGTTCCTGACGTTATACATTAACTTCGGCATGATAATCAGATTAATAAAATGATCATTTTTTACTATGGACACTTTTATGAATTCCAATTTATTTAACAATTTTTATTTTCATACAAACTAAATGCTTAGATGTGATTTATCTAATAAGAATTACTCTTTACCTGAGCTGGCAACGTCGTATTTGAAACTTTGGTCCACGTGTCCAGATAAAACTTTTCGAAACTTTTCTTGACCTTAAACATGTTTTTTTAAATTTTAACTTTCGGTAGCCGCTACCATCACTTAGGCCATATGTTTGGATGACACCCTTAAGATGCATTTAGTTACAAGCTAGCCGCGTTGATATGTCTTAAATTTGGGAATTCAAAAGAAAAAAACAAAATACTTATTTCTTTTGGATCTACGGTTCCGAATAAAGTATTTATTATGCGCAATCGAGTCGTCTGTATCGAATGGTCCGATCTCGATTCGATAGGGGTGACTGATAAAAGGCAAGAATCGTGTCCATGGTTTTTTGCTTCTAAGCTGTAAACGCCTAGTTAAAATGGTTGAATGGATATAATGGTCATAATTTTTGGGGACTCTTGGGGTTCCTTAGCAATTCAACTCTTAGTCGTTATGTCAGTCAATTTAATCGGAGGCTATAAATTAAAACCGACTTAATAATACTAAAAAGTATAAAATAATTAAATTTAAGTAGGTACTTATCGCCTAGAAACGTATTTTTTGGAGTTATTTTTGTCTAAAATGTTTTTTTCACAATTTTAGTGATAACTTTCTAAGGTCAAAGCTACATGGGTGACCATCAGCAAATATTGTTTCGTATTATCCTATAGTTTCACTAAAAATACATAGGAAAGCAAAAATCCGCAATTTCGCATTCATAGACGAGTTACTCATTCCTGTTATATTGATTTAAAAACCAAACTACCCAAATGATTTTAAATGAATTTTTATGGGACCAAATGGCAACTATCCCGCGTTGAACAAAAAAGAATCACGTAAATCGGATCACAAATCTCGGCGTAATCGGTGTACATACGAAGAATTGAGAATCTCCTCGTTTTTGAAGTCGGTTAAAAACAGTAAAAAAAACTCCCATATTAATTTGTCAATAACTTGAATACTGGCTCAAGTTATCACAACATACTTGTTTCATATAAAAACAATAGGTGTATGACAACATTACGCAGGGGTCGAGCGACTTATCGTTCCTTCCGCCGTCACGGGGTCCGATAACTATGCAAAGAAATGGAGACAGGTTTGTCACGCACTGTTACCAGCAACGGTATCTCACCTAAGAGTCCACAGGTCCAGATATCACTAGTAGAAAAGAGTCCTCACTTTTTGAGATGATATAAATTAAGAGTTAAATGATTTAAAAGCTGCGTATGCGCCAGTAGTACTATCCGTTGGCGCTGTTTAGCGCGCACAAGAGATGCCACCAACCATGGATGATGGAAGCTTCCAGAACGATACGGTAAAATCGCCTTACCCACATAAAAGATAAACGGCAGCACGGAGAAGCTCGAAGATTAGAAATTTTAGTTGACCCATCCCGGGTTGGACTATGGCGCAAATTGCTTTGTTTTCGTAACCGAAACCAGAGCGCTGAAACCGCTACGCCACCGAGCTAAGGGTGTAAAGAGTGTGAAATAGGGTATTATTTTTTTGGAATGGAGATGATTACATCTTTAAAAAAAACCGCTACTTATACTATACATACAAGCGGGCGATGCCGCGCTGCCGTCAATACGACAATAAATTAAAACATGGGCTATATTAGTTCATAGAAATGGCTTGCCACTTTCAAGAACAACTTATTTATTTCATGACATTTCTATGAAATAATGCAGCCAATGTTTCATCATCAGATGATAATGAAACGTCACCAAAGTGACATACGCGCCATGATGAATATTCGGCTGTGTTGCAGTTTTTTCTCTATAAATTCTTGTTTTGTACCACGCAACAAAGCGAATAAAAATAAAATGGACAATTGATTACTGTTCTGTATATTTGTACCTATTTTTTAGTATAGTGGATCTCCATACATTGTTGGAACATCTCTTTTGATATGTCACAGGACACATGTTATGCTATAAAGACTATAGTTGCAGATAATCTGTTAGATTTTCCAGTTAAACAAAATCTAAATAGAAAATCTGGTGTCACAGTTTGTTATCGAAATACCACGCAACGGCTTGACCGATTTTTGTTTTTTTTTGTGTATATTTGGTAGGTTTAAGAATAGGTTGTAGCCTATGAGACGAGAGTGGCACTAATTTTATATTTTTTATTATTATTTGGACATAAAATACTTTTTTATTTTTTTAAGATTTGGCATCAAAAATACATATAAACTTCAATTTATCATGGAGAGGGTTCTGGGGAGCTTTTCGACCTTAGCCCACCTTCCCCTTCCTACTCAGGAGCACGCGTGCCGGTCTTCGGAGTCATCAATTCACAGTCTCCACCTCAACATCACGCACAAAGAAGTTTAGTAACTCGTTTCTTTGTCGGACTTCCAAAACTGGAAATTCTTTGCCAGCACATGTGTTCCCTCCTTCCTATAACATGGGTTCCTTCAAAAGAGGCGTGAAAAGGCACCTTAAGGGCCGGCAAGGTGGAGGCGGCTAGAACTGTGTATTTCAAGCTGCACTATAGATTCTTCTTAATGCTTCACATCAGGTGGTGTTGAGTGTGAGTCATTTGCTGAGCTTTGTATAAAAAATAAATGAATAAATAACCCTTCTACCACCAACCCCCATTTCTAACAGCAATATTAAGATTTAATTTGATTGCATCTGAAGTGGTACGAAGTTCACCAGGTCAGCTAGTAATAATAATAAGTATCACACGACTCTACCACCTATTCTGTACCGGCGCGTTATAAACATATTTTGACCGCAGTATGCGGCCGGCATGGTAGAGAAGCCGGCGGATAATTTATGACCACCAATTAGGAGTCCACAGATATTATCGGACACCCTTTTTATAATTGTAAACCTAGAACAGTGAAAACTGTAGAGCAGACATGGATAGCAATATATTTTTATAGAGATCAAGTCTTTTTATAAGTTAAAATATATAAATATAATCTTGATATTAAGTATTTCTTTTATTTTAAAGATAATGGCCCTAATTATGTAGAACACATGCTAAGTGTTAAATATTTGACATTTAGAGACGTGTCTTCAATCTTCGACCTTATTGAACGTTATAAAATGCCGTGTTTAGGAAGCACAACCGAACATGCGGCCTAAAGTTGTCTATGGTTTTTTTAAATCTTAATTTAGTTGACAGCTTTAAACAAATTCGTGCAGTCTTTTTCATATTTCGTAGTGCGAGAAAGAGATATACTGTATTCAAATTTAAATTTAGAGTGTGTCTTTAGAATTAGAACCGAAGTAGCGGTAGAATACTTAATTTCTATTGATGACGTCAACAAGCATGCCACACGTTAGCCTATACAGGGTATTTGGTACAAGCGGGCAGCTACCCATGTTAACATAGTCTATAATTACTAAGGTGTTATCGAAAATTAAAAACTGTGAAATAAATTTCTGAATTTTCCAATACAAATAGTTTAGGGCTGATTTTTCAAACCCCAGATATGATTTATCCAGAGAATATTTTTGACAAGGTGACAGTTGATCTTTAGAAAATCTGTCAAAACGTCACAATTATTCTATACATAAAAATTATCTGTGGATTAAAAAATCAGCTCAAGTCTTTAAAACAAAAGGTACAGGAAATTTCAAATTTCATTTTACAGTTTTGAACTTTTAATAACAACGTTAAGATGAGCAGGTGTCCGATTGTCTTAACATGTACCAAACAACCTGCATACGCTCAAAGCAGCTTAGATGCAATACAAGCGTTGCCTGCGCTGTAAAAATCTTTTTATAAATTATTAAAAATGCTAAACTATTAATATTGTCAACTGTGCGATCGCCGATCGACCTTTAATACCTTGGACTACTCTACACCACCCGTATTCTTCTCACTGACTCTATCTGACGACAGGCAGGGAGGTGACGCCTATTTTATTTCTATTTATTTCATTTACAATCCATTTATTTTGTACGTTCCTTTTTATTCTGCCATCGCTGTTGGAATGACTCTATTAATATAATATGGTAATTATTTGGGGACAGATTGGATCGTCGATGGACGTGTGAAAATACATGGATTTTTGAGGTTTCTTTGAGAATCCTTAAACATTAAGAAAATGATGTTATAAGAAAAAAATACGTTCGCTTTTGTAAAACTTAAATACAATATACCTTTTTTGACTCTAAAACTGACAGATAAAATGAGAGATGGGCAAACAAGAATACTAGGTAATGCAGGTAATAGGTATTTTTAGGTAGGATACGAACGCCGGTATTTCTAGTGTTAAGCCGCAACATTTTTTAAATGCACCTCATCAAATAGCACCTTATGGAGACTGTCATCATATATTTCGCTTCAAATACTCCCAAGATGCATTCAATGCAATAAATGAAGATAAAAAAATACTTAAGACATAGCTGTATGGGTATTAGTACCCATTGCCTTCCCATTACAGGGATAATGAATAAAAAATAAATTAAAAAATTGGAGAAAAGAAGTCTCTGTGTATTTAACTTTTTGCATCTGAGAATTGGATTTGATTATGTAAGGGTGATAGGTTAGGTTCTGAACATTTTTGATTACAATAAAAAAATTGCTGAAAATTGCTTAACCAAAAATTAATTACCTAGGTACTTAAATCAAATAAAAGTTTTAACTTAAATTATAGAATACCTTAGCCCTTAGTTGAACAATAAAAACACACAAAACACAGACAACCAAAAAAGCACAGATAGTATTTGCAGAGGTACCAACCTTTCGTCGCATCGGCAGTGCATCAGGGTATTTACGCGCCAATTATATAGGCCGTATTTCTTCTCCATCCCTCCTATCCAGAACGGACACCTTAAATCGTGGACTCTGCAGCACCTATCGGTCCTCGTATATCCTCCAAGCTGAGAATACTTCGTTGCCGAGTACCCTTTACCACACCATTTCGTCCCCGGCACTCGAAGAAGCTCCATTGCGTCACGTTTCGGTCTGTCAAAGTTTTTTTAAATTTCTTTACGGCTCTAACGGTTTGAGACGTAACGACCTCTTTCGATCCTTTTTTCAAAAATGAGTTTTTAATGTAAATGCTCTTTTTTATTTTCTAAATGATCCGTAAACAAAAAATAGACCACCAGAGTCTAAATTATTATTGTGTCTCCATTTTATAGTATTTCGTGTTGAATGACTTAATTACGTTGCGGTAAAATGAATAATGGTATTCTCATATGTCGTCGCATTAATGAAATTGGTCCTTCCTACAAATGTTTTAATATTATTATTATTATTTATATTTATATGTGTCAATAGAGTTCTCAGCTTTAAGCTGGTTTAAGCTACACTTACGGGCTTGTATCAATTAAGTGTAGTGTGTGATGTGTTTATGTTGAAGATGGTGTATTGTGAAGAGCTATTTCATTTTCTTGTATTTGCATGAACTTTCGGACTATTTTTATTATTATTGTTGTTGACTCAGCTTTTTACAGCTGGCTTAAACTGTGGAGTACCCAGATATTAGATAGGTACAATATTATTCCTAAAAAAATATTTATAAAGATTCAAAAACCCCCACCCTCATTAATCATCTATCTAATACCACCTCATTGAGGCTATCTTAGAAGCCCAAGCACGCTATATCTGCTGTAAGTTTCTGAAGAATTAAGCTTTCCGCAGACTTTTGATGGTATTGGATCAGCTCAAGATTAGTATGTCATGGGAATGTCACCGAAGTGACAGTACACCAAATTTAAAATCAATCGGATCTGTGAAAGTAAGTAAAACCCTTTCAACATGTAGAAAATGAGCTGATAGTCATCAAATGGCTGAATTGATCCTCCTACATTATAAATATCTAAGAACCATCCTCATCACGTCAGCGTGCAAACAATGAAACCAAACACACAGATAGACACGTCAAACTTATAACACAATTTTTCGTCCGGGGTTAAAAAGAGAGTGGACCACCAAAATGACATTTACGTCGAAAATATAATCGTAAACGGTATGGAGTTGTAAATTCATCATTCGAAGTGTGCTATAAAGATCTATAGATCTTCGCCAACGCTTCGACTGATCTATGGATCGGTTGTTGTTTATTGTTTGACTGTGTCACAAAACGGCAGTAACCAAAGAGTACATTTTTTATGGCAGTAACTTCTTTAATATTACTCCTACGGTATTTTTAAATGGTCGACGCAGACGCTTTGAACGACTACATATTAATTTACATCAAGAAACCAAAATAAAAGAACTGAAACACACCACAAGTATGGTATTAAAATGAGAATTTAGATTTAATTTTTACTTACAAAGTTACAAATATCTTATTTGACACAATATTCTGGATACATCCTAACAAAGAGGCTGATTTCAAAGATGTACGTACACACATGGCACTATTAAAATTCTTAGAGACCTGAAAAAATGTTTGCAAGACATCCAAACTCCATAAAGTAGGCATGGTGCTACCGATTAGTTGACATTTCAATAATTTCAAGAATTATTGAATATAGGCGATAGTAGGCATCGTGCTACAAACTGATTTTGAAAATTTTTTTATGGGACCAAATGGCAACTATTCCGCATCGAACAAAAAAAGAATCACTTAAATCGGATCAGTAATCTCGGTGTAATCGGTGTACATGCGTAGAAAAAAAAACATACTGGCTGAATTGAGAACCTCCTCGTTTTTGAAGTCGGATAATAACTATCATAAATGTGACTGACTTTCGTGTGTGAAAAAACTACGCTCTATGTTCGACCCTGTGACACAGATTTGTGCATGCAATTATAAAGCTTTGGGCCAGCGTGGTGGTGTTATGGGCCAAGCTCCCCATGTGTTTCTCCCATGTAGGAAGGCCTGTGCCCAGCAGTGGGACGTATATAGGCTGATGATGATGATGAATTATAAAGCTTATGGCGGTTAAACATTTTTAGACCACGATTGTACAAGGGGCCATAAAGTATAAGATGTAGGGTCTCAATTAGTTGTACACCAGTATCTCTGATCGAATATTTAGTGGGAATGTTGGTAATTATGATAAAAAATAATCTTCCTCATAAATTTAAACTCTCAAAAGTAGTATTTATTGAATTGTAGTATTTTATATTTGTCAATGTTGATGTTTTTTTGTTTTGTTTGTTGATGTAATCTAAAGCGACGTGGTTTATTGTCATTATTAACGAACAAAAAGTAAATGGCGCATATAATCCTATTATATTAAAATATAAAAATCGTGATAGTAATAATTTTAATGCGAATAAAATTTTGATCATGGCCCAGAAATATTAATAATTAGCGATAAAACAAAGTAACACTTCTGGCCTAATCTTAAGTCCTAAGCAAAATGTGTCCGTTATTACGTAATTACTTATATCAAGCTTAAGAGCTCAGACGACCGCTTGGCCGAGTGGTCTGTACCCCAGGCTACTCGGTCAAAAGGTCCCGGGTTCGAATCCCGGTAGGAACAAATGTTTGTATGATGAGTACGAACATTTGTTTACGAGTCATGGATGTTTATATGTTTATTTAGTATATTTCTAATATTTATATACATATTATTATCATTATTTCTCCGTTATCTAGTATCCATAACACAAGCTCTTAATGATGCTTACTTTGGGCTAGATAATAGGTGTGAGTGTATAAATATTATTATTATTTATTATTATTATATATTTACATAACACAGGGTATTTTCAGAACTATATACAAAGGAAAATCACAACCACCACCAAAACAAAAAAAAACAAAGAAAACAAAAACACAATTTTGAAGCTTATTAGTGCTTTATATTACAATTAAGTAAACGTAAAAGCATTTATGCATTTAATAGGCCTTATAATGCAACCTGTTCTTTCCTAATTACAACAAAATGGAAAAACTGAAAACTTTTTTAAATTTTGTAAGCCGAAAGATACGGGTTCTGTCGAAGGACTATTTAACTCTCCCTATTTTCGAAATTAAAACATATTTTTAAATAAAGCGGCAGTTTTAAAACACGCAATGTAAACACTTCTTGCACCGTGGCGCTTTCAAAGCCCGTTCCCAGCAAACGTCAAAAACTAAAAAAAAAACAAAACAAACCTCCTATCACACCGGCAGTGGGATATCGTGTACGGCCTAAAGTTGAACAGTCCGAATCTTCTTCTGAACGCGCCAATGTTCAGCCTACAGTTATCGTGGGCCCGACAACACCTGTCTTCGTTCTTGTCATGTCCTAGCTCGTTGTAGGCCTCCGCTAACTGCCCGGCGCCGCACCATTTCGTCCCCGGCAGAATGAAATTGGCGCGAATCGATCTCCTCGACCTGTCCGTGTTGTTAGTCTATTAGCTATTAAAAAGTTGGCAAATTAAAAAAAGAGAAATTAAAAAATGAGAAAGTTTTCGTAGAAAATTTAAATTTAGAACGCTTTATTTTAGTTTTTTTTAAATTGAAATTATTGAAAGAGGTTTTTATTTAAAGAAAAAAGTAAGAGAAGCAAAAAAGAAAAGAAATGATTTAGAAAGATAGTTATTTTTAAAGCATGAAATATCTACAATGAAATGATGGGGTGAAGCACATTGTTCTGTGGTGTAAGCTAGGTAGAATGTGCCGTTTTTAAAAAAGAGTTATCGGTTGTTTGAAATTCTTACGTTTTTAGCGTGACCATGCGTGACTCATAACTGTAATAAATTTAAACTTATATTACCTACTAAAATATTTACATGCTAGTTAAGTACTTTTGTAATTGGCCAAAAAAAGAAAAAAAAATGTTTCTTAAAATAATTATTTCAAAGACAGAACTCTACTTTTTAGCTAGCTTATTTCAGCCTGCGGCTTCATACTGCATGCTGAATATCCATTCTAGATATTGCTGACTAATTTTTTTAAGTCGGGTTAATAGTTGCGGAGATTTAGGTACCTCCTACGTACAAACTTATAAATACCTCTTTTTATTGTTAGCTACGGTCTATTAGTCATAATAAGGTCTATATAAGAAGTATTTTGTGCAAAGTAGTACTTATGTACTACTATGTTTTTGTATTCAATTTAAAGTTGGCTTGACCGATTTTTTTAAAATTTTGTGGATAATTTATGACATTCATTGTTAAATAGATAAATGCAGTGCAAAATAAAAAAAAATTAATAAAACAAAATAATTACAACAAATCAAAAAAAAGAAATCAGTTACATATACGACAAAAAAAAAACCATACGTAAAATCATGCTTGTATACTGCATTTTGAATAACTGTTATATTTTTTACTCCTCAAATCCGCCTTTTCCTTAGCCTTCCTAGTAAGCGACGTTATTTCTACTTTACTAATTTGATTACGAACCGTTACATAATTTCTTCTGTTCTAAATAAAAAGAAATTACCTAAAATTTAATAACCTCTATTGTGTATGACATTCAAAGCGTAATCGACTAAGCAAAGACAGGACGAGGGGACCAAGTGACGTCACAAGTGTACAAGGTCTACCAACTGAACAAATAAAAAAATTTTTGAAGTCAAGTTTAAACAAATAATTAAGTAATTATTATTACGGTACTGACTGCATAGAGCGTCGGAAGCATTTACATAATTGTATCAGTGCATAAGTTGTTGGTAAAACACTTGGTTTACTAGGTGGTAGGGTCGTCTGGGTAGGTACCACCGCCTTTCTTATTTCAGCCATGAAACAGTTCACTGTGTTTCGGATTGAGGGGAAAGGTAGCCAGTGTAATTACTGGGCATGGACGGCATTTCATCTTAGGCCTCAGGATGACAACGCACCTGCAATATCTAGTGATTTTTCCTTGTTATTGCAGGTGTCTATAGGCGGTAGTAACCGCTTACCATCAGGTGGGTCGTCAGCTAGTTTGTCATCTTGTTGTATAAAAAAAACCGTAAAAGAAATGAAGTAATAAGTAATTAATATTTTTTAAATATTTTTTATCATCAGAGGAAAGAATTTTTTTTAACAAAGCACGGCAAATCTGAAGTGATAAGAAGAGTCCATATGCGAAGACAGCTAGTGCAGCTTGAGACACACTGCTCTAGCCGCCTCCACCTTGCCCAACCATAAGGTGCTTTTTCACGCCTCTTTTGAGGGAACTTATGTTATAGGAAGGAGTAAACATATATGCTGGCAAAGAATTCCAAGTTGTTCAATACATAAACATAATAGTTTTAATAATTATTTTATTAATATTATTTGTTTCCATTAATGGCAACATTTGCCATATTTTTGCCTTCTGGCAATTTTTTACTTTTATAAAATCTTCTTTCTCTCTCTGTTGTGCTGCTGCTATGGGCAGCACTAATTATACATTTTAATTTAAAATTTACAAGCCTATTATTTATTAAACATAGGCTTTGTGGTCCTTCGAGCCGGATATGAACCAGCGACCTATGGATAGAAACGAGTTACTAAACCTCTTTACAACAACAATTAAACCTCTTTGTGCGTGATGTAGAGGTGGAGACAGTGAATTGGTGACATTGGAGACAGTGATTGAATAATTTATCAGCTATGAATTGTTGCACTTATAATTAGTAATATTACACACATGAACGCACATGTACGATTTCAGAAATGCTTGGCTAAAAGTCTGCTTGTAACGGTGAATTATCACTAGAAAGAATTATAAAATTATAATACGTGAAATTATCTCTGTAGGTATACTTAAATAACAATGGCATATCTCGCTTTTATGTTATGTATGTTAGTGTTAAGAAAGAGCGGAGTTACCTGACACAAGCATTTAATGCTTACTAGGTAGCTCCAACACTGGGCCTAATTCTGGGAACACACTTTAATTCTAAATTTAAGTACAGTATATCTCTTTCTCGCAATAAGCAATAGGAAAAAGATAGCAAGAATCTGTTTAGAGCTGTCACTTAAATTTAGATAGATTTCAAAGAAACCATAAGATCTATGCAATACTTTTTGCCACTCCAGACCAGAATTTCCTTGGCCCAGACACTGGTTCTCCCTACTTTAGATTATGCCGACGCGTGTTACCTGGACCTCACGGAAGAACTTTTTAATAAGCTCGAGCGACTGCAAAATTTGTGCCTACGCTTCATCTTTGAATTACGTAAATATGATCATGTCTCACAGTTTCGTAAGCAACTTAAATGGCTTCCAATCCGCCTTCGCAGAAATTCGCGTATTCTTTTTCTCCTTTTCAATATTTTATATAACCCAGTATATCCTTCATATCTTCGCGAGCGCTTTGATTTTGCTCATCCTCCCGACGTTATTTGCAGATCGCATCTCCGTACCCTTCTGAAACTGCCATCAAATACTTTCCGAACTAATTTCTTCCTCGACTCATTCACTGTTCATGCAGTGAAACTGTGGAATGCACTACCACCATCAGTACGCGATATTCGCTCACTACCACTATTTAAAACTAGAGTAAAAGAGCACTATCTATCCTTAACTTAAGATTTTGTTCTCCTAGTATCTTTTCCTATCTTTCTTCTTCTTATACATTTATGTTCATGATATATGGTATTTATTTATTAGTATAAATTGTATATATAAAATAAATTATATATATTTATATATGTATATAGGCCTATATCTAGTATAAGTATTTTATTTATATTAGGCATATTTATTTATTGGTACACGCGACATCCACGTTTCTCAGCATGTCTCCTATCACAGGTGGGTTGGAAGAGATTTCTTATAGAAATAAGCCACACCTTTTGTACTCTTTATTATTTTTTGTTTTCCTATTTTTGTATTTCTTGTGTACAATAAACTATTAAATAAATAAATAAACCATAGACAATTTTAGACAGCATGTACGGAGGTGCCTCCTAAACACTGCATTTTAGCACGTTCAATAAGGTCGAAAATTGAATGCACGTTTCTAAATGACAAATTATATGACAGCCATCCTTTTCGTATTCCTTTTGATAGAAAGAAATGCACTGAACTTAAATTTAGACTTAGCATGTGTTTACCAGAATTAGGGCCACTGTACCTACGTAGATTAAGTTGTGCTTGTTACCTAAAGGAAATAAAGATTTTTGAATTTTTTTTGTACAGTTATAAAAATATTCATAAATACCCACACCAATTAGTCTAAATAGATTATACACATAGATATTTAATCTTAAATAAACACCCAAATTGCCATGACTCGTGAATATTCGTTATCTCACAGAAGTACACCCAGAAGCACATCAGTTTGACCTTGAGACCGCCCTTAATAGAGGCGGCTTTCGTACTGCAACTGTTACACGTGATGTGCTGTCGTGTGTACATTTGTAATTGAGCCTATCGAGGCTTGTACCTTGGTTAGAGAGTTACTTTTCCCTCGACTAGGCTCTCAAATAGTTGTGGTTAAAAGAAATAGCTATGGCCAAAGATAATGTTGAAAGCCAATGATAAACATTGTAGATGAAAAGACAATCTCCTGTTCCCTTTCTGGAAGTTACTGTTTCCGACTAAGTTGAAGTTTTTTTTTTATTTTTTTTTTAGGATAAATGAATTTTGTTGTTTGATATTTAAGTTTTTTTTTATACAACTAGATGACAAACAAGCTGACGGCCCACCTGGTGGTAAGCGGTTACCGCCGCCTATAGACACTTGCAATAACAAGGAAAAGCACTTGATATTGCAGGTGCGTTGTCATCCTGAGGCCTAAGATGAAATGCCGTCCATGCCCTGTATCATTACAATTAATTTATACGCCCAGTAAGGCAGGAAATATTAAAACAATATCACATATAATCAAAATGTAGTTACACATGTTTAATTCAACTATGTAACTTTTATCTTATACAGGGTGGTGCCGTCAATACGACAATAGATTAAAACATAGGCTATATTAGTTCATAGAAATGATTTGCCACTTTCAAAAACATCTAATTCGTTTGAATAATGTAGTCAATATATCTTATACTTCTTTATCTTTCATACAAATGTCATGAAATTATCAATTTTTGAAAGTAGCAAACCATTTCTATGAAATAATATAGCCCATGTTTTAATCTATTGCCGCACCACTCCGTATGTCAAGTTCTTTCGAGGCGCGCTCAAGTCAGTCAGGTCTATCGCTACCTCAAAACAGAAGACACCTCCCCGGGAGGTAATGCCTGTAAGTTAGAAATCGTGAAGAAGTGATTCGCCCCTCAATACTTGAGGACTCACCAAGGATCTCGCCTCCTTAAAACCCCAGTTACGCTGTAAAGGCCATCGACGGCCAACTACCAATAGTCACAAAATGCGACTTACTTCACTTTGACGTAATAAATATATAATGCTACGAATACTTACTTACGATTCATTTCATAGTTTAATATGGTATGGTGGATTCTACGTGATAATGATAAAACGGAGACACAGATATAATAAATGCTTGCGAAAGAGGACATTACTCTCATGGTATTGCGTGGAAGAACCATGCTCCAGAATTTGACAGATGATCGTGCAAGTTTGTAAAGAAATTGGAGTATACGGGGCGCAGGGACTAAGAGAGCACTTTGAATACCTATTTGAACCAAAAACCAACTAAATAAATTACTCCGGTGCTGTCCTTAGGTTGGTAGAAAAAGATGTCCAAACACAGAGTTTTTTTATGGTGCTTTACTGGCCTGGATGCAAGTCCTTTAGGCTCTGTGAGAGATTTCTGCTTCAAATAGGCATTGAGTACCGCCGCCGTGTATATATTTTCCTGGCAAAGAGCTTTGTTGGTTTTCATTTTAGTCTATGACTCTTTAGTGATGCAAACTTTTTTCATTCAAATATATTGAAACAACAAACGTAAGAAATAATAAAAATGTTATTTTTGTAGCTGCAGGAACTTTAAAAGCCATTAATTTTAAAGATAAATATAACAAAACAATACTAAATAACCATAGACTAAAATTAAACGGCTTTACTCGTGACGCGACTGAGAAGCATGAAGATAGATTAAAATAAAAAAGGACTAAGCACTCGCGATGCCTATTAGAGGCAAAAATTGACTATTGATAACTTTCGCCATCTTAAAAAAGAACAATATTCTATTATCGAAATTGGTCTACTGTTGACGGAAATGCCACTCAAAGCACTTGTAAAAATATATCTTGTCGAATTGGAAACCTTTACCGACCCTTAATTTGTTTAAAAATACAGGCATGCCTTACGCGTGACAGTTTCGTGTTTTCTGAATGGTTACTGACATTGGTAAACTGTTACGTGGATGTTTAGTCGACAGTACGGTCGAACACAGAAGTAGATGAACACTTTAGTACCATGTCACAACAACTATGGCATCAATACAGTACGGTAGCAAACAAGGACGAGCGCAATAGTCGGTGCGTCATGGTACTAAAGTGTTAAGCTACTTCTGTGGTCGACTGTACCTGTATGATATTGCTCGCGTCCAGTCGCTTCACGAGAAAGTAGCGGTTGGCATCGCAGTTTTCTTCTTAAAATGAAATACCTACCTAGCCAATGAGGTTTTCCCAACTTTGTTCTTATTTTCCATCATATGCGTTATTTCTTCGTGCCGCTTAAAGCATTCCATTTTTAATCTATCGTAGTTGAACCAATCAGCGACGTCTTCTGGTAGCTTTTCGTTCCGTTTCAACACGCGAACTGTCAGATTTCTAAAATGGCGGTAAAACTTTTCGTCGTCCAAACTTTTTCTCGTTCCTTGTGATAATCTGTAGCCCTCTTCGTCTAGGGCCAGTTTCAGTTCTTTTCTTAATGTTTTCAAGAAGTTTCTTGCTGTTTTCCCTTGGGTTATGAATTCGCAGTCTTGTATTTCGCCATTTGGCGCGTAAATGAGCTGGACAAGATGGCGGCCGTCCGTCAGCTGTCGTAGTTTCAGGCCGTGTCTGTAAAAGGAAATACAATTAAGTTTTTGTAAAATAGCAAAGAGTTTTAATTATAAGTAATTAATTGTTTGTATGTGACGAGAATTCATAATGTAAGTATTTAGATTCGCCATTAAGAGGTAATTCCCTAAATTAGAGATTGATTTCATAAAATATGCTCAATACTAACTTAAATTTGATAAGTGTGAAAGTTTTGCAGCGTCAGCATACTGCACTCCGTTCATACGTATCAAACTTAAGGTTCTTTGTGTAAGTATATACTTACATAACCTAACACGTATTTAACGTATACTCGTTTAACGTATTTAAAGGTTCTATATACTTATAGAACATAAATTTGACACGAATTTGTCTAAAGGCATATTTTTTTAAACTTATGTAGGATTTATTTTAAACAATGACTGTGACATTATTACGTATGACTTCTTAATTATTATGCATAAAATACATCTTATATGATAAGATATTTTTTGCCTGTCTGGACAGTTTTTTAAACAAAAATAGTTTTATGACGTTTTCAAATATTTTCAGGTATTACAAAAAAAATACGTCATCCAAATGGTTGATTTAGGGCCTGTGATATCGGCTTATGTGATATTATCAGAGGTATTATTAAGAATTAGTAACAATTAAAAATAAAGATGTCGCCACCGGAGCACTGGGTGTTGTACGTGACGTAGGTGTTACCAACCAATTCTTTTACCACTTTCCAATTTTTTAAAAGTTTTTATAGCAATGTTTACAATAAAGTTGGCGTTAAAAACGCACTAAATGAAACATTTAAATGTGATATTTATTAATAATCGCGTACCGCCCTCCTTGGAGTAAAATTATTCCTTTTTATTTATTATTTTTTCATACAATCACACCTATTATCTAGCCCAAATTAAGCATCATTAAGAGCTTGTGTTATGGATACTCGATAACGGATAAATATGATAATAATATGTTTACAGATATTAGAAATATACTAAATAAACATATAAACATCCATGACTCGTAAACAAATGCTCGTACTCATCATACAAACATTTGCTCCTACTGGGATTCGAGCCCGGGACCTCTTGACCGAGTAGCCTGGGGTACAGACCACTCGGCCAGCCGGTCGTCTTCTTTGGTACCGTCACGAGTAACAGAGGGTTTAATTAAATACTTTCTCATTCAGTACAACAAAATATTTAAGATGTAAGCCACGCCTATGCCGTGTCTGAATCAAAAATGTAATGTCCAAAAATAATTGAGATGTTAAAGGAAGTCCATATTTGGTTCCGTGAACGCGTGTGATTTACGATTATTGAATATCTTTGATAGGCATCGATTCATTCATTGTTTGTAGGTACGTAACCACAGAGTAAAAATATGTATGAAATCAAAAATGAAAATCATAAACCTCGATATTTGAATCCTCATCGTTACCACCAACGTCAACTATAACATGGTGAGGTGGGTACCAACCCAGGATTAAAGCGGTTGTAATAACAACAGTAGAACACGCACGAAAAAGCAGGGCGGAGCTAGAGTTTTCCAAATTTTGATTGACTCATCCCGGAAACGACCATGGCGTTTAATTTTTTTTATATACAACTAAATGACAAACAAGCTGACGGCCCACCTGGTGGTAAGCGGTTACCGCTGCCTATAGACACCTGCAATAACAAGGAAAAGCACTTGACATTGCAGGTGCGTTGTCATCCTGAGGCCTAAGATGAAATGCCGTCAATGCCCAGTAATTACACTGGCTACCTTTCCCTTCAACCCGAAACACAGCGAACTGTTTTACGACTGAAATAAGAAAGGCGGTGGTACCTACCCAGGCGATCCTACGTATGGGTCTACCACCTAGTTTAATACACGGTAGTGAAGTCAATACGACAATAAATCAAAACATAGGCTATATGGGGTGGTTCTTACTTAATCCCATCGTTTCATACAATCTTTTTCTTTGACGCGTCTCACCCGCGTGCGGGGTGCGGAGCAAGCGCGGGCGTGCCACCCACATTACACATCACTCCGAGAAATCAAGTATCACTTTAAACATCACGCGAAATAACATTACACTAGCTCCGAGCGCGAGCGAAAGGGTCCGACCGAAGCGCACGTATAGCTATGATGTGATGTTTCATCTAGCGCGCGTTGCGTGCGCATCCCACGATACGCAGCATCTCATCTGTTCGCGTGATGTTTCGAGTGATGTGATATCACAGTGTAATATTACGTTTTCGTAAAAGTGATGTGATATAGCATTACTTTTTGAAGCACTGTTTCGCGCATGTCTAGTAGCTATTTTACTCTTGCGCGGGTGGCACGCATGTGTGTGTACAGTCCAATCAAAATGAAAATAGATACCGAAAGAGTAATATTTAAAGTGCATTTTAGTCCTGTATTATGAGACAAAAGTAATAATTTATATAAAAAACCGAAATGCAACTCATCGAAACGGCGAATGGACATTCGAAAACAGCTATTGAATTTGCGTTCGTTACTTCGAAGTATTTAGTTATTCATACTGACCATTCCAGTAAGTAGTCTTCCGCCAAGATAAGGGTCTACTCGGTATTTTTTTATTTTTTCTTATTTTGATAAAAGTGTAAGCAATAATGGCTTTTTTATGTCCATACTGTCCATACTGGATACAGTATATCCATACTTTTTTTTGTGTACATGACTGTATCTGTTAGCGGCACGCACCGCACTGCAGATTTTTTGTTCTGCGTGTGGCCCGCAGGCGTGTTTATCCGCATGCGGACGCAGACCCGCTTGACAGGAAAAGGGCCCTTAGTTCATGGAATTGTCATGAAAATATCAAATGAATAATAAGTATTTATAAGTTGCAAGATATGACTCGCTGCTTCTAAAACTATAATTAAATTATTTACGCCTAGTTTATCCTAACTCCCTGGTGGCTTGTTGGTGATTCGCAAAAGCCATTAAAATAACTCACATGGTCACTTTTAGGCAATTTGACATCCATCGGCGATCCCGGGCGGGACGATGCATGTTGCGGTAAAGCAACCAATTCAGACATTTGTTAATTCTGCGACAAGTCAACCAAGGGCTTAACAGAAAGCTCTAAAAGCGGTGTACCTGTAAAAAGTACGTACACCAAATATATAGGTATAAAAATAATATAAATAGTTAATATATTACGTACCTACATAGCGGTCAATTTAAATAGTATGCATTATAATGTCAAAAACTAATAAATGCGTAATTATAAAGAGAAAGTTAAACAATTAACTATTATTTAATACGTCAAGCATCAGATTTCAGACACAATTGATTTTTTAATTGTCATAGACCTCTAGACGTACAACGCCGCTTGACAGATTAATTAATAATGTCACACGTCCATTTTCGGCGACCAGCTCCCTTATTCTCAACTGTCGGAGCACGGATTCGATTCGAAAAGTCACATGCCGTCTTTGACGCATAGCGATAAAAAGTGATAGGTATAGAGTTTCCGAAATTCGAATATTTTCCGACAGTTAAGAATAAGGGGGCAAGAATGTACAACATCATTGGGCTAAAGCAGATATTTCATAAACTCTACTAACTCTATTTACTAGGTGGCCCTTATGTAGGGTCTTCTGGGTACCACCACCTTCTGGATACCTCCACCTTTCTTATTTCAACCGTGAAACAGTTCACTGTGTTTCGGATTGAAGGGAAAGGTAGCCAGTGTAATTACTGGGCATGGACGGCATTTCATCGTAGGCCTCAAAATGACAACGCACCTGCAATACCAAGTGGGTTTGTCTTATTATTGCAGGTGTCTATAGGCAGCGGTTACCACTTACCACCAGGTAGGCCCTCGGCTTGTTTGTCCTCTAGTTGTATAAAAAAGTATTATAAATATAAATAATGAGCTTTAATAACTTAATACATTCTTCTAAATTAACATCGGCTAGTACTCTCCGGATATTAAACCAAAAGTCCTATTTACTAGTTGGTCAGCTACATGCATTCTGATGTACTAAAGTATCGGTTACAAGCACCCTTCGGCTGCGTTTGATTTACTTAAACTAGGACTGACACAGGGAGAGGTAACTATTCCTTTTTATATTGATGAAAAAGTTTGTAATACGATATTTAATTGGATTTTTTTTAGTAAAAGAAATTGTTTGTGGTGTATTATTTTCTTAGATCAATTAGTAAACGTTTTGAGTAGATATTTTTAGAGGGTTTTTGGCAAACACTAGGTGGTAGGCCCGTAATGTAGAGTCGCCTGGGTAGGTGGTGCCTTTACTATTATTTTTAAAATATTATTTATTTGTATTTGGTAGCTGTTGTTGGACAACAAAGACTTATAAATAAATAAATAAAATTCGTTGCTGTCAAACCAAAACCTGCTAATTCACATAATATTACATATATATTTACATAGTTAATGAATCTGATTTTAACTTATAGTTAGTTTGATTTGTATTCTAATAACATTCAGTTCATAGTAATGGCCAGAAGCAACGTGCACATAGCAGATTTATTTATTTATTTTTTCAATCGCAAGCATGTTTTCAGAATGCACCCAAGCTCCAGCAAATTAATTATAAAATTTAAATTTGACGACTGCTTGGCCAAGTGGTCTGTACCCCAGGCTACTCGGTCACAAGGTCCCGGGTTCGAATCCCGGTAGGAACAAATGTCTGTAGGATGAGTACGAACATTTCTTTACGAGTCATGGATGTTTATATGTTTATTTAGTATATTTCTAATATTTATATACGTATTATTATCATTATTTCTCCGTTATCTAGTATCCATAACACAAGCTCTTAATGATGCTTACTTTGGGCTAGATAATAGGTGTGAGTGTATAAATATTATTATTGTTATTATTATAAAGAAACAAAAAAAATGTGTCTAACAATAATGGTCCAAGATCGGAAATTATGATGGTGGTATCGTGTCAATTATTAGATTAATAAAGTACAGCCGACAGCACATCAAGCGTAACAGTTTCATCTTGAGACCGCCCTTATGAACGGAGGTTCGTAATAGAGGTGGCTTTCATAGACCAACTGTTACACTTGAATTGCTTTCGTGTGTACAAATTCAAGATTAATAAACGTTTAAATAACAAATAATTTGATAAATGTGAACAATTGATTAGAATAAAAGGTTCAATAGTCACAATAATAAATTAAAACAATAAGTACAAATAAAATTGCAAATGAATAAAATAACATGTCAATAGCCACAATAATAAACTAAAACAACACAAATAAGATTTTGGTTTGGCAGCGACGACGCGACATAAATAATATTATTTCCACAATGGTTCCTTAGCGTATGCTGCCGTCCACTCTCCCTATCAAGCTACCCTCTGAAATACTGTGAATCCAAACTTAACTAATAGATACGTTCGCTCCCCAGACACTTGTCAATGGTTTATTATTGTTATGATAATAACATCCTATATCGGATTACATTTTATTGATATTTGATTCTATTAAAAAGAATGGAGGAGTTTAGGGTAGCTGACAACTATTTTATTTAAGCTTGCCCACAGTTCCACTTGCGTGGATGTCGGTTGTCGCTCCAGAATATAGTATATGTCTTTACTGAGATGAAAATTAAGTCGATGCCTTTTTGACCGACTTCAAAAACGAGGAGGTTCTCAATTCGGCCGGTATGTTTTTTTTCTATGTATGTACACCGGTTACGCCGAGATTACTGATCCGATTTACGTGATTCTTTTTTTGTTCGATGCGGAATAGTTGCCATTTGGTCCCAAAATTTTTTTTTTAAATCGATTGGGTAGATTGCTTTTTAATCAAAATAACTGGAATAAGTAAAGCGTCTACGTATGCGAAATTGCGGATTTTTGCTTTCCTATGATCTTTTAGTGAAACGAACGATACAATTGTAGGAAACAATATAAGTTCACTTTCACCCATCTAGCTTTGACCTTAGAAAGTTATCACTAAAAACTGTGAAAAAAAAAATTTTAAACAAAAATTAAAACCGCCTTCAAAAAACTGAAAAATATTTAAATTCAAAATATTTAAATTAAAGTTAACTCATCCCCTAGAAACATATTTTTTGGAGTTGGTGCTTCACTATCTATTGTTTCTGGAAACAATTTTTGTCTTAAAATGTAGCAGAGTTACTTCACTTTCCGACAAAGAAATGCTTGGGAGCGTTTTGATAAAAATAATCTTCAAAATCAAACCAATAGTTTCCAAGTTATAAGCGTACAGACGGCACTAATTTATGTGTATCGAGATCGAGATATATTGCTTTATCAAGCTTAATTCGCCCTTCAAATGTTTGTAATTGTCAATATAACTCGTCCAAAATGACCACAAATGCTGTTAGATTCTGTTAAATGGTCTGAAAAGTTTACATTTTAAATTTCAATGGGGAATGTTGGTTGTTGAGTACGAGTGTTGTATTGTACACCAACTCAATGGATACAGAATCCATTGAGTTGGTGTCATGACATAAGTTCCGTTGAGCATTGTCCTTACACTGGTTATGTGCGATTTCTGTACTGATTACTCGGATAGTTTACAGTATATTTAAATGTTGATAGATGCCATCACCCACTTTAGGTAATAGCTGAAAATCAGTGTGTTATTGCTTGTCAGCTGTGCCTGTCAGGTGCGCCGCTCCACCGCTGAGCTATTATGGCCCGATTTGCGCTACCGCACTACACACGAGTACCTAATCTTTTCTAACTATTTATGATCTCATCATCATCATATAAGCTGAGAGACACTCACTGTTGAGCATAGACCTCCCCCAAGGATCTGTTAAAGATCGGTCCTGCGTTGCCCTCATCCATCGGCTTCCCGCGACCCGCACCAGATCATCGGTCTACCTTGTGGGGGGCCTACAAACGCCGCGTCTCCCAGTACGCGGCCGCCACTCGAAGACTTTTCCGCCCCAACGGCCGCCAGTCCGCCTTACAATGTAATTACAGCCACTTCAGACTCGCAAGTCTTTGAGGTATGTCAGCGACCTTAGTTCTCCTGCGGATCTGTTGCCTTTCTACAGGGTTAACAGTCGGTGGAATTGTAATGTTCTAATGCTGAAAGTCTCCAAAACTAAATACAATTACATACATATATAGCATTCACATTATAATCGAGTCTATCTCCTCCAAGTTCTCTCAACATCACCATTCACAGCTACAACCTACAGTCATTACTAGTGCCTTAATTGTTACGGACTCCGTCAAATATCTCGGATTCTTGACCAATCACTTACTTTTAAACCTCACCTTGACTTTATTTGAATTTTGAATTTGAATAATGTATCTGATGCCGCCATCTGGTTAAATTCGCCGCTTGATTGGATGCCTAGCCCGTTAGTTAATTGAACTAGACTCACTTAACGTTTAACAAGTTGGCGTATTGAAAAGTTTTGGTTTGATTGGTATGTTCAAGGTTATTTTTTTATGGCCACTTTTAACCGACATACTTTTGGTTCTAAGTGGTCATAAAAATAACCTTGAACCTATCAATCACTCAAACATTCACACATAAGCTCTTCTATTCAAAATTTCAAACATTCAATTAGACTCCTAATTTTAACTAAACGGCTTACATGACGTTCAGCCTTCTTTCTGGTTAAACGTTGTGCTCAATGACTTGACTAGTTGTATGTACTTCAGCCTTTTGATTGGCTGCCGGCGTTCAATCCACGGGCTAGCGGCTGATTTAACCAGACGGCTGCGATATATCCACTATGTCGTCGATTTGTTAAAATAGATTGTATGATTTTATATTACGTCTGTACCTACACCTTTAGTGCTAATAAACTTTTTAATCTTTAGTGGCTGCCTGCGCCTCCGTCCGCGTGGATGTGGGCTATCTTTCCAGAAAGTCTAAATCCTATGTCCCTCCCGGGGTTTCTAAGTATCTCTATACCTTTCATTTAAATCGGTAACAGACCGACATAGTTACTTTAGCATTTATAATATTATTACGGATTGAATTAAAAACCACAAATACTGTCACCAATTCTCAGGAGCATTTTACTCACTTTGTATAGCGAAGCGAATGAAGTGCTAATCTTTATTTCTCACCGCAACCTGCGGTTTTCGCTGGGTTTTGCCCAATTCAAGTCTGTATTCTAAAGAGAACAGAGCCGAAAATCGTTTGAGGCAACGTGGATTTACTTTAGAGGAATATTCGTGCTCCTAATGTACGCGTCGATTTCAAATTGCACTTCTGTTTTCTATGGTCGCCTGGTACTTGAATTCCGTTTTTAAATTTATTTGTTTAGATTTATCATTATTTGGGGTTCCTTAGTTGTAAGGCAACGGAACCTTTGGTCCGTCATATTTTTTAATAATTAACGGCCTATAAAGATAAATTGGGGTAAGTGATATTTTTTACATAATTTGTAAATTAATAGGTTGGTCTGTACTTACGTACCTACTACAAATTTACAAATATCACTAAAATTTGTCTACATATTTTTTTAACAAAAATAAAAACCGTCTTCAGAACTCTGAAACGGAAAAAATATTAAATTTAACTAGGTAACTTTTTCTATAGAAAAAATTTTTTTGAGGTTGGTGCTGAGTTGTTTCCAGAGACAATAGAAAGTAAAATACCGTCTCCTTAGAATATGTTTCTAGGGTATAAGTTACCTACTTAAATTTATTAATAATATTTTCCTTTTCAGTCAGTTTTTACTTTTGTTAAATATTATAAATTATTGAATTTTTTGAAATTGAAATTGAAAAGTCATTTATTTTCTCTTCACAATGTATGGCTTAGATGTATATTACTATTATTATTATATTTATTTAAACTATTTTAATTTATAACTATTATAAGTTTGAGGAGCTCGGTGGCGTATTGGTTTGAGCGCTCTGGTTTCGAATACGAAAACAAAGCAACTTTCGCCATGGCCGACCCTGGGATGGGTCAACAAAAATTTATAATCTCGAGCTCCTCCGTGCTTCGGAAGGCACGTTAAGCCGTTGGTCCCGGTTGTAACTACAACCGCTTTAAACCAACCCGCATTGGGCCAGCGTGGTGGTGTTATGGCCCAAACTCCTCATGTGTTTCTTCCATGTAGGAAGGCCTGTGCCCAGCAGTGGGACGTATATAGGCTGGTGATGATGATGATTATAAGTTTACGTATTTTATAAATGTATTGAAAGCAGCACTTGTTTTCATGCATTTTCTCTTTCCCTATCACGAACGCGGGGTAGCTCTAAACATAGCCTAAACATCAAAACACAAAGGCAACACAAAAAATTACATAGTTTTCGTACTACTTAGTATCTTTTTTGGTGGAAGTTCTGGTCTGTTTCCAGAAACAATAGAAAGTGAGGCAGCAATTCCAAAAAAAAAACAGATTAATATTCGAAAAGACGTCCGCAAATCAAGCTATTTTTGTATAGTTTTAGAAGTCGGTTTTAACTTTTGTTCAGAATTATCCCACAGTTTCCTATACGTTTGCTATTTACAGTTTTTTTTAATACGCAGCACAGCAATGGCGTCACACTACCTGATGTGAAGCGGTAAGAAGAGTCCATATGCGAAGACAGCTAGTACAGTTTAGACACTGCTCTAGCCGCCTCCACCTTGCCGGCCTCTAGGGTACCTTTACACGCCTTTTTTGAAGGAACCCATGTTATAGGAAGGAGGGAACACATGTACCGGCAAGGAATTTTCCAAGTTTTGAATACGTAGGTACACACTGAAAAAATACAACTGAACTTTAGCTGGAGCTCAAAAAAGTGACTATACGGGGTGGTGCCGTCAATACGACAATAAATTGAAACATGGGCTATATTACTTCATAGAAATGGTTTGCCACTTTCAAAAACACGTTATTCATTTGATGATTTCATGCCATTTGTATGAATTAATATAACATTGGCTGCATTATTTTTTTTATTTTTATTTATTTATTTATTTAAGGGAAACATACAGCAATACAATAACACACATAAAATTACGCATTTGCACTGAACAAAATGCCAACAAAGTTTCCACTTATAGCTATTGCATTTCGTTGAAATATATCTAAACGAACACACAATTTCAATTCTACTAGAATACATACCTAAATACAAACAAGTAATATTATACAAATGATTAAAAATAAATACAGCATTTAACAATTAAAAACCTAAGTAATATGTTTTTGTTTGACTGCCGAGACAAAACCATTAAAAGTGGTGTGGAAAATATCAATATCTGAATGACTATTGTTATAGGTAGAAAAAGCACGCACTATAAAACGGTTCTGAGAGTACCTAGTTTTACAAAACGGAACTGAAAAAGTATCCTTAGAACGGATTTTAGTGTTAGAACATTTCAAAAAAATATTGCTTATTAGGTAAGGGGACTCAATTAAACCATTTATGATTTTGTACAGAAGAGTTAAATCTCTTATTTCTCTGCGAATTTCAAGTGATTGAATGCGAGATAAGTAAAATTTCATGTAATTTCATGAAATTTTATAGAAATTTCATGAAATTACATGTGAATAAGATGTTTTTCAAAGTGGCAAACCATTTCTATGAACTAATATAGCTCATGTTTTAATTTAATGTCGCATTGACAGCACCATCCTGTATAACTTCGGGTAGCCGAAAATTAAGTTGCATAGAGATGTACTTACTCTCTTGTTAAATCAAATAAACTGGAATTACAACTCGCTAAGTTTTGTTATCAAAACAATGTAAGCGAAGCATTTTAGAAAATTTTTTTTGAGTGCAGTGCTAGGAAACCAAATTGTTTTACATTGACTTCAGTAAATTATCCGGCATGCGTTTTATGAAAGTGTTTTTTGTTTATTTGTTCAGCTCGCGTGCGAGCACGATTATAATGGAATGTTCTTAATAAGTGGGTACGATATTTGCTATCACGACACCGCACGCCATCTTGTTATCTATAATCTATAATAATATTATGAAGCTAAAGAGTTTGTTTGTTTGGTTGAACGCGCTAATCTCAGGAACTACTGATTCAAATTGAAAAATTCTTTTTGTATTGGGTAGTCTATTTATCGAGGTATTATATAGGCTATATAACATCACGCTACAACTTATAGCAGCTGAGAATTAATGAAAAATGTTTCAAAAACGGAGAAAAAACTTTTTCAGAGCGTTTGTTACGTGCGCTGCGTAAACGGTTAAAGTTACGCAAAAGTCATGTACGGAAGAATTATTGTTCTCCTTTATAAGTTCTAAAAAAAAAGTCCGCGACAGCATATCTTTTGAAATTGACTCACTATAACCATTTTTTGGTAATCAAATTTCAAGTGTTTATTTTCCGACTACCACGCGAACGAAGCTTGGACTTGGGATATCCCTGTGAAATTCTTCTAGTCTATTTTGTATTTGCGTTTATGAGCTAACGTCCACCCTAACAGAGCAGTCAGAGCAGAGGGTCAGAGCAGTCGCCCGGATAGCGAAAGGTTTCGGGTTCGATTCCTGCCTCAGGACGTGAAAATTTTTCTAGTTTTATTCTATTTTAATTACTAAGTAATTTTTCAAACATTTATAATAATGTTAAAATCAAAAATTAAGGCCATAGCTCAGTAGCGTAATTTACTCAGTGAGCCAAAAATCACTGATTTTCGACTTGCATGGCAATGTTTTTTAAAATCGGTTTGTACGTTTCCAATGTTTTCAACTTGAGAGTTAGTATGACAAGCCGTGCGACGCAAGCAATAAAGTACTTTGTCGTAAGCGCCCTAAGAATGTCATGAAGACCCACGGTAAGAGCCAATGGTTATGTCTTCGTTTAGAAAAAATTTACAGTTATTTTGCAACACAAGTTTAGTTAGAAAAATGTATTTGTATTTTGTATAATTCCGTTCTTAAAACAAGAGTGATGGTATTTGCGGCTGTAAATTAAATAATAATTCTTTTAAAATATAGTATTGTCTTAGAATTGTGCGAGATCTACACATTTGAAATGAAAACAATTTACCGGATTTAACTCGCGTTTAATTAGATGTTACATAATTTATACACCCGACGACGTTTCGATTACTTTACAGCGATCGTGGTCACGGGAAGACTGAAGATGTCAATTGTCTTTGATAAGTTTTAAGTTAACTACCTTTTAAATTTTTTTTTAAATATTTATACGTTTATTTTAATAGTACATATAGTGAGGAAAGTATGTCGGTTAGTACATAATATATCCAAAACAATTTCCATAATAATTATAACTAGTTTTAGCCTTACGATTTGATACAAGATGATTTACTCATAAATCTCACTAATGATTACGAAAATGAATGATAGAACGAACTATCGATTCGAATGATTGAATGTGTGAGGCCGTGAGAGAGTCGAGTTCGTCAGGCATCAATCTATCATAGATTAGAGAGCTTCTTTTTTTAAAATCACTGTTCATTTGTTTGTGGGTGTCATGTTTGAAATATTGTGGAGGGGATCGTGGCTGTAATATTTTTGTTGCGTTTTGCTCAGGTGTCGAAATACAATGTACACACGACAACACATCAATTGTAACAGTTGCACTACGAAAGCCGCCTCTATTACAAGCGCAGTAAGGGCAACGTCAAGGTCAAAGTACAACATGCAAGACTGATAGCAGCTCGATGGTAGTCATATGGGTTAAAAAATGTAAGTAAATCATAATTATAATCATCACCATAGACTGGTGGCTGGCTGGCTTGCGACACCAGCAAAGAGCTACAAACAACCATAGAGACCATTTTACGCACCTAAACGAGTTGAATGTTGTGTTGAAGAAATGGTTGTGATTTCGAACACTTACTAAAATAAATTAAAGGCATTTTATTTATTTTAGACATCATGTTTCATAGTAACGTTTATGCTTAAGACCTACACAATCGATATCTAAACAGAAATAGTGTTAGTTTTATTTTTCAAAATGTCCTGGCTCGATTCCCGAACTGAGTACACGTTTTTTTTTAAAATGTATACATGCAGTTTTTATTATTACTAAAATCGATGACATGGTTGCTAAGAAGAGATTTTCGTATGTCTTATAGTTTCAGACTTTCCCATACTGACCGATCTAAATGTGCCACCCTGTATACGTCTTACTGATGGGCACAGGCCTTCCTACATGGGAGAAACACATGAGGAGCTTAGGCCATAACACCACCACGCTGGCCCAGTGCGGGTTGATGGGCTGAAGCGGTCGCAGTAACAACCGGGACCAACGGCTTAACGTGCCTTCCGAAGCACGGAGGAGCTCGAGATTAGAAATGTTGGTCGACCCATCCCGGGATCGGCCATGGCGAACGTTGCTTTGTTTTATAATCGAAACCTGAGCCTCAGTAAGAAAATTAAAAAAAAGTTTTCTCTGCATAATCATAAATGATGAGATCCGCAGTAGAACTAAGGTAGCCGACATTGACCAAAGAATTGCGAGCGTCAAATGGCAGTGGGCAGGTGCGATTCTGTAACGAATCTCGCACCTCACTTCGCAAGTCACTTCGAATTCAACTGTCAAATAGAGCAAAAAATGTATGAAAATCAGCTCTATTTGACAGTTGAATTCGAGGTGACTTGCGAAGTGAGGTGCGAGTTTTGTTACAGAATCGACAGGCAGGTCACATTGAAAGGGGGACTGACGGATTCTGTAGCACGATGCCTAGTTGACTTGTCGATGGTTTCAAGCAATCGGTAGCACCATGCCAACTTTATGGAACCTTCATACATAAGATCGCAGTATGCCTATAATAGCAACTTGATATCATCGTGGTGGAATTGTCTTAGAGATCCTTTGGGAAGGCCTTTATCTGTGGCCTTTGTTATAATACACTACACTATAAAACTAATAAGATAAAATAAAAAAAATAAATAACCCCTGGCCACATTAATCATCTATCTACCATCATCTCATTGAGACTTTTCTTATGAGCCCAAGCACGCTATATCCGCTGTAAGTTTTTGAAGAATTGAGCATCCCGCAGACTATTTGATGGTACAGGATCAGCTCAAGGTTATCATGTCTTGGAAATACCACCGAAGTAACAGTAAACCAAATTTCAAATCAATCGGATCTGTGAAAGTTGGTAAAACCCCTTTGTCAAGTAGCAAATGAGCTGATAGTCATCAAACGCCTAAACTGATCTTCATGAATTTTAATAATTAAGAACCATCCTGATCAGGTTAGCTTTCAAACAAAAAAAAACGAATCAAAATCGGTCCATTCGCTTAGGAGCTACGATGCCACAGACAGACACACAGATACACAGACAGAAACGTCTTCTTTGTCGTGGGTTAAAATAGGCAAAAATATACAGAACATGTCTTCCATTGTCCAATTTATTTTTATTGGTGTATTCATGGTTCAACAACAAGAACTTTAAAAAAACGACGTTCAGTTTCATCATCATCATCACCAGCCTTTATACGTCCCACTGCTGGGCACAGGCCTTCCTACATGGGAGAAACACATGAGGAGATTGGGCCATAACACCACCACGCTGGCCCAATGCGGGTTGGTGGGTTAAATCGGTTGCAGTAACAACAGGGACCAACGGCTTGACGTGCCTTCCGAAGCACGGAGGAGCTCAAGATTATAAATTTCAATTTAAATTTTCAAACGCTCAAACCACTACGCCACCGAGCTCCTCACTTTCAGTTTGCTTATAATAATATGTCGCCCGCCATACTTATTGAAATTGACGAATGGTGAAATTGAAATTGACGAATGGTGAAATGGTGAAATTGACAAATCATTTTGATCTCTATACGAGTAAGTAAACTGTAAATAAAAAAAATAATAAATTGTTCATTTCCAGGATTCAGGTATTTTTTTTATATATTTTTACACCTTGCCGGATATAGTCAAGTTCTGCGACCTTTGTGTTTATTACAGATCTTAGTACAATCATAATTATGCCGCCAGTAATTTAAGACAATTAATATTAAACTTGACTTTGTAGTTGAACTATGACAAGTTGTTTTCCAGTTTACTTTAATCACTAACCAAGGGTTAAGACGACAGGTCGCGAATTATAAGATTTCGAATAAAGATAATTTTCCCTTCATTTCATTCATTTTTTTTGTGTATTTAATCCCTCGTTGTTAGGCCAAAGAAGTTTAGTACCTCGTTTCTTTGACGTACTTCCAGAACTTGGAATTCTTTGCCAGCACATGTGTACACCTTCCTATAACATGGGTTTTTTCAAGAGAGGCGTGAAAAGGCACCTCGTTGGGCAAGGTGGAGGCGGCTAGAACAGTGTGATTCAAGCTGCACTAGCTGTCTCCGCTTATGGACTCTTCTTACCGCTTCACATCAGGTGTCGAGTTATTTGCCTAGCTTCGTATAAAATGAAATTCGCAGCATCGGAAAAAAATGCGCTTTTATATGTAATGCTATAGGTCGCTGAAGAACTTACGGATCTGAAAACCAGATAGCCACCAAGTAAAGTCTGTTTAGAGAAGCAAATAAAGAAAGTTACCGTTGCAGACAATAAATAATAAGTACCTTCCAAATATAAATGACAGCGGGGAAGTTTGTCAATGGGGCAAGCCTACTTTACAAACATTGATTTTTATTTATAATAAATCAATGCACTGCTATCTGCCGTAGAGCCTGCCGTTTTCGAGAGCATTCCATAACTGTATTAGAATATGCCTTGCATTGTATTATTCAATGAGTCAATCGCAAAAAAAATATACCGCTTACCGAACTTTACAATAGGGAAGTGGCTAAAAAGTTGCACGTAGAGGAATGCTAGGTGAACAGCGCTTGTAGAATTACCAGTGGCGAACTGGCGAATGATTTAATTTGACTTTTTGTGATGCTATAAGGTTGGCTCGCGGGGCGTTGCGTGGATACAAACTTTGTTAATTTTGTTGTAATTACTGTACCGTCGACAGCACATCAAGAGTAACAGTTGACTTTGAGACCGCCTTTACTGCGTTCGTAATAGAGGCGGCTTTCGTGGTGCAACTGTTAAACTTGACGTGCTACCGTGTGTACCTTCAAAAACAACGTATTTTTAATGATAGCACAAATAAGTTCACTAGGTGTTAGGCACGTATGTAGGGTCGTCTGGGTAGGTACCACCGCCTTTCTTATTTCAGCCGTGAAACAGTTCGATGTGTTTCGGATTGAAGGGAAAGGTACTTAGCCAGTGTAATTACTGGGCATGGACCGCATTTCATCTTAGGCCTCAGGATGACAACGCACCTGGAATATCAAGTGATTTTCCTTTGTTATTGCAGGTGTCTATAGGCGGCGATAACCGCTTACCATCAGCTGGGCCGTCAGCTTGTTTGTCATCTAGTTGCATACAAAAAAAGTTCTCGGTCGAGACAAAACCGAGACATTTGTACGGTATGCGTTAACGTTCGTCGCCGGGGTGTCAGTGCGGGAGTTAGCTGTCGATTGTGGCATTATGAAACAATCTTGCATTACTATCAATATTATACAACATTTCATTTTTTCACTATTTCTCTCAGTCTCGCCTGTCTCGGTCGACCCTTACCTACTTTCTTATTTCAGCCGTGAAACAGTTCGCTATGTTTGGATTAAAGGGAAAGGCATTCAGTGTATTTAGTTCAGTGGGCATAGACGGCACTTCATCTTAGGCCTAAGGGTGACAACGCACCGGCAATACCAAGTGATTATTTTCTTGTTATTGCAAGTGTTTGTCCTTTAGTTGTTTAAAAAAATAATTATACTGTATTCATTGAGAATGTAACAAAGATTTTGTTAGATTTGTCACAATTTTTTTTTTGTGATTTTTTTAAATAACTAAAGGACAAACACTTGCAATAACAAGAAAAAAATCACTTGGTATTGCCGGTGCGTTGTCACCCTTAGGTCTAAGATGAAGTGTCGTCCATGCCCAGCAAATACACTGAATGCCTTGCCCTTCAATCCAAACATAGCGAACTGTTTCACGGCTGAAATAAGTGGGTAAGGGTCGACCGAGACAGGATTTTCTTTCTCGGCTGAGAATAAAGTAAAATATCGAATGAGACCGGCGAGACCGAGAGCCGAGACCGAGAAAAGATAAATAGTGAAAAAATGAAATGTTGTACAATGCTATGGTCACTGAGAATATTTACAATTTCAACAAACCATTACCTCGCAAAGTGAATCACTTCAAATAATGGTTTTAATCACATTCCTACAGTTCAAAGCTCTCATTTGGTTTTTGCAGAAAACTTTTTGCTTTATACTCATCACGAGTAGGCTTGATCTATGGTGTCAAGGGGTTTTTTTATATGTGTTATAACTTGATTATTATAACGGAATGAGTAATTTTTGTTTTTTATTTTATTTATTCATGATAATAAAATGGGTCAAGGAATAAAGCTTTAGCGTATTCATTTATCTATGGATTTCTTTTTAACCGACTTCAAAAACGAGGAGGTTCTCAAATCTCAAGGTATGTTTTTTTTCTATGTATGTACACCGATTACGCTGAGACTACTGGTCCAATTTCCGTTATTCTTTTTTTGATCGATGCGGAATAGTTGCCATTTGGTCCCATTAAAATTTTTTCAAAATCAGTTGGGTAGTTTGGTATTTATATTAAAAAAACTGAAATCATTAAGTCGTCTACGTATGCGAAATTGGCAGATTTTTGCTTTCCTCTGACTTTTTAGTGAAACGATACGATAGTAGAAAAAAAAATTTTAAACAAAAATTAAAACCGACTTCAAAAAACTGAAAAGGATAAAATAATTAAATTTAAGTAGGTATTCATCCCCTAGAAACATATTTTTGGAGTCGGTGCTTCACTTTCTATTGTTTTTGGAAACCACTTAGCACCAACTCCAAAAATATGTTTCTAGGGGATGAATACCTACTTAAATTAAATTATTTTATCCTTTTCAGTTTTTTGAAGTCGGTTTTAATTTTTGTTTAAAATTTTTTTTTCACAATTTTTAGTGGTAACTTTCTACGGTCGAAGCTAGATGGGTGATCGTAAACTTATATTGTTTCCTACCATCGTATCGTTTCACTAAAAAGTCATTTGAAAAGCAAAACTTCACAATTTCGCATATGAAGACGACTTCATAATTTAAGTTTTTTTAAATTTAAAACCAAAGTACCCAACTGGTTTAAAAAAAAATTTTATGGGACCAAATGGCAGCTATTCCGCATCGAACAAAAAAAGAATCACGTAAATCGGATCAGTAATCTCGGCGTAATCGGTGTACATACATAGAAAAAAAAAAAAAAAAAAAAACATACCGGCCGAATTGAGAACCTCCTCGTTTTTGAAGTCGGTTAAAAATATAAGTTGACGGTCACCCGTCTAGCTCCTACCTCAAAAAGTTTTCACAAAAATTGAGAAAAAAATATTAATTTAAAAAAAAAAAATCTACCTAATGTTTTTTTTTATCTGTCAACAAGATATGATTTAGTAAGGATGTAGACAAAAAGTAAAAAGTTTGTCTGTCCCTATGTATGCTTAGATCTTTAAAACTACGCAACGGATTTTGATGCGGTTTTTTTTAACAGATAGAGTGATTTTAAGTAAGGTTTATATGTATAATACATGCATAATATTTACATCAGCATTGCACCCGTGCAAAGCCGGGGCGGGTCGCTAGTTTTATATAAAAAAGAAAAATAAAAAAAATATACTAATGTACCATCGAGACCGACGATCTGGTGAGGGTCGCGGGAAGCCGATGGATGCGGACAGCGCAGAACCGATCGGTATGGAGATCTTTGGGGGAGGCCTATGCCCAGCAGTGGGCGTCTCTCGGCTGAAATGATGATGACCATCGAAACTTATTTTTAAATTTTATTTTCATGTAAGTGGCTTATTTAAGTCTTTTTTAGAAGCTTTAGCTTCTAAAAGTTTTTTTTGTACAATATTAACCTTCTGTTACAATACTAATCATCTGAGCTACCAAGGAGTTATATTGTTGACATTATTTTTTAATTTTTGAGTTATACAGGTGGTGCCGTCAATAGAACAATAATAAATTAAAATATGGTCTACCTCATTATCATCATCATCACCAGCTTATATACGTCCCACTGCTGGACACCGGCCTTCCTACATGGCAGAAACACATGAGGAGTTTGGGCCATAACACCACCACGCTGGCCCAATGCGGGTTGGTGTGTTAAAGCGGTTGCAGTATCAACCGGAACCAACGGCGAGCCTTCCGAAGCACGGAGGAGCTCAAGATTTACAATCTTTGATTGACCCATCCAGGGACCGACCATGGCGAAAGTTGCTTTGTTTTCGTGATCAAAACCAGAGCGCTCAATCCACTAAGCCACCGCGCTCCTCGTGGTCTACCTACGTCAATTAAATTGAAACATGGCTATATTAGTTCAAAGAAATGGTTTGCTACTTTCGAATACATCTTATTCATTTGATAATTTCATGACATTTCTAGGAAATAATGCAGACAAAGTTATACTATTTCATACAGATCTCATGAAATTACCATATTAAAAATGTTTTTTTTTAAGTGGCAACCCATTTCTATCAATGTAGCCCATGTTTTAATTTATTGTCGTATTGCGCGAGCAGTCACTTTTTTCTTGTTTAAAACCTAGAACACTTTTATAATTAAAATTACAAAACATAAATAATGCCACGTACACCAAAGCCCGAAACAAAGCAGCACTGATTCCCAAACAGATAAGTAACGACAATTCTAAATTCCCGAGCGTCGGCGGAGTCCATTTTGTAAGTTTGACGTTTGAGCCAAAATGGCGGCCGCAAATGGAGGCTACCGCTAATCTTGTTGGAGAGTTGCGCGAAGTTCGAACAGTGGAATTAGGGGTTTGGGCTAGACTAGACCACTGCGATACTGTTTGCTTACGTAGCCTATATTATTTTGATTTCAAAGGTATTTTTTTGGATATCTTTTTCTTTATGATATTAGGAATGTTGACTTTAAGTATAAATATAGTTTTCTCACGTACATTTCGAAAATGTGACCACCACCAATAAGAAGTGACCTGCTAAGTAGGTACATTTTTGCGTGACATTTGTGGTCGGCCCGTAAATAGGATAGGGTCGTCTAGTGTGTAGCACCGCCTTTCTAATTTCAGCCGTGAAACAGTTCGCTGTGTTTCGGATTGAAGGGAAAGGTAGCCAGTGTAATTTTTGGGCATGGACGGCATTTCATATTACCCCTCGGGATGTCAACGCACCTGCAATACCAAGTGATTTTTCCTTGTTATTGCAGGTGTCTTTAGGCTGCGGTAACCGCTTATCAGGTGGGCCGTCAGCTTGCTTGACGTCTAGTTGTGTAAAAAGAAACACGCAACGTTTGACGAAGGATCTCTAAGCTGTCACATGTTCAGGCCCAATGGTCACGTGCGCCCGCGAATTTCGGCGTCTATTGGCGTCAATTGAGGCAGCATGCGCGCGCGCACGCAACCGAGTTAAATGCAGCGGCGGACAGTGTTTTGATTAGATCTATTGCATGAGATATTTTTCTGAACTCTGATTCTGACTGACGCTCTTCAGCGCGATAGTTATAGCTGTCGCAGTATTTAAGCGGTTTAACTGCGATTGGAAATATAGGAAATAGCGAAGTATGTCTTGTACCACTTCGTTGTTGGGAGGAGCTCGGTGGCGTATTGGTTTGAGCGCTCTGGTTTCGAATACGAAAACAAAGCAACTTTCGCCATGGTCGCCCCTGGGATGGGTCAACCAAAATTTATAATCTCGAGCTCCTCCGTGCTTCGGAAGGCACGTTAAGCCGTTGGTCCCGGTTGTTACTACAACCGCTTTAACCCACCAACCCGCATTGGACCAGCGTGGTGGTGTTATGGCCCAAACTCCTCATGTGTTTCTTCCATGTAGGAAGGCCTGTGCCCAGCAGTGGGACGTATATAGGCTGATGATGAAATGTCTTGTACCTACATTTCAAATATTTATTCATAAGATAATTTTATAACATGTCTATTAAATAATGCAGCCAATGTTAGATTATATCATACAAATGTCATAAAATTATCAAATGAATGGGATGCATTTGATAGTTACAAAAGATTTTTATGAACTATGGGCTATATTAGTTCATAAAAATCTTTTATAACTTTCAAATACATCCCATTGTTTATGTTCATGTTTTAATTTATTGTCGTATTATCGTCACATTTAATTGGGAATTTAGGAAAACAAAGCGATTGAAGGATAATATAAAGAGAGAAGGAGGAAATGTTCATTGACTAATGTTTAAAAGAAGATTTTTCCAGTGTAGTAACCGCTCGTGGCTTTGCCCGCGTGGGTGTTGGCTATCGCGTCAAATTGTAGCCTACATCGTTTCTCGGGATATATTATACCTCAACGCCAAATTACATTTAAATCGGTTAAGGGACTTATAGGAGGAAAAATGTACTTACCTAACAGACAGACAGAGTTAACTATATTAAATATATTAGTAGATATAGAGTAGTAGGTAGAAGGAATGCTGTATATTTTTAGCAAGACACTAAAAATGTGAAAAAATAATTTAAACAAAAATTAATACCGACTTCAAAAAACTGAAAATGATAAAATAAATAAATTTAAGTATCATCCCCTGGAAACATATTTTTTGGAGTTGCTACTAAGTTGTCCAAAAACAATAGAAAGTGAAGCACCGACTCCAAAAAATATGTTTATAGGGGATGAGTACCTACTAAAATTGAATTATTTTACCCTTTTCAGTTTTTTTAATAAGTAGCACCATGACTCATGATATAGACCAGGATTAAAACCCGAGACCTCTGGTACTTATACTAAACTAACTACCTCACTGTCGTGGTATTCTCATAGTTACAAAACAGGGCAGCAAACAAGCATACTGCCCCCCTATAATCGGCTACCGTAGCTTAAGAGATAAGTCCCCTTCGGTTGGGAAGCTAACGCTTTTTCACCGATTTGTAGTGCTGCGTTCCAAAGAGGCTAAAAAAAACTCCTGCAAAATAAAAAAGTGAAAAAAAAAACAGAAAGAAAACGTCTTATCCCATGGTGCATTCGATATTCAAAACGGTTATTCAACCATAATCAAAACCGGCCGCTATAAATAGATTAAGAAATTAAAAGGAACATCCGTAGATTAACTATGTGTTAATAAAAAATAAGGTAAGTTCCATTAGCTGCGTGTCAATCGGTCGATCGCTAATGAATCGATTTAAAAAGCATCGATTCAATCAACACGGTACGTATAGAATATACTTAATAGCTTTATTCATCCCACCCGACCACAGACAATCATATATTTAATATACGAACTCGTTTTAGCAGAGAAAGTCCAATCATGACTAAACAGAACTTAGGTAACTTTTTTAGATTTCGCAAACGAATATAAAATGATAACAATAATTCTAAACTAATTGAAATATTACCGTTACATTATTCAGCCACCATACTTGACACTGACTGTGGCTGGTTTTAATTAAAAAAGAAAGTGATCACAGGAAACGTCATTTCAAATTTCGAAACGGTCCGTTTCTAATATGAATCGATTGACGTTTGTGCGGGCGGGAAAATGAATTATTGAAGATGGCCGCCTACTCTTATCTGACGTGTTTAAGGAAAAGTATTGATTAAATAGATACTTCTTATTTCATGCGGGATTTATAAAACAACATTGGGGTGGTTACGTTTCTGAAATACGCCATTTTTTGCAAAACCAGTTCAGGTTGTCTAAGTCTTAGCTTCATTCAGAGTGGTATGTAATATATGAGTAAATACGTGGAGAGAGAATATATTTTTTCTCAAAATATTCTCCCTTAGCTTTTTTATTGTACTGTTTCATATCATAATCATAATCATAATCGTTTATTTGCTTAACACTGTGTACATTAGATGTTTACATGAAGAGAGAGCGACAGTATTTACCTTAAATATTGTAGGCATGCTAATATTTTTATATTTTTTTTCAATTTAATTACATATTTTTATCATTAATTTCCATATGAGTCCAGAAAGAGAGAGAGAAAAAAATAGTTATTATAGTTTGTTACATTATTCTATAGTCATTAATGGTATTAATTTTTCGTCACATTAGCTATTTAAATATTCCATAATTGAGTAAAAGCATTATTCTGTACATTATTCTATAGTCATTATTGGTATTATTTTTTCGTCTCATTAGCTATTTAAATATTCCTTAAGTGAGTAAAAGCAGCGTTCAGTAAGCCAACGATTCAAGCAATTTTTAAAAATATTTTTGTCAAATGGAAGCTTTTTCATATCTTCTGGTAGCTTGTTGAATACTTTTATGGCCATACAATATACATTTTTACTGAAAAAAGTCAAATTACCTTTAGGAAAATACAACTTGTTTTTCCTTGAATCTCTCACATTTGGATTTCTTTCGCTGTGTGTTAAAAAATACTCAGGATAGCGTTTTACAAATAGACACAATTTTGCTATGTACATACATGGTATTGTGAGAATTTTGTGTTTTATAAAAAGAGGTTGACATGATTCCCAGCTGTATAGGCTACATAATGCTCTAATACATTTTTTTTGGGCTCTGAAAGCTCTGTCTATGTCGACACTATTTCCCCAGATTATCAAGCCATAACGAAGCACCGAAGCAACATAGCCGTGGTATGCCTGTAATGCTATTTCAAAACAAGCGACCTTTCTGATTCTGCCTAGGGCAAAGACAAATTTGTTAATTTTTTTGCAAACCGTATCGATGTGATTTTTCCAACTGCAGTGTTCATCAATTGTGATACCTAGGAATTTTGTTTCATATACTATGTTAATAATATCATTGTTATGTTTTATATCAAGATTGATTTTGTTAGCTTTATAAGTATGAAATTGAATTGCTTTAGTCTTATTAATATTTATTTTTAGATTATTTTCATTCATCCAATTTAAAATGTCAGTTAGAGTATTACTTACGTCACTTTTTAGATTGTTAATATTTTTATTTTGGAACAATATAGTACAATCGTCTGCAAACAAAATCAATAAACTAATTTTGAAAACATTTATGCCACTCCTCTGTGGTCACCAAGGAAACATGCTTGTTGTAGGTAATATATAGCCTCTTCTGACCGCGTAAATTATTCTTGATTTTTGAAAACAGGAAGAAGTCGCATGTTGCCAGGCAACTCGGGACTGTACGCAGGATGACCCTGCTATCCCCCCAAATATGGAAAATCAAACGAACTTACCTGTAATGTTACGGTCACACTACCGTGATATGGCAATAGTTATGGCCATAATTGAAACAATAACTAGGTGTAGCCACGGTTTATGGCCATAGTTTTAGAATGCCAATCAATATGGCATACGGCGGTAGGCAATAGCTCCGGCGGCGGTATTTTTTAGCATATCAAAGAAAATCGTGTGAGTAAGTAAAGCGAGTGAGTTTATCGGAAAATCACGTGTCGACAAGTCCACAGACGGATTAGTTAAATGAAAGCGCTATTCTAATCTTAGTAATGTCTATGGGATACCAGACTGAAAATTATAAAAATCGTGTACCATCTTCTTATAAATGTTGGGTTAGCATTATTTAAATGTAAAATATTCATTCCGCCAGCCGTAAAATCAACGTCCATCTTGAAAAAATATATTATTACCATATTCTTAATTTATCCTGCCTCAGGACGTGAATTTTTTCTAGTTTTATTATATTTTAATTACTAAGTATATTATTACCACTTAGTTCATTGTCATATCTAGGTAAACTGTAGTGGCGATAATTAAATGCCACAATTATTGCGGTATCAAACAGGCAAAAGACGGTCGCGGTAGTATGGTAGCATAAACAAGTGACATTCGATTATCAAAAAAAAAATAGTATAAAAAAAACTAAAAAAACACGCTTTAATCGAACTAAAAATCAGAAAATAAATTTTAATTTATATTTTATTCAACGGTTATAAAAAGTATACTAACTCATCAATATGTTTCAATAATCTTCAAAAATTCTAAAATGAAAATAAAGTTACGAAAAGAAAATTCATTTCGTTGTAAAAAAGCGTGGGGTGCTTTTTATATCATATTTCTATACTAACTCTATGTTTACAAATAACTACTAATTATATATTTACAACAATCGATATCGAGCTAGCTCTCTAGCTCTTCCGGAAGGCACGTTAAGGCCTAACGCCTTAACGCCCGGTTGTTACTGCAATGGCTTAAACCGACCAACCCATATAGGGCCAGCGAGGTGGTGTTAAGGCCCAAACTTCTCTTGTGTGTCTCCCATGTAGGAAGGCCTGTGCCCAGCAGTGGGACGTAAATAGGCTGGTGATGATGATGATGATGAATGAAAAATTTAATGAATCTCACTAAGACATTAAATTCAAATATTTAACGGCGTTATTGTGGCTGTGGACTATGCACTATTGGGCACTTTTATGACTTTTATGTTGCCATTTTATAGAATATTTTTTTTGCAAGAAAATAAAAGAGTGTTGTGTTATTTAATGAATAGCATGTTATTCAGTACATTATTGTCTACAGTCTGAAATGTTGCTCATGAGCTGGCCCAAAGCTTAACTATCTCCTTTCTTTGTGCGTGATGTTGAGGTGGAGACAGAAAATCGATGACTCTGAAAACTGGCACGCGTGCTTCTGAGTAGGAACGGGGAAGGTGGGATAAGGTCAAAAAGCTCTTTAGAGCACTCTCTGTGATATAGCCGCTGGACAGCGCTAAGTAACGCATTGTCTCGACGCAATTGTAAAGGCGCAAGTTTGTTCGTGACCTCTACATCGTCAACGATATGGACAGCACGATGCTGCAATCTGTCCAGAGTACCGAGGAGGTACTTGGCGGAGCCATCCCACAAGTGCGAGCAATATTCCACGCAAGACCGGACCAGAGTTTTGTAAAGCAGGCATAATTCCATGCACTTGTTCAGCACACCGCTTCCGTGTGGCTGTTTTGATCACGGCTTCGATGGAGTTCGGAACGCAACATATCGCCATGTTGAGAAAGTAGTTTGGTCTTTGAGCGCTTAAAATTGTGCACGATGGCAGCACTTACGCGTGCTTCTACAAGTAAATAATTGTAATCTCGAAGGGCGAATAACGAAGTTTAATGACAGTTCAAATATCATAATAGTGTGCCTAAAAAATCAACGCAATCTAAAAATTTACGAACCCCATAAGCAACAAACAGCGAAGTACATCACAGATAATTCATTATGCCCCGCTTCTGAACGCTCGCTCGGCTGTCAAATGTTTTGTTCGCGTTCCTGAACGCACCGGCGAGCATAGACAATACATGCAAGATTAAGAGCGCCGGCAGGTGACGTGATGGAGGGAAAATAGAAAAGTGGCCGGTGTTTTTTTGTCAATATTCTAACTGTCTTGATACGAAAGAAGGTCGATAGGTGACTACAGCCACCTCTTTGTATGTACAAAGAGTAAATTCAGGGAGTTTTTGTTACTATTCGTGACAGTCAAGATTTGTTTTATACTACATAATTACAAATTTGTGTCTGAGCGAACACTGTGTTATATTGATGGAATTTTGTGAAACAAGTGCTTGTGTTCATAAGCAATAAGGAATTAAATCATTCAGTATGAAACAATTTGTCAATTTTATCAAGTAGCATCATTGAGAGTGTAATCAGTAATCATATTTATATTCGGTCCTTATCTCACCCAAGATGCAAGAAATGCCCACATTGGAATGTAATATCTGCAGAAAATTATATAAATGAATTGGAAATAAAGATAAAATCCCTTATAGCGAAAACTCACCAAAAACATTTGGAGGTATTTATTTTTTAAATAAGCAATTTTTGTATGTTTGTTCCCTATGCGCTCCAAAATCATCGATCAGATAGTGATAAAACTTCGGTAGAGTGTTTTGAAAACACCTGCGAAAGTTTCGGGATATGAAAACTTCTTTTAATTATTCGTTCTCTTTATGGGGATTGCAAGCAAAGCATGCCAGGCGTAGCTAGTTTATAATTTATCTATATAGTTCAAAATTTGTGTCTCTCCAAAGAGCACATTGTAGTCACCAATCATACAATATGTTGTTACTTTCCATAAAAAAAACTGCTTCCAAAACTGCAACAAATGTGACATCCTAAGTAATTAACATTTATGGCTACCTATACAAATTAACTATGGTCTGTGACGTCACTTCAAAAGATTCAAAGACAAGTTGACCGCCTTGTGCGAGCGTGTATTGTTACCGAAAGAAAGTTATGGATGCGGCAATACTAAAATAACGTTAATTGTGAAAAACTATTTAACATAGTATTAGGTAAACTATAAAGAGCTCGTTGGCGTGATGGTTGATTCTGTATAGGTAAATAAATAAAAAAAAATGTCCTCCTCTGTGCTTCTCTCAGTTTTTATTGCAACCGCTTTATGGTGCTAAATCGACACGTTGTTTCGATTAAGACAGACAGGGATAGAGATATGACTGACTCAGCGGGAGGAAAAAAAAACAAAATATCGATCGCGCGTTTATAGTAAGCGAAAATACATAAACTATTTTACAAAAAAATTCTTTTAGGATTACTAAAAAACGCTTCTACACGATTGTGAATATAAATGATGTCTATTATTTAAGTAATTTTCTATTGGATACATTATTCAGTTTTCTTATTTTAAGAGGTATTTTTGGAAATAAATGTATCGACGCAAAATCCTGTTTGTTTAGGTTCTACGCGTAAGAAGCGGCGAAGAGGCGAAGATATGATGAAATGTATCTGATTATCAGATCCGTAAGATCTTTCAGCGACCCATAGCATTACACAAAAAGGTCCAATTTTTTCAATGTATCGCCTTAACCCACCAACCCGCATTGAGCCAGTGTGGTGTTACTGTTAAACTTTTTATCTATCTATCTATCTATCTTACTGCCCACACTCTTCGTGTGTTTCTCCCATGGAGGAAGGCCTGCTCCCAACAGTTTGATCACAAATTTTATTAAGGGACCTTTTCCTTTCAAAAAATGGACTTTCTATGTACACGAAGAATGCAATAAAGTTGAATATTTTAAAATCACTAGAGTTAAAATGTCAAGTTATAACATTTCTTGTCTTAACGAATTAAATTTTCTCTGGGATATGAGAAGTTCCCTTGAAGGGTTCCCAATAATTAAAGTAGGAAACTTCCACACTAAGCTTAAGTACCTAACAATTTAGCAGTCAGCTTTAATTTATTGTTTCTTGGAATCTACGCTCGAGCACCATGCAAAGAAGTACTTGAGCGCATACCATCTGGTAGCCATGTCACCTGTTGATCACTTTTTAAAATACAAAAAAACTGCCACCTGCTCGATTATCCACGCTATTCTGTCCTATGTCGAGTCATTATAACAAGTGTGTGAGCGGGCATGAGCAGCGGTAATGTTTCGCGACGTGTGTCGACAGTCCTTTGTTATCGACTAGGGTCGGCAGGGTTGTAGACATACTATATCTGCCCGGGCTGTTGGAGGGGATGTTACCTGGCGTTACTAGGAGCCAAGGAGTGAAACGGTGGCATACACGAATTCCATCAAGGTAATCTATTCAAATTTGCGGATTCATTTGCATAAATTGTAGAGTTATCAGATTACTACGCTTCACAGGCCTTCCTATAGTAGAGAGTGTTTCTCTAATATAGGAAAGGAGTTTGGGCCATAACACCACCACGCTGGCCCAAGCGGGTTGGTGGGTAAAGCGGTTGTAGTAGCAACCGGGATCAACGGCTTTAAGTAAACGACGAAGCACGGAGGAGTGAGAGATTGCGGCGAAAGTTGCTCGTTCATACCACTACGGCAAAGAGCTGTTCAAGTTCTTCATTTTTGAATGTGATAATTTAACAATAAATAATAATTTTAATAATGTTGCAATAAAATAAAATAGATATACTTCTTTGATTTCGCCTTTCTTATTTCAGCCGTGAAACAGTTCGCTGTGTTTCGGATTGAAGGGAAAAGTAGTAGTATTACTGGGCATGGACGACATTTCATCTTAGTCCTCAGGATGTCAACGCACCTGCAATATCAAGTGATTTTTCCCTGTTTTTGCAGGTGTCTATAGGCGGCGGTAACCGCTTACCATCAGGTGGGCCGTCAGCTTGTTTTTCATATAGTTGTATAAAAAAAGTTAAAAGAAAAACTTTGTCAGCACAATAATGATTGCAACGAATATCATACTTCATACATTTCCTCACTTTCAAAGACACACAAACACACACGAATACACACACACACATATACACACACAACACACGGACGCACGCACACGTCATATGTCTGAAACATTTGTTATGTTTGAGGTAGGTGCTAATAACTGCGACACAGACTACAGTTATTAACGCTACTATTGTTTTTTTTAAAAAATGTTATTATTTCTAATAAATAAAAAAAAAATACCAGATAACCTATGAAGCCACAGACTCCGTACATAATTGGTTTTTAGAAAATCTCTTTTCCAATAAAACTTGCCATCATACGACAGCCCTAGGTCGTGCTAGTAGGTATATAGCTACACCAGAGATAGGTTCTCGGATAGCAAGATTACAAAAGGCTTACAGCCTTATAAAATCATGCTACTTAAAATTTCGGTTCATCGAAAAGCTATTTTTATCCGGATAAATATTAGGCCGAGTTTTTAAGTACAGGCGACAGCATCTTAAGCGTAACAGTTTGACATTGAGACCGCCCGTACACCTCTCGTAATAGAGGCGGCTTTCGTAGTGCAATTGTTACACTTGATGTGTTGTTGTCTGTACCTCTCTGATGTATCGAAAAATAAAGTACTTCATCATCATCATCATCATCATCAGCAGCCTATATACGTCCCACTGCTGGGCACTGGCCTTCCTACATGGGAGAAACAAATGAGGAATTCGGGCCATAACACCACCACGCTTGCCCAATATGGGTTGGAGGATTTATGCGATTGCAGTAACAACCGGGACCAACGGGTGCCTAACGTTCCGTCCGAAGCACGGAGCACGCACAATTGACCCATCCCGGGACTGACCACGGCGAAAGTTGTGCTTTTTACGCCTCTTTCTAAGGAACCCATGTTATATGAACGAAAGAACAGATGTTCTGATAAATAATTCCAAGTTCTGGAAGTACGACAAAGAAACGAGTTACTTAACTTCTTTGTGCGTGATGTTGAGGTGGAGATAGTGAATTGATGACTCAGAAGACCGGCAAGCGTACTCCTGACTAGGAAGGGGGAAGGACTAGAACGAATAGAACTTTGTGCGAATAGGCTCTAATATCTCATTAAACTGTTCACTAAGATACCTATCTGTTATTGTATAGCCGCCACCAATCAGATAATAGAAACAAGGCTCCGCGCATTTAAGATTTAACGACATACGGTTTCTTGCAAGGTCTAGGTCAATAGTTTATTTAAATACGCGTGAGCAGTTCCCAAGGTGCTACGAGCGTGTATAGGCTACGGTGACAACGCGTGAGTAGTGCTCAAAGTGCTACGAGCGTGTATAGGCTACGGTGACAACGCGTGAGTAGTGCTCAAAGTGCTACGAGCGTCTATAGGCTAAGGTGACAACGCGTGAGTAGTGCTCAAAGTGCTACGAGCGTCTATAGGCTACGGTGACAACGCGGGAGTAGTTCCCAAGGTGCTACGAGCGTGTATAGGCTACGGTGACAACGCGTGAGTAGTGCCCAAGGTGCTACGAGCGTCTATAGGCTGCGGTAACAACGCGTGAGTAGTGGTCAAGGTGCTACGAGCGTCTATAATGTCTATAGGCTACGGTGCAACGCGTGAGTAGCGCCCAAGGTGCTACGAGCATCTATAGGATACGGTGACAACGCGTGAGTAGTGCTCAAGGTGCTACGAGCGTCTATAATGTCTATAGGCTACGGTGCAACGCGTGAGTAACGCCCAACGTTCTACGAGCGTCTATAGGCTGCGGTGACAACGCGTGAGTAGTGTTCAAGGTGCTACGAGCGTCTATAATGTCTATAGGCTACGGTGCAACGCGTGAGTACCGCCCAAGGTGCTACGAGCGTCTATAGGCTACGGTGACAACGCGTGAGTAGTGCCCAAGGTGCTACGAGCGTCTATAGGCTGCGGTGACAACGCGTGAGTAGTTCTCAAGGTGCTACGAGCGTCTATAATGTCTATAGGCTACGGTGCAACGCGTGAGTAGCGCCCAAGGTGCTACGAGCGTGTATAGGCTACGGTGACAACGCGTGAGTAGTGCCCAAGGTGCTACGAGCGTGTATAGTACACGGTGACAACGCGTGAGTAGTGCCCAAGGTGCTACGAGCGTCTATAGGCTACGGTGACAACGCGTGAGTAGTGCTCAAGGTGCTACGAGCGTCTATAGGCTGCGGTATCAACGCTTGAGTAGTGCCCAAGGTACTACGAGCGTCTATAATAGGCTACGGTTACCGTACCTTACCATAAGGCGAACTTGTTGTAGAGCCTTGTCGTAGAAAAAAATATATTATTGTTTTAGTTTATTCAATAGCATTGTCAACAACTGATGTTATGAATTAGCTACGATATTAGCGTTCGATAACAACTGCTTTATTTATAGAATCTTGACAAAAATCGGTCGTATAATCGTTACATAAGACAGTATTATAATGACCTAATCACCTAGGCACAGTTACTATAAATAAGAAGGAAGTAGAACCAATTTATTTTATGCACTTGAATTCATTCTTATTATATACGTTTAGCTATTATTATCGCTTGCACCAACTTCTGTTTTCAGGAAGCAACACATAATTCAGACATATTTATTCATGCGAATCGAAAAGCTTTATTGCTAACGGCGTAAGCTCTAAAATAGCTCGCTTCAACAGCTATCCATTTGTGTAATTTGTTCAAAAAATAAATATGTAAGTAGTTTGACTACGCATGTTTATTTTCTAAGCGATAAGGTGTATTGTCGCTTGCGAATATTCTTGCATAACCCGGCAAGATGCCATATGAGAGTATGGCGTGATGTACTATCGACCGCACGTCAAATTTAACACATCTGTACGGCATGCCTGTATTCAGAGTGTATCAGAAATACCCAAAAAAAAGAAACTCTTTATCGAAAACTCAAAATGAAAATGTCACTACTCAAGTAAATTTGTGGGTGACCGTCAGCATAGGTTGTTTCTTACTACCGTATTATTTATATCAAAAATCCGTAATTTTGCATACATAGACGACTTAATTATTCCAGTTATTTTTTTAAAACCAAACTACCCAATCGATATAAATAAATTTCTATGGGACCAAATGGCAATCTATTCCGCATCGAACAAAAAAAGAATCACGTAAATCGGATCAGAAATTTCGGCGTAATTTGTGTACATACATAGAAAAAAAGATACCAACCGAATTGAGAACCTCATTGTTTTTGAAGTCGGTTAATTGAAGCAGCCATTTCTAGACAAGGAAGCTAAAGATAAAATTTTCATTTTTTACTTGGCCTGCGGCTATTATAACTATTTAGAAATGAACACCCGAATACTCAATTACTACTTATTACTACTTATTGTTTAAAGAGGTGTCTTGGTGGTGACATTTAATTTTATAATTGACATTGAATTGATTTTTCATTATCATTTATACAAGGTAAGCTAAAATACGGACACATGATAAAAGCGAAATAGCGCCATTTTGTCATAGAAGTGAATCTAACTTCACTTTAGTGATTGACTATGGCTTGCGAAATAAACATAGCTAATAATTTTATTTATTTATTTATTTTATTTATTCAACAAAGTTTCTACAGCATACTCATATTATATTACACTATTATGATTAAACAGTACATAAGCCAATTACAGAAACTCATTATGTTACTAGACATAATTATAACATTATTAAGTGGGTAGTTTCATAAATAGATTATTACAATGGGAATAATTGAGTCATAATATTAATTTAATTTAAATCAATAATAGTAATTTTATAAGTTTTATAAGTCGCTTGATGTTGTGTGTGTATGTGTAGTGTGTAGTGTGTTTTGTGTGTATGGACGTGTAAACGTGCGTGTGTGTGCCTCCATGTGCAAATATTCAATTCAAAGTTACTCGTCTAGTCACCTGGTAAAGTTATATTAAATGTGGTATTAATGCCGGCTTACATGGCGCAACTGTCAATAATTAATTATTATGTTTATTTATCTGTTAAATATGAAATGTAGATTTTAATAAAATATATAAATAAAATATAAAATGTAGATTTTTTTTTATACACTTAGATGACAAACAAGCTGACGGCCCACCTGATGGTAAGCGGTTACCGCCGCCTATATACACCTGCAATAACAAGGAAAAATCACTTGATATTGCATTGCTCTCAAATCCATATATAAAAAGTGGTTTCCAATAATCCACAACAGAGGCGCTGCCGTTTTCATACAATTTAACAGTTATCACGACGATGAACTTTTTCGTTTCTATTCAATGGCAACTTGCACTAGGGGCATAGTACGGTTTCAGGGAAACTGTCTCGAGCACCCTGCAGAAGTTTTCTCGAATGAGCACAGGATGGGGTTCTTTAATAACAAAAATAAAACCGACTTCAAAACACTAAAAAGGATAAAATAATTAAATTTCAGTACCTAGGTACTTACCCCCTAAAACTTTTTTTCGGAGTTGGTGCTTTACTTTCTATTGACTCTGGAAACAGCTTAGCACCAACTCCAAAAAAAAAATTTGGGGTAAGTACATAGGTACTGAAATTTAATTATTTTTTCCTTTTTACTGTTTTGAAGTCGGTTTTATTTTTGTTAATTTTTTTCACATTTTTCTAAGGTCAAAGCGAGATATGTGACCGTCAGCACTATTGACTGGTCTGTCTCTCAGTCTTTGGTTGAAATACATAGTGAAAGAATTACCTTCAAACTCCTAACCATTAAGGAGTTGTACCTTCTATCACCAGCTTATCAACATAAGATGGTAACTGACAGTAACAAATACTTGAATAGCTTTGGAAAAAAGTAAAAATGTCATACGTGCCTATAAAATTTGAGGTTTGCCCTCGATTTCTTTAGGATCCCATCATCAGATCCTGAGTTGGTAACAATGGTACCACTTCTGGAGTTTACTCTATGGAATAAAAATAGAATTTTGAAAATCGGTTCACAATTGACAGAAAAATCGGTGAATATACATACAAAAAATAAATACATACAGTGGAACATATAACCTCCTTCTTTTTGTAGTCGGTTAAAAAGGGCGTAAAAAAGGTTTTAACAGGGTGGGCAACGCGCAAGTGATACCCCTGGTGTTGCAAGCGTCCATAGGCTACGGTAACCGCTTACCATCAGGTGGGCCGTATGCTTGATTCCGACCTTAGTTGTTTAAAATTGCATTTATAATATTTCTATGAACGATTCAAACAGAAAGTTTTTATGCGATAGAAGGGAGAACTAGTGGAGCGATCAATCTTTAAATTTAGATTAACTATTCTTATATTCAAGCAGCACGGAGTAGATCTGTTAGCAGTCGCCTTGTAAACAAACAATTACATTAAGTTTACTTTACCCTAACCGGAGAAGGCAGAAGTTGTTTTGTGTTCCACTATAGCATCCGACCATTGGGAACGCATTCTCAGGAGAAAAGTATCCCATGTACTTTATGTATGAAAGAGCATAGAGCTGTGCTATGCGAATTTCGTTACAGAATAGCAATTCTGTAACGAAATTCGCATCAGTACCCACCCATAGCACGAAGATTTAACTTTCGAAAAGCCATCGTATCGAGTAATTACGTTAGCTTTTGACAGGCTTCTGTTTGAAATTTTAAGCGTGCGTGAACTATACGATTACGATTCGAAATTTAAAAATGTTCGTGTTAGGGGTACAGTATGACCTCGCAAGTCACTTCGATTTCAACTGTCAAATTAAACAAATTTTCATACATGTTGCAAACAAACGAGGTTATACTTTTTATATTGTTTTATTACGGTTTTATTAGATGTAAATATTTAATGTCACCACGAATTGGCTTTCTTTGCACGCTTATTAAATTTTATCGCCAGCAATACACTTGCGAGATGCGAGTTTTGTTACAGAATAGCTATCGCTGATTATAAATTAATTATCTGTGCGCCAAATTGCCGGTCACGCGTGATTAAACAATTAAATTTTCACATTAATACAGGTTGGTGCCGTCGATACGACAGTAAATTAAAACATGCTATAGACTTATACTAGGTGGTAGACCCATATGTAGGGTCGCCTGGGTAGGTGCCACCGCCTTTCTTATTTCAGCCGTGAAACAGTTCGCTGTGTTTCGGATTGAAGGGAAAGGTAGCCAGTGTAATTACTAGACATGGACGGCATTTCATCTTAGGCCCCAGGATGACAAGGCACCTGCAATATCAAGTGCTTTTCCTTGTTATTGCAGATGTCTATAGGTGGCGGTAACCGCTTACCACCAGGTGGGCCGTCAGCTTGTTTGTCATCTAGTTGTATATAAAAAACTTGTTTGTCATCTAGTTGTATATAAAAAAAGCATGGGCTATGTTAGTGTATAGAAATGGTTTGCCACTTAAAAAATATCGTGCTCATTTGCTAATTTCGTGAAATTTTTATGAAAAAATGCAGGCAATGTTATATTTTTTCATACAAATGTCAAATGATCAGTATTTGAAAGTGGTAAACCATTTCCATTAACTAATATAGCCCATGTTTCAATTTATTGTGGTATTGACGACACCATCCTGTTTACTAGACAAATAAAATGTATCTTTCTATTTGCGGTCCCACTTATTTGTATAATAACCCGTCAATCATCAGATTCCAGACACAATTGATTTTTCAACTGTCATTAGACCTCCAGAAGTATACCGACGCTTGAGAGATTAAATATTCAAGTGTTTACTGGCTCACTCAGCTACTCACATTCAGAGTAAGAGATTTAAAACTTTTTTTTACACTTACTTTTCTTATTTTTTTCTTTATTTCTTTTACTTTTTTATGTACTTAATCTACTAGGTGGTAGAGCCGTATGTAGGGTCGTCTGGGTAGGTACCACCGCCTTTCTTATTTCAGCCGTGAAACAGTTCGCTGTGTTTCGGATTGAAGGGAAAGGTAGCCAGTGTAATTACTGGGCATGGACGGCATTTCATCTTAGCCCCCAGGATGACAAGGCACCTGCCAATCAAGTGATTTTTCCTTGTTATTGCAGGTGTTTATAGGCGACGGTAACCACTTACTATCAGGTGGGCCGTCAGCTTGTTTGTCATCTAGTTGTATATAAAAAAAAATGTACAAGCCTTGTCCTGACAATCATGAGCGCGCATAGGAAGTATGCGCACCTACATTTCAGCGATTCACGTTTATTTATATACGAGTACTTAGAAGATTAGTAGGTAGAATTATAATGGTCTTACTTATATTGAGTCATCGATCTATGGATTGGTTACCTGTCAACTATTTAGGCTTATCTTAGAATTATCCTATTCCTTTCTAAGAAGAAAGGAATAGGATAATTCTAAGAAGAAAGGAATAGGATAATTCGTGAAGGGCTCATTCTTTTGCAAATTCAAGTTCAAAACCAAGAATTATCCTATTCCTTTCTTCTTAGAAAGGAATAGGATAATTCTTGGTTTTGAACTTGAATTTGAACCTTTCTTCTTAGAAAGGAATAGGATAATTCTTGGTTTTGAACTTGAATTTGAACCTTTCTTCTTAGAAAGGAATAGGATAATTCTTGGTTTTGAACTTGAATTTGCAAAAGAATGAGCCCTTGACGAATTAACGTATCTCATATAACATTTTACACGGTATTTTGATGACTAAGCTCCAAGATAAGATACATAAAGACGTCTGTTCATAATTAAATGATTACCATTACGTTATATTCCTTGATACAATGGTATCCTTAGTAAAATTAATACTGCCTGATAATTTTGTTGTTAGTCAAATTAATTAATATTCGAAGTTAAGTACCTACTTACACTTATTTAAAGACTGAGGACTCAAAAGTTACTTAAATTTAGTGAATGCGCACTGGACAGAGTTTTGTATTGAGTTTGTGGATTTAAAGCGGTTCTTTACTAAAAAAAACCACTCCATCTACATGAATATGGATGGGAGAAACATATGAGGAGCTTAGGCCGTAATACCACACCGTTGGCCTAATGCGGTTTGGTGGGTCAAAGCGTTTGGAGTAACAACCAGGACCCATGGCTTAACTGGAGGAGCTCGAGACAGCACATTTGATGGAGACATCCCAGAATCGGACATGGCGAAAGACTCTTTCTTTTAGTAGTAAAACCAGAGCGGTCAACCGAATACGCCACCAAACTCCTCAATTTAGGAATCATGTGATATGTTTACCAAAAAATATCTAAGATGCTCCGTAAGATAACCCAAGTCACATAGCTCATAGGATTAGCAAGTTGAACTGGCAGTGGGCAGGGCACATAGCACGCAGAACGGACGGCCGGTGGGGCGTTAAAGTACTAGAATGGCGACCACGCACCAAAAAGCGCATAGTTGGACGGCCTCCCACTAGATGGACAGACGACCTAGTCAGGGTCGCGGGGAACCGTTGGATGCAGGCTGCGCAGAACCTCTTTATTTGGAGATCGATGGGGGAGGCCTTTGTTCAGCAGTGGACATCATAGGCTGGTATGATGATGATGATCTTAGACAGACTGACAGAAAGACAGACTGACTGACTGACAGACAGGCAGACAGACAGACAGCCAGACTGACTGATGGACAGACGGACCGACAGACGGACCGACAGACAGACCGATAGACAGACATTATAACATTCTTAGCTTACGTAGATCCAGATATAAGACAGTGAGACAAACATAATGTAATTGTTAGTTAGTTAATATTATTTTTATGTGATAGACATAAGGGTTTTTTTGTTGACGATTCAAAAGTGCTTCTTGGGGTGCCTCATTGAATAAAGATATTTTCATTTCATTTATTTTCATTAGAAACTTCACATCATGATTTAAAAGTTCATGATTGTGTGATTCGTGAATAGTATATTCGTGGTAGCATAAATTCTTGCAGTTATTCGTGTTCATGATGAAGTTTATTTTTGATGCCAGAAGAACCTTTAATACCATGGACACTTTTAGACGGAGGTGAAGCACCTCACTGAACACTGCATTTTATCACGTTCATTAGGGTCTAAAATTGAGCCCACGTTTCTAAACGTCAAATGCAAGCCATCCTTTTTAACTGACTTCAAAAATAGGCCCCGAAAGCGCTACGCCGAATGACGCACCACGCGAAAAACTAAGTAGCCGTTCGTGTGGTGCGCTGACATTCCCGAGTGAATAAGGCCATCTGCGGCCAACAGCCATAGTCAGTCAAAGAAAAAGAGAAGTCCCGAGGGCACGGCGCGGCGGACACCATTCCCGCGCGGGGACCTGGTATGCGCCCTACTCCCCACCACTTTTTTTTTGGTTAATACTCCCTATAAAGGCAAAGGGAACTAATGCCCATACAGCCATGTCTTAAGTATTTCTTTATTTCTTCTTTTATTGCATTAAAATGCTGGCGTAACACATTGCAATGCTTCTTGGGAGTATTTGACACGAAATATATGGCGACAGTCACTTTATGTGCTACTTCATGAGGTGGATAACCACAAAGAACTTCTCATCGTATTTCACACCATAATCACTTTTATTCTAATAATCTTTTAGTTGCACGTCAACACAAACACTTGAATAATAAAACTACGCCACTTTTATAACTCAATGTTCGCTACGAGACAATTTTTATTTATTGTAATAAAAATCTTGACTGACGCTACAAAAACCCGCCAAACACCCCTCTCCACCACACCACACCATTCTCTGTGAGATATAGACAAAACATTAAGTACTCACCCATCACTCCCAACAGCTGTCTCCTTAGCAGTAATCCCGTTATAATGCACACGGTTCTCCACCTCACCATCCACAAGAAAATCCCTCATCACAAAATTCACAATTTCCTTGTTCAAATGTCGTCTCAAATATTTAATATCACTCAACACATATTTTTCACTATCGTTAAACGTAGGCTGTACGGCAGTGTGCCTGTGCCTACCGTGCAAAAAAAGTTGGCTGTCACTTTTTGACATCGAGTAGTTTTTTGGCGCGAACGGTATTAGATCGTCACTGGAATCACTTTCGTCACAGCTAGTGCTGCCCAAGAGGAACAGCATTAATAATGGCGCTCGAAGCATTTTGCCCCACGAAACTAGTTTTGCGAAACTGGACTTTTTCTTCGCTTTCGGCGATTTTAACTCCATTTTTAATCTGTGAAAAAAAGAAAAATTTTGAGAATTCTATTATGTTATCAAAAGCTATCAAAAATAATCAAAATAGGACTTGAAATTAATTTCACTTTTGTGACTTTGGGTATGGTTTGCAAAATAAATGTAACAAGTCTAATCTAAGTTTATTTCAAATGTGTACCTACTGCTAGCAAAAATATAAGACAGTACTAAGTCTAATAATAAAGAAATTAGTGCCGATTTTTCAAAAACTCTCTAACAAATATTTGCATAACTTGCTTATAATGCATGTAAAGTCTTATTAGTTCAATATGTTCGTTTCCAATATATGATAGACATGAAAGTTTAGGTGACACTTTGAAACGCATAATGTTTATTGTCATAATTTCAATTGACATACATCATATGGCATACAAATTGAAAAGCATAATAGTTTTTAGCAAAATTATAATTACGCATAAACATTTTAAGGCAGATTTGTTGAAAGACATAATAATAAAATCCATAATCGTATAAATCTATATCTTCATTTGCCATAATTTTATAAAGCATACTTTGAAACGCAGATTTTAATTATGTATAAATTACCATATTCATAATTTTGTTTGACATACTTTTATAAAGCATAACTCAGTAAAGTCACACTTTATTAAAAGTCGAAAACATAACTATAAATATCCATAAATTTATTGTTTACTTTTATATGCATATTTACATAAACCTACGTATTGTTTTTATTCGACACAATGAAGTATTTTTTTACTGCTAAAATTGTGTATAAATTTCGAAGTAATAATAAAGAAATCGATATTAATATGAAATTACATTACATTAATCCCGACTGGCCGTGGTCCTTCGCCGTGGTACTAGTCTGCCCAATACTAGAGTGTAATTTAAAAACCGGAGGCGCGGAGGGAGTACTTCCCGCAGCGCCGGAGAAGTGCAGAACCTATTGCACGCTGCATGCCTGCTTGCATGTATGCATGCCTGCTTGCATCCATGCATGCCTGCTTGCATGCTTGTATGCCTGATTGCATGCTTGTATGCCTGCTTGCATGCTTGTATGCATGCAGAAGAGTTTAGGTATTATGCTTGCATGCATGCATACATGCTGCTTGTTTACATGCATACATGCTGCTTGCATGCTTGCATGTTCTTATAAAAAAACATATCAAATACAATACAACAACAATACAATTTATGAAATTAAACTATATAAAAACTATTAAATTATATAATATATTAAATGTCTTCTCTTCTCTCTTCTGATGTAAATAATGTGTAATGTATTAGATAATTTTTTATTTATCAATTCTAAAAAAACTTTTATGCATAGAAATTTATGCTTTTTGAAATTATGGTAAATAAGTGTAATTCCTTAGAAGTTTTTTCCGGTTATTCTTATTAAATATATGCTTTTTGAATATTGTCTTTTGAATATTATAGCCATCACAAATTATGCCTTTCATTACTTATGCTTATCAAAATTATGCCTTTCTATGATTATGCCTTACAGGTTTCGGCCATAAGATATTATGCGTGATGAAGTTATGCTATAATAGCTTATGGCAATTGACAATTATGGCCAGTAATATTATGAATTGTCAGTTTATGGCGAAAAACGTTATGCGTTTCAATAGGTAACCGAAAGTTTAGTATGATAGTTGTGCGGCGTAGAAACGTAAAGATTTTTTTTTCAACGTTACTTGTGTCGTACTATTTAATTAATACATTTATTTATATAATGTAAAGAACAGTAGGGAACAATAACCGCCTCTGTGGCCTAGTGGTTGAGATCACCTACCTCAGATCTAGAGGTTCAGGGTTCATTTCCCGTGAGAGCAGAAATTTTCTGCTCGCTTTGGTTGGTGGTAGGGCTTTTCAAGTCCGCCTGGCTAGCTATCACCACCTTGCCTAAGTCTGCCGCCATAACAATAATGTTGACAGCATTGTTGTGTTCCGGTAGTTGGAGGTAAGATAGCCAGTTCCTCTGTGGTTGAGGAATCCGGGTGTGGCTTGCTTTCATCGTCGGCCTTATGTTCATTTACCATCAGGTGAGATGAATGCCAAGATTTACCCCGTTAAGTTAAAAAAAAAGTTTATTACTTCTCGAGAGTAAGACTACAGTATAAAAGATGGCATTTAATTAACACGGCTTTATTGTGTTTTGAAATTGTTCAGCGGTGCGTAGGTCAGCTGTCCAAAACTCATGAAAGAACTATGCTGTCAATTTATCGCGTTCTTTTAATGACAGGCGACCATAAGGGCCTCAGGCTACCCCGGCGAAGTGAGGTTACCAAGGAGTTTTAGTGGTATTCCCATTATTGCTACTGCTGGCTCCCAACACATGCAGACACACACACCCATCGCTTAGCCGCGGGTAGGCCTGTAATCGAATTCCTCCTCGACAAGAAAAGAAAATGAGGGTGACCCTTCGTTTAGCGTCCAGTAATTGGGATGTTGCCTAAGTTTGAATATGGCGCTGTTTTTCACAAATTCGGAATATAATAATATACGCTACTGTTACCTATGAAAAAAAATCAAACTTAAAAGATAATAATACGGAATATTGTTGTACAGTTTAAGAAAATCATAAAATGGTCAATTTTTTTTCTGGTTGCTGACATCAATTAAAAAAAATATTGTCAGTATGCCCACACCTTTCGTAGTAATATAGGAACATGTAATGTCACCTGTCCTTAGATTTTCTATGGAGCGTTTTTGGACGATGCGCCGCAACACATCAAACATGCCACTATATCTTTGAAACTATTGCTCTTATATACTATTCCTTTTGCAATATGCGTTATATGCATCTTATGTACATATGAAATGAGAAAACTTATCACCTACCCTTTTGTATAAAAAGTTTACATATTTTGTTTGTAACTAGAAACATCACTAGGAACATCACTGTAGGTCGTGTCCCATTTCAATTGTAAACAAAACACTGTTGTACGCTATCAGCTTGTATCTCAATTTACCACGATCAGTGAAATTAAAAACTTTGTCAATACGTCTATGAGTGGTTTACAACCGGCGAACGTAGAGATAAGTTAGACAGACATGAAAGATAATCTTAACAATATAACAAAGTCGGGTTTGTTCGAACACTTATATCTCTAAAGCGGCTGGACCGATTTTCATGGTTTTTGATTTGTTGTATTTTGTCTCCGTCCCGAATAGCAGAATAACTATTAAAAATATTCGAAAAATTACGAAAAAATAAAATTAAAGAAAAACGTTTCCCTTGATTTCCCCATACAAAATATTCATGGGGTTCGTTACTGTCAAACATTTAATGTTCATCCCGTCGATACGGTTCATAGACTCTTCCTAATATCAAAGAACGTATTATATTTAAATAAAGGTTTCGAATCGACAAGATATATTCACAATGTTCGGATGATGGCGTATTTTTAGGCGACTTCAAAAACGAGGAGGTTCTCAATTCGGTTGGGAAGGTTTTTTTTCTATGTATGTACACCGATTACGCCGAGATTTCTGATCCGATTTAAGTACGTGTTTCTTTTTTTTCCGCGAAATTGCGGATTTTTGCTTTTCTATGACTTTTTAGTGTAAGGATACGATAGTAGGAAACAATGTAAGCTGACGGTCACCCATCTAGCTTTGACTTTAGAAAGTTATCACTAAAAATTGTGAAAAAAAAATTAAACAAAAATTAAAACCGACTTCATAAAACCGACAAATATTAAATAATTAAATATAAGTAGGTAGGTACTCACCACCTAGAAACATATTTTTTGGAGTTGGTGCTAAGTTGTTTCCTGAAATAATAGAACGTGAAGCACCGACTGAAAAAAATATGTTTCTAGGTGGTGAGTACCTACCTACTTATATTTACCTACTTATTACCTACCTTAATTTAATTATTTTTCGCTTTTTAGTATTTTGAAGTCGGTTTTTATTTTTGATTAAAAATTATTTTTCAATTTTTAGTGATGAGATGACTGTCTAAAATCAAAGCTAGATGGGTGACCGTCAGTATAAATTGTTTCCAACTATCGTAACGTTTCACTAAATAGTCATATGAAAGCAAAAAAACCGCCATTTCACATACATAGACGAGTTAAGTAGTTATAAAAGTAATTTTGATTTAAAACCAAAATGGGTACTTTGGTTTTTAATTGATTTTCAATATTTTTTTTATGGGAGCAAATGACAAGTATTCCGTATCGCACAACGTAAATCGGATCAGAAATCTCGGCGTAATCGGTGTACATACATATAAATAAAAACATACGAACCGAGCCTTTTACTTATGAAGTCGGTTAAAAATACATACAAGATGTATCAGAATTACCCAAAAATAAGAAATTCTTTATTGAAAACCAAAATGAAAATGTCACTACTCTAGTAATCGGCCTCTAGTAATTTTAGGAGGTTAGGTTGTACTCTAGTTGGGGGTGGGCTGGTGAAATTGCTTAGGCAGAGCCCAGGCTACCCCCACAAAGGGCAGTGGAGTTACCGGGGAGTTTTAGTGGGTATTTCCAGTGCCGCTAGCGCTGGATGACCCCCACACACGCCTGTCGCTTAGCCAGCGGCGGGTAGGTCTGTAGGTCTGTAATCGGATGTCTCCCCGTAAACAAAGAAAGAAAAGAAAAAGTTGTACTCTAGTAATTTTAGGTTGAATGACATTCACGGCCGAATACTAGAGTAGTGACATTTTTATTTTGAGTTTTCGATGAAGAATTTCTTGTTTTTTGTGTAATTCCGATAGGTATACCTAGTATTACCACTATGCCTAACTCGACATGCATAGCTGCTTAAAATCATGAAGTTGTTCTGAGAAATAATTGTAACAAAATTCTTAGTAAGTTTGACTAAATTAATTCATTGATAATATTGCGAATCGCCTGCATCATTAGTCATTACATTCTGGGAATATTTTGCACTGTTTTACAGGAAATAGTAGGAAGTCGGTGGCGTTGATGTTTGAGCGCTCTGGTGTCGAATAAAAAAACAAAGCAACTTTCGCCATGGTCGATCCTGAGATGGGTCAAATAAAATTTGTGAGCTCTCTCACCCTTCGTGCTTGTTACTGCAACCTTTAACCCTTTAACCCACCAACCCGCATTGGGCCAGCGTGGTGGTGTTAGGTCCAAAATCCTCATGTGTTTCTCCCATGTTCCCAACTTTCAAAAATGTACCTACCTACATCTTTTACATTTGATAATGTTATAACATTTCTATGAAATACTGCAGCCAATGTTATATTATTTCATACATTTTTTTTTACAACTAAATGACAAATAAGCTGACGGCCCACCTGGTGGTAAGCGGTTACCGCCGCCTATAGACACCTGCAATAACAAGTAAAAATCACTTGATATTGCATGTGCGTTGTCACCCTGGGGCCTAAGATGAAATGCTGTCCATGCGCAGTAATTACACTGGCTACCTTTCCCTTCAATCCGAAACACAGCGAACTGTTTCACGGCTGAAATAAGAAAGGCGGTGGTACCTACCCAGACGACCCTGCATACGGGCCTACCACCTAAGTCTGCATATTTTAAAAGAATAGATTTTATTTGTATATTAAATTGTAATTTCTTTGAAGTTTAAAGAATTGGATCGTAAAACTGCTACAGTTCAATATAGGTTACAATAATCTTTACCCACATGTTTTCAATTCCTCTAATAACCTATTTTCTACTTAAAAGAAGCTTCTTATGAAGATGACGCAAATGTATTGAAAATAAACATTAACAAATAGTTTGAGGGAATGATGAATCATCGTGTTTATTCGATTTTGTTTGGTTACATATTCCTAAAAATATAAACTAATATAATTTTAATTAATCCCTCAAGAGGCGTTCTCCCACCGGAGGGCTTTGACGATTGAAAAATCAATTGTGCCTGGAATCTCATGCTTGACGGGTAAACTAATAAGAAGATAAATAGGAGAGGTTATTTGGGGTACCGGGTTGGGGTTTTATCAGCTCGGTAGCGATATGGCCTAATGGTTTAAGATTTCGATTAATCGAAATGTCGGGTGTATAATAAGAATGTAACATCTAATTAGTAAAGTGGTTTCATTTCAAATGTGTTGTGCTCGCGAAAATATAGAACTGACGCCGACCTGTGTGTGAGGAATCTACAACGTTTCTCCGGCAGTCATTTCGCCGATTGACCCTTCGCCAACAAAACTTTTCGTCGTCGGGCAGTTCACCTACAGAATCTTTCACCGAATAACGATTCGCCGACAGAACGTTATTCGCCGACAGAAGAACGTAGGCGTGTAAAAAAAAGGGGGGAAAAAACACCAAACATCGATCGCCTTACATTTCTAACGTACCACGGACAGCTCTGATCTCGTTTAATGCCTGCCTGATGGCGAAACGTTCTGTCGGCGAATCGTTATTTGGTGAAAGATTCTGTCGGTGAACTGCCCGATGACGAAACGTTTTGTCGGCGTAGAGTCAAACGGCGAAATGACTGTCGGAGATACGTTGTGTAGCCGTGAGGAATCTACAACGTTTCTCCGGCAGTCATTTCGCCGATTGACCCTTCGCCAACAAAACGTTTCGTCGTCGGGCAGTTCACCTACAGAATCTTTCACCGAATAACGATTCGCCGACAGAACGTTATTCGCCGACAGAAGTACGTAGGCGGGAGTCGTGTAAAAAAAGAAAAAATAACAACCACGAAATGTGGTAAATTTTTTGTCGGCATTTTATTTGCGATGGTTATTCGTCGTCATTTCTAACCTACCACGGCCGTGTCGGGCTTACGCGGACAGCTCAGCCCTCTTATTCTCAACTGTCGGAAAGTATTCGAATTTCGGAAACTCTATACCTGCCACTTTTTGCCGCGGTGCGTCAAAGCGAGACGGCATGTGACTTTTCGAATCGAATCCGTCATCCGACAATTGAGAATAAGGGGCATCTCGATTAATGCCCGCCCGATGGCGAAACGTTCTGTCGGCGAATCGTTATTCGGTGGAAGATTCTGTCGGTAAACTGCCCGATGACGAAACGTTTTGTTGGCGAAGGGTCAAACGGCGAAATGACTGTCGGAGATACGTTGTGTAGCCGTGAGGAATCTACAACGTTTCTCCGGCAGTCATTTCGCCGTTTGACCCTTCGCCAACAAAACATTTCGTCGTCGGGCAGTTCACCTACAGAATCTTTCACCGAATAACGATTCGCCGACAGAAGTACGTAGGCGGGAGTCGTGTAAAAAAAGGGGGGGAAAAAACACCAAACATCGATCGCCTTACATTTCTAACCTACCACGGACAGGTCTGATCTCGTTTAATGCCCGCCCGATGGCGGAACGACTGACGTTGTGCAGCCGTGAAGGACCATGACCATGCAAAACACAATGATGCAATCAAACAGGCAAGACCTCCTCCATGGATTTAGCAGCACGGGGTGTGGACAAAATCTATCTGCATCCCATATGTCCACTTATTATAAGACCAAATACGTTTTATCTACTTATAAAAATTTATTATTATTATGTTTTTATATCCTTTTATCTCAGGATCTTTCCTGGTAAGTATAAAAACGCACGGGCTACTGCCAAGTGTGATTTTATGTTTTCTTTATTGACCGACTGAATGATCGGTATCGGAATCTAATTGCAGAAATTTTCGGACTATGCGACATGTAAGGATGGCTGCTTTCTGTAGTGTGAGGTATGTGAATTCGGGAATTTGAAGTGTGTATAAACTATTTCGGAATAATGCCAGTTGTTGAGACTACTATAGGAACTATCGTGACTGTATTCATTTTCCAAACCCTTTTAACTTCTTCCTGTAATTCTGTATACTTTCTCATTTTTTCAGATATAGTTGTTTGTATGTTATTTGTGTTTGGTACTGCTTTATGTATTAAAAATGTATGTTTGTTTTCTTTATCTACTAGAGTAATGTCTGATCTATTACTATGTATAGTATGGTTAGTGATTATGGTACGGTCACAGTAGAGTTTATGAGTGTCGTTTTCTAAAATAGTACAAGGGGAATATTTATAATATGGTTCGTTGTTTTTTTACCAAGATTTTATTTTATTGTTATTATTATTATTACATCTCTTTTTTCTTAATCCTTTAATGCCCAGACGGCAACTTAAGTTGACATGACAATTAAATTTCAATTGTGTGTTGGACGAAGAGAAGCACAAACTTTTGTGCACTCCTCGGGGAGTTTGCTACTACCACAGTGTTATTATTACATGAGACATTATGAACAAAACTTTTTAATAAACCATGGTATAATATGCTTAATTTCAGCGAACGCCTCCTACGTTTTATTTTTTAATTTCAGGTCACAGCATAACAATGCAAAGGTTCGTTTAGTTAATTAATTTTATTCAAATCATTACAAAATGTCGACGCGTATGTTGATCGGCCATGCCCTATATTCATTCTGGATTGATTTGTGGTACTACAATATACGAAATATAATAATAAACTGTATAGTTGTATGGAATTTATTTGTTTTTGAAGTTACTTTTTAACCCCCGATGAACAAGAGGGGTGGTATAAGTTTGACGTGTCTGTCTGTGTATCTGTATGTCTGTCTGTGGCACCGTAGCCACAGATTAATAGCAGTCCGTAGCTCCTAAACGAATGGACCGGTTTCGATTCAGTTTTTTTGTATAAAAGCTGACGTGACGTGACTAGGATGCTTCTTAGCGATAATTTATGAAGATCAGTTCAGGCGTTTGATGACTATCAGCTCATTTTCTACATGAAAAAAGGGTTTTACTAACTCTCACAGATCCAATTAGTTTGAAATTTGGTGTACTGTCACTTCGGTGACATTCCCATGACATACTAACTTTGAGCTGATCCTATACCATCAAAAAGTCTGCGGGATCCTTAATTCTTCAGAAACTTACAGCTGATATAGCGTGTTTGGGCTCTTATGAAAAGCCTCAATGAGATGATTTTTTTATACTACTAGATGACAAACAAGCTGACGGCCCACCTGATGGTAAGCGGTTACCGCCGCCTATAGACACCTGCAATAACAAGGGAAAATCACTTGATATTGCAGGTGCGTTGTCATCCTGAGGCCTTAGATGAAATGCCGTCCATGCCCAGTAATTACATGGTGTTAGATAGATGATCAACGAGGCCGGGGGCTACTTAAAATTTTTAATTTAATAATTTTTTTGACATAAAGTACATACAAGATCTAATTTGCAGAAATATCTACTTTTCTGTTAAAACTTAACTATCATGAATCATAACGATTACCTAGCATCTCGGTGGCGTAATGGTTTCAGCGCTCTGGTTTCGATTATGAAAACAAAGTAACTTTTGCGATGGTCGGTCCCGGGATGGGTCAATCGAAATTTCTAACCTCGAGCCCCTCCGTGCTTCGTCGTGCATGTTAAGCCGTTGGTCCCGGTTGTTCCTGCAACCGCTCTAACCCACCAACCCGCATTGGGCCAGCGTAGTGGTGTTATGACACAAACTCCTCACGTGTGTTTCTCTCATGTAGGGAGGCCTGTGCCCAGCAGTGGGACGTATGTGGGCTGGTTATAATAATGAATATTATGATATTAGAGTGCAGTCAGCGTCAAAATGATCTGAGCCCTCAGAGAGAACAAAAACATCTGCACATAACACTTTACTAGCGCGAATGCACTTTAAATTATGTAATAAACGGCAAAAATAATCTAAGGCAAGAGAAAACACATTCGTAACGCTTGGTGAATTCATTGACACTGACTTTTTACAAATCAAAAATATAAACGAAACCAATTCTACTTAAAAAAGAGGTTCTTCACTGTTTCAGAAAATCAACTCTAACTTACAATGATAGAGTCGTATGTTGTTTATAGTGTCACCAAAATCTTTGATAAGTGAATGTCGATTCTAATGCTTCAGTAATACGGTTGAGTTTCTAAAACATTACAGTTATTTTGAACACTTTAAAAGCTCAGACAATTCTGATGCTGATGTGCCTAAGTAGAGTTAACTAAAGCTTGCAGCGGTAACAATAATGTTAACAGCATTGTTGTGTTCCGCCAGTTGGTGGTAAGATAGCCAGTTCCTCTGTGGTTGAGGGATCCGGTGTAGCTCGCTTCAATCTCCGGTCTTATCATCACTTACAATTAGTCAGATAAAGGCCTACCCCCTTAAGAATATTAAAAAAAAAAATAAACAAATATTAAAAACAAACAAATAAAAAAACTGTAAAGGATAAAACCCGACTTCAAAAAAATGGAAAGGCTAAAATCATTAAATTTAAGTAACTAGGTACTGCTTTATTTTCTATTGTTTTTGGAAACAACTTAGCACCAACTCCAAAAAATATGTTTCTAGGGGATGAGTACCTACCTACTTAAATTTAATTATTTTAACCTTTTCAGTTTTTTGAAGTAAGTAGCCGTTCGCGTTCGCCGGCGTCGCTCGTTTACGACCTCTTCTCCTTCGAAGGATGAACCCAGGGCCCGGTAGACACCCTTCCCGGGTTAGGGCATGTTGTATGATGGGCTACGGGGCCATCCCCTGCCCCCGACCTAGAGTGGCTGGAGAGTTACGAAAACAACGCGAATCACGCCATCGTCGATCCCAGGATGGGTCAATCAAAAGGATATGGTAAAGTTTTGGGCCAGCTCATGAGCCCCATTTCAGATTGTAGACAATAATGTACTGAATAACATGGTTTAACATGACATAAAACACAATTCTCTTATTCTATTGCAAAAAATAACTAAATAGAATAAGCATTGTGTAAAATGGCCACACAGAAGTCGTAACCATCATCATCATCATCATCGAGATACGTCCACTGCTTCCTGCGACCCTCACCAGATCGTTGGTCCACCTTGTGGAGGGCCTACCAACGCGGCCGCCACTCGAGGACCTTTCCGCCAAAACGGCCGTCAGTCCTCCTTGCAATGTGGCCTACCCACTGCCACTTGAGGCTCGCAATTCTTTGGGCTATTTCGGCGAGCTTAGTTCTGCAGCAGATCTTATCGTTTCTGATTTAATCACGCAGGGTAACCTCCGAGCATAGCCCTCTTCATTAGGTACCCTTTGGGTGACTTTGGGCCTTCTTATTACGCCCATTGTAAGCGGCCACGTCTCGGTCCCGTAAGTCATCACTGGCAACACACGCGAATAAAAGACTTTCGTCTTCAGACACTGCGGAAGTTGGTCCGAGAATATGCCGCGAAGCTCCCGAACGCTGCCCAGTATACATATAGTGCTGTATTTTATTTATTGCACCGCATTCGAAAGTCGGTTAAATTCTTCCAAATTCCATCTTAACTTGACGGTAGTACCACTGGCAGGGCGCGTCTGAGCAGCTACGATCGAACTAAGTAGCACAACACTTTAGTACCATATTTGAATAGCTTCTGCTTTCAAATTCTTAGCAATTGAAATTCGTTACCATCATAAGCCTAAATAAATACGTCCCACAGCTGTACGAGATATACTATACAATATACCTAGTAGCGTTGTGGCAGCTCCAATATTATCTAAGTCATAGTCTGGAATGTTGGAACAATACTTAGTATATCACGGTGACAAGCACACGCGGGCATTGTTATGAAAAGCAAAGGTCACGGCTTCGACTCCCAATTGTAGTCTTTTATAGCACAATAGATAATGTTGTATTCCCGTGAACAAATTGAAATGTCGGATATAAAATAATAGTGTAACGTTAAATTAAACGCGAGTTTAATTAGATAATAATAATCCTGAAACAAAAAAGATGGAAAATGAAAAAAATGATTCAGAGAGATCCTGACATATAAAATATAAAAAAATATATAATAATATTCATACAGCGACACCAAATATCTAGCCCAAAGTAAGCATCATTAAGAGCTTGTGTTATGGATACTAGACAACGGGGAAATACTGATTATAATATGAATATTAATATTTGAAATATACTAAATAAACATAGGTATAAACATCCATGACTCGTGAACAAATGCTCGTATTAATCATATTCAATTCGTTTAGGCGCTACGATGCCACAGGCAGACTCACAGATACACAGTCAGACACATCAAACTTATAACACCCCTCTTTTTGTCGGGGGTTAAAAAGTATCAATAAAGAAGCAGAGGTGAAGCCTAGAAAATAGCCGGTTAGTAGTTCACAATATTAATAAATACACATTTTCACACGAACGTCAAACATCATCTGAATCTAGCTTATCTGTGTCCGATTATTGTAAACATTACCAGTGTTACGACAGTCCAAAGTCTGGGGAGTTGAGCACTGAAATAGCCGCATTATTTCTGTGTCTAGCTAGCTCACAAAAATCTGGCAAAGCGCGAGCGTAGTTCCGCTGTTTTTTTATGCGTCTGCTTTCACTGAAAAAAGTATTTAACCAAACTTCTTCAGTTACTAATAAAAATACGAGAGTGAATTTTTTTTATTTGTTCGTCTTTCTTCAGCACTGCTTCTGCACGTCAGTAAAGCTTTCAAGCTTTCATCCCTAAGCTACTGCACCGATTTAGATGAAATTTGGTATGGAATTAGTTTGAGATCCTGCAAAGAACAAAGGATACTTTTTGGAGCAAAAACCGACATACACGCGTGTGGAAATGCGGGCAAACGCTAGTATTTTGGCTACGTAATATTAAAAAAAGTAATATTTAAAAAATAACTTTAACTTCCAATACATTGGAGTAATTTTTTTCAGTGTTGTAAGAAAAGGAGATGTTTCAGGTGTATGTATGTACCTAAGTCAAAAAATCTCCTGAGTCCGGGAAAAATACTAATAATTCGTTTTCATGTATGGTACACTTCTACAAAATTCAAAGTGATTCGTCGATTTCACTATTATTCAACTCAACATGGCAATATGAAACCGTGAACAAATCAGGATCTATTCCCAACCTCTCCCGTATGGATATACCCGATCGAGGGAAGACGGGAATTATCGTTTCGTTTTCTCCCGAAATTAAATTTGAGGGAAGATTGGAAGTAATACCACGTAATACTTAGTTTAATTTGCCCCCGAAATAATTTTAATCATGAATTAAATGCATCATCCATACTTTCCAAAGGGAGATCTTCAAGTGATTTTGAGGTTAGTGGTGTTTTATTAAATGTTAGAGAGACACATTTCAAGACTAGAAAAAGCTCGCAAGCTCAGGTGTCAGGGACAACAAAATTTTTTTCTTATGTTTTTCCAAATTTCTTTCAAAATAAGAAAATATTACATTCATAGTATTGTCTTATATTAGCGTGAGCACTAGGTACACATTAAAAACAAAAAAAAACAATTACAAACAAGGCAAGACATTATCAAAGACAATTGACATCTTCAGTCTTCCAGTGACCATGACTGCTGTAAAAGTAATCTAATCGTCGGGTGTATAATAATAAATCCGGTAAATTAGTTTTATTTCACATATGTTTTATGTTCGTTATTAGTAATGAGACGTCTTCATCATTATTTTTTAACATGAGTTTAAAAATATTGCAATATTTTGCGTCAGTAGCAATCTTCAGCTCTGATGGCGCCATGATTGTACCATAGATTAAAGAGTGTTGACAGCCACGTATTGTTATTGATAGATATTAAAACACCCGTGAGGGTCGGCGGCAGGTGTCGAGTGGGCACGGTGTGAACACAGCTCTTATTATCATTATATTCATTTAAATCTCGTGACGGCGGTGTATTTTTGGCGATAATTAATTTTGCGGAAGTGTCCTCCGCACTGGCAGCCATGTTGAGATTGGGGTTCGTTCGATTTTTGAAATTACGGCCAAGGGTGAGTCGTTATACTTCAAAAGAGGTTGTAGGTCCGGATAAGGTGTCTCTTGAAATCTCGCTTTTAATTTAATATTGTCATGTTTGACGTTTTAGCTAAAATGTTGATTGTTAAAAAGCTAAGCGATATTGAGTTAATTTGTATATCATCATCGGAAAAAGCAAAAGTTTCTTTGTCGGTTTACTTATGTTTCAAATTTTTGTGACCCTAAGTTAAGGCAGTTCAAGCCCTAAGTTATGGGAGTTCTTCCACAAAAAATTAGAACACAATAATACGTCGCATACTGGGGCCCTACCACCATCTTTATAAAAGTGATTCATATTCCGCTCGGTTCAGTATTGGTTCCTAAACTGCATCGCTGTCATAGTCGTGGATAGTGTCGTAGTACGAATTAACGATTCTACTCAGTTTAGGTCCTAAACTGGATCGCGATAAAAGATGGTGGTACGGGTGCTGTACGGTTTCAGAGAAACATTCTACCGCGTCTTCTCAGATTATGGAATGAGCTCCCTGCAGAGGTTTTCTCAAATGAGTACAGCATAGTTTTCTTCAAAAGAGGCGTTAACAGATTATTACAGGGTCGACAACGCGCAAGTGATACCCCTGGTGTTGCAAGCGTCCATAGGCTACGGTAACCGCTTACCATCAGGTGGGCCATATGCTTGATTGCCTCTTTAGTTGTATAAAAAAGTAGGTTGGTAATTATTAGGCAGGAACGTTGAGAATAACATAAATAATTGTTTATTTATTAGAATGTGTCTTATCTTAACCGATTACAGATTTCGCGCGTAAATCTTTGTTTTATTTACTATTTAAGTCAATACAATAATAATTGTGTTTGCTCGCCATTTGAACTTAAGTAATTGATATCAAATTAATTGTAATTATGTGTTGTTTAGCCTATTTATAATAAACCTACTTAAGTAATTATCATAAAGTGACTTAGGATAATAAAATGCAGGTAATTACAGTAAATAATTACAAGATATTTTTTTTCTCTAAGACAATACCTCCTAATGTAGAACGTCACAGAGGAGTTAGCTAGTATAGTCGTTTGAGTGCTTCGGTTTCGATATCAAAAACAAAGCAATTTTCGCCACGGTTAAGCCCGGATGGGTCAACCCACCACCTTTCATAGCCATGCTAGCCAACATTAAATTGCCTTGCGCCTTTTATCATCTACCTACAGGATGGTGCCGTCAATACGACAATAAATTGAAAAATGGGCTGTAATAGTTCGTAGAAATGGTTTGCCACTTGCAAAAAAAAAAAGTAACCCCCGGCCTCATTAATCATCTATCTAACACCATCTCATTAAGACTATTCTTATGAGCCCAAACACGCTGTATTCTGCTGTAAGTTTCTTTTTGATCAGGCTTTTTGATGGTATAGGATCAGCTCAAGGTTAGTATGTCATGAGAATGTCACCGAAGTGACAGTACACCAAATGTCAAATCAATCGGATCTGTGAAAGTTAGTAAAACCCTTTTATCATGTAGAAAATGAGCTGATAGCAGGCTGATAGTCATCAAACGCCTGAACTGATCATCATAATTTATAATAAAACGTTTTTTATCTTATTTTAATGTTTAATGTTGTTTTAATGTCATAGTTTTCAGTCCCGAACATGTTGTCGAAAACCATTTTACCAACTAATAGATCCCATAGATATTTTTCACTTTTATAATCTTAATTTTTAATTTTAACATTATTATAAAGGTTTGAAAAACAATATTTTAATCACTTTTATAATTTTCATCGAATGAACTGTAGACCAATGCACGTTTGATCAAAAAAGAAAAAAAAATAACCACGAAATCTAAGATTTCTAATTCTAAGATTTCGTAAGATTTCTGACCTACCACGGCCGTGTCGGGCTTCCATGGACAGTTCTGTCTGATCTCGTATAGGTACCGACCTAGATTTCGTGGTTATTTGGTTTTTCTTTGTCGACGTTTGACCGAGTCTGCCAGTCGCTTCTAGGATCGACTAGGCGAAGCCCGAAACAGATTATTTTACTTTCGACGTTTGACTGAAAAGTTGGGAATTTCTTGGTTTGACTAAAAATACTTTAACAAAGGCCGAAATTGGAATTTATTTCGGAAACCTAGGATAAACCAGTCATTCCGCGAAGAGACTGCATATCGATCTTTGACTATGACATATACACACACCATCATGTTATATAGGATACCTAGGTACCTTTATCTAATACTGATATAATGACTTATTAAATGCGGTTGCTTTATCTGCAGCAAATCCTTTTACATCATACACTATTAAAATTTCAACAGGTAACTGATAAGTGTAGATTAAAAATATGTTCAATTAATTGTAATTCTAGATTTCCAATTGCGTAAGTTATAGACAACAATTACAACAACAATACACACGCAATACAACAACAATTTATCATATTTCTCCGTCATAAAATATTATAATAAGAGTGATTACTTACTTACATAAATAAAAATGTAATTAAATATTATTTAAAAAAGATTTTTGCGAGAAAAACGAACTTTGCTCGAGAAAAGTTATTTCTTTTGTTTCGTTTTTCTTTTCTTTTTATGTCATTTTTCTTGATAAGTAAGTAGTACTTAGATGGCGATGTAGAGGTCACGAACAACCTCGAGCCTCTCCAATTGCGTCGAGACATTGCGTCGCTTAGCGCCTTCTATCGGCTATATCACGGAGAGTGCTCTGAAGAGCTTTTTGACCTTATCCCACCTTCTCCCTTCCTACTCAGGGCCACGCGTGCTGGTCTTCGGAGTCATCAATTTATTAATGATTGAGAAAAATTGGTTTTATATACCTTAATAAGTTTAATTACTCAATTTAGATTAAGTAAATATTGTATCTCCGAAATGGATAAAACTGTTGTAAGCACTATTTATATTTTAAGACCTTTTTTATACACAGTTATACAATAAAAAAATATTCTATTCTATTCTAACACCACCTGATGTGAAGCGGTTAGTAAACTCCATATGCAAAAACAGCTAGTGCAGTTTAGACACTGCTCTAGCCGCCTCCACCTTGCCGGCCTAAAAGGTGCTTTTTCACGCCTCTCTTGGAGGAACCCATATTATACGAAGGAAGGAACACATGTGCTGGCAATGAATTCCAAGTTCTGGAAGTACGACAAAGAAACGAGGCACTAAATTTCTTCATGCGTGATGGTGAGGTGGAGACAGTGAATTGATGACTCCGAAGACCGACACGCGTGCTCCTGAGCAGGAAGGCGGAAGGTAGAAAAGCTCTTCAGAGCACTCTCCGTGATATAGCCGATAGAAGGCTCTAAGCGACGTAATGTCTCGACGCAATTGCAGAGGCTCAAGGTTGTTCGTGACCTACATCGCCAATGATACGGACAGCCCGACGCTGCAATCTGTCCAGGGCATCGAGGAGGTACTTGGCGGAGCCATCCCACAAGTGCGAGCAATATTTCACGCAAGACCGGACCTGAGTTCTGTAAAGCAGATATAGTAAAAAATCGACGTACCTTGTTCAGGACCCCGACCTTCCGTGAGACTGTTTTGATCACGGCATATTATAAAACACGGTTTTATTATAAAATACGAATTATTGATAGTTTTAAGTAACCCCTGGCATATCATAAATAGCTATCTAACATCATCTCATTGAGACTATTCTTATGAGCCCAAACACGCTGTAGTATCTGCTGTAAGTTTCTGAAGAATTAAGCATCCTGCGGACTATTTGATAGTGCAGGATCAGCTCAAAGTTGATATGTCTTGAAAAAACCACCGGAGTAACAGTAAACCTTATTTCAAATCAATCGGATCTGTGAAAGTTTGTAAAACTCTTTTTTCAACTAGGAAATGAGCTGATAGTCATCAAACATCTCAACTGAGGGCCTAGACTAGATGCTATTTGACAATCGCTAGTGCTGTCGCTAAATGAAAAATGTATGGGACTTGATATTTGCGATCGAAAGAAGTTCGATGGCTTATGTCAAATCCTATAAAAATATCCGCTTAGCGATAGCGATTGTCAATTGGCATCTTGTCTAGGCCCTCTGATCTTCATAAATTATAGTTTTTTTTTGGGAATTAATAAAAATCGCAAGTTGCGAAATCGGGGTTATATGGCGGGTGACCCAGTAATTCTACGTCTGACGTCGCTAAATAATCGATTGTGCGCCTGCGGCGGTGTACGACGAAGCATTGTCGTCGTTGTAGGATCCTGTGAGGTCGTTTCTCCTGAACTTTTTCCAAGACGAGTGGCAAACAATTGTTAGTGTGGCACTCTGTAATAACTGTTTTTCGATCCTATAAAACATTTGTCACGTAATGACCTGTCCTTCTGAAGGACGAGGCCACTCTCTTTTTTCCCACGCTACGTCCCCTCTTCAGTTTAGTTGGCAACTCCTCGGAAGGAAACTCCCACTCAGCAGACTGTCTTTTGGTTTCGGGATTATAACAGTAAATCCAGCTTTCGTCGCCCGTAAATATGGGGACCACAGCATTTGAGTCACCTCCGTTAAATCTTTGAACCATTTCACGGCACCAATCAACACGACGGAGTTTTTGGGCCTCGGTCAAATTATGAGGTACCCACCGGGCACAAAGCTGCCAGCCCGCTAACTGTTCATGGAGGATTTTGTGCACTTGACTCATACCGATGCCTAAGCTTGTCCGAATCTGCTGATAGACCACTCTTTTGTCAGTCTCTATCATACGCCGCACAATACTGATGCTATCTTCAGACTGTCGTCGCAGCAGAAGGCCGTCTCTCACGCAGATCATCGGTAAGATTGTGCGACCACGTTTTTACTCATTAAACCAGTTGTAACAGTGGCTCGAGATGGTGGCTCCATAATGAAAGGCCAATCGAAGTCTACCATAACTTTCTTGTTGATTTAGATGTCATAAAAAATCATTGCACGAAAATTTTCTCGTGACTTAGACAATATTAAATTTGCCGCCAAATCGTAAAACAAATGACAAATAAATTTATTTACATGGATACTCATTAATATTGGCAAGGAGTTCCATTTTCAAAATTCAAACTATTTTTGTTTGTATTGTTTACAAGTAATCAGTTCTAAAACATTTCAGTGTCGCTCTCGATTTTATGATCTCTTTTATTGAATACGCGTGCTAATCGATACCCGTGGTAAAATAAATACATAAATAAACATAGCCCACTATACGGAAGAAAAAAAATGAGTGATAAAATTTATGGAAATATTAGTAGCCGAGGGAATTATTAATTTAAAAAGCTTACTACTTAAGTGCTTTAATATTTTCAGAATTATGTATGCTTGAAAGATATTTAGAAAGATAAGTAGAATAGGAAGAAAACATGTTCTCTTCTGCGGCGGGACCCAAACCCACGACGTTTCACAATCCAGACTTGGTATATTACTATGAAGTCGTAGTCTATCTGTAGCTTCGATATTTTATAAATCTTAGTGCATCTACAAGAATTTTATATAGATAAAGTGGTTTAAAACATCCTTCTACACCTCCAAAGACTAACCTACGTGAGATTTTTTTTTAGATAATAAGTATTTTTAGATACTAATAAGGAATATTAACTAAAAAACTACTTACTGATCGCGATGCTGTATTTTTTTTTATTTTTAACCAAAAAAACGATCAAAAGGGTTTTGTAGTAGGTAACAGCTATAAGTTTCATGAATTTGAGATGGTAGAGGACATAGTATTGGGTTTAAGGTAAGTAAAATCAATTTTTAAGAAAATACAAGGTTTTGTTCGTACTAACCGGTTTGTTTTAAGCCTAAGGTGAACGATTTTTAAGTCAATTACTCAGTCTCTACAAATTTCAGGTCAAATTTACTGAAGGTTTTTAGCATTTTGTTTATTTTTTCACATTACAAAATAAGTTTTATTTATTTATGCATCAAATATTGTATAATTTTACTGAATGCAAAATAAACTTTCAAAGTTAAAATTAAAAAGTAAAAAAGAAACAAACCTCTCCAGAGTCCAGCGGAAAAAAGTCAACAATCCATAAAACACGGTACAACAATACACAGAAGCACAAACGCGATTCGGAATTCGAAAAAAGTTTCAAACTATCTCGATGCAACTTCGCGCGTTTTCGTGAAACGCAACAAGATGGCCGCACTTGTCTACGCGGCCGGCTAGCGGCATGCACTGGCCCGACTGCCGACGTGTATCGTACGATCGCACGATTGACCTAACCAGATTTTGTATTGCAAAAACTCGGTGCCTATCCACGTGGTCGTGAGTTGGAGCCGCATACCTTTCTAGTTGATAAGAAATTGTCACAATTATCGATCTTTATTTTCCTATTGAAAAGCTATTTACTCATTGCTAGTGATTGGAAATTCGGATGCAAGTGATGCAACATGCAACTTCATTTTACAGTCAACATAATTAAAGGCATTCCTTATTGAATAGGTAAGACCGGCATGCGTATTTTTGACTTATGAGTTCCTGAGTAGAAAGGGGGAAGTTACGCTAGTGTCAGAGCAATTTAGAAAAATATTCTAACGCAATCTCATAAGTAAACATTGTTGGTAACTTTGTTTATGCAGTAATTATAAAATATCTCCAGATGTAAGAGCATTAACTAATTTATGGTGTTCTTGTAGCATTTAAAAAAAAATCCAAAACAGTCTTGCTAATTAACTAAATCCATGTCTAGTTAAAAAAAATGCACGACATTGAAATTTTGTACTTTGTCTGACATGTGTCACTATTTTAAATATAATTTTTCATCTCTGCTGGATAACCAGTATTGTACCAGAAAGAAATATTATTTATTGTTTACATACAGGGATTTAAAATAATGGTTCTTAATCAATTTAATCTTTGATTTCGTGCGTTCTTAACGCCTACTTCATTGTAACAATACAAATAAAGAAAAATGATGAATAATCCGCGTCTCTTGGGGTCCGGCCAGACGCGATAACCGCTAAGCTAGCCTGAGGGTCTAGACAAGATGCCATTCGATAATCGCTATCGCTATCGCTTAGCGGAAAATGTATGGGATTTGACATTAACTATCGAAAGTCGTTCGATAGTTAATGTCAAATCCCATACATTTTTCATTTAGCGATAGCGATAGCGATTGCCAAATGGCATCTTGTCTAGGCCCTCTGGCCGGACCCCAGGAGACGCGAGTTCGATTTCCTCAATGCGTGTAAAATATTCTTCGGATCACTTGAGGTGTTAACATCAATGAGTGGTGAGATGAACGTTGCTTAAAAAACGTAGAAAGCGGTAAAGAAATTGGTAGGTTACAATACACACACATAGTGCTCCGCGTAGCGGTTATCGCGTCTGAGGGCCTAGACAAGATGCCATTTGACAATCGCTACCGCTATCGCTAAATGGAAAATGTATGGGATTTGACATTTACAACCGAAACTCAATCGAGAGCTTATGTCAAATCCCATACATTTTCCGCTTAGCGACAGCGATAGCGATTATCGAAAGGCACCTTGTCTAGGCCCTCTGACCGGACCCCAGAAGCATACAACTTTTTTATCGTTTTCTTTATTTAGTTACGACATCTTTTGTTCTATAATATTCTTAATAAATTTCTATAATGTTCTTTAATATTCTTTCTTCCCATAAAACTTTTGTTTTGAGGGAGAATCAGCCTCTATCATACAAATTTAGAATAATATCTTCTTTGAAGCGAAGATAATGACGGGTAGGTATTATACAGCCAAAACAACATACGATACTATTTCGATTGTGCAAATTTCCAGACAAGACGTAAACAAAAAACGCAAATGAAAAGATGACCCGACGAGACCTGACGCGTGGCGCGGGTTCTCCCGGGAGCTAATTATACGATCGTATCCAACTAACAGAAATGGCTACTTTTAATCTGTAGACATTAAAATTATTGGTTTCTAATGAGTGTTTGGCGGGATTTGGTGCTGTCAGTTAACATTTTTATTACAACAGTTAAAAATGTGTCTGGGCGAACGTTGTGTTATAAAATTGGTGTAAGTAGGTAGAAGCAAGTGTTTGTGTTGACGCGCAATTGTAATAAAAGTGATTATGGTGTGAAAGACGTTAGGAATTTTATCATGGTTATCCACCTCATCAAAGTAGCAACATGGAGACTGTCATCTCATACTCCGCGCCAAACTCTACCAAGATGCAATGAAATGTGTAACACCAGCATTTCAATGCAATGCAAGGAAGAATTAAAGAAAATTCATTATTTTATGACTTGCTTAAAATGTCTTGAAATCAGAGCCGTAAAAAAACTAAATATGTATATAAAAAATACGCTATCTAAAAACAATTTATTAGAGAGGTGCAGATATGTTTGTTTTAAGGTTACTTAAAATCTTTATTCAAAATTTTCAGCCATATGTTTAATAATAACTTAACTAATGATTAAAATAATTAGATTTGGAGTTAAAGACACAATTAGCAGTATTATACCTACTTACGGTAAAAATACACTTTATTATTACAACATGAATGGAAAGAATTTTGTCGATAGACATAAATCCAAAGTTTAAAACGATCGCCGTTCCGTTTTCGAGCCGTTTTCCGTTGGAAGGCCTGCCCGGCAGTGGGGCGTAGGTATATACGCTTAGGATGGCTCTTTATTAATGACTCAGAAGTTAGTTTGACTATGAAGACATATAGTTCCTCATAGCCGAACTACTTTGGGAAAACAGTTTTTTTTACAAACAACCAGATGACAACCAAGCTGACGGACCACCTGATGGTAATGTCAACCATCGGCTATAGACACTGCAATAACGGACAAAAATCACTTGGTATTGCAGGTGCGTTGTTATCCTGAGACCTAAGATGAAAATGGCGCAGTAATTACACTGGCTACCTTTCCCTTCAATCCGAAACATGGGGGACTGTTTTATAGCCGAAATAGAAATGGCGGTGATACCCTGAAGATCCTAACTTACCATAAAGGAAGATGTTTACTAAGTTGTAAATTAAATACGGAACTCCCAACAGAGGATTGCTTCAAAATGGCTTCTACGCAGAAATTGATATTGATAGGCAATTGAGAACTGTCTGTCAGAATAATTAAGTAACTATACTGTACAGTTGTTATGCGAGACTTTAAAAAAAACGCTATAAACTAGTGACATTGTTTTGGCTGCACTTATGGTTTTGAATGCGCATGAGTGAGTTTTTGTAATTTTTTGACCCTGCCTATGAAGAAATAAAACCGACAATATGAAAAAATAAAATTGTATTTGTCAGACAAATGCCAAAAAAAACAAATTTTCTTCAAAATGGCTTCAAAACCTTTGTATTTTTGTGTGCGAATGTGCGATTAGATTTTTTTTTTTTATACTACTAGATGACAAACAAGCTGACGGCCCACCTGTTCGTAAGCGGTTACCGCCGCCTATAGACACCTGCAATAACAAGAAAAAGTACTTGATATTGCAGGTGCGTTGTCATCCTGGGGCCTTAGATGAAATTCCGTCCATGCCCAGTAATTACACTGGCTACCTTTCCCTTCAATCCAAAACACAGCGAACTATTTCTATCTATCTATTTAATCAAACAAGTTTATTACTAAAATAACTGTTCGAAAAAATTTGGCTCATGAGCTGTCTAAATACAAACAAACTTTTACCATCTCTATTACTGTCTAAAACACATAATTTAGAGACTACACTTATTTACGCCCGACGAGCTATAAAATATGTCCAACAAAGGGTCCTTATACGGCCAAGTAACACCTCTGTGAGTGGCCACTAAACAGACAAGTCCCTCCGCCCCGAGTGGCTCTATGCGCAGGAGTCGATGGGACGGCAAACATGCGCCGGGCTACCTGGGCGGCGCATATACAGGGGGCGACTTTTCTAACCTAATTAAAAATGAACTTAAACCAGAAAAAGTCATGTCCTCGCGCGGGGACTGAAACCGCAACCTTTCCCAATCCAGGTGAACTTCAAAGATTTCGGTTCTTAACTTAATTATTTCCAATTTGTTTTATATTCCTTTATGTCTGGCCGAAAAACGTTCACGACTGTATTCTAAAGACCCCTAAATTCACCACTAGACCGTCGACCGCGGCCAAAGACGCCGACTGCCAATAAAAAAAAACAAAGAAAACAAAATGGTGCAGCCTGACTGGCTAGTGAAATGCCATTGATACCTACAAAATGAGAGATGTTCAGACAGACAGACAGACTGACAGACACAGACTGTTTGACAGACAGACGGACCGACAGACAGATCGACAGACAGACCGATAGACAGACTGACATTATAAATTGTTAGCTTACGTAACTCCAGACAAGACATGCAGAGACACAAACATTATTACATTGTTAGTTAATATTATTTTATATGATAGCCATAAGGGTTTTTTGACGATTTGAAAGTGCTTCTTGGGGGGCCTAATTGAATAAAGATATTTTCATTACATTTATATGTAATAGGAAGTTTGCAAGGGTGGACTTATCTCTAAAAGAGTTCTTGCCAGCCCATGGATGAGCGAGATATTTCAGGTATGATAAGCAGCAACTATCAAGGATTTTTCACAGCATAATATCGTATTTTATTTCAATGATTTTTTATATTGGACGTCAACACAAACACTCATTCTACAAAACTACACTAATTCTATAAACAACTTTCTTTCCGGCACAATGTTATAAGTGTTATATTATAACTATTGTTATAAAAATCCTTATTGATACCGGGACAAAAATATTTCGACGTGACGGTCGTCTTTGATTTCAGACGCACACACGACAGAAACACGACGAAAGCCGCCTCTATCACGAGCGCAATAAGGGCGACGTTAAAGTCATCATGTTACACTTAAGATGCTGTGGAAAGTACATATCTCTAGGTCATGGTAAAAATACGTAAGAAGCACTAACACCATTCACTAGGTGGTAGCCCGTATGTAGGGTCGTATGGGTAGGTACCACTGCCTTTATTATTTCAGCCGTGAAACAGTTCGCTGTGTTTCGGATTGAAGGGAAAGGTAGCCAGTGTAATTACCTACTGGGCATGGACGGCATTTCATCTTAGGCCTCAGGATGAAAACGCACCAGCAATATCAAGTGATTTTCCCTTGTTATTGCAGGTGTCTATAGGCGGCGGTAACCGCTTACCATCAGGTGGACCGTCAGCTTGTTTGTCATCTAGTTGTATAAAAAAACCCCTTGATACGAAAGATTTTGAATTTGACGCTTGATCCCGCCATCTTGATGCTGGCCATTGAATGGCGCCAAAAACTCATTTTTTTACAAAAAGAACAGCCCATAGCACGTCCTGCGGTGATGTCGTCACTTCAGAATGTTTTTTTTATTAAAAAAATTTTCTTATATACTTAGGTACCACAACTTTTTGATTAAAAACTCTTTTTATTATACCTATTTATTAAATCACCACTTTCTACTTTCTACCAAATAAAATCAAATTTGGAATTTAGAACTTTTATTATTGTATTTTAAAAAGCGACACCCCATAGCGCGGCCTGCGACCATTTCGCCACCTCACAATGGCGCACGTGGGAACCAGTGTCAATTCCACTCTAGGCTCCTGCAATAATAACCTCTGCTCCGGTTTTGAATGGCGGCAAAATGTGGCAGAGGTGAGCTTTTGCTAGCAATTGGGTTCGGTATACTATTTATACCACTAAGGCGACAATCAAGCATACACGGCCTACTTGATGGTAAGCGGTTATAGCATAAGGACGCTTGCAACACCAGGGTTATCATTCGCACATTCTGTTCTTTAAAAACCTTTAGCGCCCTTTTTGAAGATTTCCATGCTGTACCTCTTTCGAGAAAACCTTCGCATCCAACGTGAGCCCAACGACACGTTTTGTTAGTGAGTTATACACACACACTGAGAAGTAACTAAGTAACTCTCTATCTCAAAAACTACTGAATCGAATTTGATGAATCTTGCACAATTCCCTAAGTTGGACTATATCAAGTCCAACAAAAAATATTTATTGCAATCCGACTAGTTTTTGAGATATGCGTGGGCAAATATACAAATATACATTACATACACTCATGAAATTTGGCACTATTGGAACCCATGTTGAGAAGCTGGTAGAGTAACATCTACAAAAACTGTGCAACTCTCACAATATTACATACATGCAGGTCGAATTGATAACCTACCTTTTTTTTGGTTGGAAATACATTGTTGGAAATAATTTTCTCAATAGAAAAATCAAAATATCTTTGGATTTTTTCTGTTTTCATTCATTATCTCATTCCCTTCTTTCAGTTTTAAAAGCAAACGAACGAATATTTAAAGTCCAAAGTGAAATTAGAAAGGAAAACTATTAGTTTAATAACTTATACCAATATTTTTAAGCGAAAGGTTGTACGGATCGATGTATTATACCTACTTATTATTCGTTACTTTTTCACACAAAAAATACTGAATGGATTTCTATAAAAACTTTACAATGATATAGCTCATGCGTTAGAATAATGTAAAGGCACAGATTAATAACAGGGTAAAGGCTACTCGAAGTACTAATCCTGGGCAGAAGAAGTCGCGGGCAGAAGCTAGTACCTAACGATATATTATTGAAAGGGAATACTATTTCAATTTCAATAAAGAGTATATTTTTAAATAGGTAGGTACCAGTTAATTTTTAATACTTAAATTATTTCCAATTTGTTTTATATTCCTCTGTCTCGCCGAAAAACGTTCACTATTGTATTCTTTATAGACCCCTAAATTCACCAATAGACCATCGACCGCGGCAAAAGACGCCGACTGCCAATAAAAAAAAAACAAAAAAAAAACAAAGAAAACAAAATGGTGCAGCCAGTCAAGTGGAATGCCATTGATACCTACAAAATGAGAGATGTTCACGAATGAATTCATTGAGGATAGATAATAAATTGTTTAGTTACCCACCCTTTTGACAGAGACATTTTGTGTTTAACAAAGAAATAAATTATACTTCTCCCTGTTATTTTGGTCGGCAATCGATACAGATTTGGGGTTTCGGCGGGATGTTTAAAAATGTCTTGGCAATACAGATTTTGTTAAATAACCGACTACATAAAAGAAGGAGATTCTGAATTAGATGAGTAAGTTTATTGTAAGAAAAAAAAAGAAGAAGAAAATGGCTTTCTCATCTTTACGTAAAAGTATTCTTTCGGAACATTAAATTAAAGGTTGTAAAACTTCAGTGGGTGCTGAGATAGATAAACGTTGCTATAAAAACGTTAAAAAGTAGAAAGCGGTGAAGAAATTGGAAGGTTACACCTAGTAGCGTAGCGGCTATCGCGTCTGGAGCCCAGGAGACGGGGTTCGATTCCCGCCTGGAGCATACAATTTTCTCATCGTTTTCTTTCTTTATTTGTATTTCTCACAATGAAGTAGGCGTTAGTTTTTTAGGTACCTATGCGTAGCTTGTTATATCCGTCAAACGTTATAACCGTTTGTAAAGTTTTAATTTAAATGCTAGACCGCACAGGTGGTTAAACCTTTTAACCGGCTCTGTGGTCTAGGATTTTTTTTATACAACTAGTTGACAAACAAACTGACGCCGCACCTGATGGTAATCGGTTACCGCCGCCTAAAGACACCTGCAATAACAAGAAAAATCACCTGATATTGCAGGTGCGTTGTCACCCTGAGGCCGAAGATGAAATGTCGTCCATGTCCAGTAATTACACTGGCTACCTTTCCCTTCAATCCAACATAGAGAACTGTTTCACGACTGAAATAGGAAAGGCGGTGGTACCTACCTAGACGACCCTACATACGGACCGACCACCTAGTACCTAGAGACCACCTACTTTAGATCTAGACCTCTAGATCTGCCCCCTTATTCTCAACTGTCGAAAAGAATTCGAATTTCGGAAACTCTATACCTGTCACTTTTTATCGCGCTGCGTCAAAGTGAGACGGCATGTGACTTTTCGAATCGAATCCGTGATTCGACAGTTGAGAATAAGGGGGCTGTTCGGATCGGTCGGATCGGCTGGGTTTGGTTGTTGGTAGGAATAAGACTTTTCAAGTCCCCATTTTTTATAGTCAGAAACACTTTATGGGTACCTAGGGAGAACGGCGGGGGCTTGCCCCTTGGGCTATGTAGGAGTCACCGGTGTAAAGTGCCGGTATACCCATTTAAAACTGACTGTGCCCGCTATTCACATTTGTGGGGCGCTACCGAGGAAGCTCGTCGCACACATCTCGGCAGACTTTTCAAGTCCTCCACCAACTTACCTAAGTCTGCCGCCATAATGTTACCTGTTGTGTTTCGGCAGCCAGATGCAGGTAAGATAGCCAGTTCCTCTGTGGTTGAGGAATCCGGGTGTAGCTCGCTTCCATCGTCGGCCTTATCTTCACTTACCATGAGGTAAGATAAACACTAACAGCTACGTCTTTAAGAATTAAAAAAAAAAACAATAAGATAAATATCTATCTAAACTAGAAAATTTTCACGTACTAAGGCGGGGATCGTACCCGCGACCTTTCGCAATCCGGGCGACTGCTCTAACCATCTGAGCTACCCAGGACCTAGGATATTCCATTGAAATTCTTCTAGTCCATCTGTATTTGCGTTATGAGCTAACGTCCACCCTACAATGTCGAAATGTTCTATTTCAACATCCGAAACGAGTATTTTTACATTATCGCAAGTCCTGAGTAGCTCAGATGTTTAGAGCAGTCTAGTCGCCCGGATTGCGAAAGGTCGCGGGTTCGATCCCCACCTCAAGACGTGAATTTTTTCTAGTTTAGATAGATTTTTATTAGTAAATAATTTTTCAAACATTCATAATAATGTTAAAATCAAAATTAAGGATACCTAAACAATAAGATATTTTTATAACGCTTTTTGTGTTCGGATCTGATGAAAATCTTCGATATAGCGAACGGAGCTCCGCAGCAAGCAGCAGTCAAGTTAAATGGTAAGACAAACACATGCATGATCGTGACAACCGGCTGGCCGAGTGGTCTCTGCCCCTGGATATACAGGCTACCCGGCTCCGATTCCCGGATTTTCACTTCGGCAACGCGCAAATGATGCAAGCGTTCATAGGCTACGGTAACCGCTTACCATCAGGTGGTCCGTATGCTTGATTGCCACCTTAGTGGTATTAAAAAAATATAAACTAAAAAAAGTCATAGGAAAGCAAAAATTCGCAATTACGCAGACAGACACAGATTTTGAAAAAAAAAATATGGGACCAAATGGCAACTATTCCGCATCGAACAAAAAAAGAATCACGTCAATCGGATCAGTAATCTCGGAGTAACCGGTGTACATACATAGAAAAAAAAACATCCCGGCCGAATTGAGAACCTCCTCGTTTTTGAAGTCGGTTAATAATAACTAAAACTTCTTGCTGCATACCGTAATCCACGCTCTTTATACTCAGTGCTGTGCCAAGATCTCAGAAGCAGAAATATGACCTAGTTTTTTGTGAGCTTTGATCTAAAACCAGTTTAAACGTCAAACGCACACGATCACAAATACTGACAATTTCATTGTTAAAAGCTGTTTTAGGCTTCCGTAGTAAAAATAGCTTGAAATTTTTTTCTAAGCAGGTTTTTCTGTATATTTCAACATACAAAGGAAATTTTAATCGGATTATTTATGATGAACTACACTCACTATTTTTTAATTGAAATAATATGTAGGTTTAAATTTATCCTTCTCTGCAGTAATTTCATTGGAAATAAGCAGTTCCTATACCTACAACTATTTATATTTCCTTTTTATATAATATGTAGTATTTTTAGACATACATAGACTCAAGAATAAAATATTTGTGTTCATTACAAAACGATCTGCCTCGGCCAGAACTCGAACCCGGAATTCCTAGCCGAGGAGCTTGTAGCTACTGACCACTTGGTCAGCCATTCATCAATGTCAAAATATGTCGAAACTATAATAATCATTAATAAATATATATTCATAAAAACAGGGCAAAAAATTGCAATTTAATATCTTACAAAAATAATAATACAACGAAAACTTAGTTGCCTTCACTAGTTACACATTTCTGAAAAGATTCTAAAACACTAGAATAATTATGACCGAAAAACTACTATTTCAAACAAAAGTTCTTATTTTCGTTCTTAAAATATATAAGTATACAGGATAGTGCCGTATATACGACAATAAATTGAAACATGGGCTATAAGTATTAGTTCATAGCAATGGTTTGCCACGGTCAAAACATCTTATAATTCATTTTATAACACATTTGCTCGTAAAGGGTCTCTTATATCACCAATTTCAATATCGTAATCTATCTCTCATTACGCACTTGTGCTTGTAATGTAAAACGCACGGTTTATCAAGATGCACTGTTTTTAATCTGTGGATCCGTCTAAAAACCAACGGTAATTTTTTAAATTTTAGCAAAGAGTTTCTATGGCAGAAAGTGGTCAACATTTTATGAATAAAATTAACTTTGAAAGACAAAATATAATAAATAAACATTTAATTAATTTTATTAATAAATTACAACGATTTATCTATAACAAAAACACAAAAATATTAATTTACTTTATTAGTAATACTGGCTGTTTTTTGTGCTAATTTGTGAACAAGTAAAAATTATTCCGTGCGCTTTTTCGTTTCGGTATATTATTTTTATTTGAAAATGTCGTCAAGTAGTGATAAATTTATTACTCGATACCGCCAGAAGTTTCAGAGGTAGCGAAAAAGGCTACTCTAAGCCTCTTGCCCGAAAACTCGACCGATACATACTTACAAGCGTATCAAAATTTGGAAAACAAGCAATGATGCAAATTCATTTTCAGAAAGTGTGTTTTAGCCTATTTCATGCAACTTTCTTAAAAACTATAATAATTTCGTAACATTTGTATGAAATAATTTAACATTGGCTGCATTATTTTATAGAAATGTTATGAATTTGTCAAATGAATTACCTAGATATTTTTGAAAATGGCAAACCATTTCTATATCAACTAATTTATTCCATGTTTTAATTTATTGTCGTATTGACGGCACCACCCAATCAAATTAAGATTGTGTACGACATCCGGAATCAGGCTCATTGCGTTTTTACCGAGCCGGTTGCTCTTTCCAATAGCTACAAGCTGCGCCCGCGCATCTAGTTAATCATATCTTTCACATTCACAACCATAAACATCTTTTACAGCCGCACCTTCAATGAAAGTTAAAAACCAGGTGCTTTATTGCCGTGGTTAATTTAGGCTACCTGCTCACGACAGACAATCGTGCTCGACTTTTTATGGCGACAATGAAATAGGAGCTTATGTCGGAATTCTATCACACAACCAAAAACACTACTGTGCTAGTTTGTAAGTAATGTGAAATAAAATCAATAAAATCTGTCCACACACTACACATTAATGAAATTACTAAGTAATATTTTATTTGTCTGCGGGCAGAAATTTCTGATTAAGTTAAAGAACCTAAAACAAGTCTGACGTGGTCAAGCTTGAGAGGAAAAAAAGTTACAAATTGTTGAAAAATAAATGTGAAAAAAGAAACGCTTTTGCAGTATTCCTATAGTGCTACTGCTGTGTCTCTACCAATTTTTCTGCTATTTCTTTCCATAAAAAATACTGGTATGTATGGTTGATATTGTTAAAAATTAATAAAACATTATACATAGGTAGTTTCTGGGTAAGGTAAAAGCTCATATTATGGTGGTAGTTAAATCGTCTCAAATTACGTTTTATTATCCCGTTTAAAAAATGTTGTGTTAATAGACCCTAAGAGATTTTGGATGACTAATATTTTATTTATGATGAGGAGCTCGGTGGCGAAAGGAGCTGGGTGGCGTGAGGAGATGGGTGGTGAAGAGCTCGGTGGCGGGAGGGACTCAGTGTCGGGAGGAGCTCGGTGGTGTGAGAAGCTCGGTGGCATGAGGAGCACGGTAGCATGAGTAGCTCGGTGGCGAGAGGAGCTCGGTGGCGTGAGGAGGTCGATGGCGAAACGAACTTGGCGCCGTGAGGAGCTCGTTGGCATGAGGAACGCGGTGGCGAGAGGAGCTTGGTAGGATGAGGAGCTCGGTGGCGTGAGGAGTTCGGTGGTGAGAGAAACTCGGTGACGTAGTGGCTTAAGCGCTCTGGTTTGTTTCAATTACGAAAACAAAGCCACATTCTCCATGGTCGATCCCGAGTGGGTCAACCAAAATTTCTAATCTCGCGCTGTTTCGTGCTTCGGAAGGCACGTTAAGCCGTTGGTCCGTTTTTACTGCAACGGCTATATCCCACCAACCCACAACGGGTCAGCGTGGTGGTTTTATGGCCGTTGATGATGACGATGATGATGATGATGATATGATGAGTCTGTGGTATGAAGCTAGGCCTCTGTACGCTTCTTTAGCTATAGTCAAAATCATCCTATCAGCCAAGACACGCCTAATGCTGGGCATAGGCCTCCCCCAAGGATCTCCCTTGTGTTTTTCGAAATCATGTTTGGGGGGGTTGTGGGCCGTCTCCCACCACGCTGGCCCAGTGCGGGTTGGTGGGGAGCGCCAGAGCCTCGTCTGTTGAACCGCAGGGTGCACCTCGTGCAGGTGATGTTAGCTTGGATCCCGTGAGGTGTTATTTGGGACCGCTTACACCTCACATAGCTGTAGTAACCGATTGTAACTAATAATTATAAATTACAATGCCAAACAAACTATTTTCTTTCTTACATTACAACTGGGGCTCACCAAAACGAGTTGTCACTAATGAGGGTTTTCATACTTAAAGGCATTTAAAGAAGACAGTTCAAACAATATTGATTTAACGAATGGAATCAAACAAAACGACTGTGCGAACAGTGAGTTTAAAGACAAGTTTGGTGTTTAATCCAAAAACTAATACCGACCGCATTTCTTTCAAACTATGGGTTATTCTACTATATTTTCTTACAAACGTCGGCAAATTAGAAAGACAAAAATTAATTTATTCAACGCCACACTAAGTAGGTATACATTAATATTTAGCAGTTTTTTTTATACAACTAGATGACAAACAAGCTGACGGCCCACCTGATGGTAAGCGGTTACCGCCGCCTATAGACACCTGCAATAACTAGGAGAAGCACTTGATATTACAGGCGCGTTGTCATCCTAAGGCCTAAGATGAAATGCCGTCCATACCCAGTAATTACACTGGCTACCTTTCCCTTCAATCCGAAACACAGCGAACTGTTTCACGGCTGAAATAAGAAAGGCGGTGGTACCAACCCAGGCGACCCTACATAAGTAACTAAATTACAATTAGTTGACATATAAAGGACCCTAATGAGCATAATGTCGAGGCACTTGTTGGAGCCTCTACATTGGTCTTCCGTGGGTACCAGGATAGGTTGTCTGGATGCAGAATTACCGTGGTTCTTTCCAGATGCGAGACCTAATTCGACAAGCATTACTTCGAAAGTTACCAACGTTGTTAAGTCTTTAGGTCGACAAACGATACTCCGCGGAGAACCCTTAGATCCTTACCTAATCGTGCCATGTATGAAGATTAGCGACTGCCACTTCCGGCATCCGCAGCCGAAGGATTGGACGTTGGCGATTTCAGGCACACCAGCCAACATAACAAACATCCTGGGCTCCGGGCTCGGTAGAGGGTCGTTGCCCGGCTTCAATAGCCCAGTCATACCAGCCCAGACTTTAAATAACACTGTCAGATGAGGACCTTTTACAGCTACAAGACGGGATCGACTCGGTCGCACTGCCCGATGCCCTGTCAACACTATCGGTTGCTATTTCCTCAGGTTACCCCATGACATCGGCAGAAACCAGCAAGGAGGTGCATCGCTGAGGAGTTTAGTGTGGATAAAGCGAGGGCTCTCATCCGCTTCTCTTCCCTGGGAGATGAGGGACTGGCTGGTAGAGCTATCCCGTAGCGAAAAAAAGGTTAGAGCTGTAAACAACCATTTGTTGGCCTGTTTTATTTTTTATTATTCAGTTTTAATTATAATAAATTGAAATAGAAAACATTTTATTTATTGGTAACATTATTTTTATGGAATTTTATGTTGGCAAAGCCGAATACACGCATCGCAAGTTATCTGATCACTCCTTTATTATTAATTTAATTTAAATGTTGACATTTCAATTATTCATATTTATTATTAATTATTATAAGCTATTATTGAATTTTAATTTTAGTAATTATGAATTTAAATTAAATGTTGACCTGGCTACTAGCTATATTAATTGTAACATTTGTATGCCGATAAGGCTGATCACAGCTTGTACTGTATTTTACTTCACTTCTTAATTTTACCTGTGTATCACAAATAAATAAATAATTATGATTTTGATTATGACTTTTTCTTTTGCTGAAGCGCCTAATCGCCCATAACATCTTCAAGCCTCGCTCATTAACTGGGTTTAGTCTAATTAGCAGAACACGGGTGCTAATCGCTTGATCTGGTAAATTTGCTTCTCATACCAACACCGCGAACAGCACAGGAGTTATCTGAGTTTCAGTGGGTATTCCCAGGGTCGATATAGACGCTAGTCGAGTCCGCACACGCCCGCTGCTTCGCGCAGATTATCCTGGTTAAAAAAGGGTAGCAAAGGCAGGTAGCAATAATGACGACAGTTGGGGTGGAAAGGTCCTTGAGTGGTGGCCGCGTACCGGGAGACGCAGCGTTGGTAGGCCTCGCACAAGGTGGACCGACCATCTAGTGAGGGTCGCGGTAAGCGGTTGGATGCGGACAGCGCAGAACATATCGGTATGGAGATCTTTGGGGGAGGCCTATGCCCAGCAGTGGGCGTCTCTCGACTGATGATGATGATGAAAGGCATGTGCTAATCGCAATCAATGCCATAAATAGATCGGCCTGTAGGCTAGAATCGGTGTAGAACCCAAATAGGTAAATGAGCTTCGCTTGGACACTTGCCACGAAAACTGGGGCGATACATCAATATTTAGGCACTGTCTGTGACGTTTTGAACGCGCAGACAGACATAAGGTATATTGGAGTATATAAATATAACAAGTTACACATCCTCAGGTTACGTTATACTCCGGGACCTGAGAGCTAAGGGCCCACTATACCGTGTCATATTATAGACATGGTTAGACTCGCTAACGTGAGAGCGACAAACAAAACGGCGACAATCGTTGCGGCGACAACACATTAGGCGACAAACGTGATGGCGACAATACGCTATGGCGACTAACGCTACAGCGACAGCACGTTGTCGCCGCCACGATTGTTACCGTTTTGTTTGACGCTCTCATATTGAGTCCCATGGTTACCTTATCAATATGAAAATACAAAAAATAACACAAATTCAGGAAAAACTATAAGAAAACCTCGATGATGGCGGGTTGAGCTCGATGGCTTCGTGATTTCACCGCTCTGGTTTCGTCTAAGAAAACAAAGCAACTTTCGCCATGGTAGATCCCGGGATGGGTTAATCAAAATTCGTAATCCCGAGGTTGTTACTGCAACCGCTTTAACCAACCCTCATTGGATCAGCGTGGTAGAGTTAAGGCCCAAACTCCTCATGTGTTTCTCCCATGTAGGAAGGCCTGTGCCCAGCAGTGGGACGTATATAGCCTGGTGATGATGATGACGCTAAGGTGGCTTATTACTATAGAGGTTTTTTTTATACAATTAGATGACAAAAAAGCTGACGGCCCACCTGATGGTAAGCGGTTACCGCCGCCTATAGACACCTATGCAATAACAAGGAAAAATCACTTGACATTGCAGGTGCGTTGTCATCCTGGGGCCTGAGATGAAATGCCGTCCATGCCCAGTAATCACACTGGCTACCTTTGCCTTCAATCCGAAACAGTGAACTGTTTCACGGCTGAAATAAGAAAGGCGGTGGTACCTACCCAGACGAACCTACATACGGCCTACCACCTAGTAAAGGCGGTTGGGCGGAGGTTAGGCGTAATTTAACCAGCGCTCGTTTGCTAGCTAGCACCTTCAACCAATCTTGAAATTTTATCGAAACTGCGAACATGCATATATACAATAAAAGTTCGCAGTTTCGATAAAATTTCAAGATGGCGGTTATATCCAATGATTTTTGACAGTTCAAAGCGATAAATGGCTTTATCATATCGCGTTTCGGTGGTCATGCTAGGCGGGCAGGCCGGATATGAAACATCTTTTTCATAACACCCCTCTTTTTTCGTCAGGGGTAGTGTGGCTTCAGTTTAGAATCGGGATTAATTAATACTTTTAATCCCTTACTAGCCCATGCGAGTCTCAACAATATATTATCGATGGTGTCCTGTAAGTAGGTAACTTCTCAAATTACTACACTCATGTCGTTGTCCCAGCATTCATCGATAAATTCTCCCGCAGACAAAACAAATTCGGAACAAAGGAATATTGAGTTAAATTAGAAACTTAAACCTGTCAAGCCACCGATTACACAATTGGTTTTATACTTGGGCTAAGTGGCTTTTTTTATTTAATTTTTGATACACCTATTATTTAGCCCTAAGGCCCCTAAGTAAGGATCATTAAGGGCTTGTGTTAAGGATACTAGTAGATAACGGGGAAATAATGATAATAAAAAAATAAAAAAAATCTTTTATTTCAGGCATAACCCATATCTTTGTTAGTAACAATGTTTCTTAACCTATGTTAGTAATAACTATTAATAACCATATAAATAAATGAATACATTAGGTAATATAAATACTCCCTTACAAGAATAAGTGAGTACTTAAATCACATAATAATGTGTATATAAATATTAGAAATGTACTAAATAAACCTATAAACATCCATGACCCGTGAACAAAATGCTCGTACTCATCATACAAACATTTGCTTCTACCGGGATTCAAACCCGGGACCTCCCGACCAAGTAGCCTGTATAGCAAGGGGCACTGACCACTCGGCCAGCCGATCGTCTTATTCAGCGCTTATAAAACTAACATTTACCAGTGTCTAGCATGCGGTAACCGCTTACTATCAGACGGACCGTAAGTTTAAGACCGTAAGACCGGACAGTAATCACGGGGAGTGGACAAAATCTCTCTCCACTATGTATTGATTGACAGGAAACAACATGGCGTCAAGGGACAAAATGGTTTTTTCCCTTACTGACATAATACGGGGACGGTTTCTCTTCTTCCCTAACACAGCGCGGCGTCACAGTTAATGGCGAAATATTTCCTTTTGACGGCTGCACAGCTTGACCCAACACCACCTGATGTGAAGCGGTAAGAAGAGTCCATATGCGAAGACAGCTAGTGCAGTTCAGACACTGCTCTAGCCGCCTCCACCTTGCCGGCCTTTTTCACGCCTCTCTTGAAGGAATCCGTGTTATAGGAAGGAGAGAACACATGTGCTGGCAAAGAATTCCAAGTTCAATTCCAAGTTCTGGAAGTACGACAAAGAAATGAGGCACTCAATTTCTTTGTGCGCGATGTTGAGTATAGACAGTGAATTGATGACTCCGAAGACCGGCACGCGTGCTCCTGAGCAGGAAGGGGAAGGTGGGATAAGGTCGAAGAGCTCTTCAGAAGGCTCTCCGTGATATAGCCGATAAAAGGCGCTAAGCGACGCAATGGTGTAGGTATTTGAAAGATGTGAAACATTTTTATGAACTATTATAGCCCATGTTTTAATTTATCGTCGTATTGTCCCCAACACCTTCCTGTAAGTATAAGTAAAGGGCGATACTCGCGAATATTCTGCATTTTAATAAGGATTAAATCCTATATTTCCTACTAATATTATTCTTGTTTACAAATTTTAATATGCTAAGTTAACTAATCAATAAAGTATTTACAAAAGTCAAAACATGAACGAAAATAATATCGATCGAAAAAGTAAGAAACCCAACAATATCCTTCTCCAAACTTTTTGCGTTTCAAAAATAAATAGAGAAATATTTAAACCTAAACTAAATTTGTTTGTTTAGTTTAGACCAAAAAGTTATAGAAGGGCGAAAAATTTAAATAGTGAAAGCTTTAGTTTTAGACAAGTGCTGCCATCTTCAGACTTATTATGCGAGTAATTAAAATATAATAAAACTAGAAAAATTTCACGTCCTGAGGCAGGAATCGAAACCGCGACCTTTCGCAATCCGGGCGACTGCTCTGACCACTGAGCCACCCAGGACTTGGGATGTCCCTGTGAAATTCTTCTAGTCTATCTTGTATTTGCGTTTATGAGCTAACGTCCACCCTACAATGTCGAAATATTCTATTTCAACATCCGAAACGAGTATTTTTTAAAATACCGACGATTCGGTTAAGTTGGGGCAGTGCTTTCAAATAGAAAAATTTTTCACAGGGACATCCCAAGTCCTGAGTGGTCAGAGCAGTCGCCCGGATTGCGAAAGGTCGCGGGTTCGATTCCTGCCTCAGGACGTGAAATTTTTCTAGTTTTATTCTATTTTAATTACTAAGTAATTTTTCAAACATTTATAATAATGTTAAAATCAATAATTAAGAATTATTATGCGAGCTTTTGCGACCAGATATCACAGTTTTTTATTTGATTTTACTCCACTGAAATATGTTTTTTTCTAAGATAAGCAGACCGCAATAAAATGTATCTACATAATAATAACAAACAATTGATGAAATATGTAATTAATTGTGTTCTGCACTTTCAAAGTGTTACACGGTGTTAGGGTGTCACCACAGAGAACTTTTGTACAAAGTAGTTTTATTGGCTCACTAAGAGATGGCGCTGTCATCAGTTATTACATCAGTATTAAATAAGAGGCATCTTAGAAATGTTTTTAAAGGAAAAAAAGTAAAATGAATGTTTTAGAAAATAAATATCATTTTATTTAGTAATAACTTAAAAATAGATGTTTAATACATTTTAGTAAGTAATACTGCATTCTCCGCGTTTAAAAGCACAAATCCTTCACTTTCTTTGATTTGGAATATTTCATTATCCTTCAATTCATCCTTTTTTCCTTCGTCTTCCGTAATTTTTATATACAATTCCGAACTAGCATTATCCTTTTCAAGCCCAGAAGCGCCATCTGTCGACAACTCCTTGTCCTTGTCTTGTTTCGCGTGCTTGGCAAATAGGTGGCGTCGTAGTCCGCGGATTCGTGTATAGATGGCGCCACAGTGCTCGCAAGAGAATGCTTGTGATCGCTCATGTACGGACGCTACGTGCTCATCTAAACTTAATTTGTAGCCGAATTTCTTGTTGCAAATTGTACACTGCGGGCATAAAAAATAAATTAGTATGATAAAGATATTATATCAAATACAACAAAGTTAGGAAATCTGAAAAATACTCGAAAAAAGAACTTAATACATTGCAACAAGGTTCAAATTGGTATGCGATTTTACTAAATCGATTTTTTTTCACTAACTAGAAAAAGTAACAAAACATAACTTACTATTTCTACATAATTTGCCACGAAATGTGCTAGTTCAATTATTATACTCTATAATGAACTTGTAACAAAGTTAATACATAGTCAATACATACACTTATACACTGACTTTTTTTTATTTTATTTTTATATACTATTAGATGACAAACAAGCTGACGGCCCACCTGATGGTAAGCGGTTACCGCCGCCTATAGACACTTGCAATAACAAGGGAAAATCACTTGATATTGAGGTGCGTTGTCATCCTGAGGCCTAAGATGAAATGCCTTCCATGCCCAGTAATTACATTGGCTACCTTTACCTTCAATCCGAAACACAGCGAGCTGTTTCACGGCTGAAATAAGAAAGGCGATGGTACCTAAACCCAGTCGACCCTACATACGGGCCTACCACCTAGTGACTGCACCAGCGTTGCCAGAAGGTTACTTTTGTAACCTTTTAGGTGATTTTTAACTCCAAAAGGTTACTGCTAGGTTACACTACTCAAAAGGTTACTTTTAGGTGATTTTTAGAAAGTAGAATTCATTCATAATTTCTTACATAAAACCTGAGTCAAACAGAACGCTCTTTTATTTATTTATCAGTCAGCTACCGCTAAACTTTATTCGTAGAGTGTTTGTAGTGTAGTGTCTAATTTATGGCAATTTCTGGTTTGTATGAAAAGCTAAGAGTAGTCTTATTCAACAATAATACTGGTTTTCTAAAAATCCTCTGATAACTGCCCAATATTTTCGACTTGAAAGTATGTATGAAAAGTCGAGCGACGTAAACGCTTTTGATTTGTTTAACTTTGATAGGTATTGTTTCTGTAAATCAATGAACAATCGATCGACATGTATCTATTCTATCAACTATTAATACCTTCCCACTGAAAAAAATATGAAAGGTTACTTTCCACACTAAAAGGTTACTTTTTTATGCACTTTAGGTTACTTTGACTAGACCCGGCTGGCAACACTGGACTGCACCTATTAGGTACACACGACAGTCCATCAAGTGTAAAAGTTGCCTACGAAAGCCGCCTCTATTAAGCACGCAATAACGGCGGTCTCAAGGTCAAACTGTTTTAATTTCCCATCATAATATCTTACCTCAAACTTCTTCTGACCCAGGTGTGTCCTGGCGTGGGCTCTGAGGTTGGAACTGGAGATACATCGCTGTGGACATAACTCGCAGCTGTAGGGGCGTTCGCCAGTGTGTTTACTGGAAAAGATGGATTAAAACCTTTATATAATTACGGGGCATGGACGGCATTTCATCTTAGCATAGCTTAGATGACAACGCACCTGCAATATCAAGTGATTTTCCTTTGTTATTGCAGGTGTCTATAGGCGGCAGTTACCGCTTACCATCAGGTGGGCCGTCAGCTTGTTTGTCATCTAGTTGTATATAAAAAAAAAATCCTGAACCTCAATGGCGCCAAACGCCAACGATCTTAACACGCCACTGATTATTCACTCCTAGTCAAACGTTAGAGCACCATAGAATACAAAATAGGGGCAGAAGGTTAATAATATTTATACACTCACACCTATTATCTAGCCCAAAGTAAGCATCATTGAGAGCTTGTGTTATGGATACTAGATGACGGATGAATATTGATAATGTGTACAGGATGGTGCCATCAATACGACAGTAAATTAAAACTTAAGCTATATTAGTTCATAGAAATGGGAAAATCAAGGGAAATTTATTTATTTATTATGACCACTTAGCCAGTTAGTCTAGCTCAATTAAGTATCGGACTAGGCATTCCATTGAGCGGAGAATCAACCAGATGGCGACAACATAATATGTAAGCCAAATTATTTGATTTGAAGGAAAGGAAATTTTTAGCTTAATGATTCATTTCTTGTTACTTATTATTGACCACCTAAGTGAGAGATATAAAAGAGTGATATATATCTGTCGATCAGAAAAATATCTATGTCACTCTTTACTTTTATGTGATATATCCTGTGCAAGTCGTCTACTCAGAACGAAGCTTACAGATGTACCGATACGAATGAACGGCCTACGACTACGTCCAATCAGTATTAATTAATAATAATCATATTGGATCGACCACTTTACACACGTCGCGATTAGCTGTGACCTTGAGATCGGTTCCGACCAAGTTGGATGTATGTTTTGTCACTGTGTGCAAACGGCGGAGGCACTGACGCGCTCACATACAACCAGCTCTCGGTGGGTTTGTATAAAGATAACATATATCTTTCTTTTTTTTTATTATGGGCTCGCTTATATCTTGTATAGAGAAATATCGATGATTTGGGGCTCGCTTATATCTTGTATAGAGAAATATCGATGATTTGGATATGTTAACTTTGCATTTAATTTTATTTTATTATTTCTAACATTATGATAAATTTACTAATAAAAATCTAAACTAAAAAAATTCACGCCCTGAGGCGGGGATCGAACCCGCGACCTCCCGCAATCCGGGCGACTGCTCTAACCATCTGAGCTACCCAGGACTTGGGTGAACCCTGTGAAATTCTTCTAGTCTATCTGTTTATTCGTTATAAGCTAACGTCTACCCTACAATGTCGAAATATTCTATTTCAACATCCCAAACGAGTATTTTTACAAATACCTACGATTCGGTTAAGTTGGGGCATTGCTTTCAAATATTCTTAATTTTTATATTTAACATTATTATAAATGTTTGAAAAAAATATTTACTAATAAAAATCAAAACTTATTTCAAACATTTATAATAATGTTAAATAAAAATATTAAGAATTATGATAAATGTTTATTACATATATTCTTAATTTTTTATTCAACATTACTATAAATGTTTGTTGTTTTTATTAGTAAACAATTTATTACATATTTCGTTTCTATAATCATGTGATCATACCGTATATGAACGGTGAGCGAAGACTTTTGGGACGTCCGGTAGTTGCAATGTGGACATACATGCTGCTTAGTGCCCGTGTGCGTCAACTTGTGTTTGTGTAGGTAGTCCTGCCGTGTGAAAACACGACCGCATGTCTGGAAAAATATCAAGCGTTTAAAAAGTATCAATTTGTTAACAGGTGGTAAGCAAAAACAAAGCAAGCCCATCCCAGATGGGTTAATCAAAATTCGTGATCTCAAGATCCTATGTACTATGGATGCCAAGTTAAACCATTGGTCCCAGTTGTTATTGCAACTGCTTTAACTGACTCACCAACCCAAATTGATTCAGCATGGTGGTGTTCTGGGTCAAGCTCCACGCTTTTTCCCCAGGGTGACCGCATAAATCAAATCCATATCAATATTATGTTGCTTTTAATGCGATATTTCATAACAACATAATATTCAGGTGTGTGGTAGCCAGTGAAAACACTAGGGCCACCTTATTAATTCCAACTATTACTGCCTCACACTGCTGGGAACAGTCCTCCCTAGATAAGAGAAATACATAAGGACTTTAGGCTGTAAAATCACCATACCAGTGGTGGATACATAGGGGCATGGAGGAGCTTGAGAAAGCAAATTTTTAGTGACTCATTCCAGGATTGACCATGACGAAAGATGCTCTGTTTTCTTAATGAAAACCAGAGCGCATGAACCACTATGGCACCAAACTCTTCATACAAGTATAATATCATATAATCACTTAAATTTAGTTATTTTATCCTTTTTAGTGTTTTGAAGTCAGACGCACAAGTAGTGTTCAAGGTGCTACAATCATATATAAGCTATGGTAAGCACATACAATCAGGCAAACTGTTTGCAATGCCACCCTTACTGTAACAAAGATAAGAGTGATTTTGCATTGTTCCCTGTAATTACTGGGCATGGACAGCATTTCATCTTAGGCCTCAGGATGACAACGCACCTGCAATATCAAGTGCTTTTCCTTGTTATTGCAGGTGTCTATAGGCGGCTGTAACCGCTTATCACCAGGTGGGCCGTCAGCTTGTTTGTCATTTAGTTGTATAAAAAAAAAAAACAGTGGTTTTGCTATCTTAGTTGCTAAAAAAATTACAGAATGGTTTGTTATTTAATACTTACTTCACAAACATAATTCTTTTTGCTAGTATTGTGTACCAACATATGTTCTTTTAAACATAACTTTGTTTTGAATAGGGAATAACATTTGGCACATTGAAATATTTTTTCTGGCAACTCTACAGAAGGATTTTCTCTATGGTCTCTCATATGAGCTTCATACATACTTCTTCTGGGTAAAAACCTATTGCATTTACCACACTTATATCCTTCTTTAAGACCTTTACAAAAATTGATTTCATGAGCTAACCTCGCTTTGCGAGTTTTGAAGCGTTTTTCACATCCAAAACATTTGAAAATACTCCCTCCTTCAATACCATGGTTTAAAGAGTTATGCATAGACAAATTTTCTTTACTACCTAAATCAGTCCTACAAATATTACAATAGCTAACTGATCTCTTTGGTATATAGTTTTTCTTTTTTACCAAAGACACATCTTTTTTATCTGTTGTTCGTTTTAAACTTTTTATATTTGACCTTAACTTTTTAGTTTTAAATTTCTTTGATTTTTTAGTATCTCTAACTTTTTCTTCTCTGTCACTATTCCCCAAATCATTATCGGATAATTGGTAAAAACTATCGCAATCTGAATAGCCATTGGAATATTTTTTTAATTTAGATACAAATCTTTTTGGTCGTGTTTTCTTTTTATCTAAACTATGTTTGTCATCATTTAAGATATTGTGATTATTTATATCACCAATAGACTCCTCGAAATAATCAAGAATTGTTACTACTGTGTCCTTTTGTTTATTATTTATTTTGTTGTTTATGTACTCAATTTTAACTTGATTAGATGTCCCTGCATCACTGATATAATGATTATTTTTTATGTCTTGTAGCCTCTTGTTCGTCTCTCGGCAGAAATTTCTAAAATTGTGGAAGTCTTCCACTTTATGACAACAAGTATTGCATGCATTACGAGGGTAGCTGTTTTCTCTGAGATCTAAGTCTAAGCAGTCTCTGATTTTGTCTACGAGTTGGTTAATAGTTACACCATCATTCTGTTCTGTTTTTGGAACTATTTCTCTCACAGCTTCTTGATTCCAACACAGTCTACAGACGTTTTCTTGATTAAAGTAATCACGTGTGTATAAATAACTATTTAAAATGTCGATATTGTAAGACATATTGATTGCAATTGTAAAATATTTTATCGGTAGACTGGGTAAAATAAATTATAAAATAAAATAGAACTTGTTTTAGTTCGAGTTTATTTATTTTGATTTTGACAGATTAGAAAGAGTATGTCACTTTTAAACTTTTTTTATATTATTTTTGTTTTTTTTTCGTTCATACTTTCTATGAAGGGAAGGCAAAGGAAACTAACGCCCATACAGCCATGTCTTCACTGGGCCTAATTCTAGGAACACACTTTTATTCTAAATTTAAGTACAGTATATCTCTTTCTCGCCATAAGTAATAAGAAAGATAAAAAGAATCTGTTTAGAGCTGTCACTTAAATTTAGATAGATTTCAAAGAAACCATAGACAATTTTAGGCGGCATGTACGGAGGTGCCTCTTAAACACTGCATTTTAGCATGTTCAATAAGGTCGAAAATTGAACGCACCTTTCTAAATGTCAATTTAGATAACAGCCATCTTTTTTGTATTCATTTTGAGAGAAAGAAATAGACTGAACCTAATTATAAACTTAGCATGTGTTCGCCAGAATTAGGGCCATTTTTTCTTCATTTATTGCATTGATATGCTAGTGTTACACATTTCAAAGCATCTTAGGAGTATTTGACGCGAAATATAATGATGACAGTCTCCATATGATTCTACTTAAAGAGGTGGATCACCATAAAAAATTCTAATTCTAATAATCTTTGTCTTATAAAATCACTTGTTTTATAAAACAACACACCACTTTTACAACACACCAAATCCCGTCCAACACACCCGATTTTTTTTGTTGTTGAATACTTTCTAGAGGAGGCAAAGGGGCAAGCCCATACAGCTATTGTATTTTTCTTAATTTTGTTTTTACAAGCTGTTTATGAGGCTTCTTTGATGAGGTGGATAACTACTTAAACAAAAACTACCAAGGATACCACTAAAAAGATATACTTTCTGCATTCATTTTTATTTTCAACGTTACGTATAAAAGTTTTTATAAGCTTTTTCGAAAAACGTTTACACTCAGATTGTAAAGGAATTGAGGTGGCCATTATAAATAATAGCCCTAACCAAGAATGAAAGCGTGTCTGTGTACACAAAAATATGTTACATTTGCTCAAAAGTTGACTTTTGCATGTGTGTCTAGCGTGCAGTAAGTAAATCTTTTCTACACTAGTGCCTTTTGCTTACCTTCTGCATATCATCCATATGCATGAAGATTTTTAGTCAGTTTCACCTTTATACATAAAAAAACCTAGAGATTAACCAGATACCGCCGTGTTGCAGAGTAGTAGCCAACTATTCTATAACTTTAACTTATCATTACTGTAGTTTTTTTAAACAACTAGATGACAAACAAGCTGACAGCCCACTTGATGGTAAGCGGTTACTGTAAATGTAAATCTAATCAGAGTAATAATATGAAACCGATTCCGTTCTGACGCGTCACGTCAGAAGGCGTCAGATAAATGTAAATCCGGCTTAACGTAGACTATGTCACGGGCGGTAGCTATTATTTAATAAAAAGTAAACAGTAGGTACGCCTAGTCAAAGTTTCAATCGAAACTAAACGAAAACTATCATCGCCGTGTTCATCTTTCAAGTCCAAAATTCAAAAGCAACAGAGGCGCTGCTGTGGTTTACATACAATTAAACAGTTATCATGTCATGACGACGAACGTTTTCGGATCACTTCGACGGAAACTTACACTAGGGTCACAAGAGGAACAGAACAGGTATCGATAATATTCTAAGCAGGACAGCTTGTTCCAACCCCTTTAACCCACCAACCCGCATTGGGCCAGCGTGGTGGTGTTATGGCTCAAACTTTTTATCTATTTCTCCCATGTAGGAAGGCTTGTGCCCAGCAGTGGGGAGTGTACATCACTAGTCAGTGGGAATGATCATTCAAAAGATACACCTGGCGGTTGTCAGAAATTATTAGATTTTGTATTATGGTATTCTTATATTATTTATTAAGCCTGGCAACAGTAATGTTTTAGTGTCACGTATGACAAGTTGCTCTGTCTTCTCTCTTGCCGCCACCGAATTAAAATGTAAAATATGTAAGCTCTTTCTCAAATATTAAACTAAATTTAAACAATGTGAAGTTCTTTTTGTCAACCCCGAAAACTTTTCACGCTCTATTCCACTGCATCTTCATAGGCATAACTTTATAACAGCGGTGTCATAGGGAATGAATGCCTTGTGCGAGGTCTGTCTTCGGCATAAACGAAAAAGATGCAAAAAATTTTCGGAATTCTTAGAGAATAGCTCTCCATAATTAACATCTTGTCTTAACAAAGTTATTTACAAAAGCTTTTATATAAATTACCGCGTTTTAACTTTCTGTTTTGTACATTTACAAAGCTTATTCTTAATAGTTATAATAATGAATCTAATTAAAATGTAAACTAAGTATAAGATAATGAGCACAAGCAGTATGACGTCAACCATCCATCTTTGATACCACGTGTACAGCTTCGACGTTGAACGGAGGTGGATCGCCCCTGGAAGAAGAAAAGTCGCCATTCAATGGTCTTTTCATACAACTAGGTAGATGACAAACAGGCTGACTGCTCAAATGGTGGTAAGTGGCTACTGGTGCCTAACAGACTCCTGCAATGACAATAAAAAAAACCACCTAGCGCTATATCATTCGTGTGACCAAAGTTGGGAGCGCCGTGCGTGACTGTCATCGGGCCTAATTCTGAAGACACACTCTTAAGTCTCTAAGTCTAAATTTAATCACAGTAAAGGTCGATTCCCACATATCAGACAAGCCTCAGTTCCGGCACAGATCCGGCACAGATCCGGCACAGTTCCGTATCAGTGCTTCAGTGATTCAATTCACACATGTCAGTGCCCGCTCAGTTCACGGAGCTTCAGTGAAAACGTGTCCGTCGTCAATCGTGATTGTATTTCGTATCCATATATTTTGCATGAGATAAATCATCTCTAAATAGAGATAAAACTCTATATTCACGAACCAATTCTATTAATCGCTCGTCCTCTATTTTGTTTTTGTTGATGTCGGCGTCCGAGATCCGTCAGTGATCCGTCACTGAACGGACAAGTGGAGATACGTTCATAGATAATGTATGAAATAATATTTCGCACTGATACGGAACTGTGCCGGATCTGTGCCGGAACTGAGGCTTGTCTGATATGTGTGAATAGACCTTAAATCTCTTTCTCGTTATATGTAATAGGAAAAAGATAGCAAGAATTTGTTTAGAGCTGCCCGTTCGCCGGAGCTGCCAACTAAATTTAGACAGATTTCAAAGGAACCATAGACAATTTTAGACGGCATGCACGGAGGTACCTCCTAAATAGTGCATTTTATCACGTTCAATAAGTTCGGAAATTGAACGCACGTTTCTAAATGTCAAATTATATGACCGCCATCCTTTTCGTATTCATATCTAAAGAAAGAAATGCGCTAAACTTAAATTTAGACTTAGCATGTGTTCAATGCTAGCAAGCGACTGAGTGCAGCGCGGTCGCCGCACTTGAGCAGAACAAACTACACTTAGAGATGGGTGGTGTTTCTCTATACTTTTTGATTATCTCAATAAAAAAAAAGCAAATTATAATAGCGTCTACCTTTAGTCTCTATGGCCAGTTCTACGTGATATGATATTAGTTTTTTGGGCGGCACTAGTCGGTTTCTGAACACTTTTGATAATTGCTGTGCTTTTTTGTAGTATCTGAAACAAAAAATACTTAGATTTACTATCTGTCTATAACGAGTCACACACTGGGCAGATACGAGTGGCTTTTAAATAATGCATTTTATGATATTAACAAATATTTAAACCATAATAAAAGTATGAATGTATTATTATGACATTAAAATTATATCAAAATTCTAACGAATTCATAGGATTTTATTATTGTATACCCGATAAAGGTAACTGTTGGCTAACTCACTGTGTTGCAATAGCACCTGTAACAGTTTGACATATGAGTTAGAATATGTTCAATTCTACGATAATATTTTATCTGCGTAGGTAGGTACCTAAAAAAATAAAATTATCTGACAGTTACACGAATTAAGAAAATCAAATTCCAATTACCTGTCGTCGCTCAACATTTCATTCAGTTCCTCCTCCATATCTTGAGCTATACGCTTGAATTCCACCATCCTAGCGAAGCCCGCCATGACAGCTCGTTGCGCGTTGGAGGGCTGGTCTCCGAAGATTGGAATGGTCAGGAGGGGAACTCCCGCGTTGATCGCTTCGAGAATACTGAGCAGGCCACCGTGAGTGATGAACACTTTTACTTTGGGATGTGCTGAAAATAAATTATCAGTGCTACCATATCAATTCTGATTAACAAACATCATAGGTAGTTTTTAAATATCGGAATAGGGACAAATATTTTAACCGCCTTTGTGGTCTTGTGGTTGAGACCACCTACCTCAGATCTAGAGGTCTAAGATCGATTCCCGTGGGGGCAGAAATTTTCTACTCGGCTTGGTTGCTGGAAGGGTTTTTCTATGTCCGTCTGGCTAGCTACCACCATCTGAGGTATAAGTCTGCCGTCAGTAATGTTAGCAGTGTTGTTGTGTTCCGGCAGTTGGAGGTAAGATAGCCAGTTCCTCTGTGGTTGAGGAATCCGGGTGTAGCTCGCTTCCATCGTCGGCCTTATCTTCACTTACCATCAAATGAGATGAAGGCCAAGAGTTACCGGGTTTAGATAAAAAAAAATGCAAGGCCTGTCTCTCCAGCTTTATGTTTAGTGGGTACTTGTGCTGTGGCATGGACGGCATTTCTTATTAGACCCCAGGATGACAACGCACCTGCAATATTAACTGATTTTGTTATTTCAGGTGTCTATAGGCGGCGGTAACCGCTTACCATCAGGTGGGCCGTCAGCTTGTTTGTCATCTACTTGTATATTAAAAAAAACATGATGGTAGGAATGCATCACCACTGCAGCACAAGCAGACAGTCAATAGTGTTCTAGTCATAATCCCAGCACAATCATCATCATCATCATCACCAGCCTATATACATCCCACTGCTGGGCACAGGACTTCCTACATGGGAGAAACACATGAGGAATTGGGGCCATAACACCACCACGCTGGTCCAGTGCGGGTTAGTGGGTTAAAGCGGTTGCAGTAACAACTGGGACCAACGGCTTGACGTGCCTTCCGAAGCTATTAAAATCTATTGTGAGAGCTAATTAATGTTTGAATAACTAAACTAGAAAAAAATAATGTCCCTGGGACGGGAAACGAACTCCATGTTTTATTTTTTTATTGTTATTTTAGTTAACACATTGAGCAATATCAGGGAAAGTATTTATACCACCGCGTGAGCGTCTGTGATTGGTCGCCGACTCGGTACACGACCCACTAGTTGTAAGCGTTGAAAGTAGAATAAAAGTAGTCAAGGCAATAGGATTGTGAACAGCCCGTTATGAGCAGAAAGGGCAAGCGGCTCCGCAAGGCCTCGCCCTCAGACCCGCCCAGCAAAGCCATTAAGGCTAACTCTGGCGCCCCTCGCCCAGCCTCGCCAACTCCCGAGCCGAGCCAACAGCGCAAGGCAGCCCCCCCACCGCCCGTCTTCATCCAGGACAAACAGTCCTGGGACTCCATTTCTGCGGCTATGTCCGCCAAGCGTGTGAACTTCACGCACGCAAAATCTTGCGCCACCGGTATTCGGGTGCAAGTACCGTCGTCCCAGGACCACAGGGACTTGACTAGGTTCCTTCGGGAAGCCAAAATTGGCTTCCACACTTACACGCTCCCCGAGGAGCGCCTTCTCAGGGTAGTCATCAGAGGGCTGCCCAAGGAGCTGCCCACTGAATCAGTGAAGGCAGACCTCGCGCAGCAGGGTTACCCTGTTCTTCAGGTACACCGTCTCTATAGACGGGACAAATCCCCGCTAGACTTAGTGCTAGCAGTCCTCTCCCTCACTACCGAGGGCAAACAAATTTTCAATGTGCGCACTATTTGCCACATCTCCGGCCTTAGGGTCGAGCCCCCAGCCCCCACACAAACGTGGCGCCCTCGGGCAATGCCACCCCTGCCAGCTTTACGGGCACTCTGCCCGTAACTGCTTCGCCAAGCCCCGTTGTGTGAAATGTCTGCAGGACCACGCAACTGCTGACTGCACACGCCCACGGCAGCCTGACCCTGCCAACCCACCCGGCTGTGTACTGTGCGGTACCCTGGGACACACCGCGAACTATCGCGGTTGCCCCAAGGCCCCGCGCAGACCCGCCCCTCGCGCCTTTGCGCCCTCCGCTCCCGCCGCAACCTCTCTCAGACCGGCGTTCCCCATGCTCCCTCCTCCGAGCAAGCCCAACCCGTGGGTTAAGCCATCAGCTCCACAGCCGTTGGTATCCTCCCAACCACCACACAAGCCCCTGTCGGCTCCGGTCACTACGACCAAGCCTCAGGCTGCGGCGCCGGCGCCTAAGCCCTCTCCTCCCACTTCGCGGGCCTCTGCCAACATCGCGGCGGACTTGGAACTAGTGCTGGGACTGATCGACGTCATTGACATCGATGAGATCTCAACACTAGCCACCAAGTTACGCGCGGCGAACGGGCAAGTCCAGCCCCTGATTACTGCTCTAATGGAGCATAATCACCTCGTCACGTCTCTTAAGACACTTACGGCCCAACCCACACCAGTTTAAAAATGAAGCCACGCTCTCTGACCTTAGCGTTTTTTAACGCAAACTCAATACAAGGTCAAAGAGACGAGATCGCCGCCTTTCTCGTCGACCACACAGTCGATATCCTCCTTGTCCAGGAGACATTCCTAAAGCCCTCTTTGCGCACACCACGCATAGCCAACTACAACACTATCCGTAATGATAGGGATGGCCGCGGTGGCGGCACCCTAATCTATTACAAGCGGTCGCTTCATTGTGTCCCGCTCGATCCCCCGAGTCTCTCTACCATTGAGGCTTCAGTCTGTCGACTAGGAATGACTGGCCATCAACCAATTACCATCGCGTCAGTATATCTCTCTCCACAAAAAGTCTTACACAGGGCCGATCTCGAAGCTCTGTTTGCTATGGGAGGCGCCGTCATTCTTGCCGGCGACTTCAATAGCAAGCACACTCAGTGGAGCTGCACCTCAACTAACCGTAATGGGAGGTTGATGAGCAGCTACGCAGACGAGCTACTCTTCGATATCGTTGTCCCTATGTCGCCCACCCACTACCCCAGCCAAACGTCTTACCGTGCGAACCCACTTGACATGGCGCTTCTACAGAACGTAACGCTTCCGCTACGCTCTATAGAAACTATACATGCTTTGGATTCGGACCACCGCCCCGTAGTTCTTCATCTCGGCTCCCTTACGGACCCGACCCCGGCCACCAAGACGGTGACGGACTGGGAGAAGCTTACGAGTTTACTCGAGGCTCCTAACAGTCCGGCGCTCGACTCGATCCCCGATCTCATTACCTCCCGTCAAGATACAGAGCACGCGGTCGAGGCCCTCAGTAGCCACCTCAGCTCAGCAATGAGCGGAGCGTCCAAGGTAGTCCCAGCGATGGATAACCACCGCTGGAGGCTACCGGACGATCTAAGGCGGCTGTTGACGGCCAAGAACGCTGCTATTCGCGCATATGACTCCTATCCCACCGACGAAAACCGCTCGCGCATGCGGGCTTTACAGAGGACTGTAAAGCAGCGCATGCGCGAGTTCCGTAACGATCGATGGGATAACCTACTTAAAGACATCTCGCCATCCCACCAGGCTTACTGGAGGTTGGCGAGAACCTTTAAGTCGGACACGGAGTACACTACCCCGCCCCTCCGAAAACCTGACAACTCTATCGCTTTCGAAGACGATGAGAAAGCCGAATGTCTGGCCGACAGTCTGGAAGCTCAATGCTCTCCCAGTGCTCTCCCTGTAGACCCCGAACATGTCCTGCTGATAGACACTGAAGTCGAAAGTCTCTCCTCTATCCAGCCGACATCTACTTTCTCTCCGGTCACTGTTGACGAGGTGCAAACGATAATCAAAGAACTCCGTCCCCGAAAAGCCCCAGGCTCAGACGGCATCTCAAATAGGGTCCTTAAGATCCTCCCCGCCCAACTACTGTTCCTTCTAGTCTCCATTTTCAACGGAGCCATGTCCAACTGCATCTTTCCCGCTCAGTGGAAAGACGCGGAGGTCATCGGCATTCGCAAGCCTCGTAAAGACGCCTCCGACCCTTCTAGCTATAGACCTATAAGTCTACTCAAGTCCCTTGGCAAGCTCTATGAGCGTGTCCTTATTGCCCGCTTAAGAGACTATGTATTCTCTAACAATATCCTTATCAACGAACAGTTTGGCTTCCGCGCCAACCACTCGTGTATCCACCAAGTGCACCGCTTAACGGAGCATGTCCTCAAAGGCCTCCGTGCCCCGGCCCCTAGTCGCCCCATTGGTACAGGAGCGCTTTTCTTTGACGTGGCGAAGGCATTCGACAAGGTCTGGCACAATGGCTTAATTTACAAGCTATATCAACTCAAAGTGCCAGACAGTCTCGTACACATCATACGAGACTTCCTGTCGAATCGCTCCTTCCGCTATCGCGTCGACGGAACACGCTCTCTCTCCCATCCGATACGAGCCGGAGTCCCCCAGGGCTCTGTGCTGTCCCCCTTGCTCTTTTCACTCTATGTAAACGACATTCCCAAGACCCCGGGCGTCGAACTCGCACTTTTTGCGGACGACACAGCCCTCTACATGTCGCACCGAAATCGCAAATTCGTTGCCAAAAAACTCCAATCTGCCGTGAACACCTTAAGCGATTGGTTCCGTAAGTGGAGAATCGAGGTAAACCCAGACAAAAGCGCTGCTATTTACTTTTGTCGGGCTCGAACCTCTCCCCTGCCCCCTATCACTCTATTTGACCGCCCCATTCCATGGGTTAGTAAGGTTAAATATCTGGGTGTCACCCTTGATCATACATTATCGTTTGCACCTCATATCAAAATAGTCCGCGATCGAGCCTTTTTTGTGCTCGGGCGACTTTACCACCTTCTGGGGAAGCGAAGTAAAATGTATCTTAGAAATAAGACGACACTTTACAAAGCTGTTGTCCGCCCCATTTTGACCTACGCTAGCGTAGTGTTCGCCCATGCCCCAGACAAATCCCTGCATAGACTACAGGTCATACAGAACCGTTTCATGCGCATGACCACCGGGTGCCCCTGGTACATGCGCAATGTCGATCTCCACAGGGATTTCGACCTCCCAACCCTCTCTCAAGTCATGAAAGACGCCTCCAGGCGCTACTTTGACAAAGCACCCCACCACTCTAACCCGCTCATAGTAAGAGCCTTCGACTACTCTCCCGATGTAAACGCCCCGACCCGTTTACGTAGGCCTAGGAATGTCCTCCACGACCCTGACGATCCGATCACGAGCGCAAATGCCCTCGCACACACTAGCACATCACGCACTAGCCACACATTTGTTATACACCGCACTCGTCGAACAAGGGTGCGAAGACCCGGTCTACACTCGTCGCGCTTTACCAGGTACAGACATGTGCCTGGGCGCTTCTCTCCCATTCCTCCACGACACGACTCACCTGAGCCGAGGTCCGAGCCCTTAGAGGCACCCTCAGGTTTGTCGCTCCCTCATGGCTCGAGCGCCCTGGAGACTCTAAGAGTCAGCGGGACACCTCCTCCGGAGGTGATGCCTGACGATTAGAAATCCTCCAGAGGCGAATTCGCCCACCAAGGCTTGAGGACTCACCAAGGTTCTCGCCTCCTTAAAAACCCCGGTTACGCTGTAAAGGCCATCTGCGGCCAACAGCAATAGTCATTAAAAAAAAAAAAAAAGGATTGTGAACATTGTAACCGAAGTTTGAAGAATTTATCATTGTTTCAAAAACTTTATTTATATTGTTTTGAAAGGAAATATTTCTATTAGTATTAACTATAAAAAGTGTTGTATCATGAGCGAACATAATACATAGGTTTTCCATAGCCTTTGGTAATTTAGTACCACAAAAGAGGACCACGAATGCTCCCTTGCGGCATTCCCATGAAGTCATCTGCTGAAGCATCCTAGACTTACCCAGCACACTGGCTTGCGGCATCCACTTTCTGACATGCAGATTCTTAGGCGCTCCTGGTAGCTCACTCTCAAATTTCCACAGTACCAAGCAAGGTACTTTGCCCAGAGTATCCGCAATGGTGGCTCGCGTCTGCTCTGGAAGACTGCTGGACTTGGCCACGGAACCCAAGCTGAAGTATACCACGCATTTGGCCGAGTCCATCAGGTCTTGGAGGTCCTAAAAACGATGGTCGTGATATTAATTCTGACGAAGAAAGAACCATTGCTGTAAGCTGGTTTTTGCCTTAGTATATATGCAATAATGATCCATTACTAAGAGACAGCTGTCTGGACGTGTTTCCCTCGTGAAAAAAAGGATTCGGCAGAATATCAGCGCTCTGTATAACGCGAAATAGTTAGACCGATCCCGCGAAATCGTTTTTCCGTGCATTATATTTCGGCATTCGCGTTTTTCCGCGATCTTTTTGTTTGAACTAGTATAATTTCTTGGTCCTGCTTTTATGTACCTAATAGCGAAAATTCTTTTGCCATCAATCCTAATTATTTAAATAGCCAAATTTCTTATTTAACATCATGTTTTTATACATTTTTTTAGACGTATTTTTTAAGAAGCATAATTTCTTAATACTTTATGTACTTATACGGGAATATTACTCCTTGTCTTCACTAGATAATACACTGTACAAGTCTATCGTAAAGTTTTTTCATCACATCATGTCAGCCGAAGTACGTCCACGGCTGGACAGAGGCCTCCTTATTGGAGGCCTACCGACACCTCGTCTCCCGATCCGCGGACGTCATTCGAAAATCTTCTGACCCCATCGGCCGTCAGTCTTGCGAGCAATGTGGCCCACCCACTGTCACTTCAGTTTTCTTGAGGCTATTGACATTGCCTCAAAAGCAAACTTAAAAACGTAAATGAACTTCTTTGGTTCTAATGAATTTTTCGGAAACTAGTTACCAATATAGAAACCACATAGAAATTGACGTATTCTCTTACTTACTTTGACCTACGTACCTATTTTTAAATGAATAGGACATTCTATGGTTTAATTAGTTTAATAAAACAAAATAACAAAATACTTGAGTCTTCATTAAAAAAGGGATGATCTAGTAAAAACACTGCGTATTTTAAATCTTCTTTTGTGTAGGTAATTTAAAGATTTAAAATAACACGATTGTGAAAACCTGCGATCGATGACTAAAGCAATTTAACATTTTCGCTATTACATAAAAGCCGGTCTAAGAAATTATACTAGTTAGTTGAAACAAAGAGATCGCCGAAAAATGCCATTGATGGCAAAAGCGAATATATATTTTCGCTATTACATAAAAGCTGGACCAAGAAATGATACTAGTTGAAACAAAAAGATCGCGGAAAAATGCGAATGCCGAAAAATAATGCACGGAAAAATGATTTCGCGGAAACCGACTAACAAATACGCCGTAGGAGACACCTTACCCTTTGGTTACTGGCGACCCGTCTCCCGCTGCAGCTTACTGCATTAGCGCTAAAGCAGGAGATGGGAAACGCTCCTAGACACTTGGGTAGCATTAGTAACAATATAGAAAAACCAAACCATATTATACTAAAAAGCGAATGAAATGATATTAAAAATAAAAATAAAAAAGTGAGTGATGGTATAGTCCATCATTGATCCCAAATCGTATTTCAAAATTAACTATTACCTATGTGTGCCAAAGTTGCAAATAAAATTATGTCCATGTCTACCTTCGGCAGCGGTGGTATCTTTTCGTCGATATGATACCCTCCAATATCCACGACATTCGGCGGGACACTCCTGGCGGGCGCGAAGATTGGATGAGAGTTCGCCAGTAGTATGGAGACGTTGTTGATTGCTTCTTGTAATGGCGGAAGTGTGACCCCACGGGCCTTAGCAAGAGGACCAAACCTGGCTTCGTAGTGAAATTCAGATGTGGACTGATCTAACCTGATAACAAACGCTTTTTTAAAATATATCATCATCATCATCATCACCAGCCTATATACGTCCCACTGCTGAGCACAGGCCTTCCTACATGGGAAAAACACATGAGGAGCTTGGGCCATAACACCACCACGCTGGCCCAATGCGAGTTGGTGGGTTAAAGCGGTTGCAGGAACAACCGGGACCAACGGCTTAACTTGCCTTCCAAAGCACGGAGGAGCTCGAGATAACAAACTTTGATTGATCCATCCCAGGACCGACCATGACGTAAGTTGCTTTGTATCGAAACCAGAGTGCTCAAACCCATACATCACCGAGCTCCTCTTTAAAATATATATCAAGGAATATTATACCTATCAGCAGATAGTCCTACTGATGGAAAGTGTATGTAAATAAAGATGTTCAGACTACAAAATACTTTACTAGTTAACTTTAACTGATGTACAGTCAAAAGCACATCAAGTTTACGATAGCTGTAAGGGCGGTCTGAAGGTTAAACTAGTAAAGTATTTTGCAAAGGCCAAAACATGAATGGAAAAAATCTTCCCGATATAAAAATCCAGATCGGTTTTATTTCCTTTTTCGTTTTATTAGCAAACGGACGGATTAGGTACAAACTAAGTTTATTATGAAGGCACATTACTGTTGGAATGGTATTATGTGCCGTGCCATTACGGGCATGGAAGGTATCTTAGGCTGAGGCCTAAGATGAAAGAAAGAAGAAATAGCGTTACGAAATAATTGCTATGAACTTGGGTATGTTCGATATAACTAAATTTAATTTTAGGAAAATTTACAGGAATAGCATATTAAAACTTACTTTCAGTTTAAGTAGGAAGAGAAATGTTAAAAATAACATTAAAATTAGTTGTAAATACCTAGTAAGATCATATATGCTCGGGGGTTATGCTCGGGGTTTCTCTGCGTGATCGAACCAGAAATGATGAGATCGCAGGAGAACTAAGGTCACCGACATAGCCCGAAGAATTGCGAGCCTCAAGTGGCAGTGGGCAGGCCACATTGCAAGGAGAACTGACGACCGTTGGGGCGGAAAGGTCCTCGAGTGGCGGCCGCGTATCGGGAGACGCAGCGTTGGTAGGCCTCCACCAAGGTGGACCGACGATCTGGTGAGGTTCGCGGGAAGCCGATGGATGCGGACAGTGCAGAACCGATCGGTATGAAGATCTTTGGGGGAGGCCTATGCCCAGCAGTGGGCGTCTCTCGGCTGAAATGATGTTATGATGATGACCTAGTAAGATATGCAATCGCCATTTGGAGCATTATTCACGGCACATTGCATTTGGTTTGTAAGCGAGTGCGGGTATAGTATTAATCTTACCAGGACATCGTCTTCATCATCACATAGAGTCCAACGTTCACAGCTCGCTGCCACATCGACATGGGCGTCGGCACTAAGTTGAACATCATCGGAATGGTGGTGACGCTTCTCACCTCGTCCACGACACCCTCAAGGTCCGGGTGTAGACTTATACTGCTGAGTAGGATCCAAGGGACTTGCTGGATGGCTGCGTAGCTGAAAATAGAGAAGACAGTTTCTGTATCCAATGAGGTGTGGATCCAACTAAACATTAGGTGTTTCCCTACGAGATTGAATCACAAATAAGTATAGAATCTGTGAGCCAAAGTCACTGAGATAGCTCATAGGAGTAACGTTTGTAGACAAGTATAAGATGTGCAAGTGTGCAACATATACTGATGGAATGTGTTAAGAACAGACGAGATAGAGAGAGCTATTTATAACTAATTTTAAAATTAACCTCAACAATGTGGGTATTGTTGAAACCATCCTGCATACTCCTAATTCTAATGAAGCCTTGAAACTATGTACCCTAGTCAATCATTGTCAGTAAATAAAACATTAGCTACGATGGGATTGAGATGTTGAAAAACAAAATACCTAAATAAATAAAAAACTAAAAGCTCTTAGGATTAGCAGCTAAAGTGGCAGTGAGCAGGGTATATACCATGTAGTGTGCTTCAAAAATCCGAAATAAATTTTAAGAGGGTTGTTGTGTTCCTTGTCAAGAGTTAGCACTGAAAGTTTGACGCCTTTCAGACTACTTTTATTTTCCCATTAAATTAATAAAAAAATTGTCACATCTGCTCAGGACAACCCTAAACAAATGCGTACTACCGCGTACCATTCGACACACAGGACACACTACAGTTACACACACCCACAACCCGAACCTGAAATTATATTTCGGATTTCTGTAACACTCGGTATAAACATGCCCACAAAAATGAGTAAGCTCATAGGAGTTTGGACGCTAAGATATCCCAGGCGTCTTCCCTCGATGGAACTGTCTCCAATGATTCTGAACGCTGATAGGAGAGGAGCTATATTTAAGTACTCACCCAGACTCTATCTCGGTGAAGAACCACTCCGTGATGACTGCGTCGAACTGCTCCTTCACAACTATATCCTGAAGCTCAGTTTCGAGGCTGAGCCTTGTGACGTTCTTAGAGAACTCTTTCAGGAAGGATATCTCTGGGTTGAAGGTCTGGCCAATGTTTTCGAGCACTGAAGACAAAAATATGTTTAACTGGTTAGATTAGAACGAAACTTGCACAATGTCAAACTAGCACAGTGTCAAACTCGCAAAGTGTCAAACTCGCACAGTGTCATACTCGCACAGTGTCAAACTAGCACAGTGTCAAACTCGCTGAATGAGTAAAGAGATAAATCTATTTTAGCTCTTCTTAGATCTCTAAAAATCCTATTAATATTGTAAGAACGAGGGGCGTTGGACCTCATCAGCTACTTTTGGTCGTGGTCGTAGGCTGTGCTGGCTTGCGTGTAAGCTCGTGTGAGGCCCCCTCTTCCCCGTGCTCTTGTTTCTTCGGTCTCACCGGTCTGGCAAAGACGACGGATGGCGGCGAATATAGTAGATACATATATCACAGCGCATTGGGCCCGCGTGGTGGTGTTATTGCCCAAACTCCTCATGTGTTTCTCCCATATAGAAAGGCCTGTGCCCAGCAGTGGGACGTATATAGGCTGATAATGATAATACTACTAGTATGTGACGGCGAACAGGCAATACAGTGATGTCCTTGCGCCTTCTTAGCTTAGAGAAAAGAATAGTTTGATGTATGGTGCGATTGCAACAGTGCGAATAAATTTGAATCACAGTATGTTAAAACACAAAAAAAAATACCTAACAATATTATTAAGTCTGTTACGTTTGAATTTATACCGGTTTAAAAAGTTGAACTACCTTTTGAGGGTTCAATAAACTACTCGAATTAACATATATCGATGTTAAACGATATTGAGTATTTATCGTCATTAGTGATCACTTGAGTGTAATGTTAGTGTATTTGTTGTTGAAGCTATATGTTGGGAATTGGAGCAGGTAGGCTTATCTCGCTGTCAACAACGGTTTCTTTATTTGTCCAGGGTAGGCAACGCGTAAGACGCTACAAGCGTCTATAGGCTGCGGTGACAACGCGTAAGTAGTGCCCAAGGTGCTACGAGCTGTCGCTCGTAGATAACGCGTGTGTAGTGCACAAGGTGTGGCTGCGAGCAACATAGGCTACGGTGACAACGCGTCTGTAGTGCGCAAGCTGCTACGAGCGTCTATAGGCTACGGTGACAACGCGTGTGTAGTGCACAAGGTGCTACGAGCGTCTATAGGCTACGGTGACAACGCGTGAGTAGCGCCCAAAGTGCAACGAGCGTCTATGGGCTACGGTAACCGCTAACTAGCAGGCAGATCGTGCGCTTGTTTGACACCCTTGTATACAAAATGTATAAAAACGTATGTTGACTCACCTTTCCCTGATTCCAGTACCGCGGGTAGAGCGATAACCCTCAAGCCCTTTTTGGGTTTGTCCGGTTCTGCATATGGTGTGGCCCATGTCACCTAAAATAGTTATTGTAGCAACATAAACCCTTGCATATTTCGGTCGTAAAGCTAAATTTACCATTTTTCAGATTGATGGGAAAGCTAATTACTTGGCATGGAAGGCATTTCATCTTAGGCCTCACGATGACCACGCATGGTCAGGGGATTCGAACTCGAGACCCCTAACCGAGTAGCCTGTATAGTAAGAGGCGCAGACCGCTCGACTAGCCGGTCGTCAAAGATCGCTCATAGCCGCTGTCAACGCTGCGGATAAGAGGGTTCGCGGCAGGGATTTTAGTGGATGCGAGCCCTAAACATTCCCCCGTCTTCCTCCCCCGGGAAGACGGGATAGAGCGTAAAGGAAATCCCCTGCCAAAAAAAGACCGTTTCCATTTTGCTCGCATTCAACGACCGAACACCTACCTCGGCAGAAGATCTTCCTTTTTTACTGAAGATGTGGCATTCCCGGCTACATCCCACACCACTATACCCTACCTCTTTTAACTCTTCCCTGGTATCACATCAGCCTACTGCCAGTTCTTGTCTCCTGAAGCCCTGAAGCGAATACCCAGCTCCCGTCATAGCGTACTGCATTAGCGCCAAAGCAGGGGCTAAGAGGAGGAGGCACGCAGGAGCAAAATCCTTTGGATATTTAAATAGTCTTATAGTATAATAAAAAATAATCTCGCCTACCTCATGTCCAGCTTCCAGTAGAGCATCCACGATACCGCTCCCGAGGTGGTGGTGACTTTTTGAAGGTATAGGAGTCACGCAGAGGATTCTGTACCCTTCGACTGAGTACCAGCTCAGGAAAATCGCTAGCAACAGAGGAACCCTCATGTTGGATCTGGTGAAAAGAAAATTTTATTTAAAGTAAAAGCTTGTGACGGCAGCAGTTAAGGTCGTTGAGATATACAAGGTCGTTAAAAACAAAGATAATTAGGCAGACTCAGTTGTTGCCTTGTCTAATTACTAATTGATACGTATTGTAGCAACCGCGTCACCTAATTGAGCGATAAAGTGATACCTATCACAGATTAGATAATCACAAAAGGTTGTTGATACCTAGTTAGTAGACAGTAAAATCTAATTAAAGCCATAAGATCCAAGGCAAAGATTAGATAATAGTTACTACTTAATCCAAGTTCCTCATCACACTGGCAAATTGCGAGTGTTTACAAAGCAAGGGGATAAGCACAGCGGGTTCATGGCAGGTTTGTTAATCGAGCATAAAAATTGGGAAATTTAATGAGCGTATCTTACCCCGAAATATGCAGTCATCTACAAATCACAAATACTTACAAAGCTGCATTTTTTTGTTGTTTATTTGGGCGTGTAAAACCATAGAAGCCCGCGACTCAAGATACACTCAGTTTGGAAGCAATTTTGTGCAGATTCGCACGAATACCCACGAATGATCCCGACATTACGAGTAGTATGGGAGCGCGCAGACTGAAAGGAGTTAGTTGTACGTATCATTATCATCATCATCATACCAGCCTACGATGTCCACTGCTGAACAAAGGCCTCCTCCTTCGATTTCCAAATGGAACAGTTCTGTGCAGCCTGCATCCAACGGCTCCCCGCGACCCTGACTAGGTCGTCTGTCCATCTAGTGGGAGGCCGTCCTACTTTGCGCTTTCCGGTACGTGGTTGCCATTCTAGAACTTTAACGCCCCACCGGCCGTCTGTTCTGCGTGCTATGTGCCCTGCCCACTGCCACTTCAATTAGCTAATTCTATGAGTTATACCTTACGTATAAATACGAGCAGTTCTGAGTCCGAAAACAATCCGGACAAGTTATCTTTGGATTTTTTATGCATTCCTGTGTCGAAATAAAAATTGGACGCAGGTGAAAAAATAAGGTTACTCGGAAAAGCTGACATTAATGAAAGCTAAAGTTACAGTTAAGCCTCTTTCAGGTGAAAGGTGTATTTAGTCAAATTTGGTTGTACAGTGTAAGATTATACACGAAAGTTTATTTCTCTATGCGTGGTTATACATATTACCACAGAATCTATTCCGTGTAGGCACATCTATGAAACAATCTGCGGTCATTGTGTTAATCTTCCATTCGAATTCATTTCTTTTTTTAAATACAGTTTGCACACCCATGCGGATTCTTTAAGTTAACAACGACGATATCAAGAGGATGATATCTTAAAGATACAGATTATCCATTGCATATCACCGAGACACTGCCTTTTTAACCGACTTCAAAAAAAGAAGGAGGCTATCAATTCGACTGTATGTTTTTTTTGACTGGGTGAACCGATATTGATGATTCTTTTTTGTTCGATGCGGAATAGTTCCCATATGGTCCCATATTTTTTTTTTTTAAATCCATTGGGTAATTTGGTTTTAAAATTAAAATAATTGGAATAATTAAGTCATCTACGTATGCGAAATTGCAGATTTTTGCTTTCCTATGAATTTTTAGTGAAATGATATGATAGTAGAAAACAATATAAGCTGACAGTCTCCCATCTAGCTATGACCTTAAAAAGCTATCACTAAAAATTGTGAAAAAATAATTTTAAACAAAAATTAAAACCAACTCGAAAAAACTGAAAAGGAAAAAATAATTTTAAGTGCTAAGTTGTTTCCAGAAACAATAGATAGTAGAGAACAATAGATAGTGATAGTAAAAAAAAATAAAAATAAAAAAATACTGAGGCACCGACTCCAAAAATATGTTTCTAGGGGATGAGTACCTACCTACCTACTAAAATTTTATTATTTTATCCTTTATAGTTTTTTGGAGTCGATTTTAATTTTCGTTTATTGATGGAGAAAATCGAATTCAGAATGCGAATACCATTATCATTCATTCATTCATTATCATTCATATATATATATATATATATATATATATATATATATATATATAAGTTTGACTACCGAGCGGTCTGTACCCCTTGCTATGCGGGCTACTCGGTCAAGAGGTCCCGGGTTTGAATCCCGGTAGGAGCAAATGTTTGTATAATGAGTACGAGCATTTGTTTACGAGTCACGGATGTTTATTTGTTTATTTAGTATATTTCTAATATTTACATACATATTATTATAAATATTTATCCGTTATCTAGTATCCATAACACAAGCTCTTAATGATGCTTACTTTGGGCTAGATAATAGGTGTGAGTGTATGAAAATTATTATTATTATTATTTTAATTTGACAGTTGCCCGTCATGTTACGGTCTTAGAGGGTCGCAGCATTTCGATCACGTTAAATGGCTGACTATTAGTTAGGGATGCGCCAGAGCGTGGTGCTATGGCCCAAGCTCCTGATGTGTTTCTCCTATGTAGGAAGGCCTCTGCCCAGCAGTGGGACGTACATAGGCTGACGATGAATTATAAGTAGGTACTTACCTTACAAATATTGTAGCTATTCCCCAAAAGCACAGTCTTATATTTGTTATCAATAAAATTACTATTATTAATAATTATACAAAATTCTCGTGTCACAAAAGTTACCATAGTTTTCCGAAACGGCTTGACCGATTTTCTTGAATTTTTATATATATATTCAGTAGGTCTGAGAATCGGCTACTATCTAATTTTATTTCGGACTATTTTTTTGTTTTATGGCCAAACAACGTTGGCGGAGTCAGTCAGTTTTCTATAAAAACAACTATTTGGACTACGATGTTACTTCGAAACTAATTTGTTTCATAAAGTCGCAAAACAATAGACATACGACATACGTATAGCCGATTTAACTAGTACCTACCTATACTTATTAATTATCAATGAAACTTGGCTTTATGCAAGTCATAAACATATCTGCCTTAATCAATGTCTAGATAACACAGAAGCACGATATGTTCTGCGATATGTATCAAGAATATGCAATATCCGACAGCCAATTTTCAAGGTTATTTTTTGATATTTTGGTTAAAGTCTAGCTTTAAAAAGTGGTCTATCATTTTGCAGCCGGTTACGTGAATCACGAGATTCACGAGTGGCTATTATTACTTACTTAGCCCCGACGTCATTCAAGGCCAGACAGCATTCATACTTAATTTATTTTGATTTAGGCAACATTGGGTGTTAGCATTTATTCGTGGGAGCTCGCTGGCGTAGTGATTAGAATAGAATAGAATAGATGTTTATTATTTGGTACAAATTAAAAACAACATTACGCACTCATCATCACCAGCCTCTATATACGTCCCACTGCTGGGCACAGGCCTTCCTACATGGGAGAAACACATAAGGAGCTTGGCCCATAACACCACCATGCTGGCCCAATGCGGGTTGGCGGGTTAAAGCGGTTGCTGGAACAACCGGGACCAACGGCTTAACGTGCCTTCCGAAGCACGTAGGAGTTCGAGATAACAAGCTTTGATTGAACCATCCCAGGATCGACCATGGTGAATGTTCGTTTTTCGTATCGAAACCAGAGAGCTCAAACCATTACGCCACCGAGCTCCAGCTTATAATCTCGAGCTCCTCAGTACTACGGAAGGCACGTTAAGCCGTTGGCCCCGGTTGTTTTTTTTTTATACAACTAGATGACAAACAAGCTAACGGCCCACCGTTAGCCGTTACTGTAACCGCTTTAACCCATCAACCCGCATTGGGCCAGCGTGGTGGTGTTATGGCCCAAGCTCCTCATGTGTTTCTCCCGTGTAGGAAGGCCTGTGCCCAACAGTGGGACATTAGGCTGATGATGATTAACATTGATGATCATAAAACTACCGTTGTTGTATATCTTTACTTTGTTACTAATCGACTGGGAGAGAATGCTACTACCCGTATAAAAAATGTACTCTTTGAATGCTACATTAAGCTCGTCATTTGTACCGGTTTTTGTGCAAAAAATACTAAATCAATAATAATAAATTGTAACAGCTCGGAGTTCGGTGGCGTACCTAGTGGTTTCAGCGCTCTGGTTTTGATTACGAAAACAAACCATCTTTCGCAGTGGTCGATCCCGGGATTGGTCGATCAAATTATCCCGAGATAGGACCCAAACTCCTCATATGTTTCTTCTATGTAGAAAGGGCAGGTGCCCAGCAGTGGGACGAAGATGTGATAACAACCATTATTAAAAAAACCCCATGTGTGGCTAGAGAGGTTAAAAATTAAAGGCAAAAACTTTACTTAGATTACAATCACCTAAATTATTGTTGTTTTTTATTAATTCATATTCATTAACCAAGCTTTTATGGTTGGTAAATTGGCACAGAAAATAAGCGGAGCACTGGTAGCCGTCTTACCTTTTCTTTTCAGCTTCTAACACTTTTACACCATAAATCAATTAATCACAACACGAATAACAAGATAGCTTAACAAATAAAAAAAATATATCGTAAGCAAGCACGCCACACGCGTGTTGTTATGGTCTAACTAAGGCGACAACACAGGCGACGCGGCCGACCGGTTCGGATTCAGACAATATCTGAAGACGTATGTATAATTTGTATAAATAAGCACACTGTGGGATTCAGGGTCAAAGTCATATCAAAGATTGTGTAACTATTCGGGCATAGTAGAATTCGAATGCGGAAAATAGGAGTCAAGTCTGTAGAGATGCGCGCGCGCATGTTTTTCCCAATCTATTCCGTTAGCAAAAGCTTATTACAAATTATTATGTTAGCTTAATAACTACATAAAGTAACTGAGAAATCTATACTGATATTATAAATGCGATAGTATGTCCGTCTGTTGTGATGTGAAGTAGATAAATTTTGGCAAGAAAAGAAATTCAAATTTTTTTTTTTTCAAATTCATATGTTTATTTGCATAGAATGCGAGGTACTTACTATACCTTATACTGTGTATAAAGTTCTTACGAAATAAAATAAAATCATCCATCTCGTGAACAAAATTTTCTTGCGCATGATGATTAGCTTATGTAATTCTCAGGATGTAATCCAACTCCATGTCAGGCTTGGTAGGCATAACATAAAATCCATTTGTTAGTTTAGTTTTTAGATCAAAATAACTGGAATCTACGTATGCCGAATTGCGGATTTTTGCTTTCCTATGAATTTTTAGTGAAATGATACGATGGTATAGTAGAAAACAATATAAGCTCACGTTCACCCATCTAGCTTTGACCTTAAAATGTTTTTAGTTATCACTAAAATTGTGAAATTTTTTTTAAGTAAACAAATATTAAAACCGACTCCAAAAAACTAAAAAGAATAAAATATTTTTTTAGTAGGTACTAGCGTAGCTAGGAGTGGGTGCTAAGTTGTTTCCAGAAATAATAGATAGTGAAGCACCGACTTCAAAAATATGTTTCTAGGGGATGAGTACCTGCCTACTAAAATTTAATTATTTCATCGTTTTCAGTTTTTTTAGTCCGTTTTTTTTTTAATACTTGTACTCGTGTTTGACATTTAAATTATCAAAAAATAAGAACTAATAAAAATAGTTTTCATAAAAAAGTTATTTTGACAAAATGTGTCTATACGGTCAATGACAATAACGGCACCACTCTATATATCGTTCTCCTACTTAGTCATTTCACGTAGATATTTTTTTATTTCCAAATATGTGTCGTTATACGTATATATCGTTATGCGTCGAGAGTCTAAGAGTTCTAAACTTCTTATTTTAGAAAATAGAAAAAAAGATGATAAAAGAAAAACAATCATACAACTATAGGTACTTAATACAAATTAACGAGTTTTCACTTTCTGTTTTGTAGAACTACAAAGCTTATTTTTAACAACTCTAAAAGCGAATCTAACTAAAATGTAAGCTAAGTATAAAGTAATTGATGCCACGAATAAGACATCCAGCATCCATCTTTGATACCACGTGTACAGCTTCGACGGTGAACGAAGGTGGAACGCCCCTGGAAGAAAAATAAAAATAAATTAAAAAGTTTTTAACTTGACTGAAATCTATACTAATATTATAAAGCTGAAGAGTATGTTTGGTTGAACGCGCTAATCTCAAAAACTACTGATTCAAATTAAAAAATTCTTTTTGTGTTGCATAGTCCATTTATCGAGGTATTATATAGGCTATATAACATCACGCTACGACTAATAGCAGCTGAGCATCAATGAAAAATGTTGCGAAAGCGGCAAAAAAATATTCCTTTTCAGAGTTTTTGTTGCGTGCGCTGCGTAAACAGTTAAAGTTACGCAAAATTCATGTAACTAAGAATTGTGCTTCTTTAAAAGTTCAAAAAAAAAGTCCGCGACAGCATATGTCTATCTTTTGAAATTGACTCACTATAACCATTTTTTGGTAGGTAATCAAATTTCTGCTGCTGCTATTTTCCGACATCCACGCGAACGAAGTCGCGGGCACAGCTAGTAATAAATAAAACGAATGTCCATTTTAATTAGAAATTATTAATAATTATCTAGCCCAAAGTAAGCATCATTAAGAGCTTGTGATAAGGATACTAGATAACGGAGATATCGGATAATAGCTCGCTATGTTCCGGATTGAAGGGAAAGGTATCCAGTGTGATTACTGGGCATGGAAGGCATTTCATCTTAGGCCTCAGGATGACAACGCACCTGCAATATCAAGTGATCTTGCCTTGTTATTGCAATTCACTTAAACTCTTGTCATATAATTATATACTATATTGGTATTCGTTGTCACGTGACTAATGAATTATTAATTGCATTTTGTATTAGAATCATAGATTTACCTTTACTCTCTATGGCAAGCTCTATGTAATGTGCAATGAGTGTCTTGGGCGGTACTAGTCGGTGTTTGAACAATTTGGACAGATACTGCGCTCTTTGGTAATATCTGCAACAACAAAGAAGAAATTAAATAAAATATAAAATTGAGTATATTAATCATCTATCTAACACCATCTCATTGAGACTATTCGTAAGAGCCTAAAAACGCTATAGATCTGCTGTAAGTTTCTGAAGAATTAGGGATCCCGGCGCCTTTCTGATGGTATAGGATCAGCTCAAGGTTAGTATGTCATGGGAATGTCACCGAAGTATCAGTACACCAAATTTGAAATCAATCGGATCAGTGAAAGTTAGTAAAAAAAACCCTCAAAGCATCATTAAGAGCTAGCATCATTAGAGTTATGGATACTAGCTAACGGAGAAATAATGATGATAATATGTATATAAATATTATAAATATACTAAACAAACATATAAACATCCATGACCCGTAAACAAATGCTCGTACTCATTATACCAATATTTGCTCTCACTGGGATTCGAACCCGGGACCTCTGACCGAGAAGCCTGTATAGCAAGGGGCACAGACCACTCGGCCAGCCGGTCGTCAAATGACATTTGGTTTGTTAACATTTAAATTAAACAACAACAACAACAACTACAACATTAATTTAATATCTAGATTGGCTGAAGTTTAGGGTTTGATTCCTCGTGGTAGGAGAAATTTGCTGCTCGGATTGGTACTGTGGTGGACTCGATACTCTTTCGCCACTGGCACATAGATTTTGTCGTCATTTCAAGTTAGGAACGCGATTCGCGAGCGGACGTCAAACAACGATGTTTGACACACTTCTTGCACGACCGCCGCGCCAACTGTATCTCTGTGTTACTCCCTAAATATAGAAAATATTGAAGTCTGTCTGCGTTTTATTCAGAAGTTGTAGGAGCTACGCCCTAAGACGATCCCGGCGGTCGTCACAGTACCAACCACCAGGTTTTCTTTTATTATGTCTTACCTAAGTCTGCCGCCATAACAATAATGTAAATAACATTATTGTGTTCCGGCAGCTGGAGGTAAGATAGCCAGTTCCTCTGTGGTTGAGGCTTGAGGAATCCGGGTGTAGCCGGCTTCCATCTTCGGCCTTATCGTCACTTAAATCAGGTGAGATGAACGCCAATAACTACTCCGTAAAGTATAATTAAAAAGCTTGTACTTTTCTAATTACCTGTCATCTTTCAAGATTTCATTCAGTTCCACCTCCAATTCTTGAGCCATACGCGCGAATTCCACTTTCCTAGCGATGCCCGCCATGACAGCTTTATGCGCGTTCCCGGGCTGGTCTCCGAAGACTGGAATGGCCAGGAGAGGCACGCCTGCGTGCAAAGCCTCCAGGAAACTGAGGAGACCGCCGTGGGTGATGAAGAGTTTTAAGTTGGGATGGACTGAAATAAAAGTATTAGGTCTGTTCAACTATAAATGAAGAGATCGGTGGAGCTGTTGTGGTTTGAGAATTATCGCCATGGTCAATACCGGATGGGTCAATCAAAATTAGTAATTTCGCTGGAAATCCTCCGCGCTTCGACGTGCATGTTAGACGTTGGTTCTTCTATAACCCACAAACACGTACTGCGCCAGCGTGGTGGTGTTATGGCCCAACTCCTCGTGTGTTTCTCTCATATAGGAAGCCCTGTGTCCAGCAGTGGGACGTTCATAGGCTGATGGGATATGTTCGTATGGGAGATAAATTACAATATGCCATTGCTGTGGTATTTCAACTCAAATTGGGTAGGTTAAAACTATCGTTTTTACGAGATTAACACCCGAACGATACTCCTTTACTTACATAAGATGTAAGTAAAGGAGCAATACTAAGCGAAGTAAGGCATTTCTCAGTGCGTTCACTTTGACAAGCCTTTCAATTCACAATCAATACTCAAACGAATCTTTACTATGCGGACGCATAGCGTTGAATATAGCTCTGTGATTGGTTGATTAGTGTTACGTAGTTCACTTCACTAACTGACATTTCAATTTTATTGTTTGTTTGCTTTTTATCGTAAACTCCGTAGTGATTACATTCTCTTTGGTGAGCTCGACACTATGCGTTGATTAATATAGCTATCAGGCTCCCTTAGCTAAGTGTTCATTATGACAAACGCATAGTGCCGATTGTCACTCAAGTGTTGTTTATGAATAGGAATTTGGCACCCTGTGCGTCCGCGGGCACTGTGAGATCTCATAGTGTCGTTTGTGAATACGGGTGTAAGATAATTTCAAAAAAATTCAAGTGTGTCAATCCGTACTCCTAGCACAAACCAGCGATCTAGTGGTGTAGCGAAGTAGTTGTAGATTGTTACAATAACTGTGCAATACAGTTGTTGTAACAATATATCAGCTCTTTAAATGAGAATTATAAAGCAAAAAAACGGGGAAACAATGCCACCATCATGAAGCTTTGTTCTTTTGAACAAAGTATCTTGCTGAATGAACCTAAGACTTACCTAGCACACTAGATTGCGGCATCCACTTCCTAATATGCACATTCTTAGGGGCTCCCTGCAGGTCAGTCTCAAACTTCCACAGCACGACGCATGGTAGTTTTCCCAGTGTATCCAAAACAGACGCGCGAGTCTCCTCTGGAAGATTACTGGACTGGACCACGGAGCCCATGCTGAAGTACACCACGCAATTGGACGAGTCCATCAGGTCTTGAAGGTCCTGAAGTAAAGTTAAGGTAGGGCTGTGGTATGTAAAAGAGCTATTTAGCGATTTTTATTCACATTCCTTAAAGATACCTTCGGCAGCGGCGGTATGTTTTCATCAATATGATACCCAGCAATATCTACGACGTTCGGCGGTACACTCCTGACGGGCGCAAAGCTCGGGTGAGAGTTGGCCAGCAGTATGGAGATATTGCAGACTGCGTCCTCAAATGGCGGTAGATCCACTCCACGAGCCTTAGCTAGTGGCCAGAACTAGCTACCAAAAAGTTGCTTACCGACGTATTGTTGTTGCTCTTGTAAATTTATTGCTATTTGAAAAGAAATTCTTACATGTCATACTCTAATTCGGTGTTAACATCCTATTTGAACAATTCCGAAACAAGCAGTGCTATTTACAGTGTTCTTTGAAAAGTGTAATTGCGTAATTCGTATAATTAAAATCGATCCATCAAACCTTCAAGATCTACCCGCCTTGTTTACTAAAATAAACAAAGATTGGACTTTAACTTGCGAAACGTATGTATTACGAATTACGAGTAGTTTACATATGAAGACAAATTTAATCACCGTTCTATGAAGAAATTATTATTATTATTATAATTTATATATAATTTTTTATTATTAATATGGAAAGCTGCGCCGCTTGCATTATGGAAATACAACCTTCACATAAATTAAAATGCAAACAATGCAAGAAATCGTTTCATTACGATTGTCTGAATATCGAACAAGATTACTACAGAAAGCTGTCTCAAGACAATAAATTGAACTGGACTTGCTCTTTCTGCACCAATATTACGCGCCGTAAGTCGGGAAATTTAAACAATCCTTTATTAAATGTCACAATAAATGATACCTTGAACATGTCCTGTGACGATCATAATGACACATCCTGTACGGCTATTCAGCTTTCTAATACTACTTTGGGCGGCTCCATCACGCTTGACCAGATAAGCCAACTTCTGGACACCAAGTTGGAAAGAATGAGGAGTGATCTGAATAGGGATATTAACGCAGCTGTTAAAAGGGAAATTAAATCCGCAGTAGAAGTTCTTAAATCGGAATTTACAGCAACTACAGATTTTCTATGTGAAGAGCAAAGGGACTTGAAAATGAAGATTGACGCAGCTAATGAAAATATATCTACATTAACTTCACAAAACATATTTTTGCAAAATGACATCATATCACTGAAGGCTCGAGTTGAATCGTATGAACGTTTGTCACGCGGTAACAATTTGGAGATTCAATCAGTACCTGAGAAGAAAAATGAGAATGTATTAGCCATCGTGAGAAATTTATGTGCCCTAGTAAAAGTAACACTCAGTGAAACTGAAATAAGTAACTGTAGGCGTGTTGCAAAAATAGATACTTCATCTACTCGACCACGCAATATTCTGCTAACCTTACCCTCAGTCCGCCATAGAGACATCATAATATCAGCCGTAAAAAAATTTAATAAAACTAACCCTAATGACCCTCTTAATTCTACTCATCTTGGCATTGCGGGAGATAAAAGCCGTATCTATTTATCTGAACACTTGTCACCAGAACAGAAGAAGCTGCACGCGGCTACGCGAAAAGCCGCGAGAGCGAAGGGATTCAAGTTTGTATGGGTTAAATTCGGTCGCATCTATGTAAGGAAAGATGAGAGTTCGCCGCCTATAGTAATCAAGCACTTAGACAATTTGGAAAAATTACAATAGCATTTGATTGTTTTTTGTTTTTTTTTTTTTCTGTATTTGTGTTTATTTTTGTTACCTTGATCTGTTATCTGAGAGACTATTTTTGAAATCATAATTATGGTTACTATTTTCTATCAAAATGTAAATAGACTTAGATCTAAGACCCATGAAGTGTATTTAAACATACTTGCACATGACTATGATATAATTTGCTTTTCTGAAACAAACTTAAACAGTGGCATCTATGATTCCGAGATAGTTGATGCGCGATATAATGTATTTCGTCGCGACCGAGAAAGTACTGATAGTCTTAAGAAGCAGGGCGGTGGTTTGCTTGTCGCCGTCAAAAAAACCATTCGAGCTGTTCGACAGAAACCTTGGGAAACAGGCGCAGAGGATTTGTGGATCTCAATTCATCTTAATACTAAGTCCAAGATTAACCTTTGTCTAGCTTATCTCCCTCCTGACGCTAATTTAAATACAGTTAAATTATTTTTTGAAAAATGTAATGATATTTTACTAAGCAACCGCGAATCTTACATTATTACCGGTGATTTTAATATGCCAAATTTGTCGTGGTCGAAACCAATTTCTGAACAGAATGGTTTGTCGTGGACAGAAAAATACAGCGACTTGAAAAGCAAATTGTTCCTTGAACTGTTTTCGTGTGGTAATTTAAAGCAATTTAACAATATCTATAATGTTGACAACGGAATGTTGGATTTATTCTTAACAAACCTTCCCAATGTTTTAATAACACCTTCTGATCCTCTTAAAACACAAGATAGATATCACCCGCCTTTTGTTGCTACATTGGATCAATCAGCTTCAAATAATAACATAATAATAAACAAGAACAAACTTATATTAAATTTTAGAAAATGTGATATTGAAAGGTGTAAAAAGCTGCTGAACGCAATAAACTGGACTGATATTCTTGACCCCACAAATGTAAACAGTAGTCTCGAAACTTTTTATATTACATTAAATAAAATATTCCTACAATGCACTCCCACTAAAAAATATAATGCATCTAGGTTTCCTCAATTTTTTACTAAGAACGTGATACGGACAATACATGAAAAACAAAAGTATCATAAAAAATTCAAAAAATACAATAATCCCCGGGATTATGATACGTATACAATGCTTAGGACACGGTTAAAACTTATGTTGAAGGATTGTTACAGCAATTACATCAGTGGTGTAGAAACTTCACTTCATGACGGTAATACAAAACCGTTTTGGTCATATGTCAAACATTTAAAATCATCTAACTCAATACCGGACACCATGTATTACAAAGAATCGTTTTCTTCTGATCCAGTTAGAATATGTGATATGTTTTCTGAATTCTTTGGCTCCGTTTTTGAAATTGACAACTCAAACAGTAATTGTTCAATCCCTGAAACCTATTTTAAAGTTATTCACAGCATTCAGTTAAGCCGAAAAGATATACAAATAAAACTCAAATCCCTGGATCCAAATAAAGGTGCCGGTCCTGATGGTATACCCTCGTATATTATTAGAGCGTGTGCATCGGAACTCGTATCAGCACTTTATATAATTTATAACCAATCGCTCAGTTCAGGTATTTTTCCAGATACCTGGAAAATAGCACATGTTGTGCCCATATATAAGTCAGATGATATTACGAAGTGTGATAACTATCGCCCTATTAGCATACTCTCTTGTTTAGCGAAGCTTTTTGAACGTCTTGTGTATGATCATATTTACTTCCATATATCACCATTACTCTGTAGCGAACAACATGGCTTTGTTAAAGCAAAGTCTACAGCTACAAACCTTTTAGAATACATAACGTACATTCACGATTCTTTAAGTTGTAAAAAACCTGTGCACACTGTGTACACAGATTTTAGGAAAGCATTCGACAAGGTCAATCACCGCATACTTGTTCAGAAGTTATCTAAGCAGTACGGCATCCATGGAAGTCTTTTGAGGTGGATATCTTCATATTTGTTAAATAGATCACAGCTAGTAGTGGTTAAAGGTTATCTTTCATCGCCCAAGTCTGTCTCGTCTGGCGTGCCGCAAGGCTCCCATTTGGGACCACTTCTTTTTAATTCATTCATAAATGATCTAAATAAAGCTCTGAAATGTAAACATTTACTTTATGCTGATGATCTAAAAATTTTTAATTCTGTGTCATCGAATGATGACTTGGAAAATATGCAAAAAGATCTTCACAGTCTGGATACCTGGTGTAAGGAGAATGTCATGTCCCTGAATGTATCTAAATGTTTTGTCATGACCTTTTCCACAACAGTTAATGATTACAGCCTACAGCGGTACTATATTGGTGGCCAGGCATTAAAGCCGGTAACATCCACAAAAGACTTGGGAGTATTGTTTGATAAAGAGTTGAACTTTAAGCAGCATTATAACAGTATAGTTACTTCTTGTAATCAAACACTTGGATTTCTGTTTCGTACATGCAAAAACTTTAGAAATATTAACTCATATTTCATCCTATACAATAGCTTCATTCGTAGTAAATTAGAATATGGCTCAATTATCTGGAACCCCTTTTACATAACACATATAGAAGCCATTGAAAATATTCAAAAAAAGTTTTTAAGGCAGGTCTGTTATCGTTTTAATCTCAAATATCAACTTTCGTCTTATGAGGAGAGGTTAAGGTTTTTTGGCGTCTCTACACTAAGAAATCGCAGATGTTATCTAAGTTTACTGATTCTTTACAAGATCTTGCACAATGTAACGGAATCTTCTGTGCTTCAAAATATTAGCTTGAAAATACCTTTAAGAATACCAAGACAGGCTAAACGTGAGGTCACTTTTGACTTACCCTTATGTAAAACACAGAGAGCTTTCCACTCCCCACTGTACCGAATGTGTCGCACATATAATGAATTGAGTTTTGATCAACATAACTTGGATATCTTTAATAGTCACAGTTTGTTTAAGAAAGAGCTTAAGGTCTTACTAGATAATTGTTAGTTTTAGTTTTAACTTTAGTTCTATTTATTTATGTTTAAGTGAGTATATATATATGTATGTATGTAAATGTATTTATATATATATTTTTAGAGGAATTATATAATTCTGAATTTATGATATGTGGCATGTAACAGCATTAGTTTGTGGCAACTATTACATAATGAACATGCTGTCAACACTATTTAAGGGTAGTATCTAAAACAAAACTGTTAATCTCAAATGTTACAAATGTACTGATAACTATCTGTTTGTGTTGCAAATAAATAAATAAATAAATAAACTGGTCTTCGTAGAAAGATACTGTTGTGGAATGATCGAGCCTGTGGACGATTGGTAATTATTCGCCCCTCAACCGCCACGCACTCTGAATCAGAGTGCGAGATATTTTGGCGCATACGCCGAGCACTCTGATTCAGCGATATTACGTAATATAACTTGTATTTTGTTATATCTCTGGTTCTATTCAATCTATATCGTTGAAATTTTGTACACAGACTAAGGAAAGTATACAGATTTTAATTAAATCGATAGTTTAAACAAGTAACATGATTTTAGTACACTTTTATAGAGTTATTGGCGGCCATTATTTTTTTTACCGGGCGGCGCGCCGTGCGGCGCGCCTCGAACACGGTTCAAATTCTGATTATTAGTAATTAAATGCTTTTAAATGACTGGAAACTTGTTAAATACGCATAATTATATTATAACTTGAGTTTTTGATATGGATTTCATATGTTTTAAATGAATAGTTTTGTCACATACTGACAACCCATTTGGGCCTCTCGGTCAAGCAAACTGAATAAGTTTGATGACGTCAGCTAACTTTTATTTTGTTATATCTCTAGTTCTATTTAATCTTTATCGTTGAAATTTTGTACACAGATTAAGGAAAGCATACAGATTCTAAATAAATCGAAAGATTATACAAGTGACATGATTTTAGTACACTATTAGAGAGATGTTGGCGATTTTGTTTTTTTAACTTGGGGGGGGGGGGGGGGGCTTCGCCTTTTGTAATGCTTGTAATATGGAATATTGAATATAGAGGTGTGTACTTTTTTGATTATTATTGAAGGGAATAATGTAAGGAACGAAATTAGATACAATTTGTTATAATTAATGGTTTTAATTTTATAACTATTACGTAATATGTACAAAAAAAATAAAATAATAAAAAAAAAATATAACTTACAATTAACCACATTTAGAGAAAACAAAAGTATACTAATGCTTTTATATTATATTTAGCAAATTTTATGACGATTCTAAATATATAACTATGTAAATAGGCCTACAAGACAATATTAGAGATATAATCGTGGATGAGCGGAAAGCGTCTAGGAGCGCGTGGTGGCTGAGGGGTTGTTCTTTATGACTTCACCATTTTTTAAAAGGCCCCATTTTCGCTTAAAAAGCGCCAAGTAGGAAGACCTGTGCTCAGCAATGGGGCTTATATAGGCTGGTGATGGTGAAAGGCTATCCCTTTCCGTACGAGCGGTTGACTAACTTTATAATAATACTTATTTTTGTTAGTATCATATTATTTGATGTCAATAAGAAGGTACTTATAGAAGTCTGTATTGAATAAATGATTTTGAGCATAAAACCCTTAAGTTGTTGAAAATTGGCATCGGTGTGTAAATTCATCAGTGCTCATTTAGAGCTGTTCTCGTGATAACACTGAAGTAAATTATTTTTCAATTTCATATAACTTAACGTTTTCTCTTGATTTATATAGGCAGTGCGTTACTCACGTGCCCAAGGTACTACGAACGTCTATAGGCTACGGTGACAACGTGTGAGTAGTGCTCAAGGTGCTACGAGCGTCAATAGGCTATGGTTGACAACCCGTGAGTAGTGCCCAAGGTGCTACGAGCGTCTATAGGCTACGTTAGCAACGCGTGAGTACTGCCGAAGCTGCAACAAACGTTTATAAGCTACGGTGACAACGCGTAAGTAGTGTCCAAGCTGCTACGAGCGTGTATAGAATACGACGACAACGCGTGAGTAGTGCCCAAGGTGCTACGAGCGTCTATAGGCTACGGTGACAACGTGTGAGTAGTGCCCAAGGTGCTACGAGCGTCTATAGGCTACGGTGACAACGTGTGAGTAGTGCCCAAGGTGCTACGAGCGTCTATAGGCTACGTTAGCAACGCGTGAGTACTGCCGAAGCTGCAACAAACGTTTATAAGCTACGGTGACAACGCGTAAGTAGTGTCCAAGCTGCTACGAGCGTGTATAGAATACGACGACAACGCGTGAGTAGTGCCCAAGGTGCTACGAGCGTCTATAGGCTACGGTAACAACGCGTGAGTAATGCCCAAGGTACTAAAATGTAATGCCACATAAAAGAGACATACTACTACCTCTGTGTCTTACCAGTCCATTGTTTTCATTAGTCCATAGAACGCAAAATTCAAAGTTCGCTGCCACATCGTCATCGGCATCGGCACCATGTTTATGATTTCCGGGACGGTGGCCAGGCTCCTCACCTCATCCACGACCTCCTCTAGGTTCGCGTGGACGCTCACACTGCTCAACAGGATCCATGGGACCTGCTGGATGGCTGCGTAGCTAGGGATAGACAATTCGGGATTATAGGCACGAGGACAAATGGTTTATGTCGTACTTATAGCCCGAAATAGTTATGATAATTTTATTATTTTAACACGAATAAACGCATCCATCATCACGGATTCTCCGCTCGTACAGGACGCCGGCGCGGCGATCCAGTTGCAGATCTCAGTGAGCAGACCGGGAGCTCGGAGAGAAGAGCCCTGTGCCAGACCCGATCAAAGGCCTTGGCAATGCTAACAACCAATGGCTCACCAAATTTGTCAATAGCTTCACAAAATAGCTTAGACAAAATACGATAGAAGATTACCCGTTGACCGTTTCGGCCGAAACCCGTACTGTCCATCATTAATTAGTTAGTGAGTTATGTTCTAGGTTTCGGATCAGCTGTCCATGACCTCGCAAAGAACTGAGTTGACAGCTATTGGGCGGTAGTTAGCTGGGTCTGATCGGAAATTATGGAATATGGTTTTAAGACAATAAATTTTATGCTTAAAATTATAGAGCCGTAAGATTAATGTTATTTTGGAAGAAAGCTTTAAAAAGCCCAATAGTTCACGGTAACTTAGTGAAGCCCCAGGTGATACTTACGCAGACTCTGCCTCGGAGAAGAACCACTCAGTGACCACAGCATCGAACTGTTCCTTCACAACCACTTCCCGAAGCTCGGATTCGAGGCTGAGCCTCGTGATGTTCTTGGAGAATTCTCTCATGAAGGAAAACGATGGGGTTATGGTTTGGCCGATGCTCTCCAGCACTGCAAAATTAAAAAGTATACTTTCATCTTAATTTTACTTTAAACGCGCACCGCACGGCTTTTTACACTGTACGGCTTTTACACTGTACGGCTTATATACCGCACGACTTTTACACCGTACGACTTTTGAACCGTACGGATTTCACACCGTACGGCTTATCGTACAAAAAAGCGGCGGCTATTAGACTGCACGGCTTTTGAACCGTACGGCTTTAGAATTGTACTAATTTTGAACCGTACGGCTTTTACACAGTACAACCTTAGAATCGTACGACTTTTGAACCTTACAGCTTTAACACCATACGGCTATTACAACGTACAGCTTTTGAATTGTACGACTTTTAAACCGTACGGCTTTAACACCGTAAAGCTATTACATCGCACGACTTTTTAAACGTACGGCTTTTAAACCGTACGGCTTTTATACCTTACGGCTTTTACACCGTACGGCTTTAGAATCGTACGAATTTTGAACCGTATGGCTTTAACACCATAAAGCTGGTAAATCGCACGGCTTTTCAACCGTACAGCTATTATACTGTACGGCTTTTCAACCGTACGGCTGTTAAACCGTACAGCTATTATACTGTTCGGCTTTTGAATCGTACGGCTTTTCAACCGTACGGCTGTTACACCGCACGGCTTTTACACCATAAGGCTTTTATACGCTCGTATTCACAAACGATACTTATGTAAGTAAAGGAGCAATACTATGCGAAGTAAGGCATTTCTCAGTGCGTTTACTTTGACAAGCCTTTCAATTCACAAACAATACTCAATCGAATCTTTACTATGCGGACGCATACCGTTGAATTCAAGTTCACTTCACTGACTGACATTTCAATTTTATTGTTTGTCTTTTTAAAACTTTTATGGTGCATTTATATTGTTTCGTCAGTTTTTTTTTTTTTAATTTTGTATACTTTATCATAGGGTCCACCAGGATTTTGAATTAGAATGTGGGTAGCGTTGACAGCTCCTGCTATTCCAGGATAACGAGCTATTTTTTTTATTCTTTCTAGTTTGGTACGACTTTTGAACCGTATGGCTCTTTTGAACCATATGGCTATTACACCGCACGGTTTTTACACCGTAAGGCTATTTACACTGCACGGCTTTTCAACCGTACGGCTTTTACACCGTACGGCTTCTACACCGTACGGCTTTTACGCCACACAGCTATTTATTTATATATTAGGGAAACAAACAATCACATCATTCTACATGAATACACACACACACAGACACAGAGTACATACAACGGGGAAGTTTCCGCAGAGTACTGCCAACAGACATTTATAGACATTTATTTGTTCAAGAATATAATAAGCTAATTTAAAAATTAAAGAACATCATTAAATAATTATAAAAAAAGAGTATTTAAATAAATAAAGAACATACAAAACACTTAAAATCATTACATAATTAAAAATAAAAAACTAAGGCATAAGTTTTTAAGTAGTAAATAAACTAAAATTAACCGAACTTATAAAAAAAAAACACCACCTTATGCTTACCGGTAATGTCAATCCTGCTATTGTTAGCGTCATGCTGCGCTCTCAAAAAAAAAATTGAATCGTACGACTTTTGAACCGTACGGCTATTATACTGTACGACTTTTGAACCGTACGGCTATTACAGTGCACGCACAGCTTTTACACTGCACTTTTGTAACCGTTCGGCTTTTACACCTTACGGCTTTATTACATTGTACGGCTTTTGAATCGTACGACTTTTGAACCGTGCATCTTTAACACCGTACGGCCTTCACACCGTACGGCTTTTACACCGTACAGCTAATACACCATACGACTTAAAAGTTGTTCATAACCCGTACGGCTTTTACACCGTTCGGCTATTAGACCACACGGCTTTTGAATCGTACAACTTTTGAACCGTTCGGTTTTAACACCGTACGGCTAATACACCGCACGGCTTTTACACCGTACGGCTTTTACACCGTACGGCTTTAAAATTGTACTAATTTTGAATCGAACGGCATTTACACCGTTCAATTTCCGAATCGTACGACTTTTGAACCGTACAGCTTTAACACGGCTTTAGTACGGCTATAACAATGCACGGCTTAAGAACTGTATGGCTTTTACACCTTACGGCTTTTGATCATACGACTTTTGACCCGTTCGACTTTAACACGGTACACCACACGCCTTTTAAACCGTACGGCATTTACACCGTACGGCTTTTGAATCGAACGGCATTTACACAGTCCGGTTTTAGAATCATCCGGCTTTTCAACGGTACGGCTTCTCAACCGTACGGCTTTTCAACGGTACGGCTTCTCAACCGTATGGCATTTCAACCGTACGGCTTTTCAACCGTACGGCTATTCAACCGTACGGCTTTTGAATCGAACGGTATTTACACTGTACAGCTATAACACTGCACGGATTTTCAACCGTACGGCTTCTCAATTGTACGGCTTTTACGCCGCACAGCTATTTATTTATTTATTAGGGAAACAAACAATAACGTCAAACAATACAAACACAGAACAAAACATGAGCACAATACATAAATAAAAACACAGAGTTATACATAAATCGGTGAAGTTTCCACAGATTATTGCTAACAGACATATCTCGTATTTAAAAAGGTTAAATAAGATATAGATAAGCGTTAGCTTTAACGTTTTATTTTACTAACGTTACTAACGTTTTTGATTACTCAGAAAAATAACGGTTAAGAACATTTTCAAATTATTTTTAAAAAACATACCTTGTTTACCTACCGTACGGCTGATGATCAAATAACTTTTGAATCGTACGGCTATTACACCGCACGGCTTTTCAACCGTACGGCTTTAACACCGTACGGCTTCGGCTTTTACGCCGTAGGGCTTCGGCTTTTACACCGTACGGCTTTTACACCGTATCACTTTTGAACCGTACGGCTTATACACCGTACGGCTTTTACACTGTACGGCTTATGGCTTTTACATCGTACGGCTATTCAAGCGTACGGCTTTTCAACTGTACGGCTATTGAACCGTACGGCTTTTACACTGTACGGCTTTTACACCGTACGGATTTTATACCATACGGCTTTAACACCGTTTATACACTGTACTGCTTTTATAATCGTACAGTTTTTATACCGTACGGCTTTTACACTGCACGGCTTTTCAACCGTACGGCTTTAACCTATTAATACGATAATAGGTGTGTGATACTCCTCGATCGATTCCCAATGTCTCATAGGATTTAAAACTTTTACGCGGGTAATATTTAAGTCAGTGCGTAATCAATTTTTATGACGTTTATTTGTCTTTCACTAACCTTTCCCGGCTTCCTTAACCGCGGGTAGACTGATAAGCCTCAAGTTCTTTTGAGGTTTGACCAGCTCTGGGTATGATGTCACCCACGTTACCTAGAACAGATATTATTGGGTTATCTATGAATTCAAGAGTAGGTTGTTTATACACTTATTTGGTTTGTAAAGTTGGTTATACTACATTGTGGTAGATGTTTCTTATCTGGCCAGGGTATATTATGTACCAGGGTATAATAATAAGACAAAGACAAAAGGCCAAGACACTTGGTAAGACATCATGCTGTCTCTCCTTAACTACAGCTACGTACCTCATGTCCAGCTCCCAGCAGGGCATCCACGATGCCTTTCCCGAGGTGATAGTGACTCCGCGAGGGTAAGTATAGCACGCAGAGGATCTTGTAACATTCAACTGAGTACCAGCTCAGGAAAACCACAAGCAAAAGAGGAATCCTCATCTCGGATCTGGTGAGAAGTACACGCATCGGTTCTCAATTATAGTTTCATACAGGATTTAATTGTAGTGAGCTGATGTATGTATGTGGGTATGCCATGTTGACTAAGATCCTTTGTCGTAGAATTCGCCAGTTCGTTGACTGCCTGGGCTTTTTCTGATAGCTACGTCTAATAATCATAGAATTAGAGCCAGCTAGATGAAATGTAATACCTATGGAATGCAATAAACGATTGAGTATTGTAGAACCGCGTGCACTTGCTAGGGAATAAGGTATATGCTTACAGGCTTCCCACATATTGTGTCTCACGTGCACTTTAAGGGAAAGCAGACTAGTCAGAGATAGTGAGCTAAGTTGTTTGCAGAAATAATAGAACGTGAAAAAACATGTTAAGAGGAGATGAGTATGCCTAAGTAGGTACTAAAATTTAATTATTTTTTTTCTTTTTAGTGTTATGAAGTCGGTCTTTATTTTTATGACCACTTAGAACCAGAATGATTTCGGTTTTAAGTAGTTCAGCTCAGTAGTTCCGTTCGGCTACAAAAAACATTACACCTACCAATCAAACAAGAAGTCTTCTTATTTCCTAATTTACTATTTTCTCGAATGTTATCAACGTTTGCACTTCTTATTTCAATATTAATTTTCACTTAACTTTCAAAGCTTATTTGTAGTTTTAATATGTACAATACCAAATTTGATACACTTCCTCTACCATTGAAAAGACTACAGTCGTTTAAAATATCGTCCCTGCCTGTTTATTGTCCAACACACAAAACACTAACCAAATACGTCTATAAAGATAAAGGTTTTTTATCATCTTTGATAATTTAATTTCATTATCTTTTTTATCATCTTACTAGTATAATAACTACTTACGTCAGTACCTCCATAAGATATATTAATTATCAATATGTTTGGAAAGTTTCTGGGCATTATCTTTCATTGATTAAAAAAAATGAAAATTTTAAGTTCTACGGCAGCAGCGGCACTGTTGTGAATCATTGTAAACCACCTTTTATACAGGGTGGTGCTGTCAATACGAGAATAAATTAAAGAGCTATAGAAATGGTTTGCCACTCTTAGAAATGGCGTATTCATTTGATAATTTCACGACATTTGTATGATACTAGGTGGTAGACCCGTATGTAGGGTCGTCTGGGTAGGTACCACCGCCTCTTATTTCAGCCGTGAAACAGTTCGCTGTGTTTCGGATTGAAGGGAAAGGTAGCCAGTGTAATTACTGGGAATGGACGGCATTTCATCTTAGGCCCCAGGATGACACCGCACCTGCAATATCAAGTGATTTTTCCTTGTTATTGCAGGTGTCTATAGGCGGCGGTAACCGCTTACCATCAGGTGGGCCGTCAGTTTGTTTGTCATCTAATTGTATAAAAAAAAAATTAAATATTGCAGCCAATGTTGTATTATTTCATACAAATGTCATGAAATTATCAAATGAATAAGATGTTTTTGAAGGTGGCAAAGCATTTTTATGGCCTAATATAGATAGCTCATGTTTTAATTTATTGTCGTATTGACGGTACCACCCTGTATATGTATTTGAGAGGTGAACACGATGATAATCGTTTTCGTTTCGATTGTTTTTTTTTTACAATTATTAGTGATAACTGTTTAAGGTAAAAGCTAGACCATCAGCATATACTGTTTCCTACTATCGTATCGTTTCACTAAAAAGTCATAGGAAAGCAAAGATCCGGAATTTCGTATACATAGACGACTTAATTATTCCAGCAGTTATTTTGATTTAAAAATCAAAATACAGTAATCGATTTCAAATCAATTTTAATGGCAACTAACGGCAACTATTCCGCATTGTACAAAAAAAGAACCACGTACCTAAATCGGATCAGAAATCTCGGCCTAATCAGCTGTACCTACATACATAGTCAATGGTACTATAGACACCAGCCCCCCAATTCTGCTATTGTATTTTGATCTGAAACGAATCGGAAACGCTTAAGTCACAACGTTTTTGTATTCTGCTAACTCAACGCAATCGAAACGTAACCGAAACGCATCAGATTGGTATTCTACTAACAAACACGTAACGCGAACCGTTCGGTTCAATCATTGTTTCGTATTCTGCTAAATATTTAACATTTGTGGCAGCCGAAACGCATCGATAGTTCTTTGTTCGAACTGTCGAAAATTAACAATTATCTAGTCACTAAGTCAAAATATATCTGTTTCTTGCAATATTGCTAACAGTTATCGAGCCGAAGTTGAACCAACCGAGAGCGTTTCGTTAGCGTTCCGGCTTTATAAGCAATGTTAGTGGAATACCTTTTTGTATTACAACCGCATTGGTAACGATACTGAAACACTGCCGATCCGTTTCAGAAAATATATAGCAAAATTGGGGGGTAGGGGGAAAACACATAGGTACCAACAGAATTGAGAACTTCCGTGTTTTTGAAGTCGGTAAAATAATCTTAAACCTACCAATCACACATCTTCAGTACTAGACGATCTGCCTAGGCAATAAATGATCTGCTTAGGCAATAAAACGATGCAATAGACGATTAAGTATTTAATAATGAATTGCTGGATTCTACAATCGGCCTTTGACATAAACCCTGCATTACTTTTTGCGGACAATAAAGCTAAAAGCGGTGGTACTTCACCAGACTCATCACGTTAATGAGCATGCCTTTGTAGTTTATTGCGTGTTATAATAAACATCTTCAAAGAAAACTCCAAAAAGTTTTAATCAACAGAATTTATTCCTATAAAAGTGCTGTGTATTTGTGGAACAGCTCCAAATGCTGGCTACCCTGAGTGCAGCTGAGGCTGTGGACTTGTACCTCGCCTTCCGGGGTCAGTAGAGCCTGGTTGGAGCAAAAAAAATATTTTTATTTTTCCGTTCTGCTAGATCTGCCACCTCTTGGGCGTAGTCGGGATCTGCTACTGAGAAAGGAGGACATAGTGTGAAAGGTGGCCAAATTTCATCTAAATCTGTTCAGCGGTTTAAGCGTGAAAAGCTAACAGACAGACAGACACACTTTCGTATTTAAATATTAGTATGGATAAATATACAAACATCCACGACTCGTGAACAATTGTTCCTACTCATCATATAAACATCTGGGTCCATCATCGATATCCGTTAAGAGCAGGGGGATTTGTCTCTCCTGTGCTGTCCACATACTTCTTTCTCTTTACTTTTGCAGGGTAGGCAATGCGTGAGTAGTGCCCAAGGTGCTAAGCGTCTATAAGCTACGACAACAACGCGTGAGTAGTGCTCAAGTAAAACGAGCGTCCATAGGCTACGGGGCTACGGGGACAATGCGTGAATAGTGTTCAAGTGCTACGAGCGTCCATAGGCTACGGGGACAACGCGTGAGTAGTTTTTAAGTGCTACGAGCGTCTATAGGCTACGGCAACACCGCGTGAGTAAGGAATAAGTGCTACGAGCGTCCAAAGGCTACGGGGACAACGCGTGAATAGTGTTCAAGTGCTACGAGCGTCCACAGACTACGGGGACTACACGTGAGCTGAGTAGTGCTTAAGTGCTACGAGCGTCTATAGGCTACGGCAACACCGCGCGAGTAAGGAATAAGTGCTACGAGCATCTATAGGCTACGGCAACAACGCGTGAGTTGATCTTAAGTGCTACGAGCGTCTATATTAGCGGTAACCACTTACTATCAGGCGGGCCATAAGCTTGTTTGCCAACTTTGTCACAAAAACATTATACTATATCACGTGTCTGAAACGCTAATTCATGAGCAACAGCCCACAGGTGTTAGTGCTACTACTGCAGCAACCATCAATAGATAAAGGTACCGTACGAGGCACTATCACCAGCAGCAGGGTTTGTGGAGCCGTTGTTCTAACCTCGAAAACCACTAAAGGTACTATCCACAGATATTTTTAGGAAAATGATAAAATTGCTAGCCAACAAATTATTGCGGGTCGGTTAGTGATATTGGTTCGGCAGAGCTTTCGCTACCGCACCTACCAGCAGGAGAATTACCGGGAAGTTTTAGTGGGCATTCCCAGTGCAGATTTAGAAAGAAAGAAAGAAAGAAAGAAAATATTTATTTAGTGACACACTATCACACACTATTGTTTACTTTACAATAGAAATCTTAAGACTAAAGTAATAGCTGTGACACTAAAAGGACAGCCACTCAGCATATGTCGGTTGTCACAGACATCCGACGCTGGTCTTCGGTGGTCGCCTAAATTTTTGTTTTGAGAGCACTACTACGCTGTGGTAAAACTACTTTAAGTCTAAAATTGTACGTTTTCAACAATAAATGTTCATATAATTATAGGAAACATTACATACACAAACACAGACAGTACATACACGCACAATACCTACGCATGACAGTTGAGCAAGCTAATCAAGCACAAGCACTATTATAATCTTTACCTACCTAATACCTATCCACCTACTATCCAAGTCCCTGTTGTACACCTAATAGATAACTTCTAAACTTTTTTCTAAAAATGTTTACATTGGTACATTTCCTTAATGGAGGAGGTATATTATTCCAATTTACGATCAGACACTGGGAAATCCCCACACACGAACGTCCCTTAGCCAGCTGCGGGTAGGTCCGTAAGCGGATATAATATCAATCTGTGGTTAGTACATTGAGATTGGGTATGGCCGTAAAGCTTTTATAAAAAGCTAGGGCTTACAATCACCATGCAGAGGGATCGAGAGGAGGGTGCTGGATGAATGATAGATGAGGGCGAGGCTAGGTGTGAGAATAAGTGCATCTTCCTGCGCCCTAGGCGTAGCCATTTGGATGGTCTCCACGCATGCAAATAGACCGCTACATCTGGCATTGCCCAAGTGACTCTGAGTAATTTCCATCGGCGCGAAATCTAGAGCCGGGTTGCCTGGGGATGAGCTGGTGAAACTTCGGGAGCGCAGACTAGCCCCGCGGATTGCAGTGGAGTTATCGGAGAGTTTTATTGATTATTCCCAGTGCCGTTACGATCAGGCGCACTGCAATCCCCACTAACGCTCATAGCCAGCGGCGAGTACGACTAAAAGTGGATTCCTCCCCAAAAAAGGCTTTATACTCACCAACGTATTTTCTCCAGCGCTGACGTCACTCGCGGCGTGGCCTACACTACTCTTGGCATATATGTCGCTATGCGTGAGGTCCCAGCCCATCAGCGTGCCGGACGACAGTTTTGCCAGCAGCCAACAAGGGTTGGAGCACCATACTATTGACTTTACTGACATCTGTGGACAGAAATGATGCAGTGATTGAGTGATTTTTAATCTATTTTGTTCCGCTGCTGGGCAAAGGTCTCCTACCAACGCTTTTCACTTTTAGCTCTTAGCCTTCATCTCACTTGATGGTAGTGCTAATAGAAGAAGACGGAGGCAAGCTACACCCAGATTCCTCACAGAGGAACTGGCTAATCTAACCTCCAAGTGTCGGACACAACGATGCTGTCAGAGCGGACTTAGAAAACGCCTTACCACCAACTAAACCAAGCAGAAAATTTTTGAACTGGCCTCTGAACCTATAGACACCAAAGGCGATTGAAATCAAATGAAACAAATGAAACCAAGGCTAAAGATTTAACATGGTCTGTTGTAATAATTTTTAGGAAAAAATATAAAGCAAGTATAGTTTATTATACTACTCTGTAGTTTTTAGCCCCCGACGAAAAACGAGGGGTTCTACAAGTTTGACGTGTCTGTCTGTGTATCTGTGTGTCTGTCTGTGGCGTCGTAGCTTCTAAAATCTTGTTTGAAAGCTGACGTGACAAGGGTAAGATAAGGGTTTTACTAACTTTCACAAGATTCGATTGATATGGAATTTGTGTACTGTCACTTCGGTGACATTTCCATGACATACTTACCTTGAGCTGATCCTATGCCATCAAAAAGTCTGCGGAATCCTTAATTCTTCAGAAAATTACAGCAGATATAGTGTGTGTTGCGCTCTTATGAAAAATCTCAATGAGATGGTGTTAGATAGATGATTAATGAGACCGGGGGTTACTTAAAATTTTATATTTTTATGTTGTTCTGGGGCGACTAAAGCTCGCTAGAACACCAAAATTTAACTCAAATACTTACCCCAGCAATCGATTGTGTCGTAGCGACTACACCCTGCGGTTGAACCGCGCTGCCCAGGAAGCGGCCTTTGGCATCCACCTGGTACTTCTCATTTTCCTGAGCAGGAGGCCCATTGCTGTGACAAAAAAGTTTATAAAGTACACTACCTTAGCACTGGCAATACCACTCCTTTTACTAGGGTCAATGAGGGTATCATAATTATCAGCACGACACGTATTACTCCGCGTCATGAAAGCTGACTTGATTAGGATGGTTTATAGCTATAATTTATGAACATTAGTTCAGGCGTTGGATGACTATCAGCTCATTTTCCACATAATAAAAGGGTTTCACTAGCTTTCACGGATCCGATTGATTTGAAATTTGGTGTAGGTACTGCCAGTTCGGTGACATTCCCATGACATACTAACCTTGATATGATCTATACCATCAAAAGTCTGCGGAATTAAAATTACAGCTGATATAGCGTGTTTGGGCTCATAAGAATAGTCTTAATGAGATCGTGTTAGATAGATGATTAATAAGGCCCGGGATACTATATTTTGTCTTGCTGTTAGGTACCTACACAAGTCGAAAGTCACATGTCAAAAATATGAAAAAACATAAATTAGCGAATTCCGAGGTTCATCCAAGAAGAACAAATTATATTAGTAACGCCGATAAAGATCTGTAAAACTATTCTTACCGGCAGTCCAGGGTCAGAAGCACTCTGTCTTGGACCAGTGAGCATAAGTTAAGGGTTCCCGTATCAGTGGCCGCTATAAAATGCTGGGGGGAATATGGTGATACCTCCAACTTGGTCACCGTCGACAGGTCAGCTGGAACAGGTGTTAATCTTTTGTTTTATGGTGACATCTGAGAGATAGTGATTGCGTTATTAATTATTTTCTAATAAAATAAATTGAAACTACGCATCATTAGAATGAGCAAATGATTATCCTGTCTCCCTCGCACTAGTTGCACACCCTGGGTATTTTGTGTCCCCATCCTTTTTCACCTGCCGATGATTCAATCATCGTTTGTCTACTGTAAAAGGTGTATCTACGCTATATATCTGTGATCCCAAGTACCTTTAATGTGTAATATCCAGTGAAAGTGGTATATGAGCCAGCTTTCAGTGCAGCAAAGAGTTATCCAAAAGGAGGCCTCCAGCATCGTACTATTTCATACTTAAATTAAAGCGGTTGCGACAGAGCACGTGTCCGGCGAAAGGGAGTCCTTATTTTTTCCATTTTCCTCCAATCATTTGCTCATTTTCAAAAAATAACTAAACCCAAAATACCAGCGCGAAAACAGATACTGAGCACCGACAAAAACTACTTGAAAGAAACAGAGTAATATTTACAAAATACTAAGTTATGTTAGTCGTAGTCATAAGTAGGTAGTAATTTATTCAACTTTAGGCAATACATTACAATTACATATTATGTCAGATTACAATCAGTATATTAAGATTGTAATCTGACATAATATGATGTTCGACCGAGACTAGTATACCACAACAATGACTACACACACTACACACACACACACATACTTCTGACTAGTCGAACATTAAACATTGCAATTCCAAGTTAATATAAAGTAATATGTGACAAACAACACATTGTAATAAATTATATAAAAAATATCATAATCAAAATTTTATTATTTATTAATGCATCAATTCAAAAGGTATTTAAAATACGGCGGTAGCTGAAATCGTCTTCATAAACGGCGTGAGGGTAGTTTTATTCTCTTATTTTCTCAAAGTTTATCTTCTGGCAATGCGTGCTTGTTCGCGCGCCAAAATGACAATAGCGGTCATTGATACTAATTTCAAAGGCTCAAAGTCACCCAAAGAGCAATGGAACGGGCCATGCAGAAATGATGAGATCCGCAGGAGAACTAAGGTCGCTGACATAGCCCAAAGAATTGCGAGTCTCAAGTGGCAGTGGGCAGGCCACATTGCAAGGACTGACGGCCGTTGGGGCGGAAAGGTCCTCGAGTGGCGGCCGCGTACCGGGAGACGCAGCGTTGGTAGGCCTCCCACAAGGTGGACCGACGATCTGGTGAGGGGCGCGGGATGCGGACAGCGCAAGACCGATCGGTTTGGACATCCTTGGGGGAGGCCTATTCCCAGCAGTGGACGTCTCTCGGCTGATATGATGATGATGATATGATGATACTAATTTCACCCAAAAACATTTTATTGCTAATCTTAAACAACATAGTTGGCTAAATTAATTGTTCAGTATAGTAGAAAACACAATACTCACTGGCAACACAGAAACGGTTCACCTTGATGACACCAACGCTTTTCGTACAGCATATCACCTCCCCACAATTTTTAGCCACCAAATAATTATCGCTGTTATTTAATCTCATTATTTTCAAATCTGTACAAATTATACCAGTCTCCCAGTTGCCTGGCAACACTGTACAATTTTTCATCGAGGCAGCACTGGACGGTCTGTCAACTCTGGCGGCTGACTTTTGGCGGGAAAGTTGCCTTTTAATGTTTTTTTCTTTCCTCCTCATTGATAATCTGGCTTTCGCCGCGTTAAAATTAAACCTTGTTTCAAAGATATTTTCTAAAGACTCAGATCTCGTGATCGCCAATTGTTCTATGAGGGATATCGTTTGGTTTTTTTCTAATTTCATTTTTGACCAGTACGCTTTGCCCATGTCGTTGGAGCTCTGCATTTTTTCTTGTATTATCGACCATACTGTCACAATTCCTATACGTTGCAGTGCATAGACCTGTAAATTCATAAGTATCAAAATTATCTAATATTTTCAAAATATTGTGTTTTGTTGAAAGCAAAATAGTTAGATAAACTTATAAAACTTTCAAAAACATGTAATTCGTTTGATAATTTCATGACGTTTGTAAGAAATGATATAAGTAATATTGGATGCATTATTTCATAGAAATGTCATGAAATTATCAAATGATACCATTTCTGTGAAATAACACAGCCCATGTTTTAATTTATTGTCGTATTGACGGCACCACACCACTCTGTATATACCTCGTGATCGTGTCCATACCTGTCCGAGCATCTTCCTGCTGCCATCTTCACAACGCGCCGAATTGGTGTCCAGTACTAATCCTGCTATGATAGGTGAAGTGGGGTCCTTTGCTTGCATTACTGACGCGCTAGTTGTGTACGAAGAGGCTTGTAGGAGGCATTGGGAGAACGGCTGAAAGAGGCATTTTGATACCACTAAGTATCATTGAGATGAACAATATAGAGAAGACACCAGCTATGACCACGATGTTCCGTTGATGTGTGGCTAACACGCTACTCTTTACTTAGACCCATTCGCTCGCTAGTGTTGCTAGAACAAAACGCGTAAGCGCCACGAAAATCACAGACAGCTCAAAAGTAATATTGTCACGTGAAAAGTAACATTAGTAAGAAAATTTGTTTATTTTATGTAGAAAACGACTATAATATGGCACTTTATTAGACAAAAAATAAAAACAGTTTTTCCATTCTTCGAAAGATGAAACTTATATGTATTGAAATTTTGAAATTAGTACCTGCATTACTTTTGTTAAGTTTTACCGGTTGCCGGTTTTAGGTGATTTTAGGGCATTATTAAATTAAAAATAGACAACTTTAGGCTACTCCAAAGGGTGTATTATGTCTACTCGGTGTGATTTTTTTTTATGACTTTTTAGTAAGTCCTAAAAGTTTTGACCCACTCATTCATGTTACACGAATGTGTAACATCAGTGGGTCAATTATTTTTTTTCATAATGTTACATAAAATGTTATAGTCCTTTTATCTCACGAAGCGCATTTTAAGCGTCGCTTCAAGTAGCGTCAGTATGGAAAGATTGAAAAGTAAACTTCGAAAAGTCGACCATGCATTGTCATAGTGAGATTGATTAAGTATTTTTTTAATTTTTACACAGGTAAATAACTTATATAAAATAAATTAATTTTGTGACAAAGACTTTTATAATTATTTTTGGTGTTATAATTTATTTTATTTTATGACAAAAATAACATGGTAAATATCAAAGATGAGACATTGCCGAGCTAAACTTTTCAAAGTAGAGAAAGAAGAGAACAAGATTATGATTTCGCAATTACTATATTATAATATTTATAATAACGAATGATTCAGGTAAAACTGATAATTATTCGAGTGATTCTGATTTATTTAATTAAATATAACACAAGTAACATTTGTACCTTCAAAGTATCACGATTAATTTTTTATTCACTTATCTAACTACTTATTTTAATTATTATTTTAGTTTTACAGAAATAAACTTTATCTTATCTTATCTTATCTTATCTTATTATTAAGTTACTAAACTTTAACAAAATAAGTTGTACAGATTCACATTCACATCTGATAATAATAAAATTATTATAGTTACCTATTTCCATCTTTTAAAATTTATATGCTAACGCCACTAGTATTCACGCACACATTCGCAGCGTGTGTAGACACTTGGTTACCACAAGTAAAGCGCTTGTCAGTGGAAGTTGCTTCGTGAGATAAAAGAACTATACAAAAGTTACATTCTGGCAACGCTGCAAATAAACTACATCCATAATTTTAAAATGGAACATGACTTTTGTACATAGGATATCTTCTTTATATTTTCAATCTCAATGGTCAGGATAGTGGTGTCTTCGACAAATTTACAGAAATATTGCCTATTCGCTAATTCCTCTCTTGAGCATCATGATGCTTACGCGATAGTGACCAGACGATAAGCAAGCTGATGGCCAACTGATGTTAAGTTGCTACTGACGCATATCTTAGACGCTTGCAAAGACACGGAAAAAATCAATTTGTATTGTAAGCGCGTTGTCATCCGGAGGCCTAAGATAAAATTCCTTCATAGCCAATAATAACACTGGCTACCTTTCCCTTTGTTTTATGGCTGAAATAAGAAGGTTGTCATCGAAGATATTAAAAACAGCGAAACAATAAATGCCTGTGAGACCTAATGTGACAATATTACCTTATTACCTTCTGTATGGTCCAGTGGTCGAGACCTCATATCTTTCTGCCCCTGCATTCTCTGCACGATTTCATTGATGGCAGGGCTTTTTCCAAGTCCACCTACCATCGTCTTAACACAGATTAGGTACTAATAGTCTGTGAGAATAGGTTCACTCTCGAACATAAGTCAAGTTTAGGTATAAAAATTTACCTATTCTTACCATCGTTACCTGCTTGCACACGAAATTGAAACTTATCATAGGTATGACTCGAGCGTTCATATTCCTGTGGGCACCACTGACTCGAAACCGGTTTGGCGGCAAGAGCATAGGGTTGTCATTGTCACTCGTCGATTTATATAGATGTTTGATGCGCCGGCCAAACATACCTAAACTGCGGAGTGACCCTCCCCTGGTTTTACCTAAGCCTGCCGCTACAACAATAATATTAACAGCATTGTTATGGCCGGGCAGTTGGAGGTAAGATACAAACACAAATCGCTTATTGCAGACCAAGTGTACAAAGGATTTGGAATCTGGAAGATAACCGGTTCCTCTGTCGTTAAGGAATCCGGATGTAGCTTGCTTCCATCTTCGGCCTTATCTTCGCTTATTATCAGGTAAGATCTTTATCTTCGGCCTTCGCCCAGACCTACCCCGATATGAATTTAAAAAAGACTTTCAAGCCCAAAATAGTCAACCAACTTACCGTATCACAAAATCCAACGTGAACATTTTTGGAATTCCATTCTCTGTCCTTTTCTGTTTGTGTCAGTTCGGCTTTCACTTCTACCAATTCAGAAGGGTTTTCGGCGCTGGCAACATCGATTCGCCAAGTTGGTTCTTCTGACAAATTCCAAAGGTGTATTGAACTGTAAAAATTAATGAAGATAGTTAAGATAATTTTATTTCGGGATGGTATCACTAATCTAAAAGGCTTGAAAAGGCTTTTACAGGGTCGACAACACGCAAGTGATACCCCTGGTGTTGCAAGCGTCCCTACGGTAACCGCTTATCATGTGAAACGTATGTTTGATTGCCACCTTAGTGGTATAAAAAAAATCTTTAATGGATAGCTGTTGGCCTTCATCTCACCTGATGGTAAGTGAAGATGGAAGCAAGCTACGGGTTCCTCAATCACAGAAAAACTGGCTATCTTACCTCCACCTGCTGCAACACAATGATGCTGTTAACATTATTGCTATGGTTGCAGACTCAGGTAAGAAGTTGGTAGCTCGCAGGTAGACATGAAAAAGCACTGTCACCAATCAAACCGACGATGTCTACATCTGAGTTAGTTGGTCTTAACCACTCGATAACAGAGGCGCGTAAGTAATGTATTATTAACTACATTAACATGACTTCATTTATATCGATCGTTTAGTATGTAGCTGGTGTTACCAAGTTTGGCATACAAAATATCATAAAATCATTAATGCTACTTAATTTTGTAAGTTTATTTTAAGTAATAAAAATCTAAACTAGAAAAAATTCACGTCCTGAGGCGAGGATTGAACCAGATACCTTCCGCAATCCGGGTGACAGCTCTAACCATCTGAGCTACCCAGGACTTGGGATATCCCTGTTAAATTCTTCTAGTCTATCTGTATTTGCGTTATGAGCTAACGTCACCCTACAATGTCGAAATGTTCAATTTCAACATCCGAAACGAGTATTTTTACAAATACCTACGATTCTGTTAAGTTAGGGCATTGCTTTCAAATATTCTTTAATTTTGATTATAACATTATTACAAATGTTTGATAATTATTTACTAATAAAAATTTCACGTCCTGAGGCGGGGATCGAACTCGCGATCTTCCCGCTATCCGGGCGACAGCAGAAAATTTTCTAGTTTAGATTTTTATTAGTAAATAATTTTTAAACATTTATATTAATGTTAAAATCAAAATTAAAGAATAGTTTATTTTAATTTTAGGTTCCTCATAAACAACGTACCTACCTCAAGATAGAAAAATTGAAATACTCACCCATCTTCCAAACCAGCAACAAAAATTCCACTTGTGTCACCTTTGAAACGTGCTATACTAACATTATTGATTGCTATTAGCACTTTCAATGGGTTGCGTATGGCAACACTAACATCCCACAGACATAATACATTTTTATTTGCTAAAACATTTGGACAGTTGCTGTGTACAGTAAAGATTAGATTACTTTTCGTCTCTGATAGTATTATACCAATTACTTTAGTCTGTTTTAAAAAATATATCTTTTCATCCGTTATATTGTTCATTGATAAAGTCTTATAGCCATTACTAAAAGGACACTTTGAATTCTTATTTAAATCTGATGAAACATCACCCGTATTTGCATTTAAAATGTTACATAATCTGCTTTCAACTCTTTTCAAAAATTTCCCTAATCTTTTGATATTAAATTGTTTATTCTTTATTTTTGCTTCGTAATTCTCATATGGCAACATTTCACAGGAACCGACCCCATTTTTCTGTTCAAAATACATTCGCAACGGATTTGTTTTGTAGTTTTCATCCAAATTAATCTTATTATTCACTTCTACATCCGATTCCTTATTTATTAAAAACGTAAAATTAGATAAATAATCTTCTATACTATGGCTATATTTCCTGGGTTTAAGAAGTGGTTTTAAATAAATATCACTGTTAGAAAATTCTACAGGATGTTGCGTCCATTTTTCTTCGAAAATAATTTCATCTGTTTGTATTTCCTCAGTAATACCATCATCAAATGTCTGTACAGATGTTTGTGTATAATTCGTTCGACCAAATGTTGCCATATACACATCATAAGGTATAGGTTTCATTTCGAACAGTGAGTAGGTCATTTCGTGGAGTGTTACCATACTCAGTATATCTTTTCCACGTTGCTTTAATCTTTCTAAGACTTTCTTTTTAACTTTATTCTTTTGTGACGTTGTGAAGTCAATGAAAAGAGGCCTGTTAAATTAAGAAATTGAAACCTTTTTATTTTTGAACCTTTAAGTTAATAAAGCATTATGATTCAACAAACTTCCTGATACTGTTTTATTATGCAAATACTTTAATAAAATAGTCACCATTGGCTGAAGTTATACTTAAATTGATTATTAGTTTATAAAACGGTTAAATATTACTCACCTATCCAATACGTCAGTGTGTATAACCTTCATACTGGATACGCTGCTAGAACTCATCTCTTGAAAACCCTCATCGGTAAGGGAGCTCTTGACGTCCACCTCGCCGTCTTCGAGGATAAAGTCCATGGCCTTAGGCTTATTTGCAGAACGGGCCTCCCGTAGCTCGAAGTTACCTAAATTAAAATAAGTTATTTTGGTCATATTGTTTTGATGTAGATATATCTTTTAGAAAGCTTTACAACCGTATGACAATTGTTAAGGTGCCGAACAAGCACACGGCTTGCCAGATAGTAAACAGTTAACTCTAAATACCCCGTAAATGCAAGGGAAAACATTGGTTGCAAGTTTATGAAATAAGTCCCCTTGCGTCCAACACTCAGATCATAGAAACACTCTGGCCCTGGATGTATTTGTCACTAGCGGAAGTACAATACTCACTAGTCTCACTACTTCTTACGAATTTCTGGCGTTAAAAGTATTGGAGGTAAACTCACCTGAATCCAGCTTTTTTTCATCTTCTTTTACATCTTTAACCACAACTTCTGATCTATTATTTTTACCATTACTGCTACTTTTTTCTACTTCATCACCAACATTTCTATCTTCTAATCTTACATCATTATCAATTGTAACTACTTTGGCTTCGTTTAAAGCATCTTCATTCATATCATCATCATTAACATCTTGTTCTTCTGAAGTCTGGCTGTCCAAATTTTCAGATTGTGATTCGTGGTAAGAATCGAAATCAGATTCGTAACTCTCAAAATCATCTTCGTAGCTCACTTCGTCTTCACTTGTTTTAGAATCTTGAGCCTGAACAGAAATGTACTTTGTCATTCATTGAGAGATTCATCGTGGTTTTTCCCGTTCAGAGGGTGTTGAAATCATTACCGAACACTATACCACTATGTCAAAAGTGATGTGTGTTTGTATTAAAAGTCTACGGCTTACGTTGTACGCCAGTAACTACCCAGCGGCCCCGCGGTAGTCATAATTATCGGTATTATCATTGTAGAATATTAAATAAGTTGGTTTTAATTAAGGAAACTGATCAGAGTTAGTTGAGAAAGCGATAAGTTGCAGTTGAGTTAGGGAACTTGTCTTCTATGCTCTCAATTTAACAACTCTTGCTCACAGAAGATCAGAGAAGATTATTTCTTACAGAATAGACATCGAGTGAGTAGTAAGCTTGGTGTAACACGCGTCTATAGGCTACAATAACCGCTATCCATCAACCGAGCCGTAACCTTGATGCCACTCTGGCTGCAGTTAAATAAAAAATCTCACTTTCTATTTCAGAAGAATACCATAAAGAATCACTAACCTGTTTTGTTTCCCTTTTAATTTCATGAACATAGTTGGGGCCTTTCTTTTGCTCATCCAAGTCTACAAAAAAGGCTTTTGGCTTGGCAGTAAGCTTCCGCGTCAAATTCTGCATCTCAGCATTATTATCTACTGCATCAATACTTAGAACTTTTACTTCATTTTCATTTAAAGTTTTCGTTTTAGATCGCTGTCTATCTGCCTCTTTGGAATTCACATTAGAACTTATTTTCCTAAACTCTTTTGGATCAGCAGTTTTCGTTCGCTCCTCTTTGCTGTCACTTTTCCTGCCATCTTTAACTATCTTTTTCTTTACAACCGGCGAGTTGACAGTTACATTCGTAAGAGATAGCTCTTTACGCGCAGTGGAGACACTACCCGAAGCTTTTACATCGTTTTTTGATAAAGGACTACTTTTGATTTTTGAGCTAACACTGACTGTCGAGGGCGATGATTTTAGTAAATCTTTCATTGGGGAAATATTGCTGTTTTTATTCGTAGCCCCTACAAGTTTTTTGGGCGTTTTCGTTGCTTGTACGACGCTCTTTTTCTTTTGTACGTAAATGTCAGCTGTTGTTGATTTTTGAACAAAATTTCGTGGTGTGGAGACGCTGTTAACGCTCTTCTTTAATTTTTCTTCTTGGGATTTCTTAGTTATTGTATTCGTATCATCCTTAGATGATTTTTGTTTGCTTTTCCCTTTGGCGTCTGATGTTTTTTTGATAGTAGTTTGCATATTGAGTCTTGTTATTCAGAAATACCTACCTAAGACTGAAAAAGAAGAGGAATTTTAAAATCATGAAACAACATGAACAGGAGGTAAGTCTTACGTTGCCTTAGCAACGAAACCTCCTGCACGAGTAGCACAAGGAACACGAGAAGCTCGAGAAACGGTTTTGTCTAGACCGTAATTTCATTTTTGTCGGGCTAAGGTAAGGCAAGGCCCGACAAGAATAGCATTACAGTGTAGACAAAACTGTTTCACGTGCTTCCCGTGTTGCTTGTGCTACGCGTGCTGGGTAGATTCTCTTTATTGAACTATTTCAAACAACTATGGATTCGATTACAGAATCAAAGTAAAAGTATTCTGTGATCCAGAGAGCTCCAAAGGAAGATCCCTGTTCTCCGTGCTTCGGAAGGTACGTTAAGATCCGTTGGTATCGGTTGTCATGTCACTGCAACCACTTGACCTGTCGAACAGTGGTTCGTTGATGATTTTTTTTTATACAAAGCGCGACAAATGACTCAACACCACTTGATGTGAAGCGGTAAGAAGAGTCCATATGCGAAGACAGCTAGTGCAGCTTGAGACACACTGCTCTAGCCGCCTCCACCTTGCCGACCCGTAAGGTGCCTTTTCACGCTTCTTTTGAAGGAACCCATGTCATAGGAAGGAGGGAAAACACGTGTTAGCAAAAAATTCAAAGTTTAGGAAACACGAGAAAGAAACGAGTTAATAAACTCCTTTGTGCGTAATGTTGAGGTGGAGACAGTAACTTGATGACTCCTAAGACCGGCACGCGTACTTCAGAGCAGGAAGGGGGAATTAATAGAATGGAATAAGGCTGGTGATGTGATAAAATTTAGATTAATAATATTGATGTCTTATTAATTTCTTTATAGACGTAGGTAGGTAGGTACTCTAGAAATTAATACATAGGTACATATTGATACCTATACTAACAGTCTGACACTAAAGGGATCTAAAATACGACACTGTTTAATAAAATATTCAATATAATTACTTACCTTGACACACAGATGTAGGTCACTTAAAATTATTGCAACGCAATACCACATGAAATAATAGGTAATGTTTTCCATCATCTCGTTAAATTCCGTTCATTTTATTGATTTGTTTACTATTTATTAGTTTTAATATTTTCTTGCATAAAGTTACATATTCTCTTCGATTTACCATTTTTTCTTACTCATTTGCGTGAGGTAGGTACGACAATTCTGTGTCAATTATGTTTACATGTTGGTTGCCATGGTAACAGGATTGCAGACCACGAATCAACTGGAAACGAATTTGCCGCGAATCTCTCGCGTGCGCGGGAATACTACGGGTGGTATAATATTAATAGGTAATACGTAGGTAATACGCACCAAGAACATAATGATAAGCGCTGCGTGGCTTTTATCACCGGTTATTCTTCAATACATTGAGAAATTCAATCATTCATTCTTCATTTCGTTATTTTTCATACATTTCGTGTTTTTTCCAACTTGAGCTTTGCAGAAATGGTTATTTTACCGATAGGTTAGTCGACAACTTTTTTTATTTCTTAAAAAGTAGTTTAATACCTAACTCATAAAATTATAGAAATATTGCAAAACAAATGTATGTCTAATATCAATAGTTTCACAGATATAGTGGTACCTATGTTTGATGTATTGCCGCGCATTGTCCAAAAACGCTCCAAAGAAAAAAAAATAAACAAAAATTAAAACCGACTCCAAAAAACTGAAACGGATAAAATAATTAAATTTTAGTAGTACTCATCCCCTAGGGACATATTTTTGGAGTCGGTGCTTCACTATCTATTCTATTGTTTCTGGAAACAACTTAGCAGCAACTCCAAAAATTTGTTCCTATGGGATGAGTACCGACTAAAATTTAATTATTTTATCCTTTTCAGTTTTTTAGAGTCGGTTTTAATTTTTGTATATTTTTTTTCTTAATTTTTAGTGATAACTTTTTAAGGTCAAAGCTAGATGGGTGACCTATAAGTATTGTTTTATACTGTCGTATCAATTTACTAAAAATTCATAGGAAAGCAAAATTCCGCAATTTCGCATACCTACGTAGATGACTTAATTTTTCCAGTATTTTTTATTGAAAAACCAAAGTAGGTACCTACCCTATGGATTTTCAAAAAAATTTTTATGGGACCAAATGGGAACTATTCCGCGTCGAACAAAAAAAGAATCATCAATATCGGTTCACCCAGTCGAAAGTTCTGAGGTAAAAAACTTTAAAAAAAACATACAGTCGAATTGATAACCTCCTCCTTTTTTAAGTCGGTTAAAAATCAACGGAACAGGTGACGTCACATGTTCCGATATTACCTACCTAGGTACCTTCTAAGAAATGTATGGGCATTCTTGTTCTTATGGTCTACTAAGGAGTAAGGGGCATACTGTCAAAATTATTAATAACTATGTATTAGGTAGGTATGTTTTTATTCATTAGTTGTCATCTTGTCATAACACAGCTGTGGGCCCACAGCTTTCTAGGGTGGGCCCGGCCCATGCACCCTGCCCCCCCCCCTAGCTACGCCTATGCAGACGGACCCAATCACGAAAAGGGGAAGGATACTTACTTGCTTTGCTCCCATTTGTTCCACTGAGTAGTTCTTCTAATAATAATAATAAATAGGTATGTAATAATATGTGCGTGTGTGTGTGTGTGTGTGTACAGGGTGGTGCCGTCAATACGACAATAAATTAAAACATGGGTTAACTATATTAGTTCATATAAATGGTATACCGCTTTCAAAAACACCTTATTCGTTTGATAATTTCATGACATAGTATAAATTGGCTGCATTATTTCATAGAAAGGTCATGAAATTATCAAATGAATAAGATGTTTTTGAAAGTGGCAAACCATTTCTATGAACTAATGTAGCCCATGTTTTAATTTATCGTCGTATTGACGGCACCACCCTGTATGTGTAATTATATTTAAATATTTCTTCATAAATCTGCTTTAGTTTTTTTATTGATTTTATGATTGTTTTTGAATAAATGTTTTGTGTTTAATCATTTTTGAGTTTCTTTAAAACCCTATTCCTAGGCGACTTCTTTGAGTAGAACTACATGGAATTACAGTTTCACTTGTTCTACTATTCAGGGAGATATCTTAGCGTAGTAGGTAGGTACTTGTAAGAACAGAACTTCCCATTAGTTCTACCGTAAATAACAGGTAGAAGAAGTGGGAATAAAGGGTTCCACTTGTTCTACTATTCAGTAACTTGTAAAATCGTAGGACTTATGAGAAAAGAAAATCTTACTATGGGAATAAAGGACTTGCTATCTTGGGCTCTCCCCTTCCGCGCTCATTCTTCGCTACTTACAAAGTTATCATCATCATCATTATTAGCTTATATATCTACGTCCCACTGCTGGGCACAGGCCTTCCTACATCGGAGAAACACAGGAGACTGGGCTGTAACCGCCAGGCTGGCCCAATGCGGCTTGGTAGAGTAGTCAACAGGATTGTGAAAAGTCGTAGGATTCCTTCCCAGTCTAAAGGACACGTCCCCTTAACCACGTGGGCAGACGAAATGAAGGCCATGCTCAAATAAAATAATTTGCAACTTTTCATCATTGTATATTATTTAATATCTGTTAAGTATATAGCGAAATAATAATTTTGATCTTTGTGACTTATCTATAACAAAATAAAATTGAAAAATAAAAATAAAACAACAGTTTCAGGTAGTCACATTCAAGGAAATGTACTCTGTGTCTATTATTATACTTAAACGAGATAAATAATACAATAATACGTATACTCAATAAATACAAACATAACGAGTTGACGCATACGTGCACGCCTCGCGGCATCTGTTACACTACTGACACAATATTTCGTGAGAATAATTTACACTGATTGTTACGATTCAAAAAAAGAACACTTCCGGTGGCGTCGGCGCATGAGAGTAATTTTTCAAATCAATTGAGATACTTTTTATCGACCACTAAAATAAAGTTCTCTGAATATTTTCAACGTATTGCGAACTCTGGAAGGTTGGTATTATAATTTGATTAGGTATACAATGAACCACCTAAAGCCGAAATGCAAAATGTGTAGTAACTGTCGTAATACTTTTATAAATAAAACATCCTTGATCGGTATTGGTAACTCGTTAATATAAAAGCCGGAAGCGTCATTTCATACTAATCTACAATCCAGCGACGATCGTCGCCGGTTCCTCTACACCTTCCTTGATTTTCCTGAGGAACATCACAGCTTCACGGCCGTCAATAAGCCTGTGGTCGTAAGTCAGGGCGATGTACATCATTGGTCTGATAACGACCTGCCCGTTCAACGCGATTGGTCGCTCGAACATGCCGTGCATTCCCAAGATGGCTGACTGCGGAGGGTTGATGATAGGCGTGCCCAACAAAGAACCAAAGACTCCACCGTTGCTGATAGTAAAAGTACCTCCGTCCATCTCTTCTATAGTCAATTTCCCTGTTTTTGCTTTCTCAGCTAAACCAGCGACAGTTAACTCAATATCAGCGTAAGTCATATTCTGTACATTCCTAATCACGGGCACGACCAACCCCTTCGGCGTCGCGACCGCTACTGAGATATCTACATAATCCCTATAAATAATCTCGTTGTCTTCAATAACAGCATTCACGACTGGCTGGTCCATCAAAGCGTTCGCTGCAGCCTTGACAAATGGCGACATCAGACCTAGCTTCACAGCGTGTTTCTTGGTGAAAGAATCGAGAAATTTCTTACGGAACGCCATTATATTAGTCATGTCGATTTCGTTGAAGGTCGTGAGCATGGCATTCGTGTTTTGCGCTTCCTTCAAACGCTGAGCGATACGTTGACGCATGCGATTCATCTTTACGCGCTGTTCCGTGCGGGTGCCAGCCATTTCTTTGCTGTAATCCGCTGGGGGCACTTTCACAGTTGCTGTTTCAATGGCCTGCGCGTGGCGGATGGCTGCGACGGGGATGGAGGAGACAGGGGCTGCCGGAGGTGGAGTGGAAGGTTTAGGGGGTGGAGGGGGAACGGCTTGGGGTGGAGGCGGGGGAGGAGCCGCAGCTTGAGGAGGCGGAGGTGGAGAAGGTGCAGCCGCTTTAGGCGGCTCCGCAGCCGCTGCCGGCGCTTGTTTCTGCGGCGCAGTACCAGTTATATCAATTTTGAACAGCTTTTGCCCAGCTTTGACCGTGTCACCATCTTTTACGTACAGCTCCTTAATCACACCATGCCCTGGCGCCATAACAGGGAGAGCTGTTTTGTCCGTTTCAATTTCCAACACCACTTCGTCCGCAGCTACTGCATCACCGACTTTCTTATCTAACTTAACGTCTCCCTCGGAGACGGAGTCGGGGAAGCTCGGCGTCATGACATCTTGCTCTTCGTAAAGAGAGCTGGTGAAGTGTATGGAGGCAACTTGGTTATGGGCGACCAGGACACGCGCCTTGATGGTCTGGGCGAGGGGTCCGTAGACCTTGGGTACCTGTGTGGACCGCAGGCGGACGTTCTGGCCCTGCCTCCGGTACAGGGCTTGCAGGTGCTTCGAGCAGCGCCGCAGCATTTTGCTAGTTTACTGGATATGTTTCGTTACCCTGAAACAAAGGAGCAAACATTTTTGTTAGTGAATTAGTCCCATTTTTTAGTCTTTTACTATAATTATAGTCAGATATTTAAGTTCAGAACTTGAGTTATATGGATACTATGAGGAACGGCTTCAGGATGGCAACGCTACTGAAATACCAAGCGCTCATTTTTCTTGTTATTGCTGGGGTACTGTCTTTAGGCACTCAACACCAGGTGGACCGTCAGCTTGCTTGTCAGTCGTATACAAAAATAATATTGCTCTACTATTTATTTAAGCAATATTCTTAATTTTTAAAGTTAACATTATTATAAATGTTTGAAAAATTACTTAGTAATTAAATTGTAAAACTAGAATAATTTCACGTCCTGAGGCGGGAATCGAACCCGCGACCTTTCGCAATCCGGGCGACTGCTGAGTTTGTTAGAGCAGTTGCCCGGATTGCAAAAGTTATAGGAATACTACCCAAAGTTTTTAATAGTAATTCTAGTGACATCAATATAACATATAAAGGATGGCAGCGCCAGTTATCGTTTTTTTTTGCCGAAGTGTGAATTTGTTAGACTAATTTTAAGTATTACGTAAGAAGTTTTATATTTTTATAAAACTTACTATATTGGTTCAACGCCAAGTCCCTAGCATTTTTTTGTATACAACTAGATGAGAAGCAAGCTGACGGTAAAACTGGTGTTAACTGGCTACCGTATATCCCGCGCTTCCGGGATATAATATTTCGTTGTACGCAATATTCATTATTTTTATCAATATTTAAATAGTTGTCTCCTAATTATTTGTCTATCGACACACGATTTTAGTTCTGATAAAATTATACTACTCAAATCCCATGATAGTAGTATAGTTAAGTTTAACGGAGAACTTCGTCCTTATTGCTTTTTTTAGGATGTTGTCAGTGTGTAAGTAGCCGTCTGGTTATATTAGCCGCTTAAATGGGCGGCCAGCCCGTTGATTAAACCCGGCATCCAATTGAATGCCTAGCCCGATAGTTAATTGAACGACACTCACTTAGCGTTTAAGGACTTAGCGTAGGTATTGAATGGATCGTCTTGTACTGAACATTTTTGGTTTCATTGGTAGGTTAAAGGTTATTTTTTTGACCACTTATAACCGACATCGTTTTGGTTCTAAGTGCTCATAAAAAATATAACCTTGAGCAAACCAATCAGTCAAAGAGTCACACAAAAGCTATTCTATTTAAATGACCTGCCTAAGAGTCCAATTGAATGGCTAATTTAAACCAGACGGCTGACCTGACGTTCAGCCATCTGGTTAAACGTTGCGCTCAATGACTTGGCTAGTTGTACTTCAACGGGGTAGCCATATAGTTAAGCGGTTGATTTAACCAGACGGCTTCGATATATATATACAATTGAGAGAGAGAGAATGTGTTTTTTGAAAAAAAAAACATGCAATTGTTTCCTGTAGGCCACGCGAGCCAAGCCGCTGGCAGTACTTTTTGTTAAAATAGATTGATTTAATAAATATATAATTATACGGAAATCTTTTATTTTAAAGGTGACATAATAAACTACATCGGTTACCAAGCAACACCAGCCATAGACTCCTACCAAACCTACTTTAACATCTTCTCTTTTTGTTGAAGTCTTGCGCTATGTTGCGATCATTCCAACTTTCTTGCAAATCATTGCTAACCGAGGCCTGAATAAAGGTTTAGTTAGCATATCGGCCAACTGTAACTCTGTAGAGATCTTCTCTACACGTACGTCTTCCTCTGCTACAGCCTCTTTCACGAAGAAGTGTCTCAACCGTACATGTTTAGTCCTATTGTGTTGCTCGTATGAAGGGTTGTGAGCAAGCTTGATGGCCGCTTCATTATCTACGTAAAGTATCGGCACGTCAATCACTCCTCGCCGCAACTATTTCGGCTTCTGTGCTGGATATTGAAACTGAAGACTGTCTATGACTTCTCCATGATATTGGGCATCCAGAGTATAAACACACCATACCACTAGTGGAGCGACCAGTTTCTATATCTCCACCATGATCCGAATCACTGTAACAGATTAGGTTATTGTCATTATTTGACTTGTACTCAAGACCCCAGTCGCTTGTACCTTGCAAGTATCTCAGTATTCTTTTTACTTTAGTGACATCGTCTGTCGTCGGATTTTCAAGATGTCGTGATACAACTCCGACCGAGTACGCAATGTCCGGTCTCGTTCCTACCATTAAATATGCGAGAGCGCCGACTGCCTGTCTATACGGGAAATTCTTGGACTCAATATCTTCTCTCGTTCCTGAGTCTTTCAATATTGGTGTTGCTACAGCTTTGCAACTATCCATATTAAATCTCTCGAGAAGTTTCTTGGCATAAGCTTTTTGAGTTACCTTAATCACACCATTATCAGTTCTCTGAATTTCTAAGCCTAAAAAATATCTCGCTGGCTTAGTTTTGATTTTAAATTTCGATTTTAATTCTTTCAAAAAGTTATCTGCTTCATTATGATCTGTAAACGCAAGCAATCCATCATCTACGTAAAGAGCAAGTATCAATCTTCTCTCTCCTCTCTCCCTTACGAAGAGGCATGGATCTGCTTCACTCGATTTAAAACCAACTTCCAACAGAAAACCTTTAATGCAGTTGTTCCAACAGCGTGGCGCTTGCTTAAGCCCATATAAACTTCGCTTTAGTTGACAAACTTGTTGGCTATTTGCATTATAACCTTCTGGTGGCTTCATATAAATCTCCTCATTCAGAGTGCCGTACAGAAAAGCAGTTGAAACATCAAACTGTATTAAATCCATATTTCTTCTTGCGGCTATGCTCAATAGCAATCGTATCGTGCTCATTTTAGCAACCGGGCTGAAAGTCTCATAAAAATCTACTCCTCTTACTTGTGAGTATCCCTTAATTACTAATCTAGCCTTATAACGTTCTATTGAACCATCTGGATTTAATTTAACTTTGTATATCCATTTACATGGTATAGCTTTTCTGTATTTCGGTAATGTTACCATGTCCCACGTATTATTTTCCATTAATGAGTTCATTTCATCATCCATGGCTTGTTTCCATTTTTTACTGTCTTCACTTTCTAAGGCCTCTTTGTAAGTCAACGGCTCTTTCATACCAATTACATTTCCTATAGTAGACATTACAAAGTCATCAAACCTTTTCGGAGTAGTTAATTTTGAACGGTCCCTAATTGTCAATCTACCTTGCTCCTCAATCTCATTTTCAGTAATCATATCTCTATGATCTTCTTCAGAAAGATTTGGCGCCGACAGACATTCTTCACTTTCTGACTCATTCTCAAATCTAACATCTTGATAATTTTGATTGTCTCTATCTTCATGTGCTGTATTTGGTAATTTATTTGATTTAGATGGTTGTTCGAAGTTTAGTTGTTCATTCTCTATTGGTATCTCTATATGACTTTTCGGTTTGAAAGTTTTTTCCTCAAATATAACATCTCTCGAATTCATCAATTTATTACCTTCTTTGACCCAAACTCTATAACCTTCATCATTGTTATAGCCAATAAGTATGCCTTTTACTGCTTTCTTATCTAGTTTTGTTCTTGTGACTTTTGGTACATGTGCATAGCAGATACTTCCTAAAATTCTCAAATGGCCAATCCTTGGTTTTCTGTTGAACCACATTTCAAAAGGCGTCTTCTCCATTTGTGTGGTACCTGTCCGATTCAAAACGTATACTGTTGCGTTAACAAGTTCAGCCCACATGCCTTGAGGAAGTTCTTGTGCATGCATAATAGACCTTGCAGCCTCGACTACTGTCCGGTTATCCCTTTCTACACAACCGTTCTGTTGCGGTGTGTAGGGCATGGTGAGTCTTTGTCTAACACCGTATTCTTCTAAAATATTTCTCACATCAGTATTATCAAATTCTCCTCCATTATCGCTCAAAAGCTCTCTTACTCTGTAACCTGACGCTCTTATCTCGGCAAGTACACTTTTTAACTTTTGGCTTACTTCGGACTTGTGTCGTAAAAGATAAATAAAGCGATATCTCGAAAAATCATCCTTAAAAAGTACAAAATATCTAAATTTACGTAAGGAGTATCTAAAAGGGCCACACACGTCTGCGTGTAAAATCTCGCCAACTTCTGTTGCTCTCTGTCTTGATCCAAATTTTAATCTGTGTGCTTTTCCATAAATACAACCTTCACATAGTTCTTTATCATCGTTTTTCAGCTTTACTCCAAGTTCTCTTTCAACGACTCTCTTAACATGTGCCTTGTTCTGATGTGCCAATCTCTCGTGATATAGTTGAAGCAAGTTACTTGTATCTATGCTATTTATTTCAAGTGGCTTGGGAGGGTGAATGATCTTCATTTTCAACATATATAGTCCGCCTTCTTTCTGCCTATTTCCTATTAGCATAGTCTTCCCCTCCACTATCATCTGACATGAGGTGCCATCTGACGTAAACACACTATTTGATAATCTGTCTTGGGCTGAGAGAACGGAAAATAAATTCTTCTTTATCCCTGGTACGAACCAAACATCATTTAATCTGATCGAATTCTTATAACCTTTTACTTGAGCTTCTACTGACAAAGTTCCTTTACCGATGGCCTTAATAGCTTCACCATTGGCCGTTGTAACCGTGTGATGACCATCAAAGTAAATAAGGTTCTCAAATAAATCACTTCGATTTGTGACGTGGCTAGTCGCTCCGTTATCGACAAACCAATTGTCTTGATCTTCATCAGTCATTGCAGCATTGATTGTCATAAGATTCATATTTGTACCAGATTCTTCATTTGAAGTTGAAGGTTTCGGTTTTGGTGGTCGTCCATCGGATTTCCATTTAGAGCACTGTCTAACTCTATGTCCGATCTGTCCACAATAATGACATTTTTCTTTATCAATATATTTCTTATTCTTCTTCAAATTATTGTCATTCCGAGGTGCATGTACTCTGAAAGCTTCTGCACATTCTCCGCTCTTCGCTGAAAGTGCCCTTTCATGTGAACATAAATGACTTGTCAATCTTTCAATTGTTTTTTCCGTTTTTGACATTAGCAACCAGCTGGACTTAAATGCAAAATATTCTTCAGGTAATGTATCCAGTATTTTACAAATCAAGAAAATCTCTGGCATTTCATTCCGCCCTTCCGATTTTTGCATTTCTTGAGTAAGCTCAAACCAAATGTTCTTTAGTTTTGACAAGTGGGTAGCTATATCGTCTCCAGGTTGTTTTTTATAATCAAAAAATTTCATGCATAAATCGTAGGCTCTATCTTCGGATACGCCATCATATAATCGGTGTAACTCTAGCCATACTTCTCTAGCAGTTGAAAAACGAATCACTTTTTGTAAGCATTCCTCTGAGAGGTTCGTAGTTATTACTAATAAGGCAATACTATCTGCTCTTATTCGTCTTTTTAGTAACTCTTCATGCTTTAAGATATCCTCTGGAGTAGCCGAGGGATTCAGCTCTGGTTTGCCGACTTTCCCTTCTACAACATCTAGCACATCTAGCCCTCTCAGTGCAACACTGACCTTATATTTCCAAGTCGTCCAGTTCTTATCTTCTAAAAGACCAATCTGCATTTTCACGGCGTCTATCATGGACTTTTCCATTTTGATTCCTTACTATGAAAAAACAGTTTTTGCAAAAACTCTCGACTCTTTGTATAATATTCCAAATCAATTCTCAGGTTTTAAGCGCGTCTTATTTTGGGTTACATCCCGCAACCACGCTCTGCTACCATGTTAAAATAGATTGATTTAATAAATATATAATTATACGGAAATCTTTTATTTTAAAGGTGACATAATAAACTACATCGGTTACCAAGCAACACCAGCCATAGACTCCTACCAAACCTACTTTAACACTTTTATATTATCTCAATGTACTCACACACACACGCACACACACACACACACACACATTTAATTGTCCTGATTTTGCAACGATTACCTATTCAAAAAATGAGTAATTGAATTGACTAATGTCAAAGAATGTGTAACTATGATTCCTATATAAACTATTGTTAAAATTGGCTCTTTTTGTAAAAATATCTATGAATTGGCTAATAGTGAGGTGGTGAGAGCCTGGTAATCTGTAACACAGGTTTTTCTAGTACGGATGCCAGTCTCTCACAATATAGTTATTGAATTGATTTGTATTTTTAATCATAATTTGTATAATGGCTATATTGTGGAAGAGAAATAAATAAATAAATAAAAATAAAAATGTTATGGACCAACAACATAACATGTCTTGTGTTCTAAGTGCGTAGCTAATAAGGATAACAAATTCTTATGAGACCATCTGCTGCTGACAGACTGAATAATTTTCTTAGGGATTATAATAGCTCATACCTTGCGATGACTATTCATGTGTACTATTTATGCTGTTATTCATGCAAATAAAAAATAGTTAAAAAACGATTGAATGATGACCGGCTGGTCGAGCCGTCTGTACCCCTTGCTACGCAGGCTACTCTGTCAAGAGGTCTCGGATTCGAATCCCGGTAGCAGCAAATATGTGTATGATGAGTACGAGTATTTGTTTATGAGTCATGGTTGTGTATATGTTTATTTAGTATATTTCTATATTTATGTACATATTATTATCAATATTTTTTCCGTTATCTAGTATCCATAATACAAGCTAATGATGCTTTTGGGTTAGATAATAGGTGTAAGTGTATGAATATTATTATTATTGATTGATTGATTGATCTATGGCGAAAGTTGCTTTGCTCTCGAAGTCGAAACCAGAAAGGTCAAACCATATTGCCAATAAGCTCCTCTCAGAACACATATACTGTACTAATTTGGTAAGTCGCTACTTAATTTACTGACAGTTGAAAACCTGTCCAGTGGTAGTTAAAGGACTCAGCATCACAGTTATAACTTGAAGGGTTGCAACTGCAAATCTTAAAGTGCCAAATCAAGTTGCCGTAGGCAGTTTGTGCTCAGTGTGGACCATGAGGACCCTCGTATCTCTTTAGGCTTATGTTCTGTAATTTAATATAATGTATGTAAATAATTACATAAAGAACTTTCTACCGTTATAAGCTAAATAGTATATTACCAGTTATTTCACTTAGTCTCGGTCGTCTGGGTAGGTACCACTGCCTTTCTTATTTCATCCGTGAAATAGTTCGCTGTGTTTCGGATTGAAGGGAAAAAGGTAGCCAATGTAATTACTGGGCATGGATGGCATTTCATCTTAGGCCTCAGGATGACAACCCACCTGCAATATCAAGTGATTTTTCCTTGTTATTGCAATGTCTATAGGCAGCGGTATAACCGCTTACCACCAGGTGGGCCGTAAGCTTGTTTGTCTGTATAAAAAAATGGTTTTGTAATGACATTGAAGCGTAATATGCTGCTTCGAAATTGACACTTATTACCTAGCAATAAGGGTCAATTTCGAATTAACTGATATATATATGTATGATACAAAAAAAACATACTGTGGAACATATAACCTCCTTATTTTTTTGAAGGTAGTTAAAAACACAAACGCACCATAAAGTTTGATTCGATTTTGAACCTTTAATTTGCACTAATAAAGACTATTCACATAGACTTTTTTTTTAATGACCACTTTCAAAATTTAGCTGGGTCTGGTGGACCCCCTGCAGCTACATATCTACCATATTCCAAATATTCAACAACAAATGCATTTTTTGTCACACCAACGTAGACTTCCGTTGAGTCTCCCAGATAGACTACAAGAATTTCACAGGGTTATCCCAAGTCCTAGGTAGCTTAGATGGTTAGAGCAGTCACCTGGATTGTGAAAGGAGACAGGTTCGATCCCAGGCCCAGGATGTGAAAATTTTCTAGTTTAGATATTTTACTATGTAATTGAAGAAGGATTATTAAGATCCCATGCCCAGGACGTAGAAATTTTCTAGTTTAGATATTTTACTATGTAATTGAAGAAGGATTAAGAACACAGTGGAGATGGGCTGGTCACATAGCAAGGCTGACGGACAAAAGGCAGACATGTATTATCATTAGTATCCAGATTCAAAAGGTAATATTCATAGTAAGTAATGAATAAATATTTTTATAATAAATCAAATACCTAGTATGGTCCATATCTTATCAAGTAATATGTAATACATTTCATATTATAGCCTTTAATCTCACATATTGACTTCTACTTCCGATTCTAGACTACGCTGACGTCTGCTATTTAGATGTAACCGAAGAACTGCTCAATAAGCTCGAGCGCCTCCAAAATCTGGCCATACGGTTTATCTTTGGATTACGAAAATATGATCATGTTTCTAATTTTCGCGCTGAGCTTAAATGGCTTCCGATTCGGGATCGCCGTAATATGCACATCCTATCTGCTCTGTTTAAAATTTTGAATGACCCTAATTCTCCTTCCTACCTGCGTTCCCGGTTCCAGTTGACACCTCCTCCCTTACGCTCTAGGCGGTCGTGTTTGACTAAGATGCTCGAACTTCCTAAATGTAATACCAACTTCTTCCTTCATTCCTTTACATTTCGTGCTTCACAGTTGTGGAATAATCTCCCTGTTGCTGTCCAAGAGAGCCCTTCTATCGCGTCTTTTAAATCAAGAATTAAGTGCAATTATTTATCGCAAATTTCATCGTAATTAATGCAAGTTTTTATTTATGAAATATTATTTAATATGTATTAGGTATGTATATATATATTTATGTATATGTGTATTATGTTTAGACTTTGAAAGTATGTGTATTTATATAGAATTGTATTTATGTAGTATATTTTTTACGTATTTAATTAATTTTTAAACAATAAGTTTTATTAGACTATGCACTTTTGTGTTGCCGGCCTTACCATTAAATATATAACACAATCATGGGTTGACTGGAAGAGATCTCTTATAGAAATAAGTCCACCCTTGTTAACTAATTATCTTTAATTGTATTGATAAACTTTGTTACAAGTGCAATAAAGAGTATAATATATTGTAGATAATTATGTTGCATATTTTTATCTCAATTATGATATTATTTTCAATTCAATTGTAATTTTTAACAATAACAAAGGAAGCAAAGTTAGAATGTAGCACTGTTAACTCAATTAGAGGCCAGAGTATTTGCCACTTTTACCTTGTTTAGTAATTTTAAATATGTGTTTTCGAGTTATTGTCATGTTGGAAATTATTCAATTAATTTTACAATAAATCACAATAATAAATATTTAAATGTCCCAGAATCACCCCACATAGTTTCGTTTCAATCTCTGCTTAGCACAGAAAAAATAAAACTTCGAAAATAGAACAATAAATGTCAGACTAGCACTTTGACAGTAGTGGATAAGTTTAAAATAATTCAACAAATTATGCAAAAAATATGGACTAAACGCTTTTGTGTTTATTAGGACAGGCACTACAAATAAGTATTAGTAACAAATGTAAGTTTTGTGAGTAATAAGAAGCCGGTGCACGCCTATGCAATCGATTTCAAGGTTAGTCTTACCATACACTTTCCTTTCTACGAAATCTAAATTGTTAGTAATACAAACACTCCCTTACCTCCTGGTGTAGGTAAACAGCTGATATCAGTGATGTTAACAGATAATTCACGGGCTTAAAGGTTACATAAGTCTGGGTCTCATGACAGCTTGTAACCAAGACCAATGAATTTAGAAGCGTTATTCAATGCATAGCTCGGTTAAACCGTGCGTCTATTGAAACAATTAATACTTCACTTTATTTTTGACGCTGGTTTTTTTCTAATACAGGTGGCGTGGCCCAAGGTTCTACATTTATTTCAATTCGATTCGCCTTTTTCGCTTTTCGAGTTGGTGGCACCTGTCAAAATTAAGGCGCCGTTTAGTTTCTGCTACGCAGTGTTTATACATTTTTAACAAGACAAAGATTTGTAAGTTTTCTTTAAAATTTCAATAAAAATATCATAGTGACTGAAACTGAAAGTGTTATTATTTATTTTCAGCTTAAAATAAAACACTGGATTGCAAGAAATCTAGATAACTTTTACAATAGTTACATTATGTTAACGAAACGCAAAACATTCATGTCGTATTCGATTGTATTTGGTTTGATCTGATGCAGATTATTATCACGTGGGCCAGTGTAAAGGCTGATTTACACTTGCATAAGTACAGTAGCGAGTTAACTTGCGGTCTTGGCGAGTTAAGTTTTAACATTGTTTGGACGGGAATTTGAACTTAACTCGCCAAGACCGCAAGTTAACTCGCTACTGTACTTATGGAAGTGTAAATCAGCCTTAAGTGAAAAGTGAAAGTAGGTCATTTTTTTCTTTCTAGTAGGATAATAGTAACCTTAAAGGTACGACGTTAGTATATGTAAGGTACCTACGTACCATGAAGTTATAAATAAATATACGTTCATGGTGTTACACAAGTCAGCACATCAAGTGTAACAGTTGCACTACGAAATCCGCCTCTATTACGAACGCAGTAAGGGCGGGCTTAAGATCAATCAAACTGTTACAGTGCGCGCCACGAGTGATGAAATAAAATGAATAGAAAAGAAAAAATCGAATAGAAAAGTGTAAATGATATTAAAAATAAATTCACTGTGTGTAGGATAGAAATGATTATAACAATAAATAAAAAAGGTTTTCCATATACAACCTTTATTTTTAATTATTATCAATTGAATAAGATGTTTTTGAAGGTGGCAAACCATTTCTATAAACTAATAAAGCCCATGTTTTAATTCATTGTCGTATTGACGGCACCACCCCGTATAAACCTATACACAACACTTTTAAATTCAAAAACACTAAGTCCAAACATACCTACTAAATCAAAACTAAATAACACTATTGTAGTAATTATAATAAAACTAGAAAAATTTCACGTCCTGAGGCAGGAAACGAACCCGCGACCTTTCGCAATCCGGGCAACTGCTCTGACCACTGAGCCACCTAGGACTTGGGATATCCCAATTTCATGACTCGTGGCGCGCACTGTACGCTTGATGTGCTGCGATCGTCCACAGATAACAAATACCCCGCACAGGCACAATCCCTGACATAACGTTTAATTAAATATGGTGTTTAATCTATTCTTAATATATGTATTTCAACATTAAACGAATAATGTTTGAAAAATATATAAAAAGTATCCAAATTAGAAAAAAATCACTTCCTGAAGCGGGAACCGAACCCGCGATATTTTTTCTTCTAGAAAAAGTATGATTAGGTATGTTTTAACATAAAGGAGCTTCTTCTACCCTCATGTTTAGAACATTAACACATAAACACAACCCTTTGAAGCCCGATAAGCCAGACACAATTGAATTTTGATTGTCATGGCAACTTAGGTTGCCGTCTGGGCATTAAAGGATTAAAATAATAAAGTTCCGTACATATCGAGATAGACTTAAAAAAATAGAAGGATTGCCTGGAATCATAGGTTAAGTTATCTGTGCATTTCATGTATTTTGTGTAATACGTTAGCTTGTTTGTAACCCCCGACGAAAAAAGAGGGGTGTTATAAGTTTGACGTGTCTGTGTATCTGTGTGTCTGTATGTAGCATCGTAGAGCCTAAACGAATGGACCGATTATGATTCGTTTTTTTTTGTTTGAAAGCTGATGTGCCTACGATGGTTCTTAGCTATAATTTATGAAGATTAGTTCAGGCGTTTGATGACTATCAGCTCATTTTGTACATGATAATAGGTTTTTTTACTAACTTTTACACATCCGATTGATTTGAAATTTGGTGTACTGTCTGTCGCTTCGGTGACATTCCCATGACATACTATCCTTGAGCTGATCCTATACCATCAAAAAGTCTACGAAATGCATTATTCTTCAGAAACTTACAGCAGATATAGCGTGTTTGGGCTCTTATGAATAGTCTTAATGAGATGGTGTTAAATAGATGATTAATGACGCCGGGGGTAACGTAAAATTTTTAATTTTGTATTTTACTAGAGAATTATTAAAAGAATATTAATTACCAGTTATGTGCCTATTACTCTACTTTTGTGCACAAATGATGTTTCAAATCACTTAAATAATAGTAGTTAGTAGATCAAAAACCATTTTTCACCTCTCCAGCAGCAAAATAGCTCTTTTGCTTCGTAAAATCTCGAAGGAAAACCGGTTTTTACAGCAAGCGTGAGGCAAAGTAAGTTTTTAAATAAAGAGATAGGCAGTAGCGCGTTCCGAAACTCAAGACTAGCGCTAGTCGCACAACTATGTAATTAATTATTTTAGTTTATAAGCTTAACTATTTTACGACGTATTCTTGAAAAATAATAATAATTATATAATCCAGTAAACAATAATGTCACGTTACATAAAAGTATAATTAGTATCTACCTATTTACTTTTCAAAAAAAGGACATGCACTGTAATTTCGGAACGCAACTCAAAAATATAATCTGTCGAAATATAAATTCGGGTAAAATATAAATTCAGATGGTTTTTAACCGACTTCAAAAATGAGGAAGTTTTCAATTCGGCCGGTATGTTTTTTTTTCTATGTATGGTACACTGAAATCAGTAAGTCGTCTACGTATGCAAAATTGCGGATTTTTGCTTTCCTATGACTTATTAGTGAAACGATACGATAGTGGGAAACAATATAAGTTGACGGTCACCTATTTTTAGACTACTTCGCTGGTTCGTGATTTAACATCAGCACTCGCTACAAAAAAATAATTTTGCTCACTCGTTGAACAAATAACTATTATCTACCTACGTAGGTACGTAGACTAGACGTACGTAGACTGTAATACTGCAGCCAATGTTATATTATTTCATACACATGTCATGAAATTATCAAATGAATAAGATGTTTTTGAAAGTGGCAAACCATTTTTATGCACTATTATAGCCCATGTTTCATTTGTGTCGTTTTGACGGCACCACCCTGTATAATACTAGGTTTTGCCCGCGACTTCGTCCGCGTGAATGTCGGTTCTATCCCAGTGGAGCCGTACCTACATTTTTCGGGATGAAAATAAAATATTCATACACTCAGCCCTCACACCTAATATCTAGCCCTAATTAATTAAGCATCATTAAAACCTTGTGTTATAGATACTATACCAAGTGGCCAGACTTGATAAATAGAATAGTTATCTGAACAGAAATAGTGAGAAAAAAAATCCCTAGTAGTACTGTCAACAGAATTATGTTTTTACCTTTATTTTTTCACCGTGAAGGTAATCAAGTTTCGAAATGAAGGTAGGTATAGAACAGAAATCGTGTATGTGCAGGTATACAGATTTGCGTTATTTTTTTATCATGAAACAAGCATTTTTTGTTACATAATACCTTCCCGGGAACGCTGCTTCTTTGAATATTCTTGCAATGCTAATGAGTAAATTATTCTCGCGCTCAAAATTTTAAACTCTGCTCTGATTTTAAATCCCTAAAGTCGAATAAAACTAACATTATTACGAGGAGAAAAATAAACTGGGACAATTGAGAAATTGTCCCAATAGTTCATTTTTCTTAAAAAGGAAAGATCCATTTTGTTCTAACGGTCTTATGGAATTTCTATTAAATGAAACGAAATATTACAATACATAATAATATTTATTGCACTAAACAAGGTAAAAGTGACAACACAATCACAAAAACGCAGACATTCTTTTGTTGGTATGTACACAATGAAGAAATTGTGAAAAAAAGGTATTTTATTCTTTCTTCGCAATTTAACACATTTTTAATAAGAATGCGCGTAAAAAATCGGCGCCCTCCAATTCTTTTCACAGTTTCGACGTAACACCGTCTCACAATACCAACTTCAATTACAATACTATAATTTGTGCATTTAATAATTTAATTAAGCATTTGGTATTCATAACAATACTATTCGTTTGTAGTAAACTAGAAATATAAATAATTTAACATAATAGGCAATAATCGATTGTATTTTTTAATATCATGAACATCTGCGTAAAGTTCAAGAAGTAAACAATTTAACTAATTCTAACCTAACGACGCATTGTCAAGTTGTCATATGTCAATGTCAATACTTTAGAAAGAAACTTTTCATGTCTGAATGTCAATACTTTAGAAACTTTTACGTGAAATAGAGGTAGTTTCAAAGCATTTGTGAAACAGCCAAACGTTCAAATTATATCAAAAAATCTACACAAAGTTGAAGAAATGAGTCAATGGTGACTCATACGGTCACGCAAATAAAAGCAGTAGTGCACCCGTCCTCATCAACAACACCAGGAATAATTATGATCACTGTTTTGGGCTTTTGACAACGTTCTTCGAGATAAATCGAAATTGCTGTATAAGCAAATACATTAAAGATAGCTCGCTTAGGTGAGCTATCATATAGAACCACAAAGTTATTTTCAGGTCCACCACTGCTTAATATAAAAGGTAACGGTGACATCTTAAATATAACAAAGACGAAAAAGTGTGACGTTTAGACTGTACCAGGTAATTATTCCGACAATATACATGATGACGACAATACGATATTAAATTAAAAATGGGCTTTATTATTCCAGCGACATGTTTTGAGACTTTCAATTACATTTTATTCTTTTGATAATTTCATAACATTTGTATGAACTAATGTAGCTAATGTTCTAATGTAATGTTATATTGTCGTCACTGCCATGTATGCCTACTATATCTGTAAACAAAATTATGCATTCAACAACTAATTTAAAACTTACAATTTAACAACAAAAATAATGTATAAAATTAATCTGCGAATATTGCTTTTTTGGTAAAGATTTAAAAACTCATAAGTAAATTCAATACGTATCTTACAATTCTTAGGCGTTAAAAGTCAAATAAAGCCGCTTGCACATGTATAACTAAACAATAATTAAATAAAAATATATCTCTTGTACGCCTAAGACGCTTACTCCAATATGTACAAAGGTAATTAATATATATTTAAATATGTTAAATACTTTTGGCTAAGCTAATGCTCGTTTTCACTAACATTTGCTTATCGTTATTACACCCATATGCACAGTCGGCTCCTCGAGATTTCCTCCACTCGCCTGTGACTCGACTCAGCCTCAAGGATAAAATCGGTATGCAGAATTCAAAAAACTATCCTCGACTTGAGCAAATTCCTCAGTTGAGTCGAGTAATGAACTGTCAAACTCAAGGTACGTCGCGATCTACCTTGAGGTCTCCTCAAAGGTTGTTAACAGTGCTTTTCACGTTATTTCTGAGGGTATTTCAAGATTTATTAGCATAATGACTGATTTCTATGATTTTATTGACTAACTTTCAAGTGAGTATATGTGCTAGATACAACTTTATTAATTTACCTAGATATTGTGGTGTTTAATTTACACTTTATGATAAATTCCCTCAAGCACGCCTTTACCATTTCACTAAAAACTTGCCTCCCGGCCATAATAATGTTCATACTGAACGCGAAAACGAATGAAATCAAATAAAATCAAAATAGCATTGCAGGCGACAGTTGAGTTGAATGACAAATAATGGCAGAATTGAAAGATAATACCTCACAGAAGTAGAACACAATATCAGAGGAGGACAGCCCACAGATGAAAAAAGTGAACAATAAACATATTCTCTACACTTTGCCAATATAATAATAAGTAATTTCATGACGTAATTCCTTCACTCAACCTCAACTCGACTTTACTGGAGTTTTCTCACTGGAGGATGAAGCCGTAACTGAACATACCGATTTCAAGGATGATTTTAAGATTTCCTTGAGGTGACTTCGACTAAGGTCGAGTGGAGGCAGTTTCGAGGAAACGTCTCTGCATATCGGTGTTAGTCTCTTAGCGATTTTTATTTCAGTCTATCTAAAGGAAATAGAAAGAGACAAATATCGTTAAGAGTCACCTAAGCCGAAGGAATGGTTAGTGAAAATTGGACATAAATGTATCAAGTTTAAGGCTATGTTCACACTCGGCTCAAACTTCACTCACAATCATTTTAAGGAAATCGTTCACACTCCGCGCAGTGAGCAGTTTGCGAGAACAGCGGCTGATGAAAGCAGTACCTACCGCCCGTTTGCTTAGACTGTACTCTGTAACAACAGGCCGATAACTTGATTGGCACACATACAATGTTTTGCTCACATTTGAAGGCGGACACCAGGATTTTAAGAACTGACAACTTTTATACCTATTGTTCAGTATAGTGTACTTACAAAGATCACATACTTTTAACCGATTTAAGATCGCTAACAGGCCGCTCATTGAAACTTAGTATGTACCAACGCCGGAGTGCGGTTCTCTAATGTAACAATAAACATTGAGTGCCTATATTGTTCAAGACTGGTTAAATTGGTAACAATTATCTTATCTACAACGAGTGATGACGACTATTCGTCGAGTAAACGGAATGCTTTCCTATCGAGTACTAGTATTCGCACATGTTCCGTTATTTAGGCTTCACTATTTAACCGATTCTTGACATGTGATTAAAGTGCCATACGATCTCCTATAGCCTTCAAATCCATATTTTTATTTCATTCAAAAACATATCAAGTTGTACTAAAATTTAATAGGGAAAATACATGCATTCTTATTGTATAAGAAACCATACCACAATCTAATAAATATATTCTTCAAACTTTAGGAAAGAAATCAAAGAACAGGTCATTTCTATATACGCTAGATGGTGTCACTACGCTATTTCCAAAAAGGAAAAGGTTCTAAAATTGATTTTATCACAAAAAAAATATACAAAGATAAAAACAGACTTCAAAATACAAAAAGGCAAAAAATAACCAAATGAAAGTACTTCTCAATTTCATTTTTTCTTTTGTTTCTCTAGTTTTGCATTATTTCTAAGTAGGTATACATACATATGATATGTATATTTTTTGTAAGTAAGTACCTATTAAATTAAAGACATGTTTTGGAATAGGTGCTTCTGGTACCAACTACAAAAAATACATTTAAATTAGATATGTTAAATTTATTTATTTTAATGTTTTTTTTTAATACACTCGCAACTATAATCTAGCCCAAAGTAAGCATCATTAAGAGCTTGTATTATGGATAGATACTAGATAACGGATAAATAATTATAATAATATGTAAATAAATATTTGAAATATACTAAATAAACATATAAACATCATTCGAACATTTGCTCCTACCGAGGTTCAAACCCGGGACCTCTTGACCGAGTAGCCTGTATAGCAAGGGGTACAGACCACTCGGCCAACCATCGTCAGTTAGGTACTTACATTTCATTATTTTTGCCTCTTTAGTGTTTTGAAGTCGGCTTTAATTTTTTTATATTGTACTCCATTCAAAAATTATTATTATTATTACTTTGTTCACAATAGCATAGGTACATAATTATACATATTTAGTAATCGGCTCATAGTTATTGTATATAATTATATTAAGATCACATTACATGCATATTCCCTAGTAATTATCATTGAATAAACTAGCTTGACGTGCCTTTTCCTATAGCATGTTACAACCAGAAAAAATATCTCAAGTTTTGTTTATGGTTCCAACAACTAACCTCTACTCTATGCTTCGTCTTGTTAATCCGTCTCTTGGACTTTTGATTTTTCGTAATCCCGCCGATTGTCGTCCATCTACGGAGGAAAAATTACTTTTCACTTTAGAGTAAGCGTCTTAGAATGTCAACCTTAATACGTAGATAATTTGGTTCATTTCATTCATTTAGCTACTTCTAAAATACTTATAATTAAAAGCAGATTTTATTGCACAATAAAATATTTTTTTTTGGTTTATGTTGCTTTTCAATCAAAAAATATTAAAAAAGTCTAACTATAACTTTTTTCTATATTCGAAGATCTCCAGCTACTAAGCAATAGTGGATTAAGTAAACAATTTAATTAAAAATCAAGTCCATTTTCTGCTGTAGCTTACAGTCTGTTATAGTATAATTTAGGTATAATACTTTATAGTCTATCTCGACTATAATACTTTTAGTCATATTATACGGTGTAAGCGAGGGGTAGGTAACTATATCGAAGTTTAAATTTCAATATAAATTTTACGGGTAATACAGCCTTTTTGAAACCGATAACTTAAAAAATATTCTTTACAGAACAATAAATAATTAAAAATCAAGCAGATTTAAGCTGTAATACCTTTCTTATTAAAGGAAAAGCGTTCTAAAAATAAATTTAAAAAGCGTATTCCGTAGCATTCTACGTAAAAGGCTGTTTGGCGAATCGCCAAAAACGTTTATCATTTTTTTTTGTTGTTTTTTTTTTCAAAATTTTATAAACTAATTTTGTCCCGAAGACACGCGCCTCTCAGTGTCTAACAAACTGTCTACCATTGGACCGGCTCGATCAAGGGAGTCGTCGCTGTCTCTTCTTTTCTCAGCTGGTTTCTTCTCCACCTGTGTGAGGGTATTTGAAAAAAAAAGATAAAGACTTGATAATGACGTATAGACAGTTAATTTATAGTATATAGGAGATCATACAAATCCCTGAGGTTCTATGACAGCTAGGAAATATATTATACAAGAAGTATTTTTTAAAACTGCACCATAATATACGCTCTCGAAAACGAAGGCAGATGGCAGTGCTGGTCACCCTGAACACGACTTGTGAGAAAATAAAATTGAAATCGCGAACAAAAAAATCAGCTGTTCCATAGAAACAGATCGTGTAGACATTACAATTTGTATGAAACAGCTGATTTTTTTTCCACTATTTCAATTTTATTTTCTAACAAATCGTGTTAAGGTTGATCGGTACTGCCGTCTGCCTTCCTTTTTGATAGCCTCCGTCCCCCTAAAACGCTGTAGTATAAAGGTTAGAAATGCACGCTGGTATGTGTATTCGTTTTTTATTTCTTATTTATTTTTAACGGGGCAGCTCTTGGCCTTCATCGCACCTGATGGTAAATAAAGATACGTCCGAAGATGAAAGCGAGCTACACCCGGAGTCCTCAACCACAGAAGAACTGGCTATCTTACATCCTACTGCCGGAACACAGCACTGCTGTCTACATTATTATTATGGCGACAAACTTAGGTTCGATTGATGTTCGCTAGCTAGGCGGACTTGAAAAAGCCCTACCATCAACCAAACCTAGCAGAAAAGGCCTGCCCCCACGAGGAATTGAGCCACGAACTTCGAGATCTGAGGTAGGTGGTCTTAACTACTAGACCACATAGGCATTTGATTGAGTTAAATCTCCAAAACTTTGATCTGCACTGAGATTTAGCTATCACGTAAATTGGTGCAGTACTTGACACTTGACTTGATTATGGCGAACAAAACCCCAAGAGGCGATTTTATTAACCGCTGATGAAATGCTATATAGCACTGCTTCATCGAACTTTCATAGAACGAATTTTTGATGGCAGGACAACTTAACTCGTTCTAAATTTTCCACAGCGATACGGCTAGCAATCAAGCGAGCCGTTAGATCGTATGACACCCTTCTTACTTATACAAAAAAGTCACTCACGTCCGGTTCTCCAAGCAGTGTATTGGCAAGATATGGCGCCTTCAGTACTCCGCGCCAGTACAACTTCTCTAAAGGTCGATTCACACACCAGCCAGCACATCTGATGCCTATGGAACGCCAGTATTGGATTTCACTCCTGAAAAAAAATCCTGACTATATTCACAGTGTGATCTAGGTATGCAAATTATCATCATTATCACCAGCCTATATACGTCCCACTACTGGGCACAGACCTTCCTACATGGTTAAAACACATGAGGAGATTGGGCCATAACACAACCACGCTAGCCCAATATGGGTTGGTGGTTTAAAAAGGTTGCAGTAACAACCGGGACAAACGGCTTTACGTGCCTTCCGAAGCAATAACAAATTTTGATTGACCCATCCTGGGATCGCCCATGGCGAAAGTTGCTTTGTTTTCGTAATAGAAACCAGAGCGCTCAAACCACTACGCCACCGAGCTCCACAATGCAAATACTACCAAATAAAACTAGTGTACTGCAAGAAATAGGGCCATTCAAAACAAGGGGCTTTATATTAGGTTGACGCCTAGAGGCCCAAGGCTTTTGGACGAACAGACTCCAAATTTTGTCTAATGGATCAGAAATTTAGCTCTTCAATTCAAACCATGACATTAGTTTAAACAACTACCTATAACAATAATCGGTCGCTACTGGGAGATTATCTAAACAATTTTGTGGGGTGGTTGAAAAAATCTGTAATAGTCTGGTACAGTGGATTTCATTCATGAATTCAGAGTTTAAACTTTCGCCCCTGCCAGCCCGCCCGGGCACTTGCTTGCAATAGAAAACTATTCTGTCTCATATGTGGGTATTTTACAGATTACGATAATGTTATTAATTTTAATGTTTACAATAACTTTTCAAAATCCCGATACTCTTCAAAGTCAACTGATCCAAGCTAAGGTCCAACTCCAGTTTTAATCCGGTTGGGCGCATTATGTCCAATTCGCCAAAGGTCCAGTGGGCTCAAAATGTTCAATTCTCACAACGTCCAAATCTTAAATTGTCCAATTAGCAATTTGTCCAATTCGCACTTCGTCTAAATCTCAAATTGTCCAATTAGCAAATGGTCCAATTAGCAAATTGACCAATTCAAATAACAGTTGTTAATATGTTTGTTATAGATTAACAACATCAACGGACGTGTTTCGAAAAATCTAAATTTATATAATTTTTTTTTTAAACTATTGAAAGAAGCCAAATCTTGTGATAAACGCCTTGAGGATTCTTCCTTCAAAACGCAAAGAAATAGGAAAAAATTAAATGTATTAATTAACAGTATTTTAACTAGATGACAAACAAGCAGATGGTCTAGCTGGCAGCAAAGCAGCCGCCTATAGACACCTGCAATATCAAGGAACAATAACTTAGTATTAGAGGCATTGTCATTCTGGGGCCTAAGCTGAAATGGAAAAATAAAACATAAGCCTATCACGATCCCAAGCCGAGTGCAGCACGTATTTCTTACTCACGGACTGACAATATCCTTGTGCAGTAGTACGGCGCTGACTCCGCACCAACGAGCGCTCCAACGCCAAAGTAGCGCGTGCACAGAATCCGCCGCGCGCAGTAACATTTGCAGGGGGAGATTGTCGCCGAATCTTGTGATAATACAAAACGAAATATTATTTCATTGACGTTTTTATTAGAGAATTATATAATGCATGCATTTCTCATAATTGCTAATGCTGACGTATTCTTACATTATTTATTTTTAAAGATATAAAATTGGCACCCGCTGACGTCACATGTTTTTATTCGTTTAGTTTCGTCGAATCTAGTTAACAACATTTGAAGTCGATTATCTAATTCAAAAGGTTTCCTTACAGGGTCGTCTTTATCTATTAAACGCAATAAAGACTTAAATATCAAAACTGTATACATACATACACATGCATATTAAAATCACTAATGTTTGATATGATAATTATAGTAATAATATAATGCGACTGAGTAATTAATGTTGTATCTGGCAATATAATATGTAAAAATATACTTGTGTTATAATAACAGGCAATGGAAATATTGCTGAAATAATAAAAAAACTACGGCCACTTAGTGACATAAATTGAATACAGTTCTTACTAGTTTCTTTAGTCTTTAATGTTATAAAAAAATATGGTTCTTCATTTTTAATTCGACCATTACTTAAATATTACAAACACAAAATTAAATAGCAAAGCAATTATTAGTTTCAAGAACTACTGGGAAAAAATCCCGCTCATATACTGTACAAGTGACATATTGGGACTAGTGGGATAAACTTGTAATGTACTAACCTAGGTTTGCCGGGTCCGTTGTCAGCGTCGTACTCCTGCGCGCTAAAGCAGTAAGGACGGTAACTCACTGCGCCTACTATTTGAGGGTCTTTCTTACGGATCTAAAAAAACAGTAATAGAAAAGCATTTGAAGCACCTGTTCAGTTTTGTACGTTGTACAATAACATTACCTCAATATCAGCGCTTTTGTAAGCCGTTCATATAAGCGATATATTCATTTTATTGTATTAACTTCAGTTAGCCATTAACAAGCATACAATCATCACGCGTTCTCATTAATAATATCATTTTATCATTTTAGCATAGCATAGTTCAGTGTGACGTTAAATAGCAATAAACTTTCTGTCATCATCCTCTAATCTTTTATTAACATTCGTAAAGGTGTATGACGTGACGCCCCGTACAAGTTTGCAGTGGCCTGTTAAAGCTCTAACCATGGCACTCGCGTTACTCCTGCTGAGCTTTATCAGCTCTTCAGTTTGTTTAGCATGGTAGCCATGTATCAGAGACTTTGAATGTATCACACAAAAACACTTCAACCGCACTCAAAACATTTACGGTTGAAAAATATGGAATGACTATTTTATAATAATATATAAATGACAATGAAGCCAACTTTTTAACAGCGTTATTGTGGCTATGGAATGGACTATGCTCTTTTGGATGTCCATTTGTGTCCATTTTTGTGACTTCTGGCAGCACCGCATCGCACTGTCTTATGCTTCTATCGCTTTCTATCATTCAGAACTGTCATTTACTAGAGCGAGAAACAGAATGGAATGCGGGCCGAACGCGGCCGCACCGACGAGGCGGTCGCATTCCCGTTCTTTCTGCCGCGTGTGGCCCGCATTTCATTCTTTCTCGCTCTAGTAAATGACAGTTCTGAATGATGGAAAAAGATAGAAACATAGGAAAGTGCGATGCGGTGCTTTCAGATGTAGCTCAACCCTTATTTGTATTAAAATACTTATAATATTGCGGGCTATTATCATAAACATATCAGCCGAGAGACACCCACAGCTGGGCATAGGTCTCCCGCATCCCGCGCCCCTCACCAGATGGTCGGTCCACCTTGTCTGCGTCTCCCGGTACGCGGCCACCACTCGAGGACCTTTCCGCCCCAACGGCCGTCAGCCCTTGCAATGTGGCCGTGGGCATTAGGCATGCCACTTAAGACGAATCTCATCAATTCTGATTCGAACACGCAGAGAAACCTCTCAGCCTTCTGAAGAGGTCCATTGTAATTAGTGTTTCATGTCGTAATTTAACCTTCAATTTAGAATTCAACTGAAGAACCTGCAAGATGTGATACATTACCTGATACATCACAAAAGGGTTGAAGCAAGTGATCGCTGCGTATTGGTACAGGGTTGGCCGAGACGAGAAAGTCTTCAGGATTCCGTTGATTACCTGCAAAGATCAACTGCTGAATTAATTGCTGCGCAAAGGACAAGCGGAAGCGGTGGATTTAAGGGTCAAGTCTTTTAATACACTCACACTAATTACGAAGTTCAAAATTAAATATTAAAGACCTACTCACGCGTTGTCACCGTAGCCTACAGACGCTCGTACCACCCTGGGCGCTACTAACGCGATGTCACCATAGCCTACAGACGCTCGTAGCACCTTGGGCGCTACTCACGCGTTGTTACCGTAGCCTATAGACGCTTGTAGCACCTTGTGTTGTTGCCGTAGCCTTTAGAATCTCGTAGCCCATTGGACACTACTCACACGATGTCACCGTAGCCTACAGACGCTCGTAGCACCTTGGGCGCTACTCACGCGTTGTCACCGTAGCCTACAGACGCTCGTAGCACCTTAGACACTACTCACGCGATGTCACCGTAGCCTACAGACGCTCGTAGCACCTTGGGCGCTACTCACGCGATGTCACCATAGCCTACAGACGCTCGTAGCACCCTGGGCGCTACTCACGCGATGTCACCGTAGCCTACAGACGCTCGTAGCACCTTGGGCGCTATTCACGCGATGTCACCATAGCCTACAGGCGCTCGTAGCACCCTAGGCGCTACTCACGCGATGTCACCGTAGACTACAGACGCTCGTAGCATCTTGGGCGCTACTCACGCGATGTCACCATAGCCTACAGACGCTCGTAGCACCTTGGGCGCTACTCACGCGTTGTCATCGTAACCTACAGTCGCTCGTAGCACCTTGGGCGCTACTCACGCGTTGTCACCGTAGCCTACAGACGCTCGTAGCACCTTGGACACTACTCACGCGATGTCACCGTAGCCTACAGACGCTCGTAGCACCTTGGGCGCTACTCACGCGGTGCTACCGTAGCCTATAGACGCTCGTAGCACCTTGTGTTGTTGCCGTAGCCTTTAGACTCTCGTAGCCCATTGGACACTACTCACGCGATGTCACCGTAGCCTACAGACGCTCGTAGCACCTTGGGCGCTACTCACGCGCTGTCACCCTAGCTTACAGACGCTCGTAGCACTTTGGGCGCTACTAACGCGATGTCACCATAGCCTACAGACGCTCGTAGCACCTTGGGCGCTACTCACGGGTTGTCACCGCAGCCTACAGACGCTCGTAGCACCTTGGACACTACTCACGCGATGTCACCGTAGCCTACAGACGCTCGTAGCACCTTGGGCGCTACTCACGCGGTGCTACCGTAGCCTATAGACGCTCGTAGCACCTTGTGTTGTTGCCGTAGCCTTTAGACTCTCGTAGCACCTTGGGCACTACTCAAGCGTTGTTACAGTAACCTTTAGACGCTCGTAGCCCCTTGGACACTACTCACGCGATGTCAACGTAGCCTATAGACACTCATAGCACCTTGGGCACTACTCACACGCTGCCGAGCCTGTAAAAATTAAGAGACAGCAGCCTATAAAGTTCAATGACGAAGAAAGGCCTTCCCATCGATTCGCAAACGGAACGGTTTTGGTAAACCACATTCAAGGCCGCCAGTTCATCTAGCGGGCGGCCGTCCTACTTTGCACTTTCCACTTTCCGGTATATGGTCATCATGCTTGAACATCAACTCCCCATCGTCCATCTGATATGCGTGCTATGCGCCCTGCCCACTGCCACTTCAACTTCCTAATTTTATGAGCTATGTTAGTGACTTTGGTTCTCTTCCGAATGTTCAGCATTTCTGAAATAGCTTGTAGGTGAACTGTGACCTTAAGTAATTAAGTATTGTTTTACCTGCTTGTCTTCGCCCTTGATATCAATGATCATGCGCACTTTGTTGGCCAGGAAATAGTCCAGTGCCTCATCCAGCAGACACAGATGGACCTCCTTGAAGTGGTGTCTGTAATTGTAAAGTATACACCAATATTATGAGAATATTCTCAGACTTTGCTATAATCAATATTCTGTGCCGTAACTTTATATAAAAGCTGGCAAATTTTCAGTTGCCCTAATTGAATTTTTAATGTTTGATTTTGTGCATTCATAATGGCTCCTTTATTGTATAAATTACAAATAAAGAAAGAAAATGCTAACTGCGTCTGGCTGAACCCCAGGATCTGCAAGTTCAAGTGCCGCCTTGAGCACAATAATATTTTTCATCTTTACATTCTTTATTTGTAATTGTCCGAATTTGTTATTTAATGCTCTTCCCTGCTTTGGAAGGCACTTTAAGGTGTTGGAGCCGGTTGTTACTGCAACCGATTTAGCCCATCAAACCGCATTGGGTCAGCGTGGTGGTGTTATAGCCATAACTCCTCATGTGTGTCTTCCAAACAGGAAGGCCTGTGCTAGCAGTGGAACGTATATACGTAGGTAGGTATAGGCAGATGATGATGATTATTATTATTATGATTTTAGCAAAGTTGGACAATTTATTTCCAAAGTTATATGGCACAAGTATCATTCTTTCATCCATTTATGCCAGCTATTGTTCACCTATACCTGTTAGGATGTGTAGCTCCGACATCAATATCCTTAATAGCTTCCCAGTCCATAACACGCACATCAGCAATGCTCGAGCCCGCCAGCCTCTCAAGACCTTGATCATGGAGGAGTATGAGTTGCCCATCCTTCGAAGACCTTACATCTAGCTCTATGAATAAGCAATCTCGTTCTACACACTGAAAGAGACAATAACCAGCCAACAATTAGTGACATATTTAACTTACTTTTTTGCAAGCACTACACACTTGAAATAAAACCACATTACTGCATTTAATTACATTTTACGTTATAATTCTATACCTAAGAAAGTCTTCCCATAACCAAGATTGTTGAAATGTTGGGTACGATATAACAATGTAATTGTAACATCTAATTAAACACAAGTTAAATCTACTAGTGTTATTTTATTATAAATTAGAGCTAATGTTGCGGACATCTTTAAAGATTTTATATGACTCCTTTCCTATTGTATGGTCCGCATTATGGACCATACAATAGGAAAGGAGTCACATAAAGTCTTTAAAGATCACAAAAACCCAGGACAAATTGACAGGACTATGTGTGTACTTTTATATATTTGAAATATCAATAGGTATTTAGATCATACAACCTTTTTGTCACAAAATACAAATGGCAAATGTATGATAATCTAATTATATTAGTACAAATTTTGGCCAGAAAATCGTCTTTTACTGAATCCAATCAAAACATACACTGTTTAATTAATTTAATCTAGGTACATACAATAACATTCCATTTTTATCTAACGAAAACAAGTCTTTGAAAATTTGTATTCATTTGTTTATTTTATAAATTTCTAACCAGTATCAAAACAAAGGATAAAAACTCCTTGGAACAGTTAAGACTCACGTATTTAAACGCCTCCAAAGTGTTTTCTGGGGCGTCCAGTCCAGCACCTCTATGGGCGATGCATCTGACTACTTTCTCTGGGTGCAACTCCCCTTCTTTACTACCAGCCTCCGGGCCGAATATACTGAGGACATTGTTCTGCGTGGGTTTCTTCAATTTCGTCAGATAATACGCTCCAACCCCGAGAATCCCAACATCGAGACCGAAAGGCAAAACTGTGTGCAACATGGAAATTATGAAATAAACTGAACTAATGATGTGATAAAAACTATTTATAATGAATGTGGCGATCGTAATGAACATTTTATTTGGTCGTTTGATCTTTTTTAAAGTTTAAAATTAGGTTATAAATTTCAAAAATAAATAATAAAAAATATTTTAGCTAGCTAGGTAGGAGGGAGGGGCTTAACTTGACAGCAAGCAGGCTATCTATACGTTTTGTTACTTCATGACTTTGAAAACGAAAAAACGCTGCGTTTAGTTATCAAGTAAGAAAATACATATCTAGCAAGTTTTCGCAGCAATTTCTTTGGCAAGTACTTGGCGTTTTGTTTACATCGCACGCAATATTTATTTATCGCAAGTCAACTTTGCAAGTATGCCAAAACTTGCCTGCAAGTTCTTGAAAGACCGTTTACATCAACAAGTAGGGTACTTACTTGATGCTACTTCTCGGTCATAAACTTGCGGCTTTGTTTAGAGTACAAGATAATCCTTCCTCATTGAGTACAAGCAATATTTCTTGCAAAAGTTACATGTTGCAAGTGTCAAGCATGCCAAAAAAATCTTGCTGAACCATATACCTACTAAAAGAGCGAGCAATATTTATTTTTTGGCCGTAGAATGGCATCGCGTCTAGAGTACCTATATCATTAATGCCTAGGTTAATATGTGCCCAGGATGACAACAAGCCTGCAATATCAAATGATTTTGATGACGACCGGCTGGTCGAGCGGTCTGTACCTCTTGCTATGCAGGCTACTCGGCCAAGAGGTCCCGGGTTCGGATCCCGGTAGGAACAAATGTTTGTATGATGAGTACGAGCATTTGTTTACGAGTCATGGATGTTTATATGTTTATTTAGTATATTTCTAATATTTATATACATATTATTATCATTATTTCTCCGTTATCTAGTATCCATAATACAAGCTCTTAATGATGCTTACTTTGGGCTAGATAATAGGTGTGATTGTATAAATATTATTATTATTTTATCCTTGCTATTGCAGATGTCTATGGGCGACGCTAGCTACTTACCAGGTGGGCCGTCAGCTTGCTTGTCATCCAATTGTATAGAAATATACCTACCTATCTCAGGCCTCAGGATGACAATCAACCTGCAATACTAACTGATTTTTTCCTTGTTATCTCTATGCGGCGGTCACCAGTTACACTTACCACCAGGTGGGCCGACAGCTTGTTTGGTATAGTTGTACAAAAATGTCAATCTAATCCTTGCTGTAGCTAATTTATTAGCAAGAGAAGCATTTTTCTAAATTAAATTTTATCTTATTTAATAGCAACTTAGATAACAATTGTAATAGCTTCATTCACATTATTTTGTTGGTGGTCGCCCGTAGCTTCACCCAGAATTTCTAAGAACGCAACCTAACCCTATGGCTTTTATCATAATTGGTCCAGCAGTTTATGAGGGGTGAAAACATAGCAGACAGACAATTTCGCATTTATAAACATGGATTCATTGAATCTTTTACTTTTGCTCAGAATAAATAACTCTTCGGGCTAAGGTACAGGCGGCAGCAGATCGAGAATGTTAAGGCGATATATTGAAAAAAATCGCACTTTTATAAGTAATGTCATACGTTGCTGAAAGATCTTACGAATCTGAAAATCAAATATACGTTACTTCATATCCTTATCTAGATACGAGTAGAACGAAAACACGATTAAAGGAATTTGCCTCGATACATTTTATTTCCGAAAAGTCCTCTTATAAACAAGAAAACTTAAGATTATTGGTGAACGATAATTTGTATTCAATAGAAAATTACTTTAAATAGTAGATATCATTAATATTCAGAATCGTGTGGAAGCGTTTTTTTGTAGTCCATAAGGTTATTTTTTAATAAAATAATTTGTGTATTTCGTTTATTTTTCACGCGCGATCGCTGTTTTGTCTTTTTTCCTCCCGCTGAGTCAGCCATATCACTATCCCTATCGGTCTTGGCCGAAAGACGCGCTATGGGAATGGTCGACTCGACGATCCCGAGCTCACAAGCGGTATTGACCCCTTAAGCCTAAGGAGAGATTTTGCTTCCTTAAGTGTGTACTACCGTTTGTATAACGGGGTGTGTTCTAAGGAATTAATTGAAATGATGTCCACAGCCTCTTCTACCATCGCACCGTTCGCCATCGGCAGGGAATTCATCCTCACACGTTGGAACCAAATTGGTCTCGCACTGTGCGGTTTCAGAGAAACTTTCTCCCGCGCTCGCTTAGGTTGTGGAATGAGCTCCTCGCAGAGGTTTTCTCGAACCAGTACAGCATGGGGTTCTTCAAAAAGGGATTGTAAAGGTTTTTACATGGTAGGCAACGCGCATGTGATACTCCTAATGTTGCAAGCGTCCATAGGCTACGGTAACCGCCTACCTATCAGGTGGGCCGTATGCTTGATTGCCACCTTAGTGGTATAAAAAAAGCCTAAAGTTGCACTACAATAACAGCTTGATGTGCTGACGAATGTCAATGTCAAACTGTACGGTCGAGAAATTCAAATGCTTAGTGTGGTTGACGAACATTTTTTTTTATTTATTTTTTATTTGCATTTATTCGTATAATAGCGACACACGAACTATTACGAAGAAAGTCAAAAATGATTGACAGTATCTGTTGTCTCGATTCTAGTTATAATTGGACAAATCTAACTATCTCTAAATTATACATATGTATTACTAAGTGATTTTTTCCTTGCTATTGCAGGTGTCTATTAGGTTACCACTTACCACCAGGGGGGCCGTCAGCTTGTTTGTGTCTAGTTGTCTTAAAAATAAAATAGTTGGATCAGAAGTATCCTCAAATTATATTTATAATTGTTTCATATACCTAATTAAAAAAACTGGCTTTACCTATAATAAAACCCGACTGTACATTATATTGATCTGTAGTGTAGTTGTTATGGTTGGCTGTATGATGCATTTCCCGCAGGACAAGTTGGCGCGGACAACTGAGCAGCGTTGCCAATCTGTGGGGAATTCCCCAAACTGCGGGGATTTTCAGTTCGATTGGGTAATTTGAGGGGAGAGCGTTTATGTGGGGAAAATGCGGGGAATTAAGACATTTACGCTAGAACTGAACTTAGAAGTAATAAAAGTAGTATAAGAAGTATGTATAATTTATAAATTATGTAAGAATATTTAATTACCTTGATTATTTAAGCACCTTTTGGGCCGGCAAGGTGGAGGCGGCTAGTGCAATGGGTCAATTGCCGTGCTTTGTATAAAAAAAATCAAGTTTAAAGCAATTTCACCGGCAGGAAGGTTTTACAGTTTATTTTATGGCAACATTTATGTCCATCAAACTTAGACAGAGTATCGCAGAGAACTTTCTCAAAGGCATCTGTCGAAAGAAAATTTAGCGTTTTAAAGAGTTTGAAAACAGAGAATCACAATCGCCTGCACAATGACACTGTAGTAGCGCTTATGACCACTAGAAGAAAGGATTAAAATTTGATCCTTCGAATGATATGTTGACAAAACAAAGGCATAATAAAGAGCTGCAATAAATACCTTGATGAAAATCATTAAATACTTAATAAGTATATGTAATAAATATATTTGATTTACAGAAACAGTACTTTTATTTCTTTCCTCAAAATTTGTGGGGAAAATGTGGGGAATATTGATTTTTTTCCCCCAAAATTGGGGATTTTCAGTTAGGTTTTTGGGTAATCGAGACCGTGGAAGTTGGCAACGCTGCAACTGAGAGACGTCAAGGTGTGGATCAGGCACCTATGTGATTATCGTACGATTCTATTAGGATTGAATGTTATAATTCTCTAATAAACGAACTTATCAAATAATAATGTGTTTATTATAACATGGTGGCAGCGGAAAAAATCTTAAGATGGAACAAGCACAATTTCAACAATTGATAGCTCAGCAGACAAACCTGCTAAGTTTAATGCAAGAACAGATTACGAAATTAACGGAAAGAAATACGCCTCATAATATAAATGTACCATGGCCAGCACCGATGAATATTCATATAGATCCCGAAGATGCTTTTAAGATATTCGAATCAGCATGGAGCAATTATTGTAGAGCTACCCAAATGGACATATGGCCAATTTCCGACGAAAAACGTAAAGCAAGCATATTATTCAGCGCTCTTGGAGAAGAAGCACTTAAAAAGTATGGCTATTTCGGTATCAATCAAAATGAAGACTTAAAATGCTCAGAAATATTAAAAATAATAGGTTCAAAAATGGTACCCAAAAAAAATATCATCTATAACAGATACATTTTTCTCAGCCATAGTCAAAGTAATGAACCTTTTGATATATATTTAAGTGATCTCTCTAAATTAGTCGAAGATTGTGATTATAAAGAACTCAAAGAGGAAATGCTGCGAGACAAAATAGTTTTGGGATTAAAAGATAATATGATTAAAAAAGAATTATTAAAAAAGGACAATTTAACTTTAAAAGATACAATAAATATGTGTCGAGCAGCCGAAGCAACAGAAAAACAAATGAAGAATATTTCTACTCCAGTCTTAACAGATTATGTGGCTGAGATAAAAAAACTAGAAACTAACACTGTTAAATCAAAAAAAGGGAAATGTAGATACTGTGATAACAACCATATTTTTAATAAACATAATTGTCCTGCATGGGGAAAGACATGCGAAAATTGTGGAGGAAAGAATCATATAGCCAAAGTATGCAAAAAGAAAAAACAAATAAAAGAAATTAAAGATAATATACATAAAGATAGCTATGATACAGATTCGGATTCTGAAATGGTTATTAATAAAATAATAAGTGATAAATGCAAAAATTTGGCAGAATGTACTGTTCAATATGAGTTTAACAAAAATTGGATTTCAACCACATGTTTATTGGACACAGCAGCTGATGAATCCTTGATTGGATCATACAATTTAGAAAAAATGTTCAGTGTTGATTACGTTAAGAAGAATATGAGACCATCAATGAAATGTTTAGTTAGTTTCAGTGGTCACAAAATTAACATTCAAGGAGAAATAGATATTAAAATAAAAATATCTGTGTCTGGATGTACTAAGAAATATAAAGTGACATTTCAAATCGTAAATAATAAGCACATCCCCCTGCTTTCTTGTAAGGCTTGCACTGATATGGGGCTAGTAAAGTTTTGTAAAGAGGTGCGGTGTGACTTTTCATCAAATGAAACAAATAGTATAATCAAGAATTATGAGTCTGTATTTCAGGGAAGAGGTAGTTTTGCAGGGGAGGTTACTCTGGAAATTGATGAATCTGTTTCTCCTGTCATACAAAAAGCTCGTCGAGTTCCTGTTGCTCTGAGACCTATGCTAAAAGAAGAGCTAAAGAGGTTGGAAAAGCAAGGAATTATTACACAAGAAAATAACTACACAGAATGGGTGAGTAATATTTTACTCATTAAAAGAAAAGACAACTTTAAAATTTGTCTGGATCCAATCCCTCTAAATAGAGCAATCAAGCGCCCAAATCATCAATATACCACAGTAGAAGAGATTCTCCCTGAGTTAGGAAAAGCTAAGGTTTTTTCAACATTTGATGTCAAAAAAGGCTTTTGGCATTTAAATTTATCAGAAATTAGTAGTAAACTGACCACTTTTTGGACCCCATTCGGAAAATACAGATGGAAAGTCCTTCCTTTTGGTATTGCATCTTCTCCAGATTACTTCCAAATAAAAATGAGTGAAGTGGTTCAGGGCCTAAGTGGAGTAGAAGTCCTAGTTGACGATTTGCTTGTATATGGTGTAGGAGATAGTATGACAGAAGCAATCAAAAACCATAATAAAAATTTAGAAAATATGTTTCAAAGACTGAATTTGTTTAATTGCAAGCTAAACAAATCCAAAATGCGATTGTTGCAAACTTCTGTCAAATATTTTGGCCATGTATTTACAAATAAAGGTCTTCAACCTGATCCTACTAAAATAGATGCAATATTAAATATTCCAGAACCAAAAAATAAAAAACAATTGCAACGATTTCTAGGAGTAGTAACATATTTAAGTAAATTTCTTCCAAATCTTAGTGCAGAATCATCACATCTTCGAAATCTTACTCATGATAAAACAGACTGGATCTGGAACACTAAAGCACAAAAAGAGTTCATTAACCTCAAACATATAATTAGTGACATAAAAACGTTGAAATACTATGACAAAAATAAACCACTTGTTGTTGAATGCGATTCCAGTGAAGGAGCCCTGGGAGTAGCCCTTTTTCAAGACAATCAACCGGTGGCATATGCATCAAGAACATTAACACCGACGGAAAGAAGATATGCCCAGATAGAAAAGGAGCTACTGGCTGTAGTTTTCGCATGTACAAGGTTTGATCAGTATATTGTTGGAAATCCTAAGATAGTAATCAAAACTGACCATAAGCCTCTGTTGAATATATTCAAGAAACCTCTACTGAATGCTCCTAAAAGATTACAGTCCATGTTACTCATATTGCAACGATACAGTTTAGAGCTTCAGTTTGTTTCTGGAAAAGATAATATTATGGCAGATGCTCTATCCAGATTTTATTTGGAGTGTAAAAATATAGATAAATCTAAAGATTTCAAAATATTTAAAATCATTGAAAAAATCAATCCTATAAACAATTTACCAATAATAGACAAACTTGTGAAGGAAATAGAAACAGCAACAACAAAAGATCTCGATTGCATTACACTCATAAAATATATCCAACAGGGTTGGCCAAAATACATTAGTGCTGTACCAGATGGTTTGAAACCACTATTTAGCTTACAGGAAAATTTCACATTTTATGAAGGTCTCATTTTAAAAAATCATGCTATTTTTATACCAATATTTTTGCGTACTAAAATCTTAAATAAATTACACAAAGCTCATTCAGGCATAGAAAACACTTTAAAATTAGCTCGAGATGCTGTATTTTGGCCTTCTATGTCTATGGATATTAAGGAAATGATAAAAAATTGCCACACCTGTAATAAATTTCAATCAAGTCAACCAAAATTCACAATGCAAAGTCATAAAATACCTGAATACCCATTTCAGATAGTATCTATGGATGTTTTCTTTTTTATGCAAAATGGAAGACAGTCAAAATTTTTGGTGACAGTAGATCATTATTCTGATTACTTTGAAATAGACAAATTAAAGGATCTTTCAGCAAAATCAGTTATTGAAACTTGTAAGAAAAACTTTTCAAGACATGGAATTCCTGAACTGGTAATTACAGACGGAGGAACTAATTTTGTCAATCAAGAGTTTTCAAACTTTGCAGAGTCATGGGTATTTTCTCAAGTGACCTCATCTCCGAATCATCCACAAGGAAACGGAAAAGCAGAGGCTACAGTAAAAATAGCAAAGAAATTACTTAACAAGTGTAAAGAAAAAAATGAGGATTTTTGGTTAAGTTTACTGTGTCTAAGAAATACACCAAATAAAATAAATTCAAGCTCAGTTCAAAGGCTATATTCTAGAAGAACTCGAGGGAATCTACCTTTAATATCTGATTTATTAAAACCAAAGGTAGTTCAAAATGTAACTAAAGATATTATAAAAAATAAAGATGTTGTGAAAAGAACCTTTGATAGACATGCAAAAAAGGCCTGTTCTTTAGAAATTGGTCAGCCTGTTTATGTTCAGCTGCAACCCTCAGTACAGAAGTCATGGACTCCAGGAACTGTAATGGATGTTCTCTCTGACAGATCATATATAGTTAATGTCAATGACACCAACTACAGAAGAGATTTATCACACATTCGTCCATACTCAGTGTCCACAAAATGTAACGATTTAGCAGAAAATACTGACAACTCAAGTACACTAAATAACAAATCAAATCATGAAATTGAAATCCCATGTAACACTCAAAAAGAAGACCAAAAATTAGTCCCCCAGAATGATTCCATGGAACAATGTTCTACAAATAGTTTAGATTCTAATTGTTTGTCTAATACAGTACCCACTCATGATAATGTAATTGATAACTTTGAACTGAGTAGACCAAAGAGGGAAATCAGGAAGCCTTTGTATCTCAAAGACTATGTTTGTTGAATGAATGAAGAACTCAAAGTTGGTCATGTAGTTAAGAGTTTCTTAAAATTATTTAAAAAGGGAAACGTGTTATGGTTGGCTGTATGATGCATTTCCCGCAGGACAAGTTGGCGCGGACAACTGAGAGACGTCAAGGTGTGGATCAGGCACCTATGTGATTATCGTACGATTCTATTAGGATTGAATGTTATAATTCTCTAATAAACGAACTTATCAAATAATAATGTGTTTATTATAACAGTAGTGTAGTGTCAATATATTGTGAGTGAACGCCAAAGGAATATCATAGGGTGTTAATAGGAGGCGGGAATGGAAATGGGCATTAGGTCTAACGAGACCAGACAATTTAAAAAGCCTGCAATCAGGTATGGCTCAACCTACTGGTGGCGCCACTATCGCTTTCATGTCTAATAGGAATAGAAAAAAATAGTTCCTCGGATATCCGCAACATGGCGCGGTTTATTATATTTCTGCTCAGGCTTTACGGAAATTATATCAATGATTAAACATAATTTATCAGAAAGATAATATTTTTTGACAAACTTGTGGATATCTCTTTATACAGTAGGTATTACATAAAACAATTTAGTAAGCATTATTATTTTATCACGCTGGACATGCAAAATTGTACACAACATCAAAATTAAATATTTCACAATGGATGCCTAGCCCGTTGATTAAACGCCGGCATCCAATTAAATACCTTGCCCGAAAGTTGATTGAGCAAAACTCACTTAACGTCGTTAAGACTTGGCGTATCGAGAGGATCGTCTTGTACCGAAGAGTTTTGGTTTGGTACTCATTGATAGTCATCCGTATCATAATTATGTAGGTAGTTATTTGAAAACAGGAACAGCAGTAAGTAATAGGAGAAATAGGATTACTTAAATCTTTATTTAGAATGCTGAATTTTCGCGAGGCTTAGGCTTAAACCGCACAACACGATCCTGCACCGGCTGCCGGAGGACGAAGATCCTGACCAGGTGCCTAATGATGAAAAGGACCGTCTCCACCATCGTCAGGACGCTAGCTCCTACAAAAAGTGCTGTGGTGCCGCCGAAAGACGCTGGGAAAGACATTAAAACATATGACTTCGACCCGTAAAGTATATTAAATAACAGGTACACACGACAGCTAAAGTGTGACAGTCGCACTACGAAAGCCGCTACTGGGCGGTCTCAGATAACTGTTACGCTTAATGTGCTGTTGGCCATACATATGGCTGAAATTCTTAAATAACGTCGGTGAGCGACGAGCGTGCAATACCGCGTAAGAGCAGTTTGCAATACCGCGTATGTGCTTTTTGTTTTTTTCACAGAATGGAAGAAAAAAGGTAATATCTTTAATATTTTTACACATTTCTTTGACTGAACTTGTTTGGGATTTCTCTGGGTGTTGTTTAATGTGAATCTAGCATAATCGAATCCGCGCTAATAGCCTACTGGCGCGATATTTCAATTTAGTGACTTTTGTAAATACGCGGTCTTGCACGCTCACCGACGTGGAAATGGAAGATCTAAAGCGAGAATGTGCGCACTTTCTGCCCTCGGAGATATTATAGTGTGCCTTACGGAGAGCCGTTATAAGGCTGGCCAGATAGGATTAGATAAAGGCCAAGGGATCCAAGCAGGTCGGATTGTTTAGGGATTTCTCGATCCAAAATAGTCTTAATCCGGCACAGTGTCTCACTTTGCCGGACAAAATGATCAGCAAAAATAGCTCAAAAGTAGATTAAAAAATACCGTAGTGTTTTTTAATAATTTTGTGGTATTCTATAAAACCATGCAAAAGACAAATACTTACCCTATTTTAATATTTAGCACAAAAAACACTTTTCAACTTACTCAAACTTTAAACGTGGCAAGTGCAATGGTGTATGACGTGCAAAAAAACTACAAACAAGTTTTTGAATAGATATGATACAATTTATAATTTTTTTTAAAGTCAAATGTCATTTCTGGAGCTGAAGCTTTTGGGATTCAAGGAGCTTAAATAACTGCGTCTACACTAAAAGACTGTTTTTACAAAACAATCGTGTCAGTCAGGTTTGTAAAATGTGTTTAATACCTACACACTATTCAAAAATATTGTAAAGCAGTTTTTGAATAGATATAATTGAGCGAACTGGATGTTTTTGATCAAGAGAACCCCATTTTATTGTAAAAGCACAATCATCATTTTAGGCTAAGTATTTTTGTCCACTGCGATTATCCTTAGGTCTAAAAAAGGAGTTTTTAAAGTTTTTTTCTAAGGTCAGGAAAAAAATAAAAATTAGTGCAGGCAGATGCATTTTTTAAGTAAAAAACGTTTTAAGAAAATTGTCAGTTGTGCCCTTTTCTTAAAAGATGACAGGATTACAAAGTGCTCAAGTGCAGTAACGTCGTGCAACGTTCGATAGAAATAGACAAATAAATAGCATGTCTCAGACTCAGATGCGCGTCACTCGTAAAAAATTACCGAAAAGGTCTTCCAACGTGAAGATAACATCCCGTTTCAACCTGAGCTTGGGCGGCATCATGTTGATGCGCAGCGCTGATATGTTGCCGTCATCCTCGGTGGACCCAGTGTCATTCATGTTGGGGAAGCAGACAGAAGTAAAAATACAATATCACGCGCAAACAAAGAGATCATTTTAATCATTCATGATAGGTATGAGTGAAATAATTGAGCAGCATCTGAATTTTGTAGCGTATCTACCTATACAATTACTGCTTGCCACAATAAAATATCACTGTCACGACATAGCAGCAGTGATGGATAAGCAAATAACTTCAGATGCGGACATTTTTTTTTTTTTTTTTTTTTTTTTTTTTTATACTAAGCACGACAAATGACTCAACACCACCTGATGTGAAGCAGTAAGAAGAGTCCATATGCGAAGACAGCTAGTGCAGTTCAGACACTACTCTAGCTGCCTCCACCTTGCCGGCCCAAAAGGTGCTTTTTCACGCCTCTTTTGAAGGACCCCATGTTATAGGAAGGAGGGAACACATGTGCTGGCAAAGAATTCCAAGTTCTGGAAGTTCGACAAAGAAAAGAGCTACTAAATTTCTTTGTACGTGATGTTGAGGTGGAGACAGTGAATTGATGACTCCGAAGACCGGCACGCGTGCTCCTGAGTAGGAAGGGGGAAGGTGGGATAAGGTCAAATAGCTCTTCAGAACACTCTCCGTGATATAGCCGATAGAAGGCGCTAAGCGACGCAATGTCTCGACGCAATTGCAGAGGCTCAAGGTTGTTGGTGACCTCTACATCGCCAACGATACGGACAGCACGACGCTGCAATCTGTCCAGGGCATCGAGTAGGTACTTGGCGGAGCCATCCCACAAGTGCGAGCAATATTCCACGCAAGACCGGACCTGAGTTTTATACAGCAGGCATAATTGGTCAGGCGTGAAAAATCGACGCACCTTGTTCAGGACACCGAGCTTCCGTGAGGCTGTTTTTATCACGGTTTCGATATAGTTCCTGGAATTCAGATCGCAACATATCTCCATACCTAGCAAGTTTAGGGAGCCCTGTGCCGAAAGAGTCGTGTCCTGAAGAGACGGAAGGGGAAGGAACGGCGACATTTTGGCTGTAAACGCGCACACCTGTGTTTTCTTAGCATTGAACTCAACAAGATTGTTAGATCCCCATTCAGATACGAGCTTCAACACCCTGTCGAGCTCAATGGTAAGATTCTCTCTCTCTCTCTCGGTTTCAGCGCGCCCAGCCCCTGGGCGACTGTAATATCCCCCATGCACTGTACTGTCATCTGCATAGCAATGAATGTTTCCTAACGGAATCATGTCATTGATATGAAGAAGAAAGAGTGTGGGGGATAGAACAGAGCCTTGTGGTACACCAGCATTCACTGACATGAACCGCGAAGCGCATCCATCTGCGAGGACACGGATTCTTCGCTCATGCAGGAAGCCGGCGATCCAGTTACAGAGCTGAGCGGGCAGACCGTATGCCGGGAGCTTGGAGAGAAGAGCCTTGTGCCAGACCCGATCGAACGCTTTGGCAATGTCAAGGCTAACTGCCAGTGACTCACCACGTTTGTCAATAGCTTCACCCCAGACATGCATTAAGTACGCTAGAAGATCACCCGTTGACCGGTTCGGCCGAAACCCGTACTGTCGATCATTAATTAATGAGTGATCTTCTAGGTATCGGATCAGCTGGTGGTTTAAGATCCGTTCCATGACCTTGCAAAGAACTGAGGTGACAGCTATCGGGCGGTAGTTAGCTGGGTCTGATCGGTCTCCCTTTTTGGGGACCGGTTGCACATTGGCCTCTCTCCAAGATTCCGGCACACACCCAGAAGAGAGAGAAAGACGGTATAGCCGCGTTAAGACAGGAGACAACTCCGCTGCGCAGTTTTTCAGTACTATCGCTGGAATGCCATCAGGTCCACTAGCTTTCCGGACGTCGATTGACTGAAGCTCCGCACGTACATCACATTGCCTAATACGAATATCGGGCATTGTGTGGCCACAGTGGGAGAGTGTTGGTGGCTGTAAGTTGCAGTCATCGATTCGGGAGTGAGCAGCAAAGAGTTTTACCAAGAGATCGGCTTTCTCTTGCGGCTTGTGAGCTAGCGAGCCGTCAGAACATCTCAACGGGGGCAGCGAGGGTTGACAGAAGTTGGATTGCACGGCTTTGGCCAGACGCCAGTAGCTACGGCTTCCCGTAGGATGCGTAAGAAGTTCTTGGCCAACTCGTGCAACGCGCTGTGCATCCGCTCTGATGAAGGCCCTTTTGCAGGACTTGGTGGCGTTGTTATAGACTGCTTTCAGTGAGTCAATGTTGGGATCCCCGCAAGCTCGGCCCCTGATCCAAGCGCGGTATGCCGACTGTCTGTTTTCAACAGCTAAGGCACAATCGCGGTTGAACCAGAGGTTACGCCTACCCCTACTGATGAGATCGGAGTGAGGGATATAGTACTCCATCCCTAACATGATCTCATCAGCAACAGCAGTAGCGCTAGCGTCCGGGTCCAGCTCACTGAAACAGCGCTGCCTCCAAGGGACAGATGCGAAGTAATCCCGCATACCGTCCCAATCTGCCGACGCATAGTGCCAGATGCGGCGTTTGGCAACCATAGGTACCGGTGGCGACGCCCGTGGCACCCCAGCGGATACCAGGCAGTGATCCTATGTTCCTAAAGGAGCACGAACCTCTAGCCGATATCCATCCGGGCGAGTCGTCAGCAGAAGGTCCAACAATGAGGGCGCGTGACCGACAATGTCTGGAATCCTGGTGGGCTGGTTTACCAGTTGGGTCAGGTCGTGCGTGAGAGCGAAAGCGTGGGCAGTTCTACCAGCATGGTCAGTTTTAGAGGAACTTAACCACGACTCGTGGTGAGCATTGAAGTCCCCTAAAAACACCAATTCCGCGGTTGGAAACTGCTCCTGCGCAACATCTGCCACCCGACTAAGATGTTCGAAAAGTCGAGTTGTCTCCATGTCACCGCTGTGGGATCTATAGAGGCACACGTAGATTCGGCAATGTGTGCCCAGGTCCACATGCACCCCAAGAATAGAGTAGGAAGGGTCCTCCAAACAGCGCAGACGGCGACAGCAAACATCCGCCCGGACAAACAAGCATACCCCGGCCTTCGCTTTGAAGGACTCTTCAAGAGCGTAGCCGGGGTAATCCAAGTAGCTAGTGTCTGCCGGGCGGAGTATTTGCGTCTCCGTCAAAAACAGCATTTCGGGTCGAGCCGTCTCGAGATGTTGGTGGACGGCATTGAGGTTAGCATGGAGCCCACGGATGTTAGTGAGCCCGACCTCAAACAGCGTGGTTGTGGTGGGGGTGTGCACCGCTGAACGACCGGAACTGTTTTTGAGCGCTGCCATAGTTGAAGATAGAAGGAGGAGAGGCGTGAATTGGGGTGACGTTGCCGCGATATATACGGTCAAAGCGTGAGGCCTGTTTCCCCAGGTAATAGCCGACAGTAGAGACGCGCTGACCCGCCGAACGGAAGGGCCCCCGAACCCCCCCGGGAATGGCCGCCGGGACCCCACCACCCGGTCACCAACCGGCACGACGGACCACCCCAAGATTATGCGTGGCATGATAGGGCAGCCTCACGAACTGGTTAGGTTCGCTTGGGCCCCTGTACTGTACCACGGGCGGCCAGCGGAACAGCCGTTTCTTCGGGTCTCCCTGGTCGGCGGGTCAATGCAGTCCACCTGGCTCTGGTTAGACGGAAGCCGTCACTGACCGCATCCATCGCCGCAACGTCTCCCCAAGCTCTGGTTGTACGCTGACTGATCCCGGAACGCGACCACAAGTGGTCACTTGGCGGGTTTTACGCCATGCGTACGGTGGTCACTAACCAGACGGGTGTTCAGACCCTACCACCAGTCGAGCAGTTGGTAGCTCGGTAATCCCTTAGTCGCCTCTTACGACACCCACGGGAAGAAATGGGGCGGTGAATTGTATTCTTAATCCGTCACCGCACGGAATAAAACGGACATGATAACCTATAACGTTTGGCAAATAGTTGGATCAAATCTGACCTTAATAAAAGTACACAATACGTGGAAATATCACAAATACATAATAATAGATCTTATGAATTGAATATACAGCGAACGATAGTGGTGTACTGCAAGGAAACATACTGTGGCCTTTACTATTTTTTTATTATACTAATAATAATACTGGGCATGGACGGCATTTCATCTTAGGCCTCAGGATGACAACGCACCTGCAATATCAAGTGCTTTTCCTTATTATTGCAGGTGTCTAAAGGCGGCGGTAACCGCTTACTACCATGTGGGCCGTCAGCTTGTTTGTCATCTAGTTGTATATAAAAATAAAAAATAAAAAAATAATGATCTTCATAATGTCGACAGCTTCCTTTTCGCAGGCGACATCTCAATAGTTACCTTATACGTTATACTTTTTATAATAAATAAAATAAAAAAATAAAAATAGTTTATTTCGGACAACATTAGATCCATATATGGGTTAGTGTACAAAAATTAAAAAATGAAATAGAAGCATCTTATGAACTATGTTAAAAAAATATATGCAAAATTAAACATAATTATGCCTTGTGCTGAGAGCAACCGATAGGATTCAAGGTCTCCTTACGAGATAACTCTCTGCACAAGTCAGCCCCAGAGTGGTGAAGTATATGTAGGTAGGTAATATGGATGATAAAGGTTTGTCACAGACTCAAACAAACCCTTTTCTTAACTTTTGTAACTGAGCCGGTTATTCTGCTTTTCAAGCTACCATGATTCCAATAGCATCAATCAGTATTTTAGAAATTACAAAATCCTTATTTACCATTGCAAATACTTGGTGGTAATATAGTTCCACATTTTAATGTTTTTGATGCCTTTTAAACGCCGACTTTATTGTAACAATTGTTTATAATTGTTTATTGTTCATCGTTTTCTTTCTTTATTTGTAATTGTGGTAATATATAGTTCGTCATAGGTTCAAACAAACCTTTCTTAGCTACTAGCACTGAGTCACTTGTGCACGCTACCAATTTTAAAATCATGGAACGCAAGTTAACAAAGCTACTCTATACACATCAGAAATACCCCATAAATATTAAAATTGGCTATACCTAGACAGACGCTTGTTACGCCATCACCTGTCCATTACAATATTTAACCCTTTTTCCTACGTTATCCAAAATGTTTGTGATTTAAAATTAATCGATTATGCACCTAGGTACTTACCGATCAACGACCTTTTTTGTATGTGAATAGAAGTTGTGCTCGGTACACTGAGGAAGGCAGGAGCACTTGGCAAGATTGCGAGGCAGGTTGATGAGAATCTCGACGTTTCGGCCGATGCACGCCATGCCATGCGCGTCGCAAGTGTCGCCATCTTGACAAAGCACGAAATAGCGAATAACGAATGCAAATACTTTTAAACTTTTAAAAATCTCACTGAAATCGTTACTAAATTGATTTTATAAACTTGGAAAGAAAATTCGATGATAGCTTTTCAATATTTAGTTGACACAGTCCTGATTGACAGTTGTTATGGTAATCATTATTTTTCGTTTTAGGCCAGATGCTAAAATAATGCATAGAGTTTGTATATCTATTTTCGCGCTCTTCTTTATGAGTAGATAGAGAAAAATAAAAATTATTGATGAACTTTGAATGAACTGAACTCAGAACTTGAACACATTTATTAAAGAAAATTGGAATGATATTTTGTATTGACTTACTTATTATTAAGTTAGACCTTATTAGGTTAGACCAGCCTCCTTCTAGCCTCCTCAGCAACAACGGCATAATAGCCAATTAAAGCATTTTAATGTGCTTTAACTTGAATAGTATGTAAGAATTAATAATATCGTAGATAATTCCAATTCCAACGGTGCTTATTATACATTGCTGCTTTTAAATAGTTAAGGGGAAAGCTCCCTTACGGCGGTATTATTTTCGTGTTTCATTCTCCCGTTGTAGTACCTACATCAAAATGGAATTACTCATCCAACTAAAATCTTTTAGGTTAGGATTCATTCACATGACATTTTTAAACGCCAATATCACGCATATGAATATAAAAATACCACCGTAATTTAAGCCGGTTTTTGCTATCACATGTAATTACTGGACATGGACGGCATTTCATCTTAGGCCCCAAGATGACAACACACCTGCAATATCACGTGATTTTTCCTTGTTATTGCAGGTGGTGGCTATAGGCGGCGGTAACCGCTTACCTTCAAGTGGGCCGTCAGCTTGTTTGTCATCTAGTTGTATAAAAAAACCCTGTTGTTTATACAACTAGATGACAAACAAGCTGACGGCCCACCTAGTGGTGAGTGGTTACCGTCGCCTATATATAAACACCGGCATAACAAGGTAAAATCACTTGATATTGCAGGTGTGTTGTCATCTTGGGGCCTAAGATGAAATGCCGTCCATGCATGCCACACTGGCTACCTTTCCCTTCTATCCGAAACACAGCGAACTGCTTCTCGGCTGGAATAAGAAAGGCGGTGGTACCTACCCAGACAACCCTACATACGGGCCTACCGCCTAGTAAAACTTTTTCTTAGTAATAGTGATATCATGCCTCTAATGGAAAAGAGCATGTATACTTAGTTAATAGACATGTGTAAGTAATGCGCGTAATATCACGAATGAGATATCACTCAAACGCGTGATGTTACATTACGCATCATCGAGAAATCAAGTATCACTTCAAACATCACACGAAATAACATTACACTAGCTCCGAGCGCGAGCGAAAGGGACCGACGACCGACCGAAGCTGTGATGTGATGTTTCATCTAGCGCGCGTTGCGTGCGCGTCGCACGATACGCAGCATCACATCTGTTCGGGTGATGTTTCGAGTGATGTGATATCTCAGTGTAATAAGTAATAGCTGTGACCATGTGATGTTTCATCTAGCGCGCGTTGCGTGCGCGTCGCACGATACGCAACATCTCATCTGTTCGCGTGATGTTTCGAGTGATGTGATATCACAGTGTAATATTACGTTTTCGTAAAAGTGATGTGATATAGCATTACTTTTTGAAGCACTGTTTCGCGCATATCTATTAGTTAATACAGCTACTATCCGTCCGTATACCTCCTTTCGCAAAGAAATATGGTCGGCAGCCGCAGAACATGAGTGCCATGCGGTTGCGGCACTGCATCTGACACAGGCCGAAGCTGTATGCCTGTGACAAGGTAAATTACGTTTATTTCATTAATCTAATTAGTACGGTCGACCACAGAAGTAGCTGAACTCTTTAGTACCATATCACAACGACTCTAGCGTCAATAAGTACGGTAGCAACTTTAAAGTACGTGCACAAAATAGGTGTGACATGGGACTAAAGTGTTCAGCTAGTACTGCGGTCGACTGTCCATATATTGTTCCGAATGTGCCGATCATCATCACCAGCCTATATACGTCCCACTGCTGGGCTCAGACCTTCCTACATGGGAGAAACAATGAGGAGTAGAGTCAGAGTAGAAAACAAAAAAGATGAAGAAGATCTATTCGAAATTTCTGAACGAGGAATTACTCCGTGAGGAATTGCCATCTCACCAGGAGCGTAACTACCTCGAAGGCTGGGCCTCCCGCGGCAGAGTCGTGGCAACATGGCAAAGAGAAGCTCCATCATATCCAACGTGATGTCCGATAGCTGTAGTCTAAAAGCCTACCCAGAACTCCAAGTAGCCGACGAACAGTAAGTCAATGATATAACAGAGACTCCAGGCTCGTACCTTGATAGAACTGCTGATCCACTCATCAGGATAGCGACATCGGCGCTGGTCAGGACGTAGCGTACGAACCGCTTCTGATGCTTGAATCTTCACTGCCTGTATAGGATGTGTCGGGAATACCATTAACAACGGGATTTTGGACTACAATCCAGAACTCTATGGATATAAAGGTCCCTATTGAACATAATGGACCGTATTATAATGATAACAATCTAAAATCAATCTGAACAATCTAAAAATATTAAAAAACTTCTACCGTATGGTTGGCAATTATAAATAATCGTGTGGCGAATGTGGATGTGTGTGTATTTCTAACCGACTCAATTATTTTTTAATAAAATAAACAGACTTCAAAACACTTAAAAATATTAAAATAATTAAATTTCAGTACCTATAGGTACTTATCTTCTAAAAATGTATTTTTAGGAGTTGGTCCTTAGTTGTTTTATTGCGCTCTTTTTTACCAACCCATAGATACTCCATGTTTTGGGGAGGAATCTGCTGGCTAAGCGACACGGCGACGGGCATGTGTGGGGGTTTTCCAGTGTCTGATCGTAACGGCATTTGGTTGTTGTTTTAGTTTTTGTTGTCGTGTGTTGTTTTTGTTGTATTCAACAACTTTTAACATAGGATCAACACTGAAACCATCGAAAATAAATCCTTGCTCCATACATTTTAGTGTACGTATATTTATTAGGTGTTTCTGTGGATAAAGCTGTTTTTTTTTTCACAACTTCAGGATTGGTCCCGTAATAAAAATTGTTTATATTTAAAACTAGTTAGATTGAGCAGTGAAGTTCGAGCATTATTGCTCTTTAATACTTTCTAGGCTTAAGCCCAGAATATAAGCTAACATTCCCAAAGATAATACAAATAAATTAAAATACTAAGAATTAAAAATCACACCTTAAAGTCTATGATGAGCTCTTCGCCTGGCATCACCTCTCCTGTTGGGTTGGACAGCGCTGTGGATATCTCGAACGGAGAATGTATGAAGTACTATAATAAGAACGATTAGATTGTTTGAAAAATGTTTACAAATATACCTAGAGAAGAAAAAAAGCAAATCCTAGGGTTTCAACCAAACCTGCGGCCTTTCACAGTCTGGATGACTGCTCTGATCACTAAGCTACCGAGAACTTGGGACAACCATGTCATGTTATTTCTAGTCTTTTTGCCTTTGCATATTAGTTAACGTTATGGTTATAGCTTATAGCTTATAGGTTTGACTACCTTTATCGCTATTACATTAATATTTTTTTTAATAATTAACAATTATGTTTTTATTTAAATCCCTTTTTTTAAGCATTGTCCGTATCTAGTTAGCTGTACTCAAGTCCATTCACCTAGCATCACCATGCTCTACACTCTACATATTTGACGACCGGCTGGCCGAGTGGTCTGTACCCCAGGCTACTCGGTCAAGAGGTCCCGGGTTCGAATCCCGGTAGGAACAAATGTTTGTATGATGAGTACGAGCATTTGTTTACGAGTCATGGATGTTTATATGTTTATTTAGTATATTTCTAATATTTATATACATATTATTATCATTATTTCTCCGTTATCTAGTATCCATAACACAAGCTCTTAATGATGCTTACTTTGGGCTAGATAATAGGTGTGAGTGTATAAATATTATATTATATTATTATTATTGTGTCTTCACCGAATTATGGTCTTCTTTCGAGAACCATTCTCCACCGCTTTTTTATACTAAAGCACGGCAAATGACTCCACACCGCCTGATGTGAAGCGGTAAGAAGCGTCCATATGCGAAGACAGCTAGTGCAGCTTGATTGAAATACACGTTTATAACCGCCCCCACCTTTCCGGCCCTGACGGTGAAATATAATAAATGAGTGGACACAGGCTGGCAAAAAATTCCATGCTTTGGAAGTTCGACAAAGAATCAAGTTACTAAACTTCTTAGTGCGTGATGTTCAGGTAGAGACAGTAACTTGATGAAGACGCGGCAAGCGTGCTCCTGAGTAGGAAGGGAGAAGGTGGGATAAGGTCGAAAAGCTCCTCAGAACACTCACCATGATAAAGCCGATAGAAGGCGCTTAGCAATGCAATGTCACGAAGGAATTGTAGAGTCTAATAATTGCTACATATCATCTGTTAATTGCCACAACACCAGTTAACGTTGGTATAACTTCCTCAACCCATATGAAGCAGCTCCAAGCAGGTCGCAAGCTTCCGTACTTACCCTTACAGGCCTATTCAATGAGTCAATCCTGACAAAGCATTGCCCGCTCAGGTAGTGACAGCGGTGCAGCTGCTGTGTCTCCAGGCTGAGGTCCCCTAACGCGAACTGGTACCGCGCGTACATTGAGTTGAAGGTCATGCAGATGCCCACTTCTGTCATCACCGGCATCCAGTATACCTGAGAAGTGTTATGCTTCAGCATTACTTGTACTAAATCGGGGTTCAGAGGATTGTGATTTTGCATTTTTCTTCGAAATCTTGGTGCTGTATATTATTTTTAGAAAAGGCCGTGGTAGGAAAATCTAATCTATTTTTTGATATTTTATAAAAAGCAATGTTAAACAAGCAGATAGTCCAGGTCTACCTTTTTATCAAAGTATATTGCCTTCAAGAGTATCACCAAGTATATACCTAAGTAAGAAAGTAAGAATGGTTGTATCTATAATCCCGAGCAGTGATAAGTATGTGGCACTTTAGACATTTTGGAGCCAATTTTTGACTATAGTTGCACACAAATAATAGAGTATTTACTTCCTTAACAGCATCTGACACTTCCACCTTGAACGTGGAATTAGGATGAAGATTCAAAGACAGCAGCATCAGGTCGATGTCCTTCACGGCTTCGTCGTTCTGGTACTTCCAGAAGTTCTGCAGGTTGGTGCGGAATGAGACGTCAGTGACCAGGTCGAGGAAGCCATAGTAATACTCGTAGCGGTCAGGGTCTGATTCTTCGGTCACGTTCCACATGCTGAAGAGTTAGGAGACAATTCACCCAGAGTCAAACTCAGCTCACTTTTAGCTATTTCTTTTTCAGGTCACAGTCTCTTTTTTAGTGACGCTAAGGAGAAGCTAAACCAACCTACCCTCCGTTCTCCTGGGGGGAGAGGGATGGGTAAGTGCGGCTCTTACCCACAGTGATACACCTTTTTTCTGTTTCCGGACACGGACGTAACGGGTTAGCCCGAAAACATTTACCGTCGTCGACAGGGCAGTTGACTAATGTAGGTCCCGTCTTGTGGGGAGACGATCCGACCGAATCAGACTTTATTCTTTAAAGTCGGCTTGCCGGTGCAATTTAATTTGATCAGTTAGGTCTGTAATATAAACTAGTTAGGTTAGGTTTAAACCAAGACCCGTCGCCCGGCTAGAACAGCCCAGCCGGCGGCGGCGTACTTTGAAAAAAAAAGTCAGATATGCTTTACAGCCTTCCTACAAGACGGGAACGACAACAAGTCAACTGCCCGGCCGAACCGAAGACGGTAGAAATGTTCTCAGGCAACTCCGTGTCGTCAATAGAGAACAGACAAGAGGAGCATCGATTTTAGAGGGTGAGAGCCACTCCACCTTTCCTCTTCCCAAGGTAATGGGAGGTTAAGGCTGGTAGAGCTTGTCCTCGGCGTTACAAAAAAATGCAATCTATGTCCAGAAAAAAAATGGTCGAGATGTCCCCTAACTCGTTTAGGGTTGGTTTCACAAGTTGCTGTTAGAGACTCATTAATCTAAATAATTAAATTAAATAAACGAATAGAAATCGCATACGGACGTATGCGGTAATTGTAGAGTTTTTAGGCCTCAAGCAGATAGCAGAAAAAAACCCTTCGGCCGCCGACGAAACCATGCTACGTAACCGATTACGTGAGAAGAATTGTTTTTCTTGCTACGAAACCAGTTCGGTAGGAAGAAGAACATTGTTTTCAATAGGCTTCTACTGGCTGCGTTTATCGTGGTTCCCGACGGAATAGCGAAATAAAAGTTAACCGGTACATCGGACGAACTAATCCTTCACTGGGTCAACTGTTAGAAGTTTTGAGCAAAGAAACAAAGTTGTAGACATATTCAAAAGTAAAGCTCAGTAGACATAACTATTCAAAAGTAAATGGTAAAGCTCACAGAAAGAAATCTGAGAATTACATGGAGATCGACAATGAAATAAAAAATTCACTCGATGACTTGAACGCGGGCAAAATCACTGTCGGACATTGTTTGGAAATTATGTCCTTTTTTTTCATTTATAATTTTAAATAACGTACACCGTATGTACATACATTGAAAGTTAGCAGTTATAATGAGATTAGTTTTAGCAGTGGTAAATATTGGTTTATATGAATAAAAGTAAATTGTACCGTAATAGTACCTGTGTTAACAAAATACAAAAATATGTTTTGTCCCTTTTCCAAAATCGCAAAGATGTGTCAGAAACTGGTTTCGTAGCAAGAAAAATAATTCTTCCCACGTAACTGGTTACGTAGCATTGGTTTCGTAGGCGGTCGTACGTAACTAGTTTCGTGAGAAGAAAAAAACCTCTTTGTACGTAACTGGTTTCGTAGCAAGAAAAACAATTCTTCTCACGTAACCGGTTACGTAGCATGGTTTCGTCGGCGGCCGAAGGGAAAAAAAACTAATAAAGAATTAATTTGTTGACTTGCACCAGATAATAATTTAGTACAAAATGACAACACCAAACAACGAAAATTCTGCAGAGCCGATGTTTATGACAGAGCTTTTGCAATGACACAAACAACACAATTTGATTACAAAAAAAATATTACTATTATACTATATGTTTTGATTTTGTTCGATATTCCTGTATAGTTAAATACACAACGTGAATTCTTGATGGTTTTCGTGCCAAATCCCTTATGGTTCAATTCAGATCATCAAACTAGTCATCTTGTCATACTGAATTCAGTTATGTTATGTAATTCCACTTTAGTTAATGTCATAATTGAATTCAATATGACAATGTGACGTCATAAACCATACCATATTTCATACCAATAAAGTTAGGCTTTCGCCCCGCGGATGTCCGCTAAAAGATCATGGAAATTCACGCTGTATAGTCGACAGCACATCAAGCGTAACAGGTCGACCTTGAGACCGGCCTTATTCCGTTCGTAATAGAGACGGATTTCGTAGTGCATCTGTTATACTTGATGTGCTGTCGGCTGTACATATAAATGATTTTATATTTATCTGGCTTTTCTCAACAAAACTAAGATACACCCTCACTTTTCTATGAAAGCCCTAGCTTTGTCAGGCTCCAAGCGGTCCACGAGGCAAGCTGTCACGGCTGGGAACTCTGACCACCACAAGCGGTAGTCACGCTGCATGGACACCACTACCGGCTCCGAGTTGTATCTGTAATGAATGTATGCTGAGTTGTATGTGTGCAAATGTATACCGACTTGTATCTGTGCAAATGTATACCGAGTTGTATCTGTGCAAATGTACGTATACTTAGTTGTATCTGTGCAAATTTATATGTCCCACAGCTTTCTAGGGTGGGCCAAGCTCACCCTGTCCCTCCCCCCCCCCCTAGCTACGCCTATGGTGATAGAGTTATTCGTGTTCCATGTTACGTGATGGAGTGCCAGACTGATAAATTATATCATGCTACTTACCTGAGCCATTGAACAAGCCCGCAGAATACGGCACCGCCAAAAGCGCTCACTGTCAACACCATCCACAGGAATCTGCAAGAGACAGATAACGTAACGTAAAAGCCTTTTTTTTACAAACAAGCTAAAGGCCCGCCTATATCCAACTGCAATAACAAGGTTATATGACTGTAGCACGATGCCTACTATCGCCCTTAGTTAACTTGTCGATGGTTTCAAGCAATCGGTAGCACCATGCCAACTTTATGGAACCTTCATACATAAGATCGCACTATGCCTATAATCGTAACTTGACAAATATATTTTTTTATAATGTATTTAGTCGCAGTACCTATATCTACTATTATTAAAGGAATAGCAAATTGCCTATAAAGTGTGTACACTTTATAGGCAATTTGCTATTCCTAAAATAATTTCAAAAAACTGTGTGTATTTTTTTTGTATGTATGTTCATCGATTTCTCGGTTAATTGTGAACCGATTTTCAAAATTCTTTTTTTATTCGATTAAGTATACTCCAGAGGTGGACCCATTGTCACTAAGACAGAATCTGATGATGGGATCCTAGAGAAATCGAGAGCAAACTTGATTTTAATTAATATCTTAAGAAATATCATAATAGTTTTAAAATAACTCCGCAACACAATAATGACCAAGTAGCAGGCACGCATTTATGATTTCCAAGATGGGCGGGCGCGGGCAGGGCAATTTAAGTTTTATAAACATGATATCAATTTAAATTCAAGGAAAATTATGTAACCTACCCTACTGTTGTTATTTTCCGAGATCCACGCGTACGAAGTCGCGGGCACAGCTAGTATAGTATAAAAGTAAAAAAATTCAGTAACCCCCGGCCTCATTAATCATCATCTCATTCAGACTATTCTTATAAGCCTAAATACGCTATATCTGCTGTAAGCTTCTGAAGAATTAAGAATCCCGCAGTCTTTTGATGGTACCTACATGATCCAGCTCAAGGTAAGTATGTCATGGTCATGGGAATGTCACCGTAGTGACAGTAGACCAAATTTCAAATCAATTGGATCTGTAAAAGTTAGATGGGCTGATAGTCATTAAACGCCTGAACTGATCTTCATGAAATATAGCTTAGAACCATCTTAATAACGTCAGCTTTCAAAAAAAAAACAAATCAAAATCGGTCCATTCCTTTAGAAGCTACGATTCCACAGACAGACACGTCAAACTTATAACACCCCTCTTGTTTCGTCGGGGGCTAAAAACAGAATATTCGTTTCAAACCTCATTAAATTATATGCTGTCAGGGTTTGGCAGAGAAACAAAAAATAAATTCGCAAATAGAATTGCCAAATGTCAGTGAAAAGTCAACAATAATGTGAAATTCATGTAAATACAAAATCCACGAATATCTAGAAAATTATCAAGTTATCTTAATCACTTAGATCAAAAACAGGTACGTACGCAATCAGTATACGGAACATATCCACTATGTTAAAATCAGGCTCCCAATCCTAACGGAGCAGTCGAGTACTTAAAGGCTCGTATAAAGGGTCGTCTGGTTTCCCATTTAGGTAGTATGTGTCTCGGATTGAAGGTAAAGGTAGCCAGTGTAATTACAAGGCGGTGGAAGGCATTTTAACTCAAGCCCCAGAATAACAACGCGCCTGCAATATCAAGGGATTATTTCCTTTAACTGAATACCGAATATTCGCCCGCCGCGAATTTCACGCTATCGCCAGTCGCGTCATCGTCGCCGTGCCCGTTCCCGTGGAAAGGCCATTATTGGGTGTCTATAGGCGACGGTATGTCTTTCTACCAGCCCCCTTATTCTTAACTGTCGGAAAGTATTCGAATTTCGGAAACTGTATACCTGTCACTTTTTGTCGCGGTACGTCTAAGCGAGACGGCATGTGACTTTTCGAATCGAATCCGTGATCCGACAATTGAGAATAAGAGGGCAGGTGGGCCGTCAGCAGGCTTGTCACCTAGTCATATAAACAAGAGAAAATTGCAACTTTTTTTTTACACACCTGTTATCTAGCCCAAAGTAAGTATCATTATGAGCTTGTATTATGGATACTAGATAACGGATAAATAATGATAATAATATGTATATAAATATTAGAAATATACTAAATAAACTCATCATACAAACATTTGATCCTACCGGGATTCGAACCCGGGAGCGCTTGACCGAGTAGCCTGGGGTATAGACCACTCGGCCAGCCGGTCGTCAAACGTTATAACGTGGCACACTACACGGGTAGAAACGTTACATTTATTATCTAACCCAAACTAAGCATCAGTAATAGCCTAGCCACGGGAACGGGCGGCGGCGGCGGCGCAAATGTCGAGGTCGCCGGTCGCCGCTACGCGTGGCCTGCTTACATTTTTCCATACATTAAGAATAAAATAGAATAAAATAAAGAAGAAAGAATAGAATTAAACATAGAATAAAGCATAGAAAGCAGAAAAGCAGGAAGCATTATTAAGCATAGAATTAAGTGCCATTATTTATAGCAAATTTCATCGTAATCAATGCAAGTTTTTATTTATGAAATATTATATAATATTAGTATTATGTTTAGACTTTGAAAGTATGTGTATTTTATATAGAATTGTATTTATGTAGTATATTTTTTACGTATTTAATTAATTTTTAAACAATTAGTTTTATTAGACTATGCACTTTTGTGTTGCCAGCCTTACCATTAAATATATAACACAATCATAGGTTGACTGGAAAACATCTCTTATAGAGATAAGTCCACCCTTGTTAACTAATTATCTTTAATTGTATTGATAAACTTTGTTACAAGTGCAACAAAGAGTATAATATATAATATACATTTGTTTTCATTCGGGCGAATAGAAGCGCGAATATTCGCCGCGGCGACTTTCCCGTGGCCAGACCGTAATATTATTTCTTTAAAAAGTCATCGTCAGTCAGATTTCGCAGCGTTGGTAGGCCCTCCACAAGGTGGACCGATGATCTGGTAAGGGTCGCGGGCAGCCGTTGGATAAGGGCAGCGCAGGACCGATCGATTTGGAGATCCTTGGGAGAGGCCCTATGCCCAGCAGTGGGCGTCTCTCGGCTGATATGATGATGATGAAAAAGTCATAAACATTAGGTATATAATTACCATATAACGACAATCTTTAGTACCTACGTCCTTTTCTTTCTTACTACTCTTTTACTCTTAAATCTTGTCACTACAACGTCTGCCTATTGTTAATTTTTTTAACAGTTATCTAATTTTAATAATATTATATTTATTTTTTTAATAGAGCACGTTTCATACCAAAGAGTAATGTAAGTTTTCATACTTTCTTTCTCTATGTCATGTTACCGGTTGCCTTTCGCACAGAGCACAGACAATACTGGCTCCACAGAAAACCTTTAAGCAGCTGATGACGTGACTGTAACAATATGCTGAGTGAAGCCCATTTCAGTGTCAGCTTTTGTTTTTAGCCCCCGATGAAAAAAGAGGGTGTTATAAGTTTAACTTGTCAGTCTGTTTGTCTCTGTTTCTCTGTCTGTGGCGTCGCCGTAGCTCCTAAACGAATGAACCGATTTTAATATTTTTTTTTTGTTTGAATGGCAGCATTGGTTTAAAGCTATAATTTATGAAGATCAGTTCAGACGTTTGATGACTATCAGCTCATTTTCGGCATGATAAAAGGGTTTTACTATCTTTCACAGATCCGATTTGGTGTACTGTCACTTCGGTGACATTCCCATGACATACTAACCTTGAGCTGATCCTATACCATCAAAAACTCTGCGGAATGCTTAATTCTTTAGAAACTTACTCCAGTTAATAGCGTGCTTGGTTTCAAAAAAAATGATTAAATGAGATGGTGTTAGATAGATGATTATTGCGGCCTGGGGCTACTTAAAATTTTTAATGTAATAATTTTGTTATTTTTTATTCTGTATATTGTTGTTGGCACTTTTTCCTATTGCTATGTCTATTCTAATTAATCTGTCAAGCGGCAATATACCACCGGGAGGCGATGACAATGGAAAAATCAATTGTGTCTGGAATCTCATGCTTATAATATAATATAATATTTATACACTCACACCTATTACCTAGCCCAAAGTAAGCATCATTAAGAGCTTGTGTTATGGATACTAGATAACGGAGAAATAATGATAATTATATGTATATAAATATTACAAATATACTAAATAAACATAATAACATCCATGACTCGTAAGCAAATGCTCGTACTCATCACACAAACATTTGTTCCTACCGGGATTCGAACCCGGGACCTCTTGACCGAGTAGCCTGGGGTACAGACCACTCGGCCAGCCGGTCGTCGGTGCTTGACAGGTTAATAAGTATATATTACCTTTCACAGCAGTGCACGCTCGGATCAACAGTATGCTTCATACCATGTAACGTGGTCTCCCGGCTGAAGCCAGCGTAGACGTGGTAGGCAGGCATCATGGACTCCCTGGTCGAAGCTATAATGGACTTCGTGCGAGCAAGACAGCTCAACATTGCGGTAGGTTCTTCATTCCTCTTTCTAAATCGATACCGTCTTCGGCGGTCGTTCGTTGCTGGCATTATGGTTTTTGATCGCTAGATGGCGTGTCTTAGAACTATATTAGAATAAATCTTTCTTCAGCGTTACAATATAAAAAAGCCAAATGTCCAGACTTTTATTTAAAAAAATGTAAAGCTTTTTCACTAAAGAACAGCAGCAGCATGGCAATCTTCCTGGGTAGTGGACATAAGTTTATTTCCCTCTTCGTACGAGAGAAAGAAAGAGATAAACACAGTTTGTCGCCTAATACATGGACATTAATGATGGAGAGAGACTTCGTCCACGGCCCGTGCTACGGTTTGTCATAAGTGGCAAACAAGCGAACGGTATAGTAAGTGGTTACCGTAGCCTATAGACGGTCGTAGCACCTTGGGAAATATTTACGCGTTGTCACTGTAGCCTATAGACGGTCGTAGCACCTTGGGAAATATTTACGCGTTGTCACCGTAGCCTATAGACGCTCGTAGCACCTTGCGCAATACTCACGCAATGTCACCGTTGCCTATAGACGTCCGTAGCACCTTGAGCACTACTCACGCGTTGTCACCGTAGCCTACAGACGCTGGTAGCACGTTGTGCACCACTCACGCATTGTCGCCGTAGCATATAGACGCCCGTAGCACCTTGGGCAATACTCACGCAATGTCACCGTAGCTTAAAGACGCTCGTAGCACCTTGGGAACTACATACGCGCTGTCACGGTAGCCTATAGATGCTCGTAGCACCTTGTACACTACTCACGCACTGTCACTGTAGCCTATAGACGCTCGTAGCACCTTGGGAAATACTCACGCTTTGTCACTGTAGCCTATAGACGCCCGTAGCACCTTGAGCAATACTCACGCAATGTCACCGTAGCCTATAGACGCTCGTAGCACCTTGTACACTACTCACGCACTGTCACTGTAGCCTATAGACGCTCGTAGCACCTTGGGAACTACACACGCGCTGTCACTGTAGCCTATAGACGCTCGTAGCACCTTGTGCACTACTCATGCGTTGTAAACGTAGTGTGTAGACGCTCGAAGCACCTTGGCCACTACTTAAGCTTTGTCACCGTAGCCTATAAACGCTCGTAGCACCTTGGGCAATACTCACGCAATGTCACCGTAGCCTATAGACGCTCGTAGCACCTTGTGCACTACTCACGCGTTGTCAACGTAGTGTATAGGCGCTCGTAGCATCTTGGGAACTACACACGCGCTGTCACTGTAGTCTGTAGACGTTCGTAGCACCTTGGGCACTACTCACGCGTTGTCACCGTAGCCTATACACGCTCGTAGCACCTTGGCCACTACTCAAGCTTTGCCTACCTTATAAAATCAAGAAAAAACGCCATGTTGACAATATAGGAGACGAGTCCTCACATGCTCTCATAATATACCACATAATATAACATAAAGCTTACTCATTGAGCTTCGACGACCTTAGTCACCGCTGGAACACTATACAAAGTAGTGTTAAATATAAAAAAAATACAAAAAAACAAGATCTTTATAGCGGACCCCTAAATTCACACAAAAAGAATATGTAGGTACTTAAATTATTTTAGTAATTATCACTAAATTAGATCTACTTTATTTTTTCAAATTGGAGCTTTAGTAAACCTCTGGAAGTAGTGTAAAATGATGCCAGAGTCGGTCCCTCGATCCTCATGCACTGACCTAGTGAATTGTAAAATCTAATACGCCTTTGAAGATTGAACACGTATACTCAGTGAATTGTCTAAAAGCATTATTAAGATCATTAGATTAGTAAACCTTTGTCATTGATATCGTATTGTTGTTAGACTTTGGAATTATCTAAATGGATCTTAATCGCTTCAATAATTGTGGACGACAACAATAATTTATATGGAAATGAATCAAACCATATAAAACTTTCGACAAATACTTTGGACACATCTCATCATCACCAACATGGGGGAAACACATGAGGAGTTTGGGCCATAACACCACCACGCTGGCCTAATGCGGATTGGTGGATTAAAGTGATTGCAGAACAACCGGGACCAACGGCTTAACGTGCCTACCGAAGCACGGAGGAGATGGAGATTATAAATTTGACTGACCCATCCCGAGATCGACCATGGGGAAAGTTGCTTTGTGTTGTAATCGAAACCAGAGCGCTCAAACCATCTCTTGACATATCTTCAGAATTATTAAGGCCTCCTTTGCCCACAGTGTGCTGTGGAAACACAGTATTTTAGAAGATAAATAATATATTCGTCGTTTTTGATTGTCAGAATAAACGTAACGTTTTGTATCCATATAAGGGAATGTTTTTTGTAAAAAAACTATTTTTTTTATAAAAAGTTGTTTTTATAAAAAAAAACCTATAGCTATTCCTGCTGCTCAGTGAAAACATAATTGAGTTTCGCCATAAAATCCTCTCTCATTTCTAAAACAAGTTTTTTTTATGAAATGTACCTACGGGTGGCATCTACGGGGACGTCAAAGTCTGTTTCGGACTTAAGTAGGCAATGACGTCAGTAGGTATACAGGGTGGTGCCGTCAAGACGACAATAAACAAAACATGGGCTATAGTTCATAGAAATGGTTTGCCACTTTCAAAACAAATTATTTGTTTTCTAAAACCATATTTATATCCCGTAAATAATTCTAATTCAAACCATATTTATATTATGTATATAGGTATTCCCTATTAGATTAAATGATAATTATTTACAGACGACCCCCGAGGCAATAGAGAGGGCTATGTTTGGGTTTCTTTGCGTAATCCAATCAGAAATTATGAGATCCACAGGAGAACTAAGATCTGAGATCCAAAGAAGACATTGTAGGGTGAAAGTTAGCTCATAACGCAAATACAGATAGACTAGAAGAATTTCACAGGGATATCCCAAGATCTGGGTAGCTCAGATGGTTAGAGCCGTCGCCCGTATTGCGAAAGGTCGCGGGTTCGATCCCCGCCTCAGGACGAAAAATTTTTCTAGTTTATATAGATTTTTATTGATATGATGATGGTGACAGACAACTGAACTAGGGTGCGACTTCGACACCTTCATCCATTCTATTGCGTTGTTCCAGGTAGCTGGCGTGCTGACGCTCGTGTACCTGGCGTACCAGTACTGGAGCGTCCTGCTGAAGGGGCAGGGGATCGAAGACGAGCTTGAGAGTCGCCACTCCACCCGACTGTCGCGATCGCGGTCCAGGTTGGTGTATATAGTGTTTGGTATATGGTACAACAAGCGAGTATCCTACCCATGGGTAGGAGACGTAGGAGGCTTGATTGTTGCGACTTTGCGGCTTATATTTTAATAACAAAACGAAAACAAACTTGAAGTAGAACCCTTCAGTGGTTCTTTCAAAATTGGAAGTTGACTTGATTTAGTATCAAGGTGGGAAAGCTATTTTATCACATTTTTTAATGTTTTTGATGCGTTTAAAGTCTTTGTTGTCTTAGTTTCTTACCGTAACTGGAAGTTTAAAAATATTCTTTCGGATCATTGGAGGTGTTAACTTCAATGAGTAGTGAGAAAAACGTTGCTATAGCAACGTTGGAAAAGGAAAGAAAGCGGTGAAGAAATTCGTAAGTTGTACCTACAGCTCCTGTGGTGTAGTGCTAATCGAGTCTGCCCGGTAATCAAGAGACGAGGGTTCGAATCCCGCCAGGAAAAATTTCAATCAAATCAATGTTATGTTTTTTCATCATTTTCTTTCTTTATGTGTAATTGTTACAATAAAGTAGGCGTTTAAACTTTAAACGCATCAAAAACATTAAAAAATGTGATAAAAAACTTTTATCACCGCCATTTAGAAATGACATGTTTCAATGCAGCGCCATCTATTGCGAACAAATGGAACTAACTACAACATAAAATAAACAAAAAATGTAATTGGACTGTTTTCTCGCAAATCTATTGAAAAACGTTGTTTGACACACGTGCGGATATTGGTTTTTGTAAGCTCGTGTCTATAGTAAGCCCTCGTCTTCGTCTCGACCTTACATTCGTCTACTCCTTTGTAAAAACGAATTTACCGCACTAGTATAGATAATAAATAACTACTCTAGGAAAAAAATCTCTGGTCTTTCATATATATTCTTTTTTTCCTTTTTCTAAGCAAACGGATAGACATTTAAAACCCAAACTAATAAAGGTATCTAATAACTTAGGTACAGTCGAAGACATAAGTTGATGAACAGATCCAAATTTTCAAAACACCTGCACTATGTAAAGCTTCATATGTCGCTGAACAAATTGTTGATCAAATCTCTGTGTACATTGAAGAATGTCAAAAGTTAGTAAACAATATTTTATCAAAAGTTGCTGGACTTACCAAATTTTCAAAACGCCAGCATAATATAAAGTTCCATATGTCGCTGAACAAATTGTTGATCCAATCTTTTGTACAGTCGGCAGCACATCAAGCGTAACAGTTTGACCTTGAGCCCGCCCTTACTGCGTTCGTAATAGAGGTGGGCGGCTTTCGTAGTGCAACTGTAACACTTAATGTGCTGTCGTGTGTACATTGAAGAATATCAAAAGTTAGTGAACAATATCTTATCAAAAGTTGCTGGATTTCATAAATCTACATAATTTGTTATTGATGGCAACGAAAGTCCATAAACACATACTTACAAAACACCTGCACACTATAAAGTTCCTATTGTTGCTGAACAGACAGTGCCGACTTGAGTCATTTTTGAATTTTGAACAAAGACAATCACTGAAAAGAGTGCCCATGTTTCGCTCTTTCGTTTGGGAATGATGTCATTGTAGTGCCATTTTTTTAGCTTATTCGCATAAGATTGACAAAAAAAAAAAATGAGATTTAATTTAATTAGGTCGGAATAGCTGAATATACAATGACCGATAGGCTGACACCGACTCTTTTTCAACTTGGCTGATGCTCTCCCGTCTGTTTTGATATCATTGTTATCGTTACTTGATCTATCACAATTTTTTTTAAATTAAACTCTAGTTAGTAGGTATTAGTACTTGACTAAAGCGTTGATTCTCTACTTGTATATAATTATATATATTATAATTATATATTATAATATAATATATTATACTATAATAATTATCATAATATATTATATAAATTATATAGTAATTAAAATAGAATAAAACTAGAAAAATTTCACGTCCTGAGGCAGGAAACAAACAAAAAACAGGGTTATCCCAAGTCCTGGGTGGCTCAGTGGTCAGAGCAGTCGCCCGGATTGCGAAAGGTCGCGGGTTCGATTCCTGCCTCAGGACGTGAAATTTTTCTAGTTTTATTCTATTTTAATTACTAAGTAATTTTTCAAACATTTATAATAATGTTAAAATCAAAAATTAAGAATATATAAATTATAATTATATATGCGGAGTTTATTCTATGTCTGATGCAGGCGTAGTCTATACTCCTTGCCACTTTTCCTCTGCGATAAACGGCCTTTATTTTCTTAAATAATTGATTCTTAATTTAAATTTTACATGTCATAAAATTGGTCAGCAGGCTTTATGAAAGATAAAATCATTGTGGTATGAACAAAACGTAACTTATATTAGAGACAGATATTCCTAAACACATATTTATGATAAATACAGCCTTGCCCAAAAGTATTAAGCACCCCACTTTTTCCTTTCTAACTTCAAAATAAAGTATCATTTTTCAATTAAAAAAATAATCAAAGTCGTAAAATATTTAGTGTTCGAACATGTGCAAATCATTAGTAGATATGTATCATTGCGAAGTAGCTACTTTATTTTTTTCGAGTGTGTGTTCGAATTGTCTAATAAGCATATGATTTATACCCATATAGGTATAAATCATGTGCTTATTAGTCAATTGATTTAATATAAAATAGGAAACATAATATTAATTATCAAAGTGTCGAAATAGTGTCCAGCTACTTTTGGACTTCTTCATGGAATTTGAGCGTACAGTGACTTTTCGTTTATTTCATCTAGTTTAAGTGTCCAGCTACTTTTGCACTTTTTTGTGGAATTTTAGCGTACGGTGACTTTTGGATTATTTCATCGAGTTTTAGTGTCCAGCGACTTTTGATGTTAATAAGTGATGGTTGTGTTTAGTGACTTTTGAAATTTTATGACGAACAAGGAGTTTTGAACATACCTTTGTATATTAACATAGGGAAAGTTCTTGTGTACAGTTAATTTTGTAGCTTTATTTTGTTTTGCGACTTATGTCTTTGACTGTACATTAACCAATCAATAATGTCATTGTCATTTATGTCTTTCCAGGTCATCCTCTCGATCCAGAACAAGGGCAGGCCATTACGATAAACTAAACGACAAACATGGTCGCCGCCGGAAGACTCATCGGCGGTGCTCCGACTGCAGTCTTTGCAATTATGATCAATAGATGGCGCTACTATAACGCTTAGTTCGAAAATAAAAAAAGAGATTGCGCTAAGCTCACCATTTTTTCCATCAAACTATTTTTGTACTAACTTTCCCATAATTTGCGTTTATTATTTCTGCTATTTACTCACTTAACGTTGCAATTATGTGGAATTTATGTCTGAATATTTTTATGTTGGTGTCATGTTTGATTGAATTTTAATAAATTATTCATAATTTATAATGATTTTTTATTTAACAACACCTGCTTTACGATAAGTACCTGCACTATTCTCTGTCAATATCTGCACTAAAGAATTTGTAGTCACTAAAAAGTTTTTGGCTCTATATTGTTTTTTCTTGCAAACTAATAGAACAATTAGGTAGATAATAAAAAAAAACAAACTTTTTAAAAGTAAATTATGGTTCCCCTTTGGTTGATCAACAGTTATTATACAAATTTACAGATAACAAGCAACGAAATTCAAAGTTATCATTTCGCAAATCAACGTTCCATTTATTTATCTTTCACAAACTTTACATCTCATAAAGTAATTTCTTCATTAATTGTCATTTAGCAAAAGAACATTAGTAATTTTTCCTAACACCTATTTGGTACGTTAAACGACAAAGATCTATTGACATTTTTTTTTTAATAATATGGTTACTTAGTTTACATTAGGCAATTTATGGTATGGCACCGTATCATTTCTTAAATAATATCGCTAATATCGCTATAATCGCGAAATATATCGCTGTGTATCCGACACCACGTAGTCTTGTCTGCCCTACCCCTACAGTTTAATTTAAGCCCGCGAAGGCGCGGAGGGTCGAGGCGGCCCGCGAGCTGAGGAGCAGGTGGTTTTGATGACCGCCGCCCCGGCTGAGGCTGCAGCAAGCCGAAGCTGCGATGGTGGGCGAAAACCATCTGCGACGATAAGGTCGCTTGGAAACGCCGGATCCCCGCAGCGCCGGAGCCGTGACAGAGGCCATGCATGCTGCATGGTTGCATATTGCTTGCTTGCATGCTGCATGCTTGCTTTCATGCTGTATGCTGGCTTGCATGCTGTATGCATGTAATGTATGTAATGCAAAACAACAAAAAAAACATTTCAAACAAGAAACAGAAGAAATTTTAGTAAACAAAAAGTTTGTAATTGAAATTTAGTCAAACATATTATTTGCGAAATACTGTTTTTGGTTTTTGTAACTTGTTGACATGTCAGTATGATGTCTTTTAATTTAATTAATAATGCATTTTTGAAATGCCTGCTTGTCATATGCATGTTTGCGTTTTGATGTCCTTGTTAAAGCATTAGTTTGCGTAATGAAACATTGACAAATGTTGCTTGTGAAATGGTAATTTGCTAATGAATTGTGTGTGAGACATTAGAGAACCGTAAATTATATTACATAAAATTGTCTCTGGACTCTTTAAGTGGTGCAAATAAAAGCTTCAACACTCGACATGTATTACCTATGTGCATTAATTTGTTGTTTTACGATTTAGCAGCAAATTTTAAATATTCTTAGTCGTAACGTAAGCATAAATTATCGCGAGATGTGCAATTGATCAGTCAGTCTAATAATAATTTGACCGGAGCCAAAAATAATTTAACGGAGGTGCCTCAAATGCTGTGTTCGATATACTTACGGGTGATGAAAGCTGGATTCACTGTTATGGTCCCGAAACCAAAAGACAGTCCGCTCAGTGGATGTTTCCATCCGAGGAGGTGCCAACTAAAGTGAAGAGAGGACAAAGTGCGGAAAAAGATGGTAGCCTCGTTCTTCGGAAGGACCGACAAAGTGTTCGGTGGCCCGGTGGAAGCTGGCACAGGAAGCTGGTCAGCCCTTATCCTAGTTCTTACTCATCACCATCTCATCATTCATCATCATAATCTTTTACTAGGTGGTAGGCCCCTATGTAGGGTCGTCTGAATAGGTATTTTCAGTCGTGAAACAGTTCTCTGTGTTTCGGATTTAAGGGAAAGGTAGCCAGTGTAATTACTGGGCATGGACAGCATTTCATCTTAGGCCTCAGGATGACAACGCACCTGCAGTATCAAGTGATTTTTCCTTGTTATTGCAGGTGTCTATAGGCGGCGGTAACCGCTTACCATCAGGTGGGCCGTCAGCTTGTTTGTCATCTATTTGTATAAAATAATCACCCGGATTCTCCGGCGGCCCTCGACAGCAGCCGAAAACCCCCGAACAGTTAGTGAAAACGGACACAACTCCCAGGACACAAGCTGCGACACATGTCATTTGTAGCGATTATGAGGGCTGGTGGCCGAACTTTCTAAATGTGTCCAACGGTTTCTTGCTGTGTAAAAAGTAATTTGACTGTTCTTATTTAATTCTATCCTTTTCCTACACATATTGAGAGATCGCGATACTTTGAACCTAAATTGGAATTTTGAGTGTCTCCGGTATTAGGCCCATGTCTAAAATAAAATTAGAAATTAAACAAATGAGTATTTATTTAAAGTCTTCATCAATTTTTACGATCGTGCTGCTGCTCGGAGCCTCGGTAATGCCAATGGAAGGTTTCGTCGGCTTCAGAATATACTTGAACGGACAGCAAACTTCATCTGGGAGGCACGTTCTGTAATAATAAAACCTTTTTTACTGAAACAAAAGTGACTGTCAGGCATAGGGCCCGCCTAAGAATATACGCAAAATGTATGGGATTTAACATTTATGCTCGAAAGTAGATCGATGGCTCATGTTAAATCCAATTCATTTATTGATAGCTATAGCGATTATAGCGATATTTGTAATTTACGTTACTTTCAAAACAAATCAAATGAGGTAATTAATACCTTTCAAACAGCCAAGCTAACCAAACAATCAAACCAAAAATACATTTAATAAAATACATATAAGTAATTATAATTAGATATGAATATATTACAAAAAATAATCGCGATATATTATCATAAAAAATTGTGTACAGTCGACAGCACATCAAGCGTAACAGTTTAACCTTGAGACCGCCCTTACTGCGTTCGTAATTGAGGCGGCTTTCGTAATGCAACTGTTACACTTGATGTGCTGTCGTGTGTACATTTTATATAATTTTCCCATTCCTAAGATAGACGCAAAAATGTGTTGGTGTGACATAAAAATTTCGATTTCCGACATAGAAGCATAGGCCAAATTCCTTGGCGTTTCTGCAAGTTTTAAAAACATAAATGTCAATGTCAAACAAACCAGTCGGTCTTCACATGCGTAGCATCACTATATCGTCTGTGGTCTTCACTCAGAACGGTCTTCAGTATTTCTTATTTCTCCATTTATTGCATTGAAATTATAGACATATAGTTACACATATTATGGCTGTATGGGCATTAGTTCCCTTTGCCGTCCCTTTGGAAAATTAACAAAAAAAAAACAAAAGGGTGTTTGGCGGGTTTTTGTGGCATGAGTCAAGAATTTTATAACAATAATTAAAAATTGTGTCGGAGCGAACACTGTGTTCTAAAAGTGGCGTAGATATATTATTCAAGTGTTTGTGTTGACGTGCAACTAAAAGATTATTAGAATAAAAATGATTATGGTGTGATTGGTGTGAAATACGATGAGAACTTTTTTGTGGTTATCCACCTCATCAAGTAGCACATCAAGTGACTGTCATCATATATTTCGTGTCAAATACTCCCAAGAAGCATTGAAATGTGTTACGCCAGCATTTTAATGCAATAAAAGAAGAAATAAAGAAATACTGAGGACATGGCTGTATGGGTATTAGTTTCCTTTGCCTTCCCTTTATAGGAAGAAATAACAAAAAAAAAACAAAAACCGGTCGGTCAACTGTCAAGTCCTGTCAAACCAGCCAGACTGCGTATACTCTTTCTAATCTGTGGACTGCGTTCATCAGAAATTAAAATCGAAACTTTTCTACTCTTTTTCAAGCAATAATTCTACTAATTGTTTGTATTTATAACATAAAAGATACATTGCAAAGTTACAAAATTTAAATGGCGGGAAATGATCATGCGGATATTGTGTCCGTTCCAGGAACTTCGGCAGATGACGATGGTTTGTAGTTAGGTCTATCTGACCCTGTTTTGTTTATACTTAGTACTCAGCGTTCTATTAAACTGAAACTTATAATCGAATTGGTATATTGGTAGGTCGCACGTATTTATCTCATTATCATTGCTTATTTGATGCTCTGAAACATACAGGCTGAATTACTAAAACATGCGGTCTTGCAAGAACGAATAATTGCCATAGGCATATAATAACAATTTATTGGTCTTTGAAAGTATCAGGTACAGAATAGAAGCAGGACAGTGATATTTCCCACTGAGTTCTCAATAGGCACTCCATAAACTCTAAATAAGTACTAGTTTTTAGTACTTATTTAGAGTTCATGGAACAAGTAAGATTTTGTTTTTATTAGATTATGATGAATCCCATCAAGCTTAACAATATCAGCAATTTAGGAGAGAGGATGACTTAATTGTTATCCAGCACAAATATACTCTACTGTCAAGTAGAAAGTACCTTGCTTGTTAAGGCAATCACTTTGACCCACCAACATGTATTGGGCCAGTGTTGTGGTGCTATGAGTGCTAATAAACATTTTTTAGTAACATTGTTTCATATCATATGCTAAAAGTAACTTTTATAAAACATTTAATTTAGTACATATAAAACAATAGTAATGTAACTCCTTTATACTCCTTTATTAGAAAAATAAATATTAACCAAAAATTGGTTTTAATTATTGCTTAAAATTATTTTTTCACAGTTTTTAATGATAAATTACTAAGGTCATAGCCAGACGGGGGACAGTCAGCATCTTCAACTTGTCTGTCTCAGTCTGGTTGATAGACATATAAGTACCAAGGCATTGTTTTTAACTTTCATTTGATTTGCCATTTAATTTCGCATATAAGTTGCTTTCTTTGTTGCTTTCGCATATAAGTATATTTATTCAAACTGAAACACAATAACGTTGTCAACTGTATTCAAATTAAAATATAATTTTGACGCGTAGTGCCACTTTGTATTATAAAAATCCTGAAAAACAAATGTAATTTCTTATTTAATAATTTAGTTTTATATTTCATTAAATAAATTTAATAATTTAATATTATTAGTTGTATAAGTATATTGTATAATCTTATATTACAACCAAGATAATAATTTAAAATCCTACGGAACAACACCAAAGAATAGAATCGCTGAAAAAATAGACAAAACACAAGAACTGTATGACACAGAAATAACCAATACTTTCAAAATGAAAAATAAGGAAAAATCTGATAAATATGTACTCACTCCTAAGACACTGAACCTGTATAAATAAAATTAACAGTATGCTAAACATCACACACATACATACATATGTACATACATAGACATGGCTACATAGTTATGGTAGCCTGGTACTTCAGGGGACCAGCTACATACAGACAATATTTCGATTGAATGAGATATTCTAAATATAATGACAATATTGACAGTTTTACTGTTTTTTTTTTTTAAATAAGGAAACTATAATTATGCACAGACTTTTCAAAATTTGTATTAGGTGAAGGATTTTCCGAATTTACTACTGCAATCTTCGTTAGGCGTAAACTCGGCATGATTGGCCGAAAAGACGATAACAAATTCGGAAAATAGTAATCTCGGGCAATGCCGAGTTTTTTGTTGCCCGAGTTGACGCCTAAGCCTAATTATGGAATTTAAATAATACTAAACGAAATGCAATTATATCAATCTTTAGGTTGTGCGAAGGCAAACAACAATTTTAGTATATCACATCACTGTTGTTAGCAAAGATTTTAGCATTATCAACAAACTTCAAGGATTTTTTGAAGTTGTTTGACAAATTGTGAATCTCTAATGGCTGTTGATTGTATAATGAATTACTGATAAAATAAAATAAAAATACAGCCATGTACAGCCTCCCTACATGGGAGAAAAACATAAGAAGTTTAAGCCATAATACTTTTGTTCTTCATGTTTTTTAATAAGCCATTTATTCAGACAATTGTACAAATACTGTACTTATGTGTAATATTGTACTTTTTTGTAAATTAAAAGATTTTTTTTTGTTTTTTAATTAAATCATGTTTTTTAAAATAACATCGTTTCACAACCTGTAAGAATGTGCTGTACATACAATGCTCTGAGTCAGAAATGTCCTGAGTTGAATATTTTCAATTTCAAACCAGGAACGTACACAAGGGTTGCATTCAGAAGCATTACTGAATCAGGTGTCGACTGAATCGGCACTCAGCAGATAAATTGAAATTATTTTCTTAGTGTAATTTACATAGATTGACTGTATACACTTGTGTTGGGCTTTGTCTAGTTTATTATGTAATTTTTATCCTGCTGTGTCAATGTCTGTTGAGTGTATTTTATAAAATAAATAATATTAGGCTTCAGGATGACAACGCACCTGCAATATCAAGTGATTTTTCCTTGTTATTGCAGGTAGTAATTAAGGTTATAGTTGTAGGCGGCGGTGACCGCTTACCACTAGGTGGGCCGTCAGCTTGCTTTTGATCTTATTGTATAAAAAAAATATGAACACTACCAAACTGGCCCTAAATCTTAAGTTCCTCCGTACTGCAACGGGCATGATAAGCCATTGGCTTCGGTTGTTATTGCAACTGCTTTCAACTGCCGACCAGCATTTGGCCAGCATGGTGGTGCTATGTCCGAAAATTCTCTGATAAAACAAAAAGAATTGACAGAGCTCTAATTTTTATGAGTACTCAATCTGCATTTTGAGTTTAATTTTGATGTAAGTCTCTGAAGAAACTGAGAATATACTCCTATATTCTCAGTTCCCATTTTGGGATTGTCCCTCCTAAACTAGGTAGGGTACTACTTTCTTATTTCAACCGTGATACAGTTCGCTGTGTTTCAGATTGAAGGGAAAGGTAGCCAGTGCCACCTGGCTGATGATTTATTTATCTATCACCCTTAGTATCTGTTGTGTGTACTACCTTTCAAATTTTTGCTTAAGTACTGAAAAAGTCATAACTCCCTGACGTGTGGACAAAAGTTTGTTTCTCTCTTTCCGCCCTATAGAAAATAAAGTGTATTTGTGAACAACAACAATAGTGAACAACAGAAGGTTTGTTATCTTATCGCTGTCCCTGGAACCTAAGGTGTATGTATAATAAATGTGTAATTGATTACTAAGTTATGATTACTAAGGTATGTACATACTTGTACATTCAGTTTATTTAGGAACATAATAACTTCACATAAAAATATTGTATGTATTGTATTGTGCTAACGTAAAAAAAAAAGAAAAAAAAAGTGTGCGAAGACCCAGTCTACACTCGTCGCGCTTCACCAGGTATCGACATGTGCCTGGGCGCTTCTCTATCATCCCATCCCTCCACGACTCGACTCAACTAAACCAAGGTCCGAGCCTTTAGAGGCATCCTCAGGTTTGTAGCTCCCATATTACTCAAGCGCCCTGGAGAATCTAAGCGTCAGCGAGACATCTCCCGAAGGTGATGCCTGGCGATTAGAAATCCTCCAGAGGCGAAATTGCCCCTAAGGTTCTGGCCTCTGTAAAACCCCGGCTACGCTGTTAAGACCATCTGCGGCCAACAGCAATAGTCCGTCCAAATAAAAAAATATAAAAAACGCATTTTGTCTCCTAATAAGTGGACATAAAGGATGAAAGGAGATTTTTTCCACAGCCCGTGTTACGGGTGCAGCTGAGCGTAAATAGAGAAAGAAGAAGAATATAAAATGTTTCGTTTCTCTTTTCCAGATAAGCCGCTGATGAGTCTGTTCAAACGCTTAATAGGCAATGACACCAAACAAAACACAGTGCTGACGAACGCGCAGATTGTGGACATCCTCAAGAAAGAGTTTCTTATGGATATATCGTACATTCACGATCTAGAAATAGAGATATACCTCAATCTGATGAAGAAATTCCTAAAAGACTGGCCTCAGTGGGATGACTTTGACCACACGATACAGATGATAAAAGCGCAATCTGACAACTATAAACTTAAGGAGAAATTAGAACTAGAAACCAATTATTGGAACCTGAAACAGTACCTCAGTAAAATGCTAGGTACCGCCAAGCCTTTGATAAAAGATGCAGTCGATCAAGTCAAAGAGACATACAGCAAGGACAACCCGAAACGCGATTGTGATGTCGTACTAGAAGTCAGTTGTACTCGAGAGGAACTCAACAAATTATTTTACAGAAGACCTCATCCGGAGTTTAATGGCACCATCTTTAGAGTCCAACCATCCCCTTCAAAGGTAAAGTTATATACCTTAACTCTGAAATCACTTTTCAACTGGCCAAACGTTTCGTTGGTATTAAATTTAGGCGCGATCATCTTCAAACGGGAAATAATCGGTATGACACAGCGCAAACTAGTGAATAAGAAGTTAAATAATAATAAAGAACCTTTAGAAGAATCAAATGTGTCGTTAGAAATGAAATGTTGGAATACCCGATCTAAGTACACGCTGCAAGAATTTTTCAACGTCCTAAGCAAGCCGACGACGATTTTTCCGCCTAATGTTCATTCGATTGCCCTGGCAGTCATAGATGTGCTTAAAGACGATTTAACTTGTGATCTGGATGTAAAAATTCCTGGACAATTCAGGAGGAATTTAAGTAAGTATCCCTATGTGAGATACTCCTACTCGGAAGTGAATACGACGAAAGCGGAACCGATTAAATACAATTCTTACTCGTACGATCTTCAACTCCAGGAGACAATACAGCCTAAAATGAATTTGAATATAACTAAATTCGAGCAATTTTCCGCGAAGTACAGCGAATATTGGTTGCAAGTTAAATGTATTGAATGCAACCTCCATTTTGCCGATTGGAGTTTTAAAACGCATTTTGAGGAATTCCACCAAGGGGAAGGGGATTGGCAGTGTACGAAGTGTCACAAGAGCTTTCCTATGGTCGAATTGTGCGAAAACTATTGGAAACACGAGTGCGACGAGCCGAGTACGTCGTCATGACTTGGTTGGCTACAGATTTCATTGAAGGCTTTTTCTGCCCTAGCTGTTTCTGTGAATACACTAGCCGAAATTATGCGATCGAAGTTTGACATACTTAGATACATATTTTTTAGGCCCCGGGATGACAACACACCTGCAGTACCAAGCTATTTTTTCCTTGTTATTGCAGGTGTCTATAGGCGCCGATTACCACGCGGGCCGTCAGATTGTTGTATTAAAAAATATATTCATCATGGCACCTGTCACTTTGGTGACGTTTAGTTGACTTCTATGTCGAACGACATTGCAATATTGAATAATGGTGAAAATTGACGCAATAATTTGAATTTAGTTTATGTGAACTGAACATGAAAACGAATTATTAGTATTTTTCCTGTATTCAAGATATTTTTTGAAATGGGGAAAAATCGAAGTCTAAAAATATTTATCAGTTTTCAAATTAGACTCCGTCTTACGGTGTGCATTAATCCTTATCCTTTAATACCCAGACGTCATCATATGTTGACATGACAATTAACATTTAATTATGTCTGGGTTTATCGGGCTTCAAAGGGTTTAAACAGTTTAAAGGCTAAAATGCCTAGTCTAGATACTTAGGTATTACTTTTTAATATTTGTGAACCATTCTATTCACTAAAAGACTGTTTGATTATCAAACTCATATCTTACTTTAAAAAACTCGTTTATTAACAGATAGTATTTTGTGTTATTTAACAAAAAGGTTTTGTATATCTCAGTAAATATAGGCGACCGAATTTTGTGCGTGAAAAAATGTATACTCTATGTCTAATCAATTTTAACCATCGAGTCTGTGACAGATTTGTGCATGCAATTATAAACCTTAAGGTAGTATAGAACACGGTCTGTTTTGGGCTTTTATTCCGAATATTTTTGAACAGCAATGTGATATACCTCAAAGGTAATTAAATAGCTACTTGATTTTAAATCAATCAGATTTTTCAAGCTGACCTCTTGTCTAAAAATGTAAATTTAAAGCAGAAACTAAACGCAGATTTGATTTTTCCATTGTATTTTGTGTCCAAAATATTTGAAGTTTTAGCTCCTGCTCTATATTTTAAAAGTAAAAAGTAATGCTTGTTATTTTAATGCAATAACAAAACGCAAAAAGCAACCATGGTATGGTATTTTCATGTTCGTCTTAAAAATAAACGGAGGGCTATAAAATATTTTTAATTGCAATATGAATTCTAAATAAGTAATTATACCTTTCCACCCTACTTAAGTAGGATTGCTATTCAAAATTAACATTATTTTAAGCCCAGGGCTTACCACCATCTTTATAAAAGCGATTTATATTCCGCTCGGTTCAGTATTGGTTCCTAAACTGCATAGCGGTCATAGTCGTAGATAGCGTCGTAGTACGAATTAACGATTCTACTCAGTTTAGGTCCTAAACTGGATCGCGATAAAAGATTTTCTAAAGAGAGTTCTTCCCATTAGACCGCGTCAGCCGGTCGTCATCAGTCGTTGGATTACAAATAAAATTCCTACATTCAAGTCTTCGCTCTCTCCGCATTGAATTTCGTTAGTATTGCAAAGTATTTTTATTTTATTTTATTTTTTAACAAAAACTGCAGTTTCACAGATACAGTGGTATGTTTGATGCGCCGCTAGCGCAGCCAAAAACGCTCCATAAAAAATCTATGGAACTGGTGACGTCACATGTTCCTATATTACTACAAAATGTGTGAGCATATTGATTAAATTGTATGTTTTTATTCAAACTTATCATAGTAATAGTTGTTTTAATTGATGTGAGGAATCTAATAAAATTAACATTTTTGATTAATTTGGAAAAAAAATATTGACGATTTTTATACATTTTCTGAACCGCACAACTTTCAAAATATTCCATGACTTTTAAGTTTGAGTGGTTTTTATGGGTAAAAACAGCGTATATTTTCAGAATTTGGTGAAATATTGCGCCATATTCAGCTTAGGCAACATTGCTATTCATAAGGCAATGAGTTCATATTTATTTGTCAAAGAAAACACTATTTCACTTGTCTCCTCCGAAACGTAGGTACCTTGATTCTTTGTATTAAGATTCATTTTTCAATTGTCTGACTGTTACGCTTGATGTGCTGTGGCCTGCACATGCGAACATCGCATTGAACCAATATATTTTTATATGCATGTGTGTCTATAAACACCAGTTTTAGCTTTGCAGATCCTGCCCTATTTAGATAGCATTCAATTAATTAATATAGAATAACGGAAAAGTGTGTAATTTGAAATAAGCCATCGAACAACGTATTCAGCGCAAATGTCAAATCCCATACTTGAGTTAACTAGACGTTTTATTTGTCTTAATAAGTGATCTGTGGATGTTAACACCTCTTGAAGGCACCGCATAGAATTTTACGCCTTACTGATTTATATTCAAGGGCTATTTTTGATTGTTAAATATTTGTGTAGTAAGAAAATATGTTTTGTTTAAATTGTTTGTGATATTGTTATTATTATAAAACGACAAATAAAATATTGACTGATTACAAAATGTTTTTCTTTTGTAATATAATGCCTATTTAAATAATTAAGTGGGTTGTTGTAGGCTGACTGTGAAATCGACGGTTTGTGCGCTTCTACAGCCATCTGACAGCATCCATTTTGTTTTATCGGGCCGGCGACCACGTTTACTTCGGAAAACGAATTCGTCTTGCCCAATCACCGTACAACGTTGCCGAAAGTTGTTTGCAAATTAATTTTACTTGACATTGGCAAAATTCGTAATAACGAGAAGCCAATATATAAAGAAGAAAATAATTAAGTACCTACCTATCATATAATATAACAGATTGACCTTGAGATTGAGACCGTCCTTGTTCCGTTCGTCATAGAGAAATAAAAATCGTGATAATTGCTGACTTACATTTACAACAGAATTTGACTTCTACAGTAGTCATCATAAATCATTTATTGCAAATAAAGGGTCTTTCAACAAGGACGAAGGACGGGTCGATGTTAAAATTAAATAAAACAAGATATATGTGAGATATTAACGAAATATTTTTTTTATTTAAAAGGCCCATTTATGCCATTATGAATGGAATATAACATCGATCAAATGTCCGCCGCGGCTTCGAATAGTGGCACGAATCCGAGAGGTCCAATTTTCAATGACTCTGCTGCATAGATCCGGCTGAATCTGAGCGATGGTCTGCGTTATGTTGGCTTTCAGGGCAACGATCGATTGTGGCTTATTGGCATAGACCTGCGACTTCAGAAAACCCCACAAGAAAAAGTCTAGCGCAGTCAAATCACACGATCTTGGTGGCCGAATCACGTCACCTTTGCGAGAGATAACCCTATCCTCATACCGTTCATGCAGAATGTCCATTGTGTCGTTCGCTGTGCGGCATGTAGCGCCGTCTTGCTGGAACCACATGTCGTCCACGTCCATATTGTTCAATTCAAGCCCAAAAAAAATGTTAATCATTGATCTGTAGCGCTCGCCGTTGACGGTGATGGCCTCGCCAACGTCGTTTTCGAAGAAGTACGGACCAATGACGCCGCCATACCAAAATCCGCGCCAAACAGTAACGTTTTGTGGATGCATTGCCACCTGGTGAACCTCATGTGGGTTGTGGTCATCCCATATATACGGCAATTTTGCTTATTAACAAAACCATTCATCCAAAAATGTGCCTCGTCGCTAAAGATTATTTTTCGGCCAAAATCGGGGTCCTCTTCCAAGCATTCAGAAGCCCATTCAGCGAACATACGGCGTTGTCTATGGTCATTAACTTTGAGCTCTTGGGTCAGTTGGATCTTGTATGGATGCAGGCCCAAGTCCCGACGCAAAATTCTCCAAGTTGAAGTCTGCGAAAGGCCGAGTTCTTGTGCACGGCGAGAAATGGACTGCCTCGGAGTCTCCTGAACACTCTCACGTACAGCGGCGATGTTCTCGGCCGATCTGGCGTTCCTTTGACGTAAAGGTGTTGGTTGGTTGTTTACCGAACCGGTCGTCTCAAATTTGGTCACCAATCGTTGGAGAGTAGACTTTGAAGGGCCACCGCGTCTGCCGTAAAATGGGCGCAATGCACGCAACGTTTGCACTAACGAACACTCATTTTGATAATAAAATTTTATCATTTGCACATGCTGCTGAACCGTGTAACTTGCCATGGTGATTTGGCATCAGTGAGTGAATAAGAAAAAACAGATTTGACAGATGCCGCCAAAACAAAATGGCCGCCACAAATTATTAATATCGACCCGCTCTATTTGAAAGACCCTTTACATCAAAATAACAACTGACCTCGATCGGTTCTTATTGAACGATGTCATCCACCAGCGTCTTTTTCTTTTCTTTTTTTGTTAAGTAAATAATATCCACTAAATAACACAAAAGCAGCAACAGCAATGACTTGTATGTAGTGTCGACTTGGGCGCGGCGGGCCCAACGCGCGCCGTGCCGCGCCCGTGAGAACGGGTGGCGCGGACTCGCCTGTTGACGCATGCTCGCTCGTACAAATTGGCTCGGCGCGGCGCGACTTGTGATATCTCGCGCCGTGAGAAGTTAGCTTAAATGTCTTACCTTATGTACCAACTGGGCCCGTATAGAGTGAAGTCGATGGCCGGTGTCCCATAGTCACAGGTTGTGCGCTGAACACACGTGCCAGCGGCATCCAGGGATGTGGTGCAGTTCCGCTCGGGCCTTGGCGTGATTGCCTCTGAGAAAATGTTTCCATTATCAATAAAAATCTCTATATATCTATACATTAAAAACGCAAAATCTGTTAAAATGTGTCTAAACACACTCTCAATCTAAATTTAAGTAGGTACCTAGGTACCTACCTACAGTATGGCCCTAAGTCTTCAGAATTTTATTGGTCCTATATCTTAGTCTTAGATCGGATGGCTTTTACTAAGTTTTACTTTAGTCTGCCGCCATAATATAATGTAAACAACATTATTGTGTTCCGGCAGTTGGAGGTAGCCAGTTCCTCTGTGGTTTAGGAATCCGGGTGTAGATCCCTTCTATCTTCCCAGACGAAATTGATTTTTCAATAGCTATAGACCTCCAGAGGTATAAGACAGATTAAGAATTTAAAAAAACAAATTTTATAATGGTCTTACCTGTAACTTCATTGGCTTCAGTCGTCACGGTCGCATTTTCAAATACTTCTTGTGCCGCCAAAAGCGAAGAAGCGCAGAGAATTGAGAAGTATCTACCAAACAAAAATGGACCCCTTTAAAAAAAATTCAAACTAATAGGTACAAAAAAAAATCAATGTAAATGACAACACCACCTGATGTGAAGCGGTAAGAAAAGGCCATACCTATGCGAAGACAGCTAGTTCAGTTTAGACACTGTGTGTGTGTGTGTGTGTGTGTGTGTGTGTGTGTGTGTGTGTGTGTGTGTGTATGTGTGTGTGTGTGTGTGTGTGTGTGTGTGTTCACAATGTAAGCGTGTGTGTTCAAAACAAAAGATAGATTAACGAAGGTATTGGTTTAATGGTGGCGCGGGAACGACTGCAGAGTGATTCACAGAAATATTCAACACCGAGATAAACGACTGACAAGACGCCGATTCGCCATGATTGTGACGTTTGAGCACAGCGCTGCGCGTAAGCGTATTCACTAAACTCTACGTAGATCTCCTGAGGGCCAAGACAAGATGCCATTTGACAAACGCTTTCGCTATCGCTAAATGGGAAATGTATGGGATTTGACATTTTAGATCGAAACGCAATCGAGGGCTTATGTCAAATCCCATACATTTTCCTCTTAGCGATAGCGATAGCGATTATCGAAAAGCAAGTTGTCTAGGCCCTCTGGCTGTGTATGTTCATTGCTGTTTAGATACGACATGGTACGCGAATATTTCTTTATTTCGTTTTTCTTCTATTTAAAATGTATAGTAAACACTCCATTCAATATTTAATATACCTATCTACTTTTACATAAAGATTATTATTTTTAATTAGCAACTTTTTAGTTCCGGCTCACTCTAGCACGGGCTCGTCGTCGAAACGCTTGTGTCGCCAACGGTTTTCAAACAAACGCCAAAAGGTATGAGATACCTACCACACAAGCTTTGAGAATCGCACAGCAGTTCTACAATAAGTTGCATAAGCTAGAGATAACATGAAACCAAGCCATGTATTGTCCCTACAACCTGCATTATAATAATTATGTGCAATCTAACTTATACTTATTTTATTCTATCTGCGTAAAATGTTATTTACAAACCGATTTCCTGTTTTCCAAGTGACGCGACTTGCGTAATAATATTGCTAATTTAAATTACATCTCCGATATAGGTACAAATCTATTTATAATTGCTTACCTATCTACATACCTAACATGTACGTAAGAGGAAATAGCGTAGCCAGAAAACTTGCGTAAGTGGCTGCCGTTGCTTTAGACACCTGCAATAACAAATAATCACTTGGTATTGCAGGTTGCGTCCTGAAGCCTAAGATGAAATGTCGTCCATGCCCAGAATTACACTGGCTACCTTTCCCTTCAATCCGAAACACCGAACTGTTTCACTGAAATAAGAAAGGCGGTGGTACCTACCCAGACGACCCACATACAGGCCTACCACCTAGTACCTAGTTCGAGCCTACCTTTCTTTTGTCTTTCTTACAATAAATGTATTTATTAGGGACGATAATTGACCACACCTTTCGAAATGTTAATGTTAAGACAGCTGTCCTTTTCGTATTCATATTGACAGAACGAGATACACATAACTTTTTAGATTTGGCGTGAAATAAGAAAGGCGGTCGTACCTACCCAACACAGCGAACTGTACGCCCGAAATAGGAAAGGCGGTGGTACCAGACGAGCCTACATACGGACTGGGGCAAAGACTATCCGTGGACTGGGGCCTTACCACCATCTTTATAAAAGCGATTCATATTCCGCTCGGTTCAGTATTGGTTCCTAAACTGCATCGCTGTCATAGTCGTAGATAGCGTCATAGTACGAATTAACGATTCTACTCAGTTTGGGTCCTAAACTGGATCGCGATAAAAGATGGTGGTACGGGTGCTGGACTACCTAGCTGCGTCTGCTATGGATGACCCCTAAGTCCTATAATACTACATGACGTACTTCACCTCAAATTCATGAATTAACTGTATCTATTTATCGCGCATCCGTAGTACCGTTTTTTTACTATTCAAAATATTACTAATGCTATGTTTACGCTCTATTTCGCGTGCACGTTACACGCAACCCGTACTACTGTGCTATTCTCGAACAAAACTCACATCTCACTCGCAACTCACAAATATAAATTAAATAGGTTTAATTAGTAAGTAGAACTTGGACATCAATTAATCACTGCTGCAGTTCTGATTACAAAATGTCAAAAATGAATTATATAATCCGTACGTATTATAAATTTTAAAAGTAAGAGGTTCTCAATAAACTTTTGATAAAATTTGATCAACATTTGAGTTAAATATTCGTTTAGTCTTAGCTTTTTTTTAACTCAGCGTCTCTTAATACCTACATTATGCATTAAACCCAATAGGTACATACCCTTTCATCAATTTGAAATCTACGTATTGACCGCTTCCGACCACTCGAAGCAATTCGAGTGGCTATCCTTCGAGAAAAGTCGAATTCGAGATTTTCGGAATAACTCAACTGGATTAGAGCTCGACTAAAGTTGGAATTCGAATTTTTTCTCGAATTCGAGACTGATTCGCGTTTTCACAGTTGTCAATCAACAGAAAAAATGGTAGGGGTAAGCCTCAAGTACAGCCCAACTCTAGTAGCTTATAACACACGTGACTTAGATTGGTATGCCACATACAGTCAGTATCAAAAAGTACCAATTACCATAAATATAATGACACATTTTTTTTGTTTCATATATTCTATCCGTTACAGAGAAGGCAAGCGGAACTAATGCCCATACAGCTAAGCCCTAATTTGGTAGGTACCTACCTATTTTCTTTAGTTGTGGAAATATTGCATTTATATACTGGTGTAACACAATTAAATGCATCTTGGGAGAGTTTGGCGCGAAATATATGGTGACAGACTCCATGTTGCTACTTTAATGAGGTGGCATAATTACGAATAAAATAAATTCTCAATGTCCGTCCTTCACATCAAACTCACTTACCTATAAGTATTACAATCCCTGCCTGCGGTCCGCTATTAACATTTTCACTTGCTTCATATATGTGCACCACCCTGTATAAAAATAAAATATACAGGCTGGTGCCGATAATACGACGTTAAATTAAAAGATGTGCTATATTAGTTCAAAGAAATGGTTTGCAACTTTCAAAAACATCTAATTCACTTGATACTAGCATGACATTTATTGATGTTATACCTATACCTACTTTTCATACAAATGTCATGAAATTATCTACCTTATTACCTACTGTATTAGTGTTAGGCTACTTTTGAGTTTAACTGTACACACCTACACTGTAAACTTAATGATAATATAGTAGATAAGGAAAGTGCCGCTACGAACGGCCCGTTAGCAACTATTGATAACTTATTAGGCAGTGTATATCGATATAATAATTGCAATTTAATTGAAAGGAAAAATGCGAGTGGCCAATTTCTGCGATGTTTTGTAGGTGGTACTATTTCTTATTCCGCCTGTCTAGTAGTACCATCTTACCTAAGTCTGCCGCCATAACAATAATGTTAACAGCATTGTGTACCGGCAGTTTCAGATGCAGCCAGTTCATCTATGGTTGAGGAATTCGGTGTAGCCCGCTACCAATTTCGACCTTATCATCACTTAACAAAGAATATTTTAGGTTGAGAAACAAAATATTGTATTTACTTACACAATCCACGGTACGCCCATCGTGGGTCAAAAGGAAGACTGACTTACTTACGATAACATTCAATTGCATTGTGTTAATGACTTTAGTATTAGCACAGAATAATAATAGTTAACTGTTCAGTGGGCAGTCCAGTGCGAGCTATGCTATGCCATAATTTGAATACCGAGGGATATATTAAACAAGCTTTCAATTCAGTTATTTCATAAATAGGTACATGGTGGTGACGTCAATACGACAATAAATAAAAACATGGGCTATATTAGTTCATAGAAATGGTTTGCCACTTTCAAATACGTACATCTAATCATTTGATAATTTTATGACATTTCCATGGAATAATGCAGCCAATGTTAGGTATATCATTTCATACAAATGTTATGAAATTATCAAACGAATACGATTTTTTTAAAGTGGGAGACCATTTCTATGAACTAATATAGCCCATGTTTAAATTTTTTTTTATGCTACTAGATGACAAACAAGCTGACGGCCCACCTGATGGTAAGCGGTTACCGTCGCCTATAGACACCTGCATTAACAAGGGAAAATCGCTTGATATTGCAGCTTGTCATCCTGAGGCATAAGATGAAATCCCGTCCATGTCCAGTAATTAGGTACACTGGCTACCTTTCTCTTTAATCCGAAACACAGCGAATTCACGGCTAAAATAATAAAGGCGGTGGTACCTACCCAAACGACCCTTAATTTTTTTTTGTTCTGATAGTATTTTGGTAGCAGCTTCTTTAAGCACAGGTAGACGTCGCACCAAGAATTTTCAATGATTACAAATAACAAAGTGAAATAAACAATACTTTCAACCAGAACCACTGTATTATATTTCTGGAGGGCCAGCAGTGTCAGAATGGTCCTTCGAGCCGGATCAGAACCTGGGACTTCGGATCCCTTTTTTCTCCAGAGACCCATCAATTAGGGTCTTTGAATACAAGTTTGTCTTTATAGGGTCTAGCCCAGTGCCTTGCAACTTTACAAGGTAAGACATAACAAAGACGTTATAGTAAAGCAGCCAATTTGAAATCAGTTGGTATACTACCCCTAGTGTAAGTTACAATCGAAACGAAACGAAAACGATCATTATTTTATTTATTTTTATTTTTATTTATACACTCACACCTATTATCTAGCCCAAAGTAAGCATCATTAAGAGCTTGTAGTATGGATACTAGATAACGGATAAATAATGATAATATGTATATAAATATTAGAAATATACTAAATAAACATATAAACATCCATGACTCGTAAACAAATGCTCGTACTGATCATACAAACATTTGATCCTACCGGGATTCGAACCCGGGACCTCTTGACCGAGTAGCCTGGGGTACAGACCACTCGGCCAGCCGGTCGTCAAATCATCGTCGTGTTCACCTCTCGAATCCATAAAAAAAGGTGGTTTCCAATAGTTCACACCAGAGGCGCGCCGTCTTCATACAATTTGTCAGTTATCACAACGAACGTTTTCGTTTAAATTCGATGGAAACTTACAATAGTGGCACAGCTTAGAATAAGAGAGAGATTATATTATCTTTTTTTATGCGAAGCACGACAAATGACTCCACACCACCTGATGTGAAGCGGTAAAAAGAGGCCAAATGCGAAGACAGCTAGTGCAGTTCAGACACTGCTCTAGCCGCCTACACCTTGAAGGCCTAAAATGTGCTTTTTCACGTCTCTTTTGAAAGAAACTATGTTATAGGAAGGAGGGAACACATGTTCTGGCAAAGAATTCCAAGTTATGGAAGTACGGAAAAGAAACGAGCTACTAAATTTGTTTTTGCGTGATGTTGAGGTGGAGACAGTGAATTGATGAGTCAGAAGACCGGCACGCGTGCTCCTGAGTAGGAAGAGGGAAGGTGGGATAAAGTCGAATAGCTCTTAAGAACACTCTCCATGATAAAGCCGGTAGAAGGCGCTAAGCGACGCAATGTCTCTTGGGATGTTGCCTAAGTTTGAATATGGTGCTATTTTTTACAAATTCGGAAAATATACGCTCTTGTTACCCATAAAAACAATTTAAACTTAAAAAAAGAAGTATTGTTGAAGTTATTAATGTTTAGATAATTTATAAAATTGTTTGTTTTTTATTTTAAAATTTATCAAAAATGTTGATAGTATTAGATTGCTGACATCAATTAAAACAACTATTATTATGACCACTTTGAATAAAACAATCATATTACATAGTTATTATAGATTTTGTCAATATGCCCATACATTTTGTAGTAATAAAGGAACATGTGACGTCACCTGTTCCGTAGATTTTCTATGAAGCGTTTTTCGACCGCAACACATCAAACATACCACTGTATCTCTGAAAGTATTGATCTTAGACATACTATTTGTTCTGCAATATTTCTTCATAAGTTATAAACTTCTTATTTATGAAATTAAAAAAAAGTTGTCAACTACCCCAATAGGGCTTAAGGTTGTTCATGAGCTCTACATCGTCAACGATACGGACAGCTGTCCAGTGCATCGAGGAGGTACTTGGCGGAGCCATCCCACAAGTGCGAGCAATATTCCACGCGAGACCGGACCAGATCTATATACGCACTATGTTTCTAAATAAAAACAAGTTTTAGTAATTTAAAAACAGTATTTATTGCAATTTAATAATTAATCACATTTAAAAACAATTATTTAAGCATTATTCTAAAACAAACCATAATAATATTATACGGACGGAGGAGCTCGGTTTGTGCGCTCTGGTTTCGATACGAAAAACAAAGCAACTTTCGCCATGGTGGATCCTGGGACGGGTCAATCAGTTTCTTATCTCGAGCTCCTCCGTGCTTCGGAAGGCACGTTAAGCAGTTGGTCCCGGTTGTTCCTGCAACCGCTTTAACCCACCAACCCGCATTGGGCTAGCGTGGTGGTGTTATGGCCCAAGCTCCTCATGTGTTTCTCCCATGTAGGAAGGCCTGTGCCCAGCAGTGGGACGTATATAGGCTGGTGATGATGATGATGGCTAATATTATAAATGCGGCAGTCACTCTGTACCTACTTCGGTTACTATTCCCTCCAAAACTGATGAAACTCATTAACGTGAAAGGAGATTATTTCCTTATGAAAATATGTAAACTAGAAAATTTTCCACCATCCTGCGACCAGTAAGAGTGCGCGGTTAGAGCAGTCGCCCGGATTGTGAAAGGTCGCGGGATCGATCCCCGCCTCAGGAAGTGAAACTAGTTTAGACATTTTTATGAGTACAATAATTTTTCAAACATTTGTAATAATGTTAAAATGAAAATTAAGACTTTGTGAAAGGAGATGAGACCCGGCCAGTTCTATACATAGAACTGGCCGGGTCTCTATACAGTTTGTATACAACCGCAGTCGAAAAATGTTTACCACCTTTTATTGCATTTGCAATTGCATTCACAAATCTGTGTCACAGCACAGGGTCGATGACATAATTTGACTAGACATAGGGCATAGATTTTTTCACACACGAATCGCATTAAGGTGGTTATGTAGGATTAAAATTTCAAAATATCTGTTACAGAAACGAGTAAAAATATACGGGCAATCAACAATCAATCTATCAACGGTTCGATTCCCGCCAGGATACAATTTTTTCATCATTTTCTTTCTTTTGTCTTTCTTACAATAAATGGCCCTAATTCTGGTGAACACATGCTAAGTCTAAATTTAAGTTTAATGCATTTCTTTCTATCAAAAGAAATACGAAAAGGATAGCTGTCATATAATTTGACATTTAGAAATGTGCGTTCAATTTTCGACCTTATTGAACGTGATAAAATGCAGTGTTTAGGAGGCACCTCCGTACATGCCGTCTAAAATTGTCTATGGTTTCTATGAAATCTATCTAAATTCAAGTGACAGCTCTAAACAGATTCCTGCTACCTTTTTTCTATTATGCGAGAAAGAGATATACTGTTCTCAAATTTAGAATCAAAGTGTGTTCCCAGAATTAGGCCAAATGTCTTTATTAGGGTCGATAATTGACCACACCTTTCGAAATGTAAACTGCTAAGACAGCCGTTGACAGAATAAGATACACTTAACTTTTTAGATTTGGCGTGTTGTACAGGGGTGCGTTACGAGCATACACTCCAAACACTCCGAGTTGTTTTTTGTCTTGCTCTAAGGCGTGGAACCACACAAGTTGTTTTTATAACCTCAAATTTTGACAAGGAGTTCCATCATTATCTAAAACTAATACGAAGTCTATCATACCGCATAAAATTTTCTGTATTAAGTCTCTATTTAAACTTTTATTCGTTTTTATTTATAGTAAACTAAGAATAAGAAGTGCCTTGTTTGAGATTTGACATATCCAATCTCATTTGACAGATGGTCACTAATATGTTTGCACGGAAAGGCCTTAGAGTGAAAATTTGTAGGCTTTGAACTCGACACACACTCAAATATTTCCGGTTTTGTCAAAGTCAAAATTTTATATCGGTTAACGTCCAATATACTTTCTAATATGCAATTCCAAAAGATGTTTTCCTTGTTATTGCAGGTGTCTATAGGCGCCGGTTACCACTTACCACCAGGTGGGCCGACAGCTTCATTATTCCTCCAAATCTTTTAACATGAACAATAAATTGTTCAAACTGTAATGCCAATTACTACTTGTCCAATGATTCAACTGTTTTTCATTGATTTCCTTTCGTTGTTTTATTATTTTCGCAAATGTATTAAAAAACGTCGTTCGATGAATTTTCATTTGAATATTTTAAAAAAGTACGTCATTTCTTACGTACGTCATGACTTGTATCGAAATGTATTATTTTGATATTCAAGCGGCTTTTCAGTATTCGGCTGTAATATATCTACGGAAATCATCTCAAACACAAATTAATTTAAACATTATTTATCAATAAATAGACATGATTTAATATGAATTTTGATATGACCATAAAAATAAAATAACATTTTTCATTCACAACACACTAAAATAGTAACATAATTATGTACACACGGCAGCAAGCCAAGTGTATCAGATACACTACGAAAGCCGTTTCTATTGCGAACTGTCGACTGAACCTTTATGAGAATAAGATCTGACCAATGTAGTTTGACAATCATTCGTAGGACTTTTCTGTTCAGCTAGTGCAGTTCAGACACTGCTCTAGCCGCCTCCATCTTGCCGGCTTAAAGGTGCCTCACGCCTATTTTGAAGGAATCCATATTATAGGAAGCAGGGAACACGTGGGAAGACTTCGGAAAGCGTTCCCTCCGAAGCTTAGGGAGCGTATCCGTGCCCTATCCCTCTCTTTAACTCACGAATGTTTTCTGTCAATCCAAGCAAAAGGTTCAAAACCAACATTTTGCTACCACATGCTACATAAAATGCATCTCTCCCCAACACAACTTTGTCGAGCATGTGGTGAATGCCTGGAATCAATAACGCATCTCTTGTGTCATTGTGATGCCGTGGCTAGAACCAGAATGAGCCTTCTGGAAGTGGCATATCCAAAGCCAGAAGACTACAGGCTCTTTCTGCCTAAAGATATAGTAAGGGTAATGGCATCTATATTCCGGACACAGGAAGAGTAAACGCAGGGGAGGCACAAAAGATCCCAATGGGTCGAAGTGCACTGTGACTTAGTCATGGCCTCACTATAAGATAACCTTCGTATCTTTTATATCACAATTTCGTTCGTCTACGAAGTTTCGGGTAGATCTTGTCATAGTGAGTGAGCAAGATAGATAATCGTCCATCTCTTTCGTTCCCGCCTTCGCTTGATCTCTTCGTCGCTGAGCCATAGATTATCACGCGTCCTCGTCATTCCCACTATCATTTGACACTTCACCATCTCCAATGAATACCTCTTCTTGCAACATACTCGGCATTTTTGAATTCTTATTAACTTGTAACACTGAAGCCATAGCCATTCCCGTGCCGAAACTATACTCTATAGGCCGAAGGCTTTCGTCTTCTTTGTCTATGCTCTTGTCTATTGACGCTCTTTTATCTGCGAAGTTTTTCTTCCGCGCTGCTCTATGCCTTCTGGCGTCTTTCAATAACGCCATTTTCCTCTCCTTGGAAACTTCAAAATCGCTTTCAGAAGATGAATTTGATAGCTCTAAGTCTCTTTTGGTACATTTAAAGTTTCTCGCCTCAAAACCGTTTTGTTGTTCATGATAGACATTTGCAGCATTAACTGTTTTGTTGCCTGTACCTGCTTCCACATCGCTAAGGCTTTCAGAAAGTCTTCTAGATTCAGAATCTCTTTCTGCTATCACTATAAATTTGCACCATTTCGTTATGACTAGAATTTTGTTCGATTTATAAATCGATACCAGTATGTTTTTAAACTGCAATGTGGAGTTTGCTTCGTAAAAAGGTTGCGTTACATCGTCGTCTTTGATATATTTTTTGGTTTGTAATCTATACTTTTTGGGGGATTTTTCGTTATTTATCTTGTAATGCCTAAATAGTTTTGTTTTGTGTAAATCCTTCCTCAATTTGTTGATATAACCTTTCGATTCCACAAACTCTTCAAACTTTATCTGTCTAGGAAATTCCGGCACTTGATCCTTTAATTCAGGCATTGTTTTCCTCAAAGCTTGCCTCTCCCTTTCTCTCATTACGTCCTCTCTCTTCCCTAGCTTCCGTTTCAGCTCGTTTAGAACTATTTTCGTTGTTTCCCTCTCATTCTTACCCGGGCCGGTAGTTATATCACTGACAGGTTGACTGAGTTCATCATCCTCCGTTTTAACAAAGTAAAACACTTCATCTATAACTTCCAAGTCTCTGCCTTCGATTTTAACGACATTCTCATCATCGTTCTCGCTTGTTTCTTCTAAAGGCACTTCTTTTTCACACCCTTCTACCTTACCTTTGATTTTACTTAACCTAATTTGTGAATTCTGCACTGTAGACAAACATTTTGTGATGCCTTCGATGATTTCGTCAATATCTTTAGAAAGAACATTTAAATCCACTTCCTGCCGATTCACAGCGCACGAATCTAAAAATATATCTAAGTCAGTACATTTATTTGTAGCTAGTTTCAATTCAATTGACGTTCTAGCTATACCGTTATGTACGTCGCTGTACAACCAGTTATCTATAATAGCTGTGCCCGGCTTTTTACTCATATTCGCTTCACTATTGCCTATATTTCTTAACAACCTATACATGCGTTCTAAACTTTCTAAGTTCTGTTGAAATTCCTCTGTTAAATGCTCTATGAGTACGTTATGTATCCAATATAGTCGTTCGTTGTGGTTTTTGTAAATCCGTTGCACTTGTAGTGACGGGATGAAATGAGCCATCGCTATATGTTTGAGAAGCGTTGATTGGACTACCAAGAAAGCGTGGTGGATTTTCTGTAACAATCAAACAGAATGATTACTCACATTTTAATGTTTTTGATATGTTTAAACACATTGATGTAACAATTACAAATAAAGAAAGAAAACGATGAAAAAATTATATGCTCCAGGCGAGAATCGAATCCGCGTCTCCTGATGTGTATACCTATAGTATAAAAAAAAAACAAAAATTAAAACCGAATTCAAAAAACTGAAAAGAATAAAATAATTTAATTTAAGTAGGGAATATTTTTTTCACAATTTTTAGTGATAACTTTCTAAGGTCAAAGCTAGATGGGTGACCGTCAGCTTACATTGTTTCCTACTATCGTATCGTTTCACTTAAGTCATAGGAAAGCAAAAATCGACAATTTCGCATACGTGGATGACTTTCTCGTTTCAGTTTATTTTATTTAACAACCAAACTATCCAACTGATTTTGAAAAAAATTTATGGGACCAGAAAACCGGATCGGCAATCTCGACGTAATCGGTGTACGTACATACAAAGAAAAAAAAACATACCAACTGAATTGAGAACCTCCTCGTTTTTGAAGTCGGTTAATAAGAGCATGCAGTCCACATTACACAGGATTATTTTCTTACCATCAGGTTATCCTGCTTCTCCCCAGTAACGGCGTCCCAGGCGACGTCGCCTCTCAACCAGGGAACGTTCCCGAGCAACGCGGACGACGCGCGCGACATCAACACCGCTAGCTCGCTCTGTTGCCGGCAGAGCAGCGTGTGGGCCGATTCTATCACTGATGTTATTGAAGCTCTGGGAATAAGAGGACGTACTCTTAATTTTTGATTTTAACATTATTATAAATGTTTGAAAAATTACTAAGTAATTAAAATATATCTAAACTAGGAAAATTTCACGTCCTTTGGCGGTCAATCAAACCCGCGACCTTGTATATACGTTTAAAGTTGATAAATCAATTATTATTATTTATTATCTATTTAAGAAATGGTCTCACAATGTCATAGTGGGTCGTCCATTAATCACGTGAGGCTCCGAAAAGGGGTAGGGGTTCGGCAAAAATCACGACATATCACAGGGGGGGGGACGTAATAAGATATCACGTGTATTTATTAAAATTAGATATAGCTACTTTTATACCAAGAATAAAATTAGATATACTTTTATATCTAATTATATAAACCTCACCACGTACCACCACGCTGGCCCAATGCGGGTTGGTGGGTTAAAGCGGTTGCAGTAACAACCGGGACCAACGGCTTAACGTGCCTTCCGAAGCACGGAGGAGCTCAAGATGATTGACCCATCCAGGGACCGACCATGGCGAAAGTTGCTTTCTTTGTTTTCGTGGTCGAAACCAGAGTGCTCACACCACTACGCCACCGAGCTCCTCTATATCTGTCTATTATGTCTAACTTACACCGGTTCCAAAAGTTGAACTACCAAGAAGAGTCCGGCAAAAAAATCGTGTAGTCACTCTTTTCAAAATATGAAGTCACAATTGTTGTGGTTACATAATTTAAATATTTTGCTGTGTAGTATATCAAGTTAGAAACGATATACAAACTTAATAACAAACGTAGGTACTAACTTTATTTTAAGGCTGTCCGACAATGCACAGTCACAACACAATACTTATTATAGAATTAAATTAATTAAATATTATTATTATCAAATTGGCATATTTTGTGAAAATCGATAGCAGGATCGGGACCTTTGTATATTACTATTATTATTTATTTATACCACTAAGATGGCAATCGAGCATACGGCCCACCTGATGGTAAGCGGTTACCGTAGCCTATGGACGCTTGCAACACCAGGGGTGTCACTTGCGCGTTGCCGACCTTGTAAAAACCTTTTCACGCCTTTTATCAAGAACCCCATGCTGTACTCGTTCGAGAAAACCTCTGCAGCGAGCTCATTCCACAACTTGAGTGTTCGGAGGAGAAAGTTGGAGACTTTTGGTTCAATCGAACACCTTTTTCAAAGTTGTATTTTTAAAATTGGTCCATTAAAGGCGATGGCCCAAATATGTATGGAGACCCAGCCAGTCTATGTAGGTGGTACACTATAAGTTAAAAATAGGCAAGAATTTATGTGAAACAGTTATAATAATCCGTTTTCTTTACCATTGCTGTGTTTAGTCGTTTAAATAAAGAATTCAGGAAAAAGCTGCAACACAGCCAAATATTCATCTTGGCGCCTATATCACTTTAGCGACGTTTAGTTGACTTCTATATCGCCCGCCATATTGCCATAATGAAGACTAAAGAAAACGACGTATCGTTTTGAACTTTATATGAGTAAAAACATACTTGAAAACGAATTATTAGTATTTTTCACGGATTCTGATTTTTTTCCTGATTTTTGTGATAGTGTACAATACACCTAGCCGGATATGCAAAGCAACTTTAGTATTTTTGTTGCTTAGTTAAGGTTAGGTCTATGGCGATATGGGGCGGCTTCCTGTCTGTCTAGTGTAGGGCTGTAGTTGGGGACCATCACCCTTATTACTAAGCCGGGGGGTAGTCGACGCACTAGTGCTTTAACCAACATGCATGGGATGGCAAAGTGGATAGAAAGCTCAAAGGGCGCCCATAGCCACAGTCAGCGCTGCAGATAAGAGACACTACAGGGATTTTAATGGACGCGAGCCCCAAACTCCCGGAAGATGGGACAACGCGTACAGGGGGTTCCCCTGCCTTATAAAAAGTTACGATGTTCAGTGAAATACAACTGTTTTTATACTTACATAGTGTTATGTAGCGCCATGCTTTCTTTAATACATGCTTGTGCCCGTCTCGCTCGCGCAAGATACTGCCGCATCAGGTCCAGCAGAGTGCTCAGTGATCCACTGCCCCGATTCCTGAGACCCACCACGCAAATAGGTATGGACGCGTACAGCGCTAGATTAAGGAGAGCTGAGCGCTGGAAGCTGTAATCAAGAAAAAAAAAGGGATTTCGTAAAATACTAGCGACCGCTGTGATTCTCAATGGTCGATCCTGGGATGGGTCAATCCAAGTTTGTTATCTCGAGCTCCTCCGTGCTTCGGAAGGCACGTTAAGCCGTTGGTCCCGGTTGCTCCTGTAACCGCTTTAACCCCCCAACCCGCATTGGGCTAGCGTGGTGGTGTTATGGCCCAATCTCGTCATGTGTTTCTCGCATGTAGGAAGGCCTGTGCCCAGCAGTGGGACGTATATAGGCTGGTGATGATGATGATCGCGCCAATAGGTAATGTTCTTCCTACGGTCTCATACTATATACCAAAAGAGATGTTCCAAAAATGTATGGAGACCCGGCCAGGTCTTGGTATATACACTACACTGAATAAAATATAAAATTTAAAATTTTAAGTAACCCCTGACCTCATTAATCCGTCTTTATACATCTCATTGAAACTTTTCATCAGAGGCCAAACACACCATATCAGCTGAAAGGTTCTGAAAAATTAAGGACCCCGCAGACTTTTTGACGGTAGATAGGATCAGCTCAAGGTTAGTATGTCATGGGAAAGTAAGTAAGACAGTACACCAAATGTTAAATCAATAGGATCTGTGAAAGTTAGTTGAACCCTTTTATCATGTAGAAAAGAGCTGACAGTCATCAAACGCCTGAACTGATCTTCATAAATTTTTGCTAAGAAGCATCCTAGTCACATCAGCTTTTAAAGAAAAACACACACGCACGCGCGGCGCGTATGCACACACACACAGATTGAATAATAAAACTCAATGAACGATGACTGTGTGTTGAATTTAAAAGCCTTTGCTTGTTTAAGCATCATGTGATATTATCACTCTTGTCGAACTTAAATTACGCATAATAGACTTGGGTAATGTTTTTTTTATTCTATAACATGTGATATTATCGTCAGATTCAATTTAATAACTTTGTCGTGTAGGCTTCACTCAGAATACAACGCACCTGCTATACCATGTCATATTTTCCTCGTTACTACAGGTATTTATAGGCGACAGTACAGTACCAGGTGGGCCGTTAGCTTTTTTGTCATTTAGTATAAGTAAGAAATAAAAAAATATGGTAAAGCGACATGTGGACATTAAAGGGTATAGAAAAATGACATTTTAATTGTTATATTATAATTGCTGAATATTCGCGAGGAATCGCCATAACCCGTGAAGCATCAGACTCCAGACACAATTGATTTTCAATTGTCAAAGACCCCCAGAGGTATAACGCCGCTGGACAGATTAAGTACAGAAGCTAGCACATCAAATGTAAAAGTCATAGTGTTGCGCTTGACTGTAAAGAAAGCATATGCTAATGTTAGATATAACTTTTAACATACCTCCTGGGCGGCCACGCAGCCACAGTCGCTGCGACAGCTACTACAGTCGCCAGGGTTTCGCCCCTCGTGAGCCAGCCGTTCCGGCCTCCGCCGGCGGCGCGCCACACCTCCTCCGGGGAGGGGGCCTCCTGTTCCAACGAGATGCAGTCCTCACGGAAGAGGAGCCCGCTCTCCAGAATGGAGATGACGTGGCGGCGGCTGTATACCAACTGGGGAAGTTGTGTGAAAAAAAGAATTAACAACTTTATAAGTAGTGTTTTGGGTTTTGAGCCGCTCGGTGGAGTAGTGGTTTGAGCGGACTGGTTTCGACTACGATAACAAAGCAACTTTCGCTATGGTCGATCCGGGGATTGGTCAATCAAAATTAGTTATCTCGAGCTCCTCCGTGCTTCGTCGTGCAGGTTAAGCCGTTGGTCCCGGTTGTTACTGCAACCGCTTTAACTCACCAACCCACACTGGGCCAGCGTGGTGGTGTTATGGCCCATGTGTTTCTCCCATGTAGGATGGCCTGTACTCAGGGACGTACTCATGGGACGTATGAAGACTAGTGATGAGATAAGGTATGTATTTATTTTCCTCTTCGCAATAGGATCTTATGCATTATGATTACTTAAGCTAAAACACAATTGATCTTAGGACTGTGATACCAAAGTGTGAGAGGCTGGTGCCTGAGATAGGTTTAGGACAAAACGATGATGATGAATTAGTATGGCGTGGGACACGAACCACGAATTTACACTACCAAGAATATTAATGTTCACTAATCAAGCAATCATGAATGTATATACCAAGTATATCCTCTTTTCAAGCGTCCTAGGGCCTAGGTCCTAGGCACAGGCTTGCTTGTCACATAGGAGAAACATATGAGGAGTTTTGAGCCTACACCACCATGCTGGCCCAATGCGGGTTGGTGGGTAAAAGTGGTTGCAGTAACAACAGGGACTAACGACTTAACATGCCATCTGAAGCACAAAGAAGCTCAAGATTGCAAATTTTTATAGACCCATCCTGGGATCCACTATGGCGAACGAAAGTTTTTTGTAATATCGTAAACAAATCCAGCACTCTGAAATCACTACGCCACTGAACTCCTCCAATAATGATAGGTGATTCTCTTAAAATTTAATCCTAATGTAATATAGCACCACACTCACCATATTTGGTCTAAATTTCATGGCCAGCCACCTTCTAGACAGAAGTGGAGGGGAGAATTCTTGTTTTGTGTACAAAGCCATCTGCAGTGACAAATTAAAACTTTGTTAATTTCTCAAATTTACAAATACGAACATGTCTAAAGATATCTTAAGATATTTATGTCCTACTTCAGTTCAATAAAAATATTTAATCATTTGTCTGGTAGTATTAAACAAGTAGAAGGAAAACAATTGTTAATTAAATTAAAAATATGGCTGATTTCAAAAGCATATTATAAGCAGTTTAAGTGAATTTTATAATGATGAAACTTAGAATTAAAAATTGTAATAGATATCTAATTAAGTTTAATTACTCAATTTAGATTAAGTAAATATTGTATATCCGAAATGGATAAAACTGTTGTAAGCACTATTTATATTTTAAGACCTTTTTTAAAAAGTTATACAATAAATATTATTCTATTCTATCAAGACATGCAAAAAAGATATATTACTATATATGCAGCACCACCTTAATCTAGTAATAATAATCTGTTATCGACCAAAGGACTTCAAAAACTAAGGAAGTTCTCAAGTTCTCATCTATGTTTTTTGGATATTCTACTTCATCCTTATCATCATAACAGACTGCAGAACCAAGACAACCATTGATTTCAAAACGCCTGAATGGTTCTGCACAGCCTGCATGGCTCTCCGTGACCCTGACTTTGCATTTTCTGGGAGGCCGTCCTACTTTGCATTTTCTGGTATGTAGTCGTCATTCTAAAACTTTAGATGCCCCACCCTACCCCTGCCGCTTCAACTTGCTAATTCTATAAGCTATGTCAGTGACTTTTGTTCTCTTATGGCTGTGCTTATTTTGAAATAAAATTGCACAGAAGGTCCTTCTTCTTCATATTTAAATAAAATTAAAACCAACTTTTACTAACAAAGCTGTATCTGGTAAAGTAGTTTTACTTCAAATATCATGTTTTTATTTGTATTTATCATACAAAAAACTACTCAACTAGGTTTTGAACCTAGAAGTTAGGGGTAATAATCAACCAAGCAACAGTCATTTGTTGTAATTTCATTTAAATTGAAAAAGGGAAGGGAAATAGTTAAAGGGGGACACTATGGTATGGTATTTACACTATCTAAAAATATCAGAAAAATTCCCCTAAATCTGAGAAAATTACTAATGATTTGTTTTCATTTATTATTTATTTTATTTTATACAACTAGATAACAAACAAGCTGACGGCCCACCTGGTGGTAAGCGGTTACCGCCGCCTATAGACACCTGCAATAACAAGGAAAAGCACTTGATATTGCAGGTGCGTTGTCATCCTGAGGCCTAATGAAATGCCGTCCATGCCCAGTAATTACACTGGCTACCTTTCCCTTGTTTGTTGTTTGTTTGTTTCTACAAAACTCATAATAATTTGGCAATTTCACCATTATTCAATATGGTAATATAGCGGGTGACACAGAAGTAAACTAAACATCATCAAAGGGATAGGTGCCATGATGAATACTTGGCAGTTTTTTCTATAAAAATTCTTATTTTGTAACACGGCACAAAGCGAATAAAAAGAAAATGGATAATTACACACTTTTCTGCATATTTTTGCCCATTTTTTTAGTATAGTGTTTAGAGACCTGGCCGAGTCTCCATACATTTTTGGAACATCTTTAGAATTTAGATTGATAATCAAGAATCAGGACTTGTTCTTTTCCATAAAAATTATTGCATTGAAATTATGCTCATAAAGCATTTATAAAATAAAGGCAGGCTTATTTTATTACAATAGCAGACAGTCATTATGAATGGTTGTTAACTCGTAACAACCAGAATCTGTGAATTGCATATTGCATATAATTGCATATAATCTGCCCACCAGTGTCACACTTTTCTTTAGGATCGAAATTATTAGTAAGTAGTTATTTTTAAGTCTTTGATTTTTATGGCAATTCATTATCTGAACATCTAATAATGTAACTCAAACCCATCATAGCCCTCGTTAGGGTCTTATCAAATTAAAATAAGCGACTAAATAAATATCCTCAGATAAGTATTTAAGCCAGAAAAAACAACATAAAAAATAATACAAATAAAATTAAGAATACATAACCTCAATTCATTATTAATTTCTAACACAAGAATGTTAACAGATTTTCAATAATCCTTCAAAATAAGTATTTAATTTTATACATTGAAATAATCGATAACTATATAAAACGATTGGAAAACCGGTACAAATTGTGTAACATTGAATCTACTGACTTTAGGCTATTTAAAGAAACTATGTAAGGAGAGACACCTAAAAGATACCTTTCTGTTTCTTTACACTCGGTAATAAACTAATTTTACATTATTTGTTGAAATTCTTCCAATTTTCATTCAAATTACACTTTAAAAAAAATCTAAATGATGTCATTCTCATTTTTGACATTAGCGAGCAAAACAGCAATTTTGAAGTATTTACAAAGTAAGCTATGTATTAGCGTCTAAAATTGTTTGCATTTCAATTTCATATGTAAGTAATTGATATTCTCGTAATTATAATATAACATTCATTAAACACTACACAGCGAGTACTTATTCCGATAGATAAGACAGGAGAATAGTCATAATATTATTCAAAAATATTGATCTAAGTAATATCTGAAAAGTTTTACAAACTTAGTAAACATTATTTGTAATGTCAATTCAAAGGTTTTAAAAGTTTTTGAAGTAACAAGAATCAAGAAGTATTTCTTTCTATCAACGACTGATCCTCTACTAAAATATGACCCCTAAATAATTACTGTAGTAACTAAGTATTATGATATGATCAATTCGTAGCATGTGGTCAGGTCGAACACTAGACTAATTGAGTCAGACATATTCAGACCTGTGACGAGATCCCGTTTACGTTATGGTTGCTTTATGTGGGCCTAATTTTGAAGACACACTAAATCTTAAGTACAATATGTCTTTCTCGCAACATGTGTAAGAAAAACTAAATCATAAGTACAATAAACATGTCTTTCTCTCAACATGTGTAAGAAAAAGATAGTTCGAAAATTCAACACAGGTTTCTAAATATCAAATTGTATTATTATACCGACAAGCGCCCTTTTTGTATTCATATTGAGAAAACATTTTTATTTTATTTTATTATTGAGAAAACAAGATGGCCTAAAGTTAAATAAAGATTTCGCGTGTTCTGTAGCATTAGGGCCAGTGTAATAAAAAGGGTAGTGACGACAATAAATTAAAATATGGGCTGTATTAGTTCAAAGATATGTTTTGCGACTTTCAAATATATGTATGTTATTCATTTGAGCATTCTATAACATTTCTATGATTTTTTTTAAATTTTTTATACAACTAGATGACAAACAAGCTGACGGCCCACCTGATGGTAAGCGATTACCGCCGCCTATACACACCTGCAATAACAAGGGAAAATCACTTGATATTGCAGGTGCGTTGTCTTGTCATCCTGCGGCCTACGATGAAATGCCGTCCATGTCTAGTAATTACACTGGCTACCTTTCCCTTCAATCCGAAACACAGCGAACCGTTTCACGGCTGAAATAAGAAAGGCGGTGGTACCTACCCAGACGACCCTACATACGGGCCTACCTACCTAGTATAATGCAGCCAATGCTATATTATTTCATAGAAATGTCATGAAATTATCAAACGAATAAGATGTATTTGAATGTTGAAAAACATTTAAAGCCCATATTTTAATTTATTTTCTTAATGTCTTTACCGCTCTGTATATTATAATATTAGTAGGCGGGACCAACAGTTTTATTTTGTAATAATGCACCGCTAGAGGTCGCTAGTATTCGTCACCCCCTTCCCGCTAAAGTGCGCCTGGAAGCACTAAAAAGGATATTTTCTAAATCAAAAACAAACATCTTTTTAAAAATATTTATTTACAACTTTCACCACATTTTTAAATAATTATAAAATAATAAATAAAATATATATGTAACCTTTACATACTTGTAAGTAATTTGTTATATTCAACAACTAATACGTAATTTTTATTGTTCTGTTTTGTAAAAGACATAATAAAATATAATAAAAATTGATCCTACTTAGATTACCCCACAACATACACAAGTTAAGTCAAACCAATACCCCCCAGAGGGAAATTACCTAAATTTTAAATTTCTAAAAATAAATGAATGCTTTCTTCCGAAATAATTTGTCAACTTCAATATTTAGGATACTTTCCATCCGGGGGTGCTTTGAGTCATCATCTATAACTAAGACTATAAAATGCCAAGAAAGCGTTCACGTGTCACCCGCACATGATCGAAAAACGCTCAAGCCACTGGCTATCCTCATTTAAAACTAACTGGCGTTACCAAACGGATGTTACTACAGGCAGCCGCACTTCAAATGTGGATCGATAGTCAAACTATCGATGATATCGAGAACTAAATAGTTCCATAGCACTGGCTTGTGGCTATTTAAAACTTTTTGAAACTGTAAAAACAGTTCCAAAAAGTTTTAAATAGCATAGATAGACATTCCTTTTACCTGTTTAAAAACCGGTAAAAGGAATGCATTATTTTTATATCAACAAAACGTTATGTAATAACGTTTATCGCGATATAAAAATGTTTAACACAGTAAGGTTTGTAATTGCATGCACAAATCTGTGTCTCAGGGTCGATGACATAATATAATTAGACATAGGACATATATTTTTCACACACACGAAAATCGGTCGAATTATGATGCTTCACACACGGTTATCTTATCTTGGATATAGAAAACTTTTTCTTGTTAAATGTTATTGCAATAGATATATGCATTTCATTTGAAATGAATTAATCACCTAAAAGTCGATAACACTGTTTTAGTGAATAGCTGCTTCACAAATATCAAATGTAATAAGTAATCTAGACTTATGCTCGTTTTCACTAACCATTCGACTTTTGTCTCTTTCTATCTCCTTTGGATAGAGATAAAAATCGCTAAGAGACTCCTAACGCTAAGCAAATGTCAGTGAAAATGCGCTTAAGTATTTAAGTCTCTACTGCTCCCTTATTCTCAACTGTCAGAAAAAATTCGAATTTCGGAAACTCTAAACCTGTCACTTTTTATCGCACTGCGTCAAAGCGAGACGGCATGTGACTTTTCGAATCGAATCCGTGATCCGACAGTTGAGAATAAGGGGGCAGCTCAGTGTGACGGAGAAGTTAATTCGAAAACTGATAAACATTTTTGGACCGCTATTGTACGGTCGACCACAAAAGTAGCTGAGCACTTTAGTACCATGTCACAATAGCTATGGCGTCAATATAATACGGTGGCAATTACGTAACAGCGCAAATAGGACAAATTCCCGGAATCCCCATAGGCTGGTTGTAGAGGAAACACCCAAAACGGTCTGTTTCTTAAAAAAATGCTATGCCATGTGTATAAAAATTTACAATAAGCTGCCTAATTTCATCAAAGAGTTACCATTGACTAGATTTAAGCAAGTACTGCGGAGGTGGTTGCTGCATGAGACATTCTACAAAATTGATCAATATTTAAAATATAATGACAATAACGCTATCTATAGCATCCTTTCTTTGATTATTTAATTATTTTACTATTTTATTTGACCCATTGTATAGAATCTATTAATAATGACATTGTAAATTTTACTTGAATTAATATTTGTATGCTAATATTAGCTAAATGTGAGAACTAATACCATATTTAATGACAAATAAATTATTATTATTATTATTAATAGTCAGAGTGACATGGTACTAAAGTGTTAAGCTACTTCTGTCGACCACAGACTTATGTACAAACAAACACTCATATACCTATGTGAAAAACATATTCTTGGTCCGTATTTTTACAATCCTTCACGAAATACCACACAAGCTTACGAATTATATTTTGATTATTGTATAATGGTAACATTATAAAAGGTACTCTCAGTACAAAAAAAATTAAAGCTATACAATAGAATTGGTGTAAAAATTTTATTACTATAACGAGCCCGTGTATATAATGGCCCGTGCTAAGTCTAAATTTAAGTTCAGTGCATTTCTTTCTCACAAAATGAATACGAAAAGGATGGCTGTCATATAATTTGACATTTAGAAACGTGCGTTCAATTTTTTGACCTTATTGAACGTGATAAAATGCAGTGTTTAGGAGACACCTGCGTACATGCCGTCTAAAATTGTCTATGGTTTCTTTGAAATCTTGTTTGTCATCTAGATGTATAAAAAAAAATCTATCTAAATTTAATTGACAGCTCTAAACAAATTCTTGCTATCTTTTACCTATTACATATTGCGAGAAAGAGATATACTATACTTAAATTTAGAATTAGAGCGTCTTCAGAATCAGGCCCAATGGCTCTTATATGCACGTTAATAGTATTATCACTATCACTACATAGTATATAAACAAAGTCGCTATCCGCCGTCTGTCTGTCCCTATGTATGCTTAGATCTTTAAAACTACGCAACGGATTTTGATGCGGTTTTTTTAAATAGATAGAGTGATTCTTAAGGAAGGTTTATATGTATAATACATGTTTATATGTATAATACCCGTGCAAAGCCGGGGCGGGTCGCTAGCTATAGATAAATACTATTTATTCAACCGCACACAGAAGAACTTTCATCTAAACACGCATGTAACGATAACAGAGATAGTAGTTTTATTTTATACGATAGACGCTTGAGTGCAAGCGAGACGACTATAATTATGATGTTGACCGTTCGCTAGGACTCGGAACTACTCGGAAGTACACGCTTTCTCTTTCACTCGTAAGCTTTACGTATATATTTATCGCACCTAAAAAGTGACACGGTTGATCAAAGTCAGTCGGCTGACGCAATGACTCCTGTGAGCGTTTGTACGGAATTTAAAGACTGTTAAAAATTAAAGATGTTTCATATGTGCAATATCTCAAGAAATGCCGCCTTTTTAACCGCCTCCGTGGGGTCTAGTGGTCGAGACCACCTACCTCAGATCTAGAGGTCCGGGGTTCGATTCCCGTGGGGGCAGAAATTTTTTGCTCGGTTCGGTTGGTGGTAGGGCTTTTCTAAGTCCGCCTGGCTAGCTACCACCGTCTTACCTAAGTCTGCCGCCATAACAATAATGTTAACAGCATTGTTGTGTTCCGGCAGTTGGAGGTAAGATAGCCAGTTCCTCTGTGGTTGAGGAATCCGGGTGTAACTTGCTTCCATCGTCGGCCTTATCTTCACTTACCATCAGGTGAGATGAAGGCCACGAGTCACCCCGTTAAGGTTAAAAAAAAATCAGGAAAATTCTCCTAAATCCACGAATAACACTGATAACTCGTTATCATGTATAATTTGTTTGTAAAAAAGTTGAAATTTCTCGTCGATTTCACCGTTATTCAATATGGCGGGCGACATACAAGTCAACTAAACGTCACCAAAGTGACATACGCGCCATGATGAATTGTGATTGAATGAATTGAGGTTGTGTTGCAGTTTTTTCTATAAAAATTCTTGTTTTGTTCCACGCAACAAAGCAAATAAAAAGAAAATGGACAATGGAACACTGTTCCGTATATTTATACCTATTTTTCGTATAGTGTACATACACTTGGCAGGGACTCCATACATTTTTGAAACATCTCTTGCGGATATTCTTAATTTTGGATTTTAACATTATTATAAATGTTTGAAAAATTACTTATTAATTGAAATATAATAAAACTAGAAAAATTTCACGACCTGAGACAGGAATCGAACCCGCGACCTTTCGCAATCCGGGCGACTGTTCTGAGCACTGAGCCACCCAGGACTTGGGGTATCCCTGTGAAATTCTTCTAGTCTATTTTTATTTGCGTTTATGAGCTAACGTCCACCCTACAATGTCGAAATATTCTATTTCAACATCCGAAACGAGTATTTTAACAAATACCTACGATTCGGTTAAGTTGGGGCAGTGCTTTCAAATATTCTTAATTTTTGATTTTAACATTATTATAAATGTTTGAAAAATTACTTAGTAATTAAAATATATTAAACTAAAACATTTTCACGTCCTGAGACAGGAATCGAACCCGCGACCTTTCGCAATCCGGGCGACTGCTCTGACCACTGAGCCACCCAGGACTTGAGATATCCCTGTGAAATTCTTCTAGTCTATTTTTATTTGCGTATATGAGCTAACGTCCACCCTACAATGTCGAAATATTCTATTTCAACATCCGAAACGAGTATTTTTACAAATACCTACGATTCGGTTAAGTTGGGTAACGGGGTCTCTTGCGGAATTTATAATAATTAATAATATACCCGTAACATAATAATAATAGTTTTAAAAAAGTAGTTATGGATATTATACTACTATGAAATTATGCATAATAAAATATCGTATTACATATTATCCTGCTTTAAATATTGATAAGCTGCCGAAAAGCAACATCAATTTCTTTTCCCACTCTTTTTCTGTTCGTGTAGCCATATTGTGGAATAAGCTTCCAGTAAAACATCTTTTTCCTCCTTTAAATTTTAATTGAATAATCCCTTTCTCGCACTTTCATCGTAACTGCTTTCTCTACTTCTAATTAGTATTTATTGACCCAACCACCGGTTGTGTATATTATAGTTAGTTTATATAAAATATGTATGTATATATTGTGAATTGAACATTAGTATATTTCTAATATTTATATACTCATCATTATCAATATTTATCCGTTATCTAGTATCCATAACGCAAGCTCTTAATGATGCTTACTTTGAGCTAGATAATAGGTGTGAGTGTATGAATATTATTATTTGGTATTGTTATGTTGGTATAATTATAGCATTTAGATATTTAAGGAAAGATACATATTAATAATTAAATGCACTGATGTCAGTTCTGACTGAACATTATAACTCACACTCACTCTCACCCATATCGGGTATGCTGGAATAGATCTCTAATAGAGATAAATCCTCCCTTGCATACTGCTGTATGCTGATCTATTTATTTTGTTTTGTATATGGTGCAATACAGCGTTTAATTAATAAATAATTTTAATATTAATTTCAGCAGACCAGCAGTCAACCGCTCTGGGTTCTCAAAATTGACACCTGGGTGCCATAGGAGCACTGAGACTCATCAAACACAATCGGAGTCCCACTGCATCTACCACTCAGGAGCACTGAGACTCGTCAAACACAATCGGAGTCCTACTGCATCTACCACTTAGGAGCACTGAGACTCGTCAAACACAATCGGAGTCCGGTATCTACTACTTTATATCAATATGATATTTCACAACATAGGTTTGATATTTTTCATCGTTTGGAAATTCTGACAGTTAATACAAAGTTGCCATCAATAAAAATACCTCTACAGACTATTGCCAAGTTGTGAGACCACGATATATTTATATCTTTAGTATATTAAAAAGTTATGAAATTATTTAGCATTGTAGTACAATCATCACAACTTAGGTTTGGCGTCTAGGCCTTGCAGTCCGTACAGTAGAAACTGTGAGACATAACCCGCTAACCGCTCAGGGTTATCAAAATGGACATCATGATGGCCCTCCACCGTTCTAACCCTATAATTGCGGTAGGGAAACTGAGACTCGTCGAACACAAACGGAGTCCCTTTGTATCTACCGTTCTCTACTGAGTCCTCAGCAAGTATCGATAGGGTTGGAGTTTTTATGTTTGTCAGTATTTTTTTTATGTTTTCCGGGGATAAGGGCGGCCTGTTTACCAATTTCATGCGTTGGTCGAATGTGTACCTTAAAAGATAAACAAAGAAATGGTTCAAAAATTGAAAATTCAAAGCTCTCGACGCATAACGACATATACGTATAACGACACATATTTAGAAATAAAAAAATACGTGAAATGACACTCTCAAAATGACATATACGTATAACAAGACATTTTTTGAAAATTATTATTATTAGTCCTTTTTTTTTTGAAAATTTCAATGTCTAAGCTACGAGAATAACAATATACTTTATCCATGAATGAGTTCCAAAAGAAGATTCTATATTCTGTATTTGAAACTAGAAACATATTTAATTTTTATTAGAAACGATTTTTTAAATTTTTTTATCATAAAATATTATTTTGCTCTTATGGAATGTCAATATGCGGATTGGTTGTTTTAAGAATACAATATTGGTCATTTTCCGGATAGGGTATGCCAATACGCGAATTGGTTGTTTTGCGAATGAAATATTGGTCATTATGCGTATTAGTCATTATGCATATTGGTCGTAACGCATATTGGTCCATACGCGTTTTATAATTAAAAATTATTGGTCATTATGCTTAGGGAGCATTTTTAATACTAAGTACTGCAATAGGGAATAACCTATGCTCAAAGAAACTGGTTTATTACATGTATAAAAAATACCGAGAATTAAAAATAGCATTTACTTCTAGTGAAAAGAATTCAGATGCAATTATTCTAAGTAAAATAATCATAAAAAATTGTCAATTGCAAAAAGAAAAAAAAAGAAATAAAGGATTAAAGATTCATATGACCCCAAGGGATGAATAACAGAAACAGCAAGTTAAATTGAAAAAATAACTGAAGAATTGAAATGTCTCCACTTCAGCATCACTCACAAAGAAATACAGTGCCTCGTTTCTTTGTCGTACTTCCAGAACTTGGAATTCTTTGCCAGCACATGTGTTCCCTCCTTCCTATAACACAGGCTCCTTGAAAAGAGGCGTGAAAAAGCACCTTATGGGCCGACAAGGTGGAGGCGGCTAGAGCAGTGTCTGAACTGCACTAGCTGTCTTCGCATATGGACTCTTCTTACCGCCTCACATCAGGTGGTGTGACGTCATTTGTCATGCTTTGTATGAAGAAAAATGTATTACCTGATCAAACCATCGCCCGCTGGTTCAGACATTCTTTCTAAGGTTGCAATAGCATTCTCTACTGATAAGCCGCGATTTTCTTTTAGTTTCTTAATAGCCTGTAATAAACGAATATATAATAGTTCCAAAAACAAAATTAAAAATTTTAAGTAACCCCCGGCTTCATTAATCATCTATCTAACACCATCTCATTGAGACTATTCATAAGAGCCCAAACACGCTATATCTGCTGTAAGTTTCTGAAGAATTAAGCATTTCGCAGACTTTTTGATGGTATAGGATCAGCTCAAGGATAGTATGTCATGGGAATGTCATCGAAGTGACAGTACACGAAATTTCAAATCAATCGGATCTGTAAAAGTTAGTAAAACCCTATTGTCATATACAAAATGAGCTGATAGTCATCAAACGCCTGAACTGATCTTCATAAATTATAGCTAAGAACCATCGTAGGCACATCAGCTTTCAAACAAAAAAAAAACGAATCAAAATCGGTCCATTCGTTTAGGCGCTACGATGCCACAGACACACATATACACAGACAGACACGTCAAACTTATAACACCCCTCTTTTCTAGTCGGGAGTTAAAAATAATATTGATTGGATACAAAGGAAAAAATAAAAAAAAGGGTTTGAAGGTCACGTAGTGGTTTGAGCGACCTGCCCACCAATTCTGCTATTTTATTAACCCCCGACAAAAAAAGGGTAAAACACATCTGTGTGTGTCTGTGGCATGGCACCTCCTTAACGATTAGGCCGATTTACATTTGTTTTTTTTTTCGTTTCAAAGTTAACGTGATTAGGATGGTTCTTAGCTATGATTTATGCTGATCAGAGTTCAGGCGTTTGATGACTATCAGCTCATTTTATACACGAAATCAAATAAGCTGCTCGTGATAAGGGTTTTACTAACTTAAGATCCGATAGATTTGACATTTGGTGTACTGTCATTTCGGTGACTTCCTGCGACATACCAACCTTATGCTGATCCTATACCATGAAAAAGTCTGCGGGATGCTCAATCCTTCAGAAACTTATAGCAGATATAGCGTATTTGGGCTCATTAGAATAGTCTCAATGACATGGTGTTAAATAGATGATTAATGAGGCTAAGGGTTACCTATAATTTTCAATTTAACATATTTTTTGGTCTGAAACGAATTAGAACCGCAATTTGCATTCTGCTGACTCAGCGCAATCGAAACGTAGCCGAACAAAACGCATCAGTTTGGTATACAACAAACAAAACGTATCGCAAACCGTTCGGTTCAATAAGTGTTTTATGTTCTGCAAGATATTTGACACTTGTGGCAGCCGAAACGCATCGACACTTTTTTAGTTGAACTGTCAACCCAATCTATTAATAATGTCTATCGATCATCCGTGCTTTGTGGTGCGCGTTAAGCCGTCGGTCCCGGTTGTTGCTGCAACCGCTTTAACCCACCAACCCGCATCGGACCATCGTTGCAGTTTTATGGCCCAAGCTCCTTATGTTTCTCCCATGTAGGAAGGCCTGTGGCACGAATATAGGTTTTTTTATACAACTAGTTGACAAACAAGCTGACGGCCCACCTGATGGTAAGCGGTTACCGCCGCCTATAGACACCTGCAATAGCAAGAAAAAATCACTTGATATTGCAGGTGTGTTGCCATCCTGAGGCCTAAGATGAAATGCCGTCCATGCCCAGTAATTACACTGGCTACCTTTCCCTTCAATCCGAAACACAGCGAACTGTTTGACGGCTAAAATAAGAAAGGCTAGGTACCACCGCCTACATACGGGCCTACCACCTTAGTAAAGAAAAGGTTGTTGCTGAATAGAATTAATATTGTTATTCAATAATCTACCTCTTGCCATTCGTATCTAGGTCCATTCTCCTTTGGAGTATTGAATGTGTCGAACCGCTCGTAGTATTTGGTGAAGTTCGCGTGATACCTGAAATTTGAAAATATGAGAAAAATGTCTCTGTTTAAACCGTTTGCTGTAAATTATAAGGTTATTCCGGTTCTAGCCAGAGCATCACACTGACACTAGAGATGCCTCATTGATTCCCGGCATTCACCACATGCTCGACAAAGTTGTGACATATCCAAAGCCAGAGGACTACGGGCTCGTTCTGCCCAAGGATTTTTTTTTTAATTTTTATTTATTTAGGACAATCAACAAAACAAACACTAAAACATGGTATGGAGTTTAAAGCTCAAGAGTACATGAGTGCTGCCTCAATTATAGATTGCCACGGCATGCATAGTGGACTTAAAACATAACTTATATAATAATATATAGTGCAAACTCACTCTAATTGAACAAAAAAGCAATTCCAAAAATTTGACATTCATTTATCTTGAATATAAAACTAGTGTTAAATTATTAACTTTCAATAGTTTCTAAGGACTGTACAACTTTATCACCATATACGTCCCACTGCTGGGCAAAGGCCTTTCTACATTGGCGAAACACATGAGGATTGGCCCAATGCGGGTTGGTGGGTTAAAGCGGTTGCAGGAACAACTGGGACCAACGGATTAACGTGCCTTCCGAAGCACGGAGGAGCTCGAGATAACAAACTTTGATTGACCCATCCCAGGATCGACCATGGCGAAAGTTGCTTTGTCTTTCGTATAGAATCCAGAGCGCTCAAACCAATACGCCACCGAGCTCCTCCTGTACAACTTGGCGTTTAAATATTTGTGCCTTATTAATGAAAATGTCAATGTCGCCTTCTTTGTGTGCATGCGGATTGAGTGATCCTATCTTCAATCTTTACAATAATCGACGAGGATTTAGTAAATAATTGTTAAATTCGTCACAGTGAAGTAACAAAATTGTAAAACCTGAGATAAAACAGATATAGTCAATAAAGCGGATCACTCATACCGCATGCATTATAAAAATGTCATAATGTATATATCATTTTATATAACAGTTCTGCTTCTTATTTATACATCAAAAAATTGTAAAAAATTGTTAAATACCATTACCAAATTATGAATTAGTTTGCATGTCCCGTTTAAAAATTATAACGCTTTATTTGGATTACTCACACCGCATGGTGGCCGTATGAGTGCTCTTTAAAAATATCACCTTATACTGAATAAATACATATTATTTTTTTGTACATTATAGCTAAACGTGAGGTTGAATTTGTTAAACAGTGATCTTGACAAAAACTCATGATAGATGGAATAAATTCAAGTTTCCCGTTTCCTTCAGGATGCCGTCTGAGTGATCCACATTTCGGCCTCTATTTACTTTCGTATACCATCTAGATAAACTGAAGATATACCCAAAATTGATAAATTTTATTTACTAAAATTTGGCATATTTTCTGTTGATTTACGTGCGATACTTTAGGAAATATTTCGTTTCGTAAATTCCTGAAGAAAATGACTGAGTAGGGTGTGTTTGATTTTTCATGGTGTTAGACTATGTGATATATCCTTACTGGGACAGGACCAGGCGTTTTTATTATATTTATTCATATTATTTAATATTTTATGGAAAAGATTACCTTGTGCTCCGAGCATTCTGGATGCCTATAATTTACAGGGCTGTTGATTGAGACCGATGATTAGTATTCTGGTGCCTTTATTTCTATTAATCTTTTTATATTTTATTCACCTACTTATATGTTATAATGAAAGTTATACATGCTCTGTAAATGAAAAACCACATGTTCTAGAAAACATATATTATAATTAAAATACCCTATATCATACAGTTTATTGACGGTACAAATTATCTATTGAGATATACATTATGACACTTTTATAATGCATGCGGTATGAGTGATCCACTTTATTGACTATATCTGTTTTGTCTCAGGTTTTACAATTTTGTTACTTCACTGTGACGAATTTAACAATTATTTACTAAATCCTCGTCGATTATTGTAAAGATTGAAGATAGGATCACTCAATCCGCATGCACAGGCCTTCTTTTACTAGACTATTATACTGTCTTTGTAGCCTATTGATGGTGGCATGGTGACCCAAGTTACTCTTAGATCGACCAACACAAAATGGGACAATTCTATTAGATATAGTTAGGCTTATGGCATCTATATTCTGGACACAGGAAGAGTAAACACAGGGGAGGCACAAAAGATCCCAATGGGTCGAAGTGCAGCGTGACTTAGTCATGGCCACACAGTAAGATAAGATAAGAAGCGAGCTTTGTTATGTGTGTGATAAGCCGTGGATTGTGATGAGCGAAATTAAACTGTATTAATCCATGGCAAAATATATTATAATAAAAAACATTGCTTGACAGTCTATAGATGTTAATAGTAGCGTGAATAGAAAAAGAAGAAGTTTTATTGACCATAAAAACAAATGACGAACATATAGAAAAAGTAAAAAGCGCTAAGCCAGCCTCCTTAGTTCTGTACAAACTTTTCTAGTATCGGTATGTATTATAAAAATAATAACACTCACCAAACAGCAAATTGGTTGGGGGGTACTGTGAGACCGGTCGTGATTGGATCCAGGTTTATCATCTTCGATATCTTACCAGGGTAAGATATGTTGTAGAGGAAACCTGGAAATCAAATAATAACAACGCACAGTGTGTAATTTTGGCTTGATTTCGGCCATGTGTAGTTTATGTATTTATTTGATGGCTGTAAATATTTTAAAGGCCTGACAAAAACACCGACATTTTTTTTATTATTATTTTTGGAGTTATTGTGATTATCGAGAAAAAACCATAGAAACCATAGATACGCAATATCTTTTTTCAGATACATTATTTCTGAATAAATAAAATATGTGCTTATAAAAGAAGTCCGTAGCTATATCCTTGCCAAAAACTACACGAAAAACACAGTCAAATAAGACACGATTAATATTTTTACCAATAATATAAAACTAATAATTGTGGGGTTGTTTCTTGATGGTAGCATTTTTTTCTTAAATGGTTTGCATCTATATGTCATAAAATACTTGTATATAAAATATCAACTAATAAAAATGATGGGGTGACGAGATATGATTTTTTAAAATTTTGTTTAGGGTTGGCACTAACTTTTCTATGAACATTTAAACGCAATGTTCATGTTGATTTATTCTGCTCATAAACATCATCTATTTTGGTTCATTATATTACTATTATATAACATTATTAAAAATATTATGATAAGTAAAAATATTAACGACACAAGTTTTGTTTTAATAAGTAGGCATAATATTAGACTAAACTCTTAAAATTCTTGCTACGCAAAATAACATAGCGTCTATACTCTTTTCGTAAGAAAAGATCTTCGATGAAGGACATTGTGTGGTATTGGGAAGGGGTCCGCCCTCGTCAAGCTTAGGCTAAAACCCAATATCAATTACATAATGTCTGGAGAAGCGGGGGTGAGGCGTCATGGAGCCGTCAAAGACCCATGGCGCTGCTTTGCCTCAGGAGGAATTGACCCATTCTCCTGGGGGATGTCATTTCGGGCCTCGACCGAGTGACTTAATGCTAGAGGGGCATGAGGGCGCCAACCCTCATGTTGGTCAGCGAGTGGCAGAGATAGTTAATCAAACAACAATAACTCCACAAAGATTGACTCATCTTGACTTGTTTAAATTATTGGAAGATACGTCTCATTTAAGAGGACCGAAATCACGTCCTCTGGACATTCCTGAAAATGAAAGAACGATAATAGTCTTGAATGCAATTTACCCTAAAGGTATTCCTGACTATGTACAAAGAGATTATAACACAATAAAAAAAAATACAACAAGGTTTATTTGTAGATGTGAACAACTTTACAAATCTTGTTCTCGAAATCGTAAAAGGTTTGTATTAAAAAATAAAAACTGGCTTTCTTCAATACCCAAAATTTATGATTATTCCAAAGAAACAGAATACAAAAAAATCTTAAGTTCAGAAATTGCAAACGTTGAGGAAAAACCTACAACAAGTTTTGTCCATGAAATCCCCTCAACCTCCAAGGAAATCAGTTTCCTAGAGGCTCCTTCTACTAGTGTTAACGAGTATAATAATCTTAGCGATCGTAGTCAGCGACGTATAAGAAAATCACTGGAACAAGAGCTTGAGAACTACTCGACAGATTCTGTGATCAAGGTTATGACAAAAATTGTAAAAGATGATACAGGTAATAAATTATGTAAATCATCTGCTATTGATTTGGAATTTATTATTAAAGAGTGCATTAAAACCCCAACCAAGTCAACGGAGATTGCCAAAGTAATAAGATCGAGTCAAGAAGTTAACAGTCGATCGTATACACCTGATGAAGCTCTTTGTCTTATTATAGATAGAAAATTGTCAGCTGAAGACTATACTTGTAAATTTTGGCGTTATGATCGTGAACATCACACTCGTAAGTTTGACCGTAAGACCACGATCCTTGACTTGTATCACCGGGCTTTAGAGTCTTCTGACCCTCTATTGTCATCAATAGCAATTGGTAATAGGCAAAAAAAGAGGAAACATTTTGTCATCCCACAAAAAGTTCTGCGCCTTTTAAAAGAGACAACGGATAACGTCCATTTTCATAGTGATCCGTCACCACCAAATGAAAATGACGATGACGTAGACGATATTAACATCGTATTATCGTCAGAAGAAATTATACACTTTAATGACGACGATATTATCGGTGATTTGTAATGTTTGTAATTAGTGTAATATTTCTCATACTCACACTAATTCTATCTTAATGCCTATCAGATGATTCTCCCTGATCAGTGTAACTGGGTGCGTAGAGGGAAGGCCTCCGAAAAGACCTGTCACACATGTGGAGAAGCGCTTGGAACCGCTAGGCACATACTGGTGGGATGCAGGATGCTTTTGGAGGCAGATCATTATACGTGTCGTCATGATAGGGTCCTAGTAGTAGTCATACGTGAAGTTGTTAGATTTGAGTTCGCGAGAGCACAAAAACAACTGACAACGAAACAAAAGCCCCGTAAATTTCGCTAAAAAAGGCTCAATCAGAAATCGATTCATAAACCGTACAAGATTCTAGACTTGGCGCCGGGCTGGATAATTCTTATTAACACGTACGAGAAACATTACAAAATATGAAACCACGTAGCAGTTTCTACATCTCGGCCATATGACCGGCCGAGATGTAGAAACCGCTACGTACTTTACTCACGGCCACTCATGCGTGTGCCGTTAGTCGAGCTGACTGTACTTTTCTAAAGATCACGCTATAAAACCAATAAATACTTTTATTTATTAAACAATTTAACAAACAATGCCCATATCATTTGGTTTGTATGCAGGAGAAAAATCTAGGCCTAGGCCAGCAAAATCCCTGTACTAAAAAAACTTGAAATGTCTAGAACTTTCATAATTTCAGAATTGGAACGCGTATCTAAAGCGGCTTTCGCGGAATTGTATCAGATATGGCTAAGCAGAGAGAAAACTCAGGGTAGTGGTGGGAGTTCCGGGTGCACCTGAAGAGGCCTCCTTAGCCACTGCTTCTGGATTCCTCTCTGCAACGCGATGGACGCAGCACCCCCACGGTGAATCCATGGAATACTAAGAGTTTTCGTCTCTATTATGTACTTACATAAATATCAGAAATTTATTAAATAAACAAACAAACATTCGTGACTCGTGAACAAATATTCGCACTGATTATACTAATATATGCCCCTATCAGAATTCGATCACAAAACCACTGGCTAAGTAGACAGGGTACTGACCACTCGACCAGAGATTCGGCAATCAATATACTTATTTGAAATTGAAAAATAATTTATTTCACATGCTTATAACATTACACACATATATTTAAACTTATGATTACAAAAAGTCAATCTGTAATTGACTTCAATTAGATTATACTGTGTTATATAGTGTTAGATTTTAGGCTGTTGATTTATTGTTTAACAATAAAAAAAAAATCATATGGTAAAATTTTGGACAACCCTATTTCCATAGAAAATTTTATAATACTTAGAAACGGTTTATCTCGCTACCCCATCCATGTTAGTGTTTAAATTTTTAGGACGTAATAAACAACAATATTCTTCATATTAATAATAAAAAATAAAATGCATCCAAACCAAGGATAAATAAAAAATCAATAAAAAGTAAAAAAAAAGAAAACCTTGAATAACTCTTATAATCCTTCAGTAAAATTGCCTATTTTTTTTATATGACGGTAATGCAATGTTACATTACTTAATATATCAACAAAAACAAAAACTATTATGATAATCGTTATAAAATAATAAATAAGTTTTCATTGAGGTCATTGACCTTCCACAAAAAAAAATATATCTCTAAAAGTATACATAATTTTACTGTAGGTATTTTTATAAGTTGTTTGTCATATAAAGCTCTTTCGGATAAATACTTAAACTATACATGGCCGAAATCAAGCCAAAATTACACACTGTGCAACGTTAGGAACCTCGATACTTGATGGTAGACAGGGTCGTCTGGGAAGGTACTGTGTTTCAGACTGTAGGGATATTCTGAAAGCACACTTGTGGTTCTGTTGGGGAACGTGTAATGATGTTCGAGGCCCTGGCGGCGTTAAATAAGAACACTCGAATATCCGAAAACGAACTATAATTATGTTTTATCAAAAAATATTTAAACAAAAATTAAAACCGACTCCAAAAAACTGAAAAGGATAAAATAATTAAATTTTAGTAGGTACTCATCCCCTAGGAACATATTTTTGGAGTCGGTGCTTCACTATCTATGGTTTCTGGAAACAACTTAGCACCTCCTTTTTTTGAAGTCGGTTAAAAATCAGTACAAAACATTAAACTTCATGAGAGAACGGAAAAAACACAGAGAGCGGTCGCTATGGCAACCGCGCTCTCTACGCCGCAGCAATCTTTGAGGTGATGTGCTCGCCACACACTCTTAAGTCTAAATTTAAGTACTGTATATCTCTTTCTCGCAATACGAAATAAGAAAAAGATAGCAACAATTTGTTTAGAGATGACAACTAAGTTTAGTTGATTTCAAAAACACCATAGACAATCTTAGACGGCATGTAGTACGGAGGTGCTTTCTAAACACTGCATTTTATCACGTTCAATAAGGTCGAAAATACAACGCATGTTTTTAAATGTCAAATTATATGACAGCCATCCTTTCCGTATTCATTTTGAGAGAAAGTGATGCACAGAACTTAAATTTAGAATGTGTTTTCCAGAATTAGGGCCTAGAGAAGGCATTTTATCTTATGCTTCTGGATGACATCGCGCTCATCACCAAGGGATGTTTTCCTTGTTATTGCAGGTGTCTATGGGCGATGTTAGCCACTTACCACCAGGTAGTAGGCGATAAATTGCGCCTACGGAGCTGTATCAGATGACTGATGATGATGATTATAGTACTGGTACCAGTACTATAATCTGTCTATACTTGTACAATTTCTGTACTTCTCTAGGTGGTAGATCCGTATGTAGGGTCGTCTGGGTAGGTACCACCGCCTTTCTTATTTCAGCCGTGAAATAGTTCGCTGTGTTTCGGATTGAAGGGAAAGGTAGCCAGTGTAATTACTGGGCATGGACGGCATTTCATCTTAGGCCTCAGGATGGCAACGCACCTGCAATATCAAGTTATTTTTCCTTGTTATTGCAGGTGTCTATAGGCGACGGTAACCGCTTACCATCAGGTGGGCCGTCAGCTTTTTTGTCATCTAGTTGTATAATATTTTTTTTTTTAAACTTGTCCTTTTTCTTTTTTTTTCTAGGTGTAGCACGTAGCACGACAAATGTCTCAACACCACCGGATGTGAAGCAGTAAGAAGAGTCCATATGCGAAGACAGCTAGTGCAGCGTGAAGCACACTGTTCCAGCTGCTTCCACCTTGCCGGCCCAATAGGTGCTTTTTCACGCCTTTCGAAGGAACCCATGCTATAGGAAGATGGGAACACATGCCTTACCTAATATACTGCCTAAGGAATGCGCAATCAAGTCGAAATGCTGCCACCGGAAGTGGTGTACCACCACAGCCAGCACGTACACCAGGTCGTAGGAGCTTAGCATCATCCCTGGCGGGTAGTGGTCCGACTTGCCGTTACCTGGGAGTTCTAAGGCTAAAATAGAAAAAAAATATTAATAATTTCAACATTCATTACATAACCAGCCTGTATACGTCTCACTGCAGGGAACAGGCCTTTCTAAATGGGAGCAACATGAGGAGTTTGGGCTATAACACCACCACGCTGGCCCAATGCGTGTTGGTGGGCTAAATCTGTTGCAGTCACAACCGTAAACATTCTCTGTCGTAATTCTTCTGGGATAGGCAAATATAAAATCAAAAGGGAAACCTCTGTGGGGATTGGCTGGTTTCACCAAAGAGTGAGCGAAAAGGGAAGATCTTCTTCCAGCTAGCTTTTCACTCGGGAAACACGGGAAAATCTTCACATCGTATTTCTGGTTCTTGTCGTCTCTAGATAGAGATTTAAAGTTATGTATGATTTTCTGATCCATAAGATCTTTCAGCGGCCTATGGATCTACATATAGGGCGTTTTTTCGGTGTTGGGCTAATCTCCACATTAAGGGAAGGACCTTTGAAGGAACTCCCCTTACACTCAAAGCAACATGCTTATAAAAAAGGGAAATCCACGGAAACTGCTCTTCTTGAACTTACGGATAAGATTGAAAGAGCTCTGGAAGACAAGCAGATAGCTCTGTGTGCTTTCCTCGACATTGAAGGAGCTTTTGACAATGTCACTATTGGATCCCTTACCAAAGGTATGGGAGCCAAAGGGATCGATGACACAACGACCCGGTGGATAAAGTAAATGCTGCTTAATAGAACTGTTAAGATAAATCTAAACGGAATAACAAGAAGTTTCAAGACAACAAGGGGATGTCCGCAGGGAGGCGTACTGTCTCCACTGCTTTGGTCACTTGTTGTGGATGAACTCCTTACAAAAACAACTCAAATGGGTTTTGATGTGCAGGGCTATGCCGACGACGTAGTGGCCTACGTTATAGGTCCTTGCCAAAGCACTGTATCATCAATACTACAAAGAGCTCTGAATACCATTGTCAAATGGTGCGCAGACAACCAACTGGGGGTTAACCCCTCCAAAACAACTATAGTGCCCTTTACTAGGAAGCGCAAGCTAAACAAGCTTGCTACACTAACTATTAAAGGAACATCCATACCTTTTTCCCAAGAAGTCAAATACTTGGGCGTAACAATTGACAAGACACTGACTTGGGAAACACACTTAAATAACGTAATCCAAAAGGCAACAACTGCCTTAGGAATATGTCACCGCCTTGCAGGGACGAGATGGGGCTTAAACCCCAAAATCGCCCTATGGCTTTATACCTCCATCGTAAGGCCGATGCTAACGTATGCCTGCGTAGTCTGGGGGAAAAAAGTCAGGCAAATAACAACCATCAATAAGCTAACCAGCTTACAACGCACCGCGTGCTTGATGGCAACTGGTGCTATGCGCACAACCCCGGCGGCAGCCCTTAATGCTCTTCTCAACCTACCGCCTCTGGATCTATTTATTGGAAAAGAGGCAAAGGCTGGAATGTATAGGGCAGGCGTCTCTGGGAAAGCACAATGGGCATCTCAAACACTGCGATCATTACATCAAGCTGTGTTTGAACTACCTCCATTAGCAATGACTTCTGACGTCATGCTACCACAACTCAACTTCCACAAAAACTATACAGTTGAACTGCCTAGCAGGGAGGACTGGGCGAATATCCAAAACAACATTTATCCACAAGTCACTACTCCCTCCGAAGCTGGATGCCTCACATGGTTTACAGATGGCTCCAAAATGGGTAACAACGTAGGATGTGGGGTGTATGGAGTCAGACCAAGGTTTAGTAAAAGCGTCAACCTCGGAAAATACGCCACCATTTTCCAGGCGGAAGTCTACGCCATTATTGAATGTGTGCAGGCTAACCGCCTAAGGAACTACGTTAATCAAAGAATTTACATCTACTCCGACAGCCAAGCAGCGCTTAATGCTATAAATGCAAATACACTGCATTCAAAATTAGTAAAAGACTGCGTGGAGGAATTAAATACACTGGGGATCAACAACAGAATCACTCTGAGATGGGTGCCTGGTCACTCTGGCGTCATAGGCAATGAAAAGGCCGATGAATTAGCCAGAGCTGGGGCTCAGGGACGACAGATTGGACCGGAACCTTTCTGCGGAATCTCAAAGAACCAGGCCATGCACTATCTCAAAAGCAAACTCATACAGGAGTCCTCCGAACAATGGCTAAGGACACCTGGTTTGATACATTCAAAGTCCCTGATACATGGCTACTGTGCTAAACGAACTGAAGAGCTGATAAAGCTCAGCAGGAGTAACGCGACTGCCATGATTAGAGCTTTAACAGGCCACTGCAAACTGAACAGACACTTATTCAACCTAAAATTAAGTGATTCGGATGTTTGCAGATTCTGTACACAGGAGCGCGAAACCCCAATGCACCTCCTTTGCAACTGTGGACCCTTTATCCACAAACGAAGCCTCTATCTGGGGAGACACACTATTCACCCAAATGAAGTTGAGACCCTTGAGATTGGGAAAATCCTAAAATTTATGGAAAGTGCCCAAATCAAGGTTTTATTATAACTATTGGTGGCAAGTCACAATAGATCTTTTAGGTCGCAGTGACAAATCAGTCTAAAAAGACCGAAAAGCCCCAAATACAAGATAATAATCTCCACATTGCATTGGTCGGTACGCCAGCACATCAGCGCGTCACATCAGCCTACTGTTGAGCGTAAATAGATCCTCCAGTGTAGCTTTCCGACTGCGTCAAAGAAAACAAGACAGACGAATGCTGAAACATTAGGCTGTTAGGCCTGCGTAAACGAGTCCAGCTTAGTCCAGCAGGACTCAAAAGAAGTTTTTCAGAAATATACACACTTACTTACCAATATAATAAAACTTCTGAGGCAATAGTTTGACCAGCGGGCGGAAGCAAGCGGCCGAGTCGACCGACCCGTGACATGACAGGACTGGCGGGTTCGTACAATCGCCCCAAGCTACAACTGTAGAAAAATATTGACATGTAAGCTAGAATAAAAGACTTATTACTCTGTTCACTGCAAAGTCGCGGCGGGCGGCGTTGCGTCGACTTTGCTCGGAGTCGAGGTGCATTTTATCTATCTACCGCGGAATACACTGCCGCCGAACGCCGCTCCGGTGTGCGGAGCGACGAAATCCGTATGCGGCTACGGTGGCACGGAATCGTTGCATGGTGTGCACGACGCTTCGCAGTCATTTTTATCCGGCGGGCGTTCATTTAATATTCGAAAGTCGATGTTAAAACAGATTTTAAAGACTGATAATTAGTTGGGTCATCATCACCAGCCTATAACGTCCCACTGCTGGGCAGAGGCTTTCCTACATGGGTTAAACACATCACACGTGAGGAGTTTGAGCCATACATAACACCACCACGCTGGCCCAATGCGGGTTGGTGGGTGAAAGCGGTTGCAGGAACAACCAGGACCAACGGCTTAACGTGCCTTCCGAAGCACAGAGGAGCTCGAGATAACAAACTTTGATTGATCCATCCCAGGATCAATCATGGCGAAAGTTGCTTTGTTTTTCTAATTGAAACCAGAGCACTCAAACCAATACGCCACCGAGCTCCTCAGTAGCTAATTAATTAAGTAATTAGTAGGGTAGTCATTACTTTAATAACGTGATACCATAGCACCATACTGGTAATGTTATTTATCTTATTAATATGCAAATTATGTCCTGATTCTGTCTTATAAAAATAAGTAGGTACCTAGTCATTAATTTTATCACAAAATACATATTAAAATAAATAAACATTTATTGCAATAATGCAAGATTAAGTTTGTTAACATCAGTTGTTTTTTTTTTTTTGAAATAAAACATTATTTTATGAGTACAAAGTCTAAAATTATTCAAAAATTTTTAACCTCAAAAATACTGCCCACCTCACATTGTGAGTGGGCTAATGTATTTATGAATAAAAAAAAATTGTCAATTACCATATTTTAAAAAGGAAAAAATTTTAAACAAAAATTAAAACCGACTTCAAAAAACTGAAAAGGATAAAATAATTAAATTTAAGAAGGTATTCATCCCCTAGAAACATATTTTTGGAGTTGGTGCTAAGTGGTTTCCAAAAACAATAGAAAGTGAAGCACTTAGCACCAACTCCAAAATATGTTTCTAGGGGATGAATACCTTCTTAAATTTAATTATTTTATCCTTTTCAGTTTTTTGAAGTCGGTTTTAATTTTTGTTTAAAATTTTTTTTTCACAATTTTTAGTGATAACTTTCTACGTTCAAAGCTGCAAAATATGGGTAACCGTCAACTTATATTGTTTCCTACTATCGTATCGTTTCACTAAAAAGTCATTGGAAAAGCAAAAATTCGCAATTACGCATATGTAGACGACTTCATAATTTCAGTTTTTTTACATTTAAAACTAAAGTACCCAAATGTTTTTGAAAAAATTTTTATGGGACCAAATGGCAGCTATTCCGCATCGAACAAAAAAAGAATCACGTAAATCGGATCAGTAATCTCGGCGTAATCGGTGTACATACATAGAAAAAAAAAAAAAAAAAAAACATACCGGCCGAATTGAGAACCTCCTCGTTTTTGAAGTCGGTTAAAAAGCAGGTTAATATAATTGAAAAAGCTGGGGAGAAATTGTTATTATTCATTTATTTATTCAAGTAACAACGACTCAATTGTTAGTAGAACTTAGCCTAGGTGTTAGTATTCATTACAATTATTATAAGTTTTATTAGTATGCATGCTTTTATTGATAGGGGCATGCAGCCCACAACAATAAAGAATTAAGACAATTCCAAGTTGTTGTTGGGGCTACCACGCACCCGACGCACCAGGGGCGCGCATCTCTTGAGAATTATTACTTCAAACAGTCTATGCACACCTCTGCGAACATACCTGATGCGCTACAGTATCTCGGCAGGCCCATCAATACCGAGAAAGTTATTATATTGGATCCGAAGAGCCCCATATCATGTAGGCCGACTGCAAATAATCTCTCCACATTGTGCATGTAAACTACTCAAAACAAAATAGGGCCCACCGCAACATTGTCTCTAATCGTGTTTATAAATAATTCTTATACTAATTGTTGGCAAAATGAAGCATTAGCAATTGTAGAACGCATGTTTATGAGTTCATAATGATGTTTTGAAAGTTAACTTTTTGTTTATCTCAAGTGGGTACACAGAAAAAGTGAAGTGCTTAAAATTACCCATTTCTCAAATTCTTAAACGTTTGTGTTCTCAGTCTTGCTTAAGCGCAATACATTGAACACACTTTGTCTAACTGTGTTGTCTCGTTTTACCATAATTCCAGATTACAATGCCAGGTTCTCGTCGTCATATGGATGTGGAAACTGCGACAAGGGCGGTTGTTTTGCTTCAAGAGGGAGAATCGCAAAGATCCGTTGCTATTCGCCTTGGTGTGTCTCGCCGAGCTATTCGAAACGTTTGGGAACGGTTCCAGGAGACAGGCAGTGTGGCTAGAAGACCAGGATCAGGAAGAGTTCAAGCCACAACCGCACAAGAAGACCGCTACATCCGATTGACTGCGCGCCGGGACCGCACAATAACCGCACGGACCTTACAATCTCGAGTAAGGCAATCCACTGGCACACGCGTTAGTGATCAGACTATTCGGAACGACTCCACGAGGACGGACAACGATCCAGGATGCGTGTTATCCGTTTAAAATTGACAAGGGCTCACCGGGCAGCACATTTGAGGTTTGCACGTGAGCATTTGGACTGGACCATGTACAACTGGAGGACAGTACTCTTTACAGATGAGTGCAAGGTCAAGTTTTTTAGCGATGACAGACGTGTACGTGTATGGAGAAGAGAAGGAGAACGTTTTACTGAGCCCTGCATGCACGGAACTGACCGTTTTGGGGGCCCAAGTGTGATGATATGGGACGGCATAAGCTTGTTAGGTAAAACAGAGCTGGTTATCTTGAACGAAGGGACTGTGACAGCAGCCAGTTATGTCGAACATGTAATCCGACCTCACGTCATACCATATTCACAAAGGGTGGGGGATAATTTTGTGTTTATGCAAGACAACGCTCGTGCGCATACAGCTCGTATCACTCAGAGGGCACTCTCTGATGCCAATATTTCAGTTTTACCTTGGCCAGCGATGAGTCCCGACCTCAACCCGATTGAGCATCTATGGGATCAATTAAAACGAAGTCTCAAAGAAACCCATGGCCACGTCAATAGTCAACAGGACCTCATAAACGCCCTGAAAGTCTGTTGGGAACGAATACCCGACCAAAACATTACTCATCTGATCGAGAGTGTTCCAGATAGGCTTAGAGAGTGCATACGGAGCAGAGGAGGTCCTACTCGATATTAAAGGAAAATTGCCGGCAAGTTAATTAAAAAAAAACAGTGACAACAAAAGTTTTTATTGACAGTTTAATTAGTGCTCATTTCTCTTAAAACGTGTATTTGTGTGCTATGAGATCAAATTAAACAATTTCAATGGTATTTTGTGTTTACAAAATAAGAAAAACCCTAATTTAACATTGACTAATCGTGAAAACCTATTAAACTTCTATGCATATAAATTATGGGGCAAAAACATGGTGGGCCCTATTTTGTTTTGAGTAGTTTATATAATGCACTACAATATGCTCGGAACAATGTCATTTTAACTACTCTAAATACTTGGCACCCTACACTATACACCCTCAATGAGCACTGGCGATGTAATTTGTAACAGGAACACAACAAACAGGGATATTGTCATTCTTTTACTGAAAATATCGATATATTCTATAAACCTATACCATTATTTGAAATATTTGAAGGAAATTTATGTACCATACATATTTAATAAGAAGTTAGAAAAAAGCTGTGACTGAATTATACAATACCTACACATTTTTATCATAATTATTTACATACATATTGGGTAATCATTTTTTCATCTTTATCTCATAATTATGATTCAGCATGTTTTTTATCTAAATTATTAAGTACAAAGGTCAAACTACAAAAAGTTATCTAGGTTGTAAAAAAGTATTGAGAGGAATGGAAATAGTTATTATTCTTAGCATTTCTATTTAAAATACTTACTACATATTCGTCCCCAAGGAGCTTCGATAAACCACTCTTTTTCTAACAGATTCATTTCTACACCTTAGATTTTTTAATTTATTAAACTAAAGTAACTCAAAAGCTTTGCTTTTCTTTGGAATAGATATTATAAAGTACCATAGACTGTACTCTATCATCTATTTAATTAAAGAATTATCCTATATTATTCGAGAATGAACTCTAATTTACTAAACACATTGGAAAATATTTTCGTCTTACAAATTGATAGTTTTTGACATTCTTTTCAATCTTATCACAATACTAGGGACGTGTATAGGTACAACGCCGATTACATTAAATTATTAATCGATCGACTATGTTAATTATTGTTAGATAATAGTTAATATAAAAAAAGTTATCAATGAAAGTATTTTTAAAATATAAAAGTTATCCATCTTATTAACCATATCGTACAGATGACAGCACATCAAGTGTAACAGTTGCACTCAAGGTCAAACTGGTGTGAGGTTGGCATTCATGCCAATGCCAACCATGCATTGAGTACATTTTATACAACGGAAATGCAATATTGAATGGCTGGCAAGGTACGAGATAAAAATGTTAACATTTTTATTTTGATGGTAAAAGACTGATATTTTGTTTTATGGATTGGGATTCAGAACCGCTTGTTGAGCCAGTCAAAACTGAGTAATTTAAGTAGCTTTTGGATTCTTTCTACCTGGATGTAACACATTGTAATGCACTTATGGCAGGTTTTGCGCCACAAATATATGAAGACTTGAGCCTAAGTATATGAAGGCAGTTTTCATGATGCTACTTCGATGATGACAATAAGTAAGATAAAATAATTACCATCTTCAAAACCTCCAACTCAACTAAGTCTCTAGAACCTCCAACTCACTCCGACATTTTTTTAATCTTGTGATAAATATATTGACTGTTAGTTACCATTAAAAATCTTTAAATAATAATGGTAATATATAAATAATAATATAGAATCGAAAACTTTCGATTCTATTTCATTACAATCAATCGTTTCCCTAATCATTTTAGTTTACTTGACCCTGACCTCAGAGCAACTCTGACACCTATTATTTCATGTAATCTGTGGCTTCAGAACAGCTGTTTTTGAACTTTGGTCAGAAGTCGTAAACATAAAGGTCGTAAACTTTTAAATATTATAAATATAAAAATAACTTGGTTTTAAGTTTTTAAAAAAGGGTAACTACCATAAGCTTTATTAAATATATTTTTTACCAATGTGCATCGTTTTGTTATCATTTTTAAATTAAGATTAAGACAATGGGCTGCGAAGAGTTTTTAGTTAAAGCGCCATGGGGCAATATAGCATGTAAGTTACCTACTTTTTTATCTAAGTCTTTACTTACCTACCAGTTTTATAAACAGAAAAGCATTATGTACCTACCTACCTACCTACTTATTTTGAAGAAGTTGAAGTTAAAGTTCTAATTGACATACCTAGTCGTATCTTTTCTAAATATTATGATATTAATATTATGTATTCGTGACTTAGAAATCTGGAGAAAATATTTGCAGGAACTTTTCTTGTCTTTTGTTCAAATTATTTAGTTAGTAAGAGTGCTCTCCATTCCATAGACTACTGATATAAACTGATAGTGCCTTCTTTCATCTGCATTATACACATAATGAATGGTAATGGTTAACTTTTAAAGAAATAAATGCATTATCAAAGTTAATATAACATTTAAATTCAGCTTATTTACTTTTAATAGTTACAATAGAAATATAAGGTGAATTGTGAAATTTAAATAGAATAACAACACATTATTATTGTAAGCATTGGATACTCTAATTATTGTTCTTGGCTCTCTTTTTATTCTGTATTTTATTTTATATTATGTTCCATTGCACTCAATTTATATTTAATAAAATTATTTCACCCAAGGAAGGTTGCCTGGAAGGAGGTTGTTAGCACTAAGGGTCACTATTCGTCTACCATCATTATCATCACCAGCCTATAGTATATGTATATATGTATATACGTCCCACTGCTGGGTGTGTTTCTTTCTTTTCAAACTCCTCATGTGTTTCTTCTTAAATAGGAGAAACACATGAGGAGTTTGGGCCATAACACCTCCACGCTGGCCCAATGCGGGTTAATGGGTTAAAGCGGTTGCAGTAACAACCGGACTAACGACTTTACGTGCCTTCCAAAGCACGGATGAGCTTAATGATGACCAATCCCGGGATCGACCAAGGCGAAAGTTGCTTTGTTTCCGTAATTGAAGCCAGAACGCTCATACTACCTAAGTAGGTACAACGCCATCGAGCTCCTCACTCCTCCTCACATTCGCCTGTAACTAGCGATAAATAGTTAGTTTGTAATAATATCTTTTTCTAAATTAAGTATTCAAACAATCTACGGATTTTTTTAAAAAATAGGTACATATGTCTTTATTTCAGTGATAGCCTGGGGTGAAACATTTCTAGAGCCAGTTTTGATGGTACACGGGCGTCAAGACAGTGCCGCTACGTTCGTACCACTTGTAAGCCAACTGCCCAGGGACCATTATTACGTTGCAGTAGATTTGCCAGGGAATGGGAAATCGGATCCTTATCCCAAAGGTACTAATAATATATGGGATTGAAAGTCCGTTGAAAGATGTCAAGACAACTAAGAAACATGATAATAAAATTAATAATTTATGTTTTCCCTTGTGTAAAATATTTTATTGATTGATCATCATCATCAGCAGCCTATGTACATCTCACTGCCTGCTGGGCATAAGCCTTCCACATGTGAGAAACACATGAGGAGCTTGGGCCATAACACCACCACGCGGGCCCAATGCGGGTCGTTGGGTTAAAACGGTTGCAGTAACTAGGTGGTAGGCCCATATGTAGGGTCGCCTGGGTAGGTACCACCGCCTTTCTTATTTTAGCCGTGAAACAGTTCGCTGTGTTTCGGATTGAAGGGAAAGGTAGCAAGTGTAATTACTGGGCATGGACGGCATTTCATCTTAGGCCTCAGGATGACAACGCACCTGCAATATCAAGTGCTTTTCTTTGTTATTGCAGGTGTCTATAGGCGGCGGTAACCGCTTACCACCAGGTGGGCCATCAGCTTGTTTGTCATGTAGTTGTATAAAAAAAAACAACGGCATAGCGTGCTTTCCGAAGCACTAGGAGCTAGAGATGTTTTTTTATCAAATAGTTATATTTAATAAAAAAAACGGATTTAATAATAGTTATATTAAATCCTTTTAAAACTTATGTAGGTCTTATTTAATAGTTGTAAATAACAGATGTGACAATAACAAATGTATCAAACATTGTAACTTTGCCTTCTTTCAGGTCTTGTGATAAATCGGTATCATTTAATAGCCGTTGTGGATGTTATTGTGAAGCACATGGGATGGACCAAGTTCATATTTTTGGGGCACTCTATGGGCTGTGAGGTGGGTGAGTAAGAATGCAGATTGCAGAAAGTAATGAAAATTATTAGGCATATTTGGAAATAAAAATCAGCTGTTTCATATAAGCAGATCGTGTAGGTTTATTTATTTATTTGGTGTCACACGACATAATACATGTGACGCCCTGTAATGGCATAGCAACGTAAGAGGTTGTACGAAACAGGATATTTTTTTTCGAGTACTAATTTTTTTTTACAACATGTTGTATTTAGGCTCACCAGTACTCACTGCCTTCTGGTTTCATTTACGAAAGTGTTTCCCTTACACTCTGTGTACAAGCACATGCACATAATTAGAGTCACGCTACGTACACAATATTAAAAGGATGTTCCAAATTGTTTGCTAGTCATAATTATAAACTTGTGTTGACAAAGAGACATTATTATATCTATTTATTTATTTTACAATTTATGTACACAAAATGACAAGCAAAGGAACTGCTTGATCTTAAAAGAAATCTCTTCCAGCAGCCCTAAGACTAGGAAAATTATCAAATAATAGTAGAAATGGTGTGTACTAAAATATTATTAACATACTCGTATTATATAAATTATATCACTATAATCATTGTATTTATTCTATTTATAATGCTTCACAGGCTTATTCTACAATGCCATATGTCCTGGCCTCATCAGTAAATTCATCCACTTGGACGCTGGACCGACGTTTCAAAGGTTACAGCAGCCAGACCACGTGAGATTCTACAAACATTACTTCGAGAGATACTATGGCAACTATCTAAGGTTAATTTGTATTTTAACGATAAAGTGCCGAATTCTTGTGGCCAATTACCACTTCCTTTAAACAATGATATTCAGAAAAAAATGTAGAGTAAAAAAACATGTTCTAGGGGTGTATTATGAGCTCTTATGTCCATTCAGTTTAATGCCTTGTTATTTTTTGATACTAATGAACTCTATGACTGCTAACAGAGTTCGCTGTGTAGCACAATTAGAAATAAGCCCCAAATTGAACACCCCTGGGGTGGGGACCAGTGTGCTACCAAGGACTTGGAATATTAGTTGTCGTTTACCCTCAAAACGTCCAATCCATTTTCAAATAGCTACGGTAATATTCTTTGTTTTATTAGTTTTTGAAAGATATTCAGAAAAACTAAACGAGAAAAAAAATATGGGCGGGAACTAAGCCTGCGACGCTCACTATTATCTATCTATTATCTCTGTACTAGTAACTTTCTCAATTATGCAGGGTGGTGACGACAATACGATAGTACATTAATACATGGGCTGTATTAGGTCATAAAAAAGTTTTGCTGATAATTTTATAACATTTCTATGAAATAAAGCAGTCAATGTTATATTATTTCATAGAAATGTCATGAAATTATCAAATGAATAAGATGTATTCGAAAATTGCAAAACATTTTATGAACTATTAGAACCCATGTTTTAATTTATTGTCGTTACCATTCTGTATAATCTAATATCAAATATCATCTAAATCGGTAATTTGGTACAGAGGACTGACAGAGTTACTTTCACATTTATTATCAAATATTATCTAAGTTTTTTAAACTTAGACTGTCGTGCTGAAATCTTCTCATTAATAAAAATGAGCAGATTTCAGCAAGACAGTCTCAGTTTTTAAATACTTTTATCTCAGTCGCTGTAACAATGTCACAAAATGACGAAGGTACCTTGTCCGCCAGGTACAACAGCGGCCAAGGTAAGGAGTACACCAAGCGTCAAGCCCTCGATGCTGTGATGAAGGCTCGTGGGCTGACTGAAGACAAGGCTGAGGTTTTACTGTCGAGGAGTTTAGTCAGAATCGACGAAGACAAATACAGGTACCTAGTGGATGTCATTTATATTGCTAAAGGGTAGTCTATATGGTCTATGTCCCTTTCTATATGCCAAACATAGGGTTAAGGAATTTGGGACTGAAAACGTAACAGATAGACAAACGGAAAGACAGCTAAAGCACCTTCGTATTCATAATATTAGTAGTTACATTCGTTTGGGTAGGTACCACTGCCTTTTTTCTTATCTCGGCCGTAAATCAGTCCGCTGTGTTTCGGATTGAAGGGAAAGGTAGCCAGTGTAATTACTGGGCATGAATGGGATTTCATTTGAGGCCTCAGGACGACAACGCACCTGCAATACCATTTTCCCCACTTACCACCAGGTGGGCCGTCAGCCTGCTTGTCTAGTTGTAAAAAAATTTTATTCGTATTATTGTTATATTTCAACCAACATACTTTACAATTTATATAAGAAGAAAGAAATGTTTGACAAATAACACGCCAGAGATTCACAACCTTTTTACGTTAAGTCTACACCGTTTAATAATATATAATCGGCGCGATATTACTGCGCAATAATGAGACCAATAAGTAGTTCCCATGGTGCTACGAGTGTCTATGTTACAGTAACCGCTTACCATCAGGCGAGCTGTACGCTTGATTGCTATTTCTGCCGTATAAAAAACGCCTTTAATAAATTGCAAACAAGCCATATTTCTAGCTAATTTTGATGGTTGAACCTTATAAAGAAATATATGCCAAGTATTTTTTTTTTAAGTTATATCTATCTATGAGTCATAGTAACAAAATTTCTGAATGTCCAATTAAATTCAAAATGTCTAACTCTATTTAAAATGTACCTACAAACCCATAGAGACACCGCACATATACAAATTCATGTTGGCCAACTATCTATACTATATAACTATAACACTTCGCCGACTTAGTTGGTGGACAGTGTTGCTAGCGCGGTGAAGTCTGCGATAAAATGCGGAAAAACAACGCACTACTTCTTAAATTAATTAACAGAAGACGAAAACAGAACAAAACATTTAGGGTGCATCCGATATTATGTGACAGATTAGAGCGTAGGAAACATCATACCTTACATTCTAAACTGAGATGTTACCCAGAAAAGTTTTTTAAGGGCTGGCTTTTTTTGTACTTCGTCGACCAGCAGTTCTATTTTTTCATTTGTTACAAGTAAAGAATGCAGAGATCGACTGGGCGGCTGCGTGCCCGTCGGCAAAAATCCAAGCGTGGGGAAATCACGCGCACGGGTCTGGTCATACTGCATCTTACCGTAGTTGGCCAACTATCGGCCGATTATAACTATTTAGTTGAACGACTTAGTTGGATATAATGTGCGGGCATAAGATTCTATGCCTATTAGAGATTCTGCGATTTAGTTGGCCAACTTGAAATTGTATATGTGCGGTGTCTCTTAAAATGTCCAATATAGAAGTCGTACCTAATATAGCGTAGTTTCTAGCCATAAGTCTTATGATTACAGGTTTTCCTGGGACCCCAGGGTGAAATACATCGCACCACAGAACGCCACAAATGAATATTACATTTATTTGTTCACGAATAACATGCCACCATCTTTCCTAATAACCATGAGCGAAGGGAACGCGGGCGTTAGAAGAGGCAAAGATGGCGCGGACAAGTTGATAAAAGCGATGATTGTGACGGGAAACTGTCGTGAAGTGGTTTTGAAAGGTGGCCATGATCACCACCTGGTATATCCGGCGGAAGTTGCGAAATATGTTGTCGAATTTATGAACGAAAATCGTAGTTTTAAATCAAAAGTGTAGGAATTATTACTTGTTTTATTCCCTAACAAATGTCAGTTCGGCGTCGGCGTCCATTGACCTGCACAAATGTCAGTTCGGCGTCGGCCTCCATTACCCTGCAGTGCGATTTACATCGCAATATTTGACATCGAGCTTGACAACTGACTAGACGATGAGCCGATTGATTTTGACGTTTGAGCACAGCGCTGCGCGTAAGCGTATTTACTCTGTTGGCTGTGTATATTTGTCGCTGTTTTAGAGATGCAACATGAAGTAGGTACCATCGATATTTTTCTATTTAGTTTTTGTGATAATGACTACTTTCAATATTTTATTGACTTTTACATAAAGCTTTTTATACAGGGTGGTGCCGTCAATGCGACAATTTTAAACATGGGCTATATTAGTCAATAGAAATGGTTTGCCACTTTCAAAAATATCGTATTCTTTTGATAACTTCATGACATTTGTATGGAATAGTGTAACGTTGGCAGCACATATAGCAATAGTGTAAGTTTATTTCATACAAATGTCATAAAATTATCACATTTATTGTCGCATTGACGGCACCAGCCTGCACAAACAACCTTTTTAGTTCCGGCTCACGCCGTGCTAGTCGTCAAAACGCTTGTGTCACCAACGCCAACGGTTGTCAAATGGGTGTCAAACAAAGGCCAAAATCTCAGAACAATAACTAAAGCATATTGTTCTGAGGCCAAAATGTATGACAGCGCTGCCACAACCCTATGACGTAGAAATACTCCACAACCATGAATTCAATTCTGCTGACTTTAGAGAATCGCATTAGCTGTGATTCGATTGAATCGAATCTAATCGAAAACTGTCGTCGTCGTGATAACTGTCAAAACGTATCAAAATGGCGGCAGCGCCTCGTTTGTCAATTATTGAAAACCAGTACCACTTTTTCTTTATGTATTTGAGAGAACACGACGACAATGATCGTTTTCTTTCAATTCTATTGTTTTGTAACTCAAATCAAATCCAATCAAAATATTTATTACAAGCCACATTGGTGTACAACATACATGAGTTGTTAACCTACACAATGAAGCGCCCTGTAAGGGCATAGCAATTTGCTTTACAGAGGGCTTTGACTGACACTAGGGGTACAGGATCCTGGGGGTGGGCTGGTGAAATTGCTTCGGCAGAGCCTAGGCTACCTTCACGAAGGGCAGTGGTGGCGTGATACCCCCCAGCAGCGCCACAAGCCAGATTTTGAAAAGTTTTAGCTGAAAAAAATGTACATTTATTGTTCTTTTTTGTACTTATAAACCAAAAATATGTACCTTCGTATTTACTGATATAAAACACATTAATGTGGCGCTGCCAGAAGGAGTACCTTACAGCAGCGCCACCTTATTATATTATATTCTAAGGAATATATTAATAAAACAAATTTATGTACAATATGTTCTGGAAAAGTGCTATTTGATCATATATAACTGAACACGATTAGCAGCTCCGATAGAAAGTTATGAGCAAATCAAATATTGTATAATAGCTATGTCGGCGCGACGCCCGCTACATTGAAGTCGGCAATAGTTTAAGGCGACTTATCTTAAATTATTATTGGTTGATAAACGGTGGTTCGTCTTCCACCATCATCATCACCCTTATTAGCGGTCAATTATAATAATTAACTGAAGAAAGACGCTATGACATTGTTATTAAATTATATGTGAAAATTTCGGGCAAGCCTATAAAGTAAACCAGTATACTAAAGAGTGTTATTACTTCATGACACAGAGTAGATATAGTCAATCAGATACATCACTCTTATACCTATTAAAGCTGAAATAGGGATTGTTGGGTTTATTATTATTAGTCATTTTAGACGCTGCGAGATGAATCTCACACTCTCATCCAGAAGAAACGAACGTGTGTCTTCCCGCGTCGTCGTATACTGGGTGAATGCGATAACGAGCGAAAACGCAAGGGTTACTACACTAGGTACTAAAAACATAAATTAAACAATATGACTGAAGTAAGACTTAAATTTTATTAGGTATTTATAAATATAGTTATTTCAATGAAGTGAATGAAATGCAAGTTTACACAATGATCGATGTTTTTTATTCATCTTCGAAGTCACGGTTGTTAAGAATTTTAGGTAGGTACTGTCGAAAATAATTTGAATCGTATGACAAATTTCACTAAATTTTATCTTTTTGAATGAAATCCTACTTTTTGTAGTCCTACTTTATAAAAATGTTTTTCTCATTTTTCTGTGTAATCTAATTTACAAAAAAGGTTTTTTTTATAATTATCATTTGACTGCGACCTTCAACGACTTCACAATAATTAACTATTTTCTTTATTACGACATTGAGACTGCAACTTAATACAAAGTAATGAAGTTTTTTTAACCCTAGATAGCTAACCTTCTGGTGTAAAGGTTTTTAAGCTAACCATCCGCCGAAACGACAGGTATGAAAAACAGTTATTTTTCATAAGATATATACTTGATAGATCTTTTGATGTTTATTATAGTTAATTGAAAGGCTAACCAATAAAAATACATTTCATAAATCAACTTTATCGACCGACCAACCTTTCCGATACTATTTTAACCTTATTCTTTAGGTGAAATATTCAAGATTAATATGTATTTTTTTCGTATTCATTGAATAAAAGAGTAATTTAGAAAAGGTAAAACAGTAAAAACCGCCGAAAATTATGTTAAAAAAAGGATGTTACGTTAGATTTGTTATAACTTACTTTATACTTATCCGAATTCATTTACAAATGCAGTTTATGAAATCACTTTTAAAATAATATTAAACTTAAATATACTTAGTGTACAAGAATATTCGTAGAAATTAACTCAAAAGTTGAATGCAGTCCGTTCAACATAAGATGACGTGAACTGTGCCGGCCGGGATCATAATAGGACCATTTATAAAATTATCTTTCTAAATGAAACCTAAATATACATTACTATATTTATTATTATTCAATTTGAAAACCTAAATAATTTTTATTTTATCAAATCATAAATAATTACCCACCGTACCACTGGGAGTATGGTCGCTGGACTGTGGGTCAGTCGTGAACCAAACAAACAAACTCTACAGCTTTATAATATCAGTCATCATCATCACCAGCCTATATACGTCCCACTGCTGGGCACAGGCCTTCCTACATGGAAGAAAAACATGAGCAGTTTGGGCCATAACACCACCACGCTGGCCCAATGCGGGTTGGTGGGTTAAAGCGGTTATAGTAACAACCGGGACCAACGGCTTAACGTGCCTTCCGAAGACACGGAGGAGCTCGAGATTATAAATTTTGGTTGACCCATCCCAGGGTCGACCATGGCGAAAGTTGCTTTGTTTTCGTATTCGAAACCAGAGCGCTCAAACCAATACGCCACCGAGCTCCTCATAATAATATCAGTATAGATTTATAATTATAATAACAAAATTAAATTTATTGAGTATGTAATGTATTGGATACAAACAGGGATATTCTCCCTGTTTGTATCCAATACATTTTATACTTGCATTTGAGTACTCCAACCTAAACTACTAGCTTATATAAGTAGGTATATCAGAGACAGTTAGACAAAACACCTGTTGGATTATAGGCGACATCTGTAAGAATCTAATCTAAGCAGTTCACTTATCAAACTTCACTTTAACTTTTATTATACAATATTTGATTTGCTCATAACTTTGCAGCGGAGCTGCTAATCATGTTTAGTTATATATGATCAAATAGCACTTTTCCAGAACATATTGTACATAAATTTATTTTATTACTATATTCCTTAGAATATAGTATAATAAGGTGGCGCTGCTGTAAGGTACTCCTTCTGGCAGCGCCACATTAATGTGTTTTATATCAGTAAATACGAAGGTACATATTTTTGGTTTATAAGTACAAAAAAGAACAATAAATGTACATTTTTTTCAGCTATACCTTTTGAAAATCTGGCTTGTGGCGCTGCTGGGGGGTATCACGCCAGTGGTGTTCCCGGGAGTTTTAGTGGGAATTCCCTGTGTCTATACCCTCACATACGCCCGGAACGCCCGTCGCCTCGCCAGCGACGGGTAGGTACGTAATCAGATTTCTCACCGAAAAAAAAGCGGTACAGGATCTGCTATCGATCCGCCATAGGTTCTTCGTGAATTCTTTATATCATCAGAATATCCCTTTAGTAATAGAATAGGGTAGTTGACAACCTGTTTTTATTTCATTAATATGAAGTTTAGACCTAATGAAGAAATATTGTTAAAGAAATAGTACCTATGTTTAAAATTCACAGATACAGTGGAATGTTTAATATCTTACAGCGCATTGTCTAAAACCGCTCTATATAAATCTGCGGAACAGATGACGTCACATGTTGCTATATTACTTAAATATGTATGGTCATATTGAAAATATCAATACAATACTATGTAATATGCATGTCTCTATTCATAATAATAATAATAATAATATCCTTTATTTGCATAAAACATGGTACATTTAGAACACAGATGTCACAGTAATTTATAAGTTTCACATGTTTTACCACTGTTAGTGTGGGACCCTTCGACGACCCACATATAAATATTCTCTATGCTGGTTGTGAATGAAAGACTTGAGTAGATCTTGTATCTTGGTTGTCGAGGAAGAGAGAGAGAGCTTCTTAGCCATGTGTTGATGCCAGAGTGGAGAGATAATCCTACTGCGCTTTTTGCGCTACTTATATATCCCGATTACACCTCGCAACTATCGCTATTCATAACGAGCGATGGGTGTAATCGGGATTACCTAATTTTTCTCTCGCTTTTCCTCAATGAAACCAGTAGAAGTTTTATTCTTTATTAAAACTTAAGATTATTACAATAAAATACAGATACAAACAAACAATAGCAACTATCAAATTAAAGAAACATAAATAACATAAAACACTTAACTAATAACAATTGAATACTATTTACACTTTGTCGCGAACATATTCTCCCGCCGCAGCCGTAGGCTGGAGTCTCATGGTTCACGAGGTGAAGCGACTTCTCCCGCCGGTATGATGACCACCAGTTTCTTTGTTGGCCGTCGTAGCACTCCCTTGTTGGTTCGCACGTCTACGGCACGTACTTCGCCATCGCCACCGGGGTAGGTCGCTACCACGACTCCTCGTGGCCACATGTTGCGGGGCAGCGTTCCGTCGGCGATAAATACTAGGTCGCCGCGTTGCAGTGCTCCGTTGGTGGCCCTGGGCTCCCGCCGGTGTTGCAGTTCGGGTAGGTACTCTCGTACCCAGCGGGCCCAGAACATGTCCGCTAGACGTTGGCTGGTGCGCCAAGATCGGCGGCAGTCGGTGTCAGCCTCGGTGAAAGTCCCAGGTAGGGGAACTCGTGACGGCCCCCCCAACAATAAGTGGTTGGGGGTCAGGGCTTCTTCATCTTCAGGCGAGGTGGAGACGTGTGTAAGTGGTCGGCTGTTTAAGGTGTGTTCAGCCTCGACCAACAGCGTGGTGAGCACCTCTTCTTTGGGCGCACGTTGATGGAGCACGGTGTAAAGGGCCGTCTTGACGCTGCGTACCAGACGTTCCCAGGCCCCTCCCATGAAGGGGGCACTCGGGGGAATGTACCTCCATTTTATGAAGCGAGTACATGCATGAAGTTGTAGGGCTTCAGTGGCTGCCTTCTGTAGTTCGACGTCTGCTCCTCGTAAGTTCGTTCCCTGATCTGACCAGAGCTCTGTTGGGCACCCTCTTCTTGATATGAAGCGGCGAAGGGCCATTATAGCAGCGTCGGTGCTCAGGTCTCCCGCGACCTCCAAATGTACAGCACGCGTAGTTAGACACGTAAAGATGACGCCGTAACGCTTCTGTATAGCTCGCCCCACGGTAACTTGTAGTGGCCCGAAGTAGTCAAGTCCCGTATAAGTGAACGGGCGCTGATGATGAGCCAGTCGACTAGGTGGGTGATTACCAGTCGACGGCTGTGGCGGCGTCGCTCTTCTTATGCGACATCCAATACACTTCTTAAGTTCGCTTCTTACGGCGTTGCGTAATCGTAACAACCAGTAATGTTGTCGGACTTCGTTGGTTGTCATCGCGAAGCCTCCGTGATGTGTTTGTTTATGTACATGTGCTATATATAAGCGTGCCCATTGATGTTCCCCGTCGATAACAGCCGGCGATCGTTGTTCTTTGGTTATGTCGTTAGCCGCTGCGATGCGTGAGCGTAGGCGAATAATCTCGTTGCTATCTAGTTCTATTGACAGCTTATAAAGACGACTGGTGGTTGGTAGCTTCATTCCTTTCTTGAGGGTGGTTATTTCTTCGTTGAATTTCTCTTCTTGTTGTGCTCTAACCCACAGCTGTTCAGCGCGAAACAAATCTTCCGTTTCGATGATAATGTAGCTTCGCGTATTCGACGGTCGCGTATCTGCAGTTACTAATTTCTTACGCATGTTTGAAAAGCGCGTATCTGTTGTTTTCGGTAATTGTCGCCACGTAGGATCGTTTTCTTTGTTTGCTTTGCTTCTTTTTATTGTAACAGCGCATTTTCTTGTTGTTGTTGTTTTCAGTGTTCGTATGAATTGTAGTACTCTTGCCGTAGACCTTATGAGTCGCGTCCAGTCCGAAAAGCGTGTAACGTCAGGTAGAGCTTCTGTAAGACGTGTTGTAGCGATCGTTACGTGCACGCGTTCTTCTTCTATCGCGTCGAGCTGTTCGTTTTTTGTTTCTTGCTCTCTTGGCCACTCTTCTTCGGGTGAGTATAGGAAGGAGGGCCCGTTGTACCACCGATGTTGTGTTTGGAAGTCCTTAGGTGTTTCACGTGTGGCGTCGTCTGCCGGGTTCATCTTAGTCGGCACCCATCGCCACTCGTTTGACTTGGTGTTTTCGGCTATTTCGGCAACTCGGTGCGCGACAAACGGCTTATATTGTCGCGGACCGTTACGCAACCAAGTGAGCACAGTGCGTGAGTCGGACCAGTAGTACTTGTTGTTTGTTTTGAACCGGTGCTCTTCGATGGCTGTTTGTGCTAGTCTTGTTCCTAATACTGCAGCTTGTAGTTCTAGTCGCGGTATTGAGACGACTTTTAACGGTGCTACTTTGCCTCTTGCCGCGATGAGACTGACGTGTATTCGGCCTTCTTTGTCTTCAATACGCCAGTATGTCACGGCGCTGTAGGCGGAGGAGCTTGCATCGACGAACGTGTGTAATTGCAGTGTGCGAGCTTCGGATAGTTTATCGTAGCAACGAGGTACTTTCATTTCAGAGAGGCGTCTTGCGTCTTGTAACCACTTTCTCCAGTCTTCGGCTTGAGGATCTTGTAGCGCAGTGTCCCAGTCTATACCGGAGCGCCACGTGTCTTGTAATATTCTTTTCGCTTGTATGGTGACCGGTGTTGCTATGCCGAGAGGGTCGAATATTGACATGACGGTACGTAGTGCTTCTCGTTTTGTGGGTGTCTTGCTTCCTTTGAGTACTTCGCTTGATATACGCTGCTCGTTAATATTAAACGAGAGTGTGTCTTCCTCTGGTTTCCATACCATGCCGAGTATCTTAGTCTTGTCTAACTGTAATGTTTCACTTGTGTTGCTGGGTGAAAGTTGACTTAGTACTTCTTTTGAGTTCGACGCCCATCGTTGTAGGAAGTAGTTGGCTTTACTATGCACGTACATGACTTGTGAGGAGACTCGTATCGCTTCTTCTTCGGTGTCGAAGCTGGCCAAGTAGTCGTCGACGTAGTGGTTGTCTATTATGACGGTCGCGGCTTCCGGGAAGCGTTCTCGAAAGTTTTCTGCGTTCTTGTTTTTTACGAAGATAGCGGTGCATGGTGATGACGTCGCCCCGAAAATAACACTCTTCATGCGATATTCTGTCGGTGTTGAGTCGGGTCCTCCCTCGCGCCACAGGAAACGTTGCATGTCACGGTCCTCTTCTCTTACTGTCACACGCATGAACATGTCTTTGATGTCTGCGGTGATGGCGATAGGTCGTTGACGAAAACGCATCAGTACGCCGGGTAGCGATTGCAGCAGGTCGGGTCCGGGTAGTAACAGATCGTTCAGACTGACTCCTCTTGTCTTCGCAGCTGCGTCGTGTACTATTCTCAGTTTCTCAGGTTTTTGCGGGTTGATAACTCCGAAGTGTGGGAGGTACCATTTTCTGCCGCTTTTCAATGGTGGCGCTAGTTCTGCGTAGTTATTTTCTATTAGTGATTGAAGTTGCGTTTTATATCTTTTCTTCATGTTTTCATCACGTTGTAATTTTCTCTCGATCAGTTCTAATCTTCGTAGCGTAGCGTCGTAGTTGTCGGGTGGTTTGAAGTCGTCGCGGCGCCACAGCAAGCTTGTTTCGAAACCTCCCGCCGGTAGGCGACGAGTGTTCTCTTCTAACAGACGGAGGGCTCTTTGTTCTTCATTGTTGTAGCTGCGTCTAGGGGTCACTGCCAGCGACTCAAGGCTGAAGTGTTCCTTCATTAGTTGCTCCATAGATTCTTCTTCTTCTTCAAATATTGTAGCGTGATGAATCTTGTGAGTAGTGTATGGTTTTTGAGCTCGCTTGGTACCGTGAAGTACCCAGCCGAGGTCGGTACGTGATGCGACTGGCTGACTTCTGTTTCCGCGACGTACTTCATGAGTGAGAAGTAAGTGCCAGTTGTCTTGCCCCAACAGTATCGTCGGTGTTCCCGTGTCGTACGTGAGATAATCTTCTAGACCTTTCAAGTGTGAACAGGCCTCTACGGTGTCTTGGGTTATCTTCTGTTGTGACAACTTCAGGCTTCTCATTGTGCGTGCGGTAATAGGGTAGCTCTTCGTGTCGCGGCCTCTTACTGAGATGTGTACTTGCTTTGAATCGCAAGCGTTGATGCGTGCGCCGGCGACGCCTTCTATATAGAATGGTGCCGGTGTGCCGACGGCGCCGATCTTCTCTGCTATTTCTGATTCAATAAGGCTGCATGTCGACCCGTCGTCTAGTAAGGCGAGCGTGTTGCACGTGCCTGTCGGTCCCGCCACTTGTACAGGTATAATCTTCAACAGAATTGTTTGACATTTTCTTTCTTTTGCTGACGCTACTGTGTGCGACGGTGAGTTGTCTTCGTTTATCTGTCGTAGTGGTAGATCATCGTCGTCTTCCCTTTTCTTGTAGTGCAACAGTTGATGATGAGTTTGTTTGCATTCTTCTATGTCGCATTTCTTCCTTTTGCAGCGATGACTTCGATTGCGGTAGCGTAAGCACGCGAAGCAGAGTCGTTGTGTCTTGGCGATGTCCCAACGTTCACTGGTACTTGCCAACTTGAATTTGTTGCATTGAGTTATGTTGTGTTTGACGTCGTCGCATGCTGCACACTTGTGGTAGGTGTCTGTGTGGCCCTTGTTGGTAGTGGTGAAGGTTCGTTGATGTCTTCTTGTCGCAGTGTTGTCGGCGAACACGGTCTCGGGCGTTGCGTAGGGTCCGCAGCGCTGCGCTTCTCGTTCTAGGAAGCGAGACAGCTTCAACAAGTCGGGCTCTTCTTGAGCTTGTTCGGCAGCATAGTCGTACCACTTGTATTTAAGGACTGGTGTCAGCTTGTCGATCGTGGCTCTTGTGGCTTCAGGACTGTACAGATAGTGTTGACGTTTGAGGGCTCGCAGTGTGGACACTATGTTGGTGACGCGGCTGGCGAACACGCAGATGTCTCTGGGATTGTCGCTGAGTCGGGGAAGTGTACGAATTCGTTCTAATTCTGCAATTGCGATGTTGTCTGGGCGACCGAAGCGGGCTTCTAAAGTTTTCATAACTTCTTCGGTCTTCGCATTAAAGAGGAGTAAGTTCTCCACGGCTTCTTTCGCCTTCCCTTTGAGGCTTCGACGTAGTCTTGCGATATTTTCTATTTCGGAGAAGAGCGGTGATGATTCTTGAAATGCTGCTCGAAATGACAACCATTCTTGATGTGACCCCCCATACAATGGTAAATCGGTAGTGAAGCGGGGAGTGGCCTGTGTCCCTCTGGCTGCGAGGGCGATCGCGGACGCTAAGTCTTTCAAATCTATTTGCTGTGAGCGTGTCGCGATGTCTCCTTCCGTCTTCGCTTTGGGTAAGTCTTCCATGGTTCTGGCTTGGTTGTCTTCTTTCAGCGTCGGTTGCGACAGCGGCGGTGGTCGCAGTGGCGACGGTGAAGGTGCTCTTTCTTCAATCTTCTCAAAGGGTTCATCTGTTATGGCGAGAATGCGGGGCTGGCTTTCGTTTAGCCAGTTATCAACTTTTCTGGTGTTTTCTTGTTCGGAGATAAGCGTTGGCGCGTCGCTTTCATCTTCCGATTCTGCTTCCATGGCGGCTATACGTGCAGCGGCGAGTTCTATTTTCAGTTTCAGCAGCTCTTCTTTCGCCCGTATTAGGCGCGTGGCACGTCGAGACTTTGACCGAAGTGACGGATTTCGTTCTTTTGGTGACTGTTCATTCTTCTCTATTCGTGTAGCTTCGGTTTCAGTGTTAGAGCTGGTTTCTTGAGCTGTGGTTTCTTCAGTGGTGGTCGTTTCCGTAGCGGTGGTCCCGGACGACTGTTCTGTTACAGTCGCCGGCGTAGGTGCGGGATTCGCTGCTGGAGAGCGACCACTCGTCGATCTTGTTACTGGCATCTTCACAACTAAGTTTTCTGAATCTTCTCAAGCGATGGAAATATTCGGCAATATCCGGCTTTCGATGGACCAATAAATGTGGGACCCTTCGACGACCCACATATAAATATTCTCTATGCTGGTTGTGAATGAAAGACTTGAGTAGATCTTGTATCTTGGTTGTCGAGGAAGAGAGAGAGAGCTTCTTAGCCATGTGTTGATGCCAGAGTGGAGAGATAATCCTACTGCGCTTTTTGCGCTACTTATATATCCCGATTACACCTCGCAACTATCGCTATTCATAACGAGCGATGGGTGTAATCGGGATTACCTAATTTTTCTCTCGCTTTTCCTCAATGAAACCAGTAGAAGTTTTATTCTTTATTAAAACTTAAGATTATTACAATAAAATACAGATACAAACAAACAATAGCAACTATCAAATTAAAGAAACATAAATAACATAAAACACTTAACTAATAACAATTGAATACTATTTACACTTTGTCGCGAACAGTTAGGCATGCAAAAAAAAAACTATTCATAACTAAATATTATTTCATATTAATTAGTGCAGTTGTCAATTTGATGCCATTATTACATTCATTTGTTTTTTAATTTAGTAAATATATAATATAGGTCAATACAATTCAAAATATTATCAAAGTATCATTCAAGAGAAATTAATTAGTCGCAATATGTCTATAAACAGTAATATTAAAATTATCATTATTGAGTACAATTGTCAATTTCAAATCATTGTCGATTTATTCGTGAAAAAAAGAGTTTATTAAAGGTCAAATCATTTGAAAAGGTATAATATAATGTTATTTGTTTTAACTATGTTGTCCCAATAATATATTCATTAATGTCATAGAAGCAATGGTCAACCAACCAGTCCCGCAATTTTTTCAAAAACTGATTTGTAGGCAATTGTCTTAGTTCAATAGGGATTTTATTGTATATTTTAATAGACATCGCATAACAGTTTCCTTTAAATAACGTGCTATTACAATTCGGAAGCATAATTTTATATGGATCTCTTGGCTTAAGTCTTGGGTCAACACATTTTTGACGTTCAAAGAAATGAGGCTGTTTTCGGACAAAACTCCCTATTTCCAATATATATAGACCAGTAAGGGTCAATATTTTTAACCTTCTGAATAACGGTCGACAGCGGCCATTGGGCTCATAGTTGTCATAATAATGGTTTTTTGATAAATTTTGGAAAAAAATTGACCATTTTTATAAATTTTGTAAGCCATACATTTTTAAACTAGGTATATGCCTTAACTTTTAAGTCTGAATTGCTTGGGTAGCCTTAGCTAGCATGAATTTTTCGAATTTGTGAAAATAGCGCCACATTTAAACTTAGGCAACATCCCTATTGAATATAATTATTTAATTTATATTATTATTATTTAATTTTTATGGGCACTTAAATCATTTTATAACTGTCGATATTTTAGTACAAAAAAGAAAAAGATAAAAAGGGGAAATTTTTCACATAAGTAACTACCTATTTGTATGATTTTGCAATTTGTACACATGGCAGCCCATCAAGTGTAACAGTTGCTCTACGAAAGTCGCTTCTATTACGAACGTATTAAGGGCGGTCTCTAGGTCAAACTACTACGCTTGATGTGCTGCCTATTGTACTAAGCCACTCAAGGAGCACACAAGGATCTTTGACTGCCAGGACATTGCACAAACTAAAAGCTGTTCAACTTATATTCGCTGTCTGGTTAAATGCCTAGACCGTTGATTAATTAAACGCCGGCATTCAATTGAATGCCTAGGCCGATAGTTAACCCAACGTTTAACGACTTGGCGTATCGAAAGTTAGCTTAATTGAACACCTAGGTTCAAGTTTATTTTTTATGACCACTTAAAACCAAAACAATTAGGGTATAAGTGGTTATAAAAAATAGCCTTGAACCCACCAATCACCCAAACAGTCACACAAACGCTCTTCGATTAAAACGACCTGCCTAGGTATCTAATTGAATGGCTAATTTAACCAAATGGCTGACGTGACGTAAAAATAATAATAATCGTGCCATAACTAAATGTATTATCATTTAAGAGGGGGCATAAAGCAAATCACTAATCGTAGATTTGATTTTAATCGTATTAAATTTAATCCAAATGAGCTGTAATTTTAAATATGGTAATTACATTATATTTGTGAGGATTGTGTCAGAGCAAAAACATGAATTTATAAAATTTTCTCGATAGAAAAAAATCACAAAGATACCTCTGACTTTCAACGAGATTCAATTTATTGTCCAAATTACATTACTTCACCACAGGGAAAATTGATAAATATGTGAGTCACCATGTTTCCGAGGGCTTCTACTAGCGATTTTTCTATATATGTTATTGTTTGCAAGTAATTAATAAAAAACTATATTGGCGCATACTCCATTTTCCTTCCGCGCTAAACGCCATCGTCGGTCTCTGTCAGTCGCATGGTAGGCCGCATGATATTTGTTTTGTTTCACTCGCGGCTGCTCCATTGAGACGGAAATACTATGTTTCTGCGTCCTCGCGCGCCCTCGTCAACATTCTCGCAAATAATTTGTAGTTTATAACTTAAAAGCCATAATTTAGTACATATATTTTAAGACTATTGCTTAAAAAATTGAATGAAACGTTGTAAATTGAGATTTCACATAATTATTGAAATAAAATGCTATAAAATGAAACTGAAAATTTAAATGACGGCTAGGTGTCAAACTCAAGTCTTTTGTTTACTCACTTTTTAATTATTGATATCGACCTTATTTTTATGTACATTGAGGAGAAATCGCATTGTTTTTGCAATCTCAGTAGGCGGTAGTATAAGTAAAATTAAATCATGCTTTGTGTTTCTTATTGACTTACTGTACTCGTATTTGATTTATTTGTAATAAAACTTTTTTCGATGGTCGAAATTTTTTATAATACAAAAATCACAATATTATCGGGCAGTTATCAATATGCAGTTGGAGAATCTAACACCTTAGTCTAAACTTTATTGCAATTTAATGATCACAATGTTTTTTCAGATCAACATCGGATTAATATCACCACAACTACACCTAATTAAAAAATCTTGTTAAAATGAAATATGTAGTAAAAAAAATATGGTATCCACTATAAGATATTTAATGAGCGGTCTGGTTTCGATCACGAAAACAAAGCAACTTTCGCTATGGTTGGTCCCTGGATGGGTCAATCAAATTTATAATCTTGAGCTCTTCCGTGCTTCGGAAGGCGCGTTAAGCCGTTGGTCCCGGTTGTTACTGCAACCGCTTTAACCCACCAACCCGCATTGGGCCAGCGTGGTGGTGTTATGGCCCAAACTCCTCATGTGTTTATGCCAAGTAGGAAGGCCTGTGCCCAGCAGTGGGACGTATATAGGCTGGTGATGATGAACACAACAACCCTGCCTGTTAAGCTCGACGGCAATATTCATTCTCTCTTTCTCGATGTCAATGCGCCCCGCCCCTGGGCAACCGTAATATCTATTTACCATGCACTTTACTGTCATCTGCATAGTTATTAATGTTACAATGATTCAGTTCAAACTGATGTAGCAGCAATATTTAGTACAGTTGATGGTGACCTAAATTTTGAACAAAATGTGATTTTATTTTCTAAACTAAATAGTACCATTGAAAATACCTCTGTTTTGGATTGTTCATTAAATTTTCTAGCGCATCTATAACTTTTTCTTGATGGGTAACATATCTTTATTTCTCTAAATGTGCCAACTACATCTAATTCAAGAGCACCCAGAAATAAATTACCCGCATATGATTTGTAATTAGAGATGGTTTTAGTATGTTGCACCATTTTCAAAAAATATTTATGCAGTGGATAGTTGATATGTATGCAAAAAATAGTACAAGGATACATTATCTTTTATTCGAGAATATCAAACAAGACTTAGATCTTAGGTTCACATCGATTTAACATTAATTAAATTTGAAAAAAAAAATGTTGATTGAATAAATCAACTATGTGTCGCCTTGAGGAAAATTTGGTCTAATTTTAACCCCTTGTAAGAATAAAAATCTGAACTTCAATGTTGCATTGAGCCAATAAAATTAATATTATAGATTAGAAACATTTACTCATAAGAAGCTACTGTTGCTTTCATGTAAATATTTTGCGTATACTATGTTATGACGTCGGCAGGTGACTAGACGAGCTTGATTGACAACACACTGCAATCGTGCCTCGCGATGCGGGGGGTGCGGGTGAAATTTAATTTTTTTCTAGCTTTAGGCGCACTCTTAAGTAATTAAATATATTAATAATATTATTATTGTGATATTATTTACTTCATTATCATCATATCAGCCTATGATGTCCACTGCTGAACAAAGGACTACCCAATCGATTTCCAAATGGAACGGTTGTGAGGGCCTAGACAAGATGCCATTTGACAATCGCTACCGCTATCGCTAAATGGAAAATGTATGGGATTTGACATTTACAATCGAAAGTCAATCGAGAGCTTATGTCAAATCCCATACATTTTCCGCTTAGCGATAGCGATTATCGAAAGACATCTTGTCTACGCCCTCTACTTTGCCTGCATCCAACAGCTCCCCGCGACCCTGACCAGGTCATCTGTCCATCTAGCTAGTGGGAGTCCGTGCTACTTTGCGCTTTCCGGTGTAGTACGTGGTCGCCATTTTTGAAGGCAAAGGGAACTAATGCCCATACAGCCATGTCTTAAATATTTCTTTATCTATTGCATTGAAATGCTGGTGTGACACATTTCAATGCATCTTGGGAGCATTTGACGCGAAATACATAAAGACAGTCTTCATATGATGCTATTTGGTGAGGTCGATAACCACGAAAAAGTTCTCATCGTCTTTCACACCATAATCACTTTTATTCTAATAATCTTTTAGTTGTAATACGTCAACACAAACACTTGGTTCTTAAAACTATACCAATTTATATAACGGTTAATTTAAATTTAAAGGTTAAATTTTTATAACTACAAACACTGTAATTTAATATTTGAAAAGAGTGACTACACGAGTTTGTTGCCGGAATCTTCTCGGTAGTTCAACTTTTGGAACCGGTGTAAATTCAGACATGACAGACGGAGAGACTTGACGTTGTTAGTTAATATATTTTTTGTAATAGTTATAAGAATGTGTTTTTTGACGATTTAAAAGTGCTTCTTTGTGGCCTATTTAAATAAAATATTTTTTCTTTCTTTCTTTCTTTCTAACACAATTTTTTATTATTGTAATAATAATCTGCAGTGACACCATAAAATACCGCCAAACACCTATAATTATTCAAATAGTAGTAGTACTATTCATTCGTCCTCAGCACAGACGATATAGTGGTCCTCAGGGACAGGCAAAGTTGTAAACATACAGCCAATTATTTTATTAGGTTTTTCTGAAAACACATTTCAATTCATTTTGGGAGTTTAAGCACAAATTAACAATCTAATAATTTCTGCAGTCACAGCAATCTACAAGTAATAAAAAAATATACTGTTAGTCGACAAGACAGATACTTGCTTCACTAAACTAAACTTTTGACAAAATAATTTTCACTTCCGACACAATCTGAAAAATCTCATTAGCAGACGTCATGAAATGGCGGCAAAAACAATATTAGTATTCTCCCTACAAAGGGAAGGCAAACGTATCCAGCCTATACATCCACATCTTATGTATTTCCTTAAGTTTGTATTAAAATGTAGATGTAGTTTTCTTGTCCTCGTCTTTAAGTCACTGTGCAAATCTACCTAAACAGTTATAATAATAATAAAAAACTAAAACTACATTTGAATTCCATTGACATTAATGAAAAGGTTTGACTTGAAGTTCATCAGACACCTTTATCATTTTTAGCAGGATATTAGGTGGCGCGGTAGGCCGTGGATCTAAGAATTATATTATTTACTAATACTTGAAGTGTATTGTACCAAACATTATGAAGCAAATTTATAAATTAAATAGACTTACAGTCAATTATTTAAACTAGTTCGATTTATTAATGAAACTTAAGATGCGGCTGTATACTGTATACACATAAATTCTTTGCCTTTCAAGTAAACGGTAAATAATATTGTAGTCTAGAAAGCAGGAAGTCAGTGCAATATTTTAATATTAATTTAACTTTTTAACCCCACAATGCTTTTACCTTTACATTAACAATATGTAACCATAATTCGAAAGTTTTTTTTTGAGATACGTCTGATTTAATGGGCATCGTGGGCAAGTTAGGGCATTCTCCAAAACATGGACTATATTAGTTCATTCATAGAAATGGTTTGCCACTTTCAAAAGCATCTTATTCATTAGATAATTTCATGAAAGGAGTTGTTTCATATCCGGCCAAGTGTAGGTACCTACAGTATCACAAAAAACCAGGAAAAATCTCCAGAATCCGCGAAAAAAACTAATAATTAGTTTTCATGCATAGTTTCTTTATAAAAGTTGAAATTTTTCGTCCATTTCACCATAATTTTTCACTAAGGCAAATGGCGGGCAATCATTATAGAAGTCAACTAAATGTCACCAAAGTGACAAGGGCGCCATGATAAATATTTGCCTGTTGCAGTTTTTTCTACGAAAATTTTTCTTTTGTACCACGCAAGAAAGCAAATAAATATAAAATGGACAATTGATCACCGTTCTGCTTATTTTTACCTATTTTTCAGTATCCTGTACATAGACCTGGCCAGGTCTCTATACATTTTTGAGACATCTCTTTTCTATGAAATAATGCCGCCAATGATACATTATTTCATACAAATGTTATGAAATCATTACACCCCAGGAGACAATCCGGGCGACTGCTCTAACCATCTGAGCTACCCAGGACTGTGAAAGGAACCGCCCGGACCTAGGTGTCGCCCGGATTGTGAAGGGTCGCGGGTTCGATCCCCGCCTCAGGACGTGAAATTTTTCTAGTTTAGATATTTTTATAAAAATATTTTTTAAAAACATTTATAATACTGTTAAAATGAAAATTAAGAATATTTGAAAGCAATGCCCCAACTTAACCGAATCTTAGGTATTTGTAAAAATACTCGTTTCGGATGTTGAAATAGAACATTTCGACATTGTAGGGTAGACGTTAGCTTTTAATGCAAATACAGATAGACTTGAAGAATTTCACAGGGTTATCCCAAGTCCTGGGTAGCTCAGATGGTTAGAGCAGTCGCCAGGATTGTGAAAGGTCGCGGCTTCGATGCCCACCTCAGGACGTGAACTTTGTCTAGTTTAGATATTTTTATGTAAATAATTTTTTCAAACATTTATAATAATGTTAAATTGAAAAGTAAAACATGTCATACGTGCCAATAAAATTTGAGGTTTGCCCTTGATTTCCCTGGGATCCATTAACAGATCCTGAATTGGTGACAATGAGACCACCTCAGGGCTATACTATAACGAATAAAAAAGAAATTTTGAAAAATCGATTCACAATTTACAGAGAAATCGGCGAACATAATGTAACAGTGGAACATAATATAACCTCCTTCTTTTTTGAAGTCGGTTAAAAATTCTACATTATGTCTTATAGTTAAAATCTAAAAACTTGCAATAAAGATATACTTACCTATGAATATGAATAGGTATGTCATTATAATCTGATAGTTTATGTAGATAATTATCTATTAGATTAACTACAATAAATAAATAACGCAATCATTTATCAAACTTATCAAGAAGTAAGTACCTAGGGTCTATCTATCACAAAATGGTAAGTAATATCAATCAACCACTGGATAATTGTAATGTAGTTAAGTAAATCTATCGGATTTTTTTTGTCTTTGGCGGGCAAACCAACAGAGGCAAGTGTCTATAAATATCTAACAACATAACCTACAACTTAGGCGGTAGGCGGTACTAAATTTAACCTCTCCTAAAAGTCAGAACAATAGGAAAATCTGCAACAAAGTGAAATATAAACTAGAATAATTAAAAAACGTGGTAGTTTAAGTGATGATAAATTGACTATTTAATAATAAAAATGAAATTCACATCTTATTGTGCGAGGTAAGATTATTTTATTTATTTATTTTACGTAGCTTTAAGAGATAATATATATAAGATAATAGGTATATGTATTAAATATAAACCTACCAATTATTATTATATAAAGGTATATTTAATCTTCAGATTATTAAACTAATTATGACAGTCACAAATTTATTTTACCTTTCAACAAAATCAAAACAGCTGTGTGATGGAGTCAAAGAGTTTTTGATAATAATGCGAACTTTATTTTTATTCCTTTGCAATAAGATTCATTTTTATAGGATGCATTACGTTTGGTTTGAGTGTAGAGTGACGTTCTAAAACTTGTCATAAAGTCCTTGACATATTAACATTATCGTATCGGACTTTGACCTCTAATAGTTGATGTAGTAAAATGTGTACTCTTTAACCACAGAAAAATACCATAACGTAACTATAAAAAGTTGTCACCCTTTATGAATATACACGATTTCACGTACCTGTCTATCGTTGTTCCCTTAATTTCTTAGGGTTGATTTTTCTATCTAGAAAAATTTTGTCAGTTTGATAGATGACAAAATTTTTCTCTATATACCTATACCTAATACAATATACATAAACTGTCAACTTGTCAAAGTTATACTCTCGATAAATCCTGAGGATTGAAAAATCAGCCTTATGAGTAATGAAAATTTTATCACAGGAAGTATAGATACGTTTGCCGATGCTTTCATTTCTCAAGCAGCATAAGACTCCCGGGAGTCTTTACATTCACTATTAAAATATTATTTAAAAAGCAATTGAGTCTGGAATCTGTGGATTGCTAGAGAAAGTTTACTATTCTACGTAATCAAATTTTAATGAATTTGATGCGTTTAAACGCATACTTTATTGTAATAACTACAAATAAAGAAAGAAAACGATGAAAAAATAAATGCTCCAGCCCGCCTAGCATGACCACCGAAACGCAATATGATAAAGCTATTTATCGCTTTGAATTGTCAAAAATCATGGGATATAACCGCCATCTTGAAATTTTATCGAAACTTTGAACATGTAGGTATATAAACAATACAAGTTCGCAGTTTCGATAAAATTTCAAGATGGCGGTTATATCCAATGATTTTTGACAGTTCAAAGCGATAAAAATGGCTTTATCATATCGCGTTTCGCTGGTCATGCTAGGCGGGCAGGCGGGACTCGAAGCCGCGTCTCCAGATTTCCGGCCAGCCGCGATTACCACTACTCCACCGGAGTACTAGGTATATTACTTGCTAATTTTTTCACCGCTTGTTTTCCTTTTCTAACGTTTTTAAAGCAACGTTTATCTCACCACTCATTGAAGAGTGATCCGAAAGAATAGGTACTGAATACTTTTATTACAAGTATTTTTAAACTTCCAGCTAAGGTGAGAAATGCAACGCGATTACCACTACGCCACCGGATGCTTGTGCACCGGTGGCGTAGTGTTAATCGCGTCTGGCCGGAAACCAGGAGACGCGGGTTCAAGTCCCGCTTGGAGTATATATTTTTTCATCGTTTTCTTTCTTTATTTGTAATTATTTTTCTACCTAACTTGGATTTTTGGAAACAAACAAATAAATGGAGTTTCCTTTAAGCACCTACACTGTACTTAAAGGACTCCATTCATTTGTTTTGTTATGTGTAGGCTTCATCATTCATTATCATTACCAGCCTATATACGTCCCACTGCTGGGCACAGGCCTTCCTACATGTAAGAAATACATGAGGAACTTGGGCCATAACACCACCACGCTGGCCCAATGCGGATTGATGGGTTAAAGCGGTTGCAGTAACTGCCGGGACCAACGGCTTAACGTGCCTTCCGAAGCACGGTAGAGCTCAAAGTAAAAATTTCTGATTGTCCCATCCCGGGATTGACCATGGCGAAAATTGCTTTATTTTCCTAATCGAAACCAGAGCGCTCAAACCAATACGCCATAGAGCTATAATAATTATACTTAATATAGTCTTACACTCACACTATTATTAAACGGTTTATCTAGTGACCTATTGTGTTTCTAGGTTATCCAAATTAGCAGTTATGGAGAGTGAAAGAGAGGTGGTGATAAAGGTGCCGTGGGGAAAATTGACAGGTAATAAATAAACTGTTCTGTAAGTAGCGACTAATACAGCTCCAACAAGGCTAGAATTAGAGCTATATTCGGGATATTTACCACGTAATTTCTTTGTTACGAGTTCCCGATATTTCGGCGCAGTTGCATGCGCCATGATCAAGGGTAGATTGCTGAAGCTGCGGGTAGAAGTCAACTTCATTGCGGGCAGATATATCGATCTACCCTCTTTCGTTGACGCTTGTTACGATCGATGGCCCTTCTATTAGACTCAGGCTCATAGACTAAGTTGACTTCTACCCGTAGCTTCAGCAGTCTACCCGTGATCATGGCGTTTGCAACTGCGCCGCAATATCATGAACTCGTGCCAAAGAAATTACATGGTAAATATCCCGATTATAACTCTAATTCAATGTTAATAACTATGAAAGTATAAAGTGCCCCAACAAGACTGTTCCTATACATAGGACATACCTTCGACGGGTAAATTAAACACCAATTTTATCTCCACGAAAGCACTAACCAGAGCCGAGGTCCAAGCCTTTAGAGCTGCACTCAGATCTGTCGCTCCTTTATCCCTTGAGCGTCATGCAGACTCTAAGCGACAGAGGAACACCTCCCCGGGAGGCGATTAGAAATCTTCTAGAGACACTTTGCCCTGAAGGCTTGAGGAGTCACCAAGGTTCTCCTTCAAACCCTGGATAAGCTGTAATGGCCAACTGCGGCCAACAGCAGTCAGTCTAAAGAATAAACTAAAAAGTACTAGCGTAGAACAGTTATATAATTACTACAGGAGGTTTTTCCCACAGCGCTATCCTGGGGGGACCCTTCCAGTCCACCAGTATTCCTCTGCCACGGTCGCCTCGATGCCTGCAGTAGCTTCCGACCCCTGGTCAGCCACCTCCCCAAGGACTACCACTACGTCAGCCTAGATTTACCCGGCAATGGCCGGTCTGATCATTACCCTAAGGGAGCTAAGTTGGTGGTAAGTGGCTTTTTATTGTTATAGTCTTTTATTGGACGGCAAGGGTGGCCAATTGCACATGGCAACTCTGGGTGATCTCCATCGGCGCTAAGCCTGGCTGTAAGACTGGATTTCCTGGAGTTGGTTTGGTGTATTTGATACGGCAGACCTCAGATAGTTGCCCAGGAGTTTATGCGGCTTTTCCCAGGGTCATTTTAGAAGCTGGAGACCGCCGCACAGGCAAGCTGCTTCGCTAGCAGTGGTAGATCCGTCAGTGGGTTTCTCCTGGTGATGGTCGTACTATATTCTTTAGTCTGTCATAAACTTTCGCTTAATGTTTCCCCTGTGTCGTAGGTGACTGACTTTGTGCCAGCCCTGGAGAGACTAAGAGACCATTTTCAATGGGACAACTTCATTTATGTGGGGCACTCCTTAGGCGCAGCTCTAGGTAAGCACTTACCTATCTTGAAAGCTCAAAAGAGATGTATCATACACCGTCAGGCGTAGGTATACACATCTCTAAAGTCACGAAAAATCCGCTTAATCCAGAATAAATAAACTAGCCATTCCTTTTCGTATAGTTCACACGTTTATATGATTCGTCATTTTCATTATTTGGTTAAATCAATGACATATTACAAACGATTGCTTAAAACGTATGTTACAAAGGAAATACAGATTTAACATCACAAAGAAATACTTATAAAAATATAATTTATAGGTATTTACCTAAGTTTGTGAATTAACTATATATCTGACTCCAAATTATATTGTTAGGTAATTAAATAAAATCCAGAGATACTTAGTGAACCGTTTATTGGACGCGGGGTGCGCCCACAAAAGATCGGGAAAGACTAATTCGCCAATCCCTGTTACATACAATGTGCTGACATGAAACAATTGTTACATTGTATTATGTGTCGCTACAGGTATATAAGAAATATTAATCGTAATTAAAGTAAAATAGACGATAAATAAATTATAGTACATTTATATTGAAAGTAGTAACCTTATAATACAGTAGTCTATTAATAAAGTGGCTAAGAATAGAAAAAATACCTAAAATAATAAATAACTTTGAAATCTCGTAACAAATAACCTAGAAAAATACTTGTTTTTTCTGAATATGTCATTGCCGCATCTAGGACGCTCAACCGAATCGTGCACCCATGTTCGCATTCATTGTTGATTCGATCATCCGCCACTGGTCGTACCATTTCGCAAAACTACCGACATTAGTTTAATATTAATATTGTATCGAATATTCATTGTTAGTGCGCTTGTTCTTTTTTTATGTTTTATGTTGAAATAATTTACGATTCTCAGTTAAGTGAATTTGTAATTCTAATGAGAAATAAACATTCTTTAACACAAAACTTTTTCGCATATTTTTATCTATTTTTTCCTGCTTGGTATTACGTGACTGTGTTGTTCGCCTAATGGCTTATTTACACTTGCATTAGTACAGTAGCGAGTTAACTTGCGGTCTTGGCGAGTTAAGTTCTTAACATTGTTTGGACGGGAATTTGCTAGTTAAGTAGTAACTTAACAATTAAGTACAAAGAATAGAATGATGTTCTATTTTTTCGGCAAGTTAAGTGCAAGTGCACCCCGCCCATGCGTCTTCCTCACCCCGCCAACTTAACTCGCCGTGTCGCCGTGCGTGTAGACGGGCGAGTTTAGTACAGTTCATATGTGGACAGGTTGCAACGACTTCTCTTTGACTAACAAAACTGAACCAATAGCTGTAATCTTAGTCTCGGAACTGACACTTATAACTTAACTCGCTAAGCCAACGTTTGGACGATACTTACTACTTATGACTTACTGCTCAACTGTCCGGTTACTAAACTCGTTACTGTACTTATCGAAATGTAAATCAGCCTTTATTTACACTTGCATTAGTACAGTAGCGAGTTAACTTGCGGTCTTGGCGAGTTAAGTTCTTACCATTGTTTGGACAGGAATTTGCTAGTTAAGTAGTAACTTAACAATTAAGTACAAAGAATAGAATGATGTTCTATTTTTTTGGCAAGTTAAGTGCAAGTGCACCCCGCCCGTGCGTCTTCCTCACCCCGCCAACTAAACTCGCCGTGTCGCCGTACGTGTAGACGGGCGAGTTTAGTACAGTTCATAAGTTGACAGGTTGCAACGACTTTTGTTTGACTAACAAAACTGAACCATAGCTGTAATCATAGTCGCGGAACTGACACTTATAGCTTAACTCGCTAAGCCAACGTTTGGACGATACTTACTACTTAGGACTTACTGCTTAACTGTCCGGTTACTAAACTCGTTACTGTACTTATGGAAATCTAAATCAGCCTTAAGTCAATCATCCTTCCCGCCAGGCAAATTCTTCAACCATCTCTACCCTGGTCAGATCACCCACCTCGTGGATTTAGACCCGATACCAGCGTACGTACCGCCGTTGAAGGACATCAAATACTGGTACAGAAAAACCTATGACGATGTCTTCTTTGGGGACGAGCTGCACGAGAGAATGAATGCGGGGCCTGAGAGTGCACCTAGCTATACTTATGAGGAGGTAAGACTAAGTAATTATAATCTTTTTTGGTTCATTCTTCCTTACATTAGTTCTCTTTGCCTTCCCCTGTAATGGGAAAGAGAACTAATGTGCATACAGCCATGTCTTAAGTATTTCTTTATTTCTTCATTTATTGCATTGAAATGCTGGTGTTTCACATTTTAATGCATAATGCATACAAACATAATTTTAATGCTTAATGCATAATGGGAGTATTTGACGCGAAATATATGATGACAGTCTCCATATGATGCTACTTGATGAAGTGGATAACCACAAAAAAGTTCTCATCGTTTCTCACACCATAATCACTTATTCTAATAATATTTTAGTTGTATGATAGCACAAACAGACAAAAGTCCGCTCCGACACAATTTTTAATTATTCTAATAAAAAAAAATTCGTTTAATAAAAATCTTGACTGACACCACAAACGCACTAGCCACGCGTTCGTTACTACCGTAGCCTATAGACGCTCGTAGCACCTTGGGCACTACTCACGCGTTGTTACTATTGCCTATAGACGCGCGTAGCATATTGGGCACTACTCACGCGTTGTCAACGTAGCCTATAGACGCTCGTAGCACCTTGGGCACTACTTAATTCAATTCAAACGTAGGTACTAAGTACCATAAAATATGTAAAAATCAATAGAAAGCTCTAAGTAAACCAATATCTGTAAAAAGACTTGGAGGACTCGAGTCTTTCCCAACCCTAACTGTAAGAGCCACAGATTACCATAAAATATTTTTATAAATCCTGACTGACAGAAGCGGCAAAAAATATTTTAATTTGCTGAAAAACATTTTTAAGAAAACAAAATGTCAATGTTTTGATTTTTAACCGACTTCAAAAAAGAGGAGGTTCTCAATTCGCCCAGTATGTTTTTTTTGTTTTTTTCTTTGTATGGTACGAAACTTAAAATCAGTAAGTCGCCTACATAGGCGAAATTGCCGATTTTTACTTTCCTATGACTTTTTAGTGAAACGATACGATAGTGGGAAACAGTGGGAAACAATATAAGTACAGTCACACATCTAGCTTCGTACTCAGAAATTCAACACAAAAAATTGTGAAAAAAAAAAATTTCAACAAAAATTAAAATCGACTTCAAAAAACTGAAAAGGATAAAATAGTAATTAAAATATAATAAAACTAGAAAAAAATTCACGTCCTGAGGCAGGAATCGAACCCGCGACCTTTCGCAATCCGGGCGACTGCTCTGACCACTGAGCCACCCAGGACTTTGGATATTCCTGTGAAATTCTTCTAGTCTATTTTTATTTGCGTTTATGAGCTAACGTCCACCCTACAATGTCGAAATATTCTATTTCAACATCCGAAACGAGTATTTTCACAAATACTTACGATTCGGTTAAGTTGGGGCAGTGATTTCAAATATTCTTAATTTTTGATTTTAACATTATTATAGATGTTTGAAAAATTACTTAGTAATTAAAATATAATAAAACTAGAAAAATTTCACGTCCTGAGGCAGGAATCGAACCCGCGACCTTTCGCTTCGTAATTTTTCAAACATTTAGAATAATGTTAAAATCAAAAATTAAGAATAAGGATAAAATAATTAAATTTGAGTAGGTAGGTACCTACTCATCCACTAGAAACATATATAATTAATTTTTTTTTATGACTTCTGTTTTTCCACTCTATAAGTACGATTCTTATTTTATTTCATTAATTTTTGGAAAATATATAAAAAGGATAAGTTATATAATGGAAACCAATATTCTTAATTTTTGATTTTAACATTATTATAAATGTTTAAAAAATTACTTAGTAATTAAAATGTAATAAAACTAGAAAAATTTCACGTCCTGAGGCAGGAATCGAACCCGCGACCTTTCGCAATCTGGGCGACTGCTCTGACCACTGAGCCACCTAGGACTTGGGATATCCCTGTGAAATTCTTCTAGTCTATCTGTATTTGCGTTTATGAGCTAACGTCCACCCTACAATGTCGAAATATTCTATTTCAACATCCGAAACGAGTATTTTTACAAATACCGACGATTCGGTTAAGTTGGCAAATACAGATAGACTAGAAGAATTTCACAGGGATATCCCAAGTCCTGGGTGGCTCAGTGGTCAGAGTAGTCGCCCGGATTGCAAAAAGGTCGCCGGTTCGATTCCTGCCTCAGGACGTGAAATTTTTCTAGTTTTATTATATTTTAATTACTAGAAAACCAATATGTTATAGAGTACATTATTGTCTATGAAATGATCCTCAAGCGCTGCCCGAAACTTTACTTTATGGTGAAGAGTTAACTTTTAGCTAGGGTTGCCATCTCTAAAATTTGGCAACCAGGACAAGACGCGTGCAAACCCCGGAATTTAGAGCCCAAAACCCGGACACATCAACAGGTTTTTAACCGACTTCAAAAACGAGGAGGTTCTCAATTCGGCCTGATGTTTTTTTTTTCTATGTATGTACACCGATTACGCCGAGATTACTGATTCGATTTACGTGATTCTTTTTTTGTTCGATGCGATAGTGGGAAACAATATAAGTTGACGGTCACCCATCTAGCTTCGACCTTAGAAAGTTAACGCCAAAAATTGTGAAAACAAAAATTTAAACAAAAATCAAAACCGACTTCAAAAAACTGAAAAGGATAAAATATTTAAATTGAGTTAAATTGAGACTCATCCCCTAGAAACATATTTTTTGGAGTTGGTGCTAAGTTGTTTTCAAAAACAATAGAAAGTGAAGCACCTACTCCAAAAAATATGTTTCTAGGGATGAGTACCTACCTACTCCTAATTTTTTTTAAACGAACCGACTCGCTAATGCGAGTCGTTTCGTCGGTTGTTCGCGGCGTGCGGGCACAGTGCGTGTGTCCCGGGCGGCCCAAGAATTTAAACTTTTAAACCCGGACTACAAACGAAGCCCCGCCCGGACGCTCCCCGGACGCCCTCTAAACTAGGAGAAATCCGGCGAAACCCGGACGGATGGCAACCTCACTTTTAGCATAAGAGATCTTATGCTAAAAGTTAACTCTTCACCATTAATTTTAGCGTGAACTTCTTAAGTTTTCAACTTCGTCAGGCTGCCAAATGAATAAATATGGCACTAACCTTTTCAGGCTCGTGTTAGGTTGATGAAGGCACGAGGATTGACTGAGGAAGCTGCAGAGCATATCCTGGAGAGGAGTTTGGAGTCAACACCGGACGGGCGGCATAGGTAAGACAGAGGGGTGTACGGTGTACCCAGTCCACAGACCATAAATACATATAAACAAGAAGCCGTACGAGCTTCGTAGTTCTATTCTATTTCTTCGTTATCTAGTATCTATAACACAAGCTCTTGATGATTCTTACTTTGGGCATTGGGCCATTGATAACAGGTGTGAGTGTATGAATATTATTATTATAATTAATATAGCCCATGTTTTAATTTATTGTCGTATAGATGGCACCACTCAGTATGCCTGCCTACACACAAACTTTATTTGTTTTTTTTGTTAGTATTTATAAATGACTATATTAACATGGCAAGGTGCCCGCTTGTTACGCCATGTACCAAACACTTTATATAAATAAACAAATACGTTAGAAAATAACTACCTAGATAAAAGAAGCCGGATATCAAATAAATAACTTGGATAGATTAAAGATGTGTGTAAGAAAAGTGTGTGTATTATATAATATAGCGTGTGTTATTTTTTTTTCAGATTCACATACGACCAACGTTTTAAGAAATTTATGATAATACCGTTCACCGGTAATAGCCTAAAAGAATTCTATACCACGCCCGCTACTCCTACACTCGCCTTGTTCGCATCAGAATCGGTATCTAGCGGCATTTACAAAGCATTTCCTTTCGCGTTGAACGATAGCGAATGGAAGAATAAAAACTATAAGCATATCGTTGTAGAGGGTGGGCATGATGTGCATATAAATAGGCCAGAAGAGATTGCGAAGTATTTAACAGATTTTTTCACGAATAATTGAAGATTATTAGAATTATTAGAAAAGTCGTCGCATTGTTGAAAATAGACTAAAATTGTTATTACGTACATAAATAAATATACTTAGATGAAAGTGTTATCCAGAGTCCTCGGTAGGTCAGTGATCAGAAAAGTGACACGGACTGTGAAAAATCGTGGGTTCAGTTCTAACTAAATAAATTTGAAAATTACAAAAAAAAAATATTAAATTAAAATTCAAAAGTTTTAAATTGTGATTATTTGGACAATATCCAGTCACCTTCTCATTTTACAGGATGGTGCCGTCAATACGACAATAAATTGACACATGCCCCCTTATTCTCAACTGTCGGATCACGGATTCGATTCGAAAAGTCACATGCCGTCTCGCTTTGACGCATAGCGATAAAAAGTGACAGGTATAGAATTTACGAAATTCGAATATTTTCCGACAGTTGAGAATAAGGGGGCGGGGCTATACCTATTAGTTCATAGATATGATTTGCCATTTTCAAAAACATCTTATGCATTTGATAATTTCATGACATTTGTATGAAATAAGATAACATTGGCTGCATTATTTCATAGAAATGTGATAAAATAAATAAGTGAATAACAAATAAAACACCAGTTTTATGTTGCTTTTAGCAATAAAATATATATTTAGTTCAAAATCAACAATAGTACGTATAATTTTTATAATACTACATACTTACTTACTATATTAACAACAGTTTTTATATTACATAACAATAGTATGATTTTTATAATAATAACATAGGATAATTTCATCTAAATCAATTCTGTATTTTAGTTGTGAAAGCGTAACTAACTAACAAACTAACTCACTTTAGCATTCCAAAAATCAAAATCAAAAATATATTTATTCAAGTAGGCTCCTAAGAAGCTCTTTCGAATCGTCAAAAATCACAAAATATGTATATCTAATTAGAAATAGTCTTTGTCATGTCTGAATTTATACCGGTTCCAAAAGTTGAACTACCGAGAAGACATTTATGATATACTAGATAATGGAAATGTATAACTCAGTCAATTTAATTTTAAATATAAGTATTTAAGTCTTTATCGTACCTCCAGAACTTGGAATTCTTTGCCAGCACATGTGTTCCCTCCTTCCTATAACATGGGCTTCTTCAAAAGAGGCGTGAAAAAGCACCTTTTGGGCCGGCAAGGTGGAGGCGGCTAGAGCAGTGTCTGACCTGCACTAGCTGTCTTCGCATATGGACTCTTCTAACCGCTTCACATCAGGTGGTGTTGAGTCAATTGCCGTGCTTCGTATATACAAAAAAAAAGTACCTACCTACCTGCCTTCTTCGAAATAAAATTTCTACGACTGGCAACATTTCAAAATAAAATAACATATTATACAACGTGTATGTTTTGTAATTTAATCCCAATAAAGATTTTTTTGTTTCCACTAACATTTTGAAAGGAGATAGTAAAAGTTTCTGCTTAAAAATGAAAATATCTTTATTCAATTAGGCCCCCCAAGAAGCACTTTCGAATCGTCAACAAAAAAACGCTTATGTCTCACGCTTATGTGTATGTTTTGTCACATAAAAATAATATTAACTAACTAACAATTTCATAATGTTTGTCTCTCTGTCTTATCTGGATCTACGTAAGCTAAGAATGTTATAATGTCTGTCTATCGGTCTGTCTGTCGGTCCGTCTGTCCGTCAGTCTGTCAGTCTGTCTGAATTTACACCGGTTCCAAAAGTTGAACTACCGAGAAGATTCCGGCAACAAACTCGTACAACAAATTACACATAGCAGTGCAGTGTCGCACAGGGTATAAAAAAAGGTATATTAACGTACCAATAAGTACCTAATGACAAGAATATTTACTGTATTTAAAGGCTGTCCGACAATGCACCATCACAATATAGGTATAACAATATACAAAGGTCAAAAAAATTATCAATCAATTAGAGCACCATTGTTTCGAAGTAACATTTTTTCGAAGTTATGTAACAACCATCATTACCTATCATTTCTAATTATATCGTCATTTGGTGAAAAACATCAAAAGGTCGCCATTTCGAAGAAAAGAAAATGTCAATGATATAATAGAATTTTGTTTTTTACGACTTTATGTTGAATATTGTTGTTTTATTTTTTCATAGCCAGCGTCAAACAATTTCGAAAAACAGCATAAATACTTCAAGCGCACCAAAATCATTCACGGTTGAAAATACAGAACGTCAATTTCAATAAATGTCAAAATGACATTATAGTCAACTTTTTAACAGCGTTATTGTGGCTACGGACTATGCACTTTTGGGCACTTTTATGACTTCTATGTTGCCATTTTTAACCGACTTCAAAAACGAGGAGGTTCTCAATTCGGCCGGTGTTTTTTTTTTTTTTTTCTATGTATGTACACCGATTACGCCGAGATTACTAATCCGATTTACGTGATTCTTTTTTTGTTCGATGCGGAATAGCTGCCATTTGGTCCCATAAAATTTTTTTCAAAAACAGTTGGGTACTTTGGTTTTAAATTTAAAAAAACTTAAATTATGAAGTCGTCTACATATGCGAAATTGCGAAGTTTTGCTTTTCAAATGACTTTTTAGTGAGACGATACGATAGTAGGAAACAATATAAGTTTACGATCACCCATCTAGCTTCGACCGTAGAAAGTTACCACTAAAAATTGTAAAAAAAAATTTAAACAAAAATTAAAACCGACTTCAAAAAACTGAAAAGGATAAAATAATTAAATTTAAGTAGGTATTCATCCCCTAGAAACATATTTTTGGAGTTGGTGCTAAGTGGTTTCCAAAAACAATAGAAAGTGAAGCACTTAGCACCAACTCCATAAATATGTTTCTAGGGGATGAATACCTACTTAAATTTAATTATTTTATCCTTTTCAGTTTTTTGAAGTCGGTTTTAATTTTTGTATACAATACTTTTATTTCGTTCTCTTTTGCAATAAAATCAAAGAGTTTTGTGTTATTTAATGGAGACATTGTCATTCAGTACATTATTGTCTACAGTTCATCCTCACAAATTGGAACCAAAGTGGTCGCGTGTACTGCACGGTTTCAGAGTAACTTTCTCCCGCGTACGCTCAGGTTGTGGAACGAACTCCCTGCAGAGGTTTTCTCGAATGAGTACAGCATGGGAATCTTTAAAATCGTGAAAGTTTTTTAAAGGGTCAGCAACGCGCAAATGATATTGCATACGGCCTGCCTGATGTTGCAAGCGTCCATAGCCTACGGTAACCGCTTACCATCAGGTAGGCCGTATGCTTGATTGCCACCTTAGTGGTATAATAATAATAATAATTGAAATGCCTGGTACCACCGCCTTTCTTATTTCAGCCGTGAAACAGTTCACTGTGTTTCGGATTGAAGGGAAAGGTAGCCAGTGTAATTACTGGGCATTGACGGCATTTCATCTTAGGCCTCAGGATGACAACGCACCTGCAATATCAAGTGCTTTTCCTTGTTATTGCAGGTGTCTATAGGCGGCGGTAACCGCTTACCATCAGGTGGGCCGTCAGCTTGTTTGTCATCTAGTTGTATAAAAAAAAATAAAAAAAAATGGTGCCCATGAGCAGGCCCTCCTTTACCATCTCCTATCACCAAATATTTAATATATAAAAACTTATTTTATTCACTGCGTGAGGTAAAAAGTAGAGAGGAGGTGGTCTCCTCTAACTTTTTATTTTATAGTATTCACTAAACATAAAAAAATATAATATTGAAAATTTTAAGTAACCCCCGGCCTTATTAAATACCTATATCTGCTGTAACTTTCTGAAGAATTGAGCATCCCGCAGACTATTTGATGGTACAGGATCAGCTCAAGGTTATCATGTCTTGGAAATACCACCGAAGTAACAGTAAACCAAATTTCAAATCAATCGGATCTGTGAAAGTTAGTAAAACCCTTTTGTGAAGTAGGAATTGAGCTGATAGTCATCAAACGCCTGAACTGATCTTCATAATTTTGTAGCTAGTAACCATCCTAATTACGCGTCAGATTTCAAAAAAAAAAAAATCAAAATCGGTCCGTTTGTTTAGGAGCAACGATGCCACAGACAGACACACAGATATACACGTCAAATTTATAACACCCCTCTTCTTTCGTCGGGGTTTAAAATCGTTATTAAAGCTTAGATTTTTTAAAACTCCTACTCAGAAATCGTACAACGAATTCTGACACTACAGCCGGTGACGTCAAATGGACGTCATGGCCGCCTACCACGGATTCTACGTAAAAGTAATTTGAGTTATTTTTTAAATCATTTATTAGTGTTTCTGCCGCTTCCTTCCCTTTGTTGTAACCTTTGCTGTTGGAAGCTGAAACAATGAGGGTGGGTGGGATATTAGCTGAGAACAGCTGGTAATAATACTGTAGTGGGTAGTTCTGTGGTGCCAGGTATCTCAGTCTGCGATATACTTAACGACTGACAAGACGACGAGCCGCCATTGATTTTGACGTTTGAGCACAGCGCTGCGCTTAAGCGTTACACTAATCTCTACGTCGATCTCTTGGCTGGTGCATGTTTGTCCCTGTTTTGGATATACGACATGAAGTACAATTGATGTCTTCCGATTCGGTTTATTTTGTTTTGAAAATGTATCGTAATGACTTCATTCAATATTTGATTGACTTTTAGCTATAGCAAGTTGTGGCTCACGCCGTGCTCATCGTCGGAACGCTAGTGTCACCAACGGTCGTCAAATGGTTGTCAAACAAACGCCAAAAAGTATGACAGCGCTGCGGACAGCCACAAATTCAAGGCTGCTGAGTTTATAGAATCGCATAGAAGATTTCAAATGACACAAAATCAGCTGTTATTTTTATACAGAGCAAGGCTACAGACTCTACAATACCAGATTTTTAAAAAGTACATAATCGAAGACAGCATTTTTATTTATAATGCAGCTTAAACATACTGTTCTAGCCGCCTCCACCTTGGCAGCCCAAAAGGTGCCTTCACGCCTCTTTGAAGGAACCCATGTTATAGGAAGGAGGGAACACATGTCATCATCATGATCATCATCATCAGCCTATATACGTCCCACTGCTGGGCACAGGCCTTCCTACATGGGAGAAACACATGAGGAGATTGGGCCATAACAACACCACGCTGGCCCAATGCGGGTTGGTGGGTGAAACGGTTTCAGTAACAATCGGGACCAATGGCTTAACGTGCCTTCCGAAACACGGAGGAGCTCGAGATTACAAATTTGATTGACCCATCTCGGGACCAACCATGGCGAAAGTTGCTTTGTTTTTGCGATCGTAACCAGAGCGCTCAAACCACTCCGCCACCGAGCTCCTCACATGTGCTAGCAAAGAATTCCAAGGTTTGGAACTACGACAAAGAAACGAGCTGGTAAACTTATTTGTGAGTGTTTTATGCAAGAACAAACAAGCCTGTAATATTTGTAGAATTACAATTCAATAGCTAGAATAAATTGTTGTTATTTTGATTAGGTACTGTTCATAACTTATAATAAATTTGTTGGAAATTGTTTAGAAAATGTAGTATTTATGGTGTTGGTAAGTAATTTATACCTAGCTCTATATTAATTGCCATGCACTTGCAGGCCGTCACATGTAGGTATACCTTTTTTAATGTACCACTCTATATTTTTGTAATATGACATGCAATAAATACTTTGATTTGATTTGAAGCCTGCGGCCCGCCTGCGGTGACCGGTTACCGTGGCCTATAGACGCTCCTAATCACGCACAAAGTAAAGAATGCGACCGTCTCTCCCTGTAACGAAAACGATCGGTGCGTGAACGTCGTCTATAGTAACAACTATTTGCAGTTGCCGACGCTCCACATGTGTAGGTTCCTTCCTATGACATGGGTTCCTAGAGGCGTCAAAACCTTACGGCCAGCAAGGTGGAGGCGGCTAGAACTGTGTGTTTCAAGCTGCACTAGCTGTCTCCGCATATGGACTCTTACCGCTTCACATCAGGTTGATGATGATGTTGAGTCATACACTGAGCTTTGTATTTAAAAAAATGTTGGTATGCACCTTGTTCACAGCCCATAGAATGTCCGACGTATACGAAGTGATCCCAACAGAGGTGCTTGATTGCGTAATCTATACTCGCAACGAAATGGAATCGAGTCAACATAACCCCTGCAAAGAATATAATTGAGTGATTAACTGTTCCTAATGGACAAGAGTGGCAAGGGATAGGGTGTATTGGAAGGAAATGAAAGAGGCCTATGCCAAGAAGCACGCCGAAGTTACCTACAGCAGACGACCGGCTGGCCGACTGGTCTGTACCTATTGCTATACAGGCTACTAGGTCAAGGGTTCCGGGACCTCCGGGTTCGAAACCCGGTAGGAACAAATGTTTATATGACAAGAACGAACGTTCACGAGTCATGGATGTCTATATGTTGCTTTAGTATCGGTATTTCTAATAATTATATACATAATACGAAACATAATATTAAGCTCTTAATGATGCTTACTGTCTGCTAGCATGGACCTTGCTGCTAGATAATAAGTGTGGGTGTATGAATAAAAAAATTTTTGCAAACAAACAAGATCTGCAAAAAGGAGATTGTAAAGGTGCTGCCACACTGCTGTTTAGAAATGTTTACAAACGTTAGTAAACATTTGTTAAGAAACATACGATCACAATGTTAGAAAATGTTTTCATGTTAGATAATGTTAGAAAACATTTCTAAACTAGTTAAAGAATTGTAATAAAACATTTTCCATCAGTGTAGGAGCACTTAAAACATTTAACAATTCCTAACAGAATGTAACAATTCCTGACATTTGTTAGTAAATGTATTAGTGTTAGAAAATGTTTGTAACCATTTATAAACAGCGTGTGGCAGCACCTTAAAAGTGCGTACGGGATTTGGGCCAGCTCATCTTTCCATACAGTTATTATTGTAAGAAATTTTATAAAACTTGACTGATTAAAGCGGCAAAACCATATTTTAATATGCTAAACACATCATAATGGTAGCCATTTTGCAGCAAACAGAATATATAATATGTTAATAAGTATGAATATAATTTAAATTTTTAACTGCGCGTTATAGCTATGGATAGTACCTACACTTTTAGGTACTTTAGTGAAAAAAAAAAAAGCCAAAGGCTAATTCTCTGGTACCCTAGTAGAGGAAAAAGATGGAGGGGTCGACCTCTAAAAAAGTGGAAAGATGACCTCAGGTTTGCTGCCGGTCCATATTTAACAAGAGTGTAATCAGTAATCAGTCCTTTATTTGTGAAATACAGGTTTCATTGTCAAACAGTTGGAATGTTACTTAAATATGCATCACCATATTTCAGCCCTTAAAGAGGCATACAAACGTTATATTTTTTTTTTGTTGCATATCAATTTAGCTTAATAATTATATTTTAATATTACCTATATAATTAACCATTACCTATATCTAAACCATTCACATAAATGAAACATTTAAAATTTTTAAAATCACACTTCTGCAATAGTAATAAAATAAACACAAAATATAATTCTTTACAATAATGATTTAAAAAAAAATTTAGTTAATTGTCAATGTCAGCAACCATTAAAACCCAAAAACTAAATTAAATCAAGAATGGCAGGAGATAAGTGTATTGGAGAAGGTTGGAAGAAGCCTATTCCAAGAGGCACACCAAAGCTAGGGATGTAACTTAATGATAAAAAAAAACTGTATCGTTTCCGTGGAATAAATTGTTATTTTTTTATTACATAACTAGCTGACCCGGCAAACGTTGCTTTGCCATAAAAAAAATAATTGCCCATAAAATTTCTCAGACCTACTGAATATACATAAAAAATTTCATGAAAATCGGTCAAGCTGTTTCGGAGGAGTGTATGGTAACTAAATTTGTGATATATTAAATAATGTTATTTTAGTTTAACACTAAGTAATTATATTTTTACACAATGTAGTAACTGATCACACTTTAAATCAGCATCTTCATGAAGAAACATTGTTTTGAATTAACAGCAAAAACAAATAATTTTTCCACATCATAGATTGAATTATTGTTTTTTATAACATTTGAAATTGATAGGGGAAGGCTTTTGTTCAGCAGTGGATATCATAGGCTGGTATGATGATGATGAGAAAGATGATTGAATTTTTTATAATGATTATGTTTTGTAACAAAATTAAATAAATAAAGTTATTTTTATACCTACCTAAAATTTAATTATATCATACAAACCTATTGGAAATGGATCTGACTTCCCATGGCCTGGTAAGTCAATAGCAACATAGTAATAGCTATCTGGTAGGTACTCCAAGATGGGAATAAATGTTGCAGCACTGTCCTGTCTCCCGTGGACTAGCAGGACAGGTTCTCCAGCCTGATTGCCCCATGATACCACTGGAATGTAATTGTAATGTTGGCTATTGTACTTAAAAGTATACTATGTCCTTACCAGGGTTTCGAACAATCTCCATACCATATTCAATCTAAATCGGTTCAGTGGTTCAAATGTGAAAAGGTAATAAATAAGTTAGTATAGATGATAAAACAGATTGAAGCCTTTGAAGCCTATTTTGAACAGAAACATGATGATTTTAGAATAGATTGTTTGTAATGGAAGTTGCTTATAAGACATACACTACAGGTATATGTTAAAGAGAAACTCTGTGAAAGTCTCTGCATATAGAATGGTTCAATAATTTTGTGTCTAAATTGATATTTTACTTTGTATTGCTCACTGTATATTTCTTTGGTTAACTAAACATATTAATATGTATCTGTAATTAGTGAGGTTCCTACTACTTTTAAGTTTTTCCTAAATCTGTTTTGTATCAGCTGATGACTCTCCTAGGTAAAATAAAATAAAATAATTCGTTACAGAAACACATGACATTTAAAAGAAGAAAGCATCCACCAGTAATGAATGCATAATTAATGAGTAGGTAACTAGTTGGAATCAATTACCTATTTTGCTTTGCCCACATTATTATACATAAACAATAGATATTGGTGTGGTGAAAGTTGCTGTTCATTAAATTATTAGAAAGCTTTTGATAAACGTAGGCAATTTGTGTAAAATTATTCAAAAATATGTACAAAGTTAATAAGGATAAAGAGTACAATAAATTAATCTTAGCAATTACTTTTACTGAGTTAACTTACATGCCACTTTTCCCCATGGAGCATCAATATACCACTCTTTTAGAACTTTTCGCATTTTGAATTGGGTAATAAACATCTATAAAAATGAACTTTGAAACCAAACAAAACTTTGTTTTGATTTTGCTCATTTGCTGACATTACTGACATATGACTTTGACGTTTCAAGCAACTGTCAGTGAATGCTATTTTAACGTCCCGAGACGCCCAAGCCAACAAAGAGTATTATTCAAGACCTATCTGAAAATGTTTTACATGAATGTGATCGTGAATTTATTTACATTATTATTTATTTCAAATCATGACAATTTTACAAATACATTTTGCGTTAAGAACTGCAGAAGTCAGTGACTGCGTGACACAGTTATTAGCGCCCACCTCATTATATCTATTCAAGACATGATCAGCAACACAAAATAAGCATATTATTTATATAGCATAACTATACAAAAATAAATTAGGAGAATAAATGTGTCTTAGTGTTTGTGCGCGCGCGCGCGCGCGTGTGTGTGTGTGTGTGTGTGTGTGTGTGTATGTGTGTGCGCGCGCGTAAAATTGTGTTTGTGTGTGTATATTTAAGTATCTGTGTGTGAATATAATACATAAGACATAACATATTAAACATAGGTACACTCATTTAATATAAGATTCAACAATATCATATTCAAGTTCAAGAAGTCATTTACTCAGGATAATCTTACACTTATGTTTTAAAAGAGGATAAATATTTACTCTTTATTTATTTTATAATATAAAATTGTAGTAATGAAGTCATAGTGGTGTTTTATCAGTATTATTCTAAACTTTGGAATTTGGCAGATTTTATATTTACTTCTCCTATTTTCCAAAATTGAAGGCTCATAGGAGAGGTTCACATGTTTGCGTAAGACTTCTTGTTGGATGAATTGAAATGGTTGGGTAACTAATAGACTTAGAGGCCATAACCCTTCAGGATAGCTCTCTGCGCCCTTTCAAGTTCCAACATCTTAATCTTCCCGGCGCCACCCCAGATCTTTACACAAGAAAGAAAGAAAGATCGATTGCGCCAGGGCAAAGTATATAGGTAGTTCTGAGAGTAGCGAGTTACATTACAGAGGTGTACATTACATTACATTTAAATCCTTGAAAAGTCACGCATGATAATTTTATCGGTAGCAACTTCATTATTAGTCACATTCATTTGGATCTATTCAATGTTGCACTTAACCAGTTACAGTCAGTTAGTTAGTAGGTACCCCTTTTATCTAGGTATGTCATGTAGTATGATGTATGAGTCTACCGACTCAGCAGCAAAATGATGATGCAATTCTCTCTCTCCTCTTATATTAATGAGATAGGGATCAAAATTCGTTCATATATTTTTGATGCCGACTGTACCTAGTCTATGACTTTAAATGATTACCTATCTGACTGTTGGGCTCCTACTTCAATTTGTTTAACGTCGACCATTCTTTTCATCTATTAGCAACCCAAGAAAACCTCTCTCTACATTTTAATAGTCCTCAGATGATCACAAAAGGGTCTTAACAACATTACGGAACGAACGAAGAAGCTCGCGGTCCAAAGTTTCGCATAAATGAAATTTTTAGTCATTTACCAAACTTAAAAAAATATATATTTTTTTAAACTTAAATATAAAATTAATTCATCATCAACATCATCACCAGCCTATAATATGTCCAACTGCCAGACATAGCCTTCCTACATGTGAGAACGACACGAGGTGATCAAAAATCAATTGAAAGAAAAAAATGTTTTACTATCACAAATCACAACTTTAATAAATCATCTTAAATATTATCAAAAACTAGCCCGCTTAACGTAATAACCAACAGGTAATAGTGTAAGGAACGTTATTTAAAATCTATGCTTTCAAAACTTATTCGATTAAGAGCAAAGTGCCAAAAAACTATTACTTTCATTGTGGTGATAGTGATTTGGTAATCCCTTCAAAATTACCTACGTAGAAATTATCCTAGTTAGTTTGTACAGTAATTCACCTACTTAACTTTAAATTTCTTTCCCAATAAGATCAAAAAAGGGTGTGGCCTTATTAAATAATGATTTATTAGTAGATTTATTAAAGCTTTTTACTTCCACTAATATGATCGAAGCGAGATTGAATTCTAAAGCTTTGATTTTAAACTATTTAGACTATCGCGACTTAGAAACTCAACTATATATGGCGCTAGCTTCCCTGCGTCCGTTATATGAAAGTCGTGGGGGCCTTCTAAATAAACAATTGAATGTTTCGGATCTTCTTCGAGCTTTGTCATTATGTGTTTTGCGAAATAGAAACCCGCGTGTTCAGTGTTTATTGTTGCGATCAAGTTCAGCATCGGTGGTGGGTTGGTTGTGATGATTGACTCGACGATGTCTTGGTGGACTGGTAATTGTACTAGTCTCTTGGCCATCAGTTGCCAAGAAGGCCTGAAAGGATAAAAGTAATGTGAAAATAATAATATTCGTAACTATATATCATTTTTATACCACAATGCCCGCCTGATGTTGAATGGATTTTTTCCTCGCGCCACAGATTAGAAAGCCTCGCGAACCGCTTATCTTCCTCGCACATCTCTGGTAGAAAAGCGGTATGAAAATGAAGAGATTTTAAATTTACGTTAGAAAACAACGACAACTATTTTAAGAAACAACAACTTGAGTCTCTACTTAGAGATATTTAACTAGGCGGTAGGCCCGTAGGTAGGATAGTCTGGGTATTTACCACTGCCCTCCTTATTTCAGCCGTGAAACAGTTCGCTGTGTTTTGGATTGAAGGGATAGGTATCCAGTGTAATTACTGGGCATGAACTTCATTTTATCTTGGGCTCAGGATGACAACGCACCTGCAATATCAATTGATTTTTCATTGTTTTTGCAGGTTTTTATAGGCTGCGGTAATCGCTTACCACTAAGTGGGCCGTCAGCTTGTTTGTCTTATAGTTGTATAAAAAAAACATTGCATCGCTTAGCGCCTTCTATCTGCTTAATCATGGAGAGTGCTCTGAAGAGCTTTCTACTCAGAAGCACGCGTGCTGGTCTTCGGAGTCATCCATTCACCCCCGGAACACAACAACCACAAACAAATTTAGTAACTTGTTTTCTTTGTCGTATCGTACATCCAAAACATGGAATTCTTTGCCAGCAAATGCGTTCCAAGGTGGACCGATGATGGTGAGGGTCGCGGGAAGCCGTTGGATGAGGGCAGCGCAGGACCGATCGGTTTGGAGATCCTTGAGGGTGGCTATACTCAGCAGTGGGCGTCTCTCGTCTGATATGATGATGATGATGATGATGATGAAATGTGTTCCGTCCTTTCTATAGCATGGGTTATTTCAAAAGAGACGTGAAAAGGCACCATATAGGCAGGCTGGCAAGGTGAAGGCGACTAGCACAGAGTATCCAAAAGGACTCTTCTCACCGCTTCTGAGTATAAAAATATTGTCCTTACTTATACAAATCGTTTCCGATCGGCACCAAAGTTCTAGAGAGCACAATCTCAGCCTGCTCTCGGTTGAGCTCCCGCGTGTTTATCACTTGTCGTATCGCCTGCTCGCGGCTGATGGCTCTTGGTTCTTCAAAATTCCTGAGCAAAACATCTTATCACACGATTTCCAACCGATATCGAATCATATACAGTCATAACAAGTCATAAACATTTAATTTAAGCATGTAACTATGTAGTACGCATATTTCTATCTTTAGGCGTTGAAAAAGTATTATGAAATGATAAATTCCTTTTGATATACGTTATAATCATAATATCCCACACCAACATAAAATAATTAAACTTTGTCTAGGTACAGGCGACAGCACATCAAGCGTAACAGTTTGACCTTGAGTCACCCTTATGGCGTTCGTAATAGAGGCGGCTTTCGCAGTGCAACTGTTACACTTGATGTGCTGTCGTCTGTACACTGAATCAAATTAATATGACCTTCTCTCAGGTATGCTGGCAGCAATTTCTTTGGAAATAAGCATGCCTATGCACTTGAATTGCCTTAAATTGTCTCCTTTTAGATAGTTAATAAAGTTAGACGGTCGCCCCGCCGTCTTCCTCAACCACAGAGGAACTGGCTATCTAACTTCCAACTGTCGGAACAACAATGCCGTTACCATCATTGTTATGGCGGCTGACTTAGGTAAGACAGCGGTAGCTGGTAGCTAGCCAGGTAAACTTAGAAAAATCGTACGACCAAACAAACCATGGAGAATTTTTTACCTTCACGGGAATAGAGCCCCGGGTCTCTATACCTGGAGTAGGTGGTCTCAACCACTATACCACAGAAGCGGTGTGCAAAAATTCTTAATAAAGAATATTACTGAGGTGACTACCAAACTGGACCACCCGTCATTCACGGCTTATATTAAAATAAAACAGTATTATTGAAGACCTAATATTTTTGAACATGCTAGTAGCTGGCTGGTATTGCTCTGGAAAACTTAGGATTCGGAAGAGTGAGTTGAAATGCTTGTGTAACACACTTCAATGCATCTTGGGAAAGTTTGGCGCGAAAAATATAATGACAGTCTCCTTTCTTCTTTTTGGTTGATGGCGTTGTCTTTGATTTCGCCAGAATCCAGTTTTTAGCTCAGATCTAATTCTTGTGATTTATCCCATATGTCGATGGCCACGGACTCTGCTTATTTATTACGGATTGTGAAAGACAGTCTCCTTTGAAGAGGTGGATAATCATGTTTTTTTTTTTTACAACTAGATGACAAACAAGCCGGCGGCCCACCTGATGGTAAGCGGTTACCGCCTAATGTTAAAGTTATCGAAATCTTTCACATCAAATTTACTTCAATTACAATGTTATTCCATTTGCACGTCAACATAAACACTTGCTTCGCAAAACTACACAAATTTTGTATTTTTTTTTAATTTTTTTTTTATGGAAGACTACCAAAAGACTTCGTAAATAAGGTATAAATGCTAATAAATACATAAAGTCTGCACACCTGGAATTATTGTAATAAAAATTCTGACTGGCAACATTAAATCGCGCTAAAAATTTTTTTTTTATGAAACATGAACCAGCTATCAGCCGATAAATGCGAGTGAAAACAGATAAGTACTTACCTTGTTTCCTATAATTATCACAAGGCAAACATGCATTTCTCTGTGATAGAGTTACCAGGCTACTCAGCCAAGGGTCCTGGGTTCGAGTCCCGGCCGGAGCAGATGTTTGCGTGATAAATAAAATATTTTTTCTGGGGTCATGTTTGTTTATTGTATATTTCTAAAATATATTAGTAACTAATACACTATGTTTTCCGTTCTAATATCCATAATACAAGCTTTGATATTATGTGTGAGTGTTTGAATAATATTAATATTATTAGGTACTAACCTTTTGTAAGATTCGTAGTAAGTTCCAATAGAGAGTTGGAACCATAACCCAATGTCATTTTCGTAGTAGTGGTAATTACCAATGGCCACGAATGGGTCGAGGTTTACCATTTTTCTGATCTTTCCAGAAAACACGCTGTGGTAAAATATACCTGAAAATTTTATTGAAATAATGAGTTGTGTGTTGTGGAATTACAGCTAGGTGACCCCCGCTTTATAATGGGGTTGCTCTTTTTTGCCCTCAACTGACATAATGGCAAGCTATGGTAAGGATTCCTCAACCACAAGGGAACTGGCTATCTTACCTCCAACTGCCGGAACACAACAATGCTGTTAACATTATTGTTATGGCGGCAGACCATAAGTAAGTTGGTGGTAGCTAGCCAGGCGGAGTTAGAAAAATCACTACCACCAACCAAACTGAGCAGAGCATTTCTGCCTCCACGGGAACTTGGATCCCGTTAGATCTGAGATAGGTCTCAATCAATAGGCCTCAGAGGCAGTTGCTTCGGTAAGGTGGAGGAGTGATGCTTTCCCCGTGGAATATATCCTAGTGGAAATCCACTTTAATACCCTTCATCTTTTAAAAGCTAGGCAGGAGTCATCAGGGTCTTACCCAGAATAAAACCTAAGGAGTGCGTTATCATGATGAACTGGTCCCACTGCATGTGCGTGACGACTCTGTGAATGACTTCTATGTAGATCGTCTGTGCCGCCAGGGGCCCGACCGGTAGATGATCTGACCTTCCTTGACCTGTTGAGATACCCAGATAATTTGGTTCGGACCGTCCTCATGGTGTAACTCAACGGGAACAAAGGTTCTCGAGGAGCTCGATGGCGTGGTAGGTTAAAAGCTCTGGTGTCGATTACGAAAACAAAGCTACTTTCGCCATGTTTGATCCCAGGATGGGTCAATCATTTATAATCTCGAGCTCCTTCGATCTTTGGAGCGCAAGCTAAACCGTTGGTCCCGGTTGTTACTGCGACTGCTTTAACCCACCAATCCGCATTGAGCTAGCGTGGTGGTGTTATGGCATAAGCTCGCCTGTGACCAGCAGTGGTACTGGTGATGATGATGCACCGTCCTTAGATTGATAAGTTTTTCAATAAACCTCTAGAAGCACAGATAAAGTTAAGCATGCCATACAGGTACTGCTTTCAAGAGGCTCATGAGTTTTCCGCTGATGGTAGCTCTACCAGCCTATTCTCCCTCACTTTGCAGGAGAGAGGAGGGTGTGTATGCGATGGTAAAGCGTTTTATAATTATGAAGTGGCTGGAGAAGTCTCCTTAGCCCATCAAGGATCAGAATCCAGACACAATTGATTTTTCAATTGTCATAGACCTAGAGGTATAGCGGTGCTTAACAGATTAGAGCGACAGCTCAGGAATATTCAGCATTAAGGATTCCCCATTTTTCCTACTAATATCGTTTTTGTATGTAAGTCAGAGATCACTGAGTACTAATAAATTATTTTCAAAAGCCAAAACATGATTGCAAACAATTACCTCGATAGAAAAAAATACGAAGATGGTCCTTCTCTTTCTTTTTTTCCGTTCTAAAGCAAATGGCATTAACTATTAGAAATATTCTAAAAGGAGTTTTTTTTTTCAAAAATCAGTAAGTTTTTTTTAGTAAATACATTATAGCCACTATGTCGCTTATGTTACGCGTGCGAGCGGTATTATTGTCTTTTTTCTTCGCTCTGAGAAGTCATATCTGTATCCCTTTCTGTTTCGACTGAAGTAAAATTCGTAAGGTTTTTTTTATACTAAGTACCCACTAGATGACAAACAAGCTGACGGCCCACCTGATGGTAAGCGGTTACCGCCGCCTATAGACACCTGCAATAACAAGGAAAAATTACTCGATGTTGCAGGTGCGTTGTCATCCTGGGGCCTAAGATGAAATGCCGTCCATGCCCAGTAATTACACTGGCTACCTTTCCAATCCAAAACACAGCGAACTGTTTCACAGCTGAAATAAGAAAGGCGGTGGTACCTACCCAGACGACCCTACATACGGGCCTACCACCTAGTACCGCCAAAGGTCGATTCTGCATACCAATATTACCAATACGCCACCTGGAAAGTCGAAACTGACATAATAGTAGGTGTCTGGCAGCTGCTCCACCAGCGGGATGAAGGTAGCGGCGCTGTCCAGGAACCCGTGCACCAACAGCGCGGGGGGTAGATCCTGATCACCCCAAGAGATGGCTGCAGACAAACAGACATGATGGCGTAATTTATCAAGAGACGCGTGGAGACATGAGGAGCTCGGTGGCGTAGTGGTTTAACACGTTCATTGCCAATCTCGAGACGTCGCGTGTTCTCCATGCTTTTCAAATTGGCCCTTCACGCGACGTCGCGAGAAGTGTCCAAACAGTTTTGTATGAAATGTTTTGTATGAAGAGTATTGCGTCGGCCAGCGCGTAATCGCTGTTGTGTTGTTTATGGGCCTCTAGAGAAAGGATTGAGGTATCACAAAGTGGGCGTGGCCATTAAGGATCATGCGATGGTGCTAGTGTTCCGTAATTGGTTTATGTGGCTCTATTTGCGCCACAAGTAGAAAACTCCATTCAATGTGTTAAGCGCCCTGAGGGCCTAGACAAGATGCCATTTGACAATCGCTATCGTTATCGCTTAATGGGAAATGTATGGGATTTGACATTTTAGATCGAAACTCAATCGAGGGCTTATGTCAAATCCCATACATTTTTCTCTTAGCGATAGCGACAGCGATAATCGAAAGGCATTTTGTCTAGACCCTCTGGTTTCGATTACGAAAATAAAGGAACTTTCGCCATGATCAGTTCTGGGTTGAGTCAGTCATTTGCAGAGGTCGGAATTAGGTAGAGTTATTTATGTACTTGCATCGAAATGTTGATATTAATATGGCTCTTCCCGGGATTTCAAATTTTTCAACTTCAGACATCCGATGTGGTTGATGAAAACTTGGCCATTTTGGCGTGCAGTGGTTCAAGTTGTATAAAAGTAAATAACTTTTTTTTCAATAAATCACGGTATTTTTCTGCTCTTTAAAATTAATCTCGGGATTTGAGGCATATCCATTTCATCTTTCGCTGTATGAAATTAGTGTAGTACCTAAGTACATAAATAACTCTATCTAATTCCGACCTCTGGTCATTTGTAATCTTGAGCTCCTCCGTGCTTCTGAACGCAGGTTAAGCCGTTGGTTCCGCTTGTTATTGCAATCATTTAACCCACCAACCCGCATTGGGTCAATGTCGTGGTGTTATGGCCCACACCTAATGTGATTCAGCCATGTACGAAGGCCCGCGCCCAGCAGTGGGACATCTATAGTCTGGTGATAAGGATGGAGTAATATACACAGTACACACACAAAAAAGGTCGAATTTAAATTTCGATAACTTCCTTGTTTATGCTGTAGTATACATAAATAACAAGTAAGTAGTTTTATGCTCGTTTTCACTAGCTTTTGCTTAGCGTGAAGGGTCTCTTAACGATTTTTTATCTCAGTCTTTCTGAAGGAGATAGAAAGAGACAAATGTCGTTAAGAGTCACCTAAGCCTAGGGATTGTTTAATAAAAATGGACTAATCTCTAATGCTTCTGAACAATTAAGCACTTACCAGCTACTTTCCCCCATACAGTATCCACGGTCCACTCCTTACTCTTTTTCTTTGACATTTTTTAATCACAAGTAAATATTTTTAACAAACAGTAATTTTATCAATAGAATAGTGTTAGGAATAAGTAACAACGCAAAATTAAAAAATATCTAATCGTGTTTTTAATTGTGACGCTCTTTATTAAGGTCGCTTCTATAATAATGGTAAATTGGAAAGATAATTTTTATCTTTTACAAACACGTATTTTTTATCTTTTGATTTTTAAAGACTATTTCATATTTAATCTGACAATAAGGTTGAAATAGCACTGGAAATTACGAAAAAGGTTCATTTACGTTCTCTTGTTGCACCCGGCGAACGATGCACCTTTAGGGATGACATTTTTTGCAATACCATTCGGTCGTAGCAAAACTTATGATTAGGTCTTGCTCTTGGTGTATAATTCAAGCTATCTAATCTATATCATTATGTTTATGTCGCCGACGTCTGGTTAAATCAACCGCTTAACTGGACGGCTAGCCCGTTGATTAAACGCCGGCATCTAATTGAATGCCTAGCCCAAAAGATAATTGAACAAGACAAGACTCACTTAACGTTTAACTACTTACTACTACGTATTAAATGGATCGTCTTGTAATGAAAAGTTTTGGTGTAATTGATAGGTTCAAGGCTATTTTTTTTATGACCACTTATAAACGACATCGTTTTGGTTCTAAGTGGTCATAAAATAAACCTTGAACCTCAAACCTCAAACCGTCACACAAAACCTCTTCGACTTAACGACCTGCCTAGGCGTCCAATTGGATGGCTAATTTAAACCAAACGGCTGACATGACGTTCAGCCATCTTGTTTAACAACCTTTTGATTGGATGCCGGCGTTCAATGATCGGGCTAGGCGTTCAGTTGAGCGGCTCATTTAACCAGACGGCGGCGACATTTATACTGATTAGGATCTTAGGAATAAATTTTATTAAAGCGTCCTAAAACTGGTCCATTTGCACACCCTTCTCATTATACCTAGTATATTGTTTAATTCAATAGTCAATGCATTAGTTTTTATTGTTTTAAGACAGTCTATATTCCTACATGATTGGTTAGATGCGATGTTACTTAATAGACATAAAACGATTATTTTATCTCAACGTCAACTCTACTATCTACATTATCACTACAATGTTCCGTGTTTTGTAGGTATATTATCGCGTGTGTGAATAGTGAATGGTTTAAGACAGCTTAGTAATTGTGTTTTTTTTTTCTATAATGAAGATCAAAGAAACGGAAAAGGAATTCAGTGTACAAGCTCCTTGGGGGAAAATTTCTGGTGAGTCTCTTATATGCTGTTATATTATACATAAAATGTAAAAATAGTATCTATACTATGTGCATGATTAAAAATATATGTTAAAATTAAATACCTAAGAAAACAATACCTACTAACATACCTAAGAAAATAATTCTAATAATTTAGTTTCTAATGTTAGGTACTTTAAAATAATAGTATTAATAATAGTTAAGGTTTTAATATGAAAAATATAATTATTAGCATCAGTTATATGCATATGTCAGCTAATAATTTGCTACGCCCTTACAGGGTGTTACTTACATGTACTTACCTACAATACTATGTCTTATTGTTGTAATTGAAACACGTAGTGACTTGCAATAAAGAATATGAACATGGGTCTAGCAGATAAAATATTATGACACTGGGCCTTCTTCTGAAGTCACATTCTACATCTTAAATAAAGTAGGCCCCTTTCTCTCGAGTAGATATAGGAAAAAAATAACAAGAATAAGAACTGTGAAATAACCCATAGCTTCTAATGTATAAAATTTATAATGGAAATAAAAAAATTATTTATATTATTTAAGGTTTAGAAAAATTTAAATAACTGGGTGGATCTTGGGTATTTATAATTATTATTAATAATAATAATAGTATTCATACACTCACCTATTATCAAGCCCCAAGTAAGCATTACTAGGAGCTTGTTTCATAGATACTAGTTATCAAAGAAATATCGACAATAATATGTATACAGGCTGGTGCCGTCTATACGACAATAAATAAAACATGGGCTCTATTGGTTCATAGAAATGGTTTGCCAATGTTATTTTATCTCATACAGATGTCATGAAATCATCAAATGAATAACATGTTTTTTAAAGTGGCAAACCATTTCTATAAACTAATATAATTATATAACCCATGTTTTAATTAATAATCGTATTGACGGCATCACGCTGTATGTTTAACATGTTCCAGGTATAGCATGGGGAAACCCATCGAACCCTCCAGTACTGCTCGTCCATGGGAAGTTGGATGTGTGCACAGGCTTCCGTCCCCTTGTGGCTCTCCTCCCTGATCGGTTCTACTACGTCGCTTTTGATATACCAGGAAATGGAAGATCAGAGCCCCTGCCTAGGGGCGTCCGGTATACCGTCTTGGACCTGGTGCCGAGTGTGATGGTTGTGATCAAGCATTTTGGATGGGACAGGTTTATTTACGTTGGACATTCGCTTGGAGCACTAATTGGTGAGCTTTACACTAGATAGTAAGCAAGGAGGAGCTCCATGATTACTATTACGAAAATAAAGCCACTACTTACTTTTACTAATTTACTAGGTGGTAGGCCCAATCTGGGGGTGGATTGGTGAAATTGCTTCGGCAGAGCCCAGGCTACCCCCGTGAAGGGCAGTGGAGTTACCGGAAAGTGTTAGTGGGTCTTCCTAGTGCCAATACGATCAGGCACTTGGCGACCCCCACACACGCCCGTCGCTTATCCAGCGGTGGGTAGGTCCGTAAGCGGATTCCCCCCCGAATAATAAAAGGGTGGTTGGCCCACATGGTGGGTCGTCTGGGTAGGTACCACCGCTTTTCTTTTTACAGCCGTGAAACAGTTCGCTGTGTTTTGGATTGAAGGAAAGGTAGCTAGTGTAATTACCGGGCATGAAAGGCACTTCATCTTATGCCTCAGGATGACAACGCACCGGTAATGCCAAGTGGTTTTTTCCTTGTTATTGCAGACGACTTCCCATGGTGGGCCGTCAGCTTGCTTGTCATCTAGTTATATAAAACAAAAACATTATTCGCATGTCCATATAATGCACTTCACACCAGGTGGTGTTGAGTCGTTTTTTGTGCTTTGTAGGTACCTGTAGATAAAAATATGCTGAGTCTTTAATATTTCATCAGGTAAATACTTCAACATAGCGTTCCCAGACCGCATCACTCGTGTGGTGGAGATCGACCCGGTACCAGCGCATCATAATTGGGCCACCTCCCGCGAGGGTCTCCGGAACTGGTACCATGCTTATTACGGCTCCTACGACGAAGGGAGGTACCATAAGTTCCATGGAGGAAAGGAGACTGCACCCAAATATACTTATGAAAAGGTATGCTTTTAATGAACCGATAACCACTATACGGCTCTGGAACTCTATACCTGAAAGTCTGCGGAAATCCAGAAACAGGACGCTCTTCAAGAAGGAATTGCGTACCTACTTCTTAAAGTCACTTGAGTAGTGACTAGCATGTTATTTCATCTTCTTTTTTTTAGGTATTGATATTTTTTTATTTGCATGTAATTTTGTTACTTATGTGTATAATTTATGTAGTATATTTATATATTTAGTTTATTTGATATATATGTATAGCTATTTTAACTTGTTTAGTTTAGTTTTTTCGAAATATTTTTTTTTATTGCTGTGCACCGCTTTTTCAGTTTTCTGCTTAGCCACTGGTTGACTGGTAGAGAATGCCATTAGGCGTTAAGTCCGCCATTTGTACATATTTTTTTCATTGTGCAATAAAGTTTTAAATAAATAAATAAATAACGCAACTTTCTGAGTTCGATAAAGTTTCGGCATCTCACCTGACGATAAGGCTGAAGATGAAAGCGAGCTACACCCGGATTCCTCAACCACAGAGGAACTGGCTATCTTACTACCAACTGCCGGAACACAAGAATACTGTTAACATTATTGTAATAAAGGTAGATATAAATGTCGCAGCCGTCTGCTTAAATCAACCAACCAATTGGACGGCTAGCCCGTTGATTGAACGCCGGCATCCAATAAAACGGCTGAAGTACAACTAGCCAAGTCATTGAGCGCAACGTTTAACCAGATGGCTGAACGTCATGTCAGCCGTCTGGTTTAAATTAGCCATTCAGTTAGACGCCTAGGCAGGTCATTTAAATCGAGGGGGATTTTTTGTGACTGTTTGGGTGATTGGTATGTTCAAGGCTAATTTTTATGACCACTTAGAACCAAAATGAGGTCGGTTATAAATGATCATAAAAAATTACTTACCTTGAACCTGCCAATCAATCCAAAACCTTTGAGTACAAGACGATCTACTTAATACGCCAAGTCGTTGAACTTTAAGTGAGTCTAGTTCAATTAACTATCGGGCTAGGCATTCAATTGGATGCCGGCGTTTAATCAACGGGCTAGCTGTCCAATTAAGTGGCTAATTTAGCCAGACGGCTATAACATAGATACTACGATCCAAAGGGAGTCTTGTTCATCACACTAAATTACAACTTAATATAATTCTAAATGTGGATACTTTCTAAGACTATATTCTAAGACTATTCGTAATTTACTAATATTTTATTTTATTTTATTTACTAATTGTTGAAGTAGTCATAAGTTTCCCAAATAAATAAATAAACCAAGCAGAAAATGTCTGCTCCCACTAGGAATTGAACATTGGACATTTAGATTTGAAGCAGATTCGATTAGATCAGAGGTGGTTGGTTGGACATCTAATCTAATGAGCCTGTTTGTCAAAGGCTTACGAACTGCTCGCGTGGATACTTACTGCGGTAATGTAATAAGTTTCATGCGAATCGAAATCGAATCCTGATCAGCCCCTTTATTCAGATACTGTCGGATCGCGGATTCAATTCGGAAAGTCACATGCTGTCTCGTTTTGACGCACTGTGATAAAAAGTGACAGGTATCCGTATCTTTTCCGACAGTTGTGACTTGTGAATAAGGGGGCAGGAGCTGCATAAAAAATCAAACCTACCTTTTTTTATACCACTAAGGTGGCAATCAAGCATACGGCCCACCTGATGGTAAGTGGTCACCGTAGCCTATGGACGCTTGCAACACCAGGGGTATCACTTGCGCGTTGCCGACCCTGTAAAAACCTTTTCACGCCTTTTTTGAAGAACCCCATGCTGTACTCATTTGAGAAAACCTCAGCAGGGAGCTCATTCCATTCTCATTCTACCTGTACCTGGCCTCTTATTATCTTATTTCTTGTCTTTATATGTATTTGTACGCCACAATGCAATGGCTGAAACACGTAGGGCAATGATTATTTTAATTAAGACCTACATTGTAAAACTATGTACACTCGTGCTTTCACAAGTAAATGATTACTCACTTACTTACTTAGCATGGCAAGCTTCCTGGGAAGTGTACAAACGTTTCTCTCTCTTCATCTGAGAGAAAGAAAGGGATACTAAGTTCCGTTCCGAGGTCTGCGAGTGGGATTTGTCGTGAATAAAAGCCAAATCGCTCTTATACGTGTATTCCAGGAAGCCAATTTACATAATAACACAAAGACTTAGTATTTACAGAACAAAACAATGATAGCGCGGTTCAACGGATGATAACGCGATCTATTATCCAAATTATGTATCAATATTGTGTAAAACAGTTCAAATTTGCTTCGTATATCTATGTAATTGACATTTATGTATTTTGTATTAATATATTAAAAACCAGTATTATAAGTTAATTATTATCATTTATATAATATAATTATATATTATCTAAAACTTGTACACTACGCAATTTTATCTCTCTTTACCATGTTTGTCTACTAAACATGGTAAAGGGAGATTTTGTCTACAGCCGGCGCTAAAAGTGCTGGTTGTCAGATATCTGCACATACATTTCTTCTAAATCCGCCTTTTTGCAACTACAACCACTGGTTACAACTAAAATTATTGCCTTATAGCTAAAGTTTCTTCTTTGCAGGCTCAGGAAATGATGATGAAGACGAGAAAAATGACAAAAGAGGCCACAGAAAATGTGCTCGAGAGATGTTTGGAGCCGGCCGGAGACGGCCTCTATAGGTATATGATTTTTGTCACACCTATATAATTAACAGACGTAGCAGACGCGGACGGATCTGATTATAACTGGTAAACAGACATCCCATATTATGTGATGTCATAGGCCAATCGTTGAACTGGGTGATCATCTAAACTTTAGGCTTCAGTATTTTTGAAGGCCTACCTTGAAACGTTTTCCAAAGTTCCATTCGAGCGTCTGGATAGTTTTAAGCAGTTACCGAACAATATAACACTTTCTCTTCGCTTATAGAGTAGCGTGCCCGAACAAATTTAAGAAACTTCATATACAAAAAACTTATTCCAATATAAAGGAATATTTTAATGGCAAATTTTTTGATTGACTTTACTGTGACGCTTTATAACTTAATGACTATATCATTATTACCTAAAATAAAATTGCTTTAACTGACATAACTATTTAATAATTGATTTGTTTGACAATGATTTATTATATTAATTTTATCAATAATAATGTAATGCAGTTAATAATAATATAATTCAAATACGTTTAATTTGATTTGTTTCATATGTTATTGCATAGTTTCATATGTTATTGTTGCTTTTTTATATATCCATTTTCGTTAATAATTTATTTTACCTAAATTCACGAATGCCTTAAAAAGTTGTTGTAACAAATTTTTACGTGACTAAATGAATATGAATATAATTCTCATCTGAATATTTCAGAATTGAATTATAAATAATTGTATTAGGTACACTTCCCATGTACCTACTTTGTTTGCGACGAGTTTGCGATATATCAGCTCTGTTGCCTTCTAATATGTTGGTAATTAAAATGACAACAACTTATGGCAGCATTTTTATGCTCGTGTTTTATTCTCGTTTGAGTAAGTTTAAGGGTACATCAAAGTGGAATCGACTTAACCAATATCTCTTAGGTCCCATTAAGACGTTTTTCAAACGCATATCATCACGCTTAGCAGAATATCTTTTTAGGAGAATTTGGATCCGATTTCAATCTCCGAAACTAGGAGTTTCTAAGTTTACCTTATACCTTCTTCTAGATTCACCTACGACCAGAGAATGAAGGAGGTGACAGTCCTGCCCTTCTCTGGGGAGATCCTGAAACAGATCTACACAACGGCGACAACTCCAACCTTCGCCGTAATAGCCCAGGGGGAGATGGACCGAGGAATGTACGACAACGTACACTTTGTATGGCAGGAAGAGCTATGGCGTAACAACAATTATACTAGTAAAATAGTGGAGGGAGGTCACGACGTTCATATTTATAACCCTGAATGTATGGCTGATGATATTTCAAAGTTTCTGCTAAAGCATTATCAATCAAAGTTGTGAATAAATAAGTGATAATTGAGTTTGAATTTCATTGAATTTGCCTAAGTTTGAATAAGGCGATTCACAAAATCGGAAAACATACGCTACTGTTACCAACAAAAACAATTTAGACCTAAAAAATATATGTAACATTGTTGAAGTTGTACCGTTTAGAAAATTTATAAAAATCGTCAATATTGATTCCAATTTTTTTTGAAAATGTTAGTGTTATTAGATTACTGACGTCAATTATAACAAAGTCAAAGTCAAATATTTATTTTGCTCACTAAGTGTACATACAGTTAGTAGGTGTTATACTAATTTACAATAAGTATTGCACTTAAAACTTAGCAACCTTTTATGAAAAGTATTGCAAAAAAGAAAAAAACTTGTGTAAAAGGGCTATGAGATATAAAACTTAATATGTTTATAATTAGCTAAAAAATTTACCTGAGTATCTCTTATTATTGATATAGGTACTAAATGACTTATTTAAGATACCGGATAATATGTCATAGAATTATAATTATTGTAGGTACCACCTTTTTATTCATTTTTTAAAATCAAATATTCATCTAGTTTGTAAAAGCACTTATTTATTAAATATTGTTTCAATTGTTTATTAAAATTAACATATTTTGATTCTTGTTTAATAGTTTGGGGTAATTTATTATATAATTTTATGGCCATATAATATGGGCTGCTATGTAACATTGGGCCTAATTCTGGGAACACACTTTAATTCTAAATTTAAGTACAGTATATCTCTTTCTCGCAATAAGTAATAGGAAAAAAATAGCAAGAATCTGTTTAGAGCTGTCACTTAAATTTAGATAGATTTCAAAGAAACCATAGACAATTTTAGACGGCATGTACGGAGGTGCCTCCTAAACACTGCATTTTAGCACGTTCAATAAGGTCGAAAATTGAACGCACCTTTCTAAATGTCAATTTATATGACAGCCATCCTCTTCTTTTTCATTTTGAGAGAAAGAAATAGACTGAACTTAAATTTAAACTTAGCATGTGTTCGCCAGAATTAGGGCCATTTTTATTCTGGATTGTAGGGTGCATAGTCTGCTTTTATATTTTTGTGAAGGAATTTATATTTTTGTGAAGGAATTTATGTTTTTGTGAACGAATGTAACGTTGCGAACTAGGTGGTAGACCCATATGTAGGGTCGCCTGGGTAGGTACCACCGCCTTTCTTATTTCAGCCGTGAAACAGTTCGCTGTGTTTCGGATTGAAGGGAAAGGTAGCCAGTGTAATTACTGGGCATGGACGGCATTTCATCTTAGGCGTCAGGATGACAACGCACCTGCAATATCAAGTGCTTTTCCTTGTTATTGCAGGTGTCTATAGGCGGCCGTAACCGCTTACCACCAGGTGGGCCGTCAGCTTGTTTGTCATCTAGTTGTATATAAAAAAAAAAAAACAATAATTATGACAACTATGAATAAAAACATACATATTTATAGAATATATCAATATTTTCAGTAAAAGAATGACTAATCACAATATCCCTGTTTGTTGTGTTCCTGTTACAAATTACATCGCCAGTGCTCATTGAGGGTGTATAGTGTAGGGTGCCAAGTATTTAGAGTAGTTAATGTTGAGGATAACTATACAATGAGAACAATCTTAGTTATAGAAAACATACTGTTTTGTATAGTATTATCTATGCTGAGCTGTGACTTAGAACTTCTCCTTCTTATCTGTGGCTTCCGCTGATGATGATTAACACATGTTACAGTTGTGAGTTTTACTTTAATAAAACATTTACTTTGATTAAAACCAACTCTTTACTTATCTCGCATCTCCCACGGAACATAATCCGGTATAACATAATACGGTTATGGGCCCAGAGCATGTAAATATGGAGAGTTCATTTACAACAACGGCGACGAAGCTTGACGGCCCGTCGAATTGGAACGTGTGGCGTTTCCAATTAAAAGTGTTATTGAACAGTTTGGAGCTGTGGGATATTGTTTAACATCCCAAGTCCAGAGATGCGGCTAAAGATAAAGAGTGGCTACAGAAGGATGCGAAAGCCCAGGCGATCATTTTGTGTCGAGACTCAGTGGAAAGGTCATGGTGCATGTTTTGAACTGCACTACAGCGGCAGACACATGGAAGAAATTATTGAGTATCTTTGAATTGAAGTCGGCCAGCAGTCTACAGTTAATACAACAGAAATTCTTTTCTTATAGTTATATGACTGGACAGTAAATCTTAATACAACAGAAATTCTTTTTTTATAGTTATATATTATATGAGGAGCTCGGTGGCGTAGTGGTTTGAGCGCTCTGGTTTCGATCACGAAAACAAAGCAACTTTCGCCATGGTTGGTCCCTGGATGGGTCAATCAAATTTAGAATCTTGAGCTCCTCCGTGCTTCGGAAGGCACGTTAAGCCGTTGGTCCCGGTTGTTACTGCAACCGCTTTAACCTACCAACCCGCATTGGGCCAGCGTGGTGGTGTTATGGCCCAAACTCCTCATGTGTTTCTGCCATGTAGGAAGGCCTGTGCCCAGCAGTGGGACGTATATAGGCTGGTGATGATGATGATGATGATGATATGACTGGAAGTACAATGGGTGAACACCTATCTAAATTAGAAGACTTGGCATGTAAAGCTTCGGAGCTTGGCCAAACTATTGACCCCCGGATGATTATAATAAAAATATTAATGTCTCTTCCGTCTCAGTATCGTCATTTCATAAGTGCATGGGAGTCGGTAGAAGAGTCACGACAAAATCTTAATGAGTTGACGTCCAGATTACTGATAGAAGAAGAGAGACTAAAGGAACATGAACCATCAACATCATCATCATTATTGGTGAAAAATACTGGAGGTAATAGACATATAGAACAGAAGTCAAACAAAAGTGATAGTGTGGAAATAAAGTGTTATCAGTGTGTTAAAAAAGGTAATTTTAAAAGAGAGTGTCGTAATAGAAAGTCTAATGACTGTGAAAAAGTTGGACATGTTTACAAAGACTGTAAGAGTAGAATAAATAGTCATAGTAAAAATAATAAACATAATAATACACATAATGCATACATAACAACCAATTTTAATTGTGAAATAGGGGGGATAATGGACACAGGTGCGTGCGTCCACATGTGTGCTTTTCAGGAATTGTTTAGCGAATACAGTCTAACTCTAAATGAGAGATTTGTTACAGTAGGTGATGGAAGAAAATTGAAAATACACGGTGTAGGAAAAATTGAATTTTTTACATATAATGGACAAAAACATGTACCTTCAATTCTCTCAAATGTATTACATTTTCCTGATTTAGCTGTAAACTTGTTTTCCGTTGGCTGCGCAATAGATAAAGGTTATGTTAGGACTTATAACTACATGTAAAGAAGGGTGCCAATTTACTTTCAATGGGGATGTAACATGTACGGCAACAAAAGTCGGCAATTTAAATATTATGAATATTATGTGTCAACAAAATAAAACATTACTAACATTGTCTGAATGGCATGAACGTCTGGCACATCAAAATTTTAAACAGGTTAGACTTAAATTAGTATTAAATAATATAAAATATGATGGGCAAGCAGAAATATGTGAAGCTTGTGTGAGGGGGAAACAATCTAGGTTACCTTTTTATAGCAGTGATTTAAAATCCAAAGACATAGGTGATATTATCCATAAGGATCTCTGTGGTCCAATGGAGGTTGATTCAGTTGGTGGGTCAAAATATTTCCTACTCTTAAAAGATGATTTCAGCAATTATAGGTATGTCTTCTTTTTAAAATCAAAGTCAGAAACAGTAGATAGAATCAAAAAAATTGTAATATTAGTGGAAAGACAATACAATATAAAGTAAAAATATTGAAGTCAGATAATGGTAAAAAGTTTTTGAATTCAGAGCTAAAGAACTTTGTGGAACACCATGGAATGATCCACTAAACTACGGTAGGATACACTCCAGAACAAAATGGAAAAGCCGAACGAGAAATGAGAACATTGGTTGAAGGTGCTAGGACTATGATCGAAGCTAAAAGACTAAATAAAAACCTATGGGCAGAAGCAGTAAATATGACTGTTTATGTCTTGAATAGAACTAGAAAAAGCAAGATACAAGGAAAGACACCATATGAGCTATGGACAAAAACTGATTATAACATACAGAAGTTAAATAGAATTTTTGGAACAGAAGCTTATATACCTAAATAATAATATCGATATTTCGATACCTATATTGATATTTTATCAACAGTCCTAGTTAGGTAACACCGTCTTTCCTATATCGGGCGTAAAACAGTTCGCCGTGTTTCCGATTGAAGGGAAAGACTGCCAGTGTATTTACTGGGCATGGAAAGCATTTTTATCTTTGGCCTCAGGATAACAAACTTACATAAAGATATTGCTATCAATAAAAAAACCTTTGAATCACACGCATGTGAAGAAATACAACTGTTATCTAATCTGTGGAATTACTATCAAATATTGCCAATGGGTAGTGGATAACTTTTTTTATTTCTTAATTATGAAGTTTAGAGCTCTAAAAGAAATATTGCAAAGGAAATCATCATCATCATCATCACCAGCTTTGATAATTTTATGACATTTGTATGAAATAATGCTGCCAAATACAAATGTCATGAAATTATCAAATGAATATGATATTTTTGAAAGTGGCAAACCATTTCTATGGACTAATATAGCCCATGTTTAAATTTATTGTTCGCATTGACGGCACCAACCTGTATATTTATATATTATTGTCAATAATTTATTAATATATTTTTATACATATTTTTTTAGACATACACATGCACACACAGTATAGTTAATGTTATAAACTAATTCTACTATTTTATTTTAAACAGTTTAATTCTAACAGTTTTATTCAGCTTGTTATTGCTTTTCTCATTTAATTTTGTCTGTGAACAAGCCCTTGGGTTGTAGCAGAATATCGGTGCCTTACTTAGATCCCGTGGTTTGAGTGAGAATCAGTCACTGAGCTGCGACCCTTTTAAATTCCGCAACACACAGATGTGATAATCGTTTTTTGTGTACCTACCTATTCGTTTGTTTTATGTTATTATGTAATTTTGTTATGTGTGTGTGATAAAGAAATAAATAAATGTTTTTTTTTATATATTATGTTTGTAGCGTATATTTTCCGCATTTGTGAAAAATAGCGCCATATTCAAACTTAGGCAACGTCCCTATTTTCATTGTACTTTATAAACGAATGAAGCACGAGTATTTTGTGAATTATTATCCCCACAGTTTTGTGGTTCCCTCTCCCCAATCCCCAGAATCCCGCACAAATGGCGTACAAGTAGGCCACGGCGACACGCGAAGTAATGACCCAGGTCAAATGCAATCGATGAATCGTGCATTATTAGGTGAATTATTGAAGGAAGCATGGTGAAACCCTTGGGGTGGTTTGTGCACGTGTGTCTCAGTAGACAGAAAATTAAGCGTAAAAGTTTGACCTTAAACGGTACTTGTACCGTTCGTAATAGAGGTGAATTTCGTAGTACAACTTTCACATTTGATGTGTTTTGGAAATTAAAAAAAAGAAAATATCTAAACAAGAAAAAAATCACGGTGAAATCGAGTTTTGTTTAAATAAGAACTACTTAATGTTAAGATTCCTAATGATAATTTTGGATTTGTCTGATTGTATAGTGCTTGTAATTAAAGCCATACATTTTTTAAAGTTTACGTAGCCAAATAAAATTTTAACAAACCCAAAACGCTGATGTCCGTTTTCATTAACCATTCCTTAGGTTCGGGTAACTCTTAACGACGTTTGTCTCTTTCTATCTCCATTAGAAAGACTGAGTTAAAAATTGCTAAACACGAGAAAACGAGAGTGAAAACGAGCATAACTCTTCCTATTTTAGGGTTCCGTACCGAAAGGGTAGAACGGGACCCTGTTACTAAGACTCCGCTGTCCGTCCGACCGTCTGTCACCAGGTTGTATCTCATGGACCGTGGTAGTTAGACAGTTGAAATTTTCACAGATGATGTATTTCTGTTGCCGCTATAACAACAAATACTAATAAGCAGAATAAACTAAATATTTGAGGGGGCTCCCATACAACAAACGTGATTTCTTTGCTTATTTTTGCTGGATATTGATAACGACAACAGGTACTTAGACGCTCGTTTATGATAATGGTATGGAACTGTTCGTGCTCGAGTCTGGCTCGCACTTGGTCGGTTTTTTATGACAATGATTTCAAACAAGCGTAGGTACGGCCCGCCCGATGGTAAGCGGTAGGGCCTCCTTTGTTAACGCAGACGGACACTGAACAGCAGTACGATTCACGAATAGACAGTATTCGACATCAAGCTTGACGACTGACAAGATGACGAGCCGCCATTGATTTTGACGTTAGAGCTCAGCTTTGCGTTTCTCTAAAGTCAGCAGCTATGCGATTCTCTTAGTCAGCAGCCATAGATTCGTGGCTGTCGGCAGCGCTGTCATACCTTTTAGCGTTTGTTTGACAACTGTTTGTGACACCAGCGTTCCGACGACGAGCACGGCATGAATCGGAACTGAAAAGTTGTTGATTTTTATTACCTTTATGTCAGAATCAATCAAATATTGAATGAAGTCATTGCGATACAATTTTAACACAACAAAAACGAAATCGAAAAATATCGATTGTACTTCATGTCGTATAACCAAAACAGAGACAATCATACACAGCCATGAGATCGACATAAAAATTAGTGAATACGCTTTCGCGCAGCGCAGTGCGCAAACGTCAAAATCAATGGCAGCTCGTCGTCTTGTCAGACGTTAAGCTCGATGTCGAATATTTCTGTTTGTGAATCACATTGCAGCACTGCGCGCACCTAATCGCACTAATCTTTCCGTCGATTTCTTTTGTCTCTGTTTCGAAGTACAATTAAAGAAATACATTTTTTCTACTTATTTTTCTATTTAGTTTATAGTTATCTTAATGACTCCATTTTATATTTGATTGACTTTTACATAAAGATATAAGAATTAACAATTTCACATTTTAATGTTTTTGATGCGTTTAAACGCCTACTTCATTGTAACAATTACAAATAAAGAAAGAAAACGATGAAAAATATATGTCCCAGGCGGAAATCGAATCCACGTCTCCTGATTTCCGGCCAAACCCGATTACCACTACGCCACCAGAGTACTAGGTATATAACTTGCTAATTTCTTCACCGCTTTCTTTCCTTTTCTAACGTTTTTAGAGCAACGGTTATCTCACCACTCATTTAATTCATTATGAAAGTTAGTTGAAGTTATTTATTCATCGTTTTCTTTCTTTATTTGTGATTGTTACAATTAACAACTTTTTAGATCATGGTCGTCGTCAAAACGGTTATCGAACAAACACTAAAAGGTTTGATAGCGCTGGCACAACCCCCGATTTAAGGCTGCTGACCTTAGAGAATCACTTAGCAGTTATCCTCGTTGCGCAGTATTCCTTATGTGAGTATGGATGAATGTTCACGCACCAGACATACTCCCAGCGTCGTTAAGAATAAGAGGCATTTTCATACCCTATAACCCTATAGATGCTTGTATTGCTTTAGGCACTACTCACACGTTGTTTCTGTAGCCTATAGACGCTCGTAGCACCTTGGGAACTACTCACGTGTAATTACCGTAGCCTATAGACGCTCGTAGCACCTTGGGAACTACTCACGTGTTATTACCGTAGCCTATAGACGCTCGTAGCACCTTAGGCACTACTCACGCGTTGTCACCGTAGCCTATAGACGCTCGTAGCACCTTGCGCACTACTCACGCGTTGTCACCGTAGCCTATAGACGCTCGTAGCACCTTGTGCACTACTCACGCGTTATCACCGTAGCCTATAGACGCTCGTAGCACCTTGCGCACTACTCACGCGTTGTCACCGTAGCCTTTAGACGCTCGTAGCACCTTAGGCACTACTCACGCGTTGTCACCGTAGCCTATAGACGCTCGTAGCACCTTGTGCACTACTCACGCGTTGTCACCGTAGCCTATAGACGCTCGTAGCACCTGGGAAACTACTTGCGCGTTGTTATCGTAGCCTACAGACACTCGTAGCACCTTGGTACTACTCACGCGTTGTAACCGTAGCCTATAGACGCATGTAGCACCTTGAGGAGTACTCACGCATTGTCGCTGTAGCCTATAGACGCTCGTAGCAATTTGGGCACTACTAGAGCGTTGTTACCATAGCCTATAGAAGTTCGTTGCTCTTTCGGTACTATTCACGCGTGGTCACCGTAGCCTGTATACTCCCGAAGCACCTTGGGCACGCGTTATTTCCGTAGCGTATAGACGTTGCGCTATGGCGCGGGACGCAGAAGCCCAAATTATGCTTTCCTCTCACGTTCCGCCTCCTCTGCATCTCATTACTGTGTCGTAGAAAGCGAGAATCGCCTCCCATCTGCCACGACTTGTCACTCTTGACCATCTTTACGAAGAAAGTTGAGAGGGAGAGGTTGCCCTCGATCACGGCGGTCAGCGCCCGCCACTCTTCTGCCCATTCTTCAGCTCGATGGCGTAGTAGTTTCAACTACGCAACAAATCAACTTTTACTGCAACCACTTTAACCTCCCGCAAACGGGCCAGCGTGGTGGTGTTATGGCCCAAACTCCTCATATCTTTCTTCTATGTAGGAAGGCATATGCCCAGCAGTAGGACGTATACAGGCAATGATTAATTAAAAACCAATCTTTGAAAGATCTTGTTTTATTTCTAAGTTTACTTAAATTAAGGCAGGTACATCGTGTGCAATAACTTATCTTCTAGTTACAAAGGGATTTTATTTTTACATTGCAATTATATTCAAAATGTCTTCTCTCTCTCTCGAATACGAAAGCAGATGGCAGTGTTGGACCCTTAATACGATTTATTGAAACTAAAATTGGAAATCATAAAAAGAGCGGTTTTTTAAAAACAGATCTTGTGTACTTATAAGTATAACAATTTTGTATGAAAGGAACAATTTTTTATTTTTTTCGCAACTGTCCTTATTTAGGTTTACCTGCACTGTCACCAGAGGGTAAGTTTCAATCGAAATGAAGCGAAAACGATCATCGTGTTCACTTTTCAAATCATTAAAAAAAAGTGGTTGCCAATTCACGATAGAGGCGCTGCTGCCGTTTTCTTTGACAACTTTTTTTGACAATAGGATAGTTGACAACTTTTTTTTTATTTCATAAATAAGAAGTTTATAACTCATAAAAAATATTGCAAAAGAAATAGTATGTCTAAGATCAATAGTTTCATAGATATAATGGTATAAGTATTTGATGTGTTGCGGCGCATCGTACAAAAACGCTCCATAGAAAATCTACGGAACAGGTGACGACACAACATGTTCCCATGTTACTAAGAAATGTATGGACATTCTGACAAAATTGATAATAACTATGTATTATGTATGTTTTTATTAATAGTTGACATAATAGTTTTTGATTAATTTTGACAAAAAAAAAAAAAAAAAAATTAAAACAGTATAACTTCAACAATACTCCTTTTAAGTTTGAATTGTTCTTATGGGTAACAATAGCATATATTTTCCGAATTTGTTCCGAAAAATAGCGCCAAATTCAAACTTAGGCAACATCCCAATTTGACAGTTATCACGACGACGAACGTTTTCGTTTCAATTCGATGGAAAGTTACACTGACCCTTATATCCCCTCTTCCTCCCCCCAACGAAACTTTGAGCAGGGACCTGACTGTGGTCGAACCGCCTTGACGACACAACGGTGAAATGTCTTCGGGCCATCCCGTGATGTCGTCAAGAAGCGGTTAAGAAGGTGCGTCGCTGAGGAGTTTGGTGGGTGAGAGCCCCACACACCCCCTTCTCCCCCCCGGGGTTGGGGGATCGGCTGGTAGAGCTTCTCCTCAGCGTCAAAAAAAAAAAGGGGCACTGTCTTCGTAGTTCCTCGAGACCGTTCCCCATACACTCTGTATCATGATGTTTGGAAGCTTGGATGTTTCAATGTTGTGTTTAATTGATTAAGAGTTTAATATTAAATTACAAAAACTATGTAAAGAGAGTAAATTAGAAAAAGTGGCAGTGTTGCTAAGTGGGAATTTTTTCCCAAATGTCGGGGAGTTTTTCAAATGAAATGACTAAACCTCTTCTGCGTCATGAGAGGGTAGAAATTATGTAAGCAAATTTCCTCTTAAGGATTTAATTTTGTAGGAAAACAATGACATGTTTATCAACATACAAAGGGTATTATAATAGGTACAGGTTCCGCAAGCTCACTATGGCTAATACAGTAATGCATTCTTTTATTCTATGTTTAGCTAAAAATACTGTCTTATTTAATGCAAGATTAACATGCAAGCTGTCATTGTAATGGTTGTGATAATCTAAATCTCAAATCTAAATACAGTATATCTCTCTCTCGCAATACGTAGTAGGAAAAAGATAGCAAGAATTTGTTTAGAGCTGGCAACTAAATTTTGGATAAATTTAAAGTAATCATGGACAATTTTAGACGGAATGTACGGAGGTGCTTCTTAAACACTCCATTTTATCACGTTTAATAAGGTCATAAATTGAACGCACGATTTTAAATGTTTTTAATTTATATTACTGCCATCCTTTTCGTATTCACATTGAGAGAAAGAGATGCACTAAACTTTTTAGACTTAGCCTGTGTTCTCTAAGGTTATGGTCGTATTATCAAAATGATCATGCTGTCGTCTATAGAGGTATCTTCTATGACAAAATTCAACTTTCTTTTATCAATAAAACATAATATTGATAGAAGAAGAACGGTACCACGAAACTGATGCTTAAAATCAAGCGTAGGTACCTATATTATGCAGTGGTTGTATATTACGGATAAATCGAAAGTAACTTATCTTCGTTTCCGTAATTGCAGTTGTTTACAGGTAGCTTATTTATGTGTGAGTAACGTAAAGCCGGCTTATTTGTAAATTTAACTCCTCGTCGCACAGACTGAGTCGTGAAATAAGTATAATCTATTTTTTACGCTGCCATAATTGTTATTCATTTAGGTAAGTGCTTAAATTTAAGGCCGCCAAATGATTGTTTTACAATTACTTTTCTTTATAGTCCGTCATCTCCACCTACTTATCTTTATTCCCATTCATTCTTTACCTATTCGTAGACTAATACGTAATTAGTATAAAATTATAAAAGTATCTAAATATAAAAATGCAAAAGAATCATCTAGTCATATCAAATATTCATCATGTCATATTTTAAGAATTATTATCTTATAGTGAACCCTATTACGGCGATAAGTCAAAATCGACGCCTATTACAAAACCATCTTTATTATCGTGTTTTATTTTTGTTTGGTCAACCAAACAAGGTTACCTTCTTTTGATCACATTACATTAAGAAATCCCTATTTTGAGAAATCCCCATTGCGCGCCTAAAGGCAATAATGGTAGGTAATGCATTTCTAAGAACTGCCCCTAATCTACGTCCATATCGTCAGTAATCTTAGTAGTCTTATATCTTAAGGTTTCTGGTCAACCCAACCAATTCTTCCTCTGCCCAGTACAACCATTAGAACATCTTCGGAATTTTCAGGAACAACTCGCGCCATATGCCAGGACCTCTTCCTAACCTTTGGGGATGACAAGGGAGCTGAAATAACAATAAATACTCAAAATTAATTGATGAGGTTACATTTATCTTTCAAATTGTAAATACAAAGGAGATCGTAAAAGTTTGTATAAGCACCGTGTTTTCGTACAGTTATTTTTGTAAGAAACCATACTATCTACTGCCGCAGTAATTGACTGATTTTTATGCAAAAAATATTTTAATTGCTCGATAAACTACACAGAGGTAGCCATTTTGAAGACAACGAAATGTCAATCACAGATCACTATATGCCAATGTCAAAGTACAATTTTGTTTTTTACGACTTTACATCAGTATGACATAAAATTCTACTTTTTTATTCCGTCGTTATGGCTATGGTACACTTTTGGCTACTTTTGTGAGTTCTATTTTGCCATTTTTATACAATAAATATTTTATTTCCTTATTTTTTGTAATAAAATAAAAAAGTTTTGTGTTAATTAAAGAAAACCATTACAATTTTCTCTACAATTGAAATGGTGCTTATGAGCTGGCCCAAAATTTTACTATCTCCTTTATTGAGCTAGATCTATAAAGTTTCTATAATATGAAAAAGGTTTTGTGTATAAAAGCAAGCGTTTCGGTGTGTCTTAAGGCTACCTACGGTAACCGTTGTACGTAATCAAAGAAAGAAACTCAATTCATCTCAATCCATACTTTTCCGTTATCGTTTGTAAAAGACATCATGTCTGGGACGGTTCGTACAGTAGCTGCTGAAAGGAAAACGACCTATTTTTAACGGAATCCAAAAAGGACGAGGTTCTTAATTCGGTTCGTAGGTACTTTTCATACACCACCTTTTGGATGGCTGTTGTCACCCTTACCACCGACCGATACAAACTGAGGAGTACTCACCGCCGCCACCACGGCGCTGTGATCGCTAGCTGCTCCTGCGCATGAGTGAGCAAGACGCTAACATTACATGTGTTGCTGCTAACGTTGCATATATAGCCGTCTGATATGTGTCCAGCCATGTCGTTATAGTTTCTCGGCAATTCTGTAAAAGAGAATGAATTATGACATATGAAAAAAGCTCGCGAATATGCGGCGTTCTTAAGAGGGGGCATAAATCAAATCACTAATCGTAGATTTCATTTTAATCATATTAAATCAAATCCAAATGAGCTAAAATTTTAAATATGGTAATTACATTATATTTATGAGGGTCGAGTCAGAGCAAAAACATGAATTTATAAAATTTTCTCCAAAGAAACAAATCACAAAGATACCTCTGACTTTCAACGAGATTCAATTTATTGTCCAAATCACATTACTTCACAACAGGGAAAATTGATAAATATGTGAGTCACCATGTTTCCGAGGGCTTCTACTAGCGATTTTTCAATATATGTTATGGTTTGCAAGTATTTAATTCTACGTTCACTCCTGATGTTCGTCTTGTTCTCAAATAATGTTAGAGTTCACTAATCAGTGAAGTGTTTTACAAAAAAATCAAATATTATCTTTCTCGATCTCTTTTTTTATTATAAGTATAGCAAATCTCATGAATATTGAAATATCAAATTAAGCTTAAAAAGCTCAATTAACTATTGGACTCATTCTGAAACGAGTTAGTTTTTTCCAAAATCAGTTAGTTTTTTAATAATTATTTTGCCATAATATTTATTTATATACATGTTATGTGAACTAGCATTTAAAACATGTTGCCAAGGAAAAAATATCTTTTGAATTTATACAAACGATTCTCATTACTCACACAAATAATTTACCCCACCAACCGCTATTAAATCAAATTGTCCACGCGAAGACTTAGGTCTGACAATTTTTCTGGCGCTAACGCCAGAAATTTAAACTATTTTCATTGCTTACTAATAAAAATCTAAACTAGAAAAATTCCTTACCTTACCTTTGTTTGTCATCTAGTTGTATATAAAAATTGTAAATCAACAGATGCAGTTCCTCATTTATATAAATAATATACCCAAATCATTCATATAATTCATATCATTGCTTACTAATAAAAATCTAAACTAGAAAAATTCCCGCAAAAAATATATTTTTTTCAAACATTTATAATAAAGATTTGTTAGGTCAAAATTAAAGAATGTTTTCATAGCTTGATGACATTATGGGATATCGCTTACCTTCCTATACACATAGTTGCTTGTGCAGTTATCCGGATAAGCATTGGGCCCGCAACATGACCAGGGAAATATTGGAGTTTGTGCAGACCTGCAGTTCGAGATTAAATTAAATTAAATTATTCTTTATTTCATACAACATATAGGTCATATAAATAAATTAAGGTACATACAAATAAATAAAGAGTTTCTTTGGACACCGTGCCTTTTTATTGACCTTACAGCCTAGCATTTAGACCATCAAACCGAATAATTTTCATTACGGAACTAACTCTGAATTCCCAAAAAAATAACAGTAGTTTACAACTACGTTATATACAGGATGGTGCCGTCAATACAACAATAAATTAAAACATAGGCTATATTAGCTCAAAGAAACGGTTTGGCACTTTCAAAAACAACTTATTCATTTAATAATTTCACGACATTTCTATGAAAGAATGCAGCCAATATTATGTTATTTCATACAAATGTTATGAAATTTTCAAATGAATAAGATGTTTTTGAAAGTGGCAAACCATTTCTATGAACTATTATAGCCCATGTTTCAATTTATTGTCGTATTGATAGCACCACCCTGTATTTTCGGCATAATTTTTTTCCAAGTTTCATTAGTAGGCTTTCCCTACTTTCCCTTGTTTTTGCTACTTGCATTTGCCAATAAAACAAGGTGTACAGGCCTAGAATATACACACTAACGCAAAGTATAGGTAGGTACATAGACCTTCAAATAATTAGGTACATAGGTATTTGTCTACTTTAATTCACAGCAAGAGTGGAAAACCAGCGTAGGTACTGTTGTACACCCTACTCAATATGCATAAAACTGCTATTATCAACATTTTTAATTATTATAAAAATAATTGCGCCATGTGCCCACAGTTCAGTTACTACCATCCAAACTGTGTCTGCTTATCCGAAGTAAACTGAAGTCATTTGTGACGTTTTTCTTAAATTAACATCAAGTAGTAAAATTTCTGTGTTTTTTAAAAGACTACCGCGCCTGACCTCTTAACAGTAAGTTTTACTTAATTCGCATCATTAATTTACTTTTAGTGTGCACCACACAACCAGGTAATTAACGTTTTAGCACTGGCAATGTTTTCAATTTGACAGTTCAATAGAATGTTGCCAGGAAAGAAACTAAAAGTTCCCCATTTAAATTTTTTCGCATTTACACTCACTTATTGTGCTCGCAGCAGCCGAAAGCTAGTCTTAACGCATGCGTCCACTGTCCGTCTTGCTCCTGAATACCTTTCTGTAAAAGATAAAATCATTTGATAACATAAGATCTTAGACGCAGATTTCGAAACCATCAAACCATCTGACCTTTAAAGTAATTTTAATAAAAATAAATTTTTATGCGTCTCTATTTAAAAGTTCCAAAAGTTGAACTACCGAGAGTTAACCTCAATAAAGTCGCACGTACCTCAATAAAGCCAGATGAGAAGTAGAAGAGCAACGCACACTCTAATAGAAGGAGAAGAACGACTAGGGTTGAGTACTGAAACAAACAGTAAACTTAGAATTTCATTTTAACAGGGATGTTGCCTAAGTTTAAATATGGCGCTTTTTTCACAAATTCGGAGAATATACGCTACTGTTACCCATAAACACCATTATAACTTAGAAGATATGGAATTGGAAGATATGGAAGTTGTACTGTTTTGAAATTTCATAAAAAAAAAACAATTTTTTTTTCCAAGATTTATCAAAAATGTTAAGGATGTTAGATTTCTAACATCAATTAAAACAACTATTATTATGACAACTATGAATAAAAACATATACAATATATGTATTGTATTAATAACTATGGTTATTAATAATTTGATCAGTTGCGAAACGCGTTCGCAACTAGACGCGCGTCGTCACAATATAATGATTAGTAGGTATGGATTATTAGATGGAAGCTTAGTACTTGTTTTTATACTCACCATGAATAATAAAAACATTGATCTATTGAAAGCCCCGTAGAGACCCATGACTGAGATGAAGAGTAAGAAGGTTGCCACGGCAACCACGCTGACTCCCAGCCGGACTGATAAAACTGCTGCTGGCAGCAGCGCCTGCGCAATAAGGTTTGATTAGACGATTTATCATCATCACCACCAGCCTATATACGTTCCACTGCTGGGCACAGGCCTTCCTACATGGGAGAAACACATGAGGAGCTTGGGCCATAACACCACCACGCTGGCCCAATGCGGGTTGGTGGGTTAAAGCGGTTGCAGCAACAACCGTGACCAACGGCTTAACGTGCACGACAAAGCACGGAGGAGCTCGAGATTATAAATTTGATTGACCCATCCCGGGACCGACCATGGCGAAAGTTACTCCGTTTTCGTAATCGAACCCAAAGCGCTCAAATCACTTCGCCACCGAGCTCGATTACACGATTGATTAGAGATATAGAGATTTTAGTTGGTAGTGTTACGTTAGCTACGGTTAATTGTTACGGTTGCTACGGCTGTTACGGTTGCTACGGCTGCTACGGTTGCTACGGTTGCTACGGCTGCTACGGTAACTACTGCAGAAGCTTTTTTGAAACGTTTTTTTTATTTAATAACTTGGTATTTCTTATTTCGAAATAAAAATATAAAATTTGAAGTAACCCCCGACCTTATTAATCATCTATCTAACAATCTAACATCTCATTGAGACTATTCATAAGAGCCAAACACGCTATATCTGCTGTAAGTTTCTGAAGAATTATAGATCCCGCAGACTTTATGATGGTATAGGATCGGATGTCACCGAAGTGACAGTACCTACACCAAATTTCAAATCAATCGGATCTGTGAAAGTTAGTAAAACCCTTTCATCATGTAGAAAATGAGCCGATAGTCATCAAACGCCTGAACTGATCTTCATAAATTATAGCTAAGAACCATCCTAGTTACGTCAGCTTTTAAATAAAAAAAACTGAATCCAAAACGGTCCATTCGTTTAGGAGCTACGATGCTATAGACGGACGTTGGAGGTTAAAAAACTCGTGTAATTATAAAATGTGATTTAACGCTTTTTTAAATTTCTTATTTTCGTTATTAGATTCATGACAGATCACAGTTGTTGGGCGCTTTTATAATTTGTAACGCGACGATATATCGTGGACGGCCACTTTACAACGATAACACAGTTCCCTGTGTTATAAATAAACAAAACATCCATGACTCGTAAACAAATGCTCGTACTCATCATACAAACATTTGTTCCTACCGGGATTCGAACCCGGGACCTCTCGACTGACATTTTTGAGTAATTACACAGTAGCCTGGGGTACAGACCACTCGGCCAGCCGGTCGGAAAATTGCTTTGTTTTCGTAATCTAAGCCAAAGAGCTCAACCCTCCGCACCACCGAGCTCCTCAGGTAGTATAGACTGCCTGAATTATAGACGTACAGTCGACCACAGAAGTAGCTGAACACTTTAGTACCATGTCACAACGACTAGCGTCAATATAGTACGGTAGCAACATAAAGTACGTGCACAAGGTCAGTGCGACATGGTACTAAAGTGTTCAGCTACTTCTGTGGTCGACCGTACCTACAGTTTAGCGGTAACAGATAATGCAAGGCACGGGGTGGTACAACCCAAACCATGTCGTGACGTCACGTCACGTGACCTGCTCAATCACAGACGTGACCTAAATAGGTAGCGGATACTCCCATCCTTATTGTAAGAAAATCAATCATGTTGTTTTATTTATATGAGATCGCATAGTTTTTCAAAAATGATTTTTTTATTTCAATTGATGCTATAGCTCTAAGATATGTAGCGAGATTACCTAGAAGGTTCAATCCTACTTTGAAGAAACTAAAAGTACTTGGAAGGTTTTATGCAGTATGGAACGTTGAAGCCGACAGTGCTTTTTAACCGACTTCAAAAAAAGGTTCTATGTCTGGAACATAGAACCTCCTCTTTTTTGAAGTCGGTTTTTTTGTATGTATGTTCACCGATTTCTCTGTCAATTGTGAACCGATATTCAAAATTCTTTTTTATTCGATAAAGCATACTCCAGAGGTGGTCCCATGGTGATCCCAGGGAAATCGAGGGCAGACCTCAAATTATTTAGGCACGGATGACATGTTTTACTTTTTTCCAAAGCTATTCAAGTATTTGCTTCTGTTAGTCATCATCTCATGTTGGTGAGCTGGTGATGGAAGGTACAACTCCTTAACGGTTAAGAGTTGGAAGATAATTCTTTCAGTATTATAGGTACGTATTAACGAACATTTGGAGTCTATGGGGTTATTCGGGTGAACTGATGATGGAAGGTAACGGTTACCGCAACGGTGTGTGGAGTTATATAATACTTTATTAGTGGTACGATGCGACAGTATGAAACAATATTATGTATTTCAACCAAAGACTGAGGGACAGACAAGTCGATAGTGCTGACGGTCACCCATCTAGCTTTGACCTTAGAAATCACTTTTAATAGTGAAAAAATTTTTTTTTTAACTAATATAAAACCGACTTCAAAACACTATAAAAAGTAAAAATAATTAAATTTCAGTACCTAAGTACTAACCTCCTATAATGTATAATATACATATACAGAGTGGTGCCGTCAATACGACAGTAAATTGATATTTAGGCTATATTAGTTCATAGAAAAGGTTTGCCACTTTCAAAAACATCTTATTCATTCATCGTTAAGAAGAAGGATAGAAAACGATGAAGAAATAAGTAGGTTTTACCTAATACTCCGGTAGCATAGTGGTATTCGCGTCTGGCCGGACATCAGGAGACGCGGGTCGATTCCTGGCTAGAGCATATATTTTTTCATCGTTTGCTTTCTTTAGTTGTAATTGTTTTATTAAGGTGTTTAAACGCACCAAAACATTAAAATATGAATGCGCGAATTTAGATGTGAACGCGCAGACTTGTGGTTTTTAGCATTAAACTCAACAAGATTATTCGAACCCCATTTGGATATAATAAGGTTTAACTAACAAAACAACCCTGCCTGTTGAGCTCGACGGTAATATTCATTCTCTCTTTCTCGGTGTCAATGCGTTCCGCCCCTGGGCAACCGTAATAACAATTTACCATGCACTGTACTGTCATCTGCATAACTATTAATGTTACAATGATTAAGTTCAAACTGATGTAGCAGGAATATTTAGTACAGTTTACGGTGACCTAAATTTTGAACGAAATATGATTTTATTTTCAAAAGTAAATAGTACCATTGAAAATACCTCTGTTTTAGATTGTTCATTAAATTTTTTAGCGTATCTAAAACTTTTTCCAGATGGGTGACATATATTCATTTCTCTTAATGTGCCAACTACATCTAATTAAAGAGCACCCAGAAATAAATTACCCACATTGATTTAAATTAGAGATGATTATAGTATGCTGCACCATTTACAAAAATTATTAATGCAGTGGATAGTTGATATGTGTGCGAAAACTTGTACAAGGATACATTATATTTCACTCGAGAAAATCAAACAAGTAATTAAGTTCACATCGATTTAACATTATTTTTAATTTGAAAAAAAAAAAAATGTTAAATTAGTAAATTAACTATGTGTCGCCTTGACGAAAATTTGGTCTAATTTAACAACTTCATCTAGTAACAATATAAATCTTAACTTCAATATTGCATTGAGCCAATATAATTAATATTAAAGACTAGAAATGCATTACATTTACTTCTAAGAAGCTACTGTTGCTTTCATGTGAATATTTTGCGAATACTATACTATGACGTCCGCAGGTGACTAGACGAGCTTGATTGACAACACACTGCAATCGTGCCTCGCGATGCGGGGGGTGCGGGTGAAATTTGATTTTTTTCTAGCTTTAGGCGCCCTCTTAATGTGATAATTTCATGACATTTATATGAAATAAGATAACATTGGCTGCATTATTTCATAGAAATGTCTCGAAATTACCAAACGAATAATATGTTTTTGAAAGTGGCAAACCATTTCTATGAACTAATATAGCCCATGTTTTAATTTATTGTCCTATTGACGGCAGCACCTTGTATATAGGTACACTCGTAAACTAGACCTATACTTACTAATTCTTTTCGCGATTATTAGTAAAAGTCAGCCGCATGACTATCAATATATCCGCATTGAGGTCGCCCATTGTCCTGTGGCGACCCGGATAGCATTTATCAGTAATAGGTGTATAATTATACCACTCTACCACTTGTGGGTTGGTTACATGCATTCGGGTGATGTAAAGATAATATTTTGTAATAACTATTGAGTTGTGGAGGAGCTCGGTGAAAAACAAAGCAACTTTCGCCATGGTCGATCCTGGGATGCGTCAATCAAAGTTTGCTATCTCGAGCTCCTCCGTGCTTCGGAAGGCACGCTAAGCCGTTGGTCCCGGTTGTTGCTGCAACCGCTTTAGCCCACCAACCCGCATTGGGCCAGCGTGGTGGTGTTATGGCCCAAACTCCGCATGTGTTTCTCCCATGAAGAAAGGCCTGTGCCCAGCAGTGGGACGTATATAGGCTGGTGATGATGATGATGATTGAGTTGTGACGTATAGGAGAGTCATTCAGAACGGGCAATATGTCGAAATAAGGCTGTTTTTAATTCCTGACGCAAAAAGGGGTGTTATAAGTTTGTCGTGTCACGTGTCTGTCTGTGTATCTGTGTATATGTGTCCTAAACGAAGGGGCCAATATTTGTTTTTGTTTGAAAACTGACGTCATCAGGATGGTTCTTGGATATAATTTAAGAAGATCTGAAGGCGTTTGATGACTATCAGCTCATTTCCTACTTGAAAAATGGGTTTTACTAACTTTCACAGATCCGATTGATTTGAAATTTGGTTTACTGTTACTTCGGTGGTATTTTCAAGACATGATAGATAACCTTGAGCTGATCCTGTACCATCAAATAGTCTGCGGGATGCTCAATTCTTCAGAAAGTTACAGCAGATACAGCGTGTTTGAGCGTCCGAATGGTCTGTACCCCTTGCTATACCGGGTCATATACTCGGTCAGAGGTCCCGGGTTCGAATCCCATTAGGTGCAAATATTTGTATGATAATTATATTTTTTAGTATATTTTATACATATTATTATCAACGTACGACAAGTTTTCTCATCGCCTATCCCACAAAGCCTAAAGACAAAAGTCTTCAATCAGTGCGTCCTTCCCGTCATGACATATGGTGCTGAGACGTGGACACTCACTTTACAGCTGGTACACAGGATTAGAGTCGCTCAGCGATCTATGGAGAGGGCCATGCTCGGAGTTTCTCTGAAGGATCGAATTCGAAATGAGGTGATCCGACAGAGAACTAAAGTCATCGACATAGCCCACCGAATTAGTAAGCTGAAGTGGCAGTGGGCCGGCCATGTTATCCGCAGAACTGACGACCGTTGGAGTAAGCGGGTACTTGAGTGGAGACTACGGATCGGCAAGCGCGGTGTGGGACGTCCTCAGGCTCGGTGGAGTGACGATCTCCGCAGAGTGGCTGGCAGCAACTGGATGAAGCTAGCTCTGGATCGAGCCAAGTGGCGTTCGTATGGAGAGGCTGCTGTCCAGCAGTGGACGGTTATGGGCTGATGATGATGATGATGATTATCAACGTTTCTCCGTTATCTAGTATCCATAACACAAGCTCTTATTGATGCTTACTTTGGGCTAGATAAGAGGTGTGAGTGTATGAATATTAATATTATTATACATCTAAATCAAAATCATTGTTTGTATGTTTATAAGCTCCGAAACCATTGATTTTTAAACTCAACAGTATTCTCTTTACGGGCATTGGTAAGCATGTCGGGTGCGGATAGAAAAAAAACAAATGTTAAACGCCAACGCGGACGTGTCCCGGTTTGCTACATTTTTATTTGAAAAAAAAAAGAATATTATTAGTTCACAGATCACAGATAATACAAGCCCCGCCTGTGTCGTGGTCAAATGACGATATGTTAGCCATATCGTGTCCCAAATCAAATAATTGCTAAACAAACATTTACCGTATATCCTATCTATGAATATGTAAATGATCAGCTTAGTGAGGGGGGTATTTTTGTTGGAAACCGGATGCTAATTGACTAGTAGAACGCGAAGGCGATCTATCGAAACGTCGGCCGAGACAGATACGGATAGACACATTGACATATCGTTGGTGGGCGTGCAAGACCGCGTAAGAGCAGTTTGCAATACCGCGTATGTGATTTTGTTTATTTCACAGGATGGAAGAAAAAAGATAATATCTTGGATATTTTTACTAATTTTCTTTGACTGAGCTTGTTTGGGATTTCTCTGGGTGTTGCTTAATGAGAATCTACTATAAGCAAATCAGCGCTAAGAGACCTCTGGCGCGATATTTGTAAATACGCGGTATTGCAAACTGCTCTTACGAAAATGGAACTTTCTTTACTTAAAAAATAACTTTGAGGAATTAAAAACAAACACTTCTCCACGATTCCACATAAATTAATTTCCTATCTTAAGTTTTCTAATTTTCGAGAATTCTTTTTGGATGTAAAATGTATCGATGCAAAATCCTTTTTGGTTCTACAAGTATCTAGATAAAGATGAGAAGAAAATGTTTATCTGATTTTCAGATCCGTAAGACGTTTCAGCGACATATGACATTACAAAAGATTTTTTTTATGTAACCAGCGTTGTGTTTTTTGGAGTTTCTTTGTGTAAACCAGCATCTCGGCTTGTTACCCGTGGCTTATTTTGGATGTATTTTTAACCCCCGACGAAAACAGAGGGGTGTTATAAGTTTGACGTGTCTGTCTGGGTATCTATATATCTGTCTGTGGTATCGTAGCTCATAAACGAATTAACCGATTTTTATTTGTTTTTTTTTGTTTGAAAGCTGACGTCACTAGGATGGTTCTTAGCTATAATTTATGAAGATCAGTTCAGGCGTTTGATGACTATCAGCTCATTTTCCACACGACAAAAGGGTTTTTGAAACTTTCACATATCCGATTGATTTGAAATTTGGTGTACTATTCCCATGACACACTAATCTTGTGCTGATCGTATACCATCAAAAAGTCCGCGGGATCCTTGATTCTTCAGAAACTTACTGCAGATATAGCGTGTTTGGGCTCATAAGATAAGTCTCAATGAGATGGTGTTAGATAGATGTTTAATGAGGCCGAGGGTTACTTAAAATTTACAATTTTATATTTTGTCCAATTTACATTCTAAAAATATTTCGGAACAAGTGTACTGTATTATATGCTCCAAATTTTTAATTTCATTTCATGTATCGCTTGAAACACCTATAAAAATGTTTTCCTCATATTCCTCACAAATGACGACAGTGAACGGCGTAGTACTTAGCACCATAGAGAAAAGAAAAACACAGGTCTGGCAAAGCCGGCTAGTTAGGTTAATATCGTGCGGTAAGTACGGTGAGCCTGCGTCTCCAACTGGCCTCAGTAGTTGGGTAGGGAAAGGTAGCCAGTGTAATTACTAGGCATGGACGGCATTTCATCTTAAGCCCCAGGATGACAACGCTCCTGCAACACCAAGTGTTAAGTTCGCAACGTCGTCAATAGATGGCGTTAGCACTAGCCGAGCCATTTCTAAATCTCGCTGTTATGAATGTCACCGGCTATCATGAGATATAACATAGAAAATTTACTTTCAGTTTGTCATACTAGATGGCATAGTCGCTGTTAAGGATTTTTGTTTTCGCTATATAAGTTAGTAAAGGATACCAGATTTTTTGTCGTTAGGAAACCCCCTACCTTCATCATCCCCAGTAAACTTTCACTATATAGAGACGATAACCCTGTCTGTAGTGTACACTAGTAGACTTATAGACTGTGGTTGTACACCAAGTGAGTGATGTATTCCTTGTTATTTCAGGTGTCTACAGGCGACGGAAGTCACTTACTATCAGGTTGTCTAAAATAATTGTAAGTACAAATTTAAAGAGTCTGCGAATTTATTTATTTATTTATTTATTTAAGGTACACCAACAGCGATACATAGAGAACCAATCACAAAAAGTAAAATTGCTACAACAACTCTTGCATAGATGTACGCCAATTACAGGTATACACAACGTTCACCATACAATCCAAAAGAAAAAAGAAATTGGAATAAAATGCACTCAATTAAAATAAAATAAAGAGCTTAAAATAAAGAGCTTACATAAATTTCAATTTATCAATTACATGGAAACAGTGTAGTTTAATAGTTTGTTTTTAAAATTTGTAGGGGAATCATTAAATATATCTATATTGGTTACATTGATTGAGACATCGTTATATAAAGAGCTTATTCTAGATAGGGGGCAATGTAATCCCAAGTTAGTTACATGACTCGGAATGTTAAATATCTTACGGATGGGATGTCTGGGATAATTATAAGGGACATTTAGATTAATGTTATCGACAAGGTGAGTACACTTAATTTTATTGTTTATTATTTTGTATAAAAACATCACATCCGCGACCAGGCGTCGGTTACGCAGAGACGTAATACCGAAAAACGTAAGTCTCTGGTTGTACGGTTGTCTGTGATGTATACCAGAACAGGAAAAAGCTAAATATCTCGTAAAAGCACGCTGAATGGATTCAATTCGTTGAGAAGGTGCACTATAGACAGGGTTCCAGACAACACTAGCGAACTCAAGGTGGCTGCGTACTAGACTATTGTACAGAACGATTCTCGTATTTATCTGACGGAATTCCTTTGAATTTCTTTTTAGAAATCCTAACATACGAGCTGCTTTCTTTATCATTTTGTCAATTTGAAAATTAAATTTTAATTTACTGTCCAGTGTAATGCCCAAGTCACGAACCTCGTCAGCCTTTGTTAGCATCACCCCGCTCAGTGAGTAAGTAGTTGGAATCGGTAATTTTTTTCTGGTGAAGGAAATATAGCAACATTTGCTAGGGTTCAATGACATACCATTGGCCAAACACCATTTATGAATGTTGTTTAAATCACACTGTAAAAGATTTGAGTCTTCTTGAGATTTAATTGTTTTACTTATTTTTAAATCGTCTGCAAACATGGACACTCTACAGTTCTTTATTTGTGATATAATGTCATTTATAAATATTAAAAACAGTATAGGACCGAGATGGGACCCCTGTGGCACACCGGATTCAGCAAAATACATCCTGGAATCAAATCCATTCACCGCAACAACTTGAGGTCTTTTTGACAAGTAACATTTGAACCACTCCAGAAGCGATCCTCCTATTCCAAACTTTTCGAGCTTAGAAAATAACACGGGATGACTAACTTTGTCAAATGCGCTAGTAAAGTCAGTATATATTGCATCCACCTGTAAGCCCTTATCGACCTCCAGAGATACTGCGGATACGAAGGAGGCTAGGTTTGATTCAACTGAACGACCTCGTCTAAAACCGTGCTGAACGTCAGATATAATGTCTTCTACATGACTGTAAATTAAAGGGTAAACTAAGGACTCAAACAATTTTGAAAAACAGGACAAAATTGAAATAGGCCTGTAATTAATGACATCAGACTTGTCACCTTTCTTAAGCAGTGGTACTATTCTTGCTATTTTCCAAACATTTGGAAACATCCCATCACTTAGAGAACGGTTAAAAATAATTTTCAATGGAAGAGCGAGGACAGACCCGCACTTCTTAACAAACAGAGGAGGTACATTGTCGGGACCAGGGCCCTTCTGTACATTCAATTGCTTTATCTTTCTTAATATTTCTCTCTCACTCAACTTTAGACCAGTAGAGTAATGAATTATTTTAGGATCGAATTGAGAATTACTTATGCCAGTATTAGTGTAAATGGAAGAAAAATGGTTTGCAAAAAGATTAGCTTTCTCTGTGCCCGATGAGGCGGAAGAGTCATTGAATCTCATTTCAGCGGGAAGTACAGAAAGACCCCTGCGCCGGTCTTTGATATAACGCCAGAACTTATTTGGATCCTTACAAATGGTGGTTTCAATTTCCATACAATATTTGCTGTGACAAAAACTAATTAATTTATGACAACGTTCACGGAGCACATCGAATTCGTACTTATCTCTTAGATTACCGTATTTAAAGTATTTTCTACGAAGCTTATTTTTTTCATTCAATAATTTAGTGAGTTTGTTGGTAAACCATGAAGGGAATTTAGAAGATTTTACAGTTCTTATTGGTACATACTTATCAATTATCTTTTCCAAAATCTTGTAAAATTCAGATACCATTTCATTCACATCATTACAATCTTTAAAAATAGCATACCAGTCCAAATTTCTTAGTTCGGGTATCAAAACATCATAATTTGCTTTATAAAAATTATGACTTTTACGACACTTAGGTTGCAAATTTTTTGAAAAATCTGAGATAACGGGAACTGTGATCAATAGATGTGGGTGATATTTATCAAGTTTGCTCAAAAGGTGCAAGGGCCGAGAGACCGTCACGCTTTGATCGTTACTTATTACAAGATCTAAAAATTTCCCTTTAGTATTAGCAGCGTTATTGAATTGATACAGGTTATTCAACGACAAAAAGTCAACCAGTGAGTACCCTAAACTGTTATGATAGTTTAAGGGCATCATGTAATTATAATTGTTTTTTGGTTCCCAGCTCATAAAATTCAAATTGAAATCACCGAGTATAATGATATTCTCGATATGACTCATATGCGTATCTACACCATCCAAGAAATAACTCTGTAACTCCAATCTGGACGGCGGCGGCAAATATACTCCACAGATTGTGTAGGTAGTAAAATGACCATTTATTTTTAGCTTTATACTGACCCAGAGATCTTCACAATTTGATTCATAATGTTGAATTCGAAAAGAAGGAATTTCACGCAAAACTGCTATCAGCACACCACCACCATCAGACTTGGAACTAGTAGAACTTGACCGGTCTCTACGGTATACTACATATCTCGAATCAAAAAATTCACCATCAGCCACACCAGAGTTTAGCCATGTCTCAGTGAAGACAATTACCTCATAGTTACAGTTCATAATATTTCTTAGCACATCATTAGTTTTTGTTCTAATCCCTCGAATATTCTGGTAGTAAATTTTGAATTTGAAGCCGAAATGTACCACATCACTAGCTATTATTATATAAGATAAAAAAAAACATATATATGTATATAAAATTACTTTATCAAATCTATACTGTCCATATTGCGTACCAGCAAGGCCTCACTGAATTCGTCCTTGCGAACAAACACCCTTCCGTTACGTACCCAAATAAATTTATATTTAAGTTCTCTGGCTTTGATTCGTGCAGCAGCATGAATAGACTTATTCAACTGTGAAAGATGCTCGGATACAAACACTGGTTTACGCTCACCGCCCAAGCCAAGATGTTGCGAGTTTAGCTTGTTATTTGCGTTCTTCTTATTGAAAGTGGCAACGGAGGCTAGGATTGCGTCACGATGCCTAGGGGTACGCAATTTCACTATCACCGTGCGAGGCCTGTTGTTATCCCTGTTTAGCTTCGAAACTCGAGTGACGTGAAATATATCTTCGGCGGATACTGGAGCTGCGACTGTCTTTACGAGTTGTTCAATTGTTTTATTTAGGTTCTCCTGTTTGTGTTCCGGTATACCATTCACCTCTATATTGCTATCTCTCATATTTTGCTCCACCAAGTTCAGTCGGCTCGATATTTCGCTGACAGTAGACTTTAATTTGTCATTGTCCTTCTTAAGTTCATTGATCAAAGCATTTTTTTCACTAAGGATCGACTTCATGTCCTCGTACTGTTGATTAAAGAAGGTAAATGAGTCCTTGAGTTCCTTGAGTTGATCTGCCATACTTTCAACCTGTGATGATATGATTTTACCTATTGTTGTCTGGAGTGTACCCTGAAATTCTTCCTTGAGTATGTTTCTGAGTTTTTCCTCAGTGATGTAATCATTCCCGTGTGTTATAGATTGTAACGGAGAGTCGGGTTTTTTGCGATTCTGCTTTGACCGAGTAGTGACGTTGACACTGTGTATCGTCAGATCTTCTGTATCTAAGGCTTCCCTGGAATCGCAGCGAGCGGTTGCTTGAATAGGAGTATTTGTATTGTCCATCTTTGGTTGTTTGCTGCAGCACTCTGGACATTTCCAGGTGCGTTTACGGTCTTGATCATGTGCATAAAAGCTGTTAAATCGTTTAGATGATATATTAGCACAGTCAATGTCATACTTCATTTTGCACAATGAGCAGTCCAAAAATTCTCTAGTTTGTATAGCGTTTTTGCAGCCGAAACATTTTCCATAATTCGGTGCCATCTTTATAGGTCAATTTAAAAATATGTACTATAAAAATAATGTATTAAAAAAACTATATTAAATGTAAACACAAAAAAAAAGTTTATCGACGAAGATTTGAAACCCGTGATCGCAGCGTGATATGTGGATATTGACCCATTCGACCAAGACCGCCAGTTAGTATGTTGACAAATTTGCGTAATACATTCCAACTTTATGTTTCTATGAAGAATACAAGCAGGCAGTTGTAAGATAATATCACTTAATAAAACACGAACACCCACAATCGAAATAAAAATTACTTCTGAAATGTATGCCGAAAAAGTCATTAAATTATGTATCAATAACCGGCTTCAAAGTCCTTTTCTTGCGGGAATAAAAATGATTTCTGTAATTTTCTCACTTTGGGCCCAGTTGCACATAAAAAAAAAGCCGAATCACTTCTTTGCACCAAGTTATTGTAATATTACACTGATATTGTCTCAAACATTTTTACGGTTTCACTAGGCGTCCATTATTAAGCTAGTATTACTTTCATTACGAAATCACGATGTGAGATACTTTAAAAACAATAATGACACGGAGATGATGTTAACCGTGCTTTTTATTAGCCGAATTGTACCTATACCACCGCTACACTCAGAACGGCAAATCGGCATAGAAACCGTCAATCGTCATACAAGCGTCATGTTGCAGAATGCATTTCTCAATGAAGGCAATTCTATAATACATAGACTTTTATAGATGCTGTAAAATTGACTTGCGAAATGCAAGATTTGGTATTGGGATGTTGCATAAGGTTGAATGTGGTGCTATTTTTGCAAATTCGGAAAATATACGCTTCTTTTACTCATAAAAACAATTCAAACTTAAAAGATATGGAATATTGTTGAAGAACTGTTAGAAAATCTAAAAAAACTTTTTTTTTAAGAATTTATAATGTTATGTTAATGATATTAGATTACTGACATCAATTAAAACCACTATTGTTATGTTAACTATGAATATTACATAGTTATTATTAATTTTGCCAGTATGCCCATACATTTCTTAGTACTTAATTAAGGAACATGTGACGTCAATCCTGTTCAATAGATTTTCTATGGAGCGTTTTTGGACGATGCGCCGCAACACATCAAACATACCACTATATCTGTGAAACTATTAATCTTAGACATGCTATTTCTTTTGAAATATTTCTTTATGAGTTATATTATACTTCTTATTTATGAAATAAAGTTGTCAACTACCCTATTTCCCAACAAAAATGTTACGGGGCTCTTGCCAAAGCAATCATAAAAACAAAACATAAAAGTAGTTATCGTTACACGTCATAGTATATTATCTTTTGATTAGTTCCCGACTCGCCAGTCAACCGTGGATGGTATAATGGCTATAGTAGCACACATCTAGTTCAATAATTGTTAATAGCTCGATAGTGATGATGGTAAATAAGTGGACTGTATAACTTATAAAATATAAAAACTTGCCACCCAGGACTTGGGATATCCCTGTGAAATTCTTCTAGTCTATCTGTATTTGCGTTTATGAGCTAACGTCCACCCTACAATGTCGAAATATTCTATTTCAACATCCGAAACGAGTATTTTTACAAATACCTACGATTCGGTTAAGTTAGGCCGTGCTTTCAAATATTCTTAATTTTTGATTTTTACATTATTGAAAAATTACTTAGTAATTAAAATATAATAAAACTAGAAATATTTCACGACCTGAGGCAGGAATCGAACCCGCGACCTTTCGCAATGTGGGCGACTGCTCTGACCACTGAGCCACCCAGGACTTGGGATATCCCTGTGAAATTCTTCTAGTCTACTGTATTTGCGTTTATGAGCTAACGTCCACCCTACAATATCGAAATATTCTATTTCAACATCCGAAACGAGTATTTTTACAAATACCTACGATTCGGTTAAGTTAGGCCGTGCTTTCAAATTTTCTTAATTTTTGATTTTAACATTATTATAAATGTTTGAAAAATTACTTAGTAATTAAAATATAATAAAACTAGAAAAATTTCACGTCCTGAGGCAGGAATCGAACCGGCGACCTTTCGCAATCCGGGCGACTACTCTGACCACTGAGCCACCCAGGACTTGGGATATCCCTGTGAAATTCTTCTAGTCTATCTGTATTTGCCAACTTAACCGAATCGTCGGTATTTGTAAAAATACTCGTTTCGGATGTTGAAATAGAATATTTCGACATTGTAGGGTGGACGTTAGCTCATAAACGCAAATACAGATAGACTAGAAGAATTTCACAGGTATATCCCAAGTCCTGGGTGGCTCAGTGGTCAGAGCAGTCGCCCGGATTGCGAAAGGTCGCGGGTTCGATTCCTGCCTCAGGACGTGAAATTTTTCTAGTTTTATTATATTTTAATTAAGTAATTTTTCAAACATTTATAATAATGTAAAAATTAAAAATTAAGAATATAAAAACGGTTTATTGCCAACAGCATACAATTAAGAACTCAATAAATAAGTTGGACCGATCGCTATGAAGCTAAGGTGTGGAGTAGTGACCGGTTCTGTCACGCAGATCAGCTGACCGCTCGCCCCCGCTCCTTCACACCGCGCCCCTCGGTATCCTGTGGCGCTAAGTCCGCGCGTGGACAATAATAATAATTCATAATGCCGCAGGTGTTACAAACTCGCGTGATAGGACAATGAATAGAGTCGCAGTTACGTAGGTAATGCATTATTATTGATGTTTCGGGGAACATAAAATGTACGTAGTTGTACGCGCTATATTCACGAATTCTACAAACGTAAAAGAGCGTTGCGAACGCATGTTGTGTGCCTTTTTAACCGACTTCAAAAACGAGGATTTTTTTATGTTACGCCGAGATTTCTGATCCGATTTACATGATTCTTTTATTGATCAATGTAGAATAGTTGCCATTTGATGCCATACAATTTTTTTTTCATCCCCCTATCTAGGAAAGAGTATTTTTGTTCTTCGATATTTGAGTGCAAAAGCCGTTTTTACCCGCTAGAGGATATCGTAAAATTGAATTTAGAACATCGTGTGCACTAAGTTTGTTAATTCAAAACATCATTAATCCTCTTTACTTACTTATGGTGCCGATTTTATCATACAACCTTTTTGAACTTGTTAAAAACTCAGACTCGGCACCTTCTTGGTGTACTTTTTGTTTAATTTGCTTTGCGCGCGCCATTTTCTTTTCGCGACACATTTGCACATATTTGTTAAAACCATAGGTTTAAAACAAGAAATTTGAAAACAAGTAACAAACATAAAATGAGTGATTCTAGCGACGAAGAAGTTTATTTGACGCCAACAGAATTGACTGAAACTATTAATAATGCGCAAAGGTTTTTTTTTGCATTTAGTCATTTCCTCGTTGCGGTGGGATGAAAAGTTACGTGTTGCACTCGAGTGCAAAGATTTTTCACCTCGTGCTCTTTTGATTCCCTCGCTAACGCTCAGGATTCTAATTATTGATTTTTTTCAATTTAAGAATCCTTCGCTAGCTCGGTCATCAAAATTGAGCACGCGGTTAAAAAGCAACTTTGCACTCTTGTATAACAAATAACTATTTTCAATCCATTGGATAGTTTGGTTTTTAAATGAAAATAACTGGAATAATGAAGTCGTCTTTGTATGCGAAGTTGCTTTTAGCTTTCCTGTGACGTCTTAGTGAAACGATACAATAGTAGAAAACAATATATGCAATAGATAACATACCTTCAAAGTGGCTACTCCCGTCGCTTCGATGGCTGTACGCAGTGTTACTGGTGAAGCGATCACCCACAAGCCAAAGCTGATGAACAGGAGACTAAAGGACTGTAAAAAAAAAACAAAAAAAATGTATAATGATTAAAAAGTAATCCTAAACAGAATTATTGACGTTAATCATTAATAACTAGTCGTTTATTAAATAACTTGATTATAAATCAATGCCAAATAAAAGAAATATAGTTGACACAGATTTCTTAGATATTTTTTATACCAAAACTAAAAAAATATACATCAAATATTTACAGTTGACATCACATCAACCGTAACGGTTTGACCTTGGACCGCCCTTACTGCGTTCGTAATAGAGGCGGCTTTCGAGTGCAACTGTTATACTTGATGTGCTGTCGTGTGTACACTGAATTCTTATTTTGAAAAAATATTTTCTATTTAATAACCACTAAACTTTACATTTATGATTTCTTGATTTTACATCACAGTTATGAGCTTGGTCGATCTCGTAACAAACCTTTAGCACGGCGACACCTCAGTTCTACGATAAGCTAATTGGATTGCTTTCGAGTTTGTTTTGTTTTTTATGTAACCCTGGCTTGGCGACCTCTTTCACAATCAAATCCTACAAAAGGCTCCACTGAAAATCAGCGTCGTGGTTGGTAGCAGCTGCGACAAATGCTGAGTGGATACCATTTCAGCTTAATCACTCAATAATAATTTATAATTTATTTTGTATTAGAATTAAGTCTTTTATGTTGTGATGCTGAATAAAGTTTTATTCTATTCTATTCTATTCTAATAGATGGCGTTGTCACTTTTGTAAAATTGCAACTTTTTTAAAATACAAGATTAATCTCTATTTTATTTATAAAGTAGTCTACCTATACATATAATGAAGTTTTAGTTAATATTTAATGCAAACGTTAGCATTTTTAAGGCGATTATGAAATTTTTTTGCGGCCGAGACAGATAGACAAAGTAGCGCGTGTCAAGCTAACGAAAATACACAATTTAATTTATTAAAATATAACTATAAGCATTACAAAGAAACGCTTCTATACGATTGTGAATATTAATAATATCTACCTATTAAAATTGTTTTCTATTGAATACAAATTATCGTTTGCCAAGTAGTAGTATAAAAAGTTTTCTTTATTTCCAAGAGGTCTTTTCGGAAATAGAATGTATCGCGGCAATATCCTTTAATCGTGCTTTAACCGACTTCAAAAACGAGGAGATTCTCAATTCGGTTGGTATGTTTTTTTTCTATGTATTTACACCGATTACGCCGTGATTTCTGATCCGATTCACGTGATTCTCGATGTGAAATAGTTGCCATTTGGTTCCATAATATTTTTTCAAAATCAGTTGGGTAGTTTGGTTTTATAAATCAAAATAACTGGAATGAGTAAGTAGTCTACGTATGCGAAATTGCGATTTTTGATTTCCTATGACTTTTTAGTGAAACGATACGATAGTAGTGAAGTAATATAAACTGATGGTCACCCATCTAGCTTTGACCTTAGAAAGTTACCATTAAAAATTGTGAAAACAAAAATGAAAACCTACTTCAAAAAACTGAAAAGGATAAAATAAATAAATTTAAGTAAGTAGTCATTCCCTAGAATTAGGTTTTGATTTTGTTAATCTTTTGTCCAACACATGTCTAGTTAAAGGTTTGAAGTAAAATATATCTGATTTTAAGTTCCGTAAGAACTTTCAGCGACCATGACATTACATAAAAAAGTGCGAATTTTTTAACCGACTTCAAAAAAGGAGGAGGTTATCAATTCGCCTGTATGTTTTTTTTTATGTTTGTTACCTCAGGACTTTTGACTGGGTGAACCGATATTGATGATTCTTTTTTTGTTCGATGCGGAATAGTTCCCATTTGGTCCCATAAAAATTTTTTGAAAATCCATTGGTAGTTTGGTTTCTAAATCAAAAAAACTGGAAAAATTAAGTCGTCTACATATGCGAAATTGCGGATTTTTGCTTTCCTTTGAATTTTTAGTGAAATGATACGATAGTAGAAAACAATATAAGCTCACGGTCACCCATCTAGTTTTGTCCTTCAAAAGTTATCACTAAAAATTGTGAAAAAAAAATTTAAACAAAAATTAAAACCGACTCCAAAAAACTGAAAAGGATAAAATAATTAAATTTTAGTTGGTGCTAAGTTGTTTCCAGAAACCATAGATAGTGAAGCGCCGACTCCAAAAATATGTTCCTAGGGGATGAGTACCTACTAAAATTTAATTATTTTATCCTTTTCAGTTTTTTGGAGTCGGTTTTAATTTTTTTAAAATAATTTTAATGTATCGCCTTAAGTCCTTAACCTTAATCTTTGCTTCATATTCTTCATGACCATGAAGTCAATGTCATGGCATGACCATGCCATGAGAATACCAAGGACTCTGAGCTATTACTTGAAGGTCGGAGCGAGGTATGGTGGTCTTAAGAGGGGCGTTTTGTGACCGCAGCCGAGGTTATATTTACGACGATTTTAATTGAGGTGTATTTTGTGTTATAACGGGAGAAGGGAGAAGGTGGGAGCGCTCTGGTCCCAATTAAGAAAACAAAGCAACTTGCGCCATAATTGATCCATGGCATGGGTCTATTAAAGTAATCTTCGTGCTTCGTCGGTTAAGATGTAAAGTTTGTATAAAGTTACACATCAAGCAAACACCATGTTTTACATTCAACTGTCTTTATTTCCTCTTCCAACAATATACATTCTATATTTTATGAACAGAATGTTTAATAGATACCAACAAAGCCATTGTTGGTTGCTACTGCAACCGCTAACACAGCAATCCGCATAGAGCTAGCGTAATGTGACCTCGCGTGGTATGACCTCCTTGTGTGTGTCTCACATCTAAGTAGGCCTGTTCCCAGCAGTGGAACGTAAATAAACTGGTGATGACAGTATTATAAAACTGGTACATTTTTGTGTAGCAAGGTGTAACTAAGTTGTTTTATAGTACGGGGAATTCGTTATGACCTTAAACTTGGTGCGAAAGACGCTGGAAATTGTACAGGCTACAGACTACAGCACGTGGTGACCTAACAGTTACTACGAAGGTCCATTGCTTGCATCTACAGAGCGCTACGAAAATGTTCGTAGCAAGCCAGCAACACATTGACTCTGTGCTACGAGCTACGACTGGCTGCGATACTACAGTACGCTACGCCAGCGACGCGCTCGGCGTTTGTTCCACCGAAGCCCTGTTGCAGCGATTTAACCCGGCATCATTGGGGCCGGGTATCTAATGGCCGACGGTTTTTATAACTCTAAAAACATTAATACTAAATATGCATGTTATGTGCAGCTCTCAGTACCTGCGGTTAAGGTCTTCTTTTAGCGTATTAGATATTCTTTTTAGTGTTGCTGCTACAGACAAAAAAAACAAGGCATAATTACAACTAAAGTAACAAGTCGATTTGATACACCTTAGGATATTCTTAATTTTTGATTTTAACATTATTATAAATGTTTGAAAAATTACTTAGTAATTAAAATATAATAAAACTAGGAAACCCACCACCACCACCACCACACCGCACCATATGATTACAGTATGTCAAGGTTGCATTGATCTCAATAGTGATTTACTTAGTATTAAGTAATAATTGTTGGGGTAAATGTTTTATTGTCATAAATAATGTATTAAACTACCTATTTCTGCAATACTATACTATACCCGGCCACAATGGAAGTGTTCTTTTTGGTCGCCTCAATGACGCCGGGTTAATTTTTAATGAATATTAAAACACGTTATTGTTTCTCAGAGCGTTTACACCGCACGGCTTTTCGTTCAAACTTTAAAGTAGAAATTATTGGAAACGAACCGATTCTGATAATACTTTACATGCATAAGCAAATCCGGCTAGCATTCATTAGTATATATTTTATAGTAAGGTGTAGGTTTGTAGGTACAGAAAGATGGCTGCACGCCGACATCTTAGTTTCTCGCAGTGCGTCATTCGGCACAGCGATTCCGGGGACTGATCGGAGGGACGCACCGTTGGTTGGCCCCCAAAAGCTGGACAGACGATCTGGTGAGGGTCACGGGAAGCCAATGGATGCGGGCAACGCAGGACCGATCGGTTTAGAGATCCTTAGCTATGCCAAGCTGTGGGTGTCTCTCGGCTTATAGATTATACTGTGATATTTTAGCAGCAGTCCGACATAACCTCTGCTGCTAACGCTAAGGTACCTTAAAGGGTTTTTCTGTCATGAAAAAAGGTAAGTAAGTGTGAGTACTTACCACAGCAAGTAAATTCACTGCTACCAACAATACTGCAGCGATTTTGGACGTTGTACTCGTGCTGTCAATCATTATTCTTCCTGAAATAAAAAGGTATGATAGGTATTAGTTGGTCTTTGAAGTAGCCCACATATATTTCTCTAAGGTAAGCGGAAGGTAATAATAATAATAATAATAATAATAATAATAATATTTATACACTCACACCTATTATCTAGCCCAAAGTAAGCATCATTAAGAGCTTGTGTTATGGATACTAGATAACGGAGAAATAATAATAATAATATGTATATAAATATTAGAAATATACTAAAATAAACATATAAACATCCATGACACGTAAACAAATGCTCGTACTCATCATACAAACATTTGTTCCTACCGGGATTCGAACCCGGGACCTCTTGGCCGAGTAGCCTGGGGTACAGACCACTCGGCCAGCCGGTCGTCAAGGTAAGGCAAACAAGCGTACGGCCTGCCTTTCATTTGATCATTTCATGAAAAGAGTTGTTTCCAGAGATGTGTTTGTCGGCCAGGTATATGTACACTATCTCAAAAAATCAGGAAAAATCTACTGAATTCGCGAAAAATACTAATAATATGTTTCCATGCATAGTTCGTTTGTACAAAAGTTTAAATGTTTTGTCGATTTTACCGTTGTTCACTATGGCAATATGGCGGGCGACATACAAGTCATAGCCAAAGTGACACAAGCGCCATGATGAATATTTACATTATAATGGTTGATGTTGTCTCTTTCACTCTCTCTCTCTCTCTCACACACACACACAGACACACACACACGCACACACACGCATACACTCACTCACACAAAATAAGTGCTTTATGGATGTTTTAGTGCTGTACTGTTGTTCTGATCCTTTCATAGTATTTATAGATCAATGTTTTTATGAAAAGAATTGAAACCCTCATGACGATTATATCCTCACTTAAGACCTTTAGAGAAGTGGGGGTGGCTGAAAATCAGCGTTGCACAGGAATTCTCTTCCTGGACAACATAGGCTGAGCCTCCTCCAGTTGCTTTCTTACTTATCGTTCAATTTCAAACTGTTGTATTCTTTAAACTTTTTAATGTATGTTTTTGAAAGCAATAAACGAATTATTATTATTATTATATTATTAATGTTTGGCTGTGTAACTAGCAGTTTTTTCAATAAAAATTCTTGTTCTGTACACGCAACAAAGCAAATAAAAAGAAAATGTTCAATTGTACACTGTTCTGCAAATTTTTACCAATTTTTAACCGACTTCAAAATAAGGAGGAGGTTATCATCAATTCGTCTGTATGTTTTTTTTTATGTTTGTTACCTCAGAACTTTTGACTGGGTAAACCGATATTGATGATTCTTTTTTTGTTCGATGCGGAATAGTTTCCATTTGGTCCCATAAAATTTTTTTGAAAATCCATTGGGTAGTTTGGTTTTTAAATCAAAAAAACTGGAAAAATGAAGTCGTCTACATATGCGAAATTGCGGATTTTTGCTTTCCTTTGAATTTTTAGTGAAATGATACGATAGTAGAAAAATTTATAAGCTCACGGTCACCCATCTAGTTTTGTCCTTCAAAAGTTATCACTAAATATTGAGAAAAAAAAATTTCAACAAAAATTAAAACCGACTCCAAAAAACTGAAAAGGATAAAATAATTAAATTTTAGCCGGTACTCATCCCCTAGGAACATATTTTTGAGTTTTTTGTTTTTTTTATTTCATTTTAGTTTTTTGAAGTCGGTTTTGAGCTAACGTCCACCCTACAATGTCGAAATGTTCTATTTCAACATCCGAAACGAGTATCTTCTCATGAAATAATATATCGCGGACTGCTTTCATAGAAATATTATAAAATTATCAAATGAATAAGTTGTAAGTATTTTTTTATACAACTAGATGACAAACAAGCTGACGGCCCACCTGATGGTAAGCGGTTACTGCCGCTTTTTTTGACGATTTAAATTAAAAGTGCTTCTTTGTGGCCTATTTATATAAAATATTTTTTCTTTATTTCTTTCTTTTGTCTATGGCAGATTCTATAATAGGATATGGTGTTTCTAAGTATGGAAGAACATTCAAAACATATCTAAAAGATATTTACAACTTGCAAATAACATTGTTAAAAGCCATAGTACCATTAAATATTAAATACAAGTATAAAGTTGATTATGAAAAATTGTTCCAACATTGTAAGGTCATGAATGTTTATGAGAAAATTGAAATGGCTTTAGTATCTGAAAACTTTGAAAAAATACGTCAGTTAAAAAAAAAAGGTTGAGTAACATGCGTAAATTGCAAAATATTAATACATTTGAGTTATATAAATTTAACAATTATTATGGGAAAAGAGTGTGGTTGTACATCCTTCCCTATATACTTAATAAATATCCCAAAGAAATAATAAATAAATTAACTAATAAAAATATCAATCAAGTGAAGCGAATTTTAAAATGATATTACATATCTGGAAAGTGTATAGACAAGGATGTAAAATAAAATAAAGCTACAATGCTGCCTACCTAACTTAATTAGAGAATAAAACATAATACTAAATAAATAAAATAAAACCATGAGTAACTCCCCAGGGATAGCTATAATCTTTAATTTTAAGATTTTTTTATATCTCGGGTAATATTGTTTTGTACGTGTACTTTAAGTGAAATAAACAAATTTATTTATTTTTTAAAAATTAAAATACCTCCATGACAAGTGATGAGATAAAAAATCGGAGGCCATTTTTCCATCCAACAATTATAGTTCCATTTTACTTATAATATTCACACACTCACACCTATTATCTAGCCCAAAGTAAGCATCATTAGGAGCTTGTCTTATGGATACTAGATAACGAAGAAATAAGGATAATAATATCTATACAGGGTGTTATGAGGACGCTCTCGAAAACGACGGCACCTTAAACACGATTTTTTGAAAAAATATTTTGAAATCTGGAAAACAATCAGCTGTTCCATACAAACAGGCAGTGCAGATAGGTATTAAAATTTATTTGTAATGCCATATTATTTTTTTAGATAGCCTCTGAAGAAAAATAAACTTTCTAAAAATGTATTAACTTTTTTAAATTTAATTTTTTTACTACGACCTATTTTGTTAATTTACTTACAATATTGATTATTAATGTCATACGGCATCTTATCTTACGTGTAAAAAACAAATAATATCTAACTAATATGAATGAGCCTCACTTTAAAAGTAAGTAGTTAAATAACCAAAAAATCGTTTTTTTTTTAAAAACATTAAATGTCGAATATCTCGGAAATCGTTAAGTTTGGTGTAGGGTGTTCTATGGTCAAATCAGTCAGAAACAATGCCAACTACACGCCCTTAAATGATCTAGGTCGACTTTTCCTATAACCCTGTATAATAAATAACTGGACAACCCTAGTGTAAGTTAATAGCCGTTAGAATTTACTTACCTTCTTTCATCAATATCTGACTGACAGCTTTGATGACAAAGTACACTTTACTGGTCATAGACAAATAAATCTGATGTCGCCATTAGGGATGTAGGACACGCTGTCTAACAAATAATGCATTTTGACATTCCGTATTGTAATTAATGACAACGGGGCCATGTTAAAATATAATAATTACCGTGGAAATATGACAATATTGTTTAATCGTTAGCCTAAATGTATTTTGGAGAGGTTATTTATTTAGTATTAAAAAATTTACTAAAGCTGAAATAACGACGACTATTATGAGTCTAAAAATACACAAAGCGCCAGGATATGATCTCATTACGGTTAAAGTACCAAGACAGCTACCAGCCAAGGGAATAAATTTCTTAACTCAAATATATAATTCTATTCTCTGGAGAAGTTTTATTCCTCCCCAATGGAAGGTGGCAGAAATAATTCTTGTTCCGAAGCCAGGTAAAGATCCCACAGATGTAAAATCCTATCGTCCTATAAGTCTTTTACCTCTTCCCTCGAATTTACTCGGAAAACTCTTCATCAAGAGGCTCATAATGAAACTGTCTGAAGTCGATTTAATCCCAGAACATCAATTTGGATTCAGGCACGGTCACGGAACGATAGAGCATGTACATAGGCTAGTTGAACAGATAAACAACGCTATAGAAGAAAAAAAATTACATCTCAGCAGTTTTCTGGACATATCACAGGCCTTTGATAGAGTGTGGCACGACGGACTCCTCTATAAAGTGCTCACTAACTTACCTATCAACTATTTCAAGTTTATAAAGTCATACCTCGAGGAGAGACATTTTTACGTAAAACATGGGGATAGCACAACAAATTTCTATAAGATTAAAGCAGGTGTCCCGCAGGGTTGCATTATGGGGCCCTTATTATATTTAAACCGTCAAGCATGAGATTCCAGACACAATTGATTCTTCCATTGTCATCGCCCACCGGTGGTATATCGCCGCTTGACAGATTAATCTATACATATGACCTTCCGAACACAGACCACGTAATTATCGGCACATATGCTGACGATACAGCTATACTAGCAGTGGCTGCAAACGCATCTGAAGCGTCCCTAAAACTGCAAGTAAGTTTGAATAACATGTCTGTATGGCTAAGGGATTGGAAGATAAGGGCTAACGAAACGAAGTCCGTGCACGTAACATTCACTTTGAGACGCGATACATGTCCAGAAGTAGAACTAAATCAATAATCGAAGTAATCGGTACTTAGGAATATACCTCGACAGACGTTTAACTTAGACCAAACATATTTTTACGAAAAGAAAAGCACTTAGCCAACAATTGGGAAAGATGTTCTGGCTACTAAATCGAAAGTCACAACTATCTTTAGATAATAAGCTTCTACTGTACAAGGCTGTACTCAAACCTATATGGACATACGGAGTGCAATTATGGGGCACAGCGTCAAATTCAAATCTTGAAATACTGCAACGCTTCCAATCCAAAATACTTCGCATGATTACCATTTCATGGCTCAGGTAAGACTTTATTAATTAAACAGCGTCACTGTTTTATGCTTTACAGGCGTGTGTTGAAGACGAAGTTATAAATATAATTAAAAACTATTTTTTCCCGAATTATGGCTAAAGTAAGGCTAAATAATATATTTATTGTTGTCCCATGAATATAACAAAACCGGAATTCCGGCAATAGTCACAGTTAATTTATCAATACTTCAACGGTATATTACCCTAAAGTAGGATTGCTTTTCATTTCTGGCAACATTTATCTTGACTGGGTATAGGCCGCGTCATGTAAAAATACCCCACCACCACTTAAAGCAACTAATAAAATACAAACGAAAGTTTAATGAAGTAAATAAATGAATGAATTCAAAAAATATATTTCTAATATAGTTTGGGAGGATATCTTAAAACCCGATAATACTGTAAACGAAAATTATAATGTATTTAATAACACTCTGCAAACCACTGTAAATAAGTGCATGACCAAAAGTATATCAAAAACTTATTTAACGTTAGGATTAAAGATTCTTACGACCAATGATCTCAAAACCAAAAAATAAATATTTAAAAGAATATTATAAAATATATTGTAAAACACTAAAAAAGGCAGTAATCACATCGAAAAAACTTAGAAATTAAACATCAATTTAATCAGTCACAAAATAAAACAAAATCCATGTGACAAATAATAAATAACGAAACTAATAGAGTAAAACCTAAAAATAAAAACATTTACATTACAACAGATAAAAATATAACACTTAAAGACCCCAAAATAATATCAAATGAATTTAACACTTTCTTCGCTTCTATTGGAAACTCACAAAAAAATCCAGATTATTTTCGACCACATTTAAAAAATAACATCAAAAATACATTTTTTTTAAGCCCGGTCCATAGTAAAGAAATAAGAACCATTATAAATAATAATAATATAATAAACATTAGTAATAACTATTAATAATAAATAACCTTAAAACCAAAACATCTTTCGGAATTGATGAAATCCCCCCAACTTTGATAAAAAAAATGCGTCGATCTGCTCACTATTCCGTACACCATTCTGATTAATAAATCTTTTTCAGAAGGTAAGTTTATAATTATAATAAGTGTTAAATTGATAATGTTTATTTAATGATTGTAATTAATAATTTGAGATTTATTTAATAACTAAAATGTAATTGTAATCTAATATATTATTATAGTTTGTCCTCATAAATTGCAATGCCCTTGCAGGGCGTCACATGTAGACCTATTTTATACCTTCCACCGTATTGTATATATGTAATGTGACAAGCACTAAATGATTTTGAATTGAATTGAAAAAGAACGCTGGCGGTCAAGCTGCGCAGAAGCCATTTATCTATCGGTCTATTTGACGGTATGAGGTGCGGCGTGGGGCGGGGGGGTCACGCGTCGTATGCATGCAGGCGCGGCGCGCTATAGCCTCGCGCTATAGCTTCGTCAGTCGACCTTTGAAATATCGTTGTGCACAAAAGTTTAAATTACGAAATGGTTTTTAACCGACTTCAAAAAAGAAGGAGGTTATATTACATAGAAAAGTGAGAAAAATGTCAGATACGAGAAAAAATGACAGCTGTCAAAGTCGCGTAAACAACAGTTCCTACTACTTTTATTAAAAAATAATTATTTAATAGATTAATGTGAGTTTTGAGTGGTTAAAAATGTTGTATAAGTTGTAGTATATAAGTGACAGTGTTATCTATGCAAATAAAACATTATAAATATAATAACACAAAGTATCTTTTCTGCAAGTCATCCGTTTTTCGTAGTGAAATCAAGTGAAATAACAATTAAATGAGCTATCCACATTGTATTGTGAACATTAAAATAACAAATGAATCATAAATAGTGATCGGAATGGTGATATGATTATAACATTAAAGCGAGCAAATAAATTGTTAAATTAATTTCTCACAGTATGTATTTAGATCGCAACGCCATCTAGTGCACTTCCTGGGTACCTACTGCCAAATCGAAATTACATTTCTGCATGCTAATATAACATCACTGCTTGCTTTATTGGCGCCCTGCTACTGTTTTCTTTGCACCAAAGTTTTAATTTAATTTAACAAGGAATAAATCCGAGAGATGGCAAACAAGTGCGCGGCTTGCTTGGTAGTGATACCAGATAGAAGGTTTTTATCTTGCACGGTGTGTACTGAAAAATATGATTTGCTTTGCGTAAATATATCTGAAAAAAGATTCTATTTGATGACTACTGAAAATAAACAGTTATGGAAATGTCCACAATGTAAGTCGAAACAACCGAAAAGCGATAACACAAATACACCTGTCAAAGATCAGGCAAATCTAGATTGTAGTAATGTAACAATAAGGCAAAAAAACTCCATGAAACACAATATTGACGATTCACATTTTCTGGAGGATACTCTTCCCGGTGGCGACACAATTGTGGATAACTCTAAGACTGAACCACAATCTTCTATACTAGCGGAGCTACGTGAGTTACGAAATATAATAAGCAAACAATCAGAAAAGCAGGAGGCACGAGACCAAGAACTCTCAAAAACCATCAAATCACTACAAACTTGTTTGATAGATATAACAAATAAAAATTCGACATTAGAAACTGAAGTGAAATTTCTGCGACAGACTACGGAAGCACAGACTGAACGTATTAACAATTTAGAAAAGAAAAATTTTAAATGTTTAGAAGAAATACAAAATATAAAAAACATTAAGGTAAACACTGGTGGCATTGAACCACTTAACTCAATTTCATATGCAGACTGTGTAACCACATTGGAACCAGAATGTAGTAAAACAATTGTTTTATATGGCCTCAACGAACATAGGTATGAGACAGAATATGAGTTACATGATCGAGCTGTGAATATAATCTATGATGTAACTGGTGTGGACATATCAGGATACATAGAAGAAATAAGTCGCATAGGAAGGTATGGAAATAGGCGACCACTTAAAATTGAACTGCTAAGTAAAAGAATTACAAAACATCTTCTGGAAAATATTAGTTACTTTAAGGGCACTGGACTTTGGTTGTCGGCTTACCTTAATGAAAATGGCCTTCAGCGTAGAAAACATGAAAGAGATAATTTCAGAAAATCAAACAAACACTCGCCTCGCACTATATTTCTAAATAAGCATCAAAATGACACGAGTACATATGATTTAAACTCTGAGAATAGAAGAGATATTAGTAGTAACCCAAACTCTAAGGCAAAAGGGACCATGCGGGGGCAAAATAAGACACATTCCTTTCGAATCTAATAAAAACAATAAAATTTCATTTTTTTACCAGAATATTCGCAGCTTACAAAATAAAATACATTTGGTAGAAACTCTTACAGAAGAATTTGATTACACTGTACTTTGTTTTATTGAAACTTGGATTACTCCAGCCAAGTCTGATCTGGTGAATTTGGAGGGTTATACTATGGCAAGCCAGTTCTACAGAGAAAACCGGGAAGGTGGAGGTGTGTGTACGTTTGTGAAGGACAAAATAAATTTTATTGAACTTGAAGATATTAAAAAGTTATCAGTTGAATATGTAATAGAAGTCTGTGGTATAGAACTTCCTAGTGTGAGTGTAATATTGATAGTTTTATATTGGCCCGATAATACAAGAGAATCAAGTATTGTTAACACACAACTAGAAAAATTGTTAAAACTTTTATGTACTAAATATGTAAAGCGAAACATAATAATAGGTGGAGATCTAAATGTAAATTTTCTTAAAAAGACAACACAAACAAAAAATATAATTAATCTATTTAAGAGTGCAAACTTTCATCAAAATATTAATGAACCTACTAGGATCACGCCGACTAGTGCCACTTGCTTAGACTTAATTTTTACCAATTTTAATACAACCTGTTTAAATATTAATGTAAGAGAGCATGGCTTTTCAGATCACAGAGGAATCGAAATTTCTTTAAATGAATTAGGATTAAATATAAATAAGCAGGGGCATTATATTCAAAAAAGAAAATATAATTATTACAACATGAAATTATTTAAAGAGAAATTACAAACTATAAATTGGTCAAATATTATTAAGCCTGATAAAACTATAAATGAGAATTATAAATCATTTCATGATAAATTAACAAGTTTACTTGCCCTTTATATCCCAAAGATAAAAACATTAATTCGATTCAAGTTAAAACCTTGGTTAACTAAGGGCATAAAAATATCATGTAAAAATAAACGTCTACTTAAAATATTAAAGTCTCAAACAAATAGCTATGTATTAAATGATTACTATAAAAAGTATGTAAAAATATTAAAGAAAACTGTCAATTCATCAAAAAAAAAATCAGTATACAAATAAGTTAAAAAATTCAAAGAATATCACGAAAACAATGTGGCGAATTATAAAGGAGGTTACACATAAGATAAACAAAAATACATATCAAAATATAACTTTGAATATTAAGGGCGACCACATTAAAAACCCTGAAGAAATATCTAATACATTGAATAAATACTTTGTCTCGATAGGATCAGGTAAAAATATCAATAACAATACTAGAAACCGCCTCAATGAACGCCTTATTATCGACAATTCTATCTACCTTAGCCCAGTCAGTACTGTTGAAGTTGATAAAATCATAAAATTACTCAAAAATAAATCTAGTCATGGTGCAGACGAATTTCCACCGACATTGATCAAACATTGTAGGGAAGAACTAGTCGCGCCTATAACGTTTTTAATAAATCAGTCTTTCGATGAGGCAGTTTTTCCTGACTTATTAAAAATAACAATAGTTAAACCTGTACCTAAAAAAAGGAATGCAAAAGAGCCCCAAGATTTTCGACCGATAGCACTGTTATCTACTTTCTCTAAAATATTTGAAACCGCCATGGCAAGCCGTGTTAAATCTTTTTGTGAAAAATATAACGTATTTAATGAAAGCCAGCATGGTTTTCGCAAACAAAAATCAACAATTACAGCGGTGTATAAGTTCATGAACGATATACTAAATATAATAAATACTAATCAATATGCAATAGCAATAATGCTAGATATGAGTAAAGCATATGATAGAGTTTTACATAATATTTTACTTAAAAAATTGTACGAAATAGGAATACGTGGCCAAACGCACTTGTGGTTCCAATCATATTTAAATAATCGCAAGCAATTTGTGGAAGTCGAGTATTACGATGACAGTAACAATAGTATTAAAAATGTTAGATCTTTTGAACAAAATATAGACCATTCAATACCACAAGGGAGTATATTGGGATGTCTTCTGTTCTTAATTTATGTAAACAATATGGTAGAATGTATTGATAAGCAATATATACTGTATGCTGACGACATCACCGTTATATTTCCATGTGTCAGTGTCGAGGATCTGCAAGTACAGTTTCATAGCACACTAGAACGCATAATAGAATGGTTACAAGATCACAATTTAGAAATTCACATATCGAAAACAAAACTGATGCAATTTAAACCCAGACAAAAGCACCCAATAGCTACATACATTACTTATAATGGCCATAAAATAGAATTTGAAACTTCATGCTCTTTGCTAGGAATAGAGGTGGATACAAGTGTTGATTGGAAAGCACACATTGAAAAAATTAGCGCTAAACTTTCGAAATTTACATACGCTTTATATGAATTAAAGAAATGTACTGACTTAAGTGCTGCTATGAGTGCTTATTATGCTTACGCTAATGCATGGTTGAATTACGGGGTCATCCTGTGGGGTAACAGCACTCATTTACACCAACTGTTCGTTATCCAAAAACGTTGTATCAGGATACTTGTAAATATCGATGATAGGGAAAGTTGTAGACCTCATTTTGTTAAGCTTAGAATACTAACACTCACGTCATTATATATATATGAAATATGTAAACTTGTCAGGAAAAACAAGCACATGTATGCACAAGCAAAAGATTTTTACCATCAGCAACGTAATTTAAGATATAAAAATAGACTGGCTTTACCTTTTGCTAAATTACATATGGTGAGCTCAGGAACTTATCACATGTCAGTTAAGATATATAATAAAATACCTAAAAATATCCAGGATCTAGAAAAAGAACCAGTATTTTGTAATAAGTTAAAGGAATATTTAATAGAAAAATGCTATTATTCATTAAAAGAATTTTTTGATGTTTGAAAGTTTATAGATACCAACTCACATTATGTAGGATAAATGTTATTTGTTGTTGTTATCTACCTTAAAAAAAAAGACTTATGTATATAAATTGTGAATTTGTTTATATTGCGATACCCTTACAGGGTCATGTTTATGGGAAATTTATTTTTATGTAACATCTGTTATACCAACATGTGGCAATAAATGGATATGACTATGACTATATGAAAATGATTTTTCGACGACTTAATCGAAGGGGTTACATTACTTTAATTTTTAACCGACTTAAAAAAAGAAGGAGGTTATATGTTCCACTGTATATATGTATATTTTATTGTATGTGTGTTCATCGATTTCTCGGTCATTTGAGAACCGATTTTTGAAAATCTTTTTTTATTCTATAGAGTAGGTATTCTCCTGAAGTGGTGCCATTGTTACAAAGTCAAGATCTGATGATGAGATTTCAGGAAAATCTAGGGCATACCGCAAATTTTATAGGCACCTATGACATGTTTTACTTTTTTCCAAAGCTATTTAAGTATTTGCTACTGGCATCTGTGCTGTCAGTAACCATCTTATGTTGATGAGCTGGTGATGGAAGGTACAAATCCTTAACGGTTAGGAGTTAGAGGATAATTCTTTGATTATTATAGTTACGTATTAACATATAGTTGTATTCTACCAGATTATTCGCGTGAACTGATGATGGAAGGTACAACTCCTTAACGGTTAGGAGTTGGAAGATAATTCTTTAAATATTATAGCTACACCTATTGGCGAATAGTTGTATTCTATCGGGTTATCCGTGTGATCAAATCTACATTACTGAAATTACCTTGCGATGATAATTAGTTTTTTTTTTTTTTTTTTTTTACCCACCAACCCGCACTGGGCCAGCGTGGTGGTGTTATGGTCCAAACTCCTCATGTGTTTCTGCCATGTAGGAAGGCCTGTGCCCAGCAGTGGGACGTATATAGGCTGGTGATGATGATGATGATGATGATGATGATGATGATAATTAGTTTTTTAGATTTACATTCACACCTATTATCTAGCCCAAAGTAAGCATCATTAAGAGCTTGTGTTATGGATACTAGATAACGGAGAAATAATGATAATAATATGTATATAAATATTAGAAATATACTAAATAAACATATAAACATCCATGACTCGTACACAAATGTTCGTACTCATCATACAAACATTTGTTCCTACCGGGATTCGAACCCGGGACCTCTTGACCGAGTAGCCTGGGGTACAGAGCACTCGGCCAGGCGGTCGTCACGGATTATAGGAGAGGTTCTGAATTTCTATGGTGACAGAAATTATATGGGAAGAAAGAGTAGGTATATTTTAAAGAATCTAATGCAACAAGAACTATAGTTTTAAATCCCTGCATTAAAAACAAAGAGTAATGTAAATATGAGGTATTTAATAAAAAAATGATTTCTCGCTAAAAAATCGTTACCCAGAGATGTAAAAACCGATTTTAAAAACAACGACACATGTCAGACAAGATACAAAACGTCCTATAGAGGCATGGGTTTAATTTGGTTCAACCTATGACTAAGTACTTGCAATTTCTTTTATGAAAAATGCTAAAAGAACACGGAAATTTGGTTTCTGCTCTTATTCTTCAATAAAAATAGGGATTTTAACATTTTTTTACTACATTTCATCACAGAAACTTAAAACAATAAAAATTTAAAATCGCACAAAAATACGGGGGATTAAAAAATAAAAGATCATAGAAATTCAAGACCCTCTAACTAAACATTAGCTTAGCTTATAATTTATCGTGGTGGGTCTTCAAGTACTAATATCGAACATCTTTATGTTTATTATTAATTTTTGATTTTAACTAAGTAATTTTTCAGGTCTATAATACCCGATGTGTTGTGTGTATGTCATAATTTATTGTATGTGTGTCGGTCACATCACAGGGGATAGTTTGTTACTAAATTGGTGTATTTTTGTAAAACAAAAGGGTACTTAAGGGTGTATTATAGGGTTTACGACCGGCTGGCCGAGTGGTCTGTACCCCTTGCCATACCGGCTACTCGATCAAGAGGTGGGTTCGAAGTCCAATAGGAGCATAATAGAGTTTTTGTTTATTTTTGATTATTTTTGTTTTGGTTTGTTTTTGTTTGTACTGTACTGTACTGTTTTTGTTTTTTTTTTGTCAATAAGGTCAAATCACTACATAGTATAAAACAAAGTCGCTATCCGCCGTCTGTCTGTCCCTATATATGCTTAGATCTTTAAAACTACGCAACGGATTTTGATGCAGTTTTTTTAATAGATAGAGTGATTCTTAAGGAAGGTTTATGTGTATAATACATGCATAATATTTACATAAGCATTGCACCCGTGCAAAGCCGGGGCGGGTCGCTAGTAATTTTATATAGTGTATCATTAACCGTAGGCCCTGCCAGAAGACCAGCGCCACAGTGACAATTGTCGCTGTGGCTGAGGCAGTGACCTAGTTGGCCCCTATTTATTTATTTATTTTGTTTGTATAATTTATTTATTGGCCAATAAATGCTTTCTTTCTTTCTTTCATAAATTTGTATGATGAGTACGAGCATTTGTTTACGAGTCATGGATGTTTATAAGTTTATTTAGATATTATACTAAATAAACTTATAAACATCCATGACTCGTAATTATAATAATAATTTAATAATATTTATATACATATTACTTACACAATTTCCCCGTTATCTAATATCCATAACCCAAGCTCTTAATGATGCTTACTTTGGGCTAGATAATAGGGGTGAGTGTATGAATATTATAACTATTATTATTGTCTGTTTGTTTTTGAAATAATCAAATAGCAGAGCGTTTGTATAAATAGGTACAGGTACAACGAGCATGTCCAATTTGCATGTGAAATGTCAGGTCGATGTCCGAGTCCCTGAATAATAAACAGCGCACGCTCAGTGTTCCCTTGGGAATACACCTACTGACAGAAATGTGGTGGTGTGTGTGTTAAAAAAATAATATGAGGGTAAACGTCGCACGAACTGTCATACAAACTTTTAAGACGAAAATATTGAAAACGAAGAAACCGATTCCAACAAAAATAATTAAAAATCTGTCAAGCGGCGGTATCCCACCGGAGGGCTATGGCAATTGAAAAAACAATTGTGTCAGGGATCTGACGCTAAGCTGGTTTAGTAGGTACAGTCGGCAGCACGTCAAGCGTAACAGTTTGTCCTTGAACCGAGAGCGCAACGCACAGAAAATTTGTGAGCAAAGGATAAACATATGTCTCTCAGCGCCTCTTTCTAACGTCTCTCTCTCAAGTACTCTGTACCTACAATACTCGCAGTTGGCCTTGAACGCGAGCGCGACGACTATTAAAATTTCTATTTCTTCGATATAGCCTCCGACGAAATATGTGTAGGTTTATAGGTAGCTATAGCTACAGCTAGCTATGTACGCGGTCTACTCTCTTCGCTTCGTTGTTTGAACTTGATTTAAAATTAAAGTACGGCTGAGACTATTGTTTTTATTTAATAAAACAAAAAGTTTTCTACATATAATGGCTAGTTAAGATATTTTATTTACCTACCTATTTACCAATGATGCTCAGCGTACCTAGTTATTTCAATCAACTAATATTATACCTATTAAAATACAGGCTTCATTATTTATTCATTGTTATTAACTTAAAAAATATTTCTATTGTCGGGTCATTATTATGGTCCATTGTTATGGAGAGAAATGAAAATAAACATTTACTTAGGTTTGTTTTTCTACATTTATTTAATGTTAAAAAACAAAAACAAAACATTTATAATGTTCAACTCCTATTATCATACCTGTAACTACTACTCATTCACAATATTTTAAAGATCTAACATTCTACTCTTCAAATGTGAATATGAATTAACAATTTTGAAGAAAAGTAATATTAGACCTAGCACAAATACAACACACAAAATCTTATTGAATTTTAGTGTTAAAAATAAATTCTCAACAAACAATATTTTAGATTTGAACTGGGTTCCCCAAGAATGAAGACAAGTATGTAACTCAATCAACCAGGGATGTTTGTAACTTTGTTTCGAATTTATTTAATGTATTTTACAAGATACAGTGATGTGTGAAGCAAGCAATTTTGAAGCTTAATTACATGACGCTAAAGTTGAAATTGTGTTAAATGTATAAAATTGTAATGATTTGTTGGTGTAAATCACTAACTATCAACTACTAATACTTGAATAAATTTTCAATTAGGTATGTGAAGTAGGTATGATAGATAGGTCTTTGTGATTTGTTTTTTTCTAATATACTTACTTATGTAGGATCTAAATCCTTATCTATTTAAGTTAATTACAATACCATACGACATAACAATGTATGGTGCAATGCGGTTACGTCTTCAATGGAATCTCGACCTTATATCAGATACCTTAGGTCGATTATTAATTATCAAGGTATGGCTCATGATATTTAGATCAATAGGTAGGGTATAAAATTCGCCTGTGACATTACATTACTTTTTGATTTGTGTTAGTTATAGTCCTACGATCATAGATTAGAGATAATATATCTTATGATGGTCTGTCTAAGGATAAGGATAGAGCAGTCGATCAGTTTGTAAAAGAATTGTGTAAAGTCGGGGGTTATACTTATTTTAAATACATTTCAAAATTTATAGTTACTAGTCTTTAAGTTTTAGCCATAAGTAAACGCTTAAAAAACTGAAAGATTATCACTTAGATTAATTGTTTATATCTAAGGAATATCTATAATAACTTTAAAGGATTCAGTTAAATCCTCTATAGCTCAGTGGTTAGGGCAGTCATTCGAATTGTGAAAGGTCACGGGTTCGGACCGCCGAGCACCCGTAGAAGGTAGAACGGACCGTGGACAAAACCACCTTGTTCCACCACCTCTGTCCACATACTAAGAGACAAATTAATGTGTTTTATTGTTTTATTTCTTTATTTCTCTCTGACGAAGAGAGAGAGACCATCTTATTGTTTCCCCGGGAGTTTGCCATGCTATGAGCGCGGGGGGCAGACATTTTTTCTAGTTGAAATATTTTTCACACAATTTTATGTTGTCTTTTTCAGGATAATCATACTTACCTACTTAGGATCGATTTGTAATTTAAAGATTGAAAATTATTCTCATGTCTAGGCAGTGCAGGACCGATCGGTTTGGAGGTCCTTGCCCAATTGCTTATGCTCAGTAGTGGGTATCTCTTAACAGACGTGATGATTATAATGTGTAGGGTTTTTTTAATTAATAATTAAAATAAAATAATAGTAGGGAATTAATAGTGTAGTGGATTCAAATTTTAATACAAGTTTTTTAAGCTAAGGAGGAGGAGCTTGGTGGCGTATTGGTTTGAGCGCTTGGTTTCGATACGAAAAACAAAGCCACTTTCACCATGGTCGATCCTAGGATGGGTAAATCAAAGTTTGTTATCTCGAGCTCCTCCGTGCTTCGCATGTTAAGCTGTTGCTCCTGCAACCGCTTTAACCCACCACCCCGCATTGGGCCAGCGTGGTAGTGTTATGGCCCAAACTCCTCATGTGTTTCTCCCATGTAAGGCCTGTGCCCAGCAGTGGGACGTATATAGGCTGGTGTTGATGATGATGATGATGGTGCAAAGAAGCTATTAAGTAGACACACAGACAGACAGGTAGACTGATCGGACTGATGCTACACCCCATGAGCACGCATGAGATCTGGCGACCTCACTTACACCAGAAACACTTAGTTTTAAAATATTCTGCAATGCTATAATATTCAAGATGATAATAACAAATTCCAAAACTGTATATAGTTTTATAGGTTGTTAATATGACTAGTTTAAGAAGCTAACAGCTTTGTTCAATGAGTATCTAATCAAAGAGACTCAACAATAATTCCTAGACACTGGTCGCTACTAGTTCTTCTATGACACTGATCTCAAATTATAGTGATAAATAACTAAAAGTAGCATTATAAAACTGAAATTACAGGTGAAATGGTGAAGTGCTGTCTCTTGAATGAAAAACATTTGGATTAGTAATTTTATAAGTCATAAGTTGCAATTCAAATTGCATTATGATTTAGCCAAATACTTCATTGACATTCTGAAACTGCTACTTGGATCTACTTCTCTGAGATAAACTGATATTGATGATGATTGATGACAGTAAAATTACTTAAGAATACATTTTTTTTTGGACAAAACTAAAAACCAATTGTTTCTGCAATCCATGGCTTGACAGAAATAAGAAATTCTTTATTTGAGCAGGTCTAATTGGGAATGTGTAAGAAATAAGAAACAGAGTCAAAATTGATTTAACATGTTTATTGAATAGTTAACAATATTAAAATAAAATTTTAATTAACTCTCAGCCTCGTCTTATTGAAATATCACTAAAGTAAGAGTGCACCAAATTTGAAAAAAATCTGATCTGTGAAAGATTATCATCAAACGCCTGAACAGATCTTTATAATTCAAAGCTAAGAACCATCTTGACCACATTAACTTTCTAACAAAAAAAAATGCATCAACATCTGTCAGTGGTAGCTACGATGGCACAGACAAACTTACAGATACAAAGACAGACACATCAAACTTAAAATGCCCCTCTTTTAGGGTCGGGGGTCATAAAAACTAAAAAGGGTAATTTTATGAATAACTTAGGTGCTAACAATATGCAGTTAAGTAGGTAGGTAGTAGGTAGGTAGATATTAGTATTTTTAGCACCATTTTACCTCCCTTATTCTTTTCTATAATTATTTAATGAAATCCAAAATTATATGTAGAACATCACAACTTTCAGAAATCTCTTTTAATTAAAGAGTTATGCAAATTTTTGTTTCATGCTAGTAATTTATTCATCTGTCAAGCGGCATTATCCCTCTGGAGTGTTAAGACAATTGAAAAATCAGTTGTGTCTGGAAACTCTGGAATCTGATACTTGACAGGTATTCAGGTGTATAAATATTATTATTATTATTATTATTATTATTATTATTCAAAAACCATTCCTGTGATGTGAGAAATATTACTACTTAACCTATAAAATTGCTTAAATTAAATTTTGAACACCATTCTAAATCAAATAACCATTGCAATGAGAAGTAAGTGAATTTAAATAATATTAAACAACAAAAGTAATAGGAGAAAATATGTTAGAAGACTGTTAGGTTTAGAAAAGTAACTATATTTTATTATAATTTGGGTTAAGAAAATAATGTTCTGGGTGAATTAACACCATTGCTCTTTGAAATTATATCAATCTCTTATCATAAAAATCACATAGACAATTAGATAGCCTTACTATTACATTTGAATTTACAGGTCATGAAAGTTACACTAATATCATGTAGGAACTTGGAACACTGCTATTGCTGAACAATTATGAACATGTGAATATTACAGTTGTCCAGGCAGAGATAGGTATAGGTACCTATAGGGACAACTCTTCCTAACCTACTTTGTAATGTGGTGGTGTTATAAGTATTTTTACCAGGCCCTGTTGATCTTATCACCCCAGGAAACAAAAACTAATGTAATTATGACTCTGGTTGCTTATGTATTGATTTAAAGTGCTCACTATTGCTAAGCCAAAATGTTGAACTAAGTATCTTAAAAAAATATCTTCAATAACCTTTCATTTTTTTCGAAGTCAGTCATTAAATTATAAACTGAAACTTACCCTAATCTCTATGTGGTGGTCATATATATACTTTTTGTAAAAATATTATTTATGTCTGAAGCTTTTAGTTAAATAAATTTTGACACTGGCATCCACTCAACAATAGAATATCTCTTGTCTGGTTTGTGGTTACTTATTTATTTCACTGACATAGGTATGGAATTCACTAATAACAAGAATTATGTGAACAAATACACCACACATCAACACACTATCTTGTAGCCTCTACCAACAGCCTGGATCTTCATCTCATATTTAAAAACCAAAAATATATGGTCCGCCACCTGCAAAGTAGTATTTGTTTTATTATGTGTACCTGTTCATAAATAAACTGGATTGAGTCTTTCAGAATATCAGCTACTTAATTAAAGATGTTTTTACAAAACATTATAGTAGGTGGAATCATTTTACAAATATGATTAGTTGGTATATTTAGACCAAATAATGAAACTAATTAACTTATCAAGGTTATGCAAGGTTATAAGTTAATTAGTTTAGCAAGGAAGTCTCCAAATACTCCAAATACTTTTCATTTTGTTAGAAGTTGAAGAAAATCAAATGACATTGACCAAAACCTGTTTCGTATAGGTAAAAAATAAATGAAGCAAAATACTTTTATACACATGGCGGTCATTTCAAAAACAAGAAGAAAAGTGCAGTTTATTTAAAATATAGGTTGGTGTGTCCTGTTCTCATAAAAACAGTAGAACAAAATTCTAACTTACTGATATTTGGTCGGATTTTCATATAATTAACTACCCATTTGTGTAGTGCTACTATTTTATTTTCATTCCATTCAAGTGCGTGGCCATTTCGTATATTACTTATTTTTTTCAAAGAAACTAACATTTAACTACAAATAAATTAAACAAGAAAAGTCAATGTTGATTTCGTTATTTCGTATTCAATAGTTTGAACCCTTATTATTAGGTAGCCACATACAATTCAGGTCTCAATACAAAATGGACATCCTATTTCTATACTCAACTTTTAAATACCACAGATACAAAAAAAAATCTTCTAAACTTGAGCCCCAACTTCATACTTAAAAAATGCGATGTCATAGAAGTTAGACTAAACTGCGCGTACAAATAGCGTTAGCTCAAACAATTCGACCAATTTTAACCAATAAACGCTCGAAGCATTCTGACAAGCTCTGCTATTGGTCAGATTCTAAAAGATGGTGGAAGTTGAACCAATAGCGAAGAGGGTGTGCTTTCTTTCTAATAGCTATACATAGCGTTTACTAGGGTTATATATACTGTTACGCTTGATGTGCTGCCGACTGTACATAATCCCCTAGAAACATTTGAAGGTGCTTAACTTTCTATTGTTATACATTTAAGACCTACACAATCGATATCTAAATAGAAATAGTGTTAGTTTTATTTTTCAAAACGTCCGGGCTCGATTCCCGAGCTGAGTATACGTTTTTTTTAAATGTATCAATGCAGTTTTTCTTATTACTAAAATCGATGGCATGGTTCCTAAGAAAAGATTTTCGTATGTCTTATAGTTTCAGACTTTCCCATACTAACCGATCTAAATGTGCCAACCTGTATATAGTAGAGTCGTTATTCGTTATTGCTGTTTACATAAAGTGTTGACATAAAATTACCGCGGCGACTGAATACACATTTATGTAACTTAGAGTGGCTACTCCAACATTCATACATTATTTTGTAGCTTTGAAATGGATACATATTAAAGTACTCTACTGTACTCTTATATATTCTTAGTTAAACTTTTCCCAAATCCCCTGGCAGGTTTTTAGACTACCCTGACTTGCTTATACATGGCAATTAGTCTTGTTGTACTTAATCACTTTGTTCGTTTCCAATATTTTTGTATTTTCTATGAAAAGTCGTCCAACGTAAACGCTCTTAATTATTGCTTTTTTATTAATTTAAGGCATTGTCATAGGAGCCATCAGCCAAAAAACGCTCTTAAATTTCCTTATTTTTTAACCGACTTCAAAAACGAGGAGGTTCTCAATTCAGCCGGTATGTTTTTTTTTTTCTATGTATGTACACCGATTACGCCGAGATTACTGATTCGATTTACGTGATTCTTTTTTTGTCGATGCGGAATAGCTGCCATTTGGTCCCATAAAATTTTTTTCAAAAACAGTTGGGTAGCTTTGGATTTAAATATGAAAAAACTGAAATTATGAAGTCGTCTACATATGCGTAATTGCGAATTTTTGCTTTTCCAATGACTATCGTATCGTTTCACTAAAACAATACGATAGTAGGAAACAATATAATTTGACGGTCACCCATCTAGCTTTGACCGTAGAAAGTTATCACTATGAAATTGTGAAAAAAAAAATTTAAACAAAAATTAAAACCGACTTCAAAAAACTGAAAAGGATAAAATAATTAATTTTTTTATATAAAGTATTATAAAAATATTTTTTTTTTTTATGATGACAAACAAGGTGACGGCCCACCTGTTGGTAAGTGGTTACCGCCGCCTATAGACACCTGCAATAACAAGGAAAAATCACTTGATATTGCAGGTGCGTCCTGGCGGCGTGCGTTATCCTGGGGCCTAAGATGAAATGCCGTCCATTCCCAGTAATTACACTGGCTTTAATTATTTTTTTTCCTTTCTTTATTTCTTTTTCTTCTTTTATGTTTTCATATCATCAATAATTAATTTTATGTACTTTTTTGTGCCACATGAATTGAATTGCGAATTGTCATTCTTTATTGTATACAATTTTAGTACTTTTCTAAAGTCATTTGAAAATCTTATTTTTACTAGGTACTTACTTTTCCGCGGTAAACACTCGCTGAACAGCCAACAAGACAGTTAAATTCAAGGAATTATATTGATAGTGCTGCTATTTATTTATAAGCTTTCAAATAAACAAGAGTTCGCGTCACGTGAAACAAAACTTTTCCTTGCAGCGCGATCGACGCGGCCACCCACGACCCGTGAAAGTTTTTACTGAACTGAAATAAGGCGAATACCGAAGGAGGGTTATTCTGACTCGTACATATTCTAAGCTATTGTCATTGGTAAAGACCATAGACTAGAGATAATTATAGACATTATATACCAATCTTACTGTTGTATAGTAATTACAACAAAGAGTTTCTTTAAAGTCCTGTTTGTTATAATAATAATATACTTACCATTATCATGATATTTTTTATTTATTTATAAGATCCATTATTGTTATTGGCACAGATTGGAGACATAAGTGTTTCTAGTACATATAAGGAGGCAGTCTTTCTGAATTACTTGAACCTGTTGGGACACCCGAATTTATTAATCCTTGGACATTAATATTCCGATGTTGTATATCTTTATCCTTTAGTGGTCGACTGATAGAGAAGGCTTTATAGCATTTAGTCCGCCTTTATTACCTTTTTTGCAATAAAGAATAAATAAATAAATAAATTAATAAGAATTCACAATAAAACAAGCTTAGTAAAAATTCTAAAAAATGTATTTGTTCCTGTTGTATAATAATAACGTCACAAAGCTTTAATATTGAAATATAAGTAAATTATAAATATTCATGTAAACAAAGGAGACATTAAATATTAGGTACAAATTACCTATTTTTCTTGTCAAACTCATATTCTTTATTTAACCCTTTAATTAATTACAATTTCATTTCTTAAAAGTTAACAGTGGAAGTCATGTCTTGATTTGAATTAATCAAACTGCCTCCGTTTGATCCCAAGTGGATAAGAACAGGCATGTTATGTTATGTCGGAATATCAACTTTTACTTGAGACACTTACGTCCGTTTTCACTAGACATTCCCTAGCCTTAGGTGACTCCTAACGACATTTGTCTCTTTCTATCTCCTTTAGATAGACTGAGATAAAATCGCTAAGAGACTCTTTACGCTAAGCAGAGGTTAGTGTGAACGAGCATTAGTAATTCCAAGTGATTTCTTAAAGTCCTTGAAATAAAAAATGGTTACTTAAACAATAGTCAGCAGCAAAATGATATAATACATTATATCTCCTATTTCTATTCAATATTAGGGATCAAATTCGTTTATGTCTTTTTGACTTTGCAATTAATCAGTAATTGTTCACTTCATGTCATTGTGTAGAGGTAGAGTGTAGATATTGTTTCTCATACAGAGTGGTGACGACAACAAGACAATATATAATATAATAATATAATATTTATACACTCACACCTATTACCTAGCCCAAAGTAAGCATCATTAAGAGCTTGTGTTATGGATACTAGATAACGGAGAAATAATGATAATAATATGTATATAAATATTAGAAATATACTAAATAAACATATAAACATCCATGACTCGTAAACAAATGCTCGCACTCATCATACAAACATTTGTTCCTACCGGGATTCGAACCCGGAACCTCTTGACCGAGTAGCCTGGGGTACAGACCACTCGGTCAGCCGGTCGTCAATGAAATCATCGGCTCATCATAATCATTTGATAATATCATGACACTTCTATAAAATAATTTAATATTGGCTGCATTATTACAGAGACATATTTTTTTACTTATAGCACGACAAAATGTCTCAACACCACCTGATGTAAAGCGATAAGAAGAGTCCATATGCGAAGACAGCTAGTGCAGTTCAGACACTGCTCTAGCCGCCTCCACCTTGCCGGACCAGAAGGTAATTTTTATTACCTACATAGGAAGGAGTGAACACATGTGCTGGCAAAGAATTCCAAGTTCTGGAAGTACGACAAAGAAACGAAGGACTAAATTTCTTTGTGCGTGATGTTGAGGTGGAGACAGTGAATTGATGACTCCGAAGACCGGCACGCGTGCTCCTGAGTAGGAAGGGGGAAGGTGGGATAAGGCCAAAAAGCTTTTCAGAGCAGATATATTTTGAAAGTTGCAAAATATTTCTATGAACTAATATATTCTCATTACCTCACTACTCAATAATTCTCACCACCGTATAGATACGCATTTAAGGTTCATTAGGGTAGGGTGTGCTCCTACCGATGCGAGACGAGTAGAGCAGTGCTTTCCTGAACAAATAAATACATATTTTATTGCCTGAAGAAGTACCAGTTCTTGTCGACTGTAAGACTGTCGCAGGAAATAGTGTTCTAAAGCAACGTTAATAGGTTGATTTCCATCTGCTCAGAAAAGCTGCGTTCCGTTCGTCTCCCATTGGACACGCACTCTTACTAGTCAGTTAAACTTAATTATTATAAACACAAAAATAATGAGATTTTTTATCATAAAAACTATAAATGGCAAAAGTATATTTGAGCAAAACTTATCGACATAATATACAAAGTATAAATAGATCTACATGTAATATATTTTGATTTTTTTGAATTAAGTGAAAAAGATACCCTTAATGTTAAATTAAAATTTCGTGTCTGTAATCAGAGTCAGTATTTAGTATATTTACATTTTTATTACAAGTAAGTAGTAAACAAAATTATGTTTAACAATTGAGTCACATAACAAACGCCAACTGCACATTTGACTTGGATATGTAATTAACAAAGTATGTATATAATAATTGTGGCTTTTATTACAAAGCTATTGGGCCTAATTCTGGGAACACACTTTAATTCTAAATTTAAGAACAGTATATCTCTTTCTCGCAATAAGTAATAGAAAAAAGATAGCAAGAATCTGTTTAGAGCTGTCACTTAAATTTAGACAGATTTCATAGAAACCATAGACAATTTTAGACGGCATGTACGAAGGTGCCTCCTAAACACTGCATTTTATCACGTTCAATAAGGTCGAAAATTGAACGCACATTTCTAAATGTCAAATTATATGACAGCTATCCTTTTCGTATTCCTTTTGATAGAAAGAAATGCACTGAACTTAAATTTAGACTTAGCATGTGTTCACCAGAATTAGGGACATTGCCGATATAGCTGTCAATTTTCAAGCTATCCACAGAGACATGGACAATCTTTTATCATTGTTTATGTTTTATGGGAGTTTACGCCGCACGGGTTTAATACGAACTTTCAAGTCAATATTGGACTCGAACAAACCGAATAAAACTTTACATAGGTACATAATAATCAAGTCAGGGTACTCTAATTAGTTATATGACGTTGAGATAATTCATATGAAATGTATTGATTGTTTTTTTAAATTGATTTTTATAAAACATATACTCTAGTCCTAAAATTGTTGCCCAGCAGACTTATAAAAAATCTTTATAATTTTATTCGTAGTTCTTAACCCCCGACGAAAAAAGAGGGGTGTTATAAGTTTGACGTGTCTGCCTGTGTATCTGTGTGTCTGTCTGTCTGTCTGTGGCATCGTAGCTCCTAAGCGAATGGACCGATTTTGTTTCGTTTTTTTTGTCTGAAAGCTGACGTGACTAGGATGGTTCTTAGCTATAATTTATGAAGATCAGTTCAGGCGTTCGATGACTATCAGCTCATTTTCTACATGATAAAAGGGTTTTACTAACTTTCACAGATCCGATTGATTTGAAATTTGGTGTACTGTCACTTCGATGACATTCCCATGACATACTAACCTTGAGCTGATCCTTTACCATCAAAAAATCTGCGGGATCCTTAATCTTTCAGAAACTTACAGCAGATAATAATAATATAATAATATTTATACACTCACACCTATTATCTAGCCCAAAGTAAGCATCATTAAGAGCTGGTGTTATGGATACTAGATAACGGAGAAATAATGATAATAATATGTATATAAATATTAGAAATATACTAAATAAACATATAAACATCCATGACTCGTAAACAAATGCTCGTACTCATCATACAAACATTTGTTCCTACCGGGATTCGAACCCGGGACCCCTTGACCGAGTAGCCTGGGGTACAGACCACTCGGCCAGGCGGTCGTCAGTAGCCTGGGGTACAGACCACTCGGCCAGGCGGTCGTCGATATAGCGTATTTGGGCTTTTATGAATATTCGCAATGAGATGTTACTTAAAATGTTTAATTTTGTATCTTATAGTATCTAAGTATTTCATATTCGGTACACTTCCTCTACAAACCAAAACTCGACAGTAAATTCTTTATTATTAGACTTTTGGACAAGTCTTCTGACAACTATTTGGACTAGCCTAACTTTCTTACGCATGTAAAGTCTACAAAAAAAAAACAACCGACTTCAAAAACGAGTAGGTTCTCAATTCGGTTGGTATGTTTTTTTTCTATGTACTTATGTACACCGATTACGCTGAGAGTTCTGAACCGATTTACGTGATTCTTTTTTGTTCGATGCGGAATGCGGAATAGTTGCCATTTGGCCTTTTTTTTAATCGGTTGGGTAGTTTGGTTTTTAAATCAAAAAAACTGAAATGAGTATTTTCATGTATGTATGTAAAATTGCGGATTTTTGCTTTGCTATGACTTTTTAGTGAAACGATACGATAGTGGGAAACAATATAAGCTGACGATCACCCATCTAGCTTTGACCTTAGAAAGTTATCACTGAAGATTTTGCAAAAAAAAAATTATTTTAAAAAATTGAAAGTTAGTATCGCGCGGCGTAGACCCTCTTAACATCAAAATTTCCACCGTGGTATTATGTGCCCGTGGTTGTTTTCAGTTCTTGGGCTATCTGGTAAATATGTGAATCCAATTACGTTTGATTCTTGTCAATTGAGACTTTGTAGCTTGAAGTACTCCTTTATAAGGCTCTCGTGTTTGCTGACGGCCGTGAAGGTGGTGTACCAGTTGACGTTGCAGGAGACAGCTTCGTTGGCAATGGGAGCTGTCGACACGACGCCGCGGAGGTAGTATCTGATGATGTCTGCGAAAAACAGGCAAAAATATTAACAAACTTAGACCTTCAAGACTGTATTATGTTACTTTCAGACATTATGCGTAATCGCATGTAAGCGACTGATAATTAACGTATAATAATTTAGTATAATCTTAAGGGAGTTTTTTTAAGGGGGAAAGAAGGCGTTTGCGCCTACCCTGCGTTGTGGGGAAAAGAACAATACAGGGTTATGTGGGGCTCCGCGGTCGAGGATGATAAAGACCGAGACTACCCACTAAAACGACTCCTGTGTTCCTTCTTCATTGCAGTACAGGTTAAGGTTAACAGTTGCCCTTATACCAGGCCTGTACGCGATTCGCCCGTGTACGCTCAGCTCTGGCACATAGCATGGCATGGTGATTACTCCGCGGCGTTACACGGAACACACGCCGCTACCACTTCTTCGGGCCATAATCCGCAGTAGAAGGTTTCCCCACCCCTACTCGGGACCTACTCATGGGAGTAAGATCTTGCCGCCAACCCTATCCGCAGGCGTAGGACTGGCTGGAGGCGTCGGCCCTACGGAGAACAGCTTCAGCCGCCATAGTCAGGTAGGTCAGGTCAGGTCAGGTCAGGTAGTCAGGGACGGGAAGCAATGGACTAGGGCCCCATTGCTTGCGAACGCGTCGTCCCTTTGACTGGGAGAGTGCCGCTACACGGGCATTCTCCATCTGTTCCATGGGTCCAAACGGACAAACACAAGCCGCGACTGAGAAGAGTCTTTGAGCTGCCCCGGTCGCACCTTAACAGCGGCTTAGTGTAAAAGACACTGTCTTTTATAGAACAACTGTTAAGCAAAAACTGTTTAGCAATGCAATTTTATGCAAATAAATAATATTCATTTCATTAGTGGGGTTGTCAGCTCTTGAGCTCGTGACTGGGAATCACGAGTTCAAGACATGGTGATTACTCAAGATTACATGGTGATGGTGATTACATGGTGATTGCCCAAGGAGCACGCCCTACGCTCCCCCTGGGTATCCAAAAAAGGACTTTCTGTCTATAAAAAAAATATACTCGTAAAATTATAGAGGTTTTCTTGAATGAGTAGGTACAGCATGGGGTTCTTCAACGGGCTTGAAAAGGTTTTTACAGGGTCCGCAACGCGCAAGTGATACTCATGGTGTATCAAGCGTCCATAGGCTACGGTAACCGCTTACCATCAGGTGGGCGGTATGCTTGATTGCCACCGGAGTGGTACAAAAAAAAAATCCGGCTCAGAAGGTGCTTTTTCACGCCTTTCTTGAAGGCCCCCATGTTATAGGAAGGAGGAAACACATGTGCTGGCAAAGAAAGCCAAGTTCTGGAAGTACGACAAAGAAACGAGGCACTAAATTTCTTTGTGCGTGATGTTGAGGTGGAGACAGTGAATTAATGACTCCGAAGACCGGCACGCGTGCTCCTGAGCAGGGATAAGGTCGAAAAGGATCGAAGAATCTGGAGTGCTCTAGAACTGTTCGCCTTCGTTCCCACGAGGTCACTGGATGGGTCATTCAGAGTTTGTGATTTCGAGCTCCTCTGTGCTTCGGAAGGCACGGTAAGCCGTTGGTCCCAACTTTTACCGCAAACGCTTTGAAGCCAGCAACCTGCATTGGGCCAGTGGTGGTGCTATGGCCCATAAACTACTCATGTATTTCTCCCATATCTGGTGATGATAATGATGATTCTTACTTCCTCGCTCCACAGATGGAAACACGAGGCCGCCACCGCTGTCACCCCGGCATAAAGCTGCTGTACCTACACACAGAAAACATAAAATTAGATAAAGTTCATATAATATAAATGTCACTTCAATATATCTTTTTTATACAGCTAGATGGTTGCAGCCGCCTATAGACACCTGCAATAACAAGGAAAATCACTTGATATTGTCATCCTGAGGCCTAAGATGAAATACCGTCCATGCCCAGTAATGACACTGGCTACCTTTCCCTTCAATCCGAAATACAGCGAACTGTTTCAATGCTGAAATAAGAACCCAGACGACCCTACATACGGGGCCTACAACCTAGAATCTGGTTAAATAGCATAATTGGACGCCTAGGCCGTTGATAAAACGTCGGCTTCCAATGAATTTCCTGGGCCGATTGTTAATTGAACTAGACTCACTCACACTCAACGTTAAACTTGGCGTATTGAGGTCAGCTTGATTGGACGTCTATAGGCATAGTTCCTCTTGTACTTAAGAGTGAAAATGAAAATGAAAATGAAAATATCTTTATTCAATTAGGCCCCCCAAGAAGCACTTTTGAATCGTTAACAAAAAAACCCTTATGTCTATCACATAAAAATAATATTAACTAACTAACAATTACATTATGTTTGTCTCACTGTGTTATCTGGATCTACGTAAGCTAAGAATGTTATAATGTCTGTCTATCGGTCTGTCTGTCGGTCCGTCTGTTGGTCCGTCTGTCCGTCAGTCAGTCTGGCTGTCTGTCTGTCTGTCTGTCTGTCAGTCAGTCAGTCTGTCTTTTTGTCAGTCTGTCTGAATTTACACCGGTTCCAAAAGTTGAACTACCGAGAAGATTCCGGCAACAAACTCGTGTAGTCACTCTTTTCAATTATTAAGTTACAATGTTTAATTACACAGTAATGGTATTTGGCAGTGCAGTGTCGCACAGAGTATAAAAAAAGGTATATTAACGTACCAATAAGTACCTAATGACAAGCATATTTACTGTATTTAAAGGCTGTCCGACAATGCACCATCACAATATAGGTATTACAATACACAAAGGTCAACAATTAATATACAAAAACCTAATAAAGCCAATCATCTTTCATTAATTTTAAACACTTGTCTGACCACGTCATTACAATAATAATTGTATTGTTTTATACATAATATCATATAATGCCATATACCTCAAAAATCCCTCAAAAATGATACTATTGATGAATATGTAGGTAAATTATTACCTACATATTCATAAATTGAGTATTGGTGTGGTTGGTGTAGCTCCCTTCCATCTTCGGCCTCATCATCACTTACCACCTGATGAGATTAAGACCAAGAGCTTACCCCGTCAGGAGTAATAAAAAAGGTATAAGTTTATACAAAATGGTTACCATTATCATATCCAGCGCATATTTTATCGAAACTCAGGAACTCCCTAAAACTGGGTTCCGCATTTTCCTGGCATTTAGACACAGAGATGTAAGGCAGCTCCACGACCTTCAGGATTTGGGAAGCGCTTTCTACTGGTCCCGTCAAACCCCAACCGGCCACCTAAAAAGAAAAGAGGATTTCGTTCATGTGTCGATAGACATCAAAAACGCCTGAGTCACGTATAAACATTTTTCGTTTATTGACGTTTTTTTCTAATTGGAAGTTTTATCTAGTAAAAACAACAGATTATTATTTTGTGCTATGAATATTAAGAGTAACATCATTGACAAATTAAAAGGCAAAATAAATTCACAATATAAATATACATTTTCGATTCGTTTTATCAGGACTTAGGCGCATATGGTAAAATACTTATGGACTTGGGAGAGTTTGCATTGCAACATTGCAATGGGATTTAGGTGAATAACGAGCACGTGGCATAAACAAGAATGACGAATTTAATGCACGAATGATTTGAAAGTCTTGTGTGACTTAGGTGGGATTGAATAAATGTATAAATTTTCGTCCATAATTTCTTTAGGAAGCTGAGGACTTTGATTCGATTGATCTAAAACGAAAAGATTGAATTTTTTTGCTGCATCGAAGGATTATAATAAAACTTAAAATCACCGGTACTGGACTTGGGCGAGTTTGATATCTATCGATCGACACAAATATTTGCTATGAAAACGCATCTAGTCTATCTATACAGCCATGTCTGAACATGCATGCTGTGTGACAGTCAAAATATGTGATACAATCTTATAATCATAACACCTCCTGTACCATATTTTTGCAATAATGAATTGAATTGAATTGAATTGAAACTTTATGTCCTATACTATATCTGACATTTTGCAAAGTGCAGGGTTTGTGCCTATTTATTAGGAGAAGCCATGACATTAATTAATCTCACGAGGAGCTCGGTGGCTTAGTGGTTTGAGCGCTCTGGTTATGACACGAAAACAAAGCAACTTTCGCCATGGTCAATCCCGGGATGGTTCAATCAATGTTTGTAATCTCGAGCTCCTCCGTGCTTCAGAAGCCTTTGTTCCTGTTGAGTCACACCGGCACGTTAAGTCGTTGGGCCCGGTTGTTACTGCAACTGCTTTAACCCACCAACCCGCATTGGGCCAGCATACATAGGCTGGTCATGATGATGATTAATTAATCTTAATAGGTAAGTAGTAATAACTAAGTGCACTTTCAATTATAAAGAAGTTTGACGATGAAATATACGACGGTATTTTTCATGAAACAAGTCTCATAAGTTGACAAACTAACAAAAACTTTCAGTCTTTTCAACAAAAATAACTTGTATTGCAACTTTTCCGCATTATTTATTTCGTAAAGACAATCATTTTTATTAATTTTTATGCTATTATCAGGTGTCTCAAACATTAATGTATCGGCATTGTGGGCCTAATTCTGAAGACACACTAAGTCTAAATTTAAGTACAGCATATCTCTTTCTCACAATATGTAATAGGAAAAAGATAGCAGGAATTCGTTAGAGCTGCCAAGTAAATTTAGACAGATTTCAAACGTACCATAAACAATTTTAGACGGCAATTTATCACTGCATTTTATGACGAAAAATTGAACGCACTGTTCTAAATGTTAAATCATATGACAGCCATTCTTTTCGTCCCCATATTGAGAGAAAGAGATGCACTGAACTTAAATTTAGACTTAGGAAGTGTTCTCCAGAATAAGGGCCTATGTTCCTTATTGTAGGAGGAATTAAAGATAGTAAAACTCATTACACGTGCATGCACTGGTCTAACAAAGATGACTTGCGTACCTTGCCTCTTTGTCCTTCAGAGAGCTGTAACCGTTCAAATTGTGGTTCAAAATCCAAGCAGATCGGCCTGACTGTCTTGGTGTAGTATATGGTCGTGGTGAGCAGCATGATAGCTATGTCGGCCTGGTAATTGCCCTGGTAATCTTGATACTGGGTCGGTATGATAATGTTGTTAACCTGTGGAAGTTAGGTAAAATTAGATATGAAGAATCCGGACCTCTGATCTAAGCGACTTCAAATACTCAACCAATGCCTAAGCCATGTTTGATGTGGATGTTAGCTAGGGCTAACATCATCAAGAAATATTCTCAATTTTTTATTTTAACATTATTATAGGTAGATACAAATTATTATTTTTTTTTTTTACTCAAATAGATGACACACAAGCTGACGGCCTACCTGATGGTAAGCGGTTACCGCCGCCTATAGATACCTGCAATAACAAGGAAAAGTCACTTGATATTGCAGGTGCGTTGTCATCCTGGGGCCCAAGATGAAATGCCGTCCATGCCCAGTAATTACTTAGCAATTAAAATATAAAACTCGAAAAATCCCCAGGATATCCCAAGTCCTGGGTGGCTCAGTTGGTTAGAGCAGCCGCCCGGATTGCGAAAGGTCGCGGGTTCGATTCCCACCTCGGAACGTGAAATTTTCCTAGTTATATAGATATTTTATTTTTCAATAATTTTAAAAAATGTTAAAATCAGCAATAAAGAGTATTTGAAAGCACTGCCCCAACTCAACCGAATCGTAGGTATTTGTAAAAATACTTGTTTCGGATGTTGAAATAGAAAATTTCGACATTGTAGGGTGGATGTTAGCTCATAAACGCAAATACAGATAGACTACAGGGTACAAGGTATCCCCCTTTATTTATTCTGCCGTGCTCGAGTAACTCTCGAAATCCCCGCTTGGGCTCCAGTACTACAAGGAGTCCGTTGAAGTTTTATTACGACATACTTACGTCAGAGTGCTGAGCGTTCATATTTTCGCTGGTAACATTCCAAGGGCGATGAATTTTCCCGAGAGCGACCGCGTAGGTCGTTGGTGGGTTTGGTTTTCTTTCCAATTTATTCCAAAAGCAATGGGCAGCTGTAATTAAGAACGTAACAATTTAGATCAAACTATGCCATTGGAATTAGAATTATACTATATCATTAAATTTGTCCATGCGCCTATACGTATTCGGTGGCCACTACTGTGTTGTGACGTCACAATTCAGCATAATTTTTTTAATGGAACGTTTTAAGAAAACTTGTTGCACCAGATCCTCAAACATGGTCCTTCGAGCCGGATGTAGTAAAAAATAGTTTTTAACACTCGAATAACTCGACTCTGAGGAGCTCGGTGGCGTAGTGGTTCAAGTGCTCTGGTTTCGATTACGAAAACAAAGTAACGCCATGGTCGGTCCCGGGATGGGACGATCAAATTTATAATCTCGATCTGCTCCGTGCTTCGGAAGGCACGTTAAGCCGTTGGTCCCGGTTGTTACTACAACCGCTTTAACCCACCGCATTGGGCCAGCGTGGTGGTGTTATGGCCCAATTTCCTCATGTGTTTCTCCCATGTCGGCTCAAATAACCTGTTGCTGTAAAAAAGAGTATTGCCTCACCCGATAAAACGATTCTGTTGCTAATCAGAGTGCCACCGCAGACCTGCATATATGGAGCCCATGCCTTCGAATAGACAGCTACGTGCCAGGATACCTCCCCAACTTCTGCGTCTCGTCCTCCAGCCACCAAACCCGTGCCTGTAGCCACTAAGGTGCCACATTCTGAAGATAACAAATTAAGTGACAGTTAACTTAACAATAACTTGATTTAGAACTTTCACGCAGTACTTATATTGTACGATATTATTATTTTTGCCCGCATTAGTTATAATTAGGGAATTTCATTGAAAATAAGCACGTAAAGTTATACTAATAATAGTAAAAAAATATTTGATTTTAGCCACAAAATAAAATACCCGAGATGTTTGAATTAGAAATCGCAGTATCTTTCTAAAACAGCTTTTTATATAAAAAATGTATCAACGTTATGTGATTGTGAGCCGGGTTATTATCAATATTTTTCTATGACACTTAATTCGGCCCTTATCCAGCCAATCGGGCGTCATTAATCATCTATCGAACACCATATCATTGAGACTATTCTTATAAGCCCAAACACGCTATATTTGCTGTAAGTTTCAGAATAATTAAGCATCCCGCAGACTTTTTGATGGTATAGGATCAGCATAAGGTTAGTTATGAAACCAGTAACTCATTTTGACAGTTAAAGTGGTCTTCACATATTTGCATAAGTTGCTGCGCTACAAGGCAAAATGTCCCAATGACGAGAATGAGCAGAATGAGTCAACAAATTAATCTGTGTTTATCATTTTAGCCGTTTAGTGAAATTGACTTAAGCCCTCTTACTACAAACGTAGGTATTACATTATTATGTTTGTGTTTGTAATTTCTATCCTAGCTATTAAGATATCCTCGCAATTACAGAAATCATAAGACAAGGATAAGGTGAAGAGAAGATATTAATTAGAAAAAAATATACATTGCCCTAATCCAGGGGCGGAATGCGACATTTTACAATGTGAAAATTAAATTTTGGATACAGTCGCTCTTAGATAAATTTATGCCTGCTATTTTCAAGCCTGAAAACTCAGAAAGTTCTCCTCTGCTACGATGTATACTGCTACGAAGTACGAGGTTATGAAAGTTCTCTGCTGCGATGTACACTGTTAAGGTAGTTTTCCACCAGAGGGGCGAGACGAGGCGAGGCGAGACGCTTTTTTTTCAATCCTCGCCTCGCGCATTTTTGGTGGAAATAGTCAGGATTGACGAGGATGTGCGAGGCGTGAATTGAAATATTTGTTTGTGTAATAATGAACCGTATTGCTTCCGATATAGAGTATAAATTAACTCTGCAACAGAATCACGCTTTTCACGATAGGTTTATTGTTGTGCGATTTCAATCCTCATCTCGCCACTCTGGTGGAAAATCATCTCGCGCGAGCTCGCGCAAGCAATTTTTAGTGCAAAAGGGTCAGTGCGATTTCAATTCTCGTCTCGCCTCGCCTCGTCTTGCCCCTCTGGTGGAAAACCACCTTTACGAAGTACGCGGTAAAGAAAGTTCTCTGCTACGATGTATACTGCTACCAAGTACGTGGTTTAAAAAGTTATCTGCTGCGATGTGCACTGTTACGAAGTACATGGTTAAGAAATTTCTCTCTTTAAATCCAGATTATCCATTTTCTGTCAGCTTATTATGGGTATGTACCTCTTTAATGTTTGTTTCATATTCATGATTAGGTATACCTACCTATGGCTTAGTTTGCTTATAACGAGGGCGCGCCTATAGAATCTGATAAGACCTAAATGCTGTCTACATCTGCACTTATGAATCTCTCGTGTCTGTTTATATAAAAGGTTGATGGGGAGATGTTTGAGTGATCAACACGAACATAAATTTATTTACGACTTTACTAGTCATGATTCTATTTAATATTTATAATCTTTGTAATATAATTAGTCTAAGGGAGAGTGGGATAGTTGCGGACGTAAAGTAACTTCTAACGAGGCTTTATTATGATACAACAGTGTAGTTAATAAAGTATTTCTGCGGGCTGTGAGTGGTCCCGTGATTAATCACGGGACCACGGGTGAGGTTAACGTCAGGCACTGAGTACCTATAGCCTTTTTATCTTTTTTTATCGTGCTAACGGATTCTTTCGGAGCTTTCCCACGTTTGGTATTATCTGAGTCTACCGTTACTGCAGGTGTCTTTATGCGATGATAGCCACTAGCAATAATAATAATATTGATAATATATTTGTTCCTTTAAATCGTGTTTGTTTGAAATTTATTATGTGTGAGTTCTAGGTTCTTACTTTAAACATAGACAATCCTATTACTGCGGGAGACAAAATCAACGCCTATAACGGCGGTTGTTTAATTTTTGTGTTACTTTCTTGTTTGGTTATCCAAAAAGAATAAAACAAGAAAAGTATGATACCTTATACCTATTTTCATTTTCGTGTTTAATCTTGTTTGGATAACCAAGCAAGAAAAAAAAGAAAATAATCATACTTCCGTAATAGGCGTTGATTTTGAGTATTTTGACTACCGCTGTAATAGAACTGCTTACGTTATTGTTTATCCGTTAGTGCTTTTGACACAAGGCCTTACTCTATTAGATTCTTAACTTGGGATAGATAATAATTAGTGAGAGCAGCACAACAATATCCATGAATGATAAAATGTGAGACTGATTTGGCAGCGACCTTATATGTTTTGTTTCAGTAAAGAATTGTCAGTCTATTATGAATTCATATATTTGTCTACAGACACTCAACACGATGTAGAAATAAAAGACCAAATACTTAAAACTGATATATTTCTTGATGTTAATAGGATGCCGGAGACATGGGTAAATAAAACGAAATATACATAACTTTATTTTATTACAAATATTTAACTTCCTATTAACATCAAAAAATATCAGCTTAAATTACAATGAACTAATTAAAACTAAGAACTTTGGAAAGACTCTGTTTCAATATAATCATATACCTATTTATTGTCGAAAATTATGGCTCGAGATATATTACAATAAACTATACACATAATGGTTCAACACTCTTTTAAACTAATTGAACAGACAATAAAGTCATACATATACATATAAATAGGAACATGGTCATTACAAATTAATAACATATGTATCAAAATATATCTTATTAGCTTCTTGGCACATAAATGGGCTCCTAAATATCTCACTTCGTATTTATTATTCATAAACGAACTGTACAATCTATGAGTATATCAAATTTCTCTTTGAAATATCAGTTTTTGATTTGGAGGAATCCAAGAGTTATATCAACATGGAAATTTTTATTAAATTCAATTACAATTTCACAATTCAGAAGGATCATTTACAATTAAACAAATATATAAACTTTCGGCTAGAAATTTGATCACATTTGCGTTTTAATTACCTTATAGATGCCGTACCGTTCTTGACTGAGTAATTTGTTATCGTTACGTGTTCATTTATCAAAATTAAATTTGTTATTATAAAAATAGTTGTCTTTCTAGAATATCTGCAGTCTTTGGTAAATGTTAAATATTAAACAATATGTTAGTTTTATTTAGTATTATCAATATATGTCACTGGTTACATTAGTATGTGTTGATTCGCCTCTCATTAATGAGTATTAGCGTGTAGATAACCATATCAAAGGTGCAAGATTCGTAATGCATACACCTAATAAGTTCTTCAACAAAGGATAAGCAAAACTTGCGTGAGTCTAGCGACGTAGGTAACTTAATGATATTTATCATTTATTTAATTGGATTTATTGTTACTCTTGGTTTACTTCTAATTAGACAAAAGGTCAAGATGAGTTCAACAATAGAGTATGCTTAAAAAAAATACCATCGCTTTATTACAAAGTAAAATTAAATGTATTATGTAATTCTAAATAAATAAAGCAGCATATTCCTCATTTAGCATAAGGAAACCATATATCTCATTTGGTTGTATATTAATATTTCAAACAATTGCGAATGCCATGCCTCATCAGTTCTATGACAAAAGGGGAATGAAGCTTGGGTCACTTAATATGTGCTTTTAGTCTAAAAATGCAAATCTAGGTTCGCAGATGATATAATCCATTATAAACGTATGAAATAAAATAGCAGGTATGTGAATGAACAATTATTAAAAGCCTGATTTAATTATCATGAACCCGAAAATGAAGACTGTTTTGCTACTACCTGTGACGGATTCAATTAGACACACCTAAAATTAGCTAAACTAGGTGGTAGGCCCGTATGTAAGGTCGTCTGGGTAGGTACCACCGCCTTTCTTATTTCAGCCGTAAAACAGTTCGCTGTGTTTCGGATTGAAGGGAAAGGTAGCCAGTGTAATTACTGGGCATGGACGGCATTTCATCTTAGGCCTCAGGATGACAACGCGCCTGCAATGTCAAGTGATTTTTCCTTGTTATTGCAAGCGGGCCGTTAGCTTGTTTGTCATCTAGTCGTATAAAAAAAAAAAAAGTTTTTCCTAGTTATTATATTTTGTGATACATCATGTAGAGGCAATGAAATTAGACGGTTATTTTGATCTAATAGCCTAATCTATTTGACCGCCTTTCTGGATTAGGAGTTCAGATCTAGTGGTGGTGGTTGGTTGTAGGGCCTTTCTAAGTTCAGTGACTAGCTACCTACCACCATCTTATCTAAGTCTGCCGCCATAACAATAATGTTAACAGCGTTGCTATGTTCCAGCAGTTGATGGTAAGATTCTTCTTCTTCTGTGGTTGAGGAATTCGGGTGTAGATCGGGTTCACTTCTATCTTAACCTTTTCATCACATACTATCAGGTAAGATGCAAGCTAAGAGTTACCCCGTTAACAAATAATTACAAGAATATTTATTTACATTTAGACAACTATGAACAATGTACAACATAGGGCATGTCATAAGTCATCCATTATGGAGTTTCTTAAACATTTTATTTAAGTCATTCCTAAACAACTAACGTGTGTCTCCGCTCCGGAATCTCGTATGGATGGCTTGTACGAACAATATGCAAAGTTCTGTATCCAGCCTAGGTAATCAAATAATTTCTAATGACTTTCCAAGTTGAACAAGGTAGGACATATTATATCCCACTTGAATATAGAGTGTTCAGCGGGAGGACAACAAACCTCCACCGTTGCTAGAGTTCATCTAAGAAGCGTTACGATATTATGACCTAAGTATGCCCTCAACATTGACACTTTTTTTTAATTGGTAACTAAGTAGCGCATGAACACCTTTGGTAGCAACAAGAGCTCTCACTTTAAGCTATGGTAGCCGCAATCTTGACTGTCAGTCCGATTACTCAATCAAAGAGTGTCATTTTGGTTAGCATTAGGGTCTTTTTTTGGGTCTGGTAAAATCAAGATTTTTTTACAGAAACTGGTTATAATGGCAAGGACTTTCAAAAACTAATAGAAGGCGATTCAGTGCCTCTTCATCTTCAAATTTTAATTAAATCCATAGGGTTTTGGTTATCATTGTTTTGTCTATAGGTAGTTTGGATGATATCTAAACTGATAAATATAATTGCGTAACAAATAGGCTATCCCACGGAAGATTAAGTTATGTAGGATGATAATTGAAGGCAGTAACTATTCAAGTAATATTACGCTTGATTTTTTATCATTTCTTTATTTCTGTTTCCTGTTTTTGCTCATGGTACAATTCCAACCTTTGAAGTCTTCTGTGAATCCCTCGGCTTTAGCTCTTCCTATATTTTAAATATAGCTGCCATTATCCTCATATTATTATCCCCTCAGGTAGGAAGAGCCTGCCTGTACTCTAAATTATTTCCAGAATAAAGCTAGGTCTAGCCAGGCTGAGTTCATATTTCTGTTTACACGGTGTCTTAGATTTACTGAACCTTACACATAACATAATATTTAATTACCTATGAAAAATTTATCCTAATAACGTAACTGCTGAAATACCTAAACTAATCCAAACACGAAAAGAGTAAATCTTTTTAAAGAGTAAAAAGCCTTATGTAATATCATTTCGAATTTCAACTTCGTTGTGAACTATGACACTGCTATTACTTATATTCAAATTAAATATGGGTTTGCCACTGCTTGTATTTGTGACAGTATCTAAAGATCCTTTTGGATTATCATCTAATAGTGGCTTAGGTGTATTTTTCTTTTTAACTACACTAGCTTTGGAATCAGAGTTAGGTATTGGTTTCTTAGTTATTTTACTAGGAGTTCCCATTCTCCAATTGATTATATCTACATCATAGTCTGGTTCTTCTGTAGTTGGAGGAACAGACGTGCTTATATTCAAATCTAGTTCTTTGTTTTGAGAGATAGAAACGGTAACGTTAGCTGTAGTAGCATCAGTAAAGTATGTGAAACCACTAATATGAATTTCGACTTTATCTCTAACGATTATTGTTATATTAGTTCCATTTTGAGGCAAACCTGGCTTGCATGGTACGGGTTTGCTCCATCCACTTCCAAGGCAGATCATGTCTTCTAAGGAATCGCCGGCATTGTAGTAGTTATTTTTGCATTGTGGCAGAAGCACTGTGTTGATTGGCTCGTACTCATTACACGTTCGCGAGCCAACCGAGTTGCCAGTGAGTCCGCACCGGTAGGAGGCACTCTGGTCTTGTGGCAGCTTACAAAACACTATAGACAAAAATAAACACTTTAATGAATATGCAGTGGTGCTATTAGATATTTAGGGAATCGAAAGAAAATATATCAAGAATTCTCTACATATTATATTAATATGGTGTGAGTGTATGAATATTATTACTTTCAAAAACATCTTATCCATAATAGGTATTTAATCAGGGCCGACTTCTAGACAAGAATGCTTTTACCGAAAGTTGAGATAAGTTTTACCTTTTACGTGTCCAACTTACATTTGGAAGCAGTTTCAAATTTATGTGATAATTTCATGACATTTGTAAGAAATAATATGACATTGGCTGCATTATTTCATAGAAATGTCATGATATCATCAAACGAACAAGTAAGATGTTTTTGAAAGTGGCAAACCATTTCTATGAACTAATAATAGCCCATGTTTTAATTTATTGTGGTGTTGACGGCACCGCCCTGTATATTATATTAGCCAGTTGAGTCCATAATATATTTTACAAATGTTATATTATCAAACTCCACATATGTTTCTCCCATGTAGGAAGACATATGCACAGCAGTGGGACGTATATAGGCTGGTGATGTGGATAATGATAATAACATGCATATTCCTTGTAGTTAGTGAATTAACAACGGAGTATATAAATTAGTTTAATAAATATTGTGATTGTTCACTAAAATATTTTATAACAGGATCTAAACAGCTACCTTGGGGGAATCGTAGGTATAGCAATATTGTACTTACACTGACAACTGTTTTCATTGAACTCTGAAGGGTACCATTGGCCGCCCTCGCATATTCTCCAGTTCTCGTCGACGAGCCGATATGGGGAGCGGCAGGTGATGTTGAGATTGAAACCTTTGAATGATTGGCCGGGAACGGCGTTGGGCATGTTGGACACAACGTAAGAGCCGTGTCTGGGGTATGGCGGCAGCTTGCAGGGTCCAGTCGGCGGACTGTCAAATTTAAAAGAATTGAGATACGAAGTGCTGTAATGGCTACGGTAAATTACATAACATTGCATCAATACGACCAAAGCTCCCGCACAAACTTTTAAAGTCATTTTCGGGTAGAATAAAGAATTGGTAGTTGAGATTATGACAAATCATACTATTTTCAAGGTAGGGTAAGATATGGCATACATGAGCAAGATAGTTTGTGTGAATGTCAGAGTATGTATTATTATTTATTGAAAAAGAATACTCACGGGGGTGGTGGAGGCGGGGGTCTGATAGTCGAAGTCCTGTTGCAGAGGTCATCAAACTCGTCTGACCCATCTGCACAATCTATTTTCTGTAATGAAATAGTGCTATTAAATTGTGAACAACATTATGAGTACAAAGCATCGAAGAAGTTTAAAGTCGACATAGTAATACCAAATACTATGCAATGGTATAATAAACTCAACAAAAGACGTACTCATATGCACCGCTTATGAGCTCTTAGGATTGTGCTCAATGACGAACTCTTCTTTGTAATGTGTGTGAAATTGCTACAATATACTCTTAGTCATCAAATCCAAAAACCGACTTAGTGGAGCTTCATAGTAAGGTCTCCGTTGACCAACAAGCGAATAGCATAGAAGATCTTAAATCCATTAGATAAAGTAGAATTTCCAACTTACGTTATCACAGTCTGATCCCTGGTCAACGCAGGCTCCGTACGCGCACTGGAACAGGTAGGAGGCACAGGTCTTGGCAGCGCAAGCCTTGAGGGTCTCGTCGGAACCATCAGCGCAGTCGCGGACCCCATCGCAATGGGAGTACGCAGGAATTGCTTGGCCATCGTCGCATTTGAAAGTGCCCCTAAGATAAAGGGAATTATCTATTAGGTCTTTAAGTATGAAAATACTTCATACTTTTGTACGAAGTATTTTGTGCAAACTGGAATTACCATACTATGTTTTTGTATTTAATTTGAAATGGGCCTAATTATTAAAAAAAAATGTGGATAATTCAAAAGATTCAACAATAGACCGTCGTTTTCAACTAATTTTAAACAAAAAAAAATTAAAGTGTAATTCGGAAAATTTATTTCAAATAATTTGGAAATAATTGCAAAATTAAAAATTTTAAGTAACCCCCGGCGTCATTATTCATCTATCTAACACCATCTCATTAAGACTATTCATAAGAGCCCAAACACGCTATATCTGCTGTATGTTTCTAAAGCATTAAGCATTACGCAGACTTTTTGATGGTATAGGATCAGCTCAAAGATAGTATGTCATGGCAATGTCATCGAAGTGACAGTACACGAAATTTTAAATCAATCGGATCTGTAAAAGTTTGTAAAATCCTAATATCATGTAGAAAATGAGCTGAGCTGAAAACGCCTGAACTGATCTTCATAAATTATAGCTAAGAACCATCGTAGTCACATTAGCTTTCAAACAAAAAAAAACCGAATCAAAATCGGTCCATTCGTTTAGGCGCTACGATGCCACAGACAGACATACAGATACACAGATACACAGACAGACACGTCAAACTTATAACACCCCCCTTTTTTCGTCGGGGGTTAAAAATGGAATTTCATGATACAAAAGCTATATAGGGACTAAGTATGAGACTTTTACATCCAAGGGAGATGTTACATAACCGGCCAGGTGTGTATGTAAATCAACTGAATCCGTAAAAAATACTAATAATTCGTTTTTATGCATAATTTGTTTGTAAAAAGTTGAAATTTTTCGTCGATTTCACCGTTATTCACTATGACAATATGGCGGGCGACATAGAAGTCAACTAAACATCACCGGAGTGACATACGCGCCATGATGAATATTTGGCTGTGTTGCAGTTTTTTCTATTAAAAATCTTGTTTTGTACCACGCAACAAAGCAAATAAACAGAAAATGGACAATTGCATATTCTTACCTACTTTTTAGTGTAGTATATATAGACCTGGCCGGGTGTCCATACATTTATGAAACATCTCTTTTCATTAAACTTCACTCAACTTGGATTTGACTGAAGTTAGCTTCAGGATTTCAAACCTAAGGAGATAGTTTTGAGGGTCCAATAAGATGGATTTAGAGTAAAGCACTTAAATTATTAGTGAAATGGGTAGTTAGTCCTGTGAGGACTCTAATATTAAAATGATAGCATATTTAGAATACGCTATCGTTAATACTGCAGTGTTTCTACATCTCGCAAAATTTATTCGGGAGTAGGTACGTACATAGGAATTTGAATAAAGATTTAAAAATTAGCTTTATCTAAAGAAGATTTTGGTTTGCTTCCTTGAGTTGCTGCTCATGTTTCTTACCTGACTTCATCACTCTCTTTACGGCATCTCGGCAGCAGTTCATCAGAATTGTCAGCACAATCCTGGATATTGTTGCACGGAGCTGTGCCGTCGACGCACGCGCCGTACATGCAGCGGAACCAGTTGGACTGGCATCTGTGGACAGTTTAAACTTAATTTTGACGAAAACAGTGCCCAGGAGTTTTTTTTATTTGGCTTACAAAGCTGGTTACAATCTTCGATAAAATCTTAAATAAAATACATCAAAGTCTTGCTTGATTGCACCTTACTTGATGCAAGCACAACATGCAAAATTACAAAACATAAAGAGTTCCATGATCTTGCCGTTTTCTCTCTCTTACAGCCACAGCCACGCATGACGCACATTAGAATCAAGGTCTGTCCAGCTAGAATGGTCTATTATGGTGTACAAGCATTTATTTATTTATTAATGGTTAACTATGATATGATTTTCTTTATCAGTATTATTATTATTATTATGATAGTACTACATGTCGTAATCAAAAGTCTTCATATTAAATAAAGACAGGCAAAAGAGAAACAAGGTCATAATTTCTTCGGCGTATGTGACCGTGAATGCGTTGCTGCAAAGCGTAAATAAACGTTAAACGTGAATAATCCAAGTTCGCTGAAAATCTCATCACTCGCGAGCTCGAACCATCGGTCCCATTTTTCATTTTCCGGTAGATTGAAATCATGAATGAAGTCACCGATATATTTTAAAAGCGTACGGCCCGCTTGATGGTAAGTATGAATGAATCTATTGTTCATCTTAAAGAATTGTTAAATATGAATCATGCACCATCCTGAAAGCTTTATATTAGACACGAAATATTACCTCTAAATCTCCATTACATCACGTAATTTCCCACTCCTTCCCAAGTGTGCCAATAGTTAGGAAAGCTATTTGCCTGCTATCAGTACCAGTGTAGAATCCTAAGACTCTTTGTTCAATTCCCTTTATCCCAGTATTCAGTTTCTAGAGCGAAACAGAATTTCATAAGTCTACGAAAGCTTGCAGATGAATTAAAAGGGTATAAAGCAATAGAAGTTGAAATGAAAGAGAAAGAAGATCGACCAATAAAGTGAAATACGTATGAATGTTAATCGGTACCAAAACCTCCACAATCAAGGTGAGGAAAATGAGGATTTATGTTGTGGGTGTCTACCCCACAATCTTGCCGGGAGTCGAGCCCAGAATAACAGTTATGATAATCGCAGAAATGATACCGATTCAAGAAAAAAAAAGACTTTAGCATAACAACGTTTACTCTGAGGAAAAGTATGAAAGACAACAGTTATAGAAAAACGAAAAACAAACGAATATAGAAAAGTTAAATAATAGCAAAAGATGTCGGTGACCAGGTAGGCGATATGCAACCTTCTTGGTAAGTCGCCACAGAGAGACTGAAGGATAAGCTTGTATGAATTTCATAATATGACTTTAGAGAAAGCCTTGCCCAAAATTCACCTTTTGGGCATATGAGCTTTTGTCAACACCTCAGAGTGCTCCTTCCATAGCTTCTCTTGCTTGATTGTATAGACTTTATCCATGGACTTTTTGTAAATCCTCAACCTGCAATAGAAAATAAAATATCAACATCGAAACGCCGTTAAATACAAGCTACATAATTACCACTAATGTACTAAAAGTATGAAACTCAATATACTTCGTACATTCTTTTATTCAATTTTTTTTTTCGTACGATTTTACTGGATTTTCTAATGATACTTTTAGTACATTCAAAATTGAATAAAAGCTTGTTTTTAACAGAGATTCTATTAATATTTTATTTTTATCATTGCAGCTGCAGGTGTTTTTTCCGACTAAGTTATGTGACTTTTAAAGGGTGCAATCTGCATTGCTACTTAGTCGTTTACCGCGTATTTCTCGTAGCACAGATCTCAAGCATAAAATATATTGCTTGTATAAATCCGCGCTATCCGCGTCTGCAGCAGTAAAAAGCTGCATCGCTAACGGGATAAGTGAGTGAGAACTTCATACGGCTTCCTACCCTGGAGGGAGGGCGTAGTCTGAAAGCTTTTTTAGCGAAAAAATTGGCAAGGGACACCAAAATGTGCAGAGTAGAGAAAGAGCAGAGTGCAATGAACAGATTACTATTATAGAGATTTGCTAAAGATAGATTTTTTTTTTTTTTTTTTTTTTTTTTTATACATAGCACGACAAATGACTCAACACCACCTGATGTGAAGCAGTAAGAAGAGTCCATATGCGAAGACAGCTAGTACAGTTCAGACACTACTCTAGCTGCCTCCACCTTGCCGGCCCGATTTAACATTATTTCACATCTGAGCAGCTCCTAAGCCTTTATCGAGCTCAAGTACGCTCCTGCATGGAGTACTGTTGTCACCTTTGGGACGGATCTGCACGTTATCTGTTCTGGATGCACTGGATTCGGTGGAGCACCGAGCGAGGCGACTCATCGGCAGTGAGGCACTCGCTGAGGCTAATCTCCAGAGCCTTGACCACCGAAGGCGTGTAGCTTGCCCCTCGGTCTTTTATCGGTTGCATTTCGGAGAGTGTGCGGAGGTTCTTCATAATTTGATCCCCCCAGCCCCTATCCACCACCGGACGACCAGACGCGGCGAAGGCTTTCACCCTTACGTTGTGGATATACCTCCCATCCGCACGAAGCGCTTTGCTTCCTCTTTCATTATGCGAACAGCTAAGGAGTGGAACTCGTTGCCAGGGTCTGTTTTCCCGGATCAATATAATCTGGATATCTTTAAGGTCAGAGTGAACCAGCATCTTCTAGGCGAGCGTGTACCATCTTAGGCCAGATCTTCGCTTCACATCAGGTGAGATTGTGGCCAAACGTTCTGCCTATCATACACATAAAAAAAACTAATCTCAGACAACATTTTTTCACTCAATCCAATTCTCTCCATTGATTAGCAACAGATCCTGAACCAAATATTAAATTAATAAATATGCTACAAACGGGAAATATTTGACATACAAAATAGTTTGGTTTTTATACAAACTCGAATCGCATTTCCATCCGCCTGCAACGCCACCGCCGGCGGCAACTGGGAATATTTTTTAAAAAACTTCCCGATTGCCACCGGTGGCGGATTACCGGTGGCAACTGGGAAGCTATTTTCAAAAACTTTCCAATTGCCACCGGTGGCAGCTTACCGGTGGCAAGTGGCTGATTTTTTTAATAGTTGTCACCGATGGAGTAGGAACCTTTAAACATTATTATCAAGATGTTTGCATGAAATCATGCAAAATAATTTAAACACTCCGATAGGGGCCTAAACAGTTGTGTTGTATTAGGCCACTTTTGTATTTTCTTTTTGTGTTGTACTGGTGTCCTGCGCGAAGCAAAATAGTTCCGTGCCGCCTTTTTATATATACTAATGAAACTGCGCTAGAACTACAGGTTGCACTTGACCCAGACATTGTTGAGAATGCACTGATAAGTAAAGGAAACCTCGTTCATGTTACACCGTACCCCCGCCGAGCCATATCCCGACTATGGCACACATTAATAGAAGTAAGTTGGGTGTATATAAAGTTTAATTTTCTATGAACTGGTCCACGCAAAACATCACCCTCCCGATCGGCAAATTGCAACGGCGGACGGCCAAGCAAATATGTCACTTACGGCCCAAACATTAAGGTACTGTTTGGGCACAATAGTTTAGGCCCCTATCGGAGTGTTTAAATTATTTTTCATGCAAACACCTTGATAAAAATGTTTAAAGGTTTCTACTCCATCGGCGACAACTTTTAAAAAAATCAGCCACTTGCCACCGGTAATCTGCCACCGGTGGCAATCGGAAAGTTTTTTAAAAAAAAATCTAGTTGCCACCGGCGGTGGCGTTGCAGGCGGTGGCAACTGGGAATGACCCGTAATTTCAATGTTAGTAATTAATATTGAAATTACTTGGAACTTCATCGACTTCGCGGAAGGCTGTTCAACATTTATGATCAAAAGAATATTCTGTGCTATGGTAATTATTATACTAGAGTATTAGATACTTCTTAGGTAGCGTTGATAGCAGGTATAATCCAATCGTACGATGCAAAATAGGCAACGAAGCTAATGAGTAATCACTGAGCAAAACAAGCGAACAAGCGGATAGCAGAAGTATATCATGATATTTTCAACAATACCTTTTATTAAACAGCATCTATCAAATGACTACACCATCTGATGATAGGCGAAGACTCCATAGCCGTACCTTAGCCGTCTATACCTTGCCAACTCATCATGAAGGCCACCTCGCCGAATACATGTGCTGGTGCAGTATAAAAAACAGTACCCTAGCCGTCTTTACCTTGGCACCTCGCCGTGTACTTATAAATAAAGAATTATGTTCTGCCGAAGCTGCCGTTCCAAGCGGCCGAAAGGGTCGGAAAACAGTGGAATACTGTAACCTCTATTCCTTTCACTTTATTAAACTTGTATCGTGTGCGTGAAAGCGAGATGGACTGTAAGTTAACAAATCGAAGCTGTGATTCAGCAGTCGGCGAATTGAGATACAGGGGACTTTTATTTGTACGTGATATTGAGGTGGAAGGAGACAGTGCATCGATAACTTGTTCATCTTCAACACAGAAGATCGCAGCAAACTAACTTCTAATCACTATTAAATTAGTGTGGCTGTATTTCTGCGGTGAGTTAATTCACACGACAATGACCTTGATTCTGATGCACCGTTTAGTTACATTAATATTATAAATATTACAATCAGTCCCAAAAACAAAAAACGGCGTGCAATAATTTGACGTTCCTTAGCTGGAAATTTTATATTAATTACGGCCGAATACTCAAAACCTCAAAACGCTATATGAAATGGCCCACCTAAATATTTTAGGTTGAGTAAATTCTAATTGGCAAATGTCAAATTAAGGCCTCTTTAAAATTTAAGTGACGTTTGATTTGAATATTCGGGCGTTAAGCCTTTTTAATGTACATCTAAACATACTGATTAATGTTGATGGATTAGCTAAGTTTCAAGTACCTTGTCGTTTCAAAGTCACTCTATCCCTTTCTCATTGAAGTAGAATGAAAGGGATGCAGATTATTAAATTTTAGTATTTGAGAATGATAACAGAATCGACATCAGTATGCTCTAAGGCTGTCCAGTGCATCTTCATGAATACCTATAGTTATCTGATATTGTCTCTTCTTGGATGATGAAGAATATACTACCTCACTGGTATTGTTCATAACCTTTAAACGAGACTACAACAGGCTTAGCTTGGGGACCTACATCATAAAACATCATCATCATTATCATCACCAGTCTATATACGTCCCACTGCTGGACACAAGCGTTCCTACATGGGAGAAACATATGAGGAGTTTGGGCCATAACACCACCACGCTGACCCAATGCGGGTTGGTGGGCTAAAGCGGTTGCAGGAACAACCAGGACCAACGGCTTAACGTGCCTTCCGAAGCACGGAGGAGCTCCAGATAACAAACTTTGATTAACCCATCCCCGGATCGACCATGGCGAAAGTTGCTTTGTTTTTCGTATCGAAACCAGGGGCCTTACCACCATCTTTATAAAAGCGACTCATATTTCGTTCGGTTCAGTATTGGTTCCTAAACTGCGTCGCTGTCATAGTCGTAGATAGCGTCGTAGTACGAATTAAACGATTCTACTCAGTTTAGGACCTAAATTGGATCGCGATAAAAGATGGTGGTACGGGTGCGGAGCGCTCAAACCAATATGCCACCGAGCTCCTCACATCATTAATCAGTTAATAATTAATATTATTTCTATTATTTGAAAATCTGTCTTCGATAAATGTGTACAAGGGGAAAGAGGGCATCTCAGGGCTGCTAACCCTTGGTAAGAGTTTTTAAATTTTTTCATTATCTTCAAAAGGGGCCAGGGGCTTTTTATATCCACGCAGCCCTGGGCTGTAGCACAAAAAGCCCATAGTAATATATGTATAGATCGAACCCTGGAAGCAGGAATAATTTTAATCAAACTCCGTTAACTGGCAAACTAGTTTAATCGCTTACCTTTACTCGTATTTTTTCTTAACAAACAGCAGTGCAAAGCGAAAAGTAGCTACTCACTTATTTTTCCTGCAAAGCGCGAAGGTTTCATCGGTTCCATCGGGGCACTGTTTCACGCCGTCACATTTGTCGTATGAGGAAATACACGTGCCGTCTTGACAGCGAAACTGGTTCCTTCTGCAAGACAATAACGGCCTATAGTCACATGAAGAGTTCCACCTACAAGGCCTACAGTACCCTTGGTTAAAGAAAACATTAAGATCAGGGCAGACGCTGATAGATTCTGAAATCCTTATTCATTATCTCTGATTACCAGCCTGTACAACGTTGCAGGCCTTCCTACATACGGCAAACACATGAGGAGCTTGGGGCGTAACTGATTATCATTATGAAATTACGGACACATTTTGGAAGACCCCCGTTCATGCTGAAGTCATTAAGCACCTTGAGAGGAAGAACATAGTGGTCACCAATCGAATTTTTAACACCTGACTGGGGTATCAGTTTCATTGAGAAAGCGTTACGTTTGAGTCGGGGGTCTCTTCCTTATGCGGACAACATACGTCAATATAACTCTTGAATTTTGAGGTTCGGCAACGCTAGAGTAGTGCCCAAGATGTTTTAAGCGTCTATACGGTAACAACGCATGAGTAGTGCCCAAGGTGCTACGAGCGTCTGTAGGCTACCGTGACAACGCGTGAGTAGTGCCAAAGGTGCTACGAGCGTCTATAGGCTACGGTAACAACGCGTGAGTAGTGCCCAAGGTGCTACGAGCGTCTATAGGCTACGGTAACAACGCGTGAGTAGTGCCCAAGGTGCTACGAGCGTCTATAGGCTACGGTAACAACGCGTGAGTAGTGCCCAAGGTACTACGAGCGTCTATAGGCTAGGGTAACAACGCGTGAGTAGTACTCAAGATGATGCGAGCGTCTATAAGCTACAGTAATCGCGTATCATCAGGCAACATCATTTTTTCCCAGCCATATTATGGGAAAGAGAGCGAAGGTAATTACATTCTCTCTCTCTCTTTCCCATAATTAGCGAGCGTCATCCAAATATTGTAGTGTATTAATACTGCGTCAAAAAGCTTGTAGTGTTATATTACAGGAAAGAATCGGCGGCACAATGTATATCTTTTTATCTTATCGTTGGTACCTCCACGATTCACAAAATATCCCATAAATAAGCCTTACTATAGTGTGTATTTTTAACTGGGACAGTATGGGGAAATCCAAAACCATAGAAGATACAGGGAAACGGCCTTAGGAACCATTTATTCTTTTTTTGTGAAAAAAAAAATTAACAGAGTAATTTTTTTGGTCAAGCGTGAGTTGTCCATAGAAATGGGTCTATTTGAAAAAAAAAATTTTTGATGCAGATCGACTTAGTTTCATATAGGGAATATTTCATTTTATCGAAAGAAAAAATCTGAGCAGCAGAAGTTTATAAAATAAAAAATAAGTCAAATTTAATAAAATGTTTATTATACCACAGGTTAGTTCAAAGTATCTACTGCATCACAGTCAATATAAAAATGAGAGCAACAATAACAACAATGTTCATTCGAAATTATAAAAGAATAAATTGTTCGTACGGCCGTTTGCCTGTATCTTCTATGGTTTTGGATTTCCCCATACTGTCCCAGTTAAAAAGAACACACTGTAGGTGTATCTGGGCAGAAAGAGTCTGTCTGTAGTCTTCTTGCTTTGGGTACGCCACTTCCAGAAGACTCGTTATGATTCTAGCCAGAGCATCACACGCATCACTTCTTATCACTTACAAAATTACCAATAAATAATGGCGCTCGACATAGTTATGTTGAGCAATATTGGGGAGTAATGTATTTCAGTACTATAGCACGTACTATCGAAATTTTTGTATGAAATTTTGAGAATCTGGCTGGTGATTCTAGAACTACTTTCCGAAACTTTCTTCTTGTCATGACTCACTGTATCTTCATCGAGTGCGACGGTAGCATTTGAATGGGTTATATGACATAAATTACATCGATCGTATGACGTCATTTTCATTATTCTGTCAAAGATTCGTCAGCCATTCGAAAAGTTTAATCCGACCATCATTTGTTTGTGGTTGTATCGAGCGATGAAACGTTGACGATACGATTTCCAATGTTTTTGTTTTACAGAAACCCGTTGCTATTATCATTGAAGTAGCGGAAAGAGAGAGAGAGATAGGTTATCATGGAGGGTTTTACCTGCAAGAGCTGGCTTGTCTCTTGAAGCATTTAGCGCATTTTCATCGTATGACGTCATTTTCATTATCCTGTCAAAGATTCGTCAGCCATTCGAAAAGTTTAATCCGACCATCATTTGTTTGCGGTTGTATCGAGCGATGAAACGTTGACGATACGATTTCAAATGTTTTTGTTATACAGAAACCCGTTGCTATTATCATTGAAGTAGCGGAAAGAGAGAGAGAGATAGGTTATCATGGAGGGTTTTACCTGCAAGAGCTGGCTTGTCTCTTGAAGCGGCTTAATTTAGCGCTCACGTCAAAATCGAAGTCCCTGTAATGTAAAAAACACAGTGAGAGTGAATAAATACAGGGTGTTAGGGCGCTCTCGAAAACGATGGCAGATGGCAGTGCTGGTCAGCCCAAACACGACTTGTCTTGTAAGAAAATAAATTTGATATCGCGAAATAAAAATCAGCCGTTCCATATAAACAGGTTGTGTAGTTATTACAATTTGTATGAAGCAGCTGCACGCGTAGCACAAGGAACAAGAGAAGCTCGAGAATGTATAAGAAGTAATGTCATTTTTCTCGGGTTAAGGCCTACAAAATGACATTACGGTGTAGACAAAACCGTTTATCGAGCATCTCGTGTTCCTTGTGCTACGCGTGCAGATTTAAATTTGATGATGGCGATTCCACGGGCTGGAGGCGAATTTAACCAGCGGCGACATATACATTTCTGTTTCACGCCTCAATGAATCGAAACGTTTAGTTGTGAATGCCAATGTACAGTCGACATCACATCAAGCGTAACAGTTTGACCTTGAGACCACCCTTGCTGCGGTCGTAATAGAGGCAGCTTTCGTAGTGTCACTGTCACGCTTAATGTACTGTCGTGTGTACAAATATTTTATCCACCGGCACTTGTCTTTTGCGTTATAGAATAAGGGCACTGCCCGCCTAGCATGACCACCGAAACGCGATATGATAAAGCTATTTATCGCTTTAAACTTTTAAAATCATTGGATATAACCACCATCTTGAAATTTTATCGAAACTGCGAACTTGTATTGTCTAAATACATGTTTCGGTGGTCATGCTAGGCGGGCTGGTGTAGGTCGCAGGTAGACACTGGATGCGTGCAGGACCTTTGTCCAGCTGCGGACATTTTTCTGATGAAATGTGATGTTTTTGATGATGATAACAATTACAAATAAAGCACCTTAACTGGAAGTTTAAAAATACTTGCAAAAGTATTCTTTCGGATCAAAAGAGGTGTTAACTTCAAGAGGTGAGATAAACGGTGCTATAAAAACGTTAGAAAAGGAAAGAAAGCGGTGAAGAAACTAGCAGGTTATACCTAGTGCTCCGGTGGCGTAAAGGTAATCGCGTCTGGCCGGAAATCAGGAGACGCGGGTTCGATTCCCGCCTGGAGTATATAATTCTTCATCGTTTTCTTTCTTTATTTGTAATTGCGTTTAAATGCATCAAGAACATTAAAATGTGATAATGATAAAATATGTGTAATACTGACTCATCGTCCATAGTCTGGTTGAAGCACCGGGACATGAGCTCGTCAGAGCTGTCGGCGCACTCGACCACGCCATTGCAAGGCGCAGAGCCCGGCACACAGCCGCCGTATAAGCATCGGAATTGTGACGGACCGCACCTGAGGAGGAATAGTAGATTTCTTTATAAGGGTGGAAAGGAATAAATAAATAAATAAATACGAGGCTATAGTCCCAGTAGGGTTTGAATCCAAGGAAAATAAAAAATAGTTTTTCTAATATAATTTATTAATAAAAATACTCTTAACATGAGTAGAACCTATTTAAAGAATATTTTTAAATTTGGAACATTGGCCATTCAGCCGAATACTTTTTTTTTCTTCATTGTACCACAGATTGTACGAGTATGTATGTACGTAACTAAATTTAGGTTTATTTTTAAATTTTTTATTCCCGCCCTAGGAAAGGAAGCAAATAGTATGCCTCAGTCCTGCCTCAGGACGTGAAATTTTTCTAGTTTTATATCATTTTAATTACCAAATAGTATGAGTTTTTCCCGCCCGGTGGTGGGTCTAGTACCCAATACTCGGATCTAGAAAACGCTTCATCATTGAGAAATGAAAATTAAATTACTTCATGCTCGAGCTTTCTGTCTTTTATATTTTACTTTTGGCCAGTAATTTATATTTTACTTTGATGACCGGCTGGCCGAGTGGTCTCTGCACTTGCTATACAGGCTACTCGACCAGGGGTCCCGGGTTCGAATCCCGTGGGAGCAAATGTTTCTATGATGAGTACGAGCATTTGTTCACATGTGTTTATAATAATATGTTTATTTAGTATATTTCTAACATTTTTATACCTATAATTATCATAATTTCTCCGTTATCTAGTATCCATAACACAAGCTCTTAATGATGCTTACTTAGGCATAGATAATAGGTGTGAGTGTATAAAAAAAAAAACATGCCCAGTAATCATACTGGGCATGGAAATAATTTCATTTTAGTGTAATCTACTTTTTCCTTCAGTTCGACACAGCGAACTGTTTTACGGCTGAAATAGGAATCGCGGTGGTGCGACCCTATACAGGATGGTGCCGTCAATACGACGATAAATTAAAACATGAGCTATATTAGTTCATAGAAATGGTTTATTGAAATAATACAAATATACATAATTCATTTGATAATTTCATACAATTTAATGAAATTATCAAATGAATAAGATGTATATTATTTAAAAGTGGCAAACCATTTTGTGGACAAATATACCCCATGATTAGGTGCTGCCAGCTGCCACACTGCTGTTCAAAAGTGTTTACAAACATTTTCTAGCAAATGTTAGGAATTGTTACATTCTGTTAGGAATTGTTAAATGTTTTAAGAGCACCTACACCGATGGAAAATATTTACAAACATTTATAACATTTGAAATTATTTAACAACATAACATTTGTCCTGGGTTATATGTTTACAAACAAATGATAACAAATGTTTTATTTTGTTACAATTTGTTAATTACTTTAGAAATGTTTTACTAACATTATGTTTCTTAACAAATGTTTACTAACGTTTGTAAACATTTTTAAATAGCAGTGTGGCATTAACTGTCATATTGACGGCACCACCCTGTATTCTTATACAGGTGATGTTTAAACAAAAATACTGACATGTTCTCCGAACAGGTCTCCTTGGTTTCGTCGCTGCCATCAGGACAGCTGACGGCTCCGTTGCATCTATCTTCGACACCAATACAGGAACCATCTCTGCACTGCCATTCGTCAAACCTGGAAAAGGAATTGTAAGTAATATTGAGGCTTGCTAACTATTCTATTCCTAGAATTTCGATAAACACGTCAGTGAATGTCATGATGAACCATGCCAATGTTTTTATTTATAAAGTTATTCGGTCGCCCCGTGGGTCTCCATTTTTGGGAGAACTCCTCTAGGCAGCTCCTAAGAAACCTGAAGCGGTTATTATTTTCTTTAAGATAAAGAATTGCCCCTTTTCCATTATACAAGTTAAAAAAAAGAGACTGGTGAAGGTACGTATAATTAGACTTAGTTTTATCCAAAATACGGCCCAATAAGTATATATAAAAATCAACTCACGCGCATCCGACCAGTCCGACTTGTTTCTTGACTCGTCGCGAAGATGACCTGTTGAAACGAGTTTAAATTAATGCTATTGCCAATAACGGAACTGTCGGGGTTCTTTACATTATTACCTGTTCAGTGACACTTTGGTAGTATAATCAATTTTTTATACTAATATGTTATAGTAAGATAAAAAAAAATGGTGCGCATATCCATCAGAATAGGTATGCATATATGGTACCGCAGCCTCAGACGCTTGTAGCACCTTCATCATCAAATCAGCCTATGATGTCTGCTGCCATGATTCAATTTCGCGTTCAAGCAGATGACTATCTTAAGTGTAGGCAAATTTGTATACCTAAACTTGACTTTTGTTAAAATGTGATCCTTCTGTTACACTATTTATTATTCTGTGATCGCGGTCCGACTTCTTTTTTCGATGTACTATTGCTGATGACCACCCAGTGGCTTTTACAGCGTAGCAGAGGTTTTAAGAAGGTGAGAACCTTAGTGAGTCTTCAAGCGTTAGGGGGTGATTTCGCCTCTGAAGGATTTCTAATCGACATCACCTCCGAGGGAGGTGTCCTGCTGACTCTAAGAGTCCCCTGGGTGCTCGAGTCATGAGGCAGCGACAAACATCTAGAGGCTCGGATCTCGGCTCAGGTGAGTCGTGTCCTGGAGGGATGGGAAAGAAGCGCCCAGGCACATGTCAGTACCTGGTAAAGCGCGACGAGTGTAGACCGGATCTTCGCACCCTTGTTCGACGAGTGCGCTGTATAACAAAAGTGTGGATAGTGTATGATGTGCTAGTGTGTGCGAGGGCAGTTGCGCTTGTGATCGGATCGTCAGGGTCGTGGAGTACATTCCTAGGCCTACGTAAACGGGTCGGGGCGTTTACATCGGGAGAGTAGTCGGAGGCTATGACGTAGCCTCTACATACACAATACTGTCAACATATCGCTTTCTTGTGAGTTTTATAGGATAGACATCGTGTGATGCTAGACCAAGGTGCTAAGAGCATCTATAGACTACGGTAACCACTTGTCTTATACGTAAGTAAAACTAATGCCCTATTGCAAGGCCTTGAGAAAATTTTCGGTCTCCTCCTAAGGCTTACAGAATAGTTATTTATTGTCAACAGGTTCTGCGTCTTGCTTATTATTTATTTTTACTGATTGAGCTAATCGCGTGTAACGGTAAAGCCCCTGCGGTAATAAAACAGGCTTCGGTAACCAGTTACCGTCAACCTCCTTATTCACAAGTCCGAATTTGAAAACTCGCATGCCGTCTCGTTTTGATGTGCCGCAATAAAAGTGACAGGTATGGAATTTCCGATATTTGACTCTTTTCTGGCAGTCGCAAATAAGTTAAAGGTTAATCTATAGGTTAGTAAGTTACTATAGTAAAGTAAGCTTGGTAATCTATATTAATAAAAAGTACTTACACACCACTGGAGCAAGTTTCTTCGTCACTGCCATCCACACAATCCTTGATGCCGTCACAAAAAGACCCGAGGGATATGCAGGTCCCATCGCCACAGCTGAACTCTGACAACCTGAAACATTAAATTATGTTATAGAATGTAAGAAGAACGCAAGTTCATAGTCACTCAACGAGCAATGGAACGAGCTATGTTATATCCTACGAGATACGAGTAGACCCCAGGAGACGCGGGTTCGATTCCCATGTGGAGCATACATTTTTTCACCGTTTTTTTCCTTAATATGTATTTCTTACAATAAAGTAGGCGTTTTAAATGCACTAAATCAAACATATAAATGTTGTTTATATTGATCAGATCATCTGATCTTTAAAGGTTTTGAGGTTGTAAGGGCAACTGTTGACCGTCAGCCTGTACAACGATGGTGAGGCAGGAATACGGGGGTCGTTTTAGTGGGTAGTCTTGGTCATTACAATCTTTGACTGAGGAGTCCCACATAACCCTGTATGTTCTTTCCACACAATGCGGGGTAGGCGTAAATGCGTTTTTCCCCCTACAAATAAGGTATTTTCGGTCTAATATGGTATATATTTAAAATTGAATTACCCGGCGCAAGATTTAAACTCTTCATTCACAAATCTCGACCACGCTGTTGACGAAACTGTAACAGAAAAGAAAAAGAATTTTAAATCAATGTTCATAAAGTCTTCAAAACAATCAGTCCGGGGCAGTGGTCCAACTAATTTTAATCTTATAGTACGAGATCCGGTTGGTATAACAGATAATACAGGATGGTGTCGTCAATACGACGATAAATTAAAACATGGGCTATATTAGTTCATAGAAATATTTTGCCACTTTCAAAAACATCTTATTCATTTGATAATTTAATGACATTTGTATGATATAACATAACATTAGCTGCATTATTTCATAGAAATGTCATGAAATTATCAGAAGAATAAGATGTTTTAGAAAGTGCCACACCGGATCACTTGACCATGAAGCCACAGATGATGAACGGACCATTTATATGAAATATTATAGCCTATGTTTTAATTTATTGTCGTATTGGCGGCACCACTCTGTTTAATAATAATAAAACATATATGCTACTTAATGTATTCTTTGATACATCTCAAATTGGTTGCCTGATAGCAAGGATGATATAATCAGGTATATATATATATATCTTTTATAGATACATATAGAGTGCCGATAACGTTAAACAATAAATATTTACTTAAATTTTTGTAACACCTTCATCATCATCATCATCACCAGCCTATATACGTCCCACTGCTGGGCACAGGCCTTCCTACATGGGGGAAACACATGAGGAGCTTGGGCCATAACACCACCACGCTGGCCCAATGCGGGTTGGTGGGGAACACCTTATTGTTAGTTATTTATGAAGTCAAAGCGATTATTTTATCTTAATCTAAATACGCCACTAGTTTTTTTTTAAATACAATTTTTATTATGTTGTAGAATAGAATAGAATCTTTATTTGCGTTAGCCACTTTCGATAGCATGCAAACCTTAAATAGTATGTTTAGGTAGTGGTACCTACTTCTACGAAATGTTTTTTATTATGTATATTAAGTCATTGAATGTTATCATATGTATATATTTATATATTGTATTTATGTAGTATATTATGTGTTCCATATACTTAAAATATGTTTCTGTATTTTTAGTTTAAGTCGAATTGCACACACCTATTCTACCTTTTGATTCTCATTTCATTGTGGTACGCCCCGTACGACTGCTGGAAGAGATTTCATTTAGAAATAAGCAGTAGGTACCTTTGTACAATTTTCCTAAATGTCTATTCCATTATTTTAATGCTGTGTACATTCATTGTTAAATAAATATAATAAATAAAGTCGAGCGTCAGCTGAGAGACTATACCCCAAGGACTTGAAAAAATAAAAGTTGCCTACTTTCGTCGCAACAACGCGCAACTATGGAAATTCTGTGCCTCGGGATGACAACCCACCTGCAATACCAAGTGATTTTTAACCGACTTCAAATAATAAGGAGGTTCTGTATTTCAATGTATGTATTTTTTTTGGATGTATGTTCACCGATTCCTCTGTCAATTGTGAACCGATTTTTGAAATTTTTCTTTTATGCTATATAGAGTAGGTATACTTCTGAGGTGGTCCCACTGGCACCAAGTCAGTATCTGTTGATGGGATCCCAGGGAAATCGAGGGAAACCTCAAGTTTTATAGACACTTTTTCCAAAGCTATTCAAGTATTTGCTTCTGTTAGTCATCATCTCAAGTTGATGGAAGGTACAACTCCTTAACGGTTAGGAGTTGGAAGATAATTCTTCAAATATTATAGGTACGTATTGACGAATAGTTGTATTCTATCGGGTTATTCGGGTGAACTAATGAAGGTAAAACTCATTAACGTTTTGGAGTTAGATACCTAATACTTTATGAGTGGTACGATAAGATAATATATGAAACAATATTATGTATTTCAACCAAAGACTGAGAAATAGACATTTGTCTCTCTTCGATAAAGCTAGATGGGTATTTAGCTTTAAAAAATGTGAAAACAAAAATTAAACCGTCTTCAAAACACTTAGAAAACATAATTAAATTTAGTAGAAACAAAAGAAAGTGAAGCACCAATTCCAAAAAAAACATTTTTGAGACATAATTACGTACCTATGCACTTTTTAATGTTTTGAAGTCGAATTTATTTCTGTTTAAAATTTTAACATGTTCAAATATGTCTTCTCACACAGAAAATTCGTTATGCAGTACAATGAAAAAAAAATTAATATTGTATAGTTGTTACTCGAAAATAATGATGTGGAATTTTCAAACGGAAGTTTTACTATCCTATGTAATATTTGGAAAATCAGATGAAAGAAAATGTTCGGTCTCACACAATACTGTGGCTTGTGATGATGATGATGATGATGATGGTCTTAACGCAGCAATAGATAAGCGAAAGACTCCAGGGTCAAGGCCTTTCAACCAACCTACTCTAAACAAACCAATAGGTATTGAAACGTAAAAACTACCCAATAAACGATTACACAACTAATTTTATCAAGAACTGGTTTCTTGATATTCTAATGGGTTCGAAATTCACTGCTGGATTGTGACCTCTATGTGCCTTAAGATAAGTGTTAAATATCGCACAATAAAAACTGGACAACAACACGCGGCTATCAAACAGGAAAATATATTGTAATACGACTAATAACTTGAGTCATTGGGGTAAAAAGTGTTTTGATTGAAATAGTAATTATATTTTATGTCTTGGTGTCTTTTGTTTCTTGAGAATACTCCCTGTAAAAGATATTGTTCCAATGATATTTTAAACAAAAAAGAAAAGCCACGGTACGCCTGAACATAATTAGTACACCTACTGTCGTCAAAAAATGAGATGCGTACACTAATGAATAACCAAAACTCGAGAGCCTGCTACACTTGAGTGCAAGCGAGACAACCATACCTATGATTAAAATATAATAATGTTAAAATCAAAAATTAAGCATACCTATGATTATTCTGATAAGATAAAATAGGTACATAATTTCGTTGACCAGTCCTTAAAGGACAAGAACCCTAGAGAAGTAGGTAGACGGGTTGAGTCGTCGCCCCACAAACGTTTATTGACAACTTTTTTAAAATTTCATATAATATTATAATATTTCATATTTCCTAGCCTTGTTAGAAGCAAATTGGAGTCTAGTGCATGTGTGTGGAACCCACACGAGGCTAAATACAAGCTCATGGTAGAAAAGGTTCAGAAGGCTTTTCTCAGATTTTATTATAAGCGTCTATATGGATATTATCCTTTTTTATACCCCACTAACTTTTTGTTGGGTTGCCTAGGAATGAACTCTTTGGAAGTCAGAAGGGCATTCGAAAAGGTTTGCGGTAGGAATATTGCGTGGATCTGTTGATTCGCCCGAGTTAGTGGAGCAGCTCTCCAGATTGTATGTACCAAACAACTATTTGCGGCAGCGTGCGTGCCGTCAACACCGCCTATTCGCACGGCCTACGTGCCGCACGGTAGCTCATGCTCAGTCCCCTCTCTGTCGTATGCATACCGCTCCCAACACTCTCCTAATTGCTTTCCCAGAGCTGGATGTGTTTAATGGTGATTTGAAGCCATTTTTATGTCTTTGCTTAAAATTTTGTGAAAATGTTTAGTTCTGCACATAGAATGTTTTATTTAATACCTTTTAAATTTATTATTATTGTTTAAAATATTGTTAAAACTTATATTATTATAATCATGTAATTGGGGCAACCCGTTTAATTATTAAAATAAAATAAAATAAAATAAAAAAATATTTCATAATTTCATTTATACCGGGTATTTCAAAATTCTGAAAATTTGGAGTTCTGGCGTTGCGGGGTCGGAGCCCAAAATTGACATTTATCACACAGCTAGAAATGGGAATATGGGAAGTACTACTTTTAACTAATCTAACAAAATAATAACCAGTACAACGATGATAATATTTACATAGCATAATGGCATATGTGTAAGCTTCCAGCAATAAATCTACCATTTGAACTCATTTTTGTTTTACAAAGAAAGAAGCAACCACGAAAAACAACAAAACAGATACAAATATCAGAAAAATATAATAATTGTAAGACAAATCTATATATATGTATATTTAATAAAGATTCTTACAAAAAACAATCTAAGAAAGTTAGAAGTATGTCAAAATTCTATGCAGAGAAGTATTTTGAATATAAATATTTTTAAAAAATAAGTTTTTGTTTAAATGCTCTAAAAAGAAGAAAATAAATTTTTCCTTTAAAATTTTAACTATAAACTAATAACCTCATTATACACAATTTATATGATCATAAAAGCTTGTCGCTCAATTAAATAGGTACTAGTTTATTTACACAAGTAAATCGTGTTTGAAAAATTATTTACTAATAAAAATCTAAAGTAGAACAATTTTCACGTCCTGAGGCGGGGATCGAAAACGCGACCTTCCGCAATCCGGGCGACAGCTCTAACCATCTGCGCTACCCAGGACTTGGGATATCCCTGTGAAATTCTTCTAGTTTAACTGTATGCGTTATGAGCTAACGTCCACCCTACAATGTCGAAATGTTAACACTTAAGTTAAACATCCGAAACGAGTATTTTTACAAATACCTACGATTCGGTTTCACATAATATTAATTTTATCACTCTCCTATGGAGGAAGATAGGTTTGCTGAGATTCCTGCGGGCACGCTGCCGTCGGATCAGCCCCCTTATTCTCAACTGTCGGAAAATATTCGAATTTCGGAAACTCCATACCTGTCCCTTTTTATCGCGTTGCGTCAAAGCGAGACGGCATGTGACTTTTCGAATCGAATCCGTGTTCCGACAATTGAGAATAAGGGGGCAGGTGCCGAGCTCGTCGCAGCGCATTACGAACGATCAGATTATTTTAAAAGAATTCATTTCATCAATCATCCATGTCACATTCAAATTATGCTCAATTTTCAGCCAATAAATTTAAATGAGTATATTTTTCTCTCTGTTGTAGCCAATATTTTGCACACAAAGCACGATAATACTGACCTGATAAATACTGAACGTCTAGTATTGCCAAAAAATCCGTCGACAGAAATGTGAATCATCAGTATTTATCACACTGCCCGCCTAGCATGACCACCGAAACGCGATATGATAAAGCCATTTATCGCTTTGAACTGTCAAAAATCATTGGATATAACCGCCATCTTGAAATTTTATCGAAACTGCGTACATATCTAAATACAATACATGTTCGCAGTTTCGATAAAATTTCAAGATGGCGGTTATATCAAATGATTTTTGACAGTTCAAAGCGATAAATGGCTTTATCATATCGCGTTTCGGTGGTCATGCTAGGCGGGCTGGTGAACCTCATTATAAACTGAATGTCTAGGGTCCGCCTAAAAGTTGTGACATAATAATGATTATAAATTTTTTGAAATGAAATGATTGTAAGAATACCTATTTTAATTAAAATAGATATGTATGTATTAAAATAGATATGTACGATAAAGTAATTTTACCAACATTCTTAAACCATGTTCTTTGCGACTTTATTCGCATTCTGATTCTGATTCTGACTAAATAAACATAAACATCCATGACTCTTTAACAAATGTTCGTACTGGACATACAGACATCTACCCCTACCGGGACTCGAAGCCGGAACCGCCAACCAAGTAGCCTGTTTGTATAGTTGGGTTACTGACCACACCGCCAGCCGGTCGTCGAATACCTACTGAAATACTTTTATAATCATTCAAAGATTTCACATTTCAATCTGTCAAGCTGCGTTATCCCTCCGGAGGGTTATGACAATAGAAAAATCAATTGTTTCTGGAATCTAATACTTTACTGGTTAATGTTTTTGTGCGAGTACGATTAGTAGATTAAAGACTTCTTGTGTCAGAAGTATAGGTAATGTTAATTAAGAAGATTTTAGTTTGAAAATGTTATTGACGTGGTTTTTTTGTTTCTCGTGTGTCATTCTATACATAGCAAAATATAGTAATCATATATTATCTCTATTGCGTTGTTTTCTTGATTTTATTTAAAACGTAGTAGGGCAAGGCCCAGTGCCGGTGTAGTGAGCTTCCACAGGCTGTGTCGGCTATTCGTACGACCCCCAAACTTTCCTGAACAGTTTTTGATGCTTTTAAACGCCTACTTTATTTATTTTTTATTTATTCAATGGCATACACAACCCCTAACAGATGACAGTCAACATTAGCACCAAACAACATTGCTAAAGGTATTAAACAAAACCGACACCCAAAATGTGCATACACGGTAACACATTGGTACAATGCGGAAACATTTGACATATAATACAAAATTAAAAATTTTAAGTAACCCCCGGCGTCATTAATCATCTATCTAACAACATCTCATTGAGACTATTCATAAGAGCCCAAACACGCTATATCTGCTGTAAGTTTCTGAAGAATTAAGCATTTCGCAGACTTTTTGATTGTATAGGATCAGCTCAAAGATAGTATGTTATGGCAATGTCATCGAAGTGACAGTACACGAAATTTCAAATCAATCGGATGCGTTAAAGTTAGTAAATCCCTATTATCATATACAAAATGAGCTGATAGTCATCAAACTCCTGAATCCTGGTCCATTCGTTTAGGCGCTACGATGCCACAGACAGACACACAGATACACAGAAAAGACACGTCAAACTTATAACACCCCTCTTTTTTGTCGGGGGTTAAAAAGTAGACAAAGCAAAAGTTGCATTAAATCTATGTTTAACGTTTGACATATGATAAGTAAGTACATTTGATTTGAATTAGATTGGTTCCAATTTATTTTAACAATTCGCGTCTCCTGGGTTCCGCCTAGACGCGATAACTACCACTACGCCGGACCCCAGGAAACTTGGGTTCGATTCCCGCCTTGAGCATATAATTTTTTCTTCGTTTTCTTTCTTTGTTTGTAATTATTTCAAAGATTTATTATAATGTTATAAATAAAATTAAGCCTATAATTACCGCGTCTTCCACTCCGATCAACTGAACGAATCAACTAGTTGATCAGAGTGGAAGTCAATTCAGGCATATGTTCCCAAGGAATCAACTAGTTGATTAGATACATTTTTCACTAAACTTTCTTTCCTTTTTGTTCCTATCGATTATTTTGATACCTACTTAAGTATGTATGTTAAGACTTCTAGCTATAGTGTGCTATAGTATCTTTTATTTGTATGATAACATTTATCTCACATTTAAATGTTTAACTTTGTGCGTTTATATGTTGACGAATATATTTACCTCGGACAAATAGTCCAACTTGGTAAGTCCAACTTCCAGAAAAGGTCAATCGACAGATCCAACTAGACTGGACAGCGTTCGGAAAGCTTCGCAGCATATTCTCGGCCCAACTACCGCAGTGTCTCAAGACGAAAGTCTTCAATTCGTAAGTCCCACTAGTTCTACCATAGAACTACTCAGTAGAACATATGGGAACAAAGGGTTGTTGCCCGTGATGACTTACGGAACTGAGACGTGGCCGCTTACAATGGGCGTAATAAGAAGACTCAATGTCACCCAAAATGCAATGAAGAGGGCTACTCGGGGATTCTCTGCGTGATCGAATCAGAAATGATGAGATCCGCAGGAGAACTAAGGTCGCCGACATAGCCCGAGCCTCAAGTAGCATAGCAGTGGGCAGGCCACAATGCAAGGAGGCCTGACGGCGGAAAGGTCCTCGCGTAGCGGCCGCGTACGGGGAGCGTAGCGTTGGTAGGCATCCCACAAGGTGGACAGACGATCGTCGCGGGAAGCCGATGGATGCGGGCAGCGCAGAACCGATCGGTTTGGAGATTTATGGTTAGGCCTATGCCCAGCAGTGGGCGTCTCTCGGCTGAAATGATGATGATGTGCGTTTATAACCCACACTTTATCGTCACAATTACAAATAAAGAAAGAAAACGATGAAAAGATTATATGCTCCAGGCGGGAAAGGCCTCTGGCCCTTTATCTCTTTCGACTAGCATAACATAAAGTTCTCGCTATCTGTATGATTATTATTTCTGTTTGTTTTCTCCTCTGTACGTAATTACCCAATGACGCTATAGCACGGGTTTTCACCAAACTTTAGTTGTTACAGTCTACTTCGATCTACTTATCCTGTGACTGTCAGATCTGTCACGTCAGTACCGAAGATAAAAAATAAAAACTTTCTGATTAGGATGAGGATAAGAATCTCAAATCAAATCAAATCCATTTATTGTCTTAGTCATAGGTTACAAGAGGTTAGGTCTGGGTCAGTCTCTGATTTTGTGATGTGATAGTGTAATTTTTAATATTATTCAGTCACTTGCAATAAGATGTTACACATAAGACATTCAGTGACTCTTAGTGCAAAGAGAATAGGGCACATTAATTTACGTCAAAATTGTATCTGGTCTCGTGACGTCGTGACTGTTTTTTTAAATTTTTTTATACAAAGCACGGCAATTGACCCAACACCACCTGATGTGAAGCGGTAAGGAGAGTCGATATGCGAAGACAGCTAGTGCAGAATAGACATTGCACTAGCCGCCTCCACCTTCCCGGCCCAAAAGGTGCTTTTTCACGCCTCTCTTGAAGGACCCCATGTTATAGGAAGGAGGGAACACATGTGCTGGCAAAGAATTCCAAGTTCTTAAAGTACGACAAAGAAACGAGGCACTAAATTTCTTTGTGCGTGATGTTGAAGTGGAGACAGTGAATGGATGACTCCGAAGACCGGCACGCGGGCTCCTGAGCAGGAAGGGGGAAGGCGGGATAAGGTCGAAAAGCTCTTTAGAGCACAGATAAAAGGCGCTAAGCGTCAGCCTCTACAATTGCGGCTTTGCTGTTGATAATATTAGTAGGTTTGTATAATGTAATGTCAATAAACACCTTTTCTGTCTATCGTTTTCTTATATCGCTCCCAATATGTCGTCTAGAAAATAGTCATGTATACACGAAAGTCGCCTCAATCAATCAATCAATCAATCATTTATTGCTTTGCATTGCCTCTTTTACGAATACAGTAACGGCGGTCTGAAAGTCAACTGCTACGCTTGATGTGCTGTTGATTTTACTAGGACGTAGGACTAGACTTGGTATACATATCTTTCAAAGATTTATGACAATGCTTAGAAAAATACCCAATTCCTTGGTAGCTCATCTGAGCTACCAAGGAATTGGGATAGCCCTGTGAAATTCTTCTAGTCTGTGTGTATTTGCGTTATATATTGCTGTAATCTATTGTGTACCCTACAATGTCGAAATATTCAATTTTTTTAGGGGATAAGTGCCTACCTTAAATTTTATTAGGTGCATTACATTTTAAAAATGGGTATTTTCCTAGTTTATTTTAAAAGCAATTAATTATTAGGTACACAAATTTAACAATAATGGCTTTCAACATTCCACACATCCATATTATTTCATGTAAGGTAGGGAGCTTTAAAGTATTTTTTTTTTCTAAAAAGTCGTTACATAACTACTGGCAGGAAATTTTAAGCTTATAGTCCATAATTGTCTATGAATGACATTCATGTTTCCGAAAACCAACTAATATATCCTATAGATTTTTTTCAATTTTATAATTTTCTTCGAATGAACTGTAGACCAATGCACGTTTGACCAGAAAAGAAAAACAAAATAACTACGAAATCTCGGTAGGAACCTATACCCGATCAGACGGCTGTCCCTGTCCGTGAAAGCCCGACACGGCCGTGGTAAGTTCGAGATCGAAGAGATTTCGTGGTTATTTTTTTTTTCTTTTTTTGCCAAACGTGCATTGGTCTACTACATTCGATGAAAATTATAAAAGTGAAAAAAATCTATGGGATCTATTTGTTGGTAAAATAGTTTTCGGAAACATGTTCTGGACTCATGATCATGAATAACAATACCTACTAATGAATATATTAGAATAAAATTTTATTGTAAGTATAACTGTGTATAAAAAGGTCTTAAAATATAAATAGTTTTATCCATTTCGGTCGTACAATATTTTGTCTAAATTGAGAAGTTATACTTAACACACACGATATGACACACGGATAGATTGCAATATCCTTGATGGACTAGAAAAAATGGAATAGGCATTTGAGATGTTGTTTGTTGTTTGTTTTGAGCTGTAAAATTTTTAGACTACAATTAACTACCATGATGTAGGTAGATGTCATTTGTTTTTACTTTCTGAAATCAAAGAGTTATTTATCGCAGACTAAAACTCGGTTCTTTTCAAACATATTTTGTATATGTATCAAAACGCACTTTATTTAAATGAACTCAAACTGTGTTCTATTTAGTCGTCATAATTTAAACCTTAGAAGTATCAATAACAAGATTCACTTACCATAAACAATGAGAAGAATTACATTCAGCAACATTTTAGAAGGTTATTATTAAACAACAATCACAACACAAATTCACAACACAGTTCTATAATTTCATATTTTTATCAAATCAAAACTGCACCAACATTGACTAGGGTTAGACGTTATTATTTTAAAGACGACCACACATGTTGATAGTGACTTGGCCGCCTCCTTACTAAATTATAAACCTGTTGTTTTTATGTAAGCGTAGCAAACTTATCGGAAATTCCAAGTGGACTGGATTCGGTGATACCCTCAATGGACGATCGTTTTCCTTATTTAAAGACTTAATCACGCCTCAGTTGCGAGACGTACTGTATGAGACGCTGTGATATAATTGATTGAATGTTTGCGATCGTGTTTTGTCTTATAAGAACACTTTGTCAGGTGCATATATAAGACAAATCAGTTTTTGAGTCCAGTTTTCTCTTGGCCGCAGAACCTTGTGTCTAATTATGCAGTAGGACTGCATTTAAACTGCACTCCGACTGCCAACTTGCAGTTGAATGAAATGCAGTTGGCACGACTGCAACTGCAATGAAACTACTAACCAACCACACAACCGGTACGGTGTGCAGCCAGTTTGCAGTTAAATAATAATAATGATAATATTCATACACTACAATTATTATTTACTTAGCCCACATCAATCATAATTAAGAGCTTGTGTTATGGATACTAGATAACGGAGAAATAACGATATTAAGTATAAATATTAGAAATATATTAAAAAAATAATTATAAACGTCCATGACTCGTGAACAAATGCTCGTACTCATCATACAAATATCTGCTCCCCCCGGGATTCGAGCCCAGGATCCCTGACCGAGTAGCCTGTATAGCAAGGGGCCCAGACCACTCGGCCAGCCGGTATTCGAGTTAGTTCCAACGACTGCACCAACTGCACTCTGACAACCAAATTGCAGTTCTACTTAGCACAATTGCAATGAAACTGCCAACCAAACGTGCAGTCCGATTGCAGTCAGTGTGCAGCTGGCGGTTGGTTGGCAGATGGCACTCTCATTTGTGCGAAGTGCATTCAAACTGCAATCGGATTGCATGGTTGGCAGCATCATTGCAGTCGTGCCAACTGCTTTTCAAACTACAATTTAGCAGTCGGAATGCAGTTGAAATTCAGTCCGTCTGTCTAGACTTTTAGGGACGACCTGTCTCTGGGGGGATTCCAACCGACGGGCAACCGAGGATAGGGGTGGTCCTGCCAATGTATTAAGAGTTGAATGCAATCGAGGCAAAGATATTTTTATTCTATTGAAACTTTCACTAGAGGTTTTCTTTTTATACAAAGCACAGCAAATGACTCAACACCGCCTGATGTGAAGTGATAAGAAGAGTCCATGTGCGAAGACAGCTAGTGCAGTTTGAAACGTACTGTTAGATCCTTGTTTTCCGCCTCCACCTTGCCGGCCCATGTGTAGGGGAACACGACGATGATCGTGTCACGATCATATAATTAATAATGATAAAAATTAAAACGGACTCTAAAAAAACTGACAAGGATGAAGTCGGTGCTTCACTTTCTATTGTTTATGGAAACAACTTAGCACCAACTCCAAAAAATATGTTTGGCGATGAGTAGGTACCTAACTACTTAAATTTAATTATTTTATCCTTTTCAGTTTTTTTTGGAGTGGGTTTTAATTTACGTTTGAAATTTTTTTCCACAATTTTTTGTGATAACTTCCTAAAGTCAAAGCTAGATGGGTGATCGTCAGCTTATATTGTTTTCTATTATGTCTTACTCATTCCAGTATTTTGATTTAAAAACTAACAACCTACCTAATGGATTTTCAAAAAAAATTTATGCGACCTAATGGCAACTATTCCGCATCGAACAAAAAAAGAATCATCAATATCGGTTCACCCAGTCGAAAGTTCTGAGGTAACAATCAAACAAAAAAATACAGTCCAAACCTCCTCCTTTCTTTGAAGTCAGTTTAAAATACATAGCACGGCTGTCCTTGTAACTCGGATGGTTAGAGTAGTCACCCGGAGTAAGGTCACAGATTCGGTCGCCGTCCCATTACATCATTTTTTATAGCTTTGATATATTTTTTTGTCTCAGTGAATAATTTAAGAGTAACTTACATTAAGGTACAGGTTTACCCACTTTAATGGTAAACTTATTTGGAGCTGGTCTCAACTTGATGAGAAAGATGACTGCAGGAAATAATAGCACGCAGAAGGTCTAACGCGGGGCAATTAATATTAGCAAGAAATGAAGGAATGCAATTTAGAGGTGTTCGTTATATTAGGTAGCATGTTAAATATTACTAATATTAATATATTATATTCATTTATTAGAATATATTTGTGCAACAAGTACAACCAGTCCAGTTGAAACTTTTCGAGAGCTCCTAAGCGAGAGAATCCAGAGAGTTAGGGTGGATAGTGTATTTGCAATGAGTGCACTGTCAGCTATGGAGTACCACAGGGCAGTGTACTTGGACCCACGATTTTCCTTATCTATATTGTCTATATCAATGAACTCGGAGGGCTCAAGCTACCAAATGGAAAATAAGTAATCTTCGCAGATGACACAGCCCTCTTATTTAAAGCAAGAACATGGGAAAAGGTATACAGGCATGCTCAACGGGGATTGAACCTTGTAACTCAATGGTTAAAAAACAATGTCCTAACCTTAAATGCTAGTAAAACTAAATATTTCGCATTTACCTTAAAGAAGCGAACTGATTCATCATCCTTACATACCTTACCGTACGCATATTGAGCGCTGCGATAGTATAAAGTATTTAGGAGTATGTATTGACGGTCATCTTAGATTCCAAGAACACATAAACATTCTCAACAGTAGGCTGCGTAACATGATAATATGTGTTAGGACACTGAGGCATGTTGCTGATGAGGATGTACGTAGATCTGTATATTTTGCACTTCTTCAGTCTTTAATTACATACTGCATCACTTCCTGGGGAGGTGCACCTAAATCAAACATCATAGATCTAGAAAGAACACAGAGAGCTATACTCAAGGTCTCCTCCTTTCGTTCTTATAGATTTCCCACTTTTCTATTATACAGTCAGGCTAAAGTTCTAATAGTGCGTCAATTATTTATATTATCTATTGTTCTCAATCAGCATAATGCACTAACTTACAAAGAACCCTCTGAGACCCCTATACGTAGGCGTCAAGTTCCAGTAGACCGAAGTCTACACAGGTTCTCAACTAAATTTTCGCAGAGGTACTTCTGTTTTCTTGGTGGTTTTCTTTATAATAAAGTAAATAGCCTACTAACAATATACCCTTAACTAAAGTGAAATGTAAAATGAAAACTTCCGAATGGCTCCAAACGAGACTGAAAAGTTATTAACTGTACGTTCTTAATATTGTAATCGATATTGATGTAGTTACTATTAGTAAGTTATTTTATTTTATCAAACATCACTGTTTAGTTTTTGTTAACTTCTCTTATGAGTGCTTGGCGCAATTAATACCGTAGATAAGTACCGTAATGAATTGTTTGTTTCCGTCCAAAATCTACTACCGAAAATGTATTCTTTGGGGGTGGCCTGATGACCTGAAATACAAGCTTATATAAGCTTTGATTAGGCATCAGTCTCCCAAGTCCCACAATAACAAATTGTATATATAATTGTAATTGTGTTTTAAGACCTCTTTTATACACAGTTATACAATATAATTTTATTCTATTCTATTCTATTCTATGCCATAATGTAGTGTAAGCTGTGAATATGTAACTGTATATTGTGGTAAGAAAATAAACGATTTATTATTTGATGCTAATATAATATATTTATTTTGAGTATTTGTTTGTATTATGAATTTATGATAGATGCGCCATCTATTGTTGCTTGCGTGTATTAGTACTCCAGTAGTAAGCAAAGGAAGAAAAGGTCAAAGGTGTTTGTTAAATAGTGTGAATAATTACGTTCTTTTTTACTCCAATAGATGTCGCACTAACTATCGTAAATTGAAATTGTGTTTTAAACTAAGGAGATAAGATTCGAATTTGATTGATTCCTGCGGATTTATTATAACGAAGTTCATACCAATACTAATATATTGAATGATTGTTGAAAATTGTGTTTTAAATTAAGGATATAAGAGACGATTTAATTGATTCCTGCGGATTTATTATAACGAAGTTCCTAAGCAAAACTAATATATCGAATGATTATTATATGGTAATATTCAAAAGATGTCGTACTAGCTATCGTGAATTGGAATTATGTTTTATTTTAGGTATATTAAGGTCTATTTTTATTAATTCCTGCGGATTTATTAAATAACACTCATTTCGAAACTAAAACTAATTTATTATTATCTTCCTCATTACAATACTTTTAAAGCGTTCGTCGTGCATTGTGGATGATTTATTTTGATACCTACGAATCTATTTTTTCTCGATTTATATAGTAGATATTGTAATAAGTAGGTATGTAGTGTTTGAGGAGCTCGGTGGCGTAGTGGTTTGAACGCTCTGGTTTTGATTACGGAAACAAAGCATCTTTCGCCATGGTCGATCCCGGGATGGGTCAATCAAAAATTTGTTGTCTCGAGCTCCTCCGTGCTTCGGAAGGCACGTTAAGCCGTTGGTCCTGGTTGTTTATGCAACCGCTTTAACCCACCAACCTACATTGGGCCAGCGTGGTGGTGTTATGGCCCAAACCCCTCATGTGTTTCTCGCAAGTAGGAAGTTGGAAGGCCTGTGCCCAGCAGTGGGACGTATATAGGCTGGTGATCATGTGATGTAGTGGTGGACATAAATAACTAATAATAGATTTAGTAATAATAGAATTATACATATACTGTTACACTGATGTGCTGCCGGCTGTACATACTATGAATGTATTTTCGCGTCATAATCAAAATTAAATTATATCAAAACCTCCTTTGTCATAACTCCTTGAACGGTCAAAACTATATTTTTTAAGATATTGAAAGCAGCGGTAACTATGGTTACCACGGCCTTAAGAGGCTTTTTAATTTTTTGTTTTTATACAGATTATTTTTAAAACACCAACAACCTGAGAAACATTTAAATATCTCATCAATACATACAACTTTTACTATGGAAGCAACTCTGAAATCGTGAAAAAAAAACAGCTGTTTCATGTATGAAACAGCTGTTTTGTTTTCAGCTGAGTTCATTTGGAAATTTGTAAATTTCCAAATGAACTCAGCTGAAATGTATGAAACAGCACTTTTTTTCACGATTTCAGAGTTGCTTCCATAGTAAAAGTTTATTTTTTTATATACAACTAGATGATAAACAAGCTGACGGCCCCACCCGGTGGTAAGCGGTTACCGCCGCCTATAGACACCTGCAATAACAAGGAAAAGCACTTGATATTGCAGGTGCGTTGTCATCCTGAGGCCTAAGATGAAATGCCGTCCATGCCCAGTAATTACACTGGCTACCTTTCCCTTCAATCCGAAACACAGCGAACTGTTTAACGGCTGAGATAAGAAAGGCGGTGGAACCCACCCAGGCGACCCTACATATGGGTCTACCACCTACTAAAGTTGTTTGTATATTTACGCACGTACGCTCATTCACTCGACAGATTATATATGAACTTAAGTATTAGCGTACTTACTATGTTATATTAAACTGTGTTATATTATGTTCCTACTTATTGTTATAAAGGAGCGGGGCTTCCTGGCACAAGTATTATCTTACCAACCCGACCATTGTAAGCAAAACTTATTAAGTAAATAAAACCATTTTCATTTTTTTTCATTTTTTCATTCATATATAAGATGTGTTTATAATAAGGAGGAGGTTATCACTTCGGCTCTATGTTTTTGTTTGTTTGTTTGTTAAGTCAGAACTTCGTCATTTATATACCGATTTGGAAAATTGACTTTTTAATTGAAAGAGTAAACTTTCAAATTGATCTCATATTTTTTATTTTCAAAATCGATTTACTAGTTTTAAAATCAAAATAACTGGAATAATTAAGTCATCAATGTAAGCGAAATTTCAGTGGTGCTTATGATAGTTCTATTTTCGTTGGAATACTACCAGGTTGGTCCAGGATGCTCACCCATGGGGTGCGGGCTGGCAAACCTCCTCGTGGTGCACCCTGGGAGGGGGGTAGGAGCAGCGTCACAGTTGCGGCTGCTACTCCTACCTCTCTGCGAATTGTCGGCGGAGTCGGGCGGTTGAGCTCTGCTCCCGCGAAGGGCTATGGTGTCCGAGTGCTGGACGGCTCCATTGTGAACTGCTCCCTGATCCTCTCGTTGTAAAAGGAGTCAGTGGAGGCAGTGTGTGGTGTCACCTCAAGTGGCAGTGGACGTTTAAGTCGGTGGATGGCGGACAGTGTCCGCGGACCGTTTTATGTGGCCATGGGCGTTCAATCGCTATGCACTTTATGTGCGTTTTGTGGGGACCCCTAGGGGTCAGCGGCCGCCTTTTGGCGGCGTGGTATTGCGGACCTCCAAGGTCCGCGGTGCGGCGGGTCCAGCGACCGTGGTTCTTTGCGGTCGCTGGGTGAGTCTCGGCTCTCCGTCGGGCAACCTGTTACCCCGTGTGTGTGTCGTTGATCACGTCTAGCGGCACACACGGGACCAGGAGGGCTTGCCTTCACTGGCCGGCCCTGCGAGGAAGGAAAACCTCAGAAAAAACCCTCAAGTCCCCGCAGCAGGGAACGTGGCTGCGGGGGGCCTTCGGGCGGTGGGCGGAGTGCGGTCCACCAGCTAGCGCCGACCCTGGGGTACCTCCTGACCCCCCAGGTTAGTTAGGGTTACCCGGTTGCAGAGGGCACCAACCGGGTGGACGTTATTAGATCCCTCACACTCGTGGGTACAAAAATGGATGACAAATTTAAAAATCAAACCCCCCTTAGTGTTAGTAGTAGCTCTATGAGCCTGAGATCATCGGACAAAGCGCCCAGTCCTCAAATGGGTGGCGCAAAATTAGTGGTCCTCGAGGACATACTGGTCAAGAGTGCGGATAAAGCGCCCTATCCAGAGGAAGATACGCTCTCGGCGTCGTCTCGCTCAACATCCCGTGCGAGCTTGGAGAAAATGCGTTCGGCAGAAACGCTGGCGGCGTCCGAAATAGGAGAAGAGAGATGCCGTATGTGGAGAAAAAGATCGCGCAGTCGGCACGACTCGATGAGATCAGGTTTGTCAGAATCGGAGTCCGGGAGCGAAAGTTCGGCACTGGATTGTAGAAGTAGGGTCAGCCAGCCTGGAAAAAGAGGTAGAGGCCGACCGCCAAAAACATATGGATATGTCGGACTGGCAAGTGCCAAAGAGGTCTACCTCAAAAAGAAAGAGGAGGAGCTGACGCTAGAAGTTGAAGAGGAGACGCTGGAGATCGCGGCTCAGGCCCAAAGTCAAAGGGCTGCCCGGCTCCAAGCAAAAGGAAACAACTCAGAGGAGTACATGGCCGAGAAGGACGCCGAGGACCTCAAAGCGCAGGTGATGTCGGCCGTCCACATGATCAGCCAGGTGGCCGACAAATCTAAAAACTTAAAGGGCACGTTCGTTCGCAACTTAAGGCAGGCCATAGAAAATATCCAGGAGGCTACTTGCGAATTGGCTGTTAGGTCTGTGAGCGAAGAAACTGCTATCCTCCGGGCCGAAAATCGTCGCCTCAAGGAGCAGTTCGATTTGATGCGGGAGGAGATGGCGAAAATGCGCGCAGATTTTGATGCCAGCACCAACCGCCCCACTCTGACGCAGGATCAAGTCATAAACATGGATGCTATGGCTGAGCCGTTGTTGCCGCAATCGGCAGTCAAAAGTAATGGGGACTCAGTAGGGCCTTTCCGCGAGGAGCAAACATTGCCGTCCTATCCGGAACTAATGAAGACCATAATGGAGCAAGTGGGGACTATGGTAAATGCGAAACTCGAGGGCTTGGAAGTGGGCGGTCGTCTACTTCCAGAAAAGCGATATCGCCCCCCACTTGAGGCTGATAAGAATAAGAAAATGGTAGATCAACCGATAGCTGGCCCAAGCAGGGAACTACCGGCCATGTCGAAAGCGGCCGCTGCCGCCGAGCGATCAAACATCACAGAAGTGCCCCTTGTGGTAGCGCCCACGAAAGGGAAGGGCGGTTCTAACGCCAAGGCCAAGGTGAAGAACGCGACGCCTCCAATACAGGAGACTGCCCACCCACTCCCAGCTGCACCGGCATCCATGGAGGCACCGTGGTCATTGGTGGTGAAAAAGGGCAGAGGAAAGAAGGTGGCAAACCCACCATCACCGCAAACCCAGCAAGTTGAAAGGGAGGTAGGCCAACAAAGGCAATCAACCAAGCACAGACAGGTGACTCCCCGTTCCCCCCGTTCTGTGGCCATAGTACTGACGCTGCAGCCGGGGGCGGTTGAAAGAGGGCTGACTTACGGAAAAGTCATTAGCGAGGCAAAGAACCGCCTCAGCCTGGAAGCCATAGGGGTGTCGCAAATGGACTGCCGCAAAACGGCAACGGGTGGTCGGATCTTTGAGATTCCAGGAGTCACAAATGGGGAAAAGGCCGACATACTGGCTGAACAACTTCGAGGGCTTTTTGCGGAGGAAGATGTCAGAATCTCCAGGCCCACCAAAACCGCGGATCTGCGGGTCTCAGGCCTAGATGACTCAGTCACGTCTGAAGAAGTGGTCACGGCAGTAGCTCGAGCGGGTGAGTGCTCCCCGATCCTCATCAAAGCGGGCGATGTGAGGCCAGATGCGACGGGAATGGGCGCTGTTATAATAAAATGCCCAGTGGCTACAGCGAAAAAGGTGGCCCAGGCTCGCCGCGTCCTCGTCGGATGGGTGTCAGCCCGGATAAAGTTGCTGGAACAGCACCCTGTGCGCTGCTTCAGATGCATGAGGGTGGGACATGTGCGCGATATGTGCGAGTCGGAGGTGGACCGTAGCATGCTGTGCTATCGCTGTGGTCAAACCGGGCACAAAGCTGCACAGTGCGATGCGGCCCCGCATTGCCCGATATGCGAGGCGGCCAAGAAGCCAGCTGACCACAGAGCTGGGGGTACTTCATGCAAGGCCCCACCTATTAAGCCTAAACGTAGAACGGAAAGGCGGGCTATCGGAGCAATAGTGACTCCGCAGCCTCAAAACCCTGGCAGTCAGGCCGGGACCCAGGAGGATCCGACAGAAATGGAGGTTTAAATGGCGTCCATAAAATACCTTCAGGCGAATATTAACCATTGCGCCAGGGCACAAGACCTGCTCTACCAAAACATGGCGCAGTGGTTAATACATGTGGCGATCGTGGCAGAGCCCTATTATATCCCCGCCAGAGATGACTGGGCCACGGATAGCGAAGAGTTGGTGGCTCTTAACGTAAACAGGGCGGCGGGTGCACCTGCCCTAAACAACGTCTCAAGGGGTAAGGGGTTTGTGTCAGCAGAAATTGGCGGCACGCTGGTGGTTGGGGTCTACTGCCCTCCAAGTTGGAACCAGCTAAAGTTTGAGCAGCTGCTGGATGCGGTGGGGGCTACTGTTGGTCGACGTCTGCCGCTTCCAGCGCTCGTTGCTGGGGATTTCAATGCCCACTCTACGGCATGGGGCTCCCCTTCTACCGATATGCGCGGCAGAACGCTTGAAGGTTGGGCAATGCTTGTAGGGCTCAGCATAGTCAACAGCGGATCGGTAGACACGTGCGTCAGGCCGTTAGGATGTTCCATTGTGGACCTAACCCTTGCGAGTCCAAGCCTCGAACGGCGTGTCCAGGGCTGGAAAGTTCTCGAGGAAGAGGAGACGCTAGCTGATCATCGTTACATACTGTTCAGTACCTCCTTTTCCTCGACACCACCGGACAGTCAATACAGATCAACCTGTTGGGAAGTTGGTCCCCGTTGGGCCCTAAAGCAGTTGGATGGAAATATGCTGTATGACGCGGTGACGGTCAAGGCGTGGGTCCCGATGCCTGCCAAAGTTGAGGTGGATGTGGAGGTAGACTGGTTCCGGAGGGCAATGTCGCAAATATGTGACGCGTCCATGCCCCGGGCCAGGCCTTTTTCTCCCAGACGCCAGGCATACTGGTGGTCGGCTGAACTGACGCAGTTGCGACAGGCATGCATCGCGGCGCGCCGCCAGTACGCTCGTAGCCGGAGGCGGAGGCGCAGGGATGAGACCAGAGAGGCTGAACTCCACGAGACTTATAATGCCGCGCGGAGAGCCTTCAAGGTGGAGATCGCCGAAGCCAAAAAGCGCGCGAGAAACGAAGCACTGGAGACCCTCAACAGTGATCCTTGGGGCAGACCCTACCGGTCAGTGAGGGGAAAGTTGCGGGCATGGGCCCCCCCGTTGGCGGAAAGCCTGGAGCCCCGGATCCTGGGTAACGTGGTGGCCGCCCTTTTCCCTCCCGGGGAGAGCTCACTTTCTCCGGACGAACCGCGACTGTCAGCAGTGCCGGCTTTACCGAGGGCTGACGAAGTGCCAGAGGTAACGAGAGGAGAGTTGGGTGCAGCTGTGCAAAGAAAAAGAAGGAAGAACACAGCCCCCGGCCCGGACGGAATTCACGGAAAGGTCTGGACGCTCGCGCTGGGCCCACTCGAGGACAGGTTGAGGCATCTTTTCACAGCCTGCCTGCGGCAAGGTGTTTTCCCCGCTCAGTGGAAGGTGGGCAGACTTGTGCTGCTAAAAAAGGAAGGCCGCCCGCCTGACTCACCATCGGCGTACCGACCTATAGTCCTGCTGAACGAGGCGGGAAAGCTCTTGGAGCGCGTGATAGCCGCCCGCCTCAGGAGTCACATGAAGGAGGTCGGGCCCGATCTGTCTGAGCGACAGTTTGGTTTTCGGCAAATGCGCTCCACAATCGGGGCCATCCTCGAGGTGAAGACCACCACAGAGGAGGCGGTGTCCCGGGGTGAGGTCGTCTTGGCGGTGTCTCTTGACATCGCCAATGCCTTTAACACCCTGCCCTGGGACTGCATTAAAAAAGCGCTGGAGCACCACCAAGTGCCTGTATACCTCCGGAGCGCAGTCACCGACTACCTGACGCAAAGAGCGGTGGTCTACAAAACCGGAGAAGGTATTAGCAGAACGCCGGTCTCGTGCGGTGTCCCACAGGGATCGGTTCTCGGGCCGCTCCTGTGGAACATCGGGTACGACCCAGTATTGAGAGGTACAAACCTGCCGGGCATCAGTGTGATATGCTACGCCGACGACACGCTGGTGCTCGCCAGAGGGAAGACGTTCAGGGATGCGGCAATCCTTGCAACCGCGGGTGTCGCACAAGTGATTGCCAGGATCAGGCGACTTGGCCTAGCAGTAGCGCTGGAGAAGTCGGAGGCCATCTGCTTTCACGGCCCCCGTAGAGCGCCTCCGAGGGACTCCAGTATTGTAGTCGGAGGAGTAGAGATTAGGGTGAGGCCCTCTTTTCGGTACCTCGGACTAAAAATCGATGGGCGCTGGGGTTTCCGCGCACATCTGGAAGATTTGGTGCCAAAGCTAATGAGGGCGGCCGCAGCACTTGGTTGGCTGCTGCCAAACCTGGCGGGTCCGGACATGGCGTGCCGGAAACTTTACACGGGGATCATCCGATCCATGGCCCTCTATGGCGCCCCCGTATGGGCTGACACCCTTAATAGCCGAGAAGTCGCTCTTCTGCGAAGACCCCAGAGGGCGATGGCGATAAGGGTTATACGGGGGTATCGAACGGTCTCCGGTGAAGCAGCAGCGGTTCTGGCGGGTTCTGTCCCCTGGGACCTAGAGGCGAGGGCCCTCGCGTCCGTATATTTCTGGCGCGAGGAGGCGCGATCCCTAGGACAGGATCCAGCGCCACGGGAGGTAGAGGGCCGACGGGCTGAGCTGCACGTAGAGGCGCTGGAGGTATGGATGCGTCGACTCGCGCGAGTCAGCGCTGGAGTCCGCACAATTGGGGCAGTTTGTCCGATATTGAAGCAGTGGGTGGAGAGGCAGCACGGAGTCCTGACGTTCCGCGCGACGCAGGTGCTCACAGGGCATGGATGTTTCGGGGGATACCTGTGTCGGATTGCCGGAAGGGAACCGACTGCCACCTGCCACCACTGCAACGGCTGTCCCGATGAGGGAGCGCAACACGCGCTGGAGGAGTGCCCTGCATGGGCAGAAGAGCGGCGGGTGCTGACCGCCGTGATCGGGGACGACCTCTCCCTCTCGACCGTCGTCTTGAAGATGGTCGAAAGCGAGAGGTCGTGGCAGGCGACTCTTGCATTCTGTGAGAGAGTGATGGATCGGAAAGAGGAAGCGGAACGTGAGCGGGAAGCTGCCGCCACATCCATCATCCGGCGCCGACGCACTGGGCGCAGGAGGGCGCATTTTGGGCGCCTCCAGCTGCCCGCGCCATAGCTTTACATCCTTTTTTGGGCTCTGGGCGCGGTTGGGGACCGTGTCTGGATTGCACAGCCCAGTCGGCGGGTCAATGCACCGGCTCGCCGACTTTAAAAAAAAAAGTAGTCGGATAGAGGGGGGCCTTTCCCAGAGGCCTCCCCACAAGACGGGACCGTTTTAGGTCACACTGCTCTGTCGGCAAGCGGACGTAGTGTCTGCGGTCTATACCCGCACGGTCGACAGTAAGCAGGAAAGGGGTGCATCGCTGAGGGGTTTAGTGGGTGAGAGCCCCACACACTCCCCCCTCTTCTCCCCAGGGAGAGGGCGGATAGGCTGGTAGAGCTTCCCCTCAGCGAAAAAAAAAAAAAAAAAAAAAAAAAGGATGCTCACCCATCTGGCTTTGACCTATGAAATTTGTAACTAAAAGTTGTGAAGGAAAAAATTTTAGACAAATAAACCGACTTCAAAACACTGAAAGGAAACAAATAATTACCTAAGTATAATTTGGTACTTATTTCATATAAAGTTATGTTTTGGAGTTGGTGCTATACTTTCAATTGTTTCTGGAAACAGCTTGGCACCGACTTCAAAAATTAACTTTTTATGAAATAAGTACTTACCTAACTATTAACATTTTAATGTTTTTGATGGTTCTGAACGCCTAATTTATTGTAACAATTACAAATATAGAAAGAAAACAATGGAAAAATATATGCTCCAGACGGCAATCGATTATCACTACGCACGCCACCGGAGCACTAGGTATAAATAACCTATTAATTTCTTCATCGCTTCCTTTGGCGCCGGCAAAGCAGAGGAGGCTAGAACAAAGAGTACATTTGGCTGGAACAGTGGCCCTAAGTCTGGAGAACACATGCTAAGAGCCACCGCACATATACAATTTCAAGTTGGCCAACTAAATCGCAGAATGTCTAATAGGCATAGAATCTTATGATAGCCCGCACATTAAGTCGTTCAACTAAATAGTTGGCGAACTATCGGCCGATAGCCCGCACACACTATAACACTATACTTACATTACTCTTTGCTATATCGAGGCACATATTTGATGCATGGGAGAGTTCACAAAATGCTATTGGTATATTCTGTGACTTATCAAAGGCATTTGACTGCGTTGACCATCAGACGCTAATTTTAAAATTACAACACTATGGGGTTACAAATTCAGCTCTGAAGTTAATCACATCTTACTTAAGTTCTAGAACTCAAATAGTTGACATCAATGGAACAAAATCTTCAGGGTCTTATGTCAAAATGGGAGTTCCACAGGGTTCAATTCTAGGGCCTTTTTTATTTTTAATATATGTAAACGACTTGCCTTTCTTTGCTAAGGAATTTTGTGAGATTGTGTTGTTTGCAGATGATACTTCTTTAATTTTTAAATGTGATAGAAATAAAGTTAACTTTGACGACGTAAACAATGCGCTATCTCAAGTAATGAATTGGTTTACTGTGAACAATTTACAACTGAATGCAAAGAAAACTAAATGTATTAAATTTATTTTACCTAATGTTAGGGAAGTGGATACAAACATTAAATTAATTAATCAGTCGCTAAATTTAATTCAATCCACCACGTTTTTAGGCATTACAATCGATGCGAAACTCCAGTGGAACCCTCACATCACAACACTTTGTAGTAGACTTAGCTCCGCGGCTTATGCTATTAGAAAAATAAGGCAATATACTGATATTGCCACGGCGCGCTTGGTTTACTTTAGTTACTTCCATAGTATTATGTCGTATGGTATTCTTCTGTGGGGTAAAGCAGCAGACATTGAAACAGTATTTATCTTGCAAAAACGTGCAATTAGAGCAATCTACTGCCTTGCTGCTCGAACATCTCTTAGAGACTTATTTAAAGAAATAGATATACTAACAGTGGCTTCTCAATATATTTATGCTTGCATAATTTTTGTACGTCAAAATTTAAGTTCCTACCTAAGACACAGCGATGTACATGCATTAAATACAAGAAATAAAAATAAGTTGATCTTACCGTCTCTAAGACTGCATAAAGTTTTTAATACTTTTATGGGTCAAAGCATACTTTACTATAACAAGATTCCTAATAACGTACTAGACTTGCCATTTGACAAATTTAAAATTCACATTAAGAAAATTCTAATGTCCAAAGGTTACTATACTATTAACGATTATATAAATGACAAAAATGCTTGGTTGTAACTTATAATGTCATATAGTTATTTCCACCAATAGCATTTCATTGATTTTGTGGTTGCTGGAAGATGTCATGCTCTCTATAAGTTTCTGCGGTGGTGGCGTCGTGTGCCGGGTCGCTCCGTTCCCTATGATATGGTTGAGCGGAGCGATGGCTGGCACATGCGTCATACTTGTGAACAGGTGCCACTAGTGGAAATGGTCATCTCTAAGCTTCCTTGATTTTGTAATAATTTACCTACATATCCATCAATAGTATCATTTTTGAGGTATATGGCATTATAGGATATTATATATAAAACAATACAATTATTATTGTAATGACGTGCTCAGACAAGTGTTTAAAATTAATGAAAGATGTTTAGCTTTATTAGGTCTTTGTATATTAATTGTTGACCTTTGTGTATTGTAATACCTATATTGTGATGGTGCATTGTCGGACAGCCTTTAAATACAGTAAATATTCTTATTATTAGGTACTTATTGGTACTTTAATATACCTTTTTTATACTCTGTGCGACACTGCGCTGCTAAATACTATTACTGTGTAATTAAACATTGTAACTTAATGATTGAAAAGAGTGACTACACGAGTTTGTTGCCGGAATCTTCTCGGTAGTTCAACTTTTGGAACCGGTGTAAATTCAGACAGACTGACAGACAGACGGACCGACAGACAGACCGATAGACAGACTGACATAACATTCTTAGCTTACGTAGATGCAGATAAGACAGAGAGACAAACATTATGAAATTGTTAGTTAGTTAATATTATTTTTATGTGATAGACTTAAGGGTTTTTTTGTTGACGATTCAAAAGTGCTTCTTGGGGGCCTAATTGAATAAAGATATTTTCATTTTCATTTTCATTTTATAACAACTTAGTTGGTCAGTCGCACGGTAAGATGCAGTGTGACCAGACCCGTGCGCGTGATTTCCCCACGCTTGGATTTTTGCCGACGGGCACGCAGCCGCCGCAGCCAGACGATCTCTGCATACTCTTCTTGTAACAAATGAAAAAATAGAACTGTTGATCGACGAAGTCCAAAAAAGGCAAGCCCTCAAAAATCTTATCTGGGTAACATGAATGGGTAGAATGTTAGGTATGATGTTTCCCACGCTCTAATCTGTCACTTAATATCGGATGCACCCTAAATGTTTCGTTCTGTTTTCGTCTTCTTTTTATTAAGTTAAGAAGTGCGTTGTTTTTCCGCATTTTATCGCAGACTTCACCGCGCTAGCAACACTGTCCACCAACTAAGTCGACGAAGTGTGCGGCCTATTAAAGCACGCAATTTAGTTGTTCGATAGTTGGCCAACTTGAAATTGTATATGTGCGGTGTCTCTAAGTCTAAATTTAAGTTCAGTGCATCTCTTTCCCTCAATATGAATACGAAAAATTTAGAAACGTGCGTTCAATTTTCGACCTTATTGAACGTGATAAAATGCAGTGTTTAAGGCACCGTACATGCCGTCTAAAATCTGTTATTTTGAAATACCTGTTTTTTTTCTCTGTTACGATAAATACGCCTCACCTATGAACGCATTTTTTAAGTATAAAGTGGCCCTAATTCTGGTGAACACATGCTAAGTTTAAATTTAAGTTCAGTCTATTTCTTTAGTTGTTCTAAAGTAACAAAAATGAAATAAAACTAATATTTGTCTAATTAAACGCGCGTAAACTGGTAAGAACGTGTCGTAACTACAGAAACCGCCGTAAAAAGAATCGAACTTCGGCCGAACTTTGGCCGAATAATGTTTTTTTAACGAATGTTCGGCCGAAGTTCGTATTCGGTTCAAACCACATTCGGCCCATCTCTAAAGAAAATATAAAAACAGTGCAAAAATTTACAGGAAAATATAAAAATAAAAGGCCGCGCGCGACTCCGCGTCAATAATTAGAATATAATCTCCATGCTAAAGCAGATAGTAAATTTTGCGCCAGCTCACCATTTCAGATTGTAGACAATAATGCACTGAATAACATTGTTTTCATTAAATAACACAAAACTCACTTATTTAATTGCAAAAAAATAAAATAAAATTATTATTGTCGCCCGCCATATTGCCATATGAAATAACGGTGAAAACGACGAAAACGAATTATTAGTATTTTTCCCAGATTCAGGAGATTTTTCCTGATTTTATTAGATAGTGTAGGTACATATATCTGGCTGGATATGCAAAATCTCCTTTACCTTGCTTCAATTAATCTTCGTCTAATTAATATTATCTGTCCCTACTTATAGTTTAAAATACTGATAAGTATTTTAAACCTATCCAAAAGTTTATCAATGATCATGGACCCTTTCAAAGGATGAAAGGGTAAACTTTGACAGAAATAACAGACGGATTTACAGAAGATGATAATTTTATCCTTATTAGTGAAGTAGTTTTATAATATTGTTCCAACGTTGAACTAATTAAAAGTTTATAATCTCTTAGAGGGATTTAACTAGCTATGGGAGGATATTGTTCAAATGTTCAAATCCCAGCCACTTTGTAACAATACATATAAGAGACAGCCAGTATCAAAAAGATATCAACTATTTTTAGCCGACTTCAAAAACGAGGAGGTTCTCAATTCGGTTGGTATGTTTTTTTGTTTGTTTTATGTATGTCACGAATAATGTCAGTTTTGAGAAAAATATAACACGTCATTGAGAAGCTATCCTGCAGTTTAATTTAAATAATAATAATCCAGGACATTGTGGCGACCGTGACTATTTCTGTGATCTTTAAATTAATATTTAATTTACGATGAACGTGTTAAAACGTAAAAGAACTCAACTCCGGCGTGAATTCTCTACATTGGAGAAATTTTTTTTGACGGCACATGACAGCTCGGAACAAAAATTTGATGGAGCTTTTACGGCCTTATCGGACGTCGCTGAAGCCCTGCTGAGCATAGAAAGTAAAATTGTTGATACGTTCTGTGAGTCGGAAGACTTCAATGAGGCGGATTTCGCGGAAGATCAAGACAAGGCACTTGAATATAAGCAGCGCTGGGCAGAAGCTAAAGCAAGGTATCAGTCAACTAAACAGCCGCAAAACGTACCACTGTGTAGACAAAATAGCCAAGTATCCCTAGTCTCAAATGCATCAGACTTCAACACGATTCATTCTAACACACAAGCTCACCAAACACATCGGAAGAATGTAAAGATCCCTAAGCTCGAATTAAGCAAGTTTGATGGCGATGTAAAGAATTGGATCCAGTTTTGGGGTCAATTTCGTAAAATTCATGAAGATCCTGATACCGACAACGTAGACAAATTTCAGTACCTTATCCAATCCACAACTGAAGGCAGCCCGGCTCGTCAGCTTGTTATGAGTTATCCACCGAGTGCAGCCAACTACCCAAAGGCAATTGAAGCTCTAAAGGCACGCTTCGCTCGCGATGACATGTTGATAGAGACATATGTACGAGGTCTACTGAGCTTGGTTTGGTCACAGTTGAAAGGTGATGCATGTAGTCTACCGAGGCTTTATGATAACTTGCAAACTCATCTACAGGCTTTGGAAACACTGAACGTCACCAAAGATAAGTTTGCGTCTGTACTCTATCCAATGATTGAAAGTGCTCTACCAGAGGATCTGCTTAGATCGTGGAACCGCATGCGATCGAAACTTGAACATTCCGCTGACGACTCCGACGATGAACTAAACAGACTCATGGTGTTCCTCAAAGCAGAAGTAGAGTCAGAAGAGCGCATTAGTATGGCACGTCAGGGATTTTCGCAGCTTACTACTACTAGCTCCTATTCAGTTTGTCCTCCGACTGCATGCTTTGTAGCAGAAACTAGTAAAAGTGCAAATAATTCGTCAAACAAATCTCCTCATAACCAGTGCTTGTGGTGTAACAAAGATAATCACTCTAGTGTAGAATGCCACAAGGCGCAGAGAATGTCGCCTAATGAAAGGTTAGAGTATGTGAAATCTAAAAAGGCATGCCAAATTTGCTTGAAAACAGCACATATTGCAAAGAAATGCAAATCTTTTCCCAGATGTTTGTTTTGCAAGAAACGTCATGTCACGTTATTATGTCAAAATCTGTCAGAGAAACAAGATTTGTCAGAGCCCGAAAAGAAATCAAATGATTTGTTCTGCCAACTCAAGTCTACAACCTTTTTACAAACTATTGCGGTAAAACTTATTGTAAATAGTGACGAGATTTGTGTACGTGCATTGATCGATACGGGAGCTCAACGGTCATACATCAAGAAGGAACTAGCTAATAAAATTGGACTAAAGCCCACAGGTATAGAGAAACTTACACACTGCTTATTTGGCGGGGTCGAAACAAACATCGAGGAACACCCGGTGTACGACGTTTGTCTGAAGAGCTTGTGTAATAATTTTTGTATGTTTCTTACTGTTTTAGGTCAGGAAAATATTTGTGGCATTTTGCCTAAAGTTAGATCCAATGTTTTGACTGAGCAACTGCGACAGAATAGTATTACGCTGACGGACTCGACCGATACACCTGACCATGTGACGTTACTTATTGGTGCTGACTTTTCAGGTAAACTAATGAGTCGCCACAATGTCCTGGATTATTATTATTTAAATTAAACTGCAGGATAGCTTCTCAATGACGTGTTATATTTTTCTCAAAACTGACATTTTTCGTGACACTGCCGGCCAGGAAGAGGTATTGTCAGATAGCTTGAAAATAACGATAATACTTTTGACATTGTGGCGACCGTGACTATTTCTGTGATCTTTAAATTAATATTTAATTTACGATGAACGTGTTAAAACGTAAAAGAACTCAACTCCGGCGTGAATTCTCTACATTGGAGAAATTTTTTTTGACGGCACATGACAGCTCGGAACAAAAATTTGATGGAGCTTTTACGGCCTTATCGGACGTCGCTGAAGCCCTGCTGAGCATAGAAAGTAAAATTGTTGATACGTTCTGTGAGTCGGAAGACTTCAATGAGGCGGATTTCGCGGAAGATCAAGACAAGGCACTTGAATATAAGCAGCGCTGGGCAGAAGCTAAAGCAAGGTATCAGTCAACTAAACAGCCGCAAAACGTACCACTGTGTAGACAAAATAGCCAAGTATCCCTAGTCTCAAATGCATCAGACTTCAACACGATTCATTCTAACACACAAGCTCACCAAACACATCGGAAGAATGTAAAGATCCCTAAGCTCGAATTAAGCAAGTTTGATGGCGATGTAAAGAATTGGATCCAGTTTTGGGGTCAATTTCGTAAAATTCATGAAGATCCTGATACCGACAACGTAGACAAATTTCAGTACCTTATCCAATCCACAACTGAAGGCAGCCCGGCTCGTCAGCTTGTTATGAGTTATCCACCGAGTGCAGCCAACTACCCAAAGGCAATTGAAGCTCTAAAGGCACGCTTCGCTCGCGATGACATGTTGATAGAGACATATGTACGAGGTCTACTGAGCTTGGTTTGGTCACAGTTGAAAGGTGATGCATGTAGTCTACCGAGGCTTTATGATAACTTGCAAACTCATCTACAGGCTTTGGAAACACTGAACGTCACCAAAGATAAGTTTGCGTCTGTACTCTATCCAATGATTGAAAGTGCTCTACCAGAGGATCTGCTTAGATCGTGGAACCGCATGCGATCGAAACTTGAACATTCCGCTGACGACTCCGACGATGAACTAAACAGACTCATGGTGTTCCTCAAAGCAGAAGTAGAGTCAGAAGAGCGCATTAGTATGGCACGTCAGGGATTTTCGCAGCTTACTACTACTAGCTCCTATTCAGTTTGTCCTCCGACTGCATGCTTTGTAGCAGAAACTAGTAAAAGTGCAAATAATTCGTCAAACAAATCTCCTCATAACCAGTGCTTGTGGTGTAACAAAGATAATCACTCTAGTGTAGAATGCCACAAGGCGCAGAGAATGTCGCCTAATGAAAGGTTAGAGTATGTGAAATCTAAAAAGGCATGCCAAATTTGCTTGAAAACAGCACATATTGCAAAGAAATGCAAATCTTTTCCCAGATGTTTGTTTTGCAAGAAACGTCATGTCACGTTATTATGTCAAAATCTGTCAGAGAAACAAGATTTGTCAGAGCCCGAAAAGAAATCAAATGATTTGTTCTGCCAACTCAAGTCTACAACCTTTTTACAAACTATTGCGGTAAAACTTATTGTAAATAGTGACGAGATTTGTGTACGTGCATTGATCGATACGGGAGCTCAACGGTCATACATCAAGAAGGAACTAGCTAATAAAATTGGACTAAAGCCCACAGGTATAGAGAAACTTACACACTGCTTATTTGGCGGGGTCGAAACAAACATCGAGGAACACCCGGTGTACGACGTTTGTCTGAAGAGCTTGTGTAATAATTTTTGTATGTTTCTTACTGTTTTAGGTCAGGAAAATATTTGTGGCATTTTGCCTAAAGTTAGATCCAATGTTTTGACTGAGCAACTGCGACAGAATAGTATTACGCTGACGGACTCGACCGATACACCTGACCATGTGACGTTACTTATTGGTGCTGACTTTTCAGGTAAACTAATGACTGGTAATGTTTTACAGCTCAACAATAACCTGACCGCAGTTCAGACTAAGATGGGGTGGACTATCCAAGGACCTGTCACAGGCGTTTATACGTCGACAGCGACTAATCTTCACTGTTCATCTACACCAGAACTCTCTGACCTGTGGGATCTAGAAATACTGGGTATACGAGACCCTAGTGAGCAAGTTTCCAAAGAGTCTCGAGATAACGAAGTACTCCTTCGCTTCAACCAAACTATCTCTATAAACGAAGAAAACAGGTATGAAGTTCACTTACCTTGGTTTGAAACTTGTCGGCCTGAATCTAATTATGAGGTAGCAAAACGAAGACTATTGTCTACTTCGAGGCGACTAGAGTCTTTAGGTAAGATGGACGCTTATGATGCTGCGTTTAACGAATGGCTAGACCTCGGCATCATAGAAAAGGCTTCATGCTTAAGTAAAAATACTGGCCATTTCATGCCGCATCACGCCGTCATCAAAGAGTCGAGCGCGACTACTAAGGTACGACCCGTTTTTGATGCGTCCGCTAAAGATGTAAATGGCATTTCACTAAACAATTGCTTAGAAAAAGGATGTAACTTAATTGAGTTTATACCAAACTTATTGATTGACTTTCGAAAGGAAGCTATAGGCATTACGGCAGACGTTGCCAAAGCATTCTTACAAATTTCGATTGTTCCCGAAGATCGTGATTACCTTAAATTTCTTTGGTGGTCAGATGTTAATGCGCCGAATAAGGAGATAGACATTTACAGACACAAGCGTGTAGTGTTTGGCGTTAAATCTAGTCCTTTTCATCTTGCAGCTACAATCGCTTATCATTTAGACCATGCTCCTAGCCATCTTAAAGAAACTGCCGTAAAACTCAAGAACTCCTTTTACGTGGACAACTGCGTGACAAGTGTAAAGTCTGTCGACGCTATGGAGCAGTTTGTGAAAGAGGCAAAGGAGGTCATGCGCATGGGTATGTTTGATTTGCGATGTTGGGTCACTGCCCCTATTAGATCAGACGACACATCTACAGCTTCAGTTTTAGGCATGGTTTGGAATGTTGATAGCGATAACCTTAGATGCAATGTAAGCTCAATTAGTGGTTTCAAGGGACAGATTACGAGGAGGTCTTTACTTTCAGTAGTGTACAAGATTTTTGACCCTATTGGGATGTGTTGTCCCACTACCATCGTTCCCAAAATTATTTTACAAAAATCATGGGCTAAGAAGCTTTCGTGGGATGAAAAACTGCCTTCACACTTGCTTCAAGAGTTTGAAAGCTGGGCAGAGCAGTTACACTTAATCGGGGATATTTATATACCGAGACGTTTAACACGTTACGACATATCCTTTTGTGAAAACTCTCTTCACGTGTTCTGCGATGCGAGTCAAGTTGCTTACGCTACTTGTGTATTTCTACGCTCAGAACAAGCAGGTGATGTATGCATTCGTTTAGTCATGGCTAAAGCTAGAGTTACACCTACGAAGAAAGTCACAATACCAAGGTTAGAACTGATCTCGGCTACACTCGCAGTAAGATTAGCCAATACGGTGATTAAATCTCTCAACCTTAATGAGTGCCCTGTGCACTATTGGACAGACTCGAGGGTTGTTCTATGCTGGATTAAGGGTGATGGAGACTGGAGTGTTTTTGTCACGAATAGAGTTAGGGAAATAAGAGCTTTATCTTCCAAAGACGTATGGGGGTTCTTTGAGAGACTGATCGGTGTTGTAAAGCAGATGTTGGTCAGAGTATTAGGTCGATCTTCAGTTACTATTACAGAACTTCAAACAGTACTTTGTGACTGCGAAGCCACCATCAATGATAGACCACTCACCTACTTTAGTAACGACTCCGAAGAACTCAGACCGCTTACACCTTCAAGATTTATTCAGCCGCTCTTGGGAAATGGTGTAGACGATTTGGATGAAGTCGACAGTACTTCACTGAATGTGCGGGCGAAATACTGTCAAAATTTAAGGAACAATTTACGACAACGCTTCCGTAACGAGTACATAAGCAACTTAGTACAAAGGGGTGGCAAAAGATTCATCACGTCCTTTAAGGCTGGTGATGTAGTTCTTATAGAATCGCCAAATAAACGGCTGCTTTGGCCCTTGGGCGTTATTGAAGAAGTGTTTGCGGGGATAGATGGGCGTGAACGAGTCGCCAAGGTCTGGACGGCCAGTGGATACAAGGTAAGACCCTTCCAAAGGCTATATCCACTTGAGCTGCACCAAGAACCTTGTATATACGACGACAGTTTGATGACATTTAGACCGACTAACGACCATAACGCACAAGGTAAGTTCGACCAAACTGGGCAACAGACTACTATGACGCGGTCTGGTCGTGAATCGCGACCACCTGCTAGACTAATGTTTTAAGCTGCTGTTATTGTTTGTTATGTATTCATTATTTTGGGGTGTATTTGGTTTTAGTGTTCCTTTTGATATTTTACTTATATTCTATGTATTACCCTCGACCTCCCGGTCCTTCCTGGCCGGCAGTGTCACGAATAATGTCAGTTTTGAGAAAAATATAACACGTCATTGAGAAGCTATCCTGCAGTTTAATTTAAATAATAATAATCCAGGACATTGTGGCGGCTGTGACAGGACAGTATTACGCTGACGGACTCGACCGATACACCTGACCATGTGACGTTACTTATTGGTGCTGACTTTTCAGGTAAACTAATGACTGGTGTCGCCACAATGTCCTGGATTATTATTATTTAAATTAAACTGCAGGATAGCTTCTCAATGACGTGTTATATTTTTCTCAAAACTGACATTATTCGTGACACTGCCGGCCAGGAAGGCCAGTGGATACAAGGTAAGACCCTTCCAAAGGCTATATCCACTTGAGCTGCACCAAGAACCTTGTATATACGACGACAGTTTGATGACATTTAGACCGACTAACGACCATAACGCACAAGGTAAGTTCGACCAAACTGGGCAACAGACTACTATGACGCGGTCTGGTCGTGAATCGCGACCACCTGCTAGACTAATGTTTTAAGCTGCTGTTATTGTTTGTTATGTATTCATTATTTTGGGGTGTATTTGGTTTTAGTGTTCCTTTTGATATTTTACTTATATTCTATGTATTACCCTCGACCTCCCGGTCCTTCCTGGCCGGCAGTGTCACGAATAATGTCAGTTTTGAGAAAAATATAACACGTCATTGAGAAGCTATCCTGCAGTTTAATTTAAATAATAATAATCCAGGACAATGTATGTACTGACACCGATTACTTACGCAGAGATTTATGATCCGATTTACGTGATTCATTTTTGTTCGATGCGAAATAGTTGCCATTTGGTCCCATAAAATTTTTTTCAACCTCAGTTGTGTAGTTTGGTTTTTAAATCCACAATTTTGCATCTGTAGAAAGTCATCTACGGATGCGAAATTGTGGATTTTTGCTTTCCTATGAAACGATACGATAGCAGGAAACAATGTAAGCTGAAGGTCCCCCATCTAGCTTTGACCTTAGAAAGATAATACTAAAAATTGTGGAAAAAAAATTTAAACAAAAATTAAAACCGACTTCAAAAACTTTTATTAATTATTTTATCAGTATTTTTAAGTTAGGTAGTTTAATTTTTTTTATTTAATTGCTTTTACTGACGCTTGATGTGCTGTCTATTGTACACAGGTTTCAAAGTGCACGGCTCGCTATTTTGATAAATTCCCAGTAAATCATGATCAACGCAATGGTAAAATGTTCAAGCCTTTTGATTGACCCATCTGGAGTCAACCATTTCGAATGCTGCTTTGTTTTCGTGATCATAACCAAAGCATTGAAACCACTAAGCCAGGGCGCTTCATTGTTACTTTATTGAATCTAGAATCACCTTCTAGTTAAATGAAAATAACCGTTACTAGTCGTAAATTAGCTGATTTCAAATGAACCACTACGGCACAGTTGACAACACGTTGAATGTAACATTACCAAGCTAGAAGCGACTGTATTGCATTGGATTAACGTTCATTATCATGGTAGAGAGATCCACCCTTACATTGTAAATTCTGTCTCACTGACACAGAGTGGGATTCAGAGGTGAAAAATTAATAAGTATTTAAATATGAAACCGCCATTTTTTCCGATTCAATGAATGTCTACCTACAATAGAACAGTATAAATTCAAAGATACAAGCAGGATTTTACCAATGGAACTATAATATATTGTAAAATTTTAGTCGGCAACCACTGCTCGGTCACGATGACGCGCTGCGAGGCCGACATCGAGACAGCGCGCAGTGGTTGCCGATTCGCGCGTCGCAAGACGCGCGTGCAGTGAGTTCGTGGCCAGGCCCTTAGATTTGTTGTAATTGTTTTTTTTACTGCATTTACTTGACAATAAATGTCTGAAATTATTCATGAAATTTCAAAAAAAATCGGCGAGCCCATTTGAAATCAATACAAAAAACACAGCACGCTAATTCCAATTTCCACAAAATACTTCATCTTCTTCACCAGCCTATATACGTCCCACTGCTGGGCACAGGCCTTCCTACATGGGAGAAACACATGAGGAGCTTCCGAAGCACGGAAGAGCTCGAGTCGAGATTCTATATTTGATTGACCCATACCGGGATCGACCATGGCGAAAGTTGCTTTGTTTTCGTAATCGAAACCAGAGCGTTCAAACTGAATATTTCGGTCTGTAAAAATGTATAAATAATTTCAAAATTATTTTTACAAGTTTGATTATTTGATAACACTATAGTTGTTATATGAACTTACCTATTTACATAGGTAAGGTGCCCGCTTGTCATACCATTTACCAGACACTGTATATTCCGAATATCCGTGTTTTTTTTAATATTTAAGTTACTTAACACTTCTCTGTCGACTAGCGGTTTTAGTTGGTGGTGGGACTTTTTTTAACCCGTCAAGCAACAGATTCTAGACAGTTAATTTTTCTATTGTCATGGCCCTCCGAGACACAGACTAAGGCCGTCTAAATAGCTGCCACTAAGTCTGTAAGTCCATTACAATAAAGTTAACAGCATTGTTGTGTGCCGGTAGTTGGCGGTAAGATAGCCAGTTCCTCTGTGGTTAAGGAGTCCGGGTGTCGCTCGCTTCTATCTTCGGCTGCATCATTCATTACTTACCAGAGATCGAGGCCAAGATACAATTGGTTTTAATTGTCATAAGCCCTCCGGAGGTCGCGCTGTCTCAATGTTGGCCTCTCAGCTCGTCGTGGTGACCGGGCAGTGGTTGTCGAGAAGAAAAAATCTTCAAAATTTTAATCCCTGAGTTCGTCTCTGTCACCTTGGAATGCGTGCAATTTAAATTGAACAGACTGAGGGTGCACCCTGCTTCGCTCGCATCTTGAGACAGAAACTGTGACTTTCTCTCTTTTGCATTACCCTGTTTGACGGTGAGGCGTGCCTTCAAAAGGATCTTTCAATTTAAGCTGCACAGAAATATGAAACACTTTTATTGGATAATACATTGAAAAATACTAGGTAAGTAATCGTCGAACTTTGCAATTAATATTTTGCTTCTACTTTACTTTGCTTTTTTTACCATTGCTTTTTTTTTAAATGCTTGTTAAAGTATTCTTTCGGATCACTAGTGGTGTTAACTTCAATGAGTATACGTTGTGAGATAACCGTTGCTATAAAAACGTTAAAAAAGGATAGAAAGCGGTAAATAAATTAGCAGGTTATACCTAGTGCTCCGGTGGCTTAGTGGTAATCGCGTCTCGCCGGACATTAGGAGACGCGGGTCCGATTCCCGCCTGGACCATATAATTTATTCATCGTTTTCTTTCTTTATTTTGTATTGGTGGTGTACTGTCACTTCCGTGAGCTGATCCTATACCATCAAAAAGTCTGCGAGAAAAGAATAGTCTCAATGAGATGGTGTTAGATAGATGATTAATGGGGCCGGGGGTTACTTAAAATTCAATTTTATATTTAATCAAAGCACATGACTATAGCACACACACACTGTACTAAAATTACTTAATCCACCAACCCGCATTGGGCCAGCGTGGTGGTGTTATGGCCCAAGCTCCTCATGTGTTTCTCCCATGTAGGAAGCCCTGTGCCCAGCAGTGGGACGTATATAGGCTGGTGATGATGAATTGTAAGACAGTCTGAGCATAACCCTTGCTACTTGCCACAAGTTAAGTAGCATTAAATTATTCAATCGTCTTATTTACTACATAAAAGTATTTTATATAAAAAATAGTAGTTTACTAGATGGTAGGCCCGTATGTAGGGTCATCTGGGTAGGTACCACCGCCTTTATTATTTCAGCCGTGAAACAGTTAGCTGTGTTTCGGATTGAAGGGAAAGGTAGCCAGTGTAATTACTGGGCATGGACGGCATTTCATCTTAGGCCCCATGATGGCAACGCACCTGCAATATCAAGTGATTTTTCCTTGTTATTGCAGGTGTCTGTAAGCGGCGGTAACCGCTTACCATCAGGTGGGCCGTCAGCTTGTTTGTCATCTAGTTGTATAAAAAAAAGTGGAATGATTAACGCGCAAAACATAAAAGAACGCAGATTTATGAATTCTCGACAGTATTGTATCAAGTTAAATTAACATTGATTCTGACATGTTTGTCGAATTAGGGTGAGTAATCCGACAATATTCTTCCCCTAGGGACGGTATAGAGGGTCAGGGGACAAAGGACACCTGCGGGACACTTGTGCGATGCTAACTGTACCAGTCATGTGGTTGAACTCACTGCGTAGTCATTTTGAAGCTACAACTCTTATAACAGATCAACTATTTATTACAAGTTGATTCAAAAAAAAATATTTAAGGCATTGGAGTTCTTAATAAAATCAAAAATAACAAAGTAAAAATCAGTGTTCTTCAGTTAAGTAGATTGCAAATGTTTGTAGGGACTCTACCTTTATAAGTAACAAAATAATAAAATAAAATTTTGGACAAGTGAAAAATAAATGATGGAGATCACAAAAGTCAGAAGGACAATATAAACAATTAGAATTATCAGTTAATTTTAAGCGATGGTATCCGACAGTGACCTATTCTTAACCTACTAATAGTGGATTAAAAATCTCGACTAACATTAGTATTGTCTTACACCTAAGTATAGTATTACAGTAGTAGTCCAGTATTGTCTTTAACTTAAAACTTATCAAAGCAACTGACATCTTCAGTCTTCCCGTGACCACGATCGCTGTAAAGTAATCGAAACGTCGGGTGAATAATAATAATGTAACATCTAATTAAACGCGAGTTAAATCCGGTAAATTGGTTTTATTTCGACTAACATTAATTACAATTTTGAAAACAAGCCTTTACATTACGAATGGGAGAAATTTGTTGTAACCTAAAATTTCCCTTTTATCTGCCTCGACTAAAAAAGTGATTAGTACCATCTTTTTTGCAATTACAATAAGTTGACATAAACCATTAAATGTAATAGGGTACTTGCCAACTTTTTTTATTTCATAAATAAGAAGTTTATGACTCGTGAACAAATATTGCAAAAGAAATGGTATATTTCAGATCAATAGTTTTACAGTTATAGTGGTATGTTTGATGTGTAGCGGCGCATCGTTCAAATAGGCTCCAATGAAAAATCTACAGCATTATGTATGTTTTTATTCAAAGTTTTAAAATAATGGTAGTTGTTTAAATTTTCTAACCCATAAAACTCCAAAAAGGTTCAATAACTCTTAGGTTTGAGTTGGTCAGGTGGCCTAGGGGCACAGAACCTAGGGGTGGGCTGGTGAAATTGCTTCGGCAGAGCCCAGGCTACCACCGCGAAGGGCAGAGGAGTTACCGGGGAGTTTTAGTAGGTATTTCCAGTGCTGCTGGCGCTGGACGACCCCCACACACGCCCGTCGCTTAGCCAGCGGCGGGTAGGTCTGTAATCGTATTTCTCCACAAAAAAAAGGTTTGAGGTTACAGATTTTTATGAATTCACTACACTTTACCTCGAAAATTGTTACATCGGTGACTTACAAATCGATGCTTTGATAGTGCGATTGCTTGTTTCTGCGAATGATTTTAGTTCGATGTTTGTTTTTCCAACTCTTTTTGGGAACTTATTTTTAAAGTTGCAGTTGGTTTAAGGTCACAGTTGGGTAAAGTCACATCGTTATGAAATTCATTACCAAAATACCTTTAAAGCTTGTAAAAAACAAGCACAAACAATGTCCTCCTTCAATTTTAATTTACAAAATAGTTATTGCTGAGTTGAGTTGAGATCAAACGTGATCTGTGGCCCTTTGATGTGCGCTCATAAAAATATTCGATAAAATGCTCCGAAGTTTTTGGGGTTGCCTGTGCGGAAACGATTGTACCCTTTTTAATAATAAAATATAATATGTATTAGAAATGTGTCTACGCGGTATTGTTTGCAACGACAGATAATAGAATATGTTTCTTTTTCATTGTAGCCAGTGTAATTAAGTCTTTATCCAGTAATTTTTCCTTGTTCTTTGCAGGTGTCTATAGGCGACGGTAACTATTTACCACCATGTGGCCTTTTTATACCGCTAAGGTGGTACAAGTACACGGTCCACCTGATGGTAAGCGGTTACCGTAGCCTATGAACGCCTGCAAAACCAGGGGTATCACTTGCGCGTTGCCGACCCGGTGAAAACCTTTTCAAACCATTTTAGTTGCAGGTGTATTGTGTCTCTCATTTCATTGGTTTTTCTCATATCTTTGGCACTAAATAAACATCTCTCATTTCATTTAATTTCAATCCCTTTTTGAAGAGCCCCATGCTGTACCTACTCGTTCGAGAAAACCTCTGCAGGGGCTCATTCCACACCCTGAGCGTATGCGGGAGAAAGTTACTCCGAAACCGCACACTACGTGACCATTTTGGTTCCAACGTGTGAATATGAAATCCTTGCCGATGGCGAGCGGTGTGATGGTAGAAAGAGGCTGAGGGCATCATGTTAAATAATTCCTCAGAACTCATAAACAAACACAAACACATTATACAATCGGTAGAACACACATATTGAAGATAAATAAAGAATAGTAGTAATTAAGCATTATTTAACTGCGTATCTAACAATTTTACATATTAATATATGTAAACTTTTTTTACGAACACTCGTAACGGAATATAAAGTAAAAGTAATGAAAATTAATTGAAAGGTAATGTTTTATTTCCGTTTCCCTAACTTAAAAACCACTTCACATACTCATAGCCGGGACTCCATATAGTTCAAGTTCTTAAACCTGAAACATCTCCTTTATGTGGCGTTCCAGAGTGTTTTCGGCGGTATAATAAGTCACTAGTTTAAGCATTTTCATTGCACCTTAAAAACTTGGCAATTACAAACATGTTATGCCAGTGCCACGAAAAAAAGCACGCAACCTTTTTAAGCCGTTTTCTTTTTAATCTGTGGCAGGCAACCCAGCGCCCGTAATTATTGCATTCCGCGCTCGGCCGCATAAATATGATTTGTTGCGGACCCGCGATATACCTGCGGTTGGCATTGTTTTGTTGGTAGGGAAAGAAGATATGGATAGGGAGGTACTAAAATGGTAGCAAATAATGAAACTAGATGTCGGTTTAACTAGGTACTTCAACTAGGTATGCTATGGGTATGTACTCTGTGTTTGAGAAATTGAAATACGCAGTACAACATAGCTATTTTTCATCTAACTTTAGTTTGCTATTGCATCAAAATCAGCTCAAACATTTTCAGATGACAATAAAAATTGTTTGTTTGGAAATACTCACTGTATTGTGAAGACCTATTTATCTTGTACTTACAATTATTATCAAACTTTTTTTTTTTTTTTTTCGCCCAAAGTAAGCATCATTAAGAGCTTGTGTTATGGATACTAGATAACGGAGAAATAATGATAATAATATGTATATAAATATTAGAAATATACTAAATAAACATATAAACATCCATGACTCGTAAACAAATGTTCGTACTCATCATACAAACATTTGTTCCTACCGGGATTCGAACCCGGGACCTCTTGACCGAGTAGCCTGGGGTACAGACCACTCGGCCAGGCGGTCGTCAAAAATCGTCAGTATTTAAAAGTGTATACTTAATAATTGTAATTAAGTGTACCAAATTATCAAGATATGTCCAATATTGTCCAAGTTGCTACGATGCTACTACGACGTAGCATCGTAGAAGCGTAGCCCGTAGTCTAGTGTCAAAATTGTGTATTTTTTTAAGCAAAAATAACTTTGGTAGGGTGTTTTCTAGAGACGCCCGCGAAGTTCCTGGAATATAAAAAAATACTTTTAATTATTTTTTTAATATATAATCTAACAGTTTACTGTTTAAGGGCATTGCAGGGCATGCCGGGTGCAGCTAGTAAAGGGGTTATTACATTTGGCTAAATTTAGTTAGCTAAATGAGTTAGACTCTGAATTTAGACAAATGTAAAGACATTTGGACACACTATAATTAGTGTGTCTAAATGTTTTTACATTAAGAGATCAGAGTCGTGACGGCCGATCTTAATCAGTTAGCATGCTGAATTTAGCTAACTATTAATTTAGCTACTAATTGGCCCTAATTCTGGAGAACACATGCTAAGTTTAAATTTAAGTTCAGTGCATATCTTTTTCTCAATATGAATACAAAAAGGTTGGCTGTCATATTATTTGACATTTAGAAACGTGCGTTCGATTTTCGACCTTATTGAACGTAAAAAATGCAGTGTTTAGGAGGCACCTCCGTACATGCCGTCTAAAATGATCTATGGTTCCTTTAAAATCTGTCTAAATTTAGTTGAGAGCTCTAAACGAATTGTTGCTATCTTTTCCTGTTACATATTGCGAGAAAGAGATATACTGTAGGTACTTAAATGTAACCTTAGAGTGTGTCTCCAGAATTAGGCCCATTGTTATTTGTTTATAAAAATAATAATTATTTACTGTATACACATTATCTCTTTCAATGTTACAATAATTAGAAACATAGATTAGATTCCTTTCGATCGTCCTTGAATAGGGTCAAAATAAAAATAATAGTAATACAATACTCCTTTTCAGTCATAGAAAATGCTGTTTCAGTTTAGGATGCATGTTTTTGGAGTACAGTTCAGAACTTGTATATTTGTTATATCTCAGTGTGCTTTCAAAACTGTATTCTGTTATGTATCTAGTAAATAAAATAAAAAAATAACTAAATTTAGCCAAATGTAATAATCCCTTAATGTACATAATTTAGACCTTGTGAGTTTCAATCGAAATCATCTTCGTGTTCACCTCTCAAATCCATATACAGGCTGGTGCCGTCAATGCGACAATAAATTTAAACATGGGCTCTATTAGTCCATAGAAATGGTTTGCCACTTTCAAAAATATCGTATTCATTTGATAATTTCATGATATTTGTATGAAATAATGCTGCCAACGTTACACTATTCAGCACGCCAAGTGTTACAGTTGCACTAGGAAAGCCGCCTCTATTACGAGCGCTGTAAGCGCGGTCTCAAGGTCAAACTGTTACGCTTGGTGTGCCGTCGACTGTACAGTGTATATTTCACGCCAGAGGGCCTAGACAAGATGCCTTTCCATAATCGCTATCGCTAAGCGAAAAATGTATGGGATTTGACAAATACCCTCGATTGGCTTTCGAGTGCAAACGTCAAATCCCATATATTTTATTTATTTATTTATTTTATTTTATTTTATTTTATTGGTAGATCAACAGTTTTCTATTACAAAAATAAGACAAATAAGTAGAAAATAGTAAACCAGTTACAGATCCACACTAATACACATCGAAATACAGTAGATAAGTAATGTTGAGCAAACAGAGAAAATTTTAATATTAACTCGATAAGAAAAAATAGCACACACGCACCTAGCTTATAAAGCAGCACAATTATATCACTACAAACTAAGCCAGATAAAACCTTATTCAAGTAAAATCTATTGAATTGTTCTTCTACCAAATACTACTTGTACGGGACACCCTTAATTGATAATTGAAAGATGATATTTTATGCACTGATTTATTTTATAGAAACCTTGATATTATGATAATTATATTAATGATAGAATGAGTACGCGTCCGCCGCGATATGGGTGAAAACGTGAACTAATTTAATAACGACGCGACAATTTACTTAATCGAAACTTGATGATATTTCAAAATGTGCGGTTGCACCGTACATGTTCCCGGGCGAGATGATGATGAATCGGGAGGCTGATAATGATAAAGAATGAATTGTTTGTTAGTGTAATGGCTTAAATCTAACAAGGTGAAACAATATTTCCTTACATCTAACAGGTTAGTTGATATGATTTGATACAAGATATAAAATACACAATAAATTCTATATTATTTTAACAGGGAATGTCATTAAATTTAATAGCTGATAAAATAGGCGATGTTGCCTTATTAATAAAACGCACTTGAGGCACCTTTTCATTTTGGTTGGCACTAGGCCCACATTTAATTCCCCTTTCACTTTCACATACACTTGAAACTTTCAATGGACTGAGAGATGAGTGATGGCCGCAGCTTGCCCCTGGTGAGCACGTCGAGGTCGCAGCGTGGGCGCCGACGTTGGTCAGAGGCACGCGGCGCGTGCGTCTTACACGCCAGCACGCGTAGGCTACGCCGACGGCGCAGCCTGCTCCCACCAGTACGTAAATTGCCACGTAATGGTGAATATCGTGGGATGAAATTCCTTCCAATTCCACATCAGCTGATTTCATTTGATCTATTTTTTCACCAATTTCTTTTAAAGATGTTTGACGTTCTTTGCTTTCAGTTGCTAATTGAATTTTATAATCTTCTTCAATTGGCACAGTCAGATTGATAAGATTGTTGATCGGTGGTATTTCGATTGATACCAAATCAGGACGTGAATTTATTTCATTCATCTGAATGTTGTGTGAGTATATCATAAATGATTCTCCTTTGAGTACGCAGTCCTTCCCAATAGATAAGACTCCGGCCTTGCTGACTTGCTCTACTGTAACTTGACCACCGCATATGAATCGCAGGGGGCATTGATCGCAACAATAAAACAAGTAGGTATTTGTTTTGCTAAGTGCATTCCAAGAATTCTTGCAACTATTTTTGTTTGTTTGACATTTTTCAGTTGTGTGATTTCTTAAACATAAGTTTTGATCGTTTTTCATATGATAGACTGGACCTTGCAGCTCACATATTTTGGTAAAAGAGTCTAAATAAATACAGGTATGAACTTCGGTTTCAGTCATTGGTAAATAAGAATCTCTTTGCATGTTCATAGCTATATAATCGGCGATTGCAATAATAGTTATCATGTCGCCGTTCTTCATTTTAGGAATAGGTATAACCTTGTATAAGTCATAACTTTCTCTAGTCACTAAAGGAATAATAATTTCTACGATAAGATAGTCATTAGTAATTTTTACTCTCACTCTGAGTAAATGACATATTTTTGATATTCCATTATGTATATCGTCTATTGGCAATGATAGTTCCTTTGATAACTGCCCAGAAATAGTGCTCAACTCATCTTTTAGTTGATTAGGTGTTAATAAATGTATATCGAATTTCCCGTTAAATATATCTGTTATAGTATTTAGTAGTGTATTTTGAATTTTCTTTAAGTCGCTTAGGACATTGTTTGCACTGATTGCTGATAAAGTAAACTCATTTATAGCTTTTACCCTCTCTACCTCCTCTTTTAAAATTACGTTTTCTTTCTCTAATTTATTTATATGCTGATTAAACAATTTCTGTTGCTGATCGATAGCTGTCTCTATTCGCTTCAAAAAATTATATTGTGCTTCTATAACTGATGTTTGATTTTTCCATAGATTTACGAGATGTTGCTGATTACTTCTCACGAGTTCGATGTCCTTTGCATATTGTTGTGCGAAGTCATCATCTAATACGCCGAATAATGCATGCGCGACGTTTCCTATTCCGTTGATAAGCCCTCGCCGTATTCGTCTTGTGACGTCCTGATGCGACCCTAGTAACAGCTGATCATAGTATTCTAGCTCGGTGTAGCCGTGACGTAATTGTACCAGCATCACGTTACATTGTTGTGCTTGCTCGTGTAGATTTAAACATATGGTTTCAAGGTGAGTGATGTACTTGTTTAGGAGATGAGTGCCTCGCCAATAAGGTTTCATGTCATAATAAACTACTGTCTTCCATTTATCTCTGATAAGGCGCATGTTAGTCATTTTGTCAAAGTACAGACTCTGGCTATCTTTGATATGTGATATATTGTAAGCTCCGTGTACAGATTGCATACAAATTGTAAATATTAATAAAGAAAGCATAATAAAGTTGCTGATTCTACTCGTCTGACCTTGACCTTTATTACTCGAGTCTAATTTTCTCTTTTGTTTTTCCGCATTGCTTTCATTGTTTACTGGTAGTAGCGTTAATTTCGTGATAGGTCTTTTAATCATACCGTTTTTTGTCTTTACTGTGACTACCCGGACATAGCCGTCGTTACCGGGGTGAAGGCTAGTAACTTTCCCCAGTGCCCATTTTCCTGCGGGTAGGTTAGCGTCATGGATAATCACAATATCATTTAATTTAATATTTTCTTTTGATTGCTTCCACTTAGTTCGGACTGATAATTGAGTTAAGTACTCTGATTTCCATCTTTTCCAAATGTCATCGAATATTTTCTGTGTTAATTGCCATCTTGTTCTTTTATCCTTTTCCGTTTCGATGATGGTTAATACAGGACCACTTGATAGAAAATGTGATGGGGTTAAGTAGTTAATATCATCTGGATCCTCTGATAGTGCGTTGAGTGGTCTGGAATTCAGACAGGCCTCCAACTGGGCCAGCAGCGTCGCAAATTCCTCAAAGGTGAGTTTTTGTTCACCGATGACTCTGCGAAGGTGATATTTGAGACTTTTCACGGCCGCCTCCCAAAGCCCGCCTGCGCTGGGCCATGACGGCGCGTTAAAGTGCCATGTGATATCCATCATACTGATTTCTGCTAAAAATTCTGTGCTAATGACTGATTTTAAGTTTATGCTTTCATTTTGAAGAATTTTATTTGCTCCTACAAAGTTGGTGCCATTGTCACTATAAATGTGACTTGGCGCTCCTCTTCTTGCTGCCATTCTTTTCAATGCTGCCAGGAATGCTGATGACGTCAAATCAGACACTAGTTCTAGGTGCACCGCCTTCGTGACCATGCAGACGAAAACGGCCACATACCCCTTCGATGTTTTTATACCTCGACCTTTGCTAGATTTCAGGTCAACATAGCCGGTGAAGTCGACCCCCGTATGCTGAAAGGGCCGTGATGGATTTGTTCTGGATTCAGGTAAATTACCCATTAATTGATTTTGTTTTATATGATTATGTTTTCGACAAGTAACGCAGCGACGCACACACATCTTTACTGCCCTGTTCCCGCCTATAATCCAATATTGTTGTCTTAGCCAAGCTAATGTAATTCGAGCGCCGCCGTGATACGTCATTTTGTGTGCATGATCAATTAAAAGGTTTGTTAGATGGCTATTGTGGGGTATGATAATTGGAAACATCATGTTTTGGCTGATAAATGCATTTTTCAATCTGCCCCCAACTCTTAGTAAGCCATCTTGGTCGATGAAAGGATTTAAACATAGTAGTTTGCTTTTTGAACTTGCCGTTTTATGATTTTGTATATATTTGATATCTTCTTCAAATTCTATGCTTTGAACATGTTTTATTATTTTTAGTCTTGCTGTTCGTAATTCTGGAACAGTTAGATAAGGTTGCTTGTGTATATTTTGTCGTTTGAAACGTAATACATATGATAAAATGCGCGTCACTCGAATAAAACTGCTGTGTCGATTTAATAGACACGTAATCGTGTCGTCATCGCGTGAGCATATTGTGACGTTACTTTGTTTTGACTGCTTGATATCTAAGTTAGTGACGTAAGATGTTTCTTGATTTTGACTTTTTTCATTAAACGTTGATAGTAATTCTGGTCCATTCCACCACAATTGATGATTTTGAAGCTGTGTCATAGTTATTCCTCTACTGGCACAGTCGGCAGGGTTGATATTTGATTTGATATAACGCCAATTTTTTGGTGGTATGATAGCTGTAATTTGAATCACTCGGTTAGCTACGAAGGTCTTCCAACGTCCAGGGTCACCTTGTAACCATCCTAACACTGCTGTGGAGTCACTCCAACCAAATACTTTGATATTGTATTCGGAAAGGCAAGTCATTACCTTTTCCATCAACTTTGATAATAAGAGAGCGGCGCTCAATTCTAAGCGTGGTAACGTGATATTTTTCTTTGGTGGAACTACTCTTGATTTTGCTGCGACTAATGTAATTTTATTATTGCGTGTTTTACAGAAAATTACGCAGGCGTAAGCACTAGTTGATGCGTCCGAAAATCCATGCAGATGAATGACGTCACCTTCACCATTTTGTAACCATCTGGGTATACGAATTTGGTTGATATGTTTTAAATCCCGTCTGATGTTTATCCATTCTTCTTTAATATTAATAGGGAGGCTATCATCCCATCCTATTTTAGATTGCCAAACCTTTTGAAATAGGATTTTAAGTTTAGTTGTTACAGGTGTGAGCCACTCTAACGGATCGAATAATTTTGAGATGTCAGATAATAAGATACGTTTTGTGAAATTTTCTGTGGTGATATCAATTTTTAGGTCGAAGGTGAAGTCATCTGATTTAGGATGCCAGCGTAATCCTAATGTTTTTGTTGATTCGTGATGTTTGAAGTCGTAAGTTTGATCAGTGATTGTTGCTACGCTGACGTCCTTAAGAAGTTTTTCTGTATTTGCAGACCATTTTCGGAGGTTGAATCCTCCCGCCCTCAGTAAATTAATTAAGTCAGTTTGTAATTGTTTTGCTGATGATATATCATGACTTCCACTGAGGAGGTCATCCATGAAGAACTGTTCTTGTAAAGCCTTCGGGGCGCGGCTGGATATAAAATTTAGACCTTCATCAATTGCTAACTGTTTTAAAACCATCATAGCCAGGAATGGCGCGGCCTTAGTTCCATAAGTAATGGTTGATAATTGATACTCCTGAAGATTTTCAGTTGGGTTGTTCCGCCAGACAATTTTTTGATAACGTTGATCCTCCTCATGGATTAAAATTTGGCGGAACATCTTCTCCACGTCTGCTGTATATGCGAATTTGTACTGCCTCCATTTGATAATAAGTGCTAATAAGTCCTGCTGTAGGTTGGGGCCTCTGTACATTACATCATTCAGACTATGGCCGCTTGATGTCTTTGATGATGCATTGAAGACGACACGCAAAGCCGTTGTTGATGACTCTCCGCGTAAAATACAGTGATGCGGTAAGTAAACACTCGGTTTCGTATTGCTTAGTGACAGTCGCATGTGACCTAATTTGAAATACTCGTTAATAAAAGATTTATATTCTCTTTCAATTTTTTCACATTTTGTGAATCTTTTTTCTAATTGTTTTAATTGAGCTATGGCTTTTACTTTTGATACTCCTAAACGATTATCAGCTTCCGGTAACAAAGGCAATCTGACTATATATTTTCCATCCGACTGTCTCGATGTGGTTTTTTTGAAATACTCTACGCATTGTGTGTCTTCCTGAGACATAGAAGTTTCTTGTGATATATCTTCTATTTCCCAGAACTGCTGAATTTGATCAATATTATTTAAAATTACGTTACATTGAAAGGATTTCACATTTCCGCATAAAATCCATCCTAGGCGAGTTTGTTGTGCCACTAGATCTGTTTGCTCTGATGAAATGATACCTCCTAAAATTATTGATGAGTATACGTCTGCTCCTAGTAGTAAGTCTATAGGGCGACTAATATGATATTCTGGATCGGCTAATTGAATATTCTCTAAAAACGAGAATAACGGCTTGCTAAAGGTACGATTCGGTAAGTTATTGATTAATTTTTTCATTATAAAAACATCAGTTGAAAATTCATGGTCGCTATATGTTGATGAACAAGTCAATTTCATGACTCCTTTGCAGTTGTTTTCTTTTGTTCCTATACCGAAAATTACTCCCTTACATTTCATTCGCGGTAATTTCAATTTCTGTGCAGCATTTTCGGTGATAAGTGATGTTTGTGAACCCTGATCTATGAGAGCTCGTAATTTGATAAGTGATCCATCGCTGGCCTGTACATGAACCATTGCTGTTGCTAATAAGGTTTCAATGATATTATTTTGAGACACGTGTGTAACATTTTTCGGCTGTTGCGTTCCCAGATTACGTTGATGGACAAAGGCATCGTGTATTAGTGTATTATGCTGGCCTTGGCAGTTCCGGCAGCGTGTTTCTGATATGCAATTTTTGCCACGGTGGTCATAAAGACAATTCATACATAAATTTAATTTCACAACTGCGTTTCGTCTTTCATTAGGTGGTAATTTGATAAATTTATCGCAGTGAAATATTCCATGTTCTTTTTTGCAAAGTGGGCATTCTGCGTATGTGTTTTTAAACGAAGTATGATGAAATTGACTTTGATAATTGTTAAATGATTTCAAATAGCTCGATTTTTTGGGAGTTTCTGATTGGATTGGCTTACTGATTGCATCTTGTTTCCGTTTTGAAGATTCCAACGATGTAAATTTCTTTTCTAAAAATTCCAGAAATTCCTTTAATTTTGGCAATTCTCGGGGGTTTTCCAAGGACTCTATGTATTCTTTATGGGTGTCTGAATCTAATTTTTGTGTCATGATGTGTATAATCAACGGATCCCAACTGCTTATGTCAATACCTAAATTTTTTACTGCGTTTAAGCTTTCGCTGATGCTATCATGAATTCTCTTGATATGTGAGGCTGATTGTTGTTGAGATGTTGATAAATTTAAAAGTATGTTGATATGTGACCCAAAAATCAATTTGTTGTTATTATAACGGTGGTTAAGAATATCCCAACACACTTGATAATTTTCGGTACTGATATTTAAATGCTGTATAAGTTTTTCTGCTTCTCCCCTTAATTTACTTTTTAAGAACTGTAACTTTTGAGCGTTGGATAACGATCGATTGTTGTGGACAGCTTCCCTAAATAAATCCTTAAAAGTTGTCCATTGGTGATAATTACCGCTAAAAAATGGTATGTCCATTTGAGGTGTTGCTTTTTCCCTGTGGCACGCTGACCACATTTTACTGTTGATCTGTTTTTTGATATCAATATACTTTTGCTCGTATGATAAGTATTTTTGTTCGTAATCAACATTTTCATCTAAAAGTTCACTGTCGATCTCCCAATGAAGGTCATCGATAGTGGACCATCTCGCGTTTAATATTTTTAGGGTGTCTTCTAGCTCCCACTTTTCGGTCAGTAAATTAAGATCGATATTAGAGACTGTGCGTGCGAATGCTTTGAAATTGCTAGATTGTTTGCGCAACATTTCGGATAACTTGCTGTTGTTACCGTTGGAAATTAATTGAGGAGGGTGTGAGCTAATAGGTGCTGGAGTAGAGGGAAATTCAAAAGTTTTACTTTCTCCTTGAGTCGGCACCGGTGATATTTGTTCTAAAGGGTTTTCTAACATTCTAGTTAATGTTAAAGGAGTTGCTGGTTTAAGTAGAGGCTTATCATCTCTTTTTGCTTCTGATGATACATGTTTTTCAATGTAAGCACGTGTATCATTATAGTATGCTAATGTTTTTTGATACCAATTTTCAACATAGTATTGATGTGACTGATCTTCAAACTCACACAACTTGTTGTGATTCGATTGGAACTCTTGCCAATAAAGGTCAAGAGCTTCCAGCCGCTTGGTGATATATGAAACCGTCCTACGCTCGGCTCCGGTCTTTTTAAAATTAGACAGGAGCTGTGATATTGCTCCCATGATTTGCGATTGATTTGCTAGTAAATCCTCCATTGTTTTGATGTAGTGTCTATTCTGACTATTATAATTGGAAAGATCTTACTTGGGTATTGATGGTGGTTAACGCTGCTATGCCAACTGGTCTCTTCAAATATTTGATAAGACTAGCTGGTGACTTCCTCCGTGCGCCAAGGAACTGCTGTTGTCCTTAGCTAGCGTTGTTTTTGATGAACCGTATGTGAGGTCTGCTGTGTGAACCACTTACACGACACGTGTAAAGATGACGCGTAACTGGTCCCGTCTGTTCGGAGACTCGAAGGACCATAAAGATGTACGGGACACCCTTAATTGATAATTGAAAGATGATATTTTATGCACTGATTTATTTTATAGAAACCTTGATATTATGATAATTATATTAATGATAGAATGAGTACGCGTCCGCCGCGATATGGGTGAAAACGTGAACTAATTTAATAACGACGCGACAATTTACTTAATCGAAACTTGATGATATTTCAAAAGAAACTTCTATGTCTCAGGAAGACACACAATGCGTAGAGTATTTCAAATAATATATAGTATATGTATGTACTTAGAACTAAACACATTAAGATTCAAGAAACATATAAATCATCAAACGCCTCACTGAATCAAACCCGGAGTTGAAAATGTCGAAGTCAAGCTTGTCGCATAGGTTGTTAAGACATCTGCCTGCACGCAGCAAGTATGTGTTTTGTCTAAAGTTGGTGTTTGAACGCGAAACACAAAAAGGTTTGAAATTGCGTACTGATCTAGTAGGGACATTCAATTTTAATAATGCCAAAAGCTCGGGACAATCAACAGTGCTTCTTAATATTTTTTGTACAAAAATAACATCTGAAATGAAACGCCGGTTTTCAAGTGTAACAAAATGATGTTTTATGCATAACTGAAGATAGTTATCAGAACTATAACGCATTTTTGTACGATAGCATAGATATCGGATAAACTTTTTTTGTACATTCTCTAACCTATCAATATATGTAGCATATCTAGGATTCCAAATTTGAGAAGCATACTCCAAGTTACTACGGACTAAAGTACAATAAAGTATCTTAAGAGTCTTGGGGTCTAAAAATTCTCTTGAATTTCTTATAAGAAATCCTAGAGCTTTGGTAGCTTTTGATATTATGGTATTAATATGTTCATCGAATAACAACTTAGAATCGTGCAACACACCAAGGCATAGAATATACTCGTTGAAGTGTTTGATGCCCAAGAGTGTAATTATGAGTAATTAAATTATTTTTACGACTAAATGTCATAACTGTACATTTTATCGGATTAAGCTCAAGCCTATTCTGATAACAATACTCTTTAAGCCGCTTAAGATCATCCTGCAATAAATTTGCTTCACCATGAGAAGATACCTTGGCAAAAATCTTCATATCATCAGCAAAGCTTAAGAGTTTACATGAATGACAGCATTTCTCTATATCATTCACAAAAATTATGAATAAAAGCGGACCAAGCAACGATCCTTGGGGCACACCGCACCGCTAGGAACCGCTATTTTCCATTTAGCGATAGCGATTGTCAAATGGCATCTTGTCTAGGTCCTCAGGTCCACGAAGCGACCGCCTAACTTATTGATATGAACTTAAGTATGGCTTATGGCGTCGCATTGTCATATTGAATTTAATTAGGACATTCACTGACGTGTTGAAAGCAAGTATGACATTCCTAGTCACAATTGAATTCAAAATGACAGTGTGATGTCTTATGCCATACTTAAGTTCATATAAACCGCTGATCTTCCGTGGAATATTGTTCACATTTGTGGGACCTCCTCGAAGAACTGGCCAGAATGCATCGTAGTGCTGTTCGTATTATTGGCGATGTTGAGGTCATGGACAATATTGAGCCTCTACAATTGCGTCGCCTTCTATCGGCTATATCACGAAGATTGCTTCGAAGACCTTTTTAACCTTATCCCACCTCCATACCTACTTCTATCGGCTATATCACGAAGATTGCTCCGAAGACCTTTTAAACCTTATCCCACCTTCCCCATTCCTACTTCTATCGGCTATATCACGAAGATTGCTCCGAAGACCTTTTAACCTTATCCCACCTTCTCCATGCCTACTCAGAAGCACGCGTGCCGGTCTTCGGAGTCATCGATTCACTGTCTCCGCCTCAACATCACGAACAAAGAAATGTATTAACTCGCTTCTTTGTCGTACTTTCAGAACTTGGAATTCTTTGCCGGCACATGTGTTCCCTCCTTCTTGTAGCATGGGTTCCTTGAAAAAAGGCGTAAAAAGGAACTTTTGGGCCGGCAAGGAGGAGGCGGCTAGAACTGCATCCATATGCGGAAAATGACTCAACACCACCTGATGTGAAGAGTCCATACTCTTAACATCAGGTGGTGTTGAGTCATTTTCCATGATTAAGTATTACAAAAAAAAAACAAACTTTAATGTAGACGTTAAATCCAATGAATCTTTATAATTAAAAAAAAACTGCACAAATTTCACATAAAATTCACTCGTACAATTTTCAAAACATTGGAAGCAAAAATCCGCGGCCATTGCCGCCAACGTTATAAATGCATCATAAAATCATAGATTAATTGAGATACAAATTCAAAATGGCGTCACCGCAATGGCCGCCGGTTACCAATTACCGGAATATTAATGCTGTAACAACATAATAATTAATCAAACGCCACGGATACACAAAGCGAAATACGTCGAGTGCCACTGAATGAGGGAGCTGTTATTGCGAAGTGGCTTTTCAGTTTTTGTTTGATTTATTGCGAAAGAATATTAATTTTTACTGTCAAATTTGGGCGGGAGTTGCCATGGTTTTTATGGAGATACAATGAAATTTATATAGAGTGTGGAGATGCTTTTACTTAAAAAAAATTTGATTACATGCTGTCTTTCGAATTCAAAATAATCTGCAAGTACTTAACTTGCACATACAAAATTGGTCTTCAAATGCTAGTATTCTCTATACGATATCATCCATCTTGATAACGTCTCGACTTCCTTATGTGTTACTTCCAAGTTGTAGGAGGGCCTATGCCCAGCAGAGGGACGTAGGCTGGTCAATGCTACTAATACTGATATACCAAAAAAAAGCAAGCAGAAATTTATAAACTTGAACAAAAATTCGCTAAAAAATGTGATGCAAAATGTTAACTATAATTTAATTTATAAATGCGAAAGTAGCTCAGTCTGTCCGACTGTCTGCTACGTCTCACTCATAAACTGTGAAACTGATAGATGAAAGGCATGAAGAGAGATAACATGCTGGGATAGGAATAGACTTAGTGACTTAGAACTAGGTGGTAGACCCATATGTAGGGTCGCCTGGGTAGGTACCACCGCCTTTCTTATTTCAGCCGTGAAACAGTTCGCTGTGTTTCAGATTGAAGGGAAAGGTAGCCAGTGTAATAACTGGGCATGGACGGCATTTCATCTTAGGCCTCAGGATGACAACGCACCTGCAATATCAAGTGCTTTTCCTTGTTATTGCAAGTGTCTATAGGCGGCGGTAACCGCTTACCACCAGGTGGTCCGTCAGCTTGTTTGTCATCTAGTTGTATAAAAAAAAAGACTTACTTTTTGGCGCAAAAACCGGAGGCGGCTACACTATACAGAATGGTGCCGTCAATACAACAATAAATAAAAATATGGGCTACATTAGTTCAGAGAAATGGTTTGCCACTTACAAAGACATCTTAGTCATTTGATAATTTCATGACATTTCTATGAAATAATGCAGCCTATGTTATATTACCTATGTATTTTATACAAATGTAATGAAATTATCAAATGAATAAGATTTTCTGAATGTGGCAAACCATTTTTATGAACGGCACCACAAACATTGGTTTTTATATAAATAGAAGACTACACAGGTCTTCTATATAAATAAAAACCAATGTTTGTGTGTTTGTTCTCTATGCGCTCCGAAACCATTAGTTTGATAAAACATGGCCGCGAAGGTTCCTGCATTATAAAAGCTTTTTTTATTCATTATTACAAAACCTAACAGTTTTCTCTTTACGGTTATTGCAAAGCATGCCGGGTGCTGCTAGTAAGTAATAATAGTTATTTGTTATACAAGAGTGCAAAGTTTCTTTTTAACCGCGTGCTCAATTTTGATGACCGAGTAAGCGAAGGATTCTAAAATTGAATCCTGAGCGTTAGCGAGGGAATCAAAAGAGCACGAGGTGAAAAATCTTTGCACTCGAGTGCAACACGTAACTTTTCATCCCACCTCAACGAGGAAATGACTCAATGCAAAAAAAAACATTTGCGCATTATTAATTTTAGTCTATTTTGTTGGCGTCAATTAAACTTCTTCGACGCTAGAATCACTCATTTTAGGTTTTTTACTTGTATTCAAGTTTTTTGTTTTAAACCTATGGTTTTATCAAAGAAGTAAAGAGGTTTAATGATTGTTTTGAATTCAAAAACTTAGTGAACACGATGTTCTAAATTCAATTTTACTTTATCCTCTAGCGGATAAAAACGGGTTTTGCACTCAGATATCGAAGAAAAATACTCTTTCCGAGAGGGGGGGATGAAAAAGCTTTATTTGACCGGATAGTGGAGTAACTATTCTACATTTTTACCATACTATATTTATTATTATTGTAACAATAACAAAAAAGACAACCAAACGGCTAATAAAAGTCCGTCCCCTCAAAGCGCGCGCTGTCACTGCACTCATGATCATGACACAGATTAAAATACACTTTATACCATAGACAAAATGTTTAATTGTTTTTTGTCTCCGCCGCCTGTTTCCACTTGAGCATAATGTTTTGGGCTATTATTACGCTCTGGTTAGAGGGATAGTTGCCACAGTGATCCGACTTAGCTGGAGTTAAACAACCTTATGTAAAAAAAATCTAGTCTAGAAAAATGTCATGTCCAGGAGCAGGAGTCGAACCTGCGGCCTTTTACAATCCGGGTTTATTTCTGACCACTGCGCCAAGTTAGTAGGTGCCTTTTCTAGCTATCTTGATTTTAATCCGAAAATCATAATCTTAACAAATATTATAAATGCGAAATTCACGCCTGAACCACTAAACCAATTTAGATGAAATGGTATGGAGATAGTTTAAGACCCTGGGAAGAACATAGGATACTTTTTGAAGCGATAACCGCTATCCACGTGGGCGGAGCCGTGGGAAAAAGCTACTTATATCACTTCTCTTCGCTACTTCTCTGTGGAAATGCGAAGGGGATATTATTATTTAATCACGAACGTCTGAACGGATCTGAATGAAATTTGGCACAGATATAGATTATAGTCGGGAATAGCATTTAGGCTACTTTTTATTCCAAAAAAATATTCAGTTAACGTGGGATTGAACCTTAATTCATGCAACAAAATCGTGGGCAAAAGCTTTAAAATAAAATTAACATACTAATACCCGACCAACAGTCCAAAGTTATATTTTGTAACCAACTAAATCCTCAACGGACAGCTGATCGATACTTTTACGTTTATTTATTTTATTGGATATTATTAAATGTTTTATTAAAGATTATTTATTAAAGACTTTTTTTATTCTAAACATATTTAGAATAAAAATATACATATAATATACGGGGATACCATTAATTTCAATTCACCAATAGGGATGTAGAAAAATGAGAAAGCCCGAAATAGTAATCATAATTATTTTAACACGAGTAATGTTTTAAAAAACATGTATCTTAAATTCCGCTACAAACGCTTCAAGCGTTTGTAGCGGAACCATGTCACGTGACCGCTTTGACGTCAGCTGTTACCAAACATTGATAGGTTGCTAAGGGAAATGGTTTTCCTTTTGACAGCGTCTCATGCTAACAACAGTGACGTCATACACTGAGATCGGCGTTTGTCGTCACATGACCTGCGTGACGTGACGTGATTTGATTGTATTTTGTTTAATACATATTATTAAAATTCCATGAGAATACAATAAACGATTGTATAAAAACTAACACTACCACTACGCGTCAAAATTGTATTTTAATTTGAATACAGTCAACATAATGTTGTAACTAGTGAAGAGCCCAGCTTCTAGGGATTAACATCTCATGTCCGCAGATCTAGTATTTTCTTTAATATTACAGATGTGTAGATAATATTGTCTAGAATACTGGCATTATCGTAAACTATTTTGTAAATGTCAAAGTTCTCATGAAACGATTTTTAATTTAACTGAATTACAAACTTGAAAGAAGCAGCCCGCAAATTGCATTTTATCATTCTAACTTCGCAGTCCCATACAGATTTTTATCAGTCGCATCTTTGTGGCGGCCTATTCATCGCGGGGGTAATACCGGGCAGCGGGAGGGGAGTCCCGGGCGCGTGCCTACAATGGATGACAAATTGGCCGTTGACAAAGGAATAAGGTTTATTGGGCGCCGTTATGAGGGTACTCGACGCGCCTGTCGACGTGGCAATATATGGAGTCGCGGCTAATATTGCACATATATTTTTTGTGCCACTAGTTTTTTTTTGTTGTTTCATCTGGGTAGCTACCACGCCTTTCTTGTTTCGGCCGTAAAGCAGTTCACTGTGTTTCAGATTGAAGGGAAAGGTACCCAGTGTATCTAAGGCCTCACGATGACCCAATTGTAGTTAAAATATATTAAAAGAAGTCCTCGGTAGCTTAGTGGTTGGTGTAGTCACGTCGCGAGTTCAAAGAGGACATGGTGGCTTAATTTTTTCAAGTCTAGATATTTTTCTTAAGCAAAATTGTACTCCCGGTAGCTGTTATTCACGATCATGCCTTTACCAAGAATATAATATGTCTGAGAGACTTTAACTTAAAAAATACTTGTATTTAAAATTTGATACGCTCCATTGACTTCCCTGTTCCCTATGATTCAGTAGGTGGATCCCACATAATGAGATAGTGAGCTATGTGCTGACTCCGTTATATTACATTATTGTAGGCCACGTTATTACCGGTTATTGCTGTTATGTAACGGATCATTTCACCAATTTACCTACAGAACTGTGTCTCTTGTTTGTGGGTGATATATTGGCGGGAATATTGTTGAGCGAGGCGATCGCTTAAGCAAAGATTAGGTTAACTAATTATGAATTCCGTACATTCGGAATTTGTATCTATCCAATTATAGATTACACAAAATCGGTACTTAATGAATTAGTATTTTTTGATAATGACGGAATTTAGCGTTGTTATAATTCAGATCTTCTTCATGTGCTATGTCCTCTCTCTCTCTCGGGACTTATAGCTATCCTGTGCCATTTTGCTCAGATTGGCAGCGTTATAAATACTTGTCCAGCTTTTAATATTGTCCATCTAGACTAGCTACCTTCTTCCTCTATTTCTTTGTCCCACCATTTTACCTTCTAGTACTTTTCTTAGAATTTGATATTTATTGTTACCGGTATATGTGTCCAAAATAATAAAATTCAGATAAAATTACGTATTCTACATCTCTTTTATTCGTATTGAATGAGAATAGGATGGAAGAAGTGTTTAAAAGAGATGTACCAAAAAAGTATTTATACACAGCTTGGTCTATGTACCTACACTTTACTGAAAAATAGGTGAAAATATGGAGGGCAGTGTTCAATTATCAATTTTCTTTGTATTTGCTCAGTGGCATGGTACAAAACATTTTTTTTTATAGAAAAAACTGCAACACAGCCAAATATTCGTCATGGCGCCTATGTCACTTTAGTGACGTTTAGTTAACTTCTATGTCGCCCGCCACATTGCCATATTGAATAAGGTGAAATCGACAAAAAATTACAACTTTTGTACAAACTAACTATGCATGAAAACGAATATTTAGTATAGTATTTTTCCCGGATACAGGAGATTTTTCCGGATTTTTTGAGATAGTGTACATATACCTGGCCGGCTATGAAACATCTTCTTTCAAGCTTAACGATGGCAATAAGTATACAGGGTTGTGCCATGAATGCGACAATAAATTTAAACATGGGCTATATTATTCCACAGAAATGGTTTGCCAAACCATTTCTACGGACTAATATAGCCCATGTTTAAATTTATTGTCGCATTGACGGCACCACCCTGTATGTAAAAGTTTTTTAGGAATACATATGGCTATCTTCATTCAAGTTATTTGACAGTTTTTTTATTCAACTAGATGACAAACAAGCTGACGGCCCACCTGATGGTAAGCGGTTACCGCCGCCTATAGACACCTGCAATAACAAGGAAAAATCACTTGATATTGCAGGTGCGTTGTCATCCTGGGACCTAAGATGAAATGCCGTCCCTTTCTATTCATATAGACAGAAAGAGACACTAAGCGAACCGCAGCTGGATATTTTTGCGTTTGTCTTCAGACAGCGCTTGCCGTAGCAATCCGTAGCTATGTATCGCGCTGCACAAAGTAATTGCAACGCTATGTTCAAGGTTTTAGATATATTTTTCAGTGTATTTTCTAACAGCGCTTGCCGTAGTAATCCGTAGCTATGTATCCCGCTGCACAAAGTAATTGCAACGCTATGTTCAAGGTTTATGATACATTTTTGTGTGTATTTTCTAACAGCGCTTGCCGTCGCAATCCGTAGCTATGTATCGCGCTGCAAAAAGTAATTGCAACGCTATGTTCAAGGTTTTAGATATATTTTTCAGTGTATTTTCTAACAACGCTTGCCGTAGCAATCCGTAGCTATGTATCGCGCTGCACAAAGTAATTGCAACGCTATGTTCAATATTTAAGATACATTTTTGACTGCATATTCTAACAGCGCTATGTGGCTATAGCAATGTGTGGCTACGTAGTGCGCTGTATGTTTTTCAGGAAATTAAAATATTTTTTGTCGTAATCAGTCAAGTATTACGGAAATAATAAGCTAAGATGGCTTTATAGAAAAATAACTATGATAAAATGGTGCTCATGAATTGGTCCACATCCCATGCAAACTTTTACTGTCTACTTTAAATGGGCAGTTCATGATGAAATACCATATTACATTAACTGAAACTGTTGGATTATGTATTATTTTCTTGTGTATCCATTTTGTAAGTATCGACTTCAATAATTTTAAATAAACTAGATAATAAAATACTACTATTAACATGACTATTTTTATTTAATTATTATTATTACTATATTAATTTATTTTGTAAATTATCATTTCACCGATATTGTATATCTTTACCCCCTTACTGGTCGACTGGGAGAGAATGCTGTATAGCATTAAGTCCGCCTTTTGTACTTTTTTTGAGAACAATAAAGAATGAATAAATAAGTAATTTTGGAAAAGTGTTTCATGTCGTCCTAAGTAGCCTAAAATAGCTATAATTTTATTTTTAATACGACTCATGCTAAGTGTATCTTTAATTTCGCTTCAAAACGCCAATACATGGCACGGGACGTGACGTCACCTACGAGGTGAAAATTATGGTTAAAGAATATTTATTTCTCATAAGAATACATAATATTCACTTACTAAGAAACTAAACTAAAAATTAAACGTTCTTAGAACATCAAAAACTGAGCAAACTAGCAAGTTATTAGTTTTGTTACATGTTCTTAATTTTTGATTTTAACAATATTATAAATGTTTGAAAAATTACTTAGTACCTAATTAAAATATATCTAAACTAGAAAAATTACACGTCTCAAACAAACGTCTTCACGTTTTCCCCGCCTCAGGACGTGATATTTTTATTTTTATTTTATTTTTTAATTACTTTGTTAAATGTTTTCAAAATACTGCCCATTCATATCAATACATCGCTGCATCTGAGTGAACCACTGAGAAAAGCAATTTGACCACTCGTCCTCCAGCACTTTTTTATTTATAAAATATAATAAAAGGAAAACGTTTTATGGACGCCGAGGAAGCCAATGGCTGCGTTTCAAAATGCCGTCAAAGAGGTTTTGTCTACACCGTAATGTCATTTTTGTCGGGCTAAGGTAAGGTGACGCCCAAAAAAATAAATCCGTAAGTAATAGATAAATCCGTTTCTCGAGCTTCTCGTATTCCTTGTGCTACGCGTGCAGGGGTCTCTTCGACGGCATTTTGAAACGCAGCCATTGGCTTCCTCGGCGTCCATAAAACGTTTTCATAATATTATATTTTATAAATAAAAATTGCAAGGTGAGCGGTCAGGTCTATACGGCGGGTGACAAAGTAATTCTACGTGTGACGTCGCCAAATAGTCGATCGTTCGCCTGGCGGTGTGCGGTAAAGGAGGTTGTCGCGGTGAAGGAGGATCCTACTGCGAGGTCGTTTGTGCCGAACTTTTTCCAAGACCAATGGCAAACAATTGTTGAGGTGGTTGGTGGTCCACCAGAGGGGCGAGACGAGATTTAAAATTTGTATGGCAAATTTTTAATCCTCGCCTCGCGGATCTTTGGTGGAAATAGTCAGGATGGACGAGGACGTGCGAGACGCGAATTGAAATATTTGTTTGTGTAAAAATGAACCATATTGCTTCCGATATAGAGTATAAATTTTAATGTGAAATTTGATATGATTTCGAACCCTAGGCGATTTTCCACCAGAGGGGCGAGACGAGACGACGCGAGACGATAATTGAAATTTGTTGCAGAGTTAATTTATACTCTATATCAGAAGCAATACGGTTCATTTTTACGCAAACAAATATTTCAATCCTCGCCTCGCGCATCTTTGGTGGAAATAGTCAGGATTGACGAGGATGTGCGAGAAACATTTGTTTGTGTAAAAATGAACCGTATTGCTTCCAATATAGAGTATAAATTAACTCTGCAACAGAAACACGCTTATCGCGATAGGTTTATTGTTGTGCTCAATCATCTCGCGCCAGCTCGCGCGGGCAGTTTTTAGTGGAAAAGGGTCAGTGCGGTTTCAATTCTCGTCTCGCCTCGCCTCGTCTCGCCCCTCTGGTGGAAAACTACCTTTAGTGTACCACTTTGCAGTAACTGTTTTTCGAACCTCTAAAACAAAAGTCACGTAATGACTTGTCCTTCGTCCTCTCTTTACTTTCGTTGGCAACTCCTCGGAAGGTCATCATGACAGCTTTTTGTTGCTATTAGATTCACAGAATTGTTTTAACCAAACTTTACGTTGTTTTTGTTTGCTATAAATATTTATGTATTATAAAGCCAGTCTAACTAATTAATTCACATGTAATAATTAATTCTTGTAGGCGCTTTAGCCTGGTAAAATTAGCATTACCAATTTGTCATGTTTGTTGTTGCATGCTTACTTAGTTGTGTAACTAATATTTTTTTATAAAAATAAAGACATTTTAAAAACAAAACAAAAATCTCGGAAGGAAACCCCCACTGTGCAGATTAGTGTTTGGTGTCGGGATCGTAACAGCTATAAAAAAAAACATTTCATTTTGATTATTCAATATTGATAAAATTCCCTAGTAATACAGTACCTACACTATGGTGTTTTTTAGGATTTGTATTACAACGAAGCGTCTAAATTATATTTTTATTTGAATACAGTCAATAGGCCTGATTCTGAAGACACACTCTAATTCTAAATTTAAGTACAGTACATCTCTTTCTCGCAATATGTAATAGAAAAAAGTTAGCAAAAATTTGTTTAAGAGCTGTCAATTAAATTTAGATACATTACAAACAAACCATAGACAATTTTAGACGGCATTGTACGGAGGTGCCTCTTAAACACTGCATTTTATAACGTTTAATTCGTATTCATTTTGAGAGAAAGAAATGCACTGAACTGAAATTTAAACTTAGCATTTATTCTCCAGAATTAGGGCCAATATCCTTATTGTCACTGTTATATAAGTCCCTTGGATTATGATATGTCCCAAACGAAACAGAATCGCCTCCCTGTACTTTAATGTCGCTTAATACCTTTACAAGTACTCAACAATATGTTATTAAACCAACACAAAGAAAGCCTCCCCCAACCGTTTGCTATTTTGCTCACTTATACCGAACATCCAGTTTAATAAACATTCTTGGTGTATTATCAAAATTTGTTCATCAATTGCACGCATTAAAACGGCTGTAAAGGCAAAGGGGACGTCAGATACGCCGATTACGACACTTAATATATGATCACGGTATTAGAGACCGGAATTTTAATCATGGTACGACAAGGAGGGGTTCTGGTCGCTAATAAAAAATAAATAATTGACAGGTCTTTTTTCTGTTTTTTATGAGCTTTGGTGGCATTTAATGGTGTGGGTCTTGATTATTATTTTTATTAAAAGAAAATTATATCTTTAGAGCCATTGATAAAATATAGATTTAGTGTGAAAAATGTTTTTTAAACGACAAGGTAGTAAGCGTTTATGCCGTAGCCTAAAGACGTTCGTAGCACCTTCGGCACTACCCACGCGTTGTTACCGTACCTGATATAGACACTCGTAGCGCCTTGGCCCACAGATTAAATATGTATCTCCTTGGCCACTAGCCACTACACACGCGTTGTGACCGTAGTCTATAGACGCTCGTAGCACCTTGGACACTACTCACGCGTTGTCACCGTGGCATATCTTAGACGCTCATAGCACCTTGCGCGATACTCACGCGTTGTCACCGTAGCCTATAAACGCACGTAGCACCTTGTGCACTACTCACGCGTTGTCACCGCAGCCTATAGACGCTCGTAGCACCTTGGGCACTACTCACGCGTTGTCACCGTAGCCTATAGACGCACGTAGCACCTTGGACACTACTCACGCGTTGTCACCGTAGCATATCTTAGACACTCATAGCAGCTTGCGCACTACTCACGCGTGGTCACCGTAGCCTATAGACGCTCGTAGCAGCTTGCACACTACTCACGCGTTGTCACCGTAGCCTATAGATGCTATAGACGCACGTAGCACCTTGTGCACTACTCACGCGTTGTCACCGTAGCATATAGACGCACGTAGCACCTTGGACACTACTCACGCGTTGTCACCGTAGCATATCTTAGACGCTCGTAGCAGCTTGCGCACTACTCACGCGTTGTCACCGTAGCCTATAGACGCTCGTAGCAGCTTGCGCACTACTCACGCGTTGTCACCGTAGCCTATAGACGCTCGTAGCAGCTTGCGCACTACTCACGCGTTGTCACCGTAGCCTATACACGCACGTAGCACCTTGTGCACTACTCACGCGTTGTCACCGTAGCATATCTTAGACGCTCGTAGCAGCTTGCGCACTACTCACGCGTTGTCACCGTAGCCTATAGACGTACGTAGCACCTTGTGCACTACTCACGTGTTGTCACCGTAGACGGTAGACATGTTTACCTAGAAGGTTCACTCCAGCTTTGAAGATATCCAAATAGAGTATCTAGTTGACAACTTTTTTTTAGTATGAGTATGGGTGGTAGTTACAGTATTATATAACAAGCATGTTTCAAACAATATTCTGAACTTGGCCACTAATTAGTGATAGGTAGAGCTAATGTAATTAATACGTTTAGTACTAACTTTTGTATAGATATACTACGCCAATATAAAAAAATCATGGTACTGAACAAGACAAGACTGTTACTATAACACCCCCTAAGGTGTACTGCTGCCATTTATGGCGGGAGTCTTTCCAATGACGACAATTCTCATAATCGCGTCTTTGGAAAGACACAAAATTCAAAATTAAAAAATAATTTATTTCTAAAGAAGCACTTTCAAATCGTCAAAAAACACATTTTTATAACTATCACAAAAATATATTAATTAACAACGTCTTAGTGTCTGTCTGTCTGTCATATCTGTCATGTCTGAATTTACACAGGTTCCAAAAGTTGATCTACCGAGAAGATTCCGGCAAACTCGTGAAGTCACTCGTTTCAAATATTAAATTACAATATTTGTAGTTAAAATAATTATAACTTTTAGCAGTGGTGTGCCGCCCAGAGAAAAAATCAAAGTTAAAATTAGAAGGAGTTCGAAATTTAGAAATAAAATCAAAATATCTATGAAAAAGGTTTTTCAAATACCTATGGAAGAAGAATTGAGTTTGATCATTAAAATGCCAAATAGATGCTTCACAAATATTAAAAACTAGCTGTGCCCGCAACTTTGTTCGCGTGGATGTCGGTAAATAACAGCTTAAAATTTGATTACCAAAAAATGGTTATAGTGAGTCAATTTCAAAAGATAGACATATGCTGTAGCGGACTTTTTTTTAGAACTTTTAAAGGAGTACTGTTCTTACATACATGACTTTTGCGTAACTTTAACCGTTTACGCAGCGCACGCAACACAAGCTTTGAAAAGGAATATTTTTTTCTCGTTTTCGCAACATTTTCCATTGTATTAAAAAAAAAAAACTGCTATCAGTGTTAGCGTGATGTTAAATAGCCTATATAATACCTCGATAAATGGACTACGCAACACAAAAAGAATTTTTCAATTTGAATCAGTAGTTCCTGAGATTAGCGCGTTCAACCAAACAACTCAAACAAACTCTTCAGATTTATAATATTAAACTATAGATAATAAGTATCTAGCTAGAGCATTGCAACCTTTACTGTACACAGTGTGACAGAGATTGTAATTTAAAAACTCATTAATATTTTTAGACCGCGATTGTACAGTCGATAGCACTTCAAGCGTAACAGTTTGACGTTGAGACCGGCCTTACTGCGTTCGTAATAGAGCCGGCTTTCGTACTGCAACTGTTACTCTTGATGTGCTGTCGTCTGTATATCATAATGAACAAATCTCTAATAAAAATTGCCTCTAAAAGCAATAAGAAAATAGTAAAATAAAAACAAATAAATGTGTTTCGTGAATTTTACACATACGTGCTAAGATAGTAAATGCAATTCTCTAATCTAATTATTATTATTTCTATACAACTAGATGACAAACAAGCTGATGGACCACCTGGTGGTAAGCGGTTACAGCCGCCTATAGACACCTGCAATAACAAGGAAAAATCACTTGATATTGCAGGTGCGTTGTCATCCTGAGGCCTAAGATAAAATGCCGTCCACAGTAATTACACTAGAATTAGAGGCTTAGTTTTTCGTCGCAAATCTAAATTAAGAACCCTTGTTTCAGTAAATCCAATAACTAACGCTTCGTTGTATCTTATGACACCTACCTACATAATAAGATTTTATGGTATCCAAAGATTTTCACAGATCATGTTTATTAGACAGATTTCTTTCTTATTGTGGACTCTATCGATCGGTATCATATTAATACAGAATGTATCTTTTCTACATTTGACGGGTTCGAATCCGTGCTGAGATAAGTTTTTTTCAATAAATCTCTGAATGCTTGAATTGTTATTTTTAAAAATAAAGGGTTTTTTACTTAGAAGTACGATTTTCTAATTTTAATATATACGATACTTTCCCTCCGGATCTCCTTCTCTAGCACGCAACTTTACATGATCGTAAGTCGGAAAAATTATTAACATTTTAATTTATTTATATCTCAAATTCTTTCAGTTGTGTAGTTTGTTACACTAAAGTTACTTATAGTTTTAATTTTAAACTTTGCATATTCATTATTGCAAATACAAATGCTTATGGTAAACTTTACAAGGCATCTTTTGAACTTGCAACAAAATTTAGTAGCACTGTCATAAAATTCAGTAACCTATGATACTTTTGTTTGTTTTTTTTTTACAAGCTTTTATTATTATTATTTAACACTTTATTGGACAACACACATCACACCAATAAGGAAACAGAAAGAAAGAACAAAATAAGCTTGCACAATGGGCCTTATCGCTAAGAGCGATCTCTTCCAGGCAACCTTAGGATGGACAGGAGTAAACTAAGGTAAGGAAGTTGGCGATGTTGACTACAAAAATAAAAATGTTCTATCTAATTTACATAAAATAATATACAGGGTGGTGCCATCAATGCGACAATAAATTTAAACATAGGCTGTATTAGTCCCTAGAAATGGTTTGCCACTTTCAAAAATATCGTATTTATTTGATAATTTCATGACATTTGTATGGAATAGTGTAACGTTGGCAGCATTATTTCATACGAATTTCATGAAATTATCAAGTGAATACGATATTTTTGAAAGTGGCAAACCATTTCTAGGGACTAATACAGCCCATGTTTAAATTTATGGTCGCATTGACGACACCACCCTGTATATTAACATACATATTAATTTAACTAATACATACATATATACATATAGCTACATCTATTAATAAAACATATACCTATCTTGAACTACATAAATAAGCAGATATCGAAATAGATATGGTTACCTACTTATTATAATAGTGACAAAATAAAATTGATTTACACGGCTCTTGAAGGCACTTAACGTCTGAGCTCGTCTTATCTCAACAGGGAATGCATTTTACAGGCTTTTATTTAATAAACCGACTTTAAAAACGAGGAGGTTCTCAATTCGGCCGGTATGTTTTTTTATGTATGTACATACATAAAAAAACATACCGACCGATTACGCCGAGACTACGGATCCGATTAACGTGATTATTTTTTTGTTCGATGCGGAATAGTTGCCATTTGGTCCCATAAATTTTTTTTCAAAATCGGTTGGGTATTTTGGTTTTTATATAAAAAAAACTGAAATCATCAAGTCGTCTACGTATGCGATGCGTCGAAAGGTGCGAAATTGATTTCCAATGACTTTTCAGTGAAACGATACGATAGTAGGAAACAATATAAGTTGACGGTCACCCATCTAGCTTTAACCTTAGAAAGTTATCACTCAAAATTGTGAAAAAAAAATAAACAAAAATTAAAACCGACTTCAAAAAACTGATAAGGTTAAAATAATTAAATTTAAGTAGGTAGGTACCCCTATAAAATTATTTTTTGGAGTTAGTGCTAAGTGGTTTCCAAAAACAATAGAAAGTGAAGCACCGACTCCAAAAAATAATTTTCTTGGGGATGAGTACCTAACTACTTAAATTTAATTATTTTAACCTTTTCAGTTTTTTGAAGTCGGTTTTAATTTTTGTTTTTTATTTTTTATTTAAAGTATTTCTGTACTTTTAGACGCGGAAATATTCGCCCAATCATATGATGAGCGGGGGCTTTTTGACGCAATTGTTTAAGTATAGATTATAAGTAGTTACTATTGTATTATTGTGCCAAATAAACTTTTTTTCTATGTCTATTCTATTGTAGTATTTTTACTTTCAATTTGTAAAATAAATAAACACTCACTAATTATATATTATTTAATAAAATATTTTTTTTGCACCCAGCATATTTGTTGCCGCACGGCTGCAGTGAGGTGAAGTTGTGTGTTTCGCTCGGCAGCAAAAGTTATTCCGCGTCTCATACCTTTGAAACCCTCTAGCTACTGTCGACTTGTAATCTTTCGCTTGTTCAGGTTTCAAGACAAAAACAATTTGAGTGAACCTACGTAGATGGAATTGTTACATTTAAAAGCATTAACCTTGTCAAGCTACAGGCTCCAAACACAATTGGTTTTAATAGTAATAATATCCCCGAGGGTATTCTGTAGCTTGACTTAGTAAACCTTTTACATGTATCACAATGATAATATTATGCATAACAATACCCCTTTCTATTTCAGCCGTAAAACAGTTAGCTGTGTTTCAGATTGAAGGAAAAGATAGCCAATGTAATTACTGGGCTTGGACGGCATTTCATCTTAGGCCTCGGGATGACAACGCACCTGCTATACCAAGTGATTTTTCCTTGTTATTGCAGGTGTCTATAGGCGGCAGTTACCACTAACTATCAGGTGAGCCGTCAGCTTGTTTGTCATCTAGTTGTATAAAATGAAATTTGTAGCCTTGCATAGCTAAGAACAATTCCTAGTGTTGGCGATAGAACTGGCTGTTTTCCATCTATGCATTTGTTTTGCCCGTATTCACAAACGACACTATGAGGTCTCACAGCGCCCGCGGACGCACAGGGTGCCAAATTCCTATTCATGAAAAATACTTGAGTGAAAATCGGCACTATGCGTTTGTCATAATGAACACTTAGCTAAGGGAGCCTGATAGCTATATTAATCAACGCATAGTGTCGAGCTCACCAAAGAGAATGTAATCACTACGGAGTTTACGATAAAAAGCAAATAAAGAATAAAATTGAAATGTCAGTCAGTGAAGTGAACTACGTAACACTAATCAACCAATCACAGAGCTATATTCAACGCTATGCGTCAGCATAGTAAAGATTCGTTTGAGTATTGTTTGTGAATTGAAAGGCTTGACATAGTGAACCCACTGAGAAATGCCTTACTTCGCATAGTATTGCTCCTTCACTTACATAAGTATCGTTTGTGAATACGGGTGAAAGACTGGTTACTTGACAGAAGCTTGTCGGTTTTGGTTTTATTCGCTATTATTTAAGCTTTTTATAATTTTTTTCAGTACATTTCCGTTAAAATATTACTCCCGTCTCCGGCGTTTCCGTAGCCATCGCCTACACCTTGTTTAGATTTTTTCTAAATGATATTGATTTATTTCAAGGACGTACAAAGCCCAACTATTACTTTCAGGCTCTTCTAAGTAAAAGCTCCAAAACGAACCAGACATGTAGAGTAATTAATACTTACGTCAACGAGCACTTGCAAAAGTCCCCGCAAATGTTTTTTTGTTTGATTTGATTTTAAATATAAAAGCCTCCTCCCACAAAAGTATTCGTAGCTCCGCGGCATCAAGTATTGGACGCAGATTATGATATTAAATTGTTTCACGCCGGGACGGGGGAGGGGAGGGCAAGACGGACAGAGCCGGAGTTAGACACAAATAAATTTATTTATTTATTAGGTACACAGAACAGCTTACAATCACTGTCAACGCTAGGCTGGAAGCCTGTGGACTGTATATTTATAGAGAGAAGTGGAAACAAAGAAATCCACGATTTCACATGACAGCAGTAGACTGAAAACTATAAAAAAATACATTTTCGTACCACTTGCTCAAAAAAGTGACATTCTATGCCACAAAAAGCGAACATAACAATAGTCATTTTCAATCTGTTAAAAACAGGGAAAGAAAATTGTACTGAATTTCATTCATCCTCTAGGGGGAGAATGTGATTTAAATTTGGAATACTTACCGAAATTTATACTGAACTACATCTGTGTTTACACCATTGAGTTTGTATATAAAGCATTATACATCTTTTTGAAAAAGGAATACGCATTTATTGTGCAGTTATGATTATTAAATAAAATTGCGAAAACCGACGAGGCCGGCCAATACGGCCGATAATGGGACCAATGTTTCGAATGTTAACTTTTACTTTTAATTGTCATTATTTTTAATAAATGCTTATCTCATATTATTATTGTGTTATTTTTTTCGCAAATGGTACGAAAAGTAGAGTATTTTCCTCGGTGATAAAGCTGTCTTAGTCTTGGGTGAACTTAAATCCCTCGCTACACTCAGGACTCGTCTTAAATCCCTCGCTTCGCTCGTGAATTAAGTTTTTAACACCCTCGCTACGCTCGGGAGTAAACCTCGAGTCCTTCGTTACGCTCGCGATTTAAATCGTCACCCGCGACAGAAGACACTGCTTTATCCCCTTGGTTAATAATCTACTATTTTACTATACAAAGCACAGCAAAGGACTCAACACCACCTGATGTGAAGCGGTAAGGAGAGTCCATATGCGAAGACAGCTAGTGCAGCTTAAAAACACACTGTTCTAGCCGCCTTCACCTTGCTGGCCCATAAGGTGCCTTTTCACGCTCTCTTGAAGGAATCCATGTCATAGGAAGGCGGAAACACATGTGCTGGCAAAGAATTCCAAGTTTTGGAAGTCCGACAAAGAAACAAGTTATTAAACTTCTTTGTCCGTGATGTTAGGGTGGAGACAGTAAATTGATGACTCCGAAGACCGGCACCGACGCGTGCTCCTGAGTAGGAAGGGGGAAGGTGGGATAAGGTCGAAAAGCTCATCAGAACACTCTCCACAATAAATCCCACAGAAGGCGCTGAGCGATGCCTTGTCACGAAGCAATTGAAGAGGCTCTAGATTGTTCATGCCCTCATTGACACATCGTCAATGATACGGACGGCATGACGCTGCAATTTGTCCAGTGCATAGAGGCAATATTCAACGCAAGACCGGACCTAAGTTTAGTACAGCAGGCATAATTGGTCTGGCGTAAAAAATCTACGCACCTTGTTCAGAACACTGAGTTTCCGTGAGGCTGTTTTGATCATGGTTTCAGTAATCGTAAGAACTTATTCTAAATCAATTATGATTATTCTAATCCATCTCTGTCCCAATCAAAGGCTTTGCCGACCGCAAATCACTGCAAAACCACACCCCCTAAATCTGGCCCCGCCCCCCCTCCGCGCATGCGTGCCCTCTACCAATAGGATGCCATATTTCCAACCCCAGAACCATCGACAATCATGCACCCTCAATTGACCGCTTTGCACAATGTCATTTTTTCGCGCTAAACCGATCGCGACGCCATAGACCACGCCCAAGCAATTTTTTAATTTTTACTTTTTAATCATAAACCGCAGGCAATCGTGTCCGCGCTGCCACTGATTCCACTCGTCTAAATCGTGGTATTAACTGCTAATTTACTTGCATAATTAGCCCTAATTAACTCTATATTTAAATCAAATGTCTCAATTAAACTAATAAACTAAAAAATGTGATTCTTCTTCAAACTTGAAAATGAAGTTCGAGCTTTTTAAAGTTAATTGAAAGGAAAATAAAAATGATGGAGCAACGCCCCAGTGGCATTTATCCGGCGAATTTGACAGACCTGCTTGCTGTGTCGGCTTACCAGCAAAATGTTGACAGACTGGCGATTGACAGAGACGAGAAGTACAACGCCGACGGCTTTGCCGACGGGCATTTCACCGACAGTGCTGAGCGTTCGCCTTCACCTGTATCGACCACTGATGAAGGAGACAGTGAATCAGCGTACGGCGTCGATTTGACAGGAAAAGGGACTAATTTAGCGGGAAAGTCTTTTACTATCGCGGCCATTTTAGGTTTAACGAATTCTGACGAGGATGTGATGAATTTGAGCGTCCAGGAGCGTTTGCAGCAGAACCAGAGACAACTGCAGAGCTACCTGTATGGGGGCCATGAAGTTCAGAGGCTGAATGAAGGATTTTGTAGGAGCGTGACGGTGCCAGCTGGGCTTCGACAAGGTAAGATGTTTCCCATTGTAACAATTAAATTTTAGCGTTTAAACGCATCATAAACATTAAAATGTGATGACTCCCATTGCTTAAAAAATTAAGGACATACTCGTAAATGAAAAATGAGGACGCAAAGCACTAATATACAGAGTGGTGCCGTCAATACGCCAATAAAATAAAACATGGGCCATATTGGTTCATAGTAATAGTTTTCAACTATCAAAAACATCTTATTCATTTAATAATTTCATGACATTTGTATGAAATAATATAACATTGGCTGCATTATGACATAGAAATGTCATAAAATTATATAACTGTTTTAATTTACTGTTGAACTGGCGGCACCTGCCTGTATATACAGAACAATAAAACTTTAAATAGCCCTTTTTAAAGTTTTATTTTTGTTTAAGTTTTGTATTTTACTGATAATAGGGGACTGTATCTCTTGTCACCAAAATTTATATTTGTCATAAGTTGTATCACCTAATAAATAGATCTATCGCCACGAAATATTTTCGTTCTATAGATATATAGATAAACAAAAAGTGTTCCCAGGTATAAATTATCAAATTAATGTTAATAATTATATGTGTAAAATAGAGATGGATTTTTTTTATACTACTAGACGGCAAACAAGCCGACGGCCCACCTGATGGTAAACGGTTACCGCCGCCTATAGACAGCTGCAATAAAAAGGAACTGCAGATCACTTGATATTGCAGGTGCGTTGCAACCTGCAATATTATTTTATTGGATTACCAATAAAATTGTAGTGCATGAGATGAATATAAACTTCGTTCTTAAAATAATAATTTTATTACTTAAATAATAGCTTTGTGCTCCGAATGTGATCGGATGATATAATTGATAGATCAGTCACCAAATAAATCGATTATCGATCCCTGACTGCGACTCCTTTTTATGTTATTTTATCACCAATACAGTAGTTACATTTTATTTCGTTCAGTTATTGAAATAATTGTATTCGTTACCAATTTAATACATGAATTTATAATTTTATTGAAAATATATTCAAAGAGGCGGAGACAAATTGGTGACATTCAAGTTTCATAAAACCTTTTTACCAACTAATAGATCCCATAGATTTTTTTCACTTTTATAATTTTCATCGAATGAACTGTAGACCAATGCACGTTTGACCGAAAAAGAAAAACCAAATAGCCACGAAATCTAGGTAGGTTACTTCTAAGACGAGATCAGACAGAGCTGTCCTCGGAAGCCCGACACGGCCGTGATAGGTCAGAAATCAGAATTTTAGAAAAAAATCAAACTAAAAAATAGAATGCGATCGCCTTAGATTTTTTTTTTTTTTTTTTTCTTATTTTGGTCAAACGTGCATTGGTTTACACATCATTCGATGAAAGTTATAAAAGTGAAAAAAATCTATGGCATCTATTATTAGTTAGTAAAATTTTTTTGGAACTATGAATTTTAAATTAATTTAAACTTAAATTTAAAAAAATTTAAACTAATTATAAAAAATTTAACGACCGGCTGGTCGAGCGGTGTGTACCCCTTGCTATACAGGCTACTCGGTCAAGAGGTCTTGGGTTCGAATCCCGGTAGGAGCAAATGTTTGTATAGATCAGTTTATAGTGAGTGAGAGCATAAACATGGAAACTGAAATACATGATTATCAATTTTCGGACCACAAGACTTTGATAGGAAAAATTTTAATCGATGAACCTGAAAATAAAAAACCGCAAAGAAACTCAACACTTACTCGAATATTTAATAAGAAATCAATGGGCCTGTTCAGAAATGCTAGGTAAGATTAGCTGGAACAATATTTTATCTAAAAACATAGATGTAAATAAGAACTACGATAATTTTAATAACCAAATAAGGTTACTGTTGGATACCTATATACCAATTAAACTGATAAAAATAAGTAACAAGAGCAAAGCAAAGTGAATTACCAATGGCATAAAAAGATGTTGTTATCACAAACGTGTACTGCGCTATCTCACAACGAAATTTGAAAATAATAATTTAAAGACATATTCAAGAGCGTATGGCAAAATATTGAAAAAATTAATAGTATCGGAAAAAAGGAAATATAATATAACAAAAAATATTGACAGCGCACAATAAGAACAAAGAAATGTGGAGAATGATCAAAGAAAAAACTAATACTCTACCAAAACTGAAACATGAGAAGATAACATTAAATTTGCAAAATAATTGTATTACATGTCCCAAAATTATCGCAGACGAATTTAATAAGTATTTTTTGAGTATAAATTCAAATAAACATAAAAACACCCATAGTTTACCTCAAACAATATCGATACCCAATTCCTTTTTTATGAGCAGTGTTATGGAGACGGACGTCAGGAAGGCTATTATGAGATTAAAAAGAAATCATACTAGCGGCCACGACGAACTGCCGGGGTCACTAGTCGTGTACTGCGTAAATGAATTAGAGTTCCCACTTACATTCCTTATAAGTAAATCATACGAAGAGTGCACTTTTCCAGATAGTTTGAAACTTGCTGTCATTAAACCTATATTTAAAAGAGGAGACAAAACGAATGTCAAAAATTATCGCCCTATTGCCTTGTTTTGTTACCTGTCATTTCAAAAGTCTTTGAACATATAATATGCGAGAGAATTTACAATTTCCTAGAAAAATATAATGTTCTAAATAACTCTGAACATGGCTTTAGAAAAAACCGTTCGACGATATCGGCTGTTTTTGATTGCAATTACGAAATATCAAACTTGCTGAACTCTAACAAACGCGCAATCGCTATCTTCATGGATATGTCGAAAGCTTACGATAGAGTCTCTCATAATATTCTATTAAAAAAGTTAGAGCACCTAGGGATTAGAGGAGAGGCTAACAGATGGCTCGCCTCATACCTTTACAATAGAAGATACAAATAACGTACCTGAACGAAACTACTGGAGAGCTACAGAAATATGAGTCATCCGTTGGATTAGTTTCTGGCTCCATACCTCAAGGCTCCGTGTTGGGTTGTTTGTTATTCCTTTCGTATATAAACGAACTCCCCTCTGTGGTACACCATAAGCTGATACTTTCCGCAGACGATGCGACTCTTCTGATCCCATGTGACTACAATGACGAAAGTGCAGCACACAATTTAATAAATGACTCATTTATTAAAATCGAGAAACATCTAGCTGAGTTAGATCTTGAACTTAACTATGAAAAAACAAAACTAATGCAATTCTCGCCGTATCAAAGGACAGGACAAACACTCAATGTGAGTTACAAGGGACATAAAATTGAAGAAGTAGATTCTTTCGTACTCCTAGGAATCACTATGGATTGTCATATGTCATGGAAACATCACGTGGGATCAGTTGTCAGCAGGTTGAGCAGCTTTTCATATGCGCTCCGAGAGCTCCGGAAAAAAACAAATGAGCAATGCGCGCTTGTTGCGTATCACAGCCACGCAGCAGCCTGGATACGGTATGGCATCGTCCTCTGGGGCAACTCTACCGATGTGCCGGACGTTTCCATACTACAAAAACGCTGCCTGAGAATTATTGCATTGGCCGGTCGCAGGGACACTTGTAGAACCCTGTTTGTAAGATACCGTGTCCTTACTGTTACATGCGTCTATATATTTGAACTGTGTAGACTTGTAAGGAAGTATAGTCATTACTTCCAAAGGATCGGAAACTTGTCGAGTCGTTATGCCTCTCGCCGTGAAAATGATTTGACGCTACCACGGCCGCACCTCGCTCTCTTTAGAAATGGCTCTTACTTTATGGCAGCGAAAGTCTACAACCGTCTACCAAACAGTGTGAAGGCCCTCCAAGGCGGTAAATTTGAGACAGGCTTAAAAAGACTGCTAATATCGGAACCATTTTACAGTATTAAGGAGTATTTTGATAAAAAATTACAAACTGACCAAAGTAATGGATATTATGACGCTAATTAATTACTCGATTGATAGGACAAATCAGTATAAGATTATTGTATTGGTTGACATATCTCTGACATATTTCTTTAATTTTAATCATTATTATTTTTAACATTTGTATGACATTTTCATGTACTTAACATTAGTCACGTAATGCATTAAATAAATATATTATGATACCTACATACATAAAATTCACAATGCCTTATGAAGGTAAATTTGTATGTACAATTAATCTAAGACCTAACCGACTATATTATTGTGCCTTATTGTAACAAATTTAATAGTATATGATGAGTACGAGCATTTGTTTACGAGTAATGAATATTTATATGTTTATTTAGTATATTTCTAATATTTATATACATAATTATTATTATAATTTCTCCGTTATCTAGCATCCATAACACAAGCTCTTCATGATGCTTACTTTGGGCTTGATAATAGGTGTGAGTGTATGACTATTATTATTATTATTATTAATTTTCTAGTGACATACTATATGATTTATTGGCGATCTCTATAAATTAGTTTGCTTAAATACTTATTAGGACAAACCTATTATAATACATACAAAAACATTTATTTGGTACTAGACCCTATATATATCTCCATGATTTTAGGTGATTTATTGTGGAATTGATTTTATATTGTTTGGTTACTACATTTTGGTGACAAATCTACTATTTTGCGGGCAAACCTTATTATTTAGGAACACAAAACTAATTAAATTGGCGATAGCTTAAATGATACCCGCAATAATATAATATATTAATCTAACTGCAACTTTAAAAAATTAATTGATCACCAAAAATATTAATTAACCACCAAAATTAACCAAGAAAAGAAAATTGACTGATTAATATTTTGCTGGCCATGCTAATAGTTTTTTTTTGCAGATCTTTGATTATTTGCCTTAATAAGTAATACATTTTAAAAATTCTCTTTCAAAAAAATTCCCGCCCAAAGATATATTTTTTTTTAAGTTTAGAAACTTTTAAAACTATTAAAAAAAATCAAATGACTACAAATAAAACCGCGAAAGCTCTTCGTTATTTTTTGCAAGCTAGGCAGTTTTAGGTAAAAACTTTTGGCAAGGCTATGACCTTACAGGCAACGCTTTTACTATTTCTGCACAGATATTGCTTTTTTTATACAACTAGATGACAAACAAGCTGACGGCCTGGTGGTAAGCGGTTACCGCCGCCTATAGACACCTGCAAGAACAAGGAAAATCACTTGTTATATTACAGGCGCGTTGTCATCCTAAGGCCTAAGATGAAATGCCGTCCATGCCCAGTAATTACACTGGCTACCTTTCCCTTCAATCCGAAACACAGCGAACTGTTTCACGGCTGAAATAAGAAAGGCGGTGGTACCTACCCAGGCGACCCTACATATGGGTCTACCACCTAGTGAATTATTTTACCAGCATTTATACACTGGTGTCACACATTTCAATTACGCCGACTATTCTTTGAGGACCCTATTAGAAATTATGAGAGATAAACACAGTGGCTATAAGCTACAAGATATAATATTATGAGAGAAAAGCAAAACACAAGACATGACACACAAGAGAAACGAGAAGTGAGTGACATACAAACAGACATACATAAATATATTATTTATAAATTTAAAAACATGTCAGATAAGTGCCAGGGTGTTATATTAAAAAGCTATAAAAAAGGTTTGGTCGAACAGACCTGAAACAAAAAGACGCCGACTATTCTTTGAGGCCCCGAAACTTCTGAGGTCGTAAACAGCCGCCACCGTCTTGCTTTTGTTATTGTTAATTGACACGTGTTTGGTTTGCTTGAAAATGATGGTATCGAACTAAACACCTACCTATCGTATCATCAGTCGTACACCAACTTAAACTGTTAACATGGCCAGTAAAAGAAAAGCATTATGTGCTGACGAAAAAGTTTGTGGATACGTGCGATTGAAAAGGGAGAAATCTGCTCCACTCCATATAACGGTAACTCTCTATAACGATAAAAATGCTCGGTCCCTTGAGTTTCGTTATAAAGAGTTTACACTGCATCTTTTTTTAACCGACTTCAAAAAAGAAGGAGGTTATATGTTCCACTGTATGTATTTTTTTTATGTATGTTCACCGATTTCTCTGTCAATTGTGAACCGATTTTCAAAATTCTTTTTTTATTCGATAGAGTATTCTCCAGTGGTGGTCCCATTGTCACCAAGTCAGGATCTGATGATGGGATCCCAGGAAAATCGAGGGCAAACCTCAAATTTTATTGGCGCGTATGACATGTTTTACTGTTTTTCAAAGCTATTCAAGTATTTGCTTCTGTTAGTCATCTTCTCATGTTAATGAGCTGATGATGGAAGGTACAACACCTTAACGGTTTAGGAGTTAGAAGATAATTATTTCAATATGTGAAAGTGACAGTGTTGCTAGCGCTGTGAAGTCTGCGATAAAATGCGGAAAAACAACGCACTTCTTAACTTAATAAAAAGAAGACGAAAACAGAACAAAACATTTAGCGTGCATCCGATATTAAGTGACAGATTAGAGTGTGGGAAACATCATACTTTACATTCTAAACTAAGATGTTACCCAGATAAGTTTTTTAAGGGCTTGCCTTTTTTGGACTTCGTCGATCAGCAGTTCTATTTTTTCATTTGTTACAAGAAGAGAATGCAGAGATCGTCTGGCTGCGTGCCCGTCGGCAAAAATCCAAGCGTGGGGAAATCACGCGCACGGGTCTGGTCACACTGCATCTTACCGTGCGACTGACCAACTAAGTTGTTATAGTCTGCGGACTATCGGCCGATAGTTGGCCAACTATTTAGTTGTTCGACTTAGTTGAGGGGCTATCATAAGATTCTATGCCTATTAGACAATCTGCGATTTAGTTGGCCAACTTGAAATTGTATATGTGCGGTGTCTCTTACTTTACTTACTTACGTTTTTTAATAACCCAAACAATTTTGCTACAATATCTACGGTGTGTGTGTCTACGATTTTTACACAAGTTTTTTTCTAATAGGGTAGTTCTTGACCTTCATTTCACCTGATAGTGGGTGATAAATAAGAAGATTGAAGCGAGCCACACTTAGATTCCTCACCTACGAAATATCTGTATTACCACCAATTCGAACACAAAAATCCTGCTAACATTACTGTTATGGCGAAAGATTAGGTAATAAGGTGATAGCTAGCTAGGCGGGTTTAGAAAAAGCCACTAACCAAACTTTTTCAATTTCTCGGGGGAATATGGTACCCCGGAACCCCGGAGATTATAAGAGCCCAAACCTCTACATCACAGAGGCGGGTAATTGCTCAAGAAGTTCTACGCGGGGCATACAAATGTAATCAGTTCCTATATGTCGCTATCAGCAGTCTATTCGACGCACCGCATTATAGACACATTCACCGCAATATAGGGCATAAGCTACTAATTTGCGCAGCCAGTCTTCTTTGATTATGACTATTAACCTCTGTATACCTATATTGTGATTGTGCATTGTCAGATAGCTGGAAAATAACGATAATACTTTTGACATTGGGTACCTACTTTGTTGGTACGTTGATATACCTTATCTTCTAATTTTAACTATCTAATTCGCTGGGCGGCACTGCACTGCTAAAAGTTGTAATTTTTTAACTGCAAACATTGTAATTTAATATTTGCAAAGAGTGACTAAACGAGTTTGTTGCCGGAATCTTCTCGGTAGTTCAACTTTTGGAACCGGTGTAAATTCAGACATGACAGACAGACAGAGATTATGACGTTGTTAGTTAATTTATTTTTTGTGATAGTTCGAATGTGTTTTTTGACGATTTAAAAGTGCTTCTTTGTGGCCTATTCATATAAAAAATTTTTTCTTTCTTTCTTTCTTTCTGACATGAATTTGTAATGAGTAAGTATCCTTATATGATATGAACGATCGGCTTGGGAATCCTTGGGGGAGGCCTATGCCCAGCTGTGGGCGTCTCTCGGCTAAAATGATGATGATTATGATGATCTTCATAATTTAAAACAAGTCCTTAGATGTTCTGTTGAATGAATAAGTAATGTTTTTTAGGAGCTCGGTGGCGTAATGGTTAGATCACAGCATGTGCCACATGTGATCTTTGAATAATGACTATGTTTATTTATTCATTTATTTTATTTGGTACATAGACAGCCGAGGCCAATAAAATGTACACAATTGAACTTATTATTAGTAGTACATATAACATCGCACAACTTCAAAGAAACAGTTTAACCCTGAGATTGAATATAAACCAAACCATACAATCTCTAAAGTGATCCGATATATCTATCGGAAATACAAAATATTAACAAATATTGAAGTCATGATATTAGATCATACATAATATAATATTGAAATACATAGTTCGTTTTTTTTCTTTCGTTACCTACTCATCATCATCATTATCATCACCAGCCTATATACGTCCCACTGCTGGGCACAGGCCTTCCTACATGGGAGAAACACATGAGGAGTTTGGGCCATAACACCACCACTGAATAAATTTAATTTCTTTCTTTCTTTCATGTGGTTTCGATTTAGAAAACAAAGTAACATTCGCCACTGGTCAATCACACATTTGTAATCTTGGGCTCCTCCGTGCTTCCGAAGGCACGTTAATCCAACCCACAAACCCGCGTTAGGCCAGCGTGGTGGTGTTATGGCCCAAACTCCTCATAGATTTCTCGCATGTAGGAAGGCATGTACCCAGCAGTGGGACGTATATAGGCTGGTCATGATGATGATGATTGTTTTTATAACATTCTCTGTTCTGTGTTGCAGACAGCGAGAGAACCGAGCTGAGGCCGCAAGTGGGCCAGATGAAGACAGCCAGAAGCCATCCCATGAGCTGTTCCAACAGGTTAGACAGCATCATGTTTTTGGTTGGAAAACTTGTGGACATTGTTCTGGACGTCGGGGGATTACGAACACAATAATGCTTCTAGGATTGCCAACATAGCACTTAGTAGGTGGTAGGCCCGTATGTAGGGTCGTCTGGGTAGGCACCACCGCCTTTCTTATATCAGCCGTGAAACAGTTCGCTGTGTTTCGGATTGAAGGGAAAGGTAGCCAGTGTACCCATGGGCATGGACGGCATTTCATATTAGGTCTCAGGATGACAACGCACCTGCAATATCAAGAGATTTTTCCTTATTATTGCAGGTGTCTATAGGCGGCGGTAACCGCTTACCACCAGGTGGACTTGTTTGTCATCTAGTTGCATAAAAAAACATCCTTTATTCGCATCCTCATCGCAATGTTTAACACCTAGCACCAAATATAAGTATAATTGAAACTAATAGAGTGAAAAAATTACGACATCAGAATAAATAACAACATAGTATACTTACCCACATTTATGATTGATTTTGTGGCGTCTGGCCGGACCCCAGGAGACGCGGGTACGATGTCCGCCTGAAGCATATATTTTTTCATCGTTTTCTTCCTTTATTTGTAATTGTAACATAATGTTCTTTGTAGCATACGCACTGACCGAAATCACAAAGGCTTTCTGCTACACAGGTCCTACCTTTTGTCGTGTAAGCGAGACCTCATGGTCTACCATGAGGTCTCGCTTACACGATAAAAATATGATGGTTCACAACTTGATAGGCAACAACAATAGAATGCACGCACGTACCTTCAGACTGCTGCTACACTCGCTGATCTTCCACCACGAATGAAATATTCACAAGCCAGCTGGTTAGAGTAGATGAGTAGTGGTTCTGAACAAGGACGACGGTTTTTAGGACACTCGCGACGATAAGAATTAGGTGAATTTGGAAGGTTCGTTTGCTCGGTACGGTGGTCGAGTAACGTCTGTACGTGTACCCTCAGTGTGAATAACATAACATTCTTAATATAGAAAATTTTAAGAAATCCCCGGCGTTATTAATCATCGCTCTATCTCATAACATCTCATTGAGACTTATAGTATGCGGGATGATCGATTCTTCAGAAACTTACAACAGATATAGCGTGTTTGGGCTCTTAAGAATAGTCTCAATGAGATGGAATCTATTTGGGCTGTAGGTACATAATACTGCCTGTCAATCTGAAAAAAATAGAATGTTGTTTTTATATCTTTATGCCAAAAAACTTAAAGGCGGGGTGATAATTGTAGTCCATCCAAAACTCATTTTTCTCGTTAAGAGCATCTAGATAATTATGGAAATCGGTTTCTTCTAGTACTTCCGGTCGCAGTAAGAGGATACGCACGATCTTCACGCCTGAGCAGCTGGAGCGGCTGGAGGCTGAGTTTGAGCGGCAGCAGTACATGGTGGGCCCAGAACGACTCTATCTGGCGCACGCGCTGCAACTCACTGAGGCACAGGTAACATTAACACAATACCAAAAGATCAGCCTGTATAATACTGGACCTAGGGTATTTCATCTGAGGCCCCAGTGGTCTGGTGAATTTGCTTCGTAGACCCAAGACCACCTCCGTGAAAGGTACGGGAGTTATCCACAAGTTTTAGCGGACATTCCCATGGTCAATAGACGCTGGGTGAGTCCCGCAGACAAATGCAGACAATGGGAAATCCAAGGGAAAAAATGGGCCCAGGATTGATTGACATCTGCAACTGTTATTGCAGATGTCTAGAGGCGACGATACCAACTTATTACCAAGTGGATCGTCAGCTTACTTGTCATCTGGATGTTAGAACAATTTTACTTGCTATTGCAGGTTGCGTTGTCAATCCTGGGGCCATTTTGTTGCTGTCGTCGCCTATAGACATCTGCAATTGTTATTGCAGATGTCTATAGGCGACGACAGCAAGTTATTACCAGGTGGATCGTCAGCTTACTTGTCATCTGGATGTTTCAACAATCTCAAATACTAAAACCCTGTTAAATATTTAATAAAACATTTGCAGTAGCTTCATGCTTTGCATTCACTATTTAGTTCGTTTCTAAAGATTCCTACATGGTAGAGTGAAAATCTCAAAATTTTTGGATCGAATTCCTATATTGTCACGATCTTTTGTGTCCGTAAACTCGCAAGTGTGAGTTAGTGTCAGCAACAGGAACACGAAGACTAGGGGTACTGGAAAAAATACCAATCACGTCAACTTTCTCCTTCATTTCATCATCATCACACGCCTATATACCTGATGGGCACCGACCTTCCTACATGAGGAAACCCCATGAAAGAGTTTGGCCCATAACACCACTGGGCTAATGCAGGGTGGTGGGAAGCGGCTGCAGTAAGAACCGAGACCAACGGCTAATTCGAGATTACAAATATTGATTCATCAATCCCGGGATCCACCATGGCGCAAGTTGCTTTGTTATCGTGATCGAAACCAGAGTGCTAAAACCACTACGCCACCGACCTCCTCACTTTATTTCAGTCAAAAGATCACGTCAGTAAAGTGTTCTGAGGAGCTTTTCAACCTTATCCCACCTTCCCCCTTCCTACTCAGGAGCACGCGTACCGGTCTTCGGAGTCATCAATTTACTATCTCCACCTCAACATCACGCACAAAGAAATTTAGTAACTCGTTTCTTTTTCGGACGTCCAAAAATTGGAATTCTTTGCCAGCACATGTGTTCTCTCCTTCCTATAGCTTAATTTCCTTTAAACGAGGCGTAACAGGCGTAGAACAGTGTGTTGATAGCTGCACTAGCTGTCTTCGCATATGGACTCTTCTTACCGCTTCACATCAGGTGGTGTGACGTCATTTGCCAGGCTTTCTACAAAAAAAACCGACTCCAAAAAACCGAAAAGGATAAAATAATTAAATTTTAGTAGGTACTCATCCCCTAGGAACATATTTTTGGAGTCGGTGCTTCACTATCTATGGTTTCTGGAAATAACTTAGCACCAACTCCAAAAATATGTTCCTAGGGGATGAGTACCTACTACAATGTAATTATTTTATCCATTTCAGTTTTTTGGAGTCGGTTTTATTTTTTATTTAAAAAATTTTTTACGATTTTAGTGATAACTTTTGAAGGTCAAAGCTAGATGGGTGACCGTCAACTTATATTGTTTTCTACTATCTATCCTATCATTTCACTAAAAAAATCATGGGAAAGCAAATATCCGCAACTTCGCATACGTAAACGACTTAATTTTTCCAGTTTTTTTGATTTAAAAATCAAACTACCAAATGGATTTATAAAAAAAATTTTATGGGACCAAATGGAAACTATTCCGCATCGAACCAAAAAAGAATCATCAATATCGGTTCACCCAGTCAAAAGTTCTGAGGTAACAAACATAAAAAAAAACATACAGACGAATTGATAACCTCCTCCTTTTTAGAAGTCAGTTAAAAATGTCAGAGCTATACATCCACCTATATGAGTAGTACCCTGGTGCAGTATGTAACTCTAGATAAACATGTACCGCCCGACTCCACACAGTATGACTAAAAATTTAAACCAATCTCAATATTTTCAGGTTAAAGTCTGGTTCCAGAACCGACGCATCAAATGGCGGAAGCACCACCTCGAAGTGACTCAGCAGAGACTAGCCGTCCTTCAGCGGCACAGGCCAGAGGAAAGGGACGACGATATCTGAGTAGAGAAAGACACGTAACTGTGAGACGGAGATGACACTATCGTGAAAGGGACTATTAATGATTAGTTTTGCATAATTAAATAACAGACTCAGTGATTAGTGGTAATGAGAGAGAGATGACTGTATAGCGAAAAAGACTAGTGAATTTTTACATTACGATAATTCTAATATTAAAAAATAGTGAGTAATAAGTGACATAGTCAAGAGCGAATAAAGACGACATGAGGGATGAGGGGCAGTGAGAATGTCTCATTGGGGACAAAATCATTTACGGGATTTCGTTACAACAGTAATGGATAACTTACTAAATGTATAGAGATGATACGATAGAGGGGAATACTCAAGTAGGTAAGGCCCTTCTTTATAAACTCAAAACAGGCTGACGAGAAGACATCTCAAGGTTTCAAATCAACGTTTGCCGCGCAAGAGCAGTGCGGATCTCGTACAATTCACCCGTCCAGTGGCAGTACGAAGGTTACTGTGATTGAGCATTGCGTTACGAGTCTCTTAGCGATTTTTATCTCAGTCTATCTACAAGAGATAGAAAGAGACAATGGCTTTAAGAGTCACCTAAGCCTAGGGAATGGTTAGTGAAAACGGACCTATATTTATATGCAACTGTAGGCACTTTATCCACAAATGAAGCCTTTATCTGGGGAGACACATTGGCCACTAATTCTGAAGACACACTCTAATTCTAAATTTAAGTTATAGTTTATCTCTTTCTCGCAATATGTCATAGGAAAAAGATAGCAAGAATTTATTTAGAGCTGTCAATTAAATTTAGATAGATTTCAAAGAAACCATAGACATTTTAGACGGCACGTACGTACAGAGGTGCCACCTAAATATTGCATTTTATCACGTTCAATAAAGTCGAAATTTTGAACCCACTTTTCTAAATGTCAAATTATATAACAGCTATAATTTTTGTATTCATTTTGAGAGATAGCGATGCACTGAACTTAAATTTAGACATAACATGTGTTCTCTTCTGGAGAGAGCTTAGGGCCATTATCGACCCAGATAATATTAAGACCCTTGAGATTGGGAAAATCCCAAAAATTTATGGAAAGCGCCCAAATAAAGGCTTTACTTTAAATTATATAACTTTCAGGTCGTAGCGACAAATCAATCTAAACACGACTGAAAATCCCCAAATACATGTAAATAATACCTAATAAACAACACATTATGTTTCATGTAAATTAATTTTAGGCCTCATATTCATTGAGTTACTATTTGTCGATTTGAATATCAACTAACTTAATGGTATGTAAATTCTTTTAGTTTCCAAGGCACCACAGATGATATCACTATGTTCTGATGTAATACAAGATATATTATATCTTTGTGATTTATAATTTCTGTTGAAATTGTATGTATTATGTAAATGATTTACGATGTATGATTGTATGAAGTGTAATAAATAAATAATGATAACTATTCCATGAAACCATAGGTGTTGGAATTAACCATTATTTCGCATAAATGTTTTTTTTTTATAAAACCAGAATCTCAAACAAGTGTAGCGCCTGCCTGGTGGTAAGAGGTTACGTAGCCTGCCTGTGGCCGTGGCACCAAGAGTACCTTTTGCCATCGATGGAATGATAGACGAATTTACTCCTCATCCTTTCCCGCCCGCTTCTATTGAGTGTAATCCTAATTTTGTCGACTCTGTGGCGCGACCTCAGCGCCGCGGCAGTATGGCCGCTCACTTACTACGGAACGCGTCGCAAAAGCCCATCTCCCTCGGGAATTAGGCCTCAGGATGACAACGCGCCTGTAATATAGCAAGTGATTTTTTCATTGTTATTGCAAGTGTCTATAGGCGGCGGTAACCGCTTACCACCAGAAGGGCCGTCAGCTTGTTTGTCATCTAGTTGTATAAAAAAAAATAACTGTAGGGGGATAAGTTAGGATACTCATCTATAGGATCTTTAACATGGATTATCTCAAAATCCTTTCGCTTTAGGGCTCTATATCATATTACATTTTTGTCCGTCTATAGGTCCTCTATCGATATACACAGGTTGTAAAGTGCGCCGCTATTTTGAAAAATTCCCGGTAAATCATGGTGGCAACACTTTGGCTAAATGCAAAACCATAATAAATATTGTCGTGCCCCCCATGGATTTCAGTTAACCTACCCTATTATACTATTCTTTTTCTTTGCTTCTTCCTTCGGTACACAGATGTCACTGTCATTTAAATTCTTGGCATTTCGGTCGATAACACATCTTCAAATGTCGGCGGCGTAGGTAATTATTTTAGCTTTTTGTTTGAAGACGGTTTTCGGTTTCGGTAATCAAGGATGAAGTTATATTATGTATGAGGAAGGGTATTTTTCTAGGGTGGGCCCACAGCTTTCTAGAGTGCCCCCCCCCCCCCCCCCCTAGCTACGCCTATGCGTGCCGAATAATTGAAAAGCGCTTATTTTCAATCCCAATTCATAAAGTACATGTGTATTTGTCCGAGCGGTTTGTCGTTATGGGTGCATTGATATGCGTGCAGAGTTCGTTGGCTTCCAGAGGGCGTCCTTCGTCAGAATTCATTGCTATATATAACCCGCGTTTATAACAAAGAAAACAAAAATTAAAACCGACTTCAAAAAACTGAAAAGGATGAAATAATTAAATTTAAGTAGGTATTCATCCCCTAGAAACATATTTTTGGAGTCGGTGCTTTACTTTCTATTGTTTTTGGAAACCACTTAGCACCAACTCCAAAAATATGTTTCTAGGGGATGAATACCTACTTAAATTTAATTATTTCATCCTTTTCAGTTTTTTGAAGTCGGTTTTAATTTTTGTTTAAAAATTTTTTCACAATTTTTAGTGATAACTTTCTACGGTCGAAGCTAGATGGGTGACCGTCAACTTATATTGTTTCCTACTATCGTATTGTTTCACTAAAAAGTCATTGGAAAAGCAAAAATTCGCAATTTCACATATGTAGACGAGGACAGTAAAGGACAGTCATTAAACTTACGGTTAATGTTAAAGTAAGGTGAGATTTTCTTAGGAAGAGACTAATAAAGAAGTTTCGGATCTGAAAATCAGATATATACATTTATTCATATATAGGTACGTGTAGATTTAGAACCAGAACACTAAAGGATTTGGCCTTTGATACATTTTATTTCCGAAAAGTCCTCTTAAAAATAATAAAATACCTAGGCTATATTAGTTCATAGAAATGGTTTGCCACTTTCAAAAAGATCTTATTCGTTTGATAATTTCATGACATTTCTATGAAATAATACAGCCAATGTTATATTATTTCTTAAAAATGTCATGAAATTATCAGATGAATACGATGTTTTTTAAAAGTGGCAAACTATTTTTATGAACTAATATAGCCTTTTTCAATTTATTGTCGTATTGACAGCACCACCCTGTATAAAACAAAGTCAGGTTTATTCGAACACTTATAACTAGAACGGCTGGACCGATTTTCATGGTTTTTAGGGTTCCGTACCCAAAGGATAAAACCCTATTACTAAGTCTCCGCTGTCCTTCGGTATGTCCCCAGGCTGTATCTCATGAACCGTGATAGTTAGACAGTTGAAATTTTCACAGATGATGTATTTCTGTTGCCGCTATAACAACAACTAATAAACAGAATAAAATAAATACTTAAGGGGGCTCCCATACAACAAACGTGATTGTTTTGCTTGTTTTTGCTCGATATTGATAACGGCAACAGGTAGACGCTTCTTTATTAATGATACGGAACCTTTCGTGCACGAGTCCGACTCGCACTTGGCCGGTTTTTTCAATGTATTGCCACAGATTAATAACAGGACAGATACTTCACTCTAATACAAATGGTGAAAAAATTTCGTTATATTAGCCTACTAGCATTATTATTATTAGCCGTTTTAGACGACGCGAGAAGAAATATACTCTACAAACGCGTGCCGAGAGTCGAGAATCCCGCGTACACCGCGTGATTGCGTCATCGAGCGAAAACGTAAGGGTTATGCCACGACCATAAATTCACTTCACTTCACTTTTTTTAAATTATGGCAATCGGTCGTTCTTATCAAAACAACCATTTCTGCCAAGCTCAACGACCATAAATTAAATTAGATGACTGAAGTAATACTTATTTTTTTTTATTCATACATCTAATGCAATGAAGTGAATGCAAAGAAAGCCAGTCAATTAAATGTGATTTAATTTTATAAAATGATAAATGTTTTTTTTCCATCTTTGTATTCATTCGTTAATATTCTAAATCGTATAAAATAACTTTAACAGAGTAATCCATTGGAAAACAGTGGCAAGGTGGGATAAAAGCAATTTCTTGTAGTATATTCATTTAAGTGCTTCCCGGCTGGTCCGTAAAGACTTCATCAAAAATTTTAAAAAATATATTTTTTCTAATTCATCCACGTAATTGATAAAAGCCTCCGGCGGGACTGTCAGCCCTCCGTAAAACAAAGTTTTTTTATTGTACGATTTAAAATGAATGTACAGTCTGGTATCGTCCATATAAGGTTCATCGTTTAGTAGAGAATTAAAGATGCTACAGTTATGTTTCTTGCCACATTTATATAGTAAGTATCCCGCTACATAAGTTAACGCATTTTTTGCCGGGAAGTCAAAACGGTAGTCGACATTTAGAGCTACTTCTGAAGGTGTTTTAGTGCAACGTGCAACTAGTACTCCCCCGAATCGTATTCGTAAATCGAGCTCCATAACAGTAATACCCTTAGATTATTGTTAATCTGTGCCCCTAGTGTAAGGTTAAATCGAAACGAAAACGATCATCGTCGTATTCACCTCTTAAATCCATACTAATATTATAAAGTTGAAGGGTTTCTTTGTGTGTTTGTTTGGTTGACCGCGCTAATCTGAGGAACTACTGATTCATATTGAAAAATTATTTTTGTGTTGGATAATCCATTTATCGAGGTATTATATAGGCTATATAACATCACGCTACGACTAATAGCAGATGAGCATCAATTAAAAATATTGCAGAAACGGGGGAAAAATATTCCTTTTCAGAGCTTTAGTTGTGTGCGCTGCGCAAATGGTTAAAGTTATGCTAAAATCATGTAAGTAAGAATTGTTCTCCTTTAAAAGTTCTAAAAAAAGTCCGCGACAGCATATGTCTATCTTTCAAAATTGGCTCACTATAACTATTTTTTGGTTACCAAATTTATTCTAAAATAATGCACTTTCTACGAAGGTGTTTTTATAAACATGATATTGTTCCTTTTCAAAATAAATGCATTATTCACCACCAGTATTTAATTGTGAACAAAATTGTACTTGACATTATTTGATTTCAATGGATATCTTAAAAAATATCATAGTTTTGCGCGGGAAACGTTCAAAGAGCGTCCGTTCAATCTCGCTTGCGGAGGCCCACTGCCGGTCGGATCGCCAGATTTCCACTTAGCGGCCGCAACTTTTAACGCTGCATTTCGAGAGTGACGGGGGCCAGCCCCCTTATTCCCAACTGTCGGATCACGGATTCGATTCGAAAAGTCACGTGCCGTCTCGCTTTGACGCAGCGCGATAAAAAGTGACAGGTATAGAGTTTCCGAAATTCGATTATTTTCCGACAGTTGAGAATAAGGGGGCTGGTATTGCGCCGAGAAGCACGGAGGAGCTCGAGATAATAAATTTTAATATTGTCTACTACTTATAACCTTATTAACCTGTCAAGCTTCAGATACGTTGGTTGACAGATTAATAGTAAACGTTGTGATAAATAAAATTATATTAAGTTGGTATAACAAATGATTATTATGTCAAATAAACGTTATTAAAGTTCAATTATATCAAATGTTGGTATATCAACTAAGACGATCCTCTTTGTTGTCGTCTCTTCTAATTTTAATTATTTTTTTCGCTGGGCACTGCACTGCTATAAGTTATAATTTTTTGACTACAAATATTGTAATTTAATATTTGAAAACTGCTAAAAGTTATAATTTTTTAACTACAAATATTGTAATTTAATATTTGAAAAGAGTGACTACACGAGTTTGTTACCGGAATCTTCTCGGTACTTCAACTTTTGGAACCGGTGTAAATTCAGACATGACATGACAGACAGAGAGAGACTATGACGCTGTTAGTTAATATATTTTTTGTGTTAGATATAAAAATTTGTTTTTTGATGATTTAAAAGTGCTTCTTTGTGGCCTATTTAAATAAAATGTTTTTTCTTTCTTTCTTTCTTTCATAGCGAAAGATACAGAAGAGGCACTAAGTGTTGCCTTTCCAGTGGCAAATAGCTCTTTGCGTGCAAAGGTATGCGTGACTAGCGCTGCCTCTTTAGAGACCCAACTGCTATTATTCTATCTTACATCTCACAGCAGCTAAGTAAACAAAAGGTATATTAACTGGAATAATTGCATTGTTCGACCTCACAAACCACTTATCAGTCAATATTTGAAGGTTATGTGATAATAGCGTAATGATACTAATGATATAAACAATATCGTCGGTGGGCGTGCAAGACCGCGTAAGAGCAGTTTGCAATACCAATTGAAATATCGCGCCAGTAGGCTCTTAGAGCTGATTCGCTTATACTAGATTCTTATTAAGCAACACCCAGAGAAATCCCAAACAAGCTCAGTCAAAGAAATGTGTAGAAATATCCAAGATATTATCTTTTTCCTTCAATCCTGTGAAAGAAACAAAAAGCACATACGCGGTATTGTACACTGCTCTTACGCGGTCTTGCACGCCCACCGACGATATGACGTTGACGCGATGGACAGTGACGTACATCAATCGTAACAGTTTGACCTTGAGACCGACCTTACTGCGTTCGTAATAGAGGCGGCTTTCGTAGTGCAACTGTTACACTTGACGTGCTGTCGTATGTACATATGGGAGTGGGAGTGGGTGAATTTATGCGTGCCTGACGGGAATGTGAGGCGACGGCGGCAGCCCAAATTATTTGCGGTTCCTCAAAGCAGAACCAAGCTTCAATCAGAGATGCCTTTGACGCGGGTGATAAAAAATACTAAATCTAGTAGCCGACAAGATAGAAATATACTTTAGGAATTCAAGTGTGTATCTATTTCAATTATACCATACCATAATTTTTAACCGACTTCAAAAAAAGGAGGAGGTTATTCGTCTGTATTTTTTTTTTATGTTTGTTACCTCAGAACTTTTGGCTGGGTGAACCGATATTGATGATTCTTTTTTGTTCAATGCGGAATAGTTCCCATTTTGGTCCAATAAAAATTTTTTGGAAATCCATTGGGTAGTTTGGTTTTTAAATAAAAAAAACTGGAAAAATTTACATATGCAAAGTTGCGGATATTTGCTTTCCTATGAATTTTTAGTGAAATGATACGATAGTAGAAAACAATATAAGCTCACGGTCACCCATCTAGCTTCGACCTTCAAAAGTTATCACTAAAAATGTGAAAAAAAAAATAAAACAAAAAATAAAACCGTCTCCAAAAAACTGAAAAGGATAAAATAATTAATTTTAGTAAGTAGGCACTCATCCCCTAGGAACATATTTTTGGAGTTGGTGCTAAGTTGTTTCCAGAAACCATAGATAGTGAAGCACCGACTCCAAAAATATGTTCCTAGGGGATGAGTGCCTACTTACTAAAATTTAATTATTTTATCCTTTTCAGTTTTTGGGAGTCGGTTTTATTTTTTGTTTAAATTTTTTAAATGTAGACTTACTCTATTGTATTGGGGAAACCTGTAATGATAGATGTGATTGATATTTAATAAATAAAATAAAATATAGGTGGACTGCAAACAGCATTCTTTGATTTCATTGGTGTTGCACCAGTCTTGAAGCCTCCCCAGCGCACTCTGCGTGATCTGCCTATGTTTATATTTGAAATATGCAATTTTGTACTCAAGTATAGTATGTTTTGTATGAAACGACAAGATGTGCCTACTATATATTCTTTACAAAATAGAAATAAGTTAATATAACCAGCTACCCGACTAAAACTTGCTTCATCAAGCACATTAAACTCCTCTATTAAAATACTTAATAATAAATTACCGGACATACTAAAAAATGAAAATAATGACAACAAATTGATAAAACAATTAAAACTATTTTCAACCGACTTCAAAAACGATGAGGTTCTCAATTCGGCCGGTATGTTTTTTTTCTTTGTATGAACACCGATTACGCCGAGATTACTAATCCGATTTACGTGATTCTTTTTTATTCGATGCAGTTTTTTGAAGTCGGTTTTAATTTTTGTTTAAATTTTTTTTTCACAATTTTTAGTGTTCACTTTCTAAGGTCAAAGCTAGATGGGTGACCGTTAACTTATATTGTTTCCCACTATCGTATCGTTTCACTAAAAAGTCATAGGAAAGCAAAAATCCGCAATTTCGCATACGTAGACGACTTGCTAATTTCAGTTTTTTTTTACTTATTAAAACCAAACTACCGAACTGATTTTGAAAAACATTTTTATGAGACCAAATGGCAGCTGCCATTTGGTCCCATAAAAATGTTTTTAAAAACAATATAAGTTGACGGTCACCCATCTAGCTACGACCTTAGAAAGTTAACACTAAAAATTGTGAAAAAAAAATTTTAAACAAAAATTAAAACCGACTTCAAAAAACTGAAAAGAATAAAATAATTAAATTTGAGTTGGTAGGTACTCATCCCCTAGAAACATATTTTTTGGAGTTGGTGCTAAGTTGTTTTCATTAAAAAACAATATAAAGTAAAGCACCAAAAAATATGCTTCTAGAGGATGAGTACCGTACCTACCTACTCAAAAATTATTTTACCTTTTCAGTTTTTTGAAGTCGGTTTTAATTTTTGTTAAAATTTTTTACTTAATAATTGCTATTATGACATTAATGAATACCTGAAAAATAAATTTAGATAATAATAATAATAATAATAATAATATCCTTTATTTGCATAAAACATGGTACATTTAGAACACAGATGTCACAGTAATTTATAAGTTTCACATGTTTTACCACTGTTAGGCATGCAAAAAAAACTATTCATGACTAAATATTATTTCTTATTAATTAGTGCAGTTGTCAATTTGATGCCATTATTACATTCATTTGTTTTTTAATTTAGTAAATATATAATATAGGTCAATACAATTCAAAATATTATCAAAGTATCATTCAAGAGAAATTAATTAGTCGCAATATGTCTATAAACAGTAATATTAAAATTATCATTATTGAGTACAATTGTCAATTTCAAATCATTGTCGATTTATTCGTGAAAAAAAGAGTTTATTAAAGGTCAAATCACTTGAAAAGGTATATAATGTTATTTGTTTTAACTATGTTGTCGCAATAATATATTCATTAATGTCATAGAAGCAATGGTCAACCAACCAGTCCCGCAATTTTTTCAAAAACTGATTTGTAGGCAATTGTCTTAGTTCAATAGGGATTTTATTGTATATTTTAATAGACATCGCATAACAGTTTCCTTTAAATAACGTGCTATTACAATTCGGAAGCATAATTTTATATGGATCTCTTGGCTTAAGTCTTGGGTCAACACATTTTTGACGTTCAAAGAAATGAGGCTGTTTTCGGACAAAACTCCCTATTTCCAATATATATAGACCAGTAAGGGTCAATATTTTTAACCTTCTGAATAACGGTCGACAGCTGTCCATTGGGCCAGCACAACAAATGGCTCTTACACATTTTTTCTGTATTTTAAATACTTTTATTACGTCCGTAGAATTGCCCCACAAAATAATACCATATTTTATTGAGGAGATACATAGCCATAATATGCAACTAGCGCTGAGTTTTCTCCAGATGTATATCGCAAACGTTTCAATGCATAAACAAACCTAGCCAACTTCAAGCATGTGTTTTCTACATGTTCCTTCCAATTGCAATGTTGGTCGATGAATATGCCTAAGAATTTTGTTTTTTCTACTTCCTGAATTTCTTGTCCTTGGCATTTAATTATTGGAAATAAACGATTTGTTTTATAATTTCGGAATTGCATAAAGACAGTTTTATTCACATTTATTTGTAAGTCATTATGTAATATCCATTTTTCTACACTTTGCACTGTTTTATTTAAAACTTCATTATAATTATCGGTCACATTATGTTTAGGGATTATTAATGATATGTCATCAGCAAATAAAACTGTTTCAAAATTGGTTGATTTTGGCAAGTCGTTAACATATATCAAAAACAATAACGGTCCCAATATGCTTCCTTGAGGTACACCACACTTGGTTTGTAAAAAAGGAGACCTATAAGGAATCAGTTCATTTTTTTTATTGATTCTATTAATTTCAACACATTGTGTACGATCAGAAAGATAACTAACTAGCCACTTCAAGGCTGGACCTCTTATACCACATCTCTCACATTTACATATAAGTATTTTGTGATTGACACAGTCAAATGCTTTTTTCATATCAAAAAATATAGTCACTACAGGTGTTTTTTTGTCAATATTCTCTGTGACGCGTTTTATTAATGAGTAAGCCGCGAGAATCGTAGATTTATTTGCTTGAAATCCGTTTTGTTCCTTTGTAATAATACAATTCCTATCATAGAAACTCGTAATGCGAGATGACATAGCTTTCTCAAATATTTTTGAAAGAATAGGTACTAGAGTTATAGGCCGATAGTTTTGAATGTCGTGTTTACTATTTTTTTTGTGAAGTGGTTTTACAACTGACTTTTTTAAAGCATCGGGGAATTTCCCTTTTTCAAAAGATAAGTTAATCAAATAATTTAGAATAGGCGCAAGTTCACTTATGCAAAATTTAAATATAACCGTAGGAAGTGAATCTATACCCACAGCTTTAGTTTTATTTAATGACTTAACTATTCTTGTAACTTCATCTTCAGAACATGGCATTAAAAATAAACTGTTGCTTATGACATTAATATCTTTATTAATGGAGATTTTAGTGTCGTCATTTGTATTACTCATATTTAAAAAATGTTCATTGAAAGCCATCGCTATGTCATTTGGGTCATGTATGAATTCATTATTAATTTCAACTTTGTCTATTTCGTCATATTTTTTTATAATGTCAGATTTATCCTTGATTATTTCCCATGTGGCTCGACATTTATTTTTTGCGTTGTTGATTTTATTATTGTTGTAAATAAATTGTGCTTCATTCACACATTTACGTAGAAGTTTTGTATATTTTTTAAATTTTATTTTGTTTTCTAATGTTTTATTAGCATAGTATATTGATCTAAGTTGGCGTTTTCTTAAACTAGATTTCTTTATACCATTTGTGATCCATTTTGGACTTAAGGTTTATTTATATTAAGTTTATTTTATTTATATTAATTTATATTAAGGTTAAGGTTATTTATTTTGGATTTAAGGATATTAATTAATCATCATAAATTTCCGTTGAATACATTGAATTATAATTATTATACATACCATAGTAATATGTTAGCATAATGTACCTACTTACGATCATTTTTCGCTCTGGTGGAATTCGCTTCAAAGACTTTTCGCTCCACTGTACCGCGCTAAAAGTTTTTCGCCCCAACGACGTCATAATAAAGTTACATATTTTTTAATGACATTGTAAAATATGGAACGTTACGCGTGCGCGAGTCCGACTCGCACTTGGCCGGTTTTTTATATATTTTTTAACAATTCTTAATCTGTCAAGCGACGTTATCCCTCTGGAGGTCTATGACAATTGAAAAATCAATTGTGTCTGGAATCTGATCCTTGACGGGTTAAATAAAAATGAATAGTTACAACTATTCATTTTAACTTAAAATAATACTCTTAATTTTTGATTTTAACATTATTATAAATGTTTGAAAAAACAGATAGACGAAAGATAGACGATAGATTTGACAAATACAGATAGACTAGAAGAATTTCACAGGTATATCCCAAGTCCTGGGTGGCTCAGTGGTCAGAGCAGTCACCCGGATTGCGAAAGGTCGCGGGTTCGATTCCTGCCTCAGGACGTGAAATTTTTCTAGTTTTATTCTATTTTAATTATTAAAATAATACTTTTAGTATAAATAATTGTTTATTAGCACTTATTTATATTTGAGTTTATAATTACAACCTTCATAATGCAGGAAAATAAAGATTTTCGATAAAGCGTAGGTACTTCACCCAAAACTGGTTGGAAGAGGAAGGACCTCTTATAAAAACAGTTAAATAAAGTCGGAAGTCGGAAGTAAGATATCCTTGCTTTCAGATAAACTATGTTTACTGATTCGTCATGTCGCGGTATATGACAATTAAAACCCAATTGTATGTCGTGTTGTGGCAAGACAATATTTAACTTGCTAATGCGTTTAAACGCTTGATGCGCTTGACACATTAAAATGTGATTAAAATAGCTTTTCTCACCTTAAGGGGCTACCTCATGAACACTAGCGACACCAATTGATTGTTATTATTTATGGTGAATTTAGACATTATAATCAAAAACGCTTTAGAGAATTGCTAAAGAACGGTATTTGTAATTTTTAAAGATGTATCTTGTATAAAGTATCTACCTATAAGCCTTGTTATAGGTAAGTAACCAAATTTTTTATTATTGTTAAAAGTGGCCACTTTCGGCAATAATGAAAAAATAGGTTACATGTAGAGGAATATCTTATACCGAGCACATCTCAAAAAATTACAAATACCATTCTTTAGTCATTCACTAAAGCGTTTTTGTTTATTATGTTCTATATACCACAATTATTATAAATCAAGTGGTGTCGCTAGTGTCGACGAGGTATCGCCTTAAGTGGAAGTTTAAAAATGCTTGTAAAAGTATTCTTTCGGATCACTAGATGAGTGGTGAGGTATACCTAGACGTTGCTCTAAAAACGTTAAGAAGAAGGAGAGAAAGAGGTGAAGAAAGCAGCAGGTTATACCTAGTACTCCGGTGTCGATAGTTGTAATCGCGTCTAGCCGGACATCAGGAGACGCGGGTTCGATTCCCGCCTGGAGCATATATTTTTCATCGTATTACAATATTTTTATAAGAGGTAAAGATAAAATTAGAAAAGAGAGAAATATCAGAGTTGGTACCTATTTAACCTGTCAAGCCACACATACCAGACACTTTTCCTCTTACGGACTAAAAGTTAGTACTGGTCTAAAACTGTTGCCGTCACTGTCTTTCTTTTAACAAAATTTCTTTTCTTAATTTTTGATTTTAACATTATTATAAATGATTGAAAAATTACTTAGTAATTAAAATATAAAACTAGAAAAATTACACGTCCTGAGGCGGGAATTGAACCCCCGACCTTTCGCAATGCGGGTGACTGCTCTAACCAACTGAGCCACCCAGGACTTGGGATATCCCCGTGAAATTCATCTAATCTATCTGTATTTGCGTTTATGAACTAACAAGCAACGTTGCTTTAATTACTCAATTTTATTTTGATTATTTGTTCCTTTTTTAGTGTCTTGAATTCGGTTTAATTTTATGCAGTTACCAGTGTTTAGATTTAAGGGAAAGGTAGCCAGTGTAATAACTGGGCATGGACGGCATTTCATCTGCCTCAGAATGACAACGCACCTGCAACATCTATCAAGTAATTTTTCCTTGATATTGCAGGTGTCTATAGGCGGCGGTAACTGCTTACCATCAGGTGGGCCGTCAGCTTGTTTGTCATCTAGTGTATTGAAAAAATGAAAATTATTTTTTTAATAAAGTATTTAACTACTGTACTTACTAACCAACAAAATTTTAGGTACTTTATTATATTAGTGCATAATCATTATTCCACCGGCTACCGCCTCCGCTCCGGCTTAACTGTTATTAATCTGTGCTAAAGACCTCTGGCCCTAGACAAGATGCCATTTGACTATCGCTATCGCTATCGCTAGATGGAAAATGTTAAGGATTTGACATTTATGATGGAAAGTCGTTCGATATCTTATGTCAAATCCCATACATATGCCGCTTAGCGATAGCGATAGCGATTATCGAAGGCGTGTTGTCTAGGCTCTCTGTTCAAAAATGCCCACGCAAAAGCAAAAGGTTGCCAACCTTTTGAATACCTACTTACATTCTACGCACAAAGTTTACTAACCTTGTTGTTGTATGACTACAAATTTTACTAAAGGCGGTGTCGTCAATACGACAATAAATTAAAACATGGGCTATATTAGTTCATAGAATTGGATTGCCACTTTCAAAAACATCTCGTTTGAGAATTTCATTACATTTTTATAAAATAATATAAAATTGGCTGCATTACTTCATGGAAATGTCCTGAAACCAATTGCGTATCGGGTCTTTCGCGAAAGAAATTCAGAATCATTCGGAGTTCTCCTTTTCAATATTATTAAAAAACTATTTTTAATTTGTACAGTCGACAGCACATCAATCGTAACAGTTTGACCTCGAGACCGTCCTTACTACGATCGTAATAGAGGCGGTTTTTGTAGTACAATTGTTACTCTTGATATTCTGCCGTCTGTACATAGATTTATCACAAACTACATTATTTTTCCGACGATCTGCCTGTCACCTTCGTGCAATAACCGACTTTATTGCGCAGTAATAAACCCAGAAGCTGCTTCGTTTTAAATGTTAAAATAGTGATGCAAGTGTAGGTAAGTTACTTAATGAAAGTTGCCCAATAGAATAACTAAGTGTTCGTAATGACCGATTAGAATATCTAGGAAGTGGTGAAACTGGTGGCTTACGCGAGCTCTAGTGATGGGATAGGAATTTTCTTAATGTTTATCGATAAAATAACTCCTACATAATCTCATATTATATTTTTTTATACAACTAGATGACAAACAAACTGACGGCCCACCTAGTGGTAAGCGGTTACCGCCGCCTGTAGACACCTGCAATAACAAAAAATCACCTGATATTGCAGGTGCGTTGTCATCCTGAGGCCTAAGATGAAATGCCGTCCATGCCCAGTAATTACACATTACAGTAATTACATATTATTCTTTCATCTAGTTAGTGAGCAAGCAATTACAGGGCATGGACGGCATTTCATCTTAGGCCTCAGGATGACAACGCACCTGCAATATCAGGTGATTTTTCCTTGTTATTGCAGGCGTCTATAGGCGGCGGTAACCGCTTACCATCAGGTGGGCCGTCAGCTTGTTTGTCATCTAGTTGTATAAAAAAATACTATTATTTTAATCATGTTGAGGCTGCCACGTTATTGTAGCGCTTCAGAGATAATTGCTAAAGCACGAATGGCTTCCACGCAATAATGCGAAAAAGTGTCGCATCCCTGTTGAGGCGGGTACGGGGCGGTACCAATAGCATCTTGAGCACTGTGCATGTGTGATTGTTCCATGTTGCGGCACTGGGTGATGGTACATCTCACACCACACGCCCAGAACATCCGCTTCTAATTAATTAAAGAAATTTGCTTCCAGAACTTGGAATTCTTTGCCAGCACATGTGTTCCCTCCTTCGAGGTGTGAAAAAACACCTTTTTAGTCAGTAAGGTGAGGCGGCGAAAGCAGTGTCTAAGCTGCACTAGCTGTCTTAGCATATGGACTCTTCTTACCGCTTCACATCAGGTGGTGTTAGGTCAATTGCCTGCTTTGTACTTATAAAAAAATATATGTAAATGTTATTTATATACTCCCTTATTCTATATTTATATTACCTACTAATAATAGGTAATAGGTAATAGGTAATAATATATAAATAATGGTTATTGGGTTATGCTGGAAATAAAAGAGAATTTTATTTTTTATTTTCTATTTAATTATTATTTATTTAGGGTCGGCAACACCCAAGTGATACCTCTGGTATTGCAAGCGTCCACAGGCTACGGTTACCGCTTACCATCAGGTGGACCGTATGCTTGATTAACACCTTAGTGGTATAACATCTACACACAAAATAATCAAAAGTTAGGTAAATAACTGACTGTTGAACCTAAAGAGCGTTTACGCCGCACGGCTTTTTATACAAACCTTCAAGTCGAAAATATTGTACACGAAAAAAAGATCCTAACAAACATGCCAAGCATAAGCCAGTCAAAACGTTATCGGAGGATTTTTCAAAATGTTTTTTTGGCGATTTTTAGTTTGTGTATGAAAAGCTAAAAATTGCTCTTACTGAACAATAAGACTGTTTTTCAAAAAATCTTCTCATATTTGGACCTAGTTATGCCAAAATGTTCCATGCCACAGGTGATAATCACTATTGATTCAAGTAGCTTGTATTCTTTTTGCACATTTTTTTTTTAAATATCTTAGTTGTGGGCTGGTTTGCTTTTAGTGTATCTCATCTTAGGAAATAGTTACGAAAACGAGTCTGTCACATGAAAAAGGGTCCATTTTATATAATTTGGCATGCATATCTCAAAATTGTCGACTTGAAGATTGTAGGTTGGATCTTGGATCAATTTGGAATAACTAGGTCCAATTTAGACTAGCCTAAGTCAAGCATAAGCATGTAGTCTTATATGGAGTCCTATAAGAATATGTTTGATCGTTTTCAATATTTTTTATCACACAATATATACCGATGGTCGTAGAAATCTTTAAAGGAAGCCTTTGTTCAACAGTGGACGTCTTTCGGCTGAAACGATCATAACGATGAATGTTATATAAAAAAGGACCCCTGCTTATGACCTTTAGAAAGTCAGCACTTTAACTCGTAACAGCATTGGCTTCAGCCTCCACTCAGCTTTCTTTTCATTTTAGGTTTACTTATTTATTTTAAACTATTTGATGTTAATTCAGACGAACCTACATACGATGCCTACCACCAAGTAAATTACATTATTGATAAAATGTCATCGATATTTTTATTAAATGTCTAGCATGGTTACATCACTAGCACTCCGCACTCTCGATATCGACGGCGCCACTGCCAGTGTTTATTTACAAGCCGAGACAACAACACTAGCACGTGACATTTGTTTTTATCCGATAATTTTATCGATCGCTTAAATTAGATCCTTTGTTACAAATTGACAGTGAATTCGCATATTTCTTTGTGTTGTTTTGTAAATAGCAATTTATTATGGATGCTAGCTGTATGAAAAATGGTAAGAGTTTTTTATTTATATTATTTGGTAAATCATCAGTTAATGTAAATAGATACTTAAGTAGGAAGTTGTACAGGGTGTTAGAGGGAGGCTTTCGAAAATGAAGGCAGACGGTAGTACTGGTCACCCTAAACACGATAAGTTAGAAAATAAATTTTGGAATCGCGAAAAAAATTAGCTGTTTCATACAAGTTGTAATATCCACACGACTACTTAGTTTGTATGGAACAGCAGATTTTTCACGATTTTAAATTTATTTTCTAACAAGTCGTGCTTAGGGTGACCAGCACTGCTATCTGTCTTCGTTTTCGAGAGCATTCCTCTAACAGCCCGTATATTATCTGGTAACATTACAAATTGTTGACACTAAATATTAATAAATCGCTGCTATGCAAGATCCAGAATTTTAATTACTTAGGTAACTATCTACTTATTTACAAACAATAGATAATAATAATCTTACTCATACACCTATTTATAAGCATAATTAAGAGCTTGTGTTATGGATGCAAGATAACGGAGAAATATAGATAATTATAATTAATATTATTATTAGCGAATAATGAAAACAATATAGTTCAGAAACATATGAAATTCACGGAACATAATAATATCCTTCGCTAGCCTATAGTTATGTCCCACTGCTGGGCACGGGCGTTCCTACATGAGACAAAGAAATATAATGTCGCTTTTATGACAAAATCACGTACTACAATTTTGGCGTATTAACTGCATTTTTAATATCACTTTGTAACATAATCTTTTAAATAAAGAAAATTATAAACAAAAACAAAAACCCACTCTAAAACACTAAAAGGGGGGAAAATACATAATTTAAGTGCAATGCAACAATAAATTTAAATTTGTTTTTTTGTTTTTTAATTTGTTTAAATTTACTGTCGCATTGACGGCACCACCCTGTATATATTTTTGGAGCTCGGTGGCGTATTGGTTTGAGCGCTCTGGTTTCGAATACTAAAACAAAGCAACTTTCGCCATGGTCGACCCCGGGATGGGTCACCCAAAATTTAAAATCTCGAGCTTCGTCGTGCACGTTAAGCCGTTGGTCCCGGTTGTTGCTGCAACCGCTTTAACCCACCAACCCGCATTGGGCTAGCGTGGTGGTGTTATGGCCCAAGCTCCTCATGTGTTTGTTCCATGTAGGAAGGCCTGTGCCCAGCAGTGGGACGTATATAGGCTGGTGATGATGATGATGATATATTTTTATTAAAAAAAATATATTTCAGTAGGTACTTTAAATTGTTTCTGGAAACAACTTAGCACCAACTCCAAAAATATCTATATGGGATAAGTAATATCTACTTAAATTAAATTATTTTTCTCTTTAGTATTTTGAAGTCTGTTGTTGTATTTGTTTAAAATGTGTGTTAAGTCCAAATCGGTTTATAAATGACGGTGTTCTAGGCAACAAACATTAAAAAAATACAGCTAAATTGGTAACAGGAGGTTATGAAGTCGGTTGATAAATTAAATATAGGTAGCTAGCTATATACTAAACAATCATACAAGCATCCATGACTAGCGAATGAACGTTTGTATTTATCACATAAACATTTAACCCCAACCGAGATTCTATCCCGACACCTGTAGTAGACGGGGCTACACACGACTACCATTGGCCACATTGTAAGGAGGACTTAAGTTGGACCACAGTTGGGGTGGAAACAGTGGAAAGGTCCTCGAGTGGCGGCCGCGTACCGGGAGACGCAGCGGTAGGCCCACCACAAGGTGAACCGACGATCTGTTGAGGGTCGCGGGAAGCCAAAGGATGCGGACAGTGCAGGATCCATCGGCTTGGAGACCCCTGCGGGAGGCACGAGGATGATCAATCGCCTCTACAATGTCTGAGCTCATAGTGTCGCATTTAATTTATATGTCGAGTATAAAAAAGTTATGTAAGATCTAACAATTACAAATAAAGAAAGAAAACGATGAAAAATATATGCTCCAGGCGGGACTCGAACCTGCGTCTCCTGATTTACGGCCAGAAGCGATTACCACTACGCCACCGGAGCACTAGGTATGTATAACCTACAAATTTCTTCACCGCTTTCTTTCCTTTTCCAACGTTTTTATACGTTTTCCAACGTTTTATTTGTAATTATTACAATAAAGTAGGCGTTTAAACGCATCTAAAACATTAAAATGTGAATGTAAGATCTAATTAAACTCGGGTTAAAACTAAGAGGTTTGGAATTTCGGATGTTTGGAGATTCTGTGCACAGGAGCGTGAAACCCCAATGCACCTCCTTTGCAACTGTGGACCTTTTATCCACAAACGAAGCCTCATCTGGGGAGACATACTATCGACCCAAATTATATGAAGACCCTTTAGGCTGGGAAGGTCCTAAAATTTATGAAAAGCGCCCAAATCAAGGCTCTACTTTAAACTATTGGCGGCGAGACACAACAGATCTTTCAAGTCACAGTGACAAAATCAGTCTAAACAATACCAATTAGTCCCAAACCCAAATTATAATATTAAACGCGATTTAAATCCAGTCAGCATCACCACCAGCCTATACACGTCCCACTGCTGGGCACAGGCTTCCTACTTGGGAGAAACACACGAGGAAAAAGTGTTTTTTTTTTGCACGGTGCACTGGACAGATTGGCGATGGTATGGTCACGAACAACCTTGAGCCTCTGCAATTGCGTCGAGACATTGCGTCGCTTAGCGCCTTTTATCGGCTTTATCACGGAGAGTACTCTGAAGAGCTTTTCGACCTTATCCCACAATTGCCGTGCTTTGTATAATGACTCAACACCACCTGATTTGAAACGGTAAGGAGAGTCCATATGCGAAGACAGCTAGTGCAGAATAGACACTGCTCTAGCCGCCTCCACCTTGCCGGCCCAAAAGGTGATTTCACGGCTCTCTTGAAGGACCCCATGTTATAGGAAGAAGGGAACACATGTCTCGCCGCCTCCACCTTGCCGGCCCAAAAGGTGATTTCACGGCTCTCTTGAAGGAGGAAGGATTATAGGAAGGAGGGAACACATGTGCTGGCAAAGAATTTCAAGTTCTGGAAGTCCGACAAAGAAACGAGGCACTCAATTTCTTTAATTAATTAGAAGCGGATTTTCTGGTAATGTGGTGTGAGATGTACCATCACCCAATGCCGCGACATGCAACTATCTTCCCCCACATCCACAGTGCTTAAGATGCTGTTGGTACCGCCCCGTCCCCGCCTCAACAGGGATGCGAAACATTTGCGCATTATTGCGTGGAAGCCATTCGTGCTTCTTTCTAAAAAAATTCTTTGTGAGTGATATTGAGGTGGAGACAGTGAATTGATGACTCCGAAGACCGAGTTAAAACAAGAAAAAGTCAGAGTTAAGGTTTAAATCCACATAAGGTGGGTTACTTCTAAGTAGTCCATTCTCAATCCTCAAATTCTCAATCCGATATTCGAAACACTGCGAGCTGCTTTACGGTCTTTGCGGTTGAAGTAGGAATGGCAATACCTACTTCAACAAACATACACATACGGTAACCTAGTAATAACCACAATAACTAAATAGTTGTAGGTTAGTTGTAGGTTTATTTAACTTTAAATGACCCTGGATTGTAATAAAATTGGAAATTTCGAGATATACAACAATATTGCTTTCGTGCGTCGATATCTGGGTTAAGAAGACGGGGAAAGTTGTTTGGTTTGGAGATCAAAACAAATCGTAACGGTTCAGCATCATAATAAATACATACCAATATTATAAAATAATGCGAAAGTAACTGTGTCTGTCTGTCTGTTATGTTTTCACTCATAAACTGCTGTGCTGGCTCAAATGAAATATAACTTGTAAATTGGACATAGACTCTCTGTAGGGAGTAGCATATCTGTGTAATATAAAAAATTCAAAGTCCGGCTGAATAACTGAAATATTATTATTATCAACGCACAGCCTAAGAGCCGCTGATCCTAGAAACATAACATTCGTATTGTGTATTCTTTGTGATGTGTAGGTATCCACTAAGTACCTAAAGGTTTTTAAAAATTTCGCCGCCAGAAGGGTTGAACATTCTGTGATCTTTTTTATACTCTGTGTCGATTGACTAGAAAACTTGTACTATTTTTTAATTGATATTATGAGACTTACTTACACAGTGTCATATTAGTAATGATAACATCTCCGTGCCGTTGGTCCCGGATGTTACTGCAGCCGCTTTAACCCACCAACCCGCATTGGGCCAGCGTGGTGGTGTTATGGCCCCAAACCAAACTCCTTGTGTGTTTAGGAAGTATAGGAAGGCCTGTGCCCAGCAGTGTGACGTATGTAATAGGTGAAGTTCGTCTCCGAATTTCCGAATATTTTGTCATGGTAGCCCATAAAATATTTTCTACAGATCATGTATTTATAATCCTAAAGCAAATACAGCGGCATATCTAACTGCTATAACGTAAGTTTAGGTACCTAGATATGACAGCGAAAGAGTGCAAAGTTCAGCAGGTTCACAATAATACGAGTCGAGATATTCCATTGTATTCAACAGCGCTTTGAAGAACATTGATTCAAATGCTAGAATAGAATTCAAAATGACGTACAATACTACAATCTCAGTCTAACAATGTTTATCGGTTTTCAAATTATGTTCTCTGTCACACTTATTACTTTTAACTCTACATACTCATTACCTCTTAACATTTCTGAAGCATTCTATTCACTAAAAGAGTGTTTGATTAGTAAACTCATTTCTTAATTAAAAAATTGACACCCCTAAATCCCTAGAGTCGTTTCTTTCAAATATTTTTTTGTAATTTTTAATTATTAAACAGGTTTTCTATAGCCTAGGAACCAAATGCGACCGATTTTCGTGTGTGAAAAAAGTATATGCTCTATGTCTAATCTTCTTCTTCTTCTTTATTTAATGGGCTCTCGTTATTACGAATTTTGCCAGTGTCAAGTTAAATTAATCAACTTGCGGCAACGTTGTACGGTGATTGGGCAAGACGAATTCTTTTTCCGAAGGAAACGTGGTCGCCGATAATACAAAATGGATGCTGTCAGATGACTGTAGAAGCGCACAACCCGTCGATTTCACAGCCAGCCGACAACAACCCTATATCTAATCAAATTAAATCATTGACCCTGTGACACAGATTTGTGCATGCAATTATAAACCTTAAGGTGGTAAACATTATTAGACCGCATTGTACAGTGTTACACACTGTACAGCGAGAACGAGAAGTTTTACCCAAAGAGGATACAATCACTACGTTAGAAAAATAGGTACTTTCCTATTGGCCCTAAACCAAACTTTGTAGATATTTTGTGCCAACCTCAGAAATATTTAATAGTACCAACCTAATCAATAAATTAATAACATTTGCTATTTTAATTGGAAAGAATATTTCGATGAACGCTCTAGATAAGCATTATGTAGTAACTATGAATAGACTTCGTTCTGAACACTATCCATGTAACAAGTTTGGATTTCTGATGAAGAAAATAGAATCCCCTAATTGTGAACTGTGTGGCGTTTTAGAAGATATCCAACACTTGTTAATGGAATGTGTCCGGCATCAGGAAGAGAGACGCGCGATGCTCACTACATTACAACATAATGCATTTGATATAGGTATATTTCACAGCATTTTGGCTCAACCAGTGTCGGAGGAAGCCAAAGTGGTGTATCGTTTTATATGTTTGCCGCGACTGTCTTCCGACCAGCAATGATAATGTTTATGTAATTTTAGTAAGTTCTCAATAGGACTGACATATCCGTTAGGATAAAAGTCCTGTAAAAAAAATAAAGAGAAAAAAAAATCGGCTATTACGCTTAAAAACTAATTTAGTTATTGCAGTATTCAGTTAACATTTTTCAGGTATTTTGTTAATCGCTGAATATAATGTTCTGTTACACTTGACGTGCTGTCGTCTGTACATTGTTGACGCGAGTGTGTATAGGACAGTGCCCTATACGGCAATTTCTTACAAAGATATGGTTTGATTTCCTATTTATTTCAACCTTTTTAGGTACCTTTTACCCCCCGACAAAAACAGAGGAGTGTTTGTTTGACGAGTTTGACGTGTCTGTCTGTGTAGGTATCTGTGTATCTTCGTATGTCAGCAAATCTAATACCATCTGAAAAATAATAATTGTCGATTAATTGGGCATATCACTAAGTGATCACTATTTATTTTTGTTTTTCAATAATCCATTTAGTTCGAATAAGTATGCTACTTATAGTAATCTAATATTAATATGACTAAAGTTAACTGACTGAAAAACTGGAGCAAAGTCAAAAGTAAAGAAAAATTAAAATTATAAACTCAAGCGGTAATCTGGCCTAAAATATGCCAGAGAAACGTTTTCCTTCACGTTTAATACCACATATTTCACTTTTCCTTAAAGATTTGCCACTTAAAGTACTACTACTATGCCTAAAAAACTTTTTTCGAATAATAATTAGCTTAGTAGGGCAGTGCCCTATGCGGCAATTTCTTACAAAGATATGGTTTGATTTCCTATTAATTTTAACTTTCTTAGGCGCCTTTTACCCTCCGACGAAAAAAGAGGAGTGTTATAAGTATTTGACGTGTCTGTCTGTGTAGGTATCTGTCTGTGGCATCTTAGTATGTGAGCAAATCTAATACCATTATAGCATTTTTGATCAATTTTGGAGAAAAGAATTGACCATATTTATATTTATAAATCTAAATCGTACAATTTTAAAAGTATTCCATATTATATATTTTAAGTTTGAGTAGTTTTTATGAGTAAAAACAGCGTATAGGTAGTATATTAAATATTTATGAAAAATAGCGCCATATTTGTAGGCATCCCTATTATCTACGTCCTCAACCTAATACTTAAGTTGTACATCAAAATAAAGTACATCTTAATATCAGCGCAATACGGCCACAGTCGCTTGTTTACCTTCATAACCTGCATATAAAGTGTATCTACAATTCAGACCGTTGAACCAAAGCGCTGCAGTCGCCTAAGGAGTGCAAGGTCGGTGCGAAACCTTAGAACACTGTCTGCTGTCTGCTCCGATACCTGTAATATGTTGTGATGTGACTATCACTCTACTAGCAGAAGATATGTTCTAGGCATACCCCGATTCGCTATAAATCTGTCAACCGGCGCTACACTTCCGAAAGTCTATGACAATTGAAAAGTCAATTGTGTCTGGAATCTGATGCTTGACAGGTTGACAACTAGAAAATTACTATCTCGTAACGCTTATGTTATTGTAAAAATTAGGTACAGATAAAGAAAGAAAACGATGAAAAAATTATACAGGTGAAAAAATTATACAGGTGAAAAAATTATACAGGTGAAAAAATAATACAGGTAAAAAAAATATACAGGTGAAAAAATTATACAGGTGAAAAAATTATACAGGTGATGGACAATACGACAGTAAATTAAAACATAGATTTGGTATATTAGTTCATAGAAATGGTTTGCCACTTTCAAAAATATCGTACCTATTCATTCGATAATTTCATGACATTTCTATGAAATACCTAATATAGCCCATGTTTCAATTTATTGTCATATAACGGCACCACCCTGTATGCTCCTGGCGGGAAACAAGTACCCATTTAATTTTTTATATGCTCCAGGCGGGAAATTAGGTACTATCTGTTAAACCAATATAATAAAGCCTTATTTTTACTATTCGATGTTTACTGTTGGTGATTAATGTTATACAGGGTGGTGCCGTAAATACGACAGTAAATTAAAACATATGCTATACTATATTATAGTAATGTTTAGCAACTATTCCCAATTTTTGATTTTAACATTATTATAAATGTTTGAAAAATTACTTAGTAATTAAAATAGAATAAAACTAGAAAAATTTCACGTCCTGAGGCAGAATGTTGAAATAGAATATTTCGACATTGTAGGGTGGACGTTAGCTCATAAACGCAAATACAGATAGACTAGAAGAATTTCACAGGGATATCCCAAGTCCTGAGTGGCTCAGTGGTCAGAGCTGTCGCCCGGATTGTTTAGCAACTTTCAAACACATCATATACCTTTGATATTTTTTTTTTTTTTTAACACTCACACCTATTATCCAGCCCAAAGTAAGCATCATTAAGAGCTTGTGTTATGGATACTAGATAACGGAGAAATAATGATAATAATATGTATATAAATATTAGAAATATACTAAATAAACATATAAACATCCATGACTCGTAAACAAATGCTCGTACTCATCATACAAACATTTGTTCCTACCGGGATTCGAACCCGGGACCTCTTGACCGAGTAGCCTGGGGTACAGACCACTCGGCCAGGCGGTCGTCAATTTATCGGTCGTAATTTATGTTTGTCGTCATTTTATAACATTTCTATGAATATAATGCATCCAATGTTATATTATTTCATAGCAATGTCATGAAATTATCAAATTAATGAGCTGCAAATGCTATGAGCTAATATAGCCCATGTTTTAATTTATTGCCGTGTTTTCGCCACCGCCCTATATAAATAAATAAAAACTGGAAATAGAATGTTGGTTCACATTTTAGTTTACGAAGGGAGTATTTCAGACTATTTTATTAAGGCGATACCTCGTCGACACTAGCGACACCACTTGATTTATATTAATTGTGGTGAATATAGAACATAATAAACAAAAACGCTTTAGAGAATGACTAAAGAATGGTATTTGTAATTTTTTTGAGATGTGCTCGGTATAAGATATTCCTCTACATGTAACGTATTCTTTAATTATGGCTTAAAGTAGCCACTTTTAACAATAATAAAAAATGTGGTTACTTATAGGTAGACAATTTATACAAGATACATATTTAAAAATTACAAATACCTACCGTTCTTTAGCCATTCTCAAAAGCGTTTTTGTTTATTATGTTCTACATTCACCATAATTATTACCAATCAATTGATGTCGCTAGTGTGCACGAGGTATCCCCTTAAAGTATTTATTTTCAATTCCAGATCCCAGTTTCTCCGGTGGTCTCGAGGAAACCTACACGGATTTCGAAACGTGGATCACGAGGTGGAAATGTAAATTTAAACACAGGTACAGAACTACTTCTAATATTATGTATCCTACATAAATTTTAGTTGTATAGTTGATTACTTTTAAAAAATCCACCCAGGATTTCCCAACAGCAAGCATTTTTGCTAGGTGTTAGACCCATATGTAGGGTCGCCTGTGTTTCGGATTGAAGGGAAAGGTAGCCAGTGTAATTACTGGGCATGGACGGCATTTCATCTTAGGCCTCAGGATGACAACGCACCTGCAATATCAAGTGCTTTTCCTTGTTATTGCAGGTGTCTATAGGCGGCGGTAACCGCTTGCCACCAGGTGGGCCGTCAGCTTGTTTGTCATCTAGTAGTATAAAAAAAAATTACGTAGCCTGCATACAGGCTGCTAACCAGAACATTACTCTAATATTTTTTTAAAGGTAGGAGTAGTGCCAATAAATATTTCTTGGATAAAATAAAATTGCAGGTAATATAGTTACTAATAAAAAAATAATATGAAAAAAAAACTAGTTTAGATTTTTTATAATAATGTCAAATAAAAAATTAAGAATATTTGCAGGTAATATATTAAAAAAAAATCATTTCAGTGGTTGTCCCCCGCACATGGTTTTTCAGTGCAAAACTACTGGTTATTTAGGTTACTTTTATTTGAATTGTAAATAGTGTTATTATTATTTCAAAATAATTTTATAATAATATTTACCCAGCTTGACAGCTGGCTAGTAAAAATGCATTTATTTCCAGAAAGTCCTTTCATTTCGGTAGCTTAAAGATTATCAGGAATACTTTTGCAAATGGTTACTTATTGGTTACCTAATGATACCCTACTCTTGATATGATGTCGACTGTAGGTACTACGTTTAGAACAAATAGGTAATAAGTAAATAAAAATAAATAAAAACTAATTAAAAACTTATAACGTAGTAACGAATTATAAAAAAAACTAACTAACATAATATACCCACCCATTTACAATGCAATTAATGTCCTGTGCCAAACGATGTTACTTAAATAAATTATTCTATTAACGAGAACTGAAAACAACATGTAAGTAGGTACTTAATTGCCGGTGATTGTGTATTATATTAATCAAAAGTGATAACAAAATTTTAATCGTACGATGCCCCATAAACAAATGATAACAATATTGATACTGGTAATAAAAGATTTAAAATATTTACGTCGCGGTCTCAATCAGTACTTATATATTATGTAGATGAATAGATAAAACAGTTGAGTAGATGTGACGAGATAGAATCAGAAATGAGGACATCCGGAAGAGAGCCAAAGTCACTGACATAGCTAGTAGGATTAGTAAGTTGAAGTGGCAGTGGGCAGGGCACAGAGCACCCAGAGCAGATGGCCGGTGGGCGTTAAAGTTCTAGAATGGCGACCACGTACTGGAAAGCGGAAAGTAGGACGGCCTCCCACTAGATGGACAGACGACCTAGTCAGGGTCTCGGGGAACCGTTGGATGCAGGCTGCGCAGAACCGTTCCATTTGGAAATCGATGGGGGAGGCCTTTGTTCAGAAGTGGACATCATAGGCTGATATGATGAGGTATGTGACCCCGATCGCGCTAATTTACCACGAATTTACCAAAGACAAAACCAAAACGTTCCGTTGCGCACAATTTGTGTTGCGCGAATCATTTAAACAGCCACCAATTAGTTTTTTTTTCGGAACATACGTTGTTGTCTTTGATTATAATTATATTAACATTTTATTAAATTTTAATAACATAAATTACTTAAATATAATATAAACTTTCTAAATTTTACCAATAAATTCAGTGATTTTGGACAACGTTGACATTCAAAGACGTTACTATGGTTACCATTATTTATAGGAACTTATTTTCCGCTGTCCAACAATAATTTTTGACGTTTTTTTTCAAACGTTTTTAACGTTAACAGAAGTTGCTAGGCACGAACAAAATCAAAAACCTGCGGCTGACAGCGGTAAATACATTCCAATAGATGGTTGCCATAGTAACGTCTTTGTATCTTAAAGCTGTCAAAAATCACTTCAAAAATCACCTCCTTCTGATTTCACAATAATCAGAAGGAGGCAGCGGAAAAGGAGCGTGAGGAGGATCCTCTAGCTGCCCCACTCCGGCGTAGACAGGTGGGTGTGAGGAGACGGCCGGTGATCGACCGTTTTCTTGCGCCCTAAAGGTGGTTTTCCACCAGAGGGGCGAGACGAGAATTGAAATCGCACTGACCCTTTTCCACTAAAAATTGCCCGCGCGAGCTCGCGCGAGATGAATTTCCACCAGAGCGGCGAGATGAGGATTGAAATCGCAGAACAATAAACCTATCGCGAGAAGCGCATTTCTGTTGCAGAGTTAATTTATAATCTATATCGGAAGCAATACGGTTCATTTTTACACAAACAAATATTTCAATTCACGCCTCGCACATCCTCGTGAATCCTGATTATTTCCACCAAAGATGCGCGAGGCGAGGATTGAAAATTTCCCATACAAATTTTAAATCTCGTCTCGCCTCGTCTCGTCTCGCCCCTTTGGTGGAAAACCATCTTAAGTGTGCGTGGGTGGCTCCCACGCACGCACGCATTGCACATGCCGCCACGTCTGGGATTGCCCAAGTGACTCTGGGTGATCTCAATTAGCGCAAAAACCCGGCCGCAAGGCTGGATAGCCAGTGGGTAGGCTGGTCAAATTGCTTCGGCAGAGCCCAGGCTAACCCCACGAAGGGCAGAGAGCTACTGGGGAATCTTATTGGGTTGCCGTTGATGCACTGATACGCCAACACACGCCCGTCGGTAGCCAGCGGCGCGGCGGGTAGGTTTGTAGGTTAGCGGAATTCTCTCCATAATAAAAATACTCAAATAAAATATATAAATAATAAAATACCCTACAAAGATATTTTTCGGAGTCGGTGCTTCACGTTCTATTGTTTCTGAAAAGTGATTAGCACCAACTCCAAAAATATTTCTATGGGATAAGTAAAGGATACTTGAGTAGCAAGAAAAATACTTAAATTTAATTATTTTTGAAATTAAACCAATTTACCGGATTTAACTCACGTTGAATTAGATGTTACATTGTTATCATTGTTAATTATTTTTTCCATTATCGTCGGTTTATATTTCTGTTTGATTTTTTTTTCATATTTTTAATAATAGCTTGCTAAGGCTAGAACTAAATGAGTGACCGTAAGCATATTCAATTAAAAAATAATTATCCAAATCGGCTTATAAATTACGGACAAAATAATATAAAATAATGTAAAAGACAAATATAATATACTAATCTAATATATTTACAGAATATGTGATACTATACGATACAAACTATAATACACAGCTAATGAGATAAACGTAAGAAATTTAACTTGATGCTTAAATAAAAGAATCCAATGTGCGAGCTCCCTTGATACTCTCTGGCAGACAAATCCATAAGGGGCTACCTCGTGCACACTAGCGACACCAATTGATTGTTATTAATTATGGTGAATTTAGAACATAATAAACAAAAACGCTTTAGAGAATTGCTAAAGAACGGTGTTTATAATTGTTAAAGATGTATCTTGTATAAATTGTCTATCTATAAGTAACCAAATTTTTTATTATTGTTAAAAGTGGCCACTTTAGGCAATAATGAAAGAATAGGCTACATGTAGAGGAATATCTTATACCGAACACATCTCATAAAAATTACAAATACCATTCTTTAGTCATTCACTTAAGCGTTTTTGTTTATTATGTTCTATATTCACCACAATCAATATAAATCAAGTGGTGTCGCTAGTGTCGACGAGGTATCGCCTTAAGTGAAATCAGTTATAAAGTCATGTTGTACCTACTTATACAATTCGTATATAAATATAAGTATGTACAGTCGGCAGCACGTCAAGCGTAACAGTTTGTCCTTGAACCTAGAGCGCAACGCACAGAAAATTTGTGCGCAAAGGATAAACATATGTCTCTCAGCGCCTCTATCTAACGTCTCTCTCTCAAGTACTCTGTACCTACAATACTCGCAGATGGCCTTGAACGTGATCGCGACGACTATTAAAAGTATTTCTTCGTTATAGCCTCCGACTAAATATGTGTAGGTTTATAGGTAGCTATAGCTACAGCTAGCTATGTACGCGGCCTACTCTCTTCGCTTCGTTGTTTCAACTTGATTTAAAATTAAAGTACGGCTAAGACCATTGCATTAATTTAAAACAAAAAGTTTTCTACATATTATAATGGCTAGTTATGATATTTTATTTACGCTACCTATTTATCAATAATGCTCAGCGTACTTAATTATTTCAATCAACTATTATTATACCTATTAAAATACAGGCTTCCTTATTTATTCATTGTTATTAACTTAAAAATATATTTCTATTGTCAGGTCATTATTATGGTCCATTGTTATGGAGAGAAATTAAAATAAACCTAAGTAAACACTTAGGTTTGTTTTTCTACATTTATTTAATGTTAATAAAACAAATAAAAACATTTATAACCTTAATTTTTGATTTTGACATTATTATAAATGTTTGAAAAATTACTTAGTAAGTAATTAAAAACAGAATAGAAAATAAAAATAGAATATTTCGACATTGTAGGGTGGACGTTAGCTCATGAACGCAAATACAGATGGACTAGAAGAATTTCACAGGGATATCCCAAGTCCTGGGTGGCTCAGTGGTCAGCAGAGCAGTCGCCCGGATTGCGAAAGGTCGCCGGTTCGACTCCTGCCTCAGGACCTGAAATTTTTCTAATTTTATATTTTAATTACTTTTACTAAACATTTATAACGTTCACCTCCTATTATCATAACTGTAACAACTACTACTCATTCACAATATTTTAAAGACCTAACATTCTACTCTACAAATGTGAATAGAATACGAAATAACAATTTTGAAGAAAATAGACCTCACACAAAATCCTTGTGAATTTTAGTGTTAAAATAAATTGACATAAAAATGTAATTTCTGAGATTTGAACCAGGTTCCCCAAGAGTGAAGACGAGGGTGTAACGCTATCGACCACCGGTGTTGATAATTTCTTTTCGAATTTATTCATTGTATTTTACTAGACCCAGTGATGTGTGACGCAAGCAATTTTGAAGCTTATTACATCACTTTAAAGTTGAAATTATAATGATTGTAGCTTCATTTTATATTTCGGCTGTGAGCTATGATGGCTGTGTATACTAGTAAATGTATAAAATTGTAATGATTTGTTGGTGTAAATCACTAACTATCAAAAAACTAATACTTACTTAATTGGATAATTTTCAATTAGGTGAAGTAGGTATCATAGGTATGGTAGATAGGTCTTTGTGCTTTGTTTTTTACTAATATACTTACTTGGGTAGATTCTAAATACAGTAAAAAGACCAATTTTAATTTGAGCTACCCTTTTCTATCTAGGTAAATTACCATACGACTTAATATTATATGATGCAATGCGGTTACGTTTTCAATGGAATTTCGACTTTATATCTGATACTTTAGGTCGATTATTAATTACCAAGGTATGGCTCATGATATTTTTATCAATAGGTAGGCATCAAATTCGCCATTACTTTTTGATTTGTGTTAGTAGAGTTTATGGATGGTCTCAGGTTAGGTTAGGATTTGTGAAAGGATTGTGTAAAGTCGGGGATTATAGTTTAAATACATTTCAAAATTTATAGTTATATACTAGTCTAAGTTATGGCCATCTAAGTAAACGCTTCTAAAAAACTCAAAAGATTATCACTTAGATTAATTGTGTATAAATCTAAGGAATATCTTTAATAACTTTATAGGATTCAGTTAAATCCTCTATAGCTCAGTGGTAAGGTCGCGGGTTCGGACCCACGAGCACTCGTAGAAGGTAGAACGGACCGTGGACAAAATCTCTCTCCACCACCACCTGTCCACATATTATGAGACAAATTAATGTGTTTTATTTATATAATTCTCTCTGACGAAGAGAGATCTTTTATTCATTCCTCCCGGGAGTTCGCCATGCTATGAGCGCTGAGAACATTTTTTTCTAGTTGAAACATTTTTCACACCATTATACCTAGGTACTTTTCTAACAAAAAATGTTCAGTCTTTTTCAAGATCATCATACTTACCTAATTAGGATCGATTTGTAATTTTAAGATTCAAAATTATTCTCATGTGTAGGCAGTGCAAGACCGATCGGTTTGGAGGTCCTTGCCCAATTGCTTAAGCTCAGCGGTGGGTATCTCTTATCTGACATGATGATTATGTGTAGGGATTTTAAAATTAATTGAAATAAAATAATAGTAGGGAATTAATAGAAGTTGGATTCAAATTTTAATACAAGTTTTTTAAGCTAAGAGTGCAAACAAGATATTAAGTCGACACACACAGACAGACAGGTAGACTGATCGGACTGATGCTACACCCCATGAGCACTGGAGAAAGTTTTTCAGTCCGTTAATTCATTTCATCTATTGACACCTAATAAATGTATATTTCCAGTCTGAAGTACCAGGCTACCATAAGTATATCTCCAAGAGCTCTGGCGACCTCACGAGGCGAGGCTCTGGCGAGGTTGTTAATATGACTAGTTTAAGAAGCTAACAGCTTTGTTGACAATTCCTAGACACTGGTCGCTACTAGTTCATCTGTGCCACTGGTGTCAAATTATTGTGTTAAGATAAATAACTAAAAGTAGTAATAACAAAACTGAAATTACAGGTGAAATGGGGAAGTGCTGTCTCTTGAATGTAAAAACATTTGGATTAGTAATTTTATAAGCCATAAGTGTATTATTGCAATTCAAATTGCATCATTATTCAGCCAAACACTCCATTAACATTCTGAAACTGCTACTTCGGTCTACTTCTCTGAAGTGAACACTTTTAACCTCAGTACAAGTGAGGGTTGAATCATGACAATAAAATTACTTAAATATACATTTTTTTTTTGGACAAAACTAAAAACCAATTGTTTTTGCAATCCATGATTAGACAGATAAAAGAAATTCTTTATTTGAGAGCAATCAGGTCTAATTGGGAATGTGTAAGAAATAAGAAAGAGTCAAAATTGATTTAACATGTTTATTTAAAAGTTAACAATATTAAATTATAATTTTAATTAACCCTCAGCCTTGTCTTTGAAATATCACTATAAGAGTACACCAAATTTCAAAATAATCGAATCTGTGAAAGATTATCATCAAACGCCTGAACAGATCTTCATAATTCAAAGTCAAGAACCATCTCAACCACATTACCTTTCTAACAAAAAAAATTGCATGGCTGACGATGGCACAGACAAACTTACAGATACAAAGACAGACACATAAAACACCCCTCTTTTAGGGTCGGGGGCTATAAAAAATAAAAAGTAATCTGTAGGCCTAGGGTAATTTTATGAATAACTTAGGTGCCTAATATTTAAATGGAATTAATTATAACAATATGCAGTTAAGTAGGTAGGTAGGTAGATATTAGTATTTTTAGCACCATTTTTCCTCCCTTATTCTTTTTTATAATTATTTAATGAAATCCAAAATAACTTTTAGAAATCTCTCTTTTACTAGTAGAGTTAAACATTTTTTTGTTTTATGCTAGTAATTTATTAATCTGTCAAACGGCATTATCCCTCTGGAAGGCTACAACAATTGAAAAATCAGTTGTGTCTGGAATCTGATACTTGACAGGTATAGAAAAACCATTCCTATGATGTAAGAAATATTACTACCTAACCTATAAAATTGCCTAAGATGTATTATTAAATTTTGAACACCATTCTAAATCAAATAACCATTGCAATGAGAAGTAAGGTTTTTCATCTTGAATTTAAATAATAATAAACAACAATAGTAATAGGAGAAAATATGTTAGAAGACTGTTAGGTTTAGAAACTATATTTTATTATAATTTGGGCTAAGAAAATAATGATTTGGGTGAATTACCACCATTGCTCTTTGAAATTATATCAATTTCTTATCATAAAAATCACATAGATAATTGGATGGCTATCCAATTATTACTATTACTATTACTGTTACTGGTAAGCATTTGAATTTACAGGTCATGACAGTTACACTAATATCATGTAGGAACTTGGAAAACTGCTGTTGCTGAACAAGTATGCACGTGTGAATATTACAGTTGTCTAGGCAGAGCTAGGTAAAGGAACCTATAGGGACAACTCTTCCTAACCTACTTTGTAATGTGGTGGTGTTATTAGTATTTTTACCAGGCCCTGTTGATTTTATCACCCCAGGAAACAAAAACTAATGTAATTATGTCTCTGGTTGCTTATGTATTGATTTAAAATGCTCACTATTGCTAAGCCAAAATGTTGAACTAAGTATCTAAAAAAAAATATCTTCAATAACCTTACATTTTTTTCGAAGTCAGTCATAAAATTATAAACTGAAACTTACCCTAACCTCTATGTGGTGGTCATTTATATACTTTTTGTAAAAAAAATATTTATGTCTGTAGCTTTTAATATCTGTCAAGCGGAGATATACCACCGGGGGCGATGACAATGGAAGAATCAATTGTGTCTGGAATCTCATGCTTGACGGGTTAATATCTAATAAAATTCCATAAATATTGACACTGGCATCCACTCAACAATAGAATATCTCTTGTCTGGTTTGTGGTTACCTACTTAGTTATTTCACAGACATAGGTATAGAATTCACTAATAACAAGAATTATGTGAACAAATACACCACACATCAACACACTATCTTGTAGCCTCTTAAACAGCCTGGATCTTCATCTCATATTTATTTATTTATTTATTTATTTATTTATTAAACAATGTTTCAACAGCATTTTTATACATATAATACAAATTAGTATTACCTAGACATGTGCCAATTATAGAAACACATTATGTTTATAGCAATGGTAGTTTTTATGGTAGATAGTTGAATAATATCACATATTACAATTAAAAATATAAATACATAATAATTATAAAGAAAAACAACAGTTGGCAGGTATACACTTACAAGAGAAGAAACTTAGTTAGCTTATGATTATGAGACCATGAATACAGTGTAATTGTGAGTGAGTGTTGAGTGTTGTGTGTGTGTTTGTACGCGCGTGTCAAAATGCGTGGAACAAAAGTGCTGCTTAAGGATGGTTTACATGTACTCTTTATTAGTTAGCAATTATATATTAATTATTTGACTTAATGTTTAATACTGACCTATAATCTTTGATTACCCAATTATTTATATTGTTAATTGTTCAACTATTTCGTAATTTAATAATTTCATAATTTAATAATTCAATAATTCAACTATGCAACTATTCAATACTTTAATTATTCAAAAATTTAAAAATTTAAAAATTTAATTATTTCATCATTATCATTGTGAATCATTATTATTGTGAATTTCCTGATATTCTAAAATAAGTCTCCTAACTGCAGTCCTGAAAACAGGTTTGGTTGCATTGAATATATCAACATCTGAAAACAATTTATTATACGTTTTTGGTAACCTAGTAGACAAATCATTCGCCTCATAATTAGTACGAACCAATGGTATATGAAACAGTTGAGTGTGCCGAGTTCTTTTACTGGGAGCATTTAAGTTAAGTATTCTATTAGATAGCTGAACACAGTCAATTCTTCCAGAGCATATGTCATGTAATAAAGACATGTCCTGTAAATGGCGCCTCATAGTAAGTGACATTAAACCATGTTTTCGACATGACTCAGAATAGTTGTCACATTGGTAATTGGATCGAAAATTCAAATATTTCAAAAATTTCATCTGTATACGCTCTATAGCGTGGTCATGCGTTACGTACTGTGGATTCCAGACATTACAACAGTATTCAAGAGTACTACGTACATAAGCATAATATAGAACTTTTATACAAAAAATGTTATCAAAGTCCTTGGTAGTTCTGAAAATAAAACCCAAATTTTTATAAGCCTTGTTAATATTGTGCTCAAAGTGAACATTGAATGTTAACTTTGAATCTAAATACACCCCTAGATCTCTTACGGTATCGGCCTTATTTATAATAATATTGTTTAGTGTAAAATTGTATTCTATGGGATTTTTACGCCTCGTAAATTGTATGTGCATACATTTTGCAGCATTGACTGTTATTCTATTTTCAACGTAGTACCCTGAAAGTCGATCCAAATCTTCCTGTAGTCTCAAACAGTCATGTTTTGAATTAATTTTCATGTAAATTTTAGTATCATCAGCATAAAGTAAAAGCTTTGCATGCTTCAGGCAAGAACCTATGTCACTTATAAAAGCTATGTAAAACAGTGGACCAAGTAACGATCCCTGCGGCACACCAGATGGGATAGCAATGTAATTGGAACGATTACCACCTACAACTACTGCCTGTTTGCGGTTGGATATATAAGATTTTACCCATCTTAACAAGTCGCCATGTATGCCGAGATGATAAAGTTTTCGTAATAGTATGACGTGATCGACACGGTCGAAGGCTTTTTCAAAATCCGTGTAGACCACGTCGACCTGTGATTGATATCCCATATCCCCGTGCACATCTCCAATGAACACACCCAGATTAGTAACTGTCGATCTCCCCTTAACAAAACCGTGCTGCTCGTCAGGTATTCCCTTTTTGATTAAGGGGTATATTTTACTATAGACGGCTCTCTCCAAGCATTTACTGACAACATTCAAAATTGATATAGGACGGTAGTTTTCTATAATGCATTTAGACCCCTTTTTGTGAATTGGGACGATGTGAGCTTCTTTCCATTTAGACGGAAAGACTCCTTCTGAAACAGAGCGGTTGAAGAGCAAACACAAAGGATAAGAAAGCGTTTCAGCACATTCCTGAAAAAATTTTGGTGGGATTTGATCGCTACCGGCACCTTTATTAACGTCCAATTTCAGAAGTAGCTTGTAAATAAATTTTTGAGACACCGAGATAGAGTGAATGGAGTCATTAGAGTCTGTTTCAGGGCCATCTGAATTTGGGGCATTGTATTGACTTACCGGTTGAATAAACATACGCTGAAAGTAATCGTTAAATGCTGCGCAAATAGTATCACCCTCAGTAAGTTTCCGGTTTTCATATGTCATGGAGCTAGGGTAAGCTGTAACACCTTTCCGCTTGGAATTAACATATGACCAGAGAAACTTAGGGTTTCTCTTAATATTGACCTGAGAATAAGACACGTATCTATGATAGCACAGGTCTTGCATAGCTTTCGACCTTTTCCTGAGCATAGAGAAAATATCATAGTCTATCGGGTTTTTAAAACGCTTCCAACTGCGATGAACTTTTTGTTTTTCTCTTAACAAACAAATTAATGCTCGATTGTACCATACAGGACAACGGCTAGAATATGTTGTGTCCGCTGTGGGAACAAGCTGACATATAACTTGATTTAATACGGAATAGAAACTGTCAACAGCTTCATCCATTGTACCACGAGAAAGCAATTCCTCCCAGTTAGTCCTGCGAAGTTCCGCATTCATAAGGCCATAGTCCGCCTTAAAGAATAGAAACCTCTTTCGAGGACATTTTGGTAAGCTTTTTACAAAAATATCGGTCACTTTAATTTCGAGGGTGTTGTGCTGAATGTCTTCTCTGACTAAAGGAAATTTAGAAATATTTATGTCAATGTTAAAATTACTGAACAAAAGGTCTAGGGTATTGCCGGCATTATTTGCATAATAGTTGTACTGATGAAGCCCAAAGAAGTTGGCTTGGTTTACTAAATGAATTCCGGAATTTTGTAATTCTACGCTCCCTTTCTTTAAATGCACTGGCCCAGACAAGTCCCAACTAATATTAAATAAATTAAAATCACCTACCAGAAGAAATAAATCATCTTTGTGTGACCGAGCAACGTCTTCAAACACTTCTATACAGTCATATATGCGAGTAGGCAACTTTTGACCTGGTGCCATATAAGCCAACGCTATATGTAAATCGTGTTTGGAGCCTATAGTTCGCCCCTCCACCGTGACCCACAGGCACTCGACATGATCGCGGTGCCACTCGGTGCGCGTGCGAGCGTTCAGTCGCCGGGAGCACAACACCATAACGCCACCACCGTTTGATCCGCGATCCCGACGGAATACTTCATACCTACTATCGGCCAATTCTGAGTCAAAAATACTGTCATTAAGCCATGTTTCCGTTATTAATACAATATCGTGGTCCAAGTTTAGTAAATTATTGTAAAATTCCAATGTTTTTGTTCTGAGACCACGAACATTTTGATAAAAAAAATTCAAATGTTGCATTTTAATAAGTAAATTTCTAATCCCAAACCTTCAAACAATAATATTATAAAATTATGATAATCAATATTTTTGCCAGTTACATTTATAACAATGAAGCAGCATTTCAATGTGGCAGTTTTCAGAAAATTCAGTTCATTACCTATCACAAGATCGATTATTGGTGTGTTACATAACCTATGTAAGTAGGTATATATAAACATCAGGCCATCGTATCGGTGATCAAGCATTGGTGTGTTAATGTGAAGTGTATGTTGAGTATATGTGTATGATCTGAGTGATGTTTTATGTGGTAAGTTTATTATTTTTACATTTGACAACAATAACATGAAATGAAAGAATAAATTGTTTATAAGAACAAGTAAGTGGAATTCCGAGTTGTTGAACAAGTGAGAAAGTATTAAACAATTTTTTTTAGATCTTCCTCGCAGGATATTAGAATATACGGTGTGTTTTCTGCTTTTCTTGTATATATCCGACAGTTTTTTGTCCATACAAATCTATAGTGATTTATTTTAGCCTTCTCCTTGACGTTATTTAGCAGAAGTTTATTTTTTATAGATAAATGTTCATTAATATATATAGTCTTAGGCTCACCCTGCATTCCGATATCCCTCGAAGTAAAACCACGACATTTACGAGCAGCAGATAAAATTTCGTCCTTTTTGATGCGATTTTTGAGACGGACTATTAAATTACGCGGTATCCCTTTCACTTGTCTTTTTGCTTGAACGCGGTGAATGAAATCCACATCATTAGCATGCAATTCCACTTTTAGTTGCTTCATGATTTTGTTTACAACATCCGGGAGGTACTCGCCGCCAGCCTCAGGAACACCAACCACCTCAACGTTCTGTAGCCTGGCCCACTGTTCTTGTTTCAAAGATGCTTCCTCGATGTTAATTACCTTGGCTTGTAAAACCTTGAGTTGGCTGTTGAGGCTGCTGTTTTCTGTCTGTAGCTTCTTGATGATGATAGAATTTTTGTCAACCGTACTCTTAACAGAATCATACAAGCCGCTCAATGCTGCTACTGATTTTTCGAGTTCTTGAAACTTAGCTTCAATACCATTTATCACTGATTTAGTTACTTCAGCTAAGAATTTTGGTAATTGACGTTGAAACGCAATTTCAATCTCTGCACGCATACTTTTTAGGACGTCATTGGAGCATTCGCTATCATCACGAATGGTGGAATGTGTCCTAGGTTTTGTGTTGACAAAATCCTCAATAGAACTGGAGGAGTCCTTCACAGGAGTGTTCGTGTTGTCACCCCGCCGTTGTTTGGATTTGCATTCCGGACACATCCAGGATGATGCTACAACTGTATCAGTCTTCTTTATGCCAACACAAACATTGTGATATTGGAGCCTGCAAGTTGATCTGCAGCATGTTAGTATGCTTTCTTTAGCTTTTAAATCACTTCCACAGGCACTGCACTTGACCATATTGAGGTTAGTATGTAAAAAATGACACGATCACAGCAGGACTAAGATATATATGGAGATTTATGTATTTGATATTAAAAATTACTGTTATAAATTAGAATATTGCAAATTGATGCAAAAATTAGGAAGTCTACAATATTTAAAATATAAAAATTCGAGAGCTTATGTGTGGAGTTCAACTACCCACCACGAGTCACACTTAAAAACCAAAAATATATGGTCTGCCCGCCACCTGCAAAGTAATATTTGTTTTATTAACCTGTTCATAAATGAACTGGATTGAGTCTTTCAGCTACTTAATATAAAGATGTTTTTAATTACAAAACAATAGTAGCTGGAATCATTTTACAAATATGATTAGTTGGTTTATGTATACCAAATAATCAAACTAAGTAACAAGTAACCTTGCTAGGTTAATTTGTTTAGCAAGGAAGTCTCCTAACCTAACCAAATACTTTTCATTTTGTTAGATTAGAAGTTGAAGAAAATCAAATGACATTGACCAAAACCTGTTTCGTTTAAATATAGGTAAAAAATAAATGAAGCAAAATACTTTCATACACATAAATGGCGTTCATTTGAATGTTTACATTCAAAAACACGAAGAAAAGCGCAGTTTATTTAAAATATAGGTTGGTATGTCCCTGTTCTCTTAAAAACAGTAGAACAAAAGTAGGCGTTTTAACTTACCGATATTCGGTCGGATTTTCATATTATCTACCTATTTGTGTAGTGCCACTATTTTATTTTTATTCCATTCAAGTGCGTGGCCATTTCGTATATTACTTTACTTGGATATTTTTTTCAAAGAAACTAATATTTATCTACAAATAAAGTAAACAAGCAGTCAAAGTTGATTTTGTGATTTCGTATTCAATAGTTTGAACCCTTAATATTAGGTGGCCCCATACAATTTAGGTCTCAATACAAAATGGACGAGATTTTTCTATACTCAACTTTTAAATACCACAGATACAAAAAAAAAACTTCTAAACTTGAGCCCCAACTTCATACTTAAAAAATGCGATGTCATAGAAATTAGACTAAACTCTGCGTACAAATAGCGTTAGCTCAAACAATTCGACCAATTTTAACCAATAAACGCTCGAAGCATTCTGACAAGCTCTGCTATTGGTCAAATTCTAAAAGATGGTTGAAGTTGAACCAATAGCGAAGAGGGTGTGCTTTCTTTCTAATAGCTATACATAGCGTTTACTAGGGTTATATATACTGTTACGCTTGATGTGCTGCCGACTGTACAGTCGATAGCAGAAAAAAAAAGAAATTTCTGCCAGCAGACCCCACTGACTGATATAACTAGACTAAAAATCCAAATAAAATGTACCTAATATAAATTAATCATAAGAGAGTTGTTTCAAAATTCATTACAGATGATAATATTAATTGGTCTTAATAGTTATTGGTTTCAATTTTTCCAGACCAACCATAAAAGAACAATCAACAAACAAAATAGCTGACGCATCGGAACAGAAAATCGCCCTACAAGAGTTGCTAGTCTATGGTTTCATCACGTCAAATAGAATTTTGGCGCCAAAAGAAATAGTTTTAAGATTAGGACTTGGACACACCGAAGATTTTGTACATTTAGATTATGTGTTAATGAAATTGTTAAATGATAACGATAGTTGCCGGAGTTTAAATACTAATAAATCAAAGCTATAAAATTGTAAATATCTACTATAAAATGACTTTAGAGTCGCTTTCTACAAATCGGCGAATTATTTATCGGACCAATAGTTAGAGAGCCTCGTCAATTCGTCGGTTTTCGTATCTGAACTGTCACTTTTTCATTATTTTCTTCATTCGTTTTGTGTGGCCGAAACAAAGAAATTGAAGTTGTTTTTATAATTCTTAGCGTATTTTGAGTTGTGTACATACAAAAATATTGAATAGCTGTTGTAATTGTTTTCTTAAATCATTACGTAATGCTACGAAATAGGACCCTGTGCGATCAAACTTTGACTGTATTAAAACAAAAATGGATTGCTAGGCTTATTTATACCTGTTTGATAATTATAGGATAGTTATCTGATAATTATCATGATAATTATTGCGATAATTATCAAAACTATCATATTATCTTATCATAATTATCTTGATAATTTCAAACCCTACCTAGCAGGTGCATGCCACCAATATCAGCGAGTATAGTCTGCGTTAGCGCATATACCTTGCACCTTCCCTAGTAGGTGCACGGGGCTTACGATCTAGATCATAACAGTCTATCATCCTTGATTACAATAATAATCATAATCAGCATGAATACATTGGATCTTTAAAACCTTAACTAGATATTGGCCCTAATTCTGGTAAACACATGCTAAGTCTAAATTTAAGTTCAGTGCATTTCTTTCTATCAAAAGGAATACGAAAAGGATAGCTGTCATATAATTTGACATTTAGAAACGTGCGTTCAATTTTGACCTTATTGAACGTGATAAAATGCAATGTTTAGGAGGCACCTCCGTACATGCCGTCTAAAATGGTCTATGGTTTCTTAGAAATCTATCTAAATTTAAGTGTCAGCTCTAAACAGATTCTTGCTATCTTTTCCTATTACATATTGCGAGAAAGAGATATACCTAGTGTACTTAAAATTAGAATTAAAGTGTGTTCCCAGAATCAGGCCCATTGTATTCAACCTGTGTAAATTGACGAGATTGAGTGTATAAATAGAGACGTGTAAATTATATTAGATATAGATACAGTCAATTGTATTGTATACTTGAACTATTAGATTAAATTATTATAGTCATTTACATAAGGTATAGTGTATTAAAATTATTATGGTATAAAAATAAACAATATATTTTTATATAGCTATCTTTTCAACTTTTTATTTTATACCATACCTATATATAAATGTCCAATCTTTCCACCATTAAGAAAATTATCGTTTTGAAAGAGCGACCTTACTACGAAAAGTTGAGATTTTAGTTTGAATATGGCGCTATTTTTCACAAATTCGGAATATAAACGTTACTGTTATCCATAAAAACAAATATTGTTTTTATTATTTTTTTTTTTATTATTATTTATCAAACTTAAAAGATATGGAATATTGTTAAAGATGTACTGTTTAAAAAAATCATAAATATGGTCAATTTTATTTTACTAAATTTATCAAAAATTAGATTGCTGACATCAATTAAAATATATTATTATGACAACCATGGCTAAAAACATACATATTACATAGTTATTATTAATTTTGTCAGTATGCCCATAGGAACTTGTGACGTCACCTGTTCCGTAGATTTTCTATGGAGCGTTTTTGGACGATGCGCCGCAACACATCAAACATAGAATACCACTATATTTATGAAACTATCGATCTTAGACATACTATTTCTTTTGTAATATTTCTTTATGGGTTATATACTTCTTATTTATGAAATAAAAAAAAGTTGTCAACTACCCTATTGTATAACGATTACGTTGCTTCCAATAGTTTGTTTCCTTTCAAAGTCCAAGTTTGAGGAAAAATACCATTTAAAAATAAAACAATTATAGAACAATAAATAAGCATTTAATTAATACACTTCATAATTAAACTAAGTACGAGTTTTAACACAATTAATATTAATTCTTATTAGGTGCTGTCGTTATACAGGGTGGTGTCGTTGATACGACAATAACTTGAAACATGGGCTATATTAGTTCATATAAATGATTTGACACTTTGAAAAACTTCTTATTCATTTGATAATTTCATAACGTTTATATGAAATAATGCGGGCAATGTATATTAGTTCATACAAATGTCATGTAATTATCAAATGAATAAGATGTTTTTGAAAGTGGCAAACGTTTTGTATTAGAACTAATGTAACCCATGTTATAATTCGGCACCACCTGTATACAAACAAATATAGTAATAATTATTATTTAATATTAAGACAAATTTAAGTCATATTTTTAGATATAAGGATTAACAAATTGTATGTCTACCAAAATATATATAGTACAAGTGCGAAAAAAGTACATTTTGTTTACTTATTTTAATTACTAATTCGCTGCAGTGTGACATAAAAAAGTAGAAAACGGAAAATCAGGGAACTACGTGTATTAAGTATGGCAATACACGTGCATCAGTGTTGCCAGAAAAAGCGACTTCTTTTTTATGTCGCACTGTACTCGTTTATTAGTCAACGACATAATAGCGGAATCAAGTTAATCTTTTGAATACTAAACCAATATCCAAAACCTAAGATATTGCATTTTTAAAATGGTCTTCCTTTTCTGACGTCAGGATATTGGGACCACGCACTGTTTAGGCACAGAATAAATAAAACAAGCAGTATTCTATCTTCATACAAAATGGCCGCATCGAAACCTTTGCCAAGATCGGTATACTTTGGAGCACAAGTTTGTCACTGTAAAGTGTGTCTAAGCCTGTATTTTTATATTCGTTTGGTTGGTTTTTGTTATTTAAACAATTATTTTTTTGTAAGCAATTTGTAAATGTGCAAATTAAAGAATTTCTATCTACTTATCTATTTATAAACATATGTCTAAATGCCATGATGTTTGTGACAAATGTTCCTTGGCTTACAATTAAGTGGCTGGGCTTGTCTAAGTCCGCCTGGCTAGCTACCACCATCTTACCTAAGTCTGCCGCCATAGCAATAATGTTAACATTATTGTTGTGTTCCGGCAGTTGGAGGTAAGATAGCGGGTTCCTCTGTGGTTGAGGAATCCGGTGTGCAGAACGGACGTACATTGAAGAGATCGCCCTATATCTGCGTCGTAAATTGTTTATTCGTACTTATACATAAGAGAAGTGAAGAGTGTTTATACATAACAGAAGTTTGTCTTTTCGTTAAAAAATATCCTTGTTTTTTTTTCAAGCTAAACAAAGACGTCAGTGCTAGGACAACTAGATAGCCACACGAATTGTTCATACGCAGATGCAGACTTAGTATTTTTAATATACAATTAATTGCCAAATTATATGCATAAGTTATCTCAAAAAAGTTTAAGAAAACAATAACTCAATGGTTGAGGCAAATGTTGTATTATAGTGTACATAAATATTTGAACGATTAAATTGAATTTAAAGAATAATAAAATAAATATTGAATACTTGAAATATTTTTTTGCAAAATTTAATAATAATTATGAAATAGTGTAGGTAATAATAATATTTATATGAGAAATAATGAAATTAATTAATTTGACATTGTTACTTGGGAATTAAATCTATTTGCATGCTTGATTGAGTGGAGTACGTGTGACTTATTTTTATTAGTAACATCATTTGTAATACCGTATTCTTGCAAATAAATATTGTCTTGTCTTATTGTTTTTATTAAGTCGGTTTTTATTTTTAACCGACTTAAAGAGGTTCTATGTTCCACTGTATGTATTTTTTTATATATACAAAGCATGAACTTGGAAACTGACTCAACACCACCTGATGTGAAGCGGTAAGAAGAGTTCATATGCTAAGACAGCTAGTGCAGACGTTTCCAAACGTCGCCAAGCGAGTTAGCTGCCATACATTTCAATACGAATTATTTGGATACGTAGCTGGAGCTAGGAGTTAACTGTCGCCATTATCGATCCCGGGATGGGTCAACCAAAATTTGTTATCTCGAGCTCGCGCTTCTGAAGCACGTTAAGCGGTTGGTCCCGGTTGTTACTGCAACCGCTTTAACCCACCAACCCGCATTGGTCCAGCGTGGTGGTGTTACGGCCCAAGCTCCTCATGTGTTTCCCCCATTAATGAAGGCTAGCGCCCAGCAGTGGGACGTATACAAAGTGTATCAAAAGTACCTCTAAAGCGGGCATTGTGTAAATGGGTCCCTTGTGTAGAGTGTAGCGCATTTTTTTTGCATCAAAATAAATATTTTTTCAGCATGTAATAATGGCCCTAATTCTGGAGAACACATGCTAAGTCTAAGTCTTAGTTCTGTGCATGTCTTTCTCTCAAAATGAGTACGAAAAGGATGGCTGTCATATAGTTTGACATTTAGAAACGTGCGTTCAATTTTCGACCTTTTGAACGTGATAAAATGCAGTGTTTAGAAAGCACCTCCGTACATGCCGTCTAAAATTGTCTATAGTTTTTTTTGAAATCTATCTAAATTTAAGTGACAGCTCTAAATAGAATCTTGCTATCTTTTTCCTATGACTTATTGCGAGAAAGAGATATACACTGTACCTACTTAAGAATTAAAGTGTGTTCCCAGAATTACGCCCAATGTCATACTACAGTTGTCAATAAACTCTACACAAGGGACTCATCTACACCCTTTCCGCTTAAGGGGTACTTTTGATATGCCATCGCCATGGCGCCTCGGTGAGTTCAGAGCCCTAATCTTTTAAAGAGTTGTAATATCTAGTTAATTTTTGTAATAAGTAAAAGTTAATAATTGTAATTTTTCTAGTTTTATTATATTTTAATTACTAAGTAATTTTTCAAACATTTATAATAATGTTAAAATCAAAAATTAAGAATATCTAGTTAACTCGCGCGCATATTGCTGACTCAATCCTAACACCCAATGCTTGTACCCTACATATCATAATACTAGACTAACTCAACGTGGTTTAGCCTTGTATGTAGCGCATGTAAGCTTTAACTCTAACCGTAGAGTCGCTAGTTCGATTCCTTCGTGTGTTGTGTTGGATAAGTTTGAATATGGCGCTATTTTAACAAATTCGGAAAATATACGCTACTTTTACCCATAAGAGCAATTTAAACTCAAAAGTTATGGAATATTGTAGAAGTCGTACGGTTTTGAAACTTATAAAAATGGTCAAAACTTTTTCAAATGGTTTTAGATTGCTTACATGAATTAAAACAACTATTATTATGTCAACTTTCAACAAAAACAGACATATTACTTTTATTATGAATTTTCTCAGTGTGCCCATACATTTTTAGCAATATAGGAAACACATCAAACATCCACTATATCTGTGAAATTACTGATCTTAAACATACTATTTCTATTGCAATATTTCTTTATGAGTTTTAGACCTTATTTAAGAAATAACAAAAAGTTGTCAACAACTCTATTGCGTGAAAATATCGTTATAGTTTTGACATGAATTAGCCTAAATTTTCGAGTGGCGTTTATGTCATAATAAGTGTGGCGATTAGAAAATATTATTGATTACAGTTATAACGCCAGTGATTTCTGTACGATGTAGTGGCGATAGTAACGCTGGCGTTACGCCAATAATGGCGTTTAAAAGCTATATAGACGGCGATTACAGCGGTTAGAACGCAGTTTTGGGAGCTAGCCGATATTGGGGATTAAAACGCCGACGTAAGAACAGGAGGTGGCGATTACAAAATATTATTGATTACAGTTATAACGCCAGTGGATTTCTGTCCGATGTAATGGCGATATTAACGCTGGCGTTACGCCAATAATGGCGTTAACAAGCTATATAGACCGCGATTACAGCGATTAGAAAATATAATTGATTACAGTTATAACGCCAGTGGATTTCTGTCTGATGTAGTGGCGATTGTAACGCTGGCGTTACGCCAGTAATGGCGTTAACAAGCTATATAGACCGCGATTACAGCGATTAGAAAATATAATTGATTACAGTTATAACGCCAGTGGATTTCTGTCCGATGTAGTGGCGATAGTAACGCTGGCGTTACGCCAATAATGGCGTTTAAAAGCTATATAGACCGCGATTACAGCGGTTACAACGCCCTACGCATTTTTGGACACTAGCCGATATTGGGGATTAAAACGCCGACGTAAGAACAGGAGGTGGCGATTAGAAAATACAATTGATTACAGTTATAACGCCAGTGGATTTCTGTCCGATGTAGTGGCGATAGTAACGCTGGCGTTACGCCAATAATGGCGTTTAAAAGCTATATAGACGGCGATTACAGCGGTTAGAACGCAGTTTTGGGAGCTAGCCGATATTGGGGATTAAAACGCCGACGTAAGAACAGGAGGTGGCGATTACAAAATATTATTGATTACAGTTATAACGCCAGTGGATTTCTGTCCGATGTAATGGCGATATTAACGCTGGCGTTACGCCAATAATGGCGTTAACAAGCTATATAGACCGCGATTACAGCGATTAGAAAATATAATTGATTACAGTTATAACGCCAGTGGATTTCTGTCTGATGTAGTGGCGATTGTAACGCTGGCGTTACGCCAGTAATGGCGTTAACAAGCTATATAGACCGCGATTACAGCGATTAGAAAATATAATTGATTACAGTTATAACGCCAGTGGATTTCTGTCCGATGTAGTGGCGATAGTAACGCTGGCGTTACGCCAATAATGGCGTTTAAAAGCTATATAGACCGCGATTACAGCGGTTACAACGCCCTACGCATTTTTGGACACTAGCCGATATTGGGGATTAAAACGCCGACGTAAGAACAGGAGGTGGCGATTAGAAAATACAATTGATTACAGTTATAACGCCAGTGGATTTCTGTCCGATGTAGTGGCGATAGTAACGCTGGCGTTACGCCAATAATGGCGTTTAAAAGCTATATAGACGGCGATTACAGCGGTTAGAACGCAGTTTCGGAAGCTAGCCGATATTGGAGATTTAAACGCCGACATAAAAACAGAAGTCGCAGTAACTACAAACATTATTCAAGACAGCAGTGGTATTACATATTTGGACATATTTATTTTTACAGAGGTGTACAATTTTCAACCTTAATGGAAACGCAATAAAAATTACATTTCTATACACAATTCTAACTACACAATTCAAGTGGATTGATAGTAATTACGTTTTTGCTATCTGTAATAAATATTGAGTGAAAGTGACGATAGCACTTGCGTGACTATGAATTTCGCCTCTATTACGAAAGCAATTAAGGTCAAAATTGACCTTAATTATGTAGAACACACGATTAAAGGATGGCTGTCCTACAGGCTGGGGTCAATACGACAATAAATTAAAACATAGGCTATATTCGTTAATAGAAATGTTTTGCAACTTTCGGATACATCTTACTATTTGATAATTTCATGACAAATCTAATAATGCAGCCAATGCTATATTATTTCATACAAATGTCATGAAATCATCAAATGAATACGATGTTTTTGAAAGTGGCAAACCATTTCCATGAACTAATACAGCGCATATCAATGTGTGAAGCCTAAATAGTGTATGTTCATTTATCTACGCCGCACACACGGTGTTCTCCAACGGCGCCAGTTCCAATTTGACGTCATCCGACTTCAACTCTTCGACGAGTTCTCGTAATCTGAAAATATAAAATAGTGATGAAAATACGACAGTGAATTTAATATCAAACATAAAACAACGCTAATAATTACCATAGCAATATTTTTTTTATACAACTATATGACAGGCAAGCTGACGGCCCACCTGATGGTAAGCGGTTACCGCCGCCTATTGACACTTGCAATAACAAGGAAAAATCACTGGATATTGCAGGTGCGTTGTCATCCTGAGGCCTAAGACGAAATGCCGTCCATGCCCAGTAATAACACTGGCTACATTTCCCTTCAATCCGAAACACAGCGAACTGTTTCACGGCTAAAATAACAAAGGCGGTGGTGCCTACCCAGACGACCCCACATACGGGCCTACCACCTAGTGAAGTAATATAAAATTAAAAATTTTAAGTAGCCCCCGGCGTCATCAATCATCTATCTAACACCATCTCATTGAGACTATTCTTATGAGCCCAAACACGCTATATCTGCTGTAAGTTTCTGAAGAATTGAGCATCCCGCAGACTATTTGATGGTACAGAATGAGCTTAAGGTTAGCATTTCTTGAAATATCATCGAAGCTACAGTAGGTATACTAAATTTCAAATCAATCGAATCTTTGAAAGTTCGTAAAACCCTTTTGTCAAGTAGGAAATGAGCTGATAGTCATCAAACGCCTGAACTGATCTTCATAAATTATAGCTAAGAACCATCATAATAACGTTAGCTTTCTAAACAAAAAACCGAATCAAAATCGGTTCATTCGCTTAGGAGCTACGATGGCACAGATAGACACAGAAACACAGATGCAAAGACAGACACGTCAAACTTATAACACCCCTCTTTCATCGGGGATTAAAAAAGTTCAATTCAGTCAAATTCAATAGGGATGTTGACTGTATTCAATCAAACTAAAATACAGAATGGTGCCGTCAACACGACAATAAATTGAAAAATGGCTTTTAGTTCATAGAAATGGTCTGCCACTTTCAAAAACATCTTATTCGTTTAATAATTTTATTTTTATTATTTATTATTATTTATTTCATTTTATTTTTAACACTCACACCTATTATCTAGCCCAAAGTAAGCATCATTAAGAGCTTGTGTTATGGATACTAGATAACGGAGAAATAATTATAATAATATGTATATAAATACTAGAAATATACTAAATAAACATATAAACATCCATGACTCGTAAACAAATGCTCGTACTCATCATACAAACACTTGCTCCTACCGGGATTCGAACCCAGGACCTCTTGGTCGAGTAGCCTGTATAGCAAGGGGCACAGACCACTCGACCAGACGGTCGTCAAAATGACATTGGCCCTAATTCTGGAGAATACATGCTAAGTCTAAATTTAAGTTCAGTCCATTTCTTTCTCTTAAAATGAATACGAAAAGGATGGCTGTCATATAATTTGACATTTAGAAACGTGCGTTCAATTTTCGACCTTATTGAACGTGATAAAATGCAGTGTTTAGGAGGCACCTCCGTACATGCCGTCTAAAATGATCTATGGTTCCTTTGAAATCTGTCTAAATTTAATTGACAGCTCTAAACGAGTTCTTGCTATCTTTTTCCAATTACATAATGCGAGAAAGAGATATACTGAACTTAAATTTACACTTAGAGTGTGTCTCCAGAATTAGGCCCATTATATAATAATTTCATGACATTTGTATGAAATTGACGGCACCATCCTGTATAATTTTACATAGAAAATGTATATTTTCCTGTATATTTTTAAATTGTATATTTTTAAATTGTATTTAAAATACAATACGTGTATTATATTATTACGGAATTTAAATAGTACTTATTATTAATTATTAGCTAATTACTTACTTGGCCAGCTGCGCGGGCGTCACGTAGATAGTGTCATCTTGTCTTGTGTCATCGGCTGGCGCTGGGTACCTAATAGTACCTAGTTCCACCGCTTTACTTGATAGAGCCTGTATAAAAATAATAATTATTTATGATACTAGTTTAACATTTAACATAGTGCATGTTGTGTAAATCTAGAATAGTATTATATATATATTTTCGTACTATTTGAGATCGCCAGACCATGAGAGAGCAATAATTAAGTCGAAAAAATATTAATGAATATACTTCTTTGCAAAATTTATTAAAAAACATTACTGTTATAATCTCAGCGGACAAATAATTAAATGCTTTGGCCGTACATCAAACTCCGTTAATTGAACTGTGTTGACAACATGGTAAAATTAATTAATATTTTATTTTCCTCAATTTTACTATACGGCGATACTATTTTTTGTAAGGGCCACACTAAACGAGCTGCCTAGGCGTCCAGTTTGGAAATTATTCGTCTTAATTTCGATTAAAAATGGCCATGTCACATCACTGATGTGTCTACTCAAAGTGTCCCATCCCTACCTACCTTCTCTTCCGATCATGGCCGCCGTGTAGCAAGCAGTGAAGCAAAAGGCTGCTTGAACCAGCGCCATTTAAGGAGTAACACAAGATAAGAGACGAGCAGTACAACCACGCGCATGTAAGTACGGCCATTGTCTTATTCCTCTGTACTCCATTTTCCACAGTTAACTGACCAATTGAATCAGATGGCTAACACGACGTTCAGCCACCCGGTCAAGCATTGCGCTCAATGACTTGGCTACGGCGACCGATAATAACATAGACGAGTAACTAGCCCATCCAAAATGGCACCCCGAAAGAGACTCCGAAGTGGGCGGGGCTTAAATCGGACTCCGCGCGATGACGCGAGTCTGTCATTGAAAGCGTCCCGTTGATGTGCTCTTAAAAAAATAACAAAACTATAGCAAATATGCCAAACTGCAAAGTAAAAAGGTGTGTCAGTCGCGTAGGTGATCATAATAATAGCACTGAAATCATATTTCACAAGTAATTGTCTTAATAATTTTAAATCTTGTTATTTATAAAAAATAATATTGGGTGCCATGTTAGGCCGTTTCCATGACAACTACATCAGTGGATGATGCTATGCAGTCATGTCGTGTATGAAAGTATTATTTATTTACAAGTCAACTAAAAGTAAAGTAGCAAAAGTAAATATGTCATCGCTCTTTTATTCAAACACTAATGGCTTCAAAATACATTTAAACAAATACATTTAGCGTTTATTAAATATATTTATTCTGCAGAAAATAGCACTACATAGCGCACTCAAAAGTATTTTGTATTTGGTAACCCACATACGAGATACAATTAAATTTTAATTGTATAGGACATAGATCTATGCCGTCTGGGTTGAAGTTGAAGGATTAAATGCCGTGTGCTTGATTGCCACCTTAGTGATATATAGAAATAATACATGCTAGGCAGTAAATTAGAATTAAATTAAAGAAAAGCATGTATTTTTTAAAATTTTATTTATCAGGAAACTCAACAGCATTTTTAAACAATCATGCTTAATACAACTTATAAATAAGTCTTAGCCAATTACAGAGTTTCACAGAAGGATTGGTGAAACATATTTACTTCCATGTTCATTGGTTCCTTTATTGAAATGATTGAATCGACGTTATGTCTCAGATGTATAATTAAACAAACATAGCTATTTAAAACCTTTATTAGTTTCAAAGAAATGTTAATGTAAAATTATTAAAATCAATGAAAATATATGTGTAAAGCCAATGAAAAAATTAGCTTTGCTTCATTATTGCATAAACGGACCCGAGTGTTACATGCAAACCAAAAGAGCGAAAGGCTGCAATACCATCTCGATATTAACCGATATTATCCGACGTGCTCTTCTACCCTCCGAGGGAACCAATTTTGGGCCGAGTTTTATATGAAGCTACGCTTCTAGGCTCTCTTCGTTCGCCGCTTGGCTAGTTCTCCTTCGGCCATTTGATTGGATGCCGGCGTTTAGTGAACGGCCTAGACGACCAATTAACTGGCTAATTTAACCAGATGGCTGCGATATACATGTATTGTTTATCATATACAAAATTATCCAAAAAACTGCCTGAGCTAGATATTTGCCTTGCATTTTTTAAAATATTATTAAAAGAGCTACTTAATGGCTATAAATGCTTACCTAGTTAGTTTGTTTGTTACTTTTATATACACACGCATACCTAAGTATGTATAAATATAAAAAATTTAAAGTATATACTAAAATACAAATAGTGTTCAAATTCGCAGGGTAATTATATTTCTATAACTATAAATCTTTCAACAAATTTTGTGGTTACCTACTATTGTAAGAGCATTTAGTATAAGTTAATATTTTTTAGTCTAAGTACATATGTTTAAAGCTGTTTCTTATGTTGGTGGACCGATAAATAAATAAACACACGGCTTACAGTTTATTAAATATTGCATATAGAGTAGTCAGTTGAGTTAGCTACTGGTAATTAAGGTCAAAAAGAGGCCTCACAGCGTGAAGTTTGAGTGTAGTTTCACACAACATACACACATAAAGTTGTTATCCAATCAACATTTATAACAATTAATTTATACAGAAACAGCAATTTATATACAACTCTATTCATGTTATGAGTAAAACAAGCAATAATAATGTTTAGTGTCCTGAAAATATTCCAAATGACTCGATATTGGTAAATAACAATAATTATCTTGTGCTAAGATAATTATGTTAGATAAAAATCATTTCGTCGGGTTCTTTATCGTAAATAATCCTCAAACACAGAGAGACTTGATAAATCCTCCTTCCTATAACATGGGGTCCTTCACGAGAGGCGTGAAAAAGCACCTTTTGGACCGCCAAGGTGGAGGCGGCTAGTGCAATTTCTTAAGTCCGTATGTGCCGCCTTCACAACGATTAATCCCAGAATAATGACAACTTAGATATTTTCATCCCAAATCCAAATATGTTCAGGGACATGTCTATGCGCTCCTTAATTAATTTGGCATAGCTATAGTAGTAGTATAGTAATAGTTAAAGTTAAGACACACACGATAACTATTAATACTTATGGTTCTTTTATAGATTTAATGATGTACCTATGCATTCAACATACAATTGACTTGGGGAAGGTGCCTGGAGACCTGTACTACGGGTTTCTTTTGGAAACCTATCTCAGGCTACAGTTTCTTACACAATGGTTAATACACTAAAATCAATGTACTTACACTATATTGAAACATTATAACTTATGTGGCAGAAAATAAATAAATATTCCATTCTACATATTCTATATTCTTTAGCACATAAGTAGTGTTTTGGGTATAAAATAAAATTAGTGCGATTCAGAACCGTGCAGCGCCATCTAGTGAATGAAGATGAAACTAACATACTGCGTACAAAATATTTTGTAAAAAATAAAATAAAATTAGTGCGATTCAGAACCGTGCAGCGCCATCTGGTGAATGAAGATCAAACTAACATACTGCGTACAAAATAAAATAAGTGCGATTCGGAACCCTGCAGCGCCATCTAGTGACCGAAGATGTAACTAACATACTGCGTACAAAATAAAAACGTACGGCGTGAAATGACCATGATAAACAGATGTCTCTGTTATACTCACAGCGGCGAGCTCCTTGGTCGGGAACTCGGCAAAGTCCGCCTCCACACAGCGCCACGGCCGGTGCAGCAACAGTTGGCTTTGGACCTCGGCTTGCAGGTTCATTAGGCGCTCCTACGTAAGCATTCAAAATTCTTTATTTGTTAACATAGGTAATCATAACACATAATAGGTAAGTAGTTACTTATAGTGATAGGAAGCTAATTACAGATTCACACAAGTAATTAACTGAACAAATGTACAGTGAGCTATACAAAATAATAAACAGTGTAGACACAAAATATTAACAATCTCGCATCGCAGCAATGTAAGATCCATGTACAATAAAAATACAAAGAAATGAATATTATTAATAATAAAATCTACACATCTTTGAAAAGAAGCCTGCTAATTGACTCTTTCGCCGATTGGATATTTGTATTAAATAATAATTAGGTCTTCATGTATAAAAAAGAACAGCTATGTTAGCCTACCGGCGTACAAATATTTTTTAAAAAAGGAAATTAAATCATTAAGTATTAAAAACTAGTCCATATGTTTTCAACAGTGAAATACAATAATGTCATCTGTAATACAAACTAGGCAACGTTAAAAAATACTCAAAGTAAAGTCAAATAATAATAATAATAATGGATACATGGTCAAAATATTCCAGTATTATCCTAGCTACGTAAACATTATAATATACTCGCAGCTACCGGCATTTGCAAGGCCCGTAAAGGGTAAACTGATAGGTTTTATAATAAAAAGAAGGAAATAAAATTATAATCCAAGAACCTTTGAGGGCAAGGTGAATGTGTGTTCCACAAGCAATGATTATATTATTTATATACAGGTTGTTAGGGGGACGCAGATCTGAAAATCAGATATACATTTCTTCATATCTTTATCTTGCCTTGAAAGAAAATCTTGAAAAAAAAAACGTCTTGAAAAAAAACCTATTATCTTGCCCAATGTAAGCATCATTAAGAGCTTGTCTCATGGATACTAGATAACGGAGAATACACAAATACAAATAGTTTATTGAAATAGTAATGAGAGATTACAATTGTATACCTATTTTACATCAAATGCTTTGTATATATATATGTATTTTTTTGACATCCGTAACAAAGGGTAGTTACATTTATATGATGCTATATTTTTCACATCCTACCGCAATCCTTCCTACCAACACCGTGCCGGAGTAAGTCGTCATACACAGCGCTAGTAAGTGTGACTAGGAAAGATGAGTTTTATTTCCCACGACGTACAGTAGCATCTTGCTTGAAGGTATGCGGCAGAGATCGACCCAACACAGTCACCACTAAAACTATGAACTTAAAATTTCTTTTAAATGATCTTGCTTACATTTTATGTATACAATATGCTAGCACCTAAACTAGGCCGAGCCTGTGCTATAGGTACTAGAATGTGCCTAAAGACTTAATTAACAATGTAAGATAACGTATAGTATTCTAAGCCAAAATGTAAACAGTTTAAGGAGAAATGACGATGAATGTATATAAATATTAGAAATATACTAAATAAACATATAAACATTCATGACTCGTGAACCCTTGCTATACAGGCTACTCGGTCAAGAGCAAATGTTTGTATGATGAGTACGAGTATTTGTTTACGAGTCATGGATGTTTATATGTTTATTTAGTGGGTTTCTAATATTTATATACATATTATATCATTATTTCTCCGTTATCTAGTATCCATAACACAAGCTCTTAATGATGCTTACTTTGGGCTAGATAACAGGTGTGAGTGTATGATTATTATTATTAGACAAACATTTGCTCCCATAGGGATTCGAACCCGGGACCCCTGACCCAGTAGCCTGTTTAGGAAGGGGCACAGACCACTCGGCCAGCTAGTCTTCAGAAATTCAAAGACTCTCACCACGTGACATAGTGACAGCTATGTAGATAACAATTGTTCAGAGTACAAGGACATAAGACTCACTTCAAGCTGCATACGGGCTTTCCTCTGCTTGTCTTTGTGCTGTTGAAGCGCGCGCGCATACTTGCCGGGTTCCTCGGGGAACTTCACTAGGCCCGATCGAGCCACAAACAGCGTCCATTCCTGGAAAACAGAGTTAAAACCTGATAAAAAATATTTTTCGTTTAAAACTAGGTCTCTTCTTTGAGATTTTTGTAACAGACATTAACAAGTTGTGAACTTGTAACTTATCATGATCGAGTTTAAATTTAAAGCAAAAAATAGTTCAGTGCTCCGCGACCACAGAGGTGGAACGAAAATTTGGTATGAACAGAGATACAGTCACGCAGCGTCGGCGACGCCGTAAGCCACGCGCGTTCTGTATTCGTGAAGATGATGTAAGTACCTATTCTTTTTAGGTGCTGTAGAATTAAAACAAGAATAGAGAGGAAATGGGTAGCCCAGGATCGACCCCGCTCTACTCTAAACTTGCGACCGACGCGTTGACATTCTCGACGCGTCGACTCTTCCGCTGTCCTGCAGTGCGAGCATGGATCTATCGGGCGAGCGATTATATCTACCACCGCCAGCATGAAACTAGCCTCGATAAGTTTTATCGAGAAGTTTATTTTGTCGTTTTTTTATCGATCATTCATTCGCCATTCATTCTTTTATGATTATTTTTTTCATAATAAAGCCAACGAATCTTGTCCATGCAGTCATAAATAATACAAAAATAGTTTCCGACACTAATAAATTAGAACATTTTGTCAAAATTACATTAATGTCATCAAACCATCAAAACAAACAAAGATAATTAATTCGCCTCGATTTCTTATCCCCGAATTTTATGTTTTCTTATATAAAAATAGATAACTAGTGCTGCATAAAGTGTTTTCTATATAGTGATATAATATTACAATCACTTTGATGCTGTTATTGAAAAAATATCGGAGCGCTCAAGCCCAACCAAGGTAAGCACGCCGTCTCTTGCTACTGTTATAATATTTTAGTTCTTTAATTGTACTTAGAAAAAAATGTAAAGGCAAAAATGCTTATTTTACTTTCTTTTCCCTTTTGTATAAACTATGTAGTATATTGCCGATGGTTAAAATAAAAACATTATAAGTAAAAATTTACTTTATATGTATTTCATTGTGATTTATTTTCAATTCATAAATTCTATTATTTCCTGCCGCTAATGAATATAACATTGAGCTTGAAAAAAGCAATCAAACTTAGTGGATAGTAATAGCATTATTTATTGTTGTAATTGTTGTATAATAATTTATAATTTATTCATTTCCACAACACATGTTACAAAACCCTTACTATTACTAAATGGCTCGAACAACATACTCTTATTTAAAAAATAGTGTTACTATTGGTACCCAAACTAGACTTACGCCTGTATCTTGGGTTCCATGATTGTGATTGACAGATAAATTTAATATCACACACTTAGTCTGGGTTACACTGCTACACTAATTGAATAATTTTACCACTAGTATTAATTTTAAAGTCTACAACTAAATAAAATAATATGTACTATGGACCAGTGTAAGTGCGTGTGTGTGTGTGTGTGTGTGTGTGTGTGTGTGTGTGTGTGTGTGTGTGTGTGTGTGTGTGTGTGTGTGTGTGTGTGTGTGTGTGTGTGTGTGTGTGTGTGTGTGTGGTGGGTATAAGTAGCGCCAGAAAAACAAAACAAAAGGGAATATTTACAAATAAATGACGATACCAATCGAGCTGATCTAATCTAGAACCAACTAGTGCAACATTAGACTTTCGGTGTCCACATAGGACAATGTAAGAAGCCAATCCTTCACCGCTTTCTTACACCTACTCATTGTAGAACCTCTTATATCAACCTTTGTAAGAACTTTGTTGTAGATTAGAGCTAGTGAATGACTTGGACTACGCCTTGCTATTTCGGATCTTACAGTAGTTAGAGGAATTCTAAAGACTCGTTTCTTTTTTAAAATTCCATAGTCAGAACGCAACTTAACTGTTCTATGAGTTTTCAATACGGCGTTCAGAACAAAAAGCTGACGAACACGAAGGACCCTAAATTCTTGATACAAATTATCAGTTGGGAAACGAAAAGGCTTTCTTAACGTCACTTTTATCAGAGCTCTTTGTGCTCTTTCGATTTGCAGGAAATGAGTTTTAGCCGCACGCCCCCAAACAGAGATACAGTATTGTAATATTGATTGACAAAGTGAAGTGTAAACAAGTCTTAAGATATCTAAGGAAGCACAATCTCGAAGAGTTTTCATTACGTAAATCAAACGTCTGACTCGACCCGATAAATCTGAAATATGTTGCTTGTAGTTTAAATTTTCGTCAACCGTAATGCCCAAGTACTTGACTGACTGTGAACGCTCAATGTAATTGCAAGAACAGTTGAGTCTAGTGTTGTATTGGCAAAAATGAATTTGCAGCTTCACGTTCTTCCCAAGGCTCGAAGATGCTGTTTTTGAGAAGGCTAAGAATTTGGTTTTTTTGACATTAAGAGTGAGGAGATTGCGGCTTAGGTGGCTAGCAACTAAAGAAAGTCCCTCCTCAGCGCGATCGACCACTTGCTCCCAGCTAGACCCAAAGAACAAGACAGTAGTGTCATCTGCGTACGCTATCATTTCAGCATGCTCAGCTGATAAACTTAAAATATCATTTATGTATATTGTAAATAGAACCGGACCAAGGACGCTTCCTTGAGGCACGCCGAAATCTACAGGAAGCTCTGAACTAATCTGGTTGTCAATTTTTACACACTGTCTGCGATTTGTGAGATAAGACCTAAACAAGTCCCGACATGCACCTCTCACTCCAAAACTATCAAGTTTTTTCATGAGCAATTCCACCGAAACCGTGTCGAAGGCCTTTGCCAAGTCTAGGAAAACGCCTATACAACATTCACCATCGTCTACGTGAGAAGAGACTATGTCGACTAGTAGCGACACTGCATCCTCGGTAGATTTGCCTTTTCTGAACCCATGTTGCCTGCTGGATATAAGGCAATGTTTTTCCAAAAATGGAACTAAACGATTGCTAATAATTTTCTCGAGCACCTTAGACAGGATACTCAGCAAGGCAATTGGTCTATAATTATCCGGCGAATCTTTCGGACCGTTTTTATGAATTGGTGAAATCATTGCCACCTTCCACTGATCTGGAAATATTCCCGATTCGAGGCTCAAGTTAAAGATGTGCGTTAGTGGTGGCAGTAATGACGTTAAAGATTTTTTGAGTAAAATTGGACTGAGTTTGTCTAAGCCGGGAGCGCTGTCATTTTTAAGTCCGGAAATGATTTTTGAAATTTCATCTGGGTCAGTGGGGTACAAAAACAGGGAATGTGAGACAGACTGTCGTGACCTGTATGAGTTCGTCAATGATTCCTGTGTGTCCTGCAGTTGTTCTAGAATGTAGTCTGCCATTTTTTTTCCAACCGAAGAAAAATGCAAATTACTGTCATGAAGAGATTCCCTTACATTTTGGCGGAAATTTAAAAGTTCTGAGGCACCATTAACGCGATATGAAGATTGAGATATATTTTTTATGGCTTTCCAAAGCTTTTTAGGGTTGTTATTAGCTAGTTCTAGTTGTTGGCTGTAATATTGTGACTTTATTCTTCGTAAAAGGTTAGTAAAGAAATTCCTGTACCTGATATAAATTTTGCGTCGCATCAGATCATTGGGGTACTTCCTACAGTCACTATGGAGTTTATCTCGGTTTCTCATACATCTTACTAACCCCGGAGTGATCCATGGCTTTATATTAACAGTTTTTCGACTGATTTGAGTTTTATAGGAATGTTTAAGGATGGCAGAGTTTATCAGAGCATAGAAAGCCGATACCGCTCTTTCGATGTTACTATCATCAAGCACAGGTTTCCAGTCAATGTTATTTAGTTCAGCTACAGCTGCTTCGTAATCAGTTTTAAGCCGACAGCGGACGGGGTGGCAATTTCTATTTTGGTACATTATTCCGACAAGAATGATATCGTGATCAGTGATAGACGATTGGCAAACAATACCCGTGGATGTTGATCGCGACTTAACGAAGACATGGTCCAGACAGGCACTGCCTCTCGTTGGTAGTGTTATTGCAGGCAGTAAGCTATGGGATGCCATCAGACAGAGATAGTCATGAAGTTGAGAATTAGTTGTGCTACACAAGTCTATGTTAAGGTCACCAATCAGTACAAGTCGAGGGAAACTTCTAAGGCTGTTTAGTGTTAGATCAAGTGAGTGTAGTGTAAATGGGTCAATTACATAAATGGAAGGTGATCGATAAATCCCCACCAATGCAATGTGATTGTTTATAATTAAGGATAAACAATCAGCATCGGTGACGTTCACAGACATAACTGTAGCAGTATGACAATCTCTGACGTAAACAACTACGCCTCCGTTCTTATTGATCTGGTTAATCGTACGATACATATTAAAACCAGGTAAATCATTAACTATGTATTTATACAGAAACTATGTCTTATTTTACAATCATTCTTTTTCTTTTAGGATGGAGCGACATCAGCTTGTTGTAAATCAAGTTGGCCAGAAAGTGGAGATGTTTTATGAGGAATAATAAATTTTATATTTACAACTGTCTTTTATTTACAATACAATTAAAAATATCTACATAGTTAGTTACATTTTTGGCTGTTCAATTTCCAATGATTCAATTTGATCCTACTAAAAATTATAAAACACTGTGTTTTGATTTTCTTACATGCCATTTATTATGTTTATAAATATTGCTTCAGACAAATTAAATCACAGATTAGGTATTATTTTGGATGGCACTTCTTGGTTGTTAAAACTTCACAAACCACTTATCTGACTATTTGCTTTCCTATAGCCATATTTAGTTCTTGTCTATCACATCGTTGTTATACTTGTCTCATAAAACAAAGATTCACTCTGCAGCGAAAATAGTAGTTTTCTTTTATATATTAATTACGACAATATGCACTGGCAATCCGACATGAGTGAATTATCCTCAAATTATAAGGCCGAAATCCATTGTAATAACAACAAAAAGCAAAATTATGCAGAATATTAGAGTATCGACAAACATATCGTGCATATTTCAAAACCCGATAAATTTATGTCAAAATAGACAAATTATATCTATCTCGTATGTCAAAATTATGAACCATGCTTGAGTTTATCGAGAAATTCGGTAAGATTAGTCGATTTTGTCGAGAGATCGATAAACTGAGTTCTGTGCTACCGAGATCGATAAACGCTCGGTAAATTACCGTTTTGTCGAATTTTAATGTCAAATAAGCTTATCGAAAGTTCCGTGCTCGCACCACTGGCCCTATTAAGTATGTAAGGTAAGAGTCTACAGTCCTGGTAGATGTATGTTATATGGTAGGAGTAACCGATCTTTTGTACGCTGCGTAAATCTGCGTCGAGGCGGGCGCGGCGCGTTCTGCAGTCCTGGTAGATGTCATAAGGTTCTGTTGGAGTCACTAGCCGTCTGTAACGCGCGTAGGTCTCAGTCGAGGCGGATGCTCCAGAGGCTGAAGACTCTTGATGCGTTCTAAAGCCCTGGTAGATGTCATAAGGTTCTGTTGGAGTCACTAACCGTCTGTAACGCGCGTAGGTCTCAGTCGAGGCGGATGCTCCAGAGGCTGAAGACTCTTGATGCGTTCTAAAGCCCTGGTAGATGTCATAAGGTTCTGTTGGAGTCACTAACCGTCTGTAACGCGCGTAGGTCTCAGTCGAGGCGGATGCTCCAGAGGCTGAAGACTCTTGATGCGTTCTAAAGCCCTGGTAGATGTCATAAGGTTCTGTTGGAGTCACTAACCGTCTGTAACGCGCGTAGGTCTCAGTCAAGGCGGATGCTCCATGGGCCGCAGACTCCTGATGCGTTCTACAGTCCTGGTAGAAATCATAATGTTCTGTACTATTACTGACCGTCTGTAACGCGCGTAGCTCTTTGTCGAGGCGGGCACAGGCCTGTCGACGAGCCCGGGCCGCGCCAGCAGATGGATGTTCCAGAGGACGGAGGCTCCTGATGGTGGCCTGTTCCGCTCGCCGGCAGGCAGCCAAGCGAGCAGAGCGTTCACGTTCTACCGTCCTGGTACATATATGTTTAGATCAATGGAAACAAAAAAACGAAGAAGCCGATTCAACAAAACTTACATATGGATCCCCTTACTTATGCAGGTCAGGCTAGTCTAAAAAGAGCTCAGAGGCTCTCTAAAGGGTGCAATTTGTCGATACGATCGATCGATCACGGATATATTTAAATACAGAAAAAAATGTTTTAATTTATTGCCACGTACTGTCGTCACCACCCTGTATAACAATTTAGTATGAAACATCTGATTTTTTTGCGATTGCAATTTGTTTTAATAAGTGGTGTCTTTTCGCTCCCCTTACACTGTATATGATGATCGCGTCCACGACGCTATTTCGATGAGGTAGATAGCCACGATAAAATTCCAAACAACTTTCACAAAAAGTTTACGTTTATTATAATGATCTTCCATATTGCATATCAACACAAACTTGTTTCACAAAAAGAAAATCAATTTTGTAATTATTGTAAAAAAAGTAATGACCATCAATCACCATAAATGGCGGCAAAAATTATCTACAAGATTCATTACTTTTTTTTTTTATATACTACTAGATGACAAACAAGCTGACGGCCCACCTGGTGGTAAGCGGTTACCGCCGCCTATAGACACCTGCAATAACAAGGAAAAATCACTTGATATTGCAGGTGCGTTGTCATCCTGGGGCCTAAGATGAAATGCCGTCCATGCCCAGTAATTACACTGGCTACCTTTCCCTTCAATCCAAAACACAGTGGAACTGTTTCACGGCTGAAATAAGAAAGGCGGTGGTACCTACCCAGACGACCCTACATACGGGTCTACCACCTAGTAACGTAAAATAACTGTCAGAAACGATCCAAACAGGTCATTTCAATGCAACGCGAAAGTTTAAAACCCTATTATCTTTGCAGTAAGGGTCACGAACTTTCAAGTCTTTACCTATTGCTTTATCCATAAGTAGATCCCGGTATAAAACTACCCTCAAAAGTTTATAGTTGAATTTTCTTGGACTTTTCTGGTCTTATCAAATTCAATTCCACTTACCAACTGAGGACTTTGAGCTGATGCTGCAGAGCTTCGTTCACTTCCCCAGCAGCGACGCCCGCCACCACCTTCAGCGGTGATTCATCTGTAACCACAACACAGTCAATGTTAATACGCTCTGTAATAAAAAGGTACTGCGATCAATTCTGTTCTTCACTACGAAAGCTGCCTCTATTACGAACGGGATAAGGGCGGTCTCAAGCTAAACTGTTACGCTTGAAGTGCTGTCGACTGTACTTATAGTGTTTACAGACTGCTAGAATTTTGATAGTATTACTAGATTAATCTGCTCGTCTTTTGGCGACATAGACGTGTGATACAATGGGCCTAATTCTGGAGGCACACTCTAAGTTTAAATTTAAGTACAACATATCTCTTTCTCGCAATATGTAATAAGAAAGAGATAGCAAGAATTTGTTTAGAGTTGTCATCTTAGATTTAGACAGATTTCAAAGGAACCATAGACAATTTTAGACGGCATGTACGGAGGTGCCTCCTAAACACTGCATTTTATCACGTTCAATAAGGTCGATAATTGAATGCATGTTTCTAAATGTAAAATTATATGACAGCGATCCTTTTCGTATTCATATTGAGAGAAAGAGATAGATTGAACTTAAATTTCTCCAGGATTAGGGCCAATATTTGAATACCACTAAATAACCAGTGGTCCTTTGAGTTGGATTGAACGAGCGACCTATGGACGCCAATTTTGTCGGCGTAAATGAAAAATCGTTACAATAATACACGACCCTACTGCCGGTGGCAAGTGGAACGCTCGGATGCGCTTACGCAGATTACTTACAGATAGCGAACAGCAAGTTGTTGCGAGATAGGGTTGCAAATGATTGAAATCGCCGAAGAATCGGCCCTACTGTAAGTCTAACCTTATATACCTTATACTTACATTTTAATAATAATATTATTTTTTTAAACTAGCTAAGATATTACTTTTCGATTGGTAAATCAATGTGTGACGACGATGGCCCTGAAGCGAACATTTAGGACATATCTATGTCTACCATAAGCGAACAATTAAAAATGTTGACGTACTCTGTAGAACAGAATTGAACGCGTTCAAACATCTAGAAGTAACGAAGAACAGGACAGAAGAAGCCATGACCATGTACTTGTGAACGCAGGACTATGTCTACCCGTATGCACACTGTAGGATTTTACTTTTATTAGGTTTTAAGCCTTATCTGTTGGCGACACTAACAGATATTTTGATGTCTGGCAACATTCTCTTTGATTTTCTGTTTGGCTTGAGTCATTCGGTTGACGGAAGCCAGGCTCCGTACAACGAGCGGTAAAACCAGTCAGACGCATGTTCTATTGATTTGATCTGATATCTCCGCCGTACGCGACTATAAGCATGCTCTAGTTATACCTCATTGAATAGAGCCTTACTTCACAAGTTTACGCCAAACGAATGTGTTATTTTTTTGTGTTTTTTTGCCTTCTAATGTAACATTGCTAAAGAAGGAGCTAAAACTCCAGAAACGCATTTAATAAAATTACAAAATCAGACGCAATATATGAACAATTATTATGCGATTAAAATAGTACCTATTCGATCATTTTAGTTTCGGGTAGACGTAGCCTTGCTTAACAAAGCATGACAGTTAAATTAAGCTTAAATAATTAAAAATAACTTAGCAAAGAGTTACATGAATATGTTTAAATTCTAGAAAGAAAACCAAACCAGATTTGTTTCTAGAATATTTTTAGACGACGTTAAATGCAGATAAACTATTTACACTAAAGAACCTGAATTATTTATAGCATCTTAAAAAAGCATATATTTTTTTAAGTTGTCATGGCTTGGTTACTAAGATTTTTGAGCCATTAATGATTTTTAAATGACTGTGAGTTTTGGGTACAGTCCCTTTTGCCTTTACTATGCAGGGACTATTCCCTGCATAGTAAAGGCAAAGGGGACTGTACCCATACAGTCATGTCTGATGTAGCAGGTCGGTTGGTGAAATAGGTTCTTTCATATGTAAACAGTGGGTTAAACACGTGACGTCACATATATGTACAATCATGCACATTAAAGACGAAATTGAAATAATATAAAGTACAAAATTAATGACAGTAACAAAATTAGTGTTCTCTCCACACCAGTCAGGTAGCTTAGTTTGTTTTTAGTATATAGTTAATACCATGGCCATTCCCTTAACTCCTATTTTATTATCTTGATTTTCATTTATTAATAATTATATTGACATTTGGTGTCTGGCTATATTTTTATTGAAATAAAAATAGAAAAAAACAGAGGCACAAAACACTTGGCTGAATCGAACTACAAAAAAGTTATGATATTTAACAACATATCTCGTGAAGAATATCTACTACAAAAGGTAGATATAAATAAATATAAAAACATAATCACATGTAAGAAATCATGCGACACCGATTTATAAAAATACAATGATAAATTCACAATAATAATACTAATGTCCAAATCCTTACGAATTATTTCTTTCGGTGCTGCTACTGGCGCCGGGGCCGCTATTTTAGAAACATAGTCATATAATAATTATTGTTTAATTATAATATATACTTATTATATCAAAAATGGCTAAATACTTGAACTTCTACGACACACAATAATGATAAAAAAATAAAATACTTCTCGTTTTCCGAGTAATTTAATTCAAGGTAAAATAAAAAATAATTAAATAAAAAAATTACAGATTAAACCAAAGGAGTTATTCTGAGTTAAAATTGAATAAAAATGATATTATAAAATCAATAAAATGGAGTGTTAAGGGTAGGCATGCTTGTTATTACGGTATCGTTAGGTGAACTGATTTGACTGCAGATATTTTAATAATAAAAATAGAAATATAATTACTTCTATTTAGTATAACAATACAGAAACATGTTAATAGAATTATTAATTAAAAATATTTAATGGTAATTGAGATCTAAACGGATTTAAAAAAAATAAAGTCAAATCATTTCGGTCAACTATCTAACTGCGATAAATTATTATGCGTAATTCAATTTATTGTTGAATTAGTGAGACAGGCTATTTAATAAAAACTATAAAATACATAATAAATTTGCAAAAATATTTAGGCAATATTTTATCAGCATTGCCGCCCATTGCCCATTTTTTTATTTTAGGCAATGGAGTCAAGTGTTTTGGGCAACATCCTTTTAAAATTAAACGATCGCAGTCAAATAGTTCAATGCTATCATGATAGATTGCGGCTCACGTGGATAATCTCGAGATGCCGGCGCCGGCGTCACAGCTGCGCGCGTATACAAACTCATTTTTAATAAAACCACACTCTTATAAAAATAAATCAAAGTTCACGTCAAAATCTAAGCAGCCAACCAATAGGATGACAATATTATTATGTCAGATTTTGACATCAACTTTTTGTTTAGTGTAAACACACTTTTGATCAGTAATCTCGAATTTTCTAGTACAATAATTCATTGCCCAATTGATAACGAAATTCTTACGCAACGAAAGATGTTCCGAAAATCAAAATACATACTTGAACTCTTTTTAAAACTAGAGTTTATGTTAGGAAAGAGTATAATGTTGAATATATTTCAGCAAATGATTATTATAAATATAAATCCTTGCATTGTAGCAAAAAATACTTGTGAATTAGCTTGCAACACCACCCAACGTGTATTTAAAAAAACAAAGTTAAAACATCCATTAAATAAATAATGCTAAAAATTATGCTTACTCACTATTATCAAGTTTCAATATGATTTATAATTTTTGGTGAAAGGTTTCAAGTAGCGTTTTGTTACATCTCATTAAACTTGTGGGCTTGCAAATAATATTAATCACCGGTCAAAAGATTTCAGTCATTATGAGTTATTATAATATCACACAAAAAATCAGTCTTCTTACAAGTCAAACTTACGTAAAAACACCAATTCTAGAAAATATAATGGAAAACTGCATATTATTATAGTCTATGTTTTGAAAAACGTCTTAGTCAATCTGTATGTGCTTTATGCTATGTCTGTGCTAATATTAAGTAAGCTACCTTCCTACTTTTTATACAGGGTGGTGTCGTCAATGCGACAATAAATTTAAACATGGGCTGTATTAGTCCATAGAAATGGTTTGCCACTTTCAAAAATATCGTATTCATTTGATAATTTCATGACGTTTGTATGAAATAATGCTGCCAACGTTACACTATTCCATACAAATGTCATAAAATTATCAAATGAATACGATATTTTTGAAAGTGGCAAACCATTTCTATGGACTAATACAGCCCATGTTTAAATTTATTGTTGCATTGACGGCACCACCCTGTATATTAACACATATTATGTATTATCCTACATCTCATCATCGTCATGCGAACTCTAACATATTTGAAAAGTAGGATTAAATATTTATTTAAGGTGCTGAGTATTCGCGAAGTATCGCCTGGATATTCGTTAAGAAAATGAAAAGGGTAAATATTGCTAGCATATAAAAATAATAGGTATCTAATTTAATACTTGATTCAGTGTTTCGAAATATCGTCATTGTTGAACCAAAATCTGCTATGTGCACATTGATTCTGGCCACTACTAAAATTTAATATAATTAAAAATTATTACAGACCATTAGATCTGACGTAGGTGTTCGCAACCACTAAACGGACAAGATCGCCCGGAGCCACCTAATTTTATGTAAAAGAGATGTTTAAAAAATGTATTGAGACGCGGCCAAATCTATGTACACTTAACTTTTGTACAAACAAACTATGCACCTAAACGAATTATTAGTATTTTTAGCGGATTCAGGAGATTATTCCTTAATTTTTGAGATACTGTACATATAGTTGGCCGCATATGAAACATCTCCTTTTGAAGCAGATTTTTTTGAGCATCTCAATTTGCACATAGCAGACTTTAGTTTCACAACGACGATATGTTTTATACAGGGTGTAGGGGCTATTGAAAACAAAGAAAGACGACAGTGTTGGTCATCCTAAGCACGACTTGAATATTTGTGTGTACATAAATAAATAATTATTTTATGTGGTGTGTACATACCATGGTGGGTGCCACCTCTCTTCGCGTACAGTTTAAGTTTGTCCCTCAGGGCTCCACGCTCGCTTTCCAGCGAGTCAATATCGTGTTGAAGATGGTCCATTGTTTCTTCAAATTCCTTTTCTTTCCTGTCAAAATTATCTCACTTTAAGTCGATTGACAGCCTTCAGTTTAGTACCACTGCACTGGAGAGTGGACAGCAGTGTCTCTCTCTTCGTCAAATGGAAAAAAAAAGATTAAACGCATTTAGTCACTTAAGAAGTGGACACCGAGGCCTTGCCTTGTGTCCACAAGGCATTTTGCTACTAACCACATGCTACATAAAATGCAATTTTCCCCAACACAACCTTGTCGAGCATGTGGTGAATGCCAGGAATCAATGACGCATCTCTTGTGTCATTGTGATGCCGTGGCTAGAACCAGAATGAGCCTTCTGGAAGTGGCATATCCAAAGCCAGAAGACTACAGGCTCTTTCTGCCTAAAGATATAGTAAGGGTAATGGCATCTATATTCTGGACACAGGAAGAGTAAACGCAGCGGAGGCACAAAATATCCCGATGGGTCGAAGTGCACTGTGACTTAGTCATGGCCCCACAGTAAGATAAGATAAGATAAGTAGTGGACAGAGATTTTGTCCACGTCTTACTACGGGTGCTGTTTGCTAAATCAGAGATATCGGGTTCGAATCCCGTTTCAGTCTCCATTGCTATAGCCGCTGTGAACTGTCTCTGTGTCAGTATATTACTGATAACGATCACTATACTAGCACTGACCTCTTGAGTTGGTTCTGCGTATCGTCCAGCCTCCTCTGCCGTTGTTCAGCATACAGTACAGCATCTAGCGGCCGCTGTGAACCGTCTCTGTGTCAGTATATCACTGATAACCATCACTATACTAGCACTGACCTCTTGAGTTGGTTCTGCGTATCGTCCAGCCTCCTCTGCCGTTGTTCAGCATACAGTACAGCATCTAGCGGCCGCTGTGAACCGTCTCTGTGTCAGTATATCACTGATAACCATCACTATACTAGCACTGACCTCTTGAGTTGGTTCTGCGTATCGTCCAGCCTCCTCTGCCGTTGTTCAGCATACAGTACAGCATCTAGCGGCCGCTGTGAACTGTCTCTGTGTCAGTATATTACTGATAACGATCACTATACTAGCACTGACCTCTTGAGTTGGTTCTGCGTATCGTCCAGCCTCCTCTGCAGTTGTTCAGCATACAGTACAGCATCTATTGGCCGCTGTGAACTGTCTCTGTGTCAGTATATTACTGATAACGATCACTATACTAGCACTGACCTCTTGAGTTGGTTCTGCGTATCGTCCAGCCTCCTCTGCAGTTGTTCAGCTCGTAGTTCAGCATCTCTGGCGGCCGCTGTCAATTTCCTCTCACCCAATTCCCTTCGGATCTGCATCTCTGATAACTCTTCTTGTTTCGCCTAAATTATAAAACATACACGAGATTAGATTTCAACCTTCCAGTTTTTCTATTATCCTAACGGATATGGGACCAAAACTCGGAACCAATACGTCTTCAGCGATGTGTGAGACAGGGCGATGTTATATCTCCGAAACTGTTCACTACCGCGTTGGATGATGTGTTTAAGCTTTTAGACTGGAGAGGACTTGGCATCAACATAAACGGCGAGTACATGACTCACCTTCGTTTTGCGGATGATATCGTAGTCATGGCTAAAAACCTGGAAGACTTGGGCACAATGCTCGACGACCTCTGTAGAGTCTCCCAACAAGTGGGTCTTAAAATGAACATGGATAAGACGAAAATAATGTCGAATTCCCATGTCGTACCCACTCCTGTAAAGGTTGGTAGCTCTACACTGGAAGTTGTTGACGAATATGTTTACCTGGGACAAATAGTCCAACTTGGTAAGTCCAACTTCCAGAAAGAGGTCAATCGACGGATCCAACTCGGCTGGGCAGCGTTCGGGAAGCTTCGCAGCATATTCTAGGCCCATCTCCCGCAGTGTCTCAAGACGAAAGTCTTTAATTCGTGTGTGTTGCCAGTGATGACTTACGGAACTGAGACGTGGCCGCTTACAATGGGCCTCGTAAGAAGGCTCAATGTCACCCAAAGGGCAATGGAGAGGGCTATGCCCGGGGTTTCTCTGCGTGATCGAATCAGAAATGATGAGATCCACAGGAGAACTAAGGTCGCCGACATAGCCCGAAGAATTGCGAGCCTCAAGTGGCAGTGGGCAGGCCACATTGCAAGGAGGACTGACGGCCGTTCGGGCGGAAAGGTCCTTGAGTGGCGGCCGCGTACCGGGAGACGCAGCGTTGGTAGGCCCCCACAAGGTGGACCTACGATCTGGTGAGGGCCGCGGGAAGCCGATGGATGCGGACAGCGCAGAACCGATCGGTATGGAGATCTTTGGGGGAGGCCTTTGCCCAGCAGTGGGCGTCTCTGGGCTGAAATGATGATGATGATGATGTCAGTCTTATTGAAAACTGACTAAAAATTACATTAAAATGTTCCTTTCCTTGCTGGTCGGAAGAAAGTCGCGCTTGCATACTTAAAGGTATATATCTGGTGTTCTGTCGGTCTGACGCCGATCAATATTTTGACTGTCGACCTAGCGTGGTAGACTCGGCGATTCTAACGCCGTAGTAATCGCTTTCCTGAGAAATTAAACTTATTTTGAGCACTCTGATAATTCTGTTTCTTTGTCGTACTTTCAGAACTTGGAATTCTTTGCCAGCACATGTATCCTTCCTATAACATGGGTTCCTTCAAGAGAGGCGTGAAAAAGCACCTCTAAGGCCGGCAAGGTGGAGGCGGCTAGAGCAGTGTCTAAACTTCACGAGCCGTCTCCGCATATGGACTCTACTTACCGCTTAACATCAGGTGGTGTCGAGTCATTTCTCGTGCTTTGTATAAAAAAAAAACAGCAACGAAAGTAGTGTTTCTATTCTATTTAAGTTTACAAAACGATAGAGATCTGTGTATAAAAAGTACATAGTAGCCCAGAGTGTAAATTTAGTAGTGAAATGTCCAACAATTACATTAATACGCTCCTGTAGTAGTTTGAAATATCGGCTGTGTCACCCGACTTTCGTTGGCGACTGTACTACCAAAGATAAAGATAAAGATATATTTATTTGTGTAACATGTGTAAATATTAAGTATATTACAGGAAAATGTTTTGTTTCAACAGGTTCTGCCTCATGCACCAAAAAAACACATTCAGCAAAGCTTACCTTGAACACCTTCCTGAGCTCCTTGATGTCCGCCTCCTTGTTCTCCAGCTTGATGGTCAGCGTTTTGGTCTCATCCAGCTGCTTCTTGACCAGCTGAGCTCGTAGGACCACCGGCGGCACCGGCTGGATATAACGATGATACATTAACATAAGATAAGATAAGATAAGATAATCATTTATTCACTGAAAACATGGTATTACAAGATGTTATGGAATATATTTACATGCACATGTTTTGCTACTATGAATAGCATGCAAATCATAAAATATATTTAAAAATCTTACAAAATAGCATATTATAACAGATGTCAAATCAAATTTTAATACAATTTAAGTCAATTTCCATAAAATAATTTAATATCAGACATTCGCAATAGAATATATAACATTATAATTAATTGAATTTAGTCAACACAGAATAATCAATCAAATGAGACCCATCTATTTTTATCCATGAAATGCTTAAGATCATGAAAGTTGTTTTTATTTAACCATTTATTTAATTTATTTTTGAATAAATTTCCAGACAGAGCTTTAATGCCGTCAGGAATTCTATTATAAATTTTCACGCACATGGATAAACAACTTTTACCATACTTATCAGATTTAGGAGCATCAATCAAAACCAATCTGTTTGGATCTCTCTGAAGCCTCTGATTTACATAATTATTTTCTCTCTGATTTACATAATTGTTTTCTCTGACATAATTATTTTAAAATAATTATACCTGAGCATAATATTTATAAGCAACCCGAGCCTAATTCTATAAAAAAATGTATACTTCAGGCAGCTTATAGAATATCTAAATGTAAAGAAGACTGTCCGTTTTGTATGAGCGATGAACACCAACTGTCATTTTGTATAGGTTCGTCCCTTTCGCTCGCTACCTTTCTTGCTCATCACTCAAACAAATATAATAATAATAATATAATATTCATACATATTCAGGTTGTCATAGTAATAGTTGTTTTAATTGATGTTAGATATCTTACATCATAATCATAATCATCTTTATAATCATCTTTATTTATTTTCGTCACAATTCACATTTTTGTTTAAAGTAGGTACAATACGTTTCAAATAATATTAATTTTAACTAATGATTATTGTGAAGACTGGAGCTTGAAATCATCATAAACAGTTTAGATAAATTTTGGAAAAAAAAATGAAATATTTGAGAAAAAAATGAGTGGATTATGACGTTTTTGAAAGTGGCTAACAATTTTTATGAATTAACATAGCCCATGTTTTAATTTATTGTCGTATTGACAGCCCCATCCTGTATATTATTTTATAAGATGGAGAAAATATGACAGCCTTCCGAGTTTCTTGCTGGTTCTTCTCAATAAATTCTCTACCAAATTTCCAAACCCGTAGTAGAAGTTACTATACTAATATCTAATCAAAATTGACGTCAAAATGTGCTTAAATAAATCAATGTTGAATTTTGAATTTTTGCAATATTTTCAACTGAGTTTTTATGAAAAGCTGTGCGAAGTTCTCCTAAAAAGGTCCGTGATCTTACCTTATCCGTATGCACGTTGGTGAGCGACATCATGTCGTACTCCTTGTCCTGGGCGAAGGTTGCCAGCTTGGTTACTTCGGCCGACACTTGGTTCAACGCGTGCTTTATGGTGCGAACTGGGCCGTGGTCGTCCTGGGGGAACAACGGAAAATGCAGATCGCAGCGAAATAACATTTGTTATAAGAAATTAAAAACGAAAAAAGAGATGTTCCTAAATGTATGGCGACCCGGCCAGCCCCCTTATTCTCAACTGTCGGAAAGAATTCGAATTTCAGAAACTATACCTGTCACTTTTTATCGCGCTTCGTAGCGAGACGGCATGTGACTTTTCGAATCGAATCCGTGAACCGACAGTTGAGAATATAAAAATCCCTCTCCCTGTTAATTTAAGTTGTCTTTTGACCCTCACTTCCCCTAATGTATTTTATTCCCTTATTAAATTTATCAAATGTAATAATACAAAATTATAACCTTAGTCATTGGTACGTATTCAATGTTTTATTTTCCATTGTTGTTTATAACACCTGTCTTTATTGTTCCCCAGGTCTCTGTTACTCCCACTACTAACACAAGTTGTCACATCGGTTCTACAAATTAACTACATCTGTACTACTTCCACGTTTTCACATGCTCGGTCAAAGCACTGTGCTGGCAGAATTGTTATCACTTTGTAAGATTTTTTTTTTTTTTTTTATACAACTAGATGACAAACAAGCTGACGGCCCACCTGGTGGTAAGCGGTTACCGCCGCCTATAGACACCTGCAATAACAAGGAAAAGCACTTGATATTGCAGGTGCGTTGTCATCCTGAGACCTAAGATGAAATGCCGTCCATGCCCAGTAATTACACTGGCTACCTTTCCCTTCAATCCGAAACACAGCGAACTGTTTCACGGCTGAAATAAGAAAGGCGGTGGTACCTACCCAGGTGACCCTACATATGGGTCTACCACCTAGTAGGTGGGGCTGGTCTATGTATACTGAAAAATAGGTAAAACTATGCCAGAACAGTGTACAATTGTCCATTTTCTTTTTATTCGCTTTGTTGCGTGGTACAAAACAAGAATGTTTATAGAAAAAACTGCAACACAGCCAAATACTCATCGTGTCGCGTATGTCACTTTGGTGATGTTTTGTTGACTTCTATGTCGTCCGCCATAGTGAACAACGGTGAAATCAACGAAAAACTTCCACTTTTATACAAACAAACTATGCACTAAAACGAATTAACCGCCTCTGTGGCCTAGTGGTTGAGACCACCTACCTCAGATCTAGAGGTCCAGGGTTCGATTCCCGTGGGGGCAAAAATTTTCTGCTCGGTTTGGTTGGTGGTAGGGCTTTTCTAAGTCCGCCTGGCTAGCTACCACCATCTTACCTAAGTCTGCCGCCATAACAATAATGTTCATTGGTGTGTTCCGGGAGTAAGAGGTAAGATAGCCAGTTCCTTTGTGGTTGAGAAATCCGGGTGTAGCTCGCTTCCATCGTCGGCCTTATCTTACTTACCATCAGGTGAGATGAAGGCCAAGAGTTACCCCGTTAAGGTAAAAAAAAAATATATTAGTATTTTTCACGGATTCAGGAGATTTAGCCTGATTTTTTGAGATTTTTTTGCTATTTCATACAGACAGTCCCCTAAAAATGACAACTGTCGGTTCCTACCACCTTTTATTATACATTTCTGTTTCACTATACAATGAAAAATAAATGTACACTCACGAGCACTAAGATGTATATATTTTAACATCTCATGTGCCTTATTCCTTCTGCAATGAGAGTTACTGACTGTAAGCACTAATTTCGTGTTTCGTCGTCTCTCGTGAAACCTGTCTACATTTAAAAATTTTATGGTTTCCCCAAAATTTTACAGATAATGTTTATTAGAGAGAGTGGTAACATAATTATACAGAATGTTTATTTTCTACATTTTGTGGCTTTGGTAAGTGACTTTTAATAAATCTTTAATAAGTGTTAAATCATTTTTAAGGTACAATAATTTAACATAAAATAACTATGTGATGTTAATTTAATTTAATAGCAACACTGAGGAAATATTACTATATAAGTAGTGTCAACTGTCAAAACTCTCTCTGTTCTTCTGATTCAGTGTTAAATTCTGCATAGTACATTTCTATTAAAGTAATAATTATATGAAGCACCATCTTTTATTCTACCTGGTGCGTGTGGTCCTTCGGCAAAGTTTCGTCGTGTATTTGCAAGATAAGTGGTCTATTTTCGTCGCAAGTTCGGCCAATAGTTCGATCGAGTGGCGCGCTGGCCGGCAAGTCTTGGTGCAAAATCTATAATTTTTGCATGTGACTATCACCTAAGAAGACACGAGGAAGCATATTCAAGAGAAATACAGTCTATTTGTGAGAAGAATTCCTATTTTCAGAAATATTTTTTCATTATTTGAAGATTGAGGGTGTCTGGAAAAACGGTTACGTACGGATATTATCCGTCGGATAAAGTCGGAGGGTACGTCAGAGAAGAGTGAACGAACGACGTGGTCACGTGACGCTACGTGCAGTTGGTACCCCTGAGCGAAGCTGTCAGCTGTCAACGCGTAATATTTTCATTCGCTCACTTCACTCCGTCATTCAGTCAACCAAAGTAAACAAACAACGGCTTCAATTTTCAAAATAACATTTAAAGTGTTGTCCACGGCAATCAATAGCGGTAATAAATATTATACGTAGCTGGTGCGTGTGAAAAAGCTAAATACAGTGCGGTTTGTATCTGTAATATCAGTGCGGTTTTGTGCCTATCAAGCAACGCAACCATGGCGGAAGAACATACCTTAAAAACCTTACGACTACAGCGGGGACAGCTTAAAGGTACGGTAACTCGTATTGAAAATTTCATCAACGACCCAGTTAGTGTAGCTTCTGCTACTACAGAGTCCTTTCAAGCGCGTAAAGAAAAATTAGTGTCAACATTAAAAGAATATGAGAAGGTTCAATTAGACATTTTGTCTTTAGATGCAAAGGACTCTGAAGATGTTGCTGTGTTAGAGGATAAATATTTTGCTATCATATCTAAAATCAACGAATGTTTGAAAAGCTTAAACACATCTGAAATTGCTCAATGTACTAGTGTATCTTCATCAAAATTACCAAACATTGAGTTACCTGTTTTTAGTGGCCATGATTTTACCAAATACTTGCCATTTATGGATCTATTTACAGCTGTGATACACAACAACAAAGCTCTTTCAGATGTGCAGAAGCTATTCTATCTACGTAAATATTTAAGTGATGAAGCCTTGAATGAAATTGTTAATTTACCTCTTGTTAATGAGTCATATCGAGAGGCATTAGATTTACTTAAAAAACGCTATAATAACAAAGCTAGGTTAATTATAAACCACATAAATGTTATCTTGGACCTGCCATCCATGCAGAAGAGCACTGCGGCCTCTATAAGGTCTTTTGTGTCCAATACAAAGCAGCAGCTATATGCTTTAAAAAATTTAAATCAGCCCATAAAGGAGTGGGATATGTTATTATTGTCTATATTATTAAGAAAATTAGACCCTTTCTCTAATAGAGCCTATCAACTTGACAGAGATGGGGATGTGTTACCAACGGTGGAGGATTTGCTGCTGTTCCTCGAAAAGCGTGCTATGGCGCTTGAGGACAGTGGCATCTATGAAGGTGCCTTAAATAGGAAGAATAAGGTAACCAATTTTGCCATCACAGACAATACACTTACTTGTAAATATTGCAAAAATTCAAGCCATAGGCTGTATGTTTGTCCGTCTTTTAAAACAGCTTCAATAGAAGCTCGTATAAATTTTGTGACAACTAATAAATTATGTTCTTTGTGTTTAAACACCCATAGTGGTAAATGCAAATTCAATTTTAACTGCCGCACTTGTAAAGGCAGACATAATACTCTTCTTCATAAGGAGAAACAAAGCACTGAAGCGGAGCAGGCTGTTGCATTACACTCTAGTGTGTCCAACCATGTACTACTGCCCACCATAAAGGTAAAATTATTTAATGTTGCTGGTCATGAAGTTTATGTACGAGCATTGCTCGATTCAGGCAGCCAAGTTTCATTTGTCACTAAGTCCTTGGTTCAAAACTTGGGCTTAAAATGTATTAAACAAAGTGCTAATATTGTTGGCATAACAAATAAGAATACAAAAATCAATGATTTTGTAAATGTAATGTTACACTCTCCAGTGTCAAATATTGAAATTAGTGCAATGTGTCACGTGGTAGATGCTATAACTACTCAGTTGCCACAGCATTATATTGATGTATCAAAGTTAAATTTACCTAATGACATAATTCTGTCAGATGATCATTTTAATATACCAGGCCATATTTCTTTGCTTTTGGGTGCTGATATATATTTTAATATTATATTGAATGGCCATTTCAAATTAGACAATGGACCTGTATTACAAAAAACTTTATTTGGTTATGTAGTTGGTGGCAATTTATCCAGCCTATGTACTAATCAAACATTTGTATCAAACTTAGCAATAAGTGATTCTAAAAAATTAGAAAATGTCATGGAGCAATTTTGGCTCACTGAAAAGGTTCCAGAAAATGCTGCATCTGGTAGCTTATCTAGCTCAAAAGAGCTACAGAAAGCTGAAGCTTCTTTTAAGAAGTCTGTCAGTATTAAAAATAATATTTTTCAGGTAGATATACCACTTGTCTGTGATTTTCAGCAGTTACAGCTTGGGGACTCCTTTTCAGTAGCCCTTCAACGATTTTTGTCATTAGAAAATAAATTTAAAAGAAATCCCATGTACTTACAAAAATATAAACAGTTTATTGAGGAATACATCTCTTTGGGACATGCAAAAATAGTAGACATCAGTAAATATAATATTAATAGTGGAAATGTTTACTTTCTAGCTCATCATGCTGTGATCAATGAGGATAGCAAAACAACCAAACTGCGTGTGGTGTTTGATGGCAGTATGAAATCAAAGAGTGGGGTCTCCCTTAATGACGTCATGTTGAATGGACCGGTAGTACAGAGTGAGCTTTTCGATATCCTGCTGCTTTTCCGTACGTACCTCTATACATTAGTTTGTGACATTACCAAGATGTTCCGCTGTGTGATGGTCAATCCAGAGCATACCTGTCTTCAAAACATTCTTTGGAGAGATGACCCTAAAAAGCCTATCAGTTGTTTACAGTTGCAAACAGTAACATATGGGATGAAAGCCTCTACCTTTTTGGCTACTCGTTGCCTAGTAGAGTTAGCGCATAGGTATAAAGAAAAGTATCCATTAGCAGCACAGGCAATGTTATCTAATACCTATATCGATGACATCCTGTGGGGTTGTGACAATAAAGAGTCTTTCCATGACATAAAAAACCAAATTATAGAGCTTCTCAAGTTAGGTAATTTTAATCTACATAAATGGTGTTCCAATATTAGCAATGCACTTGATGATATTCCCAATGAGCATAAATATTTTAACGAAAATATAGAAATAAATAAGAATGATACTATTAAGACATTGGGCTTGAAATGTGATATTATTAATGATAATTTTAAATTTGAATGTCCTCCTAATGATCATGAGAAGATGCACACCAAGAGGCAAATATTAAGCTTTGTCGGCAAGATGTTTGATCCTCTGGGTCTCATAGGGCCCATTGTGGTAATTGCAAAATTACACATGCAAGAGCTATGGTCAATGAAGGTAGACTGGGACACTACATTGCCTCAAAAATATTTAGAGAATTGGCGTAAGTTTTTAGGCCAACTGAAGGTTATGGGTACGCTTACAACACCACGCTGTGTAAATTCTCATTGCATGTCGGCAGTAGAACTGGTGGGATATGCAGATGCATCACAGAAGGCGTTTGGTTGTACATTGTATCTGAGAATTTTCAATAATGATGGTTCAGTTACCGTTAACTTATTATGTTCCAAGTCGCGCCTAGCTCCATTAAATAAATTATTAACCATACCCAAATTGGAGCTTAACAGTGCTTTGTTGCTTGCTCAGATGGCACATGGAGTCAACAAGGTACTGTCTTCCAGATTTAAATTTAAAGTAGCTTTATACAGTGACTCACAAATTGTGTTGGCATGGATCAAATCTTATAATAATATAAAATCGAATCCATATGTCTCAAATAGAGTCAAACAAATACATAATTTAACTCAAAATTTTAATTGGTATTATGTCAGAACAGCAAGTAATCCTGCTGATCTTTTATCTCGTGGGGTTGCTCCCCAAAAACTTCAGTCGAATTTATTGTGGTGGCATGGTCCGCCAGAGCTATTAGGAAGTGATTTTCGTCATTTACATGTTGAGCTTAATCTGCCCATCCCGTCTCCTGTGCCGGTGGTTGTTGTTACAAACACATGTGTTATGGACCAATCTTATTTCTTTGACCTTATTGAAAAGTTTTCTAATTTGAATAAATTGCAAAGGATTGTAGCCTATTTATTACGATTTAAGAACAATAGCTTATCAATAAATAATAAAAATCTGGGCAACCTAGCTCCTAAAGAGTTGCAAAAATCCCTAATGACTATTATAAAGTGTATTCAAAATAAATATTTTTCAAACGATATAGTCTTTAATAAATGATAAATGTATAAAATCTAGCATAACATGTCTTCATCCATTCTTAGATAAAGAAGGCATTCTACGTGTTGGTGGCCGCTTACAAAATGCAGAAAATATTTCTTACAGTAAAATGCATCCAATCATAATACCTAAATCATGTCACTTCACAGGGTTATTAATAGAGCAGGAGCATTTGCGTCTACTCCATGCTGGACCCAAACTGTTATTAAGCTCTCTCTCTCAAAGATACTGGCTTATCAGTGGTAATAGAGAGGTCAAAAAGGTAGTTCACAAGTGTATGCAGTGTGTACGTTTGAAGGCTGCAGTGGCTAAGCAGCTGATGGGCTCTTTACCAAAAGAGAGGTTATCAATGACCAGGCCTTTCCAGGTCGTTGGTATAGATTTCTGCGGTCCATTTAATATGAAGTCTGCGAGGATAAGGCGCCCGCTCGTGACAAAGTGCTACATCGCGCTATTTGTTTGTTTTGCTGTGAAGGCAGTACATGTTGAGTTGGTCACGGATCTGACTACTGAGTCGTTTTTGGCATGTCTCAAAAGATTTATATCAAGGCGTGGTATGCCATCGCAGATCTATTGTGACAATGCGAAAACATTTAAAGGTGCATTTAATGTATTAAAAGAGTTATATGATTTGTTTAACAAAAAGAGTCACAGAGACTGTATAGAAAACTATTGTTCAAATAATTCAATGAAATTTAATTTTATTCCAAGTTATTCTCCAGAATTTGGCGGCTTGTGGGAGGCAGGTGTCAAGAGCCTTAAGTGTCACCTTAAAAGAGTAGTTGGCAACCTGTGTTTAACATTTGAAGGCCTATATACTGTAATAACAGAAATAGAAGCAGTACTTAACTCTAGGCCTCTGCTACCTGTGAGCTCAGATATTTCAGATCTTAATTACTTGTCGCCTGGTCATTTTTTGATAGGTAGTTCATTGACCTCCTATCCAGAATTAGATCTTTCAACAATTCCCATGAATAGATTAAAATTTTGGAATATGTGTTCAAAATTAAAGCAAGATTTCTGGAAGGCTTGGTCAAGGGACTATCTTGCTCAGTTACAGAGTAGACCAAAATGGCACCAGTCAAGCCCTAATATAAATATAGGTGACTTGGTGATTGTTAAACAAGAAAACATGCCCCCTTTGTCGTGGCCTATGGCCAGAATTATAAAAACATATCCAGGTCCTGACGGTAAAGTCAGGGTAGCCGATTTTAAAATGGGTGGCAAAGTTTATACTCGCTCTTATAGGAAATTATGTCCATTACCTGTTTAATTTTTACCAATAATATTAAATTGAATTTTGTGTAATTAATTGTTAAGTAAACCTGGTTATAGTTAGGTAAACCTGGTTCTAGTTAAGCAAACCTTCTTTATATAAGTTACATAGTTATGTAAAATCTCTCGCCCTGGCCTTTCGCCCCGGCCCAACTATGTTAAATCATTTTTAAGGTACAATAATTTAACATAAAATAACTATGTGATGTTAATTTAATTTAATAGCAACACTGAGGAAATATTACTATATAAGTAGTGTCAACTGTCAAAACTCTCTCTGTTCTTCTGATTCAGTGTTAAATTCTGCATAGTACATTTCTATTAAAGTAATAATTATATGAAGCACCATCTTTTATTCTACAATAAGAGTTATTGCTATTTCTAAAAACAAAAACATAGGAATGTTTCCTTGGAGTATAATTTGCTAACTTCAATATTTAGGATACTTATACTCCAGGGGGCATTGGTTTGAATCACCTGTATATCTACTTGAATAATAACATTGAGGTAAGGTATATTAATTTTTGTCGAAGCATTACTAGTCCCAGGTGGCACCTACAGGCCGGCGGCTTCTCCCCTGTCGCCAGAGGATTGACTCTACCAGTAGGTAGAGTATACACCGACTTGTTGTCCCCGCTAGCGCCCACAGGGCGGCGGGGTCTCCCCTGTCCCCGGCCGTGGCAGGGTAGTAGCACACTGACCTGCTGGTAGAGCTTGTCGACGCTGGCGGCCCAGAGCCCGGCGAGGCTGTCGTGCGGCAGGGCGGCGGGGTCTCCCCTGTCCCCGGCCGTGGCAGGGTAGTAGCACACTGACCTGCTGGTAGAGCTTGTCGACGCTGGCGGCCCAGAGCCCGGCGAGGCTGTCGTGCGGCAGGGCGGCGGGGTCTCCCCTGTCCCCGGCCGTGGCAGGGTAGTAGCACACTGACCTGCTGGTAGAGCTTGTCGACGCTGGCGGCCCAGAGCCCGGCGAGGCTGTCGTGCGGCAGGGCGGCGGGGTCTCCCCTGTCCCCGGCCGTGGCAGGGTAGTAGCACACTGACCTGCTGGTAGAGCTTGTCGACGCTGGCGGCCCAGAGCCCGGCGAGGCTGTCGTGCGGCAGGGCGGCGGGGTCTCCCCTGTCCCCGGCCGTGGCAGGGTAGTAGCACACTGACCTGCTGGTAGAGCTTGTCGACGCTGGCGGCCCAGAGCCCGGCGAGGCTGTCGTGCGGCAGGGCGGCGGGGTCTCCCCTGTCCCCGGCCGTGGCGGCCAGGGTACAGGCGGCGCGGGACACGAGGCACACGCAGCGGACGCACCGGTACAGAGTACTGGCGCAGTCGCCGCGAAGCCGCTCCACTAGCTGCAGGGGAAAATATATGTTTTTATTTATTATTGTCATTTATTTATTTATTGGATTACTAACATAAGATGCAGCACTTTTACACTTATATACCGGGTGTACAAAAGAACGGGACAGCTGATTTACAGGGTTGTTCCGACAGTGCACACACACAAACATATTTTGCTATGGGGCCAACATAGAAATCGCGAAAAAAAAATCAGCTGTTTCATACAAAATTGCAAAAGTGGTATTGTGTTACTAACAAGCTATGGATGTATATTGGTCCGAAATAAATGAATAATAACAATAATGATAATTGCACCTTTGTATGAAACAGCTGATTTGTTTTCGCGATTTCGATGTTGGCCCCATAGTAAAAGCTGTTTGTGTGTACTGTCGGAATAACCCTGTAAATCAGCTGTGCCGTTCTTTTGTACACCCAGTATATTACATTGTTACGATTTCGTACTAACTGTTCTCACATTTAGAGGTAACCGCAGCATACATAAAGTCGTTTAATACAAAAGATATTCAATTCAATTTATAGATTACAGACAATTTTCAAATAATCTTTCAAAAAAAAAAATCTTTCAAAATAATCTCTGATAGAAACGAGACAAAACATTTACGGACAATTAACACTTACCCTTTTTTTGTGTTTCAATTCCAATATTTTTGTCTAATCATTTTAAAAATATCTTAATTTTTAAATAAAGAAATGAGTTTCATCGTCAAAAAATTATCAAATACTCTTTTAGTGAATAGACAGAATGCTTAGAATTCACAAATAAATATCTAGAATCTAATTTGATTGTAAGTCCCACTGTTAAGCTCAGGTCCTACATAGAAGAAACACATGAGGAGCTTGGGCCATAACACAACCACGCTGGCCAAATGCGGGTTGGTGGGTTAAAGCGGTTGCAGGAACAACCAGGACCAACTGCTTAACGCGCAGGACGAAGCACGGAGGAGCTCGAGATTGTAAATGTTGATTAATCCTATAAGTATGTAAAATTCTCGACTCACAAATTTAGTTACCGTACTCCTCCGAAACGGCTTGACCGATTTTCATGAAGTTTTATATGTATTCAGTAGGTCTGAGAATCGGCTACTATCTATTTTTTTATGAGATTTTTTATTTTGTTTTTTTTTTATAGCAAATAACGTTTGTGGAGTCAGTTAGTATAATATACTAATCAAATATACTTACATAATACGTGATACTATACAAGTGAAATAAAATACATAGCTAAAAAGATAAACGTAAGAGATGATTTACACTCTTAGTTCCCAAAGTGGTCCAGGACCAGACCTGAGTCGATCGTGATTGATCGAATCACTTTGATTCGATCACTATTCATTCACGAGTGATCGGTTCGCGGGCCACAAAAAGATTCGATCACTGAGATCGATGTTGTATTGAATGACAAAATTTTCTATGTACACAGTGACAAAATCTAATCATCGTGATTAAGAATTTGAATTAATAACACAAAACGAACAAATACTTTATAAAAAATATTGATATTATAAATTTTATAATAGGTACTTAAATATACTATTATTTATAAACTCTAAACATAATTACGTGTTCATTATATGTATTTAACGCTATAACAACGCGCGCGCGACACGTATCGTACACAGTACCCAAAAGAAAGACCCGAGACCCACGTTGCGACCCGTGACGTGCGTGATTCACGACCCGTGAGCCATAGAATAGAACCGAATCATGTGTTGGAGTGCGACTCAAAAACACTTGAGCCGCACTCCAATCTCGCGAATCTCGCGATCGATCATTTGATCCTAATGGGTCGTGATCGACCCGGGTCGCGGGAAATGATCGATCGACACAGGTCTATCCAGGACCCCCAGGGGTCTACGGGAGACTCGACAGGGGCCTACATTGACGTGACAAAAACACATTTATTGCCGAATTTTGGGAATATGGTAGAAATGTATCTGAAGGGGGTCCACCGGAACCAGCTAAATTTTGAAAATGGTCTATGAGAAAAAAGTCTGGGAACCTCTGATTTACACCAATGTCTATTTACCTGTACGTCGATAGGCACTGTGTGGAGCTTAACCCCGGGCGGCAGTCTCCGCCGGACGCTCTTCAGTTGCTGCTGCAATGTGGCGCTCATTGTACTTATGACGTCGTGCAGTTGGCCCAACTCCTGTTGGCGCTCGGATGCCTGGAGAACGACAACGGTTGGGTAATATTGCACTTTAAAAATAGTGTAATAATATAATTATAATATTCATACTCTCACAGCCCAAAGTAAGCATCATTATGAGCTTGTGTTATGGATACTAGATATCGGAGAAATATTGATAATAATATGTATGTATACAGGGTGGTGCCGTCAATGCGACAATAAATTTAAACATGGGCTATATAAGTCCATAGAAATGGTTTGCCACTTTAAAAAATTTCGTATTCATTTCATAATTTCATGACATTTGTAAGGAATAGTGTAACGTTGGCAGCAATATTTCATACATATGTCATGAAATTATCAAATAAATACGATATTTTTGAAAGTGTCAAACCATTTCTATAGACTAATATAGCCCATGTTTAAATTTATTGTCGCATTGACGGCACCACCCTGTATAAATATAGCAACTGTACTAATATATATCTTCTGTGCAGATTTCAACTGTCCAACTATCACGGTTGACGACATACAGTCTGGTGACGGACAGACGGGCAGCGGAGCGTTAGTAACATGGTCCCGTTTTACGATTTGGGTACGGAGGCCTAAAAATGAAATGTTACCTGTAAAACTTGAGTCGGAGCCGTGGCGTTTGGTTACGGAGGCCTACAAATGAAATTTTACCTGTAAAACTTGAGTCAGAGCCGTGGCGTTTGGGTACGGAGGCCTAAAAATGAAATTTTACCTGTAAAACTTGAGTCAGAGCCGTGGCGTCAGCGTGCAGAGCGCGCGCCAGAGCGTCCAAGGCGCAGCTCGCGTGCAACACGCCCTCCCGCGCCACCGCCGCGCCTTCCACGGTCTGTAGGCTCAGCGCCGACCACATAGCCGACAAGTATGTCCAGCAACGCTCGATGCCTGAACGAGAACATTCAGTATTAACCCAGTTGTAGTCGTAAGAGGCTGATAAAGGGTTTCGTTTCTCTTACTGAGAAAGAAAATAAGATAAAATATGAAATTGAAAAGGAGATGTTAGATATTGGTACTCGAAAGCCCCCCACGATAAATTATATATTATGCGAAAGCTTATGTGTTGTAATATTAATCTGTAGATCATACCATGAACCTACTATCAGATACTGGCATTGTAAGAAGGTTATATTCTTGTATAATGTTGTATGTCAGTTTGTTTGTCCTTTGTTTTTGCTTGTCAAATATACCTATTCAATACAAGTTCATGGTCTCTAATTATTTAATTAAACAATATAAATACAACAGGTTATGGGCCCAGTACACCCAATATATCCATTCGTTTAATTTATAAATAGTGATTAAATAATAATGACTAGTGAACGAGGTGATAATAATAATATGTCTCGAGAAAGTTCGTCATCTTTTGTAAGTATAAAACCATTGACAGATAAAAGTTCTTACTCGCAATGGAAATTCAAGATGCGAATGTATCTTCTACACGAGAATTTATGGAACGCTGTAGTTGGTTATCCTGAAGATGATACTACAACAGAGTCAGTACGACAATTGCGTGATCTGAAAGCGATGACCAAAATATGTCTTACGCTGGATGGTGGTGCTATTACACATGCTCGCAGTTGCGAAACAGCTAAACAGGTTTGGAACACGTTGTCTAAAGCATACGAAGACAATGGTATGGGACGCAAGCTGTCTCTTGAACGGAAACTATACCGCTATCAATTGACTGATTTTTCGTCTATCGAGGATTATATAAATGCCGTTATGACAACTGTTCAGGATTTGGCTGATATCGGTAAGAAAATTGATGATTTATCTATTGGTGCAATATTACTTGGAGGTCTCACTACAGATTTTGATCCTCTTGTAATGGCTCTTGAAAGCTCAAACGTAGAGATAACTTCAGATTTAGTTAAGACTAAGCTATTGAATGAGATGGAAAAACGAGAATCTCGCGAGTCTGCTCTGTCTAGTTCTAGTTCTCATAGTACTTATAATAAAAGTCAAAAAGGTCAAACGATAATTTGCTTTAATTGTAAGGAGCCGGGTCATAAGAGTCCACAGTGTCCTCATAAGAGGAAAAGCAAAGCTAAAAGGAAGAACAATAAGACTACCGATTCATCTCTTTTATCAGCTTTGAGCACTGGCACGACGTTGAATGCCAATGATTGGTATATTGACTCTGGCGCGTCAATGCACATGACTTGTAACCGCAGTTGGCTATCAAATTATCGACCACTAGTAGACAAAGAAGTCACTTTGGCTGATAACAAACGTCTGTGTTCCGCTGGTGTTGGTGATGTGTTTTTACCTAAGTGTAGGGACTCTAAGATAACTAGTATTAGGGATGTGTTGTATATACCTAATTTAAGTACCAACCTTATCTCTGTAAAGAAGGCCGTCGACAAGGGTGTTACTGTTGTTTTTAATGAAAAAGGTTGTACTTTGTACAGGCATACTGATATTAAAATTTCAGGTACAAAGTTTGGGTTTGCTACTTTTTCTAATGGGCTTTACAAGTTTAAGGTTCCTCCACATGATACGATACAAGCTATGACATCGACAATGACGTCGACTAGTCAAGATGTCGATGTTGATGAGAAGTCTAGTATCTGGCATCGTCGGTTGGGACATTTATGCAGATTCAATCTCGAAAAATTGAAGAATGGGATGGCTTCAGGTATTAATTATTCTTCTTTAGACAGTAGTCCTTGTACTTCGTGCGTTGAAGGTAAACAAACTAGGAAATCTTTCAAAACTGTACAGTATAAAAAGGCTACGACTAAGTTGGAGTTGATACACTCAGATCTTTGTGGTCCACTTGAAGTTACTTCTTTAGAAGGTAACAAATATATGCTTACTTTCATAGATGATTTTTCTAGAATGATATTTGTGTATTTTGTTAAGTCTAAGACCGAAGTCAAAAAGAAATTTACAGAATTTCAAACTGAGGTCGAACGACAGACATCGTGTAAAATTAAGATTTTGCGAACTGATAATGGTACCGAATATGTCAATAATGAGTTCAAGTCTTATTTGGTTTCTCAAGGCATTGAACATCAGACAACCGTACCACATAGTCCTTCCTCAAATGGTGTAGCGGAAAGAACTAATCGTTCTATAAGCGAAAAAGCACGCTGTATGCTTCGTGATTCAGGCCTAAAGAAAGGTTTTTGGGAGGAGGCTTATCGTACTTCAGTGTATATTAAAAATAGATGCCCTCATAGAGCTCTAAATAATTTAACTCCGTACGAGCGATGGTATGGTGTGAAACCAAATCTTTCACATTTACGTATTTTTGGTTGCCGTGCTTACGTTCATATTCCTTCTTGTGAGAGAAAGAAATTAGATGCTAAAGCTAAGCAATATATTTTCGTAGGTTATTGTACAGATGTAAATACTTATCGGTTTAGGGATCCTTTGAACATTAGAAAACTAATTAAGGGTCGGGATGTAGTATTTCTTGAAAATTGTTTTTCGAATGGTGAAGTGAATAAAGAGTTACAGTCCACTGTTCCTAATAGTCGTGATTTTCAGAATACTCATCAGCCACTTTCGATGACAGAGGAGAGAATGGGTGAGATCGATGGTGATATTTTCTACGATTCAGATCCTGTTCCTTCTGTTTCTGCTGTAGAGCCATCATTGTGCTGTGAGGATGCTCAGGCTTCTACGAGTACTGCTATAAGCGAACCTAGGTACAATTTACGGAAAAGAAAGGAGGTAAGATATTGCCATACTACTAATTGCGATGACGTTGTATTCGATGATGAGCCGGTGAGTTATGCCGATGTTCTTGATAGTCCGAATAAAGCGCAGTGGTTAAGGGCAATGCAGGAAGAATACAATTCTCTTATTAAAAATAATACTTGGGATTTAGTAGAGAATACAAGACAAAAAGTTATTCCGTGCAAATGGGTTTTTAAGATTAAACGTAATACAGAGGGACAGATTAGTCGCTTTAAAGTGCGTTTAGTTGCGAAAGGTTTTCGAAAAAGTTATGGAATTGACTATGACGAAACTTTTTCTCCCGTTGTTCGAAACTGTTCTATTCGAACATTAATAGCGTTAGCTGCTAAAGAAAATTTGAAAATGCATCATTTAGACATAGATACAGCTTTTCTGAATGGTCACTTAGATGAGACCGTTTACATGGAGCAACCTGAAGGACTGACTGTAAAAGGACAGGAGTCAAAGGTGTGTAAGTTGAATAAGTCACTCTATGGCTTAAAACAGGCTGCAAGAGCTTGGAATAAAAAATTACATCAGGTTCTTGTCAAGCTGAATTATGTAAGGTCGAAATCTGAACCTTGTGTGTATATAAATAAGGATTCTGATAATTTTTGTATATTAGCAGTGTACGTTGATGACCTGATTCTGTTTTTCAAGGATGATTATCAGTTGAAGCATCTCATAGAAGGCTTAGAACGACACTTTGGTGTCAAAGACCTAGGCACTTTGAAATATTGTCTTGGGCTGAATATATCAAAAGACAATACTAGTGGTGACATTAGGGTCAATCAAAGACATTATATTTTAGATGTTCTAAAAAGGTTTAATATGGAGGACTGTAAAGGGGCTACTACACCTATCGAGTGCGGTCTTAATATTTTTGAAAATCAAGAGCAGGGGTCCGTTATTGACGTGCCGTACCAGAGGCTGATCGGTTGCCTTATGTACGTTGCCGTTAGCACACGTCCCGATATTGCGTTCTCTGTCAGCTATTTAAGCCAGTTTAACAAGTGTCCAACAAAAGTCCACTGGTCAGCAGCTAAACGAGTTCTGCAGTATTTAAAACATACTATAGACTTTAGTTTATGTTACAAACGGACAAATGACAAGTTGCATGGTTTTGTTGATGCTGATTGGGGGAATAGTAAAGATAGGCGTTCTTACACTGGGTTTTTATTTAAATATTCTAATGCGCCTATATCATGGGAGTGTAAGAAACAGCCTACAGTCGCGTTGTCCTCAACCGAGGCAGAATATATGGCCTTGTCTTCTGCGGGAAAGGAAGCAGTGTTCCTACGTCAATTTATTCGAGAAGTTTCGGGCGAATATTCTGCAGTGGTGTTACACAACGATAACCAAAGTGCGCTAAAGTTAGCGACCAATCCCGTCCATCATAATAGGACGAAACATATTGATGTCCGACACCATTTCGTCCGAGAATTGGTTGAAAATAAAGTTATAAGTTTGTCTTATTTACAATCTGATCAAATGATTGCAGATGCTTTAACAAAGGGTCTATGTCGCTCTAAGTTAATGAATTTTGTCATGGGAATGGGGCTTACGGATTAACTTTGTTATTTCTGTGTCTTTATGCCTGTACATTGCTGCATAGTAAAGTATATTTGTTTCTTATTCAATTTTGTTCACTTAACTTTTAATTTGTTCCGAGTGTTCGTGAATTCTAATATACTGTGTGTTGTTTGAGATATAGATTGTATAGTGAGTTTAATGTACCGAATGTGTGTGTAACTACAGATTAAGGTGGGGGTGTTGTAATATTAATCTGTAGATCATACCATGAACCTACTATCAGATACTGGCATTGTAAGAAGGTTATATTCTTGTATAATGTTGTATGTCAGTTTGTTTGTCCTTTGTTTTTGCTTGTCAAATATACCTATTCAATACAAGTTCATGGTCTCTAATTATTTAATTAAACAATATAAATACAACATTATGCTCAGAGGATCTTGAATATACAATTTTTTAGATTTTGTAACCCTAGCATTTTTGAGTAATTTTGAAAAGTGTATGCAAGAATTCTAAGCTTCTTATCAAAGTTTCTCTGACAAAATATAGTAAAAAATAAACTAAAATCATCATTATTAGTCAGAAACAAGTGCAGAAACCAATTTTCCATGTTCTTCCAGCATTTACAATAAAATATAATTGCAAAATAGTCGTAGGCTGAACCAAATCAACCCCATGCCTAGTTATTAAAAAAATATATGACAAGACAATAGACGACATTGACGTTTTGACCAGAATAAAATGTTATTTTTTATTTATATGCAGGCATTAAAAAATATAGTTTTTGTCTTTTATTTTTCTTATAAATATACTCTTTTTTCTCATATAACTTTTGTCTTGGGGGGTAGCTGAGTACCAGCCCCCATACATTTTCAGAACATGTCCTTTAAAGACTTTTTAGGGGCATTGCAGGTCGTCTTTGTGAAACTTAAGGCGCCAATAAGGCTGGTATATACTTCGGACAAAGATTAAACCTCGCAATTCAGCGAGGTAATGCGACCAGCATTATTGGTACACTTCCTGTTTCGCAAGATTTAGGTGCTGTTTATTATTTGTATGTTTTTTTTAATGTCACGTATTAAGCTTTGTAAATATTAGGTTAGTGTTATTTTTAATTATCTTAATAAATCCTGTATCTTATGAAAAAAAAATAAGCAACCCCCGGCCTTATTAATCATCATCTGTGTGCCCGGCCTTGTGACAGTGATGGACAATGAGAAGGCTGATGAATTAGCAAGGAAGGGCTCAGAAAACACTTACGTGGGTCCCGAGCCCTTTCTAGCACCTTCACAAAGTTTCATAAACAGACATAAATCTGAGTGGAATATAATACCGAGATTAAAACACTCCAAATCCTTCCTAGGGGAAGAGGTAGGAGGATGGAGTAAATACATCTATGCGAACGGTAGAACAAAAGCTCGCTTCTTGATTGGGGCGCTCACAGGGCATTTCGCTACTAACCACATGCTAAATGCAACTCTCCGCAACAAAACTTTGTCGAGCATGTGGCGAATGTCAGGAATCTATGACGCATCTCCTGTGTCATTGTGATGCCCTGGCTAGAACCAGAATGAGCCTTCTGGGAGTGGCATATCCAAAACCAGAAGACTACAGGCTCTTTCTGCCTTAAGATATAGTAAGGCTAATGGCATCTATATTCTGGACACAGAAAGAGTAAACGCAGGGGAGGCAAAAAGATCCCAATGCGTCGAAGTGCACTGTGACTTAGTCATGGCCCCACTATAAGATAAGATATAAAAGGCTTATAAAGTGTTTTGTTTCCCTTACTCATATGAGAAAGGAAAAAGATAAAATATGAAGTTGAAAATTTTAAGCAACCCTCGGCCTCATTAATCATTAATCTATTTAACAACATCTCATTTTAAGCCTATTCTTATGAGCCCAAACACGCTATTATCTGCTGTAAGTTTCTGGAGAATTAAACATCCCGCAGACTTTTTGATGATATAGGATCAGCTCAAGGTTATTTTGTCATGGAAATGTCAGCGAAGTGACAGTACACCTAATTTCAAATTATTCGGATCTGTGAAAGTTAGTAAAACTCTAATGTCATGTATAAAATGTGCTGATAGTCATGAAACGCCTGAACTGATCTTCATAAATTATAGCTAATAACCATCCTAACCACGCCAGCTTTCAAACAAAAAAACCGAATCAAAATCGGTCCATTCGCTTAGGAGCTAAGATGCCACAGACAGAAACACAGATACACAGACAGGCACGTCAAACTTATAGCAGTGTTTTACCTAGCATAGGTTTATTGAGCGTTTATAAGTATGGGCGTAAGGCGATACCTCTTGAACGTAGTTTCGGCGGAGATAGAGAGAGATATATTAATATATATTTTTTATTTTGATTTAAACTCTTTATTGCACCAAATATAAAAACAAAATAAATGTATAAAGTAGTATGAAAGGGAGGACTTATCTCTATTAGAGATCTCTTCGTCATGCGTGTGTGAGCAACAATCAGAAGTGACACCAGTGCATTTAATTTTTAATATGATCTATCCTAATAAAAATCTATCTAAAATAGAACAAATCCACGTCCTGAGGCGGGGATCGTACTCGTGACCCATCGGAATCCGAGCGACTGCTCTAACCTTCTGAGCCACCCAGGACTTGGGATATCCCTGTGAAATTCTTCTAGTCTATCTGTATTTGCGTTATGAGCTAACGTCCACCCTACAATGTCGGAATGTTCTATTTCAACATCCGAAACGAGTATTTTTACAAACACCTACGATTCGATTAAGTTGGGGAATTGCTTTTAAATATTCTTTATTTTGATTTTAACATTATTAAAAATGTTTGAAAAATTATTTACTGATAAAAATCTATCTAAGCTAGAAAAAAATGATCATCCTTCAAATCTATCTTTCAATATCAGAATACTATTATATTGTTTGAACCACTCACCGTCCAGAGAGCAGTTCTCGTCGAGCTCGTTGCTCTTCAGCAGCTGCGTCGCTGCATCCAGCGCTCGCTCCTGCTGCAGAGCGTCCGGCAAAGCGCTCGCAGCACGAAGAAGTATATCTGGGGTGCACGAATCTAGGGCCGCACTCCACATGCAGACGAGACACTGGAACAAAGTTTTTTTTATACAACTAGATGACAAACAGGCTGACGGCCCACCTGGCGGTAAGCGGTTACCGGCGCCTATAGACACCTGCAATAACAAGGAGAGATCACTTGATATTGCAGGTGCGTTGTCATCCGGAGGCCTAAGATCAAATGCCGTCCATGCCCAGTAATACACTGGCTACCTTTCCCTTCGATCCGAAACACAGCGTAATGTTTCACGGCTGAAATAAGAAAGGCGGTGGTGCCTACCCAGACGACCCTACATACAGGCCTACCGCCTAGTAAAATGATGTTTCATGTCCGGGTAGGTGTATGTACCTACACAATCACAAAAAATCAGGAACAATCTGCTGAGTCCGGGATAAATACAAAAAAATCGTCTTCATGTATAGTTTATTCGTACAAAATTCGAAATCATTCGTTAATTTCATTATTATTCAATAAGGCAATTTAACTGGCGACATAACGTCAATGAGCTTCAAGATGAACATTTGGCTGAGTTGCTGTCTATATAAACTCTTGTTTTGTACTACGAAACAATCAAATGGAAAGAAAATTAACTAGTTTGGCGCAGTCTCTACGATGCTACTTTAATCTGTTTGGAAAGTGCACGTATTCTAAAATAGCGTATGTGCATTCAGACAATTTTTTAAATTATTTATTCAAATCTTTCAATTTTACACATCTATAATATAGCTGCGGCTCACAAATTATCATGGTTTATCTGTCCGTAACGACTCGCTATTAATAATCTTTTAGTGTATTTTTAAAATTACATTTTTCTTCTGAACGTAAGTTTTGGATGCCGGCAGGAAATTCATTTATATAGCTAGGAATTATATAATTCATAATAGGAATTATATACGAGTGCCGTAAACATTATTCGTTTTAGGAAGTATAAATTTCTTATTGCCTATATTTCGCGCAGGTTGTGCGGTTCGTTATATGTTATAGGTATTTAAGTTATTTACAAACTTAACTTCAGTCATGATAGTAAATTTAATTTTTGTCATAAATATTCATGATTCTACAATGTCTAAATAAACCGATACACTTTAATTTTGGGACAATAGTTTTTAGTAGCTACTTACTAAGCAGCCATAACTACATTATTTCATACAGAGTGGTGCCGTCAATACGTCAATAAATTAAAACATGGGCTATATTAGTTCATAGAATTGGTTGCCACTTTCGAAAACATCTTATTCATTTGATAATTTCATGACATTTGTATAAAATAATATAACATTGGGCTGCATTATTTCATTTTTTTTTATACAACTAGATGACAAACAAGCTGACAGCCCACCTGATGGTAAGCGGTTACCGCCGCCTATAGACACCTGCCCGCCTAGCATGACCACCGAAACGCGATATGATAAAGCCATTTATCGCTTTGAACTGTCAAAAATCATTGGATATAACCGCCATCTTGAAATTTTATCGAAACTGCGAACTTGTATTGTATATATACATGTTCGAAGTTTCGATAAAATTTCAAGATAGTAGGTAGGTAGTAGGTCTGAGATTTGGATACTATTTTTTTTGCTTGACATTTTTTTTATGGCTAAACAACGTTTGCGGGGTCAGCTAGTATGATATAAACTAGAGATGACGAACCAATGGCACGCAACACAATATTTTGGGCACGTCATTGATCAGAAAATTTATTTTGCACTACGAAAAAGTCGATATAGGTATAGAAGTAGGTACAGTATGAAGAGCGACCGCGAGTGATCCCTCCCTACGTTAATTGATAGTATTTATTACTATTATTTTACCAATAATCACATAAAATTGATTTGATGGCACGTCTATGACATCATTAAACATTTCCTTAGAAAAATGGCACGCTGATACGAAAAGGTTCGCCATCCCTGATATAAACCTACCTGTATCATGTGTAGCTGGTACTCGAGCTGGCACCTGAAGCTGTACTGGACAGCCGTGTGCGTCTTGGTCACTGCTTCGCGGTCCCACACGTTCATCGCTGGGAACCTGAATGGATTATTTAGTTCATTATGAGTGAGTGAATGAATGAGCTCGGTGATCTAGTGGAATGAGAGTCAAACAAAATTTGTCATCTCCTCCGTAATTCGTCGTGCACGTTGAGACGTTTGGTCCCATTATAATGAAAATGAAAATATCTTTATTCAATTAGGCCCCCCAAGAAGCACTTTCGAATCGTCAACAAAAAACCATTACGTCTATCACATAAAAATAATATTAACTAACTAACAATTTCATAATGTTTGTCTCTTTGTCTTATCTGGATCTACGTAAGCTAAGAATGTTATAATGTCTGTCTATCGGTCTGTCTGTCGGTCCGTCTGTCCGTCAGTCAGTCTGTCTGTCTGTCTGTCTGTCAGTCTGTCTGAATTTACACTGGTTCCAAAAGTTGAACTACTGAGAAGATTCCGGCAACAAACTCGTGTAGTCACTCTTTTCAATTATTAAGTTAAAATGTTTAATAATACAGTAATAGTATTTAGCAGTGCAGTGTCGCATAAAAAAAATTATAAATATAAATAAATATATAATAATTATGTTTCAGTTTTACCAAGTCAACAAAAATTAAAAAATCGTAGACACGGTTAAACGCATTGTTGCATACAATTATTCATTTATAGTAGGTAGTATTTTATACATACACACAATATTTATTTTTATATGTCTTAAAAACAGACACTGTAAGAAAGGAGGTAAAGTTTAGCGGTAGCTTATGACCACCATTTACCATTTCAGATTATAGACAAAAATGTACTGAATCATAATTTCTAGAGATGGGCCGACTAGTCAGGAAAGCCGACTTTTCGACATCCTTCGTAGTCGGCGACTATTCGGCAAAATATGCCCGTTATAATCAGCGCAAAACAAATGAAACAAAACGATTAACTTGTACTTGTTTTTTATAATTTCAGTGTCATTAATTAACGAAAAATGGCACATACTTAACCAAATAACATGGCAATGGTAAGTAAGTAATGAGTATTCATTAAGTCGGATGTTTAGTGTTAAAAAGTCCTTTAATATATATTTATTTTTTTATCTAGTCACAATAGCGAGACATTTAAAAAAAAACAACATTATAGCAACGTATTATTCTAATCAGTGAGTAATTATGATGAAAAAAAAGCCCGAACACCTCCGACAATTACCTACGTATTAGAATGATCGGCATTGCCGATTAGTCGGCCGAATAGTCGGCAATTTGAAAACCGATTAGTCGGCAAATACTATAGTCGGATTAGTTGGCCCATGACAAAAAATTAACATAAAAAAAAAAGAAAAAAAAATTATTGCATAAAAGTGGCGCCAGCGGCGAGGCGACATTTAAAATAATTGAGTAATTTTTAAACATGCATGTACATGATGCATTGCATATCATTTCTCTAAAGTCGAATTTTTAATTAGACGAAGTTAAGTGACGTTTACTGGGTTGTCAGGTTTTGATGAAACAAAAATAGTGTTGTGACAAAGAGAATGAATGAAACAATCATATTAGGTATAAAATTAATATCCTAATAACATGTTTGTACTACAAAGTAGCGTAGGTAGCCTAGTGAGTGGTAAGAACGCCGGACTACCGATATGTACCGGGTTCGAATCCTAGTCATTTGATAATTTCATGACATTTCTATGAAATATTGCAGCCAATTTTATATTATTTCATGCAAATGTCATGAAATTATCAAATGATTAACATGTTTTCGAAAGTGGCAAACCATTTCTATGAAGTAATATAGCCCATGTTCTTCTTTTTTATTTATGGCCTCTCGTTATGACGAATTTTGCCGGTGTCAAGTAAAATCAATCTGCGAATAACTTTCGGCAACGTTGTACGGTGATTGGGCAAGACGAATTCGTTTTCCGGAATAAATGTAGTCGCCGGCCCGATAAAACAAAATGGATGCTGTCAGATGGCTGCGCACAACATTACACGTCGATCCCACATTCAGCCGACAACAACCATAGCCCATGTTTTAACTTACTGTCTTATTGACAGCACCACCCTGTATAACAATCATATTGAAAATAAAAAACTACGCTTATTACAATTGTTTTTGTTCATCTTTATCGGACATAAAATTATCACTGTCGCTGACGGTGACATAATTAAAATAGGTAGTAAAAAAAAGTTATTATAATTACCTACTTTCTGATTATAGTTTCTTTTTTTAGTATAGTATGTTATGATTAACAATGTACTCATTTATATCATCATTCATTCCTGTGAATGAACGAAAACTGAACGCATCACTATTACATTGAAGATGTCAACATTATTTCACAAAGTGACATTAGCCGCTGTCAGTTGACTTCGTCTGATTAAAAATTCGACTTTACATACATACTAAGAATAAAACTATTTTTTAAAATTAATTTAATAATTAATATTTTTTAAATAAAATGCTGTAACATTAAATTACGTTAATTCAATAAAGCATTTGTAAAAATACCTGAGATCAATATCTCTGATAAAATATCTCTTTTAAATTTGAATTGTTTTTATGGGTAACAGTTGCGTATATTTTCAGAATTTGTGACAAATAGCGCCAAATTCAAAATAAGGCAACATCCCAATTAGGCCCCCCAAGAAGCACTTTCGAATCGTCAAAAACACCCTTATGTCTAACACATAAAATAATATTAACTAACAATGTCATAATGTTTGTCTTTCTGTCTTGTCTGGATCTACGTAAGCGAATAATGTTATAATGTCAGTCTGTCTATCGGTCTGTCTGTCGGTCCATCTGTCAGCCTGACAGTCTGTGTCAGTCAGTCTGTCTGTCTGTCTGAATTTACACCGGTTCCAAAAGTTGAACATAAGTGAATATAGTTGAAGAAGTTAACATAAGTGAATATTATGGTTTTCCTTATAATTTTATAATGATTATAATTCTAGAAAAGTAAGTTTGCTTTGTTATTAAACATTTAGTTACTCAAATACTTGTAAATTGTTTAATATTTAGGTATACTTTATTATTAAAATGTTGATTACAATATTATTATTTTTTTCTCATAAATCTATTAGGTTTTGTTTGATTTTTTGTGTCATATTAATGATACTTAATTAGCAGTTTTAAATCAGGACTATGAAATGTACTCAATACTTTTTTACGAATACGATACTTTTTTTTCGATACTACTCAAGAGTACTGTAACGATACTTTTTATTGGAATTTCGTGTCCATCTGTCCATCCATACTGAACTAATATAGCCCATGTTTTAATTTATTGTCGGCACCACCCCACCCTGAATAACTCATCTCATCTGTAAGTTTAGTGCGAGGGTGAGCGATGTATGAATTTTTATTTTTTTTAAACTTAGATTTTTCACCACGTTAAGAGATGGAAAGAAAATATGTATGTAATGTGATGTGTATTTTAATGTCTTTTTTTTATTAATGCCATCAAAGAATTTACAAGAAATTCAATGTAGCATTTCAGAAAAATAACTCAAAACCACTGAACCGATTGTTTTGATTCAATTGTGTCTGTTAACCAGTATGTCCTTTCTAACCGCAATTGTATATAAAAGCCGAAGAAAACGATAGCGCGGTTCAGAGGAGTGCAGCGCCATCTAGTATCAGGCAGTAGAACTAGTAAAAGTATATGGTATTACGATCACAAGGTTAAAGACTCATTAAGCATACTATTTGCAGGTCTAATTGGTGCATGCTTTAATTATGCTGTTTAGAAACAAACTTGTGCTAAAGAAAACTTCGAAACTAATTAAAAAAAGCGTTCTGGGGCGGGATGCAAACCCGCAACATATATTTAAAACTTTTCCAAAAATCCATTTGCATTCAAGTACAAAATATTATAATAATAGTTAAATATAAAAATTTCGAGAAGTTCAGTGCGACATTAATCAGAATATTTTATGAATTATCTCAAAAACTGCTAAACCGATAGTATTTGAGCCTGAATGTAAGGTTTAACAATTTTATTGTTACTAACCAATCACGGGAGGAACATATAAAAATGTCGCGCTCACACTTACGCATACAATTTGTACGCTTTTGTGCTTTTCTGTATACAGGATTGTTTTTCCAAGTGGGCGTGGATGGCCAAACCCGAATCTACGAGGAATAGAGAAAAGTACTCAATGGAATCTCGAGGCCCGATTTTGAAGATAACTAACTAAAACTGCAATATTTCTAGCCACGAATCGAACCCAGTGATTTTGAAAAAAAAACACAACCTATAATATTACACTATTCGATAGTATCGCTAGTGAAGAACGAATTCCGGGAAGTACTGATATACGGCAAACTAAAAAAAAAACAGTTCATTTTTAGCAAAATCCTTTTTTTATTTTTCTTACACTCGTGCCTACCTATTAAACCTTATCCGACTTATTTTTCAAAAAGATCATTGTTTTCAATACATTGCTGGATTCGCCGTCTCAAGGATTGTGCTGTATTCTCTGCATGTCTTTTTTAACTCACTTCAAAAAAAGGAGGAGGTTATCAATTCGTCTGTATGTTTTTTTTATGTTTGTTACCTCAGAACTTTTGACTGGGTGAACCGATATTGATGATTCTTTTTTTGTTCGATGCGGAATAGTTCTCATTTGGTCCCATAAATAAAATTTGGTAATCCATTGGGTAGTTTGGTTTTTAAATTTAAAAAACTGGAAAAATTAAGTCGTCTACATATGCGAAGTTGCGGATATTTGCTTTTCTATGAATTTTTAGTGAAATGATACGATAGTAGAAAACAATATAAGCTCACGGTCACCCATCTAGCTTTGACCTTCAAAAGTTATCACTAAAAATTGTGAAAAAATAATTAAACAAAAAATAAAACCGACTCCAAAAAACTGAAAAGGATAAAATAATTAAATTTTAGTAAGTAGGCACTCATCCCCTAGGAACATATTTTTGGAGTTGGTGCTAAGTTGTTTCCAGAAACCATAGATAGTGAAGCACCGACTTCAAAAATATGTTCCTAGGGGATAAATGCCTACTTACTAAAATTTAATTATTTTATCCTTTTCAGTTTTTTGGAGTCGGTTTTATTTTTTGTTTAATTTTTTTTTAAGTGTATAAATAAATAATATTCATACAAACACACCTATTATCTAAACCAAATTAAGCTTCATTAAGAGCTTGTGTTATAAATACTACATAACGGAGATACGAAATATTGACAATAATATGTATATAAATATTAGTAGCATACTAAATAAACATATAATCCATGACTCGTGAAAAAATGCGTGTACTCATCATACAAACATCGGCTCCTACCGGGATTCGAACCCGGGACCCCAGACCGAGTAACCTGTATAGCAAGGGGTACAGACCACTCGGCCAGCCGGTCGTATATCATTACTTCCCAGAATTCGTTCCTTACTAGCGACACTATCGAATGGTGTGACAGTTTAAATCATCGGGTTCGATTCCTGGCTAGGAATATTGATTTTTGAAAATCCAAATATGCAATTTTAGTTTTCTTTGAAATCGGGCCCGAGACTCCTTTGAGTAGTTTTCTCTATTTCTCATAGTTTTGGATTTGGCCATTCACGCCCACTTGACAAATTCATGCTGTATACTTCAGCTAACTTAGATAAAGAATAAATTAGGACAAACCACTGGCCCTAATTCGGGTAATCACATGCTAAGTCTAAATTTAAGTTCGATGCATTTCTTTCTATCAAAAGGAATACGAAAAGGATGGCTGCCAAATAATTTGACATTTAGAAACGTGCGTTCAATTTTCGACCTTAATGAACGTGATAAAATGCAGTGTTTAGGAGGCACCTCCGTACATGCCGTCTAAAATTGTCTATGGTTTCTTAGAAATCTATCTAAATTTAAGTGACAGCTCTAAACAGATTCTTGCTATCTTTTTCCTATGACTTATTGCGAGAAAGAGATATACTGTACTTAAATTTAGAATTAAAGTGTGTTCCCAGAATTAGGCCCAATGTCATTTTTATATGAGTGATGAAGAAAGGTAGCGAGTGAAGGGACAAACCTATACACAATGACATTTGATTTGTTTACATACATTATTTAACTACGTTGCCACTTTCTATTGTTTCTGGAAACAGTTTAGCACCAACTCCAAAAAATACTGTTTTATGAGATAAGTACCTACTTCAATTTAATTATTTTCTTCTTTTTAGTACTTTGACATTCCCAGTTCTGTTCTTTCCTTCTGAAGATAGATATAAGTTCTCTATTTAACACAAATGTGGCGGTAAACTTTATTTAAACTATCAAAGACAAACATACCTTTCCCTGATTTGTCCAAGGATAATTTCAGCCTTGGTGTTGAGGCGCTGCAAGAGTAGAATCAGCAGTATCGCGTCGTGGTCACCTGAAAAAAAAATTCATAATTATCTCAGTCTCTCAGATAATTGTCTCAGTAAGATTATGAAATTAGTATCTCCCATTTTTATTTTTGTCTAATAAGTGACATATAACAGTATTGGAGTTGCTGTCTACATATAGCCATGTCTTCAGTATTTCTTTATTTCTACTTTTATTGTATTAAAATGCTGGCGTGACACATTTCAATGCTTCTTGGGAGTATTTGACACGAAATATATGATGACAGTCACTTTATGTAATGCTTGATGAGGTGGATAACCACAAAAAGTTTTCATCGTATTTCACACCACAATCACTTTTATTATAATAATCTTTTAGTTGCACGTCAACACAAACACTTGAATAATAAACTACGCCGCTTTTAAACTCAATGTTCGATCTGACACAATTTTTAATTATCTAGTCTAAGTGTATTTTTAATGTTTTTGTGTTAATTTTATAGATGCATTATTTTTTTTGGTTTGTTTTTGTTTGTACTGTACTGTTTTTGTTTCTTATTATTATTATTTTTGTTATTAAGGTCAAATAATTGTATATAGTGCATTATTAACCGTAGGCCCTGCCAGAAGACCAGCGCCACAGTGACATTTGTCGCTGTGACATTATGCTGAGGCAGTGACCTAGTTGGCCCCTATTTATTTATTTATTTTGTTTGTAACCATAATTTATATAATGGCCAATAAATGTTTTCTTTCTTTCTTTCTTTCTTTATATAATAAATCTAATTTTCCTTTTCACGTGAAAATGTTCCTGATTGGCTGTCTCGTGTTACTTTTGACTATTGATCACTGACATCTTTGCATTATCTGCAAAATTGTGTCTGAGCAAACATTGCTGTATCTTTGTGAAATAAGAAGTGTATGTACAATTTTTTTTTTATACAAGTAGACGACAAACACGCTGACGGCCCACCTGATGGTAAGCGGTTACCGCCGCCTATAGACACCTGCAATAACAAGGGAAAATCACTTGATATTGCAGGTGCGTTGTCATCCTGAGGCCTAAGATGAAATGCCGTCCATGGCCAGTAACTACACTGGCTACCTTTCCCTTCAATCCGAAACACAGCGAACTGTTTCACGGCTGAAATAAGAAAGGCGGTGGTACCTACCCAGACGACCCTACATACGGGCCTACCACCTAGTGCAATATGAAAATTATTGCGATAAACATTAAAGGAGAGGACCATGAAATATATGAAGGATGGCCTTAAAATAATTTTAATTTTGAACAGCAATCCTGCTGGCCCACATCGTAGCGGTGGAATGCCCCAATCTCCTCATGTGTTTCCCCATGTAGGAAGGCCTGTGCCCAGCAGTGGGACATATATAGGCTGGTGACGATAATGATGATATATCTACACATTTGATTACAAAGTATGTGATGCTATTAAGTAGTAATTATGGTATACAGGGCGGTGCGGTCAATACGACAAGAAATTAAAACATGGGCTATATTAGTTAAAAGAAATAATATAACATTGGCTGCGTTGTTTCATACAAATGTCATGAAATTATCAAATGAATAAGATATTCTTGAAAGTGATGATGATGAATTCATACCGATATTATAAATGTGAAGGTTTCTCTGTACTTGAGCCGCCATAAAGAGATATGATGTCTCACCTTGATCCGGCATAAAGTAGTATATTTCACCTTGAGCCGTCATAAAGTGGTATGATATCTCACCTTAAGCCACCATAAAGTGGTATGATATCTCACCTTAAGCCACCATAAAGTGGTATGATATCTCACCTTAAGCCACCATAAAGTGGTATGATATCTCACCTTAAGCCACCATAAAGTGGTATGATGTCTCACCTTGAGCCTTCATAAAGTGGTATGATATCTCACCTTAAGCCACCATAAAGTCGTATGATATCTCACCTTAAGCCACCATAAAGTGGTATGATGTCTCACCTTGAGCCTTCATAAAGTGGTATGATGTCTCACCTTGAGCCGTCATAAAGTGGTATGATATCTCACCTCAAGCCGCCATAAAGTGGTATGATGTCTCACCTTGAGCCGCCATAAAGTGGTATGATATCTCACCTTAAGCCACCATAAAGTCGTATGATATCTCACCTTAAGCCACCATAAAGTGGTATGATGTCTCACCTTGAGCCTTCATAAAGTGGTATGATGTCTCACCTTGAGCCGTCATAAAGTGGTATGATATCTCACCTCAAGCCGCCATAAAGTGGTATGATGTCTCACCTTGAGCCGCCATAAAGTGGTCTGGTAAACAAGCAGCCAGCATATCAGCTCTGGCCCTGGCCTGAGCCAGCTCCAACGCCCTCAACTGAAGGTCTATAGACCTGGTGGAGGCTCTAGAAGCGTGGACCAGGGAGCCCAACTCCACTGGGGGGGAGCTACGAGTCGTCGGCTCTGGGGTCGAGTCCTGTTCTGACGGAGCTGGAGAACCTGGAACGGAGAAATGGAAAAGTTACATGACGCTGCCTTGCGATTAGTAAAAAGATTAATAATAAATATCAGATTGATACGACGTTTTCCAACTAGAACTGAACATAACCTCTTATTACCGACTTCTTAATTAAAAATACACAGCTCAAGCCCAAATGTAATGGCAGTTAAAAATTATAATAAATTACCTGACAAATTAAAATCAGAAAATCAAGACAGAATTTTCTTTAATTAATTAAAAATACAATTACTAAATAAATGTTACTACAGTATGGACGAGTTTTTTAACGGTAGAAAAATGTAGGTAATGCATACAATAAAATAAATACCTAATTATTAACTGATCGGCGATAAATTAATTGACATTATGAATTGACAATTTGAACTAACTTGTATAATTGACATTTTAACTCACTAGTGACATATACTCAAATTTCTCTGTATATTTGATTATACAAATATTTATTATATTGACATCTTGTAGTAAATTATTTTAATTATTATTTGTAATTAAGGTTCAATAATCATAAATTGTATACTACTAACCGTAGGCCCTGCCAGAATACCAGCGCCGCAGTGACGTTTGTCGCTGTGGCATTATGCTGAGGCAGTGACATAGTGGCCTGTTACTCTTATTTCTTTCCTTTCTTTTTTTTCATTATTATTATTATTATTTATATACAAGGTGTACCCAAAAAAAGAAATTCTTAATCGAAAACTCAAAATGAAAATGTCACTACTGTAGTAATCGGCTGTGAATGTCATTGAACCTCAAATTACTAGTGTACAACCTAACCTAGTACAACCTAAAATTACTAGAAGCCGATTACTAGAGAAGCGACATTTTCATTTTGAGTTTTTGATAAAGAATTTCTTTTTTTTTGGGTAAATCTTATACACCTTGTATTTGTCAATATTAGTTGGCCAATAAACGCTTACTTTCTTTCTTCTCCATCACACTGTAACGCTACACTCACCTTGTTTAGACTCCAATTGCGTCCTAATCTCGTTGTACTGTTCAGTCATTTTCTGCACCAATTCTCTGAATTTCAGAATGGTGGAGTCACGGTCCATTATGGTTTCCAACGCCGCCTCTCTCTCTCGCACCGACTGTGTAAAGAGGTGAATATTCATTTATTCACTATTAAGGGAGATGTTTCATATCCGGCTAAGTAAGTATATGTACAGTGTCTCAAAATAACATAAAAAATGTAATGAATCCGCGAAAAATACTAATAATTCGTTTTCATGTATAGTTTATTTGTATAAAAGTTAAAATTTTTCGTCGATTCAACCGTTATTTACTAGGGCAAATGGCAGGCGTCATAGAAATCAACTAAACTTCAACAAAGTAGGGTTGCTTGATATACATCGATATTTTCGATCTATGTTAATTTCATCTATATTAATTTAATTAATTCAATATAATTTCATATACTTAATTTAAAATAAAACAATTTACAATAACTTATTTCAATTTAGTTCGATCAATTCAATTCAATCATTTATTGCTCTCATGTTGCACGATGGTGGTAATAGTGAATAGTGTCAAACATGAACCCTATAAGGCTACTGCAATATTCATCCAAATTTCATTTATTAAATAAATTATAAGTCTTAAAAAATAATAAGAAAAAAAAATAATTAAAATTATGTACTACAACATGTCAATATAATAAATAGAATAATATTTATATAATCAAATATAGTCAACAAACAAAGTGACATACGCGCCATGATGAATATTTGGCTGTGTTGCAGTTTTTTCTTCAAACATTCTAGGTTTGTAAATAAATAAAATGGACAATTGATCACTATTCCGCATATTTTACCTATTTTTCAGTACAGTGTACAAACACCTGGCCGGGTCTCCATACATATTTAAACCATTTCTTTTGTTACAATAAGGCACAAGAATACAGTAAGGCTATGTCTTAGATTAATTGTACAAATTCACCTTCTCAAAGTTTTGTGAATTTTATTTACAGCTAGTGAAATGTATATTAAATTTACAAACATTCAAAAACCTAGACAATATGACAATAAATTGAAACATGGGTTATATTAGTTCATAGAAATGGTTTGCCACTTACAAATATATCTTATTGGACGGCGACATCTTATTGATTTTAATTTTAATTTGGATTGTAGGTATTTTTAATTTTGATGTTAAATTGATTTTTATTCTTTTTCAATTGTGTTTTTAATTTGATTTAAGTAACATAATAATGAATTTAAGTAAGTTACTAACATCAATTTCTGTGTAAAAACGTATATGGGTGTGATTTGCCTGAAATAAATGAAATTTTATTTAATTGAAGGCGATCATGGCGGGTGCTGTGGGTCAGAGTTGCGTGTTGCCTAGCAACGGCTTCAGAACTTTGCATGTAGGACGGTGGTGCAACAATAGACAAACAGCCGAAGTAGAAATGCTCCTACGAGGTGCAATAGAGACAAGTAATGCAGGAAAGCTCCTAAAACCTGCTTTTTTCAAGCCGGTTATAGAAGTCCCGTCGCACTATTAATAATAAAATTCATGTATATGTATGCATATATTTATAATAAAATTCCTAATAAAATAACAGAACTGAATGTAAATCATTCTAAATCTAGATTGAAATCTTTGTTAATAGAAAAATGCTATTATTCTGTAAATGAATTTCTAAATGACAAATTATAATTTATGGAATACTATTAACTTATTTATTTAATATTAGCCATTTTTGATAAAATATTTTGACATTAACTTAAATTTTATCGCTATATTTTTTTTGACATACTTACTGTAATTTTGGGACATTTAAATATTTATTATTGTGATTTATTGTAAATTTAATTGAATGATTTCTAACATGCGAATGTTTGTTTGCTTGACATTGTAACTGTAGATTTTAAATTAATTTAAACGTATTTGTATGCCTATTTGGTGGAACATAATGATCATATTTATTATATTTTTAACATCTTTTGTACCTAATTATGTTTAAACAAAATAATTTTGATTGATGGATTGCACTGACCTCCCTAGTGGCTGCGTGCGCCATCTCCAACTCCTCGCGGAGGTCCATCTCCAGTTCCCGGTTGGACTCGACCAGCTGTTCGTGGACTTCTTGCAGCGCTTCCAGCTCAGCCACGTCCTGTTTGAGCTGATCCACCTGGAAGACGATATACATTTTGATTAGTATTTATTTTAGGTTGAAGGTTCCGGTGCACACATGCACTCCCTCAAAACCAAACTCATACAGGAGTCCACCGAACAATGGCTAAGGACACCTGGTTTGATACACTCAAAGTATATAATACATGGCTACTATGCTAAACGAACTGAAGAGCTGATAAAGCTCGGCAGGAGTAACGCGAGTGCTATGATTAGAGCTTTGACAGGCCACTGCAAACTGAACACACACTTATTCAACCTAAAACTAAGTGACTCGGATGTTTGCAGATTCTGCGCACAGGAGCGCGAAACCCCAATGCACCTCCTTTACAACTGTGGACCTTTTATCCACAAACGAAGCCTTCAGCTGGGGAGACACACTATTGACCCAAATGAAGTTACGACCCTTGAGGTTGGGAAAATCCTAAAATTTATGGAAAGTGCCCAAATCAAAGCTTTATTATAAACTATTGGTGGCAAGTCACAATAGATCTTTTAGGCCGCAGTGACAAATCGGTCTTAACAAGACTGAAAAGCCCCAAATACAAGATAATAATAAGATAGGTATTTATTCACAATACTTAGCCCCTTCTTAGATTACGATATTCGCAAGAGACGATACCTCAGTCGCATACCAATAGGATACTTGTTCGCTACTCGACATTCATACATTACGCTACTGAAAACAAAGACAATACAATTTGACATTAAACTTCTTGTTCCGTCGCCATTTTAAAAAAAATCTTAACGGGTAACTCTTGACCTTCATCTCACCTGATGGTAAGTAAGATAAGGCCGACGATGGAAGCGAGCTACACCCTGATTCCTCAACCACAGAGGAACTGGCTATCTTACCTCCAACTGCCGGAACACAACAATGCTGTTAACATTATTGCTATGGCGGCAGACTTAGGTAAGATGGTGGTAGCTAGCCAAGCGGACTACCACCAACCAAACCGAGCAGAGAATTTCTGCCCGCACGGGAATTCGACCACTAGACCACAGAGGCGGTCAGAGGAGGCTATCTTGCCAAGATTTGAAATAAGGAGACGCGACACGGCGTCGACCGACATGGCGAGTATCGCGCGACTAGTAGCGGACGCGTAGGATACCGCTAGCGTAATGTGCCACCGCTATACACATGGGATGTTGCCTAAGTTGCCTAGGCGCTATTTTTCACAAATTCGGAAAATATACGTTATTATTACCCATAAAAACAATTCAAACTTTAAAAAAATTAAATATTGTTGAAGTTGTACTGTATTGAAAATTTAAAAAATGGTCATATTTTTTTTTCAAAATTCATCAAAACTGTTAATGATATTAGATTGCTGACATCAATTAAAACAACTATTATTATGACAACTATTAATAGAAACAAAGTTAATACATAGTTATTATTAATTTTGTCAGTATGCCCATACATTTCTTAGTAATATGGGAACATGTGACGTCACCTGTTGCGCAGATTTTCCATGGAGCGTTTTTGGATGACGGCGCATCGTCCAAAAACGCTCCATGGAAAATGCCTTCCTAATGTGGGTCATCTTTCTATTTTGAATTAAGTATATTATTTTGTATTAAGTATATTGTAGTCGCCAGGATTGCGAAAGGTCGCGGGTTCGATTCCTGCCTCAAGACGTGAAATTTTTCTAGTTTTATTATATTTTAATTACTAAGTAATTTTTCAAACATTTATAATAATGTTAAAATCAAAAATTAAGAATAAGTATATTATTCCATCATTCTAAAGCAATAAGCATACAGTTATAGAATATTAAAGTTTACCAAAAATGGAAAGCTTTGTTTTGTTTCATAAATTTTAAAATAAAAAACATAATTTACATAAAATAAAAAGATGACCCACATTAGGAAGGCATTCACACTACTCGGAGAACTTCCTTGGTTTTGTACACGGAATAAAGATTTCTTTGAATAGAACCAAGTGATGTAGGAACAATATTTACATCCTCGTACAAAACTGGAAATGTAATCGGTAATGTGCAAAGAAAAATTATTTCTTAATACATTACCAGGTTTTGTGCGAAGAATATTTTTTCCTTGTACATTGCTGGTAATGTAACTCGATAATGTACGAGTAACAAGGGTCAAAAACATCTTATAAATCGAACCCGCGACCTTTCGCAATCCGGGCGACTGCTCTAACCAACTAAGCCACCCAGAACTTGGGATATCCCTGTGAAATTCTTCTAGTCTATCTGTATTTTCGTTTATGAGATGAGCTAACGTCCACCCTACAATGTCAAAATGCTTCAATGTCGAATTCCCGCCTCAGGACGTGAAATTTTCTAGTTTTACATTTTAATTACTAAGTAATTTTTCAAACATTTATAATAATGTTAAAATAAAAAATTAAGAGTATCTTATTAATTTGATAATTTCATGACATTTGTATGAAACAATGCAGCCCATGTTATATTATTTCATCGTGTATACCATAATTACTACTTAATAGCATCACATAAGTTGTAATTAAATGTGTAGAAGTGTCTTACACGAAATAATTCGGACTTGAACCCAGAAATATTGATATAGTGGACAAGCTCCCCGATTGTGAACGGTCATTGAAGGTCTCACCTGGTCTTCAAGGGCCATCTTCTTCTCGGCCAGTTGCTCGACCATTTCCTCGGCTCCCAGCGCCGCGTCGACCTGTTCCCTCAGATCAGCTACTTGGGCTTCCAACTCCTCGACCCTTGACGATAGCTTCTCTTTCGTCCGGCTGAGCTCCGCTATTTCTGACTTATACTGTTCTATATCCTAGAAGTGACAAATGAGTTCTATGTAAAAGTACAAAATAATTTTTGTGCAGACGGAAAGCTTGGAGCAAAATTGGAACCAAAATGGTCGCGTCTGTGCGGTTTCAGAGGAACTTTCTCCCGCGTACACTCAGGTTGTGGAATGAGCTCCCTGCAGGTTCTCTCGAACGAGTACAGCATGGGGTTCTTAAAAAAAGTCGTAAAATAGTTATTTGTTCAACAAGTGAGCAAACTTATTTTCTGTGGCGAGTGCTGATGTTAAATCACGAACCAGCGAAGTAGTCTAAAATTGAATCACGAACATAACGAGTGAATCACAATTAAACTACTGAGTGCAGTGAGTGATTTAAAGGCAAAAAAAAAGGGACAAAAAAAATTTGCTCTCGTGTGAAACATACAACTTTTCACATCTCCAGCGAGAATATTGTTATAAGTAAGAAACACCAACAATATTAATTTAGGCGTTAAACAATGATTTTCATCACTCAGTGAACTCATTTTTGTAATTAAATTAACAAAACAATCACAATTAATTACAAACACAAGTCGAAAAATCAAAACAATCTGAATTTATTTTTCCCGCTTTGTCCACAGATTATATAGACTATTTTTGAGTTGCGTTCCGAAATTACAGTGCATGTCATTTTTTTGAAAAGTAAATACCTATCCTTCGAGATTTTACGAGGCAAATGAGCTATTTTGCTGCTGGAGAGGTGAAAAGGTTTTCACAGGATCGGCAACGAGGAAGTGATATCCTTGGTGTTGCAAGCGTCCATAGGCTACGGTCAGCTTGTTTGCCATCTAGTTGTATAAAAAGAAAATGTATACTATGACGTCAAAGTGCATATCGGATCTCCTAGTCTAGAACACAACGCGTAGTTGTAGTAAGTTGTGTATTTTTCAATATTTTTGCTATAAGGTTACAAAACAATTACAGTGAATACACAAAAACACACGAAACACAGTGTGTTTACAGTGTAATTACTGGGCACGGACGGCATTTCATCTTAGGCCTCAGGATAACAACGCACCGGAAATATCAGGTGATTTTTCCTTGTGGTGTCTATAGGCGGCGGTAACCGCTTACCACCAGGTGGGCTGTCTGCTTGTTTGTCATCTGGTTGAATAAAAAAATTATTATGTATATTCTCTTGACGCTTTCTTCTCATCCCGTAGTGTAAACAAAATCTAGTCATTGAGTTGCGACCGTCTTGCACTTCTGCAACAAAGAAGTGGTTTAACTTGTATTGTTAAATCTATTAGTTTGTTCAAATATTTTTTTTTTCATTAGCTATTTTTGTGTCTGAAGAAAGAGAGAGAAAATGAATATTTATCTTTCTATATGGTTAGCGGTTACCGCCGCCTATAGACACCTGTAATAACAAGGAAAAATCACTTGATATTGCAGGTGCGTCGTCATCCTGGGGCCTAAGATGAAATGCCGTCCATGTCTAGTAATTACACTGGCTACCTTTCCCTTCAATCCGAAACACAGCGAACTGTTTCACGGCTGAAATAAGAAAGGCGTGCCTACCCAGACGACCGTACATACGGGTATATCACCTAGTGAAATTTAGTTACCTTCTGCATTTTCTGCATGGCATGCTTATCATGCGCGGACAGATCCCTGAGTCGGACCAGCGTGTCTCTGAGCCGAGTGTTCTGTTGCTGGAGCTGCCTCATCTCGTACCCGGTCGCCTCGCCCGTTGTGTACGGGTGCTCTGTCATAGCACACACGTCACGCAAGCGAACTAATAACTGGAGAGCACTCGTAGGAGAGATGTCGTGTGCCAGTCTATGTCTAGTTCAGTCTAGTTTCCTACTGTCATTGCGTACAGGCCCGCTGCGTACGGGTGCTCTGTCATTGCACACACGTCACGCAAGCGAACTAATAACTGGAGAGCACTCATAGGAGAGATGTCGTGTGCGAGTCTATGTCTAGTTGAGTCTAGTTTCCTACTGTCATTGCGTACAGGCCCGCTGCGTACGGGTGCTCTGTCATAGCACACACGTCACGCAAGCGAACTAATAACTGGAGAGCACTCGTAGGAGAGATGTCGTGTGCCAGTCTATGTCTAGTTCAGTCTAGTTTCCTACTGTCATTGCGTACAGGCCCGCTGCGTACGGGTGCTCTGTCATAGCACACACGTCACGCAAGCGAACTAATAACTGGAGAGCACTCGTAGGAGAGATGTCGTGTGCCAGTCTATGTCTAGTTGAGTCTAGTTTCCTACTGTCATTGCGTACAGGCCCGCTGCGTACCGGTGCTCTGTCATAGCACACACGTCACGCAAGCGAACTAATAATTGAAAAGCAATCTTAGAAAAGATGTAGTGTGCGAATCTGTGTCTAGTAGAGTTGCATCTTACATTCCGTATTTAATAGTACGGTACTCAATCATAACGAAGTAATAACTGAGGAGCAGACATAGGGGAGGCGATGTTATGTGCGAGTATGTGTCTAGTCACTTCTTCATTGCGAAAAGATGCTCTGTCATAGCGAGGTAACAGCTGACTAACAGTGATAGCAGTCATAGGAGAGGAGATGTCATGTGCGAGTCTATGTCGAGTCGAGTCTAGTCTTTTTTGTCGTTGTGTACTGGTACTCAGTATCTGCAAACGAATAACTCACGACCAGTAATAGGAGAGCAGGAGAGAGGAGTTAATGTGCGGGACTACTCGGTTCTTCCGTTGCGTCAGGGGCTCTGTCAAAATGAACGATCCGTATTGTAGGCGACGCACACCGAATCAGTTTAGTCTGTGGCTATTGAGTCGCTTTATTTGTTTTAATGTTGCCTATTCCTAAACGAAGGGAGGGCGCGGGGCGCGGAAGGACGTGTCTTCCTCTGTTTTAAAATCTTAACGGCAGTGCTCACCAGTCAACCGTATTAGCTCCGCGTCTCGCGCTCTCTCTGGTACTGTTTTTTTTTATAATAAGCCAAAGATTTGTAAGCCTGTATTTAAAGTGAGTAATAAATTCTATAGTTTGGTGATCAATAATCGTGTGACTTTATTTTCGGCGCTGCCCAAACGCAGTCTACACGTATTATAGGAGAGGCGATTTCATGTGCAACTCTAGTCATATCCGTTGCGTACAGGTCACAGGTGTCTCTGTCATAGCAAAATAATAATTGGAGAGCAGTCATAGGAGAGACGATATATGCAAGTCTGTGTCTAGTCTAGTCGGTTATTCTGTGGCATACGGGTGCTCTGTCGTAACGAAAAACGAGTCGTGAGTCTCGACAAAGTCTCAAGGAGAGAAGAATATTGATATAGACACAAATATGGTAGTCCTTTGTCACACTACTATGTCAGAGTTGTATGATTAAAAAGTCATTTTAGTCAAAAAACATAATCATTTCATGGCATGGGAAATTTAAACAAAAACACAACCCATATAACATATCACATGCAAGAAAAAAATATCAAAAATTTTGGCATATTCACTGCTTAGATTTATTTAATTAGATTTCTGCATTTTGATAATAAAAATAATATTTATAGGATATTTCACTTTTTTCATTGACCCACTTAAGGCATGTATGACTCATGGAGTCGGTCACAAAAGTGAATTCCAGCTAAATAACATTAGTAGCTATAGAAACATTATACGACTTAACTGTTTTGGTTTCGTACTTAGGTTCATAATAAATTCAATCAATCAGTGCAGCAGCAGTAAACATGCCATCTCATAAAACATTATGTAACTATTCGACAGATATTAGTGTTAAAATATATTTAACATAATAATGATACTATGTGATTCAAAACATATGCATATATAAATAAATATAGTGTATAGATACGTGCACGCAAGAGCTGTGTATGTACTTCTAAAAAATAAATGAAAATATATTATTACATAAATATATAACAAATATAACATCTAAAGCAACATATATACGGCTGTGTGTGCTCTTTTATTCGAAGTAGTAACCCCGTATCCGCGGATACAATATTTATTCATGTCTAAAAAATATCAGCGATTATAGCTTGTTCTTTTACTAGAAAAAAAAACATACTATTTGTGTACAACTGCGGTCTAAAAATGTTTACCACCTTAAGGTTTATATTTGCATGCACAAATTTGTGTCACACACACAATGATTTAATTTGATTAAATTTAAGATAATTGATTTGATTGATTGATAATTGATTTTTTCGATTTGATAATTTCCTGACATTTGTATGAAATAATATAACATTGGTTGCATTATTTCATAGAAATGTCATGAAATTATCAAACGAATTACGATGTTTTTGAAAGTGGCAAACTATTTCTAGGAACTTATATAGCCCATGTGATTGTGTGTGTTCTGTTCTGTTGTGTGATTTATTGTCGTATTGACGGCCCACCCTGTATACTGAGCATTTATTAACAAATATATCCACACATACACTTCAAATCGCTGGGTACATTCAAAATATCCGCGGATACAAGGTCCGTCCTGCAGCTGATATCTCAAGACGACACTAGTTGGTGTATAAATATATTATAAATAAAACTGATGTATGTAATAGAGATATACTGACTGAACTGTTGCTTACCGAATTCACTTGGACATGAGGCTTTAATAAAACGTTTTGTTTAATTGTCTGTCAGTATATCAGCTCACTTCATCAAAGGAGAATGGCATTTGGAAATCCATTCTATATTGACGGAGATATGTTATATTGAATGTACTATCAGCAAGAAAATTCTAAATTTATTTAACTATATGGCCGAGTCTAACAAACCCTTTTTAAAATCACTTTACGAAGTCTTGTATAAAAAGTTTATTCAGAGATTTTTTTTGCTGACTATACTTGGACAGCAAGCCAAGCGTAACATAGTTAAGCTGAAATAGCTCTTATGTCGTTAGTATAACATAGCATTTAAGTGTTACGATTGGACGTGCCATCTACTTGTATTTCAGTCTTGTTTAACTTATATTTTGTGATAAATAGTAAAATTTCTAAAGTATGATAATTCGAAAGTGCAGTTAGCAATAATAATTAATTTTAAATTTCAAAGAAGATACTACCGAAAGGCATTGCGACGTTTCATTATATTACTGCAATTGTCTTTTATGTTAAAAATTTCAACTATATTTTTTTGAGGTGACAACTTGGCCAGTGTCAAACTGGTTCCCTTTTCAATTTTTATTTTACAGGTAACCTAACCAATTGCATTTAGCTTTGAATTTCATGTTTTTGTTAGGTCTTATAAAAAATAAGATGAATCGGAGTTTGGATGTGCAAGGTTGCACATCCAATCTCATATAATAAACAAATTACCAAAACCTATTAAGGAAAATGGGAAGCATAAAAATCCCGTTCAAATTAAAAATATACTAAAGAGATACTGCGTCAAGGATAAATACAACCACAAATGGTTGATTAAATTTTTTAAATAAAAATATGTAACATTCTCATACTAATCAAGCTAGGCTAATTAATAATCTTTATTGATTTAAAAGATTCTACATAATTGTAAATTCATGTTGTCATTTTTTTATTGAAATAAAAAGTTTTTTTTGGTTATGTTACACCTGTGACTTGAAAGAACGTAGTATTATAATAAAAATAACATTAATAAAACCTGAAATAATTATTTTTGATGTATGACTAAATAACTGGAAATAGACGATTGACCTTTTGTTGCAATGGATATTATGAAATATTATTATTTGAAAAAAAAAATGTTAATTAAATGTGTGTCTTCTCCTTTCTTTTCACTGTGCCGACCGGGTGGGTCCATTATGATGTCATTTTAACCTTCTTAACTTCTTATAGTAATATTATGGCTTATGGTGCAATGCTTGAGTTTGAAATTAAAAAGGTGACCAGTTCGACACTAGTCGAGTTGCCCCCTAGCCCATTTTTAACAAAAATGTCATCACAAATTCTTCACAAGTGTAGTATAATACTCACGTATATTTCCCCCCGCTTCCATTTCCGCTTTCATCAGCTGCAGGTCCAGCGTTGCTTCTTCCAACTTCTCCCTGCATTGCTCCAGTTCCATTTGCAGCGCTTCTGCCCTTTCTTCTGCCATCTCCTTGTCCAGGGCCGCCATTTCTGTTGCCTCCTGAAGTTCTGCTGTCTCGTCGTTGTGTGCTTCTAAAGCTTCTTGCGCTTCGCGGACCTGTAAGGCGTTATGTACAAAATTTTAAAATTGATTAACAACAACGCAGGCAATGGTCTGTGAGCGCGCGTGTTTCGATTACGAAAACAAAGCAACTTTCGCCATGGTCGATCCCGAGATGGGTCAATCAAAAATGTATAGTCTCGTGCTACTCCGTACTTCGGAAGGCACGTTAAGCCGTTTGGTCACGGCTGTTACTGCAACCGCTATAACACACCAACCCGAATTGGGCCAGCAGCGTGGTGTTATGGCCCAAACTCCTCATGTATTTCTCCCATGTAGGAAAGCATGAGCCCAGCAGTGGGACGTATATAGGCTGGTGATAATAACAGACAACGCAAGCCAAATGTCTGTGAACATGAAATCTTGCGCAGGGTTTCCATACACAGCGTAAGTGACCACAAGAAAGGTCTTTCGAAGATCCATGATCTCACAGGATCACCAACTTTTATACAAAAGAATATTCTAGATAAATCTATACTATTTCATAGCTATCTGAAAGTCTCACTGCGCTTCTAATTCCGGTATCCAATTAATCGTCTAAGAATCTAGAGCCTTCTAGAACCATCAAGACACCACCTACCTTCTGCTTGGCTCTCTGAATGTCGTATCGTAACTCCGCTTGGGAGTCAATAATTCAAAAACCTGATCTCCTAAGCTTCCAGAACCGTCTAGAATAATCTAGACTATTCCACCTACATTTTCTTTGGCTCCCTGCACGTCTCATTGCAATTTCGTTTGCACAATCACGCAGACTTGATTTCGTAACCTCCCAGTAGCTTCTAGAATAATCTAGACTAACTTACCTACTCATGCTGGGCTCCGTGGAGGTCGTGCTGTAACTGCACTGTGGATTCCATCATCCAAAACTTGATCTCCTAAGCTCCTAGAACCTTCTAGAATAATCTAGACTATTCCACCTACCTCCTGCTTAGCTCTCTGAAGGTCCCTTTGTAGCTGCGCTTGGGATTCCATAATCCTAGTCTTGAACTCATTAGCCTGGTCTATCTGTAGTCTCAGCCGTTCCAACTCTCTGAGCTTCTCTCTGTCTTCTGCTCGGCGGACTTTTAGAGTTTCCAGCTTCTCTTTTAGATCTTCCACTTCGGATTTCAGATGGGTGATCTGGAAAAGAACATTGATCAGTTAATTCTACGCTACTAGTACAGTCGACCACAGAAGTAGCTTAACACTTTAGTACCATGTCGCACCGACTATTGCGCTCCCACTTAATAGTGCTACCGTACTAATATTGATGCCATCGTTATTGTGACATGGTACTAAAGTTTTCAGCTACTTCTGTGGTCGACCGTACAAACATACCAGTATGTAACTGCAGAGTAGTTACATACTAGTATGTTTGTACTAGTTTTGTGCAGTATATTATAATTTTTAAATAAATGAATACCTAAACAGTTTAAAAACTAGCGGAGTAATTATATTAAAAGATACATTTCCCAATGTATAATAATTCCGTATATTCAGCATTTTTAATAAGGACTAGCTGACCTGACAGACGATGTCCTGTCTTAAATATGAATATTCAATGATTATAAAATTCATAGACAATCTTTTTGTCAGCTCTCTGCTAAATTCACATCCTATTTGTATTTTGTAAGATTAACATTCATAAAACACTCGAACTGTCAAACGCGCGAATTTAAATTGAAGGGAAAGGTAGCCAGTGTAATTACTGAGCATGGGAAGACATTTCATTTTAGGCCTCAGGATGATTATCCATTGTTATTGCAGGTGTCTATAGGCGGCGGTAACCTCTTACCACCAGGTGGGCCATCTAGTTGTATAAAAAAACTCACCTCCTGTTGTTGCTGCAAATTGGCGTGCTTGTCCTCTGAGGGCGTAGGCTGAGGGGACGTGATACTCTGACCCGGCGTGTACTGAGGAGTCAGGGTCTCAACGAACCCAGTCTGGAAATAATCAAGTCCTCATTTAAACAAAGCAACTTTTGAAATGGTCGATGCCGGGATGGGACAAAATTTGTAATCTCAAGTATATGTACACAGCGACGACAATAAATTAAAACATGAGCTATAATTTTGTTCATGGAAATGTCATGAAATTATCAAATTAATAAGCTGTATTTGATAGTTGCAAATTATTTCTATGAACCAATATAGACCATGTTTTAATTTATTGTTGTATTGTCGACACCTGTATAGGCGGAGGATGAGGTTGATGACAGTTTAAATAATTCAACTTTCCGGTTGGGTTGGTACTGGGTAGCTAGGCAAATTACTTTCACACCATCTCTGAAGACAAACGGTAAGAAGAATCTGGTGCGACATGAGCAGATTGCCCAAGACCTTGTAACCCTTTTTAGGCGCCAGGATGACAACGCACCTGCAATATCAAGTAATTTTCCCTTGTTATTGCAGGTGTATAGGCGGCGGTAACCGCTTACCATTAGGTGGGGCCGTCAGCTTGTTTGTCATCTAGTTGTATAATAAAAAAAGTATCTTATAAGGTTTAGCCAGCGCGAATCATGTAAGCGCTCGTAAGGTAGCGAAACTGCGACTTGCTTCAGTAAAACTCTCATTGCGCTGGTTCCTTTGGTCGTAGCGTGATGAAATCAGACTTACAACCTTCCTGAAGAAGCTTAAAAAAAATCATAAACTGGTTCTAAAGTTATAAGAGTAAAAACAGACAGACGTCGCAATTCATGTGTAAAATAGAGGCATCCGCATCCCTCAAAATAATACAGACCTCGACAAAGGAAGCTCTCTTCGCCGCCATATCAGGAGACGCAGCTCTCTCGGCAGTCGGAGACGCGTATGAGATCAGCGACTGCCGGCTGCTTGCCAACGACGTGCGAGAGCTGAAACCGTTGGGTTGAGGGTTTACTTCCTTACCGGGGTGAGATCGCAGAGTTCCAGCAATATACAAAATTCCTAAGATATATAAAAATAGTTTCCATATCTTTTGCAGTACTGGCAACTGGCTTATTCTCCTGTCCAGGGAGAGAAGAGACTTGAGCGCTAAGCAAACTGGACACTCAACGCACGGACGGCCGTCTGGTCCAGAGATCAGTGGTCCGTACTAAGCCAGAAGTCCCGGGGTGGAATCCCAATAGGGGCAGATGTTTGAGTACGAGCATCTGTTCACGAGTCATGGATGTTTGTACGTTTATTTAGTAATTTCTAATATTTACATGCATATTGTTATCTATGATTGTCCGTTATCTAGTATCCATAACTCAAGCTCTTAATGGCGCTTCATTTGGGCCAGACAAAAGTTGTGGGTGTGGAATAGGTGTGGCTATTATTCTTGAAATAAGATTTTAAAAAATCACAGTTTTTGACAAATGAGGGATTGGGAAGGGGAGGACACTCCTCGGCAGAGGAGACAAGACGACTGAGGGTTAGCGCGATCGAGAGAAGAATAGGCAAACAATCCTGGATTATTTATTATTCTGGAGTGATAATACATATTATTATTGCAAGCCTGCTGTAACTGTAACGAATATGAAGATACGCCACAATAGACAGTAAGCCATGTTTAGTTGTCTATGGACTATATTGGGAGGGCTAAATAAAAATTTAGAGCGGAGCTGCGTTAACAGAAAAGTTGCCCGTACAAAAAAATACATTTAGGTTATTGGGTTGCCGACACCGTGATTCTTTATTTTGCTAATTATTGGAACTCTGCGACTAAAAGCGAAATGTACAAAGCTAAAGATGTTTTATTAATAAAAAGGTCTTGGAAAGAGCGGTACAAATAATAATTTCTAGAAAATGCGATTTATTTACAAGAAGACTTAAGATAACAAGCAATAGTTACCCAATAACCGGAATAATCTTGATGATCTTCGGAATAGCTAAGCTATGTTTTGTCTTATTTTTACATGTGACATTCGACATGTGTGAGAACAGTACAAAACACGGAATAGCTTATCCAACGATGATCTTAGTAGTAACAGTTTTATAAAAAAAGGACGTTAAAGTTTAAAACATACCTACCGACCCACTGCGAAACCAATGGTGATCGCATTGGGCTTCATCTAAAGTCAAATTCAAACCTGCTGCTGATACACTATGACGGAATTTAATATCTTGCCTTGTATTGTATCGCAGAATAGAAAGCGAAATTGAAATAAATCCCTCACATATTAAGTCTTTATGAACATATAGATAATATTACTTAATTAGGGCGTGCATTTAACTGAGCATCATACTAACCAACGAAAATACTAAGTGAGCGACTAAAAATCCGATTTCGGCAACAAATTGTTGAATAGTCGACCGAAACAGATTTTTAGTCGCTGACTTAGTATTTTCAGTTGCTCAGTTTATTATATTCCCTTAATCAGTACGAAAGATATGCAGACTAGAAAAAGGTATGTCCTGGCGAGACTTTAAGTAGTCCGTGTGAATGCTCTGAGATCGAGCTACCGAGAACTTAATTGGGATAAGAAACTCAGAGAGACAAAATAATTCAATAATCGCTATCGCTAAGTGAAAAATGTATGGGATTTGACGTAAGCCCTAGATTGTCTTTCCATCGCAAATGTCAAATCCTATTATACATTTTCCATTTAGCGACAGCGATTGTCGAATGGCGTCTTGTCTAGGGCATATAGGCCCTCAGGGCTTCTTCTAATCTTTTCCGTATTAGCGTTCTATGCTAACGTCCACATAAACGAGTCAGCGAAGGTAAAGCCGAGAGTACAAAAGATTAGAAGAAGCCCTGAGTTTGTTATTCCAAGTTCTCGGTAGCTCGTGACCAGCTCACAATATCGAAATTACTGTATTTCAAGAACCGAACGGACTTTACAAATACCGCAAATTGGCAAGACATTGTTTTTTTAATATTCTCTTGATTGAATTCTTACATTACAGTAAATATTTTTGAAAGGTATTTTCCTACCCTTCCTAGGAAATATGCTCAGGGTAAAATAAAAGTAAACGAAATACAACTGAAACGTGCTAGAAATAAGGTTGTGAATAAATTGTATACATTCCAATCGGTTTGTCAATAAAATATTGGGCTGTGCAACATAATGTGTAAAGAATCACAATGATACAACATTCATTTAATTTTATTATAGCAAAACTTAGGATTATAGTCTGGTTAAAATAAGAAAGTTTTTCAAAGGCCAATTTGTGTTTATTGTGTGCAGTCGTGACAATCAAACTACAAAATAACGCGACTGCGACTGCATATCGGTCTGAGAACATGAGCAATACGACTTCTAAAATGCTTAAAATAAAAATGAAGTATGGACTAGTTCACCACTACTAAATAGCTAACTAGGTCATACTTCAACTGCATATTACGCGAGAGAACATGAGCAATTATACTTCTTTAAAATGTGTAACTTACAATGTACCTACTACTTCACGACTGCTAAATTACGTAGCTTATTGAAAGCTTAAATGAACGCTGTTTACTCGAGAGAACATGAGCAATCAATCAACATCATCATCATCAAAAGCCTATACTATACATCCCACTGCTGGGCACAGGCGTTCCTACATGGAAGTAACACATGAGGAGTTTGGGCCATAACACCACCACGCTGGTCCAATGCGGATTGGTGGGTTAAAGCGGTTGCAGTAACAACCGGGACCAACGGCTTAACGTGCACGACAAAGCACGGAGGAGCTCGAGATAACAAACTTTGATTGACCCATCCCAGGATCGACCATGGCGAAAGTTGCATTGTTTTTCGTATCAAAACCAAAGCGCTCAAACCAATATGCCACCGAACTCCTTATGAGCAATACGACTTCTAAAATGCGTAACGTAGAATCTACTATGTCACGACTGCTAAATTACGTAGCTCCTTAAGCTTAAGTGAATGTTGTTTCAGATATTCTTAGCGTTGTGCACAAAGCGGTCTACGTCTGTGCGTCTTTACCTTGACATTGACAGATTGCCGGCCTTCGTCTGCGCCGGCGAAGCCTTCCGGCGCACCCTTCGGTTGGCATACACAATGTTAGTGTTTACATGTTATGTCCAGCAAATAAGTTTTTTTGGAACAGGAGTTAGGAGAAATTCTATTGACTTTGGTTCATCAAGCTGTGATATTTTTATTAGTTAATTTTTGATACAAAAATAACTAAATAAGCACAGATTGGTGAAACAAACATCTTTGATAAGAAAAAGAAATGTTAATGTTTAATTTTCAATGCTGTTATATACAAAAGATAGAATAGTTTGTCACTACAAAAAAGGGGGTAGGTAAGTGTCGATTCTGAAACCTTCTTAGCTTAGAACTCATTTCAAGTTACATAATGCAACAAGTTTCAGAAGCAACATGGATCTTCTTTCTAGTTGCTTTTGAAAGAAGACATGTTTTACACCGCTAAATTGTTTTCGGTTTTACCCAATTGTTTTTAAAAATAACTTTTTTGGTTTTACAATTTCGTTTTCAATCGTTATCAAAGACAAAAAAACAACCCTTCGGCAAATTTTAAAACTGTGTTAGTCGATTGAGACTGAAAAACATTCATGATAGAACTTATATGTTTGTCCATTTATGTTCAATATATCACGAGTAACTGTTGGGCTTTCTGAGAGGTCACATTTGAATCGGCGGTTTCTTTTAATACTAAACACGATATATGACTTCAAACATACATCTGGTAATCAGCAAGGAACATACTGCACTTGCCGCCAAAAACAATTATATATTTGTCACCTTTTGTAATTTATCAAGATGTTCTACAGTCTCTTTTAAATAACACAAGCATTAAAATATCTCGAATGTTTCACATATTAAACACCAATTACAATTGATCACATTTACTTCAAGCACAGAATAAACATAGACAGGTTTTGAAAACACAAATATTACGAATATTATTATAAATAGCTAAGTGAACATTTGTGTAATACTGTATGTTGTAGGAAGTTCAAAGATTAAGTTTTATCGGAATTATGACTTGTAATCGATTTGTACCTAACATAGTTTGAGTTATGTATGATCACTTAATTGGATATAATTATCGAAATTATTAATTCCATCAACTTAACTAAAAGAAATACATGCTCAAATATTGAAACTAACTAACACTAACCCGGTGACTTTGTAATATACATTTATAGATATAACTAATGATTTAAATTAGAATTTTAAACATTCAAACAAAAATATTAATTTACAATATCCATACTGAGAATAATGATAATTCATAATATATTTTTAAATATAATGGGGGTGCATGTTATTATTTAGAATTGGTTTTAAATGTAAGTGATTCATTGTTATAAACATTAATAGTTAAGCCCCAATTAAATATATTGTCATGCCCTATCGGGCCTTCAATATTCCAAAAAGCTTTGTAACACCTTGTTATACTTGTGGAGAGCAATAAATAAATAAATACTTCTTCTAAAATGCTACAAAGATAATTTAAATACAACATTCTTAATTATAACTAAAATATTCCTCTCATTTTTTGTTAAGTGATAATTCCTCTAAAACCTCATCCATGGCTCCCACGATACAGAACACTCTAGAGTTGCGAAAGCTCTACAAGCAGTGCGTCACTACACTGGCACAATGGTACTCACGTCGTGGGTCTAGACCTCTGCGCCACAGTAATACTAGCAAGAAAGAAACAAACCGTTAGGCACACACACAAGGTCCACACGGGTCCGTACTTCAACATGATGGCACACATTTCTCTTATTAAATATTATTGCCAGAGGTCGAAATTAGGTAGAGTTACACGTTGATATTAATATGTATCTTCCCGGGATTTCAAATTTTGCAACTTCCGACATACGATGTCGTCGTGCAGTAGTTTATAATGTGTAAAAGTTGTATAACTTTTTTATTTCATAAATCGCGGATTTTTCTGCTCTTCAAAATTAATGTCGGGATTTGAGGACTATCCACTTTATTCTTTCGCTGTATGAAATCAGTGAAGTTCAAAAATAACTGTACCTAATTCCGACCTCTGATTATTACGTACTTTATTTTAAGACGTACTTAGTTTGAAGAATTCATAATTCCCTACGTTACGTACTTCATTTAATGTAGCGGACTTCAAGTCCCTAGTTCATGTTCTGTTTGGGAATTTTTTAATGTAAAAATGTTGAAATACAGACAGTCTAGTTAATTATGTAAAAAATGTTGCACTTTCAGTACATTACAATAACACAACACCCATGTTCCTTCCCCAGTAAATTAGTCTAACTATAAACTAAAGAACTACAACTCGAATCTAGCCTTTAACGTTGTCTTTGCTAAAAGATCTAGTATTCTAACATTTCTTTGAAAAACTATTAGATTTAGCAAGATGATGATTTATTAAAATGAAGAATCATATGATACAGTCACGCGCAATAATATGTATACTTTGCGATTAGGGTTACCATCCGGCCGGATTTGTCCGGACATGTCCGGACTTTGTCCGGACATGTCCGGACTTTGTCCGGATTTTTTGAATTAGATGGAATATGAGTTAAACTACATATTAAGTTATATCAAATTAGTCAAATAATCTTTATTAACTTCTTCGGTGATGTTTGCATTTTATGACTAAAATGTCCGGACTTTTATCGAAATGTCCGGCTTTTTGTCAGGACTTTTCAAATTTTTTAAATAGTAACCCTATTTGCGATAAGAGTCACAAGCTGTCGACATCTTTTTGATCGTGACGGTACCTAAGTTTCGAAAACTAAAACTATTTGTATTAAGCGAGGTTTAAACTAGCAAGTACTTGCGACTATTTTTTTGGCAAGTACCTGGCGTTTTGTTTACACTGCACGCAATATTTATATCGCAAGTCAAGATTACAAGTTACCATTAAACTCGCGTGCAAGTTCTTGCAAGACCGTTTCGATCAACAAGTACTTGATGCTACTTCTTAAGCGACTAGCAAGTTGTTGCTGCAAGTTTTGAGACGGCGCTATATGCACGAGCGAGTGGAAAATAATTACCTCTCCCTCTTACGCATAGCTCTGTCTCAAAACTTGCAGCAAGAACTTGCTAGTCTAAACCTCGCTTTACACATGTGACTTGCAGCAAGTCGTGGAAGCTGCAAGACTTGCAGAAGTTTTGCTTGCCACACTGTTTACACTATCGAAATTGTTCATCAACTTCTAGAAGTTTTATTGCTAGTCTAAACCTCGCTTTAAACCTTATTCTTTATTTTTAGTAAAGTACTATGCTTTTAGTTTTACATGCTATCATTATAAAAAAAATGTCTTCTAACCGTCAAAGAAAACCGTAGACTTCCAAAAGAATACGAAACGAAAAAAGATCCTATCCCATACACGCCCACATCACAAGCAAACAGTATGATTTAGTATCAGACTTCATTATTTTAATGAAGTACCTTCTTTTATGCAGTTATGAATACAACTGGGAACACATTTACTACTTCAGTTTCTCAGGTTCAGACGGCACATGTAGCAAGAGTACATGGCTTATAATAACCTCATTACTTGCGTTTTGTAGCGAATGTATATAGTGTACCCTGTAATCCCCGAGCGGCCAGCCTCCGGACTGAAGCACGGTGTGATGGGCCGTGGACTTTGTTAAAAGTGTCAAGACTTCATTATATTTCGAAGCATTTTTGATTTAACAGGGGCGTTTTTATTGTAATTAACATAATGATGGTATTGATTCTGTTGTCTATGGAGAAAAACTTAATATACGTTCAATGTTTCGCATGTTTATAATCTGACCAAAAATGGACGGTGACATCCATTGAAGTTTCATAAATGGAAATTAGATTTTTTTGCCTTAGAATAACAAATATACCAAATAATATAAGGCAAAAGTGCATAGACCAGTTAAGTGCTGGTTAGAACAATCTTTTCCTCCCTTTCTTATTAGTATAGAATGAGAAAGTCCCAGATAACATAAATTTAGATTTAGATAACAACAACTTCACCATGAAATGCAAACTATTACTTTTTAGTCAGTGTTAAATTTTCAAAGGTAAAAGTAAACCAAATTAACTGTATTAGTTGCCATACTAAACATGTTATTATATCCCTTAAACTGAGTCATAAATTTCTGAAAATATCTTTTATAAACAAGGATGTACAAAATAAATTATTCTATTTTATTATACTTATATAACTAATCTTAATAAGATGCAGAAGATTCATATAAAAATATTTTTGCCTTGAATCCAAGCTGATGTGAGTTGAAGGAATCCTGCTTACTGTCAAACAACATTCAAGTTGTTTTATTAATTACTTACACAAATTATGTGTAATTTGTCACATACCTGCTCAGCCTCCTGTTAGAAGTTGTCGATCTGGGCTCCTCAATAGAAGCTGTCATGGAGGTCTCCATGGGATTATCGTCCGCATCCAATAACTGGATTTGAGTTTGACGTACAAACACCCCATAGTTTTCTTCACACTGAAATAATTTAATTATAAATCAAATCACACATGAGGTGAAAAATGAAAAAAAAAATGAAAATACCTTTATTCAATTAGGCCCCCCAAGAAGCACTTTCGAATCTTCAAAAAACCCTTATGTCTAACACATAAAATAATATTAACTAACAATGTCATAATGTTTGTCTTTCTGTCTTGTCTGGATCTACGTAAGGTAACAATGTTATAGTGACAGTCTGTCTATCGGTCTGTCAGTCAATCTGTCTGTCGGTCTGTCTGTCAGCCTGACAGTCTGTGTCAGTCAGTCTGTCTGTCTGTCTGAATTTACACCAATTCCAAAAGTTGAACTACCAAGAAGATTCCGGCCACAAAGTCGGTGTATTTTTCAAGGCCTTAAATTAAACTTCTTGAATGCCATTATCTATTTGAAAACACAATTTAAGGTCCTGTCACGCCACATGCATTCATCTGGAGCCACTCTCTACTGTAGGACCCAGTGTCTCCAAAAGAACACCTATTTTCGCACATTGTACAGTCTTACACTGTGCATTTAATGTTTTGCTGTCATGATGACATACTTTCATTCACGTATCACGGAATTTACTTGTAATATTAATTAAATTAATAACTTTAGAGTGCGATTAACTAACAGAGAGTAAGGAACGGCATAAACTTTATAAACCACTGTAACGCAGTTATAATAAACATAACTTTAACTTTGGCCGATCTTTTCTCTGCACTCCCTCAACATCATCAACATCTTTAAATGTACACACTGTACACACATCTTATTGCAGAATCAGAAGTAGTACTGGCCTTTGCTGTTCCAAAGCTACATCTGGATTAGTGAAATGAATCATCATCATCACTAGCCTATACATATATGGCCCACTGGATATGGATACTAGATAACAGAGAAATTATTTAGTAATTAAAATGTAAAACTAGATATATTTCACATCCAGAGGCGGGAATCAAACCCGCAACCTTTCGCAATCCGGGCGACTGCTCTGCTCTGAGCCACCCAGGACTTGGTAGTAACGACCCAAGTCGGGGTGGCTCAGTTGGTTAAAGCAGTCCCCGGATTGCGAAACGTCACGGGTTCGATTTCCGCCTCAGGACATTAATTTTTCTAGTTTTACATTTTAATTACTAAGTAATTTTTCAAACATTTATAATAATGTTAAAATCAAAAATTAAGAATAACAGAGAAATATTAATTATTATAATATGTTTTTAAATATTAGAAATATCTTAAATAAACATACAAACATCCATGACACATGAACAAATTCTCATACTCATCATACAAACAGCAGCCTATACCGGGATTTCAACCCAGGACACCTGACCGATCAGCATGCATAAAAGTATGGGGTACAGACCTCTCGAGCAGGCAGTCGTCATATAATTAATTTTTGTTAAAATGAACATAAGATAAATAACAATAAATGTTTGACAACATTTTTATGAACCTCTAATTCTGATCACAAAACTATACAAACTCTTTATTTCAACAAGTAAAAGGCAGTATAAAATACAGTTATGGAAGGGAGGACTCTATTAAAGTCTCTTCCAGCAAACCCAACATGGGTATGTGAGTTAAAAATTTTGTCTACCAGCATTTTATAGAAAAACACAGCTAAAGCTTAATTAACATACCTCTTTGATCTGTGAAGTACAAGGTAACCAGGCACAATATATTGCTTGAATGTTGATAGGATGGTAAAAATGAGTTCCCAGAAAAAAAATGTACCTACCATTTTGATAATAAAACTTACCCGAAAGTAGGCATGTCCCCGGATAGTTCCATTGTTTTTACCCTTAGGTTCATCCAGGATCACCCCTATCCATTTTCCAGTGGCGAAAGTTGGATGTCCGACGTATGCGACGGATCCCTTCACATCTTTACCAATAACTATAACACGCTGGCCTAGGTTCAATTTTTCCGACATGTTTAAGACTTTTTCACTCAACTTATAAGCTGCCAACCTTCGGTATTTTAAAATCCTATAAACTGAACCGGATAATAGTTAAAATTCAGAAATTTTAACCAAACTAATCCAACTTTAGTCATACAACAAATAAATTACCTTTTCAAGCGATGAAGTTAATTATTAATAAGAATAAATTAATAAGTGAAGCATGCTTAATTTTACAGATAAATGCTACAATTCTTCTGAACTATTTCAAAGAATTTTGCAAAAAAATTGAGATCCTAGAACAAGAACTTGAGTTTGTTGACGTTCGGATTGGTGCATAAAATGTCAATAAGTCAAAAATGTCAAAATATTGCTCATCACTGCGTTTTGATTCCGAGTAACACTTAACAACAAAATATAGGGACAATGAACGAAAAACAAAACGCAAGTTACTATACTATGTTTCATAATTCATTGCGTGCTGGTGGAAAAAAACACCATATTTAATTATTAACCTTTATTTATTACATTCATGAAGTTTTGTCAGGCCTATCTTTTCTATTGGCCACTCCGGGCAAGTGCCCGTAAAAGTATGCAATAGGTACTATATTACAATTTATAATATAGCGAAGTATTCAACGCCGATCATATAAAGATAGAACGAAAATACTTACAAAGTTACCTAGGTAGGTAGTCAATATATTGAAGAGAAGCCAAGAAGAAACGGCTAATAACACCCTATCACCCTAGTGACCCTACCTACCAACTCAAATACATTGGGCAGGTAAAATTAAATGAAATTAGTCATCTTGTAGGTATTGATAAGTATTCATTGTAATGTATTCTTTGACTAGGAATCAGGCTTTGATGTGATATTGGTATAGTTTCTTCCGTTGATGGTTGACCTCAACACGAGACAGTTTCGTGTAGTCGTAGCCAAGTCGTAGCCTTCGTTCGCTATAAAGAGGACATGAGTCATTCCTACCTACAACAATAAAATTGACAATAGAAAACCTAAACAAATCGTCCAATACGTGACAATATCGCAGTTTCATTAGATAGTTTCGAACGAACCAAGCATTATATTAGTGCCAATTTGGTTTAGAAACGTAGACAGACATTTCGTCATTGACCACTTATCAGAAACGTGATTAGGGTACTTAGTAGTTTCAAGAAAAATGAACCTATTTAGTTTAGGTAGAAAATATAGAATAAATTGGAAGCAAATATAAACTTGTTTTTATGTATTGTGCTTTCGAAGGTTCCATATTGTTAGGCAACATCTTACGACTAAATATCGACTTAGTCCCTAAGATAATACAAATAAGGTTCAATTTTCCTAGTATGTGTGAACTGTCAAGTGTAGACAAGGATAATAATTGTAGATGCCATTAATTAACTTTAATTATTAATAGATAGGGACTGAACATTACAAAATTACAAAGAATATTTGATATAGAAATATAGCACACATTTCCATTGAATTAATTTGTCTCAACAAGCATTGCGTGACTAATGAAAAGAATTCCTACAATTTCGCAAGATCGTAACTTTCACCATGTCCCGTTATAACGGGGGCGGGTGCCCGCCGCCACCGCGGCAAATAAAACCACGTTTTACAAAAACATATTTATTAATTCAATCATTACAGCAATTTAAAAATACAATGTCGTAAAAAAAATGATCATTTACTCTTTCGTTCGGCTTTCAATTGCAACTAAGGACGAGACGGCGTCGATACATCAGCCACTTTACTTTATACATGGGAGTGAAGGCACGGGGAGGAGGCCTAGAGGGCCGCTGCTTTCTCTGTAAACGTCGGTGCTTTCTAAATACATATTCGATAGGGGTTACGCGCACGTTCTCATATTTTGAATACTATAATGATTTCATATCGAGTTCAGAGGGGCTTAGAAGCCGTGCACCTTCAGCTGCTCCGGCTTTACGAGCCCGGATTTAGTGAGCCACTGGCAAATGTTTTCGCGCTGATCGCCCTGCAACTGCAGCACTTCGCCGTACTCTGGGTGCTCGACAACCGTACCGTTGCACGCGAACTCCTTCTTGCATGCCCGCACTATCTTCTTCAGGTCATATTCTGACGAGAGCCCTTGCACCGTAGTCAGCGTCTTACGCCCGTTCCGCTGCTGGATCCGGACGTGGACTAGACCATCTTGCACGTCGTCCTCCGAGCTTTTGATAGCATCGGCGAATGGGTCAAATGTGTTGAGATTCTGGATGGACATACGATTGAACGTCACTTCTCTTTGTTCCAATAAAACACTGCGATACGACGCAAGTACACGAATAGTCGTTGTCACTGTTAAAGCGTGTCGATGAGCACGTAAACGACCAATTTACGCAAACACCAAAATGTAATGGCGGATTGGGCCGAAAAAGAATGTCACGCGGAGGCGGAAATTATCGATCGCCACCATAGACAACACAAGAATAAAAATGATGCGGTCGGATACACTAAAAAATTTAAGGTTAATACCGGTTTTAAACTTATGATTACGGCCGGTTAATATTAACCTTTTAAATTGGCGTATAATTTTGGTACGTAATCGTCGTACTTAGCAACAAAGAAATTACCAGCGATTGGTGCACCCAATTTGAATTGTTGTGCAAACTTTGAAATGGAAAATTTTCCTCTTTTATCGCCCGAATTATTATGAAGCTTTAATACTTTAGAAAAGTCACATTTTTCTGGTTGCTTATATAGTAAAAATAGATAACGATGCAATCCGGTTCCTTTCGGTGGGCCAGATCCGATATAATCTGATAATATTTCCCCTTTGTTCATATCTCCTCCAAAAATATTTCCCACCAGCCAATGTTGCCATTCCCGAAACTTTGGGTTTTCGCGACTTGGAGCATCGGGATCCACCAAAGCTAATGTATAATAATGAGATTCTTTCGGCGACCATTTTACAACTGGTTTATCTTTTACTTGTGTTGGGGTAAGTTCTTTCCCCATTTCCACTCTAACTCCACTTGGATATTGAATGTCCAAGGACTCTGAAGGTGCTATAGTCAATACATCGGGAACTATGCAATGTTGCTTGAATAAAGTTTGCAAGGACATGGCTTCTGTAATTTTGTGAGTCCACAATATAAAGGATACTAAAGCAATCAAATGTAATATGACTCGTTGGTGAAGATTTTTACCGAGAAGAAAATACATGACGTAAAATAAATAAAAAAACGAGGTTTCTATAGCAACTTGCATGTTGATTGAGATATGTCAATGCACCTCAGAACAATAACTAAAGGAATGCACAGACCAAAAAAATGTACTCTTTGGCACAGACTACTGAAAGATACTGTCAATGTTTTGTCTCCTTGTGAAGCTTAGAGGAAAATAATTAAACCTTGTAAAGTCATAGAGTAATTTATGTGTTATGTGTAAAATATTATTGCTGAAACTGGCTGCAGATGCAGAATCCTTTATAAATTAAACACCATAAAAAACGTTCACGTTTTTCCGTAGCATCTTTTTTTTTATCTAGCTTGTAAACATATAAATTTTAGATTTTTGAGATCTATCGCCAGAATGTATTCAAACTGAAATCTAACCATAGATATTTTTTAAATATTTTTTTGTTGTTTTTTTTTGATTCAATCTTCCTGTATTAGGAAGGCAAAGGAAACTAATGCCTATACAGCCATGTCTTAAATATTTCTTTATTACATTAAAATGCTTATGTGCCACATTTCAATGCATCTTGGGAAAATTCGACACGAAATATATGATGACAGTCTCACTAAGATGCCATTTGATGACCGAAAAAGTTCTCATCTTTCACACTACCATATCACTTTTATTCTAATAATATTTTATTTACGTCAATCAACACAAACATTTAGTTTATAAAGCTTCACTTTATAAGACAAAGTTCTCTCAGACACAATTTCTAATTATTGTAATAATAATCTGCACTACCACCACAAAATTCCGCATATTTTTGTTGTTTTTAGGTTCTATCTTTAATATTTTTCTTTTGTTCCCGTTAAGTCACACACACTATTTTCACACTGTTACTCAACCGGAAAATATTACCGATGAGTAACACCGTAACTCAATGCCACTATTTTTTCCCGTTGAGTAACAGTGTAACTAAATATTACGCTGTATTACCGTTAAGTAACACCTTCTTGGGTAAAATTATTGTTCAAATTCGTATGTATGTAGCTGGATCATCCCCTGAAGTACCAGGCTACCATAAGTATATGAGAGGTTATTTATTGTACCCCTACGATTATTATATAAATAAAATAAGAGTATGCCAAACATCTACATAGATATAAATACATACGGGAAAAAAAGAGTGGCATTGAGTTACCGTGTTACTCGTCGGGAATATTTTTCCCGTTGAGTAACAGTGTGATACAAAATGGTGTGACTCAACGGGAACAAAGGATATTTTTTTACAATATTTAGCCTTACGTCTTATAAGCCAATCATAAATGTATTTTCTTTCTTTATTGAGAGTTTCAACCATTTCAATGCATGTTGGGAGAGTTTTGCGTCAAATATATGATAGAGACTATTATAAATAATAAGGAATATTTTCATAAATTCAATAATGATTAAATAAATACTGCAAATCTTGCGTTGGAATGCCGGTGCAAAGAATTCCAATGCATATAGGGAGTGTTTGGCGCCAAGTATATGATGAGTGATGGATAACAGTCTCCAAGATGCTATTTTGATGAGGTGGATAACCACGATAAAGTTCACAACGTGCTTCTCATCTATTTCACTTATTAATTAAAATATAATAAAACTAGAAAAATTTCGCGTCCTGAGGCAGGAATCGAACCGCGACCTTTCTCAATCCGGGCGACTGCTCTGACGACGACTCTTTATTATATTTTAATGACTACCTAAGTAATTTTTCAAACATTTATATGAATGTTAAAAATAAATGTTATGTTAATGTTGTGTGTTATGTTGTGGTTTATAATAATGTTAAAATAAAAAATTAAGAGGATTAATGTTAAAATCAAAAATTAAGAATATTTGAAAGCACTGCCCCAACTTAACCGAATCGTAGGTATTTGTAAAAATACTCGTTTCGGGTGTTGAAATAGAATATTTCGACATTATAGGGTGGACGTTAGCTCATAAACGCAAATACAGATAGACTAGAAGGATTTCACAGGGATATGCCAAGTCCTGGTGCACAGTGGTTAGAGCAGTCACCCGCATTGCGAAAAATAGCTGGTTCGATTCCCGCCTCAGGACGTGAAAATTTTTCCTAGTTTTATATTTTACTAAGTAATTTTTCAAACATTTATAATAATGTTAAAATCAAAAAATAATAATTCACTCATATTAGAATAATAAATTTTGTGATCATTGTAATAAAACTCCGCCAAAGAAACATTTTTTGGGTTATTTCGCCCTGTAAAAGGACAGCAAACGGATCAAGCCCATACAGCCATGTTTTAAGTATTTTCTTGCAATTCTGTATTAAAATGGTGTTGTTACACATTTCAACGCTGAACCAAGAAGGATACAATAATACAATCACTTTGCTGCGTACTGGAGAAACTGGTCACTGTTCTGCATATTTTCATCTATTTTTCAGTATAGTGTATACATAGACCCTGGCCGGGTCTCCGTAAAAGTATTTTAATAATTCATTCGTTTTATTAATAATGCTTAAATATTTCATATAAATATTAACTTTAGAGTCTATTTACTCTACTAATTTATGTTCCGTTATGTGTGGCTATATCGCTCTGCTCTTTACTCAGACGTATGGACAAACGGCATTGTGACTGGCAGCCCACCCACACAATTTGAATTTACTAATTTTAATTTACACGCTTTAATAATTTTCTTTGATGTTCAAAAAAAGAACGCCGCCGGAGCTGTTGCCTACTGCCGTATGGAATATTGGCATTCTAAAATTGTGGCTATAAATCGTACATCTAGTTGTTTGTTCAATTACAGCCATAACTAAAGCCATATCACGATAGTGTAGCTGTCGGCGGTCAGCGCCATCTGGTTGAATTCGCCGCTTTTGAATACCTAGCCCGATAGTTAATTGAACTAGACTAACATGCAAAGAGAATATAAAACGCTACGCTAGAAGAGACGGGACTTAAAGGAAAAAAAATTTCTATAGAACGTGCACGCCAGACTCATACCAATATAATAAAAATTGAGCCAACAGTCTGGCAACAATAATGCCAACATAAGCAACAAAATAGGGATGTGCTTAGAAGGGATTAGTAGAGATAAAGTTTAGATTTTTATCGATAGTTATAGGTGTTTGAAATTAATAAACAAAGGTACTTGAAAAACTTTTATATTTTTATAATATACAATATATCAAGCTTGACTACTATGAGAACATGGTAGGTTGTTAGGTTGACGGTAGGTGTGTGAATCGTCCTGGATCGGCCATCAACACCGATTTGGATTCCGACTACACCAAAAATATGTCGCGATTTTGTTGTCGATTGGCACATACACCAAATCCTTCCCTGTCAATTGAACCCACTGTTTACATCTGCGAAAAAAATAAAGTGGTTTATTTAATGGGCACGACATCGATAGGGAAATAAAATTGTACAGACAGCACTATTTTTTACTTAGGTCGGTAGGTAAATATTACTTTTATGTACTAAAATCCCTATTTAAACAATAATAGCTTTAGAATAGAACTAATTAACAGCCATTGGTACTTACCGATCATCATTGAGAGGAAATTCAGACATAATATGTTCGTTTTACATTGGCCGCCGGCGTGTCTTTAAATTACATATTTCTTAACTTATTCGTTTACTCATTTAGTTTACTTCACATCACACACAATCCTTTTTGGGTCAAGCTTATTTCTTGAGGCAAAACAATCGTTTTTAATAATAATTTACATTAATTTCTGATTTTAGAAAATTCTCCAACACAACTAAATGAAATGTCAAACGTTTTGAAAACAAGACAACAGCGACAGAGACAGATGACAGATATAAATCACCTGTTTATGAAGAGCGTCGACCACCATATTGATTGTATGGATAATGCCTTCTTTCGGATTGAGGCGGATTATACCGCCATTACTGAGCGTGCACGTTTCATACAATTTTTTCTTCTTACGAAGTTGCGCTAGACTGCTAACATGTTTCACGACTTGGCGTATTGAATGAATCGTCTTGTACTGAAAATTAGTTAGGTTCAAGGTTTTTTTTTATGATCACTTAAAACCGACATCGTTTTGGTACTAAGTGATCATAAAAAAAATAACCTTGAACCTACCAATCACTCAAACAAACAGTCGCACAAGTTCTTCGATTTAGACGACCTGCTAAGGCAAATTGAATGGCTAATTTACTTTTAAACCAGACGACCGACATGACGTTCAGCCATTGTTAAATGATGCGCTCAACGACTTGGCTAGTTGTCCTTCAGTCAGCCGTTTGATTGGATGCCAGCGTTCAATCAACGGGCTAGGCGTCCAGTTTAATTAAGCGGCTGATTTAACCAGACGGCTGCGACATACCTGTAATAAAGAGACTCAAATATCATAACGCTAAGCACGTTAGTGAAATCGAGCACTTGATAGCGTTACTAGAAAGAACGCGGTAACACAAAGAGTAATCGGTAACCGCTTTGGACGCGAACAAACTAGGTCATATCGTTCTAAAAAGGAACTCTCCTATATATTCTAAAGTACCTACGTGTAAAAAACCATAAAAGAAAAAATTGTTTACATTAGTTGGGTTTTCTTAATTTTTATTTTAACATTTAATGTTTGAAAGACATTAGGTACTTAAGACTAGAAAAAAGTCATTTACTGGGGAGGCTCAAGCCTGCGACCTTTCGAAAGCCGGGTGGCTCTAACCACTGAGCTGCTGAGGATTTCGATCGATATGAATTTTAGTCTTTCTGTTTAGATAGACAGACATTATGACATTGTTAGATAACGTAAATTCAGACATTAGTACCTACATGACGAACAGACAGACAGTATGACATTATTAATTTTTTTTTGTGATAGTCACATGCACATATAAAAATTAAATTTTTGACAATTTATGTGCTATATCTTAAAACCTAAAATTTATGTTCATGATGTAGAAATACATTTCAACATTTGTTTTTAACTGTTAGATCATTTTGCGTTTTGTCAATTATGCTTCGACGAGTTTACATAACCTTGGGCACATTACCAGCAACTGGTGAGTCCAGGCCATGCATTTCGTCCCTGTCGTTGTAACTTCTATTTATTTCGTTTAGGCTTGAGAGATATACACTTGCATATGCTGTCATATTTCTTTTATTGAAAAAATACTAGTGGGTAAATACAAGTCGCTCAGTGAGCAGGAAAGATTATTTCTCTAATATGAAATATACCCGAAAAAAGATATAATACAGGTTTAACTTACAAAAAAAAAGCCAAATTGTACTGCTGATTGTAAAAACAATTGATATAAGCCAAGAAATATCTGAGATATTTGAATTTGAAATTGCAGTTTTTCTATTTAAAACCAGTTTTTATATGAAAAAATGTATGGCGATCATACTGTGACATCTAAATCTATTTACTTAAGAGAAATATCTAAACTAGAAAATGTTTACGTCCTAGGGCGAGGATCGAAGCTTTCACAATCCGGGTGACTGCTCCAACCATATGACCGAGGACTTGGGATAAACCTGTGATATTCTTGTAGACTATATGTATTACGTTATTCTTGTAAAATAAATATATAAGCTTACGTGTAGGTACAATGTCTAAATATTCTATTTCAACATTCCAGGGTTTGATCCCTGCCCCAGGACGTGAAATGTTTCTGATTTAAATATTGTTTTGTAAATATATTTTTCACATGTTTGTAATAATGTTTAAATAAAATAATTAAATTATTTATGTAGTATTAATTTTAAAACATAAAATAGTACATGCAATAATTCCTATTATGCCATATGTGACCATTGAGGGTAACACCGTCTCCTCTTGAATGAGGCAATATTATTGTTTATTCTTTGCCTTGTTTAACAGCACTTCAGCAGTCAATGGTTGCTTTAATTTCTTGCCCACATTATCAGATCTCAATTGTAAGACAACCTCCTGTGTGTTACGTATTTTTGTTTTCAAGTTTTCTACTCGGTTATGCCTGATGAAAAGAGAAAAATATATTTTTTAAGACAATGTGATTCTTCTTTGGTGAAATCAATAGGAATGTTTATGAATTTCAGGCAAGTGTTTCATGTCATGTATAAGTACCTATAACAGCCTGAAATAGTTATCTTAGTTATTTTAATATGACTAAATCTCTAAACGGCAATACAAGTCACGTGAATGCTATTAACGTCACCTGTTATCAAACACTGATAGGTTGCTATGGTGATTTAGATGGCTTTCCTTTTGACAGTGTCATATGCTAACAACAAGTGACGTCATACATTGCGATTGGTGTTCGCGTTGACAGCGAGAGTGATTAAGCATTTTGTTTATTAAATATTGTTTAAATTCCGTACATCTATTATTCCATTACATACATTACATACATTCTACGTACATCTATTATTTAAAAGTGCAACTAAGTGTCAAAATTATTATTTCAATTTGAATACAGTCAACGTCCCTGTTATAGTTTTATTCTGTTAATTAAACTGCAGTAAGAGCCTGAGCCTATAACAATTAAAAATTCAATTAATAATAATATTAACAATAATAATCTTTATTATCGTATCTAGAATGTGTGGTTTGATACGATAAGTACTAAGTGATAAATTAAAAAATCAATATATAAACAATTACATTTGCCTGTGCAGTTACATATAAATTTTACCTGCACTAACATACAATATGGGTGACAGGAATTGTTTTGCCTAATTTTCGAGAGATAGGAAGAGGAAGAGGATATACACCATAGTTTCTAAGTAAGACAGGAAAAATGGACTGGTCTTTGATTAAACCATGTATGAGCGGTGCACATCTCTGGTAGAGTCCGCTCTAGCCCTAATAGTAAAACTGTTAAAAAATTACTTGAAGGCCTTGAATGAATGTTGAATGGCTAAGACGATGCTGATGTCAGCATAAAAATAAGTGTTTTAGAAATTAACATCTGTTAGCAATAATTAATAAATATAAATAAATAAAAAATAAGAAAGCCTTTTATTTATTTTAAAAAAACTTACACTACTATACAATATTCATTTTTTTTAAGTTTAACAATATCTATTTCGTTTAACTAGGTAATTAAAATGTCATATTTAACTCAATAGTTGCTACTCAATTTAGTGTGGTTGTCACTTAGTTTCAATATTATTATAATATTACCCTAGTTTTATTTATAAAATATTATTGTTATTTTTCTTCTTACTTCCACAATGTTATCACATAGATTAATAGGTTTTTTATTCTGAGTACAGGGTTTCGGGTCGGACATGTTTTTTTAGACACTGTATATTGTTACATAACTATGTAATTTGCAGCAGAATACTCAAGTTCTTCTTAACCCGTCAAGTATTAGATTCCAGATACAATAGATTTTTCAATTGTCATAGACCTCCAGAGGTATAATGCCGCTTGACAGATTAAGTGTTTATGTTGTACAGCTATGTTAATAGTTTGTGTTAACAAACTTTCAACAAAAATATTAAAATATTTTTAATGAACAAACCAATTCCAACAGTTTACATGCATATGCAAGTCATGATTTTTCGAAATAATATAGATTTTTTGACATAATTTTAATTGAGTTAGAGCAATATTTAAATTTTCATTTTTATTTATTTCGCCTTATTAGCAGATTCAGAAGGTTGTATAAAACCATGATTTGTCACACTTCAGGCTTAATCCTCCTCCTGGTCGGCATGTCCTTGTGACACAAAAGCCTACTCCAGATTCTTTCAAATTCCTCAATCCTTAGCTAGTCTAGTACAGTGGGCCTGCTATTTCTCTTAATTTATCCAATCATCTTTTTTGAGGTCTTCCCCACTTTCTAGAGGTGGTGTAATTTTTTTTTCTATTACTAGATGACAAACAAGCTGACTGCCCACCTGATGGTAAGCGGTTACCGCCGCCTAGAGACACCTGCAATAACAAGGCAAAATCACTTGGTATTGCAGGTGCATTGTCATCCTGAGGCAAATAAATTTTCATACACATCAAATATTTACAATAATTTCTTTATTAGATTTTCAATAAATCCTCAGATAACTTTTAGACAAGCTTAACTTGATTATGCATGGCCAGTTTGGCCATAATTGGTTTGTTCATTGCCAATATTTACAGATTGAGAATTTGTTTGAAAAGCTGTGCAACATGAACAGTCAATAAATTTGAAACCCTCATAAATATTTCAAGTATTGTCAAAGTCTTGTATTGGCTAACATCACGCTTAACACTCCTTAAGAACACCTTATGTTTCTCCCACATGGGAATGCCTATGCCCAGCAGCAGGGCATATGAAGGGTGTTGATAATTATATTTGCAATACACAAATCATTACTGGCAAATATGTGTTGGGTATATTTAATATATATTTGTTAGTTACAATGGAATATATTAAACAAACAGTTTTTGTAGAATGGCCACTAACCAATATAATCCTAATATATTAGAATATGATAAATTTTATACCTTTCAAGAACTTCCAAATTAAAATTCTCAAGATCCTTCATCTGGTCATCGAGATCCATAAACGAGACAGTCTGTTTTGGCTTAAAACGATAATTCGATATAGTCTCCAGTTGCAAGTTCAGCATTTTGTTTTCCATTAGTAAAGCTTTCTGTTCATAATCGACGCACATTTTGCCGAATCGTTTCCTCGATTCGACTACAACATTCATAAGGTTTTCACATTTTTCTTCTAATGCGAGATCATCTGCAAAATAATACAATAAACAAATAATGAAAGTTTAGTACAGATTTTGTAAAACGCTTCAGCAAAATATGCTTACCCATATTACAGAAAAGGTAAATAAATCGATGCACCAAGTTTTTAGTGTGTATTAAAATCACAGAATTGATCAAAATATAGGAGATTGCGGAAGGATTTAAAGATCAAGCATACAAAAGTCAAATGAACTGAACTGAAGAAAGTTGTATTTTTAATTTAAAATTTCTCAATGTGAAGTGTGAAATTCAAATTCAACAACAAAGCAAACTGATATTAGTGATGGAACCGCTTTCACACGAAACCACAGATTAGAAGCACGAAACTAGATTTTTTTTCTGGTAACCGACAATCACCGGTTCTGATTAAATTTTTTTTTTAAATAAAAGGTTTTGATATGTACTGGAAAATGGATTTAGATTACTTTCAGTTACTACTACGTTCTAGACGTAACTTTTCGCCCTGAAACCGTTCTGAAGCTAAAAGTTCAGTTGCAAAAACTCGCCCATTCAATACTTACACTGGCCCAAAGAGTAATGTAAGTATAAGGGAACACTGGCCAGTGGCCAACTATAGGCCGAGACAAAAATATCCCTTTTGATAGTCGCTACTGCTAAGCGGATAATGACATAAGCCCTCGATCGACTTTCGATTACAAATGTCAAATCCCATTCATTTTCTATTTAGCCACAGCGATTATGAAGGTTTGATTATTTGATGCATTCAGAAACCAACCTCCTTTTGAAGCTTGCATCGATAGTCTAGGTCTAGGTTTGTAATAAGAACTGTCTCTATTGATTGAAGTTTAGTTATTGTTATTGTTTTGAACTCAGAACAATAATTTAAACGTTCTGAGTTTTTTTTATATACTAATAGATGACGAACAAGCTGACGACCCAGATGATGGAAAGCGGTTACCGCCGCCTATACACCTGCAATAACAAGGGAAAAACACTTGATATTGCAGGTGCGTAGTCATCCTGAGGCTTAAGATGAAATGCCGTCCATGCCCGGTAAATTCACTAGCTACCTACCTTTTCCTTCAATCCGAAACACAACGAACTGTTTCACGGCTGCAATATGAAAGGCGGTGGTACCTACCCAGACGACCCTACATACGGGCCTTCCTCCTAGTAAAGAGGTTTTGAAACATCGGAAAATATTAGGGACCTATTAATAAACACTTTAACTGGATATTTTTTTTGGATAATAATAATTATTATCCAAAAAAAATATTGTATTGTGATTAATTATTAATCACAAAAAAAATTGAAATCACATGAGCATAGTGGAAAAATTTTGTTAAAATACCAAAATATTCGTATACATTAAATAGTAATAAAAGTTTAAGTCATTATATAAATATTAAATACGAGTAAGAAAGCTTTAAACTATTAAAAACTTCAATCGAACTTAAACTTTAAAAATAATTTTCAAAAACCAGACCCAAATAAATAGACCCATATTGGGTCTGTTTTTTCATAGCTGGATTTCAAACAAAGTCAAGAGTAACTTCTTTAGAAAATTGGCACATGATTTTTTTTTATTTCATCTACTTTTTTTCCTCTAAAGTATGTTACAATACACATACAAACTATCAATTGTTCTGAGGTATACTATCAACTATGAAATATTGGCGCATTTTTTTTCAAAAACCTAAAAAAAACCTTATAAAAAAAAATGTGTTACGCCAGCATTTGAATGCAATAAAAGAAGAAATAAAGCAATACTCAAGACATGACTGTATGGGCATTAGTACCCTTTGCCTTGTCGTTATAGGGAGAACCGAAAAAAAAAATAGAAAAATTTGTGGTCCGTCGCATTTATCATTAATCTGTGGTCCGTCGGTTCGTTTTCGTTCTATAATTTTTGTTTTGCAATTGGAGGTTATTCTTGCGTACTGACGCCGATTTCCTTTTTATCTGCATCGCTCTAATCCAAATAAAATTAATAAATATACCAAATCACCATGAAGCTCGTCAGATTTCTCATGAAACTAAGTCATGAAACGGTCACAATCGAATTGAAAAATGGAAGTGTTGTACATGGAACTATCACCGGCGTAGATGTAGCCATGAACACTCATCTGAAGGCGGTAAAAGTAACGCTGAAAAACAGAGAAGAGCTTCAATTGGAGACACTGAGTATACGTGGAAACAACATTAGATATTATCTTCTACCCGACAGTTTACCTTTGGAGACTTTGTTGATCGACGACGCGCCGAAAGGTCGTGGTAAGCGTGAAGGATTTCCAAGGGGTGGAGCGCGAGGCGGCCGCGGCAGAGGCCGTGGAGGACGCGGAGGCCCACGGGGCGGTCGGGGAGGCCGAGGACGTGGTCGTCGATGAAGCGTTTCTAGTTTTAAGTTCAATTCCATAAGTTTGTGATTACACTAAGTTTTAAGACCTAATATTGTTTCATTTTGGTTGGGTAAATTATCGAACGTTATCTGGTGTTTAGAGCTACTGAAACTAATGAAGATGAATTGTGCACCTTAGTAATCAATTGATCATTAATAAATTTAGTAATTTCCCAAGTGCCCAAATTATGTTGATTTCAATAGTAAACATAATACAAAAGGGTAATTCAAAAGCACAGAGAACCTATACAATTTGTTAGAAGGCTATAACAATAATCTTAACACAATTGAAGTTCTTTTATAATTACATTTGCATCAAATTTTTTAATTTTATTTATTTTTGTTCACTTTTATCTTAATTTGTCAAGTTGCAAGACCCGTGGGGATTTTAAGACAGATATAAAACAATTTTGTCTGTAATCTGTTTCTTGACATGTTTAAACACACAAGCTGATAAGACACATATCACAGACATTGGATTTTTAGTAAATTAAAATTGTATTGATTGTATGCTCCTGGAAGTATTTTAAAAAGTAAGAGTTCCAATATCTCGTAAGTGGAACAAAAATTCACTGTGACTTTGGTTTTAGCGGGAACAAGGGCCTCGGGAGTACTCCTTCGTCTCTCATCTTTATTTTAGCTTTCCTGGTGCAGACATCAATAACCACTATAAGGTTTGAAATCTTTTATGATTATTTGTTTTTAAAAGTTTTTGGCAGGGCTTACTCAAATTTGTTCCATCTGCACTAGTAAGTAATGATCTTTATTCTAGGGGGTACTTTTTAAACTTAGTGTTATCTGTAAGGTGATGAGTTGGAATAGCTCGTACAGTCGAACTCAAAATTTGATTCACACTAATTATTGGCACATTATTTAGGTACAAGCAGAATTGGTGCGAATTTGGTGACACTAATTTCTAAATAATAGTAGTAACCATACTATACTAATAAACACAAGTTAATATAACAGTTGCTGTGACAGTAACTGTGTGACTAGTGAAGCGGAGAACTAATGGACTATGTGAATTTCCTACTGATAATGAAACATACATAGAAAAAAAAAAAAAAAACATACCGGCCGAATTGAGAACCTCCTCGTTTTTGAAGTCGGTTAAAAAAAAGGAATGAACAATATGATAAAAAATTGGGTTTTATTATAGAAATATACAGAAAGACCACGACAGACAAGTGACAAGAAAAAAACAATAATTTCAATATAAAAAGACCATAAAGCAATATAAAAAAATTACATGGCTCAGCCACAGTCTACTTATGAGTTCGACCATACAGCACTTACAGTAAAACAATACAGACCAGTTAAGATCTGATAATTTAGGAATGAAGGAAGGAGTTTAATCCCACTTTTGACGACCGGCAGGTCGAGTGGTCTGTACCCCTTGCTATACGGGCTGCTCGATCAAGAGGTCCCGGGTTCGAATCGCGGTAGGGGCAAATGTTTGTATGATGAATACGTGCATTTGTTCACGAGTCATGGATGGTTTATATGTTTATTTAGTATATTTCTAATATTTATATACATATTATTATCAATATTAATCCGTTATCTAGAATCCATAACACAAGCTCTTAATGATGCTTACTTTGGGCTAGATAATAGGTGTTTATAATTGCTTAGTGCATTTGTGTGCATTTTTGTTCTTCTGTTTTATAACATCAGATTTAATTAGTTCATAGAATAATATTAACCAATGGGCGAATGGATTTCCAAATTAATTAGCTGCTAAATGATAATGAAAAAATATGAAATTTTCTTACCATTTTTTTTACGACCTTTTGTCAAGTGGCCAAACCACAGATCCCAAGTTCATATCCCGGTGTGGGCTAGTAGTTTCTATGTTCATCCATTGTAACATTATAAATCCGAAAATTACTTTGTAAAGTTTTCACTCATCATAGGGATGTACCCTACGTTTAAATATGTCGCTACTTTTCATAAATTCGTAAAATATACGCTACCCATAAAACCAATTCAAACTTAAAAGATATGGAAAATTGTTGAACTTCCCTTGGCAATTCATTGCTTAATATTATAGGAACATGTGACGTCACCTGTTCCGTAATATCTTTAATCAAATAAGCCACAAAGAAGCACTTACAAATCGTCAAAAAACACATTTTATGACTATCTCAAAAAAAGTATATTACCTAACAACGTCATAGTGTCTGTCTGTCTGTCATGTCTGAATTTACGTTAGCTAACAATGTCATAATGTCTGTCTATCTGTCGTGTCACTCGTGTCTGAATATACACCGGTTCTAAAAGTTGAACTACAGTTCCCTGTACTTCGAGTTTTTTGCCTCGTGTAAGGTAGTACTTTCTAGTAGTATACGCTTTCTAAGGAGCGTATTTGGACGACGTGTCGCCGCCGCAACACATCAGTACATACCACAGGTTAGACGATCCGTACCACCACAGAAGAAAATGACTTTCTATAAGCTGAGAAGTTTCAATGTCATCCCATCCGAAGACATGGAATTATTATAGGTGCTTTTAGTTTAGCTACCTCGCTCAGTACCATGGTTTTTGTGGGACCCTTCGACGACCCACATATAAATATTCTCTAAGCTGGTTAATGAATGAAAGACTTGAGTAGATTCTTGCATTCTTGTATCTTGGTTGCCGAGGAAGAGAGAGAGCTCCTTTATGTTGATGCCAGAGTGGAGAGATGCCTACTGCACTTTTTGCGCTACTTATATATCCCGATTACACCTCGCAACTATCGCTATTCATAACGAGTGATGGGTGTAATCGGGATTACCTAATTTTTCTCTCGCTTTTCCTCAATGAAACCAGTAGAAGTTTCATTCTTTATTAAAACATAGGATTATTACATAAAATTATACAAACAAACAATAACAACTACTAAATTATTAAATTATTAATTATTACTTACTAACTACTTATACTTACTATTAATTACTAAATTATTAATTATAAAATTATTATAATCACATAGAAAACACTTAACTAATTACAATTGTCACACACACAATACTATTTACACTTGTCGCGAACAGTTTTATTATATTCTTTGTATTATAGTTTAGGGTTCAGTTTGGCCAGTATCCTGTATCATACATGATACTTCTTGTGTTACTGAGGCCTTTTAGTTGTATATAGTTCTGTAAAATATTTATCTTAGACATACACTATTTCTTTTGCAACATTTCTTAAAGAGTTAGTATTATACTTCTGAACTACATTATCGCAGAACCGATTTGGATAATTTTTTTTGTGGAGATAGACGATATCGGAAGGCTAACTTTTGGAGCGAAAACCGACATTGACGAAGGCGGAGCCACGGCGGCCACTAGTGTAGTTTATTTCTAATATACGTACTAGGTAGTAGCCCCTCTGTAGGGTCGTCTGAGTAGTGTACCACCACCTTTTTTATTTGAGACGTATTCGCTGTGTTTCGGATTGAAGGGAAAGGTAGCCAGTGTAATTATTGGGCATGGACGACATTTTATCTTAGGCCTCAGGATGACGACGCACCTGCAATAACGAGAGATTTTTCCTCGTTGTTGCAGTACCCCTAGTGTAAGTCACTGGAATTAAAACGAAAACGATCATCGTCACTTTTCCATTAAAAAAAGAGGTTTCCTATTATTCACAATAGAGGCGCTGGTGTAGTTTCGTACGACGTTGAAACGTTTTCCTTTCAATTCGATTCTCCATATATGTCGCCACCATCTGGTTAATTTCGCCGCTTAATTGGATGCCTAGCCCGTTGAATAAGCGCCGGCATCCAATTGAATGCCTAGCCCAATAGTTAATTGAACTAGACTCACTTAACGTTTAACGACTTTGCGTATTGAATGGATCGTCTTGTACCTACTGAAAAGTTTTGTTCTCATTGGCTGATAGGTTTCAAGGTTATTGTTTTATAACCACTTATAACCTACATCGTTTTGGATCTAAGTGGTCATAAATAAAATAACATTGAACCTATCAATCACTCAAGTCACACAAAAGCTCTTCGATTTAAACGACCTGCCTAGGCGTCCAATCCAGACGGCTGACATGACGTTCAAGCCATCTGGTTAAAGGATGAGCTCAATGACTTGGCTAGATGTACATTAATATCTGCAGCTGTAGTAAAGCATTTCTCTTGTGCCCATTTACCAATTAATTCTCAAATAAAGGGAGTAGGCGAGTCAATTACAAAAATCAATTCTTATGTCACTACTTCAGCTGTTTCATTGGATGCCGGCGTTCAATGAACGGGCTAGGCGTCCTAAGCGGCTGATTGAACCAGACGGCTGCGACATATACATAATAGCAAGGATGATAAAAGTATTGGTCCATGATAATAGTCTTTGATTAGAATGAAACTTACACTTAGGGCACAGGTGTCTATAGGCGGCAGTAACCACTTAGCACAGGTATAAAATAATATAAAAAAAAACTAGAGGCTGCCTCATCAATTTACGCATTTTAATTTTAAATATCATGTATTCCCTTTGTCACCATTTATGTGTTGTCCCATTGTTCCCATACGCTTCACCATTAATTTATTAAAATAATACTTTTTTAATTATGCACGTTGTCCCCATTGCGTTAAAATTAGGTGGTAGACCCATATGTAGGGTCGCCTGGGTAGGTACCACTGCCTTTCTTATTTCCGCCGTGAAACAGTTCGCTGTGTTTCGGATTGAACTGAAAGGTAGCCCAAAGAGTACATTTTTTATACGGGTATAGAGGCATCACTCCGTACTACAAAATATATGGCGCTTAGCGATATCTGGTGATCTGAACCGGTAGACAACCAAAAAATTATTTTCTTAATAAAACTTTTTTTTCTTAAAAACTAAATTTAAATAATCAAAAGTTACTTAAAACATGTTTATTTATGTATTTTTATTATCAAAATAAAATTTCAAAGAAAAAAAAAATTGGACATAGGGATTCGAACATGGTTTTCTCGGATTAGAAACCAGGAGTTCTGCCAAATACACCATTTAGTCATTATTAACATTGATGAATTAGCGCTACAATTTCTACCTAAGTAGGTAAATAATGTATTGAAAAATACTGTATAAAAATTATATCGTTAAAATAATGAACACCAAAATCTCATCAAAAAATTGATATGTCATAAAAATTCAAAACTGACAGTAACTGCTATGACGGCCTAGGTTCAAATCCCAATACATAGGTCACTACTCTAACTAAGTAATTAATAATTTGGGCAAGATATTATAATACAAGTTATAGTAAGAATATTACTAACGACATTGTAAAAAATATCAAAGTTACCTAATATTGATTAGAAATTGAAGTAATTATTTTTTCTCAGTTTAATAAATAACATCTTAAATGTCACATAAGTTTTAAATATTTATTGTTGATATTTTTCAAAGTCACTATTTTTTTTATGGTTACAGAGTCATCTATCGACTAGGGCCTGAATTTCTAAGCCATTGTAAGCCGACCAAATTAAATATCAGTTAAACGAACGGTCCTAGTCAATACTTCAATGTTAACTGCAATTGGTCGTATATGATATGGTTATTTTAGTATGAAGTTATAACACCGTGAGGTAGCCAGTGTAATTACTGGGCATGGACGGCATTTCATCTTAGGCATTTTATTTCACCTCAGGATGACAACGCACCTGCTATATCAAGTGCTTTTCCTTGCTATTGCAGGTGTCTATAGGCGGCGGTAACCGCTTACCACCAGGTGGGCCGTCAGCTTGTTTGTCATCTAGTGGTATAAATTTTTTTTAAAAAAAATAAGATATTTTGAACACCAGATAACACCCCCCTGGTGAGCCGTCTGTCAGCTTGCGAGTCATCGTTTGTTGAATTAAAATAAACATTTCGACATTGTAGGGTGGACGTTAGCTCATAAACGCAAATACAGATAGAATACAAGAATTTCACAGGGATATGCCAAGTCCTGGGTTGCTCAGTGGTTAGAGCAGTCGCCCGCATTGCGAAAAATCGCTGGTTCGATTCCCGCCTCAGGACGTGAAAATTTTTCCTGGTTTTATATTTTACTAAGTAATTTTTCAAACATTTATAATAATGTTGAAATCAAAAATTAAGAATAAGGAAAGAAATTGTCATATTGGTAATTATGTAAAAAAATGCATTAGATAATCAACAGGATTTTATCGTATAGTTCGTTTAATCAGGTATAATAAATATATTTTTTATTGTGCGGGACGACGAGGAAACATATTTACTATTAGTTTTGCTACTGGACAATAGATAGCGCTATATCGAGAAGTTTTGACTATTTTCCCATAGAGGGCGCTTTTTACCCTAAGCAAATCATAATCTCTGAAATCCGTGCAGATAAAAATTATTTGAAACCAAAATATGCCATTTTATTAAAATAAAAATGGTATTATGAATTTGATAATATTTGTTCATCTAAAGTAATTGAAATTGTAGTAAAATAAATCACATATGTACTTGTAAAAACTTAATTCTAAAATAAATAAATAATTATTATTTTTATTTAACAACACGCAGGTAAAAAAGATGTGTTTTGTTTGTATATTGTAATAAAATCTGCTTTTTCTTGCCGGATTTTTTTGTTGAATAAAACTATAAAGATTGTCAAAATAGCCGAATGACAATGGAATGACAATACAATTTATCACCATGATTAGTTCATGCCCAAGTTTTTGAAAATAAGGAAAATATTTAAAAAAATCGAAATCACAGTGTTTAAATGCTATAAAAAAATGTAAGTCTTATACCTAAATTTATATTCAACTTTAATTGCTATAAAATCTGCTTGCTAAAGTATATTAAAAAAGTCCGCCTCGATCGGGATTTATCCTCGGCTTTCTAAATCAAATTGCTTTTGCAATTTGACTTAAATTTCTGATGGATGCGACGATTTTACAGATATAGCTAGTCTTGGTCATCATCTTAGACTAGAGATATACGGGGTGCTAGGGGGACGCTCTCGAATACGAAAGCAGGCAGCAGTGCTGGTCACCCTAAACACGACTTGCTAAAAAATAAATTTGAAATCGCAAAAAAGCAGCTGTTTCATACAAATTGTAATATCTACACGAACTGTTTGTATAGAACAGCTGATTTTTTTTCGTGATTTAAAATTTATTTTTCAACAAATCGTTGATAAATAAATATTTCGAGATTAATAAACGCGAGAAACACATTAGGAGTTTGGGCCATAGCACCACCACACTGGCCCACGCTGGCCTATTGCGAGTTGCAGTAACAACCGGGACCAACGGCTTAACGTGCCTTCCGAAGCACGGAGGAGCTCGAGATTATAAATTTTATTGACCCATCCCTGGACCGACCATGGCGAAGGTTTTTAGTTTTTAGCGGCTAGAGCAGTGTACTCAAGCTAAAGCTGCATTAGCTGCCTTCGCATATGGACTCTTCTTACCGCTTCACATCAGGTGGTGTTGAATATTTAGACTGACAATGTATTTTTCTTCAAGAATGTCTAAATCGAAGAACACTAGCGAACAGGCCGCGGCAGCTCATTCGCTCGACGTGTACGGGCCTTCTCAAGCCAACGACAAGGACATAGTGGACGTGCTGTGCAGCATCATGGACGACGACGGGCCCAGGCCTATGAGAGACATGAGGCCCTCACAGGTAAGTCACACTCACAAGACGTAGTGGACGAGGGGTTCGGCCTACGAAGAGTTGGGCCTTCCCGATAGGTCACACTTTAAAGTGGACTTGGGTCTAGTTCTATGAGAGACATGAGGCCCTCGCAGGTAAGTCACACTTACAGGATGTAGTGCACGAAGGGTCAGGCCTACGAAAAGGTAGGCCTTCCCAAAAGGTCACAGTATAAAATGGACTTGGGGTTAGTACTATGAGAGATGCGGGGGCATCACAGGTAAGTTACACTCACAGGATGTAGTGGACGAGGGGCCACGCCTACGAAAAGGTTACGCACACAAATTGGTCTCTCAAATTTTCTTCTAAATTGTTTCCAAACTCGCAATATCTGGATAGTTTTATTAAGTCTGCCACATAATTAGCTATACTTTCTCCGCCTATCTGTCTTCTTTGCCGAAATTTGTATCTCTCCGCCAACATGGATGGCTTCGGTTGTAGATGCGTCTGTAGCAGCTCCACCGCCTCCTTGTACGTCAACGGCGATGGTTTCTTTGGGCTAGCTAATGTAGACAGTAATTCGTACGGATTTTCACCCACGACTGCTATCAAAGTAGGCAACTTGACTTCTGGAGAAATATTGTTAGCTAGAAAATACATTTCCAGCCTCTCTGTGTATGCCGACCAATTCCCGCACTTGACGTCGAATTCTCCAATTTTCCCGATAGACATCTTTCACTGCCTATATACTAATTTAACGCGATAAAAAAAACGTGTCACTGACTTAATTTTCCTCGTCGCCAATGCTAAATAATAAAACCACAGTTCTGATCAACGGCCGTTTAATGACTGGCTACATGAATGTTCTTACGACTACCTTATAATTATTATATACAACAGTTAGGCCTTCCCAAATAGGTAACAATATAAAGTGGAAGTGGGTCAGGGCGCTTTACAGTTAAGTCACACTCACTGGACTTAATGGACGAGGGTCAGGCCTATGAAGAGTTAGGCCTTCCAAAATAGGTCACAGTATTAAGTGGACGTGGGTCTAGTTCTTTTAGAGATACCTCCAGGGGCACTCACAAGTAAGTCACAATCACAGGGTGTAGTGGACGAGGATTCTCTGGGCCTACGAAGAGTTAGGCCTTCTCAAATCGGTCACAGTCTAAAGTGGACGTGGGTGATCTATGAGTGGTGATGGGTAGTGTCTTCTCTTTAGTTTATATCTCAATGTTTATGATATCAGAAGCAACGTAACGCAGCCGAGCATTTCGACTCGGAGCACCAGGGCGCATACGAAGCGCGCGGGCGCAACAGCCGCGAGGCAAACGCGGTCTCCCTACACAACAGTGGCTACCCGAAGATGCACGACGAGCTCGCCAGGAGACGATCTACAGCCAAGGTAATCACAATCAGTGAAATAACTGAAAAATCTCACCACCAAACCACATGGGTTGGCATGGTGGTATTATGGCGCAAAGTCCAGCAATAGGATAAGACTAAAAAAAAGTTCTTCTATCTAAACTCTATCTGTTCTGATGATTCTGCATCTGGATCTGTTCTTATAAGTCCTTGGTAGCTCAGAGGCCGAAAGTGTCACTCGGATTTTGAATGGTGGCGGGCTGAGTCCCACTCCAAGATATGATTTTTTCTAGCTCAGGTATTTTTCCATACGTTATTGATTTACCAACAATAGGATACATTAGTATGGACCTCAGTCTGAAATGCGACCTCATTTTTACCTCTTTCCGTTTCTACAAGTCTATTTTTTATCTGTAAAGGTATCAGCAATCACGGCCCAGCGGAACGCTACCATCCAGCAAAAAGCCTACAGTAAATGCAACAACTATATTAAAAAGAAGAAAGTCGAGCCTAAAAGAAAGAGCAGTGCGCCAAAATGGCGCGAACACAAAAGAAAATCAAGGTCGCGACAGTCCACAAGAATAACAAAAACAAGAAGAAAACGATCAACGTGCAGAATATACAGATTGGCAAAATTAAGAACGAACAAAGCTTGCCAGTGCTCAACTTTTTTTACGGCCAAAGACAAAAAGAGCGGGACCACAGATGGTTTTAATGTCAACATTCAGTTGGCAGACAAAATGGCGGTTGATGAAGGTTCTTTACCGTATTGTAATTTGAATAGAAACTCTTCAGATAATTTGAAACCTGCGTCAAATGCTAGTCAGTCTTCTAAAGTGGCGTCTAACCAGAACCCAGATTCTGACCCTTCCGTGAGCAGTTACAATAGTTATGCGTCCTTGGAACATGAACCAATGGTTTCGAACTAAATTGTGCATTCGTTATTAAGATGAAATAAAAAGTGTAAACATATTATTTGTTTTTTTTTACCATCACCAGCCTATTTTTTTCATAAAGCGCGTTGTGCGGCTATATTTGGCATATCTGTCGCCGCCGTCTGGTTAAATTCGCCGCTTAGTTGGATGCCTAGCCCGTTGATTAAACGCCGGCATCCTATTGAATTCCTAGCCTGATATTTAATTGAACTAGACTCACATAACGCAAGAACTTGGCGTATTGTATGGATCGTCTTGTACTTAAAAGTTTTGGTTTGATTGAGAGAACCAAGGTTATTTTTTTATGACAACTTATAACCGACATCGCTTTGACGTAAAAAAATAACCTTGAACCTACCAATCACTCAAACAGTTACTCAAAAGCTCTTCGATTCAAACGACCCTCCTAGACGTCTAATTGAATGGCTAATTTAAACCAGACGGCTGATATGATGTTTAGCCATCTAGATAAACTTGGCTAGTTGTATCAGCCGTTTGATTGGTTGCCGGCGTTGAATCAACGGGCTAGGCGTTCAGTTAAGCGGCTGATTTAACCAAACGGCTGCGCCAAGTGCGGGTGGTAGTCCGCCGAACGCTTGATACTCGTCTGGTGAAATGGGCTAGGTGGGATAGTCTCATGAAGCTCCTGAGCTCGTATACTGCTGGGCACAGGCCTTCCTACCAATGTGGTGTGTTGGGTGTAATGAGAGGCTGAGGTTAGTTTAGGCCGAAATCCGTATATTTGAAACTAGAACTAGCAACAGAAATATAATTCAACCTTCGGCGCGGCGAAGTGATATGTGTTATCCGGACCAGAGTCTTGGGAACCTACTATCCGGACAGAGGGCCTAGACAAGATGGCATTTGACAATCGCTATCGCTAAATGGGAAATGAATGGGATTTGACATTTTAGATCGAACTCAATCGAGGTATTATGTCAAATCCCATACATTTTCCTCTTAGCGATAGCGATTATCGAAAGGTATCTATCGTCTAGGCCCTCTGGTATTCTTCTCCTTTAAAGCATATCATTATCATACGTCCGACTGCTAAGGGACATGCAGCTCCAAGCTCCTCATGTGTTTCTTCTATGTAGGAGAAACACACAGAGTTTGGGCCATAACACCACTACGATGACGAAATGCGGATTGTTGGGTTAAAGCGGTTGCAGTAACAATGGGGATCAACAGCTTAACGTGCCTTCCGAAGCACGGAGGAGCTCGAGATTACAAATTTTAACTGATCCAGGATCGACCATGACGAAAGTTGCTTTGTAATCAGAGCGCATAAACCACAAGCATCGAGCTCACTACGCCATTGAGATTCTCATTTACGACTTATTTTTTTGGGACTGACTGACTTGCTATTGGCCATAGACTCAGCCGGGGTTCTAAACGAGAACCTTGGTATGTCCCTAAGCCATATGGGCGAATCGCCTCTGAAGGATTTCTAGTGCACAGGTATCACTTCCTATTCCTATATAGGGAGGTATCCCGTGTTGTTATTGTAATTGGAATAAAAGTTTGAATGTGAGAATGTTATTGTGCATATCATAATTATCATCACCAGCCAATTATACATCCCACAGCTGGCCACAAGCCTTCCTACATGGGAGACACACATGAGGAGCTTGGGCTATGACACCGCCACGCTGGCCCAATGCGGGTTGGTGGGTTCTTATGGCAAGCGCTTTAGCGCTTGCAGTAAGAACCGGGACCATCGGCTTAACGTGCCTACCGAAGCACAGTAGAAAAGTGAAGACTGACATTATATTTGACGGAATACCATAGCTCTTCTTTGTAATTTATTATTTTAAATTATTACATAAGGCTCTCTTTGCCTTCCTTTAGAAAAAATCATATTACTAGGTGTTTAGTTTTCGTATCACAGGAAAAATATTTTGAATTCCTTTCCTGCTACTATTTGTTACATTAATTTCCGTTTGAAAAGTCGCATTCGGATTTTTTTTTTCCCGGTAAAACTTATTTACAAACATGTAGATGTTTGCTAAAATACCTATGCATAACAAGTTTTTTGCACAAGGTACGACCACTCGATCATACTCAATTAAGTCTGTGATCAGATAGGAAGAAACTAAACCTTGTCAAACAGCTTATAAATTCTTCTTTCCAATTGCACCTTTTCACCAACGGAGTACATTTTTTAAATCGTGACGAAAACTATCAGGTAATTTTATACCTGACAAAAGAGTTTTACTAACTTTCACAGTTCCGATTGATTTGGAATTTGGATTACTATTACTTCAGTAGCTTTTCATGACATGCCGACCTTGAGCTGGTCTTGTAGTAAAATAGTCTGCGTGATGCTCAATTCTTCAGAAACTTACAGCTTCTATAGCGGTTTTGGGTTCATAAGAATACTGTTCAATCCTTCCCATAACATGGGTTCATGAAAAAGCGCGTAAAAAGGCACTTTTATATTATGGTCCGGCAAGGTGAGGCGGCTAGAACAGTGTGGTATAGCAAATAAATGACTCAACACCACCTGATGAGAAGCAGACAGAAGAGTCCTTATGCGAAGACAGCTAGTGCAAGTTGAACACTATATTCTAGCCGCCTCCGCCTTGCCGCACCATAAAGCCTCTTTTGAAGCAACCCACGTTAAAGGAAGGAGCCAGCAAAGAATTATTCTAAGTTTTGTGGGTACGACAAAGAAAAGAGGTAGGTATTAAACTTTTTTGTGCGTGATGTGGAGGTGACAGGTGAATTGATGCCGCCGAAAACCGGCACCATTGCTTCTGAGTAGGAAGGTCATGCTGCACGTAGTCTATGTGCTGCACTAGCTGTTTGCATGTCGCACTCCCGCTAAAAAACTGTCACAAGACTCAAAATCAAGAATTGAGGAAATGAACTTTAGAGTTTTTGTGAATATGTGATTGTATTTTACAGTAATAATAATGATAATATGTAGATATAAACTAAAAGTAGTATTATATAAGAACTTACTTTATGGCGTTTTTACAGTAGATAGTAGGTAATTAGAAAAATACATGTCTTACCGCAAAAAACAGAATTGGCCCTTTTTTGTCAGTTATGACAGTTTTTTAGCGGGTGTGCGATATGGACTTTTTTTACCATATCTCTCTCGTCAGGGGTGTTGAATCATTTGCCGTGGAAGCAGTGTTCTGCTGTGGGATGTGTAGTGGCAGTTGAAGACGATTCTCAAAAGACAACAGTAAAAAAATATGTCTCTAAAATAAAAAACATCTAGTTTACAGACGACAGCACATCTAATCTAACAGTTGAACAACGAAAGCCGCCTCTATTACGTACGGCGTAAGGGTGTTCTCAAGGTCACACTGTTACGCTTAATGTGCTGTAGACTGTACTTCAATACAATTCAAATAACGATACAATTTTAATAATTACACGTTATTCATTACTCATCCCAACAAGTTTTTTTAATGGTAGGCCCATTAACAATATGTTATAGAATATCGTCCTTACACGGTTTCAATAAGATCGAAATCACCTTGACAAACAGGCAAATTGGAATCGTACATTATACATCATTTCGAAATCCTCCATCAAAATTGCGCAAACCTTGCAAAACGAAATATGCTAGCCGGTATTAAGATTTACTTATCAATATGTAACCTTTTAAAACCGGTTGGCTTATGTTGAGGTAAACAAAAAAAATAAGACAGAGTTCTATGTATATTCTCACCAGCAGACACAGTACGTAGCGGTCGTGTGAAATACTCATACGTATAAAATGACGGGAGTGATGTGACAGAAATTTACGCGGGAAATTAATTCATCGATTGACATTTTACTTTTTTATATTGTTTCTCTAAAAATAACAATGGCTTCGAAAACGTTAAGTGTCGCAGTGATTTTTTTGTTATCTTTCATAAATTCTGCGCTTTCGCAAGGCTCGGGGAAAAATGGAAATCGTAAGTTTTATGTTTAATAAATAATTTATTATAAAAATTGATACAAATAAAGAACGAAAACGATGAAAAATTATATGCTCCAGCTCTGATGGCTTAGTGGTAATCCTTCTGGCCAGACCAGTAGTGGCGGGTTCGATTCCCGCCCACCTGAAGCATATACAATTTTTTCATCGTTTTCTTTCTTTTGAAATGCATCAAAAACATTGAAATGTGATTAAAATAGTTTATTTATCAATTGTGTACACATATGAATTGAAAAAGAAGCTTCATCGGATTGTTTAAGTTCATAACAGTTAAATAGGAATTACGTATTTATCTAAAATAAACAAAGTAAGTAAGTATAGTTTAGAAATTTTTTGTAAGACTTCAGCGACAGTAGGTATGTTTTAAGCTTAATCCTACAATGCCTTTGATTTGCAAAGAGACTGAAAATCTTTAGCTATTATGAATAAAATAGTCATATAATTAATAATAATAAAATTCTTACACTTACTCCTATTTTCTAGCCCAAAGCAAGGATGATAAAGTAAGCATCATTAAGAGGTCGTGTTATGGATACTAGAGAACGGAGAAATATTGTTCATAAATATTAGAAATATACTAAACAAACATATAAACATCAATGACTCGAGAACGAAGGCTCGCACTCACACAAACATTTGCTCCCACCGGGATTCGAACATGTGAGCCCTGACCGAGTTGCCTGAATAGCAAGGGGCCCAGACCAATAAAAATGTAATCTATGGTACAGACCACTCGGCCAGACAGTCGCCAATTATTAAAAGCAAAAAAAAATACTGAGGGTCATCCCAAGTCCTTGGTAGCTCAGATGGTTATAGCAAAACCCGTACCACCATCTTTTATCGCGATCCAGTTTATGACCCAAACTGAGTAGAATCGTTAATTCGTACTACGACGCTATCTACGACTATGACAGCGATGTACGAAAGGGTTTTGCTCTCTATAATTATATGGCTAAGGGTAGTTGACAACTTTTTGTTATTTCATAAATGTGAAGTATAAAACTCATAAAGAATTATTGCGACAGAAATAGTATGTCTAAGATCAATAGTATCACAGACATACTTAGTGGTAAGTTTGATGTGTTGCCGCGCATAGTGCAAAAACGCTCCACAGAAAATTTACAGAACAGGTGACGTCACATGTTCCTAAATTACTAAGAAATGTATGGGCATACTGACAAAGTTAATAATATGTATGTTTTTATTTAAAGTTGTCACAATAATACTTGTTTTGATTGATGTCGGCAATCTAATATCACTGACATTTTTATTTTTAATAAATTTTCTAAACAGTACAACTTTAACAATATTTTCTATATCTTCTATGTTTGAATTGTTTATATGGGTAACAGTAGCGTATATTTTCCGAATTATTTGCCATATTCAAACTTAGGCAACATCCCTATTCCTTTGGGTTTTCCACAAATACATTTATTAGCTAACAGACGTGACATAGTTAGCTTTTATTATTACTTTACTAGATTAAGCATAGGTTCACCTTTTCCTTCTAGGTATTATTAGGCCTTATAGGTACGAATTTTCCTTATTATTAATAGCGTTATTTGAGGTTATTTATCTGAAATATTAAATTTACCGTTAATTATACATATTTTCCTCTTGGTTTTAGTAGGTATTTAATAAGGAAAAATCCTTAAAGTCCATGCTTCACTTGAATTGACTAAAATAGAATATACAGGTAGCCAATGTTATATTATTTCATAGAAATGTCATGAAATTATCAAATGAATAAGATGTATTATTTGAAAGTTGCTAAACATTCCTATGAACTAATATAGCCCAGTTTTTAATTTATTGTCGTATTTTGGTCACCATTCTGTATATCCTGATTAGAAGCGTTAAAAATATTCATCCGTCCAGTAATATAAATGCCAAAGTAGTCGTTTTCACTCATAAGTTGCTGAACCAATTTACGTGAAAACTGACATGAAGATAGTTTGCATCTTAAAGGACAATATGTAGGCGTACCTTTGGTACGATAACCGTTGTCCACGAGATTTTTAATATATTTTCTAAACAATACATTATTTTTATAAACATTCGGACAATTGCTTGTTTACATTTACAGACTGTATTGACAAAATAAAACTGTCGAAGGGGAGGCCTCGACGACTCTTTTTAAATTGACAACTTAAAAAAACTTCGCGTACTTACTAGAAACAAAATTCAACATGATCATAAAATTTATTCTTGGCTTTTCCCTGCCTACGGATTTCATGTTCAAGTAATAGCACAGAATAATAGGGTAATACGCCGATTCGAAATGTAGTTTTCACTTCTCTAGCACAAAAGAAGAGTTAATGGTGTCAAAATAATTTATTTACATTTCAATGAGTCAACAAATAAACCCGCTTCTTTCCGTAATGACAGTTGTTCCTCAAGGCAGTATCTTGTGGCCTTTACTGTTTAAAAATAATAAACACGATCTACCAAAGGTTATAAAACTTTAACTGCAGGTATATTTTATGTTGATGACATTGCTGTAAGAATACCTGTCAATTCAACTGAGCTTTTAATGACATTCCAAAGTGAATAATACTTTTTTTAAACCCGTTACGGGCTAGGTTTTGGCCTTCATCTTACCCGATGGTAAAAGACGATAAGGTCGCAGATGGAAGCGAGCCTTACCCCGATTTCTGACTTAGGTAGACTGGTGGTAGCTAATCAGGCGGACTTATAAAAGCCCTACCGCCAACCAAGCCGTGCAGAGAATTTCTGCCCCCACCAGAAGGTGGTCTCACCCACAGACCACAGAGGAGGTTGAATTTACTTAATTTAAATAATCAAGAAGTAATTATTTCAATATGATGAATTAAATACAATTTACAAGCAAATGCAGTGAAAAACCTGCCGGATTTTACTCGAACTCGCACACGAAGGGTTCCGAACCATTATCTTTAAATAAGCGTCTACCTCTAGCCGTTATCAATATCGAGCAAAAACAAGCAAAAAAATTGCACGTTTGTTGTATGGGAGCCCCCTTAAATATGTATTTAGTTCTGTTCGTTAGTATTTTGTTGTTATAGCGGCAACATAAATACATCATCAGTGACAATTTCAACTGTCTAACTATCACGGTTCATGAGATACAGCCTGGTGACGGACGGACCGACAGCGGAGTCTTAGTAATAGGCTCCCGTTTTACCCTTTGGGCACGGAACCATAAAAAGGAACTACATGTTGTATGTAACAGAAAGGAAGTTACGGTCTCTGGGCACGGCCAAAGACTTCATCCTTAAATCTTCGCATAGTGGTACAAAGTGGTCGCGTGCTTACTGTACGGTTCCAAAGAAACTTTCTTCTGTGTACGCACATGCTGTGGAATGAGCTGCTTGAAGAAGCTTTTCCGAGGGAGTACAGTGCTGTGATTCTGTAACGAATCTCGCACCTCACTTCGCAAGTCACTTCGAATTCAACTGTCAAATAGAGCAAAAAATGTATGAAAAATTGCTCTATTTGACAGTTGAATTCGAAGGGAGTTACGAAGTGAGGTGCGAGATTCGTTACAGAATCACTAGGCAGCATAGGATTCTTCAATTAGACCGTGTAAAAATTGTGTTTCAAACGTCCGTAGATTACGATAAATACCTACTCCAGTTTTACATTTACAAAGTAATGTTATACATATATTTGTCGTAATAAACATGACCTCACGCAACAATTTAAAAATTTTGGTGTACTTCAGGGTAACATTCTTGGCCCTGTTTTGTTTCTTAAATTGATGATAATATGTTTGTTATTGACAAATGTATTATTTTTAATAACGACATGAATATAAATATTAATGACGTTAGCGTAGACAAGTAGTAGATCAGAAAAAACATTAATCCAACGTTAATAATCCCCTTTTTCTTCATTGTCGGTCCCGTTGTTACTGCAATCCCTGTCATTCTTACCACAACTATGTTGTGTTAGCGTGATGGTGTAGTGATCCGAACTCGTCATGTGTTCTCCCCATAGTAGGAAAGCGTATGCCCAGCAGTGGGACTACTCTTGACCATTTTGATATTAGGGAACCGAGTTATGTAAAGTTTGTAGCGTGGTGCAATAGCAAAGCTTGCTTACGGTTTTCAAAATAATATTAATTCAATAGTGAGATTTCTTGTTTTAGGTTAGATTTCGTGAGAAGACTTGTTACTGTATATTTTGATTTTAACAGTTGTTTTTGCACTACCTACGAGTATTTAATCATTATGAACTCAACTTTCCGGTTGACTGGTAGAGAATGCCTATGGATCCCGCCAAATACTTAGTACCTAACTTATTTTGTGCAATTATAGATTATATAAATAAATTTCATTGTCTAAGTTAAGATAATAATACGTAACATAGCTTCCGCACTTTTTATAACATACGGAAATAGCTAAGGTTGTTGCTTGAGAAACGGATAGTAATTTTGGGGTTATAAGTCTATCTCGCTCGCCCCAATCATAACTCGCCCCGGTCTAATGCTAACATATTTGCTTAACGTTAAGAGTCTTTTTTTAACCTTAACGGGATAACTCTTGACCTACATCTCACCTGATGGTAAGTGAAGATAAGGCTGACGATAGAAGCGAGCTATACCCGGATTCCTCAACCACAGAGGAACTGGCTATATCACCTCTAACTGCCGGAACACAACAATGATGTTATGGCGACAGACTTAGGTCAGATGGTGGTAGCTAGCCAGGCGGACTTAGAAAAGCCCTACCATCAACCAAACCAACAGAAAATTTCTGCCCCCCCCCCCCCCCCCCCGAGAATCGAACCCCGCGGACCTCTAGATCCGAGGCAGTTGGTCTCAACCACAAGACCACAGAGGCGGTTAAAAAGTCTCTTAGCGATTTTTATCTCAGTCTATATAAAGGAGATAGAAAGAGACAATGTCTTTAAAGAGTTAAGTACATAAGCCAACGGAATGCTTAGTGAAAACAGACAAGACGCCCATATCGCGATTTTAGCGTTTTTTAAATTGGTACAGACGACTTCGCCAGAGTTATTTCTGTATTTACTATGTTTAGCCAAGGTATTGTAAAGCTGTCTTCATTCGAAACCAGCTCACTTGTATGTTGTGAAAAACAATAAAAGTGAAAAAAAACTCGAGCGTAGTTGCGAGAGGAATGTATAGTTATGTTATGTATGGGGGATTACGCCGCCCGCCTTTAAATACAAGCTTTGAAGTCGATAAAATTGGTCTAACTTAGCTTTTTTATACAAATAGACCTAAGTGACAAACAAGCTGACGGCCCAGGTAAGTGGTAACCGCCGCCTATAGAGACATGCAATAATAAGGAAATTATCACTTGGTATTGCAGCTGCGTTGTCGTGAGGAGGCCTAGAGGAAATGCCTTCCACGCCCAGTAATTTCACAGCGAATTGTTTCACGGCTGAAATAAGAAAGGCGGTGGTACCTACCCAGACGACCCTACATACGGGCCTACCACATAGTAAACTTATTTTGTATTGTTATGCTCATCAAGAACTATTTTTAACGTCCCATTTGATCTGCCATCCATTGTACAAAAATTATATTCTAGTATGCTAAATAAATAAGTTGTAGGTATATACTACTTTAATGGACAAAAAACTGCTCTTGCTTGTCGGTCCGGTCTAGCGACCTTGGTAGTGTCCGCGACCATCGCCCAGGGCTGCCCATAGGCACTTAATATGTTGTACACACACAACAATTTTAATTTTAATTTAAGTTTCAAATAGGTAATGCATAATCATCATTCAATCATTCCTTTATTTGCATGTTTAACTACGTTATTAGTAACACATGTCATGAATAATGTACATTGCAGGGTATGAGTTATTATAACGTAATATGGCAATACATATGGTCATAATTGAAACAACAACTAAGTGTAGCCACAAGTTTATGGCTTTAATTTTACAATGCCAATCAATATGGCATATGGCGGCGGTCTTTTTTCGTATATCAAAGAAAATTACGTAAGTAAAGGATGTGCTACACTGCCGTTTGTCCAGCGTGCAAGAGGAGTTTACCGAAAACGCACGTGTCGATCGACATTGACTCTTTAAATGAAAGGGCGCTCTAGTTTTGAATTATTCTAATCTAAGCCATGTCAATGGGATACTAGTCTGAAGAACCATGGAAATCGTCCACCATCTTTTAAATTTGTTTCAGCTTCATTACAATGTAAAGGTTCATTCCACGGTAGCATCAACGTCCATCTTGAAAAATTACTACTGCATAGTTCATGTGGTTGTTTAGGCGGTAATTAAATGCCACAACTATTGCGGTAACAGGCGGTAAAGGTAGTATAGCCGTAGCATAATGGGCATCATTAAGCTAATATTAAATTAAGTAACTACATTTCCACGGAGTGAAAATAAAAAATAATGCAGTTTTAAATTAAGTTCTATAAGAAAAATAAGGATATCCGTAAGAGAACCAAAGTCACTGACATAGCCCATAGGATTAGTAAGTTGGAGTGGCACTGATGTACACAGTTACTAGCTCGGAATACTTGTTACTAGTTACAAAATAAAGCAAGTACACAATTCAAACATACAAGGTGTTTGGTACATGGCATAACAAGCCGGCACCTTCCCGTGTTAACATAGTCATTAACAACTATCGTTTTATCAAAAATTCAAATACTGTTAAATTAATTATGAAATTTCTCATACATTTTGTTTTCCAAACGAACTATTTGTATTTAGGAAATTAGATTTTATTTTACAATTTTGACATAGAAAAATATCTAGCCTAAAAAATTTTCACGTCCTGGGGCAGGGATCCAGCCCGCGACCTTTCACAATCCGGGTGACTGCTCTAGCCATCTGAGCTACCGAGGACTTGTTATAAATCCTGTGAAATTCTTCTAGTCTATCTGTATTTGCGTTATAAGAACTACGAAATACTACGAGAGTCTATAGTCTACGGCCACTACGCGTCTGTAGTGACCAAAGTGCTACAAGTACCTATAGGCTATAGTAACAACGTGAGAGTAGTGCCCAAGGTGCTACGAGTGTCTATAGGCTACGGTAACAACGTGTGAGTAGTACGCAAGGTACTACGAGCGTCTATAGGCTACGGTGACAACGCGTGAGTAGTGCGCAAGCTGCTACGGGCGTCTAAAGGCTACAGTAACAACGCGTGAGTAGTGCGCAAGCTGCTACGGGCGTCTATAGGCTACGGCTACAACGCGTGAGTAGTGCACAAGATGCTACGAGCGTCTAAAGGCTACGGTAACATAGTGCCTAAGGTGCTACGAGCGTCTATAGGCTACGGTGACAACGCGTGAGTAGTGCCCAAGGTACTACGAACGTCTACAGGCTACGTGTAACTGCTTACCATCACATGGGCCTTACATTGTTCGCCATACTGTACGTATTTATGGTCTAAAACAAAACATTTAAGTGCAGCGCGTTTTATCAAGCTGACCGTACCCTTGCTGTCCTTACTGCACCCAGATTGTCTAAAATAAAATATTTAAGTGCAGTACCTTTCTAGTGCGTTCTATCAGGCGGCCCGTACGCTTGTTGGCCGTACTGTACGCTTGTTGTTTAGAAAAAAACATACAAGTGCGGTGCGTTCTATCAGGCTGGCCATACGCTTGCTGTCCTTACTGTATCCTTTTTGTCTAAAACAACACATTAAGCGCAGTGCGTTCTACCAGGCGGGCCTTACGCTTGTTCGTCGTACTGAATCCTTGTTGTTTAGAACGAAACATTTAAGTGCAGTGCGCTCTTTCAGGCTGGCAGTACGCTTGTTTGACGTACTGTACACGTGTTGTCGAAAACAAAATCTTAAAGTGCAGTGCGTTTCGTTATACGTCAGGGACGAGATAATCAAAAATGTGGATTTTTATTACATTTCATTTATCAAGATTAGCACCTTTTGGCTTCCATTTTTCAAAATAACCGTAGGTTTGACGTCAATCCATCCATACTAATTATGAATGCGAAAGTAGGTAACACTGCTTGTCTGTAACAATTTCACTAGACAGCTGAACCGATTGGATGAAATGTTGCATGGAGATGTACATTTCGAGAGAGAAAATTGGCTACAGTTTGGCCCTATAACAGAAAACCATGCGAGTGGAGTCGCGTGCGGTCACTAGTAATAAATATATTAGTGACTATAGTAGCTATATTGAATAAATTGACATAACAAAGATGTAAATATAAAAATAATATTTAAAAAACGAATGATAATTATACCCATTAATATTTAATTGGCAACCCTATTTAGACAATTAATTCAGTGTTCGGCTGACCGAGAGAATCAGCTGAGACAGTAAATCAACAAAACACGGAATATTGAACACACAACCGCCTCTGTGGTCTAGTGGTTAGATCTACAGGTTCGGGTTCAATTCCCGTGGGGGTAGAAATTTTCTGCTCGGTTTGGTTGGTGATAGGACTTTTTTAAGTCTGTCTCGCTACTAATACTATCTTACCTTTTTTTAATTGACGCTGAGGAGAAGCTTTACCAGCCGACCCCCCAACTCCCGAAAAGGAGAAGGGGCGGGGGGGGGAGGGGTTGGTCTCTCACTCACCAAACTCCTCATCCTCAGCGACGCACCTTCTTAACTGCTTTTTGACGACATCACGGATGGCCCGAAGACATTTCACCGTTTTGTCCTCAAGGCGGTTTGAGCGCGGTCCGGTCCCTACCCAAAGTTTCGTTGGGGGGAGGAAAAGGGGATGAAAGGGTCTGTAGGAAGGACCCCCCCCCCCCCTCACCACTATCTTACCTAAGTCAGCCGCCACAACAAAATTGTTGTGTTCCGGCAGTAGGAGGAAAGACCGCTAGCTTTCCTTGGCGTTGAGGAATCCGGGTGTAGCTCACTCCCATCTTTGGAATTATCATCTATCACGTACCACGAGGGAGATGAATGAAGACCATGAGCTTCCCAAGTATTTGGCTTAGGGATCACACTGCTATTTTTTCATAGTGAAAAGCAACAATGAACAGATATCAGAATACCTCTATAAAGATATCATCATCATCATCACCAGCCTATATACGTCCCACTGCTGGGCACAAGCCTTCCTACATGCGAGAAACACATGACGAGTTTAGGCCATAACACCACCACGCTGGCCCAATGCGGGTTGGTGGGTTAAAGCGGTTGCAGGAACAACCGGGACCAACGGCTTAACGTGCCTTCGGAAGCACGGAGGAACTCGAGATTATAAATTTTATTGACCCATCTCCGAACCGACCATGGCGAAAGTTGCTTTGTTTCCGTAATCGAAACCAGGAGCGCTCAAACCAATACACCACCGAGCTTATTATATACTATGAACTATAATAAAAGAATATGTTAAAACAGCCCTGCATATTTTTCCTTGATTATTTTTCGTTCGTTAGATTTTCGTTCTAGAAACTGTATTTTATTTTGGTGATCCATTAGGTAAATCAATAAATACAATAAACACACTAACAACAGTAAAGAAACAAGGAATTAACACTTGACAGTTAAAGTTCCTTAAGTTTATTCTTATTATATTGCATTTATGTTACCTTAGTCCTCATTCTTGCATACGATATTATTATTATATATATTATATCACACTAAATTTTATTCTACTGCAGGTTGCCTGGAAGAGATTGCTGGTTAGCAATAAGACCGCCTCTTGTACTGTCCTGTGTGTAAATTTAATGTGATTTGTTAAACCCGTCAAGCATGAGATTCCAGACACAATTGATTTTTCTATTGTCATCGCCCACCGGTGGTATATTGCCGCTTTACAGATTACGTGTGCAATAAATAATATTTGTTGTATTGTTGTCCTTACAACTAATACTTACTTAAACGGTATACCTAAGCAGTTATTATTTTAGTAATTAAACAACAGTGACGCTAACGGGCAGTATTTCTAAATATTTACAAACTCTTTGCTCTTAGATAGTCTAGGCAGGTACCTATATTTTTAATTAGGAAGTTGACCTTCAATACAGCCTTGTCTAGTCTGTGGAGCAGTGCCTAAGCGTATTGCTTAAACCTACGCTGATTTCGGCAACAATGAGTTTAGTGTCCCTTTCATCAATCTTTCCCTAGGCTTTGGTGACTCTTAACGACATTTGTCTCTTTCTATATCCCTTATATAGACTGAGATAAAAATCGCTAAGAGACTCTCAGTGTATAGTGAAAACGAGCATAAGACGATGATGAAGAGACGAACGATATAGAATAGAATAATGAAAAATAGTAACAATAATGAAAATACATACTTAATATCGGGCATGCAATTTTTAAATAGACATTTAATCTTAATTTAAAAAAAATATACAACATAAAGAATTTAAACAAGTTTTACTAATCACATCTTCAAGAAGAGTATAAAAAACATTGCTTAGTTGCCATATTTTTCATTTTAAAAGAGTAGTGTAATTTTAGTAGTGAATAAATATTGAAATGTCAAATGACTGATGATTGTCGACCATAAATATATTTGGTAATGGCATTTTAAAGATGTAAAAGTTAGAAGATAGGTATACCCGAAAGACCACCCGGTGCAGCCCCCTTATTCTCAACTGTCAGAAAGAATTCGAATTTCGGAAACTCTATACCTGTCACTTTTTATCGCGCTGCGTCAAAGCGAGACGGCATGTGACTCTTCGAATCGAATCCGTGATCCGACAGTTGAGAATAAGGGGGCAGGTCAGTGAAATTCATAGTTACGAAGTTTAACGTTATGTAGGTACGTTACTCCGGAAAACCATCGTGATGTACTTTATTGCGAAAGTCTTTACTTTCTGAAGGCTATAAAAATGGTTAGGTTAAGTTAGAACTGTGACCTGAAAAAAAACAAACTGGGCGAGACTTAACTGTAACTTATAATTTATTCCCTCGTTCCCACACTAAATTCTACCAATTTGGTAAGGTTATAATATAACTATGACCATTTTATCTAATTTCGCAATAGCGAACTTTGTTCGATGATTTTCGCAGTAAAGAACTTTCGTAAAAACATACGTCGCGATAGTAAGCTTTCGTAGTAACGTACTCTCAGTAAAGAAATGTCGCAAAAACGCACAATTGCGTTCTAAAAAATACCACCTTAAGGTTTATAATGGCACGCACAAATCTGTATCATAGGGTCAATGATATAATAATTAGACATAGGGCATTGATTTTTTTACACAAGAAAATCAGTCGCAATGGAAAACCTTTTTTGTTGAAATCTGCAAAATATTCTCTGTGACATTTCATTTTAAATGACGTGCCAATTTTCGAATGATGAAATGAGTTTGCTCATCAAAAAAACATCAACTCTCTTTGAGTATTAAACGGTATTAAACAACTAGAAGGAAAACAATTTCAAATTAAATTAAAAATATGGCTGACTACAAAAACATTAACAGTTCGAGTGAAGTATTTACAGTTCGAGTGAATTTTATAGTGATGAAACTTAAAATTAAAAGTTGTTACCTTATTAAGTATAATTACTCAATTTAGATTAATTAAATATTGCATGTCCGATATCGAAGAAACTATTTATACTTTATATTTAACCGCTTCTGTGGTCTACTGGTTGAGACCGCCTGCCTTAGGTTTAGAGGTCCGAGGTTCGATTCCCGTGGAAGCAGAAATTTATTGGACTTAGAAAAGCCCTACCACCAACTACACACTGTTTGGTGTAGTTGGTAGTAGGGCTTTTCTAAGTCCGTCTGGCTAGCTACCACCATCCCATCTTACCTAAGTCTGCCGCCATAACAATAATGTTAACGACATTGTTGGGTTCCGGCAGTTAGAGGTAAGATAGCCAGTTCCTCTGTGGTTGAGGAATCCGGGTGTAGCTCGCTTCTATCGTCGGCCTTATCTTCACTTACCATCAGGTGAGATGAAGGTCAAGAGTTACCCCGTTAAGATAACAACAAAGACCTTTTTATACAAATTTATACAATAAAATTTTATTCTTATCTTAACAAATTTTAAAAATTAAAACCGACTTCAAAAAACTGAAAAGGATGAAATAATTAAATTTAAGTAGGTATTCATTCCCTAGAAACATATTTTTGGAGTCGGTGCTTTACTTTCTATTGTTTTTGGAAACCACTTAGCACCAACTCCAAAAATATGTTTCTAGGGGATGAATACCTACTTAAATTTAATTATTTCATCCTTTTCAGTTTTTTGAAGTCGGTTTTAATTTTTGTTTAAAATTTTTTTTTCACAATTTTTAGTGATAACTTTCTACGGTCGAAGCTAGATGTGACCGTCAACTTATATTGTTTCCTACTATCGTATCGTTTCACTAAAAAGTCATTGGAAAAGCAAAAATTCGCAATTTCACATATGTAGACGATTTCATAATTTCAGTTTTTTTTAATTTAAAACCAAAGTACCCAACTGTTTTTGAAAAAATTTTTATGGGACCAAATGGCAGCTATTCCGCATCGAACAAAAAAAGAATCACGTAAATCGGATCAGTAATCTCGGCGTAATCGGTGTACATACATAGAAAAAAAAAAAACATACCGGCCGAATTGAGAACCTCCTCGTTTTTGAAGTCTGTTAAAAAGTAATAAGTATGTAGACTTATCTTTTCAGTCTTTACTGTGTGAAACTACTACACACAATGTGACGAAGAATCTAATTTAAAAACTGATAAATATTTTTTGACTGCGATCGAACGTCGCGATAATAAACTTCCGCAGTAAAGAACCTTCGCAACATCGTACGTCGCAATGGTAAGCTTCCACAGTAACGTATGTCACAGTAAAGAACTTTCGGACCAACGCGATGGTAAGCTTCCGCAGTAACATATACCGCGCTAATGAACCTAATTGTCAACTATGATTTACACTTATTTTCCTTATAAGTGTATCTACCTGACAAAGGTAACGTACAAGTCTAACAAGTAGGTAATAATTTTATTTTCCTGTTGCCCGGCATACTTTTAAGTTAGCCTTGCCGCAATTTGCATCGGAACTATTTAGTAGACGTCTGTGAATTTGTTGACTGTGTCTTAATGTTTCTTTTTAAATTATGTAGGTAATAAATTTTAATTTTTATATTTTCGCGAGCACTACAAATTTGAATAAGAACCAATTTACCGGATTTATCTCGCATTTGATTAGATGTTACATTTATTACATAATATGTTCGTTTTGATTACACTACCGTGCACGCGAGACGACTGATGTCAGTTGTCTTTGATAAGTTTTTAAGTTTACTGACGCCACTTTGTGTTATATTTTTAGCGTTGTGTTTTTTAACGCGAGTTAAATGCGGTTTTTTTTATACTACTAGAAGACAAACAAGCTGACGGCCCACCTGATGGTAAGCAGTAACCGCCGCCTATAGACACCTGCAATAACAAGAGAAAATCACTTGATATTGCAGGTGCGTTGTCATCCTCAGGCCCAAGATGAAATACCGTCCATGCCCAGTAATTACACTGGCTACCTTTCCCTTCAATCCGGAACACAGCGAACTGTGTGTGTTAATTGGTTTTATTTGAAATCAATTTTAATATTAACTTTGAGGATAGTTTTCCAAAGACATGTTCAATTTCCTATTGGTATTTATTTTCCTTTATGGTTTCAATCCTTTTTCCGTCAAAATATCGATTGCAAGTTGAAACTTTCAACTTTCAATCGATATTCTGACAGAAAAGGGATGAATATAAAAATGAATTGTCCATTCGGAATCAGAACGGATACGAAAACCAGTAACTTTTATTAAGTAAATAAGTTTTTATAATATTATAAATTGTTGATAATCAGATTTTTGGTTACAAATTTTTCGACATAATCAATTATCATATAATATGAGATTGTAGAACCAGTATCACCACTAAGTACTTACCAATCCCTTTAAATGAATAAAACTCCATCTTTGCATAATAAATGCACAGAACGTCAGTGACTTAATTTTTGGTGCAAAGAAGAATCAGTTTCGTTTCACCGATGACTTCAAGACCGGTTTGTCAATGGAGTACATGGTCAAAGCGTCTTGTGTTGGGGAATCCACGATGACGTAAACTCTGACATTACGGTTTCAACGAATTGTAATTGTGTGAGGGGGAAAACTTAATACCGAGGTTCGAGAAATCTATCTTTGTTTTTACACGACAAGGGATTTAGATTACGAAAACAATGCAGCATGCGTCAGTCGATCCCGGGGTGGGTCAATTATAATTTGTAATCTCGAGCTCCTTCTGTTAACTGTTGATCCCGATTGTACTGCAACCGCTATGACCCACCAATCCAAATTTCGCCAGCGTGATGTTGTTTTGGCCTAAACACTTCATGTGTGTCTCCCATAAAGGAAGGCCTGTGCCCAGCAGCGGGACGTTTATAGGCTGGTGATGACGACGATGTTGAAGGGTGGCTACCAAACCTACGACCTGCCTGATGGTAAGCGGTTACCGTAGCCTATAGACGTTCGTAGTACCTTATGCACTACCTACTTACGAGTTGTTGTCGTAGCCTATAGACGCTGCTCGTAGCACCTTGGGAACTACGTGGGAACTACTCACGCTTTGTTGCTGCAGCTATCGACGCTCGTAGCACCTTGGGCACTACTCAGACGTAGTTACCGTAGCCAATAGACGTTCGTAGCAACTTGGGCATTACTCACGCGTTGTTACGTAGCCTATAGACGCTAGTAGCACCGTGCCTATTTCAATTCAATTCCATTCAATTCATTTATTGCATTTCCACAATGAGTTATTAAAGATCTTAAATATAATATTTGTACATCATGGACCCTGTCGGGCACAGCAAATTGGAAGAGAGGAGATTATACCATAGCAAGTATTACTTGCATTTCATGAAATTTAACCTATTACTCTATTTAGTTTATAACAAATAATATCAATTTTTATAGTATTTTTGTTTTATAGTAATTTGTATAGTATTTCATCACTATTAAATTTTATTTAAAAGTAATAATCGTATTTCTTTTATTTTAAAATATTTAATAAACTTAGTTACCCATCAATTACATTTAATTCATTTTAAATTATATACTATAGTAATTTCGCTACATTTTATTTGAATTTAATTTTAACTATATCCATTATCCTATAGACGCTCGTAGCACCTTGAGCACTACTGACGCGTTGTTACCGTAGCCTATTTGTTTTTTTTTAAATAAACCGAATTTTACTCATCGATTCTAACGATACCATATATCCAAATCTGTCCAGAAATTTAAAATATATGCATTACACTCCTTTTTTGAACAGTCGTGTTAAAAGAGGTCAAGCTCAATCTTTATTTTGTGTTGTACAGTCGACAGCATATCAAACGTAACAGTCCGACCTTGAGACCGCCCTTACTCAGTTCGTAATAGAGGTGGCTTTCGTAATGCAACTGTTACACGATGTGCTGACGTCTGTACCTGCACAGGAGTCGTTTGATGTACCTATATGGAATAACAAAAGCTTTCAAAACTATGGTCTGAGTCATAGACAAACTGCCGACGACCTTCAAGGTGAAGGTTTTAACAAGAAAAGTTGTTACAAGAACAATATTTTAAGAGTTTAAATAGTAAGTAGTAATAATAAGAATATATCTGTTTGACTGCACTTACTTTAAAATAAAAATATCTTTGCGAAAAGATTATTTTACAAATTTTTTAGGTGTCAAGGTCTACCTAGCAATTTAATTAATCTTTAGTCCGTAACTTAGGCTCCGGCCTTTACTTTGTAGCTTTGCACTAGCAAACATGGTATATATTGGCTGGCTGGCCGAGTGGTGTGTACCCCAGGCTACTCGGTCAAGAGGTCCCGGGTTCGAATCCCGGTAGAAATAAATGTTTGTATGATGAGTACAAGCATTTGTTTACGAGTCATGGATGTTTATATGTTTATTTAGCATATTTCTAATATTTATATACATATTATATTATTATCATTATTCTCCGTTATCTAGAATCCATAACACAAGCTCATAATGATGCTTACTTTGAGCTAGATAATAGGTGTGAAAGTATGAATATTATTATTATTATTATTATTATGTGTTGGTGTATATTTTTATATTGTTGTAAGGTTTATTCTCCCATCAAAAACAAAATGTGAAATACAGCCTAGTTCAATAATGAATAATGCGTCGTTCTCGACTGTTTGTCGTTTGATTAAAACGCTTGTTTGATAGTTAAAAAGATATATTTAATACAAAGTTCTTCAAAATTAGGGATTCTTATTGTACTCTGATTGTCTCTGATACTAATATTGAGTGGTCTCTCTTTCATCTCCTACCAATAGGCTTCTCCAAGATCAACTGTCCAACTCTATACAGGTGGTGCCGTCAATACGTCAATAAGTTCATAGAAATGGTTTGCCACTTTCAAAAACATCTTATGATGATTTCATGACATTTGTATGAAATAATATAGACATTGACCTTAAAATATTGTTATTTAAAAAATAATAATTGGTCAGAAAAATACTGATAAAGCAATCTGATGACCACGTGAATATTTGGAGACTCTTTCAAGTTTTCCCCACACAGTTCAGAGAGAAAGCCACAGATGCAAAGACAACTCAAATATTTTAACAGTTCAGCAAAAAGATCACATATTTTCTTCTTTGTTTCCAGTTCGCCTATGCCTTGTCAGGGGCCGCGGTGGGTTCAACCGCCCCGCGAGGTACTGTCCCGTGCTGGACAGCGAGAACTCTGGGATAGAATGCGTATTGGGTACTGATAGGTAAGTTGAACAGCCTGGGCTCATTTTGAAGCTGCTATGAGAGAAAAAGACGAAGAGTTTAGGCTTTTTATCGGTTGGTCATGGAAGAAAAGCTATGTTTAGTTTTTTTCATATTATTTAATAAAAAATATGAAAACTCGATTTAGTCGATTTACTCACAATTTAAAGGTGCTGAAGGTGGGATTTATCATTTTCAAGGTCAACATTCAAGGTCCCCTTCGTAATAAGTCCAAAATTTCTTGAAGTCCTAGCGCCATATCGCCCCTTTTGCTATACTCCAACCCGTGTTTGGGCTCAATAAGAATAGTCTCAATGACATGGTAGATATGATTAATGAGGCCGGGGGCTACTTGAAATTGAGTATTCAAAGTCAAAGTCACGGTTTCAGATTTAAGCATCCAACACACTTGATGAAAACACCTTGTACATAATATCATTCACCATTTGATTGTCATATCATCATTTGATTGTCAGATTGGACTGCCTTCGACGCATCAGCAAAGGCAAGGTGGACTTCGGGGTGTTCAGTCCCGAAGACCTGGTGGCAGCGCAGTGGGCTAACATCGACGTGCTGGTTACCAACGAACTTCGCGGCAGGAATAGTGAGTCTTTTATTAAATATTTAATGTAGGTACATATATCAGGAGTGTATCGAATCAGAAATGAGGAAATCCGTAGCAGAACTCGCAGAAGCGATGGCTGTTGGGGTAGAAAGGTTCTACAGTGGCAACCACGGATGTCAAGATGCAGCATGGGTAGGTCTCCAACAAGGTGAACCGACGACCTATCGCTGGTCACGGGTAGCCAATGGATGCAGCAGGTCGTATAAAACTCTTTAGGGAAGGCTTTTGTCCGGCAGGAGACCCATTTGCTGATAGACGCCTCTTTCGATGCTGATTGGAAGCTCAACCTGCCAACCCTTTTTCTCCAGACCTTCCTATGTACGTTCCTATTTCGGCCATTTTTTTATACAACTAGATGACAAACAAGCTGACGGTCCACCTGATGGAAAGCGGTAATCGCCACCTATAGATACCTGCAATAACAAGGAAAAATCACTTGATATTGCAGGTGCGTTGTCATCCTGAGGCCTAAGATAAAATGCCGTCCATGCCCAGTAATTACCATAAAACGGTTAGCTCTGTTTCTGATTAAAAGGAGAGGTAGCCAGTGTAATTATTACGTGGCATGGAAGGCGTTACATTTTAGGCGCCAGGATGACAACGCTCGTGCAATACCAAGTGATTTTTCCCTTGTTTATTGCAGGTGTCTCGCGACGGCAATTGTAGCCACTTACCAGGTGGGCTACCAGCTGGTTTATCATCTATCTAGTTGTTTAGAAGTAACACATACACCAACGACCCCTGTCTTTTGTCCAGACTAAACATTTTCAGAAAAAACTGAAAGGAATAAATTCAAATAAATAACCCTTTGTTACCCCAGGATCCTTTGAGCGGTCAGTAGTAGCTGTGGTGAACAAACGCATTCAGTTCGATTCCTCGTCGAGTCTGCACTCCATATTGAAGAACACCACCCTCTGCCATCCAGGAGTCGGAGTTGAGGACATTCGCCCTTTGAGCGACACCATCTCTGGGGTGAGGTTATGAGGATTTATAATTATTGGCTATTAATTTAGTATTGGCAAGGATGATTATTTTTGGTCCATAGTTTTTTTTTTACACTCACACCTTATTATTTAGTTCAAAGTAAGCATCATTATAGCATATGGATACTAGATAATGTAGAAATAATGATAATACTTAATGTTTATTGTATAAATATTAGAAATATACTAAATAAACATATTAACATCCATGACTCAGAAACTAATGCTCGTACTCATCATACAAACATTTTTGCTTCTACCGGGATTCGAACCCAAGACCACTCACTGAGAAGCCTGTATAGCATAGGTCACAGACCATTCTGGCAGCCGGGCGTCTTGTGCAAACTCGCGAATAAACAGCTTTATTTGTCCGTGAATTTCCCTAATGTTATATATAATCTAAGATGTTATAATCTACGTTTAGCTTCGACTCGATAATTCTGTAAATCTGTAAAGGATTCCTAATTCCTTTCAGTACTTGGAGAACCTGGTGATCCCTCGTTCGTGTGACCCTAAGCTCTCGCTGGCAGAGAACAGGATCAAAGCGCTGGCGGATTTCTTTGGCCGTTCCTGCAAGGCTGGACCCTGGGTGCTTGATTCTCATAGAGACGCAGAGCTGAGTAAGTAATAAAATAAATTAATCATGTACCGCCCGTACCTACTACTAAATGGTGTACCACTTAAAATTGTGGAAAAATTCAAGTACCTGGGCCACATGGAAATTGGAAACTAGTGATCTAAAGGACGATGAGGATATAGATGCGGGAGCGTAGGGCGTTGGCAGTTCGGAGCAATATGCTCGCTCGCAGGGTCACTCGATATAAGAATGAAGTAAAGTTACGGATTTTAAAGCTTTTTGCTAATCTTTCCACTCAAGTGGTCTGTGGGTGGACTACACGCGGCGCGCTTCCAACGCCCTGCGTGTGCAATATAACAATGCATTCAGGATGCTGTTGAGGCTCCCGAGATACTGTAGCGCGTCCGGGATGTTGGCCGCACACTGACGGCTTTCACGCGATAACAAGCAAAAAAACTGCCTTTCGGTCTCGATTGTATAGTATACGGAACAGTAGTAACAGCATCCTGAAATCTATTGCGGATAGGTTTGACTACTCCGGGTGACTGCTCTAACCATCTGAGCTACGGAGGACTTGGGATGACCCTGTGAATGTCCTCTAGTCCATCTGTATTAGCGTTATAGGCTAATCGAAACTATTCAATTTAATTAATTTCATCATTTTCAACACCCAAACGAGTCAATCAAATCAAATACAATCAAATACCACGATTCGTTTAAGTCAGGCATTTTATTTTTCCTTTTTCTTACATTATTTGAATTATTTGCATGCAATTTCGAGATTCTTGAACTGGTCACCCACCAATAATGGCTCAGTGTGAGGGTGCTATAAAAGAATTCGCACTTTTATATGTACCTAAATGTCTCTAAAAGATCTTGCGGATCTGAATATCAGCTATACCTACATTACTTCATATCTTTAACTAGACACGTGCAGAACCAAAACACGATTAAAGGATTTTGCCTCGATATATTTTATTTTCGAAAATACCTATTAAAAATAATCATCATCAGCCTATATACTTCCCACTGCTGGGCACAGGCCTTCCTACATGGAAGAAACACATGAGAAGAGTAGGCCATAACACCACCTCGCTGGCCCAATGCGGGTTGGTGGGTTAAAGCGGTTGTAGTAACAACCGGGACCAACGGCTTAACATGCACGACGAAGCACGGAGGAGGGAGAGATTATTTTGATTGACCCATCCCGGGACCGACCATGGCGTAAGTTTCTTTGTTTTCGTAATTGTAACCAGAGTGCTCAAATCACTACGCCACCGAGCTCCTCAAAAATAAAAATACTAAACGATAATATTTGTATTCAATAGATTTTTTTTTTTAAATAGTTAGCATTAATATTCACAATCGTGTAGAAGCGTCTTTTGCAATCCTTAAAGTTTTTTTAAAAATAATTTGTGTATTTTCGCTTAAGTTATACGCACTATTTATTTATTTATTTATTCAATGGCACACACAACAGATGACAGTAAACATTAGCACAAAACAACATTTCCAAAGGTATCAAACAAAACCGACACCCAAAAACGTGCATACGATGCGGAAACATTTGATATAAAAGTAGATAAGTACAGCAAAAGTTGTTATTATAAAAAATAATTATAAAATAATTGGAGCCAATTAAACTTATAGATTGAAACAATTAAATTACATTAGGTTTAAAATTAAATTGAATTGAATTATTGATAAAAGATAAATATTATTTGATTACTAAAGATAAATAACGAGTTACAAAATTAATCTTTTAACCTGAATTAATCTCTATTGCTATTTTGTCTTTTTTCCTTCCGCTGAGTCTGTCATTTCTCTATCCATGATTGCGCCATTATTTAAGTATTTATTTTTTATTACAGAGTCCCGGTATTCGTCTCTATGTTCTGCGTGTGGGTCTCCCAAATGCAGCACAGACGACCAGTTCTGGGGCGACGTGGGCGCGCTGGGCTGCCTGCTGGACCGGGGTGATGTTGCGTGGGCGGAACTGGATGACGTCACCGCTTACTTTGGGGTAAGTTCGGAGTCCTATTACTAAATTTGTTGATTTTTTTTTTGGTTGATTCTTCCTGTAATGGGAAGGCAAAGGGTACTAATGCTTATACGGCCATCTCTTCAGTATTTCTTTATTTCTTCTTTTATTCAAGTTTTCTAGTGTTACACATTTCAATACTGATCATGAGTATTTGACGCAAAATATATGATGACAGTCTCCATATGATGCTACTTGATGAGGTGGATAACCACAAAAAAGTTCTCATCGTCTTTCAGACCATAATCACTTTTATTCTAATAACCTTTTATTTGTACGTCAATGGAAACACTTGGCTTATAAAACTACATCAATTTTATAAGTAACACAAAGTTCACTTCAACAATTTTTTTTACAATAATTTTTAATTATTGTAATAAAAATATTGTCTGACACCACAAAATCCCGCCAAACACTCCAATTTTTTTTGTGAGTTTCGTTTTACGGCTCTGCTTTTAAGACCTTTTAGGTCAGTGTTAAATGGTTATTGCATTGAAAAGAGGGTGCACACATTTCAATGCATCAATTTATGTTTATGATAGTCATCATGATACTATTTTATTGAGGTGGGTAACCACGATACGATTCTGAATGTCTTTCACACTAAATTAACTTTTATTACACAATTTTGTTTCTAATATTGTTGTTCTTAATGAAAATCTTGACTGTTGCCATTCAGTGGCGGCAATAATAATAATAATATTTATACACTCACGCCCAAAGTAAGCATCATTAAGAGCTTGTATTATGGATACTAGATAACGGAGAAATAATGATAATAATATGCTATATAAATATTAGAAATATACTAAATAAACATATAAACACCCATGACTCGTAAACAAATGTTCGTACTCATCATACAAACATTTGTTCCTACCGGGATTCGAACCCGGGACCTCTTGACCGAGTAGCCTGGGGTACAGTCCACTCGGCCGGGCGGTCGTCAATGGCAATGGTAAAATCTTGCAGTTTACTGTCTAATTTTGAAGACACACTCTAAATGTAAAATGTAGGTAGGTAATAGGCAGTATATATAGGTAGGTAATAGACAATATAATAGTAGTAGGTAATACACACTAACACAGTTTAACTCTTTCTTTTAATATGTATAGGAAAACGATAGCCAGAATTAGAACTGTCAATTGTCAAACATAACTTAAAATTTTTGTGTTCTAAAGAAACCATTTATCTATACAATTTAAGAAAACGTGTAGGGTTCTCTTTTATCTCGTTCATTAAGGTTGATCTAACACACCTTTCTAAAATTAAATGTCATAATATGTGACAGCCGTCCTTTTTGTACTTATTAATATTGAGAGAGCGAGATGGACAGGAAACCTTAGATTTAGCCTTAATTGCAGAATTAAGCCCACTGTCCTGTCCTCCACTCTTTTTATAAACTATATCAATTGATCAACAGTTGAAGACGAGAAATGAAGCCTTCGCCAGCGCTGGGAACTTCCAGTACTTGTGCCGTGAGGGAGGCAGCCAGCCGTTGGAGGCCGAGGTCCCTTGCGTGTGGCTGCACCGACCTTGGCCCGTGCTCGTCGCCACCAGGTCAGTGGAGCTTCAGTTTCATCATTTCAGCCGAGAGACGCCCACTGCTGGGTATAGGCCTCCCCCAAAGATCTCCATACCGATCTGTTCTGCGCTGTCCGCATCCATCGGCTTCCCGCGACCCTCACCAGATCGTCGGTCCACCTTGTAGGAGGCCTACCAACGCTGCGTCTCCCGGTACGCGGCCGCCACTCGATTTCCGCCCCAATGGCCGTCAGTCCTCCTTGCAATGTGGCCTGCCCACTGCCACTTGAGGCTTGCAATTCTTCGGGCTATGTCGGCGACCTTAGTTCTCCTGCGGATCTCATCATTTCTGATTCGATCACGCAGAGAAACCCCGAGCATAGCCCTCTCCATTGCCCTTTGGGTGACATTGAGCCCTTTGAGCTTCAGTTTAGCATTATGAAAAGAAAGGAAATAGCTAGTGTACGGCCTCAGAAAGACAACGCAGCTGCAGTACCAAGTAATTTCTTACATATACTTCCGATGTCTATATGGATGATCGGCAAATCACCGGTGAATTTTACTGGTTCGCGAGATTTCGCTCCGGTGCAAACCACTTGACTTTAATATTATCAGAAGAGATCTCAAAACACGTAAACTACTTTCTTGTGAAAAAAAAGGATTTCGAATTTAATAAAAAAATACGCTCGATGAATCAACGGTTGTAAAAAGCTTACCGACAAAAAGGTTATAATTAGTTGTAGACATTTTTATGCCTATTTTAAGTCTTTAGACTTAAAAAAAGCGTATAGAAAGCGGTGACGAAATTAGTAGATTATATCTAGTGCTCCGGTGGAGTAAGTAGTGGTAATTGTTGGGCATGCGGCTGGCGATACCCATGCACCATGTTGGATGGTTGATGTGGATCAAAATATGGTTATAAAAACACTGGCGTTGTGTATACTGTTTATTACTATTAAACATTAACACACAAAAAACGTCTAATAATAGGATTCGAAAAGATTATGAATAAAATGCACTGGGGAGATACATTATCCATTTCACAGAGAGAATCAATCAACGTCAATGTCACAAAAATACATAGATTATAATTTGGGCCATAGAGCATACTGATCCCTTAACACTTCCCCTTATGCTCTATAAACCAAAAAACCACCAGTGTATCAAGTTTAAATACATAGGTACCGACCTTACATATATTGACTCTACCATTTTATTAACAAACTATAAAGGTACATTGATTACATTTTATTTAAACAAGTCACAATATTAATACTTTTAACAAACTTTTCATGCTTAACTCTACTTAGAGACTTAGTGAGTATGTCTGCTATCATATTTTCTGTTGACAAATAGCTAATTTTAGCAAAACCATCTTGAATCAAATCTTTAACATAATGATACCTAAGGTCAATATGTTTCGTTCTTTTGTGACAATATGTTTTATTTTCTAATAATTTTTGGGCACTTTGGTTATCATTGTATACAATAGTATCAATCCCTCTATTTACTAACTCAAAAAGCAAGTTCTTTATAAAACATAAATCTTTACAAACATCTCCAATTGCTAAATATTCAGCCTCAGTACTGGAAAGTGCCACACACTTCTGTTTCCTACATTCCCAGTTAATTGTGTTCTTTCCCAACTTAATCACAAAGCCTGTGTATGACTTACGATCTACTACGTCATTACCCCAGTCTGCATCAGCATAAGCAGATATATTTAAATTGTTCGATATAAACAATTTGGAATGTGGACTGTATGAAATTTTAGTGAATCCTGAGCAAAGCGGATAATAAGAGCCACCAACCTTAACCAGCACCCTCGCGAAGGCTTGCACGGCAAGTTGGTTGTAGGCGCGTACGGCTTGATCGGCGATATGTTCTTATCAGCTTAGTGCTTCAGTTTTAGTATCAGCGTGTTAAGATTTTACAATAAGAAATAGTGCACGGCACAATATCTTCACACCATCAGTCTCCAGGAACGTCCAGGGACAGATATTAAAAAGCGTATATATCGAAAATTCTTTTTGTTTCCCGCGCGGCGAGTGAAGAAGTCATCTTTTATTTCTCCTTTTTTTTTTGGTTAATTTTTTCTATAAAGGGAAGGCAAAGGGAACTACTGCCCATACAGCCATATCTTCAATATTTCTTTATTGAAGAAGTAGTAATGTCCTCGCGGTGTTGCCAGTGTTAAACCAAATGCTTAGATGCGTGGCAAAATTAAGTGGGCAAATTTTATTACCCGCTAAGGCAAGGATTCAACATACCCCCCACTGAAATCATCGTGATGATTTCCCTAAACTAGGTACAATATGGGTATAAATAAAAACACAAAATGGCAGTTTATACTAAATAAATATATACTTTAGTCATATGCATAAATATATTAAAATTGGTATAATTAATAATTATAATTTGAAACCTGATAATAACCTAATTTGTATAAGGTAGGGGACACACCTTATTTACAGGTCTCTTAAAGACTCCATTTTTGGTGCGTACAGTCACAACACGGACAACGTTGTCTACTCCCGGATGAATTAATTCAATTCGACCCAAAGGCCACTGAAGTGGTCGAGTTAAGTTTGATTTTAGTAATACTAAGTCACCGACTGTTAAATTTGGTGGCGATGAAAACCACTTAGCTCTCTGTTGAAGAGTGTGAAGGTACTCATCAGACCACCGTCTCCAAAATGACTGCGATACCTTCTGAACGGATTGCCAACGTGACAACCTGTTCATAGGAATTTCCTCAAAGCTATACTCGGGCACAGATAACAAACTTTGACCTACCAAGAAGTGTCCTGCAGTTAGTACTTCTAATTCATTAGGATTATCGGATAACGCACAAAGTGGACGAGAATTCATGACTGCCTCAATTTTGCAGAATAAAGTACTCAACTCCTCAAATGTGAACGATCTGTCTCCTACAACACGGTACAAGTGGTGTTTGGCCGACTTGATACCGGCTTCCCATAAACCGCTCATTGATGCGGCATTTGGCGGATTAGTTCGCCATTCAACTTGACGAAAAGCTAGACCGTTTGTGATATCATTTTGATTTCGATTGTTATTAATAAATTTTGTAACTTCTTTTAAGTGCTTTGCAGCCGCTATAAAATTAGTGCCACAGTCAGAATATAAACATGAGCAAAGTCCGCGACGCGCTACAAAACGATCAAAAGTTGCCAAAAAACATTCACAAGTTAGGTCAGTTAACACTTCAAGGTGCACTGCCTTTGTTGAAAAACAAATAAAAAGACATAAATAGGCTTTATATAGTCTAGCATTTCGCCGAATGCTTTCTTTTACGAAAAACGGACCAGCCAGATCGCACCCGACATGATCAAATACTTTGTTGGGCATTAGACGAGCATTGGGCAGTAAGCCCATGCTAGGTTGCCTCACAGTAGGACTAAGTTTAAAACAATTTATACACTTCGATAGTGTAGAACGAATAATGCTACGAGCGTTTACAATCCAATATTTTTTGGATAAAATGCCTTGCAACGCACGAGGCCCAACATGCATATAAAGTTCATGATAGTATGTAATGATTAATTTGGTAAAGTGACATTTTTTAGGAATTAATAGTGGATGTTTAGAATCATAAGTCAACTGAGATTGAGCAATCCTACCCCCCACTCTGAGAAGACCTACGGAATCAATAAACGGAGATAATTTACGAAGGGAAGCAACATAACCCACCTTACATAAAGTAGATATTTCAGAATTGAAATGATTAGACTGGACAACATAAATGATTAAATTATGTGATTGTTTTAGCTCGCAAGTATTTAATGATTTGTTTTTATTTCTAAGATTTATATTTTTTATTTTTAAATTGTTTATAAAACGACAACACCATGATATTACTCTATGAAGTCTTTTAAAAGATGAAAAATTATTAAAAATATTTTCTAATTCGGTATCTAAAATCACCTTGTCACATGAAATAAAATTAAAACTGTCAACATTACTTTTCAATTCGGGAATACTATCATGAATTTTTAGAATGTACTTATTCACAGGCCAGTCACAAGGGTTATTTTGCAGCCATAATGGTCCGCTGATCCATTGAGTCGCGTCTGCCACCAATTGAGAAGGCAACGCGCCTCGAGAACAAACATCAGCTGCATTGTGCTCGCTGCTCACGTGAAACCAGCGGTTAGGCGCAACAACACTAGTAATATAGCTAACACGGTTAGCAATGTAAGTTTTTAATTTGTACGGTGGCGTTTGAAGCCACGATAAAACGACACTTGAGTCGCTCAATGAATAAATATCAAAACTAAAGTCTTTAATTGTTTGTGTAAAAAAATATATTAATTTAGCTAGAAGTACCGCAGCCTCTAATTCCAGCCTTGGAATCGACAACGGTTTTGTGGGCGCTACTTTACTTTTACTACTCAATAATCGAACTCTGACTTGACCGATATCGTTTACGCTATGAAGGTATACACATGCGGCGTAACCGCGCGATGACGCATCGCAGAACCCGATTAGCCGTACGGATACGAACGAAGGTATGAGCAAGTGACGCTCAATGCGCATGGAAGCTAAACACGGTAGCTCTGAAATGAAATTGTTCCACCGGTTACATAAATCTTGGGGCAGCGAGTCATCCCAATCGATCCCCAGCTTCCACAAATCTTGCATAATGCATTTTGCAGCAAATGTGCATGGCGTAATAAAACCAACGGGGTCAAAAATACTGGCTAATAATTTAAGAACCGATCGTTTGGTATTTTTGGAGTCCGATTTATTATAATTAAAAGAAAAACAATCTGACGCCGGTAACCACATTAGACCTAAGACTTTTAAGGACGACGATAACGCATCGTCCTGAAAATTAATAGTGGAGATTTGATCTTCATCTATTCTGTTTAAAAGATTATCTGTATTACTTGCCCATTTGCGCAAATAAAAACCAGCACCACTTAACAAATTAATTAGAGCGTCCTGTAATTTACAAGCTTCCGTGACAGTTTGACAAGACCATAAGAGGTCGTCGACGAAAAACCCATTTAATAAAATATTTGCAGCTTTAACAATAAAAAAATTATCTTTATTGTCGCAATCTATTTCAGACAAAGTATCGTATGCGAGTTGGTGCAACGAGCGAATAGCAATGTATGGAGCACTACGTAATCCATACGTATTTGTTTTTAATTCATAAGTAATTAACGGTTCGTTAGGAGTATTTCGCCAAAGAATATGCTGGAATACTCTTTCAGGGGGATCTATGAGCACGGCTCTGTACATTTTGGACACGTCAGCAGTAAAACAGACGTCATACAACCTAAAATTAGTTAAAATACTACGAATATCGTGATGCAGTTTTCTGCCGGTCAAAAGTACGTCATTTAGAGAGTAACCGTTTGAAGTTCTTGAGGAGCCATCAAATACCACCCGCAGGGGAGTAGTTGTACTTGAAGGGCGTAACACACAGTGGTGTGGAATAAGATATTTGGACGGTTCGGAACCCTTATATGGCTCCATGTGTCCTAAGGTTGCGTATTCAGCCATAAAGTCACTGTAAGCCTTTTGTAGCTCAGGTGAACGAGATAGGCGACGTTCAACCTGAGTCAGACGTCGAAGAGCAACATCATATGAATCGCCAAGTGGCTCGTGGTCGGGCTTTAGCAATAACGGACAAACGAACTGACCATTTTCGTTACGATAATGTTTATCTATAAAAATTGACTCTGCGAGGGCCTCATCGGGACTTAAATGTGAAACTGTGCACGGCACAGCTTCTGTTTCCCAGAAACGTCTGAGAGTAATATTTAAATCATCATCCTCAGTGGTGTACGACACCAAAGAAGTTGTAGATGTCAAAATGTTTTCATCGGTCTGAGATTGCACGGCTAATCTCCCCGTAATTACATACCCAAAGATGCTACCCAACGCAGCAGGCATATTAGAATTTAAAATAATATTTTTTCCATTATAAATATATGGGAAAATGTCAGCAGCTAATATAAAATCGATTTGTGATTTTTTGTAAAACAGAGGATCTGCTAAATCCAAAGAACTGTATTGCTGTATAATATTCTCAGGAATATCAACTGTAGGCAAATCTACTGTAATTTTAGTTAAAATAACAGCATCAACATTGAAGGTTGACTTTGTGTCAAATCGAGACCTTATTACGCAAGACGACAAGCCATGATTTTTTAGTGTTTCACCTCCAAGTCCATGAATATTAAAGGTACATTTACGCGGCGCAAGACCCAAACGTTGTAAGCAATTCATTGAAATAAAGTTCGACTGTGCGCCCGAGTCGATGAGAACGCGACACGGCTGATAGCAATTAAGAGAGTCTAGTACATGCACAACAGCAGTACCCAATATAACTGTGCTGCTACTACGCCCAACCGATGTGTGACAGTTCGAAGATGTGCTACTGGTATTCGTCATTGACTGTGCACAAAGGTTATGTGTGCTAGCGGTGGCACCGTCAGTGGTAGTCGACGGCAGCGCAGATAAACCCGCATCTACGTGCAATAACATATGATGTGACTTTTGACAGATAAAACATTTAAAATTGCTTTTACACACGTTCGCAGTATGATTCGGTTTAAGACAATTGTGGCATAGCTTAAGTATATCAACACGGTTGATTCGTTGTGTAATTGTCAATTTACGAAACTGATCACAACGATAAATAAGATGATTTTCACCACAATGTAAACACGCATTTTTAGAATGAGTTGAAGCCGAGACATGCGAATAACTTTTAAAGTTGTTACTTTTATAGTTTTTTGAATTTTGCTTTTCAAAATGCTTTTTATGTTGTACGTTAGAAACAGTCGAAAAACAATTCGAGTGGTTGAGCACTTTAATCTGATTGTGAACAAATGTCATTAATTGTGAAAATGTTGGAATTGAGTTTTGATTTAAATTTTGTTCAAATAACCTACGACTCTGTGGATCTAGGCCTCGCAAAGCGATATGACAGAATACATAGCCACACAAATCATCAATTTTAAGTGATTCTATTGCCTTATAAGAGTGTTCAAATGTTTCTACAAAAGTGCTTAAGTGATCTGCAGATTCCTTGTTTAATGAAGAAAAATTTAACATTTTATCAAGATACATGCCTATAAGCATTCGATTATCTTGGTACTTATCAAGTAGACTTTGCCAAACTAAGTCGTAATTAGCAGAGGTAATAGGCAAACTTTTTACAATATTTAGTGCACATCCTTTAGTGCATGACAATAAATAATGAAATTTATCAATTTTTGAGATATTTATTTTGCTATGTACCAGCGAGTAGAAAGTTTCATAAAACGTATTAAAATTTTCTATCGAGCCGTCAAAGGAAAATAATTCTAATTTTGGTAAACGTGGCCTGGACTCGGATATATTTTTTGATTCGCTATTCTCACCCTTAACGCTGTCAACAGAAGGGCTAAGTTTGCACATGTGCAACTTTATACGAAAGTACAAATCATCAAAATTTTTTAACTCATGCGAATTAAGTTTTGCATTAGGGTTAATTTGATATTCGCATTCATAAATATCATAAATGAGGTTACTGTATGTTAAACGTAATGAATCGATTTCGGCTGCACGCAACAAAAACATATCTTTCGAGTCACTTAATAATGGCAAGGAAATTTGATCGAAAATTTCTTGTATTTGTTCGAAAATTCTTTCTTTACGAGAAATCAAAGTATGTAATTTTGTACCCGTCGTTGAAAGATATTCTGTCGTATTATCAGAATTATCAGGCTTCTTAGTCTTGGACATTTTGAGGTGTGCAAAAAAAAATATGAATTTACCTTCAATAAAAATATCAAAAAGTTATAGGATTATAATTGATTTTACTAATCAATCACTGAATTTATAGAACGTCTATAATATTTTATATATAAGATATGAAATTACATATACATATAATATATAAAATTATGAAAAAAGGTCGCTAATTTAAGCGATCCGTGGTCGATGGACCATAAAAATTGTTCGATATAAACAATTTGGAATGTGGACTGTATGAAATTTTAGTGAATCCTGAGCAAAGCGGATAATAAGAGCCACCAACCTTAACCAGCACCCTCGCGAAGGCTTGCACGGCAAGTTGGTTGTAGGCGCGTACGGCTTGATCGGCGATATGTTCTTATCAGCTTAGTGCTTCAGTTTTAGTATCAGCGTGTTAAGATTTTACAATAAGAAATAGTGCACGGCACAATATCTTCACACCATCAGTCTCCAGGAACGTCCAGGGACAGATATTAAAAAGCGTATATATCGAAAATTCCTTTTGTTTCCCGCGCGGCGAGTGAAGAAGTCATCTTTTATTTCTCCTTTTTTTTTGGTTAATTTTTTCTATAAAGGGAAGGCAAAGGGAACTACTGCCCATACAGCCATATCTTCAATATTTCTTTATTGAAGAAGTAGTAATGTCCTCGCGGTGTTGCCAGTGTTAAACCAAATGCTTAGATGCGTGGCAAAATTAAGTGGGCAAATTTTATTACCCGCTAAGGCAAGGATTCAACATAAATCATTACTCCTATAAAAACATAGGGAATAATTTATTGTTCCCGCCAAATACCTTAAGACGCGTTTGGCTGCTAACCAATGACTCTTATCGAAGGCGTGACCAAATTGACTCAACTGGCTGCAAACAAAGGAAATGTCAGGTCGGGTACATACCGACAGATACATTAAGCTACCCAATAATTCTCTAAATTCATAAATTTCACCATCCATACATGATGAACTTGATTTTTGCAATTTACAATTTAACATCATAGGTGTACTTACAGCTTTACAATTAGTCATCCCAAAACGGTTTAACAATCTCTTTATATAGTCACTTTGATCCAATTGTAATATACCTTTAGCTCTATCACGAAATACATTCATACCAAGACAATTAGACAAATTTCCAAGGTTCTTAACATTGAATTCTTTCTTTAGTAAACTAATCAGCTTGTCAATACAAGTAGTATCATTACCAAATACATAGAAATCATCGACATATAGTGCTACAATAGATAGAATCTTATCACATCTATATATGTATATACATGGTTCACACTTGCTTTGCACATAATTGTAATTTGTCAACAAACAATGTACTTTATTGTTCCACATACGACTGGCTTGTTTAAGGCCATATATACCCTTATGTAATAAACATACTTTAGAACCATCTGTAGTAAAACCCTCGGGCTGTTCCATGTAAATAAGCTCATTAAGGTCACCATTAAGAAAAGCATTTGCGACATCAATATGACGTATGTCCATGTCAAGCTCATTCGCCAATGAGAATAATATTCGCAAGGTCGAATGTCTGACAACTGGAGAAAAAGTTTCGCTATAGTCCTGCCCCCTTCTTTGTGAAAAACCACGAGCTACTAAACGTGCTTTGTACATATCTTTGCCTAAAGCTTTATCTTTAATTTTATACACCCATTTGCATTTTACTACATTGGTGTGATTTGGACGGTCTACCAATGTCCAAACACAATTTTTAATAAGAGCATCATACTCTTTTTGCATGGCCAATTGCCATTCGTCCCTGTCTTGTGATGCCATTGCTTCATAATAAGAAAGGGGTTCATATCCTCCCTCAGTCAAAAGAGAAAAATTATAATCATAATCACCATACCTTTTGGGTACATTACCCCTTGTACTCCGGATAGGTCGTGAGCGGTGTGCTTCGTCTACACTAGGATCCGCCTCTGCAGAGTCCTCATTGTCACTACAAGACAAATACTCCCCTGGGCTTCCCATCTGCTCATCTAGCACCAGGTTTTCGCTGATTTTGGAACCATCAGCTGCGTCGGTGGACTCGACCTGATCCTTGGTGGCCTCACTACCAAGGCAGGGATCCTGACCTAAACATACAGATAAATCCGAATTATTACAAATATTATTACTGCTTTGCGGAATTGAGTTATTACTAATTTCAGTTAACACAAAGTCATTAGAATTATTAATAGAATTATCATAAATATTGTCATTATTATTATTATTTTTAATATTATTATTATTATTTCTAATATTATCACAGTCATATTTTTCAATAAAATGAACACTTCTCGCCTTAATGATTTTCTTAGGATTATTGGGATCTGACAGTCTGTAACCTTTGGAGCCTTCACAGTAACCAACAAATATATACTTATTACATTTAACATCAAACTTTCGCCGATTACAATCAGGAATGTGAGAAAAGACCTCACAACCAAATATTCTTAAGTGACTGAGGTCCACTTTGTGACCAGCCCATTTCTCTTCAGGAGTTGCGCCGGGTACAGCAGCAGTAGGGGACCTGTTCTTTAAATAAACTGCTGTCATTACAGCCTCACCCCAATAGCGCACACCTAAACCAGCATCAGCCAGCATACAGCGTGCCTTCTCAACCAAAGTTCTGTTCAGTCTCTCAGCAACTCCATTTTGCTGAGGGCTGTATGGAATAGTAACCTGATGAATGATCCCAAAATCAGAAAATAATTTTTCAAATGCAGAACTACAGTATTCTCCTCCACCATCAGTTCTAACACATTTAATCTTAAGGCCTATCTGATTCTCTACTAAATTTTTAAAAGTAATAAAATGAGACATAACTTGATTTTTATTTTTTAATAAATAAGCAAATGTTTTGCGTGAGAAATCATCTGTGAATGTCACGAAATAACGAGCACCTCCCCAGCTGCACTCTTCTATGGGTCCACAAACATCAGAGTGAATTAATTCGAGTAACTGTGTAGCCCTTTTTGCTTGACCCTTGGGAAATGACATAACTGTCTGCTTCCCCTTAATGCATGCTTCACAATTCTCTATTTCACCTTGCTCACTAAAATTAAAACCACTAGAATACTTAAGAAGCTTACACATACCTGCTTTGCTAAGGTGTCCTAGACGCCGATGCCAAGTTTCTAGAGAAATGGTAGACGCAACACGTGCACATTGTTGCCCATCAAACGCAGTAACCGGCATGGCAGAGGACGAAGTAAGCACCTTATGAGCACAAGGCGTAGTGTACCCACTCTGTACACATCCAGAAGCATTATGAATCTGCAAAACATTGTTATAAGCACAACAGTCCAAAACAAAAACACCACTCTTATATGAAGCACTAGCAATGCATTGGCCCTTCTGATTTTTAATTTGACATCTAGTGTTACTAAAATCTACCACATAACCCTTTCTAGTCAGTCTGCTGACAGATAACAAATTAGTGGAAATGTTTGGGACATACATCACATTTTCAATTATCCTTTTACTTTTATCATTTAACATAATCTCAACAGACCCAAGACCTTTACATTCTAACTTATCATTATTTGCAACTACAATGGTACTACAATAATCAGTATCAATAGATACAAAACAGTTCTTATGTCTACACATATGTGTGGTGGCTCCGGAGTCCACAATCCAATCGTCACAGCTATAGGCAGCGAGTGCCATAGATACAAATACTGTATTTTCAACATTATCTTGTTTATTGCTTCTATCACGTTTTAATTTAAAGCACTTAGACTTAATGTGTCCAATTTTCTTACAATAGTGACACATTACTGCCTTTTTATTTTTACTGATGAATGCTGTATTACTAACAGTCACAGTATTATTATCACAGGATTTTCTTCTAAATTCTTCTTGAAGTAGGCGGGCTCGCACCTGCTCACTTGACAAAGTTTCTGCTATGTTAGCCGCTTCAAGACTGGACACCAAACTATCAAACTCCTGTGGTAAACCACTAAGCAGCAGTTCAGCAACCTCTTTATCATCTGTAGATCGACCAATATCCGCCAACAGCTGCACCAACATGGTAATCCCATCTATATATTCACTCATGGAGCCATAATCCACATAATTTGCTCTGTGTAGCTTACGCAAGAGAACCACTCTTCTAAAAAGACCCTTGTCTTCAAATATGTCCTGTAGTTTAATCCAGGCTTCTCTAGCAGAAGTGGCATTTCGCAAATGCTGAATACAAACTGGCTTGACCGCGAGACATATGCGCGCCAGCGCACGCTGTCCACGTATAAGATCTTCATCTGTACCATCAATACAACCCCATAAACCATCCATCATAAGGCAATGTTTCATTTGAAATTTCCAGTTTAGATATGTAGCCACTCCATCCAACTTTTCAAAGGAAAACGTGGCATGAGGCCCGTGCCCGTTCTCACTTGCCATTTTATTTAAATGATTAATCTATTACTCACTCTGTAGAGGTGCGCCAACAATATTGTGTTCGTCCTTCTAGGGATTTCTTTCTGAGCCCATAACCTGTTGGGCATGCGGCTGGCGATACCCATGCACCATGTAGTTGGATGGTTGATGTGGATCAAAATATGGTTATAAAAACACTGGCGTTGTGTATACTGTTTATTACTATTAAACATTAACACACAAAAAACGTCTAATAATAGGATTCGAAAAGATTATGAATAAAATGCACTGGGGAGATACATTATCCATTTCACAGAGAGAATCAATCAACGTCAATGTCACAAAAATACATAGATTATAATTTGGGCCATAGAGCATACTGATCCCTTAACAGTAATCACGTCTGGCCGGACCGCATTAGACGCGGGTTCGATTTCCGCCACGAGCATATAATTTTTTCATCGTTTCTTTCTTTATTTCTAATTGTTACAAAAAAAATGTTTAAATTACGCGTAGTAGAACTGCTCCTGCAATTTAGTTATAGAATTATCTTGTTCCAAATTTATTTTATACAACTAGATGACAAACAAGCTGACGGCCCACCTGATGGTAAGTGATAACCGCCGCCTATAGACACCAGCAATAACAAGGGAAAATCACTTGATAATGCAGGTGCGTTGTCATCCTGGGGCCTAAGATGAAATGCCGTCCATGCCCAGTAATTACACTGGCTACCTTTCTCTTTAATCCGAAACACAGTGAACTGTTTCACGGCTGTAATAAGAAAGGCGGTGGTACCTACCCAGACGACCCTACACACGGGCCTACCACCTAGCAAAGATTCTTTAGACAATTGCGTTTCTAGGAAATCAGCGGAAGCCGTAGCAGCCATAGCTATGTCTCTCACCAACCGGACGGTGGTGGTAGACCGGCACTGGCACGGAGCCCTCGCCAACTTGCTGGAGATACACCAGGCTCAGCCGGCGCCTCTGCAGCCGCCGATGGTGCCCCTAGACTACTTGGCCAGAGCTAAGGGCTTCAGGGAAGCTTATAGCCAGAGTGGATGTGACCCACCAAGGTATTGTTAAATATTAATCTAACATTAGTGTTTAATTAAGCAAAATAGTTTATCTATGTTAAAATCGTAAAATATTTATTTATCTGTCGCACTTACCTCTCTGTCTATATCTACTTAGTCTATGTTTATACCCTACTAACTAAAATAAAACCACGTTTTGTCTCAAGAAAAGTATTCATTAATTCGCTAAATCCTGCAAAGTGTAAAACTTAAAACTAGGCAAAGGCTACAGGTATGACTCATCAGAAGGTATAAACTATGCTTTCAATATACCCACTTCTCTTCGCAAAGGAAGGTCAACATACACTGTACGAAACATAGACAAAATTTTATCAAATATTTAAATTCTTTTTGTATGAATTTCGATGTGGCAACATTATTTAAATAATTTTAGTGTTTTTCATGTAGGTTTATATCCGGCTCGAAGGATCATTTAAATGATAGGAGCTGCTTCTTTTATTTAAAAGCCCAATTTCGTCTTTTCTTACATACACGTAATAAAACCGACTTCAAAAAACTGGAAAGGATAAAATAATTAAATTTAAGTAGGTATTCATCCCCTAGAAACATATTTTTGGAGTTGGTGCTAAGTGGTTTCCAAAAACAATAGAAAGTGAAGCACTTAGCACCAACTCCAAAATATGTTTCTAGGGGATGAATACCTACTTAAATTTAATTATTTTATCCTTTTCAGTTTTTTGAAGTCGGTTTTAATTTTTGTTTAAAATTTTTTTTTCACAATTTTTAGTGATAACTTTCTACGTTCAAAGCTAGATGGGTGACCGTCAACTTATATTGTTTCCTACTATCGTATCGTTTCACTAAAAAGTCATTGGAAAAGGAAAAATTCGCAATTACGCATATGTAGACGACTTCATAATTTCAGTTTTTTTATATTTAAAACTAAAGTACCCAACTGTTTTTGAAAAAAATTTTATGGGACCAAATGGCAGCTATTCCGCATCGAACAAAAAAAGAATCACGTAAATGGGATCAGTAATCTCGGCGTAATCGGTGTACATACATAGAAAAAAAAAAACATACCGGCCGAATTGAGAACCTCCTCGTTTTTGAAGTCGGTTAAAAAATCATACAAAAAGTATTCATATTAAAACAAAAAGAAAAAGATATTGACCTCATTGCATGCTTCGCCGAACGACTTTTCTCGTTTGTACCATGCTTTTTGAGGAGCTTTTCAACCTCCTTTTCAAGCTCTATCTCCTTGCTTTGATGATCTGGTTATTTAAAAAATATTTAAATGATCCTAAATCCACAGACACGTAACTCTTTGCACCACATCCAACATCCAGAGGAACAAGTGCGAGTGGTTGAGTGAAGCGGGCGCCGTGTACGGCATCGCGCCGCCCTTACAATGCACCATCAGGCCAGACTTGAAGGTATGGGGTCATGTATATCGCCGCCGTCTGGTCAAATCAGCTGCTTAACTATACGGCTACCCGTTGAGGAGCTCGGTGGCGTATTGGTTTGAGCGCTCTGGTTTCGATACGAAAAACAAAGCAACTTTCGCCATGGTCGATCCTGGGATGGGTCAATCAAAGTTTGTTATCTCGAGCTCCTCCGTGCTTCGGAACAACCGGGACCAACGGCTTAACGTGCACGACGTTAAGCCGTTGGTCCCGGTTGTTACTGCAACCGCTTTAACCCACCAACCCGCATTGGGCCAGCGTGGTGGTGTTATGGCCCAAGCTCCTCATGTGTTTCTCCCATGTAGGAAGGCCTGTGCCCAGCAGTGGGACGTATAGGCTGATGATGATCACTACTACTCAAAAAGCGGGACTTAATCATTTAATATTTTTAAAGGTATAAGAACAAAAAAGAACCTCTAAAAACTGAGCTCTATTGGTATGATAATCAATGTCATTTTTAACACCCGACGAAAAAAGAGGGGTGTTATAAGTTTAACGTGTCTGTCTGTGTATCTGTGTATCTATGTGTCTGTCTGTGGCACCGTAGCGCCTAAACGAATGGACCGATTTTGATTCGGATTTTTTTGTTTGACAGCTGATGTGATTACGATGGTTCTTAGCTATAATTTATGAAGATCAGTTCAGGCGTTTGATGACTATCAGCTCATTTTCTACATGTTAATAGGATTTTACTAACTTTTACAGATCCGATTGATTTCAAATTTGGTGTACTGTCACTTCGGTGACATTGCCATGACATATTAACTTTGAGCTGATCCTATAACATCAAAAAGCCTTCGAAATGCTTAATTCTTCGGAAACTTACAGCAGATATAGCGTGTTTGGGCTCTTATAAAAAGTCTTAATGAGATGGTGTTAGATAGATGATTAATGTCGCGGGGGGTTACTTAAAACTTTTAATTTTGCAATTATTCATTGTGTGTTATGGTTGTTTGTCGACAGTCGTGCATGGAAGCAGCGGAGAAAGACGAAGCGGTAGTGTTAGCTGACAGCGACTGGCTTCTAAAAGGAACTAGGTACGAAATACTGTTAATTAATAACCAGTGATCGGAATAATAGGGTGAGTATAGTTACCTACAGTTTGTAGAACAGAGATAAAAATTGGAGACTTCCCTGCAATATTTTTTTTACCGGTAAATTTACCGGATTTTTAATTACGTGAATTTAAACATCTTATTATTAATATTTTGTATATTTAGTATATTTTTTTGTAACTTTATGCAAAACCGTTTTATTTGGAGATCGATGGGGGAGGCCTTTGTTCAGCAGTGGACATCATAGGCTGAAATCATGATTATTAATATTTACCGCATAAGAAACATACAAAAAAAACGATCAAAAATAGTCGAATGAAAACCTTTTTTTTTTCAAGTTATTAAAAATGAAGAGCCATGTGAAAAATTTTATAAGGAAGAATATTTACGCAAGAGAACTTTCTATTTCAATAATTTGATGTTTGAATTTTCGTAGTTAAAATTGCGGTAAATTATGGATAAGGTAAAAAAAATATTTTTAGGAAGTCTCCGAATTTTATCTCTGTTCTACAAACTGTAGGTAAATATACTACCCAATTCCGATCACTGTTATTAACAATGATATTTTGGCAGCTTGTTAATTAATAACAATGATATTTTGGCAGCATGTTAATTAATAACAATGATATTTTGGAAAAGAAACCGTATTGCTTTAGCCTTAGAATCATCTTTCACTTGATTAAGATATAAGTAATGCTAAAAACCAAATACCTATATCATTGGAGTGTTAGAATCAGGTGTGGATCGAACCTTAAAAAAGGTTGTTCCACCCGAATATCGGTCAAGTGCGAGTAGGTATATGTACTCGCCCATGATCGATAGTAGATCACATTACAAAGATGTTTACAAAATATTTTGAAAAAAATGTGAACTAATCTTAGTCGCATGCTTCAATACAAAAAAAAAAAAAAAAAAACATGAGCTTCCGTCTCTTGTATGGCGTAACTGAGGGCAGAGCCAAGATGCCTTTCGATAATCGCTATCGCTGAGCGGAAAATGTATGGGATTTGACATTCGACATCGAACGAACAAAGAGATTATGATTATGATTACGCCTCATCATCATACCAGCCTATGATGTCCACTGCTGAACAAAGGCCTCCCCCATCGATCTCCAAATAAAACGGTTCAGCGCAGCCTGCATCCAGCGGCTCCCCGCGACCCTGACCAGGTCGTCTGTCCATCCAGTGAGAGGCCGTCCTACTTTCCGCTTTCCGGTACGCGGTCGCCACTCCAGAACCTTAACGCCCCACCGGCCGTCCATTCTGCGCGCTATGTACCCTGCCCACTTCCACTTCAATTTGCTAATCCTAAGAGCTATGTCAGTGACTTTGGTTCTCTTACGGATGTCCTCATTTCTGATTCTATCTCGCAGAGAAACACCTAACATAGCTCGTTCCATCGAACGCCTATCGACCACAAATGTCAAATCCCATACAGTGAAAAATTCCATACAGAAACCCAAACTTAACATACGCGGTAAGGAAAAAGCAAGAAAAGTGTACCCGTTTCTAAAACACGTAGACGTAACGCTTCCCTTATCTACCATGCCACAGTATAAAGAGACATAGCAGGACAACGCCTTTGATCTAGTGATAAATGCCGACGACATCTTGACGGATGATATAGTTGATGAATGATAATAATATCTACATTAAGAATTGTTTGTGATAAGCTTGGCCCCCTTAAGCCTGTAGCCCTCCTTCCTATGACATGGATTCCTTCAAGAGAGCGTAAAAAGGCACCTTATGGTAGGGCAAGGTGGAGGCAGCTAGAACAGTGTGTTTCCAGCTGCACTAGCTGTCTCCGCATATGGACTTCTTACCGCTTCACATCAGGTGGTGTTGAGTCATTTGCCGTGCTCTGTATATTCAAAAAAACCCGTATGTTGGCTTTGTGGTGTATTAAAAAACCCCGATTATTCATTTAGACTTCGTGTAGATAATACGGATATTATAATAAGCGTATCTACTTTTTTCTAAAATAACATTGTCGGCTGCAAACCCTACGAAAATTTTAACATTTCTTTTTCATTTCTTTTCAGAGATTACTCTTTACAAGCCTTACTACATGAAGTCACTCCAATCGTGGACCAAACTCACACAGTCGTTGCTTACGTCAAAAGCGATTCCAACATAAACAAGATGGCCGACTTGCGCGGCAAACGCGCTTTCTTCCCGGAATACGACGGCTTCGCGTGGCATTCCGTTTTACGCTACACCACAAAGAAAAACAATGTTAAATGCAAAGGAATCAAGAGTTACTTCAGTCAAATCTGCGCTCCGGGCTTTGAGAGCGCGAACGCTTCGACAGCTGTCAGAGATAGTTTGACAGCCGCTTGCTATAGGGAGAATGGTGTGGTTCTAAATGGGGAGATACAGGCTCTAAGAGCGCTGGTTGAAGGGAAAGCAGACGTCGCCTTTATAAGTATACAGACTTATAATATGTATGCAGGTGAGTATCGTTTTTTCAAAATTTTATTAGTAACATTTTGGTTAATTAGTGGAGGAGCTCGGTGGTGTACTCGCAGTGGTTTAAGCCCTCGGCTTTCAACAAAGCAACATTCTAATTGGTGCATCCTGGAATGGGTCAATAACAATGATGATCTCTAGCTACTCCGTACTTCATCGTGAACGTTAAGCCGTTGGTCCCGGTTGTTGCTGCAACCGCTTTAATCCCACCAACATGCATTGGGCCAGCCTGGTGTTGTCGTGGCCTAAACTCTCTCCTAGGCTCTCTGTGTTTGCCAGATCTATAAGAAATTTCATTTAAATTGATTCAGCGGGTTAAGCGTGAACGTAACAGATAGATAGAGCAATTTTTTTTAAATACAATTAGGTAGATGACAATCAAGTGCATCAAGCTGACGGCCCACCTGGTGGTATTAGAGTACCGTCGGCTATAAACACCTGCAATAACAAGGAAAATATCACTTGGTGTTGTAGATGCGTTGTCATCCTTCCCTTCCATGCCCAGTACCTAATCACACTGGCTACCTTTCCCTTCAATCCGAAACACAGCGAACTGTTTCATGGCTGAAATAAGTAAGGCGGTGGTACTTACCCAGACGACCCTACATACGGGCCTACCACCTAGTTTATTAGTATGTATGTTTCAAAGACTCTTATGAAAATATCTAACCTAAAATTTTATTAATTCGGATATTTTTCATCTTCTTTTTCCTTATTCACAAAAGCCGTTTAATTCGTAGAGGTAATAACAGATTTTTTTATTATTTCATTGGAGCAGCACCCACATGATATCAGATACTATATACTATTGTATGTTTGCGCCAGTAGGCTGATAAATAACGAAAGCTGCTCGGACCGCGGACATTAACTACTAGTGAATTACTGTTGTTTCTCAATGTTTCCTAAGACGAGAAAGAGTGATATTGATCTTTACGGAAAAAAACTCTTTGTTTTCTATTATTTATTGTATTTTTTTCTTTCTAGCGAACATACTATTCCACTACGAATGGGCAAAGACACCGATAAACCTAAAGCCCGTATGTCCAGAAGAAAACACTGAATACTGCTTCATAAGTTGGTCAAGCCTTGGCCACATATTTGCCGCCAAAAACATGTCAGCCATGCGCAAACAAGAAATAATAAACTCCTTCACAAAGCTTGACGAACATTTCGGAAAACGGACCACGATGCACTTAGCCATGTTCTCATTATATGGTTCTTTTGATGATAATATGGATGTCATATTCCACAACAATACTAGGTCTCTAGCCACAGCTGATATACTTTTAACCCACCCGTACAACAAGATCCCGCTCAATTTTGAACGTGAATTGTCAGTATCAACTGACAGCTGTCAGTTGGTGGACTTCACGAATGGCGGCCCGAGAATCGGCTCGTCTATATTGCTGTTGGTCTCTCTAGTCCTTTACTTTATAAGTAGCTAATGATATTTGTACGACTTAAATAAAATGTAATTAGAATGTGAGTTTTTCGTTTCATTTTGACCAAAAACACATAACACGTAGGATAAAGGAGATAGTACAGTTTGCGCCGGCTTTTTTATTTAACACAAGAAAACCTAGCAAGAAGGTTGCATGTGGCTTGGTGAACTTGGCCAATTACACCTTTTGTTACTATTTACCTTTTATGTTTTCTATATGTCACTGTCGTCATCTATATTTTCTCTCCGAGTAAAAGTTTTAACACATAGGTAGGTATATTATATTCCTTCAAAAAGCTTCGAGAGGTAAATTATGCAAATATAATTAATTTTTTTCTGAGTCCAATTACGGGCAGGTATATGAAATACATGGCATCTACAATTTTATTAGGAAAAAATTACAAAATAAAACAATTATTGCATAAAAATAAAGTAGTAGGTAGTACAACAATAGTGCCCAATACACCAAAGTGCCCAAAGTTGTAGTCATAATTAGACTACAACTTTGGACAAGATTATTAGAAGATTAAATTTTTTCAAAACACAAAAATGTATTCGGCAAGTCTAAATAATTTTCTGCTAGTCAAGTTTAATAGAAATCTTTAGATTGGGTACCCTTGATATAGCTAATCATCATTTTAAAAATATTTATTTTTGAAGAGAATAAAAAACACAGTCATCAAGAATAGTGCAATTTATTTGAAAAATAATTATCATTTGACAAATATGACAAAATAATGACAGTTTAAAAGTATTAACTAATGGTATAAATGTAAAAAATCACACCAGTTCAGTCCGTTAAACAAGTGAGAATTGAAAAAAATTTAAGCGTTTTTATTTGTGTCCCATTTATATCAAACACAACAGTTTTTCAATTTCGCCAGGGTCTGATGATGGTCGAAAAAGTTTAATTAAGATTCTGCTTGATGAAATCTTCGTGTTTGGAGATCTGTGTAAACGCGGCGTAAGAAAAGCATCGATCTTCGTTGTCACTTTTAGGAGCTACTGATAATATACCACGTAGGAAATACCTGATGGTGCCATCCTGTCTTGTCTCGGGGAATACCAACCCATTGGCGCCCATTCCCAGACACAGCTGGTCTGCAGCTGTGCAGACAAAATTCGCATTAGTACAAGTGGAATTATATGCAAATACAGGAAAATTTCCTCGTAGGTTGATGTAGCTATATAAATCTAAAATACTCGTATGATTTTAGGGACTATTGATTATAATATTCTTAATTTTATTTTAACATTATTGATGTGTGAAAGATATATTTATAAGAAAAATATGCTAGCAAAATTTCACGTCCTGGGGCGTGGATCAAACCCGCGACCTTCCACAATCCGGGTGACTGCTCTAAGCATCTGAGCTACCAAGGACTTGGGATAACTTTCTTTTTCTATGTAATTACTGCTTAAAATAACTTTAGCCATATCATAGTACCATGACAGAAGAACACGAGCAAGTATATTATTTACAGATTATTGGAAGAAATGTAACAATAATTAAATCAACGTCAAAAAAAGACCTACTATTGTATACATATGTGAAAGTATGGATGGATATTGGTTTTTCAATCACGTCAGAAGGCTAAATGGATTTTAATCGAGTATATAGTCTGGAATAACACAAAAGGCGTGTATTCCCAGTAGTGCCAGTGGAATAGTCCCACGATGGGACTACTGGTATTTTTTCCCCAGAGGTTCAGCATCAATTTGGCCCATATTGTCAACCCGGCTTTGTTTGTTTTCAGAAAATCTTTTTAAAAAAACGGTTTATATCTACTTACGGACTTTGAAATAATACATTTAGTATACTAACAGTCACTACCTACCCAATAGTCCAGTCAGTGGAACCTCTGGGATTAAATTTACCTGTAGTCCAGTAAATAGAACCTCTGGGACAAAATTACCAGGAGTCCCATCATGAGACTTCAATCTCCTGGACTGGGAGTTCAATCGATTTATCTTTAGGTTACAAAAAGAAAAATGCAAAAGTTTTCAATTTTATCTTGATCTACTACTTATTGTGTATGCTATGACTGAAATCTAGGTGATATATGATTATTTGGCCCTTGGTCCATGCTGAAATGAGTTGAAATAATAAAAAAACGGGGATTTAAAGGGTCTACAAAAAATAGCGTGGTCATCATAAATAATAATTGGTCTACAAATTGTCAATTTGTCGGAATTTTGATGACCAATTATAATTTTTGATGATCAATTATATTTTTAAGGGTGGTAAGGTTAGGATTGTATGGTGTCACTACGGCGAAGGTAGGTACGTGGCTGAGGAGTTTAGTGGGGGACAGCCCCCGCCCCTTCCTCCCCCGGGGGTAGGGGGGTAGGAGCTTATCCTCAGCGACAAAAAAAATGTGTGTATAGTGATCAGTTAAATACAAGCCAATATAAACTTACGAGTTTCGGCTTCGGCGCAGAATTTGTCGTGTGTTAAAAAAACAGCAAATGATCGATCGAAAGTCGCACATCTCGCAGCGGACACGAATTTCAGGTCTAACGTCTTTGGCGGCAAAGCCATAGCTCTGACCAAGTCTTGGGTAGACAAAAGCATGTTGGCTATCTAAAAAGAACATTAAAAAAAAGCTTTTTAGGCAATCCTTTTTTATTATTCTTAATTCTACTCGTAGCTCTTGGCTTCATGTCATCTGATGGCAAGTGATGGAAGCAAGCTACATCCGAATTACCATTATGCAGGCTATAGTCCCTTTTTTGTTTATATCATTGGTTATATTAGTTCATAGAGATAAATATATCAATAATTTATTTTCCCTTACAAAGGTATCTTTATATTGACTATTAATGTTTATTGTATAATTTATTTCCTGACCTTGTGTGTGAGAGACTGGTGCCTGAGATAGGTTTTGGAAAAACCCGCATTACAAGTCACCAGTGCTGCACTACCAAATCTTGGTTCTGCAAGGTTTTCGCTAATGATATCTAAGTCATAAATAACTTTCTTATTACATTTTGTGTGTGTGTGTAATGGCGTAATGGTTAGCCACTTTCAAAAACCTCTGATTCATTTGATAATTTCATCACATTACTATGAAACAATTCAGCCAATGTTATATTATTTCATACAAATGTCGTGAAATTATCAAATGAATAAGCTGTTTTTGAAACTGTCAAACCATTTCTATGAACTAATATAGCCCATGTGTTTATTAATTGTCTTATTGACGGCACCGCCCTGTATATTAATAGCGTAGCAATACAAACAGACCATGTTGGCATTACAATAGGGTATAAAACAGCGGGTTTTTTCGGACACTTTCAATTTCTATTCCACAAGTAGTGTTAAGGGTTACCGTCACCTCATATTGCGACGAAATGTTTAGGCCAGGTCCTTACCTTAGCTAAATTTCCTTCTGAGAGTTGCCTCTTCTCTAAACCAGTGTCAAAGTCCAAGCATACAGGTCTGCTGTGCTGGTTGAACTCTATAGCCGTGGTTAGCCGCACCAGTGCTATGTCCACCTGATAATTAGCCTCGGCGGCGCGGAAAAAGTCGGGAATCTTTATCTCCTTCACCTAAGAACTTCGATAATTATTATCTGTGTCTAGTCTTTAAGGAAGAAGGAGCCTTCATCGCACCTGATGGTGAATGATACGGTGTATAACGCTTCGCCGACGAATTTTTCGTCGACCGACGTTCCGCTGACACATTCCACAAAAACCACTTGAAATAATTTAATAGAAACAATGGAATTACAAGGGTTCATGGCTATTTTTTATGACCAAGCAGAGAAGGGAGCGCCCTGATCGACCGTGGGATGGGTCAAGCAAAGTTTGTTATCCAGAGCTCCTCGATGCTTCGGAAGGCAAGATAAGCCGTTGGTCTCGGTTGTTCCTGTAACCGCTTTACCCACCAACCTGCATTGGGCCAGCTTGGTGGTGATATGGCCCAAGCTCCTCATGTGTTTCTCCCATGTAGGAAGGCCTGTGCCCAGCAGTGGGACGTATATAGGCTGGTAATGATGATGAAGCAGAGTTGGATATTTTGTCTGGAAAAGGGCTTTGGATTTGTCGCCGAAATGTTTGTCGGCGAAGCGTGACACCCGAGATGATAAGAGTCAAAGAGTGCTATAACATTATTGTTACGGGAGCAGATTGAGGTAAAATGGCGGTAGGTAGATAAATAAATCCTTACTTCGTTACTCATATTATAAATGCGAAAGTAACTCTGTCTGTGTGTTACGCAATCACGCCTAAACTGCTGAACCGATTCAAATGGAATTTGGTACAGAGATAGTCTAAAGTCCGAAAAAGGACATAGTCTACTTTTTAATTCGAAAAAAGGGCTGTAAGAGATTGAAATAGGGGATGAAAGTTTGTATGGAAAAAATCAATATTCCACGCGGACGAAGTCGCGGGCACAGCTAGTATCTAATATAGATGTTGGCAAGATTATTTATTTTATATTACAAAAGCTCTCACATTTAGCAAACAAATATTAATTACATTAAAATTGACATCAAATCAACTAAAAGTTGTAAAATAATTCAACAACCATATTCTTATTAAATAAACTGTAACAATTTGTTTCGCACAATTTGTGTTGCACGAAACATTCAAGCGGCCACCAATTAGCTTTTTAGCTTTTTATCCATCCATCGTTTTTTGACAGAATCTAGAAGATGTTAGCCCTGTAGCCCAGGAGCACTTACATCAGATTTTTGAGAGTACAAATCTTGGCTGCTCTCCCAGGGCCGCGTCTCCTTGCCTAGCGCGACTGCGTAGTCTGCAGCAGGCGAAATCTCGGCGGCTAATCGATTCCAGTAGCAATGAGCGGCTGTGTACGAAATGAGAAACATTGAATTTTTACTTCAAAAGTTAAACATTTAAATACTTTTTTATTATTGAAACTACAATACTTTTTGTAGTAATTGCGATCATGCGAGCAAGATGGAAAAAAGATTCTTTTATACGGGGAAAAATCCGATTACAGACCTACCCGCCGCTGGTTAAGCGACGGGCGTGTGTGGGGGTCGTCCAGCGCCAGCAGCACTCGGAATAACCACTAAAACTGCCCGGTAATTCCACTGCCCTTTGCGGGGGTGACCTAGGCTCTGCTGAAGCAATTTCACCAGTCCACCCTTAGGCAACCTGGCCTCGCGGCCAGGTTTCGCAACGATGGAGATTACATCACTTGGGTAATCTCTGACATGGAGGCCCGTGAAATGCATGCCTTGGGGGCTCCCACGACGCACGCAGCCGCGCCTAAGGCGCAGAACATTAGTTATGCTAAAACCTTATTTGGATATTTCTGGATGAAATTAATGTAGATTCTGCAAAATGTCGATACTCCGGTAAAAAAGGAGATAGCAGTTCTCTGAAACTTCATCGTAACATATCTTAATTTTGATTACGATTGGTAACTAAATAAATAAATGTTGAACAGACAGTGAATTGATGACTCCGAAGACCGGCAAGCGTGCTCCTGAGCAGGAAAAGGGAAGGTGGGATGAGGTCGAAAAGCTCTTCAGAGCACTTCCAAGCTTGCTGCTGGTCCCGTGCACCCGTTATAACCCACCAACCCGCGTTGGGCCAGCGTGGTGGTGACATGGCCTAAGCTCCTTATGTGTTTCCCCATGTAGGAAGGCCTGTGCCCTGCAGTAAGCTGGTGATGATGAATGCTAATGTTAAAAATAATTTCTACTCACCAGATATGACCATTGTGCTGGTGATCAGGGTCCCGCCACATATCTGAAGGTAAGGGCTCGACTTCTTGGAGTAGATACTGGCATGCCACGGTACGTTGCCGCTGGCTGGCAACACTCCACACTCCGTGCCTGCCTGTCTCTTTACGCGCAAGGCAAAAGACCTGAAAATTTGCAAAACATGAAAAAACAAACTAAAATGTTTTACAGATATATATGCAAATGTGTACGTCAAAGACTATATAACCAGAACAAAACACATGTCCTTGGGTAAATCCCATACCATACAATTGTCTCGGTTATGGGAAGTTCGGCCATTTTTAGCCGAAAATACCGAGACAGTGATCTCAGTGGAGCTTCATCAGGTTAGTCTGATCCTCACGAAATAGTGATCTCACTATCTTATATCACTATCATTTCTGCGAATCAATATTGATGTTTCTGTCTTATAGGTTTTAGCTTAATTAAAATATTCCTAAAGTAAATAGCCATTGTTTAAATTACCTATCATACTTGGATCCATTGATGATCTCCGATAAAGCGGTGGAGGACACTGAAAAGAATAGAGTCGGTCATTTGTAAAATATTTTTAAGATCATACATAATTATGTGCGTTCCTGATGAAACGACAAGAAGACTAGGAAGTTTTTTTCATCCTCATTCATAGGGATGTTGACAAATTTTGGTAAAGTGTTATGGTTGAGCGGAGCGATGGCTGGCAGGCTGGCACATGCGTCATACTTATGAACAGGTGCCACTAGTGGAAATGGTCATCTCTAAGCTTCCTTGATTTTGTAATAATTTACCTACATATTCATCAATAGTATCATTTTTGAGGGATTTTTGAGGTATATGGCATTATAGGATATTATATATAAAACAATACAATTATTATTGTAATGACGTGGTCAGACAAGTGTTTAAAATTAATGAAAGATGTTTAGCTTTATTAGGTCTTTGTATATTAATTGTTGACCTTTGTCTATTGTAATACCTATATTGTGATGGTGCATTGTCAGACAGCCTTTAAATACAGTAAATATTCTTATCATTAGGTACTTATTGGTACGTTAATATACCTTTTTTATACTCTGTGCGACACTGCGCTGCTAAATACTATTACTGTGTAATTAAACATTGTAACTTAATGATTGAAAAGAGTGACTACACGAGTTTGTTGCCGGAATCTTCTCGGTAGTTCAACTTTTGGAACCGGTGTAAATTCAGACAGACTGACAGACAGACTGACTGACTGACGGACAGACAGACTGACTGACTGACGGACAGACAGACAGACTGACTGACGGACAGACGGACCGACAGACAGACCGATAGACAGACTGACATAACATTCTTAGCTTACGTAGATCCAGATAAGACAGAGAGACAAACATTATGAAATTGTTAGTTAGTTAATATTATTTTTATGTGATAGACATTAGGGTTTTTTTGTTGACGATTCGAAAGTGCTTCTTGGGGGCCTAATTGAATAAAGATATTTTCATTTTCATTTTCATGGCGTGTTTAAGTACCTATTGTAGCCCGAAATAGTTATCATAATGATTATAATACGACTGTTATAAAAATGATGTATGATTATTCATACATGTCACGTGACCACTGTGACGTCACCTGTTACCAAACACTGATAGGTTGCTATGGTGATTTAGAAGGTTTTCCTTTTGACAGCGTCTGATTCTAACATCAAGTGACGTCCACTGCGATTGGTGTTCGATGTTAAGTGATCTAAGAGTAATTTAATTGCATTTTGTTTGATCAGCCAGCAGACCTGCGACAGGAATACGGGAAAATAAAAGTGAACACAATTGTGTTAATACATGGGCTAAATTAGTTCACATAAATGGTTTACCACTTTTAAAAACATCTTATTAATTTGATAATTTCATGACATTTCTATGAAATAACGCAGTCAATGTCATACAAATTTCTATGAACTAAATAGCTTTATTGTTGTATTGACGGCACTACCCTGTATAAGTCGCAGCCGTATGGTTAAATTAGCCGCTCAACTGGACGCCCAGACCATTGACCAAACGCCGGCATCCAATTAAACGGCTGAAGGACAATTAATAATAATAATAATAATAACGAAACTGTTAATGGTAGGTAGGATAAAGGCTTTTTTAAATTACCACTTATAACCAAAATTATTTAGTGAAATAAAAAATATAACCTTGAACCAAGTAATCACCCAAAGAATCCTTACAACTAGACGATCTTCCTTGGCAGATAAAGAACTGCTAAGCCCAAGTTTGAATCTAGCGCTATTTTTCACAAATTAGGAAAATATACGCTACTGTTACCCATAAAAACAGTTCCAACTTAAAAGATATGGAATATTGTTGAAGTTGTACTGTTTAGAAATTTTTAAAAAAAATCTTTTTTTTTCCAATATTTATCAAAATTTTAAATGATATCAGGTTGCTGACATCAATTAAAACAACTATTGTTATGACAACTATAAATAAAAACATACATATTTCATTGTTATTATTAATTTTGTCACTATCCCATAGATATAGAGAAATCCCATAGATTTCTTAGTAACTTAGGAACATGTGACGTCACGTGTTTCGTAGATTTTCTATGGATCGTTTTTGGACGATGCGCCGCACGCAACACATCAAACATACCAGTATTTCTGTGAAATTATTGATCTCAGACATACTATTTCTTTTGAAATATTTCTTTATGAGCTATGTACTTCTAATTTATGAAATAAAAATTTATACCGACTTCAAAAAACTGAAAAGGATAAAATAATTCAATTTATGTACATGCTTCACTTTCTATTGTTTTTGGAAACAACTTAGCATCAACTCCAAAAAATATGTTTCTAGAGGATGAGTACTTTTTAAGGTCGAAGCTAGATGGGTGACCGTCAAGTTATATTATTTCCTAAAAAAAACTCATAGGAAAGCAAAAATCCGCAATTACGCTTACGTAGACGACTTAATAATTTCAGTTTTTTTTATTTAAAACCCAAACTACGCAAACGATTTTGAAAAAAAAAACATATGGGACCAAATGGCAACTATTCCGCATCAAACAAAAAAAGAATCACGTAAATCGGATCAGTAATCTCGGCGTAATCGGTGTACATACATAGGGAAAAAAACATACCGGCCGAATTGAGAACCTCCTCGTTTTTGAAGTCGGTTAAAAACAAAACTTGTCATCTACCACAATCGACCTCATCGCTGGACGCTGCTTTATAGAACGCATCGCCACTGCAATCTGGCTGAACGAGAGTTAGCAGCATTATATGAAAGCGCCGTTTTTAGCCGACTTCAAAAACGAGGAGGTTCTCAATTCGGCCGGTATGTTTTTTTTAAAAATCCAGCGCGTCATGTTGTCATACGGCGTGTTTTACGATATAGCTGCGACATGAATGAAAGAAAGAAAGAAAGAAAAAGTATTTTATTTAAATAGGCCACAAAGAAGCCAAAAAATACCACTGTACTCTGCCTCCTGCCTCTCTTAAAAACTGCATCCATAGATTCTATAAAGATTTAATTTGGGAATTGACCCCGTTAATAGTGCAAAAATTAACGCACTTGGAAGGTGGTCTTATCTATTGGAGAACTGATTTTGTAATAATATAGATTAACTTACCGAAAACGAGGAGGCAAATCGTTTTGAAGGACATATTCTAAAACTCCAATTAACCATTCACTATTATGTGTAAACAAAGTGATTCATATACGCGCACAGATGTGGCTGGAAAAAAGTAAAATACATAACTGAGCAACTAATATATGTATGGGTGTACACTACAATATAATAAGAATTTTTAATATATTTAAATACAACAGAATGCTGCTTCCAAACAGGAGTTAAAAAATGCTGGTTATCATTACTTATTAGTAAACATTTTATCATAAGTTTTGGGGTTAAAACGAAGAGGTTCTCAATTCGGTTGGTGTGTTTTTTTCTTTTTTTCTATGTATGAACACCGATTACGCCGAGATTTCTGATCCGATTCACGAGATTTTTTTTGTTCAATGTGGAATGTGCCATTTGGTCCCATATTTTTTTTACCTAGAGTACCTACTGATCTGTATTTTACCATGTACACCAATGTGGCTTGCAATTAATATTTTGATTTTGAGTCAGTTTTTAATGTTTACAATAACTTTCTAAAGGGCAAAACTAGATGGGTGACCGTCAGCATATTGTCTCCTATCGTTTCGCTAAAAAGTCATAGGAAAGCAAAACTCCGTAATTTCGCATATATAAGACGACTTACTTATTCCAGTTAGTTTGATTTTATAACCAAACTACGCAATCGATTTTGAATAATTTTTAAGGGACCCAATGGCAACTATTCCGCATCGAACAACAAAAGAGTCACATAAATCGGATCACAAATCTCGGCGGAATCGGCGTACAAACATACATAGAAAAAAAACATAGCAACCGAATTGAGAACCTCCTCGTTTTAAGAGGATGTAAACTTACCTCAAACAAAAGCTCCGACCGGCCGCGTTCACCTTATCCAAGCAAATGACTTATATTATCTCTAGTCTATGCTAATGACTTTAAGGAGTATCGTGTGCGAGTCATTCTAGTTTTATAATATTATAAGTTGTTATGTTGGAAATCCCTGCAGTCGTACTGTTTTCATTTTCCTTATATTATTATTTTTATTAGTTCAAATTGTTTGTTTACAAGTGGGCAATCACAGCTGTCATTTTATTTGAGTTTATTTTGTGTTCGTTTTTTTTTGCATGACGTGAGTAGTGTCGATGGTGCCTCAAGCATCTAGAGCCCAAGCAGCATTTGAGGGCTTTAGTGACTGAAGTACAGAATTAATAAACACTTCGAGCTGCTTCAGTTTATTGTACAAGAGCTGTGTAGTTGGATACTCAGACCTTGTTACTCTAAAATGGGCCCCAAATTAACTAGCCCTAAGCTTTACAGTGGATGACTAACAGCTATGCAAGCACTAAAAAAAGGTGTACAAAATGTGAGTGACAAAACGACTAAGCTAACGGTAGTTGCTCCCTGAACTAAGCCCTCAAGATTGGGAGACGAGATTAATAATATACTTCGCACCGGACCCCCTCGAATTTGTAGTGGCTCTCGTACAAGATGTTTAATTAATATGACTCATAAGACGAGACCGAAGTAGTAGTGAATATTGCCATCGATTTATCTCAAATAGATTGAGAGATTTGTCGCGGAGATTATAACGTAACTACCGTTGGAATTTATGGAATATAGTGACACAGGAATTCGATTATTAAGCTCAAATAATCGATAATTAAGCTCAGCGACATGAGAATGAGGCCTGCAGGAGGAGAGCTTTTAGTCCCAGGCGTCTTACGTAGTGAATTTGAATCCGGGGCAAAGGCCGGATGATTGCCTCAATGGGATAGATACTCCTTTGTGGCAATTTCCGGCCTTTGCCCTAGTAAAGATGTAGGTTTTTCACATACATACAGGGTGGGCTGACGATAATACGACACGTTATAGTTTTTTTACATTTCTATGAAAAGATGCAGCCAATGTTATGTTATTGTGTACTATCTCCCTGGAATTAAAAGGAAATATAGCATTATTATGCTATCTTTCCTTATTATGCTTTATCTACTGAGCATGACGGCATTTCATCTTAGGCCTCAGGACGACCACGCACTTGCAACACCAAGTGATATTTTCCTTGTTATTTGCAGGAGTCTAATAAATAGGTAACTACATGGGTGGTTAGGTACTTTTGACTGCCAGCCACTGGAAAGTGGAAACACTGCCACTAATAATAATAATAATATTAATATTTATACACTCACACCTATTACCTAGCCCAAAGTAATCATTATTAAGAGCTTGGTGTTATGGATACTAGATAACGGATAAATTATGATAATAATATGTATATAAATATTAGAAATATACTAAATAAACATATAAACATCCATGACTCGTAAACAAATGCCCGTACTCATCATACAAACGTTTGTTCCTACCGGGATTCGTACCCGGGACCTCTTGACCGAGTAGCCTGGGGTACAGACCACTCGGCCAGCCGGTCGTCAAACCAAACGTCTGAATGCTAATTTTAATTAGTTCCGAGTGTAGGTGTTTTCCGTTACTTGACATTGGCAGAAATAATTATTATTTGTTCACCTTCACAAGATTAGTCTCAAAGCAGGAAATGTGTCAGCGTCACAATCATCGAGGGGGAGCTCGGTGGCATAATGGTCTGAGCGCTCCAGGTTTCGATTACTTAAACAAAGCTGCTCGATCAAGAGGTCCCGGGTTCAAATCCCGGTTAGGGGCAAATGTTTGTATGATGAATACGAGCATTTGTTCACGAGTCATGGATGTTTATATGTTTATTTAGTATATTTTTAATATTTATATACCTACATATTATTATCAATATTAATCCGTTATCTAGAATCCATAACACAAGCTCTTAATTATGCTTACTTTGGGCTAGATAATAGGTGTATGAATATTATTATTATTATCTCCATGGTCGATCCCGGGATGGGTCAATCAAGGTTAATCTGGAGCTTCTCTAGACATACAACTAGATGACAAACTAGCTGACGGCCCACCTGATGGTAAGCGGTTACCGCCGCCTATAGACTCCTGCAATAACAAGGGAAATCACTTGATATTGCAGGCGCGTTGTCATCCTGAGGCCTAAGATGAAATGCCGTAATGCATGCCCAGTAATTACACTGGCTACCTTTCCCTTCAATCCGAAACACAGTGAAGAGAATTCAGGCGACTGGGACCACTACATAACTAGGACCGCGGTCTCAGTTGCCTGATTAGTTTTTATTTATTTATTTCGTTAAGCGAGTGGGACCACCCGTTATTTTAACCACAAATCCATTGTTTAAGTACCAGATTTAGTACAGTTAGCAGAAAAAGTGTCACAAATAAAACAAAGTTATTCATTAGTTAAAGCTTTTAATTTACGTTTTTGTAGTTTTGTACTACTAAAAAGTAAAAACCACGTTGGCTCATGAATATGCGTATTTAACTAGTAAATATAAGTAAACATTTAGAAATCGCCTCAAAACATTAATCTAAAAATCAGTCTTAATGTCGGTTTATGTGTCTCTTAACTTAAGACACAATAAAGTAAGTACTCGTATATAAAATTAGACACAATTATCAAATAAAAAAACCACAAAAATCACTAGGAAAACACAGTATTAATATTACCCAAATATAATAATTGTTCTTACACCTACTAAAAAAAATACTTCACTGCTACATAAAATAAAATCCTGAATTATATAACTTGTTATTTTGACTGTTATCTGTACATTAAAGCAAACTAGGTATATGGTCCCAGTCGACCGATTCAAAAATGTCATCAAGTAACTGGGAGCGCAGTCCCAGTTATGTAGTGGTCCCAGTCGCCTGAATCCTCACAGCGAACTGTTTCACGGCTGAAATAAGAAAGGCGGTGGTACCTACCCAGAGTCCTAGACGACCCTATATACGGGCCTACGGCCTTGTTACTGCAAAGGCACCAACCCAATATAATTGTCCCAAGCTCCTCATGTGTTTCTTCCATGTAGGAAGGCCTGTGCCCAGCAGCACAAAAATATCTGCACTGACCCTTTGAAGCGCGATAAACCAGACACAATTAAATTTTAATTGTTATGGCAACTTAAGTTGCCGTCTGGGCATTGAAGGACCTACCAAGATGGGCACGAGACGCGGGCGTCTTTATTCCAAGTCACTTATAAGTGTGCAATCAAAAAGTCATTACTTTTTTGCCGACTATCTAGCGTCGCATATTAGAAGCAGTCTGGCTTACCAAACCTATTACCTATGCCTTCGGACTTCGGACACTTATGCTATTTGCGTAAGTAAATATCATTCCGGAAAATTTTAGTGTGACCCTCTTGTATGTATACTGAGATGGGATGCCCTGATTCGTATTACGGATTTCCTTCTCTACTACTATAAAATTTTAACCAAAAATTAAAACGACTTAAAAAAACTAATATAATTAAATTTAAGTAGGTTCTCATCCCCTAGAAACATATTTTTGGAATAGGTGCTTCACTTTCTATTGTTTTTGGAAACAACTTAGCACCAACTCCAAAAACAGGCAACTCTCAGAAGGAAATTTAGCTAAGGTAAGGCTACTGACCGAAGCATTTCGTCGCAATATACAGGTGACGGTAACCCCTAACACTACTTTTGGCATAGAAATTGAGTCTCCGAAAAAACCCGCTGTTTGGCGTCGCCAGCCCACTAGCCAGGGGCAAGTTGATATAATCTAAATTTTTTATACAACTAGATGACAAACAAGCTGAAGGAACACCTGGTGGTAAGTGGTTACCGTCGCCTTTAGACAACTGCACCAAAAAAAAATGAGAAAAAGAAAGAATAAATGAGAAAAATAGCGACCGTCAACAATACGGCGTTCGAAACAGTCACTATGAGTAATCTTTTAATATACTTCACACACCGTTGAGCCCTTGCCATTGAAAGTCAAGGTGAGGCATTATTAGTCTAGATGTAGCAAAGGCACAGCTAGAACTTGTTTAGAAGTTAGGTACCAACTTACGAGCTGCCTGACAGCTTGTGCAAATGGGTCGCTAGCTTTTTGTGCAGCAGATGCATAAGAGCCGTTGAGGGCAGTTGCTTAGATAGCATGGACAGTTGGACATTAATGGTTGCGTCCCGCAAGGCTCGGTGCTGTCTCCAACAGTTTCTGATACATATCAATGATAAGCTATCTATTGACAGACTGCATTGTTATGCGGATGACAGTACTAGAGACACCTGATATGCGACTCGTGCCAATACCCCTAATTAGAAATTTGCCCCATTAACTGTGGCTCCACATTTTCTTAACGTTCAGTTCAGCAGTCATTTAGAGGATAAAGTCAAGCTATCGTCCAAGAAGCTTGGTGTGGTATAAGTCTCAAGTTAGGCCCCACATGAAATAGGAGACTGCGGAGCTGGTTAGAGAGGGGTCACCTTTACCCGAGACCCGATCAGTCGCAGGCGGCCACGGGGAAGAAGAAGGCGTTTCGTCCACATGCTTCTCCCGTTGTAGTGGTGCCTTAGGTGGAAGGTCAGGGGGCCGTCACCGCCGAATAACATGGCCCGTCAAATATAAATAGAGTGGAGCTGGAAGAGGCTCGCAGTTGTGCGGGCTGACCGTCGGTGTGGCAGGGTTGACTGCTTGTTCGTTCCCATGTCTCCCCATAATGACGGAAGAGGGTTATAGTGGGTAGGACGGACTTTTTTGTCCGGGAGGCCCACAAAATCGTCAGGGTCCTGACAACCTGCAACCGCCTGTCCCCGCGTTAAAAAAAGGCCCTATTTGAAATACTGCTGCCACCTATGGACGGGAGCACCTAGCTAGATACTCACTAGGACAATATAATTTATCGCGGTTCAAAATCAAAATATTTATTGCAAGCCACATTGGTGTACATAGTAAACTACAAATCAGTAGGTACATGAGTTGTTAACATATACAATGTAGCGCCCTGTAAGGGCATAGCAATTTGGTTTGCAGAGGGCTTTGTACATTAATTAATAAATACATCAGTGCTTTAGTATTATTGCTTATCATAAAGGCCTATGGTTACTGTTATTTAAATATCGGAGGATAGGTATATGTTATTTGTTGGTTTTAAATATCTATTTTGTAGAAAAAAATTCGTCGAGCGAGTAATAACAATTTGCAATCAAATATTTTTTTAATTTGCTACTGAAGGATCGTAGCTTTGTTTCAGATTTTATGAATTCTGGAATTTTATTATATATTTTCACAGCCATATATTGTGGACTGCAATTGAGCATTTTTATTCTTGACTGGGGGAGATAAAGCCTATCTTTGTGTCTTGTATTAATATTGTGAGTTTCCTTAACTTTTTTAAAAATATTTATATTTTTGTAAACGAAAATGCACAAGTCTTGTATATATATTGATGTTAAAGTCAACAAATTAAATTTAATAAAATATGGTCGGCAACTTTGTGTATTATCAATTTGAGCTAAAATTCGAATTATTTTTTTCTGCATTAAGAACAGTTCATTTACATTTACGCTATTGCCCCAAAGGATTACTCCATACTTTAGCCAGGAATAGGCATAACCATAATATGCTGAAAGAGCGGTCGCTGTATTAGTGCTGCATTTAATTTCAAAAAGAGCATAAGTAAAGCTTGATAGTTTATTTTTTATGTGTTCAATGTGAGATTTCCAATTAATATTAGTATATATTTATATTATAAATATTTATTTATTTATATTATTTATTTATATTTATTCCTAGTAAATTGCATGTATTTATGGTTTCTATCTGATAATTTTGATGGTTAATATTTATATTTAAAGGTAATTTAGTATACGGTTGGAATTGTATGATTTTAGTTTTATTGAGGTTTATTTCTAGATTATGATCCTGTAGCCAAAGTGTTACATTGTTTAGAGTGTCGTAGATAAGTATTTCATAGTTTCTAATATCCTCACATTTAATCAATATTGATATGTCGTCCGCAAATAGAACAGGGAGAGTTATTTCTTTATTTAAACATTTTGGAAGATCATTGATGTATATCAAAAAAAGCACACAACCTAGTACACTTCCTTGAGGGATGGAACAGGTTAAGCGCCTTTCTTTTGACCGTACTTTCTCTATTTCTTTAGAATTGTTATTAAAATATTCAATTTGAACTATTTGTTTTCTGTTGTTTAAATAGGATTTAAACCAGTTATATGCTGGACCGCGTATACCTGAGCCGTATAATTTTGTAAGTAGCAGATCGTAAGGAACTTGAGAATTGTCGATGATCTTGAGCTTACGACAAATATTGGCCCCTAAAGCCTAAGGAGAGATTTTGCCTTCTTACGTGTATTTTACCGTTTGTATAACGAGTTGTGTTTTTAGGAATTATTCGATATGATGCCCACGGTCTCTTTCTCCGCTCGCCATTCATCCTTACACGTTTGAACCGTTTGAAAGTGGTCGCGAACTGTACGGTTTCAGAGAAACATTCTCCAGCGTACGCCGCTCTGGTTCTGGAATGAGCACCCCGCAGAGGGTGCTCGAATAAGTACCACCACCTTATTTCAGCCGTCAAACAGTTCGCTGTGTTTCGGATTAAAGGGAAAGGCAGCCAGTGTAATTACTGGGCATGGACGGCATTTTATCATAAGCCTCAGGATGACAACGCTCCTGCAATATCAAGTGATTTTTGCTTGTTATTGCAGGTGTCTTTAAGCGGCGGTAACCGCTTACCATCAGGTGGGCCGTCAGCTAGTTTGTCATCAAAAAAAATCCTAGAAACCGCGCAAATTAAATCCAATATAATCCACCACACCCGCAATATTCTTGTAGTGATTGATTGCTCAAGTAAAGAAAATGGTGACTGACTATTACTTGGCTCAGAATTCTAACTTTTGACAGTTCTTACCCTTGTTTTTGTGTCTAACTGTCTAATAATAATAATACTTTATAAATACAGGTATTAAGTATAGAGAATCTAATTCTAAAGATACTAGCTATCTTTATTTCACGTTAGTTTAGGCCACGATAAGCTGCGGTGCGGCCGGTGCGTATGTAATAAATAATTATTTATTCATATTCATATTCATAAATAACCATGTTTAATAATTAAAAGTATAATTTGGTTGATAATAAAATGCGGCTTAAAAGAGCAGCATTGGTAAAAATTTGATAGGCGTTTTCAATATGCCTACCTGTCATCTATTGATTTTAACGTTTCTCTAGTAATGTACTCTAACCATAAAAAAATGATAGCGTGATTTAAACCGATGCAGCGCCATCTCGTGATGAGATATTGAACTACGAGGGCGTGACGTGACCCTTATTTCGGCTTGTAAAAAGCAACGTCTGTTTTTAATACGCCTCTATCTTGTGTTTTTAATACGCCTCTATCTTGAGAATCAGGAAATTAATTTTGATGTGGCTTTTATTGTGAGATATTGGGTTTCTATTGAAAAGTTTTAGGCTGTCTCATTTCGCTATAAGCATGAGAAGCGGCGCAATAAGAGATGTAGTAAAGCATATCGTCGGTGGGCGACGGGCTTGCAAAACCGCGTAAGAGCAGTTTGCAATACAGCGCATTTTACAAAAGTCGCAAAATCGAAATATCGCTTATACTAGTTTTTTTTCATTTATTTTTTATACAACTAGATGACAAACAAGCTGACGGCCCACCTGGTGGTAAGCGGTTACCGCCGCCTATAGAGACCTGCAATAACAAGGAAAAGCACTTGATATTGCAGGTGCGTTGTCATCCTGAGGCCTAAGATGAAATGCCGTCCATGCCCCGTAACCTGGCTACCTTTCCCTTCAATCCGAAACACAGCGAACTGTTTCACGGCTGAAATAAGAAAGGCGGTGGTACCTACCCAGGCGACCCTACATATGGGTCTACCACCTAGTAAATTCCCATTCCCGTAGATTCCCATTAAACAGCACACAGAGAAATCCCAAACAAGTTCAGTCAAAGAAATGTGTAGAAATATCCAAGATATTGATCTCCTGTGAAATTTCAACGATAAATATAAATAAAATATATACACTATTTAAATCAGAAATAAACATTTAATGAATAGGAAAATGAAAATATATTTAAATAATATGTAACAAAAACAAAAATTAAACCGACTTCAAAAAAACTGAAAAGGATGAAATAATTAAATTTAAGTAGGTATTATTCCCCTAGAAACATATTTTTGGAGTCGGTGCTTTACTTTCTATTGTTTTTGGAAACCACTTAGCACCAACTCCAAAAATATGTTTCTAGGGGATGAATACCTACCTAAATTTAATTATTTCATCCTTTTCAGTTTTTTGAAGTCGGTTTTAATTTTTGTTTAAAATTTTTTTTTCACAATTTTTAGTGATAACTTTCTACGGTCGAAGCAAGATGAGTGACCGTCAACTTATATTGTTTCCTACTATCGTATTGTTTCACTAAAAAGTCATTGGAAAAGCAAAAATTCGCAATTTCGCTTATGTAGACGATTTCATAATTTCAGTTTTTTTTAATTTAAAACCAAAGTACCCAACTGTTTCTGAAAAAATGTTTATGGGACCAAATGGCAGCTATTCCGCATCGAACAAAAAAAGAATCACGTAAATCGGATCAGTAATCTCGGCGTAATCGGTGTATGTACATACATAGTAAAAAAAAACATACCGGCCGAATTGAGAACCTCCTCGTTTTTGAAGTCGGTTAATAAAATTAAGTTAATATAGTATGAATATAATTTCTAATCATTACATAGTCCGTTACTTTTATCGTATTATTTGTGAACATCTATTATTTACATTCATAAACGCAATAAATTATTTGATTTGATTTGAAAGAAAAAGCGCATATGCGGCATTCCCAACTGCTCTTACGCGGCAATCTAGCGCAAGTTCGTAAGAAAAAAAAATTGTATGAAACGTGCACGCTCAGTAATGGCGGTATAATCCGCCTCAATCCGAAAGAAGGCATTATCCATACAATCAATATGGTGGTCGACGCTCTTCATAAACAGGTGATATATATCTGTCATCTGTCTCTGTCGCTGTTGTCTTGTTTTCAAAACGTTTGACATTTCATTTAGTTGTGTTGGAGAATTTTCAAAAATCAGAAATTAATGTAAATTATTATTAAAAACGAGTGTTTTGCCTCAAGAAATAAGCTTGACCCAAAAAGGATTGTGTGTGATGTGAAGTGAACTAAATGAGTAAACGAGTAAGTTAAGAAATATGCAATTTAAAGACACGCCGGCGGCCAATGTAAAACGAACATATTATGTCTGAATTTCCTCTCAATGATGATCGGTAAGTACCAATGACTGTTAATTAGTTCTATTCTAAAGCTATTATTGTTTAAATAGGGATTTCAGTACAAATTTCAGTACATAAAAGTAATATTTACCTACCGACCTAAGTAAAAAATAGTGCTGTCTGTACAATTTTATTTCCCTATCGATGTCGTGCCCATTAAATAAACCACTTTATTTTTTTCGCAGATGTAGACAGTACGTTCAATTGACAGGGAAGGATTTGGTGTATGTACCAATCGACAACAAAATCGCGACATATTTTTGGTGTAGTCGGAATCCAAATCGGTGTTGATGGCCGATCCAGGACGATTCACTCGCCTACCGTCAACCTAACAACCTACCATGTTGTCATAGTAGTCAAGCTTGATATATTGTATATTATACTAAATAAAAGTTTTTCAAGTACCATTGTTTATTAATTTCAAACACCTATAACTATCGATAAAAATCTAAAGTATATCTCTACTAATCCCTACTAAGCACATCCCTATTTTATTGCTTATGTTGGCATTATTGTTGCCAGACTGTTGGCTGAATTTTTATTATATTGGTATGAGTCTGGCGTGCACGTTCTATAGATTTTTTTTTTCCTTGAAGTCCCGTCTCTTCTAGCGTAGCGTTTTATATTCTCTTTGTTACGCGGTATTGCGCGCCCAGCGACGATATCGCAGTTTTTTGCTAACTGCGCCAATGGGCCTAATTCTGGAGGCACACTCTAATTTTAAATTTAAGTACAGTATATCTCTTTCTCACTCTCACAATATATAATAAGAATGAGATAGCAAGAATCTGTTTAGAGCTGTCATCTAAATTTAGAAAGATTTCATACGAACCATAGACAATTTTAGACGGCATGTACGGAGTTGCCTCCTAAACACTGCATTTTATCACGTTCAATAAGGTCGAAAATTGAATGCAAGTTTCTAAATGTCAAATTTTATGACAGCCATCCTTTTCGTATTCATATTGAGAGAAAGAGTAGTTTTCACAACTTAGAATTAATTTCGATCGACGACCAAGGCTACGCGGTCAAGAGGTCCCGGGTTCGAATCCCGGTAGGAGCAAATGTTTCTATGACGAGTACGAGCATTTGTTTACGAGTCATGGATGTTTGTCCTCTTTGTATAGTTGCTAATAGACCTCTTAGTTCCGGATTATTTTTAGTTTCTTGTGACATCTTCATAGGACTTACTACTCTGTCAAGAAAGTACCGGGAAAAGATCAATAATAGACAAAATGTTAGTTATTCATCCAAATTTATTTTATCATCTTCAAAGAATGCTCCTTCAGAAACAATACACTTACGTCAACGAATAATACAATCGTCAAAACATTTTTTAAGCCTTGTTTCCGGAATTGAGTTTAGTTCTCGCCGCAAATTCTCCTTTATGTCTATGTGTGTCTACCGATTGAAAACGGGTGCCACGAAGTGGTAATTTGAGTTCAGGAAAAAGAAAGAAGTCTGCTCGAGCCATATCTGGTATATATGGTGGTTGCTCTATGGTATTTGTTGAGTGTTAGAAAATTATGTCGGTGCGAACCTTGTGTTAAAGTGGCGTAGTTTTATAAAATAAGTTTTTAGGTTGACGTGCAACTAAAAGATTTATTTATTTATTTTTATACAAAGCACGACAAATGACTCAACACCACCTGATGTGAAGCAGTAAGAAGAGTCCATATGCGAAGACAGCTAGTGCAGTTCAGACACTGCTCTAGCTGCCTCCACCTTGCCGGCCCGAAAGGTGCATTTTCACGCCTCTTTTGAAGGAACCCATGTTATAGGAAGGAGGGAACACATTATTATAATAAAAGTGATTATGGTGTGAAAGACGATGAGATTTTTTTTGTGGTTATGCATCTCATCAAGTAGCACATATTAGGACTGTTCGCTTCAGAATTTCGCGTCAAAATACTTCAAAGATGCATTAAAGATTACCATATTTCAAGCGAAATAAATATCTTTCTTTCTTTCTTTCTTTCTTTCTAAAACGCTGTCCGGCTGTGGAACTCGTTGCCTGAATATATAAGGAGGGCTCGTAGTTTGGAGTCCTTTAAAATTCAGGTTACGAAGCACTTCCTACGTCCTTAGCTATTTTCTGAAATCCTATGTTTACGTATGTATGTATGTGTATATGTATTTGCATCTAATTATATGTTTGTGTTTATATGTCTTTTGATTAAGTCTAATTATTTGTATTAGAAAATATATACCTATCTTTATCTCTTTATTCTTGCACGCATTCTGTTGTTATTTTAGTATATTACTTTCACCCAAGGTTGCCTGGAAAAGATTGCTTCTTAACAATAAGGTCGCCTTTTGTATGGTTTGTTTTTCTTTTTTGCTTTTTATGTTTTTCTTTTGTTTTAGTGTGCAATAAAGTATATTTGTATTGTATTGTATTGCAAAATGTGTTACGCCAGCATTTTAATGCAATAAATGAAGAAAGAAAGAAACACTGAAGACATGGCTGTATGGGCATTGATACCCTTTGCCTTCTCTTTATAGGAAGAATTAACAAAAAATGGGAGAATTGGCGGGTTTTTGTGGTGTCAGTCAAAATTTTTATTACAATGATTAACCATTGTGTCGGAGCGAACTTTGTGTTGTAAAAGTGGCGTAGTTTTATTATACAAGTGTTTGTGTTGACGCTAAAAGGTTATTAGAATAAAAGTGATTATGGTGTGAAAGACGATGAGAACTTTTTTGTGGTTATCCACCTCATCAAGTAGCACATAAAGTGACTGTCATCATATATTTCCCGTCAGATACTCCCAAGAAGCATTAAAATGTGTTACGCCAGCATTTTAATGCAATAAAGGAAGAAATAAAGAAATACTGAAGACATGGCTGTATGGGCGCTAGTTCCCTTTACCTTCCCTTTAAAGGGAGAACTAACAAAAAAGGTGTTTGGCGGGTATTTGTGGCGTCAGTCAAGATTTGAAATAAAACCAATTTACCGGATTTAACTCGCGTTTAATTAGATGTTACATTATTATTATTTACCCGACGTTTCGATTACTTTACAGCGATCGTGGTCACGGGAAGACTGAAGATGTCAGTTGTCTTTGATAAGTTTTAAGTTAACTACCGTCACTTTGTGTTATATTTTGAGCGGTCCGAATTACGCATACGGAGCTCACGGTGTCAAAACTGACACCGTGAACCTGGTACACCTGTAAAGTAATCGAAACGTCGGGTAAATAATAATAATGTAACATCTAATTAAATGCGAGTTAAATCCGGTAAATTGGTTTTATTTCAAATGTGTAGTGCTCGCGAAAATGTAAGACAATACTATGTCAGAGATTTTTATCACAATAATTATTTTTTTGGTTATCCACCTCATCAAGTAGCATCAATAGGGAGACCGTCATCATATATTTCGCGTCAAATACTCCCAAGATGCATATAAATGTGTAACACCAGCATTTCAATGCAATAAATAAAGAAATAAGTAAAACTGAGGACATGACTTTACGGACAGTAGTTTCCGTTGCTTTCCCATTGTAGGGAGAATGAACAAAAATAAGGAGTGTTTGGCGGGTATTTGTGGCGTCAGTCAAGATTTTTATCACAATAATTAAAAAATGTGTTGGAGCGAACATTGTGTTATAAAAGTGGTGTAGTTTTAATATTCAAGTATTTCTATTGACGTGCAATTAAAAGATGATTAGAATAAAAGTGATTATGGTGTGAAGTACGATGAGAACTTTTTTGTGGTTATCCACCTCATCAAGTAGCACATAAAGTGACTTTCATCATATATTGCGTGTCAAATAATCCCAAGAAGCATTGAAATGTGTTACGCCAGCATTTTAATGCAATAAAGGAAGAAATAAAGAAATAGTGAAGACATGGCTGTATGGAGATTAGTTTCCGTTGGCTTCCCATTGTAGGAAGAATGAACCAAAAAAAAAAAACTTGATGTCATTGTCAATTTAAAAAAAATCATTTCACTAGTTTCACGACCACGTAAATTTTCCAAAGTTTCCCGCTATTGGAAAAGTTTTTGTAGTAATCAAACTGCTTTTTGGTGATAAAAATGACCTCACCAGATTTAAGTAATTTTTTAAAAGCCCTAGAAGCGGTCAAACAAGATTACACGTGCGGTGTTTGTTTGGAGTTGTGTAAAAATCCAGTTACATTGAGCAAATGCTTTCACTTGATTTGCGCCGAACATTTCCGTGAGATACAGTTTTGTCCAACGTGTAGTGTATCATTGGAAAATTGCAGTATCTACTCAGATGATCGCCTCGGCAGTTGCATAGACTCTGCTAAAGAATTGGATGAGATATTCGAGAGTTATAAACCGAAACACAATGAGACAGAAAAAGCAACTAGTGAGTCTTCAAAGAATAAAAAGCGAGCAAAACCCAATTCGACTACTAAATTGGCTGATGAGAATAGTGGTCTTAAAAAGTCTAAAGCTTTATCAGATAAAAATAGCCATGGTAAAAAACAAGATATGAATAATTCCCTCATATCTACTGCAAGTAGCTTAAGAATCAATAAAGCGGCAGAAAAGAGAAATAACAAAGGCGAAACAATGCTCCACATCTCATGTAGACTTGGAAAAGTTGATAAGGTAATGGAATTACTCAACCAAGGAGCAAATACCAATACAAAAGACAATGCAGGTTGGACTCCCTTGCATGAAGTTGTTCAAAACAACCGTTTAGACTTAGTAAAGCTTCTTTTACAATATAATACGCTTATCAATGTGCCAGGACAGAGTAATGAGACTCCATTACATGAAGCTGTAAGATACAATCACTTAGATATTGCAGAAGAATTAGTAAAGAATGGAGCTGACATGAATATGAGGAATTGCAAAGGAGAAACACCTTTACAACTTGCGACGGGGAAGATGAAGGATAGACTGCTTGCTGCATCTGAGGATATAATCCTAACGCAAACAGTTAACATAACTCATATATCAAAATTGCATTCAGAATTGGATTTCGATGACATTAAAGTATATTGCATATCTAAATTCCGTACCGTGCACAGCAAACTGAAGTCACTAACAAAACACCACAGCAATCTCCACATTGAAGTGAAGCTATCCAAAAAAGTTACCCATCTCATAGTAGATACTGAAGATAAACTCTGTCCAACTTCACTAGATGTACTGCAAGGTATTGTTTATGGGATTTGGATTTTGTCATCGGATTGGATTACAAAGTCAACAGACGATAAACTTGAACCTTTCGATCAATATGAAGTAGCTGGAGTTGGGTCAAAAGAGTATAACGGTCCTAAGAACTCCCGTTACAATAAATACAAGCAGTTTCCTGGCATATTTGATGGCTGCCATTTTTACTTGCACAACTTTACAACGAAGTATGAAATTTCTAAGCATATTGTCGTTACAAAAGCAATTCTCACAAAGCTAATTAGTGATGCTGGTGGTATAGTGCTTCGTAGGGTTCCCAATCCTGAATCCATTCCGGACTCCGAGAAATTAGTACCTTATCACGCAAAGAAAGATGGAAAACTAGTTAACTGTTCCCATTACATCATATTCAAGGATATGTACGAGCCTATGTACAATATGCAACATTTGAAGGCTCTTCCAATAGGTTGGTTAATTGAATGCTTTGAAAAATATGAATTATGTGAGCCAATTACTTATGTTTACGTATAATTTAAATAACCATTAAGCTAGTACCGGTTGAATACTTAGACGCTTCGTAAATACTATCTTAAATATTTAAAGTCATATAACATTGTGTTATATTGTCATAAATTATGAATGAACACTATACATGTTAAATACACCCACTTTACCAGATTGTCAAATTAAAAATTTGTCCCATAAAAATGATAATATGACAGGCAAGCTTTGTTTCCTTTAAAAAATTGCAAATGTTAAGAGCGGTTTTCACAATACATATAGTGTGCTTAAGGTGGGATAGGCATTACATATTATTATTGCTTACAAATGCCCACAGACAACAGTTAACCACATACAATTTATAGAATTATGAAAATAGTAGGACAAACACTTTCAGTATTTTCCATTCATGGAAATACAACATGGAAATAGTTGGATACACTGGTTCCTGCATGTCAACATAAAATCCAGGCATGACAAACTCTTCACAAAACCGCAATAGCAATAGTGGAACAAATTATCTCAGTATTTCCATCAATAGATAGGGGGATACACCCTATAGTGGCAATGACAATTCTTAAAATATTGAATACAGACTCCTTACAAGCAGGTCTTAAAACTTTAAGAAGGTTTGAGTATTCAACTGTAAGTTATATATTTGTTAATTTTCATACATCACATCTACTCAACCAATGAGTGGTCATGGTAGCCATGTCCATATGATGCATACAAACATTTAAATTTGTTCGCAAGTCTTGGATGTTTGTGTGTTTATTTAGTATTATTATTATTTGTGTTTGGAGCTAATCAGCCTTGACTGATTTCTCACTGCAACCTGAAAGATCTATTGTGACCACCAATAGTTTTAAGTGGGCCTTGATTTGGGCACTTTCCATATATATTTGGATTTTCCAACCTCAAGGGTCATATGACTTGAGAGATTTTAGTATACTGTTAATATGCATAACACAGCTCACGATGATGCTTAATTGTGAGATTAAAATATTTATTGTTATTATTATTTAAGTGTTGTCTTTTGTGAAGTATTCACCGAGACAATAGTTATTATTATACTATTGAGCAGATGCAGGAGAAGTCAATAGTAATTATAATGAGTTTTATTTGACTAATTGTATATTTGTAGACAGCTAAGTATTATATTGTCAAGGCGACGAACATTTTTGTTTCAATTCGATTAAAACTAACAATATGGGCACCAAACATCTCATTCTGCTGTTATATTTTGAGTGTTCAATTCACGTATACGGAGCTCATAGTACACGCAAGTCAAATCTGATGTGGTTTTATTTCAAATAGATGTTAATATAGGTTTACCTGTAGATGTCACAAGATGGCTGCTTTGTTACTTTATGCACAGGTTTAAGTCCCGGAAGTGCCTTACACTAGTTTATATCTAGATCGATACACTAGTGACCCGCCCGCGGCTCCGCTTGCGCGGATTTAAGTTGTCCTGCCAAAAGTTAGTGTATGTCCTTTCTCAGGATGTAGGTACTCAATCTTCATGCCAAACTCCACCTAAATCGGTACAGTGGTTTGGAAGTGATAACATACCAGACAGACAAACTTCCGCATTTATACCATTATTATGGATCAGTTCTTATTATTACAAATAGGTACTTACTTAGATTTAGTTAGTGTAGGCAAGGATGATATAATTATTATTTGGTCTATGATACTATTAAGTATCAATGAATTTTCATATGACAAGGCTTGAGGATTTTTTAGAAGTCTTAATTTTCGTTGACTTTGAGTAAGAACAATTTTTAGCTTTTCATTCAAACCAAAAATAGAACACACGCTTCTAAATGTCAAATTATATGACTGCCATCCCTTCGTATTCATATTGAGAGAAAGATATGCCCTGAACTTAAATTTAGTTTAGGTTTAGCGTGTGTCTCCAGAATTAGGGCCATTATCATACACACCTGGTGGCGTGTATAATAATGGTGCAATGTGGGAACCCACACCCTTATTGGAAGACAATACCACACAATGCTATTTACTTCTGCATGGCAAGTTTTGTTAGAATCTGTTAGGTACCTACTTATATACAGGATTGTAGTGTATGCCGCGTCGTCGCCGTCAATACGACAATAAATTAAAACATGGGCTAGTTAAATTAGTTCACAGAAATGGTTTACAACTGTCAAAAAACTAATTCATTTGAGTTTCATGACATTTCTATGAAATAATGCAGCCAATGTTAACTATATTATCATGAAATAATTAAATTAATAAGATGTGTTAGAAAGTTGCAAACTGCACTAATATAGTCCGTTTTAATTTATTGTCGTATTGACGGCACCAGCTTGTATATTCAATTTGAAAGTTTGTATGTAATAAAAAAACACAAAGTTGCTACTTTTACAATTTATTTACAGATAGACAGCAAAATAATTTATGAAATAGTCCATAATTTATTTATATTATTACCTTCCTTATCCGAGTACCTATACCTAATTTTAGTAATACAGTCGACAGCACATTAACCATAACAGTTTGACCTTGAGACCGCCCTTACTGCGTTCGTAATAGAGGCGGCTTTTGTAGTGCAACTGTTACGCTTGATGTGCTTTCGTTTGTACATTTGACATTATTTCAGTGTTTCTTCAAACACAATTAAAAAATTTCGATTGTAAAATATTCGATTTCCAATACCTACAAGTCAGTCTCAAAATATTCACATTTCAAACTAAATAGTGATCTAATGTAGCACCTTGAATAAAATCAAGAGAAAGCGACAAGTGACCAGCATAGAAAACGAGTCCCTGCGCTCGTAACAAAAAAAAAAAGACTTTTTGGCGGGATTTAATGGTGTCAGTCAAGATTTTTATTACAATATTTACAAAGTTGTGTTATAAAATTAGTGTAGTTTTATGAAGCAAATGTTTGTCTTGGCGTAAATGAAGTGCAATTAGTATGTTATTTTAATAGAAGTGAATGTGATGTACTTACCTATGCCCAAACTCTCCCAAGATGCATTGAGATGATGCATTGAGATGTTACATCAGCATTTCAGTGAAATATTTGCAGAATAGGGTAGTTGACAACTTTTTTTCTATTTCATAAATAAGAAGTTTATTAATATAAATAAGAAATATTGCAAAAGTAATAGTATGTCTAAGATCAATAGTTTCACAGATATAGTGGTATGTTTGATGTGTTGCGGCGCAACGTCCAAAAACGCTCCATAGAAAATCTACGGAACAGGTGACGTCACATGTTCCCATATTACTAAGAAATGTATGGGCATACTGAAAATTGATAATAACTATGTATTATGTTTTTATTAATAGTTGTTATAATAACAATTTACACTTTAATTGATGTCAGCAATTTAATATCATTAACATTTTTGATAAATTTTGAAAAAAATGACTCAAAACAGTACAACTTCAACAATATTCCATATCTTTTAAGTTTGAATTGTTTTTATGGGAAAAAATAGCGCCAAAATTAAACTTAGGCTAAATCCCAATTATAATTTTCATGTTTAAAATTCATGTTTTCTTATTTACAATTCATTATTACGATACAGTCAAAAATATAGCACCGTTTTTGATTAATTTTGGAATGTAATGCAAGAATGGATAACGCAATTAATTCGCAAGGAATGTTTATAAATTCTTTACAATATCTGGATTGTTTGATTATCGAATTAAAATTTAAGTAGGTAATTTATTATTAGTAACATTAATGTCTAAAATTAATTTATGATGTGAATAATAATTTAATGACAGTGAATTTTGACATGGGCAGGAATATATTTGCATGCTAATATAAGTGGCTGAATAAGCAGAATTTAATATTATCATGATCATCTCCAGTGTACCTACCTTATTCAATGGCAAATAAACAATTTTCTTTCTTTCTTAGAACATATAATATAATAGATCTTAAGTTTACCGCCATAAAAATTGGTAAGTAGCTGTTTGTCTTCATAAATTACATTGAAATTAACAATGCGATACAAACGTAGCTATGTTATCTATCCAAAAATACATAATTCTATATACAAAAGAGATGTCTCAAAAATGTACGTAGACAAGGCACTACGAAAGCCGCCTCTATTACGAACGACGTAAGGACGTTCCCAAGGTTAAACTGTTACGGTTGATGTGCTGTGTGTGTTGATTCGCGGTAGGACGAATGTTTGGCCACACATGTCGCGACACCGCAAACCTTCGCGTTATCGCGATAGTGTAGCCGTAGGTAGCATTAGGAAATTGGCCAAGGCTCGTTTTTTAAACACCCGCTCTTGTTTTAATAACCTCTCTATGTGACACTATTTTCATCACGTGTTTAGGGTCCAGAGGGCATAGACAAGATGTCGCTATCGCTAAGCGGAAAATGTATACGATTTGACGTAAGGCATCGAACGTCTTTCGATCGCAAATGTCAAATCCCATACATTTGCCTTTGTTTTCGAAAGCGTTCCCCTTTCACCTTATTCATTATTCATTTATAAGTACATATCACATCAATGTTACATCTAACATTAACAGTAAATCTAATGTTAAACGAGATGTTTCGAAATGTATGGAGGCTAGTACAGTCATTGAGACAGAGAGCAGAGGAGACAGCCCCAATCCCATCACTAATATGTCCTGTTCATGTATGATATCGCGCTACTTTACTAGTTTATTCAGTCGCTGGCAACTCTAAGCCCCTTTATAACATTACGATATTCGCAAGAGACGATACCTCAGTCGCATACCAATAAGATATTTTTTCGCTACTCGAAATTCGTACATTACGCTACTGAAAACAAAGAAAATTACAATTTAATATTAAACTGTTGTTCTGTCGCTATCTTGCCAAGATTTAAAATTAGAAGGAGTCGCGACACGGCGTCGACCGACATGGCGGGTATTGCGCGACTAGTAGCGGACGCGTAGGATTAGCGTTTGCCAGAATGTTACTTTTGTAACCTTTTAGGTGATTTTTAACTCCAAAAGGTTACTGCTAGGTTACACTACTCAAAAGGTTACTTTTAGGTGATTTTTCGAAAGGAGATTTCTTTCATAATTTCTTACATAAAACCTGAGTCAAACGGAACGCTCTTTTATTTAGGTATTTATCAGTCAGACTCAGTTAGCTACCGCTAAACTTTATTCGTAGAGTGCTTGTAGTGTAGTGTTGTGTCTTATTTGTGGCAATTTCTGGTTTGTATGAAAAGCTAAGAATAGTCATATTCAATAATAATTACTGGTTTTCTAAAAATCCTCTGATAACTACCAAATATTTTCGACTTGAAAGTTTGTATGAAAAGTCGTGAGACGTAACCGCTTTTGATTTGTTTAACTTTGATAGGTATTGTTTCAGTAAATTGAAACAATCGATCGACATGTACTTATTCTATCAACTATTTATACCTTCCCACTGGAAAAAATATGAAAGGTTTCTTTTCACACTAAAAGGTTACTTTTTTATGTACTTTAGGTTACTTTGACTAGAGCCGGCTGGCAACACTGCTAGGATACCGGTAGCGTAGTGTGCCACCGCTATACAAATGTATGTGAGATACTCCTCGGCGAGCCATCTTCGAGACTCCCGTAGGATTTTTTATTTATTTATTTTCCCAACACAATAAGTACACTCAATTAAAATACAGAGCTACTTATAAATTTATTTGCTAAATAAATGACCTGCATTGTGAGGAGACTGGTGCCTGATAAAGGTTTCCAATGAAACCTGAGTTACAGGTCACCAGGGCCCTCTTGCATTTCAGTTCTGTTTATGGACGCTAACGTGAGATGATAGAAAATAATAACAAAAGATAATGTAAAGACAATAACAAATAATACTTTATCAGAATATTGCAGTGTGTGTGAGTGCGCGTGTATGTTTGCGTGTGTGTTGTGTGTGTGTGTGTGTGTGTGCGCGCGTGCGTGTAAGTTCCTGCATGAATGACTGTTTTTATTATTATTAAATCCTCTGTGGATTCATAGTCCAATCCAAAGTTTTAAGATATTTGGAAAAAGTCAATTTGCAATCAAATTTACTAAGGATACCAGTCGTCTGTTAGTAGCGTAATGTAAGAAGGGCCTTGAAAGTTACGGCGCATACAACCTTTTGGTCGCGAATAATCTACAGCTCGTCGTTTCAAAATGGAACATGAGGTTTCTAGGCGATGTCTTCTCTGCATTTACTTAACAATGAATTTTTTTAAATTATCCACAAAATTGCAAAAAATTGGTCGTCAATTTAAAAATAAATACAAAAATAGTACTTACTGTAATTGCAGTTTGCACAAAATACTTCATGCAACGGCAATTTCATACTAAGAGACCCAATACAAGTATAAATGCATGTTGCGTAAATTACGATGGAATGCAACTATTAGTAATAAGCTGATATTAATATCTATAATAACGCACAATAGGGAATATGCATATACAGAATGGTGCCCTCAATACGACAAAAAAACATGGGCTATATTAGTTTATATAAATGGTTTGCCACTTTAAAAAACATCTTATTCATTTGATAACTTCAGGACATTTCAATGAAATAATACAACATTGGGCCTAATTCTGGGAACACACTTTAATTTTTAATTTAAGTACAGTATATCTCTTTCTCGCAATAAGTCATAGGAAAAAGATAGCAAGAATCTGTTTAGAGCTGTCACTTAAATTTAGATAGATTTCAAAGAAACCATAGACAATTTTAGACGGCATGTACGGAGGTGCCTCCTAAACACTGCATTTTATCACGTTCAATAAGGTCGAAAATGGAACGCACGTTTCTAAATGTCAAATTATATGACAGCCATCCTTTTCGTATTCCTTTTGATAGAAAGAAATGCACTGAACTTAAATTTAGACTTAGCATGTGTTTACCAGAATTAGGGCCATTGACTGCATTATTTCATAGAAATGAAATAATCAAACTTATGAAAGCGGCAAACCATTACCATGAACAAATACAGCCCATGTTTTAATTTATTGTCGTATTGACGGCACCACCCTGTATACCCGACTTACAACCATATAAAATTGTGTGCTAAAGTCCGGTCGCGGAGCAGGAAGAATTTCGTACAATGACCTCTTAGCCTACTGACAGAAATTACAAACCTTTTTCTATTAGGTATTGTTTTAAAAAATATTTGCAAGTGAAAAAAAACTAATGACCTAATGAATTACATTATATTGTGATTTTTTTTAAAGAAAGAAGGTTATGTTTTAGTGAACACACTCATATTTGTCTAGCGAATGGCGTCGGCACGTGCGTTGTCGGTTTTATTGCTGTCACAGAACATGAATAAATAATATGTTTCAATTTGTGATCTAAAAATAAAGGTAGGTAATGACAATTCTGTGTAACACTATTATAACTTGTTTGTAACTCCAATGTCTATTCAAATTATTTATTTAAAAATAGATTATTTACTAAAAATGTTTGACAAAGTAATAAAAATTAAAAAGATTATAAGTTAATGATTAAGGATTTAAAAGATATGGATTTAAAAAGATATTATTAATTTCAAGCATCACGTGGTATTATTTTAGAGACACAAATGCCTGCATATCAAAACAACCCTTATAATGCAAGAAAAAGGTTTGCGATCACTTCAGACGACCGTGAACGTCACTGTGCGAGCGAGACGCATTATATTTTAACGGGAGCAATAAGGATGGGTAGTGACAGGTCAATGTACGAAATTCTTTCTGTTCCGCGACCGGACTTTACACAAGGAGAACCGATACACGCCCTCCATAAAAAAAAACAAAGTTTTTCATATAAAAAACTTGTTTTAGAAAGAGACAGGTATAGGTAGAGCAATTCCAAATAAAAATATCTCGGCATTTTTTTTCATGCATATTCCCTATTCACTCGTTGAATACTAAAGCCTAATGCAGACCTGCGGAGGCACGGCGAAGTGACTGAGAAGATAAAAATTCAAATGAAACCTTAATATGTACGCCATACAGTTTAAAATAGAACACATAAGATGTCTATCTCACGATGGCACAAGAGTCGTCTCGCGATATTCTAAGGCGATGAATGTTGTTTCGGCAGAGTCAAAGAGGGATAGAGATATTAATTGAATAGTGCGTTTAAAAACCAGATGAATAGTACGAAAAAATTTTTTAAGCCAAAGTATAAACAACTTTTAATTTCTTTTTTAACTCGCAAAGATTATTAAATTTAAGTAGGTACCTACTCAGTTATCGAATTAAAATTTCAATTTTTGGTGATCATTTTCAAAGGTCAAAATTATATGAGTCACCGTTAGTATTCTCAACTTGACTATCTCTTCGTCTCTGTTTGAAATAAAAAAAATATTCTAGAAATCCGTTCAAAATTAACAGATATATCACGATAACACACATACAAAAATATACACTTGAGAACCTCCTTTATTAAAAAACTGAATATAGGAACACAAAACACAACACAATTTGTATACATATTTGTATGTGTTTTATGTGTGCAAGAAACGATATGATATACGCGGGATAGCGCCTCAAGCCGTATTACATATAAAATAAGGTTTATTTTTGAATTGTTATGATATAATTGCCGAGGCTCTTTGAGGTGTCATAAGTGATTGATTGAGTGTGATGGACATTGTCATTATTGTAAATAAATAATGTAAAAACCTGAATACAAGATTGCTTATTTAAGAATTGTAATATACATTAAATTGAATAATGACAATGGGCCTGATTCTAAAGACTCTCTAATTCTAAATTTAACTACAGTATATCTCTTTCTCGCAATAAGTAATAAGAAAAAGATAGCAAGATGTCAAATTATATGACAGCCATCCTTGTCGTATTTATTATGACAGACAGAAATGCACTGATCTCAAATTAAAACTTAGTATGTGTTTTACAGAATTAGGACCAATGTCCATCAAACTCAATCAATCACTTAAGAAAAGAGCTCCGGCAAGGAGATATATATATCATGTTATCTTCTGTCTTTTAGCGCGCCTCAGCAGGTCTGCACTGGGCCTTAGTATAACACAATTAAGCATTGTTGCCTTACTTTCCTAATAGGCGTAATAGTAAAGGTTGAATACTGATTGCCTTAAAACAAAGAGGATCTGAATATCTATCTAATTAGAGTGGCGACGAGAATACAATGATAAATTACTAGATTAGACTACTAGGTGGTAGGCCCGTATGTAGGGTCGTCTGGGTAGGTAAGGTACTTTCTTATTTCAGCCGTGAAACAGTTCGCTGTGTTTCGGATTGAAGGGAAAGGTAGCCAGTGTAATTACTGGGCATGGACGGCTTTTCATCTTAGGCCTCAGGATGACAACGCACCTGCAATATCAAGTGATTTTTCCTTGTTATTGCAGGTGTCTATAGGCGGCGGTAACCGCTTACCATCAGGTGGGCCGTCAGCTTGTTTGTCATCTAGTTGTATAAAAAAAACCACCAGGTGGGCCGTATGCTTGATTTCCACTTTGGTGGTATATAAAAAAAAAGTTAAGAGATTTTCTATCGTGCGATAATAATTTAAGTTGAAAATTTTACTATTATCCTAGAAATCCTGATTATTTTTATTTTTATAAAGGGCCCTAAGCAGACCTCGACATCGCCAAAAATACCTAGTTCAGACCATGTCTTTTAATTTAATATAGTATTGTCGCCGCCACCCGGCATACTTAATAAACATTAAGTAGGTAAACCTATTTATACTATAGCTACATCGACTATATTCATAAGTATTTACAGTGGTTAATTTGACTAAGATGAACAATATTTTCATGTTTTGCTTCTAACATAATAATGAATGTTTTAAAGATATTTCATTTTATAACAATATCAAGACTAGAAAATAGTTAATGTCCTCTCACTGATAACAATTCTGCCAGTCCAGCTCACATTGTCATATTGAATTCAAACAAATTGCATTGAAAGCAAATATGACATTTACACGCAGTGAATGGTATATTATGACATATGACATAATTCAATATGACAATGTGACGTCATAAGTCATTCTTCAGTTCATACCAATATAGTTGGAAGCCGCCTAAATGACTGGGCTTTTAAACTAAAAACTTTAGTAAGACGTTGCTTGCGACGTATACAGGGTGGTGCTGTCAATGCGACAATAAATTAGTTAGTAATTCAAATATAAAACTAGAAAAAATTCACGTCCTGAGGCGGGAATCGAACCCGCGACCTTTCGCAATCCGGGCGACTGCTCTAACCAACTGAGCCACCCAGGACTTGGGATATCCCTGTGAAATTCTTCTGGTCTCTCTGTATTTGCGTTTATGAGCTAACGTCTCAAACATTTATGGTAATGTTAAAATTAAGAATATGGTTTAAATTAGTTCATAGAAATGGTTTGGCACTTTATAAGACATGTTATTCATTTGATAATTTCATGACATTTGTATGAAACAGTGCAACATTGGCTGCATTATTTCATAGAAAAGTCATGAAATTTAACCTATGTTTGAATTTATTGTCGCATTGACAGCACCACCCTGTATAATGGACGAAATAATGTTACTTTACCAATTGTCGGGGGTGGTGGCAAGCTCTCGGCTCAAGGATCCTCGCTGGAGCGCCAGTAATAGGCCTGGTCGTACTCCAAGTGTCAGGTGTCGAAGCTGCGAGGCATATATCTGAGAAGAAAGGAACGCATAAGTGATCTTTCTTACCAGTGGGTCGATTCCGCTATTTATTTTCGTAAACGAATCGGCAGCGGTTCGGTAACAGTAAATGAAAATGAAAATATCTTTATTCAATTAGGCCCCCCAAGAAGCACTTTCGAATCGACAACAAAAAAAACCCTTATGTCTATCACATAAAAATAATAACAATTTCATAATGTTTGTCTCGCTGTCTTATCTGGATCTATGTAAGCTAAGAATGTTATAATGTCAGTCTGTCTATCGGTCTGTCTGTCGGTCCGTCTGTCCGTCAGTCAGTCGGTCTGAATTTACAGCGGTTCCAAAAGTTGAACCACCGAGAAGATTCCGGCAACAAACTCGTGTAGTCACTCTTTTCAATTATTAAGTTACAATGTTTAATTACACAGTAATAGTATTTAGCACAATGAGGTATTCCACTAACAATGCTTATAAAGCTGGAACGCTTGCTTGGTTCGGTTGGTTTAACAAAGGTTAGATAGCCGTTAACAATGTTGCAAGAAATAAATATAGTTTAGCTTAGTGAGTTGACAGTGGTCAACTGTTGACAGTTCAACCAAAGAAGTATCGATGCGTTTCGGCTGTCTCAAACGTCAAATATTTTGCAGAATACAAAACAATGATTGAATTCGACGGTTTGCATTACGTGTTTGTTAGTAGAATATGAAACTGATCCGTTTCGGTAACGTTTCGATTGCGTTAAGTTAGCAGAAAACAAAAACGTTGTAACTAAAGCGTTTCTGATTTGTTTCATATCAAAATACAATAGTAGAATTGGGGGGCAGGTCTTAGACTGCTATTCAAATAAGCCCCTATAGCCCTATCATTATAATTAGACTGACTGCACTATGGCATTTTGTGCGGGTGACAGATGTCAGTATTACATGACCAGGGAAGTGACATTGGGCCTAATTCTGGGAACACACTTTAATTCTAAATTTAAGTACAGTATATCTCTTTCTCGCAATAAGGAATAGGAAAAAGATAGCAAGAATCTGTTTAGAGCTGCCACTTAAATTTAGATAGATTTCAAAGAAACCATAGACAATTTTAGACGGCATGTACGGAGGTGCCTCCTAAACACTGCATTTTAGCACGTTCAATAAGGTCGAAAATTGAACGCACCTTTCTAAATGTCAATTTATATACAGCCATCCTTTTCTTTTTCATTTTGAGAGAAAGAAATAGACTGAACTTAAATTTAAACTTAGCATGTGTTCGCCAAAATTAGGGCCATGTATTTCCATTTCAACGATAACGACTCTTAAAGCATAAATCTCGTTCTCATTATTATTATTCGTATGAAATTTTTAAACATATTTATTTCTGAAAATAACTTGCATTATTTTTTAACTGAGTGAAATGTTATTTTTTGTTTATATGCAGGCATTTAAAATTATATTTTTTGTCTTATAATATTCTTGAACATATTCTCTTTTCACATATAACTTTTGTCGGGAGTGGGTTAGCCGAGTACCAGTCCCCACACATTTTCAGTACATGCCCTTTTAATTACTTCTCTTATCGTTATATCGACTGTCCACCACCCATCCAATGTCTATGTTATCCACTATTGTTCTGTTTCTATTATTTTTTTAGCACTGAATAAATTTAATTTCTTACTTTTTTCTTTCATCATTAAACAATTCTGCGGCGTTACGTTACACGCATCACTTTGCTTGGTTATTATTATTTAATAGACATGTTTAAGAAGTAAAGTCTCTAATCTCTGGTCTTTTTGAGGTAAAGGAAAGTTTTTTAGATGTAAAGTTTCTAGTCTCTGGTCTTTTAGAGGTAAAGTAAGACTTTTAGAAGTAAAGTTTCTAGTCTCTGGTCTTTTAGAGTTAAAGTGAGTCTTTTAGAAGTAAAGTCTCTAGTCTCTTGTCTTTTAGAGGTAAAGTAAGTCTTTTAGAAGTAAAGTCTGTAGTCTCTAGTCTTTTAGAGGTAAAGTAAGTGTTTTAGAAGTAACGTCTCTAGTTTTTTAGAGGTAAAGTAAGTCTTTTAGAAGTAAAGTTTTAGTGTAAGACAATACTATCTCTTGGAAGTACTCACCTGACACTCATATCATGGACCCTGTAGACGGTGTAGTGACTGTTTCTAAAGATCGGGTAGAAATGGTCCACCGGTGTGGTCGCGAGGACATGGCAGAGGGTCGGCTTAGAGGCCAGCTCAGGCCGTTCGTGGTCCCATATGGACTCGTACGTGCAGTTTTGACTGGAAGGTGAAACCGGGTGATGGTTAATATCCATGTGGGATTCGGACTATGCATTGAAAAAGTAATACTGGTACCATTACATTTGTAAAAAAATACGCTATGTTATATGGTGCTGGAAAATTGTAAAGGCAGAATTTTGAATTAGAAATTGCAGTATATCCGTCTCTTTCTAAAACAACTTTTCATACGAAAAATGTTTCATGTTACAACATGGGCCATATTCGTTCATAGAAATGGTTTGCCACTTTCAAAAACTTCTTACCTATTCGTTTGATAATTTCATGACAGTCAATAATGCGGCCAATGTTATACTAAAGGGTTTTCCAATAAGAGGTGTTATTTTGATATTCAAAGAAAAATGCCATTTTATAATATAAATGATCGGATGTTTATTTCATTATTAAGAGGCAGGTATGCCGTTAATAGTGGTACATAACACCGGGAAAATGACCACCACGACCACGCTTACAGGACCATATCCTTTTCATGAAATTTTCCATAACCAAATCGCACAGTGGCTGCCCCATGTCCTCGATAGCCTCACGAATCCCATCTTTGAGGTCCTGAATCGACGCTGGCGTAGACCTTCTCTTTCACGTGGCCCCAAAGGAAGAAGTCGCAAGGTGCTAAATCACAAGATATCGGTGGCCAATTGTGATCACTTTTCTTTGAATATCAAAATAACACCTCTTATTGGAAAACCCTTTATTTCATACAAATGTCATGAAATTGTCAAATTAATTTTTTTTTCCAAAGTGACTAACCATATCTATGAACTAACATAGCCCATGTTTCAAGTTATAGTCATATTGATGGCACCATTCTGTATATAAGTGTGCGCGTATGGTGTGTAAGGCATCACCAGCCTATATACGTCCCACTGCTGGGCACAGCCTTCCCACATGGGAGAAACACATGAGGAGCTTGGGCCATAACACCACCACGCTGGCCCAATGCGGGTTAGTGGGTTAAAGCGGTTGCAGGAACAGCCGGGACCAACTGTTACAAGTTCCGCTTCCTGTAGCGCGCTAATTCTATACCTAATCTAATAAATAATCATTTCACCTTCTTCACTTCACTTAATAATTAATTTGTGAAATATTAATTACAATAAATATAGATTAATTTAAAACATCTAAAATGTAACTAAAGTTTAATTGTGTTATACAGTCATACTTCCGGTTCATAAAATATGATTCCCTGTTTTTCCTATTAATAACTATAATATTTTGAATATCTATAAATAAATATAACCAATAATTATATAATATTTATTCAATCAATTATCTTGTATTTAGTCTTTGTGTTATATAAGATAGTTGATTTTGACACAATTTTGTAAGAAAGTATGTTGTCGTCGTCCATTTTGTTTTCGCACTATTAAAACGCTCGTCGAACAGTCGAGACCAAACCTACTGGTTGTTATTACTCCACTCTGAACTCACAACGGCTTAAAGTGCCTTCCGAAGCACGGAGGAGCTCGAGATAACAAACTTTGATCGATCCATCTCAGGGTCGACCATGGCGAAAGTTGCTTGGTTTCTCGTATAGAAACCAGAGCGCCCAAACCAATACGCCAATGAGCTCCTCCGAGAGTGGTGTGTATGTGTGTGCTATATAGAGATTGCAAACCGGGCCCGGCCATTCATACCGGGCCGAAAACTGCGGCACGGAAGCTCCAACTTGTAGAAAATTTACACTCAATAGTCATAATACCTAAAGTTATTGATCAAAAGAATATTGTTATTGCTCTTAAGAATTTGTTTTGTTTTTACTAAAGCTACCAATGTTTATCTATCTAAGTTGATAAGACAAGTTTGGCAGATTAGGCTGCGTTATTAGTTTCTTATTCTATACTATGTTTTCAAATAGTTACATTAGTATTAGTAATTAACTTTAAGCAAGCAGGTCTTTCTCTTTACTCTGTATAGTATAAGTAATTAAATTGCGGGCGACTTCTTAAATAATCTGACTACTTTCTAAGCTTTTTCTCTAAATCCTCTAATTCCAGGCATTTCATCAGCGCGTGGAAGATTATTTCTATCCTAAACTTAATTACTCAATACTAATGCTTGCTTAAACTTAATTAGTAGCACTAATGTTACTTAGTAATTAAAATATAATAAAACTAGAAAAATTTCATGAAATGTTAAAATCAAAAATTAAGAATATTTGAAAGCACTGCCCCAACTTAACCGAATCGTCGGTATTTGTAAAAATACTCGTTTCGGATGTTGAAATAGAATATTTCGACATTGTAGGGTGGACGTTAGCTCATAAACGCAAATACAGATAGACTAGAAGAATTTCACAGGGATATCCCAAGTCCTGGGTGGCTCAGTGGTCAGAGCAGTCGTCCGGATTGCGAAAGGTCGCGGGTTCGATTCCTGCCTCAGGACGTGAAATTTTTTTCTAGTTTTATTATATTTTAATTACTAAGTAATTTTTCAAACATTTATAATAATGTTAAAATCAAAAATTAAGAATACTAATGTTACTATTCCGTTCATAAGTGAAACTAACTAATTCTGTATTAAAAACTCGTGCTTTTGAGACTGATTATTGATGATTTGCTGGTTTGAAAAAATATTATTCCGTAACCTTGAATCACTGTATTTTTCCTCCATTTACTTAAAGCAAATCTTCATAAAATACGTTAAAGGTTTCATCCTAACACATGAACCCAACGCGGCCGGGCCGGTGGACTACCCGGGCCCGGTGGACTCGCCCGGGCCCGGTGGACTAGCCCGGGCCCGGTGGACTCGCCCGGGCCCGGTGGACTCGCCCGGGTTGGCGGCGAATGTCACCGGACCCGGCCGGGTTGAAAAACATACCGGGTTGCAATCTCTAGTGCTGTATACTCACGTGCTTCTTCCATAGCAGTACTGTGCCTCGACGATCAGATACGATGCTTTCAGTTTGGTCAGTTCTTCGTACATTTCCAGCGAGGTGAACCTTCCGTACACCTTATAAACTGAGTATGCCCGTTCTCTGAAAAATTATTAAGTAAGTAAAAAGTTTTTTTTGTCATTTTTGCACTAAAATAAAAAGGATAATAATAAATTGAGCAACTATAAAATACCAAGTGGGCGACAAAAATCGTGAAGTATATTATCGTGAAGGATATTTGCTATCAGCCATTGGCCCTAATTCTGGTGAACACATGCTAAGTCTAAATTTTAGTTCAGTGCATTTCTTTCTATCAAAAGGAATACGAAAAGGATAGCTGTCATAAAATTTGACATTTAGAAATGTGCGTTCAAACATTCGACCTTATTGAACGTGATAAAATGCAGTGTTTAGCATGTACGGAGGTGCCTCCTCCGTACATGCTGTCTAAAATTGTCTATAGTTTCTATGAAGTCTATCTAAATTTAAGTGACAGCTCTAAACAGATTCTTGCTATCTTTTTTCTATTACATATTGCGAGAAAGAGATATACTGTTCTTAAATTTAGAATTAAAGTGTATTCCCAGAATTAGGCCCATTGTGCAGAAAAGCCCAGTTGTTTCTTAGTTCTTAGTATTATATTGTATTTGACATCCGTGTTTTTAACCCCCGACGAAAAAAGAGGGGTGTTATAAGTTTGACGTGTCTGTCTTTGTGTCTGTCTGTGGCATCGTAGCGCCTAAACGAATGGACCGATTTTGATTCGATTTTTTTTGTTTGAAAGCAGATGTGACTAGGATGGTTCTTAGCTATAATTTATGAAGATCAGTTCAGGCGTTTGATGACTATCGGCTCATTTTCTACATGATATTAGAATTTTACTAACTTTTACAGATTCGATTGATTTCAAATTTCGGATACTGTCACTTCGGTGACATTCCCATGACATACTAACTTTGAGCTGATCCTATACATCAAAAAGTCTGCGAAATGCTTAATTCTTCAGAAACTTACAGCAGATATAGCGTGTTTGGGCTCTTATGAATAGTCTTAATGAGATGGTGTTAGATAGATGATTAATGACGCCGGGGGTTTCTTAAATTTTTTAATTTTGCAATTATATACCTATAAATTTATTGTACTTTGACTACTTGTATATGTGACATTTCTTCTATTGACAATTTGTATTCTTTGCTGACTGGCATATATTAATCTTAGTACTTAGTTTTGGTGGTGGATCTCTAGACTTAGGACTTTTTAATATCAATTAAGTACATACTTAATTGATATTAAAAAGTCCTCAGGAGAAAATAGATACTGAGGAGCTCGGTGGCGTATTGGTTTGAGCGCTCTGGTTTCGATCACGAAAACAAAGCAACTTTCGCCATGGTCGGTCCCTGGATGGGTCAATCAAATTTATAATCTTGAGCTCCTCCGTGCTTCGGAAGGCACGTTAAGCCGTTGGTCCCGGTTGTTACTGCAACCGCTTTAACCCACCAACCCGCACTGGGCCAGCGTGGTGGTGTTATGGCCCAAACTCCTCATGTGTTTCTGCCATGTAGGAAGGCCTGTGCCCAGCAGTGGGACATATATAGGCTGGTGATGACAAGTACATACTTATATGTAACTAGCTTGCTGGCGTTTTGGTTTTACTGTAAGCTGGGAAGAGTCTTTCCGGTGGCTTCAAAAACGCCAGACCATTATTGCGAGCAAAATATCCGTCCGTAGTAATCGTAGGGGCAAAGATTGAAATCCATTTAAAACAATTTAAATCCTTTATGTGTGGGTTTTTTGAAAAAAAAATGGAACTACAAGCAAAAGCCACGAATGCTACTAATAACTATACCGCGTTTGACACTAAACAAATACTTCGTCTAAAACATAAATTTGTATAAGATCGCGGCACTTTGAAATAGTTTTGAGTGAAAATAAGAACTAATTACTAGTATTTAGACACTACAGGCAAATATTCAACATATACACTCCCCTGGATCACTTCACTGTATTATACCTCCACGGAAGATCTCCTACGTTGATGACTAGTGTCTAATATACAAGTAATTTCATGTTTTATATCATTTATATAATAGTTTGTATAGTAAGGGTTTCAATTATTATTTAATTTAATATTATCCGATGCAGTAAATTAAACTATGTATATGGTTCGCCAAGATACAGGCTTAGCCTAGTTTGGGGGCCTCTGTCTAAATATAATATTACTGCATTTTGTGACTGCACTGTTACTTTTTGTTTATAATGTATGTATGTATGTATACATTACATAATGTATCAATTACAACATCCCCTATGCAGTATTTTCGCTAGAAAATACCTTTTTTTTCGTATAACGTCCTTACCCTTCGCCTTAAATAAATAACCTACCCAGACGACCCTACATTAGTCTTGGTCACACTCGTTCACTGAATGGATCGAACCGAACCAGTACAATCGTTCAAAGGAACTAGTTCGTTATTCTAGTACTATTAGTTCATTTTAGTTCAGCGATCACTATGACCTGTCGAACTATACTATACTATCGGACATAAATGGTTGCAATATTTGATATTCCTTCATACTTTACAGGCTTAGGACCATAGATCTTATTGCGATTAAAATAAGGTAATATTTCGAGTAGAGTCGAGGTACACTCTCTCGTTCGTGGGATTAAGTCAGGTGATCGTTCATCGCCCATCACGCTCGCACGTGCGCTTCTTATCTTTCAACTCGCTCAGTAGCAGTTCGTTCGTTCTGGATGACTAGACCAACACGTGATTCCGACTGATTCCGACGGGACCCGATGGTATCGAGAATGGTGAACTACTGTCCTAAACTCCTAAAAGACCGATTTGAATAACCAAAACTGAATAGTTCGTTCTCGTTCACATGAAAGAATTGCGTCCTAGTAGTACGTAGTACATGTACTACACAAGCCTACCCTACATACGGGCCTACCACCTAGTAAGCCTTCATCAAATGCTTACATACCTTGTGTCCAGGTGTTCGTAATGCGGGTGCACCACTATCGGTCTTCTGGCTGACAGCAGTACGGCGGCCATGACCGGCATCGAACCCGCGAACGCCGCTCCCGGTATGGTGCTATTTCTGATCCATAGCAGTAATTCTTCGAGTTTTGGATCATCGAACTCACCTGGATGAAGGTAATAAGGGCTTAGGAGGCAACTAACTCATAATATAAAGGCACAGCACAAGCTCGCTTGTTAAGGGGATACCTCGTTGACACTAGCGACACCAGTTGATTTATATTAATAATGGTGAATATAGAACATAATAAACAAAAACGCTTTAGAGAATGACTAAAGAATGGCATTTGTAATTTTGTTGAGTTGAGATGTGCTCGGTATAAGATATTCCACTACATGTAACCTATTCTTTTATTATTGCCTAAAGTGGCCACTTTTAACAATAATAAAAAATTTGGTTACTTATAGGTAGACAATTTATACAAGATACATCTTTAAAAATTACAAATACCGTTCTTTAGCAATTCTCTAAAGCGTTTTTGTTTATTATGTTCTAAATTCACCATAATTAATAACAATCAATTGGTGTCGCTAGTGTGCACGAGGTATCCCCTTCATGATGCTTGCTTTGGGATAGACAATAGGTGTGAGTGTACGAATATTATTATTAGTAGTGTGTTAAATGAAGTTTGTTATTATATTTTGTCGTGAATTTTGAGAACATTCCAATACCAATTTGTATATTTATACATAAAGCTTCTTCTCTTATATAGAAGAAGCTTTGCCATGCCCATGGGCTATATTAGTTCATAGAAATGGTTTGCCACTTTCAAAAACATCGTATTCATTTGATAATTTCATGACATTTGTATGAAATAATACAGCCAATGTAATATTATTTCATACAAATGTCATGAAATCATCAAATGAATACGTTTTTGAAAGTGGCAAAACATTCTATGTACTAATATAGCCCATGTTTTAATTTATTGTCGTATTGACGACACCATTCTTTATAATGGGCCTAATTCTGGGAACACACTTTAATTCTAAATTTAAATACTATCTTTTTCTCGCAAAAAGTAATAGGAAAAAGATAGCAAGAATCTGTTTAGAGCTGTCACTTGAATTTAGATAGATTTCAAAGAAACCATAGACAATTTTAGACGGCATTGTACGGAGGTGCCTCCTAAACACGCATTTTATCACGTTCGAAAATTGAACGCACGTTTCTAAATGTAAAATTTTATGACAGCCGTCCTTTTCGTATTCCTTTTGATAGAAAGAAATGCACTGAACTTAAATTTAGACTTAGCTTGTGTTCATCAGAATTAGGGCCAATATCTCAAATATCAAAATACATATATCAAAATGTGAAAACCCCAACATTACAATCCCTACACTACTTACTTAGGTAAGAGAGTTCTGTAGCCACGTTGTTGACTAGAAAGAATAATAGTGGCACAGCAAGCAAGGTCCACATAGCGGGAACTAGCTTCAGGTACCGATCGAAAGACTTCGGGAGGCTGTAAGTATGAAAAACACGGGGTGAATTTTTCAATTGAGAAACCACGAGTGTTGCCAGTGACCGAAAGGCGGGTGTTTCGGTAACACGAGACAGTTCAAAAGTAAAATTTTCCTGTCAAAAGTAACATTGGTTTTTTCATGTAAAAAAGACTCTTATACTGAAACATAGCAATTTCTTAGAAAAAACTTCGAAAAAATCGTAACAATCTTTAGAGATCGTGAGACTTAATATTCAACAAAAAAGAAACAATTAAAAGCTCTATATGTCCATAGCGTAGTTTAATGACTACTCGGTGTGTGATTTTTTTTCGATACTTTTGTTTCAATATAAAAGTAACATTTTGAGCCGAGTAACATGAAAGTTTACAGGTTTTTTAGGTTTTTACAGGGTGGACAACGCGCAAGTGATACCCCTGGTGTTGCAAGCGTCCACAGGCTACGGTAACCGCTTACCATCAGGCGGGCCGTATGCTTGATTGCCTTTGATATGCTTAGTGGTATAAAAAAAACATGAAAGTATCATGAGAGTGTCAAAAGTAACATAAAACGTTACAAAAGGAATATTCTGGCAACGCTGCCACGAAGTCATCGAGGTGCTCCATACGGTCCATATTGAACAATCTGCGCACATAGGGCGCTCACAGACGAAACGAATTGAACGTATTCGTGCCAACGGGTTATTGTGACGTCACGAGGACGTCATGAAGCCATGCTGACGCTGCTCACGAAAAAGAGGTAGTGCAGTGTGTGCGCTTATGTCAAATTTGAGGTTATGACTTAGACTTTGTAAAAAAAGGTTGTAAACATTTTATTTTTAAATTGATACAAACTTGTTATCGTACTTTATTTGCTACAAATACTTGATTTTGATTGAATAACAACATGAATAATTTTGCGGATCCACAGAATATCAGTGTTTCGGGAGTCTCTGGCGCGATTTTTTTTGGTTCATTCTCCCTGTGATGGGAACGCAAAGGGAACTAATGCCTATACAGTCATGTCTTAAGTATTTCTTTATTTCTTCATTTATTGCGTTTAAATGTTGGTGTTATACATTTCAATGCATCTTGGGAGGATTTGACGTGAAATATATGATGACAGTCTCCATATGATGCTACTTGATGAGGTGGATAGCCACAAAAATGTTCTCATCGTCTTTTGTACCATAATCACTTTTATTCTAATAATCTTTTAGTAGAACATCAACACATTCATTTGGTTTATAAAACTACACCAATTTCATAACACAAAGTGCGCTCCAACACAATTTTTAATTATTGTAATAAAAATCTTGACTGACACCACCAAATCCAGCCAAACACTCTTCTCGCGCGATATATTTTTTTTAAATAATTTATTGGCATTGGATACATTCTCGCGCGATATTATGCTGTGTGTTGCAATCGCTTACATTAATTTTATACCAAATAATTTAAAAAAATATTATTTATGCATTGTAATGAGTTTTTTATTCTTATCGGTTAATGTAATGTCAGTGATGATAAGGCTGATGATGGAAGCGAACTACACTCGATTCCTCAACCACAGAGGAACTGGCTATCTCACCTCCAACTGCCGGAACGCAACAATGATGTTAACATTATTGTTATGGCGGCAGACTTCGGTAAGACGGTAGTAGCTAACCAAGCGGACTTAGAAAAGCCCTACCACCAAACCGGGCAGAAAATCTCCGCCCACACGGGCAATCGAATCCCGAACCCTCAACCACAGACCACAAATGCGCTTACAATGTATGATATTAAATAATTAACTTTCGTATACTTACACGTAATATTTGGTATTCATTAGAAGACCAGACACGATGCATAGCTGTGACACAAACAGCAACTTCAGCCTCATAACTAACGCCGCCATGACACCATAGACAAACAACTGAGCGATACAGTAAAACACATCCGGTTCTATATTCAACTGGTTTAGGAACTCCAACCACTTGTCTTTGGATTCGTCTATTTGGTCTGTGGAATTTAAATCCTTGTTTTTCTTTTGTTTCTTCCGCTTCCCCTGTTTCGTTTCTGCGTTATTCTCTATGCCAGAATCATCATCGTCTTGCGCTACTCGAGGTTCTACATTTTGTATTACCTCCTCTTCAATACCGCGGCCATTTTGGATCCATCGATTGAAGATTATACATATACTGAACAGGACTATTGGTAAAAGTGTGGTTTTGGACAAGTCATAGATTGTGTTGAGTGGCAAAAAGTTATATGCGGTGGAACAGGTATACAATAATGTATGGAAATTTATAAATTCCGAGCTGAATTTGGAAAATAGCAGATCCCATATATGAGAGTCCTCTTGTGTTCCCAAGAAATCACCAAGCAATTTTTTCAAGTACAGAGCAGAGAAAAAAGCTATGGCGATTCTTAGAAACACCAGCCAAGCTTCAATGAAGAGGTCCAAACGATTTTGGACCTTAATGCGCAGATTACTCAAAAACAATGTGTAAAGAGAGACGGCGGCGAAGAAGGATGTATATAAAGACGTTTTTAGCATGTCGTTCCCCTGTAAGAGGAGGATTGCCATATGCAGGCCGCAGAAGTGGGAGTGGAGGTACACGCATAGGGTTTTGTTGTCGATAATGTTGAGCTGTTCCATAACGAAGAAGATGAAGGTTTGTGTGAAGAAGATGAATTGGGAGAACTGCCAGAAGAGTAAACAGAGGCAGTTTAAGAAGAACACGCCGAGCTGGAACAAAGAGAAGATAATTGCTATAAAATATAATAATATTCATACACTCACACCTATTATCTAGCCCAAAGTTAGCATCATTAAGAGATGTTAAACGTTATGGACCCCACATACGGGCCTACCACCTAGTATACAGAGCGTCCCACGGCTATGTCACATGGAGGGAAAGTACCTTTTATTGCCTTTATTTTAATTTAAAAAACAATTTAAACTGCATTCATAGACTTTAAAATAATAACATGATTGAACCGGGAAATCGAACCCGCTACACGAGAAAAAGAAACTATCCTGTAGCTTTATAATACCGATTGAAAGGCTTCATCATAAGGATTATTTTTTGCTAAATATCATAGTGTCAGAAATAATAGGATGAATTTTAACATTTTTAATACATTTGCTGAATACAGGTGACAATTAACATTATGAGAAACCTTTTAGGAGGTGAATCGGACCGTCAAAATAAACAACTTTCTCTTTCGGACCAACATTGATTTCGCGACAAAAATCAGTTGTTTCAGACGTTTTTTTTGTCAAGATTTAAAAGAAAGGAGACGGTCTTTTTTGGGCTTTTATTCCGAATAATTTTGAACAGCAATGTGATATACCTGTTTTTACAAAGCTAACTAAATAAGCTACTCGATTCTAAATCAATAAGATTTTTAGAGCTGCCCGTTTGTCTAAAAATGTAAAAAATATTCCAGCAGAAACTTTTTTTTTTTTTTAATACAATTAGATGAGAAACAAGCTGACGGCCCACCTGGTGGCAAGCGGTTACCGCCGCCTATAGACACCTACAATAACAAGGAAAAGCACTTGATATTGCAGGTGCGCTGTCATCCTGAGGCCTAAGATGAAATGCCGTCCATGCCCAGTAATTACACTGGCTACCTTTCCCTTCAATCCGAAACACAGCGAACTGTTTCACGGCTGAAATAAGAAACTAAGCGCAGATTAGCTTTTCCCCCTAGTTTTTCAAGTCGTTATTTCATTGCACCTTTGACATTTAAAATGCACCTATTGTTGCATTTTCTATTCAATAAAAAAAGTAATTGTTAAAATCTGTCAAGCGGAGGAGCAAGCTATGACAATTAAAATATCAATTGTGTCCGGAATCTGATGCTTGTCAGGTTAAGGCAATAACAAAACGTAAAAATCAACTACGACATTTTTCCTGCTCGTTTTAAAATTAAACGGGAGGCTATAAAATACTTTTAGAAGCACTAAAACTTTTAAATAAATTATTTTAACCCCAGGCTTCATACATTTTTTGGTCCTCTCCTTTCCGGTCGGTTATGTATAAGTACCATTACAGATTAGTATGAAACAGCTGATGTTTTATCGCGATTTAAATGTTCTCTTTTCTCCAAAAAAATGGTGCTTCACTTTCTATATCCAGAAACAATCGAAGGTAGAGTACCTCCAAAAAATACCATTTATGGGATAAGTACCAAAGTACTTTGGTATTGTTTTTATTTTTATCCTCTAAAAGATGTCTAGTAATGTAAATTGTCACCCGATATAAAACTCAGCTCAGTTTCAGTTCAGAACTCACCTGCAATTGAAAAGTCAACTGTCTATCCTTGTCTCTCAGTTGCATGGTCACCAGCCACGATTGGAGCAGCAGCAACGGCCAAGCGAAATTCTCCCGTTCATTCGGAGTCCAGTGCACCCTGGTCACGTCTTTGTGATTGGCGAAAAACTGACACACAGCCAGCACTCCACCGATGAGGCTTTCGCTGAAATACATGGAAAATGATAATGCAGGGTGGTAGAAAAGGATGAACTAATTGAAATCGCCACACCTCAGCCCCCCAATTCCGCTATTGTATTTTGATCCGAAACGAATCAGAAACGCTTTAGTTACAACGTTTTTCTGTTCTGCTTACTCAACGCAATCGAAACGTAGCCGAAACGGATCAGTTTGGTATTCTACTGATAAACACTTACATGTTAATCCGTAGAATACGTTACTGACCTCTACAAACTGTACTTCGGAGAGTGTGCCCAGGACCTTCATGAGTTTATCATGTCTAGCCCATTTCACCAAAGGACTACTAGACGTATGGAAATCGATATACCAAATATAACACTTAGCACTGCTCATCATCTTTGACAATGCACTCCTCGGCCGAAGACTGGAATGCACTGCCGGCTACAGAGTTCCCTACATCTTGAGTTCCTTGGAAGCTGGATAACAACGTCAACCCTATCACATTCTCTCGGAGCAAGATTAGGATTAAGAACAGGTACATTTTTTAAAATGTCTTACCTAATCACTGTAGCATGTAGAAACACTGCAGCCACTGTCACACCCGCTAAAGTCCACACAGTCTCCAAATAGAACAGCATGGGCACCCCCAGACCGTTGCAACTCTCGACGGGCTCGCGACCAGGCCGGGAGACTGCGTGGCACTCTACATGCTCGGAGTTGTTCAGCCATGGTTCTATGTAGCGGTATAAGGCCCCTACCACTACCTGAACAATATATTTGTATACATATAAAATTGAAAGTCCTGACTGTCTGATTGATATACCTATTTCAACGCAGATGGCCTAGTAAAGACGGCATTAGACAATCGCTATTGCTAAATGAAAAATGTATGGGATATGACATCGGCGCTCGAAAGTCAATCGACGTACAGGTAAGTCAAATCCCATGCATTTTCCGCTTAGCAATTACGATAGCGATTATCGAATCTTATCTGGGCCCTTGGAGCCTAAGCCGCTGATCTTAGACAAGAACTTTAAAGAGCGTGTTATTTGTGAAGTTAAGGTATCCACTAAGAAATAGTTTTTTAAAATCGAGGATTAAGGGTTGAATATCTGTGAATCTTTTTATAATAAAGTAGAAAAATTAGAAAAATCAGTGCCCAGGAGTGAGACATATAATTTGTTGTTGATGATGATATGAACCTAGCTATATGATAGAAAAAAACAAATATTTTATTAAACCTTCTAAATCTTACCTCCGGATGTATATTAAACCGATTAAAAGCGTTCACCTCCTGCGGATACTCCACCAACTTATCATACATAATCCTGGACACGCCAACAGTGAACGGATAGTCCTGAGCCAGGGTCTTGTAGTAGGAATAGTAGAAGCCCATTTCAGTGCGGAGAGACATCTCCCGTTCCAGGTCTGATAAGTGGGAGAAGTTTCGGTCATTTTCAAATAATGTGTAGCTGTAGTGGTAGTGGCAGAACCCGAAGCAGAATGCTGGAAGGGCAAACATGAGACCTGTGAAATCACTTGTAGAGTTTGACGGAAGACCTGATTTTAAATCTACATCCTATAAAATATTATGTTACATGGAGATTTAACAAAATCCTTCTGTACCCCTAGCTAGAACATTTGGAATTTTCATATCATCAACATATCATTATTTGAATGCTTAAAGTAAGCAGTTACTTCAGTAGTAAAAGAGATTTTCCATACACGGCCAGGAATATGTACACTTTCTCAAAAAATCAGGAATATTTTCTTGAATCCGGGAAAATTTATAAAGTCTCTCTAACTTATAGTGCACTTGTACAAAATTCAAAATGATTCATTGATTTCACCATTATTCAATATAACAATATGGCGGGTGACATAGAGGTCAACTAAACATCACTAAAGTTACAAAGGCGCCATGATAAATATTAGGCTGTTGCAGTTTTTTCTATGAAAATTCTAGTTTTGTACCAGAAGCATATAAATAGACAATGTACCTACAAGTCAAAACTGTTCTGCATACTTTTGCCCATTGGAACATCACTATTAGAAATTTGTTAAAGCATTTCAGTAACCTTTTTAGTCCACCTTCTAACAACAGTTCACTGATGGGCATAGGCCTTCCTCTATGGGAGAAACAAATGGGGAGTTTGGGCCCAACACCACCACGCTGGCATAGTGCGGTTTGGTGGGGAAAACAGTTGCAGTAACAACCGGGACCAATGTTACAAGCTTAACGTGCCTTCACACACGATTCACCCATTCCCGGATAGACCATAGTGAAAATTATTTTGTTTCCATAAACCAGAGCGCTCAAACCACTACATTACCAAGCTCCTCGGTAATGTCTTTAATTTATTTGAATATGATACTACTGTCTTTTTGAAACTAATATTTCTTTTGAGTCATGGGAACAGTGTACACCAATGAAATAAAATGGTTCAGTAGATATTGGACCTATGTGTGAAATGACCTGCAGTTGTTAAGGACTTATTTGTGAAATACCTCAAACTAATAGTAATAATGTCCTATTAGTAAAATACCCTGTTAAACTTTGGACTCATTCCCTAAAAGATTTATTCTTAAAACCTAGCTATTCTTGAAAAGGCCTAAATTAATGTAAGTGTTCGCTAATGGACAGGGTAAATATGTGCATTTAGTATAGGTACTATGTATTTTGTTAATGAACAAGAAATTAGCAAAACGTAAAATTATTTTTATTTTCATGATGCTCTAATAAGGGTATGATGTGGATGAGGGTTTTAGAACTAATTAAATTAAATAGTACCTAATACTAGAGCTACACTTCTTTCCTATTTTAGTTAATTTTACTTCCATTTATTAGAAACCAATTGTATCTGGAATCTGTGACTTGACATGTTTATGATAAAAACCAATAGTTTTCCAATAAGTACAGAAAAATAATTCAGGTTTTGTTGACCTGAAAAATAAGTTTTATTAGCTAAGTAAATAGAAGGAAGTAAAAATTGCAATTTAATATTTAACTTACTCATTATTATAATAACAGCTGATCTGCCGAACCTCGAGGTGCGGCCTGCAGCAGGCGCCGCTTCCATGGCCCTTTCTTCACTAGAAGTCTCTTCCATGTTTGGGTTGTTAAATGTTTACATTTCTGGAAATATGAAGGCAAATACAAGGTAATTTCTTTGAAATCTTCACTTCGCGAAATATTCACTAGGCGCAGGTTCTTCTTCACTTCACTAATCACTATTAGGGCTTCTGTTTGGCTTTTCCAATGTATGGACTGTAGTATAAAAAATGGACTCAACTTCAACTTCAACTTATTGAGTTTGATGGCAATCGGTCGTCAAGTGATCACGACCATTTCTGCCAGTGTCGAGTGACGGAAAATACACTCGGTAGTTTGTAGTTTGATCGGTACCGAATAGTTTTTTAAACTGTATGCAAAATCTGAAATGTAATATCTTTGGTATGGACGCAGGGACAGCTGTTTTGGTAATTTGTTTGACATTGACAATTGACATTTAACTTTTATTTTTGGGCTAATTCTCCCTATAAAGGGAAGGCAAAGGAAACTAATGCCCATACAGCCATGTCTCCTGTATTTCTTTATTTCTTCTTTATTGCATTAAAATGCTGGCGTAACACATTTCAATGCTTCTTAGGAGTATTTGACACGAATTATAAGATGACAGTCACTTTATGTGCAACATACTACTTGATGAGGTGGATAACCACAAAAAAGTTCTCATCGTATTTCACACCATAATCACTTTTATTCTTATAATCTTTTAGTTGCACGTCAAAACAAACAATTGAATAATAAAACTACGCCACTTTTATAACTCAATGTTGGCTCCGACACAATTTTTAATTATTGTAATAAAAATCTTGACTGACGCCACAAAAACCCGCCAAACAGTCATTTACCTTTTTAAACTTTTTTAAAATGTTGTGACTTAATACAAAATCATCTCCCTAAAAAATATTTAAATTTTTTTCAGTCCGTTTACCTTTTTTGAAAATGTTGTGACGTATAACAAAATCATCTCCTTAAAAATATTTTTAATTTTTACAGTCCGTTTAGTCGGTAACGAAATATAACAAGTAAAATCATATAAATACACGAGTATCCACGCACGGATCAGTGCATTTATATCTGATATTCTGATCTATGATGATCAGCTTTCGTTCTGGTAAAAATACAAGTATATTTTACACCTGCTATGCTTTTAGTCTTAAGAAAATTTCAGAGATGGCGCTGCACGTTTCTACGCCGTGCTATCATTAGTTTTTATGTAATAACCTAAGTTATGCTACATTCCATATTTTTACTCTCTCTCTAATATTAGAATAAAAAAAAATTTTTGTAAGCAATGACATTTTTAGGTCATTGCGGAATTAATGCATATTGCATAGGGAATAATAGGCATGTTCGATATAAGATAAACATCGATGATAATATCGAATCAAAAGTTACCGATGTCGATAAATATCAACCAATTGAAAAACATCGATACGTCTAAAACTGTAAAACATCGATGTTTTTCGGTGTGTTAATATTATATAAATGTGTTTATTATTAATAGTAATATTATTATTATTTATAATAATAAACACATTTATATAATATTAAATGTATTTATTATTAATAGTAATATTATTATTATTTATAATAATAAACACATTTATATAATATTAACACACCGAAAAACATCGATGTTTTACAGTTTTAGATATTATTATTGCAATCACAAAAGTTGAAGAAAAAAATTAACATTCCCAGTATTTTTAGGCACACTTTGTAAAAAAAAAAATACTTTACTAGGTTTTTTCAGTGTTATCTAGTGGAAAATAGTTGAACTTGATAGTCATCTAATAATGACTATCTAACATTTAGTTGAAGCTAGTACCTAGTTGACGTTTTGATATTGTATTCTTAAAACATCGATGTGTCGATAATATCGCAGTTAACTCATCGACATCGATGTCAAAACATCGATGTTATCCAGTTAAACATCGATGTTTACTCAACATCGATAAATATCGATCATCCCTAATATTTCATAACTCTCCTGATTTCCTGAGTACCTCAATGGCTGAAATAGTTATTTGTTCAACAAGTGAGCAAAATTATTTTTTGTAGCGAGTGCTGATTACTTATAATTGAGATACACAAACAATAGTAATTCAGGCGTTAAACAATCATTTTCATCACTCGATGAACTCATTTTTTACTGTACGTACCGTAGTAAAGTACTCTCCGCTACTTGGCCCCGACGAGCCTGGACTCTGAACAAACCTCTGGCATTTCATTTCGACCCCCCCCCCCCCCCCCTTCTTCTTATCTTCTTTCAACCCAGCAATAGAAATGTTAGTCCTTCCGATCCGGACAAAGTAGAAGATTCGAATATAGAAAAATAGAAGATTCGAATATAGACCAAGACCAATAGAAGATTCGAATATAGAACAATAAAAGATTCGATTCGAATATAGAAAAATAGAAGACTCGAATATAGAAAACAAAATGCCAGTAACCAGATCTGTCAGCGGGGGAAGGAAATCAATCGAGCGTATAGTTCAGGAGGCATGAAATATAGAAGTCGCCTCTACCGAAACATATGAAACTACGTCAATAGAAGAATCGACGCTTAGCTTCGGCCGCCACTATCATGACACACTCAGCCGCCGCGCCGTTCACCTCAAGAACGACGACAACGCCGCAACCACCGCAACCACCGCGCACGTCGTCACCGGCACCGCCAGGCTCTGCCACCAAGAACAACAAGTCGAAGAGAAACAGCTCACGCTCTCTGCGCACCGTGGGCATCGCTCAAGCAAAGAAGAGTTGCTGCAACTTCGAGTCGACCTTGCAACTGTACGCCTCTTACGTATCGTGGCCGAAGAAGATGATGATGATGAAGACACGCAGATCAGCTGCGAGCACCTCATAGAAATCAAGAACGAACTCTTGACCGACTGCGCCGTACCGGAACTACTCATCGGTCAAGACAACTGGCATCTGCTCATCGCAAAAGAAATACGAACAGGAAGAAAGAACCAACCTGTCGCATCACGAACGCCCCTAGGCTGGGTGATTCACGGCGCGCACACGCGCACGCTCGGTCAACGCGTCAACTTCATAAGTCATACTACGTCAGACGGCAACATAGACGAACAAGTGAGACGTCACTTCGCAATCGAGAACCTCATGATAGACCCGAAGAGACCGCGAAGCGACCCCGAAGAACGCGCGCTGAACACACTGAAAACAAACACGCAACAATTACAAGACGGTCGCTACCAAACCGCTTTACTATGGAAAAGAGAAGAGGGGCCCTCAATGCCGGACAACTACGAAAACGCCTTAGGAAGATTGACGGCTATAGAACGAAAAATAGAAAAGGAGCCCTCACGCAGAAGTACATCAAACAAATGGAAGATTTAATAACAAAAGGCTACGCCGAACCTGCGCCGCCATACAAGAGCAAAGGGAAGACATGGTACCTACCACACTTCGCGGTCATCAACTCTCTGAAGCCTGAGAAAGTCCGCATCGTACACGACGCCGCAGCCAAGACCGGAGGAACCTCACTCAACGATCTCCCCGAGTCTCCCCGGCGTCCTTATGCAATTCAGAAGACACAAGATAGCAGTATCGGCGGACATCTTATAAATGTTCATGCAGATCGACGTACGACTCGAAGACAGAGACACCCTACGCTACCTATGGCGAGACAAGTGCAGCGAACAAGAGGCGCCGTAAGAATACAGAATGTCGCTACTCATATTCGGAGCGACTAGCTCACCTTCGACAGCTATATAAGTGAAAGACACGAACGCAAAGAAGTACGAAGAAAAATACCCAGACGCCGTCAAAGCCATAATACGAAGTCACTACGTCGACGACTACCTGGATAGCTACGAGGCTACGAGACAGTCGAGGACGCCTTCAAGATAGCTAAATAAGTACACCACATACACAGCAAGGCGCGCCTCGATATAAGAAAGTGGAACTCTAACTCGCTTGAGGTAGGTACTACGGGAAATAAAAAAAGAAAGTTAAAATATTTTTTATTTTTATGATGCTCTAAGCGTATGATGTTGATGAGGCTTTTAGAACTAATTATATTAAATAGTAACACTAGAGCTACACTTCTTTCCTATTTTAGTTAATTTTACTTCCATAAAATTGCATCGACATGCTTTAAATTATTAGAAACCAATTGTGTCTGGAATCTGTGACTTGACATGTTAATGATAAAAACCAATAAGTAGTTTTCCTATAAGTACAGAAAAGTGAGAAAAGAGTAAACGCCAACAACAGATTCTTTTACACCCTGCTTTGCTTTTAGTCTTGTGAAGATTTCAGAGATGGCGCTGCACGTTTCTACGTCGTGCTATCATTATTTTTAACTAATAACCTAAGTCATGCAAATTCTATAAGAACGTATCTCAAGAAATTAAAAATGAAGAAATATTTAGATTTTTGGAAACAATGACAGATTTCTGTCATTGTAGAATAATTCCCTTTTCCCTTTTATTCCATATATCTTATGAATTCTTGAGTACTTCAATCAATCAATGATCTCAGAAATTCAGGAGAATTTAATGGCTGAATTTATTTTACAGAGTCGTGCCGTCATCCCCCCAGATAGTGTTGAGTAGGACTTACAAGAGGCATTACATTTGTACGGGACATGACGTCACATTGTAAGAGTGGCTCACAATTTTAAAATGTACTACTTCACATTTTATGTCGCGGTATTCGCGTTTACTCACTCACTCACTCACCGAAAGAACTGAGACTGAGAGAGACGAACGCGAGCGAGGCATTACATTTTATTGTTACCGAGCCACACAAATACACAATACGCTTCAAATGTTACATTTGTACTCATCGTTTCAAATGTACTGCCGAGCTTATGAACGCCTCGCCTCATTTGAAGTGGGACGTTGTACTGGCTCAGTAGAAAAAAGAGGATACTCTTACAAACTCATTTTCAAACCGTGTTCTACCCAACACTACCCCCAGAAGAGAACTGTGGGAAAAGAATCGAAATTCGGAATCACTATACTTGTCGCTTTTTTATTACGGTGCATCAAAGCGAGACGGCATGTGACTTTTCGAATCGAATCCGTGATTTATTTTGACGTCAATCAATACAACGCCGGCCGTCCCCGCACTCCCGCAGAATAAAATGATAAATAACTGCCAATATCTTAGTTTTAGTGTTGTGTTATTCCACTTTTGGGAACTGTTGGTGGTAGGTAAGTAATACATCTGCTTAATTTTTTTGGAATTATTATAGAGTTATTTCACGAAGTTACAAAACGTTATAAGAGTATTCATAGATTTAACACAGGCCTTAAATTACGAGAATAAAATTTTAATATATAAAATTCTCGTGTCACGAAAGTTACCATACTCCTCCGAAACGGCTTGACCGATTTTCATGAAATTTTATAAGTATAGTATATTCAGTAGGTCTGAGAATCGGCTACTATCTATTTTTTTATGGCGAAACAACGTTTGCTGGGTCAGCTAGCAACATTATAGAAATGTATTCTTACTTGTTAGTATGACAAACAGTTATACAATTTTATGTTCTCGTAAAAATATTCCCACTAGACAATGATAAATGCTTAGAGAATAAAATGACAAGTAACAAGTGCAATATTCGACTCGGGTCATGCTGTTTGAAGAATAAAATAATAATGGATATTATAGACCAAAAATAATGACTTTCCGCATTTCCTGAATACTATCTGTATTTTAATAATTACATAAATATGTTACACTAAATAATTTTTATTTAACATACAAAAAATAACCTTTATTCAAAGCTATCAATCTTGGCCTGCGTCCAGTTTAGGGAGGAAAAGACAATAACACGTTTTTTATTTTTCCTGATGAGTAGCTTAATTAAAAACATTGCCTCGGATGGCTCAAACATGGAGTTCGTAGAAATGAATTGCCACTTTCAGAGACAACTTATTTATTTGATAATTTCATGACATTTCTATGTAACCCGAAGTTGTGATGAAAGAAATGACATTTTGATAAGCACGTCAGCTAACTATTTTCCATAATCTGCTAAAAGAGTATTTTTTAAATACCTAAGTACTACGTTTGCCCAAAGCTATGACGAAGAAATACTAGAGTATTCAAACCTCAGATCATAGAAATAAGTTCAAACACTACACTAATTGTCTGCCTCTAACGCCGTTTAAAAAAGTAACCGAAGTTGTGATGAAAGAAATGTCAGTTTTGTTAAGCAAGGTTCTAAAGTATTTCCCTAAATAAATAAGCAATTTAGAATCTAACGCCATCTATTAATATAACCCATGTTTTAATTTATTATCGCATTGACGTCACCATCATATGCCATTTGAACTTCGGAGTCGCCCAAAGCGAATCGTCTACACTTAACCAATTCGTGAGATCTTTGAGTGAACAACAGACATAACCTTCTTAAAAAGTAATTTCTAATGTCGTTATCACTCAAACGAGTCCAGCAAGTATTACCAATTACGACAATGGCCCTAATTCTGGCGAACACATGCTAAGTTTAAATTTACGTTCAGTCTATTTCTTTCTCTCAAAATGAAAAAGAAAAGGATGGCTGTCAGATAAATTGACATTTAGAAAGGTGCGTTCAATTTTCGACCTTATTGAACGTGATAAAATGTAGTGTTTAGGAGGCACCTCCGTACATGCCTTCTAAAATTGTCTATGGTTTCTTTGAAATCTATTTAAATTTAAGTGGCAGCTCTAAACAGATTCTTGCTATCTTTTTCTTATTACTTATTGTGAGAAAGAGATATACTGTACTTAAATTTAGAAATAAAGTGAGTTCCCAGAATTAGGCCCAATGTTTGGTATTCACCTTTACCGATAATAGTGCGTCATAAATATTTTTAGGGGAAATAGGACATTATAAACAAAACAATAAAGGAAAAGCTACTGTTATTATATTAATAGTACCTATCTGCAATATTGGATTTTGTCAGAGAAAACCCAGAAGTCTCTTTTATCTTAAACCACCTTCCGCCTGCAACATCGTCTACGTTATCCCTTAGTGACGTATTGCGGGGAGAAAAAGTATCCTTTATTTTGATACAGATTATAATCTACCTCTTTGCCAAATTTCATCTACATCCGTTCAGACGTTCTAGCGTGGTTTAGAAACAAACATACGTCAAAATTTTAGTATGACGACTACGTGCGTGACGGGTCACGCCGCACGCGCAAAAGGCCACACACGCGTCATAATAAAGTGGGCTTGCTGTTTGATAACGATATACTGTGAACAATTATCTATTAATATGTATTTTCGCATCATAATCAAAATTTTATTATACTTACCAAAACCTCCTTGGTCATACCTCCTTGAACGGAGACTTTTTAATTTTTTGTTTAAAAACAGGTTATTTTTAAAACACAACCTGAAATTTAAGATCACATCAATACAATTATAACTTTTAATAATAGAAGCAACTCTGGAATCGTGAAAAAAAAACAGCAGTTTCATACTTTCCAAATGAACTCAGCTGAAATGTATGAAACAGCAGATTTTTCAAGATTTCCGAGTTGCTTCCATAGTAAAAGTTGTTTATATTGATGATGTGTTTAAATGTTTCTTTTTGTTTGTTTGTTACGTCAGAACTTTGTTATTTATATACCGATTTGGAAAATTGTCTTTGTAATTGAAAGAGTAAACTTTCAGATTGGTCTCATAGAATTTTTTTCATAATCGATTCACTAGTTTGGTTTTGAAATCAAAATAACTGGAATAATTAAGTCATCAATGTAAGCGAATAACGAGGTCCAGGAAGCTCACCCATCTGGCTTTGACCTATAAAATTTATAACTAAAGATTGTGAAGGAAAAAAATTAAACAAATAAACCGAGTTCAAAACACTAAAAGGAAACAAATAATTAAGTTTAATTTGGTACTTGTTTCATATAAAGTTATGTTTTGGAGTTGGTGCTACACTTTCAATTGTTTCTGGAAACAGCTTAGCACCGACTTCAAAAATTAACTTTTTATGAAATAAGTACCTAAGTACATAACTATTCACATTTTAATGGTTTTGATGCGTTATTGTAACAATTACAAATATAGAAAGAAAACTAAAAGCAATTTCCGGCCAGACGCCATTACCACTACCTACGCCACTATAGGTTTTTTTTTATATACAAATAGCTGACAAACAAGCTGACGGCCCACCTGGTGGTAAGCGGTTACCGCCGCCTATAGACACCTGCAATAACAAGGAAAAGCACTTGATATTGCAGGTGCGCTGTCATTGTGAGGCCTTTTTTTTTTTTTTTTTACGGGGAGAAATCCGATTACAGACCTACCCGCCGCTGGCTAAGCGACGGGCGTGTGTGGGGGTCGTCCAGCGCTAGCAGCACTGGAAATACCCACTAAAACTCCCCGGTAACTCCAATGCCCTTCGCGGGGGTAGCCTGGGCTCTGCCAAAGCAATTTCACCAGCCCACCCCCAGGCAACCTGACCTTGTAGCCAGGTTTCGCGCCGATGGAGATTACCCAGAGTCACTTGGGTAATCCCAGACATCGCGGCTTGTGCAATGCGTGCGTGGGGGCCAACCACGCACGCGGCCGCGCTTAGGGCGCAGGAAGACGGGCAGTCACCGCCCGTCTCCTCACACCCACCCGTCTACGCCGGATAGGGGCGGCTAGAGCATCCTCCTCCCGCTCCCTCTCCGCTGCCTCCTTCTGCGTGAGCACAGTCTCGCAGAAGGAGGCGACAGCCTCCCATACCCTCTCGCTACCAACCATGGCTCTTACCATGGTTGGTAGCAAGAGGTGACCGCCGCCGAGCGCCACACGAAGTTCGTGGCGCTCGTTTTGCCCAGCCGGGCACTCCACAAGGGTGTGCTCGGCTGTGTCGTCGGGGGAGTCGCAGTGATGACACCGCGGAGTCTCCTCCCGACGGGCAATACGGTACAGGTAGTGACCGAAGCATCCATGTCCGGTCAGTACCTGCACCATGCGGAAGGTGAGGCTGCCCAGCTGGCGCCCAACCCACTCCTCCAACACCGGACGTATCGCTTCGATCGTCCAGTGGCCAGCTGCTGGGGTGGCGAGTGCCTCACCCCATATCATCCTGAGGCCTAAGATGAAATGCCGTCCATGCCCAGTAATTACACTGGCTACCTTTCCCTTCAATCCGAAACACAGCGAACTGTTTCACGGCTGAAATAAGAAAGGCGGTGGTACCTACCCAGGCGACCCTACATATGGATCTACCACCTATTAAAGGTATAACCAAGTATAACCTACTAATTTCTTCACCGCTTTCTTTGGCGCCGGCAAGGCAGAGGAGGCTAGAATAGTGGCCCTAATTCTGGAGAACACATGCTAAGACTAAATTTAAGTTCAGTGTATCTCTTTCCCTCAATATAAATACGAAAAATTTATAAACGTGCGTTCAATTTTCGACCTTATTGAACGTGATAAAATGCAGTGTTTAGAAGGCACCTCCGTACATGCCGTCTAAAATTGTCTATGGTTCCTTTGAAATCTGTCTAAATTTAATTGACAGCTCTAAATGAGTTCTTGCTATCTTTTTCCAATTACATAAAGCGAGAGAGAGATAAACTGAACTTAAATTTACACTTAGAGTGTGTCTTCAGAATTGGGATGTTGCCTAAGTTTGAATATGGCGGTATTTTTCACAAATTCGGAAAATATACGGAGCGTGTATTGGAGCTATTACTAAAACAATTCAAACTTAAAAGATATGCAATATTATTGAAGTTGTGCTGTTTAGAAAATTTATAAATATGGTATTTTTTTTCCAAAAATTATCAATTTTTTTAATGAAAATTGATTGCTAACATCAATTAAAACAACTATTATTATGACGACTATAAAGATACATATTAAGATACATATTACATAGTTATTATTAATTTTGTCAGTATGCCCATACATTTCTTAGTACCTAATATGGGAACATGTGACGTCACCTGTTCCGTCGATTTTCTATGGAGCGTTTTTGGACGATGCGCCGCAAGCGCAACACATCGAGCATACCGCTATATCTGTGAAACTATTGATCCTAGGCATACTGTATCTTTTGCAATATTTCTTATTGATTTATATACTTCTTATTTATGAAATAAAAAAAAAGTAGTCAACTACCGTATTAGGCCCAGTGTGATTCAAGCTGCACTAGCTTTCTCTGCATATGGACTCTTCTTACTGCTTACCATCAAGCCATGTTGTGTCATTTGCCGCTTTGTATTAAAAAAACTTATTATTGCATTCCTTCATTTCTTGCTAATATTAATTGCCCCGCGTTAGACCTTCTGCGTGCTATTATTTCCTGTAGTCATCTTTCTCATCAAGTTGAAACCAGCTCCAAAAAAGTTTACCATTAAAGTGGGTAAACCTGTACCTTAATGTAAGTTACACTTAATTTTATATTTTTTTTAAATTGTCTACCTAGAAAAAATAATGTTATACAGAGTGTTAGGGGGACGCTCTCGGAAACGAAGGCAGGTGGCAGTGTTGGTCACACTAAACACGACCTGCTAAAAAGTAAAAAAAAAAAGTAAATTTTAAAAAGCGATTTAATTTTTTTTTGCCTCTATTTCCAAAAGCGTCCCCCTTACACCCTGTATAGGCTAAAAAATCATGTAATGGGATGTGGGACCAAACCTGCGACGTAACTCCGGGTGACTACTCTAACCATCTGAGTTACAAGGACAGCTGTGCTATTTTGTGCCCCTAGTGTTAAGTTTCAACCAAATTGAAACGAAAACGATCGTCGTCGTGTTCACCCCTCAAATTCATATACAGGATGGGACTTGTAACAGGAGCAAAAAATTTATTTATTTTATTTAACAAAAAATGCACAGCTTAGTCTAAAACAGATTACATATTTTTCAATGATAAGCCAATAAAGGATTTTCACTTTGCTTTTTAGAAATTTTACATCATTAAAATAAAAGAAGTAGGTAAATAGGTACGATTTATCAGTAGCTAATTAAACTATTAAAATTTTAGTTGCATTCCAAGTTGATGCCTATTGATACTCTGTTTAGCGAATTTATAAAATTTGAAAAACAATACAAAAAAGAAAAGTTTTTTTTTAAGCTATTGCATAGCTTCTATCGCGGGCCTTGAGCGCGGGGACCGAATCCAGAAATTCCGTAACGAAAAAACCTCACGCTCCCCACTCCGATGCGCAAGGAGGTGTGGCTTGAAGGCCGTGCATCGTCTAACGTCGTTTCAGTTCGGCAGTCTTCGACACGGCGTTGTGTGCGTGCAATTAGACGTATTGTACGACTCTACGAAACTCGCACGAATCGAGACGAGCTGCTCCGAAATCGGACGAATACATAAGCAGCTGTTTATGAGAAAGTATATAGGTGTATAGGTATTGTACATTATTATCAGAAATGCAGTATTAATTTTGAATTGAAAATATAATACTGCTATAAAGATAACCTAAACTTTTAATATTAAAATGAGCGATATTTAAAGTAGCCCTCTTTTATACACACAAGCACACACACGCGTATAGTTTAAATTCTAAATTTAGATTCTCAATATAAATAAATAAATAAATATAAAAAAAAACATTCTTCATTATGTATATAACAGAAACCATCAAACCAAGCACGTGTACTATTCAGTACCTTTGTTTTTGGTGTATAGATAATGCACATGAATGCCGCGCAGAGAAAGTATATATGATATTATATCTATACATATAAATGTACATCGCGCGAAATTCGATAATCATTTTTATTTATTTAATAATAGAAAAATTTGTTTTCTTATCGGTCACCACGCTCAAAAAGTGTAACTTGAATTAATATCAAAGAAAAAGAAATACTGCATGAATAAAATAAATTAATAAAATTATAATTGCATAAGTTGATACAAAATGCTATGCAATAGCTTTACCGCGGCAGTCCCCGAGTGCCACACGTCTTTTTTTTATATATATTTTTGATATGTACTGTACCTCTAGCAGATTGCAGCGTCGTCGTTCCGTCCGTATCATTAATGACGTAGAGGTCACGAACAGCCTAGAGCCTCTACAACTCGGACGTGACATTGCATCGCTTAAGTGGCTTCTATCGGCTTTATCATGAGAGTGTTCTCAGGAGCTTTTCCACCTTATGCCACCTTCCCACTTCCTACTCAGGAGCACACGTGCCGGTCTTCGGAATCGTCAATTCACTGTCTCCACCTCAGCATCATGCACAAAGAAGTTAAGTAACTCGTTTCTCTGTCGTACTTCCAAAACTTTGGATTCTTGGCAGCACATGGGTTCCCTCCATCCTTTAAAATGGGTTCCTTCAAAAGAGGCGCGAGGAACACAATGTTCTAAGGATCCCTCCAGAGACCAGGGCGTCACTAAGTCTAGACAGACGGATTGAATTTCAACTGCATTCCGAATGCTAATTTGTAGCTTGAAAGCATTTAGCACGACTTCAATGATGCTGCCAACCAAGCAGTCCGATTGCAGTTTGAATGCACTTGACTGAGATGAGAGTGCCATCTGCCAACCAACCACCAGCGGCACACCGACTGCAGTCGGATTGTTTGATTGGCACTTTCATTGCAATTGTGCTAAGTAGAACTGCAATTTGGTTGTCATAGTGCAGTTGGTGCAGTCGTTGGAACTAACTCGACTACCGGCTGGCCGAGTGGTCTGTGCCCCTTGCTTTACGGGCTACTCGGTCAAGGATCCCGGGTTCGAATCCCGGAAGGAGAAGCTATTTGTATGATGAGTACGAGCATTTGTTCTCGAGTCATGGACGTTTATATGTTTATTTAGTATATTTCTAATTATACTCATTATCGTTATTTCTCCGTTATCTAGTATCCATAACACAAGCTCTTAATAATTATGCTTAATGTGGGCTAGATAATAATTGTAATGTATGAATATTATCATTTATATTATTTAACTGCAAACTGGCTGCACACCAGACCGGATTGTGTGGTTGGTTAGTATGAACAAGTTCCGAGGTCTACGAGTGGGATTTGCCGTAAATAAAAGCCAAATCGCTCTTATTCGTGTATTCCAGGAGACCAATTTACATAATTACACAAAGACTTAGTATTTACATAACAAAACCATGATAGCGCAACGGATGATAACGACATCTATTATCCAAATAATAGTATGAATCTGGTATAAAACAGCCAAAATTTAGTTCGTATTTCTATGTAATTAACATTTATGTATTTTGTATTAACATGAGATGAAAAACAGTATTATTTATGTAATTTAATATCATTTAGATAATATTATATTATCTAAAACTTGTACAGCAGTCGTGCCAACTGCATTTCAACTGCAATTTGGCAGTCGGAGTGCAGTTTAAGGCTGGGTTTCCATTGACGCGGAGCTGGACGGAGAGGAGCGGAGAAGAGCGGTGAAAAGTGGTGAGTGTTTCCACTGAAGTGGGGCAGAGCGGAGTAATGAAGTTTAAAAAGAAAAAATCATCCTTTTATATCTTTCTCTACTTGAAGACGAAGATAACGAAGTAGCATTGACTGTTGCGACTTTTTTGGATTCGAAGAGAAAACGCCGTCTAGCTGCCCTCCGCACCGCACCGCCCCGCTGTCCTCCGCTCCGTATCGCCTCGCTGTATTTTTATGAATATCCGTTCAGCTCTGCTCCACTCCGCTCGTGCTATTTCCATTGAAGTGGAGCGGAGATTTCAAACATAGTGGTTAGTCTATTCATGCACCGCTAAGCACCGCTCCGCCCAGCTCCGCGTCAATGGAAACCCAGCCTAAAGTCCGACTGTATGATTAGACACTAGGTTCTGCGGCCAACAGAAGACCAGACTCAAAAACTGATTTGTCTTCTAAATGCACCTGAGAAAGTGTTCTTTAAATTAAATCAAAACGTTCAAAAACTAACACGATTATCAAACATAGCACAACGTCACAGCACAGCGGCGCAGCTGAGGCGTGCGTCTTTTTTTTTTTTTTTTTTTTTTTTTTATACTAAGCTCGACAAATGACTCAACACCACCTGATGTAAAGCAGTAAGAAGAGTCCATATGCGAAGACAGCTAGTGCAGTTCAGACACTGCTCTAGCTGCCTCCACCTTGCCGGCCCGAAAGGTGCTTTTTCACGCCTCTTTTGAAGGAACCCATGTTATAGGAAGGAGGGAACACATGTGCTGGCAAAGAATTCCAAGTTCTGGAAGTTCGACAAAGAAAAGAGCTACTAAATTTCTTTGTACGTGATGTTGAGGTGGAGACAGTGAATTGATGACTCCGAAGACCGGCACGCGTGCTCCTGAGTAGGAAGGGGGAAGGTGGGATAAGGTCAAATAGCTCTTCAGAACACTCTCCGTGATATAGCCGATAGAAGGCGCTAAGCGACGCAATGTCTCGACGCAATTGCAGAGGCTCAAGGTTGTTGGTGACCTCTACATCGCCAACGATACGGACAGCACGACGCTGCAATCTGTCCAGGGCATCGAGTAGGTACTTGGCGGAGCCATCCCACAAGTGCGAGCAATATTCCACGCAAGACCGGACCTGAGTTTTATACAGCAGGCATAATTGGTCAGGCGTGAAAAATCGACGCACCTTGTTCAGGACACCGAGCTTCCGTGAGGCTGTTTTTATCACGGTTTCGATGTAGTTCCTGGAATTCAGATCGCAACATATCTCCATACCTAGCAAGTTGAGGGAGCCCTGTGCCGAAAGAGTCGTGCCCTGAAGAGACGGAAGGGGAAGGAACGGCGACATTTTGGCTGTAAACGCGCACACCTGTGTTTTCTTAGCATTGAACTCAACAAGATTGTTAGATCCCCATTCAGATACGAGGTTCAACACCCTGTTGAGCTCAATGGTAAGATTCTCTCTCTCCCTCTCGGTTTCAGCGCGCCCAGCCCCTGGGCGACCGTAATATCCCCCATGCACTGTACTGTCATCTGCATAGCAATGAATGTTTCCTAACGGAATCATGTCATTGATATGAAGAAGAAAGAGTGTGGGGGATAGAACAGAGCCTTGTGGTACACCAGCATTCACTGACATGAACCGCGAAGCGCATCCATCTGCGAGGACACGGATTCTTCGCTCATGCAGGAAGCCGGCGATCCAGTTACAGAGCTGAGCGGGCAGACCGTATGCCGGGAGCTTGGAGAGAAGAGCCCTGTGCCAGACCCGATCGAACGCTTTGGCAATGTCAAGGCTAACTGCCAGTGACTCACCACGTTTGTCAATAGCTTCACCCCAGACATGCATTAAGTACGCTAGAAGATCACCCGTTGACCGGTTCGGCCGAAACCCGTACTGTCGATCATTAATTAATGAGTGATCTTCTAGGTATCGGATCAGCTGGTGGTTTAAGATCCGTTCCATGACCTTGCAAAGAACTGAGGTGACAGCTATCGGGCGGTAGTTAGCTGGGTCTGATCGGTCTCCCTTTTTGGGGACCGGTTGCACATTGGCCTCTCTCCAAGATTCCGGCACACACCCAGAAGAGAGAGAAAGACGGTATAGCCGCGTTAAGACAGGAGACAACTCCGCTGCGCAGTTTTTCAGTACTATCGCTGGAATGCCATCAGGTCCACTAGCTTTCCGGACGTCGATTGACTGAAGCTCCGCACGTACATCACATTGCCTAATACGAATATCGGGCATTGTGTGGCCACAGTGGGAGAGTGTTGGTGGCTGTAAGTTGCAGTCATCGATTCGGGAGTGAGCAGCAAAGAGTTTTACCAAGAGATCGGCTTTCTCTTGCGGCTTGTGAGCTAGCGAGCCGTCAGAACATCTCAACGGGGGCAGCGAGGGTTGACAGAAGTTGGATTGCACGGCTTTGGCCAGACGCCAGTAGCTACGGCTTCCCGTAGGATGCGTAAGAAGTTCTTGGCCAACTCGTGCAACGCGCTGGGCATCCGCTCTGATGAAGGCCCTTTTGCAGGACTTGGTGGCGTTGTTATAGGCTGCTTTCAGTGAGTCAATGTTGGGATCCCCGCAAGCTCGGCCCCTGATCCAAGCGCGGTATGCCGACTGTCTGTTTTCAACAGCTAAGGCACAATCGCGGTTGAACCAGAGGCTACGCCTACCCCTACTGATGAGATCGGAGTGAGGGATATAGTACTCCATCCCTAACATGATCTCATCAGCAACAGCAGTAGCGCTAGCGTTCGGGTCCAGCTCACTGAAACAGCGCTGCCTCCAAGGGACAGATGCGAAGTAATCCCGCATACCGTCCCAATCTGCCGACGCATAGTGCCAGATGCGGCGTTTGGCAACCATAGGTACCGGTGGCGACGCCCGTGGCACCCCAGCGGATACCAGGCAGTGATCCGATGTTCCCAAAGGAGCACGGACCTCTAGCCGATATCCATCCGGGCGAGTCGTCAGCAGAAGGTCCAACAATGAGGGCGCGTGACCGACAATGTCTGGAATCCTGGTGGGCTGGTTTACCAGTTGGGTCAGGTCATGCGTGAGAGCGAAAGCGTGGGCAGTTCTACCAGCATGGTCAGTTTTAGAGGAACTTAACCACGACTCGTGGTGAGCATTGAAGTCCCCTAAAAACACCAATTCCGCGGTTGGAAACTGCTCCTGCGCAACATCTGCCACCCGACTAAGATGTTCGAAAAGTCGAGTTGTCTCCATGTCACCGCTGTGGGATCTATACAGGCACACGTAGATACGGCAATGTGTGCCCAGGTCCACATGCACCCCAAGAATAGAGTAGGAAGGGTCCTCCAAACAGCGCAGACGGCGACAGCAAACATCCGCCCGGACAAACAAGCATACCCCGGCCTTCGCTTTGAAGGACTCTTCAAGAACGTAGCCGGGGTAATCCAAGTAGCTAGTATCTGCCGGGCGGAGTATTTGCGTCTCCGTCAAAAACAGCATTTCGGGTCGAGCCGTCTCGAGATGTTGGTGGACGGCATTGAGGTTAGCATGGAGCCCACGGATGTTAGTGAGCCCGACCTCAAACAGCGTGGTTGTGGTGGGGGTGTGCACCGCTGAACGACCGGAAATGTTTCTTAGCGCTGCCATAGTAAATGATGAAGGAGGAGAGGCGTGAATTGGGGGAACGTCGTCGCGATATATACGGTCAAAGCGTGAGGCCTGTTTCCCCAGGTAATAGCCGACAGCAGAGAAGCGCTGACCCGCCGAACGGAAGGGCCCCCGAACCCCCCCGGGAATGGCCGCCGGGACCCCACCACCCGGTCACCAACCGGCACGACGGACCACCCCAAGATTATGCGTGGCATGATAGGGCAGCCTCACGAACTGGTTAGGTTCGCTTGGGCCCCTGTACTGTACCACGGGCGGCCAGCGGAACAGCCGTTTCTTCGGGTCTCCCTGGTCGGCGGGTCAATGCAGTCCACCTGGCTCTGGTTAGACGGAAGCCGTCACTGACCGCATCTATCGCCGCAACGTCCCCCCAAGCTCTGGTTGTACGCTGACTGATCCCGGAACGCGACCACAAGTGGTCACTTGGCGGGTTTTACGCCATGCGTACGGTGGTCACTAACCAGACGGGTGTTCAGACCCTACCACCAGTCGAGCAGTTGGTAGCTCGGTAATCCCTTAGTCGCCTCTTACGACACCCACGGGAAGAAATGGGGCGGTGAATTGTATTCTTAATCCGTCACCGCACGGACAGAATTAAGTGCGTCTTTAAATAAGGAAAACGATCGTCCATTGAGGATCACCGAATCCAGTCTACTTGGAATTTCCGATATGTTTGCTACGCTTACATAAAAACAACAGGTTTATTATTTAGTAAGGAGGCGACCAAGTCACTATCAACATGTGTGGTCGTCTTTATAATAATAACGTCTAACCCTAGTCAATGTTGGTGCAGTTTTGAGTTGATGAAAATATGAAATTATAGAACTGTGTTGTTTTGTGTTGTGAATTTGTGTTGTGATTGTTGTTTAATAATAACCTTCTAAAATGTTGCTGAATGTAATTCTTCTCATTGTTTATGGTAACTGAATATTTTTATTTATGATACTTACTGTGACAGATAGGTAAGGTTTAAATTATGACCATTAAATAGAACACAGTTTGAGTTCATTTAAATAAAGTAATTTTGATACTTATACAAAATATGTTTAAAAAAGAACTGAGTAAACCCCTATTATCATGTAGAAAATGCGCTGATAGTCATGAAACGCCTGAACTGATCTTCAAAAATTATAGCCAAGAACCATCGTAGTCACATCAGCTTTCAAACAAAAAAATCGAATCAAAATATCGGTCCATTCGTTTAGGCGCCACGATGCCACAGACAGACACACAGATACACAGACAGACACGTCAAACTTATAACACCCCTCTTTTTTCGTCGGTGGTTAAAAACTGTTGTAATCACTATTTATATATTTTTTTACACACAGTTTTAAGACCTTTTTATACACAGTTATACCTACTTACAATAAGAGACCTTTTTATACACAGTTATTACTTACAATAAAATTTTATTCTAATATTATTCATTAGTAGGTATTGTTATTCATGAGTCCCGAACATGTTTCCGAAAAACATTTTACCAACTAGGTGTAATAGATCCCATAGATTTTTTTCACTTTTATAATTTTTATCAAATACCAATGCAAGTTTAACAAAAAAAGAAAAAAAAACACGAAATCACAGCTCTGTCTGATCTCGTATAGGTAGGTACCTACCTAGATTTCATGGTTATTTTGTTTTCTTTTTTGGTCAAACGTGCATTGGTCTACAGTTCATTCAATGAAAATTATAAAAGTGAAAAAAATCTATGGGATTTATTAGATGGTAAAATGGTCTTCGGAAACATGAATGTAACCCGTTATTCATAGACATATGGACTATAAGCTTAAAATTCCTGCCAGTAGTTATGTAACTTTTTAGAAAAAAAAAACTTTAAAACTAATGATTATTAAATTTGAGTACCTAACTAATTGCTTTAAAAATAAACTCAGAAAATACCCATTTTTTTTTAATTTTTCAAAGAAAAAAAATAATAAAATTTAAGGTAGGTACTTATCCCCTAAAAAATTAAAATATTTCGACATTGTATGGTACAATTAGCTTATATACACTTGATATGCTGTGTACATGACTATTTTCTAGACGACGTAATGGGACCAATATAAGAAAACGAACGATAGACGGAAAGGTGTTTATTGTCATTACATTATACTAACCTAATAATGGGCCTAATTCTGGCGAACACATGCTAAGATTAAATTTAAGTTCAGTCTACCTCTTTCTCTCAATATATACGAAAAGGATCGCTGTCATAAAATTTGACATTTAGAAACATGCATTCAATTTTCGACCTTAATGAACGTGATAAAATGCAGTGTTATGGAGACACCTCCGTACATGTCGTCCTACTGATAGGACCACGGACATAAATAGTTACCCGTGGTACTACCCACAGAACATAAGAGAAAGTACCAGTAGGACTACGCAGTAGGACCACGGGCAAAGAATGGATTTGTTTATGGTTCCAAATTCAATTTTTGTTTTTTGTTGTTGTTAGATTGGCACAACTGTTTTCCATTTTGGCGCGGAGTTTGAGTTGCATCTGCTGTATAAATTAAATACAGTGCTGTTTTTTAGTGTGTATTGCGAATTTCATAATGGACAAAAACATCGAACAAAGAGTTTGTCTTAAATTTTGCATCGCCAATGGAATTTTGTGTTCGGACTCACTGAAAATGTTACAGAAGGCTTACGGTGAATGGACTTTATCAAAAACACGTGCTTAAGAGTGGTACAAAGCGTTCAAAAGCGGTCGAGATGTGATGGAAGATTTGCCTCGCTCTGGTAGGCCATCAACGTCTGCAACAGAAGTTAACATCGTAAAAGTGAGGGAAATAGTGACTGAAAATCCTTATTCAACTTCGAGAGAGATAGCCGGCGAACTTTTTGTATCTCACGAGTTCGCTCGGCTAGTCCCAAAAGACCTGAATTTTCTCCAAAAACTCAATCGCATGAGAGTCGCTGAGGACATGCTAGAACGAGTCAATTCCGACCCAACATTCATAAAATGCATTGTTACTGGTGACGAGACTTGGGTTTACGAGTTTGACATGCAAACTAGTCAACAAGCTTCGGAGTGGCGCCTTCCAACTGAACCGAAACTGAATAAACCACGCCAAAGTCGATCAAAAGTCAAAGTTATGTTGACTGTTTTCTTTGACTCTTGCGGTGTTTGCACTCGGAATTCTTGCCGGAAGGTCAAACGGTAAATGAATAATATTATTTGAGCAAATTGACGAAAAAGTTCAGATTTGTGGAAAGAACATTCTTGGATTTTGCACCACGATAGGTAATGCGCTTTCGCACAAGGCCATTATTGTGAACAAATTTATGACCAAACACTAAAAAAAATTTAAAATATCATTGGAACAATAGGATATCTTTTAAAAGGAGTGTTCTCAAGAAATAAAAGACACTTAGACTTAAAATAAAATTACTATTTCAATCAAAACACTTTTTACCCCAAAGACTAAATTTATTAGACGTATTCTCGTATTACAATATATTTTCCTGTTTGATAGCCGCGTGTTGTTGTCCAGTTTTTATTGTGCTATATTTAACACTTATCTTAAGGCACATAGAGGCCACAATCTAGCAGCTAATTTCAAACCCATTAGAATATCAAGAAACCAGTTCTTGATAAAATTTGTTGTGTAATCTTTTATTAGGTAGTTTTTACATTTCAATACCTATTGGTTATTGGTTTGTTCAGAGTTAGTTGGTTAAAAGGCCTTGGTCATCCCGAGGCACAGAATTTCCATAGTTAATCATAATCATAATCATTCGACAACATCAATTTGAACACATTGCATTCTATTGTCAAGATATGATTGTATCCACTTTAGCACTGGACCTCTTATCCCTTTTTGTAATACGAGATAGTTGCGCGTTGTTGCGACGAAAGTAAGCAACTTTTATTTTTTCAATTCCTCGGAGAATAGTCGCTCAGATAATGCTCGACTTTATATAATATATTTATTTAACAATTAATGTACACAACATTAAACTAATGGAAAAGACATTCAGGAAAAATTGTACAAAGGTACTGAGTCGTACGGGGCGTACCACAGAGAAATGAGAATGAAAAGGTAGAATCGGTGTGTGCAATTCGATTTAAACTAAAAATACAGAAACATAATCTAAGTATATAGAACACATAATATACTACATAAATACAATATAGAAATATATACGTATAATAATAACATACCAACATAAGAACATAAAGAAAATTTGAAATATTAAATAAAAACGAGTGGGGTATTTATATTAAGGAAAGACAAATGCTTTGACTTTCATAATAAATAACTAACAATAAGGTGTTACAAAAATTTAAGTACCTAAATATCTATTGTTGAACGTTATTGGCACGCTGCCTATTAGCATGGATTATATCATCCTTGCTCTTAGGCAACCAATTTGCTATGTATCAATAGGTAGCATATATGTTTTATTATTATTAAACAAAGTGGTGCCGTCAATACGACAATAAATTAAAACATGGGCTATATTAGTTCACAGAAATGGTCCCTTCATGGTCAAGTGATCCGGTTGGGCACTTTCTAAAACATCTTATTCTTTTGATAATTTCATGACATTTCTATGAAATAATGCAGCTAATGTTATGTTATTTCATACAAATGTCATGAAATGATCAAAAGAATCAGATGTTTTTGAAAGTGGCAAAACATTTCTATGAACTTATATAGATAGCCCATGTTTTAATTTATCGTCATATTGACGGCACCACCCTATATATCTCTTATACCAACCGGATCTCGTACTTTATTGTTAAAATTGTTTGCAGACTTTATGGAACATTGAAATAAATTACTTTTTTTTTCTCTTACAGTTTCGTCAACAGCGTGGTCGAGAGTTGTGAACGAAGAGTTTCAATCTTGCGGGTAAGTAATTCAATTTTAAATATATACCATATACAGACAGGGTTATTTTAAAAAGACCTTTTTTGAAGGGGAAAAATCATTTACGCCTACCTGCATTGTGGGGAAAGAACAATACAAGGTTATGTGGGGCTCCTCAGTCAGAGATGTTAATGAGCAAGACTACCCACTAAAACGACCCCCGTATTCCTGCCTCACCATCGTTGTATAGGCTGACGGTCAACAGTTGCCCTTACAATCTCAAAACCTTTAAAGATCAGATGATCTGATTAATATAAACAACATTTGAATGTTTGATTTAGGGCGTTATAACGCCTAATTAAAGAAAGAAAACGATTAAAAATGTACGCTCTAGGCGAGAATCAAACCCGCGTCTCCTGGGGTCCGGCCAGACGCGATGGGTTACTGGCCATCTCGCCCGACAAATACTTGCCTGATAGGGCGACTTGGCACCTTTCGAATTTACCTAATATTTCTGTCAAAAAAATGTAAGGTAACGACCATAAAAATGTACAGTCAACTACTCAGTAGCTTTATTTTAAGATTAATATAATGTCGTTTTATTCAAAGTCGTTTCTGAAATTTAGTTTCAAATTTTTTTACTTAGCTGTTCTTTGTAATTAGCGAGTTGACGACAGAAATATTAGGTAAATTCGAAAGGTGCCAAGTTGCCCGATCGGGCGAGTTATTTTCGGGCGAGATGATGAATAACCCGACGCGCGGTGAAGTAGGTTGCACCTAGTGCTCCGGCGGCGTAGCGGCTAGCTACGCCGCCGGAGCACTAGGTGCAACCTACTTCACCGCTTTCTACCCTTTTTAATGTTTTCATAGCAACGTTTATCACACCACTCATCGAAGCTTACACCTCAATTGATCTGAAAATTCTTTCGATTAAATTTACTAAGGTTAGCCTTGAAAGCTTCCTAGTCTTAGCCAGTCTAACAGGCGGTGGAAGGTTCCAGCACTTAGTCGCTAAATACCTAAAACTACCACGAAAGGCCAAAGTTTTGTGTCGAGGCATAACCATTTTCCAAGAAGCACCACTGGGACATGACGTGGAAAGACGGACCTAATAATTAAATAACATATGACATAACGTCCACCGACGATTGACTTTGAGCTTTTATATATGCTACAACGTCAACGAACGGATCATGCCAATACAATCTAAGCTAGAGTGACGTATTTGTGCCTTATTGGCAGATATTACAGATAGTGTCCTATATTGTACAAGTGTGACACAACGGCGCGGCGCGGGGCGGGTGTTTGTGTACGTGCCCGGTCGTCAGTCAGAACTGTGTGTCACGTCGAGAAATGAAGTGTCGCATTACAAAATATAAAAAAATAATTTTCAAGTTGGTTTTAATTTTGTGTTTAAGTTCTATTTTTCACAATTTTTAATGATTCTTTCTAAGGTCAAAGCTGGATGGGTGACCGTCAGCTTATATTGTTTCCTACTATCGCATCGTTTCACTAAAAAGTCATAGCAAAGCAGAAATCCGCAATTTCGCATTTGTCGATGACTTTCTCATTTCAATTTTTTTTATTTAAAAACCAAAACTAGCCAACTGATTTTGAAAAAAAATATGGGACTAAATGGCAACTATTCTGCATCGAACAAAAAAGAATCACGTAAAACGAATCGGTGTACATATACAGGATGGTGCAGTCAATGCGACAATAAATTTAAACATGGGCTATATTAGTCCATAGAAATGGTTTGCCACTTTCAAAAATATCGTATTCATTTAATAATTTCATGACATTTGTATGAAATAATGCTGCCAACGTTACACTATTCCAACAAACCATTTCTATGGACTAATATAGCCCATGTTTAAATTTATTGTCGCATTGACGGCACCACCCTGTATAGAAAAAAAACATACCAACCGAATTGAGAACCTCCTCGTTTTTGAAGTTGGTTAAAAAGTGCATTACTTTGGCATATCGTCGCTAAACGGTCTTCATAAATGTATAGATGATCATTTTTAATCGAATTCATGGTTCCCGTTCGTGGACGTTGTGTCCCGAAACCTGTTAAGACGCAATGTGCGTCCGGGGTTCAATTCCCGCGGGGGCAGAAGTTTTCTGCCCGGTTTGGTTGGTGTTAGGACTTTTCTAAGTCCACCTGGCTACCACCATCTTACCTCAGTCTGCCGATTGTGTTAGACATTCTTTTAACATCGTCATCTTAGCCTATGATGTCCACTGCTGAACAAAGACCTCCCCTATCGATCTGCCCATCTAGAGGAAGGCCGTCCTACTTCGCGCTTTCTAGTAGGTCGCTATTATAAAACTTTAACGCCCCATCGGTCGTCCGCTTTGCGTGCTATGCTCTGCCCAATGCCACTCCAACTTGCTATTCAGTGACTTTAGTGCTCTTACGATGGTTCTACTCGTATCTCGTAGGATATAATATAATCTAACATAGCTCGTTCCATTTCTCGTTGACTAAATGTGAACTTGCGTTCTTCTCACATTCTTTAACATAATTTAATGTTTCAGGTTGTCAGAGTTCAGCTGTGGCGATGGGACCTGCATATCCGTCGGGTCTTTTTGTGACGGCATCAAGGATTGTGTGGATGGCAGTGACGAAGACACTTGCTCCAGTGGTGTGTAAGTACTTTTTATTAATATATATTACCTAGCTTACTTTACTATAGTAACTTACTTACCTATAGATTACCTTACCTTATTCGCAACTGCCAGAAAAGAGTCAAATATCGGAAATTCCATACCTGTCACTTTTATTGCGGCACATCAAAACGAATCGAGACGGCATGCGAGTTTTCAAATTCGGACTTGTGAATAAGGAGGTTGACGGTAAGTGGTTACCGAAGCCTGTTTTACTACCGCAGGGGCTTTACCGTTACACGCGATTAGCTCAATCAGTAAAAATAAATAATAAGCAAGACGCAGAACCTGTCGACAATAAATAATTATTCTATAAGCCTTAGGAGGAGACTGAAAATTTTCTCAAGGCCTTGCAATAGGGCATTAGTTTTACTTACGTATAAGACAAGTGGTTACCGTAGTCTATAGATGCTCTTAGCACTTTGGTCTAGTATCACACGATGTCTATCCTATAAAACTCACAAGAAAGCGATATGTTGACAGTATTGTGTATGTAGAGGCTACGTCATAGCCTCCGACTACTCCCCCAATGTAAACGCCCCGACCCGTTTACGTAGGCCTAGGAATGTCCTCCACGAGCCTGACGATCCCATCACAAGCGCAAATGCCCTCGCACACAATAGCACATCATACACTATCCACACTTTTGTTATACACCGCACTCGTCCAACAAGGGTGCGAAGATCCGGTCTACACTCGTCGCGCTTTACCAGGTACAGACATGTGCCTGGGCGCTTCTTTCACATCCCTCCAGGACACGACTCACCTGAGCCGAGGTCCGAGCCTTTAGAGGTTGGTCGCTCTCTCATGGCTCGAGCGCCCTGGAAACTCTTAGAGTCAGCAGGACACCTCCCTCGGAGGTGATGTCGATTAGAAATCCTTCAGAGGCGAAATCACCCCTTAAGGTTTGAGGACTCACCAAGGTTCTCGCCTCCTTAAAACCTCTGTTACGCTGTAAAGGCCACTGCGGTCATCAGCAATAGTACATCGAAAAAAGAAGTCGGACCGCGATCACAGAATAATAAATAGTGTAACAGAAGGATCACCTTTTAACAAAAGTCAAGTTTAGGTATACAAATTTGCCTACACTTAGAGATTTTTGAAGCCCCCTTCCCCCCCATGTAACGCGGCGTAACGTATTTCGGGACCTCCCCCTCCCCCCCTAACTAAACGTTACGTAACACCCAAGGGACCATTTTTTAGCTAAAAGGCACAATTAAGAAGCGCAAAGGACTAGAAAGACACCTAAATACCTTTGTTATTATTTATTAAAACATGAAAATTTTAACTCGTAATACTTGCTTATATTGTTTATTTTATTTACTTTAATTTGTTATTTATTAAACAACGTATTGGCAATAGCATTAATTTAAACTCGTTTCAACAGGTCATCTTCGCGACGAGTCAAGAAACAAGTCGGACTGGTCGGATGCGCGTGAGTTGATTTTTGTATATGTATACTTATTGGGCCGTATTCTGGATAAAACTAAGTCTAATTGTACGTACCTTCACCAGTCTCTTTTTTTTAATTTGTATAATGGAAAAGGGACAACTCTTTATCTTAGAGAAAATAATAACCGCTTCAGGTTACTTAGGAGCTGCATAGAGGAGTTCTCCCAAAAATGGAGACCCAAGGGGCGACCGAATAACTTTATAAATAAAAACATTGGCATCATGACAATCACTGACGTGTTTATCGAAATTCTAGGAATAGAATAGTTAGCAAACCTCAATATTACTTACAATTCCTTTTCCAGGTTTGACGAATGGCAGTGCAGAGATGGTTCCTGTATTGGTGTCGAAGATAGATGCAACGGAGCCGTCAGCTGTCCTGATGGCAGCGACGAAACCAAGGACACCTGTTCGGAGAACATGTTAGTATTTTTGTTTAAACATCACCTGTATAAGAATACAGGATGGTGCCGTCAAAACGACAGTAAATGCTGTTTACAAATGCTGTTTAAAAATGCTGTTTAAAAATGTTTACAAACTTTAGTAAACATTTGTTAAGAAACATACGATCACAATGTTAGAAAATGTTTTCATGTTACATAATGTTAGTAAACATTTCTAAACTAGTTAATAAATTGTAACAAAATAAAACATTTGTTATCATTTGTTTGTATTAAACATATTATAACCCAGGACAAATGTTATGTTGTTAAATAATTTCAAATGTTATAAATGTTTGTAAACATTTTCCATCAGTGTAGGAGCACTTAAAACATTTAACAATTCCTAACAGAATGTAACAATTCCTAACATTTGTTAGTAAATGTAATTTAGTGTTAGAAAATATTTGTAAACATTAGGTTTGCCACTTTCAAATACATCTTATTCATTTGATAATTTCATGTAATTTGTATGAAATTATCAATTAAATATATATTTATATTTGTATAATTTCAATAAACCATTTCTATCAACTAATATAGCTCATGTTTTAATTTATCGTCGTATTGACGGCACCACCCTGTATAGGGTCGTCTGGGTTGGCACCACCGCGATTCCTATTTCAGCCGTAAAACAGTTCGCTGTGTCGGACTGAAGGAAAAAGTAGATTACACTAAAATGAAATTATTTCCATGCCCAGTATGATTACTGGGCATGTATTTTATTTTATTTTATACACTCACACCTCTTATCTATGCCTAAGTGAGCATCATTAAGAGCTTGTGTTATGGATGAGTTATTCGCTATCTCGCCCGACAAAAACTTGCCCGATAGGGCGACTTGGCACCTTTCGAAATTACCTAATATTTCTGTCGCCAACTCGCCCGACCATAAAAATGTGAGGTAACAACCATAAAAATGTACAGTCAACTACTCAGTAGCTTGATTTTAAGATTTAATACAATGTCGTTTTATTAGAAGTATTTTCTGAAATTTAGTTTAAAAATTTTTTAACTGGCTGTACTTTGTAATGAGCGTGCGAGTTGACGACAGAAATATATGATAAATTCTTAAGGTGCCAAGTCGCCCGATCGGGCGAGTTGTTTTCGGGCGAGATAATGAATAACCCTTATGGATACTAGATAACGGAGAAATTATTTTAATTATATGTATAAAAATATTCCTAATTTTTGATTTTAACATTATTATAAATATTCTTAATTTTTGATTTTAACATTATTATAAATGTTTGAAAAATTACTTAGTAATTAAAATATAATAAAACTAGAAAAATTTCACGTCCTGAGGCAGGAATCGAACCCGCGACCTTTCGCAATCCGGGCGACTGCTCTGACCACTGAGCCACCCAGGACTTGGGATATCCCTGTGAAATTCTTCTAGTCTATCTGTATTTGCGTTAATGAGCTAAAAAGCTATAAAAATGTTAGAAATATACTAAATAAACATATTATTATAAACACATGTGAACAAATGCTCGTACTCATATCCTGTAGGTATAACAAGTGGACAGACCACTCGGCCAGCCGGTCATCAAAGTAAAATATAAATTACCGGCCAAAAGTAAAATATAACAGACAGAGAGCTCGAGCAAGAAGCAATTTAATTTCCTCCTCAGGTGCGGTCCGTCACAATTCCGATGCTTATACGGCGGCTGTGTGCCGGGCTCTGCGCCTTGCAATGGCGTGGTCGAGTGCGCCGACAGCTCTGACGAGCTCATGTCCCGGTGCTTCAACCAGACTATGGACGATGAGTCAGTATTACACATATTTTATCATCATTATCACATTTCAATGTTCTTGATGCATTTAAACGCAATTACAAAAGAAGAAAGAAAACGGCGAAACAATATATGCTCCAGGAGGTAATTGAAACCGCGTCTCCGGATTTCCGGACGCGATTACCACTACGCCACCGGAGCACTAGACATGTGTAAGTAATGCGCGTAATATCACAAATGTAATATCACTCAAACGCGTGATGTTACATTACGCATCACTCCAAGAAATCAAGTATCACTTTAAACATCACGCGAAATAACATTACACTAGCTCCGAGCGCGAGCGAAAGTGACCGACGACCGACCGAAGCTGTGATGTGATGTTTCATCTAGCGCGCGTTGCGTGCACAACTGTTCGGGTAATGTTTCGAGTGATGTGATATCTCAGTGTAATAAGTAATAGCTGTGACTATGTGATGTTTTATATAGCGCGCGTTGCGTGCGCATCGCACGATACGCAGCATCTCATCTGTTCGCGTGATGTTTCGAGTGATGTGATATCACAGTGTAATATTACGTTTTCGTAAAAGTAATGTGATATAGCATTACTTTTTGAAGCACTGTTTCGCGCATGTCTACGGAGCACTAGTTGAACCTGTTAATTTCTTCACCGCTTTCTTTCCTTTTCTAACGTTTCCATAGCAACGTTTATCTCACCTCTTGAAGTTAACACCTCTTTTGACCCGAAAGAATACTTTTGCAAGTATTTTAAGCTTCCAGTTAAGGTGCTTTATTTGTAATTGTTATCATCATCAAAATCACTACATTTCATCAGAAAAACGTCCGCAGCTGGACAAAGGTCCTGCACGCATCCAGTGTCTACCTGCGACCTACACCAGTCCCCTTATTCGATAACGCAAAAGACAAGTGCCGGTGGATAAAATATTTGTACACACGACAGTACATTAAGTGTGACAGTGACACTACGAAAGCTGTCTCTATTACAACCTCAGCAAGGGTGGTCTCAAGGTCAAACTGTTACGCTTGATGTGATGTCGACTGTACATTTTTTTATACAAAGCACGACAAAACTCAACACCACCTGATGTGAAGCGGTAAGAAGAGTCCATATGCGAAGACAGCTAGTGCAGGTCAGACACTGCTCTAGCCGCCTCCACCTTGCCGGCCCGAAAGGTGCTTTTTCACGCCTCTTTTGAAGGAACCCATGTTATAGTAAGGAGGGAACACATGTGCTGGCAAAGAATTCCAAGTACATTGGCGTTTCACAACTAAACCTTTTGTTTCATTGAGGCGTGAAACAGCAATGTATATGTCTGCGCTGGTTAAATTCGCCGTTAAATCATCCAATATAAATCCGCTGCTTCATACAAATAACTACACAACCTGTTTATATGGAACAGCTGATTTTTATTTCGCGATTTCAATTTTATTTCCTAACAAGACAAGTCGTGTTTGGGCTGACCAGCACTGCCATCTGCCTTCGTTTTCGAGAGCGCCCTCCTAACATCCTGTATTTATTCATTCTTACTGTGTTTTTTACATTACAGGGACCTTGATTTTGACGTGAGCGCTAAATTAAGCCGCTTCAAGAGACAAGCCAGCTCTTGCAGGTAAAACCCTCCATGATAACCTATCTCACTCTCTCTTTCCGCTACTTCAATGATAATAGCAACGGGTTTCTGCAAAACACAAACATTTGAAATCGTATGTTAACGTATCATCGCTCGATACAACCACAAACAAATGATGGTCGGATTAAACTGTTCGAATGGCTGTCGAATCTTTGACAGAAAAATGAAAATGACGTCATACGATCGATGTAATTTATGTCATATTACCCATTCAAATGCTACCGTCACTCGATGAAGATACAGTGAGTCGATGAAAAGAAGAAAGTTTCGGAAAGTAGTTCCAGAATCACAAGCCAGATTCTAAAAATTTCATACAAAGTTGACTAGACGACGAGTCTTCTGGAAGTGGCATACCCAAAGAGACAAGTAGACTACAGACTCTTTCTGCCTAGAGATATAGTAAGGCTTATGGCACCTTTACTCTGGACACAGGAGAAAAAAATGCAGGGGAGGTACTTAAAAAAATATATTGGGATATTTTGTGACTCGTTTACTTACTTACGATAAGATAAAAAGATTGTGCCGCTGATTCTTTCCTAACTATAATATAACGCCGCAAGCTTTTTAACGCAGCATTACACTACAATCTTTGGATGACGCTCGCTAATTACCTTCTCTTTCTCTTTCACATAATATGATTGGGGGAAAAATTATGTTGTCTGATGATACGCGATTACTGTAGCTTATAGACGCTCGCAACATCTTAGGCACTACTCACGTGTTGTTACCGTAGCCTATAGACGCTCGTAGCACCTTGGGCACTACTCACGCGTTGTTACCGTAGCCTATAGACGCTCGTAGCACCTTTGGCACTACTCACGCGTTGTCACGGTAGCCTATAGACGCTCGTAGCACCTTTGGCACTACTCACGCGTTGTCACGGTAGCCTATAGACGCTCGTAGCACCATGGGCACTACTCACGCGTTGTCACGGTAGCCTATAGACGCTCGCAACATCTTGGGCACTACTCTAGCGTTGCCGAACCTCAAAATTCAAGAGTTATATTGTCACGATATGTTGTCAGCATAAGGAAGAGACCCCCGACTCAAACGTAACGCTTTCTCAATGAACTCTGTAAAGTGAAGCTGATACCTCAGTCAGGTGCTAAAAATTCGATTGGTGATCACTAAGGTGCTTAATGACCTCAGCATGAACGGGGATCGTCTTCCAAAAATGTGTCCGTACTTTCAAAATTATAATCAGTTACGGCCCAAGCTCCTCATGTGTTTCTCAATAAGATATAATGAATAAGGATTTCAGAATCCATCAGCGTCTGCCCTGATCTAAATGTTTTCTTTTACTAAAAACGAAGGCTATTGTAGGCATAAGTAGATGGAACTCCTCATGTGACTATACACCGTTATTGTCTTGCAGAAGGAACCAGTTTCGCTGTCAAGACGGCACGTGTATTTCCTCATACGACAAATGTGACGGCGTGAAACAGTGCCCCGATGGAACAGATGAAACCTTCGCGCTTTGCAGGAAAAATAAGTGAGTACCTACTTTTCGCTTTTCAGTGCTGTTTGTTATGGAAAATACGAGTAATAGGTAAGCGATTAAACTAGTTTGTCTGTTAACTGAGTTCGATTAAAATTATTCCTGCTGCCAGGGGTGGATCCATGCATATATTATTATGGGTTTTTTGTGGTGCAGCCCAGGGCTTCCTGGATATAAAAAGCCCCTGGCCCCTTTTGAAGATAATGGTTTTTTTTTAAACTCTGAAGGGTTAGCAGCCCTGAGATGCCCTCTTTGCCCTAGTAGGTACATATTTATCGATGACAGATTTTCACAAAAATGGAAATTATATTAATTGATTAATGATGTTAGGAGCTCGGTGGCGTATTGGTTTGAGCGCTCTGGTTTCGATACGAAAAACAAAGCAACTTGCGCTATGGTCGATCCGGGGATGGGTTAATCAAAGTTTGTTATCTCGAGCTCCTCCGTGCTTCGGAAGGCACGTTAAGCCGTTGGTCCCGGTTGTTACTGCAACCGCTTTAGCCCACCAACCCGCATTGGGCCAGCGTGGTGGTGTTATGGCCCAAACTCTTCATGTGTTTCTCCCATGTGGGAAGGCTTGTGCCCGGCAGTGGGACGTATATAGACTGGTGATGATAATGATGATGAAGTTTAATGATGTAGGTCCCCAAGCTAAGCCTGTTGTGGTCTCGCTTAAAGGTTATTAAGAATACCAGTGAGGTAGTATATTCTTCATCATCGAAGACGAGACAATATCAGGTACCTATAGGTATTCATGAAGATGCACTGGACAGCCTTAGAGCATACTGGTGTCGATTCTGTTATCGTTCTCCATAACTAAAATTTAATAATCTGCATCCCTTTCATTCCACTTCAATAAGAAAGGGACTTTGTAACGACGAGGTACTTGAAACTTAGCTGATCCATCAACATTAATCAGTATGTTTAGATGTGCATTAAAAAGGCTTAACGCCCGAATACTCAAATCAAACGTCCCCTAAATTCAAAAGAACCTCTAATTTGCCTGTTGCCAATTGGACTTTACTCAACCAAAAATATTTAGGTGGGCCATTTTATATAACGTTTTGAGGTTTTGAGTATTCGGCCGTATGATATAAATTTTCCAGCTAAGGAACGTCAAATTATGGCACGCCGTTTTTTGTTTCTGGGACTGATTGTAATATTTGTAATATTAATATAATTAAACGGTGCATCAGAATCAAGGTCATTGTCGTGTGAATTAACTCACCGCAGAAATACAACCTCACTAATTCAATAGTGATTACAAGTTAGTTTGCTGCGATTTTCTGTGTTGCAGAGATAAACAAGTAATCGATGCACTGTCTCCTTCCACCTCAATATCACGTACAAATAAATTTAGTCCCCTGCATCTCAATTCGCCGACTGTTGAATCATAGGTTCGATTGGAAAACTCACAGCCCATCTCGCTTTCACGCACGCGATAAAAGCTTAATTAAAGTGAAAGGAATAGAGGTTACAGTATTCCACTATTTTCCGACCCTTTCGGCCGCTTGGAAACCAAGTTTGACAGTTATGAATAATCGTGCAGTATTGTCCAGAACATAAATCTTTATATATAAGTACAGGGCGAGGTGCCAAGGTAAAGACGGCTAGGGTACTACTGTTTTTATATTGCACTAGCACATGTACTCGGCGAGGTGGCCTTCATGATGAGTTGGCAAGGTACGAGTCTTCGCCTATCATCAGATGGTGTAGTCCTTTGATAGATGCTGTATAATAAAAGGTATTGTTGAAAATATCATTATATACTCCTGCTATCCGCTTGTTCGCTTCTTTTTGCTCACTGATTACTCATTAGCTTCGTTGCCTGTTTTGCTTCTACGAAGTATCTAATACTCTAGTATAATAATTACCATAGCACAGAATATTCTTTTGATCATAAATGTTGAACCAGCCTTTTGCGAAGTCGATGAAGTTCCAAGTAATTTCAATGTTAGCTCAGCTAGACATATATTGACAAAAAAGTCATGCTTCGTACGTTACGCTAGTAATACCAGTAATGCGATGCACCGATGCTATGGAAAATCGTCACTGCATTAATTTTGTCGAAGATCTCATAATCAGATGATTTCAGGTAAGTAGTCAGTTATACACTTTATTGTTCTCCGTCTGAGTACACTACATTCTCAGATTGGAGATAAATTGCCTTGAACCCTTTTGTGGATGCTTGTCGCTTTCACGTCTGTTGTATAAAACACAGACTAATTAATCCATTTTGCTTAGAGACATGAAATTTTGCACAGGTGTAAGTACTTCATATAATGTACGTGTGAACTAAGAATGGACATTTTAAAATTCTTCCCCGAATGCAGTGTTTAAATTGGAAATGCGATTCGAGTTTGTATAAAACAAATTATTTTGTATGTCAAATATTTCCGATTCATAGTATATTTGCTTCAGTATCTGTTGCTAATCAATAGAGAGGATTATATTCAGTGAAAAAATAAATGTTTACAAATTTTGGCTGAGATTAGAAATAAAATACACGTTAAAACTATCTCTAGCAAATTTCTCTAATAGTAATCTGTTCATTGCTCTTGCTAATCATGCATTGCATTTTGGTGTTCCTTGCCATTTTATTCGCTAAAAGAAGCCTTACCACACTACGCCCTCCCTCCAGGGTAGGAAGGCGTATGAAGTTCTCACACACTTAAGATTTGCATGCTATCGTGATGTGGCTAAACATGAGATCATTGTACTTAATATTAACAGCATTATACCATGTTTGACGCAAAAAAAGATTCTATTCTATTCTATTCGCTTATCCCGTCAGCGATGCAGCTGCAGACGCGGATAATGCGGATTTGTACAAGCAATATATTTTATGCTTCTGTGCATGCTAAAATGAATGTACAAATGTATTTAATGTCACAGCAAATAAAAGTTTGAGACCTGTAGGTTGTTCTACGAGAAATACGCGGTAAACGACATTAAGTAGCAATGCAGATTGCACCCTTTAAAAAGTCACATAACTTAGTCGGAAAAAACACCTGCAATGATAAAAATAAAATATTAATAGAATCTCTGTTAAAAACAAGCTTTTATTCAATTTTAAATGTACTAAAAGTATCATTAGAAAATCCAGTAAAATCGTACGAAAAAAAATAAATTGATTAAAAGAATCTACGAAGTATACTGAGTTTCAAACTTTTAGTACATTAGTAGTAATTATGTAGCTTGTATTTAACGGCGTTTCGATGTTGATATTTTATTTTCTATTGCAGGTTGAGGATTTACAAAAAGTCCATGGATAAAGTCTATACAATCAAGCAAGAGAAGCTATGGAAGGAGCACTCTGAGGTGTTGACAAAAGCTCATATGCCCAAAAGGTGAATTTGGGGCATGGCAGGAGGGTTGGCCTTTCTCGAAAGTTATATTATGAAATTCTTGATTTACAAGCTTTTCCTTCATTCTCTCTCTGTGGCGACTTACCAAGAAGGTTGCATATCGCGTACCTGGCCACCGACACCTTTTGCTATTATTTAACTTTTCTATATTCGTTTGTTTTTCTTTTTTTATAACTGTTGTATTTCATACTTTTCCTCAGAGTAAACGTTGTTATGCTAAAGTCTTTTTTTTCTTGAATCCGTATCATTTCTGCGATTAATATAACTTATTCTGGGTTCGATTCCCGGCAAGATTGTGGGGTAGACACCCACAACATAAATCCTCAATTTCCTTTTGTTCTCCTTACCTTGATTGTAGAGGTTTTGGTACTGAATAGCATTCATATGCACTTTACTTTATTGGTCGATCTTCTTTCTCTTTCATTTCAACTTCTATTGCTTTAAGTTTATACCCTTTTAATTCATCTGCAAGCTTTCGTAGACTTATGTAATTCTGTTCCGCTCTAGAAAGTGAATACTGGGATAAGGGAATTGAACAAAGAGTCTTATGATTCTACACTGGAACTGATGGGAGGCAAATAGCTTTCCTAACTATTGGCACATTTGGGAAGGGTGTGGGAAATTACGGGAGTGTAATGGAGATTTAGAGGTAATATTTCGTGTCTAATGTAAAGCTTTCAGGATGGTGCATGATTCATATTTAACAATTCTTTAAGATGAACAATAGATGCATTCATACTTACCATCAAGCGGGCCGTACGCTTTTAAAATATATCGGTACTTCAATCTACCGGAAAATGTCAAATGGGACCGATGGTTCGAGCTCGCGAGTGATGAGATTTTCAGCGAACTTGGATTATTCACGTTTAACATTTATTTACGCTTTGCAGCAACGCATTCACATACGCCGAAGAAATTATGACCTTATTTCTTCTTTGCCTCTTTTTATAATATAAAGACTTTTGATTACGACATATAGTCCTATCATAATAATAATAATACTGATAATGAAAGTCATATCATAGGTAACCATTAATTTAAATAATAAATAAATTCTGAACACCATAATAGACCATTCTAGCTGAACATACCTTGATTTTAATGTGCGTGGCTGTGGCTGTAAGAGAGACATAACGGCAAGATCATGGAACTCCTCTGTTTTTGTTAAAATGAACGTTTAAACTGTTCACAGATGCCAGTCCAACTGGTTCCGCTGCATGTACGGCGCGTGCGTCGACGGCACAGCTCCGTGCAACAATATCCAGGATTGTGCTGACAATTCTGATGAACTGCTGCCGAGATGCCGTAAAGAGAGTGATGAAGTCAGGTAAGAAACACGAGCAACAACTCAAGGAAGCAAACCAAAATCTTCTTTACATAAAGCTAATTTTTAAATCTTCATTTTAATTCCTATGTACATACCTACTCCCGAATATTTTTTTTTGCGAGATGTAGAAACACTGCAGTATTAACGGTAGCGTATTCTAAATATGCTATCATTTTAATATTAGAGCCCTCACAGGACTACCCATACTACCCATTTCACTAATAATTTAAAACTATATTCTTATGTTTGAAATCCTGAAGCTAACTTCAGTCGAATCCAAGTTGAGTGAAGTTTGATGAAAAGAGATGTTTGATAAATGTATGGAGACCCGGCCAGGTCTATATACACTATACTAAAAAGTAGGTAAGAATATGCAATTGTGACATTTTCTGTTTATTTGCTTTGTTGCGTGGTGCAAAACAAGATTTTTTGTAGAAAAAACTGCAACACAGCCATATTGTCATAGTGAATAACGTTGAAATCGACGAAAAATTTCAACTATTTACAAACAAATTAAGTATGCATAAAAACGAATTATTAGTATTTTTTACGGATTCAGTATATTTTCCTAATTTTTTGAGATACTTAACATATAGCTGGCCGGTTATGTAACATCTCCCTTGGATGTAAAAGTCTCACACTCAGTCCCTATATAGAATTTATAATAGGTCTTTGATTATGAAATTGCCATTGTTTCCCAAATAATTTTAATTGAATGCAGTACCTATACTTACATATAAGATTTTACGAAAGGAATTAAGATTTTTTTTGTTTAAAATTAGTTGAAAATGAGGGTCAACCGATAAGTGGAGATGATAAGGTTGATTGTTTTCAATAATCCCCAAAGTCTTTAAAAAATTAGGTGAAGCCAATTTCAAATAAAATACAAAAACATAGTACGGTAATTCCAGTTTACACAAAATACTTTGTACAAAAGTATGAAGTATTTTCATACTTAAATACCTAATAGATAATTCCCTTTATCTTAGGGGCACTTTCAAATGCGACGATGGCCAAACAATTCCTGCGTACTCCCATTGCGATGGGGTCCGCGACTGCGCTGATGGTTCCGACGAGACCCTCAAGGCTTGCGCTGCCAAGACGTGCGCCTCCTACCTGTTCCAGTGCGCGTACGGAGCCTGCGTTGACCAGGGATCAGACTGCGATAACGTAAGTTGGAAATTCTACTTTAACCTAATGGATTTAAGATCTTCTATGCTATTCGCTTGTTGGTCAACGGAGACCTTACTATGAAGCTCCACTAAGTCGGTTTTTGGATTTAATGACTAAGAGTATATTGTAGCAATTTCACACACATTACAAAGAAGGGTTCGTTCTTGAGCACTATCCTAAGAGCTCATAAGTGGTGCGTATGAGTATGTCTTTTGTTGAGTTTATTATACCATTGCATAGTATTTGGTATTACTATGTCGACTTTGAACTTCTTCAATTATTTGTACTCAGAATGTTGTTCACAATTTTAAAGCACTATTTCATTGCAGAAAATAGATTGTGCGGATGGGTCAGACGAGTTTGATGACCTCTGCAACAGGACTTCGACTATCAGACCCCCACCTCCACCACCCCCGTAAGTATTCTTTTTAAATAAATAATAATACATCCTGTGACATTCACACAAACTATCTAGTTCAGGAATGTATGCCATATCTTACCGTACCTTAAAAATAGTATGAATTGTCATAATCTCAACTACTTATTCTTTATTCTACCGGAAAATGGCATTTAATGTATGTGCGGGAGCTGTGCCCGTATTGATGCATGCAATGTTTTGTAATTTACCATAGCCATAAAAGCACTCCATTTCTCAATTCTTTTAAATTTGACAGTCCGCCGACTGGACCCTGCAAGCTGCCGCCATACCCCAGACACGGCTCTTACGTTGTGTCCAACATGCCCAACGCCGTTCCCGGCCAATCATTCAAAGGCTTCAATCTCAACATCACCTGCCGCTCCCCTTATCGGCTCATCGACGAGAACTGGAGAATATGCGAGGGCGGCCAATGGTACCCTTCAGTGTTTAATGAAAACAGTTGTCAGTGTAAGTACAATATTGCTATACGACTCCCTCAGGGTAGTAGTTTAGATCCCGTTGTAAAGTATTTTAGTGAACAATCACATATTTATTAAACTAATTTAAGAACTCCGTTGTTATTTCACTAACTACAGGGAATATAATGCTATTATCATCATCATCATCACCAGCCTATATAAGTCCCACTGCTGGGCACATGCCTTCCATTCTTCCTTCCTATATTGGAGAAACATATGTGGAGTTTGATAATACAATATTATATATCATACAAATGTCATGAAATTATCACATACGAATAAGATGTTTTTGAAAGTAATAATATTCATACACTAACACCATTTTAATATTATTCATGGAGAATTCTTGATATATTTTCTTTCGATTCTCTAAATATCTAATAGCACCACTGCATATTCATTATAGTGTTTATTTTTGTCTATAGTGTTTTGTAAGCTGCCACAAGACCAGAGTGCCTCCTACCGGTGCGGACTCACTGGCAACTCGGTTGGCTCGCGAACGTGTAATGAGTACGAGCCAATCAACACAGTTCTTTTGCCAGAATGCAAAAATAACTACTACAATGCCGGCGATTCCTTAGAAGACATGATCTGCCTTGGAAGTGGATGGAGCAAACCCGTACCATGCAAGCCAGGTTTGCCTCAAAATGGAACTAATATAACAATAATCGTTAGAGATAAAGTCGAAATTCATATTAGTGGTTTCACATACTTTACTGATGCTACTACAGCTAACGTTACCGTTTCTATCTCTCAAAACAAAGAACTAGATTTGAATATAAGCACGTCTGTTCCTCCAACTACAGAAGAACCAGACTATGATGTAGATATAATCAATTGGAGAATGGGAACTCCTAGTAAAATAACTAAGAAACCAATACCTAACTCTGATTCCAAAGCTAGTGTAGTTAAAAAGAAAAATACACCTAAGCCACTATTAGATGATAATCCAAAAGTATCTTTAGATATTGCCACAAATACAAACAGTGGCAAACCCAAATTTAATTTGAATATAAGTAATAGCAGTGTCATAGTTCACAACGGAGTTGGAATTCGAAATACATAAACCTTTTTACTCTTTAAAAAATTTACTCTTTTTGTGTTTGGTTTAGTTTAGGTACTTCAGCAGTTACGTTATTAGGATAAATTTTTCATAGGTAATTAAATATTATGGTAAGTGTAAGGCCCAGTAAATCTTAGACACCGTGTAAACAGAAATAGGAACTCAGCCTGACTAGAACTAGTTTTATTCTGGAAGTAATTTAGGGGTATGGGGTGCTGTCGCATCCTTATGCGAGAGGGCTCTCACACAAAAGGAGACATCGGAGAGGGGACGGGAAGAGGATCCTAGCCGCCCCTCTCCGGCGTAAGACGGGTGGGCGCGAGAAGGTAGGCGGCGATCGCCCGTTGGCCTATGCCCTCCGTGCGGCAGCGCGAGTCGTGTTAGGACAAAGGATAAGACAATCACCTTGAAATGTAATGACGCGTATATTTGTCGTTCATTACCAGGAGTTCTACGTGGTCCCTATAACATGTATTCCTTCAAAAGAAGCGGAACGCCCCTAATTGCGGCAAGTGAAGTCGAGTGGTTCAGTATGATTTATGCTACCGTCTTCGCATGGATTCCTCTTACAGCTTTTATTAGGTGGCACCTTCTGGGTGGCACTTACCGTAGCCTGTAGCGCTTATAACACCAGTGGAAAAGGGAACATTGTGTTCTAGAACAAGACCCCCTGATTTATGTTGACTCCAATCGAGCGTGCAAAAATCGATAACGCGCGCAATACAGAGGCCGCCACGTCTAAGATTCCTCATGTTGACTCGGGGCAATATTCATCGGCGCAAGGCCAGACCGTAAGGCCGGGTCGTCTGGAGGTGGTCCGAGGTCTGCGAAATTCCTGGATAACTCATGGGAGTTATCCAGGAGTTTTAGCGGGTATTCCAATGGTCAATTTAGGCGCTGGGCGAACTCCGCCTACGCCCGCTTCTTCGCCGGTGGCGGTTAGGTCCTTCAATGGATTTCTCCTGGTAAAAAAAGGGTACAGTCTCTGAGTACAAAATGATATGAAGCTAATGGCAGCTATATTCAAGGTTTAGGAAGAGTAAAAGCCGAGGGACGCACAGTAGACTCCAAAGGTTTGAAGTATATGTACCACGAGTAAAACAGAAAACAGAAATAACGAAATGATAAAAAATCAAGCGTAATATTACTTGAATAGTTACTGCCATTAATTACCATATCATCCTACATTTCTCAATCGTCCACTGGATAACTATTTGTGACGCAATTATATTTATCAGTTAAGATATCATCCAAACTATGCCATAGACAAAATAATGATAACCAAAACCCTATGGATTTAATTAAAATTTAATAATGGAGAGGCTCTGAATCGTCTTCTATTGTTTTTTGAAAGTCCTTGCATTTATAACCAGTTTCTGTAAACAATCTTGATTTTACCAGACCCTAATGCTAAACGAAATGCCACTTTTTGATTGAGTAATCAGACTGACAGTCAAGATTGCGGCTACCATAGCTTAAAGTTAGAGCTCTTGTTGCTACCAAAGGTGTTGACGCGCTACTTAGATACCCAGTAAACAAAGTGTCAATGTTGAGGGCATACCCATATATCGAAACGCTTCTTAGATGAACTCTAGCAACGGTGGAGGTTTGCTGCCCTCCTGCTGAGCACTCTATATTCAAGTGGGATATACTATGTCCTACCTTATTTAATTTGCGAGGTCATTTGGAATCTTTTGATTAGGCTGGAAGGTGGATACAGAACTTTGCATATTGTTCGTACGAGCCGTCCATACGAGCTTCCGGAGCGGAGACACACGTCAGTCGCTTAGGAATGACTAAATAGAATGTTTAAGGAACTCCATAATGGATGACTTATGCAATGCCTTATGTTGTACATTGTTCATAGTTGTCTAAATGTAAATAAATATTGTTGTTATTATTTTTAACGGGGTTACTCTTAGCCTTCATCTTACCTGATAGTAAGTGATGAAAAGGTTAAGATAGAAGTAAACCTGCCCCCTTATTCTCAACTGTCGGAAAGAATTCGAATTTCGGAAACTCTATGCCTGTCACTTATTATCGCTCTGCGTCAAAGCGAGACGGCATGTGACTTTCCGAATCGAATCCGTGATCGGACAGTTGAGAATAAGGGGGCCGATCTACACCCGCATTCCTCAACCACAGAAGAAGAAGAATCTTACCTCCAACTGCTGGAACATAGCAACGCTGTTAACATTATTGCTATGGCGGCAGACTTAGATAAGATGGTGGTAGGTAGCTAGTCACTGAACTAAGAAAGGGCCTACCACCAACCAAACCGAGCAGAAAATTTCTGTCCCCACGGGAATTGAACCCAGGACCTCTAGATCTGAAGTCCAAATCCAGAAAGGCGGTTAAATAGATTAGGCTACTAAATCAAAATAACCGTTTAATTTCATTGTCTCTACGTGATATATTACAAAAAATAATGACTAGAAGGAAAACTTTTTTTAATTTTTTATACGTCTAGATGACAAACAAGCTAACGGCTCACCTGCAAACACAAGAAAACATCACTTGATATTGCAGGTGCGTCGTCATCCTGAGGCCTAAGATGAAATGCCGTCCATGCCAAGTAATTACACTGGCTACCTTTCCCTTCAATCCGAAACACAGCGAACTGTTTTACGGCTGAAATAAGAAAGGCGGTGGTACCTACCCAGACGACCCTACATACGGGCCTGCCACCTAGTTTAGCTAATTTTAGGTGTGTCTAATTCGTCACATGAATCCGTCACAGGCGGTAGCAAAACAGTCTACATTTTCGGGTGCATGTTAATTAAATCAGGCTTTTAATAATTGTTTATTCACATACCTGCTATTTTATTTCATACGTTTAAAATGGATTATATCATCTGCAAACCTAGATTTGCCTGTTCATAAAATAAAAACACCGGCACTGACTCTATTTTTAGACTAAAAGCAACTAGTAAGTGACCCAAGCTTCATTCCCCTTTTGTCATAGATCTGATGAGGCATGGCATTTGCAATTGTTTGAAATAAAGAACTTATTAGGTGTTAAGGGATACATATTTTATAAGTCTTACAAATCTTGTACCTTTGAAATGGCTATCTACACGCTAATACTCATTAATAAGAGGCGAATCAAGTCATACTAATGTTACCAGTGACATATGTATATTGATAATAAATAGTAAATAAACCTAACATATTATTGTTATATATTAAACATTTACCAAAGACTGCAGATATTCTAGAAAGACAACTATTTGTGTTTGGTATTTTATTTTACAATAACAAATTTAATTTTAATAAATGAACCGTAACGATAAAAACTTACTCAGACAAGAACGGTACGGCGTCTATGAGAGAATTAAAACGCAAATGTGTTTAAATTTCTAGCCGAATGTTTACATTTTTTTTATTGTAAATGATCCTTCTAAATAGGTTAATTGAAATTTAATTAAATTAAAATGTCCATGTTGACTTAACTCTTGGATTCCTCCAAATCAAAAACTGATATTTCAAAGAAAATTTTGATATACTCATAGATTGTATAGTTCGTTTATGAATAATAAATACGAAGTGTGATATATAGGAGCCCATTTATGTGCCAAGAAGCTAATAAGATATATTTTGATATGTATGTTATTAATTTATAATGACCATGTTCCTATTTATACGTAGGTATATACATGACTTTATTGTCTTTTCAATTAGTTTAAAAGAGTGTTGAACCATTATGCTAATAGTTTATTGTAATATATCCTGAGCCATAATTTTCGACAATAAATAGGTATATGATTATATTGAAACAGAGTCTTTCCAAAGTTCTTAGGTTTACTTAGTTCATTGTAATTTAAGCTGATATTTTTTGATGTTAATAGGAAGTTTAATATCTGTAATAAAATAAATTTCTGTATATTTTGTTTTATTTACCCATGTCTCCGGCATCCTATTAACATCAAGAAATATATCAGTATTAAGTATTTGGTCTTTTATTTCTACATCATATTGAGTGTCGTTGACAAACATATGAATTCATAATAGACTGACAATACTAAACTGAAACAAAACATATAAGGTCGCTGCCAAATCAGTCTCACATTTTATCATTCATGGATATTGTTGTGCTGCTCTCACTAATATCTATCCCAAGTTAAGAATCTAATAGAGTAAGACCTTGTGTCATAAGCACTAACTGATGAATAATAACGTAAGTAGTCATATTACAGCGGTAGTCAAAATACGCAAAATCAACGCCTATTACGCAGGTATATTTTTTTCCTTTTTTTTCTTGCTTGGTTATCCAAACAAGATAAAACACTAAAATAAAAATAGGTATAAGGTATCATACTTTTCTTGTTTTATTCTTGTTTGGATAACCAAACAAGAAATCAACACAAAAAATAAAACTACCGCCATTATGGGCGTTGATTTTGTCTACCGCAGTAATAGGATTGTCTACGTTAAAAGTAAGAACCTAGAACTATTTAAACTAAAAAAAACACACATAATAAATTTCAAACAAACACACAAATTAAAGGAACAATATTATTATCATTATTATTATTATTGCTAGTGGCTATCATCGCATAAAGACACCTGCAGTAACGGTAGACTCAGATAATACCAAACGTGGGAAAGCTCTCAGCGAAAAAAAGACATAAAAGGCTGTACTCAGTGCCTGACGTTAATCACGGGACCACTCACAGCCCGCAGAAATACTTTATTAACTACACTGTTGTATCATGTTAAAGCCTTGTTAGAAGTTACTTTACGGCCGCAACTATCACACTCTCCCTTACACTAATTATTATCATAAAGATTATAAACATTCAACAATCATGACTAGTAAAGTCGTAAATAAATTTATGTTCGTGTTGATCACACAAGCATCTCCCCATCAACCTTTTATATAAACAGACACGAGAGATTCATAAGTGCAGATGTAGACAGCATTCTTATCAGATTCTATAGGCGGGCCCTCGTTATAAGCAAACTAAGCCATAGGTAGGTATACCTAATCATAAATATGAGACAAACATTAAAGAGGTACCCATAATAAGCAGGCAGAAAGTATACATATACTTCGTAACATTGCACATCGCAGCAGGGACTTTCATTACCACGTAGCTCGTAACAGCATAATATCGCAAAGGAGAACATTTTAAACCACGTACTTCGTAACGGTAAACATTGCAGCCGAGAACTTTCTAAGCCACGTACTTCTTAGCAGTGTACATCGCAGCAGAGAACTTTCATTACCACGTACTTCGTAACGGTATAAGTACATCGCAGTAGACAACTTTCTAAGCCACGTACTTCTTAGCAGTGTACATCGCAGCAGAGAACTTTCATTACCACGTACTTCGTAACGGGATAAGTACATCGCAGTAGACAACTTTCTAAGCCATGAACTTCTTAGCAGTGTACATCGTAGCAGAGAACTTTCATTACCACGTACTTCGTAACGGTATAAGTACATCGCAGTAGACAACTTTCTAAGCCACGTACTTCTTAGCAGTGTAAGTACATCGCAGCAGAGAACTTTCATTACCACGTACTTCGTAACGGTATAAGTACATCGCAGTAGATAACTTTCTAAGCCACGAACTTCTTAGCAGTGTAAGTACATCGCAGCAGAGAACTTTCATTACCACGTACTTCGTAACGGTATAAGTACATCGCAGTAGACAACTTTCTAAGCCACGTACTTCTTAGCAGTGTACATCGCAGCAGAGAACTTTCATTACCACGTACTTCGTAACGGTATAAGTACATCGCAGTAGACAACTTTCTAAGCCACGTACTTCTTAGCAGTGTACATCGTAGCAGAGAACTTTCATTACCACGTACTTCGTAACGGTATGAGTACATCGCAGTAGACAACTTTCTAAGCCACGTACTTCTTAGCAGTGTACATCGCAGCAGAGAACTTTCATTACCACGTACTTCGTAACGGTATAAGTACATCGCAGTAGACAACTTTCTAAGCCACGTACTTCTTAGCAGTGTAAGTACATCGCAGCAGAGAACTTTCATTACCACGTACTTCGTAACGGTATAAGTACATCGCAGTAGACAACTTTCTAAGCCACGAACTTCTTAGCAGTGTACATCGCAGCAGAGAACTTTCATTACCACGTACTTCGTAACGGTATAAGTACATCGCAGTAGACAACTTTCTAAGCCACGAACTTCTTAGCAGTGTACATCGCAGCAGAGAATTTTCATTACCACGTACTTCGTAACGGTATAAGTACATCGCAGTAGACAACTTTCTAAGCCACGAACTTCTTAGCAGTGTACATCGTAGCAGAGAACTTTCATTACCACGTACTTCGTAACGGTATAAGTACATCGCAGTAGACAACTTTCTAAGCCACGAACTTCTTAGCAGTGTACATCGTAGCAGAGAACTTTCATTACCACGTACTTCGTAACGGTATAAGTACATCGCAGTAGACTACTTTCTAAGCCACGAACTTCTTAGCAGTGTACATCGCAGCAGAGAACTTTCTGAGTTTTCAGGCTTATAGCAAGCATAAATTTCTCTAAGAGACTGTATCAAAACTTTAATTTTCACATTGTAAAATGTGGCATTCCGCCCCTGGATTAGGGCAGTGTATATTTCTTTCTAATTAATATGAAGATAGTACTAAGAAATCATAAGACAAGAATAAGGTGAAGAGAGGTCTTCACCTTATCCTTGTCTTATGATTTCTGTAATTGCGAGGACATCTTAATAGCTAGGATGGAAATTAAAAAACACAAACACAGACGCACACTCACTAATAATTTATTAATTTATTTAGTATACACTTATGGAGACAGAGATTATAGTTATTTTAGATTTTGGAACGTTCGCTTCACCTACTCGGCCAAAAAGAATGTAATACCTACATTTGTTTGTAGTAAGAGGGCTTTAGTCAATTTCATCAAAGGGCTAAAATGATAAACACAGATTAATTTTGTTGACTCATTCTGCTCATTCACGTCATTGGGACATTTTGGCTTGTAACGCAGCAACTTATGCAAATATGTGAAGACCACTTTAACTATTCTTAATTTTTTATTTTAACATTATTATAAATGTTTGAAAAATTACTTCGTAATTAAAATAATATAAAACTAGAAAAATTTCACGTCCTGAGGCGGGAATCGAGCCCACGACCTTTCGCAATCCGGGCGACTGCTCTGACCACTGAGCCACCCAGGACTTGGGATATCCCTGTGAAATTCTTCTAGTCTATCTGTATTTTGCGTTTATGAGCTAACGTCCACCCTACAATGTCGAAATATTCTATTTCAACATCCGAAACGAGTATTTTTACAAATACTTACGATTCGGTTAAGTTGGGGCAGTGCTTTCAAATATTCTTAATTTTTGAAAAATTACTTAGTAGGTGATTCAAATAATATGAAACTAGATTTTTTTTTCTAGTTTTATATTCTTTTAATTACCAATTTAACTGTCAAAATGAGTTACTGGTTTCATAACTAACCTTATGCTGATCCTATACCATCAAAAAGTCTGCGGGATGCTTAATTCTTCTGTAACTTACAGTAGATATAGCGTGTTTGGGTTCATAAGAATAGCCTCAATGAGATGGTGTTAGATAGATGATTAATGAGGCCCGGGGTTTTTATGGTTTTAAAAAGTGACAGAAAAATATTGATAAAACCCCGGCCCACAACCACATTACGTTGATACATTTTTTTATTTAAAAAGCTGTTTTAGAAAGAGACTGCAATTTCTAATTCAAGCATCTCGGGTATTTTATGGTTGAAATCAATTATTTTTTTACTGTTATCAGTATAATTTGACGTGTTTTTTCAATGAAACTCCCTAATTATAACTAATGCGGGCAAAAATAATAATATCGTACAATATAAGTACTGCGTGAAAGTTCTGAATCAAGTTATTGTTAAGTTAACTGTCACTCAATTTGTTATCTTCAGAATGTGGCACCTTAGTGGCTACAGGCACGGGTTTAGTGGCTGGAGGACGAGACGCAGAAGTTGGGGAGGTATCCTGGCACGTAGCTGTCTATTCGAAGGCATGGGCTCCATATATGCAGGTCTGCGGTGGCACTCTGATTAGCAACAGAATCGTTTTATCAGGTGAGGCAATACTCTTTTTTACAGCAACAGGTTATTTGAGCCTACATGGGAGAAACACATGAGGAAATTGACCATAACACCACCACGCTGGCCCAATGCGGGTTGGTGGGTTAAAGCGGTTGTAGTAACAACCGTAACCAACGGCTTAACGTGCCTTCCGAAGCACGGAGCAGATCGAGATTATAAGTTTGATCGACCCATCCCGGGACCGACCATGGCGAAAGTTACTTTGTTTTCGCAATCGAAACCAGAGCGCTTAAACCACTACGCCACCGAGCTCCTCAGAGTCGAGTTAATTGAGTGTTAAAAACTATTTCTCTACTACATCCGGCTCGAAGGACCATGTTTGAGGATCTGGTACAACAAGTTTTCTTAAAACGTTCCATTAAAAAACCGACTTCAAAAAACTGAAAAGGATAAAATAATTAAATTTAAGTAGTTATTCATCCCCTAGAAACATATTTTTGGAGTCGGTGCTTCACTTTCTATTGTTTTTGGAAACCACTTAGCACCAACTCCAAAAATATGTTACTAGGGGATGAATACCTACTTAAATTTAATTATTTTATCCTTTTCAGTTTTTTGAAGTCGGTTTTAATTTTTGTTTAAAATTTTTTTTTCACAATTTTTAGTGGTAACTTTCTACGGTCGAAGCTAGATGGGTGATCGTAAACTTATATTGTTTCCTACTATCGTATCATTTCACTAAAAAGTCATTTGAAAAGCAAAACTTCGCAATTTCGCATATGTAGACGACTTCATAATTTAAGTTTTTTTTAAATTTAAAACCAAAGTACCCAACTGTTTTTGAAAAAATTTTTATGGGACCAAATGGCAGCTATTCCGCATCGAACAAAAAAAGAATCACGTAAATCGGATCAGTAATCTCGGCGTAATTGGTGTACATACATAGAAAAAAAAAAAAAAAAAAAAACATACCGGCCGAATTGAGAACCTCCTCGTTTTTGAAGTCGGTTAAAAAATGATGCGAATTGTGACGTCACAACACAGTAGTGGACACCGAATACGTATGGGCACATGGACAAATTTAATGATATAGTATAATTCTAATTCCAATGGCATAGTTTGATCTAAATTGCTACGTTCTTAATTACAGCTGCCCATTGCTTTTGGAATAAATTGGAAAGAAAAGCAAACCCACCAACGACCTACGCGGTCGCTCTCGGGAAAATTCATCGCCCTTGGAATGTCACCAGCGAAAATATGAACGCTCAGCACTCTGACGTAAGTATGTCGTAATAAAACTTCAACGGACTCCTTGTAGTACTGGAGCCGGAGCCCAAGCGGGGATTTCGAGAGTTACTCGAGCACGGCAGAATAAATAAAGGGGGATACCTTGTACCCTGTACATCTACCTGTAGTCTATCTGTATTTGCGTTTGTGAGCTAACATCCACCCTACAATGTCGAAATTTTCTTTCCAACATCCGAAACAAGTATTTTTACAAATACCTACGATTCGGTTGAGTTGAGTGCTTTCAAATACTCTTAATTTTTGATTTTAACATTATTATATATATTTGAAAAATAAAATATAAAACTAGAAAAATTTTACGTCCCGAGGCGGGAATCGAACCCGCGACCTTTCGCAATCCGGGCGACTGCTCTAACCGACTGAGCCACCCAGGACTTGGGATATCCTGGGGATTTTTCTAGTTTTATATTTTAATTGCTAAGTAATTTTTCAAACATTTACCTACCTATAATAATGTTAAAATCAAAAATTAAGAATATTTCTGCATGATGTTAGCCCTAGCTAACATCCACATCAAACATGGCTTAGACGTTGGTAGAATATTTGGAGTCGCTTGGATGAGAGGTCCGGATTCTACCGCCACTTTCGATGAGATAATTTCATATCTAACTTTACCTAACTTCCACAGGTGAACAACATTATTATACCGGCTCAGTATCAAGATTACCAGGGAAATTACCAGGCCGACATAGCTATCATGCTGCTCACCACGACCATATACTACACCAAGACAGTCAGGCCTATCTGCTTGGATTTTGAACCACAATTTGAACGGTTACAGCTCTCTGAAGGACAAAGAGGCAAGGTACGCCAGTCATCTTTGTTAGACCAGTGCATGCACGTGTAATGAGTTTCACTGACTTTAATTCCTCCTACAATAAGGAACATAGGCCCTAATTTTGGAGAACACTTGCTAAGTCTAAATTTAAGGTCAGTGTATCTCTTTCTCTCAATATGGGTACGAAAAGATTGATTGATGACAATGATTTGACATTTAGAATCGTGTGTTCAATTTTCGACCTTATTGAACGTGATAAAATTCAATGTTTAGGAGGCACCTCCGTACATGCCGTCTAAAATTGTCTATGGTTCCTTTGAAATCTGTCTAAATTTAGTTGACAGCTCTAAACGAATTCTTGCTATCTTTTTCCTATTACATATTGTGAGAAAGAGATATACTGTACTTAAAAGACTTAGTGTGTCTTCAGAATTAGGCCCACAATGGCCATACATTAATGTTTGGTATGCCTGATAATAGCATTAAAATTTGTAAAAATGTCAGTGTTGACGGATCCACTAAATAAAATACCATCGTATATTTCATCGCCAAACTCCTTTATAATTGAAAATGCACTTCATTATTACTACTTACCCACTAAGATTAGTCCATCAAAGCCCGATAAACCAGACACAATTGAATTTTAATTGTTATGTCATCTGTTGCCATCTTGGCATTGAAGTTTAATCATCATCATCACCAACCTATATACGTCCCACTACTGGGCAGAGGCCTTCCTACATGGGAGAAACACATGCATGGGCCATAACACCACCGTGCTGGCCCAATGCGGGTGGGTGGATTAAAGCGGTTGCAGTAACAACCGGGACCAACGACGTGCCTTCTGAAGCACGGTGGAGCTCGAGATTACAAACATTGATTGAACCATCCCGGGATTGACCATGGCGAAAGTTGCTTTGTTTTCGTGTCATAACCAGAGCGCTCAAACCACTAAGCCACCGAGCTCCTCGTGAGATTAATTAATGTCATGGCTTCTCCTAATAAATAGGCACAAACCCTGCTCTTTGAAAGATGTCAGTTATAGATAAAGTTTCAGACATGGCTAGATCACATATGTACTAGATCCGTTTTCATAGCGATTATTTAATGCAGAAATCCTCCTTTTTTGTTTAGGTGGCCGGTTGGGGTTTGACGGGACCAGTAGAAAGCGCTTCCCAAATCCTGAAGGTCGTGGAGCTGCCTTACATCTCTGTGTCTAAATGCCAGGAAAATGCGGAACCCAGTTTTAGGGAGTTCCTGAGTTTCGATAAAATATGCGCTGGATATGATAATGGTAACCATTTGGTATAAACTTATACCTTTTTTAATACTCCTGACGGGGTCTCTTGGTTTTCATCTCACCAGATGATAAGTGATGATGAGCCTGAAGATGGTAGGGAACTACACCAATCACACTCTTACTCTTAAGTACAAGAGGAACTGCCTATAGATGTCCAATTGAGTTGACTTTCAATACGCCAAGTTGAACGTTGAGTGAGTCTAGTTCAATTAACAATCGGCTTAGGCATTTCATTGGATGCCGACGTTTTATCAACGGCCTAGGCGTTCAATTAAGTGGCTATTTAACCAGATTCTAGGTGGTAGGGTTGTCTGAGTAGGTACCACCGCCTTTCTTATTTCAGCAGTGAAACAGTTACGCTGTGTTTCGGATTGAAGGGAAAGGTAGCCAGTGTAATTACTGGGCATGGACGCCATTTCATCTTAGGCCTCAGGATGACAACGTACCTGCAATATCAAGTGATTTGCCCTTGTTATTGCAGGTGTCTATAGACGGCGGTAACCGTTTACCATCAGGTGGGCCGACAGCTTGTTTGTATATGAACTTTATCTAATTTTATGTTTTCTGTGTGTAGGTACAGCAGCTTTATGCCGGGGTGACAGCGGTGGCGGCCTCGTGTTTCCATCTGTGGAGCGAGGAAGTAAGAATCATCATTATCATCACCAGATATGGGAGAAATATTTGAGTAGTTTGGGGGCCATTATAACACCACCACTGGCCCAATGCAGGTTGCTGGCTTCAAAGCGATTGCGGTAAAAGTTGGGACCAACGGCCTACCGTGCCTTCCGAAGCACAGAGGAGCTCGAAATCACAAATTCTGAATAACCCATCCGGTGACCTCGTGGGAACGGAGGCGAACAGCTCTGGAGCACTCCACATTCTTGGAAGGTGGGATAAGGTCGATCCTTTTCGACCATATCCCGCCTTCCCCCTTCCTGCTCAGGAGCCCGCGTGCCGGTCTTCGGAGTCATCCATTCACTGTCTCCACTTCAACATCACGCACAAAGAAATTTAGTGCCTCGTTTCTTTGTCGTACTTCCAGAACTTGGATTTCTTTGCCAGCACATGTGTTTCCTCCTTCCTATAATATGGGGTCCTTCAAAAGAGGCGTGAAAAAGCACCTTTTTTGGCCGGTGGAGGCGGCTAGTGCAATGTCCATTCTGCACTAGCTGATTTCGCATATGGACTCTCCTTACCGCTTCACATCATGTGGTGTTGGGTCAATTGCCGTGCTTTGTATAAAAAAAAGATCTTATGCTATCCATGCGCCTCTGATCTGCGTGCCTCCCTCTCTGGAGAGAGGTAAAGTATGAAGACGCCGCAGAAGATGCAGAAGACCAGCACAGACTGAGTAAATAGGGGTGAGCGGTACCACTTCGTGTGGGCACGGGCGACCTGGAAAGCACCCAAGGCCATTTTTGAATACAACTATACTAAAGTAGACATTACACTATCACGAGACTCGATTTCTTAAAAAGGTGGCACATTGCGAGATACCTGCGACAAAAGTAAAAAAGTAGGGATAGTGCGATCTTATGTATGAAGGTTCTATAAAGTAGGCAAGGGCGATTGCTTGAAACAATCGAAAAGTCAACTTAGGGCGATAGTAGGCATCGTGCTACAAAATCGTTTCGTGTACATCCACCCCAGAGGCATAGGGACCTTCGGGGCATGGGCGAAGATAATAATTTGTAGGCAGTCAAAAAATAGCCCCGATCCCGAGCAAGTAGCAGCGCACTCTCCGCTGATTCGGCCTGCTTACCTGAACGGTCGAGACAGGTCATGGGAAGTTGGAATATTTTTGACCCGTTCGGGGTTGACCATGGCGAAAATTGCTTTGTAATTGAAACTAGAGCGCTGAAACCACTGCGCCAGTGAGCTCCGATGTCATCTTATTTGTTGCGACTGTGACTTTTTTTTTGTACCACTAAGGTGGCAATCAAGCACACTAGTCCACTGCTTCCCGTCCCTGACTATGGCGGCTGAAGCTGTTCTCCGTAGGGCCGACGCCTCCAGCCAGTCCTACGCCTGCGGATAGGGTTGGCGGCAGGATCTTACTCCCATGAGTAGGTCCCGAGTAGGGGTGGGGAAACCTACTGCGGATTATGGCCCGAAGAAGTGGTAGCGGCGTGTGTTCCATGTGACGCCGCGGAGTAATCACCATGCCATTCTATGTGCCAGAGCTGAGCCTACACGGGCGAATCACGTACAGGCCTGGTATAAGGGCAACTGTTAACCTTAACCTGTACAGCGATGAAGATGGAACACAGGGGTCGTTTTAGTGGCCGTAGTCTCGGTCTTTATCATCCTCGACCGAGGAGCCCCACATAACCCTGTATTGTTCTTCTCCCCACAACGCAGGGTAGGCGCAAACGCCTTTTTTCACCTTTAGAAAAAAACTCCCATAATGATTATACTAAATTATTATACGTTAATCATTATCAGTAACTTACATGATTACGCATAATGTGCGGCAGGATCTTACTCCCATGAGTAGGGGTTTACTAGGTGGTAGACCCATATGTAGGGTCGCCTGGGTAGGTACCACCGCCTTTCTTATTTCAGCCGTAAAACAGTTCGCTGTGCTTCGGATTGATGGGAAAGGTAGCCAGTGTAATTACTGGGCATGGACGGCATTTCATCTTAGGCCCCAGGATGACAACGCACCTGCAATATCTAGTGCTTTTCCTTGTTATTGCAGGTGTCTATAGGCGAAGGTTACCGCTTACCACTAGGTGGGCCGTGAGCTTGTTTGTCATCTAGTTGTATAAAAAAAAATGTCTGAAAAGTAACCCAGTACAGTTTTGAAGGTCTAAGTTTGTTAACATTTTGCCTGTTTTTCGCAGACATCATCAGATACTACCTCCGCGGCGTCGTGTCGACAGCTCCCATTGCCAACGAAGCTGTCTCCTGCAACGTCAACTGGTACACCACCTTCACGGCCGTCAGCAAACACGAGAGCCTTATAAAGGAGTACTTCAAGCTACAAAGTCTCAATTGACAAGAATCAAACTTAATTGGATTCACATACTTACCAGATAGCCCAAGAACTGAAAACAACCACGGGCACATAATACCACGGTGGAAATTTTGATGTTAAGGGGGTCTACGCCGCGCGATACAAACTTTCAATTTAAAAAAAAAAAAATTTTTTGCACTTTCTTTAGTAATAACTTTCTAAGGTCGAAGCTAGATGGGTGACCGTCAGCTTATATCGTTTCCTACTATCGTATTGTTTCACTAAAAAGTCATAGGAAAGCAAAAATCCGCATTTTAAGTGACTATTTCAGAATAGTCACTCAAAATGCGGATGCGGATTCAAATAAACCAAAGCAATTGTCATTACCTTTAATCTCCATCACACTTAACGCAATAGAAATTGCGAGTCGTTACTTATTAGGAGCCATATTTATAATTTGATGTCTACCTACATACAGTTTTGTTTCGCGTCCTGCACTTGTTTATTTTTAGATGTAATCTTGTATTTCTCTGTTAAGGGAATGTATATTCTTTTTGAGAAATAAATATCTTAAACCCGTATTTCGCATACATAGAAGAATTACTCAAAAAAAGGGACCAAATGGCAACTATCCCGCATCGAACAAAAAAGAATTACGTAAATCGGCTCAGTACTGTCAGCGTACTCGGTATACATACATAGAAAAAAAAACATACCAACTGAATTGAGAACCTACACGTTTTAGAAGTCGGTTAACCAATCGAATCTAATAAGACTTTACATGCGTAAGGAAGTTAGGCTAGTTTATAACGTTGTCAGAAGACTTGTCAGAAAGTTTAATAACAAAGAATTTACTGTCGAGTTTTGGTTTGTAGAGAAAGTGTATCGAATATGAAATACTTACTATAATAAGATACAAAATGAAATATTTTTAGTAACATCTCATTGTCACTATTTATAAAAGATTAAGGATCCCGCAGATTCTTTAATGGTATAGGATCAGCTCAAGGATAGTATGTCATGGGAATGTCACCGAAGTGACAGTACACCAAATTTCAAATCAATCGGATCTGTAAAAGTTAGTAAAACTATTTTATCGTGTAGAAAATGAGGTGATAGTCATCAAACGCCTGAACTGATCTTCATAAATTATAGCTAAGAACCATCGTAGTCACATCACGATGGTTCTTAGCTATAATTTATTATTTTTAACTTTGAAATTATTGAAATTATATTGAACTTATACGACTTAACTGTACCTAAAAAATGATTATGATGAGCCCATGATTTAATTTATTCTCTGGTTGTCGTCACAACTCTGTATGAGAAACAATATCTACACTCTACACAATGACATGAAGTGAACAATTACTGATTAATTGCAAAGTCAAAAAGACATAAGCGAATTTGGTCCCTAATATTAAATAGAAATAAGAGATATAATGTATTATATCATTTTGCTGCTGGCTATTGTTTAAGTAAACATTTTTTATAACAAGGACTAATTCTCGTTTTCACGAACCTCTGCTTAGCGTAAAGTCTCTTAGCGATTTTATCTCAGTCTATCTAAAGGAGATAGAAAGAGACAAACGTCGTTAGGAGTCACCTAAGCCTAGGGAATGTCTGTGAAAACGGACGTAAGTGTCTCAAGTAAAAGTTGATATTCCGACATAACAACATGCCTGTTCTTATCCACTTGGGATCAAACGGAGGTTGTTTGATTAATTCAAATCAAGACATGACTTCTACTGTTAACTTTTATGAAAAAAAAATTGTAAGTAATTAAAGGGTTAAATAAAGAATACAATAAAAATAGGTAATTTGTAATATTTAATGTACATAACTACTTAGGTACTTGTAGATAATAAACGCATATTTTGTAGCAGTGGTAACATCCTCCATTCACAAATGTTCTAAGTAGTTGCGAAGTCGAGACTTACCTGAGACTCTTTTTATGTCAATACAAAGAAGTATAGCGTGAGAAGTTTTGTACGACATACAGGATGGTGACGTCAATACGACATACAGCATGGTGTCGTCAATACGTCATACAGCATGGAGTCGTCAATACGACATACAGCATGGTGTCGTCAATACGACATACAGGATGGTGACGTCAATACGACATACAGCATGGAGTCGTCAATACGACATACAGCATGGAGTCGTCAATACGACATACAGCATGGTGTCGTCAATACGACATACAGCATGGTGTCGTCAATACGACATACAGGATGGTGACGTCAATACGACATACAGCATGGAGTCGTCAATACGACATACAGCATGGAGTCGTCAATACGACATACAGCATGGAGTCGTCAATACGACATACAGCATGGTGTCGTCAATACGACATACAAGATGGTGTCGTCAATACGACATACAGCATGGCGTCGTCAATACGACATACAGGATGGTGACGTCAATACGACATACAGGATGGTGACGTCAATACGACATACAGAATGGTGTCGTCAATACGACATACAGCATGGTGTCGTCAATACGACATACAGGATGGTGTCGTCAATACGACATACAGCATGGCGTCGTCAATACGACATACAGGATGGTGTCGTCAATACGACAATAAATTAAAACACGGGCTATATTAGTTCAAAAATGGTTTGTCACTTTCAATATCTTATTAGATAATTTCATGACATTTCTATGAAATATTCAGCCAATGTTAATTATTTCATACAAACTGTTATGGGGTCAGGCGCGGTAGTCTTTTTAAAAAAAACCACAATGTTCACTACCTAAATTTATTGAGATAAACGTCACAAAATTCAACTTTTTGGGGACCTCACTTTTACTTTGGTTACGCGGACGCGGTTAGGATGAAGTATAGCAACTGGCTGTCGGCACATGGCGCAATTACTTTTATATTAATTAATATTGTTTACTATTGCAATTTGATTCATAGTGAGTAGGGTTATAACAAAACGCAATGAAATTATCAAATGAATAAAATGTTCTTGAAAATGGCAAACCATTTCTATTAATTCATTTTATTGTCGTATTGACGGCACCAAGCTGTAAGGGTTGTTTTGAATGTTTTTGAATTTGGCTGCAATTTGCTCGGATCAGCTCAGCTAATAGGAAGATAAAGCGAGAACAGGATACCACGAAAACATAAAATATTCTAGCTTCTATCGCATTCCAGAAATGGGGTTATTGAAAAACTGATCTGCGGACTGTTCGTTTAGAGTTAGTTTTTTGATGATCGGAGCATTTCAGAACAGAAGTCGTAAGAATGTTTTAGAACCTCAAACAACAGTATAAAAAGAAAAGCCATATTGTCTCCTTTGTTTACACGAATATTTATAATTTACTTATAGTTCAATAAAAGCATTGTGATAATTATGTTATTATTATACAACAGGAACAAATACATTTTTTAAAGTTTTTACTAAGCTTGTTTTATTGTGAATTCTTAATAATTTATTTAAAAGAGAATTTGATTGATTGATTTGATTTGATTGAAAAGAGTGACTACACGAGTTTGTTGCCGGAATCTTCTCGGTAGTTCAACTTTTGGAACCGGTGTAAATTCAGACAGACTGACAGACAGACTGACTGACGGACAGACAGACAGACTGACTGACGGACAGACGGACCGACAGACAGACCGATAGACAGACTGACATAAAATTCTTAGCTTACGTAGATCCAGATAAGACAGAGAGACAAACATTATGAAATTGTTAGTTAGTTAATATTATTTTTATGTGATAGACTTAAGGGTTTTTTGTTGACGATTCGAAAGTGCTTCTTGGGGGCCTAATTGAATAAAGATATTTTCATTTTATTCTTTATTACACAAAAAGGTACAAAAGGCGGACTTAATGCTATAAAGCCTTCTCTCTCAGTCGACCACTAAGCGGTAAAGATATACAACATCGGAATATTCATATCCAAGGATTAATAAATTCGGGTGTCCCAACAGGTTCAAGTAATTGAGAAAGACTGCCTTATATGTAGATATATTTATGTCTCCAATCTGCCAATAACAATAATTGATCTAATAAATAAAAAAATTAATATAATATGATAATGGTATATTATTATTATAATAAACAGGCCAACCTCACAACCTCAGGACAACCTCTGTTTGTACTTTGTTGTATATAACTGCTATACAACAGTAAGATTGGTAATATCTATAATTATCTCTAGTCTACGGTCTTTACCAATGACAATAGCTTAGAATATGTACGTGTCAGAATAAGGAGGTGTCGAAAGAGGCTTCGATAGTCGCCTTATTTCAGTCAGTCAGTTCAGTAAAAACTTTCACGGGTCTTGGGTGGGCGCGTCGTTCGCGCTGCAAGGAAAAGTTTTGTTTCACGTGACGCGAACTCTTGTTTATTTGAAAGCTTATAAATAAATAGCAGCACTATCAATATAGTTCCTTCAATTTAACTGTCTTGTTTGGTGTTCAGCGAGTGTTTACTGCGTGTTAAAATAGTATACAATATAGAATGACAATTCTCAATCCAATTCATGTGGCACAAAAAAGTACATAAAAATTATTATTGATGTTAAGAAAACAGAAAAAGAAAAAAAAAGAAATAAAGAAAAATAATTAAAGAAATTTAAGAGCGTTTTGGCTGATGGCTCCCATGACAATGCCTTAAATTAATAAAAAAGTAATAATTAAGAGCGTTTACGTTGGACGAATTTTCATACAAAAATATTGGAAAGGAACAAACTAATTACCTAAGTACAGCAAGACTAATTGCCATGTATAAGCAAGTCAGGGTAGTCTAAAAACCTGCCAGGGGATTTTTAGAAAAGTTTAACTAAAAATATATTAGAGTACAGTCGAGTACTATAATATGTATCCATTTCAAAGCTACAAAATAATGTATGAATGTTGGAGTAGCCACTCTAAGTTACATAAATGTGTATTCAGTCGCCGCGGTAATTTTATGTTAACAGCAATAACGAATAACGACTCTACTATATACAGGTTGGCACATTTTGATCGGTCAGTATGGGAAAGTCTGACACTATAAGACATACGAAAATCTCTTAGGAACCATGTCATCGATTTTAGTAATAAGATTAACTGCATTCATACATTTTAAAAAAACGGATACTCCTCGGGAATCGAAACCGGACGTTTTGAAAAATAAAACTAACACTATTTCTATTTTGATATCGATTGCGAAGGTCTTAAATATATTAAATGTATAAGATAATAACAATAGAAAATTAAGCACCGACTTTAAGTTATGTTTCTAGGGGATTAAGTCCCTACTAAACCCATTTAGCGTCAGATTCCTGACACAATTGATTTTTCAACTGTCATAGCCCTCCGGTGGGATAACGCCGCTTGGCAAATTTTATATTATTTTTGTGGTTTATTCCCGTTCGTCCCACCATCAAGCGGGACGAACGGGAAGGATATTTTATACGATTCCCGTTGGTCTCACTAATACGACAATTGGTTTTTAAGGTACAAACGTTAATGTTATTGTAATTTGAAACTAAAATTAAAGTCTAGTGATAAGTAAAATAAAAAACATCAAATAAATCATCTTTCAATTTTAATACTGATAATGATAAATCACGTATATAACAGATTAAAAGTAGAAAAAAGCCTCTGAATAATTATTACGGCTAAAATCACAGATCATTGACTCTTATTAATTTAATCACCTTATTTATACATATTGAACTTGGCAACAAAAAAGTTTTTTATATACTAATCTAATATACAGGATTTTGTTATCAGTGCACAAATTTTTAAGATCATCTCAGAATCGGTAAGTGAACAACTGGCAATAATCATAATAACTATTTGTGTCTCTTTTCCTCTTACTTTAAAAGAACGTGTAAGAAAGGCGCACCTTCGTTTGAATCCTATTTCACAATTTCTGACTTTGAGTAAAATTCCAAATACAATAAGCACTTACCTACCTATGGATTCGGATTAGGTGCTCGATCGAAGTAAGTACTGCGTAAAATTGAAGGAACCAATTTAGGTCTTATTTTTTTTGTAACTAAAGATCCGAATAATTAAATGTATATTTTTGTGTTTTGTCATTCTGATCACTCTTTATTTAGTGACCGGTAATTTAAAGTTTAGAATGTTTCACATCCCATACTACATAGATCAAATAGGCTAAAAGTAATGTAACACAACTACTAAAACTAAGTGGAGTAGGTGAAAAAAGTATTTAGATTGAGTAATAATAATACTAGGAATAGGCGCACTTAGTATATAATTTACCTTGTATAACCACTAACATTTTTCGCTTAAGAGCGCGGGACGTCCTTAAATATGTAAGTATTGCTAAAAAACTACATAAAGATATGATTGTTTATTTAAAAAAAACAAATGAAATAATCCTGTAATATCAAGAGATTTTCCCTTGCTATTGCAGGTGTCTATAGGCGGCGGTAACCGCTTTACCATCAGGTGCGGGCCGTCAGCTTGTTTGTCATCTAGTTGTATAAAAAAAACCTTAAAAGTTTGTATGACAGTTCGTGCGACGTTTCCTCCTAATTCTTTTTTTAACACACACACCACCACATTTCTGTCAGTAGGTGTATTCCCAAGGGAACACTGAGCGTGCGCTGTATATTATTCAGGGACTCGGACATGACCTGACATTTCACATGAAAATTGGACATGCTCGTTGTACCTGTACCTATTTATACAAACGCTCTGCTATTTATTTATTTCAGAAACAAACTGTACGCGCCCTTCATACGCTTTTTATGTACACTCCTCGGGAGCAGTTAGAAAGGTAGTAGATTAACGTACCTAAGTCAAGGTGGGCATAGAAAATTTGACCATTCGCATTCAAACCGTATAGACGGATATTCCCAAAGTTGTAAGCAGTGGAAACACTTACTTGTTGAGCAATCTTCCTGGATCTCTGGACTAGGCTCCTCAAGCAGCGAACACGTGGTTGATTTCCTTGGTTAAATTCACGAGTAAAACACCTTGCCTTCTCGAGATAACACTAGGGTAGATGCGTAGATACGTCTACTGTCCTTTCACGATATAATTATATAAAATAGTGTCTAAGATCAATTAATAATTCAATTAAGATGCGGAGCGAACACACGGCGGAAATTTCACGCAAGCGACACGAAAAGACAGATAGATGGCGCATACGTCACACTCGCGATTCCTAAATCTCATGCAATTAGCGGCGAATTCAAATCTAAGATCCTTGCTCTTTTCTCGTTTGTGTTATCCACGAACAACAGAAATAATCCGAAAATAAAGCAAGAAAACAAATGGCCATAACATACTCCCCGCCTTGAAAGGTCCTCTTTCAAAATTATATTACAGTTTTTTAAGCGCTAGAGAACAACCTAAAATTTATAGTAAAGCAAATAAACTAACTAATTTATTTAGACCTAAGATTTAATACTTAATAGAAATGCGTTTGCGTAAATATATTTCAAACTATTCTATTCTAAATTAGGAAGTGGACAAAGTCGAATAATCGGACGCTTAAGTGTACCAGTCCTTGTTTTAACTAATGCGACTCTTACGCGACCGTCATCGCCTGTAAATATTTTTTCAATTACGCCCAATGGCCAATGAAGTGGAGGACAATTATCTCTCATAATTAAAACGAGTTTCCCTTCCTTCACCGGATTCGAATCAGTATTCCATTTTTCACGAATTTGTAATGTGTGCAAGTACTCATCTTGCCACCTTTTCCAATAAGATTGAACAAGACAGTCAAGAAGCATAAATCGCGATAACAGATTTGGATTTTTATCCTGCACATCTGCTGACGGGAACGAACATAGCGGCCTCGTATTTAAAAAGTGCGATGGGGTTAGCGGTAGAGGTTCTGAAGGATCCTCACTGAGAATACCTAGGGGTCTAGAATTGAGGATCGCCTCAATTTGACAAAGAATGGTAAGCATCTCTTCGTAAGTCAATATTTGAGAACCTACGACGCGAAAGAGATGTGTCTTGAAGCATTTGACAGTAGCCTCCCAACCACCACCGAAGTGGGGAGCGTTCGGTGGATTCATTTGCCATGAAATGCGATTATGAGACAACTCATTTTTAAATTCTTCCGTATAAGACGACGACATCAAAAATTTATATAAATCATTTAAATATGCTTTCGCACCTACAAAATTAGTGCCCTGATCGGAATACATTTTGTCGATCGGGCCGCGACGAGAGAGAAATCTTTTAAATGCGTTCAAAAAGGAATCAGTACTTAAATCTGATGCAATTTCTATATGTACTGCCCTGGTGGTTAAGCAAATAAAAATGCAGAGGTAAGCCTTTTGACTGCGTACGCCTCGTTTCCTATGGAGAGTTATGGACAAAGGTCCAGCATAATCCACGCCAGTATGTGCAAAAGGTTTTGAAATTTGTAGTCGACACGAAGGTAAGTTAGCCATAACTGGTGTAGCATGTGGCTTAGGTCGTACCCTGAAACATTTTAGGCAAGCATAAATTCTTGCGCGAACTATTCGACGAGCAGCTAAAATCCAATAGGTCTGCCTCAGTAAAGATATAGTAAGTTGGGGTCCTGCATGACAAGAAACTCTATGAACATGATCAATGATCAAGTCAACGATGCGATCCTTGCTTGGCATAAGAATGGGATGTTTATGATCAAAGCTCAAATTACTATTGTGTAAGCGACCTCCAACACGAAGAATTCCATTAAACAAAAAAGGTCTTAATTTGCGAATAGTTTTAGGGCACTGTTTACCAGCTTGAATCGTAAAAATATACTCAGAAAAATGTTTTTTCTGTACTGCGCGAACTACATATAGCTCGGAAAAATTTAAGTCATCCGATGTTATACTACCTCTCGATTTTAGGCGTTTAGAAAAACGTAAAATATAAACAATAATGCGGATTAAACGCGTCCAACTTGAAACACGCTCAGATAAAACGAATAAAATCGATTTTTCATTTTTAGCGGGAGTGACATTTGTCAAAACTATAGACTTCATCTCTGGTAGCTCATTAGAGTTGAGCGGGGTAAACGACTTAATTGGCCATTCTTCAAATTGAAGATATGACCAAGCAGGTCCATGTAACCAAGTTTGGTTACAGACAAGTTGCGCGGGCGTTTGGCCGCGTGATAAGCAATCACTGGGATTTTCATTTCCTGAAATATGATAAAAATTATGTGGATCAAGACACTCTTGAATTTTGGAGACCCGATTAGCAACAAAAGTTTTTAATTTATGCGGGCTAGAATTTATCCAGCAAAGAGCGATTGTTGAGTCACTAAAGGCGTAAATTTTATCAAATTCAAAGCGATTAGAATAAGTAGACAGGACAACTTTAACTAATTTTGCCATAAGATGGACACCCATGAGTTCCAAGCGGGCCAAAGAAATTGTTTGAACAGGCGCGACCTTAGACTTAGCGCAAAGCAGTCGCACAGTGACTTCAACTTTACCCTGTACCCGAACATAAATGGCTGCACCATATCCTTTTTCAGAAGCGTCTGAAAAAGCCAGCAGCGAAGCATTACAAGACTGTGTCACTCCAATGTGACGCGGTATGTTCAAATTCATTAAAAGTGGAAGTTCGTGTTGGAACCTTGTCCATTTATCAACTATGTGTTGGGGCGGTTGGTCGTCCCAATCCAATTTTTGGAGCCACAGCTCCTTAATGAGAAATTTAGCGTATAAAATTAGCGGTGCTGCAAAACCAATAATGTCCCATAAGCGGGCTATAACCGAAAGCATTAAGCGTTTGGTGCATGGGCTGTTACTAGGACATATGACAAAATGAAAATGGTCTTTAACAGGATCCCACGAAACACCTAGGACCTTCTGAGTAGCGGTAGAATCAAAGTTAATTGTTTGCGGGTGTAAATAATCTTGTGGCAAAAATCGTAGCAACTCTTGGGAGTTACTTGACCACTTATGAAGTTTGAAACCTCCAGCAGAAAACATTTTTATAAGTTGTAAGGCTAATTCAGTTGCATTATTCAAATCATTTATGGATACTACTACGTCATCCGTGAAAAAATCACCGCGACTGATGACGTCAGCAGCAAGCGGAAAATTCGAGCATTCGTCATCTGCAAGCTGACGAATAGTGCGCAGAGCGAGATAGGGACTACATGATAGGCCAAAGCAGACTCGCTTAAATTCAAACACCTGGATAGGATCTGATGCGTCAAATCGGTATAACATTCTTTGAAACTTGTGAAATTCAGGATGTACCTTAATTCTTAAATACATTTGCTCCACGTCAGCACAAAATGCAATGGGATAAAGTCTGAAGTTCAAAAGAATCAAGAACAAGTCCGACTGTAAGTTCGGCCCTGAATATAAAATATCGTTAAGAGAGATATTTGTATCAGTGCATGCACTTGCGTCGAGTACGAGTCTAACCTTCGTAGTAATTTTGTCTTCTCGTATTACGCCATGATGTGGTATGACATAGCCAGTAGTAGTGTTTGCGGTGGTTACTGGAGCTAAATAATCCCTCTCACAGTACCCGACCACAATATCATCATACGCTGAGCGAAACTGCGGTGATTTAATAAATCGTTTTTCTAACGAAAGGAATCTCTTACGAGACCCACTAAACGAATCGCCTAAAACTGAAGGATCAATTTTGAATGGCAAAGAGACTACATAAGAACCGGAAGGTTCGCGAGAAGTTGTAGACTTATAAATATTCTCACAATCACGCTCATCCTGACTGAGCAAGGTGAGACGTGGCGTAGCAACTTGTTCAACTTCCCAAAAATTGCGTAAAAGACTATCAAGAGGTTCACTTGTAATAGAACAAAACGTTTGAGATATAGTGCGATGTTTCGTGCGAGAAGCACGGTGAAAAAGGGCTAAGGGAGCATTGCCCATCAAAATAAAACCAAAGGAAGTACGAATCGCATCAGGAGTACCCTGAGGTCCGCGGACGTGACCGGGTAATAATAAGCGAGGAAAAAGTTGCGCGCCGATAAGCATTTCCACCTCACCAGGTTCTGAAAATGTATCGTCGGCAATTGGAATACCAGAAAGGTAATTTAACATCGACCTGTCTATAGGAGATGTAGGCAAGCGGTCCGTAATGTTATCCACCACAAGGGGGCGCAGACGAAACGAAACATTACGGTCGAATCGAGAAAATATAGTTAAATCAGTGACACCTTTTACTAAGTTCGAAGAACCACCAAAACCATTTACCGTTACCTGGCTCGGCAGCGCTTTTATGTCTAAAGCTAATTTTTTACCTAGGTTATAAGTGACAAAATGATTCATGGAACCGTTATCTATTAAAGCACGCACCGAATATTCTTCTCCGCGTGCATTCTTAACGATAACGCGGGCAGTTGCTAACAGCACCGTAGTCGGGCTAGACGGCAGCGCAGTGTGAGAGTGAGAACACAATGCCGCACTTGGGTGGGGCAGAGGTGTGACGTCACGCGTAGACATGCAGTGCGCGACTGTCTGCGACGGCTGTGGCGGCGGCGCAAGCGCACGCTCTGGTGTAGTCGAGGTAGCAGCGATGGGTTGCGGTTTGATTTCCGATTGAGGCAAATTATCTCCAGAACGTGGAAAATGCAATAAAGTATGGTGTAGTTTCGACTGGCAAATACTACAAGATTTAATTGAGTTACAAGAACTTACCTTGTGATTAAAACTTAAACAGTTAAAACAACCACCCTTTGTTTTAACGGCATTATATCGATCTCTTGGGGTGAGTTTTAAAAATTGGGGACAGCGATAAAATTGTTCGTGGCCACCTTTATTGCATAATAGACAAAAATGCGCGTTATTAGAAGTTACAAAAGAATTTGTTTTATTTTTAATAGGCTGAAATTTTGGTGGTAAATTATAATTTGCAGATTTATTAGCGTGTGACTTAGAACAAAGATCGGTAGTGCGTTCCATAATTTTACTTTGTTCGCGTAAGAACTGAATAAAACTGTCATAAGTGGGTAGCTTCACTGTACGTACAGTATTTTCGTACATACGTGCAGTTTCTTTATCTATTTTTTGTAAGGCTAGAAACAAATAAATGAAATCTTTTTTGTCGGGAATATTTAACTTTTCGAAAGCAGAAATCGAACATGTGAATTTATCTAAGAAACTATTTAAGCCATCTGCACTTTGTGAATGTATAGGCTTAATATTGATTATTTGTTGTAAATATGAAGTACCTAAAGTACGACAATCCTGATACTTGTCTACCAAAGTCGAATAAATAAGCTCGTAATTATCTCCAGTAGGCGGAATACCAGAAATAGTCGCTGAAGCAGTTTTAGAAAGAATGCCACTCAAATAAAAAACTTTTTCGGAACTATTTAAGCTATTGTTATAATGTACAGCATTATTATAACACTCGAAAAATGAAGGCCATAACTTATAATCGCCATCAAACGTTTGCAGATTGATGGGTGGCAATTTCAATTTCGGCTTATTATTTGAAATCGATTGCTCGACAGCGGTTTGTTTTAAATTGTTTACTATACTCTTTATAGAACAATAGATTTCGTCGAAGGCTATGAAACAGTTGTAGTCTGGTTTGCATTCAGGGTCTGCCTGGAGTTTTGCTACATTTAAGTCGTCGTTAGTTTGCAAAAAATCAGTGCGTAGTTGATCTAAACACACAGTAGAAGTAAGAAATCTTTTTTGCGATGCGGGTGAAGCTACTTCTTGTGATAAATCATAAATATTTTGCAGTCTCGTGAAAAATGCTTGAACACGAGCTTCTAACATCAAGATTTGCGGGGAAACTATGGGAATCGTATCTGCTTTACGTGGTAGCGTAGTTTTTGACATTTTGGACAATTGTAAGAATATTCCTGTATGAAACAATTATGTAATTCAAATGAAATTACTGCGACAATTATAGCCTATAAGAAAAAACGTATCGGCCGTAGGTATTCGTTCGAGTCAACTGTGCGCTCGAGTTGAATTGAATGAGAAGTATCTATACGTACGTATAGCTGTAGATATAATGCTATACAGATCGGTTCAAATTGTGATGAATGAATTACTGACGCGGTTAACGACGTCGCTAATACTTCTTAATGAAATTAAGATATAAATAGTGCGGTATGAACAAAAAATGTGCGAGAAATCATAAGCATTACCTGTGATTCGTATTAGAATTGCGGTTAATCAACAAAATTGGTACACTTAAACGTTTTTTAAATGAGATATTGAATTATAAGTAAATAAGTTCGCTATTACTCGCCTATCACTAACAAGACTTAGTGCGGGTGATAACAAGTATTTTGCGAAATATGCAATTTATTATTAGCGGGGTAAAGTACGAAAAAATAATAATACACAAACTAGGATGTTTAGCAGCGGTTCTAACGGGAATAATTGCAAATTTCAATAAAATATACCTGATTACGCAGCTTTAAACTAAATGAGGCGAAATGAGAACTTATATCCGGTTCGAAATGGACCATAAATAGGGGTGTACGCGCCCTTCATACGCTTTTTATGTACACTCCTCGGGAGCAGTTAGAAAGGTAGTAGATTAACGTACCTAAGTCAAGGTGGGCATAGAAAATTTGACCATTCGCATTCAAACCGTATAGACGGATATTCCCAAAGTTGTAAGCAGTGGAAACACTTACTTGTTGAGCAATCTTCCTGGATCTCTGGACTAGGCTCCTCAAGCAGCGAACACGTGGTTGATTTCCTTGGTTAAATTCACGAGTAAAACACCTTGCCTTCTCGAGATAACACTAGGGTAGATGCGTAGATACGTCTACTGTCCTTTCACGATATAATTATATAAAATAGTGTCTAAGATCAATTAATAATTCAATTAAGATGCGGAGCGAACACACGGCGGAAATTTCACGCAAGCGACACGAAAAGACAGATAGATGGCGCATACGTCACACTCGCGATTCCTAAATCTCATGCAATTAGCGGCGAATTCAAATCTAAGATCCTTGCTCTTTTCTCGTTTGTGTTATCCACGAACAACAGAAATAATCCGAAAATAAAGCAAGAAAACAAATGGCCATAACACAAACAGTCAATAATAATAGTTATAATATTCATACACTCACACCTATTATCTAGCCCAAAGTAAGCATCATTAAGAGCTTGGGTAATGGATACTAGATAACGAAGAAATTATGTAAGTAATATGTAAATGAATATGAGAATATTAGATATACAGGGTGTACCAAAAATACAAATAAAGCGAAAAGGGTGTAAATGGGTCCATTGTGTAGAGTTTATTACCAATGTATGACAACTGTAGTATGACATTATTACATGCTGAAAAAATAATTATTTTTGATAAAATAATAAAATAATCGACATTGAAGCGCAGCTCTATTCTAAGTTCATTCCCCTAACAGGCGTAATTACCTCCTACTCTTAGAAACTTTTCTACTCCTGGTAGCTAATATTTATTTGATCAAATATTAACCTAAAATAAATAGCCTATAATTCCTCAATTCTAGTATTTATTTTACTAGGCTAAGTACAAAAAAGATAAATACATATTAAATAACTTTATTGAATACTTTACAAGAATATTAAGTGAGTGAGAATCAAGTTATGTATGAGTCAACATAAAAACCACAAATAAATTTTAAAGTTGTATTGAAGTAACAATCTGAGTAGGTAGGTTCTATCTACCTAATAGCTCAGATGAACTAAGGTTTTAAGCCGTAAACCAAAAATAAAAATAATTTTAATTGAGTAGGTATGTATTTATCACACACAAGAACCCGTAAGATCGATAAATGTGGTTAAAAATTTATCACGGATCAATCAATTAGGTACTATGTAATTGTACTAGCACTATCCTACCATTTAGAAATAAAAAACAACTTACCTCGAACTAAAAACACTTTTTTCATACAACAACGCAAGGTGACAAGCAAGCTGACGGCTCACCTAGACCTGTGTCGATCGATCATTTCCCGCGACCCGGGTCGATCACGACCTATTAGGTTGGTGATCGACTCACAATGATCCGATCAAATGATCGATCGCGAGTCTCAAGTGTTTTCGAGCCGCACAACACATGATTCGGTTCTCTATGCTCACGGGTCGTGGATCACGCACGTCACGGGTCGCAACGTGGGTCTCGGGTCTTTTGGGTACTGTGTACGATTCGTGTCGCGCGCGCGTTGTTATAGCGTTATATAATGAACACATAATTATGTTTCGAGGTTATAAATAATGGTATATTTAAGTATTTGAAATATTTTTTTTTTTAAATAAATAATATATTTTATAAAGTATTTGTTCGTTTTGTGTTATTAATTCAAATTCTTTATCACGATGATAAGATTTTATCACTGTGTAAATAGAAAATTTTGTCTTTCGAAACAAAGTGAGTGATCGAGTTAAGCGCGTAAACAACGATCTCAGTGATCGAATCTTTTTTTGGCTCGCGACCCGATCACTCCTGAATGAATAGTGATCCAATCAAAGAGATTCGATCAATCACGATCGACTCAGGTCTAGTCGGCTCGTCAGTGTCACCTCATCTGTTTTCGACCTCAGTTGAATTGATCATAAGTTCATAAAGTGTAGTCGCGTATAATTTTATCTCTGATCGTCGTTATTCTTATTTAAATATTGCGAGATAATGCTATGTGTATGCCATGAGTAGGTGTGTTGGCATCGATTACAAGGACGATGACGATAATATGGTGCGAAATGCGACACAGGGCGTGTCCGTCCCGACGACGGCCGTCGTTGTTGAGGCAGCAAGGAGGAGTAGGTACACTTTGAACTGCTTCTCTAATCTTAGGGCTATGTTGTTGTAAGTGTTATGTTGTTGTGTAAGATATTCATGTGAACTGTAAAGCTGTGTTGATTGAGTTAAGTGGGCCCGCTTGTTAGGTGATAGACCTGAGTCGATCGTGATTGATCGGATCACTTTGATTCGAACACTATTCATTCAGGAGTGATCGGGTCGCGAGCCAAAAAAGATTCGATCACTGAGATCGATGTTTACGCGCTTAACTCGATCACTCACTTTGTTTCGAAAGACTAAATTTTCTATTTACACAGTGATAAAATCTAATCATCGTGATTAAGAATTTGAATTAATAACACAAAACGAACAAATACTTTATAAAAAATATTGATATTATTTTTAAAATACTTAAATATACTATTATTTATAACCTCGAAACATAATTACGTGTTCATTATATAACGCTATAACAACGCACGCGCGACACGAATCGTACACAGTACCCAAAAGACCCGAGACCCACGTTGCGACCCGTGACGTGCGTGATCCACGACCCGTGAGCATAGAGAACCGAATCATGTGTTGTGCGGCTCGAAAACACTTGAGACTCACGATCGATCATTTGATCGAATCATTTTGAGTCGATCACCAACCTAATAGTTTGTGATCGACCCGGGTCGCGGGAAATGATCGATCGACACAAGTCTAAAACAAAAGTAAAATCCGCCATTATTGTCTAAGTCCGTCCCAGTTGTAAGATCGGTCTTGCCAGCGTACGTGGTAATTTATCTACCATCATTTTATCAACATACGAAAAATAAATTGTTTTTCTTCAGTCAAATTAAATTTTTTGTCATATTTTGCTTTTAAAAATAGCAACGCATAGAGGTATTGGTCTAAAATTGTTTTGTTGCCGATAAATTGAATGATTAAGCAATATTTTCTTCACAAAAATCTACTTATAGTATTCAGGATATAACAAAGGGTATCCCCAAGGGATACCATAATTAAAAAAACGACATTTTTGAAACTAGAACTATGAACGTCAAAATGGCGGGATCGGGACGGGTTTTCTGACCTTTAATTTTAGTAAAGTAATTAATTGAAAGTAGGTACCTAATATGAACAATGTAATTCCGAAAATTTATTAATATCGTCAACTTTTAGAATCACCCATCTACAAATAGCAAAACCTGTGGGTAGATAGATTACTGTTTGTTTATAGATATTTTATTTTATAATAATAATTGGTGTTGATTATGAATGTATTCGAAATTATTTAGTGGTTTTGTTTATCACAAACGTAACAAAAATTATTGGAATGTTTAATATTAAGCTAACCTATTCAAAATAAGCAAAAGCGCCTGCCATTATTCGAAGGGCAAATTTATTCTACTAAAAGGTTTGCTGTTCATAATTAGGTAGACGTAAAAGCTGTAAATATGAAAATAATAAATAACAAAAAAACTATAAGTTATTCAAACATCGTCATGAGACTTTCCGGAGGTGTTTAATGAGTTTTAAATCTCAGAGCAGTTGGTTTAGTAAAATGATTGGTAGTTTTGTGGTAACAGCTTGATCCCGTCATCTTGATGCGTCAAAATAGCGGGATCAGTCAGTATGAACCTTTAATATCGTCTAGACTAAGAAGGTACCAAAATTATTATTTTAGGTACCAAAAGGTGCTAAATGATTAATATAAAAATAATGGAAAGTCTGTTTAAAACAAAAAGTGATCCCGTCATTCTGATCTGAAGTTCATTAAACTTCTACTCAATATGCTGCATAATAAAGTTATGCAGTTGTAAAAATTAATTTAAAACCACTCGTTTTGGTTCACAAAAGATCGTATAATACATAATGTTGTATAGGCTCAAAGTATATCATGTTGATGTAAAAAACGATAGCGCGATTCAGAGCGGTGTTACTCCATCTCGTAACGAGATATTGAACTAAGAGAGCGGAACATGGAGGAACAAATTCATTTTTATGTAAAAAGTAACGTCTGTTTGTAGACATACCATTGAGAACCACTAAATAAATGAAGCGATTTTTTACTGTGATCTATCGGGTTCCTGTGAAATTCTTCTAGTCTATTTTTGTTTGCGTTTATGAGCAAACGTCCACCCTACAATGTCGAAATATTCTATTTCAACATCCGAAACGAGTATTTTTACAAACACCTAAGATTCGGTTAAGTTGGGGCAGTGCTTTCAAATATATATATTTTTTTTTATACAACTTGATGACAAACAAGCTGACGGCCCACCTGGTGGTAAGCAGTTACCGCCGCCTATAGACACCTGCAATAACAAGGAAAAGCACTTGATATTGCAGGTGCGTTGTCATCCTGAGGCCTAAGATGAAATGCCGTAATTTTTGATTTTAACATTATTATAAATGTTTGAAAAATTACTTAGTAATTAAAATACAATAAAACTAGAAAAATTTCACGTCCTGAGGCAGGAATCGACCCCGCGACCTTTCGCAATCCGGGCGACTGCTCCGACCACTGAGCTATTCTATTTCGGATGTTGAAATATTCTATTTCAACATCCGAAATGAGTATTTTTACAAACACCTACGATTCGGTTAAGTTGGTGTCCATACCCATATTGTCATAGTGACTAATTAATAGGTACTCATTAAAGATGTAAATAGTGATTAGGCATAATGAATAAAAATAGGCAAAAAGAGGGTCAAGTAGCGGGCCACTTTACGGTATAGCCCTCGGGTATAAATAGAAAACCCGAGCTAGGCAGGCAACTTAGTACGCTGAAATAAATGGTAGGGCAAACAACCTCTCTCCGCTACTCGGCCTCGACACGCCTGGAACTGAACAACACTGGCATTTTCATTCGACTCCTCTCCTACGTGCTATTTTCCTCCAATCCCAGCAATAGAAATGTTTCGCAGACGCAATCCGAACATTTAATGGTCCTTCGTAGCTGGATAAAGAAGAAAATAGAAGATCGAATATAGAAAATAGAAGATCGAATATAGAAAATTTCTATTTTCTACATTCGATCTTCTATTTATATCTTCTATTTTCTTGGATTGGGATTGGAGGAAAATAGCACGTAGGAGAGGAGTCGAATGAAAATGCCAGTGTTGTTCAGTTCCAGGCGTGTCGGGGCCGAGTAGCGGAGAGAGGTTGTTTGCCCTACTATTCATTTGTACTAAGTTGCCTGCCTAGCTCGGGTTTTCTATTTATACCCGAGGGCTATAAAAGATCGAATATAGAAAATAGAAGAAAAAATGCCAGTAACCAGATCTGTCAGCGGGGGAAGGAAGCCAATGGAGCGTACAGTTTAGGAAGAGGCAAGAAATAAAAAAGCCACCTCCACCGAAGAATATGAAACCACGTCAATCGAAGAATCGACGCTTACGGCCGCCACTGTCATGACACAGTCAGCCGCCGTACCGTCTACCTCGAGAAGGACGACGTCGCCGCAACCGCCGCGCATGTCGTCACCGGCACCGCGAGGCTCTGCCACCAAGAATAAGTCGAAGAGAAGCAGCACACGCTCTCAACGCGCCGCGCGCATCGCTCAAGCGAAAGAAGAGTTGCTGCAACTTCAAGTCGACCTGGCAACTGCACGCCTCTCACGTATCGAGGCCGAAGAAGAAGAAGATGATGATGAAGACACGCAGATAAGTGATGCAGAGGAAAGAGAAGAACGCGTTCAGTCATGGCTAGAAGAGAGTCAACCGCCCGTCCTTAACGACGCCTCGCCGCACGAAGAACGCTGCACGACGCCAATCACGCCGCACCAACCGCCGCCCGTCGTCGCTGCATGCCCAAGCGACCAAAAGAGGAACGTCACCAAACAAGCAAACGAAGCAATCACGTGGTCACCGCCCCAAACAAGGCGATGCAATTTTCGCCACCTGAACCACCAAAATGCAAGAAAGAAACGCAGAAAACAGAAATCGCAGAACTGACCACAGCTATCACCGAAGCAATGAAGACCTCGCAACGATCACCGAGATACACCAACGAGTTACCGTACTTCACGGGCGCACATCAAGAGTGGCTATGCTTCAAAGCCGCCTATGAAGAATCTGCGACCTTTCTCACCAACGTCGAAAACTCAGCGAGACTTCGTCGGGCGCTTAAGGGAAAAGCTAGGGAAGCCGTCGAAAACCTACTCATACTACACGCTCGCCCGCAAACACGCAGAATTAGAACACCATATTAATTATTTAGAATTACTGGCAGCTTTCTTGGGCCTGAAAAGTTTTGTAAGAACAGAAAATACTTAACTGTTCAACACTGCTCCATATATATAATACCACAGCAATTACATACATTAACCGTCAAGGTGGTATTCAATTCGCAAATCTGAATTATCTGGCGCGATCCATCTGGCAATGGTGCGAGAGACGTAGCATGTGGTTGCAAGCGTCTTACGTAAATACAAAGGACAACTGCGCAGATGCTGAGTCGAGGAAAGTCAACCCCGATACGGAATGGGAACTGGCTGACAGTGCGTATCAATTGATAGTAGACCATTTTGGTTGTCCAAAGATTGACCTTTTCGCCTCTCGCAACAATACCACATCTGAGAAGTTCATTTCTTGGAAACCCGACCCTGATGAAAAACCAATTTCTTTTATGCCTTCCCGCCATTTTCATTAATATTAAAATGCGTACGAAAAATAACCGATGATAACGCGACGAGTATTTTTGTTTTCCCTTACTGGCCGTCTTAGCCTTGGTTTCCACTTCTACAAAACTAAAATAATATTGTTAAACCCTAACAAGCACCTTCTGTAATCCCATGTCATGGACCAGCACCCGCTGCACTCGAAACTTACCCGCAAAGCTCTGCGGGCGGCGTTCACACTCGCCGAGGTGTCCCACCAGAAGCCCTACATCTAATGCTGGCGTCGCTCTCAGAAAGCATCGTTAAACAGTACAGCGTTACCTTGAAACTTTGGTGGGAATTTTGTACGTAAATAATACGCATCTTTATGAAGGATCTATAACAACAAGTTTCTCTTTTTTATCACAACAATTTAGTACGGGATGCTCTTATGCTTCTTTCAACAGTCACTGGACAGCGCTTTCGGAAAAACCGGTCTACGGAAATGGCTATTCAGAAAACGATATACTTCGCTCTTGAAGCCTTAGATAATTCAGAGCGATGCACAAGTGTTTTCTGTGATCTGTCAAAAGCCTTTGACTGTATACGGCATGATGTATTGTTGCATAAATTAAAATTTTATGGTTTTGAAGGAAAAGAGTTTGACATTTTAAGAACTTACCTGAGTAATAGAGAACAATCTGTGGTAGTTAACGGAGTGCATTCCGATAAGCAAATTAGTGATATAGGTGTGCCACAAGGGTCTATTTTGGGACCACTACTTTTTTTGATATACGTGAACGATTTACGGCAATGCTTACCCGAGTGGGCTATGGTTACCCTCTTTGCCGATGATACGCATATTGGTATTAAAGCTAAAAATGACCACTTGCTGACTGAAAAAAGGAAAAGTGCTATAAATGAATTAAAGATGTGGTTTCAAACTAATGGAATATTGTTAAATGAGGAGAAAAGTAAAATCTTAAACTACAGATGCAGAAAACAAAATAAAGAAGATATAAATGACAAAGTGGTATTTCTTGGTTGTACTATTGACTCAACACTAAGTTTTAATGAACACATAGAAAAAATATGTAAAAGACTAGCAAGTGCAAATTATTTGCTATTTAAGCTCAAGTCCATTGTTGATAAGAAAACGTTATTATCGGTGTATTATGCGTACTGTCACTCTATTATTAGCTATGCAATAACAGTTTGGGGGAGTGTCCCACTAATAGAACGTATTCTAATACGTCAAAAAAGATCTATTAGAATCATAAATAGTTTGCAACGGTTTACTTCAGCAAGGACATACTTTATCAAGAATAGAATTATGACAGTAGTGTCCCTATTTATTTATAAATCACTTTTAGATATACATTCCCAAAAAGATCAATTAAGCAAAAAAATGGATACACATAACTATAATACTCGAAGTAAAGAAAGATTGCAAATACCTAGAGTAAGATTACATAAAACTAACAAGCAAGGTATCTATTTAAAAATGTACATGTACAATAAACTACCTATACACATAACTTATTTGCCGTACAATAGATTTAAAGAAAATATTAAAGTGTTCTTTGAAAGCAATCCATTTTATAGCATAGCTGAATATATGAACAGTTCCATTCTGATTGTCAATACAATGTAAAATTATATATCTATAAAATTAAATTTCTGTAACCTATTATTAATTATGATAAGTATTTTTAATGGATTTATACTGTATTTAGACGTGCCTAAGTTGCGTAATGTAACATACGGTAAATAAAGAAATTGAAATTGAAATTGAAATTCATTTTTCCTAGACAATAATATCGGCTCGGACGAGTGTACAAAAAGATTGCTAAGGGGGTTTTCAAGATAAGACCAGATCGCCCCAAATTCAACCTGGGATCAACAGTTAGTTCTCAATTACATATCTGATTGGTGTCCAAACCTTAACTTAAATATGGAACAAATTACAAATTAGTTATTCTGCTAGCACTCTGCACGCTGCAGAGCACATAGGGTTTAAACTTTTTCACTCATAAAACTCGAAAACATATTTATTATTCAAACAGGTGTTAAGATAGCGTAAAACCTCTGCCGTGGGTGGAGATCAACCCGTATTTTTTCTGCCCTTCTATCGCCAAGAGCAAGAAAAAAGTTTTATAAGAATTAAAGAATATTTGTCCTCATCACCAGTATTACAATATTATAATCCAAATATATCATTTCTATTATGTGTTGATGCAAGTAGTAATGGTGTAGGTGCAGTTCTTCTACAAAATGGATATCCAGTAGTTAACATATGACACAAAAGGTTTGGGCACAGATTGAGAAGGAAATGTATGCTATAGTTTAAGCTTGTGAAAAATTTCATTTTTATATTATGGGTAAAAATTTTCAAGCAAAATCAGATCACAAACCTTTGATACCAATTATGAAAAAACCACTGGCTGAAATACCAATAAGGCTACAAAAGATGAGATTAAGATTACAGCCTTATGATATTTCTTTAACATATAAGCCAGGATTTTTTTTACAACTAGCTGATTACTTGTCTAGAAATTATTTAAATGAGACTGTTTTTGATGATGATGATTTGGATTGTAGAAGGTATACTGTTGATAGTTCTAAAAGAAAAAATGAGTTTAAAAAGATATGAAATTTTAAAAAAGAGGCCATTAAAGACATAGATTTAATGTTACTTAAAAAATATATTTTGGAAGGTTGGCATTGTGATAGCAAAGACTTACCCAATATTATAAAACCTTAAATACGTGATGGGTTAGTTTTTAAAAATAATTGTTTGATTGTCCCAAAATCTTTACAAAAGGAAATGTTGTATAAGCTTCATTATAATCACATCGGTAGGGAAAAAACAAAAATAAGAGCCAGAGAATCATTATTTTGAATAGGAATTTCTCAACAAATAGATGATTATATAAAAAAACTGAGACATATGTATCAAATATAGTTCATAAAATGTTAAAGAACCACTCATACAACATACAGTAGTAACCAAACAAAGCATGGCAGAAAATAGGAGTGAATATTTTCCATTTACATTCAAAGGATTATTTGTTAGTAGTGGACTATTTTTCAAAATATGTAGAAGTAATTAATTTACATTCACTATCTACAATGGAAGTCATAAAAGCATTAAAACAATGTTTTTCTCGATTTGGTATTCCACTTGAATTTGTTAAACTACCGAACTCTATGGTTGGTAAAGAAACATTTCTTTTTTGAATTCTTTTTGATGTTCCATTCATATTATGTCTCTCACGTTTGTATTGTCTAATAAATTATATTTAAAAGTTTAATTTGTGAAATTCATGTTATTTACATAGTTTTAACATTGGTTATGGGCCCAGCACGCTACCACTAAACAATAATTTAGTAAATGGTCTCATGTGAGATTAGCGGATATAATATTAACACAGAAACATAAAACATAAATTAGGTTAGTTATGGGCGGAAACTGGTCCCTATCACTAAGCTCTAACAGAAAATTCCTAATGAATTCGGCTTTTTTAACAGAACTACCAAGAACATAGTATTCGGCTTCAGTACTTGAACAGGCAACATTTTGCTGTTTGTGGCTATGCCAGTTAATAATATTGTGGCCTACCTACTCCAAAAACCAGAATAAAACTTCCTATCATTTGTATCCCCCGCCCAATCTGCGTCGGATGTTATCTCAACTTTCTCACTACCTGACCTAAAATTGAGTCCATAGCTTATTGTAAAGTTTTTTTTTACATTTAATTGCTTCATTATAAGTTGTGGGTTCGTTTCGTCCTGAAAAAGCTAATTCGGTAAAATAATTTACCTCATACTCCTTAAACCATACAGGAGGATGTCTGTTACGTACAGGTCTCAAGTAGTCAGTTGTTTCTTCATTAGAAATATTGTGATCTACTTCAGGATCTGGTTGAATATTATTCAATCCCGACTCATCTTCTTCCTGTTCATCTAATGAAATTATGTTTTGATTAATAGAATTTACAATCAAGGGATCTTCAGGAGTAATAGAAGCAACAAGTGGTGTATCAATTTCATGAACAAATTCATTTGTATTAGAAGTATTCGAATTATATACAGAAACCTCAATATTGTTTAATTGAACCTCAATATCTTTAAGAGATTGTTTGTTTTTAAACTTTATTCCTCTAACATTTTCGAGAAATTCAATAGCTTTGATCAACTTTGTACCATCAGCTGGATCACCAAGTCTATAACCTTTGGTGTGATCACAATATCCTAACATAATGTAGGGTTTTGATTTGGGATCAAGCTTCTTGCGTTCATGTTGTGGAGTAAGAGCATATGCTGTGCAACCGAAGACTCGAATTTACTTTGGAACCAGTCCACAATTATTCAGGAGTAGCTCCACTCAAAGCAGCAGTTGGGTTACGATTCTTTAAATAACATAGGAAGTCTTATTCTAGTTTTTTGAGTAGGTACGGCCACAATATTATTAACTGGCATAGCCACAAACAGCAAAATGTTGCCTGTTCAAGTACCTACTGAAGCCGAATACTATGCTCTTGGTAGTTCTGTAAAAGAAGCAAAATTCATTAGGAATTTTCTGTTAGAGCTTAGTGATAGGGACCAGTTTCCGCCCATAACTATATTCAATGATAATCGGAGCACATTGAAAATGGTAGAGAATGAATGCTTCAAAAGAACGAAGCATATTGACGTTCAACACCATTTTATAAATGAGTGTGTTGAACGTAATCTAGTTTCATTAAAATACAAGTTTTCTAATGAATTAGAGGCAGATCTTTTTACGAAGGCTTTACCAAAAGTTAAACATGAATATTTTATAAGGTGCTTAGAGTTAACTTAATTTATGTTTCTGTGTTAATTTATATCCGCTAATCTCACATGAGACCATTTACTACATTATTGCTTAGAATAATTGTCTAATTGTTCGATTAAGGGGCAGTGTTAAACTACCAAACTATGGTTGGTAGAGAAACATTTCTTTTTGAATTCTTTTTGATGTTCCATTCATATTATGTCTCTCACATTTGTATTGTCTAATAAATTATATTTAAAAGTTTAATTTGTGAAATTCATGTTATTTACATAGTTTTAACATTACATAGTGATGGGGGTCCTCATTTCACATCACAAAATTTTAAAGAATTTTCAAAAACATGGGATGGGAAGTAATGGGATGGTTGAAGGGCATATCCAAACAATGAAACGAATGTTAAAGAAATGTATAGAAGACAAAAAAGATTCCTATTTAGCAATATTAGAACTAAGAAATACTCCAATTTCAAATAATATACATTCACCAAATGAAATATTAATAGGTCATAAAATTAGAGGCATAATACCAAATCGGGAAAGTCAGGTTAATATAAATTGTAAAAAAGTTCGCTCTGAACTACCTACCTAATAAAAAGACACGAAAATCAAAAATTATACTATGATAGAAATGACAACCACTTCAAAAACTCAAAATAGGAGATAATGTATTAATAAAAAATAACAAAAAGGGAATTTTTGATAGGCATGCAAAGGTAATGGGACACTCAAACAAACCAAGAAATCATATGATCTTGGTTTGTTTGAGTGTAAATGGTAATGGGACACTCAAACAAACCAAGATCATATGATCTTGGTTTGTTACATTATTACATTACATACATTATCTCCTATTTTGAGTTTTTGAAGTGGTTGCCTTCTATTAGAAGGTAGACAAGAACGAGAAAATATTTTATGTAATCAACAAAGTGTAGAAAATGATAACAACTTTAGCAATGGTAATGAAACAAATAAAATTGTAAACACAAAAACCTTTATTTCATCTGGACATACTAATTTGGACTGTAATTTAAATAATAATAAGGATAATGAAACTGTTAATACTAAAATATCGAGTAAAGGTAGGATAATAAAACATCCACAATATTTACAGGACTTTGAGCATATATATAAACAAAGTTGTTATAAACAAAGTGCTAAAATTAAAAACAGAAATAATATGTTATTATTACTTATCATCAATGTTGAGTTTAATTAATAAAAATATCGTCTGGCATGTAGACCTAGATAAACATTGATTAATCGTAAAGTTAGGTGTTCCTAACGATGTGAAATTTTGATGTTGTAATCATCGACTTTTACATTTTTTCTACGTATGCTTGTGTGTTACTAGCTAGTAGCTACTTAATTGATGGAATAAGAGGTAAGTATATAAATAATAATATTACCTAATACAGAGTTACCTACAAAATAAATAAGTAAAAATATGTTCAGATGCTCTACGTCTCTATAATGACGTTCCTTCTTAAAACCATAGTAGGTATCGGTTCTAATTCTAATTCATATTAGGATCAGCTGTCCAATCATGATACCTATTAATACGACAACAGTGCAGTTGTGAAGAATTGAAAATCATATTACGTATTATTTGAATATTAATTTCTTCAGTTAATTACAGTAAACGCAGAAGATAAATTCGTTGTGGAATTCACGCTAGTCACGATTTAGTATTGATCAAATATATCTACGTAACACATTTGAAAGCTTGTTACATTACAAAAAAAATACAAATTAAAATAATTTGAACTTGTTTGTTTTAATGTTTCATAATTCATAATGTTGTAAATTGCTAACATATTCTAGATCCTTGGGATACATTACTATTTTTTATTATTGCCTCGACGAACTGCTTTCTCGTTAGTAATACTAGCGCTTGAATTCCGATTATAGAACAGTGAGTTTTCTTCAGACATGGGTATCCGGTCCTCTTATGTTTTTCCCATGTAGGAAAGCCTCTGCCCAGCAGTGGATATGTTTAATTTTTCCGAATAGGTGATATCAGTATAGTAACTAAATAGGTAGTTATTTTTTAATATCCCCGTAATTAACTAGATAGCTAATTATAACTTAATAATTCTTAACTAATTTAGCTATTAGCACACCAAAGTATTTCTGTTAGTCATAGCTTCATAGGTTTATCGATAGCTTTATTTAGTCGAGAATGGAAAGGAGCGTCACTAATTGCATTGTGTTGAGTCATTTTCAATGATTTTCTGCGAGGCGTGTATCATTATTACAATCGCTGTGGTTTTGTAAACTGTGATAGTGGTGTTATTTACTTTAAACGGTAAACATTTAATTAGATAAGAGGAACATTTGAAATTTTATTTGTGATTTGAACTTGGTATTAATGGAGGAAACGACGTATTTCGCCCCTTCTCTCTTTGTTAATCATGGAGGTGGACCCAATCCTGTTCTTGGTGAGAAAAGTAACCTAGAAATAGCGAAATCTTTGCGAGAAGTCAACAGAATCATCGATTTTAAACGATTGAACGCGATAATTCTCGTCACGGCCCACTGGGAAGCTGATATAGTATCTATTTCGTCTAATGAACACCATGATTTGATGTACGATTATAATAATTTCCCGCCGGAATCATACCAGTACAAATACGATGGGCGCGGGCACCCAATTTTGGCGGGAAAAATTAGCGACGCGCTGTCAAAAGCGAACATTATTTCAACGCTTGATGACAAAAGAAGTTGGGACCATGGAGTTTTCATACCGATGATGCTGATTCGTCCAGAAGCAGATATCCCGATAGTGCAAGTGTCTATATTGAAAAATCACGATGCGAAATTACATTACGAGATCGGGAAAGTACTGTACGAATTCCGTAAAGATGGAATAGCTGTTATTGGCTCTGGTTTGTCCTATCATAACATGGCGCGATTTAAAAGTAGTAGAAGTGAGATTGGTGGTCCTGTAGAGAATTTGTGCTTCAATGATTTTCTTACACGAGTTTGTACGGGGGACGAGAAAGTAAGAGCAAGCATTGTGTCGTGGAACGAGCAACCAGGCGCCTGCGACAGCCATCCAAGAGGTGAAGCAGACCATCTGATGCCTCTCATCGTCGCAGCAGGAGCCGGGGGTCCTTCCAAAGGCAGAAAAGTATTCGATTCGGTTTACCGCGATAAATTCTTGCTAAGTGGTTTTGTTTGGGAGTGAGAAAGACTGAATAGTTTAATAAAATTGTGTTTGCTAATATTACTGTTTCTTTATTTCGTTCTTAATTTGAATGTAATACCTACTATTTAGTTATTACTCTTTATACATTGTCACCTGAGTCAGTGCGAGTCGGCAAATAATATTTCCAAGGAAACTACCTATGAGGGTACCTACTATACCTATTTGTTTTGTTGTTTTTTTTTCAACTACCTGTCCTAGACGTCCGCTTTGGAACAATGTTAAATAGATATTTAGGTAACTATATTTTTAATGTTCTCATGTGTGTTTTTAAATTCATAATGAGAATAAATGTCATAAACCATCTAAATATTCTCTATCTATGCTAATAAAATATTAAACACGCGCGTTTAGTTCTTTACCGATTGCGGTAATTTCCATCATACCACATTAACACCAAAGCAAAACCAAAAACCGGCCGACCGGTACATTATCTATAGACAAGCGTGTATCTGTTTCCGTTATCCTTATAGGTGCTGCCACACTGCTGTTAAAAAATGTTAACTAACGTTAGTAAACATTTGTTAAGAAACATACGATCACAATGTTAAAAAATGTTTTCATGTTAGATAATGTTAGTAAACATTTCTGAACTAAGTAATTAAAATATAAAACTAGAAGAATTACACGTCCTGAGGCGGGAATCGAACCCGCGACCTTTCGTAATCTTCGAATACTCGTTTCGGATGTTGAAATAGAACATTTCGACATTGTAGGGTAGACGTTAGCTCATAAACGCAAATACAGATAGACTAGAAGAATTTCACAGGGATATCCCAAGTCCGGGAGGCTCAGTTGGTTAGAGCAGTCGCTCGGATTGCGAAAGGCCGCGGGTTCGATTCTCGCCTCAGGACGTGAAATTTTTCTAGTTTTAAATTTTAATTACTAAGTAATTTTTCGAACATTTATAACAACGTTAAAATCAAAACTTAAGAATTTCTGAACTAATTAACAAATTGTAACAAAATTTGTGATCTAAACTTTGTATACTTAAACATAAGATATCCTACAATACACTACGATTGTTTTATTTGTCTATGGCAGATTCTATAATAGGATATGGTGTTTCTAGCTATGGAAGAACATTCAAAACATATTTAAAAGATATTTACAACTTGCAAATAACATTGTTAAAACCCATAGTACCGTTAAAAATTAAATACAAGTATAAAGTTGATTATGAAAAATTGTTCCAACATTGTAACGTCATGAATGTTTATGAGAAAATTGAAATGGCTTTAGTATCTGAAAACTTTGAAAAAATACGTCAATTAAAAAAAAGATAAAGGTTGAGTAACATTCGTAAACTACAAATAATAAATAAATAATAATAAATAAATGTGTTTTATTTCAGTAAATCTTTTACAATTATGTTTCCGGGGCTTCCCAGAAAGTAATCCGAAGATACTTGTGTTGGGAGAGCCTCGCTCTTCCTATGTAATATACAATTTAGATTTACATTATGTTAAGAAATCAACAAAAAAAAATCCTAATTAATCTGAAAGTAGTTCTAGTTTTATATAAAGTTAAGTTTATGTTTGTTTTAATAATTACATTAAAAATATATGTATAAAAGTAGTTTTCAGGAGAATTTAATGGGTTGTGTGTGTGTTGTGTGTGTGTGTGAGTGCGTGTGTGTGTGTGAGAGTATGTGTTTTGGGTGGATGTGTGCACGCGTGCGTGTGTGTGGTGTGGGTGTGGGTGCATGTGTTTAGTCAGAGTGTGTGACCGAGTGCGTGTGTGAGTGTGCATATGTATGAATTGAGTCATGTATACCAACCTATTGATTTGTGTTGTGTCTTTGTGTATATAATAAATTAATGTTAGGTTCGATTCTTCCTTACTAAAATGTTTTCGACGTCTTCGTAACCAAGAGCAGAGAGCCATGTGGTCAGGGTTTTTTTACACTCAAACAGTTGCATAGGATAAATATTAAGTATTCGATTTATTTTATTATACGCGTTAGGGGCTTGAGCTATATATTGCCGAGTGGCAAAAACTGTACGTGCAGGGTGTGTAGTAGCCACTATATCACACCGTCTTTTCCCAAGTTTTGTATGATCAAAAGGTAATGCTTTGTGATATCTAAGTATCATGTGTAAAATATAAAGTTTCCAAAATATTAATACATTTGAGTTATATAAATTTAACAATTATTATGGGAAAAGAGTTTGGTTGTACATCCTTCCCTGTATACTTGATAAATATGCCAAAGAAATAATAAATAAATTAAGTAATAAAAATATCAATCAAGTGAAGCGAATTTTAAAATGCTATTACATATCTGGAAAGTGTATAGACAAGGATGTAAAATAAAATAAAGCTAGAATGATTGCTGCCTACCTAACTAAATTATAGAATAAAACATAATACATAAAATAAATATAAATAAAATATAACCATGAGTAACTCCCCAGGGATAGCTTTGGGTAATCTTTAATTTTAAGATTTTTTTTATATCTCGGGTAATATTGTTTTGTACGTGTGCCTACTTTAAGTGAAATAAACAGATTTAAATTTAAATTTGTTTGTATACATATAATCCATATATACAAACAGGGTGCAGGGATAGCCTGTAAAGCGAACGAGCCGATTTTTCAAATGTTATAAATGTTTGTTAACATTTTGCATCAGTGTAGGAGCAATTAAAACATTTAACAATTCCTAACAGAATGTAACAACTCCTAACATTTGTTAGTAAATGTTAGTAAGACCATGGACCAAATTACTTCTATCATCCTTGGTAAGACATAGTGTGTTGGGTGGTAGACCCATATGTAGGGTCGCCTGGGTGGGTACCACCGCCTTTCTTATTTCTGCCGTGAAACAGTTCGCTGTGTTTCGGATTGAAGGGAAAGGTAGCCAGTGTAATTACTGGGCATTGACGGCATTTCATTTTAGGCCTCAGGATGACAACGCACCTGCAATATCAAGTGCTTTTCCTTGTTATTGCAGGTGTCTATAGGCGGCGGTAACCGCTTACCACCAGGTGGGCCGTCAGCTTGTTTGTCATCTAGTTGTATAAATAAAATAAAAAAAAAAACATTTTTTAACAGGAGTGTGGCAGCACAAAAAAATCACATTTGTTGTATGGGAGCCCCATTCAATAGTTATTTTATTATTTATTAGTATTTGTTGTTATAGCGGCAACAGAAATACATCATTTGCGAAAATTTCAACTGCCTAACTATCACGGTTCATGAGATAAAGCCTGGGCCCCGATCGCACTAATTTACAATGTATTTACCAAAGGTAAACCAAAGTATTCATAGCTGTGTATGATTGTATCTATTTTGGTTATACGACATGAAGTACAATCGATATTTTTTGATTTCGTTTTTGCTGTGTTAAAATTGTATCGCAATGACTTCATTCAATATTTGATTGATTTTTACTTGGATATAAAAATCAACAACTTTTTAGTTCCCGTTCACGCCGTGCTCGTCGTCGGAACGCTGGTGTCGCCAACGGTTGTCAAACAAACGCCAAAACCAAAACGTATGACAGCGCTGCCGGCCGACAGCCACCAATTCATGACTGCTGAATTTAGAGAATCGCAGAGCAGTGCGAGTAGTCTCAGGCGTAAAATGTATTATTATCTTATCTTAAAAATAATTCTTGACTTAGGAAAAGAGAAAAATAAAACAATTGTACTTAGTAAAAAAATAAATTACCTATATAATTTTCTTACAATGTATTAACTCTTATTATCTAGTTTGTGTCATACTGTCATCTTTATTAAAAAAAACAATACAATCTTTCAAAAAGATTTTTTCGCTGTAGGACACGTCATTGTCATCACAGTTCAACTCATAGATGTAACATCATATTATAACATATCCTGCACTTGTAGCATTTATTCAATCTACTTTATGCTTGTAGCACGGACTGTAGACAAAATATCTTCCCACTACTTTTTTCCATTTTAGAGAAGACAAAATTGCGTTTTTTTGTTTCTTCTCAAAGAGAGAGACAATCCTTTGTCCACTCCCCAGAGTTTGCCAGTGAAAGATTTTTTTGTTAATTTTCCCTGTGTAGGGACGGCAAGGGGTATCAAGCCTATACAACCATTTCTTAAGTATTTTCTTTAATTCTGCAAATATTGCATTAAGATCTTGATGCAACACATTGCAATGCATCTTGGGAGAGAGTTTTTTGGGTCAGTCAAAGGGAACTGAGACCATACAGCCAATGACCTATAGATAGAATAAAATTAAACAGAACATACCCAAAAAATTAAAAGTGGCATAATTCTTCTATTTAGTATAACATCATTTTTCTTAAGACACCAATTCAGGTACAGTATAACAATAAAGTACAGTTGACAGCACAAAAAGTGTTTGACCTTAGACCACCCTTACTTCTTTTAACAGAGAGGTGCCTATTGTAGAGGTGCACCTACTTAATGTGCTGCCATCTGTACATAGGGTTAGAAACGGATATAACTCTGCAATGCAATACAGTTTCCACAAAACACTTAAAAAATGGTTCCGGAAGCATTTACAAAAAATAAAAAATGCAATGAAAATACCCATGATGTCCTGGTTAATGTTAGTTCATTTTGGCAGTAACACCATTAAATACCTATTTAAAATAAGAAGAAAATAACCACTAAACTAACCCAGGGGCCATAAAATAAAATAAAAATACACAAAAATTGTTCTAAGTATGTCACATAATTATGTTGTGTAGTAACTTGTTCTAATATTAGACACAAATTTAAAAAAATTACCTTACAACTACCCAGGACATAAAATTAAAATTATTCTAATATACAAATAAAAAACCATTTTTTATTATAAGTTTTAGAATAAAAATTGTTCTAACCAATGTTATACTATGATTTTTTGCCAGTCCTACATATATACATAAAAGTGTTACAAAATCATAACGGGCTTGATCCAATTAAAGGAGAATTTTTTAAAAAAAGGGAAATTTTAACTAAATATATTGGCTAGTCACAAACATAATTATGTACACACTTCTGCAGAAGCTGCAGATCAAGCAAAGCACTTAAACATTTGTGACAATTTAACGTATTTTAATATGAATAATATTCCAAATAATGTTATATGCTTGATGTGCAGCTATCTCTACTACTATATAAAATCTTTTTTATTTACTAGGTTTTATTAATCCTAGGCCTAAAATTTGATAAATTCAACAGTAAAATGCATATTTTTTAGAAGACAACTCATTATAAAATTCTTTATGAATGCTTGATTAATCTTTCCAAACAAAGGCACTCAACCTAAATGTCCTACTCATGTCCCAGTTAAATATTCTAGTACCAGCATTGGGACCTCCAGCACCAGCTATCACAATCAATGGCATGAAATGCTCGGCAGCTCGTATAGGATGTGCCTCTGTAGCACCCGGCTGTTGTCTCCAAGCTATCAAGCCTTCTCTCCTCTTTAATTCATCTTCTGCTGTACAAACCTTATTTAAATATTCATCAAATTCCTTGTTGACAACTTCTCCTGTCCGTGCATACATAAACTCTCTCATATTATGATAGGACATGCCAGAACCAAGTACAGCAATACCTTCTTTCCTGAACTGGTATAATGCTCGGCCTAATTTGTAATGCTGCTCAGGATCCTGATTGCTGAGAACAGATATTTGTATTATTGGAATATTTGCCTCTGGATTAATCAGCATCATTGGCACAAAAACTCCATGGTCCCATCCTCTTTTTGGATCTAATTTTGAATTAATTCCTTCTCTTTTTAATACTTCTTGAATGCGACTTGCTAGCTCGGGATCTCCAGGTGCGTCATACTTGTACTTGTATGATTCTGGAGGGAAGCCATAGTAATCAAAATATAAATTATGCTTTTTACCTGAAGATATAGTTACGGAGCTCTCTTCCCAATGGGCAGTTACTAGAATAATTGCTTTAGTTTCAGCTAAATTAAGGTGTTTCTTCACTTCGTCTCGCAGGAAAACAGTAAGTCCTACGTGGTCTTTGTCTCCAAGAAGAGGTAGAGGACCTCCGCCGTGGTTGACGAAGAGAGCTGGTGCAGTAACTGCCATATTTCGAAAGGAACCAGAGAAATAGCGTAAAATATTCATAGACACTAATGACATAAACACAATGAACACCACTTGAACTAATATAGACAATGTATTTAAAAATATCATGAAAATTATTATTTGTGCATAAATTAGACGCGAAAACAATAAACTGCTTAATCACTAATTAATTCTAGAAGGCTACAATTACAATTTTTTGTTGACTTTTTCCTCGTCTCGAGTCACAGATTAGAAAGAGTATAACTTGACAGTAAATAAAATGTCAACTTGTCATTAGAATGGTCATTATTACAACAATGAGGTAATAACAATGAGGAAGGATTATATGGAGATGCTCTGTTCCATCATAACGTGAGCGTGAGTATAGAAATATCTATCATATCGACATAAGAACGTCAAACGTCATGTCTCTTTTTAACCAAGCAAATGTTGCATTTGAAAAGAGGGATAAATATTACGTGTTGAGTACTTCTTTTCGCAATTCTTGTCTGTGACGTCATTAGCATGTACCTTTGAAGCCAGTCTGCGCCAAGTCACGTGGTACATTTGCTGTCACACACAATAACATAGTGCGGTCTTTACGATCTTGAAGTATCGATAAAATAAATATTTTTTTATTTGCTAAAATATAATAAATAAATGTGAAGGTATGTACATACTTAAGATGGAGTTAAATAATATGTTTTGTGTGTATCGAATATATTTCAACAATATAATGGTGTACAAATGTTGGTTAGGCTTAAATTTGGTTCTAAAAAAATAGATTGCCTGGAACGTTATTTCGGAGTTTTGAATTACCTATACAATAAAATAGAATACTACCTATAAAATAAAATACTAGAGAAAATACATTTCTAACCATCTTTTTCGTAAAATCAACAGTTTTGGTGTACGAATGCCTGGAAGTGTAGTCCAACGTACGTTTGGACAAAAACTTTACTTCCCTATCACCTTTAGAAATAGTAAGTGGCGTATTTTTTTATCGTGATATCCCCAGTATATATATGTATATTTTTTTTTTATAGAACTGGATGACAAACAAGCTGACGGCCCACCTGATGGAAAGTGATAACCGCCGCCTATAGACACCTGCAATAACAAGGAAAAATTACTTGATATTGCAGGTGCGTTGTCATCCTGGGGCCTAAGATGAAATACCGTCCATGCCCAGTAATAACACTGGCTACCTTTCCCTTCAATCCGAAACACAGCGAACTGTTTCACGGCTGAAATAAGAAAGGCGGTGGTACCTACCCAGACGACCCTGCATACGGGCCTACCACCTAGTAAATAAGTAGTATGAATACAAAAAAAAATCGTGGTGGTTTTTTACCTCAAGGTAGTATGGAAATAAGTTTTTTTACCCACAAATGCATGTTGAACTACACTTTGCGGCGCCCGTACGCCAGAGCTATAGATTTTACGGAAAAAAAGGTAATGACAAAATGTGTAGGATTCTTTGTCTTATTTAATTTTGCAAATAAATATTTTTATCGTGAAATTATTCAGAGATTATTCAGACTGAGAAGCTCGGTGGCGTAGTGGTTTGAGCGCTCTGGTTTCGTTTACGAAAACAAAGCAACTTTTGCCATGGTCGGTCCCGGGATGGGTCAACCAAAATTTCTAATCTCGAGCTCCTCCGTGCTTCGGAAGGCACGTTAAGCCGTTGGTCCCGGTTGTTCCTGCAACCGCTTTAACCCACCAAACCGCATTGGGCCAGCGTGGTGGTATTATGGACCAAGCTCCTCATGTGTTTCTCCCATGTAGAAAGGCCTGTGCCCAGCAGTGGGACGTATATAGGCTGGTGATGAATCATCATCATGTGGTGTGTGTTGATGAATGAATGAATGAATTTATTCAGAAACAAGATACTGTCAAATACTTACTTTTAGCCGTAATATTTCCAGTATGATGGCACGAGTAAAAATAAGAGGTGACAAAGTTGAAATTCGGAAAAAACACATTAAAATCTATAAAATTACTTTAAAACTCCCGGAATAATTTACGGGTAAAATATCACTTAAGACTGTAATATACAAGGTAATTCAAAATCGAGTTTTAGCTAGTCTTTTTTGTCAAAGGATATTTTGTTGTTGTTACGTTGTAATTTATAAGTTCTTTTGAAATTAGCCACGTAAACTACTTACTAAAGAAGATTCTTATATATATTTTTTTCATTAATAATAAATAAACCTATCTTTGTTACCTTCATCCATATGTTTTTAAATTTTATATCGACAACAGATGCACATAGAGAGTTACAACACTTAAGAGGCAGCCATCTTTAGTGGTCCAAGGAACTTTAGGTAGGCACGCGAAGTAGGTAGTTGGGGCCAGTCCATAGTATTTCTTTGTCATAGAATAATAATAAGTCACGCGCTCACGCGTTATGTCAGTGTCGGATCCACGAGGATCCACGCCACGCGCTTGTATGCTATAGAATACGAACCGAAAGCACTTCGCGCGGCTGTCGATAAATTGCCGCAAATCAAAGCATTTCATTGCGACAAAGTTCGTGGGATTGGCTAAACTTCGCGCGCTTAGTTGACTGTTTCCGTTGTATATAATGTACTCAATGGTTGACTGCGATGCGAGACGCCGAGCAGTTTGATTGAACGTGTTTCATATAATGATTCGTGTTAATTATGGATTGCAGTAATGATCGGATTTGTAAGAGTTCTTTACCCTTTTATTTATGTTATTCAAATAATGAAGATGCAGTAAATAATTATTTGCCGACATGTTTGTCGCTTTAATTTTTATTCTTAATAAACATATTATATTAGAACTTATACAGGTGGTGCCGTCAATGCGACAATAAATTTAAATATGAGCTATAATAGAAATAGTTTGCTATTTTCAAAAATATCGTACTCATTTGATAATTTCATGACATCTGAGGGCCTAGACAAGATGCCATTTGATCGCTAAATGGAAAATGTATGGGATTTGACATGTATGTACAATCGAAAGAGCTTGCGTCAAATCCGTTAATTCCGTAATTTTCCGTGTAACATTGGCAGCATTATTTCATACAAATGTCATGAAATTATCAAATAAATACGATATTTTTGAAAGTGGCACACCAGTTCTATGGACTAATATAGCCCATGTTTAAATTTATTGTCGCATTGACGGCACCAGCCTGTATATATTTTTTAAAAAGCACAACAAATTATGTGTGTTCTTTTTTAAGAAGGCATCCTCATTGACCTAATTATTGGAGTAAAGGTTTGTAATTGGTGGTTGTTATCATAAATAAATAAAAAAATGTAATACAGCGCGACGATCGCCTTTTTCATTTTTATCCTCGAAATGAGCTATCGCGACGTAGCGAAGTGTTTTCATGATGTGGCCACCGCCCCGACCGGGGCTCGAGCCCGGTAATCCTGGCCGAGTAGCCTGTAGTTAGGAGTACGGACAACTCAATACCGTACAGTAAACAACAGAACTCGATCAACATTTTAGTACCTTGTCACAATAAAGATTGTCATTACACTTGACATTTTTTTATGAACACTGTGACTTTGAATGAGGTAGGTGTGTGTGACATAGACGACGTTGTACTAAAGGTTAATCGACTTTTATTGCTGACCAAACAAAAACATAAATACAGTAGTTCACACAAAATGGCACAGCGGCAATAAATTTTCTATGTATGTATCTTTTAAACATTTATTGCTATGGAAAATCCTCTAATCGTGTGAAAAAACTGACAATTACAAACACAATAAAGCTGAGCGCGTCCGTGGGCTTTAGCTCTAGATACCAACACGTGTCCCCTTGGTAGCGCTAAATGCTCAGTACATTACCGGTGGTAGGTTTCGACCGCGGCTGGTAACCACCCTCCAAGCAAAGCCTAGACGCCATGCGACTCATGTCGTGTTCAGGCTTGATGCCTGGTGTTGCCGTTCTGGGAGGGGAGTCCGAGCAGTTGCGCTGTAGAGTTAGCCGGTTTCGGTGCTGCGTGATTGCTGCGCTGGGTGACTGATCGCGGAGGATAGTGGGATCCTGAGCACGGTTTTTCCGCTGGCCGACCGCAGGTATTAGGGGGCCCAATTAGTAGGTTAGCCACCTATGAAAGGCTGCCCCGCCAACTCGCGAAAAATCCCAGGGTGCGCCATCGTGCCGGTTGGCTACCGGATGCGAGGGCTTGGTGGACTACTTGGGTGTGGTTGGTTGCGTCAGGCTATGGAATACTTTATTCCATATTCTGACGTATCACACCAGTTCAGCGCCCGCCCGTGGTTTAACGCGGATTGTGCTAAAGCCGAGGCTTAAGCATTCCGCTTACCAATCCTGGGCGGATGCTCGAGCACGTAAATTACAAAACGTTCGGAAACTGAAGAAGGCCTATAACAGTGCCGCCAAATCCTGCAAAGGTGTTCTTTGCAATGCCCGCTTTAACCACATTGGTCGCATTGGTACCAGATTGGCCTCCTTTCCGCCCGGGAGCAAAGCTTTCTTGGTCCCTGGCCAAGTCAGTCGAAGCTTAATTTTGTCGGTCGTCGCTACCACCTTTAATTAAGCCTGACGGGTCGCTAGCTCACACCGCCAAAGAGAAGGCATCTTTGCGAATAACTCGCAACCAGATGCTGCTGGCGTAAATCCACCTAAGTTACCGCTGTGTTCTTCTGTGATGTCAGAACTTCACATTCACCAAAAAGAGGTACTCAAAACGCTAAGCGTTCTAGATGTAAATAAAGCTAGTGGCCCTGATGGCATTCCAGCTATTGTGCTGCAAAATTGTGCACCGGAGTTGTCACCCATTCTGACTCGCCTGTACCGTTTATCCCTTAGAACCGGACAAGTTCCGAATGCCTGGAAGGTTGCCAATGTCCAACCAGTACCAAAAAAGGGTATCCGTGCCGATCCTGCCAACAATCGCCCAATCGCAATCACGCCCATACTCTGTAAGATAACGTGTATTGAACAACCGTCTCCTAGCTTACCTTGAAGATAACGATCTCCTCGGTGACCGCCAGTTTGGCTTCCGCCGTGGGCGGTCTACCGGGGATCTTCTTGTGTATGCTACTCACTTATGGAGCGAAGATAGAGAAACACGGCGAAGCTCTCGCCGTTTCCCTCGATATCTCCAAGGCTTTTGACAGGGTCTGGCATGCAAGTCTTGTTGGCAAACTTCCATCATACGGAATCGCTACCGGACTTTGCAACTGGATTGCGGATTTCCTAGGGGGCAGATCAATTCGGGTAGTCATTAATGGCTCCTCGTCGGATCTGCTTGGTATCAGATATGCCGGTGTCCCTCAGGGTTCTGTCCTCTCCGCAACTCTATTCTTGCTGCATATCAACGACCTGCTTTCAATTTCCGGTATTTTTGGGTACGCGGACAACAGCACAGCTTCGGAGAGGTACTTGTCCGATGCGAAGTCTGGAGCTGATATCCGATCTTTGAGGGAGGTGATGGCGGAGGGAGTGAATGCAACCTTGGAAGCTGTTTCCCTCTGGGGTGAGGCCAACTTGGTTAGCTTCAATCCGTTCAAAACGCAGGCATGTCTCTTCTCGGCGAAACGGAGTCCATTTCATCTGACTCCGACTTTCCGAAATGTCTCCGTTCCGGTTAACGACCATCTGGACCTCTTGGGTCTATATATCTCTGCCAATCTCAATTTCGGTCGCTACATAAAATCCATTGCTGAAACTGCAGCCAAAAAACTTGGCATTCTTTCAAAGGTGAAACGATATTTTAAATCTGAGCAGCTCCTAAGCCTTTATTAAGCCCAAGTACGCTCCTGCATAGAGTACAGTTGTCACCTTTGCGACGGATCTGCACGTTATCAGTTAGATGCACTGGATTCGGTGGAGCACCGAGCGAGGCGACGCATCGGCAGTGAGGCAGTCGCTGAGGCTAATCTCCAGAGCCTTGACCACCGAAGGCGTGTAGCTTGCCTCTCGGTCTTTTATCGGTTGCATTTCGGAAAGTGTGCGAAGGTTCTTCATAATTTGATCCCCCCAGCCCATTTCCACCACCGGACGACCAGGCACGGCGAAGGCTTTCACCCTTACGTTGTGGATATACCTCCCATCCACACGAAGCGCTTTGCTTCCTCTTTCATTATACGGACAGCTAAGGAGTGGAACTCGTTGCCAAGGTCTGTTTTCGCGGATCAATATAATCTGGATATCTTTAAGGCCAGAGTGAACAAGCATCTTCTCGGCGAGCGTGTAACATCTTAGGCCTCATCTTCGCTTCACATCAGGTGAGATTGTAGCCAAACGTTCTGCCTATCATAAATAAAAAAAACAAACAGGCAAACACGCATCCACACGCTCGTGTGTTATTAAAAGTCTTTGTTTGCCAAGTGTGTGGATCTGTCATTAAGTAGGTATGGCCTGCCGCTTGCTATACACGCTACTCGGTGAAGAGGTCCCGGGTTCAATTCCCGGTAGGAGCATTTGTTTACGAGTCATGGATGTTTATATGTTTATTTAGTATATTTCTAACATTTATATACATATTATTATCATTATTTCACTGTTATCTAGTATCCATAACTTAAGCTCTTAATTATGCTTACTTTGGGCTAGGCTAGATATTAGGTCTGAGTGTATGATTATTATTAGAAAGAAAGAAAGAAAATGCGTTTATTTGGCACATATCACACACAAGTATACACAACAATAAAATCAATACAGGCACATAATGTTTACAAATATTCTCTTCTTACGTGTAACATTTGATGACCTAGAAATGATATGTAACCAAAATGGTTACCACTCAGCTATATGTCAAAGGATGTTAGATCCTTTGACGCTGGTTTTCAGTGGAACCAGTTAACCCTATTATATATATTTCTATAGAATAAACTAAACTATTATAATACACTTTCACTTTAAACTATATTCATATTATTCCATAATTATAAATATAAATTCAACTATTATTATATGAGGTAATAATTAGTATATTATTAGTTAAAATATAATTAAAATATAAATATATATCAATACATATATAACAACATATATATTTATTATATAACATTAAATTACTAAAATAAATATTTTATTTATATTTTCCTTACAATTTTATTATGCATTATGCTTTACGTATAGCTGTTGACAGCTCACGTTCGGCACATCCACTATAATGTCTGACTTGAACCAAAACATAAACACAGAAGGACTGCTTATGCGACAGAGAGTTGTTTTTCCATTAGATTTTTTTTAAGATTCTGCCTAAACGCTGAGACGGATTTAGCATTTCTAATTGGTGGAGGAAGGTTATTCCAGCACTTTGTGGCAGCATACCGAAAGCTACCACGAAAGCTAGCCGATCTGTGCTTTGGACATGTTAATCGTGATGCGAGTCTAGTCTTACGCTTTGTGAACGTCAGTTTCTCGAACAGGTACAGTGGTTGCCTGCCATTTATTATACCGAAAAGTAATGTAGCGAAATGCAAAGTTCTCCTGGCGTTCATATTTAACAATTTATGCTTATTCAAGAATGGAGTAATGTGAGAACGACAAGGAATTGAAAAACAAAAACGAGCACAAGCATTTTGTACTCGCTGTATTGTTTTCTTCGTACGGGCTAGCAAACATTCACCAAAAACAGCGTCACCATAGTTTAGTTTAGAAAGGATGAGTGTTTCACACAGTTTTACACGCATGTCGATGTTTATGTATTCCCGAATTTTGTGTGAAACTTTAAGCCTGAAGAAACAGTTGCGCATTACGTTCTGTACATGCTCCTCAAATTGCAGCTTTTCGTCCATAAGGACACCCAAGTTACGTGCCTGAGGTACATATTCCAGTTGATTACCCATTATAGATATATGCAAATTTCTATTTTTGATGATATTTACTATATTTTTTGTACCTAGTAGCATAAATTTTGATTTGTCAGAATTCAAAACCAAATTATTGCGCTCACACCAAACAGCCACTCGATTCAAATCTTCGTTTATTTTATCCACCGCTTCAACAGTCTTGTCAGGGGTGAATGAAATATACAACTGGAGGTCATCTGCATATAAATGATAATTACAGTTATCTATCTCGCCAATTATGTCAGCGGTATACAAAATAAAAAGTACTGGACCCAAAATAGATCTCTGTGGAACGCCCCGGTCTACAGCTAAAGTTCTAGAAACGTTGATTTTACCATCCTTATCACGTGTCTCAACATACTGTGCGCGATAACAGAGATAGCTTGTAAACCATTGTAAAGCATGAGAATCAAAGCCATAGTATTTGAGCTTTGACAGCAAGAGATCAATGTTTATTGTATCGAACGCGCGTGAAAAGTCCAGTAATACCAATATGGTACCTTCACCGGTATCTTGTGCTGTTAGAATATCGTCAACCACATCTACTAAAGCTGTAGTGGTGCTACGAGTCTTCCTAAAGCCAGATTGTTTCATGGGTAGCATATTATTCATTTCAAGATATTGAGTCACTTGCGAACAAACAGCTCTTTCTACAATTTTAGACATGAACGGCAAAATACTGATTGGTCTTAAATCTTTATATTTAATAGGGTTTTGTATTTTTGGTATAGGTCGAATAACCGCAGTTTTCCATTGATCGGGGAAGACACCAGATACGATTGACTTGTTTGCAATAGCTGTTATAGACGCCAATGTACGAGGCAATGTTAAAAGAATCATATCCAACGTAATTCCATCAGCACCCTGTGCATTAGTTTGTATTGATTTAATTATATTGCACACAGTAGATTCTGATACTGGTTTAAGTTCGAAGACAGCAAGACCAAACCTAGCGCTGGTTAATTTATTTATTAACGTTAATTCTGCGTTCTTTTTTCCTGGTACTTTTAAAAATTGTTCGTTCATACTGTTAGGTTCACTTAAATGGTGAGGCAAGTCCGAATATTTATCTTTAAAGTTACTAACGTTACGTCTTATATTTTTCCACAACAATTTTGGATCTTTTAAGTGTGAAACGATATGTTGATTAAAATACGCGGTTTTCTCCCTACTAATTGCTGCGTTGACAATAGATTTTAGATCCTTATAATACCTTACATGTACGTCCTGTTTTGTTGATTTACTTCTTTTGTATGCTTCATCTCTTAATTTAATCATTTCTTTGATATTGTATGTTATCCAAGGGTAAGAGCGATCCTTGATGTAGATTTTCCTCACAGGAGCATATTTATCAAATAAGTGAAGTACGTAACTATTAAATTCCTTCATCATAATATTTACGTCATCATCGCGTAGACTATCCCATGGAATCAAATTGTTGTCTATGTTAAATTGATCAATATCAATATATTTTAATGGTATACATTATCCATTGTGAGGGTGGTTTTTCTTTTTTTATGTTAAGGTTAAAAGTAATGAATGCATGGCTACTAAGTTCTGGTATATGATTACATGTATATGAACACTTACATTGAACACAGGAAGGTTAGAACACACCAAGTCTATTAAGGTTTCGCTATGATCCATAATGTGAGTAGGTTTATCCACCCATTGTGTAAGATTCATACAGTTTAGTAGATCAAAAAGTATTATTATTATTATAATTAAAAATTCGGTCCCAGCGAACTTTGTGTTATAAAATTGGTGTTGTTTTATAAACCAAGTGTTTGTGTTTCAACTAAAAAATATGAGAATAAAAGTGATTTTGGTGTGAAAGACGATTAGAACTTTTTTGTGGTTATCCACCTCATCAAATAGCATCGTATGGAAATTGTCTTCGTATAATTTGCGTCAAATTCTCCCACGATCCATTGAAATGTGTAACGTCAGCAATTTAATGCAATAAATGAAGAAATAAAGAAATATTTAAAATATGGCTGTATGAGTATTAGTTTCCTTAGCCTTCTCATTACAGGAAGAATTAACAAAAAAAAGAGAAATAGCATCAGTAAGCGCGAAAGAGAACGAAAAAAGGTTCGAGCAAAAATGGCGTCCTTCTGAGTGGTCCTTTTCGCACATAGCATAATTTTGAAATTTTCACAATATCAAAGAGTTTTCACATAGATTTACTTTCATATTTTGTTCAGTAAATGGACTTCTATTAAAAAAAATATTACTGAAGGAACAATTGCCTAATATCGCAATACATAAATGAGAATAATGTCTTTCAATGGGCGAGGCATTTATTTATTTAAAAATCTAAATAGATACACGTCGTCGCGTATTGCTATTGTATTTTAGTGTAACATTATCGTGTAAAGTGCAAAAATGGACAAGAAAAATAAGAAGAAAGTAGTAATTAAACGGAAAAGTGATGATCCTGTGGAGTCCGAAAAGAAAGTGAAGACTATGGTACACCGGGCTAAGGTTGATAGTGATAAAGATAAAGTTGAAGTTGTGAACCAAGTTGTGGAGGTTCCCGTCGAACAAGGGCAGCAGATAGTCCACACAGGTCAGCTCGTCGAAGGGAACTTCGAGCAGCCTGTATTTGTAAATATGAAGGGAGAGCCAGTTCAGTTAGGTGAGTATCTAATTTAGAAATAGTTACTTTTAAAAAACATAATATACACGGAGCAAATCATAAATTTAATAATTTACCCCTATATGCATCAGGTTCCAGACTCAATTAATTTTCAATTGTCATAGCCCTCCGGTGAGATAACACCGCTTGACGGACTAATAAGCTATGAGCTACTCTAGGTATACTGTAATTTACAAAAACAGGTAGTTTACTTTTTTGAATAGGTACTTTTTCAATAGTTTTAAATTATTGGTATTTTTTAAACTTTCATATTATAAAGTATCATTCCTGTTACATAAAAGACTATTTTTTGAATATCACAAGCGATGTTCACCATTCATTTATTACTTTTAACTACAAATACATGTCTATAGTGCTATTATTGGTTTCAAAAATTAAAACTTGTTGATTTAAAAAAAACCTACTACACCTTAGGCTCACTCGGTTTATCATCAACCTCATTTTGACATCCTGTTTTACAAACACAGTGTAAAAAGGGTACTTACATGGACTAAGATAAGGTTCATGCCTGGCCATCCTATGTAGCATCCTTATTTAAGCAGCCAAGGGTTCTTCTTCCAAAAATAGAGCTGCAGTAGTGGCAATGTGTGGAGTCTTTAAAAATGATATATTTGCAACCTGTATGATATTAGTGTAGCTCTCAAAAAGCTTAAGAACAACAAGGCACTGCTCAATGATGGAGGGAGTTACAGCAAAGCTTTTGTAAGCAGCTGGATGGCCAGTCCTGAAAGCTCATCAGAGGCTATTTAACTCCTTCATAATCATAATAATTTATTTTGTTTAAAAAAATGGTAAATTGTAGATGTTGTCATTAGCTTAACATGCTCATGCTTCATGCTCCTTGGAGCCTGATGAAGCATAAATAGCTTCTGTAGAGCCTCTGTTTACCCTGGTAAAAGGCAAAAGGCATGGCACAGGGCCATTGTGACACTCTTCTTTAAAAAGGGTGGAAGTAACAGGACCCAATTGAATAACTATAGACCCATTCCACTCATGAGTCGTGATTCAAAGATTTCGAGAATTATAATTAGTCTCTCACACACGATTGACGTCTTCCAGCCTCACGAAAAAGCCAGATTCCGAAAAGGTTGCTGTTCACCTAAGGAGGAAGTATCACTCTATCTCGGTCGAAACAAAGTTGTGAACTATCACTATAATACGACAAAACTATTAAAAATTTACTGAACTCACAAATAAGGTCATATCATAGATTTAAGCAACTAGGCTCTTGCTCGAAGCAACACAGTTTGTAGGTGCTCTAGCAGATGGCACTGATTTTGTAAGTAAAAGGACTCAGTGTTGTTTGTTGGGGCGCATCCTTTTCTTTTTAAATTATTGGTTACAGCCTTAATTCAACAAAATTAATCTTTCGATTTCCAGGTCCCAACACTGTAATTCTCTATGAACAAAGTGGTAATCCATCAAACTTTGCCTTTGGAGGCATGTGGACAATGGACTCATCAGGAAGAATAGTCATGGCAGAAACTATTTATGACGTAAAAGGAGAACCCGAGGAAGAGAACGCCACCTTCGTTCAGAACACTACAGAAGTTAGTAATGTAAGTTTTCTAATATTCAATATCATAAAGATGTATGGTAAAAACATATATGAATAGAAGAAATTGTTGTAAGTCTCAAGTCTATGGTAGCTCAATATTAGAGCAGTCTCTCGGATTATCAAAGGAAATAAAAATTTAATATTTTTCAATTAGTAAAATTATAAAAGGACATCCTTTTCGTCTTCCACGTCTTTGTAGTTCAGTGGTTACAGTATTAATACATAATAAACAGGGTTAGAATGACCAATCTCCACCCGCATCAATGTGCATGGCCCCACTATTGACTCAAGAGCACTAATAAGGACTCGTGAAAGTCTCTATGGGAGCTAACTCCCATGACACTTATGATGATGTTCCCTGGTTCGAAACTTGTCAGGAGAAGTTGTTTGTTCATGTAGAGTATTTCTCATGTTTATATACATGTTGCAACTGCCTGGTTAAATAAGCTGCTAAACGGGATGCTTACAAACTGCTGAAGAACAACTAGCCAGGTCATTAAGAGTAACGTTTATTCAGATGGCTGAATGTGACTTCAGCCGTTTAGTGAAAATAGGTATTCAATTGGACACCTAGGCAAGTCGTTCAAATTGAAGACGGTTTGTGTGACTGTTTCAGTACCAATAACTCAGGGTTCAAGAGTTTTTTTTTAAGACCACATATAACTGCAATCATTTTGTTTATATGTGGTCATATTAAAAACCTTGAACTTACCAATCACACCAAAGCACCTCAGTACAAAACAATCTGCCTAGGCATCTAATTGAGTAGACTTTCCATACGCCATGTTGTTAAATGTTGAGGGGTCTAGTTCAATTAACCATTGTTTAATAAACAGGTTAGACATCTAACTAAGCGACTTTAACCAGATAGCGGCGACATTAATATTATTGTAGAATATATCTAATATTGTTATACATATTATCATCTATATTGATTAGTATCCAATGGGTGAGAGTTAAGAATATTATTCTTTTTATTTTCAAACCTTGCAGCAGGTCGAAGAACAGCCAAACACTTACCAGCAATATGAGCTCAGCAACACCCAAGTGGACACACAGCAGGAGTATGAGGTGGCCATCATTGATAACAGCCCTGAGACTACTGAAAGGTAAACTACTAAACTACTTACTTACACTGCCACTTGATGAGAAAGCTTGGTCTATTGCCGTCTTTATCTGTCATTACTTATAACTTTTTAAGGCATGATATCTTGACTAATTACGAGTATGTCAGTAGATTAGGGGCTAGGTCCATGATAATTCTTAAAAGTTTTTTTTTTTTGAGGTTTTGTTTATTAATGCTAATAATCACCCTACTAAAAATCATTTAATTAAATTCAATAGTTTTTGATACAAAAAAGTGAGGTTAAAGCGCGATTTGATGGTGTTGGTGAAGATTCGTATAGTTATTACAATAATTTCGAAATTCTGTCTGAGCGAACATTGTGTGGTTTGAGATTGGTGTAGTTTTGTGAAGCGAGTGTTTCTGTGGACGCAGAATTTGAAATTCATTCTTATAAAAATGACATTGATAAAATTCTCACTTTTATATGTAATGCCATAGGCCGCTGAAAGATCTTACGGAACTGAAAATCAGATATACATTTCTTCATATATTTATCTAGACACTTGTAGAACCAAACTACGATTAAAGGATTTTTGATACATTTTATCAGAAAAGACCTCTTAAAAAAGAAAACGAAGATTATTGCTTAATGATAATTTGTATTCAATAGAAAATTACTTTAAATAGTAGATATATTAATATTCACAATTGTGTAGAAGCGTTTTTTTAACCTCCGAGGAAAGAAGAGGGGATTTATAAGTTTGACGTGTCTGTCTGTGTGTCTGTCTGTGGCATCGTAGCACCTAAACGAATGTACCGATTTTGATTCGTTTATTTTTGTTCGAAAAATGATGTGACCAGGAAGGTTCTTAGCTATAATTATGAAGATCAGTTCAGGCATTAGATAACTATCAGCTCATTTCCTACTTCACAAAAGGGTCTTACTAACTTTCACAGATCCGATTGATTTGAAATTTGGTTTACTGTTACTCGGTTGTTCCAAGACATGCTGACCTTGAGCCATATAGGGCTCATAAGAATAGTCTCAATGAGATGATGTTGGATAGGTGATTAATGACGCCCCCGGGGCTACTTAAAATCTTCAATTTTTTCTAATTATTCGTCAAAACAATAAAAAAATAGACTTATGCTATATGTAAACCTTTCCGTTTGTCAAAAGGCCAACGGAGCCCCCAGTGATTACATTGGAGGACCAATTGGTGTCCACGGGGCCAGGTGCTGTGCGCTGGCTCAACCAGAAATACGACTTTGTTGTGAGGAAGCTACAACTTAATTATGGTAATTATTTGTTTTATCTTTACTATAATAAGCAGAAAAAAGCCGTAAATATAGAGCAAACGACAAGAATAGAAGATGTGTTAAAGAAACTTAACGGTATTCTTAATTTTTGATTCTAACATTATTATAAATGTTTGAAAAATTACTTAGTAACTAAAATAGAATAACACTAGAAAACTTTCACGTCCTGAGGCAGGAAACCTGCCTTCCTGCCTCAGGACGTGAAATTTTTCTAGTTTTATTCTATTTTAATTACTAAACTTAACGGTGTTAATGCGACCCCAGGAGACGCGGGTTCGATTCCCGCCGAATGTTCAATTTTTTCATCAATTTCTTAAAATAAAGTAGCCGATATTAACGCACAAATTAAACATGTAAATTTGAACGGCTTTACATAATAACCAAAAATAGCCAGTAATTAGTTTTTAGATTTTTCGAATTATCATGTAATAAACACAGAAATGACATTGATAGATAGATAAAAGATTTATATTCAGTTCCACATCACACACAAAAATTGTTCAAAGAACTAACAATTATGCAATTGTACAACATACACAATTTATAGCATTATAACAATACATATTAAAGTAGAATAGAATAGAATAGAATAAATGTTTATTTGATACAAATTAAAAAAAAAAACACGAAAGAATAAACACAAAGATTAAATCTAAACAATTTGTACCAAAAAGGTCTCCGCTCAGTATGAAGCTGTGGCAGGATGTGCCACGACACTGGTTTTCTGCGGATGCCTTTTCGTGACAGATGCACGGCCCTGGGCAAACAAATCACCAGACATTACAAGAATTATAATTACAAAAATAAAATATACACAGGACGTTACACAAAATCTTATAATAACATTGACAAATTACTAAAATCTTTATCATTATAATATAGAAATAATATCCAGCCCCTTCATATAAGTTCCATCTATACACACACCCACAAAAAAAAGAACAATTCCAGATTAATGCACATACATACCTATAAAATAATAACATTTGTATATTATTAGTCACTAGCGTTTCTCAACCATTTCTATAGAGTCTTTTGAATATTTAGTAACTGTCTTTTAGTAAACTACTAGTTACTAGTTACTTTTAGTAAATGTAAATAAATTGTATACATTGTAGAAGTGAACAAAGCACTGGTATTCTGCTACAACCCGGGAGCTACTTGCTTTTAAAATGTACACACTAAATAAGATATGTAATAATAATGAAGCCACTAATGTGAGAAATGTGAGAACTAAAATATGTTTAATACTATTTGTGCTGTCCATGAGTTGTGATCCCAAAAATTTAAATAGAATACGCAGTCAAATATATAACAGAAGCGAAGAAGGCCATACAATATATCTCTCTCTATTCAGATGGCATAATCTGCTACTAAGTACCCCCTTGGAATACCCCGACATTGCTATTGTAAAGTATAATATTTGATATGTTTTATCAATAGAAAATTTCAATGAATGCTTATCTTTATTTTTATGGATGCTTGCAACACCAGGGGTATATCACTCGCGCGTTGCCGACCCTGTTAAAACCTTTTCACGCCTTTTTTATCTTATCTCATGTTACAGATGCGGGAGTAAAACTACTGCATTCCCCGACTGGTTGTATACAATGTGTGTATTTCACAACACCGAGTATGCAGTTAGCGTTCAACGCTGTACCACAATTCTTGTGCATTGAAACTGGTGAGTAGAAAACTTTTTTATTCAACTCCATGACAGGCAACTTGACGGCCCGCCTGGTGGTTAGTGGTCACCGCCGCCTAAAGACACCTGCAATAACAAGGAAATAATCACTTGATATTGCAGGTGCGTTGTCATCCTGAGGCTTAAGATGAAATGCCGTCCATGCCCAGTAATTACACTGGCTACCTTTCCCTTCAATCCGAAACACAGCGAACTGTTTCACGGCTGAAATAGGAAAGGAGGTTGTTGACCCTAATTCTGTACAACACACTCTAAATTCAAATTTAAGTTTAGTGCATCTTGTTCTCTCAATATGAATACGAAAAGGACGGCTGTCATATTTTGACATTTAGAAATGTGTGTTCAATTTTCGACCTTATTGAACGTGAGGCACCTCTTAAATTGTTTATAGCTATCTAAATTTATATGACAGCTCTAAAAATTTCTTGCAATCTTTGTCTTATAGTTATTGAGAGAAAGAGATATCATCATCATTTCAGTTGAGACGCCCACTGTTGGGCATAAGCATCCCAACCTCAAGTGGCAGTGGGCAGGCCACATTGTAAGGACGACTGACGGCCGTTGGGGCGGAAAGAGATATACTGTACTTAAATCTAGATTGTGTCAAATTAGGCCTATTATTGTTATGGCAACTTTCTAGTTTTATTTTCTTGCGGTGAGTGAGGCAGTCCAGAGTTCATTGAGCAAGACTAAACTAGCTAAATTGAGCCCTATGTCCACAGGCATTCGATTCAACAGCACAATCCCAACGGTGGGTGGTTCCGGTAGCCCCAGTATTGAACATAATGTCACGCTTTTCTTAGCCGAAGACGGCAACGGAAAGTCTGTCATCGTTAGCGCGGGTGAGTTTATTTATTTATTTTTAGTCTTATTTTTATTTGTGTATAAATAAATATATTTTTATTTATAAAGTAGAGCAACTGGAGGGCTTAATTTTTATTATTTATGACACTTGAACAGTTTTCTTTTATTTATTTATTGCTTGTCACATGTTACATAATATAAGATGGTATATTTAAAAGGTGGTGTACATTCGACGCCCTGGAAGGGCATAGTAATTTTTTAATAGTTGTGGCTGACTACCCCAATTGGGCAACGGCCTTGAAATATGTCTGGGTGAACCCGCTCCGCTTATGCATCTTGGACCAGCGGCTTACGAACTCCATTAGCAAGCACTATACAAATGGACATCGCGCCTTCTCGCACGCCCTTCAACCCGCATCATTCGCTAGAAAAGCACGCAGGCATGATAGGGTTTGAAGCGCGTGCGAGAGCAAAGGACGTATGTCCATTTGTATAGCGCGTGCTAATGATATCCTTAAGCCGCTGGTCCAAGGTTCATAAGCGGAGCGGGTTTATCAAGATTGTAAGGCGTTTGCCCAAGTGTAACATTGTTATAAAAACACCATATTATTATCTAATATATAATTCCCGAATCACTTTAGTTACCATACTCCTCCGAAACGTCTTGACCGATTTTCATGAACTGTTACATGTTTATTCAGTAGGTTTTGAGAATCGGCTACTATCTATTTATTTTTATTTTTTATTCATTTTTCTCTTCACCGTTTTTCATGAAATTTTACTGAACCTACTGAATATACATATTATGTATATTTTTTTTAAAACGCTTTGCGCAAAGATCATATGAATTTCTAGCCCCTAAAATTTATAACACACTAAATAATAAAATAAATCTTAATAGTTATACATGTAGACAGTTAAAAGAACAACTATCTACTTAAATTAACTCAAGATGAAGTTGAATGCCTACTAAAACCGTTTAAATAAATAAGTTACATACAAATATTACATTAACATTTTAGTTAAAAATCAAAAGACTGCACGTTGATAGATATACGTAAATTTTACCCTATCTATGTATACTTAATACTTAAGCATGTTGTATGTATGTATATGTATTTATATGTGTTTATATAATATATATAAATGTAATATTCAAATTTTTAAATAATGTTTGGTAAATTTGTTGATTGTAATTCACACAATTCATTTTGTTTGTTTGTTTTTGTAACCAATTAGAAAAGAAATGCTTACCCTCTAAGAGGTGGAGGCCTGGTGTCTTGTATGACAGGTTATAATGACCTATTTCAAGCTCCAGTCTTCACAATAATCATTAGATAAGATAAATATATATAGTATTAGAATACATGTACAATCTAAACAATAATGTATATTGTGAAGAAAATAAAGATTATTATTATTATATTATTATTATTCAGTAGGTCTGAGAATCGGCTACTATCTATTTATTTTTATTTATTGGACAACTTTTTTTTATTTTTTTTATGGCAAAACAACGTTTGCAGGGTCAGCTAGTTAGTAATATATTTATTATAAAATGAATTAAGAATAGATTTTAATAAATTATTAAATAATTTATTTAATATTACTAAACTTAAAATTTCTGAATATATTATTATTTTTATTAATTCCATTCGTTTTCAGGTATATCGACGCTAATTGGCGAGGATTTAACATGGTTGCTAGACACATTTAAATCTTGCAACCCAGCGTGGAGGCAAGTTAGATGCGTTGTGTGTGACCCGACAAAATGTCAACAGGTTGGTATTACCACAGAATACATAATAGTACAGGTATAACTTTACCAAACTTCTAGATCGCTATATTTGGTGACGTTAGTTGACTTCTATGTCGCCCGCCATATTGCCATAGGGAATAACGGTGAAGTCGACGACAAATTTCAACTTTTCACGAACAAATTATGCATGAAAAAGAATTATTAGTTTTTTTACGGATCCAGGAGATTATTCCTGATTTCTGAGATACTGTACCATCAAAGAATAAACCACCCTTCCATACTAAAGATATTTTTTTTTCACAAAGGTTAACAACTAGCTACTTAATAGAATTTGAGGGAGTCCCCAAAATTTGTATGACAATTGAAAATACCGGAACAAAAAAAAAGCTAATACTAAATTTTTGATAAAGATATTATAAAGATAAGTAAATAAAGATATTTTATTTTATTTTATTTGGAAAGCTCACAGCCTTATTCACAAAATACATTTGACAATGGTTAACTATAAGCTAATTACAAGTTTCCACATATAGCGTTTATCTATGTACTTAGTATGCAATAGAGTAACTTCATTCAATATTTTTCCGTAATGTAATTCTTGATTTGCTTTACACTACACTGAAATTAATCTAGGCGATCATCTTCTCTGACCTTATTGTTAAAGAAATCACCTGACCGGAGAACAAAGCTATTACATCTGTAATTGGTGCGAGCGAAGGGAATGTATAGAACATGATTTCTTTTACGAAAAGCTTCGTTTACATTAGGGACTATAATTTTAATGTTACCGAGGAGCTTGTTTAGTTACTTAAAATTTTTTCAAACATTTATAATAATGTTGAAATAAAAAAATTAAGAATATATGAAACACTAGCTGTGCCCGCGACTTCGTTCGCGTGGATGTCGGAAAATAACAACAGTGGGGTAGGCAGGCTAAGGATTTAAATCATGTTTATAAAACACCTTTGCAACTAATGCAATGCTCGACCCGCCCGCGCCCGCCCGCCTTGAAAATCATAAATGCGTGCATTATATTTTAAAACTATGATATGTATTTATTTTGATAAGGAATAATTGCATGTTTACAAAAACACCTTCGCAGATAGGATATTATTTTAGAACAAATTTAATTACCAAAAAAAATGGTTATAGACAGTCAATTTCAAAGAATAGACATGTGCTGCCGCGGACTCTTTTTTAGAACTTTTAAAGGAGAACAATTCCTGCATACGTAATTTATACATAACTTTAACAACAACAACCCGTTTTTGCAACACTTTTAATTAATGCTCAGCTCCTATTGGTGATAGCGAGATGTTATATAGCCTATATAATACATCGATAAATGGACTATCCAACACAAAAAGAATTTTTCAATTTGAACCACAAGTTCCGCAGATTAGCGCGCTCAACCAAACAAACTCTTCAGCTTTATAATATTAGTATAGATCTACTTTGGGACAGTGACATTTCGCTCTAGAACAGGGGTCTCCAAACTACGGCCCGAGGGCCACATCCGGCCCGCGGACAGATTTTGTCCGGCCCGCGGAGAGCTAGCATACTTGAAAACTCCTTTTAGAAAACATATTTTTATAGCAAATTAAATTTAGTTTACTGAAGTATTCTAATTTTATGTTGAATAATTATTAATATGACATCTACATTGATATGGTCATGGGCTAACTACTCATAACATTGTTGTAAGCTTATTGTTATTGTTTTTGTGATAAGTTGGATAAAGAAACACAGAATTGTAATGAGTAAAGACATGTATAATATGCAGAAAATTTAACTTCAATATATAATAACTAACAAATTATTGAAATTAATCCAACTAACATTTTATACATTTTAAATAAAAACATAACTTATAACAAGCATAATGACATATGAAATACTAATGAGATTTATGTAATTGAGATTTTCCACTGACAATTGTTTGTAGTTGTGGACTAATTTTACTTGTACCAATTATTAAAAGAGATTTCAGATGCTCATCAGTTAATTTAGATCTGTAAACATTTTTTGTGTACTTCATTTTAGAGAAGGTCTTCTCACACAAATAAGTAGTACCAAAAACATTTGCAGCCTTTTTTAAGCGTTGCGTACTTTTTTTTTCATCAGTGGACTATTTCACTTTTTACCACCGGCAACAATGATAATATGGTTTTGGCCCTCGGAACTTACTGAATTAATCAGTATCGCCCTAAGGCTGGAAAGTTTGGAGACCCCTGCTCTAGAATAACGATTCACCCGGGTAATCCCCCGTGTTGCAGTCGGTCCGCGCGGCGTTCCCCGCCGCCCACGTGACGTGCTCCGTGTGGCAAGTGTCGCGGGCGACTGCCAAGCTGTGCACGGACGCCGCCCGCAAGGACGCCGCGCTGCTGTCGCCGGACGACGTCGCCGCGAGATGCAAGACGTTCGCGCTCGCTCTGTTGAGGGGGGAGCACACTGCCGCACAGTTACAGGTGACGTTCACTTGTCAAAAGAAACTTGTTCGCGTTATAGTTAACATTGAAACAACAGAAAGCTGTAAACCATTTTTTCAAAAATATAAAATACTTTCTCTGCCTTGCGTATATACATTTTTGAGATTTAAAATTTGTTCGGAAATATAGTGAGTTTTATGCGACAATAAATTTAAACATGGGCTATATTAGCCCATAGAAATGGTTTGTCACTTTCAAAAACATCTTATTCGTTTGATAATTTCCATGACATTTGTATGAAATAATACTGGCAACGTTACACCATTCCATACAAATGTCATGAAATTATCAAATGAATACGATATTTTTGAAATTGGCAAACCATTTCTATTGACTAATATAGCCCATGTTTAAATTTGTTGTCGCATTGACGGCACCACCCTGTATACTACTAGATGACAAACAAGCTAACGGCCCACCTGATGGTAAGCGGTTACCGCCGCCTATAGACACCTGCAATAACAAGGGAAAATCACTTGATATTGCAGGTGCGTTGTCATCCTGAGGCCTAAGACGAAATGCCGTCCATGCCCAGTAATTACACTAGCTACCTTTCCCTTCAATCCGAAACACAGCGAACTGTTTCAAGGCGGTGGTACCTACCCAGACGACCCTACATATGGGTGTACCACCTAGTGAAATAATTGTAACTATCACTACTATTGATAGTCGTGATTCACTTCACAAAACAGATGACAGGTGATATAGAAACACGAACACGAAGAATGAAGAATATTAATTGATTAGGTATAGAATTATATATTACTAGCTGGCCCTGCAAACGTTGTATTGCCTTAAAAAAAAAAATTATCTAATAAAAAAAAATAGATAGTAGCCGATTCTCAGACCTGCTGAATATACATATAAACTTCCTAGCTGTCCCGGCAAACATTGTTTTGCCATAAAAAAAAAATCGAAAACAATAAAAAATAGATATAGCTATTGTCAGACCTGCTGAATATATATTACATATAAAATGTCATAAAAATCGGTCAAGCCGTTTCGGAGGAGAATGGTAACTAAATTTGTGACACGAGAATTTGAAATATACTAAATAAACATATTTTATAAACATCAATGACTCGTAAACAAATTGCTACCGGGATTCGAACCCGAGACCTCTTGACCGAGTTGCCTGTATAGCAAGGGGTACAGACCACTCGACCAGCCGGTAGTCAAACTGTAGTCTGTTATGTATCTAATTAATAAAATAAAACTGTTTGGTTTGTAGGTGCTGAAACGCGGTATAATAGGCACCGGGGCTGGGACGCTCAGCTTATGGGAGTCTCTGACGAGGCCGAACGGGTCCATATCCAAGATGGACGGCTGGCTCGAAGCAGACAACTACACTAATATATTGCACAAGGTGAGTATACAGGCTGTTTGGTACATATATATCAAGTGGGAACCTAGTCATGTTAACATAGTCACATAAATGTAGGATTGGGGCGGTGAGAGAAACGCAGAATTACACTTAATACCGTTTATTTTAATTTTAACAACCACGAGCACTTATCAGTCCGCGCCATAGTATCTTCCTTCCCTCTCACACACCCATACCTCTCGCTCGCACTCTAGACCGGTGTTGTCATCCTACATAAATACCTAAACATTATACTGGGTGGTGCCGTCAATACGACAATAAATTGAAACATAGGCTATATTAGTACATAGAAATGGTTTGCCACTTTCAAAAACATCTTATTCATTTAAGAATTTCGTGACATTTCTATGAAATATTGCAGCTAATGTTATATTATTTCATACAAATGTCATAAAATTATTAAAAAAATAAGATGTTTTTGAAAGTGGCAAATCATTTGCCGGAATCTTCTCGGTAGTTCAACTTTTGGAACCGGTGTAAATTCAGACATGACAGACGGAGAGACTTGACGTTGTTAGTTAATATATTTTTTGTAATAGTTATAAGAATGTGTTTTTTGACGATTTAAAAGTGCTTCTTTGTGGCCTATTTAAATAAAATATTTTTTCTTTCTTTCTTTCTTTCATTTTTATGGACTAATATAGCCCATGTTTTAATTTATTGTCGCATTGACAGCACCACCCTGTATAATACATTCATACAAATTGGCATTCCTTGTTTCGACCGTGAATTGGTTGCCCTTGGGTGTTATTGTGATTCTCATAATTGTTTGATGCTGGTCGTGAAGAAATAATACGATAATATTCAACGTATGTCTTAAAAACATAACTGTAGTTTGATATTGACATTACGTTTTATTCAGAATGGCTACCACTGTGATTGTTTTCAGTGAATTGAAATATTTTATTGCCACCTAAGTTTTATGGAAATGATAAAATATGACGGTTTCTCACAAAAATATCTGAAATAATTGCAAAATTAAAAATTTTAAGTGACCCCCGGCGTCATTAATCATCTATCTAACACCATCTCATTAAGACTATTCATTAGAGCCCAAACACGCTATATCTGCTGTAAGTTTTTAAAGAATTAACCATTTCGCAGACTTTTTGATGGTATAGGATCAGCTCAAGGATAGTATGTCATGGGAATGTCACCGAAGTGACAGTACACGAAATTTCAAAACAATCGGATGTGTAAAAGTTAGTAAAACCCTGTTATCATGTACAAAATGAGCTGATAGTCATCAAACGCCTGAACTGATCTTCATAAATTGTAGCTAAGAACCATCGTAGGCACATCAGCTTTCAAACAAAAAAAACCGATTCAAAATCGGTCCATTCGTTTAGGCGGTACGATGCCACAGGCAGACACACAGATACACAGACAGACACGTCAAACTTATAACACCCCTCTTTTTTCGCCGGGGGTTAAAAATGGTGCGCATTAGCTGACCCAAATCCCATACAATCTTTTACTGTCTCCTTTATTTGACAGCTCAAATTTAATTCTTGCTATCTTTGTCGTATACATATTGCAAGGAAAAGATATGCCGTGCTTAAACTAAAATTTAGATTTAAGAGCGTATCTCTATAATTTAGGTCCAATATAAATGGTGTTTGTCCCCAGGGTCTTGAACGACTGGTCACCAAATTCCTAAGTCTAGTCCGGAATCAGATGCAGCCGGACGAGTTCGTGTCTCTGTTCTTCAATGTGGCCAACCAGCTCGAGGACGAGAGAAGGAATTTCGCTCTCAGCAGGCTCAGGGTAAGCATTTGTATAGTTAAAAACAAAGAAAAAACTATTATTAAAAAACTAAAACTATTTACTAGGTGGTAGACCCATATGTATCGCCTGGGTAGGTACCACCGCCTTTCTTATTTCAGCCGTGAAACAGTTCGCTGTGTTTCGGATTGAAGGGAAAGGTAGCCAGTGTAATTACTGGGCATGGACGGCATTTCATCTTAGGCCTCAGGATGACAACGCACCTGCAATATCAAGTGCTTTTCCTTGTTATTGCAGGTGTCTATAGGCGGCGGTAACCGCTTACCACCAGGTGGGCCGTCAGCTTGTTTGTCATCTAGTTGTATATAAAAGAAAAAAAAATTGACTTGTATTTTCCCGGGCATGTGTAGTACATTTGAAATAATACCTCTTTACGGGATTTAACTCGCGTTCAAATATATGTTACATATATTATTATTATACACTGACAGGTGTAGGTGACAACTTTTTTGTTGTTGTAACAATTACAAATAAAGAAAGAAAACGATGAAAAAATATATGCTTCTGGCGGGAATCGAACCCGCGTCTCCTGATTTATGGCCAGAGGCGATTACCACTACGCCACCGGACCACTATTTGAGCTAATCTTGGACTAAACTGAGCATATGCCAAACTGTCGGATCACGGATTCGATTCGAAGTCACATGCCGTCTCGCTTTGACGTACCGTGATAAAAAGTGATGGGTATAGAGATTCCAAAATTGGAATCTTTTCCGACAGTTGTGAATAAGGGGGCTGGTCAATGGTTGCGGAACCTCTAGATGACAAACCGTACATACATTGAGCGTTTGGACTGCGGTGGAAACCGGTTAGTTTAATTTTTTATCTCTCCACAATAGGAATGTTGCCTACGCTTTAATATAGCGCTATTTTTCCCAAATTCTCGCAATATACGCTGTTTTTACCCATAAAAACAACTCAAACTTACAAGTTATGAAATATTTTTTAAGTTGTAAGTTTAGAAAATTTATGAAAATGGTATTTTTTTATAGAATTTATCATTCATGTTATTAGTATTAGATTGCTTATATCAATTAAAACAACTATCATTATGACGACTTTGAATAAAAACATACATATTACATTGTTATTACTGATTTTGTCAGTATACCCATACATTTTGTAGTAATATGGGAACGTGTGACGTCACCTGTTCCGTAGATTTTCAATGGAGCGTTTTTGGACGACGCGCCGCAACACATCTAACATACCATTGTACCTGTGAAACTATTGATCTGAGGTCCGTATTACAGAACATATTAAGGAATCTAGATTTAAAACTAATTTTATTATGATCAACTCTCAGCTGAGTAATTGCCTATTTTAGAACCATACCTACCTACGTCAAAATCTGCGATCAAGTAAAGATTTGATCTTTGTTTAGCTAAGTATGGGCGACACCATTCTTGAGAACGGATCACGTACTATACTCCCAAATAAAGTTGTAATGCTAGTTCAATATGTTTGACATAACGCTATATTGTTTTATAATCTGACGGGTTATATTCGCCCATGTTTTGACAGATTCGCTTTTCTGTACTTGTCATTGTTACTTTGTCAATTATTAATACAACATAGAAATAACGTGTCTGCTTGAAATGGAGTTGGATAACAGTAATTTAAAAAAAATTAAAAGTGTAAAATTTATTTTATTTATTTATTTAGCTTAAATCTATCATCACAGTTAATACCAATACAATAGATAAGCGACTTAATTAATGTAACACAAAACATATAAAGTTATTTTAGTGAATTCACTCAGAGAACAGTGAAAAAGATCTATCCTCTCAGCTATTTCATTGAGGGTGTGCAGTGCTCGCGTCAACGGAGACTTACTCTGAAGGTGGGTGCCCCCGCGCTGCACCGCCAGCAACTTTGGTCTACGACGACGTTCCAAATATCTGTCTGGGACACAGAACACCACTTTACTTAATATTACGGTATTGAAAATCTTCCCTCTCATCACTTTAAATATATAAGATGCCAGAGCCAAGCCCCTACGCACTTGCAACTCATTGTATCCCACCATACCTAGGATAAATAAATTAGGATACATCAATGGGTAGAAAGGATATACCCCATATTGTCTTTTATAAAGGTATCTGATAAATTTATTTTGAATACGCTCCAACATCAGGCTGTATTGTATTTGGTGTGGAGCCCATACTATGGCATTGCATTCAAGTTGGCTTCTTACAAGAGCATTGTAAAGTGTGACAATGGCTCTGATACTGGTAAACTCATGAACCCTACGAAGTATAAATCCTAAGCTCCTATAAGATTTTCTACAAATATTTACAATATGATCCCGGAACGTTAAATCTGTTCGAAACCACACTCCCAAATCTTTCACTCCTGTGACTCTTTTCATAGTCTCTTCTTCCACCTTATAATCAAAGCGGATGGTGTGACGAGCTCTCGTAAATGATATTGTAACGCATTTGGAAACGTTAAATTGAAGTTTGTTTGTTCTACTCCAAGCTACTACCTCGTTAATATCATTTTGCAACCGCTCGCAATCATACTCATCTTTGATCATCCTAAACAGTTTCAGATCATCAGCGAACAATAGGCAGCTAGAATACCTAATGACATTTGGTAGGTCGTTAATCATAATGATAAATTGAAGCGGCCCAAGGTTGCTTCCCTGACTCACCCCAGATCTAACAAAGTAAGACTGCGACCGATAACCAGCATACTCCACGTACTGCTGTCGGTCCCTCATGTAACTAGCCAACAAATTTAGTAAACGAGGAGTGCAACCGACACCGGCTAACTTTCTGAGGAGAATATCATTATCTACTACATCAAAAGCCTTTCGAAAGTCAAAATACGCTGCGTCTACTTGCCCTCTTTTACTGTCTACATAAGGTATAATCTCAGAAACATAGTTTAGAAGGTTACTAGTGGTGCTACGACCAGGACGGAAACCATGCTGTGCGTCCGACAGCTGTGCGCTTACCTGGTCAAATATGTTCTTTTGCAATGCCGATTCAAATACTTTAGCAGGTGTTGATAATACTGCCACGGGTCTGTACCCATCTACCGTCTGACTTGATCCACTTTTCGGAACTGGAACTACCCTAGTAGTTTCCACCTGTCTGGAAAAACTCCCACCTCCAAACACCTATTATAAATAAATAGCAATGGCTCGGCCAGCACAAAACGACAGTCTTTAAAGATGTAAACTGGGATTCCATCAGTTTAAGATTCGCAAGTGACCGGGTCACATCGGCCAGCTGAAGTTTACTAACATCTATTCTCCATGATCCATTTGCGCCGCCAGCTTCGTCTATCGCTCTTTCGACGTTAAGTTCTGGTCGGTCCGTAGCATATACCGAATAGAAATAGTCCGCAAACTCTTTGGCACACTGTTCTCCTGACAATACGACCCCATCTTTTAATATTACTTGAGTATTTCCAGTGCCCTGCTTGGATCTAACGTAATTCCAAAAAGATTTAGGGTCTTCTACTAAATGATTTTGAACAGAATCTCTATGCTTGTCATGACAGAATCCTATCATTTTTTTTACTCGAGTCCTACATAACGCGAACTTTTCGTAATCAATTTGTAATTTACTAGATTTGTATCGTTTGTGAAGTATAGCTTTGACTTTTATTTCTTTAATTAAATCCGCTGTGTACCACTGGGGATATACATACCTCGAGTGTACACTCCTTTCTTTTTTTAGTGGGACGCATAAATTTATAATTTTATTTATATTATAATAAAAAAACTGTAAGCTAGATTCTAAATTGCATATTTTATACAGCGGAGTCCAATCAATGGAAGCTAATGAAGAATACATTAATGGAAAGTTAGCCCTTTTAAAATTCCATTTTGATTCTTTTTGTTGTGCATTCGTATTTATTACTTTTATCGGACTCTGCACAGCGCAACCGACTATCGGAATTACTATGTCCAGTGGTGGGTGGTAGGCGTCCACAGTCACCAGCGACTCGGCCGACGCGCTTACATTGACACCCTCGTCTATTGTGGTTAGTACTAAATCCAATTGCCGACCCTTACAGTTTTCTATTTTATTTCTCTGAGTAAATCCACAATATGTTAAAAAAAAATCATAATAATTACAAACATTAATGGAACAAGAATATAAATTAAAATCACCTACTACTACTATTTTGTTATATGTATTACAAAGGTTTTCTATTATTTTAAATAACAACATATATTCATTTTCGCTACTACTGGGCGGAATATACACCACACAACACAAGAACAAAAATCTATCACGCAAAAATACCTTTGCACAAACGCACTCGAACACATGATTGTCAAGGTTGATGTCAACCGAAGTACGCACGATTCTCAGCTCTAAACGCTGTGTGGCCACTAAAAACGCGCCGCCCTGCTTTCGTCCATCCGTTCGGTCGCTCCGTATTATATTATATCCTGGTGGAATCAATTCAGCATCTTGTATGGAACTATTGCAGCCCGTTTCCGTTATTGCGAATAGATCTGCGCTTGAAGACGCAACTCCCGTATTAAACCCTTCTAGTTTGGTGCGCAGCCCTCTAACATTCTGGTAATATAGTTCAATTGATTGCTTTTTATTTTTTTGAGTTGTGGTTGTTTGATCGACGAAACCAAACCCATTCGCAAAATTCTACATTTACTGGCCATATATCTGGTTGACATATTATCTCGTACATACTTTCAGGAACTCCTATCCTGAAAGAAGCATAATCACGATCGGTTTTATGCTGTATCTTATCTATTTTTATTGGAACTTCCTGTCCACATTTTTTTCTAACGTATAATTCCAGATTTTCTGTTGTAGTTTCCTTCTTTAAGCGCCACACGTGTAGAAATTTATTCCGTTCTGTCCCTTGGATTTCTGAAAAATTTTTACTTCCTCCTCTTTTTACTGCATTACCAGGATATCTACTACTTCTCCTCTTTACTTCTGTCCAGTTCTCCTCTCTATATACTAAATCATGCGTTGCCGGAGAAACTTCTTGATCTAATATTTCTATTACCTCATTTGTCTGTGATAGACAGTCCTTTGGTTCCGGATACTTCGTGGCCCCACTTTGTTTCGCAGAGACGATTACCTGCTTCTGATTTTGTTTTGCGATATCGGCAAACGATAATTTTTCAGAATTTTGTCTTGAAAATGGAACTGTTTTAAATTCTTTGCGTTCTGTATCAGTTGGCCTTGCCTCTAATTCATTTAATTCCAAATATTTTGTTACTCCAATATTGCTTGAGTTTTCTTGACCTACCTTCATTATATTTTTCAAATCTCGCAATTCGGAATCTGTTTAATGAAAACGATCTTCTAACTGTTTATAAGCTTTCTTTTGTTCTTCTAGACGATAGTTCATTTCAGCGCGAAACTCACGCAATTCTTTTAATAAGGTTTTACTCTCATTATCACCTACTAATAATCGGCTACCACGTTCAGTGTTGACGAAGCTACCTGGGGTAAAAGTCTCATTCATCATGATGCTTTTAACAGGAGTATCTAAGTTATTACTCTTCGGTTTTATTCTCATACAATCTGGACATATCCATTTACTTTTGTGCTCCTCCGTAAACCCGCTAAATGCCTCTGTCGATATACTTAGACACTTCAAGTGGTACAACTTCTTACACCGTTCACTTGAACATTCCATAAAAGAAATATCGTAGATCACTGTATTACACCCATTACACTTAGTCTCCATTATAAAAAATAACGATCACTTTTAGAACACGTTAACTGGAAGAATTTAATTTACTTTCCCAGCTAACACACAAAACGCGTCCGTACGCTTGCGTTCGCGCAAGTTATCTTTTCAAAATTTATCAAAATTGAAAACATACTTGACCCATAGGCAAAATTTGATCAGAGTTCTAATCTATTTTTGATTCTAGTTTCAGCTGCTTCGCAACCTATAAGCTGGGCAATTAAGGAGTGATCTACACTTAAAACTAGTTTTGAGTGATTCCAGTTAAACGATGCTTGAGCCGCGTTCTGTAATACGGGCCTTAGACATACTTAATCTTTTGCAATATTTCTTCACGAGTTGTAAACTTCTTATTAATGAAATAAAATAAAAATTTTCAACTACCCTCTTTCAGGACACGGAAACGTTGAAGCAATCACCGACAGACACGATCACACAGTACGCGTACAACCTGATGAGTCATCAGACGAAGCTCGCCCAGAAGTGCCTCGACGACCGGTCTGGCGGGTGAGTTGGTAACATCATCAAAATTAAAAAAAAAAATATTTGCCATAAATATAAATAGACATCAAATAGAATCTAGAACTAGAACCTTAATGCCAAGCTACTGAACAAACGCAATTGTTAGGTACAATTCTCATGATAAAAAAAAACAAATAGGTTCAATTAGAATTATTTAATTATATTAATAGAATCCCATAGAGTTTATAATTTCAAAACATGTCAATTGAAAATTAAAATATCATTAAAATGTCAGTGGTTGATAAAATATTCATTCATGTCATAAAATCATCATCATCACCAGCCTATATACGTCCCACTGCTGGGCACAGGCCTTCCTACATGGGAGAAACACTAGAGGAGTTTGGGCCATAAGACCACCACGCTGGCCCAATGCGGGTTGGTGGGTTAAAGCGGTTGCAGGAACAACCGGGACCAACGGCTTAACGTGCACGATGAAGCACGGGGAGAGATAACAAACTTTGATTGACCCGAATCCTGGGACCGACCATGGCGAAAGTTGCTTTGTTTTTCGTATGGAAAACAGAGCGCTCAAAGCAATACGCCACCGAGCTACTCAGTTGCTAACACAGGACTCTAATTTTAATCCGGGTGACTGCTATTTTAGTGCAATAAAAATACATAATAAACTGCCAATTGAAATCTGAATGAAACCTAAAATAAAAAATTTCCTCGAAAAATTTAAAGAAATGTTAATAAAAAAATCTTATTAGTAAAGGAATATTTCAATGATAAATACAAATAAAATATGTATGTCGCCGCCGTCTGGTTAAATCAGCCGCTTAACTGGACGGCTATCCAATTGAATGCCTAGCCCGATAGTTAATTGAACTAGACTCACTTAACGTTTGACGATTTGGCGTATTAAATGGATCGAATTGCACTTAAGAGTTTTGGTTTGATTGGTAGGTGCAAGGTTATTTTTTTATGACCACTTATAACCGACATCGTTTTGGTTCTAAGTGGTCATTAAAAAAATAACCTTGAGCCTACCAATCACTCAAACAAAAGCTCTTTGATTTAAACGACCTGCCTAGGCGTCCAATTGAATGGCTAATTTAAACCAGACAGCTGACTTAAAGTTCAGCCGTTTGATTGAAAAATGAAAATGAAAAACATTTATTAGTTATTAATAAAGTAGTAACCAAACAGCATGAATGTGATTGGATGCCGCCGTTCAATCAACGGACTAGGCGTCCAGTTAAGCGACATAAATATTACGTGTATTTAGTAATTAAAATATAATAAAACTAGAAAAAATTTCACGTCCTGAGGCAGGAATCGAACCCGCGACCTTTCGCAATCCGGGCGACTGCTCTGACCACTGAGCCACCCAGGACTTGGGATATCCCTGTGAAATTCTTCCCTGTGAATATTTCGACATTGTAGAGTGGACGCTAGCTCAAAAACGCAAATACAGATAGACTAGAAGAATTTCACAGGGATATCCCAAGTCCTGGGTGGCTCAGTGGTCAGAGCAGTCGCCCGGATTGCGAAAGGCCGCGGGTTCGATTCCTGTCTCAGGACGTGAATTTTTTCTAATTTTATTATATTTAAATTCATAATAATGTTAAAATCAAAAATTAAGAATATTACGTGTATTACTAATGGAAAAAAAATGTTAATTGTCAGGAGACAGATAAGCGCAGCGATATGTAAATACGGCACATCGACCCAAGAGTGCTCGTGCCTCTTCAGCAAGGTGTTCCGGCTTCCGTGCAGACACATACTGATGCTCACCACTGAACTCAAGGTACCCATCGTACCAACAACCTTCATCACCAGTCCATATACGTCCCACAGCTGGGCACAGGCCTTCCTACATGGGGGATACACATGAGGAGCTTGGGCCATAACACCACCACGCTGGCCCAATGCGGGTTGGTGGGTTAAAGCGGTTGCAGGAACAACCGGGACCAACGGCTTAACGTGCCTTCCGAAGCACGGGGAGAGATAACAAACTTTGATTGACCCATCTCAGGGTCGACCATGGCGAAAGTTGCTTTGTTTTTCGTATCGTTTGCGGCACTGCAGATCTAAAAGTTATAATTTGAAAAGAGTGACTACACGAGTTTGTTGCCGGAATCTTCTCGGTAGTTCAACTTTTGGAACCGGTGTAAATTCAGACATGACAGACAGACAGAGAGTATGACGTTGCTAGGTAATATATTTTTTTGTGATAGTTATGAAAATGTGTTTTTTTTTTCTTTTCTTTCTTTCTTACTTACTCTTGATGTGATGTGCTTTTTAATCGAAATAAAAATCGGCTTCAAAATACAACATGCTTTGTCACTGTAGCCTATAGACGCTTATAATGTGTTACGGGTGGCTGCCTTATTTATATGTATCACAGCTGACTCCGCAAACGTTGATAAGCCATAAAAAAATGACAAAAAAAATAGACAGTAGCCGATTCTCACGCCTACTAGTATATAAAATTTCATAATAAATACAAAATTAAAAATTTTAACTAACCCCGTCGTTATTAATCATGTATCTAACACCATCTCATTGAGACTATTCATGAGATCCCAAACACGCTATATCTGCTGTAAGTTTCTGAAGAATTAAGCATTTCGCAGACTTTTGGTAGTATAGGATCAGCTCAAGGATAGTATGTCATGGGAATGTCACCGAAGTGACAGTACACCAAATTTCAAATCAATCGGATGTGTAAAAGTTAGTAAAACCCTATTATCATGTAGAAAATGAGCTGATAGTCATCAAACGCCTGAACTGATCTTCATAAATTGTAGCTAAGAACCATCGTAGTCACATCAGCTTTCAAACAACAAAAAAAAACAAATCAAAATCGGTCCATTCGTTTAGGCGGTACGATGCCATAGACAGACACACAGATACACAGTCAGACACGTCATACTTATAACACCCCTCTTTTTTCGTCGGGGGCTAAAAATCGGTCAAGCCTAACGGCTTACGGAGGAGTATGCTAACTAAATTTGCGAGTCGAGAATTTTATAATAATATAATAATATGTATTTATTGACCATCAACATAACATACAGATGATAAGATTGCACTTACTGCTACAGGTACAATTAAACTTTATATCTATATATCTATATTATACATCTGCGACTGAACTAGGTTATTAAGTAACCTGTATCTCAGACGACAGCGCTCATCCCTATTTAAACTAACAAAGGAGATGTTCGATATTGGTACTCGAAAGCCCCCCACGATAAATTATATATTATGTGAAAGCTTATGCGCAGAGGATCTTGAATATACCATTTTTTCATTTTGATACCCCGGCATTTTTGAGTAATTTTGAAAAGTGTATGCAAGAATTCTAAGCTTCTTATCAAAGTTTCTCTGACAAAATATAGGAAAAATAAAATAAAATCATTATTATTAGTCAGAAACAAGTGCAGAAACCAATTTGCCATCTTTTTCTAGCATTTACAATAAAATATAATTGCAAAATAGTCGTAGGCTGAACCAAATCAACCCCATGCCTAGTTTTTTTTAAAATATTTGACAAGACAATAGACGACATTGACGTTTTATACTATGTCTGTGACGTGTCACATTTTTTAAAATGGAATTTTACATCTCTGGATAACAGTTTTTTGACCAGAATAAAATGCTATTTTTTATTTATATGCAGGCATTAAAAATTATAGTTTTTGTCTCATAACATTCTTAAAAATATACTCTTTCTTCTCATATAACTTTTGTCTTGGGGGGTAGCTGAATACCAGCCCCCATACATTTTCAGAACATGTCCTTTACAGCTATTGTGCAAAAACGTTAACACTTATTAAAAGAGATATACATAAATAAATTTACTAGGGCAATATTATATATAAGGTTATATCTTCAGGTCAAAACACACATTCCGTTCGAGCCACGATGGACGGTCCAGCACTGTCTGTTCGGGTGCGAGAACAACGCGCCGACCGCCACAAGCAACACACCAGGTATTTTGAACATTATAATAATAATCATCGCTTTATTTCAGATTCACCAGCCTATTATACGTCCCACTGCTGGGCACAGGCCTTCCTAAGAAACATATGAGGAGTTTGGGCCATAACACCACCACGCGGGCACAATGCGGGTTGGTGGGTTAAAGCGGTTGCAGGAACAACCGGAACCAACGGCTTATCGTGCCTTCCGAAGCACGGAGGAGTTCAAGATTGTAAATTTTGATTGCCCCATCTCGGGACCGACCATGTCGAAAGTTGTTTTGTTTCGTGATCGAAACCAGCGCTTATCCTCAATACTCTAAGCTCTAACCACTACGCCAATCCTCAATTTCAGAATGTCATTCCATATTTCACATTATCCACATTATTAAACGTAACAAAAATAACGCAACATAACTCAGTTTCAATAAGCCTAATTCTGAAGACACAACTAATTCTAAATTTAAGTACAGTATATCTCCCTCTCGCAATATGTAATAGGAAAAAGATAGCAAGAATTTGTTTAGAGCTTTCAACTAAATTTAGATCGATTTCAAAGAAACCATAGACAATTTTAGACGGCATGTAGGGAGGTTCCTTAACACTGCATTTTATCACGTTCAATAAGGTCGAAAATTGAACGCACGTTTCTAAAAATTCATTTTGAGAGAAAGTGATGCACTGAACTTAAATTTAGACTTAGCGTGTGTTATCCAGAATTAGGGCCATTCTTGAATGTCGGTCTTTCCAAGTCATACAATGGGTAAAAATTTTAAACAAAAATTAAAACCGACTTCAAAAAATCTGAAAAGGATAAAATATTAAATTTAAGTAGGTACTCATCCCGTAGAAACATATTTTTGGAGTTGGTGCTAAGTGGTTTTCCAAAAACAATAGAAAGTGAAGCACCGACTCTTTTGAAGTCGGGTTTAATCTAAGGTCGAAGCTAGATGGTTGACCGTCAACTTATATTGTTTCCCACTATCGTATCATTTCACTAAAAAGTCAGGAAAGAAACAATCCACAATTTCGCATATGTAGACGACTTACTGATTTCAAATTTTTTTATTTAAAACCCAAACTACCAAACTGATTTTGAAAAAATTGTATGGGACCAAATGGCAACTATTCCGCATCGAACTAAAGAATCACGTAAATCGGATCGGTAATCTCGGCGTAATCGGTGTACATACGAAGAAAAAAAAACATACGGGCCGAATTGAGAACCTCTTCGTTTTTGAAGTCGGTTAAAAACGAACTCAGTGTTAGAATTTGACCATTTTGTTACTTAGACATTTTGCGACTGAAGGTAGTCCAATTTACAGTCAAATAATACCAAATACGCTATTTCAGGTAGCGGCACATTCATGGAACAAGTGGTTGTAGAATCATCTGATGGGCAACATCGGCAGACGATACAGCAGCCTCAGCAAATACATCAGGTAACAATATTAGAATTATTATAATTTTGACGGGAGTTTTTGACGCTATTTAATGAGTCAAGATTTTTTATTTATTTATTGAGAAAACCAACAGCGTTACAAAATGCATCTACAACTAGACATTTAATATAATAAGGCCAATTACAGGTTTCCCTTTAAATAATCAAAATTACACTGATCAATTAACAATATTATACTTAATCAAACATAAATCACTTTACCCACTTTATAGTAACTTTTTAATGTTTTTATATAAAACTATTGAAATAAATACTAAATTATATACATACATATGCACATACATGAAAGAACAAAATCAATTAGCACTGTCTAATAGACTATTCTCCCATAAATACACGCACTCATAAAACCTAATACAACAATTTTTAGTCACATAGGAGATGTTTCAGGTTTATATGGAGTCCCGACTATGAGTATGTACAGTGCTTTTTAAGTTAGGGAAATGGAAATAAAACATTAATTTTTATTAAAATATTTTCAAATATTTTTTCATTTAAAATATTTTTTGATGATGTGACAGTTTTATAATTATCAATATGATGGCAACACTATAACGTCAAACTTCTATAATTATACAACTCAAAATATAAGAAGAAAGCAAGATACTTTATTGATCTGTCTAATCTATCAGACTACTGAGTTAAAATTCCATATTTCAAGACTAAAAACGGACGTTTTTCCTAACGACTTAAAAATACGGCCACAGATTACATGTCTTAATATGGCGTCGTATATAGCCATATTTCGTTTTTTATGGATGCTCAAAAATATTTTTGTACGTGGTTTACCGGCCGAAAATATCACGCAAAATAATTTGTAGTGGTTTTATTATTATTATTTTTAATTTTTTAATGTACTGTAGGTACATGGTCATAGCCGAAAATGAAACATCTCCATTGTGTCCGACCGAGCGAATATTGTGTTATAATTGGTGTAGTTTTTTGAAACAAGTCTTTGTGCTGACTTGCAATATGGTCAAATCACTATAATAAACATCAAATTGGTGTGAAAGACGTTGAGGATTTTAGTTCATTTTCAATTCATAACAATAAAAATTGTTGGATATCTTCTGCGGGCCCTTAGCTTGAGAAACCCTGAAATGTCATATTATTTTGATTTTTTCTGTAAGAATAAAAGGCAGACTATAGTACCTCCATAGCTTATACTACCTTCAATAGTTTATTAAACAAGTTTTACCGTAATAATAATATTCATACACTCACACCTATTATCTAGCCCAGAGTAAGCATTATTAAGAGCTTGTGTTATGGATACTAGATAACGGAGAAATAATGATAATAATATGTGACTCGTAAATAATTGCTCGCACTCATCATACAACCATTTGCTCCTATTGGATTTCGAACCCACCTCTTAATCGACTAGCCTGTATAGCAAGGGGTACAGACCACTCGACCACAAAAATACAACTAGATGACAAACAAGCTGACGGCCCACCTGATGGTAAGCGGTTACCGCCGCCTATAGACACCTGCAATAACAAGGGAAAATCACTTGATATTGCAGGTGCGTTGTCATCCCGAGGCCTAAGATGAAATGCCGTCCATGCCCAGTAATCACACTGGCTACTTTTCCTTTTTTTGGCTTTTTTTTATTACTGTTTTCATTTCAAATTGCAGGTTGGAGGAGTGAGACAGCAACAATACGTGTTAGCCGCTACTCCGGGGCAGCCGGCCACGCCTGTCTCTCAAGTGAGTTTATACAGGGAAACATTTTAAGGGTCTAGAAAAAAATATTAGCATGGTCATCAAAAATTTAATTATAGTTTTTTTTTTGGTCAGCCGATTTGTGATAAATATAATATAGGTAAATTATTATTAGTGGCCCTAATTCTGGAGAACACATGCTAAGTCTAAATTTAAGTTCTGTGCATCTCTTTCTCTCAATATGAATACGAAAAGGACGGCTGTCATATGATTTGACATTTAGAAACGTGCGTTCAATTTTCGACCTTATTGAACGTGATAAAATGCACCCATGCCGTCTAAAATTGTCTATGGTTCCTTTGAAATCCGTCTAAATTTAGTTGACAGCTCTAAACGAGTTCTTGCTATCTTTTTCTTATTACATATTGAAATTAATATCGTCCCCCCTTCTAATTGCTGTGCCCGACAGGGTCTATGATGGAAAAGCAATAAAATTGAAATAATAATTGGTATACAATTTTTTTTATACAACTAGATGACAAACAAGCTAATGGCCCACCTCATGGTAAGCGGTTACCGCCGCCTATAGACACCTGCAATAACAAGGGAAAATCACTTGATATTGCAGGTGCGTTGTCATCCCGAAGCCTAAGATAAAATGCCGTCCATGCCCAGTAATTACACTGGCTAGCTTTCCCTTCAATCCGAAACACAGCGAACTGTTTCACGGCTGAAATAAGAAAGGCGGTGGTACCTACCCAGACGACCCCGAAATTGTTAATTTGTCGGTATTTTGATGATCAATTATATTTTTGAAATTGGTTATGTTAAGCTTGTATGCTGGTCAGTTAAATACAAGCCGTTTATACAGGCACATGTAGAAGATGATGCAAGTTATTTGCATACAGTTAAATTGAAGCAAGAAATGACTTGCATAGTCTAAATGCTAAAAGTAATAAATATTAAAAGACTATGGATGGTAGGTCCGTATGTAGAGTCGTCTGGTTAGGTACCAGCTCCTTTCTTATTTCAGCCGTGAAACAGTTCGCTGTGTTTCGGATTGAAGGGAAAGGTAGCCAGTGTAATTACTGGGCATGGACGGCATTTCATCTTAGGCCTCCGGATGACGACGCATCTGCAATATAAGTGATTGTTTCCTTCGTCTATAGGCGGCGGTTACCACTTACTAGAATAGTGACATTTTCATTTTGAGTTTTCGATAAAGAGTTTCTTTTTTTTGGGTAATTCTGTTACACGTTGTATAATATAAACATAATGTACAATATTAATTATATATTATATACAGGGTAGTGCCGTCAATACGACAGTAAATTTAAACATGGGCTATATTAGTCCATATAAATCGTTTCCACATTCAAAAATATCGTATTCATTTGATAATTTCATGACATTTGTATGAAATAATGCCGCCAACGTTACACTATTCCATACAAATCTCATGAAATTATCAAATAAATACGATATTTTTAAAAGTGGCAAACCATTTCTATTGACTAATATAGCCCATGTTTAAATTTATTGTCGCATTGACGGCACCACCCTGTATAAATTCATCCTCCCCCTATCTTGCCATGCTCAACAGGGTCCAAAATGAACCCACCATGTATGTATGTATTCACCAGCGTATTTTTTTGGTTGATCATGTTCAGAGGTCGGAATTAGGTAGTTATTTATGTACTTGCATCGAAATGTTAATATTAATATGGATATCCGATGTCGTTGATGTAAATTTGGCAACGTCTCGCGTGCAGTGGATTAAATTATGTAAAAGTAAATAACTTTTTTATTTAACAAATCACGGGATTTTTCTGCTCTTTACAATTCATCTCGGGATTTGAGGCATATAATAATAATAATCATTTATTTCTCACCATTACAAATGACGAATAGCTATGTACTTTAATATTAAAAAAGGAAACTATGGTGGGTTGATACCTGAACTAGAATGTTTCCTGTATCTCATGTTAACAACCCTCCACCCCATAAAGTGGTCTTAGATTTAGTATAGTAGGTGGTAGACCCCTATGTAGGGTCGCCTGGGTAGGTACCACCGCCTTTCTTATTTCAGCCGTGTAACAGTTCGCTGTGTTTCGGATTGAAGGGAAAGGTAGCCAGTGTAATTACTGGGCATGGACGGCATTTCATCTTAGGCCTCAGGATGACAACGCACCTGCAATATCAAGTGCTTTTCTTTGTTATTGCAGGTGTCTATAGGCGGCGGTAACCGCTTACCACCAGGTGGGCCGTCAGCTTGTTTGTCATCTAGTTGTATAAAAAAAAATCATTTTTTTGATTATAACAAAACTTGATAATAACATATATCCACTTTATTCTTTCGCTGTATGAAATCAGTGCAAGTACATAAATAACGCCACCTAATTCCGACCTCTGATCATGTTTCATTTATTGATGCAAACTAAAATATCACACAAGTCTACATGGCAAGTTTTGCTAGAATATGTTCGACATAAGAGAATGATTATTTTATGAGCAGTCCGAGAATCGCGACACATCGGACAAATAAAGGGATCAATGGTTTTCTATTGCAGGTGATATTCTGTGGAGGGGGCGTTGGGTCGGTAGGGGGGGCTCCCCCAGTACTGACGTCAGTTCTACCGCCGGGGGGCGCAGTTCTCACGCCCCACCCGCTACACCACTAGCTGTGACGTCACGGCGGATATAGCTAGCTGTGACGTCACTAAGGAAATAGGACACTACTACGCGCACATGGGAAAACTCGCTTGGATACTACAGGTTGGGAAAACTCGTTTAGATACAGTTTGGGAATACTCGTTTAGATACAGGTTGGGAAGATTCGTTTAGATACAGTTTGGGAATACTCGTTTAGATACAGGTTGGGAAGATTCGTTTAGATACAGGTTGGGAAGATTCGTTTAGATACAGGTTGTGAAGATTCTTTTAGATACAGATTGGGAAGACTCGTGTAGATACAGGTTGGGAATACTCGTTTTAGATATAGCTTGGAAAAATTGCTAAGATACAGATTGGGAAGACTCGTTTAGATACAGGTTGGGAAGATTCGTTTAGATACAAATTGGGAAGACTCGGTTAGGTACAGGATGGGAAAAATCGTTTAGATACTGTTTGGAAAGACTTTTAGATACAAGTTGGAAAAATTGGTTAGATACAGGTTGGCAAAAATCGTTTAGATACAGGTTGGGAAAATTCGCTTAGTAAACAGAATGTTTGAAACACTAATGTTTTTGATGCGTTTAAACGCGCGCGTTCGACTCTCATCTGGAGCATATATTTTTCATAGTTTTCTTTCTTCATTTGTAATTGTTACAATGAGAATGTTTTAAGATTCAGCTTGTTTTAATACCCGTCATAAAGAGACACAGTAGAACAACGCTTTTGATCTATTGGAAAATGCCGATAACTTCTAAACAGTGTTGCAACGGCTCAAAGAGGCTAGGGTTGTCGCAAATAAATAATATTTATTAATTAACATTTTGATTTGTTTCATTCTAATGTCACTGTCAATATTATTTGTTCTAATTTTAATGCACAAAGGAGATAGCAAAACGCTTTAGATAGAATATTATTTTTAATCGAGTTAAGACGCGGGATGTTAGAACTTCAAGGTGTTTCGTCCCAGGACAAGATTTTTTAGTTCAAATATTTTCCCTGTACACAGAATGAGCAACCACCAATTCTCCGTGGGCATCAGGTTTTGTTTCTTCTGTATTTATGGGTAGTTCACAAATTATAAGGCTAGCTAGGCCTATCACAGCAAATTCTAAACGACATACAATAAATACACCCTCAGATGTTTTGTTAGAAGCTGTAGTTCGGCCGCTCTACTAGCCTACTTTTGACACAACTAGTGTTGGGATTCGAGAGATTGGGGGCTTCCTAATATTGTATTTTTTTTAAATGTTATTTATTATTTGCCTACATATGAAGAAATTTGTTTTTTTTTAAATGTTACTTATCATTTGCCTACATATGAAAAACATGGGCTATATTAGTTCATAAAAATGGTTTGCCACTTTCAAAAACACTCATTTGGTAATTTCAGGACATTTCTATGTAATAATCAGAGGTCGGAATTAGGTAAAGTTAATTATGTACTTGCATCGAAATGTTGATATTAATATGGATCAACATCGCGCGTGTGTTCATTAGAATTTTGCAACTTCGGACATCCGATGCCGTTGATGTAAATTTGGCAACGTCGCGCATGCAGTGGTTTAAATTGTGTAAAAGTAAATAACTTTTTTTATTTGATAAATCACGGAGTTTTTCTGCTCATTAAAATTGATCTCGGGACTTGAGGCATATCCACTTTATTCTTTCGCTGTATTAAATCAGTGTAAGTACTATCAAAGAATAGTCCAACCTGCCACACTTAAGATCATTTTTGTACACCAAGGTCGTCAACTACCTGCCACCTACTTGGGGTATCATCCACCAATAGAATTTAAGAGTAACTCCAGAAAGTTTTTGGCAATTATAACAATGGTAAAATACTAAAAAAAAACTAATATTTTTTTTGTCACAAAGACATCTGGTCCCGAAATGTCTTTGCGACCAGATGTTTTTTGGAAACAATGAAGAGCAATAATAACCTTTCACAAAAAAATAAGGGTTTCCGAACGGTCAATAATTTAATGGCTGGGTTCTACTAAAGTACCCAGTTTCAACTTTCAAGCGAAAATGTTTTGAAATTGGCAAGTTGGACTATTCTTTGATGGTACATAAATAACTCTACCTAATTCCGACCTCTGGTAATAATGCAACCAATTTATGTTAATGTAATGTATGAAAGAATGCAGCCAGTGTATGTTAATTCATACAAATGTCATGGAATTACCGAATGAATAAGATGTATTTGAAAGTGGCAAACCATTTCTATTAACTAATATAGCCCATGTTTTAATTTATTGTCGTATTGACGGCACCACCTGTATACTAACACTTCCTAGGTACTAATTAGTTCCACGGGAACATCAAATCCGTGTGTTTATAAACATTTTACTTGCCTATGATTATTATCGATGGTAATCAGTTCATGAAAATTCACGAAATAATTTTTCATATTTATAATTTATAGTTAACTAGCTGTGCCCGCGACATCGTCCGGGTGGAATATTGACTTTTTTCATACAAACTTTCATCCCCTATTTCAAACAGCCCTTTTTTCGTATTAAAAAGTAGCCTATGTCCTTTCTCGGACTCTAGACTATCTCTGTACCAAATGCTATTTAAATTGGTTGAGTAATTAAGGCGTGATTGCGTAACACACAGACAGACAGAGTTACTTTCGCATTTATAATATTAGTAAGGATTTTAATTTCATCATTTATATTGATTAAGCGTTGAAAATGGGTACATATCTGTTTACTTCCCGACGGTATAACCTTGTACAAGCGTAGATGTGTTTAAACAAATGTTGTTATTAATTCGAGCCATTCGAGGACGACTTTACAGATTAGCAAATTAATTGAAAGTATTTTTTTTAACCTAAGTGATCCACACTTTCCAAAAGTATCGCAATATCTACCTCTGTGTCAAAATTAGCCTAGCCTAGATCGGTCGTACTATAACTATTAACAATACTTTTGAAGTCTATATGTGGGTGGTTCACAATATGTATCGCTGTCTATCCCAGAAAATTTAAAACGTCTTACAATAAATACTCCTTCAGTAATGTTGTTGGAAACTAATTTATAAACAACATATTTTGAAATCGATATTAATGACAAATTTTAAAAGACATTTTCTTATGATATCTATGTGATATCACAGAACGAGCCACCCTGTCAATGTCAAAATATTTTCGCTTGAAAGTTGAAATTGGCCACTATAGCAGACCCCAGCCCTTAAACGATTGACCAATCGGAAACCCTTATTGTTTTGTAAAAGGTTATTGCTTTCCATTGTTTTCAAAAAGCATCTGGTCGCAAAGACAATTTGGGACCAGATGGTTTTTTGACAAAAAAAAAAAAAATAATAGCTTTTGATTTTTCATTTTTCCATTGTTTGCAATTTACAAAAATGCTTCAGAGACACCCCTAAAAACTATTGGTGGATGATAGATACCCCAATTAGGCGACAGACTTGTCGACTTCTGCGTACAAAAATGATCTTTAGTGTGGTAGGGTGGCTTGTTCTTTGATACTGTCGACAGTACATCAAGCGTGACAGTTTGACCTTGAGACCTTACTGCGTTAGTAATAGAGGCGGTTTTCGTAGTACAACTGTTACGCTTGATGTGCTGTCATGTGTAGGTACTTTTACAAACCGTGGTTTTAAATAAATAATAAATAAATAAATAAATTATTTCGTGAAACACAGGTACAAATAGTTGGATTACAAATTATAAATTGTAATTTAAAAATTACAAATTATAAATTTAGCCCTCCCAGTGCTTTCAAGCAGGTTTTTATTGAGGTTTCCTCTAAATCCTTGTTACACTTCGAATCTTTGTATAAAGTGACAAGTTGAAGTTACGGAGAGAGAAAGCAATAGTAAACGTAAGAATAAAGTGAGACAACTAACGCTTACACAAGGAATGAATCCTTTATAAAATTCACATTGCACACTATTGACAACGACATAATGGTCGCAGCCGTCTGGTTAAAGGAGATGTTTCATATCTGGCCATGTAGAAAAAATCTGGAAAATCTCCTGAATCCGGGAAAAATACTAATAAATAGTTTTCATGCATAGTTTGTTTGTACAAAAGTTGTCATTTTTGTCGATTCCATAGTTATTTGGTATGGCAATATGGCGGGCGACATAGAAGTCAACTAATCGTCACCAAAGTGATATAGCCGCCATGATGAATATTTGACTGTGTTTCAGTTTTTTGTATAAAAATTCTTGTTTCGTCCCACGCAACAAAGCAAATAAAAATAATATGGATAATTTAACAGTGTTCTGCGTGTTTTTACCTATTTTTCAGTATAGTGTACATAGACCTGGTCCTGGTCTCCATACATTTTTTGAACATCTCTTTTGCCAGCTAATTAGACATAGGCATATATATAAATGGCTGAAGGAATAGACAAGTCATTGAGCGCAACGTTTATCCACATGGCTGAACGTTGTCGCAGTCATCTCTGGTTAAATTAGCCAGTTAATTGGACGCCTAGGCAGATCGTCTGGTATGAAAAGATTTTGTGTGACTGCTTATGATTCGTAGGTTCAAGGTTTTTGTATAGAGTGCCGTCAATACGACAGTAAATTGAAACATGGCATTTCTGTAAAATAATGCAAACAATGTAACATTGGCTGCATTATTCAATAGAAACGTCATGAAATTATCAAATGGATAAGATTTTTTTGAAAGTGGCAAACCATTTCTATGAACTAATGTAGCCCATGTTTTAATTTATTGTTGTATTGGCGCCACCACCCTGTATAACCACTTGAAATCGAAATCATTTTGGTTATAAGAACTTTAACTTATAAGTACTGTAACTTAAATAAAGTAGTACTGGTTTTAAATTTGTATCGAAAAATGACATTTTATATTACAATATTTCTCACATAATATAATAAGCTAGGCTCAAATTAGCTGGCTAATTTAACCTAGATGGCTGCGTCATAAACACTAAATTGCCTAAAGTACAGGCAGTCACACATCTAGCATAACAAAACAGTTGAAAATGACACTGATTGTAATCAAAACCCGTAGTCATATTGCTGATTGACGGTACCCAAAATTGTTTGTTTGACTTTATGAAGGCCTGCTTACAAGAAAAAACATTTTTCGAAAAGTTATGAAATAATTTTGTTTATGGTTTAAAAAGGTTTTAAGTAAGTGCTTAAACTTAAACAAAGTAGTACATGGATTTTTTTTTCGAATAATGTTTTTTTTATTATTATTTTACGATATTTCTCATACATAATATAAAAAGTTAGGCTATCAGAATAAGTTGTAAATAATGTGTAGTATTAATATTATATTAATAAAATATTTGTATCATTAGGTGTTTTTATATTTAAATACGGACATAGCTAAAAGGTGTTCCAATATTTTCGGAAGTGTAAGAGACCGCCAACTTTCTCTATGGCAACACTGCATCGTTTAGTTTGAAACTGATATTTCTTCCTTCATTTTAATGGCTTTAATTGACTCTCCAAAATATTGGTACACCATTCTCACACACGCGAGGCGACTTCATAAATTGTTATTTCGTATTGCATATGAAAGGAAAGGGGTTCAAAGCAATACTATTTTGATATGGTTTTGAGCAAAGTGGTCGCCCGCCGGTATAGGAAAAAATACTTTTTAATATTACTCAAATTAACGCATACAAGTATGTTTTTAGAGTCGACAGCACAGCACTCAGCATTCAGATAAGGTAATATGCTTGTTCTGAATGGTGGAGTGGGCGAGTTGCCCCCTAGACAACTCGGCCACTGTCAAACTCGGCCGAATCATTGGAACCCATACCAATATATACAATCTACAACACATTCAGAATAAGGCTCATTAGTAATGGGGTTGTTATGAATGAACGAGTGGGCGAAGTTTTTCCCTAATCAACTCGGCCACTGGTAAACTCGACCGACTAATTTTTCTGGTCACAATTCTAACTTAATGTAACCAATTTTGCAAAGACCTAAGTGTATTATAAAATTCCAAACCAAATTCAATTAGATCTTTAGTTATTTTTGAGCTCAAACTTGTTTACATATTCTTAAACAATATTGGAGTGAACACCTTTCAAAATTTGTTTTGTGAACATGAATCTAGCTTTTAAAGGATGGTATCATTTTGGTCTAGGGTCCAATTGAGATGGACGCTATCCACGACCAATAATCTGTGTCCCCATTTGAAAACCGAGCTAATTATCCAAGAATGTATCAAAGAGTCCAAGAATGTGAAAAAAAGCGCGTCCATTTTAAAATCCAATGCCTGTAGTGTCACCGACGCTAATGCGTCCCAACGGATTTATAGTGACGCCTTGTTTGGAGTTGATCCATTCCGATTGAATCCATATAAAATGAATACTAAATGACGTCTGGTTATTGGTCGAGTTTGACACTGATCCCTAACTTATGTTCTGTAGGACTGTACCCCTAGAGTAAGTTTCAATCGAATTGAAACGAATTTTAACTGTCAAATTGTATGACAACATTAGCGGCGCCTCTGCTGTGAATTATTGGAACTTTTTTAAATTGATTTGAGAGTCGTGAACACGATGTCGTTTTCGTTTGGATTCGATTGAAACTTATTTTAAAAGCTGCTGAGTTGCTGCGTTGAAAGGCATGAATTACAATATTACAGTATATTTTATAACAAACCATTTTAACTGAAACGTAGAATAACCGAAAATGACTTGCATAAGTAACAGGCATTTGTGCAACATTTAATAATTTTAGTGTTGTACAATTATCATTGTAAAGTGTACCCAGGTGTTAAATTTAACTGATACATGTAACACTGTAATTTATTATAAAATAATACTGTATTTTATAAATATTGTATGAAATAAAGGTACTGAAAAGAATTGCAGTCTTTTTTTGCTCAAAATAGTTTTGTTATTTATTTTACTATAGGTAAGTACCTCTTTTTTTATACAAAGCACGACCACGACAAATGACTCAACATCGTCTGATGTGAAGCGGTAAGAAGAGTCCGTATGCAAAGACAGCTAGTGCAGTTAAGACACTGCTCTAGCCGCCTCTACCTTGCCGACCCAAAAGGTACTATATTACGGCTCTTTTGAAGGAACCCATGTTATAGGAAGGAGGGAACACATAGGCGGATACAGTGAATGGATGACTCCGAAGACCGGCACGCGTGCTCCTGAGCAGGAAGGGGGAGGCCATTAGCAAACGCGGTTTGATGCTACGATCAGTACCTATTCCAATTGGGATGTTGCCTAAGTATGAATATGGCGCTATTTTTCACAAATTAGGAAAATATACGCTACTGTTACCCATAAAAACGGTTCAAACTTAAAAGATATGCAATATTATTGAAGTTTTACTGTTGTGAAATATAAAAAATTGGACATATTTTTTTTTCAAAATTTGTCTAAAATGTTAATGATATTATATTGCTGACATCAATTAAAACAACTATTATTATGACAACTATTAATAAAAACATCCTTAATGCATAGTTATTATCAATTTTGTCAGTATGCCCTTACATTTCTTAGTAATATGGGAACACCACCACCACCACCACATTATACTAGGTGGTAGACCCATATGTAGGGTCGCCTGGGTAGGTACCACCGCCTTTCTTATTTCAGCCGTGAAACAGTTCGCTGTGTTTCGGATTGAAGGGAAAGGTAGCCAGTGTAATTACTGGGCATGGACGGCATTTCATCTTAGGCCTCAGGATGACAACGCACCTGCAATATCAAGTGCTTTTCCTTGTTATTGCAGGTGTCTATAGGCGGCGGTAACTGCTTACCACCAGGTGGGCCGTCAGCTTGTTTGTCATCTAGTTGTATAAAAAAAAAAAAAAAAAAAAAAAAAAACATGTGACGTCACCTGTTCCGTAGATTTTCTATGGAGCGTTTTTGGACGGTGCGCCGCAACACTTCAAACATATCACCATATCTATGAAGCTATTGATCTTAGACATACTATTTGTTCTGCAATATTTCTTTATGAGTTATAAACTTCTTATTTATGAAATAAAAAAAAAGTTGTCAACTACCCTATTGTGGAGAAAAATGAGTGTTAATCAAATCGTATAATTACCTCTTCTAGCCTAGTAGTCGAGACGATTTTTTCCCTAAACGTCGCTTTTCGTTATACTTCAATTCCCAGTACGACGCTCCTCGGTTTACAGTGGTACAGTTCAGTGAGCAGATTTTAAAGTTTATTTTCTTCGTCTTAGAGAAAAAAAAAGTGCAATAAATTAGAAACACGCATTAAAATCATATACAACTTAATAACGCAATTGATTGCATACTTCATATTATTATTTTTATTATTGTTATACACATAATCAAAATATAAAAGTTAATCACTTAATTTTCAAAATATTTTTTACACAATTTTACCGTTAAGTTCACCTATCTCAGATCAGGTCCGGGGTCAAATACCGTTGGGGCAGAAATTTCCAGCTCGGTTTGGTTGGCTACCGCCATCTTAACTAAGCCTCCCGCCTTACCCTTAGTCTTAACATCATTGTTGTGTTCCGGCAGTTGGAGGTAAGATAGCCAGTTCCTCTGTGGTTCAGGAATCAGGTGTAGCTCGCTTCCATCGTCGGCCTCATCCTCACTTATTATCAGAGAGATGAAGGTCAAGATAGCTCTTGATTCAATATATATTATATAAGAGATATAGATCAAAATTGGTATTTAGGGACCAAGTGCCAGTGTTATTTCGCACCAATAAACGGTGCTTGTTTTTTTTATACAACCACAAGACAAACAAGCTGACGGCCCACCTGGTGGTAAGTGGTTTCCGCCGCCTATGAATACATGGAAAAAATCACGATATTGCAGGTGCGTTGTCATCATCCTGAGGTGGTAGGCCATTATGTAGGGTCGTCTGGGTAGGTACCGCACCGCCTTTCTTATTTCAGCCGTGAAACAGTTCGCTGTGTTTTGGATTTAGCCAGTGTAATTACTGGGCATGGACGGCATTTCATCTTGGGCCTCAGGATGACAACGCACCTGCAATATCGAGTGATTATGCCTTGTTATTGTAGGTTTCATAGGCGGCGGTTATCGCTTGCCATCAGGCCATCAGGTGGGCCGTCAGCTGGTTTGTCATCTAGTTGTATAAATTAAATTTAAAAAAACCTGAGGCCTAAGGTGATATGCCGTACAGGCCCAGTATTTACACTGGCTACCTTTCCCTTTAATCCGTAACACAGCGAACTGTTTCACGGCTGAAATAAGAAAGACCGTGGTATTTACCTACCCTACATACGACCTACCACCTAGCACCTAGTAAACAAAGTAGAGTCTGACGGAAGTCGGTCTCCTTTTTATCAGCTCTTAACTGAAATAACGGTGACCTTATGTCTGTTTAAAAACGAAAGAGATTAAATTATACTTACATTACCTACATTTACGTTTGAATAAAGAAAGAAAACAATGAAAACATTATATGGCCCAGGCGGGAATAGAACCCGCGTCTCCTGGGGTCCGGCCAGACGCGATTACCACTACGCCACCGAAGCACTAGGTGTAACCTACCAACTACCAATTTCTTCACCGCTTTCTACTTTTAAAAGTTTTTATAGCGACGTTTATCACACCACTCATTGAAGTTAACACGTCTAGTCATCCGAAAGAATATTTTTACAAGCATTCGTTTTCTTTCTTTTTTTGTAATTGTTATACTTGCATTGTTAAGTTAGAGATGGTAATAAAACAACATAATAGCAGTTTATGTTTATTTAGAAATACCTGAGTATATTTTTTCACGTAGGTAAGCTGATTTCAATACCGAAAATTGTGACCATCTTTGGTGACGTCGAACCTCCGCTGATCATTCAATATGGTGCACAATTCAATGATTCTCGTCGCTTCATAGGAGACGGTGGGGTCCTTACTCTGTAATTAATAGTTTTTTTTTATACACATAGAAACCGAAAAGGAGGAACCTACTAGTTTCGCCGACAAACTCAAAGCCCTTCTCTTAAATACCAGATAAAATATCCAACTCTGCTTGGTCATAAAAATAACCATGAACCCACTAGTAATGCCATTATTTCTATTGAATTATTTCAAGTGGTATTTGTGGAATGGATTTTGATTGTGTCGGCGAAACGTTCGTCGACGAAAAATTTGTCGGCGAAGCATATCACACCGAAGGGAAAGTATAAAAAACTTAAAGGAAATTTTTCTTCATTTAAAAAAATAAAAACCGACTTCATCATCATCATCAGCCTATATACGTCCCACTGCTGGGCACAGGCCTTCTTACATGGGAGAAACACATGTGGAGTTTGGGTCATAACACCACCACGCTGGCCCAATGCGGGTGGGTGGGTTAAAGCGGTTGCAGTAACAACCGCGACCGACGGCTTAACGTGCATGACGAAGCACGGAGGAGCTCGAGATTATAAATTTGATTGACCCATCCCGGGACCGACCATGGCGAAAGTTGCTTTGTTTTCGTTATCGAAACCAGAGCGCTCAAACCACTACGCTACCGCGCTCCTCAAAACCGACTTCAAATAACTGAAAAGGATAAATATTTTATTTGGAGTCGGTGCTTCAGTTTCTACTGTTTCTGGAAACAACATAACACCAACTCCAAAAAACATGTTTCTAGGGGATGAGTACCTACCTTTAAATTTAATTATTTTGTCCTTTTCAGTTTATGAAGTCGTTTTTAATATTTGTTAAAAAAAATTTAGAGAGATCATCCCTAATACGATGGCTCCGTGGTCAGAGTACCCATCCGGAGTTTGAAAGGTCGCAGATTTTGTTCCCGCCCTCTTTCTTCTAGTCTAAGCTTTATATCTTGCTTACTTCGACCGGTGAAACTTTCTTGTCAGGTTGCTTGACACAAAACCTCAGTAGCCTCTCCAGCAGGAAGTAGAATATCTCCACGAAGCTGATAAAGCTGGCTCCGAGGAACAAGCCAGCCGCTCCTCCGAACGACACTGGCAATCATTCAAAAATCGTTCATTATAGTCACTGCGAAATATTGCGTCGATTAGTACTTCTATCGGCTTTAACATATTTATTATTTTATACAACTAGGTACATTACAAACAAGCTGACGGCCCACCTGGTGGTAAGTGTTAACCACCACCTACCTATAGACAACTGCAATAACAAGGAAAAAATCACTTGCTATAGCAGGTGCGTTATGTCATCCTGAGGCCTAAGATGAAATGCCGTCCATGCCCAGTATTGTACTGGCTACCTTTCCCTTCAATCCGAAACACAGCGAACTGTTTCACGGCTGCAATAAGAAAGGCGGTGGTACCTACCCAGACGACCCTACATACGGGCCTACCACCTAGTAAACATAAGTATGTTCTCTGAAGAGCATTTTGCCTTACCCCAGCTTTCCTCTTCCTAGAAAAATTTCACGTCCTAGGGCGGGGATCGATCCTGCGACCTTTCACAATCCGCCTCTAACCATCTGAGCTACCAAGGACTTGAAAGAACCCTTTAAAATTCTTCTAGTCTATCTGTATTATGCATTATAAGCTAACGTCTACCTACAATGTCGAAATATTCAATGCATTTGAACATCCGTCAAATACTGACCGATATACCACCGATATAATACTGTCCGAGGTGGTATTGAGTAATTCTTCGCGACAAATTACTCAATACCACCTGATGTGGAGCGGTAAGAAGAGACATATGCGAAAACGGATAACGCAGCTTGAACCGATGTATTAGCGGCCTCCACCTTGCCGGCCTATACGTTGCCTTTCACGCCTCTTTTTAAGGAACCCATGTTATAGGAAGGAGGGCACAAGATTGAAAAGTACAACAAAGAAACGAGTTACTAAACTTCTTTGTGCGTGATGTTGAGGTGGAGACAGCGAACGGATGACTCCGAAATGTGCTGAGTACGAGGGGAAGGTGGGATAAGGTTGAAAAGCTCTTCAAAGCTTTCCGTGACATATCCGATAAAAGTTAAGTGACGTAGTGAACTCTTATGTATTGGGATTGAAAGCTATAGGTAATAGCTTCCACTCCCTCTGTCTGTACCCTCTTCACTATCTAACATTCAACATTGAAGTACGATATAGGTACCTACCTACATATCTTGAATAAGTAAGCATCTTAAAATTTTATTGTTATGAGAAAAGCTTAGAGCTCTTACAGATTAGCGACTCCATAGCGACAACTGTGGCACAAAGAAGTTGTGCCGGGGTAAGTTGTATTTTATGAAGCATGTGCTTGATGGCAAAATGTCCTGTGAGTGCTCCAGTCAGGAAGCGAGTCTGTTCTACCGTTCGTATATTATAGTATTTACTCCATTCCTGCGCAGGCCATAAACTTACCAACTAGATCTTGAAAGTAGAACACAATTTCTCTTGTGTACCGGGTGCGAGGCGGCTGCACGGTGAACCGGACTGCTCCGCGGGCTGCGAACGGGCCCTTACCCCTGGAACATACCCACAATGCGTTTATTTTGTCAACCAAGGTTTACTAGGTGGTAGGCCCATATGTAGGGTCGCCTGGGTAGGTACCACCTTTCTTATTTCAGCCGTGAAACAGATCGCTGTGTTTCGGATTGAAGGGAAAGGTGGCCAGTTAATTGCTGGGCATGGACGGCATTTCATCTTAGGCCTGAAAACAACGCACCTGCAATACCTACCAAGCGTCTTTTTCTTTGTTATTGCAAGTGTCTTTAAAGGCGACGGAAGCCACTTACCACCAGGTGGGCCGTCAGCTATCTTGTCAATTCATACAATGGAATAGGCATTACGCTTTTTTTAGTAATTGAGTTGATTGAAATTAATAGTAGGTATCGAATATTTTATTTTGTCATTCATAAAATTCTCTCAACGTATACTTACATATAAGCTACTGTCTGTTATTGCAGGTGCAGGTGTATTTAGTTTACGCTAGCCACTTACCACCAGGTAAGCCTCGATAAAAGATGATTGAAACAAACCAACTCCCATTTTGTTTAGGTTTGTCTCTTTGCACTCGCTACCTTTCTCGCTCAACGTTCATACAAAAGTGACAGTTAAATGTTCACATTTATTCTTTATCAAATAATTTAAAAAGTTCACCGTCGCTTTTAGGGTAGGTACACATCTGCTAAACGTACGGCGCCGAAAGTTCAGCGATTGACGTTTCAATCGTAATATTCCGTTGCTATGACAAACCAAACGCTCAGAACGCGGCGTCTTGTTCAGCGCGATACGCGACGGAAACTACCGCGTCGCGTCGCGTGATGTGTCGCTTGCTGTGCAAAATACATTTAATTGTAACGTATGGGGGTTTGGGGTCCAATAAATAAGGCACCAGGAATACGTCACTTCAAGGTATATTAGTAAAGGAAAACAAGGTAGAAAAATAAGGCACTCTGGAACAATAAAAAATATACTTATAAATAATTACGCCCCACGTTGGGCGCCTGTGTAACGTTTGCAGGTAGGGGACCGATAAATGAAGTACCAGGATTACATCACTTTAAAGTATATTGAAGATAAATAAAAGGCACACTGTAACAAGATAAAACAAACTTAAAAAGAACACTTAAAAACACATAATACGCTGAAATTTTATAAAAATAAGAGGTAGGACTTACAAAAGTGCCTTGAGATTGATTTTAGACAAATTAATAAAAGATGTTTCATATCCGGAATGTTACATTGTTAGAATGATAGATAATAATATCGCCCAAGAGTAGGTATAGAGGGCGTCGAGAGCGAGAAACTGGTAAAAAAGAAGATACGTCTCCCCTCGCGGTCAGCAAAATAATGATTTGTGAAGATAAAACCGAATCAAACTCCAAAGTATGAATTTGAATTTTGAATATGTTTTTAAATATTGCCAGGAAATTTGGAAGGTCTAACGAGGTGCTATAACATCACAATGTTATAGTAACACGTTACAGAATGCGTGTTTGCTGAAACAATCGCCCGAAGGAAGGTTCAGCGTTACGCCGAACGCGACGTAATTTCGGCTGATGTGTCATAGGGACTTCAAAAACACTGCGAGCGTATTCAACCGAACGTTCGGCGCCGTACGTTCCACACTTATACCATATCTCATCATTGTTAGCGAGCTCCCTGAACGACGCCTCGAGGCACTGCGGGCTGCAGGCACACTTGACGCCTCCGTTGGTGGCCAGCTGACTGGAGTACTGGGCGAGGCACCACATGCCCGCGGGCGAGCAAACCGGGCCCTCTAACAACAAAGGGCGGACTACACGAGTTTGTTGCCGGAATCTTCTCGGTAGTTCAACTTTTGGAACCGGTGTAAATTCAGACAGACTGACAGATCGACATTAAACCAGACAAGAGAGAGAGACAAAAATGATGACATTGTTAGTTAATATTATTTTATGTGATAGACATAAGGGTTTTTGACGATTCGATTCGAATCTAATTGAATAAAGATATTTTCATTTCATTTCATTTCAAGGAAAAACCTGAAACACTTAAATGAGAACACCAGGTGGTAGGCCCGTATGTAGGGTCGTCTGGGTAGGTACCACCGCCTTTCTTATTTCAGCCGTGAAACAGTTCGCTGTGTTTCGGATTGAAGGGAAAGGTAGCCAGTGTAATTACTGGGCATGGACGGCATTTCATCTTAGGCCTTAGGATGACAACGCACCTGCAATATCAAGTGCTTTTCCTTGTTATTGCAGGTGTCTATAGGCGGCGGTAACCGCTTACCACCAGGTGGGCCGTCAGCTTGTTTGTCATCTAGTTGTATAAAAAAAAAAACAGGTGGTAGGCCCGTATGCAGGGTCGTCTGGGTAGGTACCACCGCCTTTCTTATTTCAGCCGTGAAACAGTTCGCTGTTTCGGATTGAAGAGAAAGGTGGCCAGTGTAATTACTGGGCACGGACGGCATTTCATCTTAAGCCTCAGGATGACAACGCACCTGCAATATTAAGTAACTTTTTCTTGTTTTGCAGGTGTCTATAGGCGGCGGTAACCGCTTACCACCAGGTGGGCCGTCGGCTTATTTGTCATCTAGTCGTTTAAAAAAAAGGGCCGGGGCAATATTCTCTTGAGGGTAGGCTTTCTGGCTAGAACTTTAACGCTCAATCGGCCGTCCGTTCTGCGTGCTGTGTGCCCTGCCCACTGCCACTTTCATTTGCTAATCCTATCTATGAGCTATGTCAGTGAATTTGGTTCTTCTACCGATGTCCTCATTTCTGATTTTATTTCGCAGAGAAATAACTAACAAAGCTTGTTGGGCGACTGCGAAATTTCACAGAAAGCCCTAAGTAAGCGACCACACTTCACAGCAGTATGTCATCACCCGGTCATCACTGACAAAAGAAAAGACTTATGTCTTCAAGCACTGTTGAATAACCTGTATGTCATCATCACTGAATACTCTGTATGTTAGAATTATTACATTTTAGCACACCTTGACTCGGTAGCGTATTGGTTATAGCGTTCTGGTTTTAATACGAAAACCAAAGCAACTTTCGCCATGGCCGATCCTGGGATGGGTCAATCAAAGTTTGTTGTCTCGAACTCCTCAGTGCTTCGGAAGGCACGTTAAGCCATTGGTTCCAGTTGTTACTGCAACTGCTTAAACCCACCAACCCGCATTGGGCCAGCGTGGTGGTGTTGCGGCCCAAACTCCTCATGTGTTTCTCCCATGTAGGAAGGCACAGGGCTTCCTACATGGGAGAAAACTGCTGCTGGGCACAGGCCCAGCAGTGGGACGTATATAGGCTGGTGATGATGATGACACGCCGATACCCCTTGAATATAAATTCAGCATTTTTTTTCAGTTAGACGACCGCCTGGCCGAGTGGTCTGTACCCCAGGCTACTCGGTCAAGAGGTCCCGGGTTCGAATCCCGGTAGGAACAAATGTTTGTATGATGAGTACGAACATTTGTTTACGAGTCATGGGTGTTTATATGTTTATTTAGTATATTTCTAATATTTATATAATATTATTTTCATTATTTCTCCGTTATCTAGTATCCATAACACAAGCTCTTAATGATGCTTACTTTGGGCTAGATAATAGGTGTTAGTGTAAAAAAAAAAAAAAAAATGTTATAAAATGTTAGTTAGTGCTAGGCTGTTTCCAGGAACAATAGACAGTGAAGCACCGACTGTATAGGTATATACTTTTGATACCCGCGAACTCGACATGTCATCGTCATTAGCAGCCTATTAGGTACACGTCCCACTGCTGGGCACAGGCCTTCCTACATGGGAGAAACACATGAGGAGTTTAGGCCATTACAGCACTACGATGGTCCAATGTGGATTTGTAAGTTAAAACGTTTGGTTCACAACCGGGACCAGCGTCTACCGCGCACGACGAAGCACGGAAAAGCGAGTTATTATTGGACAATCCAGAATTGACCATGGCGAAGGTTAAATTACTTTGTTTTCGTAAGCGAAACCTTCCCGATTCCCAATGCACCAGCGAGCATTGGGAATTGGTCCTCTTTCAATTACTTCCTGCTCCAAAGTCTCCATTAATTCATGTTTAGCACTCACCTTCGTAGATATAGTAGAATGGTTTACAGCCACACAGTTTGATGGCCAGCTTGCTTCTGCAGGAGAGGCGACAGGTGTTCGTACTGTACACCTGCGAATAAGGATAATCCTGTGTAAATTCAAATGGCGGATGTAGGTACAGACTTTGAGTACACGGACTTTATCATATAAGTCTCATATAGTCTCCACTGCTTAATCAGAGGCGTGAAAAGACACCTTTTGGGCCGGCAAGGTGGAGGCGGCTCTTTTATCTGTTCTGTAGACTCTCCTATCGCTTTCGCTTCACATCAGGCGGTGTTCATACCTTCCTCCCATTGGTGACTGGCTCATCCGTGTAAAGGCACCCCCTCCTCTGTGGTTGTAGACCACGCACGTCCTCTCCGCAACCAGTCGCCATCACACTCAGCTCTGTGACTCGATTGAGGGATGCGAACACGGTGGACTTGGCTCCTGTGATGTCCACTACGTCGTACGGAGAGTGGAAGAAGAACTGGGAACAGAGAAGCCAACTAAGAGGTTAAACGCTACCATTGAAGTTATAAAGACGTATAAAAAAGACGAGGAGCTTAGGTAGTGGCGTAGTGGTTTACTGGTTCCGATTATGAAAACAAGTCAACTTACTATCAGGCTTACCAGGCTGTAAAAACCTTTTCAAGCCCTTTTTGAAGAACCCTATACTGTACTCATTCAAGAAAACCTCTGCAGGGAGCTCATTCCACAACCTGAGCGTACGCGGGAGAAAGTTTCTCTGAAACCGCACAGTACGAGTCCATTTTAGATTCAACATGTGAGGATGAATTCTCTGCCGATGGCGAGCGGTGCGATGGTAGAAAGAGGTCGTGGGCATCATGGCAAATAATTCCTCACAACACATACACCGTTGTACAAACGGTAGAACACACATAAGGAAGCAAAATCTCTCCTTAGGCGTCGTCGACAATTCTCATAGCGATTGTCTTGATTGTCTTGTCATCTACTTGTATTAAAAAACTTTCGCCATGGGTCAATCGTTTGTTGTCTCAAGCTCCTCCGTTGGTCCCGGTTATTCCCGCAACCGCTTTAGCCCACCTACCCGCATTGTGCTAGCGTGGTGGTGTTAAGGACCAAACTCCACACGTGTTCCTGGCATGTAGGAAAGCGTGTCCCAGCAGTGGGACGTACACATAGGCTAGTGATGATGATGATCGAAGAGACACCTTGGCCTTCACCTCACCTAATGGATTCCTCAAACACAAAGAAACTGCTGGCTATCTTACTTTCAACTGCCGGAACACAACAACGCTGTCAACATTATTGTTATGGCGGCAGACTTAGGTAAGATGGTGGTAGCTAGCCAGGCGGCCAGGCTAACTTAGACGAGACCTACCACAAACCAGACCGAGCAGACAATGTCTGCCCCCACGAGAATCGAACCCGTATTTGTTGCTCTCAGTGCTCAGCAGTGTGATTCACAACAGGAATATTCTACATTGAGCTTGACGTCTGACAAGACGAGCTGCCATTGATTTTGACCTTGGAACACGGCGCTGCGCGCAAGGGTATTCACTAATCTCTACTCTCAATCTCATGGCTGTGTATGATTGTCGCTGTTTTGGATATACGGATATACCTATAATCGATATTTTTTGACTTCGTTTTTCTTCTGTTTAAAACACAGAACATAGAGAGTAGTTAGAAGGCGTAAGTGGGCGGGACGCGCGCGCCGCGCATAAGAGTAAACACTCTTATCCAGTCCTTTTGACGATTCGACGCGCTCAGTAGTTCGCTAACCTATGCAGAGCAATATTATGCCAAAACTAGTAGAAAAATGCCGCTTTGTGCTACTTTAACACGCTGGAAGCAAAGTAAAACTTATAATCTTACTCATTGAGACGTTTCTTATCATCGCTTAGTACATTTTTAGTGTAAAATAGTAAAAAACATTAAATTAAAACGCCGCCATGCCAAAAATATACATTGCTGGCTGTGTACGTCGTCAATAAAAGTGGCTTTGTATTTAGCCCGCAATGTATGCTTTTTAGGGTAAATTAAAGGAGTTGCCAGCACGTCACACTTATTTTGCACAAATGAGTCAAAAATATATCAATGTTTAATTTAATTAGAAATTATTACAACAAAGTATTATGGTGTCAAATTATTGCCTAGTAACTATTTCCATATAACAAAACTCTTTGATGCTACTCGATTTTTTCACTTGTGCCAAATATGTAAACAAAACAAACTGACAACAATTTCGTAAATGTTGAACAATCCGCTAGTTCAACGTAAGACACCTTACACTTTATTATCGCCTTTTTTTGCTACGTAAATAACTATGAAATATTTACAAAATACGAAATATTTGCCATCACAGACTACGTTAAGTTAAGGACTACGTTTTGCCTTTAAATTAAAATAAAGCACTGAAAAAATAAGGTTATTTACTAGTTTTTGCTGTTCATATATTCTCACTATTATAGAGAACACAAGGGGAACGAACGCCCATACAGCCATATCTTAAGTATTTTCTGTCACTCTACAAATATTGCATTGAAATACAAGTGCAATGCAACACATTTCAATGCAATTCTTAGTGTCTTTGTCAATGTCTTCACATCAAATTCACTTATATTACAATGATCTTCCAATGGCATGAAATGTAAACACAAACACTTCTTTTACAAAACTACTTATAGCAATTTTATAACACAATGTTCGCTCAGACAGATTTTTGTGATTATTATGTAAATATAAAAATATGATGTCAGTCTTCATGATGCCACTTATTGAGGTAGATAGCGACTATGAATTTCACAACGCGAAAATGAATGAATGAATTTCACTATACGTGAAAACTGGATAACTGGGACATTAAGGGATCTGCGAATTGGTCTCGCTTAAAAAGGTATACCACTTCCTCAGTATCTAACATAAACATAAATAAATATCTGCCTACATATACAGAGGGTACTATTAATAGAGGTGATAATAAAGGTTATTTCAGTTAGAGAGGTCATAGTCATAGTCATAGTCATATCCATTTATGGTGCGATTATTAAATGAAAAATGTATTTTGTAAACATTTGAAATAAAACCAATTAGCCAGATTTAACTCGCGTTTAATTAGATCTTACATTATTATTATACACCCGACGTTTTGATAACTTTACAGCGAGTTTTTTTCCTCCTCTTGTAAGTATTCAGTTACTTTAGATTTCAATCCATAAACAAAACGGCAATTAATATGCGTAGTGCAAGTTAAAAAGGTGATGAATTGATGTTATCTCAGTAAAAGATTCGTCGTCGCTGTCTCAATTATAGAGGTAACTATGACGATAAAATCGAAAGAATTAATCCCAAATATAGGGGATTGCATTGTATAGCTGTGGAAGTTTCTCACTTATGCAGGTCCATATCGCACGTCATTCACAAAACTATATCTATTTCACACAACACAAGGTTACAAACGTTCGTTCAGACACAATGTTCTAATTATAAAAATCTTGACCGACCTGATAAAATAGCAAAAAAAAACTCTCCAAAAATAAGGTTAGCTTTTTATGTAACAAAAACCATAGTGACATAAATAAATGAGACGTGGATAAGTAACTTTACTCTGGAAAGTCTCGAATTCCAGATTATTTAATTTTTTATTGTCATATAACTACCGGAAGTCTTACGCAGTTTGACAAATTAAACTGTAGTGATCCCTTTCTCTTTGTATGCTGTATTTTATTTATGAGTCGCTTAAGAAATTAAATTAAATAAGTAGCTATTTACTTACATATACATATTCACTCATTAATGATATTATTTTTTTGTAGAATATATTTCTTATAATTTTAAAGATTCATTTGAAAGACAGCCTAAAGTGAAAACCTACACGAAAGCTTGTTATATTATGTTTTAATTGAAAAATTAAATATTTATTTATCTTATTGTAAGACCAAGCTTAAAATACATAGAAGGACAAAGTTGATAAAAACAGAGAGCCAGTAAAAGGTATCCACTAATTAAACACAACACAGTACAAGCAATTTTAAACAAAATGAGTAGGCGAGGGCTACAAGAAAGCAGAGGCTGTAATTAGTAAAATATATGACATATTTTAATAATCCTAATCGCAGCCAAATATGTGCCCAAAAGATAACAACTCAATCCTTTCAAAAATCTAACTGAATATGCACTGCAATGGATTCTTAGGGAATCTATCTCCCTCATAATTATAGATCTTAGTTAGCATCCCAAAAACGATTTTAATAAGAACACCTACTGTAAAGAAAAATATTTTTTTATTCCTCTTACTATTATTATACATCAACGACCTCAAAATTTCCCATCAAATTGCATTTTATTTTTATTCTGGTAACACTGCAATATATGTGCACAAACAAATTCAATCTTTATGCTATGGAAATATGGCCTGTATTTAAATGGTCTGTTTTTCACTTGGTACATTTTTGTACCGATTTTCAGGAACCAATCGCGTAATGGTGTTTTATGTTGTAAAATACGAACTTAACATTAACATGTGTGCGAGAGGCGACACTGGTTCTGGTACTAACGTCGCTTGATACTACTTCTAACCTCTCTCTTATGTTCTGTGGTTTAAAACGATACGTTTTGACTTCATTCAATATTTGATTGATTTTTACATTAAGATATAAAAATAAACAACTTATTATTTCCGGCTCACGCCGTGCTCGTCGTCGGAACGCTGGTGTCGCCAACGGTTGCCAAGCAAACGCCTAAAGGTATGACAGCGCTGCCGACAGCCACTAATTCATGGCCGACTTTAGAAAATCGCATAGCAGATGATTCTGATGCTGCTTGTACTAAATACTCACTGTGGCATTGGCGACTATCTCCAATATGACGTAACAGCTCATGGCGGAGTATTTGCACGTCATAGGAAACGACCTTGTGTCGTTAACTGATGGTGTTCTGTTCAAAACGACAAACTAGTTAGTGAGAAAAAAAAATGAAACAAAAATTAAAACCGACTCCAATAAACTGAAAAGGATAAAATAATTAAATTTTAGTAGGTACTCATCCCCTAGGAACATATTTTTGCAGTTGGTGCTAAGTTGTTTCCAGAAACCATAGATAGTGAAGCACCGACTCCAAAAATATGTTCCTAGGGGATGAGTACCTACTAAAATTTAATAATTTTATCCTTTTCAGTTTTTTACAATGACAAAACAGCCTACGGCAAAGACGTGCGGTAAGTGGGCTTCTCATTGGAAACGTGTATCTACAAATCCCGACTTTAAGTCCACATTTGAATGACCGTCCGTTTGTTGTGCTGGAGCGGTGTCGTGACGAATGTTTTTTTCTTGCACATCAGTGTAATATTTTGACCTCGAGATCGCCCTTACTCCGTTTGTAAAAAGGCGGCTTTCGTAGTGCAATTTAACAATTGCACAACGAAAGCCGCGAAAGTGTAACCACTTGATGTGCTGTCGTATGTACCTAAATGAAGTAATTCTTGTACATACTAAAAACTGTTCCAAAACGAACACCTTACAGAGACCAAGCGCGTGAATATTTTGATTTGTGACTTTAATGTGTGATAAGTGGACACGACTTATATACGTTTTCTACAAGCAAGCCTCTCAAAACCACTAGTCTTAACAGGCGAGTTTTGTTCTTTCCTAAAAGTTAATGATCACTTACATAATGGCCACGTCTGCTATCGCCACAGAGTTGGTGAGGTAGCACGCTCCGGCCTCGGTGATCACTGGGAGCCACTTGGCTGGCTGGCCGTGAGACCATGTAGCCTTCACTTGGAGCTGCGGCATCACCTGGATATGTGAAGGCATTACCAGAATAATCTGTTATTAAAACAGACGTTAAAACACCCTTAAAATAGATAATAGAAAATGATTAAGAGGAGAGGAGACAGCACGCCACCCTGTGGCACGCCAAATGAAATTTTGCAAAAGGATGACAGATACTCGTCAATGCTAATGTGTTGAAGGCGACCACGAAGGTAGCTGTGAAACCAGGCCATTACCGTTGGAGATATATTAAGAGAGCTAAGCAGAGCAAGGAGTATGTCATACATAGCCTACTGTGTTAAAGGCATTGCTAAAATCTGACAACGACACGATGATGATCGTTTTCGTTCCGATTCGATGGAAACTTATACTAGGGGTAGGTTCTTATATCGAGTAGCTTAATAAGTGTTGTAGGCGTGTAAACCTTTTTTTTTCGAGTAAGTAGGGGTCACTGCTTACTACTTCGTCATCTTAGTCAATTTCATTAGTTCATAGAACGACGACCGGCTGGTCGAGTGGTCTGTACCCCTTGCTATACGGGCTGCTCGATCAAGAGGTCCCGGGTTCAAATCCCGGTAGGGGCAAATGTTTGTATGATGAATACGAGCATTTGTTCACGAGTCATGGATGTTTATATGTTTATTTAGTATATTTCTAATATTTATATACATATTATTGTCAATATTAATCCGTTATCTAGAATCCATAACACGAGCTCTTAATGATGCTTACTTTGGGCTAGATAATAGGTGTGAGTGTATGAATATTATTATTATTATAGAAGACAATAATAACAGGATCTAGTCTTAGCTCTATGACATTTATTTGTCTAGATGTTTTGGAATAATTGGGCAAAAATTACCACCCAATTCTAATTGCTTGTCTACGTTAGCCTTAGACCTTGCCTCCACAGCCAATGCGTACAAGTCGACGTCCAGCTTGCCATCGTCTTTGTAGGGTTCGAAGCCAGTCAGGTGGAATAGGTCAGAGTTGGCCACAGTAGTCACGAACTTCTCATAATATAGATATTCAGCATCTCCAGGCTTGACTCCCCAGCGGGAAGCGATGGCAGGTGGGAGCTTAGAACGATCTACTCTATTCTGAAAATAAACGAAAACTTCATCACTTGATAGGGGCTTGTCCAAAATCATTCAAATTATAAAGGATACAGGACTAGTGCTATCAAAACGGCAATAAATTATTTTGATAATTTCATGATATTTCTATGAACTAATAAAGCCCATGTTTTTAATTTATTCTCGTATTGACGGCACCATTCTGTATATCATGTTATCTACTACCACAGAACAGGTACACTATAAGAACAAGCTAATGACAAGAGACTAGGTAGTGATTCTTAACTTGGTGATGATGACTTCGATATCGACTTCTGAACAAAATTTCCAAACGGATCGGTTTTGCTCCGACTGCATCCAACGCTTTCCCACGACCGTGACCAGGTCGTTTGTCCATCTTGTAGGAGAAGCCGTCCTAATTTGCGGCTTCCGGTACGTGGTCGTCATTATAGAATTTGCCTGAAGCCTGGCCACTGCCATTTTAACTTGCTAATCCTATGAGCTACGTCAATGACTCTACTAGTCGCTTCAAATAGTGAGATGCTTACAACGTCACAAGTGGTGACAGCAGGCAAGTTGTACAGCCACGTCCTGAAGTCCTTCTCCAATGTGATCACCGTCGGGTTGTCTCTGTATCTCTGCCACTGACCCAGAGACACGCTGGCCGCCCCCCATATTGCAGCGGCTGTGACAGCTGCCCATAGCACTCTGGAATTGTACAATCAATTTTGGTTGGGTATACAGTAGTTCCCTTGGACAATAGTTTCATTTTATGACGTAGAGACTTACCATATAGGTTTTTCGATATTCAACGCCTAAGGGGGTGAAAAGAGGTGACAAAGTTTTATATATTAGTGTTTTTTGTTTATCACCAGCATATTATACGTTCGTATAATGGGAGAAACACATGAGGAGTTTGGGCCATAACACCACCATGCTGGACCAATGCGGGTTGGCGGGTTAAAGCGGTTGCAGTTCCAAACGGGGTCGATGGCTTAATGTACTTTTCGAAGCAAGGAGGACCTCGAGATAGCAAATTTTGATTGCCTCACCCCCGGGATGGTCTGTCCAGATAGACCATGGTGAAAGTTCCTTTGTTTTCCAGAGCAAATTCCAAATTGAAACCAGAGCGCTGAAACGAGTAAGCCATCGAGCTTCTGAATTTTAATATTATGTGTCCTCCTCGCGTCGTATTCTTCATTGATGAGGTTCGTGACCTCCATTTGGTGTCATCTTTTCTGCGATGATTTTGCACCATCCCGATCTATCTTCAGCAGTGTGCAGAGCATCGTGCAAGTTGGTCTCGAGGGTGGTGCGTCCGCCTGGTCTGTCCAACGCATTGGGCTGCGACCCCGCGGTCTCCTCCCTTCTACTGTGCCAGTAACCATAAGTTTGTCAAGGTTATCTCCATTTCACCTGGCAATATTATGTGTACCTACACTAAAACATACTTACTACTGGCCAATATGACCCTCCATAAACATCTGTACTTACATCAATTATTTGGCAAATACATCAAACATTCAATACATTCAATAGTAAACGGAAATAACCAAGTGAACTTTTCACCTATCGCAAAGCTTTATGAAACGGAAACTATAGGTAAACCCGTAGAGTACTCGTAAATTATTAAATTCCATACCTTTCGATCCAGTGACGTCTTTCCACAGCGATATGATTGAATCCGTGAACGCTGGTCTCCAGACAGAAGTCTCTTCCACATCTAAGGCAAAAGCACAACTTCAGCTGCGTAAATGACATCAGATTGACGAATTTATGTTAATAAATTTTCATGAATATTTTGGTTGTTGGTCTTGCATACATATATTTATTTTATGTATATTTATTATATGGGTCATCCTGTGGGGTAGCAACACTCATTTACATCAACTGTTCGTTATCCAAAAACGATGTATCAGGATACTTGTAAATATCGATGATAGGGAAAGTTGTAGACCTCATTTTGTTAAGCCACTCACGTCATTATATATATGTAGGAAATATGTAAACTTGTCAGGAAAAACAAGCACATGTATGCACAAGCATAAAGATTTTTACCATCAAAAACGTAATTTAATAGATATATAAAAATAGACTGGCTTTACCTTCTGCTAAATTACATATGGTGAGCTCAGGAACTTATCACATGTCAGTTAAGATATATACTAAAATACCTAAAAATATCCAGGATCTAGAAAAAGAACCAGTTTTTTGTAATAAGTTTAAGGAATATTTAATAGAAAAAATGCTATTATTCATTAAAAGAATTTTTTGATGTTTGAAAGTTTATAGATACCAACTCACATTATGTAGGATAAATGTTATTTGTTGTTGTTATCTACCTTAAAAAAAAGCCTTACGTATATAAATTGTGAATTTGTTTATATTGCGATTTGCGATACCCTTACAGGGTCATGTTTATGGGAAAATTTATTTTTATGTAACATCTGTTATACCAACATGTGACAATAAAATGGATATGACTATGACTATGACTATAATGTTTATTAGTGCACACCGATTATATGGCACATCAATGCAGCATATTAAAGAGCGGAGTCCTCTCAGTACCTACAGCACCCGTACCACCATCTTTTATCGCGATCCAATTTAGGACCTAAACTGAGTAGAATCGTTTAATTTGTATTACGACGCTATCTACGACTATGACAGCGACGCAGTTTAGGACCCAATACTGTACCGAGCGGAATATGAATCGCTTTTATAAAGATGGTGGTAAGGCCCCAGGTTTATGAAAACTTAAAGAGAGAATTCCCCCAACAAATTGTGAACAAAATTTTTGGGTACAATAAAAATAAAAAAAGTACATAAATAAATAATAAACAGCAGAAGTTGATGAAACCCACAGGCTCAACCTCACAGTTTCTTTCTTCGTTCTTTTGAACGAGCATGCAAAAGTGGTCTGTAAGCCGTGCTCTGTGTACACCTCAGTGTACACTTTACCGAGACAAGACCGCTTGTCAAGCATCGTGTTGTGGGTTGACTGCTTTGTCGTTCTAGGTCTAGGACTTTTGGCCTATATTTTAATGTTTGTTTTAATGGCGGAGCGGTGAATTAGTCAGTCGTAGGTACCTACAGTCGTATTTGCAAAAGGACGATTTTAAAGATGTCCTAAATATGTATGGAGAGCCGGCTAGGTCTGTTAGATTAGTTGGTAGATGTGCAGCTTACCGATATCACTATAGACAATATGTAAAATATCTCTGAATAATTAATAAAGCATTTATCAACAAAAGGTATAACATTTATTTTCTGATTTTTCAAAACAATACAACCAAACGTCAATCAATGTACAGAGACATATAAAAACTTAGACCATCGATGCAAGCTGAAGAAGGAGGATGGTTTCTCAATGTCAAACCTTAACATCTTCTCTCATTGAGCAAACCTAACTTCTCACTTAGCTTTAGAAGCCTAGGACGTGGCAGTGGTTTTGTGAGTAAGTCCGCCAACTGCAACTCACTGCTCACCTTTTCCACACACAAATCTCCAGCTGTTACGAGTTCCCTTACAAAGAAATGCCTTGTCCGGATATGTTTTGTCCTCCTATGGAACTCTGGATTCCCAGCTAGCTTTAGTGCTGCTTCATTATCAACTTGCAAGACAGGTCTTTGCGTTAGCTCGACTAAACCAGCGAACAATCTTGTTAGCCAAATTGTCTCTCTAGCAGCTTCACTGGCCGCGACAATCTCAGCTTCAGTGGTCGATATGGCCACGCTAGTTTGCCTCTGACTGAGCCAGGAAATGGCTCCACCTGCGTACATGCATAGCATACCTGATGTTGATCTGCCGGTGGAAATATCTCCACCATGATCAGCGTCACTATAGCACTCTAATATTCCTTTCTTATGATCCCGTTTATACAATATTCCTAAGTCTGGAGTATACTTCAGGTATCTAAATACTCTTTTTACCCTTAAACAGTCTATTGCTGTAGGTTTTTCTAAATTTCGAGATGCTACACTCACTGCATATGCTAGGTCGGGTCTTGTACCAACCATAAGATAGGCAAGGCTACCAACTATCTGTCTGTAGTTATCAATAAAGTTTAGATCTACTTTATCTAACTTCGATAGTGCATCTTCCTTAACTATCGGAGTAGTAACTGGTCGACAGTTTTCCATTCCGAATCTATGCAGTATTTTCTGTGAATACGACCTTTGGTGTACTAATATACCGTCTTCTCTACTTGAAATCTCCAATCCGAGAAAGTATGTGGCTGGCTTCGTGGTTATCTTAAACTTCGATCTGAGTTGTTCAAGAAACTCGTCTATAGCCCTCTGATTGGTTCCTGCTACCAATCCTTCATCCACGTACAAAGCTACGATGATCTTGCCACTCTCTGTGATGCGTTGAAACAGACAGGGATCAGCTTCACTAACCTGAAAACCTGCTTTCTTGAAAAAATCAAGGATCGTTGCATTCCAACACCTTGGAGCCTGCTTCAAGCCGTAAAGACTTTTCTTCAAAAGACAAACTCGTCCAGAACCGTCATCAAAACCTTCAGGCTGTTTCATATATATCTCTTCATTGGAGAGAGATCCATATAGGAATGCCGTTGAAACATCAAACTGACTTAAGGTTAATCCTTCACTTGCTGCGATGCTTATAATTGTTCTTACCGTTGCCATCTTTGCCACGGGACTAAAGGTCTGATCGTAATCTTCGCCTTTCTTTTGTCTAAATCCCTTAGCAACTAATCTGGCCTTATATTTGTCAACGCTTCCATCAGCATTCAGCTTGATCTTATAAACCCATTTGCATGGAATAGCTTTTCTATTCTTGGGCAGCTTTTCCAAAACCCAAGTTCCATTTTCACGAAGTGAGTTCATTTCATTTTCCATTGCCTTCATCCATAAAATGTGATCAGGACAGGCTATTGCTTCCCTATAGAAGATTGGTTCGTACCTCTCAGCATCCATCGTGGCCATGACACAATCATTAAATCGCTTAGGTGGTCGAAGCATAGTGCGATCGCGAAGAACCCTGTCATATACTAGTCTCTCAACATCAGGTTCATCTTCTTCACTGTCACCAACTTCCGAAGTATCATCTCTTGTGTTTTCGACTACCTCATTCTCCTCCCTCGATTCAATAGGTTGTTCATGGGTCGACACTGCGTCATCAAACTCATACTCATCACAATCATTTTGTCCGTGACTGGAGTATCTTCTCTTATCTTAGAGTCATTTATAGGTCCTTGTAATGTTACTTCCATTTCAGACATCTCATCTTTAACAGACTCTTCACTAAATTTTGACACAATTGGCTTATCATCAAATGTCACATCCCTAGATCTGACTATGGCATTTGACTCCCTGTGCCAAAGTCGATATCCGTCATCGTTATCGTAGCCGATCAATACACACTTCTTGGCTTTCTTTTGCATTTTTTTCCTTTGTTGTTTAGGAATATGCGAAAAACTCACCGAACCAATGATTCTAAAATGTTTCAGTTGCGGTTTTTTCCTTAGCCAAAGTTCGTATGGTGTTTTGTGATCCACGCAAGTTGGTCCTGTCCTGTTTAATATATAAACTGCTGTTTGTACCAACTCCGCCCACAAATACTGAGGCAGTTCCTCATGTGCATACATCATCGCTCTAGCCGACTCAACGATCGTACGGTTATCCCGTTCACTACACCCATTCTGTTCTGGAGTGTACGGCATTGTCATTCTCTGTCGTATTCCGTACTTGGCTAGCACTTTTCTAATTCCATTGTTGTCGAACTCGCCGCCATTATCGCTTAGAAACTCTTTAATTGAGTGTCCTGTAGCCTTCGCTTCAGCTAACATTTCCTTTAGTTTACTTGATACTTCAGACTTGTGATTCATGAAGTAAACATAGCGAAATCGAGAGAATTCGTCCTTGAAAAGAACAAAGTAACGGAATTTTGAGTTAGAAGGAGGGAACGGACCACAGACGTCCGAATGTATGCGTTCACCTGGCATTAAACCTTTATCTCTAACACCAAACTTTTTACGATGTGTTTTTCCAAAAATACATCCTTCACATAATTCGCCAGTGTCTTTAGTCTTGATACCTAACTCTCTTTCGATTAGACTTTTGATATGCCTTTTATTTTGGTGGCCCATTCTTTCATGATACAATTGCAAGGTATCTTGTGTAAGCAGAACACAAGCAACTTCCATGGGTTTTATTGCTGAACATTGCAACTTGTACAGTCCACCATACCTCCGTCTGGTTCCTGTCACGACCACATTTCCGTTAATAACAAATTTGCAGCTATCAACTCGTGACTCAAACAGACTTTCTGGATTATTGTCTTGACCTGCTAAAACTAAAAATAAATTCTTTGAAATATTCGGAACATACCATACATCTTGGAGAAGAAACTCTTCACCAGATTTGGCTTTCATCCTGATTGAGCCTTTCCCTAAAGCTTCAATCACTTTGCCATCTGCTGTTGTTACTGTGCGACGTTCTTTAAATTCTTGAAACTTTTCATAAAAATCTCCACGCATCGTGACATGGTGAGTAGCCCCGTTATCTACATACCAAGACTCACGATCAACATCACAGTCAGTTGAATAAATTGCGAGAACGAAATTGGTGCTTGTCGCGCCTCTGTCCGAGTTACTTGTACCACCGTCTCTATCTCTCTTCTTCGGGCAATCCTTCTTAAGATGTCCCATTTCTTTACAAATGAAGCATCTACTCTTGGATCCTTTCTGGTATGTTTGTTCCTTTTTGACATGATTATTCTTTGCTTTTAATACTAGCGCTTCTGTAGGTCCACCGTCTTTGTTATTTGCTAGGGCCTTCTCATAGGCACAAATCTGACTGGTGATATTCTCAATAGTTCGATCCTTTTTAGCCATCAACATCCAGCTCGACTTGAAGGAAAAATATTCTTCTGGCAGCGTGTCAAGTATTTTGCAAATTAAAAGGAGTTCTGGAAGATCTTTACTACTATCTTCTTTAGAAAGTTCCGTCTTTAATTTGTGCCATAAGTTCTTCAATTTTGCTATGTGCGATGCGATGTCGTCCGATGTATCTTTACGAAGTTGGAAGAATTCCATACAGACCTCATATAATTTGTTGTCGTTGACACCATCATACAGTCGATGAAGTTCGTCCCATACATCTTTAGGATTTGAGAATCTCATTACCTTACTTAGCGTCTCATCAGAAATATTTGTAGTGATCAGGAGCAAAGCAGTACATTCCAACTTCCTGTACTCCGCTTGAGTCTTTTCAAATTCATTAACTGCCCTAAGTAAACCCGCGTCACCTTCTGCAACAACTGGTCTCGTTGGCGGTTTTGACGTTCCTAGTACGATATCCATCATACCCAATCCACGTAGAAGTGTTTCAATTCGGTATTTCCAATGAATCCAATTATTCCCGTCAAGTTTCATTATTTGAATTTTACTCAGCTCCATTTTCGGTAATCGACGTTACTCTGGGCCCATAACCTGTTAGATTAGTTGGTAGATGTGCAGCTTACCGATATCACTATAGACAATATGTAAAATATCTCTGAATAATTAATAAAGCATTTATCAACAAAAGGTATAACATTTATTTTCTGATTTTTCAAAACAATACAACCAAACGTCAATCAATGTACAGAGACATATAAAAACTTAGACCATCGATGCAAGCTGAAGAAGGAGGATGGTTTCTCAATGTCAAACCTTAACAAGGTCTATGTATACTAAAAGATAGACAAAAAAACTGCAAAACAGTGTTCAATTGTCCATTTTCTTTTTATTTGTTTTATTTCGTGATACAGTCGACAGCACACCAACCCTAACAGTTTGATTGAGACCGCCCTTAAGGTGATTTTCTGCCAGAGGGGCGAGACGAGGCGAGAAGAGGCGAGAAGAGAATTGAAATCGCACTGACCCTTTTCCACTAAAAATTGTCGTTAATATCTATCGCGAGCTCGCGCGAGGTGATTTTCCACCAGAGTGGCGAGACGAGACGAGGCGAGAAGAGAATTGAAATCCCACTGACCCTTTTCCAGCAACAATATGTAGCAACGTATAAACCTATCACGAGAAGCGTGTTTCTGTTGTAGAGTTAATTAATACTCTATATCGGAAGCAATACGGTTAATTTTTACACAAACAAATATTTCAATTCACGCCTCGCATATCCTCGTCAATCCTCACTGTTTCCACCAAAGATGTGCTAGGAGAGGATTGAAAATTTGCCATTCAAATTTCAATTCTCGTCTCGTCTCGTCTCCCCCCTCTGGTGGAAAATCACCTTTACTCCGTTCGTAGTAGAGGCGGCTTTTGTAGTGCAACTGTTGCACTTGATGTGATGTCGTGTGTACAATTGTACATAACAACAGTTTTTGAAGGAAAAACTGCAACTCACCTAAATATTTAAAATCATGGCGCTATATCACTTTGGTGAGGTTTAGTTAGATAACCGCTGTCGTCCACCATATTGTTTTAATGAATAAGAGCATAGACAATAGTAAAATTCGGAAAAAAATTTTGAAAATTTGAACTTCTTACCAGGAAATTGTACATGAAAACGAATTATTATTTTTATTTTTTAATATTGCCTGATGCAGGAGACTTTCTTGATTCTTTATGACAGTGTAGGTACATACCTGGCCGGATATGAAACACCTCCTTGAAAACCATGGACCAAATATATCATCGTGTAATAATTAATATATCTTAGCAATTAAAATATATCTAAACTAGAAAAATTTCACGTCCTGAGGCGGGAATCGAACACGCGACCTTACCAATCCGCCCGGATTAGTAGGTATTTGTAAAAATACTCGTTTCGGATGTTGAAATAGAACATTTCGACATTGTAGGGTGGACGTTAGCTCATAACGCAAATACAGATAAACTAGAAGAATTTCACAGGGATATCCCAAGTCCTGGGTGGCTCAGTTGGTTAGAGCAGTCGCCCGGATTGCGAAAGGTCGCGGGTTCGATTCCCGCCTCAGGACGTGAAATTTTTATAGTTTAGATATATTTTAATTACTAAGTAATTTTTCAAACATTTATGATAATGTTAAAATCAAAATATTAAGAATAATTTATATCGTTTAAAACATTTACCTACCTAAAAATCGATTTGAAAATGGCCTTCCCATATAGTATATGCCATGTCGAATTTTGTTTATGTGTCAGAAAACTGTACTCGTCGAGGTGCATGATGGTAAACTAACATAATGCACTATTTCATGTTACGTGACACGTGACGGGCAATTATTGATAAAATCGCTAACATAACTAATTGCTTTGCTTTCTGTAAATGAATTGATCAGCAACCACGAGCAATACAAATAGGTACTACTCTATTTATAACAAAACTAGCTATGCCCGCGGCTTCGTTCGCGTGGATGTCGAAAAATAACAACAACCCTAGGTTACATGATTTTAGTTGAATTAAAATTTAAATCATGTTTATGTAACTCCTTCGCAAATAATGCATTGATAGCCCCAGAAAAATTGCCAGAAATTTAATCATAAGTGCGTGCATGCTACTTGGTCATTATTTTGTTGCGGAGTTTTTTCCAAAACTATGATATTTTTTAAGATATTCATTGAAATCAAATGATGTCAAGAACACATTATTTGGTCACAATTAAATACTTAAAGTGAATAATAATGTATTTATTTTGATAAGGATATCATGACTTTTTCATGGCTGAAATAAGAAAGGCGGTGGTACACTACCCAGACAATTAAATTATATTTAGACTTGAAGAAATTTACTTAGCTGTTTTTGCGTTAACTAACATACCTGCCAAAGTTGGGAATTGTAAAATATATTCCAACCGAACATTATAAAGATTGTCCAGTATATGGCTCAAAGTTTGTTGCAGTATTTCTTTATCAAAGATAACTTGATTTCTAAGTAGGGTGCGTTAGTGCTGTTTACTCACTAAAGATAAAAATTATCGTATCAAGGCCCCAGTAACGGATATCTTCAACGCAAACGATACTTCCTTAGAAATATTGCATTTGCAACTTTATTTCTTAGACCATAAGCCGCAGCAGGTTCCCGTTATACGTTTGTCGATTTTACGATAAATATTTAAACATTCATGTTTACGGAATATTATTCAATTTCACAGAAAGGTTTAGTAGACAAGATGGTGATTGTTTTCTTTGTTTCAACGGATGTCCGGATGATCAATCTTGTTTTGAGAAAGCACGACAAATGACTCAACACCACCTGATGTGAAGCGGTAAGAAGAGTCTATATGCGAAGACAGCTAGTGCAGTTTAGACACTGCTCTAGCCGCCTCTACCTTGCCGGCTCAAAAGGTGCTTTTTCACGCCTCTTTTGAAGGAACCTATGTCACAGATGAGATAATAGTTAAACCCATGTTATAGGAAGGAGGGAATACATGTGCTGGTAAAGAATTCAAAGTTACTAAATTTCTTTGAGCGTGATGTTGAGGTGGAGACAGTGAATTGATGACTCCAAAGACCGGCACGCGTGCTCCTGAGTAGGAACGGGGAAGGTGGGGTCAAAAAGCTCTTCAGAGCACTCTCCGCCATATAGCTGATAGAAGGCGTAAGCGACGTAATGTCTCGTCTTGACGCAATTGCAGAGGCTCAACTTTGTTGGAGACCTCGACATCACCAACGATACGTACCTACTATAATGAGGTCTTACAATAATCAGTTTACAGACGACAGCAAATCAGGCTTCTGCCTGTGCCCAGCAGCAGGACGTATATAGGCTGGTGATGATGATGATGATGATGATAGTAAAATTATTGGATGACTGGCATTAGTCTTATTATTATGTAGAAGTCGTCTACATTGTCGTCTGCAGACATGGCCGATGAGCTGAAAATGTGGAAGCGACAACAAGACCTTATTTTAGATGTTATTGTTAAAAATTTTGAAAATTGCAATCGAAATTGAAAACATTTATTTGTTACTGAGACAATAAAAATGTTATGATTATAAAATACCTAGTTTGAATGAGTTTGTGAAATAAATAAATAAATAAAATAGATATTTTAAAAGTGACTCAATATCTTCATAACTTTTTTTCATTCCATATAAGTTTAAATCATTATATCACAATATTAATAATATTAGATAATAGGTATAAGAGCATTATTCATTTACAAGTACTTAGAAACTAGACATGTATTTGTCAAAACAGCGATAAATGAAAATTACCTATTGATTACACGAATAAGCGGGCCTAACATTCTGCCTTGCAATACTCCGACGTTCGCTTATCTCTTATCAGAGAGGGTTATATCACTTACCTTTACGCTGAATTTCAAATCAGATAAGATAGTCGATAAAGCACCTATAGTACAGTTTTTTAAATACGAACCACATTATAGGATATAGTGTCGGAAGCTTTAGTCAAATCTGTGATCATTGTGTGCCTGGATTTTTTTTAATGTAGTGAGAGTGCAGTGCAAAAATGGGATTAAGAAAGCTTGTTATTTGTCTAGCAATCGTCGGCTACGCGAGTTGTCAAACGCTGTGTAAGTAGTAAACACACCTTGCATAATCTGTGAAAAATACATAGGTACGTATTTGAAAATATTAGGCGTGGTCAACAGGCTCAACAGTGAGTAAACATTATTCCCAAAGTCCAATGAATTAATATTGTAAATTTGTCATGTCTTTCCCCTATTATTGGTTATAACGTGGTAAAAGCTAGATAACAAGTCAATGTTACATTTTTTTTAAATAACGGTTTTCTTTGCCGCGGCTTACGTTTATATTTAGCCGTGATGTAATATGATTATATACTGTATTTTTTATATGACTAGCATAAGCATAAAGGTGCCCACGAGCCCAGTTTTCATTCTTATTTTATTTATTATTTTAATTTCGCTTCTGAGCCTTAGTGTTAGAGGGCCACCTTTTGTCCATCGGAGTGTTTGCTCAAGACAATTTACCATACCTTTTCATTGATTTGATTGATTGCTTTTGTTAGTTAAAATGATATAAAAATAGATCACTAAATTGAATAAAATCTATGGCTAAGACAAAAGCCAAGATTTATACGTCAGAAAGTACTGCTACGTATTGAATTCCAAACTTCGATAATTTGGTTTAACCAGTTAGAACTAGTTTTAGCCGGTACGTGATTAGGTTCAACCCTTCAATTTCGTTGGCTTTATTTATGATATTTGTAATCATGGTGGTAATTGTGGTTTTGAATTCAATAACATTTCTGGTTTAGTTTAAATTGTTGCAACACCTATCTCTGATCATTATTATTAACTACTTACTAATAAAATTTATGGTTATTCTTTAACAACTCTTTTAATGATTACAGATATACCTACCCAGTAATTTAAGTATTCGTTCTTGGCTTAATGTTACAATCAATTTGTTTTAAATAGTACTCCGAATGACTCATCTTTTTCCGTTATCAGTCTCTTTATCAGTTTACTTTTGCAGTAGTACGTACAGTCGACGGCACATCAAGAGTAACAGTTTGACCTACAGACCGCCCTAACTCATAATAGAGGTATATGAGAGAGTTTTAGGGAACTGTAACAATTGATGTGCTATCTTCTGTTAAAGTCACATAATTAATGACTAAGTTTTTAAACCACATAATTACATACTAAACCAGTTCATTTTAGTAAGGTGTGTTTATGAAATAAAAGAGAATTTTCAAGTAATTTTTCGGGTAAAAATTAGAAAGATTCGCGCGTTTTGTTCATTGTGATTAAGACGTAGTACTTATCTAACAAATCTTTGCTCAGTGACTGGCCTTCAGCCTATAATCTCATGCCCGCGTGGCATGATGTGCCATTTTTTGACGGCGGGTGGCCCCGTGGGAGTTCATAAGTTATTCCGTAGTATTGACCCGTGACCCGTGGGATCATAGTTTATACAATTAAACATCATCGTATGATATTGGATTCTAAATCGGAGAGAACACGCAGTCGTGATGTAGAAACGCTTTGGGTTCCCTTTATCGATAATACTGTATTTTTTACACAAATTATAATAAATAAAGAAATTATAATTAATTCTAAATAATTAAAATGTACAATAATTTTTACGAAGAAGAAATTATTATTCAATTTTAATAAGAATAATAATATTTTTACAAACTTAAGAAGTTGTAATCATACAAACTTTTTATAAAAACATCTGCCCCCACCGTGATTCGAATCCGGGACCCTGGTTTAGTAAACAATTAAAATAGCTTAAGAGAAAGTGCGGGGTAAAATAATATTTCTTATCATAAAAGTCAACTCCCTCATATGAATTTTGCGTATGCTTATTGATAACAGACGATTTTAGATGATTTTAGGGATTGAAACCTGACATTAATCTGTGCTATTATCTAATCTGTAACCTAAGTAAAGATCCTAATTAAAAACACTTAGGAGCCTAATTAGAAACAGTTTTAACCGCTTCTTAGGTTTAGTGGTTGAGATCACCTACTTTAGATCTAGAGGTCGGGGGCAAAGAGTACTTTTTTATACGGGTATAGAGGCATCACTCCATACTACACAATATATCGCGCTTAGCGATAGGTATCTGGTGATCTGAACCGGTAGACATCAAAAAAAATATTTTCTTAATAAAACCTTTTTTTCTTAAAAAACAAATTTAAATAATCAAAAGTTACCTAAAAAATGTTTATTTATAAATAAACATTTACATAAATGTATTTTTATTATCAAAATAAAATTTCAAAGAAAAAAATTTTATACAACGGGATTCGAACATGGTTTTCTTGTATTCTTAATTTTTAATTTTAACATTATTATAAATGTTTGAAAAATGAATGAATGTATAGTTTTCTTGGTTTAGTACGAATAGTCTAAGAGGTCACGGGATTTTTCGTAACGATCATGGATACGGTTACATTTACATTTATAGTTTGTAGAGTAGTCCCCTAATGTGAATGATGTTGGTCTGCCTGCTCTCAGTGGTTGCAACTTCGAGTTATAGAGCTTACAAGAGGCTTCATTGTTGCGAAAAAAAAATGATCAGAGAAATGGTCAGTTTTAGTACATTATCAAAGTATGGCGTCTCCACAGATGGAACAAGTTGGTCTGGCAGCTCTCAATGGTTGCATTTCAGAGTTATGATGCGTGCAAGTCACTGCATTGTTGCAAAAAAAAAACGATAACAGAAATGGTCAGTTTTAGCACCTATTCGAAGTATGGTGTCTCCACAGGTGAAACGAGTTGGTCTGCCTGCTCTCAGTGGTTGTATTTCAGAGCTATCATTGTGTACGCAATACCCTTATTTGTGGAGAAAGCCTATAAAAATATCGAAAAACGTGACAATCGGCGAATTTTTCAAATGCTCATTGACCACTGCTGTCGTGTCTCGACTTGACACACACAGCGCCCCCTCCTCCTCCCGCGCCCGGCCCCGCGTCCGGCCCCGCGTCCGGCCCCGCGTCAGGCCCCGCGTCAGTGAGCGTGGAACAATCGTTGTGGGAGGGTGCGCTCGCGCTCATTTTTTCAATACAATTCAGCCGTTACATTTTTAAAATAATGTCGAATATAACTACTAAGTGCCTTTTTTGTGAAAGGAAGACGGACGAAAAAGTGTTGCCATTTAATAAAAACAGTTTGGAAAAATGTCGTAGTATATTAACAGTTCGTATTAACCGTAATTTGAAATATGCTCATATCAAAATGCCAAATGATTGCAACAGTACTGCCGTATATCATTTATCATGCTATAAAAAATTTACCGCAGTGAAGACAAGAATATCTACTCCTGAGACCAACAGTTTAACACTTCTGCCAGTCGAGACTTCATATAATCAAGCTGAGACATTATCATCACCTTCACCAAGTAAGTCTCGTTGCAAAGCTACATGCTTATTCTGCGATCACCTGCGTAAACAAACAAATAAGAAATGTGAAAAGATGCACTGTTTGCAATCAAATGAAATGCGCGAAAAAATACTGACGAAATCGTTAGCATCTAACGAAGTCAATTTACATCATAAAATTTCACAGACAAGTGTTTCATTATTTTATCACACGAGTTGTTTGAAAGATTATTTTAAGGGAACTGAAAAAATATCTGACTGTCAATCCAAAGAAAAAGAAAGTTTGTGGCACGTTATACGAGAGAGCCATAAAAATGCCTTCCAAAAATTGAATGAATTCATAAACAACGACATAATTCAAGGCAATAATATTCATTTCATGTCTAATCTTCACGAGAATTATGAATCTGCCCTACAGTTAAATAGTACTGAGTGTAATATTACATGTTCGAGATTAGAACAGAAAATTCGAGACTCATTTGATCGAAGCGTTTTAACTATAGAAGAAATAAATGGGCGTAAGTTAGTTTACAGAACGGGTTTGCCAATTGATTTCGTGATGTCGAAACAGAAAGAATTAGTGAAAAGAGATATTCTCACATCTGCTGCTAATATATTGAGAAAAGAGATTCTATCCCTGCCTATAACTCCACTGCCAACTACTTGTTCAGTACAGGAATTACTCCAAGGCGAGTGTAATATACCTGATGCTCTTAAACAATTCAACTTGGAGCTTCTTGGCATCGGTTCGAGCACAAAAAAAAAGTTGTCTGAGTCTTGCTTAAAGAAAGCTGAATCGATAAGCCAAGATCAAATTTACGCTGTGACAAATGGACATGTTAAGCCTTCTAAACTATCTCTGGGAATGGCTATTAAAAGTCTAACTAATAGCAGAAAAGTCGTCGACATTTTAAACAAATATGGTCAGATACCTAGCTACACTTTATTAGAAGAATTAGAAACTGAAATTACGTATGCCTCCATGGATAAATCTATAACAACATTCATTCCGTCTGGGATAATTCCATGTCCTCAGTTAAATACTGGAGTAGCTTTCGATAATTTTGACCGTTACGTAGACACATGTTCTGGAAAAAATACATTGCACGACACAGTAGGAATTATTTTTCAAAATGAAGAACAGTACTCAATACGAAATCAACCGATTGACTTGTCAAAGAAACCATCTAAAGGCAAAAGAAGAAGGGCATTCGACGTTATTGACATTAATATTGATCATCCCATTAAAAAACCAAGAATGAGTGACAGTATGATTTTACTTGATAGTGACTTACGTAAAACAATTGAATCTGTTAAAATAAATGCAACGAATAGAGATTTATTGTGGATTTTATGTCATGCTGCTGAAATCGAGAATACTCCTATGTGGGTAGGATTTAATAACCTCACTATGAATGATCAGACCAGTAAGCAGAAAATAGCTTATTTGAATCCAATAAACATGTCTCCCACTAATACTTCCGTTGTTAAAACAACAATGCAACAAGCAAAAAGTATAGCCGAAGAGTGTGGTCAGGAATATATATGTGTAACATATGATCTTGCAATTGCAAAAGTGGCATTACAAATACAATCCACAGAACGGCCAAATTTTGACAATCTTTTTATTTTTCTTGGTACATTTCATATCATCCTGGCCTATTTCAAAGCTATAGGAAAATTTATAGATGATTGTGGTTTGACGCATATGCTGATCGAAGCTGATTTGCTAGCCAATGGGTCTCTTAATGGATTCATGTCTGGTACGCATTACAATCGATGCAAGAGACTTCACCCTATTATATCACTAGCCTTACAATTAATTCATTTCAAATTCTTTTTAAAAGAAGAAAATCTGCAATTGTCACCAGATTTGGTAGAAGAACTGCAAGAAATAAAAAATAGAAAAATGGACAGTTCTGGAAACATCTTGGTCGATGTTGACAATTTCCTTTTATTAGAAATCATCTCTAAATACAGAATATTTCGAGAAAAAACTCATATCGGAGAACACGGCAAAACGGCTCAATTTTACATGCAATATATAAATCTCATCAATTACTACTTTCTTTTGAGCCGATCGATACGAGAAAATAATTTTGAACTTTACAAATACGTACTTCCAAAAATTACCAATATATTTTTCATACTAAATCATCCAAACTATGCGCGATGGCTCACAAAGCACCATGACGACATATTAAAAGTACAAGACACTCACCCAGGCCTCGAGCTTCATTTACAACGTCATGGCTTGGGTATCAAACGCACTGATAAAGCGTTTTCTAGACAACCCGTTGATTTAACACTAGAACAAACCATAAACGCCGATGCTGCTAAGCGATTGTCTGGTGTAAGCCATTTTACTAATTCCTTGTCAGGCCGACAGCGTTGGGCAAAAAGCCATGCACTGAGATCCACATTATAACTCATGTTTTAGAAGAAACTAATATAACCAGGACACAAGACGTTACCTCTGATCTGCAGACAGCCAACATTGCCAAAAACAAAAAGGCAGTGAAGAAACTTGTAGATACTATAGAATCTTATGGCAATCCATTTGATTATCAAGACGACAAAGACGAACTGTACAATATTATCAATGGGAATTCAGTAACGAATGAAACCGCAGAGTTTCTGCTCAATATAGAGACTACAGGAGAAAATCAGCGAAAAGAATTTATATCTCAATGTAATGAAAACCCCGACCGTTTCGAGAAACCAATAAAACGCAATGAAATTAGGAATTTCTGTTCAGATAAATCAAAAAAATCATGTAAAGGAGCACAAAAACTGCAAGTTATAAAAGCAGAACGAAACGTCTTTGGTCGTCTTTTAGGAATATCCCTTAATCAGAAACTAGATTTGCCAAAAGTATTGGAATATCCATTATCTTCATCGTCACCTTCAATGAGTCATTTAGACGGTTCGTTGATGAAGACTAACAAGGCTGCACTCATGAAAATATTGGAAAAAAAAGCAGATGCCAATATGCCAAAAAACATTGATGTTGTGATTGTAGATGGATTCTTTATTCTACATTTAATACCAGTGCATGTGAAAACTTTTGGTGAAATGTCGCTATACATTTTGAAAAAATGTATGAGCTATAAAGCAAAGCGTACCGATATAATATTTGATTCTTATTCATCACCCTCAATCAAAGATTTTGAACGTGAAATGAGAGCTGGGCACAAAGCTACCAAAAGCCTTAAAACACAGTATAAAATAACATCGCCAAAACAAATCAGACCAAGAAATTTCGTCAAAGAATTAAGAAACACACAATTCAAAGAAGAACTCGTGCAATTTTTCATAAAACACTGGAGTTGCGAGGAGGCTGGTGTAGTCATTTCTGGAAGCACAGTTAATCTCAATTTTGAAAATAATTGTTATTTGTATGAATATGAAAGTGACGGCAAAAAGGTTGTGCCAAACGATAACCCTAATTTAAAGTGTGGGCACCATGAAGAAACCGACACCAAAATAATATACCACATATACAGTATTCAAGAGCCATCTAATATTGTGATTAAAACTTCTGACACTGATGTAATCGTCATTTTACTGGGAAATTTGGACAAACTCGAAAAGCATCAAATATTTATTGAATCCGGCACTTTTGCCAATCGACGTATTGTAAATGTTAACAAAATTTATCTCAATATTGGTGCTACCTTGGCAAAGAGTTTGTCAGCGTTTCATGCTTTGACAGGGTGTGATTATACCCCCGCATTTTATAGAAAGGGCAAACAAAAACCTTACAATATCCTTAGTAAAAACACAGTCTATCAAGATGCTCTAATAGAGTTAAGTTGCGATGCTCCGTTGACTAATGAAATCAAATGCAAAATTGAACAATTCATTTGTGAGTTATATGGTGTGAAGAGTAAATCTGTAAACGAGGCTCGCCATAAGATTTTCCTAAAAAAATTTAAGCCCAATAAAGAGAATGAAAAATTTTACAAAACTCTTATGAATTTTGATGCTGCTTTTTTGCCACCGTCTGAAATCGAACTAGTTCAACAGATACTTAGAGCTAAATACGTATCAAATATCTGGATAAATTCAACCAAAAATCCTCCAAGCTATCTATTGCCAATTGAACATGGATGGAAAGAAGAACACGGCAAATATGTTCCTCTCTGGTATGCAGGGAACCGACTACCAGATAAAGTATCTGATGTTACTGTAACGGAGTCAGAAAATGACAATATTTCTGCTGATGTCAGTGGTAAGTTTTATACAATTACGGGTGTTTAAGTAAAAACCGTTAGGAAACGCAAAGTTTGCATGTATTTGTTTCTTATTAATGGCATATTACGTATCTAAAACATAAATCTCATTAAGCTATATGCAAGCGTTCGTTTCCTTATGTTTTTTACATTTAAAATTATGTATGATAATTTTTATATCGTCATAATCGTCATTTTTTCTATCAAACTTTACAGTTATTTATTTTATCACATTACAGACTCCTCCTCTACGTGTCTAAGCAGCGAAGAAGAAGATTCCGAAGAAGACGAAATCTAAGTTAAAAAAAGAAATCTAAGTAAAAGTAATGATGAACCTGTGATTTTACCCAAAAATTATTAGATTATATTGCAAGCGATAATTTATAAAAACACTTTTGTGGTTTTTAGTATAGATTTTAATGTGACTTATGAAAAAGCTCAAAAAATATCAAAAGAACATTAAAAGTAAATAATATTTAACTCTTTAGGCCTTAGCAATATTCTACAAAATGATTAATCTGTGATTTTAACCAAAGATGATTAGATTATAAAGGTTGAATTAATAAAAATTGGATTTGTTCGATTTAATTGTTATTTTTTTTTCTCTGAAACACTACCACTGAGAGCAGGCAGACCAACATGTTTCACCTGTGGAGACATCACACTTCGAATAGGTGCTAAAACTGACCATTTCTGTTATCGTTTTTTTTTTGCAACAATGCAGTGACTTGCACGCATCATAACTCTGAAATGCAACCATTGAGAGCTGCCAGACCAACTTGTTTCATCTGTGGAGACGCCATACTTTGATAATGTACTTAAACTGACCATTTCTCTGATCATTTTTTTTTCGCAACAATGAAGCCTCTTGTAAGCTCTATAACTCGAAGTTGCAACCACTGAGAGCAGGCAGACCAACATCATTCACATTAGGGGACTACTCTACAAACTATAAATATAAATCTAACCGTATCCATGATCGTTATGAAAAATCCTGTCACCTCTCAGTCTAGAAGGATGTCTTGCAAATATAATGATTGTTAAAAATGATGAATTAGTGCTGCCATTTCTACTTCACTTCAGTCACTATTTTTTTATGGTCACAGCGTCATCTATCGACTTGGACCTGTATTTCTAACCCATTATAAGCCGACCAAATTAAATATCAGGTTAAACGAATGGTCTTAGTCGATACTTCAATGTTAACTGCAATTGGTCGTTTAAGATATGGTTATTTTAGTATGAAGTTATAACACCGTGGTCGGGGGTTCGATTCCCGTGGGAGCAGAATTTTTTGTCATTTAGGAACAAGCGTAAGCAGTGCCATCTAAAGTAGCTTTGCGTTGCCAACCCTATTTTTAAGCAAAAATTTGACAAAAAAATTAAAATGACGTCAATAATACCTATGTCAGGTTTCCCTTAAAAATTCACGCTCGATAACTTAGAGTTTCTCGACGACAATACGAATGACGAGTCGAAAGCTTCGAGAAATAGTTCCAGTACCGCCCGCCAGGTGCGCTACTCTAAATTGCATAGCTTACGAGTTGGTAACCATAATCATAATCTTTATTTACTAAAATATAGCACAAATAGATGTTTCAATGTTATATCACCACGACATATTCTATTGATGTAAATCAATGTGTAAATAGATAATAACAATAGATATTTGTATATTACCATGGACCCTTGATATTACCTATGAAATTTCCTAGCCAATATTAATTAAATTACAATTTCATGTCACTTTAGAAATCCAATAATAAATTTTAAATAGTAAGTCAGACAAATACAAAACATAAATAAAATATAAAATCATAAGCAAATTCATTACCTACACAAAATCATAAAAAATGTCCATCTAAAAATAAATAATGTACTTATTACAACAAATGAAAACACGTAGGACGAAGGCTAAATATTATTGTAACATTAACTTCACTCCGTTTGATTAACCCGTCAAGCATTAGATTTCAGACACGATTGAATTCTCAACTGTCATAGATCTCCGGAGGTATAACGCCGCTTGACAGATTGATGTTGATGATGACTGGTTTCTTTTCAGATAATATCTGCGTTCCATCGACGGAAACCACACTATGCTCAAACTTAGAAAAAGATGGAAGTGAAGTCGGCTGCAGAGCTATGGACACAAGGTCAGTTAATTAGAAACATAAATTGTTTGGAAGTAGCACATCAGCACCAAAAAGATATCTCATCATCATCACCCTATATACGTCCCACTGCTGGGCACAGCCGTACATGGGAGAAACACACGAGGAGTTTGGGCCATGACACCACCACGCTGGCCCAATGCGAACGGCTGCAGGAACAACCGGGACGTCTCAACGTGCCTACCGAAGCACGGAGGATCTCGAGATAACAAACTTTGATTGACCCATCCTAGGATCGACCATGGCGAAAGTTGCTTTGTCTTCGTATCGAAACCAGAGCACTCAAAAAAAGATGTGTTTACTTTTTTGCAAATAATAATATTATAACGTTAAATTTTGAACAAGGCAAACGACACTATTCTAAACTGAAACTAATTTAAAAGTGGCTTATTATCTTGGTGGCGGGTTCAAGCGGTTGCAGGAACAACTGCGGCAGATTGTCATGTACTAAAGAGTTTTGGTGTGATTGATAGGTTCAAGGTCAACTTTTTAACCGACTTCAAAAACGAGGAGGTTCTCGATTCGGTTGGTATGTTTTTTTTCTATGTTATGGTATACATATACCGATTACGCCAAGATGTCTGATTCGATTTACGTGATTCTTTTTTGTTCGAAGCAGAATAGTTGCCATTTGGTCCCATAAAATTTTTTTCAAAATCAATTGGGTAGTTTGGTTTTTGAATCAAAAAAACTGAAATGTAAAAGTCATTTACGTATGCGAATTGCGGATTTTTGCTTTCCTATGACTTTTTAGTGAAACGATACGACAGTAGGAAACAACGCAAGCTGACGGTCACTCGTCTAGCTTTGACCTTATAAAGTTATCACTAAAAATTGTGAAAAAAAGGTGACTCACGTTCTATTATTTCTGGAAATAACTTAGCACCAACTCCAAAAAATATAGGTGATGAGCACCTACTCAATTTTTTTGTTTATTGAAGTCAGTTTTAATTTTTGTTTAAATTTTTTTTCACAATTTTTAGTGATAACTTTATAAGGTCAAAGCTAGATGAGTGACCGTCAGCTTGCGTTGTTTCCTACTGTCGTATCGTTTCACTAAAAAGTCATAGGAAAGCTAAAATCCGCAATTCGCATACGTAAATAACTTTTACATTTCAGTTTTTTGATATAAAAACCAAACTACCCAACTGACTTTAAAAATAATTTTATGGGACCAAATGGCAACTATTCTGCTTCGAACAAAAAAAGAATCACGTAAATCAGACATCTCGGCGTAATCGGTATATGTATACCATAACATAGAAAAAAAACATACCAACCGAATTAAGAACCTCCTCGTTTTAGAAGTCGGTTAAAAAGTTGACCTTGAACCTATCAATCACACCAAAACTTTTTAGTACCTACATGACGATCCGCCTAGACATCTTATTGAGCGGACTTTCAATATACCATGTTGTTAAACGTTGAGTAAGTCTAGTCCAACCAACTATCGGTCTATGCATTTAATTGGATGCCGGCGTTTAATCAACGGGCTAGGCATCTAATTAAGCGGCGAATTCAACCAGATGGTGGCGACATATATATCGTCTTGCTTCTACTTCTACAAACCGTCACGAAGGTTCTATATCTCCATATCTCCAATTCTCAACTGGGTGGCTCTTGGCTTTCAGCTCACCTAAGGGTAGGTAAGTGTTGATAAGGCTGAAGATGGAAGCGAGCTACACCCGGATTCCTCAGCCACAGAGGAACTGACTGTCTTAGCTCCAACTGCCGGAACACAACAATGTTTGTTGACGACCGCCATTCCAAGCTAGCGCCGACCAATAGGAGCGCCTAAATTATGCTAAGACGCGCGGGTCGTGGGGGAAGCGACGCCACGGCCACCGACCAATCACAGCGGCTACATTATTTTCTGTGAGCGCGGGACGCGGAGAGAGCCCTGCCGCAAGCGCATCTGTGGTTGGTCGCCGGCTCGCTCACGGCCCGCTAGTTGTGAGCGTAGAAATTAGTATAAGAATAGGATAAGTTAGGGCCCAATGTTGTAGTCAGTAGTCAGTAATCAGTAGTCAACTTGAAGAAGTCAAAGAGTGAACATTGTACTGAAACGAGCGAAACGAACCACCGCGTTTTCTTCAAAGAACAACCTTATACAGTCCACACCCATTGGCGATCACCAACAATGCTGTTAACATTCTTTTTATGGCGGCAATCTTAGGGAGGTAGTGGTAGCTAGCCAGGCGGACTTAGTAAAAGCCCTTACACCGACCAAAACTCTTAGATTTATAATAATAATAATAATAATCTTTATTTCAAGTAACACAACTCATTTAGTTAGTAACAATATCACTTATTCTATGTTAGTAAGTAATTATCAACTAGGACATTTAATTTAGGTACATTTATTAAATTATTATTTTGTACGCGAATTATTTCTGCACCACCCCGGCAGATGTCGTGCAACAATAATTAACGTAACAGCAGTCCAGCCTGCTTGCAATCATTTTCAAGATACTGTTGGTGCCGCCCCGCACTCTGCTCACCAGGGAAGCACACCTCTTCCGCATTTTTTTATAATATCTTCTATTCTACATCACCAGAGTGGACTGCGCTCTCCAACTGACAAGAGGAACAGTCCAGGCTGGCTACTTCTCCGAAGAAGAGTTACTGCTGCTTGCGCAGAGGCAACCCAACGAGCACAGAGTAATCGCCACCGTCAGAGACGTAAATAGACTAGGTAGTTTTAATTTTTCAAATGCCTTCCCATATCCGCTTTCTCTCTTTCTATTCAGATATATCTTACATATCTATCTTATTTAATGATGGGAATATTACTACATCATCACGATGACCCTTAGGCTTCTGGCTTTGAATATCGTCGGTGGGCAAGACCGCGTAAGACCAGTTTGCAATAGCGCGTATTTGCAAAAGTCGCAAAATTAAAATATCGCGCTAGCAGCGGGTTCTTAGCGCTGATTCACATATTCTAGATTATCATTAAACAACACCCAGAGAAATCCCAAACAAGTTCAGTTAAAGAAATGTCCAAGATATTACCTTTTTCTTCCTCCTCGTCGGGTTAGTGCAAATCCGCGAATCTACCATAAGGCCGCGTATCTGCAGTGCAATAGATCCAGTTTTACAGGGGAAGGTTAAAACTTACAAACTTTTTTATTTTAACGAATATTGAGCTCGTTTTTATACAGAGAGTAATTATTGATGTATTCTATCTCTCGTTAGGAAAATATAAATCCCTTGAAGAAGCAGCCAATCAAGATTTTGCGTGTTGTGCGCGACTACTTAAATGGGCAACATTTGTCAGATACGCGGAATTATCCAATGCTAGTTACGCGGATTTGCACTCCCCGACCTCCTGTAAAATAAAAAAAAGCTGATGCGCAGTATTTACAAACGACTCCTGCGCGGTCTTGCACGCCCACAGACCTGTCCCTCACCACATGCTGTACAGAGTGTACAGACTCCTAAGCACGAGGAGAGAGTTGTATTTTGTGGAACATATGGTTGATGGCAAAATGCCATGTGAGCGTTCCAATTTAGAAGTAACCCTGTTTTCTACCGTTTGTAGAGATATAGCTCATCATCATCACCAGCCTATATATACATACGTCTCACTGCTGGGCACAGCAGATCTTCAACAAGAACTTGTAATGTGGGAGGAACACGTCAGAAGTTCTTTGCTTGTTTTTTGTTTTCATCGCTTTAATAATGTCATATTTACTTCCAGAACCACACGCGTTTGAGGGTGTGGTGGTAGTCCCCAACAGTCACATTGGGGGATTCGAAGGACTTAAAGGGGGGAGGTACTGTCACCCTGGGTTTGGAGCGTCTGACATTCGCTGGTCGCCGAGGGTCTTGAGGACATTGGAGTCTTTGGTAAGAATATAGACTTAAGGAGCATTTGGCATCTTGGCATCTGGCAACTATCTTTATCGTCTTTGTATCGGATCAGATACGCATAGCGCTGCATTAGACCAGCAGTATCAAGGAACGAGAAACGGCTGATCAGCGGAAAGTGCCATTAGAAACCTTTTTAAAAACCCCATTCTGTACTCATTCGAAAAAACCTCCGCAGAGAGCTCATTCTTACATCGTGTATATAGAGGCTGTGGGCATACTTGTCCCTACAGGCATTCTAGAATTTAAATAGTCTACAGTGGTGACGCCAATAATAATTTAAAAATTTGAATATGTCGTTATTGGTACTCACTAACGCACGCACTACCTACCAAACCGCATCGCCGCCTGCGCCGCTTAGGAGCGCAAGCAGTGACATTACGCGTCCACAGTTCCGTAGCTACGTCTACAAGAACAACATAATTATCGCTCCGCTTTTATTACCTACTTAAACTGCATCGGACACTGAGTCCTAGTAATTTCAAATATGTTGCGCCTTCCGAGATCACAACGGAGACAGTGAGTATGTGGTGGACTTCCTGATCCAAGATCCTGAGGAAAGTAGCGGGCCCGCTGCTGTTAGCTGCTTCTAGGAAAAATACGAGTGCGAGACCGCGCTTCTGAAGGTAAGTCAGTAAGCAGTTAATGTGATGCATTTTCCTTTGATCGTTGTGTAAAATATAGTTCTAACTGCTTACTGACATAACGAAGGTGAAAACATATTGCCGCGAACATACGCTTCTATGAAATCTGCCTAGACCAGACTTTTTTACTCTTTCAAAATTTTGCTGGTTCCGATGGATGTTCTCAGCTACATTTCTACCATTTTCCCAAAACTTGACAAAAATGTGTTTTTTCTTCACGCCAACGTAGATCCCCGTCGAGTCTCCCGTGGACCTCTGGGGGTCCACATGGACTACTTTGGGAACTAAGGGTCTAGATTTAAGTTATCGCTGCTTACTTTTCTTTTTGATAAATATTTAGAGAAAGGCAATTTTTGGAAAAGTAGTTTTTTCCTAACTATTCACAGAAATCCCTTTTTCTAGGCTACCCGCAACGAGCGTTGCCCGACCGACGTAAATGGCAAGACAGCCGAAGAGATAGAGGTTGAGACTCTAAGCGGCTTCTTCTCAGCAGCCTGTAGACCCGGCCCTTGGAGTTACAACTCTACCATTGATGCTGCACTCAGTAAGTATTGAACTAACGCCATCACCATCATATCAGCTGAGAGACGCCGCTGATATTTCCAAGCAGATCGGTCCTGCGCTGCCTGCGCCCATCCATCGGCTTCCCGCGACACTCACAAGATCGCCGGCGCACCTTGTGGGCTACCAATGCTGCGTCTCCCGTACGCGGCCGCCACTCGATGACCTTTCCGCCTCATCTGCCGTCAGTCCTAACTTACAATGTGGCCTGCAGTGTGATTCACTACAGTTAATATTCTACATCGAGCTTGACGACTGACAAAACGACGATGCGCCATTGATTTTGACATTTGAGCAAAGCGCTGCAGCGTATTCACTAACCTCTACGTCGATCTCTTGGCTGAGTTTGTTTGCCGCTGTTTTAGAGATAGGCACAATCGATATTTTTTCCATTTATTTCATTTAGTTTTTTATTAAAATAATATATCAGCACATTATCGCCAAAGCACACAGTTTCCAACTAACCTACTTTAGGGAAATTCAATTTAGTCATTATTATATCTAGCACTTATTACATCGCCTATTTATGTCCCACTGCTGGGCACAGACCTTCCTATATGGGAGACACACATGAGGAGCTTGGGCCATAACACCACCACCTGCCCCAATGCGGGTTGGTTGCGGTTTGTTTGTTAAAGCGGTTGCAGCAACAACCGGGACCAATAACTTAACGTACCTTCCGAAGCACGGAGGAGCTCGAGATTATAAAGATTTATTTATTTATTTAACTTTTTATTTATAGATTCACTTACATTAACAGTTTTTACTACACATGTAGGTTAGTTACTTAAATTATATAACACAAAGATCAAGTGTTCTACTTTTATATAATAATAAATTTTGTTCTTCAAGATATATACCTACTATATTTAAACATTATGATTTATTACAAACATAATTATTTCTACACTCTAGCATGGAATTGTAGTCGGTGCGACAATCTGCTCCAAGTAGTTGCCTGACCCATCCCGGGACCGACCATGGCGGAAGTTGCTTAGTTTTCGTAACCGAAACCAGAGCACTCAAACCACTACGTCACAGCTCCCCTTTATTGCACATATTTGTTGATGCCATATGAATTTTTTTTTCAGAGAGTCGCTACCCCAACTTGTGCTCAATGTGTACGGCCCAAGGCGTGTGCGCAGGATACAGCACCGCCCTCTCTGTGAACGTCGCGGGCGTCTCCAACGACAACAACCACATCCAAGCCTTGGACTGCTTGATCAATAACGGGACTGTCGCCTTCGCTGCCTGGACTTATGTCAGGCAATTTTTCCAAGTAAGTTTCCTTTAATCTTGTTTTAGTATCATTATCTCATCAGTGATGATAAGACCAAAGTTGGAAGCGAGACTGGATTCCTCAACCACAGAAGAACTGGCTATCTTGCCTCCAACTGCTGGAACACAACAATGCTGTTAACATTATTGTTATGGCGGCAGACTTATGTGAAATGGTGGCTAGCCAGGCAAACTTAGAAAACCCCTGCCGCTAACCAAACCGAGCAGAGAATTTCTGCCCCTATGGTAACTGAACCCCGGCCCTCTAACTAGATCTGAGATAGGAGTCTCAACCACTCGAACACAGAGGCGGTGAGAATTCATCTGTCTGATCAATGCTCCTCATTGATGTCCTCATCAATGAGGTGAGGCGAGTGATGTGATGATTGGTGTCTGGCTGTTGACCGAATTCTTTTTCATTTCTCAGACTATGCACCTTTTCATAATATAATACAGCCAATGTTATATTATTTCGAAATGTCATGAAATTATCAAATGTGCTTTTAAAAGTTGCAAAACATTTTTAAGTTATTGTTCTGTTTATTTTTGTTTATGATTTGTGTACCTACTTTAATGGTGAGTGTTATGTACGCCGTTTTGTGACATCCATCAGAACTGTTTGTATCTGAGACTTGATTACTATATTATTTTAATGTATGTTATGTTATGTTGTTGTTTACTAGGTAGTAGGCCCGTATGTAGGGTCGTCTGGATAAGTACCAACGCCTTTCTTATTTCAGCCGTGAAGCAGTTCGCTGTGTTTCGGATTGAAGGGAAGGGTAGCCAGTGTAATTACTGGGCAAAGATGGCAATTCATCTTAGGCCCCAGGATGACAACCCACCTGCAATATCAAGTGATTTTTCCTTGATAATGCAGGTGTCTATAGGCGGCGGTAACCGCTTACCATCAGGTGGGCCGTCAGCTTGTTTGTCATCTAGGTAGGTAGTAGTAAAAAACCAAAAAAAATGTGGCAGTACTAACGGTACTAAATAAATAAATATGAAGCAATACACTTCGTATTGTCCTCACCATTCCGTATACTACGCTTTGTCTCCAGATTCGCAACGTCGAGAGCGCTAACCTGTACTCCCTGCTATGTGAAGATGGGTCTCGCGCCCCCCTGATACCTGATATGCTCAACTCGCCTACCTCACCGTGTACCGTCGTCAAACAACCCTGGGGAGCTATAATAGCTAGCTCGTAAGTAGCTTGTTCATAAGGGTGTAGCAATGTAGTTGAATTCCCCACATCATCAGCAAAAAAGGAAGAGCTTCTATACTCAATTTGCAACCATAATCTAGTACTCCCTGTGTGTACTCCCTGTCGGGCATTTTATGCCTCAATTCCCACTAGTTCAGTTGATGTAGTTCAGTGACTGAACTAGTGGGAATGTTTTTCTTACTAGTTCAGTTGATCGAACTAGTGATTTTTTCTCTCTCGATAGTTCAGTTGGAGAGGACGACTATTCCTACTCATTTAACAATTACCTACCAATTCTTTAAACTCGTAGCGCGCCAGTTGGTTCCTCCCAGCCACGTGTTCGCTCGGGGAGTGTGGCTCTACAGTACCTTTTTGGAACTGACTGATCATATTATCATCACCAACAAACAGCTTAAATATGCGTCCCAGTGCTGAGCCCACGCTTTCCTACATAGGAGAAACTCGTGAGGAGTTTGGACCATACCAGTACGCCGGCTCAATACTGGTTAGTGGGCTACAGCGGTTGCAGTAACATCCATAAAGCTGATATTAGACGATTCAATGAAATTGAAAGCAATCGCATTGAAAGGCATTGAACGTTGAACATTGCATTGATTGCCTATTTATACACAAAATAACAACATGACGCTGTCGCGCAAAACGTACGTGCATGGTGATAATTTAATGAATGCGTAAAATAACATTCTTTGAATAAAAATAAAAATCGATTCCAAAACATACCTATTTATGAGAAAAGTATGTGCTTACCTACCTTAGACGAGTCAATGCCATTGAAGCAATGAAATTAAAAGCAATATTGAACGGAAATTGAACCGTGTAATATTAGCTTAACCGAAAGCTTAACGAGCAACTCGAACCACGAGAAGCTGCAGATTACTTAAATGACCCATCTGAAATCAACCATGGCGAAAGTAGCTTTGTTTTCGTAATAAAAATCAAACCACGACGCCACTCACTGGCGTCATCATCCTCAGTTAAAATATTAATGTCTCTTATTCTTCCAACAGTGCCTCAGCCGACAACCTTCTTGCTAGCCTCCGCACATGGTGGCCTCAAGGGGCTAACCCTGGAAACACATGGCAGGGGTCTTTGTATACTGCTTTGGCCCCCGGAAACAGCGCAAGAGTCGTCTTCGAAGACAGGCCAATATCCCCGGCCAACTACACGTCTACCAGTAAGTATGCTATAAAAAACTTTCAAGGTCTAAACTAAATGGGAGACCGGCAGCATTATCTACTTGTCTGTGTCTCAGTCTTTAGTAGAAATACATTTATTTATTGTTTTTATAACTTGACTGTAGTTCATTGAGTTCTCAGTCTTCGAAGCTCCAGACAAAGTTTGTGTGGGACCAAAATATGTGTCTGTCAAGACAATGATGACTTCCTCCTATTTTGAAGTCGGTTATCATAAAGGGTAGGCATATTGATATTTACCGTTCAAATGACCACCCGACAGTAGAGTAGGTAAATGCAAGGGCGACGCCGGGGGTTCAGAGGTTCAGACACAAGTAGACCGCGACTCTCTCTGCCTCTAGTGTAAGTTTTAATCGAATTGAAACGAAAAAATATGCAGAACGGTGTTCAATAACGGTGTTTTATTTATTTGCTTTGTTGCGTGGAACAAAGCAAGATTTTTTTAAAAAACCTGCAACACAGTCAAAAATTCATCATGGCGCATATGTCACTTTGGTGACGTTTAGTTGACTTGTATGTCGCCCGCCATATTGAAATAGTGAATAACGATGAAATCGATGGGGAAAAAATAACACCAGCGAAGTCTTACTATCAGTAAGTCTATTGGAAGGAACTTCCCAGTAGTTCAACTGGTAAGACCCCTTGGTAAAACTACTGGGAATAGGGGATAATTTCAGCTTTTGTACAAACAAACTATGCATGAAATCAATAATTAGTATTTTTCACGGATTCAGGAGATTTTTCCCGATTTTTTGCGATAGTGTAGATACATATATATACTTACCTGGCCGGATATGAAACATATCCTTCATGCAGGGATTCATGTTAAATATTTAAAATAAAGCATTTCGATCAATCTATATGTGTTTTCTCCCTGCAGTCCGCAGTATTCCTCAAATAGAATCCATCAGCAGCTGTCTCCCAGCCCGCCGCTGGTGTACAGTCTCCGCCCAAGAACAGGAGAAGTGTAACTGGGTCAGAGCTGCGGCATATTCCCTGGGACTCCAGCCTACCATCGCCTGCCAGCAACGGACCAGTGTCTTCGAGTGCCTTGGCGACATTAGAGATGAGAGGGCGGATTTTTTCGCTGTGGACTCCCATTATGGATACCTCGCTAGACAGTAAGTCGATTTAAATACAGTGGGTTTACTTTTGGGGAAAAAGCAACATAAAACACGCACATTTGGCAAACTTTGAAAACAAGAGGTCGCCTCGCCAGATTGTCTTTATATACAATAAAATGCAAAATGGCCGCTACTTCACTTTTAATATCGGGTTCGAATTCCGGTAGGAGCAAATGTCTGTATGATGATTCATTTGATAATTTCATGACATTTCTATGGAATAATGCAGCCAGCTATTATTTCATACAAATGTCATGAAATCATCTAATGAATAAGATGTTTTTTAAAGTGGCAAACCATTTCTATGAACTAATATAGCCCATGTTTTCATTTACTGTCGTATTGACGTCACCACGTCATCAAATATTCTTTGCCCCACAGACACTATCGCCTGTCCCCAGTGAAGTTGGTCCAGAACAGTCATATGGCCTCCTCCAGGGTCGCTGTCCTGATAAAAGACTCTTCCACAAGCAACATCTCCCGGTTCGAGAACCTCCGCGATAAAGTCGCTTGCTTCCCAGAGTTTGGCGGGATTGGTGAGAGGTTTTTTTATTATCTTAGATGATGTTAAGACACTGAGGACGGAGTATTTCAGAATAAATTAAAAAAAAATCTATGACAGGTCAAAAATGTTTTTTTTTCTGTTTCTCAGAATGTTCTCCCTTAGCTTCAAGGCAGTTTTTCTTACGAATAAACCAATTTTGAAAACATTTATGCCAAGATTCCGTGCTTCAGGCTCTTCAACAGCCTTTTTTGGTGATGTAATCGTTGATCGCGTGAAAAATTCTTGATTTATGATAAGTGGATAATAGGAAATTCGATTTTGTCGGCAGAATTGGCGATCGGCTTGCAAGATACCCTTCTGGGAGTCATGCTTGCTTGCCAAAGCTGCCGAAGGAAACTTTTGTAGGTCGTCCTTGCCACCACTCCGTAAGCCTGACGGAAACTTGGCCCACAGCGCTAGAGAGAAAGCCGATTTACTGGGTGTTCTCTTTGCCTCGAACTCGACCTTGAATGACGGAGGTGCTGTACCACCTACCATACCCTGGTGCGACAACTCTATGCCTGAGATCTCCATTACGCAACGGGAGGTACGGCGTGAGTTGTTATCTCTGGATATTCATAAGTCGAGCGGGCCAGACGGTATACCGGCAGTGGTACTGAAGCATTGTGCTCCTGAGTTGTGTCCCATTCTGACGCGCCTCTTCGCGCTTTCGTATTCCACCAGGCAAGTTCCGTCTTCGTGGAAGACTGCCCATGTGCATCCTGTGCCCAAGAAGGGCGACAGATCAGATCCATAGAATTACAGGCCAATCGCTATAACCTCCCTTCTCTCAAAGGTGATGGAGCGCGTCATAAATACGCAACTCCTCATGTACCTAGAAGATCACGACCTAATCAGCGACCGCCAATACGGCTTTAGACATAATCGCTCGATGGGTGATCTTCTACTGTACCTAACACACCGCTGGGCTCTTGCCATTGAGAGTCAAGGTGAGGCATTGGCTGTTAGCCTAGATGTAGCGAAGGCGTTCGATCGGGTCTGGCACAGGGGTGTTCTTTCGAAGTTATCAACTTACGGGCTACCTGAGGGGCTCTGCAAATGGGTCGCTAGCTTTTTGTCCGGCAGATGCATAAGAGCCGTCGTTAGTTGCCGTAAGAGCCGTCGTAGGTTATGGCAGTTGCTCGGATAGCAAGGACATTAACGCTGGCGTCCTGCAAGGCAATGCTGTCTTCAACGCTGTTCTTGCTGCATATCAATGATATGCTGTCTATTGACGGACTACATTGTTATGCAGATGACAGTACTGGTGACGCTTACTATACGAGTCGTGCTAATACCCCTCGGTCTACTGTGAAGGAAAGTCGCGGTCGACTTGTGTCTCAAATCGAGAGTTCTCTAGTCAGAGTCTCCGATTGGGGACGACTAAACTTAGTCCAATTTAACCCGACGAAGACACAAGTCTGCTCGTTTACCGCAAAAAAAACCCCATTCGCTGTGTCTCCACAATTTCTTGACACACCCCTTTCCATCTCTAAGAGTATCGGGATCCTTGGTGTCGATATCTCTAGTGACGTGCAGTTCCGCGGACATTTAGAAGATAAAGATAAGCTGGCATCCAATAAACTTGGTGTGCTCAATAAAGCGCGGCGGTACTTCTCTTCGGGGCAAAGACTGTTACTGTATAAGTCTCAAGTCAGACCCCATATGGAATACTGCTGCTGGAGCACCTATATACCAGCTTGGACCGTTTGACGCAGTTCAAAGACGCGCTATGAGAATTGTCGACGATCCCGAACTCACAAGCGGTATTGAACCCTTAAGCCTAAGGAGAGATTTTGCTCTCACTATTGGTGAGTAGCCTATGGACGCTTGCAATACCCCTGGTGTTGCAAGCGTCCATAGGCTACGGTAACCGCTTACCATCAGGTGGGCCGTATGCTTGATTGCCTTAGGTTAGTGGTATAAAAAAAAGGCAGAATGCAGGATTCTTTGAAAATGCAGGAAAATCTTTGTATCATATCGCATCATGATAATGTCACAGATACCTAAACTTATTTTCGAAAGGGAAAACGTAGATATTATGCGTCTTCTTGCACAATTTCTTTTTTTTCTGTTTTCTACGATCTTCATCACCAAAAGAGGCAGTAAAAGACATGCACTAATGGCCAATGCTCAACAAAGAAAGGAAGCTTATTATCCCCTCTTCTCACAGCATACGTAGCGTTCTTGCGTATCGCCCATCAGCTAGAAATCATCAGTCAAAATGAGTGCGACTACGCGAAGGCTGTTGGAGAATTCTTCAGCAGTTCCTGCGCTCCAGGGGCGTTGGATGCCTCTCACGCTATATCTGATGCTTCGGTGAGTGTTCTCATTGGATAATTTTGCGCCGATTGGCATAGACCTCCACTTTTTTTTAACACAAAGCACGGCAAATGACTCAACGCTACTGATGTGAAGCGGTAAGAGAAGACTTCTAGCGTAGCTTATTGAGGTTAGCAATTATTTAGAAAGCAAAGCCATGGATCGCCTTAATGTCAATGTCATCCAACTAAAAAAAAAGTCATTTTATCCCTTTCTTTTTGAAGCAGACTGAAAAAAGGCCAATAGCTTAGATTATTTTATTTTGTTTCAGACGTTCAACTCTACGACACTGTGTACAGCTTGCAAATCACGAACACCTGCTTTGAACGTCCCTGACTGTGAGTATCCTCTATCCATATAAGCTTAAGTCCATTTTGTTGTGTACCGTAAGATCGCCTAGGTTCATTGAGAAGGGAGCTCCTGCTCGCTTCACACAAGTCACAGAATCTGTATCTACTGTACCGTTATACTATCAACATAACGGTACAGTTGATACAACGGCACAGCGTATGAGTAGTGCCTAAGGTGCTACGAGCGTCTTTAGGCTGCTGTGACAACGCGTGAGTAGTGCCAAAGGTACTACGAGCGTCTATAGGCTACGGTGACAACGTGTGAGTAGCGCCCAATGTGTTACAAGCGTCGATAGACTACGGTGACAACGTGTGAGTAGTACCCAAAGTCCTACGAGCATCTATAGACTAAGGTGACGACGCGTGAGTAGTGCCAGGGTGCTACGAGCGTTTATAGGCTACGGTGACAACGCGTGAGTAGTACCCAAGGTGCTACGAGCGTCTATAGACTACGGTGACAACGCGTGAGTAGTGCCCAAGGTGCTACGAACGACCATAGCTCTTTTTAATATTTTATAGTCGAGAAACAAAAAAAACATACCGGCCGAATTAAGAACCTCCTCGTTTTTGAAGTTAGTTGAAAAAAAAGCATTGTCTATCATTAAATCTTTATGACCGTATATGTGTTCAGTAGGTAGTACCTACAGGTAATTTTTTATAACCACTTATAACCAATATGATTCCGGTTTTAAGTGACACATTTTATATAGATTAACTACTTATGATTTGTCTCTGGATATTTTTTTTCTGTCGATTGAAAAAATCCTTTGTTCTCATTTGTCCCATTAAGCAGTTCTACGGTAGAACTAATGGGATTTTTCTTATAAGTGCTACGTTTTAACTTATTAGAATACAGTGGCACTCTTTGTCCCCACTTCTTTGGCCTTAAAGTTTACTTTCCTGATGCAGTTACATGCGCGTGGGACTACGACAATATATACTACGGCAACAATGGATCCCTGCTGTGCCTGAGCGACCCCGCCACCGACGTGGCTATTGTGGAGACGCAGAATATTATCTGTAAGTACCTACCTCGCGTGCTTTTTTATTTACCACTAATAGCATCGGCTATGGATTAAACTTCTCTCCACCCCATAAGTTGTGGTGTTGTTGAGTGGACTATCTGTTGGTGGTGCGTGTGATGTAGGAGGTCTTGGTGGCTTTAGTGGAACGAGGGCTATTCTAAAAAGCCCATTTTTTTATAATAAACTAAATAACTACCAATCGGAGTTCCAATCGCAAGCCAAGGAAAAACTCAGTATTTTCTAATCTACGTTCGACCTGTTGCCTTGTCAAGCCACACGAGTCGAGACCCAATTGGTTTTTATCTGTATTATACTGGCTCACCGAGTGTGCATGCGGATTGAGTGATCCTATCTTCAATCTTTACAATAATTGACGAGGATTTAGTAAATAATTGTTAAATTCGTCACAGTGAAGTAAAAAAATTGTAAAACCTGAGATAAAACAGATATAGTCAATAAAGTGGATCACTCATACCGCATGCATTATAAAAATGTCATAATGTATATCTCATAATATATAAAAGTTCTGCTTCTTATTTATACATCAAAAAATTGTAAAAAATTGTAAAATACCATTACCAAATTATGAAATAGTTTGCATGTCCCGTTTAAAAATTATAACGATTTATTTGGATCACTCACACCGCATGGTGGCCGTATGAGTGCTCTTTAAAAATATCACCTTATACTGAATAAATACATATTATTTTTTTGTATATTATAGCTAAACGTGAGGTTGAATTTGTTAAACAGTGATCTTGACAAAAACTTATAATAGATGGAAGAAATTCAAGTTTCCCGTTTTCTTCAGCATGCCGTCTGAGTGATCCACATTTCGGCCTCTATTTACTTTCGTATACCACCTACATAAACTGAAGATATACCCAAAATTGTTAAATTTTATTTACTAAAATTTGGCATATTTTCTGTTAATGTACGTGCGATACTTTAGGAAATATCTCGTTTCGTAAGTTCCTGAGGAAAATGACTGAGTAGGGTGTCTTTGATTTTTCATTGTGTGAGACTATGTGATATATCCTTACTGGGACAGGACCAGGCGTTTTTATTATATTGATTCATATTATTTAATATTTTATAGAAAAGATTACCTTGTGCTCCGAGCATTCTGGATGCCTAAAATTTACAGGGCTGTTGATTGAGACCGATGATTAGTATTCTGGTGCATTTATTTCTATTAATCTTTTTATATTTTATTCACCTACTTATATGTTATAATGAAAGTTATACATGCTCTGTAAATGAAAAACCACATGTTCTAGAAAACATATATTTTAATTAAAAAATCCTATATCATACAGTTTATTGACGGTACAATTTATCTATAAATTATTTACGTCAATGAAGATACTCTCAATATGGGTCTTTCCCTGTCCTCAGATCGGAACTCCGATTGGTAGGAGGAGCGGGAATCTTTTTTCCCATTCCTCCGATTGAATGTTTTTGTTTTTATCACTTACTTAACTTAACCAAAAGTACAGTCAAGCCCATTATACAGGCCATATCCTAAGATCGGTACTCCGATTGGTAGGAGGAGCTAGAAATATTTTTTCCCATATTTTACAATTTGACAAGTTGACATTAGGCATAGTCTTCATTTTCAATTTTTCATAAATAATTCTTTGTTAAAATTTATTACCAGCATTGCGCTAGAAAAAGTATTATGATTATAATCCGCTTTGTAGAAATTATGTAGAAGAAAAAAAAAATAAGCCAACACTGTCGCACGCTTGTATGTTTCAAATAGGATACAATCACTAGTACGGTTGGATCACACGCATGTCGTCAGATACGCAAGTGGTCAAATACGTATTCAGTCAAAATACGCAAATCGACAAAATCGCGATTCGGCAAATTCGCAAATTGCCATATTCGCTAGTAGTCAGATTTGCAACTTGTCAAATACGCAGCTCGGCAGACACGCAATTGGACAGATACGCATCTTGACAGATGCGCAACTGGACAGATTTGTACAATAGGATTGACTTGCTTTTCTTGATTTGGTTAGGATGGTCTCCGTAATTCAGAAGACACATTAAGTCGTTGGTCTCCGCTGTTGTCATATGACAGCACAGACGCTTAAATATTTTATACATATTGAAGACGAACGCGTGAATAATATCCAAATCTACTGATAAAACCTCCAGAATCTCCTTAATACGTTTATGCTCATCAACCACTCACTTGACACCTTTTAGACATACAAAAAAAAACAAACAATAAACGTATCAAAAGACATTAAAAAGTTAGTATAAAACATATCACAAAAAAGATCTATTAACAAGTACAGTCAGCAACATCCTCCACCACCCTGGCGGAGCCGTTTGATCCAGAGCAGTGGTTGACGTCCACTGGCAACTTGACCACTTTGGTCACTGGGCGAAGCAGGGGGCCGCCACGTGTGGTGACCTCGACGACACGGACGATACCGTCCCTTCCAGGGTGAACAGCTGAAATTCGGCCCCGGGGCCAAGTTCCCCTTGGAAGAGTTCCATCGGAAATTAATACGAGGTCACCTATACTAAAGTCCAAAGCACGAGAGTTCTTAGGCGACCTCCTGGGAGCAATTAGAGGAAGGTATTCCCGTACCCAGCGACTCCAGAACATGTCCGCTAGGCACTGGGACTTCCTCCAATCGCTTCTACTTAACAAGTCGCAGCTATCGACTTTAATAGGATGATAGGGTGAAGATGATCCAATGAGAAAGTGAAATGGTGTTAGGGCTTCTGGAGCTTGAGGGTCGCAGGGCAAATCTGTCAAAGGTCTACTGTTGAGAAGTGCCTCCGCTTCTAGGAGGGCTGTGAGTAAAACTTCTTCCTTGGGTACGCGGTCGTTGACCAAGGCTCTCAAGGCGACTTTCACCGTACGAACTAACCGCTCCCATGCCCCTCCCATATTCGGGGCTCCAGGGGGGATGAACTTCCATGAGATGTGATTGTTAGCGCACTCATTCCCGAAACACTCTTGATACATTTTCACTAGTTGGTTGTTAGCGCCGACAAATGCTGTGCCATTGTCCGAGAGGATTCTTTGAGGTGTTCCTCGACGAGCAATGAAACGACGCAGGCACATTATTGCAGCGTCAGTGGAAAGGCTGTTGATGATTTCCAGGTGCACGGCGCGTGTCGTCAAACATGTGAAGAGGGCGATGTACCGCTTTTCCCGTCTCCGTCCCACAGCAACCTGGACTGGGCCCATGTAATCCAAACCCACAAAAGTAAACGGACGGCGATGGTGGGCTAAACGCTCTGTTGGTAAGTCTCCCATCGGCGGCGGAACGGGTTTTGAGCGGAGAATCACGCATTGAGTGCATCTTTGGGAGACCGATCGAACTAGATTGCGAAGACGTAGGATCCAAAATCTCTGTCTTAATTCGTTGATCACCAGCTCATTAAGTCCATGGGCAGCTTTTGTGGTAGTGCATAACCAAAAGTTTGACAGCACGATGTCGACCGTCCAGAATAGTAGGCTCTTTTAGAGTAGCGGGTACGTCACTGATTGCAGAAATTCTTCCTGCCATTCGAATAACGCCATCAGTGTCTAAACGAGGTGATAATTTAGAAATACGGCTATGACGACTAACTGTTTGCTGCAAACGGAGTGATTGTAGTTCGTCGTGAAAGGATTCTGCTTGGCTGCGACGAATAACATCCAATTCTGCCTTTGATATATCTTCGTCATCCAAAACAGGGAACAATGAATGCAATGAGGATGAATGATTACGACGATTAGAAGAATTAGCCAAATTATTGTGAGACCTAGTTTTTGAATTTTGGTGGTTGCGAAGAATTTTCACGAACTGATGCGCGCGAGCGGTCACGCGCACCATTCGCAACCAGCTGCTGAAACGCGACGGGTCCGCTGCCAGTGAAATCGGTATCGGCAGCGGTAAAAAATTTTGATCATCAGTTGCGTGAATCTTTAAATATTCAGATTTAAACTCTTTTATATACTCGTCGTTAGCATTAGAAATATTGTCCGAAGTGCATTCCAAGGGCCAGCTCTCAGGGTTCTCAAGAAGGAAGCTGGGGCCGGAAAGCCAACGAGGTGACACAGAAGAACTTTTCCGTGTCGCTTCGTCAGCAACGTTTAACGAAGTAGGAATCCACCTCCACTCAGAAACCTCCGTGGTCTCAGAGATTTCACCGACACGATTAGCAACAAACGGTTTTAATGAACGTGCTTCTGCCCGCAACCAGCCAAGTACGTTCATTGAATCGATCCAGAAAAATCTTCTACTTGGAACTACGTCATGTTCAGATTCTATGGTAGCAGCGAGGCGCGTTGCGAGTAACGCACCTTGCAGCTCGAGACGGGGAATTGACACAGGCTTAAGAGGGGTGACCCGTGCCTTGGCTGCTATAAACGACAGTATAGTTTCGCTACCATATGTTATTCGCCAGTATGCCACACACGCATAAGCCAGCTCGCTGGCGTCGGCGAAGACGTGCAATTCCAAACTAGCCTGTTCAAAATTTGTACTAAAACCGAAAACATAGCAACGAGAAATTTTGATATCGACCTGGGAAATTTTCTCCATCCACAAGCGCCATTCATCTACAAGGTCAGAGGGTAACGGTTCATCCCATGATATTCCAGTACGCCATGCCTTTTGCAACAATATTCTACCGTGTATCGTCAGAGGAGAAAGAATACCTAGAGGATCGTATAAAGACATAGCGTACGAAAGAATGGCTCTTTTGGACATGGTAATTTTATCAAAATTTTCAGTCTTAGTGCCTTGTAACCTTAATAAATCTTGGGTCACATCCCAAACTAAACCTAATACTCGGCATGTCGTCGAAATAGCAGATGCAAGAGGGGAAACTGGTTTCATGGTGTTCGCCCTAAGTTCCGAGGGAATCGAATGTAAAGCTTCGGGGATGTTCGAAACCCACCCGCGCATTTCAAAATGACCTAAACCGTGCATTTCGACTACCCTGGAAACGAGGCGCGCTGCTTGACTGACGTCGTTGACGCTAACGACGCAATCGTCCATGTATGTGTTTCTGATAGTGTCAGCGGCGTCAGGAAACTGATCCGCATGCTCCTCTGCATTTTTCCGTAAAACATATAAAGCCGTACAAGGGCTGGGAGCGGCTCCAAAAATCATGGAAGTCATTTTGAATTCCTTTATGGGGCCCGAGCAGCCGTTGTCCCTCCATATAAATCTTTGCATATCCTGATCCTGCTCTATTATCTTCACTTGTGGAAACATCTCTTTAATGTCCCCAATCATCGCAACGCGGCCTTGACGCCAGCGAAACAAAATGCCTAACAGCGAAGGTAACAAATCAGGACCAGGTAACAGCAAGGAATTCAAACTGACTCCGTTCGTTTTGGCCGCGGCGTCGTGAACTACGCGTATCTTTCTTTTTTGAGGGTGAAATACCGCAAAATGAGGAAGATACCAAATTCTTTTTGATTTGCCTATAAGCGAATGATAAGAATCCTCACATTCTGTAGCGTACCCTTTATTTATGATATCATTTATAAATTGTTTATATGCATCAGCTAAAGCATTATCCTTTGACATCTTACGCTCTAAGCTGCTAAAACGAGAACGAGCTTGATCATAGCTATCGGGAATATACGGATCATCCTCTCGCCAAAGTAAACCTGATTGAAACCTGCCACTAGGTAATCTAGAGGTAGTTTTCTCAAGAATTTGTAAAGCGCGATCGTGCTGAGAGCCGCATGATGTTGGTCGCTTTGTTATACCAATAGCCTCTAGTTTGAACTGTTCCTTGACAACCTGTTCTAAATCATCTAGGGAATGATCCTCAACCTTAGTATTGTTAACGAATTCAACCGGTCTTGTCTTACTACTTGAAACTCCGTGCAATACCCAGCCTAACGTGGTTAGGGAAGCCACTGGTTGGTTACGTGACCCTGATCTGACTACCTGGGAAAGTGTTAAGGGCCAATCCACAGCACCGATTAAGACGGTTGGTTTGGCGTCGTAATAAATAAGTTCGCTATGAATATCACGTGAATAGGAATGATCAACATCTTTTATGGTAACGGTTTGCTGAGACAAATTAAGCTTAGAAATAGCTCGAGCATTCTCTATAGTATAAAATTCTTCTTTATACCTGCCACGTATTTGGAAGGATACATATTGTACCTTTTCCTCGCAAGACATTCCACTAACTCCTTGAATACGAATGCAACCTTCACGACCATGTAATCCGACCTCATTCGCTGTACTAGAATCAATCAAGGTTGCTGATGACCCATCATCTAGTAATGCGAATGTATCGACGTCACCCCGCGGTCCCCTAACTACTACGGGTATGATTTTCAAAAGGACTTTCCGTGACTGGGAAGATTCCAGTGAACAAGTATAGGCATTGTCAATTGGCTGCTCAACACGGTAATTAGCAGGATGTGAGTCAGCAAACTGAACACGATTTACACCTAAATCTTTTGCATCGGAAAAGAGTTCGGGGACATCGGACACGGTTGCTTTACGAGTTGTTGATGATGACGAAGTAGAAGGAAATATTTTTGCACCATGCAACAGTGGATGATGATTACGCTTACAATTATTCACGCCACATGTTTTATTTTTCGTGCAATAGCGCCATAAATGAGTTTTTGAACTCAAACATTTAAAACATATTTTATTTTTTTGAAGAAATAAAACTCTTTGGTCAACTGGAATGGCTTTAAAACTTTCGCATAACTTTATACCGTGATCTTGACTATGACAATAGCGACATGTGTCAGTTACTTCAGTGGCGAGCACCTGACACTTTCTGTCATTGGAATTGTTATGATAACTGTTTTGATTTTTACTTAATGGAACATTTTGTTGTTGCGATAATAAGCCAAAACGAATATGATTTGAAGTTTCGTAACGAAGAAAACTGGACAGTAATTCGATTTTAGATAGCTTACCTGGGTGTTCTGCAGCATAGCGCGTCCACAGTGCGCGTAACAATGGAGTTAATTTTAACAAAATATTATTGTAAATTTCTGGTGAATAAAGATATTCTAACTGGCCTAAATGTTTCAATATGGAAACTAAATTGTGAACTTTACAGGATATAGTGTTGAGGTCTTTGAAGTCCGTCTGTAGCCTAGGGAGTGCACGTACTGCCGCTAGTTCTTCCAGCACGATAAGTTCTGGTCGCCCAAAACGTTCTTCCAGAGCTTCTATGACCTCTTCTGGAAGCTGAGCAGTTAGCGACAGGGCGGAAACAGCCATTGCTGCATCTCCGCGCAAAGCTGAACGTATTCGGGCTAAATTTTCTAAAGGTGAAAATGATGTATGTGTCTGAACGTAAGTTTGCTTAAATGCAATCCAGTCCATCGCCTTGCCACTGAAAGGGGGTAGGGTCAACGATTTTGGCTTTTGACTTAGAGAAACGATGGCCTCGGCCAAATCCCTAAACCCTTCACAGCGACGAGGCGGCGATAGAGCGGTGATTGTATTTAAGGGCAATGATGATGAATTAACGTGGCTATTTGCATACTGTGAACCTTCCATTCTGGGTAACGTGGTATCGAAGGTAACAAACTTGCTGTTCGTTGTCGGACCAACAGGATCAGTTTGAGATGCAGCCGGGGTCACGTGACTTGGTTCCCGCTCGGTTGTAGCGTCATTCGGACCAATCACAACAATCGGTCCTACGGCTTCAGGAACAGGAGGTTGGCGTGGAATTTCGCTGTTGTCTCGAACGCTGTGAACCCACGATAAAATTGAGTTAGATTGAGATTTTGCACTGCTCTCAATAGCTGTCAACTCTGCCGCCAATATTTTATTTTGAGCGTCGAGTTTAAGCTGAGCTAGCTGTTGTCTTTCTTCCTGTCTCTCTTCGGCTAGTTTTAATACCTCCATAGCGTGACGAGCCTCAGCCGCCATACGCTTGGCTTTGGTTGTGTTGGTTGACGAATTTGAACGATGGGATGACCTGTTGTTTGTAGAGTCAATGATACCTGAGATTGGTGGGACAAGCGAAGTTTGAAGTGGTTGATCTAAATTGGGAAATGAAGACGAAATGGGCCCAGGCCCTACAGTATAGGGAAACCGTCCTGGGTCCCGGTAGCTTGCTATTCCAGGTCTTAAAACGGGAGAACATAGTCCTGGAACAGGGCTCGTTTCACGAGGTGGCGTGGATACTGGAACACTTTGAGACTTGGACATTATTAAAACAACAAATAACGAAAACTTACCTGGTATCAATTATTACCTTTTCGAAGGACCTTTTATGAAGCCGAACGCGTGAATAATATCCAAATCTACTGATAAAACCTCCAGAATCTCCTTAATACGTTTATGCTCATCAACCACTCACTTGACACCTTTTAGACATACAAAAAAAAACAAACAATAAACGTATCAAAAGACATTAAAAAGTTAGTATAAAACATATCACAAAAAAGATCTATTAACAAGTACAGTCAGCAACACATATGTTATATAATTTATTATAAAACCGTGATTGTTATTCTTTATTATATTTGTCCAATTACTTACAAATATTTTTAAGTACAATTTAATATAATTTTTCTGAACTGGCAATACTGCTAACAAAAAAATATTAGTCATTAAAAACTGTTTTATTTTACTGACCTTCTGTTCAGATCAGTCTATACATATAGATATTATTTACAAAGGATTAGTAGTAACGTTTGCGGTGCGTGACTGACGAAATGCGTATCTGTCAAATTGCTTGTCTGTCAAACTGCGTGTCTGTCCAATTGCTTGTCAGTCGAACTGCGTATCTGTCGAACAGCGTATCTGACTAGATGAGTTTTTGTTTTGTAGTCTGACGAAATGCGTATATGACCACTTGCGTATCTGACGACATGCGTGTGATCCGTACGGTCAAGTGAGGGAAGCATTGTGTTCCGTGTGCGATTTTCCAGTCTGCCATCGGACCCCAGGGTTGCGGATAGGGGATCGCCCCCCTTGAGTGGGCTTTTGTGTACTGGATCAGGGAAATCCGTTGCTCAAGCTACGGCCCAGGAGTAATAACGGTACCACTGGGTACCCCTCGTGACACTACAGAGACGCACAGGAAAGATAGGAAGATATCACCTACAAATGGATTTTTTGGAGTTGGCGCTAAGCTGTGACCTGAAACAATAGAAAATGAAGCACCAACTCCAAAAAAATACATTTTGAGGATTAAATTTAATTATTTTTCCTTTTTAGTGTTTTGTATGTATGTTATTCGATCACGACAGGACGGTAGGTTCTTACGTGTCATTGGTTAAAATGGCATTTTTTACATTAAAGAGAAATTCTATTTGATTATATTAAAAATGTTGATTTTAGAATGAGCCAACCAACAACAGCGTATTCGCTTCATCAACTACAGACTAATTATCTGGAATGAAGAGTAAAAGGTGAATCTTGTCGTGTGGTATTTTAAATAAATAAATTGGCGTGTTTTGAAGTTTGTTTTAATTTTTGATTAATCAAATATATAGTGCTAGCGAAAGTAGAAGGTGATTCTGTTTTTTACAAGATTTTATTTAGTTTTATTATCTGTCCCAGTAAGGATATATCACAAAGTCTCGCACAATGAAAAGTCAAACACACCCTACTCAGTAATTTTCTTCAGGAATTTACGAAACGAGATATTTCCTAAAGTATCGCACGTACATTCACAGAAAATATGCCAAATTTTAGTAAATAAAATTTAACAATTTTGGGTATATCTTCAGTTTATGTAAGTGGTATACGAAAGTAAATAGAGGCCGAAATGTGGATCACTCAGACGGCATGCTGAAGAAAACGGGAAACTTGAATTTCTTCCATCTATTATAAGTTTTTGTCAAGATCACTGTTTAACAAATTCAACCTCACGTTTAGCTATAATGTACAAAAAAATAATATGTATTTATTCAGTATAAGGTGATATTTTTAAAGAGCACTCATACGGCCACCATGCGGTGTGAGTGATCCAAATAAATCGTTATAATTTTTAAACGGGACATGCAAACTATTTCATAATTTGGTAATGGTATTTTACAATTTTTTACAATTTTTTGATGTATTAATAAGAAGCAGAACTTTTATATATTATGAGATATACATTATGACATTTTTATAATGCATGCGGTATGAGTGATCCACTTTATTGACTATATCTGTTTTATCTCAGGTTTTACAATTTTTTTACTTCACTGTGACGAATTTAACAATTATTTACTAAATCCTCGTCGATTATTGTAAAGATTGAAGATAGGATCACTCAATCCGCATGCACATGCTCACCGAGGGTATTTTGCGGCGGCTTGACAGATTATGTAATAATTCCTCGTGTCATTTCCCAGCACAATTCGCAGCGTTGAATCTGCTGCCGAGTCACTACCGAGCGTTATGCGCTAACAACACCCTTGCGCTAGAAACTGGTGTAAACCTGCCAGACAACTGCCTCATCGCCAACGTCGTGGACGCTGAGGTTTTGACTAGAAGGTAAGGAACTTATCACCATTAGAATAACTAGAATCGAGTCAGCGCCATATTATTACGTCATGGATTTTTTTATACAAGGCAGTAGTAGAAGCTAGAGAGTTTCTACTCTCTCTTTTACTGGTAGGAGTACGGCCAGTCTGATAATATGCAGTAGTAGCAGCCTATGGACGCTCGTAGCACTAAATTGTTCTCAAAAGGCAATGTTTTAATTTCGAACCCACGACCTTTCACAATCCGGGCGACTGCTCTAACCATCATCTTTATATATTGAATGTTGCTTACATATTTGTCTTTCGCGCTGAGATGTCATATCTCTATTCCTCTCTGTCTCAGCCGAAATAATGCTCACGAGGTACTCTCTAAACAATCACTTCCCTAGCGTTCACGTAGTGTCCAGTAAGACTACGGGTATTATTTTCATACCGTGGTCCTACCAGTAGTTGTGATACCGGTGAGACCAAGGGCACATGATATTCACTATTAAATCTTATACATATTTTATTTTATAGAAACTCCCCCATCACAAACAGCCTGGACGCGCTCCTGGATGGACTAGAAGAATTCTTCGGATACAGCATAGGACCTTTGCATCAACTCATCAACTTACACTTATATTCTCCCTTCGACGGCAGCACGGACTTGCTTTTCAAAGACTCCACGATAGGCCTCACCCAACCCTCAGTTGACAACAGTAACGGACCAGCGAAGAACTACATGGATCTCTTCAGCCACCTCGAGAGCTGCACCAACAAGGCGGCGAATGTCCCTGACAGTGCCAGTCGTGTCGCACTATCCCTATTATCTTTAGCTTTCTCTGCTTTATTGACTCATTACGTCGTGTAGTAAGCTATGTTTGCGCGTCTTTATGTATTCCCACTCGTACCATCAATGGAACTATTGGGATTTTCCCAGTTGAAAATTTTGAAAAAAAAATCCCTATATGAGTTTTTTTTAAATAGGTAGACCCGATAAGTGTACTAAGCTGTCCAATGAATACTAACTAGGTCACATAATATTTAAATAAACATTAAGTATGAAATAGTGGGAATTACAAAAAAGTACTTATTCGTAAATTCAGTATCATAGTTAGGTTCTCACTACTTTAATTTGATAAAATCACAAGTAGCGAGAGATAGGTAAAATACTTTTAAGAGCATGTAACATAAGGCATTTGCAATTATTTAATTTTTTGTCAGGTAAATATACCAATACACTTCGATTTAACCAACTATGTAAGTTTTATTATTATTTTACTACTTGTGTACCTACATGTGTGATGATGATGTGACAATTTTCCAGTTTTACAGGTCGTTTATATTAAAAAATATGTATTGCTTATTTTTGAATAAAAAAAAAAATTATATAATTTGTTTCTGTTACTCACTCCACTGAATCTAAATAATCAAATCCACTATCTTTTGTTTCAATTATTGTAAAACTATCAGGTTGCCGAATTATCAGGTTGTTAGGTTGCCGAAGAAATAATAGGGAATATACATGAAAAAAATATACTGGTTTAGTACATATACAAAAACATACATATTAAATTATACAGATAAAAGAGTATTGATTTTAACCGAAAAATACCCGAGATATTTGAATTAGAAATTGTAGAATTACTGTCCCTTTCTAAAAAAAAAATTATATTAAATATATATGGCGGGTGTGTAATGTGACGTTAAAGTTTACCTATATCTGATCTCCTTGTCTAGCACGCCATTTTATGCGGTTGTAATAGTCAGGTATTCATCAATATTTTTCTAAAATTCATACAACATTTATAAATTGTAACTGTGTAGAATTAATTTTCCCATCATTGAATTTTGCTATGTGATACTCGTGCCATAAGTCTTAAATAATGAAACGTCCGATTTGCAAATTAAAGGTATCTTTAGGTATTTCACCACATCCGTTAGTACAAATGCTAACAAGACTAGAATTAGCATGAATGCAAGCTAAGCTTAAGCTTGCCAAATCAAAAATCTTAAATCTCATGTGATTTTTTATTACTAATATTTTTTCCACAACACTTCTGCAACGGCACCTGAAAAGAAAAACAAATGAGTGTTTATCTTGTACCTACTTAGTCAACATAATTAATATTCCAGTAAGTATACGTTTCATACTTGGCCGGATATCAACAATACTCGTTTGTCACCTCACGATTAAAAAAAGAAAATATTCTTTATATATTGAAAATTACAAAATAACATTTATCACATCAAGTTGCACTACCCGCGTCTATTGCCTTTATTACGAACGGAGTAAGGCCAGTCTCAAAGTAAAACTGATGGCCTAGACAAGACGCCTTTAGATAGTCGCTATGGCTATCGATAAGCAGAAATGTATGGGCCATCGAATGTCTTTCGATCGCATATGTCAAATCCGATACGCTGGGCGGCACTGCACTGCTAAAAGTTACATTTTTTTTTAACTACAAACATTGTAATTTAATATTTGAAAAGAGTGACTACACGAGTTTGTTGCCGGAATCTTCTCGGTAGTTCAACTTTTGGAAGCGGTGTAAATTCAGACATGACAGACAGACCGAGACTATGACGTTCTTAGTAAATATATTTTTTGTGATAGTTGTAAGTATGTGTTTTTTTTGACGATTTAAAAGTGCTTCATTGTGGCCTATTTATATAAAATATTTTTTCCTTCTTTCTTTCTTTCATACACTTTCCATTTAGCGATAGCGGTAGCGACTGTCAAATGGCATCTTTTCTAGGCCCTCTGTAACGCTTGAGATGCTGTCGACGGTAGCAGCAGCAAATTTGCAAACTCTGTGATCACGGCCTCAGAGACCTTAAACTTAAAATAAGTAAGCGAAAAAGCCCCTCTATACAGACACTGTTGGATCATTGATTGTAAGTATTTGAAAAAAGTCACATGCTGTCTTGCTTTGACGCACCGTGATAAAAAGTGACTATAGAGCATCCTATATTTGAATCTTTTCCGACAGATGTGAATAAAAGCAGATGAGGCATACCCCCGCGGTGTTCCATGGTTAAGGGGTTTCCCACAAAATTCCCACTAGTTCAGTTGATGGAACTAATGGGAATGAACCAAGTTCATTATCGCTTTCATGCGGAAATGCGGATTTGGAATAGGAAATATAATTCTTCCTAAATCTACAAAATGGCGCGGCTTAATATTATTTCTGGTCAGACTAACTGCCTGGCCACGTGAACGGGGGGGCGTCGGCGGCAGCGGCGCTACTGGCGAGGTCGCCGGTCGCCGCTAAGCGTGGCCCGCTTAGTAAAATTCCATACATTTGTTTACATTTGGGCGAATAGAAGCGCGAATATTCGGCGCGGCGAATTTCCCGTGGCCAGGCCGTAACATCTTTATTAAACTTACGGCAGAGTACTCAAACTCTATGAAGCGAATTCTGAGGTCATCTTAAATATAAGTAGGTATCGTCAAAATCAGTATTTTATAGTAGCTATGTCAAATTAAGCACCTTCCTATTCAAGTGAATGATGTATCACTGTATCCGTATTTGACCGTTACGTTTTGTATTTTTTAACCCCCGACGAAAAAAGAGGGGTGTTATAAGTATGAAGTGTCTGTCTGTGTATCTGTGTGTCTGTCTGTGGCATCGTAGCGCCTAAAGGAATGGACCGATTTTGATTCAGTTTTTTTTTGTTTGAAAGCTGATGTGACTACGATGGTTCTTAACTATAATTGATGAAGATCAGTTTAGGCGTTTGATGACTATCAGCTCATTTTCTACATGATAATAGGATTTTACTAACTTTTACAGATCCGTTTGATTTCAAATTTGGTGTACTGTCATTTCGGTAACAGTACACCAAATGATTCCCATGACATACTAACCTTGAGCTGATCCTATACCATCAAAGAGTCTGCAAAATGCTTAATTCTTCAGAAACTTACAGCATATATAGCGTGTTAGGGATAGGGCTTTTATGAATAGTTTTAATGTGATGGTGTTAGATAGATGATTAAAGGCGCCGGAGGTTACTTGAATTTTTTAATTTTGCTAATATTAATGAATCTTACCCGTCAAGACCGCGACCGCGACCGACGCCGATGTATTTTATACCGGTGGTCACAGCGGCGACACCGCTTGAAGGACCCTGAGCGCGACCGGCACCGCCATTGATATCTGTAATACAATAATTGTCAGTCAAAAAACTGCTTGTACCTAAGATTTCAATTCGTTAGATGTGCCGTCGCTATAGTTTCACGTGAGTGAGGTTCGCTCATTTCAGCATTACTCGTCATTCCCCATTGGGCAGCAGTGCTGCGGGTTTTGCGACCTTCCGTGAAAATACACACACACACATTTCACTATCTGCGAGAACCTAGCCTGCGTAAGCGCCTATCTTTCGGAACGTTCATTTTAGCGCCGACAACAATCAGCTATACGATTCTCTAAAGTCGGCCCCCTTGAACTCGTGGTTATGACAACGTTGTCATACCTTTTGGCGCTTGATTGACAACCGTTGGTGACATAAGCATTTGACGGCGACCACGGCGTGAGCCGGGACTAAAAAGTTGATTATTTTTATAACTTTACTAGCTGACCCCGCAAACGTTGTTTTGCCATAAAAAAAATGACCAAAAAATAAATAGATAGTAGCCCATTCTCAGACCTATTGAATAAAATTTAATGAAAATCGGTCAAGCCATTTCGGAGGAGTATGGTAACTAAATTTGTGACACGAGAATGTTATATATTATATGTAAAAGTCAATAAAATATTGAATGAAGTTATGCTAATACATAAAACACAAGAAAAACGAAATTGAAAAGTATCGATTGTAATTCATGTCGTAAGCCTAAAACAGCGACAAATATACACAGCCAAGAGATCGACGTAGAGTTTTAGTTATTACTCTTACGCGCAGCGCTGGTGCTCAAACGTCAAAATTTTTGTAGGACAGAGAACTTAGTAGGATTCTCTTTCACTATCATCGATTGTTGGGCGTTGAGGCACAGTCTAGGCTGTGCCTAAACTCGTAAAACCTTCATACAGTCGCAGCTGTTTTACTCAGACGCACACATAGCACGCGCAACTGTCTGTATTCGTAGCCATCGGCTAGAAACCTACACGAGTTCTCGTTGGCGCTCTCGAATCGATGGCGGGGGCGTGCTGGGCTGCGGAACTGAGATTGGTACGAGACGGAGTGTTGTCTTTCTAGCTAGAATATCTACATAATGAGCAATTACGTATTCTATGGCTCAGGGAACGTCTAAGCTATGAGTCCTCACCTGCCTCGACGCTTGCGACAGCAAGATCTGCGGCGAGGGCGGCGAACGCCACGGCGCGTGCGGTACCGCCTCTGCCTCACCGGGTACCTCCGGTCACCGGACCGGCACCGCTTGAACCTGCCAGTCCGGCTGCGGCAACGGCTACAAAAAAGAATTAAGAGCAATTACGCTGCACGGATTCTCATACAAATTCTCAAGTCGAAACGAACAAACATTTTCTACAAATTTACATGTATAAGCAAGTCAGGTCAGTCTAAATCGTTGTCAGAGGATTTTTCGAAAAACAGTATGACAGTTGAGCACATCTTTAAATAGAAACCGAAAATCGCCAATTATAAATTTTCTGTTACACTTTTGGAAAAATCCTCTGATAACTTTTCAGGCTACCCTGGCTTGCTTACGCATGGCTAGTTTTGTTATAATAATCGGTTTGTTCGTTCCAATATTTTCGAGAGTTGTATGAAAAGCTGTACAACACATACCGGATACTACAGAATTCCGGAATAAGAAATTCTGCGGTTGCGGGGGGTCGATATTGTGTATGTGCACGGATTGCGCGTGTGTGTGCGTGTGCTGCAGTGAGTCCACGGAGTACTTCTTTGAGTGAGTCGTACCGTACGTACGATACTTGATAGTAGGTACGCACTTTTTAGGGTTGTCATGAGTAGGTTTGACAATGTTTTTATCAATATCGGAAAATTAATCAAATAAAGAATAAAAAAATCACTGCGTTTGGAATATAGTACGTTTCGATGTTAACAAAAGTTTTGGTCCACCAGAAACTGGCATGCGAAATGGTTTTTTTATGTCAAAAATAAAACAAATAATTCTGATACAAAATGTGAAAAAAGATTCAAAATAATCGAGTTACTACAACTTTAGTTTAAAATTACAACAATTTATTTCTGAAAGGTGTCAAACTTTCAGAGCTCAATCTTGCCAAGGAACACAACCGGCCCTTATATTTTATATTGGAATCTTGTAACACCCAGTATAAAAAAATCACTACCTAGGCAAAACAATTTTTAGTGTTTTAAAATCGGTTTTCCTTTTATTGTTACTACCTGTCGCGAAAGAACGCGATCCTCAAAAGATAAGTAGGAACTAAACATCAACATTAGAATTGATAAGATTCGTTATACAGCCAATCGGCTGTATAGGTAAAACCCTTTGATTGTTCCCAACGGTATTGGAGGGAGTAGAAAAGGAGGTAGGTAGATATATTTAAGATGGCGGGAAGACGACGCGGGCAGTTACGGACGAGACTTTTACATAGAAAATAGAAGTAGTGAATTGTGGTTTTTGTGGACTATCAGAACTACAAATATTTCGGTAAGTGACTTAATAATTGAGTTAAGATTATAATTAGGTACTCAATAAGAATGTAGGTTCGTGGAAGGAGAGTGAGAATGCATAGAAATTAGAATAATGTTTAGAATGTAGAATGTTATAAGCACAGAACATAGAGAGTAGTTATGAATGAATGAGTTAGAGAGATTTTATGAATGATGATATTTCTAATATATATAAACATGTTAGGGTTAAGAAATATTCCCTTTTAAAAATATCTCGTAAGGAATCTGTACTGTACAATTTATATATTATTCGTAGACATCGTTTTTGTAATATAAAAGTGGATTCTACATTAACCGAGTTGCCCCAGAAAATAATACCATAAGTTAACTGAGGATAAATATAACCATAATATGCAGTTTTCACCGTATCTTTGGAAGTGACATTTGATAAAATTGATATCAGGTAGCAGTAGCTAGTTAGTTTATTATTTATTTTACTTATATGTGACTTCCAGTTTAGATTTGAGTCGATATTTATACCAAGAAAATTTGTTACATTTGTTTCTTCTATTGTTTTACCAGAATTGTGAACATTTAAATTTAAAGGAGCTGTTTTATAATTTTGAAACTGAACAATTTTAGTTTTAGATAAATTTACTGTTAAATTGATGGTAGACAACCAATCAATTGCTTTTTGTAATGTGTTGTTTATTTCATATTTAAAATCAATTAAGTTGAAGTTTTTGTCAGAGATAAATATAGTTGCATCGTCCGCATACATGATACATAAATGTTTATTTACTAAAGGAAATTCGTTGACGTACACCAAGAATAGTAACGGGCCAAGTATGCTTCCTTGTGGAACACCTAATTTTATGCATTTGTAATCAGATATTACTCTTTCTATAGTTTTTGTTTGTTTATTATATGTGTCAATGATAGTTGCTTGAGATCTATTTTCTAAATATGAGTTAATAAGAGTCAATCCATTTCCTCTTATACCTACATTTTCTAGTTGTCGCAGTAATATGGGATGCACAACACAATCGAAAGCTTTACTGAGGTCTAAATAGAGACTAATGCAGTGTTTTTTATTATTTATATCATCCCAAACTGATTGTAAAGTTTTGAATATAGCTAAAGTCGTGTTTTTAGTTTTTTGAAAACCAAACTGATTACTATTTATTATGCTATATTTTTCAAGAAATGTACAAACTCTATTACTGATCGCTTTTTCAAAAATCTTTGAAAATGTTGGCAGCAATGCTATGGGCCTGTAGTTAGTTATGTTGTCTTTAGAGCCTTTTTTATAAATAGGCTTTACCAATGCCTTTTTTAGCTTATTTGGGAAAATACCAGTCTCCATTGACAAATTAAGCATATATACAAGTGGTTCAACAATATATTCAATACTATATTTTATTATCTGTATTGGTATATCGTCATACCCAACGCTTTTTTTATTTTTGAGTTCCTTGACTATTTTTTTGAGTTCATTTATGTCTACTGGGTACATAAATATTGTGTAGTTGTTATTTTTTGTAAGAAATTTAAATGAATTAGATGAGGCAGAAGTGTGGTCTTTTGTGTTTGTAAAATAGTTATTTAATATTTCGGTAATTTTAGAAGGGTCTGAAATCGTAGAGCCATCTGTCTTAATATGATCTATCTGAGTTTTAATACAATTGAAGTTATTTGTTTGTTGGGATATAACACTCCAAGATGCTTTATTTTTATTTTCACATTTATTTATGTATTTTATATTAACATTCTTTTTCGATTGGCGTATGGTTTTCTTTAATATATTACAGTATAATTTATATTTATTTGTGTAATTTTCATCAGTATTTGTATTTTGTATATTTAAGTACATTTTCCTTATATTTTTACTGGCTATTTTAATACCTTTTGATACCCAATTTTGTTTCTTTTTTAATTGAACTTTAACTCTTTTTATGGGTATGCATAAATCATAGATTAACTTATATATTTCTATAAATTTATTATAAGCTTCATTTACATCTAATTGTTGAAGTACCTCAGTGAATTTTATTTGTGATATATATTTAATAAATATTTCTAAATGACCATACATATCTCTTTTATATATGTACCAGTATCTTTCCTTATAGCTCAAGTTTGTAGGAAGTGCAATTAGTTGTGCCGTATGATCAGATATACCCAAGTTCAGGATTTGAGTATTACAATGTTTAATATTAGTAAGTATATTGTCTATACAAGTTTTTGAATTTAAAGTTATTCTGGTAGGTTCTTGAACAGTTGCTACTAAATTAAATATTTTAATGGTGTTTAAAAAATCATTTCTTTGTTTACTCTGTACTAATAAATTTATATTAAAATCGCCAGCAATTACAATTTTTTTAGGCGCATTTCTGGATCTTATAATTAACTTATACAATAAAGTTTCAAAACATTTTAAGAATAATTGAAAGCAACTGTCGGGAGTCCTATAAAGACAAATAATAATAAGTCGCACATCAGGGACTATAACACCACAGCACTCAAAATGTCTTTCAATAGAAAGATTAGATATCCAATCAATTCTGTTACTAGCTATAGTATTTTTTATATAAATGGCAACTCCGCCTCTGGACTTTTTTATTCTAGAGAAATGAGAACCTAAATGGAAACCATCTATAGATATAAACTGTGTATGATCACTTTTTGCAAATGTTTCGCTAAAGCACAATGCGTCTATATATTTTTCATCAGCTATTATTTGAATTTGGTCTGTTTTAGATTTTAAGCTTTGTACATTAAGGTGCATAACATGGAAATAATTACTATTATTGCTAGAGAAAAAACTTGCTTTTAGAACTATTAATATCGTCGTTTTTGCTAGAGTTCTGTAATTTTCTGAAATAATAAGGTATTGTACCTGGTTTGGGTTCATTTACCCTTAATTTATTGGTTATATCTTTTTTAAAACAAGAACATACGCTTTCTATAGTTTTTTTCTTAACTATTTTGTCAAAATAATATGGCATCGTACTTAATGTAGGTTTTAATGTAGCCGTCGTAGCAGTATTAATGTGGCGTATTATATTTTTACCTAGGTAGCAATTTGAATAGTCTATTGTATTAATATATTTATTTACCAATCTGTATAAATATTTAGAACTATTTAGACTTTTGTATTTAGTAGGTATTGACAGAAAATGACAATTATTTCTATATTTTATTAGAGCACTTATTTCTTGGTTAAGTTTATCCTCGTTTAAGTTATGGTTATTTGTGACTCCTGTAATCAATATTTTTGGCTGCCTGGATTTATTTAAGATTGAACATAATTGTTTACAAAAATAGGATGGGTTAGTGTCATTTCGTCCTATTGATAACACTAGCCAGTCATTTTTAGTCAGTTTTTCTTCATCAATATTTGAGATTTTCGATATATATTCTATGGTAGGCGAGGGCTACAAGAAAGCAGAGGCTGTAATTAGTAAAATATATGACATATTTTAATAATCCTAATCGCAGCCAAATATGTGCCCAAAAGATAACAACTCAATCCTTTCAAAAATCTAACTGAATAAGCACTGCAATGGATTCTTAGGGAACCTATCTCCCTCACAATTATAGATCTTAGTTTGCATCAATTACCAAAAACGATTTTAATAAGAACACCTATTGTAAAGAAAAATATTTTTTTATTCCTATTACTATTATTATACATCAACGAAATCAAAATTTCCCATCAAATTGCATTTTATTTTTATTCTGGTAACACTGCAATATATGTGCACAAACAAATTCAATCTTTATGCTGTGGAAATATGGCCTGTATTTAAATGGTCTGTTTTTCACTTGGTACATTTTTGTACCGATTTACAGAAACCAATCGCGTAATGGTGTTTTATGTTGTAAAATACGAACTTATCATTAACATGTGTGCGAGAGGCGACACTGGTTCTGGTACTAACGTCGCTTGATACTACTTCTAACCTCTCTCTTATGTTCTGTGGTTATAAGAATATGGTAGCCAGGGAAGGACTTTTAGCGGGGTGGTGATGAAGATGGTAATATTCCCCGCGTAGGGTTTTGTGCAGAAGGTGTGCAAGAAGGAAACAAGCGTATAGGTAACACAAAGCGCGTAAGCAGGTAGGTATGTGCCGAATCAAGTGACATACGGTCCGCGTAGCTGATAGATTCAGACTGGCCGGCGGCGATCGCCGCGGCTTCGTACTACGCGCGCCTCTATTCATTCGAACCGGTTTTGGTCGCTAGTAATTTAGACAATAGCGGCTCGCGAGGGAGAAACTACAGTGCGCGCGATGTTAGAAATATATCGCGCGACAATTGAATAGACCTTTCGATGCTAACGCTTTAGAAATATATAGAGTTTATAATAATGTATATAAATATTTAATAATGTAAATAATGTTGATATTTACTAGATTTAAGTTGTATATTTATTAATTACTTTAGTTAGTTATTAAGGTGTAAATATTTATTCTTATTATGTTAATTAAATAATAAGTATATGTTATAAGTTATTTATATAATAATAAATAATGTGAGTACACCACAGACTATAAGGGGTTAGTGGAGGTCCTCCTGGGGAACTGTGGGTTCCCCTTGTACAGACATATAGGTACAACACACCCTATATGTAAATTAGAAAGAATTGAAATAAGAATAAATTAATGTAAGAAGCCGATCGCTCTCGTTCCATGAACCTTTTACGTAAGAACTACTTTATCGTCTTGTAGTAGAACTAGAATCAGAACCACAGGCAACTAAAAAGTTGACGATACTAACTGTGTTAATTTTGGGGAAAAATATAGTCTCAATAGTTCCTAATTAGAACTATTGGGACTATATTTCTGAAAGTATTATTCTACATAATAAATAATTGAACAATAGAGAATACTTATCTTATTGATTTAATTGGGTATAGGTACTAAACTTATGACGTCATGCAACTTACGTTTTGCACATTCTGTAAAAAAATACATTAATATAATGTCGTAGTTCTTATAAGGGCCGTAAGACTAATTATACAAAATACAAAATATTATTAAGAGTTTTTTTTTAAGATTTCTTTGATCATGACATAGCGTCGATCACATTTCGGCTGACATATATACAGGGTGTTAAATACTATGGTGTTATCAAAAATTCAAAATTATGAAATAAATTTCATATTTTTTTATACAAAAAGTTCGGCCACTAAAACAAAATGTATGGGAAATTTCAAAATTAATTTTACAATTATGAATTTTTTATAACGCCATAGTATTTATATGACTATGTTAACATGGGTAGGTGCCAGCTTGTTACACCATGCACCAAACACCTTGTATATACGATCGATCGATCTATTCGTTTGACTGAATAGATCGATCCATAACACAGAACAGATATAAGAGGTTTTGTGATCCATCGTATGTATATCGACCCGTCTATGCTCGACGATTCGGACATTTTAAAAAGTAGGTAATGTTTTTAAAATATTTATAAACTTACCTACTTCCTGTTGACGGAATGTGTCAAAAACCAACGAGAGCGACAATTATTGACGAGTCAACTAAACATTAGAGCATCTGATGTTGGAGTTTTCCAAACTATCCTGGCAGACCCTACATCGGAAGCATCTAAACTCGTATGCAATATGGTATTGGTGACTCGTCAATGATTGTCAATACTCATAAGTAACAACCATTTGTTTTTAAGTGTTTCTAGATTAGGTTACGATGGGACTGACATACTGTATAGTAAAAGTCCCTAAATTAAATAAAAGAATAAAATAAAAAAAAACATACTTCCGTTTTCGGCGACATTTTGCCATCTTGTGCCTGTAATTATATAAAATAATAATAACAAGAATGACTAAGTACCTAGGTTAACAAATATTAGCCTATCAAATTAAAAGTACCTAAGTATCCAATGAAGTGTGAAGTAGGAAGGTAAGTACCTGCCTAAGTTAGTAAGTAGGTGAGCTTAGTGGCTTTAAAAGAAATACGGTCAGTGTCGTCTTCTTCCTTTGGATATGGTATCTAATCTAGTACACTCGTCAAATCTAAGCAGTAAGTAGCTAGGTGCCAACTGCAGAGCAAATTAAATAATACCCATGATAGCACCTTAGCAAAGTAAAGAAAATAACACACTTGCTGTTATCAAGTCAATCTGTTTAAGCATGAGGATTAAATTTTTTCGATTGGACATAATGTCATACGTCTCTTTCATCTACATAATATAGGATAAGGGCACCAAATAACATTAGGATTTTCAAATTACTTATTTAGATTTCCCTTGGGATATAAGCAGAGGTCCCTTTGCCTTCATGGAGGGTACCTACCACCTAAAAAAGACACTCTGACCCCAGTGATTAAAGAAACCAAATCTTCACACAATTTTTAACATGAAATAGTGTTTTAATAATTTAATTAGTAGTTTACTATTACTACGGGCATGGAGTCACATTCTTTATTAGACCGTTTGATTATAAACAAAAAAAACTTACCGTTATTCGAAACTGAAATTTATCAAACTTCACACCTACACGTGTAATTTAGTACAATTTTCATGGTAAATTAAATATAAAACAATACACACATTTTGTAAAGAAAATTGGACATCGCAATAGCGAAATAAATACCTACTGTTAAACTGTCAAAATTATAAAACAAATGAGATCACTTTTCAAACAATTCTTCTTTTCTGTCACACACGGCACCCATGGGACCATGGTATACTTACTTATTTGAGAAAAAAGTTTTATTATATTGTCTGTAATCTATGTATGCAGGGTGGCACATTTAGATCGGTCAGTATGAGATAGTCTGAAACTATAAGACGTACGAAAATCTCTTTTTAGGAACCATGTCATTTATTTTAGTAAAAAGAAAAACTGCATTCATACATTCTTAATTTTTGATTTTAACATTATTATAAATGTTTGAAAAATTACTTAGTAATTAAAATAGAATAAAACTAGAAAAATTTCACGTCCTGAGGCAGGAATCGAATGAATGCATTCATACATTCATTCATATTCATACATTATAATTCATATTCATATAATTGGAATACATTTCATACATTTTTAAAAAACGTGTACTCAGCTCGGGAATCGAACCCGGACTTTTTTTTAAATAAAACTAATGCTATTTCTATTTAGATATCGATTGTGTAGGTCTTAAGCAGTAAACGTTACTATGAAATATGACGTCTAAAATGAATAAAATGCATTGTTTTCATATCCTTTAATTTAGTTTAGTAAGTGTTCGAAATTACCACCATTTTTTCAATATAACATTCAACTCGTTTATGTGCGTAAAATTGTCTCTATGGTTGTTTGTAGCTCTTTGCTGGTGTCGCGACTTGTTACATACACTGCTTTACACATTGTTATCTGCGATAATATTATGTATCTATGATTGTAATTGCTTACTTCTAGTAATCTGTAAAACGTCGATATACCACCGGGGGGGCGACAACAATAGAAAAATCAATTGTGTCTGGAATCTCATGCTTGACGGGTTAATCATACTTACACTAATAATCAATTGAAAAACCCACTCAGAAAAAGTATGTAGATACAAAGACGTGATAAACCTCATCCGGCCGGCTGGCCGAGCGATCTGTACCCCAGTATACTCGGTCAAGAGGTCCCGGGTTCGAATCCCGGTAGGAACAAATGTTTGTATGATGAGTACGACCATTTGTTTACGAGTCATGGATGTTTATATGTTTATTTAGTATATTTCTGATATTTATATACAAATTATTATCATTCTTTCTCCGTTATCTAGTATCCATAACACAAGCTCTTAATGATGCTTACTTTGGGCTTTGGGCTAGATAATAGGTGTGAGTGTATAAATATTATTATAATAATTATTTGAAAATGGAACGTTTCGGTTTGAACACAGACGTGATAAACTTCATTTGAAAATGGAACGTCTTGGTGGTTGGAAATGTATTTAAAAAATAGTGGTAATATACTAAACTAGAGTAAAGGATATGAAAACAATGCATTTTATTCATTTTAGACATCATGTTTCATAGTAATGTTGACTGCTTAACCTACACAATCGATATCGAAATAGAAATAGTATTAGTTTTATTTTTCAAAAAGTCCGGGTTCGATTCCCGAGCTAAGTTCACTTTTTTTTAAAATGTATGAATGCAGTTTTTCTTTTTACTAAAATCGATGACATGGTTCCTAAGAAGAGATTTTCGTATGTCTTATAGTTTCAGACTTTCCAATACTGACCGATCTAAATGTGCCACCCTGTATAGTAGCAGCCGTCTGGTTGCCGCTTATCTGGATGCCTAGCCCGTTGATATAACGCCGTCATCTAATTAAATACCTAGGCCGATAGTTAATTGAACTAGAGTTACTCAACGTCCCCCGTATGGGCTGATACCCTTAACAGCCAGGAAATTGCCCTCCTACGAAAACCACAAAGGGTGATGGCGATAAGGGTAATACGGGGATATCGGACGATCTCCGGTGAAGCGGCGGCGGTCTTGGCGGGTTCCGTCCCCTGGGATCTGGAAGCGAGGGCCCTCGCGTCTTTATACTTCTGGCGCGAGGAGGAGCGGTCCAGAGGGCAGGACCCGGCGTCACGCGAAGTGGAGAAACAGCGGGCCGAGCTGCGCAAAGAGGCGCTTGAGTGGTGGGCGCGTCGACTCGCGCGGGTCAGCGCTGGGGTCCGCACGGTCGGGGCAGTTGGGCCGGTTCTAAAACAGTGGATGGAGAGGCCGCACGGAGTCCTGACCTTCCGCATGACACAGATGCTCTCCGGGCACGGATGCTTCGGGGGGTACCTGTGTCGGATCGCCGGAAGGGAACCGACTGCCACATGCCATCACTGTGACGGCTGCCCTGACGAGGGAGCGCAACACGCACTTGAGGCGTGTCCTGCCTGGGCGGAAGAGCGCCGTGTGTTAGCAGTCGTAATTGGGAATGACCTCTCCCTCTCGACCGTAGTCCTCAAGGTGCTCGAGAGCGACGGGGCTTGGCGGGCGTTTGCTACTTATTGCGAAACAGTGATGAGCCGTAAGGAGGAGGCAGAACGTGAGCGGGAGGCTGCCGCCACTTCAGCCATTCGTCGCCGGCGTAGTGGGCGAAGGAAGGCGCATTTTGGGGCGCCTAGATCCGCCCACATATGTATAGTATCTTCCTGGGCTCCGGGCGCGGTTGGGGACCGTGCCTGGCTTGCACAGCCCAGTCGGCGCTACCAATACACCGGTACGCCGACTTAAAATAAATACAGTCAACTTGAGGAGGGGCTGGTAACAGACCCTCCCCACAGAGACGGGACCTTACTGGCCACACTGCCCTGCTGACAAGCGGTCGTAAGGCTTCTGGCGAATCCCGCATGGTTGGCAGCAAGCAGGAAAGAGGTGCATCGCTGAGGGGTTTAGTGGGTGAGAGCCCCACACACACCCCCCTCTCCCACCCCAGAGAGAGGGAGGATTGGCTGGCAGAGCTTCCCCTCAGCGTAAAAAAAAAAAAAAAAAAAAGAGTTACTCAACGTTTAACAAAATGGAATATTGACAGTCCTTTCAATAATTACTTTGCAGTTCGTTTGTCTGCCTGTCAAGACCTTAAGGCGATACCTCGTCGGAACTAGCGACACCACTTGATTTATATTAATTGTGGTGAATATATTTATTTATTTATTTTAAAGAATACTTAACAGGTAACAGTTATGATTATAAATAGTACTTATAAATGCATGAGACTTAAAACTAAACTATTACCTATGAACAAGTATCCCTAGCATGTTGATAAAAGTAGGGTTAATATGATTAGAACGTTGCTTCTACGATATTTTCCTCTTGCGAAATCAAATTAATAAGTAAAAATTAAAAAGCTATAACAGTCATTACAATAATTTTCGTAATAGACCCCTGAAGACATTTAGACTGACATTGAAAATATCAATTTCACGATTGCTATGAGTCAGATCATTATATTGGCGACACATACGGACCAAGGGATTAAAATACGATGTATTATTGCGGTATACCTGAAGGGAGAATAATTTTGGTGTTCGAGCTCTGCAATATGTGTTGAATCTGATGGCTGAGAGTAGCGCTGGAGAATCTATGAGAGAATTGATGATTTTATGCAAATATAAAAGTTCAGTCTGCTTACGCCTTGCTTCCAATGTCGGCATATTGAATCTTAGTCTATCGCTATAAGTACAGAGTTTTCTGTTAAGTCCCTGTCTATAGGAGACAAGTCTCAGGAATTTTCTTTGAATAGATTCAATGTGATTGATATGCACGGCGTAGAAGGGTGACCAAATAACGGATCCATACTCTAAGTTGCTTCTTACTAGTGTGTTGTATAAGTATATAATAGATTTGGACTTTTTAAAATTCTTTGTAGTTCGCGACACGAATCCTAACAGCCTTGCGCATCTATTGTAAATGTGAGCATAATGATCTCTGAAAGACAGTTTATCGTCAAATATTATACCCAAGTCTTTAGCCTTACTTTGTCGACTCAAGACCTGTTGATTTAATTTATACGCGAAACATATTTTATTAAATTTTCTAGTGAAAGTTAATACAAAGCATTTATCGGTATTTAAGAACATTCCGTTTTCTATGCTCCATACAGAAACCACATCGAGGTCATGTTGAAGAATTTCTGCACTACGATTGCTAACAATAGTAGAGAAAATCTTAAGATCATCAGCATAAAGCAGACAAGGACAATTCAATCTGTCAATTAAATCATTAACAAACACATTAAAGAGCAGGGGACCCAAATGTGAACCCTGGGGTACACCTGACTTTACGATTACAGGTCTGGAAATCTCACCTTTAAGAGCAACCAATTGACTTCTTCTAGACAGATAGGACTCAATCCACCGAAGCAATGATCCATGTATACCCATTATTTGCAATTTATGACACAAGAGGGTGTGGTTATATAGAACATAATAAACAAAAACGCTTTAGTGAATGACTAAAGAATGGTATTTGTAATGTTTTGAGATGTGCTCGTTATAACATATTCCTCTACATGTAACCTATTTTTTCATTATTGCCGAAAGTGGCCACTTTTAACAATAATAAAAAATTTGGTTACTTATAGGTAGACACTTTATACAAAATACATCTTTAAAAATTACAAATACCGTTCTTTAGCAATTCTCTAAAGCGTTTTTGTTTATTATGTTCTAAATTCACCATAATTAATAACAATCAATTGGTGTCGCTAGTGTGCACGAGGTAGCCCCTTAACTCGGGAACGAGTGGAGGGAGGTATCGAGTCGAAATTAAAACCATGTTCTCAAGTCCACAGTCCCTTGAAGCTGTGAGAAAATTAAACTTCTAAGTTATTGTAATAAAAAGATATGGCCGTTTATGCCGCAAAAAACGTACATTTCGACATTTTCGAATAAAATCAATTTACCGGATTTAACTCGCGTTTAATTAGATGTTTCATTATTATTATACATCCAACGTTTCGATTACTTTACAGCGATCGTGGTCACGGGAAAGAAAGAAAGAAAACTTTATAAGAAGAAGAAGAAGACAAAATGTCAAATGTTTTTGATAAGTTTTAAGCTGAGTACCGTCACTTTGTGTGTTAACCTTTCAAAATGTGTAGTGCTCGCGAAAATGTAAGACAATACTACTCATAACATAAGGCTTTGCCAGACAGAACGCGTACTTAGCGCCGCGTTAGAGCCTAGCGTAGCGTTCTATATTCTCTTTGGTTAGAGCGTCAATAGCGTTGCGTTTTATCGTCGCGTTCTTTCATGTCACACACACTAGATTGATTAGTTAGCGGAACGCTCCAACGCAGCGTACCATTCAACAGAGCGCAGTGCAGATCACTAACAGTTTTTGGAAAGTCTGTGTGCTATTGAGATGTGGTGGAGTGATTCACATTTGGAAGAATTATACTTTAATATGCTTTAACACGAAAAAAAGAGTATATGTTCACTTTATTAATAAAAAGGGAAAGGAATTAGGAGAATATCATCGTTTGGGTCGCGAACTTTCATCACATGAAGATCGTTTTTTTACATACTTTCGTATTGATTGCTTTTCCGATTTATACTCACAATTTTGCCTTTATTGTTACATTTTTATAAGTATTATCCTTCGTATTATATAAACATAGGTGTTTCCGAACCAATTCTATGAGTTTTTCAGTCATAATTGCAATATTTTAGCAAACAAGCAGTCGGGCGTTAAACACAATCTGTAATAAAACTCAACGCCCGGCGTCAAAGCATCCTAGCGCCGCGACAGAGCGTTGCGTACCAGTATTCAAAGTACTCTGTGTTGCGTACTGCTAACGCCGGTGCTCTGTTTGACGGCTAGTACCGTTCATAGTACAACACAATTTGACGCTATAACGCGGCGTCAGACTAACGCCCTGACGCGCGTTAATTACGCGCTCTGTCTGGCAAAGCCTTAAAGGGTACTTTCCGTTGACAATTTTTATTCTTTTTTATCTTGTTTTATCTCTATTAATACAATCAAAGGAGAGAATTAAAAGAAAAGGTAATATAGATAATTTTATTGGTTTTTACAATGGTAACACTTTGATTATTCACTGGTGGCATCATTCTGTCAGCTGTGACGTTATTTACATAGACCAAAGAACTTTTTAGCATCATTTTACTATATAAATTGATTGAATACAGGTATTTCAGATAGACTTTTGAACGGATTGACAGTATTACACCGATTTTAATGTTTATAAAAATAAGCTAATATACATTCAATGGATTCAATTCTGGAACGATCATAAATAGTAAATTAATTGTGGTACAGTCGAGAGCACAGCAAGCTTAGCAGTTTGACCTTGAGGCCGTTACTCCGCTTGTGTTAGACGCGGCTTTCGTAGTGCAACTGGTACAGTCGACCACAGAAGTAGCTTAACACCTTAGTACCATGTCACACCGACTATTGCTCTCGGGCCTGAATAATAGTTGCTACTATATTGATGCCATATGTTATTGTGACTTGACGTGCTGTCGTCTGTACCCCACAATTCATCCCATGGGTAATATCTGCTTATGAGCGTACGCCGCTCGGCTTCTCAAATAAAGACTTCTAAAAATTCAACAAACTCCCATAAAGGAGATGTTCGATATTGGTACTCGAAAGCCCCCCACGATAAATTATATATTATGCGAAAGCTTATGCTCAGAGGATCTTGAATATACCCTTTTTTCATTTTAATGCCCCTGCATTTTTGAGTAATTTTTAAAAGTGTATGCAAGAATTCTAAGCTTCTTATCCAAGTTTCTCTGACAAAATACAGTAAAAAATAAATTGAAATCAGAAACAAAAATCAAAAAATAAAGTGCAGAAACTAATTTGCCATGTTCTTCTAGCATTTACAATAAAATATAATTGCAAAATAGTCGTAGGCTGAACCAAATCAACCCCATGCCTAGTTATTAAAAAAATATTTGACCAGACAATAGACGACATTGATGTTTTATACTTATGTCTGGGATGAGTCACATTTTTTAAAATGGAATTTTACATCTCTGGATAACAGTTTTTTGACCAGAACATAATGTTATTTTTTATTTATATGCAGGCATTTAAAATTATAGTTTTTATCTCATAATATTCTGTAATATATGCACTTTCTTCCCATATAACTTTTGTCTTGGGGAGTAGCTGAGTACCAGCCCCCATACATTTTCAGAACATGTCCTTTGTATGACGCCGCGCAGCGTAAATAAACCTCCATAAAGTTTGTATGACGCCGAACAGCGTAAACCCCCCCTAAAGTTTGTATGACGCGGAGGAGCGTAACACCCATAAAGTTTGTATGACACCAAACGGCGTAACCACCCTAAAGCTTGTATGGCGCCGCCCGGCGTAACTCCCATAAAGTTTGTAAGACGCCAAACGGCGTAAACCCAATTAAGTTTAGTGTACACGAATGAAGTGACGGCACAGTCTGTCACACTTGTTGTAAATACAGAGTGTAAGGGAATGCTCTGGTAAACCAATAAGCAGATACCGCTAGGTTTATTAGGTGGTAGGCCCGTATGTAGGGTCGTCTGGGTAGGTACCACCGCCTTTCTTATTTCAGCCGTGAAACAGTTCGCTGTGTTTCGGATTGAAGGGAAAGGTAGCCAGTGTAATTACTGGGCATGGACGGCATTTCATCTTAGGCCTCAGGATGACAACGCACCTGCAATATCAAGTGATTTTTCATTGTTATTCCAGGTGTCTATAGGCGGCGGTAACCACTCACCACTAATGTATACAAAAAAAATCTATTAATTAGTAAAATAAGACATACTTACTTGAAAACAAGTAACAACAGTTGTACGAAAAGTAGCATTAAGTAGGTTTTTTTTATACTACTAGATGACAAACAAGCTGACGGCCCACCTGGTGGTAAGCGGTTACCGCCGCCTATAGACACCTACAATAACAAGGAAAAATCACTTGATACTGCAGGTGCGTTGTCGTCCTGAGGCCTAAGATGAAATGCCGTCCATGCCCAGTAATTACACTGGCTACCTTTCCCTTCAATCCGAAACACAGCGAACTGTTTCACGGCTGAAATAAGAAAGGCGGTGGTACCTACCCAGACGACCCTACCACCTAGTAAATTTAAAATGTCCCCGCAAGCAAGTGTCTCTTGATAGGTTAATAGTTCCTTATAATAAGTAGCAATCATTCCTATACCTGAATTGTACCGTTGACGCCACCTGTGTACACCCGCCTTGGAACCGATTATTAGATCCTCAGATAAATTTTATCTAAAGAATAATTTTGATGTTTTGACAGATTTTCTTTTTTATAAATTAACTGTCAACTTGTCAATGTTATTCTCTGGATAAATCATCTGGGGATTGAAAAATCAGCCCTTACGCGACTAGGCACTCACTAATAGACACCGCCATTTCTATTGTTTAAAATTAATTTTATACCCTTTCGACTCTGGGTCTTGTTCTAAATTAAAATTCTCTGTCGACAGTCCAAAAGGCTTCAGTATCATATTGCCTAAATCCTTCAGTTTTCCCAGCATCTCTTGTTTTAATTTCTCGTTCTTCTCCTCTATGAGTGGCGGGAGACGTAGCACTGCTTTCTGCGCATCCTTGTGCGCTGGGTCTAGTTCTAGAATTTTCTTGAAGTCCGCTAAACTTTCGTCTAGTTTTTCTGTTGCTTCGTACGATTGCGCTCGCCTGTGGATTTGAAAAATTCGTCGTTTTTATTTTATTTTTAAGGTGTACCAGATGTAAGGTGATGTATGTACACTATCTCAAAGAATCTGGAAAAATCTGCTGAATCTGGGAATACTAATAATTCGTTTTCATATGAAGATTAGAGGTACAAAGTTCTAAATGTTTCGTCCATTTCACTATTATTTGTAATGGTAAGATAGCGGGCGACATAGAAGTCACTAAACGTCACCAAAGTGACATAATCGCCATGATGAATATTATGCTGATGAATATTAAAAAAACTCTTACTTTTTACCAAGAAACAAAGAAATAAAAATAAAATGAAATATTAAAAAACTGTTCTGCATTTTTTTTTGTCTATTTTATAGTATATGATATCCATACATTTTTGGAACATGTCCCTTGGTAACCTATAGATTAAACATCCCACAAAGATGGATTGATAATATTGCAAAGATAGCTGGAGAAGACTGGAAGTGGATCAGACAAATGGCAAAGGCTGGCGGTGGCTTTTACCTTTTAAGGGGATCAAATTATACAACACTAAAGTAATTAGTAACAACCTTTCTAATTAATACACAAAGTACTAACAATACTAAAAAGGTTAGTTATTATTAATAACTTGGCAACTTGAAATTACAAATGCAGAAATTCTGATTCTGCTTCAAAATTTTATTTTCCTTTCCTTTCCTTCCAAGAGGAAGGAAAAATCCCTTTCAAGACCAATCATGTACTTCCAAAACTTGAAATTTGCTGCACATATGTTCCCTTCATCTTATAACATGGGTTTTTTCAAGAGGCGTGGACTATTTCTGAATTTCCCAATTGGCTGCCCCCGATGGAGAGAGATGGGAATTTTTGTTATATCTTCCCCTGAAACTACATTCTGGGGAAGATGGGAAAGTTGAAAGCAATACAGCAAGGTGAAGGTGGCCAGAACAGTGTGTTTAAGCCGCACTAGCTGTCTTTGAATATGAACTCTTCTTACAGCTTCTAATCAGGTCATGCTTTGTCAAAAAAAACAAGTACCTGATGTATGCTTTGAGGTATTTGTCGTCCAGTTCTATTGCTTTCGTGCAGTCTTTGGAGGCTTGCTTGTATTTCTCCATTTTCATTTTTGCTGCACTCCTATTACAATATAAAATTGCTCGCTGCTGCGGAAACTGCAATGGGCAGATCTTCAAACCTGGAATATCATAGAACATGATGAGAGCATGGCCAAAGTGTCAAGTAATAGATCAATAGATAATAAACTAATCAGTTAACTTTGAAAACAAAATATTAATATATAATTAGTTTTCTATGATTGCTGGCTAGGTAAATTGATTTGAAAAGACATATTGGGTTAGTTGTCTGGCCTGTGGAGGTTTAGTATAAGCATTTTGCACCCTTGTCTTGCTTTTAAAAAAAATTATAGTGTGGTCAAGTGTTTTGTATTCAGTTTCCAAGTCTTAGAACAATTAACAAGTCTTAGTCTTACAAGAAATTTAGTGCATTGTTTCTTTGTTGTACTTCCAGAACTTGGAATGCTTTGCCAGCACATGTGTTCCCTACTTCCTTTAACATGGGGTCCTTCAAGAATGGCGTGAAAAGGCACCTTTTGGGCCGGTAAGGTGGAGGCAGCTAGTGCAATGCCTATTCTGCACTAGCTGTCTTTGCATATGAACTCTCCTAACCGATTTACATCGAGTAGTGTTGGTTCAATTGCCATGCTTTGTATAAAAAAAATCTGATAATAGACTACTACAGTTTTTAATAAAATACCTTCTGTGTATTTCTCTGCACTCCTCTCAAACTCGCCATCTTTAAATGCATTGTTTCCTGCCACCTTTAACTCTTCTGCAATAATCCTCCTCTCTTCTTTTTGGTCATCAGTAAGGTCTATCTCCGCATCTTTTAGTAATGTTTCATCTATAGAATCTGCATCATCATCTTTATCCGAGTCTTCAGGTTTTTGCTCATCGTCTGATTCATCAAAATCTTTGAAAGAATCTGGTGAGTCTTCTGTAACAACATAATTTTTGAAAATTGTGGCATGGGAACAGATATTGGCATAAAGAACAACTTTTGTTAAAGTCAGAACAAAATTCTGTGACGATGCTCCAGTATTTCATATCCTTTCCATGTTTTGTATACCTACATACTAAACAGCCTCAAGTCGAGGAAGCACAGCTCACCAGTTCAGTCAAATCAAATTTTGGAAACAAGAAAATAAGGAATCTTTTATTACACATTCTATAATGATGTTTGTGTTCAGACATTTTTATAATTAAATATAGTTTACACATTTCTGAAATTCTAATAAAACAAGGAAATATACCTAATTACTGTGATTTCTTAGTGGAATATTTCATGTGACAAGCAAGGTTCAATGTGCATTCCTTTCAGATCTTTTGAATGTGTTCTTTTAAATATGTACACGTTTAAAAATAACTAAAAATATCTAATTACCTAATTTAACCGGTCCGTCGCCCGCAGAGCAAGCTTCTTCCAACGTTTTTTCCGCACTAAACCCTTCTAATTTAATATTTTCTTCACTTTCTAGAGAATCCTTTAGATCCCTGGTAATGTCGTCAATAATGTCTTCATTTGACGGTTTACTATCATTCTTTATGACTTTCTCCATGATTTAACGTTAACACCGGATAGTACTAAGCAAACATACATCAACACTTTATCGTTATGTGGATTAATTTAATTTTAATTGAAAATTACTTGCAAAACATAAAATAACTGACTTGAATTGACTGACATGACATGACACTTACAAGCACAGAGTAATGTTGTATTTGACAGTATTTTCCCTACGGTCTATATTAAACCATTTGCGCACATAGCGCGCTAACAAACGAACCGAATAGAACGTATTCCCGCCGAGATTATTGTGATGTCACGAGTGACGTCATGAAGCCGTGCTAACGCTGCTAACGAAAAAGAGATTGTGCAGTGTGTGCGTCCTTTGGTATAATTACTTTACTCTTTGGTTTGCGCTAATTTCTTGAGGTTACGACTTAGACTTTAAAATTTTGTAAACATTTTATTTTTGAATTAATAAAAACTTGTTATCGTACTTTATTGGTGACAAATACTTCCAATATTTATTCTTTGATTAAAACTTATATCTTTGAATGTTTTTGTTATGGACATTGATAGGAGTACACACGAATGTGGTGGGAATTGATTGCACGCAAACAGCACCTATTTTAGCACCGTATTCAATTCAACCCAAGGCGTTTGCACTGTTCGTAACGTAGGTATGCAATGTTTGTGTACTAAGGACCAAAAGGACGGTTTCAACTGTCAATGTCAGTGTTACCTTTTTTAATATTTTGTTTTACGGCACTGGCTTCAAAAGTTTTATTCCTTTTAGTCATCTAATAAAATGTGTAAAAGCCTAGAAAGAATCGTATTTTCTAATTGAAATCGAGTTTGGCACCTAATTATGACCGTGTTTATAATGCTACTATGAGGTGGATTTTAACCACAATAACATTCTCAACGACTCTTACAGCCAATTAATGTTTAAAATTATTTTCTATAATTTTAATAAGGATAGGAATCCATACTTCCACACTTTTATTGTAAATGCGAAGTGTCCGTCTGTCTGTCTGTTACCTCTTTACGCCTAAAGCACTGAACCGATATAAATGAAATTTGGAATAGAGATACTTTAAGTCCTGAGTCGCGGGAAATGACATAGGATAGTGGTTGTCCCAGATATAATCCTTTAAGGGGGTGAAAAGGAAGGCGGGAGTTTGTATGGGGAATCAATAACTGATAAATCGATTTAGATGGTATGGCGATAGTTTGAGACCCTGGAAGGACGTCGGATACTTTTTGGCGCGATAACCGATTAGTACGAAAAAATTCCCTTGGAATGGCTCCACACACTTATAACAACATTCCTGATGCGTGGAAAGATCCAATAGTGATAAAAATAATAGCACTTTTGTAGTGCTGTTATTCAAATATTGAATTTATAAACGATATGGGATTTTCAGACAAATGTGATTTTCCAAGAAAGTGAGTTTCATTTACCCGGTACTGAATATAATCAAAAATATTTGGAATTCCCTGGAATTTCAGTAGCGGGAATTTTTGGGATAATTCCGAATGATGATGGTATAATTGCGCGATGTGTAACCTCTTTTCTTCCCCCTTACCTCTTTGCTGTATTTATTCCTATATGTTCGCGCAATAAACCATGTTCGCGCAAAATTGCGAACGCGCGTCAAGCATGTTGCTAGCATGATTTCATCACGCGAACGTCAATTATATGTGTCCACATAATGCGACTTTCATATGATCGTGAGTTCGTAGGAACAAAGTTTTGGAACGTGTTTGATTAGGACGACGCCTAAGCTAAGTAGTCAGTGGAGCCAAAGTTTGAATATTATGTTTCGTTACAAGTTAAGTTTTGTTCCTTAACCAGGGTTAAGGAACAAAACTTAACTTGTAACGAAGCTTTAACCTGTAAAGTACTCGTATATCAGGATATACGAGTACTTTACAGGTTAAAGCTTAGAGGAATAAGTTAATAGTAAATGTTGTATTATAAATACAACTAAAAAAAAATAGAACTTAGACGTAGTGACATAGAAAACTATTCATATCCCGTTCATATCACATCACAAACGTAATAACCTTAATCGATTCTATTTGACATTTATCTTCCTACGTGTTACATCACTACTGTTAACCTAAAAATAGCTAGACATGGGTAACTCAACAAAAAACTATGAACCACAGATCAGCTCACGGTTCACTTAAGTGAGCCGGACCTGCGAACCGGCTCACAGATCAGCTCACTACTGAGCTGAAAGTTTGTAGATCTGCTTTGCGAGCGACTTACAGAGTCGAATATTACCGAGTGCCGCCGCGCCGAGCCGACCGACACCGGAGCCGTTTCGCAGCTCGCGGTTCGTTCGTCGATAATAATACTCGCGCGTCTGTGACTCGGTGAGACTGTGACTCTGTGGGTGAATATACCTAACCTAGCGAGTGAGCCGTGAGCTGTTTGTTTTGTCGGTGAGCTGCAGGTCAACGGTTCAAGTCAATTGATCTGAATTTTTGAACCGGTTCAGAGCTGAGTTACTCATGTCTAAAAATAGCTAACTTTCAATGTCAAGTTTTCAATTTAGGAGAATTTCTTAAAACACAAATTTATCTTAATCGACGTTTTGATTGTGAAGTTAGAAATATCTCTGACTATCTGAGACAAGTTATTCTGTAATTATATTTAAGGAAATTTATAAAAATGTCCTTCAAAACTTTGCTTAGAACTTTATGTATCACTCGTAGATGTATAATAAAATATGACTGCTTAGGAGCTAGTTTTAGTAATTACAGGAGTATTGTGCCGTTATCAACATCCACACTAACTCAAAAGGAGGAAAAGTAAGTAAATAATGTGATTTATATTTGAAATTTCTCTTGACACAATTTAGTACATATTTCGGTTAGAGAGTTTTCTGGTGTTACACTTTGAGTAGTATCAAAACTTAAGTGTTTTCAATATTACTTCTCAATACTAACAACACATTGCTCTACTTTAAACACCTACCACAGTTCATAAAACTTAAATGACAAATTATTTAAATACTTAAATTACTTTACAGTGGCTGGTGGTGTCACTGTGTTCTATTTACATAACTAAATGATTTAGAATAATTGGTAAAATGTTTATCATAATCCTTACTTTATAAGTTTGTGTTAAGCATTAAATGCTTCTTGCAAAAACATAATGTAAGTACTATTATTGGTAACTAAAATATTATACACTCATTATGAACCCTTTTCTACCTACACCTTACATAAACTTGCAACCAAATTATATTACTTGCTTGCTTTATCGTGCTGTGTTCCAGCGGTGAGTAATGTTGCATAGTTAACACATTAAATAACCGCTGTAACTTAAAATGTAAATATTTTCATTTAATTTTAATAGGTGATTTTCATAGTGTTGGATTTGTCTCTTATGCGATCATCATAATGCTTTAATTTGATTATTATAGGGTGTGTAATATGTGAGTGATCAGTGCCCTCAGTATTACAAGTGTCTATAGGCTATGGTGGAAGAGGACAGAGGCATAGTGGTTTGAGCGCTCTGGCTTCAGCCCAGTTGAGTGTGGGATGGTCCTCATGCTCCTCTGTGCTTTGGAAGGCAAGTTAAGGCGTTGGTCCCAGTTAGGGTTGCCATCTCTAAAATTTGGCAACCATTACAAGACTGAAACCCCGGATTTTAGAGCCCAATACCCGGACACGTCAACAGGTTTTTTTAAACATGTTGATTAGCGAGTCGGTTCGTCGGTTGATCGCGGCGTGCAGGCACGTGTGACGCAGACAGTCCAATACTTTTAAATTTTTAGACCCGGACTACAAATGAAACCCCACCCGGAAGCTCCCCGGACACCCTCTAAACTAGGACAAATCTGGGGAAACCCGGACGGATGGCAACCCTAGTCCCAGTTGTTATTGATACTGTTTTAACACACAAACCCGCAGGTCAGCGTGGTGTGTTATGCTCCAAACTCCTCATGTGTTTCTCCCATGTAGGAAGACCTGCGTCTAGCAGTGGAATGTATGTAAAATGGTGAATAAGATAGGGTATAATAACTGCTTAGCATCACGCAGGTAGTTTGTTTGTTTGCCACCTCTGCAGTGTAAAATATATTTGTAAGCAGTTAAAATAAACATTCCTACAGGCTTTAATAATGTTCATACACTCACACTTATTATCTAGCCCAAAGTAAGCATCATTAAGAGCTTGTGTTAAGGATACTAGATAACAATAGGAGAAAAATTGATAATAATATGAATATAAATACTAGAAATATACTAAATAAACATATAAACATCCATGACTTATCAACAAAGTACTCATCATATAAACATTTGCTTCTACCAGGATTCGAACCTCTTGACCGAGTAGCCTGCATACCCAGGGGTACAGACCATTTGACCGGCTGGTCGTCAAATTTTCCAGGCTTTGATTAGAAAGTCTTGAGAATACTTATTTAATGTTTATCGTATATTGCAAGAACCATGAATATAACTTAGTTTTATCTAATGTTCACACAAGATCATCACTAAATTTGATGGATTGTCTTTGAATACATATTAGAAAGAACAACAAAGACAATTTTCAATGGAAATCATTTTGAAGTTGTAACAATTTATTGTAACTTTCCAGAGTAAAAGTGACATTCAAGTTGAATGATGGCCAACGGCTGGTGACCGAGGCTAAAGTGGGAGACACACTCCTCGATGTGGTCGTGAACAACGATCTGAACATTGAGGGGTTTGGTGCATGCGAGGGAACCCTCACCTGCTCTACCTGTCACGTGATTCTGAAGCAGCAGGACTATGACAGGTCTGTCATCTATCAATACTAAATTCTTTTTCAATTCATCTTGGGTCTCAGGATGACAACGCACAAGGGATACCAAGTGATTTTTTCCTTGTCATTGCAGGTGTCTATAGTCATAAGCACTTACCATTAGGCTGCCACTTAGGTCATCATCTAGTTGTACAATAAATAGCCTAATAACCTAATTAAAATTTCTCAAATGCTATTTTTAAAGAATCCCCCCAACCAACCAACACACACACACACACACACACAAACACACGCACACACACGCGCACACACACACACACACACACACACACACACACACGCACACACGCGCGCACACACACACACACACACACAAACAGACGCGCGCACACACACACACACAATTGCACATACACAGACACACGCCCACACACACAGACACACGTGCACACACACAGACACACGTGCACACCCACACACAAACGCAAGCACACACACACACACACACAAACGAAAGCACACACAATGTACGTGCTTAAAAAAAAGTAGGTACTCATCACCTAGAAACATATTTTTTGGAGTCGTTGCTTCACGTTCTATTATTTCTGGAAACAACTTAGCACCAACACCAAAAAATATGTTTCTAGGTGATGAGTACCTACTTAAATTTAATTATATTTTCCCTTTCAATTTTTGTTTTTTTTTTTCACAATATTTAGTGATAACTTTCTGATAAAGTTCAAAGCTAGATGGGTGGCCGTCAGCTTACATTGTTCCCTACTATAGTATCATTTTACTTAAAAGTCTTAAGAAAGCAAAAGTCCGCAATTTCGCATACGTAGATGATTGATTTGATAAAAAACCCAATTGATTTTGAAAAAAAATTTATGGCGACTATTCCGCATCGAACAAAAAAAGAATCACGTATATCGGATCAGAAATCTCGGCGTAATCGGTGTACATACATAGAAAAAAAACATACCAACCGAATTGAGAACCTCCTCATTTTTGAAGTCGGTTAATCTTCCGCCGCTCAAACAATGATGATGATAATAATAATTAAATGTATGCGTATGTATGTGTGTACTTAAACAAATCTATGAATGTATTAAGTAGGTAGGTACATTATTTTGTTTCAAGTCCTATACAAATGGTATAATAAAGGGAAACCTGTAATTAGCTGTACTCATAGTTATAAGTACCAGATAAGAAAATTTATGTATTGCGCAGTTGATTTTCTCAATAAAATAAAATAAAATAATATAAAATTAATTGATGAGCAACTAGAAACAGCCTCCTCGCTATGTCGCTGCACGTGTTGGTACGTCAGCAGTTTTGAACTCGTCGAATTTCGATTGCAACATACTTTTATTTTACAAAATTAGAACATTAGTACCTTATTTGTATTTAAACTTATGTCTTTGTAACCATGACCCCAAAAAAAAACTATATGTTACTTTGATATTTATTACAATACTGATTTAATTAGCAACTCATAAATGAAAAATCTAATACTAACGGCTAACAATAAAACATTAATTCAAAGACGAAAATATTTCAGAAATAAAAACCATACCGGCCGAATTGAGAACCTCCTCGTTTTTGAAGTCGGCTAAAAATAAACGAACACTATTCATACTATGAATATGTATAACTTTTATTAAGTATGTACATAGTTTTTATTCTAGAGTTCTGCAAACTCTGTATTGAAATACGTGTCTGAGAGGCCTCATTACAAAAATGATATGTGCGTCATACCATTTTGGGGAATAATACACTTAATACATAATTATTACTATGAAGCACTTATATTTTAACGGTTCCAAAAATTTATCTCTTATATTTATTTATAGTGATAAGCATGCCATTTATAAAACCGTATAGGTATAAAAGGAGTTTTAAGAAATCTAAAAAATCAACAAACATCGGAAAGGAATCGAAAGCATAGTACCTACACCTACACTTCCAATATTATACAAAAATCCGTTGCTTTGAAAAAAGTTTATGCTTTCGACATATCGATGATATAATGTGTTACTTTAAAAAAAAGATGGCTACTATACTAATTTCTAAATAAATATCTACAGGGTGGAAAAAATCTTTGGGCCCTGGAGGGGAACTACTTTAAAACCATAAGTTAGCTCATTTTACTGAAATTCCTTTATTTTTGAAAAGAAACAAAACTGCATTAAAAGATCTTCTAAAATTCGCTTGTCTCACCTGGGAATCGAACCAACTAAAAATTGAAAAATAAACCCTCGCTATTTTATTATACAAATCGGTAGTTCAGGATAAAATTTGTCGAATAAACATTTGCTCTTACACTCATCTGTTGTAGGAGATACCTATGAAATTGAATATTTATTACAAGTTTTTTATGAACAATACCTAGTACTGTAATGTTCATTTGTAACAAGTAAATCACACGTTAATAATAATTTTCTTATCTCTCTAACATCCAAAGACATCGTATGAAGTACAGGCTTGCTAATGATATTTATCTCTAAGTACCAACGTTATTGAAGACTTCGATAAGAAAATCATTAAATTGTCATAATAAAATGCACAATTCCTTCTTACACTAGGCGTTCTAACCTTTATTTGACAAGTAGAAGGAAATTAAATATTGCAAAATCGCGGAGGTCATTTTGAACAATTATTGTAATAATTTTGTTCGTTTTTAATTTAAACGTCATTATTATTATTGTAATATTTTATTTAGTGTAATCATTACTCATTGTAATTACCTCATAATACATAATTATAACACTACCTAGCGCAGTAGATAAATAGTACTTCCGCAGAAATAGTTTATCATACCTGTGGTTAAGTAGTTTAATAATTTGTTAATATATACTTTTATCCTAAAAATGGTAAAAATAAACAATATAGCCGTCAAAATACAATGATTGGAGAGACAGAAAAATAATCGTAATTTTCTGTGATTTTTTTATTTTTCCCTCGATTAACATTAAGGCTCATAAATCACTTTGGCGCAAGAAAAGACGCAAGTTTTTTTAGGCGCAATTACTGAATAGGCAACAAGGAAAACTTCAATTGAAATAAAAAGAAACCGAAAAATTCTTTACTTCACAAAAATATTAAAAAAATTAAAATAAAAATATTTAGTAATTAAAATATAAAACTAGAAAAATTTCACGTCCTGAGGCGGGAATCTAACCCGCGACCTTTCGCAATCCGGGCGACTGCTCTAACCAACTGAGCCACCCAGGACTTGGGATATTCCTGTGAAATTCTTCTAGTCTATCTGTATTTGCGTTTATGAGCTAACGTCCACCCTACAATGTCGCAATGTTCTATTTCAACGGGCGCATATACGGCGGTACGGGCGGTATTTGTTGGTCGCGGGTTCGATTCCCGCCTCAGGACATGAGATTTTTCTAGTTTTATATTTTAATTACTAAGTAATTTTTCAAACATTTATAATTCATCATAAATTATTAATTGAAGAAAATAATGTTAAAATTAAAAATATGCAACTATTACAAAAACTGACCGTAGTTGCAAAGTGTACATTTTAAGCTATTTAAATTCCTTGGAAAACTTCCGAATAATCTTGCATTGAACTTGAAAATGAAAATTTTGATGTCCAATATTTGAGGTTCATATTTAAATGTAAAACTAAGACATTTTAAAGCTACAGTTGTTTATAAGAAAGCTCATTCTTAAAAAGGATTACACCATAAAGAACTTTATGGAATTACGACTTTCGTCTAAACCATTTTTGAGATGGAGGCCGGCGCCGCCTAGCCGACCGCTCGGGCTAGATATAGGATGCTCCTTACAGCAGATACGGCGTGTTTGGGTTCGTAAGAATAGTCTCAATGAGATGGTGTTAGATAAAAGATTAATGACGCCGGAGGTTATTAAAAATTTTCAATTTTATATTTAGACATTAACTTATATCGTAAATGGTCGCATGGGATCGCATACCCTAAACCATCAGTTTCAGTCCAGCACGAAGAGTGCTTTTGTTGAGCAAAAACTTTTAAATCGCATTCCATTTACACTTGAGTAAATTAATTTAAATTTCGGATTTGGCATGGCGGCGGTAGGTCGTAATATTTTATTCATTCTATGCCGATCCTGTTATCTTTGCTACGCATTCCAACGGGAAATTCTCGGTTTGAATAAAATATAATGGTAAAGAGAACGTAATATATCCCAGTCCTCTGGACAGGTAAAAAAAAATGGAGACACTAAGGCCCAGCGCACACCAGCCCAGTAGCATGGCAAACTCCCTGGCGAGTGGGCAAAAGTTTGTGTCCCTCTTCGCCCGAGAGAAAGAAAGATATAAGGCCCTTCTTACATTACGCTACTTACAGACAACTAGTATCCTACGTGAGTCTCGAAGATTGGTCGCGGAGGGGTATCTCACATACATTTGTATAGCGGTGGCAAACTACGCTACCGGTATCCTACGCGTCCGCTACTAGTCGCGCGATACCCGCCATGTCGGTCGCAGGCGTGTCGCGTCTCCTTCGAATTTCAAATCTTGGCAAGATGGCGTCGGAACAACAATTTAATATTAAATTGTGAATTTCTTTGTCAACTGTTACACTTGATGTGCTGCACTCTGTACAACACTAGCCCATCGAATTTATTTAATGCAATTGTTTAGTGTAACGAGAAATTCAACACAATATTTTGTTATGAATAAATGAAGTTGTCTCGTTCGATGGCTGATGATGACACGACTCACCTGAGCCGAGGTCCAAGCCTTTAGAGGCACCCTCAGGTTTGTCGCTCTCTCATGGCTCGAGCGCTCTGGAGACTCTAAGCGTCAGCGGTACACCTCCCCCGGGGGTGATGCCTGGCGATTAGAAATCCCCCAGAGGCGAATTCGCCCTTCAAGACTTGAGGACTCACCAAGGTTCGCCTCCTTAAATCCTCCGGTTACGGTGTAAAGGCCATCTGCGGCCAACAGCAATAGCTCGTCCAGCGCCGCTCAGACTTGCTACGCGCTGCGCCGAGAGACTGCATAGATTTTGTCAGCGGCCGGGATAGCGCTCGGAGTTGTCCAAATACGCGCGCTGCGACTTGGCAGCCACTGGAAATTCGCCGCGGCGAATATTCTCCCAAATGAAAACAAATGTATGAAAATATACTAAGCACGCCACGCGTAGCGGTGGCCGGCGAGCGAATAATTTATTCACCAGTCGCGCCGCCGGCCGTCGCCACCTCCACAAGTGTGCGCTGAGCCTAAACGTTGTATTTAAATGTCGATTCAAAAATTTCACAATAGGCAACATTGAAAGATTAATGATTAAATGTTGAAAAAATGATCCTCTGTTCTCAAAGCAACGCCCGCGCTCAGGTAAAATAGGGGCGAAAAGAGACTGATTTTATCGCGTTTAAACCGTTTATTGTTTCTCATGATAAATATTTGAATCACATAACCTATTGATAATATTCGAATAAATAATAAAAAATTGAACTTTATAAGTAACCCCCGACCTTATTACTAATCATCTAACACCATCTCATTGAGACTATTCTTATAAGACCAAACACGCTATATCTGCTGTATGTTTCTGAAGAATTGGGCATCCCGCAGACTTTTTGATGGTACAGGATCAGCTCAGGGTTAGCATGTCTTAGAAATACCACTGAAAAAACAGTAAACCTTACAAATCAATCGCATCCGTGGAAGTTAGTAACCCCCTTTTGTAAATGAGCTGATAGTCATCAAACGCCTGAAGACATCAGCATGAATAATAACTAAGAACCTGGATCACGTCAGCTTTCAAACAAAAGAAACCGCAGACAGACACGTCATATGTCGTCAGACTCTTTTACTTAAATTAATGGATAGAGACTTTTATTTAGATTTTACGATGCGTAATTTTTGAATTTTAAAAATGACCTTAAATATATATTTTAAGCGTTTTATTTTTGTTGCTCGACAGCAGTAAACATGCGTAAATTAGACAAATTGAAGTGTCTCCCTAACTTTAACCTTCACAGTGTAGAAATAATTATATGTATTTCAATATCTAAACATTTTTTTTAAAATAACAATTAATTTCCCTATCCACCTTTTCGCAGGCTGCCAGAAGAACCCAGCGATGAAGAACGCGACATGCTCGACCTGGCCTACGGCCTCACTGACACATCCAGACTGGGATGTCAGATAACCCTGACCAAAGACTTGGACGGACTCGAAGTGCAGGTGCCCGAGACCATCAATGATGCCAGGAGTTGATCAGCAATTATTTTAGTTCAGTACAATTTGGGTACACGTGACTGAGATAAAGGTAGCTAGTAAATTGATCCGTATATAACCTGTTAGGTATACGAACTAGGTCGTAAAATGATCCGCTTGTTACTTCTTAAGTGTACCACCTAGTTACCAAAATGATCCGTATATAACCTGTTCGGTATTTCAACTAGTTAGTAAAATTGACCGTATATTACCTGTTAGGTGTACCAACTGGTTAGTAAATTGATCCGTATACAGGGTGGTGCCGTCAAAACGAGAATTAATTAAAACATAGGCTATATTATTTGAAAGAAATGGTTTGCCATTTTCGAAAACATCGTATTCATTTGATAATTTCATGACAAATGTCATGAAGTTATCCAATGAATAAGATGTTTTTGAAAGCGGCAAATCATTTCTATGAACTAATATAGCCCATGTGTCAATTTATTGTCGTATTGACGGAACCACCCTGTATATGAGTATGGCCGCCAAAAATTGTACATTCGGGAAAAAATCTGTGTCCTTCTCCTAATAGTATTGATAATTCCTTAATGTCATCTTATTTAATGATAAATTGTGTGGTTTCTACATCGCATTATATCATGTTTATTCATTTAAATTATTTAAATTCATTTTGGTTTCATTAAATGAGCGTAAAAAATTTTTTCGTTGAAGGTTAATTTAAGTACCCATACAAAAATCATGTGTCCAATACAGACATCTTATACTTTGAAGTTAAAAAATATGCATTAACTGTTTTGCAACATGTTAAATTTTGACATTTCTAAACTTATTTGTCAATTTGCTAAGCAGTACTATTTTCTTTTTAATAAAATAACGTAAAAAATGAAAAATAAACATATTTAAATATGTGTCTCGTTTTTGGTTCACGAATGTTACTTCACGTAAGTTACCGATATAAAAGACAGAACATGCTAGATTCCTGGCCTGTAAAAATGTTTTTAAGTCGTGGCAACACAACGTACTACAGGTAAGCCAACATAGGGGAGAAATCGCCATTTTTTTCTCTCTGAAAGTGAACGTCAAGGTGGCGGCCACTTTTGTCTCGTAATTTTTGTGTGATTTCAAGTGAAAATATGCACGGTAAGGATGCAAATTTATTACATGTATTTTAATATGTGCATGTAGAGGCTATTGGTTTAACAATTAAAACTATGCAGCGTCTTCCATCTTCAAAACTGACGCGAATATATTTTTTTTAGGTTATGACCACAGTGATTTTAGTTCACGAATGATACCATGTGTTACTATGTGCGTTACGTAACATTCGTGATCGAATGTTAGGAATAGTATACACTATAGAACTCGAAGTTATACCTAGATTTTTATTGGAAATTAGAATTTGTATAATAGCAAGATTTTTTAAAATATTTACTTGTGCATCTATCCCTCAATGCACCATACAGGGTGGTGCCGTCAATACGGCACAATAATTTCATGACATTTCATGAAATTATCAAAGTATTAGGATGTTTTTGAAGGTGGCAAACCATTTCTATGAACTAATATAGCCCATGTTTTAATTTATTGACAGCACCATCCTGTAGGTATATGCTCATTTATGATGTCAGTGTATATTTTAAAATTATATTTAGTGTTTTGTTATATTTTTTATGTATATTTGTATATTTATTTATATAATTATGGTCTCTTTACTGATTTTTGCAGAACCATGCCACGAAAATAGAAAAGAAAAGAAGGAGTGCGTACGAGAGTACCTACTTGGACCGAAGACCAACTTTATAAATAATATTTTATAATAACAATTAATAATGTTTCTTAAACAATGGTTTTTAAAATTTAATTATGATTATTTGTATAATTTTTTATAAAGATGACAATTAAAATATTTTAAAAAACGTAAAATGTTTTTTGTAATTCGACCCATGTTTCTTGGAGACAATTGCTGTTTCAGGAGTAGAACGACCATATAAAATTTAGTTGGGTTTTTCGATTACACAATATAAAGGGCATCTTTCCCGTACTGCAGGCATCTATCCTTCTTAGTATTTTCATAGTGGGGCAACAATCCATACAGAACGAGAAGTTATTCATATTAATGAATATTTTCAAAATTGGGTGGTTTTTTAAAAAGTAGGGCATCTATCGCGGTTTTACCCTAACCTCTTTTGTTTTTAATTATTATACTAGCAATTACGATTTTTTTCTTAATACTTGTACATTGTACACTCGGCCTAACAAAGTTCACATGTGTTACTTTCATTCACGTATGTTACCGTGTGTTACTAATTCACGACTGTTACTGTACAATTTTTGGCGGCCATACTCATATAACCTGTTAGGTAAACCAACTGGTTATTAAAATGATCCGTGTGTAGCATGTTATGTACATCAACGAGTTAGTAAATTGATCCGTATGTAACCTGTAAGTATACCAACTAGTTAGTAAAATGATCCGTATATAACCTGTGGTATACCTACTAGTTATTAAAATGATCCGTATATAATCCGTTAGGCATTCCAACTGGTTAGTAAAATGGTCCGTATTGTACCTGTTAGGTATACCAACTAGTTAAAGTAATCCGTATAGAACCTGAGGGTGTAGACAAGATGCCCTTCGATAATCGCTATCGCTATCGCTTAGCGGAAAATGTATGGGATTTGACGTAAGACATCGAACGACTTTCGATAGTTAATGTCAAATCCTATACATTTGTCATTTAGCGATAGCGATTGTCAAATGGCATCTTGTCTAGTCTAACATCTTGTCTAACCTGTAAGTATACCAACTAGTTAGTAAAGTGATCCGTATATAACCTGACAGGTATTACAACTAGTAAATGATCAAGTACATAAATTCTATAGGATCTTGTCTCCGATGTTCGCCTTACTAGTGCTCAGTTAGCGTACGAAGATAGCAATTAGCAAAGACACGCGTATATTTTAACGACTGCGATTCTTTCATTTGCTAAAACATCTCGAAATCGCTCATCGCTAATTTGGAGTTGTAAGAAGCCTTACAGCTTCATGAATATTGTTGTTATTGACTGATTGTTATGAAAATTGTTATTAACTAATCGAGTGTGACAGCTAAGTCACATATTCGCGGCATTTATTATAAAATTTGTAAAGTATTACGTACAGATGACAGCACATCAAGTGTATCAGTTGCGCTACGAAAACCGCCTCTATTACTAATGTTGCAAGGTCTAAAGGTCAAACTGCTATAGTAGATGTAGACTACTACTACTAGATCTAGGCTTTGTGTCCAAAAATGTCGCATTGTTATATAGATTTTAATTCGTCACAAAATTCTGAAGTGATTTAATTAGCATTCGAAATTAGATTTATTGGCTAAGTTGTGATGTTGGCGGAATTTAAGTTCGATTCAATTAGAACGATTAATTGAGAAAAAAATACAATACTAAAAATTTTAATGAAATAGTATGATACTGGCAAGAAACTTATATCGTGTAAATGGGAATTGTGAAATAACGATATTTGATGGCCACGCGATGTCCGTCGGCTGTGATGACGTATTATAGTGGGCAAATTGTCAAATATTCTCTGTATTTTTGTACAAGTGATGAGCAAGAAAGTTAGCGAGTGAAAGGGACAAAGCTATACAAATTGACATTTGGTTTGTTTACTTTTATTTTTAACGAATTTGGCTCAAGTATAATTGAAATATATATTTTCATTAATTATAATAATTAATGTGGTATCAGCGTTCATCCAGCCCGTATCACTTGCGATTGTATCGATTCAAACGCGCGTCTCTTCGTTTCAAAAACCTTGTGTGAATAGGGTAGTTGACAACTTTTTTTGTTTTGTTAATCCTCCCTGTATAGGGAAGGCAAAAGGAACTAATGTCCATACAGCCTGTCTTCGGTATTTCTTTATTTCTTCATCTATTGCATTGAAATGCTGGTGTTACACATTTCAATACATCTTGGGAGTATTTGACGCGAAATATATGATGAGTCTCCATATGTGCTACTTGATGAGGTGGATAACCGCAAAAAAGTTCTCATCGTCTTTCACACCATAATCACTTTTATTATAATAATCTTTTAGTTGTACGTCAACACAAACACTTGTTTTATAATACTACACCACTTTTATAACACAAAATTCACTGCGACACAATTTTCATTATTGTAATAAAAATGTTGACTGACACCACAAAATCCCGCCAAAAACTCCCAACTTTTTATTTTATTTATAAATAATAAGTTTAGAACTCATTAAGAAATATTGCTAAAGAAATAGTATGTTTAAAATCAATAGTTTTACAGATACAGTGGAATGTTTGATATGTTGCAGCGCATTCTCTAAAAACGCTTCATATAAAATCTGCGGAACAAATGACGTCACGTGTTGTTATATTACTAAAAAAAATATGTTTTTATTAATAGTTGTCAATATAATAATTGTTCAATTAAATTGATGTAAACAATTCAATATCATTATAATTTATGAGAAATTTTGGAAAAAAAAGATCATTTTCATAAAATTTCTAAGCCGTACAATTTCAACAATATTACATAGCTTTTAAGTTTGAATTGTTTTTATGGGTAGCAGTGGCGTATATTTTCCGAATTTGTGAAAAATAGCACCAGATTCAAACTTAGGCAACATCCCAATTGACTGAAGCCGGCAGATCCAGTTTTTTAGTAAAAATTTATTTAGCGAAACGACGATCAAATAAGTAGACAAATATTTTATTTTATATTCTCTGTTGTTGTCGAAACATTGACATTTTTACTTTGTTGTCGCAATGTTGACTTTTTAAATATATTTTTAAACTTTTATGTTAAGTAATCAAATAAAGAATGAATATAATTGAAGATAGTTTTTTTTTGCCTCAAAGCTTAAAGGAGATAGTAAAGTTTTGGGCCAGGTCATTAGCACCATTTCAGATTGTAGACAATAATGTACCTACTGAATAACATGGTTTCCATTAAATAACACAAAACTCTTTTATTTTATTGCAAAAAATAATAACAAAATAAAATAAGTATTGCATAAAATGACAACATAGAAGTCATAAAAGTGCCCAAAAGTGCATAGTCCGTAGCCACAATAACGCTGTTAAAAAGTTCACTTTAATGTTATATTGACATTTCGAAGTCGACAGTGTGTGGACACGCCCTTGACGGATGTATTTATCTACAGGACTCATCTAGCACATACCTTAATTACTTAGCTACTTTCTAAAATGTATTGTGCAATTTTTACTTTGAATACTCTAAGTTAGCTTACGTCAGATTTACATCTGATTTGTTTTCGAAATCAGCGCCAAAGAACACCGCTTTATTCCTAGAATGTTACGTGAGGCTATCGAAATAAAAAAACATCCTTATTAAAATTGTCATTTCGTATTTTCAACCGTGAACGTTTTGGGTGCGCCTGAAGTGTTTTTGTTGTCTTTTAAAATCGTTTGATTTTGGCTATGATATTAGCAACTGGCTAGTGACTCCCATACTATTTTATAATGACATGTATTTTATATCAGTTTTGTACCCGACTGATTGTCAGATTGTTTTTGAGAGTTGTCTTGTTGTCGCGTTTGGCTTTGGTGTAGTTTGTTCTATATTAATTAAATTTACTTTTATTCTCGATATATCTTGGTGTTTCCATCAATACAGCATAGCTCATAAAATACAGTCCACTCTCCAGTAGCTATTAGATATAAAAAAACAAAATTGTATTATGTCATTGTGAGAACTGTGATTTTTAATAATTTTTTGTCGCGTCTATCAGTTAAAATTTACGGAAATGATAAGGTGAGATGGATTCTTATAAAAATAACTATACGAAAAATGGCACTCATGAGCTGGTCCAAATCCCATAGAAACTTTTACTATCTCCTTTCGTCGGATCCTTCCGATCCAGAACGATTCACACCTACCATAATCAGTGCTATTAAAAATTTGGTTATAATTGAAAACCGTTCTTTTGGCCATAGTAAATAGGTCGATTAATTGAAAATAACATCTTTTTTAAGTCTGTTATAACTAGAAACAAACTGTGACACTAAAATCGACTTTTTTCTCAGGAGATTAAGACTTATAATTGTGTCTGTAATATGGGGCCTAACAGGTTAACCGACTTCAAAAAAAGATGGTTATGAACACAACAAGACACTTAATATGATAATTTGTTAGGGCTTCCAAACAGTCAAACACATTTTAAATGTAATCTGTCAAGCGGCGCTAAACCTCTGGAGGTCTGTGACAATTGAAAAATCAATTGTGTCTGGAATCTGATGCTTGATGAATATATTTTTGTGGCCGCTATATGTTCTAGTATTCGAGCTTATCGCAGCTTAGGTCAACTGGTGGGGATTTCATTAGAAATACGCAGTAAGTTACGTTTTTTTTTAATACAACTCGATGACAAACAAGCTGACGGCCCACCTGGTGGTAAGCGGTTACCGCCGCCTATAGACACCTGCAATAACAAGGAAAAGCACTTGATATTGCAGGTGCGTTGTCATCCTGAGGCCTAAGATGAAATGCCATCCATGCCCAGTAATTACACGTTTTATTACGTACTGTTTTATATATTACTAGGTGGTGGGCCCGTATGTAATGTGCGTTCCCATTGAGGGTCCACATCGGAATTTTGAGCTTTTGAATGTGTCACCCTTTAGTAAAAGTTCTCAAACGATTGTAAATTGAACCACTAATTTGTAAAAGTCAGCACTCAAAAGTTACATTCAGTTAAAGGTGGACCCTCAGTCGTGACTGACCGGTATCCATATTTAATAATCTACCTAAAATTTACAACTGTTGTAAATGGCTACTCTTAGTAAAAGATTTGTAAAACTAATTTCATTAATTGTCACTCCTTCCTGCTAAGTCAATAAGAAAATGTAGCATCTAGAAGGTGGTCCCTCAATTGATCGCGATAAATTCATATTAAGTGAGAACAACAGTAATAATTAAAATATAGGTATTACTGACAGTTAGTAAAAGTACTAGAACCAATGTAAATTCAATCTCTAGTTTGTAAAAGAAGCTATTCAAAAGTTTCAATCGATTAAAGGTGGTCCCTCAATTGAAACGCTTGTCATAAAAATAAATCAATTTACGTAACATTTGGTTGAGAACTAGACAATTGCTATAGCCTATTCGTTAGTAAAAAAAATTAACTAACTATTGCTCCACCGAACAGTATAAACAAATGTACCGTTTTACTTAAAATACAAATCAAACTGCTGTGAAGAAATACTACGGTCGAGGTGACCACATATTAGGATTTTATGGGATATGAAAAAGGTTGTTAAATGATGTTATAATAAAAAAATTACACTGCACTGACAATGTTACCCTGATCTTTTTAATAATAATAATAACATTCATACACTCACACCTATTATCTAGCCCAAAGTAAGCATCATTAAGAGCTTGTGGTATAGATACTAGATAACAGAGAAATAATGGTTCAGACCACTCGGCCAGCCGGTCGTCTGATGGTCGATTTTTAATTCAGACATTACTACTAATTTGACAGTACGTATGTATAAAAATTAGTTCGTTTGGAGGACTTACGTCAAATTTCAAGCGAAAGTCGTCGTAACAGCGTATGCTCTCATTAAAGAAGTAGTGACATCTGTAATGGCCGATGTCACCGGCGCTAGCTGCTGTAATAAATTCCATAGCCCCAACTAATTTGTAAAATTTTTGTTTGAAATTGATCGTCCGAGGTAATTTGTTAATATAATTTTTAGATGTGTCATTTAAATCAAGTAGCGTATAATGAAAATGTAAAATTTATTAAAAACGGAAACATATGTCCATCTCTGAAGGTTGACTATAATAATATTTGTTGTGTGAAACTTATGACAAAAATGATAATTTTCGATGTAAATTTGTGGCAAATGGTAATATCCAGAGGTCGGAATTAGTTAGAGTTATTAATGTACTTACACTGATTTCATGTATCGAAAGAATAAATTGGCTATATCTCAAATCCCGAGATTAATTTTAAAGAGCACCGTGATTTATTTAATATAAAAGTTATCTACTTTTACACAATTTAAACCACTGCAGGCGCGAAGTTGCCAAATTTACATCAACGACATTGGATGTCGGAAGTTGCAAAATTTGACGATCAAGTCGGACGAACAAAATTAAACAAATTTTTTACAAATTAGTTGGGGCTATTGAATTTATTCCCGCAGCTAGCGCCGGTGACATCAATTACAGATGTCACTACTTCTTTAATGAGAGCATACGCTGTTGCGACGACTTACGCTTGACTTACGAATCATTTTTTAAACATACGCCAAGCTACCTTAGCGTATACTTTAAGTTAATATTGTTACTAACATAACTAATAAAATGTAATTAATGTAAATGCAATATATATATAGTTAATCTGAAATAAATGAATTATTATTATTATTATAGTATGTTTAAAAAATGATTCGTTTGGAAGACTCTCGTCAAATTAATAATTTAAACATTACTACTAATTGACAGTAGTGTCAAATTAGTAGTAATGTTTTTTCTTTTAACAAATATAAAACCGACTTCAAAACACATAAGGAAAAAATAATTAAAATTCAGTAGCTAGGTACTTACCTCCTAAAATGTATTTTCTGGAGTTCGTGCTTCACTGTCTATTGTCTCTGGAAACAGCTTAGCATGCTTAGCAAGTGATTTCCTAAGGTCAAAGCAAGATGGATGACCATCAGCACTATCGACTTGTCTGTCTCTCAGTCTTTGGTTGAAATATATAGTGAAAGAATTATCTTCTAACTCCTAATCGTTAATGAGTTGTACCTTCAATCATCAGCTCATTAATATGAGATGATGACTAACAGCAGCAAATACTTGAATAGCTTTGGGAAAACAGTAAGGCATGTCATACATGCCTATGAATTTGAGGTTCGGCCTCGATTTCCTTGGGATCCCATCATTAGATCAGGGTTTAGTGACAATGGGACCACCTCTGGAGTATATTATATCGAATAAAAAAATAATTTTAAAAATCGGTTCACAATTGACGGAGAAATCGGTACAAAAAATACAAAAAAAAATACATACCTACATTGGAAAATATAACCTCCTTATTTTTGAAGTCGGTTAAAAAGATCAGGGTAATATTGTCAGTGCAGAGTAATTTTTATTTATTAAAACATCATTTAACAACCTTTTTCATTGTGATTGATGTTCTTATTGTGATTTGATTAGCTAAGATATGTCAAACCTAAAAATAATACATGAATAATGTCAACAAACAGTAATTATTTTTATTTACTTATCCCATAAAATCCTAATATGTGGTCACCTCGACCGTAGTATTTCTTCACAGCAGTTTGATTTGTATTTTAAGTAAAACGGTACATTTGTTTATACTGTTCGGTGGAGCAATAGTTAGTTAATTTTTTTTACTAACGAATAGGCTATAGCAATTGTCTAGTTCTCAACCAAATGTTACGTAAATTGATTTATTTTTATGACAAGCGTTTCAATTGAGGGACCACCTTTAATCGATTGAAACTTTTGAATAGCTTCTTTTACAAACTAGAGATTGAATTTACATTGGTTCTAGTACTTTTACTAACTGTCAGTAATACCTATATTTTAATTATTACTGTTGTTCTCACTTAATATGAATTTATCGCGATCAATTGAGGGACCACCTTCTAGATGCTACATTTTCTTATTGACTTAGCAGGAAGGAGTGACAATTAATGAAATTAGTTTTACAAATCTTTTACTAAGAGTAGCCATTTACAACAGTTGTAAATTTTAGGTAGATTATTAAATATGGATACCGGTCAGTCACGACTGAGGGTCCACCTTTAACTGAATGTAACTTTTGAGTGCTGACTTTTACAAATTAGTGGTTCAATTTACAATCGTTTGAGAACTTTTACTAAAGGGTGACACATTCAAAAGCTCAAAATTCCGATGTGGACCCTCAATGGGAACGCACATCCGTATGTAGGGTCGTCTGGGTAGGTACCACCGCCTTTCTTATTTCAGCCGTGAAACAGTTCGCTGTGTTTCGGATTGAAGGAAAAGATAGCCAGTGTAATTACTGGGCATGGACGGCATTTCATTTTAGGCCGCAGGATGACAACGCACCTGCAATATCAAGTGATTTTCCTTCCTTTCGAATATCGCTATCGCTAAGCGGACTATGTAACCCGCGACCTTTCACAATCTAAAGGGGCCTAGACTCTAGACGATACCTTGTTATTGCAGGTGTCTATAGGCGGCGGTAACCGCTTATCATCAGGTGGGTCGTCAGATTGTTTGTCATCTAGTAACATTAAAAAAAAACTTGTTCTCAACTCACTGATTTTACCAACTAGTAAAATCAGTGATAAAAACAAGAAAAAAAATCTGTGCGTCGGATTTACAGTATTCTGCGTGGGCAGCGTCAATAAGATTTTTATCTTGCTATTGGTTTCGTATCATAAAGTTTTTACTCGCAGCACGAGTATTTTCTAATTTCAATTTTGATTAGTAGGTACAATTTTCTGTGGAAAAAATGACGAAAGCATTATGGTTTTTGTTAGTTACTTTTTGCTTCTTGTGTAAGTTTACCATATTTTATTACTTTTTATTTTTAACATTATATGTAAAAATGTTTGAAAATATCAATAAATCGTGTCCTCGGGTGGATATTCAACCCGCGAACTTCACAATCTATAGGGCCTAGACGATACCATTTGACAATCGCTGTAGCTAAATGAAAAATGCATGGGATTTGACATTTGTGATCGAAAATCGTTAGATGACTTATGTCAAATCCCATACATATTCCGCTTAGCGATAGCGATATTCGAAAGGTATCTTGTCTACTCAGGGTCGCGGGGAGCCGTTAGATGCAGGCTGTGCAGAACTGTTCCATTTGGAAATCGATGGATGATGCCTTTGTTCAGCAGTGGACATCATAGGCTGATATGAAGATGATGAAGATAGGAACGTCGCGCCAAACTTCTATTTGGCTCTGAAGACGAGTCGATTCACTGCGGCGTGAGGAGCTGGGACAAGGTTTGTCTTACCACCAGGAGAAAGAAAAGACGTTAATTGGTCACAATTTTACGAATTTACAAAACTGTAAGGAATATAAGTTACGAGAATTAATTTAACCACAAGGTTATTATGTTATAATCGAAAGGCATCTTGTCTAGGCCCTATGACCAGGTCGTCTGCCCCTCTAGTGGGAGGCCTTCCTACTTTGCGCTTTCCGGTCCATGGTCGCCATTCTAGAACTTTAACGCCCCACCGGCCGTCTGCTCTACGTGCTATGTGCTCTGCCCAACGCCACTTCAACTTGCTAATCCTATGAGCTATGTCAGCGACTTTGGTTCTCTAACTGATGTCATCATTTCTGATTCTATCTCGCAGAGAAACACCTAACACAGCTCGTTGTCTATCGTCATACAGAGTGAACAATAATAAAAGATCATAAAATTGTCACAGAGTACACCTTACAGAAGATCCGAGTTAACTAAGACCACTATATGTAGTAGTGTTTGGTCCTGTGATAAGCTCACTAGAGCTTATTGAGTAGGTAAGCGTCATGTTGGTTGCAGGGGGACTTGTCTCCTAAGCTGTCAACATAACGCTTTCTTTAGTATTTCAGGGTCGACAACGCGTGAGTAGTGCCAAAGGTGCTACGAGCGTCTATAGGCTACGGTGACAACGCGTGAGTAGTGCCAAAAGTGCTACGAGCGTCTATAGGCTACGGTGACAACGCGTGAGTAGTGCCCAAGGTGCTATGATCGTTTATAGCAGGGATGGCGAACCAATGGCACGATTTTGGGCACGTCACTGATCATAAAATTCATTATTCACTATGAAAAACAGTGTGAAGTAGGTATAATGACGGGCGAACGCGAGTGATCCCTCCCTACGTTAATTGATAGTATTTATTAGTATTATTTTACCAATAATCACAAAGTAAATATTGATTTGATGGCACGTCTATGACCTCATTAAACATTTCCTTAGAAAAATAGCACGCTGATACGTAAAGGTTCGCCATCCCTGGTCTATAGGCTACGGCGACAACGCGTGAGTAGTGTCAAAGGTGCTACGAGCGTCTGTAGGCTTCGTAAACAACCGTGAGTAGTGCCCAAGATGCTACGAGCGTCTGTAGGCTACGGTGACAACACGTGAGTAGTGTCAAAGGTGCTACGAGCGTCTGTAGGCTACGGTGACAACACGTGAGTAGTGTCAAAGGTGCTACGAGCGTCTGTAGGCTACGGTGACAACGCGTGAGTAGTGCCCAAGGTGCTACGAGCGTCTATAGGCTTCGTAAACAACTCGTGAGTAGTGCCCAAGAAGCTACGAGCGTCTGTAGGCTACGGTGACAACGCGTGAGTAGTGCCCAAGGTGCCACGAGCGACTATAGGCTACGGTGACAACGCGTGAGTAGTGCCCAAGGTGCTACGAGCGTGTATAGGCTACGGTAACCGTTTACCATCAGGCGGGCTCTATGCTTGTTTCACACCCTTGTCGTTTAAAAAAAGTTACAACGAGAACGCACTCGCTTACACTCATTGATTAATTTATCGTTTGCAGTACTCATTGCGTCATCACAACAAGGCGTTCTACCGTTGCCAAAGAAATACGGAAGGCTGGGTAGAACTTACGTCGACCCAAAAGAATCGCCATTGAAACCACTAAACAAAATCACACATGTTGAAAAACACGACAATTTGTTAGTCAGAAAGGCTCGATTTGGTGATGACACAATTTTTTCTAGTTCTGAAGAAAAAGCCGGTCCATTAAGGTTGTATTCAAAAATAGCAGTGTTGCCATCCTTTGATGAAAACGGTATGATATTTTTGTCCAAACCTAAAAACCGTTTGGATAACGGCGTGAATAGATTGATTAACAAAATAATCAATTATAAAGTAGAAGGGGAAAGAAACAGCTATTTGCGACAGAACCCAGAAGTCGTTTTCGACGAGAAAGAAATAGGAAAGCTACGAGATATTGCAGAATCTTTAGAAGATACAAGACAACGGGACAATGAACAGAGCGAGACAGAAAGCGCGCCAAATACGGTCTTCGAGTTTTCGGATTTGGTCGCGTAGATTGGGGAAGCTCGGGTTCTGCATAAACTGATGTGAACCCGAAAAAGAGAATAATGTTTCGAGACATGCATACTATTTTTAATAACTATCAAACACCAGAATGGTGAGGGTTATATGTATTGTTATAAATATGCAGTGTAGATGACGCCACCTTCGCGCCGAATCATAATACCATAGACTACAAATGTCGCGTGTCTCGCTAGCTGTCAAATTTCTAAATCAGAATGGCGGTTGAGTTTTTTGTTTCTCCTAACTTGAGTCTGGCAGTAATGGTTGCTCACATAAGAACGACCGATTGCCAAATATTTAAAGAAGTGAAGTGAAGTAATTTTGACCTGTTTCTCGCGTTTCTCGAGCCACAGATTAATGATATATGTAGAGCGTTGCAGAACGGTTGTGCCTTTTTTTAGACAGTGTTCGGCTTGTGATATATTTATATCTTGTTTAGAGCGCCATTCTTGTTTCTTTTACTAGGTTAGATAGGTTTAAATTGATATAAATGGTTACACTTGGTTGGGCAGTCTTTTTCTGATAAAATCGTATTCTGAACAACACGAACAAAGTATAAAAACGACAAGCCATCTCTTTCTTTCAATATGGAGAGAAAATGCAAGTGTCAAAAATTGATTATACTGGGTGGCGCCGTCAATACGACAATAAATTAAAACATGGACTATATTAGTTCATAGAAATGGTTTGCTACTTTCAAAAACATCTTATTCATTTGATAATTACATGACATTTCTATAAAACTATTAACATTGGCTTCATTATTTCATAGAAATATCATGAAATTATCAAATGAATAAGATTTATTTGGTAGTGGCAAACCATTTCTATGAACTAATATAGATCATGTTTTAATCTATTGTCGTATTGACGGCACCACCCAACCATTTTCGACCATGATAAAGTGTTCATTAACCGACTGCAAAAAAGGAGGAGGTTATCAATTCATCTGTATGTTTTTTTTTTATGTTTGTTACCTCAGAACTTTTGACTGGGTGAACCGATATTGATGATTCTTTTTTTGTTCGATGCGGAATAGTTCCCATTTGGTCCCATAAAATTATTTTTTTTGGTTTTTAAATCACGAAAACTGGAAAAATTAAGTCGTCTACATATGCGAAGTTGCGGATATTTGCTTTCCTATGAATTTTTAGTGAAATGATACGATAGTAGAAAACAATATAAGCTCACGGTCACCCATCTAGCTTTGACCTTCAAAAGTTATCACTAAAAGTAGTGAAATAAAACCGACTTCAAAAAACTGAAAAGGATAAAATAATTAAATTTTAGTAAGTAGGCACTCATCCCCTAGGAACATATTTTTGGAGTCGCTGCTAAGTTGTTTCCAGAAACCATAGATAGTGAAGCACCGACTCCAAAAATATGTTCCTAGGGGATGAGTGCCTACTTACTAAAATTTAATTATTTTATCCTTTTCAGTTTTTCGGAGTCGGTTTAATTTTTTTATGAAACACCTCCTTACTGTATCATCATCAGCAGCTATATACGTCCCACTGCTGGGCACAGGCCTTCCTACATGGGAGAAACGCATGAGGAGCTTGGGCCATAACACCACCACGCTTGCCCAATGCGGGTTGGTGGGTTTAAGCGGTTGCAGGAACAACCGAGACCAAAGGCTTAACGTGCCTTCCGAAGCACAGAGGAGCTCGATAACAAACTTTGATTGACCCATCCCAGGATCGACCATGGCGAAAGTTGCTCTGTGAGAAAAAGAGACGTGTACAGCCAGCAGCAAAATGTATCCAGTCTCTTATTTCAATGCAATAGGAATCAAAATGTATTACCTCCTTTTGATGCTAACTGTGCCTACTGTAATCCAAGGTCACAATATTTTTCTTCGGCTACATCAAAATAAAACCACACAATTATTTAATAGATAATTTTTATTTCTAATGATATAAAATATTTTAATATCAGCCCTCATATTTTTTGGATACATACATCGACGTAAACCCGTGCGCATAAAAAGTCTATAAATTTACATAACTGTACATAATACATTATTATTACAAGAAAACAAAAACATTGTGGCGTGTCCACATTATTCTCACAAGAGCACATGACATGTCCACCCCATTCTTACGTACCGATACAGAATAAATAGTACAGACACCGGTCTCATACTATACAGAAGCGTACGCAGGAAAATTCAAAGCTAAGCAAAGGAACGATTTTTGCTTAAAATAGCTGTATGTACGCATCTGTGCGTGCACATGACGTGCCGAATGGCCGACAGTTATATATTATCTGCGTGGGTAATCATTTTGGATTATGTTATGTATGGTTAGAACTATGTCTTTACTCGCCTTACACATATTGTTGCAAGCTTGCAAGATACAAGAAGAACGGGGTTATTTTAGTGGGTAGTCTCGCTGTTACTAGTTTACTATTCTTGAGCAAGGAGTCCCACATACCACCATAGTTCTATCCCCCTTAACTAGTTCCCTATTTACGAACTAGACGAAAGAAATGAATTGTTATGTATCATATACAATTCATGGGACAAGGAATAGGTTTTAAAAAAGCTTACGACCACCTGCGAACCTAGAACCGAATTATTCGGTATTAAATTAGTTGAGCCAATATTAGGTATTGTGTTTCTGAATTCAATCAGACATAGCATTTGCCCAATGACTGCATGTTATATGAACGCCTGGTATTTGATATTGTTGTTAAATCAAACCAATGCCAAATGAAATGTTGCTTGTGAAATGAAAATTGTATGTAAAACGTTGTATAACCATGTATCTTATATACTCCGTTTTATCTCAACCAATTTAAGCAGATAGTGGACCGCGACTACTTGCTAGGGAAGGTATTCGCTAACGCAGACTACTACAGATAGTGGGCCGCGTGTACTTGCTAGGGAAGGTATGCGCTAACGCAGACTACTACAGATAGTGGGCCGCGTGTACTTGCTAGGGAAGGTATGCGCTAACGCAGACTACTACAGATAGTGGGCCGCGTGTACTTGCTAGGGGAGGTAAGCGCTAACGGAGACTACTACAGATAGTGGGCCGCGTGTACTTGCTAGGGAAGGTAAGCGCTAACGCAGACTACTACAGATAGTGGACCGCGGCTACTTGCTAGGAAAGGTAAGCGCTAACGCAGACTACTACAGATAGTGGGCCGCGTGTACTTGCTAGGGAAGGTAAGCGCTAACGCAGACTACTACAGATAGTGGGCCGCGTGTACTTGCTAGCGAAGGTATGCGCTAACGAGGACTACTACAGATAGTGGGCCGCGTGTTCTTGCTAGGGAAGGTATGCGCTAACGCAGACTACTACAGATAGTGGGCCGCGACCACTTTCTAGGGAATGTGTTGTGCTACGCTCAGCGACAGACTTGTGCGTTGACTCTGCCACAAAATCGGTGTGGAAAGTCAATATGAAAATGACTCCTATTACAACGGATTACGGTTTTCAAATATGTTTTTTTTTTCCTTTATCTGTAGGCGTGTTCAGTCTAAGAAGAAAAACAAGACAGTCGTAACTGTACTCGACGTTTCTAATAATGCTTGTCCTATTCACATTAGATCGGAGTGAGAGAGAGAGGCAGAAAGCTTAGGTTTAATTTTAGACAATAATACAACCACTTTATAGGAATATTTTAGAAAATACAAAGAATATTATTTCCACTGACCCCAAATCTCTTTTCCTTATTAAAAATGGGAAACGGCTAGGAATCATTAAAAAAAAATACATATTCTACTGTTATCAACTGAAAGAGACAACCATTTTATGATGATCTTACTTTCGTGTCCGATTTGACACAAATATCAAAAAAGATTATAGCATCGCAATCGTAACATATGGTGATGATGCGATGCGTTTTATACTTTAAACATATATATAGGAAAATTCATCTAAAATTAATCTTCAAATACGTTTTGTTTGTGCTAAATATATATTTTGGCCTGGCAATATTATTAAATTATTTTTATGGCAACACTGTCTTTATACAGCCATAGTAAAAATGACTTTCAAATTTTTAGGAATGATTCTATTATAAAAGAAATAAATTAAGAAAAATATTATGCGAATATTAAATTGCACTATTATATCAATGGTAGGACATAGAAAAAATGCCAAAATATTAAAACTGCTACATCTGGGATCGGAATGCTCAAACTAGAGTGATTAAACATCAAAAAAAAATAACGGAAGCTAACCAACAAATAGAGCACACCTTAATGAATAAAAAAACAAAAGTTTTAGTTGCTCGTTTCAATATTTTCCATAAATTATTTATTATTTTATTTATTTATTTATAAATGAAATAAAATAATTAACTAGTTTTGACATCGTTATTGTTATACCACTTGTAAATTAGTTTCAGTTTAGAATTGTGTACTTTGCCTTATTAAAGATTTAACTTAATATTATTATTATTTGCAAAAAGTAAACAAACTTGGAACCGATTTCAAAGTACGTATGTTTTATATAACTTATACAGTTATTACAAATTCTAACCAAATATGTGTTTTTTCTGTGAAGGCAAATTTTCCATTGGCCACTATAATAAAAATACGGTAATGTCAAAGTGACAGCTGTCAAATATGGGTACATTTGACGGCTGTCACTTTGTCACATTTTATGTCAAAGGTGTCAGTACGTATTTTAATAATTCCTCGCTAACAATCTTAATTCGCTCTTGTATCTGCACAACGCCTGTCTACATACTAAGCAGAGTTGTTAACAAACGTCCAAATACTAAAAAGATACACAGAAACTTGACACTGGCTAAATTATAGCAGAAAGCCATCAAAGAAGAAATTGAATTGAAATTGTACGTATTTAGCCGCTCTGATTTATGATGTAAATAACTGAGTACACACTGAGTACCTCGAGGTATCTCAAAGCTTTCGTGTAGCCTTAATATTTTTTTTTACTACTCGTCTATGCGAAGCATCATTTAGGCACAGTACAGAATACAGCAAAGTTTTCCTATGACTGAGTGAATTTTAAATAAAATTTTATTGTATAAAATTGTTCATTACATAATATTTTTATATTCGCATCGATTATCTAGCTAAAACTAAACTACATAATAAATAAACATACACAAATAACTAAAACAAAGCAAAATTGTTAGTAATTAGAATTATATCCGGGATAATAACCGTATAATTTATAGCCTGGGGAGTATCAAAGCAAGTGTCAACCCGCAATTAAGTTGACTTCTTCCCGCAGTTTCAGACGTCTACCCGTGATCACGGCGCATGCAACTGCCACGAATTACAACCAAAATAAATCAAAAATAAAAATATCTTCATTCAATTAGGCCCCCAAGAAGAACTTTAGAATCGTCAAAAATTCCCTATGTCTATCACATAAAATAATATTAACTAACAATGTTATAATGTTTGCCTCTCTCTGTCTGTCAATCTGTCTATCGGTCTGTCTGTATATATAATCCTCATTCTATGTTAAATAGCCATGAAAGTAAATAGGGATGTCTACAAATTCAGGAAAAGTATTTTATGCCGTATTTAAGTACCTAAGATAGCCTCAAATAGTTATCATTATTATTTTTAATACGACTAATGCTTGAGAAATAATGAATATCAAATTTCATTTAACATTTCGCTCCAAAACGCCAAAATATATCATGTGACCGCTGTGACGTCAACTGTTAACAAACACTGTGAAATTGCTAAGGTAGTGTATAGGTAACTTAAAGACGAGTTCTGTTTTATAAGTGTTGTGCGGTGCCTCAGAAATCACTTGAAGCATTAAAAAAACAAAACGCAGCTCTTTGACAGCGTCTGATGTTTACCAACAAGTGACGTCATACATTAGTGTTTTTGGGATTTCTATTTTTCTATTATAAAAGCTACCATAACGCGTCAAAATTATACTTTTATTTGAATTCAGTCAAGACCCCTATAGTTTGTGCTCATCATACAGATGATTAACAAAAAAGAATATTATACTTTTGTGACAATTTCGGTTACAAATCTTTTGTTTATACAATAATCACCACTATAAATACATATAAATAAAGTCTAAACTAGCTTAAACCATTTATTAAACCTTCCATTATTTAAAACATACACAAACGGCTTACAATTACGAAAGAAATTTTACTACCCCTATTCAACATTGAGAAACCATATTTTCTATATAAAAAAAAACAAGACAAATTCATCCTAATTCAGTACGAAATAACGTTCATAATACCTCACTGGCTCTGTCACACTGCAGTCACAGCAAAACGCACCCTATTACGTTATCTACAGAGTTCATTTCGGCTCATCTGTCTTGGCCCGGTTCTGGAGGAGAGGCGTTCCTTGAAAGACTTTGTTTCTTTTGTTTTAAATCCAAATGGAGTAAGCAGCCGACAGCGCCGAAGTATCTGTAATAATAATATCGATAGTCAATACGATTCTCTTTCATTTCACTACAAAAAGAGAAGACAGAATACAGTCATTGATGTTTCTACAATGAGACCTTATTACTCTTTTTTTTCTTTTGTTAATTCTCTCTATAAAGGGAAGGCAAAGGGAACTAATGCTCATACAGCCATGTCTTTAGTATTTCTTTATTTCTTCTTTTATTGCATTGAAATGCTGGGGTTACACATTTCAATGCATCCTAGGCGTATTTGACGCGAAATATATGATGACAGTCTCCATATGATGCTACTTGATGAGGTGGATAACCACAAAAAAGTTCTCACTGTACCACTAAATAATCACTTTTATTCCAATAATCACTTTCTTTATTCGTATAATCACTTTTATTCCAATAATCTTACTTGTACGTCAACACAAACACTTGGTTTATAAAACCACACCACTTTTGTAACACAAAAAGATCGATCGACCGATTTTCATGAAATTTTATATGTGTATTGAATAGGTCTGAGAGAATACTGAATATACATGTGGCTTCTATCTATGTTATTTTTATTTTTTGGTCATTTTATAATTTCTGCAGTTATTCTACTGCACATTATGTTTCTCTTGGAAGAGTTTGCCACCAAATATTTGTTGTACACAAAGAACTAAAGCTCAGAGTCCACGTGAGTTTTTTTTTGTACCACTAAGCTAGCAATCAAGCATACGGCCCACCTGATGGTAAGCGGTTACCGTAGCCTATGGACGCTTGCAACACCAGGGGTATCACTTGCGCGTTGTCCACCCTGTATAAACCTTTTCACGCCTTTCTTGAAGAACCCCATGCTGTACTCATTCGACAAGCGATAAGCAACCGCTGAGTTTCATCTCGTACTGTTTTATACGGTTTACTAATGTTTGGCCAAAAAACGTTTCCCAAAATATCACATCGCAAACTATTTTACGCAAATTTTCATTTGGCAAAAAAACGTTTGTCAAAACAATGTATTGCAAATGTTTATTTAGCAAATAGTTATACAAATAATTGTTTCGAAATGTTTCATATTACCAAATATTATTTAATCAAATGTTTTATTTGGCAAAACTTACATTTGGTATATAAATAATCATGTTGGCGGCCCCGCCGCACCCTAACCTACTATTGCATTACAAAGTATTCTAACATAAATACGTTTGTTTTACTTATATTTCAAATTGCTGTATTAGCAAAAAAAAACATTTGCATACTCTTTGATTTGAGTACCTAAGTATGCGAAGTGATAATTTGAGCAAATATTTTTTTGGAATATAATATTTTCCAAAATTAAATATTTGCTATATTAACATTTGTCCTAATAAAACTTGACTAAGTAAAAGTTTGCCAAATGGTAAGTTTACCAAATGAATTATGTGTGAAATGTACAGCTGTTAAAGGTTCATTTGCGAAATGAAACTTAGGCGATAAGTTTTTTGCGAAGTGAAATTTGACGTAAAATAATTTGGCCAAAGGGAGGGATACCGTTTTATACAACACTCACCCTTCGTGCTCTAAGAATAAGGCCTTCAGCGCTCCCCTGGACCAATAGGACATCGCGTACGACAGCAGTTTCATGGACAACGGGTTGACCCGCAAAAAGTTGCCGCAGAACACGACCTGTGAATGACGGAAGTATTATGACGTCATGCTTATTTTAATATATCTCGCGGTGAAAATCTTGGCTTAGATAACACTCCCCGCATGATAGAACCCTTACATATTAATATTTCCTTAAAAGAAGTACAAAGATAATCAAGGTAAGGGAATCTTTTACAGTGCATGCTACGAGACTGTGGAATGCTTTGCCGGTCTCAGGCTACCTTTGAAAGATTGCTAAAGGAGCACTACTTGTTTGGGCTCCGGGCACGGTGGGGGGCCGTTGTCCGGCTTGCCCAGTCGGCGTACCTGCGCACGGTGCGCCGACTTTAAATACCGGAAGTCTGCGGGGGGGGGGGGGGGGGGGTCCTCTTTACTGGCCCTTCCTTTTTTTATCTCCCGCAAAGTACCCCGAGGTGGGACCGACATACGGTCGGGCCGCTCCATCGACACTATGGCGAAATGTCTCCGGGCCATCCCGTGCTGTCGATGGAAAGCGGCTAGGTTGGTGCGTCGCTGAGGAGTTTAGTGGGTGATAGCCCCACACAACCCCCCTTCCTCCCCCCGGGGGTGGGGGGGGGTCGGCTGGTAGAGCTTCTCCTCAGCGAGAAGAAAAAAAAAAGAAAAAAAAAAGAAAAAAAAAAGGATCACTACTTGTCACTGTGACTATGTGTATGTATAATTCAGTGTGTATGTGTATGTATGTATGTATATATATTTATTTATTTATGTGGATATTTAAGTATGTATATGTGTATATATTTTTATTTGTGTATTACTAATAAACTTAGTTATTTTATATTTGCTTGTATATTAAATACACGTAATTATTACATCGCCAACTTACCCCATAATTTGTAGCTTACACAAATCCTTTCCATCCTAAGGTTGCCTGGAAGAGATCGCTTTTAGCGATAAGGCCGCCCTTTGTACGTTGTTTAAACTAAGTGCATCGTATTTAGTCCATGTGGTTGATGTATGTACAATAAAGTTATAAATAAATAATAATAATAAAGGTGTTCATAAAACGCGTAATGATATGTAGCTATTACTTCACATTTTAATGTTTTTTTGATGCGTTTAAACGCCTACTTTTTTGGACCAATTAGAAATAAAGAAAGAAAACGATGAAAAACATATGCTCCAGGCGGGACTACAACTCGCGTCTCCTGATTTCTTTCTTTATTTGTAGCTATTACAATAGACTTGATTGTCATCTAGTTGCATAAAAAAAATGCAGTGGTCGGCAAACTTATTAGCCAAAGAGCTAAATATGAACAAATGCTTCAAAATCCATTGGTCTATAGCAGTGGTCGGCAAACTTATTAGCCAAAGACATGAACATTACAACAATTTAAAAAAATTGGGTGCCAAATCTGCTTGTTTAGTAAACTTTTATTACACTAAATAAGTAGTTTCACTAAAGAAAACTAAATTTCATACCTAATAAATATTTAAATAATGAGAACAATGTGCTATCATCTCCTTGGAAAGTTTGAGTAAATTAGCTTTGTATGTTGTTGTTTTTTATTTTAAATATGATTCCAAGTTCTCACCAATAAGACTTTTTCCTTACTAAGTTTTTTTAATTATTTTTTTTTAACCTTAACGGGGTAACTCTTGGCCTTCATCTCACCTGATGGTAAGTAAAGATAAGGCCGACGATGGAAGCGAGTTACACCCGGATTCCTCAACCACAGAGGAACTGGCTATCTTACCTCTAACTGCCGGAACACAACAATGCTGTCAACATTATTGTTATGGCGGCAGACTTAGGTAAGGTGGTGGAAGTTAGCCAGGCGGATTTAGAAAAGCCCTACCACCAACCAAACCAAGCAGAAAATTTCTGCCCCCACGGGAATCGAACCCCGGACCTCTAGATCTGAGGCAGGTGATCTTAACAACCAGACCACAGAGGCGGTAAAAAATAAAAATATATTTGCGCCTTCCGTGGATATTTGTGCGAAAGCCGCACTTAAGAAGCCAAAGAGCCACATGCGGCTCTGGAGCCGCACTTTGCCGACCACTGGTCTATACAGTTCTCAGATTTTGTTGTACTTCAAATTAGAACTTGTACCATTTGCTTTCCTATTATACGCTTCATTATATCTATCCGTTTGTTTAATTAATTGGCCACAGTTACAGTCAATTATTCTCATTATGTTAAATAAAATATGAGAGATGGAGAGGGAACCGACTGATTGTATTACAACATTCTTTAACGTTGAAATAGATACATACCCTCTCGATGTTCTCATTGGAAGCGCACAGTCGGGCTATGGACCCTATGTTGTTAGTGATAGTGACGAGAGTCGCGCGCGCCAGATCCTCGCGGGAGACCTTGGCCCTGCGTTCTGCAGACGCCATTTGACCGAAGCTGAAACAAGAATAACAATATATTTAAATTTTACGTCGTTAAAGTTCGTAAGTTCAAAAAGTACTTATTTGTAGTTATAACTTAGTTTAGGCACTATTTGTCTAGATTGTCTTAGTAATATACAACATGGGAAAAAAGTACCTATGTAATGACTGTTTGTTGCCAAAATAAAGAGAAAAAATAATAATTATAAACAACATTACAATAGGGACGTTGAAAACAAAACAAATTAAAAAACGTAAATTTTCAAATACATTTCGAACATATGAGTTATTTTATAAATTAAGAATAAGAATAAGAATAACTTTATTTGTCATTTTACAATGATGCTGTTACATAATATTAACATTAACATAAATTAACAGCAAAGTACATTGTATGATAAAGATCTTATGTGGTACGGGAACATATAAAAAGGGCGAGATAAATATTACGAAATTCTTTTATACTATTCGTTTACTCACATTAAAAGAACAACTTTAAATATGCTAACTAAAGCATATCAACGCATTAATTATAAAGATATCATTAATTTTGTCCATGAGTCACAATTCAGCACTATTTCATTCATTCTATGGAGTGTTATTTGACAACTTTTAATAGCTCCTCAAACAAAAGCTATATTTAAGAAACTATTGATTGCAGATATACTATTTCTTCTGCAATATTTATTTCCTATGGTTATCCTATTTATATATGGATTAAGAAAATATTATTTTTCGGTTTCTATAAAACCTGTAGAGGGACACATCTTGTTTAATTAAGCCCATATTTAAATTACCTGCAAAATATATGGTCCTTCTCATCCAACGCATACGCACAGCGATCTCCACTCATGCGCCTGTCACGTCAAAATTATTAATACAGGCCTTTGGACGATTCACAACCTGTCACCTGTCAAACCAGAACCCCAAACGCACCCTATAGAACCTTTACAAACCTGGTTTCATCCTTGTCATTGCGTTTGTCCTGTGTGACCTTTTGCATTCCATAGTCGATATAGGAACCGTATGAATGTAACTCAAGGAGGAAGCTTATGAATGTATGATTATAGTTTTGTAGGGAAAAGATGAAAAATGAAAAGATTGTGACATACTGTGTGAATAAATGAAATGAAAGGTGAGAATGTTTGGATGATTCACAACCTGTCAAACTAGAACCCTTTACAAACCTGGTATGAGTCCTTGACATTGCGTCTGTCCTGTGTGACTTTTTGCATTCCAAAGTCGTTAAAGGAAACGTATAAATGTAACTCATGGTGGAAGCATATGAAAATGTAAAATTCAGCACATCTATCCCACATGCAATGAATGGGATCCTCTAAGTTGGCATAATGTATTTTCTCTATACGTTAGCATAAAGAAAATCGCATATTGTTTTTACGCATAATATTACTTAGTCATAATCGTTATTTTGCATAATATTTATTTTGGCATAATTGTAATTTATTTGTATTTACACATAATTGCTATTTGCATAATGGTTTTAGGCGTAATGTAAAGTCGTATAAATGAACTTGTATTTGAGTAGGTACATAAAAATGAGGCACATGCCTAATAGTAGATTAGTGTGCGCCCCTAAACCGCCAACATGTTTATTTTAAATAAAAGTATTTTATGAACATATTGCTCTACAATATGTAAAATTGAGTAATTATGTTGTTGCCAGTATTCACTATGGTTTTGTATCATTATGCCTTTATATAATTATGGTTTAGTATATTATGCTTAAATATTGTTATGCTGATGCTAGTTATGATTGGGATGTTGCCTAAGTTTGAATTTGGCGCTATTTTTCACTGTTACCCATAAAAACAATTTAAACTGAAAACATATGGAATATTGTTGAAGTGTACTGTTTTGAAAATTTAAAAAATGAACAATTTTTTTTTAAATTTATCAAAAATGTTAATGATATTCTTATTTTTTTATTTTAACATTATTATAAATGTTTGAAAAACTACTTAGTATTTAAAATAATATAAAACTAGAAAAATTTCACGTCCCGAGGCGGGAATCGAACACACGACCTTTAGCAATCCGGGCGACTGCTCTGACCACTGAGCCACCCAGGACTTGGGATATCCCTGTGAAATTCTTCTAGTCTATCTGTATTTGCGTTAATGAGCTAACGTCCACCCTACAATGTCGAAATATTCTATTTCAACATCCGAAACGAGTATTTTTACAAATACCTACAATTCGGTTAAGTTTGGGCAGTGCTTTCAAATATTCTTAATTTTTGATTTTAACATTATTATAAATGTTTGAAAAATTACTTAGTAATTAAAATAATATAAAACTAGGAAAAATTCACGTCCTGAGGCGGGAATCGAACCCACGACCTTTCGCAATCCGGGCGACTGCTCTGACCACTGAGCCACCCAGGACTTGGGATATCCCTGTGAAATTCTTCTAGTCTATCTGTATTTGTATCTTTGTCTTTGTTTTTGTTTTGTATCTTTCTCAGGATGTGAAATTTTTATAGTTTTATATTATTTTAATTACGAAAGTAATTTTTCAAACATTTATAATAATGTTAAAATCATTAACAATATTTGATTGCTGACATCAATTAAAACATTTATTATTCTAACAACTATTAATAAAACATACTGAATACATAGTTATTATCAATTTTGTCAGCATACCCATACATTTCTTAGTAATATGGGAACATGTGACGTCACCTGTTCCGTAGATTTTCTATGGAGCGTTTTTGGACAATTCGCCGCAACGCATCAAACATACCACTATATCTGTGAAACTATTGATCTTAGACATACTATTTCTTTTGAAATATTTCTTTGTGAGTTATAAGCTTCTTATTTATGAAATAAATAAAAAGTTGTCAACTACCTGCTGAAATTTTTATGGTTAAATATGATTATGCGTATTAATGTTATGCGTAATTATACTATTCCAATGTATATTATGGCTTAAAAATTTATGAATTCCCCAAAAGTCACACCCCATTATGAACCTTATTCCTACAGACATAGGGAGTAGTCTGACCTGCTCGCAACCAGATCAGCCGGCAGTCCGAACCGCGCGTAGTCCCCTCCGTATATGTCCCTCACTAGCTTGTCCACCGTAGTGTTGTCACCGGACGCTGCGAGCGAGATGGCTTCCTCGAAGCTGCTGCAGCCAGTCAGGAGGCAGCACAGCCCCAGGAAGGTTCCTCCACCAAGACTGGGGGCAGAAGATCATCATCACCAGTCTATACAGGATGTTAGGGGGACGCTCTTGAATACAAAGGCAGATGGCAGTGCTGGTCACCCTAAACATGACTTGCTAAGAAATAAAATTGATATCGCGAAAAAAAATATCAGATGATTCATACAAATTGTAATACCTTCACGGCCTGATTTTTTTTCGTGATTTCAAAGGACATGTTCTGAAAATGTATGGTACTCCGCTAACCCCCAAGACAAAAGTTATATGAGAAGAAAGAGTATATTTTTAAGCATGTTATGAGACATAAAATATAATTTTAAGTGCCTGCATATAAATAAAAAATAACATTTCACTCTGGTCAAAAACCTGTTATCCAGAGATGTAAAATTAAATTTTTATAAAATAACATGTCAGACAAAGTACAAAAAGGCAATGTCGTCTTGTCAAATATTTTTTTAAGAACTAGGCATGGAGTTGATTTGGTTCAGCCTATGACTATTTTGTAATTATAATTTATTGTAAATACTAGAAAAACACGGCAAGCTGGTTCCTGCTATGTTTCTGACTAATAATAAGGATTTAAATTTATATTTAACATATTTCATCAAAACAACTTAGATACAAAGCTTAGAATTCTTGCATACACTAATTAAAATTACTCAAAAATGCCGGGATAATAAAATGAAAAAGGGTATATTCAAAATCCTCTGGGCATAAACTTTCGCATAATATATAATATAATTTATCGAGAAGGGGTTTAAAGTACCAATATCTAACATCTCCTTTATTTTTCAACAAATCGCGTTTAGGTTCAGCAGCACTGCCACCTGCCCTCGTTTCCGAGAGCATTCCCCTTACACCCTGTATATGTCCCACTGCTGGGCACGGGCCTTCCTACGTGGAAGAAACACATGAGGAGTTCGGCCCATAACACCACCACGCTGGCCCAATGCGGGTTGGTGGGTTAAAACGGTTGCAGTGACAACCGGGACCAACGGCTTAACGTGCCTTCTGAAGCATGAGGAGCTCGAGATTATAAATTTGATTGACCCATCCCGGGACCAACCATGGCGAAAGTTGCTTTGTTTTTCGTATCGAAACCAGAGCGCTCAAACCAATACGCCACCGAGTACCTCAATACGACATACGTCAATAAATTAAAACAGTTTTTTTTGTTTGAAAGCTGACGTGACTAGGATGGTTCTTAGCTATAATTTATGAAGATCAGTTCAGCCGTTTGATGAATAGTCATCAAACCCTTTTATCATGTAGAAAATGCATTTTTTTTAAAAAAAGGGTTTTACTAACTTTCTCAGATCCGAGTGATTTGACATTAAGTGTACTGTCATTTATGTAACATTCCCATGACATACTAACCTTGAGCTGATCCTATACCATCAAAATGTCTGCGGGATGCTTGATTCTTCAGAAACTTACAGCAGTTTTAGCGTGCTTGGGTTCATAACAATAGTCTCAATGAGATGGCGTTAGATAGATGATTAATGAGGCTGGAGGTTACTAAAAATTTTTATCCTTATTTTTTTTTTGGTTCATTCTCCCTGTAATGGGACGGCAAAGGGAACTAACGCTCATACAGCCATAACTATTAAAAATTTTCAATTTTAATTTTATATATTTTTATTGTTTATGCCATCATAACGAACGATAATTACCTGGTACCGCTGACACGGTAGTAGTCGTCTGGCGCGTTCACCACCAGCATCGAGACTCCGGAGCCGATGTTGACCAGTATGAACGGGTACGGACTGGAGAAGTCGAATGGCTTGCGGACGTACAGGCTCAGAGCCTCTTCCGAGTACGGGGGCTGCGAACAATGGTTCACGTCACCAAAACTGTATATCTACCAGTGGCCCTAATTCTGGCAAACACATGCTAAGATTAAATTTAAGTTCAGTCTACCTCTTTCTATCAAAATGAATACGAAAAGGATCGCTATCATAAAATTTGACGTTTAGAAACATGCATTCAATTTTCGACCTTATTGAACGTGATAAATGCAGTGTTTAGGCGGCACCTCCGTACATGCCGTCTAAAATTGTCTATGGTTCGTATGAAATCTGTCTAAATTTAGATGACAGCTCTAAACAAATTCTTGCTATCTCATCCTTATTACATATTGTGAGAAAGAGATATACTGTACTTAAATTTAAACTTAGAGTGTGCCTCCAGAATTAGGCCCATTGGGGAAGGGTGAATTATACTAAAAGGGAAGCCGAAACAAAATCACACAGTCAAAATAGTAGTACATATGTTAAAATCAAGAGACAAAACCACGTCCTCGTTTAGTTGAAAACTAAACAATAGAAATCATATTAGAAAAACCGATACTAGCTTTTTTATGTACACCTTCATAATTATTTACTATCATAATATCCACTTACTTTCTACTTGATAAAATAATAACTCAAGCAATAATATAACCTCACTGTATGTCTTAGTCAAACTAATGGAATTTGTAATGTAATTTCCCTATCATAACTCGACAGCGAGCGGCTTATATCGGCCTTTCGTACGGCGTGTGAGAAAGCTTGAAAAAAATATATGCGTTAAAAGGAGATAGCACCACCAGTAAGTTAAGGCTTAATAACCCGAAAAATTACGGCTAGCTCATTGCGAATGATCGCAATGCACGGAAATTGGAACTGCAATGACGATTATATGTGTAATATTGCTATGAGAATTAGGTAAGCGCTTAGATAGGTTTTTTTTATACAACTAGATGACAAACAAGCTGACGGCCCACCTGATGGTAAGCGGTTACCGCCGCCTATAGAAATCTGCAATAACAAGGGAAAATCACTGGATATTGCAGGTGCGTTGTCATCCTGAGGCCTAAGATGAAATGCCGTCCATGCCCAGTAATGACACTGGCTATCTTTCCCTTCAATCCGAAACACAGCGAACTGTTTCACGGCTGAAATAAATAAGAAAGGCGGTGGTACCTACCCAGACGACCCTACATACGGGCCACCACCTAGCAGTGGCGAAGGGTGAATTATACTAAAAGGGAAGCCGGAACAAAATCACACAGTCAAAATAGTACTACCTATGTTCAAATCAAGAGACAAAATCACGTCCTCGTTTAGTTGAAAACTAACCAATAAAAATCATATTATATATTAATCAATCAATCACATTTTTTTCTGCGAATATGGGTATATACAATGGTGTTACAGATTATAAGAACAATTGCCATAATCAGCCACGTGGCATGCAAATATAGTATACAATAATTTATGTTCATAGTCAGATAGTTAAACAATAATAATAAAATGGTCATGGTCACAATCAAATAGTAAAAGTAATTAGGTACTCCAAAATTATTAAGGTTACAAATATCAATTATTATATCAAGTCAAATCAATTTCAAAACTTCCAACAATAACATACTACTTGTCAGAAAAATATTACTTTAGACTATAATAAGCCTTTCTTAAAGATATAATAATTCTTAAAGAAGAATTATTGATGACCGTATATTTTAAAAAGTAGTCATTTTGCGACTGGTTAGTGGTCTCTTTCGCCGTTGGCTTTCTGCTATATAGATATTTTTCTACATAGACATTTTGCGTTGTAGTTTTATTTACTTGACTTCTGGACCCTTTCTCCCATGTAGGAAGGCCTGTGCCCAGCAGTGGGACATATATATATAAACATTCATGTTACTCTTTCCATCAGCGTCTACTTACAGAGTCCGTGGCCTGTTGGTGTACAGGCAGTTCGACTGGCGGCGCCCAGTAGTAGCACTCCTGGGCGTTCATCGAGTCCACGAACAGAACACCCGCTATGAGCGCGTCGAGCTCATCTAGCTTCTCCAGGCGCATGTTCACTTCCTGTGAATTAAACAATATTGTTTGGGGCTTGTAATCAACTAATTAGCACTTTTAATAGACGACCGGCTGGCCGAGTGATCTGTGCCCTTACTATACAGGTTACACGGCCAGGGGACCCCGGTTCGAATCCCGGCAGGAGCAAATGTTTGTATGACGAGTACGGGTATTTGTTTACGAGTCATGGATGTTTATTTAGTATATTTCTTATATTTATAAACATATTATTATCATTATTTCTCCGTTATCTAGTATCCATAACACAAGCTCTTAATGATGCTTACTTTGGGCTAGATAATAGGTGTGTGTAAATTGTAAATAAGTAACGATTATTATAAGGTTTAAGAATTTATTTCTCAAAATAAATTATATTTCACTTAAAATGAGAAATACAATATTTTAAAAAGTAGGTAAATTAACTTATTTATGCTAGACAAGTACGGATACAATGACAGAATTGACACAAAAATATCACTTTGTTTATCGGTAGTTACAGAATTATGAGAACTGATTACGTATTCGAAAAGTTGATGGCAATTAGTTTCTATCGATGTGCTTTCGTTGCCTCTTAAATTCGTTGAGGATGTGGAACTTCAATGTCTTTTTAAACAAAGTAAATGTCTGAATTTCTTTATTGTCTTTAGGTAATTTGTTGCCGTAGTCGAGGCTATCATTTTTCTCCACCAGAATATATTACCACGGGTCATATACGTTTTCCCAAACCTAAACCAAACCAACAAAAATACTAAGCGAACAACTAACTAATATTATCTAGACGACTGATAGTTTAATAATTAGTATATTTTAGTGGCAAAAATTATTATATTCCTATTTTTCATAGCTTATATCTGTCTACCTTAACCTATGGTTATTGGACAGCTTATTGACAAATGTGATGTGATGAGTGATATCATGGACAAAAATGACAACTGTGATGTGTATTCTTTGACAACGGTGATGAGTACATAATTGACAACCATGATAAACGACTAATACTCAATTTTTTCTTGTTTTCTTCTGTTAATTACCTTAATAAAGTCCTCTTCAAACTTATAAGCGCCTCCGCCAGTAGCGTATATGGTATTGACGAGGTCGGCCATGCCCTTGGAGCGGGCGAGTTGTAAGAACGCCCCGACCTCAGAAGTAGGGAACCTTATGAAGTGGAGTGTGCCGCGGCGACCGCGGATTTTTACATTTTCCATCTAAAATTAAAAGGGTTCTAGTTAATTACAATTGGACCTAGTTATGCCAAAATGTTCCACGCCACAGGAAGGATAATCATTAATGTTTCAAGTAGCTTGTATTCTTTTTGCACAATGTTTTTTGAAAATTGTTATTTGTGGGTTGGTATACTTTTAGTATAACTCATCTTAGGAAATAGATACGAAAACGAGTCTTTGTTACATGAAAATAGGGTCTATTTTATATAATTTAGCATTGGGCCTAATTCTGGGAACATACTTTAATTCTAAATTTAAGTACAGTATATCTCTTTCTCGCAATTAGTCATAGGAAAAAGATAGCAAGAATCTGTTTAGAGCTGTCAATTAAATTTAGATAGATTTCAAAGAAACCATAGACAATTTCCGACGGCATGTACGGAGGTGCCTCCTAAACACTGCATTTTATCACGTTCAATAAGGTCGAAAATTGAATGCACGCTTCTAAATGTCAAATTATATGACAGCCATCCTTTTCGTATTCATTTTGAGAGAAAGAAATGCACTGAACTTAAATTTAGACTTAGCATGTGTTCTCCAGAATTAGGGCCATTGATATCTCAGAATTCACGACATTGTGGGTTGCATTATTTTGGCATAACTAGGTACAATTGTTCTCGCCTCCTGTAAAGGCCATCTGCGGCCAACAACAATAGTCCGTCCAAAATGAAAATGAAGAGCTCTTTGTCACCGGTATCGTAGTATTACTTCTTCTATGTGCCTAAATACTTTTTTTTTTGACAGCAAATGACTCAACACCACCTGATGTGAAGCAGTAAGAAGAGTCCATATGCGGAAACAGCTAGTGCAGCTTGAAGTACACTGTTCTAGTAGCCTCCACCTTGCCGGCCCATAAGGTGGCTTTTTACGCGGCTTTTGAAGGAACCCATGTTATAGGAAGGAGGGAACATATGTGCTGGCAAAGAATTCCAAGTTTTGGAAGTCCGACAAAGAAACGAGTTACTAAACTTCTTTGTGCGCGATGTTGAGGTGGAGACAGAGAATTGATGACTCCGAAGACCGGCACGCGGGCTCCTGAGTAGGAAGGGGGAAGGTGGGATAGGGTCGAAAAGCTCCTCAGAACACTCTCCATGATAAAGCCGATAGAAGGCGCTTAGTGATGCAATGTCACGACGGAGTTGTTAAGGCTCTAGGTTGCAATACCCGTAGCGTAGCTTATAATCGAGTAACAATTGTCACTCGATTATAAGCTACGCTATTACTGTTTGGGGTAATACTGCTGAAGTAGGGCGTGTTCTTATTTGCCAAAAACGGTCTATAAGAATTATTAATGGACTTCAAAGACTAACATCGGCGCGAGCATACTTTGTTAAAAACCGAATCATGACCGTAATATCTTTATTTATATTCAAATCCTTGTTAGAAATACATTCACGACGGGATGAGTTACCTAAAAAAGGAGAAACGCATCACTACAATACTAGGAATAAGGAAAGAATACAAATATCAAGAGTAAGAATGAACAAAACACATAAACTAGGAATTTATTTAAAAATCTGCATGTACAATAAACTACCTATCAAAGTAACATTTACCGTTTTCAGAATTCAAAAATAAAATAAATTTTTTTTTAGAAAGACATCCATTTTACAACCTATCAGAGTTCATGGAGAGTAAATTTAATGACATATAAACTGATTATTGACTATTGTTTTGGTGCTTTTGATGGTTAAGTTTGTCCACTTTAATGTTGTCTTTATGTTTGCATGTTATTTTGGAATAAGTTTTATGTATGAAATATTTAAGTATTGTGAATTGAGAGATTATTGACATGCCTAAGTTGCGAACTGTAACAGAGGGTAAATATAAATAAATAAAAAAAAAAAATACTCTACTATACTCTCGGTGGCTCTATACTTGTGATAGACGGAAAGTAAAATGTTACCAGCACAAAATACAGTCCATTATTTATACGGCCCAGCAGGACCCTAACAAATTCCTAATACTCTCAATAAACAAATTATTACTTGCTTGAGCAAGCAAACTAAAATAAGAATCGTTGTTTGAGCAATTAGATTTTATGGTCTTCCAAAGATTTTTACAGATACATTTGTTCCTTATTATAGAGACTTATTGATCGGTATCATAATAATTCAGAATACTTATTTCCTACACATTGGCGGGTTCGATTCCCGGCTCAGTTAACTTTGAATGCAGTTATTCTTATTTCCAAAAATAATAATTTTTTCTTGGTGTATAATTTTGTAACTTAAATTTACGATACTCTCCCTCAGGGGGGCATTAGTTTGACTCACCCAGTACATTTTTGCAATAATACAAAAAACATCCTGATTCAATATCTAAGTCATATGCAAAACCTGGAAGATTTTTTTTATACATCTAGATGACAAACAAGCTGACGACCCACCTGGTGGTAAGCAGTTACCGCCGCCTATAGACACCTTCAATAACAAGGAAAAAATCACTTGGTATTTTAGGTGCGTTGTCGTCCTGAGGCCTAAGATGAAATGCCTTCCATGCCCAGTAATTACACTGGCTACCTTTCCCTTCAATCCGAAACACAGCGAACTGTTTCACGGCTGAAATAAGAAAGGCGGTGGTACCTACCCAGACGACCCTGCATACGGGCCTACCACCTAGTGAATTACTTTTTAAATAAATGACTTAACAAAATTTCAATAACACTTTGAGTTATTTTAAAATGAACAAACGATACCCGAGACGACTACCCGCATACGCCATGTAAACAATAAGCTCCGCTATTATTAATTATTAAAAACAGATAAAGTGGATTATGGTGCCAGTTAAATAATTATTTGTGTGAATGACATTGCAAAATAAACAGTGAAATATGAAACAGATGAAAAAAAAGTGTTTAAAACTCCAAATTGACAAACTGAAAGATTCGTTCGCATAGGTATATTTAAGTACAAAAAAAGTAATATATTAAGTTTTTTCAAGATTATTAATGATTGTGACTACGCGAAAACAGTGACAGTTTCATAAAAAACAGTGTTAAATGAATTAAAATCGACTCATATTGTGCAAAACCATTACGACATCTGGTGAGTAATAGCGTAATGAGTAATGACCGGCGCTGCTCCCAATAGCACGCGCAATCATTAATATCTACACCTCAAGCGTAAAGGTGGCGCCTGCATCTACTGAACTTTAGAAGCCTTTAAATTATTTTAACTCAAATTCTTGCCGCAAGATGACTATCAGCTGCACCAAATGTAGAAAAAAAAATATCAATAAACAATTTTTGACATGTAAACAATGTGAAAAGAATTTCCACTTGGACTGCACAAATGTGTCATTTCAACGTTTTAGAATAATGACGCCAACCAATAAAACTAAATATCAATGTCAAATATGTGTCTCGACTTATTCAGAGGTCTCGACAGCTGACAAACAGGCATCAACGTCATTTTTGCAGCAACAGCCTGTCCCTTCCACTTCTTGTAGCGAACAAGATAATATAACACAACGAAAAAAATATAACTTAAACATATCTGTCAGTAATTCATTTGAAGCACTTTCAGATGAAGATAGGGAAACTGAATATTCTTCTCTTACTTCCACACCTGTCATCTGTGATTTGAATAGAAGTTTTTCAACACTGCGTTCCAACTGTTTAGATGAAGTAAAAGAACTGAAATCAAAAATGAGAAAGTTAGAGGAAAGATTGGAAATCGCTGATAACGAGATAGGGAATCTAGTGTTGGAAAATAATGCATTAACAAAAAAAATTGCAGATTATGAACTTAAAATAAACCAGTTGACACACATCTGCAAATCAACGCCACAAAATACACCAAATAAGAAGAAAAAAAAAAGGGGTGAAAAGCCAAAATTGAACTTTTCTTTCTCAGAAAAATCACGACAGCATCATCGCGTTGAGGAGCCAGTAGAGGGTGCCAAAACAAACAAACAACAAATAGTCGTGTCTTCTATCGATATTTGCAAATCACCTCCAGATGTCGCCACCGTCATTAAGAAAAAACCTAAAATTTATATTGTTGGAGATGAACAGATAAGAGGATTATCTGCTTCTCTCATGAAATCTAGACACAGGAAATGGAACGACGTTTATGAAACCTACGCTCATGTTATGCCAGGAGCTACCAGTACTGAAATATTAAGCCATTGTCGTAGTATTAAAGAAAACTTGACTGAAAACGACACCGTAGTGTTAGGCTTTGGTCTTTATGATACGGACATTCATTTGTTACATTCTAGCATTTGTTTAATAATGGATACATTAAAACTGGCTTCTGTAATTATGTTACCTATAAGTTATAACTCATGTATGAATGAAATAACACTAAATTATTATATTAAATTATGGACTAAGCATTTCTCTCATTGTACACATATTGACTACAATTCTTCTTATTTTGACATAAATTATTGTAGAATGAATTATATTTGTGACAAAATTAACCTATGCATTGACTATACAGACTATAAAAAACAATTCTTATCATATGAAAATATTAGAAGACATATCAAATCTACTCTCATATATAAAAAAACAAAAAAAAACTGTGATAAAACTGACCTATTTCCTAAAAAAGGTACAATACCTTTTTATTTTAGAAAACTAGTACAGCAACCTCAAGGTAATAATGATACAGAAATAAATAGTTGTACACAGCCACACGAAGAACCATTTTTTCGTGCCTAAAGAAACTCATAGTTTCACTATTATTCATCAAAACATACAGGGTCTAGCATCAAAGAAAGAAATTATTGAATTGACTCTCTGCAACATTAAAAGTCATACAAAACCTGATGTGCTATGCTTTACGGAGACTTTTGTACGACGTAACGAAGAAAAAAATATAAATATTTACAATTACAAACTTGCCACCTATTACTCAAGACTAAAAAAAAGAGGCGGGCTTGCATACTAACATATAAAGGCTTAGAATTTAAAAAAGTTTCTTGTTTTGATGACCTTTTTGACACTTATCACTTTGAAGGCTGTGCAGTCAACTTAATAACAAATAATATTATAGTAATATGCCTTTATAGAATCCCGTCTAAATTACAGAGACATATTAAATATTTTTTTGACAAGATTGATATGATGTTGTTTAGGTGCTCAAAAAAATTCTCTAAAAAGAAAATCATAATTGCTGGTGATTTAAATATTAACACACTTGACAATAATAAAAATACATCACAATTACATGACATCCTAAAAAAATATAATTTAAATCTGCATATAAACAAGCCTACTAGGGGTAAATCATGTCTCGACCAGATAATAAGCAATATAAAGGATGCAGTGGGCTCTGTACAGTCTTTATGGTTATCTGATCATGATACTGCACAAATTTTGAAATTTAACGTTGAACATAAGAAAGAAATTCCTAGTACTATTTTTTGTTATAAAAGAACCTACTCACATGAAAATATATTAAAATTTAAAGCTTATCTTGGTAGTCTTTCTTTTTCAAATGTTTATGACCTTAAGGAGTTAAATGCTGCATTTAACGAGTTCTATACAACCTTTCGACTATTATATTTTCTCTGTTTTCCCATTACAAAGATTAAGAACAACTTGCAAACTAAACCTCAATGGATAACGAAGGGTCTTAAGAGAAGTTGTATTACAAAAAGAAAACTTCGATTTAAGTACTATTCGAGTAAAATGGATGCAGACCGATTGAAATATATCAATTATAATAAATTATTGAAAAAATGCAGTAATCTATCAAAAAGAATCACTAATCAAAAATATGTGTCCCATAGTAAAAACATTTGTAAAGCAACTTGGGCAATCATAAAGGATGAAACTGATGGAACATCCAACAGAAGCTATATCACTAAAATTATAAATAATGGAGTAGTAATTATAGAGCCAGAAGCTATAGCATCGACATTTAATAGTTATATTATAAATGAAACAAACAAATTAAGTAATGACAGGCACAACATAGTAAAGACAAACTTACAAAACAGTATTTTCTTAACACCAATAGATGCAACCTATTTAAGTGGAGTTATGATGACACTCCGTAACACTCAATCTGAAGGTTATGACAATATATGTACTAAGGTATTAAAGCTATGTAAAGAAGAGCTAGCACCTGTTTTAGCTTACTTGATCAATTTATCATTGGAGGAGGGCATATTTCCGGAAGCTCTTAAAGTTTCTATTATAAAACCCTTGCACAAGAAAGGTGAAAAAACTGATATAAACAATTACCGTCCCATTACCCTTCTGCCAATTTTCTCGAAAGTCTTTGAAAAGGTAATGCAAAGTCAACTCACAACTTTTCTGAACAAATTTAAAGTGATACATGGAAATCAATATGGTTTTCAAAAAAATAAATCAACATCACACGCAGCATTTGATTTAGTGAACGAAGTATTACAAAATGTAAATAATAAAAACTATACAACAGTAATATTCTTAGATATGTCGAAAGCCTTTGACTTTGTTTGTCATAATCAATTGCTATCCAAATTAGAACGTCTCGGAATTAGGGGTCCGGCATGGAGATGGCTAAAATCCTATTTAGATAATAGAACACAGAGTGTGGAAATAACTCAACTAAATGCAAAAAACCGTACCACCCAAATCTATAAATCAGAATTTCAGCAAAATAAATATGGCGTACCTCAAGGAAGTGTACTCGGTCCATTGCTATTTGTATTGTACATCAATGATCTATTTGATATAAGTGAACAGAAGATGATATTATTTGCTGATGATATATCATCCATAGTGACTACTTCTAAAAACTTGACATTAGATCAACATAAAAACAACTTTGACATTGATAATAGAATGGCTACAAAAAAATAATCTTAAAATAAACCTCTCAAAAACAAATATAATTAATTTTAATAATTTTGAAACTCAATCAATTGACATTTGCCATGATGGGCATGTTTTAAGTAGTGCTAAAACCACGACATTTTTGGGTCTCATAATAGACACAAAATTCTCCTGGAAAGAGCAAATAGAAAAAGTCAAAAACAAAATAAATAGCTTCACATATGCTCTGTACAAATTATCTAAAGTAGCAAGTGTAAGTACAGCCATTACTGCTTATTTTGCATATGTCGAATCTATTCTCAGGTATGGTCTGGTAATATGGGGAAATGGTACCGATACTAAACAGTTATTTATTGCACAAAAGCGATGTATTAGAGCCATCTGTGACATAGCACCGGATATATCATGTAGACCCTATTTTAGATCATTAAAAATATTACCTCTGCCAAGCTTATACATTTATGAAATGGCTGTGTTTGTTAAGATAAATGCTCAAAATTTTAAAAAAGCTAAAGATATATACCAAAGATCAAGGCGCGATCCACATAGGCTGGTTTTAGAAACTGTCCCAAAAACGCAACGTTTTCTAAACAATTGCCACGCTATGTGTCAACGCATATATAACAAAATACCGTCTCGCTTTAAGGATTTGCCCTTAACTCGTTTTAAATTATTGTTACGTAGATGGTTGTTGGAACACACTTTCTACTCAATTGATGAGTTCATGAAACATAAAGAATAGTTGGCTGTGGTTGATGCAAGGTTATTTCCTGTAAATATTATTATACCTAGTAATAATTTCTGTAATTCAAGTAAAATGTATTGACTTATTATAATTTGACATTCATCTTAATTTTATTTGACATTTAATTTAATTCATAATTATTTTCTTTTATGGATATCATTATTTGTATGCCATTTGAAATGGCTGAATAGGTTTAAGCACTTGTATGAAGATGACCAACCAATCTTACGTAAACTGAATACCCTATTTATAGCAAATAAAGCATTTTATTTATTTTTATTTTATTTTATTTTATTCCGTCACCTGTAAGTGTGCATCCCGCCTGCCAGTGTTCCCGTACGCCGAGTTCCTGGTGAGGTACCTTCTGATGTTCTTCAGGACTTCAGTCTCCTTGTCTATCTCCCGTCGGTTCGTCTCCCTCGGCTCGAAGTAGACGAGCTTGGTGAGGGTCCCGCCGATGTCCATGCCGAACCAGGGCATGGCTGCAAAGCAACAAAAGAATGGATTTATAAAGAGCAAATATTAAACAATTTTTTATGAGGATTTAATCCTAGTTCTCCTAGTTTATTCGAAGGGAAATAACCTATTCAATTTTTTCAATAATTTTCATGGTTTTAAATTATTTGTGAGTTGATAAGAGCCAGAAAGTTAAGTGAAGGCTGTGGTTTCGATTACAAAACAACTGTCGCCGTGGTCGATCCCGGATGGGTGAACCAAAATTTGTAATCCCGTTGAGCCGTTGATCCCGGTGGTTACTCCAAATGCTTTAATCTACCATTTGGGCCAGCGTGGTGGTGTTATGGCCCAAGCTCTTCATGTTTCTCCCAAGTAGGAAGGCCGGTGCCCAGCAGTGAGTCGTATTTTTATCGTATAATAGGCTAGGGATAATGACTTATGGTAACCGAATATTCGTTAGTTATAAGTTTTTGTTTTTATACAACTAGACGACAAACAAGCTGACGGTCCACCTGATGGTAAGCGGTTACCGCCGCCTATACACACCTGCAATAACAAGGGAAAATCACTTGATATTGCAGGTGCGTTGTCATCCTGGGGCCTAAGATGAAATGCACAAAACACAATGCCAAAAGTGGCTTGTGGCAGGATCGGTTTCCGCCCCAAGATAAGATTGACTTGTCTGTCTATGCATCTGTGTATCCGTCTGTGGCCTCGTAGCTCCTAAACAAATGGACCAATTTTGACTGTTTTTTTTTGTTTGAAAGCTGACGTGATAGGGACAGTTCAGGCGTCAGCTTAATTCCTACTTGATAAAAGGTTTCACTAACTTGAAGATCCGATTGATTTGAAATTGGGTTTACAGTAACTTCGGTGGTATTTCCAAGACATGGTAACCTTGAGCTGATCCAGTACCATCAAATAGTCTGCGGGATGCTCAATTCTTCAGAAACTTACAGCAGATATAGCGTGTTTGGGCTCATAAGAATAGTCTCAAGAGATGGTGTTACATAGATGATTAATGAGGCCGCGGGTAACTTATAATTATCAATTTTATTTCTTTCTTATTAAGGTTAAATTTTTGTAACTACAAACATTGTAATTTAATATTTGAAAAGAGTGACTACACGAGTTTGTTGCCGGAATCTTTTCGGTAGTTCAACTTTTGGAACCGGTGTAAATTCAGACATGACAGACGGAGAGACTTGACGTTGTTAGTTAATATATTTTTGTAATAGTTATAAGAATGTGTTTTTTGACGATTTAAAAGTGCTTCTTTGTGGCCTATTTAAATAAAATATTTTTACTTTCTTTCTTTCTTTCTTATACTCGCTATCCGGTTTATACTCACGTGGAGCGTTATTGTCTGGCGGGGTTGGCGGGGCTGGTTCCGCCATCTTGACGCAATTTTCCTTACTCATCGGTGGTGGATATGGCGAGCGTCTTGCACGTTTCAGCAGTTTGCTCCTGAAAAATACGAGATTTAGACGTGAATTAAAGAGGAAGGGATAGACCAGGTAGTAGTCTTTTAACCGCCTCATGACTCATAATTTACTTCGGGGTTTCAGAGTAGGACGTTGAAGTTCTAGAGTAGCGACCACGTACCGGGAAGCGAAAGGTAGGACGGCCTCCCACTAGATGGACAGACGACCTGGTCAGGGTCGCGGGGAGCCGCTGGATGCAGGCTGCGCAGAACCGTTCTATTTGGAAATCAATGGGGGAGGCCTTTGTTCAGCAGTGGACATCATAGGCTGATATAAAGATGATGATGAGCCAATCTAATAAGAAATCGATGAAGAGTTGAACAATCTGTTTTTTTTGTTAAATTCTCCCTGTAAAGGGAAAGCAAAGGGTACTAATGCCCATACAGCCATGTCTACAGTATTTCTTTCTGTCTTCATTTATTACATTAAAATGCTGGCGTAACACATTTTAATGCACCTTGGGAGTATTTGACGCGAAATATAATGTGATGTCTCCAGTCTCCTTAAGATGCTACATGATGAGGTGGATAACCACAAAAAATCTCATCGTATTTCACACCATAATCACTTTTATTCTAATAATCTTTTAGTTGCACGCACGTCAACACAAACACTTGAAGAATAAAACTACGCCACTTTTATAACACATAGTTCGCTCCGACACAATTTTTAATTATTGTAATAAAAATCTTGACTGACACCACAAAATCCCGCAAAACTCTCCATCCTAATCTGTTATGTTCCGAGGCTGTCAAATTAGTATGTTTTCTGACCTGCTAGTTAGTGTAGGCAGCGGCGCCGCGGGGCGGTCCCGCCCGCACGCCGCAAGGCACCCCTCACAGCGGTGCAAGCGCATCTGTAAAAAATAGGCGATAGGGTAGTTGACAACTTTTTTATTTCAAGAAGTATATGTATAATATAGTATACTAGCTGACACCGCAAACTGTGTTTCGCCGTAAAAAAATGCCCAAAAAATAAAATAGACTAACTAACCTAACTTTACTAGGAGGTAGACCCATATGTAGGGTCGCCTGGGTAGGTACCACCGCCTTTCTTATTTCAGCCGTGAACCAGTTCGCTGTGTTTCGGATTAAAGGGAAAGGTAGCCAGTGTAATTACTGGGCATGGACGGCGTTTCATCTTAGGCCTCAGGATGACAACGCACCTGCAATATCAAGTGCTTTTCCTTGTTATAGCAGGTGTCTATAGGCGGCGGTAACCGCTTACCACCAGGTGGGCCGTCAGCTTGTTTGTCATCTAGTTGTATATAAAAAAAAAAGACTGTAGCCGATTCTCAGACCTACTGACATATAAAATTTCATAAAAATCGGTCAGGCTTGACTCAAGCCGCTTCGGAGGAGTATAGTAACTAAATTTGTGACACGAGAATTTTATTATATTATATTAGATGTAGTAAGTACCTATATCTTTATTTTTTTTGATATTTTTTTTGACAATTTTTATATGGCATAGCAACGATTGCTAGTGGTCAGCGGGGTCAGCTAGTTTATTCATAAATAAATAATGCAAAAAAATTAAAACCGACTTCAAAAAACTGAAAAGGATGAAATAATTAAATTTAAGTAGGTATTCATCCCCTAGAAACATATTTTTGGAGTCGGTGCTTTACTTTCTATTGTTTTTGGAAACCACTTAGCACCAACTCCAAAAATATGTTTCTAGGGGATTAATTACTAACTAAAATTTAATTATTTCATCCTTTTCAGTTTTTTGAAGTCGGTTTTAATTTTTCTTTAAAATTTTTTTTTCACAATTTTTAGTGATAACTTTCTACGGTCGAAGCTAGGATGGGTAACCGTCAACTTATATTGTTTCCTATTATCGTATCGTTTCACTAAAAAGTCATTGGAAAAGCAAAAATTCGCAATTTCGCTTATGTAGACGATTTCATAATTTGAGTTTTTTTTAATTTAAAACCAAAGTACACAACTGTTTTTGAAAAAAATTTTATGGGACCAAATGGCAGCTATTCCGCATCGAACAAAAAAACAATCACGTAAATCGGATCAGTAATCTCGGCGCAATCGGTGTACATACATAGAAAAAAAAACATACCGGCCGAATTGAGAACCTCCTCGTTTTTGAAGTCGGTTAAATAAATGGTGTTTAAGATTAATAGTTTCATAGATATAGTCATTACATTGCTATATTTGATGTGTTGCCATTTGGGTAGTTGAAGCTTTTTTATTTCATAAATAAGAAGTATATTTTATTTTTATCTTAACGGGGTAACTCTTGGCCTTCATCTCACCTGACGGTAAGTGAAGATAAGGCCGACGATGGAAGCGAGCTACACCCAGATTCCTCAACCACAGAGGAACTGGCTATCTTACCTCCAACTGCCGGAACACAACAATGCTGTTAACATTATTGTTATGGCGGCAGACTTAGGTAAGATGGTGGCAGCTAGCCAGGCGGACTTAGAAAAGCCCTACCACCTAACAAGCCGAGCAGAAAACTACTGCCCCCACGGGGTCGAACAAGTGCTTCTAGATCTAAGGTATGTAGTCACAACCACTAGACCACAGAGGCGGTTAAAATAAATCATAAAGAAATATTGCAAAAGAAATAGTATGTCTAAGATCAATAGTTTCACAGATATAGTGGTATGTTTGATGTGTAGCGGCGTGAGGGCTTTCGTTTTACAAAAAAGAGCAATTAGAACCATGGTGAGAATTCCGCAATGAGAATCTTGTAGGGAGCATTTCCAAAAACTAAAAATTTTGACCGTACCCGGTCTTTACATATTGGTTTTGTTATCGGATTTTATAAAAAAGCCTGAAAAATATGAAACACCAGATGGTAGATTAGAGAGATTGAAAACTCGAAGAAAAGATTTGTCAAATACAGTGTTACCAAAATTTCGAATAATTTCACATAGTGTTAGATATCAGGTAGTTAAAATTTTTAACAGTTTGCCCACAAGTTTGAAGTCTGTTGTTCATGATAACACTTTCAGAAGGAGTTTAAGGAACTTTTTGTTAGATAAATGTTTTTATGATATTGACGAATTAATTGAGAATGTATAGATAATTTTAGTAATTGAATGTAATTTTGTGTGATTTTTTGTAATGAAATGATGTCATTTATCTATTGTTTTAACATATTATGAAGTTTTTTTAAAAATATTTTATGTTATGTATTACTTATGTTTTAAATTTGTATTTCCGACACAATGTTTCGTAAATGGAATAAATAAATATGGTAATGTGTAGCGGCCACGGAGTACTTAACGTCTTTGGTAGCGGCGCATCGATTTCAATTGTTTTTTTTTCTTTGGCTATAATAATAGCGTATATTTTCTGATTATAGCACCAAAGCGCTATTACTCAATACTAAAAAACAATTCACAGATTCTATGGCACAATGCCGTTATATCAGATCATTACATCATCTAAGGTGATCTAGTTGAAGTTATATATGTAATGTATCTCGTAATGTCGGGATGTTTTTGTGGGCTTAATCTAATTTATATGGGGTGGTGCCGTCAATACGACAATAAATAAAAACATGGGCTATATTAGTTCATAGTAATGGTTTGCCACTTTCAAAAACATCTTATTCATCTGATAATTTTATTACATTTCTATGAAATAATGCAGCCAATGTTATATTATTTCATACAAATGTCATGAAATTATCAAATGAATAATTTGTTTTTAAAAGTGGCAAACTATTTCTATGAACTAATATAGCCCCTGGTTCAATTTATTGTCGTATTGACGGCACTATCCTGCGTATTAGATCATAGAAATGGTTTGTCACTTTTAAAGACATCATAGTTATTTGATGATTTCAGGACATTCTATGAAATAATGCAGCCAGTGTTATATTATTTCATACAAACGTCATGAAATTATCAAATGAATAACATGTTTTTGAAAGTGGCAAACTATTTCTATGAACTAATATAGCCCCTGGTTCAATTTATTGTCGTATTGACGGCACTATCCTGCGTATTAGATCATAGAAATGGTTTGTCACTTTTAAAGACATCATAGTTATTTGATGATTTCAGGACATTCTATGAAATAATGCAGCCAGTGTTATATTATTTCATACAAATGTCATAAAATTATCAAATGAATAACATGTTTTTGAAAGTGGCAAACTATTTCTTTGTACTTATACCTATAGCCTGTGTTTTAATTTATTGTCGTATAGACAGCACCACCATACGAATGGTTAGAGGTAAGGCAGCCCGCCCATGAGTGCCTTTTGTAGGGCTAATTTATTTATGTATTAGTGGCCGCCCGCGAGGATGTCGCTTATTGTGCCAAAAAGTAGAGTGTAAACTACTTATCTCCATGCCAAATTTCATCTATCTTATTTTATCTTACTATGGGGCCATGCCATGACTAAACCACATTGCACTTCTACCCATTGCGCCTCCCCGCCTTTTGTGCCTCCCCTGCGTTTACTCTTCCTGTGTCCAGAATATAGATGCCATTAGCCTTACTATCTATATCTTTAGGCAGAAAGAGCCCGTAGTCTTCTGGCTTTGGGTATGCCACTTTCAGAAGGCTCATCTAAATCGGTACACCGGTTTAGGAGTAAAAAAGGGAACAGACAGAGTTACTAAGCGTTTATAGTAAAAAATGAATTGATTATTATTTATAATGTTTAATTATTTATTGAGAAAGAATTGCGAGTCTCAAGCGCAGTGGGCAGGCCACTTTGCAAGGAGGACTGACGGCCGTTGGGGCGGAGAGGTCCTCGAGTGGCGGCCGCGTACCAGGAGACGCAGCGTTGGTAGGCCCCCCACAAGGTGGACCGACGATCCGGTGAGGGTCGTGGGAACCCGATGGAAGCGTACAGCGCAGGACCGATCGGTTTAAAGATCCTTGGAGGTCTTTGACCAGCAGTGGGCGTCTCTGGGCTGATATGACGATCATCATCAGCGGCTTTCCGTGGCCCTCACCAGATCGTCGGTCCACCTTGCTGGGAGCCCAACGCTGCGTCGCCCGGTACGCGGCCGCCACTCGAGGAACTTTCCGCCCCAAAGGCCGTCAGTCTTCTTTGCAATGTGGCCTTCCCACTGCACTTTAGACTCAGTATTCTTTTTCAATAACTAATTAAATATCATAGGAAGGATGATTTTTATTTTTCTTATATTCAGTCAGTACTATAGCCTATATGTACCTAGTATCTACTTACAATGTTGTTGCCTGAATTAAATTAATATTATTTTATTACTATCATCCTACAATCAGGTTTATAAATATATTTTTTTATTTAAATGTATTTGTAGTAATGTATAAGTAGTAATTCGATGCGTATCGAACTTGACCTTTGATACCGTCGACAAACGCGGCATTTGCATTACAAATGTGTTGTTCACTGTACGCGGGTTAAATTGTTGGCGTGTTGAAGCTGAGTGAAAATTTAAATTTAAATTTCTTCCCTTTCATTATACGTCAACAAGAAAAGGGTAGAAGGACTTAGAAACGGACCGGTTTTGTTTTATACAACTAGATGACAAACAAGCTGACGGACCACCTGGTGGTAAGTTGTTACCGTCGCCTATTGACACCGGCAAAAACACTTGGCCTTGCATCCTGAGGCCTAAGATGAAATGCCGTCCATGCCCAGTAATTACACTGGCTAGCTTTCCCTTCAATCCGAGACACAGCGAACTGTTTCACGGCTGAAATAAGAAAGGCAGTGGTACCTACCCAGACGACCCTACATACGGGGCTACCACCTAGTAAAACCTTTGAGCCTTCAATAGGGATGTTGAAAAGTTTGGGAAAGCGTTTCATGTCGTGTATTTAGGAGGACTTGGGGGCTTGCCCCCCCTCAGTCGGCCTTGAACCGGAGACTCCCACGGTTATGTGAGGGTCGCGGGGAGCCGTTGGATTGAGGCCGCGCAGAACCGTTCCATTTGGGGAGGCCTTTGTTCAGCTTGGACATAATATACCCATATGATGATGAAGAAATAATATTCATACATTCACCACACCATAATACGTGTACAGAGCGGTGCCATTAATAGGACAATAAATTAAAACATGGACTATATTAGGTCTAGAAATGATTTGCCACTTTCAAAAATATCGTATTCATTTGGAGTGCGTTACCCCAGCAAGAAAATATTTGCTAGATGACATTGAGTTATGCCAATAATTAGAGTGTAATGTGGTGTAAATGTGACCCAAATAAAAAATTTGTGTGTGCTGTAGTTTTGGAGAAAAAGCAAAAAAACCGTTCCTGCTGGAGTAACGCTGTTCCAGCAGGAAGATTCTAAACGAATGATCGGAGGGAAAAGTAAAGTACATGAGCAGGTAGGTTATATTTGTGCATGAATGTGCGCCAAAAATGAGATTTGTGCGTCTTAAGGTTTTAGAGATATACGGTTTCCTGCTGGAGTAACGTTTTGCAGAATCCGGTATCTCAGAAACCTTAGATTGTGCGCACGTAAAATAAATGTATTTCAGTAGCTGTTGATTTGTGCGTATTTGTGAATCAATAAGTTATTAAAATATATTTATCGTTTTAAAGTAATCATACATTTCTTAAATAACAATAAAAAATTCTAGCGCTTAAATGAGCAAACGTATAAGCCAACTGAAAATGGAATTCGCTTCTTCTTGTTAATCTTCTTGTCCACAAAAAGTTTCAAAACTAAATATACACACGTTTTTGAATAATTTAACTTTAATTCATAACTGACAATGCCATAACTCCAACGACAAATTACAAGAACCAGTATTAACCAAATACAATTTGGTAGTAACGCACAATTAGAGTATTTCGTGAAATATAAATGCTGAAAATTTCAGCTTCATATGTTTCGTATTAATGTAGATATAAACAAAAAACCAAAATAACCACTAGATTACCGATAATCCGACAGAATTCAAATGACCACTAAAAAGCGACCGTTTCATACATTTTGAGGACCTCTTTGAAAGAACAGCATTATATTATTCTATTCTCCATACAATCGCGTTCATAACGTTTACAGGCAATCGTATTGTTTTAATAGTGAATTTTGTTCAGTAGGTACCTATCCTTATTTTAAAATTAACTGTAGTTATTTGTCATCTAGTTGTAAAAAAAACAAAATGTATTTATTAAATATTGATAATGTGCTTAGAGTATATTTATTAATTGTTAAAGAAAAACATTTACGGCCTGGCTACGACCATTGGGTAGGGGCGACCGACGACGTCCAATCCAGTAGGGTCAGTCAGTAACGTTTAGCGGCAACGATGGAGATGGACGTAATTAGACATTTTTTTTAAACTCAGTAGTGGTAGCTATAATTTGGCGAATCGAATATTTCGTAATTATATTTTTTTTACACTTTCGTGTTTTTACATTAGTAGGCGACAAGATATAAGTTAGGTCAGATTGGGTTAGATCTGAAAGATAATTCACTCTTTTCTTCACAGTGAATATATTCAATACAGGGTGGTGCCGTCAATGCGACAATAAATTTAAATATAGGCTATATTAGTCCATAGAAATGGTATGCCACTTTCAAAAATATCGTATTCATTTGATAATTTCATGACATTTGTATGGAATAGTGTAACGTTGGCAGCATTATTTCATACAAAGCTCATGAAATTATCAATTGAATACGAAATTTTTGAAAGTGGCAAACCATTTCTATGGACTAATATAGCCCATGTTTAAATTTATTGTCGCATTGACGGCACCACCCTGTATAACAAAACCGCTCCAAAATCGTCTAAAATATTTTGTTTATAAGTCGCCGCTCAGTCAGCCGAAGCCGCTGTTGAGTCTTAAGCATGATTGCACTTCGTCCGCCATACATTTGTTCTCGCCGCTCGCTTTCCCGCGCGTCAACCCTGCAGCGAGAGTCCGCTTTGTAAAAACAGCTCAGGCGGCACCAACTCCAAATAATTTACGAGCATGGTAGGTATAATAATAAATAAGAGTATCTTTGAAACAAGTACTGTATTTATTAAAAGTTTCTGTATTACCAGCATGTGGTAGGTACTTATATTTACATATAATTACTTATGTTGTGACTGAGAAAAGGTCTATGAAACAGCCTCCCAGTAGTTACTCGATGTGATTTATATCATGAAAATGGCATCTCAACCCTGGATGGATGACTGATGTAGTAATCCGCCTTGCTGCTGCCATACAATTACATTGACTAGGTATTCATACGACCTGCCCCCTTATTCTCAACTGTCGGAAAATATTCGAATTTCGGAAACTCTATAGGTACCTGTCACTTTTTATCTCTATGCGTCAAAGCGAGACGGCATGTGACTTTTCGAATCGAATTCGTGATCCGACAGTTGAGAATAAGGGGGCAGAAGCGTGAACTCGGACTTTAGATAGCAATAACTCGTTTAGAGCTGGCAATTAAATTTAGACAGATTTCAAAGGAACCATAGACAATTTTCGACGGCATGTACGGAGGTGCCTCCTAAACACTGCATTTTATCACGTTCAATAAGGTCGAAAATTGAACGCACGTTTCTAAATGTCAAATTATATGACAGCTATCCTTTTCGTATTCATTTCGAGAGAAAGAAATGGACTGAACTTAAATTTAGACTTAGCATGTATTCTCCAGAATTAGGGCCATTGTCACATACCAGCATATGTAAAGTACTTTTTATATAACCTAAAATGCATTTTAATAACTTTCTCTAACAGTTTTGTGCTTCAGTGTACCCAGGAACCAAATGTTCACACGTGTTTGTGAGCCAATTTATGAAGGTCATCAATATGTATGAAACGGTCGCTTTTTAGTGGTCATTTGAATTCTGTCGGATTATCGGTAATCTAGTGGTTATTTTGGTTTTTTGTTTATATCTACATTAATACGAAACATATGAAGCTGAAATTTTCAGCATTTATATTTCACGAAATACTCTAATTGTGCGTTACTACCAAATTGTATTTGGTTAATACTGGTTCTTGTAATTTGTCGTTGGAGTTATGGCATTGTCAGTTATGAATTAAAGTTAAATTATTCAAAAACGTGTGTATATTTAGTTTTGAAACTTTTTGTGGACAAGAAGATTAACAAGAAGAAGCGAATTCCATTTTCAGTTGGCTTATACGTTTGCTCATTTAAGCGCTAGAATTTTTTATTGTTATTTAAGAAATGTATGATTACTTTAAAACGATAAATATATTTTAATAACTTATTGATTCACAAATACGCACAAATCAACAGCTACTGAAATACATTTATTTTACGTGCGCACAATCAAAGGTTTCCGAGATACCGGATTCTGCAAAACGTTACTCCAGCAGGAAACCGTATATCTCTAAAACCTTAAGACGCACAAATCTCATTTTTGGCGCACATTCATGCACAAATATAACCTACCTGCTCATGTACTTTACTTTTCCCTCCGATCATTCGTTTAGAATCTTCCTGCTGGAACAGCGTTACTCCAGCAGGAACGGTTTTTTTGCTTTTTCTCCAAAACTACAGCACACACAAATTTTTTATTTGGGTCACATTTACACCACATTACACTCTAATTATTGGCATAACTCAATGTCACCTAGCAAATATTTTCTTGCTGGGGTAACGCACTCATTCATTTGATAATTTCGTGACGTGTCTACGAATTATAATGCAACCATTTCTATGTACGAATATAGCCCATGTTTTAATTAATTGTCGTATTGACGGAACCACCCTGTATAAAAGCCTCGCTAAGATTCTCACCTTTTTTAAGCCTCCAATTACGCTGTAAAGGTCTGTGAACAACATCAAGACAGTCCCAAAAAAACCTCCCCGAATTCGAATCGAGTCTTTACTTAGAAATAAACAATTACCGAATCAAATATTTATGATGCTTGACGTGGATACCAGCAAACCAAATGGGTATGACAAAAATAACATAAGCGTTGACGTGCGAAGTTAAGTTATTTATTTAGACATCAATTATATCTACAAATAACTACATTATGGTAAATCATCTTGAGAGGTGGCCCGAGTGGCCGGTATGTTTAATGGTTAGCAAAAAAACAAACAGACATGTTTTTTGTACCTAAGACAAAAAACGAGGGGTGTTATTTTGACGTAACAGCCAATGGGCCTAATTCTGGGAACACACTTTAATTCTAAATTTAAGAACAGTATATCTCTTTCTCGCAATAAGTAATAGAAAAAAGATAGCAAGAATCTGTTTAGAGCTGTCACTTAAATTTAGATAGATTTCATAGAAACCATAGACAATTTTAGACGGCATGTACGGAGGTGCGTCCTAAACACGGCATTTTATCACGTTCAATAAGGTCGAAAATTGAACGCACGTTTCTAAATGTCAAATTATATGACTGCTAACCTTTTCGTATTCCTTTTGATAGAAAGAAATGCACTGAACTTAAATTTAGACTTAGCATGTGTTCACCAGAATTAGGGCCAATGTGTGTCTGTGTATCAGTTTGTCTGTCTGTGGCTCATATCATAGAAATCTGAGGTCTGTGGTATCGTAGCTTCTAAACGAATGGACTGATTTTGTTTTTTTTTTGACTAAGATGGTTCTTAGGTATATTTTATGATGGTCAGTTCAGGCGTTTGATGACTGTCAGCTCATTTCCTACTTGACAATAGGTTGTTACAACTTTCAAAGATCCGAATGATCGTCTTTGGTTTATTGTTACGTCGTCGGTGGGTTTTCCAAGATATGCTGACCTTGAGCTGATTTTGTACCGTCAGATAGTCTGCGGGATGCTCAATTCTTCAGAAACTTACTGCAGTTTTTTTTTTTGTGATTTCAAATTATTTTTTTAGTAAGTACTTAAGTCTTGTTTTAAGACCAGGACTGAAATAACCACACGTGATTAATGGCACAGAGCAACAGACGTAATGATAATATTATGTTTTGATTGTTTACTTAAACATTATCGTGGCGAGCAAGTGAATTTCGGGTCATCAGTTAATCTTCCTACATAGAACTAAAATAAAATAAAATGATAAGATGCTTCAGATTACAAATAAGGTTTCGATCTTTTAAAGTACAGTGACACTTATCCCAAAAGCGTACAATATTGTGTCGTTTATTTTGAAGATCCGAAAACATGTGGAAATTATTGGCATTGACATTGGGTTGTCGACCCACCGTTTGTAGGTCACGGCTGCGGCCACGAGGTGTACGCACTTATCAGTGCGGTGGCACTGGAGTGGCGGGATCGTGGCATGTCGTGGCGTAGTGATGTCACGTCACTGGCGTGTGTGCTAGTAAAGATGTCAGTGACGTCACATGGTTATTTTTAGCCGGCTTCAAAAACGAGGAGGTTCTCAAATTCGGTTGGTATGTTTTTTTCTCTTTTTTTACACCGATTACGCCGAGATTTCTGATCTGATTTACGTGCTTTTTTTTGTTCGATGCGGAATAGTTCATTTGGTCCTATAATAATTTTTTTAATCGATTGGGTAGTTTAGTCGTCTACGTATGCGAAATTGCGGAGTTTTGCTTTGCTATGACTTTTTATGTAATTTTATAATAGTACGTTCGTTCGTATCGTTGTGCCAAGCACAACAATGCGTACAACAAGTTGTGTAGGACAAACAAATATTATATGGGGAGAGTATGAATAGACTATTACCACTGTATTAGGTATTCATGATTGCGTGTGACCGTGCGGGTACATACTTGCGTGCGTGAGTGCGTGCGTGCGTGAGTGCGTGCGTGCGTGAGTGCGTGCGTGAGTGCGTGCGTGAGTGCGTGCGTGCGTGCGTGAGTGCCTGCGTGCGTGCGTAAGTGCGTGCGTGCGTGAGTGCGTGCGTGAGTGCGTGCGTGCGTGCGTGAGTGCGTGCGTGCGTGCGTGCGTGAGTACGTGCGTGCGTGCGTGCGTGAGTGCGTGCGTGCGTGCGTGAGTGCGTGCGTGAGTGCTTGCGTGTGTGTGGCCAAGCGTGTGCATGAATTAATATAATATAAAGTAGACAGATTACAACGTGATAGATTACTCGGATGGACACACATAGTTATGAAATAATATTCATGATTTTTGAGACGGGACAGTTAGGACTGGTACCTTATCCATTATAGTTTTGAGGAAAAAGGTGCTAGGAGACGATTCATAGCTTTTTAACGTATTCTGAACGGCATTCACAGATTTTGTAAAAAATGTACAGTCAGCGAAAAAATATGCTAAAATACCAAAAAAAAAACATGGCTATCGGTCCTATTTCATGTGAGGAACAATAGACTCTATCCCTTTGATAATAAAACGCGTACTGAAGTTAGTCCTGGTTTAGAATTCATGCTGTCACTTTTATTTGTTAACAGAAACACACTGACACTAACTCGTCCGCGTTTTATAAAAGGGAGTATGGTGGTCCCATACCCTCTTTTATGTATGTACGTGTGTGTAGTACTAGAAATGACAGAAATAGCCAAAAACTTTTCTCATACATTTTGTTCGGAAAAACGATCCTGCTGTATGCGTATTGGGTCAACGGACACCTGTATAGCAATAAGCAAACAGCGATCGCTTTTTACTCCCCGCCTACTTTACTTTCTAAACGCCGCCTGCGCTATTCTCCTCTTTTGTGGGAGAAGGAGGGGAGAGTGTGGGGCTCACACACACTCAAAAAATGTCCAGCGAGTGTTTGGCGGGTTTTTGGGGCCTCAGTCAAGATTTTTATTACAATAATTAAAAATTGTGTCGGAGCGAACATTGAGTTTTAAAAGTGGCGTAGTTTTACTCTTCAAGTGTTTGTGTTGACGTGTGTGCAACTAAAAGATTATTAGAAAAAAAGTGATAATGGAGTGAAATACGATGAGAACTTTTTTGTGGTTATCCACCTCATCAAGTAGCACATAAAGTGACTGTCATCATATATTTCGTGTCAAATACTCCCAAGAAGAAATGAAATGTGTTACGCCAGCATTTTAACGAAATAAAAGAATAAATAAAGAAATACTGAAGATATGGCTGCATGGGCATTAGTTCCCTTTGCCTTCCCTTTATAGGGAGAATTAACAAAAAAAATATGTCCAGCGGGATCTTCTTCCTCGAAGTTTTGACGGAACCAAAAGCTTGACCGTCAACAGCACGTCAGCATGTGTTCAGACGATCACTGTTGTAACCTTTATTTACACTGGGAAAAACGCTTCCCTGCACTATTACTATTACTAGTGGTAGGCCCGTATGTAGGGTCGCCTGGGTAGGTACCACCGCCTTTCTTATTTCAGCCGTGAAACAGTTCGCTGTGTTTCGGATTGAAGGAAAAGGTAGCCAGTGTAATTACTGGGCATGGACGGCATTTAATTTTAGGCCTTAGGATGACAACGCACCTGCAATATCAAGTGATTTTCCCTTGTTATTGCAGGTGTCTATAGGCGACGGTTACCGCTTACCATCAGGTGGGCCGTCAGCTTGTTTGTCATCTATTTAAATAAATAAAAAACCTTTCTTTTGGAGGAAACAGAGGGGATTAAAATGGTTTTATTTCTTTAAAAAGTTTTGTTTACAATGGTCGGGTTTAGGGTTTCCATATGTACACAAAAGGAAGTCCTAAAACAGATCATTGTGCTTTTGGTTCCATTAAAACTTCGACAAGTCCAAGTCTTACAAGATGCACTTGCACTATAAAAATGACAACTGAACTTTTGAATACCTGTAGCTCAAAAAATACAAAAATAAATTTTAAGTAACCTCCGGCGTCATTAATCATCTATCTAACACCATCTCATTGAGACTATTCATAAGAGCCCAAGCACGCTATATCTGCTGTAAGTTTCTGAAGAATGAAGCATTTCGCAGACTTTTTGATGGTATAGGATCAGCTCAAGGATAAAATGTCATGGGAATGTCACCGAAGTGACAGTACACCAAATATCAAATCAATCGGATCTGTAAAAGTTAGTAAAACCCTATTATCATGTAGAAAATGAGCTGCTAGTCATCAAACGCCTGAACTGATCTTCATAAATTATAGCTAAGAACCATCGTAGTCACATCAGCTTTCAAACAAAAAAAACCGAATCGAAATCGGTCCATTCGTTTAGGCGCTACGATGCCACAGACAGACACAGATACACAGACAGACACGTCACTTATAACACCCCTCTTTTTCGTCGGGGGTTAAAAAGTGACTTCATAATATTGGTAACACCGAGCCAAATACACCCAAATGTGTGTTGCTTATAGATGCATCATTTTGTTAATTCAAACAAGCTGTAGTTACACCTCGCTAAATTTTGGAAATTACAAATGTACCTAACCGAAGCAGTTTGATTAAATATTTTCTTCAGTGTGCGTCAGGAAGCCCCGCTCCTTTATAATTCAATTCAAATTCAAACTCATTTAATCAACATAGACTTATTTAAGCGCTTGTTGACGTCAAATTTAAATACATATTCCTATAGTAACTTAATATAAGGCCTCTACCACTGGTTCGGAAATTTGGGAGAGCCTTTCAGTGAAGGCTCTTGTCAGTAAAAGAACCAGAACACATGTGTTAATTTTCTAATTTGTTTTATTGCACAAGGAGTCTCTTTGATAAATTTTCTACATGCGTACCCGATTGTAGTTTTGAATCAATGTCAATACCTAAAAATTTTGTGATCTTTTTTTTATATAAAAAGCACGACAAATGACTCAACACCACCTGATGTGAAGCGGTAAGAATAGTCCATATGCGAAGACAGCTAGAGCAGTGTCTAAACTGCTCTAGCCGCCTCCACCTCCAACCAAACCACCATTTGGTAGATTTGGTCTCTACCAAATCTAAATTATTACAATCTAACTGAATATTCATTTTACAATACTTTGTATTAGGCATAACAAACCTTATATTTTTACAATCTGGGTGTAGCTAGCTTTCATCGGCCTTTTCATCACTTCCTATCAGACATGAAGGTCAAGAGTAACCCCGTCAAGAATAGCATGTAATCCCCAGCGGTGATCTTCCACCTCGAAATATTGATGGAACCAAGGGTTCAACTATCAGCAGCGCAAGCGATCTCTGTTCCATCTTTTTTTGTCGCTAACCCTAGGGAGATGAAGTCCCAAAGTAGATGAGAGGTGTGATGGGGCTCTCACCCACTCCTGCGGAACGAAGTGTTGCGTAGGCTCAAAGAGCAAGAAATCCGCTACAAAAAATTATGTTAAGCGTTTATTTTTTGACCACGACCCGCAACCAACCTAATAATGCGAGCACATAAAAGCCAATATTAAATAAAAAATATATTTGTGACACACAGTTTAATTGTTATCGCAGCAATAATTGATACATAAAATAAACACGAACAGGTAGATGATACAGCTAGGTATCGGTGACATCGATAAGATTATTATTACACTGTGAATTATTTTTAAATAACGGAAATATATGTATTTATTAACTGTGTATTTATTCATATTTTTACATCTTAACAATATTAATTTGCATTATTATGTATACATGTATGTGTATTCACATGTTATTGTATACTTAGATTTTTGAACAACTAAATAAATGATTATGATTATGATAAAAACAGTTGCTTTTGCACTACCTAATTAATCATTTGGACTCAACTTTCCCTTTAACTGGTAGAGAATGCCTAATGGCATTAAGTCCGCCAAATTGTAACTTATTTTGTACAATTAAAGATTAAATAAATAAATAAATTATACGGTGAAGGTTGGGGAGCTCGGTGGCGTAGTTGTTTGAGCGCTCTGGTTTAGATTACGAAAACAAAGTAACGTTCGCCATGGTCGTTCCCGGATGGGTCAAAAAAATTTGAATTATCTCGCTCCTCCATGATTCTTCGTGCACGTTAAGCCGTTGGTCCCGGTTGTTAGTGCAACCACTATAACCCAAGTCCTTATTGTTTTTCCCATGTAGGAAGGCCTGTGCCCAGCAGTGATACGGTAAATAGGGCTTTAAAAAAATAATACGTAACTATCTCTTATTGCTGTTGCTTTTTGAAGGTTTTTTCATACATCAACCAGGCTAATGGCGAGCGGTTTACATAGCCTATAGCACACATTAGATAATAGTTAAAGTGCCTGTAATGTAACACCAAGAAAGTGCCTGAAACACTAAAGTTAAAGTGGCTGTAACACTAAAGTTAAAGTGGCTGTAACACCAAAATTACATAATAATTATGTAGATGGGTGAATCAACTTTTAAGACACTCTTTTCTTGTCCCCGCTCTAGAAAAATCAGATTAAATAATACTCATTACAAAAATTCCTTTTTTTCTAAATTAATCTAAAATTAGATTCATTTAGCAATGCAAGGCCAAAAGTGTATTTAATTTTTCCGAATTTAATTGTTTTAAAACTATAGTATCGCAGGGGATCATTTTCACTCTCCATACAAAAAAACTGTGTCACCAGGCATAGTTGGTCAAGCAAATCATGTCATATCTTAAAAAAAATATATGAAACTACCTATTTATTTCGACATATTTTAGATTGACATTAAATAAGCCTTTATCTTCAATACAATGCTTTCGTAATATTGTTAAAACGATATTTAATATATATTCATAAAGGTTTGTCGCCAATAATGTCTTAAAATTAAGTTCTCCCGAGTGACCGCTCATAGGGTTCAAATAATAGCGCGCAGGGTACCTATTTGGCGTCGCTAGCGCTTCCTTTTGTCTAACTTCACGTCCATGTTAACCGTTACTATTTTTCGTGCTCTCTCCCCCCGCCAGTGTTCGTCGCGCTAGCGAGTAGTGTGTGTGGGTTTATTGTTGCTCTGCAGCGTTACCTCGGACATCGTGGTAAGTTTATGGAATATTTTACTATTATTACATTTAAATTTTAACTCTAATGTCCGTTTTTAGGGTTAAGTTAAAATAATCGCTTAATCTGCAACGTAGAATTACTGATTTGTACTTTCATCATGAAATTTCTACTGCGTTACCGATAACGCCGTAGAATCTTCTCTTGCGTTAACGGTAACGCCGGAGAAAGTATGTATACGAATATTTAATGCATCATATTGAAATAAAGCACTTTTACATATAATATCGCGTAGAAAAATAATTCAAGTACTGGTTTAGTGGTCATCTTGTGACCATGGCTCCTGTAAAGGCGCCGAAGCGTCGGGAAATCAAAATATATAAATCACGATCATTTTTTTATTACTTTCTTTAATAATATATGCATTATAATCATAAAATTATGCATATAGGATACATTAACATTCATTTTTGGTCATTTTTTGACTGCCAAAGTATAATGTATTGTTTACTTTGCCTTAGGTTTGGACTTTCGACTGTACAAAATTAAAATGCCACTTAGTGCCGCAGAAAAACAAAGGCGTCATAGGGAAAGGCTTAAAACTGATCGAGAGAAGTATGAAAAAGCAAAGCAAAGACAAAGGGAAAGATATCATAAAACTAAAAGATTAGTTAAAGATTTGACTCCAAAAGAACGGTATAATGCAAACGTGATATGGAAATTAAGGAAAAGACAGTTGAAAGAATTGTTGAAAGAAAAATTATCAAAAAATTACCTGTACCTGTACTTGTTAAGAAAGGGTATCGCTCCTATTACGAATTTAGAGAGCCAGTAGAAGTTTTTGAAAAAATATAAGAAATTATTGTGATTTTTTGCTATTCCATATAGTTTCTGATAAAATTTTTGACCTCATTTAGGTTAAAAAAAAATTATTTGTTGCCTTGTTGCTAGATTGTAATTATTGATCTCATTTAAGTTTATAACTTTTTATTTGTTACCTTGATAATGTTAGATTGCGTTATGTGATTAACGCGAAAGGCATGGCATGGGGGCGTGGTGACACTTTTCTTCAAAAAGGGTGACAGGACCCAATTGAAGAATTATAGACCCATCACGCTCCTGAGTTATGTTTACAAGTTGTTTTCGAGAGTTATAACGAATCGTCTCGCACGCAGGTTCGACGACTTCCAGCCTCCCGAACAAGCCGGATTCCGAAAAGGCTTTAGTACCATAGACCACATACATACGCTGCGGCAGGTTATACAGAAGACCGAAGAGTACAACCTGCCATTATACTTAGCGTTCGTGGACTATGAGAAAGCCTTCGATTCTGTCGAGACCTGGGCCGTGCTCCAGTCACTCCAGAGATGCCAAATAGACTATCGATACATCCAAGTGCTGCAGTCACTGTACGAAAACGCCACTATGTCAGTCCGCCTTCAGAACCAAAACTCGGAACCAATACGTCTTCAGCGAGGTGTGAGACAGGGCGATGTTATATCGCCGAAACTGTTCACTGCCGCGTTGGAGGATGTGTTTAAGCTTTTGGACTGGAGAGGACTTGGCATCAACATAAACGGCGAGTACATGACTCACCTTCGTTTTGCGGATGATGTCGTAGTCATGGCTAAAAACCTGGAAGACTTGGGCACAATGCTCGACGACCTCTGTAGAGTCTCCCAACAAGTGGGTCTTAAAATGAACATGGATAAAACGAAAATAATGTCGAATTTCCATGTCGTACCCACTCCTGTAAAGTTTGGAAGCTCTACACTGGAAGTTGTTGACGAATATGTTTACCTGGGACAAATAGTCCAACTTGGTAAGTCCAACTTCCAGAAAGAGGTCAATCGACGGATCCAACTCGGCTGGGCAGCGTTCGGGAAGCTTCGCAGCATATTCTCGGCCCAACTACCGCAGTGTCTCAAGACGAAAGTCTTTAATTCGTGTGTGTTGCCAGTGATGACTTACGGAACTGAGACGTGGCCGCTTACAATAGGCCTAGTAAGAAGGCTCAATGTCACCCAAAGGGCAATGGAGAGGGCTTTGCTCGGGGTTTCTCTGCGTGATCGAATCAGAAATGATGAGATCCGCAGGAGAACTAAGGTTACCGACATAGCCCGAAGAACTGCGAGCCTCAAGTGGCAGTGGGCAGGCCACATTGCAAGAAGGACCGACGGCCGTTGGGGCGGAAAGGTCCTCGAGTGGCGGCCGCGTACCGGGAGACGCAGCGTTGGTAGGCCTCCCACAAGGTGGACCGACGATCTGGTGAGGGTCGCGGGAAGCCGATGGATGCGGACAGCGCAGAACCGATCGGTATGGAGATCTTTGGGGGAGGCCTATGCCCAGCAGTGGGCGTCTCTCGGCTGAAATGATGATGATAATGATGATGATGTTGCGTTATGTGATTAGAAGAAATTATGTACAGGTGCTATGCCTTTTTCTCTAGCGTTACTATTTTATCTCTGGTGTTACCCGGTGTCCCTTAAATTGTGATTGTATTTTTGAAAGTAACTCATACAATATTGGTGATAAATAATCAAAACTATGTGATACTAAGAATAGAAAAGTACCGCCTGATTTAGATTTAAGTTTCAAATAAATGATTATTAGTAACATGGAACTATCTTAAAGTTAGACTTTAATTATTGCCAAATTAACGCAGTGGAATTAAAGTAGTATGTATCTCAACAGATAATTACTATAGACTAAGTTAAGTTATTTTTAATGGTTCAATTTTTGTTGTGTTAAAGAATTATATATCTGATTATTTCAAATAATTCGTTTTATTTCATAAAGCATACTCTCCAAATCGGTAACGCAGGTGAAAGATAAACGACAAACCTTCGGATTTTCTCAAAAATCTCACAAACTAAAGGTTAAAGTTCGCGGCCACCTTTGAAAACTAAAAATAGGATAAATGTTACAAATTATAATAGAATATATTCTTGTAAATTCGTTTAAACTACATTTTGATTTTCTGTTTTACAATGCTGTCAAAAGAGTGCCTTAAAAGTTGATTCACCCAGATACGTAGGAACTAATTAGTTAACATATTAAAGTCAAATGTTGTGCTCGATTGTCACTGAAATGCACATTTAGTAATGTGTTATTTTAGGTAGGAATAAGTTATTAAATGTTTGATTCGTATTTTGTTACAGTGTCAAATAAATAAATAAATAAAGTTAAACTGTCTCCCAGTTTCCAACAACATAAAGCTTCCTCAATAATTTCTTGCGACCTTACTCACTGCAGCCACAAATCGACGTAGTGTTATTTGTTTTTTGTTAATAAAATTATATTCAAGGGCATATTTTATTGAAGTCATGTGTGGCATACCCATAAATATAATCATAAATTTTAAATCACATAATAGTTTAATTCTATGATACACGATAAAAGTACGAAAATAAAAGTAGGTAAAATAAAAACGTGAGCCTGAGTGAGTTGTAAAATTTGTTTTTATAGTATCATGATTTATTTTAATGCATATCTAATAAAATCATGCTTTGCACGTGCATTTAAAGTAAATTAGCTCAATTAATTAATTAAGACAAAAGTATGACTTACTTGATTTATAGTAATGATTCCGGCTTGTTCGTTCATTTTTAAACAAATAAATTAATTAAAATAAAAACAAAATTTAACACTAGTATCACAGATTAAATTGAAATAAATAAATAAGAAACAATCACAACATATCACTGATCATCGTCAATATCCAACTCGAACATATCCGCTATACTAATCAATAAATATTGTATAAGCCGATCTATTATTTTGTAGAAAAATAAGTTGTAGTAGACAACAATCCACCAATACTCGATCACGAATCGAAAATCGTGTAGCATTAATTTCTTACACGTCCGCACACCGCGGAGGTCGAGCCGCGAATGGCGATTAATCAAAGCGATCGATACAAAATCGCGACCGAATACGTGCGCGCATGCATGGTGATAAGATTAAGGTTAACGGTCGATGTTAGAATATACCTAATTAAGTTTACGTTAATTTCCTATCGTTGAAAGTGTCAAAGTCAAATGATGCGGACCTACAGTTTCATTGGAGCTGTCATTCAGGTCTTAAAAGATGAGATTAAGGAATTGTGGTGCCTCAAGTCGGGGGCTGCAAACTGTAATAAAGTGCACACATAACATGTGCAGGCAATTTTATTTCTTAAATATTTTGAATTTTATTTTAGCCCCCGACGAAAAAAGAGGGCTGTTATAAGTTTGACGTGTCTGTCTGTGTATCTGTCTGTGGCATCGTAGCTCCTAAGCGAATGAACCGATTTTGATTCGGTTTTTTTTGTTTGAAAGCTGATGTGACTAGGATGACTCTTAGCTATAATTTATAAAGATCAGTACAGGCGTTTGATGATTATCAGCTCATTTTCTACTTGATAAAAAGGTTTTACTAACTTGCAATTAAATTTAAGTAGGTACTCATCACCTAGAAACATATTTTTTGGTGTTGGTGCTAAGTTGTTTCCAGAAATAATAGAACGTGAAGCACCGACTTCAAAAAATACGTTTCTAGGTTATGAGTAACTACTTAAATTTAATTATTTTACCCTTTTCAGTTTTTTGAAGTCGGTTTTAATTTAAGTTTAATTTTTTTTAAGACTGTGAACACATTGCAAAGGTAGGATTTGGTGTGACAAAAGGTATTAGCAACTGTAACTGATAGATAATCTGAATTCCATATTCACAATAAAGTTCATTCATTCATTAATCTGTATTTTCATTAAAAGCTAACACAATATCGAAAGATTCCACTTCGATATATTTTTTTCTACTTTAGATATATTTCCGATTTAATTCTTGTAAAATTTGAATCAAAATAAAAGTATGTAATGACTGCTCTTATCTAGACTGCTGACTCTCTCTTTAGAATTGTATAAATAAAAGAGATAGATAATCGACAAGCAAGACAGACCTAGTTAAAAAAAGGTTATCAATACAAAACAGTGGATGCATTAATTTACATGTATATTTACCCTAAATATTGACAGTACAGTCCAGCAGAAAATTGTTTAAAGAGAAATTACAAGTATTTTTACAAAATCACCAAATAGCCATTTACTAGGTGTTACGACCCGTATATAGGATCGTCCGACTTATTTCAACCGTGAAACAGTTCGCTGTGTTTCGGATTGAAGGCTAAGGTAGCCAGTGAAATTACTGGGCTTGAAGGAATTACATCTTAGGCCTCGGGATGACAACGCACTTGCAATATCAAGTGATTTTCCCTTGTTATTGCAGGTGCATACAGGCGGCGGTAACCGCTTACCACCAGGTGGGCCGTCAGCTTGTTTGTCATCTAGTTGTATATAAAAAAAAGCAAGCTTCCCTCTGCAGTATTCAAAGAGACATTACAAAATAATGCATTTTTTTAAAACCCAAAATTTTTTAGAAAAAGCTAGTTTTCAAAAAACTGCATTATTTTTTAACGTCTCTTTGATTACTGCAGAGGTTATACGGTTTCAGAGAAGACTCTGAAACCGTATAACACCTATGTTTGTAACTATTATTCCATAGCCAAAAGTCGTAGTTTTATTTCAGATGATCTGCCGATTAAAATGGCCTTCTAATGTCGTACACACGACAACACTTGAATAATTTATTGCACATTTCATTAGCACGTCAATAATAATATGTCTATTTTACGATGTCATTAAGTCAATATTATCTATATTTAAAAGTGAAGTTAAGTTTTTTTCCAATTAGAATTATATTTACCGTGTAAATTGTTTAGAACGAGTTTCCGATATTTCGGCGCAGGTGCGTGCGTCATGATCACGAGTAGACTTCTGAAGCTGCGGGTAGAAGTCAACTTCATTGCGGGCAGATATATCGATCTACCCTCTTTCGTTGACGCTTGCTACGATCGATGACCATACTATTATGGCCGTTTTCACTAACCATTCCCTAGGCTTAGGTGACTCTTAACATTTGTCTCTTTCGCGCTAAGCAAATGTTAGTGAAAACGAGCATTAGACTCAGTACTAACTGCTTCACTCATGACCCACAACACTCACAGTATCAACTCGCGGCACTGAATAAAATCCCGAACATAATTCTTATTCAATTGTTAATAACCATGAAAAGTGTTAAGTTAAGTTATTAGGTACTAAGCAACGACAACAGATTAATAGGGAAGTAGATAAATTTTGAAAGTGTTTCATCTCGTTTATAAATAAATATTACAGCCCGTAATAGTTATCATATTTATTTTAATAGGACTAATATTTAAATTCCGTTTCAAACGCTTCAAAACGCCAATGCAGGTCACGTGACGTGACCGCTTTGACGTCACCTGTTACTAAACATTCATAGGTTGCTATGGTGATTTAGATGGTTTTCCTTTGACAGCGTCTGACGCTAACAAGTGGTGCCATACACTGAGATTGGTGTCTCGTGACCTTAGAGTGATTTAGTTGCATTTTGTTTATGAAATGTTGTTCGAGCTAGTACTGGTGGAGCTCTCTGCTGGACAACCAAAGGACTACACAATGACGTCGCCGTCGTCACAGCTGCGTTGTCCCAATGATCGTCAAACAAAATCATGACGCTTCTCTTACGTCTAAGCCATTGGCTAATAATTTCCCACCTTATGACTCTCAAAATTGTTACTATAAATAAGGTATACTGTAAAATATTACAAGCATTTTGATATTCGCTATATTGTTTTCTTACTTATCTTTAGTAGTTTCACCCAGTCAGGGCCTTAAAACTTAAATCCACGTAATACTTACCGCAAGAACACTACACATGTTTTTCGATTCCGTAATAAAAATGAGTGAGTCATAATTTGAATGACCCATCCCGGGATCGACCATGGCGAAAGTTCCTTTGGTTTCGTAATCGAAACCATAAAGCTAGCGCGCCACCGAGCTCTATTGAACTTAGGCTGAGTCCATTCAAATAAAATACTTTTTGATTTTTGAAGCTGTGCTCAATTTGAGCTGTTTAAATTTACTAGTGGTCGAAATTCGACCATAATTAATTTAAATTATAAGTTTGAACATTATTATGGTTCTGTTCTCAAATACTATACTTCTATGATAACAGATTTTATTTTTTTATTTTTTTATTATGGTTACGTTTAACATTCTGTAATACTATAGACAAATAACAAACAATATTAGTCTATGCATATGTCATACACATGGCAATGTTTGTAATGTTTTTATTATTGATTTAATGTATTTTTTTTGCATATTTTTTTTTTATATTAGCATTCTGCACTCCATATACTACTTGGTATATTTACTAGGTGGTATGCCCGTATGTAGGGTCGTCTGGGTAGGTACCACCGCCTTTCTTATTTCAGCCGTGAAACAGTGCGCTGTGTTTCGGATTGAAGGGAAAGGTAGCCAGTGTAATTACTGGGCATGGAGGGCATTTCATCTCAGGCCTCAGAATGACAACGCACCTGCAATAACAAGTGATGTTTCCTTGTTGTTGCAGGTGTTTATAGGCGGCGGTAACCACTTACCACCAGATGGACCGTCAGCTTGTTTGTCATTTAATAGTATAAAAAAAATCTATATAATCTATACAAACAAACAAAGGTACAAAGGTTTTGCTTCACGTTTTAATATTATGATAACACGGTGTAACCATTTTGTGCCCATCTGTACATAAAATGCATTATTCAAGAATGTCAAAGATCAATTCCGTTCCGGTTGTACGGCAGTGACGTATCCACATTGTGGCGTGAGGGCTGGATGTCAACACTAATTGTAAAGGTGACATGATAACGTTGAAATAAAAATAGAAAAGTACTATGTAAGCATCCAAAAAAAAGTACAGGACTATCAAGTCAGGAGTTGTGTTGATAATATACAAAAATCGCTTGTTTATCGTATAATACAGAGAACTTTATTGATCTCTTTTTGGCCTGAAACTGGAGTATTTACACATCATTCAGTGCAGTGTATGTTGTGTATCTCTCAATATGAACGCAAGAAATAGACGGTTCCATAGAGACAGAAATTGTCACTGAACAAACCACATCCACCTACCAAGTGTCTTTTCCATCACTTGACATTGGAAGAAATGGTTTTTTCCACTATTTTACGACCGATTGCCAAACATCACAAAAAAAGGACATCTGTCAAATAATTTGACATTTGGAAATCATTCCAACGCTGCCTTTGTCCTCTGAAGCGAAGAGGAACGGAGTTGTGAAAAATTACATACAATAGTCGATACACACTTTAGTACCATGTCATACTACGTAATTCACTGTGTTCATACAAGTGATTATGAAAAGGTACTAAAGTGCTCATCGACTTATGTTGCTGACCAGCGAAGCTAACCATAACTTAAGCAACTTCAAAGTTCTTCACATAAAAAACTACATAATTTTCCAATGACAGCAAAGCGGCAAATACTATTTTGGTGGCCATTTTTATTATCATTCGGTAATACCTAATTATTAAGTAGTTCGTTAATATTTTACGTAATAGAAAACCAGACAAATAGTCACTATTTACGTTAATCGATTTCGAATTGACGCGCATTATCGATAACTAAATCTGACCAATAAAGCTGTTTGATCGATCGACCCGAGGTGACAGCTGAGAGCGGACCATCAGCCACGTGACACACGTGCTGTTGGTATGATAATGTTATTATTATGGATTAAACCAAGTTTATTATTACTATCCCCCCTTTGACTAGCGAACACAAACGCACCACTTAATCTGTGTCGCCGCCATCTGGTTAAATTCGCTGCTTTATTGGATGGCTAGCAAGTTGATTAAACGCCGGCATCCAATCAAGCGCCTAGGCGATAGTTAATTGAACTAAACGACTTGGCGTAGAAAGGATCGTGTCTTACTGAAGAGTTTTGGTGTGATTGGCAGGTCAAAGGTCATTATGTTTATGACCACTTATAATCAAAACTATTTCGGTTCTAAGTAGTCATAAAAAATAATCTTCAACCTACCAATCACTCAAACAGTCATAAAGAAGCTCTTCGACTTAAACGACCTGCCCGGAAGTCCAATTGAATGCCTAATTTAACCAGGTGGCTGACATATCGCGCATTTTTAGGCACTATACTGTAAACAGTTCCAAGCGAATACCTAATAAAATTGATTGAAGCCTGAACTTAAGTTTAGTTAACGTTGACGACTATATAAATTAACTTATACGTGCTTATACATACAACTCAACCACTCTCTCTCTCACACGCACACACACAAACACAAACAAACACGCACACACACATTGATTTAAGTAATTTATAGCTTTTTGTAGGATTAAGAATGTTTATCACGGAGTATACTGGAGGTGGGCGCTAATGACTGTGCTTTTGTAAACTAATGCGGCCATTATCGATCACTATTTTGTTTTTGGTTTCTGTCACCAATAAAATTATCATCCATCTGGTTAAACGTTGCGCTAAATGAGTTCGCTGATTGTCCGTCAGCCGTTGCATTGGATGCCGGCGTTTTATCAATGGGCTAGGCATCCAGTTAAGCGGCTAATTTAACCAGACGGCTGCGACATATGGACCACGCCGCTCAAACAATGGTGAGAAGCACCGATATAAGACCATCACATAGAGAGCTATAATTTCATCACCATCATCATAGTAATACAGGATGTATTTTTTTCAAAATCACCGGGTTTGATTACTGGATAGGAATATTGATTTTTCAAAAATACAATGATGCACTTTTATTGTTCATCATTTGGCCTTAAACTCCTTTTGGCTCATCATGGTTTCGGCTTTCGCCATCCACGCCCACATGAAATATTTATTTGATGATAAATTTATAGTCGTATAGTTATCACCACCCTAAATAAGCCTAAAACATACCGTATCGTAATAATTAATAATCTAAATACAATCATAAATTTAATGATTATATGTTTATATTTAGGTGCTAATTAATCCAGAGAATATAGTATTAGATAAAGTTATCTTATCATTATTAACATGCCACTCAATAACGGCCCGCATGGTGGTCGGCGATTACCGAAGCTTATAATATGGAATTCTACAAATCAATTTACCGGATTAAACTCGCGTTTAATTTGACGTTACATTATTATTAATAATAATGTAACGTCATCACATTATTATTAATAATAATGTAACGTCATCACATTATTATTAATAATAATGTAACGTCATCATCATTAAATATTATTAATTAAACACCCGACGTTTCGAATACAGCGATCGTGGTCACGGGAAGACTGAAGATGCCAATTGTCATTGATAAGTTTCACTTTGTGTTATATTTTCGCGGTCCGATTCACGCATACGGAACTCACGGTGTCAGTTTTTCGGACAGTGTGAGGACGGGGTTGGGACTTCATTATTCGCATGCTGGGATCCCAAGCTGGTGGTACACTCCAACTATCTTCTCTATTGAAATTATGATTATTTTTAATTTCAATAGCCTCATGTAACATTCTAGGAATGAAGCGGTGTTCTTTGGCGAGGATTTGGGACTTATCAAATCTGATGTGGTGATTGGGTCCGTCAAGAGCGTGTTCACACACTGCCGACTTCGTTTCGAGCCTGTGTTTTACCTCAGCTATGTGTTCTTTCACCCGGTTCCTTTTTTTTGTTTGACCTACCAATGTACGGAATTCAACACACAACACCGGGGAACTTTTATCAGGGAGGAATCCGATTGACAGACCTATCCACCGCTGGCTAAGCGATAGTCGTGAGTATGGGTCGCCCAGCGCTAATGGCACTGCGAATACACTTAAACTCCCTAGTAACTCCACTCCCCTTCGCAGATCCCTGGGCTCTGCCGAGGCAATTTCACCAGCCCACCCCTTAACAGGGAAACTGCTCTGGGTTTGAATTTGCGGATGCGGAAGATTAATTCATTTATATGAATTAAATACTGAAATAAGATACGTGAATCAGTCTTCGCAGTTGTCAATTCTCATTTTATCTACGTCAACATCACACACAAAGAATGGAGATGTCCCAAAAATGTATGGAGGCCCGGCCAAATCTATTAAAAAATGTGCAGAGCAGTGTTCAATTGTCCATTTTCATTTTATTTTTTTGTTTCGTGCTACTGAACTGGCAATGATTCCGAAGATCGGCACGCGGGCTCTTGACTAAGAAGGGGGAAAAGGTAGAAAACCTCCTCAGAACACTCTCCATGATAAAGCCTATAGAAGGCGCTAAGCGATGACGACGGAATGAAGAGGCTCCAGGCTGTTCGTGACCTCTACGTCGTCAATGATACGGAGACGGCACGACGGCGACGTTGCAATCTGTCCAGTGCATCGAGGAGTTACTTGGCGGAGCCATCCCACATGTGCGAACAATATTCAACGCAAGATCAGACCTGAGTTTTGTATGGCAGGGATAATTGGTCAGGCGTGAAAAATCGACGCACCTTGTTCAGGACACGGAGCTTCCGTGAGGCTGTTTTAATCACGGTTTCGATATAATACCTCTGATCACATCAGGTGAAATTTGGTGTGGGAGATGAACAGCTCGGTGGCGTTATTGGTTTCAGCGCTCTGGTTTCGATACGAAAATCAAACTTTCGCCATGGTCGATCCAGGGATGGGTCAATCAAAGTTTGTTATCTCGAGCTCCTCCGTGCTTCGGAAGGCACGTTCAGCCGTTTGTCCCGGTTGTTCATGCCACCGCTTTAACCCACCAGCCCGCATTGGGCCAGCGTGGTGGTGTGATGGCCCAAACTCCTCATGTGATGATGATGATAGTTAAATGCCGAGGGAACATAGGGTGCTTTTTGGCGCAATAACAGTCATGGGATAAATGGGCATTCGTAAATATCCGTATAATGTCCCAACACTAGTCATCTCGAGTCAATGTCAGAGTCAATGTCAAAGATAAGTTGTTCGAGTAAGGTGTCCGCTAAACTGGTGTATAGAGAATGCGAGTGTAAGGGTCAGCCAATTCTAACTAATATTATAAATGCGTAAGTGAGTTTGTTTGTTTGATACGCTTTCATGCCTCAACCGTTAAACTGATTTAGATTAAAGTAGATATTCTTAATTTTGATTGTAACATTATTATAAATGTTTGAAAAATTATTTACTACTAAAAATCTATCTCATCATCATCATCACCAGCCTATATACGTCCCGCTGCTGGGCACAGGCCTTCCTACATGGGAGAAACACATGAGGAGCTTGGGCCATCACACCACCACGCTGGCCCAATGCGGGTTGGTGGGTTAAAGCGGTGGCATGAACAACCGGGACAAACGGCTTAACGTGCCTTCCGAAGCACGGAGGAGCTCGAGATAACAAACTTTGATTAACCCATCCCAGGATCGACCATAGCGAAAGTTGCTTTGATTTTCGTATCGAAACCAGAGCGTTCAAACCAATACGCCACCGAGCTTCTCGAAAAATTTATCCAAACTAAAAAAAATTACGTACTATGGGGTACGTTAGCTCATAACGTAAATACACTTAGACTAGAAGAATTTCACAAGGACATCCCAAGTTCTGGGTAGCTCAGATGGTAAGAGCAGTCGCCCGGATTGCAAAAGGTCCCGGGTTCGATCCCCGCCTCAGGACGTGAAAATTTTCTAGTTTAGATAGATTTTTAGTCTTAAAGATGTGGCAAGAATTAATTTATTCAAACTACCTACATGATTTTACAAGAAACGGAACGCAGCGTACTAGAAAAAGCAAAAAGAAACTTGTCAACCAATACCCACTCGATGTCGATTCATTCGTTATTTCTCGACTCTTTGAAATCACTGTCATTGCTCTCTCTCTCTTCTTTCTACTGTGCTAGAAATCAGTCGTACGTAATAACTTCGTAGTGAAAAGAATTGAAATGAATATAACTTAAATTTGCATTTCGTAATTCAGTATTTTATTCAGCTCCCCAAACCTATAAAAACTAACAGTATATGTAGAGTATCTCAAAAAAAGAGGAAAAATCTCCTGAATCCATGAAAAATACTAATAATTCGTTTTGATGCACAATTTGTTTGTACAAAAGTACAAACAAAATATTTCGTCAATTTCACCAGTATTCACTAGGGCAATATGTGAGCGACATAGAAGTCAACTAAACGTCACCAAAGTGACATACGCGCCATGATGAATATTAGACTGTGTTGTAGTTTTTTCGATGCAAATTCTTGTTATGTTCCACGCAACAAAGCAAATAAAAAGAAAATGGACAATTGAACACTGTTCTACATATATTACCCTATCTTTCAGAATAGTGTACGTATGTGGCCGAACCTCCAAACTTTTTTGAAACATATCTTTTAGTATGGAGAAAATTTAAAAAACTGATAAGAATATAGGATACTTTTTGAAGCGATAACCGATATCCACGCAGACGGAGTCACGGGCAAAAGCGTGTCAATCCACATGGTACACGTTTAACTGTTTATAATATAGGTATATTTTGACAATTACTAATAGTAATTTTTGTCTAATATTGGGGCGACTAGACACGATGTATGAAAAGTGTTCAGGTCTTCGACAAGAAACGAGTGCTTTTGGTGTGCCAAAATTCGCAGCAGAGTTGCATTTTATTCACATGGTAGGCCTTTGGCAAACTTAAATTATATTTCATCATTATTTTGAACATAATTTTCATTTTTTTAAGAGAAGTATCTCTCAGAGCAGAAGTGCGATCTAGAGTGAGTCCACTTTATTAAAAAGCAAAGATCCGCAGAATAACTATGCGCTATGGTCACCGAACTCACCGACATAGTCCAAAGAACTGGCCACAATGCAAGGACTGACAGTTATTTACTAAACACACATACCTATACATATAGAAAACTACAAAATCTATGAATGCATTTTAAGGCTTTAATAATTAAAAAATTTACAGCTCTACTTCACTATTGAAACCATAAATAGTTTATAGGTGTATTTAAGTTTATTTGTGCTTAATTTCCTACATATATAAAAAAATACCTTATCTGATTTTTCTTTTATTGTAACCTGGAAAAGAATGGTGAAAATTTGTATGTATCACACAAGAGTAAATTTTTTATAGTGTTGCGCCTTTTAATCACTCAGTATACTTTAGAATGACTCATTACGCTCATCCAATTGTAGACTCCTTAAATAGTTCTCGACAATAAGCACTCGCGTCAAAAGCCTTAAACTACTTGTATAAAAAGCAGAAAAAAAATAGAGGGAAAACATCCTTACATGCTTCAAAAATGCTCTTATGGAATGGATCCAGGGATGATTCAGGAATTTGGGAGTAGGAATACCTGCAAACAGGACGTTGCTAATATAAAGTATTGTCTTTTAAACCTGGCTAATAAAATAAGTGAATGATCAAAAAGTATTAAACAGCATAAAATAATTCAAGTGTTGGAGTGTCGACACACCAGACGTTTTGAAAGAAAGAACGGCAATGTCATATAACTCTTTACAAAGCTAATTAAACAAGCTTCTCTGTTGTAAGTAAATTAGATTTTAACCCCGTAAGCGGCGTTATCCCACCGGAGGGTTTTGACAATTGAAAAATCTATTGTCTGGAATCTGATGGTTGACGGGTTAAGACTCCCGTTACTCCTTCAAGCAGAAACTAAACGCAAATCTCCTTTAGTCTCTCTTTTTTAGATTCGTAACACATCAGCGTAAACGAATGAAAAGTGACGAAGGTGAAAGATTTAATCCAACAAATAGTCTAGAACGGAAGAGTTTTTGTGTGATTGGTATATCAAATGAATAAGATATTTTTGAAAGTGGCAAACCATTTCTATGAACTAATATAGCCCATGTTTTAATTTATTGCCGCATTGACGGCACTGCCCTGTATAGTACTGGTTTATGGTTATTTAATGAGCACACAATCTATCTATCTGATATTCGGACTTCCTTTTTTTACTAGTGATGTGCGGGATATCCGTTTCCATATCCATATCCGCGGATAAGAAAGTTTTTTTTTTATACAACTAGACGACAAACAAGCTGACGGCCCACCTGATGGGAGCGGTAACCACCGCCTATAGACACCTGCAATAACAAGGAAAAATCACTTGATATTGCAGGTGCTATTCACAATTAAATGCTAGTGACTCACCCATCAGGATGCCTGGGTGTAGCCGAAAACTGAGGCAGTTGATGTTCTCATGGCAGTTCACAGTAGACTTGCAGTCGTCACCGAGTTGCTGCCATACTTTGCTTCTGAAAGAAATACTTGTTTTTATTACTGATAGCAAATGACCCCACACGACCTGATCTGAAGCTGTAAGAATAGTCCATACGCGAAGACAGCAAGTGCAGCTTAAGCTAACTGTTCTAGCCGCCTCCACCTGTCTTATAAGGTGCCTACTCACACCTCTTTTGAAGGAACCTAAATTATTTATTTAACAATTAGTGTACACAACATTAAAATAATGGACAATACATTTTAGGAAAAAATGTACAAAGGTACTTCTTATTTCTAAATAAAATCTCTTCCAGCAGTCCTACCACAGAGAAATGACAATGAAAAGGTAGAATCGGTATGTGCAATTGGACTTATAGCTATGTGCGGGGTGCGTGGAAGGAATTCCATGTTTTGGCAGCAAAACAAAAAAGAGTTACTAAAATACTAAATTTCTTTACGCTGAGGTTGTTAAGGTGGAGACACTGAGACACTTCTTGCCGCGGCTGGGATGCTCTTCTTCAATTATCCACTCATTTCTGTCCTAAACATCCGCCAATCATACCTACCGTAATTAGCGTAAATAAATACAACCTAAAATATTGATTAAATACCGACGCAATTATCATTAAAATGCAATTCACTGACAAAAAATTCTGAAGCCCCATTAAGGCGGTTTCCAGTCTTTGGATGGAATGTCCGACTGTAGAAGGATATCCTCGTTTTGGCACTTTCCAGAAACCAAGTTAGATAAAGAAATAATATCACAATTCAAAACGGGACGTTCCATTTCAATTCGCAAAGCGTATATTGATGATGTTATGGAATTTTTTTATTAAGGGGCTACCTCGTGCACACTAGCGACACCAATTGATTGTTATTAATTATGGTGAATTTAGAACATAATAAACAAAACCGCTTTAGAGAATTGCTAAAGAACGGTATTTGTAATTTTTAAAGATGTATTTTGTATAAAGTGTCTACCAATAAGTAACCAAATTTTTTATTATTGTTAAAAGTGGCCACTTTCGGCAATAATGAAAAAATAGGTTACATGTAGAGGAATATCTTATACCGAGCACATCTCAAAAAATTACAAATACCATTCTTTAGTCATTCACTAAAGCGTTTTTGTTTATTATGTTCTATATTCACCACAATTGATATAAATCAAGTGGTGTCGCTAGTTCCGACGAGGTATCGCCTTAAGCATTAAATAATAAGCAGTTACCGTAGCGTAGCCTAAATAGTGTTCCTAATGTCCGAAATAAAATTTTAGAGGCTGCTTGTGTTCCGTGTCAGTTAACTTTGAAAGTTTGACACTTTTTTGCCCACTTTTATTTTCCAATTAATTAAAACCTACCCCTGCCCTCTCTTCAGGGCACTACACTACACTTCCGGCATAGTGCTCCTTAAACTTGCTCGGCATGGAAATATGTTGCGATCTGAATTCCAGGAACTACAACGAAACCGTGATCAAAACAGCCTCATGGAAGCTCTGTTTCCTGAACAAGGTCGTTGATTTTTCACGCCTGATCAATTATGCCTGCTTTACAAAACTCAGGTCCAGTCTTGCGTTGAATATTGCTAGCACTTGTGGGATGGCTTCGCCAAGTACCTCCTCGATGCCCTGGACAGATTGCAGGGTCGTGCTGTCCGAGAACTTTTATTTGAAAAATGCATTTTTTCTGCAACTTTTTTAACACTCTAATCTTTTTTTTAGAAATTGTGTCTAAAATAGCAAGGATTAGTCTATGATAATAGGAGGTTTAATGACTAACCATTAGTCTCTATCATGTTGTTTTTGTTTATTTTTTTTGTTATTTTGATAATATGTTTTTACCTAATATTGTCTCCCTTTCAGGATCGCACTTTAACCAGGGCCACACTGTATACAGTGCACCAAAAACACTGGCATGAAACTGAGATGACAGTTCCCGATCACGAATTCACGACCACACGAAACCGGTTAAGTATGGATCAAAGGTGGCTATAAAATAACCCTCAAATAAACTGACCAGCCGAGAGAAACTGGGCAACAAACTGCAAAAGTACTTAAAGATAACAAAATGACAGCATTAGATTGTAGATTTATTTATATCTTTGAGATGTAGAGTGTTGTGTAAGTGAGACTCACAATTTAGTTGAGACTCGAGATTAAATCAGACAAATACAGACCGCACCTTTTGGGCCGGCAAGGTGGAGGCGGCTAGAGCAGTGTCTAAACTGCACTAGCTGTCTTCGCATATCGACTCCTCTTACCGCGTCTCATCAGGTGGTGTTGGGTCAATTGCCGTGCTTCTTATAAAAAAAACGTTACTTGAAGTATAAGTACTCTGATTACACTTATTGACATCTTAACATAGTAAAAATTTGCTGGCATTGATTTCAGAAATTGTAGCCTCTTTAAATTTGATATTTGTATGCCTTGACAAAAGTGGAAATGTGGTGAGACTAGAAAAGAGACCAAGAAAAAAACCAATGACTGTATCACTAACCTACATATCACAAATAAAGTTATTCTATTGTATTCATACTTTAAGGACTTTTTTTTATTCTTTTATTCTTATGGAAGCGAGCGTCACTCGGATTCAATTCAATTCAATTCAAACATTTATTGCATACATGTTGTTTACAAGCTGTATGCAATAAATGCATACAGCTTGTAAATAAGCTGTATGCATTTATTTCTCAAGCAAAGAGGAAATGGCTACGATTATGTCACAATTTTGTCTGTTTCTCTTTACAATTTTTTGAGTTTAACAATGATATCTAAACGGGACTCCCTTATTTCTAGTGTTTTGTGTAGTATTTAATTTGTAGGTTGCAAAATGTTCACATACTTATATCTACCTCCTTTTTATACAAGCACGACAAATGACCCAAGACCACCTGAAGTGGTAAGAAGAGTCCATATGCGAAGACAGCTAGCGCAGTTTAGACACTGTTCTACCCTGCCGGCCCAAGTGGTGCTTTTTCACGCCTTTTTTGAAGGAACCCATGTGCTTACCAATACATGTACGATTACGTATACTCGTAAGATTCTATACTTTTGTGATGGAAGAGGTTAGACCCATAATTTTTATTTATTGTGGATTTTAAAAAATTTCAAACTACCATTATTGACGCGTACCTACAGGTAGAACCTCGACAAGTTTGTTGCCCATTCTTCGCAAAATAAGACCCCTTGGTAGATTTGCTAATGGATGGGTTTAGACTAGTTAGGATTGACGTTCAATAAGGGTATATTTATATAAGTACCAAAGATGAACCATAACTTTAGTCTTTTTACTTCACCCACAACCACATAACAGACGGTAGACTTATAATTATCTCGAGTTGCTTTTAATCAAAATTAGTTAAATTAATAAACCACCCGGCACTTGATAATAAGAAATAGTAGATTGTGATAGAATACCTTAGGCATTAAGTCCGCCTATTGTAAAAAAGATTACACAAATAAAAAATAAGAGATCAGTTAACAAATAGAACAAATGAATACGTAGTTTTTTATAAAGTCTGTCGTCCATTTGTTAGGAAATAGATTGCGTTTTTTATTATAGTGAAATTATTTATTTTGCAAGTAACAACTTACCGACGAGACAAATTACACTTGATGCGCTGTCGACTGTACAATACAGATGTCAAACAAAATAAATAAGTTCGTATATATTAGCATGCAAAAATGGATACGTGGTAAGAATCGTGCTGATAACATAATTTAATCTAGATTCAATAAAATAAAAATTAAGCATAATTTATAATAAATTTTATTATTAAAATTAGAATAATATATTGTCAATGTTTATCAATTAAATTAAAGAAATAAAATGTCAGTGTTACAATTACGCAATGTAAATAAGATTACAATAATCAACTTAGATCTGAACAAAATTGACACGCTGGATGGATAAAATCCAAAGTAAAAAAATAAAATAAAAAAGAGTCATTATTTAGATTAGAATTAGTGAGTTATCTACTCAACTAAAACAATCAAAAAATTATACATATTATTATCACACACAGCAGTGTTTATCATTGTAATATCATTTTTATCAATAAACATCATTTTATCATTTTATTTTCAACAATCACTCAGTATGTATGTTTTGTATTACGAGTCTTCAAATGGCCTTTCATTATTTTTAGCCTCTGTTGACAATAGCCAAGTCCGAGCCAAAGATGTAAGGGACTTTGTCGGCAAGAAGACTCTCGATATCTAATACAGTAGAGTCTCTGAAGTTCGACATCACTAATACCAAAGCGCCATATTCCATCATTGTCACATTTAACGATAACCCGCTAAAATATTATGTCATTGTTTATGTTTTTTTTTATAGTATCAATTCAATTATACAACACACTACCAGAAATACTAAACACTACTATTAGGCATTATCGTTAAAAAGAAACTAAGGCCGATATATTATATTTATATTTCTATATAAAAATTTGAATCCCTGTTTCCCTTGGTCACGCCATAACCTGAGAAGTACTTTACCGATTTCATTCATCTTTTTAATAGAAATTTAGTTCTTATTCTATTTATGGGGATGGGAACTACACACAATGTAAGTATTTTATTAGGGTTCCGTACCGAAAGGGTAAAACGGGACCCTATTACTAAGACTCCGCTGACCGACCTCGGTCTGTCACCACTGTCACCAGGCTATATCTCATGGACCGTGATAGTTAGACAGTTGAAATTTTCACAGATGATGTACCTAGGTATTTCTGTTGCCGCTTTAACAACAAATACTAATAAATATTTAAGGTGCTCCCATACAACAAACGTGATTTTTTTGCTTGTTTTTGGTTGATATCCATAACAGCCAACAGTCGACGCTTGTTTATAGATAAAGGTACGGAACCCTTCGTGCGCCAGTCCGACGCGCAGTTGGTCGGTTTTTTTATAATAACAAGATATTGGTAGGTATGACTAGGATTATGCCCAGCAACATTTATCAATGCCGTATTTCAGAATTCTCATGAAACGTATGACTGCACTTATGACATCATGCGTTTATAAGTCATATGATTTGATTGGTATCAGATTACCTACATGAAGACTACATTACCGTTGAGAAAAATGACTAAATAACCTTGCACCGAGGAGCTCGGTGGCGTAGTGGTTTGAGCGATTTTGTGACACGATGCCTACTATCGTAGTTATCTTTTCGATTGTTTCAAGCAATCGGTAGCACCATGCCTACTTTATGGAACCTTCGTAAATAACATCGCACTATGCCTATAATCGCAACTTGTCAAAAATTGATTTTGATAAATGATAATGTATTTAGTCGCAGTATGCCTACTTCATTATAAGTGCGTTCTTAGAATAGCAAGTTTTGCCTACAAAGTGTACAATTAAAAACTGAAGTAATTATTATTTTCGGAATTCTTTTATTTTATTTTATAATTATTGTTTCTAATTAAACTAAACTGACAATGCGACAAAGAGAAAGTAAGTCAGTCCGTTGATTCATTTGATCCTAATTTAATTTATTTGATACCTAATAAATGTATATTTCCAATCTGAAGTACCAGGCTACCATAAGTATATCAGAGAGAGGTTATTTGCTGTGCCCCTACCATTACGAAAAGTTAACTAAGGGATCATGCTACAAAATCCGCGCGCCTCTGGATTCGATTACGAAAACAATGCTAATTCCGCCATGGCCAATCCCGGGATTGGTAAATCAAAATTCATAATCTCGAGCTCCTCCTTGCTTAAGCTGTTGGTCCCAGTTGTTACTGCAATCGCTTTAACCCACCAACCTGTATTAGACCAGTGGGGGGTGTTATGGCCCAAACTCCTCGTGTGTTTCTCCGTTGTAGGAAGACCTGCGCCCAGCAGTGGGACGTATATAGAGGCTGGTGAAGGGAGTTTCCTGCTGGTTAGTAGTGCTGCATTGCTCTAAGTCAGCCAGGCCAAGGGCCAAATGCGACTTACAGCACCTCCGGTTAGCTTTATTTAGCTCTGCTTCGCACGTCAGAACTAGAATGCCAACAACTACCCACTTCTGTCCTACCAACCATCGTTTAACCAACCATCAAAACGATAGACACAAACAACTGACGTTCGGAACCATTTTTTTATATGATGAACGGTAAATGACACAAAGCCTAATGATAAGCAGTAAGAAGAATCTATATCATCATCATCATATCAAAATGTTGAAGTCCACTGCTGAACAAAGGCTTCCCCTATCGATATCCAAATGGAACGGTTCTGCGTAGCCTGCATCGAACGGGTCCTCGCGACCCCGACCAGGATCCAGAAGAATCCATCAGCGAGAACAGAAGACCAGGTTTTAACCTTATTTGTAAATAGATAGTAGTAAACTGATGTCTCCGAAGAGCGGCCCGCGACGGCGGAGGTGGACGGCGGCAAGGTGACAATCAATTTAGAGAACTCTTCATGATATGGCCAATAGAAGACACACGAACACACACACACACGCACACGCACACGCACACGCACACGCACACGCACACGCACACGCACACACACACACACACACACACACACACACACACACACACACACACACACACACACACACACACACACACACACAGAGACACGCACGGGGCACACGATTGCGTACTCAGTGCGTTGTCTGGGAGTTTTAGTAGTTATAGTATGTGTTCGTATCGATATTAACGCGCGGTAGGAGCAGTTCTCATTTGCGTATTTACGAATACAAACGCGCGTCCTCTGTTCGTTAAAATGCTCTTAATAACTTCATCCCAGAGACGCACACACGCTAGAAGACTTTAGGTTCATTCATTCCATTTGGTAACATACTACTTACTTGAAATACTTCAAAATGTAGAACATTAATTATATTTAGATTGATTAAAATGTGGCTTATCACTATTATTGATTGTGACATTGCTCCTTTGACCTTGTCCATCACACCAATAATACAACTACAAAAAATATTATTGTCGGACTGCAATCTTCAACAGAATACTTCAACAATCAGAAGAGTTACTTACCGCTGAATCATATTCATTATCACTTGGCTATATCAGTCCCACTGCTGGGGACAGGCCTTCCAACATGAGAGAAACAAATGAGAAATTTGGGCCATAACCCCACCACACTAGCACAATGTGGGTTGAAGGGTTAAATGGATTTCAGTAACAATCCGGACCAACTTAAGAAAGGAGGAACTTGAGATCACACATTAATTAAATTTTAAGTTCCTAATTTGATGTTTGCGAATACAAATTTTAGACTTGGACAGTATTTAATTATTTAATAGGACGTCAAATTTAAAGTGTTGGAGTATAACAATGTTAGTGATTTTAAAAACAAATAATCACCGAGTTATCATAGGATATAGGGCCTAATTCTGGGAACACACTTTAATTCTAAATTTAAGTACAGTATATCTCTTTCTCGCAATAAGTCAAAGGAAAAAGATAGCAAGAATCTGTTTAGAGCTGTCAATTAAATTTAAATAGATTTCATAGAAACCATAGACAATTTTAGACGGCATGTCAGAGGTGCCTCCTAAACACTGCATTTTAGCACGTTCAATAAGGTCGAAAATTGAATGCACCTTTCTAAATGTCAATTTATATAACAGCCATCCTTTTCGTATTTGTTTTGAAAGAAAGAAATAGACTGAACTTAAATTTAAACTTAGCATGTGTTCTCCAGAATTAGGGCCATAATGTTTCAAACTAAGAATAATGTTTATTTATTACATACCTGCTCATACTTTGCTGATGTGATAACATAATAACATACTAGATTTTCAGATAAATGTTTTAAAGCGCCACATCAATTTCATGTGACCCACTTCAATGAAAAGGTAGATAAAAACACTTATCAAAAGACAGAAACATGTAGGAAAATTGTGTAACCCGTATATACCGAATGATACAGCATTCCAAAATGGTGTCAATTTTAATTTATACATAATGTTTAATTTATTGCCTGTTGGCAAATGTTACTTTAACTTATAAGACATGCGTCCAGGCCAGTAAAGCACCAAAAACAAATAGGTCAAAGTTACCAAAAAAGCACACCAATGAATAAAGTTTAAATTAAGATATGCACATCTCGTTACCATGAATTATTTAAACATTTGAGAACTGTTTTCTTCTAAAATATAATAGCTTATCGTTTTATCAAATTCTGGCAATGTCAAGTCAGGCATGGGAGTGACACTAATATTTGCTGTATTATAAGTAATTTTTGATTAGAAGATGAGAACTGTCACTAAACAGTGATCAAAAGCTAACCACTTATCCAAATAACTGACATATCCATCAATACTGTGGCAAAAATACCTAAGAAACTTAACAAGCCACATTACTAAAGATACAGTTAATTGAGGGCAAGTAAACATTAATCATAGTCAATCATAAACCTGTTCTTGTGTTCATTTCTTAGCAACTAAAAGTTTGTATAAGAATTGAAACAGAGTGATCAGAGAGAAAAGTTAGAAGCACACACATGCTGTAAGCTGAAAATAATTTCAATTCATTCATGCTGTTTTACAAATTAATTTTACAGGTATATTTCTAAAACAGCATGAAATCTCAGCTGAAATGTCTCTAGATCTGACCTTCCAAAGTGTTCAATAGATAGGTACCTACATACATAAATACCGTTACGTCAAAAGGAAAAAGTCATAAATGAATAGTGGCTTACCAAAATTAAATCTCAAAGACTGCGATGATTCTCGATTAATTTTCTAGCTATTTTTATTGAAATTAACAATAAAATGTTAAATTAAAAAATTACAGCAATTTGACATGTCGGTAAATGGTCGTCGGCAAATTCGAAACGTCAAAGTTTCAACGTTCCATTTGACGCTGAGTTCGATTTGTACACTTGTAGTGTAATACTGAAACACTGCACATTGCACAATTAGCAAGCAATTATTAGTAAGCTTACTAATGAAAAAAAAACAATTCGTTTCAGTTTTTCTTACGTATCTGTCAGTTACTGTTAAAACCACTTTACCGGTTAAATAATTGTCAGTGGTGTCACGTTTTATTATACATATACCTGAAACCTGACCTTACTAATTATTTATAAAAATAAAGTTTACGTATGTTTTGTGTTTTTTTTATGATTGAGCTATGTGGACCTTGTTTATTAACTTAGTATATTAAGAGCAATCCAATAAAAATTAAAATATTTTAGCATTATGAAAATATCTTCCGTCTATTTGGCACTAAAACTCTAAAAATAATAGCCTTAATGTCAAAGAAAACACATCAGACCTCAGCATCAGACCCAGTTGTGTGGAACGAATCCATTGCAGAAAGCAATTCGTTCCACACAGCTGGGTCTGATGTGTTTTCATAAAACCTTTTAAGGCGCAAATTCAACAAAAAAAAATTAGAGTGCTTGGCGGGATTTGGTGGTGTTAGTCAAGATTTTTATTACAATAATTAGAAATTGTTTCTAAGCGAACTTTGTGTTCCAAAATTGGTGTAGTTTTATGAACCAAGTGTTTGTGTTGAAGAATTAAGTGATTAAGGTGTGAAAGACGATGAGAACTTTTTTGTGGTTATCCACCTCAACAAATAGCATCATAAATGAGGAGACTGTCATCATATATTTCTCCAAAGATACATTTTCCTAATTCTGGGCCTAATTCTGGGAACACACTTTAATTCTTTTATGTACAGTATATCTCTTTCTCGCAATTAGTCATAGGAAAAAGATAGCAAGAATCTGTTTAGAGCTGTCACTTTTTAGATAGATTTCAAAGAAACCATAGACAATTTGAGACGGCATGTATGGCATACATATGGGTGCTTCCTAAACACTGCATTTTATCACGTTCACGTTTATAAGGTTGAAAATTGAACGCACATTTCTAAATGTCAAAGTATATGACAGCCATCTTTTCGTATTCATTTTCAGAGAAAGAGATGCACTGAACTTAGACTTAGCATTCTCCAGCATTAGGGCCAATGTAATAAGTGAAGAAATAAAGCAATACTTAAGACATGTCTGTATGGACATTAGTTCCCTATGCCTTCCCATTAAAAAAATCTAAGACTTGGCTGTATGCGCCTGATCCCTTTTAAAAAAAATACACCATACGTCAAAAATATCTCGCGCGCCATTGTTCGCGCAAGACGTTTTTTGCATTGCATATTTTTATCACGTCAAAAAATTGAAATCACAGGTTTTTCGTGTAAAACTATTAGTGCAATATCAATATAATTATCCAAAAATGGGTCTCCCCGGTATGCCAGAGGAAAAGTTACCAGCTTGTTGGTCGGACGACGTCCGCATGAATGCTTTATTTGCACCATTTCGTATAAAGACTGCGAATCCTGAATCATGGGATATGAAGATGAAGTTTTGGTCTGATATGTTGAGACAGTGGTGTAAATGTAAAAAAGATCCTATAGTGTCTGCAGCGGATGCTAAATTCGCGTTCCAACGCAAAGGAAGGACTGCTGCGTGTATAGAAATTGTTGTTGAAGAATTGTTTCGGTAAGATAATATTTTTATTTTTCATCGTGAATCTAAAACAAATACTGCGCTTTGAAACCAGTACTTCATAATTTACCCAAACCTCAAATTTCATAATAATATATATTATGTTTCCGGAAATAAATCCCTGTTCTACAAACTAAATTTAGTATGCTAATGATAAAGTGTGAAGGTCATGTGCTAACCTGCGATTATTGATAATTTATCCATTCTAAGTTTTCTACACAGTCACAAATTTTTATTCTTATTTATTATGTAACAGCTTATATTGCTGAGTCCCATAAAAAATCAATAATAATACAAATAATTAATTGGTGATGCAATAGAAGTATAAAAATAACTCCAACAAGTAATAGTAAACATAACCTCAAGATAGCAGTTACATTGTTCAACACTAAGTAATGAGGAGAGAGTATTTTTTAATACTATTAGATGACAAACTAGCTGATAATCCCCTTGGTAGTAAGTGGTTACCGCAGCATATAGACACCTGCAATGATAAATGACTTGGTATATTTCAGTTGTGTTGTCATCCTGAGGTCTAAGATGAAATGCCTTCCATGCCCAGTTGTTACACTGGCTCCCTTTCCCTTAAATCCGACATGCAGTGAACTGTTTCACAGCTGAAATAAGAAAGGTTGTGGTACCTACCCAGACAACCCTCAATAGGGGCCGATCACCTGGAGTTATGGAATGAAGTCTTTTTCATCAAGGTCAAAACACTACAGCCATCTAGACTTTACGCGGTACTAATATTCTTTTAACTTTGCTGAATGCGTCCAATAGGCCGGGGGAATTCCCGTCTTTTTGTGAGTCTAAAAGTGTAATAGTGTCTTTGATTTTTATTGCGGTAGAAAAGTAAATGAGTTCAGAGTTGAGTTCAAAGCTGGGGTGGGCTGGGGGTTCTTCCGCCACTGACCAAGTGATTTTTTTATTTAAACTCAGATTTTCATAGATATACTTATAAACCTATTTACATAGGTTCAATAGTGGCCCGTGTGCAATATGATCATATAATGTAAAGCATCTTATCGTCTAATCTACAGCAACGGAGACCTTTCCCCTGTCTCAAAATACCAGCAGATCCTTTACAACGGCCCTGAGGGCTGGGTGCGTTGGGGCGCCAGGCTGGCATTCAAACCGGCAGCCATTGCGCTGACAGCTGTCACATCTTTACTACCTGCCAGACAGAGTCTAGATAGTGACGGGCTACCTAAAGCTAGCGTGGATGCAACACAGAGATTTGTCCTGGAGAGTGCTGTCAAGGTAAATACTGCCCTCATTTTAAATTTAATTTTTAATGATATTTTTCTATCACAAAAATGGTAACAGTTATTATTGTACAATGTTGTTAAGTTATTTATAACTAAATCCCAATACAGATGTAGACAAAAATTATGTTACTTAAATTAATAAGGGTTTAATAAAATTCCGCTTACTGATTGGCATGTTGCCTAAATTTGGTGCTAGTTTTCACGAATTCAGAAAATATATGCTACTGTTACCCATAAAAACAATTCAAACTTAAAAGATATGGTATTTTGTTGAAGTTGCATTGTTTAGAAAATTCATAAAAATAGACCATTGTTTTTCAGAATTTATCAAACATGTCAATTTTAATAAATTGATGACATCAAATAAATAACTATTATTATAAGAACTATGAATAAAAACTTACATATTATTAATTTTGTCAGTATAAACATACATTTCTTCATAATATAGGAACATGTGATGTCACCTGTTCCGTAGTTTTCTATGGAACGTTTTTGGATGACTTGCTGAGACACATCAAATATGACATGACATGTTAGACAATAAATTTAAAATCATGAAAACTAGTCAGCTGTTCCATACAGTAGATTAATCATGTCAAAGATACGGCCCGCACGCCGCATCCGGCCCCCAGATCTTATCAATACGGCCCGGGATCGCAATTTGCCACAAAAAGAAAAATCATGTTTTTAGAGCTTTTAGACTTCACACGATTCCTCTATGGAAGTTTTTAAATTTTTTTATTTGATTCTGGCCCGCCTACACATACTAAATTTAATATATGGCCCTTTGCAAAATTGTGTTTGACACCCTTGCAGTAGATATTACAATTTGTATAAAACAGCTGATTTCTTAATCGCGATTTAAAAATTATTTTCTAGCAAATCATGTTTAGGGTGACCAGTACTCTCGTCCGCCTTCGTTTTCGAGAGCATCTCCCTTACACCCTGTATTATATTATCACTATATTTAAGAAACTATTGATCTTAGACATAATATTTCTTTTGTAATATTTCTATACTTTATTTATGAAATAAAAAAAGTTGACAAGTACCCTATTGAAATAAATCAAACAATTTAATTAAACTTGGACAGGAGCAAGCAACAGAACTACTAAACACATACCCTTCTAACCGCGAACGTATTGGCACCATCGATGAGCTCATGAGGAACTGTAGCTGGCAGCACGGCAGGGAGACGTTTGAAGTGCTGCTTGGCTACCTGGTGGTACAAGGCACCGCTGTCAAGAAGGATGAGGTGGTGAAACTTGGTGAGTACTCTGCTACCTTTGGGCTTATTTGACCTTTGTTCCCGTTAAGTCACACCATTTTGTGTCACAATGTTACTCAACGGCAAAAATATTCCCGATGAGTAACACCGTGACTCAATGCCACTATTTTTTCCCCGTTGAGTGACAGTGTAACTAAACAGAACGCTGTTAATATGTCCGTAAATAACACTAAAACAAGATATTATGTAACATCTTGTTTATTGAGCGAGGTAGCAAAACATAAAGTGAACTTACAAAACTACCCACTACTTAGTTGATCTTATTCAGTCAATAAAAGAAACAAGTACCCACATTCCAACAACACAATTACACTGATGTATATGACAGCTGTATTCCCGTTAAGTAACACCTTAGGTAAAATCATTGTTCAAATTCGTATGTATGTAGCTGGATCATTCCCTAAAGTACCAGGCTGCCATAAGTATATGAGAGATTACTTCAATTTCAATTTCAATTTCTTTATTTACCGTTTGTTACATTACGCAACTTAGGCATTATTTATTGTACCCCTACGATTATTATATAAATAAAATAAGAGTATACTAAACATCTCCTACATATATATGGTACATACGGGAAAAAATAGTGGCATAGATTACTCATCGGGAATATTTGTCCCGCTTCGATTTCCCGACAACGCACCTGCAATATCAAGTGATTTTTCCTTGTTATTGCAGGTGTCTATAGGCGGCGGTAACCGCTTACCATCAGGTGGGACGTCAGCTTGTTTGTCATCTAGTTGTAAAAAAAAAAAACTTCAAGCGTAACAGTTTCACCTTGAGACTGTGGCGTGCGTGTACGCGAGCCTTACGCAGTTCATGTTTATAGAGCTTTATATTCCGCGCCAACCGCGGAGGCGCGAGGGCAGCGCGGGACGCTTACCTACAGGACGAATGCGAAGTCTAGAATGCTCCCGCGCTTGTGTGCCTTGTTTTTGGTAACTTATAATCACTGTAGTTTTGTGAGTTAATAAACAGTTTAACAGTTAATCGGGCCTGTTCTTTCTAAACCCACAGCACTTCCCAAGTGCTACAAGACCTTATTGCATTCAAAATAGAGGTGGGTTTCGTACTGAAACTGTTTCTTAAAGAAATAGCGGGGTTTCCAGGCTAGCCTTATACCAGTTTAGGGCATATTTATCTTGATAATTAACCGACTTCAAAAACGAGGAGGTTCTCAATTCGGCCGGTATGTTTTTTTTTTTTTTTTTTCTATGTATGTACACCGATTACGCCGAGATTACTGATCCGATTTACGTGATTCTTTTTTTGTTCGATGCGGAATAGCTGCCATTTGGTCCCATAAAATTTTTTTCAAAAACAGTTGGGTACTTTGGTTTTAAATTAAAAAAAAACTGAAATTATGAAATCGTCTACATAAGCGAAATTGCGAATTTTTGCTTTTCCAATCACTTTTTAGTGAAACGATACGATAGTAGGAAACAATATAAGTTGACGGTCACCCATCTAGCTTCGACCGTAGAAAGTTATCACTAAAAATTGTGAAAAAAAAATTTTAAACAAAAATTAAAACCGACTTCAAAAAACTGAAAAGGATGAAATAATTAAATTTAAGTAGGTATTCACCCCCTAGAAACATATTTTTGGAGTTGGTGCTAAATGGTTTCCAAAAACAATAGAAAGTACTTAAATTTAATTATTTCATCCTTTTCAGTTTTTTGAAGTCGGTTTTAATTTTTGTTTTTTCAAACCCTGGTCCCGGGTTCGATCCCGGCAGGAGCAAATGTTTGGATGATGAGTACAAGCATTTGTTTACGAGTCATAGATGCTTATAAATTTATTTAGTATACTGTTTATTTACATACTAACTGTGCCCGCGACTTCGTCCGCGTGGAATATTGACTTTTTCCATACAAACTACCTATTTCAACCTCTTACAGTCCGTTTTTCGCATTAAAAAGTAGCCCATGTCCTATCTCGGACTCTAGACTATCTCTATACCAAATTCCATTTAAATCAGTTCAGTAGTTTAGGCGTGATTGCGTGTCATTAGGTACTTATTTGTACGTTAATATACCTTTTTTATACTCTGTGAGACACTGCGCTGCTAAATACTATTACTGTGTAATTAAACATTGTAACTTAATAATTGAAAAGAGTGACTACACGAGTTTCTTGCCGGAATCTTCTCGGTAGTTCAACTTTTGGAACCGGTGTAAATTCAGACAGACTGACTGACGGACAGACAGACAAACTGACTGACGGACAGACGGACCAATAGACAGACTGACATTATAACATTCTTAGCTTACGTAGATCCAGATAAGACAGAGAGACAAACATTATGAAATTGTTAGTTAGTTAATATTATTTTTATGTGATAGACATAAGGGGTTTTTTTGACATTTCGAAAGTGCTTCTTGGGGGGCCTAATTGAATAAAGATATTTTCATTTCCATTTTAATGAACACACAGACTGATAGAGTTACTTTCGCATTTATAATATTAGTATAGTAAGTAAGGAAGTAAGGATTATTATCAATATTTCTCACTTACCTAATATTCATAACACAAGCTCTTATTGATGTTTATTTTTGGGCTAGATAAGACATGTGAGTGTATGAATATTATTATTATTATAACTGCTGAACAAAGGCCGCTTCCATCGATTTCCAAATGGAACCGTTAGAATCAAGTGGATATTTAACATTAAAAGATATATATTTGTTGCAGCTGACCCGGACAAGAAAGTAAAGCCAGTGACAGAGACAGATGAAGCGCTAGTCAAACTGTTGTGTGCCGAGAGCCGCTTGGAAGGTGAATTGAACAAGCTTACCAGGGAAGTAGCCATCGCTCACGCAGACGCGAAAGCTGCTCTGCAATTGGGGAATAAACTCGCTGTGAGTATGTTGGAATGTTGTAATAATTAGCATTAGCAATTATATTGCTAAATTAATTAATTGCTAAAGGGCTATTAGCAATCATTAAATTAATCTTAGTTCTTTATTTTTGATTTGGACATTATTATAAATGTTGGAAAAATTACTTAGGAATTAAAATGTAAAACTAGAAAAAATTCACGTACTGAGGCGGGAATCGAACCCGCGACCTTTCGCAATCCGGGCGACTGCTCTAACCAACTGAGCCACGCAGGACTTGGGATATCCCTGTGAAATTCTAATTCTATTAATCTTAGTTGCTAAATTAAATGAATGCTAATTCACATCGATCGTCTACATTACTGTAACAAAAACACAAAAATATTAATTTACCTGACAACATTAAAGATGCCAACTGGCAACGTGATAATAAATTTTACAAATTGTTCAAATTTTTATAACTGCTTTAACAAGTGATTAATGATTTATTGGTTTGAGAAAGTCCGAGTTTTATTTATTTCTTCGCAAATATGTTATAAAACTTCGTATGACATACGTGCGTCGTACGCTTTGATAATTAGAGCCTCTGCTTTCTTGTAGCCCTCGCCTTCGACTCGGCTATAATTGTAAACTTACCGCACTTATACCATAATGTACTATAGCAGTGCAGAGAGCAAATTAAATATAGAAAAATGTAAAGATTACATTGATATAAAGTATCTTAACAAACAAATAATATGTTATGATAAGATTATTTACTTTATTTTAAGGATGTCCGACAATGCACAACACAATATAGGTATTATAATACACAAAGGTCAACAGTTAATACACAAAGGCCAAACACCTTTCATTACATAAGTGTAAATTAATAGTTACAAGTTCAAGTAGGTGTGAGTGTATAGATACACACACAAAAATAGTTTGAATTTGAACAAAACAATTTCTTAGGTATAACAATACACATTAAGGGGATACCTCGTGCACACTAGCGACACCAATTGATTGTTATTAATAATGGTGAATTTAGAACATAATAAACAAAAACGCTTTAGAGAATTGCTAAAGAACGGTATTTGTAATTTTTAAGATGTATCTTGTATAAAGTGTCTACCTATAAGTAACCAAATTTTTTATTATTGTTAAGTGGCCACTTTCGGCAATAATGAAAGAATAGGTTACATGTAGAGGAATATCTTATACCGAGCACATCTCAAAAAAAATACAAATACCATTCTTTAGTCATTCACTAAAGCGTTTTTGTTTATTATGTTCTATATTTACCACAATTAATATAAATCAAGTGGTGTCGATAGTGTCGACGAGGTATCGCCTTAAACAACAATAGTTGTGTGCGTTGTAGAAGTGGATGTATGATGATCAATATGATTATTTTCTATATGTTTCCAGGCTAAGAACCATCTTCGTAAGAAGCACAAGGCGCACCAACGCTCCATTCGCTGCGAGGCCACCCTGGACAACGTCCGTCACTTGTTACATCAAGCTAGAGACGCTGACGTCACCGCCGCCATTGTAGATACCTACAAGTACGTATATGGATGTGAGGCTGTCCTGCTCGCATGTATGGTGTTCTCTTTCACATGTATAGTATGGTGTTGTCTTGTTAATTTTTGATTTTAGCTTTATTATAAATGTTTGAAAAATTACTTAGTAATTAAAATAATATAAAACTAGAAAAATTCCACGTCCTAAGGCGGGAATCGAACCCGCGATCTTTTGCAATCCGACCACTGCTCTGACCACTGAGCCACCCAGGACTTGGGATATCCCTGTGAAATTCTTCTAGACTATCTGTATTTGCGTTATGAGCTAACGTCCACCCTACAATGTCGCAATGTTCTATTTCAACATCCGAAACGAGTATTTTTACAAATACCTACGATTCGGTTAAGTGCTTTCAAATATTCATAATTTTTAAATTTTAACATTATGGTGTTGTCTCTTTCACGCATCTGTTAACCCCCGAAGAAATAGGAGGGGTGTTATAAGTTTGACGTGTCTGTCTGTGTATCTGTCGCATCGTAGTTCCTACGAATGGATCGATTTTTTAAAAGCTTTTATTTAACTTGCTTACGTTCGGGTGGAATCTTGCTACTCGATTTTGAAGCACATATCTTCAACCGATTGAGCTGAAATTTTGTATACACGTTCAGTTTGGATGACAATACACGATAAGCTGTGTGACGTCATTCTGAATCCAATATGGCGGACCATCCAAGATGGCGGAACAGTTATTTTTAATGCATTTCTACAATATGAGTATCAAATAAAAGGGCTTGTTGAGAGTAACTCGAAAAATAATGTGCCGTCATTCTAAATCCGATATGGCGGACCATCCAAGATGGCGGAATAATTATTTTTAAAGCATTTCTACAATATGGTACTAGTTTATTTTCACAAGTAAATCCCGCGACAAGCTTTTATGATCAGATAAATTGTGTATAATGAGGTTATTACTTTATAGTTAAAATTTGAGAAGAAAATTTTATTTTCTTCTTTTTGTTAGAGCATTTAAATAACATATTTTTTTTAAAAAGGTTTTTTTGCTTTTAATTTTTAATTTAAAAGCTGATTATTATTTATGAAGAACTGTTCAGGCGTTTGATGACTATCACCTCATTTCCAACTTGACAAATGGGTTTTACTAACTTTCACAGATCCGATTGATTTGAAATTTAGTTTACTGTAACTTCGGTGGTATTTCCAAGACATGGTAACCTTGAGCTGATCCAGTACCATCAAATAGTCTGCTGGATGCTCAATTCTTCAGAAACTTACAGCAGATATAGCGTGTTTGGGCTCATAAGAATAGTCTCAATGAGTTGATGTTTGATAGATGATTAATGAGGCCGGAGGTCACTTAAAATTTTTATTCTTTTTTTTTTTTGGTTCATTCTCCCTGTAATGGTGTAACGTTTGGTGTTAAGGGAGGGTCCAAAAGAAATGAACCACCGGAATATGTCACTTTATGGTATATTTGTAATTAAAAATAAAGCCACACCGGCCCTAATTCTGGCGAACACATGCTAAGTTTAAATTTAAGTTCAATCTATTTCTTTCTCTCAAAATAAAAAAGAAAAGGATGGCTGTCATATAAATTGACATTTAGAAAGGTGCGTTCAATTTTCGACCTTATTGAACATGCTAAAATGCAGTGTTTAGGAGGCACCTCCGTACATGCCGTCTAAAATTGTCTATGGTTTCTTTGAAATCTATCTAAATTTAAGTGACAGCTCTAAACAGATTCTTGCTATCTTTTTCCTATTACTTATTGCGAGAAAGAGATATACTGTACTTAAATTTAGAATTAAAGTGTGTTCTCAGAATTAGGCCCACTGTAACAAGATAAATAAACTTAAAAACTGAACACTTGAAACACTGAATACACTGAAATACTAAAATAGGCTTATAAGGTACTTAAAAAAGTGCCTTGAAATTGAGCCCAGAAAAATTTTAAATTAAAATTTCCAATCCGGAATGTTACATTGTTAGGATAGTAATATATCGCCCAAGCTATTAGCAAGCGTCGAGAGCGAGACACTGATAAGTTAAGGAGGCACGTCTCATGGTCAGCAATATAATGATTTTGAATGATAAAACCGAATCAAGCGCCAAAGTATGAATTTGAATTTTAAATTTGGAAGGAGAAACGAGGTGCTATAACATGTTATATAAGTGTTCTTAATTTTTGATTTTAACATTATTATAAATGTTTGAAAAATAGTCGTTTCGGATGTTGAAATGGAATATTTCGACATTGTAGGGTGGACGTTAGCTCATAAACGCAAATACAGATAGACTAGAAGAATTTCACAGGGATATCCCAAGTCCTGGGCGGCTCAGTGGTCAGAGCAGTCGCCCGGATTGCGAAAGGTCGCCGGTTCGATTCCTGCCTCAGGACGTGAAATTTTTCTAGTTTTATTATATTTTAATTACTATGCTATAAGTGTTACAATGCTAACTGATCATTTTACGTGTATTTGTATTTCTAACAGGACCACATCGGAAGCAATGAAGAGGGGAATGAAAGAAAGCGGCATGACCGAAGACGCCGTACACGACACTATGGACGATCTCAAAGAAGTAAGTTTTTCATATAAATACGACATTCTCAGCACCAACAAGATGTAAGATATATAGATCCCTATCGCGTTGGCATAAGAGTAAGTTGCGTTCCTAATTCACACTAATTCATCAGTAACAACTTTCAAACAGAAATTAAAAGAGCACTACCTTTCGAATTGATTGTGTGTGAGTATTATGTATCTTTGTATTATTTTATATACATATTGTGTATTGTATTAATAAGGTAGTATGTATTATATGTATATTGTTATTTAATGATATTAGTATTTATCAGGTATCATTTGTTAGGTGTGATATTTAGTTTTTTTTGTCTCGTACACATTATCCCCGCTTGTATGTAATGTTTTACTAAGGCTAGGGTTGGCTGGAAGATATCTCTTTTACAGATAAGTTCACCCTTGTATATGTGTTTTCATTATGTTTAATTTTATGTGTTTTAAGTGTGCAATAAAGGATATATATAAGTCTAAATTTAAGTACAGCATATCTCTTTCTCGCATTAAGTAATAGGTAAAAGATATCAAGAATCCGTTTTGAGCCGTCAACTAAATTTAAACAGATTTCAAAGGAACCATAGACAATTTTAGACGGCATGTACGGAGGTGCCTCCTAAACACTGCATTTTATCACGTTCAATAAAGTCGGAAATTGAACGCACGTTTCGAAATGTCAAATCATATGTTATCCATCCTTTTCGTGTTTGTATTGAGAGAAAAAGATGCACTGAACTTAAATTTAGACTTAGTTACTAGCAACCCGCCCGGCTATCGTCGGTAGTCGCTCAAAAAAGAATCCTATGTTCTTTCCAGCGTATCAAACTACCTACATATCAATTTTCATCTATTTCGGTTCTGTGGTTTAAGCAGGAAAGCATAACAAACTCAATTTCGTATTTAAATAAAAAACGCTTTGCAAAGCACTTTTTTTTTAATGATATAGAACTTAAGTGGCATATTTTTTTTTTAATAAATGGCTAAATCCTCAACAGTTCAGGAATCTAGAGTTGTATACCTACACTTAACTCTAATTATATTTAAAAAATATTCTAAAAATATTCTTAATTTTTGATTTTAACATTATTATAAATGTTTGAAAAATTACTTAGTAATTAAAATATAATAAAACTAGAATGACAAATTTATGTTTTATTTGAGTTGAAATTTTTGTAATTTTATTCGGTAATATGTGTATTGTAATTTTATGTATTTTATCACATTCAAATTCCGAAATATAGTTATACAGGGTGGTGCTATTAATACGACAATAAATTGAAACAAGGGCTATATTCGTTCATAGAAATGGTTTGCCACTTTCAAAAACATCGTATTAGTTTGATAATTTCATGACATTTCTATGAAATAATGCAGCCAACGTTATATTGTTTCATAGAAATGTCATGAAATTATCAAATGTATTCGTTTGATATAGCCCATGTTTAAATTTATTGTCGTATTGACATTTTTTGATATTTTTAACCGACTTCAAGAAAGAAGGAGGTTATATGTTCCACTGTATGTATTTCTTTTTTGTATGTATGTTCACCGATTTCACTGTCAATTATGAACCGATTTTCAAAATTCTTTTTTTTCCCGATTTCTTTAGGTTCTAGAATCTTACAACGAAATTGAAGAAGCGTTATCCGCCACACCGACAGTTGACTACGACGCAGCGGACTTAGAGAGGGAGCTGAAGGAACTTTTGGCTTCAGACAAAAACACCGGCCAAGGTGAGTTGAGCTTTATTGTCACAGTGTTAGAGGTCAATCTGCTGTGTTATTTTAATTAATTGATAAACTTATATTATACTTATAACTAAGCAACATGCTTAGTTTGAATATGGCGCTATTTTTTACAAATTCGGAAATTGTACGCTACTGTTACCCATAAAAGCAATTCAAACTTAAAAGATATGGAATATTGTTGAAGTTGTACTGTTTTGAATATTCATAAAAGTGATAATTATTTTTTCCAAAATTTATTAAAAATGTTAAAATTTGATCGCTGCCATTAACTAAAACAACGTCCATTATGACCACTATGAATAAAAACATACATATTACATAGTCATATTTTCATATTTTTATTTTTCCCGTGGGGGCAGAAAATTTCGACTTGGTTTCGTTGGTGGTAGGGCTTTTCTAAGTCCGTCTGGCTAGCTATCTTCTATCTTACCTAGGTCTGCCGCCATAACAATAATGTTTGCATTGTTGTGTTCCGGCAGTTGGAGGTAAGATAGCTAGTTCCTCTGTGGTTGAGGAATCCAGGTGTAGCTCGCTTCCATCGTCGGCCTCACCATCAGTTGAGATGAAGACCAAGAGTTTCCCTGTTAGGAATTTAAAAAAAGTGCTTTACTATGTTTATAAAACAGAGTATTTTGACTTTTATATGGATATGTAAGAAACTTAGAGTACAAAAACACTTGGTGATACTGACCTTACCCAATGATTTGATGATCGGCTGGCCGAGTGGTCAGTGCCCCTTGCTATACAGGCTACGGTTGGGGTTCGAATCCCGGTAGGAGCGAATGTTTGTATGAGGACTACGAGCATTTGTTCACGAGTCATGGATGTTGATATATTTAGTGTATTTCTAATATTTATATACATATCATTATTTCTTCGTTATCCATAACGCAAGCTCTTATGATGCTTACTTTGGGCTAGATAATAGGTGTAAGTGTATGAATATTATTAATGTTGTAACAATTACAAATAAAGAAAGAAAATGATGAAAAAATTATATGCTCCAGGCGGGATTCCATTTCATTCATTTCATTTTCCATTTTATTTCTTTATTTGTAATTGTCACAATAAAGAAGGCGTTTAAACGCATCAAAAACATTAAAATGTGATTATTATTAGTACCAATCTAATTTTTCGAACGATATTTAATTAAGAAATTTCCTTTACAGACACAAAACCGACACCAAAACTCACGCCGAAAGAGAAAGCCGCGCGCAAAGTTTCCGAGAGAGATTTTGTGTTTGATGGAGAAGCGAGAGTGCTCGCTGAACTGAACGAGCTGGACATAGAGAGTGGAGAGCCGAGCGACGAGGAGGAGGAGAAGGAGAGGGAGAAGAGAACGAAGGAGGAGAAGAGGGAGAGGGTCGTCGTGGCTGAGAGCTGGACTGAAGGTAAGGTAGACATTGCTGTAAACGATGTTAAGAGAGGGAGAAGAGGACGAAGGAGGAGAAGAGGACGAAGGAGGAGAAGAGCGAGAGAGTCGTCGTAGCTGAGGGCTGGACTGAAGGTAAGGTTGACATTGCTGTAAAAGATGTTAAGAGAAGGAGAAGAGGACGAAGTAGGAGAAAATGACGAAGGAGGAGAAAAGGACGAAGGAGGAGAAGAGGGAGAGAGTCGTCGTGGCTGAGGGCTGGACTGAAGGTAAGGTTGACATTGTTGTAAAAGATGTTAAGAGAAGGAGAAGAGGACGAAGGAGGAGAAGAGGGAGAGAGTCGTCGTGGCTGAGGGCTGGACTGAAGGTAAGGTTGACATTGCTGTAAAAGATGTTAAGAGAGGGAGAAGAGGACGAAGGAGGAGAAGAGGACGAAGGAGGAGAAGAGTTAGAGAGTCGTCGTAGCTGAGAGCTGGACAGAAGGTAAGGTTGACATTGATGTAAAAGATGTTAAGAGAGGGAGAAGAGGACGAAGGAGGAGAAGAGAGAGAGGGTCGTCGTGGCTGAGAGCTGGACTGAAGGTAAGGTTGACATTGCTGTAAAAGATGTTAAGAGAGGGAGAAGAGGACGAAGGAGGAGAAGAGGGAGAGAGTCGTCGTGGCTGAGGGCTGGACTGAAGGTAAGGTTGACATTGCTGTAAAAGATGTTAAGAGAGGGAGAAGAGGACGAAGGAGGAGAAGAGGGAGAGAGTCGTCGTGGCTGAGGGCTGGACTGAAGGTAAGGTTGACATTGCTGTAAAAGATGTTAAGAGAGGGAGAAGAGGACGAAGGAGGAGAAGACGGAGAGAGTCGTCGTACCTGAGGGCTGGAGAAGAAGGTAAGGTTGACATTGCTGTAAAAGATGTTAGGAGAGGGAGAAGAGGACGAAGGAGGAGAAGAGGGAGAAAGTCGTAGCTGAGAGCTGGACTGAAAGTAAGGTTGACATTGGTGTAAAACATGTTAAGAGAGGGAGAAGAGGACGAAGGAGGAGAAGACGGAGAGAGTCGTCGTAGCTGAGGGCTGGACAAAAAGTAAAGTTGACATTGCTGTAAAAGATGTTGAGAGAGGGAGAAGAGGACGAAGGAGGAGAAGACGGAGAGAGTCGTCGTAGCTGAGGGCTGGACTGAAGTTAAGATAGACATTGCTGGAAGCGATGTTTTTTTTAAAGTCTAACAATTGGTCTGACGCAGAATGTGCACTTCGCAAAGTGAGCACTCACCACAATATGCACATTTCGCAGAATGTGCATTTCTCACAAGGGGCACTTCTCATTATGTGCATTTCTCAAAATGGGGTTTTCGCAAAATGCACACTTCACAAAATGTGTACTTCGCAAAATGTGCACTTTTTTTTTTTTTTTTTTTTATACAACTGGATGACAAACAAGCTGACGGCCCACCTGATGGAAAGCGGTTACTGCCGCCTATAGACACCTGCTTATTGCAGGTCAGGTCGTCGGTCAGGGAAATTCACTTGATATTGCAGGTGCGTTGTCATCCTGAGGCCTAAGATGAAATGCCGTCCATGCCCAGTAATTACACTGGCTACCTTTCCCTTCAATCCGAAACACAGCGAACTGGTTCACGGCTGAAATAAGAAAGGCGGTGGTGCCTACCCAGACGACCCTACATACGGGCCTACCACCTAGTATATGACCTAGGATATGACTAAATGTCTTGTGTAACAAAGGTAAGTCCCAAAATAAAAAAGATATTGTTCTGTATGGGTACTGGGTATTTAAAACAAAATAAACACTTTTACAAAGTAATCATTTATTTAATTAAACAGTATTAAGTCCAAGCTAAGCTAAAGATGTGTGAGGTCTAGCGTTATCATGATGAAAAACCACACCCCTTCTGACGAATAATTCCGGCCGCTTTCTCTCAACTTCTTGCTTTAATCTCATCAGTTGTTCGCAGTAGAGTTCAGAATCGATGGTCCTGCCTGGTGGTAACAGCTCATAATGAATAATGCCCTTCCAATCCCACCACACACACAGCATCACCTTGTAGCGAGTTAACCCGGGTTTCGCCACAGTCTGTGAGGCCTGACCGGCCTTTGACCACGACCTTTTTCGCACGTTCTTGTCGTACGTGATCCACTTTTCATCACCAGTTATCAGCTTCTTCAAAAATGGTTCGGTTTCATTACGTCGTAATAAAGAATCACAAATGAATACACGGTTCATTAGGTTTCTTTTAGTGAGCTCGTGGGGTACCCAAATATCGAGCTTTTTTGTGTACACATTTTTTTTTAAATGCGCCAAAACTGTTTTGTGGTGAATTCCCAGTTCTTCAGCTACGTCGTAACTACTTATATGCCGATCTTGCTCCAGTTTTTCAAAAATGGCATCAATTTTATCCGTAATAGGGCGACCAGAGCGACGTGCATCTTTGACATCAAAATTTCCGGATTGAAAACGCTTAAACCAAATTTGTGCTACTCTCACAGACACTGCACTAGGTCCATAAACATCGTAAATTTTTTTCGCAGCTTGCGTTTCATTTTTTCCTTTTTTGTAGTAAAATTTTAAAATGTATCGAATTTCTTCATTAGATTCACTCATCTTGACAGTACGAAAAACACATTTTCCTAATTTGAATTTGGAATTATCTTTTTTGTACATTATACGTATACATATTACTGTCATTTTATCTCCGTTATCTAGTATCCATAACACAAGCTCTTAATGATGCTTACTTTTGGCTACACAATAGGTGTGAGTGTATGAATAATTTTATTACTATTATCTTTGGAACCCATAATTATTATTTTTTGCTCTTTATTAAGGAAACTATAGCTTTAACAGTACTTTTGAATTTAAAAACAATTTGTGATACAGTAGCAAATAACAGTTTCCTCTGCTAGTTAATACACAAAGATTAAAGAGAAGACAGCGTAAGCAAGCTGAATAAACATAAATTACATTTAACAATCTTAACTACATTTTCACAAAAGATTTAGATATTAAACAATTACAACCGGACTGTTCATATTACTCTTGGACCATAAAAACAAGAGATATCACTACAGAACATTAAAAAAAAGGCTTATAATCTATGATATGAGCCATCTATACCTTAGCTTTGCATACATTAAAAATACTTTTAAAACTAAGAGTAATTCATTAAAAGACTGCTAAACCGCTTAACGTTCACGTGAAATATGTCTATGCCATTAAAGTTAGTATTAAATTCGTTAACCGATCTTACCATAAAACTATTATTACTATAATTATTACTACAAAGTGGTGGATTTTTTTTTTATATCGCGCGCCTGGCCAGGAGCATTCAAATTTAATTCTACTAAGCAAGCAAGGAGAGCCTAATGCAAGTAATAAAGCTGAATATTATATTTTTTATCTACAGAAAAATCTCAAAAACCCCAAAAGAAATCTCAGCCTTGGTACCCACCGGCATCCCAAGGCCTGAGGCCTGAGGAGGCTTGGAACAACAACCGCGACTCCCTCGACGAGTCCTTAGAGAGACTCGCCGGGAGCTACGGAGAGCTACGGACTGATGACAGACTACATCCAGGTACGTTTTAGAAAGGTTTTTCACTTAATAAGCTTACCGCCGCTCTATTTCGGATCTACTTTTTCTTTACAAATTGGTCAACGGTTTGGTGAAATGTGACCACCTGCTGAACAAAATCTCGTTAAATGTTCCCTATAAATATTTATAATGTAATTAATGGCTAACGAGAGTGGACTGTTTTTTTTATATATATGACTAGATGACAAACAAGCCGACGGCCCACCCGGTGGTAAGCGGCTACCGCCGCCTATAGACACCTGCAATAACAAGGAAAAGCACTTGATATTGCAGGTGCGTTGTCATCCTGAGGCCTAAGATGAAATGCCGTTCATGCCCAGTAATTACACTGGCTACCTTTCCCTTCAATCCGAAACACAGCGAACTGTTTCACGGCTGAAATAAGAAAGGCGGTGGTACCTACCCAGGCGACCCTACATACGGGCCTACCACCTAGTCAATTAGATTATGATGCAAACACGTATTTTACGATTTATAATATATTTTAGCAAGCAATACAGTGATAGATAGCAAAGGTAACACGTAAGTAACACGGACTGTAAGCCCAAGCCAAAAAGCAAGGGCATTCAAAAATATAGAGTAGTATAAAAAAATGGTATAAAATGGGGCGATAACCAGCCAGTTTCCAACAGTAATGAAATGAAATCGACGTAATCGATGTTCAAACTTGTTTCATGTACCGCGGAGTAGAACTAATCTTGGTTTACACCGACCGATCTCTAGAATATGCATCAGGTATAATATTACTAACGCGAAAACATCTGATATCGACATATTTAGCGATGACTATAAAACTTTTCAGCGGAAACGGCTGAAACGCATTGGATGTGCAAAGATTTAATAAATGTTTATATTTAAACATTATAATTGATCAAATATCATAGTTCTTAATTTTTGATTTTAACATTATTATAAATGTTTGAAAAATTACTTAGTAATTAAAATATAATAAAACTAGAAAAAATTCACGTCCTGAGGCAGGAATCGAACCCGCGACCTTTCGCAATCCGGGCGACTGCTCTGACCACTGAGCCACCCAGGACTTGGGATATCCCTGTGAAATTCTTCTAGTCTATTTGTATTTGCGTTTATGAGCTAACGTCCACCCTACAATGTCGAAATATTCTATTTCAACATCCGAAACGAGTATTTTTACAAATACCGACGATTCGGTTAAGTTGGGGCAGTGCTTTCAAATATTCTTAATTTTTGAATTTAACATTATTATAAATGTTTGGAAAATTACTTAGTAATTAAAATATAATAAAACTAGAAAAATTACACGTCCTGAGGCAGGAATCGAACCCGCGACCTTTCACAATCCGGGCGACTACTCTGACCACTCAGCCACCCAGGACTTGGGATATCCCTGTGAAATTCTTCTAGTCTATTTGTATTTGCGTTTATGAGCTAACGTCCACCCTACAATGTCGAAATATTCTATTTCAACATCCGAGAGTGGTCAGAGCAGTCGCCCGGATTGCGAAAGGTCGCGGGTTCGATTCCTGCCTCAGGACGTGTAATTTTTCTAGTTTTATTATATTTTAATTACTAAATATCATAGTTTCCATTTTAATTATATCCAAGATATAACAAATGTTGTGTATACCTATTATAGGCATTCATGTAAGAAATATGCATTTAGATAATTATTTTATAATAGAATGTATAGACTACAGGTCCATGTAAAAAAAATGGTGGGTCATTTGAACCACCAGGTATAGGTCACCTGGTTGCAAGATAGGGGGTTGCAACCCTCGATTTTTCCCCTTGTCGCATGATTTTTGTACGGCGTTGCGGAATAATGGATTAGAAGCAGTATTGAAATAGTATGAAACTGATGCCGTACAAAATCAAATGACCAAATTTAACCTGGAATATGTCGGAAAATAAAAAAAAACCGACTTAGTGGCGCACAATTTTTTCACGGCACTGCGCGTTTTCTTATTATTTTTCATGGATCTATCGATGGTAAGAAAGCCGTACAAAAATATATGACCAAAATGTACTCACTCTACCTGTACTTTTGAATTCTCACCTGCACTCAGTTGGACAGCTTACAAGTGACGGCATAGTGCTGAATCTTATTATTTTATGCGCTTATATCGTTCTAGATAGGTCACCTGGTGGTTCAAATGACCCACCATTTTTTTGATTGTGTACTTTAATAAATAAATAAAAAGGTATCTTTAGATTGATATATAGGCTGGTGTTATCTATAACACAATAAATTAAAACATGGGCTATATTAGTTTAAAGAAATGGTTTACCCCATTCAAAAACATCTTATTCGTTTGATAATTTCATGACACAATGCAGCCCACACTAAATTATTTCATCCAAATGTCATAAAATTATCAAATGAATACGATGTTTTTGAAAGTGGCAAACCATTTCCGAATTCCTAACCATATGGACTAATATAGCCCGAGTGAGTGAGGAGCTCGGTGGCGTATTGGTTTGAGCGCTCTGGTTTCGAATACGAAAACAAAGCAACTTTCGCCATGGTCGACCCTGGGATGGGTCAACCAACATTTATAATCTCGAGCTCCTCCGTGCTTCGGAAGGCACGTTAAGCCGTTGTTAACCCACCAACCCGCATTGGGCCAGCGTGGTGGTGTTATGGCCCAAACTCCTCTAGTGTTTCTTCCATGTAGGAAGGCCTGTGCCCAGCAGTGGGACGTTTATAGGCTGGTGATGATGATGATGAATATAGCCCATGTTTTAATTTGCTGTCGTATTGACGGCTTCGTGGCTTTAGCGCTCTGGTTTCGATTATGAAAACAAAGCAACTTTCGCCATGGTCGGTCCCGGGATGGGTCAATCATAATTTGTGATCTCTCGCTCTTCCGTGCTTCGTGGTGCACGTTAAGCCGTTGGTCCCGGTTGTGACTGCAACCTTAACCCACCAACCCGCATTGGGCCAGCGTGGTGGAGTTATGGCCCAAACTAATTCTAACATGTTTATGGCCCTAATTCTAGCGAACACATGCTAAGTTGAAATTTAAGTTCAGTCTATTTCTTTCTCTCAAAATGAAAAAGAAAAGGATGGCTGTCATATAATTGAGTTTAGAAAGGTGCGTTCAATTATCGACCTTATTGAACGTGCTAAAATGCAGTGTTTAGGAGGCACCTCCGTACATGCCGTCTAAAATAGTCTATGGTTTCTTTGAAATCTATCTAAATTTAAGTGACAGCTCTAAACAGATTCTTGCTATCTTTTTCCTATTACTTATTGCGAGAAAGAGATATACTGTACTTAAATTTAGAATTAAAGTGTGTTCTCAGAATTAGGCCCTATATGTATGAACAACAACTAAAATGTCAAGTACGAAATTTTAATTAAATTTTCGCACCTATGAGCAAATTGCCGTTTTAACCCTCAACGAAAAAAGAGGGGTGTCATAAGTTTGACGTGCCTGTCTGTGGCATCGTAGCGCCTAAACGAATGGACCTATTTTGATTCGTTTTTTTTTGTTTGAAAGCTGACGTGATTAGGATGGTTCTTACCTATAATTTATGAAGATCAGTTCAGGCGGTTGATGACTATCGGCTCATTTTCTACATGATAATAGGGTTTTACTAACTTTCACAGATCCGCTTGATTCGAAATTTGGTGTACTGTCACTTCGGTGACATTGCCATGACATACTAACCTTGAGCTGATCCTATACCATCAAAAAGTCTGCGAGATCCCTAATTCTTTAAAAGCTTACAGCAGATATAGCGTGTTTGGGCTCTTATGAATAGTCTTAATGACTTGGTGATAGATAGATGATTAATAAGGCCGGGTAACTGAAATTTTTTAATTTTATATTTTTTATTATGCAGCAAAAGCATGCTTCTCATGCTGGAAAAGTAAAACTAACTATTTTTAACCGACTTCAAAAGAAGGAGGAGGTTACCAATTCGACTGTATGTTTTTTTGTGTGTTTGTTACCCTTAACTTTCGACTGGGTGAACCGATATTGATGATTCTTTTTTTGTTCGGTGCGGAATAGTTCCCATTTGGTACCATAATTTTTTTTAACCGACTTCAAAAACTAGGAGCTTCTCAATTCGGCCGATATGTTTTCTTTTCTATGTATGTACACCGATTACGCTGAGATTACTGATCCAATTTACGTGATTCTTTTTTTGGTCGATGCGGAATAGCTGCCATTTGGTCCCATATTTTTTTTTTCAAAACCAGTTCGGTAGTTTGGGTTTAAAATAAAAAAAAACTGAAATCAGTAAGTCGTCTAAGTATGCGAAATTGCGGATTGTTGCTTTCCTATGAATTTTTTTATTGTGCTTAACGCAGGGGCCGAAGACTTTAAAAAATAATTCTTCCACCAGGTCAACCCCTGAACGTGGACTTCACGGCACCGCCGCGGCTCTACAACTCGGAGTTCCAGGTTCGAGACCACAAGTACACCGGCGGCGTGTGGCTCTACAACGACCGGGACGATAGCGCGCTCACTGCCAGCACAGAATATTTTGGGTATGATTATTTCAATACTCAATACTCAAAATCATTTATTTAATTGAGGTATAAATATCTTCTTAATTTTTGATTTTAAAATTATTATAAATGTTTGAAAAATTACTCAGTAATTAAAATATAAAACTAGAAAAATTTCACGTCCTGAGGCGGGAATCGAACCCGCGCCATTTCGCAATCCGGGCGCCTGCTCTGACCACTGAGCCACCTAGGACTTGGGATATCCCTGTGAAATTCTTCTAGTCTATCTGTATTTGCGTTTATGAGCTAACGTCCACCCTACAATGTCGAGATATTCTATTTCCACATCCGAAACGAGTATTTTTACAAATACCTACGATTCGGTTAAGTTGGGGCAGTGCTTTCAAATGTTCTTAATTTTTGATTTTAACATTTATTATAAATGTTTGAAAAATGACTTAGTAATTAAAATATAAAACTAGAAAATTTTCGCGTCCTGAGGCGGGAATCGAACCCGCGATTTCCGCCTCAGGACGTGAAATTTTTTCTAGTACAAATATCTCTTATGAACTCTCCCCACCCCCCCTCCCATTCCCCCTGCCTCACCGCTCCTTCTCTCTCCTTCCCCTCTCTATATGATTGCTTAAAGATGTCTCAAAAATGTATGTTGACTCGGCCAGGTCTATGTACACTATCCAAAAAAATAGGATAAAATATGCGGAGTAGTTTTTAATAGTCCATTTTCTTTTTATTTACTATATTTCATGGTACAAAACAAGAATTTTCATAGAAACAGCCAAATATTCATCAAGGTGCTATGTCACTTTGGTGACGTTTAGTTGACTTATATGTACCCGCCATATTGGTATAGTGCAGGGATGGCGAACCAATGGAAATATTTTGGGCACCAGACACATTTAATTGTTTGAAGAAGCTGGCTCATGCTATTTTAACAATAATTTCATCGACCTCTGCCTGCGAGTCATTATTTTCCTAGAAGAATAACGTCCGTATTCACAAACGACACTATGAGGTCTCACAGTGCCCGCGGACGCACAGTCTGCCAAATTCCTATTCATGAACAATACTTGAGTGGCAATCGGCACTATGCGTTTGTCATAATGAACACTTAGCTAAGGGAGCCTGATAGCTATATTAATCAACGCATAGTGTCGAGCTCACCAAAGAGAATGTAATCACTACGGAGTTTACGATAAAAAGCAAATAAACAATAAAATTGAAATGTCAGGCAATGAATTGAACTACGTAACACTAATCAACCAATCACAGAGCTATATTCAACGCTATGCGTCCGCATAGTAAAGATTCGTTTGAGTATTGTTTGTGAATTGAAAGGCTTGACATAGTGCACCCACTGAGAAATGCCTTACTTCGCATAGTATTGCTCCTTCACTTACATAAGTATCGTTTGTGAATACGGGTGTAAATCACAATAAAGACTCAGTTAGAAACTGACAGATGACTCCAGGTCAGCATGCATTATGCTAAAAGTAACATTTTACAATCCTAATATATGTTATTTGTCATCTAATCTGCAACAACAGAAGTCACACTAATTTTACTTTATTTAAAATTACTCGTTAATTGAAACATTGCAAAATGTTCCTATTATTCTGTAGTATTTATTACTATTATTTTTCCAATAATCACAAAGTCAAATTGATTTAATGGCACGTCTATGACCTCATTAAACATTTATTTAAGAAAAATGCCACGCTGGTACGTAAAGTTTCGCCATCCCTGCTATAGTGAATAGGGTAGTTGACAACTTTTTTTTTATTTCATAAATAAGAAGTTTATAACTTATAAAGAAATATTGCTAAAGAACTAGTATGTCTAAGATCAATAGTTTCACAGATACTACAGTGGTATGTTTGATGTGTTGCGGCGCATCGCCCAAAAACGCTCCATAGAAAATCTACGGAACAGGTGACGTCACATGTTCCCATATTACTAAGAAATGTATGGGCATACTGACTAAATTGATAATAACTATGTATGTAGTATGTTTTTATTCATAGTTGTCATAATAATAGTTGTTTTAATTGGTGTCAGCAATCTATTATCATAAACATTAATGATAAATTTTTGAAAAAAAAATATGATCATTTTTTTAATTTTCAAAACAGTACAACTTCAAAACTTTTCCATATCTTTTAAGTTTGAATTGTTTTTATGGGTAACAGTAGCGTATATTTTCCGAATTTGTGAAAAATAGCGCCATTTTCAAACTTAGGCAACATCCCAATTGTACGAGCGAGCATTGTCACCACAGCCAAGCGCGTACATTGTCATCTCAGAAAATTCACCTTTGACACAAATTAGTTAATTATTAGAAATTATAATGTTACCAAATCAGTACGCAATCATCAAGCAATCAAGTCGCGCGTACTCATATTCGATCTTACTTCAAATTTTCGTTCAATTCAATCTTACTAGGTGGTAGGCCCGTATGTAGGTCGTCTGGGTAGGTACCACCGCCTTTCTTATTTCAGCGGTGAAACAGTTCGCTGTGTTTTGGATTGAAGGGAAAGGTAGCCAGTGTAATTACTTAGCATGGACGGCATTTGATCTTAGGCCTCAGGATGACAACGCACCTGCAATATCAAGTGACTTTTCCTTGTTATTGTGGGGGTCTATAGGCGGCGGTAACCGCTTACCATCAGGTGGGCCGCAGCTTGTTTGTCATCTAGTTGTATAAAAAAAAACAGTTTTATCATTTTATCTAGTTCTAACCCGATCAGTGCATAACGGTGAATGTGATGTATTCATGACATCAGCCTATATACGTCCCACTGCTGGGCATAGGCCTTCCTAAATGGGAGAATTGAGAAATACATGAGCAGTTTGGCCCATAACACCGCAACGCTAGACCAATGTAGGTTGGTGGGTTAAAGCGGTTGCAGAAACAACCGGGACCAACGGCTCAACGTGCACTCCGAAGCACAGGGGAGCTCGAAATAAATAAAAAATGTGATTGACCCATCCTCGGATCGACCATTCCGAAAGTTGATTTTTTTTCACACACACGCTTCCTTAGTCCACATACCGGAAGACAATTAAATGTTGCCAGTTGCTGAGTTTACGTTATTATTCCAGGTCAGAAAGCCCGGGTAAGTCCGGGGGCAGCTTCCAAATGGCCCCGGGGGGTGAACGCAAGAAGCAAGGAGAGTGGCCCCAGGAGAAGGCGGTGGAAGACCTCGAGAGGAGACTCAAGAACTTGAGAGGATTCAACTTATAATATTAGTGGTAATTATACATAGGTTTATTATGTGACTGAGTGATTGGATGATGTAAATTATAATATCATATTTAATATATATTTCACAGCTGAGCTGTTCTTGATTTGATGAAAATTGGCAACAAATCACTGTTACAAAAGTGTTTTTTGTATGGAAGACGAGTAAACTCGTCCAACAGGTTTTTAGACTTCTGACACACAGGGCAGTGCTTAGTGATAGACATTAAACAGCATGTTCTCGTCTACTCCGCTTAAAACACATTCTACTGGACTAGTTAAGTCGTCGATTGTGAATGTCATGGTTTTTCTAATTATAAAATATCGCGCCAGAAAGAGACAGAATATCGATGAAATTAGTCATTAGATTAAGATAAAGAATGGCCACTTTTCGCCTGATCATGTTACTAGAATAGAAATAGGATGAATTTTTTAAAATAAGGTAATTTTAATGTGTTTTGGTTGAAGTAATTTTTTCACTTTACTGCAGTCGATGATAAACATAGAAAAATGTTTCGAAGTCACCTTTATCTTGTTACGTTCCATTTTACGTACGCTCCACGCTGAGTGGGCAATACTTTAAATTTTTTATCGGTGTTTAATTGTAAGCTATTTCATAATTGACGAAGCGTAGACGAATTAAAAAATTAGGAATATCTTTATGATGCCCAACGATGACGTCACATGGCAGCAGTAGTTACCAATATGTAAGGACGCATGGACAAAATTAATGATATCGTTTAGTTAGATGCTTAATTGGCATATTAAAAGTAACATTTATTGTAAATAAAGCGGTTTACGTAGTATTAGGTTGGGGAAAAAGTCTTTTCGAATTTTAGTATGTATGAACTTGTAATAAAATCTCTTTGGCTGTACTATTTGTATCTGGCTGGTTTTGGTATCATTAAAAGTTTTGATTTTAAAAAAGATAATTCCAAATTCAAATTAGGAAAATGTGTGTTTTTCATTTGTTTTTTGTAATGTCAAGATGAGTGAATCTAATGAAGAAATTCGATACATTTTAAAGTTTCACTACAAAAAGGGTAAAAATGAAACGCAAGCCGCGAAAAAAATTGCGATGTTTATGGACCTAGTGCAGTGTCTGTGAGAGTAGCACAAATTTAGTTTAAGCGTTTTCAATCCGGAAATTTTGATGTCAAAGATGCACGCCGCTCTGGTCGCCCTATCACGGATAAAATTGATGCCATTTTTGAAAAACTGGAGCAAGATCGGCATATCAGTAGTTACGACGTAGCTGAAGAACTGGGAATTGACCACAAAACAGTTTTGGCGCATTTAAAAAAAAAATGGGTACACAAAAAAGCTCGATATTTGGGTACCCCACGAGCTCACTGAAAGAAACCTAATGAACCGTGTACTCATTTGTGATTCTTTATTACAACGTAATGAAAACGAACCATTTTTGAAGAAGCTGATAACTGGTGATGAAAAGTGGATCACGTACGACAAGAACGTGCGAAAAAGGTCGTGGTCAAAGGCCGGTCAGGCTTCACAGACTGTGGCGAAACCCGGGTTAACTCGCAACAAGGTGATGCTGTGTGTGTGGTGGGATTGGAAGGGCATTATTCATTATGAGCTGTTACCACCAGGCAGGACCATCGATTCTGAACTCTACTGCGAACAACTGATGAGATTAAAGCAAGAGAAAGCGGCCGGAATTAATCAACAGAAGGGGTGTGGTTTTTCATCATGATAACGCTAGACCTCACACATCTTTAGCCACTCAGCAAAATTAAGAGAGTTTGGCTGGGAGGTGTTAATGCATCCGCCGTATAGTCCTGACCTTGCTCCTTTATATTTCCACCTGTTTCGCTCTCTTCAGACTTCTCTAGGCAGTTTCAGGTTAACATCACGAGAGGACTGCCAAAACCACTTGTCGCGGTATTTTGATCAGAAGCCTTAAAATTTCTATAGCAATGGGATCATGTCCCTACCTACAAGATGGCAAAAAGTTATCGTACAAAATGGTACCTACATACTTTAGTTAAATGTAAATAAACTATAATAAAAAATGTTTTGAATTTTCTTAAAAAATGCGAAGAAACTTTTTCCCCAACCTACCTATTATAAATGGCTTAAATGATTTTTTTAAATATTTATATCGTGATTTTTTAAAAAAAATCATGCCTCATAATCCTCATAATATCTACAAAAAATGTTCTTTGCAAAGAATTTTTATTTATAATAACTCATATTTTTTACCCCCGACGAAAAATAGGGGTGTTATAAGTTTGAAGTGTATGTCTGTGTATCTGTGTCAGTCTGTGGCATCCTCCTAAAAGAATAGACCGCTTTTTATTCAGTTTTTTTTTGTTTGAAAGCTGACGTGGCTAGGATGGTTCTTAGCTATAAATTTATGAAGATCAGTTCAGGCGTTTGATGACTATCGGCTCATTTTCTACATGATAAAAGGGTTTTACTAACTTTCACAGATCCAATTGATTTGATATTTGGTGTACTTGACATTCTTATGACATACTAACCTTGAGCTGATCCTATACCATCAAAAAGTCTGCGGGATCCTTAATTCTTCAGAAACTTACAGCAGATATAGCGTGTTCGGGCTCTTATGAATAGTCTCAATGAGATGGTGTTAGACAGATGATTAATGAGGCCGGGGGTTACTTAAAATTTTCAATTATATATTTTTGTGACTACTGTCACATACTTTCATAGTCAGGTGTTCAATTAAAAGTGGCCATTTTTTAAAGATGAACAGATGGTGTCGTTTCCGCAGTTCCTCCAGTGGTTGAGAAATCCGTGTGTGCCGCATTCCCCGATTACAATAATAAAAAAATAATACATAATTGCCAATTTGCATCAAAATCGACTGAAATAAAATTGTAAAAAAGCAGATCTGTAGTTGTAAGTTTGAATTTTAGTAGTGTTGTCTATTTATCAACGTTTTAAACGAGAAACTAAAAAATACTCATTTGCACATGAAATTACTGCTTGCACAAATAAAGTGTTGCCATGTGCAGTCGATGGCACATCAAGCATGACAGTTATAAACTGAAACCGCTTACTACATTCTTAATAAAAGCGCTTTTCCTCGTGCAACTGTTATACTTGTTGTGATGTCGCCTGTACTTAAGTAGACAACTGAGGCAAATTGTCAAAACACAATAATAGTAACAACAATTTGTAACATCAGGGCCTAATTCCGGATGTACACTCTAAATCTAAATTTAAGCATAGTCTATCTCTTTCACGCAATATGTAATAGGAAAAAGATAGAAAGAATTTAGTTTAGAACTGTCAATTAAAGGAGATGATCGATATGGATAAGTACTCGAAAGCCCCCCACGATAAATTATATATTATGCGAAAGCTTATGCTTAGAGTATCTTGAATATACCATTTTTTCATTTTGATACCCCGGCATTTTTGGATATCTTTGAAAACTGTATGCAAGAACTCTAAGCCTTGTATCGAAGTTTTTCTGACGAAATATGGTAAGAAATAAATTGAAATCCTTATTATTAGTCAAACAAGAGTAGAAACCAACTTGCCGTGTTCTTCTAGCATAATAATAAATTATAATTCCAAAATTGTCGTAGGCTGAACCAAATCAAACCCATGCCTAGCTTTCAAAAAAATATTTGACAAGACAGTAGACGACATTGACGTTTTGTACTTTGTTTGACATGTGTCACTTTTTTAAAATTGTATTTTACATCTCTGGATTACAATTTTTTGACCAGAGTGAAATAATTTTATTTATTTATATGCAGGCATTTCTAATTGCCAATTCCCAATTATACTTATTGTCTCATAAAATTCTTAAAAATATACTCTTCTCATATAGCCTTTGTCTTGGGGGGTAGCTGAGTACCAAGCCCCCATACTTTTTGAGAATATGTCCTTTTTATAGATTTCAAAGAAACCACAAACAATTTCAGGCGGTAAGTACGGAGGCGCTTTCTAAACACTGCATTTTATCGCGATCAATAAAGTCGAAAGTTTAACGCACGTTTCTAAATGTCAAATTATATGACAGCCATCCTTTTCGTATTCATATTGAGAGAAAAAGATGCACTGAACTTAAATTTAGGTTTTGCGTGTGTTCTCCATAATTAGGGCCATTGTATTGTGTATGTGTGTTTTGTTGCTTGTAACAATTTGTTCTTTAGAACAAATTTAATCCATTGTAAGAGGCACTCATATCCTGTTGGAAATAATATTCCCGCGATTCAACAATGGATGATGCTACTAAAAATTTACTTTTTTTATTTTGTTAAATTGACAATAGTGAGAGTTTTTGTATGTTCATGAATTTTATTATCATTAATTGTAGTTTTAATTGAGTGCCATTGATTTGATATTTACTGAGTGTTAATAATAATGGTTAATAAATAGGCTAAACAAACAAAAGGAAATTGAGGCGGAAATCGTATATCTACGTCATACATGGCTGTGTGGGCTTGAATCCTTTGCTTTCCTTTTACAAAAGGGAAATCAACCAAAAAAAACAACATATCTTGATGTAAAACCGCTTCTAAAGAAAGCCTTAACGGTTCTTTGTCTAATAATCATAAACATTTTTTATTAACACTCTCCTTTTAAACTAAATAAATAAGTTAAGTACCTAATTGTAAATTTTGTACATATTATTGCATAAATTATATTTAAATCTGACTGATTGTATAATAATTATAATATTACTAATAACTAGGTTAAGTATTTCGCTTTAACACGAACTGTTTTGTAATAAATAAGAATGGAAATGTGGTTAAATTGCTTGCCTTGTGATTCGAGTTTTAACCATATTTTATTTATAAAACAATTTGTTACAAAAAAAAAATTAAAAATATTAAATAATATTTTCAAAAAAAAAACTCGTAATTATATACAGGATGATCTAATTGTGAGATCAGTTGTGGTACAGCTTACTATTTTAGACTAGAGGCATTGTTTTTGAAGAAGCGAAGTCGATTCTCGGGTCCTGCTGCATTATTTCATTGTTAATGTTATTTTCTTGAATTTTATTTTACAATATAACTTAGAAGGAATCTGTAAAGGAGATGACCACAGAATATATGAAGCCTGTGCTTAAAATAATTTTAACATCTATAAAGGGTGAAAAGGTATAATTATTTAGAATTTTTCACGAATTTCAAAATATATATTTATTTTTAAAATGAACATGAAAAATGCCACACAGTGGTTTTAGGAGCTATTCACCCCGTAAAATACACAAAGAAGATGACAGTTCATAAGTATTTTGATTTTAGCAAGAACATCATACAATTTAAAATTAGTATTATATTTGGAGCATTCAAAGAAAATGTATCGAAAGACCGAAATAGACGTATGTCAATGTGACATTCGCCCAACTGTCCCCCAACTGACATATCAATCTATCATCCTGTATAAAACCTGTAAAAGTTAGTTTTGTTTAGCTTTGTGGTACTGTCTTAACTGTTCCGCGATTATAAACAAAATTGACGTTTATAGGGTAATTGCCATTGCCTTATTAGTGGGAGAATAATGTAAGACTATTGTTAAGCTAAGATTTTTAATATAAGACTGGTTTTAGCAGCTTCTTTATGTGATGGTGACTTTCGGAGTTTAATTTGCGTTAGAAATGTCGGAAATGGGGAAAACTACCTCTAATGTACCCTAAAGGAATTGTTGACTATACCACCAGAGGTATCATACAGCTAACATAAAAAATACCTTCCCATAAGTCACAACCAGGGACTGGAAAACCGCGATAACCGGTACCACAATAATCGGGTATTATTATCGGTATCCAAATGCAGTGACACATGAAAATATCTAAAATTTACAAAATAAAAACTCCTTACAGGTAGAAATTAAAATATAATAAAACTAGAAAAATCGGGTATCTGTATATAATCGGATACCGATTTTTTGTTATACAAAGCACGACAAATGACTCAACACCACCTGATGTGAAGCTTCAGTGAATTTGCCAGCCTGCGCCTCTGCAATTGGGTAGTTGACAACTTTTTTATTATTTTAAATAAGTAGTTTATAACTCATAAAGAAATATTGCAAAAGAAATTGTATGTCTTAGATCAATAGTTTCATAGATATAGTGGTATGTTTGATGTGTTACGGCGCATCTTCCAAAAACGCTCCATAGAAAATGTACGGAACAGGTGACGTCACATGTTCCCATATTACTATGAAATGTATGGGCATTCTGACGAAATTGATAATAACTATGTATTATGTATGTTTTTATTAATAGTTGTCATAATAATAGTTGTATTAATTGATGTCAGCAATCTAATATCATAAACATTTTTGATAAATTTTGAAAAAAAAATATGACCATTTTTTTAATTTTCAAAACAGTACAACTTCAACAATACTCCATATCTTTTAAGTTTGAATTGTTTTTATAGGTAACAGTAGCGTATATTTTCCGAATTTGTGAAAAAAAGCGCCATATTCAAACTTAGGCAACATCCCAATTGCGTTGAGACATTGCGTTGCTTATCGCCTTCTATCGACTATATCACGGAGAGTGCTCTGAAGTGCTATTTGACCTTATCTCACCTTCCCCCTTCCTACTCAGCCCGCGTGTCGGTCTTCGGAGTCATCAATTCACTGTCTCCACCTCAACATCACGCGCAAAGAAATTTAGTGCCTCGTTTCTTTGTCGTACTTCCAGAACTTGGAATTCTTTGCCAGCACACGTGTTCCCTCCTTCCTATAACATGGGTTCCTTCAAAAGAGGCGTGAAAAAGCACCTTTCGGGCCGGCAAGGTGGAGGCGGCTAGAGCAGTGTCTGAACTGCACTAGCTGTCTTCGCATATGGACTCTTCTTACCGCTTCACATCAGGTGGTGTTGAGTCACTTGCCGTGCTTTGTATAAATAAAACCTTTGCATGGAGCTCACTGCACAAAGTTTCTCTGGAACCGTACAGTACTCGACCCCATAAATTGATTCTTATTACCTGCCAAGGATTGCTCCCTGCAGAGGTTTTCTCGAATGAATAGCATGGTTTCCTCAAAAAAAAACGTGAAAAGGTTTTTACAGTCACATTTTAATGTTTTTGATGCGTTTAAACGCCTGCTTTGTTGTAACAATTGCAAGTAAAGAAAAAAAAGGATGAAAATATATGCTCCAGCCGGGACTTGAAGCCGCTTCTCATTAGAGGTGTTAACTTCAATGAGTGGTAAGATAAACGTTGCTATAAAAACGTTGGGAAAGGAAAGAAAGCGGCGAAGAAATTAGTAGGTGTCTCAAGACGAAAGTCTTTAATTCGTGTGTGTTGCCAGTGATGACTTACGGAACTGAGACGTGGCCGCTTACAATGGGCCTCGTAAGAAGGCTCAATGTCACCCAAAGGGCAATGGAGAGGGCTATGCTCGGGGTTTCTCTGCGTGATCGAATTAGAAATGATAAGATCCGCAGGAGAACTAAGGTCACCGACATAGCCCGAAGAATTGCGAACCTCAAGTGGCAGTGGGCAGGCCCCATTGCAAGGTGGACCGACGATCCGGTGAGGGTCGCGGGAAGCCAATGGATGCGGGCAGCGCAGGACCGATCGGTTTGGAGATCCCTGGGGGAGGCTTATGCCCAGCAGTGGCGTAGTGGTAATCGCGTCTGGCCGGAAATCAGGAGACGCGGATTCGAGTCCCGCCTGAAGCATATATTTTTCCATCGTTTTCTTTCTTTATTTGTAATTGTTATAATAAGGTTTTTACTGTGTCGGCAACGCGCAAGTGATACCCCTGGTGTTGCAAGCGTCCATAGGCTACGGTAACCGCTTACCATCAGGTGGGCCGCATGCTTGATTGCCACCTTAGTGGTATAAAAATATTTGTAGCGATGAACACTTCATTTCGACTGCTGTAGCCCATATTGAATTTGGTTTTGTTATTGTAAATATTGTGAATAAACTTGTAGCTAGATAAGTAGGTATCTAACAAATTATGAATAAACTGCGGATAATAAATGTAAATTAGCTTTAAAGTACCAATCCGATTGTGATAACATGATTGTTGAGTAAAGGAGATGTTACATATCCGGCCAGGTATATGTACACTATCTCAAAAAAATCAGGAAATATCTCCTAATACTAATAATTCGATTTCATTTACAGTCTATTTCACCGTTGTTCAATATGTCAATATGGCGGGTGACATCGCCAACTAAACGTCACCAACGAGACTTAAGGGGCTACCTCGTGCACACTAGCGACACCAATTGATTGTTATTAATTATGGTGAATTTAGAACATAATAAACAAAAACGCTTTAGAGAATTGCTAAAGAACGGTATTTGTAATTTTTAAAGATGTATCTCGTATAAAGTGTCTAGCTTTAAGTAACTAAATTTTTTATTATTGTTAAAAGTGGCCACTTTCGGCAATAATGAAAAAATAGGTTACATGTAGAGGAATATCTTACAAATACCATTCTTTAGTCATTCACTAAAGCGTTTTTGTTTATTATGTTCTATATTCACCACAATTAATATAAATCAAGTGGTGTCGCTAGTGTCGGCGAGGTATCGCCTTAACCGCCATGATGAATATTTGACTGTGTTGGAGTTTTTTTATATAAAAATTCTTGTTTAGTACCACGCAACAAACCAAATAAAAAGAAAATGGATAATTGAACACTGTTTTGCTTACTTTTACCTATTTTCCAGTATGTATTGTAAGTACATAGACCTAGCCGGGTCTCCATACATTTTTGAAAAATCTCTTTTAAATTCGGTGCTTTTCTGGTCCAATTGTTATAAAAGAGATTTTATTACAATCAAAGCAGAAAAGCACTGATGGTCGGTACGTCTTCAAACGTTTCTATTCATCATGACGCCTATTTCACTTTGGTGACGTTTAATTGACTTCTATGTCGCCCACCATATTGCCATATTGAATAACGGTGAAATCGACGAAAAATTTAAACTTTCGTGCAAACAAACTGCATGAAAACGAATTATCAGTATTTTTCCCGGATTCTGCAGATATTTCCTGATTATTTTTTTTGAGATAGTGTACGTACTTACATATACCTGGCCGGATATGTATATATTTCCTTTAAGTTGAGTGCTTTTCTGGTCCGATTGTAATAAAATAGATTTCATTACCTATGATCGCACCAGAAAAGGACAGATGACGTCATAATCATAATCATCATAATCATAATCATTTATTCTGCTTAAAACATGGTAAATACAGATGTTGACACTAGATACAATGAGCATACACGTTTCGCCATCGTGGCATGCAAAAATTCGGTAGGTACTATTAACATTCATTATATGACAATTATATTAAATAATGAAAATCAACCACAATATTAAAAGTAGTCAAATATTAAATAAAAAAATGTCAAATATGTATATTGATAAGTTTTTACATATCATGTCAAGTCCATTAATCCATAATAATCATTTAAATTTAATATCTAAATATTCCTTTACATTATAAAATACATGTTGTCGTAACAAATTCCCTAATCTATATTTAAACACGTGCAAAGAAAATGAGTCCTTTACTTCCTTAGGTAATTTATTACCATCCGTCTTGAGGCGTTTCTAAAATGGCAAGTTTTGGTTTGGTTTTACTAATTACTCCTGCTACTTTAATTTTAATTACGGGAATTCAACTTATTCAATAGAGACTGCATTCTGTGAACCAATTTTTAAATACCTAGTTTGGAAGGAAAGCAGATTATCGACGTCGCGTATGCTAGGCTCACTCAAAGATATACAGGATAAAACTGTTTATGGTTTACATTTATTATCTGTGGTCACTACTACTACACTAGTGACGTAGGTAGTTTATTAAAAACTCTAATGAAAAAAATGAAAAAAAAAATGTTACTATTGGACCTTTGTTTTGGGTTGTGTTAACTAGTGTTCTGTTTATGACAATTGTGTTGTTTAATGGTTGATATACATACTGTGACATGTTGTGAAAAATGCAATAATGTTAATTTTTATAATGTTTCCTGAATGCAGGCTGTATGCATATTGTTGTTAAGCTTCACTATATTATAGCGATGGAAAATCCTGTCTCGGTCTCGGTTGAGAAGGAAAATCCTGTCTCGGTCTCGGCCGAAAAGGAAAATCCTATCTCGGCCGAGAAGAAAATCCTCTCTCCGTCTCGGCCGAAAAGGAAAATCCTGTCTCGGTCGACCCTTAAAGTCGTACACTTTGGGCCATCAGCACTGCCATATGCCTTTGTTTTCGAGAGGTATAGCAGTATGCCTACAGCCTGATAAACGACTAAAAAATCTATTTTGTTAATTTCTCATAGAAGCAAAGAATTTTGTATTTTTTTAACAAAGTGTAGTTATAAGTAATGTATTGTATTATACTCGTGTACATATTATATTTATACGAAGTGCCGTGATGTTGTCTTATTTACTCTCTGTTGCCGAACGTTTTGGTGTTGAAATTATAATATATTGTTTAATTCTTATCGGGTTAGCTTGACCTTTATCTCACCTGAAGGCAAGGAAGTGATGATAGAGGGTCGAACTGTAAGTTCTTATAGAAAAACAAAAACTCGGCAAACTAGCTAGTTGTTGGTTTAATTATATCTTTTCAAAAAGGATAATAATAAATTGAGCAACAAAATATAACAAGTTGGCGACAAAAATCGTGAAGTGGCATCTAATCGTTAAATAGGTGCCCCAATCGGATTTTTAGAAAACAATATAAGCTCACACTCACCCATCTAGCTTTAACCTTAATAAGGTATCACTAAAAATTATGAAAAAAAAATTTAAACAAAAGTTAAAACCGACTCCAAAAAAGTGAGAAGGATAAAATAATATCTAACATTTTAGTAGGTAGGTACTCATACCCTAGAAACATATTTTTGGAGTTGGTGCTAAGTTGTTTCCAGAAACAATAGATAGTGAAGCACCGACTCCAAAAATATGTTCCTAGGGGATGAGTACCTACTAAAATTTATTTATTTTATCCTTTTCAGTTTTTTGGAGTCGGTTTTAATTTTCACCACTCTCACAGGAGTAAAGAGCGTACAGAGTGTCAGCTTCTAAGGAGTGCCCAAAATGTTAACCTATATATTTCCGTTTTTTGAGTTATAGTGGCGCTACATGTGTGTCCTGTTGTGTCGTCACAGAGCAGTACACAATCGTGCTAGAGATGATCCTGACATACTGGCATACGCATAACAGAATTTTGTGATAAGGTCAACTGTCGCCCAAATCTGTCCATGCGTAAGGGACAAGTGGGTATTTTTAGTGGGTAGGCGCAGCCATTAACATCTTAGCCAGGGGAGCCCCACATATTGCATTACCTCAAGATGCAAAGAATGCGTAAATGCATTTTTTCTCCCTTAAAAAAAAGGAGTATGCACTGTGGTCCGTGTGCTGTTTTCCAGTCCGCCATCGGACGCGTCCCCAGGGTTGCGGATAGGGGATCGCTCCCCACTTTTGGGGGGTACCGGCTTAAGCTGGCGTGGACAAAAACTGGATGGTGAAGCTGCTTGTACCTTTAGGGAAGGCATTGCACGGTCGCACCAACATGTAGCCCCACATTGAGTGGGGTCAGGGGTCCGGCGCATTGAGCTGCGGACTTCGAGGAAGACAAGCTCTATATGTTAAAGTAAATAAAACTGTGAGAGCAGATTTTTAATAGGAAAACTTTTATTGACAGTAAAACGGAGTAACAAAACAAGGTAACCATAGTAACGGAGGAACTTGGCTGTATATAGCTTTAACATCTCCCCTTCTCAGTTACATGGTTAAGCCCATACTGCTCGCTAAGGCAGTTAACCTTGGTTTGTGGATAGGTTTTGTCATAAGGTCTGCAACCTGTAACTCTGACGCAATCTTCTCCACTCTCAGTACACCATCTGTTACTAGTTCGCGTATAAAGAAAAATCTAACACGGATATGCTTAGTTCTTTGGTGGTATTCATATGGCGGGTTATGAGCTAACTTAATTGCAGATTCATTATCCACATAAAGCGTGGGTATCTCCTGTAGCTCTGTCATCTCGCTCACTAACCGTACGATCCATACTAGCTCACGCGACGCCTCACTGGCTGCCACTAACTCAGCTTCTGTTGTAGAGATCGCAACTGTCTTTTGTCTTTGACTCTTCCATGCAATGGCTCCACATGAGAACATACAGACCACTCCTGTTGTTGAGCGTGCTGTGTTTAAATCCCCAGCATGATCCGCGTCACTATAACATTGTATAGTTTTATTTGTACCCATTTTGTACATGATTCCATAGTTTATGGTTCCACTAAGGTACCTTAAGACTCTTTTTACCCTGATAACATCTTGTGTTGACGGGTTTTCTAGATTTCTGGACACGATACCTACTGCATATGCAATGTCTGGTCGTGTGCCAACCATTAAATATGTTAGTGCACCTACAGCTTGTCTGTAAGGAAACCGAACCCCATCTTCTTTTTCAGCTTTAGAGTCAACATCTTTCAATATGGGTGTTTTGACTGGTTTACAACCACTCATTCCGAATCTCTCTAGAATTTTCTTTGTGTAGGCAGCCTGGTTGATTTGTATACTACCATCTGATGTTATATTTAATTCTAGGCCCAAAAAGTATGAAGCAGGTTTTGTAGTGATCTTAAATCTTGATTTCAGCTCTTCAATAAATATACTGGCATCATTGGAGTCCGAAGCCGCTACAAGTCCATCGTCGACATACAGTGCCAACATCAACTTTTTACCGTTGCTGTTTCGTATATACAGACAGGGATCAGCTTCACTTTGAACAAATTTCGATGTACTGAGAAAGTGGTGGATGCATTCATTCCAGCATCTTGGTGCTTGCTTTAGCCCATACAGACTACGTTTTAGCTTACACACTTTCTTTGTGCCATCACTGAAACCTTCTGGCTGTTTCATATAAATGTCTTCTTTTAGACTCCCGTTGAGGAAAGCAGTAGACACATCAAATTGTACTAGTGACATTTTCTCATTAGCAGCTACACTGAGTAAAGTTCTTATGGTAGTTAATTTTGCAACCGGACTAAAAGTCTTGTCGTAGTCCAGACCTTTCTTTTGAGAGAATCCTTTTATGACTAAACGAGCCTTAAATCTTTCGATAGTGCCATCTGGATTAGTCTTTAATTTGAACACCCATTTACATGGCAGTGCTTTGCGGTTCTCAGGTTGGTTAACTAACTCCCAAGTATCGTTTTCTGCTAGAGATTTCATCTCACTTTCCATTGCGCTTTTCCATTCATTTAAATTATCACTTTCAATGGCTTCTTTATATGAGGATGGTTCGTTAAGCATCTCATTTTCTGCTAGCAATACATAATCCATCAGTTTCAAAGGAGCTTGAAGTTTTGTTCGATCTCTTAATACTCGCCGGCTTTCATCTGCTTCTTCTTGTTCATCGTCAATATCTTCATTAGCATCCTTAGAGTCATCATTTAAAGTTTCAACATCATCAGAAGTTTTATTGTTTTCTTCATGTATATCTTTAGGATTAGGATCAATTTGAAATTCATTAGAGACATTTGATATAGGTATTTCATTAAATAGGACATCCCTTGACCTTACCAAGATATTCTTCGCAACGTCCCAAAGTCTGTATCCTTCATCTCCGTCATAGCCAATCAAAATGCATTCTTGAGCCTTTTTGTCCAGCTTATGTCTCTTTTGCTTGGGCACATGAGCAAAACACTTACTACCAATAATTCTCAAATGTTTAATTGATGGCTTTTTATCGTACCACAATTCGTAAGGGGATTTACCTTCTGCTTGTGTTGGTCCCGTTCTATTTAATATGTAGGTAGCTGTATTTATTAATTCAGCCCAGAAACCTTGAGGGAACTTGTAATGTGCATGCATCATAGCACGTGCTACTTCCACAATAGTACGATTCTCTCGTTCGCAACAACCATTTTGTTGCGGCGTGTAAGGCATGGTGAGACGTTGCTTAATGCCACTTTCAAGTAATATATTTCGAACTTGTTCATTATCAAACTCACCTCCATTATCGCTCAGGAATTCTTGAATTGGATGACCAGCCGATGTACATTCAGCAATTACATTTTTAAGCTTTATTTGTACTTCTGACTTTCTTTTAAGAAAGTAAACAAAACGATATTTACTGAAGTCATCTTTGAACAGAACGAAATATTTATATCTCGACAGTGAAAAGTTAAAAGGTCCACACACATCAGCGTGTATTAGCTGACCAGGCCTGACAGCTCTGTCTCTTGTACCAAATTTTAAACGATGAGCTTTTCCATAGACGCAGCCTTCACATAGCTCCGTATTTAGACTCACTTTGATATTAAATTCTCTTTCCAAAGTTTGTTTTATGTGCCTTTTGTTTTGATGACCCATTCTTTCATGGTATAACTGCAATAGATCTGACTTTGACAATTGATTGACTTCTACATTTTTCATAGTAGTGACATCTAATTTATACAGACCTCCATGTTTATTTCTTCTGCCAACCAATAATGTCTTGTTATTGACTTTTAAGCAACACCTTTCTCTTGATGACTCAAAAATACTATTTTCAAGCCTATCCTGAGCATCTAAGACAGAGAATAAATTTTTATGCACTGAAGGCACATACCAAACCTCGTTTAAAATAATATCATGCCAATCATTATCTACTTTGGACTTAATTTGAACCGTGCCCTTCCCAACTGCCTCTATACACTGACCATTTGCAGTAGTTACTGTATGAGATTGATCAAAATATTTAAAACTTTGAAATATATCTGGTCTAAATGTACAATGATTAGTCGCACCGTTATCTATATACCAAATCTCATTTTCTGTTTTATTTTGACTTGAATCTATCGCCAGTAACATCATGTTAGTAGTATTTCTAGTATTAGTTGAATTCTTGGGTGGCCGCCCATCTGATTTCCAAACATGACACTTCTTCACACCATGTCCCAATTTCCCACAGTAATTACATTTACGGTTTGCATTTTTCTTGGGTAAGTTTTCTTTATTCCTTGCGACTCTAAGCTCAAGGGCTTCCATGCTGCTAGTACCTTCAGACTTGCAGGACAGTGCTTTTTCATGAGAGCAAAGTTGGCTCGTAAGATTTTCGACAGTTCGATCCTTTTTTGACATGAGTAACCAGCTTGATTTGAAAGAGAAGTATTCTTCGGGTAAGGTGTCTAGAATTTTGCAGATCAAAAGTATGTCTGGTAACTCTGACTTTTCTACTTTCAGTAACTCACTCTTCATATCATACCATAGGTTTTTCATCTTGGACATGTGTGTCGCGATGTCATGACTGGGATCTTTTTTGTATCCAAAGAATTGCATGCAAAGATGATAACTCCGATCTTCTGAAACGCCATCAAACAATCTGTGTAGCTCATCCCAGACTTCTTTGGATGTAGAAAATCTCATAACTTTTTGTAGCGTCTCTTCCGACATATTAGCCGTGAGTAAAAGCAAAGCTGTACCATCTGTGTGACAATAATTCTGGTACTCGACTTCATAGCTTTTGATAGCCTCTGTCTGTGCACCCTGATTTGGACGTTCAGGCTCTCTCAAGGTTCCATTTACTATGTCTAGGGCTCCTTTCTGGTGAGTTTTTAAAAGTATCATCATCTTATACTTCCAGGTTGCCCAGTTGCTTTTGCCTTCTAGGCGACCGATATCAATTTTTAAATTTTGCATGACTTACGGTTGACTATTCTTCAGCAACTTAATGTAGTAACGTTTTTTATAGCGCTTTATAATCACTATAATAATCCTAACGCTCTGCTACCATGTTAAAGTAAATAAAACTGTGAGAGCAGATTTTTAATAGGAAAACTTTTATTGACAGTAAAACGGAGTAACAAAACAAGGTAACCATAGTAACGGAGGAACTTGGCTGTATATAGCTTTAACACTATAAAATATCAATCAGTAGGCGTAGGATAGCTGTGTCATTAACCGAGGTGTGGCAGTGGGCTTTTTCTCCCTTTAGGCTTCAGAGACCCACCGTGAGTATTTGAATACAAGTATGTCTCCAAACACCCACTGTCTGGTGGGAGTGGGACCCACAAGACAATCCTGCAGTGTCAAAGTGCACAAGGGCCTTTGTCAGAGCCAGCGCTGCAGCGGAGAGAATGGTAAGTACCTATACACGTGACTGTAAACAAATACCTATTATGAAATCCACCATATTTTTAAATGACTAGTAAGTACCTATGATTAATGTTTATTTATCATCGTTCTGTCGTGTTGTGGTTTAAAATTAAGTGCTGCACACACACGCTAATTTATTTAATGCTAATTTGTCGGCTCGTCGGCAAATGTTTATTTTAATATCAGTAATTTCAGTAAACAATCGATTACGAAAAAAGTATAGGAAGAGTGGGGTTATTGCACCTCTGCAACAGTTTGACCACCCACCACCTTATTCCTTCCGTAATAGAGGCGGCTTTCGTAGTTCAACTGTTCCACTTAATATGCTGTACATCATGATAGGGATTGTTGGTAATCTCTTACTGCTGGCTGAGAGTTGTACAGAATGAATAAACCCAATGCCCCCCGCGGGGTGACCACATAACTTTATTGGTATGATATGAAGATAAACATATGGTTTATGACGTCACATTGTCATATTGAATCCAATATGACATTCACACGCGGTGAATGTCACGTCAGTGAAAGTTGGGCATCGTCCCGCCGGCCTGGAGGGAAAGTAGCCTAAACATGAAGTTAGCTATTGTACTCCAAGCAAAGGCTATATAACCAAACTCCAAGCAATATACTAGAAAAAATTTCACGTCCTAAGGCGGGGATCGAACCCGCGACCTTTCACAATCCGGGCGACTGCTCTAACCATCTGTTACTGTACCTACCTACTAATATCTTGACCAACCTTTATTTAAATTAATATGACTTTAACATTGACATTCGGATATTTGCTAGCAGCTGTTTAATTCTAATATTGACTGTGAGCCGTTGCTATTAGTATGCGGTACATGTTCTCACAAAGAATCCGTTTGTTCGGGCGAAGCTATATAGATATAAATAAATACGTATAAAAATATGTATACATTCGTAATTAAGTAATGTTGTCATCTTGTCTATATTCATACAATGCTCAGAACATAACAAAAGATACAATGTTTAGTTTAAAATGCTCTCAATAGAGGGCGCTGCACCAACGTGGATTGCGTTGTCTAGGTCTAGGGCTCGTAAAACGACCGAAAGAATATTTTGTAATTAAATGAAATTGTGGGCAAAATTTGACTTTTTTTTTATATATATACAAAGCACGGTAATTGACCCAACACCACCTGATGTGAAGCGGTAAGGAGAGTCCATATGCGAAGACAGCTAGTGCAGAAATGGACAATGCACTAGCTGCCTCCACTGTGCTTTTTCACGCCTCTTGAAGGACCCCGGGCCATGTTATAGGAAGGAGGAAACACATGCGCTAGCAAAGAATTCCAAGTTCTGGAAGTACGACAAAGAAACGAGGAACTAAATTTCTTTGTGCGTGATGTTGAGGTGGAGACGGTGAATGGATGACTCCGAAGACCAGCACGCGTGCTCCCGAGCAGGAAGGGGGAAGGTGGGATAAGGTCGAAAAGCTCTTCAGAGCACTCTCCGTGATAAAGCCGATAAAAGGCGCTAAGCGACGCAATGTCTCGACGTAATTGTAGAGGCTCAAGGTTGTTGGTGACCTCTACATCGCCAACGATACGGACAGCACGACGCTGCAATCTGTCCAGTGCATCGAGGAGGTACTTGGCGGAGCCGCAACAACCTAACAACCACAGCTCGAGAGATTTATCAAGTACAGTGGAATTCGTTTATTCGTTTATTTACATTGCAGGGAAATGACAAACACGTCATACTAAGCGGACGTCATACAAAGCATTTTGAAAACAAACAACCTCCTGTTTTTGTTATGTATACATATAATCTATATTTTAATTTTAATAAAGATAAACACTGCTTATAATCTCCTATAAATTACTCACTGCGACTCAGAACAAAAAAAAGCCACAAAAGTCGTCAAGCGTTACGGACCCTCCCGAACACTGCCGAAGGTGTTAGGATTTTTATATGACAAGCACATTCGCTGTGTAATAACTTCATATGAAGCGGTGGGTCAATATAGGCGGGAGTTCCATTGTATTTGCCTACTAGTATCCTATTAAGAATGAATACGAGCACGGAACTCTCGATAAACAGATTAAGACCCTTCAAATAGACTAAAACCATTTTTTCGAGTTCTGTGAACCGTTATTTTAAAATTTTGTGGAGAAGGGATATATCAATCGATCGATATATCCCTTCTCGCAGTCGCAGAACTGATACTGAATCTTTAAATAGGTACAGTATACTGTATTTTGTTCTCTAGACTAATCATCAAGGGGGTGGTGCTTCTTCGACACGTAGTAGGTATGATTACATAAAAAAAGTTTGTTAATAGTAAGTGCTAATAGTATGTAACATTTTAAGGTATTGCACGCAGAATCCATGTTTCGCCGCAGGCTAATAAATTAGCATAGCGCGCCCGCATTGGAGGTCAAATGTTACAAAATACGTAATAATTATTAGCATTCAACGGGTTGAATTTCAAATGATCAGTCTTGCCTAACGTTGAGAGAAGAGCTGTCATCGTTTACGCGGGAAAATAACGCTCGATTCGCGCTCTGATTTTTTTTATCTTGAAAAAGGAAAAGGTTTTGTTTTTTACGGCCTACTTGAAATTATAACATTAGTTGTTAGCTGTATACAACTACTGTGAAGATGCGTTTCGAAATTGGATTATTATTGGTAAGTTTTTCGCTGTTAAACCTTTTTTGAGACCTAAATAATAAATATACCTACCTACTATCTTACTAATGAATAAGTGTTTTGGTCTGTAATAATTATGACTCACAAATGCTGAATATAAAGACCTTAAGACAGCCGGCTGGCCGAGTGGTTTGTGCCCCTTGCTGTTTATGCTACTTAATCTGAACTCCAGGGTTAGAATCCCGGTAGGAACGAATGTTTGTATGATGAGTACTTACGAGCATTTGTTCACGAGTCATGGATGTTGGATGTTTATTTAGTATATTTCTAATATTTATATACATATTATTATCAATATTTCTCCGTTATCTAGTATCCATAACACAAGCTCTTAATGATGTTTACTTTGAGCTAGATAATTGGTGTTTGTGTATGAATATTATTATGAAGAGTAAACTTTTCATGACTTAAAACACTCTAAGACATCCTTGATTGATTTGATAATCTCTTAATCAATTTATAATTTAGAAAAAGAATTAGATAGATACTTGGGCTAAGTGTTGGCTTTGGCTAACCAGAGCCTGGCAAAAAAACTAAGCAACTTTCGATGTGGTCGTTCACGGATGAGTCAACCAAAATTTGTATTCTCGAGCTCCTCCGTGATTTTTCGTGCACGCAAAGCGGTTGGTCCCGGTTGTGGCTGCAACCGGGACCAACCACTTACAATGAGTACAATACCATCAGTATAGGTCTATAAAGAATAAAGAAATTTATTTCGCTTAAAATATGTTACACGTTTCAAAGATAACAAAAGTTTTGGGATCCACATATTCCACCAGAAACTGGCATGCAAAATGTTTTTTTTTATGTCAATCATAAAACAAATAATTAGGTACGATACAAAATGTGAAAAAAGATTCAAAATTATCGAGTTACTACACCATAAGTTTCATTTATTTTTAATATTTCAAATAGTTTAGAAGGACCCATGGCATACACACGAAAGCAAAGCAAATCAAATTTTTGTTTAGATTCTTTTTTTTTTTTTTTTTTTTTTATACAACTAGATGACAAACAAGCTGACGGCCCACCTGGTGGTAAGTGGTTACCGCCGCCTAAACACCTGCAATAACAAGGAAAAATCACTTGATATTGCAGTTGCACTTGATATTGACACTCACACACACACACATACTCACACACACACAAACTCACATACTCGCACGCACGCACAAACACACACACACACACACTCAAAGATACGCATTTTTTATTTTTTACTGTTTTTTACAATACAAATTAAAACAATGTATGTACTAGTGCTGTGATGTCAATGTTCATATGGGAGAGGACACTGAATTCCCACTGAATTCACAGTTTGTAACGCATATTTCGTGAATAAAGCATTATTATTATTATTATTATTATTAAAGTGCTTCACTATCTATGGTTTCTGGAAACCACTTAGCACCAACTCCAAAAAATATGTTCCTGGGGGATGCGTACCTACTAAAACTTAATTATTTTATCCTTTTCAGTTTTTTGGAGTCGGTTTTGTTCAAAGCGAACGCGTTGATGTCTTTTGCTCAGTACCCCAAGCACGAAACATTCTCGTAATCGTATAGTAATCGTATTTTCTTACTATTCGATAACGATCACGATACTAAGCTGACAGCATGAAACAATGCTCCGTAACTATCGTCAACACGATAGTAATACGATACAATAGGTAAACTTAGGCCGTCCACAACCGTACAAAGTAGACACGAAGTGCGTTCAAAAATCGCTGCAGCAACATTGTGTGTTACAAATCAATGAAAAACCTACTCAATCTTTTTGATATTTATTGAAAAAATTACAACTTATTCACTTTTCTACTAATGCAAAGCAAATCTTCCAGTTAAATTTATAATTAGGGCATAATAATAAGGTTTCTTGTTTTATTTGGAACAAACTTAGAAACAGTTTCTGAACGTACCAATTCCTCAATGCCTACTGTAGGTAAGGTAAACAAAACCTCTCAAAACAAAAACTCGTCGAGTCAAGTGGAATATTTCGACCTTATTAGTTGAAAAAGAAGTGTTATTTATTGGTTTTAATGTGCATACATGTGCAAGCAATTCAATTATGGTCGAAGATAAAAGAAGCGTATATAAATTTTTCATGAAGAAATAAGTTAGGAGACACAATATTTATTGTTTGTAAGCCTTGTCACGATATAGTCCAACAGTTTGTAGGTAATATGATGGATTTCATGAAGAGGTGAGTTCGTTTTATTTGTATATTACTCTCTAAATACTTCCAATTGTGTGTGACTATCAAAACTTATTCTTATATTATGTGAACGCAAGAAAAGTGACGAAAGGTTAGCTTTGAATGACCCCTTATTTATTCTGTAGATAAGTATTTTTTATATAAAATTGCTGTAAGCCAAACATTTTAATAAAATTTGCTTCAATAATGTTGGGTTACATATTGAAATCCATACTAATATCATTAATAAATGCGAGAGTAACTCTGTCTGTTACCTTTTCACGCCTGAAACCGGTGAACTAATTAAAGTGAAAAAAAAATGAAATGGATGGAGTGACAGGACATAGGATATTTTTGGAACAATAACCTAATTCCACACGAGCGGACCCGCGAGCTGGCCGTATTTGACTTTAATCCTAACTATTATTATAAATGGGAAAGTGAATTTCTTTGTTCAATCGTTACAGTTTCACGCCTAAACCACTAAACTGATTTAGATGAAACTTGGTATGGAAAAACTTTACTTTTTGGAGCGATAACCAACATCCATGTGGATGAAGCCGTGAGCGGTTGCTAGTTGATAAATAAATAATTTCACTTGTGATATGAATAAAAGTTTAGGTGTACAATCTATGGATATAGATAGATTCTTGTAGATCAATAAATACTGAATACATAGGTAGATGTGATTTTTTTTTTTTTTTTTTCATATCCACAGATGAAAAAGAAGTGGAGTTGGTTTATCTAGATGTTGACTCTAGCCAAATTGAATTCCCTGGAGAAGAGACAGATTTGGGGATGGAACCCACTCCTAATCCTGATTGGGCATGAAGAATCAAACCTTCCTGGTACCAGACAATATCAACCACCTCAAGAACTAACTCCAGCACCAGCTAGGAAATGGATCCTACTATACTATGTATAGCTAAAAAGACTTGCGACACAAGGAGTGAATATATGAAGGATGGATTTTTAAAAGCTGAATGAGATGAGGATAAAATGAATGTTAAACTAAAAAAAGAGAGAATATCGCAAATATATTTTGAACTAGAACTGCAACTGAAAATGGTTTGCATTAGTGAAACTTTGAGTGTAGCTATTCAAGAAATTTATGTATAATAAAAGTAGGGATAAAGGATTATAAGTGATGAAAAAGAAAAATATATTTTTACATTTATTATTAATTTAAGGTAAATAGGTGAAAATTAAAATTAAATTTGTTAAACTAGATCAATGTTCTATATTTAATACTTTAAAAATAGGATATATAGTGGCAATCAATTATTTTGTGAACCTATAATAAAGTTTTCTAAATTATTATTTTTCTTCCAATTATAACTAGCATTATTCTTATTATAATCTTATGATGCAATGCAATTTATGTTATGTTCGATCCTTGCTAAGACACCTCCAGCAGTTTTTTAATTGTTCAAAGGAGTTTTCAATCACCATCCTTGTCCTTCCATGTTCCTTCCATAGGAGATGTATTTGCCATAGGACTATTAATTATCGACTGCATGGGAAGTAGGCGACATCAATTATGGTCTTTCTGAATATCCAGAATCGCCTACAAAAAAAAATATTAAATACATATTATCATATACTTATTTTTCATTGTAGCTCAATATTTGTTATTTATTTTAGTGCTGTTGATTTAATTAGCATTTACTGAGGCGGTATCTATTTATAAACTCTCTTTCATTTGAATAGCAACATCACATATTCAACATTTCATCCTCATTTCATCACTAAAATTCTTTGTTGAATTTCTCTGTTTAAACAACAAAAATAAAACTATAACTTGGATACATTGTTGTTTAAAAAAAGATACCTAGTTATTTTGCAAGAGTATGCATAAATTCAATAATTTAACAGAATCACCATACCTTCTGATTTCATCGTCTTCTACTCTAAGAGTATTTACTAAACGCCAGTGTAAGTAGTAACTACGTGAAGAATGCCTTCCCACACATAATACACATAATTTTCAGTCACTAAAATTGCTTTCTAGCAATAAAACATCAATTTTTGATTTCACAACAATCGTAACGATAGTTCTCTCACTGCAAAATACTCGGTGAGAGGAAATACGATAGCTAGCTGTCGACAAAAACGATACGATCCGTCAAAAATGAGTTCGTGCTGCCGATTTCCATACTTTGACCTTCGGTTACTATACCATTACGATTACGATTACGAGACTAGTTTATTCGTGCTAGTGAATTTTAGTTCCGTAAACGACCGTAGTGGCGCTGCTCTGGTTTTCATACAAAATAATACGATTACCATTACTATAACGAGAACGATAGTGTTTCGTGCTTGGGGTACAGATCACAACACTACGAGCGCGTTGCTGTCTTTTACTCAGTACATGACACTATGACGACCGTGTTTTGATGTTTTTTGCTCGGAACATGACACAACGAACGCGTTGCTGTCTTTTACTCAGTACATGACACTATGACGACCGTGTTTTGATGTTTTTTGCTCGGAACATGACACAACGAACGCGTTGATGTCTTTTACTCAGTGTGTGACACTATGACGACGGTGGTTTGATGTAATATGTATATCGCTCGGATCACGACACTATGAGCGCGTTGATGTCTTTTGCTCAGATGACGACACTACGTTCGCGTTGATGTCTTTTACTCAGTGCATGACACTACTAGAGCGTGTTGATTACTTTTTTTTCTCAGTTCATGATACTATGACCAGCTATTTCTCACTTCTAGTTCGTGAAATCATTTTTTTCCGAACCCGTAGAGCCAGAATTGATTTTCAATTGTCATAGATTACCGGGAGCCTAACGCGGCTTATCAATGTAGTATTGTTATACTCTTTATTGCACTCGAAAATTATTACTATCTCTATAAGAGATCTCTCTGCCATAGATAAATGTCTGCGACATACTGGAGGAATGCAAGCAACACGAAGTACTTACATTGCAAACGTCAACAGAGGAATCTTTATAGTTTCATATATTTTTTTATAGAACAAGATGAAAAACAAGCTGACGGCCCACCTGGTGGTAAACGGTTACAGCCGCCTATAGGCACCTGCAATAACAAGGGAAAATCACTTGATATTGCAGACGCGTTTTACTCAACACATGACACTATGACGACCGTGTTTTGATGTATTTTGTTCGGAACATGACACAACGAACGCGTTGATGTCTTTTCCTCAGTGTATGATACTATGACGACGGTGGTTTGATGTAATATCTATTTCTCTCGGATCACGACACTAGGAGCGCGTTGATGTCTTTTGCTCAGATGACGACACTACGAGCAATTTGATGTCTTTTACTCAGTGCATGATACTATGACGACCGTGTTTTGATGTATTTTGCTCGGAACATGACACAACGAACGCGTTGATGTCTTTTCCTCAGTGTATGACACTATGACGACGGTGGTTTGATGTAATATCTATTTCTCTCGGATCACGACACTAGGAGCGCGTTGATGTCTTTTGCTCAGATGACGACACTACGAGCAATTTGATGTCTTTTACTCAGTGCATGATACTATGACGACCGTGTTTTGATGTATTTTGCTCGGAACATGACACAACGAACGCGTTGATGTCTTTTCCTCAGTGTATGACACTATGACGACGGTGGTTTGATGTAATATGTATTTCGCTTAAATCACGACAGTAGGAGCGCGTTGATGACTTTTGCTCAGATGACGACACTACGAGCGCGTTGATGTCTTTTACTCAGTACATGACACTATGACGACCGTGTTTTGATGTATTTTGTTCGGAACATGACACAACGAACGCGTTGATGTCTTTTACTCAGTGTATGACACTATGACGACGGTGGTTTGACGTTACTAATATCATGGACCAAATAATATATAGACTGCCAATGTCATACAAAAAAGCGTAACTCTGTTAAAGCTACGAATACCGGCTTAAGACTAGATGGCGTTAGCAGTTAGCCTGCGGATTAAAATATGCCCAAATATGATAGTAAATCATTAGAATTTTTACATGAAAATTAATAGTTTTATACATTACTATTTTCGAGCTCTAAATATCATCACAATATTCTACTTCAACGATTTCATTTTTCTATATGAAACTAGCGCTACGTGATAGATTTATACACTATTTGCTACTGTGCTACCAGTGTGCTAGTTTAGATTTTCAATATAATGCTAGCATAAATTTAATAGATGGCGCTGAAACAAGAAAGGTTTTTTTGAAAATTAAGATTGCTAATCCAGTATTTTATTGTAAAATAAAAAACTATTGGGAACATTATAATTACTTTAAGAAATAAAAAACTTAAAAACACAAATGTTAAAAATTTGTAATGAGGGCGTCGTCGACGACATCGTTAATAAGTAGATAGGTAGGCATCTAGAATCTAGACTTTGTTTTGATGTCTGACTGCACACGATTGTATAAAAAAAAAAACAAAAATTAAAACCAACTTCAAAAAACTGAAAAGGAAAAATAATTTTCTAGGTGATGAGTACCTAGTCTTAAATTTAATTATTTTATCCTTTTCAGTTTTTTGAACACGGCTTTAATTTTTGTTAATCAATAAAGAATCACGTAAATCGAACCCGAAATCTCGGCGTAATCGGTGTACATACTTTAAAAAAAACATACCAACCGAATTGAGAACCTCCTCGTTTTTGAAGTCGGTTAAATAACGTAGGTGTGATCAACCACAGAAGTAGCTGAATCTCAGAGAGCTGAACACTTTAGTATCATGTCACAATAACTATGGCTTACTATAGTAAGGTATAAACTATTAAAATACGAGACGCAATAGTTGGTGTGACATGGTGCTAAACTCAACCGTAGGTACTTACATTCAGAAGGTTACACTTGTGAGTTGATCGGTTGTTTTATATAAGCTTTCAATTTAACATTATTTTAGTAATTCGTGTAGATACATAACAATTTATGTAGGTAGCCTAGCCATTTCTTTATAATATCGCCACGGTACGGCACCGGCGCGGCGCGGCATAAGTACAAAGGACGCCGGCCGCCCTGCCCCCGCGGCCGCCCGCGCCGCTAAACTTCCCCCCGCCACACGTGCTCACACAAACAAACACCACTCGCACACATTAAAAATACGTAAAAGAGTTATCTACTTACCTTAACTTATTGATAGGTATTTTAATAACTGATTCAAAATCTCCGTTAGCTAGCACGACACGAAGCACATCCACAATATCGAAATATTCTATTTCAACACCCGAACGAGTATTTTTCAAATACCTAGAAGTACAGGCGACAGCACATCAAGTGTAACAGTTGCACTACAAAAGCCACCTCTATTACGAACGCAGTAAGGGCGGTCTAAAAGTCAAACTGTCAAGCTTGATGTGCTGTCAACTTTACTGAGATAAATAGACAAACTAGAAAAAGTTCATGTGCTGGGGCGCGGGCGGGGACCAAAGCCGCAACCATTCTCAGTCCGCGCAAGGATGATAATGTCCGGGTGCCTGCTCTAACGAAGTGAGTTACTTAGGATTACCCAATTTTTTTTTAATTATATATTTTCTAGTCTGTCTGTATTTGCGTTATTATAACCTAACGTATTCTCTCAGTCCCTAAAAAATTATATTTCAACGGTCGCGGATTCGATCCCCGCCCCAAGGCATATCTTTTTTAATTATAATATTTTAGCAGTCTGATAATTTGTGTATTATAACTATGTAATTTAGGCTGTACAATAAAGCTTATTGCCATCAACTGTTACACTTGATGTGCTGTCGACTGTACATGTAGGTATTTGAAAAATACTCGTTCGGGTGTTGAAATAGAATATTTCGATATTGTGGATGTGCTTCTTGCTAGCTAACGGAGATTTTGAAACAGTTATTAAAATACCTATCAATAAGTTAAGGTAAGTAGATAACTCTTTTACGCTTTTTTTATGTGTGCGAGTGGTGTTTGTTTGTGTGAGCACGTGTGGCAACTTCCCCCGTTTAGCGACGCGGGCGGCCGCGGGGGCAGGGCGGCCGGCGTCCTTTGTTTATATAGAAATGGCTAGGCTACCTACATAAATTGTTATGTATCTCTACACGAATTACTAAAATAATGTTTTGTAATTCGGGTATTTAAGTGTGATGTGCGTGTAATGTGTGTGTTGTGAGTTTTATGTAAATTACACGTCTCTTGCTATTGTTAATTTAACTATTACTTTTTGTAGTTATTACGCAAATAGGCAATTAGTCCGGTACGGCTAGGGGACCGTTCAAGTATTACGTAACGCAGTTTTCGAAGATTTCCTAGTTTTTTATTTAAATAAAAAAAAAACATGTAACGTAACGCGTTGTTCGAACGCTACTCCCGCCCTGGTAACGCTTCGTCGTAAGATAAGTAAGATTCTGGTAAGACCCCCCCTCCCCTCAAACTGCGTTACGTAATACTTGAACTCCGATACGTAATAGGCGATTTTGAGGTCCTACCTTCTGGAGCATAACTTGCTCACAGAAGGTGGCAACTGCCTCCCAGCTCGTCACACTACCGACCATCGATCTAATCAATGTCGGCAGTGCAAGGTCTGCACCCACTGTCGCGACCAGGTCGCGACGCTCAACAACCCATGCTGGGTACAGCTCAAGCGTATGTTGCGCCGTGTCGTCTTCGCCACCGCACTCGTGGCACCGGGGACTCGGCTCCCGTCTGATTCTGTGTAGATAATGGCCAAAGCAACCGTGCCCTGACATCACCTGCACTAGTATGAAGGACAGGGAGCCATGCTCCAGATCCACCCACTTCGTCGAGCATGGCCTGATTCCCTCGACAGTCTACTAGCCATAAATTGGAACCTCCAGCCTGCGTAGCCAAACGCTCATCACTACCCGCTGGGCTCCGTCGCGCCACCGTCGAATGAACTCCGGCGACGGGCAGGCTCCTTCCATCCGAACGGCGGCGCTCCGCCTATACACCTCTGCCAATGCAAACGCGTTGAGATCCCAGGGTGGAGTCCCTGCAAGTGCAATCTCCTCCCTGCCCCTAGCAATCTGCTCCTCAGATTTAGCCCTGACCAACCGGATGGCGTCTATGGTGGAGCGATTTTCCCTAAAACCGAACTGCCACTCCACAAGATCAGGACCCACCCGGCTGAAATGCTTAACCAGCCAACAATTCGCTCCAGAAGCTTTCCGGCTTCGTCCAGCAGCACAATCGGCCTATAGGCAGAAGGACTGTGCGCTGGTTTCCCGGGCTTCTGGAGCAACACCAGGCTCGAAGCAGCGATCTTAAATGCCCCGGAGACGATCCCCCAGAGACCCAAGAGCAAGTGCCAGAACTCGGCCAGGCAGTCCGTCAGGCCCCGGGGCTGTGTTCTTGGCTCGGAGCCTGGTGATGACTGTCTCAAACTCCCAGTTTGTGATTGGCGGTGGAGGCAGCGAATCAGGTTCGCGCGTCGCTTGGTCAGACGCCATCGCCGGAGCGGGGAACTCCCCGCTCTCAGGAAACAGCCGGTCTATTGTCTCTCGTAGTAAAGAGGGATCTTTGGATTCCACTACTGGGGGGCCCTTTGCGAACTTATCACGCACTGCACGATAGGGGCTACCCCATGGGTCCCTATTTAGATTCTCCAACATATATGCCCGAGCTGCGACCTTGGCACGAGCAATTGCCACTAGCAGCTCCTTACGAGCGTTCCCCAGGGCCACGTATTTTTTTTTTTTTTTTTTTTATATACAAAGCACGACAAATGACTCAACACCACCTGATGTGAAGCGGTAAGAAGAGTCCATATGCGAAGACAGCCAGTGCAGTTCAGACACTGCTCTAGCCGCCTCCACCTTGCCGGCCCGAAAGGTGCTTTTTCACGTCTCTTTTGAAGGAACCCATGTTATACGAAGGAGGGAACACATGTGCCGGCAAAGAATTCCAAGTTCTGGAAGTTCGACAAAGAAAAGAGCTACTAAATTTCTTTGTACGTGATGTTGAGGTGGAGACAGTGAATTGATGACTCCGAAGACCGGCTCGCGTGCTCCTGAGTAGGAAGGGGGAAGGTGGGATAAGGTCAAATAACTCCTCAGAACACTCTCCGTGATATAGCCGATAGAAGGCGCTAAGCGACGCAATGTCTCGACGCAATTGCAGAGGCTCAAGGTTGTTGGTGACCTCTACATCGCCAATGATACGGACAGCACGACGCTGCAATCTGTCCAGGGCATCGAGAAGGTACTTGGCGGAGCCATCCCACAAGTGCGAGCAATATTCCACGCAAGACCGGACCTGAGTTTTATAGAGCAGGCATAATTGGTCAGGCGTGAAAAATCGACGCACCTTGTTCAGGACACCGAGCTTCCGTGAGGCTGTTTTGATCACGGTTTCGATGTAGTTCCTGGAATTCAGATCGCAACATATCTCCATGCCTAGCAAATTTAGGGAGCCCTGTGCCGAAAGAGTCATGCCCTGAAGAGACGGAAGGGGAAGGAACGGCGACATTTTAGCTGTAAACGCGCACACCTGTGTTTTCTTAGCATTGAACTCAACAAGATTGTTAGATCCCCATTCAGATATGAGGTTCAACACCCTGTCGAGCTCAATGGTAAGATTCTCTCTCTCCCTCTCGGTTTCAGCGCGCCCAGCCCCTGGGCGACCGTAATATCCCCCATGCACTGTACTGTCATCTGCATAGCAATGAATGTTTCCTAACGGAATCATGTCATTGATATGAAGAAGAAAGAGTGTGGGGGATAGAACAGAGCCTTGTGGTACACCAGCATTCACTGACATGAACCGCGAAGCGCATCCATCTGCGAGGACACGGATTCTTCGCTCATGCAGGAAGCCGGCGATCCAGTTACAGAGCTGAGCGGGCAGACCGTATGCCGGGAGCTTGGAGAGAAGAGCCTTGTGCCAGACCCGATCGAACGCTTTGGCAATGTCAAGGCTAACTGCCAGTGACTCACCACGTTTGTCAATAGCTTCACCCCAGACATGCATTAAGTACGCTAGAAGATCACCCGTTGACCGGTTCGGCCGAAACCCGTACTGTCGATCATTAATTAATAAGTGATCTTCTAGGTATCGGATCAGCTGGTGGTTTAAGATCCGTTCCATGACCTTGCAAAGAACTGAGGTGACAGCTATCGGGCGGTAGTTAGCTGGGTCTGATCGGTCTCCCTTTTTGGGGACCGGTTGCACATTGGCCTCTCTCCAAGATTCCGGCACACACCCAGAAGAGAGAGAAAGACGGTATAGCCGCGTTAAGACAGGAGACAACTCCGCTGCGCAGTTTTTCAGTACTATCGCTGGAATGCCATCAGGTCCACTAGCTTTCCGGACGTCGATTGACTGAAGCTCCGCACGTACATCACATTGCCTAATACGAATATCGGGCATTGTGTGGCCACAGTGGGAGAGTGTTGGTGGCTGTAAGTTGCAGTCATCGATTCGGGAGTGAGCAGCAAAGAGTTTTACCAAGAGATCGGCTTTCTCTTGCGGCTTGTGAGCTAGCGAGCCGTCAGAACATCTCAACGGGGGCAGCGAGGGTTGACAGAAGTTGGATTGCACGGCTTTGGCCAGACGCCAGTAGCTACGGCTTCCCGTAGGATGCGTAAGAAGTTCTTGGCCAACTCGTGCAACGCGCTGTGCATCCGCTCTGATGAAGGCCCTTTTGCAGGACTTGGTGGCGTTGTTATAGGCTGCTTTCAGTGAGTCAATGTTGGGATCCCCGCAAGCTCGGCCCCTGATCCAAGCGCGGTATGCCGACTGTCTGTTTTCAACAGCTAAGGCACAATCGCGGTTGAACCAGAGGTTACGCCTACCCCTACTGATGAGATCGGAGTGAGGGATATAGTACTCCATCCCTAACATGATCTCATCAGCAACAGCAGTAGCGTTAGCGTTCGGGTCCAGCTCACTGAAACAGCGCTGCCTCCAAGGGACAGATGCAAAGTAATCCCGCATACCGTCCCAATCTGCCGACGCATAGTGCCAGATGCGGCGTTTGGCAACCATAGGTACCGGTGGCGACGCCCGTGGCACCCCAGCGGATACCAGGCAGTGATCCGATGTTCCTAAAGGAGCACGAACCTCTAGCCGATATCCACCCGGGCGAGTCGTCAGCAGAAGGTCCAACAATGAGGGCGCGTGACCGACAATGTCTGGAATCCTGGTGGGCTGGTTTACCAGTTGGGTCAGGTCATGCGTGAGAGCGAAAGCGTGGGCAGTTCTACCAGCATGGTCAGTTTTAGAGGAACTTAACCACGACTCGTGGTGAGCATTGAAGTCCCCTAAAAACACCAATTCCGCGGTTGGAAACTGCTCCTGCGCAACATCTGCCACCCGACTAAGATGTTCGAAAAGTCGAGTTGTCTCCATGTCACCGCTGTGGGATCTATACAGGCACACGTAGATACGGCAATGTGTGCCCAGGTCCACATGCACCCCAAGAATAGAGTAGGAAGGGTCCTCCAAACAGCGCAGACGGCGACAGCAAACATCCGCCCGGACAAACAAGCATACCCCGGCCTTCGCTTTGAAGGACTCTTCAAGAACGTAGCCGGGGTAATCCAAGTAGCTAGTGTCTGCCGGGCGGAGTATTTGCGTCTCCGTCAAAAACAGCATTTCGGGTCGAGCCGTCTCGAGATGTTGGTGGACGGCATTGAGGTTAGCATGGAGCCCACGGATGTTAGTGAGCCCAACCTCAAACAGCGTGGTTGTGGTGGGGGTGTGCACCGCTGAACGACCGGAAATGTTTCTTAGCGCTGCCATAGTAAATGATGAAGGAGGAGAGGCGTGAATTGGGGGAACGTCGTCGCGATATATACGGTCAAAGCGTGAGGCCTGTTTCCCCAGGTAATAGCCGACAGCAGAGAAGCGCTGACCCGCCGAACGGAAGGGCCCCCGAACCCCCCCGGGAATGGCCGCCGGGACCCCACCACCCGGTCACCAACCGGCACGACGGACCACCCCAAGATTATGCGTGGCATGATAGGGCAGCCTCACGAACTGGTTAGGTTCGCTTGGGCCCCTGTACTGTACCACGGGCGGCCAGCGGAACAGCCGTTTCTTCGGGTCTCCCTGGTCGGCGGGTCAACGCAGTCCACCTGGCTCTGGTTAGACGGAAGCCGTCACTGACCGCATCCATCGCCGCAACGTCTCCCCAAGCTCTGGTTGTACGCTGACTGATCCCGGAACGCGACCACAAGTGGTCACTTGGCGGGTTTTACGCCATGCGTACGGTGGTCACTAACCAGGCGGGTGTTCAGACCCTACCACCAGTCGAGCAGTTGGTAGCTCGGTAATCCCTTAGTCGCCTCTTACGACACCCACGGGAAGAAATGGGGCGGTGAATTGTATTCTTAATCCGTCACCGCACGGACTTATAGAATCCCGTACGTTCCACAGCGACTTTGATATCATCTGCGGTAACCGAGTCGTCAAGCCCCGCGAGACGAAACTCCGCTGTTTTAATGGGCCGAGTCACCCGTACCCCTTCGCCGAAGGCGGCGCGAAGCTTTTCCGCAAATTTATCTGCGCTATCTGCATTATCCTCAAGTCCCTGGATTTCAAACAGGCGGGCGTCCGATGCCGACTCTCGCAATTTTAGCGGGGGGAGGCCCAGCTCTTCAATGTTCACAGACGTGCGCGCTTTTGACATGACGTCCGCATACGTCATACGCGCTACCTTTTTCTCCTGCTCAATAGTCACTATGACAGCCGCTGACCGCGAAGCTCTAAGCCTAGTCTTCCTCCTCCTGCGCTTATTTTCGGGGGCTGCGTCTGCTGTTACCTCTTTGGCTTTGGACGTTCCTCCACTGGCAATCGTTGCAGGAGCTAGTATTGATGCTGCGCCAAGCTTGCCCTTACCCCCCTTACTACTTTTTACTTTCGTCCACCTTTCAGCATCCGTGGCGCTCGTCGTATTAGGAGCTGATAGGGGGACGGCGGAGATGCCTGCCTTCGGCTTAGAAGCAGGGATGACTATAATTTTGCCCTTATTTGGTGCGGCAGAGGTCGGTGGCTTCGCTTTCTCCTGCATCGTCTTTCGATTATCAGCGGCCAGCGGAGGACGGTGCTGTTTCGCAGGAAGCAGCCTTCCATCGGCCTCCATCCCATCAAACCTAGCGCCAACCATGGTGCTGACTTTCCGCATCAGTCTCTCTTCCTTGTCCTCCTCATCGTTAGACGGCGGGGTTACAACTAAGAGTACAGGCGCTTGCCGTGACGTGCTCGGTAGCGGCTGAGTGCACCGAATGTTTTCCCGCTGAGGCAGGGCCTCTCGGGTGAAACATATATCCATGTCGGAGTCCTCAATTGCAACCGGCGCTTTAGGAACGCCTTTGTCACCCAAACGGAGCTCACGAACGTCCTTTTTCAATCGGTCGAGCTCTTGCCTCACCGTCTTCACGACATTTCGGTAAATACAGGAGATCCTTGCGTAAGCGCGGCTAAGTTATAACTAACAGCCCGTTAGAGAACGATATTTCGGTTTGGGCATGTCGGAAACCTACGCGCCACGCCGCCTCCTTAAAATATCTACTTCTTTCTATGATCTGAGTGCTAAACACACTAAAACTCCCTGGTAACTTCATTGCCCTTCGCGTGGGTATCCTGAGCTCTGGCGAAGCAATTTCACGAGTCCACCCCCGATATGCTGTAGCCTAAGATGAGTTGACTTCGATGCCCAGTTATCATACTTCTAACGTTTCCTTTAATCCGAAACACAGTGTCAAAAACACACAAATCTGTCGAATACTGGTACAAATGTGTGTTTCGTCAATTTATTATTTTTTAGATTTTTTCCTTATTTTCCTTAATGAAACGAATCATTATATCTAATAGAGTATTAAATTATGTATCGCATCGTGTAATTACAACTTAGTACGTAAGCTCAATGATGTTTGTGTGACAAGTCGTCAAAGTCAGCCAAGTTCAAAATCCGACGAGTATAGGGACGTTTACCTTACCTACTAACTGTATGCAAAAAATCATAAACTTTAATATTTTTGGAACCTCAAAACCTAGCGGTACCGGACTAAATGCCTTCCACCAACATCTTGAGACGGCTCGGCCAGTATGCTAATTTTGACTTAGACGCAAATACTCTGCCCGGTTGACACTAAGCCACCTGGATTAAAATACCAGCTGCGCTCTTGAAGAGTTCTTCAAAACGAAAGCCAGGGTGTTCTTCTTTGTCGGGGCGGATGTAACAACACACAGCCTAAATAAAACTTGTGACCCTTGAAGAACACGAACATTAAAAAAAAACCGACTTCAAAAAACTGAAAAGGATAAAATAATTAAATTTAAGTAGGTATTCATCCCCTAGAAACATATTTTTGGAGTCGGTGCTTCACTTTCTAGTTTTTGGAAACCACTTAGCACCAACTCCAAAAATATGTTTCTAGGGGATGAATACCTACTTAAATTTAATTATTTTATCCTTTTCAGTTTTTTGAAGTCGGTTTTAATTTTTGTTTAATTTTTTTTTTTTCACAATTTTTAGTGATAACTTTCTACGGTCGAAGCTAGAGATGGGTGACCGTCAACTTATATTGTTTCGTAGGTACTATCGTATCGTTTTACTAAAAATTCATTGGAAAAGCAAAAATTTGCAATTTCGCATATGTAGAAGACTTAATAATATCAGTTTTTTTTTAAATTTAAAACCAAAGTACCCAACTGTTTTTGAAAAAAAAATTTATGGGACCAAATGGCAGCTATTCCGCATCGAACAAAAAAAGAATCACGTAAATCGGATCAGTAATCTCGGCGTAATCGGTGTACATACATATAAAAAAAAAACCGGCCGAATTGAGAACCTCCTCGTTTTTGAAGTCGGTTAATGAGCGATAGCAGTGGTTGCTGCCGCATTACATAATGAAATGACGCGTGGTAAAAAACACGTGTTTCTAATGCACCCGAACATGACTCCTACCACTTTTGGGAAATGAACCAACCATTTTCTCTAGACGACCCAAAAATATGGTCTTCATTACTGAAATATCAGTTAGAACTTACAAATACAAATAATTTATTCCTCAGAATTTTGTTACATATTGCGTTGGTACTAAGTCTCTAGATATGCAATAGTTAAAAAAAGGTACAAAACTAAACTCTATGCAACAATTCAGGAGATCAACCCAGAGCCGGCTCATTTAGCGCCCGTGTGTGCAATCAATTTCCTATAACTTTTTAGTGAAACGATACGATAGTAGCAAACAATTTAAGTTGACGGTCACCAATATAGCTTCGACCTTAGAAAGTTATCTATCACTAAAACTTGAAAAAAAAAATTAAAACCCACTTCAAAAAACTGAAAAGGTTAAAATAATTAAATCTAAGTAGGTAATCATCCCCTAGAATCATATTTTTTGGAGTTGGTGCTAAGTTGTCTCCAAAACAAAAACAATAGAAAGTGAAGCACCGACTCCAAAAAATATATTTCTATTACTTATTTTAATCTTTTCAGTTTTTTGAAGCCGGTTTGAATTTATGTTTAAAATTTTATGTAAGTAATATACCTACACTTAAAAAATAAAAACAAACAACGAGAATTAATCATTACAATAAAAGTTGCTACGTTAATTTATACTATTACCTCATTACTACTTTGATAATAATAATCTAAGAATAACAAGAATGATATTTGGTCCATGTTGTTAAATTATAAAATAGGTCCATCTATTGGCAAGATTAAGTAAGTTTCACAAATAAAGTAAAGTAGCAGTGACGCCATCTAGGAGTCTGCTTTTACGCAAAGTATTGACGGAATGTGTATTTTTATGATTTGATACTGCTAGCGACATCTCGTCGTTATTTAGGTACTAATTTACGCGACATTAGACATTGGCAATCCTTTACTTCTATCATCCTTGCTAATATATATAAATATGTTGTATGTGTGTATTTATGTATAAATATATGTATTGTATGTATATATATATATATGTGTGTTTTATATATATATAAGTCATGTATGTACCCCGTTTATTTATTTATTTTAATCAAATTGGATTGCTTTTCGAGCTTGTTTTGTTTGTTCTATTTTTTTTACTTAACCCTGGCTTGGCTACCTCTCTCACAATCTCATCCTAGAAAAGGCTCCACTGAAAATCAGCGTCGAGGTTGGTAGCAGCTGCGACAAATGCTGAGTGGATACCATTTCAGCTTAATCGCTCAATAATAATTTATAATTTATTTTGTGTTATAGGTTGTGATGCTGAATAAAGTTTTATTCTATTCTAATATATTATGTCTTTCGCTTGGATCACTACCGCGACACCAGGAGTGCGTTGATGTCTTTTGCTCATTCTTATATCATGATACTATGACGAACTCATTGATGTCTTTTGTACTGAGTTAAGGGTAACAGAAACCAAAGCTTATTACTTTCCCTTGCCTCTCTCTACCTTTGCTAATAGGTGAAATAAACTCAAACTCAAACTCTATAAGAGATCTCTCACAGCCAACCCAATAATATCTGAGACATACTGGAGGAATGCAGGCAACACGAAGTTCCTACATTGCAAACGTCAATAGAGGAACCTTTATACTTATATCTTTCTATTATATCTATTGTTTGCATAGACTAAGGTCTTCACAACAATACATTGTCTGATCTCAGCAGAATTTGATATTTCACTTTCCGTGTCATGGCGGACATACTTACTACTTAGTATTACGATTAAGTAGGTAGGTCTCTTTGGGTACTTATACTTATCATTACTTTATTGTACTTAAGATAGATCTTATTCAGATGTTATAACTTTTTCACTAAAGTCTAATATTTAATCAATTAATGATAATTACCTAAGTAAATTTTATGAAGTATATTATATTTTTTTATTAATTCCTTGTCTGCTTCAAGATGTCGTAATTAGCTTTATGACTAACTTAATTAAAACGCCGCAATTAAAAACGTTTTACTTTTTTATATTATGGTTTAGGTATGGTTTGTTTTAATTTAAAAATTAAGTTGGGACCCAGCAAATGTCAAGGTGTGATTAAGTTATAATAATTTGATACTTACTATCTATATTTATAAATTCTAATGTTGGTGATAAAAACCTTCATTCAGTTTCATATTCATAAATATCTCGAGTTTTTAAATCATAAACATGCTAATACATTACACAACACACATTTATAATAATGTTATAATCAAAAATTAAGAATATTTGAAAGCACTGCCCCAATTTAACCGAATCGTAGGTATTTGTAAAAATACTCGTTTCGGATGTTGAAATAGAATATTTCGACATTGTAGGGTGGACGTTAGCTCATAAACGCAAATACAGATAGACTAGAAGAATTTCACAGAGATATCCCAAGTCCTGGGTGGCTCAGTGGTCAGAGCAGTAGCCCGGATTGCGAAAGGTCGCGCGTTCGATTCCTGCCTCAGAACGTGAAATTTTTTTAGTTTTATTATATTTTAATTACCAAGTAATTTTTCAAACATATATAATAATGTTAAAATCAAAAATTAAGAATACATGCTAATACACTTCTTATTAATTTTATTACTGCATTAGGTACTATGACAGTTCGATATTATTGAAAATATTGAATTATTCATTTGTGTTATTGTCTTTTGATATCTTTAATTCTATCGGCACTATTTCTATGATTTGAGGGCACCACCCACTGCGGTTGTTAATTGATTTGACATTCTCTGGTTTCGATACGAAAATCAAAGCAACTTTCATTATGGTCGATCCTGGGATGGGTCAATCAAAGTTTGTTATCTCGAGCTCCTCGTGCTTCGGCAGGCACGTTAAGCTGTTGGTCCCGGTTGTTACTGCAACCGCTTTAACCCACCAACCCGCATTGGGCCAGCGTGGTGGTGTTATGGCCCAAACTCCTCATGTGTTTCTCCCATGTAGGGAGGCCTGTGCCCAGCAGTGGGACGTGTATAGGCTGGTAATGACATTAAATAAAATTATCATTTATATTAATATTATTTTAAATGACACAAAATGTCATAGTTATAGTTCTACACAAAAAATAAAAAGCGCCCGTGCACGGCGGGCGGTTGCAAGCGTCCATAAGGGTTCCATATGCTATACAGGGTGGTGCTGTCAATGCGACAATAAATTAAAACATGGGCTATATTACTTCATAGAAATGGTTTGCCACTTTCATAAATATCTTATTCTTTTGATAATTTCATGACATTTGTATGGAATTAATATAACATTGGATGCATTATTTCATAGAAATGTCCAGAAATTATTAAATGAATAAGATGTTTTTGAAAGTGGCAACCATTTTAATGAACTAATATAGCCCATGTTTTATTTTTTTTGTCGTATTGCCAGCACCACCCTGTATATACAGGGCGTCCCACGGCCATGCCACACGGAGGGAAAGTATATTAAATATTGAACGTAGGATATTTTACTAAAAGAAGACATCGTTTTATTTTTAATAATAAGTAGAACTGCATTCACAGATTTTTTTAAAATCGCCTACCTCAACCGGGAATCGAACCCGCCAAATGTGATAGAAAAATTACATGTATTTTATAATAGCGTTTGAAAGGGCTACTCATAAGCATTATTTTTTCCTAAATAACCTAGCATTTTTAAGAGAGGTAGGGCATAGCGTTAATTCGCTCGAACTGGAGCAGCCCGACTGGTGTAATACCTCCACCTTACAGAAGTTCGCAGCCAAATGACGCTGCTTTTGTAGTGTCGTGTTCCTGCGGTGAGTAAGGTTGCCAGAGCTCCTCAAGAAGTCGCCGTATTGGCAGCGGGTAGACCTGTGGTGTCTTAAACACCGTCATTTACTCGTGTGGGTGCATCGCGTTGGCATGGCGGTCAGGGAGACCCAGTGAAACGGCTGTCCGCTGGCCGCCCGCAGGCTGAACGGGTTCCCGAACCCAGGGATTACTTAATCTCCGCCCTGGGAGGCTGAACCGCCAGTTTGTGCAAAATCCCTGTGGTAGTTGTCGTGCCGGAGGAGGAGACCGGAGTGGACCCGGCTACTGCCACAGGGGGGGACTGGGGGCCCTTCCGCCCGCCGTGCCAGCACGCTGCAATCCCTGCGATGTACTTTGACGGGTTCTAGCCGCAATTTTGTCCAATTTGCTGCCAATACGGAGATTCCTTTAAAAAAAAACCCTTTTCAACCCACAATAATGGCCCGAAAAAAGAATAATAGAAATGGTTTGTCAGCGGCTTCCTTTTCCACGCTAGGAGTGGATTTTTGCAACATCAGGGGACTTCACAGTAACATCAACGCAGTCCACCAACATCTAGAGACTGCGCAGCCGACCCTACTTTTTCTTACGGAAACTCAAATATCCTGCCCGGCCGACTCATCATACCTACTCTACCCCGGGTACAAGCTCGAGCACAATTTTATGCGTCGTGCCGGGGTGTGTATGTATGTCCGGGAGGATATTTGCTGTCGCCGTCTACACGGCCTTGAAGACAGGGACCTGTCGATTCTGTGGGTTCGTGTTGATCACGGCGGCCACACCCGCATCTACGCGTGCCTTTACAGGCCCCATAGTGGTGATTCGGACACGACTCGACTCTTTGAACACCTGCAATCGACGACCGACAAAGTTCTCGAGCAGTATCCTTCTGCAGAGTTAGTGATATTGGGAGACTTTAATGCCCACCATGTCGAGTGGCTCAGTTCTCGGTCCACTGACTATGCGGGAAGGTCTGTTCACGAATACGCCCTGGCCTATGGACTCTCGCAACTGGTTCATTCTCCTACAAGAATACCAGATATCGAGAACCATACGAGCTCTTTACTGGACCTTCTGCTGACTACACGTCCGGACGGATATACCATCTCAGTGGATGCGCCTTTAGGCTCATCGGACCACTGCCTCGTCCGGACCCAAGTGCGCAACGCGCGGCCCGATGCACCCCGGCCCGCTGGGTGGCGTCGCGTGTGGCATTACAAGTCAGCAGACTGGGATGGGTTGCGTGAATTTTACGCATCGTACCCGTGGAAGCAGCTCTGCTTCGCATCAGATAATCCTGATACCTGTGCAGCAGCAGTCACCGAGACTATACTGGCGGGTATGGAATGTTACATTCCCAACACGCTAGTGGCCGCAGGGGTAAAGAGACGGCCGTGGTTTAATCGGCCATGCAGGGAAGCTCGCATTAGCAAGCAAGCTGCGTTTCAGGCTTGGACCACGGCTCGAGTCAATCAGGATCCAAACATCTCTGACGTGAAGCGGAAGTTAAATGCTGCTTCGAGGTTCTGTAAAAGAGTGATTGCCAGAGCGAAATTCGATTTTGTCGGCAGAATTGGCGATCGGCTTGCAAGATACCCTTCTGGGAGTCGTGCTTTCTGGTCACTCGCCAAAGCTGCCGAAGGAAACTTTTGTAGGTCGTCCTTGCCAGCACTCCGTAAGCCTGACGGAAACTTGGCCCACAGCGCTAAAGAGAAAGCCGATTTACTGGGTGTTCCCTTTGCCTCGAACTCGACTTTGAATGACGGAGGTGCTGTACCACCTACCATACCCTGGTGCGGCAACTCTATGCCTGAGATCTCCATTACGCAACGGGAGGTACGGCGTGAGTTGTTATCTCTGGATATTCATAAGTCGAGCGGGCCAGACGGTATACCGGCAGTGGTACTGAAGCAGTGTGCTCCTGAGTTGTGTCCTATTCTGACGCGCCTTTTCGCGCTTTCGTACTCCACCAGGCAAGTTCCGTCTTTGTGGAAGACTGCCCATGTGCATCCCGTGCCCAAGAAGGGCGACAGATCAGATCCATCGAATTACAGGCCAATCGCTATAACCTCCCTTCTCTCAAAGGTGATGGAGCGCGTCATAAATACGCAACTCCTCAGGTACCTAGAAGATCACGGCCTAATCAGCGACCGCCAATACGGCTTTAGACATAATCGCTCGACGGGTGATCTTCTACTGTACCTAACACACCGCTGGGCTCTTGCCATTGAGAGTCAAGGTGAGGCATTGGCTGTTAGCCTAGATGTAGCGAAGGCGTTCGATCGGGTCTGGCACAGGGGTCTTCTTTCGAAGTTATCAACTTACGGGCTACCTGAGGGGCTCTGCAAATGGGTCGCAAGCTTTTTGTCCGGCAGATGCATTAGAGCCGTCGTTGATGGCAGTTGCTCGGATAGCATGGACATTAACGCTGGCGTCCCGCAAGGCTCGGTGCTGTCTCCAACGCTGTTCTTGCTGCATATCAATGATATGCTGTCTATTGACGGACTTCATTGTTATGCGGATGACAGTACTGGTGACGCTTACTATACGAGTCGTGCTAATACCCCTCGGTCTACTGTGGAGGAAAGTCGCGGTCGACTTGTGTCTGAAATCGAGAGTTCTCTAGTCAGAGTCTCCGATTGGGGACGACTAAACTTAGTCCAATTTAACCCGACGAAGACACAAGTCTGCGCGTTTACCGCTAAAAAAACCCCATTCGCTGTGTCTCCACAATTTCTTGACACACCCCTTTCCATCTCTAAGAGTATCGGGATCCTTGGTGTCGATATCTCTAGTGACGTGCAGTTCCGCGGACATTTAGAAGATAAAGTCAAGCTGGCATCCAAGAAACTTGGTGTGCTCAATAAAGCGCGGCGGTACTTCTCTTCGGGGCAAAGACTGTTACTGTATAAGTCCCAAGTCAGGCCCCATATGGAATACTGCTGCCACCTATGGGCGGGAGCACCTAGATACCAGCTTGGACCGTTTGACACAGTTCAAAGACGCGCTATGAGAATCGTCGACGATCCCGAACTCACAAGCGGTATTGAACCCTTAAGCCTAAGGAGAGATTATGCTTCCTTATGTGTGTTCTACCGGTTGTATAACGGAGTGTGTTCTGAGGAATTATTTGACATGATGCCCACGGCCTCTTTCTACCATCGCACCGCTCGCCATCGGCAGGGAATTCATCCTCACACGTTGGAACTAAAATGGTCTCGTACTGTGCGGTTTCAGAGAAACTTTCTCCCGCGTACGCTCAGATTGTGGAATGACCTCCCTGCAGAGGTTTTCTCGAACGAGTACAGCATGGGGTTCTTCAAAAAGGGTTTGAAAAAGTTTTTACAGGGTCGGCAACGCGCAAGTGATACCCCTGGTGTTGCGAGCGTCCATAGGCTACGGTAACCGCTTACCATCAGGTGGGCCGTATGCTTGATTGCCACCTTAGTGGTATAAAAAAAAAAAAAATAGCATATTAAATGAAACTAAGATCATAAAATTTTTCATTTTATTAAAAATAAAATTAACTTATCAAATGCTCAAAATGTGATCCGTTCTGTTGTATACAAATTCTCACTCTTTTGATAATTTCTCTCCCTGTCGATTTACTTATTTTTGCATGGTGGATGTTTGAAATAATACGTCTAAGTTCATTTTGTAACTCCTGCACACTGTTGTACCGGTTCCTGTAAACTAAATCTTTTACATAACCCCATAAAAAAAAAATCAAGTGGGGTTAGATCTGGGGATCTCGGTGGCCATCTAATTTGTCCAAAAGTGCCGATCCAGGAAGGAAAATATTCATTAAGAAACTCGGCTGTTCTCCTACTGTTATGAGCCGGAGCCCCATCTTGCTGGAATATGAGATTTCGTCGATCTGCATCAGGAAGATTATTAATCTCATTTCTTAAAATCTCAAGTATTTCTAGATATCTTTCCGTGTTCAGAGTTCCTTCGTAAAAATGTATTAAGAGAACCCGGTTACTTACAATCCCACACCAACAGTTGAAAGAAAAACGCACTTGATCATTAGGCTCGCGGATTCGTAAGGGATTCTGTCTGGACCAAATGCGATTATTACGCCGGTTGTACATACCGTTGTTACTAAAGTTTGACTCGTCTGACCAAATAATTGTGTTCAAAAAATTTCTCGATAAAAAGTCTCTCGATATGTTGGCAGAAATTAAATCGTCTTTCAGCATCTCCCGGCCGTAATTTTTGCACTAATCGCCCTTCAACATAACTTTTAAACTTGTAACTTTTCAGAACGCGATGTATTCTACTCTTTGAAAGTCCAATGTCTTCTTCACCTTCCCTCACTGAACTCTTCGGGTACGCTTCAAAGTAAATCAGAATGTTGAGTTTCATCATCGCTGACGTTTATTATCTGCTGCTGTGGTTGCTGTAAGCGATGATCAAAACGTCCTAAATTTGTTAAATTATCCACCATTCTTTTCAACACATATCGAGATGGTGTGCGTCTATCGGGATATCTTTTGCGGTACCACCGCAAAGCTAATGAAATGTCTTTGTGATTTAAAAAGTATGCTTCTATTAAATCCAAATTATTTTGGTACGCCATGGTAAGTAAATTAACACAAAAATTGCTAATAAACGAAAATGAAATTCACAATAAACAAAAGAACAGACGCTTGAAAATTTACGTGTTCCATTTTCGAATTATTTATTTTTACTAATATCAGCCAGTTGCATGGTAATTGTGAGCTCATGAAGAAATGCATACAAGTACCTACTACACTTCATGTATCGCTTTATTATTATCTTGTACTTACACCACGGAAATCTCGTATCTCAAGTGGGTAGGTCTTTGAAATGATAATGTTAATTGTTGGAAGCATGGCCAAGTCAGACGAAATTTCCCTGAACAAAATTTTAAATAAAATGAATAATTTTATGATCTTAGTTTCATTTAATATGCTAGGTTATTTAGGAAAAAATAATGCTTATGAGTAGCCCTTTCAAACGCTATTATAAAATATAAGTAATTTTTCTATCACATTTGGCGGGTTGGATTCCCGGTTGAGGTAGGCGATTTTTAAAAAATCTGTGAATGCAGTTCTACTTATTATTAAAAATAAAACGATGTCTTCTTTTAGTAAAATATCCTACGTTCAATATTTAATATACTTTCCCTCCGTGTGGCATGGCCGTGGGACGCCCTGTATATACCATCAGGTGGGCCGTATGCTTGATTGCCACCTTAGTGCTAATTTAGTGGTATAAATAAAAATCCCGACTGGCATCCGTTTCGCGATGAACCCTAGATTAGTTAGATTGAGAGCTGTGAGAAGGTACCGACATTTGCACAATACACACTTCCTTTCACTAATAATATTGTGCAGAAGCCACACGAATTCCAAGTATTATAAACATTGTATTTGGTACAGATGACACCACATCCAGTCTAACAGTAGCACTACGAAAGCGGCCTCTATTACACACAGTAAGGGTGGTCTCAAGGTCAAACTCGCTTGATGTGCTATAAATCCAGTATCTAAAGTGGTTTTTTTTTTCAATTTGCTTCATTTGTGTCATGAATTTGCTATGCAGTGAATTGCCTAAGTACTACGCCAGACCGTTGTTTTATCTGAATTACTGGGCATGCAAAGCATTCACTGTAAAAGTCTCGTAACATGCACTGTAAAACACTTGTCATAAAAAATTGTAGAGTGCATTGGGGTTTCGACCTTCGAATTCCCCGACGATCGCAAGACCCTGGGGTGGGTGGTGGGTGTCATAATCTCTATGACATAATATTTACGGTTTCTCGCTGATGCGTGAAAGTCAAATGAATAGGAGCTTTTTGAAACTACTCAGGTAATGGCGCAAGCCACTTATTAAAGAAATAACAGTTACAAAAAAATTTGAAAGGCGACAGAAGCAATATAAAATTGACACAAATGTGCTTAATAGCTAAGCAAACAACTAGGTATGTTATAAAATATGTGTTATTTAATGACGTAACCTGGCCTCACCGCACGCGCGTCCTGCGACGCGCGAATCGGCAACCACTGCGCGCTGTCTCGATGTCGGCCTCGCAGCGCGTCGTCGTGACCGCTCAGTGGTTGCCGAGTCGCCGCCGCCGTCGCCGCCGCCGCCGCCGCCGCCGCCCGTTCCGGTGGCCAGGCCGTAACTGCTACACTTGATGTGCTGTCGTCTGTACAATGTACAATCCTTACTATATATTATTATATTATATTATAATATTATAAATGCGAAAGTAACTCTGTGTGTTACGCAACCACGCCTAGACTACTGGACCAATTTAAATGGAATTTGGTACAGAGATAGTCTAGAGTCCGAGAAAGGATATATGCTACTTTTTAATGCGAAAAAAGGGCTGTAAGAAATTGAAATAGGGTATGAAAGTTTGTATGGAAAAGTCAATATTCCACGCGGACGAAGTCGCGGGCACAGCTAGTAAAGATATAAATAAATTATATGTTTTAGTTACTATCACAGAACAGTAAATGAGGGCTCTTTTATCTGTTCTGTGGTCACTCTAATACGTAACGTACGGGTACGTATACCGTACTCTATTACCAAACTATACGAGCATCGCAATTAGGTAGTAGGTGCCTAAAGAAATATTCACTAAACAGTCATCATCTTCTTCATCACTTGCCTATAGGTACGTCTTCTGCTGAGCACAGGTCTTCCTATCTGTGAGAAACACATGAGGAGCCTGGGTCATAACACCACCACGCTGGCCCAATGCGAGTTGGTAGTTAAAATGGTTGCAGTAACAACCAGGATCAACGGCTTAAGCTCCTCCGCCACCGAGCGCCTTGGACGGCACCTCCACGAGTCCTCGTCGATGCTCTCGAGTCGATGGCGGACGGGTCCGCACTAATCTCAGTTCCGCAACTGAGATTAGTGTGTGGCGGCGAGTGGGCAGTCTAACTCAGTTTATTACGGATTAAATGCGTCTCCCTTTCAGCCAGAGGCACACATTATCAACTATTATTTTTTTACATGAACTGCACTGCCTCATTTAAAATAACACTGCGTTTGCGTTCGGAATCATCCCACTCTCCCCTATCTGTATACTTAGCTACAAGCACCAATTCCACACTACAAGCGTCTATAGGGTACGGTCGACCACAGAAGTAGCTGAACACTTTAGGACTATGTCACAACGACTCTAGCGTCAATATAGTACGGCAGCAACTATAAAGTACGTGCACAAGATCAGTGTGACATGGTACTTAAGTGGTACGAAACTGTACCTACGCTAATCTTACCATCAGGCTTTTTTTTGCCACCCACCTTATCTTTTTTCCATAAGGAGTTTTACTCCTAAAGGTTCTTTCAAATTGGTTCCAGATGTTAGTCACTATGTCCATGTGCCGTGGTGTGGAGGAGGCCATCATCAGGAATGACTTCGAAGGCCCCAACCCTGATGGCAGCTACAAGTGGGCGTTGCAAACTGGTAAGGTTTTGATGTGAAGATTCATTTTTTCCCCCTTTTTTATAACTCCGGCAAAATCCCCGTATTCTCAAGTGTAGGGAAAGGTTCGATAACTCAACCGCTTGTGACTCATCGAATATTCGATTCAAAATCTACCAATTGAACTATCATCATCATCACCAGCAATACAAGCCCCACTGCTGGGCTCAGGCCTTCCTGCGTGGGAGAAACCTGTGTTACAGGATACATCCTAGTATAGGTATCAACCTGCCATAATCAAGTTTCTTATCCAACACATGTAACTTATGTTTCTTGTCAGATTATGGTGAGGATTAAATGATTTATTATTATTATTATTAAACACATGAGGAGTTTGGGCCATAACCACAACCACGTTGACCAACGCGGGTTGGTGGGTTCACGCGGTTGCAGTAACCGGGACCAACGGCCTTCCGAAGCACGGAGGAGCTCAAGATAACTTTGATTGATCAGAAACCAGAGCGCACAAACCACTACGCCCCAAGCTCTCCAATATCCAATTGAACTATGCTTTGGGTCAAATCACAGCGTACTAGGAGGGTCTACCTATAGGCTAGTTACCGCAGGTATGTTTGCCCTTGTGGAATAATTAAAAATGTATGCCTTTAACTACAACAGCTGATCATAGACTATAGGCTTCATAATCATCATCATTTCAGCTGAGAGACGCCCACTGCTGGGCATAGGCCTCCCCCAAAGATCTCCATACCGATCGGTTCTGCGCTATTCGCATCTATATATCTGGTCAGGGTCGCGAGAAGCCGATGGATAGACCGACGATCTCAAGGTAGACCGACGATCTCAAGATAGACCGACGATCTCGTCGGTCCACCTTGTGGGAGGCCTACCAACGCTGCGTTTCCCGGTACGCGGCCCTCGAGGACCTTTCCGCCCCAACGGCCGTCAGTCCTCCTTGCAATGTGGCCTGCCCACTGCCACTTGAGGCTCGCAATTCTTCGGGCTATATTATGTCGGTGACCTTAGTTCTCCTGCGAATCTCATCATTTCTGATTCGATCACTTCGAGGCTTCCTAATAAGTCTTGTTAATTAACTAAATGTGTCTCAAGTTTGTTCACGGGTAAAAACTTGGCAAATACTTGCATTCTTTACAAAGTAAGATACTAATATGATATAATTCCTTTGCTTCAGAGGGCGGTATCTACCACGAGCAGCGAGGGTCCATCATAACCACATCTACGGGAGACCCTGGGCCTCTGGTCGAGGGGCAGTACCAGTATACCGCGCCTGATGGACAGGTACGTCCACCGTCCACCAACACCTAAGTCAACATGACTAGTCTGGTCACTAGTCAAGTTAAGTTGACTGGAGCGCTCACAGGGCACTTTGTCACCAACCACATGTTTCACAAAATGCAACTCTCTCCAACACAACTTTATCGGGCATGTGGTGAAGGTTAAGAATCAATGGAACATCTTTTATGTCAATGTGATGCCTTGGCTAGGATCAGAGTGGGTCTTCTGGAAGTGGCATATCCAAAGCCAGAAGACTATAGGCTCTTTTGCCCCAGTAGTATAGTAAAGCTTATGGTAGCTATATTCGGGACACAGGAAGAGTAAAAGTCCCCTACTTTTACTCTTCCTGTGTCCCGAATATAGCTACAATAAGCACAAAGCCCCGAAGGTTCGAAGTGCATTGTGGCGTGATCACAGACCCATTATAAGATAAGATAAGAACACCTAAGTCCAGCGCCACAATCTTGAGTCTCTTTTTATACAACTAAAAGTGGCTACCATCGCATTTAGACACCTGGAATAATAAGAAAATAATCACGCGTTGTTGCAGATGCGTTGTCACACATTTTTTTTATTCCAAGGAGTAATTACTGGGCATGGACGGCATTTCATCTTAGGCCTCAGGATGCCAACGCACCTGCAATAACAAGTGAATTTTCCTTGTTTAAGCAGGTGTATAAAAGCGGCGATAACCAGCACTTAACGCCAGGACCGTCAGCTTGTTCGTCATCTTGTTGTATAAAAATTGATGGCAATCAAGCATACGGCCCACCTGATGGTAATAATGATTTCACTACAATGAGTGTGCCATACCCACAGGTAATCAACGTGCTGTATAAGGCCGACGAGAACGGCTACCAACCGCAGGGGGCTCACCTCCCCACGCCGCCGCCCATCCCCGTCGCCATACAGCGCGCGCTCGCCTACCTCGCTACTTTACCTCCTCCCACTGAATAAGAAAACAGCTGAGAAAGTTTTGCAAATCAAAAGTTCAGATATAGATGACTATCATTGTTATTGACGTGTCCAAAATCTAATCTTTAGGCGTTATTTTATGCATTGATCTGAATTAGTTTTACAGATTGTATTATATCGTATCAAGTTGGTGATGAATACGACATTAGATTAAAACATTGGCTATATTAGTTCATGGAAATGTTTCGCAACATTCAAATGCACCTTATTCACTTGATAATTACAAAAGTTCTGAGGTAAAAAACATAAAAAAACAGTCGAATTGATAACCTCCTCCTTTTTTTGAAGTTGGTTAAAAATTGAATATACGTGGCGGAGGGAGATTTTATCCACGCTCCGTGCTATGGAGGCAGTTGCTATCCAATAAATTTTAAGGGGATTTTTAACAAAATTTGCTAAGATTAACCTTTCTGTTTGGGCAAAATTATCACAAATATTTGAAGTGGTCATTGCAAACAGAGATCTACAGAAGATGCCACAGTAAATATATAAAACCAGTATCTAACTCACGCTAATAATCACCATTACCAGCCTGTACGGGTTGGACGTATGTATGTCCCACTGCTGGGCACAGGCCTTCCTACATAGGAGTAACACATAAGGCCATATAATTTGGGCCATAACACCACCACGCTGGACTAAAGCGTGTTGGTTAGTAAAAGCGTTTGCAGTGACAACGGGTTTTATTTACAGTTACGTTATTAGGTACCATCACAGAAAGATCCAACCAGCCAATTTCAAAACATTTTCGCTTGAAAGTTGAAACTGGGTAGGTACCTTTAGTAGACCCCAGTCCTTTAATCGGGAACCCTTATTTTTTGTGAAAGGTTATTACTCTTCATTGTTTTCAAAAAAACATCTGGTCGCATAGACATTTCGAGACCAGATGTCTTTGTGACAAAAACAAAATGTTAGTTTCTGTTTTAATATTTTACCATTATTTTAATTGACAAAAAATTTCGGAGACACTCTTAAATACTATTGGTGGATAGTATTCTATTGGTGCCCAAGTAAGTGGCAGGTAGTTGACGACCTTTGTGTACCAAAATGAACTTAAGTGTGGCAGGTTGGACTATTCTTTGATGTACATACCTATCTACTACTTACTACCTCATAAATAAAAAAATAAGAAATAATCTAAAGTAGAAAAATTACACGTCCTGTGGCGGGGATCGAACCCGCGACCTTTCACGTGCCTTTCACAGTCCGAGTGACTGCTCTTACCATCTGAGCTAGCCTACTTAGGGTAACCCTGTGAAAATCTTCTATATTTGCGTTTACAAATACCTACGAATCGGGTAATTTGGCCATTGCTTTTAAATATTCTTACTTTTATTTTAACATTATTATAGCTAACTTAATTTAAATACACTGTAATAAATCTTGTCAGATTCGCGACCCCCCGGCTGCCAACATGCCAGCCAACTTACTCACCGCAAAAGCGACCTTACTCACCGCAAAATCACACGGCTTTAACCCTAGATAGCTAGCCTTCTGGTGTACCCTTTTTAAGCTAACCATCCGCTGAAACGACGGGTATTAAAAACAGTTATTTATCATCAGATATATACTTTGTAGATGTTTTGATGCTTATTATAGTTAATAAAAATAAAAATACATTTTATAAATCAACTTTATTTAATACCTTATAAAATTACGGCAACTTTACTTAGACCTCTAAAAATGAAAATTTTCTCATATAAATCCTTTTTCATACAAAATCAACAAAAAAACAGCAAAACACTCAGTCTTTTCGCGTTACATGGGACATTAGAATATAAAACATAATTACAATAAAAAATTTTAAACAAAAATTAAAACCGACTTCAAAAAACTGAAAAGGATGAAATAATTAAATTTAAGTAGGTATTCATCCCCTAGAAACATATTTTGGGAGTCGGTGCTTTACTTTCTATTGTTTTTGGAAACCACTCAGCACCAACTCCAAAAATATGTTTCTAGGGGATGAATACCTACTTAAATTTAATTATTTCATCCTTTTCAGTTTTTTGAAGTCGGTTTTAATTTTTGTTTAAAATTTTTTTTTCACAATTTTTAGTGATAACTTTCTACGGTCGAAGCTAGATGGGTGACCGTCAACTTATATTGTTTCCTACTATCGTATCGTTTCACTAAAAGTCATTGGAAAAGCAAAAATTCGCAATTTCGCTTATGTAGACGATTTCATAATTTCAGTTTTTTTTAATTTAAAACCAAAGTACCCAACTGTTTTCGAAAAAATTTTTATGGGACCAAATGGCAGCTATTTCGCATCGAACAAAAAAAGAATCACGTAAATCGGATCAGTAATCTCGGCGTAATCGGTGTACATACATAGAAAAAAAAAAAAAAAAAAAACATACCGGCCGAATTGAGAACCTCCTCGTTTTTGAAGTCGGTTAAAAAAAGAGATGTTCCTTAAATGTATGGAGACCCGGTCAGGAATATGTAGTTACTACTACAAAAAAAATTACTACAAACTATACTACAAAAAAAATTGAAACAAAAAATAAAACCGACTCCGAAAAACTGAAAAGGATAAAATAATTAAATTTTAGTAAGTAGGCACCCATCCCCTAGGAACATATTTTTGGAGTCGGTGCTTCACTATTTATGGTTTCTGGAAACAACTTAGCACCTACTCCAAAAATATGTTTCTAAGGGATAAGTGCCTACTTACTAAAATTTAATTATTTTAGCCTTTTTAGCCTTTAGCCAGTTTTTTGGAGTCGGTTTTATTTTTTATTTAAATTTTTTTTCACAATTTTTAGTGATTACTTTTGAAGGTCAAAGCTAGATGGGTGACCGTGAGCTTATATTGTATTCTACTATCGTATCATTTCACTAAAAATTCATAGGAAAGCAAATATCCGCTACTTCGCATACGTAGACGAGTTAATTTTTCCAGTTTTTTAAAACCAAACTACCCAATGGATTTTCAAAATTTTTTTAGGGGACCAAATGGTAACTATTCCGCATCAAACAAAAAAAGAATTATCAATATCGGTTCACCCAGTCAAAAATTCTGAGGTAACAATCATAAAAAAAAATCCATACAGACGAATTTAACCTCCCCCTTTTTTGAAGTCGGTTAAAAAACGTTCGTCGTATAGATAACTTTCAAATTGTATGAACGCGACAGAGCGCCTCTATTGTGAATTATTGGAAACCATTTTTTATCTATGGATTTGATGGATTCTATGGATATTGTGAATCGTTCTGGACCGGCCACCAACACCAATTACATTACTCTTTGAACACCGATTTGGATTCTGACTACACCAATAAATAAATGACGCGATTTTGTCGAAATTTGTCGCCCAAATATCTGATTTTGTCGGACCATGGCTTAGAAGTTATAGGAGAATATTGGTGGCCCAGCCAGGACGCATTCGCCCCAGATCGGCCACCTCAATATCTCTAAAACTATACCACCTAACAAAAATCTGTTTCATCTCAAAATATGTCGCGATTATTCGCCAAATATCAGATTGTCGAGCCGGAGTTTAAAAGTTATAGGGGTATGTTGGTGGCCCAGCCAGGACGCATTCGTTCTAGAGGGCGACAAGATGCCATTTGACAATCGGTACCGCTATCGCTAAATGGAAAATGTATGGGATTTGACATTTACAATCGAAAGTCAATCGAGAGCTTATGTCAAATCCCATACATTTTCCGCTCGGCCACCTCTATATCTCGAAAAGGTGAACACGAGGATGATCCTTTTCGTTTCGTTTCGATTGAAACTTACACTAGGGTTACAGAACCCTGGGTAACACAAAAAAGGCTGCTTTTATTATGATACAAAAACAACTTCCATTCCAGAGTGAAGTTAGCCAATGGCGCGTCAGATTCCTATTTTGATAGCTTCGCAATAAAAGTGTACTGAAACATATTTTTAAAGTACAAATTAGAATTAAGTTTACTTTAATTAATTACGTGCATCCAGCATTCTCATGTTAAGTGTGTAAATAAAACATTTTAAATTGTAAAATAGATTTATTGTATATAAATAAAGTGTATACAAAAACATACGTATATCATTACCCTCTATCCCTTACAATCCAATACTTAAAATTTACAAAATTAAACAACATTTCTATTTAGCAGTCTTTAAAAATCCACATTTTGGCAAATACGTTCTCATATTGAGAATAACAATATTTAATATTTCACAATTTATTAATTACAGTCATTTAGTATCCTATCGGTGTAAATAGTCATCAGAATCCAACTCACGTAGAGTGAATCCCACTTTATCCAAAGTAGGATTGACCCGACGTGAGTGGGATTCTGATGCCTGAAAAAGCTTAAGGCTTAGCTATTAATAAGGGATCAGAATCCCACTCACATCGGGTCAATCCCACTTTATCCAATGATCATATTCATTGATAACAAACCACTTGTTGAAATAAGGTAAATTCTTTTTGGATTCTATTTTATTTGATTCCTCGAAAACAGTGTATAAATCTCTTTAAACATATTACAAGTGCAGTATACAGATCGACGTTTGACCGACTCTGCCGGTCGCTTCTAGGATCGACTAGGCAAAGCCCGAAACAGATTATTATACTTTTGACCGAATAGTTAGCGGGCTTCTAGGTTGGACTAAAAATACTTCAGTCAAATGCCGAAATGGAAATATTTTTCGGGGTTTGCCCTAAGGCTTTGGTCAAACCTAAGATAAACCAGTCATTCCGAGAAGAGACTGCATATTGACCTTAGCCTATGACATTGTGCAATTTGATTATTAACGCTTTTCAGAAACTATGTACTCACCGCAGGAGCTAACACTACAAATGACTGTTATTTAGCTGCGGTCTCTTACTGTAAGATCGTGGTACCCCAATCGGGGGATCTGCAGTCCGAGTGGTTAATATACCACTGTCCTATCTCCTTTTAAAAATATCCTTAAATATCTCGCTAGCACCACTGAATTGTTGAAAATTAAAAAGTATTCAACACTAATTTAAACTTAATAAATCAACATTCAGTGGACCAGCTTCTGCCAACACTTCAATTTAAATATTAAGGCGATGCCTTGCTATTGTTGTCTTTCTTCCACGCGCTGAGAAGTCATATCTGCATCTCTCTATGATTCATCCAAAACAAACGAGACATCGCCTTAATTAACAGTAATATGTATATCTATTTTAACAAATCTAGCGATCGATCAATATACTAGCGCTAAATAGAGCGCATCAATAAGTTAGTGTGTGTGTGTGTTGTGTGTATGTGTGTGTGTGTGTGTGTGTGTTGTGTGTGTGTGAGTGTGTGTTGCGCTTGCAACGTTGCGTCCCTTACTTTTCCTCACCCCTGAATTTACTTTGCCCAAACCACAAAAACAATTTTAATTAACCTAGATCTATAAAATAGTGTGTAATCATTTTTACGCCTGAAGCATACCTTTCGACCTACCATCGTTCAGGCATGACATTTATTCGCACTTTATTATTATTGTAAACAATACGAACGCAGCAAGGGCCGTCTCAAGGTCCAACTGTTACGCTTGACGTGCTGTCGACCGTACAAATTTTCTTAGTAAAATTTATTATTGTCATAATATCTTCTAACTAGCACACTGAATCACATTCTTCATTAAACTTTACTACTCAAATTATTATTATTAACTTTACATAATCCTCACATAATCCATTTTTGTCATTTTTTCTACCGTAAATTTTAGGACATAACTTTGTAATGTTGGTAAGTGACTCAATAAATAGCTGTTGTATAAGATTCTTTAATAAACATCATTCCTGCAACAATCCTAAAATAAAAGTACATAGAAACCCCCCTTGGAAGGGGCTTTAAGTAAGTAATAATAAAAACAGTTTATTTCGTGAAAAAAAAAACAATATGTTAGAGAAATTATGGCACTGCGTTAAAAAAAACAAATGTTTACCTACACAAAAATAATGAAAAACTAATATAAATAAACTTAATTGTTATAAAATTCAGTTTTTGACTTGATAATGGCAACATCATAGAAAAATAACACAAAAATACTGCAGCTTAGCTCACTTTAAAAAAAGGCACAAAACTAAGGAGTTTTAACTTTATCTAAAACTAAGATGTTATAATATAATTATTATTATAAGCAGTTTATCAACATTAGAATTAGAAGTATATTTAGGTACAATATTTATAACGGGAATTCAATACAAACAAATTGTAAAATATCCCGATAATTTGAACTCTAGCATCCTAATGATTTCGTTATTTACTTTGAGTCTACATTCAAAAGGGCGATATTTAAACGAGTTTAAAACGGATATTTTATGACAGTCTGACCACTTTTAGTCGATTTCTACCTTTTTAGTAGATTCATTTTTTTGATGCATAAAGGAATTGTCTTTCATGGACATTACTGTTGTCTCTCTCTTACATAAAAGTTTTAGAGCGAAAGGTGAATTGTATGCAAATCATTTTCTTCGTTAATTGCTCTGTACTTTAAAAAAGCTATTTTTTAATTTCATAATATCATTGACGCATACAGGCGTCAATATAAAAAAATACAAATTAAAGCTTCCGGCGTCATCACATAATTGTGACAGTAAATAATATTTGATAGTATAATTATAACATCATTACTTATGTAATTTTAATAGAACAAATATATATATAATTTAAAATGTACTAATATAAGTCCTTCACAGTCGACTGTGGATATATCGCGCGATGGTAAGAAAATGTACACATATATGTTTAAAACCCCACAATAACTTAACCAACAGAATATCTGAAAGGTTGCCTATTAAAATTGACTACTAAAGGATGAATCTTGGTTAAAGTACGATTTAATTTGATATCCCGTGATAGATACCTACACAAAACCGCAATTGGATAAAACATAAACTGGAAATGGCGTCATATACACAAAAAGAATTATAAGAAAAAAAATATTTTTTTCACACTAAGAGTAAGCTGCTAGCGTAGCCTATTGCCGATTTCAGAAGAAATATTAAAAAATACACATTTGTGCTACCCAAAAAACGTAATTTCGAATCAATTTAATTGTGTTATGTATGTGTAAAGAACAGAGGTCAGAAGTAGGTAGAGTTGTTTATGTGCACTGATTTCATACAGCGAAAGAAAAAAGTGAATATGCCTTAATTACCAGATTAATTTTAAAAAGCAGTAAAATCACCTGATGTATTGAATAAAAAAGTTATTTATTTTTACACAATTTAAACCACTACACGCGCGACGTTGGCAAATTTATATCAACGACATCGGATGTCGGAAATTGGAAAATTTGCAATCCCGGGAAGATTCATATTGATATCAACATTTTGATGCAAGTACCTACATAAATAAAATAACTCCACCTAATTCCGACCTCTGGTAATGAATGACTATAGTTTTCTATAAAACAGCAAAATTACCTATCCTCTGAGATCTTCGGTAACATCTTTTTGTACATTAAATATTATTTAAACGTCAATGACGCCAATGCCATTACAAATTCAACCGCATAAAAAATGACGCCATATGGCGTCATACCAACATCATTACCTTTTCTCGTTGTGCAATGGTACCACAGTGTCCCTGTATATTGCGTTTCCGTAATCCTGTGCATTTTGTAGCATTTTCTCACCTTCGTCCGGCGAAGACGCCACTTCCACGGCCTTTTGTTCTGTCAAAATAATGTAATGTCATGTTGTATTCCTTATTGTGCACAAATAAAATTACAAAGAAAAACTAGAAAAAATTAGGGGTAAATGGTTGATATAACAGCAGTTTTATTTGGCAGGCGCCATTATAGATCAGAGTGGAAATATCCACAATACCCAACTTCCCCCAAAATTTCGTTTCATCTCCCAAGAAATTTTATTTTCCCGAAATATTTTCAATCATGAATTTGGTTTTGAAAACTTCAGTAGGTACCTCCTGAAGTTTTCCAAACCAAATACATGACAAACACTGAAAAAAAAGATAATGGTCCATCGACTACCTGCAGTTTAAAAAGTTAAAACATAGCTAGGGTAATACAATTAGATTTTTCGACATCACTCTTAAGTAGTGTTAGAATACTACTAAAGAAAAATGTCTCCTATTCTGATTATTTTAGGGGGTGCCTGGGACCCCAGTGTAATTTCATGAAAGTTATTTAGAAGTTTTGGACAGCCATTACTTTTATTTTTATTTATTTATTCACAAAACTTACGTCTATCATTACAGGATATTTCCTAATGCAATAGCGTAGCATGTTACTATACAAAATTAAATACTTAAAAGTAGCATATTACACAAAGTGACATATTTTTGAATTCACACAGGGAACACCAGAATATGACTATACGTTCAGCTGTTCTATTCAGAGTTCGCAGTGCTCGCGTTATTGGCGCTTAGTTCAGTAGGTTGGTTCTCCCGTGAGGTACCTTTAGCAATGGTGGGAGTCTCTTAGAGAATCTTAGTTAATGTGATTGGGAATCCAAAAAACTTTATAACTACATGTTCTCTATATTTAGTGGTTTCATCCGACTACGGATTAGAGCACTTTTTATCATGAATTTTATAATATCTATACACTTGTTATTATGTTAAAAATAACAGTCTCTTAGAGAATCTTAGTTAATGTGATTGGGAATCCAAAAAACTTTATAACTACATGTTCCCTATATTTAGTGGTTTCATCCGACTACGGATTAGAGCACAGATTATAAATTTTATAATACCTATACACTTGTTATTATGTTAAAAATAACATATCGGGAAAAAATATTAAAACAAAATTTAAATCTTTATTCCTCCAGTTTCATAATTGACTTATGGTATGCTGTACTGGTTTTGGTTTCTGTATTAAGTGTAAGTAGGATTGTTTTGTTATGTGTAGCTTGAAATTTTTATGGTTATGAATCTCAAAAGGTATCGTTTTCTGATATGTTTATTGCCTGTTATGACAGTCTATTGTTTTTTGTTCGCGGCATTGTAGACAAACCTCAGTGGTTTATTTCAATGCTCATTAATTGTTAATTATTCAATTTATTTTTGTTGATAATAATCTAAAAAAAAACTTATTAGATCAATTATACCTCATGAGTTAATCCAACCCCCTAGGGCCCCCACATTTATATACTCACCCTTATCCTTTGCAGATTGTATGACAAGCCGGAACAATAACGCGTGTATTATAGCTGCAGCAACAGCAGTCACTGCGAGCGATCTGAAGGATCCCCGGCCACCCAACCACGAGTAAAGCTGACCCCCCACCAGCGATCCAATAGCGAATCCTGACATAAAATACATGATGTATTAATTAATAAATAGCTTACTTGTCGCCGGTATTAAATACTTGTATGTGGCAATAAAATCAAATTGTATGTGGCAATAAGTGTTCAAGATAAAAACTCTGTTAGGTCATAGCGATAGGTCATCATCATCATCATCATCAGCCTATTACGTCCCGCTGCTGGGGACAGGAGACCTACCTACATGAGACAAACACATGAGGAGCTTGGGCCATAACACCACCACGCTGGCCCAATGCGGGTTGGTGGGTTAAATCGGTTGCTGTAGCAACCAGTACCAACGGCTTAACGTGCCTTCCGAAGGACGGAGGAGCTCGAGATTATAAATTTGATTGACCCATCTCTGGCGAAAGTTGCTTTGGTTTTCGTAATCGAAACCAGAGCGCTCAAACCACTACGGCACCGAGCTCTTTAAGCGAGAGGTCGCATTCTTTTAATCATTATATTAATTTTATATTAAACATATATTTTAATTTCCAAACAATATTTGAAATGAGATAATTATTATTATTATCACTACAACTTTTAAATACTCTAGTTTCAGCTAAGTTAAATATGTAGGTGTGATGCGGTCTGTAAGATCCCATTGATAGACTTACCAACTCCATCGTCCATTCCGGCGACTATGCCTTGTACAGTCGCGGAATAACCTTCAGGAGCAACTTGCGCTGCATACCCTACAATTGTAGAGTAACAGAGAGCGTAAGTTGGTCCCTGCATTATTGGCTGTAATTCAAACAAAATGGAAACTAATCGTTCTAGCCAGTTACATTGAAAAATTCAAATACTTTCCTTGCTTGAAAGCAATGTTTTAAAATACAAAACATTATTTTTGTCTTGTTTTACAATAAAAAAAGGATTGTTAGCTAGTAAAATTCAGTCGAACTACAGAGTTACATCCCTTTTGCATTTGTATAGTTTTATGAGCTTGTTGCCAGTACAGATGGCGAACATTATCATTTTTGAACAATTTTGAAAGCTGCACTCTAAAGAAAAGTATTTCAACTAGAAAAAAGTTCATGTCCTCAGGCGCGGACTGATCCCGCGACCTGTCACAATCCAGGTGATTACTCTAACCATCTGAGCTATCAAGGACTTGGGATGACCCTGCGATTTAGCTCTGATCGATCTGTATTTATGTTAAAAGCCATACCCTCACAATGTCGAAATATATCTACTTCAACTGCTTTCACAGCTTTTTCTTCTTCTTTAGCTGTACTGTAGTCTTAGTAAAACTTAGTTTTACAGGCAACAATATTAAGCTGTCAAGCCACGGATTCCAGGCACAATTGGTTTTTAATTTTCATAAGCTTCCCGAGGGTATCCTGCGGCTTGACAGATTAATAAAAATAAATTACACGGTTTCCACGTTGTAAGTATCGCCTAGCTAAGAAATTATACAACTAAAAAAATATTTGTACAGAAACATAAACGATCACTTACCTCAATAAAGACCAAATGCCATGGATGTTGTATAAAAGATATCAGTGCCATTCGCACGCCATAGCACAATAGTGAGACCGTCATAGTTGTTCCGTAGCCAAAGCGCTTTATTATTTTGCCTGGAAATAAAATATGAAAAATTGTGGTTTACAGGAGGTGTGAAAATCTAAATAAATATTAGCTAATGACATATACTAAATATACTATAAATAAATTTATATGCACAGAATAAACTGCGGTCGGGGGCTTTTTCGCTAACTATTTTTAAAAGTTATCTCTCTAGTGATAACCACTTAGTGGATTGCCTGCGTTACAAGCAGACACTGACGTTACTTATAATTAAGCAGAAGTTCATCTGCAAATGACTTGTGTTTTTAAATATAACCTTAACAAATTTTTACTACTATTAAAAAACTTATAAGAAATGTTTATCTTATTGATACTAAAGTTGCCCCTCATGTTGTCAGTTAAAGACCTTCAAAATAACTGTACAAGTTTTAGATAATATATAATTATATTATCTAAATGATAATAATTAACATAAATAACACTGGTTTTTAATATATTAATACAAAATACATAAATGTCAATTACATAGATATACGAAGTAAATTTGAACTGTTTTACACAATATTGATACATAATTTGGATAATAGATGGCGTTATCATCCGTTGAACCGCGCTAACATTGTTTTGTTCTGTAAATACTAAGTCTTTGTGTTACTATGTAAGTCGGCTTTCTGGAATACACGTATAAGAGCTATTTGGCTTTTATTTACGGCACCCCCCCAGGTGGCAACTTATTTAAGCTAAAAATGCCAAAACGCTCCCACCACGCTCAATGTTAGAACAGAACATCACAAAGAAAACCATTACTTAAAAAAAACATACCAGAGAAATAGAAAAATATAAGCTCCCCAATAAAACTCTGTGCTGCTACCACAACTCCTTCTATCAATTTAATTTTAGCCATGGTTCCTGTTTCTTCTGCCAACTCTTCTAAAAACCTAAAACAAACAAAACACAATTGTTTTACATATATAAATTGTGTTGTTCAAATATATTTTTCAAACATTTATAATAATGTTGTATAAAAATAAAAAAATATTTCCGCGGTTTAGTTGGATTTATTATATTTTATTAAAATAAAATTGTCAAGTGGTTTCCTTATTATTGCTGGCGAAAATAAGCAATAGTTACCGCTTGCCATCATCAAGCATCTGCATAAAAGTTAAACTATGACATAAAAACCTAAACGCTAATGATGCTATTTATCTCATATTTCATTAACTTATGTGTGAAATACTTACCAAAACATATAGTATATAATGAAACTATCGAAAGTCCCCGCAACTACGGCGAAAGTAATAAAAACTAGGACTCTTGGCATTTTCAGTACTTCACGCAACGCGGCGCCACTGTCGTCGGGGCTAGAGAGAGATGGCAGCTGTAATAAACGCATAAGATAAAACGTATGTCTTTTTTAAAAAGTATGCTCGAGATTTGGACAGTTCTTGAAATCCTCTATTCAATATAATTTTGATTTAGGCTCCTGGGGTCAATAAGACCCCACTGATAAACCAAACATAACATTCTAAAATACTCTGTCACAAAAAAAAACTGTTAGCGGTAAAACCGAGACGATCGCGGCGGCGTAGTGGTTTGGGCGCACTGGTTTCGATTACGAAAACAAAGCATCTTTCGCCGTGGTCGATTGCGAGATGGGTCAATCAAAATTTATAATCTTGAGCTCCTCCGGTCTTCGAAAGGCACGTTAAGCCGTTGGTCCCGGTTGTTACTACAGCCGCTTTTGACCACCAACCCGCATTGAGCCAACGTGGTGGTGTTATTGCCCAAGCTCCTCATGTGTTTATCCCATGTAGGAAGGCCTATGCCCAGCAGTGGGACGTATGACTGGTGATGAGGCTAAAGCGGTTGCAGTTACAACCGGGACCAACGGCTTAAGTGTCTTCTCAAGCACGGAGGAGAGGGACATTACAAATATTTCAACCGCCTCTGTGGTCTGCTGAATGTGTCCACCTCCTTCAGATCTTGGGGTTCGGAGTAATCTCGGATTGTTGGAGTAATCTGGGTGTAGCTCGCTTCTATTTTCGGGTTTATCATCACCATCAGGTGGATGGTAGGTAAGAGATGATACCGCCTTTCTTATTTTAGCCGTGAAACAGTTCGCTGTGTTTCGGATTGAAGGAAAAGGTAGCCAGTGTAATAACTAGGCATATGCAATGCATTTTATCTTACGCCTCAGGATGACAACGCACCTGCAATACAATAATTTATTCCGTGTTATTGCAGGTGTCTATAGGTATATGCGACGGTAATTTATTACTAGATGGTAAGCCATATGAGGGGTCGTCTGGGTAGGTACCACTCACTGCCTTTGTTATTTCAGCCGTGGAATAGTTCGCTGTGTTTCGAATTGAAGGGAAAGGTAGCTAGTGTAATTACTAGGCATATACGGCATTTCATCTTAGGTCTCAGGATGACAACGCACCTGCAACTTTCAGGTTTGTCATCTAGTTGTACAAGAAAATAAGGCCAGAAATACCCTGTTTAGAATAAAAATAAATAAAAAATATTGATTGCCCATCCGCGATCGACCTTGACAAAAATTGCTCTGTTTTCATAATCGAAACCACAGCGCTCCTCTACGCTATCGTTGCAACAAAACTCACCGTCAAAGCTCGACAGCTGTACAGATCCACTGCGGTCGCGACTATAGCCACCACAAAAGCTGGTGTGAAGTCTTTGTACTCCCCAGTGGAGACTGAGTCTACCAGCCACCCGCCAAGCAACGCGGTGATACCATACCCAGCAGTGCCCCAAGCTCTCTGGGCACCATATTTGCAGCTACGGTCCGGACCTGCAATAATGTTTCGTTCACCGATTGAGCAAAATTTTTTACTACGAGTGCTGAATTTAAATCACGGACTATCTCTTTTTCTAAATATGAATACAAAAAGGATGTCTGTCATATTATTTGATATTTAGAAACATGCGTTCAATTTTCGACCTTATTGAACGTGCTAAAATGCAGTGTTTAGGAGGCACCTCCTCAAATGCCTTCTAAAATTGTCTATGGTTCCTTTGAAATCTGTCTAAATTTAGTTGACAGCTCTGAACGAATTGTTGCTATCTTTTCCTGTTACATATTGCGAGAAAGAGATATACTGTATGTCCACGCGCGGACTTAGCGCCACAGGATACCGAGGGGCTCGGTGTGAAGGAGCGGGGGCGAGCGGTCAGCTGATCTGCGTGACAGAACCGGTCACTACTCCACACCTTAGCTTCATAGCGATCGGTCCAACTTATTTATTGAGTTCACAAATTGTATGCTGTTGGCAATAAACCGTTTTATTTTATAATAGTTATACAGTCCACTTATTTACCATCATCACTATCGAGGTATTAACATATTGGTCCTCCAACCGTCAACAAGAATAGTGCCGAAATACGACGGTGAAACAAAACAGCTGCGGCTAACGGACTTTGACCGAACGGACACGCCCTGCCTATCTATTGCGCCGTGTCATCGCTGGCTTCGAGTGAAGATTTTGGAGATCCTGGAGTCACCTGTGGATATTTTGGACAAGAATCAGGACGCTTTGTGAGTTCGTTCCAATCTTTCCTACCTAAATTCCACATTTTTGTGCTTTTTTTTGCATAAGTCCAAGTCATATCACTTTTTTCTTCCCTTTATTTGAGTTGGCGCAAGTAAATTATTTCGCACGTCATTCTACTCCGCTAGCGGCCGGCACACTGCTGATTGTGGCTATTTTTTCACTATTTAAATATCGCAAGCGCACGATCACGTAACTGTGTCATTCAAAACCTATAGGTATTTCATCCTTCTAAGTACCGTTATACGGGGACTACATCAGCTGTGCGTTCATTCAACTATTATTATCAATAGCTAAGCGCGTAATTTACTTACAAATTTTGTAAGCGCTTATTTTGGACGATTTTTTTTTCTTTTTCTCACTACCCTTTCGTCGTTTCTTTTCTTCCCACAATGGCTGAAAAATTAATTAGGAAGCGCAGTTCAATTAAAGCTAAGCTCACTAGTTTCACCAGCTATATTAATATATTAAAAAGCTGTAATCCATTGTCTGACCTACAAGTGCTAGAACTAGAAGGTCGATTTAGTAAATTTGAGGGCTTATATGGAGAATTCGATGAATTACAGACGGAGATTGAGCTGCTATCGGATAATCCCGACGACGCCTACATCGAGCGTTTCAAGTTTGAGGAGATTTACCATCCCTTGGTTGCCATGGCGCGCAAGTTACTATCTGCTGGGCAAAAACAGCAGGACAAGTCTACTGCAGGTTCCGTATCAGGCTCCGAGGAATCAGGTGGGACAAAGAACAATTTTATTCGTTTGCCTAAAATAGATTTACCCCGCTTTGATGGTGGCTATCAGTATTGGCTGGAATTTAGAGACACTTTCCTCTCCTTGATTCACAATAATAATAGTATCGATAGCATAAACAAGTTTCATTACTTGCGTGCTTCCTTAAGGGATTCGGCCGCGGAAATAATTAAAAATATCGATTTTAAGAGCGATAATTATGCGTTGGCCTGGGACTTGTTATGCGATCGGTATAATAATAGCCGCCTCCTTATTAACAATCATGTGCAAGCATTATTTAACGCTGAACCATTGGCAAGCGAGTCAAGCGTTTGTTTACGTCGTCTTGTCGACATTATAAATAAAAACATACGTGCATTAAAAGCGTTGAATGAGCCTACACAGCATTGGGATACGCTTATCATATACATGATGTCATTAAAGTTAGATTGTATTACCAGTAGAAATTGGGAGGAGTATCGCAACCCATTATCTCATTCACCAACCTTGTTTCAGTTTTGTACATTTATTAATAACAAAGCTGACTTACTAGAAACATTAGAGGACAATAAAAAATTACATAAAAATCAAACAACAAATTTTAATAAACCAAAAAGCTTTGTTATCACCTCTCCAAACCCAATAAATAGTAGTGTACAAGACAGAAATAAAATTAGTTGTCCTTTGTGTTCACAAAATCATTTTCTATATTCGTGTGATGCTTTTAGAAAATTAACAGTAGAAAATAGATTACAAAAAGCGAAAGAATTTAGAGTTTGTTTGAACTGCCTACGTGTTGGACATGCAGAAAAGCGCTGTAGATTTTCACGCTGTAAATATTGTAAAAATAGACATAATACTTTATTGCACTTAGATCAACCAGAAACTCAAGTAGTTTATAACCCTATGCCTACTGCTTCTATTAACAATGTTTCGCTTTCTGCAAATATACAGCCTACTTCTCATCAAAATATTTTACTGTCCACAGCTGTGGTGAAGGTGGTGAGCGACAAAGGCGAAAGGTTCAGTGCCAGAGTCCTGCTGGACAGCGGTAGCACAGCCCACTTTGTTACTGACAGCCTTTGCAGTAAGCTCGGATTATCTCGAGTTGGTACCAGCTCAAAGGTTACAGGTATTAATAATTTGACCAGTAACAGTACACAGTCTTGCAACCTAACTATCGAGTCTTTTTACGATAATTATTCTTTGTGCATTAACTGTCTTATACTACCAGAAATAACTAAGAGGTTGCCGGCTTCCTATATAAATATCGAATGCATACCCATTCCCACGGGATTAATTTTAGCGGACCCATCTTTTAATATTCCGTCAGACATAGATATCTTGTTGGGTGCTGAATACTTTTGGGATGTTATTCAAAGCAATAATATTAATCTAGGTAAAAACTTACCAAAATTATGTGAAAGTAAACTCGGATGGATAATTACGGGTTCCGTACCTACTATTAATTCACATAATAATATTATTAATTCTCACTTTTGTAATTTTTCTAAAATAGATTCAAAACCCGAGTTAAGCAAATTTTGGGAACTTGATTCGATTTCACCCAAACATTGTTTTTCTTTAGAGGAGCGTGCATGCGAAGAAAGTTTTCAATTAAATACTACGCGTGCTTCTCAAATTATGCCACTCAAAGCGGATCCCGGCGTTCTCGGTGACTCATACGCTATGGCTAAACGTAGATTTTTAACATTAAAGAAACGCCTTGAGCGTGATCCTCTTTTTAAGCGCATGTACTTAAAATTCATGCATGAGTACGAGGCCTTACGTCACATGACTGAGGACACCGATTTTTCGAAAATTATAATGCAAAAGTTTTGGCTTTATAAGTACGATTGGGACGAGTTAGTACCTCAGGACATAGCCGATCAGTGGTTGTCATTTGTGAACGCTTTAAAATTTTTAAATTTTATAAAAATTCCCAGGTGGGTCCTATGTAATGAGCATGTCGTTCATGAAATACATGTATTCACAGACAGCAGTGAAAAGGCATACGGTGCTTGTTTATACATACGTTCCATTGATAGGTCTAATGCAATAACAAACCGCCTATTAGCTTCTAAAAATCGTATAGCCCCGATAAAGCCCACGACAATGCCCAGATTGGAGCTTTGTGGTGCACTTTTGGGTGCAAGATTGTGTACAAAGGTCAAAGAATCCCTTACCTTATCGATTAGCCGTTGCATATTTTGGTGTGACTCAACAATAGTGTTGAGCTGGCTATCTACACCATCAACGCAACTTAAACCTTTTGTAAGACATCGTGTAAATGAGATACAGGAGACTACACTAGGTTCTAAGTGGAACTATGTACCAACGAGAGATAATCCCGCAGATCTTGTTTCTCGAGGGGTGAAGGCTGATCATATCAGCGATTCAAAACTATGGTGGTCAGGCCCCACATTTCTATTGCAAGATGAATGCCTTTGGCCAACATTATCTAAAGACATCGTGAAACAGGATCTGCCTGAATTGATTAATAGCTTTGTGATTAAGTCAGATACTGATAATTGTCAAAATCTTTATATAATTAATCAAACTATTATACAACAATTAATTCACAAATATTCTAATTTCAACTATTTACAAAGAATCTTAGCCTACATAAAAAGATATATTTACAATTTAAACAATAAAAATAATAAAATAAAAGGTTGTCTTACAAATAAAGAAATTGAATTATCATTAAAGTGTATTATGCGTACTGCTCAATGTAAAATGTTTAAAGATGAATATTCAATTTTAAAATCAGGAAAACCTCTGCCTCACAAAAATAGACTAATCTCTTTATCTCCTTTTGTGAACTCTGACGGCATTATACGTGTCGGAGGCAGGTTAGATAATTCCTCTTATGATTATAATGTTAAGCACCCTATACTTATATGTGGTAAACATCAATTAACAAAGGTCATGTTTCAAACTGTTCATAAAAAAATATTACATGCCGGTCCTCAGTTACTTTTGGCAAATGTACGCCAAAATTATTGGCCTTTAGGGGGCAGAAACTTATCGAGGCTCACTGTTCAAAAATGCATTTCGTGTTTTAGGCACAAAGCACTAAACATACAGCCTATAATGGGTCAACTTCCTAATTCACGAAGCAACCTTGAGTTTCCCTTTCTTAATTCCAGTGTCGACTATGCCGGTCCAATACTCATAGCTGACCGAAAGGGGAGAGGTTGCAAACTTATAAAATCATACACATGTATCTTTGTCTGCCTTGCAGTTAAAGCCGTTCATTTGGAGCTTGTTACGGACCTAACTAAAGAGGCCTATATGGCCGCCTTAAATAGGTTTATTGCACGCCGCGGTAAGCCCCGTACTATATTATCCGATAACGGCACAACTTTCGTCGGTACTTGCAATCAACTTCGCCTTTTTTTGCATGATTCAAATATTGCATACGACGTTGCTCAGGAAGGAATCGATTTTGATTTTATGCCTGCCTATTCCCCCCACTTCAACGGAGTTGCTGAGGCCGCAGTTCGTTCGACGAAACATCACCTAAAGAGATTACTTAAACTAACTCACTTCACGTACGAAGAAATGTCTACTTGTTTAACTCAAATAGAGGCTGTTCTTAATTCCCGACCTCTTACTCCTTTTTCTCCCGATCCACTTGACTTTGCTGCCCTAACTCCATCGCATTTTTTGATTGGAAGGTCACTCACATCCGTTCCACATCCACAGGCGTCTGATGTCGGAAACATTTGCCGACTCGAGCGATTCCAACGGGTGGAATGTATCAAGCAACACTTCTGGAAAAGATTTAATACCGAATACATTTCTCTGCTGCAGCAAAAAACCAAGTGGTCTACAACATCGGGTGACATTGCTGTGGGGAGCCTCGTCCTAGTAAAAGATAAGGCACTCCCGCCGCACTGCTGGTTACTGGGTCGCGTCGTGCAGGTCTACCCTGGCTCAGACGGCGTCGTGTGGGTTGCTGAATTGAAGACTAAGAAGGGGACGATTCGGCGTGCCTTCAACAATATATGCCCACTACCACTTTCTTGAAGTTCCCACTTCAACCCGGGGAGCATGTCCACGCGCGGACTTAGCGCCACAGGATACCGAGGGGCTCGGTGTGAAGGAGCGGGGGCGAGCGGTCAGCTGATCTGCGTGACAGAACCGGTCACTACTCCACACCTTAGCTTCATAGCGATCGGTCCAACTTATTTATTGAGTTCACAAATTGTATGCTGTTGGCAATAAACCGTTTTATTTTATAATAGTTATACAGTCCACTTATTTATCATCATCACTACTTAAATTTAAACTTAGAGTGTGTCTCCAGAATTAGGCCCAAAGTTATATTATTTCATACAATTGTCAATATGCAAGTAGTGCTCCACCTGAAGCAGCAAGGACCCCTCCTTGCTGCTTCAGGTTCAGCTTCTGCTAGCTAAAAGGAAAGTGAAGTAAATAATATTCATCTGGAGGTCTCTGGATCCATCTCATAAGACGATCCATTCAATACGCCAAGTTAACGTTAAGTGAGTCTAGTTCAATTAACTATCGGGCTAGGCATTCAATTGGATGCCGGCGTTTAATCAACGGGCTAGGCATCCAAATTTAACCAGATGGCTCCGACATACACACTTGCACTGGCTCTTACTTAACACACTTCAATTATAATTTCTAGCTTTATTGCATTCCAAAATATATTACATAGATATTTACATTCAAAAAGCCAGTACAATTTTGGACTCTGCCGGATACAACATTTAGGAGAGAGGAAAATGTTCCACAAAATTTTACATATTTTTATTTTAAAAATTAAAACCGTAAAAAAAATATCATTTTCAGTTTTTTGAAGTCGGTTTTAATTTTTGGTAAAAAAATTTTTTTCGCACTTTTTAGTGATAACTTTCTAAGGTCAAAGCTAGATGGGTGATCTTCAGCTTATATTGTTTCCTACTATCGTATCGTTTAACTAAAAAGTCATAGCAAGAAAGCAAATATCCGCAATTACGCATACGTAGATGATTTTCTCATTCCCGTTATTTTGATTTAAAAACCAAACTACCCAATCTATTTAAAAAAAAAATCAATGGGACCAAATGGCAACTATTCCGCATCGAAACAAAAAAAGAATCACGTAAATCGGACCAGAAATCTCGGCGTAATCGGTGTACATACATTTTACTTTTTACAGTAAAAGAAACATTCCAACCGAATTGAGAACCTCCTCGTTTTTGTCGGTTGAAAAAGGTAAGTCAATACAACTCACCCAAAACGTCGAAGCAGACAGCATCACCAATACAGTTAGCCACGTTAAACGCAACTGTACCAACACACATCAGCACCACAAACGCCCAGAATGTCCCAGTCATATAAAAACTACCACCATCACTTTTCGCATCGACTGGACTGCTATGGTTGACTTTTGTCACTTTCGAATATATATGCTTCGAGGAAAAGCTTTCTTTGTTCAAATCCACTGCAATTTGATTGAAACTAACATTAGCTATCTCTCTCCTACTTCTATTCACAACTGTACCATTCACATCTAAGGAGTCTTCGAAACACAGCAGGTTGCAGTTCTGTTTGGGCGTACACTTCACCTCTCCTGCTCGCACATCGTCCAGATCCATAAAATAGAACGAGCAAGAATCATTGGTGACTGCCTCGTCTACATAGATCGTGTTGACGAAGGTTGTATTCGATAAATAGATTTGAAAATCTTTGGTTTCTGAACAGTTCCAACGACAGTTGTATTTTTCTAAAAAGACGTCGTTTTCGAACTTTTTCAAATAGACTGTGTCGTTGAGATTGTATACCGATTCTATAATAGGTTCCGGAATATCTATTGGGTCGGGCATAGGCAAAAACCATAAAAAACAGTAGGAGCCTGTCATGACCGTTATGAGGAGCATAAACACCAGTTTTCTGTGGTTCTGTAAATAAAGAAAACAAATATAAAAAAAATATACAACTATACAGTATGTTCCGAAATAAAATTTAAGGGGGTGGTCGCGTTCCTTGTTACGAGTTCGAGTGCGGGGCAAGTCTCCAGGTCGCGTTTGTATCGTAGAGCATTGATCAGTTAAATACGCTGGACGTCATCTATCCAGCAGAGTGTTGGCGATGTTCTACACAGATCACTTATATAGTATGATCTACAGATAGGTACATATTAGGTATTGCCACTGGCAGTTCTTGCTGCCGGTGTTACCAGCCGAGCACGCAATAAATAACAACACTACATTGCGTCAGGTTTATCGCCAGTTGGCGTCTGTTTGTAATGTCTTACTCAACTGGTAGGGTCTGATAAAAAAATGAAATCGCGCTATTGCGGTACACACACACACTTTAATATTAGTTCGTGTGTGTGTGTGTATGCTTGCGTGTGTGGGTGCGTGCTTGCGTGTGTGGGTGCGTGCTTGCGTGCGTGGGTGCGTGCTTACGTGTGTGTGTATTGGAGAACGTTCCCTTTATTCCCTTTACACTCTGTATTAGAGCGAGCGCACATAAGAGTCACGACAGTCTAAAGGCAGACTTTTGCTTCACAAAAATAATGAAGACGCGCAGACTTCGAACAAAACGTCTCATAGACAAAATTGTCTATACCTACAAGATCTGCACGGCGACAAAACAAGACAGACTTGTCTGAGAGAGGCAAGTGTGTCTTTAGGCTGTCGTGATTCTTATGTGCGCTCAGCCTTATATCTACAAGATTCTAAAATCCGATTTTTATTTTTATTTCGTAACATTCAGTAACACAACAAATGTCAATAATTCACACTCCCTACCGGCCAATAATCAACCACATATCCAAACAGTGGCTTCGCGATAGCCCACAGGAGGGGCAGCACTGACGTCACCAGCCCCATGACAGCTGGAGACACGCCCAGCTGCCGCCCGAATACGTTCATTTGGGGCAGAAGAGGCCCCAGCCCTGGGGAGCAGACAGAACAAATTTAATAAAATTATTAGCGGCCACCAGCGGAACGGCTCGCGTTATCGTGGCCATTGGGATGTTGCCTAAGTTTGAATATGGCGCAATTTTTGACAAATTCGGAAAATATACGCTACTAATACCAAAAAAAACAATTTAAAATTAAAAGATATGGAATATTATTGAAGTTGTACTGTATCTAAAATTAAAAAAATGGACAAATTTTTTTTCACAATTTATCAAAAATGTTAATGATATTAGATTGCAGTATCAATTTAAACAACTATTATTATGACAACTATTAAAAAAAACATACTTAATAGATAGTTACTATCAATTTTGTCAATATGTCCATACATTTCATAGTAATATGGGAACATGTGACGTCACCTGTTCCGTAGATTTTCTATGGAGCGTTTTTGGACGATGCGCCGCAACACATCAAACATACCACAATATCTGTGAAACTATTGATCTGGTGGAGCCATACCACCACCACGCTGGCCCAATGCGTGTTAGTAGATTTCATGGGCTCACTAGATGGTAGGCCAGAATGTAGGGTCGTCTGGGTAGGTACCGCCGCCTTTACTATTTTAGCCGTGAAACAGCCTACTGTATTTGGGATTGAAGTGAAAGGTATCCGATGTAATTACTGGGCCTGGAAGTCATTCTATCTTAAGCCTAAGGATGACAACGCACCTGCTATCGGCCGTCAGCTTGTTTGTCATTTAGCTGTATGAAAAACAAACGGCTTGACGAGCACGACGAAATACGGAGGAGCTCGATATTCCAAATCTTTGACCCATCCGGGATCGACCAGGGCGAAAGTTGCTTTGTTTTCGTAATCAAAAACAGAGCGCTCGAACCATTACGCCAAAGAGCTCCTCAGTCCTCTTCTGGACCTTACGAGGATAAAGTGACAAATGTGGTAACAGGTCATTTTTTACGAGTACTCATGCTTAATTCAAATTCAAAGACTAGCCTAATAGAAAATAAAATATTTTGAGGCGACAATCTAACAAGCTACCTTTATCAATCCGGGTGACTGCTCCAACCACTGAACTAACAAGGACCAAGTCCTGATTGTTCTAAGATAATCAAACGAATGGACCGATTTTGATTCGGTTTTTTTGTTTGAAAGCTGATGTGACTACGATATGGTTCTTAGCTATAATTTATGAAGATCAGTTCAGGGGTTGATGACAATTAGCTCATGTTCTACATGAAATTAGGATTTTACTAACTTTTGCAGATCCGATTAATTTCAAATTTCGTGTACTGTCACTTCGATGACATTCCCATGACATACTAACTTTGAGCTAATCCTATACCATCAAGAAGTCTGCGAAATGCTTAATTCTTCAGAAACTTACAGCAGATATAGCGTGTTTGGGCTCTTATGAATAGTCTTAATGAGATGATGTTAGATAGATGATTATTACCTAATGACGCCGGGGGTTACTTGAAATTTTTAATTTTGCAATTATTCAGAATAGTTTAGGTAAGTACATAGACTTGGCCGGGTCTCCATACATTTTTGGAACATCTCTTTTAACTGTCTGTTTTATTTTCATGTAGGTACTTTACTTGTAATTTACGTGTAAACTGTATTTTGTATGTACCTCTTCTGTAACTGTACCTTAAATAAATAATTTCGTAGGGCTAAACTAACACAGCTCACTCCATATCTCTTATATAATAACAAAATAACCTTTAGGAATTATGAAGGAAAACATCATAAAACACAATTATCATTGTTCAATGTTATATTTGTTTAATATTTCGTGATGTCTCGTTTAGTGGGGCAATCACTTTTTAATCTACTTGATAAAGGAGGAGGGTCTCAATTTGGTTTGTATTTTTTATTATAATATATTATATACAGGGTGGTGCCGTCAATACGACAATAAATTGAAACATAGGCTATATTAGTTCATAGAAATGGTTTGCCACTTTCAAAAACACTTATTCATTTGATAAAATCTTGTCATTTGTATGAAATATTATTACATTGGCTGCGCATTATTTCATAGAAATGTCAGGAAATTATCAAATGAATAAGATGTTTTTAAAAGTGGCAAACCATTTCTATGCACTAATATAGGCCATGTTTTAATTTATTGTCGTATTGACCGCACCAACCTGTTTTGGAACGTTTTGTAAGTATAATAATAAGAATAATAATAATATTCACACACTCACACCTATTATCTAGCCCAAAGTAAGCATCATTAAGAGCTTGTGTTATGGATACTAGATAACGGAGAAATAATGATAATAATATGTATATAAATATTAGAAATATACTAAATAAACATATAAACATCCATGACTCGTAAACAAATGCTCGTACTCATCATACAAACATTTGCTCCTACCGGGATTCGAACCCGGGACCTCTTGACCGAGTAGCCTGCATAGCAAGGGGTACAGACCGCTCGACCAGACGGTCGTCGTCCTGTATTTATTGAACGCCGGCATCCAATCATACGGTTGAAGTACAACTAGCCAAGGCATTGAGCGCAACGTTTAACCAGATGCCTGAACATCATGTCAGCCGTCTGGTTTAAATAAGCCATTCAATTGTCGTTTAAATCGAAGAGCTTATGTGTGACTGTTTGAGTGATTGGTAAGTTCAGGTCAAGGTTATTTTTTATGACCACTTAAAACCAAAACGATGTCGGTTATAACTAGTTATAAGTGTGGAATTAATAGAATGTTACTAATGCAATATAAGTAAAATATTATAATCATCAATAGCAAATTTTGGTGTTGATTGACAATCGTTAATTAAAATGGTCTCCTTATTTTATTCTGAACACCATAGTTTGGTTCCCGCCTCAAGTTATAATAGATTTTTCTGTACTGTGTAGTTCGTTGGTTTTTGAAAATAATTTTAGGTAATGTGTTTTAGTTCTGTAGTTAATTTGTTGTTTTGTAAATACGATTAATTTAGAATTTAATTCGAATTACCTCTCTTAATATTTTTTATGGCCGTCAGGGCCCACAATTTAATGATCCGTTTAGCTTTAAGCCTTTTTAACACCTGTATGACTTTGTGGAATGCAAATAAATAAATAAATAAGTGTTCATAAAAATAAAATTAAACCTACCAATCAAACCAAAACTTTTCAGTACAAGAGTACAAGACAATCCACTCAATACGCCAAGTCGTTAAATGTTAAGTGAGTCTAGTTCAATTAACTATCGGCCTAGGCATTTAATTGGATGCCGGCGTTTAATCAACGGGCTAGGCATCCAGATAAGCGGCCGATTTAACCAGACGGCGCCGGCGGCGACATATACCTACATTATTATCTTTATTTCTCCGTTATCTAGTATCCATAGGACAAGCTCATAATGATGCTTACTTTGGGCTAGATACTTAATAGGTGTGAGTATATGAATATTGAGGAGCTCGGTGGCGTATTGGTTTGAGAGCTCTACAACTAAAAGCGCTCTAAAACAAAGCAACTTTCGCCATGGTCGATCCTGGGATGGGTCAATGAAAGTTTGCTATCTCGAGCTCCTCCGTGCTTCGGAAGGCACGTTAAGCCGTTGGTCCCGGTTGTTACTACAACCGCTTTAACCCACCAACCCGCAGTGGGCCAGCGTGGTGGTGTTATGGCCCAAACTCCTCATGTGTTTCTCCCGTGTAGGAAGGCCTGTGCCCAGCAGTGGGACGTATATAGGCTGATGATGATGATGATATGAATATTATTATTATTATTACAACACTGTTGTGTTGTGATTATGTCTGATGACGTCAAAAGATAAATTAGTCTACACAAGCAATAATTTTTATTTTATTAAGCTAAGTCCAAATTTAAGTTTAGTGCATCTCTTTCTCACAATATTAATACGAAAAGGATGGCTGCCATATAATTTGACATTTAGAAATGCGCTTTCAATTTTCGACCTTATTGAACGTGATACAAATAAACAATGCAGTATTAAGAAAGCACCTCCGTACATGTCGTCTAAAATTGTCTAGGTAGTCTGTGCATCTAGTGAGAGGTATCGCTAGTAGACACCCCAGAAATATCTTCTTGAATATTCAATCGGTTAATCTTACTCACATCATCTGAATAACAAATCAATATTTTTCTTCCAACTACGCAGTAATTTCATCATAACTAGCCTAAATAGTGAGAACAAAGCAGCACTGCACTGCTTCAGAGTAAAACAATGCAGTTAAGTATGTTTGAAACTCCATTACTGCACTGCTTTTGATTTCAAACAGTGCAGTTAAGTTGTATAAAATCCATTACTGGGGCGCGTTCCGAGCATACTCTCCAAACACTCGGAGTTGTTTTTTGTCTTGCTCTAAGGTGTGGAACGACACAAGTTGTTTTTATAACCTCAAATTTTCACAAGGAGTTCCATCATTGGCCCTAATTCTGGAGATTCTGGAGAGATTTGATATATCCCATCTCATTTGACGGATGGTCACTAATACACATGACGTTCTTAACGTCAGAGTGTTTTTTAACCATCAAAATTAATCGTCCATTGTTGTAGGCTTGGAGCGCGCCCCTGCGTTGTTTTTGGCCTATAGCCACAAATCCCAGGTGACTGTCCAATCGCAAACTTCATCTTTACAATCATGGCCAAATAGATTTATACCAGCCAATCAGCGCTATTCAGAGTACTCAACAGTCCAATCGCACGCTACAAGCATGACCAACTAGTTTTCTATCAACCAATCAGCGATGTGCCCCTGTCTGTACAGACAAGAGCAAATCAAAAGTGACAGTTGCACTAAGAAAGCCACCGGAACGAATGGTTCTAAAGATTACGGGATCTAATCTATTCATCCATATTTGATTTTTCTATCACACACTTGTTCAACTTGAAACTAAAGTAATCGCGAGTGATTCCAATCGCGAACTTAAGGGAAAAGCTGGAGCATCCGCCTTAAGTCATTCCCTGCAGAGATGCGCAATATAAATCTTTAAAAAGAAAAGATTTATATAAATCTTTTGACGAAAAGATTTAAATCACTCTTTTAAATCTTTAAATCTTTTGTAACTCAGTTGATCAAGACACGTAATTTCAATCACCTTTACATTAACTCTTTTAAATCTTTCAATCATTAGTAACTCACTTGATCAAAACACATCATTTCCATTCATCTTCAAATCACTCTTTTAAATCTTTAAATCTTTTGCAAATCAGTTTATCAAGACACAATATTTTCAATTATCTATTTCACTGAATTGTGTTGTGAAATATTTATTACTTCACGGGTCCTGATCATACACTTGAGTGACAGTACAATTTAGTGAATTTTATATATTTTTATGTAAAGTTTTTTAATGAGACCTACCTACCTACCTACTTACTGTAACATTTTACGTAGATATAAAAATGATTACAATTTTTTCGGTCGGATATTGTCTTAGCATTGGTGCAATCATTGAAGTAAACGTTTATTTCGATTACGGAAACAAAGCAACTTTCGCCATGGTCGATCCCGGGATGGGTCAATCAAAATTTATTATCTACAGTTCCTCCTTGTTTCGGAAGGTACGTTAAGCTATTGGTCCCGGTTTTTACTGAAACCGCCATAACCCACCAACCCGCACTGGACCAGCGTGGTGATGCTATGGCCCAAACTCTTCATGTGTTTCTCCCATGTAAGAAGGTCCAGCAGTGGGAGGTATGTAGGCTGGTGGTGGCGATGATGATGATGATAATGACTCGCAAAATTGTTTTGTGAAGCAAGTGTTTATGGTGACGTGCAATTGGAAGATCATTGTAATATAAGTGAATTTGATGTGAAAGACGTTGAGAGTTTTATCGTGGTTATCTACCTCATCAAAGTATTATCATGGAGACTGTCATCATATATTTCGCGCCAAACTCTCATGATACATTGAAACCAGCATTTCGATTCAATATTTGCAGAATTAAAGAAAATTCTTAAAATATGGCTGTATAGGCATTTGTTTCTTTTGCCTTCTCTGTAATAGAGAAAAAATACAAAAATAAGAATCCGTTCATTCTTTCACTCATTGGTTGAATTGGGTTGAATGTATCAGAGAATGAAATGAATCAAAGATTTAAAAGATTTAAAGATGTATTTGGAAGCCAAGTGATTTAGTGATTTAATCAATCTTTTTTACGGATGTACATCTTTTAAACCAATCACTCACGAGTTACACATCTCTAATTCCCTGTATAAAAGTTCATTCCGAATTATGTTTACCGCCGCTTTCTCATACACGCACTTATAGGGCCGTCATATCTATTATGATGTGATCACAACCAATTTGTTCCCTACCGGAGACCGGTTAGGACCTTGATTCGCACGGTCAATGTTACGAGTTGCGTCAGGGGGCCAGGGACCTATGACTATAAAATTTGTAACGAGTGGAACCGATTCTTGAGAAGGTTGGGGAACATGGGTTCCTTCAAAAGAGGCGTGAAAAGAGACCTTTTAGGCCGGCAAGGTGGTGGCCGGCTAGAACTGTGGTTTCAAGCTGCACTTCACTCGCTGTCTTCACATATGAACTCTTTACCGCTTCACATGAGACTGATGTTGCTTTGCATAAAAAAAGAGTGGCGTGATTCTGGACGCGGGGTGACTTCAATCAAAGCCGTTAACATCATGATTTTTTTCTAGTTTAGATACTTTTTACTCAGAATATTAGCACAGAATAAAAATATTAGTAAGTATTTCTAATACTGCATAATTATTTACATACACTATTCTCAGAGCTACCGACGTTCTATAATTAGCGTGCGTACACACAACCCTATTCTGTTTGCAGACAACCAGACAGATAAAACGCCCCGAGCCCTGCTATCAACTCAGGACAATGTATGTGTTGTACTTTGTTTGATTACTTCATAACAGCTCAATTGCCTTCGCGCGATTATTATCACGTGCATCGCACATAAATTGACTTTATTATTTTATTTTCCTTTATACTACTACTCATTTACGTCTGCCTTTTGAAGGATATATAGAAAAATATCATATTGGTAATATAATGTTTTAGTTTTAGGATGATCAGAATGAATTTCCCGTTCCCTAGCAAGAGAATGCGGCCCATCTGTAAGTCATTTGCGTTAGCGCATATCTTCCTTACCCCCGGGCCACTATCTGTGAGCAGTCTGCATTAGCCCATACCTTCCCTAGCAGTTGTACGCGGCCCAATATCTGTGAGTAGCCTGCGTTAGCGTTGTGGGCAGTCACTATTATTACTGCACACCACTTACTGCAATATAAATATATCTAATACATAATAATAATATAATTAGTATTTGTACATATATAATTGATATTAATATAGTTTATTAATATAAATTTATTGATATATATATATATATATATATATATATATATATATATATATATATATATATATATGTGTGTGTGTGTGTGTGTGTGTGTGTTTGTGTGAATTATAAATGACAAATACTAATTATATTATTATTATGTATTAGATATATTTATATTGCAGTAAGTGGTGTGCAGTAATAATAGTGACTGCCCACAGCGTATACTTTCCCTAGGAAGTCCGCGAGGCCCACTAACTGTGAGTAGTTTGCGTTAGCGCATATCTTCCCTAGCAAGTTCACGCAGCCCATTATCTGTAAGTATTAGATCGTAGTGTGCGACAACGCATATCTTCCCTGGCAAGTGTACGGGGCCCTCTATCTGTGGGTAGTGTGTGACAGCCACGGAGTACTAAACTTTGGTGACAGCGCATTACTTTCCTAGAAGTGCATCTGGCCCACTATCTGTGAATAGTTCACATTGCTAAGATCTTTTTACTAGTTTTTTGCAGCAAACTTTCTCAGCTGCGCTCCTTTGACGGTCAAAACTCTCGCCGAGATACATACGCATAGAAGGGTGTAATAGTGTCGGTTGCGAATAATCAGTCGCACACTGACTCTTATGTCCGTTCTCACTAACCATTCCCTAGGCTTAGGTGACTCTTAACAATATTTGTCACTTTCTATCTCCTTTAGATAGACTGAGCTAAATATCGCTGAGAGACTGTTAAAGCTCAGAAAATGTAAGTAAAAACAAGCATTAGCCTAGCAACAAAGCTATCCTAACTATACAATACACACTAGCCATTGCTTGCACAAATCGCTTATCGCTCATAGTCATATGTCAGACGATAGTTAATTACTAAGTTATCACTCCACGACTGTATGTGTCATAAAAAACAATCCCTAGGTTAAATTATCTCAGCTTATGAAGATAATATAATTTACAGATAAACTTGTCTATTTATGACCGGTAACAATAAAGGTAGGTATTATCATTGTTACCCACAGGCATGCACCCGCAGGCAACAGATTTTCCCGTACTGAAGATCGAAAGGTAGTGGACTGTATACTTAAACGCGATTGCTTGAGTTAAAACAATACTTCTTCTTTATTCACATCTGGATGACCGACCGCGAGTTACATAAAATATATCGATACCGGAGAGCGTACGAAACCGCGTCCCGACGGTCGGTCTAATACACCAAAAATACATATCGCAACTCTTGGAGCCTCTGACGAGAAGGCGTGACCTGTCATAGCCCGGTCACCTGTCCCTTTCCCCCGGTATTCTCCCTCTAATCAGATGACTCACCCTGTTTACAAAAATATTTCGGGTAAATAGAAAAAGTTTATATATTTATCTATTTCCCTATTCCTTAGGATAGACAAGGCATTTATCCCCTTAATACTGTTTACCATAATCAATTGCACTTGCCTCCCCTAAGAACTAACATTATACATCTAGGTAGTACTTTAGCCTATCTACCTAGCTTACATAAGACATATCACAAATCTAGGTAGTACATTTAGCCTATCTACCTAGCTTACATTGGACATCACATATCTAGGTAGTACATATAACCTATCTACCTAGCCCCTATGTACTGCACCGTAGTGCTTATGACATTCTAATAATAAATAAATAATAAATAAATAAATAAATAAATCGTTTATTTTCTCACCACAATATACAGTTACATATTCACAGCTTACACTACATTATGGCATACAAATTGTTATTGTGGGAGACTGATGCCTAATCTAAGCTTATAAAAGCTTGTATTTCAGGTCATCAGGCCACCCCCCAAAGAATACATTTTTGGTAGTAGATTTTGGACGGAAACAAACATTTCATTACGGCATGGTACTTTCACCACCGACGCTACGAATATAGCAGGTATAACATTTTCCGCATCAGAAGTAGGAGCCACTGACATAGGTCATAGGCGATACCTTGGTGGTACCAACAAAATATCCAAAACTTACATACTATTATGATGCGAGCTGTCCGCATTTTTTATTATTATCATTATTAATTGCGCCAAGCACTCATAAGTAAAGTTAACAGGAACCAAACATTGATGTTTGATAAAATAAAATAACTTACTAATAGTAATTGATGTGGTATCAATATCGATTACAATATTAAGAACGTACAGTTAATAACTTTTCAGTCTCAGTATAATTAAGTGTTTGGAGCCATTCGGAAGTTTTCATTTTACATTTCTTTTTAGTTAAGGGGTATATTGTTAGTTGCCTATTTACTTTATTATAAAGAAAACCACCAAGAAAACAGAAGTACCTCTGCGAAAATTTAGTTGAGAACCTGTGTAGACTTCGGTCTACTGGAACTTGACGCCTACGTATAGGGGTCTCAGAGGGTTTTTTGTAAGTTAGTACATTATGCTGTTTGAGAACAATAGATAATATAAATAATTGACGCACTGTTAGAACTTTAGCCTGACTGTATAATAGAAAAGTGGGATATCTATAAGAACGAAAGGAGGAGACCTTGAGTATAGCTCTCTGTGTTCTTTCGAGATCTATGATGTTTGATTTAGGTGCACCTCCCCAGGAAGTGATGCAGTATGTAATTAAGGACTGAACAAGTGCAAAATATAGAGATCTACGTACATCCTCATTAGCAATATGCCTCAGTGTCCTAAACACATATATCATCTTACGCAGCCTACTATTGAGAATGTTTATGTGTTCTTGGAATCTAAGATGACCGTCAATACATACTCCTAAATACTTTATACTATTGCAGCGCTCAATATGCGTACATGCGCAGGTATTATCGTGTGGCTTTAAGCAGGAGTGTGCAATTAAAGCAGGTAAGAATGATGAATTAGTTTGCTTCTTTAAGGTAAATGCGATATATTTAGTTTTACTAGCATTTAAGGTTAGGACACTGTTTTGTAACCATTGAGTTACAAGGTTCAATCCCCGTTGAGCATGCCTGTATACCTCTTCCCATGTTCTAGCTTTAAATAAGAGGGCTGTGTCATCTGCGAAGATTACTGATTTTCCATTTGGTAGCTTGAGCCCTCCGAGTTCATTGATATAGATAAGGAAAAGCGTAGGTCCAAGTACACTGCCCTGTGGTACTCCATAGCTGACAGTGCACTCATTGCTAATTACACTATCCACCCTAACTCTCTGGGTTCTCTCGCTTAGGAAGCTCTCGAAAAGTTTCAACTGGACACCCCTTATTCCCATGCGTTCCATCTTACGGATAAGAATTGGGGCAGACACCGTGTCAAAAGCTTTAGCCAAATCTAAAAATAAGCCTATCACTTTATAACCACTATCTAGGTTCGTAGCAATGTAATCAGTCAAGTCATGAACGGCGTCAGAAGTAGATCTTCCAGTGCGAAAACCATATTGTGCAGGGGATAGCAAATTATTTTTTTCTAGATAGCTAACAAGTCTATGATTAATAATACGCTCCAGGATTTTAGAACATGAGGATAAAATAGCTATAGGTCTATAGTTGTCGACACGGCCCCTGTCCCCACTCTTATAAATAGGTTGTATAATCGCTTTTTTGAAAGATCTTGGGAAACACCCCGTGGTAAGAGCCAGGTTAAAAATGTGAGTCAAAGGTGGCACAAGAACATCTATATGGTTTTTTAGTAGCCTATTTGGTATATTATCCCACCCGGTAGCACAATCATTACGCAAAGATAATATTAACCTGAATACCTCCTGTTCATCTGTAGGCAACAAAACGAAGGAATTAGAACTATCATGTATAACAACTGATTGAATTTCTATAGAACTGGCTGACGTGTTTTTAAACTTTTGAGCTAAGTTCTTGCCAACATCACAGAAGTAATCGTTTACATAATCTAATGAAAGTTTTGGATTATTACACAGTGTGAAGAGTTGATTTAGATCCTCTCTTTTCTTTTTTCGATTTGTTGCATCATTTATTGCTTCCCAAAGACGTTTGTTATTTTTACCAGCTTCATTTAATTTATTTTTTTCATATTCTCTTTTAAGTTTTTTGAGTAGATTATTACAGTGATTACGATATCTTAGAAAACTAGTTTTTAATATTTCATTGCCCGGTGACTTTTTAAGTTTTTTGTGTAAAGTATCTTTGTGGCGTATGCAACGAAGGAGGCCTAGGGTAATCCAGGGTTTGATAATTTTTTTGCGATTGGGAATCTTAACATATGTAGTATTTGCTTCAAGCATAAGAGAGATCCGAGAAATAAAAAAATCCGCTGCGATGTGAGCGTCTTCAGCGATAAAGACGGGGCCAAAATCGAGCTTGGCTATTTCAATGGATACTTGATTAAAATTGACTTTCTTTACAGTAGTATTTAAGAATGGTTTTGGTATTTTCTTAGCGAGAAAAAGCAAAACAGTTTCGTGATCCGTTAAACTAGAGTGCGCTACATAAGTCGTTGCTGGTAACGTAGTTTTAAGTACTATGTGATCAAGACAGGCATCATGTCTAGTGGGGAGCAAGTGTGCTGGCAGTAGGCCATGAGATGCCAGCAGGTTTAGGTAATCATTTTTATTTGTGTCTTGACAATGCTCACTAATATTGATGTTGATGTCTCCTGAAATAATAATATTATGATACTGAGAAATACTGGACAGGACTACATCCAAGGAATCAAAAAAAATTGTCAGGTCCTTATATCCCGGCGGCCTGTAGATAGAGAGTAGAATAGTATTTTGGTCAATTTTAATTTGAAGACAATTTGCATCTCTAAACGTTGGCTCTTCAACAACGACATTTAGATGCTTCCGTACATAGGTAACAACTCCTTCATTTTGTGTGCGATTTGCGGTAGTTTTGTAAGTTAGATAACCATCAATGTCTGGTACATCAACAGTACCCAAGAGCCAGCACTCCGTGAGTGTTATAAAATCCCAGGTTACATTAGTTCTAGTAAGTAATGTGCTTAATTCAGATATATTTTTTGATATACTTCTAATATTCTGATTTAATAGTTTAAGGTGTGAACCACAGTTGAAGTTAGGAGGTATACAGTCATCTATGTCGCATGTAGAGGACTCAGATACAGATAATATTTCTAGATTATCAAAAGAATTTAGTATGGTATTTAGTGCCATTATATAAATAAAAATATTAAAAAATAATAGGTACCTATATTAGAACACGCAAATTAGATAAGTCTAGAACACCGATTAAAATATAAGTCTATTTAATTATTTATGGCTATTGTTACGTTTTTGAGATCTTGTTCACTGTTTATCCGAACTGGCTGGTCACCTTCTTCCTTCCTAATGAATACGTTCCCGTAGGAGGTCCAAGCAGCGACAATCCTTTTACTTTTTACTTGCTCCCTCGCTAAGTAGAAAATGTAACTAGTTTTACTGGTGAGATGGTCTGAGATAAAGACAGGTTTAACAGCCCCTTGTAGACCCAGGCTCTGGGTATTTAGCTGGGGCTCCTTGCAAGTACTCTTTGACTTGTTGTATTTCTTTATCTTTGAGATGAGGCTTTGTTTTCTAAGTACGGAGGAAAAGTGAACCACAATTGAGCTGGATTTAGTTCTATAAATATCCCTTATTTCAGGATTTTCTAGGGAAGGGTTGATCTCAACGATTGAGGCAATGTTTTTGACCGTGGAGATCAATAATTCTTTGGTTTCGTGCTCAGATTTAGGGATGTTTCTTATTTCAATCGAGCTCGATTTACTGTCTCTTTCAAGTGCTTCCACTTTGTTTTCTAGGGTTTGTATTTGACTCTTGTACAATGAGTTATCTTTTTCGAGGGAGTCTACTTTGTTCAGAAGGCTGTCATATTTAGCGGACATAAACTCCATTGATTTTTTAATCTCACTATTTTGTTCAATTAATGTTGAAAGTGCATTTGTAAGGATATCAAATCTTTTTTCCTGAGATGCACGCAATTCTTCAATCTTACACTCCACTGATGAGTCAGATGTCCCGGGAGTCAGCTGAAGTTTACGTTTATATCTTTTTGTAATATTCGCAAGTTCCTCCCGGTCAGTGGAGCTCATTAGTTCTCTGTTTAAAATGGGGTCTGACCCATAGTGTGATGGGTTTTCTTTTATCCGTGAGTTCTGCGGAGGCGTGTGTTGTGTTTGCGGCTTATTAATCGTAGAGAAAAAGTTCCGTATCGAGTAGGTCTAAATGACCCTTAAAAGACTTACGTGCCGACGACAAGTGCAGGATGTTAAAGACGGGGCGTGCGTACGCGCATACCCCACTGGCAAAAGGCGGGACTAAGCTTTGCGTAGTTCACAGCGCTCACGGCAAAATTATATTTCTCTTCGTTTCACGGCGTGACATCCCACTCACACAATAAGCACTATACGCCCGTTTGTAGCTGCGGTCCTCTGCGGTCCAAGGGGGAGAGGATATTAGACCAAAGTAGCATAATTTGTTAATCCAATCTAATGTTTGCACATTTTTTTCCAATTGGTAGTTTTTTTTCTTGTTACTAGTAACACCAAGAATCCAGAGCCGCAATGTTTTGCGTTTTTCTTTTTTTTTATATTTTACTTGACGGTAGTTTTGCCTTTCCAGATCTTGCAATATTTCTTTTGTGTATTTTAGTTGTTTTGTTCACTATTTCACTGCTTTTATTATTTAAATGTGCACTGTGATAGTTTAAGTTCATAAGTGACAGTTCTCATATATCTTTTCCCACTTTGATACGAATTTATAAAATAAAATGGGGAGTAGCAAATTCTATGATGTTGATCGTATGACAGTTGACCCGAAAAAAAAAAAAAAAAAAAAAAAAAAAAAGAATAGATAGATAGATATCGGGGAATAAAACATAACGCTTACTCATCGTTTAATCCATAATGCATCACAACTTAACCAAATGCACATCCTAAGCATGTTATATACATAATAGTCTAACGACTTATCAACTTTATTTCCATATAAGTCTATCATAACATATCATTTTAATCAACTTAAGTATTTCATGTTACAAGCTTAACCAATAACTTATATATTTCATTCATTTACATAAGCTTATCGCTATAGCTTAAATATCTCATGTTAACAGCAATAACAAACACTTTAAACATTATTTACTTTATATCTAGGCATTAAAACCTTATGGAGCGCTAACTACGCTATCTATACATCATTTAGCAACCATTATATGCTTCTAACCGACATAGCTCATTACACAACGCGAACTAGACTATGTAAACATCCTTTAGCAATAACCATTTACTTTTAACCGATACAGTTATTACGATGCACATACTAATCACATAAGCCTTCTATAGCTTGTCTCTTTAACTTTATGCGATATAGATCGACACTTTAAAACATTACATAGCGCGCACTCACTTATTTACTTTACTTATTGACTTATTTCACTATATATCTACTTCACTATAATGTTTTTAAACACCGCACAGTCCATGTACGCACCTCGCACTATGTGCTACACGTCTTGCACCTCTTCAGGCAGGTCTGTCCGCAACAATCATTGAATTACAAGAAAATTGAATTGCATAATTATAATCTTTATCTTTTTTAAATAGACAATATTTTGAAGGAAATAATGAAAGAAATATTTTATTTTTCAAAGATCATTTATGCATTTACTTTGTATACAATTTAATTAACGTGATTGGAAACAGTCTCTAAAATGGTGCATACAGGTGGATATTCAATAGAAACTCATTGTTTATCTAAATATATATAACTCAAAGGTGACTGACTGACGTAGTGATCTATCAACGCACAGCCCAAACCACTGGACGGATCGGGCTGAAATTTGGCATGCAGGTAGATGTTATGACGTAGGCATCCGCTAAGAAAGGATTTTGATTAATTCCACCCCCAAGGGGGTAAAATAGGGGATGAAAGTTTGTATGGAAAAGTCAATATTCCACGCGGACGAAGTCGCGGTCACAGCTAGTTATTCATAAAATAATATTACCTACAGTTTTTACGACAGTTTGTCTTAAATAATACAAAAAACTACTAACGTGAAGAACTTTCGTTGTCATTCAAACCATTTATACATTTATAACAACAATATCCTCATTTTTTTCCGGGCTGGCTTCCCCGCACCGGTCATGGTATAATTACTGCGCTAAAAAAATCGCTGACAATATCCAACGATGTATCGAGGATCTTCATGTGCTTCTGTTAACGTTTTTGGATTTCAGTAAAGCTTTCAATACTGTTGACTTTGACATTCTTTTCAGTGTGTTCTACTCTTTTGACATCCGTCCACCAGAAGACAGTTCGTTCCATAGTCTCCTGCAAGGGCATCGGCTTCGCATTCCCGCTGAAGACTTCTTTTCTACATGGTGCAATATTAATTACAAAGTCCCGCAGGGTAGTATTTTAGCTCTTTATCTTCTCATGTTTTCACCTAGTTCCTATCACTTGTATGCCAATGATCTGCAGATTTTTACCCATAGATCTTTGCAATAACTTTTAAGTGCTATTGCAGAGATTAATAGTGACCTTGAATTAATTATTACTTGGTTAGGTGATTAATAGGATGGGCTAGTCAAAACATTCAAATCTCTTGCTGCTCCGTGCTTCGGAAGGCACGTTAAGCCGTTGGACCCAGTAGGGCCTGCGTGTTGGGTGATGTTATGGACAAAACTCCTCATGTGTTTCTCCCATGTAGGAAGGCCCAGCAGTGGGACTTATATTGGCTGGTGATGATGATGATTATTATTATTATTACTTAAATGATTTCAAACTTTGTTTATCAAATATAAACACTTCAATACACCATTTTTTTGTGTTAGTTTTGCTTTGAATGTGAATTATAATTTTTTAACTTTTTTACTTTTGCCTTTGGAGAGAAGTCACGTAAAGCCAAATAAATAAATAAATCAAAAGAAATAAGAAGTCTGAGATAAATTAGATCAAATTCCTCTTTAACTTAACACACTTTGCAGTCTTAATGTTCTTTAAGTTTGCAGGTAATATCACTGCAATCACCAAATCTCCTCAAAATGGTTAACACGACATGGTATCGACCCCCATTCTTAGGCTATGGTAACGGTCACGGTAACGGTGGAGAAGGGGGTGCTAAGAATCCCCGGCAGCGATTCGACTACCAACAACAAACGACTAGACCTAGCCAAAAAAGTAGAGCTGGAAGAATAGACAATAGACAACATCGTTGGGCAGCGGAACCCCAGGGGACAGCGTCTAGTGTTGTCTAAGCACGTGGTAACATGGGACGCCGAATGGTTCTATAGAGAGTAACATACCACTACAACGACTCCCGCTTTATAGCGGATCTTGGATCTTTGTCCGAATATCAGTTCGGACAAAGATCCAAGAGGCCGACGTTCCGACACTATAACGAAGATATCCCTGACGACAGCCTATAACAGATTAGGGCAGCTCTGAAGCAACTTAAAAACAACAAAGCACGAGTGGAGCGACTAGTATACTACCCGCCCGTGTCATATTGAATTTAATTGTGACATTCACACGTCAGTGATGTCATAATTCTGCATTGGAAGATGTTTTCAAACTACTGGCCTGGACTCGGCATCAACATCAACAGAGAGTACATCACTCATCTTTGATTTGCCGATAATATATTAGTCGTGGCTGAATCCCTAGACGAATTAAGCACAATGCTCGGTGACCTAGACAGATCTTTCCGACATGTAGTTTAAAAAATGAACATGGACAAGAAAAAGATTATGTCGAAATCCATGTCGCACCCATACTAGGTAGTTACAGTTGGGATTTCTGTTCTCAAAGTTGTTGACGAGTATGTTTACCTCGGACAAATTTTTTTTTTTTTTTTTTTTTTTTTTTTTTAATCTAGTTCCTCCAACATTATCGGAGACTATTCTACTCATACATTCCAGTTCTCGCATTTGTTTTCTGCTCGTACTTTCGTGCTGCATACTTTTTCTTTCTATTTTCCTTCCTCATTCATACACTTCCGGGTGGGATTCCCGTCTAGCTATTCTTATCTTTTTATTTATCTATTATTCTATTGGGGTAATAATTTTTTCAGGAATATTTTTATTTCATACAGTTTCTTTTACATAGGGTCTCTGTTTCCATTTTGTTTTCTAGTTTATAATGTTGGTGGTCTATTTATATTAATTACAATTTTATAACTTAGTTACAATTTTAAATTAATTACAGTTTTCTAATTAGTTACAATTCTTTACTTGATTACATTTGTCTTATTTCTATCTTACATTTATTGCATTGGTTTAGTTATTACATTATTTATTGCATCTTATTGAGTATTTTGGATAATGTTACTGCTAGTTTACCAACTACTTATTTCGTCTTATTGCCTTCTCAGCAATTGTTTTGCAGTATTTTATAAAATATTCTCTTTCTTTACTACTTACAATTCTAGGTATGTTTTCTAGACTTAGTTTGCATTCCAGTCTCTGCTCTATATCGTGTCTCTCTGTAATATTTGTTGGACAATCGAGTATAAGATGGGGCACGGTTTCGCTAACGTCCGGATCGCAAATGCAGGATGGACTCTCCTTACACCTGAATCTGTGCAGGTACTCGGAGAATCCACCGTGCCCAGTCATAATTTGGGTTGTTATTTGATCCGTTTCTATTTTATTTATTGTTTGGTAGGCCTTGATCGCGTCCGGAAAAAATATTTTTGTTATCGCCGCGGTCTCTGCTTCTATATACCTGTCGTTCCATTCGAAGAGTGACGCCGCACGGATGCTTCGCTTTGCGAACGAGACGGGGCAGAGGTCATAGTCTGGTTTTCTCTTGTTCTTTAATGCGGCTTCTTTGGCAAGGCAGTCCGCCCTTTCGTTGCCCTGCATCCCCACGTGTGCTTTTATCCAGAATAGTTCAACTGTTTTATTCTGTTGAGAAATAGCTGAAATATTTTCTCTGCATTTGACTGCTAAGGGGTGCAGGGTTTTAAGCCCAGTAACGGACTGCAAGGCTGCCATGGAGTCACTATATATGCCGTATGTCTTTTCCTTCCTCTCAAGGATCACGGCAGTGGCTCTGCATACAGCTAGAAGTTCGGCCTGGTATACAGTGCAATAGTCGGATAGCCCAATCTTAAGGGACTTCGTCTCTGTGCCGTCTTTCCAGATGGAAAGGGCGGCTCCGACTCGTCCCTCAAGCTTGCTGCCATCCGTATAAATTTGCACCTCCAGATCGCCGTGTTCCTCCAGCTGTTTCTGATCCCTGAGAGTCTGGAATGTGAGTCGGGTCTGTTCTGCCGGGTGGGGTATGTCGAGTGCCGAAATGGGCTTCTCAATCTCCCTGTCGCCCATGAGGTGGTTCCAGGATAGTCCCCTTCTGGTCTCGTAAAGTTGGGATGCTTCTCGTATTCGGATATCCAGGGGGAGTATTCCGGCCAAGACCAGGGCTGAGTTGAGGGAGACCGTGCGGTATGCCTTTGTAATTTTTTGGGTGAAGCCGCGTTGTACTGTGTTAAGTTGCTTTTTTATTATAATTTTATTTGATGCTTCTCCCCACACGCTCGAGGCATACAAGATTATTGGCTCCACCGTCGCAACGTATATTGTTTTTATTATTTCGGGGTTTAGCCCCCAGCTGGTCTTCGCTGCCCTAGAGAGCTGTTTGTAGATGCCGATGGCTTTTTTGCATGTGTTGGCTACATGACTATTGTAGGTTAGTTTGCTGTCGATTGTGACTCCCAAGATCTTTATTTCGTTGGTGTTTTCAATGCTGATCCCTCCCATGCTGAGGCGCGGTACGTCGTATTTTAGTTTTTTAGTTATGACCATTACATTGGTTTTTTGCGGCGCAAACTTGAGTTTGTTGTCGACGCCCCACGCCCGAGCATGTTCGAGAGCTGCATTTGCCCTGTTCTGTATGTCATGCGCTGCATCACCGTCGACGACCAGAACCACGTCATCCGCGAAAGCTTGGCAATAAATGTCCATTTCTTCCAATTGTTTTAGGAGAGGATCCAGAATCAGGTTCCACAGTAATGGTCCTCCTATGGATCCTTGGACGCAACCTTTGGTTGTGTTTTTGGTGAAAGCCTCCCCCGCATATCTTACTTCCACCTGTCGGTTGTTCAGGTAATCGTCCATAACTTTCCGCAGGCCGAGTGGACAGTTTTCTTCTGCCAGTCTTGCCTTGATCGACGGCCACCATGCGCTATCGAAGGCTCCCTCTATGTCCAGTGAGATTAGAGTTATAATTTTCTTTTTATGTAATAAGCTATTGATGTATTTCATTAGGGTATAGAGGGAGTCCTCGGTGCTGCGCTGTGGTGTGAATCCAAACTGGCGGGTGCTCAATCTGGGGAGGAGATGATGTCGAAGTCTGGCGATCAGCATTTTTTCGTATATTTTACCGAGGATGGGAAGAAGTCCTATGGGTCTGTAAGATTTGGGGTTTGTGTAGTTGTCTTTCCCCGGTTTGCGAAGGATTACTACCGTGGCTCTTTTCCACAGTGTGGGGAAAAGGTGGAATTCTCTGCATTTATTTAAGAGTCCTAGGAAGAGACTGATGTTGGCGTTTATTGCGCGTACGCAAATATCCGCTGTAAAGCCGTCCGCTCCGGGGGCTTTCTTCGGGTTGAAGGATTCCATTGCTGTTTCCAGTTCGGTGGTCGTAAATGACGGTTCTGAAAATTTGTTTCTATCTTCGTCATTTGCGTCTTTAGCTCTTTGCCTGATGAGTCGATGAAAGTTGTTATCACTACCGGTGGTATCCTCGGGGTAGAAGGTGTTTGCCAGAAATTCAGCAGACTCTCTGGCGTCCAGCGTTGCACCGTCTTTCATCAGCAAGGCGTCCTCCTCCCTGCGCGTGGTCCTCCCTATGATCCTGTATATGCTACTCCACATACCTTCTTTATCCTGGCTTCCACAGAACTCCTTCCAACTCTCAGTTTGGGCTTTTTTGGTGGCTGTCTCATATGTCTCTTTAATGTCGAGATAGTTCGCCACTACGGCCTCTCTGCGGCAAGGGGCTGCACATCTTATCCGCCTCTTTTTTCTTGCCACTTCCTTTTTCAGGGCTGCCAATTCCTCTGACCACCATGGCTTGGTAATTTTTCCTTCGGGTTTCTTCTTCGGTAGGATCTCATTGCATACTTCAGCTATGATGTCGCTGTACTTTATTATGGCTTTTTCTGCTTGATCCTTGTTGTTGATGGTGGCCAGGCTCTGGATGGTCAGGTCTTGTTCTGTTATCAATTGGTTCAATTTATCATTAAATTGTCCCCAATTGGCCTTCCTGGTATTGTAGAGCCTGGTTGTCCGTTGGATATTGATTCCTGTCGATTTTTGGAGATTTAGTTTGAAGATAATTCCGTTGTGGTCCGAACTGGTAAGCCCCTCGTCAACTCTCCAACCCATAACCACGCCCAACAGGTCGTTCGAGCAAGCAGTGATGTCGACGTGGCTGCTGAATCGTCTTCCCCCTCGCATAGTGTCAAATGTTGGGACGTCTCCGATGTTGAGAATGTTTAGGCCCATGTCGTGAATCGCTCCTGCCACCTCATCCCCCGGACAAATATTGCAGCTAGGTAGGTCCAACTTCGAGACCGGGGGTAGGCTGGTGAAATTGCTTCGGCAGAGCCCAGTACATCCCCAATAAGGGCAATCCCACTAACCTTCCCATGGCCGGTCGCAACCGTCCGGTTATGCAGGCCGAATCATGGGAAAGTACACTGCTAATTGCTCGGGGTTCTTTTCACAGCGCACCTTTCTGGACTCCCTACAAATTATAATGTTTCGCCATGTCCCTATGGTCCCTCTCCCCCTTCCAGACGTACACGTAACGCCTTCCAGGTCGCCCGTGCCCACACAAAGTGGTATCGCTGACTACCATTTGCTTAGTGGTGGTTTTCTGCCTCTTCTGCGGCGCCTTTTTTCTTCACCGCTCTCTCTCTTTCTAGCCACAATCTTATGCCATCTACGGGGGAAGTACCGTAACTCTCTGAAGTTCGCCTCCGTTTCAACGAGGTCAAGGTAATAGACTGGGCCCACCTCGAGCGTCTTCATATTATCTAAAACAATCCTACGGGCTTCCCTCTAGGGCTCACACTCACATAAAGCGTGGTGTACGCGTCCTCTTCCTCACTACCCGCGCAGAAGCATGATACCACTTCTGAAACCTTCATGCGATGCAATCTACACCTGAAGCAACCGTGACCTGTCAGTATCTGGGAGGTTTTATAGTCCGGCTCTACCCAAGTCGCCTTGAGTCGAACCACCACATCCGGGAAAAATCGTTAGAGCTCCCTTCCCTTGTCCGACGTGTCGCAACGGCGTGGACGCACTCAGTAACTCTGAGTTTGACCCTTCAACTCCTCGATGATAAGCGCGGACTGGCACGCCCCACCTAGTCTACCTGCCGTGATTACCTCGACGTCGGCCGGTAAAACTCTGGCTAGCACAGGTAGCGCGGCTGTACCCCAATCAGGGCAGTGGACTTACCGAAGAGTTAGTGGGTATTCCCAGTGCCGTTACGATCAAGCACTGGTCCACCGCCTCATACGCATGTCGCTTCGCCAGCAGCGGTTAGATCCATATACGGATTAATCGCCGAGAAATAAAAGGTCTAACTTCGAGAAAGAGGTCAATTGATGAATGGGAACTCGGATAGGCAGTCGGGAAATTGCGCAAGATCATATCATCCAAAATTCCTCAGAACTTGAAGTCAAAAGTCTTTAAATAAATGAAATGAAAATGAATGAATGATAAGATAACCAAAGTCACCGATATAACTCATAGGATTAGTAAGTTGTAGTGGCCAAAGGCAGGGCACGTAGCATGCAGAACAGACGGCTGGTGGTGCGTTATAGTTCTAGTATGGTGATACTGGCAATCACAAACTAGGCTGGCAATATTTTTTTTTATACAACTATATGACAAACAAGCTGACGGCCCACCTAATGGTAAGTGGTTACCGCCGTCTATAGACACCTGCAATAACAAGGAAAAATCACTTGAGATTGTAGGCGTGTTGTCATCCTGGGCCCTAAGATGAAATGCCGTCCATGCCCAGTAATTACACCTTTCCCTTCAATCCGAAACACAGCAAACTGTTTCACGGCTGAAATAAGAAAGGCGGTGGTACTACCCAGACGACTATAACCTAGTAAAGATAGATCATGATGCTGGCAAGAGGAATCATCATCATGGATGGTCAGGGTGACGGGGAGCCATTGGATGCAGGCTGCGCAGGACCTTGTTTGGAAATTGAGGGGGGAGAGGTCTATATTCAGCAGTGATCATCATAGGCTGGCATAATGATAGTGAATTGGTTTACCATCTCTACAAAATTTTATTAAAGTTCAAAATTTTAGTAAAGTTAGATTCCCCAAATAACTTATTCCCGCCTGGAGCATATATAATATGCTCCATATAAAATTTTTCAACATTTTCTTTTATTATTTGTAATAAAATTGTTGTAATTAAAGTAAGCGTTTAAATGCATTAAAAACTTTAAAATGTTATTTATTAAAGTTGATAAATATTTCTGTATTTGAATTCAAATAAACAACAAATGAACAGTACACATTATGATTAAAAATGTAATTATGAGGTTTTTGGTACTGAACACAATAATAAATTATTCCGTTATCGCAAGTCATGTTCGTGATAAAACGAACAATGTAAATTTAATTGTAACAATTATAATTAAGGAAATGAGTACATTAAAGTAAGAGTAAATTTTATTCCTGTTCTTCTTATTATTCCTTCATAGACCTACCAGAAAATTTTAAAGATAGTTTTTATTTACAAGTTACTTACCAGCGAAAAAGAAGAAAAAGTGCGCCTTTATAGGCAAAAGAGTCCTGTCTATCTTCAGCTTCATTTTAAAATCAATTTGTCGTAAATTAAAGTGAGAACATTTTTAATAGTCGTACATATTTTTAATCGGGGTCACTGGCCGCGCGATTGTTACGTATCGCCTAGTCCAATCTCTTTCGAATCACATGCGCGCACTGTATAAAATTATAACACTCAAGGAGATACACGTAAATGACGTAAATTAAAAATGTTCAATGTTATTTACACATAACTTTGTATGTATGGGCGACGTCAACAGTCAACAAAACAATAAACAACTTTTTTACAGTGACAAATGTCAACTGTCAATGGCTAACAGCTGATATTCAAGCAACGTAATCGTAATCGATTGGTAGGTAATTGAACTACATTACTTGATCTCCATTAAAGTTGTAATCGATGCTTTTCCTTTTTGTCTATAGTCACCGAATATCTTTAATAATAAAATCTACCATTCTCCAGAAATAGAAAATAAATCAAACTATCAAACAGGTTCATTATAATCATGTCTATAAGGATTGGAATTGAAATTAATTATTCTTGTTTTACTTATTGGGGATTAGTGGGGAGTTAGTGGAGTAGTAGCGCAGCACTATACATTTTTGTGGACTTCTCCATGTATAGAAAGCAAAGGGATTATGCTTATACAGCCTAGTCTAAGAATTTAATTGCGGGCATTACTGAGCAAATACGAGCGGGACACTATTTTTTTAAAACTAGTTACTTGTAAATAATATATTAAAAAATTGAACTATTTTCTAATATTATTGAGTATTACACTTCGGTGAGTGTGCAACCGAGCTAAACGATTTGATTCCACCTGCCCCTTTCCATCTTCGAGGATCCAGGCGTCGATTGGCGTATCATCCTTACGTTGTTGATGTTCCATTTATCCGCACAAAACGCTTCGCCAACTGTTGACGACCGCCGTGCCAAGCTTCACGCCGACCAATAGCAGCGGCTTCTTTAATGCGGGGCGCGTGGGACGCGGGGGAAGCGACGCCACAGCCGCCAACCAATCACAGCGGCTACATTATTTTCAAGGAGCGCGCGCCGCGGGGAAAGCCACGCCGCAAGCGCATCTGTGATTGGTCGCCGGCTCGCTCACAGCCCGCTAGTTGTGGGCGTCCAAAGTAGTATAAGAATAGGATAAGTTAGGGCAAAAATAGTACTCAACTCGCAGAAGTAAGAAAATGAACACTGAACATTGTACCGACCGATTCTAGAATATAACCAGCTTCAAAACACCACCGTGTTTTCTCCAATCAACCTAATACAGTCCACACCCGTTGGCGATCACCAACACCAACACTTTTATAATGCGAACAGCAAAGGAGTGGAATTCCCTGCCTCCTGATATTTTCCCCGAGAGATACAACTTGGAGCTCTTCAAGGCTAGAGTGAATAGGAAATTTCTAGGTGAGCACGTAACACCGTCGACCACATCGGCACTTAACATCAGGTGAGATTGTGATCAAGTGCCTACCTATACGCGCATAAAAAAAAGAGTATATAGCCGGTATTTATACACAGTTTGTTTTACGAGTTCGCGGTAATTTGAAAATTGTCTGAGTCATGAGGAAATTCAAGCTGACGTCATAAATTTAGAGCGAGATAATTTTAGTGACATGGTTCTTTAGGACTTTCGATGTCATTTAAGTCAACAAGAAAGTTCTGATATACTTCGATTGGCATTTCGTGATGAAGCCCCATCTCGTGCAACTGTTTACCCATTAAATCAGTTGGTTTAATGCGTTTAAACGTGGTCACACTAATTTTACCGATAATCTGTGTGAGCAGCCTTCTACTGCGACGACTGAAGGTAACATTAGTATGTGCGGCTTATGATAGAGACGGACAAAAGAGTGACCTTTCAGCAGATTCAGACAAGATTTGAACAAACACATCGGTATGAGTAAAGTACACAAAATTTTTCATGAACAGTTAGCTGTCAGGAAGCTTTAAATTATGCTCGGCGGATACCCCATAATTTGACCGAGGCCCTAAAATTCTGTCATGTTGATTGGTTTCGTAAAATGGTTCAAAGATTTAACGACGGTGACTCAAATGCTGTGTTCGATATATCTACGGGCGCTAAAAGCTGGATTTACTGTGAAGATCCCGAAACCAAAAGGCAGTCTGTTGAGTGAGTTTATCCTTTCGAGGAGTTGCCAACTAAAGCGAAGAGAAGAGATAGTGTCCTCGTCATTACGCGACAATTGCTTAAGAGGATCGAAAAACAGTTACAGGCGAGTGATACACTAAGAAGTGTTTGCCATTTATCTTGGAAAAAGTTCGAGAGAAACGACCTCGCAATAGGATCATCCTTCACCATGTTAATGCTTCGTCGTACACGGCCAGGCGAACAATCGACTGTTTGTCGACGTCAGACGTAAAATAACTCTAGAGGTCGGAGATATACGGTGATCACCAGTGATCGGATAAGGTGTGCAATTTAGGGTGAACGACCTTTAACATACTATTAGTATGGATACGCCAGCGGGATTGCGGGATTACGGAAATATTCTATACGTGTAAAATACATTTTCTCTTGTTAGAAATTATAAAACAAGTATTGAATCAGTAATACATTTTAAATGATTATTATTTTTAAATGAAAAGCAGGGAAGAAATAAAAAAAGCTTGTTCTGTAAATACTTTTTTATTATTTTTAAACTTGCAAGCAATCAATTACGAATAAAAGTGTTTGCAACAAAGACACGTAGTTGTCACCTTTAAAATAATAAAATCAGTTAAAAAGAAAACTTGACTTTTATTATAAACAATATCTCACCGACAATAACGGTTGCTAAGCGATATAAAGAAAGATATAAAAACCATAGTAAACCTTTTTTCTTAACATCCCCACCAGTTTTAAGCTTTAGCAACCATCAGTAACACACCGGTAAGTGTAGCCCTACTTGCGTGCATAAACTTTCAAGTCTAGGCTTGAATGCAGGTTTCGTTAGAAAATCGGCCAGATGTTTTGTGGACTTGACCTCTTTCACATTGTCAATGTCAATCTCATCTACCCTCTCAGCTACAGGCCCATTGCTTTCATCAATAACGTTGCTTGGATAACTTAGAAATGGTGAGTAAACCTTGTCTTCATTCCTAGTATCACTTCTTGGCAGTCCTAAATATTCTGACTGAAACCGAAATTTTCTGATTAAGTAAGAAAAGGGTCCACACATCCGTATAAACAGGGTCGTGTCTTTCTCTTTAGTGCCAAACTTTAATTGGTGGTGAGATTTGCTTTAAATGCTACCCTACCTACAATAATTCTTTGGTGACCTGTGCTTTGATATTGAATTTCCTTTCAAGCAGTTTTTCCACATGAGTTTTTGACTGGTCACCAAATCGCTCGTGGTATAATTGAAGAGTTGAACTAGAACTCGTCGTCAATTCATTTACTACGACTGTCTTATTGCATCTCAGTCTTAACTTGTATAATCCTCCGTTCTTTTCTCGTGTACCGATGATTTTTGTTTGTCCATCAATCTTAAGTGAACAAATTAGTGGTGTGGACTCAAATTGGCTTTTCTCCGATCTATCATGCGCAGCCAGTACAGAGAACAGATTTCTGATGATCTTTGGAACAAACCAGACGTTTTTAAGCAATATTGGCTCTAGTCTATCTTCGACTTTAGCTTCTGCAAGTATATCAACCATGTCAATTACCTCTATGCATTGACCATTGGCTCCGGTAACAGTGTGTCTGCTCTTAAAGTAAGTAAAAGTTTGGAAATAGTCTTGTGTGTTAGTGACATGACTTGTCGCGCCGTTGTCAACATATCACAACTCTTTATCCTTCGCTTCTCCCAAATGCACCATTAAGGCTGAAAAATTCATATTGACACTTGTTTCTTTTGGCTGTCTTCCATCAGCAATCCACCTCTTGCATGCTCTTACTCTGTGTTGGATTTTTACATTATTTGCAAATTAGTTCTCTTTTCTTCTTCAACATGCGCTTATCGGCTTTTGCATATAATGCATCTGTGCTCGACTCTGGCTCAATTGCACTCTGTGACAGTACTCTCTCATGAGCACATAACTGGCTGGTGAGATTCTCTATTGTACGATCTCTCTTTTGAATAAGTAGCCAGCTTGACTTAAAACCAAGGTATTCAGTTGGAAGTGTATCAATAATTTTATACATAAGGGGAATATCCGGCAGCTCTTGTCATACTTTTTATTTATTTAATTTCATTCCCTCTGTAATGGGAAGGCAAAGGGTAGTAATGCCCATACAGACATGTCTTTGTATTTGTTATTTCTTCATTTATTACATTAAAATGCTGATATAACACATTTTAATGCATCTTGGGAGTATTTGATACGAAACCTATGATGACAGTCTCCATATGATGCTACTTAATGAGGTGGATAATCACAAAAAAATCTTATCGTATTTCACACCATAATCACTTTTATTATAATAATCTTTTAGTTGCACGTCAACACAAACACCTATTTTATAAAACTACGCTACTTTTATATCTTATAGTTCACTCCAACACAATTTTTAATTATTGTAATAAAAATCTTGACTGACACCACAAAATCGCGCCAAACACTCCCTGACTGTTGGTACTTACTTGGTACAACACTACTACATCTCTTGTCTGTGATTGTCAAATGATCGTCATTTGTCAAATTCAGAAAGATTTTATTTAAAATTTGAAAATGTACTCTTTTGTGTAAAACTGTAAGAAAAAGTTTAAAAATATGGATGAGGAAGAGTTTGTAGGTTGCATCAGTTGCATGAGCACAAACGATTTATGCGACCTGTTTGCTGTTTACGCTGTTAACGAGGAAACTTACGCAAAAATATTTGAAACCTGCTTTGATATCAAGGTAACTCTCTTCATTATTATTTTTCCATAGAAAAAAGCTCATTAATTGTTTGAAAACTTCAAATCACAGAATAATGTTATGTGCTTCAAATGCTTCTTCTTACATAGTACTTTAAAATATAGAAATATCTTTCAAAGTTTTTGGGACTTTAGTTAAATTGTGAAATTTGTCTTTTAGGTCACGCCTGACCTGAAATACATTTGTGCTGTGTGTGTAGAAAAATTAGAAAAAGCTTCTGCATTTAAAGATCAAACAACAAAAAACATGGCTGTGATGCAGAGCTTAAAAGGTAAAATAAAATAACTTTTCATAATTAAACTTTCCTTCAACAAAGTTCAAACTTATCCAAGTTATTAGTGACATCAGATACCTAAATATTGAAATAAATAAGTATAGAAAAGGTCCTCTACAACTGATTTAGAAATTTGGCAGAGCCTTTATTTAGAAGAACCAGCAAGAAGAAGCAAGAAACCCAGAATGCTGTCATATTATTATCATCTATAAAGAAAAACCTGCATAAAAATGTTTTACACTTTATGAATAAATTGTTACAATAAGGGTAGTACGCAGTAGTAATAGCCTTATTTCCATATAGCACATATTACCTGCTGAAGTCCACCGGCGCGAATTTTCGCGCCATAAGCTAGTTTTTGTTTTTTTTGTGCTTAGGAGTGAAAACAGACTTACTTTCTCATTTATAATATTATGGATCTATTGGATATTAGAAATTGATGCTTTTCTGAACTAGGAATTGAGCCAACTAAATGTAAATTATTTATTCTATGTATTTATGGTCCAGCTAGGTAGGCCCAACTTTGAGAAAGAGGTAAATTGACGAATCCAACTCAGATGGGCAGCATTCGGAAATTGCATAAGATCTTCTCGTCCAGAATTCCTCAGTGCTTGAAGTCGAAAGTCTTCGACCAGTGTGTGTTGCCAGGATACAGGCTGCGCAGAACCGTTCCATTTGGAGAACAATGGGGGAGGCCTTAGATCAGCAGTGGACATCATAGGCTGATATGATGATGATGATGAAGATGATGTATTTATAAGGTTTGATTAGGTGCAGGTATATAATTTAGAAAATATATTTTTACTGTAGTGTCTATAATTTTTTCTTTCTGCATTAAAGTAGGTATTGTACCTGCTTGAGTTGTAGAAAATGCCAAACAGTGTTAAGTCTGCCAAGTGGATAAAATAACATTTTCAATACTTTGCTAGGCCACCATAGCAAATTTTTTAGTCGGTTAAAAATTAAGCCTGATTTAATTTTAGTACCTTCATATCATTCATCATACTTAGTACCTATGAAGTCCACTTCTAAAAATCTTTCCCAAACAATTTAGCTCAGAAATGTGGGACTCGGTGGTGTGAAGAGCTCTGTGGCACAGTTTTGAGTGCTCTGGTTTCAATAACAAAAACTAAGCACCGTGCGCCATGGTTAATTCTGAGTTAGGTTGATTAAAATTGTTAACCTCGAGCTCCTCCGTCTTTCGTCGTGCACGTTAAGCTGTAGGTCCAGGTTGTTACTGCAAATGCTTTATCCTACTAACCCACATAGGGCCAGTTTGGTGGTGCTATGGGCCAAACTCCTCATTTGTGTCTCCCATGTAGGAAGGCCTGTGTTCAGTGGTGGGACGTATATAGGCTGGTGATGATAATGATGATATTGTCTACAGATGAGGAATATCTAGATGAATCAATTCTGGAAGAAGCGGAATGCATAACAGATGGCAAAGTAAACTCTAGTAGAAAATCTGGAGCTGATGGCGATGAAGAAGGGATCTATGGTAAACGCAAATTTCAATATTGCTTAGATATTTTCTTTTCTCTTAAGCCATACAAGTTATGCACGTTGTGCTCAACTACCTACAATATAACAAAACGCTATTAAATTACTCATTATAAAGTATGTTATATTTATTTAAATTTAAATGATATATGGAGATATTTATATAATGTACTATTTATGCAGTTAATTTTTATAAGTGTATGTGGAACGCACAGTCCGAAACTCCACCAAAAGTAGGTAAGTATACTCAGACCTCTAAATTAAAAGTCCTACCTAACGATAGTAGTTTTTATATAGCGGTCACGTGTAAACGCTATCGTAATAGCGGTTTTTCAGTCCCTGTATATTCACATTAACCTTCCCCGTCACATCCTCGCGATTTCCTCATGAAATTCGGTAATTCATAAGCTTTCACTAGCGATAATCGACAATATGGTTTTCTGTCTTATTTTAAATATTTCTCAAACTACCTTCCTCTTATTTTGTGACCTAGAATCAACATGCATATACTGCGGTATACAGCTACCCAGTGACGTCATAGGTGACCACATCAGATCAGTTCACGAGCTGGAACCGAGGACTGGGGTCAGACTCCGGGAGTGCACACTTTGCGGAGTACCGATGAAGGACCCTGCTGATCATATGAAAAGGTAAGTCTAGACATGATAATACTGGGGGCTGGTTAACAAGTGATAGCATATCTGTCATAGGTAGTACAGCCCGCCTAGCATGACCACCGAAACGCGATATGATACGATATGATAAAGCTATTTATCGCTACGAATTGTCAAAAATCATTGGATATAACCGCCATCTTGAAATTTTATCGAAACTGTCAACTTGTATTGTATATATACTGTTCGCAGTTTCGATAAAATTTCAAAATAGCGGTTATATCCAATGATTTTTGACAGTTCGAAGCGATAAATAGCTTTATCATATCGCGTTTCGGTGGTCATGCTAGGCGGGCTGGATTTGGAATCGAGGTTTACAGTTAAGACTTCAACTGTGCATACTCTCCAGAGTCACCATAAAGAATCCTACTGATCATATGAACAGGTAAGTTAGGAGATGATAATACGTGGGGCTGGTTAGCAAGTGATGCTATATCTGTCAAAGACAGTCCAGGAACTAGTACCTCGGCTGGTTGAGGTCAAACTCTACCAGTGCCCAATCTTTCGGAGTTTTGATGAAGGACCCCAACTTCAATATTTAGGATGCTTGTCCCTCCTTGAGGCATTTGTTTGACTCATCCTGTACAGTTGACTGTTGAACAAGAGGAAGTTTTGTATTGATTGGGTAATACGGCCTGTGTTGTAGTCGCCTGATTTGATAACAGCTACACAGGTCACAGGTTGGACATAATTCTATTGGCTATATCAGGGTTTTAATGGGTGCGAGTCCTCCCTCTTTTCATGTCCCAAGAAGAGAGGACCGTGAATAAGGCGACTCCGCTGCCTCCAACAGAGGAGACAAATTTCAAGGGGATTTGTCTCCCAAATTAATGGCCTGGCCACGGGAACGGGTGGCGGCGGACTACAAGAACGTGAGATTCGTGAATATTTGTTCCACCAGTCGCGTCGCCGTCGCCGCCGCCCGTTCCCGTGGTCAGTCCGTAACGCTTCCTACGACTCTTGCGTTAAGCAAGCTTTTTTTCAAGTAAAATACTATAATATTATTTGGCTCCAATTTCTTGGCTCTTTTTAATCCTAATGGGGTAACTCTTCGCCTTCATCTGACGGGACGGTAAGTGAAGATAAGGCCGACGATGGAAGCGAGTTACACACGGATTCCTCGACCACAAAGGAACTGTCTATCTTACCTCCAACTGCCGGAACACAACAACGCTGATAACATTATTGTTATGGCGGCAGACTTAGGTAAGATGGTGGTAGCTAGCCTGGCGGACTTAGAAAAGCCCTACCACCAATCAAACCGAGCAGCTTCTTGTCCCAAGAAACTCTAGCTGACCATCACGTCAGTGAGACGCCATTGTTTTATGCATATTTCACAGATGTCACAACGTGAAATGCGAGATCGAGGGTAAGAAGTATCCATGCCACTTCTGCGACAATGTGTACGTTAGCAAGAAGGCTTGCTTCACGCATTTGAGGATGAAACATGGATGTGAGTATTGCCACAATAATATATTTGAAAACCAATACCCAATTAATTCTGATCTTTGCATTTTTCATGTCATGTTGTGTATGTCGCGGCCAATCAATCAAACGGCTGAAGTACAACTAGCCAAGTCATCGAGCGCAACTTTTAACCGGATGGCTGAACGTCATGTCAGCCGTCTGGTTTAAATTAGCCATTCAATTAGACGCCTAGGCAGGTCGTTTAAATCGAGGAGCTTTTTTTGTGACTGTTTGAGTGATCGGTACGTAAGGTTATTTTCTATGACCACTTGAAAATGATGTCGGTTATAAATGGTCATAAAAAAATAACCTTGAACCTACCAATCAAACCAAAACCTTTCAGTACAAGACGCCAAGTCATTAAACGCTAAGTGAGTTTAGTTCAATTAACTATCGGGCTAGGCATTCGATTTGATGCCGGCGTTTATTCAACGGGCTAGCCGTCCAAACCAAACGGCTGCGACATATACAGTATGTTGCAAAAGTCCGAAATAAAAAAATGTTTTGGGCTGGTTGTGTTCCTTGTCAATAGTAACTTCTGAAAGTTTTGATTAAATTAATAAAAACATTGTCACACCTGCTCGTGACAACCCTAGAAATGCCTACCATCGCGTAGGATACGCGATGGTAGGCATTTCTAGGGTTGTCCTGGGTAGGGTTATCCTACTACACACTACAGCTATGACACACACACACACACACACACACACACACACACACACACACACACACACACACACACACACGCACACACACGCGCACACACACACACACACACACACAAACACACACACAAAACCCGCGCACAAACTACGATATCAAACTCGAGCAACCCCAGAATTTCAATTTTTATTTCGGAATTATATAACACCTGATATAATGAAATAAACGCTATGTAAAACAAAAAATAGACGGCTTTCCATCTCAGAAATCGTCATATTTAGGAGCGTTTTAATTGCACCTTGTTTTAAATACTTCTTAAATAGCTAGATTTCTCGATAACAGCTCGGGCAGTTTAGTTCTACCATTTTATTTCTACCATCCAATTTGTACCATCCAATTTCTACCATCCAATTTTTTACCATCCAATTTCTACCATCCAATGTTCCTCCAGTCTTCCTAACCCCTCTCCCTCTCCTAGTGAAGCTGTGCAACGACCAAACGCCAAAGTTTACGCAACGAGAGAGAAAGAAATGTCACATGTGTAACAGAGACTTCAGCCAGAAACAGATATTGAATAAACATTTATGGAAGGCTCATGGGTTTGAGGTGCGATTCTCATAACGAATATTAGTTTTCCTTCATGTAGTTTTGTTGCTACCAGTGGTTGTGGTTTCACGAGTTAAACAACATGTATTACGAGGGACAAATAAATCGCAAACACAGGTTTTTCTGTTGGCAAGCATCCACCGATAGTTTTCACTTTTTTACTCGATGTATTAATAGTTTATAGGTAGATTTTTAAAAAACCTGAATAAAACGTTTGGTTGTCCACCTTAGCCTTTACTCGAAGCACATCTAATTTTTTACTTTTGAGCCCAAATACACCAACTGTCACCCGGTAACCAAAGTACATCAATGTGTGTTGCCAGTGATGACATACGGCTGTGAAACGTGGTCGGTTTACTAAGGGCCTTCTGTGAAAATTCGCGGTCGCACAACGAGCTATGTTAGGTGTTCATCTGCGAGATAGAATCAGAAATGAGGACATCTGTAAGAGTACCAAAGTCACTAACTTAGCTCATAAGATTAGCAAGTTAAAGTGGCAGAACAGACGAGCTCGTCAGAGTCGCGGGGAGCTGTTGGACGGATACTGCGCAGAACCGTTTCATTTGGAAATCGATAGGGAGGCCTTAATTCAGCAGTGGACATCATAGCCTAGTATGATAATGAGGAAACCAATTTTTGCCGTTCGTCAAAAAGTACATAAACTTCCCAAGGTTCACAAACTTCACTCACTATCCAAAGTTCCCCAACTTTTATCCAGCACCCAAAGTGCAGCAACTTTTACCCACTACCCTAACTATATCAATGTTACCCATCACCTAAAGTACACCAACTATAGCCACTACCCAAAGCATACCAACGTTACCCATTAATTACTCAAAATACACCAACTTTTTTTTTTATACAAAGCACGACAAATGACTCAACACCACCTGATGTGAAGCGGTAAGAATAGTCCATATGCGAAGACAGCTAGTGCAGTTTAGACACTGCTCTAGCCGCCTCCACCTTGCCGGCCCAAAAGGTGCTTTTTCACGCCTCTTTTGAAGGAGCCCATGTTACAAGGAAGGAGGGAACATATGTGCTGGCAAATAATTTGAAGTTCTGGAAGTACGACAAAGAAACTAGGTACTAAATTTCTTCGTGCGTGATGTTGAGGTGGAGACAGACAACTTAATCAAGTGCACCAACACTTACCCTTTACCCAAAGTGCAGCAACTTTTACCCACTACCCCAAAGTTCACCAAATTTCACTCACTACCCAAAGTACACTAACTTCAGATTCCCTTAAGTAACGCAGTATTTATTATACATTAACAGGTAGAGAAACGCAAAGCCTTCATATGTCCACTGTGCGATGAGCGCGTGAGCTATGGATCTCATTTCAGCGCTCACTTGTTACATGCCCATAGACTGTGTGAGCAGGTTGAGGAGTTGGAGTTCTACAGTATGGACGGTGAGTGAATTAACTATAATATGCCCAGATGACCAGCAAACTGACTACCCACCAGGTGAACTAGGCTATCGCCGCCTATACGCACCTGCAATAACAGGAAAAAAATGCGCTTTCATCCTGAGGCCTAAGAATAGATAAAATGCCTTCCATGCCCAGTAATTGCACTGGCTATGCTGAGATGCTTTATTGGTCAGTAGGTTACAGGTTGTTTTTTTATTATTTTCTTTTTATATATCTGTGCTAAAAAGTATAATAATATCAGGTCTTTAAGTATGAAATTGCTGTTCTGTATGAAGTATTTTGTGGAAACTGTAATGATCATGTTTTTTTGTATTTAATTTGAAATTGATTTGAACGATTTTTTGAGGTTTTTTTGGATGATTTAAAACATTCATTGTTAAATAAATGCAGTGAAAAGTAAATCAATTTAACCTAATAGAAAATAATTACAGTAAATCTAAACATTAAAATCACTACATATTCTACAAGCTCTAATTATTGACCCTCATTTTCAACTATTTAACAAATTTGAACAAAAATTTATAATTCCATTAAAAAATCCTGCTTGTATACTGCAATTTGAATATAAACTGTTATGTTTTAGTTAGGCATTAACATAAAATGATAAAAAAATCTGCTTTCGATAAAACGCAATTTTTATATTTATTAAAAGATTTTAAATTCAGTTATTCCTCCTTCAGATTTCATGCTCTTCAAGAGCGCTATACAGGAGGAGACCAAATACAGGTTCAGGAAGACTACAGCAAGCAAGCAGACTATTGAGGGAATTCGATCACACTACATGTGCAGTCAGTCTGGGGTTTATGTTTATCAGGTAGGTAATGGCTGACAGACCTGCCTTTTGTTTTAGGTAGAGCTATGTATGTACTTGCATCGAAATGTTGATATTAGTATGGATCTTCCAGAGATTTCTAATGGACCTCCGATGTCGTTGAAGTAAATTTGGCAACGTTGTGCGTGCAGTGGTTTTAATTGTGTAAAAGTAAATAACTTTTTATTTAAGGCGATACCTCGTCGGAACTAGCGACACCACTTGATTTATATTAATTGTGGTGAATAAAGAACATAATAAACAAAAACGCTTTAGTGAATGACTAAAGTAATTTTTTGAGATGTGCTCGGTATAAGATATTCCTCTAAATGTAACCTATTTTTTCATTATTGCCGAAAGTGGCCACTTTTAACAATAATAAAAATTTGGCTACTTAACGGTAGACACTTTAAACAAGATACATCTTTAAAAATTACAAATACCGTTCTTTAGCAATTCTCTAAAGCGTTTTTGTTTATTATGTTTTAAATTCACCATTATCAATAACAATCAATTGGTGTCGCTAGTGTACACGAGGTAGCCCCTTAATAAGTCGCGGCATTTATCTGCTCTTTCAAATTAATCTCGGGATTTGAGGCATGTCCACTTTCTTCTTTCGCTGTATGAAATCAGTGTAAGTACATAAATAACTACCTAATTCCGACCTTTGCTCAACATTACCTGACGTGAAGCGGTAAGAAGAGTCCATATGCGAAGACAGCTAGTGCAGTTCACACACTGCTCTAGCCTCCTCCACCTTGCCGGCTCAAAAGGTGCCGTTCACGCCTCTTTGAAGGAACCCATGTTATAGGAAGGAGGGAACACATGTGCCGGCAAAGAATTCCAAGTTTTGGAAGTAAGACAGGCAAAGCTGACGATGTCCAAAATTGTATGTAAACACGGTCAGTATACTAAAAAATAAACGTAAAATTCGTAACATTTTTAAACCGACTTCTAAAAAGGAGGAGGTTATCAATTAGACGCGTATTATACGAAATTATACGAACAAAACGATTCTAATTTGATTTTATATGCTTAAGCATCAGGTTATTCTAAAAAGTTGACAGATTTTCAAAAAGTCCACTAAATAAGTCATTCTTGTCTGTTGGCAACACCAACAATATGTTTTTCATAGGTTTATAAATTATCTCTGGAAAGTAGGTCTCTTGCAATCTAAAGGCGGCATGTGCAAACTTTATTAGTTAGTCTCTTACAATTAAATTCATTTTGTAACATCAATTTTTTTTTATTCAACTAAATGACAAACAAGCTGACGGCCTACCTGATAAGTGGTTACCGCCGCCTATAGACACCTGCAATAACAAGGCAAAATCACTGGATATTGCAGGTGCGTTGTCATCCTGACACCTAAGATGAAATGCCGTCCATGCCCAGTAATTACACTGGCTACGTTTCCCTTCAATCCGAAACACAGCGAACTGTTTCACGGCTGAAATAAGAAAGGCGGTGATACCTACCCAGGCGATTCTACATACGGGCCCACCATCAAGTAAATGTGTTTATCTTGCTGCCCAGGACCTCCCTCAAGACCCTGACATTGTCGATTTTTGGTTAAATACATGTTGACAAACAGTTGGGCCAACGGGGGTGGACTGTATAAGATGTGTGGCGAAGGAATACACGCGGGTTGTTTGACGTTGAACCGCTTTAACCCACCAACCCGCATTGGGCCAGCGTGGTGGTATCATGGCCCAAACTCCTCATGTGTTTCTCCCATGTAGGAAGGCCTGTGCCCAGCAGTGGGACGTATATACGCTGGTGATAATGATGATGATGACCGTCACTTTATATTATATTACGAGCGGTCCGATTCACGCATCGGAGGACACGGTGTCAGTATGAGACAATACTTATTAGGTGATTGTTTGTTTTTCCAATCAATTGCAAAAAAAAAGTCTTACAGGGTAAGGGTAAGCGGCCAGCGCCCGAACGCCAAATCTACAAGACGGGGAAAGCGTGTCCCGCGCATATGATCGTCACAGAAACAATGGACAGGGTTTTGGTGACATTTTACAAGACTCATGTCGGACATGGCCGTAAGTTATAACTTATAACACTACACTAGTAATAGACATAGACATAATTTTATTTGCTACTTTGGCGCACAAAATTTATATGATATATAACGGTATAGCTAATTTTCAATACAAGTAAGGATCAATATCAATGATTGTTTTTGATAACAATAAAGTAATTATTATTTTTATTAAATTCGGTTTCTTTGCATCAAAAGGCCAATACATGTCACGTGACCGATGTGACATCACTTGTCTCAAAACACTGGTAAACTGCTAAAATTGTTTATAGGTTTTTCGTAATTGTTGAGATAAAAGATGTGGTCCAAATTTCATAAGTATCGTGCAGAGCCTCAAAAATTACTTGAAACATTAACAAAACGACGTAGCGTTGTGACAGCGGCCGATATTTAGCAACAAGTGACGTCATACACTAATGTTCGTTTTCACGTGACCTGGGAGTGGTTTAGTTGCATTTAGTTTACTAAATATTATTATTTAGATTGCTTAAAAATACCGTAAACTATTTTTTTTATTTGAATACGGTCAACATCCCTATGTGCAGACTAAGTACCTTTAGGCATTGTCTAACAGATCACCAGAGAGTCCCAAAGAGTCACTCCTAATCTTAATTTAGGTACCAGAATGTCGCATTCTCTCAATATGTATAAGAAAAATATAGCAAGAATTAGAGCTGTCAAATTAGATACTGGCCCTAATTCTCTAGAACACATTAAATCTAAAGGAAATAGTTATAGTTTCTATGGGATTTGAACCATCGTTCAGCTATTTTTATAAGAATCCATCTTACAGAAGCTTGATAGAAGCGGCAAAAAAATATATTAATTGCTGAAAATCATCACAGAGGTCGCCATTTTGATTAAAACAGAATGTCAATGTCATAATACAATTTTGTTTTCACGACTTAACGTTGGATACAGTTGTTTTATTTCTTCATAGCCAGGGTCAAATAAAAACACATCAACGCATCCAAAACATTCACCGTTGAAAATAGGAAATGATAATTTAAGTAAATGTCAGTATGACATTAAAGTCAGCTTTTTAACAGCGTTATTGTGGCTAGGGCCTACGCACTTTTGAGCACTTTAATGAATTCTATGTTGCCATTTTATACAATACTTATTTTATTTCGTTATTTTTGTGTTATTAATGGAAACCGTGTTATTCACTACATTATTGTCTACAATCTGAAATGGTGCTCATGGGCTGGCCCAAAACTTTACCATCGCCTTTGAGTTCAGTGCATCTCGTTCCCTTTATATGAATACGAAAAGGATGGCATGTCATATAATTTGACATTTAGAAACGTGCGTTCGATTTTCGACCTTATGGAACGTGATAAAATGCAGTGTTTAGGAAGCACCTCCGTACATGCCGTCTAAAATTGTCTATGGCTTGTTTAACTTATTTGACAGCTTTCATCAAATTCTCGCCATCTTTTTCTTGTACATATTTCGTGAGAGAGATATAATAATGATAATAATAAAGCCTCTTTATTTTCCTTAACTTACAGAATTTCAAAATTGAATTCGACTAATATCACATATTAAATTGTACAGTTATATAGTTAAGGCCCCTGACGAGTATAGGCCTCCTCCAATAGTGTCCAGGTTTTTCTTATCTTCGCTTTCTTTGTCCAGTCGTTGCCAACATACTTTTTTTATCCCATCTTCCTTAGGACGACCTCTAGCTCTCTTGCCACTTAGGCCAGCCCAATTTGTAGCCAAATACGTCCATCTTTCATCTGTCAGTCGTGCTATGTGCCCAGCCCACTTCCATTTGGGCTTTTTCATATGTTGTAGAGCGTCTATCACTTTTTCCTTATGTATTTTGATTTTATCTTGTCCCTTAGTCTTATATTTAAGATGCTCCTTTCCATAGAGGTATTATTTCAATAATATTTCAACAATTTTGTCTTAAACAGCGTGCCCTTATTTTGAACCTCGCGAACCGAAAAAGCCTCGCGTCGATTGCCAGTCGCTGCACCTCGAAGACGACGTGAAGACAGAGGACGAGGTGAAACTGGACGAAGATAGTGTGGACGTAAGTTTATAGGATTTGGTAGGTGGGCGCCTTTTTCATCGGTAGCCATTTTTTCCATAGTCGCATTTTGCCACGATCATATTTTGCCCCGTGTGCTTTATGTATGAAATGAAAATATCTTTATTCAATTAGTCCCCCCAAGAAGCACTTTCGAATCGTCAACAAAAAACCCTTATGTCTATCACATAAAAATAATATTAACTAACTAACAATTTCATAACGTTTGTCTCTCTGTCTTATCTGGAGCTACGTAAGCTAAGAATGTTATAATGTCTGTCTCTCGGTCCGTCTGTCCGTCAGTCAGTCTGTCTGAATTTACACCGCTTCCAAAAGTTGATCTACCGAGAAGATTCCGGCAACAAACTCGTGTAGTCACTCTTTTCAATTATTAAGTTACAATGTTTAATTACACAGTAATAGTAGGTATTTAGCAGTGCAGTGTCGCACAGAGTATAAAAAAGGTATATTAACGTACCAATAAGTACCTAATGAGAAGAATATTTACTGTATTTAAAGGCTGTCCGACAATGCACCATCACATTATAGGTATTACAATACACAAAGGTCAACAATAAATATATAAAGACCTAATAAAGCCAAAGATCTTTCAGTAATTTTAAACACTTGTCTGACCACGTGTTTACAATAATAATTTTATTGTTTTATATAATTCCTATAATGCCATATACCTCAAAAATGATACTATTGATGAATATGTAGGTAAATTATTACAAAATCAAGGAAGCTTAGAGATGACCATTTCCACTAGTGGCACCTGTTCACAAGTATGACGCATGTGCCAGCCATCGCTCCGCTCAACCACATCATAGGGAACGGAGCGACCCGGCACACGACGCCACCACCGCAGAAACTTATAGAGAGCATGACATCTTCCAGCAACCACAAAATCAATGAAATGCTATTGGTGGAAATAACTATATGACACTATAAGTTACAACCAAGCATTTTAGACATTTATATAATCGTTAATAGTATAGTAACCTTTGGACATTAGAGTTTTCTTAATGTGAATTTTAAATTTGTCAAATGGCAAGTCTAGTACGGTATTAGGAATCTTGTTATAGTAAAGTATGCTTTGACCCATAAAAGTATTAAAAACTTTATGCAGTCTTAGAGACGGTAAGATCAACTTATTTTTATTTCTTGTATTTAATGCATGTACATCGCTGTGTTTTGTAGGAATTTATATTTTGACGCACAAAAATTATGCAAGCATAAATATATTGAGAAGCAACTGTTAGTATATCTATTTCTTTAAATAAGACTCTAAGAGATGTTCGAGCAGCAAGGCAGTAGATTGCTCTAATTGCACGTTTTTGCAAGATAAATACTGTTTCAATGTCTGCTGCTTTACCCCACAGAAGAATACCATACGACATAGTACTATGGAAGTAACTAAAGTAAACCAAGCGCGCCGTGGCAATTTCAGTATATTGCCTTATTTTTCTAATAGCATAAGCCGCGGAGCTAAGTCTACTACAAAGTGTTGTGATGTGAGGGTTCTGCCTAAAAATGTGGTGGATTGAATTAAATTTAGCGACTGATTATTTAATTTAATGTTTGTATCCACTTCCCTAACATTAGGTAAAATAAATTTAATACATTTAATACAGCTAGTTTAGACCAGACTGACATGACGTTCAGCCGTCTCAATGACTTGGCTATTTTTACTACAGCCGTTTTATTGGATGTCGGATCATGTGGATGGATGTTCAGGATGTTCAATCAACGGGAATCTCATGCTTGACAGGTTAACCAAACGGTTGCGACATATAGATTGGACGTTTCGGTTCGATTGAAACTTTCACTGCCCCCCAATTCTGCTATTGTATTTTGATCTGAAACGAATCGGAATGTTACCTAAACGCATCAGTTTGGTATTCTACTAACGAACGCGTAACGCGAACCGTTCGGTTCAATCATTGTTTCGTATTCTGCTAAATATTTAACATTTGTGGCAGCCGAAACACATCGATAGTTCTTTGTTGGAACTGTCCAAAATTAACAACTGTCTAGTCTAGTCAATAATAAAATTTGAATCATTGTTATCTGAAATAAATGAATTATTATTATTAATAAGCCAAAATATATTTGTATCTTGCAATATTGTTAACAATTATCTAGCCGTAGTTGAACCAACCGAGAGCGTTTCGTTAGTGTTAGTGGAATACCTTTGTGTATTACTTACAACCGCATTGGTAACGATACCGAACCGCAGCCGATCCGTTTAGGAAAATAAATAGCAGAATTGACCCACTGGGGGTATTGGTGGGACATTTTGTGTTGAGACGGCTCCACGTTTAGGAGGCGTGGATATGCGACACGTGCGGCGCGCGACTGTCCGACGAAGACAAGTTCCATGAACACGTGACCACGCACGGCCTCAAGATATTCCCCTGCCAGTACTGCGAGGAGGTGAGCTTAAAATAAGCATTTATTAGCTGGTAGGCCCGTATGTAGGTCGTCTGGGTAGGTACCACCGCCTTTCTTATTTCAGCCGTGAAACAGTTCGCTGTGTTTCGGATTGAAGGGAAACGTAGCCAGTGTAATTACTGGGCATGGACGGCATTTCATCTTAGGCCTCAGGATGACAACGCACCTGCAATATCAAGTGATTTTCCCTTGTTATTGCAGGTGTCTATAGGCGGCGGTAAATAAATAAATAAATAAATAAAATGCTTTATTTGCTATAAATAGGGTATTCAGTTTACGTAAGATTGGTTGGTCATCTTCATACAAGTGCTTAAACCTATTCAGCAATTCAATTATTACTATAACCGCTTATCATCAGGTAGGACGTCAGCTTGTTTGTCATCTAGTTGGATAAAAATAAATAAAATTTCGGTTTACCCAGGGCTGTGTCACTCCGCAGTGTAGGTATGTTTGGCCGGGGATCCTTTACGTTTTGGCATGATGTATTTACTCCTAATATACTTTGGCATAATGAATTTGGCATATTGTTGTCTGTCATAATATTACTTGGCATAATTTTTCTTTTGCATGATATTATTTTGGCATAAGTATAATTTAGATTAATTTATTTACCCATTATTACAATTTGCATAATGGTTTTAGGCATAATGTAAACTCGTATAAATGAACCTCTGTTTGAGTAGGTAGGCGGGGGTGGCCCTTGGGCCATCCCTAAGCCGCCAACATATTTATTTTAAATACGAAAAGTATGGTTTGATACCATTATGCCTTAATAAAGTAATGGTTGTGAATTTTATGCTTAAATATGATTATACTGATTGTATTTATGATTAAAAGTTAAAACAATTATGCTAAATTTGTTATGGATGATAATATTATGCGTTAATATCATTAGTATGAATTACCATATGCCAACATATTTTATGGTTTAAATTGTTATGCAAATGGATAGCTAACCGTTGGGACGGCGCACCTCTCGGGCAGGTGTATGGCAGGAGGTTGTCGCGTGCTATTAAACATCTATACAGGTTGTAAGGGAAACGCTCTCGGAAACGAAGGCAGGTGGAAGTGTTTATCACCTTAAACACGATTTGTTGAAAACTAAATTTGTAATCTCGAAAAAAAATCAGCTCTGTTCCATACAAACAGGCCGTGAAGATATTACAATTTGTATGAAACAGCTGATTTTATTTTCGCGATTTCCAATTTATTTTTTAGCAAGTCGTGTTCAGAGTGACCAGCTCTGCCACCTGCCTTCGTATTCGAGAGCGTTCTCCTAACACCCTGTATACAAGGTGTATAAAAAGTACCCCCTAAGCGGGTGTCAATGGGTCCCTTGTGTAGAGTTTATTACCAATGTATGACAACTGTAGTATGACATTATTACATGGTGAAAAATTATTTATTTGTGATATAAAAATAAAATAAAACTCTACACAAGGGACCCATTTACACCCTTTCCGCTTAAGGGGTACTTTTGATACACCTTGTGAATCGAAGAGTGGCAACCCTATGCTCTTGCCGCCGTTTCGAGTCAGCGGTGCCCAAAGGAATATGAACCTTCGTGTCACATGATAAGTTTCTATGTCGCGTGCAAGGAGGTAACGATAGTAAGAGTAGGCAAATTTTTATAACTAAACCCGGGCCCCGATCGCGCTATTTCACAACGTATTTACCAAAGCAAAAACGTTCCGATGGCCATGATTTGACGGCATTTAAATCCAAAGATGATGGTGTTTATTAATCCAGGCGACCGTTTTTTGAACCCCTTCATTACAATTCAGTCGTCAAAGGCTTTTACAATTGATAATGTCGATCTGAAATGTATTTCAGTTCTGATACCACTTTCAAAAACATCTTATTCATTTGATAATTTCTGGACACTTCTATGGAATAATGCAGCCAATGTGATATTATTCCATACAAATGTCATGAAATTATCAAGTGAATAATATGTTTTTGAAAGTGGCAAACCATTTCTATGAAGTAATATAGCCCATGTTTTAAAGCACCATCCTGTATATCACGTGAACAAAATCTCTCTCCACCCCTTATGTTCACTTTGTAACCGATAAAATGCATTTCATCTCTCTCCTTCTATTGTACGAAGAGGGAAAAACCTTTTTGTCCACTCTCCAAGGAGTTTGCCAAGTTAGATATAGGTACCTATGCATTTTATTTTCTTATGAAATAGTAGCTTAAAATGTTTTATTTTTTCAGGATTTCCAAGATTTAGAATCGTGGACTCATCATGTGCGTGTCGAACATAACATGTCGAGTTTATTTTAGTGAAATTATATTTTTTAATAATATAGCTACCTAGTATACCTATTAGTAAAAAAATATATACTTAGTTATTATTAAAAATGAAAAATGATGTCCTAAGCGATAAGAATTAACGTTGGAATTGATAAAATATGTTTCTTTTACACAATGAAGTGGTGATTTGTTTTAAATTTTAAGTTTAAATTTGACAATAAACGAATTGTTATAGTATTTTTGTCTTTTTTAAAACATACTAAAATTAACAATTTATTTCTCCACTCTACACCATCTACAATTCTTTACTGTGGAGAGACGACGACGCCCCCTAACGTTCAAAGTATTTACATTAAAAATCTTTCTATAATTTTTTTTATAGAAAGATTTTGATTATGATGTGTTTTGGGGACATGCATATTATTAGGAATATGTCCAAGAGTAACATATATTTTTTTCACTGCGTTTATTTCAACAGAATGTGCTAAAAAAAGTTTTAAGTAAGGCTCAATTAGCAATTATCAGCCTCTTAAACCAAAAACTAGATAAAACCACAACCAAGGTAGGTACACATAAAACAAACACTTCACCATAGAAGTCTTTGTTTTATGTGGACACTCGCAGAACCTCTTTTATCTATTCTATGGCTTCTTGTTCTCGTTAGCTCAGTGATTAGAGCAATCACTCGCAATCTCTATGCTCGAAATGTTGATCATATTAAGTAACACTGGGTGGATCATGGGATCACAGTTCGCACGATTGTTCTATGTAATAGATAATAGATAAATCTTGTGTTTTTACGAAACCATCAACGTAAATAATGTAGAATAAAATACCTATATACATACCTAATTGAGTATTTGAAAGGACTCAAAAATATAATTGATCGTCAAAATAATAATTGGGCAGCAAAAAATACCGACAAATTAACAATCTGTAGACCAATAATCGGAATAATCAATATTCTGATGACCACGCTATTTTTTTTTAGGTATTCAAACCGAAACCCAATATACCCTGATATTAATGTAAAGATTTAATGCGCCACACATTATGAAGATAAGTAATAAATTATAACAGTTCGTATAAGTTATAATCTTCGTGGTTCACTCACACAACGATCGATAGTGGCGGTGCGGAGGCGGTGTCGGTCGGGCCGGACGCTTGGGTGCGGGCACGGGGCGGAAGCGGGGCGGGGCGACGTGAAGGGGGTCGCGTCTAGTACCGAGAAAGCGGTCACACGGAGCGGTACCGGCGCGGCACAGCGGGAAAGCGTGTAAGTCGATAATTATTCTTCGTTTTATTACATCGAAATATTATAAAATTTATAAAGCATTGAGAATACGTCACCCCATCACTATTGTGTACCGTTCTAGTATGGTTCTAGTGCGGCGACCGCGATAAACTTTCTACTAAACGGAATACTCACAGTCCGTCGCTTGCTAGCGTTGTTAGAACGAAACGCAAGCGCCATTAAAATAGCGCCGCTTACGACCTTTTTGTTACGAATAAACTACATCGTATCGTTTCAAAATGGAACATGATTTTACGATGTCTTCTGTATAGGTTTTAATTTATGTTTATGTTTATTATCTTTTAAATAGTCCATACATCGTAGGATGCTGATGTCTTTATATCGGGGAGTGTAGTTATAATATTTTACGGACGATTTTGGTCTAATGTAAATAAATAAATCACTAATCTGTGATTTAGGACATGCACATTGTAGGTATGTCGTACTGTCGTGTGACGGCAAAGCGAAGTGATGTGGTTGTGGTGGCCATTTTGGAGTCGCGTTCCAAGGCTGTCTTGAATCTTGTCAACTTGTTGATTCGCGGGAAATATTTAGACGCTGATGATAATGGGATTAAGATGGTTTTTTTGGTCTCTCGCATAGTGCGAGTGAGATAATTTAATTACCTCTCTATTTTATACCCGTAGCCTAAAACCTAGTACCGTAACATACTAAATAATGCGCTCAAACTATAATAGTATTAGTACGAATATCAAACTATAATAGTTTTGGTACGAATATGAAAACAATAGTTGGTGTGACACGGTACCTGCTAAGTGTTATGCTATTTCTGAGTTAGACTTTATATAGATTTTATTTATTATTATTTATTAATAACTTTATACACACACACAATATAAGTAATTAAAAAAGCAACACTAAACATATAATATTAGTACAAAGGCACTGCTTATTTTTAAAGAAATTTCTGCCAGCAGACCTGCGAGAAGGATAAATGAATGAGGTGATTTTTTTAATGAGGTGTTCATAAAAATAAATGCACTTCTTATAATTGTGTATATTTTAAGCTGTAATTTTTCATTTAAGTAGGTACCTAAGTACCTACTGGTTTTTTTAAACATTAACGGTCTTATTAATAAAAAAAACTCCTAGGATGATCATAGGAATGGCTTATTTATAATTTCTCTTATATTTAACCCACTTCAAAAACGAGGGTTGGTATATTTTTTAATGTATGTATGTACGTACACCGATTACGCCGAGATTTCTGGAACCGATTTAAGTACTGTAGTAACTGGCCTCCTTGATAGGCATTGGCACATTCTGTGCTGTGAAAAAGAAATACTTATTTAAAATATTCGATTGTCAGAATTATTCTAGTCTTGAGATAGAGAGACAGAGAGATTCGGGCCGAGGGGCCACGCGCGAAGGCAGATTACTATAGTAATTGTAATATAAGATTTTATACAGCGTTATATATATATGTCTTAGTTTGGACAGAAATACAAGCGATTACAAGATTCCCGGAGCTTGATTGCGGCGAAAGCCGGGTCGCGACAGTACAGCTACTGTTTTTTTGTTCGATGTAGAATAGTTGGTTAGAACTCCCATAGAAATTTATTTAAAATCGATTGGGTAGTTTTTATTTACAGTAAGATATGCTACAGATCACTACTGCAGAACGAACAACAAATGCTCTGACACTTCACACCTATTTGCTACCGATTTTTTGGATTTGGAATAAACCATTTATCGCCTTCAAAAAGGAGGAGACTATATTTTTTGTACTTATCTTTGTTGCCACAGAACTCCGTTATTCATTAACCGGAAACTGATTTTTTAATAAAAGGAGTATACTTTCAGATTGGTCCCATTGATATTTATTTATCAATATCGATTCAGTGGTTTGTTTTTGAAATCAAAATAATAGGTAGGTACAGTCCACTCCCCAGTGGACAAAAGTAAGATTGTCTCCTAAAAGGTGGACTAAATAATGTACCTACTGCAGTTGAATAAAACATTATTAACCGTCTTCAAAAAAGGAGGAAGTTCTATGGTCCACTCTATCAAGAATGATTGGTCTGTGACTGTATGTATTTTTTTTTTCAAAACTCTCCCATTGTCACCAAGTCAAGCTCTGGTGATGGGATCCCAGGGAAATCGAGGGCAAACCTCAAATTTTATAGGCACATATTATATGTTTTATTTTTTTCTAAAGCTATTCTAGTATTTGCTTCTGTTAGTCATCATCTCATGTGGACGAGCTGGTGATGGAAGGTACAACTCCTTAACGGTTAGGAGTTGGGAGATAATTCTTGAAATTTTTAACCGAATACAAAAACGAGGAGGTTCTCAATTTGTTTGGTATGTCTTTTCTTTTTTTTCTATATCACCGATTACGCTGAGATTTCTGATCCGATTTACGTGATAATTTTTTTGTTCTCTGCGGAATAGTTGCCATTTGGTCCCATATTTATTTTTAAATCAGTTAGGTAGTTTGGGTTTTAAATAAAAAAAACTTAAATTAGTAAGTAGTCTACGTATGCGAAATTGCAAATTATTGCTTTCCTATGACTTTTTATATGTATAGGAACGTATAGACCGATAGTTGTATTTTATCGGGCTATTCAGGCGAACTGATGATGGAAGGTAAAACTCTGTATCGGTTTAAAGTTACATTATACTTTATCAGTAACGATAATACAAAAACACTGGCCCTAATTCTGGTAAACACATGCTAAGTCTAAATTTAAGTTCAGTGCATTTCTTTCTATCAAAAGGAATACGACAAGGATGGTTGTCATATAATTTGACATTTAGATACGTGCGTTCAATTTTCGACCTTATTGAACGTGATAAAATGCAGTGTTTATGAGGCACCTCCGTACGTGCCGTCTAAAATTGTCTATGGTTTCTTAGAAATCTATCTAAATTTAAGTGACAGCTCTAAACAGATTCTTACTATCTTTTTCCTATTACTTATTGCGAGAAAGAGATATACTGTACTTAAATTTAGAATTAAAGTGTCTTCCCAGAATTAGGCCCAATATTATGTATTTAAACCAAAGACTCAGAGACAGACAAGTCAATAATGCCCACGGGCGCATCTAGCTTGACCTTAAAAAATCAATAAAAAGTGTTTTTTTTTTATTAAGATTAAATAAAACCGACTTCAAAACAATAAAAAAGGAAAAATAATTAAATTTAAGTAGGTACCTAAGTACTTAGGTACTTATCTCATAAAATTAAAATATTTTTCCTTTTTAGTGTTTTGAAGTCGTGTTCATTTTTGCTTATAAAAACCATACCATACCATACCCATAAATAAAAGTTTTTACACTTACTTTTCAGAACTGTTCGAAAACAGCGGTAGCCTTAGTGAAAACAAAACAGACTATGGACGCTGTGGAGAAGCTTATTTCTTTAGTGCAAGCTCACCCATGCCTGTACAATTCAACCCACAAGCATTACAGAAACAGTGCGCAGAAGGAGCTGGTATGGCAAAAGATATCACAGGAGTTGCAGCAGAGCTGTAAGTACATTTTGGACCATAGACTGACGCTTAGCATATTGATGCCTAGGATCAACTAAGATGGTAAACCTCACACACGTAATAAGTATTTTACAGTTATTAACCGTCGACGGAGTCGAGTGTTGTCATCTTGGCGAAAAATCGGGTCAAATATTTCCAAATTTTCAACTTTTTACAAAATGGCCGCCAGCGCCGCCGCCATCTTGGGGTTTCATGGTCTCGGAGTTTTCTTGACAATCCAGCTATATACCCTGCCGCACCCCATTGCCACTTTTTTCTCCTGGTCACGCAGGCACCTGGACATTTTTGTTTATGGGACCCTGGACCCTCCCATTTAACGGTCACAGTTATTGTGTGTATGATTAACCTCATACACAAAATTCTTAACGGGGTATCTCTTGACCTTCATCTCACCTGATGGTGAGAGATGATAAGGCCAAAGATGCAAGCGAGCTACACCCGGACTCCTCAACCACAGAGGAACTAGCTATCTTACCTCAAACTGCCGGAACACAATGCTGTTAACATTATTGTTATGGCGGTAGACTTAGGTGAGACGGGTGGTAGTAATTTGTGAAAAATAGCGCCATAATTTTGAGCAGCGCACCTGGTGAGCGGTTCTAGAAACATTCGTCTCGTCATCGAGTGTGACGATAACAGTTTTATGAGAGGAAAACATCACATTACAATTAGGGAATGCAAATCTCGCGAGATTGGAGCTCAAGCGAGATCCCGCGAGCTTATGAATAAAAATACTGCGAGATCTCGCGAGAGATTGGCAGTTTGGTGTATTTTTTAGCAAATAATCACAATATTTAAATAAATTAGAAAAAAAAATATAAGTATTATAAGATAAGCATTTATTTTCACGAATTTTTCAATAGACTTTTATTCATCAAACATTGTTTGACGTGTTTGTCTATCATTTTTAATAACCTTCTAAGTACTAAACTTTGACGTAGGTACGTATCTGTCAAATAAAAAATGAAAAAAACAATCAGTCTTCTCTTCTCATATCAAACAAAAATCTTTTAGTAATAAAACAGTTCTTTTATAACAAACAAAACAACGAGAAGTCAAAAAAAAATGAAACTTTTATCTAAGTTGAGTTGACTATCAAAGCCCGATAAACCAGACACAATTAAATTTTAATTGTTATGGCATCTTAAGTTGACGTCTGGGCATTGAAGGATTAAACTGAGATATTATTATCAATTAAATAATTCCGTCCGTGTCAGGCCGCGCTTCGAATAAGACGTTTATATGCTCGAGTGCAATCTCGTTAAACTCGCGAGATTCGCCCTTTTTTCGTTCGAGATTAATCTCGCTAAAAAAGGCCGAGATCTCGCGAAAACGAGATCTCGTGTGCACGAGATTGCGTTCCCTAGTTACAATCAACTATGATACCATGACGTCATTTTCATCAATCTATCAAAGATTCGATAGCTATTCGGAAAGCTTAATGCGACCATCTTTAATTTTGCATGAACAATTGTTACTGCAACTGCTTTAACCCACCAACCCGCATTGGGCTAGCGTGGACATAACACCAGTTATGGCCCAAGCTCCTCATGTGTTTCTCCCATGGAGGAAGGCGTGTGCCAGAAGTGGGACGTATATAATATTAATATAATAATAATATTTATACACTCACACCTATTACCTAGCCCAAAGTAAGCATCATTAAGAGCTTGTGTTATGGATACTAGATAACGGAGAAATAATGATAATTATATGTATATAAATATTAGAAATATACTAAATAAACATATAAGCATCCATGACTCGTAAACAAATGCCCGTAGTCATCATACAAACATTTGTTCCTACCGCGATTCGAACCCGGGACCTCTTGACCGAGTAGCCTGGGGTACAGACCACTCGGCCAGCCGGTCGTCAATATAGGCTGGTGATGATGCCCGAGGAGTACAGCTGGGTATTTTATTGCTAACATTCTGTGTCTTCCAGGTGAATCAACGAAAAACAAATGGAAAAACCTGAGAGATGGGTATACAAAATACAAAAAGCACAAAAAAAGTGGTTCGGGCCAAAAGAAACCTTACGCCAAGTGGATTTGGGTTCCTTATCTCAAGTTTCTGGAAGTGGAGAACCAAACTAAAGCCACGTCGTCTGATGCTGATGGGAACGCTTCGCCATCGAGTCAGGATGACGATAGATCTTTATCTCCCGCGCCGTGTGAAGTTATGCTGCCTTCACCGCCTCTACAGTCTTCCAGGTGATTCTTACCTTTTTTTATTTTAACGGGGTAACTCTTGACCTTCATCTCACCTGATGGTAAGTGAAGATAAGGCCGACGATGGAAGCGAGCTACACCTGGATTCCTCAACCACACAGGAACTGGCTATCTTACCTCCAACTGCCGGAACACAACAATGCTGTTAACATTATTGTTATGGCGGCAGACTTAGGTAAGATGGTGGTAGCTAGCCAGACGGACTTAGAAAAGCCCTACCACCAACCAAACAGAGCAGAAAGTTTCTGCCCCCACGGGAATCGAACCCCGGACCTCTTGATCTGAGGCAGGTGGTCTCAACCACTAGACCACAGAGGCGGTTAAAACACCTAATCACAATGGGACAATAAGCCTAATTGAAGACCAGCTGGTCGAATGGTCTATACAGGCTACTCGCTCAAAGGTCCCGGGTTTGAATACCGGTAGGAGCAAGTGTTTGTATGATGAGTACGAGCATTTGTTCACTAGTTATGTATGGTTATACAGGGTGGTGCCGTCAATGCGACAATAAATTTAAACATAGGCTATATTAGTCCATAGAAATGGTTTGCCACTTTCAAAAATATCGTATTCATTCGATAATTTCATGACATTTGTATGGAATAGTGTAACGTTGGCAGCATTATTTTATACAAATGTCATGAAATTATCAAATGAATACGATATTTTTGAAAGTGGCAAACCATTTCTATGGACTAATATAGCCCATGTTTAAATTTATTGTCGCATTGACGGCACCACCCTGTATGTTTATTTAGTATATTTCTGATATTTATATACATTATTATCAATATTTCTCCGTTATCTAGTATCCATAACACAAGCTCTTATAAGAGGTCTACTTTGGGCTAGATACTAGGTGTGATTATTATTTAGAAACATGCGTTCAATTTTCTACCTTATTGAACTTGATAAAATGCAGTGTTTAGGAGGCACCTCCGTACATGCCGTCTAAAAATTGTCTATGGTTTCTATGAAATCTATCTAAATTTAAGTGACAGCTCTAAACGAATTGTTGCTAACTTTTCCTGTTACATATTGTGAGAAAGAGATATAGGGCCTAATTCTGGAGACACACTCTAAGTTTAAATTTAAGTACTTACAGTATATCTCTTTCTCGCAATATGTAACAGGAAAAGATAGCAACAATTCGTTTAGAGCTGTCAACTAAATTTCAAAGGAACTATAAACAATTTTAGACGGCATGTACGGAGGTGCCTAATAAACACTGCATTTTATCACGTTCAATAAGGTCGAAAATTGAACGCATTTTTCTAAATGTCAAATAATATAACAGCCATCCTTTTTGTTTTCATATTGAGAGAAAGACATGCACTGAACTTAAATTTAAACTTAGCATGTGTTCTCCAGAATTAGGGCCATACTGTACTTAAATTTAAACTTGAGGGTGTCTCCAGAATTAGGCCCATTGAGACTATTGAAAATTTTAAGTAACGGGGGTTACTTAAAATTATCAATTTTATATTTTTAGTTTATAAATAATATTGATAGACTGACATCCGTTTTCACTAACCTTTTGTCTCTTTCTATCTCCTTTAGATAGACTGAGATAAAAATCGCTAAGGGACTTAAGGCCTGGCCACGGGAAATTCACCGCGGCGAATATACGCGCTTCTATTCTCCCGAATGAAAACAAATGTATGGAAATGTAATGTACTAAGCAGGCCACGCGTAGCGACGCCGCCGCCGCCCATTCCCATGGCCAGGCCGTTAACCCTAAGCAAAAGTTAGTGACAACGAGCATGAGGTCTATATCCTGTTAAATTTCAATTCGCAGGCTATGGACTTCCGAGGAACAAGATGCCGTGCACCAGATTTTGGAACACATCAAGAACGATAGAAAAACGGACGCCACCGACCATCTCTTTGCCAGTTACGCAGAAACGTTCAAAAAGTTGAAACCGAGAACACAACACAGCATAAAACTACAACTGGCTCAACTGTTTGCGGACGCAGAGCTCAAGGACATGGATACAGACAATTTGGGATTGAACATGTTGCCGTATGTGTGTTGCGTTAAAGCAGCTCCGTCAGACAATGAATCATAATCGTATCATTATATACGTACAAAGCTCGGCAAATGACTCAACACCACCTGATGTGAAGTTGTAAGAAGAGTCCATATGCGACGACAGATAGAGCAACACACTCTAGCCGCCTCCACCTTGCCGGCATAAAAGATGCCTGTTACTCCTCTCTTGAAGGACGCCATGTTGTAGGAATAAGCGACAAAGAAAAGAGTTACGAAACTTCTTTGTGCGTGAGGTTAAAGTGGAGACAGCAGTGAATTGATGACTCCGAAAACCGGCAAGCGTGCTCCTGAGTAGGAAGGGGCGGAGGGATAAAGCCAAAAAACTCTTCAGAGCATGCTATAGCCGATAGAAGGCGCAATGACTCGACGCAATAGGGTAGTTGACAGGCTCTACACTGATGATATCAGATAGCGGTACAAAGTCCGGATCGGCGATGGAATCATCAGAGAAAATTCTATATCGGATTCCAAAGAAATCGCTGTTGTTTCTAACGTTTTTCTTATTCTAGCAATGGACAAAAACGTTGGAATTTAGTACCCAAAAATATCACGAAAAAGGGCACACGAAATGGAGGTAGATTCGGTTCATTCAATAGATGAAAGATACTCAAAAATGGTGAAATTTGCCCGCCACTTCGGTATGGCTAATGGCCTGGAAATTATACCATTTTCAAAGACTATTCCATAAAGTCCGGTAGCTTTCTTGGTCAACGAGTATTGAAATATAATCATAACGGCTTAAAAACATTTTTTAAATGTACATATAGACCCCTGCCCCGAAGACCAAAGAATATTTCAACATTGCTATGCAATGTGCCATTTCCTTATTCTTCGTGATTGCCAAAATCAGAGGTACATACGAGGACTCACAACAATTAAAGAGTGTGATTTGTAGTGACTGCAAAACAAGCAACTTTCTATTACAATTTATAAAATGTGAGATCTATTATAAATTAAATAAATTTTAATAGACATTACTAGACTTTTCTATAGTTTTCCTTTTGTGTTAGAAGTTTAATATATAACGTTTTTTAGTTTCCTATCCACAGTTTATTTTTACGATTTTTATGAAGTGGCTGTGGTCATTATCAGTAATAAGTAACTGTTCTACCTCTTAAACTTGGTAAAATTGTAGTTCATATAGTGATTAGAATTTTGAGTTCGATTTATCTGAGATATATGAATTATGCGAAATTACGTTACCTTATGTAATAAATGGTCGTTATTATAATAAATAATTCTAATTTTCAACATTTTTGTAATTACGCGTAACTACAAGAAATGCGCAACTGCTACCCAATTTAGCAGGTCCAATAGCGCGAAAGTGCATTTTTTAATCGAATAGTGAATTTAACTACACATAAACCCCAATAGAAGCTAAAGTACATAAATTCATAAACATTTTAGAGTTCAGTCAGTTACATAAGTAGTAATAGATAACGAAAATATTAAAGGAGGATGACAATTTTTGCCCTAACCCAAGTTTAATGTCCAACAAAACAATATTTCCAATAATGACTCATTAATAGAAAGATTATTTTTGGAAATAGTTTGAGTTAATATAAAGCTAAGGTTTTGTTGACTACATAAATAAAATCTTCAAAAATCTTTCATTCCGGAATTGTAATATTTTGACAATGAAAACCATTGACCGGAGCGTTTTGTTTCATAGTTTTGAAAACCATAAAAGGTATTATGTTTTTTTTAAATAATATTATTATTATTTTATTACAATAAAGATGAGTTCTAATTAAATACAGTTAATTGGATTGAACAAGGTTATTACCTGGGAAGAAAATAACAAAACACACTTTGTCAGATGACAAACATTGCTACATTGCTAGTGTTGATTGATATTACAATTCAGTTTTCTTTTACGTACCTATATCTCAGAAATCGCATCTTTAAACAAAAATGTATTGGTATGTAAAGATACTTTGTCTTAATAATATCTTATTGCGGCCTAAATTACTTTTGGACGTGTTGGTTTTTAGGTGGAGCAAGGCTTCATACTAAGATTAGCATCCTCTTATTTTCTCTCTCTTGTAAAATTGGTCTAAACCAACTTACGCGGTTTATGCCACTGTTGGTTACATACATAGAATAATATTACTCCAAGGAGGTTGGTTACGCGGTATTGCAGAGTATCACCGACGCTATGACACATCAGCCGAAATTACGTCGCGTTCAGCGTAACGCCGAACCTTCCTTCGGGCGATTAGTTCAGCAAGTCGAAGCGACACATCACGCGACACGTTACGCGTTATTTTTCGTTGCATAGCGCGCTGACCAAGACACCGTGATGTAGTTTAGGCTGTCTGGACAAATCTTCACAATAGCTTACATTTAAGTAGGTCAATAGGGCATTTTATGTGACGGCTAAACACCCTTATTACAGAATAGGTGACGCTACAGAATCTTAGATAATCGATCGAAAACGTGTCCAGCTAGCTTGAAAAACCACTTTTCGCTGGTCTCTCAATCTCGGTAACGCACGTGATTTTGACGACTTTTTACATAACAACGGGCGTTACATAAATTTGTGACGGACATCGAGCTAAAAGTTTTGTGATACGTACAGCGGTTTATTAGAAAGATGCAAAAATCTGTGTCCAGCCAGCTTGAATTTACGTATAAAACTTCTGGCTGGCACTTCTGAATCTCAATAACGGGAGCGTTTTCGAATATGGTTCCTCTACTAACAATATGTGGCGCAAATTGTGACGGTAATAACGTTTGATTTATGGCATCACATGTAAGGGTTTACGATAAATTAAATAAAAACTAAGGTAGGTGCGGCCAATAAGGCCTATCGGGTAATAAGGCCTAAGCACCAGAAACATAACTTTAAATGGTCCCCGCCAACCGACGTCACAGTCATAGGTAGCTAACCATCCCAGATGGCCCCCCAAACCTGACACGACTCGCACTCCCGCATGCTGCCGCCAGAGCGGCGTCATTCATCGTAGCCGACGAACGCAGATCTCGATTTATAATTTAACGGTCGATCCAAACGTAAGTATTTTTAAAAAAAAATCACTTTTCTACATTATTTTGCAGTTTAATTTTCTTTTAATTAATGCTTTAAATACATGTGTTGTACAAAATAGTAGAAATTAGACCAAATAATTGTATTTTAAAATTTTCTTCACAACGTGGTCGGTTGTTAATAAGGCCTATAAAATTCGACCCTAGGCCTTATTACCTTCCTTTATTAGTATCATCAAGTGACTATTTGACTGTTTATTTTAGGCCTTTAGAACTATAATTACAACTGTTTTTTAATTGATTTATGGGTTTTAGGCATTTCTCAAAATCACAATGCCCCCCAAGCGATCATTGTGGTCTGAAGTCAAACTAGTGGCAGCAGTCCGAGCAGTACTGCTCGGACAGCCGAGCAGTACTGCTCGGACTGCTGCCACTAGATTGTCTTCTGAAGTCTGTGGACGGCTGAGCACGTACAAAGCTGCCGAAAGGTACAAAGTGCCCAGAAGGTGAAAAGACACCAACAGTCAGAAAGGCCATCAATTATAGAGGAACTCCAGTTACCAAAGACCTGTTTAATTAAAACAAATACCTCAAAAATTAAAAAGACCAGAGGAGCAGAGAGCAGCAAGTAAAGAGAATAGAGAAAGCTGGTACTGTCACGCATGTAAACATGACCAAGAGACTGCTATGAGGATGTGTTGCAAATGCAGCAAGGGGTACCACGAGGAGTGCGTTAGTTTGTCAGAAGAGGACGATGATAATTTTGAGTGTCCAGATTGTTCCTAATTTAAAAACAATGCTATTTTTAAGTCTTTGCTGTGGTTATTGCATTACAATTATTTTATTGATCTGAATTACCAAATATAAGAAGTTAATTCTATTTATTTTTGTAGTTTAAAGTCTTAGGCCTTATTATACTACCATAGTTTAATAAGGCCTAAAGACAGTGTTTTTAAAAATGTTTAATTTAGACTATGTTTATGGCAGAAGTTGCCGTTTTTCGTTTTTAATAGATAGTAATTGACATGAACGTTTAATTTACATTAAAATTTATTGATTCGTTTGGACAGTTTTTGATTTATTTTAATTCCCGCTTAGGTAGGCCTTATTGGCCGCACCTACCTTAGTGTCCAGCCGCTGCCTGATGGTCTACGGCCTTTGAAATATGTTCAAGTTTTTGTGACGGGTACGATAATGATAATCTGAATTTGTGACGGAAAAAGTTTACGTAATTTCAAAGATATTGATCATTTAATTTTTTCCATACATTCATCTATTAATAATGTGAGGTGACCATAATTTTAGAGAAATATAGGATTTCTTTTCAATCGATTTATCGGCCGGTATTGGCCTCACCTGCATTGTATTTTATTTTTTGGAGAGAATAGCAGGTTTTCCCACAGTAAAAAGCGTAAATATGTGTTAATTTAAAATAATAATTGACTACCAGCGCTGCCAAAAAAGAGCCTACGTGATGTGCCAACAAAAAGTAACACAAAATAATAAATTTTGTGTTACTTTTTGTTGGCACATCACTAGTTTTTACGAGTTGAATAGTCAGATTGCCAGAATAGTTTTCTGTCCTAATTAAGTCCGCCACATGAATATCTACTTACTCTCCGATTAGGGTTTTGGGTTAGGGCTTCCAAGTGAAAGCTTTCGAAATGCAACTGGGATATTCATTTGAGTGTTTGACAGCACATGTACCACACGACTTGGCGCAAACTGGCTTCAAAGGTACATGATAATGACGTCACAGAAAAGAATTGGCAAAAGAAGTACTCAACAAGTAATATTTATCCCTCTTTTCAAAAGCAACTTTTGCTTGGTTAAAAAGAGACAAGATGACGTTTGACGTTTTTATGTCGATATGATAGATATTTCTGTAATCACGATTTGTATCACGATTCTATACAAATCGTATCGTATCGTATCGTCCTTCCTCATTGCTCGCACCCGTCTGGCATCTTAACTGTCACCACCAAACTCGGCAAAAACATCCCCTATCATAGATTGCACGCATAGTGTTTTTTTTTTTATCAGAACCTGTTAGAAGAACTGAGTGCTTATGAACGTGATTCGGCGTGTACCCCACGCTGAATCACGTTCATTAATAGCACGTCGTCAATGACGTCACTAATAAGCTAGGATGATTTAAATATTTGGTCCATGCTAATAGTTAGCTACATCAGTAGTGTTCAGAATTATAGCGTCACCACGGTGAGCACAAAGTTCTATGTCAAAAATGATTTGATTTACTTAATTTTCTTCTTAATATTTTCAGTAGTAAACAATAAGTTTCATACGCAATAAGTAGGTATTATTCTTTTGAAAATAAAGATCTAAGAACAACGATATCGCTAAACTCAAAAAAAAATTGTGGTTATGTTTTGATGTCAGATCAGATGTCAATAACGTGATTGAGCGCACTGGCAGGCTGACAGGCATTGAACACATTGCCATTATGAAAAGAAGAAGAAGTAATTGAGCGCACTCACAAAACGTTCCAAAGCGATATAGCGTTGGTATGTACTTGTGAGAGTGAATATCGAAGTGGATCGCGCGTTGGTACTGTAATCAATCACCGTGAGCAGTATTCGATCAAAACAGAGTGCAGACAAGGAGTTTTATTTGTGGAGTGGAAGTCCCCGAAATATGTCTCGTATAATAATCTTCTAATCGATTCGAAAATATTTTATCGAGAATTTTGACTGTACGCCAGCGTAAAAATCATAGCTAAAACTAAAATATTTTACAAAATAGTCCTTAAAAATCCATGATTGCTAGACTACAATTTGACTGTAAATTTCATAATATCATAAATATTTCATAATTAACGTTAATAATAAATAACCACTTAAATAATTACAGAATAAAAAATTTAAAAAAAATATTCCTTTATATAAACTAAAATCAACCGAACTTATAAACAAAAAACACCACATAAATCTTGTGAAAAAGGAAGTGTACCAATAAGAATGGTCGCATTACCTGGCTTAATCTTTGTGCGAAATACATACCCGCCTTATTGTTACTTAAAGTTTCACATAAATTATTTGCAATGTCCCTAAACAGTCGGTAAGCTTCTGGACCCCAGGGTCCCAATATTATTAACGTTAATTATTAAATATTTATGATATTATTAATAATTTATATTGGACTTTCTTCTGAATCGATTTTTATAATGTTCGCTGTAATCGATTTGGATTCAAGTAATTCCACACGCGACACATTACATCACTACTAACTGTCAAAATATATCATTATTCTGTGCTTTCAAACGTCAAACACCAAAATATTATCTTCCGATTCCGAACGTCGAACGCGCAAATTTCATTGTTACAATTTTAAATTTTGTGGTCAAACAAAATGAGTGTTCGTGAAGAAGATCGGAAGAAGAGTAATTGCTCAAGCCGCGGCGTTGGGCTTGCGGCAGCGGCGATAGGCGTCGGCGTTGGAGCTGCTCTGTACTACTTCTATAACAAAAGGGCTGAGAATCCGGACGGGGAAGGTTCCACCACAGGATGGAATACCGAGCATGCTCACAACTTGTGCGTATTACTTTCAAGTCTATTTACGTAAAACTGCTTCGCTTTTGCTTGGAACACTTGTTCAAATGCGCTTTAATGTGAATTGTTAACATCCTCCTACCTACATTTTGTTAATGTAATCTGTGAAGAACCCACATATCAGATAAAACTAGTTTTTAGTTTAGAATTGACATTGAATAGTGTGGATCTCAATTCTAACTTCTAAGCCAGATAGTCCCAAGACATAGTTCTCCAAAAAAGCTTATCTCTTTTTTTCTCTTCTCCATATCAATCCAACTATGCTACAATAGACGTTCAGGGTACAAGCGTGCCCCTATCGAAAAATTTAAACCATAATATTTACTTAATTAAGTACACATGACATTAATTAGCATCATATTCTATTATATCAGTTAATTGGACAAATAATTGGGGCTAAGTAACAAAATACCTATACATATAAGAAGTGATTTTTGACTTTTTAAGCAACTTCATTTTAAAATATGTATCTACAGAATAAAGATCAAATTCTACTTAATATAAGTACTATGTGTCAAACTCATTTTCATTTCATTAGACACTCATCACCTGAACAGGAAGACTCATACATAACAGTTTCTGAAAATGAAACGACTGACACTAGCATGCATTCATCGACTTCAGACATAGAACTCAGTGAATCATTTAGCGATGAATCTAGTCAAGGAGAATGGTTACCTCTCGCTGACGAATTAGAAATCACAGAGTATACTGAAGACAGTTCTGATTCTGAAATAATAGAGTATTATACAGAAGAAGACTATGATAATGAAGATTTTGATGAAGAAGATTTAGTACAATATCAAACTGTACCAGTTATACGCGAAAATAGTGTAGATTCAGAAATGGGAGACTGGGACATCACTAGTTCTTCAGTCGGAGTGCCAGAAAGTTCAGTGTCATTGTCACCGATATACAGAAATTTACAAAATATTGTTAGCCCTATATGGACCCGTAGTAGGGAGATGTAAGTTTATATTTCAACATATATTAGGTTGGTTTCACAATTTGCCAGTTTAGTGCCGTAAAATATGCTACTTAGTCAAGTATTAAAATGGCTCAGGAAAGTAACTCATTGCAAGTCAAACTCGCCAACACTCTTTGCCACTACAGGGGTGCATTCCAAGCCTACACTCCAAACATTCTGAGTTGTTTTTTGTCTTGTTCTAAGGTGTGGAACGACACAAGTTGTTTTTATAACCTCAAATTGTGACAAGGAGTTCCATCATTATCTAAAACTAATATGAAGTCTTCGATTCCACATTTAATTTGCTGTAATAATTAATTATATTATATTAAACTTTTAACACTTCTTGAATGAATTTGACATATCCAATCTCATTGGTCTGATGGTCACTAATACATTTGACATTTTAAATGTCGGAGTGTTTTATCAACCATGAAAATTGATAGCCAAAAAGTTGCAACTTTTTGGCAAACGAAAACAAAATGTCATACCGAAAGCCACAGAACGGCCTTAGAATAAAAAGTTGTAGGCTTGGAACGCGCCCCTGTGTTGGCGAGTTTGATCTGTCACCACAGACATACAGTAACAGATGTATTACATAAACGGTCATGGACACTGACATCGTATCATTTGACATAATGTCACGAAGTTTTATTGATAACGATTCTTACAGCATAAATCTCTTTCTCTGCATTATTTATCGATATTAAATTTTAAAATATATTTTCATCTCATGTTTTATGAAAACTCTATAGATACAGCTCACCCACAATTTTTCCTATTTAATAAAATTAAATATTTACAGAAGTAATCCAGAAAGACAGGAGAGGTTTCGAAGCAGAGTGTTGTAAGAAATTTAAAATTGGTTTTGTTAAAAAAAATGTTTGGGGACTTTCGTAATTAATCATTGTAGTATTAATAATTAGCTAACATATTGTCGGTTGATTTATAGGTAAAACTTATTAAATGACGATAAAGAAAGTTAATTATTTGATGTTACGAATTTTCCGAGTCTTATTTTTGTTATGAAATCAGTCATTTTATGAGTTTTTGCCCTTAAACAGAATTATAGTACCTAGTTTGGGGAATAGAAAAGTTTCATGGAAGTTGGCGCATCGTGATACAGCAGCGCGACTCCTTTGATCTTTTGTTCACGCCGACAAAGTCTAGACAGTGTCGCAACCCGCAACGAGGCGTGCCTATAGCGGCTAGGGTTGTCACAAATATTACGTTAATTGATTAATTTACATTAGTATTCATTTATTTCACCATCAACATTATTAGCAATAATTATCATTCATCAATCATTATTCTATTATAGCTTTAAGTGACAGTGACATTTATAAAACAACTAAGCATTACCTAATAAACATTACATAACTGTCTTCATGTCGTAATGGTAACTCGATTCACATTATTGTAACAACTACAAATAAAGAAAGAAAATGATAAAAAAAAATTGCTCCAGGCTGAATTCGAACCAACGCGGGTTCAAATCCCGCCTGGAGCAATATTGAATTCTGATGACCGGCCAGTTACTACGGTTTTATAGCCACGTTTTTCCTCACCACTCATTGAAGTTAACACCCTTCAAAAACCTTATAAAAACGTTGGAAAAGGAAAGAAAGCGGTAAAGAAATTCGTAGGTTGTACCTACAGCTCCGGTGGCGTAGTGGTAATCGCGTCTGGCCGGTAATCAGGAGACGCGGGTTCGAATCCCGCCTGGAGCAATATATGTATTTTTTCATCATTTTCTTTCTTTATTTGTAAATTATTATAAATATTATTATTATTAATAATAATTGTTACAATAAAGTAGGCATTTAAACGCATCAAAAATATTAAAATGTCGATTCACATTTTTATTTCGTGTGTGTAATTTATTTAAAAATAAAAATGTTAAGATATGACAGCCCTAACGCGGGTCCCATGTAGGGGATGCAGAACCGGACCTTATTTAGGAACCGGGTTTTTCGGTTCCGTTTTACCGAAGAACCGGGTACCCGGGTTTTTTCGGTTCTTTCGGGTCGTGAAATTAAATTCTATTTAATTTGTTTTGGTTTTGTTTAGAAACTCTATTAATCACAGTTAAGAAAATAAATAATATGGGAAATTGCTAGCCGATTGGCTAACAACAAATTATAACAAAGTTTTTAAATAATCAATATGTCATGTATATCAATATGTGAAGCGGTAAGAAAAGTCTAGCGGAGACAGCTAGTGAAGCTTGAAATACACTGTTCTAGCCGCCTCCACCTGGTCGGCCCATAAGGTCACTTTTCACGCCTCATTTGAAGAAACCCATTTTAAAGGAAGGAGGAAACACATGTGCTGGCAAAGAATTACAAGATTTTGAAGACAAAGAATCGAGTTGATAAACTTCATTGTGCGCGATTTTGAGGTGGAGACAGTGAATTGATGACTCCGAAGACCGCCACGCACGAGGGAAAGAGGAAGGACGAAAGTGGGATAAGTTCAAAAAGCGATGCAATAATTCATGAAATGTCTCGTCGCGATTGCAGAGGCTCGAAGTGTGCTGGCAATAAATTCCAAGTTTTGGAAGTCCGACAAAGAAACGAGTAACTAAATTTCTTTGTGCGAGATGTTGAAGTGGAAACAGTAAATTGATGACTTCGAAGACCAGCACGCGTGCTCCTGAGTAGGAAGGGGGAAGGTGGGATAAGATCGAGGAGGTACTTGGGGGAGCCATCCCACAGGTGTCAGCAACATTCAACGCAATACCGGACCTGAGTATTGAACAGAAGGCATAATTGATCTGGCGTGAAAAATCGAAGCATATTTCCATACTGAGCAAGTCGATGGAACCCTGTGCCGAAAGAGTAGTGCCCTAAAGAGAGGGAAGGGGAAGGAACGGCGACATTTTGGCTGTAAACTCGCACTCCTGTGTTTTCTTAGCATTAAACTCATAAATATTGTTAGACCCCTATTCAGATATGAGGTTCAACACCCTGTCGGGCTCAATGGTAAGATTCATTCTCTCCATCTAGGTTTCAACACGCCCAGCCCCTGGGCGACCGTAATATCCACCATGCACTGTACTGTCATCCGCATAGCAATGAATGTTTCCTAATAGAAGCATGTCATTGATATTAAGAAGAAAGAGAGTAGGGGATAGAACAGAGCCTTGAAATACACCAGCGTTCACTGGCATGAACCCCGAACACGGATTCTCTACTTATGCAGGAAGCCGGCGATCCAGTTACTGGACCGCCGTATACGGTCATACGGTCTGCCCACTCAGCTGAGTGAGCAGACCGTATGCCGGGAGCTTAGAGAAAAGAGCCCTATGCCAGACCCGATGAAAAGTTTAAGCAATGTCTAACAGCCACTGACTCACCACGTTTATCTATAGCTTCACCCCAAACATGCAATAAATACGCTGGAAGATCACCTGTTGACCGTTTCAGGCGAAACCAATACTGACTATCATTAATTAATGAGCGATCTTCTAAGTATCGGACCAGCTGGTTATTTTTGAAATCCGTTCCTTGCAAAGATCTGTAGTGACAGCTATTGGGCGGTAGTTAGCTGGGTCTATCGGTCTCCCTTTTCACTGTCATCAGTGGTCTGATGACTCATCACACTCATCCACTCTGAGTAAAAACAAAATTATAATCTTTTCTAAATAAAACGGTATAATATTTTTTCCACGCACAAGAATGCGTCAAGTGACCGGCGACCTAAGCAACCAAAGAAAGAGTATATAGGTAAGTACGGTAAAATGAAAAAGAGTACCTATTAAATACTTTATTAATCTGCATTCAGCTAACTTTGTGATGTGTATTAGGTGAAAACAAAAGAATGTAACAAAAAAGTATCCACGGAAGACCAGCGTCGTAGTGTCCAAGGATGCTTCGGCTTTTGCTGAGTGGATTCCTTTTCAGTGACATATTTATATTGTAATTTGTTCAAATGTGTTGTATTTGGCTTCTGTAGTCATAATTATGTGTTACTGAATAAATTATTTCATTTCATTGCAAAATATAGTATCTATACTTACAGGTCCAAACTTACAATAATAATAATGATAATTACTTTTGTTTAAATTAACACACCAGTACACTTTGATAATTAACGATGCACTGACTGAGCAAGAAAAAATGGTGGCGAATGAATGCTGTGAACTGCTATGCTGCCCCATACCCTTACTAGTGTAGCCATGCCACGCCTTGCATATTCCAAGTTCGATTTATCGCAAACAATATCGTTAAATAATTGATTTCTTTGATGACATTCATAGGAACCGAAAGAACCGAAAAACCCGGGTAATATATTTTTAAGAACCGGTTCTTCGAGAGCTTAAAGAACCGGGTCTTTTCGGAACCGGGTAGAACCGGGTGCATGCCCTAGTCCCATGCCACCAGGCGGGCCAGTATGGGTCGCCCTGTTTCGATTGCTCCGACTAGACGGCGTCACAGTACCTCTGTAGATTACTTACTATCTTAGCTCTGTGGTAATGGATTATGTGATGTCCTTAAATCCAATCCCTTCTGAGACTAGTCTTTCCGAAAAGACTCGCGTTTTCAGACTTTTGGTTTTGATTTAGATTAATTAATTATATAACATTTTTTATACGTTGGTATGTGGGTTATACATTCTACCCTTCCTATAGGAGAAGTTTTGTAGGTCGCATGCGTTGTAAATGTCTTATACATGTCGCAGCCGTCTGGTTAAATTAGCCACCTAATTGGATGGCTAGCCCGTTGATTAAACGCCGACATCCAATTGAATGCCTAGCCCGATGGTTAATTGAACTAGACTCACTTAACTTTTATCGACTTGGCGTATTCAATCGATCGTCTTGTACTGAAAAGTTTTGGTTTGATTGGTAGGTTCACGGTTATTTTTTTATGACCATTTATAACCGACATCATTTTGGTTCTAAGTGGTCATAAAAAATAACCTTGGTAGGTTTACCAATCAAACTCACAAAAAAGCTCTTCAATTTAAATGACCTGCCTACGCGTCCAATTGAACGGCTAATTTAAACTAGATGGCTGACACGGCTAGATGGCTAGTGGCAGCCCTACTTCCTTTTCCGGTATGTGGATGCCATGCTAGAAAGTTAACGCCCCATCGACCGTCTGTTCTCTGCGCTATGTCAGCCATCTGGTTAAACGTTGCGTTCAATGACTTGCCTAGTTGTATTGGATGCCGGCGTGGCTAGATGGCTGCGACATACACATCACCACTGCAGATTTATTTTTATTTTTTATTTATCAAAAAATACCTTACTAGGTGGTAGGCCCGTATGCAGGGTCGTCTGGGTAGGTACCACCGCCTTTCTTATTTCAGCCGTGAAACAGTTCGCTGTGTTTTGGATTGAAGGGAAAGGTAGCCAGTGTAATTACTGGGCATGGACGGCATTTCATCTTAGGCCCCAGGATGACAACGCACCTGCAATATCAAGTGATTTTCCCTTGTTATTGCAGGAGTCTATAGGCGGCGGTTACCACTTTCTATCAGGTGGGCCGTCAGCTTGTTTGTCATCCAGTTGTATAAAAATAAATTTTAAAAAAATCAAGACAAAAAACATTTTTATACAGTTAATATATTTTAAAATATTCTGAAGTAACTTATCACCCAAGAGATATAAATTTATTATCGAGTTACTTCAAATATTTAGACATGTTTTAAAAACCACACATATTAAATACACATACAGATTAAGCGAAACATTTAAGGTCACCTTATTAATATATCTTAATCAATTGTGATAAGAGTCATTTTCCAACTGACGTGTTATATTTGAAGCGCGGCCATCTGTGCTCATACATGCTCACCAACACGAGACCGCTCTGGCACAGCGAAAGAACGCGCATCCAATTGTGGTCTTAAAGCCGTGCACTGTAGGTATAGTTTACAAAGACAAGTCCGCTTGCCGCGCGCCGTTGCGGTTGGATGTTCTGTCACTGTAAAATGTGTCTAAAGAACAGGACTTTGAGCCTATATTTCATTCGTCCGGATGCTGTGCCGAGCTAGTGCCGTATGCGTAAGTTTTAACCTTACATGTAGGGTTGCCAACTTTTTTGACAAAAAAAAAGTATAAAATGGTTTGAATAGGCAAAAAATAAAGTATTTAGAAGAAAAAAGTATTTTTATATTTGTTTTTATTGCCCTAAAACATATTTTTGTTTGCTTTTAGCACATGCTAACAATTTTTTGCTATCTTTATATGTTTCATCCATATCCATTCATCCATCATCCATTTTAACTTATATTATGTGTACCATTAAATAGTTATGTACCAATAATGCTATAATGAATGTTTTTTTTACGCATCACAGTAAAGGTTGGAAATAAAGTATTTTTATATACTTTATTTGTATGCAAAAGTATAAAGTATATTTACCAAAAATAAAGTACGATACGTTATTATAAAGTATGGCTGGCAACCCTACTTACATGTTACATTTAGGGTTGAGCTAATCTGGCACTTTCCTATGCTTCTATCCTTTTCTATCACTCAGAACTGTCATTTACTAGAGCGAAAAAGAGAACGGAATGCCGCACCGACGACTAGATGTACCTCAACCCTTACGGCCTGGTCACGGGAACAGGCGACGGCGACGGCGGCGGCGTCTCGGCAACCACTGCGCGGTCACGACGACGCGCTGCGAGGCCGGCATCGGGACAGGGCGCAGTGGTTGCCGATTCGCGAGTCGCAGGACGCGCGTGCGGTTAGTTAGTGGCCGTTACACTGCCAAATATCTGTCGTCTATTTTTATCTAACGTGGTTGGGAAACCAATATCAAGTCCATTCTAACAAAACATCATAGCAGCGTGTGATATGTGGGCATCATAGGCTGATAATTTGGAAATCGATAAACAAAGCCTTCTCCCCTTTTTTCAACAATGGTACTGAATGAAGGTCTCCCCCATCGATTTCCAAATAAAACGGTCCAGTATCTAAATGGTTGGTTCCCCGCGACCAGCAGGCTTTCCTTGTACAGTTTTCCGTAGTTACGTGTTTTAGGACCTTATGTATGATTAGGAAATTCCCACTATTTCGCTTACCTCACGAATGGTCAGTAATCTCGTCTGTCCATCTAGCTACTGGGAGGCCCTACTTCCTTTTCCGGTACGTGGATGCCATGCTAGAAAGTTAACGCCCCATCGTCCGTCTGTTCTCTGCGCTATGTGCCCTGCCCACTGCTACTTTAACTTGCTAATGCTTTGGTTCTCTTTTTTTTGGTTTAAAAACTCGAGTATAAATATCTGGCGGGTTTGCAGGTCTGAGGAGGAGCAGATACGAATTCTAACTCAACGGTCGTTGTAAGAAAGTTGTTTTGCTTGTGACGATTTTATTGCATGTTAGTAATAACCACATTAGCCCGTCAAGCATCAGATACCAGACACAATTTATTTTTCAATTGTCATAGATTTCTTAGAGCCAGTCTAATGCCGCGTGTAAATTAAGGTCATAGCTCGCCTCTGCGATACCGCGCGAGTACACCAACCGAACGAACATTCAAATATAGTATAATAATCCTATATCCGTGATCTGTAGATATGTCGCCACCTAGTTAAATTAGCCTTTTAATTGGCTGTCTAATTGGTCTAATTCAGCTAACTTTCAATACGCCAAACGTTTTAAATGTTAAGTAGGTAACTGTAGTTCAATTAACTATCGACCTAGGCATTTCATTGCAAACCGGTGTTTGCTTAACGGTCTAGGTATCCAATCAACTGGCTGATTTAACCAGATGACGGCTTTGCAATGATAATGATGATTAGTATACAATTATAATAATAATAATATTCATACACTCGCACATATTATCTAGCTTACTTTGGAGTAAGCATCATTAAGAGCTTGTGTTATGGATACTAGATAAGGGATAAATATTGATAATAATAATATATATTAGAAATATACTTAATAAACATCCATGACTCGTGAATTCAATTCAATTTCTTCTTTGATGGCTTTCTGCTATAATTTAGCCAGTGTCAAGTTTCTGTGTATCTTTTTTGTATTTGGACGTTTGTTAACAACTCTGCTTAGTATGTAGACAGGCGTTGTGCAGATACAAGAGCGAATTATGATTGTTAGCGAGGAATTATTAACAGTTTTTTTTAATAAAAGCAAAAGTAAAACCTGAAACTGTTGAATCACCTGAAAAAAAATACAGAGTGTTATTATGTTAGAATAGCTGACAAAAGCTATAACTTTATGTTATTAGAGTTAATATACGAGCACAAGACGTCCGCAAACGGCGAGTTTACATACGTTAACAGGATTTTTAAGTTGATGGGTCGAGGAACCCAAGAAGGAAGGAGGGAATATAGGGAAACGTTCAAGACTCGTGAAGAAATTCTCGTATTCATCATACTAACATTTGCCCTTACCGGGATTCGAACCTGGGACCCCTGACCGAGCAGCCCGTATAACGAGAGCTGCAGACCACTCGGCCATCCGGTCGTCAATGCAATTGCCACGTTAGTGTGCCTCGATCTTTGAAACTTAACAACTACAGGTCCCGGGTTCGATGCAGGCAGGGGCATGTTTATTTAGTTTTTAAATGTCGTAAAACCTCCGGGGGTCTTACGCGGCTTGACAAATTAACGATTAATGTGGGATATATAGTACCCACATAGATGTACGTGTGAGAATAATAAAATTATAATGAAGGAGGTATATCGTATCAACGTATTTTGCAGATGTGAAGATGAACAAATGAAAATTTATCGGCAACAAACTTTGTAAGTTGTGTTGTGGTCGTGTGGAATTGGTCGGCATGTTATTATTCGTTGAAGAAACTAATCTTCGTGTTCTAAGCATCTTTCATCATCATCATCAGCCTATATACGTCCCACTGCTGGGCACAGGCCTTCCTACATGGGAGAAACACATGAGGAGCTTGGGCCATAACACCACCACACTGGCCCAATGCGGGTTGGTGGTTTAAAGCGGTTACAGGAACAACCGGGACCAACGGCTTAACGTGCCTTCCGAAGCACGGAGGAGCTCGAGATTAGAAATTTTGGTTGACCCATCCCGGGATCGACCATGGCGAAAGTTGCTTTGTTTTCGTAAACGAAACCAGAGCCCTCAAACCACTACGCCACCGAGCTCCTCGCATCTTTATTAATATCATATTTGCAAAGTATCTTAACAGGGGGAAAAATCATGTCCTCGGCGAACCCGCGAACATTCGTCTGGATGTTGTAATACGGTTGTTGTTTGATGTTAAAATTACGGGTCATAGATTTGTCTAACTAGAAACATAACTAATTGCTCTTCGCTGTGTTTGCATGTTTTGGGAGTTGGGTGACAAGTGAAATAACCGTTATACTAAATTTGCATTCAGTATAAAACGCGCCAACTTTGCGGCTGTGAAGTTTTTCACAGCTGCGCACTTGGTACAGTCGACCACAGAAGTAGGTGAACACTTTAGTACCATGTCACACCGATCTTGTGCGCGTACTTAGTTGCTACCGTACTGTATTGACGCTAGAGTCGTTGTGACAGAACTCAGCTACTTCTGTGGTCGACCGTGCCTTTCCAATGTAATTCTCGCAGATCTTTACCCCTAGTGTAAGTTTTAATCGAATCGAAAACGATATAGTCGTGTTCACCTCTCAAATCCCTACTCCGCTTGTTACTAAAACCCGAAATAAAATTTTGGATTGCAGGGTTCGAAATCGTAGTACCTATGGGCACAGGTTGTGTGTGTGCGTGCGGTTACCTATTGAAACGCATAACGTTTTTCGCCATAAACTGACAATTCATAATATTACTGGCCATAATAGTCACTTGCCATAAGCCATTAAAGCATAACTTCATGACGCATAATATCATATGGCTGAAACCTATAAGGCATAATCATAGAAAGGCATAATTTTGATAAGCATAAGTAATGAAAGGCATAATTTTTGTTGGCCATAATATTCAAAAGACATAATATTCAAAAAGCATATATTTAATAAGAATAACCGGCAAAATCCCTAAACTCCCAAGGAATAACACTTATTTACCATAATTTCACCAAAAGCATCAATTTCTATGCATAAAAGATTTTTTAAATAATTGATTTGATTTTGAGCAGCATGCATGCAAGCAGGCATGCATGCATGCAAGCAGGCATGCATGCATGCAAGCATAATACCTAAACTCTTCTGCATACATACAAGCATGCAAGCAGGCATGCAGCGAGCAATAGGTTCTGCTCTTCTCCGGCGCTGCGGGAAGTGCAGCCCTTAGGTAACGAGTCTCATGCGCCCACGCGAGCTTCCGCAGCATCGGCTTTTTGGATCGCCATCGCCATCGCCAGAGGGCGAGGGCTGCACCCTCTTCGCGCCTCCGGCTTTTAAATTACACTCTAGTATTGGTCAGACTAGTACCACGGCGAAGGACCACGGCCAGTATGGCTTAATATACTTATTTTTGTATTAATATTGATTTCTTTATTTTTACTTCGAAATTTATACATAATTTAAAATACTTCATTGTGTCGAATAAAAAAAAATACGTAGGTATAAGGAAATATGCATAGTAAAAGTAAACAATAAATTGATGGATTTATAGATACGTTTTATAAAAGTATGGCTTTACTGAGTTATGCTTTATAAAAGTAGGTCAAACAAAATTATGAATATGGTCAAATGACCATATTCATAATTTTGTTTGACCTACTTTTGCATAAATATGCATAATTAAAATCTGCATTTCAAAGTATGCTTTATAAAAATATGGCCAATGAAAATATAGATTTAAATGATTATGGGTTTTATTATTATGTCTTTCAACAAATCTGCGTTATTATGTTTATGCTTTATTATAACTTTGCTAAAAACTATTATGCTTTTTAATTTGTATGCCTTAAGATGTTGACTAGGTGGTAGGCCCGTATGCAGGGTCGTCTGGGTAGGCACCACCGCCTTTCTTATTTCAGCCGTGAAACAGTTCGCTGTGTTTCGGATTGAAGGGAAAGGTAGCCAGTGAAATTACTGGGCATGGACGGCATTTCATCTTAGGCCCCAGGATGACAACGCACCTGCAATATCAAGTGATTTTTCCTTGTTATTGCAGGTGTCTATAGGCGGCGGTTACCGCTTTCCATCAGGTGGGCCGTCGGCTTGTTTGTCATTCAGTTGTATAAAAAAAAAATGTTTGTCAATTGAAATTATGACAATAAACATTATGCGTTTCAAATTAGTGTGTGCGCGTGAGAATGTGATTTGTTTTGTTTCTTTTCTGCGTTTGATTTTATCAAATGATAATATTTTTTGTTGATTTGTGACTATATTATAAAATAAGCAGTATAACGTTTTCGTTATCTGATTAATTGTTGTATTAAAAAAATAAATAAAACGGCATAACAACCAGTGCAATACTGGTTAGAAAAGGCATTTTATCTTAGGCCCCAGCCCGCCTAGCATGACCACCGAAACGCGATATGATAAAGCTATTTATCGCTTCGAACTGTTAAAAATCATTGGATATAAAATTTTATCGAAACTGCGAACATGTATATATACAATACAAGTTCGCAGTTTCGATAAAATTTCAAGAAGGCGGTTATATCCAATGATTTTTAACAGTTCGAAGCGATAAATAACTTTATCATATCGCGTTTCGGTGGTCATGCTAGGTGGGCAGGGTGACGACGCACTTGTGATTGCAGCTGTCTATATGCAACTATAGCCCCTTACCACCTGGCACGCCGTCAGCTTGCTTGTCACCTAGTTGTAAAAAAGAACATGCATATTCGCTATCAAGGATGATAATGTCGCTATCGACCTCGTCGAACCAGAAAAGTGTTTTCCGAATTAGAAAACTTTGTTCCCCAGCCGCGAACGCACTTGGAGCCTGGAGGAGTGTTCCATCTGCTTCGACGTGATCCTGAAGGACCAGCAGGTGACCACCCTGCCCTGCACCCACCACTTCCACTCCGCGTGCATCACCCCTTGGCTGCAGGAGCATCAGACGTGCCCCAACTGCCGTAAAGCCGCTGAATGATGTTAATAACTGTAAGTATTTTTTTATATACACAGTGGGTGACGACAATAAATAAAAACATGGACTATATTAGTTCATAGAAATGCTTTGCAACATTCAAACATCTTATTCATTTGATAATTTCATGACATTTCTATGAAATAATGCAGCCAATGGGCCTAATTCTGGGAACACACTTTAATTCTAAATTTAAGTACAGTATATCTCTTTCTCACAATAAGTAATAGGAAAAAGATAGCAAGAATCTGTTTAGAGCTGTCACTTAAATTTAGATAGATTTTAAAGAAACCATAGACAATTTTAGACGGCATGTACGGAGGTGCCTCCTAAACACTGCATTTTAGCACGTTCAATAAGGTCGAAAATCGAACGCATCTTTCTAAATGTCAATTAATATGATAGCCATCCTTTTCTTTTTCATTTTGAGAGAAAGAAATAGACTGAACTTAAATTTAAACTTAGCATGTGTTCGCCAGAATTAGGGCCAATGTTATATTATTTCATACAAATGTCATGAAATTATCTAATGATTAAGTTTTTTTTATTTATTTATTTAGCTTAAATATATCATCACAGTTAATACCAATACAATAGATAAGCGACTTAATTAATGTAACACAAAACATATAAAGTTATTTTAGTGAATTCACTCAGAAAACGCATTTGGAAACGTCAAATTGAAGTTTGTTTGTTCTACTCCAAGCTACTACCTCCTTAATATCATTTTGCAACCGCTCGCAATCATAGTCATCTTTGATCATCCTAAACAGAGACAGATCATCAGCGAACAATAGACAGCTAGAATACCTAATGACATTTGGTAGGTCGTTAATCATAATGATAAATTGAAGCGGCCCAAGGTTGCTTCCCTGACTCACCCCAGATCTAACAAAGTAAGACTGTGACCGATAACCAGCATACTCCACGTACTGCTGTTGTTTAGATGTTTTAGAAAGAGGGAAACCATTTCTATGTACTACTAAGCCCATGTTTAAATTTATTGTAGTATTGACAGCACCACCCTCGTGGTTTCGATTCTCGATTCGATTTTCGATCGTTTGTACCTATACATAGCAAACAAACGATCGCAGCAAGGCGGTAAGCGGTTACGCACCTAGCACCTATAGTACAGACGGCAGCACGTCAAGTGTAACCGTTACACTAGAAAAGCCGCCTCTATTACGAAAGGCGGTAAGCGGTTACGCACCTAGCACCTTTAGTACAGACGGCAGCACGTCAAGTGTAACCGTTGCACTACGAATGCAGTAAGAGCAGTCTCAAGGTCAAACTGTCACGCTTGATGTGCTGTATATTTTGTTCACCAATTTGGTACAAAGCAGACCTCGTATCGTTCTATATTTATAACGATACAATTGACTGTGACACGTTTTCTTTCGTGACGGTGTTGCCAACGCAAATTACTTAAATCTTAATGATGTGTAACAGTATCGCTTTTCTCTTAACAGTAATATAATCGAAGGCTGGCATGGATCACGCCGGGCCGAGATCCACGCTCAGTTTGGTGGCCACTTGGAATCATCTCTTGGAAACGAACTTCGGATAGGAACTATGGAGCTATTTATGACAGAAGGTTAGGAAATGTTAGGAAAGAAGAGTTTAAATCAGCGACTTAAATGTAGTAGGAATGTTTAAATCTATACCAAAAAAAATAACGTTACTAAAGTATACAGATAAAAATATCCAATTTAAATTAAGCATTGCTATTTTCGATAACAGCTGCAAAAATAACGTTACTGCATTAGCATCATTTATAATGTCATAGCGTCGTTTTTTTTCCACCTCAACATCATGCACAAAGAAATTTTGTATCTCGTTTCTTTGCCATAACTTCCCTCCTACCTAATGACATGGGTTCCTCCTATAAAAGAGGCGTGAAAAGGCACCCTTTGGGCTGGCAAGATGGAGGCGGCTAGAACAGTGTGTTTCAAGCTGCACTAGCTGTCAGAGCACCACCACTCACTCTTCTTACCACTTCTCATCAGGTGGTATTGAGTCATTTGACGTTTTTTTTTCATTTAAATAGTCTCTCTTCACTTAGTTATGATCTCAACCGATGCGTGCTTAATTAAAAATTGATGCTCTTACCCTAGTTCCTAATTAGCATAATGTTATTTCGCCTCGCATAACATAACTTAGTTACAACTTTACTTTTGGTGAACGCTTTCCATATAACGTTATTTTATGTAAATATTAGCAGTATAAATCTGCGAAATAACGTTTTGCTCAAGAGGTCTCTCTCTGTTATTAGTTCCTACTACTCAAAAGTTTAAAGGTATCACACGACCCAGCAACATTATGAACATTGAAATGTGAGCTTAAAGTCCTACGATGTACTTACATTTTACTGTGACGAGACAGCTTGCTGGTCTCGTCATTGTAAATTGTATCTATAGCGAACGGCTTTAAACATATATTTGATAAACAGTAGCTGCAACTAACAGTTTTCCTCGTAAGTCATTAACAATAATTAATGTTGTTATTATAATTATTAATTGAATTTCGACTTTCCTTTTTCTAGTCACTAGTCTAAACCTTTTTTTAATATTATCATCTTTTGCTTCAAAGATATGTGTAAAAAAAAGTCATTTAAAACTTGTTAGATTACATGTAATAACTTTAAATTTTAAAGTTGGTATCTATTTTTATTTAAAAAGCTTAAAACTGATTTAGTACTATCATAATATAATAATAATAAACGATTTTCTCATTTAATTTCTATAAATTGTTCCCAGTAAACAGATAACAAAGACAATGCCCTGTAGAATGCGAATCCACTACCTTTCTGCATTGGTGGCTGCTAAGACCACTGCTGTACTACCAATGACTTGAGAGAAAACTATGAATTTCAACTAGTCTTCCTATTGTAAGCAAATTTTGAGGAAACTTAAATATTTGCTACAATACTTTTTGTTTGCATAGAACTTAAAGCTGAAGGCTCATTCCCACCAGTACAACTGATTAGTTCGATTGAACTAGTTGTACAAAAAAATATGTGAAGCGCATCTTTTTGTCCCAGTAGTTCAATCAAGTACAAATCCTTTTATAGCATCAGATTCCAGACACAATTGATTTTTTAAGTGTCAAAGACCTCCAGAGGCATAACATTGCTTGACAGATTAAGAGTTGAAATTATGAGCCTTATTGGTTGTTCTTATTGCGTTAATTAGATAAATCCCGAAAACATAAACGCATATAAACATTAAGGTATTATTAATATGAACAAGTCATCAACGTAAAAGTCTAGAAGAAATTCATAATTCTCCCAAGTCCTCGGTGTATCAATTTGCAATACAGGTTGTGGGTTTGCATCTCAACAGCACATGTTTCTCCAGTATAAAAGAAAGTCAGTTTTATAAAATAAATAGCGTGTAACATAAATCTACAAGCTACTGAAGTTAGTAATTCCAGTTGTTCACCAAACACTTACTACGCCTCAGATTCTTATGTTATGTTATTTGCCAACGATTTTCCATTTAAGAATGAGATATTATATCGCTCTCTTGTGGCCGACATCGAAATTAAAAATCTTTGTAAATAAAAAATGAATTTTAAACTGTAAAAGCTATATTGAGTTTATAAAGCTAAAGAGTAGCCGAATTGATAAAAGAAAAAAGGAAAAAAAATACGATACGTTACGTTAATTATGTTGAAATAAAAACAATAATTATTGTCTCGTTAGTTTTTTAGTAGAAGCACAAAGTTAATGAACTAGTTTCATATATTTTCGTTTTGTTTTTGCTATTTTTCTTCAATTGATTATTATTTTCGCAGTGACCGACTCCCTGTTTTAAATAATTAATTTGTTTTTATTAAACTTTATCAATATTTTGATTTCTAAATACTCAGATAGACTTATCTAGATGACCTTGAAGAATAATTAAAAATTTTGACAGATTTTATATAGATTAACTGTCAACTTCTCAAAGGTACCAGCTACTCATAAGATATTATCTGAGGATTCTTAAATCGGTCTGAGTCTTATTCAGATCAAAAATGAAATTGACGATTCTAACATTTTTTAGCCTTATATAGAGTAATATACATGTATAAATGCACGCATAAGAATATAATGTGCAATAAAAATACGCTAGGGATGTATTAATGGTCTTGTAAGTGGCGTCACTTGTCATAGTCGTTTCTTCCACTAGTTCTTGAAATATAAATGAAAGTATCCCAATAGTTTCATAAAACAAAAGAGATTAAAAGTTTGTTTCACATGTTGCTTAAAACAAACTATTGTGAAAATCCCACTAGATCCATTCTGAATTGGGAATAAAGTGAATGGGTAAAATATAATTAAATATATTATGGCGTCACTTAATCTAATTTTGATGTTGAAATAATATTTATATATTGTACATAAATATATTGTATGAATAATAATTAGTCGACCGAACATATCAAGTCGTCTCTTTTATTAATTATTATACAGGTGGTGCCGTCAATGCGACAATAAATTTAAACATGGGCTATATTAGTCCATAGAAATGGTTTGCCACTTTCAAAAATATCCTATTCATTTGATAATTTCATGACATTTGTATAAAATATAGCCGCCAACGTTACACTATTCCATACAAATGTCATGAAATTATCAAATGAATACGATATTTTTGAAAGTTGCAAACCATTTCTAGGGACTAATATAGCCTAGTTCAAATTTATTGTCGCATTGACGGCACCACCCTGTAGATAATATGGATTTTGACACAAACTAGACTGAGAACTTATTATTTTTTTAGTGTCTAATTTTCTTCCCAATATATGAGCCAAGCCATCAATCTAAAAATATTTTCTGTTCCGTCGAAACGTCTCCCAAATCAAAAAGCTAGTAGAATTTATTTATAAAATATAAAAAATCATAAAATAATAAAAATAAAATAGTTAATAATACGCTTTTATTACTAGTTATAGCTTTATTTGAAATTTAAAAAGGATTGTGTAAGCATAGATTTTAGGAATATATCTCTATAAAATGCCCCTTTTTAACGCCAGCAAAATAAATAAGAGTTGTACTTACTGTTATTATAGTCGCTTACTTAAATTTTAGATACAGTCCTATACTACACTTGAGTTAAAGCTATTAATAATATTGGAACAGGTGTTTTTACAATATGAATGCTGGTTCTTTATTTTCATAATTAATCATATTTTTCCTGGTAATTAATGAAAATATTGTGTTGTATATCAATTTATAAAAAATTATGTCCACGTTGATACGTAGATTAGAATAAATGGGACTTATCGTTTTCCTTTGACAAAAAAAAAGGAAAAAAAATGGATTCGACATTTTACTGTATTTAAATATTTGAAGACATTTTACTAAGAAATGCATTGTTTTAATATTAGGACCCTAATCAGATTTGTCATAAGTAGGTATTAATAATAATATGTTTTCATTTGGAATCAATTGTTGAAGCTCCTAATAATATGGGCAAAATAAATATTTTTTGTATAAAATGTTGTATAAATCTAAAAAACAAGAAATTATAGAAATGTGACCTATTGTATTGTTTTGTTCATAGTAATAATAATTATTTATATAAAGTTATTTTTTTTAATTATTAAAATATTAAAATATTCCAATTGTTCTTTAAAAAAAAATGAAGCGTGAAGTTTTCGGATATATTCATTAGTAGCTAAAGAGTTTGTAATAAATTAATTGAAGATGAATTTTGTATTGTTTTATTATGTATCATGTTTGTGGTTAATCTGTAAAATTACGCTAGAACAACTTATCCCAGCTTGCAAGTTTCTTGCCTGTATGTACCATATAATTAAATTGAAGCAAGAAATGAATTCCGTAGTCGAATATGTTGTCTATACTGTGCAAGTAATTTCTTGCATAGGGTAAATGGGCCTTAATAGTTATACAAGGTATTAGGTAGTAGGTATAACAAGCTCACCCGAATAACCCGATAGAATACGACTATTCGACAATACGTACGTATAATATTAAAAGAAGTATCTTCCAACTCCTAACCGTTAAGGAGCTGTTGGTATATTCCATCAACAGATGATGACCAACAGAAGCCAATACTTGAATAGCTTTGGAAAAAAGTTCCCTGGGATCCCATCATCAGATCCTGACTTGGTGACAACGGGACACGTCAGAAGTATACTCTATCAAATAAAAAAGAATTTTGAAAACTGGTTCACTATTGACAGAGAAGTCGGTGAACATAGGTAGGTACCTACATCCAAAAAATGCCTACATAATAGTGGAACATAAAACCTCCTCCTTTTTGAAATCGATTAAAAATAACACCACGATCACTTCACAAAAAGTAGTGTTGTTGCGATAGCGATAGTTTCAATAGCGATAGTTGACCTCGAGAATCAGCTATACTATCGATAGTTCTATCGAAAATATCGAGATGCTGCAATACTATCGATACTATCAATAGTAAAAGTTAGGCAATACTATTGAACTTTCTCAATACTATCGATTCTATCGATAGTATCGCGCCAATAAAGTCGATACTATCATACTATCTATGATCTATCGACGCGTATCGATAGTATCGATAGTTTTGTTTTAGTAACTATCGAGGTATTTTCGATACTATCGACTGGAAATAAAACGAAACCTAGTTGGTAACATAGTGGACACAAATATACAGTTTGTTTAATGTGAATTTGTGAATACGAACGAACAACGATATGGATCGATCCTGATACGTAGTTTATAATTTACTTGATTATAAATACTTTCTTAGTGTGAAATGTTGTATCCTAATGTTGCATGGAAGCGTGTCGCAAGGTATTGTACAGCAACGAGCTCATGAATGAACCGCGAATGTATTGGTAAACTGTGTTAATAATCATCTATAATATTACGTTTTATGAGCTTGCAATAGTATCGTAAAATGTTTGACTATCGATAGAGCAAAACTATCGATACTATCGATAGTATCGATACCATCGACCCGAATCCTATCGATAGTGTCGATATTATCTCAACTATCTATAGTGTTTGTACTGATACTATCGATAGTATCGATATTATTGATATTTAGCAATAGTATCACTTATTTTTATCAATCGATACTATCGATAGTATCGATAATATTGTCAAGGGTTGATATTTTCGATATGACTATCGATAGTATAACTGATTTTCGAGGTCACGATAGTATCACGATACTATCGATAGACTATCGCTATCGCAACAACACTAACAAAAAGTACTCCGAAAACAAGAAACAGATCGAAATCCGGAAGATTAAATTTCATGTAAGCATATGTTACCAAAGGAGGTGTCTCTGCACAATGGCGTATCAATAGTAGTTGAATGATAAAAATGCTATCCCGACGTTATTGATAGAAATGTCAAACTGTTTAAATAATTAGTAGAATACTTTTTTATGAAGCCACTAACAAGACATCGGCCACTAACTTATAGTAGAATACTAACTGATTCAATAACGGTGGAGTAGTAATTCAGTGGTAAGCTATTGGAACGTTATTGATTAACAGATACGAAATTACAAAAATTGTACCATTGAGACACTATTGTTATTATATTGCGATAGTTGTAAATTAGCAGACTTGGGCCCCTGGCATAATAGCCTTTAACGCTTTATTATTTGAAGATAATATGTGACCTAAGATTTGGCTGTATGGCTCTGTACCATTGCCTTTCCCTGTCGTCATAGGTGGGGATAAAAAGAACTACCACAGATTACTACACTTCTACTAATAAATAATGCTACTTACTATATAAGTGATCTGTGGCTACTACTGCGTGTCAACTTGTCAAACCGTCAAAGTTAGTGACAGTGACAAATCTCTGGGGATTGAAATTGAAAAATCAAAGAGAATATAAAACGCTACGCTAGAAGAGACGGGACTTCAAGGAAAAAAAAAAATCTATAGAACGTGCACGCCAGACTCATACCAATATAATAAAAATTCAGCCAACAGTCTGGCAACAATAATGCCAACATAAGCAACAAAATAGGGATGTGTTTAGTAGGGATTAGAGATACACTTTAGATTTTTATCGATAGTTATAGGTGTTTGAAATTAATATACAATGGTACTTGAAAAACTTTTATTTAGTATAATATACAATATATCAAGCTTGACTACTATGACAACATGGTAGGTTGTTAGGTTGACGGTAGGCGTGTGAATCGTCCTGGATCGGCCATCAACACCGATTTGGATTCCGACTACACCAACAATATATCGCGATTTTGTTGTCGATTGGTACATACACCAAATCCTTCCCTGTCAATTGAACCCACTGTTTACATCTGCGAAAAAAATAAAGTGGTTTATTTAATGGGCACGACATCGATAGAGAAATCAAATTGTACAGACAGCACTATTTTTTACTTAGGTCGGTAGGTAAATATTACTTTTATGTACTGAAATTTGTACTAAAATCCCTATTTAAACAATAATAGCTTTAGAATAGAACTAATTAACAGTCATTGGTACTTACCGATCATCATTGAGAGGAAATTCAGACATAATATGTTCGTTTTACATTGGCCGCCGGCGTGTTTTTATATTACATATTTCTTAACTTATTCGTTTACTCATTTAGTTCACTTCACATCACACACAATCGGGTCCTTTCCGTCCAAAATCCTTTTTGGGTCAAGCTTATTTCTTGAGGCAAAACACTCGTTTTTAATAATAATTTACATTAATTTCTGATTTTAGAAAATTCTCCAACACAACTAAATGAAATGTCAAACGTTTTGAAAACAAGACAACAGCGACAGAGACAGATGTCAGATATAAATCACCTGTTTATGAAGTGCGTCGACCACCATATTGATTGTATGGATAATGCCTTCTTTCGGATTGAGGCGGATTATACCGCCATTACTGAGCGTGCACGTTTCATACAATTTTATTTTCTTACGAACTTGCGCTAGACTGTGAAAAATCACCCATAACTAGCGTAGCGTTTTATACAGCGTTGCCAGAATGTTACTTTTGTAACATTTTATGTTACTTTTGACCCTCTCATGTTACTTTCATGTTACACGACTCAAAATGTTACTTTTACGTTACTTTTAGGATTTAAACAAAAGTAGCGAATTTATACACCGAGTAGAACTACGCTATGAAGTAGTTTACAATTGCCTTTTTTTTATTGAATAGTAAGTCTCACGATCATAAAAGATTGTTACGCTACAATGTTAATTACTTAGTAATTTTTCAAACATTTATAATAATGTTAAAATCAAAAATTAAGAATATTGTTACGATTTTTTCAGTTTTTTCTAAGAAATTGCCATGTTTCAGTATGTCTTTTTTACATAAAAAAAAATACTGTTACTTTTGACATGAAAATGTTACTTTTGAACTGTCTCGTGTTACTATTGACTATCGGTCACTGGCAACACTGTTTTTATATTCTCTTTGAACCCTAAGTGTTTTGTTTGCTAGAAATGTTGGTCAGACAGAAGCTAAATACACTGAGCATATAAACACTACGTTCTGCTAAATAAGTAAGTATCACCTTACAACGTTGCCGCAAGTTATTTTCAGATTAATTTTACTTGACATTGGCAAAATTCGTAATAACGAGAGGCCATAAAATAAAGAAGAAGAAATAAGTAAGTATTTAAATATTACTTAAAATAGTGTCAATTTCATAATATCATAGCTAGTTTAATTAATTAGTGTCATTAATAAATTAAGATATTGACGAAGCTCTTGGACCTTTCCATCAGTTCCTACAGGCAGGTTTTTTTATATTCATTTAGTGCTTGAATAACTGTCCTATTGATAAGGCATACGTCTATCCAGTTTTTACTCTCCTTATGTCATTACTCATGTTTTTGCGTTTTATTTGTTATGTCAGTGACTTTAGTTCTCTTACGGAAGTCTTTATTTCTAATTTTTTCTCATTGGGAAATACCTAAAATCTATTATATAAAAGTGAATCGCTGAATGTGTTGTTAAGCGCAAATTTCGAGAGCAGATGAACCGATTTCGCTAATTCTTTTTTTATAGTATTCCTTGAAGTACGAGGATGGTTCTTACAGAGAGAAAAAATTTAAAAATTGCCTGAAAAAGTCCAAAAACAACACTTTTCTATACCAACAAAAGATTCGTAATAATACTTAAAAGTCAATTTGAACTTTAATACCATACCATAAAGTTTAAGTGGTAGTGGAGGGGTTTTTGGGAAGGCAAAACAATTGAGTGACGTTAGTATCATATAAATATAATTGTCAATATTTATACAACCCGGTGTCCCGAATAGCAGAATAAGTATATAAAAAAAAAAATCGACTGTTAGACGTTATGAAGTTCGCTGGATCAGCTAGTTTTTTATATATGTATGAAATAAAAGAAATATGCATAAAAATGTTTTATTTTTCGTACATATACTTTATTGTATACCCTAGTTGTTCCCTAGTCTGTCCCTACTACCATGTCACAAAAAAACTTTATGCTTTTTATTTGTTACAGAAAATGAGTTTCCTTGAAACGGGCATTGCTTTTGGAGCGATTCTAGTGGTCGCGACCATCACTGTTGCCGTGCAATTGTGGCAATTCAGTAATGTACCCAAGCCCTACTCCACACAAGGACGCCCCAGGAAGAAGGATTAGCGTTCAGAGCAGCCCTCTCCACTTTAAAACATATAGTTTTCGGGTTACAATGGTTAATACGAACACACATTACATAAACCAGTAATGTTTCTACTTCCTAGCTAATTAACCTCCCCCCACCCTCCTTCCTAGCTTCCTGACTGCATATATAACAGTCAGGAAGCATGTATACTGAAATTTGTATACAGTATTTTTCCCAGATTCAGCTAATTTTTCCTGATTTTTTTTAGATGTGTACCTACTTACACCTGTCTAGATATGAAACATCTCCTTTAATACGTTGTGTAGGTTGCTTAGGGAAAGGAGAATTATTATAAGGATTTAAAATTTAGAATAAATAGTTGAAAATGTTTTATTCTGCGGGAAGCTAAAGGCAAGAATCTTACCCCTGAAGATATTAAAAATACAGTATTATTCTTAGGTATAAGTTTATAACCAAAAGAACTTCCCAACACACCTTAAGGTCTGCTGCACAGTACACATCAAACTCCTTAAATAGCCAAGCTTATAACCCAGCAGTCCTGGGTACCATAATATTTCTGGGCCCCAGTAGACAAGCCGCACTAAGTCCTGATATCCATATTTTATGTTCTGACACTTCATTCACTTTATTGGGAAAAATAATGAATTACACTGGACGCATTTGTGTAATTTTGAATATAGTTAAAAGGACAGTTTTTTACCAACACTCTTTAGAGTCTGGGACTCATAATTATGATGTGCGACTCAATAAAAACATAAAGACTGCACAGACCAATATTAATCTTTGTATGCAGACTGTCTATCTTTCTATGTCTTAGTAGTCCTGGGAGTAAAGATCTTATAATATCATATACAGGGTGGCAAACAAAAATATTAAATTAAAATATATATATACTAGCGGCCCGCCCCGGCTTTGCACGGGTATTATACATATAAACATGTATTTTATATATAAACCTTCCTTAAGAATCACTCTATCTATTAAAAAAAACCGCATCATAATCCGTTGCGTAGTTTTAAAGATCTAAGCATACATAGGGACAGACAGACGGCGGATAGCGACTTGTAATAAATGTTTTGCAACTATCAAATGAAGTGTTATTCATTTGTTTTAATTTAATGTCGTAGTGTATGGTGTTTTCGTCGCCTCCCTGTATGACTTTAAAATTAGGTTAAATGAAAAAGCTACTTAGTCTACTTACCATTGTTAAGGTGGTTTTCCACCAGAGGGGCGAGACGAGACGAGGCGAGACGAGATTTAAAATTTGTATGGCAAATATTCAATCCTCGCCTCGCGCATCTTTGGTGGAAATTGTCAGGATGGACGAGGATGTGCTAGACGCGAATTAAAATATTTGTTTGTGTAAAAATGAACCATATTGCTTCCGATATAGAGTATAAATTTTAATGTGAAATTTGATATGATTTCGAACCCTAGGCGATTATCCACCAGAGGGGCGAGACGAGACGACGCGAGACGATAATTGAAATTTGTTGCAGAGTTAATTTATACTCTATATCGGAAGCAATATGGTTCATTTTTACACAAACAAATATTTCAATACTCGCCTCGCGCATCTTTGGTGGAAATAGTCAGGATTGACGAGGATGTGCGAGGCGTGAATTGAAATATTTGTTTGTGTAAAAAGAACCGTTTTGCTTGCGACATAGAGTATAAATTAACTCTGCAACAAAAACACAGAATCGCGATAGGTTTATTGTTGTGCTCAATCATCTCGCGCGAGCTCGCGCGGGCAATTTTTAGTGGAAAAGGGTCAGTGCGATTTCATATCTTGTCTTGCCTCGCCTCGTCTCGCCCCTCTGGTGGAAAACCACCTTTAAGCACGAACACTAAGTCTAAGGAAAAAAGAAAAAAGGTTATTAGAGAAGTTTTTTCGATGTACCAAGACTCTTTTGTCTTTGCCTTCCAAGATTAGATCTTGAATATCGTATTTCTTATTATAATGTTTGCGTAACACACTGTATCTTAGAAAACGCACATATTAATACATATTTTTCATAATCATAGTAGGGATGGGCCGAAATTTTTCGCATTCGGTTTAGCCGAATTTCGGCAGCTTGAACCGAACTTCGGCATTCGGCCGACATTCGTTTCAAATGCCGAACATTCGGTACAAGAAACTATTGAAATAACTCAGCTTTTTTGTCAAAGATAATTAAACCAACACTTCATAATCATAGTATTTTTATTGGTGATACTTATTTGACATATTTTTTAAAGAAAAGAAACATAGCTGATATTCCTCTAAACATTAACTTATTCATAATAAAACAAGTAGATGTAACAAAATAACAAAATAAAATTAATTGATATTCCTCTAAACATTACCTTATTGATAAGAAAATGTAGTTATAACAAAAATGAAATAAATAATCAAATAAGTATCAGATAATTTTTTTAAAGACAAATAATCTAATACCAACATAATGAAATAAAAGTTGTACCAAAAAGAACCAAAAATAATTAAGTGATATTCCTCAAAGCATTATCGTAAATTAATATAAATCAAATTCTGTAGTTGTTTTAAAATTACAAAAATGAAATGAAACTAATATTCGTCTTATTAAACGCGCTTAAACTAGTATGAACGTGTCGTAACTACAGAAACCGCCGTAAAAAGAACCGTACTTCGGCCGAATTTTGTTTTTTTACCGAATGTTCGGCCGAAGTTCGTATTCGGTTCAAACCACATTCGGCCCACCTCTAAATCATAGGTTTTCCATTGTCGTATTATTATCAGTCCCTAGTGTGATATTTTATTTGTTACGAAGGATTAAATTATATTTTGTGATATTGCTACCTATGTAACGATAACGAGGCCTTACTAGAGCAATAATATATGTAAAATAAATAATTAAATTATTGTAATGTTTTTGGGTAAATATTTTTTTGTGTTTTAACTATTAATTTATTATTATTTGAGAATAGTACTAGTTACCAATAAAATGTACTTATTATGACGTTTAATTTATAATTACTTACAAAAAACAATTGCGAATTTCTGAGAAATGTTGATGTTTTAAAATAAAACTGTAAAATTTATAATTAACTCTTACATTTTTTTTCAATATGATTATAAATGTTTGCAAAAATATATTTAAGTTTTTATATAAATATCTAAACTACGAAAAATCTATCGCGGGTTCGGACCAATTTAATATTATATATTTTTTATGTTAACATATTTTTTTCCATGATTTAACATTATTTCGACATACGACACCGGACCGTTTTTTGCAACGGTCCGGTGTCGTATGGATGTTAGGTCACCGGGTTGGAAAAAATCATGATTTTTAAAGTAAATTGAAAATTGCACGTTTTTTTTTATAAAAAGTCCTAATTAATAACGATATTTTTAAATTTTCTCATAAAGTGTAACGAAGCATATTTCTGCGTAAAAAGGAACGTAAAAAGGAACGCGTTGGAGAAAGCACGAAATCACTATGAGACACCGCACATATACAATTTCAAGTTGGCCAACTATCGAACAACTAAATTGCGTGCTTTCATAGGCCGCACACTTCGCCGACTTAGTTGGTGGACAGTGTTGGCGCGGTGATGTCTGCGATAAATGCGGAAAAACAACGCACTTCTTAACTTAATAAAAAGAAGACGAAAACAGAACAAAACATTTAGGGTGCATCCGATATTAAGTGACAGATTAGAGCGTGGGAAACATCATACCTTACATTCTTAACTGAGATGTTACCCAGATAAGTTTTTTAAGGGCTTGCCTTTTTTGGACTTCGTCGATCATGCGGCGGCTGCGTGCCCGTCGGCAAAAATCTAAGCGTGGGGAAATCACGCGCACGGGTATTTTCCCACGCTTGGATTTTTGCCGACAAAACACCAACTAAGTTGTTATAGTGTGCGGGCTATCGGCCGATAGTTGGCCAATTATTTAGTTGAACAACTTAGTTGATATAATGTGCGGGCTATCATAAGATTCTATGCCTATTAGACATTCTGCGATTTAGTTGGCCAACTTGAAATTGTATATGTGCGGTGGCTCTATGATGGTTCAGTTGTGCTACCATTGAGAAAGTAAATAAAAACCCTTTAAAAATGTTATGTTCGCGAAAGAACTTCCACTAGAGTGATGAGTGTCTCAAAAAATATATTTATTGAAGAGGAACAATCAAAGATTTTCCTAACAGTTGATTGTTTGGCGCGACAGCTTCTTCAGCTGCTGTAGAAAGAGTGTTTTCCATCTTTGGAATTGTTCACAGTAAATTAAGAAACCGACTAAATACTGAAAAGGCTCGAAGACTAGTTTTTTTGCTCAAGAATTGTAATAATGTTAGTGATGTTGAGTTTTCAGATGTTAAAGACCCTATTTTTTACCCCCTTTTTTTTACCAGGAGAAATCCATTGACGGACCTACCCACTGCTGGAGAAGCAGTGGGCGTGTGCGGGACTAGCCCAGCGGCTAATTGACCCTGGGAATACCCGCTAAAACTCCTGGATAACTCCCGTGCCTATCGCGGAGGCGGTTTGGGGTCTACGAAGCAAATTCACCAAACCACCCCCAGGCAACCCGGCCTTACGGCCCGGCTTCGCGTCGATAGTTTTTTACCCCCGACGAAAAAAGAGGGGTGTTATAAGTTTGACGTGTCTGTCTGTGTATCTGTGTGTCTGTCTGTGGCATCGTAGCGCCTAAAAGAATTGACCGATTTTGATTTGATTTTTTTTTGTTTAAAAGCTGACGTGATTAGGATGGTTCATAGCTCTAATTCATATTAGCTCATTTTCTGCACTATAAAAGGGTTTTACTAACTTTCACAGAGCCGATTGATTTGAAATTTGGTGTAAGTACTGTCACTTTGGTGACATTCCCATGACATACTAACCTTGAGCTGATCCTATTCAATCAAAAAGTCTGCGGAGTGCTTATTTCTTCAGGTATTTACAGCAGATATAGCGTGTTTGGACTAAGAATAGTCAAAATGAGACTATGCCAGATAGATTATTAATTGTAGAATGTACCGATTATGTAATAAATTGTAAAAACACATTTCATTATTTCATTGATTTTTCTTAAAAAAAATCATTTGGTTTAAATCATGATTAAAGCCATAATGATTTAATCGTGCCAATCCTGTTGTTCACGGTCACCAAGTCCTTCGCCATCAAAGCCTCTTTGCAACCGAGGTAAATTCAGACAGACAGAGACTATGACGTTGTTAGTTGATATATTTTTTGTGATAGTTGTAAGAATGTGTCTTTTGACGATTTAAATGTGCTTCTTTGTGGCCTATTTAAATAAAATATTTTTTCTTTCTTTCTTGCCTGAGAGTATCAGGCGAGCCGCGTCGCAGGACTCCTTCAACCGGCAGACTAACAACTTTTTCCTTAAGCTAGAGCGTACAGCTTTTCTTGCTTAAGGCGATACTAACGACACCACTTGATTTATATTAAATGTGGTGAATATAGAACATAATAAACAAAAACGCTTTAGAGAATGACTAAAGAATGGTATTTGTAATTTTTTTGAGATGTGCTCGGTATATATAATATATTCCTTTTCATGTAACCAATTCTTTTATTATTGCCTAAAGTGGCCACTTTTAACAATAATAGTTAGATAATTTATACAAGATAAATCTTTTTAAATTACAAATACCGTTCTTTAGCAATTCTCTACAGCGTTTTTGTTCATTATGTTCTAAATTCACCATAATTAATAACAATCAATTGGTGTCGCTAGTGTGCACGAGGTATCCCCTTAATATATTTTTCCCTCTGTTTTCCTTTCTACCAAAGTAATAATGTAGGTAGTTATACTAATAAAGTTCAACGAAATGTTTTGTAACTTTTAAATAGGTACGTCTTATTCGTTTGATAGATTTATGATATTTCTATTAATAATATAGCCAATGCTATATTACTTCCTAGAAATGTCATGAAATTAAGAAATTAATTCCGTATACCGCATGTATCACTAGCAGTTGCGCGGAGGAATGTCGCCATATACAATGGCGCCAGATGGCTCAAACCCCAACTATGGGTATGAGGAGCTCGGTGGCGTTTTGGTTTGAGCGCTCTGGTTTCGATACGAAAAACAAAGCAACTTTCGCCATGGTCGATCTTGGAATGGGTCAATCAAAGTTTGTCATCTCTTGCTCCTCCGTGCTTCGGAATGCACGTTAGCCGTTGGTCCCGGTTGTTTCTGCAACCGCCTTTAAAACATCTCCTTAAGTTGTTAATTGCTAACTTTAAATAAATTCTTGCCATATTTTTGATATTATAAATTGCGAGAAAGAGATATACCTACTGTACTTAATATTCTTAATTTTCATTTTAACATTATTATAAATGTTTTTAAAAATATCTAAACGAGAAAATTTTCACGTCCTGAGGCGGGTATCGAACCCGCGGCCTTTCACAATCCGGGCGACTTTACTCACTATCTGAGCTACCCAGGACCCGGGATATCCCTGTGAAATTCTTCTAGTCTATATGTATTTGCGTTATGAGCTAACGTCCACCCTACAATGTCGAAATGTTCTATTTCAACAAACGAAACGAGTATTTTTACAAATACCCAAGATTCGGTTAAATTGGGGCATTGCTTTTAAAAATATTTAATTTTCATTTTAACATTATTATAAATGTTACTTTTTTTATGTACTGTACTTAAATTTAGGTTTAGAGTGGGCCTAATTCTGGGAACACACTTTAATTCTAAATTTAAGTACAGTATATCTCTTTCTCGCAATAAGTAATAGGAAAAAGATAGCAAGAATCTGTTTAGAGCTGTCACTTAAATTTAGATAGTTTTCATAGAAACCATAGACAATTTTAGACGGCATATACGGAGGTGCCTTCTAAACACTGCATTTCAGCATGTTCAATAAGGTCGAAAATTGAACGCACCTTTCTAAATGTCAAATTATATGACAGCCATCCTTTTCGTATTCCTTTTGATAAAAGAAATGCACTAAACTTAAATTTAGACTTACCACGTGTTCACCAGAATTAGGGCCAGTGTGTCTCCAGAATTAAACTGTTTGATACTTCTTGTTTTAAGTTTTAATACCCCTTGTTTACAACCGTAAGTGTCTATAATGAAACAACTTGAATAATGTGAACATATTATATTTCTGCTTCAGGAGTATATTTACAATTGCGTAATACAACCTCGCGCTCTTAACTAAGCATAATAAAAATACTTAAGGCTAATCGTTAAAAAAATCTTATTATTAAAATGCACTTCAAATTTCTCATGGCAATGTCGACTCTAACACGCTGTCTTTTGAGTCAATTATGTCTCGAATTTTGTACATGACACTAGAACGGGAGGTATGTAATGCAAAATCTATTCTAATCCAACGCAATAAGATACAAAATATGATGTATAGTAACTCGGTTTTTAAAATGGCGTCTTCACGACCGTTGGCGCTAAAATTGTTTAAATATAATCCTGAATCATCCGAAAATGTTGCACAGATAAAAGCATCAAATTATTACAAAATTGTACTATCGATTTCCTTTAGAAATCTTTAATAATATTTTATGTAATCATGACAAAGTTCGAGATAAACGATTGAGTCCGTCGTCTAACTAAATTGAATCAGGAATTATAAAAAATAATAGATTTTTACGGATCAGAGGGCCTAGACAAGGTGCCATTTGACAATCGCTACCGCTATCGCTAAATGGAAAATGTATGGGATTTGACATTTACAATCGAAAGTCAATCGAGAGCTTATGTCAAATTACATATATTTTCCGAAAGGAATCTTGTCTAGGCCCTCTGTCTACGTGACATAAACTTGTGGGTAAACCTATTTGTTGTTTCAATTATGGCTACAATCATTGCCATATCACTAGTGTTGCCTGAGCACTAGTAATTTTAATTTTAGCAGTAACAATAATGACAAAGTAAACACAATTTATAGCTAGACGAACGTAGACCATAAACACAATAAAAAAACAAAATACAGACAGAGTGTACTAATGATTAAAAACAACATGTTACATTGCTTTTGATAATGTTTAGGCACCAACATTCAGACGATCACACGCTATATGAAAATTATAATATAAAAATTACACCAACCGTGGCTGTATGGGCTCCAGTCCCCTTTGCCTTGTCTATATACAGAGTATCCAGGAAGTTATGGATAACCATCACTTCCTGGACGATCTGTTTAAGAACTATATAAAAAAGGAAATGCCTGACTAAATCTTATAATTTTGTACTGACGCAATACAAATCTGTTTTTTACCAAATATCGCCGGTTATCATACAAAAATATTTTTAGACCAGAAAAAAGTCCTGGGGTGGGATCCGAACCCACGACCTTTCACGATCCCGGGTGACTGCTCTTACCGCTGAGCTACCAAGGACTTGGGAGAGCCCTGTGAATATTTTTCCGTCTCTATTTCCCGCTATGAAAAGCAGCGATATCGAAAAATAATGCCTACTACTACATATTTGAAAAGCGTGTGACCGAAACAACATTTAGCCGTCTCACTCACACTTACGTCAATAAGGAATGTTGCCATGTTTGAACCAATTTCTCGATTGTGACTTACTGAATTGAGGAGAATACATACAGGGTGGTGCCGTCAATACGACAATAAATTAAAACATGGGCTATATAAGTCCAAAGAAAAGGTTTGCCACTTTCAAAAATATCGTATTCGTTTGATAATTTCATGACCATTGTATGAAATAATATGAAATTGGCAGCATTATTTCATAGAAATGTCATGAAATTATCAAATGAATATGATGTTTTTGAAAGTGGCAAACCATTTCTGTGAACTAATATGGCCCATGTTTCAATTTATTGTCGTTTTGACGGCACCAGCCTGTATACCAAACAATAATATAAAATTCGGGAGACGGGAAAATTATTAACTTTAGTATTAAAAGATTTAAAAAAAATTTAAATTACTTACGAAACTGAATAGGAGTTTGATGTCACCGATACCTCGTCATTTTTTCTTCTAGCAACATTCCTTACCGACATTTACACATTCATAAGTATTCAAAAGAGACCTAAACTAGTGACGTCACTAGACGTCATTTATCAAAAAAAAACAACACCAATATAATATTTAGTGTCGATCGTACACAACTAAATACAAATATATATATATTTTTGGATGAAAACTCCTGGCTTTGTGAATCAGATGCCTTCGCCTTTTCGAAACATTAAAAAAAATAGCCAAATCTCTTTGGGCTTTATTCAAATCTTCGTACTTACAGTTGATTAAGTAGCTATGATGATGACAGTTTAATACACCGTACCATAGTAGGTAATCAAAGTTTTAAAAAAATATCTTTAGTAGACTGCAAAATTATTAAATACACTGCAAATTCATAAAGCCAGTTATTTTCTTTACAATCATCATTATTATTATAAAAAAACAAGGAAACACGCCGCATCTGGTAGACATTTTCGACCGATATATACTTTTAAGACTACTATATTTATTATTAAATAAAAATCTTTAGGAACGGCGCGCGGCGGCGTTACAGAAACAGTTTTGACTACGAAAGTCGCCCCTATTACGAACGGGGTAAGGACTAATTTACGCCTATTGTGCGTCAGTACGAAGTATAGGCTTGAGGTACTATGACTAAATGTTCTAATAAGAGTTCCCTGCGCTACTCTCGTGGCCCTACTAAGGGCTTCCGCGTTTAGACAAGTCAACGTTATTTTACAAGAATTGTTTTGTCAAAGGCTACAAATACTCCACCCCTTTAAAGTACGTGAAAAAAAAAGATACATCCTTGTGTATTTTATTTAAAAATGACGAAAAGTAAGTTAAAAGTAACTAGTTCATCGTAAGTTTGGCTTATTCCGTTTAACCACCCTAAGGTGGATATTCGGAAACGTCCATCTATCCACCCTAAACGGGGGGATATTCGGAATTCACATAAAATCTTTCTTCTGATTTTTACCCCTGTCTATGTACAGTCATTCACAGAAAGACATCAGACAAACATACACATAGTTAAGTGTTTGGAATGTGTGCAAAAAAACGAACATTTCTTTGCTACATACATTTGTTCTACTGCAGCACAAAAATTTAGAAAACGATGAGAAATATACATAATGAAATGAGTGTTAGTAACAATTACAAATAAAAAAAGAAAACGATGAAAAAACATATGCTCCAGGCGGGAATCGAACCCGCGCCTCCTGATGCCCGGCCAGACGCGATTACCACTACGCCACCGGAGCACTAGGTGTAACCTACTAATTTCTTCACCGCTTTCATTCATTTTCTAAAGTTTTTATAGCAACGTTTAGAAAAAGAATACTTTTACTAGCATTTTTAAACTTCCAGTAAACCCCGCCTCGGCTTCGCATGGGTTCGCATTCGCACTCTTTGTTATTTATTTTTAGTTAGCAGAGAAGTAAAATTTTTTTATGTTTAGTGAAAATGTTATTTTTAGGAATACAGCCCGCCTAGCATGACCACCGAAACGCGATATGATACGATATGATAAAGCTATTTATCGCTTCGAATTGTCAAAAATCATTGGATATAACCGCCATCTTGAAATTTTATCGAAACTGCGAACTTGTATTGTATATATACTGTTCGCAGTTTCGATAAAATTTCAAAATAGCGGTTATATCCAATGATTTTTGACAGTTCGAAGCGATAAATAGCTTTATCATATCGCGTTTCGGTGGTCATGCTAGGCGGGCAGGATGCTAGTTGTTATTTAATAGATAATTTTATTCAAACTGTACTAGGGGTAAAAAGTCGGAAGAACAATCAGAAGTGAATTCCTATTGTCCACCCCGTTCAGGGTGGATAGATGGACACGGGTTTCCGTTTATCCACCTAAGGGTGACTGTTTTAGGGTGGATACACGGAATAAGCTGTAATATTTGAAAAATAGTCGTTTAGTATCATCTAATATTTATTAGTTAATGTTTACTATTCTTATGACGTCACCGTACAGTATTGGCGTAGGTTAACACTTGTCGTGTACATAACCTATTGGAATAACTCTTACAGCAATCCGTATGACATCTTTTGTACCTGCTTTTATTACATCAATTGAATTTTGATTGATTATGTCTAGCTAAATGCTAGTTGAAGTCACAGTATGAGAAAAATAAGATTTCAATGTAAATCAGCCACTTAACTGAACGCCTAGGCCGTTTGTTAAAAGCCGGCATTCAATGTAAAGCCCAGGCCGGTAGTTTCTTAAACTAGAATCTTAATTGGACGCGTAGGCGGATCGTCTTGTAATGAAAAGTTTTGGTCTGGCTTGTGATTGGTAGCTCAAAGGTTATTTTTTATGACCACTTATAACCAAAATGATTTTGATTGTAAGTAGTTATAAAAAAAACCTTTGAATCAATCGCATAAACAAACAGAATTTCTTCATACTACACGATCTGCCTAGGCGTCCAATTAATCGGCTAATTTAACCAGATGGCTGCGAATCGCTCAGCTATCTGGTTAAATGTTGCGCACAACGACTGAGCTAGTTGTCCTTCAGTTAATTGGGTGCCGGCGATTAATGAACGTCCTAGGCGTCCAATTAAGTGGCCAATTTAATCAGATGGCTGCGACATATACAAACCTTTCACAGAAATCGAAGCCAAGGATTGCGTGAGCGAAAAAGGCTGATATTCCATAAATTCTATAGTCGACTACTTTATGCGTCTATTAGTCAAACATCATAATTGTTTACATTTCATACTTTACGTTAGAAGATATATTTATTTCAAAATAGTCATAACACTTTATTATAGCACTTCTATATCATTATATTTTTAACGAGTTATATATTTATTTTATTGCCAATGTGGAAGCAGATTTTATGTCGAAAATGTGTTTTCTATTATTTCAAAGTATTTACAATAGTTATAATAGTCGAGCCAAATTAAGGCGTTTCTCCACAAACTTTTCTTTGGTCAAAAATACGCTATTTTAATTAATTAAGCGGTCAATTAACGCCCCACAACTACGCATAGAAAGCGTTGGCTTACGGTTGTTCTGTCGAATGTACATCATATAAAACTTTATTGGGTTTCTCAGTGACATGTGTTAGTTGTAATGCCAGAGAAATGACATTAAATATTATTACAACCTTCTCAAATCTAGTTAACATTTAAACATGAATATATTCTTTTAGTTTTTTAAGCAATAACATACTATAAATTTAATTGCGAAACAAAAAATCGATTCTGTATTCACTATTCGGACAGACACCAGTTTTAGTTCACTCTGTGTTCTGTGCTTGGCTTTCTTATAGACGGATTTGTTTCCCCACGAAATTACAGACGTATTTTAATTTGTTTTAATTGTATTTCATAAGTGCCAAGTTTTGTATCCATTAAGCTTTTTTTAGCTAAATTTTGTCTAATAAACATTGAATGGTTCGCGACAAAACAACCATTTTATTTTAGTATCACGTACCGTGCGATCTATGCCGAAATTCAAAGTGAATTTATTTAATTTTTAATATAAATTTATTTAGAATAATAATAATTATACACGTGTCCTTACTTATCTGTAGTCAATTTTGAACTGTCGTTACTAAAACTGTACTCATCAGATATTGAAATGGTTTTTTAAATACATTTATTACAAAAAATAAATTTAGAAATCCGAAAATCGACTGAAACAATTTAAGGGGTTTATATATATTTAATTTAATTTTAATTATATTTTTTAAATTCATTTAAATGAAAAAATATGTAACGCTGAATAAAATTATAAACTCTCGTCGTATATAATAAAATACATAATAAACATATATTAGAACTATTTTTTTGTCTTTCTATAACTATAAAAAAAAGTTTCATGAAACACTAAATAGTAAAATATTTTTGTTTCAACATTACCTACATATCTTCATAATATTTATAGTTTTTTTTTATTTGTTGACTGAAATTAAGTTTATTCAAATGTAGCAAATGAACAAGCCTTAAAAATAGTTTCAATTAATTTTCGAACTTCTCAAATCGATACAAAAACCAGCCCCGAGGAACAGGATATATCTAGAACTAATACTGTCTCGTTTTAATGCATTGATATAAAATGAGACAGATTTAATTTAAATAGAATGGCTTTAAAGAGTATATTTGATAAGATTCCGTCTCGTTTTATCGCAATGCTGTATAAAAGAGACAGACACAGGTTTAAGATACCAACAGCCACACACAATTTGTGGCAAAAGTTTTTGCATGACCGTTGCCATGGTAACCAAGTTGTGTACAGAGGTAAGAGAACATTTTGGAAAATTAACTACACATTAAAAATCGGATTATTTGAAAACTGACCTTATCTTCATTCAAATAAAGACGGCTTTCCGATGAAACAAATTTTGAAGAGATCAATGTTGGATGTGGACATGTATACAGTGTACACATTATACAATGTACACATTATATAGTGTACACATACGATGATGTAAATAATACCGGTCTGTTTGTCTGTGCGGCGGCGTGTGGCTTTACTCGCGGAGTTTCAGGGCGTGGTCCTTGATGGCGCCACCGTCGCCTTCGGACACGAACCTTTTACGGCCTCTGTAACGGAGAAAAATTATTAATGTATATTTCTAAATTTTGTCTTATTATGTTTTTTGTGTGTGCAACAAAAAACATAATAAGACAATATTTAGAAATATACAGAAACCCAGAACATACAGAAAGAAACAAGTTAGAATAAAGCAGACTGGAAAGAAACTGGACTCCCGCACAAAGGGTTCCATACCATCTATAAACATTCGTCTACCTGTTGCCTTTATCAATATCGAGTAAAAATAAAGCTAAATAAAAAGACGTGTGTTGTACGGGAACCCCCTTAAATATTTATTTTATTCTTTTTATTAGTATTTGTTGTGGGTGAGTAGTTTAACCCGTCAAGCATCAGATTCCAGCCACTATTGATTTTTCCATTGTCATAGGCCCCGGTGGGATAACGCCGCTTGACAGATTAATAAAAGAGCGTGGGGTTTTTTTTAAAAAAATTCGTGGGTCGATTCGAATTTTAGAAGATCTTTAAATGCAGTTTTGTTTCTTTTTAAACATAAGAGAATGTATCTTTTTAGTAAAATGAGCTAACTAAAGGATTTAAAGTAGTTCCCCTCCAGGGCCCATGGATTTTTTCCACCCTGTATAGTTGTGAGTTATTGGGAGAACTTATACTTATATATAAAGATTTGCTGACCCCGCAAACGCTGTATTGCCATAATAAAAAATTGACCAAAAAAAAATGGACAGTCGCCGATTCTCAGACTTACTGAATACATAAAAATTTAATGAAAATCGGTCAGACCGTTTGGGAGGAGTATGGTAACGAAATTTATGAGTCGAGAATTTCATATATAAGATAAAATAATCACGGATTGCAATACACACTTGTTTCTAAAGATTTTAGTACAAAATAATGAGATAATTAATAAAAAAAAGAAAAGAAAAAAGCAAGAAAAATATAAAAAAAATATTCCGGTCGCGACCACCCTAAAAATGTGTACTATTGCGTATCGTACAACACACTACAGTAACACCACACACACACACACACACAACACACACAAAAAAACCCGCACATACATACTATGATAAAGACCCACGGCAACCACAAAATTCAAATTTTACTTGGGAATTGGGATGTTGCCTAAGTTTGAATATGGCGCTATTTTTCACAAATTCGGAAAATGTACGCTTCTTTTACCCATAAAAACAATTCAAACTTAAAAGATATGGAATATTATTAAAGTTGTACTGTTTAAAAAATTAAAAAAATGGTCATATTTTTTTTCAAAATTTATCCAAAATTTTAATGATATTAGATTGCTGACACCAATTAAATCAACTATTATTACGACAACTATTAATAAAAACACACTTGATACATAGTTATTATCAATTTTGTCAGTATGCCCATACATTTCATAGTAATATGGGAACATGTGACGTCACCTGTTCCGTAGATTTCCTATGGAGCGTTTTAGGACGACGCGTCGCAACACATCGAACATACTATATCTGTGAAACTATTGATCTTGGACATACTATTTCTTTTGCAATATTTCTTTATGAGTTATAAACTTCTTATTTATGTAATAAAAAAAAAGTTGCCAAGTACCCTATTCTTACAACATATATACTCGCCTGGTCGGCACCCGCTTGAGGACGTCGTAGCCGAGCCTGAACTTGTGCTGGCACCGCTCCATGAACCGGTCGAGCATTATGTACGCGAGTGGGACGTCCAGAACTATGTCACTCATGTCTTCCAACACTCGGATGAAGCCCTGTATGCGACAATGAGTTATAGTTTCCCTAACATACGCTTCTAAAAAACATGAATAGTAATAATTTATCTCTATTACCTACATAGGGACACCAAATAAAAATAAAAAAACTGTTAAGAACAAATTGAGTGTATTTATTAACAATTTTCTTCTTATATCAATGTATGGGGCCATTCATTTATTACGTAAGACTATTTAGGGGGGGAGGGGGGTCGACCATGTCTTATTTTTCCTTACAAGGGGGCGGGAGGGAGTCTCGATAGTTCTTTAGTATGATGACAAAAATGCGCAAATTTAATATTACTATATACGCGCGAGTGCCGAGGTTTGTTCGGATGCGTATGAGTGAACGATTTCTATTTCCATGACAACGGACTCGCGCCTTTGAATATATTGCTAAAGCCCAAAAAGCTTTAGCCATATATTCAAGGCGAGGCAAAGAAGTTTTGAGCCGCATCGGGGCTGATGTGGAATCGGTGGACGTTGATGACGTCACACGCCTGAATAACCAACTAGAAGCAACATCTATTATTAGAGATGTTCCCAGTGGCAGATCCACTTTCCGAGTGGGTTTTGAGCCCCTGGAATGAAAATCTATTATGTAGCTAAAGATGAATCATTAAAACCAAAGTTTATTACTACCAAAAAATAAAAATTATTAGTAACTAACTACCTTTGTAAGTACAAATAATCATTTCTAAAAATTGTTACTTTGAAAAATAAACATTAAAATAAATCAAACGAGTAGTCATTTTTTCCTTTAGATTATTACGTAATAAATATTAAACAGGAGGGGAGGGGGTCGAAAACTAGCAAAATTCGTCTTACGTAATAAATGAATGGCCCCTATGTAATATTGTTGTGTATATACAACAATATTAAGTACATATAAATTAAAACGTGTGCTATATTAGTTCATACAAATGTTTTGCAACTTCCAATTACATCTTATTCATTTCATAATTTCATGACTTTTGTATGCAATAATATAACATTGGTTGCATTATTTCATATTTTTTTTTAATTCTTAAATTGTAAAGGGACTTTTAAACTTAGCTGTTTATGCCAGTCGCATCGTTACCTTATATTTATTTTGTACGTACAATAATAAAGTTGACTTAACTAAGGAAACAATATCGTCATCACCATATTAAAAAGCATCCCGGCTTCATCGGATAAAGGACTGGCTAAGATGCTTTGAAATACTCCTATATTGCTTAATTAAGAGTAGACAAAACATAGCTTCTCTCAGCTTCATTCCTGACACATTCCATTAACAAGTGTTGTAAATCATCCACTTTTTCGCACGTCTCACAGTTAGGAGAGTTCCTTTTCTTCATAAGATACAAGAAATTGTTCAATGGAATGTGTGTGTATTATTTCATAGAAATGTGAAAAATTATCAAATCAATAAGATGTATTTGAAAATTGCAAAACATTTCTATTATCTAATATAGCTCATATTTTAAGTTAACGCCTATTGGCGCCAAACTCTCTCAAAATGGACTGAAATGTCCAATCCCTATTTTGCGATGCAATAACTGAAGGAACTATTTTATTATGACTGGCTCAAAAGTTCTTGAAAACAGAGCCACAAAACAAAACATTTTCATAACATGACTGACTCAAAAGTTCTTGAAAAAAGAGCCCTAAAACAAATTATGTTAAAAACACGACTGGCTCAAAAGTCCTTGAAAACAGAGCCGTAAAACAAAATCTTTTCATAACATGACTGGCTCAAAAGTCCTTGAAAACAGAGCCGTAAAACAAAATCTTTTCATAACACGACTGGCTCAAAAGTTCTTGAAAACAGAGCCGTAAAACAATAGTAGATTGCTTTATAAGGGTGGAAAGGAATCAATCCCTACGAGGTTGTTAGACTATAGTCCGAGTAAGGTTTAACCCGTGTGTAGCACTCTACTTTTCATTTCAAATGCAAGGAAAAGAAAAAAATAGTTTTTCTAATAAAATTTATTAACAAAAATACTCCTAACATGAGTAGAACCTATTTAAAAAGAGTATTTTTAAATTTGGAACACATCGCGTTACCGCCTACTGGCCATTCAGCCGAATACTTTTTTTCTTCTTCATTGTACCACAAGTGCTGATGGAGGAAAACAACTATTTATAGAAAGTACAGATGAGAAAACAAACTACGTAATCACTCCGAACAAACCTACTCTCCCTCCTGACTGGCAAAGGATCCCTGTCACGAGATATCCAAAAAGGAAGAAAACTTCAGATAGTCCGCCCCAATTGGAGTCAATCAATACCTCTAACAGATATGAAGGACTTCCGATAGACCTCACTGAAGATGACCCTCCAGCAAAAAAATCTAACAAGCCTCCACCTATAATATTGTATGGTGTGGAAGACGTAAATAAACTAACAGAACTCCTTACCACAGCCACTGAAAGAAACCAATTCACATACAAAATAATTAATAAAAATCAGCTTAGAATAATGAGTAGCGACATTGAAATATATAAAAGACTTATAGCAATAGTTCGTGAAAATAATCTCATAGGACACACATTTAACAAAAAAGACCAAAAGTGCTGCCGTTTAGTTATAAAGAACCTCCACCCCTCTACTCCTATTGATATGATAAAGGAAGAAATAGAAGCTACTGGAAATATAGTTACAGGGGAAATAATTAACGCAAAATATGGTCAAGATAAGAAAGCAACATCAACCTTCTTTGTAAATATTGCGCCAGGACCAAATAATAGAGCGGCAAAAGAAATAAAATATATATACCACCAAGCAATAGTTATTGAAGACCCCAGAAAAAGAAACATGATAGTACAATGTCAGAGATGCCAATAGTATGGTCATACTAAAAACTATTGTATGCGGCCTTACAGATGCGTTAAGTGTGCTAAATCCCACAAAACGTCAGAATGCCAAAAACAGGATCGCAATACGCCTGCCGAGTGTGCTCTCTGCCATGGACCACACCCCGCCAACTATAAAGGGTGTGAAGTGTACAAAGAGATTCTTGCCAGAAAATCTAACACTCAAACAGTAAGTACTGAAAATAAAAAGACTTCAATACAGCCACATATAATAAGCACACCATCAAACCACAAAACACGTAAGAAGGAAACCAAAACATATGCTCAAAAAGCAAAGAATGAATATGCGAACAGAGATGACCCTATAGAGAAACCACAAATAAGTTCTACAATAGAACAACTCCTCATCAAACAGTCTGAAAAGTTCGATCTTATATTACAACAAATGAGTACATTACTAAGTCTCATAATGAAACTAGTCGACAAATTATCCCCATAGGTTCAATACGAATAGCGGCTTGGAACACAAACGGATTAGAATCCAACAGGAACGAAGTTGAGGCTCTGTTAACTACACATAAATTAGACATATTATTAATATCCGAAGCACACTGTACCAATACGTCATGCATTAAATTTAAAAATTATCAAACCTACATAACTCCTCACCCAGATGGCACTAGCCATGCAGGATCAGCAATCATAATAAAGAAATGCATAAAACACCACTTAATTCCAGAATACTGCAGAGACTACATACAGGCAACGACCGTATCAGTACAAGACAAATGTGGATATATCAACTTTAGTGCGGTTTATTTTCCACCCAAACATAAAGTAACAGACATGATGTTCACTCGGTTCTTTGAGACACTGGGTAGCGGATTTGTCGTTGGAGGAGACTGGAACGCCAAACATACATTCTGGGGGTCCAGACTAATAACTACACGTGGAAGGCAACTCAAAATATCAATAGACAAGAACAAATTGATAGCTGTCACAACATCGGAACCAACATACTGGCCAACAGACCCCAATAAAATACCCGACTTGCTGGATTTCTTCTTAGCGAAAGGAGTAAACAGGTGCTACCTAAAAGTGGAATCATGCTGTGACAGTGCCTCTGACCACACGCCAGTTCTGTTGACTTACAGCACAATGATAATCGAATACGACAGACCCGAGACGCTGTATAATAAATACACAGATTGGAGCTCCTTCAGGGACTATATTGATCAAAACTTGGCACTGAAAATAAGTCTTAAAACAGAAGGTGAACTAGAACACGCCACTAGATATATCACCTCCCTTATACAAAAAGCGTGTTGGTTAAATACACCTATAAAAGACCGCGAGTTGGAAAGGCAAACTAATTACCCGCTTACTATCAAGTCCAAAATCCTTGAAAAAAGAAAACTGCGCAGGGTCTGGCACAACAGTAGATTAGCGATAGACAAGAGTGCTCTCAATAAGGCAGCAACTGAGCTGCGCAAACTACTACAGGAATGGCGCGATACCACCCTACAGTCAAAAATTGAGTCCTTAACCGCCACCCCCAATTAGAACTCACCCTGGAGGATGGGATCGAACTCCACAGGAGAAAGCAGACACGTTTGCCAAGCACCTATCAACAGTGTTTACACCTAATGACACCCACAATATGGATTCTGAAAATGAAACCCACCGGATACTGGCACAAGAACTACAGCTGTCCCTTCCTGTGGAACCAGTTACAACTCGTGAAGTCTGGAGGGTAATAAAAGACCTCAAAGATCGTAAGGCCCCGGGATATGACCTGATTACGAAAGAGATACTTAGAGAACTACCAAAAAAAGCTATTGTGTTCCTTACCGTGCTATTTAACGGAATACTGAGGGTGCAATATTTTCCAATCCAGTGGAAGGTCTCCCAAGTATTAATGATTCACAAAGTTGGAAAACCAGCGAACGACGTCAGCTCGTACAGGCCTATTAGCCTTTTGCCTGTCATGTCGAAGGTATTTGAGAAGCTTCTACTTCGAAGGATGTTGCCCATTTTGAGTGATAATAATATAATACCGCACCACCAATTTGGTTTTCGACAGAAACATTCCACAGTGGAGCAAGTCCACCGAGTATGCGAAAGAATCAGAAAGAGTCTAGAAGAGAAAGAATACTGTGCCTCTGTGTTCTTGGATATAAAGCAAGCATTTGACAAGGTTTGGCACAAAGGCCTCCTTCAAGATAAAAACATGCCTCCCTCATAGTTTTTACCTATTGATGGAATCATATCTTTCTGAGAGGCTGTTTCAGGTCAGGGAAAGTGGAGCTACTTCTGCATTGTTTGAGGTCAGTGCGGGTGTCCCTCAAGGTTCCATACTGGGGCCGATATTATATACAATATATACAGCTGATCTACCCCTGGTGGACAATGTAACTGTGGCTACATATGCAGACGATACTGCTATACTTGCGTCACACAAGAATCCATATGAAGCATCGGTTAACTTACAGAAAGCTCTCGACGTAGTGACCTTATGGCTACAACGATGGAAAATTAAAGCCAGCACCACGAAGTCCGTACAGGTCACATTTACACTTAAAAAGGGAAACTGCCCCCCTGTGACACTGGAAAACGTAGAACTGCCACATTGCGATAACGTGCGGTATCTCGGAATGCACCTCGACCGTCGTCTGACTTGGAAAAATCACATCAAAGCCAAAAGAGAGGAACTTAATCTGCGCTATAAAAACCTGTACTGGCTGACTGGAAGGAACAGCAAGTTATCCACAGATAATAAACTCCTAATCTACAAGACCGTCCTAAAACCCTTGTGGATGTATGGCTTACCACTTTGGGGCAGCGCAAGCAACTCCAACATATTGATCCTGCAGAGAATGCAAAATGTTATCCTAAGATCACTGGCCGACGTGCCTTGGTTTATTACCAATCACGAGATTCATCAACACCTGGAAATGAATACCGTAAGGGAAGAGATCCAGAGTGTAACAAATAAATACAAGGACAGGCTGGAGGGACACCCGAATGAAATTGCTGCCAGGCTTACAACTCGCAGTTACAGAAAGCGTCTTAAAAGGAAAGACATCCTATAACTTGGAAAGTGACTGTAATGTGGAGTAGATGCCCTCGTTGGAGGACACACTCGAATGAAATTACAACATCCTTCAAAAAATCTGCTCATAGTATTAAGCTGATCGCAGATATATATATATATATAAAAAAAAAAAAAAAAAATGTACCACAGATTGTACGTAACCAAGTTCAGTTCTATTTTTAATTTTTTTATTCCCGCCCTAGGACAGGAAGCATTTAGTATGAGTTTTTCCCGCCCGGTGGTGGGAACTAGCGTTTTCCTCCCAATACTCAGATCAAGAAAACGCTACTTTCCGAGCATGAGGAATGAAAAAATTTTTTTAACAAAAATAAAATCGACTTCAAACACTAAAAAGGAAAAAATAATTAAATTTCAGTATCTAAGTACTTACGTCCTAAAATGTATTTTTTGGAGTTGGTGCTTCACTTTCTATTGTCTCCGGAAACAGCTTAGCAGCACCAACTCCAAAAAATACATTTTAGGAGGTATATGTACCTAGATACTGAAATTTAATTATTTTTTCCTTTTTAGTGATTTGAAGTCGGTTTTATTTTTTCACATTTTAAGTGATTTCCTAAGGTCAAAGCAAGATGGGTGACCGTCAGCACTATCGACTTGTCTGTCTCTCAGGCTTTGGTTGAAATACATAGTAAAAGAATTATCATCTAACTCCTAACCGTTAAGAAGTTCCATCACCAGCTCATCAACATGAGATGATGACTAACAGAAGCAAATACTTGAATGGCTTTGGAAAAAAAGTAAAACATGTCATACGAGCCTATAAAATTTGAGGTTTGCCCTCGATTTCCGTGGGATCCCACCATGAGATCCTGACTTGTTGACAATGGGACCACCTCAGGAGTATACTCTAGCGAATAAAAAAAGAATTTTAAAAAACGGTTCGCAATTGACAGAGAAATCGGTGAACATACATACAAAAAAAAAATACAGTGGAACATATAACCTCCTTCTTTTTAACCGACTTCAAAAAAAGGAGGAGGTTATCAATTCGTCTGTGTTTTTTTTATGTTTGTTACCTCAGCACTTTTGACTGAGTGAAGCGATATTGATGATTCTTTTTTTGTTCGATGCGGAATAGTTCCCATTTGGTCCCATAAAAAATTTTTGGAGATCCATTGGGTAGTTTGGTTTTGAAATCAAAAAAACTGGAAAAATTAAGTCGTCTACATATGCGAAGTTGAGGATATTTGCTTTCTATGAATTTTTTAGTGAAATGATACGATAGTAGAAAACAATATAAGCTCACGGTCACCCATCTAGCTTTGACCTTCAAAAGTTATTACTAAAAATTGTGAAAAAAAAAATTAAACAAAAAATAAAACCGACTCCAAAAAACTGAAAAGGATTAAATAATTAAATTGTAGTAAGTAGGCACTCATCCTCTAGGAACATATTTTTGGTGTTGGTGCTAAGTTGTTTCCATAAACCATAGATAGTGAAGCACCGACTCCAAAAAATTTTTTTTTTGTTTGAAGTCTGTTAAAAAATATAATAACCACTCACCCTGTCCATCTGGTCGGGAGTGACGATGACGCTCCTCCGCAGCTCCGCGAGGAACGTCGACAACTGTTCCTCGGCGCTGGAGTTTATGCTCTCCACCGCCAACACCACAGTCTGAGCAACACAATACGGATGTAGGTACGTTGTATTCAAATTAAAATATAACTCTGACGCTAAGTGGTAGTTTTTATGATAGATTTTATTTTTGTAACAATCTATATATATAAAGGAGGAGCTCGGTGGCGTAGTGGTTTGAACGCTCTGGTTTCGATAACGAAAACAAAGCAACTTTCGCCATGGTCGGTCCTGGGATGGGTCAATCAAATTTATAATCTCGAGCTCCTCCGTGCTTCGGAAGGCACGTTAAGCCGTTGGTCCCGGTTGTTACTGCAACCGCTTTAATCCACCAACCCGCATTGGGCCAGCGTGGTGGTGTTATGGCCCAAGCTCCTCATGTGTTTCTCCTATGTAGGAAGGCCTGTGTCCAGCAGTGGGACGTGTATAGGCTGATGATGATGATGATGATGATATATATAAAAATGTTATGTTGGTTTGTGTACGCTTCAAAAACTCAAAAAGTTCCGCACCGATTGAGGCGAAATTTTAACAAGATATAAAATCCGCATCAAGGATTGTTTTTATCTATTTTTTGCATCAGTCACATATCTGCGACCGCGAGAAAACAGTTTTTTTAACGATCAGCTGTGTACCAGTGACCGCGCCATCTGCCAGAAGCGAGGAAAACACTCGCTGACAACCGCAATAGTAATGACGCAGTCACATGACAAACAATTTCGTTCCCAATTACATTGTTTATTTACTAAAAAAATTGCATCTGATTCTGATTATTATACAATCTGAATTAAATATTCACTTAAATCAAGAATTATCACATTCTTTGTTTTGTTTCTCATTTCTCAACCTTTCAATCACAATGTGCCACTGCGAAGCGTGGCAGGGTACAGCTAGTTACATATAAAGAAAGAAAGCGATGAAAAATGTATGCTCCAAGCGGGACACGAACCCGTTCAGCCCTCTTATTCTCAACTGTCGGAACACGGATTCGATTCGAAAACTCACATGCCGTCTCGCTTTGACGCCGCGCGATAAAAAGTGACAGGTATAGAGTTTCCGAAATTCGAATATTTTCCGACAGTTGTCAATAAGGGGGCAAGCTGGACGTGACCAGCCCCCTTATTCTCAACTGTTCGATTATCGATTTTCGGAATCTCTATACCCGTCACTTTTCATCACGGTACGTCAAAGCGAGACAGCATGTAACTTTTCGAATCGAATCCGTGATCCGACAGTTTCTGAATAAGGGGGCTGGTCACGTCCCGCCTGCCCCCTTATTGACAACTGTCGGAAAATATTCGAATTTTGGAAACTCTATGCCTGTCACTTTTTGTTACGGCGCGTCAAAGCGAGACGGGATGCGACTTCTCGAATCGAATCCGTGGTCCGACGGTTGTGTATAAGGGAGCTGGAGCATATATGTTTTCATCGTTTTCTTTCTTTATATGTAATTGTTATAATAAAGTCGGCGTTTCTATAAGCCTATATTGCCTATGTTTTAATTTATTGTCGTATTGACGCTACCACGCATAATTTGACATTGACGTGATGAAATGCACTGTTTCTTTAGGAAGCACCTCCGTACATGCCGTCTAAAATTGTCTATGGCTTCTTTGAAAACTATCTAAATTTAGTTGACAGCTCTAAATAAACTATTGCTATGTTGTTTCTATTACATATTGCTAGAAGGAGATAAACTGTACATAAAAGAGATGTTCCAAAATGTATGGAGACCCGGCCAGGTCTATGTACCTACACTATACTACAAAATACTTAAAAATATGCAGAGCAGTATTCAATTGTCCATTTTCTTGTAACTTGCTTTGTTACGTGGCACAAAACAAGAATTTTGAGAAATTAAGAGCTTGTGTTATGGATACTAGATAACGGAGAAATATTGATTATAATGGGCTATATTAGTTCATAGAAATGGTTTTCCACTTTAAAAAACATGTTATTCATTTCATAATTTCACGACCTTTCTATGAAATAATGCTGCCAATTTTATACTATTTTATACAAATGTCATGAAATTATCAAACGAATAAGGTGTTTTTGAAAGCGGTACACCATTTCTATGAACTAATATAGCCATGTTTTAATTTATTGACGTATTGACGGCACCAGCCTGTATAAATATAAGAAATATACTAAATAAACATATAAACATCCATGACTCGTAAACAAATGCTCGTACTCATCATACAAACATTTGCTCCCACCGGGATTCGAACGAACTAGATGACAAACAAGCTGACGGCCCACCTGGTGGTAAGCGGTTACCGCCGCCTATAGTCACCTGCAATAACAAGGAAAAGCACTTGATATTGCAGGTGCGTTGTCATCCTGAGGCCTAAGATGAAATGCCGTCCATGCCCAGTAATTACACTGGCTACCTTTCCCTTCAATCCGAAACACAGCGAACTGTTTCACGGCTGAAATAAGAAAGGCGGTGGTACCTACCCAGGCGACCCTACATATAGGTCTACCACCTAGTAAAATACCTCAATTAGTATTTTACTATCCTAAAAAGATAAATAAACAAAAATTAGCAGGACAAAGTGGTATGGATCAAAAAAAACCTCACCTCATAGACCAGCTCGTGGTGAAAATGTGGCGTTTCCAGTTCCTTGACACAGCGCATGGCTTCGGCCAAGTCTCCCGAAGTCAGGTACTCCTTAAGCAATAGCTGTATCTGACGGATCAGCGACTTCACTGGCCTAGAGGGAGGAACAACAATCTATGAAACACAAGGCAAAAGTAATAAAATCGAGTAATAATGGCCCCAATTGTGGAAAACACATGCCAAGTCTAAATTTAAGTTCAGTGCATCTCTTACTCTCAAAGTGAATACGAAAAGGATGGCTGTCATATAATTTGACATTTAGAAACGTGCGTTCAATTTTCGACCTTATTGAACGTGATAAAATGCAGTGTTTAGGGGGCACCTCTGTACATGCCGTCTAGAATTTTATTGTCTACTAGCGACCCGCCCCGGCTTTGCACGGGTGCAATGCTTATGTAAATATTATGCATGTATTATACATATAAACCTTCCTTAAGAATCACTCTATCTATAAAAAAAAACCGCATCAAAATCCGTTGCGTAGTTTTAAAGATCTAAGCATACATAGGGACAGACAGACGGCGGATAGCGACTTTGTTTTATACTATGTCGAAATCTATCTAAATTAAGTGACAGCTCTAAACAGATTCTTGCTATCTTTTTTCTAGGCCATATTGCGAGAAAGAGATATACTGTATTCTTAATTTTTGATTTTAACATTATTATAAATGTTTGAAAAATTATTTAGTAATTAAAATAGAATAAAACTAGAAAAATTTCACGTCCTGAGGCAGGAAACGAACCTGCGACCTTTCGCAATCCGGGCGACTGCTCTGACCACTGAGCCACCCAGGACTTGGGATATCCCTGTGAAATTCTTCTAGTCTATCTTGTATTTGCGTTTATGAGCTAACGTCCAACGTCGTTTCCTGCCTCAGGACGTGAAAATTTTCTAGTTTTATTCTATTTTAATTACTAAGTAATTTTTCAAACATTTATAATAATGTTAAAATCAAAAATTAAGAATATTTGAAAGCACTGCCCCAACTTAACCGAATCGTCGGTATTTGTAAAAATACTCGTTTCGGATGTTGAAATAGAATATTTTCGACATTGTAGGGTGGACGTTAGCTTATAACTCAAATACAGATAGACCAGAAGAATTTTCACAGGGTTACCCCAAGTCCTGGGTAGCTCAGATGGTTAGAGCAATCGCCCGGATTGTGATGGGTCACGGGTTCGATGCCCGCCTCAGGACGTGAAATTTTTCTAGTTTAGATATTTTTATGAGTAAATAAATTTTTCAAACATTTATAAAAATGAAAATTAAGAATTATTGTTCCTAGTCATTGTGGACAAGTTGCACAACTAATCTGTACTTTTCAGTCAACTCACCTGATGCCACCGCCGACTCCCCAGATATTGTCGAGCCGTACGAGACCTTGTTTCATTGATAGTAATGTTTCTGCCCTATGGATTGCTTGTCTGAAACAATAGAACGATACTTTAAGTCGAAAATATTGTAAACGAACAAACGGAATCTATTAAGACTTTACATGCTAGTCTAAATTAGATTATTAATCTCGAAATTTATGTTCACGAATAGATTTTTCAATTTTTTAAGCCCTAGTTGTGTAATAGAGTTAATAGAGAACTAAATATGTATGACTTAAATTATTTTGGTAGTAAAGATATTGTATGTAAATATCTCCAAAGTGTGTCCTACGAACAGACTTCAACAGACGGAGGAGCTACTCAAAGTATGTAAGTAGTTTTAAATAACATTGTTAGCCTAGGCACTTTTTCCTTAGTCAGTTAATTTGTTACTTCTACTTTTAATTATAAGTTGATTATTTTAATTTATTACAATCAGTACTTTTAAAATAACACATCAGCACTTTCTCGCCTAAAGCACAGGTTTCTAACCTAGTTTAGGTAAATTTAATTTCGAAACATATTTTTATTATTTAGGTTTTAATATTGTACACAGCACCTATTTTTTGAAGAATTTTTTTTTTACATACTCTTATGTATAAAAAAAAGGAGTGTTTGGCGGGATTTTGTGGTGTCAGTCACGAATTTTATTACAATAATTAAAAATTGTGTTGGAGCGAACTTTGTGTTATAAAGTGGCGTAGTTTTGTAAACCAAGTGTTTGTGTTGACGTGCAACTAAAAGGTTATTACAATAAAAGTGATTATGGTGTGAAATACGATGAGAATTTTTTGTGGTTACCTACCTCATCAAGTAGCATCATATGGAGACTATCATCATATATTTCGCGTCGAATACCCCCAGGATGCATTAAAACGTGTTACGCCAGCATTTAAATGCAATAAATGAAGAAATAAAGAAACACCGAAGACATGGCTGTATGGGCATTAGTACCCTTTGCCATCCCAGCAAAGGGTACTAATGGCCATACAGCCAAAAAATTGGCGGGGCGGTTCTCGTACACACCTGGCGTGTTGGTTGTGGTCGGCTTCCGCCCGCGACTGCACAAACCGCGGCGGCAGACAATCGTCGGCTACGCAGCGAGCGATGAAGTTGGACAGCAGCACTGCCGCGTCCGGCGTGTCTAGCACCAGGTCTGGCAGCTTCTCTAGCAGCCGCTCGAACGCTGCGATGTTTTTTATTTTTATACAACTAGATGACAAACAAGCTGACGGCCCACCTGATGGTAAGCGGTTACCGCCGCCTATAGACACCTGCAATGACAAGGAACAATCACTTGATATTGCCGGTGCGTTGTCATCCTGAGGCCTAAGATGAAATGCCGTCCATGCCCAGTAATCACACTGGCTACCTTTCCCTTCGAACTGTTTCACGGCTGAAATAAGAAAGGCGGTGGTTCCTACCCAGATGACCCTACATACGCCTACTACCTAGTGTACGTTTGTTTATAGAACCGTTGTCTATTGGTTGAGACTCCAGTCCACCTACTTCAGCTAGAAATCTGGGATCGATTCTTGGGCTCAGGCCTGAAATATGCGTTTTCCTAAAATGTACAATTGTCAAAACGTCTGCGTTCTCACAATGTCAGCACTTCTATTTTGTCAGCTTTCTCAAAATCACTGGTATTTAAAATGTGTACGGTGTCAGAAAGTGGTCTATTCATAATTTTTACATTCCTATAATATTAGCGTTACCATAAGTTTTGCTTTTCCGTTATGTTCACTTTTGTATATAGGCTATGGTCTTATTATTTTTGATTTCCTATAATGTCTGCTTTATTTCAAATCAATGTTCTAAATGGAAAGGGTTTAATTTTGGACTCAATTATAATTAAATCGTTTTATTTTCGTAGTTATTTTGTACCTAACCCTTTGCCCGCCAACGACCACATATCATAAAAAAATCGCTTTAAAATAATAAAGATATTTTAGGTAAATGTGGCAGACATTTTGGGAATAAGACTTTTCTGGAATGTATAAATTGTTAGAAGGCAGATATTTTGAGGTTGCAGACATTTTGAGAATAAGCACTTTCTGAAAAGCGAACATTCTATGAAAACTGACATTCTTGGAGACAGATATTATAAGAAGCTGACATTATGCAAAAGACGTGCTGACATTATGGAAAACAGACATTTTGGAAAAAAGACATTTTAGGAAAACGTATATTTCATGCCTGAGCCGATTCTTGTGAGAGCAGAAAGGAGATGTTTAATATCCGGCCACTTGAGAAGAAAAGTAAAGTATATGAAATATCAGGCGAGGTGTGAGGAGCTAGGCGGCGTATTGGCGTAAAACAAAGCGACTTTCGCCATGGTCGATCCTGGGATGGGTCAATCAAAGTTTGTTATCTCGAGCTCCTCCGTGCTTCGGAAGGCACGTTAAGCCGTTGGTCCCGGTTGTTCCTGCAACCGCTTAAACCCACCAACCCGAATTGGGCCAGCGTGGTGGTGTTATGGCCCAAACTCCGCATGTGTTTCTCCCATGTAGGAAGGCCTGTGCCCAGCAGTGGGACGTATATAGGCTGGTGATGATAGAGATGATTTTATTTTAGGCCTCAGGATGATTGCAGGACACTCAAGGGGACAGTGGCCCTTTACCACCAGGTGTTTGTCATCTAGTTATATAAAAGAAATTATTGTTATACTCACCAAAACCAATGTCCTTGGCTGAGAACACCCTCCCGTAGAGGTCCGAAATGAGGACTGACGCCATTTCGCAATGGGAGGGCTTATGGTCAAGAGCGATCTCCACGATCGCCTCGCACACCTGTGAGACAACATGAGAAACATTATTTTATATTTTATTTTGGTATTTTCTCAATCTCATTTTTAAGTAAAGCTACTTAAAAATGAGATTGAGAAAATACCAAAATATTTTCTTCCCGCTTCGTCGGTCGCTTCCCGCGACTTTGTCTTCACAGGAAATGGGCCAGCAGTGGGACGCATATAGGCTGGTGATGACGATGAAGGGTTTTTCTTAAGTCCGCTAGTTAGCCAGTTCCTCTGTGCTTCAGGAATCTGAGTGTAGTTCGCCTCCACCTTTGGCCGTGAAACAGTTCGCTGTGTTTCGGATTGAAGGGCAAGGTAGCCAGAGTAATTACTGGGCATGGACGGCATTTCATCTTAGGCCCCAGGATGACAACGCACCAGCAATATCAAGGGATTTTCCCTAGTAATTGCAGGTGTCTATAGGCGGCGGTAACCGCTTACCATCTTGTTTATCATCAAGTTGTATAAAAAACCCGTATACTCACCACATGACTTCTCTTGCCCGTGACGAACTCGAGGAAGTCCTCCGCAGCCGCGTTGGTGTCTCCATGCTCGAAGTATTCCAATATCACAGGCTCCGCCTTGCGCTGGGAACAACATGTTAAATTATCAAGCGAGACTTTAATAACACATACAAAAGTATATTCTTTATGCATCAAAATTCTGTATCGTTTTATACTTTCCACACTTTTGTAATCAGTTCCCGATACAGGGGAGAGCAGGGTAATTTCAGACGCGGGGTAACCAAGGACAAGGCCGCTTACTTCAAGATAAGCATGCTCAATGCCAGGCACTAGGTAGGGGGTTCTTTGGGGTGGATATACCCAGTACCCTGGTAAGGCTGAAGATGGACCACAGATATGTCAACTATCTGAGCTACGCTGATGACATAGTGCTGCTCAGCCCCTCGATTAAAGGTCTGAGGAAACTAATATGTGAGAGATATGCGAAAGAACATGATTTGGTATACAAAGCCACAAATACAGAAATGGTGCTATTTAAGTAGGGAAATGGTCCTCAAACTGTGCCTGCTGCACGCCTCAATGGACAGCCTGTTAAAATGGGAGACAGTTTCAGGGTACCTTGGCCACATCGTCACTTCAAGTCTAAGGGATGACGCCGACGTGGAAAGACAACGTAGGGCACTTTGCGTTGTAGGCAACATGATTGATAGGATACTTCCTACACGTGACAACTCTGGACTGACTGCACCAAAAGGACGCATGACAGTATACGAGTGGCCTACAACAATATCTTTAGGCAACTCCTAGACTTAGGGCGCTTTTGTAGTGCTTCTGAAATGTACACGGGGGCTCGTGTCGACACATTTAACGCTATTCAGCGATAGAGAATTGCGTCATTAACGGCGAGAGTAGGTTCGTGTAGAAATGACATCATCAAGGGTTTGGCGGAAAGCCTTATAAAAACGACGACTTATAAGAGGTGGGTGGAGATTGCCACCTAAATTGAACGGTCGTAAAGATTTTTATTGTGAAATAGATTTATTAGAATAGAACATCTTTGGCCCACCTGCCACTCGAGAGCCATATATATACGTTGACGTAACTCAGCCGTCATATTGTAATTTGTAAAACTGGATTATGCAACATACATGAAAAAGTTCATGTCAGGTTATCGTCCCCCATGTTTTCTAAAGCCCATTGACATTCACAATCCAACAACAGCTATTTGCATCAATGAATCGCGCCTGCGCCAATGACCTTAAGAGTTTTCGAGACGTGCGCAGGCGCATGTCACCTAACGAGATATAAAAAAAATCTATGGGATGAGGACCAGCTCATGAGCACCATTTTATCGTACAGTTATTTTTGTAAGAATCCATCTTACTATATAATTTTCGTAAATATTGACTGATAGAAGCGGCAAAAAAATAATTTAATTTGCTGAAAAACATCACAGAGGTCGCCATCTTGAGGAAAACAAAATGTTAATGTCATAATACAATTTGGTATCTTACGACTTTACGTTGAATATTCGTTTTATTCCATCATAGTCAGAGTCCAACAATTTCTAAAAACAACAAAAACACACCAAACGAACATTCACGGTTGAAAATACGGAATGACAATTTAAATGAATGTCAATATTACATTAAAGTCAACTTTTTAACAGCGTCACTGTGGCCAAGGACTACGCACTTTTGGGCACTTTTATAATTTCAATGTTGCCATTTTATCATCATCATCAACCTACAACAGTCCACTGCTGGACATAGGCCTCTCCATACGTCAGTTCTGCGGATAACATGGCCGGCCCACTGCCACTTCAGCTTACTAATTCGGTGGGCTATGTCGATGACTTTAGTTCTGTGTCGGATCACCTCATTCCGAATTCGATCCTTCAGAGAAACTCCGAGCATGGCCCTCTCCATAGATCGCTGAGCGACTCTAAGCCTGTTTACCAGCTGTAAAGTGAGTGTCCACGTCTCAGCACCATATGTCATGACGGTAAGGACGCACTGATTGAAGACTTTTGTCTTTTACACAATAATTAAATTTCGTTATTTTTTCCCAAAATAACATAAAAGAGTTTTGTGTTATTTAATAATAACCATGTTATTCTACAATCCTGAAATGGTACCAAAACTTTACTATATTTAATTAGATCATTCTATCTGAACAGAAAACTTATCTGGGAGATTTTAACCTTATTTTTACAAAGACTTCAAACGCACTCAAAACATGCACGGTTGAAAATACGGAATGACAGTTTAAATAAATCGTGTCCTCGGCTTCAAAGAACTTCGCAGAGCGGCTGACACAGTAACTGGATGACGTTAAATAGCCAAACTAGTCGTGAAACATATGTATAAAAGAAGACATCGCCTACAAAACTCATGTTCAATTTTGAAACTATAGCATGTAGTTTATTTATTTATAAATTCATGTACAGTCGACAGCACATCAAGCGTAACAGTTTAACCTTGCGATCCCCCTTACTACGTTCGTAATAGAGGCGACTTTCGTAGTGCCACTGTCACACTTCACGTGCAGTCGTCTGTACACACACAATATTAAAAACCGGGCAAGTGCGAGTCGGACTCATGCACGAAGGGTTCCGTACCATTATCTATACCTAAACAAGCGTCTACCTGTTGCCGTTATTAATATCAAGCAAAAACAAGCCAAAAAAAAAGCGTTTGTTGTATGGGAGGCCCCTTAAATATTTATTTTATTGTGTTTATTAATATTTGTTGTTATAGCGGCAACAGAAATACATCAGCTGTGAAAATTTTAACTGTCTAACTATCAGCGTTCATGAGAATGAGATACAGCCTGGTGACAGACGGACGGACAGCGGAGTCTTAATAATAGGGTCCCGTTTTACCCGTTGGCTGCGGAACCCTAAAAAGACCGTGACCTTTTAAAAATAACAAATAAAATGCTTTGAACGGTGCTTGGTGAGCTTCATATCATATACCTACTATAATCGGGATGTGGCGCAAGCGATTACCGCCTTACAGTGGCTGGCTCGACCACAGACTTCCTCAGTCGACATATCAGCAGGTTAAGCTTCATTGCATAACCGCTCTTAATGCAACTGGATAAGGTCTATTCATAGTTTTAGACAGTGGACTTTTATCAATTTATATTTTCTGCACTACGAGTATTTATGTCGCACTTTGTATAATTTAAAGCCAAATGATGTTAGTATCTTGATATCACAGAAAACGTAAAAGGTAAGCCAGCCGACCCTAAGCGGTTTTTGTAGCCTCTGCACGACACCCGACATCTAGCGTCTGCAATTTTGTTGGCTTTGACCCTTTGACAATCGCGACATTGGACCTAATTCTGAAGACACACTCTAAGTCTAAATTTAAGTACAGTATATCTCTTTCTCGCAATACGTAATAGGAAAATGATAACAAGAATTCGTTTAGACAACTAAAATTAGACAGATTTCAAAGGAACCATTGACAATTTTAGACGGCATGTATGGAGGTACCTCCTAAACACTGCATTTTATAAGGTCGAAAATCGACCGCACATCTCTAAATGTCAAATCCTATGACAACCATTCTTTTCGTAGTCATATTGAGGGAAAGAGATACACTGAACTTAAATTTAGACTTAGCATGTGTTCTCCAGAATTAGGGCCAATGTGTGTGACAAAATATTAAAATCTAAATTTATATATTAATTTATACCTATTACAAAATTAATGTGATCATTTTTGGTCATTCAAATTAAATGAGGTAAGGAAACTTTATTCACAGTGTGTTTTATTTTAGTTCGTCAGGATTTGTTTACATTATTTTTAGTTATAGTTTTACTGTAAAACAAGAATAAAAAACCACTTTAATGGTTTCATTAAACAATAGTAAACATATATAATTGTTCCTGTATTGCTATTCTAAATTAAATATCTTTGAATATCGAAATGAGTATTATTGTGAAGACCCGGTTTGCGCGTATAGTATCACTCACAATACAAAATTCGTCAACCACAGTCCGTCACTAAAGGAAAATTGTTGATAATCAGGACATGTCCGGTATGTAAAGGATTACAAACAAAACAGCGACAGAGCTCAATAACTCAAGCTCGCATTATAAGACAAACATCTATTACTTTGACACCTTAGAATAATAACGATAATTCTAAGTTTGACACCTTACAAAACGTTTTTAAAGGTAATTAATCTCCATTTTAACTTATAAATTAAATTCGTTTCAGTCAAATAGACGTAATAGTAAAATACTTATTTGTTTTCAGGTAAAAACAGCACGAGTAATAGACGAGAGAGCCTAAATTATTTCTACTTTTGGCCACTTTGAGTGCTGCAGTAGATTATATTACCCCTAGTACTACGCACCCAGCGAATAGATGCTCGTACGGTAGCATCTTGGGCACTCACGCGTTGCTCTGTTGACAAATATTTTTATACCAGTAATGTTCCAATCAAGCATAGGGCACAATGGTAAGCGGTTACCGTAGTAGCCTATGAACGCTTCTAACACACCAGAGAGCCTAGACAAAATGTTTCGATAATCGCTATCGATAAGAGGAAAATGTATGGGATTTGACACAAGCCCTCGAACGACTTTCGATCGGAAATGTCAAAAACCATACATTTTCCACTTAGAGATAGCGATAGCGACTGTCAAATGGGATCTTATAAAGACCCCCAGGGCTATCAGTCAAGCGTTACTGATTACTTGATTACCGACCCTGAAAAACATGTTCACGCCTTTTTTTCTTTTATTATTTATTACACAAGAAAAAAAAACAAAGGAAAAGCTGTAAAAGTTTAAAATTAGATCAGTAATTTTCTTATCAATTTTTTGAGTCTGCCGTCAACACCGTTGCCACTCTTGCGAACTGGCATACACCTATTTTTGTATTCGACAAATACTTGAAGGTCATTGAACTTTCCTATCAGCTGCAACGAGGCCACTACTACAGTTGAAATAGAAAAAAATATCTATGCTTAGTACGAAATAAGAGAAAAGAGATGTTTATAAAACGTATGGAGACCCGGCCACGTCTATGTAAGTACACTATACTAAAAAACTGAAAAGGATAAAATAATTAAATTTTAGTAGGTACTCATCCCCTAGGAACATATTTTTGGAGTTGGTGCTAAGTTGATTCCAAAAACCATAGATAGTGAAGCACCGATTATTTTATCCTTTTCAGTTTTTTGGAGTCGGTTTTAATTTTTTTTTCACAATTTTTAGCGATAACTTTTGAAGGTCAAAGCTAGATGGGTGACCGTGAGCTTAAATTATTTCTACTATCGTATCATTTCACTAAAAATTCATAGGAAAGCAAAAATCCGAAATTTCGCATATGTAGACGACTTCATTTTTCCAGTTTTTTTGATTTAAAAACCACTACCAAATGGATTTTCAAAAAAACGCATTTTCCGCATCGAACAAAAAAAGAATCATCAATATCGGTTCACCCAGTCAAAAGTTCTGAGGTAACAAACATAAAAATAAAATAAATAAAAAACATACAGACGAATTGATAACCTCCTCCTTTTTTTGAAGTCGGTTAAAAATAGGTAAAATTAAGCAGAGAGGTGTTCAGTTGTCCATTTTCTTTTTATTTGCTGTGTTGCGCGTGGTACAAAACAAGTGTTTTCACATAAAAAACTGCAACAGCGCCAAATATAAGTTGACTTTTATGTTGCCCGCCATATTGCCATAGTGATTAACGTTAAAATCGACGAAGAATTTCAACTTTTATATAAACAAACTTTGCATGAAAATAAATTATGTCTTTTTCACGGATTCAGGGGGTTTTCCTGATTTTTTGAGATACTGTACATGCAACATCTCCGGCCGAATATGAAACATCTCCTTAAGGACAGTTTTCTCTACATACATTTTGTCGAAGAGGTAAAATGCAGAGCACGGTCATTATGAGGGACAAACTGAAAGTTATTAGAAAATCTAAAACTGAGCAAACTAGCAAGTTATTAGTTTTTAAACGACTTCATAAAAAAGAAGGTGGTTATATGTTCCATTATATGTTTTTTTGTATGTATGTTTATCGATTTCTCGGTCAATTGTATACCGGTTATCAAAATTCTTTTTTTATTCGAAAGAGTATACCCCTGAGGTGGTACCATTGTCACCAAGTCAGGATCCGATGATGGGATCCCAGAAAAATCGAGGGCATATCTCAAATTTTATAGGACGTATGATGATGATTACTTTTTTCCAAAGCTATTCAAGTATTTGCTACTGTCGGTCACCACCTTATGTTGATGAGCTGGTGATGGAAGGTACAACTCCTTAACGGTTAGGAGTTGGAAGATAATTTATTAAATATCATAGGAACGTATTGACAAATAGTTGTATTCTTTTGGATTATTCGGGTGAACTGATGATGGAAGGTAAGCTCCGTAACGGTTTGGAGTTCGTGAATTCTTTATCAGTGGTACGATACGATCTTCATCATCATCAGCCTATATACGCCCCACAGCTGGGTAAAGGCCTTCCTACATGGGAGAGACACGTGAGGAGTCTGGGCCATAACACCACCACGCTGGCCCAATGCGAGTTGGCGGGTTAAAGCGGTTGCAGGAACAACTGGGACCAACGGCTTAACGTGCTCGAGATAACAAAAACTTTGATTGACCCATCCCAGGATCGACCATGGCGAAACTTGCTTCGTTTTACGTATCGAAACCAGAGCGCTCAAACCAGTACGCCACGAGCTCCTCATATCTCCTTATAATATAATAAAATATATAAATTTTAAATTGCATGCCCGATATGGGTAACTATTGGTACCTACTCTTCAAAATATTTTCATCATTGTTACCCAGTTTGAGCAATACATAAATGATATTCTATTCTATTCAAAGCGAAGTGTACTGTTTCATGGCTTAAAAAATTATAAAAGCGGTGGTATACCCACCCGGACGACCCTAGTGTCCCAGCATACGGGCCTCCCAGCAAGTAATTATTTTATTATACAGTCGACAACACTTCAAACGTAACAGTCTGACCTTGAGACCGCCCTTATTCCGTTGGCAATAGAAGCGGCTTTTGTATTGCAACTGTTACACTTGATGTGCCGTCGTCTGTACAACTATAAACATGACAACTCACAAAATTTAACCTCAAGCGTGGTCTGTTTTATTGGCTTACGTATGACGCGTGTACGACAAATTGCATCTGTTCATATTTGTTTTATAATAACGAGTCATACTAAATACGTTTTGGACGCAAAATAATCCATATTAATCCTGACTAACATTATTATAAATGTGAAAGTGAGTTTGTATAGTGTGGAGATAGTTCGAGAATTTGGGAAAAACATAGGATACTTTTTAGAGCGTTGACCGACATCCACGAAGGATGGGCCACGGGCGGACATCATCATTTCACCCGAGAGTCGCCCACTGATGGGCATAAGCTTCTTCCAGGGATCTCCAAACCAGATCGATCGACCTTGGGGACCAACGCTGCGTCTCCCTGTACGCGGCCGCCACTCGAGGACTTTTCCATCCCAACAGCCGTCAGTTTTGCTTGCAATGTGGCCTGCCCACTGCCACTCTTAAGTGGTGGGCAGTGGGCAGGCTAAGAACTAACAATAACTAAGAACTAAGCCTTAGCCTTGCCTTAGCTCGCAATTCTTAGTTCTCCTGCGGCTCTCATCATTTCTCATTCGATCACGCAGAGAAACGTGACCGTCACCCGTTGGGTGACATCCATTGCCCGCGGGCGGAGACTAGTATAAAATTTCGGCGAAAGAAGTATGCATGTGGCAGAGGCATGAAGATCCCAGTGCTCAGAGCAGTCACTCGGTTTGAGAATGGTCGCGGGTACAGTAAAAATAGTACTTCAAAGATACTACTCACCCCTCTCACCACCTCTCTCTATTCTAGTTTACTAGGTGGTAGGGCCGTATGTAGGATCGTCTGGGTGGGTACCAGTGCCTTTCTTATTTCAACCGTGAAACAGTGTTAAATTATTGGGCATGGACGGCATTTCATCTTAGGCCTCAGGATGACAACGCACCTGCAATAACAAGTGACTTTTTCCTTTTTATTGCAGGTGTCTATAGGCGGCTGTAACCGCTTACCATCAGTTGGGCCGTCAGCTTGTTTGTCATCTAGTTGTATAAAAAAAAAGATACTTTCATATTGAACGTAATACGCGTCAATGGAAAATGACTCTTATTATGTTGCGCTTTTAGCTTGGCACGGTTCGTTCGTAGTCTACGCGATGCCTACGTGAGCCACAACACGTTTACAAGTATCGATTTTAATAGCCCTGAATTGCGCTCTAGTCTACAATATGATCTAGAAACAAAACATTTAACATGAAATGAAAAATATTTTTGAACAAAATATAAAATTAAAAATTTTAAGTAGCCCCGGGCCTCATTAATAATACTCCAGAAACTTGCAGCAGATATAGCGATGTCTGCTGTAAGTTTCTGAAGTATTAAGCATACCGCAGACTTTTTGATGGTATAGGATCAGCTCAAGGTAAGTAATTCATTGGAATGTCACTCAAATTTCAAATCACTCGGATCTGTGAAAGTTAATAAAATCCTTTTATCATGTAGAAAATGGGCTGATAGTCATCAAACGCATCTTCATAAATTATAGCTAAGAACCATCCTACAACATCAGCTTTCAAAAAAAAAACACTGAATCAAAATCGGTCCATTCGTTTCGGGGTACGATGCCACCGACAGACAGACACGTCAAACTTTAACACCCCGCTTTTTTCGTCGCTCCTCAACATTAGAATATCTTCTATACCTGGTTTGTGGCTGGGTACCTACTACACAATAACAAAAACAAAACATTACTTTTGCTCAAGTGCGTGTTTAGTTCGAATATCGTTCGAGCGCGGTAAACACATCTGTCTCAAGAAAGTAATTGTATGTATGTGAGGCTGGCGTACACTGCTAGATATGCTATAGCTCATATGACCACCAAGCCGTCATTTTGCATTATAAAACTGGAATCAGCGGAAAACATGCACATCGAACTCCATCTGGACCTCTAACCCCATCCAAGAGAAAGATCTTGGCCAAATTCTTCATGAGCCCAACTCCGAATTAAGGGTATTAATTACTGTACAGTGTGTGTTGCCAGTGATGACATACGGCTGTGAAACGTGGTCGCTTACTAAGGGCCTTCTGTGCAAGTTCGCAGTCGCACAACGAGCTATGTTAGGTGTTTCCCTACGAGATAGAATCAGAAATGAGGCCATCCGGAAGAGATCCAAAGTCACTGACATAGCTAGTAGGATTAGTAAGTTGAAGTGGCAGTAGGCAGGGCACATAGCACGCAGAGCAGACGGCCGGTGGGGCGTTAAAGTACTAGAATGGCGACCATACTGGAAAGCGAAAAGGCCTCCCACTAGATGGACAGACGACCTGGTCAGGGTCGCGGGAAGCCTTTGGATGCACGCTGCGCAGAACCGTTCTATTTGAAAATCGATGGGGAAGGCCTTTGTTCAGCAGTGGACATCAAAAGCTGATATAATGATGATGATTACTGTACACTCGGTATGGAAGCGATGGGGAACAATAGAATTACCTAGATGTGAAAACGAATAAATACTCCGCTGCCATTTAAAGAAACAGTAATAGCTCCAAAACACATATTGCATAGCTACAACTGGACTACATACTTTAAACTAAGACGCGCGGCGTTCTAAAAATACGACATAACAGCTCCTAAATATGTAATTTACGTATGACCCACATTTCCTTGCGATTTAAATAGTGTTACTTATACTGAATTAATATTATTTTTAATTTAAACAAACGAAGTTGTTTTTATAATGTTATCGATTCATATTGTCATAAGATATACTGGTTTGTAAAAATTATCCAAGCTTGCCAAATATTATCATAAAAACAAGTTTTGCTTTAAAGGACACGATCGTTGGCTTTAATTCTGATAAATAATTTTGAACAGCAATGTTATATACCTTTACAAAGGTAATTAAATAGGCTACTCGATTTTAAATCAATCAGATTTACGAGCTGCCCGTTTGTCTAAAAATATAAATAATGTTCCAGCAGAAACTTTACACGGAAGGAATCGATCGGCTTTCATTTATATAAATTTCTTTAAACCTAAACCTAACCATCAGGTGGCTGATGGTTAGGTTTAGGTTTAAAGAAATTTATTCTCATAAAGACATATTACATTGTACATGAGAACATAACTAATTAAATCACAGATTGAAAACTGTTCGTGGTCACAAAAGCAAAATATGTTTATTTGTTTGTTTAAGTTACAAATTAACTCCTGGCCCCCTTTTCTTAACTGTCGGATCACGGATTCGATTCGAAAAGTCACATGCCGTCTCACTTTGACGTATAGCGATAAAAAGTGACAGGTATAGTTTCCGAAATTCGAATATTTTCCGACAGTTGAGAATAAGGGGGCTGTATTTACATTTTTCGATTACCGACTTTTTGCTTAGGGGCATCGAGATGTTGCTTTTTATAATAACTTTTTTTAGTTATTTGATATTTGATGGTTTGTGATGGACAGAAGCGAACAAAATAAAAATGTTTTGGGACAAGCATAACTAATGGAAGTTACCGAATCTGTTTCTCAATTTTGTCATTCTTACGTAGAAAAATTTACAATAATGTTACAAGAAAATAAGGAATAATTGTCTCCTTTTTCAAATATGTCGTGTATTGGTAAAAACAAAACAAATTGTTCACTCAGTTTCATCTAGATAACTCGAGTTTAATTCGAGTTACGTGAATTTCAGCTCGGGTTAAATAGTTTTTTTTTATACAACTAGATGACAAACAAGCTGACGGCCCACCTGGTGGTAAGCGGTTACCGCCGCCTATAGACACCTGCAATAACAAGGGAAAGCACTTGATGTTTCCGAGTTAGCACATCCCTTTTCAGCTGCGATCTAGAGCTGTTTCCTCAGTCCGATGCTCTTTATTCGATGAGTGGAAAATACCAATATAATCTACTGATTACTGATACTAGAATATCGGTAATGTACTCTTGATTGCAAAACTTTTTACCTGGTGCTGCTGTGTGCACATACTTTGGTTTATTGGTTAGTTATAAAACTATGTACTCAAGTAATTTAATGTAATACTGACTGTAAGCTGTTCTGTGTACCTAATAAATAAATAAACAAATAAAAAAAGTAATTGCCGCTATCTCTACGTAAGCATCTATGGCTCACGATGGCGACGGCGTAGTCCCTTAGTCCCCCGGGTCCCTTAGTCCCCCGGGTCCACGGGAGACTCGACAGGGGTTTCCGTTAGGCGTAACAAAAAACACAGTTTTTGACGACTTTTGGGAATATAGTAGAAATATAACTGCAGGGGTTTCACCGGAACCAGCTAAATTTTGAAAGTGGTCTATGTGAAAAAAGTCTGGGAAACCCGCTCTAGGCCACCAACCATACGCTGCCTTTCTTATTTCAGCGCCGTGAAATAGTTATTGAAGGGAAAAGTAGCAAGTGTAATTACTGGGCATGGACGGCATTTCATCTTAGGCCTCAGGATGACAACGCACCTGCAATATCAAGTTCATTTATTTTCCCTTGTTATTGCAGGTGTCTATAGCCGGCAGTAACCGCTTACCATCAGGTGGGCCGTCAGCTTGTTTATCATCTAGTTGCATAAAAAAAAACCAACCAGCATTGGGCTAGCGTGGTGGTGATAAGATCCAAATTCCTCACGCGTTTCTCCCATGTGGGAACGCGTGGATACAGCAGTGGGACAGACAGTTGGTGAAGATGATGAATTTCACCAGCGCATCCACAGAACTAATCACTAGCTGAAATGAGCACTCACCACTATCTCCTCAGGTTCCTCCTCCACGATGACCTGCTTAAACTCGACATCACCGTTGGACACGGCTTCGGAGTCGTAGTTGGGATCGTGTTCATCCTCGACGAACTCTTCCAGGAGCTCTGACCCGGGCGCGCCCCAGACGCCCTTGCCTCCAGCGCCCCCTGCAAGGACAGAGTATCGATTGAATTTTGGCGGTTAATAGCTGGACCCTTTCGGCAATATTCTGTGAATAAGAAAAAGAACTAGAAAAAAATCTGTGCGGGAACAGAACCCAAATGTTTTTAAAGTACACAAGATTTTATGACATACATTTTTATTTGATTATTTAGATGTTTTTAATTACTAATACTTGATTTTAATATACATAATATCGTAAGGAGAAAGATAGCAAGAATTTGTTTAGAGATGTCAACTAAAGGAGATAGTAAATGTTTGGGCCAGTTCAGATTGTAGACAATAATGTACTGAATAACATGGTATACAACACAATAACACAAAACTCTTATTTTATGCGATATAAAAAAAGTATTGTATAAAATGGCAACATAGAAATCATGAAAGTGGCCAAAAGTGCATATTCCATAGCCACAATAACGCGGTTATAAAGTTGACTTTAATGTCATACGTGAATGTTTTATGTTGTTATTCGAAATTGTTTTACCCTTGCCATGAAGAAATAAAACGACAATATTCAACGTAAAAAACAAAATTCTATTATGACAATGACATTTTCTTTTCTTCAGAATGACGACTTTTGTAATGTTTTCCAGCAAATTAAAATATTTTTTGCTGCTTCTATCAGTCAAGATATATGAAAACCATAAGGTAAGATGCATTCTTACAAAAATAACTGTACGAAAACTGGTGCTAATGAGCCGGCCCAAATCCCATAGAAACTTTTCAATCTCCTTTAGATAGATTTCAAGGAAACCATAAGACTATTTTATACATATGCGGAGGTGCTTTCTAAGCATTTTACGCGTTCAATAAGGTCGAAAATTGAACGCACGTTTCTGAATGTCAAATTGTATGACAGCCATTCTTTTTGTATTCATATTGAGAGAAAAGGATGCACTGAACTTAAATTTAGATTTAGCGTGCGTTCTCCAGAATTAGAGCCAGTATTCTATTCTATTCAGCGCAAGAGCTCTCAGAAACTTTTGCAAAATCATTGCTAGAATAGAAAGATGGAGAAGAATAAACGCACACCCATCCCATTAATCATGACCACGACACACGAGTTACGGAGTTACCAGGATAAATTACTATCCATAAATCTCTCAGTACTTCTGCGTATTACCCAGGAAGACAGTTGAAATAAATTTATTATTTTTCACAATTTTCATTTAGCTACATAAAGAAAATAAAGGCTTGCTATGACCTGGCATATTGTCGTACTCATGTTTTTCATTATCTTTGCTCTACGTCCTATCTGTTAGTTTCATTTAATTGAAACTTTTAATAAGAAAATCGATCTCAATTCGTTCAAAAGAAGATGTATTTTTAATAGACTTCAAAAAAGGAGGTTATTATATGTTCCACTGTATGTATTTTTTTTGTATGTATGTTCACCGATTTCCCTGTCAATTGTATCATTCGATAGAGTATACTCCAGAGGTGATCTCATTGTCACCAAGTCAGGATCTGATGATGGGATCCCAGGGAAATCGAGGGCAAACCAAAATTTTTATAGGGACGTGTGACATGTTTTACTTTTTTCCAAAGCTATTCAAGTATTTGCTTCTGTTAGTCATCATCTCATGTTGATTAGCTGATGATGTAAGGTACAACTCCTTAACGGTTAGGAGTTAGAAGATAATTTTTCACTGTGTATTTCAACCAAGGACTGAGAGACAGACAAGTCGATAGTGCTGACGGTCACCCATCTTGCTTTGGCTTAGGAAATCACTTAAAAATGTTAAAAACCTAGGTGCCCAGTACCTAGGTGCTTCAGCTTTTATTGTCTCTGGAAACAGCTTAGCACCAACTCCAAAAAATACATTTCAGGAGGTAAGTAGGTACCTAGGTACTGAAATTTAATTATTTTTTCCTTTTTTGTGTTTTGAAGTCAGTTTTATTTTTGTTAAAAAAAAATATCAGTATGCAATGCTGTGTGGATTTTTCGAAATATTTCTATATAACGGCGTTTTTAAAATAATATATATCTTTTCAACGACATGGCAGCGAGCCAAGGCGAGTAAAGTCTTTTGTGTCAAACCTATAAACAACAATTTATTGCTCAGTCAGTTCAGTCTGTTTATTGTCATTTAAGGCACAAACAAATCTATAAGAGGAGGAAGGTAGCGTAGTGGTTTAAACGCTTTTGTTTCGATGACGAAAACATAGCAACTTTCGCCATGGTCGATCCCGGGATGGGTCAAACAAAAGTTCTAATCTCGAGCTCCTCCGTGCTTCAGAGGCGCGTTAAGCCGTTAGTCCCGGTTGTTACTGCAACCGCTTTAACCCACCAACCCACATTGGGCAAGCGTAGTGTTATGGCCCAAACTCATGTTTCTCTCATGTAAGGTCTGTGCCCAGTAGTGGGACTTATATAGGCTGGTAGTGCTGAAACCTATATCTTGTCGTCACGTACCGCGTCTGCGACGCGAACTTTTTTGCAATAAACATTAACCGCTGCATAAACACATTTTACTTGGAGCAATCATATTGGGCATAATTCTGAAGACACACTCTTAAGTCTAAAAGAGATGTTCCAAAAGTGTATGGAGACCCGGCCAGCCCCCTTATTCTCAACTGTCGGATCACGGATTCGATTCGAAAAGTCAAAAGGCGGCTATGTTTATCTTTTTCCTATTACATATTCCTATAGCTATCTTTTTCCTATTACAAATTGCGATGCAGAGTAATACTGTACTTAAAGGAGATGCTTCATATCCGGCCAAGTATATGTAGACTATCTCAAAAAATCAGGAAAAATCTCCTGAATCCGGGAAAAGTAGGTACTAATAATTCGTTTTCATGAATAGATAGTTTGTTGTACAAAAGTTGACATTTTTCAACGAATTCACAGTTATTTAGTATGGCAATATGGCGGGGGACACAGAAGTCAACAAACGTCCTGGCCACGGCAACGGGCGGCGCGACTGGCAATAGCGTGAAATTCATCATCATCATCATACCAGCCTATGGTGTCCACTGTTGAACAAAGGCCTCCCCCATCGCTTTCCAAATAAAACGGTTCTGCTTCGCCTGCATCCAACGGCTCCCCGAAACCCTGACCACGTCGTCTGTCCATCTAGTGGGAGGCCGTGCTACTTTAACGCCCCACCGGCCGTATATTCTGCGTGCTATGTGCCCTGCCCACTGCCACTTCAATTTGCTAATCCTAAAAGCTATGTCAGTGAGTTTGGTTCTCTTACGGATATCCTCATTTCTGATTCTATCTCGCAAAGAAACACCTAACATAGCTCGTTGTGCAACTGGGAACTTGCACAGAATGCCCTTTTTTTTTTTGAATGACTATTGCTGTTGGCCGCAGATGGCCTTTACAGCTTAACCGGGGTTTTTAAGGAGGCGAGAACCTTGGTGAGTCCTCAAGCCTTGGTGGGCGAATTCGCCTCTGGAGGATTTCTAATCGTCAGGCATCACCTCCGGAGGAGGTGTCCCGCTGACTCTTAGAGTCTCCAGGGCGCTCGAGCCATGAGGGGGCGACAAACCTGAGGGTGCCTCTAAGGGCTCGGACCTCGGCTCAGGTGAGTCGTGTCGTGGAGGAATGGGAGAGAAGCGCCCAGGCACATGTCTGTACCTGGTAAAGCGCGACGAGTGTAGACCGGGTCTTCGCACCCTTGTTCGACGAGTGCGGTGTATGACAAATGTGTGGCTAGTGCGTGATGTGCTAGTGTGTGCGAGGGCATTTGCGCTCGTGATCGGATCGTCAGGGTCGTGGAGGACATTCCTAGGCCTACGTAACATCGGGAGAGAAGGCCTTTAGTAAAATTCGCGGCGGGTGAATTTGTTCCATCAGTCGCGTCGCCGTCGCCGCCGCCCGTTCCCGCGGCCAGGCCGTAAGTTCAATGCCAACGAGGTGTACAGTGCGACTGTTTCTCGAAAAGGAAAATAAAAATGAAAGCGTCTTGCACGTCGTCTGTCGTAACATAACAAGTTTACGCATCTAGTCACATCGAAAAGATGCAGATGCGACAGCTCTACGACTTGTTGCAACGAGTAGACGCACAATTGACACACACACTATCTAACGCCATCTCATTGAGACTATTCTTATGAGTCCAGACATGCTATATCCAATGTAAGTGTCTGAAGAATAGAGAATCCCGCAGACTATTTGATGGTACTGGATCTGCTCAGGGTTAGAATGTCTTGGAAATACCACCGAAGTAACAGTAAACCAAAATTCAAATCAATCGGATCTGTGAAAATTAGAAGCCCCTTTTGTCAAGTAGGAAATGACTGATAGATCAATCGCCTGAACAGATCTTCATACATTATAGCTAAGAACCATCTCGATTACGTCAGTTTTAAACAAAAAAAAAACGAATCAAAATCGGTCCATTGGTACCAGTAGGACACGTCACTTATAACACCTTTCTTTTGCGTCGGGAGTTAAAAATAAACGAATGTAGGTATTTTTTTATGTTACTGCAGATAATGTATTTACAAATTAAAAAAAACCCTCCGTATCGCGTAAATGTAGAACATAATCATCTAAAAGCCCAAGGTTAGTTTTAGTAAATATATTTTCGATATGTATATCCTAGATATGAAGACATTTTTATTATTGAGTAACTTTAGATAAAGACTTATTGTTATCTTATTTGTTTCGGATTTTATCCAAGGTATTGGTAAAAATTGATAAGCAGTGTATATTCGGATAACTTTTGTAAAATCTGTAATAATACTAATATTCATAAACGCCCAAAGTAAGCATCATTAGGAGCTTGTGTTATGGATACTAGATGATGGAGAAATAATGATAATAATATGTATATAAATATTATAAAACATAGTAATTAAACATATAAAACATCCATGATTCGTGAATAGTACTCATCATACAAACATTTGCTCCAGTAATTAAACATATAAAACATCCATGACTCGTGAATAAATGCTAGTACTCATCATACAAACATTTGCTCCCACCGGGATTCCAACCCGGGACCCCCGACCAAGTAGCCTGTATAGCAAGGGGCACAGACCACTTGACCAACCGGTCATCCAATATATAATTCATTACAATAAAATGCCTGGTGGATACAGTATAGTAATGGTACAACACGTAGTGGGAGTAACAACCGGTATCAGCAGATTCACATGCCTTCTGGACGGAGGGCACATTCTATGTTCTGATTAACTCATCCCGAGATCGACCATGACACAAGTTGCTTTGTTAAATCTCGCTCTATCTTTAATTCAGACTAGAAGTTCTCATAGACCACTTTCGAATGTAGCTTGTTCCGGTGGACTCCCTGCAGATATATTTCTACCATATTCCTAAAACTTGGACAAAAAATGTGTTTTTTGTCACACCAAACGTAGACCCCCGTAGAGTCTCTCTTTGACCCCTGGGGTCCACCTGGATCACTTACGGAGCTAATGATTTAGACAAATTCGTGAAAGAATAGAGATGTTTATTCATGGGACCCCTGGTTTAGTCAACAAGGGTAGATTTTTCAATCTACATGTAACTATATATCCTGAGGACTTTAACAAGTTAACAATGTATAAAAATCTGTCAAAAGGCCAAATACAGCATATGGTTAAATAATATCCGGCATAAAAATATTAATCCTAAATTATACTGGGAAATAGTTATATTTTGCATAAATCATTCAAAATTCACTTGTTAATTGTGATTAAGGTAAATTTATATTTTCCTAGCTATGTAGTCATTAGATAATACATTGTTGTCTTCTCAACATGCATAATATTAGCATTCATACTCTTACACAATTGTTTTATATCCTATTTTAGTAATGTTGCTAAGAGAACACTGAGGATATCAATGATAACATGGCAAATACATTATTTATTGCCATAATTTGCTCATAACCACAGAGATAAAAGTGAAAACAGAGCAATAAGCCGTCGATAAGAACTGTTTTGAAGTTAAAATTTAATTATCCGATATAAATCTAATACTTTTGCTGGTAATCTTATTTATTCTCATCTATACCAATGTAATAAATGTAAAAGTATCTTTTCCGGCTGTTTTATTTCACTACTAACCCGCTGTATTGATTAAGACAACATTTTACATGGAGATTGATAAAATCATGAGAAAGTAAAAAGTGACCTATTCATGCAATAACTGACACCATGCACAGCTTAGGACTGAAAATAAAGCAGACAGACCCTAATGGACAATAGACTATTAAAAAACTGTTCTGCATATTTGTCTATTATTTAGTATAGTGTACAATCACAGTCTAAAAATGTTTACGAGCTTTATTTATGGTTTATAATTGCATGTTCAAATCTGTGTCACGGGATCGATGATATAATTTGATTAAACACAGTATAGTTTTGTTCACTCACGAAAATCAGTCACAATAAGATAGTTACCTAGAATATAGAAAACCTTTTTTGTTAGAAAAAAAAATCTAAATATTATCTGATATGTATGTCAATCCTAATATTTTTGCTAAATGTTGTTGTTGTTGTAATTATAACAGATATATTTATTTCATTTGGAAGTTATCAATTTTTAAATAAAATAAATAGTTCAAGGTTTTTTTACAGGGTAGGCAACATGCAAGTGATACCCCCGGTGTTGCAAGCATCCATAGGCTGCGGTAACCACCAGGTGGGCTGTATGCTTGGTTGCCACCTAGTGGAACAGTAATAAAAATTAAAGTATTCGAATTTGAATTACTCTTATAACAATGTGCCTTATTGATGTTGTAGCTTTTGCTGTTAGATACTAACTGATAAGAGTCATTAATCATGTATTGATGGTTGATCAATGACAATGTACCTATTTGATATAAGCTGCACTCTTTAGCTGTAGGTATCTGTAATATTATCATTATTAAATGAAAGCATTTTACTACTGTAATTTTAAACTAAATATAAAGCAAAGGGTCCTATCAAAGGGAGCTAGAAAGATAGATGCCACTTAAGCTCAGGGGAACTGTGGTAAAAACCAGCAGTGTAATAACTGCATAGCAAAAAGGAAGAAACATATGGTATTAGCTATTAATACTCTTGTGAATAACCTTTGCACTACTCCTGTGTACACATTTTTTTTGCATAGTGACAGGCCAACAGGCATGTTACCCACCTGATGGTTAATGTTTATTGATGTCTACTTTCAACAGCAGGATGAACATCTAGATTGCCAGTTTAAGAATCCAATGTACAATTTTTGAAGCATCCTAGGTCATGCAAAACAGAAAAATTGTTAAAACATTATGAGGAGCACATAACAAATCCGGGAAGATAACTACGCGAGGCTTGTTGTCATGGAGGTTTCAAGATATATGGTAGAGCTATACACTTATGCGGCGGGCGTGAAGAATACAAAAAAGTTACGACGGCACCGGAATCACCTATGTAGTTCTATAGATTTCTATTACGGGACGACATACAATAACAAACATGACCTTGAAATCCAATTGTCCCAAAACAACCAAAAACTTCCATTGGAAATGTAGATATACGTATTATTTATTGGATGTGAATAAAATTTATCAATAGATATTTCTCAAGATGCAATCATATGACAGCCTTCGATATCGAAAGTTGTTGACTGAACGCATTCAAGCTATGATATTATGTAACAAGTCATTCAACTAGAAAAATGACCTACCATAACATCGTGTTGCTCTATTGCACAACAAAGTACTTAACCCTTTAAATAATGAGCTTATTCCATACAGAAAATAACTTAATTTATTGTACTAACTGCGCAAATAACCGAATGACCTTGAAGTCTTGTGCGAGACCGCATGCTTGAAACCATAATATTATTCCGGTGCGTAGTAAACAACGATTACGTAAATCCAAAATGCAAGACTGTCTCGTGAAATCTCCTGAGCGCTGGCTTTAATTAGAAGATTAGGGAGGTAGAATTAATCTTTTTTATAGAATGATTCTTACCTTTCTTAGGTAAACCTCTGCCGTGGCCATTACGCGGCCTGCGGCTGTTTTTCCAACTGCGATATTTCGGGAGCGGAGTCACAGTGCCGACACCCTCCTTACTATTCGAACGCCCATATTTCTTATTCTTGCGACGTAAACGTTCCGAATGAGATGTAGCGGCGTCCCCGGCGCCTCCTTCCGCCACCGGCTTCACGTTTTCTTCGACCGCCACGTTTTCAGACTCGGATCGGTCGACCTCCATCGTGGAGAAAGAAAACACCGGCTGGTCGGATTAGCACGTAGAAAGATTACAGACAACTTATTTCGTAAAATTAAACACACGTATAGGAATCCACTTCGAATCTCACAAGAAATTGGATGTCATCAATACTACGAATGAAAGTGATATTCAAACAATAGAGCCCACGACGCACATAGTTGTTTTATGTTTTGAGTTGAGAGCGTACCGATACGAAGTTAGCAAAATAACATGGCGGCTGCTGAAATGATACCAACATAAACTAGATATATATTACCAACTAACAGACTTTACAGTTGTTTACAATTTATTTATATGTTTTGATTTTCACATAATTTGAAAAATCAGTCTGTATTCAAATTAAAATTAAAAAAACCATTTAAAACAATTAACTTTCACCAGATTTTCAATTTTAGTTTTGGCGAAATAATATTTTTAACAGGGCGACCAACATAGGAACTATAAATAATAGTCATCATCAGACAGAACAGTGCTGCATGCACAAATAAATATTTTCCAAAAGGTTCAAAACAATATTCTCCAAGTAGGTATACAACCAATGTTGACCATGACCACAACACAACTTACAAAGAAGTTATTTTTTTATCGTAGATATAAAACTATGTGCCTGCAGGGGCATACTTTAGTTTAGTATAAAATATTTTTTAAAAAATGGCAACTATTTACACTAGTGATGTTCACCTAGACAATCGTCATGGCTAAATTAAGAGTGGACCTACTTATGAAGAGGATTCACACATTCCCTGCGGCCCAAATTGAACCATTTGCGCAAATAGCGCGCTTACAAACGAACCGAATTGAACGTATACATGCCAACGAGATTATTATGACGTCATGAAGGCGTGCTATAACGGTGCTCACGAAAAAGAGGTAGTGCAGTGTGTGTGTGCGCGCTAATGTCATATTTGAGGTTATGACCTAGACTTTGTGAAAAATGTTGTAAATATTTTGTTTTTGAATTGATAAAAACTTCTTAACATACTTAATTTGCTACAAATACTTTCACAATTTACTCTTTGATTGAAACGAAAAATCTTAGAAAGTTTTTTTTTAGTGTCATTGTCAGGAGTACACACGAATGAGTGAAAGTGTGGTCCGAATTGATTGCACGCAACTGCAATCAATTCGGACCACACTATGATATATAACATAAGAGCATTCGATCGACTTTCGATTGTAAATATCAAATCCCATACGTTTTCCATTTACACAAGCGTATGCTCTGTTCATTTTTTATGACATAAATATTTATATTTCAAAATTATTCATATTATACACGCAAGAGCGCTGGTTGTTGTCTTTTTTCTTTGCGCCCTGAGGAGTCATATCTCTATCCCTCTCTGTCTCGACCAACATGTATTAAAATATTCCTTGTATGCACGGACAAGGTCACATCGTAACTCTAGGTAACGATGCACTGGAAGCCACTTGTGCTCGTTTTTTAATATTTGCTTAGCGTTAGGAGACTCTTATGTCCGTTTTCACTAACCATTCCCTAGCCATATGTGGCTGTTAACGACATTTGTCTCTTTCTATTTCCTTTAGGTAGAGTGAGATATAAATCGCTAAGAGACTGCTCATGGTAAGCAAATGTAAGTGAAAACGAGCATTAGTGATTTTTATCTCAGTCTATCTAGAGGAAGCGTGGTGTCGGCCGCAGGAAGAAGTCTTGGTTGACGAACTTACGCGACTGGACCGGAATATCAAGCGCTGCAGAACTTATCCATCTTGCGAAGGACAAAGAAAAATATGCTGAGCTGACTGCCAACCTTCGTTCATCGGAGAAGTACTAGAAGAAGACGAAGATCTAGAAGAGATAGAAAGAGATAAATGTCGTTAAGAGTCACAACTTATATTATCAAATTATTATTTTGATCAAATTCAGTGAAATTTTATTACAATCGCAAATTTTTTATCATCCTAAGGTTTATAATTGCATGCCCAAATCTGTGTCACTGGGTCGATGATATAATTTGATTATTTTGATTATACTTAAGGCATAGTTTTGCGCACAAGATCAAAAACATCGGTCGCATATTAATGCAGGATATAGAAAACAATTTTTGTTAAAAAGTTAAAGAAACGAGTGAATGTTGTGATAAATTCTCTTTAGAAACGAGAATTTCATTTCATATTATTTTGAATGTGTCAATTTTCTTAAGAAATGAGTTTGATAATCAAAATGTCATTAAAACTCTTTTAGTGAAATAGAATGCTTCACAAATATTGAAAAGAAATAAGTATCTAGACTTATCATTTTTGCCTTTACTGCACGCTATGATAGAGAATCTTTGAAAACTGATACATTTTTAGATCGTGATTGTATCTCAGACTAATAAAATTGTGATTACTTAACTATGTACCTCTCTTTCTACCTTTCTATCTGTTGCGTCTCGAACGGGCAATTAAGAGTGTTGCTGTTTGTAGATATTTAGAAAAAAATCTGATTGATCTGAGGACACAATACTATTATTTCTAGAGGCTTAACGTATTTTTTTTTTACATAAATTCGTTAACCCAAAAAAATAGCTACTACATGACGGCGAGCATGTGCTCGCCGTCCGTCATTTTTACCCATCCGAAATCCGGAACCCTATACTTTTTTAAATTACTCTTTGATCCGGAGTCCGGACTAAGCTAGTAAGGTGTATGTACGCCAAGCTTGTGGATGTGGATGCCCTGTTTGTGAGGGGTGCTTGGGAGAATTATGCCAAGTATCAATGTTATTCTATGGTGTCAATCGATAGTGATTCGCACACAACACTAAATTATATGTCAGTGTTGTATGTTATATTCTGTCAACTGTCAACGTCATACTCTTTCTAATCTGTGTCAACGTCAACAGACTTTCAAAGAAGTTTAATTTTATTTGCTCGTAAACCAAGGAAAATCTTTTTTTACAAAAATGAATAAACACAAAGACAATATATTTGCTGAAAAATTTCGATTACTAAGCAGCCAGGGATCTGCTGAGGATATTAATTGGACGTCCAGTGAATCCAGTGAATTTGAAAACTCAATAACAAATGCTGATAAAGTATGCAGTTTATCTATTAAGAAACCAAGGAAAAGAAAACGGAAACAAAAGGTACGGAAGAATATTTCTAACTTAGACATTACTTTCGTAGACGTATGTAAAGACAAAAAGTACGCAGTTCATAAAAATCGCGAAGATTCTCAATGCTTAAACGAAGAGAATAATACTTCACCTATTCTGGGAAAATCTGTGTATTTCCCACCTTACAAGTGCAAAAAAGAGCCTACATCTCCCATAATATCATCTACTGAATTAATTCCGCAACAGAAAGGGGAAATCCTTTTAAAAAGTCCAATTTTGGTACTCAAAACAATGTCTCCTAAATTATCACCAAAAGTAAGAAAGAAACTGTTCAAAAAAGATTTAAAATTCAATGAAAATGATGTAAATAAACTGCAGTATAGAAGTAAATCTACAAACATTTGCTTAAATAAAGGAAAATCAATTGCTAAATCAGAATACTTTGAGAATGCTAGTAAGAGTTATGAAAATAATTTAAAAGTGGATTACTTAATAACAAATGACAATCAGGATAGTAATGCACATTATAAAGACAGATGTGGTATAAAAATTGAAAATAAACTATTCAATATCAACACAGTAGAATCTATAGAATATTTAAAAGATGATGAAAATAATGAAAATGTTTGTACCATTCAAGAAACACCAGAATTAGACAATCTTGATGATAGCAGTGCAATGCTTAAGACTTCAAGTTTAGAATTAGTTAAAAAAGTCAAAACTTACTTTGACAATCATTTTAGTTCAGAAAATGCTTCACAGCTGTCCATCAGTGACGCACCAACACAAAAGAATAGTTCTAAAACAAGCGATGACATTGAAATTACTAACACAATTACTCCAGTGGTGTCCAATAGAAATAGCGCTGAAAGTGTAAAGGAAGAAATAGATAATAATGATGTAAACAAGAAAGAGAAAAAGTTGCGATACAAAAAGGATGGATTAGCGTATCGCTTAAACAATTTGCTCAAAAAACAGGGAGCTAGTGTCTCACTCTGGCAACATGAACGTTTTTTGGCAGCAAATTCAGACTTTGTAGTTCCAAAAGGAGAGTTCCTAGCATTTCGCATTTGTAAAACACACTTCAAATATGGAGTCTGTTTATTAGAAGCAATGGATATGAATGACGATAACTTTATAATAATAATAAATAGAAACTACGCCTCTAATAGCAGCATGATGAGTGGCACAATTTTTAAATTATATGAACCTTATCAATTTTTGGATTTCAAAAGTAACTGCAAAATCATTATAAATGTATATAAATTCGAATGTATGAACATTGACAGCTAGTTACTACTGCATTATACGTGACTACATTCACCATTGCAAAGGTTTAGGGTTAGGGTGGTTTAGGTTATCTTGTCTGTATCATGAGTTTATTTGTCATATAAAAAACAAAGATAACACAATGATGCTATAGTCGCAGAATCATCAGAGCAATGAACAAGCTGATATCAAACAATTTAGCTTAATTATAAGAATAATTTACGATATTACGTTTTGATAAATAAGTAAAGCTATTGTTTATTTTAAATTGTTTTTTTAATTACCATCACACCATAAATGCTGTGGTCATAGCTCACTTATACGGCACCACACTGGAACAGCATCCGAAAAACATTTATATATGTAAAGGCTTAAAAGTCCTGTTCCATAGATATACTTTAGAATGACCGACGAAAATGGCGGCAAGCTAACTTGTCTTTGCAATGTATATCTACAAAGCATGGCTCTAAGGCTATACATTGAAAAAATTCATACTCCTTATACTGAATTCCTCCAGGGACTTTCCATGACTACTATATCATCGGAAAATCGAAGATGAGTGATGTACTCGCCGTTGATGTTGATGCCGCGTCCTGTCCAGTCCAGTGGTTTAAAAAACGTCTTCCAACGCAGTGGTAAACAGTTTCGGAGATATTACATCTCCCTGCCTTACCCCTCTGCAGTTGGATAGGTTTCGTATACTGATTCTGTACACGAAGCGACGTGGCGCTCTCATACAAGCAAAGTGGCCGGTTATACTCATCAGTCTTCTGTATAACCTGCCGCAGCGTAGGTATGTATCGGTCTACGGTACTGAAGCCTTTACGGAAACCGGCTTGTTGGGGAGGCTGGAAGTCGTTAAACCTGCGCGCGAGACGATTCGTGATGAGCCTCGAAAACAACTTGTAAATGTGGCTCAAAAGCGTGATGGGTCTGTAGTTCTTCAACAAGTTTTTGTCACCCTTTTTCAAGAACAACACCAAGCCTCTCCACGCTTGTGCCGTTGTGTACCCTCGAGAATTTTATGTACCTACCTTTTGTGTCGTCCAAACACTTGTATTACGATAAATCAATGTCATTAAATGCAGGGTTGTATGTATATTGAATAATCTATTAGAAGGATAATGTATTGGGCTAGCGTAGTGGTGTAATGGCCCAAACTCCTCATGTGTTTCTCCCATGTAGGAAATCCTGTGCCCAGCAGTGGGACGTATTTACACACGAGTCGATACACTGCGGACTATCAAAATCAAACAAAACGGAGGAACATCGCAGTATAGAATAGACGGTAGCTGCGGACAGCTGCACTGATACAGCACTATGTACCAAGAGCGAACTAGATGTTTGGCGCCAGCTCTACCGTAGCCTATGGACGCTCGTAGCACCTTTGCACTACTCCCGTTTGTAACCGTAGTATATAGACGCTCGTAGCACCTTGGGCGCTACTCACGCGTTATAACCGTAGCATATAGACGCTTGTAGCACCTTTGCACTATTCACGCGTTAAACGTAGCCCGTAGACGCTCGTAGCACCTTGGCACTATATATATACTCACGCGTTGTTACCATAGCATATAGACGCTCGTAGCACTTTTGCACTACTCATTCACGCGTAACCGTAGCCTGCAGACGCTCGTAGCACCTTTGCACTACTCATGCGTTGTTACCATAGCCTATAGACGCTCGTAGCACCTTTGCACTACTCACGCGTTGTTACCATAGCATATAGACGCTCGTAGCACCTTTGCACTACTCACGCGTTGTTACTATAGCATATAGACGCTCGTAGCACCTTTGCACTACTCACGCGTTGTAACCGTAGCCTATAGACGCTCGTAGCACCTTGGCTTGGACACTACTCACGCGTTGTTACCGTAGCCTGTAGACGCTCGTAGCACCTTGGGCACTACTCACGCGTTGTTACTATAGCATATAGACTCTCGTAGCACCTTTGCACTACTCATGCGTTGTAACCGTAGCCTGTAGACGCTCGTAGCACCTTGGCTTGGACACTACTCACGCGTTGTTACCGTAGCCTGTAGACGCTCGTAGCACCTTGGGCACTACTCACGCGTTGTTACTATAGCATGTAGATGCTCGTAGCACCTTTGCACTACTCACGCGTTGTAACCGTAGCCTGTAGACGCTCGTAGCACCTTGGGCACTACTCACGCGTTGTTACTATAGCATATAGACGCTCGTAGCACCTTTGCACTACTCACGCGGTGTAACCGTAGCCTGTAGACGCTCGTAGCACCTTGGGCACTACTCACGCGTTGTTACTATAGCATATAGACGCTCGTAGCACCTTTGCACTACTCACGCGTTGTAACCGTAGCCTGTAGACGCTCGTAGCACCTTGGGCACTACTCACGCGTTGTTACTATAGCATATAGACGCTCGTAGCACCTTTGCACTACTCACGCGTTGTAACCGTAGCCTGTAGACGCTCGTAGCACCGCTTTGTTATAAGTTTAACGTGTCTGTCTATGGCATCGTAGCTCCTAAACGAATGGGCCGATTTTGATTCGTTTTTTTTGTTTGAAAGCTGATGGGATTAGGATGGTTCTTAGCTATAATTTATGAAGATCAGTACAGGCGTTTGATGATTATCAGCTCATTTTCTACATCTTTAAAGGGTTTTACTAACTTTCACAGAGCTGATTAATTTGAAATATGGTGTACTGTCTCTTCGGTGACATTCCCATGACATACTAACCTTGAGCTGAACAATCAAAGAGTCTGCGGGATCCCTAATTCTTCATAAACTTACAGCAGATATAGCAGCGTGTTTGGGCTCTTATGAATAGTCTTAATGAGATGGTGTTAGATAGATGATTGATGAGGTCGAGGTTACTTAAAGTTTTTAATTTTTAAAATGTAACTTGTAATTGGTATTCAAAATACCTGACACTGAGGTATTTTGTAGTTTGTTTTTCAAATACTTATCAAAAGTAATTTTGAGAATACGATGAAGGTTTTTTGTTAAGGAGTCATAATCATCATCGCCAACCTGTATAGGTCCCTCTGCTTTGCACAGTCCTTCCTACATAGGAGAAACACATGAAGAGCATAGGTCATAAGTGCCACAATACTACCACGCTGGTCCAATGCGCGTTAATAGGTTAAAGCGGTTGCAGTAACAACCGGGACCAACGGCTTAACATGCACGACGAAGCACGGAGGAGCTCACATTACAAATTTTGTTTGACCCATCCGGGATCGACCATTGTCAGAGTTTATTTTCGTAATCGAAACCAGAGCGCTGAAACCAATACGCCACCCGAGCTTCTACTGCCAACCGCACAATAACTCTTCTGTATAGAGGTCCCTCTGTAACATTCCAAGGAGGATGACGGCCGTTGGGGCGGAAAGGTCCTCGAGTGGCGGCCGCGTACCGGGAGACGCAGCGTTAGTAGACCCCCCACAAGGTGGACCGATTTTCTGGTTAGGGTCGCGGGAAGCCTTTGGATGAGGGCAGCGCAGGACCGATCGGTTTGGAGATCCGGAGAGCTGTGGGCGTCTCTCGGCTGATATGATGATGGTAGAGGTCCGCCTAGTGAATGGCTTTGATGATTCGTTAGCTTAAAAGCATAACTGTACCTAACTAAAGTTATTTTAATAGCGCATCCTTTATATGCCCCTGTCATTTTATATTAGATACTTTACAGCCAAACCCCTACGCTTGCGCCGTGCCTCCCCAGCTTGCCCACTCCTGCCTGTCGTGCTCCTTATTTTTTGTCTTTTTATCTACGTTTTTTAAATAAATATCTCATCTAAATATCCAAAATACTAATAAATACTATTCATACACGTTCGGATCTAGTATCTAGCACAAAGTTAGCATAATTGAGAGCTTGTATTATAGATACCTACCTGATAACCAAGAAATATTGTTAATAGTATGCAGCAGTACGTATAATTATTATTAATAATAATAAATAGGTAGATACCTACACAGACGTGACAGAAGTATTATGACTTTTAATTTTTATCAAAAACGTCGCAGTTATAAAGTTTTACCCCAAAAAAAGGAGAGCGCGAAGCTTTCAAAATTGGCAACACCGGGGAAAATCTTTCAGGTGCTACCTTTTCCTGTAATTTGTATGGTAGTCGATATTTTCAACAAAGCTCCGTAATACTGTTACGTAGGCAGGTGTGCGGTAATTATTGCGTGTTACATCCTACTTACAAACATAATTATATTTCTCAATCAACATATCTGAAGGACCATTTTGTTTTTTTTTAAATATTAGTTTGACGTAAAACGTGCTTAGTTTTTTGTGTGAAAGTGGTTGAAAATCGTAAATTTTGTGATGTTTTACGAACTAACAGGAATTTATTGATCTGATATCAAGTAGGGTATTTTATCGTATCGCAGGTAAGTTTATTTTTTTATAGATATTAGATTCAATTTTTTTTATCGTTAAATAGCTGAATTAATTAAACCTTACCGGAAAGATAATACAACAACATTAAATAAATGAGAAATCGTTTATTTACGTCGATACATAGACCTACGTCGCAAAAGAAAATACTATGTTTATTTTTATTTTGTATTTTTATCACGAATAATGATGTTTTATTTAGTAAACTTAGTATTTATTTGTAAAGTAATAAAAACAAAAAATAATTGTAGGTAATGTAATGTAATATTGCCTTTATTTTTTTTTCTTTGTCTGCTTTATTATTTATAATTAAATATTGAATGATAGTACCTAGTAAGGTACTGTCATTCAATATTAAAGACCTATGTCAAATAGTATTGCAACAAAATTTATCAGTTAACATGACTTTTAATAGATATTATCTTAGCATCTTTTGTACAAATACGTAAATTGATTGGTTGGTTTCCTGATTGGTATCTTTCTGAAATATACCTGTATAGAATATTGCCATAGATCAAATAATAATTATCATCCTTCCTTGATATACTACCAGTGCGAGATACTTTGTACTGTCGATAGCACATCAAAATTGTAACAGTTGCTAGTTGTTGTTGTTGTGGTGGTTGTTGCAGTTGTTGTATTGTGGTGGGCAGCTTGTTTGTCATCTCGTTGTATAAAAAAAAAAGTTCCAAAAAAAAAAAGTTCGACCTTGAGAGCGCCCTTACTCAAATCGTAATAGAGGCGACTTTCGTAGTGCAGCTGTTACAGTTGACGTGCTATCGTGTCTACAAGAGCCAAATGGCGACGTAGTTGATATTGATATTCTCTGAAAAGAATAGTACAGAATAAAAATTTACTCCGCACACACAATACAAATATAGAATTAAGTTACTGACAAAAAAGTACATAAAATAAAACAAAATATTAAATTATGAAAACTATATTGTGGCACTGCAAACTTTAAGCGGAAATTACAAAAATGTGTAGCATTAGGTCGGGACGTGGTAAAACTTTAGATATGAGGTTAGGCTAGAATTCTGGGGCCTTACCACCATCTTTATTAAAGCGATTCATATTCCGCTCGTTTCAGTATTGGTTCCTAAACTGCATCGCTGTCATAGTCGTAGATAGCGTCGTAGTACGAATTAACGATTCTACTCAGTTTAGGTCCTAATCTGGATCGCGTTAAAAGATGGTGGTACGGGTGCTGATCATTTTTAATTGTGTGAGTGGTTCCGGCGAAACATCGAGGTGGAAGTTCACCTCGGTTTTTCAGTGTATGCAAGCCCCACAAGCACGGGATGGTGCGGCAGTGTTATTCCTAACCCGAGATTAGCTACTAAAATAGGCTTCCTTTTGATCCCAATATTGCCCCGCGCGAAGTTAGAAGGGGTCCATTAATCCAGCTTTGAAGGAACTCAAGTTATACGCACAGCTTATAAGCTTGGAGCTTGAGTTTCAATTCTAACAAAACTTGCTATGATTAAGCAAGTTAACACGTTGGTGGACAGTAACACCCACAGGCGTTCTAAGAGTCTAAAATGGTATGACAGTACGCCGCACGACGTCAACATTTTTGTTTGTGTAAAATCACAACGCCTGCCGGCGATGCAATTTCAATACTAGAATAAGGAATGGCACTTTTTAGTGTCACCGGAGGAGTGATTGCCATCGACATACTGTCACTACGTAGCGTCGAAAAATTTCCCTAAAAAAATGTACTACTACGCACACATTGAAAATTTTGGCGGCACCTCACACACACACTACGACTATAGGCGTCGTGTTTTTATACATTTCCAAAAATTTGACCAAATGGAAACTATTTCGCAACGAACAAAAAAAGAATCATCAATATCGGTTCACCCAGTCAAAAGTTCTGAGGTAATAAACATGAAAAAAAAACATACAGACGAATTGATAACCTCCTCCTTTTTTTGAAGTCGGTTAAAAATCCTCTGACAACTAGCACTATAAAAAAACAAATAACAATATAATGTACATTTTAATGCGGGGTGGACTTATCGCTTATTATTAAGAGATCTCTTCTAGCCAACCCATAAATGTTATGTAAAATCTTATTAGTATCCGATTCTTCACAGCTTGGTAAAATTTTCTAGGATCATTTCCAATATTTTTGACAAGAAAAGTTGTATGAAAAGTCGTGCGACGAGAGTAGGTTACATACTAGGGCAAAAGTATATTTGTTTGATTGATCTAATCAGATAAATACAGACCCTTCAAGCTTTATAAAAAACTAGCGACCCGCCCCGGCTTTGCACGGGTGCAATGCTTATGTAAATATAATGCATGTACTATACATATTATACATATAAACCTTCCTTAAGAATCACTCTATCTATTAAAAAAACCGCATCAAAATCCGTTGAGTAGTTTTAAAGAACAAAGCATACATAGGGACAGACAGACGGCGGATAGCGACTTTGTTTTATACTATGTAGTGATACCCATGTTGCTTGCCTAACTAGAACCACCAAGGTAATCCATTTGGAATTATTTCAAATTACCATTATTTACAAAGTATCAAGGTGATGCTTACGAATGGATTCTAATTCTGTCAGTGTTTACATTACCGCAGTATTAATTACCCGTCCTATATATAGTTTAACGCGTGTGTAGGTACTACGGTCTACGAATTATTGCCTAGCGTTGCTGTAGCTGGCACCGTAGCTTCCAACTTCCCACAGAGCAAATCGTCATTGTCAAACCAAAATCTGCTATGCGCATGTTGATTCTGATCATTAATTTTAGCTCGTTTAAAAAAAAATACACCTGAAATTAAATATAATTACCATTTAATTTTTTATTATAATAAAAATCAAAGTAAGTAGGTACTTACTTATACATTAAAATCAAATTCATTAACTTTCTTTGTCTACACATCTAATTTTAAGTAAATTATAAAGCATCTCAAATTGCACACAGCAAATTTTGGTTTGACAACGACGACATAAGTAGTCACACTGGTAGCCGCGGCAGACCAAACTCGCTTGTCTCTTTTATAAGTCAGAATAGAGTGTGCGTAATCAAAATAATCGAATGGGAACTGTTTTTCTGTTAATTTAATAAATATATTTATAAAAATTATATCATCATTAGCCTATATACGTCCCTCTGCTGGGCACAGGCCTTCCCGCATGGGAGAAACACATGAGGAGTCTGGGCCATAACACCACCACGCTGGCCCAATGAGAATATACTTATAGACTAGGATAGGAACTCCAACATCAAACTGAATCTATGTCTGTGTTATGCGAAATGTCTTAAGAATTTTTATGGACTAAATAATAGGCTACCTTATCTATCGATCTTACTGACTAAACGTACATAAGTGTTAGGATTTTCACTATTACTTAGCCATCAATTCCCTAAAAATGATTGCTTAGTATCCCATGACCAAACTTTAATGGTTTTCTGCGACGACACCATGTCAGTCTGCCATGTTGGTTTCCCGCCTACTCATATGGAGGGCGTGTGTTGTGCGTTTATTTTTATCTAGTTGAACTACGCTTGAATAACATACTTATATGAAAAAAGAAATGTTTTCTGGCAATGGCTGCATTCCGTTTTGATCGAAAACTGCTCACGGCGCTAACAGTGCCGACGCGCGATCGGATTCGATTTTGGCGCTCATGACGCTGTTGGTGTGTGTGCTAACCTTTTGGAACGTTTTGTGAGTGCGCTCAATGACGTAAATTATCTCTAGTCTATGGACGTAATTGTTGACATCTGGCAGCAGAACATAACCTAAAAATTGTTTGTTGTCACTAGATTATAATAACTACTTACTATTGAAAAATGTTACTATGAAACTATTGAAAATATTGATAAAAAAAATATAATTATAGTGTGCTCACAGTCCTGGTGCTTTTTTTCTGAGCATTGGAGAACTATTGGTGACGTCATTCTTGACGTCACAACAGTTAGTGTAAGCACGAATTGAAATGATTTTTAGTGCGCTCACAGCGCTGAGATCTTAATATACCCAATGTTGTATGGTTCTCACTTGTTCCATTGGATATTGTCCCATGGAACTACTGATACTTTTTATCCTCACTAGTTCCATTGCCTAGTGTAATGGAATTACTATCTCTCAAGCGATGATAATTATAGCGGGACCCTACGGTCCCTAAAGGGCTTCCAAACCATCCATACAGGTATTCCCTGTTCCATTGATACACGATACACGATCTATAGTTCCATTGCACTTGGCAATGCAACTAGTGAGAATAAAAAATATCAGTAGTTCCATGGGACAATATCCAATGGAACCAGTGAGAATCATTGCCAATGTCAATGTCAAGATGGATAGAATAATACCTAACAGTTCATCATGGAACTACCTACATCTGTGCATCTTGGCAACTGGTAGTGTGCCTATCTATAGAGTGATTTATCCTTAACTATGTCAACCGTAAACTATTGCGTTTACTCCTTATTAGGTAAAGCGGACTAGGTAACGTGTGGTTTCTACACAGGCTTTTTATGATATTAGTAGGTACGTATTCAGATTAGAAGACTATCTAAGGCCGCGGCTTACTCGAGTTCCTTGTCCACTTTTAAACGTGTTTTTCATGAAGGTTGTTGTTTTGTTATAGATCAACCAACAATGGACACACACGTGGATCGACGAGCGAGCTCGATGTTGTTGGGTGCCGCAGTATTTCTGTCATTTTTAAATTTAGGTAAATCCTGCTAAATATTAAGATTGATTCTGTATTTTTAACACTTCACAAAAGAAGAGTCATACATCATTTCGTCAAACTTCGTATTTTTTTAAAGTATAGTAATTTTGTGATCGATTGCACTCTATTATTAAAAAAGCGAAAGCAACTCTCTCTGTCTGACAATCTGTTGCGTTTTCACTTCCAAACCGCTGTTCTGATTTAGATGCAATTTGGCATAGTGATTACATCCTGAGTAAGGACATAAGCCGCGAGCTGCCACTACTAGGAATATAAAATCCACTTTCAAACACGCTAGCTATTAAGTGCATGAGGTTTGTTTCTTCGAGAAAGAATCTGCTGCGACGCCTGTGTGTGGGACGCCTAGCGCCTGGTCATAACGGTACTGGGAATACCCACTAAAGCTCCCTTGTAACTCCACTGCCCTTAGATTATGCTAAAGTAATTTTACTAGCCGACGCCTAGATGCCCTGGCAACCTGACCATAAGGCTAGGTTTCGCGCCAATGGAGTAATGGCGCCAAGGGACTCTGTGTAATCACAGAGTCCCTTGGGCAATCCCAGAGGTCACAGAATATGTAATGGATGCGTGGAGGCCACACACGCATGCATTGGTTAAATCAGCCCGAGCAAGTGTCAGTCGGTCTGGGCATGCGCTGGTTTAATTTTTGACGTACTCGAGGCTTTATAACGAGCAAACTTACAACGCGGCAGCGCCGTCACATTGCTCGCAATGTCTGTATCTGTCTAGGTGCAAGAAAGACTGGCGATCATCACCTGCCTCTTCACGCCCACTCGCTTATGCCGGAAAGGGGCCGATAGAGCATCCTCTTCCCGCTGCCTCCTGCGTGAGCACAGACTCGCAGAAGAACGCGACTGCATATCCTCTTCGTTACCAACCATGAATCTTATTACTATGGTTGGCAGCTGACCGCGGCAAGTGAAGTGTCACCCTAACACGCGCATTTTTATCTATTTTAGCGCACAGCATAGACTGCTTCAAATGCGTCTCGATGGACGGCAGCTTCTCCGCCTGCGATGACCCTTTCCACAACAACCACTCCCTCCAAATGTTGGAGTCTCCCTGCATGGGGGGCAGAAAAGGAAGAGACGGGTTATTCCCCGCCACTTCGTGTATAAAGATCGCCGGGGTTTTTGGTGAGTAACAGTTTATAAGATAAGTTTATTCCTAATGGTACGTGGTTACGTAGCCAACTCAAGAAAAACGAATGAGAATCAAAATATTTTATTCAACTTTCTTCTTCAAGCCACGTTTGAAGGAAGAAAAACGCGCGCTGCTAGAGAGTTCCAACTTTGGAAGTACGGCTAATAACGAATGTGGATTACGATGCAAAATTGCTAACACATGAAAAGCTCGGACTATTTATTTATTTATTTTTATTGCTCTCCACAAGTAAATCAAGGTGTTACAAAACTTTTTGGAACATTGTGGGCCCTGTAGGGCATGACAATAGTATTTAATTGGGGCTTACATAACTCTATAACCAAGATACAAAAACATTATAATAACATGCACCCCCATTATAATTATAAATATATTATGAACTTATGAACTATCATTATTATCACTATAGATTGCGTAATTGTTATATAATTCTAATTCTATTTAATGTACATATTATGTTCCTATTGTATCAATTTCACATACCTACAATAAAATCAGAATACTTTATACAGACTATAGAATACTACAACAACAACTACAACAGACTATAGAATACTTTGAAACGATAGCATGTAGTTTTTTCGCGACCAACAGGTTGTAAGCGCCCGTGATTTTCATAACGCTGACGCGATTTGTTCTAGTAACGCTGGCAAGCGACTGAGTAAGTGTAGCCCAATCGCCACACTTGAACGGAACAAGTAGTGGGTGGTGGCGTCTCTATGCTTTATGCATCGCAATGACACGACCTACGCCCTGCGTCATCTGATATAATATTAGATGTTTGTGTTGCAGATGACTCGGGAGAGACCATCACAGTGCGAGGTTGTGGCCTTGACTCCGGCACTGTGACCACAGATACAGAAATCATTAGGATGTCTCATTGCGGCCGATTTTATTATAATGAGAGGTAAGATAGTCATCATGTCGGCTATTATAAAGGTACGAACATTTCTTCACGATGACGCATATATTGATGTTTGTGTGTTTATATTATTGTATTATAAAAAACCATCTACAAGCCAGCATTCGAGGGCGAGCCATTTGGCCCGCGTGCCATTGGGATGTACCGAGGCCGTCCCGGGCCGAATGGTACGATCGTGAATCCACCTTAAGATAAGAAGAGATGTGCTCTTCTGACAGTCACGTGCTAACTTGACTTGGAGGCTGTGACTTCCACAATATAACTGCATGAAGGAGTCGAAGAATTTTAATACGCCAAGGCCAATCCCTGAATGGGTCAATCCCCCACCGTTCGGTTTGCCCGTGCCCACATGAAATGGTACCGCCGACTCCCATTTGGTCAGTCAGCGCTAGTATTCTGCCTCTTCTGCGGCATCTTATTACTTTACCTCTCTCTCTCTCTCTCGCCTACTCCGGACCTTGTGCCATCTAAGCGTGACGTCCCGTAGCTGCCTAAAGTTCACCTCCGTTCCCACGAGGTCGCGGTAACAAACTGTGCCCAGTTTGAGCGCCTTCACATTGTCTAAAAGAGCCCAATGCGCTTCTCCGCAGATTTCACACCGACAAAGCGTGGTGTATTTTCTCTACCTCACTACCCTAGCAGAAGCGTGATCCCACTTCTAAAAGCTTCCTGCAATGTAATCTACTTCTAAAGGCAACCGTGACCAGTCAATGACTGGGAGGTTCTATAGTCGGCTCCACTCCAGTCGCCATGAGCCGAAAGAGCTTCCTCCCCTTGTCCGTTGTATCCCAACGCACTTGCCATTCGGCGTGGACGGTTTTTTTTAAAACAATTAGATGAGAAACAAGCTGACGGCCAACCTGACATATAAAATAACAAGGAAAAAGTCACTCGGCATTGCAGGTGCGTTGTTATCCTGAGGCCCAAGCAAGATGAAATGCCTTCCATGCCCAGTGACATCAAAAATTTGTGAACTGTCACACCTCTGTGCTTCGTCGTGTTTTTACTGGTTTTTACTGCAACCGCTTTAGCTCACCGAACCTCTTTGGGCCAGAGTGGTAGTGTTATGGTCCAAACTGCTCGTGTGTTTCTCCCATGTAGGAAAGCTTGTACACATCAGTGGGACGTCTATAGGCTGGTGATCATGATGACCAAGGTATTATTTCAATGTCAAATGCAATGTTTCTACCTCCAGGTACGTCCATGGCTGCCTCCAAAGCTGTAACGACGCAGACGCCTGCAACTCCTCACTTAAAGTCAATATGACTTGGTTTATTTACCTCGTAACGTTGACACTCATCACGCTGTTATCCCGAAGTTAACAAATATTTGGTGCTAACTAAATAGTTCAACGGAACGCGTGTTGAATTCAATAGAAATTCTCAATTGCTCTTAAAATAAGATCATCTTAGAAACCGAGTACGCGCCATTTTGACGCCAGTAAAACTGCAACTAGGTATAACTCATGTTGAAATTAAGTTATCAGCCTCTCTTTCATTATACTGCAATTAAAAAGGGATAAAATACTTTTAGAAACGTCAAATTACATGATACTTGTATGGATGAAGCATCCACGTTTGAATTATTTGAATCAGTATGTTTTTATGAAACTGGCCACCATTCCCTTCAATCCGAAACACAGCGAACTGTTTCACGGCTGAAATAAGAAAGGCGCGGTGGTACCTACCCAGACAACCCTACATACGGGCCTACGTCCTGTTATCTTTGCCTACGGCCCTAGAAAACTACTATATTTTTTTGTTATTTTATAAACGCCAAAGATGATGTCACCTGCCATCTTCGAATCGTATTTTAGTGAAAGAGTAGCACTGAATTTAAATTTAGTTTTAGTACTTGCACAGCAGAGTTATGTTATGGCTCTGTTTGCTCGACACACATAATACACACCTACTTAATCAGGCAATTTATACAGTCGAGTTGAAATCATTTGTGTCATATAAAATTCAAATAAAACTCGCCATTATTTTGGGGTAATGTCATTCAACTAGCAACATTATTCGTAGCTTTGTGTTCAATACAGGAGCTAGGCCTACATCCGTATTTTACTCAAATATACTTGACTATTACAGTAATAATAAAGTTTTTAAATAAAAATTATTTCCAAAAGTAGAGCTTCATTCAACGGTATAATTTTTTTTAAAAACTAAAGCTAAAATGGCGAAAAATTCAAACTTTAAATTTTTGCGCCAATTTCAAGAGGTTATCGTCACAGATTACAGGGTTGTGCCTTTCGTTTTGATCGATTACTGCTCACGGTGCAATCCGGTGCATAATCATAAAGTGCCAAAGCGCAATCCGATTCGATGTTCGCGCTCACGACGCTAAATAGTGTGCTAACTTTTTGGAACGTTTTGTGAGTGTGCTCAAGGACGCAACTGTGACTGACATCTGACAGCAAAACATAACCTAAAATTGTATGTGATAAACGATATCGCTCTTCTTTAATCTTTATTGTCACTAGATTACTAGGTACTCACCTATTTATTAAAAATTTTGAAAAGAAAATTAGATAATAGTGTACTCACAGAGCTGAGTTTTTTCCTGCGCACTGTGAGAACTATTGGTGACGTCATTCGTGACGTCACAGCAGTTCATGTGAGACGAATTGAAACGGCTTTTAGTTCCCTAACAGCGCTTTGAGGTCCAATGAGCGTGATTCGGAATGTACCCTAGAGTCACACTTACACACGACAGTATTGTATTATGTATAGGTATTCGCAACATTATCATCTAAAATTCTAAATAAATAGAGCGATCTAATTGAAATCAGCACGCGAACACACTTCGAATTACATAAGGAGGAGATGAATAAATGTCCAATAATATTGACCTAAAATATGTACCTACCTACTTAGTTATTAAAATTAATTTTCAATTGACACACGCTGTACAATTTTCTAGTTGGTGCATCTAGAGGCTAATAAACATAGGTAAGGCTACAAGAAATAGGTAATCTTGAGTAAGATTTTTTCTGTTTTTAAGATAATTAGTTTCGTAAAGGACTAGTTACGAAACGCAAAATTTCCTAGTATTTTTCGAATGGTAGATTCGTAATTACAATATTTAAATATAATTACAAAATTAATAATTTTAAGTAACCCCCCGCGTCATTAATCATCTATCTAACACCATCTCATTCAGACTATTCATAAGAGCCCAAACACGCTATATCTGCTGTAAGTTTCTGGAGAACTAAGCATTTCGCAGACTTTTTGATGGTATAGGATCAGCTCAAGATTAGTATATCTAGGGAATGTTACCGAAGTGACAGTACACTAAATTTGAAAACAAACGGATCTGTAAAAGTTAGTAAAATCCTATTATCATGTTAAAAATGAGCTGATAGTCACCAAACGTCTGAACCGATCTTCATAAATTATAGCTAAGAACCATCGTAGTCACATCAGCTTTCAAATAAAAAAACCCGAATCAAAATCGGTCCATTCGTTTTTAGGCGCTACGATGCCACAGACAGACACGTCAAACTTATAACACCCCTCTTTTATCGTCGGGGGTTAAAAATAATTAACAGAAGAATATTTCTATCGTTATATTTTCGCGGCATATTCATAGTTTTATCGTTAAGTTATTTTATACTGGCACATTGAAATCAACGTCTATTAGGTCTGTTAATATTTGCTATCCCTTACATTATTGAGAGAAAGAGATGTACTACCGATATCACATCAATCGTAACAGTTCGACCTCAGATCATAGAAATAAGAGTTCGACCTTAACACCGCCCTTAATTCGCTTGTCATAGAGGCGGGTTTCGTAGTACAACTGTTACACTTGATGTGCTGTCGTCTGTACTAGCTGTAGGAGATGTAGGTACAGTCGACCACAGAAGTAGCTTAACACTTTAGTACCATGTCGTTCCTACGCTCGTACATAATAGTTGCTACCGTACCTCATACCGTACTGTATTGATGCTATAGTCGTTGTGACATCGTACTAAAGTGTTCAGCTACTTCTGTGGTCGACCGTACATATAAACGTTTCAATTTAGTATGAGACAGGCCCTAATTCTGGTAAATACATGCTAAGTCTAAATTTAAGTTCAGTGCATTTCTTTCTATCAAAAGAAATACGAAAAGGATGGCTGTCATATAATTTGACATTTAGAAACGTGCGTTCAATTTTCGACCTTATTGAACGTGATAAAATGCAGTGTTTCATGCCGTCTAAAATTGTCTATGGTTTCTTAGAAATTATCTAAAAAGTGACAGCTCTAAACAGATTCTTGCTATCTTTTTCCTATTACTTATTGCGAGAAAGAGATATACTGTACTTAAATTTAGAACTAAAGTGTGTTCCCAGAATTAGGCCCACAGTCTGTGCCAAGAGTAATTTTATTTTGGATGTGCTATGGATTTAGTATGTAACAACCCTATACTTACATTACTCTTTGTAACAACCTACAAAGTGCTTTTAAAATAAGGTAAAGTTACTGATTGGCGAGTGAAGTGTATTAAGGTTATTTTATTTATGTAAGTACCTACTATTACACAAACTAGTTTTATAGTACCTACCGTGCGCTCTCTATTTTAATTTTAAGTTTTATTTTGTATTTCTATTGTAAATGAATTTAATTCTTTTGAAGAAATAAATGTCTCAAACCGTAAACCGTAATCAGAATCGGACCCAATTCACCACGATGCTATCAATGTGACAGGCGAATTACGCTAGAGCCTACTTCATGCTTTAAATTTGGAAAAAATTACAATAATAGGGTAGTTGACAACTTTTTTTTTATTTCATAAATAAGAAGTTTATAACTCCTAAAGAAATATTGCAAAAGAAATAGTATGTCTAAGATAAATAGTTTCACAGATATAGTGGTATGTTTAATATGTTGCGGCGCAACGTCCAAAAACGCTCCATAGCAAATCTACGGAACAGGTGACGTCACATGTTCCCATATTACTAAGAAATGTATGGGCATACTGACAAAATTAATAATAACTATATATTTAGTATGTTTTTATTAATAGTTGTCATAATAATAGTTGTTTTAATTAATGTCAGCTATCTAATATCATTAACATTTTTGATAAATTTTGAAAAAATATAAATGACAATTTTTTTATTTTCAAATCAGTACAATTTCAACAATATTCCATATCTTTAGGTAACAGTAGCGTATATTTTCCGAATTTGTAAAAAATAGCGCCAGTTTCAAACTTAGGCAACATCCCAATTGTATAATTACCTACTGTTGTAGGCCCTACCTATATTTAATCTAAAGCTAAACTTACCGTGAAGCCCACGAGACATTAAGAATAGGCATGGCAGTGCATTCGGCCAAGTTTCTGGTGATTATTTTTAAGTAGGTACCTACCAATTTTGAAGTAGGTACAAACAAAACACATGAGGGGATTGGGCCATAACACCACCACGCTGGCCCAATGCGGGTTGGTGGGTTAAAGCAGTTGTAGTAACAATCGGGACCAACGGCTTAACGTGCCTTCCGAAGCACGGAGGAGCTCGAGATTATAAATTTGATTGACCCATCCGGGGACCGACCATGGCGAAAGTTGCTTTGTTTTTCGTATCGAAACCAAAGCGCTCAAACCAATACGCCACCGAGCTCCTCAAACAAGCAATGTTTATTAGTAAATTAATAGGATTAATAAAATTAAATTTTAATTGATCTTTACATAAGAAGTTGTCATTATTTCTCACATTATATTCTACGATTCTACCTATTTATAAATTTTTCATTATGCACGTAGTAATATTTTTCTTACTTCTTTCTAAATTGTATCAATAGTTAAATTAACAGTCGCGGCTAATATGATGATGGTGAATATAATGTATAAATTGTAGCATAATTTATTTTGAGAATATGTCATATAGGGGAATCATTCAATACACCTCTTAACTACTTACTTCCACTAGGTATGATTTTATCATGTTATAATATAATGTTAGTATTCTGTTTTTGAAAAATTAAAATACCCTATATAATATAGGTACGTTTTTTTCTAAATGTAGGTAATTATTATACAATTTTATTTCTTTGAAATAATGCAGCCAATTTTATAATATTTCATAGAAATGTCATGGAATTATCAAATGGATAAGATGTACTTATTTGAAAGTGGCAAACCATTTCTATGAACTAATATAGCCCATGTTTTAATTTCAGGCACCAGCCTGTATATTTACAAATTTTATAAAGTTTTTTTTATTAAGTATTTTACGTAATTTCAACTAAATAAATATGTAATATTATCTAATAACTAAAAAAAAGTTATTATAAAAAGGTAACATTTATAAACATAATACAGAACAGTAGTTTCACGCTTTTATAACTATTAAAGTGTATTTTTTAATGATTAATTTGTAACTCAAACAAAAAAAATCCTTTTTTGCTTTTCTGCACACGAACAGTTTTTAATTTGTTAATTAGTTATGTTCTCATGTAAGTGACAATGTAATGTCTTTATGAGAATAAAATTCTATTAACCTAAATATAATCAAATATAATCATAATCAATGACATCAGCGTATGATTGATGTCATTGATTATGTATGATTATGACAAAAACTAAAATTGGCGGCCGTTCAAATGTTTAGCGCAACACAAATTGTGCACAACGTAACGTTTTTGGTTTTGCTTTGTAAAATACGTGATAAATTAGGGGTACCTAACATAAGCCCGAAAAATGTTTTACAGAATTTCATTTGACGGAATACTTTTCGATTATTTTCGTTCCGATTTTTTTTATATCGTGGCAATCACGTTTGCCACTGTATCGTTTTACCTATTATTAATTTGTTTTTTTTCGTTACTCCGACATTTTATTTGGTGGAAAAACATTTTACCGATCTTTGTTTGACCAAAGTAACGTTTGTTCGAAGTATTAAGGTCCCGAACATTCATTACACCGCTGTTTTATTTGTCAAATTTTCATTTCACTTTTACAGAATTTACATACAAGCATGTATTCGGCAAACATGCATGCAGTAAGCAAGTTAGCATGCATCCAGCAAGCAAACGTGCATGCAGCAAGCAAGCAAGCATGCATGCAGCAAGAAAGCATGCAGCATGCATGGCTTCTGTCACGACTCCGGCGCTGCGGGGCTCCGGCGGTCCCACGCGACCTTATCGTCACAGATGGTTTTCGCCCATCAGCCGCGACGGTGGTCGTCAAAACCACCTGCTCCTCAGCTCGCGGGCCGCCTCGCCCCTCTGCGCTTTCGCGGGCTTAAATTACACTCTAGGGGTAGGGCAGACAAGACTACGTGGAGTCGGTTTTGCAGCGATTCGTTTCTGTCACTGACACTGTATACCAACAGATGCCAGATTATGTACAGATTATTATGTCAATTGATTGTTATACCAAGTAAAGATTATATCAATCAATCATAATTTGAAATGTAATTATTGCGATATTTCGACGACCGGCTGGCCGAGTGGTCTGTACCCCAGGTTACTCGGTCAAGAGGTCCCGGGTTCGAATCCCGGTAGGAACAAATGTTTGTATGATGAGTACGAGCATTTGTTTACGAGTCATGGATGTTTATAAATTTATTAACGAGAGAGACGCTCCCTGTTTAGTAGTAATTAAATTACGAAGGTACCTACATATAACATAGCTTAAGCCAAATTATATTCAGAAAAATGGTGTGTTGGTGAAGTGAAAGTAAGCCAAATAAGTTATCTGGCAAATGAAAAATGTTCAAAGGATACTTTGGTCAATACAAAATAGGTATTTGTAAAAATCTGTAAAACGTAGTTTGGTGAAGTGATACTTATGTCAAATAATATTTCGAATTTCGATAATTTAAAAATCTGGCAAAAGAGAAGTTGGTCAACCGTTTTCGGGGAAATGAAAATCGAACAAGTAAATTTCGGTAAAGTAATCGGTTCCCATAAATTAGCTCGATCGGGGCCCTGGCCTTGCTCCAATTAACGCTCGATTTTGTTTACCGTCGAGAGAAGTAGCGTAAGTAATGATTAATGACTTACAAAATGTTTGTAAAACTAGAATTCTTCTACAAGCTGATAGATAGAAATATCTCTTTAAATCAAACAGTTTTTTCCCCTGTTGAAAGATAATTTGATTTATGTTTGAATTCCAATTACCTACATTTGTTTAGGATAATAGTTAGGTATGTTGAAATTGTTTATATGTGAATCTAAAAAAGATTGAAGAGATTCCTTCGTAGTAATTGCAATGTTTAGTATTGAACATGGTGATGGATACCTAGTCTTTGATGTAAGCATTTTATTTCATGTCACGGACATTGGAGATTAAGTGAAGTTTAGTAAACTAATGATAATATGGTTATAGCAGTACTCATGTATGGTGATGGTTATCAAGAATATTGCTAACTCTCTCTAACGTCCTGGGGCCTTACCACTTAAAGCGATTCATATTCCGCTCGGTTCAGTATTGGTTCCTAAACTGCATCGCTGTCATAGTCGTAGATAGCGTCGTAGTACGAATTAACGATTCTACTCAGTTTAGGTCCTAAACTGGATCGCGATAAAAGATGGTGGTACGGGTGCTGGCCGCGACATCACCGCACGTGAGTCCTGCATCTCGCGTCTCGGCAACCACTGCGCGCTGTCTCGATGTCGGCCTCGCAGCGCGTCGTCGTGACCGCGCAGTGGTTGCCGAGACGCCGCCCGCCGCCGCCCGTTCCCGTGGACAGCACCCGTGCCCGTACCACCATCTGTTATCGCGATCCAGTTAAGGACGTCAACTGAGTAGAATCGTTAATTCGTACTATGACGCTATCTACGACTATGACAGCGATGCAGTTTAGGAACCAATACTGAACCGAGCGGAATATAAATCGCTTTTATAAAGATGGTGGTAAGGCCCCTGACCGTAAGTTTATCAATTAGTGGTTGTGTTATGTTTGTAAGTAATTAGTAAGATGGAGCTATCAGGAAAAAAGAAAAAAAATTAGGCGCGATAGACGCTATTTTAGAGGACTACCCTACTTAACTTATTGGATTGGTATTTTCATTAAATTTAAATACCTACCAAAAATAAAATATATATAAAATGTATCAAAATGGATACTTTGTGCACCTAGTTGATATAAGTGAGGTAATAAAAGTATGTTTGAATTTTTTTTCTCTTTACGAGTATCTAATTATCATAACAATTTTATGAATTCAGATCGTGAAGTATTTTGATTTTATATTATATTAATAGATACTTACTATACTACCCTGCCTGTAACTTTAGATCTTGTTAATCTATGCTGTATCTAAGTTGTCTAAGTATTTTTAATTGTGTTATTGTACTATTGTTAATATTGTTATTCAACATGTCTTCGTCTCGTGGGCTTCTCAACTTTCCTACTTTTTTTCGCTTGGCTGTGACACGCTTTATTTAGGTGCAGTCTGAATTTAAGAGAAGTTTTAATAAGTGTGGATTTTGTGACAAAATAATTTCGTAAATAACTTCTAGAACCACTATACAGGATGTTAGGGGGACGCTTTCAGAAACGAAGGCAGGAGGCAGTGCTGGTCACTCTGAAGCCCTGAACACGACTTGCTAAAAAATTAATTTGAAATTGCGGAAAAAAATCAGCAGTTCCATACAAATAGGTCGCGTAGATATTACAATTTGTGCGCCTTCGTTATCGAGAGCGTTCCCCTCACACTCTGTATATACCTACTTCACAATCAACCGAAGCAGTACGTACGTAAATCGTATTAAGCGACTGCAGCGCCCCATTGTAAAGAACTAGTCAACAACTACTTTGTAGGATCGGTGTCTTAGCATATTATGTTAAGACGTAAGTTATGTGTTGAATGTTGAAAGAATGTTTGTTGGTTGAGAGATTGAATGACACAAGTGTTGCGTTAGGGCGTTTAATGGCCACTAAAAATAATACATAATTAATTAATTACAATACAATGTACAATGTGAGCGAAATGTAAGTAATGTAGAAGCTTGCTCGTACAACTTTTTATATGTATGTATATGGATTTCATAGCTAAACCCATACGATACCCCAGAGGGTGACGTTGAGTCGTTGTCGATACATGTATGGGCGAATTGTGTCCGAAACAGAATAATATCCGGGCTTTCCCTCCACCCCTTATGTCCACTTATAAGGAGACGAAATGTGTCTGTATCTATCACCTAATTTCTACTGGACAAACTTTTGTCCTCTCACTAGGGAGTTTGCCATGGGGGTGTTGTCAGTTGCCCGGGAGTGGTGGCAGAAGTTGACCGTGGAGCCGTCTCCTCCGACCGAGCCCTCTTCGGCGAACCAAGTCTTCCTCACATAGGTATGTACTCTGCGGTGGCCCAGTAGGTACCTAATCAGAATCAGAATCTTAATTCGCAAAGAACATGGTTCAACAATGTTGGTAGAATTACTATATTGGCTCTACATATTCTGTCATATCAGACATGCAAATTTACAATTTCACTAATTAAAATAGGTATTCTTATTCTCACAATCATTTCATTTTAAAATTTTATAATAATAACTGTGTCACATCTTTTAGGAGAGTAATAGAATTAATAATTTGAATACTTTTGTGAAAGGCACATTAGCATTTTTGAAATAAATGACATATTTTAAATAAATGTGATATTTCGACCTAGCATCGGAATAGCACAGCTAAGAAGGCCAGGGGCCTTACCACCATCTTTATAAAAGCGATTCATATTCCGCTCGGTTTAGTATTGGTTCCTAAACTGCGTCGCTGTCATAGTCGTAGATAGCGTCGTAGTATGGATTTAGCGATTCTACTCAGTTTAGGTCCTAAACTGGATCGCGATAAAAGATGGTGGTACGGGTGCAGCTGTGTTGTGTGAGTTGCCTACTTATTAAATCTTCTTGTTTAAAATTCGACTGTAACCTACCAAACTTACTATTTTTACGCTTCTTAATATAATATCATAGTTAGGTATGTACATAGGTAATAATAGATATATTTGTATAAACAAAAAAGTTGTAATGGCACGATGCATATTTTATGTAAACGTAGCTAGGTATACATAATAATAACAACACGCAATTAGAAACACGCGGCAGCTAACTTTGTGTCTCTGAACTCTGAACTCTTTGAAGAGTCTGAAGTTAGCACGAGACCACAGATCACTCACTATAAAGTGTCGCGTCGCAGTAGGCAGTCAGTATTCACTTCACGGCGTACGTGAACCTGGTTCATTGGTCACAGTGATTGCGCAGTGTGTACTGAGCAGCTGTCATGTGAATGTGACCAACTTCAGAGACGCAATATAATCTGGCGCGAGTTGGTAAATTATGTTATTTTTAAACTTAAATTATAAGGCACAATTAGGTAAATGTAATTTTATATAATGTAAAACTGAATGATTGTATTAACCCAAAGAATAATATTTATTATACAAATTGATGGAATAGAATTTGGTTTATTTTTGTATTGAAATGTCTCTCATACATAAGTTATACTTCAACCTAATAAACACATATAAACTAATATTAAAGACGCAAAAGTGAGTTTGTTTGTTACGCTTTCGCGGTTATACCACTACATCGATTTAAATGAAATTTGATATGGAGTTAGTTTGACACCCGTATTCACAAACGACACTATGAGGTCTCACAGTGCCCGCGGACGCACAGGGAGCCAAATTCCTATTCATAAACAATACTTGAGTGACAATCGGCACTATGCGTTTGTCATAATGAACACTTAGCTAAAGGAGATCGAGAAATTCGGTAATATTAGTCGACTTTGTCGAGAGATCGATAAACAGAGTTCTGTGCTACCGAGATCGATAAACACTCGATAAACTACCGTTTTGTCGAATTTTAATGTCAAATAAGCTTATCGAAAGTTCTGTGCTCGCACCGCTGATAGCTATATTAATCAACGCATAGTGTCGAACTCACCAAAGAGAATGTAATCACTACGGAGTTTACGATAAAAAGCAAATAAACAATAAAATTGAAATGTCAGTCAATGAAGTGAACTACGTAACACTAATCAACCAATCACAGAGCTATATTGAACGCTGTCGTCCGCATAGTAAAGATTCGTTTGAGTATTGTTTGTGAATTGAAAGGCTTGACATAGTGAACCCACTGATAAATGTTACTTAGCATAGTATTGCTCCTTCACTTTCACAAGTATCGTTTGTGAATACGGGTGTAAGACCCTGGAATGAACATAGGATACATTTTGGAGCGATAATCCACATCCACGCGAGCGGTGGCTAACCTTAAACCACAGTGAGAGCTCGCGCCAAACATCAAGTTCGCTCTGAAGTTCTGAAATTGCACCGTCCATACCGCATTGTTCTGCCGTTCCATATTTAGATAGTGCGCAGTGAATGAAGTGAATCAACTCGTGTACCTACAGAGCCAACTAGACATTTGGCACAGGCTGTACCTACCTTAACTAGTATGGGGGTCAAACGTTATCTCATATATCCTGATCTCCTGGGGTCAGTTTTGACGCCGTGCATTTTGAATATCGCCATCGCTATCGATAAATGGAATATTATTTGAGATTGATTGTATTAGATGCGGCTGTCGTAGTGCAACTGTTATACTTGATGTGCTGTGGTCTGTACATAATAAAACGCGTGTGATAATTCGAACATTTATTAACGAATAAAGAAGGATTAAGTAGGTATGGCATTAATAATATTATAATTGAAAGTGATTATTTAACTAATTTACAACTTTAATCTTTCATCCATCCAACCCGTCAGCCAGCGATTCCTCAACAATAAAAAATATATTGTCTGGTTTGTGGTGAATTTTACGTACCAACTGCATAAGGATCTTTTAGAAAATCGCGGCCGAATAATATTCCTTTTTAGTCTTTTGAAATCGGTTTTCATAGTGGTTTAAATTTAAATGTTTTTTACAATTTTTCGTTTTTATCAAAGATCTTACGTTTTTATCGTAAAGCTAATGAAGTATATAAAAATGCAACTTCAGAGCGAGCCAGGAAGGCGCGAACACTACCCACACTGAAAGCTGAATGTTTATTGGTCGGCGTGAGCGACAGTGGGCATCTCCATGGCGGCAACTATTGTAACTTCTGTTGCATCTTCTGTAGTCTCTGCATCCTCGTACGAAACTGTGAACAAATATAATGTTTATGATAAGATTCTTAGCTGTATAAACGCTATGTTACATTTTATCTTAATGTTAAAATAACTTATTACCTAATCTATACTAATATTATAAAGCTGAAGAGTTTGTTTGGTTGAACGCGCTAATCTCAGTAACAACTGATTCAAATTGAAAAATTCTTTTTGTGTCGGGTAGTTCATTTATCGAGGTATTATATAGGCTATACTAATAGCAGCTGAGCATCAATGAAAAATGTTGCGAAAACGGGGGAAAAAAATCCTTTTCAGAGCTTTTGTTGCGTGTTTTGTTTTGAGTAAGAATTGTGCTTCTTTAAAAGTTCTAAAAAGCGACAGCATATGTCTATCTTTTTAAATTGACTCACTATAACCATTTTTTGGTAATCAATTTTCAAGCTGTTATTTTCCGTCATCCACGCGAACGAAGTCGCTCGCGGGCACAGCTAGTAAGTAACTAAAGATATAAGATTTCGTTTATTAAAATTTATCATTTTAATTCATTACCTAAGATCCGTAATAAAAAAAGACACTAGTAAAAAAAATGAAATTTTACTTGATTAAGACTGTAGCTGAAAAGTGTTGCACACGATTTCAATGTAAAAACGTTAGGAATATTTTTACGCTAGGCCTTATGGGCTTGATCCCTATGCCTCTGCTTTCATTTTCAATTTCTACACTAGGCTGTATGGGCTTGACCCTTATGCCTTTCCTTACATTTTCAATTTCTACACTAGGCTGTATGGGCTTGATCCCTATGCCTTTCATTTTCAAAGACTCACCAGGGCTGGTCGTTGGACACGTGTCACACTTGCACCGCCTCATGTCCTCTAGGATCCTCAATTCTGATGGCAGCAGATTAGCCTTCTCTTCTGTTTCATACATAAACAATAAGATGTTTGGCAAAAGAAATTTCAAAAATGTATGAAAAATAAGAAAAAATATGCAGAACAGTTTTCAATTGTCCATTTTCTTTTTGTTTGCTTTGTTGCGTGGTACAAAACAATATTTTTTATAGAAAAAACTGCAACACAGCCAAATATTCATCATGGCGCCTATGTCAATTTTGTGACGTTTAGTTGACTTCTATGTCGCCCGCCATATTTCCATATTGAATTCGAACTTTTGTACGAACAAACTATGTATGAAAATAAATTATTAGTATTTTTCCCGGATTCAGGAGATTTTTCCAGATTTTTTGAGATAGTGTATATGTAGGCCGTGTATATGTATGTGTACGGCCAGGTATATGTACACACATATACCTGGCCGGATATGAAACATCTCCTTTACATTTAAAGAACGGTAAATTACGTCCGAATAAGTACTAAACTACAGTAAAATTACAACCACTGACTTTTTTTTTTTTATCCAACTAGATGACAAACAAGCCGACGGCCCACCCGATGGTAAGTGGTAACCGCCGCCTATAGACACCTGCAATAACAAGGAAAAGTCACTTGATATTGCAGGTGCGTTGTCATCCTGGGGCCTCAGATGAAATGCCGCCCATGCCCAGTAATTGCACTGGCTACCTTTCCCTTCAATCCGAAACACCGCGAACTGTTTCACGGCTGAAATAAGAAAGGCGGTGGTACCTACCCAGTCGACCCTACATACGGGTCTACCACCTAGACTTTGCATGAAACGTAAAAAAAGCAAGTTGGTCCTTCGAGCCGGATTTTTGTCTTTTTATTTTTAAGTGATAGCGTCACTCACCAGCCCCAAACTGAACCTTGGACTTTACAACTGTTGAGGACTCCGTTTGCTCAACGCATTTGCAGCTGGGATCCAAGAGCGCGGCTGCCTCTTCTTCTTTCCGCCTTATTTCTGAAGGCAGCTCTTTAGGGCCTACGCAGAAGAGATAAACATTTTCTATTGACTTCAAAAATCAGGAACCTACTGTGTTTCTGGCGTGCTAAGCAATACGAGTATATCACCGTCTAATCTCAATTTAAACCGATTCCTATTAGAATTTTTTTTTTGAATGAATGATAAAAAAACTCACATGTATATTTTTGGAATGGCGTCGATCTGGCGAGCGCATCTTCTACCACCGTCTTCATGTAGTGATGGTAGTGACCCGTCTTCGGTGGCGGCTCCCACGCGTTGGTGGCATGGTCAAATGCTAGAAAAAACATAGCAGCTGTTCCATATTTATAGTTTTTAAGTGTTTTCCACTTTTTTCCACTTTATCGTACCTATCACTGTTATTAATTAAGTAAACTGACTTTTTTAATACAACTAGATTACAAACAAGCTGACGGCCAACCTGATGGTAAGCGGTTACCGCCGCCTATAGACACCTGGGGCCTTACCACCATCTTTTTATAAGCGATTCATATTCCGCTCGGTTCAGTATTGGTTCCTAAACTGCAACGTTTACTTTCGTACCATCATCTTCCTAAAATTGATACGTCTTTGCACCGATTGAATGAACCGTAGTGCTGTCTGTTATTCGTTCAAATGAACTAATTAGTAGAATATAATTGCTTGTATTGTGATTGTAATTTTAGTTGTCGATATGTAAATTATTACGTTAATTAAGAGATTCGTGCGTTAGTTTTTATATATAAAATATTTTATAAAAAATTATAATAATAATTTGGTAAAATTTAGGTTTATTATTTATTTATTGAACTCATTCGTGATCAACCGTGCCGTATTCATTTTAATTTGTTCCTTTAATCTGATGATGTTGTTGTGACTGAGCTAGAAAAAATTATTTTAAGCCCAGGCTTCATACATTTTTTGGTCCTCTCCTTTTAATCAAAAGTCTACACCACACATGTCATTGCTATTTACAGGTGTTCTCAGGTTAGGCTACGGTCCCACTATTTTATTCTTATTTGTACCAAATGAAATTGTGTCTCTATTTTTCTATTTGTATTTATTTATTTATAGTTAGGGACAGTACACAGCTCAAATAAATCATATTTACAATTTGATGTAGGTACATTTTGTAGGCCAATTACGACTATCCAACATATTACAATAATTATTAAGCTCTACTTATACTACACTACTAAGCGCTCTAGGGAACCGCTATAATATATAAAATATAATTACAGTAAGCTATTACATAGTTAAATTATATTATATGCTATTGTAAGTGAAATTATAATTACAACTACTAATACGCTATTAATATACTTATTATGCACTCGATAAACAGATAGAAATAGGTTATATACTGACACATTTACATAATATAAAATATATTTACTCTCATACACATATACATATATACATCAAACATATATACTTACTTACATATACATATACCTACATATACATACAGTCGCAATAACACGGTATCAGAAAATTTTTAAACTTTAGCTGGATCTAAGAAGTGATGTTTGACTTTACTTTGAAACAGTGCTTTGGAGCCAACAAAAAGGTCAATGTCATTAAAAAAAATATTGTAGGTTTTTGGTAGCCTCGTGAAAATGGAATTCTGCCCATAGTTAGTGTGGTGCTGGGGGACATGCACCAAGGGAGTATCACAAGTATCACAAGAATGGGTTCAAATGGCAAAATTATTGCTAGATGGTTCCACCTATGTGTATTATAGTCGTTGTTACTTTGAAATAAGTACAATGTAACTATTTCAGACATTTCTGAACTCAGGATTTTCCCATCTCTAGCGGTGTCATAAATGTCATAGTCGCCATATTTGTTTACATCTCGGGCAGTAACGGAAAAAAGGAACTATAGTGACAGCAATGACAGCAATTCAACTCTAAACTGAATCGCTGTCACTGTCGTAGAAAGCGTCGTAGTATGAATTAACGATTCTACTCAGATTAGGTCCTAAACTGGATCGCGATAAAAGATGGTGGTACGGGTGCTGCAATAACAAGGGAAAATCACTTGATATTGCAGGTGCGTTGTCATCCCGAGGCCTAAGAAGAAATGCCGTCCATGCCCCGTAATTACACTGGCTACCTTTCCCTTCAATCCGAAACACAGCGAACTGTTTCACGGCTGAAATGGGAAAGGCGGCGTTACCTACCCAGACGACCCTACATACGGGCCTACCACTTATCTAGTAATTATACCATAAGGTTGGCTGGTAAAGATCGCTTTAAGCGATAAGACCGCCTTTTTGGGCATATTGTGTTTGTCTGTGATGTTTATGTAATAGTGAAATAAAAAAAATATATTTATCTATCTATTTATACCAGGGTTGTTGCGAATATTCGCATACGCATCCGTAAGGTCCTTCTTACATTACGCTACTTATAGAATAGAATAGAATAGAATAGAATAGAATAAAAATTTATAGACGAAGACGACGATAGACGACTAGTATCCTACGTGAGTCTGGAAGATTGGTCGCGGAGGGGTATCTCACATACATTTGTATAGCGGTCCGAAAACTACTGCTTCGAATTTGAAATCTTTTCAAAATGGCGACGGTACAACAGTTTAATGTTAAATTGTAAGTAATTGTAATTTTCTTTGTTTTCAGTAGCGTAATGTACGAGTCTCGATAAGCGAACAAGTATCTTATTGGTATGCGACTGAGGTATCGTCTCTAGCGAATATCGTAATGTAAGAAGGTGCTAAATTATTTTAATTCAGTCATCTTCATCCGCATATGCATTAGAATCAGAATCAGAATCTTTATTCGCAAAGAACATGGTTTAACAATGTTGGTAAAATTACTATATCGGCTCTACATATTCTGTCATATCAGACATGCAAATTTACAGTTTCACTAATTAAAATAGGCATTCTTAAATCAAAAATTAAGAATACTTGAAAGCACTGCCCCAACTTAACCGGATCGTAGGTATTTGTAAAAATACTCGTTTCGGATGTTGAAATAGAACATTTCGACATTGCAGGGTGGACGTTAGCTCATAAACGCAAATACAGATAGACTAGAAGAATTTCACAGAGATATCCCAAGTACTGGGTGGCTCAGTGCAGTCGCCCGGATTGCGAAAGATCGCGGGACCGATTCCCGCCTCAGGACGTGAATTTTTCTAGTTTTATATTTTAATTACTAAGTAATTTTTCAAACATTTATAATAATGTTAAAATCAAAAATTAGGAATAAAGGCATTCTTATTAATTGATGCGGAGCTTTTTACGGATACGGATTTCATATCTGCAACATGTAACGATATTTTAAGAAAGTGGGCGGGGCCAGAGTGGCAAATGCCTCGCACGTGTTTGTTAGTAAGTTGCTAACTTCGTTTGCTAACTGACCAATAGGAAGGCGCACATTAGAGACTAGGCTCTACAGAATTTATGTAGAGGTACGACGACCGGCTGTCCGAGTGGACTGCGCCCCTTGCTATACAGGCTACTCTGTCACAGGGTCCCAGGTCCGAATCCCGGTGGGAGCGAATGTTTGTATGATGAGTACTAGCATTTGTTCACGAGTCGTGGATGTTTATATACATGTTTATTCAGTATAGGTATTTCTAATATTTATATACATATTATTATCATTATTTCTCCGTTATCTAGTATCCATAACACAAGCTCTTAATGATGTTAACTTTGGGCTAGATAATAGGTGTGAGTGTTTGAATATTATTATTACTACGTAATTGAAATATCTTTAGAAAATCCTAAAATCCGCGTACTCATAGGCGGATGTCAAAAATTTTGAATGCGCTACATCCCTGATTTATTCATATACAGGTGCCGTTAATACGACAGTAAATAAAACATAGGCTATACATACAAGTTCACATGGAAATGGTTTGCCACTTTCTAAAACGTCTTAATCATTTGATAAATTCATGACAATTCTATGAAATAATGTAGCCAATGTGAAATATTGTTTTATGTAACTTTTTAGCTGTATAAACGAAATTCTATAAAAATACTTCTTTTAACCTGTTCAGCTATTTTTTTTTATATATCGGTCTTCTTAATTTAATGATATAAACACCTACATTTGCAGTCGGGGTTTTATTTATGTAAAAATTACTTATTTAATATAAAGTTGCTAGTTTTATTGTGACCTAAAAAGTTAGGAATCGCCTTCAGTGGCCAACAGCAATAGTCGGTCCCAAAAACTGTAAGGTCTCACCTTCTTCAACAAATAGTTTAGCATCAAGCGCGGCTTCCAAGGACTCCCTCACTTTGAAGGCGACCTCACGTCTTGTAGTCTCCATATGGCTGCGAGTGACGCGAGAATCGGTCACCGCTGCGAAGGAAACAACTTTTAAGTACACTACTGTCATAAGTATAGCTTGTGCGAAACGTCTAGTTCGCTTATTCTCAACTGTCGGAAAGAATTCGAGTTTCGGAAACTCTATACCTGTCACTTTTTATCGCGCTGCGTCAAAGCGAGACGGCATGTGACTTTTCGAATCGAATCCGTGATCCGACAGTTGAGAATAAGGGGGCTGAACACGAGTCAATTCACTGCGCACCATCAAGATATGGAACGGCGTGGCGGCGGGACAACGCGGTATTTTTTTACAACTAGATAGAAAGAAAGAAAGCATTTATTGGCCAATAAATAAATTATACAAACAAAATAAATAAATAAATAGGGGCCAACTAGGTCACTGCCTCAGCATAATGTCACAGCGACAAACGTCACGCGCTAGTCAGATGACAAACAAGCTGACGGCCCACCCGATGGTAAGCGGTTACCGCCGCCTATAGACGCCTGCAATAACTAGGGAAAATGACTTGATATTGCAGGTGCGTTGTCATCCTGAGGCCTAAGATGAAATGCCGTCCATGCCCAGTAATTACACTGCCTACCTTACCCTTCAATCCGAAACACAGCGAACTATTTCACGGCTGCAATAAGAAAGCCAGTGGTACCTGCCCAGACGACCCTACATACGGGCCTACTATATAATTTTATTTCCCTGTTTTTTAATTCTCAACTATAGTTACAATTGGCTCGATTCTAAATTATCTCTTTCCCTCAATACGTGAAAGAAAAGGCCAAAATTGGAACTGTCAAATTACCTAATAGGAGTTGTACAAAAAATGTATGGAGACCTGCCCCCTTATTCTCAACTGTCGGGAAAGACTCGATTATCGAAAACTCTTTATCGCGGTGCGTCAAAGCGAGACGAGATGTGACTTTTTGAGTCGAAGCTGTGATTCGATATTTGAGAATAAGGGGGCTGGCCATGTCTATGTACCTACACTAGGTATACTATAAATAAGGCCAATAACATGCATAACAATTCCTAATTGTCCATTTTCTTTTTATTTGCATTTTTCGTGGTACAAAATCAGAAAACTGCAACCCATCCAAATATCCTTTGAATTTAGATTTAGAAGGCGTACTCGTACGCGTGCGTACGTATTTATTGCGTTAGAGATAAAGCTCAAAATCAAAGAAAATTTACCTTCGTCAACCAATGCGTCCAGCATACGTCTGAAGTCGTAGTCTGGCGGGAATCGTTCGCTTACCGTCTTCTCTGGCGGTAAGGGGCGACCTGGGAATGTGGACGTTATTATTACTATACACAAGGGAGATATTAAAAGTGTACTTGCAGGACCTCCACCTCTGTCCAATCGAGGACGATGGCGGCAGGTGAGTCCCAGTGTTAAAATAAAAAGTAAAATGTTTAGTCTTTTGTCTATGAAGAAATGTCATAAAAAAGATCTAAGCGATTGTCAATACAAATTTATATTTTGTCAAATAAAAAATCGTTTAAATAATATTCTTTGTTATTCTATTAACAAAATTGGTGCCGAAACCCGGGAATATTTTCCGCAAATAATTATTGATACGAATTATATATATCAATCAAAAAATATCAAGTTCGCCGTTTTTCTATGAAAGCCGTGTTTGCCGTTGCCGTGTAAGTAAAACTGTTTGTTTACCTGTTGCTAAGCAACTGAAATTTTTTATATCGGATTTGATTTTCAACGATTATATTTTAAAATATATTGAAAAATGCCGATCGATGAGATTAGTAACACAGCAGTCAAAGTGAGAAAGTTGCGGCTGATGATTGCGCAATACAAAGGCCAGATTACGCGAACTGAAAAATATATTGTTGAGCAGAAAGGTCAAGTCTTGATAGAACTTGAAGGTCTCAAAATTAGGCTGGAGGAGCTGCAGCGAGGTTTGCAGCACTATAAGGATACATCAGTGGAACTCATGCTTCTTACAAATGATGACGTTTTCGAGGACGACGAGGTGGAGGAGAGGTACTACAAAGCGGTGTCGGGCATAAAAGGTTTGCTGGCCGCTGGCGAGTGTTCTCCTAACGCTGGCGAGGATCGCAAGTCAGTATCACAGGTTCAATCTTATCACAGCAAATTACCGCAGCTGGATATAGCTGTTTTTGACGGAAAGGATATTACGCAATATAGGCCTTTTATGGACATCTTCCAAGCTATCGTTGACAGAGACGAAAACTTATCTCCAGTGCAGAAATTATTTTACCTAAGACGATATTTACAGGGTGATGCTTTATTAATGATAAGTGGCTTGCCGTTAGTCAACGAGTCATATGGTCAAGCCCTTGATTTAATTAAGCAGCGATATGACAACAAATGTTTAGTTATAACTCATCACGTTAACGCATTGTTGGATTACCAGCCAATTTCAAAGGGTACGTCTTCGGAATTAAGACATTTAGTTTCTATAGCTAGGCAGCATTTGGGTGCCCTGAAAAGTCTTGGGCAAGAGGTTCAGTATTGGGATATGCTTCTTATTCCTATTTTGCTACGAAAATTAGACGCTTATTCTTGCAGAGCTTACCACGTTGAGAGGAATATTTCAGGGCTGCCTACGCTGGAAGAGCTATTCAGGTTTATGGAGCGACGAGCAACTAGTTTCGAAGAGTCGCACGTATCCGCTGGTAAAACAATTTTAAACAAATCATATATTAACAGGGCTTCTAACTTGGCTAGCACCAGTGACCAGAAAGAGTCATCTTGTAGATTTTGTAGCGATATAGGTCATAAAATATTTTCATGTAAAAAGTTCCAAGCACTAAGTGCACTTGACCGCGTTAATTTTGTAGAAACTCATAAGTTGTGTAGAATCTGTTTAAATATTCATACAAAGCAATGTCACTTTCATTTTAAGTGCTCGGTATGTAAAGGTAAGGAACACAATTCATTGCTACATATTGATGAAAATACCTGTAATATTGCTAACTATAGTTTAAATATTAACAAAAATATGGTTGTGTTGCCTACCATGAAAGTCAAATTTAAAGCGAGCGATGGTACGGTTATTACAGCGCGTGGTTTGATTGATAGTGGTAGCCAAGTGTCCTTTATTTGTGCGAAATTTCTACACAAGTTAAAAGTTCCAACATTTGAATATAATATGTCTGTTACAGCTCTCGGTCAAAAACGAAAACCGGTTACTAGGGCTGTCAATTTAACAATAATATTTAATTCTATTTACAATAATTATTGCTGCGATTCTATCTTTTCTGTTGTAGATAATATTACTACCTATCTGCCGCAGACAAAAATTGATGTGAGTAGCATCCAAATACCAGAGTCAAATAAATTAGCTGATGATGAATTTCAGATGCCCGGCGAGATTTCGTTTCTGGTTTCAGCCGATATTTTTTCCAAAATTATACTGCCAGACAAAATTACTTTATCCGGGAACAATTTACATTTATTAGCTACAGAATTCGGTTACGTTATCTCTGGCAAATTAGAGGAGGACAAAGTGTGTTGTTCTGCACAGCATATGTTTACTGAAAAAGTTGTGTTGCATGCTGTAGTAGACGAGAGTATAGCTGATAATCCCGTGCAGAAATTTTTGGGAGAGCAGCATGCGCCTGAAGCTGAAGTTGAGTCGGCACAGCGTTATGGCAAGCAATATCCTTTAGCCGCATCTGTGCTGCTGAACAACTCCTACATCGACGATTGCCTGTTTGGTGGGTCAACGCTTGAGAGTGCTAAAGAGGTATGTAATGAATTAATCAAATTGGTAAGTCTGGGTGGTTTTGAACTCCATAAATGGTGCGCTAGTCACCCAGATATTCTAGCCGATGTACCTCTGAGCAACCAATGCTTTCGGGATGTGGACTTGAACGATGTTGATGTTACTGTGAAAGCCTTAGGCTTGCGATTGGACCTTAAGACTGACAGGTTTATAATCTCATGTTCTTACAGTTCGGAGTCTAATAATTGGACTAAACGTACGGTTTTAAGTTTTATAGGCGTATATTTTGACCCTTTGGGATTGGCTGGACCGATTGTGATACGCGCGAAAGAATTACTACAAAAAGTGTGGCAAAAAAAAATGCAAATTAGAATCGGAGGAGTTTCTCTCACATGAGTTATTGTTGCCTTGGAATTCTTTCTTTAGCGATTTAATGCGAACGAAATCTATTTTATTTAAGCGTAATTTAAGTTTAAGTGATGCCGTTTTTATAGATATACTCAGCTATTGTGATGCGTCTGGAATTGCCTACGGAGCATGTATTTATATTAGAGTAGTGCAAGGTGAAAATACGTTTGTAACATTACTATGTAGCAAATCCAGAATTGCTCCTTTGAAGGCCAAGCCTACTATGCCTAGGTTAGAGCTATGTGCATGTGTGCTTCTAGCTAAATTATTTAGTCGCATATGTGGTATATTTAGTAGTTATACATTTAGATATAATATTCTATATAGTGACTCGCAAATTGCCCTATGCCGGCTTCAAAATCCACCTAAAGATATTTATATCGAAAATAGAGTCAATATAGTAAATGAACACACAGCAAGTTGCATTTGGAGTCATGTGAGTGGGTCTTGCAATCCGGCTGACTGTTTGTCTAGAGGTGTTATGACCTGCGAGTTGGCTGCAAATATGTTATGTTGGGAAGGTCCCCCTGATTTGCATTCTACTGATTTTAATCCTGTGGCATTTAAAAATAGCCGTTGTTCAAATGTTCATGATGATAATGAAATTGTCGAGCGCGCTGTTAATTGTTATGTACTCGATGAGGTCTTACCGATATCAAAGTCTTCATCGATTTTGAATATTCAGCGCATTGTATGTTTTATGTTAAGGTTTATTAAGAATTGTAGGCTTCAGAAAGAACAGCGATGTTTGTCTAGTCTTATTACTGTAAACGAATATAGGGATTCTATGTCAATTATTATTAAGTATGTCCAGAGCTTACATTTTGTTCATGAAATTCAAGGCTTAGTAACAAATAAGGACATAAAATCAAATTTAAGGAATCTGTGTCCATTTTTAGACATAAATGGAATAATGCGCGTCGGTGGCAGATTGGAGAATGCTAATGTGCCTTTTTGTCAAAAGCATCCAATAGTACTGCCAAAAAATTGTAATTTTACCAATTTGATTATACGTCACGAGCACTGTGCTTTATTGCATAGCGGATTAAAGTTGACTTTATCTAGCCTATGCCAAAAATATTATGTAATTGGTGCTACTGTGCTTGTAAAGCGTATAATAAACAAGTGTATTCCGTGCTTCAGGGTTTAGAGCACAAAGCGCTCAGCAGTTGATGGCGGCATTGCCTCGTGATAGAGTCACGCAGGATAGAGTTTTCACCAAAGTGGGAATTGATTACTGTGGCCCGTTTAGTATTAAGCAGAGTACTCTAAGACGTTCTGTAATAAGTAAGGGATACATATGCGTTTTCGTGTGCTTCATAACAAAATATGTGCATCTGGAGTTATGTTCCGATTTAAGCACAGAATGTTTTTTAGCTTCGCTCAAAAGATTTAGTTCAAGGAGGGGCTTACCACAGGTGATATATTGCGACAATGCCTCCACGTTTAAGGGTGCGAACAATCAATTAAGAGAATTATTTAATTTATGTAAATCTCAGATTCATCAAAATGCTGTCATTGACTATTCTAATTGTAAAGGAATAGATTTCAAGTTCATTCCTAGTTATTCTCCTACTTGGGGAGGACTGTGGGAAGCCGCGGTAAAGTCCGCAAAATATCATCTTAAAAGAGTAATTGGGGACTTACTACTGACTTATGAGCAGTTTAACACTGTTATTGTGCAAGTCGAAGGAGTGTTGAATTCGAGGCCTATTACTTCATTTACCGGTGATATATCGGATTTTTCTTTTCTAACACCGGCTCATTTTTTAATTCATCAGCCCATGACAGCTGTTCCTGAGCCTGAGATTAAGTCAAATAATATAAATTGCTTACGCTTATGGAGGAAATGTGTAAAGATTCAACAGGACTTCTGGCAAGTGTGAAATAAAAGTTATTTGTCTCAGCTGCAAAGCCGACCCAAATGGTATAGATCCAATCCTAATTTGGAAGAGGGTGCCTTAGTTCTGTTGATTGGTGATAATGTGTCTCCTTTGCAATGGCCTGTAGCTAGAGTGTTAAAAGTATTTAAAGGGAATGATGGCCTTGTCAGATCAGTGCAGGTCAGGGCCAAGAACGGTCACATGTCCACTAGGGCAATAAATAAAGTGGCAGTGTTGCCAATATACGACGATTAACTGTGGGCGGGGAGTTTATGTTAAAATAAAAAGTAAAATGTTTAGTCTTTTGTCTATGAAGAAATGTCATAAAAAAGATCTAAGCGATTGTCAATACAAATTTATATTTTGTCAAATAAAAAATCCCAGGGGACCCAGGGGTCCGTATTGAGCCCCTAACTGTGTAACCTGGGCCTCGATCGCGCTAATTTACACTGTATTTACCAAAGCAAATGTGAAACGTTCCCTTGCGCACAATTTGTGTTGCGCGAAACCAACCAATTAGGTTTTTTTTCGGAACATACGTTGATATCTTTGATTATAATTATATTACATATTAATTAAGTTCAAATAACATCAATTAATAAAATGAAAACTTTCTAAATTGAGTAAATATATCGATCGGTTTTTGACAGCACCTAGATACAAATATGTTACTATGGCAACCATCTAAAGGAACGTATTTTCCGCTGTCGGTCGCAGTTTTTGATTAAGTTAGTGCCTAAGCAACTTTTGTTGGACAGCGGAAAATACGTTCTCATAAATATGTAATATAATTATAATCAAAGATATCAACGTATGTTCCGAAAAAAAACCTAATTGGTGGCAGTTTAAAATAGTTTAAATGTTTCGCGCAACACAAATTGTGAGCAAGGGAACGTTTCACATTTGCTTTTCTAAATACAATGTAAATTAACGCGATCGAGGCCCTGGTCATAGCAGGAGCGCGTGAATGGGACGAGGCGGTCCACCTTGCGTCGGTCGGCACAACCATGGTCATCCGGCGCATCCGCCTCTTGGTTTTTTATACAACTAGATGACAAACAAGCTCAAGGCCCACCTGATGGTAAGCGGTTACCGCCGCCTATAGACACCTGCAATGACAAGGGAAAATCACTTGATATTGCAGGTGCGTTGTCATCCTGGGGCCTAAGATGAAATGCCGTCCATGCCCAGTAATGGCTACCTTTCCCTTCAATCCGAAACACAGTGAACTGTTTCACGGCTGAAATAACACAGGCGGTGGTACCTACCCAGACGACCTTACATACGGGCCTACCACCTAGTAAATGATTAGTTAATAAGCTGGCAATAAATGATTGATTGATTGAGGTAGTTCTCAGTAAAACGAGAGCCATGTCCTTCCACGCCCCAAGACGCACAACCTCACCGGGGCTAGAGGTCCAAGTGGAGTGGGTTCGGATCCCTGTCAAGGTGCACTTTAAATATCTCGACCTGGTCCTGGACTCTCGGTGGAGCTTCCAGGAGCACTTCAAGCTCCTCGCTCCTCGGTCTCTGAGCGATCGTTGTGATATAAAATTGGTGTGGCTTTGTGAAACAAGTGTTTATGTTGACGTGTACTAAGCAAAATTATTATAATAAAAGAGAAATTGGTGTGAAAGATGTTGAGAATTATCTAACTACCTCATCGAACTAGCGTTATGAAGACTAAAAATCGATCGACATTTTTATTGACAATGATTTTGAGTAGTTTTAGGTAATTATGTTGTGCAATTAAGGTGATTTTGTAAAATAAAGGTTTACTTAGTATGGAAAATGTTGAGAACATTTTCCCCATTATAACACATTATATATAACATTATCTCCACGAGATTCCTTGCTGCACCCCTAAACCGGGTCGTGGGCAAAAATGTTTCTACCATTTGACTACGTCCACTGTTTCTCTCAGTCCAAGAGACAGATAAACTTTAGTCAACTCCCCAGGGAGTTCGCCATGCTACAGGGAGTCAGTCGCTGGTAGGTTGATACTCACGCCTGCTCGCCTTCCATCGCTCGTCGTCTCTTGAACTAGTCTCTGTTGGGTGTAGGTCTATAGGGCACACGCGACAGCGGCATATCTCGTCCATCGGGGTACCACATTGAGTACAGAAAGCTAAAGGCAAAGATAAAAATACGTATCAGAATCAGAATAATTTATTTGCTAATATGTGAGTACATACAAAATTGGTGTTAAATAAAATATGAGGTCCTTCACATTTTATCCATAACGGATGTGCAAAAAATAATGTCAATACAGTACTATTATAACAATTATTAGATTTAACATCACAAATGTATATATACAATTGAAATAAAGTAACCATTGACTTATGTACATTGATAGCAACTAAAACAAAATAAAATGTAAACAGTTTTTATGTCATGCTGAGTCAATAATTGTTATTAATTCAAAATGTCATAAAGGAAATGCAATTCATATTAATTGGAGTCATACTATGATTGATACAATTAAAGATTAGTCAAAATGATAAACAATAATAATAATATCATGTCAGCCAATAAAAATAAAAAATAAATAAATGTAAACATTCCAGTCATAAGAGTTGTCATTTAAAAAATCTTGTAATGAGTAGTAACACTTTTGAATTAGTATTTCAAATAATTTACTTTTGAATTGCTTTAGATTTAGGGCTTTTATGCTGTCGGGTATCTTATTATAAATACGAGGTGCGGCGCAGAATACTTTTTCGGTAGAGTGCTGTTTTACATTTAGGTATAACCAACTTTGTATCTTACAGGGTTTTTCCGCTGAAGTGCTATCTTTTCAAATAGGTTTTCGTTACTTTTAACAACGTTTGCAGCTTCTAAAATGTATAAGCAAGGTAAGGTCAGTATTTTAAGTGTTTTAAAATATGTTACACAACTATCTCTGCTACCAATACCACAAATTGATCGTATGCATCGTTCATTACGTAGGTACAATATTTTTGATGGAATCTTGTGATTCCTCTAATCCGATTGGCTACTGGATATTTGAGTAATGTTCACATTCAAATTTAGAATAGTTATAACGATCAGAGGGTACACGGCACTTTTAGTGGGTGCGAGCCCCATATTTCTCCGTCTTCCTCCCCCTGGGAGACGGAATAGCGCGTACAGGCACAGATTAATAACAGTGTACAGGTGTTTCACCTACCAAATAAAGGATAAATGATTTAGAGAAACTAGCAGGCCAAAATGAAGCGTTTTTCCTGACTTTAAAGAGCTTATCTCGCCTGAACCATTTCACCAGAGGACTACCAGACGTTGGGCAGTCTATTACCCACACCTGTACCCACTAAGGGTACAGATTTGGGTGGTAATCCGCCAGAAAAATGCAAATTTTTATTTTATACAAATGGCGGGTTCGTTTCCTGGCTCTGGTTAGTAACTTTTATAAATCTTTGAACGGTTACCTATTCAGAAGCCACATTTACTCATCTCGCTTAAACCATTTCACCAGAGGACTCCCAGACATTGGGCGGTCTACCGTCCGCACATGTACTCACTAGGCGTACATGTGGTGGTAGACCGCCATAAAAATACAAAATGTTCATCTACATATGGCGGGTTCATTTCCTGGCTCTGGTAAGTGACTTTAATAAATCTTTGAACGGTTACCTATCTATTGTATGTTCCAATTTTTTTTAACCGAATTTCATTTGACCGAAAACTTTTCGAGTATCTTTTACACCGTCGAAAACAGTTTTGCAACTATATCAGTTGATCTATTATCTTTGTCTCACTCCTCAGTGGGATTACTTACGTTCTTTTATCTCAGCGTCATCCAACAGCCCAAAGATCGACTTCCTAGCAGCCTCCATCTTGGCGTTCTGTGCGGCCGTGATGCGGTGCCTCGCTGCCGTCTTGTGGACGTCTGGCAGGAGGAATTGCTGGACTAGTTCTGCTACCAACTCGTTTTGTTCTGCTGTTGACCTGGAAGTGTATTATGAGCTCAACTTATTTACATACAGTTAAGGGTCTATACTATAACCTAACTATTTCTAATTCTGAACTCTATTAGCAGGGTCATAGAGTTGATGCTGTATCAAAAAAAAACAGGCATTAAACTGAATAAAGAGTTACTTGGGCAATCCCAGATGTGGCGGCCTTTTTTTTTTAAACAAAGCACGGTGTTAGCGACGGGCTCATCATTTTGTGTTACCCTTAGTTTAATTAGTTTTTAAAAAATGTAATAAGTTAGATTTTAAAAGATTTCGCGTGGTGCGGGAAATCATATAAATATCCCTCCCCGAGCCACGCGCGCCAGTTCCGCTCTTTAACGTGTCCGCGAACAAGCTCTTAAAAATTTGTATAAAATTTCCATGTGGTTTCCGTAATAAACAGTGTTCAGTGCTAAAAGTGTATGTTACTACTAGAAGAACCTCAGTACACCACCTACACACGGCAAATGACTCAACCACCTGATGCGAAACGGTAAGAAGAGTCCATATGCGGAGACAGCTAGTGCTGGATGAAACACTGTTTTAGACGCCTTCACCTTGCGGCGCATAAAATGAGAGCGTGGGGGCCACCCATGCACGCGGCCGCGCCTAGGGAGCTCGATGATGGGCGATCATAAGCGGGTGCTTACGCCGGATAGGGCCGGCTAGCGGATCCTCTTCTCGCTCCCTCTCTACTGCCTCTTTCTGCGTGAGTACAGTCTCGCAGAAGGACGCGACAGCCTCCCATACCCTTTCGCTACCAACCATGGATCTAACCATGGTTGGCAGCGAGATGTGACCGCCACCGAGCGCCGCACAAACCACACGACGCTCGTATCGCCAGGCCGGACACTCCACAAGGGTGTGCTCGGCGGTATCGCTGGGGGAGTCACAGTGATGACAGATAAGATAAGATATTTTTTTTTTTTATACCACTAAGGTGGCAATCAAGCATACGGCCCACCTGATGGTAAGCGGTTACCGTAGCCTATGGACGCTTACAACACCAGGGGTATCACTTGCGCGTTGCCGATCCTGTAAAAACCTTTTCACGCCTTTTTTGAAGAACCCCATGCTGTACTCATTCGAGAAAACCTCTGCAGGGAGCTCATTCCACAACTTGAGCGTACGCGGGAGAAAGTTACTCTGAAACCGTACAGTACGCGACTACTTTGGTTCCAATTTGTGAGGATGAACTCCCTGCCGATGGCGAGCGGTGCGATGATAGAAAGAAGCCGTGGGCATCATGTCAAATAATTCCTCAGAACACGCCCCGTTACATAAACGGTAGAACACACACACAATATTATTTAAGATACCGCGTCGTCTTCTTCCGACGAGCGATACGGTACAGGTAATGGTTGAAGCAAGTATGTCTAGTCGGTACCTGTACCATGTGGTATGTGAGCCTACCTAGCCGGCGCCCAACCCACTCTTCCAACACGCAAGACCAGACCTGAGTTTTGTAAAGCTGGCTTAAGTGGACAGGTGTGAAAAATCGACGCACCTTGTTCAGGACACCGAGCTTCCGTGAGGCTGTTTTAATCACAGTTTCATGGTAGTTCCTCTGATTGGACCGGAGAATATCTCCATACTGAGCATGTTGATGGTGCCTTGTGCCAAAGAAGTAGTGCCCTGAAGAGAGGGAAGGGGAAGGAACGGCGACATGTTGGCTGACACTTGAGTTTTCTTAAGTTTTTAGTTCAGTTATTAGATCCCCATTCAGATATAAGGTTGTTGTTGTGCTCACCCTGTTGAGCTCAATGGTAAGATTCATTCTCTCCCTCTCGGTTTCAACGCGCCGAGCCCAAAAGAGACCGTAATATCCACCATGCACTGAACTGTCATATCCGCATAGCAATGTTACCTAATGGAAGCATGTCATTGTTATAAAGAAGAAAGAGAGTGGGGGACAGAACAGAGCCCTGTGGTACACCAGCGTTCACTGACATGAACCCTGAAGCGCATCCATCAGCGAGAACACGGATTCTCCACTAATGCAGGAAGCCGGCGATCTAGTCGCAGAGGTGAGCGGGCAAACCGTATGCCGGGAGCTTGGAGAGAAAACATCGGCACCCTGTGCCAGACCCGATCAAAGGCTTTGGCAAAAACTAAATTGGTTTTTCAAAAATCAATTTAGTTAAAAAAATTGTTACTTTACGCGCTGCGTTATTTTTGCCAATTTTCCTCGCGCTGACAAGTCATACCTGATTTTTCTATCTCTCTCCGTCGTGGACGAATCCACATTAACGAGATATGGCCATAAATCTTTCTATTGATTTTTACAGGGTAAGCAACTCCTCATGTGTTTCCTCAACTTATCCTATTTTTATGCTACGGTCGCAGTTCGCAACAATCGCGAGCTGCGTGAGCGCGGCGGCCAATCGCGTACGCGGGGGGTATTATTTAGCATCTATATTTTATTTTTTTATAGGTCACATGTATACTTTTCTTTGATCCTAGTAATAACGAATATTAATCGTTTAAACAAGCCACCTAGACAACTACTACGGCGCCAACTGAAAACCCGCGTTGCAGCTCCGGCTGTAGCATATGCTGAGCTGGAGTCCGTTTCGGCAATAATTTGTTATTTTCTGTGTACTTTTTTTGTTAATATTGTATTTTTTTAATGCCGAATAAATTTTCTCTCTTTCTTTCTTGTCGCGCCGCTACTGGGAGAAATGCGCGCGCTTTCATTGGTCGGGCTGATCGGGGCGACGCTAGCAAGCAACTGTGTCATTACTCACATAGATCCATGCTCCTTGATAGCCTCGTCTATCCTGTCGGCTTCAGCTTGGGCTCTCCTGACCGCATCTTCTTCAGCAGCCAGTTCTACGCCTTCTTCTATGATCTCTTGGAGATAGACATCCACTGTCTCCTGCGTCACGCCTAGAACCTAAGGGACATTATTATTCACTTTAATTCGGAAAAGCTTTTAGAGAGTCACCTAAGCCAATCTGCCAATTGGCTTAGGTGACTCTCTGAAAGCTTTTTATGTATAATATACTTACTGTATACTTTTCATTAATTTTCAGTTTATTTACAAAGCTTAAAACATGACATTAAAAAAAAAGAACTTACAAATAATAAACACGACTAAAATCTTGCGAAACAGGAAGTGTACCAACAAGGCTGGTCGCCATTGGCGTAGCTAGGGAATTTTCCTAGGGGGGGCCAGAATTAATGGACACAGCAACGCAAACTCGCAGATACAATATTTACAAAAAAAAAAATGTAAATTTAATGGACACAGTAATGCAGACTCCCAGATACAATTCTTTTAAAAACAAAATGGCCGCTATGTATTTAAAATTGGTTTCGATCAAAACATACACGATAAGCAGGCAAAGCATAAATAGACGATGAAGAGCTCGGTGGCATAGAGGTTTAAGCGTTCTGGTTTCGATTACGAAAACAAAGCAACTTTCGCCATGGTTGATCCTGGGATGGGTCAAAAAATATTTCTAATCTCGAGCTCCTCCGTGCTTTGGAAGGCACGTTAAGCCGTTGGTCCCGGTTGTTCCTGCAACCGTTTTAACCCACCAACCCACATTGGGCCAGCGTGGTGGTATTATAGCCCAAACTTCTCATGTGTTTCGCCCATGTAGAAAGGCCAGTGCCCAGCGTTGGGAGGCTGGTGATGATGATACACGATACCATGATGGATAGAGCTTAATTCTTATGCTTTAGAGTAGATTTTTAATAAATTATACATTAACAATTTTACACAGCTTTTTGGCTTTAAACCTAATTATTTTAACACATTCACTGCCGAACACTCGGATCCGAGTGGAGGTATGCGTTGCCACTGGCGCCGCACACTCGGATCCGAGTGTACGTCGCCAATATTTTGTTTGGTTTATTACTTGCTGATGCCTCTGGTAAACGCGCGACGTTTTGTACGTCCACATACGCATGCATTTGAACCGGTAAAAACTTGCATTGGTTTTGATATACCGGTTAATACCTCTAAGCGAGAGAGCCGCGTTCGCGAGAGATAATAGTGTGACACCAGACTGGATTTTTGTACTAAGTCCGTGGCAGTGAATGTGTTCATAATAATAGGTATACATTTATTGTAAATGCACATTTTGTATGAATCCCGGCTATAAGACTTTCACGTGACTTTGGGTCACATAACGAAGCTCTTATATTACGTTTGTACAGTCGACCACAGAAGTAGCTGAACACTTTAGTACCATGTCACACCGATCTTGTGCCCGTACTTTATAGTTGCTACCGTACTATACTGACGCTAGAGTCGTTGCGACATGATACTAAAGTGTTCAGCTACTTGTGTGGTCGACCGTACTACCCGTATATCAATATATCAATCAGCGTAGTCTACTACCTATTCGGCATTCACACTTTCACACGTACGCGGTACTTATTAACCGACTTCAAAAACGAGGAGGTTCTCAATTCGGCCGGTGGATAGAAACACTCACTTGTTTGAACATCTCGTCATGCTCGCGTCTCCTGTGTTCCTCCTTCTGTCTCCTGCCAGCCTCCGCCGCTTCACGCATTGTTTTTTCTCGGACTTTACAACAAAGAATTTCTTTAGTTAGACCCTTATTATTCGGCTAAACCCGGCGGCGAAACCTTACAAAGCAACAGCTCAATATAACAGTATCTTTGTCAGAAAAAGCAAGCTATTGATTGTTTCCACAAATTTTGCAACATAAATCTGGCAGCTAAGCCTAAAATAAAAAGTTTTAAATGTCCACTGTTTTCTTGGCTCATGAAAAAGCAAGGCCCCGAAAGATTGCCCTACTTTCTACTTCTAAGGTCCCGCGCTGCGCGCATCCATTGGCTTCCCGCGACCCTCACCAGATCGCCGGTCCACCTTGTGGGGACCCACCAACGAACCTACGGGCCTACTAGAGAAATCCCGAGCATAGCCCTCTCCATTGCCCATTGCCCCTTTAGGCTCAATGTCAGCCTTCTTATGAGGCTCATTGTAATCGGCCACGTCTCAGTTCCGTAAGTCATCACTATCATTATACATGTATAACTCACTAGCAATCAATAGAAATGCGTGTTGTCTCCTTTCCTCCTTCAGTCTGCGCAGCTCCTTCTCCAGAAAGTCCAGAGCTGCAGCCACGGCGCCACCACACAACTCGTCGACCAAAGCCGAGATAACATCCTCCTAAAAGATAAAAATGAATATGTAACTACCTTCCCATACCACCACTGTCCATCAGTGATTATTGTCACATATGTATAAAGGCAACTATTCTATTCTTTTGAGACACACATGCTTCTCTCTCTCTGTAGTTAACAAATAACGCACGGTGCTTTAAGTTTACCATGAGACGGTTCCTATGCTACCATCGCTTTTCAAATGATAACGTATAGCGTTCTATGCTACCACCACCGTCGCACAAAATAACGTATACCTTCACTCGCTGCCATCACTATCGTCTAAAAAACAAATACCTTCACAGGTCACCACCGCTGTCGTATAACATAACGCATACCTTCACACACTACCACCACTTTAGTACAAAATATACCTTCACATGCTACCACCACTCTGTCGTACAAAATAACGCATACATTCTTACGCTACCACCACTGTCCTACAAAATAGCGCATTCTTTCACACGCTACCACCACTGGCATACAAAATAACGCATACATAAACACGCTACCACCACTATCGTACAAAATAACGCATACCTTCACACGCTACCACCACTGACGTACAAAATAGCGCATACTTTCACACGCTACCACCACTGGCGTACAAAATAACGCATACATAAACACGCTACCACCACTGTCGTACAAAATAACGCATACCTTAACACGCTACCACCACTGACGTACAAAATAACGCATACCTTAACTCATAAAGCCCATGTTCAAATTTAATGTCGTACGTATTGCCGCCACCATCCTGTATAAACACCTACCTTCTGCTCATTCTCTGTGCGGAGAGCATTATACTCCCTGGCCTTAGTCTCCTCCCTCGCGATGCGTATCTTGTCTTCCTTCTGGAGGCCGTGCGTGGTTTTCAGCTCTTCAGTCAGCTCAGCGGCTCTCGTGCGGCCTTCGTACATCTAATAACGAAATTTTATGAAACTACCCTCATTTTTTTAGGTTATGTTTTATTATTATCAGTCATGGCATGAGCTTGATCGACTGACTGACCTAACGTAGACGGTCCTATTTTTTTATACATCTAGACGACAAACAAGCTGACGCCCCACATAGTGGTAAGCGGTGACCACCGCCTATAGACACCTGCAATAACAAGGAAAAATGACTTGGTATTGCAGGTGCGTTGTCATCCTGAGGCCTAAGATGAAATGCCGTCCATGCCCAGTAATTACACTGGCTACCTTTCCCTTCAATCCGAAACACAGCGAGCTGTTTCACGGTTAAGAAACGCGCCTACGGACAGAGACGGCTCATCACGTCTGTAGTTAAAATCAGCGCCTATTACGGAGATATTTTTATTTTCGTGTATTATTCTTGTTTGGTTGTCCAAACAATTTACCTATAGAAAGAAAAGAGAAAGAAAGAAAGACGGACGTCGCTGTATAATAAAAAATATTGATTGCCAGTATATTGTTGTTTGTAAGTAAAAAGGCCCTGAGAAGCTCGCTGGCTTAGTGGTTTGAGCGCTCTGGGGTGCGATTCTGTAACGAATCTTGCACCTCACTTCGCAAGTCACTTCGAATTCAACTGTCAAATAGAGCAAAAAATGTATGAAAATTTGCTCTATTTGACAGTTAGTTGAATTCGAAGTGACTTGCGAAGTGAGGTGCGAGTTTTGTTACAAAATCGACAGGCTGGTCTCGTTTACGAAAACAAAGCAACTCTCGCCATGGTCAATGCTGGGATGGGTCAGTAAAAAAATTGTAATCTCCAGCTAGTCTATGCTTTATTGTGTATGTTAAGCCTTTGGTCCCGGTTGTTGCTGAAACCACTTTAACACATCAAACCGCGTTGGGCCAGCTTGGCGGTGTTGTGGCCCAAGCTCCTCATGTGTTTCTTTCGTATAGGAAGGCCTATACCCAGCGGTGGGACATACACCGGGTGTTACAGAATTCCGAAATTATGAAATTCTGGATTTGTGGGGATCGATATCGTATCGAAGAATTGCGGACCTCAAGTGGCAATGGGCAGGCCACATTGCAAGGAGGACTGAAGGTCGTTGGGGTGGAAAAGTCCTCGAGTGGCGGCCGCGTACCGGGAGACGCAGCGTTGGTCTCCCACAAGGTGGTCGGTCCACCTGATGGATGCGGGCAGCGCAGGACCAATCAGAAATGATGAAATCCGCAGGAGAAGCACGGTTACCGACATAGCCCAAAGAATTGCGAGTGTCAAGAGGCAGTGGGCAGGCCACATTGGTTCCTACCAATGGGAGGACTGACGGTCGTTGGGGCGGAAAGGTCCTCGAGTGGCGGCCGCGTACCGGGAGACGCAGCGTTGGTAGGCCTCCCACAAGGTGGACCGACCATCTGGTGAGGATCGCATCCATCGGCTTCCCGCGATCCTCACCAGATCGTCGGTCCACCTGATGGATGCGGACAGAGTAGAACCGATCAGTCTGGAGATCTTTAGGGGAAGCCTATACCCAGCAGCGCGCGTCCCTTGGCTGAAATGAGGATGATGACATTGTAGTATGTAAGCGGGTTGTGTCACGAGCAGGTGTGACAATAGTTTTTATTAATTTAATCGAAAAATAAGTAGTTTACAAGGTGTCAAACTTTCAGGGGTAACTGTTGACAAAAACACAACAACCAACATAAATTTTAGTAATTAAAATGTAAAAGTAGAAAATTTTCACGTCCTGAGGCGGGGATCGAACCCGCGACCTTTCGCAATCCGGGCGACTGCTCTAAATATTTGAGCTACCCAGTGAAATTCTCTAGTCAATCTGTATTTGCGTTTATGAGCTAACGTCCCACCCTACAATGTCGAAATGTTCTATTTCAACATCCGAAACGAGTATTTTTACAAATACCTACGATTAGGTTAATTCGGGACATTGCTTTCAAATATTCTTAATTTTGATTTCAACATTATCAAAAATAACCCCCCTCCCTCTCCTTCCCCTTCCCTAACATTACCAAAAATTAACCACCCCTCCCCCCTCACTGTCTTCCCCCTCTCTCTCCTCCCCCCCAAGACATTGCGTAAGGTCGCGGGTTGGATCTACGCATTTTAATTAGTACATCTCTTTGTATCTCGGCCTTAGTAACAGGCGGTATAGGCCGGCGATGGTAGTACCAGGTTCTGCACGGCGCGGCCCCTCAGCAGCCGCTGCAGCGTCAGCGCCGCCTGGTGGTGGGCCTCGGCCGCGTCGTCCCCGCGGTCCCGCTCGGGCGTGGTCGGCCGCACCGCGACGCCCCTCCGCGGCTTCAACACGTCAAGAGGCCGGGAAGCCAACGCGGCTCCTAGACGCGCCTCTGTACAACGAGCTCTCATTCTATCATTACGGTCCAAAATACGCCAACGATGAATACGGGTGCTGCCCCACTGCTGATTGAAAATGTTTACAAACATTTTCTAACACTAATTACGCATTCGCCCACTATGGGGATCGCTGACAGGCAATTCCTATAAAACATTGCAACATCAAGTAAACGCTGAGGCCGCAGCTCGTGCAAGTGCAACGTGACCACGGCGCCGCGCCTCGTGTCCTCGTCATTGGGCTCACTTTGGATCTAACATCGACCGGGTCAATTAGTGTTAGATTTAATTATCAATTGTAATTCTTTTATTAAATAAATTAGATTAAATTTAATTTGATTTTTTTTCGAGCCTCCGGCTGTACATTCTGTAATTCACTAATACATTTATAACAAACGTTAGGAATTGTTAATGTTTAGTGCTCCTACACTGATGGAAAATGTTTACAAACATTTGTAACATTTGAAATTATTTAACAACATAACATTTGGCCTGGATTATATGTTTACAAACAAATGATAACAAATGTTTTATTTTGTTCCAATTTGTTAACTAGGTTAGAAATGTTTACTAACATTATCTAACATGAAAACATTTTCGAACATTGTTATCGTATGTTTCTTAACAAATGTTTACTAACGTTTGTAAACATTTTTAAACAGCAGTGTGGCAGCACCTTCACAAACATTGCAAACGCCATGGACCAAATTGAATACGGTGCGATGTGCGCTGTTTCATCATCATCATATCAGCCGAGAGACGCCCCCTGCTGGGCATAGGCCTCCCCCAAGGATCTTAAAACCGATCGGTCCTGCACTGCCCTCATCCAACGGCTTCCGCGACCCTCACCAGATCATCGGTCCACCTTGTGCGCTGTTTGCGTGCAATCAATTCGGACCACACTTTCGCTCATTCGAGTGTACTCCTGTCATTGATCCCAAAAAAAATTTTCTAAGATTTTACGTTTCAATTAAAGAGTAAATTTTGAAAGTATTTGTTGCAAATTAAGTATGTTAAGAAGTTTTTATCAATTCAAAAATAAAATATTTATAAAATTTTTCACAAAGTCAAGGTCATAACCTCAAATTTGACATTAGCGCACACACTGCACTACCTCTTTTTCGTGAGCACCGTTAGCACGGCTTCATGACGTCACTCATGACGTCATGTTAATCTCGTTGGCACGAATACGTTCAATTCGGTTCGTTTGTAAGCGCGCTTTGTGTGCAAATGGTTCAATTTGGACCGTAGGGTATATCTTAATTGGACCTAGTTATGCCAAAATGATCCAACCTACAATGTCGTGAATTTTGAGATACAGTGCTAAATTATATAAAATGGAACATATTTCCATGTCAAGACTCGTTTTCGTATCTCTTTTCTAAGATGAGACATTTAAAGAAAAACAATGTGAAGAATACAAGTTACTTGAAACATTAATGAGTATCCTGCCAGTTAGTGTTGGGTAGGACACGGTTTGAAAATGAGTTTGTAAGAGTAGCCTCTTTTTTCTACTGAGCCAGTACAACGTCCCACTTCAAATGAGGCGAGGCGTTCATAAGCTCGGCAGTACATTTGAAGCGATGAGTACAAATGTAACATTTGAAGCGTATTGTGTATTTGTGTGGCTCGGTAACAATAAAATGTAATGCCTCGCTCGCGTTCGTCTCTCTCAGTCTCAGTTCTTTCGGTGAGTGAGTGAGTGAGTAAACGCGAATACCGCGACATAAAATGTGAAGTAGTACATTTTAAAATTGTGAGCCACTCTTACAATGTGACGTCATGTCCCGTACAAATGTAATGCCTCTTGTAAGTCCTACTCAACACTACTGCCAGTGGCATGGAACATTTTGGCATGACTAGGTTCAATTATTGTTATCAATTTATTTTATTTACAATACAATCGAAATTTTATATAAAAAGGGAAACTGACTGACTGACATATCAACGCACATCCCAAACCGTTGTACACAGGTTCCTTATGAGGTCTAGGGATGTATTCAGAATTGGGTTTTCAAAATTAACCCCCTAAGGTGGGGAAACGGGCGTCCAAAGTTTGTAAGGGGAAAAAAGATTATTAAGACTATTTTTTTCGAAACTTCACAGGAGTACTCATATTGAGTGTCAATGAATAAATGACGAAACAGTTATTTCAGGTTTTTTCAGAATTCAACCCCTAAAAGAGGAAAATGAGATGAAGGCCAAGAGCTGCCATGCTAAGAAATAAAAATAAAGATAGGGAAGCACTCACTTTTAACCGTTCTTTTTTATACATATGGAAGCGCTTACTTTTAAGCTCGTTATGCAAGTTCTCCAGGAACTGCTCGCTCCACTTTGTCTCTCTCTCGCACAGCTGCATCTGGTCTGGGGGCAGGTGGTGGCCGGAACAGGTCCTCTTCAGATTTTGGCCACAATGCTCTAGCCACGCTGGAGGCTCTGCTATCCGCTGGTGATCTTCTAGCGCTGAATACATAAGAAAGGTCAGAGAATAGAGTTGGATAGATTTTTTTTTTTTTAAAAAAGTTACTTTACAAATATAGTTTTCAGTAGTTCTGGGCTGTACTAAAGCGGTACACTTCTATTGCTAACTTCTTACACAAGTGGTCACAGCAACTTAGGGTGCAGGGTATTCTCAGCGTGCCTGCCCCTAGCGTGGTAATCATGTCATGACGCGCTAACGGCGGAGGTGGAGTCCCGCGAGACCGCTGCTTCTATAGAGGGCTGTCAGCTTCCTTGATAAGTAAAGACACTTCAACTCGGTTACCCCTAGCTTTGTATCCGTGAGACCAGCGCTGGTGTGGAGGGCTATCGGCTTCCTAAGCTCTGGCAGTGAAGAACGTACAGACACTTATATTCCTGACTACTTAAGTAACTCAGGGCGCAGGGTCATCTCGGCATGTCGCACTAGAAGGGCGGGACGGCTGTCTCAATAGAGAGATGTCATTGTCAGCTGCCTAAGCCCCTACCAAGGCAGAGCGTACAGACACTTTTATTGCTGACTACTTACATAAGTAACTCATTGCCGCGTGCCTGCCCCTGGCGTGGTACCCGTGGAGGCGGGATCCTGCGTGACCGCAGTTCCTGTGAAGGGCTATTTCTACTACTTACTTACATAGTAACTCAGGGTGCAGGGTCATTGCCGCGTGCCTTCCCCTGTCGTGGTACCCGTGGAGGTGGGATCCCGCGACTGCAGTTGCTGTGGAGGGCTATTTCTACTAGTTACTTACATAGTAACTCAGGGTGCAGGGTCATTGCGGCGTGCCTTCCCCTGGCGTGGTACCCGTGGAGGTGAAATCCCGCGTGACCGCAGTTGCTGTGGAGGGCTATTTCTACTAGTTACTTACATAGTAACTCAGGGTGCAAGGTCATTGCGGCGTGCCTGCCCTTGGCGTGGTGCCCTTGGCGTGGTACCCGTGGCGGTGAGATCCCGCGTGCCCGCAGTTGCTGTGGAAGGCTATTTCTACTACTTACTTACATAGTAACTCAGGGTGCAGGGTCATTGCCGCGTGCCTTCCCCTGGCGTGGTACCCGTAGAGGCGGGATCCCGCGACCGCAGTTGCTGTGGAGGGCTATTTCTACTACTTACTTACATAGTAACTCAGGGTGCAGGGTCATCGCCGCGTGCCTGCCCTTGGCTACTATTAAGGGGCCGGGACCGCTGCCTCTATGGAGGGCTGTCACTGTCAGCTTCCCAAGCCTTAGCAAGGCAGAGTGTAAAAGACACTTCTATTCCTGACTACTTACTTACTAACTCAAGGTTCAGGGTCATTGCCGCGTGCCTGCTCCAGGTGAGGTACCGGTGAAGGCGTCCCGCGACCGCAGTTGCTGTGGAGGGCTATTTCTACTAGTTACTTACATAGTAACTCGGGGTGCAAGGTCATCGCGGCGTGCCTGCCCTTGGCGTGGTACCCGTGGCGCGCTAGCGGGGCGTACAGCGCGGAGGCGGGGTCCCGCGCGGCGTGCGTGCGAGACCCCCCGCCGCGGGCCACGCGCAGACTTTGCGCCAAGCCTACGCGACCGCCGCTGCTATGGAGGGCTGTCAGCTTCCTTAGCTCTGGCAGGACAGAGCGAAACCAAGGCTTAAGGCGAATTATACTTCGAAGTTGCGGCCGAGATGACATTATATAAATATTTGATTTCTTAGCGCGACATAATAAGACAGAAAGCGTGCGCGCAGATAACGTAAGATATAAAGTGGAAATTATATAACAATAAAATAAATGAATTGGAATTGGTTCGACAGGATAGACAGACATTTTGACATTGTTAAGTAAGTAACATTAAATTGTTTTTGGTAGATTTATGGACCTAAAGTCTCGGTCAGTGGGTATGTAGTAAGTAATGTCGTCAACGAATCTGCCGCCCTGGCGTATTCCGGTAGTAGACTGTAAGATAGCGAGATCCTCTGTGGCTGAGGGATTCGTTTGTAACTCGTTTACATCTTCGGTTTTATCATCACTTGCTACTTCATTAAGCATAAAAAAATAGGTTCAGTCATGAACATAATCTCCCATCCCACCTCGGTCTCTACTTCTCCTTATGTGGTCCAGCTTGCGCTCCATCTGGTGTTTCTTGGAGGCCCACAGCTTAGCCAGCTTCAAGCTGGTTCGGCTCGTATGACTGTGGCGCTGCTCTTGCTGTATCTTGTGGAGGAGGGTCAGCCTGATATCCTGTGTGGGATTGAGGAGTAAATAATGGCCCTGTATTAAAGTTTTCCGATCGTCATGGAAATCTTTAGGGACTTTTTCCAGCAGAGGACGTTTTTCGGCTGCATTGATGATGATGATAAAGGTTTGGCCTGAACCGGGCGCCATCGGCATGTTGAATATATGACTACGTACTTTGTCAAGCCACGTAAGATACCCAGTAGCAAATAAACAATTAAAAACCGACTGTGTCTGGAATCCATGGCTTGACAAGTGTCCACAAATATATACAACGGAAAAGGCATTTGAGGAAAAAATGTACCAAGAAACTGCTGATTTCTGAATGAAATCTTTTCCAGCACAGGTAAACGAGAAAAAAAAGGTGAAATCGGCGAGTGAGAACTAAAGGAATCGTGTAAAGAGAGCAAAACTGTTGTAGAACGCTGGATCTGTACTCGGTTTCACGTTCACTAGCCAAATGTCAAGTGAGAGTGTGAAGTTGATGATTTAAACTCGCTACATTACCAAATTATGGTAAGCTGAGCTTGTTTGGGGCATATTCGCTTTGATACCCCCACTTCTTAACTGCGCACAGTTTTACTTGCCACACAACAAACTTTATAGCGGTGCGATAAAGCGAGAAAGGATCCCGTGTTCCAAGTATTGTCATTAGGGCTGCTGTTGAATTTATTACATAGAAATTAAAGATGAACCTTATTATAAGGTAACGTTAGCGTGCTAGTGCATTGGCACGACAACTGGGCTGTTCTATCCAGGCAACCTAACCGTGATCGGAGTCTAAAGATGTACACAGTACTAACCTAGCCAAATCATTTTTTTATTTTATATTAGAGCTGCTCACCTGCAGCTCATCAATCTCGGCCTCCCTGAAGATCCAGTCTTTCGTCTCCACGTCCGTGATGATGGCATTCCGTTTCTTCATCCAACGCGGGAACTGACTCTTTTCTGCTATCTCGGCCCAAGCGCGGGCGTGGCGCATCCTAAACATTGAGATATAAAGTGAGGAGAAGTATACCACCCATCATTATGTTCCCTTCAAGCGTGACAATCGCGCTAAACTATACTCTACCGGTTTATACAGGGTGGTACCGTCAATACGACAATAAATTAAAACAGGCCATATTAGTTCGTTGAAATGATTTGCCACTGTCAAAAACATCTTATTCGTTTGATATTTCTATGAAATAATGCAGCCATTGTTATATTATTTCATACAAATGTCATGAAATTATCAAACTAATACGATGTTTTTGAAAGTGGCAAACCATATCTATGAACTAATATAGCCCATGATATAATTTATTGTCGTATTGACGGCATCACCCCGTATATCTAGTCTATGCTATGCTCCTTCGTCACTTGCTAAAAATGAAATCCGAAAATGATCATGAAACTCTTTTTGCTCGGATTTCATCTTTACGTTGATTTGAGATCCGAAATGATGAGTTCATTAATACGCCGTCTCAATACCCATTTTGAAAAATACTAATAATAAACAACGGTTTTGTCACCGTTCAACAATCGCAGTGTTGAAATAATTTTATTTATTTAGGTATTTTATTTTATTTTTTCCGGTAAATAATCAGCTGATATAAACAGATAATACTTTCGACATTCTCAAGTTAGCTTATACTTAAATACAAAACGACTAGAAGAAATACAAGGTGTCTACAAGTGTCGCTGAGTTGTTATTACAGTCAGCCAGATTATGAAGTCACGGGTTCGCATCCCGCGTCAGATCTTGCCTTTTTTTATTCTAGACATTTTTCTTTAAAAAAAACTCGTAATAGTTGCACATTTCGCTTACTTGTTGATTATTTCCGTGGTGTGAAAGTCTGCAGGTAAATCTCCCGTCCGATATGTTTTACCAGGTCCTGGAGAAATACTGATAGCTAAATAGGTTACCTAGATAAAATCTTATTTATAAAATGGACAGTTGAATACTGTTCTGCATATTTTTAACAATTTTTCAGAATACTGCACATAGACCTGGCCGGGTCTCCATACATTTTTGAAATATCAATTTACACTACTACACTACAAATACTAAATAAACTAACCCCATTCCAGCTTATCCAGGAATAATACTTCTGGAGTTTTCTCGCAGCCATCCGCTTGCTTGCCGTCTGGTTGCCAAGGGATTGTCTGCGCTGAAGATTCTCTGAAATATTTGATCTTTGATTAAGAATATCATCATCATCATCATCACTAGCCTATATACGTCCCACTGCTGGGCACAGGCCTTCCTACATGGGAGAAACACATGAGGAGTTTGGGCCATAACACCACCACGCTGGCCCAATGCGGGTTGGTGGGTTAAAGCAGTTGTAGTAACAACCGGGACCAACGGCATAACATGTCTTCCGAAGCACGGAGGATCGACCATGGCGAGAGTTGCTTTGTTTTTCGTATCGAAACCAGAGCGCTTAAACCAATACGCCACCGAGCTCCTCGATTAAGACAATGCTGAGAATATTAATGAGCTATTAAGAATATGTATCCCCTGAAATACTAACTATTAGTACATATTTAATATTTGTTTAGCGGGTGGTGAACTGAAGATGCGGTATTTCCCGCGGGGTATTATGGAAGAGAAAATAAGCGTATTGGTAACACAAATCGCGTAAGCAGATATGCGCAGGAGCAAGTAGCATATGGTTCGTGTGTATATTATTCAGTCAGACTATAAAAGTACTCCATGTCGTACGTCCATGTATACCACCAGTAACAGTTGGGATTGGGAGTATCCTCAGACAAATAGACCAGCGAGGTAAGTCTAACTTTGAGAAAGAGGTACATCGACGAATCCAACTCGGAATTTTCGGCGTTTGGGAAATTGCGTAAGATCATCATGTCCAAAAATCCTCAGTACCTCAAATCGAAAGTCTTCGACCAGTGTATATAGCTAGTGATGACATACGGCTGTAAAACGTGGTCGCTTACTAAGGGTTAGGCGTTTTCGTACGAGATAGAATCCGAAATTACGATCCGAAATGGAACTAAAGTAAGTAATCATAGGATTGGCAAGTTGAAGTGGCAGTGGTCAGGGCCCATATCACGCAGCACGGACGGCCGATGGGAAGTTAAAGTTCTAGCATGGCGAACCGTAGTCTAGTACCGGACAGTGCAAAATAGGACGGTCTCCCACTAAATGGACAGAAGACCTGGGGTGCGATTCTGTAACGAATCTCGCACCTCACTTCGCAAGTCACTTCGAATTCAACTGTCAAATAGAGCAAAAAATGTATGAAAATTTGCTCTATTTGACAGTTGAATTCGAAGTGACTTGCGAAGTGAGGTGCGAGTTTTGTTACAGAATCGACAGGCTGGTCAGGGTTGCGGAGGAGCCGTTGAATGCAGACTGCGCAAAACCGATTCGTTTGGAAATCGATGGGGGAGGCCTTAGCTCGGCAGTGGACTTCATAGGCTGTTATAATGATGATGAAAAGTACTCTGTGATTGCGACTGGCGGGTGGCGATCGCCGCAGCGTCGTCTACGTGCGCCTCTATCTATTAGACCTTGAGCCGTCTTTACACTATTGGGGGGCCTATATAAGCACTTTGGCATAATGGGGCCCGTAATATTAATAACACGACAGAGGACCATTTTATTGCCCTGGGCACCTGAGTATTGGACCTGGGCACTTGCCCAGAGTGGCCTATGGAAAAGAAAGGCACGATTAGGACGGGTTTGATCTATTGGACAATAGCGGCAGTATACCACATCTGTCTTGCGCCTATTTATTTTGGTCTCAGAGCGGAAAACCAACCACCGCGTAGCGTATGACAGCTGCATGCTATAGCTAAAGTGATTAAATCTGGATATTATGTTAGTTGATATCAATAATATCCACCAAACTTAGGAAAAAATATTTAAAAAGAAAATATCACATCATCTACATAACTTACCTAGCTATGTAGATGATGTGATATTTTCCTTTTTCATACCATACTAATAATATCATTTTATATGAAAGTAACTCTTTCTATAAAAAAGGAACTCTGCCTGTAAAATAAATAAATAAATAATAACTCGTATGCGCTATGATAGGCCAACTTATCATGTGTACTAACTGACTTATTTACTTACCTAAACACACTCTGTGTTCCTCTATTTCTGGGTTTCTGTTGACATGGGGACTGCGCCCGCGGCGTCGGCGGATGGAAGTCTGGTGACGCACTTGGTACACGGAGAAGTTTCTTGGGGCTAAATAAAATATGAAGGCAAGTAAGGGCACAGATTAATGTAAGGGACCGCATATTTAGTCATAAAAATAAAATATAAATGGTCAGTAAGTTTTTTTTATAAAGGGTTTTCCAATAAGAGGTGTTATTTTGATATTCAAAGAAAAATGCCAATTTTTAATATAAATTATCGGATGTTTATTTCATTATAAAGAGGAAGGTATGCCGTTAATAGTGCAAAATAACATCGGGAAAATGACTACCACGACCACGCTTACAGGACCATATCCTTTTCATTTAATTTTTCATAACCAAATCGCTAAGTGGCTGCCCTATGTCCTCGATAGCCTCACGAATTCCATCTTTGAGGTCTTAAAACATTAGTTAAAATTTGTTTGTTTTGTTTTGTTTGTTTTGATTAAGAAAAAGAAGTTCATCGCATTTTCTAAATCCAAGTATGCGGATTGTTTAATTTGTTTGTTTTTATAATGTGGGGACTTAATATTCCACAAGCATTTATTTTCTACATATTTTGAAACAAATTTCAAAATTGTTTCTTCGCTCCAGCGACACGACATTTTTGCGGCCACCAATGAACTCGACTAAATCAACAGGTTCGGACTTATTTAGCCGGTGAAAAACAAGTTAGCTATTAGAAACAATTTTAAAAGCCTAGGCACTCACGCAGCGGTATATTTGAAGCGATCTTTTCCGTTAAGTTGCGGCGCAGATCCATGTTTGTTGGTTTCCACCTTGCGGAGGTACGCGCCATACGACCGGTCCATGTGGTCCGGCAGGCGGCAGTTCGCGTGATACACTTGAAATAAAGCATTGAGCTAAGCGTATGGAAAAGTCAGTTCATCACTTCTATGTTCTCTTCAAGTCGCTGTTCTGCGCTCAGTCGCTTGCTAGCGTTGGTAGTAGACCTGTGTCGATCGATCATTTCCCGCGACCCGGGTCGATCACGACCCATTAGGTTGGTGATCGACTCACAATGATTCGATCAAATGATCGATCGCGAGTCTCAAGTGTTTTTGAGCCGCGCTTCCAACACATGATTCGGTTCTATTCTATGCTCACGGGTCGTGGATCACGCACGTCACGGGTCGCAACGTGGGTCTCGGGTCTTTTGGGTACTGCGTACGATTCGTGTCGCGCCCGCGCGCGTTGTTATAGCGTTATATAATGAACACGTAATTATGTTTCGAGGTTATAAATAATAGTATATTTAAGTATTATAAAATTTATAATATCAATCTTTTTTATTGAGTATTTGTTCGTTTTGTGTTATTAATTAAAATTCTTAATCACGATGATTAGATTTTATCACTGTGTAAATAGAAAATTTTGTCATTCGAAACAAAGTGAGTGATCGAGTTTAAGCGCGTAAACATCGATCTCAGTGATCGATTTTTGTGGCTCGCGACCCGATCACTCGTGAATGAATAGTGATCGAATCAAAGTGATTCGATCAATCACGATCGACTCAGGTCTAGTTGGTAGAACAAAACGCGTAAGGCCTAGCTCACCAAGGTTAAGGGGCCAGAGGAGCGGCGTGTTCCAATGTATATTGATCTGAGGTCGTAGCCGTTTGGTTAAATCAGCCGCTTAGGCCGTTGATTAAAAGCCGGCATCCAATCAAACGGCTGAAGTACAACTAGCCAAGTCATTGTGCACAACGTTTAACCAAATAGCTAACCATTATGTCAGCCGTATGGTTTATATTAGCCATTCAATTGGACGCCTAGGCGGAAATCGAAGAGCTTTTGTGTGTCTGGTTGAGTGATGCAAGATTCAAGGTTTTTTTATGACCACTTATAACTAAAACGATGTCGGTTATAAGTGGTCATAAAAAATAACCTTGAACCTAAAAATCAAACTATATTTTTTCCAGTACAAGACGATCCATTCAATACGTCAAGTCGTTAAATGTTAAATGAGTGTAGTTCAATTAACTATCGGGCTAGGCATTGGAACGCGCCGCACCCTCGCCCGCCGCTTACTTCACGAGCGCGGCCTAAAGGGTGCTGTCCACAAGTAGATTAAACTGCATAGTAGACACAGAGTACCTACTAACTAATATACCAATGTAGAGTACTCGGAACTGGCAGAGCCTCTAGAGTGGTCTGTATTTTTGAATATAATATGGATAGCACAATAGACAAGGAAATGGGAAGGCACAGAATCCGATACTGCTCTTTGATGATCTTGTCTTTCAATCCAAGAGTAGTAAAAGTTAAAGCGATGGCGGCGGCGGCGCGGGCGCTTCGAAGCGCGATACCTAACAAATATCGTTGCGGTTCGGTCAAGAGCGGCGTGCGGTCACTCCGGCGTTAAAACTGAATCTCAGCATATTCAATCTACTCTATGATATGGGTGGAAAGAAACTACGCCACGCTCTCCGCTGCATTCTTCAATCCTTCACGATGCCCGCGCATGCGTGGTCGCCTCTGCGCGACTCGTGATATCCGCGGCGGCGCGACGGCTATATGGCTCGCAGCTACTAAACAGGCATGTACCAGAGTAGGACCGGGATAAAAGCAGAGACTGCATCAGCCATATGGACATGCACTACTAGTGCGAGAATCTGGTGCCACCACACTCTCCCCGTGAGTTATATTGTGCCCGTGGACAGCACTCATTTAAAAGGTAGACTTGGTAGGAATACTAATTAGTATAACTTTGAACTCACCGACGTGCATCCGAGGAAACTTTCTTATCTCGGAGAACATGGTGCTGTATACTGGCTGAATCGTCTGAGAAGATAACAGAAGCAGTTTAGATTAAAATTGAGAGATTCTGGTGGATAATAGGGTAGTTGACAACATTTTTTTTATTTCATAAATAAGAAGTTTATAAATCATAAAGAAATATTGCAAAAGAAATAGTATGTCTAAGATCAATAGTTTCACAGATATAGTGGTTTGTTTATTGTTGCGGCGCAACGTCCAAAAACGCTCCATAGAAAATCTACGGAACAGGTGACGTCACACGTTCCCATATTATTACGAAATGTATACTGACAAAATTAATAATAACTATGTACTAAGTATGTTTTTAGTAATAGTTGTCGTAATAATAGTTGTTTTAATTGATGTCAGCAATCTAATATCATTAAAATTTTTAATAAATTTTGAAAAAAAAAATTGACAATTTTTGTAATTTTCAAAACAGTACCTACAACTTCAACAATATTCCATATATTTTAAGTTTGAATTGTATTTATGGGTAACATTTGCGTATATTTTTCGAATTTGTGAAAAATAGCGCCATATTCAAACTTAGGCAACATCCCAATTGTGTCTATAATAGGTATAAAGGAATTCTTTGACATGAAATATTAATTGTAGGTATTTGTAACTTGTTTAAGATGCCTTTTGAACTAAACTGTGCGAGACTTGACTATTTTTTAACAGCTACCACAACGCGCAAGCCACAATTCCTGCAATATAGTTTTATTTATTTATTTTTTAAAACTATATTGCAATTTTCATTATAATTCTACTGCGACACTGTACAATGATGTGGTCAAATAGGATGAGCCTTTTTCAAGTGTTCTTTACTCACCACAACAAGTAACAACACTAGGGTGTTCAGGTGTTAAAAAATATCACCCTGCAATATCAGCCTGTTCGCTGCAGCACAGGTTGCAAATGCACTAAAACTTTCCAACACCTAATGTCATGCCCTTTGTAAGAATCCGCTTACAGACCTAACCACCCGACGGGGGTCTTGGGGTCCTGTGCATCTGCTCTTAACAGCACTGGAGAGGCCGCGATTCTACCACTGCGCTTCACAACGACGAGCTAAGAGGCCGACAAGACTGCGTAGTTACAGCCTGGCCTAGAGAAAGGGCGACGCGACTGGCGATAGCGTGAAATTCGCGGCGGGCGAATATTTGTTCCACCAATCGCGTCGCCGTCGCCGCCGCCCGTTCCTGGGGCCAGGCCGTTAGAGGTTACCGAGACGCGCAATGTCGCTGCCGGGGCTTAGAACTCCTTGGTAACTCCACTGCTCTTCTTTTTTTTATACAACTAGATGACAAACAAGCTGACGGCCCACCTGATGGTAAGCGGTTACCGCCGCCTATAGACACCTACAATAACAAGGGAAAATCACTTGGTAGGTACTGCAGGTACGTAGTCATACTGAGCCCTAAGACAGACAGCCTTCCATGCACAGTAGGTACTTACACTGGCTACCTTTCCTTTCAATTCGAAACAGCGATATGATTTACGACCGAAATAGGAAATGTATGTGTGCTTATGTCAGATAAATTTAAAGTTTAAGTGCTTACGACTTGCGCAGACGCCATGGCCGCCTTGAATGCTGTCCGTGCGTAGTCCCGGGCTCCTGACACTATGAACGCGGAATCTGTTCAAAGGGAAAAGTCATCATCATCCTATATACGTCTCACTGCTGGGCACAGGCCTTCCTACATGGGAGAAACATATGAGGAGTTTGGGCCATAACACCACCACGCTGGCCCAATGCGGGTTAGTGGGTTAAAAGGGTTGCAAGAACAACCGGGACCAACGGCTTAACGTGCTTTCTGAAGCACGGAGGAGCTCGAGATAACAAACTTTGATTGACCCATCCCAGGATCGACCATGGAGAAAAGTTGCTTTGTTTTCGTAATCGAAACCAGAGCGCTCAAACCACTACATTACCAGGTTCCTTATGGGAAAAGTAGGTGTGAACTATTAAAGTTCATACCTACTTTTCCCTTTTTTTTTCATGCTATTAATATTTTTTCATTTTTAATTTTATCTTTTACTAGAAAAAAATTATGTTCTGGGGCGGCAGGGATCGAACCCGCGACCATTCACAATCCGGCTGACTGCTCTAACCATCTGAGCTACCTAGGACTGGATACTTAGGTAACCCTACTAATTCCCTTTAGGTAGTATATCTGTATCTAAGTTAGTGCTAATCGTGGATTGTGAGGGTTCACTACATAGATTTTGATACCCACCGCAAAATAGTGGGTAGGTATCCACGTACTCGATACTTAGGGCTAGATTATCGAAGTTCGGCAAAATAGTGAACTTATCTTATATTGGGGCCGTGATCACGCCACGATGCACTGCGCCCTTTCGGGATCTTTTGTGCTTCCCCCGCTTTTACTCTTCCTGTGTCCCGAATATAGCTACCATAAACTATACTATACTACTGGCGTGAAAGAGCCTATGGTATAGTCTTCTGGCTTTAGATATGCCACTTCCAGAAGACCCACTCTGGTCCTAACCAAGGCATCACATTGACATAACATATGTTCCATTGATTCTTAACCTTCACCACATGCCCGACAAAGTTGTGTTAGAGTTGCATTTTGTGAAGCATGTGGTTGGTGGCAACGTGCCCTGTGAGAGCTCCAGTCAAGAAGCGAGCCTGAGTTCTACCGTTTTTAAGGCTGATTTACACTTGAATAAGTACAGTAGCGAGTTAACTTGCGGTCTTGGCGAGTTAAGTTCTTAACATCGTTTGGACGGGAATTTGAACTTAACTCGCCAAGACCGCAAGTTAACTCGCTACTGTACTTATGCAAGTGTAAATCGGCCATTAGAGATGTATTTACTCCAGTCCCCCACCTCCCCCCCAAAAAAGAAAGTACAAAAGTGAACTTACCGTACAAATAGTCGTGTACTCTCATTCTGGGCGCCACATGCAGCCTCGGCCTCTCGTAAAAAGTTTCCCCGCTCATTTTTAAACAGTATTATTTAATTATTCACCGCTCGCATGAAAAATAGACCCACTGCCGCGCTATTTGAGATGACATCGAACAAACATTCCGTTGCTAAGCAACTACAATTTATATGTACATTCTCTTTGCTGAAACCTGAAATCTTTTTAGATAAGTGCGGTGACACACCGGTGGTGGGGGCGAGCACGGAACTTTCTTCTTCTTTTTTATTTAAGGCCTCTCGTTATTACGAATTTTGCCAATGTCAAGTAAAATCAATCTGCGAATAACTTGCGGCAACGATGTACGGTGATTGGGCATGACGAATTATTTTTCCGAAGAAGACGTGGTCGCCGGCCCAATGAAACAAGATGGATGCTGTCAGATGGCTGTAGAAGCGGACAACTCGTCGATTTCACAGTCAGCCGACAACAACCCACGGAACTTTCGATAAGCTCATTTGAGATCACAGAGTACAAACAGCAATACTCTTAACTGCTGTATTGCTGTACTGCTGTAAGAGTATTGCTGTTTGCACATTGTTTGACATTGAAATTCGACAGAACGGTAGTTTAATGTGTTTATCGATCTCGGTAGTACAGTCTCACAACAAAGTGGGATAATCTTACCGAATTCCTCGATAAACTCAGCAGCCTATTGACATACAAGATAGATATGTAATCTGTCTATTTTGAAAATATTATGGGGTTTTGAAAAATGCACGATAAATTTTTAGATACTTTAAGATCAAAATAGACAAATTATAGGTATATCTCCAAGGATGATTCTCGTATGTCAAAATTACGATCCATGCTAGGTCGTGGCCGAGTTTATCGAGAAATTCGGTAAGATTAGCCCACTTTGTCGTGAGATCGATCATGTGTCTACATCCAGCGGGATCCCCTGTCTAGGAGACTTATGAGTGATTCAGAGAATTAGATCCAGATCTAATTCTTTGAATCACTCATGAAACGGAAATATATGACCTCCTGCCAGCGGGATATTTATCAAAACTAAGTCTGATGACCTTTAAATGGGTATCAACTTTTAGATCTATATATGTTCTGTTCATTAAAAAAATATCATTCTTCTAACGTCCATAATTCAGTCACAATCAAGCTGCAAAGAAACCTCCAGTCAGCGGACTATTTCTCCTAAGGACGTTATTATTACGACCTAAGCTGCAATGTAGAATTTGTATATGCTTTCATTGAATAAATTTTATTATTATTGCAACTTTTACACTAACTTTATAAAATTTATATCGGAAATACGCTAAACGTTGATTCTTTACGCAAATGTGATTAACACAATATGACTAACTGGGATTTGTATTGATAATAAACTACCCTACGCCTGAATAGCTTGAATTTGTACGTAAACATACGTTTGTTTTATTCTACCTACATAATATTTTTGCAATTTAACACAAGATGTAGGTACAAATAGGTAATTTAAGTAAAATAAGTAAATAGTTTAAATTTTATGTAAATAGTTTAAATTTTATAAATTTAGCGTAAAAGTTGCAATAATAACGTCCTTAGGAGAAAAAGTCCGCTGACTGGAGGTTTCTTTGCAGCTTGATTGTGACTGAATTAAGGACGTTAGAAGAATTATATTTTATTAATGAACAGAACTTTTAAAGAACTAAAAGTTGATACCAATTTATAGGTCATCAGACGTAGTTTTGGTAAATATCCCGCTGGCTGGAGGTCGGTTAGGAAAGCTTATATTTCCGTTTCATATACGGAACAAATTCTGTTTTCAGCATAATTCAGTAGAACATATCCAGATCTAATTCTCTGTATCACTCATAAGTCTCCCAGACAGGGGATGCCGCTGGGCGACACATGGATCGATCAACTGGATTCTGTGCTACCGAGATCGATAAATACTTGTTAAATTACCGTTCTGCGAGAGATTCCGCGCCTCGGTACCGCTTCAGCTATGCGATTCCCTAAAGTGATGCAGCCTTGTATTTTTGGCTGTGGCAGCGCTGTCATCTTTTGGCGTTTATTTGCCAATTGTTGGCGACACTAGCGGTTGTATTATAAGACTCTATGCACTAGCGTTACGACCACAGAACACTTTTACTCCAGTTACGAGCGCGGCGCGGCGGGCGTTAGCCGGAACAAAAAAGGTTATTTATTTGTATAGCTTTATGTAAAAGTCAATCAAACATTGAAAGGAGTCATAAAACACAATAAAAACTAAATCGAATTGAAAAATATCCATTGTACTTTTTCATATCTCTCTAAAATCATACAGAATCATACACAGCCATAAAGGTGAATACGTTCACAAACGTCAAAATCAATGGCGGCTCGTCGTCTTGTCAGTTGTAAAAGAATACTTCTAGTCCAAGGAGGAATATTTCAAAGGACGTGCGACAAGCCTTTTTTCTGGACACAATTTAGAACGGATGTATGGATGATATCATAATAAAACGCAAAAAGACAAAACTAACATTTATTAAAAAATATTTACAATGTACAAAGTTAGTTTAACTTACATCTTAGTTTACTGCAATTAATTTTCAAATACATGTTTGCTATTTTTAACGAGGAATCGACGCGACATGCGTTTTCGACTCACGTCGTCTCAATAGCCTCTACGTAACTTATAAAATAGTGCAAATTAACAACTAAGTATTCAAATAGATCTTAAAAATTAGCAAATTTTACTCTTGGGTCACATTCGACCCAGTATTCGTATGCACTTTCAAAATTGGTCTCGCAAAACATTCGTAAGGGGTCGATTTAACCTCCCATGTTAAAATTAGGACCCCGTACTTTTTCATAGTTTCTTGGTTAAAAATTTGAGCTTATCAGTAACTAGCGAATACACTATATCGTATTTTCACGAGAAAATGTTTATATAAATAAAAATTACTTTGTACTTAATTTTTTAGCTTCAAAAAGGTTTTTCAAGCAAGCTTTTACAATTAATCCTTAATTTAAATCCTAGGAGCCAGGAGATATTTTCAACTTGATAACACAAATAAAATGTGACAGTGAAACATGACCCATTATGGGTCTACAACGATCCTACATGGGAGAAACACATGAGGAGTTTGTGCCATAACACGACCACGCTGACCCAATGCGGGCGAGATAATGCAGCAAATGTTATATTATTTCATAGAAATATCATGAATTTATCAAATGAATACGATGTTTTTGAAAGTGGCAAACCATTTCTATGAACTAACATAGCCCAAAAATTTATTGTCGTTTCGACGGCACCACATACCTGGCCGGATGTGAAACATCTTTCAGTTTTAGCGTCTGTTTCTTATCTAGATTCATTAGCTACATGGAACAAGTCAGCAAGCCTTCAACATGTCTTCTATTTCTGCCAGCCTCGACGTGGCCGATCTGAGCTTGTCTGACTGGCGTCTCCCGTTCGATGTGAGGTTGGTTATGCTCTCCTTCAGCAATGCCCATTATGGGTCTACAACGACCCAGGTGGGTCAAAATCAAAATACGGATTCATGCTGTTTTGGTTATAGAAAGCATATCAGAAACTAATATAATATAAATATATAAAAATAATCAGCGAAGCTACTATAAGTACAAGTAATTTATTTTATTTAGGTAAACAAAAAGCAATACATTATACAGAATGGTGAAAACAATACGACTGTTTTATAAAATGTTATATTATTTCATAGAAATGTCATGAAATTATCAAATGAATACGATGTTTTTGAAAGTGGCGAACCATTTCTATGAACTAACATAGCCCAAAAATTTATTGTCGTTTCAACGGCACCACATACCTGGCCGGATGTGAAACATCTTTCAGTTTTAGCGTCTGTTTTCTTATCTAGATTCATTAGCTACATGAAACAAGTCAGCAAGCCTTCAACATGTCTTCTATTTCTGCCAGCTTCGAAGTGGCCGACCTGAGCTTGTCCGACTGGCGTCTCCCGTTCGCTGTGAGGTTGGTAATGCTCTCCTTGAGCAAGGCCAGCCGTGACGTCACTCGTTTTTTCTCTTCTTGCAACAGTTCGTAGGCGTTTGCACCTGTTGACGCAGAAGATCAGTGTTAATTTATTTTCTAACATGATTATACAGGATATTTGGTACATTGACGATCGCTTGGTCGAGCGGTTAGTACCCCTTACTGTATAGGCTACTCGTTCAGAGTCCCGGGTTCGAATCCCGGTAGAAGCAAACGTTTGTATGATGAGTACGAGCATTTGTTTACGAGTCATGGATGTTTATATGTTTATTTTATTCCTAATATTTATATGTATCATCATCACACATCATCATATCAGCCGAGAGACGCCCACAGCTGGGCATAGGCCTCCCCCAAGGATCTCCAAGCCGATCGGTCCTGTGCTCCCCTTATCCAACGGCTTCCGCGACCCTTACCTGATCATAACGTATCATTGTATATGTATACATAATAATAATTATTATCAATATTTCTCCGTTATCTAGTATCCATAACACAAGCTCTTATACAGGGTGGTGCCGTCAATGCGACAATAAATTTAAACAAGGCCTATATTAGTCCATAGAAATGGTTGACCACTTTCAAGAATATCGTATTCAATAGATAATTCCATGACATTTGCATGAAATAATGCTGCCAACGTTACACTATTCCATACAAATGTCATGAAATTATCAAATGAATACGATATTTTCCAAAGTGGCAAACCATTTCTATGAACTAATATCACCCAAGTTTTAATTTATTGTCGCATTGACAGCACCACCCTGTATACGAATGCTTACTTTGGGCTGGATAATAGGTGTGAGTGTATGAATGTTATTATTATAGTATCAGGGCCTGTAAACCGCTATTAACCGGACAAAATTAGGTAGATATTATTATTAATAGTATCCGAAATGAGCGACTTGTAAAGATATCTAAAATTTACAGTCTCGGTATATTATGGTCGAATTTAGAGCACAAGGCGACTACTGGTAATAATAAATAAATAAAAATAAGAAAATCTCACCCAATAAAGGCAGATAGTCTCCCGCTTTCTCCATCCTGATGTCCAGGTTGAAACAGTCTTCCAACCCGTCGGAATCAGACGATAGGAAATCCTGGAAGGTAATAACAATATCTGTGTTATTGTAAAACTGTAGAAAGCTGCGTCTGTACATTGAAGATACTCCAGAGACAAAGTTGGGACATGGTATCATCATCAGCATCATCATCATCATCATCATCATCGTCATCATATCGCCCTCCTGGTGCAAGAACGTCATATTCACCAGTTGAGGTTTTCCTCGGGAGATCGATTTAAAAGTTATTCGTTTAATAACATGAAAGGATAGGACTACAAATGTATGAGGCCTGGGCTTAAAATAATTTTAACTTTGAACAGCAATCCTAGCTTTAAGGGGTGATAATGTATAATTAGTTAGAATTACTAGGTGGTAGACACATATGTAGGGTCGCCTGGGTAGGTACCACCGCCTTTCTTATTTCAGCCGTCAAACAGTTCGCTGTGTTTCGGATTGAAGGGAAAGGTAGCCAGTGTAATTACTGGGTATGGACGGCATTTCATCTTAGGCCTCAGGATGACAACGCACCTGCAATATCAAGTGATTTTTGCTTGTTATTGCAGGTGTCTATAGGCGGCGGTTACCGCTTTCCATCAGGTGGGCCGTCAGCTTGTTTCTCATCCAGTTGTATAAAAAAAAAACGTCATATTTACCAGTTGAGGTTTTCCTCGGGAGATCGATTTAAAAGTTATTCGTTTAATAACATGAAAGGATAGGACTACAAATGTATGAGGCCTGGGCTTAAAATAATTTTAACTTTGAACAGCAATCCTAGCTTTAAGGGGTGATAATGTATAATTAGTTAGAATTACTAGGTGGTAGACACATATGTAGGGTCGCCTGGGTAGGTACCACCGCCTTTCTTATTTCAGCCGTCAAACAGTTCGCTGTGTTTCGGATTGAAGGGAAAGGTAGCCAGTGTAATTACTGGGTATGGACGGCATTTCATCTTAGGCCTCAGGATGACAACGCACCTGCAATATCAAGTGATTTTTGCTTGTTATTGCAGGTGTCTATAGGCGGCGGTTACCGCTTTCCATCAGGTGGGCCGTCAGCTTGTTTCTCATCCAGTTGTATAAAAAAAAAAACGTCATATTTACCAGTTGAGGTTTTCCTCGGGAGATCGATTTAAAAGTTATTCGTTTAATAACATGAAAGGATAGGACTACAAATGTATGAGGCCTGGGCTTAAAATAATTTTAACTTTGAACAGCAATCCTAGCTTTAAGTGGTGATAATGTATAATTATTTAGAATTACTAGGTGGTAGACCCATATGTAGGGTCGCCTGGGTAGATACCACCGCCTTTCTTATTTCACCCGTGAAACAGTTCGCTGTGTTTCGGATTGAAGGGAAAGGTAGCCAGTGTGATTACTGGGCATGGACGGCATTTCATCTTAGGCCTCAGGATGACAACGCACCTGAAATATCAAGTGCTATTCCTTGTTATTGCAGGTGTCTATAGGCGGCGGTAACCGCTTACCACCAGGTGGGCCGTCAGCTTGTTTGTCATCTAGTTGTATAAAAAAAAACTAGTGTATTTAAAAATATTTCATATGCGCCCCCCGTTAATTTTTAAGACGAACATGAAATTAATCCATAATATAGTTGCATTTTGCGTTTTGTTACTTTTTACTTTTGAAAAATGGAGCTGCAGCTAAAAGTATAATAAAAACTTCAAATATTCAATACACAATGCAATAATAGATGCATTTGACACATTTTACGACTGGAAAAACGAGGAAAAAAGGAAAATTGTATTTAGTTTCTGCGGGATCATTTTTGACTTTATTAGACAAAGGGGCAGCTCGAAAAATCCGATTGATATAAAATCGAGTAGCTCACATTACTGTTCAAAATTATTCGGAATGAAAGTTCAAAAAAGATCGTGTCCTTAATTTATTATCTTTTGGCGTTTAAATGAGATAACTATTCTCTACAATTTATAATTTCCAAACATTTACGACATTGCTGCACCGAATGTAAATATTGTTTGACATCATTTGTGATCGAAAAGACGTTTCACCAAATTTTGCATTTTTGACGTTATTGCACCAGATGTGCGATTTTTTTTTATTTCTGTCTGTCCATCTATTTGTGCGCGCATTCCGCGAAAACCGCTGAACAGATTTTGTATTCTTTTCCACAAAATAGATATTTAAAACGAACAAATAACACTAATCCTTCGATATTCTGACATATTTATTATTGTACACAGCCCTCTGCAAACCAAATTGCTATGCCCTTACAGGGCGCTACATTGTATATTTTAACTACTCATGTACCTACTGATCTGTAGTTTACTATGTACTCCAGTGTGGCTTGAAATAAATATTTTGATTGGTATTGATTCGTTTTTCAACAAACTTAAAATCGAAGCCATGTTTCATATCAACTGGGAGGGTAGAACCAGACATACATCTGAAGTCCGTATGTATGTCTGGTTCTTCCCTCCCGGTAGACAAACAAGCTGTAGGCAAGCGGTTACCGCCGCCTATAGACACCTACAATAACAAGGGAAAATCACATAAAATTGCAGGAGCGTTTTCATCCTGAGGCCTAAGATGAAATGGCGTCCATGCCCAGTAATTACACTGGCTACCTTTCCCTTCAATCCGAAACACAGCAAACAGTTTCACGGATGAAATAAGAAAGGCGGTGGTACCTGCCCAGACGACCCTACATACGGGCCTACCAGCTAGAAATGATTACACGGTAAGAAAAGTCCATATTATGAAGATAGCTGATCAAGCAAAATTACTCTGATCTAGCCAACCTTTATGGTAACTCTACACGCCTCTTGAAGGAACCCTGTTATAGGAAGAAGGGAACACATGACATCATTCATCATGATTACCAGCCTATACAAGGTGTTATAAAAAGGTGTAGTTATATTTTAAGGGCTTATTGTACCCATCAATACAAGCAACTTTTACTATGAGGACAACTACGTATTCGCGAGAAACAAATCAGCTGTTCCATAGTAAGGTCAATGTACTTACTCGACGCAATGTATGGAACAGCTGATTTCTTTTATACGATTTCGTAGTTGTTCTGGTAGTAAAAGTTGTTTGTATTGATGGATAGAATAAGCCCTTAAAATATGACTACACCTTGTATACGTCCCACTGCTGGGCACAGGCCTTCCTACATGGGAGAAACACATGAGGAGTTTGGGCCATAACACCACCACGCTGGCCCAATGCATGTTGGTGGGTTAAGACGGTTGCAGGAACAACCGGGACCAACGGCTTAACGTGCTTTTGAAGCACGGAAGAGCTCGAGATAACGAACTTTGATTGACCCATCCCAGGATCGACCGTGGCGAAAGCTGCTTCGTTTTCGTGATCGAAACCAGAGCGCTCAAACCATTAAGCCACCGCTCCCCACACATGTGCTGACAAACAAACGACTTACATTGCAATGGCTGTCATCGTCTTCGGAGAAGCTGTCGATGTCTGACAGCATATCTTCGTCGACTTGCTCCGGCCTCATGATGGGTTGCTTCCTCGCGCGGCGGTCCAACTCGGAGTCTGATTCAGTTGCGAATTCCTGAGTGGTGGTGTCAATACGAAAATAAATTATAACATGGGCTATATTAGTCCATAGTCGAGTGCGCCTGTATTGCAGCATGTGAGAAGAATATTCTTTCCTTGTACATAGCTGGTAATGTTACTCGGTAATGTACGAGTAACAAGGGGAGTGGAAGCCTAATGAAATGAAACGAAAATATCTTCATTCAATTAGGCCCCCCAAGAAGCACTTTCGAATCGTCAAATAACCCTTGTCTATTAATACAATAATATTAACTAACAATGTCATAATGTTTGTCTCTCTGTCTTGTCTGGATTTACGTAAGCTAACAATGTTATGATGTCAGTCTGTCTATCGGTCTGCCTGTTCGTCTGTCTGTCTGTATTTCTGTCTATCTGTCTGTCTGAATTTACAACGGTTCCAAAAATTGAACTACCGAGAAGATTCCGGCAATAAACTTGTGTAGTCACTCTTTTCAATTATTAAGTTACAGTGTTTGGTTACATAGTAATAGTATTTAGCAGTGCAGTGTCGCACAGAGTATAAAAAATAGGTATATTAACGTACCAAGACGAACCTAATTACAAGATTATTTACTTTATTTAAACGCTTTCCGACAATGCACTATCACAATATACTTATTATAATACACAAAGGTCAACAGTTAATATACAAAGGCCTGATAAAGCCAAACATCTTTCATTAATTTTAAACACTTGTCTGACCACATTTTTACAATAATAATTGTATTGTTTTATATAATTCCTATAATGCCATATACCTACATCCCCAAAAAACGATACTATTGGTGAATAGGTAAGTAATTTAAAAATTTTAAGTAACCCTCGGCGTTAATAATCATCTATCTAACACCATCTCGTTGAGACTATTCATAAGAGCCCAAACACGCTATATCTGCTGTAAGTTTCTGAAGAATTAAGCATTTCGCAGACTTTTGATGGTATAGGATCAGCTCAAGGATAGTATCACAGGGGAATGTCACCGAAGTAACAGTACACCAAATTTCAAATCAATCGGATATGTAAAAGTTATTAAAACTCTATAATCATGTATAAAATGAGCTGATAGTCATCAAACGCCTGAACTGATCTTCATAAATTATAGCTAAGATCACATCAGCTTTCAAACAAAAAAAAACCGAATCAAAATCGGTCCATTCGTCCAGGCTCTACGATGCCACAGACAGACACACAGATACACAGACAGACACGTCAAACTTATAACACCCCGCTTTTTTCGTCGGGTGTTAATAAATCAAGGAAGCTTAGAGATGACCATTTCCACTAGTGGCACCTGTTCACAGGTATGACGCATGTGCCAGCCATCGCTCCGCTCAACCACACCTCGTTACGCTAAGTTAAATTAAACTCACTTACCTCGTCAAGGTCGAAGTCATCGTCTTCCATGAATCCACCCTCGTCGATGATCTCGTCCAGTTCCTCTGGCTCAGGCTTGGGTGGTTTGGCCGGCTGAAATAGGTAGGTAGACACTGTATTCTGAATAAAATATACTTTTGACGTGCAGCGGTAGTTTTTAACCCCCGACGAAAAAAGAGGGGTGTTATAAGTTTGACGTGTCTGTCTGTGTATCTGTGTGTCTGTCTGTGGCATCGTAGCGCCTAAACGAATGGACTAATTTTGATTCAGTTTTTTGTTTGAAAGCTGATGTGACTACGATGGTTCTTAGCTATAATTTATGAAGATCAGTTCAGGCGTTAGATGACTATCAGCTCATTTTCTACATGATTAGAGGGTTTCACTTACTTTTACAGATCCGATTGATTTGAAATTTGGTGTACTGTCACTTCGGTGACATTCCTATGACATACTATCATTGAGCTGATCCTATACCATCAAAAAGTCTTGCGAAATGCTTAATTCTTCAGAAACTTACAGCAGATATAGCGTGTTTGGGCTCTTATGAATAGTCTCAATGAGATGGTGTTAGATAGATGATTAATGTCGCCGGGGGTTACTTAAAATTTTTTATTTTGTATTTTTTATACAAAGATCACAATATTCAACTGTTTTTTGATGGAATATAAATGATATTTAATAAACAAAATGCAAGTCTATGTTACACGGGTCTAATTAGATAAAGAATAAAAGTAAATGTAAACAAACTTCTGCCAAAAATTGTATGAGTGATGAGCAAGAAAGGTAGCGAGGGAAAGGGACAAAGCTATACAAAATGACATTTGATTTGTTTATATTTTTTCTCTATCGATATTGTCTTAAGGTTAAATCACTTTATTAGTGACGACCGGCTGGCTGAACGGTCAATACCCCTAGCTAAGGGTACTCGGCCAAGAGTCCCATGTTTGTGGGATATACATGAATCGCTAAACATGTGAAATTATTTCAAGCCCAGGGGCTTCATACATTTTGAGGTTCTCTTCTTTTAGTAACATTTTCTGTAATAAATTTGTGTTCAGTGTTAATGTATGGTTGTGTGTGTGTGTGTGCGCGCGCGTGCGTACGTGCGTGCGTGTGAATGTGTTAATGTATCTAATAAACGTTATCTCTCAATTAAATTAGCATTTTAGCCAATTTAAGAGATAACATATACAGGTTGGTGCGTCAATACGACAATAAATAATTGACATTTGTATGCAATAAATAAAATAACATTAGTTGCATTATTTCATAGAAATGTCATGAAGTTATCAAATCAATAACATGTTTTTAAAAGTGGCAAACCATTTCTATGTACACACTTGAAGAAAACGCAATTATAATTATATACGCGATAAAATTTTATTAAATCAGATTGACGGAGTGTCACAAAATTTATTAAAAAACAAATAATAGAAAAGGGTTTTAGCATCCTCCGAACAAAAAAAAAATACTGGGACTTTTTTTTTTTTTTTTTTTTTATACAAAGCACGACAAATGACTCAACACCACCTGATGTGAAGCGGTAAGAAGAGTCCATATGCGAAGACAGCTAGTGCAGTTCAGACACTACTCTAGCTGCCTCCACCTTGCCGGCCCGAAAGGTGCTTTTTCACGCCTCTTTTGAAGGACCCCATGTTATAGGAAGGAGGGAACACATGTGCTGGCAAAGAATTCCAAGTTCTGGAAGTTCGACAAAGAAAAGAGCTACTAAATTTCTTTGTACGTGATGTTGAGGTGGAGACAGTGAATTGATGACTCCGAAGACCAGCACGCGTGCTCCTGAGTAGGAAGGGGGAAGGTGGGATAAGGTCAAATAGCTCTTCAGAACACTCTCCGTGATATAGCCGATAGAAGGCGCTAAGCGACGCAATGTCTCGACGCAATTGCAGAGGCTCAAGGTTGTTGGTGACCTCTACATCGCCAACGATACGGACAGCACGACGCTGCAATCTGTCCAGGGCATCGAGTAGGTACTTGGCGGAGCCATCCCACAAGTGCGAGCAAGATTCCACGCAAGACCGAACCTGAGTTTTATACAGCAGGCATAATTGGTCAGGCGTGAAAAATCGACGCACCTTGTTCAGGACACCGAGCTTCCGTGAGGCTGTTTTTATCACGGTTTCGATATAGTTCCTGGAATTCAGATTGCAACATATCTCCATACCTAGCAAGTTTAGGGAGCCCTGTGCCGAAAGAGTCGTGCCCTGAAGAGACGGAAGGGGAAGGAACGGTGACATTTTGGCTGTAAACGCGCACACCTGTGTTTTCTTAGCATTGAACTCAACAAGATTGTTAGATCCCCATTCAGATACGAGGTTCAACACCCTGTCGAGCTCAATGGTAAGATTCTCTCTCTCTCTCTCGGTTTCAGCGCGCCCAGCCCCTGGGCGACCGTAATATCCCCCATGAACTGTACTGTCATCTGCATAGCAATGAATGTTTCCTAACGGAATCATGTCATTGATATGAAGAAGAAAGAGTGTGGGGGATAGAACAGAGCCTTGCGGTACACCAGCATTCACTGACATGAACCGCGAAGCGCATCCATCTGCGAGGACACGGATTCTTCGCTCATGCAGGAAGCCGGCGATCCAGTTACAGAGCTGAGCGGGCAGACCGTATGCCGGGAGCTTGGAGAGAAGAGCCTTGTGCCAGACCCGATCGAACGCTTTGGCAATGTCAAGGCTAACTGCCAGTGACTCACCACGTTTGTCAATAGCTTCACCCCAGACATGCATTAAGTACGCTAGAAGATCACCCGTTGACCGGTTCGGCCGAAACCCGTACTGTCGATCATTAATTAATGAGTGATCTTCTAGGTATCGGATCAGCTGGTGGTTTAAGATCCGTTCCATGACCTTGCAAAGAACTGAGGTGACAGCTATCGGGCGGTAGTTAGCTGGGTCTGATCGGTCTCCCTTTTTGGGGACCGGTTGCACATTGGCCTCTCTCCAAGATTCCGGCACACACCCAGAAGAGAGAGAAAGACGGTATAGCCGCGTTAAGACAGGAGACAACTCCGCTGCGCAGTTTTTCAGTACTATCGCTGGAATGCCATCAGGTCCACTAGCTTTCCGGACGTCGATTGACTGAAGCTCCGCACGTACATCACATTGCCTAATACGAATATCGGGCATTGTGTGGCCACAGTGGGAGAGTGTTGGTGGCTGTAAGTTGCAGTCATCGATTCGGGAGTGAGCAGCAAAGAGTTTTACCAAGAGATCGGCTTTCTCTTGCGGCTTGTGAGCTAGCGAGCCGTCAGAACATCTCAACGGGGGCAGCGAGGGTTGACAGAAGTTAGATTGCACGGCTTTGGCCAGACGCCAGTAGCTACGGCTTCCCGTAGGATGCGTAAGAAGTTCTTGGCCAACTCGTGCAACGCGCTGTGCATCCGCTCTGATGAAGGCCCTTTTGCAGGACTTGGTGGCGTTGTTATAGGCTGCTTTCAGTGAGTCAATGTTGGGATCCCCGCAAGCTCGGCCCCTGATCCAAGCGCGGTATGCCGACTGTCTGTTTTCAACAGCTAAGGCACAATCGCGGTTGAACCAGAGGTTACGCCTACCCCTACTGATGAGATCGGAGTGAGGGATATAGTACTCCATCCCTAACATGATCTCATCAGCAACAGCAGTAGCGCTAGCGTTCGGGTCCAGCTCACTGAAACAGCGCTGCCTCCAAGGGACAGATGCGAAGTAATCCCGCATACCGTCCCAATCTGCCGACGCATAGTGCCAGATGCGGCGTTTGGCAACCATAGGTACCGGTGGCGACGCCCGTGGCACCCCAGCGGATACCAGGCAGTGATCCGATGTTCCTAAAGGAGCACGAACCTCTAGCCGATATCCATCCGGGCGAGTCGTCAGCAGAAGGTCCAACAATGAGGGCGCGTGACCGACAATGTCTGGAATCCTGGTGGGCTGGTTTACCAGTTGGGTCAGGTCGTGCGTGAGAGCGAAAGCGTGGGCAGTTCTACCAGCATGGTCAGTTTTAGAGGAACTTAACCACGACTCGTGGTGAGCATTGAAGTCCCCTAAAAACACCAATTCTGCGGTTGGAAACTGCTCCTGCGCAACATCTGCCACCCGACTAAGATGTTCGAAAAGTCGAGTTGTCTCCATGTCACCGCTGTGGGATCTATAGAGGCACACGTAGATTCGGCAATGTGTGCCCAGGTCCACATGCACCCCAAGAATAGAGTAGGAAGGGTCCTCCAAACAGCGCAGACGGCGACAGTAAACATCCGCCCGGACAAACAAGCATACCCCGGCCTTCGCTTTGAAGGACTCTTCAAGAGCGTAGCCGGGGTAATCCAAGTAGCTAGTGTCTGCCGGGCGGAGTATTTGCGTCTCCGTCAAAAACAGCATTTCGGGTCGAGCCGTCTCGAGATGTTGGTGGACGGCATTGAGGTTAGCATGGAGCCCACGGATGTTAGTGAGCCCGACCTCAAACAGCGTGGTTGTGGTGGGGGTGTGCACCGCTGAACGACCGGAACTGTTTTTGAGCGCTGCCATAGTTGAAGATAGAAGGAGGAGAGGCGTGAATTGGGGGGACGTTGCCGCGATATATACGGTCAAAGCGTGAGGCCTGTTTCCCCAGGTAATAGCCGACAGTAGAGACGCGCTGACCCGCCGAACGGAAGGGCCCCCGAACCCCCCCGGGAATGGCCGCCGGGACCCCACCACCCGGTCACCAACCGGCACGACGGACCACCCCAAGATTATGCGTGGCATGATAGGGCAGCCTCACGAACTGGTTAGGTTCGCTTGGGCCCCTGTACTGTACCACGGGCGGCCAGCGGAACAGCCGTTTCTTCGGGTCTCCCTGGTCGGCGGGTCAATGCAGTCTACCTGGCTCTGGTTAGACGGAAGCCGTCACTGACCGCATCCATCGCCGCAACGTCTCCCCAAGCTCTGGTTGTACGCTGACTGATCCCGGAACGCGACCACAAGTGGTCACTTGGCGGGTTTTACGCCATGCGTACGGTGGTCACTAACCAGACGGGTGTTCAGACCCTACCACCAGTCGAGCAGTTGGTAGCTCGGTAATCCCTTAGTCGCCTCTTACGACACCCACGGGAAGAAATGGGGCGGTGAATTGTATTCTTAATCCGTCACCGCACGGACTTCACTCCGAGCGGAAACAAGCACTGAATTGGCCTCACGAGTATACCGCCATCTTTCGTCTTTACTTCGGCTACCCGGGGCCAGCCATTTTAAACTATTGTCGTATTGACAGCCCCACCCTGTATAATTTAACCGTAACATAATAGGTTGGGGAAAAAGTTTCTTCGCATTTTTAAGAAAATTCAAAATATTTTTTAATATAGTCTATTTACATTTAACTAAAGTATGTAGGTTCCATTTTGTTCGATAACTTTTTGCCATCTTGTAGGTAGGGACATGATCCCATGATCCATCTGATCAAAATACCGCGACAAATTCAATCAATTCTGAAGAGAGCGAAACAGGTGAAAATCTGAAGCTGCAAGGTCAGGACTATACGGCGGATGCATTAACACCTCCCAGCCAAACTCTCTCAATTTTTGCTGAGTGGCTAAAGATGTGTGAGGTCTAGCGTTATCATGATGAAAAACCACACCCCTTCTGTTGATTAATTCCGGCCGCTTTCTCTCAACTTCTTGCTTTAATCTCATCAGTTGTTCGCAGTAGAGTTCAGAATCGATGGTCCTGCCTGGTGGTAACAGCTCATAATGAATAATGCCCTTTCAATCCCCCCACACACACAGCATCACCTCGTTGCGAGTTAACCCGGGTTTCGCCACAGTCTGTGAAGCCTGCCCGGCCATTGACCACGACCTTTTTCGCACGTTCTTGTCGTACGTAATCCACTTTTCATCACCAGTTATCAGCTTCTTTAAAAATGGTTCGGTTTCATTACGTCGTAATAAAGAATCACAAATGAGTACACGGTTCATTAGGTTTCTTTCAGTGAGCTCGTGGGGTACCCAAATATCGAGCTTTTTTGTGTACCCATTTTTTTTTAAATGCGCCAAAACTGTTTTGTGGTCAATTCCCAGTTCTTCAGCTACGTCGTGACTACTGATATGCCGATCTTGCTCCAGTTTTTCAAAAATGGCATCAATTTTATCCGTAATAGGGCGATCAGATCGACGTGCATCTTTGACACTCAAAATTTCCGGATTGAAAACTCTTAAACCAAATTTGCGCTACTCTCACAGACACTGCACTAGGTCCATAAATATCGCAAATTTTTTTGCGGCTTGCGTTGCATTTTTACCTTTTTTGTAGTAAAATTTTAAAATGTATCGAATTTCTTCATTAGATTCACTCATCTTGACAGTACGAAAAACAAATGAAAAACACACATTTTCCTAATTTGAATTTGGAATTATCTTTTTTAAAATCTAAACTTTTAATGATACCAAAACCAGCCAGATACAAATAGTACAGCCAAAGAGATTTTATTACAAGTTCATACATACTATAATGCGAAAAGACTTTTTCCCCAACCTAATATATAATTTACCAGTCTAACCAACTGACCTTAGACTTAACTGCTGTGATCCTGTCTACGGTTTTGTCCACCACCTTGCTGTCGCTGTGGACATGTCTGACGACTTGTTTGACAACTTTTTGGCCGTTCGGTATGGCGACCATTTTGGGGTACGACCTTGTTTGCGGCTTGGACCTGTTCGGGGTGGATGTGGGCCGCTTTTCCATTTCTGGACACAAAAGATGTTGGGATCTTAAATATTATTTGAATTTATACATTTTCCGAACTAGCACTATAGTACACTGCGACACAAGTGTGGAAAGTACGTCATATCTTCACGTGTCCCGGTTTATTGACCCAAGCCAAGTGGTTGAGTGGAAATGACGATTCTGCACGTGCATCGAACAAAGTTTTTTAACAACGAAAAATATAAAACAATGAAAGGAAATAAACAAAAACAGTTCAATACTTAGATAAGTAATAATTGACATTACAGCTTGTTGAGAGTCATATTAAACGTCGTTCACACGTCGTTGTCAGATTTACTTCTGGTTTTTCTATATTTAAGGGTGAAAATTTTTGATCAAAAACCTCCATAATGCATTTAAATGTCAATGTTACATGCAAGAGGAAAACAAAAAGCACTAGTGTGGAAAAGAATAACTTTCCGCACGCTAAACACACATGGAAAAGTCTACTTTTGAGCAAATGTATTTTTTTTTTATACAACTCGGTAACAAAGAAGCTGACGGCCCATCTGGTGGTAAGTGGTAAGCCTATAGACACCTGCAATAACAAGGAAAAAATTGGTATTGCAGGTGCGTTGTCATCCTGAGGTCTAAGATGAAATGCCTTCCATGCCCAGTAATTGCACTGGCTACCTTTCCCTTCAATCCGAAACACAGCGAACTGTTTCATGGCTGAAATAAGAAAGGCGGTGGTACCTACCCAGACGACCCTACATACATACCACCTAGTACTTTAGTTATTTGATCAAAAAATCATCATGAACATCATCTTATCAACCGAAAGAAGCCCACTGCTGGGCATAGGCCTCCCCTAAAGATCTCCAAACTGATCAGTCTTGCACTGCCCTCATTGATCGGGTTCCCGCGAGCCTCAGCATATCGTCGGCCATTGGTTTTTGAGCCGTCTCCCACCATCTCTGTTGAACGGCAAGGTGAGGTTGGCTAGGCTCATTGAGGTGTTATTCGGGACCCCTTACACCACAATGATCATCATCAGTAAATGATTATCTACATGCACGCGGGCACGCTTGAATATCGCTTAACGAGTCACTGCATTTGGATACCGTTAATAATGATGCCCGAATTTTCAACCGACTTCAAAAACGAAGGTTCTCAATTCGGTTGGTATGGTTTTTTTTTCTATCCACCACCGATTACGCCGAGATTTCTGATCCGATTTACGTGATTCTTTGTTTGTTCAAAGCAGGATAGTTGCCATTTAGTCTCATTAAATTTTTTTTTTAAATCAGTTGGGTAGTTGGATGGTTTTTAAATCAAAAAAACTGAAATGAGTAAGTTATATTTGCCGATTTTTGCTTTCCCATGACTTTTTAGTGAACCGATACGATAGCAGGAAACAATATAAGCTGACGGTCACCCATCTAGCTTTGACCTTAGAAAGTTACGACAAAAATTGTAAAAAAAAATTACAAAAATTAAAACCGCCTTCAAAAAACAGAAAAGAATAAAATAATTTAATTTAAGTAGGCCAACTGCAAACATTTTTTGTAGTTGTTGATAAGTTGTTCCCAGAAATAATAGGACGTGAAGTACCGACTCCAAAAACCTGTTTCTAGGTGATGAGTACCTACTTAAATTTAATTATTTTATCCTTTTTTGTTGTGCCGTATATATACGCACACATGTATGTAATAATGCTATTTAATACTGTACACTATGTAAAATGATTCAGTGTGACAATAAACTGTGAACTGATTTAATCAAGATATTATTTATACCTCCACTTACTAGACAATAATAGGTATACTCTTAATTTTTGATTTAAACATTATTATAAATGTTTGAAAAATTACTTAGTAATTAAAATATAATAAAACTAGAAAAATTTCACGTCCTGAGGCAGGAGTCGAACCCGCGACCCCAACTTAACCGAACAGTCGGTATTTGTAAAAATACTCGTTTCGGATGTTGAAATAGAATATTTCGACATTGTAGGGTGGACGTTAGCTCATAAACGCAAATACAGATAGACTAGAAGAATTTCACAGGGATATCCCAAGTCCTGGGTGGCTCAGTGGTCAGAGCAGTCGCCCGGATTGCGAAAGGTCGCGGGTTCGATTCCTGCCTCAGGACGTGAATTTTTTCTAGTTTTATTATATTTTAATTACTAAATAGGTATACTGTTTTTAGAAGTTGGTTTTAATTTTTGTTTAAAATTTTGTGTTACCGGTTTTGAAGGTTTAGGGTCACCAGCACAGCCATCTGCCTCCGTCTTTACATACTGAATTTTTATACTCTTATCTTATTTTATGATGTGGCCGTAAACACACCACGATGCAATTGGGATGTTGCCTAAGTTTGAATTTGGCGCTATTTTTCATAAATTCGGAAAATATACGCTACTGTTACCCATAAAAACAATTCAAACTCAAAAGATATGGAATATTGTTGAAGTTGTACTGTTTTGAAAATTAAAAAAATGACATTTTTTTTTCAAAATTTATCATAAATGTTAATGATAGGTATAACTATTATTACGACAACTATTAATAAAAACATACTTAATACATAGTTATTATCAATTTTGTCAGTATGGAGCGGTTTTTGACTATGCGCCGCACGCAACACATCAAACATACCACTATATCTGTGAAAATATTGATCTTAGACATACTATTTCTTTTGCAATATTCCTTTACGAGTTATAAACTTCTTATTTATGATATAAAAAAAGTTGTCAACTACCCTATTCGACCCTTCGGGATCTTTTGTGCTACCCCTGAATCCTGGATTTGTATACTCACTCTTCTTCAAGCTAGCCATACTGGCTACTTTCACCGGCCGACTGTTACGCGATGCCGTCGACTTAGCGGCGTAGTTGCCAGAGCGCTTCATTGCGAACATTTTCTTTACCATTTCCCCATCTTCCGATGACTGTAATAGACTAAAATAGGTTATACAGTGTGAAAGGAGGATGACCACTATAGTATGAAGCCTTGACCTAATCAAATAATGGGCCTGATTCTGAAGACACACTCTAAGTTTAAATTTAAGAACAGTCTATCTCTTTCTCGCAATATGTAACAGAAAAAAGATAGCAAGAATTCGTTTAGAGCTGTCAACTAAATTTAGACAGATATCAAAGGAACCATAGACAATTTTAGACGCATGTACGGAGGTGCCTTCTAAGCACTGCATTTTAACACGTTCAATAAGATTGAAAATATAACGCACGTTTCTAAATATCAAATCATATGACAGCCATCCTTTTTGTATTCATATTGATAGAAAGAAATGCACTGAACTTAAATTTAAACTTGGCATGTGTTCTCCGGAATTAGGGCCAATGACGTCTAAAATTGCCCCAGAGCACAATAGGAAGCGGTATTGGACCCTTAAGCCTAAGGACAGATTTTGCTTCCTTATGTGTTCTATTGCTTGACGTTGCAGGAACGTTAGTTCCATTTGTACGCAACAGATGGCGCTGTGCTCTCGCAAGTCATTTCTACATGGCGATGTTAAGTTTTTTTCTGTTAGTTATGAGTAGTTAAAAAGAAAGTTGTATAAATAAAGTTTCTTCTTCGAATTGGGCCGCAGTAAAGGAATACTGAACCGGGGTGCCTAGTTTTTAATTATAAGAATCCCTTGTGTACGAAGTACAGTGCATTTACCTCACAAGCCGCGCGATCTAGACCTGTGTCGATCGATCATTTCCCGCGACTCGGGTCGATCACGACCCATTAGGTTGGTGATCGACTCACAATGATTTGATCAAATGATTGAGACTTGAGAGTCACTTTTGAGCCGCACATGATTTGGTTCTATTCTATGCTCACGGGTCGTGGATCACGCACGTCACGGGTCGCAACGTCGGTCTCGGGTCTTTTGGGTACTGTGTACGATTCTTGTCGCGCGCGCGTTGATATAGCGTTATATAATGAACACGTAATTATGTTTCGAGGTTACAAACAATAGTATATTTAAGTATTATAAAATTTATAATATCAATATTTTTTATAAAGTATTTGTTCGTTTTGTGTTATTAATTCAAATACTTAATCACGATGATTAGATTTTATCACTGTGTAAATAGAAAAGTCATTCGACACAAAGTGAGTGATCGTAAGCGCGTAAACATCGATCTCAGTGATCGAATCTTTTTGTGGCTCGCGACCCGATCACTCGTGAATGTATGGTGATCGAATCAAAGTGATTCGATCAATCACGATCGACTCAGGTCTAGCGCGATCAGCACTTAGCGCTGACCTCATTTAGAGTATTTTATTTATTTTAAGAGCCAGTTCACATTTTGTCACCAATTACGCCGCGTGTGCTCTACATTACCATTAATATCATAACCATTTACCAACATATTAATATAGTGAACTCAGTAATATCTTTTAATCCTTATTACCATTTTAATTTGTTGGACTTACACCCTTCACCCTGTTTAATAAATCAACCAACCCCCAGTTGAACTTGCTCACCTGAGACCTACGCATCTCCGAAAGTAGAAGTTTCATATCAGAACAGGTATATGTTACACTATCTAATCCGGGAAAAATACTAATAATTCGATTTCACCGGGTCTCTATACATTTTGGGATGTCTCTTTTGTCTAAAGACACAACTATAGCTTACCTCTTCAGATTCGCTCAAATCTTCGGGAACCGCTTTGGACGCAGGTAGTTTCCTAGTGAGGATACTCTTAGCTACCTTCAGCTTTTGAGCTGACTGACCCTGAAACAAAATATACGTCTGAGCTACATCAAGCTTTTCATCACTCCCACTGCTGGGCACAGGCCTTCCTACATGGGAGAAACACATGAGGAGTTTGGGCCATAACACCACCACGCTGGCCCAATGTGATTCAGCGGGTTAAAGCGGTTGCAGTAACAACCGGGACCAACGGCTTAATGTGCACTATGAAGCACGGAGTGAGAAATTACAAATTTTTGATTGACCCATCCCGGGATCAACCATCGCGAAAGTCGCTTTGTTTTCGTAACTATTAATCTTTACGCGTTTTATCCTAAACTACGATATATTGCTTTACTTTAGTTTGTTTATTTTTTATGTAAGTACGCTCACAATATAAAGTAAAAAGTATGTTTAAGTATGTTTTCATTAGTCCCGGTTGTTACTGCAACCGCTTTAACCCACCAACCCGCATTGGGCCAGCGTGGTGGTGTTATGGCCCAAACTCCTCATGTGTTTCTCCCATGTAGGAAGGCCTGTGCCCAGCAGTGGGACGTATATAGGCTGGTGATGATAATCGAAACCAGAGCGGTAAAGCCACTACACCACCGAGCACCTCAATATCCGACTTACGAACACTAGAGTGGTGTGCTAGACAAAGAAACAAGATATACATATACCAACAAGATATATGTATGTATATAATAATATATGTTTCATTATAAAAAAATCACATTGAAATGTTTGATACTGTGTGTTTGCAACGATACAACGCCTCCTTTATTGTGACAATTAGAAATAAAGACAAAACAAATCAAACATTGAATGTTGTTGGAATGTCTCATCTTTACCGAAAACAGATGTTTAAAAAATGTATGGAGACTCGACCAGGTCTATGTACACCAGGGGCGTAGCTACCCCCGCATCAATGATACAGAGCCCCCGGGTTACAGGGGCCCCGAACGTGTAAGAGAAAAATCGTAAAATATTAGGCCGTGCTTTCCAGAAGAAAAAAATGGGATCCAAAAGAAAACCATCGATGGAGGGGCCCATGGGCTACCCAAAGGAAAATTTAGTTTTCAAGATAATTCTGGTGTGTCGTTTGTCTAAAGATACAACTATACCTTACCTCTTCAGGTTCGCTCAGTTCCTCGGGAACCGCTTTGGACGCAGGTTGTTTCCTGGTGAGGACTCTCTTAGCTACTTTTAGCTTTTGAGCTGACTGAACCTGAAACAAAATATACGTCTCAACTACAACCGAGATTTTTATTGCCTTTGGTAAATATGCTTCATCAATTGTATCTATATGGGAGGTAAAATATTAGCTCGCTAAAGGAGGTATTTCTATCTGTATGAACACTATCTCAAAAAATCAGGAAAAACAGATGACTCCTTGAAAAAGTATTTTTGTAATTAATTCGTGCATAGTTTTTAGGTACAAAGTTCAAATGATTCTACCATTTCTGTTTTAGTCATTTTGGCAGGTGTCACAGAAGTCAATTGAACGTCAACATAGTGACATACTCGTCGTTGTGAGCCATGATGAATATTTGGCTAAGTTAAATGACAATGGACTACTTTAAACTGTTCTCCATTTTTTATCTATTTTCTAGTAAAGTGTACATATGGGAGTGATAGGCAATGAGAATGCTGATGATTTGGCAAGAAAGGGCTCAGAAAACACTTAAGTGGGTCCTGAGCCCTTTCTAGCACCTTCACAAAGTTTCATAAACACAGCCATTAAAGAGCATGTCAAAAACAGACATAAATCTGAGTGGAATAAAATACCGGGAATAAAACACTCCAAATCCTTCCTCGGGCAGGAGGTAGGAGGATGGAGTAAATACATCTATGCAAACGGTAGAACAAGAGCTCGCTTCTTGATTGGGGCGCTCACAGGGCATTTTGCTACTAACCACATGCTACATAAAATACAACTCTCCCCAACACAACTTTGTCGATCATGTGAATGCCAGGAATCAATGACGCATCTCTTGTGTCATTGTGATGCCCTGGCTAGAACCAGAATGAGCCTTCTGGAAGTGGCATATCCAAAGGCAGAAGACTACAGACTCTTTCTGCCTAAAGATATAGTAAGGCTAATGGCATCTATATTCTAGACACAGGAAGAGTAAACGTAGGGGAGGCACAAAAGATCCCAATGGGTCGAAGTGCATTGTGACTTAGTCATGGCCCCTGTTGACTATGCTAAGCTCGCGACTTATAATTTATATGTTTTTTTATACAATTTTGAAATCTTCTTTTTACTTTGACATTGTGTTATTATTTTATTCTTTTATCTTAATATACGTCTTTGGTGGAGAACGGGCGTTTCATTCTCAACATCCCCACAATAAGATAAGATAAGAAAGTGTACATAGACCTGGCCGGGTCTCCATGCAATTTAGGGATGGCTCCTTTGTATAAAGATGCAAATATAGCTTACCTCTTCAGATTCACTCAAATCTTCGGGAACCGCTTTGGACGCAGTTTGTTTTCTAGTGAGGACTCTCTTTGCTACTTTTAACTTTTGAGCTGACTGACCCTGAAACAAAATATACGTCTCAACTACATCGAGCTTTTTATTTCCTTTTGCTGGGGCTACATTAGCGGGCTACGGTGAATATTCGTGATAGCGCGATGAGTGTGGCCGGGTGGATCGTTGCAACGCGAAGTATTCGGGAGGAGACGATGTGCTATCGGGGCAGTGTCGGTAAACTGGCGCGCATCAAAGGGATTTGTCGCGACAATATTCGCTTGGGTGGCTACACCTACGTCACTTCAGTGATGACGGGATGGACGTGCTTTTGTTTAATATTATTTTGTAACTCGTATAATTTTAAATAAATAATAATAATTTACCGACATATTATGCAACGCCAGTACTTCCTCCATTTTGAATTACGTCTACTGCACAACAGACCGAACAACACAATCCGGCACGATAAATTTTCGTCCGCCAATGTAGACAAGAACATCGCGTTAACACAATGTTTTTAGCGCGCCAACGCGACAAGAAACTTCGTCCGCTAATGTAGCCCCAGCATTTGGAAAACATGCTTCATCAATTGTACCTATATAGGAGGTAGAATATTAGCTAGCAAAAGGAGGTGTTTCATATCCGGCCGGGTGTATGTAAGTAAACTATCTCAAAAAATCAGGAAAGATCAGATGAATCCTAGAAAAAGTATTTTTCTAATTTGTTTTCGTGTATATTTTTCAGGTAAAAGTGATTATAAAATGATTATACCTTTTTTTTATATACATCTAGATGACAAACAAGCTGACGGCCCACCTGGTGGTAAGCGGTTACCGCCGCCTATAGACACCTGCAATAACAAGGAAAAGCACTTGATATTGCAGGTACGTTGTCATCCTGAGGCCTAAGATGAAATGCCGTCCATGCCCAGTAATTACACTGGCTACCTTTCCCTTCAATCCGAAACACAGCGAACTGTTTCACGGCTGAAATAAGAAAGGCGGTGGTAGCTACCCAGGCGACCCTACATATGGGTCTACCACCTAGTAAAATTACCTAGTAAAATACCATTTCTGTTTTAGTCAATATGGCAGGTGTCACAGAAGTCAATTGAACGTCAACATAGTGACATACTCGTAGTTACGCGCCATATTTTTTATACAAATCACGGCAATTGACCCAACACCACCTTGTAAAGCGGTAACGAGAGTCCATATGCGAAGACAGCTAGTGCAGAATACACACTGCCGCCTCCAACTAACCGGCCCTAAAGGTGCTTTTTCACGCCTCTCTTGACGGACCCCATGTTATAGGAAGGAGAGAACACATAAGCTGGCAAAGAATTCCAAGATGCCATTGTTGACATGATGAATATTGGGCTGAATTAAATGACAATTGACTTCTTTAAACTGTTCCGCATTATTACTTATTTTCTAGTACAGTCTACATAGACCTGGCCGGGACTCCATACGTTTTTGGGATGTCTCCTTTGTATAAAGATAAAACTATAGCTTACCTCTTCAGGTTCGCTCAAATCTTCGGGAACCGCTTTGGACGCGGGTTGTTTCTTCGAGAGGACACTCTTAGCTACTTTTAGCTTCTGAACTGACTGACCCTGAAACAAAATAGACGTCTCAACTGAGAACCCGTCACTTTATCGCAAATTCGCTATTATATCCCTTGTATTTTTGAAAAGAAAGACAAAGACAGCATCATTCCTTAGCCAGGTTTAGACCGCCTTTTAATAAAATAGGGATTGTGACTGGAATATGGGGCTATAGTTTAAACTCTTTTTAACCGACTTCAAAAAAGAAGGAGGTTATATGTTCCACTGTATGTATTTTTATTTTGTATGTATGTTCACCGATTTCTGTCAATTATGAACCGATTTTCAAAATTCATTTTTTCATTCGATAGAATGTAATCCAGAGGTGGTCCAATTGTCACCAAGTCAGGATCTGATGATGGGATCCCAGGGAAATCGAGGGCAAACCAAAATTTTATAGACACATGTGACATGTTTTACTTTTTTCCAAAGCTAATCAAGTACTTGCTTCTGTTAGTCATCATCTCATTTTGAGGAGCTGATGATGGAAGGTAAAACTCCTTAACGGTTAGGAGCTAGAAGATAATTCTTTCACAGTGTATTTCAACCAAGGACTGAGAGACAGACAAGTCGATAGACCTGACGGTCACCCATCTTGCTTTGACCTTAGTAAATCACTTAAAAATGTGAATAAGTTTTTTTTTAACAAAAATAGAACAGACTTCAAAACACTAAAAAGAAATAAATAATTAAATTTCAATACCTAGGTTACCTACTTACCTCCTGAAATGTATTTTTTGGACTTGGTACTAAGCTGTTTCCAGAGACAATAGAAAGTGAAGCACCAACTCCAAAAAATACATTTCAGGAGGTAAGTAGGTAACCTAGGTGTATGAAGTGGGACTTACCTTGTATATAAAGTCGTCGTCATCCTCGTCGGAGGAGGCGGGCTGTGGTAGTTGCTTCTCTTTCACTCGGCTTAGAGTCTTGGTCTTTTTTGATTTGCCGTCGTCTTCTAACATTCTCTGTGGAGTAAAGTGATTTTGACTCTATTTAATCACGTCGATATAGACTTAAATTACAATAATGTTGTCTTATATTTTCGCGGCGACTACACATCCTAACTAATATGTGTTATTGAGCTCGCTTGTGTACATCATGTTTTAATTTTTCAACTTTTGTTTTGAGTTCTATTTGTGTACAGTCGACGGCACATGAAACGTAACAGTTTGACCTTGAGACCGCCCTTACTCCGTTCGTAATAGAGGCGGCTTTCGTAGTGCAACTGTTATACTTAATGTGCTGTAGTGTGTACACAAAGTAAAAAGTATGTTTGTTTGTTACGCTTTCGCGCCCAAACCACCGAACCGATTTAGTTGAAATATGGCATGGAGATAGTTTGAGACCGTGGAAAGAACATAGAATATTTTTTGGAGCGATAACCGATATCAACGCGGGCGGAGCCGCAGGCAAAACCTAGTTCCAAATGAGACCACTTTACCGGATAAAAACCTTCTTAACCTTAAACTTTATACAAAGCAAGGCAAATGACTCGACACAGCCTGAAGTAGTAAGAAGTCCATGTGCTAAGACAGCTAGTGCAGCTTGAAACATACTGTTACTTGCTTAGAATTAGGTTCTCTATCGACTCCCGGGGTTATTTTGGCCATAAAAATTTCAGGCCCCCAGAAAGGGTGGCATTCACCCCCAGAGTAAAAGCGCAACTTGGCACCATGTCACTTTTGATATTTGAGGCATACACTAGCTTTTAGCAAATTTTCACGCAAACCGATGACGGTTGAAAGATTTCGGAAGCAAAAGACTTCATTGACTGGTAGGTACTATTTAGGTGTTTTGAAATTCGTGACCATGCGTGTGCAATCGCCTGTTGTTGAGTTACAATAATGGAGCCATTCATTTATTACATAAGACGATTTAGGGGGGGGATGGGGGGGGGGGGGGGTCGACCATGTCTTATTTTTTCTTACAAGGGGGTGGGAGGGAGTCTCGATAGTTCTTTAGTATGATGACAAAAATGCGCAAAGTTAAAATTATACTTTGAAAAAGCGCGAGCAACCGCGCGAGTGCCGAGGTTCTCTCGGATGCGTATAGCTTTGTACTAAAGGAGGATGCTAATCTTAGTATGAAGCCGTGCCCCACCTAAAAACTGACAAGTCCAAATTAATTTAGGGCGCAATTAGATATTATTAAGACAAAGTATCTTTAGATACCAATACATTTTTGTTTAAAGATGCGATTTCTGAGATATACGTAAAAGAAAACTGGATTCTAATAACAATCAACACTAGCAATATTTGTCATCTGTCAAAGTGCGTTTTGTTATTTTCTTCCTAGGTAATAAACTTGTTCAATCCAATTAACTGTATTTAATTATTACTCATCGTTTTGTTATAAAATAATAATAATAATATGAAAAAACTATAATAAATACATTAAAATACCTTCTATGGTTTTCAAAAAACAAAAAGTATTTGTTTTCTATGAAACAAAACGCACCGGTCAATGGTATTCATTGACAAAATATTACAATTCCGGAATGAAAGATTTTTGAAGATTTTATTTATGTTGTCGACAAAACCTTAGCTTTACATTAACTCCAACTATTTACAAAAATAATATTTCTATTTATGAGGCTTATTGGAAATATTGTTTTGTTGGACATTAAACTTTGTTGGGGCAAAAATAGTCATTCTCCTTTAAAAAACATTTCTAAAAATTGTTGCCAGTAAATATGTTATCATCAATAGTATTAAGATTTATGAACAAAATAAAAATAAAAATTGTTATTTTGAAAAATAAACCAAATGTGTATTTATTTTTTCCTTTAGTAAGCGGACAGTTGAGCAGTAGTAAGTAGTAAGTAGTAAGTAGTAAGTATCGTCCAAACGTTGGCTTAGCGAGTTAAGTTATAAGTGTCAGTTCCGCGACAAGATTACAGTTATTGGTTCAGTTTTGTTAGTCAAACAGAAGTCGTTGCAACCTGTCCACTTATGAACTGTACTAAACTCGCCCGTCTACACGCACGGCGACACGGCGAGTTTAGTTGGCGGGGTGAGGAAGACGCACGGGCGGGGTGCACTTGCACTTAACTTGCCGAAAAAATAGAACATCATTCTATTCTTTGTACTTAATTGTTAAGTTACTACTTAACTAGCAAATTCCTGTCCGAACAATGTTAAGAACTTAACTCGCCAAGACCGCAAGTTAACTCGCTACTGTACTAATGCAAGTGTAAATCAGCCATAAGATTCTTACGTAATGAATATTAAACAGGGGGGGAGGGGGTCGGCCTATTCTTATTTTTTCTTATAATAGGGGGCGAGGGGGTCGAAAACTAGTAAAATTCGTCTTACGTAATAAGTGAATGGCCCCACCCAATGTATACTTGAATTGCAGCATCGTCATCAGATTGTGAAGTTCAGTACGTAGGTAGGTACTTACTAAGTAGGTAGGTTTAGTAGGACTTCTACTTCATACAAATGTCATGAAATTATCAAATGTATAAGATGCATATTAGAAAGTAGCAAACTATTTCTATGAACTATTATAGCCTCAGAGTCTATGATCTGTGATTATAGCTCATGTTTCAATTTAATGTCGTATTGACGGCACCACCCTGTATAGCAACTTACCAGCAAGTCATCAGTATCGTTCCCATCTGATACGTCATCGTCTGACTTCTTTACTTTTACCGCGGGCTCGGCTTTAGGCTTTTTAACTAGGAACGAATCTAAATCCTCTGAGAGATCATTCTGGAATCAAATAAAATAATTTTAAAAAGGAACATAAAAGTACATCCGTAAGAGAACTACAGTCACTGACATAGCTCAAAGGATTACCAAATTGAAGTGTCAGTGGGCAGGGCACATAGCACGCAGTACGGACGGGGCCGATGGGGCGTTAAAGTTCTAGAATGGCGACCACGTACCGGAAAGCGCAAAGTAGGACGGCCTCCCACTAGATGGACAGACGACCTGGTCAGGGTCGCGGGGAGACGTTGGACGCAGGCTGCGTAGAAAATTCGAAAATCGATGGAGAAGGCCTTTGTTCAGCAGTGAAGGACTGAACCCACAGAGGCATGAGCTGAGAAAATGATCTGATAGTCCTCAAACGCCTGAACTGATCTTCATAAATTATAGCTAAGAACCATCCTAGTCACGTCAGCATTCAAACAAAAAAATCAAAATCGGTCCATTCGTTTAGGAGCTACGATTCCACAGATACACAGACAGACACGTCAAACTTATAACACACCCCTCTTTTTTTGTCGAGGATTAAAAATTATTCCGACCCGCATCGCTTCCGTGCCGCGCTCTGTGGGTTCAGTCTTTAAGCTTGTACTTCTTTCTTATAGGTATCAAACAATCATGTAACAACAATGGGGTGTGGTACTCCATCACTACAGTCTTTTCTAAGGGCCTTTATAAGTCCGCCTGGCTAGCTATCACCACCTGACCAAACGGCCTGGCCACGGGAAATTCACCGTGGCGAATATTCGCGAATGAAAACAAACGTATGGAAATATACCAAGCACGCCACGCGTAACGGCGACCGGCGCGCGGCGGCGAAATTAGCCGAGCGAAAAGCAGGCGTGAAAAGCGAATAAAACAAATGTATGAGACAGTACACCGCATGCCACGTCGGCGGCGTCGGGCGGCAGACACGGCGACTAGTGCAGCAGACAAATTTGTTTTTCTGAGATTTTTCGACAGTTCATTGAAAAAATTAACACGATTATTCGATGTATTTTAGTGAGTGTAGGATATAATAGTTAAGAGTACTTCAAACTTGTAGTTCTCAAGTTCAGCGGCAACGGTTCATTCAATTGTAGGTGCGCATTAAATATACTACTTAGTTCTACATTCTTTTTCTTTATATTTATAAATTAATATTATCGTAATTTTTATAGAATTATTCATCTATGCATCAATTACTATGCGATTTGTTTACATACTCCACATTCTTTTGCAAATATAATGTCTTGGAGTACCAGTGTCGAGACAACGCCGATAAATGCATTCTAGCTCTCGTTCTATGCTGATCGCGGCGACTATTGCCACTGCGCGTAAAATTCGCGGCTTGCGAACATTCGACCCGCCAGTCACATCGCCGTCGCCCGTTCCTGTGGCCAGGCCGTAACAATAATTGTTAACAGCATTGTTGTGTTCCGGCAGTTAGAGATAATATGGCCAGTTTTGTAGTTGAGGAATCCAGGTGTAATTCGGTCGTCCACGAATGAATAGACCACGAAATAAAATGAAATGATTAGGATATTTTTACTCTTATAGATAATTATAATAACAAAGGATTCCTATGACATAGAAACATCGAGGCGATTCTAATTCTGGCGCTCGCCGCTGCCGCACTGCTCTACTGCAAGCTCACTTCGCTCGCTCAGCTTCCCGCAGCTCGTTAATAAAGAAATTTCTTTACGAAACAACCAGGTCCTTTGAACATATGTCCATAATATTATTTTATTTGAAATCATCTTGTGCTCAGACAACTCATCAAGTGTAACTGTTGCTCTACAAAACCTGTCTCTATTAAGAACGGAACGGAAACGGTCTCAAGGTCAAACAGTTACGCTTGGTTGACTACATAAATACTCAGAATTTGCAATAAAAAATTTGTGCTTACTTCTTTAAACCTTTGGGCCAGCGTGGCGGTGTTGTGGCCCATACTTCTCATGCGTTTCTTCCATATAGGAAGGCCTATGCCCAGCAGTGGGGCGTATATATGTTGTGAATGATGAAACAAATAAACACTCACCTGTCGCTCACTTTCTAAGCTATTCAATGTCTCCTCTATATTTGAATCGTCGACTTTCTCGCTTGTGTTTTGAGAACTAAGGTACATATTGTCTTGACTGCTGCTCATCTGGCTATCATTTGCAAGAGCTGAGACACTGGGATCTTGTTCAGTCTAAAAACAACAAATTAATTTGATTCAGACATCTCATTGGTGTTTTCCACTCAAGTTGGCATTGCTTTCACATTGGCATTGGCGATGTAGAGGTCAGGAACAGCCAAGAGCCCTTACAATTACGTCGTGCTCGTGACATTACGTCGCTTAGCGCCTTCTATCGGCTTTTTTCATGGAGTGTTTTGAAGAGCTTTTTGGCCTTATACCACCTTCCCCCTTGCTACTCAGAAGCACACATGCCAGTCTTCGGAGACATCAATTCACTGTCTCCACCTAAACATTACGCACAAAGAAGTTTGGTAACTTTGTCTTTGTCGTACTTCCAGAACTTGAAATTCTTTGTCATTACATGTGTTCCCTCCTTCCTATGAAATGGGTTCCTTGAAAAGGCATCTTATGGGCCGGCAAGGTTTAGGGGGCTAGAAGTGTGTTTCAAGCTGCACTAGCTGTCTTCGCATGTGGACTCTTCTTACCACTTCACATCAGGTGGTGTTGAGTCATTTGCTATGCTTTCATATTAAAAAACCTTGACTGATAAGTTTCCACCTTACAGAAGATTGTAGGGAAAATACAATACTTTGTAGTAATTGCGATCATGCGAGGAAGATGGCCAAAGTTCGCCTAGGAAACATTGTGCTGGGAGCTAGGGGACTTTTGTGTCCTATGCAGTCATCATAATACATCCTCTTGTAAGCAACAAGTGAGTAGTGCCCACAATACTATGAGCTCCTTTATAATAATAATATTACCTATTATCTAGCCCAAAAGTAAGCAGAGTTACCGTAAGAGCATGTGGTATGGATACTAGATAAATAATGATAATAATATGTATTTAAACATTAGAAATATATACTAAATAAACATCATTACTCCTGAACAAATGCTCGTACTCATCATACAAACATTTGTTCCAACTGGGATTAGAGCCCAAGACCCCCAACCGAGGAGCCTGTGTAGCAAGGGGCACAGACCACTCAGCCAGTCGGTCGTCAAATAAAGACTATGTATGTAACCACTTTTTTTTATACAAAGCACAAAGCACGTTAAGTGATTAGAAAAGTTCATAAACAAAGACAGCTATTGCAGCTGTAAACATAATAAATAGTTCTAGCCGCGTCTGCCTTGCAATTCCATAAGGTTCCTTTTCACACCAATTTTAAAGGAAAGAGGACTTACCATCAAACTGGATGTTTTCCACTCTTGTCATATTAATAAAACCAGCGTTAACGCGATGATATTATCGTGGACGGCCATGGTACAACGATAACACAGGGAAGTAAATTATTTAAAAATATATGAAGACGCTTTTAAATTTCAGTCAATGGTAGCATTTAATTATAATTTTTAGTAGGTGTATAATTTAAAGTAGGTGCAGTATTTAAATATTACTAACCAATGATTATAACTATTTTAAGGAAGTAGGCAAATTAAAAATAAATGAGCAGCTGACGCTACTCGTGAAATCGCGCTAACTTGGAGCTGACTGTCATCAATAGGCCCTCACGATACAGGCTAGCCTAGTGTGAGGACCACAGGTAATCCTGTGAAACAACCCTATGTGCAACAACGTATTATATCTATAATGTAATTTAGTTTTAAGGATGTCTGATATGTTGTTGTGAAATAAATATTTTTTCATTTTCATTTTAACGTGCACTTCCACGTCACGGAAATTTAAAAGAGTCTTCATATAGTTACATACAATTTACTTCCCTCTGTTATCATTGTACCGTAGCCGTCCATGATAATGTTGTCATGTTACAAATTATAAAAGCGCCCATTATAAGAGATAAGTTTCTTTATTGGACACAAAAAGGAAGTGTTTGCGAACAGTTTCTATTAAAAGACAAGAGAGAAAAATAAAGATAAAAATCAACCTTTTTTCTACAGATAAAATACTTACAGTTTCATTATAGTCATCATCAGTGAGCATTTCCTCACTGAGCCACTCTTCCTGGCCCTCATCCATTTCATCAGGTTGTGTATATGTTTGAGACATCTGAAAGTGAATGTTTGCTATGCTTCAAGGAGTTAGCACCCAAAATGTAGTATGTAAGTATGACACAAAATTATACAGATCAGATTATGGATGCTGTCGTAATGTTACTAATTTAACAATAAGCAATTCCATAAACTTATTTATGTGTATATATAACAGTTAATAGATAAATATAAATAGATACTTGTTTATTTAAATATTTTAATTTATTTTGTTGTTTAGGTACCAAATGTCTTTCACAATCCTGCTGCTGAGGTAAATTAGATGAGGCTTTGATGATTGTCCGTTTTGTTTTGTTTCTCTCTATTAAGAAGACATAAGGACTCAGCAGTGTTCTAAATAATACAGGTTTACTAAGTGATAGATAATTAATTAAGCTGTAATTCTTATTTACTTTGCTAAACCTGACTTATTCAGAAAAAAATAAGGTCATCCATTATTTATGTCGTAAGTTGAAGAGTTTAGTATCTACTAGATTTACCATCTAAAGCCACAAACTACAGTCACAAGCGGTGTTTATTTGTTATAAACTCCTGGGAGTCTTGTGGCCTAACAAATTAAATGAATAGGACTATTACGTGGGACTTTTTAGTTCTCTTACACCTTTCATTTAGGTAAGACTTTTTTTATTGTTTAATGTTTGTAAAAATAGTGGTCTTACCTCGTACTTGGCAACTTTGCTTGGAGGCTCTCCAATATCAGACATTAAAGTTTAATACAGTAGGTACTGTGTATAAGAAAACACAATTATTATCACACAGAAATTAAGAGAGATTTAGTATTTCAATTCAATAAAGTATCGGTAAACGCATTAATTTGTTTTTAAACATAACCTCAAATTACATAAAGAAAGACGCGATAAATCAATACAATAGTGATGGGCTATGAAAAATTAAAAATAAAGTCGATTATTGAAACATCGATAAACATTAAAAGTTTTTGAAACAAGTTTAATAATAGTTTCAGGAGGGTAAACATTTATCTTCTATGATTGACTGAGGGTGTTTCGCTTCTATATTTTATAGTACTCTCAACTCTGTCTGTAGCAAGTAATATTATTCTATGGTCTGTAGTTTCGCGAGTAGGTCCACTCGCGAAATACCCGCAGCCCGCAGTCGTAGATAATAGTATTGCAGCTCGATAGTCGAATATCGATAGCAAAACGCTAGTCTATCGATAGCAGACCGATGGCATAACTATCGATAGCGAAAGTAGAAATCTCTTGACGGAGTGCAATGATATCGACACTATTATTATTATTATTATTTATTTGATACACTGGCAGCTTAGCGCTGATGTGTGTATCATTATTAACGAGTGCTTAGTCTATTTTTAAAACTATTTACTGATGGCGCATCAATCACTATATCTGATAACTTATTTCATTACTCCACTACGTTGTTCGGCAAGAAATGCTTCCATGGATTGCTTGTTGTTCGCAGTTTAGCTAATTTAAGCGAGTGTCCTCTGAGGTTTTGATTTTGGTTCATTGTGAACATGTTTACAAACTCCGAAGGTAGATTGTAATTGTAGTCATCGCGTAAGATCTTGTAGGTCTTAATTAAATCCCCTCTCTGTCTAAGCCCGTCTAGCTCTGCGCTGTTCACCAATACAGGGACTATACTACAGATTGTACCGATATTAATAATCTGTCAAAACTTCGATGGTAACGACACTATCGATTGCTTTACACGATCCATAATATCGATTGTTTAAAAGAATCAATGGTATAGATAGTAGTATCATTATTTATCTGTGGTAGTATTACTTCTCTGGATATATAGCTAATCAATAGTTTTAAAACCTATCGATAGTCATACTATCGGTCCAAAATCTGACCAAGGACACAAAAGAGTGGCCGTGATCAGATTGATTTAACAATGCAAACTGACCACGTATACAGAACGCTTCTATCGATGGACTATCGTTTTGCTATCGATATTCGACTATCAAGTCGTAACAGTATTTAAAGTACTCACTACTCTGTCGTCCGTAACCGGGATTGGTCTCAAGTCCTAAGTCGGTTACACAGAGTACTTTGAATAGGTACTACCTACTGGAAAGTCGGTTAGTCCGGTGTCTTTAGACATACTCTTTCTAATCTGTGGGTTAGTCGGCGGAAATGGAACGTTTGTAGAGGCTACAGTCCGCATCAGGATTGAGGAGCTCGGTGGCGTAGTGGTTTGAGCGCTCTGGTTTCGATTACGAAAACAAAGCAGCTTTCGCCATTCCTGGGATGGGTCAATAGAATTTAAAATCTCGAGCTCCTCCGTGCTTCGGAAGGCACGTTATATAAGCCGTTGGTCCCGGCTGTTACTGCAACCGCTTTAACCCACCAACCCGCATTGGGCAAGCGTGATGGTGTTATGGCCCAATCTCCTCATGTTTTTCTCCCGTGTAGGAAGGCCTGTGCCCAGCAGTGGGATGTATATAGGCTGATGATGATGATGATGATGAGTAGTGTACTTTTTTATCGCTGATCTTTTAGTGCTCAAAACTAACTAATAATGTTATAAAAAAGCAACCATATTACAATTAGAACAGCAATAATTCTATTGCTCACGTATCGCTTTCTATTGCTCTTAATTTTTAGCCCCCGACTAAAGAGGGGTGTTATAAGTTTGACGTCTCTGTGTCATCTGTTTCTGTTGCAGCTCCTAAACGAATGGATCAATTTAGATTTTTTTTATTTGTTTGGAAGCTGACGTGATTACGATGGTTTTTAGTTATAATTTATGAAGAACATTTCATGACTATCAGCTAATTTTATACACGTTATAAGTGTTTTACTAACTTTCACAGATACGATTAATTTGAAATTTCGTGTACTGTCAATTCGGTGACATTCTCGTGACATACATACTAACCTTTTGCTGATCCTATACCATCAAAAAGTCTGCGGAATGCTAATTCTTCAGAAACTTACAGCAGATATAGCGCGTTTGGGCTCATAAGAATAGTCTCAATGAGGTGGTGCTTCAGAAACTTACAGCAGATATAGCGCGTTTGGGTTCATAAGAATAGTCTCAATGAGGTGGTGCTTTAGATAGATGATGAATGAGACCAAGAGTTAATTAAAATTTTAAACTTTTTATTTTTTGTGTGTGTCGCAAAAATGAATAGGCATTGTGCGTTCGGACATTTTGAGTTGGTCCAACAACAAACAGTATTTTGATCTATTTACTCATTTCAAAAATAATTTCATTTACCTATCCAATGTCCATCTCCAATGGTATCGACGCCAAAGCTGTGGCCAAAGGCTACTTTGGCGTAGATGCCATTGGAGATTTATGCTTTCAGCGAATCTGAAACAGGTAGTATTTAGGTGTTAACAAATAAAAACCAACACATACTCTGTGCAGCCATTTTATTTACAAGCTATCAGCAAATAGCATTATGATGATAAATAAAAAATGAACCTGATAAAAAAAATACAATTAAATTAGTTGACGAATTCAGCTTAAGAGTAAAATTTATACAACTCTCGAGAACAATAAAATAAGGCACTAACTATAAACAATAAAAACAACAATGTGATTTGACGTACGAGATGAGTTCAGGAAACATGAGTTCAGTGCCTTATCAGAACATTAGTAGTAGTAAAAGACGCCGGCATCATACTGCAATCGGCAGCATATCAAGTCTAACAGTTGCTCTTAGAAAACCGCCTCTATTACAAGGCAAGTGTCTCTCAAGGTCAAACAGTTATACTCTTGTGCTTTTTGCAGTGGAAAGATTTTAGAAGATTCTCGACATAATCGGATTGGATTCTAACTAGACGTACTTAGACTTTTATTGACTTAGCGAACCTTTACTTTTTTTATTTTTTATCTTAACGGGGTAACTCCTGACCTTCATCTCTCCAGATGTTAAGTGAATATAAGGCCGACGATGGAAGCGAGCTACACCCGGATTCCTTAACCACAGAGGAACAGGCTATCTCACCTCTAACTGCCGGAACACAACAATGCTGTTAACATTATTGCTATGGCGACAGACTTAGGTTAGATGGTGGTAGCTAGCCAGGCGGACTTACAAAAGCCCTACCACTAACCAAACCGAGCAGAAAATTTCTGCCCTCTCGGAAATCGAACCCTGGACCTCTAGATCTGAGATCGGTGGTCTCAACCACTAGACCACAGAGGTGGTTAATATTTATTTATAATATGATGTTTCAATTAATGCAGGAGAACTACGGTCGCTGTCATAGCCCAAAGAATTGCTAGTCTCAAGTGGCAGTGGGCGGACCACATTGCGAGGAGGACTAACGGCCGTTGGGGCGGAAAGGTCCTCGAGTGGCGGCCGCGTAACGAGAGATGCAGCGTTGGTAGACCCCCACAAGGTAGACCGATGATCTGGTGAGGGTCGCGGGAAGCCAATGGATGAGGGCAGCGCAAGACCGATCGGTTTGGAGATCCTTGGGGGAGCCCTATGCCCAGCAGTGGGCGTCTCTCGGCTGATATGACGATGATGATGATGCGCAACAGAGTTAGGGCCCCCATTACTTGTTGTTAAGGTTAAGCACACCTCTTTAAATGTAACTTACTCGACATCGGCCATTTTTCTATCCATACTGAGAGACTACCTACTTAAATTGAATAAGTATACTCCAAAATCAAGACCAATATATCACTGAATTTCGCCAACGTTTCCAGCTTTGTAAAATTAAAAGGATCCACTATTTCTATAACAAATAGTATTCTATACACAGTATCGATACAAATAAATATATAAAGGAATCCATTTCGACATACATTTAAATTGTATTTAACACACATACGAATTCCATTTCTTAAACTGATACAAAATTCGCACCATATATTTCATTGAACTAGGTACCCATTCAGAATTGGTATATTTTCATAACGCTACGGTAGTGTACTGTTTTTCAACAATTATCTGAAAATACCGAGTCACAATAACTTGATAAATGATTGTAAACAGATCGACAGACAGACCGATAGACAGAATTGAAATTATAACATTGTTAGCTTACGTACATCCAGATAAGACAGAGAGACAAACATTATGAAATTGTTAGTTAGTTATTATTATTTTATGTGATAGACATAAGGGTTTTTTTGACGATTCGAAAGTGCGTCATGGGGGACCTAATTGAAAAAAGATATTTTCATTTTCATTAAATATTGGTTATAATTAAGACCTCTTTAGTCAAGTAAGCGATGACGCTTCAACGTAAAGAAAGAGAAAATTAATAAGTTACTTATTTTATGTTTGAGGGTTTATAGCTTTTATAGAAGGATACAGTATGTATTAACTATGCGCGTATGCACTTTTAAATTTTCAACGAGGTAATTCCTTTGCAATACAATAAGTAAAATGTGACTGAAGCACTTGTATTCAGGGTATGAATAAAAAATATATACAAAAAAAGAATCACTATCTGCGGTAATATTTATAAGCGCACCTGCTTTTTAGATATTGCTTCCATGTCTGTTCTAAGGAGATTTTTTCTTGTAATGGCTCGGCTTGAAAGCATTAGAGCCAATGTCAATAAAACTGAATGTGTCGATGTACTTGTTATCTGTAGAAGCTTGTTATTGGCTCGTCGAAACTTACATAGAAAAATATCTAAAATAGAATAAAATCACGTCCTGGGGCGGGGAAAGAACCCGCGATGTTTCACAATCCGTGTGACTGCTCTAACCATGTAAGTTACCAAGAAACTTCGAAACTTATTTATCGCTAGACTGTATGTACAGTCGACAGCACGACAAGCGTAACAGTTTGACCTTGAGACCGCCCTTACTGCGTTCGTAATAGAGGTGGCTTTCGAGTGCAACTGTTACACTTGATGTGCTGTCGTGGGTACTATCAAAATTAGAATAGACCAGTCTGCGCCATATTGTGACGTCATATATCAACTAACTTCACTTCAGTGACTGGGTATGATGTGCAGAAAAAATACAAGGTAATATAATTACATTTGGTACTTTTTTATTGAAACCATAGCAACATTTTATTATTCATAAACAAATTCGCAATCGCATAAGCCAAGCGAAAGCTACTGACGCATAGATTTTTCAACGCAAATTTAAATTTCAAAGTCAGTTTGTCAAAGATATTTACAGTGTTTGAACCACAGCCAAAGATTTTTTTGTTGACAATACTTTGCAAAGTACGTGGCGCGGGCTGTTTTTATTTTGATAGCGTAGTATCCATTCTATAACTGTGATTATTTACAATTATTTATCAAGTGATTGTGACAAAACGGTACCATTTTAAAGGCTTGTCGACTGAATGAAGAATATGTTTATGATTCCAAACTCTCATTCAATGCTCGTCCAACTCTCACATACCTATCTACATTTCGTTACAATTAGTACCTATACTAACGGCTTTTTACAAAAACAAAACTGTATACAGGGTGTTAGGCAAGCGCTACCTCAACCGACGATGTACCGGCGTCTTAAAAAGGAAGAGAGCAACTGACAGCATTTCTGACCACTGCTGAAAGATGGGTCTGAAAACGAGTGTCTTTAAGATTAGTTTTTATGGTAATGGTTCTTGAACCTCGAGTACTAAAATATATAGAAATGCATCTGTATTGAACAAAGTTTTTAAGATATTTAATTTTGTCAGTAGAGCCTTTTCCTTTACGATCCTTTTCGCATTCTAGCGATTTCCGACAGTGATTTGTTAATAATACAAAAGAAATCTACTTTTAATGTTTTTACAAATTGCGCATCAAAAAAACCTTTCCAACTTAGATGCGGTAGCGTCTGCAAACACCCTGTACAATAAAGTCGGTAGCACCATATCCACTATGAATGTTACACGTCACTGATGAATGACACTTACATAAGTATTAATGTTGCTTGCAAACGAATTGATCAGTTTTAGGATATGAGGGCTCTTGGCCTAATTGCGCTTTGTACTTCCATGGCCGTAGCAACTTTTTACTCTCGGGTATATGAGGGGATTACTCGTGGATACCGTTATTTTTTCATACAAAGCACGACAAATAACGGCACACCACCTGATGTGAAGCGGTAAGAAGAGCATATGCAAAGACAGCTAGTGCAGTTAAGACACTGGTCTAGCCGCCTCCACCTTGCCGGCCCGAAAGGTGCTTTTTCACGCCTTTTTTGAAGGAACCCATGTTATAGGAAGGAGGGAACACATGGGCTGGCAAAGAATTCCAAGTTCTGGAAGTACGACAAAGAAAAGAGCTACTAAATTTCTTTGTATGTGATGTTGAGGTGGAGACAGTGAATTGATGACTCCAAAGACCGGCACGCGTGCTCCTGAGTAAGAAATGCTGGCCATACAATATGATGTGGTCGAAAATAAACATATTAAATTAAATTATATGAGAAGTGTAAGCATTCATAGCGGCGGTTTGACGCGACTATCAATAATATTCACACCCAGTACACTCGAGAAGAAAACATTTAGATGTATCTAGCATTTACTTTTTAACTAAAAAATAGGGAACTATTTTTTTTCAACTACACAGTGTTTACAATAAGTATAATACAATGTGTACGCAGTCGGACAGAGAATCGTTAGAGAAAAAAAGGCGGATCTCTTTTTCTGTCAACTTTTCTTATATTAATTTTATCAACTTCTAAACAGTTACAGTAAGCTTCATTTTGACATAAATTATATTCCAAATTAAACTAATTTTTATACCAATTGAGGCTACACAACAAACATTACTCAATATTATAAACTAATAAATAAGATCTATGATTACTGTGTTAAAATGTTTGCTAGTAAAAAAGCAAATATATAAGGAATTAGTACATAAACACATCACATAGACACTGTCAAAGTAAACTGTAATTATTTTGACAGCTGTCAAATATATACAAAACTTTTCCGCCCGACTGTACACAGTAGAATTGGTTCAGTACATTTTTTATTTATTTATTTACAATTAGCACTAAAGTAGTAACAATAACATTTTTTTATAGGTTATTCTTTTGATTATAAAGAACAAAAAATTCATATAATGAGATGTTTCGTGTTTTGTTTTGTCATTCCCTTAATAGTTGGCAACCATATTAGATTTTATGATTATTTCACTAGAAAATTTATGGTATAAGATCTATTAAGAGGTACATAATCATAAGGATACTATCCCATTTAAATCTCAAAGACGGCCACTATACAAGATAACCAAACAATAGTTTTGTGTCTATAATATTATTACCTTTATAATTATTTTAACTTCAGACTTTAATTAATTAATTTAAGGTCACACTAAAGTGACTCCAATGTGATATTAGTTAGCGACACCTGAGCGTCACATGATTGTGAACTTGTCATTATGATCTGTTACTATCACCCTTTGAACCTTCCAGCGCCATTATTCACAAAACCAGCAACATTAGTCAACTCCCTCTTGTTTTTTACAGGTAGACAACACGTGAATTGTGCCATAGGCTATGGTCACCGCTCAGGCAAGCATTTCTGTACAAAAATAAATAAAATACTGTCTGTTCGAACATCTATACCTGGCACTATTTATTATGTTGTGTCAAAGTGAGACAGACTAGTTGTGAGTTTCGTAATAATGTGTATGTCATCAGAATTCTGAAGTGCCCAATACAAAAGACTGAACAGGAACAGTGTCCCCACTGTTTCCCCAAATAGGGAGTGATGTCACTGGAATTGTCCTCACAGCTTTGCAAACCCAGACAGAGGTCACACTATAAAGTATGAAGCTGAATATCATCACAGCAAAACCCAACGTTAGTGTCCGCTTCATTCATATTTTCATTTACACTTATGTGCAAGTTAATCATGTTAGGTTCAATTTTAACTGTCCTAAAGTTTGAAATACAGTTTATTTTTTTTTCTTTCAAACCCATATATTGAGACAGGGCCCTCTCTGTCAATGTCTATCCCTATAGAGATTCAACTTCTCAGCATGATGAAAAAGTCAATAGTAAACAAACGATCAGATTGTTGAAAAGAACTCTTTAGAGAATAATTTCAATAGTTTATTACCTTTCTAAAAATCTTAATTTGAGTTTTAAATATTTGTAAGTTTGCTTATAAAAGGGAAAAAAGAAATAAGAGGAAGATTCTTTGGATATTTTTTCCTATTGAGGATATAATTATTTCTAAAAATGTTTTGGCTTTCGCAAAACACTTATTTGATTTCTTCTTCAACTCTAACATATTTGAAAACAAGTAGTAGGAAATGCAGGATTAACTAGCTATTAAAAATGCTCAGTACTCAAGAGGTACCACCGTAATAGTTGTAATTAGTTCAGAAAAATTTTGGGGAAATCCCACTCAATTGACAGGTTGTTTGCTCCTATCAATTGCATTTATTTGACAGGACCAAACTACCTGTCAATTGATTGTCGCTTAATCTTTTTCTTTAGCCTCTAGGGCTTATTGTTTTAGGAAGTCTGCCAGATTGACAGATTCAGTCACAGTGCTATATATTTACAAAATTTGATGGACTTCAACAAATAGAAAAAATACTACAGTGAGTTTTATAAAATCTCTTAACCACCATCTTCTAATAAATAAACTATTTAAATAAGGAATTTCAATATGGTTGCCATTGGTGCTGAATTCTGTTGTTTTCCTGTAAACTGAATGTTGTATGAATTTTTTATGCAGACAGAGAAAGTTGGTCATCTGAATTCAGTTTAGAGCAATTGTTAATTAGGCAGTGATGTTTGAATTTGTACAATGCATTTGAATTTGATGAAACTTCCATTTCCCATCCTTTCCTGTCTGAATTGCAAAAACGAGATGCAAGATTTAGTTTACAAACAACAGAATTGGCATCATTATCAGTCTACTTGGTCATAATTTTCATGTGAAAAACATATCTTATCTACAACATATAATATGTTTCATATAGTTCTTCACCTTTCGGTCTTCGCTTTTATCACTTATTTTCACTTTCACTAACACTTCCTGTCCACTTAGTCCAGCGGTTGTCAAACTACCTGAGGCATAGCGTCAAGTTTGGTAACCACAGTCCACTTGATTCACTTCACTTCCATATCCACCGGTGGCCACGGAAGTTAAGAGGTTATTAATAATGTAGTCTCAGTGCTTTGATAGGGCGTTCCCTGAAAAATAAAATATATTGATAAACGAAATATGCCCGGTAATAATTCACTTATTCATTCATAAACATGGGTATTGGTATTGGCGTTAAAGATACATTTGATTTTGAAATTCGTCTTTAAGGGTTAAGTTTCTAGGGATAAGAGCATGGTGACTAATTTGATACTTTCGATAGTCAATTGTATTTATCAATTTTAATTGCTTAGTATGCTGATCGGTCAAATACAAGCCGATAATAAACACAATGCCAAATTAACCCTTCATTCGTTCTACTTTATTTGTCCTACCATAGTCTCTTTTTTATATTTGCGCCCTGGTTGATGTGACGTCACCGGCGGTCCGCGTGACGTCACCGGAACACACTACGCCGTCACTGACCTAGTCGTACAGGTCCCGCTCGTGGTCGGGCGTCCGCGGCCGGGGCAGGGGCGCGGGCGCCCTAGTCGGTGTGACGTCACCGGCGGTCGGCGTGACGTCACCGGAGCACACTACGCCGTCACTGACCTAGTCGTACAGGTCCCGCTCGTGGTCGGGCGTCCGCGGCCGGGGCAGGGGCGCGGGCGCCCTAGTCGGTGTGACGTCACCGGCGGTCGGCGTGACGTCACCGGAGCACACTACGCCGTCACTGACCTAGTCGTACAGGTCCCGCTCGTGGTCGGGCGTCCGCGGCCGGGGCAGGGGCGCGGGCGTCCTAGTCGGTGTGACGTCACCGGCGGTCGGCGTGACGTCACCGGAACACACTACGCCGTCACTGACCTAGTCGTACAGGTCCCGCTCGTGGTCGGGCGTCCGCGGCCGGGGCAGGGGCGCGGGCGCCCTAGTCGGTGTGACGTCACCGGCGGTCGGCGTGACGTCACCGGAGCACACTACGCCGTCACTGACCTAGTCGTACAGGTCCCGCTCGTGGTCGGGCGTCCGCGGCCGGGGCAGGGGCGCGGGCGTCCTAGTCGGTGTGACGTCACCGGCGGTCGGCGTGACGTCACCGGAGCACACTACGCCGTCACTAACCTAGTCGTACAGGTCCCGCTCGTGGTCGGGCGTCCGCGGCCGGGGCAGGGGCGCGGGCGTCCTAGTCGGTGTGACGTCACCGGCGGTCGGCGTGACGTCACCGGAGCACACTACGCCGTCACTGACCTAGTCGTACAGGTCCCGCTCGTGGTCGGGCGTCCGCGGCCGGGGCAGGGGCGCGGGCGTCCTAGTCGGTGTGACGTCACCGGCGGTCGGCGTGACGTCACCGGAGCACACTACGCCGTCACTGACCTAGTCGTACAGGTCCCGCTCGTGGTCGGGCGTCCGCGGCCGGGGCAGGGGCGCGGGCGTCCTAGTCGGTGTGACGTCACCGGCGGTCGGCGTGACGTCACCGGAGCACACTACGCCGTCACTGACCTAGTCGTACAGGTCCCGCTCGTGGTCGGGCGTCCGCGGCCGGGGCAGGGGCGCGGGCGTCCTAGTCGGTGTGACGTCACCGGCGGTCCGCGTGACGTCACCGGAGCACACTACGCCGTCACTGACCTAGTCGTACAGGTCCCGCTCGTGGTCGGGCGTCCGCGGCCGGGGCAGGGGCGCGGGCGCCCTAGTCGGTGTGACGTCACCGGCGGTCGGCGTGACGTCACCGGAGCACACTACGCCGTCACTGACCTAGTCGTACAGGTCCCGCTCGTGGTCGGGCGTCCGCGGCCGGGGCAGGGGCGCGGGCGTCCTAGTCGGTGTGACGTCACCGGCGGTCGGCGTGACGTCACCGGAGCACACTACGCCGTCACTGACCTAGTCGTACAGGTCCCGCTCGTGGTCGGGCGTCCGCGGCCGGGGCAGGGGCGCGGGCGTCCTAGTCGGTGTGACGTCACCGGCGGTCGGCGTGACGTCACCGGAACACACTACGCCGTCACTGACCTAGTCGTACAGGTCCCGCTCGTGGTCGGGCGTCCGCGGCCGGGGCAGGGGCGCGGGCGCCCTAGTCGGTGTGACGTCACCGGCGGTCGGCGTGACGTCACCGGAGCACACTACGCCGTCACTGACCTAGTCGTACAGGTCCCGCTCGTGGTCGGGCGTCCGCGGCCGGGGCAGGGGCGCGGGCGTCCTAGTCGGTGTGACGTCACCGGCGGTCGGCGTGACGTCACCGGAGCACACTACGCCGTCACTGACCTAGTCGTACAGGTCCCGCTCGTGGTCGGGCGTCCGCGGCCGGGGCAGGGGCGCGGGCGCCCTAGTCGGTGTGACGTCACCGGCGGTCGGCGTGACGTCACCGGAGCACACTACGCCGTCACTGACCTAGTCGTACAGGTCCCGCTCGTGGTCGGGCGTCCGCGGCCGGGGCAGGGGCGCGGGCGCCCTAGTCGGTGTGACGTCACCGGCGGTCGGCGTGACGTCACCGGAGCACACTACGCCGTCACTGACCTAGTCGTACAGGTCCCGCTCGTGGTCGGGCGTCCGCGGCCGGGGCAGGGGCGCGGGCGTCCTAGTCGGTGTGACGTCACCGGCGGTCGGCGTGACGTCACCGGAGCACACTACGCCGTCACTGACCTAGTCGTACAGGTCCCGCTCGTGGTCGGGCGTCCGCGGCCGGGGCAGGGGCGCGGGCGCCCTAGTCGGTGTGACGTCACCGGCGGTCGGCGTGACGTCACCGGAGCACACTACGCCGTCACTGACCTAGTCGTACAGGTCCCGCTCGTGGTCGGGCGTCCGCGGCCGGGGCAGGGGCGCGGGCGCCCTAGTCGGTGTGACGTCACCGGCGGTCGGCGTGACGTCACCGGAGCACACTACGCCGTCACTGACCTAGTCGTACAGGTCCCGCTCGTGGTCGGGCGTCCGCGGCCGGGGCAGGGGCGCGGGCGCCCTAGTCGGTGTGACGTCACCGGCGGTCGGCGTGACGTCACCGGAGCACACTACGCCGTCACTGACCTAGTCGTACAGGTCCCGCTCGTGGTCGGGCGTCCGCGGCCGGGGCAGGGGCGCGGGCGCCGCGGGCGAGGCGCCGCCGTAGTTGAGGAAGTCCCACACGAGGATCGTGTCGTCGTGGGAGGACGACACTATTTGGAACTCGTCGAACTGAAGCCTGAACACTCGCCCGGTGTGTTCCTGGGTTATGAATAATGATAATTAGTAAATTATCCTCATAACATTTAGATTCATCACCTGATGGTGACGGTGGTGGTGGCTGAAATGATGATTATACTACTAGACAAAGACTTCCCATAAAAATTTCCACATTCAAATTGCTCCTCTTCTAATTTTAATTTTTTTTTTCGCTGGGCGGCACTGCACTGCTAAAAGTTATATTTTTTTTAACTACAAACATTGTAATTTAATATTTATTTTGAAAAGAGTGACTACACGAGTTTGTTGCCGGAATCTTCTCGGTAGTTCAACTTTTGGAACCGGTGTAAATTCAGACATGACATACAGACAGAGACTATGACGTTGTTAGTTAATATATTTTTTGTGATAGTTGAAAGAATGTGTTTTTTTGACGATTTAAAAGTGCTTCTTTGTGGCCTATTTAAATAAAATATTTTTTTTCTTTCTTTCTTTCCAAAGTAACTATTTTCTAAAGAAGAAAAAAAACAATGTTATTATACATTAGACGATTTTTTTACGTTAAATAGGATTAGTGAATTGATTTTTTGTGATAAAATTATAAGACTTTATTTGACATGTTCGTTCATCATCATCATCATCGTAAGCGAAGTATAACTACAGCATTCGAGTCGCCATTCAGAGTAGGGATGTAATTGTAGGTTTAAAGTATTTATTTATTTCTCTTAAAAATATTAGTCACTTGCATATAATAATAAAAACCCAAAAAAAAGTATTATTACGGAATTCAAATAATATTTAATAAACAAAATGCAATTAAATTACTAGGAGATCACTTGACAGCGAACAGCAATCTCAGTGTATGACGCCACTTGTTAGCAGTACTCTTAAAAGACAACCCATCTAAATCACCATAGCAACCTATCGGTGTTTGGTAACGGATGACATCACGGTGGTAACGTGCGTTTTATTGGCGGTTTGGACCGAAATTTGAAACGGAATTTAATATAATCATATCAAAATAACAATCTCTATTCAACGACTCACCACTAAAGTCCTTAAGCACAGATCTTGTTGGGGGGTGCGCACGTCTAGCGCCGCGGGGAGATCCCACACCTTTATCTTGCCGTCGTAAGCGCCGCTTACTATCCGCTTATTGTCAAACCTGGCGGGGAAAAAAATATTTTAGTCGAAGGGCCAAAGATAAAGAGAAAAGAGATGTTCCAAAAATGTATGGTGACCCGGTCAGCTCTATTTACGGTCGACCACTGAATTAGCTTCACACTATAGTACCATGTCACACCGACTATTGCGCTTGTACCTAATAGTTGCTACCGTACTAAATTTACGCCATAGGTATTGTGACATGGTACTAAAGTGTGAAGCTACTTCTGTGGTCGACCGTACACTATACTGAAAAAGGTAAAAATGTGCAGAACAGTGTTCAATTGTCCATTTTCTTTTTATTTGCTTTGTTATATCACTTTAGTGACGCTTAGTTGTTGAATAACGGTGAAATCAACAAAAAAAAATTAACTTCTGTACAAACAAACTATGCATGAAAACATATTAGTATTTTTACTGGATTCAGGAGGTAATTGCTGATTTTTTAAAATAGCATCCATATACTTCGCCCGGTATGAACCATCTCCTTTTGTCATTATGTGCATCATTAATTAAATGGATCTTAGATAAAATGTGTATGTACATTATATCAACATGTCTTGACATGAAAGACGTACAAAAATATAGATTACAACAAAATTAAATACTAATAAAATAAAAATAACAGAATGTCAATTGATAAATTCAGTATACTATATGTCAAACTCAAATTACATAATGTAACAATTGCAAATAAAGAAAGAACGATGAAAAAATTTTTTGCTCCAGGCGGGAATCGAACCCGCGACTCCTGAGATAACCACTACGCTAACGGAGCACTAGGTGTAACCTATCAATTTCTTCACGAAATCGACGTGTAATACGAATCGCGTGGGTACCGAATATCGCGCACTTGAATTTCACGCTTCGAACGAGTCAATATCTTTTATTAGTTTAGAACAGTTAATTGTAATTTAATTTTTAAATAAATTTAATTAATCTTTTTGGTTTTTTTTTAACTTCCAAGGCTGTGTCATTCATAATTCGTTATATACGGACAAAATCAAGCAATGAAATGTGATGAAATTACATATTTAAGAAATGTCAATTATTGAATATATTTGTCACTAAGAAAACCATTTATACAGGGTTGCCTCGGAGACAGTGCTAATTTTTTTTCACATTATTAATAACGATAATAAAACGGATTTCAAGAACAAAATAATATTTTAACATTTGCCGATCATTTTTTTTTAATTTCATGTCATATCCGTCAAACTAACCGTATGCACCGCACTAGCTCCTCGTGCCCCTCGAGTACGCGGATACACTGTCCGCACTCGATGTCCCACAGCCGGATAGTGTTGTCCGACGAGCCGGACACGACGAGCCGGTCCCTGTACTGCAGGCACGCGATGCCGCGTTTGTGCCCGTTCAACGTCCGCACGAACTCGCACGACGACGTGTTCCACACCTGTATTTTTCAATATATTTTTTTATACAACTAGATGACAAACAAGCTGACGGCCCACCTGATGGTGAGCGGTTACCGCCGCCTATAGACCCCTGCAATAACAAGGGAAAATCACTTGGTATTGCAGGCACTAGAATTTCTCGAATGAGTACAGCATGGGGTTCTTCAAAAAAGGCGTGAAAACGTTTTTACAGGGTCGGCAACGCGCAAGTGACACCCCTGGTGTTGCAAGCATCCATAGGCTACGGTAACCGCTTACCATCAGGTGGGCCGTATGCTTGATTGCCACCTTAGTAGTATAAAAAAAAAAGTAGCTGGCCCAAATCCCATATAAACTTTTATATTAGCTCTACTATATCTTTAGGCAGAAAGAGTCTGTAGTCTTCTGGCTTTGGATATGCCACTTCCAGAAGGCTCATTCTGGTTCTAGCCAGGGCATCACAATGACACAAGAGATGCGTCATTGATTCCTGGCATTCACATGATCGACAAAGTTGTGTTGGGGAGAGTTGCATTTTATGTAGCATGTGGTTAGTAGCAAAATGCCCTGTGAGCGCCCCAATCAAGAAGCGAGCTCTTGTTCTACCGTTTGCATAGATGTATTTACTCCATCCTCCTACCTCCTGCCCTAGGAAGGATTTGGAGTGTTTTAATCCCGGTATTTTATTCCACTCAGATTTATGTCTGTTTTTGACATGCTCTTTAATGGCTGTGTTTATGAAACTTTGTGAAGGTGCTAGAAAGGGCTCGGGACCCACTTGTGTTTTCTGAATTCATCAGCCTTCTCACTCCCACATGGCCGGGCACCCAGATCGGTCTTAGCCCGTTATGCCTACCAAGCCTGTTAAGAGCTTGTACAACATTCAGGGCTAGATCTGAGTCATTCAGAACCCGATCAGATATAAACTTTTACTATGTCCTTTCCATTGCACTCACAGGACATTTTGCCACCAACTACATGCTACACAAAATGCAAATTTCCCCTGCACAACCTTGTCGGGCATGTGGTGAAGGCCAGGAATCGATGGAACATCTTTTGTGTCAATGCGATGCCCTGGCTAGGATCCGAATGAGTCTTCTGGAAGTGGCGTATCCAAAGCCAGAAGACTATAGACTCTTTCAACCCAAAGATATAGTGAAGCTTATGGCAGTTATATTCAGGACGTGGGAGGAGTGAAGGCAGGGGTGGCACAAAAGATCCCTAAGGGTCGAAGTGCATCGTGGCATAGTCACGACACCCCTCTGTGGATGTAGACAAAGCATTCAAAATGCAGAAAAGATGTATTCGAGTTTTATGTAATGCTTGGTTTTTAGACAGTTGCGTACCATTGTTTAAAATATTGAAAATACTTGCGTCGCCATGCATTTATATAAAGGATATTGGTTTATTTTTTAAGAATAATTCAGGCTATTACAAAAGGAGAAACCACAACACTTTGAGGCATACTAGATCACAATACGTAAACCTACTATATCAGCCTACCTGCCAGAAGTATCTGTATAAGCAAAATGCATACAACTTGAGCATGGTTCTGTATAATAAGTTACCAAATGAATTCAAATTTAAAACTTTATCTAAAACGAAATAGACGAATTGGCTTTTAGACAATTGTTTTTACAGTGTTAAGGAACATTTGAATTTAAAGAAATTGTAAATGAATTAGAATCCTTTATTTCATTTTTAAATGATAATAGATGTTCTTGAAAGATATTTCAAAATATTGAAAAATGAAATTAATTTTAAATTATTTTTATATTCTAAATGGGACTTATTAGCCTAAATGTATTTATGTGAGTAGTGAGTGACATTATAAAAAAATTTGAATACACATACTGTAACATAAACTTAAGATCTTTTAATCGTTGCGTTCATGCAAATAAACCTTTTGACTTTGACTTAAGATAAGATAAGATCTCCTTTGAGCAATGCCCACCTTTATGGTCCTATCGCCGCTGGCGCTAACAATATATTTCTCGTCGAAGTCGACCACGTTGACGGCTGCTCTGTGGCCCACAAGCACCCTCCTCAGGTTGATCTCTGTCGTTGACGTCATATCCCACACTGCTATTGAACGGTCCTGCAATTAGATTCAGTCTCCTTTAACAATCATCATCATCATACTAGGTGCTGTCAAAAACCGATCAATATAGTTTTTATTTTATTAATTTATGTAATTTGAACTTAATTATTATCGCGCAACACAAATTGTGCGAAACGGAACGTTTTGGTTTAGCTTTGGTAAATACATTGTAAATTAGCGCGATCGGGACCCTGAGCGCTCCCTTCCAGAGGTTTTCTCGAAACAGTACAGCATGGGGTTCTTCAAAAATGGCTTGAAATAGTATATTGCTTTATAAGGGTGGGAAGGAATCCATCCCTACGAGTTTGTTAGATGCCCGAGCGCAGTGAGGGCGGCTATAGTCCGAGTAGGGTTTGATTCCTTCTACCCGTGTGTAGTACTCTACTTTTCATTTCAAATGCAAAGAAAATAAAAATTTAGTTTTTCTAATAAAATTTATTAACAAAAATACTCCTAACATGAGTAGAACCTATTTAAAAAGAGTATTTTTAAACTTGGAACACATCGCGTTACCGCCTACTGGCCATTCAGCCGAATACTTTTTTTCTTCTTCATTGTACCACAGATTGTACGTAACCAAGTTCAGTTCTATTTTTAAATTTTTTATTCCCGCCCTAGGACAGGAAGCATTTAGTATGTGTTTTCCCCGCCCGGTGGTGGGAACTAGCGTTTTCCTCCCAATACTCAGATCAAGAAAACGCTACTTTCCGAGCATGAGGAATGAAAAAGTCTTCACAGGGTCGGCAACGCGCAATTGATACCCCTGGTGTTGCAAGCGTCCATAGGCTACGGTAACCGCTTACCATCAGGTGGCCGCTTGATTGCTAGCTTAGTGGTATAAAAAAATATAGGCGGTAGACCCGTATGTAGGGTCGCCTGGGTAGGTACCACCGCCTTTCTTATTTCAGCCGTGAAACAGTTCGCTGTGTTTCGGATTGAAGGGAAAGGTAGCCAGTGCAATTACGGACGACATTTCATCTTAGGCCCCAGGATGACAACGCACCTGCAATATCTAGTGACATTTCCTTGTTATTGCAGGTGTCTATAGGCGGCGGTAACCGCTTACCATCAGGTGGGCCGTCGTCTTGTTTGTCATCTAGTTGTATAAATAAATATATATATATATATAATATATAATAAACTACTGTAACTACTGATATGCCGATCTTGCTCCAGTTTTTCAAAAATGGCATCAATTTTATCCGTAATAGGGCGACCAGAGCGACGTGCATCTTTGACATCAAAATTTCCGGATTGAAAACTCTTAAACCAAATTTGTGCTACTCTCACAGACACTGCACTAGGTCCATAAACATCGCAAATTTTTTTCGCGGCTTGCGTTGCATTTTTACCTTTTTTGTAGTAAAATTTGAAAATGTATCGAATTTCTTCATTAGATTCACTCATCTTGACAGTACGAAAAACAAATGAAAAACACACATTTTCCTAATATGAATTTGGAATTATCTTTTTTAAATTCTAAACTTTTAATGATACCAAAACCTGCCAGATACAAATAGTGCAGCCAAAGATATTTTATTACAAGTTCATACATACTATAATGCGAAAAGAATAGAAAAAATTCAAAAGAAAGTACTAAAACAATTATCATATAGCTTCAAACCCCCTAGACATGTTAAGTACTATGTTGACAGATTGAGTTACTTTAAAATGAGTACTTTGAGCTGTAGAAGAGATACTCTGGGCCTTACTTTTCTTTATAAGACAATGAATGGTGTAATTGACTCCCCTTACTTGTTAAACAAATTCCGCTTAAACGTTCCTATTAGGATACCTCGTAAACCTCAGTCATTATTTGATGTTCGGTTCTGCAATACCAATCTCGGAAAGCATTCGCCTGTCCCTCGCTTGTCTCGTTTGTACAATGACATTTCCCTTAAAATTCATAATTTAGACATATTTGATGATTCCTTGCCAAAATTTAAAAGATAATGGTTTCTGAACCCTCTTAGTATTTGGTACACCTGCCTACGTGTAGGTATATCCTGTTGATTTTAGAGCATGCTGTGGTCGCCTGTTATTTAAGTTGCAATTACTTAAAATTAGTAGATATACTTTCAGTGCAAGAAATATTGTAAACTTTGTTGGTGATCCATAAATAAATAAATAAATAAAAGACTTTTTCCCCAACCTAATATATATAGTATCCACCCACCTTACTACACGTGACCATCATTCCATTACAGAACCTCAGATGCAGGACGGCCTCGCAGTGGTGTATCAGCGTGTTAAGCATCGTGCCAGTATTGACGTCCCACACTCGGACAGTGCTGTCCGACGAGCCTGAGATTATGGCCCGCTCGTCGTACTGGAGGCAGAGGACGGAGCCTGTGTGGCCTTGGAGCTCCTGGAACAATCACATATGAATAGAGAGCAGAGAAAAAAAGTTGGGATATCCCTGTGAAATTCTTCCAGGCTAGCTGCATTTGCGTTTACTATTTACAAATACCTACGATCCGGTTAAGTTGGGGCAGTGCTTTCAAATATTCTTAATTTTGAAAAATTACTTAGTAATTAAAAGCAGAGCAGTCGCCCGGATTGCGAAAGGTCGCGGGTACGATTCCCGCCGAAATTTTTCTAGTTTTATCATATTTTAATTACTAAGTAATTTTTCAAACATTTATAATAATGTTAAAATCAAAAATTATAAATAAAAAAATAAAAATTTGTTGTAAACTCCGGCCTCATTAATCATCTATCTAACACCATCTCATTGAGACTATTCATAAGAGTACGTTTCTGAAGAATTAAGCTCAGCTCAAGGTTAGTATGTCATTTTTAAATCAATCGGATCTGGTAAAATTTAGTAAAACCCTTTTATCATGTAGAAAACGAGCTGATGGTCATCGAACGCCTGAACTGATCTTCATAAATTAGTTTTTCTGAGATTTTTCTAGTTTTACATTTTAATTACTAAGTAATTTTTCAAACATTTATAATAATGCTTAACAAAATGAAATATATGAAATTCTCGTATCACAAATTTAGTTACCATACTCTTCCGAAACGGCTTGGCCGATTTTCATGAAATGTTATATGTATATTCAGTAAGTCTGCGAAGCTACTATGTATTTTTTTTTATGCCAATACAACGTTTGCCGGGACAGCTAGGAATTTTATATGTATATTCAGTAGGTGTGAGAATCGGCTACTATCAATTTTTAACTCCCGAGGGGTGTTATAAGTTTGACGTGTCTGTCTGTGTATCTGTGTGTGGCATCGTAACGCTTAAACGAATGGACCGATTTTGATTCGGTTTTTTTTGTTTGAAAGCTGATGTGACTATGATGGTTCTTAGCTATAATTTTCTACATAATGATAGGATTTTACTAACTTTTACAGTTTCGATTGATTTCAAATTTGGTGACATCCTAACCTTGAGCTGATTCTATACCATCAAAGCGCCTGAGGATTGCTTAATTCTACAGAAACTTACAGCATATAGCGTGTTTGCGCTCTTATGAATAGTCTTAATGAGTTAGATAGATGATTAATGACGCCGGGGGTTACTTAAAATTTTTAATTTTGTAATATTTTTTTTTGGGCTAATTTTTTTTTATGGCTAAACAACGTTTGCGGGGTCAGCTAGAAATTTATAAATTACAAGGGTTGGGAATCTCCTCTTAAGTTTGTAACTTGTATTAGGAGATACCCGCTCTTTCGTTCAACCAAAAACATCTTAACAAATAAAAATAAAGATATAAGTAACATTTTTACAAATACGATTTAATTTTTGGCAAATAATTTAAACAAAATTGTGGATATTTAATTCAAACTAGTTTGTAATTACTAACTTTAAAATGTTTATTGTAATGTGATATGATTGGTAATTAATAAGTATGAATTGTAATTGTATAAGTATAATGCAGATTGTTATTTTTATTATTTATTTCATGTTAACATTGATTAAGTTTTCTTTTTCAATTATAAGCTTCTCTATCGCATTAGGTGAAATGCCTGTAATGATAGTTGTAAGTTGCTCATGAATTAATAAATAAATAAAATTTGTGATTTCTTGTGTGCATGTCTATATTGTTGAACAGCATGCGAGTAAATAATACTAATAGTAGATAACTAATGCTTATACAGTTTAAGCTGTGCTTGTGTATGTGTGTGGCTGTGTGTGTGCGTGCGTGTGTGCAAGATCATTTTCCATACGTTTGTATGTGGGTATGTATGCTTGTGCTTATGTTTAGTGTTAAAGAATATTTAAAATTATCAGGTCCTGTTTTCAAATGTATTATATTTATAGGTATTATGGGAGACTGAATTCGAATCAGTAGTTCCTGAGATAAGCACGTTCAACCAAACAAACTATTCAGCTTTACAATATTAATAATAATAATAGGCCTTTATTTACTGATTAGTTACAGGTTTTTCAGTAATTTTTAAATAAAAATAAAACTCATCAGTCCGGTGTAGCAATGAGCGTGTCTTTCGACACATAGGCCTCCTCTAACGCCTTCCAACTTTTCGTGTCCCTAGCAGTTCTCCACGATAGAGAGCTTGCCAGCTTTTTTAAGTCTTTACTGCTTTATAATATTAGTATAGTTTAAATCAGCTCGCTTACTCACCTTGACACACTGCAACGTCTTCCTGTCCCATATTTTTATTGTGTTGTCTCTAAGTCCGGATACTATTTTGTTGTCATCATATTGCAAACAGTAAACACCCTTTGAGTTTTCTGATCTGCAGTTTATCCTCTGCGAATGTAATTTGATAAAAATTAATTAAGATTTATTTCACAGTAATTACTTTAAATAATCTGTGGACTTCTCACCGACATTGAACATAATTTTATTTCTTTAAGAGAAGAAGCATTATTGTCAATATTTCTCAGTTATCTAGTCTCTATACACAATGCTTATTTTGGGCAAGACATAGGGGTGAGTGTATGAATATATTATTATTGTTATATTAAAAATGTACTAAATAAGTATAAAAACATTCATAACTCGTGAACGAATGTTCGTCAAACATTCGCTACCAAGATTCGAACTCGTACCACTGGTTAATTAGACATTGAATTGAGTTGACCATCAAAAGATTATTTTTTGATTATCTATTTTCTTATTTTATTCTTATTTATTTCACAACTCATGTACAGTCGACTGCAAATAAAGCTTCACAGTTTGACCTTGACGTCGCCGTTACTGCGCTCGTAGTAGAGATTGCTTTCGTAGTACAACTGTTACACTCGATCTGCTGTCGTGCGTACATACTCACAACATAAAGTGATACATAGTAACGTAAAGAAAGTACAAGAACATGAATGTATATGAGCATCACTAAGAATATTTATTATTATATGTTTACCTGCAAATTATGCCGTCCCATTCGCCAGTTGTCCTCTATAGAGCGTATGTCTTGAATGATCTTGGGGTAAAGCTGCCGATAGAAGGAGTGCGGCCGGTGCTGGCAGCCGGGCTTCGGCTTGAACAGATACTGGATCCTACGAGAATAGCCGAGGTGATCACTTGATAACAGAATAGGGAATATGCATGAAAAAAGAAAACGATTTTTTGTAAATTTATATAAAAAAAGCTAGCTTTTGCCCGCGGCTTCTTCCGCGTGACAATAGTTTTTATTACAGTTTAGCCTATGCCCGCGAGAACCATTTTAAATGACCTCCTCATTGTATAAAGGTTACTACTACAGACAGGTCATATTGTATCTCTGGTTCTACCCACTTGATTAAGTTAGGTGACAGTACAATTAGGTGACAATAATAAGGACTTGAGATGACTGAAAGGATAAATAAAAAGAATATAATAAACTGAGCACCTTAAAAATACTAAGTTTGCGACTAACAATCTGTTTTGTTCGACTATTCAACGATATGTCGCCGAGATCAGATTTTTCAGTCGCTCACTTAGTATTTTCGTTGGTTAGATTATGTTGGTATGACGCTCAATTAAATTCAAGCCTAAATGAAAGTAGTAAAGTGTTTTAATTTCAAATCAGACTTACCATCCTCTCCTCTCCGCCAATCCTCGCCAGAGTGAGTCAGTCCTGACTTTCCTTTCCACTAGTTTCTTCCATAACATCCCTTCGGAGATAACCCGCTGCCACTCTCGGCAGACCAGCTCTGCCGCGCAGAGGGAACTCGCGTCTAGGTAGGATAGTATGTTCTCTGCTACGTGATCGAGTCCTTTTTCTGTGGGGAAGAACGTGAAATATGAATTAAAGTATGTATTTTCTTTTTCTGCGGGGAACGTGGTAAAATTTCAGTTAAGGGGCTACCTCGTGCACACTAGCGACACCAATTGATTTTTATTAATTATAATGAATTTAGAACATAATAAACAAAAACGCTTCAGTGAATTGCTAAAGAACGGTATTTGTAATTTTTTATTTAAGTAACCAAATTTTTTATTTTTGTTAAAAGTGGCCACTTTCGGCAATAATGAAAAAATAGGTTACATGTAGAGGAATATCTTATACCGAGCACATCTCAAAAAATTACAAATACCATTCTTCAGTCATTCACTAAAGCGTTTTTGTTTATTATGTTCTATATTCACCACAATTAATATAAATCAAGTGGTGTCGCTAGTTCCGACGAGGTATCGCCTTAACAGCATTTGCTTATTATGTAGGGAAGAAGGTGAAAGGAGGGGATTTTTCATATCCGGCCAGGTATGTGTACATACAGTATCTCAAAAAATCAGAAAAAATCTTATGAATCCGTCAAAAATACTAATAATTCGTTTTCATACATAGTTTGTTTGTACAAAAGTTGAAATTTTCATCATTATTCACTATCTATGGTAATATGGCGGGCGACATAGAAGTCGACTAAACATCACCAAAGAGTTACCAAAGGAAGCGGTGATGGATACTTGGATGTGTTGCATTTTTTTTTATAAAAGTTCTTGTTTTGTACGACGGAACAAAGCAAATAAAATTTTAAACAAAAATTAAAACAGACTTCAAAAAACTGAAAAGGATAAAATAATAAAATTTAAGTAGGTATTCACCCCCTAGAAACATATTTTTGGAGTCGGTGCTTCACTTTCTATTGTTTTTGGAAACCACTTAGCACCAAGAATTCTTATAGAGTTCCCATTGTCCAGTCGACAGGCTAAACAGGTTGAGTGAAACCCATGCCTCCTGGAGGGAAAGTATCCTAAATATAGAAGTTAGCAAATTATACTCAAAGGAAACATTCCTTTATTTTTAGAAATAATAATAACTAGCTGTGCCCACGACTTCGTTCGCGTGGATGATGGAAAATAAAACACCTTTGCAATTAATGCATTGATCGCCCCGCCCGCGCCCGCCCGCCTTGAAAATCATAAATGCGTGCATGATATTTTAAAACTATGATATCTCTTAAGATATTCATTGAAATCAAATGATGTGGAGAGCAATTTTGCTCAAAATCAATTACTTGTGGTGAATAATGTCTTTATTTCGATAAGGAATAATATCATGTTTACATAAACACATTCGCAGATAATTATTTTAGAACAAATTTTTTTTAGAACTTTTAAAGAAGATCAATTCCTGTCTTATTCCTTATACGTAACTGTAAACTGTAACCATTTACGCAGCGCATGCAACGGAAGCTCTGGAAAGGAATATTTTCCCCCCGTTTTTGCAATACTTTTAATTAATGCTTAGCTCCTATTCGTGGTAGCGTGAAGTTATACAGCCTATATAATACCTCGATAAATGGACTATCCAACACAAAAAGAATTTTTCAATTTGAACCAGTAGTCCCTGAGATAGCGCGTTCAACCAAACAAACAAACTCATCAGCTTTATAATATTAGTATAGATTCGCACCGCTCGCCATCGGCAGGGAATTCATCCTCACACATTGCAACCAAAATGGTCTCGTACCGAGCGGTTTCAGAAAAACTTTCTCCCGCGCACGCTTAGGTTGTGGAATGAGCTCCTGCAGAGGTTTTCTCGAACGTGTACAGCATGAGGTTCTTCAAAAAGGGATTGAAAAGGTTTTCACAGGGTCGGCAACGTGCAAGTGATACCCCTGGTGTTGCAAGCGTCCATAGGCTACGGTAACCGCTTACCATCAGGTGGGGCGTATGCTTGATTGCCGCTCTTGAATAAATTGAATAACGCCTCTATTCCGAATTCTAATGCAACTTTTACAATTGATGTGCTGATTGCCTATACACACACACATCTCACCAGCCTATATACGTCCCACTGCTGGGTACAGGCCTTCCTATATGGAAGAAACACACGAGGAGTTTGGGCCATAACCCCACCACGCTGGCCCAATGAGGGTTGGTGGGTTAAAGCGCTTGCAGTAACAACCAGTAGCAACGGCGAGTCTGCTGTCTATACATTATATGATAATTGTGATGGTGGACTTATAAACAACCACCGATTTGTACAATATGACATTATTTTTTTATTTTCACGGTAGATATACTTAAGGGATTTTTGGCGATTTGAAAGAGCTTCGGCTTGGGGGGCTTAATTGAATGAAGATATTTATGATGGTGATTGATGGTCATATTTGCTCGATTAAGGTTATAATAGAACATACGGCTGTCATACATTCAGTCAAAAAAGTATCAGGAATGGATGATTTGTTTATAGTTCCAAATTCAATTTTTGTTTTGTTCTTGTTAGATTGGCACAACTGTTTTCCATTTTGGCGCGTCGTATGAGTTGCAACTGTTATTCATATTAAATACAGTGCTGTTTTTAGTTATACCATATCTAGTGTGTAATGCGAATTTCATAATATGCAATAACATCAAACAAACAGTTTGTCTTAAATTTTGCATCGCCAATGGAATTTCGTGTTAGGAGTCACTGAAAATGTTACAGAAGACTTACGGTGAATCGACTTCATCAAAAACACGTGCTTATGAGTGATACAAAGCGTTCAAAAGCGGTCGAGATGTGATGGAAGATTTGCCTCGCTCTGGTAGGCCATCAACGTCTGCAACTGAAGTTAACATCGCAAAAGTGAGAGAAATAGTGACTGAAAATCCTCATTCAACTTTGAGAGAGATAGCAGCGATCTGTATCTCAGGAGTCGATCATTTTCGAGTACCATTTTAAATAATCACTTGGGTATGAAACATATTGCCGCTCGGTTAGTCCCAAAAGACCTTAATTTTCTCCAAAAACTCAATTTCCTAAACTCAAATTACTACTTTGTGGCACCCGTTTTCAATCGGTAGAATACATAGAGGAGAATTAGCGGCGAGAACTGAACTCAATTCCGGAAACAGCGTTTAAAAAATGATTTGACGATTGGATTATTCGTTGGCGTAAGTGCATCGTTTCTGAAGGAGCTTCATACTTTGAAGGTGATAAAATAAATTTGGATGAATAACTAACATTTTGTGTATAATGGATCTTTTCCCGGTACTTTCTTGACAGATAAGTACATCATAGTTACTTATGCATTCATATTTATTCACAAATGTATCGCTGCGAGTTGCGACGTTACTAATGTTTTTTTTTTCAGTTGTAAAGCGCCCCCAGCTATTGAATTTCATGGTTCTTGCTGTATTTAAAATTTAAATCGAGTTCAGGAGGCTATTAGCAATTCAATATGTATCTGGATGAGTATGAAGTCAAACGAGTGATGCGTAGAAGAAACTGGCGTGAATCTTGTAATAATTGGAGTGGGCGTTTTTGGAAATAGCCTACCTACAACCAACTCCAAACAATAGCTTAATATTAGAAAAAAAATAAAACCAAATTACCGGATTCAACTCGCGTATTAATTAGATCTTATATTCCTACTAGCTGACTCCGCTAACGCTAACACGCCGCAAACCATATCATATATACCATATATTACTGTACATACCATATATTTAGTTACCATACTCCTCCGAAACGGCTTGACCGATTTTCATGTAATTTTTTTTTGTATATTCAGTAGGTCTGAGAATCGGCTACTATCTATTTTTTATTTTATTTTTTGGTCATTATTATTTTTTTATGGCAAAACAACGTTTGCGGGGTCAGCTAGTAATAATATAACATCTAATTATACACCCGACGACACGTTTCGATTACTTAACAGCGATCGTGGTCGAGGGAAGACTGAAGATGTCAATTTGTCTTTGACAAGTTTTCAGTTAACTACCGTCACTCACACCTACCTCGAATCTACAGATCCGGAGTGCAATTCCCGTGAAGGCAGGAATTTCCTGCTCAGTTTATGGTAAGTCTTTTGTAGGTTCATCTAGTTCAGCCACTACCATCTGATTTAAGAAACCCTACCCGCAAACAATATTCCCCTTCAATTTTTTTTTATACCACTAAGAAGGCAATCAAGCATACGGCGCATCTGATGGTAAGCGGTTACCGTAGCCTATGGACGCTTGCAACACCAGGGGTATCACTTGCGCGTTGCCGACCCTTTAAAAACCTTTTCACGACTTCATATTAACAGCATTGTGTTCTGGCAGCTCGTGGTAAGACAAACAGGTCCTCTGTTGAGGGATTCGGGTGTAGCATGCTTCCATCTACGGGCTTATCAACACTTACCACCAAATAAGATAAAGGACAAGAGTTGAAAATAAAAAAGTCCGTATTTGCCTAACCCAGTAAAGAAGACGTTTCATATCCGGCCAGAGGGCCTAGACAAGATGCCATTTGACAATCGCTACCGCTATCGGTAAATGGAAAATGTATGGGATTTGACATTTACAATCGTAAGTCAATCGAGAACTTATGTCAAATCCCATACATTTTCTGCTTAGCGACAGCGATTCTAGAAAGGCATCTCGTCTAGGCCCTCAGGTATATGTGTACACTATCTAAATCAGGAAAAAGGTCCTAAATCTGTGAAAAATATTAATTATTAGTTTTCATGCATAGTTTTTTTGTACAAAAGTTGAAATTTTTGGCTGATTTCACCGTTAAGAGCCACCGCACATATACAATTTCAAATCGTACAACTAAATCGCAGAATGTCTAATAGGCATAGAATCTTATGATAGCCCGCACATTATATCAACTAAGTCGTTCAACTAAATAGTTGGTCAACTATCGGCCGATAGCCCGCACACTATAACAACTTAGTTGGTCAGTCGCACGGCAAGATGCAGTATGACCAGACCCGTGCGTGTGATTTCCCCACGCTTGGATTTTAGCTGACGGGCGCGCAGCCGCCCAGTCGATCTCTGCATTCTCTACTTACTTGTAACAAATGAAAAAATAGAACTGCTGATCGACGAAGTCCAAAAAAGGCCAGCCCATAAAAACCTTATTAATAAAAGAAATAAAAGTAGTGCGTTCTTTTTCCGCATTTTCTCGCAGACGTCACCGCGCTAGCAACACTGTCCACCAATTAAGTCGCCGAAGTGTGCGGCCTATGGAAGCACGCAATTTAGTTGTACGATTTGAAATTGTATATGTGCGGTGGCTCTAACATAGCAATATGGCGGGCGAGATAGAAGTCAGCTAAACGTCACAAACGTCAAAAATGGACAATTGAACAGCGTTCTGCATACTTTTACCTATTTTTAACCGACTTCAAAAACGAGGTGGTTCTCAATTCGGCCGGTATGTTTTTTTTTTTCAATATACTGTACGTAGACCTGGCCGGGTCTACATACTTTTTGAAACATCTCTTTCAAGCACCTCAGATGATATTTCAACGTGATTTAAGGCAACTTACTGGGCAGCATGCTGATGAAGTCCCTCTGCAGCATAGGTTTGAGATACGCGTTGATATGCCCATGTTGATAGTGGCACATACGGGCCAGCAGCTGTTCCACGAACTCAACCTGGGGAAGAGGAATTGTAATTTCATTTATTTATCTTAGTTAATATGAATCATCATCACCAGCTTACGTCCCACTGCTGGCCTTCTTTCATGGGAGAAACACATGACGAGTATGGGCCATAACACCACCAACGCGGGTTTGTGGCTTACTAGGTGGTAGGCCCGTGTGTAGGGTCGTCTGGGTAGGTACCACCGCCTTTCTTATTTCAGCCGTGAAACAGTTCGCTGTGTTCCGGATTGAAGGGAAAGGTAGCCAGTGTAATACCTGGGCATGGACGGCATTTCATCTTAGGCCCCAGGATGACAACGCACCTGCAATATCAAGTGATTTTTCCTTGTTATTGCAGGTGTCTATAGGCAGTGGTTACCGCTTACCTTTAGGTGGGCCGTCAGCTAGTTTGTCATCTAGTTGTATAAAAAAAAGCAATTGCAATAACAATGGCTTAACATGATGAATGACCGGCAAGGTGGAGGCGGCTAGAGCAGTGTCTACCTGCACTAGCTGCCTTCGCATATGGACTCTTATTGCTGCTTCACATCAGGAGGTATGACGTCATTTGTCGTGCCTTGTATATAAAAGAAAGACATTCCATGCATAAGCAATACAGGGTAGTCCAAAAAGTTGTCACATGATTTTTCGAGAAACAGTATAATGGTTGAGTAAGACTTTTTGACTTTTCATACTAATCAAACATCGTCAATAATTAATTTTTAGCCTCCGACGAAAAAAGAGGGGTGTTATAAGTTTGACGTTTCTGTCTGTGTATTTGTGTGTCGGTCTGTGGCATCGTAGCTCCTAAACGAATAGACCTATTATCATTTGTTTTTTTTTTTGTTTGAAAGCTGACGTGATTAGGATGGTTCTTACCTATAATTTATGAAGATCAGTTCAGGCGTTTGATGACTATCAGCTAATTTTCTACATAACAAAGGGTTTTACTAACCTTTACAGATCCAAATGATTTGAAATTTGTCCCATGACATACTAACATTGAGCTGATCCTATAACATCAAAAGACTGTGGGATGCTTAATTCTTCAGAAACTTACATCAGATATAGCGTGTTTGGGCTCATAAGAATAGTCTCAATGAGATGGTGTTGGATAGATGATTAATGAGGCCAGGCGTTACTTAAAAGTTATAATGTTGTACTTTTAGACTTTACTAAAAATCTTCTGACAACTTATTAAACTAGCCTGTCTTGCATAAACAGAAATACCCCGACATACGCTACCAGGACATACGCGAATTCGGAGTTACACTTTTTTTTAATTTTCTCGTCTATTCGTCTTTTGTGTGAACACCGAGCAATCAAGGATAAGCGGCGTTTGATTTTGACGAAAATTACTAGCATGCTACGAGGAGATATTATAGGAGAAGAAAAAATCATTGACTAGTCACACAAGTCTTTTAGATTTTATGAAACCTTCTACAACAAAATAACTTCGGATTGTGTTTATACAGTCTATAATAATATAATTTGTCATACTATCTACAATTAGTTACACATTTATTTCCTAAATTATTGTTTTATTTAGCCTCCGGTTCCAATTAAAAATACTTTGTATGTGTTTATATGCAAAGTTGTACCCCGACTTACGCGAATTCGACTTACACGGATAGCTCTCGGTCCCGCCTATCGCGTAAGTACCTGTCACATCTTGTTAGAATCGGTTGGTTCGTTTCAAATATTCTCGACTTGACATTTTGTATGACAAGAGTGTTAACGTGCACAGCTAGACAAAGAAGACAATCACCTGGTCCGTTTCGTTCCACCTCGTGAAATAGTTGAGACAGGCGTCCCTCTCCGCCGCGTACGCCGGGCTGCTCGGCGCTGGCCGCACGCCAGTGTCCAGACATGTTAGCGACGTTACCTGGTCACACAAAATATTGACAATAACTAAGACATCTTCTCTATTAAAAGGAACAGTTTATATCTGGCTACGTAATTATGTACACTTACTCAAAAAATTCTGAAAAATCTCCTGAATCGGGGAAAAATACAATGAATACATTTTCATGAATAGTTTACATGAACAAAATTCAAAATGATTAATTATTTAATATGCAAATATAGCAGAGGACACATGTCAACTAAACATCTAACTAAGATTCATTGGCTATGTTGCAGTTTTTTTCTACGGAAAATTCTTGTATCTCACCATGACACAAAGCAAATAAATAAAATGGACAGTTAAATACTGTTCTGTACATTTTTTCCTATTTTTTTAGAATAGTGTACATGGGCCAAGTTTCCATACATTTTTGGGACATCTTTAAATTAGTCAAATACACTGTATAGTATAGTCTTGGTCCTCAAAATCCTTGAACAATAAGGCCCCTACAGCCCTGAATTGTTCTTTCTTCTCTTTCCTTTTGTCAACCTCAAGAAGATACATTTCATAACTAGGTATGAACTTCCTACTTGGTTCCAGTGATTCTCTTTGTAAGAGTGAAAAAATAATTGATTAACAAATAAAATGGTTATTTATAATTTTCCTGTTATTTTTCAACACTAGTGCAAGGTGAATTTTACCAAATACATGTTTTCCTGTTAAGATTGACTATTCCTACCATGTTTACTATATGGTAACCAAACATATGCTTATAAATTTATGTCAAAGTGCAATAGTAAAACATGTCATAATAATAAGGAAAATATGAAGTACATAGGTATTACAAATAAAGTAAGAACAGACAAATATATCGAAAATTGCTTTTCAAATGAAATGGGCAGGTCATATTTCCAGATACCTACATAGACAAGAGGTGAACCTTAACCCCAACAAAATGAAAAGGACCAAAGGGAAACATATACTATCTTGGATAGAGGACCAAAATAAAGGTGTGAATGTTGAGATTGATAAAACACCGAAAAAAAAATTATTTGGCAAAAAAAATTAATGACAATGGAGGAGATTTTTTCCCCAAACAGATCCCCAACAATCATAGTTAACTAAAGCACCCAAAAACTGTGACCCAAATACGACTGATATGTTTTTTAAGTGTGTGGCTAGTAAGGGACCTTAGGTTAAAATGTCAAATAAATGAAAATGTGAAATGCAGAATAAATGAAACTTATAATTATCATATTTTCTTAAAATTTGTGTAAAATAAGATGAATTTTAACCGAATATAAATGTACTGCTGTACATGCTGTATTTGACGACCGCCTGGCCGAGTGGTCTGTACCCCAGGCTACTCGGTCAAGAGGTCCCGGGTTCGAATCCCAGTAGGAACAAATGTTTGTATGATGAGTACGAACATTTGTTTACGAATCATGGATGTTTATATGTTTATTTAGTATATTTCTAATATTTATATACATATTATTATCATTATTTCTCCGTTATCTAGTATCCATAATACAAGCTCTTAATGATGCTTACTTTGGGCTAGATAATAGGTGTGAGTGTATAAATATTATTATTATTTCCAAATAAATTAAGTATTAACTTCTTATATTATCCTTTAAATTGATTGCATACCAAAATGATTCAATAAAACAAGGTTAATGTGTAGTACTGCTCAAAGCTGTAGTTATAATTATGAAGGACTTATTCTGCAAATGAAATTTTAATTTATTAAATAGAGACATGAATGTGTATTATTTTTATAAATTTTTCTGTTATCCCTTATCAGGCCACTAGTTTCTACTTAACAATAGAATATCTATTATGTTTATTTATATGTAAATACACATATTAATAATTAAGTAATCTAAGTAATTATGATAGGTCAAAATGCCAAGGTAAGATAAGCAGGATTCTGGCAAATACTTAACAAGCACATTAGTTATAAATACACGCAGCATGGTAAAATTATGATTATGTTGATAAAAACATTAGTTATTATTCATCACTATTAGGTTGATAGTGATATTACCTAAGAATATTACATATTATTCACAGTAGACGACCTACCAATACCTACTCTTATGTAATTTCACTAGCTAATAAATTGAATACTAATCAAATATTACACATATAGAGGATCTAATTGGTTTTGGCTTCTTTACTCTGGTTTTTAAATTATGAAAACAAAGCAACTTTCATTGTGGTCAATCCAATATGGGTTAACCAAAGTTTGTACTCTCTAGCTCTTCCATACTTCATAAAACATAAAGTTTGTACAGTTCATCTCTGGACACATTGTATAATGTGGTAGGGCCACAAAAACACCAAAAACGATGAAAATTATAACTATTTAAAAGAACTAAGTTTGCGATATGTTTTTGTCAGTAGATAAATCTATGCTTGCAGGGCATGGGTGCCTTGTTGGTGGTCTATGCTAATGGCACTTATTTGGTAACCCCAGATTTCAAAGTATTTATGAAGCATTTCGATAACAAATCTTTGAGCCATTGAAGAAACAAGATGATTCATTTTCAATCTCATTAGTTTAAAATTTTTATTCAATGAAAAAACTGACTAAAAATTATAATTAATAAGCTTGTGTGTTGTAATAACTTCGTTACGTGCTTACAAGAATGGTTATTATGTCACGAAATCAGCATTGTCTTAATAATTGCGAAATTCTGATGGAAAGTAGGACAATCCAATTGTGGTGTGATTCATCAAAAAATCATGTCCAAATGAATGTCCAAATGTGAATTTATAATGACTCGACAGTATTTTATCTTTTATCATCATTACAACGATGTAAAACTATTATAATTAAATTGTTTTTACATTGCAATCATAGGATCAAGGAAGAGACAAAATAATGTTAACCTTTCGACATGCTACTTTGAATTATGACTTAGATTGAAAGGATTAAAAAGCGAAGCTACGAAATGGTCATGTTTATGTAAAATGAGAGGATTTTACACAAAAATAGAAATGGAAACATCCGCAATGCAGAATGCACTAGGTAAACTGGTACAACCTTAACTTAATTATTCTGTTAAATGATTATAAAATTACTAATAGCATAGTGACACCGCAACATCAAAATGTTTTCAATAATTGAACAAGGAATGTATTAAAATTAAATAAAATATACAAAGACCAAACGGTACCCTGTAAGTGAAAAGATGGCGGACACAGCCATGACATTACTGGATGTTCTAATTTAATATTTTTAGCGTACCTGTGGCGGTATAGTATCTTCTATCATCCTTTCGGTCTCCATTCTTGCTATTTCACTAAACACATCAATTTATGTCCACTATTATCACCATCAAATAACCAAATCAAACTAGCTAAATATTCATCACTCGCATGACGTCAAGACTATTCTTTTTTAATCGAATGGGGGTGGCAACGGTAATGTACTCTCACAGACGTACAAAATAAAAATCTAAATCTCTTCAATCTATATAACAATAATTACAAAATTGTGCCACAAGCAGTATTGAAATAAACGTTAACTTGGTGTGAAGGACGATGAGAAGAGAATTTTATCGTAGTTATATTTACCTACCTTACCAAAGTATCTTATTATATGTATACTGTCATCATCATACATTATAGATTCGGCATGGACCAATCTCCCCGACGAGCTGATGCACTGAAATATTTTACACCTTACATTTAAAATTTTATGACTGGCTCAAAAGTCACGTAGTCAGAACCGTAAACCCCAACCAGAAAAGTAAAACCCAACAAAGGTGATTTTCGTATTTGGCGTATTTGGTCCTCTACTAAGGTCCGCAACGAACAATTTGCGCAAATACCGCGCTTAAAAACGAACAAAATTGAACGTATTCGTGCCAACGACTGTATAATGACGTCATGAGGACGCGCATTCGTATGTATTTGTAAATAAAATACGATAACAAGTTTTTATCAATTCAAAAATAATAATTTTACAACATTTGTCACAAACTCTCATGTCATAACGTCAAATTTGACAATGTCCTAACGTCAAATTTGACACACTGCACTATCTCTTTTTCGTGAGCAACGTTAGCACGGCTTTATGACATCACTCATGATCATGACGTCACATTATTCTCGTTGGCACGTATACGTTCAATTCGGGCTTCATGCCGTTTTGATCGAATACTACTCACGGTTATGATTACAATGCTAATGCGCGATCCTATTCTTTATTTGCGCTCACAATGCTATAGGGGTGATATTGCGGTTTGGAACGTTTTGTGAGTGCACGTAAGGACGTAACTGACATCTGGCAAAACTTAAGCTCATAATTGTTTATGATCTTATCTTATCTTATAGTGGGGCCATGACTAAGTCACAGTGCACTTCGACCCATTGGGATCTTTTGTGCCTCCCCTGCATTTACTCTTCAAAATAGAGAAAATAGACGCCATTAGCCTTACTATATCTTAAGGCAGAAAGAGTCTGTAGTCTTCTGGCTTTGGATATGCCACTTCCAGAAGACTCATTCTGGTTCTAGCCAGGGCATCACAATGACACAAGAGATGCATCATTGATTCCTGGCATCCTGACTTCCTGACTTCCTGAGCACAGTGACAACTATTAGTGACGTCATTAATGACGTCACAGCAGTTCGTGTGAGCAGTGTAAGCACGAATTGAAACAACTTTTATTGCGCTCAAAGCGCTGTGAGTGCCAATGAGCGTCATTCAGAATGTAACTTCGTAAGCGCACGATGTGCGCAAATTATTAAATGCGGACTGTAGTAAGGTACCTGTCAAGTAGCGTTGCCAGAATGTAACTTTTGTAACATAACTTTTGACCCTCTTATGTTCACTCAATGACTTAGAAATAATGTTAACTTTGTGTTACACGACTCAAAATGTTACTTTTACGTAACCTCTAGGATTTACATTAAAAAAAGTCGCTATAAAATTCACACCTAGTAGCCATCTAACCACTCCGTGGCGTAGCTTAAAGTTGCCATATTTTTTTATTGAATATTAGCATAAAATCGCGTAAAACCGGTAACCGTATTGGATTTTATGTTTGCAATACATACATAATAAAATATAACAAGAATGCTGAAGGTTTCAGGGTAATAATTTTATAATATTTTAAATAAGTCTCACTATAATTCAAAGAATGAATGATGAAAGAATTCTTTCAAAGAATGGAAAAGAAGTTTTTTTTTTATTATTTTGTCTAATAAAGTTAACACTTTAAAATAATAAAAAAAATCTTTCTAAAAAATCTTCTGCATTATGTAATTATACCATAATATGTAATTGAGTCGTTTTCTACATTATAATAAACTAATTTTCTTACGCATGTTACTTTTCACGTGAAAAATGTTATTTTTGAGGTGTCTCTTGTTACTTTTGACCACTTTTGATTAGTAAAAGTGTTCTGTGCTGGCAACACTATACTGTCAAGTTTCGTATAAAAATTTTAATCTGCGAAAAAAGTGATTTAGTGTTGATTTATTTTTATGTGATTTTGATATTCCATTAAAACTTGATAGAGTGAAGTTATTATAGGAATATAGCGGGAAAACAATTTGCTGGTTCTGCTGGAATCTGTGAAATCACTGCACCCCAATGCAATTATTTTCGGGCCTCAGTTTAAGATACTTCCACTTTTGTAAAATGTTTTATGTAAAATAATAGATATTAAGTAAGATACAATCTAAAGCATTCATCACGAAGTCACGTCTTGGTACTAAATAATATAGGACATGTTATTCTCTTTAGACTAAATTGTTTCGCAAGTATATATTCATTCATTATCATTCGACTTATCTCTTCTCAGGTGAGTAATAGGTGTGTTGGTATTTTTCTTAATGTTAAATGATATTGTTGATATACTTTTTTTATTTAAAATAATTCAAATTAGTTCAGAAATCCTGATATAACTTATTTTCATTATACAACATGACATGTAAAACCTAGTAGAGAAACAACAATTGATTACTTTCAGTCACAATGCACTCAGAAGACAGTGTGGAGCCCCGCCATGGGCCTCCAGGTGTGAACTCGCGCTCCCTCAGTGCTGCTCATTCTGCTGCAGACTTAGAAGTAAGGAAACATCAATGTTAACATGGAAAAGAGATATCCAAAAATGTATGGAGACCCGGCCAGGTCTATGTACTGGTTACTAAAAAATAGTTAAAAATATGCAGAATAGTGTTCAATTGTCTATTTTCTTTTTTTTTGCTTAGGTAACAAAACAAGAATTATAAAAAAAAACTGCAACAGCCAAATATTCATCATGGCACGCATGTCACTTTGGTGATGTTTAGTTGACTTCTATGTCGCCCGCCATATTGCCATAGTGAATAACAGTGAAATCAACAAAAAATTTCAACTTTTGTACAAACAAACTATGCATAAAAATGAATTATTAGTATTTATCGCGGAGTCAGGATAATTTTCCTGTTTTTTTGAGATACTGTACATATACCTGACCAGATATGAAACATCTCCTTTCAGAAATATCGTATTCATTTGATAATTTCATGACATTTGTATGAAATAATGCAGCCAACGCTACACTATTCCATACAAATGTCATAAAATTATCAAATAATTACAATATTTTTGAAAGTGGCAATCCATTTCAATGGACTAATATAGCCCATGTTTAAATTTATTGTCGCATTGATGGCACCACCCTGTATATGTCGTACTGCTGGGCACAGGCCTTCCTACATGGGAGAAACAGATGAGGGCCATACCACCACGCTGGCCCAATGTAGGTTGGTTGGTTAAAGCTGTTGCAGGAACAACCAGGATCAACGGAATCAATGGCTTAACATGCCTTCTGAAGCACAGAGGAGCTCGACTCAAGATAACAAACTTAGACCCATCCTACGATCGACCATGGCGAAAGTTGCTTTGTTTTTCGTATCAAAACCAGAGCGCTCAAACCAATACTTCACCGAGCTTCTCTGGCTCGCTCCTGAAGGTGTCCGGTGATGGCTTCATGAGAAAAGCAGGAGATCGTATATTGCGGCACAGTAATGGGGAGGCCAGCAGTGATTGCAATAGGCTGTATTAGAAACAATTTGTTATGTAAAAAATTAAATCTTTTATTTTCATACCACAGCAATTAATTAGATACATTATATTCAGCTCGGTATCAATGTTGTTTGTTACTGAAGTAAAGCACTGATTATTTACAAAGTTAGATGGTCTATTTTTATTTTGTAATCTAGACGCGCGGTCAAAGGCGGCGGTCCAATCACAACGCTTTTATGGTCTGGCATTGCCTCATGTGATTGGCTGTTATTCCGGTGCTGTAATTGGTCGCGTTCTTCAGTTGTCAGTCGCGAAAATGTCCTCAACAGATCTTATATGTAACATTGCCGTTTCACTGTGATACGATGTGATATAAAACAAATATGTGTAGTAAGCATTACAATTACCAGTCGATCCAAAGCCTCTCAGATTATCAACTGTTCCATTTTTGTCCATTTTTCCTTCACAGGTACTGAGAGAAATAGAGCACATATATTTCTCACCTCCATCGGAGTTCGACGCCGGCCGATACGTTTTGGAGCACGCTCCTAGTCCTCTCTCGTGCGTGGATATTGAACAGATGTTCACTAAATTGAAGCGACAGCAGCAGGTAAAGCAGTCAATGTTAGATTAGTCATCATTCCACCTTTTACACAATTCTAGTTTTCTCCAGTTTTCTGTGCTAACGTCATTCACTACACACACACTGCACAATGAAAAATTTATCCAACATTATTATTTTTTAGGTAGTCTCTGGAAAAGCGCTCCATCTCATCTCCCAGCAGCGCGACAACTGCGACAGAGAATTTTCAGAAATACAAAACATTCGCCAACAGCTCACGAAAACATTAGAAACGTGTCGCCAAGCGAGAGAACATTTGCGGAACTCATCCAACCATCTCACTATATCCACCTTTGTCATACTCGCTAACGTTAGAAAAAGACAGATTATCACATCTGTGCTTAAATCCTTGGAGCTGTTGAGGAGTTTGCGCAGTGTAGAGAAAGATGTGGCAGATTTGTTGAATAGGAAAGAGTATTTTGAAGCAATCGAGTTGATACTGAAAAGCAGACGTGCAGCCAACAGCCATAAAGAGTATACGTGTATTGCAGACCTTGCGTCGAGGCTGCAAGACACTCTAGACATGACAGAAGAGAAACTAGATTCAGTACTATCTTCTCTTTGCTATAACTTTGACGAAAACGTCTTTAGGAAGCTAAGGAAAGCTTACGATCTGATTGGGAAAACGCAAGTTGCTATGGAACAATTGCACATGCACTACTCATCAGCTGTCAATATTACTGCGATTGAAGCACTCAAATCATATATAACAGACCTTTCAACGGATTTGAAATTCCAAGAAATGTGCCAGTCGGTCCAGCCTAACAAAGCGCCTATATGTCTGCTAAATCTATGTGAAAATCTTTTTCTAATAATGCGTAGTTATTATTTACTAGTCAATTGGCACATGAAACATGATGAGGAGGAATCGGCTCCGTCTTCAAATGTTTTTGAGATCGAAAAGAATGTCAGCAGAGAATATATCAGGCAGAAACTGAAAGCTGGTCTCATAAGGATATGGCATGATGTTCAGGCAAAAGTATCAACTTTTTTGAAAAGCTCAGGTCTTGAGGAGTATCCATTTGAGAAGTTTATACAAATGTTAGGTATTCTGAGGAAATTGACTCAAGTAGCGGAAGTGTTTTGTGGAGACAAATCCGATCTTTTGCAGGATTTTATCAAAACTCAAAGTGTTTCTTACATAAAGAACTACCATAGAGGTAGAATGGAAGAATTAAAACTCTTTCTGGAGAATGAAGGTTGGGAACAATGTCCTGTGAAGTCCACGTTCAACCTACTGAATTTGCAAGAATTTAAGCAGTTCAAAAAGTATTTAAACCCAGCTAAATCCGACACGTCGATGATCAAGGCACACTCAGAAGGCACATCTTCAGTGCATTCTCAAGACGACAGTGTTTATATATCGAAATATTTTAACCAGAAGACCAACCATACGCCTTTTGAAATTTTTAGAAACGAAAATGTTACAAACGATGATATATTTGGTTTAGAACCAGAGTTGGAGGCGAGCGACGAGTCGGATGATGAACCAGAAGAACTAAAAAGGGAATTCGTAGACGAAGTTGATCGACATGAATATGCCACGACGAACAATGAAAGAAAACCTGATAGTCCTTATAAAATTAAAGAAAGTGTTATAGTAACGAGTACAATGCTTTCGGTACTCCGACATTGCGGCCAATACCTTCAAATATGCCGATACTTACCTCAGATATCTCTAGAAGTTGTGATGTTGATGAACCAGTTATTTGATTACTATTTTTACACAGTCCATTTATTTTTCACTTCAGATTTAGAAGTGGCATCTACGACATTATACACTGCTAAATTAAATGCCGTCTTGCAGAGGATTTCAAAAAGCATAGATTCTAATACAGGTGACGATGGAAAAACATTCCCGTGTCCAGATTTACCTCATCATTTGGATATGACTTCTGAGGAGACTCTTCATGGCTTAAGCGAGCGTATAGTTGGCGTGGAAAGCGCTGTATTTTTGGCAAAACAATATGATTTCCTGCAACCTTACTTGGAAACAATAGTTGCTCCCCATCAGAAATTGCTCTTAGAGCATTTTAGAGATAACACCTTAGCTGTTGTACAAGACTTGAGGATGCCTGTCTATATGTGTTCAGCTGCCAAAGCGGTTGACGCCAGATCTGCACTTATAGCAATGTCTCAAGTCAGATGGGACGTGAAAAACGTTGCCATAGAAAATAGCCCATACGTAGACATGTTAACCCGGAAAATTCAAGTGTATGCTCTTCGCTTGGAAAACGTTTCCAGTAAAGTGACGTTAAATTTGGAAGTGTTGAATTCAATATGGAGTATGGTCTCGAAATTTATTGTCCATTTGCTGGTCGAAGGATTCTCCAACGCAACAAAGTGTTCTAACGGTGGTAGGGGCTTAATGCAGTTAGATTATAGGCAGTTATTTGTGAAACTGGAGAAGATATCAGGGCTTAAACCTATCCCCTACCAAGATTACGTGGACAGATATGTGAAAGCGTACTATTTGCCCAGGAAGGGGTTGGAAGATTTCATAAGAGACAGGACTGATTATTCTAATAAGCATCTTTTAGCTCTAGTGACATGTGCTTGCGAAAATAAAAGGGACAGACAATTCTTGACTGCGATCGTGGAAGGGAAAGACGCACCTGCATGAAGTACAATAGACAACACTTTGAACAATGACACTTGCAATATTAAAATAAGATATAAATGGATAAAAAAACGTTCATTTTAAGTATTAAGGACTATGTTCCGCCTAAAATAATGAAGCCAGTGTCTTTACCGACTGAAGCGAAATTATGTCACAAATAAATATCAACTTTAATCAATGCGTAGGTAGGTAGAAGATCAAATTGGCGTGTCTCTTCAGCGCGCAAGCGAGAAAACGATAAAAAATGTTAATATATTTTGAAAGATATGTGTTTTATAATTTTATTGCTTTATTCGACGATACTGGGCCTAATTCTGGGAACACACTTTAATTCTAAATTTAAGTACAGTATATCTCTTTCTCGCAATAAGTAATAGGAAAAAGATAGCAAGAATCTGTTTAGAGCTGTCACTTAAATTTAGAGAGATTTCAAAGAAACCATAGACAATTTTAGACGGCCTGTACGGAGGTGCCTCCTAAACACTGCATTTTAGCATGTTCAATAAGGTCGAAAATTGAACGCACCTTTCTAAATGTCAATTTATATGACAGCCATCCTTTTCTTTTTCATTTTGAGAGAAAGCGATAGACTGAACTTAAATTTAAACTTAGCATGTGTTCGCCAGAATTAGGGCCACTGTCAAAACATTCACGTAGGGAGCCTTGTAAAGAGGACTACCAGCATGTTTTTTATGTGTATCTGAAGAATGGACGAAATATTAAAACATCACTTTTTGTTCCTTTAAGCCGGATTCGCTGCAATTATCGTACTTAAACTATTGAAACGCTAATCTTCTGGTAATAATATTAATTATGAATTTTATAAAGAAAGAACTATTGAAAGTTATTTGGTCCGACTGTTAAGATTCATTCTTCGTCGAAGTTATATTTTCCTTGCCAAATAATCTAAAAAAATTAAACTGAAATCTACTTCAAAATGTTATTATTTATATTCTGGTTAAATTATAATTATATTTACAACAATTCATTAATAAATTGAATTTTAATATTTTATTTTGTACACGTGACTAAATTAAAACCAAATATGGAATATTTACTTTTATTACTTTGGGGCTGTTAGACACAATTGCGTGCGCTGTACATACCGCGCAAAACTCTTAACCAATGAGATTACTGCACACTATAAATCTGCGTACTAACTTTCACTGCGGCGCGTCTTGCGCTAACTTCAGAGACAAACTGTGTTTTGGAGTACATTAAGAGGATACATTGCTAGTGTTTAATAAATTGAGCAATCAAATGTTAATAAGTTTATTTAGTATATTTCTAATTTTTATATATATATTATTATCAATATTGCTAATAATATGCATACCAATATTAGAGATATACTAATCCATAACACAAGCTTAGTGATGCTTACTTTGGGCTACTAAATATTATTATACCACCAGATAGCCCAAACGCTGGTTCGCCACCTTTGTCGAATAAAAAAACGTGAGTGAATAAGCCCGCGAAACGTTTTGTCAACTGAACTTACGTAGTGTATGTATGTACCCCTCCTGAACGCACACTTGATCTTTTTATTCGTGACAAAGAGAATTTATCAGTGTGACTATTTTTAGCTTGGATATTTTTACAGGTTGTTTGCAAAGAATAATATTCTTAAATGTTAATAAATGTTGATATATTTGTACAGCATGTATAAAGTGTAATCTCAAAAGACATTAGTTTTGTAAGATGAATTATTTTATTTATATTAAATACAATAAACAAATTTGATCGTAACTTGTGTATCTCTCCTCATGTGTTCCTCCCATGTAGGAAGGCCTGTGCCCAGCAGTGGGACGTATAAGTATAGGCTCATGAGGAATGAATGAATGATCGTAACTTTGTTTGAATTATAGCTAAGATATGAGATGTTTCAAACTCATTATAGCAACCCAACATAATATTGCTGCGTTAATAGGTACCTACTGTAACATTCGTTAATATTACATTGTTCTAACCACAATAGATTTATCCCTTTGTTCCCAACCGTTATGTCAGTAAGAACCCATTTTCCTCACCTAAATTTCCTGTAGAGAAGAACTGAACTGATAACGATATTATTAGCTTATCGCCACCAAATCTGGCTCAATTTAGCAGCTGTTATTTTCTATGAGGTACCTACCTACGAAGGTTAAACTGAAAGTTCTTGGAAAATCAAAAACTGAGCTATATAGCAAGTTATTAATTAAGTTATATATTTCAAAATATAGAGTCCATTAATGCGCAGGCCACACCACCAGCGGGCGGGCAAGCGAGCTAAGCGGGCGGCCATCGTTTCACCTCTTTTAATACCTACTTTGGTTCACACCGCGAACTACAGAGCTAAGCTACGTCAGTGATGCGAACGAAGAGAACGAAATATCCAACGATTCCAGCGAAGCTACTCGTTCACCGCTTCGTTAGCTCGCTCGCCCGCCAGCCCGCTCGCCCGGTTAGTTCGCCCGTCCTCCCCGTTTCGACTATGTTATTTGGACTAGTTCTCCCGCCCGCTCGCTCGGCAATATTCCGTGTAGTTTGTTTAGTTTCCTTCTCTCGCTTCGCCCGCCTGACTAGCTCGCCCGCCCGCTGGCGGTGTGGCCTGCGCTTAACATCAATATATCGCTGCCTCACTTGGCCTACTCGTCCTTAGTGGTCACAGATTAAATAATAGTACTTAGGGGTCCCTTCGACGGCCTTTTGAATCGCAGCCACTGCTACCTCGGCGTCCATAAAACGTGTTTCTCGAAGTTGTTCTTTTATTTTCGGGAATAAATAAAAAGCGCAAGGTGCAAGATCGGGGTATACAGGTATACGGGTCACCCAGTAATTCTACGTCAGAAGTCGCCAAATAGTCGATCTTCGCTTGGCGGTTGAAGGAGGATCCTACTGCGAGGTCGTTTCTCCAGAACTTTTTTTAAAGACAAGTGGCAAACAATTGTTAGCGTACAGTGCGTTGATTCTGTAACGAATCTCGCACCTCACTTCGCAAGTCACTTCGATTTTATCTGTCACAATGTTTTTCCTTGTTATTTCAGATGTCTATAGCCGGCGGTAACCGCTTACCACCAGGTGGGCCGTTAGCTTGTTTGTTATCTCGTTATATTAAAATCTCATTCTTTAATTAACTAGCAATACCGTAAACCCGAAAACAATGCTTGCGTGTGTAAAGGCCGTACGTACACAAAGTACTATGACTCATATTCATATACAAAAGTATACCTATCTAATCGAGGTGGCTTTGAATCAATACCAACTGAACCCCTATTACGATTTCTCGAAATAAGACGATTTTTCAAACTCAAAGACAAAAGCATTGTTCTACGGAGATGTCACAAGTAAGTACCTATGTATTTAGAATAAATTATGCATTCTACTGATCCCCTACTACGAGTTTACGAAGTACGGTGACAGCGTGGAGGTCCGTCTATGGCCTATGTGCTATGGGGTAGGTAGGCAAAATATAACTTGAAATCAATCAAATAAAATGATTTCAAGTTGCATTTCAGCTGACTATACGGACTTGCCCCATGGACGGACTTCCCCGCTGTAACCTTAGCTTAGATTGCCATAATTATGTTTCCAGCAACGCGCCCCGCCTAGTATAGTGAGGAAGATCGACTGAACGTGATTTCAAACCCGATCATCCGAAAGAACAAATTCCCGACAAATACTAATTCGACAGGTGGCCATCATGCTTTGGTCCGTGATGTTGTTGTGGAGTCAGTAAATTAATGACTACGCCGAAGACGTGTGCCTGAGGGGGAAGAGGAAAACTGGGATAAGATCGAAAAGTTTTTAGACCAATCTTCATTGTCGTGTATTAAAAAGGGTGGTGTAAGTAATTATAACACAATATACTAAGCAGCTTTTATAATTTTAATAATCACCAAGACAAACATATATCTTCATAGTCACGAACAAAATCATACGGTCACAGAGTCTCAACCATCCATAGATTATCCGATATATTTATAGTTTTACAAAAGGCAAAGACACAACACTCCTCCCATTTTAATTTACAGATCTAATACTTGTCGCACTTTAGGTACTCTACTGCTACGTCGTAGAATAGGTATGGGAGGCGGACTACGAATTGGAATGAGTTCACAAGCATTGTCTGTAAAGCTTTGATCTTCATTAATATGAGGCAAATTAGTACATACTGGTGGTTGTGGCAACAGTTGAGGACCAGTAGTTTTATCCGGCAATAGTTGAGTTACATTTCTTCTTACAGAATCATCATTTACTCTTACATTATACATTGAGTTACCTACTGGCTCCTCAACGGTTCCTGTTGACCATTTCCTTTCATTGAACATTGCTACATGTACCTTATCACCCGGCATAAATTGCTTTTGTTGTTTGGTAGGAATCACTTCCCTTTTTGGTATAGTAGTACTATACTTAACCAAGGACAATCTAGTTCTGAGCTGCCTACCAAACATCAATTCACTAGGTGCTTTATTTGTAATGGCGTGAGGGGCTGTTCTGTAACTAAGAAGCCACGATTGTAGCTTGTTATCTAAATCATTATTAGTATTGTCAAAATTTGCAGATAATATTGCCTTTTTAAAACTCTGAACTCCCCTCTCTGCGAGACCATTACTGGCCGGATGGTAAGGTGCAGTAAAAGTGTGACGTATGTTGTTATTTTTACAAAATATTGCAAATTCATCACTGGTCCATTGGGGACCATTATCAGTGACCAACTGTTCAGGAAGGCCAAATCTAGAAAATATACTTCTAAGACACTTTATTGTGTTTTGAGCAGTGGTTTTGGACATTTTTATTACCTCAGGCCATTTAGAGTGTGCATCAATTACAATCAACCACATGAATCCTGCAAATGGGCCAGCAAAATCAGCATGGATTCTTTGCCATGGTTTGCTGGGCCATTCCCAGTTATGTATAGGTTTGGATTCTGGTTTATTTCTCACTTGAATGCACCCTTTACAACTTTGTGTAATATGTTCAATATCCTCATTTAAGTTAGGCCACCAAAAATAGCTTTTTGCTAATCCCTTCATTTTAAAAGATCCAAGATGTCCTGAATGTAATTCATCCAGAAGCCTATTTCTCATTTGGTCCGGTATTACTATTCTACCTCTCCATATAATACAACCATTTAAAGTAGTAAGCTCCGATTCTTTTCCTTTATAATTTAAGCATTCAGGACTAATTTTTAATGGCCAACCTTGTTCAATGTAAAAATAAATTTTACTTAGTATTCTATCTTTCTGTGTAGCACAAGCTATTTCTGATTGTGTGACTGGAGGGCTATCAATGACAATACTATTAACAAACGGAATGTTGTCTTCCGCATCAATTTCATCATGTTCACTTATGGGCAATGGTAATCTTGATGGTAGATCTGCACTAGCGTTATGATGTGACTGTCTGTATTTTATGTTGTAATTATAGTTACTTAGTATTAATGCCCACCTAGTCATACGATCAGCATATATTGTTCCTATAGCCTTATTTGGATGAAATAACGAAATAAGAGGTTTGTGATCTGTTATTAATGTAAAGGTATTACCTTTAAGATATAGGTCAAATTTTTTTACTGCCCAAATTATTGACAGTGCTTCTTTATCAATTTGTGAATATTTTGTCTCTGTATCTGTAAGAGTACGACTAGCAAAAGCTATGGGTCGTTCCACTATTTTATTGTTATCATTCGGATCGGGTACTTCGTGAGCCAAACAAGCACCCAGTCCATATTTTGATGCATCACAACTTAGAATCAATTTTAATTTTGGATTATAGTGGATTAATATTTGATCTGAGGCGATGGCTTGTTTGGCCCATTCAAAAGCCTTTGTATGCGATTCTTGCCAATGATATTTGTTGCCTTTGTGCAGTAATTGATAAAGAACATGTAATTGATTAGCAGCATCTTTTAAAAACTTATTATAAAAATTAATGGTACCCAGAAAACTTCGTAATTCCTTAACATTTTTCGGTATTGGAGCCTTTATAATTGCCTTAATGTGCTCAGGTGTCTTACTAATACCTTGTCCATTTATGATGTGTCCACAATACTCCAGTGATTTAGCCATCAATATTGTTTTTTCTTTATTTACCTTTATATTTAGTTCGTTAAGTTTACTGAAAACTTTTTCTAATGTTTTTACATGGCCTTCCTGGTTATGAGAAGCTATTAAAATATCATCAAGGTAACAATAAACATCTGGAATATTGAAATGCATGTCCATAAACTTTTGCCAATCTAAAGGTGCTGGAGAAATGCCGAACATCATAAATGTCGGTCTATAGTAACCCCATGGGGTTGTCAGAGTTAAAAGCTTTTGCGAATCAATATCCATTTTTAAATTCATGTAGGCTTTTCTAATATCTATTTTACTAAAAACATTTTTTGTTTTATTACTACACAAGTTAGCAAATATGTCCTCTATTACTGGAATTGGATGCTGTGAGAACTCCAGGTATGGATTGATGGTTACCTTATAATCTCCACAAATTCTGATATTAGTGAGACTTTTAACTATGGGTACGATAGGGGTGGCCCAAGTTACTTCCTCTATATTTGTTACTTTTACCATCTTGCCTTGGTCTACTAATTTATCCAACTCAAACTTAATCAAATTTTGTAATGCATAAGGTATTCTTCTGGCTTTACACATAACAGGTTTAACATTTTCCTTGATATTTAATTTCCCTGCTTGGCCTCTTATTTCCCCAGGAGTTCCTGCAAAGGTATGTCTATATTTATCTAATATATTTTGGAGATTAATACAATTTTGATTTTTGTATTCAATCAACTTAATTTTACGGCTATCGTTTATCTGCTTATGTGTAATTGGCCAGTCAATTTCAATTTCATTTAACCAATCTCTTCCTAATAATGCCTTTTTCCCTTCCTTAACTACAAATAAGGGGGCTAAGAAATCTTTATTTTTATACTTTACCAATACCTTTGCCCTACCAAGCACTGTGATGGGTTTATTCCCAAAAGCTTTCAACATAATACTAGATTTTTCTAATTTTAAATTAGATGCATATTTCTTGTACAAAGGCTCTGGGATTAACGTGACATCAGATCCACAATCAATCTCAAATTCAATGACAGCATTATTTACTAATAGTTTAACCAACCATGGATCTGTCTTTTTCTCTTTTATTTCTATAACTCTTCTGCATTCTTTTAATAACCTATCGTCCTTTATTTCAAATAATTTACTTAATCCTAAGTCCTCATTATAACTATTGTAATAATTATTTTTATACCTTTCCACGTTATGTATCACATAACTATCACTATCGCTTCCACTTTCAGCTGTTATTTCTTGTATTGTCTTGCTTTTCTCATAATTGACTCTTTTCTTAGTAAATCTGCATACCGTTTGGAGATGGCCCGTTTTCTTGCAGTTGTGACAGATTTGATCTTTATAAAAACATTTGGGTTTGGTGTGCCCAAGTTTTCCACCACAAAGACATCTGATTTCTCTGTCTGCTGATCTTCTTTGTTGAGCCTTAATTGCATTAGTTTCACTTGTACCCGCTGTCCAAGAAGATTCTGCTACTAATTTCGCATCTTTTTCTGCGATCTCCATTGTTTTTGCTATCTTTAAGGCACTTTGGAAAGTCAAACTGTTTTCTCCGAGGAGACGCTTCAAGATAGTTTGATTGGCTATCCCATGGACCAGTTTGTCTCTAAGCGCACGTTCCAAATAATGTCCAAAGTTACATGTTTGAGACAATTTCTTTAGAGCTGCTGCATATTCTAGCACAGTCTCCCCTTCTCGCTGAATTCTTCGCATGAACTGAAACGTTTCTGCTATTTCTGATGGAGTAGGTTCTATGTGCTGTTCCATCAGTTCACATAATTCGGTGAATGTTTTATTTTCTACTTTAGCTGGGAAACAAAGTTCCGTTAATAGAGATACTGTCTCGAAACCAACATAGGTTACCAGATATTGCGTCCATTTTCCTTCTTCGATGTTGTGCACCTGCATCCTGTTCTTGAATACTTGCACATAAATTTTCCACGTGCATTTTGCTTCGTCAAAAGGTGGAACTTCGACCATGATGTAGGCACTTCTACTGTACACGTACCCCACACGAATATGCTATCGTCGCCAGTGTCGTGTATTAAAAAGGGTGGGGTAAGTAATTATAACACAATATACTAAGCAGCTTTTATAATTTTAATAATCACCAAGACAAACATATATCTTCATAGTCACGAACAAAATCATACGGTCACAGAGTCTCAACCATCCATAGATTATCCGATATATTTATAGTTTTACAAAAGGCAAAGACACAACATTCATGGTAAGGCCGACAAGGGGTTTTATTTATTTAATGATGGACTATCGCTGTTGGCCGCAGATGGCCTTTACAGCGTAGCCGGGGTTTTAAGGGGGCGAGAATTTTGGTGAGTCCTCAAGCCTTGAGGGGCGAATTCGCCTCTGGAGGATTTCTAATCGCCTGGCATCACCTCCGGGGGAGGTGTCCCGCTGACTCTTAGAGCATCCAGGGCGCTCGATCTATGAGGGAGCGACAAACCTGATGAGGGTGCCTCTAAAGGCTCGGACCTCGGATGAGGTGGGTCGAGTCGTGGAGGTATGGGAGAGAAGCGCCCAGGCACATGTCTGTACCTGGTAAAGCGCGACGAGTGTAGACCGGGTCTTCGCAACCTCGTTCGACGAGTGCGGTGTTTACCAAACGTGTGGCTCGTGCGTGATGTGCTAGTGTGTGCGAGGGCATTTGCGCTCGTGATCGGATCGTCAGGTTCGTGGAGGAAATTCCTAGGCCTACGTAAACAGGTCGGGCCGTTTATATCGGGAGAGTAGTAGGAAGCAAAGCCGATAAGGGTGCTAATCGCGACGCTATATGTAGGTACTCTCGCTGGACACAATGGTAGAGACGAGGTTCTTCGTAAAATCGACCTATAATTTAATTGGTATAGGATTATACATAAATGAATTTTCTTTACTGCACACAAGAGACAAAATAAACAGTACATTTGGGCGGCCTTATTGCTAAAATTCAATTTCTTCTAGGCAATCTATGGTAGATAATATAAATAAATACTACGAAGGAGACCGCAGAAAGGTTGCAAGAATTTGAAGGAATACATAAAATTTAAATGGAAGCAAAATAGCATAATCTGAATAATTTTTAAATAAAATACACAGGAAACGAGATAATCGTTGGAAATTATTTTATTATTTAGCAATGAACAATTAATGAAGTTAATGCTTGTAAAAATGAACGAAAACCAGTTTATGAAGTTTTGTTAAATAATGTTAGTTTAATTGAAGTTTTAATTACTTAGAGGCGACAAAGGCGTGACTTTACTATTCAATATTAACATTTCATTCAACATGAAGTTGCGTTCCGTTATGCACGACCGGTATTGAAGTCCCGTTGAAACATAGGCAAAAAAATTAAATAACAAGATGTTTCCGATGTATATTATACCGTGGTGCTATTTCATACTGTTAATTATAGTGCAATTGACGGAAGTTAAAGCCGGTAAGTTTCACCCTTAGTTGTTTTACTTCTGCTTTGTTGTTTCATTACGTCATAGATGACGACAAAATACTTTTTTTTTAAATAAGTTTTTTTGCGAGTGATTAAAATAGATAATCCTCTTTAGTCCCATAAAGTCAAATAGCTTTTTTATTTTATGTCTCGCGGTTATAAACGTAATGATTACATTCTATTTCAACGGCGCTTTCTTATGTTTACATTTAACGCTGACGACGTCACAATTCATGCGTCACAACAATCGTCATTCCATGCCGCCAATAAACGCCTACGAAAGCAATATCGTTTTGTTCACTGCATATAAAATTGCCTCCGTATAGAGTAGGTAGGTAAGTAGGTATTTGCAAGAAATGTTGCGGTAGGACGTTTTTAATATTTTTGTCTGTGGTTGCATAGATACGGGTCCAGACAGGAGTACAGGACAGACCTCTTTTATCTGTTCTGTGGGTCCAGACTCCAGACACAGAACATCTTTTCTATGTCCTATGGGTATAAACTTTGGCTGCTCACACGCAAATCTTAGGTGAATGAGCTCCTTGCGGTGGTTTTCTCGAAAGAGTACTCAAAAAGCGCGCGAAAGTTTTGACAGGTTTGGTATCGAAATATAATACTTAAGTACCGAAACCAAAAACCGAGCCGAAAGTTTGCTTCATTGTAAAATAGACTTAATTTGCATCATTTTAATAAAGATTTTTGGATTATCCAATTTTTGAAGTAACATAATATTTAAGAATGCTCATGTTTAGAGACTAATTATGATTTCGTCCACTGCTGAACAAATATTTAACGTTTTGTGGGCTGCCTTGACCTTCATTTCGTTTTTATTTTAACGCTACACACAACATACAATCATATTTTTCTAAAATATGGCCTTTCTCAGTTAGTAATCTATCTTTATGCCAAATTTCATCTAAATCGGTGCAACGATTTACGATTAAAAACGTAAAAAATAGATTAATATATATTTTGCAACTGTCTGGTCAAATTAGCCACTTAACTGGACGCTAAGGCTGTTGATTAAACGCCGGCATCCAATAAAACGGCTGAAGAACAACAAGCCAAGTCAATGAGCGCAACGTTTAACCAGATGGCTGAATATCACGTCTGGCTAAATTAGCCATTCAATTGAACGCCTAGGGAGGTCGTTTAAATCGAAGTAAGTAAGTTAGATCCGTAAGATCTTACAGCGACCAATGACTAACATATCAGAATGGTGCCGTCAATACGACAATAAATTAAAACATGGCCTATATTAGTACATAGAAATGGTTTGCCACTTTCAAAAACATCTTATTCATTTGATAATTTCATGACATTTGTATAAAATAATATAAGTAAGTAGGTAACATTGGCTGCTTTATTTCATACAAATGTCTTTAATATCAAATGAATAAGATGTTGTTGAAATGGCAAACCATTTCTATGAATAAATATAGCCCATGTTTTAATTTATTGACGGTACCAGCCCGTAAATTGGAATTTTTTCAATGTATCGCACGCGCTACCTATGCTACCTATGCCTTTAATCTATCAAAATCAATAGGAATCGATATTTAGACAGCTTAGAAGATCCCCCTGCTCCCAAAAAAAATCTGGTGATCTCACTCACCGCCGGACAATAACTGTAGGGTAGGGTAATTTAGCTCCAGCCAGTGTGTCTCCAGTCGGGAGATCATACGCGTATATTCGAAATACCACCATGCCCTTTGTCAGTATTTGTCAAACAGCACCTCATCATCGTCATTTCAGCCGAGAGACGCCCACGACTGGGCATTGGCTTCCCCCAAAGCTCTCCAGACCGATCTGTTCTGCGCTGTCCGCATCCATCGGCTTCCCGCGACCCTCACCAGATCGTCGGTCCACCTTGTGGGAAGCCTGCCAACGCTGCGTCTCCCGGTACGCGGCCGCCACTTTCTTTCCGCCCCAACGGTCGTCAGTCCTTGCAAAATTGCAGGCCTGCCCACTGCCACTTGAGGCTCGCAATTCGGCTATGCCGGTGACCTTAGTTCTACTGCGGATCATCATTTCTGATTCGATCAATCAGAGAAACCCCAAGCATCGCCCTCGTCATTGGGGTGACATTGAACCTTCTTATGAGGCCCAAACAAACATAAACAGCACCTAATTTAACCTTATTAAATCGTTACAGATTGCCAGTTATCACTGAACAAGGATTTCGGACATCCGTCGCCAGTTTTTTTACAAAATGGCGAATATTTGACGGTGAATGAAGGCTCCGTAGTGTTGAAACGTTCCGATACGCTGACGATAGCTTGCCCGGGAGATAAGAGGAAAATATTGTTAAGTAATGTCACTAGCGGAGTTAGCGAATTGGTAAGTTAATTAATTCGAAATTAGGTAAAAAGATTCTATTAATTTTGTCATTAGATCGATTACAAGCTACTTTAATTCGTCAATGTTTAATAACCTTAACCTTATAGAAACCCACAGGGGGAGAACTACCAATCTCTTAGAGCGGGATGGACACGTCGAGTTTCTATGCTCATAGCACGAGGCATGTCTCTTAATTCTCTACCTCAGCCGTACTTGAGACAGCCGGCTGATAGGCAGCTCGGAAGTAATTGCTGAGTTTGTTAACAGAGAAGTAGCTAGCGACTTCTCCGAATCTTGTTTGTATTTACAAGTCATTCTTAGGCTAGCTAATACAAGTTAGTTAAATCTATATTGTTAATAAAAATATCAATAAAAACTTCAGCTATAAAGCTCGTGTTACTTTAAATATCCTACAAGTAAAAAAGGCTTGTTCCTTGGAACATGGGTAAGCCTTTGGTGTGGGACGCTACTTGTGTCGACACCTTAGCCATGTCCCATCTTTCAAACACTTCATCGACACCAGGATCAGCTGCTGCTTCTGCGGAATCCCTCAAACGGCGCAAATATGCTGGTTTATCTGGGGACTACATATTTGAGCCATTTGGGGTTGAGACTTTAGGACCTTGGGGCCCAGGAGCTCACCAACTTTTTAGGGACATTGCAGGTCGTCTTTGTGAAACTTTAGGTGACAATAAGGCTGGTATATATTTCGCACAAAGATTAAGCCTCGCAATTCAGCGAGGTAATGCGACCAGCCTTATTGGTACACTTCCTGTTTCACAAGATTTAGGTGCTGTTTATTATTTGAAAGTTTTTTTTTTAAATGTCACGCTTTGAGGCTAGTATTATTCTTTAGTTTTTTAACTGTCACTGTAATCTTTCTGTGTTGTGTCTTAATAATAATTCCTTCATGTAAGTTAATATAGGTATTTAAAGTGAATTTATTTCAAAATAATATTAACGACTTCGATATGTAAAAAAAATGTAATCTTGAAGGACGAATCACAAAATTTATTGGAAAATCAAACGAACTTCCCTATAAGTGAAGTTCGATTATTTTAAATGATGTGATGCGCCCGAGAGATTACAATACTTACCTCCCGGACCCTAGGCAGGCCCAAAGAGTACCTACATTTTTTATACAGGTAGGTACCTAGGCCTACAAGCAAAAATAAATTATTTTCATTAATTTATTTTTATTGTTTATGGTTTGTTTATTTATTTTATGGTTTAACCGTGTATGAATAAATAACAAGACCTGCCCACAGAGAAAAAAATATGTATTTTTTTGTTTGTTTGCTCTTTTAGTGCTCTAAAATTATGCTCTACAAGTAAATAATTGTAATCTCTTCGGCGAATCATATCGTTTACTATTTATTAATCAAATGTCAGTTAAGTTCGTTTGATTTTCCATTATCAGTGCTCAAAATATTTCTTATTTTAGGAAGCCCACTGTATCAACAACAACACTTTCCGAGTGAACCGATGGATAGGACCGTTCAAGGACATAAAATGCAATACACAGCCTTGGTTCACGACGGAAGAGACCAACGACAGATGCTACGGCGGTCACACGATGTACAGGTAACCATTAAACCATTTCATTTAAGGTACAGCTTTAATTTACCTACCGCACTATTTTGTAAGTCAAAGAAAATCTTCTACTTGTAAGCTCCCGGAGGCAGAAGTATAAGCTCATCGAGAAGACGCCCGGGCAATGAGCGTAAGCCCGCGCGAGAGTCACCGTAGTGAGAGTCGACGCAGAGGGAATAATTCGTGCGAAGGAAGCCAAAATCAAAATCAGCCAAAATAGTAAAGCCTCGGAAGAAGGCACATAGTAAGTGTCTACCTACAGAAATCTAAAGTACCACTTAATTTTGTAAGTGCATTCTGGATTCGTGCTAAGAAGAGAGCATTTAAGGCAGCCACTAAATCCTGCAAGCGGGTACTACAAAAGGCACGTTTCGTCGAATCTTCCGGTCGAATCTAATTTCTGCAGTCCTAGTCTACTTCCAATGCAGAAGCCAGACGGATCACTGGCACACTCCACAACTGAGAAAGCAAAAGCTTAATTCCCACTTCGAGAATAGTTCTCGTCAAAATACATGCTCTAAAACTCCACTGGCCATACTCGCTGTGGCTCTTCCATACCGGAGATCACGATTCACGTAAAGAAGGTAAGTAGAGCACTCCGCAGTCTAGACTGAGCAAAGCTCGTGGGCCTGTATTGGAGGTTGCATGGCCAGAATACAGGCTGGTTTAATCTGATACTTTTTATATGTCAATATTAAATAGAGAAGATGTTTTGTATTTTGTTTTGCTGTCTTTTCTATTGTGCTTTTGTCTGTCAATAAATGTCTTATAGTGAAATCACCTATTATTCTCTCTGCCTATTAAATAATACGGTTGGACAACTCCCATCAGGTTATGGGCCCAGGCAGCTGAATATTTCGCTATAAAATATTGTGGTCGTGTTAAAAGTGGTGAAAAAAATACTTTATTTTCGATATGTCGGAAGAGGCATCAGTGGGTGTAAGTGGAATCAAAAAACTCCATGGCACTGAAGATTTCGCGGATTGGAAGTTCCAAATACGAAATTTTTTAGAAAATAAAGATTGGTGGCGAACGATCGAATCTGAGAAATTAGATGACAGTCTCCTTGAGGCTGATCGCAAAGCCAGAACCACGATATGTTTATTGCTGGAACCATCGTGCTTTACACATGTATACAATGCCAAGACGGCGAGAAGTGTATGGAATAATTTGTGCAAAGCGTATGAAGACAAAGGATGGGGGCGACGGATCATGTTACAACGACAACTTTGGCAGTGTAAGCTTGAAAATTTCGAGTCTATGGAGAAATACATTTCTCGAGTGTTATTCCTGGCGCAGCAACTGGCAGACATTGACGCTGAGGTAAAAGATGAGTGGATTATCTCAATATTACTGAGCGGTCTGACCGAAGACTACAATCCCTTGATCATGGCGGTTGATAACTGTGGCAAGGAGATAAGTCTGGAGCAAATAAAAACCAAGCTGTTACAGGAAGGTAATAGACAGAAAAATGGAAGTTTAGATGTTGCACAGGCTTCTGTGAGTAGGAAAGCAGATAATTTTTCCGGATCTAGAACAGATCGAAAGCTAAAATACGTGTGCAAGTGTTTTAAATGCCATAAAGTGGGACATAAAGCGTCAGAATGTCCAGAGAAGAAGCAGAAGTCTGCTCAATCTTCTGCCTCTGCATGTTTAAATATCAATAGCAATACCAATGAGGAAAAGAAAAGAAATTGGTACATTGATAGCGGATGCTCAGATCACATGACCTACGATAAAAATAAGTTACTCGGTGGAGAATACACAGAAAGTACTTCAAAGATAACTGTCGCCAATGGTCAAGAAATCCAAGTATATGGTAAAGGGGAAGCCAAACTCCATGTTGGAAAGAATACAACCATGAAACTAGATAATGTGTTGTATGCCCCTAAATTATCAATGAATTTAATTTCTGTGAGTAAGCTTGCGAAAAAGGGCTATGCGTTGCAATTTAATAAAAAGGGTTGCATAATAAATAAAGACAACAAAAAGTTGTTGACATGTCATGACGTTGGCGGACTGTATAAAATAAAAGAAGATAATTTTCACGCCAATTTGACAGTGTCAAAAGAAAATTTGTCGAATATTTGGCATAGAAGATTAGCGCATTTAAGTAGAAATTATATGGATAATTTGAAAAATATTGTTACTGGAATGGATTTTAAGAAAGAAGATTTGAGCAAACCGTGTATTGCATGCATCAATGGGAAAATGTGTAAAATTCCTATGAGAAATACAGGTACGAGAGCTAATTCTATTTTGGATATTGTACATACTGATCTCTGCGGACCAATGGAAGAGCCGTCGTTTGCTGGATTTAGGTACATATTGTTGTTTATAGACGATTTTACAAGAAAAACGCATGTATATTTCTTACGTAATAAAAATGAAACTTTTTATAAATTTCGTATTTACAAAGCAGAAGTAGAGAAAGAGACTGGTAAGGATATCAAGTGTCTGAGATCTGACAACGGATCGGAATTTTGTAATAGAGCTTTTGATAATTTTTTGTCATCTTCAGGAATAAAACACCAGAAGACAGTGCCATATACACCTGAACAGAATGGTGTGGCTGAAAGGGCAAATCGAACAATTATTGAAAAAGCGAGAACAATAATGTACGAAGCAAATCTAAGCAAAAAGTATTGGGTCGCAGCGGTTCACACAGTTGTATATTTGAAAAATAGAAGCCCCACAAAAGCAATAAAAAATGCTGTGCCTGAAGAGATGTGGACAGGAAAGAAAATTGACGTAAGTCATTTGAAAGTATTTGGATGTTTAGCTTATGCTTTAAAACCTAAACAGAAAAGAAAAAAGCTAGACATGAAAACTGAAGGGTTGATTTTCGTTGGTTATTGTACAGAAACAAAAGGATATCGGTTAATAGATCCGAAAACTGGTGTGATAACGATAACGAGAAATGTCAAATTTTTGGAAAATGTATTTCCTGGTGACAAGGACTCCAATGCATCGAAGAGCACTATTGTTCCTATAAATGTAGAGAAGGAACATGTGGAACCAGTGCGAGATGCAAGCCAAAGTCTTGATGTAGAGGCTTGTATACAAAATGAGCAAGATGTACATAGTAGCATAATCGAGTCGAACGAGAATGAGGCTGTGAATACGCCTGAGGTGATAAATTTTGAGAACACGTTGGGACGTAGATATAATCTTCGAGAACGTAAACCCGTAGATTATTCTAAGTGCAATGCAATTGCGGCAATCGACGGGGATCCGTTAACGATTGAAGAAGCTTTGGCGAGACCAGATCGTGAATTGTGGCAAAAAGCCATAGACGATGAGCTCAAATCGTTAGAAGAGAACAAGACGTGGGTACTAGTTGACTTACCACCAGATAAGAAACCAATTCATAACAAATGGGTTTTCAAAATAAAACGAGACAGTGATGGAAAGATTAGCAAATATAAAGCTAGACTAGTGGCGAAAGGTTTCACACAGGTACGCGGTATTGATTACAATGAAACTTACTCTCCGGTTGTACGAAGTTCGACGTTACGACTGTTGCTTGCATTAGCTGTTGAACACGATTGGTTTATTGAACAATGGGACGTCACTACTGCATTTCTCTATGGTAAGCTGAAAGAGGACATCTTTATGTTGCAACCGAAAGGAGCAATAGTCAGCGGCAAGGAAACCAAGGTATGCAAATTACAGAGGTCTCTATACGGTTTGAAACAGGCTTCAAATGCGTGGTTCAATGAACTAGATAGTGAAATGCTTAGGTTAGGTTTTGTACAGTCTAAGATAGAGCCTTGTTTATATCGTAAGCTAAGTGTAAATAGTACATTAGTTGTAGTTATTTACGTAGACGATATTTTTATATTTGGAAACGATATTTGTGAAAAGCAGCGATTAAAAACTGGTCTGCTGAATAAATTTAAGCTTAAGGACTTAGGGCCTGCTAGACATGTATTAGGGATGCGATTGAAAAGGGGCAATAATTTTATTTCTCTCGATCAGGAACAATATATCCTTAATATTTTGAATGATTTTGGTATGACTGATTGTAAACCTGCAGTTAGCCCTATGGAGGTTGGTTTAAAATTAGAGAAAGCCGTAAACTCCAAATGTACATTACCATATCAATGTCTGATAGGATGTTTGAATTACTTAGCGGTGAATACTAGGCCAGATATAGCACATGTCGTAAGCATTTTATCCCAATTCAATACATGCTACGATGAAATCCATTTTAATTGTGCGAGACGAGTACTTAGATATCTTAAGGGGACATTGGACCTATGCTTGACGTTTGAAAAATCAAGGAAAATAGGTTTACATGGTTATGTCGATGCGGATTGGGGTGGGTCATACGATAGAAAGTCATTCACTGGGTTAATTTTTAAATTAGGTAAAAATATGATATCCTGGGAAAGTAAAAAGCAACAATGCGTATGTCTGTCCTCCACTGAGGCGGAATATGTAGCATTATGTTATGGTTCTAAAGAAGCTATTTATTTATCTAATTTAATGAAAGATTTGAGTTTAGATAAAGAAATTTGTTCAAATCGTGTGGTCATCTTTAACGACAATCAATCAGCACAACAGATTGCGTGTAATAAAATGAACCACAATCGAACTAAGCATATCGATATAAAATATCATTTTATTCGAGAGGCTATTCTTAGTAATCGCGTTGAGATTAGGTATATGCAAACTGAAAACATGATTGCAGACATTTTAACAAAATGTTTGCATGGCCCAAAGATTAAAAGATTTATTTCAGATTTATGTTTGAAAAGTAAATTGAAATAATCGGGAACAGTTTCAGAAAATATTTAATTAAAAGGGGGGCACTGAGTATGGTGCGTACACATACGTTCAACTAAGGGTGTGTACACACTTGCATTGTGTTGAATTAAAGATTTTCTGTTGTTCTAAAATGTATTGACTATAATATGTAACAGATTAAGGGTGCGTATTGGAGGTTGCATGGCCAGAATACAGGCTGGTTTAATCTGATACTTTTTATATGTCAATATTAAATAGAGAAGATGTTTTGTATTTTGTTTTGCTGTCTTTTCTATTGTGCTTTTGTCTGTCAATAAATGTCTTATAGTGAAATCACCTATTATTCTCTCTGCCTATTAAATAATACGGTTGGACAACTCCCATCAGCCTGACGGTATTCTTGCAAGGGTACTTAGGCCCATTAATTCTATGTAACTAACATAAGAATAGAGATAAAATGTGTAGTATAAAATAGCTCTGCTTATATCTATGTCCCCATAAACAACAAACAAACATAAACTTGGAAAAAAAAAAACTGTAGAGAGGTAGAAACTGATCGCCGTCACTTTCGTCCTCTGCAAAGTGGCGATGGAAAGAGTGCTAAACGGTAGGGAAGTCGCTGACGTACCTTGGATCCAACGATTTGCTGAGCGATCGTCAATATGGTTTTTGGCGCGAACGTTCTACCGTTGATCTTCTAGTGTATATGTATACGTCACGCATTGCTTGCGCGAGACCATTGGGAACCACGGTGAAGCGTTATCTGTGTCACTAGAAATCTCAGAGGCCTTTGACCGGGCTAGACTTATAAGCAAGCTTCCTTCGTATGTTATTCCAGCACTTCGATATCTGAATTTTTCAGTGGGTGGTCGATAAAAGTGGTCGTTGACGGCTGCTCTTCTGATCTTATGGTTATTGATGCCGGAGTTCCTCAAGGGTCTGTTCTCTCTGCGACTCTTTTCCTGCTGCACATCAATGACTTGCGTACTGTCACGGTGACGTACATCTCCAGCGCAAAGCGCGGCGGTTGTTCATTGCCTCATGGAGAATATATGGTGAATCGTTAAATTGAGATTTTGAGTTTTGTCTCTCGCGGGGAGACGATAATCTGACATTCAATGCCTCTAAAACACAGGCGTGTCTTTTCACCGCAAAAAAAAGTCCGATCAAAGTAGGGGTACTTTCCAGAGTATATCCTTTCCAAATACCGACCGCTTCTTGGAATTGAGTTGACGTCCAACCTCAACTTCAGTCTTACCAAAGCTCAAGTCGCGGCCAAGAAACTGGTCAGGCGCCTTACCACCATCTTTATTAAAGCGATTCATATTCCGCTCGGTTCAGTATTGGTTCCTAAACTGCATCGCTGTCATAGTCGTAGATAGCGTCGTAGTAAGAATTAACGATTCTACTCAGTTTAGGTCCTAAACTGGATCGCGATAAAAGATGGTGGTACGGGTGCAGTTTCTAACCCTTTAAAAACACAAGTAAGATCGTGCATGGAGTTACACCAGAAGACTAAACGTTCGGCGAGCTATCCACCACATCTGTATACCAAACAATACGCTGCGCTACGCAAAACATAGGTAAGCGTTTTTCGTCATGTCATGTTTAATAATTGTCACGGCCAGGGAGTGGAATGCTCTGCCAGCTTCGGTGATCCCTAGCGCATATAACCTGAATTCTTTCAAAGCTGGATTAAATAGATCTTCTTGGTAAGCTTTGCTACATCTTCGACCCCCTCTTAATTTCTCTCGGAGCAAGAGATCATTATTATACCATTTATTAACCCATTTATATTTTTAATACGTGTGTTATTTATGGTATACATACATTGTATAATTCCTAAAAGACTATTGCAAAAGAAATATTATTTTTAATTTAAATGGTTTCAAAGATTCAGTGGTACTTATATTTGGTTATTATTATTATAGAGACATATGTTTGCACGTGTTTCTCTCTCGTAGGAATCTTAGGCGTATGTTTTTTATTTATACAACTAGATGACAAACAAGCTGACGGCCCACCTGATGGTAAGCGGTTACCGCCGCCTATAGACACCTGCAATAACAAAGAAAAATTACTTGATATTGCAGGTGCGTTGTCATTCTGGGGCCTAAGATGAAATGCCGTCCATGCCCAGTAATTACACTGGCACACCTTTCCCTTCAATCCGAAACACAGCGAACTGTTTCACGGCTAAAATAAGAAAGGCGGTCGTACCTACCCAGACGACCCTACATACGGGTCTACCACCTAGTAAAATGTTAGGCGTAGGAATCTTTGCGTGACACATGTAGACGCTGTTTAAGATGATGTTTGACTCCCCTTATCCTTCTCAGGGTCGGCTACAAAGTAACGAACGCCTTCCACACATTGTACCAGGCGTGCTTCGATAAGCACCTAAAGAGCACATTGTATGTCATCCATGAAGTGTCACCAAGGAGTAAGACCATACAGGGCGGGCAACGGCCACAATTTATAGGTGAGACGATTCTGCTATTCATACTCTAGTCTAGAGTCATCATCATCATCATCACCAGCCTATCTACGTCCCACTGCTGGGCACAGGCCTTCCTACATGGGAAACACTTGAGGAGTTTGGGACACAACACCACCACGCTGGCCCAATGTGGGTTGGTGGGCTAAAGCGGTTGCAGTAACAACCGGGACCAACGGCTTAACGTGCCTTCCGAAGCACGGAGGAGCTCGAGATAACAAACTTTGATTGACCTATCCCAGGATCGACCATGGCGAAAGTTGCTTTGTTTTTCGTATCGAAACCAGAGCACTCAAACCAATACGCCTTGGAGCTCCTCTAGAGTACAGCTAGGGATTATACTAGCAAGTTAGCAACCAGAGGCCCCATAGTACCTGAATTGACGTTCGTTAAACGCCACAATCGCGTCTAAGTTTAGTACCCCTAGTTTATGTTTCAATCGAATCAAACGATTAACGATTATAGTAGATTAACGAGGAGCTCGGTGGCGTATTGGTTTGAGCGCTCTGGTTTCGAATACGAAAACAAAGCAACTTTCGCCATGGTCGACCCTGGGATGGGTCAACCAATATTTATAATCTCGAGCTCCTCCGTGCTTCGGAAGGCACGTTAAGCCGTTGGTCCCGGTTGTTACTACAAGCGCTTTAACCCACCAACCCGCATTGGGCCAGCGTGGTGGTGTTATGGCCCAAACTCCTCATGTGTTTCTCCCATGTAGGAAGGCCTGTGCCCAGCAGTGGGACGTATATAGGCTGGTGATGATGATTGACAATTATCACGACGACCAAATTACACTAAGCGTACATCGAGGAATGATAACTGGTTGTATACATATTATGTTAGGGAGACGCTCTTAGAAACGAAGTAAGGTGGCAGTGATGGTCACACTAAGCACGACTTGCTAAAAAATAAATTTAAAATCGCGAAAAAAAAACAGCTGTTTCATACAAATTGTAATATATGTATACACGGCCTGTTTGTATGGCACAGCTGATTTTTTTCGGGATTTCAATTTTATTTTTTAGCAAGTCGTTTTTAGGGTGACTAGCATTGCCACCTGCCTTTTTTCCGAGAGCGTCCCCTAACACCTTATGTACAAGGTGTTTGAACATATGTAGGTTTCGGCTTGATAGGGTTAGTAAACCCTATCAAGCCGAAACCTACATATGTTCAAGTATGTATATAAATGCTAACTCACCGTCAGAATGTGGAAATTCCAAAAAAAATCCTCTCATTTTCCCATACAAAAGTCAATTAAGATTTCCGCATTGGTCGTTTGTACAACCCTAATTTTCACGCAATTCATTGATAAGTTTTTGGCAACTCTCTCACTCTCTCTTGTCGTCAACATCTCTTTCAAAGTCATAATATCCTGGTATTTCAATATTTCCTTTACAGTACATACTGTTACACGGTAAAAAAAATAAGTAATTTCATACGTACCTCTAAATGGCAACAGTGCCCGATGTTCCATTGTACAGTCAACAGAACTCACCAGTATGACTGTTACACTTAATAAGCTGTGCAAGGATCCACGCCACAAATACGGAACACCTTGCACTTGCACTGACCCCAGACTGGACCCTAGGTTTTCACACTAAATATCTTTTGTTATAGAGTATATCTTCTTCAATAAGTTCATAAACAAAAGTTTTGGAAATGCCAAATTCCATGTACTTATTTTCCGCTTAGCGATAGGGACTTCATGTCGAATAATACACTTGATTACAAAACATTACCTACAATTGATTACAAGTATTATTTTACTTAACAGAAGATCTCTAACAACTCTGTAGAGTGTACAAGAGTATGTCACAATTATTGGAAAGAATACTTTAATTTAAGATCTATGGATAAAGGCATATGGTACAAAACCATTCAATGTGAACCATTAAAAATCCCATGGTATATTAACAGTAATTTAAGTAGATCGCATGTGATCACAATGTGCCGGCTTCGCTCCGGACACCTACCGACAAATAAATTTGGTTTCTTAATGAAAAAAATAAACTCTCCTAATTGCGAGGTGTGCGGAACAATTGAAGATGTCCAACATTTACTGTCGGAATGTGTCCGGAATGAAAGCCAGCGACAGATACGGTTGACTACCTATAAACTAAACCTAAGAGATGTGGGTACATTCCAGGGCATCTTGGCAGAACCTTTGTCGGAGTCAGCTAAAATGCTCTGTAATTTAGTCACCAGTAAATGTAATGATAGAATAAATAATAATAGTTAAGATAGAATTAATACAATAATAGTAACATAACTAGGTTAGGTTATGATAGGACTGTCATGTCTCTTATAGACAAAAGTCCATAAAAAGAAAGAAAAAAAAAAGAAAGAAAGAACTCTGTAATTATCTGCTTTATTTACGAAATAATCATTTTCATTTTTCATGCAAGTAAAATTATTTCCTAAGGAGGTGACCTATTCGGCAAAGTCCGCATGTCGGATTTATACAAGGTGAAGAGGCAGTCCGATCGCATCAATTCAGTGTACGGCTTCGGGTCAGCTGTCAAGTACATCACCAAGAAACAGGTAAATATACTCTGGTTGACTGGTAGCAGAATGCCATTAGGCGTTAAGTCCGCCATTTGTACAGTCGACAGCTCATCAAGCGTAACAGATTAACCTTGAGAACGCCCTTATTGCGTTTGTAATAAAGGCGGCGTTTGTAGTGCAACTGTTGATGTGCTGCCGTCTGTACACTTTTATTATTCTGCAATTAAAAGATTAAAAAAAAACTAAATAATATATTATACTTGCTGACCCCGCAAACGTTGTTTTGCCATAAAAAAATTCTCAGATCTACTGAATATACAAAGATATACACGGTGTATCAGAAGTACCCAAAAAAAAGAAATTCTTCATCGAAAACTCAAAATGAAAATGTCACTACTCTAGTGATCGGCTGTGAATGTCATTCAACCTAAAATAGGAGATAGTAAAGGTAAAAAAAAAATCAAATTAATAGACTATATTTCCAAAGACTAGAATATGCAAACTATTAGTACCGTCGATTCCTTCTGAGATGCAAAAAACTTTATTTGCCGATAAAACTTATAGTACGATGCCTTAATTTTCTAATACGATGACAAGTAATTATAATTTTATTGAAATAATCATTTATTTTTTAATTTTTATAACAATTATTTATCTTTTTGTTTAGGTGTTGTTTATTATTTTTAAGCGATAAATTGCTATTAGTATCGATTTCGCATATTACGTAAACACCTTTAAATAAATAGAGTATGTAAAATCAAATTGCACTAATCTAACTTAGCACTCATCTGCTACCGCTTAGTCTTTGAAAATACTAGACTTGCAGCAGAATTCACCGCCATTTGAAAAAATACACTTTGGGTTCCGCATTTATTTTTTAAACTTAAATAATACGTAAGTTTTCGTACATACCGGAGTATTCAAATACAGTGACAGGGTGGGAGGTACATAACTTTATCAAAAAATGCGCGATGTGAAAAGGTGTTTTTCAAGCTGTTTTGTTTATGTCACAGCGCGATATTGCACAATCGAAGCGACGGGTCAAACGAGAACAGGGTTCAAAATTACTATTAAATGAAAATAAACTACGTGACGCATCGCTCTGGGTCAATAAAACTGGTTTTTATACCATTACGTGTAAAATGGCCTACCTGATGACAGCCGTTATAAAAAATGGTATGGTATGGTAAGTCACTGACATAGGTCATAGGATTAGCAAGTTGAAGTAGCGTGGGCAGGGCACATAGCACGCTGAACAGACGGCTGGTTGGGCGTTCAAGTTTTAAAATGGCGCCCACATACCGGGAAGTGCAAAGAAGGACGGCCTCCCACTAGCTAGATGGACAGAAGACCTGGTCAGAGTCGCGGGGAGCCGTTGGATGCAGCTGCCAAGAACCATTTCATTTGGAAATCGGTGGGGGAGGCCTTTGTTCAGTAGTGGACATCAGAGGTTGGTATGATGATGTTAATGATGATATGGTCACAATGAACGCTCATGTACTATTAACGTACTGTCGACGGAATTACCTACGCATTAAAGCGGGCCGAAGTCTTCACTTGGATTTAAAATGTACCGGCCTTCCCTTTATTTTACAAGCTTTTCCTTTAAATGAGCATGATCTAGCAAGGTTATTTGTCGGTCAAAATCAAATTGTAAAATTATGTAAGTACTAGGAGTTCAGAGGAGATTCAAAAATTAGGTTTACATTTTTTCCGATGAAACCCTAAACGCCCCCAAATGTGTCATTGGTTCACAACATTTTATTCAAAAGATTTTTTTTAATACTCGATATAAAAAAAACAGAGCAGAGTACTGTACTAAGTGCCTATAAACTGTTGATTAGGTAGTGTTTGAACCGTGCTCGCTTGGATATGTTTTTACTTATTTTGTAACCTACTTTTTTAACGTTGAAAAAATGGATCTTACTGGGCTTCGAATGCAAGACAAGCATTTAACGGTTTGTTTGCGTCGTTGGCGTAATTATGTTACACACTTCTTATACCACAGATACATAATAGTACAAATACAGAAGATTCACTCCGGAAAATCATCTTAACATTTAATTAAATAGCTCTTGCTTGCCACGATAATTAAATGCAATTTAAGTCGAACAGCGGTCTAATAACCCTCTTAACGAAAACGAAAACCTTGTATTGTTCTAGTCATAACTATTATTTTTTGGTACCAGCCTTAGCTTGGACCCAATAGTTATAAGGATACTAAAGTCAAAGTTGTTTATTGAATAGAATAGAAAAGAATAGAAAAAAGTTTATTGGGCGCAATAATACAATAATACTTAAATTACTTATTGGGATCCATACCTAAATTAATTTTACTAAACTAAAAAACTAGTTAAATGTTGACAATCCCTGTCATTCCCCGTACGCATGCGCAGAAAGAAAAAACAGCGGCGCAGAGCGGCGCGCGCAGACTACCTATTTCAAAGCCGCTTTCCGCTTTGTCGGCTCGTTAGGTCAGTGTCACCTCATCTGTTTGAGAGCTCATTTGATCATAAGTTCATAAAGTGTAGTCGCGTATAATTTTATCTCTGATCGTCGTTATTCTTATTAAATATTGCGAGATAATGCTATGTGTATGCCATGAGTAGGTATGTTGGCATCGATTACAAGGACGGTGACGATAATATGGTGCGAAATGCGACACAGGCCGTGTCCGTCCCGACGGCGGCCGTCGTTGTTGAGGCAGCAAGGAGGAGTAGGTACACTTTGAACTGCTTCTCTAATCTTAGGGCTATGTTGTAAGTGTTATGTTGTTGTGTAAGACATTCATGTGAACTGTAAAGCTGTGTTGATTGAGTTAAGTGGCCCCGCTTGTTAGGTGAGCCGTCAGCTTGCTTGTCATCTTGCGTTGTTTTATGAAAAAAGTGTTTCAAGTTCGAGGTAAGTTGTTTTTTATTTCTAAATGGTAGGATAGTGCTAGTACAATTACATAGTACCTAATTGATTGATCCGTGATAAATTTTTAACCACATTTATCGATCTTACGGGTTCTTGTGTGTGATAAATACATACCTACTCAATTAAAATTATTTTTATTTTTGGTTTACGGCTTAAAACCTTAGTAAATTCATCTGAGTTATTAGGTAGATAGAACCTACCTACTCAGATTGTTACTTCAATGCAACTTTAAAATTTATTTGTGGTTTTTATGTTGACTCATACCTATCTTGGTTCTCACTCACCTAATATTCTTGTAAAGTGTTCAATAAAGTTATCTAATATCTATTTATCTTTTTTGTACTTAGCCTAGTAAAATAAATACTAGAATTGAGGAATTATAGGTTATTTATTTTAGGTTAATATTTGATCAAATAAATGTTAGCTACCAGGAGTAGAAAAATTTCTAAGAGTAGGAGGTAATTACGCCTGTTAGGGGGAATGAACTTAGAATAGAGCTGGGCTTCAATGTCGATTATTTTATTATTTTATCAAAAATAATTAATTTTTCAGCATGTAATAATGTCATACTACAGTTGTCATACATTGGTAATTTTTCCTGTTTTCTTTGTTTGTGTTGACTCATTAATCTGGTGTTTTACAAAAGCCAAAACAAGAATGGAAACAATTTTCTTGTTTCTTTATTCCGTTTTCAACCCTCGACGCTAGAAGAGATGTGTATAAGTTAGACATGTCTGTCTGTGTATATACTCGATCCAGATGGTTCTTGGCTATGCTATAATTTATGAAGATCTGTTCAGGCGTTTAATGATCATCAGCTCTTTTCCTATTTGAGTAAACGGTTTTAATAAATTTCACAGAACCGATCGATTTGAAAATCGGTGGACTGTTACTTCGATGGTATTTTTAAGACTAATGCTAACCTTAAGGGGCTACCTCGTGCACACTAGCGACACCAATTGATTGTTATTAATTATGGTGAATTAAGAACATAATAAACAAAAACGCTTTAGAGAATTGCTAAAGAACGGTATTTGTAATTTATAAAGATGTATCTTGTATAAAGTGTCTACCTATAAGTAACCAAATTTTTTATTATTGTTAAAAGTGGCCACTTTAGGCTATAATGAAAAAATAGGTTACACGTAGAGGAATATCTTATACCGAGCACATCTCAAAAAATTACAAATACCATTCTTTAGTCATTCACTGAAGCGTTTTTGTTTATTATGACCACAATTAATATAAATCAAGTGGCGATAACTCGTCGACACTAGCGACACCACTTGATTTATATTAATTGTGGTGAATATTGAACATATTAAACAAAAACGCTTTAGTGAATGACTAAAGAATGGTATTTGTAATTTTTTGAGATGTGCTCGGTATAAGATATTCCTCTACATGTAACCTATATTTTCATTATTGCCGAAAGTGGCCACTAAAGCGTTTTTGTTTTTAATTCACCATAATTAATAACAATCAATTGGTGTCGCTAGTGTGCACGAGGTAGCCCCTTAAACTGATGCTGTAGCATCAAATAGTCTGCGGGATTCTTCATTATTCATAAAATTCTTATAACGTGTTTGGGCTTAACAGTGTCAATGAGAAATGTGATAGATAGATATTATTATCGAGGCAAGAGATTTTATATTGTTTATGCTACGTTAATTTCACCATACATACGACGGTATAGTTTTATAACGCGCCAACAGATACCGCTACACTCTTGTGAATCGCGCTTTTAAAGTTTTACATGTAGAAGCTAAGATATCTGACATCGCTTTTTCGCTATCAATTTTAATAGTAATAATAACAATTTTTGTATTTCCCCGATTACTTGAATACTGGTGTCGGCGGATTAATTAACCATATTATATTTTATTATTCAAATTTTCACTATTATGCATGATATGATGATTAGGGCTGACGCTGTTATTATATTTTAAAATATCGGATTCATTCATATATCGATATTTTTAAATATATGTATTAAATCAATTATCAATATCAAAGTTTGATAATTAGATCGAAAAAAAAATATCGATAAAATGAACAAACACAAAAAAAATACATATAAATAACATAAAATTTCATGAAAATCCGTCAAGCCGTTTCGGAGGAGTATGGTAACTAAATTTGTGACACGAGAATTTTAATTATTGTATAAGTCGGGCTAGGTCATTCAGTGTTCAGCTAGACATTTTATTTACTAGCGGGGTAGTTTCTTGGCCTTCATCTCACCTGATGATATTGATGGTAAGGTCTAAGATGGAAGTGAGGATTCCCCAACCATAGAGGAATTGATCTTGCCACTCAACTGCCGGAACACAACAATGCTGTTAAAATTATTGTTATGGCGGCAAACTTAGATAAGAGGGCGGTAGCTAGCCAGACAGACTTAAGCCCTACCACCAACCAAAACAAGCGAAAAATTTGTCCCCACGGAGAATTAAAACCAGCCCCCTTATTCTCAACGGTCGGATCACGGATTCGATTCGAAAAGTAAAAACTATTCAAGTATTCGAAAAATACAAAGTGACAGGTAATAGAGTTCTTACGTCTTTTGTTCAGCAGACACAATCGAATTTCATTACCGTGTGGAGCCCTAATTATTTTTAGTTCTTAACGCGGGGACACCTTGCTCCGCGCGCTGACTTCCCATTGCGCGCCGAGCAGCGGGCCTCATTCCACTACGTGAACACGGCGCCGCAATGGATGAGAGGCAACGCTGGCGACTGGGCTGCTTTGGAGGAGGTGAGGTTTACGTGTAATTACTAATTATTGTGTAATTACTGGGCATGGACGGCATTTCATCTTAGGCGTCAGGATGTCAACGCACCTGCAATATCAAGTGCTTTTCCTTGTTATAGCAGGTGTCTATAGGCGGCGGTAACCGCTTACCACCAGGTGGGCCGTCAGCTTGTTTGTCATCTAGTTGTATAAAAAAAAAAAAAGGTCGCGGGTTCGATTCCTGCCTCAGGACGTGAAATTTTTCTAGATTTATTATATTTTAATTACTAAGTAATTTTTCAAACATTTATAATAATGTTAAAATCAAAAATTAAGAATATTTGAAAGCACTGCCCCAACTTAACCGAATCGTTGGTATTTGTAAAAATACTCGTTTCGGATGTTGAAATAGAATATTTCGACATTGTAGGGTGGACGTTAGCTCATAAACGCAAATACAGATAGACTAGAAGAATTTCACAGGGATATCCCAAGTCCTGGGTGGCTCAGTGGTCAGAGCAGTCGCCCGGATTGCGAAAGGTCGCGGGTTCGATTCCTGCCTCAGGACGTGAAATTTTTCTAGTTTTATTATATTTTAATTACTAAAAAAAAAAAGATTATTTTTTTTTAACTTGAAATTTTTTAAACATGAATTGTGCGGTTGCTGGGGTCGTTGCCGTAGTATGCGCGCGCGGGAGTGTGTGTAGTACCTACGCATTGCAGGCCACACCGCCAGCGGGCGGGCGAGCGAGCTAGGCGGGCGGGCATCGTTTCACCTCTTTTCATACTTTGGTTCACACCGCGAACTACAGAGCTAAGCTACGTCATCGGGTTTGGTAGGTGGGAGCCTCGAACGCATTTTTCATCGGCAGGATTTTTTCCCTAATCGCATTTTGCCACGATCGTGTTTTGTCAGTCACGTGTGCTTTATGTATAATCGATTTTTACCTTAGTCTCCCATTTCATAATCTCAAATTTTCTAGCCGCATTTAGTCAAAACGCATATTCAAGACAATAAGTGTGTGTCAACGTTTTTGAGCTCTTCGTCTGTATCTGTTGGTGACTGTAGGTTAAAATGACAAAAAAAAAAAATTTTTTCATGAAAAGTAGATAACTATAATAGCCTAACTGTTTTTAAACATTTATTATATTTAGAGAGTGATACACGTCAAGAGAAAAACAAATTGCTATCTTTCAATTTATAGTAGGGCAAAAAGCATATAAGACTATGCTGTTAGGCAAATTATTTATAGACCAAAAAGCGAATCAGACAACATGCTATAAGGCAAATGAGTAATCCACTTGCAAATGGCGTCAAGTTAAAAAAACATGATTTTTAAGCTATGGCCACCATTTTGCGGGAAATTCAAATCACTCTCAGCAACATTTATCATAATTTTTCAAAAGTCGCTTTGTTAGGAGTAAACTGAGACAGAAAATCCAGTACTCTTGCAAATAGAGCTATGTTAATTGACAGTCCACTTTCAAAAGTTTCTATGTTACTGTTAACTTGCAAATGACGCTAAGTTCCGATGATACTCGTGCAAACGCCGCCATGTTGTTATATGATTGCCTATTTTGTGTTTTGAACATGGAGTTTCAAGAAAATAAAGTTATTGTAGCACCAGTTGGAAGAGGACGTAAAAAAGAATTGATAAATCTACATGGAAAAGAGAGAAGTGGAAAAATGTAAACGGTTAGGTTTAAGTTGTTTACCTTACTTGTACACTCGACAGCACATCAAGTGTAACAGTTGCACTAGGAAAGCCGCCTCTATTACCAACGCTGTAAGGGCGGTCTTAAGGTCAAACTGTTACGCTTGATGTGCCGTCGACTGTACATAGTTTCAGAATGCAAGAACATTTTTTCTTTCTTTGTTTACTTTCACCTTTCACATTGTTATTTCATAATACCTGCTTCTGATTTGATTCAGGTTTCTTCAACAAAATGAGACAGATGTAAAAGGAATCAATGATGGATGAAGATACAGAAATAACAGTGTAATGAAAACTTGGAAGTGCTTAAAAATATGACACGAGAGTGTTATTATATTATTCTTCTATTCGTTATATTCCTAAAATTTAATGTGTAAAATCTTTTAAAACTGTCTAAGTTGATCTCATACAATTGCAAAACTGTTTATGTTAAAAATAATTTTGCAAAACTGTCTATGTTTAAATTTAAAACGCATATTAAATAATTACTATTACACCATGATTTCATTTAATGTTAAACTATAGTTCAAAATGACTCAATTTAGTAATAAAAAGTAATGCAATTTATATTTGCAACTTAGTTATAGAGATATAGGTTTTCTTCAGTTTTCCATTAACCGACCATCAACAACATAGCAGACTTTGCAAGTGGACTACTCAAAATACCTATGGGAAGCAATACGATTATACGTTAAGCATCGTGACAAAACACGATCGTAGCAAAATGCGATTATGGAAAAAATCCTGCCGATGAAAAATGCGTTCGAGGCACCCATCTACCAAACCGCCAGCCCGCTCGCCCGCGGTTAGTTCGCCCGTCCTACCTGTTTCGGCTATGTTTTTTTGGCCAACTTAGTTCTCCCGCCCGCTCGCTCGCCCGGCTTAGCTTCGGGATCATAACAATAAATACAGCTTTCCTTACCTGCAAGTACGTCGGACACAGCATTTGAGTAACCTCCGTAAAATCTTTGAACCATTTCACGGCACCAATCAACACGACTGAGTTTTTGGGCCTTGGTCAAATTATGAGATATCCACCGGGCACAAAACTTCCTGACCGCTAACTGTTCATGGAGGATTTTGTGCACTTGACTCATACCGATGCCTAAGCTTCTCCGAATCTGCTGATAGGTCACTCTTTGGTCAATATGCCGCACAATATTGATGTTATCTTCAGTCCTCGCAGTCGCATTAGAAGGCCGTCCGTCACGCAGATCATCGGTAAGATTAGTCGTGCGACCACGTTTAAACTCATCAAACCTGTAAGCAGTGGCACGAGATGAAGCTTCTTCAATCGAAGTCTATCAGAACTTGCATTAATCAGGTTCAAACCTCTTTGCAGGCGCTGCGACGTCGCGTAGTGTCACTGGGCAGGGCAGTCACTGTGTACACCGGCACTTTCGGGGTGGTGACCCTGGTTGATGATGCCGGGGCGACCAAGGAGTTTTTCCTGGATTCGGATGCCAACAACAACGGGGTGGTCCCTGTACCTATGTACTTTTACAAGGTTCGTTTAATATACTAGAACTTAAGAGGTATGCTAAAGCTTCGCTTTGACTGTTCACTGACTGCCATAGACTATACTTAGATATACTACGTCTGACTGTACGCTTTAATGTAAGATAAACTTTAATACTTAGGTACGCAAATAACAAGGACAATTTGAAAAAAAACTAAACTAGAAAAAAATCATGTCCTACCTGCGCCTGCGGCGTGAAATTCATATCGAGAGGATATGGTTTTTTCTGGTGTTTTTTAATATACGAGGAGTTTGCTGGTTTGGGCATTCTGGTTTCAATTACGAAAATAAAGCAACTTTCACCATGGTCGATTAGGGATGGGTCAATCAAAAATTTGTAATCTCGAGCTCCTTCAGCTTTAGGCAACCCACTTAACCACCGCTTTAACACACCAACCCGCATTGGGCCAGCGTTATGGTGTTATGGCCCAAAGTTCTCAATTGTTACTCCAACTAGGAAAGCCGGTGCCCAGCTGTGGGACATTATATGCTGGTGACAATGATGATGACGATATTCGAAATTATTAAAAGTCATAGAAGTCCCTTTTGGTTAATTAAAATTGGACCACCAAAAAGTGTTGGTAGGCCCCCACAAGGTGGGCTGAAGATCTGGTGAGGGTCACGGAAAGTCGTTGGATGCGGGCAGCACAGGACCAATCGGCTTGGAGATGCTTGGGGGACGCCTAATCTCAGCTGTGATATGATAATGATGAGGATGAATTTCCTTTTGCAGGTGGTATACGACTCCAAAACTAAGAAAGCAGTAGCCTTCATATCGATCAATTCGTCCTTTTACTCCGACGACGTGATCAGGCAGCTAGTCTTCTGCGAAGATGTCTGCGACGGGAGCTCTCAGTTCAGCTGGCTAAGATGGCGGTCGAACGACGGCACGTTCAGTTTTTGTTGTCATTACCAAGATTTTGTGGACACAGTGAAACATTTACCGCAGTTAAATGTAAAGGGATTATTTTATTAAATGGACATGTATAATTTACGACTTTCTTTAGACTGTCTATTACCTATTTGGACAATATTGTATAATAATTGCCCGCTCGGCTTCGTACGGGTAGTGTAGGTACCTACCTGATGAAAAATTAAAGAATCTTAATCTTAACGCTTCAGCGCCATGAAAATCACAGAGTACCTATTAGTCGCGAATAAACTACATCCTAAAATTTCAATATTGTAATGAAACATGAGTTTTGTATGCAATGGCTTCTGTGTAGTTTTTATTAAATAATCGAATGGCCTCATGGTTAGATTCTTTTACCCATTTAAAAATAACAGGAAAAAAAAACAGCCTTTGTTGAGTACATTAGTTGAATTTCTATGGTATAATATTAATGTAACGATTTCCTAATACCACTATGGGCTGATTTTTCAATCCCAAGATAATAAATAATAACTTTGACAGTTAATCTATAGAAGATTTTCTATAGATTAACTGTCAAAGTTATTATCTTGGTTTTGATAGATTTATCAAAACATCAAAATTATTGTTTAAATAAAAATTATCTGAGGATGGAAAAATCAGCCCTAAGTGATTTAAATAATTGTTCACCAATCATTTTAAACAGTTACTAAATTAGCTGAAAAAATTTTTTTTTTAAACTAATTGCACAAAATGAGTCATGATTTGGCAGACAATGTCATTAATTAGGCATTCTAGTCAACCGGCAAAGTCTTTAATGATACAATAACATGTGAATACATACACTTAAGCATACGCATACATTTCCTAGTTTTCATTTCATATAATTTTTAATATTTTAATTATTAATAATGTTAGTTTTATGAGAAAACTAGTCTTTTTATCATAGAGTTTCTTCAACTAAGATTGTATTAAAGAAAACTAATTTATTCCAAAAATAAAACATAAAAAGTATTATTGCAAATTGATTTATTTTATAGGCAACTCGTCACCCCAATTACATGATCGTGCGCATCTGTATGTTGTCTGATCATATTTAGACTTCGAAAATATTATTTCTTTCAGTTCACCTTGGGCGGTGCATAACCTACACACTGTGTGGCGGGATCTAACAATGGGAGCTCTTACAATTCGAGGCCATTGTGGATCGTCAGGTGGTCGGTCACCTTTCTTTAATATTACATAAGAAAAAACATCAGCAGTAACTTCAGATTTTTTAGAGAATGGTAATGATTGGTACTTCATAAGAAAATTGCAGGGTGTTTGTTGTTCTAAGTATCTAGGACAAACAGAGTCGTTTGGACAAGGAGAGAATGCATAACCACTATTTTTCCCTTTCTGCAAGTTTAATACAAACTCCCTTGCTTCATTTACTACCTTAAAACCAGCATTAGTGCCCTGTTCAACAATTATTAAGAAATCCTCAGTTTTATTCCATAATTTCTGTATTGTTTCTAATCTGTTTCTCATGTTTTGCATTTCAAATAAAGTAAAAGCTGATAAAACAATGCTATATTTCAAATCTGAGGATGATGGCAAGAATTGCCGTTGGAAGAAAGCTTTAAATGGCATCTCAACATTATCTTTACCATGGCACAGTATTAGGCGAGCTAAGTCATTCATTTCTGATGAAGTGTCTACACAAAAATATTCAAATATTTCACCTTTCCAATATGTATTAACTGCCCATGTGCCCGTCCCAACTCCTGAACCAAAGTCAAAGAAACTTCTAGGCTTGTAATCTGGCAATTTCTTTCTTATTTCATCTAGGATACGTACTAAAATTGCATATTCAGGTGCAGCTCTTATCATTAGGTACTGTAAGGACATAGGTTTATCATAGGAGATGCTCCCCCATCTGTACACATTTTTCTTCAGAGTATTGAACACTTTCTCCTGTACTTGCCTATTCATTTTATCTATATCATTATTAGAGGCTTCTTTATTTAAATTTGCTTCAGCTTTTTTCATGATTGTGTTGTAAATTTTTTGAGTTTTCAAATTTATTTCACCGTCTTCTGGTGGCAATAACCTTGACCGTAGGTAATTATTTAATTTTATTGAATCTTGATTTAATGCTTTAGCGCCGGAATCTTCTAAAACAATTCGTATTGCTTTCTCTATATCTGGTGGTAGGCTAGCAATTTTAACTCGAGTCGTACCGGGGTGTTTCCGAGGTTTGTACTCATTTTTCTCGAAGCTTTCTCTTAAATTAGCATCGATAGAGACTCTAGTTGTGTAGTCTACGTGCAAAGCCCTGATAAAACGTAGTTTTAGTTTCCTAAACATCTTTATAACCTCAATTTCAGCTGAACATAGCAAAAGTGAGGAGCTGACCGGAGCTGTATCACAGACTACTACTGTATTTTAACACAAATCTATTATTAGTTTAGTAGTCAAGACAAGAGGAAAGAAAATATTGGGCATAAGTTGGCATAAGTTACTTCTTGGTCTTGGTGAGGATGTGCGGAAGGGGTTACGACACTATTTATTACGAAGAAATGTATTTACGACGTGAAGGAAGAAGAAATACAGGAAACGGGAAATACCAATGAGGAAGGAGTATTTCTTCCACCGACTAGTTACGAGATACTACGTATATAATATATAAGAAATATTATTTCTTCGCCATAGGGAAATACTTATGTCATTTGTTTGTCATGACATGACAAATGACAAATATAATTTTTTTTTGTTAATTCTCCCTATAAAGGGAACGCAAAGGGAACTAATGCCCATACAGCCATGTCTTGAGTATTTCTTTATTTCTTCTTTTATTGCATTAAAATGCTGGCGTTACACATTTCAATGCTTCTTGGGAGCATTTGACACGAAATATATGATGACAGTCACTTTATGTGCTATTTGATGAGGTGGATAACCACAAAAAAGTTCTCATCGTATTTCACACCATAATCACTTTTATTCTAATAATCTTTTAGTTGCACGTCAACACAAACACTTGAGCCGCTTTTATAACTTAATGTTCGCTCCGAAACAATTTTTAATCATTGTAATAAAAATTCTGGGAACACACATTAATTCTAAATTTAAGTACAGTATATCTCCTTCTCGCAATAAGTAATAGGAAAAAGATAGCAAGAATCTGTTTAGAGCTGTCACTTAAATTTTGATGGATTTCAAAGAAACCATAGACAATTTTAGACGGCATGTACGGAGGTGCCTTCTAAACACTGCATTTTAGATGTTCGTCTGGCCCGCCCAACCCCGCGGCTTTGGAAAGCGAGATTTACATCAATTCTATGTACTCTTTTACCCAACCATATGTACAACTTTAATTTTCAATGTAACGCTAATATAAATAAGTTAGAAGCATCACTGGTGGCCGGGCCAGCCTGACGTTTTCAGCCCGGCCCCTTCTACATCACCACTACTACAACAACTAGTGACAATGTATTGTTAGAGAACTAATGTACTACATAAAATACACACATTCAAGCCTTTATTTCATACTAAAATGCAATATCTTAGGAGATATCAAAGTAATGTGGGGCCGGGCTGAAATTATTGAAATAGCTAATAACAATAAAAATACAAAACCTAAGAACCCATATTCTATGTGTGTGTGATCTCCCAGAGGTGCAGTATATATGTACAACTTTATTTTTAAGTTATATTATTTAAATATAAAAATATGAGCACTAGAAATTATTTCAGCCCGGCCCCCTACAATCGTTTATATCTTTTTAGCTATTGCATCAATCTGCACAAAACGACAATGTGTGGACTCGTATACGGTAGTACTTTGATAAATTTTGGCTCATGAATTTACTAAGATTATATTCGACGAGATAATTAAAATCTAAGATAGTACTAGTGGAGTGACCATCAGGCACGTGCTAATTTCAGGACATTTTTTTTAATGATCTAAGTAGATGATATACAAGTTAATGGCCCAGCTGGTGGTAAACAGTTTCCGCCACCTATAAACAGCTGCTTTAATAAGGAAAAATCACTTGATATTGCAGTTCGGTTGTTATCCTGAGGCCTAAGTTGAAATGCCGTACATGCCCTCTAATTACTGTATTGGCTATCTTTCCCTTCAATCCAAAACACAGCGAACTGTCTTAAGGCTGAAATAAGAAAGGCCTACCCAGACAACCCTACATATGGGCCTACCATCTAGGAAACATGTTTTTATTGAATGATACAATTTATAATTAGAGGATTTGTAACCGACTTCAAAAACGAAGAGGTTGCCAATTCGGTGGGTATGTTTTTTTTAATTATAAAGACTAGATTATAAAAGTAATTGCTAATTGTTTTTAATAGCATCTTAGTACTTTATATATGACCATGTTACCATAATTAGTTCTGTTTTATTTATTTCGTCATTTTTAAAAAAATGCAAATAATAAGACCAATATGACATAAAAATATGTGCTCTTCAAGTATATTTGTAAATTAACTCATATTTTTGAATTTAAGTGAAAATCCTACTTTTTTACTTGTTGTCAATATCCCTATTACGTATTAATAATTTTAAATACGAAGGTTGTTGATTTTTATAAATCTAAAAATGTTGTATTAATAAAAAAAACTCTAATTATTACTTGTTTCATTCGATAAAACACATGTCCTGAAATTGACACGTGACTGATGGTCACTCCACTAGTACTATCTTAGATTTTAATTATCTCGTCGAATATAATCTTAGTAAATTCATGAGCCAAAATTTATCAAAGTACTACTGTATACGAGTCCACACATTGTCGTTTTGTGCAGATTGATGCAATAGCTAAAAAGATATAAACGATTGTAGGGGGCCGGGCTGAAATAATTTCGAGTGTTCATATTTTTATATTTAAATAATGTAACTTAAAAATAAAGTTGTACATATATACTGCACCTCTGGGAGATCACACACACATAGAATATGGGTTCTTAGGTTTTGTATTTTTATTGTTATTAGCTATTTCAATAATTTCAGCCCGGCCCCACATTACTTTGATATCTCCTAAGATATTGCATTTTAGTATGAAATAAAGGCTTGAATGTGTGTATTTTATGTAGTACATTAGTTCTCTAACAATACATTGTCACTAGTTGTTGTAGTAGTGGTGATGTAGAAGGGGCCGGGCTGAAAACGTCAGGCTGGCCCGGCCACCAGTGATGCTTCTAACTTATTTATATTAGCGTTACATTGAAAATTAAAGTTGTACATATGGTTGGATAAAAGAGTACATAGGATTGATGTAAATCTCGTTTTCCAAAGCCGCGGGGTTGGGCGGGCCAGACGAACATCATTTTAGCACGTTCAATAAGGTCGAAAATTGAACGCACCTTTCTAAATGTCAATTAATATGACTGCCATCCTTTTCTTTTTCATTTTGAGAGAAAGAAATAGACTGAACTTAAATTTAAACTTAGCATGTGTTCGCCAGAATTAGGACCACTGTCGCCACAAAATCCCGCCAAACACTCTGACACATGTACTCTTTGTTTGACACCCACCACCGCAGAGTCCACAGAGTACCAATGAGGAAGGATTAGTACTTAGACCTCAGAACAATACTTACACTGGCCCTAATTCTGGAGAACACATGCTAAGTTTAAATTTAAGTTCAGTCTATTTCTTTCTTTCAACACGAAAAAGAAAAGGATGGCTGTCATATAAATTGACATTTAGATTGTATTTAGACCCATGTATTGGGTATTTTTTCTTTTATTGCGTTAAAATGCTGCTGTTACGCATTTCAATGCATCTTAGAGTATTTGACACAAAATATATGATGAAAGTCTCCATAAGATGCTACTTAATAAGTCTTTTTCTATATTTATTTACTACTTACAAATTATCATGTGTGATGGATGATGTTAGGAGAGAAAACCACTTTGAATGTAACAATATAATAACAAACTTAAACCATAAATACTATTAACTAAAAACTAAACAGTCATGACTTATTTCTGGCTACTTCTTCCTGTTTGTGCTTGGTAATACAAGTTTTGAAGTTATCAACTTCTGTCTGACACTTTCTCCAGTCTTTCGTAGTTGCTATACATTCCTGAAATATATAATTATTTAATTAAACCTGCTTATCATATCACCAGTCAAAAGATTAATGTGGTCGAGAGTGATATACATTTTATTGCATGTGACTGTATGCAATAAAATGTATGTGTACACATTTGACAATTGACTCTTGTTGGAAAGAGAATGGGCACACAAGATGTCAAAAGAGTATACATCTATTATGATTATGATTTGTCTGTCTGCCTGATTCTGGCAAACAAACTCGTGTAGTCACTCTTTTCAATTATTAAGTTAAAATGTTTGCAGTTACATAGTGATAATATTTAGCAGTGCAGTGTTGGGCAGCACAGAGCAAAAAAAAATAAGAAAAATAGGTATATCAACAGACCAAGAAAGTACCTAATGACAAGATTATTAACTATTTAAGGTGCTTATTTTAAAGGTGTCAAAAAATGCACAATATAGGTATTATAATATACTAAGGTCTACAGTTAATACACAAAGACCTTCATCATCTCTTACATTTTTCATTACAAAATTAAAAAATAATAGTTACAAGCTCTACACAAGCTCCTCTAAAATTGAAATGATTTCGTTAATTAGTTAACAATATGATATTTTTAATTATACAAAGATAAAATTAAATGAGTTTTCGGATATAGAATTTAGTAAGCAATTTTAGACACTTATCCGACCATATCATTAAAATAATAATTGTATTGGAATTTTTTATAATTCCTAATACCTACCAACGTCCCTCAAAAACTAAACAATTAGGATGTTGCCTAAGTTTGAATATGGCGCTATTTTTAACAGATTAGGAAAATATATGCTACTGTCACCCATAAAAACAATTCAAACTTAAAATATATGGAATATTGTTGAAGTTGTACTGTTTTGAAAATAAAAAAGTGGACATATTTTTTTCAAAATTTATCAAATATGTTAATGATATTAGATTGCTGACGTCAATTAAAACATCTATTATTATGACAACTATTAATGAAAACATACTTAATACATAGTTATTATCAATTTTGTCAGTATGCCCATACATTTCTTAGTAATATGGGAACATGTGATGTCACCTGTTCCGTAGATTTTCTATAGAGTGTTTTTGAATGATGCTCCGCAACACATCAAACACCACTATATCTGTGAAACTATTGATCTTAGACATACTATTTCTTTTGCAATATTACTTTATTATTTATGAGTTTTTTATAAGTTTATAAACTTCTTATTTATAAAATAAAAAAAAAACTTGTTAACTACCCTATTGGTGAATAGGTAAGTAAATGATTATAAATCAAGGAAGCCTAGAGATGACGATTTCCACTAGTGGCATCTGTGCTTAGATATGACGCTTGTGCCGGCCATCGCTCCGCTTCAACTATTTTATACGGAAAGAAGCGAAAGGTTGTTTAGGGTTTAGAGATTGTTTAGAGTCTAATTGCTGTGATAGCGATAATTACGATTTATTAATATCCAGTAAACAAATTGAAAAATAAGGTGATCAAGTATTTCAGTTTATTAATACGGATTCATTTAAAAGAATTCAAGTTAACATAACGAGAAATTTAAGAAAATAGGAATAAAACAAATAACCTGAACTTTGTAATGTAATTCCAAGCATCCAGTTTTTTTCAGCATCGATTCAACTGGATCATCTTCACCATCTTCTGGTTTTTCATGAGGTTTTATAGTCATTTTTAATTTTTGAAATAGATTTATCTGAATTTTATATTGGACAACATAACCTTCAAAATTTTAAATGTCAAATCCAATCACAAATCAGCTGTATTTTTGGTTTATGCAAAGGGAACTAATACCCATACATCCATTGAAATGCTGCTGTTATGGCGGCTCCACATTAGTGCCGTAGCGTTTTATATTCTCTTTGATTAGTGCCGTGAAGCATCGTAAACAGGCGTGAACGTGAATGTGGACGGTTTTCGCGGGGTTCACGCGCATTCACGCCTGTTCCCCGATCAGAGTCGGTATTTTGTCCCGCGACAAAGGGTTCGCGGCCCCATCGCGCGACGTTCACGCGTACACATCCACACTCACGGCCCCATGCCAGTTTACTCCGGACTACAAAGGCGTACTTACGACTGTTTTGGAAATAATTAGAGATACTTTCTGAAGCAAACATGCAAAGTCCACTGCTGAAAAACGAGTAAATACGCCACACGGTTCAGAATGTAATTCTGATTCTCCATAGAAAGTCTAAAATGAATTTTATTCGTCAATAAAGACAGTTGTTATCACTAATCATAATCGGTCTTATTACAAAACCTGGTTTAAACCTGGTCTAAAGTTAGTATTGGTTTAAACGTAGTGCGCTTTCACTTGTGTCAATATACATAGATAGAGACAGCGTCAACTTAGTCCTGGTTTAAACCAGGACTAACTTTAGTCCATGTTTTGTAATAAGACGGTAAAAGTCTAAGCATACTAAGTCAATTCAAAAATTCATTACACAAGCAAACATATCTTGATCGGTTACGACGTATTTCAGTCATCCACCATCGTCTTTTTAACCGACTTCAAAAACGAGGAGGTTCTCAATTCGGCCGGTATGTTTTTTTTTTTTTTTTTCTATGTATGTACACCGATTACGCCGAGATTACTGATCCGATTTACGTGATTCTTTTTTTGTTCGACGCGGAATAGCTGCCATTTGGTCCCATAAAAATTTTTTCAAAAACAGTTGGGTACTTTAGTTTTAAATATAAAAAAACTGAAATTATGAAGTCGTCTACATATGCGTAATTGCGAATTTTTGCTTTTCCAATGACTTTTTAGTGAAACGATACGATAGTAGGAAACAATATAAGTTGACGGTCACCCATCTAGCTTTGAACGTAGAAAGTTATCACTAAAAATTGTGAAAAAAAAATTTTAAACAAAAATTAAAACTGACTTAAAAAAACTGAACAGGATAAAATAATTAAATTTAAGTAGGTATTCATCCCCTAGAAACATATTTTGGAGTTGGTGCTAAGTGCTTCACTTTCTATTGTTTTTGGAAACCACTTAGCACCAACTCCAAAATATGTTTCTAGGGGATGAATACCTACTTAAATTTAATTATTTTATCCTGTTCAGTTTTTTTAAGTCGGTTTTAATTTTTGTTTAAAATTTTTTTTCTAAAGCTTTCTAATAACTTTGTTGTTTTGGATGTCAAAATAGTGATATGTTGCCACAGGAAACAAAGTTATTTCAGCAGCAGCTTCTACGTCCATTTCACGGCAGCTTTCACGAATGATTGTGAGCATCCTGTGAATGTGGAGGGCACGACTTGTGCCGTGAATTCATGGCGTGAATTTGCGCGTGAATTCACGGCACTAATGTGGAGCCGCCATTACACATTTCAATGCTTAGGAGTATTTGACGCAAAATATATGACGACAGTCTCCGCTACTTGATGAGGTGGATAACCCCAAAAAGTTCTCATCATCTTTCACACCATAATCACTATAATCTTTTACTTGTATACGTCAAAACCCTAAACACAAATACTTGGTTTATAAAACTATACTACTTTTATAACACAAGGTTCACTCCGACACAATTTTTAATTATAGTAATAAAAATCACGACTGACACCTCCAAATCCCGCCCAACACTCCTTTTTTATTTTGTGGTGAAAAATTATAAATACTGTATCATTTTTCAGAATAAAAGGCTATTTGATTTATTTAGTTTTTTACCTCCCCTAGCATATTTCTATATTTTATTGATTATTTGAAAGATTTTAAATCTTTAGAATAAAATTTAAGAAATTTATCAAGCATTGCCCAACCCAAAATGTCGTTATTTGGAAAAATGTTCTTTCTCGATAATCGTCGAAAGGTTTCGTCGACCATCGTCGTCCAAGATGGGTCAATCAAAGTTTGTTATTTCGCGCTCCTCCGTGCTTCATCGTGCACGTTAAGCCGTTGGTCCCAGTTGTTCCTGCAACCGCTTTAACCCACCAACCCGCATTGGGCCAGTGTGGTGGTGTTATGGCCCAAGCTCCTCATGTGTTTCTCCCATGTAGGAAGTCTTGTGCCCAGCAGTGGGACGTACATAGGCTGGTGATGATGATGATAAATGCCGATACATACGCGCGACGTCGTGTGAATAAGCTGTTATAGTATCAGTCATTCTGAACAAGAATAACGAAAATTTAAATATATAATATTTAAAATCCACCAGTCTACTATTGGATTGGACGATCCTCATCAGAACAATAACTAACTAAAGCAATCTATAATCTATTGTCAACCTCATCACAATGATGAATAAAACAGCAACAAATAATTAAATAAGAAAATTTATTAATAATCTAACAACATTACTAACTAAAATTAGGCGAGAATTTTGCTTTTGTTTCGAAGCGCGATGTACGCCACCACCACTGAGATACCCGTAGCTAGGACTTCGGAGTTCACCCAGGGGCCAGAGTAGCCTGAAAAGGTTGATTAAAATTGTTAAAAAAACTGTTGTGTTTTCTTCCCCTTTGGCAATAGAGTATTACTATTTGTCAATGTGAAACACTTATCTCATCTTAGTAATTGAAATATATCTAAACTAGAAAATTTTCACTTCCTGAGGCGGTAGTCGAACCCGCGACCTTTCGCAATCCGGGCGACTGCTCAGTTGGTTAGAGCAGTCGCCCTGATTGCGAAAGGTCGCGGGTTCGATTCCCGCCTCAGGACGTGAATTTTTACCTACACAATCGATATCTAAATAGAAATAGTTATTGTTTTATTTTTCAAAACGTCCGGGTTCGATTATCGAGGCGGCCAGATAAGCGGCTAATTTAACCAGATCAATTAGCTGAGGTGGAAACCGAACACGCAAGCTTCCAGAATCCAGGTGACTGCTTCGACCATTGTGACGGTAGCCAATAGCATAAACCGCAAAAACTGTACAACTAGAACCCTGTGTTGTGAAAAGTCGCGGCTTCGGTTCCCAAACCAGGTCACTATGTTTCTTTATATTTAATAAATATTTTGTCTATTATGTGGCCATTAAATGGCGGCCAATCATTGAATTCTCCATAAAAACAGCATAGCACATACAGCCTGATGTATTTAATTTGATGTTTTTTTATTACTGCACTTATATTGCATTGAAATGCTGTTGAATGGCACCAAGAAATATACAATAACAGTCTCCCTGATGTTACTTTGTTAAGATGGGTAATGGATGACCATGCTAAAATTCAACATACTTCATACCCAATGAACATTTATTTCAATGAATTATTATTCATTAACAGAGACACTCATTTTACATAACTCCACATCAGCTGGACACAAAACATATAAAATCATTGTAAATAAAAATCTTGAACACCACCATTCAAGTCTGCCAAATACTCAAGCATAAAGAATATATATTAATAAGACTATTATAACCAAAAGTGATACTTACTGCCAGGGTGTTGTAGCTGAATAGCCAGTAGTGGGGACACGGCAGCCTTGGGGTCAGCACGGCGAGCGCGACGGAGGGATGCAAAGCCTTCCTCATCCAAGATGTGGATCTCGTGCACACCGGAGCGAGCCTTGGCAGGTTCTTCAGTCCAAGATACCTAGAGGTACAAGATATGTGGTATTATTTAGTTTATTTTAGGTATAGATCTTGTGCAGTGTACAATAACATATTTGAGGAGATAGATCCTTTTAATAACAATAATGTGGTACTCTATATGAAACAAATTAGAGATAAGTTGTAGTTGTTGTGTTGAAAGAAAGAAGGAAAATATTTATTTAGTGACACACTATTGTTACTGTACAAAAGAAACCTTAAGACTAAAGTAATAACTGTGACAGTAAAAGGACAGCCACTCAGCATATCATGTTGGTTGTCACAGACATCCAATGCTGGTCTTCCTTGGTCACCGAAAATTTTTATGGCACTACTATGCTCTGTTAAAACTACTAAGTTCCGACTCATTTGGCAAATTAAGTGTAAAAGTAAAAGTATACGTTTTTAAAATAATATTTACATAATAATAGCCTATTAAAATAATATTTACATAATAATAGGACATGTCGCCAGAGCAAAAGATAACAGATGGACAAAACAATTAACAATGTGGAAAGGCCCAGTGGGAAAAAGAAGGGAAGACCAATAAAAAGAGATGGGCTGATGATATAACAAAAGAAGCTGGCCAAAGCTGGATGACATTGGGACAAAATAGAGATAGTTGGAAAAGCTTGGAGGAGGCTTTTACCCTACAAAGGGATCAAATCAATTAAAATAACTAACCTACTAACATAACCTTCTACAGAGTCACTAACTAACACTACTAACAAATAATCTAAGTTAAATTAAAGTTAAAACAAAATGTATTGATTTGAGAAATAGCCTATTATATCGCTTGTAAGACCAAATACACCACTTACCCATGGTGAACTTTGCAAGTATGTGAACAAAGTTATAAACATTTAATAAAATCATTTTTATATTAGGAATTGAGCCTGTTAATTAAAAAAAAACTAATATATTGATGCATTATCTGATAACTTTGCTTATAAAAATACTATCAACACCTGTGTTTGTATTTATACAATCAAATGTTCCAATATCTGTTGACACATTTATAACACCTGTAAAGGTGAACTCATTGTGTTTGCAACTGTGTTCAGGCATAGTTAACTAAAATATAACCTGATCATTTATTTTTTTTTTGAATAATAATATTTCATTTGTGTCTTATTTGTGAGTACTTCATCACATTCAAGTTTTTGCATAATAATGAGAAAGAAATATTGTGAGATTTGGAGAAAGATCTCAAGCAATGTGCAACAAAAGTTAAAAAATTTTAGTAGATAACTGCAGCTATTATCTAATTCTGCAAGTATTCAGTGCTATATAACTATGTAAAATAATGTAATGTCTATAGGCTATAGTCTTTTAAGAGTGATGTTATTAATTATATTGCTGCCATATTATTTACCTTTCAATTTAAGAAATGAATGTTCACGGAAGACCGGAGCATATGCTGAGTGCCTATTTAGTGCCACTAATGGTAAGGTATTTCAAAGGTTGAAAATAATAATTATTATATTTGTGACAATTTCTATTAAATGCAGTGGATGTAAATATTTTTTCAAAAGTCAGACTGCATCTGCTTTTGTCAGTGATATGGACTCCTCATAATGTTAATTTGAACTTGAAACACTAACCATAAAATTGGATAAAACAGCAAAATAGCTTTCTATTATCTGCATAAAGCTGCGAATATCGTAAAAGCATGATAATAAGACTGTTTCATTTAAAAATATGGATTATTAATCAGGAGTAAGGTGCAACTAACCTGGTATTTATTTTCGCCGATACGCGCAGCAGTCAACGATTTTCCATCAACTTCCGCGTACAGTGCATAGTTTTCAGGGAGAGGATTATCGCATTTCAGAGTAAACTCTGTAATGTACGCTATTTGTGTTACAACTGTTGCATCTAAACTGGTGAAGGAAGCTGCTTCAACTTGAGGATTTTGGCAGCTCTGTGCAAGCGCTCCGCTGAATGAAACGAGGGCGATAATAGGAATTAAATATTTTGTGACCATTTTGCAGTCTTTTCTCTTTACACTTTGTAACTTTAAAACTTGTAATAAACTAAATTTTAACTACTATTAATTGTTACTCGGCAATTTGTCGTCCACGTACCAATATCGCGTTCTGAAATCACTCATAATGTGATAGTGAAAGTTTCTTGTCAAAATCACGGTACGGGCATCGTTGTGGTTACAAATAAAATAATTTCAGCTTGTTCTATAATTTTATTAGATTTTTCTATGTTTCAGATTTTTCAAATAGATATAAAATACATTAAATTAGATTTTCTTATAAAAATATGTTCCATAATATGATTACAATGTGAACAAAAACAGTGTTTCGAACGGATTTCAAAACGTCGACGGTGACGTGTGGCTAAAATGCCAAACGACGTGACATGACAGCTCAGTTTACCCCGGTAACTCACATGCGCAAAACATTCTGAAATGTACGAATCTTTGCAAGCATGTGACCTGGCCGTTAGAAATCCATTCGTGATCTAGGCCGATATTATGTATATGTATACATTTTACTATGTATACTTATTTTAAGGCATTGAAATAAAGAAATTTATTATCATTATTATATGCAAATGCGTTCGTATCATTCGCGTACCCATTTGCGGTTCTTCCAACAAATGTTTACGAATGCCTCAGCCTTGCTTGGGAGTACTCTCTAGTTTTTTGTTATTTTTTTAATTATCAATTTGTTTTCCAAATTTTGTGAAGTATGGACAGTCAAGATGATTTTATTAGTAATATTATTAACTAAATAGAATGAGAGAAGTAACAAAACCAAAAACTTGAAAATAAAAAAATACGTAAAAAAATAAGCTAAACGGTTTGTTTTTAATATAAAGATGATTATGATGTAGATAATTTACTGAATGCTCTAAAATGAATCGGGTGGTCCTAGGTGTAAGTCATCACACCACTCTCCTCATCAATCTAGGACTATGACAAGACAAAAAAATTAAATCTTTTGGCGTAGCGTAATCTAAGTAAATAATTATGTAAATAAATAGTGATACTAGTGGATATCGGCTATCGTGCTAAAAAGTGCCTCATGTCCTTTCCCGGGACACAAACTAAACCGATTTAGATGAGATTTGGTATATACCAAATCTCATCTCAATCGGCGGCAGACAGACAGACACATTTTCGCATTTATAAAATCAGTATGGATATTAGTATGGATAGTGGTTGACTTGATAGAAATTTCACGCGCCTAGATATTTTGTTTTTTGTCTAATCAATGCTCTATAATTATGGATTACAAGAGTGACTTGATGACTTTTATTGTATTATCTACATCATTATCATATTTATTTTCAATGATAATAATAATAATAATATTTATACACTCACACCTACTAACTAGCCCAAAGTAAGCATCATTAAGAGTTTGTGTTATGGATACTAGATAACGGAGAAATAATGATAACAATATGTATATAAATATAAGAAATATTCTAAATAAACATAGAAACATCCATGACTCGTAAACAAATGCTCGTACTCATCATACAAAAAAATAAAAAAATAAAATAAAAATCATTCATCATTCAATAAAATCGTTTAACTTAAGTAAAAAAATACTTTTAAAAATCAGTATTGCTTTGCGATACCGGTGTATCCGTGTGAAATACCTAATGCTCTCCGTACTATGTAAGAAAGAATATGTCTAAAAAGGTCCGTTACCTTCACAATCGTGAGCCGAACTGGTTGCACGAATTTGTGGCAGACTACCGAAGATTTAAGGTTCGTGCACCTATATGTGCGTCGAAAAACCGACAGCTTTAAATATAACCTCCTTCTTTTTGAAGTCGGTTAAAAACCGTGAATGTAGCGACAAGTTTGCATGCTCCCTAGCGTAGCGTTTTATATTCTCTTTGGCTCCTACACATGCATTCGTGCGAAGTTGCGCGTGTCAAACGTGAGTCACCGGTATTAGAAGGTACGTTCAGTGAGTAGAAAGATGCGTTCACTACCTTTTGAAAAATAAGACTCGTTAGTTACTTAATTCCCCAGAAATCAGACATACCGATTTCTTAAAAAAAACGGTAACCATAGACCTAATTGATGCTGAAAACTAAGTAGTTACGCTAAAATTAGACAGTATTTTGTCTCTATTTTACTCTCAGAGGGCCTAGACAAGATGCCATTTGACAATCGCTATCGCTAAATGAAAAATGTATGGGATTTAACATTAAGTATAGAAAGTCGTTCGATGTCTCATGTCAAATCCCGTATTCATCGTTCTTTCTTTACATAAAATTATTGCTAAAATTGTATAAAAAATGACAGAAGAGGCGGGTAATAAATAAAAATGCTTTGTAATATTAATTTTGATAGTTTTCTTATCATACTTTAAAGGGTTGTTAGCGAGCGTGGAGTATAAATAAGTCATCGGTGTGGAAAGTCTTATTTACGGGCGGTCAGTGCGCATCGAACTATAGGCTTCGGCGACCACTTACCATGACTGCTACAAGTGTACCTATAATAAAATGATAGAAGAGGCGAGTTTAAATAAAAATCTTGGGTAATATTTATTTTGATAGTTTTCTTAACATACTTTAATCCGTAATAAAGGTTGTTAACGGGCGTGGAGTATAAATAAAAGTCATCGGTGTCGGTAAAGTCCTATATTACGGGCGGTCAGCGCGCGCCACTATAGCCTTCGGCGACCACTTACCATGACTGCTAAAATTGTATATAAAAATGATAGAAAGGGGGGGTAGTAAATAAAAATCCTTTGTAAATTTATTTTGATAGTTTTCTTAACATACTTTAATCCGTAATAAAGGTTGTTAACGGGCGTGGAGTATAAATAAAAGTCATCGGTGTCGGTAAAGTCCTATATTACGGGCGGTCAGCGCGCGCCACTATAGCCTTCGGCGACCACTTACCATGACTGCTAAAATTGTATATAAAAATGATAGAAAGGGGGGGTAGTAAATAAAAATTCTTTGTAAATTTATTTTGATAGTTTTCTTAACATACTTTAATCCGTAATAAAGGTTGTTAACGGGCGTGGAGTATAAATAAAAGTCATCGGTGTCGGTAAAGTCCTATATTACGGGCGGTCAGCGCGCGCCACTATAGCCTTCGGCGACCACTTACCATGACTGCTAAAATTGTATATAAAAATGATAGAAAGGGGGGGTAGTAAATAAAAATCCTTTGTAAATTTATTTTGATAGTTTTCTTAACATACTTTAATCCGTAATAAAGGTTGTTAACGGGCGTGGAGTATAAATAAAAGTCATCGGTGTCGGTAAAGTCCTATATTACGGGCGGTCAGCGCGCGCCACTATAGCCTTCGGCGACCACTTACCATGACTGCTAAAATTGTATATAAAAATGATAGAAAGGGGGGGTAGTAAATAAAAATTCTTTGTAAATTTATTTTGATAGTTTTCTTAACATACTTTAATCCGTAATAAAGGTTGTTAACGGGCGTGGAGTATAAATAAAAGTCATCGGTGTCGGTAAAGTCCTATATTACGGGCGGTCAGCGCGCGCCACTATAGCCTTCGGCGACCACTTACCATGACTGCTAAAATTGTATATAAAAATGATAGAAAGGGGGGGTAGTAAATAAAAATTCTTTGTAAATTTATTTTGATAGTTTTCTTAACATACTTTAATCCGTAATAAAGGTTGTTAACGGGCGTGGAGTATAAATAAAAGTCATCGGTGTCGGTAAAGTCCTATATTACGGGCGGTCAGCGCGCGCCACTATAGCCTTCGGCGACCACTTACCATGACTGCTAAAATTGTATATAAAAATGATAGAAAGGGGGGGTAGTAAATAAAAATCCTTTGTAAATTTATTTTGATAGTTTTCTTAACATACTTTAATCCGTAATAAAGGTTGTTAACGGGCGTGGAGTATAAATAAAAGTCATCGGTGTCGGTAAAGTCCTATATTACGGGCGGTCAGTGCGCGCCGGGCGGCGTCTTGGCGGGCGAGGCGGGCGGCGGCGCGCTCCACTCGACGCCGTCGCCCTCGTACTGCGTGTTCTCGAGCCGCGTTATCAGTCGCTCGTCTTCGTCGCCGAACTCTCCGCCCATTAGCGACGGCTCCCCGACCACCATTACGTCCTGTGGGCAAGTGGCCGATGTTGAAACTTTTGGCTTCCTAGGAGGGTGAGTGGCGCATTGGTTTGAGCGCTCTTTGAGCGTTTCGGGTTTGCCTGGCGATGATGATTCGTATCGAAACGCTTTATTTACACCTGGACTAATTAGTATTGTAGAATGTACTAGTTCTTTAAATTAACTATTACTTTAAATAAAATATTTGTATAAGGTTGGATATAGCGGTCGTATAATGTAACATAACAACTGAGTGTACTGTACCTATATGTCACAAATAAACAACCTTATTCTTAAGATTTAGCAACGTACCAACAAAGTAGGTCATTATCATCATTACCAGCCTATAAATGTTCCTGGGCACAGGCCTTCCTACATGGGAGAAACATATGAAGTTTGGGCCATAATACCACGCTGGCCCCATGCGGGTTTGTAGGTTAAAGCGGTTGCAGGAACAACCGGGACCAACGGCTTAACGTGCATGATGAAGCACGGAGGAGCTCGAGATAACAAACTTTGATTGACCCATCTCAGATTCGACCATGGCGAAAATACGCCACCGAGCTTCACGTTCGATATATAAAAAAAAGAAAATTTTTAGTAACCCTCGGCCTCATTAGGTAATCATCTTTCTAACACCAACTCATTGAGACTTTATATATCACGCTATATCTGCTGTAAGTTTCCGAAGAATAAAGCATCCCGCAGACTTTTTGATAGTATAGGATCAACTCAAGGTTAGTATGTTATGGGAATGTTACTAATTGCAAATCAATCGGATCTGAGAAAGTTGGTATAACCCTTTTCTCATGTAGAAAATGAGGTGATAGTCATTAAACGGTTCATATAAGTATTATAGGTAAGAACCATCCTAATCACGTCAGTTTTCAAAACCAAAAAAAAACAAATTAAAATTGGTCCATTCGTTTAGGAGCTATGCCACAAACCGATACATAGACAGACACGTCAAACTTATAACACTCCTTTTCGTCTGGGGTTATAAACAAAGCAACTTTCGCCATGGTCGATCCTGTGATGGGTCAATCAAAGTTTGTTATCTCGCGCTCCTCAGTGCTTCGTCGTGCACGTGAAGCCGTTGGTCCCGGCTGTTACTGCAACCGCTTTAACCCACCAACCCGCATTGGGCCAGCGTGGTGGTGTTATGGCCCAAACTCCTTCTGTGTTTCTCTCATGTAGGAACGCCTGTGCCCAGCAGTGGGACGTATATAGGCTGGTGATGGTGATGGCGATGATGATGATGACAGTTACATTATGCTCGTATAATGTCAATGATGAATTAACAGTCATAATTTTAGAGATCGGATATTCGGATGTACCTATATAATTTATGTATATCTAAAGCTAAGATGTTGGCTATTATGGAAACCACTTTTTTTGTATCGGAAATATTCCGCAATCCCGGGATCAACAAAAAGTGGACATACCTATTCTGTGAGATGTAATGAGCCCGATATGACTTGGATTACAATTGACAAATGACCTAGCTACGACGTAAAATTACTATTGTTTTCCTTACTTATAAAGTCAGTTAAAAAAATACTTTAGGTAAACAGGTAATGCATCCGAATAACATCCGATCTCTATATTTCGTTTAATCCTCGATAGATGGCGTTAGTGGTTGTGTGAATCGCAACACGATTTATTGCTATACAAAATGTAATTTCAAAATGAGAAATTGAGCGCTTTTCAAATAATCGTCTTCTGATTTCGTTGTACGAATTAGGAATTGTGCCATAGCACCACCACGCTGGCCCAATGCGGGTTGGTGGGTTAAAGCGGTTGCAGGAACAACCGGGACCAACGTGCCATCCGAAGCACAGAGAACCTCGAGATAACAAGCTTTGATTGACCAATCCCAGGATCGACCATGGCGAAAGTTGCTTTGTTTTTCGTATGGAAACTAGAGCGCTGAAACCAATACGCCACCGAGCTCCTCATATTGCATATCAACAGAAATACTTCTTTCAGAAAAATATTCCAATTTTATAGCACAAAGTTCGATTAGACACAATTTTGAAATTAACGCAGTAAAAATCTTGACAGTCGCTAGTCATTAAACGGCGCCAAAAACTTCTTTGTTTTTTAATCATCTGTGGCAGTTTTTAGCGGTATTTAATGGTATCCGTGACGGTTATCACGGTTATTATGACATTAGCTAATTTAATGTAGACCAGAAGCTGCTTCAATAACTTTTATATAGGATTTATAGCGTTAGTCTAAATAAAACAAGAAAGAAAGAAGTTTAGTTACTCGATTCTTTGTCGAACTTCCAAAACTTGGAATTCTTTGCAGCACATGTGTTCCCTCCTTCCTATAACATGGATTCCTTCGAAAGAGGAGTGAAAAGGACGGGCCGGCAAGGTGGAGGCGGCTAGAACAGTGTGCTTCAAGCTGCACTAGCTGTCTCCGCATATGGACTCTTCTTACTGCTTCACATCATGTGGTGTAGTCATTTGCTGAGCTTTGCATGATAAAAAAACATATAATTTCTGTTTACCTGGGAGGCGAGGCTGAAGTTAGGTCCGGGCGATCGTTTCTTGGCGGGCGCGGGCGGTGCGGCGTTCGCGCCCGCGCTACCTTTGCGCTTGCGTCGCTTGCTTGCGGGTCGCTGTGATTCTATGACAAAAATTGTATCTGTCAGCTCATGCAATAGAAATGCAGTTTTTTTTTAAGTTCTACCTCTAAAACCGAACCAAATACTACCCAAACCAAACCAAACTATCAAACAAACAAAAAAAAAAGTCATACACTCACACCTATTATCTAGCCCAAAGTAAGCATGATTAAGAGCTTGTGATATGGTTACTAGATAACGGAGAAATTATGATAATAATATGTCTACAGGGTGGTGCCGTCAATACGACAATAAATTGAAACATGGGCTATATTATTCGATAGATATTAAAATATAATATTCCTTTATATGTATATGTATTTACTTATATACACCTATTACCTACATCCTGTAACAAATCAAATTCCTCTTATCCTCTATTCCAAATTCCGCTATCCGTTTTCAATAATTCTATTTCCCAACCTTTTCACATCGACACTGGCAAATAGTTAATACTCTATTGCCAAGGCGGGGAAAAAATGGTTTGCCACTTTCAAAAACATCTTCATTTGATTTTTATGACATTTGTATGAAATAATATAACACTGGCTGCATCATTTTATAGAAATGTCATGAAATTATCCAATGAATAAGATGTTTTTGAAAGTGGCAAACCATTTCTATGAACTAATATAGGCCATGTTCTAATTTACTGTCGTATTGGCGGCACCATCCTGTATAAATATAACTCCTACCTTCTTAATAATAATGATATTCAAAGACACACCTATTACATATCTATTCTTAATTTTATTTTTAACTCCAAAGTTTACTACTTGACTTCCGACGCCCGGGTGGATGTAGGTTATCTCGCCAAAAAGTAACCTAATGAGTCCTTTCTCTAGGTGTAATCTATTTTCATGTCAAAATTTATTTAAATCGGTTCAGCGGTTTAGGAGTGAAAACGTAAAAAACTAGATGTTGTGATTTCAGCCGTGAAACAGTTCGCTGTGTTTCGGATTGAAGGGAAAGGTAGCCAGTGTAATTACTGGGCATGGACGGCATTTCATCTTAGGACTCAAGATGACAACGCACCTGCAATACCAAGTGATTTTCCCTTGTAATTGCAGGTGTATAGGCGGCGGTAACCGCTTACCATCAGGTGGGCCGTCATCAGCTTGTTTGTCATCTAGTTGTATAAAAAAAATGCATGCGTCTTTTTCCTTCATATCCTTAAATTCCGGGATTAACAAAAGAGATGTTTCAAAAATGTATGGAGACCCGGCCAGGTCTATGTACCTACACACTATTCCATATTGTCATAGTGAATAACGGTGAAATCGACAAAAAATTTCAACTTTTGTACAAACAAATTATGAATGAAAACGAATTATTAATATTTTTCGCGGATTCTGGAGATTTTTCCTGTTTTTTTTTGAGATACTGTGCATTTACTTGGCCGGATATGAAACATCTTCTTTAAGTGCATATACCGTGTTTTTTTTGTATTACACCCAAGTCAGAAAGCCCACTGAGGGCTCAGACACTTCAGACAATCAAACTGAACAACTTAAATTATGAACAGCTCTGAATTCGTGATAAAACAAACCCCAAGGACTCGGCTGTCAAACCAATGAAAAAGCAAGGTATATTTAACCCGATTGAATACTAATAGTGAAAGTTGCCTTCTCACAACGTAATAAGGTTGGTTATTTACTTATAAAAATATCTAAACTAGAAAAAATTCACGCCCTGAGACGGGAATCGTACCCGCGACCTTTCACAGTCCGGGCGACTGCTCTAACCATCTGAGCTACCAATGACTTGGGATAACCCTGTGAAATTCTTCTAGTCTATCTGTATTCGCGTTATAAGCTAACGTCCACCCTACAATGTCGAAATGTTCTATTTCAACATCCGGAACGAGTATTTTTACAAATATCTAAGATTCGGTTAAGTTTGGGCATTGCTTCCAAATATTCTTAATTTTCATTTAAAGGAAAAATTTTAAGGATTGTGAAAGGTCGCGGGTTTGTTCCCCGCGTCAGGACGTGTAATTTTTCTAGTTTAGATATTTTTGTAAGTAAATCATTTTTCAAACATTTAAATGTTAAAATGAAAATTAAGAAGGTTGGTTATCTTTATTTTTATTATCAATGACTTTTTCAAAGTGAATCCAAAACAACCATATTAAGTTGTAACAAGCGTGCGAGTGAAATGCCATTAATTTAATGTGAATATGCATCCGAAAAGTTTTGCGATCCCGTAAACCCGGGACTTTGTTTTTCAAACCGCTTCCACATTATCTTAGAAAAAATTAATTTTGAATAAATATGCATCTTAATAGCTATACAATCCCGTAATCCCGGGATTTAATTTTTAATAAAAATATTCTAAAAAGCCACTTCCACATTATCTTAGCCAAACAAAACTTGACTTAAGCCTTAACAGGATATCAGGATAGTCACTCTATAATGATTACTGCGTTAATTGCACACATGCAAACACACACACACTGTAACGCAGCACTGGCCTTACGAGTTTAGTTGCGAGTTAGTAATTAGATATTCTCATGTTATAACTTTCATAAAAGTATCATAAATATCAAAAATATCTAAAAAGCAGATTCTACTGACCGTTCAAATAAAGAATAGGATTGTGCCGCCTTCTTTGTATTTTGCCCTAACGCTATAATGCGAGAGCAAGACGTATACATCTACATATACAAATACATCTATAGTATCTTAACCGAGAGCCTGGAATAATCTCACAGAGCATAATTTTCTCTCTTTCTCTCTCTCTGCCTCGATATAAACAACATTCACGAGGTATCGCCTTAAGTGTAGTTTTTTAAATTCAACTAGCGCAGAGGGCCTAGACAAGATGCCTTTCGATAATCGCTATCGCTAATTCAAAAATGTTATGGTATTTGACATTAGCCCTCGATCGACCTTCGATTATAAATGTCAAATCCCATACATTTTCTGTATAGCGACAGCGATTGTTAAATAACATCTTGTCTAGGCGCTGTGGTCTGCTCATATTTTTTATCGATACAAACTGCACTAGCCTTGAGTCATTTGCCGTGCTTTATATAACAATAATAAAGATAAAAAGTTTAAAAAAAATACATTGTTTGATTAGGGTCTAAAAACCGGAGTCCCTGTGAGTCCATTCCTGCTTGTAATAAGCCAAGTGACTACAACCAATCCAATTCCCTATTTTACTGGGGTAATATTAATAAAGGATGTTTTCAATTTACTATTTAAAGTGGCAGGTTGCGATAACTGACCAGGTGGCGCCACCATCCTCTGCCACTTCTGGAAGAGCGTCGTCTTGAGGCAGTCGCGAGGGGACAGCGCGTACGCCTTGTGTCGGGACATTAGCTCTTGCATCGGCTCCAATATTACGCATAACTGGAAAAAGACGCATATGATTCATAAATTCTCACTCACTGGATACACTTTAGATTCGTGTGCGGAATATTGTTATGGGGCAATAATAGTACCGACCTACAAGACTTATTTATACTGCAAAAGAAATTATATTCAACATTGGCCAAATGATATCATGTAAACCATTGTAAAACGTAACATTCTTACTGTGCCTTGCCTCTAAATATTGGAATCTAGCAAATTTATAAAAAAAAAACACATGCATCTAAACTCTGCTATTACTAATATTAAACGTAATGACAGATATAAAAATAAATTAATCTCCCAACAGGTAAAACTCTATAACTAGTCAGATCAGGATGTAAATATAATAATATAATAATAAATATTTATAATAATATTCCCAATAAAATAAAAGATATTTAAACAGGGAAAGGTAGCCAGTGTAATTACTGGGCATGGACGGCATTTCATCTTAGGCCCCAGGATGACAACGCACCTGCAATATCAAGTGATTTTTCCTTGTTATTGCAGGTGTCTATAGGCGGCGGTAACCGCTTACCATCAGGTGGGCCGTCGGCTTGTTTGTCATCTAGTAGTATAAAAAAAAAAAAAAAAACAATAAAGCCATTTATAAAAAATCAAAAAACGTATCTCTCTAAAAAGCATATAACACATTAAATGAGTGCTTTGCAGATAAAGATAAATAATAAACTTATTACGATTGAAATGTAACATTCTTAAGTGTCTCTCTATTATATTAATGAAAGAATCTTTTACCACCATAATGTACCATGTGACCAGCAATAAATAAACAAATTCTACATTCTTATCAAATGTTATTCTATAGTCTTATCAAATTATATCATCGACTAGCCAGGCGGACTTAAATAAGCCCTACCACCAACCAAGCCAAACAGAAAATTTCAGCACCACGGAAATCGAACCCCGGAAATCTAGATCTAAGGTAAGTGGTCTCAACCGGTACACTACAGTGGCGGTAAAAAGAGTGTAAGGCCTCACCCTGAGGTAGTTGAGCGTGGAGTTAGTGATGCCCTGCCTGGTGATGTTCTTGGCGAGCTGGTCGAGCGCGGCGTGGTCGGGCGGGTGCACCGCCTGCCGCGGGATCAGCTCCCGGTGCGCGCGCACCGCCATGTGCCACGACTTGATGCGCATCAGGTCGTCGAACGTGAACTCCAGGATCAGTCTGCCCTCGGTGCACACCTGTGAAACACAAAAATGAAATCATGTATCTAGTGAAAGTTTGCAATGTGCGGAGTATTTGATATCAGCCTACCCTCGGGTCATGTCATACCTTCAAAACGCAACATGTCTAATAATTCGAGAGAAAAATTAAGAGGCTTTAAGTAGCACGGCTTTTAATCATCATCATTTCTGCAAAGAGACGCCACTGAAGGGCTTAGCTTAGGCCGATGGTAATAAGAGTTTAGATGCATAAGGAATTCAGGCTAGTCTAAACAATTGTCAGAGGATTTTCCAAAATTAATAAATAATTGGAAGAAATAAATTAGTCACCCCGATTCCTATACGTGGGTTCGGTTCCAGCACAATGACAGGTTATTTTTTATAGTTAAGACATTTTACTAAATATTTTTCAAACATAGGTACCTATATATTAAGTGTAGATCGTATATTTAGATGCATATTTACCTAAAAGTTGGCTTAAATAGAAAGGATAATTTTATTTTAAAAAATCCCGCGATACCGGGAACAACAAATTTAAGTATATATGCTAAGCCCGATTCAACTCTGCCAACTGCCAACGCTGTGTTTACCCAAAGAAGTTGGTTATTTTTTGGCTAAGACAATGTGGAAGAGGCTTTCTGGAGTATTTTTTATTAAAAAAAAATTCCGGGATTATGGGATTGCATGACTGTTTGAATATTTATTTAATACAACTAGATGACACACAAGCTGACGGCCCAAGTGGTGATAAGTGGTTACCGTTGCCTATAGACACCTGCAATGACAAGGAAAGTATAACTTAGTATTATTGCAGGTGTGTTGTCATCTTGTGGCCTAAGATGAAATGCCTTTCATGCCCAGTAATGACACGGCTATCTTTCCCTTCAATCTGTAACACAGCGAACTGCTTTATGGCCGAAATAGGAAGAGATCGGTGGTGTTCAGACGACCTTCCATACGGGCCTACCACCTAGTATATCATTTAGGTATTTGTGTGGCCGGTGTGACATTAAAGTGCAAGAATGGCGCCCACGTACCGGAAAGAGCAAAGCCGGATGGCCTCCCACTAGGTGGACAGACGACCTAGTCAAGGTCGCGGGTAGACGTTATAGGCAGACTGAGCAGAACCGATCCACTTGGAAATCGATGGAGGAGGCCTTTGTTCAGCAGTCGACTTCATAGGCTGGTATGATGATGATGACAGACAGACAGACAGACACAGTCTGACAGACCGAAAGACAGATCGACAGACACACCGGTAGACAGACCGGTGGTACGTAAATCCAGACAAGACAGAGAGACAAACATTATGACATTGTTAGTTAATATTATTTTATTTGATAGACCTTAAGATAGCTCCTTCGAATCGTCAAAAATCCCGTAGCCTATAGAGGCTTGTAGCACCTTGGGCACTACTCATGCGTTGTTATCGTAGCTATAGACGCTCGTACCACCTTGGTATAATCATGTATATGGGATTTTTGACGACTAAAAGAGCTTTTTGGCCTAATTGAATAAAGATATTTTAATTTTCATAATGATTTGTATAAATTGACGACCGCCTGGCCGAGTGGTCTGTACCCCAGGCTACTCGGTCAAGAGGTCCCGGGTTCGAATCCCGGTAGGAACAAATGTTTGTATGATTAATACGAACATTTGTTTACGAGTCATGGATGTTTATATGTTCATTTAGTATATTTCTAATATTTATATACATATTATTATCATTATTTCTCCGTTATCTAGTATCCATAACACTAGCTCTTAATGATGCTTACTTTGGGCTAGATAATAGGTGTGAGTGTATAAATATTATTATATTATTATGTTTACTTCTATTTTTATTTTCTCTCATTTCTGAGGTATTTTCCAATTCCACGCGGGTTGATACCAAGCGTGAGTAGAATAATGCTGTGTGTCAGAGTGGTGTATTATTATTATTATTATTATTAATTGTTGAGTGTCAATACTAACTTTTGTGAACATAGGCTTCCCATGGTGCGTGACCATCGTACAATGGTCGCAGTCTAGCGTGATGCTTGTGTTGTGGAAGGACTCCTTGGGCTGTCGCATCGTGTAGTACAACTCTGAGACTCCGCCCTCGTATATACTGCGGAAGTACCGCGGTATTAAGGTCCTTCCTATTGCTGGAAAGAGACAGAGAATATTGGAATTACTACACGAAATTATGGTATGGCTGTGCGTTTTATGGCGATACCACGTGGACGTTGTTTCGGCCGAGACAGAGAGGGATATAGATACGATTTCTTAGCGCGAGGAAAAAAGAATACAATAGCGTGCGCGAACGTAACGTACAAATAAAGTCAAAAAACATTTTTTATTAATCCATCAAGCGGCGTTATCACACCGGAGGTCTATGACAACTGAAAAATCAATTGTGTCTGGGATCTCATGCCTGTGGGGTTAAAAAACTAAATGATTATTTTAAAAAATCTTTTGATATTAATTATTATTGGTTATTATTGAATTCAATTTCTTTGATGAAAAATTAAAGAAAAAAAATTAACGACTTCAAAAAACTGAAAAGGATAAAATAATTTAATTAAAGTAGGTACTCATTGCCTAGAAACATATTTTTTGGAGTCGGTGCTTCACTTTCTATTGTTTTTGAAATGAAAACAAATTAGCACCAACTCCAAAAAGTATGTTTCTAGGGGATGAGTAGGTACCTACTTTAATTAAATTATTTTATCCTTTTCAGTTTTTATAAGTCGGTTTTAATTTTTTTTACAATTTTTTTTTACAATTTTTAGTGATAACTTTATAAGGTCGAAGCTAGATGGGTGACCGTCATCTTATATTGTTTCCTACTATCGTATCGTTTCACTAAATAGTTATAGGAAAGCAAAAATTCGTAATTTCGCATACGTAGACGACTTAATGATTTCAGTTTATTTTATTTAAAACCAAAGTACCCAACTGATTTTGAAAAAATTTTTTTTGGAATAAATGGCAGCTATTCCGCATCGAACAAAAAAATAATCACGTAAATCGGATCAGTAATCTCGGCGTAATCGATGTACATACATAGAAAAAAAAACATACCATAATTAAACATAATAATATACATCTTAACAATATTTATTTTTATTAGTATGCATATGTGTATTATCATGTTATTCTATATTTTAATTTTTAAAGTAGTTGTTTTTGTGCAAAAATGTATTCAATCATTTTGGACTCAACTTTCCGGTTCACTGGTAGAGAATGCCTAATGGCATTAAGACCGCACAATTGTAATTAAAGTTTTTTTGTGCAATTAAAGTTGAACATTAATTGGACAAAAAAACTTTAATAAATGAATAAATAAATAAAGTAATTTTTCATACGTTACACTAATAAAAAGTTCCGTTATTATTAGTGTAACGAAACACAAAATAAAATGTCATTCCTTTCGCCTGAGGGAACTTGTAAATATCATTTAAATTCATTTTTACTTTAATTCTGTATCCGTGGGTTTTACAGAGTAATAAGTAAATTGGTATGAGATGATTTTTTTTTAATTTTTTTTTCATTGAATTGTTTTTTCTGCACAAGCTACAGAATCTGGCATTGTCTCCATTTAACCATGAAGACGAAGTGGTTGCACTCGTGTAGCCACATAAGAAGTATTTCTAGATAATTAAATAAGATAAGTATCAAGTTTTCATCAACTCAAAACTTAAATGTTTCTAAACAACATTTTTTACAGACTCATGTCCGTTTTCACTAACCATTCCCTAGGCCCTAGGCTTAGGTGACTCCTAAGGTCGTCTGTCTCTTTCTATCTTCTTTAGATAGACAGAGATAAAAAGCAAATGTTAGTGAAAACGAGCATCAGTGTCAAAACATCAAATTTGACATTTGCACTACCTGATTTTCGTGAGCGGCGTTAGCACGGCTTAACGTCACATAACTCTCGTTGACACGAAAACGTTCATCATTTCAGTTCATTTGTAAGCGCTCTATCTGCGCAAATTGTGCATTTTGGACTGTAGGGATTCATCAGTTGTAAAATTCCGAAAATTCAGCAACAATTTTGAATGCAACCGCGATTGAAACGTTCCGGTTCGACAGTTTCAGTGTTATTTATATTCTAGGTATGGCATATGAGAGCTTTGGTTTTAGACTTAGTTTTAGAAACAAAACTGAGTTAGGTACTTACTGTATCTCTTAGGTCCATCTTCTAAACAGAAAGTGAGGGTGAGTGTCGCGTCGTCTTCAAAAAACTCTGTCGCGAACGCGTCCCACCATAAATTATCTGAGTCCTGGAAATCAGAAAAATAATAATTTATTAATGACAAAATTGCACCAAAATTACAATTAGATTTTGTTATAATTAAAAGATGTATCAATATTAAATACCACACCGGCATACCAATGCAATACGTGAAGAATTAAAAAAGGCATGGTTGTATGGGCATTAGGCCCCTTTGCTTTCTCTTTAATGGAGAGAACTAAACAACAAACAGCACTCACGGGCGTGGCTGGCGCGTGGTTCGAATTTTAAAAAAGCAACTTAATAAAATGTTGCTACAGTGCCACAAAATTATCTGAACTGGTGGTGAAATTTGGAAATAAGCGTCTTTTTTGAAATGTCATTCTGTCAAATCTATTATTGTGTTTTTTCTTTGTATTGTGGTTTTAGTGTCATATTTAATTCTAAAAGCTCTATCAAGTGACACTATTTAAAAAAGTAATATCATAAAGAATCCAAGACGACTAATACAAGTTTTTTTAACAGTATAAACTACGAATAATCATTCGCCCTGTAATAGGAAGGCAAATGAAACTAAAGCCCATACAGCCATATCTTCAGTATTTATTTATTTCTTCATTTATACCATTGAAATGCTGGTGTCACACATTTAAATGTATCTTGGGAGTATTTGGCGCGAAATATATGATGACAGTCACCATGTTATGCTATTTGATGAGGTGGGTAACCACAAAAAAATTCTCGCCGTCCTTCACACCATAATCATTTTTACTCTATTATTCTTTAAGTTTTACGTCAACACAAACACTTGGTTTATGAAACTACACCAATTTTATAACACAAAGTTTGCTTTGACACAATTTTTAATTATTGTAATAAAAATCTTCTACATCCACAAAATCCCGCGCCAGATTTCAATTCCAGGGAAAAAAGAAACAGAAGAAATGGGACGATCGAAACCAAAGACTTTGGCATTGGTATTATAAGAAGAAAAATTCATAAATTTTACACGATGAACAAATGTCAGTATTTCAGACAGTTGCAAAGTTACTCAATGTTTTACGAGGTGAAATTTATTTCGCTAGATGGCGCTAGTGGTAAGTCAAGTCAAAGATAAAGCCCTTTTATTTAAATTACCGTGACAATTCTGAAAAGCTTCTTTCGTGTTGCTTTTGTCGCAAATACCAACAGATAGAAAATGAGATATTCATAGGGTTATTCCAAATTCTAAGTACTTGGTTGTCAGTCCGCTCCAGGAAATGATTTTTTCTAGTATGAATATTTTTCTAGTGCAATCATTTTAGGTATAAAATATTTGAGTTTCATAATCTACTTTCTATAGTTTCTATTTCAGTGCGACAAAAAAGTTTATGACAGAAGCTACTTTCAAAAAGATAAGTAAACCAACCACGAACCTCTGTCCTCTGTTGTAACCGCTTGTTGAGTTCATATACTCTATAGTCTGGCTGGCCGAAATATGGCGCGTGCCGCCTGAAAATAAAGAAAAACAAATTTAAGTTAAATCCGTATGTAAGGTCGTCAGGCAGGGTAGGTAGGTAGTACCGCCGTCTTTCTCATATCGAGCTTAAAACAATTTTGCTGTGTTTCGGATTGAAGGGAAAGGTAGCCAGTGTAATTACGGGGCAAGGAAGGCTTCTTTAGCTTCAGGATGACAACGCAACTACCAAACGGTGGCCACTTAACACCAGGTGGGTTTGCTTATCATCTCGTTGTATAAAAGTTCAATGAATGGTACAGGCGATAGAAATGACGCAGGACAAAATGGCTCCAATCAAATGGAGAGGAAATCGCAGCTAAATAATATTAAAGGTAATGATTCTACACGCTGTTTCATCGTGCACGTTAAGCCGTTCGTCCTAATTGTTAATGCAACCGCTATAGCCCACCAACCCGCATTGGGACAGTGTGGTGATTATGTCCCAAACTCCGCATGTAGGAAGGGCTGTGCCCAGCAGTGGGACGTATATAGGCTGGTGATGATGATGATGATGGTGAATGCACTGAAACGTGTTCATAGAAAGTTTGGTATTGTGGGCAGGGTTACAAGTCCCCTAGACATCGTTGCACCATCATGATTGTTGAATTCTTTAACATTTTTCGAAATGTAGCTGGGCCCATAATGATATAAAAACTCTCAATATGAATACAAATAGGATAGCAGTCATATAATCAATATTATAGTAATATTCACTTCACACACTCACACCTATTGAGTTACATACTCAAAGTAAGCATAATTAAGAGCTTGGTGTTAAGGATACTAGAGGAAGTGTACCGAATATAGAATACGTCCCTGTTCTCAAATCCCATACATTTCCTATTTAGCGATAGCGATTGTCAAAGTCATATTTTCTTCTCCAAAATGCAGCCCAGCCCAGGGTTCAGCAGTTTGAGTAGTTTATGTGTGACTAAATAAATATAGACTTTTCACTGTAGGCGACGTGTATTTATCAAAAACTCAATTTCAAACCATAAAAGTGGAACTCACAGATAAGGATTCATTTGATGACAAACCTATTTATGTCGATGTCGTCTCACTCCCACGCACATGGTTGAAATTAATAATTATAGCCTTGAGCAGCAGAGAAAGTGATTAAAAATGATTATAATGAGAATTAAAAAAAAATAGGTTCAAAACTCAATTTTAAAATTCAAATCGAAACGCTAGTTTTATTTTATTAGTATTTAAGTATTCAGCCAAATTAATCAGATTAAGAAATGAGGATACATATTACATTTTTATTAATGAAATGAAATGCTGGTCGTTAGTCTCGCTAAAGTTCAAAAACGGCTTGACCGATTTAAATTATTCTCTTTTGGTTTTGTTACCTTCAGTACAGGGGTGGTTTAAAAATAAAATTAATAGGGAAAAACCTAAAGAAAATTTTAAAAATAATAATCCAAAAAAGGGTAATTTAGTACTCATTTCTTTCATCACCACTTCGGGTTACTTTTAATAGATGACGTTCGTGGCAGACAAATGGAGTATCTATATACTTTCTGCAGTCAAGGCAGTTCTTAATATTTTGTGAAAATAGCGCCGCCAATCGTAGCGCCGACTTTTTTTTATACTACTAAATGACAAACAAGCTGACGGCCCACCTGATGGTAAGCGGTTACCGCCGCCTATAGACACCTGCAATAACAAGGAAAATCACTTCATATTGCTGTTTCACGGCTGAAATAAGAAAGGCGGTGGTACCTACCCAGACGATCCTACATACGGGCCTGCCACCTAGACTAAACTTAATTTTAAATATCAGCCATTATCAGTCGACAGCCCAAGAAACATAACCATTTTCAACTATGAGACCGCCCTTAGGTACTCGTAATAGAAGTGGATTTCGCAATGGAGCTATACACTTTAAGTGCTGTCTTCTGTACATGTACAGTCCAACAAAAAAGGGCCAGATTACAGGTGACGTCATTCAACGTCCCTAAAATGGCATATCAAAGTAGCACCATGGAGACTCTTATCATGATTGTATTTGGCGCGTAAGATGCGACGACACCTGCATTTCCATAAAATTGCAGAAAGAACAACATTATCAGACATGGCTTTTGGGCTTGATTCTTTTGCCTTCCCTTTTATAGGGAGAAATAAACCCGACAATCATCAGATTCCAGAGACAATTGATTTTTCAACTAGCCCTCCGGTGGGCCTCCGCCTCCTATACTATGGTGTTGAAAGGACTCGAATCTTCAGAGTCCTTTGGAAGACGACTGAATTCGTCTCGTAAACGAGATCTCAAACTGAGAACTCAGGATTCATTGTAGGAGTTTCAATGTTTAATATGGCTCAATGTTTAAAAATCACGCAATAAAAGACTCAAGGCCTTTGCAACACTACTCCAATTTACGAAAAGCGTAAACAAGAAGTGAAATGACCGCTCACGATACTTTTCCGTTTTTGGGTAATAAATATTTTGTTATGAGTACTTTTTTTGATAACGATTGCTTTTTGAATACCGTAGTTATGCCACCAAAAGCATAACTTTTTTTTCACTTTAAGAAATAAATACATCTAACTAAATCATTTTCACAAAAGTAAAGATAGAATAGGTTATCTTCAGCGTGTACTGTACGCTATCTATCTAGGTGTTCAAGCTAGCGTATCACTTTGACTGTAACCTAACTTTCTCATTATATAATATTTCGATTACTAATTGTACTCCTTTCTTATTTTTTTATGATAACATACGTTCTTGACACCTATTTTTTTAGAGATATGGCTGTGTGGGCTTCAAAATTCAGACCCTTTGCCTTCCCTTTTATAGAGTGAATTTATCAGCCTGTGTCCCTAATGGCTGATTTACACTTGCATTAGTACAGTAGCGAGTTAACTTGCGGTCTTGGCGAGTTAAGTTCAAATTCCCGTCTAATATATATTGTAAAACACTTAGTTATTTTATTAATTCCTTATTTTATTATCAAAGTCTTTCTTACAATTAAATCACACACTGTTCCATAGATTATACTGACTACCATAGAGCTCTAATGAACATTTTGCATAGATTAAATACATATCATTTGTCCCCCTTTTTATTTTTGATTTTACTCTAAAAAATTAAAGAAGCAATCAAAGGTCTAACCTTACTGGTACCTTTTTTATTCTTTCTGATCTCCTAATAGCTGGTACCTCTAATGCGTTACTTAGAGCGTTATTATTAAAATTTCTTACATTTGATCTTTGTACTTCTGAATCAACTACTTCCTCCTCAACAGCCACCCTATCATTTTCAACAATATTATTTTTATTCCATAACCACTGATCATCTTTACCCATATTATAATTAACAACACTTGATTTACAATTTCTAATTGAACTAGCATGAACATATTTATTTACGCCCTTTACTGATACTAAATATCTAATAGGAGACAAACATGCAGATACAGTTCCTTTTACCCATTCTTTTTTGTTGAAACATTTGCACCAAACAAGATCTCCTACCTTAAACTTATTTCTACTACAGTCGTAACTCTCCCCAGAAAAATTCTCTGGTCTTAGTAACTCAAAAGATGATCTAATTTTTTGTTTGTATAAGTGTTCATTTGGAGACTTCCCAGTTGAATTTGGGGTATTCCTATACATAAATAAGAATTTTTGTAGTAAAATTTCTTTGGACAAATTAGCATTTCTAATTTCTAACCTACTCAATGATTTTTTAATTGTTTGAACTGACCTTTCAGCTATACCGTTAGATTCGGGGTGGTAGGGAGGGCTTTTTAATACTTCGACAGCATTATTTTTCAAAAATGTGACAAATTCTATAGATGTGAATGGAGGCCCATTGTCACTCACCAATTCATTTGGTAATCCAATGATTGCAAAAGTTTTACACAATTTTTCAATAACCTGATAAGCTGAAGTACCACTCATAATATGTACATCCATCCATTTTGATTCAGAATCCACTATTATTAAATAATTTACATTCTTCCATACAAAAAAATCTATATGAACTCTTTCGAAATTATGCTTAGTTTTAGGCCATGATATTTTTGAACAACTATTTGTATAATTTCTAGAAGCTTGGCAAATATCACATTTAGCAATCAAATTCTCTATATCATCATTTATTCCAGGCCACCAGCAATAATTTCTTAAAATCATTTTTGTTGGAACAATACCATTATGTGACTCATGAAATTTCTGTAAAATAGGCTCTCTTAATGCTATTGGTACAATCACTCTGTTTCCCCATAACAAACAGTTTTTATCTACCGAAAGTTCAGATCTTCTTACGAAATAGGGTTTCAAATTCTTATTATATACATAACTTTGCCATCCTTTTTTTACATATTCTAAAACTTTGCCTAAATTCGAATCTTTCTGAGTACATAGTGCAATTTCTTTGAAGGACAAAGGACAATCATTATTATCAAAGTTGAAATAGCAGATAGAGTCAATACCATTTGTAGGTTCTTTCAATGGCAATCGTGATAATGCATCTGCATTTCCCAGTAATTTTCCTTTTCTATACATAATATCATACTTATACCCAGAAAGTAACAGTGCCCATCTTTGTATCCTTGAATTTGCAGTAACGGGAATTCTTTTTAGCGGGTCAAATATAAATTTTAATGGCTGATGGTCAGTAACCAAAGTAAATTTTCGCCCATACAAAAATTTATGAAATTTCCTAACGGCAAATATGATAGCCAAAGCTTCTTTTTCGATTTGAGAGTAATTTCTCTGTGCCGTATTTAGGGTACTAGAAGCAAAATATATTGGCTCATTATCAATTTTATGGCTTAATACAGCCCCAACACCATATTCACTGGCATCTGTAGTAACAAAAATTTCTTTAGTACTATCAAAATGAACTAATAGGTTACTATTTATTATTAATTGTTTACTTCTATTAAATACCATATTACATTGTTTTGACCATTCAAACTTTTTATTATTTTTTAGTAGATTATACAATGGTACCAAATTTTCGGATAGCCGGGGCACAAATTTTCCATAGTAATTTATTAATCCTAAATATGACTGTAATTGTGTCACTGATTTTGGAGTTGGTGCTTCCAATATAGCCTTAACTTTTTCTGGTAATGGTTTAATGCCATTTTTCGTGATGACATGTCCCAAAAATTTAACTTCATTACAGAAAAATTGACATTTCTCAACATTCACTTTTACATTGAATTCTCTTAGCCGGTTTAACACTGCTCTCAAATTTTTATAACAAGTACATAAATCACTTCCAAATATGATTAAATCGTCAATATAACATTTAACATTTTTAAGACCTGTAAGTATCTGATCCATCACAAATTGAAAAACAGATGGTCCGCTAGATATCCCAAACTGTAACCTAGTTGGCTGGAATAATCCTAAGTGTGTATTAATGGTTAAGTACTCTCTAGATTTTTCATCAAGCAAAAGTTGTTGATATGCTCCTGATAGATCTAAAACACAAAAGGTACTAGCCCCTGCTAACTCATTAAATATATCTTCTGGCAAAGGTAGTGGGTAATGTTCAGCGTCCAATATTTTATTTACAGTTACCTTATAATCAACACATACTCTAATTTTATTGTTATTTTTCTTAACTACTACAATGGGACTAGCCCACTCACTATGTTGAACTCTCTTTAGAATACCCGCCTTCTCTAAATTTAACAATTCTATCTCCAATTGCTCCTTCATGGCATAAGGAATAGAATATGCTTTATGAAACACTGGAACACACCCATCCTTTAATTTTAGCTTTGCTTTCATTTTCCAAATATATGATGACCGGTCTCTACAAAACACATCCCTATAATTCTCTTTGGTGGAACTAATCATCATATTTTTATCACAATCAACATTACCTATTGTATCTTCATTGCACTTTACGGTTGTAATTTTTTTTGCAAAACCTTTTTTCCACTCTGGATATAATATTGCTAACCAGTCTCTACCTAATAATGGAGAAAAATATTTTTTACTATCTATTATAACTAAATCTAAATAATATTTATTATTATTATTCCCTACTGGAATTGTAATTTTGCCATAAACTGTTAAGTAATCACCAGATACTGTCTTTAACTTATTATTACATTTCACTATTTTATGCTTACTGAAATATTTCTGAAAATCACACATATGTAATACTGTTTTACATGCACCAGTGTCTATTTGCATTTTGATTGTCACAGATCCTAGTCAGATATTTATATATGCTGGACCTTCTTCTAAACTAAAGATGCTTCCTAAAATTTCTTCCTCTTCCTGTTCTTCAACAGTTTGTTCTTGGACGGAATCAACAAACTGTACATCTCTATATTTTTGAAATGATTTACCCTTTTGTTTAATTTGCTTATTAAATCTACACTTCACAGCAATATGTCCTACTTTTTTGCATACAAAACATGTTAGTGATTTTTTGAAACAATTTTCCGGTTTATGACGTCCACCACAACGGGTACAATCAAATTTAATATTATACACAGCTGTGCTTGTACTTGGTTGCATGCCATATACATCTTTTTCTGCATTATCGTAGTTTATGGCTAGATTAATAGCCATCTCAAACGTCATTGAATCCGCTTCAGTGAGCAAGCGTTTTATCAGCTGTTCATTTGATACACCACATACAAATTTATCCCTAAGTGCTTGATTTAAGAAGTGACCAAAGTCGCAATTATTTGCTTTGGTTCGGAGTTCCAAAACATATTCTTTGATTGACTGACCATCCTTTTGACAAGATTTATAAAAATTATAACGTTCGGCTATAACCGACTTATTTTTCTCGAAATGGTTTTCTAATACACTAATAATTTTGGTATATGTCGTTTCGAAGGGTTTTTGTGGTGCTAGCAAATTTTTCAATGTCGAATATGTTTCTGGGCCAATTAGTGTTATAAATAAGGATACCTTCCTTGTGTCTTCCACGTTGTTAACCAGAAAAAATTGCTCCATTCTTTCTACGTAGGCCTCAAAATTTGTGTCCTTATTGAAGTGTTCTATACTTCCTATCATTGTTACACGTTATTTTTTTCTCGTCGCCAATTAATATATATTGTAAAACACTTAGTTATTTTATTAATTCCTTATTTTATTATCAAAGTCTTTCTTACAATTAAATCACACACTGTTCCATAGATTATACTGACTACCATAGAGCTCTAATGAATATTTTGCATAGATTAAATACATATCACCGTCCAAACAATGTTAAGAACTTAACTCGCCAAGACCGCAAGTTAACTCGCTACTGTACTTATGCAAATGTAAATCAGCCTTAAGCCATAGAGACCATGACAAAGTGAAGTCAGTAGTGAAGTGAACTGCGACGTGTGTTAAAAAATGTAGTGATTCTATCCTCTTCGGGGCGACTCATAAAATAAAAGGGTGAAATAAACTGTGAAAAACTAAAAATAGACGTATATTGGTAAGTAAGTAATGTTCATTTCTCTTTGGTGAGGCGTTTGTATCAACTATCCATTAACGGCACAGTATTTATTCACTAAAGAAGACTTTTTGAGCTTATGGTACCAGGCACCCATGCCTCGTAAGAACTTTACCTGAAGTAGGGGTCTGGTATCGGATGGTAGAGCGGCGGCGGCGGCGGCGCGTACTCATGGTACTGCAAGTGGTGTGGGTGCGGCGAGAGATGGTGGCCGTACAACTCGCCCTCGCCGCCGAGCGAGCCCAGCGCCACCGGCATGTAGGCCACTTTGTCACCGAGACATCTTTTCTCGTTTACGTGAGAATTGCACTGTTAATTATTACTACTATTGCACGAACTTATAGTTTTGTTTAAAAAAATATATTGCACGAGTTTATTTTTATATTTTATTTAGGTTTATTTATAAATAACACTATCACTATTACTTAGTTATTCTAATAAATAAAATTCTTTTAATTTACTTATTATCTAATAGATTATTAAACACTGTCTTTGGACACTTTGGTTTGTTGTACTACACAGCACTGCAAAAACAATATTACACCCGCAGGCTCGTAAATCATATTCAAGTAAAAATACGTGCGGTCGCGCCGAGCGTGACTGATAAAAAGCATTTCGAATTTTTCGCGCGGGAAGTGTCATCGTACCGTGAAGAAACGTCCTAAATCCTTTATATACTTAGTGTTGACACACGATTGTCACCTCTATGTAGTCGGATTAGAGGCGATAAGCATTTAGATACGATTGAACAGGCGTCGCGCTGGCAACGTCGCGTCAGCTGGCCGCGCTAGTAACGAGTCTCGTTCAGAAAGGTCAACATCGGTTACTATTTTTTTATTCCAGCGACTATTTTTGTTCGCTTTGTTTGTTTTTTTATTATTGATATATCGATTTATGGCCCCGTAATATGCCTAAACTATTGGATAAAGAATGATTTTTTAACAATTTATCCGTATTATGCGAGTAACTTATTAGATTGTGTTGTATCAATTTTCGCACTTAAAAGACTACATCATTTTTATATTTTGCTATCACCACAATATTTTATGAGTATAAACAGCAGTCAACAGGTTATGTAAACATACACCTTTAAATACACTAAGATGACACCAAATAATTTTTGATGTTGAGTTGTTACAGAATTATATTCAGCCCAAAGTAATCCCTCATTACCACAGCTCGAGAATATATAAATTATTCAAAAATAATAAAAAGACTATTGTTTTCACCGCGGCAAGGCCTCGGAACGCACGCGACGTTGCCACTCTGTGCGTTCGCGCCATACTTTTTACTGTTTCTTAGCACATAGAACGCTCATTACGCCGGTACGCACACACCGGCAACGCCGCTTATATTGTTATGTCTGTACATACGTTTACATAGTGCAAGATGTACATTATGTATGTACATTCCGTGAGCTACGGAGCCCGTAGATATGTAGGTGAACTACGACGGTGCCGCGGTACACAAATCAAACAGACTAAAAATAACTCAAAGACGTGTCCATGAAAATTTCCTTTTATGTTTACTCTCTTTATGGATATAAAATTTGACGTAGAACTAGTGATAATATTCAATAGTGTTATAGTGACGTAGCTGTGTAAGTTTTGCGGATAAATACCCTGGTGTGATTTAAAATTCAAAAGTTTATTGCTTTTGAAGGTTTCAATTTAACTTTGTAGCCAATATGATTATTTCATTAAGAATTTATTAATAATTTCTTTTTATGCACTATTATTTAAGAAATATATAATAAACTTTATTAATATTTCATTTAGTCCTCTCGCAATACTAGCACTTACAGTCATATTCTTTTAAATCGTTCATTATGATAGCAATAATTTATTGTTATTTTGTATAAGTTATACGGAACGATGACACTGTCGCTGGAACAAACGCCGCACAGAAAATAGTGGTAACAACACAATAGACGATCACTGCAGTCGATAAGCGGAAACCTCACGAGATTCCGTGGAGATCGCCTTGAGTCGCGTTATCAGATACGCTGATAACCGGGCCAAACAATGCGCGTACACACACAACCCCGCACACGTCAAAAGTAATTATCAGATAACTAACGTGCAGTTGTAAAACAATAAATTAGACACTTGGCGCTCGACAAAAAAATAATTCAGCAAGAAACCGCGGACGTGTAGCATTCCGTCAGTCAACTTGGAATGTGTGTCACGCCGGCGTGTCAATGACTCTGTACTGAGCTAGCACCGCACAATGTACTACACGTAAACAGTAAGGCGGGCACGTGCGCTCGGGAGAACGAGAGCTTCCCGTGAAAATCGCGAACTTAAGGTACTCCTGGTACCGAATACATAACGTCCGATGCACCGCGCGGCCGCCTCGGAACAAGCAAGTGCGCGTAAATATCGCCTATCGGTAACGTTGCGAATCGATAGACAGAAAAAATGCACGCTTACGCTTCCCGCTACCACGGATCGCAATCGACCGATACGTATTTTGAAACTGCAGCCGTGTAAATAGTCCGAAAAGAGAACGCTAGAGTTGCCGGCGCGACGGCGTATACTGCACCTATGTAATCCAATACATAAGAGAAGTGTGCCGCGCTGTGACGGACGAGTGACGAACTGTCAAACCGTCGGCCGGCGTCGGTGGCAGTCGGTGTCAGTCGGACTGCGACACCGCGGCAAGTTCGGATATATTACACGATTAGATTATGTCAGAGTGATTAATAGTAAAAACCGGTTTTTGTCTTAGGTCAATCACATTGGGCGGCTTACAATAGATGAAAATCAAGTTTGACGACGGTCAAGTGGCGATTCTTGGCGTTAAGGTCGACATGATAACGAGTATTATAAATAGCGCTATAACAAGCAATAGTGTATGCTAAATTGTGCGTACATTGTAGTATAATCGGTATAATAGAAGGCGTCTAGCTCGTATCAAACTGCTTTCGTTCATTGTCAAAGAGAAAGTTTAGTGAAAGCACTGTACATACAATTTTTAACGCCGACGATTTGACGGTCGAATGGAAAAGTGAGAGACGTACAAGTTTGTGCTAGATATAGTTAGTATCGCTATTAGAATTTGTAGAGCTGCCTTAAGTGGCTTACACCAGAAATTTACTCAAATTGTAATCTATTCTGGAGATTGTATAGCCACACAAAAACGTCAACCATAAATATTTTTTGAAAAAATCAATGCAAGTAACCTCTTATACTAAGAGTGGTAAAGAAGCACATGAATAATGCCTCCTTTATTACAATACTCAATAAAGGCTGTTATAGGACATCATCAGGTACTACGACAATACACTGTTTTGCCAAATAATCGCTTTCTGAAGAAGCTTGGGCGTGGTTGGAAAACTTACTTATCGTAGAAACATAATTCTACAATAAAGTTGACACCTAATTTTGATCCTCATACTAACGTAAGCTAAAGTACTTACTTTGATCACTACAGTAAAAAAACATTAATAGTACACTTGCACGTACTTTTACCTAGTTATATTAATAATAACGTTACTTATAAACTTACAACATAGGACTTATAAACTTTCCAAAATAAGCGTTTTCTATGGTGCATTTACTCTACCTACCTATGTTGCTTATTGTATATTTGTGATGTACTTATTGTTATATGTCATAGTAGTAACCGCACGCCTAAATCACGTACACGTACAGCCTAAAAAAAGTGTCAAAATAATTAATAAAAGTTTAATTTGACCGATATACAGAATACGGATAAATAAAATAAATAGTTGAACATCCCTACTTCTTCGATGTTAGATCTGAAGTTTTGTAGTGATTATTTCAATATTACTTCATCTAATTAAGTAAATAATTTAAAATGAAATATTTACTTGTCTGTAGTGCTAAAATAAAACAAAATCACTAAATTATAATGTTGTAATATTATAATTTATTATAATAATTAATCTAAATCCAATTGAAATTAAAATAAGTATTACAAAACTAGTAAACTAAAAAAATAATAATATCGTACATCAGATCCGTAGGTCTGCTGGAAGAAATTTCGGTACAAAATAAGCAGATTCTTTGTGCGTCTTATTTCATCATTATATGTATTTATCTTGGGTTCTATTGCACACAAGATAATTTATACATTAGAGTATAAATTAAATATATAAATAACGTTAGCATTCCATCGTAAATCAGCAATCTATTTAAAAAAATAAAATTCAGCGAGAAAGTCAAAAATTCCTATTTCAAAATAAATTCAAATATGGAACGCTGATCATCTCTATCGAGAGGGAGCGAGGCTTGTTGATTTAATTCATTATGGAGACCGAGACGGAGAGAACGCGCCTGGCGCGAGCGAGAGAGTGCGACGTTGCACTTCTAATGAATGAGTGAGAGGTTATACTTTGCGAATGAAAGGGCGTAATATGTGAATAAAGCGTTAGAGTGGGACGGAGCACGTCTGTTGACGTAGTAGTAGATGAGATAAGGGGCTATCAGCAGTTTTGTGCACGTTCAAACGTTGTTTCCCACTAGAATGACAGGCAGGCGAGTGGAACAATCATTGAATATTAAATGACTCCACTTTTAAAAATTCGATCAGTTTTAAGTAAGGTAATATGTGGTGCATAGTGATGATTTGCACTTGATTTTAGATCGCTTTACTGGGAAAGCCTCCACCTATATCTCACTCAACTGAATAACAAAAACAACACTTTGTTGCGGCCATGCAGTAGGTAAGTTCGCTAGAGCTGCGGTTATATCGTATGCTTTCAACATTACTCCTCAACGACATATCGGCAATACAAGCGTCTTCGGTAACCACTTACGGCCGGTCGTATTTTTAGACGGCCCGTATTCTCGATTGCCACCTTCAAAATAATCGTTTATCTTACTAATATTAAAAAGGCGAAAACATGGATTTTTAGTTCAAGGTGTGCAGAAAGATTATAGAGACACACACACACACACACACACACACATATATTGTAAATGTACGGGGTACAGGATTTTTTCATTCTCTTGAGAGGCTTATTAGCTAATTTAGTGATAGGTTTAGTCGTGAGGTCCGAGTTGAAAGTTTTTGAAAATACCAATTTTTGGAGAAACCTGTTATGTACGGTCAGCAACAGAAGTGGATTAAAGCTTCGGTACCTTAATTGCCACACTTCGTCATTCACAGTGTTCATACAAATCGACAAGACTATACCAATAGGGTATTGTGAAAAGGTAAGGTGAAGGTAGGTGTAATTACTGGGCACGGACGGCATTTCATCTAAGGCCCCAGGATGGCAACGCAACTGCAATATCAAGTGATTTTTCCTTGTTATTGCAGGTGTCTTTAGACGGCGGTAACCGCTTACCATCAGGTGGACCGACAGCTTGTTTATCATCTAGTTGTATAAAAAAAGGGTACAAAAGTGTTAATAAACTTCTGTTGCTGACTACGTGAAAGAAGTTCCATGCTATTAGATGGATAACTACGATAAAAGAAGTCATTGTTAATTTTATCTTAATTATCTATCTCATTGGAGTAGCATCATGGAGACTGTCATCATGATATTTGGCCCCAAACTCTCTAACGATGTATTTAAATTTGTTACACCCGACGCAACAACTGCCGAAATAAAGAAGATATTCAAGACATGGCTGAATAGGCTTGCCTGTTTACCTTCTTTCATAGGTAAACCTAAAAAAAAAGTAATTATTGTATTGTATTGGTTGGTTATTTTTTGCTAAAGAAAGAAAGAAATAAACAAATAAATCAATACTAAACATTCACTCTGGTCCGAACACTCCTTTTATGAGTAAAATCATTAATAAAAAAAATCTTGATCGCTTTCCAGTAACTAGCCTAGCATTAGATTCAAGCATATCTCTAACTAGTCTGTGGATACAAGCGACGTACTTGCTCGTTCAAACGAACCATAGGCCACGAACGTTCACTCACACAGGCTCAAAATTATTACATGCTACATAGATAATGGTGCAAGTGAAAATTCTCGCGCGAATCCACCGTAGCGGGAATGTATTATTATCTGGAATACAAATTCAAAAATCGAATATGAGTGACGTTTATTAGTCAAATTAGCCTCTGTAAATAGGCAGGTACTAAGCAAGGTATGAAGTATTGTTAGTACCGTCACGAGCTGACGAACAATTTTTACTTTGACATCTCGTGTGCCTTATTCTCTTTACAGTAAGAGTCACTGACTGAAAGAATTCGTAAGTTTATTATTGATAATATTCCGGTCTATCGTGACTAGTTTGTTTATTATTGTTGTCTCGTTCATCGATTAAACCGACCTTCTTTGACAAATATAAATAAAAGTTATCATTTATCATGCATGACATTAAGTCATGAGTTTACCTACGTAAATCTAGTTAGATGTAGACACTAGACAGAAGTCTCAGAAGTAGAGATTGTATAGCTTGTAGTTATGTACAGACGACAGCACATCACGTGTAACAGTAGCATACGAAAGCCGCCTCTATTACGAACTGTGTAAGGGTGGTCTCAAGGTCATACTGTTACGCGATGTGGCGGTCTGTACGAACGTTTTTGTGAACCAATAAAGTTTTTTTGACAATCCGCGACTACATTTTTTTACATAGACTTACCTATGGCTACGACAAAGACGTAGCCATGCATAGGTACGTAGGTATGTAGGTAACATACCTTTTGAGCGGCTTGGAATAAAACGCTACGGTCAGACGTATTCTTCACTTGACCGAACTTGACACTTTTTATGGCGGTGTGTCATTATATGAGACGGAATATGACGTGATTCGTGATTTCGTGAACCTGTTTCAGTGTGAGGAAAGAAGACTGCAATAGAGTACGCGCGGGTAACGTACCCTAAGCGATAAATTGGAAATAATGGATATTAGGTACGAAATAAAAAACCAACTGATTTTTGAAAAAAACTTGAGAGTAGTATTCTTAATAAACTTAGTTTGGGGTTACAATATTCATCTTATAAAAAGTAAAAAATGCAAAGGATGGTCATTGGTTTTTTTTTTCTATCGAAATAATTGGTTTCATGTAAGTTTTGGCTCATCAACGCTGCATTTTATCACGTTCAATAAGGTCGAAAATGGAGCGCACGTTTCTAAATGTCAAATTATATGTCAGCCATCCTTTTCGTATTCATATTGAGAGAAAGAAATGCACTGATTTGAAATTAAGACTTATCATTGTGTTCTCCAGAATTAGGGACAGTGTAATGTAAAACTATGCGAATAAATGAATTAGGAATTATTCATCCTTAAGAATTATTCATCGATATTAGCATTATAAATGCGAAAGTAACTTTACTCTGTTGTCTGATTTCACTTCTAAATCGCTGACCTGATTTAGATGAAATTGAAAATTACCTTACACCCTGAGAAATGATGTAGGGTTGGCTACCTTTTGGTGCGATAACAGACATCTACGCGGGCGGGGACACAGGTGGCGTTTGATAAATCCCATTATAAAATTTTTCTAACGCCTGAACTGATCTTCATAAATTATATCTAAGAACCATCCTAATCACGTCAGCTTTCAAACAAAAAAAAACATCTTAATAAGTCCATTCGTTTAGGAGTTACGACGCCACAGTCAGACACACAAATACACAGACAGACACGTCAAACCTATAACACTCCTCTTTTTTCGTCGGGGACTAAAAAGCAAGCGCAGTGAATAATAAAGCAGTTGGTCGTCTCCACCATAGACTAGAGATAATGTCTCTACTCTAGTCGTCACTCAGCTGACATAGGTACTCTCTTTAAGCTGTGCTCGTCAGTAACAAACAACGAGAAATCAATTGAATGCCACCTTTAAAATTTGTTTTCCAAAACACATCAGAATTCATTTTATAATACGTCAATATTTGTGCATAACATTATGAGTGAGTCATATTATTATGACATTGCGTTTCCGATTAACGCTGATTTCAAAATAATAATAATGATAAAAGAAAAATTATTAAGAATAAAAAGTTAGTCAGTTGTTTTGTTAGACACGTCAAGTAAACATCCGCCCCAGAATTAATTTAAAAATGGAATCCAAAGTTTAGTTTTGAGAAACTTTTTAACACAAAAGGACAAGTGCATCATTGATTTTTCATTTGCATGCTAGATGAGATACGTTTATACGTAATCATAGTTCGAGAGAGGGAGACAAAGTATTTATTAATGGGGGACTGTAAAATCGACAGTCGCTTTTACATTAACCAAGTTAAGTAGTCATGAGTGATGGCGCCACTTTCTTTGAGATCTGTCAAAATTTGTATAGGAAAATTTAGTTTCAAGTTTCTCCGCGCGCGTTATTGTTGGTAAGCATCATGCTCCCCTAGTGACGTTCTAATAATATCGATCTCAAAGTTTGATACGACGAGTTGTAACAGAACTATATTAATATAATAAGATTACAGTTTGCTTAATAAACCATTAGGATTCGTAATTGTTTGAGCGCTTCATCTTTTGATCTAGTTATCAGAATGTGATATGCTAAGTAGAGATTTTTTTAATTTATTTTTTATACAAAGCACGGCAAATGACTCAACACAACCTGATGTGAAGCGGTAAGGAGAGTCCAAATGCGAAGACAGCTAGTGCAGAATAGACATTGCACTAGCCGCCTCCACCTTGCCGGCCCAAAAGGTGCTTTTTCACGCCTCTCTTAAAGGGCCCGACGTTATAGGAAGGAGGGAACACACATGTGCGGGCAAAGAATTCCAAGTTCTGAGTTCCAGATCGTAAAGGACGGTTTCCAGCCTCAGGACGTGAATTTTTTCTAGTTTAGATATATTTTAATTACTAATTTATACTGTACTTAAATTTTGAATTACACTGTGTCTTCATTCCAGATACAGTTGGTTTCAAGTTTTCAACCCCTAACCTAACAGCATGCGTACCTATCTGGCATTAGGAAAAAATATTTAAAAATAGAAAAATATACTTATTGGTCGCACGCAATCTTTAAAATTCGAGAATATTAATTTGTTTTGACTTTAATTAGCAGTGAAAGATGTGCAGCAGCATTACCAGTCTTTATGTGACCACAGTCTATGATTGTGTTTTCAGAATTGTTGTGTAAAGTGTGATGTGTCCAATATTGTATTTTGAGAAAAATGGATGTTTAATCATAAAAGCCCTGTTTTCGCAGTGCAAATGTAACACTTGACGAGCTGTCCGCTGTGTTGTGACTAATCACCTTTAAAAATATAGTGTGTAATTGCCACTTATAATTTGCCTTATCTATGCTCTTTCTATTAACTAAAGAGGTATCAATGGCGGGTTCTCTTGATCTTACCACATGGAACGACAGTGTGCTAATTTGTATCTATCTGTAAAAAAAACTATACAAGTCAAATAAATCTCTTTGTAAATACTTAGTGTTTTCTATCACAAGAACCTACAACATAAAATATAACACTCTGTACATTCATATATCACATCAGTATTTTAAATTAAGTGTCCTAATTAAGATGTTGTTGACAAAATTGTTTTTAATACGAAGTCATGACTTGTCTCGGCGTGATAATGATAGCGTTTTATATGAACAAACTTAGTAAACAAATTGTCAGAATGTACAGTCGACATCACATCAAGCGTTTGACCTTGAATCCGCCCTTATTCCTTTCCACATATAGAGGCGGCTTTCTGAGGGCAACTGTTACGCTTGATGTGCTGTCATCTGTACAATGCCTACATTTTCCTTAACAGTCTTTCTTATTCACGTCTCATTGCTAAGCACAGGTCTTCGTATTCGTACATACATGGGGGAAACACAATGAAAAGTTTAGGCCATAACACACAGCCAGGGTGGTGCTGGCTTAATGCCAGCTTAAGTGTCAACCATGGCCCGAGCGCCCTGGGAGTTGGGACTACGCTATAGCGGGTCACCTCTCCGAAAGATGAAGAGTGTCGAAGACTCACCAAGTTTCTCGCTTCCAACCTCAGTTACGCCGTAAAGACCAACAGCAATATAAGTCAAGCTAGATGTGCAAAGGCACTTTTTGGACCGTCAGGGTGGGTACGTGTAGGGCATTATATTCTATACTATAAGCTGTATCCACAATTGGATTGCACTTCCCACTTAGTCTAAGGTGGACTTGTGTCATTTGTGGTTCTTTATTTGTACAAAAAACGTTTTTTTTCAATGAGATCCTTTACTTACCTTAGGGACCCACCTTGTAAAGTAATGTAATTTAGCTGAGACCTATATATGGGGGTAGTGCTGCCCCGCGGTTTAGGGTGCTTAAACCTCAAGTGTTAATGGTGAGGTAAGCAATAAGATTTTTATTTTATACAAAGCTCAGCGAATAACTCAACACCACCTGATATACTAGCATTTCAATGCAATATTTGCAGAACTAAATAAAATACTTAAGACATGGCTGTATGGGCATTTGTTCCCCTAGCCTTCTCTGTAATAAAAAGTTGAACACACGATTGTAAATGTCAAATTATTTGACAGCTGTTTTTTTTTCATTTAATAAACTTAAAATCCTCGCCTGATTTTGAAGTACAGACGACAGAACATCAAGTGTAACAGTTGCACTACGAAAGCCGCCTCTATTACGAACGCAGTAAGGGCGGTCTTAAGGTCGAACTGTTACGATGGATCCGCTGTATATTTTGCAGCCGTCTGGTTAAATTAGCCATTCAATTAGCCATTCAATTAGACGCCTAGGCAGGTCGTTTAAAACGAAGACGGTTAAGTCATCTTAAAAAGTATTCTAATCACTTAAAAAGTATTCTGAAAAAACACTACTTGTCACAATGTCCATAGGGAAGTAGATCTGAAATATTATTGTAATTATTATATTATAAGTTAGGTATAGCAAATAAACCACTAGTATACTATAGCGAGAACTACTGCCGACAATCTGTAATGCAGTTAGCCAGACATAATTATTAGAAAGCTTTGTATCTTTGGAATAAATATTTTTTAATAAAACTAATGGGGAAAAAATAACACCAGCGAAGTCTTACTATCAGTAAGTCCATTGGGAAGGAACTTTCCAGTAGTTCAGCTGGTAAGACTACTCGATAAAACTACTGGGACAAGGGGATATTTTTTTAAAAAAAAAGTGTGAAGACGTAACAGGCAGACAGAGAGACGCACCTTTGCATTTATAGTATTAGTATGGATGGAGTATGGTCATAATACTCTTGTTTACTGTCATCCGTAAATAATTGTAATATATTGATTAATACTCTGTCATGTCAAAAATCAATTGTGTCTGGAATCTGATCGTTGGCGGGTTAAAGAAAAAGTGAACGAAGTTCACACATACAAAAATACTGAATTTTTAACGTGGAGCTAACATTTTATGGATATTTTTAAGTATTATTATAATTATATCGCATTGTTATTTAAATGTTTTTGCGAGCGGTACAAGGGGGTAAATTCACCCACGTGTTCTAGTCCGCGCGAATCAGTTTGATACTTGTTATTTTATTTCTTATAATAAAATTTAAAATTATTTATTAGCAGTTTTGAATCTTAGTTAATTTAATGATTAATTCATTTTAAAGTGCGTTGTCGATTTCACTTGGCTCATCTTTTTAGCTAAGAGATGAAAGAAGATCATTTAATATTGATTAATGGTATCTTGTGTTGCACGGTTATGTTTCTATTTATTTTTCACCACTGAACTCTAGTAATTACTAAATAGCATTTTATCAGCGACCTGTTAAACGGGGTGGCCGCCCTCAATTATTTTTAAAGTCACTACCATAGAGATGTGCATTCAGATGAAACTTTTGACAGTCAATGACTCTTATTGTAAAGAGAATAAGGCACACGAGATGACAAAAGCGTAATACGTCTCATATACAAAAAATATATACACTGTGTATTTTTTTATTATTATTATTATTAAAACTAGACGAAAAAGTAGGATTTAGATTTTTATACCTACAGACAACAGCACATCAAGTGTAAAAGTTGCAATACGAAAGCCGCCTCTATCACGAACGCAGTAAGGGCGGTCTCAAGGTCAAACTGTTACGGTTGATGTGCTGTCAACTGTACATTAACAATACATTTTCATTAAAAACATTACTGTTTAGTACTTGTGTTGTGTTAGCATATTCAACCCGACATTTTCTAAGAGAGTACGCTTAACTTTCAATTGTGGTACTCATAGAAAAATTAACCCTTGAGAAGATAATAGTCTCTTAAATACGTTATATTAAGGATTTAAAACCAAGAAGTTTATTTAATTATTTGATAGATTTTGGTAATTTTCCATTTGTAAACAATTTAGGTACTAAAATATAAAGATATTATAATCTTCATAAGAATAAAATTTGAAAAACAATACTATATTGATTTTAACTTTATCCTTAACGTTATAAGAAGTTCAAACTATTTCAAGTTGTGCTATACCCAGTCCATTCATTACACAGTTGCCATATATCGTAGTAGGAAACCATACGACTGATTTGTTTTGTTTATCAAGAGAATGGCCAGTCCAGCTAATATAAAAATCGCATGCATAAAATCTACCTGAGAAGTATCCTAGTACGAGACGTCATCTATTTTTTTTATCAATAAAACAGTAAAAATAAAAAGGCCACAGCACCAGACTACACAGGGCGGAGGGTGGCCACCCCGCCACGTGTTCGCCCTCCTATGTACAACCTAGCCACCTAAATATAGGTTACGATAAACTTGACGCGGTCAAAACGAACAAATTTCTGTTTTCAATGTTTCATTTGACAGATCGGGTCAGCATTTTTTGGTTTGTCTGTAATAAATTGCGATACAATTAAAGTATGGACCGTCGTTAATGTAGGTATGTATGCGTAATTAAATCTAGATTATTTTATTATTCCCCAGTCAGATGGAGATGAAGAATAGTGTTGTTATTGCTATAGTCAACAGTTTAATTTGAACAATATGGCATAATAAGTTAGCACAAACAATTTACAAGTATGTAATGCATACAATGTTAAGCAATAACTGTCAAAAGAAAATAATTATGTAGTTTATCCCAGTTTGTGTTTTAAATATGTTAAGACAATAATATTTGTGTATGCCAGAAAATATCGTCCCTTGCCAATCCGTCAGCTTTTCTCAACAATAGAAAACCTACTGTTTCTGGTTTGTGGGTAATTTACAGAGCTAGCTAGTATAGGAAATGCATTCTGATGTAGCTTATTTTATGATAAATGTTTAAGAGAAATATTCAATTAAATTCAGGTTAGTCTACCAGTCAAAAAATTCCAGACACAATTGATTTTTCAATTATCAGATACATTAAACTATAGATTAAACTAAAGAACTTCGCGTAAGTTGTGAAAATATCATATTGTTATATCAATTAAAACCACTTTACCGTGGACTTTTTGGCAATGTGTAACTAGCCAACTACTTGTCAAAATCTGTGAACATGCAGTGAAACATAAAACCTCCTTCTTTTTGAAGTCGGTTAAAAATATAAAATATTTTATAAAATGATCTTTTTGTACGAAACGTTTTAAAGTATTTTCTTAATGTAATTTGTGCAAATGTTACTAAATAATGTGTGTACTACTGGATTTTTGTTATTTAAAATAATTGTATTTTTCCCAAAATTATTTTAAAAAATTGCCAAGTGCCATCCTAAGCTTGTAAGGTTTCATATGGCTGAAAACATACAATAGCCAATGTTAATCAAAAAGAAACACATGCAGTAGGAATAATTTAACTTTTAAATAGTCCTGAATTCCTGATAGTATAACTGATTTTTAAATAACATCTTAATAAACTGTAGTCTACTAATTCTTACTATTTCACTTATTAAAAAAATCAAAAGGCTTCTTTTTAAGTGTTATTATCATTGCTTTAGAAAAAAGAAATACATAAGTATTAAAAGTAGAAAAAATAATGAAATTTACAGGAAGCAAACAAAACTAAAGATAATCCACAGGGTCATCCCAACTCCCAAGTCTTTGGTTGCTCAGATGGTTAGAGAAATCACCTGAACTGAGGAATTATTTTTTTAATATTTTCAAACATTTGATATAACTTGTGGTCGCTCTGTGCTTGAAATTCAACAATAATTAATTAAAATTATAAGTTTGAACATTATTAAGGTTCTTCTGTCAAAGACTATACTTCTATAATACCAGTTTTTTTTATTATACTATTTTTTTTATTTTTTATGACTTTTGTGTATTTTTATTGCATAATTTAAAAAATATATAAGCATTATGCACTCCTTCTCTACATAAACTATAGTGCAAAATTTTTTACTACTCCGGCCGCGCAATATTCGTAAAAAGGGGTGCAAAGTTTTTGCTTCACGTATTATTATTATGGATGATGAAATTCAAATAAAATTAGGAAAATTATACAAGTATAATATAATGCCATATTTATTTTGCAATCTTAGCATGCTGTGACCTTGATGATATTATAGCAAGTGTATGTTGTAAAAGCATCAATGTTTGATTATAGTATAATTTTTAGCGTCATATAGGTTTTCCTCCGTGCCTCGGAAGGCACTTTACGACGTTGATCCCAGTTGTTACTGCACCCGCTTTAGCCCACCAACCCGCATTGAAAGAAAGAAAGAAAGAAAGAAAGAAAAACATTTATTGGGCATTGGACCAGCATGGTGGGTGGTGTTATGGCCTGAGCTCCTCATGTATTTTTCTCCCAGGCAGTAAGGCCTGTGCCCAGCAGTATGACGTATAAAGGCTGGTGATGAAAAAATGATAATTTCAGTTACTTTAGTATGTTCTGCTCAATCATTTACATTACCCATACTCAAGAGAATGTAGTAGAACCCAATTCTACGCAAATGAAGTCCGAAGCACGGGCTAGAACTGTTATAATGATTTTTTGTCGTTTTTTATTAGCCGTCCATAATAACCGGGGTCAAAGCTTCGTATAGGTAAAATTATTAACCGGTATTGAATGAAGACTGAGTTAATGAACTTAACTCCATATAATTTTGAATGTCCCATATCGTGAGGAAGATTACGTGCATCATTATTATGAACAAAATTACTGGCATTATTATGTTCTTTAAAAGCTTATTGCAATATTTAGAATTGGTAATTGTCATATCAAAATATAAATAAGATTTTAAGGAAGGGCGATTTATTGGAAATGATAATCAGTTTTATCATCTTTTTTAATAATTCAAAAATACTTAACTTAAAACGATCACATTAATATAAGTATTATTATAACTGAAAAGTGAGCAGGATTGCAAATGGCGGCAATTACTGGATAATTCGAGAAATATTAATACGATACTGCTTATATAATTATTACCGACACAATATGTACAATCATGTTTTAGTTAAATTTACCTTATAGTTAAAAAGAGCTCCTAAGATAGCTTACGTGCCTAAATTTTATAAAAAAAAGCAGGAAATGTTCGCGATACCTACCACTATTTACAAAGGCTTGGCGGTTATAACTAGATTTATAACAAAACGTCAAAATTTCATTTCGAATTTCGAACGATTTTGATCGGGGAGCGCGCAGCAGACGACACTCGAGCAACCGAGTGGCGTCTCACTCCACATAGTCTTTACTTATGTACGTATACAGCGACCGGTTTAACTTGAGCCGTGTAACGTCACCTCTGATTCCTTCGAGCGGCTAGTGAATGTTTAAGGTACGGGGAGCGCGGCGTTGCAACACTCGCTGGGCGAAGCGGTACCAACAAAATACATAGACGCGTAGTATAGATAGATAGAGAGAGGTAGTACGGGGTGGGCGAGTACAGTCCGCAATGACAAAACAGGTTGTGTTAGAAAAAAATGATTTTGTTTTCTCGATGCGCGGTGATCATTTGTTCGCAGCCATCGCGGCTGAGGAATGTTCGTGCGTTATTTGTAACAATAAAGTTATATTAATCACGTATTATTAGCTATTTATTAGTATCTAGCTTAGTAGTTCATTTTTGTAAACATACGTAGATGTAGAATCCTGTGGTGATAAGCGCTACAAAAGTTCGACAAAAAACTATTTCTTCGTGTTTTTGTTTAGCAATCTTTGTACGCGGAGACATTGAATTCAAAGATACGATAGTAATGAGAACCCTTATTCGTTAGAAAAAAAATTAAATAATATTTCATAATTAGTAGACAGAACAATCATATTCTAATAATTAACAATTAAACTCTCCTGCGAACGGTACCACAAAATATATACGTAGCTCACCTACATTTATTTGTGCACACACACAGGCCAAGTTTTATAGCGCACGCACACAGACGCCACACGAGCTTGCTTCGCCTCACAGAGCAAGCTTCGGGCGCATTTTATTTTACTCCAAGAGGATAATATTCCGATTTTTACAGTCGGCCATTTTTTTCGACGATTCTCATTCGAATTTTGAATTTTGATCTAATTGTTTAACGTTGAATATATTTTTTTTTCTTTGCCATTTAAAAGCAAATATAGTATCAGGTTTTAATACTTTTATTCGTTACAAAATTAAAGTATAGTTTATTATAATTAAGATCTCTCGAATTCTTACAGTGACTTTTATGGACATGGTAACAATAACAAATCAACATAAATTTTATTTACAGTCGCCAGCACATCTAGCGTTACAGTTAGGCCTTGAGACCGCCCTTACTAAGTTCATAATAGAGGCGGCTTTCGTAGTGCAACTGTGACACTTGATGTGCTGTCGTCTGTACATGGTTTGATTTGTCCTCTGTGGGAAGAACAACGGAACATTGGATTGGAACCCCAATAGTAAAAATTTGGATATTGTCGTCTTAATCAACAGTTCTATGCCATAAAGACCTCTGACCAACACGATGAAAAGTTTATAAATGCCCTGAGTTGGTAAGTAGATACTCAAACTACAAACTAATAACTATTTTTTCTTAGTCTTTGTTTATGAGCATTTGATGATGTTCCTTCCATTATTCGTTCACTTTTAAAAATCCAGGAATTTTTTATACCACTTTAAATATCGTTCGCCTTATATAAAACCTTTCAATACCACTGGCACTTGAGCCTGTGATAGTGTCAAGCTCAAGCACATAAGCCGCAAAAGCTCCACCAAGTTTTGACTGTTACACTACACTTACAAAAACACTAGATTATTCACAGGTTTCCAATTAATTATTATAACAAAGAAAATATTCCCGGTTATGTTTCACGATCCAAACCTTGTCTAGTAAACTACTTTTTTTATTTTATTGAAGGGGTAGTTCTTGGCTATCATCTCACCTGATGGTAAGTGATGATAAGGCCGAAGATGAAGGCGAGCTACACTCAGATTTCTTGACGAACTGCCGAAACACAACATCGGTTTACAAAAACTGAAGTCAATTGAGGTGTTCGTGGCAAATATCAAGTCCCATAGTACTATATCAAGTCCCATAAAACTATGATGATAAGAGAGTTCTAAACCAGGTGTTATTAGGGTAAATAATTGGTGCGAGTGAAAGAACTAAAAATGCATTCACCTAAGCCTTAAAAATTAAACGAATTTGGCGGGATTCCATTTTAATTTATGGTTTCAATTCTAGTTATTTTGACTGATTTGAAATTAAATATGATGTGGTGTAAGTAAAATTAATGTCGCTTTGTGACACGTCCCATGTCATTATTTTAATGAGAGTTCATTATCTTACTTTAGTTCAAATGGTGTGATTGACGTTGACAAATTAACGCTGCAGTTATGTTTAGCCCGTACTTTATAATGTCAATCTCTTTTATGTATCAATAAATAATCACACCCAAACAAAAGTTTTTTGCTATTAACATATTATAATTATACGGTATTAAGTTAATTTTTTCGCTCTACAGGGTGGTGCCGTCAATGCGACAATAAATTTAAACATGGTCTATATTAGTCCATAGAAATGGTTTGCCACTTTCAAAAATATCGTAATCCTTTGATAATTTCATGACATTTGTATGGAATAGTGTAACGTTGGCAGCATTATTTCATACAAATGTCATGAAATTATCCAATGAATAAGATATTTCTGAACGTGGCAAACCATTTCTATGGACTAATATAGCCCATGTTTAAATTTATTGTCGCATTGACGGCACCACCCTGTATATAAAATTATTAATATTAACATTATAATGGGCCTAATTCTGGGAACACACTTTAATTCTAAATTTAAGTACAGTATATCTCTTTCTCGCAATAAGTAATAGGAAAAAGATAGCAAGAATCTGTTTAGAGCTGTCACTTAAATTTAGATAGATTTCTAAGAAACCATAGACAATTTTAGACGGCATGTACGGAGGTGCCTCCTAAACACTGCATTTTATCACGTTCAATAAGGTCGAAAATTGAACGCACGTTTCTAAATGTCAAATTATATGACAGCCATCCTTTTCGTATTCCTTTTGATAGAAAGAAATGCACTGAACTTAAATTTAGAGTTAGCATGTGTTTACCAGAATTAGGGCCAATGTTTTTATTTTAGGCATACTGCCTGTAGTGCGGTGAAAAAAACTTTTATTTTAATCCTAATTAATGTTTATTACGTTAGTACAACATTATAGAAAGTACTTTTAGTTGCCATGTTAACCTCCGCTACAAAACATCATCATTGATTTCAATGGCAACGTTGGATGACTCAATGGATCGAAAAGCATGGTATTTAGACATCTGCTGGATGCTGAGTGCTAGCAACCAGCTGTCAATCAGCTGGGAGTTGTCTCAGAACCTTGGACAACTTCAGCCTTGCTAGTAAACACCGGTACGAATACTAGATAGATCGACCTTAAAAATGGGACAACACTTAAAATTTTTTAAAATAGGTCGCAACGTAAGCAGATCGCAGAAGCAGATTTTTAGTCTCACCTGTCAACAGGAGGCGGTAGTGGCGCCATCATGTGTGGATGTGGTGGCATAGGCGGATGTGGCGGGTGTGGGTGAAACGGCGACCCTGGCGGCGCAAACCCCGGCCCGGGGAAGTGGCCCTGCTGCGGCGGCGGGCCGGGCGGAAACCCGCCGCCGGAGCCGGGCCTGGCCGACGGGCTGCCGAACGGACCGGGCGCCGCATACGGTGGCCCGGCGAACCCCGGTCCAGGACCAGGCGTCGACGGCGCCGGTGACGCAGCGAACGCTGGTCCAGCAGGGCTACCGGCCGGCGGCGCGAACGACGGGAACGGCGGCTCGCTGTTGCCGCTCTTCCATGCCGCCGGGACGCCTGCGGACTCATCTAGCGCTGGCACCCGTCGTTGCAGCCCCACCGACATCTGCTGAAAGAACAAAAGACTATGCTTTAAGGATACTTTTGGCTCTGTACATACTATTCACGTTGCACATAACGCTATTTTTGTTGTGTTGTGTTGCAGTAATTATGTACAGTGTCATCACAATGCTTAACCATGCACTATGCCGGTAGCGAAGGCATGTGGTTACTGGAGGCCCAGATATCTCACGGCGCAAGTGTTATTAAGTTTTCTTCTTGGAATTTTAATGTTAGACGCCTTTATTCTCCATGGAAGCCACGATACCAGGATATCCCACCCAATACAGGCCATTAGGGTAAAAACTTTAGATTACCCAATTAAACAATTGCGGCTCAGTAAATTTATTTTAGTTAGAAGACTGTTAGGTGTGCTTTACGTTTTATTCGTGAAGTGAGAGAAACAAACAACAGTGTTTTAAATAAATAGGCTTAGTAGATTTTAAAAAGGCCGTCGACATAGCCCAAAATTTCCAGCCAATATGTCTTGCTTGTGTGATCGATACGAGTGAAAATAAGACTCCTAAAAACACAACGTAGCATTGGAAATTAAAAATCCCGCAACACACTGCTACAAGATGTTGGTAAGATACATCTACATATATGCTATCGACTTATTTCGCCCTTTTTCACATGTGACGAGACAATGTTAATCTTTTTTGCATAACTTCACTTTTATTTGGAATTCGATTGTAATATTATTCACTGTGATTTAAATATAATCTGAGATTTGCTAAGTGTCACAAAGTTTATTTACTAATTTATTAGTGTCTATTGATATAATGAGTTTGATGGCGAAGTACGTAAGGTGCTTTGGGAAACCAAAGCATTTTATTTTAGTAGGAGAAATCCTACGAAAAGAAATCAACTTTCGCTGATCTGCGTCTATTGAGCGCCTCCGAAATTTAAATCAACGATACAGTAATGAAGGTGTCGCGAAAGCGTCCAACCAAACTATATAAAAAATAAACGAGACGACCTACGGTTACCTTTCAAAAATACGAACCACCAGGGCCTCATAATATTATGTTTGAGAGGGCCTCCGACGGAGTTGAACAGTTCAACTGGAATGATGTCAATAAATAAAACAATAAAATGAATGTTACAGGTTCTCGAGTATTATAGCGAAGGATCTTGTTTTCAATTTGAGAACGTACAGTCGACTGAAAAGTAAGGGTAACAGTAACACCACAACACTAAGGATTTCGGGACTGCTAGCGACTGTCTAACATTTACAAACCATTCACAGATTTTCATCGTTAATTAAATTTTCCGGTTCTAATTTTATTAAATCAATGCACGGCAAAACGCCAATACATGCCACGTGACCCCTGACGTCATCTGTTACCAATCGACAATAGGTTGCTATGGTGATTTAGATAGTTTTCCTTTTGAAAGAGTCCGATGCTAGCAACAAGTGACGTCATACACTAAGATTGATTGTTCCCTGTCACGTGACCTGAGAGTGATTTAATTGAATTTTGTTGGTTAAATATTCTTAATTTTGATTTTTACATTATTATAAATGTTTGGAAATTATTTACAAATGCACCTAACTTTGTGCGTGATGTTGAGGTGCGCATCCTCCTAAGTGAGAAGGGGAAAAGTAGTGAAAAAGCTCTCCTAAAGCACTCTCTTGATAATAAGCCAATGAAAGGCGTGAAGGCGCTAAGCAACGCAATGTCTCAACGCGATTGTGGAGGCTCAAGCCTGTTCGTGACCTCTACATCGCTATCTCCAATAATACGTACATTAGGCACAACGCTGCAATCTTTCAAGTGCATCGAGGAAATACTTATTCGAGGAGTTTCGTAATTGTCATAGACTACCGGAAGTCCTACTGCGGCTTAACTAATAGTGCGTCTAAAGCTCTGAACTATTTAATATCGATTTATACGTAATTAATTTCATGAGTTACCTCGTGTTTCCTTTTTATTATTATGCAGTCCACCAAATAGCAGCTATAAGAAACAACGCTTTTTAATCATAATAGGCGAGGTTTTTTTTTTGATGCAGCCATATACTTGGTATCCTTTTCCAAATATATTAAATTATAATGTTACATTACAAAATGTTATCCATGTTAAACATATAATCTCTATGGGACTTCGTAGGATACCCTTTTACGCTATGTTATTAAAAGTTACGCATTAATTATACTCCTGACGATGCGCTACGTTGGCAAAGAGGGGACTTGTTCCTTGTGCAACCAGCGCAGCGCAACGAAAACACCTTATATTTACACCGTCCAGTTCCAGTACCACTCGAATATTACACCTCCTAATAGGGACGAGTAGGAGCTTTTATCAAATTTAAACTTTTGCTTTATAGACTCTATTTACTGCTTCACATTAGGTGGTGTTGAGTCATTTACAGTGCTTTGTATACAGGGCCAATACGACAAAAAATCAAAACATGGGCTATATTAGTTCATAGAAAATGTTTGACACTTTCAAAAACATCGTATTTACTTGATAATTTTATGGCATTTGCATGAAATAATATAACATTGGCTGCATTATTTCATAGAAATGTCCTGAAATTATCATATAAATAAGATGTTTTTGAAAGTGGGAAACCATTTCTATGAACTACTATATATTAGGTTGGGGAAAAAGTCTTTTCGCATTATAGTATTTATGAACTTGTAATAAAATCTCTTTGGCTGTACTATTTGTATCTGGCTGGTTTTGGTATCATTAAAAGTTTAGATTTTAAAAAAGATAATTCCAAATTTAAATTAGGAAAATGTGTGTTTTTCATTTGTTTTTTGTACTGTCAAGATAAGTGAATCTAATGAAGAAATTCGATACATTTTAAAATTTTACTACAAAAAAGGTAAAAATGCAACGCAAGCCGTGAAAAAAATTTGCGATGTTTATGGACCTAGTGCAGTGTCTGTGAGAGTAGCACGAATTTGGTTTAAGCGTTTTCAATCCGAAAATTTTGATGTCAAAGATGCACGTCGCTCTGGTCGCCCTATTACGGATAAAATATATGCCATTTTTTAAAAACTGGAGCAAGATCGGCATATCAGTTGTTACGACGTAGCTGAAGAACTGGAAATTGACCACAAAACAGTTTTGGCGCATTTAAAAAATATGGGTACACAAAAATGCTCGATATTTGGGTACCCCACGAGCTCACTGAAAGAAACCTAATGAACCGTGTACTCATTTGTGATTCTTTATTACGAGGTAATGAAACCGAACCATTTTTGAAGAAGCTGATAACTGGTGATGAAAAGTGGATCACGTACGACAAGATCGTGCGAAAGAGGTCGTGGTCAAATGCCGGTCAGGCTTTACAGACTGTGGCGAAACCCGGGTTCACTCGCAACAAGGTGATGCTGTGTGTGTGGTGGGATTGGAAGGGCATTATTCATTATGAGCTGTTACCACTAGGCAGGACCATCGGTTCTGAACTCTACTGCGAACAACTGATGAGATAAGCAAGAAGTTGAGAGAAAGCGGCCGGAATTTATCAACAGAAGGGGTGTGGGTTTTCATCATGATAACGCTAGACCTCACACATCTTTAGCCACTCAACAAAAATTAAGAGAGTTTGGCTGGGAGGTGTTAATGCATCCGCCGTATATTCCTGACCTTGCACCTTCAGATTTCGACCTGTTTCGCTTTCTTCAGAATTCTCTAGGCAGTGTCAGGTTAACATCACGAGAGGACTGCCAAAACCACTTGTCGCGGTATTTTGATCAGAAGCCCCAAAATTTCTATAGCAATGGGATCATGTCCCTACCTACAAGATGGCAAAAAGTTATCGAACAAAATGGTACCTACATACTTTAGTGACATGTAAATAAACTATATTAAAAAATGTTTTGAATTTTCTTAAAAATGCGAAGAAACTTTTTCCCCAACCTATTATAACCCATGTTTTAATTAACTGTCGTATTGACGGCACCATCCTGTATAAAAAAACTGACAATAATGATTTATTCTTATTTCACATTATCAATAATATGAACAGGCTGCACTGGACCCGCCTATTTGGAAATCGTTGGGAAAGGCTTTGTTCAATGGACACTAGACATGAATGATTTTATAAGACGAGCGAAGGTCTAAATAGGTAAGCTAATTTTGTAATGGACTAATTTGTACTTAGCTTGTGTCTCAACGTCGAAACAAAGAATGATCTCAGGCTACTGGTGACAAGAACACAATTGTGCATCAGTGTACTTATTGTAAACTACAGAATAATATAGTATGTATAGTTAGTCACTTCTCATGTGATAAATTAGTGCATTAAATTTTGTGTGTAGCTTCAAAACTTCAAATGAATATACTATAGAATATTGCTTTACCTACCTCTTTGTCAATCATTAGTATGAACTAATTATTTTCAATATTATTTGTTAAAATGCTATTTCCTTTGACGTGGTCACAACTACACAATATAATTCGCATGCATTCCGTATATTTAGCCGATAACGCTCGTGATGCGCGCAAGATCAGTGATGCAAGCTTCAAATAATTACGTCTGAAAGCACGTACTACACATCCCATTGCTTGATTGTGTAATAATTTAATGGTGGTATCAAAATTAACATACTGATAGCCATAGAGAGCTTGTTTCTAAAAATATTCCAACATCTACTTGACCAAAATACGCTTATTTAGCATTCATGCATACTATGTAACTTCCTGTCCAATTTTATTTATCTACAGCCCGCAATAAATGAAAAATCTATTAAGAGTTGTTTTTGATTGTTAAAAAATATTTATACTATCAGAATTACAAAACACAGTACAAAATAGAATTGGCGAATTAAAAACATTGTAAGTAGGTAATAGACATATTGTAGTCACTTACAGTGAGAAGACATTACATTGAGTACTTCTAAACAGTTAAATCATTGCTTGCGCTCCGTGTGAAAATCCTTGACCTATGTTAACAACTGTCCGCTAGAAATGGATGTTTCTTTTTATCCGGCATTCTAAATGCTAGATTTTCATGCTAGCATTTAAATTTGCTAGATTCAGTCATAAAAACAGTATTAGAAAAAACCCAGCCAATTGGAGCAGCGGGCTTATTCAACAGCTTATATTGAAAGCTAAAATTATAACCACTGAGTTGTTTGAAGGTTCACTATATTAAATTAAAATGTCATTGCGATGTCATTTCTTAATGCCGTGTAACGCAGGAAGCAACCGTCAAAAAAATTTTGCAAAAAAGCCCGCAAAAAGTGGGAGGAGAGTAGTATTTTTTAATCTTCCAACTTTAATGCGTTGATTTGTGTAATTTTTATTTGTAGCCAAAAGGTTTCCCTAATAGGTGTTAATAAAAGAAGAAAGACCCTTTTATTTTACCAAATTATACACTGTGTGACGGATATTTTAGATAATCGGATATCATCTAAAATATCCGTCACACAGTGAATAGTGATAGTTAGTTTTGTTTGCCTATAAATAAGATCACAAAATGTTTTTCTTACTTCTCTAGGTCACGGTGGGTAATAAAGTGTGCCAAAATGGGGAATTTGACTAATAAGACACATTATAATGGAAAATATAAAAGAAAGAATTTTGATGATGGACATTTTTAGTACCTACATCAATGTCAAGGATCAAAATTATGTGCACGAACTGTAAACGAAATATTGAACAAAGCAATATAATTTTATTAATACGACTCATTCATTAATCGGGTCGGATTTATAAGTTAATAAAATTACTCTGGTCAATTTCATGGATCAAGATTGTTAAGTCAAACTGTAGGTAAATGAGGTAAATGTTGGTAAATCTTAATCGAATAGCTACCTAGTTAAAAATAGTTCGTGTGAAAAAAAAAAGTGTAAACATGACATGATACATGTTGATTTCTACAATAAATTGAAAGGAAATCCCTATTATGAGGTTTCCCAAAAAGAGCGTGAAAAACTTTTTAAAGGAGCATCGCGAGATATAAAATTGGTAATATTTTTGTAACAATTACAAATAAAGAAAGAAAAAGATGAAAAAATTATATGATTCCCGTCTGAAGCATATATTTTTTTTATCTTTTTCTTTCTTTCTCTGTAATTGTTACACTATAGTAGACGTTTTAATATTGTCAGTTGTAATTGTAAATCAACAGACGAATCTAGGCATAGTGCCAATGCCAATACCTTCTACATGGACAAATTTTAGACAAAGTGAAAAGTTGCCACATAAATTATATTCCGCGTATTTTTTGTAGTTTCTATAAAAATACCGATAATTCAACAGGCTCCATCAAAATTTGGAAACTATTTTTAATGGATATAACGCTGAACGCAAACGCGACCGTGACGTTTCTTTCTATTCAATTGAAACTTACACTAGAGGTATTCTTAAATAAATGTGGATTTATTCCCGTTTTCACTAACATTTGCTTGGCGATAAGAGACTTCGCGATTTTTATCGTAGTCTATCTAAAGGAGATAGTAAGAGACAAATGTCGTTAAGAGTCACCAAAGCCTAGGGAATGGTTAGTAAAAACGGACATTAGCATCTTCAGAATAGAGCCCATTATAGCGTAGTTAGAATTTAGCCATGAAGTTATGGAAATTAACCCATTAGGATAATCATGATGTAATAAACATAGATAACCTTCATAGTAATTGGCGTTACAAATATGTATTTCTAAAGTCTGTCTGTTATCGACGGGTGAGCCAAAGCTCGCAGTGATTACGGTGGTTTTGTTCGTTGCTCGTCGTTCGTGATAAAGCGGCGGACTATGCAGTTGCTTTTTATAATTTGGTGAAGCCACAAAATTACAAAAAAAAAATCAAAATCGTAGTGCCGCCCAGCAAAAAAATAAATTAAAATTGCGCGTCTATTACATTTTTTAAAACAGGTACGCAATGTTTCGGAGGAAAGAACTATTACAATAATTAATTAGTATTAGTTTTAGGCGCTATTCAATGGCGTCGGTCAAGATTTTTACTTCGTTGTATAATAAAATAAGTGTAGTTTTGTGAAACAAATGTTTGTGTTGACGTGCGATATGAAAATCATTGTAATAAAAGCTGCGAGCCTAGACAATATGCCATTTGACATTAGCTATCGCTAAATGAAAAATGTATGGGATTTGATAATAGGGCTTATGTCAAATCCCATACATTTTCTGCTTAGCGATAGCGATTATCCAAAAGCATCTTGATTTGGTGTGCAAAACGTTGATAATTTCATAGTGGTTATCCACTTCAACAAAGTAGCATCAGGAAGACTGGCTTCAAATACATTTGGCGCCAAACTCTCCCAAGATGCATTGAAATAAATATTACACTCGCATGACCCTCATTTCAATGCAATGATTACAAAAAGCAATTATGATTATTAAGACATGACCTAAAGGACTTAATTCCAATCCAGTAAAGCAACCTAAAAAATTGCCTGGTCGACTTCAAAGTAAATATGGAGTGTTTGGCAGGATTTCGTGGTATCAGTCAAGATTTTTATTAATAATTAAAAATTGTGTTGGAGCGAACTTTGTGTTATAAAATTTGTGTAGTTTTATAAACCAAGTGTATGTGTTGACGAACAACTAAAACATTATTAGAATAAAAGATTATGGTGTGAAAGACGATGAGAACTTTTTGTGGTTATCCACCTCATCAAATAGCATCATGTGGAGACTGTCATCATATATTTCGCGTCAAATTCTCCCAAGGTGCATTCAAATGTATAACACCAGCATTTCAATTCAATAAATGAAGAAATAAAAAAATACTGAGAACATAGCTGTATGAGCATTAGTTCCCTTTTGCTTTGCCGTTACAGGGAGAAAAATCTTAAAAAAAGGAGGTTTTGGCGGGTTTTTGTGGCGTCAGTGATTATTTTTATTACAATAATTAAAAATTGTGTCGGAGCGAACAGTGAGTTATAAAAGTGGCGTAGTTTTATTATTCAAGTGTTTGTGTTGACGTGCAACATTAGTAGAAAAAAAAGTGATTATGGTGTGAAATACAATGAGAACTTGTTTGTGGTTATCCACCTCATCAAGTAGCACATAAAGTGACTGTCATCATACAATATTTCGTGTCAAATACTTCCAAGAAGCATTGAAATGTGAAACGCCAGCATTTTAATGCAATAAAAGAAGAAATACCGAAGACATGGCTGTATTGGCATTAGTTCCCTTTGCCATCTCTTTATAGGTAGAATTAACAAAACAAAAAAAGGGGTGTTTGGCAAGTTTTTGTGGCGTCAGTCATGATTTTTATTACAATAATTAAAATTTGTGTCAGAGCGAACAATGAGTTATAAAAGTGGCGTAGTTTTATTATTCAAATGTTTGTATTGACGTGCAACTAAAAGATTATAAGAATAATAGTGATTACGGTGTGAAATACGATGAGAACTTTTTTGTGGTTATCTTATCCACATCATCAAGTAGCACATAAAGTGACTGTCATCATATATTTCGTGTCAAATACTCCCAAGAAGCATTGATATGTGTTACGCCAGCTATTAATTAATGCATTTAAAGAAGACATAAAGACATACTGAAGACATGGCTGTATGGCCATTATTTCCCTTTGCCTTCCCTTCATAGGGAGAATTAACAAAAAAAGTAAATAAAGGACACGGTCTTTTTTGGGCTTTCATTCCGAATAATTTTGAACAGTAATGTGATACACCTCTTCACAAATTTAATAAGCTACTCGATTTTATATAAATCTGTTTTTTCGAGTTGCCAGTTTGTCTAAAAAAGTAAAAAATGTTCCAACAGGAACTAAATACAATTTGCCTTTTTTTTAAATACAATTTGTCTTAAAAAGCGTCAAACACACCTATTATTGCATTGTCTATTAAATATTTAAAGTTTTTACTATACTTTTAGCTCCATTATTCTTAATTTTTGTTTGTAACATTATTATGTTTGAAGAATTACTTACTAACTAAAATGTAAAACTAGAAAAATTTCACGTCCAGAGGCGGGAATCGAACCCGCGACCTTTCGCAATCGGGGCGACTGCTCTGCTAGTATGTAGCTCCATTTTACAAAAGTAAAAAATTATGGGTGTGTAAATTAATGCAATAACAAAACGCAAAAGCAACTATAGTAATAAATTTTTCATGTTCGTCTTATAAACAAACGGGGGGGCTATATAATATTTTTAAATTCACTAAAAATTCTAAATAATTATACCTAGGTATAATTGCTGTTCAAAATTAAAATTATTTCAAACCCAGGCTTCATACATATGTTGTCCTCTCCTTTATTTAATAAAATCTTCGGACTTGAAGGAGTTTGCAGCGGGCTTCTCTGAAAGTCGTTTCACCGTGTACGTACGACTGTTCTCCGACAGGACGTTTCGTTTATGGGAGTTTCGCCGTCAGAACCTTTTCACTATAGACCCAAGTGTCCCAGTGGGTCACTCGGTTTATGAAAGGCCGTGGATTCGCATTCCACCGGACAATATTGTCAATTTGTATCGACAATTTGTATTATAGATAATATTATCAAATATCGATCGTCAATCTGAAAGTTCCATGCTCTTAGTTGAATAAACCCTAATAAGTGACTTGAGTTTAGAATTAATTTCGTTACAGAATAGTATTATGTAATTCGCAAAAGAGTTTATGTGGTCTACTAAATGCTTACCTTGCTTTAGTCTAGTCTAGATGCACCTGCAGTGTTTATATAATTCCGTTTAGGTTCCGATGGTTCAGGGTTGCTTGCTACGACGTCACGTTAGCCTAGGTATAGGCACTTAGCAGGCACGCAACATTGCTTATTTGCTTAAGTATTTTAGATACTCGAAAAGCTTTGTTTCGGCCGAGACAGAAAGGGATAGGGATATCATTTCTCAGCGCGAAGACAAGGAATAACAATAGCGCACACGTGCGTAACGTAAGCGACCAATTGTAAATAAAATGGGTAATAAAAAAAAACTAAAAGAAAAAGAACTAACTTTACTAAACTGACTTTTGAAAAAAGCTCTTTACAATAACTCCAATAGCTTTTACCTTTTTAGTAAACTTAGTTTTCGTTTTAAATATTCGTCACGGAGCCTCATTATGAAATGAATAGGTACCTGTAAATCTAAATTTAAGTAAAGTTAAATACATCTCTTTGGCTCCATTATCTGAAGGAAGAAGATAGCAAGAATTATAACATGAAGACCTTGAGAAACCACAGACTTTATTTGGTTTAGTTTTTAACCGAGTTCAAAAACGAGGAGGTTCTCAATTCGGCCGGTATGTTTTTTTTTTTCTATGTATGTACACCGATTACGCCGAGATTACTGATCCGATTTACGTGATTCTTTTTTTGTTCGATGCGAAATAGCTGCCATTTGGTCCCATAAAAATTTTTTCAAAAACAGTTGGGTACTTTGGTTTTAAATTAAAAAAAACTGAAATTATGAAATCGTCTACATAAGCGAAATTGCGAATTTTGCTTTTCCAATGACTTTTTAGTGAAACGATACGATAGTAGGAAACAATATAAGTTGACGGTCACCCATCTAGCTTCGACCGTAGAAAGTTACCACTAAAAATTGTGAAAAAAAAAATTTAAACAAAAATTAAAACCGACTTCAAAAAACAGAAAAGGATAAAATAATTAAATTTAAGTAGGTATTCATCCCCTAGAAACATATTTTTGGAGTTGGTGCTAAGTGGTTTCCAAAAACAATAGAAAGTGAAGCACCGACTCCAAAAATATGTTTCTAGAGGATGAATACCTACTTAAATTTAATTATTTTATCCTTTTCAGTTTTTTGAAGTCGGTTTTAATTTTTGTTTAAAATTTTATCTATCACTGAAAAGGTAAGGGGAACTAATGTCCATACAACCATTTCTTATGTGTTTTCTTTAATTCTTCAATTATTACATTGAAATGCCGGTGCAACACATTTTGATGAGTTTGGCGCGAAATAAACGATGACAGTCTCCATAACAACTTTGATGAGGTGGACAATCACAATAAAGTTAAGTCTTTGACATAAAAATTCTCTTAAATTCTAATGATCTTTCAATTCAAAACGCGCTTAGCTACTCTTTCGCGTTGGTAGGTGAAATATTTGTAAAAAGGTCTCGATGCGAGCAGTCTCGAAAAATGTCGTTGCCTGCGTCGTAGACAAGATAAGACATGTTTAGAATTTTTGAAGAGTGACGTAATTAATCGACTGATCTAAAACGGTGTAAATGGGAAGTGAATTGATCGCTTTGATTTTGGTTACCAAAAAATTTAAAACAGAAATTAAAACCGACTTCAAAAAACTGAAAAGGATAAAATAATTAAATTTATAGAAACAACTTTTTTGGAGTCGGTGCTTCATGTTTTATTATTTCTGGAAACAGATTAGCATTGGAACAACCTGAGGGCCTAGACAAGATGCCATTCGATAATCGCTATCGCTATCGCTTATCAGAAAATGTATGGGACTTGACATAAGACATCGAATGACTTTCGATAGTTAATGTACCATACATACATTTTTCATTTAGCGATAGCGATAGCGATTGTCAAATGGCATCTTGTCTAGGCCCTCCAAAGACTATGTGAGGCCCTCTGAGCGTACGTGGGAGAAAGTTTCTCTGAAACCGTACAGTCTGAAAATATTGAAGTCTTTTGATTTTTAACCGTCTCTGTGGTCAAGTGGTTAAGACCGCCTACTTTAAATCTAGAGGTCCGGGGTTCAATTCCTGTGGGGGCAGAAAAGAGATGTTTCAAAAATGTATGGAGACCCGGCCAGGTCTATGTACACTATTCTGAAAAATTGGTAAAAATACGCAGAACAGTGTTCAAATTGTCCATCTTCTTTTTATTTGCTTTATTGCGTGGCACAAAACAAGAATTTTCATAGAAAAAACTGTAACACCGTCAAACATTCATCATGGCGCGTATGTCACTTTGGTAACGTTTAGTTCACTTCTATGTCGCCCGCCATATTGCCACAGTGAATAACTTTGAAATCGACAAAAAAATTCAACTTTTCTATAAACAAACTACAAGCATGAAAACGAATTATAAGTATTTTTTACGGATTCAGTAGATTTTTCCTGATTTTTTGAGATACTGTACAATAATACCTGGCCGGATAAGAAACATCTCTTTTTCTACTTGGTTTGGTTGGTGGTAGCGCTTTTCTAAGTCCGGCCGCCATAACAATAATGTTGACCCGTCATGCATCAGATTCCGCAGACACAATTGGGATGTTGCTTAAGTTTGATTAAGGCGCTATTTTTCACCGAAATAATATACGCTCTGTTACCCATAAAACCATGGAAATAGTGTACAATGTGCACTACATATATAAAAAAATCTGGAAAATTCCACATCTACACTGTACATATAGACAGATACCAGTCCGGATATGAAATATCTCCTTTGACATAGAAATAAATCGTCGGTGGGCGTGCAAGACCGCGTAAGAGCAGTTTGCTTGCAATACCGCGTATAAGTCGCAAAATACAAATATCGCGCCAGCAGGCGCAGAAATCCCAAACAAGCTCAGTCAAAGAAATATGTAGAAATATCCAAGATATTATCTTTTTCTTCCATCCAGTAAAATAAACAAAAAGTTCATACGCGAAACGCCAGAGTCGCCAACGGTTGTCAAGAGTCAAACAAACGCCAATGTATGTGTTCGCGACAAAGTGTAAATAGTATTGTGTGTGTGTGACAATTGTAATTAGTTAAGTGTTTTATGTTATTTATGTTTCTTTAATTTGGTAGTTGCTATTGTTTGTTTGTATCTGTATTTTTTATTGTAATAATCTTAAGTTTTTAATAAAGAATAAAACTTCTACTGGTTTCATTGAGGAAAAGCGAGAGAAAAAGGTAATCCCGATTACACCCATCGCTCGTTATGAATAGCGATAGTTGCGAGGTGTAATCGGGATATATAAGTAGCGCAAAAAGCGCAGTAGGATCATCTCTCCACTCTGGCATCAACACATGGATAAGAAGCTCTCTCTCTCTCTCTTCCTCGACAACCAAGATACAAGATCTACTCAAGTCTTTCATTCACAACCAGCATAGAGAATATTTATATGTGGGTCGTCGAAGGGTCCCACAGTATGACATCGTTGCCACAACCATGAATTGAAGACTGCTGTCAGCTGCTGACTTCAGAGAATCACTAAGGGACAGTCCTTTCTGCGCTTTTGTAAGAAATAATTAGTGAAAATATAAAATTGATAATTTTAAGTAACCCCCGGCCTCAATAATCATCTATCTAACACCATCTCATTGAGATTATTCTTATGAGCACAAACACGCTATATCTGCTCTAAGTTTATGAGGAATTAAGCATCCTCAAGGTTAGTATGTCAGAAGCCTTCGTGGGCAACTGAGCCCACATACCACTCATCCCGCGGGCTCAGTTGACCGCTACTGTTTATGTTGGGGGCGACTCGGACCACTCGGTCAACTCAGTCCGCGGGCACATTTAACCACTGTCTACCGCTATAGGGTCAACTCAGTATGGGAAAGTCTGAAACTGTAAGACATACGAAGATCTGTTCTTAGGGACCACGTCATTGATTTTAGTAACAAGGATAACTGAGTAGACCCCTTGGCAAATTAATGGGCCGAGTCACCCCCGACAAGGTAAAAGGTGTCAATTGAGCCCGCGGGATGAGTCGTGTGTGGGCTCTGTCGCCCACGAAGTCGTAACAAAAGTAAGTAATTTTTCAAACATTTATCATCATCACCAGCCTTTATACGTCCCACTGCTGGGCACAGGCCTTCCTACATGGAGAAACACATGAGGAGTTTGGGCCATAACACCACCACGCTGGCCCAATGCGGGTTGGTTAAACATTTATAATAATGTTAAAATCAAAAATTTAGAATATTTGAAAGGACTGCCCCAACTTAAGGTCCATTCACACATATCAGTGAAGCCCCAGTTACGACACAGTACCGGCACAGTTCAGTATCAGTGCTACAGTGTTGCGTCAGTGATTCAATTCACACATGTCAGTGCCTGCTCAGTTCACGGAGCTAAAGTGAAAACGTGTCCGTCGTAAATCGTGATTGTTGCTATGGCTCTGTTCAATACAACGGAGCTAGCAATGATAGCTATTGCTTTAGACCAAGAAGAAGAGCAGCATCAAGGAAAAAAGAGAAAATGGGTGCATGAATTATGGAAACAGGAGGGGAATTCATGACAAAGAATTAGTTAAAGATGAAAGGAAATATTTTGAATTTTGTTTTTTTTATGCCCCAGCATCAGCGGCTTCCGTGATCTATCCGTGATCCGACAAAAAATATCGTCATCGATTACTTCCGTGATTGTCGGTGTCGGCACTGACATTGAAAGCACTGTGCCGTCACTGACACTGACAAGTGGGAATACGTTCATAGATAATGTATGAAATAATATTTCGCACTGTGCCGGTACTGTCACGGAACTGTGACGGAACTGTGGCTTCACTGATATGTGTGAATGGATGTGTGAAATTTAGAATTAAAGTGTGTCTTCAAAATCAGGCCCAATATTGTTGTAAAATCAGACATGACAGTATTGAGGTTGATCTATTTCCTTCCTTTTTAACCCCCTAAGCCAAAAGACTATAAATTTCACAATAAATAAAAATTAAGAATATTAGAAACCAATGCCCCAACTTAACCGAATCGTAGGTATTTATAAAAACACTCGTTTCGGATGTTTAAATAGAACATTTCGACATTGTAGGGTGGACGTTAGCTCATAAACGCAAATACAGATAGACTAGAAGAATTTCACAAGGATATCCCAAGTCCTGGGTGGCTCAGTTGGTTAGAGCAGTCGCCCGGATTGCGAAAGGACGCGGGTTTGAATCCCGCCTCAGGACGTGAAAATTTTTCTAGTTTTACATTTTAAGTACTAAGTATTTTTTCAAACATTTATAATAATGTTAAAATCAAAAATAAAAAAAAAGCTAAATCAAAACCGGTCCATTCGTTCAGGAGCAATTCGTTTTCGTCGTGGGTTAAAAATAAAAACACGCAATAGATTCTGTGAGTGAATCCGGCCCTTAGACTTTTAAAAGCGGCTGTCATCCGCAATTGCAACAGTTCTCTCAGCATTTTTTTATCAATGTCACAGATTGTAGGTAGCGTCCGTTGCCTCACTTATGCAAGTCTGTGATGGCCGCTCATTATTCTTATTATTGTAATTATTCTTTACCTGCGCACTGTGAAGAAGCAATGTATCTGTGGATGGATTCTTTTAATATCGAAGATAATATTTCGAGGGAAAATACAAGTTTACAAAACAGTCGAATTGATAACCTCCTCGTTTTTTAACCGACTTCAAAAAAAGGCGGTAGTTATTAATTCGACTGTATGTTTTTTATATGTTTGTTACCTCAGAACTTTCGACTGGGTGATGATGAATGATGATTCTTTTTTTAATTTTTGATTTTAACATTATTATAAATGTTTGAAAAATTACTTAGTAATTAAAAATACTCGATTCTTTTTTTCTTCGATGCGGAATAGTTCCCATTTGGTCCCATAAATTTTTTTTGAAATCCATTGTGAATTTTGGTTTTTAACTGACTTCAAAAATATGTTCGTAGGGGATGAGTACCTATTAAAATTAAATTATTTTATCCTTTTCAGTTTTTTGGAGTCAACCGACTTAATTTTTGTTTTTTAAAGTCGGTTTTAATTTTTGTTTAATTTTTTTTTTCTAAAAAAAAAAAACTTGTGTTCGCCCGCGTGGATATTACACCAAAAAGTAGCCTCATCATCTTATCCATCCATGTTAATTATCATAAATTGGAAAGTAACTCTGTATGTCTCATAAATTTGGCATAGAGATAGGTCATCCTGAGAAAAGAGATTCTTGTTTTGGTCTACTCAAAGAGATGAGTCATTTTTTTTTCTCAGGATGACCTATCTCAAAGAGATGAGTCATCTCTTTTCTCAGGATGACCTAGGTATCTCTATGCCAAATTTATTAGGGGCCTTACCACCATCTTTATAAAAGCGATTCATATTCCGCTCGGTTCAGTATTGGTTCCTAAACTGCATCGCTGTCATAGTCGTAGATAGCGTCGTAGTACGAATTAACGATTCTACTCAGTTTAGGTCCTAAACTGGATCGCGATAAAAGATGGCGGTACGGGTGCAGAGATACAGAGTTACTTTCCAATTTCCTGAGAAAAGAGACGAGTCATCTCTTTTCTCAGGATGACCTATCTCTATGCCATCAGACATACAGAGTTACTTTCCAATTTATGAAAATTAATATGGATGGATATGATAGACAGAGTTACATTGTGGCGAAAACGCTTTATATTGCTGTTGTATGTATTAGTCAACCAACTGCGATATTATAGTCTTTCCTTATTCATTCGACTGAAATCAAAGAGTAGCATTAAATATACATAAATGTATAATTTTCAATTCCCTTTGCCTTCACCTGACAATAACAAAAATATATTTTTCGTATCGTTAAGGAAACCTAGTTGAATTTAGCTTAATTATCACCAGTCTAGCCCTCTTATTTGACCTCATAATTGACAGTTACTTATATTACTAGCGTACACAGTGAATTTTTAGGATTGTAGTTTTATGTATCTGCCTTTTTCCAAAACTGACTTAAGTATATGGTCATATAGGTCAGTTTTGGAAAAAAGGCAGATACATGAAATTATATTCCTAAAAATTCACTGTGTACGCTAGTAATATAAGTACTATAAGTCAATGCTGTGAGGTCAAACAGACAGACAATCTAATCTGTGGTGGCATTTTTATACCGACAAATCTGGTCGAAAAGGTATTATGAAGACAAATTAAAATTGATTACAACAATTATAGGTAATTATAATTTTAGAATCGCTCGTGCATTTCATGACACAAAATAACTAGCAAGCGTAAATAGACTGACGCCTAGCGACAGAGAGGGAGAATCTATTATTACGAGTGTGAGAGAGATAAATAACATCTACGGAATGTTTCGGAGCAGTTACAGTACAGCTATAGCTGCCTATTTGATATCGCAGTTTTGTAATAATATTTTCAATTTTAAATATTGTTATACTAACAAGACAAGATATTTTAAAGTTTAAATGTTTGATTCGTTACTTTAAAAAATATTTAGCCGATTTACAAAACTATTGTTTCAATCTGTGAAGTATCTACGCATTCATGGGAATATACAATAGTGAGTCAACAATAAAGAAATGACTCAAACCACGGCCTAATAGCAAATAGTACTCTAATACTTAAATGTCACTCTTTTAACTTTTTCTGACTATTATCCTCGAATTGCCCCTTTTCCGTCATAACTTAAAATCTGTCCTTGTTGATACAGATGTTGACCAGCTTTTTAGTCTTTAGGAGTCTGTGGAAGTCGATGTGTAGTACTGTAACTTTGGTTGAAAGTGAACTAATGCCAGTACCGGCTTCTGCAACATTATAGTACTAGGTAGTATTAGATTCGAGTGCATCTAATTCACGCTAGATTACTGGTACTGATATTATTCTCATAACATCGATATTCGATGTTATCGAGGACTCACCATCGCTGTTTTCCCGCTAAGCATCAATGTTTATTCACCATCGATGGAATATCGGTCATTCCGATGCGCGTCGTGAGTTTCGTCAGTGACTACCTATAGTTTATTTCTCTCACGGATGTCTTCATTTCTAATTCAGGGAAACACCTAACATAGCTCGTTTATTTCATGGTAGTTTCCTTGATATTGCTGATGTCTAGAGCCGATGATAACTACGGTGGATCATCTGCTTTTGACCGAGACAGAACTTCACGCACGTACGGTCAACCACAGAAATAGCTGAACACTTTAGTACGATGTCACAATAACTATGGCGTTAATATAGTCATCATCATCATCATATCAGCCGAGAGACGCCCACTGCTGGGCATAGGCCTCCACCAAGGATCTCCAAACTGATCGTTCCTGCGCTGCCCTCATCCAACGGCTTCCCGCGACCCTTACCAGATCATCGGTCCACCTTGTGGGGGGCCTACCAACGCTACGTCTCCCGGCACGCGGCCGCCACTCGAGGACCTTTCCGCCCCAACGGCCGTCAGTCCTCCTCGCAATGTGACCTGCCCACTGCCACTTGAGACTGGCAAGTAGGTAGGTAGGTTAGGTAGGTTAATATAGTAGGTATCAACTATTAAGTACGAGCGCAGTAGTCGGTGTGACGTGGTACTAAAGTGTTAAGCTACTTCTGTGGTCGACTGTGCCCGTATCGTAGTAAGCTTTGGATTATGCCGGCTTCATAGAAATGTTTTACAACTTTCAAATAGTTAAGTAGATTTTATTTGTTTGTAATTTTTTTAACATACATAACTACTTATGAAATAATGCAGCCAATTTACTTCATACAAATGTAATGAAATTATCAAATGAATAAGATGTAATTAAAATACAATAAAACTAGAAAAATTTCACGTCCTGAGGCAGGAATCGAACCCGCGACCTTTCGCAATCCGGGCGACTGCTCTGACCTCTGAGCCAGGACTTAGGATATCCCTGTGAAATTCTTCTAGTCTATTTTTACTTGCGTTTATGAGCTAACGTCCGCCCTACAATGTCGAAATATTCTATTTCAACATCCGAAACGAGTATTTTTACAAATACCTACGATTCGGTTAAGTTGGGGCAGTGCTTTCAAATATTCTTAATTTTTGATGTTAACATTACTTATTATAAATGTTTGAAAAAATTTATCAAACATTTATAATAATGTAAAAGTCAAAAATTAAGAATGAATAAGATGTATTTCAAAGTTGCAAAAAAATTTATATAAAGTAATATAGGTAGCCCATGTTTTAATTTATTGTCGTATTAATTGTCGTCACCACCATGTAATGCCCTGTATTATATTATATGTAAGTAATTATTCATACCTCAATTATTTAAAAACTAGCAGATTTTTGATAAAAACTCTTTATACAATAATTCGGATATTTAATAACTTTCTAACAAGCTTATATAGTTTGGGTTTTAAATACTCATCTGTTCGCTGTTAAATTTGAAAATGGCTTTTAAATGGGAATGAGAAGGGTCTTCTTTGGATTTTTGTTCTATAGAGAAAATGGCTTTCGTAAAATACTTTTTAGCATATTTGTGCAAAAAATGCATTTACTAAGCCTGTATACATTGTTCGAAAGATAAATATTACACACCATGCACCATACAACGAAGCGTGCGGTAAAATAGGTACTCACCTAAATACCATTTTTACCGCACGCTCCTTTGTATGGCGCCGTGCGTATTATTTACGGTTATTTCCTTAAAAAATATATAAGAATACCACCAAGGAGTTTAAAAAGAATAAATAGGCTGAAATTGGCTGAATGGTCGAATCGAACCTCTTTGGAAGCGCTTTTGCTCAATACAATGGTCTCATTTTAATACTAAAGAGAAAATGAGATGAAAGGTGCAGTTCTAATTTTCAACACGCGCACGTGGCGCCATTTAAAAATGTGCGCCATATTCATATTAGGATCATTAAAGATTGTTACTGTTTTCTCGCAAATCTGTTGAAAAACGTTGTGTTACACACATGCGGAGAATTTAATTTAGTACACAGAATTAGTCAGAATGTAACCTTTTTAGTTTTATGTTTTTTTTTATACAACTGGATGACAAACAAGTTGACGGCCCACCTGATGGAAAGCGGTAACCGCCGCCTATAGACACCTGCAATAACAAGGAAAAGTCACTTGATATTGCAGGTGCGTTGTCATCCTGGGGCCTAAGATGAAATGCCGCCATGCCCAGTAATTACACTGGCTACCTTTCCCTTCAATCCGAAACACAGCGAACTGTTTCACGGCTGAAATAATAAAGGCGGTGATACCTACCCAGACGACCCTGCATACGGGCCTACCACCTAGTTTGTTTACAAACATTTTTCGCCACAACGTATAATATCGCTGCAGTGTCATTCGCCCTTTTTTTTTTTTTTTTTTTTTTTTTTGAGGGGGAAAAAAGGCTTTGACGCCTACTCTGCATTGTTGGGAAAAAAGAACAATGCAGAGTTATGTGGGGCTCCTCAGCCAAAGATGTTGACGACCGAGACTACCCACTAAAAAAGACCCCCGTGTTCCTTCTTCATCGTAGTACAGGTTGAAGGTTCACAGTTTCAAGTGTCATTCGCCCTGGTGGAATTCGTTTCAAAGACTTTTATTAAAAAGTCAACTCTGACATTTCGAAACAGGAACAACAGGAATAATTATTGTTTATTTTTTTTTCACAATTTTTAGTGATAACTTTTAAGGTCAAAGGTAGATGTGTGACCGTCAGCTTATATTGTTTTTCTACTATCGTATCGTATCATTTCACTAAAAAATCACAAGAAAGCAAAACTCCGCAATTACGCACGCGTAGATGACTTACTTATTCCAGTTATTTTGATTTAAAAACCAAACTAACCGATGGATTTAAAAAAAAAATTGTGGGTCCTAATCAGGACTATTCCGCATCGAACAAGATAAGAATCATCAATATCGGTTCACCCAGTCGAAACTTCTGAGGTAACAAACATAAAAAAACAGTCGAATTGATAACCTCCTCCTTTTTTCAAAGTCGGTTAAAAATAGGTTTCACTCTTTATTTAGCGCCACCAGTATCGGTGCTGGTAACGGTATGCAATACAATGAATTTAATGGGTAACTCATTTACCCCCATCCCATACGTCATATTTCTCCAACCATAATGAAATTGCAGTCATTTAAATTTTCCTGTAACTGAAGCACGGTCTCGTTTGCTAAAGCAATCCTAAAAACTTCAGTCTTATTAAATTGATAGTTAGAAATGTACGCATTTATTGTGAAACATTGTACTACGGGCTGGCCGAGTACCCCTTGCTATGCAGGGTACTCGGAGGTCTCGGGTTCGAATCCCAGTAGGAGCAAATATTTGTATGATGAGTACGATGATTTAGTATGAGTATTTAGTAGATTTCCGATATTTGCATACATATTATTATCAATATGTCTCCGTTATATCTAGTATCCATAGTACAAGCGCTTAAAGGTGCTTACTTTGGGCTAGATAATAGGTGTCAGTGTATGAATATTATTATAATTTTTTAAAAAGTATGAAAAAAATTGTTTTTACAATAATTTAATTAGTCAAGTTTTTTGAAAAAAATTATTACAGGGTCTAATAAAAGAGACTGAGAGAGATTCATTTCGATAAGAGCGTTACATAAGTCTAGGCCAGTGGTCGGCAAAGTGCGGCTCCAGAGCCGCATGTGGCTCTTTGACTGACTCCTTAAGTGCGGCTCTGGCACAAATATTCATGGCGCAATAATATTTTTATTAAAAAAAAACTTGGTACATACATTTAGTGTACTACTTATATAGTGAAATGTCATAAAAGTTTACTAAAGAAGCAGATTTGGCTCCCATTTTTTTTTGTTGTAATGGTCACATTTGGCTCTTTAGCCAATAAGTTTGCCGATAGGGGATGCAGAACCGGACCTTATTAAGGAACCGGGTTTTTCGGTTCCGTTTTACCGAAGAACCGGGTACCCGGGTTTTTTCGGTTCTTTCGGGTCGTAAAATTAAATTCTATTTAATTTGTTTTGGTTTTGTTTAGAAACTCTATTAATCACAGTTAAGAAAATAAATAATATGGGAAATTGCTAGCCGATTGGATACCAACAAATTATAACAAAGTTTTTAAATAATCAATATGTCATGTATATCAATATGTGAAGCGGTAAGAAAAGTCTATATGCGGAGACAGCTAGTGAAGCTTGAAATACACTGTTCTAGCCTCCTCCACCTGGCCGGCCCATAAGGTCACTTTTCACGCCTCATTTGAAGGAACCCATTTTAAAGGAAGGAGGAAACACATGTGCTGGCAAAGAATTCCAAGATTTTGAAGACAAAGAATCGAGTTAATAAACTTCTTTGTGCGCGATTTTGAGGTGGAGACAGTGAATTGATGACTCCGAAGACCGCCACGCACGAGGGAAAGAGGAAGGAGGAAGGTGGGATAAGTTCAAAAAGCGATGCAATAATTCATGAAATGTCTCGCCGCAATTGCAGAGGCTCGAAGTGTGCTGGCAATAAATTCCAAGTTTTGGAAGTCCGACAAAGAAACGAGTAACTAAATTTCTTTGTGCGAGATGTTGAAGTGGAAACAGTAAATTGATGACTTCGAAGACCGGCACGCGTGCTCCTGAGTAGGAAGGGGGAAGGTGGGATAAGATCGAGAAGGTACTTGTGGGAGCCATCCCACAGGTGTAAGCAACATTCAACGCAATACCGGACCTGAGTATTGAACAGAAGGCATAATTGATCTGGCGTGAAAAATCGAAGCATATTTCCATACTGAGCAAGTCGATGGAACCCTGTGCCGAAAGAGTAGTGCCCTAAAGAGAGGGATGGGGAAGGAACGGCGACATTTTGGCTGTAAACTCGCACTCCTGTGTTTTCTTAGCATTGAACTCATAAAGATTGTTAGACCCCTATTCAGATATGAGGTTCAACACCTCGTCGGGCTCAATGGTAAGATTCATTCGCTCCATCTAGGTTTCAACACGCCCATCCCCTGGGCGACCGTAATATCCACCATGCACTGTACTGTCATCCGCATAGCAGTGAATGTTTCCTAATAGAAGCATGTCAATGATATTAAGAAGAAAGAGAGTAGGGGATAGAACAGAGCCTTGAAGTACACCAGCGTTCACTGGCATGAACCCCGAACACGGATTCTCTGCTTATGCAGGAAGCCGGCGATCCAGTTGCTGAGCTCTGCAACTGGATCGCCGTATACGGTCATGCGGTCTACCCACTCAGCTGAGTGAGCAGACCGTATGCCGGGAGCTTAGAGAAAAGAGCCCTGTGCCAGACCCGATGAAAAGTTTTAGCAATGTCTAACAGCCACTGACTCACCACGTTTATCTATAGCTTCACCCCAGACATGCAATAAATACGCTGGAAGATCACCCGTTGACCGTTTCAGGCGAAACCAATACTGACTATCATTAATTAATGAGCGATCTTCTGAGTATCGGACCAGCTGGTTATTTTTGAAATCCGTTCGATAACCTTGCAAAGATCTGTGGTGACAGCTATTGGGCGGTAGTTAGCTGGGTCTATCGGTCTCCCTTTTCACTGTCATCAGTGGTCTGATGACTCATCTCATCACACTCATCCACTGTGAGTAAAAACAAAATTATAATCTTTTCTAAATAAAACGGTATAATATTTTTTCCACGCACAAGAATGCGTCAAGTGACCGGCGACCTAAGCAACCAAAGAAAGAGTATATAAGTACGGTAAAATGAAAAAGAGTACCTATTAAATACTTTATTAATCTGCATTCAGCTAACTTTGTGATGTGTATTAAGTGAAAACAAAAGAATGTAACAAAAAAGTATCCACGGAAGACCAGCGTCGTAGTGTCCAAGGATGCTTCGGCTTATGCTGAGTGGCATAAATATATTGTTATTTGTTCAAATGTGTTGTGTTTGGCTTCTGTAGTCATAATTATGTGTTACTGAATAAATTATTTCATATTCTTAATTTTTGATTTTAACATTATTATAAATGTTTGAAAAATTACTTAGTAATTAAAATAGAATAAAACTAGAAAAATTAAGAATATCTGAAAGCACTGCCCCAACTTAACCGAATCGTCGGTATTTGTAAAAATACTCGTTTCGGATGTTGAAATAGAATATTTTGACATTGTAGGGTGGACGTTAGCTCATAAACGCAAATACAAGATAGACTAGAAGAATGTCACAGGGATATCCCAAGTCCTGGGTGGCTCAGTGGTCAGAGCAGTCGCCCGGATTGCGAAAGGTCGCGGGTTCGATTCCTGCCTCAGGACGTGAAAATTTTCTAGTTTTATTCTATTTTAATTACTAAATTATTTCATTTCATTGCAAAATATAGTATCTAGACTTACATGTCAAACTTACAATAATAATAACGAATATTACTTTTGTTTAAATTAACACACCAGTACATTTTGATAATTAACGATGCACTGACTGAGCAAGACAAAATGGTGGCGAATGAATGCTGTGAACTGCTATGCTGCCCCATACCCTTACTAGTGTAGCCATGCCACGCCTTGCATATTCCAAGTTCGATTTATCGCAAACAATATCGTTAAATACTTGATTTTTTTGATGACATTACTTTACTTTAGGTTACTCCAGTTTCTGACTATGGGGCTATACCCTTAGTAAAAACTGGACTAACCTAAAATAGGTAATTTTGTGGTTACATATTTTTTTGTCAATTATGTTCTGTCTTTTTTGAAACGTTTAGATAAAATGATGGGGATATAGTAAGAAACTGGACTAACCTAAAAAACAAAATATTTTAGTCACATAATATGTCGGTCTTTTTTTAAAAAAATATTAAAACCTAAAAAACGTATTTTGGTCAATTATGTTCAGTCTCTTTTTGAAACATTTTGGTAAAATTATCGACTTTTGATAGCTTATATTTTAGCTATCAATATCAAACACACACTTCACTTGACACTTCTTTTGTGTTTGCAGGATCTCTACATTAGTAACTACATTGCTGTACAAACATGCACACGTGCTATGATAACATTATAATTTAGATAGCTGATTTTTTATAACGATTCCAGAAAAATGACGTAAGAAAGCAGATGACATGATAGCGCTGCCGACAGCCACGAATTCAAGGCTGCAGACTTTAGAGAATCACATAGCAGCCCGGATTCGATTCGAAAAATCTCATTCGAAATTCTATCTCTCTTTAACGTATCGAGATAGAAAGTGATAGGTAGGTATAGTTTTAGACATTCTAATGTTTCCCGAGCGCTCAACCTATTTCGCCATCGAGCTCCTATTGCTTATATGCCATTAAATGCTATGAACGGCGTGCCCCGGTGCCAGGACATACACTTTACATGGTATTCTCCTAAAAATGTCGTCGTAAATGTCGTATAATAATTCTGACACTACAATAATAGAATCATGTGTTGTTTGTAGCATCACTTATATCTTTAGTAAGTGAAAAGCGATTCTAATGTAGTATAAATACGATTGCTTTTCTCAAACATCTTAGTTAATTTCAAGTACTCTGAAAGCTCAGATAGTTCTGATGATGTCTGTACTATATGCTGTTGAAAGAAATAAAATACACTGGCGAGTGACAGACAATATCGTGCCTTTTTAAGCTGTGATTCGTTTAAGCATTTTTGGTTGAATTCTTTCAGAAAATAGCTACAATAATTATTTCTACAGTAATTTTATTAAGATGCGGGCAAAGTACATTTCAATATGCGTCTTGGAAGAGTTTGATGCTAAGTCTATGATGACAGTCTACATGATGCTACTTCTACATGATGTCGATAACAACAGTAAAATTTTTATTAACACACCACTTAATCGTTCATTTCAATGATTCTCCTTAATCATTCGTTGACAGACACTTTGTTTCACAAAACTACACCAATTTTTTATAATACATACAATATCCGCTCCAACACAATTTCGAAATCATAAGCCCGTTTTCCACCGCCAAAGAGGAATGAGCTAGGAATGTCTAGCGGAGCGGCCTCCGTCTACATAAAATAGGTTTGCTTTTCCACCGAGAAAGAGTTCGGGAGTATTGATTTCCACCGCCAAAGAGGAATAAGCGAAAGAAAATAGCTGAGCGAGCTCAACTGAAAATGAGAAATGAAAAATGAATTTTGATTTCCACAGCGTGCGAGCTCAGTTGAAGCATAATATATACAGTTGAAGTTTACGACTAGTTAGGAACGGTCGTGTCGCGATGTCGAATGATTCGGCCTCAAGTGCTGACGGTGATTGTGTACAGAGTAAAAAAGTATATGTTATTATTTCAGCTCAAAAAAAAGTGCTAAATAAAGATGTTGGTTATGCCAGCATATTCGGGGAAGAACCATGAAAGGGGAACATAGGCTATTCAACGATTTAGACGATGAAAAATTTAAGAACTATTACAGGGTTAGCAGAGAAGAATTTAAAGAACGTTTATGCTCTTTCGTCATTTTCGCTCACCTTTTTCTCGGTGTAAACACTACTATGTAAAATTCGATTGCAAGTTGAAAGGACTCATTAGTGAGTTCGCTCCGCTCTCTAGAAATGAGCGAGCTCATTTTTACTCTTTTTGCCCTCTTTGTCATTTTCGCTCGACTCTTTGTTGGTGGAAACATATGTATGCATTTTTGTATTGCGAGGTAAACGGAGTCATTAAGGGGCTCGCTCCGCTCGCGGTGAAAAACCCACTTTAGAATCAAAAATCTTGACTGTACCCATTAAAATGGCGGCAAAAATCTTCGTGATTTATCGAAAGCATTGCTGAGTTAACTGACACTCGACAACAAACAACTTATATAAGGATCTAAGCTTATAAAACCATTTCTGCCGTGTTTATTAGTGACATTTGCCCTGTTGATGCAGTTTAAACTGATAGGGTTTGCTGTGGATGATATCGAGTATCCTTTGGAGTCATCCGACTGGTATGCAGAAGATCCTAACCAAATAACACATTACACAATGCAGAGACATGCCATGCCTACCAACCCGCATTGGGCCAGCGTGGTGGTGTTAAGGCCCAATCTCCTCATGTGTTTCTCCCATGTAGGAAGGCCTGTGCCCAGCAGTGGGACGTATATAGGCTGATGATGATTCATGCCATGCCACTATGGTAATGTTACCAGTGTCTCGGCAAAACGTGCTGAAGGCATCAAAACATTTCAACTGATTTGTCGGCCAAGCAGGTCCTTTTAGCATCATGAGCTTTTAAAGCTTTCTTTAATAATAATAATATCTAGGAGAAAGTAACTGTCTGCTACGTTTTCACTCCTAAACCGATAAATAGCTGGTGGAGCTGCTGCCAGCGATTAGTATTTTGTATTTTGCTTCATTGAAAAGCCGCCTCTATTTTTACTCTCCTAGAGACGGTTTTCATACGAACAAAATTTTGAAGCATGATATTTGAGTGCTCTATTTTTTTTTTAAACCACTAAGGTGTCAATCAAGCATACGGCCCACCTGGTGGTAAGTGGTTACCGTAGCCTATGGACGCTTGCAACACCAGGGGTATCACTTGCACGTTGCCGACCCTGTAAAAACCTTTACACGCCTTTTTTGAAGAACCCCATGCTGTACTCATTCGAGAAAACCTCTGCAGGGAGCTCATTCCACAACCTGAGCGTACGCGGGAGAAAGTTTCTCTGAAACCGTACAGTACGCGACCACTTTGGTTCCAATTTGTGAGGATGAACTCCCTGCCGGTGGCGAGCGGTGCGATCGTAGAAAGAAGCCGTGGGCATCATGTCAAATAATTCCTCAGAACACACCCCGTTATACAAACGGTAGAATACACACAAGGAGGCAAAATCTCTCCTTAGGCTTAAAGGTTCAATACCGCTTGTGAGCTCAGGATCATCGACAATTCTCATGGCGCGTCTTTGGAGCAAATCAAATGCTCTATTGGCTCATGTTTAGGTTTTGTTATTGTTCTGAGTGTTTAGGGGACAGCACAGTTTATGCCTGGTGACTAGACTCTAGTCTATGGGTCAGAACGTGAACTATATCGCGTTCGCGCCAGCGCTATCATTAGAACGCGATTTGAGTCGAGTGTAGATCGAGAGACTTAACGTGGGCCGTTCTTTTTAAATATATGTCATAAAACAATTTAACCGCGGCCCAGTAGTAGACAAAGGAGCTCGATGGAGTAGTGGTTTGAGCATTCTAGTTTCAATTACGAACACAAAGCAACTTTCGCCTTAGTGGATCCCGGAATGGGTCAATGAAAATTTGAGCCGTAGGTCTTGGTTGTTTTTCCAGCATCCATTTTTAATACTGACCGTTTTAAGACACGTGTACGTGTAAGAGGTTTTACCATATCGAGTATCGTCGATTCTTGGTGTTGACATCTCTAGTCACCTAAGACGTAATTTAGAGGATAAGGCGAAGATGGCATCCACTCGGGTGTTCTTATTTTTATTTTTAACATTATAATTACAACATTAACATTTTTAACATTTTAATCATCAGTATTTGAAAAAAATGCTCGATAGTGCGCGGTGGCACTTTTCTTCGTGGCAAAGACTGTTACTAGAGTACTTACTGCTGCCACCTATGCGCGGGATTGATACTAGCTTAGACCTATTGATGCAATTCAAAACGCGCTATGAACTCGATGATCTCGAGATTACAAGCGGTGTTGCACCTTTATGTCTAAGGTGACAATGTGCCTCCATTCTACATTTTGAATAAGGGAGTGTGTCCTGTCTAAGGAATTATTTGAGATGATGCCCGTGGCCTCTTTCTACCATCGCACCACTCGCCAGGAAGTTTTTCTTCGCACATTGACACCGAAGTCTTCGCGTACTGTACGGTGTCAGAGAAATTTTCCCTCTCGTTCGTCGTCGTGCTAACTGTCAAATTGTATGAAAACGGCAGCGGCTCCTCTGTTGTGAGTTATTGGAAACCAATGTTTATACTATGGATTTTTGAAGTAAATACGACAATGATCGTTTTCGTTTTGTTTCGATTGAAACTTACACCAGCGGTACAGGAGTGAGCTTACTTAACCCCATAGTATACACGTTCGTTCAAAACCACCGTATTCGAACGAACGAGTATATTATGGGGTTCTTCAAAAAGGGCGTGAAGGGTGACTTGATTGCCAACTTACTAGTATATTAAATCTCGGTAAAACAACATTGGACGGCTTACGAATAGTCTTGAAATATTACCTATACCTAGTTTTTTGAGGCAGAAATGGAAGTTTTATTTACTTGTTGCTTTTTTGTACTGTACCGATAAAATAATATTACCAATAACACATTAGTCTGTCTATCAGTGTCAACGAATTAAGAATACGCTCGAAAGCGTCGTGCGATAGATGGATACGTAGAATATTATTTTATAATGGCTAATTTGGTTAGATATTTTTCGATTCATATTTTTATTTTTTCGTTTATGTTATTATAAAATAGATTCTAAAGTTGACAATGAATCTATCTGAAATGAGACAACCTCAGTTTTGACCGAGGTCTAACTATAAGGCTAGTTTTGTATTAAGATGGGTAATGTAATCGAGTAGCTTGGTGATGTAGTGGTTTGAGCTAGTTTAGATTACGAAAACAAAGCAATTTTCGCTATCGTTGATCCCGGTTAAATTAATTAAAATTTGTAATCTGTGCTTCGAGGCACGTCAAGACGTTGCTGCAAACACTTGAACCCACCAACCCAAATTGGGCGATCGCAGCAGTGATGCTATGACCCAAACTCCTCATGTGTTTCTCCTTTCTTCTATATAGGAAGGCCTGGGCTAATGATGAATGAATGGATTATGTCTATTTCGTTCGAAGCAATTGTAGACAAATAGGCAAGAACATTGAACTGTAACTACAGTGATTGATTTTTTAGTTTTGTGATGTCACTAACTAGTTACATATCATGTTAGAAATTGGAATATTTTCTGTTGCAGGAGACAAAACAACTGCTCCTTTCCCGTATTTTCCGCATTTGGTACTTATTTTTTAAAGAAGCTCTGGCAATTTCATTTACAGAAAAAGTTAGTCTGCGGTCTTTTGTGAGATTTTCGTTCTTCAAAATCAATTCGAATGTAATCATCGAATAGGTGTGATTGGAACAAGTAATATCTTGTTTCGTGCTCTTGTTGGCTTAATCGTTTATTTTAGGTTTGTACTAGGTTAAACTCGAGGTTTTGTTGGTGTTGTGAAATGGAAGCATCGACAAATCATGTTAGTTATCCACAGCCTACACGTTTATCTGCTGGTCACAGGATTTTCTTTTTGAGGAAACATGTTTATACCTTAGCAGTACCACAATGACATAATCGGCCTAAACCATAATTCTGCTATAATGCATCATTTTGGGATTAACGAAAGAACGTAAAGTTCTCGTCACATTAAATAAATTTTAAAAATACATAGTTAAATTTTACAAATAGTTTATTTTTATTATACCTATCCAACATTGTGATTTGGATATTTTTAGTCTTCAGTTTCTCTGTACTATTAATAGCAGAATCGACGATTTGGGAGGTATCTCAAAGAGGAACAGTAATGCTTAAATTAAGAGAAGATTGAAATAATATGATTGTTTGATGAAATAGTTTGGTAGTGGTATGCTGGACGACATTTCTTGTAAGTACAATTATGCAGTTATTTTTGTACTCTATTATCCTGTTTAGGTTTATTTTCTTTGTTAATTTTATTGGTGCGTAAAATAAAAAAATTATTAAATAAATACATACACGTGTAGTTACAATAAGAACAGGTCACAAATAACAGTGTAGATATTTAAAAAAAAAACTTGAGAGAGCCATCTTCATAAATTGCCATTCGCTGATCTCGACTGTATCACCAGTTAGCAAAAAAGCAAAGGTCGGATAACCTCTCCTTAGCTTATCTTATCTTGAAGCCACGAATATCCTTACGGTCCAGTTCAACCCATTAAGATCTTAAAATTTCTTTTGAACATTACTCTAAACTCCATTTTAGAGAATAGCAATATTATTCAGCAACTATTGTGCCTCATCTCAACAAATAACCAGTTTATTTTTTTTTGGTTTGTTTTTATAATCTGTCTTGCATACCTTCTTGATCCGCTTACTATAATTGTAGATAACTTGGAATTATCTTGCAGTACGTACGCTTTATACATACAATAATTAATAAAAAAAACATAAAAAGTACCCAACATATAAAAAAATACATATAAGTGGTTAGTCGGTTTCGTCACTGCCTACTACGCTCGATCCAAACTAGTTTTGAGGTTACCTAAACAAACGGCGCTCCATTTTTTGCCTGGCTTAGCAAATTATTGATTCTTGTTTACGTTGAGAACTAATTTGTAATGAAAGATTTATGTTCTCACTTCACATAAGTCTTATTTCGATATGAAATCATATAAAACATACATATTTTTCAAATAACACTCCCATCCCACCACTTTCAACAACACCAAACAATACATAGGTACACAAGACACAACACAACAAAAAACAATAACTAATCCACCAAACCGCGATTTCGCCCGCGTCCGTGTACAAGGCGCTCATAACCTACAAGGTATCGATTCACACACATTCCCTCCAAAAAAAAACACCACAAAAAAGGGGTTAGAGACCTGATCGGGACAAAAAAGCAGTGAGTATACGAGGGATAGTCCTCCGTACCTCCGTAGTTCGTTCAGCGACCGCCCCACTTGAATGTTAGGTGCTGGGGTGGGCTACCCCGCATTTCTGCTTACACACAACAGAGAACACAGGAGCGGCACACTCCACACTTACGATGTTGCGGTTGGTCTTCTTCCTCATACGAACATTGCACGATCCATTTAACTATTCTAAAACTACACTACACTGGCACAAGGGTTCTCGCTCTCACTGACATGGAGTTTTTTTTGGTAGCGTTTGTCGTGCCGGCCGGCGATACGGAAACAAAGCGAACGCGCAGGTAGACCACTCTGACGCGTCACTAAGCGCAGGATATGTACCAATTTACATTATTTCACTGATTGGATTTTAAGGAAAAGAGCGTAATGTTCACGATAGCGTAGCGTGGTGCATGATTATCGCTAAAGTATGTACGCGCGGCGTGACTCGCTCGATCGCACTGGTTTGGGAGCGTCGGACTGGGGGAGGGGCGACGCGGGGGTTGGCTGCTTTACCGACCGTTATTACACTATCTGCTTTACCGACGCAGAAACGGACAGGTGGCGTGGTCTCGATATTTTGTAGCGATCAAGATCAACACCGTTTGTGCTTGAAACTCTTGAAACAGATAACATTTAGTATGCTATGAAATGTTCCTACGTTAAATTATGAATAAACATTAAAAAATTGTTCAAAGAATCTTAACTAAAAAAATATCAGTTATTCAGTTACGCCATTGTCTTATCAAATGACTAAAGCTGTGATTTTTGAAAATCAGATGTGCATGCCTTTTTAATTCATTTCTTTTATCAAAAGTAATTTACTTAAATTCTTTTATTTTATCAGTCCATACAAACCGCTTGATAATCATAGTTTAATTTTAGTAGATAGTTATTCTTAATTTTTGATTTTAACATTATAAATGTTTGAAAAATTACTAACGTTAAGTACCTAATTAAAATATAAAACTAGAAAATTTTTTTCACGTCCTGAGGCTGCTCTAACCAACTGAGCAGTCGCCCGGCTTGCGAAAGGTCGCGGGTTCGATTCCCGCCTCAGGACGTAAAATTATTCTAGTTTTATATTTTTATTACTAAATAGATAGTTAGATTAATTTCATGACATTTGTATGAAGTGCTGCATTACTTATTTCATAGAAATGTCATGAAATTATAAAATGAATACGACATTTTTGAAAATGGCAAACCATTTCTACGGATTAATATAACCCATGTTTAAATTTATTGCCGTATTGACGGCATCAAGTAAGTATATTAGCCCTTAGACCATAAGAACAAGGTAGACAGACAGAACCTTAGAATAATAACGATATATTTTAAGGACAGAACGTTATGAGACAGTCTCAAAGTGACGGCGTACGCTATTCCGAACGGTCGTCGCGAGACATCGTATTTATTACTTTTATTAGGCCATCCGACGATATATCAAACGCTTGTATTGAACTGATCATCATATTAACCTAACCAACAAAATACAAAGTGAGCGACTGAAAAATCTGATTTCGGCGACAAATCGTTGAATAGTCGACCCTAACAGATTGTTAGTCGCTAACTTAGTATTTTTAAGTTGCTCAGTTTATTATATTCCTATATCAAAACGCCTATTGGGTACAGTAAGGATGGAGTACCTCGATAACGGTACCTTAAACTCGGGTATCATTATTAACGGTATACAAATTCAGTGACTCGTAAAGATATCTAAAACTTTACGGTAGCAGTTACACGCAATGACACGACAGATATATCAAAACGCCTAACAGGAACCGCTAATAATAGGGTACCTAGATAACCTTAAACATACACTGACGGCTTTGCTGCAGCTATTAGAAAACGATGCGCCTCCATGTGAACCCGTCTTCGTGGCAGCGGTAAAAGCATCCTGAGGGTGTTTGTAGACAGGTGGGACTCCCCGATGTTGCGGAGATGGGTACCTACAGTTCCACTTCCATGGGCTACATGGGTAGTGTTGTGGATAAATAGGCATTAAAAAATTAAAAGCAAAAAAACCTTTTTAAAAAGAAGCTCTTATTTAAATGCTCCAAAAAGAAGAAAATAAAATTTTCCTTTAAAATTTTAACTAACTATAAACTAATAATAACCTCATTATACACAATTTATATGATCATAAAAGCTTGGCGCACGATTTACTTGTACTATAAACTGTAAATAAACCATTTAATTCAGTAGGTAACTTAATCTAATAAGTTTATTTTCTTAAAATTTCAGTTTAATTGTTTATTAAAATTTCAGCTACGCTACGCTAACCTCGCGACAAGCTTTTATGATCATATAAATTGTGTATAATGAGGTTATTAGTTTATAGTTAAAATATTCAAGGGTTTTTTAAGCGTTTATCTTAAACCTTTTTTATAAAGGTTGTTTTGCTTTTATTTCTTTGTAATTATTCTCGGCAAGCCTTTTCATTTGATACCCATATTGCAAAAGTGCATGAAAAATAACTATTCTGCCATCTTGGATGGTCCGCCATATTGAATTTAGAATGACGTCACACAGCTTATCGTGTATTGTCATCCAAACTAAACGTGTATACAAAATTTCAGCTCAATCGGTTGAAGATATCTGCTTCAAAATCGAGTAGCAAGATTCCACCCGAACATAAGCAAGTTAAATAAAAGCTTTTAAAAAGGGTATAGTTCCTCACAAATTTAAATGTCAACAAGAAAAGGAAGGTGTATTTAACTATTTACCTATTTTCACGTAAGTACATTCGTACCTACAGATATAAAACTAACTTAACACCATAAACTATATACCTACGCGGATGAAAACAAAACAAAATACTGCGCAAGCTCCTTATCCTGACGCCTTGCGTTGTAAAATGACGTCACATGCGGTCACGTGACTGTTAACAGGACTCGATCGTAAGTTTAAATGCCTGTAAAATCAAAATTAATAGGTATTTTTGACTACAACAAAAACTTGTGTATTTGTATACATACAAGCTTTACTGTAACAAACTTACAAGCGATTTGGCATACCTATAACATTCTCAATTCTGAAAACACAATCATAGACTGTGGTCACATAAAGACTGTGGTAATGCTGCTACACATCTTTCACTGCTAATTAAAGTCAAAACAAATTAATATTCTCGAATTTTAAAGATTGCGTGCGACCAATAAGTATATTTTTAAATATTTTTCCCTAATTTTATCGTGTATTGTCATCCAAACTAAACGTGTATACAAAATTTCAGCACAATCGGTTGAAGATATCTGCTTCAAATGGAGTAGCAAGAATCCACCCGAACAAACATAGATTGCAAGTGCAAGTAAAATAAAAGCTTTTAAAAATATTATTATCATCATCAATTCTGCCGAAACTGTATTGCTGGACAGAGTCCTCCCTAGAGTTCTCCACGACGATCGGTGTTGAGCGACACCCATCCAGCGGTTACCTGCGACCTTCACCAGATCGTCGATCCATCTTGATCGAGGCCTGCCCTCGTTGCGACTTCCGATTCATGGTCGTCAATGCAGAACCTTTTCGCCCCAACGGCCATCGGTTCTGCGAGTGATGCGTCCTGACCACTGCTACTTTAGTTTAGCAACTCTTTGCTGTCGGTGACTTTGGTTCTCCAACGGATCTCCTTATTTCTAATTCGATCCCTAAGAGAAACTCCGAGCATTGCCCGCTCCGTATTGCCCTTTGAGCGACTTTGAGCCTCTTGATGAGGCCCATTGTGAACGACCACGTCTCAGTGCCGTAGCTAGGTCATCACTGGCAACACACGCTGATCGAAGACTATTTTTTTGAGACACTGCGGTATTCGGGACGTGAAGATATGGCACGATTCTGCTGTCCCCAGTCTTCAAACTAGTCAGCAGGCTCTGCTCCACAAACTGTCGAATACTTTGTAGCAAAGTATTCGCAAGACAGCTTGTGGTTACTATGCGTTGCGTAAGTTGCGTTGCTCCCGTTGCGCTCCCTAATCGTAGTAAAAAGGGATAAATTCCCACCTATTTGTGCTAAACTACTGTGCAGTGTTAATTCAAACTTAATTAAGCTTGTAAGTGGCCACTCGAACACTAAACAAACAAGTGAAAGTGTCGGCCGGCATGTGCGCATCAAGATATCTGCTGAAGCTGCTGCAACACCTCGGTGAGTTCCATTTTACCCTATTACACGTACCAGCGAATACGGTTTTTTTCATCAAGCAGAATAAAGATTCTGTTTGATGGTTTCTTCAATACAATTTGTATTAAATTGGTGCAGGTCGCCAGTCAAAGTCTTTGAAAAGAGATGTTCCAAAAATGTATGGAGACTCGGCCAGATCTATGTACACTATACTGAAAATTATGTAAAAATATGCTGAACAGCGTTCAATTGTTCATTTTCTTTTTATCTGCTTTGTTGTGTGGTACATAACAATATTTTCTGTAGAAAAATTGCAACACAGCCGAATCACAGAATACTTTTACTATTTACTCTAAACCGAATATTCATCATGGCGGTTGTGTCACTTTGGTTGACTTCTATGTCACCCGCCATATTTCCAAATTATATTGTCTAACGGTGAAATCGACGAAAAATTTCAACTTTTGGACATACCAACTACCTATGCATGAAAACGAATTATTAGTACTTATTCCTGATTTTTGAGATGGCAGAATGGCCTGGCAGGATATGAAACATCTTCTTTGTCTGTTAAGTCGCCGGCACAGAGAAGACTGCGAAACTAACGTTCGTCATCCCTCCAGGAGCTTACAGGTATATTATTTAGGATAACTTATTTCATCTTAGGCCTCAGGCTGGCAACGCACTTGCAATATCAAGTGATTTTTCCTTGGGCCGTCAGTTTGTTTGTCATCTAGTTGTCTAAAAAATAAAAATAAAATATGACCTTCAACGAATACCGTTTGCTCATTCTAAGAATAAGGTACGTTACTCAGCTCGATAAACTTTCGAGCTTGACAACGTTGGTCACGAGGGACTACTGGATGATAATCCCAACACCGCCTTGGAACAGTTGGTCATCATCACCAGTCTGTATACGTCCCACTGCTGGGCACAGGTCTGCCTAAGTCACCTAAGTCTAGGTCTGGGAGAAACATATGAAGAGTTGACGTGATAGTCGCCTTCCCGGCAATAAAGCAGGTGGCCAGCATTTTAAACCGACTATGCACAGCGTTACCTGCTCAATTAAAAATTTATAATTACAAATGTTATAACTATTGTTACTAACCCCTAGCTTAATAGTTATTTGTTCAACAAGTGAGCAAAATTATTTTTTGTAGCGAGTGCTGATGTTATATCACGAACCAGCGAAGTAGTCTAAAATTGAATCACGAGCATAACGAGTGATTCACAATTAGACTACTGAGCGCAGTGAGTGATTTAAAGGCACGACACAAAAAAAGGTTGCTCTTGATTGAAACATACAACTTTTCACCTCTCCAGCGAGAATATTGTTATAATAAGTGAGATACACAAACAATATTAATTCAGGCGTTAAACAATCATTTTCATCACTCGATGAACTCATTTTTGTAATTGAATTAACAAAATAATCACAATTAATTATAAACACAAGTCGAAAAATCAAAACAATCTGTTGATTTTTCCCGCTTTGAAAAATAATTTTTGTAACTATTGCCCGTTTTCATTAACATTTGCTTAGCGTTAAGTAAAGAGTCTCATAGCGATTTATATCTCAATCTATCTCAAGGAGATAGAAAGAGACAAATGTCGTTAAGAATAACCTAAGCTTAGGGAATGGTTAGTGAAAACGGGCATAACATTTTATGGAATCCGGTCTAAAATAAAACTTTTATTATTATTATAATTGTTATATAAGTTATTGAGAGAGATTTTGTGTCCACGGTCCGTGCTATCAATCTATAATTTGCGAGTATCATAATCCGTTGTATTAAAAGTCATTTTTAACTGATGATACGTTTGGTGCCCGGCGTTAGTTTTGAGTGGTTTGATGATTTATATATTTATATTAAACTAGTGGTTCCGTCCATGTGAATGTCGGATATAGCGTAAAAGATAGTTTATCTTTTCTCGGGTACTACTTTACGGCTGAGTACTTTAGGAGAGAAACCTCCGCATTTTAATGTTAGTTTGGATGTCTTCATACTATACTTTTACACACACACATACACACAGATTTACATAAATCTATTCACGATAAAAATAAATAACAATCATCACTATTCTTCACAGATTATACGATCAATTAATTTAAAATAAACATAGAAAAATAAACACTAAAAAGCGTGACTTTAGGCGTAAATAATTTTAAAACCTCACTTGTCAACGAGTTTTTGGGGCGATTTGATGGTGTCAGTCAAGATTTTAATTACAATATAACTGCAGAAATAAAAAAAATACTTTTATAGATCGCTCAAAGGATCTTGAAACCAGAGCCATAAAACAAAATAGACAAAAAAATCTCTTGTCAACAAATGTCAGATCGTACACGTATTGACGTTTGTAGATTTTTTAGTTTTACGCCTGAAACTACAGTTTTCGAATTTATGAAAAAAAAATAACTGTAACTTGTCAATTATACTTAATTTATAGTAGCTTATAATTACAACCGACATGGTGCGGCATAGAAAAGTAGTCACTATTCAGCATAAACCGGGTAATAATAATGAGTCTAGCAGCAGTTCGAACAATAGTGAATCTTCCTTCGCTAGACGGACGTTCAGGGTGTTTTCTATTTGGAAAACGATTGTAGGAGTTGTGTGTTTCGTAGTAGCGGCCTATGTGTGTCTTTTGGGGTATTTGGAAACCCGTGTGAACACTCCTCTCAATACAGAAAAGGTTGGTAATAAATGTTATATTTTTTATTGTTTTGTTCGTATTAACCGGCTTTTTTGTAGTAATTGTAAATAATATAGTTTTTGTAAATGTTCTTATCACCCATCTGCTGTGAAAATTAATATTCCATTACCATTTTCATTATATCACTTGTTTATTCAGTTGTATAGGCCCATATTGTACCTAAAGTAAATCTATAAAAAAGTTTATGTAACTAATCAGGGGGTTACCAAAGAATGTCAATAATTCTATTTTGAAGTTATTTGACTTGACACAGCTTCCCGGCACAATTGGTTTTTAATGTTCATAAGACCATATTCTTGGCCAACCATACATAATTGGTAGTTACAATTCAAGTCATATTTATTATTTCATAGTATTATTCTGTTATGGATTCTTAAGGATAGATCATCAGATGAATATAAAAAAAATCCATCATCCATTACCGACCATAATATGGTAAGTTGTTCCCATAGCCTATAAATTCTAATAAGATAAACATCTTAAATGGAATTAGGAGGATCTGAAAAATGGAGCAGTACTATTTCTACATGGTACCGAAGAGAATCTAGGGAAGGTCTTTATCTGAGGGCACACAGATAGTTAAAATAAAGGTTATTGTTAAGGTAGAGATTCTACCTCCAGTGCTCAAAATTCTGTCCCTCTGCACCCACCTTAATGCAATTACACAACAATATGAAGCAGTGTTTTTAATTTATTTTGCCTTTTATTACAGTATTTTCTTTGAACATATCCTTTATATTTTGTCGCTTAACTTGGTGTGCCTTTTGGGATAGGCCTCCTCCAGTCTAGATATTTCCAGTGCGCTCTATCCAGGGCTCCCATCTTTGATGATGCTGCCCTCTGCATGATAATTCTGCAGTAGTATTTTGATCTGAGAGATTTCCGCATTTTTCAACTTTCAAAAGTTTATGTTACGAACATTTCAGTTGTAAAATAGTTGAACCAACCGAGAGCTTTATAGCATTGCTTTAGTGGAATAGCTTTTCTATATCAAAACAGCAATAGTAACAATACCAAATTTCTGTGGATCTGCTTATGTAAATTATTCTACTCTCTCAATTCATCAATTCATATAGATACTGATGCACATTAGAAGTGTGTCTCAGTGGCTTTACCATCAATACCAATGCTCGTCTTCTGCTTTTTTTAATAATATGTGAATAGGCTGTAAGTTATTTCCATTAATACAATACTTCTTAATTTAAGGTGGTCCAAGAAATTGGTCTAGACATTCCGGACCGCTACTGGGGCTCTTACCGGCCAGGGGTGTACTTCGGTATGAAAAGCAGGGAGCCACTGTCACCAGTGTTTGGTATGATGTGGTATGATTTAGCTGCAGTCTCACATAAAGGTATACGGTAAGTGTTCTAAATTTCACATTTGGTTATGTTAGTATATGTTAGGGATGAAACTGAGCAAAAAATAAAAAACAAACTAAACCTTACTACATGCTTACTCTTGTCAACCAATTAAAATGGAGGTGGACAGGGCATTTACTAAGGACTAGCCTGGATGAGGCCTTAAATGGGACTTAAACAGCACATAGAAATAAGAGACATAGTCTAAGTGTAATGGTTATCTAGTTTAGTGTATTTCACCTATTGTTCTTCCTTATATTTTTGCAATAAAAGGCTATTTTATTATGTTAAGGTAAAGTTACACTTTACACCCTTAATTTAGAATGATTAACATTTAAGAAATTTTGATGTGAAGTCAGGAGACTCCAGGAGTTTAATATTGAATAAAAAGATCTGCCAGTAGTGGGTATGACAATTTGCAATATGGTAAAGTAGTTTTATTACAAAATATTATTTTAAAACAATATCAATATTTATCAATTATAATTCCATTACACTGTAATGAATACTTTACAGACTTTCAAGCTCCTTTATGCCGTTGCAAACAGTTAACCTTCATGTTCCTCTCACAGTCATTGGTGCAATCAGAATGACAACTTACCTACTTACGGCTGGCTCCGTCACGATGGCGTGTCGTTCGGCGAGCAAGCGATATATGACCCGCCTCATACGATCTTCACGTCCTTCGTGAAGACGATGGAAGGGGAGCATGGGGGACAGTGGACAGCGAGAATTAATATTACTTCTAAGGTATGAAACTTCAAAGCAGGGTTGATAAAAAAAATGATTTTTATAAAAAAATCAAAAAAATCAGATTAATTTGATTTAAATCGGATTTATTTGATTTTAATCAGATTTTTTTTAATTATCTGATCGTTTTCAGGATGAAAGTCAGATATTTATTAAAAAAAACAACATATTTTTTGTTAAAGCAACATATTAGTTCTTTTATTAAGTTATTCTTTTATTTAAAAAAACTATGTAGCATATTTATTTGCCTATTTAACAAAAAATATTAAATTAAATTGGTAAAAAATGACATTCAACGAAAATCAACAAACATATACCCATTCTTCTAACGGTAATTAAAAAAAAAACACATTTTGTAATATTTAATAAAAATAAAAATAATAACTACGGCGTTTATGTCGGGGGAAGTCCCTTGACACTTTTTGGCTTTTTGTTTTGATTGCAGTAAAAAAGTACTGATTTAAATCATCGATTTTTTAAAAAAATCATTTGATTTTAATCGCGATTTAAATCACTCATTTAAATCAAATCATCCCTGCTTCAAAGACTGTTCTAAAGGATTTATAATACAATTATATGACATACAAACTGACGGCCTACCTGGTGGTAAGCGGTTACCTGCGTTTGTAGACACCTGCAACCACAAGGAAAATCACTTGAAATTGCAGGGACGTTTCATACTAAGGCCTAAGATGAAATGCCGTCCAGTAATTACACTAGCTACCTTTCCCTTCAATCCGAAATACAGCTAACTCTTTCACGGCTGAAATAAGAAAGGCGGTGGTTCCTACCCAGATGACCCTACATATGGGTCTACCACCTAGTAAAACATACTTACTCTTATCAAATATCAGGATACGTCATATCTGAAGGATGTAATCTCAAATCGGAAAGAATCTGCTGAATCCGCCAAAAATACCAATAATTAGTTTTATGCATAGTTTGTTTGTACAAAAGTGGAAATTGTTCATCCATTTCACCGTTATTTTCTATGGCAATATGGCGGTCGACATAGAAGTCAGCTAAACATCACCAAAATGACATAGGCGCCATGATGAATATTTGGCTGTGTTGCAGTTTTTTTTTATATAAATTCTTGTTTTGTACCACGCAACAAAGCGAATAAAAAGAAAATGGTCTGTTTAAAACTGTTCTGCATATTTTTGCCTACTTTTTAGTGTAGAGTACATGGATCTGGCCTAGTTTCTAGCTACTTTGGGACACCTTTAATCAGATGACTATTCCCGATTTATATTTGATTTTAGAATTCTGTGTTTTCGGCTTAGAGAGTCGTTTAAATTAAAGATAGTTAAGCTTACATATTTTTTCACAGCACAGCGCAGAAGCCCACTTCATGTTGATATGGTACGCGGCGTTGGATGAGACACTAAAACCAGGAGAGGAGTCCCGGCTCTGGGTCGAAGACGGGACCATAGTGGGCTACACGCCCGAACTAAACAAGTTCAAAGTTAGCTTAGTGCCGCACACAGGTAAGATTTTAAAAGTATTTTAAAATAGAAGATGGCTATCAATCAACAGACTTAAAAAAACTGCTCTCTAAATATTTTCTCTCACAAATGTGCGTAAAAAATTATTTCATGTGTGTGCCAATTTACCCTTTTTCCCTTTTACAAAAATATTTAAAAAAATCTTAAAATATTATATATTTCTGCACTCTTTATTCAATATTTATATCAATTTAGGTGACCTGTAAGAAATTCCTTTTCAACAATAAGGTCGTCCAATAGGTATGTTGACTGTATTCAAATTAAAATATAATTTACTAGGTATTACTTGGTGGTAGACCCATATGTAGGGTCGCCTGGGTAGGTACCACCGCCTTTCTTATTTCAGTCGTGAAACAGTTCCCTGTGTTTCATAATTATTGTAACTTTTTGGGGCTTTAATAGGTACTTTCATTTCATTTATTAATTTGCTAGTCACATGGTTACATATAGGTGTTACAATAAGTTAATTGATACATTGGACACATGACACCCTGTGGGGGCACTGCAAACATAAAGCAAGAGAGCGCTATCATTTTCTACAATTTAAAATGAACATGTCATTTACTTATACTCAACATGAAACATTTTCCCAAAATTTGGCAACATCCATATGTATTTTTCTTTTTTAGGAAAAATCGTTCACTCTGCGTATTCAGAAGCTTACACACCAGGGCTTCATCTGATAAAGGAGAAATTCTACTCGCTATTGAAGGTGCAGAAACATCCAACTATGGGGCGAGTGGCGATGGTGGGGCCTGATGAGGAGCTGGATGATAGGGTGAGTTGGACTTTATGGTTGAGGGTTAAGGTCTATTATTAAATGTGTCTGGGATAGGATTGATTTACATTTGCGAATATCAACATTTTAATAAGGAATTACGACTATTGTTGTTATGGTTTAAAAAAATATCAAAGTTCACTTAGTTCTAGTTTGCAAAAATGGAATTAAAAAAGACTTTTTCAAGAGTGTTTTTGATGTGAGATGTTGCCGACGCATGCCGTGGCGGCGGCATGCCGTTTATTGAGTGTTTATAAAAAAATATGAATTTTTATTGGAGAGTACTAACAAGCTTACAATAAAGCCTTCATAACTTAGCCTTCATTACTTCATAGCTGGTAGGTCCGTATGTAGGGTCGTCTGGGTAGGTACCACCGCCTTTCTTACTTTAGTCTTGAAACAGTTTGCTGTGCTTAGGATGGAAGGGAAAGGTAGGCAGTGTAATTACTGGGCATGGACGGCATTTCATCTTAGGCCTCAGGATGACCAGAGACCACGCACCTGCAATATCAAGTGATTTTCCCTTGTTATTACAGGTGTCTATAGGCGGTGGTAACCGCTTACCACCAGGTGGGCCGTCAGCTTGTTTGTCATCTAGTTTTTTCCACTATCACAGTTGTTACTGCAATCGCTTTACCCCACCAAACCGCATTGGGCCAGTGTTGTGGTCCCATGTCGAAAGTTCTGTGCCCAATAGTGGGACGTACTGGTGGTGTATGTATGTATATTATTTTTATGTTTATTTCCGAGCGTAAAAAGTAAAATTTATAAAAATAATGAAGTATAGTGTATTAATAAGGTAGGAAAATAGTTTGTCAATATTTTCTAAATGTTTCTTTGTCTTTTGTTTCGTCTAGCATCAGATTCCAGACACAATTGCTTTTAATTGTTATAGCCCTCCGGAGGGATAACGCCACTTGACAGATAAAATATTATGAAATATTTTTAATTCTTCCCCAGGACAAAGAAGTGAACTTCGTCCCGATTCAAATGCTAATAGAGACGCCTTTCGTCCTAGACATCGTGTACACTGCAGATGTCCCGATGCCATTACTGGGAGACGACTACACGAACGCCTTGGAGAAGAAGAGGAAGAAATTTGATGAGGAATTTGAGAGAAAGTTTGCACTTACGGAGAAAGGGTGAGTCATCACCATCACCAGCCTAAATACATCGCACTGCTGGGCACAGGGCTTCCTACATGGGAGAAACATATGAGGAGTTCAATTTCAATTTCAATATTTATTGCAAACCACAATGTAAGTAAACAAGATGGTAAATACAATTATAAGGATCATTGTGGGCCCTTAAATTACTGGAAAAATAAGGATACGGAAATTTTTACACAAGAAAATAAAGATATCGGGAAATCCATCTAACAAATCATATTAAGAGAGGAGGAAACACTCTTATCATTATATTGTTGACTAAATAAATCAAATTAGGTATTAAAAATGCATAAGAATCACCCATCACTTACGCTTACATTACAATTTATAGTACTTACATAATTTCATTTACTAAATAATAATGCTTAACTTTCTATCTATAGGCATTCAATATTATTATCAAATACTTATTTTCTAGTTTATAGTTTAGTTTGGGCCATAGCACCACCACGCTGGCCCAATGCGGGTTGGTGGGTTAAAGCGGTTGCAGGAACAACCGGGGCCAACTGCTGAACATGCACGATGAAACACAACGGAGCGAGAGATAATAAATTTTGTTTGGCATCCTAGAATTTGCTTTTAAAAAACGAAGAAAGGGTGAGTGCTTTGGTTTTTTTTTGATATAGCACGGGTCAAAAGTTATGTATGAGGAGATCATATACAATAACTACTACGGCAGCATGAATGTTTATTTTATACTGTTTATTAGTATTTGTTGTTATAGCGGCAACAGAAATAAATCATGTGTGAAAATTTCAACTGTCTAATTATCACGGTTCATGAGATACAGCCTTGTGACAGACGGACGGACAGCGGAGTCTTAGTAATAGCACAGTGTAAATGAAATTTATATAGACTGTGGGGTCCCGTTTTACCCTTTGGTTTACTAGGTGGTAGGCCCGTATGTAGGGTCGTCTGGGTAGGCTCCACCGCCATTCTCATTTCAGCCGTGAAACAGTTCGCTGTGTTTCGGATTGAAGGGAAAGGTAGCCAGTGTAATTACTGGGCATGGACGGCATTTCATCTTAGGCCTCAGGATGACAACGCGCCTGCAATATCAAGTGATTTTCCCTTGTCATTGCAGGTGTCTATAGGCGGCGGTAACCGCTTACCATCAGGTGGGCCGTCAGCTTGTTTGTCATCTAGTTGTATAACAAATAATAATTGAAAATTGAATTTTCTTTCCAGCTACCCGGAAGAGGATGTGGCGGTAGCCAGAGCCGCCATGTCCAATATGATAGGCGGCATTGGTTACTTCTACGGCGCTAGTCGGGTCCAGTCGGAGTATACGAGGGAACCGGTGCCTTACTGGCGAGCGGCCTTGTACACTGCCGTGCCGAGCAGGTTTGATTCTTATTGTCATTGGCTTAGGGTACAATATTGATTGGTTTTTTAATAAGTTTTGATTAAAAAAAAATTGAGCACGAAAAAAGGTTTGCTCTTATTGTTATGGGCTTAAAGTTCAAATTTGTTACCTAACATGTGTCACTCTGTCTCTCACTTTATTTTTAGCAGTTCACTTACTATATTTAACCCCCGACGCAAAAAGGGGTGTTTTAAGTTTGACGTGTCTGTCTGTGTATCAGTGTGTCTGTCTGTGTATCAGTGTGTCAGTCTGTTTCATCGTAACTCCTAAACGAATGAACTGATTTTGATTCGGTTTTTTGTTTAAAAGCTGTCGTGATCGAGATACATAGTTCAAAGTTATAAATTGGGAAAAGGGTCTGACTAATTTTCACAGATCTGATTTCTATGACATGCTGACCCTGAGCTAATCCTGTACCATCGAATAGTTTGGGGGATGCTTAATTCTTCAGAAACTTACAGCAGATATAGCGTGTTTGGGCTCATAAGAATAGTCTCAATGAAATGGTATCAGATAGATGATTAATAAAATAAGGCTGGGGGTCACTTAAAAATTTGTTACGACTCTTAAACCGCAGCCAGGTCTTTAAGAAAATAAAATACAAAATACAAATATTTTATTGGACCAAACTTTTTTATACAATTTGTTGGGGAAATCCTCTCTTTAAGTTAGAAAACCTGTGTTGAGAAGAATCCGCTCCTCTGTAGTTACATACAATTATTATTGTTTTTCTATACCTTAGTGTGTGACCTACTTTTGATAAGGTATATAAATTCTGTTATGTATTCGTTTGTATACGACTATAGCACAATAATATAGCACTAGAAATGAATATAATACCAACCCATAAACCTATACTAACTAATTGTTTATCAACCACTGGGCATTACCCAGTGTTCAGATTTCACAAGTATAATACATACCCACTTCAAATAAACATCAGAACCAAGTAACACTTAAGCTCAAACACTTCGACACTTGTTCAATCACATAATATGCCAATATTATCAAACCAAACACCAAAAATCACAGCTAACTTAAAAACTAATACGTACTCCGGTTCCTTCTAGATCATTCTTTCCCCGCGGCTTCCTGTGGGACGAAGGCTTCCACGGGCTTCTGATAGGGCGGTGGTCTCCAGAAATACAGATGGACATCGCGGCGCACTGGCTGGACCTCATCAACGTGGAGGGCTGGATCCCGAGGGAACAGATACTGGGTAAGGTTCTTAGGTAAACATAATTGTTGCCCAAGTTTGATGCTGGAGCTATTTTTCACAAATTCAGAAAATATACGCTACCATTACCTATGAAAACCAATTCAAACATAAAAGATATGAAATATTGTTGAAGTTGTGCTATTCAGAAAATTGAAAAACCGACTCCAAACAACTAAAAAGGATAAAATAAATAAATTTTAGTAGGTACTCATCCCGTAGGAACATATTTTTTGAGTCGGTGCTTTACTATCTATGGTTTCTGGAAACAACTTAGCACCAACTCCAGAAATATGTTCCTAGGAGATGAGTACCTACTAAAATTTAAAATTTTTAATTATTTTATCGGTATTCTTAATTTTTTATTTTAAAATTATTATAAATGTTTGAAAAATTACTTAGTAATTAAAATATAATAAAACTAGAAAAATTTCACGTCCGAAATCTATTTTAATTTTTCGGTTTAAGTTTTATCGTTTTTAATTTTACTTAAATTTTTTTTTTCATAATTTTTAGTGATAACTTTTGAAGGTCAAAGCTAGATGGGTGACCGTGAGCTTATATTGTTTCTTTACTTTCGTATCATTTCACTAAAAATTCATAGGAAAGCAAAAATCCGCAATTGAGTCTTAGTCGACGACTTAATTTTTCCAGTTTTTTTTTATTTATAAACCAAACTACCCAATAGATTTTCAAAAAAAATTTGTGGGACCAAATGGGAACTATTCCGTATCGAACAAAAAAATAATCACGTAAATTACATAGGAAAAAAAACATACCGTCCCAATTGAGATCCTCATCGTTTTTGAAGTCGATTAAAAAGAAAATGGTCAATTGAACATTGTTCTGCATATTTTTATCTATTTTTCAGTATACATAAAGCTGGCCAGGTGTCTATACAGTTTTGGAACATGTCTATTCAAATAAATTTAAGTTCACTAGGTGGTAGGCCCGTATGTAGGGTCGTCTGGGTAGGTACCACCGCCTTTCTTATTTCAGCCGTGAAACAGTTCGCCGTGTTGCGGATTCAAGGGAAAGGTAGCCAGTGTAATTACTGGGCATGGACGGCATTTCATCTAGGCCTCAGGATGACAACGCACCAGCAATGTCAAGTGATTTTCCCTTGTCATTGCAGGTGTCTATAGGCGGCGGTAACCGCTTACCATCAGGTGGGCCGTCAGCTTGTTTGTCATCTAGTTGTATAAATTTAAGTTTTCGATTAAACTTCGTAGGAACGGAAGCCCTAGCCCGCGTGCCCAAAGAGTTCGTGGTCCAAAGCAACTCCGCGGCCAACCCGCCGATGCTGCTGATACAGGTGGCGCGACTCGTCAAGAAGAACCCTCGCCTCTTTGACGCCGGCTTGCCGCTCAGGAAGATGCTGGAGAGGATGTATCCTAGGCTCAAGGTAAGGGGATCCTAAAAACAATAGTCTATTGTGACGGGGGACACGGTTTATAATAAAAAGGCCCACGCGTCAGCAAAAAAAAATTATATATTTAAAAGAAAAAAATATTTTTTCTTAAAAAAAAAGTTGGGTCGTGGGAGTTATGCCCGCTTAATTTGTGCCTCGCAGATCGGTACTTCCCTATTCCCTGGTGTTGTTCGGCGAGGGCACGCACGACGGGTAGGTAGGCAGAGGTGTGGCTGCGTTGGGGAAGATGTTCAGCTCGATGGCTGTGTGTGGTGCACCGACGTAGGTTACGACGACGGTAGGTTCCTCGAAGAACGTAGGTAGTAGGGTCTTCGGGTTTGACTCCGTACGTAGAACGTAACTCCGGACGTCGAATGTAACTCCGTACGTCGAACCCTGGAATTCACCATCGTGGGGATTAGGTGTTGTCCACCACTAGACGCTATGCGGCCATGAAGCAGAAGGCAAAAAGGGATGACCGATAATAGTGGTGAAGTGGCTCTTAGGAATCAGACAGGAATTCACAGGAGAAATTAACTAATTCAAAATAATAATTTTAAAATAAAAAATTAAACACTAATTTAAAGCCAAATGTAATTAATAGAAATAATTTTGAAAAATATTTAAGTTAGGCGGTAAGACAAAATATAAAAATCTACCCTATAAAATTTGCTGGCAAAAATAATTTTGCCAAGGAACTATTTTATTAAATATGGTATTACTGATACGTAATATAATAATAATCAACTACTACAATTGATATTTACGAAAACATATTGCTACATATAAAATATATTACTACAAAACAAGCTACGCACCAGCGGAATAAAATCTGTTCAACACTTACCCAATTGGGGAGAAAGTAACACACTAAGTTTAATGTACGTTTAAGATGTACTTTGAATATTTAAAAAAAACAGAAAATAACTATATCAGATAGAAAGATTTGACGATATAAAGTCTCACACAGAGAACGTCTTTGCCTATAGCTATCTGTTGTTGGTCTGTCGCTCTCAGCGGACCGAGTGGCCGAGCGAGCTCCACGCAAACCGGCTTGCAAACAATAGCGACGAGTATTAAGTACAAGAAGTCACACATCAAGTTTGACAATTATATTCGTATTTAATTTTTGTTAAGGATTTGTAAATATTATGTTTTCGTTTATTATTATAATAGTGATTTAATAGTTACGTTAGTTAATGTTTATTTTCAATATTTATGTATTTAATTTTATTAATAAAGTAGAAATGTTTGTAAAATTGTATATAATGTTAATGAAATTGTCAATAAGTTTAGTTTTTAAATATATATTAGGCATTCATGTACGTGCAACGTTACACTATTGAATTTTAATAATCTACAAAGAAACAAACTCTTCAGCTTTATAATAAAGCTGAAGAGTTTGTTTCTTTTTATGTGTGTTTGTTTGTTTGGCTGAACGCAGTAATTGTTCTCCTTTAAAAGTTCTAAAAAAAAGTCCGCGACAGCATATGTCTATCTTTAGATATTGACTCACTATAACTATTTTTTATTTCAAATTCGCATTTTGTAACAAGTGACGTCATGGCGGTCACGTAACATGTATTGGCGTTTTGGAGTGAAATTTGCAACGAAATTTAAGATACATGATTTTTAAAGCATTAGTCGGAGTAAAGTAATTTTGATGACTATTTCAAGGTATAATAAGTACTTCACTAGGCGGTAGCCCCGTACGTAGGGTCGTCTGGGTAGGTACCACCGCCTTTCTTATTCCAGCCGTGAAACAGTTCGCTGTGTTTCGGATTGAAGGGAAAGGTATCCAGTGTAATTACTGGGCATAGACGGCATTTCATCTTAGGCCTCAGGATGACAACGCACCTGCAATGTCAACTGATTTTTACTTGTTATTGCTAGATGACAAACAAGCTGACGGCTTGCCTGATAGTAAGCGGTTACCGCCGCCTATACACACCTGCAATGACAAGGGAAAACCACTTGATATTGCAGGTGCGTTGTCATTGTTGTTTGACCTTATTATAAATGTCGAAAAATAGGTTGCTTATTTATTTGTATATTTTAACAGGTGTGGTACAAATGGTTCCATTCAAGTCAACGCGGATCTGAGTACTCAGCGTACAGGTGGCGCGGTCGGCAAGACGACGGCGTCCAGCTAAATCCTAAAACGCTCACCTCGGGCCTCGACGACTACCCTAGGTGAGTGTGACTCAACGGGAACAAAGGTTTGGCTTGCCTTTGTTCCCGTTGAGTCACACCATTTTGTGTCACACTGTTACTCAACGGGAAAAATATTCCCGTTGAGTAACACCGTAACTCAATGCTACTATTTTTTTCCCGTATGTATGTAGCTGGATCATCCCCTGAAGTACCAGGCTACCATATCTATATAGGAGATGTTTAGCATACTATTATTTTATTTATATAATAATCGTAGCGGGGTACAATAAAGAACCTCTCATATACTTGTGGCAGCTTGGTACTTCAGGGGATGATCCAGCTACATACATACGAATTTGAACAATGATTTTACCCAAGAAGGTGTTACTTAACGGGAATACAGCGTTCTGTTCAGTTACACTGTCACTCAGCGGGGAAAAAACAGTGGCATTGAGTTACGGTGTTACTCATCGGGAATATTTTTCCCGTTGAGTAACAGTGAGACACAAAATGGTGTGACTCAACGGGAGCAAAGGGATTCGGGAGCCCTTTTTCTGACTATTTTTTTGTCCTTATTTAATTTGGCAACAACCTTTGGTGACACTAGCGTTCCGACGACGAGCACGGCGTGAGTCCACAGCGCCCTCTACAGGAAATTTATGCTTGTATCAATGTCATTTATAATCTTTGTCTTCTCACCTTATATAATCTGTGCTCTCTGTCAAAATTCCTTTTGTAAACCAGTGATCAAAAAATATCATTGATAAACTATTTTTTCACGTATTCTTAATTTTTGATTTTAACATTATTATAAACGTAAAATTAAGAATATTTGAAAGCACTGCCCCAACTTAACCGAATCGTAGGTATTTGTAAAAATACTCGTTTCGGATGTTGAAATAGAACATTTCGACATTGTAGGGTGGACGTTAGCTCATAAACGCAAATACAGATAGACTACAAGAATTTCACAGGTATATCCCAAGTCCTGGGTGGCTCAGTTGGTTAGAGCAATCGCCCGGATTGCGAAAGGTCGATTCCCGCCTCAGGACGTGAAATTTTTCTAGTTTTATATTATAATTAGTAAGTAATTTTTAAACATTTATAATAATGTTAAAATTAAAAATTAAGAATATTGGCAACAACCGTTGGTGACACTAGCGTTCCAACGACGAGCACGGCGTGAGCCGGAACTAAAAAGTTGTTGATTTTTATATCTTTATGTAAAAATCAATCAAATATTGAATGAAGTCATTGCGATACATTTTAAACACAAGAAATACGAAATCAAAAATATCGATTGTACTTCGTATATCCAAAACAGCGACAATAATACACAGCCATGACATATCGACGTAGAGATTAGTGAATACGCTCACGTGCAGCGCCGCTCAAACGTCAAAATCAATGACAGCTCTTCGTCTTGTCAGACGTGAAGCTCGATGTCGAATATTTCTGTTTGTAAATGTGACACTGCTATATTTTAAAAGCTTTTATTCAACTTGTTTATGTTCGGATGGAATCTTGCAACTCGATTTTGAAGCAAACATCTTCAACCGATTGAGCTGAAATTATAGTATAAATAAGAAATACGAATCAATTTTTAACCGACTTCAAAAACGAGGAGGTTCTCAATTAGGCCGGGATGTTTTTTTTTATTTGTACACCGATTACGCCGAGATTTGTGATCCGATTTACGTGATTCTTTTTTTGTTCGATGCGGAATAGCCGCCATTTGGTCCCATAAAATTTTTATTCTAAATCAGTTGGGTAGTTTGGTTTTTAAATAAAAAAAACTGAAATTAGTAAACGGTCTATGTATGAAATTGCGGATTTTTGCTTTCCTATGACTTTTTAGTGAAACGATACGAAAGTGGGAAATAATATAAGTTGACGGTCACCCATCCAGCTTCGACCTTAGAAAGTTAACACTAAAAATTGTGAAAAAAAAAATTTGGTGCTAAGTTGTTTTCATTTTAAAAACAATAGAAAGTGAAGCACTTACTCCAAAAAATATGTTTCTAGGGCATGAGTACCTACCTACTCAAATTTAATTATTTTATCCTTTTCAGTTTTTTGAAGTCGGTTTTAATTTTTTATATTTAGAAAACGCTGGAATTTTTTTATTGAAACTTTACAGCAGTGCGACTGAAGAAGGGTCTCTCAATAAATAAAACAAGCGCGCTTCCCGCCTGATGGTAACCGGTTATCGTAGCCTATAGACGCTGTACCACCTTTGGCACTCACGGGTGCCTGCCCTTTAAAAGGAGATTTTTCAAGAAATCAATCAAAAAATCAGGAAGAATCTCCTGAATCCGGGAAAAATACGAATAATCCATTGTTTGTACAAAATTTGAAATTTGTCGTCGTTATCCCCGTTATTCAATATGGCAATATGGCGGGCGACATAGAAGTCAACTCAACGTCACCAAAGTGGCATACGCGCCATCATTAATATTTGGCTGTGTTTGCGGTATCGTGGGTCGACACCGGTGGTCGGGTTGACACCCGGGCCTATTAGCTTAGTGGGTGTTGGTTGCTAAAATATATAATTTCACTGGAATCTGAATTAAATTTAAACTGATAAAATGGCGTCGCAGACGCACATAGCAACAACGTGCCTGACCGCCTCGTAGGAGGGCGTTGAAGGAAGTGGTAGATATCACGTGTACTGCCGGGGTCTAATTCTAATACATGGGGTGTTATTCTGAGGTCAGTGTGTCTTAATTACAAAAGTTAAAGGCAAAGGGAAATAACGATGTTAATTCCACTAACAGCTGTGTTGCAGTTTTTTTCTATTAAATTTCCTGTTTTGTACCACGCAACAAAGCAAATAAAAAACAACGGGCAATTGAACAGTGTTCTGCATATTTGACCTATTTTTCCTGACCTGTCCCCCAATTCTGCTATTGTATTTTGATCTGTAACGAATCGGAAACGCTTAAGTTACAACGTTATTGTATTCTGCTAACTCAACGCAATCGAAACGTAACCGAAACGCATCAGTTTTGTTCTACTAACAAACACGTAACGCGAGCCGTTCGGTTCGGTTCGTTTCTTGCAATATTGCTAACAATTATCGAGCCGAAGTTGAACCAACCGAGAGCGTTAACGTTCCGGCTTTATAAGCAATGTTGGTGGGATACGTTCTAGTATTACAACCGCATTGGTAACGATACCGAACCGCAGCCGATCCGTTTAGGAAAATAAATAGCAGACCACCGGGCCTGGTGTCCATACATTTTTTTTCTCTTTATTTAGTTTGGGGCTTTTATCCACACGGATATGCCAGCCTCATTATATCTTCTCAATTACAAATAAAACGGTTTAAATTTTTTTTAGGAGTAAAAAATATATACAATTAAATGCCTTGTTACTAATGAAGTGGTACAAAGGAAAAGAAATCACTGCTCTGACAGTTGGACTAGATTGCATAATTTTTTAGCTGCTTTTGATTTTTGTTCTGCCAGAATGTTTTGTATTAGACCCACATCTTTAATATTTAATTGCAACTCTTTAACTAGTGATTCCCTTTCTGCCCTGTTCTAGACACAGTCCATCAGCATAGTTTTTTTTCATTAAATATGCAAACTTCGCTGATGGATAGTGCCCAGAACGAAGGCGTAGTGAAATTATGATATAGTTTCTGTTCAATTTACTATCGTCAAACCAAGGCGCGCGAGTAGGTTCTTGGAACATGTCTTGGGATTTTTGGAACATGTCTTTTGACAAATATTAATTTGTGATGCAGGGCATCCCACCCATCAGATAATGAGCGCCACGTTGACCTTCGCTGTTGGATGTACGCCGCCGCCGACAGTCTCGCCATCATAGCGAAGGCCATAGGAAAGAAGCCAAACAAGTAACTATGCTCTATTATTTTATACACTTAAGCCAAACAGTTTTTACATAGAAGATGTTAATAAATTTAAAATCGTGAAAAATATATTTTTTTCCTGCATTTTTATTCGCCATTCCAATTTTTTAAAAATATAGATAGATAGATAACTTTATTTCAGACATACATACACACACAAAAATAAGAAACAAGAAAAGACAATATTATCTAACCAAAATCTTAAACTAAAACGTATACAAATAGATTAAAGTGTGTAAAATAATGAGGTATAAGTGTGCGCTGCAGTCGGAAAAAGGATATAGCTCAGTGCAAAAGCCCAGCACGTACCACACTGATTTTCAGCCTTAAATGATTACCAGCCTTGTTATTTGCCTTTATTTTTTTAGAGCTTACTCCCGGAATACTTTTGTGTCAGTTTAAATCCATATGTTTACACCTCCTTAAATTATATTTAAATATTTTACGCTAAGTTGTTTCCAGAAACAATAGAAAGTGAAGCACCGACTCCAAAATATATGTTTCTAGAGGATGAGTGCCTTCTTAAATTTAATTATTTTATCCTTTTCAGTTTCTCGAAGTCGGTTTTTTTTTAAATATCTTAGTTGTTGGTTGGTAGACTTTTAGTATAACTCATCTTAGGATATAGATAAGTTTTATATAATTTGGCATTGATATCTCAAAATTGACGACATTGCGGGTTGGCTCATTTTGGCATAACTAGGTCCAATACCAACATTGACTTTTTTAAACCGACTTCAAAAACGAGGAGGTTCTCAATTTTGTTAGTATGTAATATATTTTTCTTCTTCTATGTATGTACACCGGCGACCGATAATAACATAGACGAGTAACTAGCCCATCCAAAATGACACCCCGAAAGAGACTCCAAAGTGGGCGGGGCTTAAATCGGACTCCGCGCAATGATTTAGTTTGTCATTGACTGCGTCACTGTGATGTACTCGTAAAAAAACCATAAAATCTCAGTAAATATGTCCAAAAGTGAAGTAAAATGGTGTGTCAGCCGCGTAGGTGAACATAATAAGAGCACTGGAATCTAATTTTACATGTAAGTCTCTCCTAAACCTTTATAATAGAGTCAAATATAAATAATAATATTGGCCGCCATGTTGGCCCAATATTTGTGGACAATTTGAACAAATACACGAGTGGATGATGTTATGCAGTCATTTGTGTGTGACAGTATTTATTTATATTCAACTCAACTTTGCAAACTCTGCAAACTTTTATGTTATGGATTATTGTTATTGTGTATGTTTAATAGATAATTTACCTACTAATAGGCAATTATGGCTTTATACAGCGTTGCCTTATATGATTTTTGTAAGAATGATAAACAAACCTCCAATTTATGGATATTTTGCCACAGTTCCTTACAATATGATGCCACTTTCAACACATTTCTCAATAAATTTAAGCATTATTATTTTAACATGTGTATGTTTAATTATTACTTTAATAATTTACTTATTTACAAAATGATCTGGAAATAGTATAGGTATATCTATTTTAAACTGTTAAGGATAAGTCATAGTAAGTAAAGTTGTAAACTGCAAGATAGTTTCGTGAGGTTATTGAAATAAAACAACATCATAATTTCAATAGAGAAGATAGTTGGACCACACCAGCTTGGGATCTTATCATGAGAATTACAAAGTCTGAAGCCCGTATTTATTCTTCCCGACCTTCGGACACTGTAAGCTCCATGGCGTGAATCGGAACACTTAAAACATAACTATAAAAAATATGACGGTATTTAATGCTTAACTTATCAAAGACAACTAACATCTTTACTTCAGACTTCCCGTGACCTTGATCGCTATAAAGTAATCGAAACATTGGGTACAAAAAATCATAATGTGACATCTAATTAAACGCAAGTTAAGTCCGGTGGTTTTATTTCTTGAAATAAAACCACTTTACCGGATGACAATTGAACACAACACACTTTCAACACACTTTGATGACAATTTAATTTTTTTCTTATGTCCTTAATACAAATAAATAATATCATGACAGATAATTCGATTTTTTTTATTTAAATAATGAAGCGAACCCATTTCATTTCTGATTTCTGATCTCAACTCTAAAATTAAATAAGTTTACTGATTTAAAACGTTACTTTATTTATTAAAAATGACGATATATAATTATTAGTCGTTAAAAAAATGTGCATGGTTACATCCTGCATATATGACCCGTCCGGCGCGTGTAAATCAGAAGACCGTGAGAGCGCTATACAATTTCGATATTAGCCGATTTTATCCGACGTGCTCTTCTAGCCGCCGAGGGTACCCATTTTTCGACGAATTTTGTATGAAGTTATGCTTCTAGGCTCTCTACGTTCGCCGATGTACACCGATTACGCCGAGATTTCTGATCCGATTGACGTGATTCTTTTTTGTTCGTTGCGGAATAGTTTCCATTTGGTCCCATAGTTTTTTTAGATCGATTGGGTAGTTTGTTTTTTAAACCAAAATAACAAAATTGCGGATTTTTGCTTTTCTATGACTTTTTAGTGAAACCAATGAAAAGATACGATAGTAGGAAACAATATAAGTTGAAGGTCACCCATCTGGCTTTGACCTTAGTAAGTTATCACTAAAAATTGTGAAAAAAAAATTTAAACAAAAATTAAAACCGACTTCAAAGAACTGAAAACGATAAAATAATTTAATTTAATTAAGTATTCATCACCTAGAAACATATTGTTTGGAGTTGTTGCAAAGTTGTTTCCAGAAATAATAGAAAGTGAAGCACCGAGTAGACTTAAACTTAATTATTTTATCCTTTTCAGTTTTTTGAAGCCGGTTTTAACGTTTTTGTATAATACAGTAATAATCGACATCAAATTATAACAGGTTCGAAGATACCCGAAATGAGTTGGGAGACGAGGAACTGCTGAATGCGTTGCACTGGTCCTCTGAGACGCAGACGTATGCCGACTATGGTGAGTCTACTTTATTTGACTAAGTACACACGACAACTGGGAAATTGGGATGTTGCCTAAGTTTGAATATGGCGGTATTTTTCACAAATTCGGAAAATATACGCTCCTATTACCCATAAAAACAATTTAAACTTAAAAGATATGCAATATTGTTGAAGTTGTGCTGTTTAGAAAATTTATAAATATGGTATTTTTTTTTCCAATATTTATCAAAAACATTAATGAAATTTGATTACTAACATCAATTAAAACAACTATTATTATGACGAATATAAAGAAAAACATACATCTTACATTGTTATTATTAATTTTGTCAGTATGCCCATACATTTCTTAGTAATATAGGAACGTGTGACGTCACCTGTTCCGTAGATTTTCTATGGAGCGTTTTCGGACGATGCGCCGCAACACATCGAACATACTGCCATATCTGTGAAACTATTGATCCTAGGCATATTGTTTCTTTTGCAGTATTTCTTATTGAGTTATATACTTCATATTTATGAAATAAAAAAAAAGTAGTCAACTACCCTATTGTATAATAACGTTTACTGAAAGCTGCCCCTTATGTGTCTTATAGGTTGTAAAAAGGGATCTAATTCTGAATACACACTCTAAATCTGAATTTAAGTACAGTATATCTCTTTCTCGCAATATGTAATAGGAAAACGATAGCAAGATCTTGTTTACAGCTGTCATATAAATTGAGATAGATTTCGAAGAAACCATAGACAATTTTAGACGACATGTACGGAGGTGCTTCCTCAACACTGCATTTTATCACGTTTCTAAATGACAAATTATAGAACAGCCATCCTTTTCGTATTCATATTGAGAGAAAGAGATGCACTGAACTTAAATTTAGACTTAGCGTGTGTTCCCCATAATTAGGGCCAGTGTTACCACTTTTCTTCTAAAATCACACAGTGTATTATTATTATTATCATACAGAGTGGTGCCGTCAATACGACAATAAATTGAAACATTAGCTATATTAGTTCATAGAAATGGTTTGCCACTTACAAAAACAATCTTATTCATTTGATAGTTTCAAGAAATATTATACCATTGACTGCATTATTTCATAGGAATGTCATGAAATGATCAAATGAATAAGATGTTTTTGAAAGTGGCAAACCATTTCTATGAACAAATATAGGCCATGTTTTCATTTGTTGTCGTATTAACGGCGCTATTCTGTATAACATATTTTTTTTTAGGACTCCACACGGATAGCGCGAAACTCGTAAGGGTCCAACCTAAGAATCCCAACGAGAATCCCAAAGTTATTAGAAGTGTAACAGCGGCGCCGGAATACAAACTGGTCACTTCGGCATTTGGTAAGGAGCAGTTCTTTGGTGCAAAGCATAACAATCCGTCATCTTTTTTTTTTTTTTTTTTATACAACTGGATGACAAACAAGCTGACGGCCCACCTGAGGGAAAGCGGTAACCGCCGCCTATAGACACCTGCAATAACAAGCAAAAATCACTTCATATTGCAGGTGCGTTGTCATCCTGGGGCCTAAGATGAAATGCCGTCCATGCCCAGTAATTACACTGGCTACCTTTCCCTTCAATCCGAAACACAGCGAACTGTTTCACGGCTGAAATAAGAAAGGCGGTGGTACCTACCCAGGCGACCCTACATACGGGCCTACCACCTAGTAGTGGTGGTACCCATGACGTTTACCCATGTTAAAGTAGTTATATAAATGCTATAGTGTTATCAAAAATTCAAAATTGTAAAATACGTTTAGTAGTTCTTCATTCAAATCGTTCGGTCAGAAAAACCGACTTCAAAAAACTGAAAAGGATAAAATGATGAAATTTAAGAAGGTACTCATCCCCTAGAAACATATTTTTTAGAGTCGGTTTTAATTTGTTTAAATTTTTTTTCCAAACTTGTTCGATAACCTTCTGAAGTCAAAGCTAGATGGGTGACCGTCAGCTCATATGGTTTTCTACTATCGTATCGTCTCACTAAATAGTCACAGGAAAGCAAAAATCCGGAATTTCGCATACGTAGACTTACTCATTCCATTAATACACAGTCGATTTAAAAAAAAAACGGGTTGGAATGGCAACTATTCCGCATCGAACAAAAAATAATTACGTAAATCGGATCTGAAATCTCGAAGTAATCGGTGTACCCCCACTTTTTTTTCTAAATTTCATAATTAATTTAACTATTTTGATTTTTTTAAAACACTCATATACTTAAATTTGTATTTAAGTATATGAGTATGTTAACATGGGTACTCATGTTAACATACTCACTTGTTATACTCGCTTGTACTAAACACCTGTAGATTTACTTTTAAGTATTTAAAAATGGATACTCCTAAGGTATTAACACCTTTCTATACGTAAAATGTGCATAATTATTGATAAATTAATACGCGTTTATTTTTTCAGGATACGTGTCGCTATTCCCAATGCTACTAAAAGTTTTGAGTCCAGAGAGTGAGAAGCTGGGTAAAATCCTGGAGGACTTGGACAAGCCAGGATTGCTGTGGTCACCCTTTGGGCTAAGGTATAGTATATACAGGGTGGCGACGACAATACGACATTAAATTAAAACATGGGCTATATTAGTTCATAGAAATGTGTTGCCACTATCAAATAAATCCTATTCATTTGATAATTTCATAACATATGCCCTTTGATAATTATCGTGATAATTATTAGATAATTATCCGATAATTATCAAACAGGTATAAGCCTAGAAATCCTTTTTTGTTTTAATACATTCAAAGTTTGACCGCACAGGGTCCCTATTTCGTGGCATTACGTAATGTTGAGGAAACAATCTATTTTATGTTTTTGTACACAACTCAAGTTACGCTAAGAATTAAAATCTTCAACTTCAATTTCTTTGTTTCGGCTACATACAAAACAAATGAATGAAGAAAACAATGAATATGTGACAGTTCAGATACGAAAACCCGACGACAAATAAAAAGGGGCAAATATTTTCGATTATACTTATCAAGATAATTATCAACCTATATTTATCTTGATAATTATCAACCTATATTTATCTTGATAATTATCAACCTATATTTAGCTTGATAATTATCAACCTATATTTATCTTGATAATTATCAATCTGTATTTATCTTGATAATTATCCGGATAATTATCACTTCAAACCCTGCTAAGAAGTAATGCAGCCAATATTCTAATTTAATGCCGTATTGTTTTCGCCGCACTGTATTGTTTATTTATTTATTTATATACACCTACAGTACAAGCATTGATTGTTAATACAACTAGATGACAAACAAGCTGACGGCCCACCTGGTGGTAAGCGGTTACCGCCGCCTATACACACCTGCAATTACAAGGAAAAATCACTTGGTATGTCAGGTGCGTTGTCATCCTGAGGCCTAAGATGAAATGCCGTCCATGCCCAGTAATTACACTGGCTACCTTTCCCTTCAATCCGAAACACAGCGAACTCTTTCACGACTGGAATAAGAAAGGCGGTGGTACGTACCCAGACGACCCTACATACGGGGCTACCACCTAGTCAATAAAAATAATAAATATATAACTTTATACTACATCCCAAATGTATGCACCTATTACAGGTATACTATGAGGTAGCTTACATCTAAGTATATTTAAATATATTTAAAAATAAACTTATTATTTCCATAAAAGAGATATTAAAGGTTGGGATTTGGGTTAAAGAGATAAGTTTCTATAGGATTTGCGCCATCGCGCTTAAAATGAAATTGTTGTAATCGGCTATGGCAGAATATCAGAGGCAGCGGGACTCCTGAGAACCAGTCCTGAGCCACTGAGTCATAGACCCTTTTGTCTTAAATTTATTAAGGTATATCTTGTCTGTCTGTAACTATTCGTACTGTTTTTTGAGACAAATAAACTATTTTTTATTTTACCACTTTTTTGTACAGTTGTTTCTGTAAGAATCTATGTACGAGCGAGCTCCTACATTACTAACATTTCGCTGACTTTGTACATTGTATTTTAATTAATTAATTATGTATTATTTTTAGTGACCATTAAACGCTCTAGCGCAACACTTGTGTCATTCAATCTCTCAACCAACAAACATCATTTTTACATTCTTTCAACATTTAACGTATTATAACTTACATCTTAACATCATATGCTAGGACACCTATCCTACATATTGGTCCTTCGAGTTATTAAGTGAAGTTCTTGTGTTTTGTGCTTTAACTGTGATTTATGCGATCGGTTTAGCAGGCCTCCCACAAGCGGGTCTCACCTGTTGAATTGAGACAGCGCACTTCAGAAGCAGATAAAGTACATACACGTGAGTTTTACTTTGACCTGGCGCTTATTAACATCTATAGGCGCGCCGTAGAGCTATTATTGTGAACATCAACTAGAACATTCTAGAAGCTAAACCATTATCTTTAAAATGGAGACAATTTTGAACAGGCAAATAGAAATTGCAACCAGTATCGAGAGGATAATCGGAAACTTCAAGAAAGATGCTGCAAGTCGGAAAACATCTGAGTATCTCAAAACAAGAGTGGATACTTTAAACAACCTGTGGGGTGAGTACGTCTCCAATAACACTCTTCTGCAACTAGAAGAGGACAAGTCAGATGAATACTTCACCAAGAACGAATTTCAACATCTAAAACAGATCTATTCAGATGGCCTTCAGCTCATTTCAAACACAAAGCCGTACACTAAAACAACAAAGGACAGTGCGAGCACTGAGATCTCTCAGGGAGAGAGCAAAGCACTTTCTAAAAATAAAGAAACAACAGGATCTTCATCGAAGAGCGACGAGCTGCTGTGCCAACAGAAAACGAATTTTCGAGCATTAAACAGAGCTGTTAAAAACATTAACATAGATATTTTATTTGAAAAGTGGGAAATTGAAGATAAACTAAAAACTCTTCAGACCCGCTGGAATGCTGTCGACGAATTACACTGGCAGATTGACAATTTGTTGGAGGGAACGGACGACAGCTACGAAGAAGATTTTTGTCAGTACGAAGAAACCTATGAACAAATAAAAACAAAACTGTGCCGAAAGTTGAACTCTGTTAAACACCAACAAGAAAATACACCAAAAATTGAGTTGCCGACTTTCTCTGGAAATTATATGAACTGGCCAGCTTTTTCAGACCTTTATTGTGAGGCAATCCATAACAACTCTACGCTGAGTAAGACCCAAAAGATGCAGCACCTTAAAGGGAAGCTTAAGGGTGAAGCTGAACGCCTCGTGCAGCATCTAACCATCTCGGCAGAAAACTATAACACCTGTTGGGAAATACTGAACCGCAGGTACAACAACATTCAACTTCTATTCACGAAACAAATGCAAACCTTCATGAACCAACCTACGATGCAAAAACATTCATCTTATGAGATCAAACGACTTCACGATGTAAGTGTAGAAACCGTTCACGCAATACATAACCTTGGGGTGGACACCTCAACTTGGGATCCGATCCTAGTGCATATCATGACTGAGAACAGAAACATATACTGCCTATATGGACACCCGAAAAAACAAGCGTGACCTTCCTTCATTCGAAGAATTAATTAATATTCTCGAAGAAAAATTTACCGCATTAGAGCCTCTGAACAAAAAAGGCAAACAGAACAAACAAAGTCCTCCTGCAAAGGAAAGTGAACCTAAACATAAGGAAAATGTTATGGACTTCAAACACAGATTTCCTAAAACATTTAAAAGCCACATGGAGCGCGTTTGTCCATTGTGCAATACTAACGATCATGTTCTAATTACATGCAAAAGGTTTTTGAACATGACACCCGAAGCTAAGGTGAATTCAATACACTCATTACCGGTGTGTGAAAACTGTTTGTTTTACCATAAAAATAAATGCACTTCAAGTAAGAAATGCAAGATATGTAACAACGCTCATCATACAATCCTACATGAGATTTTAAGCGAGAAAACATCATCGAATAGTGAGCCGCAGCCTTCAACATCGAAAATTGCAACTTACACACCGCGTAAATCAAACCACGTGGCCGGCAGATATGACGAGGTGTTACTCTCTACTGTAGAACTCAAAATACGAGCTAGAGATGGCACATTCATGACCATGAGATGTCTTCTGGATCAGGGGTCTCAAATTAATTTAATAACAGAAGCGGCTGCCCAGCGATTAGACCTCCAAAGATGTAATCAAAACGCTTCAGTTTTTGGGGTCGGAACGACCGCCGCACATAGTAGAGGAGCAGTCAAACTGATATGCGAATCTCGCTTTAATAACTACGCATTCGTGACAGACGCTTTGGTAATGCCAAAAGTGGTCGGTCATTTACCAAACTTTACATTCGAGAAACAACCATGGCCGCATTTACACAACATAAACCTAGCCGACCCAGAATATAACATCTCAAGAAAAGTAGACATTCTTTTGGACGCAAAGGTCTACGCGGAGATCCTGATGGATGGAATACTACGAGGGCCCACCAACGCGCCGATAGCCCAGCAAACTAAATTAGGCTGGATATTGGTCGGAAATGTCAAAACATTTAACTGCCATGCTGTTTTAAACAACTTGGAAGAGATTTCACACTATTGGGAGCTGGAAGAAATAACAGAACATAGCAGCAACATGACACCGGTCCAGGAATATTGTGAAACTCTTTACCAAAAAACCACAACAAGACAGTCTGATGGCCGCTACGTCGTCAAACTGCCAATGAAACAAAATTTTGAAAAACATTTGGCACCATCTAAGGGACAAGCTATAGCCCAGTTTAAACAGCTAGAGAAAAAATTCAACAAGGATGCGATGCTAGCAGAAAACTATAAAAAGTTTATTAACGAATACCTACAGCTGGGGCACATGAAGCTGTGCAGTGTCCCGCGAGAACCAAGCTGTTTTCTTCCACACCACGGGGTCATCCGATTGGATTCACTTACCACGAAATTAAGAACTGTATTCAACGCGTCCAGTAAACTAAAAACAGGCTACACACTAAATGATTTAATGGAGTGCGGCCCAAACTTGCAACAGGATCTGCAAGGCTTGATATTATTGTGGAGGACTTTTCAATTCGTCTACACAGCTGATATTGAAAAATTTTATCGTCAAATACTTATCAAGGACGAAGATCAACATCTCCAAAAGATAGTGTGGCGCGACTCGCATCAGCATACTATTAACGACTACCTGCTGTGCACAGTAACCTATGGCACTAAGGCCGCGCCCTATCTTGCTATGCGAACAATAAAACAACTAATCCAAGACGATGGCCACAAGTATCCACTCGCGGTAAACATCCTTAACAACCAACTATATGTCGATGACCTTCTTGGGGGTCACAACAACATTAAAGAAGCCAAGGAGGTGCAACACCAAATAATAAATATATTAAATGGCGGTGGCTTCAAATTACGAAAGTGGGCTAGCAACGATACAAGGCTGCTTGAAGAATTATCAAGTGATTTAATCAGTCAAAATATGTTCGACTTTAAACACGCTGAGACAAACAAAACACTCGGCTTGTCATGGAATCCCTGTAACGATAATTTTTCGTTCCTGAACGCCACTCAAACAGCTGATACTACACATTTATCAGCCATAACAAAACGAACATTATTGTCCAATATCTCAAAGATTTTCGACCCGCTCGGATGGCTATCTCCGGTTACAATAAAAGGCAAGCTACTTTTCCAAAAGGTGTGGGCCATGAATTTAAATTGGGATGACAAACTTCCTCAAAACTTGCAACAAGAGTGGCTGGAATTAGAAAGCGACTTTCACAACATAGCAGAAATAAAAATTTCGAGATGGATCGGCAACACTGAAAAACCTATCGAGCTTCATGGGTTCTGCGACGCGTCAGAGAGAGCATATGGCTGCGTAATCTACTGCAAGTCCTTGAACAATAACCAACAACCTGTCATAAAACTTGTAGCAGGCAAAACAAAACTGCAAGTTTTGTTTTGCCACTCAGCAAGGTCGTGTCACTGCCCCGGCTTGAACTGTGTGGTGCATTACTACTGTCTAAACTAATGAAGAAAGTCATAGACACAACAAACATTCAGACAAGAACAGTCACTATTAATGGTTGGACTGACTCAATGGTCGTTTTGGGTTGGTTGCAAGGTGATATCGGACGCTGGAAGACGTTTGTGGCAAACCGCGTAACAAGCATTTTAGAAAATATGCCATCATCTTGTTGGAAGCACGTGAAGTCCGAAGACAAGGCCGCAGACTGTGCTAGTCGAGGACTATTACCATCGCAACTACTCACTCATTCCTTGTGGTGGGAGGGCCCAAAATGGCTGAAAAATAACATCACGCCGCAACAATCTGAAACTCCCAGCATCCTAGTCCCAGATGAGGAGAAGAAGCTGAAAATATGTGTCACAAGTCACACTGAAACATCAATTATAGAAACACTTCTTATACAACACAGCTCTATGGAACGAGTTACGCGCATAGTAGCGTGGATATCACGTTTCATTTACAACTTACGGAGCAAAGATAACAGGTTAACATTGAACTTGAAAACAAATGAAATAATAAAGGCACATAACTCGATAATCAGGGCTGTGCAACAAAAATATTACAAACAAGACATTGAACAACTTTTGAATAAAAACAAGTTGCAAAGAAAAAGTCAACTTTTAAGTTTGAACCCCTGGATTGATGATGACGGAATCCTTAGAGTGGGGGGCAGACTTGAACATTCCTACTTGACTAGTCAACATAAACATCCCGTTATATTACCCAGCAATGACAGACTGAGTATTCTCTTAATAAGCTGGGCACATAACATTACATTGCATGGTGGTGCAAGGTTAACACTAACCTTCCTACGAACTAAGTACTGGATAATAGGCGGCATGACCGCTGTAAAACGAGAATTGCAGAAATGCGTCAAATGTTTACGCTTTAAAACGTCCAATAAGAACCAGATTATGGCTGACCTGCCTAAGTCGAGAGTTACGCCATCAAGGCCGTTCACACACACTGGGGTAGATATGGCTGGACCTGTGGACGTAAAATCTAACAAAGGAAGAGGAATTGCAACAACTAAGGGCTATATTGCCATATTTATATGCTTGTCAACTAAAGCAATCCACCTGGAGTTAGTATCTGACCTCAGCTCAATAACATTTCTAGCTGCATTTAAACGCCTCTGTGGACGCCGTGGAACTCCGAAGCATATGTACAGTGACTGCGGTACCAACTTTGTAGGGACCGCCAACAGCCTAAAACAAGAACATGACAAGGCCCTGGAGCAGTACCTGGCAGCATCAGAAACTATGAATTACTTAACAAGCTGTAACGTAGAATGGCACTTCAATGCTCCATCCTGGCCCACTGCTGGAGGACTGTGGGAAGCAGCTGTGAAGCGGATGAAGTATCACCTGAAAAGAGTACTGGGTGAACAAAAAATTACATACGAAGAGTTTACTACTCTACTGGTACAAATTGAATCATGCCTAAATTCAAGACCTTTGGTGGCGTTATCAAATAGCATCGAAGATCTGGAATGCCTCACGCCAGGTCACTTCCTTGTCGGAGATCAAACTCTAGCTCCCCCTTCCCCACTAGAAGTTGAAAACATCAGTCTTGGCACCCGTTGGAAATTGATGGAAAAGATGCACAAGGACTTTTGGCGAAAGTGGTCAACAGAGTACCTTCAAACACTACAAACTCGTAGTAAATGGCATTACGCCGGAAAGGACATCAAAGTTGGGGATATGGTGATCATACAAGAAGATCATATTCCTCCTGCTCGTTGGCTATTGGGAAGGGTCATACTGACTCATCCTGGAAATGACGGGCACGTACGCGTGGTGACCCTGCGAACAAAAAATAGTAATGGCGTTAAAAGGCCCATTAGTAAGTTAATACGATTACCTATTGAATCAGAACAAGCTTCACCTCCGCAGTCATCACCTGAACAGCAACCTGAAACATCAAATATCAACATAAGTAGCAATAAAAAAGAAAACAAATGTAAGAAAACAAGAACATCAAGTAACAAATTAATAAACTTCGTATTTCTAATACTCACATTAATGTGTACAACTGTATTTGGAGAACAAACAAGACAAGCCGAAGTGACAACCCTACATGAAAATCTACCGCTATACTTTGATAAGGTCGCAGATATGCGTATAGTACAGGACGAGTGGAAGATGATCGTGTATTATAACCTTACGACATATTGGCATAGTTTAGCAAACATCGATTATCACATCGGACTACTCGGAGATCTAAGTAAGGACGAACCTGCTTTCAGTATTCTCACGACACAGCTACAACACGAAATAGCGGAACTTCGACACAACAACGTGATCCTGAAAACTGAACACGGCAGACGCTACAAGCGGGGCCTGATCAATGGAATCGGCTACGTAGCCAATTCACTGTTTGGAGTACTCGACGAACGATTTGCAGCGAAATATGATGAAGATATAAAAACTATACAGGATAACGAAAACCATCTAAATAGCCTTTACAAGCAGCAAATCTCTATAATAGAAGGTGAACACAACTTACTGAAACGGAATGAAGAGATAATGGTCAAACAATTCACCAGCATCAGTCGACAAATGTCAAAACTGAACAACCTGATAATAAATGAACATTACAAAACGGTGTACATTACTGCGGCGGTGCTCACGGCTAACCTTATTATTAATAACTTACGTCGACTGCAACAACAGCTACTTGACCTTGTGACGGACGTACGTAGTGGAAGAATGGACACACATCTGTTAAAACCAGAGGAATTTGAAAACCAGCTCAACATTATCACGGCTCAAATTCCCTCCGATGTATCATTACCTTGCATTAGCAGTCAACAAGATTGCATACGAGAAATGTACAAGCTTTCGAGGGTGCATGTCAGATTAACTGAATACTTAATATTTGAAATCAAATTGCCCCTCATCAGCAGCGAACACTTTGAATTGAATCGAATCATATCTATTCCTCAAATTAATCAGCATACGTCAACATATATACAACCTACAACTAAGTATTCTGGCCTGAATCTCAAGAAGGACATGATCATACCTATTACGGAAGAAGACATTCAAACAGGATGCATATCATTCAAAGAGAACAAACTGATTTGCAGACTAAATTTACCTATACATACAACTACAAGGGAATCATCTATATTGTGTGAAGCACAAGTAATGAACAATAAACAATTATCAAGTTGTAATACTATTACAACACGTTGCCGCAGTGACAGGATCATGTTACACAGCCGCGCCGAATGGTTGTTTACTTGTTGCCAGGAATGCACTGTGCGCATTTTCTGCCCCGACGCTACTGTTGCTACAGAAACACTCAAGGGCACTGGAATTATGAAGCTAAGACCCAGCTGCATGCTGAAAGGAGAAAACTTCGTCATACATTCCCCGAAGACATATCGCACGGAATTGACCATCAACGATGACGAAATTTATATGCCAGAGTCTGGAGTAAATAACATTCTAAAAGGACTAAACTTCACCTACACTCCTGAGACACATGAAAAACAGTTCAAAGTACTTCAGAGTCAGATAAACACAGTGAAGGCATCACAAAATGAATTAAACACACTGAACATCTCCCATGATACTCATCACTACACTACCTATACCGTTATAGGTCTGGTTGGCATTATCATCACTGGCATTTGTGCGTACCGTACAATAAAGAAAAGAGCTGAAAACAGAGAGAGACACGTCGTTACTCCGGACCTGGAGCTGCAGAGCGTCCTCTGCAACTCGCCAAACGACGAGCCACAACCGCAATGTGCTCTGCGCGCGTTCGACCAGCAATCAACAAGACGAGTTAATAGACAAACTTCGCCTTGATGGCGTAGTGGTTATAGCTCAAAATGTGTAACAAATATTATTTTCATTTTTGAGATGTTTTCTTAAATTCGGCAGTATGTACGAGCGAGCTCCTACATTACTAACATTTCGCTGACTTTGTACATTGTATTTTAATTAATTAATTATGTATTATTTTTAGTGACCATTAAACGCTCTAGCGCAACACTTGTGTCATTCAATCTCTCAACCAACAAACATCATTTTTACATTCTTTCAACATTTAACGTATTATAACTTACATCTTAACATCATATGCTAGGACACCTATCCTACAATCTATATTAACTTATTATATCTATATAACGGTTTTGAAATACATTATTTAATTTACGGACCCTTTGAAGCGAATTTTCAATGTGATATGTAAAGTTTTTTAATATGAAATAAAATTTTCATCTAGTCCTCAGGATGAGAACGCACCTGCAATACCAAGTGATATTCCCTTGCTATTGCTAGCGTCTATAGGCAACCGTAGCCACTTACCACCAGCTGGGCCGACAGCTTGTTAAAAAGCCTACAGAAACAGTGACCTTGTTACCAGGTCCCTATCAAAGTCGTCCCCGCTATACATGAAGCGGAACACCGAGCACGACCCGCCGTACTGGCGCGGCCAGGTCTGGGTCAACATCAACTACTTAGCGCTATCAGCGCTCAAGTACTACGGCTACAGCGCCGGCCCTTACACCAACAGGGCGAAGGAACTCCATTCGCGGCTTAGAGCCAACATTGTGCGTGAGTATCGAAAGGTTTCCTACCCGTATAAAGGTTGGAAGGCCAATCGTTGGAAGGAGAGTTCCCTAAATCATACTATCCTAATAATCCCGCTACTCCTACCAATCTTACTAATTCTACTAAACCTATTAATCCTACCAATCTTACTATCCTACTACCTAATCCTTCGTCAACAGGGCGAAAGAGCTGAATTCGCGCCTCAGAGCCGACATTGGCCCTAATTCTGGAGAACACATGCTAAGTGTAAATTTAAGTTCAGTGCATCTCTTTCTCTCAAAATGAATACAAAAAGGATGGCCGTCATATAATTTGACATTTAGAAATGTGCGTACAATTTTCGACCTTATTGAACGTGATAAAATGCAGTGTTTAGGAAGCACCTCCGTCTATGGTGGTCTATGGTTTCTTTGAAATCTGTCTAAATTTAAGTGACAGCTCTAAACAGATTCTTGATATCTTTTTCCTATTACTTATTGCGAGAAAGAGATATACTGTACTTAAATTTAGAATTAAAGTGTGTTCCCAGAATTAGGCCCTATATCTCTTTCTCGAAATAAGTCATAGGAAAAAGATAGCAAGAATCTGTTTAGAGCTGTCATTAAGTGAGATAGATTTCAAAGAAACCATAGACAATTTTAGACGGTATGTACGGAGGTGCCTCCTAAACACTGCATTTTATTACGTTAAATTTTCGGATTTCGGATTCTTTTGGAGCGAAAGTACCCTAACTCCTACTATTAACTATGAAATAATCCTGATACTCATCAATCTTAATAATCTTACTAATACTACTAAACCTATTTATCCTACCAATCCTACTATCCTACTAATCACGTCAACAGGGCGAAAGAGCCGAACTCTCGCCTCAGAGCCTACATTGTGTGAGTATCAATAGATTATCGGCTTTACAGGATGAAAAATCTATGATTGGAGATAAAGTACCCTAAATCCTACTGTCCTACTAATTATACTAATCCTGCTAATTCAACTACACTTACTTCTGACTAATCCTAGTAATACTGCTAATCCTACTATTCTACCAATTTGTAAATCCTACTAATTCTTCTCACCCTACCAATCCTACTATCTTACCAATCATGCCAACATGGCGAAGGAGTTGCACTCGCGGCTCAGAAACAACATTATGCATGAGTATCGATGGATCCTCGGCCTAAACAGGCATACTCTAAATCCAACTTTTTCGAACTATACGACATGTATTAAGGATGGCTGCTTTCTTTGGTGTGTGGTTTGTGGTTATACAAATGTGAAGAGTGTTTAAAGTATCAAAGAGATATTTCAGAACAATTTTAATGTTTTTGGTGCTTTAAACGCCTACTTAAAATATATACCTGTATTTAAAAAAATAGCTTTTCTCACCTTACTGGATGTTTAAAAATATTTGTAATAGTATTCTTTCGGATCACTAGAGGTGTTAACTTCAATGAGTGGTGAGATAAACGTTGCTATAAAATCGTTGGAAAAGGAAAGAAAGCGGTGAAGAAATTAGTAGGTTATACCTAGTGCTCCGGTGGCGTAATAGTAATCGCGTCTGGCCGGAAATCAGGAGACGCGGGTTCGAGTCCCGCTTGGAGCATATATTTTTTCATCGTTTTCTCTCTTTATTTATAATTGTTACAATGCTATTATTATTAATATTGTTGTCTAATCTAAAGCACTTTCTCCTTTACAGGTAACGTTCTCTCAGAGTACAAGAGAACAGGCTACCTTTGGGAGCAGTATTCGGGTGAGGACGGTAAGGGCTCCGGGTGTAGACCGTTCTCTGGGTGGACGGCGTTAGTCACACTTATTATGGCTGAAGAATATTGATGTACTTTGTAATTTGATTAGTGAATACTGCTCAAAATAATGGGGAAAATGCAAGGAATATGTAATGTCAGATAAGACAAATACAACGAGGATAATTAATAATAATAATTAAGAAACTTAACTCTAGCGACAATCGGGCTTTAAGTCTTGATAAAAGACTGCTAGGTTGGGTTAACCAACAAGTCGGTCGCCTCGTGTACAAACACTTGACCAACAAATCGTTTGCGGCTTGTGTCGCCTCGTGAGTCACACTTAACCAACAAGTCGGTTGCGGCTTGTGTCGCCTCGTGCGTCACACTTAACTAACAAGTATATTGCGGCTTGTGTCGCCTCGTGCGTCACACTGAACCAACAAGTCGGTCGCGGCTTGCGTCGCCTCGTGCGTAAAACTTAACCAATAAGTCGGTACCGACTTGCGTCGCTTCGTGCGTCACACTTAACCAACAAGTCGGTCGCGGCTTACGTCGCCTCGTGCGTAATACTTAACCAACAAGTCGGTCGCGGCTTACGTCGCCTCGTGCGTCACACTTTACCAACAATTCGGTCGCGGCTTGCGTCGCCTCGCGCGTAAAACTTAACCAATAAGTCGGTACCGTCTTGCGTCGCTTCATGCGTCACACCTAACCAACATGTCGGTTGCGGCTTGTGTCGCCTCGTGCGTTACAGTTAACCAACAAGTCGGTCGCGGCTTACGTCGCCTCGTGCGTAATACTTAACCAACAAGTCGGTCGCGGCTTACGTCGCCTCGTGCGTAATACTTAACCAACAAGTCGGTCGCGGCTTACGTCGCCTCGTGCGTCACACTTTACCAACAATTCGGTCGCGGCTTGCGTCGCCTCGCGCGTAAAACTTAACCAATAAGTCGGTACCGTCTTGCGTCGCTTCATGCGTCACACCTAACCAACATGTCGGTTGCGGCTTGTGTCGCCTCGTGCGTTACAGTTAACCAACAAGTCGGTCGCGGCTTACGTCGCCTCGTGCGTAATACTTAACCAACAAGTCGGTCGCGGCTTACGTCGCCTCGTGCGTAATACTTAACCAACAAGTCGGTCGCGGCTTACGTCGCCTCGTGCGTCACACTTTACCAACAATTCGGTCGCGGCTTGCGTCGCCTCGCGCGTAAAACTTAACCAATAAGTCGGTACCGTCTTGCGTCGCTTCATGCGTCACACCTAACCAACATGTCGGTTGCGGCTTGTGTCGCCTCGTGCGTTACACTTGACCAACAAGTCGGTCGCGGCTTACGTCGCCTCGTGCGTAATACTTAACCAACAAGTCGGTCGCGGCTTACGTCGCCTCGTGTGTAATACTTAACCAACAAGTCGGTCGCGGCTTGCGCTCCCTCTTGCGTCACACTTTACCAACAATTCGGTCGTGGCTTGCGTCGCCTCGTGTATAAACACTTTACCAACAATTCGGTCGTGGCTTGCGTCACCTCGTGCGAACACAGTTAACCATCAAGTCGGTCGCGGCTTACGTCGCCTCTTGCGCCACACTTAACCAACAAGTCGGTCGGGGCTTGTGTGACCTCGTTCGTCACATTTAACCAACAAGGCTTGTGTCGCCTTGTGCGTCACACTTGATCAAAATGTCGGTCGCGGCTTGCGTCGCTTCGTGCGTCACACTTAACCAACAAGACAGTCATCACCTCGTGCGTTACACTTTAACTAAAAAGTCGGTCGCGGCTTGCGTCACATTTGACTAACAATTCAGTCGCGGCTTGCGTCGCCTCGTACTTACGTCACACTTAATCAATGTCGGTGGCGGCTTGCGTCTCTTCGTGCGTCACACTTAACCAATATGTCGGTCGCGGCTTGCGTCGCCTCGTGCGTAAAACTTAACCAATAAGTCGGTAACGTCTTGCGTCGCTTCGTGCGTCACACTTAACCAACATGTCGGTTGCGGTTGGTGTCGCTTCGTGCGTCACACTTGACCAACAAGTCGGTCGCGAATTTATACGCGTATGGTCGACTGTAGTTCCATTGCAACGTAACATTTTGCTACCTTTTTAATTTGTAATATGCATATTTTGACAAAACCCCCATGATGGCACCTACATTGGCTATGAACTTTTATTTCCTTTCATTATAATACCTAAGAAAAGAAAATATTCTTTCAGTTGGTATCCGATTGGTTACATATCGCAGTTATTAACGTGTTGCGCGATTGGTTCGCACATCTCTGGCGCATTCCTCGATGAGAAGGGTAATATATTTTATGGATGGTCGACTGATTGATTAGAATATGAGTTCAAAAGACGATAAATAATGTTAATACTATTTTCACTAAATAAAACAACCACTGTTATCAAAGATAATTGTCGCCCTTCAAGTACTTTTTTTTCGTCACCATATAACTTCTGTGCCTTCATATCGTACCAAAATTAAAGAGACAGTTGTAATTTGTTTTGGACTAGTGTCTATTTCAACAGTTTCTAGTTAGAAATTAACGTACAGTACATCTCCTCCTCACAATGTGTATAGGACAAACACCAGAATTGTCAAACCACATAAATTTAGTTGTATATTTTAGATTAGAAGACACCATAGACAATTTTTGAGGACCATAACACTACGATTCTCTATGTTTGAAGTACTCAGCCATTCAATAAGTAGGTAGGTTGTTGTCGGCTGACTGTGAAATCGACGGGTTGTGCGCTTCTACAGCCATCTGACAGCATCCATTTTGTTTTATCGGGGCGGCGACCACGTTTTCTTCGGAAAAAGAATTCGTCTTGCCCAATCACCGTACATCGTTGCCGCAAGTTATTTGCAGATTAATTTTACTTGACATTGGCAAAATTCGTAATAACGAGAGGCCATTAAATAATTAAGAAGTAGTAAGTAGGTACATACATACCACAGTGACTAATGAGTTTAATAAGTACTATCATCATTCTTTAATGGCCATAAAAATATGATATCTGCAATAGTAAATAGGAATTTCAATATATTTCTTAGGAAAGTAACGATATACCATACCTATTATATATTGAGATTATAAAAATGCCTTAAATCGTTCGAAGTCACTTCTAGAATTAATAATAGATAATAGATGCCGCTAGAGTGCATAGTAATTTATACAATCGATACAAAATTTCATTCTGCAACATTCTATAGGTAGTTAGCATGTGAAAAATATTAGGATGGTTCTCAAGTCATAACGGGTGGTCGGTGAACGGTGTAAGTAGCCTGCGTCTGAATCATCCCCCCCTTATCCGCTAACTCAAATGACTAGTGCCGATGAATAAAATCTTCAAAGTCCCATAGCCATCGGTATGGTATGGTTGGTAGGCCCGTATGTAGGGTCGTCTGGGTAGGTGCCACCGCCTTTCTTATTTCAGCCTTGAAACAGTTCGCTGTGTTTCGGATTGAAGGGAAAGGTAGCCAGTGTAATTACTGGGCATGGACAGCATTTCATCTTAGGCCTCGGGATGACAACGCACCTGCAATATCATGTGATTTTTCCTTGTTATTGCAGGTGTCTATAGGTGGCGGTTACCGCTTACCATCAGGTGGGCCGTCAGCTTGTTTGTCATCTAATTGTATTAAAAAAAATGCGGTCGGCAAAGTTCGGTTGCCGCCGGAGATGGAAGCATGCGAAGCGTCGGCTGCTGTTTAAAGCCGTCATCTCTTTCATCGCCGTACGGATGCGGTCAGCTAATCGATAAACTGCTCGTTCGCCGTTAGCCGAAGTCGCGACGCGTCGTCCGAGCCGATGCGATGGCCAATAGTAACTCCCCAATTCCGTTTTGCTATGTGGTAGGGTCGTCTGGGTAGGTATATACCACCGCCTTTGTTATTTCAGTCGTGAAACAGTTCGCTCTTGTACGTTAAATTTCAGACTTTAATGAAGTATCTAGGGTATATTGTCCAGAAGATCTTTTGAATTTATTAAGACTGCGTATTTTTTGGTTTTATGTCAAAAAATTAAGTGCGAATAAACTTTTTATTGTTAGAAACGGCATATCGTTAAAGAAACTTCTATTTGCACTGTTGAATTGATAAAACAGTTGCAATCACGGTCAAGTACTTTGGTACGTTGTCACAATAACATATTGGCATACTATTGGCAATTTGTATGAACACTGTGAATGAAATAGTGTGAAATAGTACTAAAGTAATCGGCTTATGTGGCTGAACGTACCTAGAGCTCGCGCCAAATTTTAGTTCGCTCTGAACACAAGTCTATTCACTGCGCAGTATCAAAATACGGAACGGCGGAACAACGCGGCATGGACGGTAGCTGCAGGCAGCTGCACAATACACCGCGATGTAACTTCAGAGCGTATACCTAGTGTGATATACTTATGGTGTCACATCCTCTGTTCGTATTGTTTCGACTTTTGTGCACGCTCTGTTTTGACATCTTTAGTTAAATTGCTATCCCTTTCAAACTTATCTATTCTGTAAGAGGTTGAAACGTTTAAACTGACGTTTTCCAATAACAGCTGGTTTCAATAGGCTTTCGTGGGCAACTGCCATATCGATAGTATTGCCTCCATAGGCGGTAAGAACTGACATTATGACGTCATACACAATATTTCAAAACAATGCATTAGGCGGGCTCCCGCTGGTCTATTGAAATCAGCAGTTACTGGGCCTCTTTCTTAAGACAAACTCTAAAACTAAATTTGATTACAGTAAGTAGGTATATCTCTTTCTCGCTATATGTATTGGAAAGAGGTAGCAAGAATTTGATACGAACGTTAACTTAGATAGATTTTAAAGAAACCCTAGACAATTTAGGAAGGCATGTAAGGAGGTGCTTCCTAAAACCTGCATTTTATTCCGTTCGATAAGATCAGAAATTGCACACATTAGTAACTCGTTTCTTTGTCGTACTTCCAAAACATGGAATTCTTGCCAGACACATGTCTTCCTTTCTTCCTATTACATGGGCTCCTTCAAAAGTGGCGTGAAACTTTTTGGGCCAGCTAGAGCAGTGTTTTTGGCCAGCACTATGCTAGCTGTCTTCGCATACGGAGTCATTCGCCGAGCTTTGTGTAAAAAATACCTTTTTAAATGTCAAAAGAGATGGTTAAAAAAATGTGTGGAGACCCGACCAGCCCCCTTATTCAGAAACTGTCGGATCACGGATTCGATTCGAAAAGTCACATGCCGTCTCACTTTGACGCAGTGTGATCAAAAGTGACAAGAATAGAGATTCCGAAATTCGATTCTTTTCCGACAGTTGTGAATAAGGGGGCTGTTCTATGCAGTATACTGAAAAATAGGAAAAAATATACAGAACAGTGTTCAATTGTCTATTTTCTTTTTATTTACTTTGTTGCGAGGTGCAAAACAAGAATTTTATTGAAAAAACTGCAACACAGTCAAATATTCATCATGGCAGCTATGTCACTTTGGTGACATTTAGTTGACTTCTATGTCCCTCACCATATTGCCATACTTAATAACTGTGAAATGGACGAAAACTTTAAACTTTTTTACAAACAAATTATGCATGCAAACGAATTATTAGTATTTTTCCCGGATTCTGGAGATATCTCCTGATTTTTTGAGATAGTGTACACATACTTGGCCGGATATGAAACATCCTCTTTAATGACATCCGTCCTTTTTGTATTCATGTTGAGAGAATGAAATACACTGAACTTAAGTTTTAGATTTAGTGTGCGGTCTACAAAATTAGGCCCACTGTCACTGGAAATAGTTAAGTAAGTAACTGGCCCTAATTCTGGAAAACACATGCAAGTCTAAATTTAACTTCATTGCATTTCTTTCTCTCAATATGAATACGAAAAGGATGGCTGTCATATGATTTGACATTTAAAAAACGTGCCGTCATATATTCAACCTTTTTGAACGTGATAAAATGCAGTGTTTAGGAGGCACCTCTTCAACATGCTGTCTGAAATTGTCTATGGTTCCTTTGAAATCTGTCTGAATTTAGTTGACAAGTCTAAACGGATTCTTACTATCTTTTTCCTATTACATATTGCGAGAAAGAGATATACTATACTCAAATTTAGACTTGGTGTGTCTTCAGAGTTAGGCCCAGTAGTGTCTTTCTAATGTTTGTGAATACGGATACTGTGTCTATTATATTTGGGGTGGAAATAATGTAAAGAGACAATAGTTATACAGGCTGTTTGTTTTTTTAATAGAAACAAATATAAAAAAATGCTTGGTAATGAAAATTATGGTAAACCTGTATTGGGACTGAGTATTTGTAGTCACTAGAAAAACTAAAGATAGGTATTGTAAGTATGCGTCTGTGCATAATAATTGTTATGAATTACTATAGTAAATTGCGAAGAATTACAGCGTTAAATGTTTTCAGGAATTATGTAAAAATTTTGGGTGTAAAATAATTTTGTTTACTTAAATTATTGTACATTTTATAAATAGATTTGTTATTAAAAATATTGTACAGAGTTCTCTGTAGTATTGTTTTGGTTATTTCCTCATCCTTATTCTTGTTTTTTATTTGGTCGATGAAAGGAGTACCAACGGCTTCGCGTGCACAACGAAACACTGAGGAGTGAGAGCACAAATTTCTGTTCCCTCGTCCAGGGATCCACCATGGCAAAATTGGTTTCACTTACCAAAAAAGTTGCAATAATACTTTTTTTGTGTTTATATTTTATGCAATAAGGGTAAAAAGTCGCCAATGAAAATAAACTTAACTTTACCCGGTTTTCTTCCACTTATCGCAATAACCGTTAACTTAATGTGAATTTCGTTGAAAATTTTATTTTGGCTATCCACCTCATCGCAATAACATTATGAAGACTCAAAATACATGTATTATTCACCAAATTTGAAATAGGTCGGAAATGGCTGTATAGGCTTTACCCTTTGCCTTTACTTTCTCAATAGAATTAACACTAAATTGTCAAAAGTCAAACGAATGAAAAAATAAATCGATATTTTATCGGTCGCCGGATATTTTACAAAAGTCTTAGCACATTTCCTCACGTCTGAGATGAATGTGCGCCCCAGATAAAGTATGTCATTGTGACTGCTGAGTTGCTAACACAAAGATATTTATTGTATAAATAGAAAGTATTTTATAAATAAATAACGAATATTATAACCGTTGCCGAGGCTATCATTTCTCCCATATACGTTCACAAAAGTATGGATACACACGTTGGTGACGACAATAAATTGAAACAAGGGCTTTATTATTTCATATACAGAGTGGTGCTGTCAACAAATTAACACATGGGCTATATTAGTTCATAGAAATGGTTTGCCACTTTCAAAAACATTCAAATTCATTTGATAATTTCTGGATATTTCTATAAAATAATGAAGGCAATGTTATATTATTTCATGCAAATGTCATGAAATGATCAAATGAATAAGATGTTTTTGAAAGTGGCAAGCCATTTCTATGAACTAATATAGCCCATGTTTTAATAATTTATTGTCGCATTGACAACACCACTCTGTATATGTTTTGCAACTTTCAAAAACTTCTTATTCATTTGATAATTTTATAACATTTCTATGCAATAATGCAGCCAAATTATCGTCACCAATCTGTATATCGTATAAAAATATATATATATCCATATTTTTTTTTACACAAAGCACTGCGCGAGCCTTTTTTTTCAATACCAGATGCGTATTCCATTTTTCTCAGGTTTCAAATAATAATATTCAGAACTTAAAAATGAAATACACATCTGTCAGATTTGTTTTTCAAAATACATACAACATAGAGGTAAGAGAAGCCTTAAAACCCCTTTGTGTTCGAAGGGAACTGAGCCAGCCCCACATAGGCTATTTACTCGTTTCTAATAGTTCGTTCGTCGTTCGATCGTTTCTAAGATTAGAAACGAGTAAGAGTGTGGTAGGATACATGATGTGACGTCGATGGCGTATGAACAGAGCTCTTAAAAACATCGAATTTGATACCCTGAAAAAATATCGAAATATCTAATAATAATAAAATCGGCAAATATCGATTATTTTCTGAAAAGTATCGATATCTTGTTACCCAAGCTTAAGTCAATCAAACGTCATTTTTGACATTTTCTTTCATTTATGTTTTTTCTTAGTAAATACATTGGTTAAAGACTCTGCTTTTAGGTTGAGTGCGTGATACAAGTGTTCCTTATATTGTGTCCTTTTTTGTCCTGTTGACTCGCTTTAAGCTTACGTTTGCATTGTTATTTTCGTTTTTTTGTGTAATTGGTGAGTTACTAAAATAGTTTATACATTAATTTAAGTTCTAATTATGGATGCCGATCCCCCCGACCCGGGGGTCGGTAATCTACCCTCTCAAGATTTATTCCCATCACAATCTCAAAATTTAAACGCAAATACGAATAGAAAACGTACCCAAGACAACATTAAATTTACCCTTATCCCTGCAAAAAAGTCTTCTTCCGCACAGGTTACAGCTTCACAACAAACAACTTATGTCTTACCAGAATTTCTAAACGACAAAACTAGTTATTCTGAAAGTGATAGTGCTCCATACATTGTCCACGTTTCCAAAAAAGAATCTGATCCTTCTCAAGGAACTATACTTCGCCCCATAAATTTTGGAAAGTTCTTACACACTAATAATATTAAGAACATTGTAATAGACGGCGTTAAACGCGTGGGTCGCAATCGTATCTCAGTTCAGTTTAAGTCCGCAGCAGCAGCTAATTCTTTTATAGACCACCCAGCCTTAGATCGTGACAATTACTTAGTTAATATCCCTTCATATAATGTGTCCCGCATGGGAATTGTTAGACAAGTACCAGTGGAATGGTCTATGGAAGAATTAGTACAAAATATTCAAATACCCTCAGGATTTGGAAAAGCTTTCCGTGCAAGACGATTACATAGGAAATCCTCTGTGGAAGGTAGTGCTCCAGTTTGGATACCTACTCAGACAGTAGTATTATCTTTCACAGGAAAAACATTACCGCCTCATGTCTATTGTTATTTCACCTCATTGCCAGTGGAAATATACCGCCTACCAATCATTCAGTGTAATAAGTGTTGCAGATTTGGTCATGTCAAGTCCCAATGCAGATCCAAGCCCCGTTGTTTTAAATGCTCAGAAATGCATGAAGGAGAATCATGTCAAAGCCAAACCGCCCCTAAATGCCTTTTCTGCTCTGGAAACCACCTAGCTACGGCTTCCTCTTGCCCAGAACATGACAGACAAAAATCAATTAAGTTAGTAATGTCTCAGGAAAGCATATCTTACATAGAAGCCTCAGCTAGGTATGCACCGGTTAAAAAAACATTTGCTGACACTACCCGATTTACTCCTGCTACACAAAGTCTACAAGTTCCAGTATATCCCAGAACAACCCATCAGCCTTCTCCTGTTCAATCATACCGCAAAACCATTTATATCCCTCAACACACTTATGCCCCAGCGGCTAGCCCCGGTTACGACCGCCAAGCCCATATGAACATCACCTCCACTCCATCATCATCTGTCCCAAATGGATGTGCATTCATAGATTCTCCTATTGAAGGCAATTCACAAATCCAACCCAATGACAATCTTTTGGAAATGCTATTTTCACAATTATCAACTTTAATTAACTTTATTAAACGATTTAATGATGTGGAGCTACCGTACAACATTAAGCAAAAACTTACTGAGCTAACTTCTTTTAGTCAAATTCACCCCAATCCTTCAGTGGAACTGTAGGAGTCTTAAAAATAAAAAAACTGACCTTATTTATTTAATAAATAAACACAAACCTGTCATTCTTGCCATCCAGGAGACTTGGCTTAGACCTGGAAGCAACTTTAGGTTGCCAGGCTATTCATGTCTGCGGGATGACAGGAATGATGGAAAAGCTGGTTCTGCCATTCTTATTTCTAGGAAATGTTCATTTTCACAAATAAATTTACCAACTCATAGTGACATGTTTAACATAGTAGCAGTTCGTGCTATGGATATATCTTTCATCTCAGTGTATATGCCAAACCCTAGTCTCACCTTGCTGTCAAATCTCTCCGCGGTTATTTCCACTATTCCACCTCCAGTTCTCATACTAGGTGACTTTAATTTGCATAATAGTATATGGGGATCATATTATTCTGATTCTCTATCTTTTAAACTTTTAGATATATTAGATGATTTTAATCTATGTATTTTAAATGATGGCTCGCCTACGCGCCGCGTGGCTCCATCACAAAATTACAGAAGTGCTGTAGACCTATCCCTTTGCTCTGCAAATTTGACTTCCCTGATCACTTGGCAAGTCCTACCCCTTTCCTATGGAAGTGATCACTACCCTATAATAGTTTCGTTACCAGCTTCTTCTAGAAGAGATCTCCCGAAATATACATATAGACAAAAGTACAAACTAAGTCAAGCTGACTGGAATAAATTTTATACTATTACTACAGATCAAGTGAACAATCTACCTTCCATAAATATAGATAATGCTCACTCTTATTACTCACATTTTAAAACAGCTCTCTTGTCTGCAGCAGATGCATCCATACCTATAAGAAAATATCCTTCAAATAAAATTACATCCCCCCCATGGTGGGACAAGGAATGTACTGCAGCATGCAAAAAACGAAAGGAAGCAGAGACGATATATTCTTCCTCAATGAATTTACAGAACTACCTTAACTATCAGAGGATTGCTGCTGAGACAGTCAAGCTTTTAAGTTCTAAAAAAAAGGCAGGCTGGTCATCATTTTGTTTGTCCCTGTCACCCAACTCACACCCATCTTCTGTATGGAAAAATATAAAGAGATTCCGTGGGTCCTTACTAGATAATAATTTATCATCAAATGATACATCTCCATGGTTAGAAGCATTTTGCCATAAAATAGCACCTCCCTTTGTTCCTACCTTGGATGAGATTGCAGTTTGTCCCTCTTCCTCTTCCTACAGTTATGACACTTTGACGGCCCCTTTCACTTATGATGAACTATCATTGGTCCTGTCAGAACTTAAGGACTCTGCCCCTGGTGTAGATGGAATCCCATACTCATTTATGGTGAAAAGTAGCAAAGTTGCCAAAAATCGTTACCTTGAAATGATCAACATGATATTTGACTCGGGAACTCCCCCGGATGAATGGAAAACTCAAATTATCATTCCCATTTTAAAGACGGGAAAACCTCCTGGAGAACCTTCTAGCTACCGCCCAATCGCTCTTTCAAATACTATGGCCAAAATTTTAGAAAACCTTATTAAGAATCGTCTAGAGTGGTTTATAGAGAACAATAACAAGTTATCGAAAACTCAATTTGGCTTTCGCAAGGGATTGAGCACTATGGACAGTCTCAGTACTATTGTTACTGATATCCGACTTGCTCTCTCAAAACGAAAATCAGTTGTAGGCGTATTCTTGGACGTTGCGTCCGCATACGATAATGTACTTCTTCCGGTGCTCAGGCAGAAAATGCTACATCTGAATATCCCTGAGAAGATAGTTACCTTTGTTTTTAACTCTCTAACCCACAGAACGATTTTTGTCAACTCCCAGAATTCCAGTTCGTGTTCCAGGTCAACTTGGAAAGGTCTCCCCCAAGGTTCAGTCCTCAGTCCCTTGCTTTATAGTATTTACACATATGACCTAGATCTCACAGTTAACTCTTTTTGTAACATCCTCCAATACGCTGATGATTTGGCTCTGTATATTTCTGTAGGAGACTTCTCAGATGCTTCCTCAAAACTTAATTACGCCATATATTACCTTAATAATTGGCTCATTGATCATGGCCTTTCTCTCTCAATCCCCAAAAGCAGTGTAGTTGTTTTTTCTAGAACAAAAACCATACCAGATATTGATATATCATACGAGGGTGAAACATTCCCTGTTCATGACAAGGTAAAATTTCTTGGAGTAATTCTAGATTCTAGAATGACAGGTATACACCATATTAACTATATTGTTCAGAAATGTGAGAGAAACATCAACATGCTAAGATCTCTTTCTGGAGTTTGGTGGGGAGCCCACCCTTTTACACAAAAACTTCTGTACAACGCCCTTATTCGTAGCGTAATGGACTACGGATCGTTTCTCTTAGAACCCTGTAACAAGATTGCTTTAAACTCGTTAAACAAGATACAGGCTAAATGTCTTCGCATTATACTAGGGGCCATGAAGTCCTCTCCTATCAACGCCATGCAGGTCGAATGTGGAGATCCTCCATTGGAAATACGAAGACAATATTTATCAGACCGGTTTTTGTTTAAAGCATTCCAGCTCTCTTCCCACCCTCTTATTCCTAAACTCCACAAACTACAACAGTTGAGCTCTTCTAGCGATTATTGGATGCACAAAGAACTCCCCTGTCTTTTAAAAAGCTATAGAAAACTGATTAGTTTACCATGCCCAGTATACCAGTTCAGACTTAATCCCCTATTCGAAACTCCTTATCAAGCTATAATTTACCGACCAGACATAATCCTAGATCTAGGTATCTCAAAAAATTCCCTAGATGCAAACAACAATCTTAATGAAAGGATCTCCACCGAGTGGAAGGACTGGCTTACTATATACACGGACGCGTCAAAAACATCGAATGAAGGACACGTGGGATCGGCAGTCTGGATACCGAAATATAAGATTATTTTAAATTTCAAAGGTTCTAAGATGACTTCAGTTTTCACTGGTGAGGCTATTGCAATTTTGGAGGCAATAAAATTTGTTAAATCTCATAACCTTAATAAAAGTATTATTTTCTCAGACTCAAAGAGCTGCTTACAAGCACTCCTTAGCAACCAATTCCGAAATAAATTAAAATTTAAAGTTTTACTAAAAATCAAATCTCTCATGCTCGAATGTCATCAGCAAGGAATTCGCGTAGTTCTTGCCTGGATTCCAGGTCACACAGGCATTAAAGGCAATGAAACAGCAGATGCATGCGCTAAACAAGCGACGATCAATGGCTGCCCCTCCCATTGTGGAGTATACACCTCTGATTTAGCACAGATTGCCAAGGGTCGACTATTCCTCAGCTGGTCTGATCATTGGAGGAAAAGTAGTGAAACGAAAGGCTCTCATTACGCAGGCATTCAGCCTGATATACCTCACAAACCATGGTTTTTTAAATTTCCAACTGCTAATAAACGTGTAACCTCCACCATCTGCAGACTTAGATTGGGTCATGTATGCACCCCCGTTTTTCTCGCCAAAATTAGGGTTAAGGACAGTTCCCTTTGTGAATGCGGTCTTGATGAAGGTACTACCGATCACATATTTTTTGATTGCCCTAAATTGAACGTTTCCCTATATTCCCTCCTTCCTTCTTGGGTTCCTCGACCCATCAACTTAAAAACCCTGTTAACGTATGTAAACTCGCCGTTTGTGGACGTCTTGTGCTCGTATATTAACTCTAATAACATAAAGTTATAGCTTTTGTCAGCTATTCTAACATACTAACACTCTGTATTTTTTTTTCAGGTGATTCAACAGTTTCAGGTTTTACTTTTGCTTTTATTGAAAAAAAAAAACTGTTAATAATTTCTCGCTAACAATCATAATTCGCTCTTGTATCTGCACAACGCCTGTCTACATACTAAGCAGAGTTGTTAACAAACGTCCAAATACAACAAAGATACACAGAAACTTGACACTGGCTAAATTATAGCAGAAAGCCATCAAAGAAGAAATTGAATTGAACATTGGTTAAATATTTAAAATAATAAACAAGTTATTTAGAAATAATGGTTTTACCTACGGAAACAACAAAAAAAGAAGAGTCTGAAGATTTTGGAGAAGAGACTAAATACACAGGAACTAGTTTAGATGGGGAAATCAAAGTTATAATTGAGAGTTCCCAGGTAACGGAAGAAGTGGACTGGTGTATTCAGAATCAGACTGAGTTTAGTCACCGTGATCTTGTAGAAGGGTACAACGATGTTATTGACTATAAAAAGTGGCTGGATTACTGTCCGCAGCGCTGTACACGGTGTGAAGACATTTACATTGACAGGTAACTTTTGTACAGTTGTAAATTATAATTTAAGTATGGGGGTATTCAGGCAATAAATGAATTCTGTTCTACTCTTTTACCGTTAAAGTAAACTTTTTTACATTTTATTAGTTATAATAATCTTTATTTATGCATCATATCAAGCTCTCAATGATAATTTGGGCTAGACAATAGCTGTGAGGGTATGAATATTATTATTATTATCTTGTTGATAGCTTGGTTTGGGTGCTTGAGTTGCGATAACAACAAAGCGAAATTCATTAAAGTATGTTAATCCAAATATCTATTATCTCTTAAATCTTTATAGCTCCTTTGTGCTTCGAATGGCACCTTTAGAAGTTAGTCCTGATTGTTACTGTAACTTTTTCACCCTCGTAACTCTTATGCAGCTTTGCAGTGTTGATAAGGGCCAAACTTTTTATGTATAGCAGTTATATAAAATATATGAAGTTCTACTTAGTTTAGGCTAAGTAATGCATGCTTCTTCACTCACAATGTATTATGTGATGCAAATAAACCGGTTCTATTCCATTCCCCATTGATTATTGTCATGTTTTAAATGCAGAAATAATTTATTGTTACAGTTATACCCTTCTCTGCCACAACTTAAAACATTTACAATTAAAGTTAATACCAATAACTCGGCATAGATATCAATGTGCTGACTGCTTACAATACTTCAAAACAAAAAGTATGTTCAAGAGACACATACTGAAGCAGAATCTAGAACCAGCCCAGAATTTACTTGGAGAAGTGAGATCTAACTTAAAAAAAATTGGACCGTTTCAGAGATGCAGTGGTAAAATAATGAACTATAAAAACTGGCATTCACATGTAAGCAGTGTACATGGTGAGGGGCAGTATGAATGTATGACATGTCATTCTAAGTTCAAATGTTTAAGGTATTTAAAAAGGCACAAAATGTATGTACACTATGGGGTAATTAGATATAAAGCTAAGCAACCGCTTGTGGAAGTAAAATGCAGTTTGTGCCCAGCTGTTTTAGCTCACAAGCATGCTTTAAAAACTCATATGCGGAACTGTCACTGTGAGAAAGTTAAATGTGATATATGTCAGTCGGAGTTAAAGAAGTCTTATTTAAGAAATCATATACGAAGAGTGCACTATAATGATGGTAAAGAATATAAGTGTGATTGTGGTAAAAAGTTCAAGTCACCTAGATATCTAAAGATACATAAAAACAATTCACATAAGAAACATAGCTGAAGACTGATCTTTGCTTTATAAGATAAAATTGTTCTTAATTTCATTTGTAACATCATAATAAAAGATAATGATTATAAAGGTGCTGCCACACCACTGTTTAAAATTGTTTTCAAACATTTTCTAACACTAATATGTTTACTAACAAATGTTAGGAATTGTTACATTCTGTTAGGAATTGTTAAATGTTTTAAGTGCTCCTACACTGATGGAAAATGTTTACAAACATTTATAACATTCGTAATTATTTAACAACATAACATTTGGCCTGGATTATATGTTTACAAACAAATGATAACAAATGTTTTATTTTGTTACAATTTGTTAACTAGTTTAGAAATGTTTACTGACATTATCTTACATGGAAACATTTTCTAACATTGTTATCGTATGTTTCTTAACAAATGTTTACTAACGTTTGTAAACATTTTTAAACTGCAGTGTGGCAGCACTTTATATTACTTCTAGATGGAGCAAAATAAGTTTTTCTTCCAATTTCCTCTTTATTTACTTTTTTCTGTACTTTGTGCTTGCAAAATGTACAGTCGACAGCACATCAAGCCTAACAATTTGACCTTGGGACCACCCTTACTATGTTCGTAATGGGGGCGACTTTCATAGTGCAATTGTTACATTTGATGTGGTGTTATCAGTACTAAAAAGAGATTGTTCTTTATTTTTTATGTAAGTAAAATTAAGTGATAAAACTTAAGTTTTAACAACTTCATAAATATAGTTTTATTAATATTTTGTGTGCAATTTTTATACCTTTCGTCTTATATTTTAGATACAAAATACTTTATTTTTAAGTTTTAGTTTTATTCTACACCAGAATTGAATATGGCTTCACACACGTCATATATGTAGGTACATACCTACTTGATCCTCAACATAGCATTTTGGAAAATGCTTTAATATGGCGTTCTTAACAAAATAATTTCCTATGACGTAAATAAAACAAAAGATGCTACTTTCGTCAATATATTTTTATTTACAATTAATATAGCTGGCATGTAAAACAATATGTACCTTACATGTAACTCCGGCAATGGACATACATACACTCTGTTTCTAATCTAAATCACACTAGGAAGGGTGTGTGGTTACATACATTCTATTCTAATCAACCTCATCTCCCTCAACATGAGCAAGATGATTTATGTAACATTTACAAGTTGATTTGCAACCATAGTTTTTACATAATTCTACCACACATATTAAAGTGTTAGCAATCTTAAATTTACTCTACATCACAAATTTTTGGTGCTGACAATTAATTGCTCATCATTCTGCAATTTTTACTTGACTTTCATTAATTTTCTGTTTCTCAAACATCAATCTTAGCTTCTCAGTGGCAGATATAGGTAATCTGTTATTGGCTCCAAACTCAGGATCTGGTAACTGGGCTGTATTGAGCCTAGGGTCCTTAAATGTGAAAGGTGTCCAGGGGCCTTGTATAGAAGGATGGTCTGTGTATTGATATTTGCGGAGACGAGTAGAAGCAATGTCTCCTTGCTGTGTTCTCATCACTTCAATCCATTTTGTGACTTCCGAGTGGGTCTTGTTATGGAAACTCATCCACACTCTGTCACCATTTACTGTAATCAAAGGAAAATCAGATAACTTTTGAGCATTACCAATTCACCAGCATCGACTCAACAATGAAATATTTTTTCTGGGTACTTCATATGTTAAAGACTGGCACATTCAACTACTGGTATTTTTTCTGTTAAAAAACTAATCTATCATATCAAGTTAATATTTTACATCAAACATAATATTAAATAATCAGGAACTAATGGGCCATTCTGGAGGAGGATCTCCAAGAACATCCTGATTGTACACTTTTTTTTTATACAACTGGATGACAAACAAGCTGACGGCCCACCTGAAGGAAAGTGGTAACTGCCGCCTATAGACACCTGCAGTAACAAGCAAAAATCATTTGATATTGCAGGTGCGTTGTCATCCTGGGGCCTAAGATGAAATGCCGTCCATGTCCAGTAATTACACTGGCTACCTTTTCCTTCAATCCGAAACACAGCGAACTGTTTCATGGCTGAAATAAGAAAGGCAGTGGTACCTACCCAGACGACCCTGCATACGGGCCTACCACCTAGTATAAAAAAACTGGTTATCTATCAAATCAAAGATTAGTCATTTCTACAACATAGAATAAAGTTTTTGTTTCATTTTTGGATAAGTTAATTGATTTATGTGTGACATAAGCTAGACACAATAGATACTATATTATTGAGTGACACTAGAAGGCTGGTAGTAGTGAAAACTTAACAATAGGTAGTTTGGTGCTAATAAAATACTTTTGTTCAAACACTATAGCATACTAACAGTATTCAGCAACAGCCACAGGGCCGCGGTGTCTGCGGGGCTTCAGGTACACAACTACATTTGGATTATGCTTAGCAAAATCTACTAGATCTTGTTCAATAAAGTCCCTGAAAATTAACATTCTTGAATTAACCAATATGTATACACAAATCACCAAGTAGTACTAAAAGGAATGGGAAACTATTGTCGGCCAAAATCTACTAATGTTTATGAAAAAGAATAGGAAATGTTTCGGTTACCTCAAACCCCTGCTAGATCCATGGCTTTTGCAGAATTTGAGCACAATCCTTTGTAACTGAGGAACAAAACGTCCTACTCCATTTTGTAGAGGAGCTCTAACGAAGCCCGAATTGAGGAATAATTGTTTATTGGACATTTTTCAGAAAATGTCCTCTTTAAATTGTAAGCTGACGAGTAAACTAGTACTTTTACTACTGTATTTATCGTTAGATACAATTAATCTGTGACTGTATTTTGTAACAAATTTTAGGTTAGAAAACAAAACTGTCACTATTTGTCACTGTCATGTCAATGGATGGAAGTTTTTCTTAAAGACAAAGGGTAAGGCCCATTCAGCCTTGTCTAATGGCACACTTCCTTATTTTTGACGTTATTTCGATGAATAGCTTGAAACAAAACGTCTTTCACCACGTCTTACCGAAAGTCATGAAAATCTGGGGAAGCGAATGTCCGCAGCAGTGGACGTCTTTCGACACAAAAGATGTAGATGATACATACTTATGTTAGAATAAAATAGAATATATGAATAGTTACGGCTATTATATTTTTTTTGATGTTTTTCAGAGCTTCCGGTTCCAAAAACATATTTTAAATATCATAAAGCCTTAATTCTACTATGCGTTTTCGCGCTAAATTAAAATTAAAAGTAGGGTTACGGTTGAAGTGTACCGGCAGCGGCGACCGATAATAACATAGACGAGTAACTAGCCCATCCAAAATGACACCCCCAAAGAGACTCCAAAGTGGGCGGGGCTTAAATCGGACTCCGCGCCATGATTTAGTTTGTCATTGACTGCGTCACGGTGATGTACTCGTAAAAAAATAATAAAATCTCAGTAAATATGTCCAAAAGTGAAGTAAAATGGTGTGTCAGTCGCGTAGGTGAACATAATAAGAGCACTGGAATTAAATTTTACATGTAAGTCTCTCCTAAACCTTTATAATAGAGTCAAATATAAACAAAAATATTGGCTGCCATGTTGGGCCAATATTTGTGGACAATTTGAAGGGAGTAAATACACGAGTGGATGATGTTATGCAGTCATTTGTGTGTGACAGTATTTAATTATTTTCAACTTAACTTTTAACTCTGCAAACTTTTATGACGACTTATTGTTATTGTGTATGTTTAATAGTTAATTTACCTACTAATACGCAATTATGGCTTTGTACAGCGTTGCCTTATATGATTTTTGTAAGAATTATAAACAAACCTCCAATTTATGGATATTTTGCCACAGTTCCTTACAATATGATGCCACTTTCAACACATTTCTCAATAAATTTAAGCATTATTATTTTAAGATGTGTATGTTTAATTATTACTTTATTAATTTACTGATTTACAAAATGATCTGGAAATAGTATAGGTATCTATTTTAAACTGTTAAGGATAAGTCGTAGTAAGTAAAGTTGTAAACTGCAAGATAGTTTCGTGAGGTTATTGAAATAAAACAACATCATAATTTCAATAGAGAAGATAGTTGGACCACACCATCTTGGTATCTTATCATCCAAATTACAAAGTCTCAAGCCTGTATTTACTCTTCCCGACCTTCGGACACTGTAAGCTCCATGGCGTGAATCGGAACACTCAAAATATAACTATAAAAATATGACGGTAGTTAACTACCGTCATATTAATATTAAAATTATTATTATAAATTATTATTATTATTTTAATATTAATATTAAACTTATCAAAGACAACTGACATCTTTACTTCACTCTTCCCGTGACCTTGATCGCTATAAAGTAATCGAAACATTGGGTATAAAAAATCATAATGTGACATCTAATTAAACGCAAGTTGAATCCAGTAAAGTGGTTTTATGACATTTTTTTTTCTTATGTCCTTAATATAAATAAATAATATCATGACAGATATTTAGATGTCTTAATTATCTATTTAAAAATAGATAATTAAGACATTACGTTAAATTGACTGTTTAAATCAGTATATTTCGTCTCAACTCTAAAATTAAATAAGTGGACCGATTTACAACGTTGCTATATTTATTAAAAATGACGATATATAATTATGAAAGTCGTTATAAAATTTTGCATGGTTACATCGTGCATATATGACCCGTCCGGCGCGTGTAAATCAGAAGACCGAGAGGGCGCTATACAATTTCAATATTAGCCGATTTTATCCGACGTTCTCTTCTAGCCGCCGAGGGTACCCATTTTGCGACGAGTTTTGTATGAAGTTATGCTTCTAGGCTCTCTACGTTCGCCGACCGGCAGTGCCACACAACTGAATTACTACTACCCCCTCATACTAGACGCTGTTCCATAATCGCTATCGCTAAGCGGAAAATAATAATATATGGGATTTGACATTTGATCGATTTGGATGAATAAGCACATAAATTAGATATTATTTAGCACACAGGTAGTTGATAATCTGGATTACAACAAAGAATATTTTTTCTTGCTGGAATGAGTTCCTATGGGATAATGCAGAAGTTACGGTTTATAATAAAGAATATTAATATTATTTTTATTACACACACCTAATAAGATAACTATATCTAGCTCACGTCATTGGCCCCATGTCTGAAGAACACCATGCTCTCTAAATTTAAGTTCAGTGCATTTCGTTTTATGCATATGAATACGAAAAGGACAGTTGTCATATAATTTGACATTTAGAAAAGTGCGTAAAATTTTAGACCTTGTTGAATGTATTAAAATGGTTTAGTTATGGATGAAATGCAGTGTTGAAGTCTCAGAACAATAATTATCGTTCTGACCTTGAAGTACCCATGCCGTCTAAAATGAGCTATGGTTTCTTTGAAATCTATATAAATTAGCCGACAACTCTAACCAAATTCTTGCTATCTTTTTCCTATTACATATTGCGAGAAACAGATATACTGTACTTAAATCAATTTAGATTTAAAGAGTCTCTGAAGACACACTCTAAATCCAAATAAGGCCTATTCTCTCTATCACATAGAAGGCAAATGGCAGTACAACCATGCCGTGTCTAAGTATTTTCTTTGATTCTTCAAATATTGCATTGTAATGCTGGTGCAACACATTTCAATGCATGATGCTACTTTCTCATGTCTCAACGTCTTTCTCATGAAATTCACTTAAATTACAGTCGATCTTTCAATCGCACGTCAACACAAACACTAACTTGTTTCACAAAACTACATCAATTTTTAATTCATTCCTTCTGACATGAATAATAATTTTGACTGGCATTACCAAATTCCGCCAAAAACTCCAATATCTGTGATACTACTGACATTGGTCCTAATTCTGGAGAACACATGCTAAGTTTTGTTAGAGAAAGTAATATTTTAGTCTATGCTCTCATTGAGCTCTATGATTGTGACTTTTTGTTTGACAGCTATAGCTGCCTGATCACTTCCGTTCCCGTTCACCATTAACTTGTATGTACTGTGTGTCGTGTCCATCAATGTGATTGTAGTAATCCTAATTTATCTTTGTGATTAAGATTGTGATCAATATTGTAAAGTGACGAATACAAACAAACTGAAATCATTATCAGAGTTAATTTATTATTTATCCAACCACCATTAATTTGCTGACACGCTGACTGCTGTGCTACACAGGTGTTGTGACTAACAAGTTTAAATTTAAGTTCAGTCTATTTCTTTCTTTCAAAACGAATACGAAAAGAATGGCTGTCATATAAATTGATATTTAGAAAGGTGCGTTCAATTTTCGACCTTATTGAACGTGATAAAATGCACTGTTTAGGAGGCACCTCCGTAAATTGTCTATGGTTTCTTTGAAATCTATCTAAATTTAATTGACAGCTCTAAACAATTCTTGCTATCTTTTTTCTATGACTTATTGAGAGAAAGAGATATACTGTACTTAAATTTAGAATTAAAGTGGGCCTAATTCTGGCGGCACACTCTAAGTTTAAATTTAAGTACAGGGTCGAAAATTGAATGCATGTTTCTAAATGTCAAATTATATGACAGCGTTCCTTTTCGTATTCATATTGAGAAAACGAGATAGACTGAACTTAAATTTAAACTTAGCATGTGTTCTCCAGAATTAGGCCCTGTGTACTCCCAGAATTAGGCCAATTATAGGAGCCAGTATTTACAAGATCAAACTTTACTTTGTATCTTGTAAATAAATTAAATTAAACTAAATAAAATGTCATGCGCGTTATTTCAAAGATATTTTATTACGAAATAAGTTATATTTACAGAATTAACAAGTAAATACAACCTTAGCTTAAAGAGTAAATTCGTAGTTATTAATAAACGAAGCTATTCGTAGTTCAGCAATGGCTAATTTAATATATCGGGCAATTCTCGCTACAGAATGCGTACACAATATAAGTAATCTGTGTGACTGATCCGTTTGCACTATGTCAATTAGAAAATGATTAAAAATAAAATAACAAATAATTTTAAAAAGCAGTCTCTCTAGGTGGATTTATGGGGGTTTACGCGGCACGGCTTTCCATACAAACTTTGAAGTCGAAAACATTGGAAATGAACAAACCGATTCGAATAAAACTTGCCATGCTGGCATGGAAGTTAAGCTAGTCTTATTTCATTAGAAAAAGAGTATTTTTGAAAAAGTCTAATAAATTAATAATAAAGAATTTACTGGCGATTTTTGATTTTTATGAAAAGGTAAAAATTGCTCTTACTCTATTATTAGACGACTTTTCGAAAAATACTCCTTTAACTAATTAGACTAGGCTGACTTGCTTAAGCATGTAAAGTCTTATTGAATTCGTTTTGTTCGTTTCGAATATTTTCGTCTTGAAAGTTTGTATGAAGCGCCGTGTGGCGTAAACCCCTCCTAAGCCAGTTATCTTCATTAAACAAGTAAAGAGTGGAACACTTAACTGTATCGCACCTATTTTATTGCACTATCAATACTATAAGAAAATAATCCTAACAGAGTATACTATAAATAATACGTTTATAATACTATGCTTCCAATTTTGTTACCTATATACTATTTAAATGATGTAGTCGAGAGCTTAGCGAAGAAATTTTAGTGAGGGATTAGCTTTTTTACAATACGCTATCATAATTATGTCGTAGCTGAAAAAGTAATTACCTACCTACTTACTAGCTAAGATTTTTCAGATCTTTTCTCAGAGCTTTGTTTTCTAAAAGAATTGACATTTAATGAAAAAAAAATCTGTTATATCTGCACAACCCTAATTTAAAACAAAGATGTTTTGTTTATGACTCGGTCATTAACAGTTAATCTGTCAAACAAAAGGACTTAGCGAATGTTAATAATGTACGCAGAAAAAGACATAACGTTTCAACGTCATCCTGTCCCTTAAAGAAGAAGAAATAAAGAAATAAATATATTTATTGCGAACTTTGTTTTATTTCTTTTCGCAGTCATTACATGAATTTAAAAGAACCGGGTATCTTGCTCATTTGTGTATAATTTTGAATTAGGAGGGGAGACCCATTTGGTAATAACTTCAATTTGACACTTGACAGCAAATAATTCACGTTTCAACTTTCAATTAATTTAGTTTATTTGTCAAGTCTTTATTTTTAACTTTGATTAATGACCTAAATAATTAATCAAAAGGTAGCAAATACCTACATCCAGGAGCTTGTTGTTTAATTAGGTAGGTACCGGTACACATTTGCGGTTTTTGCAATAGGTAGGTACAAATATTTTCATCCATTCAATAAAACTCTTTGCTGTCCCACTAATCCCTGCACAGTTAATACTTTGATTACCCTTTACACTTCGTTATTTTCACTAAATGAATGGTCAAAGAGTAATAAGTACTTTTCTTACAACAAAAGGGTATGTATGACATAAGTAGGTACACATTTCAGCCGAGAGACGCCCACTTCAAAACTTTCAAAACCTTTACACTGAAAGTAGTTATGCTTAGCAAAAAAATGCCATTAGTAAAATATTTCGCTATTATAAATAATGTAACATTAAAAATACCGTAATTTTGAAACGAAAAAAGCAAATTGATTTTGAGTTTCGATTACTTTCGTAAAACCATAGACTGTATCATCCTAGGTTAAACTTATGTCATATTATAAATGAAGACGGCTCAACTAATTTTAGATTAAAATAAAGATAATTTTAGGACGTCTCAATTTTACTATCAAGTTTCTCCTGCAATTGTTTTATTCTAACTGGCACTTGCACTGCGGGGAGGTCTACGCTCTTGGAGCGGCGGCGGACATTTTCTTCCAAGTCAGCTGTTTGCCGCGGAGCTGGCGGAAGCTGGGGCAGCTCCGGTAAGGTTGGACGTCTTCGCGCCAATTCTGGCGTGCGTAAAGTTCCTCCTGTAACGTGTTGCAATTATTCGATAAAAACAGATTATAAAAAGTTTTATTGGGTTATTTTAAACTATTCCTGTGTGAATTAAGAGCTTTTCAATTTATCTGAGGAATGGGATTGAAGTTTTATTTAATGAAGTTCTGGATATCGATTTAAGTTTTTAAATCTGTATTAAAATAATTTGTAGATAGAGAAATTTCAACGATATCACCAATCAAGTGTAATTTAATACAATTCAGTGTAACTTTTCATTTTGCGTTTCAAAAACCTGTTTTACTAAACAAAAAAAACTAATAAAATCAGAGGTAGGTTTTCTTTTCATTATATACTTAAGTTGAAAATGCTACGAAATACAAAACATGCTAACGGTGGTGACATTAAAATAAATAGGTTTATTTAATTAACTTTTTGGTTTAAATTATGTGTAAATAACAAACGTTAAACGTTAAACATAAAAAGATAGTAACAACAAAACACACCAGACACAGAAGATTTAAATTTAGCTTCAAAAGCACAAAAAGAAAGAATTTATTAATTAAGAAAGTAGACAGAGAGAGAGAGAGTTGGCAGCCCACTATCCATGAGCTTCAGGCATTAAATTCAAGTCAAGTACCTACTACAAAATTCGCTAACCGAAAAATCTTATGCTGTTAATAATTATTTCAATTTTTCTATGGACAACATTTTGAAGTAGGTCAGACTTTATCTCGATTAGTATATAGACATTTGTATACAATTGTCAAATAAATTTAGATAGATTTCAAAGAAACCGTAGATAATTTTGCATGAAAGGAGGTGCTCCCTAAACAATGCATTTTATCACGTTCAATAAGGTCGAAAATTGAATTCACGTTTCTTAATTCATAATGTTACCAATAAATATTTTTTCTTTCTTTCTTTCTAAATGTCAAATTATATTGCAGCCATCCTTTTCGTTTTCATATTGAGAAAAAGAGAGCTCCATGTGTTCTCCAGAATTAGGGCCATTGTGGATACAAAATACAAACTATAGTTTTGTAATTTGATATTAGGAGTTCCCCTTCATTAGAACTTTTACAAGATTCTTTCAAAATTAGTTTATCGAAAAGTTCGAGAACGATTTCGACTAACTTTAAAGAAAAATGAAATAGGTAATAGAAAAATGTTAGGTATTTATGCCTACAACTAGCTTTAAATTTTTAAATAGCGTACAGTCAACATAACCTCAAGTGTAACAGTTTGACCTTGAGACCGCCCTTACTGCGTTCGTAATAGAGGCGGCTTTCGTAGTGCAACTGTTACACTTGAGGTGATGTCGTCTGTACAAACATCTCTTTCTTTCAATACAGATGAAAAGGGACAGCATATAAATGACTTGTCTTGCGAAATGTGTTTAATGTTAGATCATAAATAAAGTAATAAAATACAAGTTTACAGCTTCTTACACCTACATTGCCAAAAAATTAAAACAGCTTACGAAATGTCAAATTATATGACAGTTGTCCTATTGAAAGAATGAGGTCGAGTCTGTGCTTTCATTAAAACTAAATTTAATTTAATTGCCTCTCTTTCTTAATCAATAAGAATTTACTAGGTGGTAGGCCCGTATGCAGGGTCGTCTGGGTAGGTACCACCGCCTTTCTTATTTCAGCCGGGAAACAGTTCGTTGTGTTTCGGATTGAAGGGAAAGGTAGGCAGTGTAATTACTGGGCATGTACGGCATTTCATCTTAGGCCCCAGGATGACAACGCACCAGCAATATCAAGTGATTTTTGCTTGTTATTGCAGGTGTCTATAGGCGGCGGTTACCGCTTTCCATCAGGTGGGCCGTCAGCTTGTTTGTCATCCAATTGTAAAAAAAAAAAATCAGAAAGGGATGATTTTTAGAAGCGTCAAATTAGCTGACAGCGGATCCATTGGAATTCGATTTATATATTTTATAAACATTTGTCTTTGTTTTTGTTGGGTTGTGATAAAAAAGAGGCACTGAATTTAAATTTAGCTCTAATAGGTGCACAGCAGAATCAATAATGCATAGTGTGACATAAAAAAGAAGAAGTTGAGGGCGCTGGCGTCGCTTCTTTAACTACACTGGCCATCTTACTAGTCACATACCGCGTGTAATTGCCATCTGAACTTAATATTATAAATCGGAAAGTGACTTTGGTTGTTGTGAATCTATTTAGAAGAAAAGTATGGAGATAGTTTTTGAGGCCCTGGGAATAACAGGATACTTTTGCAGCAATAACCGACATCCACGTGGATGGAGTTCCTAAATCTCGAATATCTAGGAAGATATTCCGTTATCTACTGTTTTATGTCACACTATACAAAAACTTTTTCGGATTATACCACTTTGAACATAGAGCCAATGTTAATAGTTACCTGAATTAGAAATAATAACGTAATGGACACAATACATATTTGTGGTTTCGACAATTATCTGTTAAGCACACAAACAATTGTATTAAAATACAAACAGACGAGTAATATAAATCACAATTTACTAGCATAAAATGTAAGATTTGTAGTAGGACATCAAAAACAAAAAAAAAAATGTAAATATAAACTTTTATAACTATCTCTTAGATTGTGAATCGTAATTTATAAGGTAAGTTTTTTTTTAAACAATAAAAGTGCAAAATTATCTTCTTTCTTTGTCTTAATGGCGTTGTCCGTGTGGATTCCGCCCGTACCAAGATTTCTGCTTATACGATTATTTCACTGTCTCTGAGCTTATCCGAAAATGGCTCAGGTTGCCATCAGTCACAAGAAATTATATAAAAAAAAAAATAGTTTCTTTATTGACACGCAAATGTCAAATTATTTCCATAGCGTTAAACCCGTCAAGCATGAGATTCCAGACACAATTGATTTTTCTATTGTCATCGCCCACCGGTGGTATATCGCCGCTTTACAGATTACATTCCTAATGACGTTTACACACTACAACATGACATTTGGGCATCAAATGTAAATAAAGTTGACGCGTGCTCGTGTGCTTCAGGTTAGCACACACAAGCTAAATACCGGAAACAGTAATGTGTACATTTTCCACCAAATAGCATGCATCGCATAAATTCGGAATGGATTTTACAGTTTTTAAACGAAATTATATCGTCGATTTAAACACTATATTAGAAAAAATACCGAGTCTCAATTTCAAGCCTAAGTTAATCCATAACAGTATATTCTTAGTCTGTAAATAGTTTATTATTTATTTAAGTCAGGCACCGCAGCGTTGTTCGCGACACCAAAAAGATCGGATCTGAGGGCCTACCCCTAGCCTTTCGATAATCGCTATCGCTAAACGGAAAATGTATGGGATTTGACATACGCTCTCGATTGACTTTCGATTATAAATGTACAATCCCATACATTTTCCATTTAGCGATAGTGGTAGCGATTGTCAAATGGCATCTTGTCTAGGCCCGCTGTTCGGATGCCGTCGTATCCGAGTGCACGCGACGGCCGCCTGTAACGATCCGATCCTCTCGGCGCTTCTGACGCTGCACTACCAGAATTGAACATACAGCCGCGTTTGAGGATACGTTAGCAAACGATGAAAGCCGTACAGAGCCGTTCGAAGGCGTCGACATCCCGGCGGACGCGATCGGCTCCCGCCAGATCCTTTCCGATCCGATGCGATGCGTACCGTTTAGTGGCAATCTAATAGTTTCAAACAGTGCTTGAAGCGTAAAGCGCGGTGCTCACCTATAGCGTGCGTCTGTACAGCGATCACATCACATACCCTTGCGGCGAGGCGGCTCGCATTTCGCCTCGTCCACCTGTATTTGTTCGCAGCCGTCCGCGCGCGTTCGCGCTCCTAATTTTGGTGAACTAAAAGTAAAAAAAAAAACAAAATGTATGAGAACGACCGCTATCCCGTCCATCACAGATGGACGTTTTTTCGATATTTATAAAATACAAACTGCTTAAAATGCATTCTTAATGTAGTTGATCGATTTAAGCGACACTATTGGCTGACCTATGCAAACTTGAAATTGACCACGGCTGCTCTCTGGCCTTCGCGGACGACACTGCACTCATCTTTGGTGGACCATCCTGGCCACAAGTACAAAAATTTGCAGAAAGGGGGCTAAGACGCGTTATAAAGTGGCTTGACGCTAATCTTCTAACGATAAACGTGCCTAAAACTAAGTATATGTGTTTTAGTGCTACCAGAAAAACAAGACCGTCCAAAGAGTTGAGCATCAGGGCTCACTCCTCGACTTGTAACGTTGACCTTGACCGGAACTCTGATTGCGATTGTAGCTCACTGGACCCAACAACTACTCACAAGTATCTCGGCATAATAATTGACCAGCATCTTTATTGGCAGCCTCACATCACGAGACTAAGTAAAAAAACAAGGAGACTACTACACATATTTAGAAGTTTGCGTGACGTGCTGATCCAAAACTAATAAAAAATATATACCTTGCTTTATGTCAATCTATTTTGACGTATTGTATACCCGTTTGGGGTGGCGCTGCTGCAACTCACTTGATGGAACTAGAGAGAGCCCAAAGGGCCATAATCAAAGTCATGTTCTTCAATCCCAGAAGATACTCCACTGAGGAACTATACAGGGAGACTAAACTCTTAACGGTCCGACAACTTTTTATTCTCCGTTCAGTTCTTCGTCATTACAAGTTTATTAACCTCGACCAGCTTCCACAAAATAAAAGACGCACACGTACACCAGTTCCAACCTTTAAGATAAAATTCGCTCAAAGGCAAATCTCATTCTTGTGCCCATTCCTTTACGGGAAGTTTAACATATCGTTAAACTTAAAACTCTCCAATTTACAGGATGAATAAAATTCAGTTAAAAATCTTTATGCAGGCCAAGTTGTGTGACCAAAAATACGCTTTCACTGAAAAATTATTGATCACTATGAAGTAACACTCAGACTCACGAAAACTAGCATGCACGAACACACTCATACATACACATTCACACACATCCACTCACTCACATACTAACACCCACACACCCACATACACACACACACACACTCATATTAACACTACGATGTTTAGTTTTATGTAGGTAGATACTATATATAGATGTACTATATAATAATTATTAACCTTTTATTTAGTTACTTAAGGTGCCTTTCTTAGAGGTGGAGGGTTGATAACCTATGTTACAGGATAAATCCTAGTATAGGTATCAACCTGCCATAATCAAGTTTCTTATTCAACCAATGTAACTTATGTTTCTTGTCAGATTATGGTGAGGATTGAATGATTTAGTATTATTATGATGGCGAAGTTTGATGTGCATAATATGCTTCAAATAAAAATGTTTAATTTCATATCAAATTCTCAACACAGTAAACTGTACGAAATACGTACACAATCATGATTTTATTATTAAATATTCTAAAATAGATTTAACTGTCGAATGTAAGTGTAATTGTTTTGTATAAGGACGCGACCTACATTAGAGTGCATTGACATGACAAGCCGTCGCTAACTGCATAATTAGTTATATTTAATTTAATTTTTAGTGTTCAATTAGAAGCCATCCGAGAAACATGACAATTTCCTTTCAATTCCCTTGCATACCGTCGGGATTTCGGGACACTCGCTACATATTGCATACTGCATTTAACATAAACCTTCCCTTGGGCTCACCTCTGTTCGACTAGTATCTTGGTCAGCCTGGCCACCTCCGCTCTGAGCTGGTGCACCTCTTTTTCCTTGTTCTTCATCTCCTGCTCAGTCGAACGTTCTTTGACAGAGTATCTTGCGCGCACGTCGTCGAAACTGGTGAATGAGAGATTTGATTTATTTATTTGGCCTTAATGAAAAAAAAAACTTATTTAGATGCACTCTTGTTTGGCAAATTGACGATGTCTTCCAGCATCAAAACGCTAGCGGAGACGGTTGGGCGTTTAAGTGGATGTGTAATAATTAATAATATAATGGGTGGTTGGTCCCCAAGCATTATATTATGTATATGCCTCTACGCTACGTCTAGGATTGCCCAAGTGACTCTATGTAAGCTCCATCGGCGAATCCTGGCCGTATAGCCGGGTTCTCTGGGTTGTCTGGAGGTAGACTGTTGAATTCGGTATAGACCAGGTTACCCCCGCCCGTGCAGGATACTGAAGTTTTAGCGATGGGCGATTTCTAGATGTTATAACAATCGAAAAATCGAATCAATCTCAGCACTCATAGAAAATCCTTTTAAAGATGGTTGAATTTTTTACGTGTCCGTTGTAATCTAATGCAATGACTGTTAAAATAGGCATAAAAGAAACCACGGATTATGAATGCCAAACGTTTGCTGGTTTTTTTTCCAACTTTGAATTTGTTTTCACACAGTTTGTTGGAAACGGGTTAAACTGGATTTCTAAGAGTTTAGCTGTTTATTTTTTCAAAATACATAATTTTCCATAGGTTGAAAGATGAATTTGATAACCGAAAATTTAACGGAATGTCGTATGATTTTTAGTATAAAAAATTACTTAAATACTTACAGTTTTCTTAAACAAGCGCATTTCCTAGTTAAATGTTCAATTTGATCCTTCGACGCTCTCTCCACTTGCTTGATCTTTGTCGAGTCTTCTGACCTCTTCTCTCTTAGCTCCTTCTCTCTCGTCAGTGCCTCTCTAGCATTAGTAAGGGAGATTCGGAACAAAAAGTTATTATAAGGACAAAAACTTTTAGGGCAAATAGGCTTAGTGTCAGGGTCACTCTAAATAAAAAAAACGTGGCTTTCTGGGGCGCGTTCCGAGCCTACACTCCAAACACTCCGAGTTGTTTTTTGTCTTGCTCTAAGGTGTGGAGCGACTCAAGTTGTTTTTATAACCTCAAATTTTGACAAGGACTTCCATCATTATCTAAAGGCTTCCATTCCGTATTAAATTTTCTGTATTAAGTCTGTATTTAAACTTTTATTCACTTTTATTGAAAGTAAACTAAAAATAAGAAGTGCCTTTTTGAGATTTTACATACCCCATCTCATTTGACAGATGTTATGACGTTTTAAACGTCCCAGTGTTTTTTCACCGTCAAAATTTATCGCCAAAAAGTTGCAACTCCCAAGGCTCAAAACGGGTTAGTTGTGACAGCCAAACGTCATGCCCAAAGGTACGGAACGGGCCTTAGAGTAAAAAGTTGTAGGCTTGTAACGAGCCCCTGTGTTATAAAAAGTTGTGTCATCTTACATTAAAAATATTTAAAAATAGCGGCCTTTTAGATAGGTTCATATAAAAATTAAAAGAACAAAAGAATAAATACTTTTTCACTTTATTTAAAAAAAATACACACATAAAATATTATAAAATTGAAAAATATAAATCTTAATTATGAATGTTAAATCTACAACGAATTGAGCAATAATTTCGATTTGATGAGAAAATAGAAATATGACAGTGTTTCATTTAATGAGACAGTCAGTGTAATGATTGAAATGACGATGAGATGGAATCGGGACTGAAAATTTCAATTTCAATGAAAATATTCATTTATGACAATTTTTTTTGCACGAAATGCAGGCGAAGAAGGGATCTACAAATCCTCATTATATACTTTTACTTTCACTCTGTTTATGAAAAGGATTCTTTGCCGTCAAATAATTTTAGACCAAAATAATAATTTTCATATTTCCTATTTTCCTAACGGCCGCATAAAATGGACTTCACATTTAGGCCATACGTACCTAACTTTTTTGACTTTTTTGACCTAGACAAACTTCGTTTGCGTGTAAGTTACACGCATTGGGCATGGCAAATTGAATTAAAATTTATTTATTTTAAATATATATCTGGTTATTGAAAACAAAAATCTATTTTTAGGAAAATTGCAATTGAATTTCCATTAATAATTGGATTAAAATCCGCCCATATTAGCCCATTTGTTTATGAAACTCGGAATAAAGCAAATGAGAAGGATTACCTTTAATATTTTTTTTATAGAAAAAATTGTTTCCATTCAAGTTTTGGCATTTACAAAATTATTAGCCAACTCTTTCGTATTATTATTATTGAAAAAATTAACAATAGTACAAATAATAGGATTAAATATTTATTGAAAATGATTAATATATCGCCTCAATTTCATGGTAGGTATTGATTAGGCTTTTAGTTACCCATTAAACATTTGTATTTGAGTATACATATGAAATCGAAGTTTTGTTTCAGAATAGAAAGGTAGAAATGCATTCAAATCTCTGATTGGTAAATTAAATGACAAAAAAAATACTTACCTACTCTACTCTAATCAACCAATGAATTATAATTACCGCATGGCATGTTTACTTCAAGGTATTGAATAAAAATGGCCCAGTGTTACCATAATTATGAATAAATGAGTAGGTATAAGTATTTTGAAATGTAACATATATTGGATAACCAAAATGGCAGTATTATATTAGGAACCAAGCATTAGTGTGGTATAGCGTAGTCAAGCAAAGACGAGCAAAATGCTTACTTACTTAAAATAGTTTTAATTGCTTATTTAAGTCTATGGTAAGTGATTGTAACCTTTTTATTAAAATATGATAGATAATTTTATTCCAGTGTAAATGAAATCGAAAATGACGATAACTAATTCCGAATAAATTCCATATATGGGACAATCTGTTAGATTTATCTGGCAACTTGACAGTTAATATGGTGCTGCCAGAAAATAAATCAATAACTGCGACTCTAATGGAAGCTAATCTAATAAGCAGGTTTCAAGGAATTTACATTTGGAGCGAGGAATGATATTCTAGAAACGATTAACATTTAAGTTACGCAATTATAAGGCTGTCCAATTAATAATATACCACCATGTTCAATTTCATTATTTTAGCCTCTGGACAGCAATAGATATATGCTCGCCCTTTACTGAACTTTATTCTTTTTATTATCAACTATTTGTAAATAGAACATTAGTGCTAGTGAGAGGAGGAACGTGGCGAGAGTGAGACGGAGCGAGCCGGTGATTGCGCAAATGCCGCCAGCCGCGATGAGCGCGCCAAAAGTTGACACAGTCGGCGATGAGCTGCCAACCGGAGAGCTTTTTAAAGCTAACAAACTTACAACTTCTAAGTTTCGTAACCAATCGTCGAGATATTTTGGTTTTAATCAGAGAAACATTACTACTTATATTAATATTAATTTGCAAGATTCTCATTTACTCATTTCAATATTGAATGTTTTTTTTTTTGTATAATACTGCCTTTTGGACATCAATGAATTCTGTGATGTAGTATCTAAGATGAATCTATCGCATGATATATCAGTGTTGTCATGTTATTTTATAATGGAGAGGAATGTGTGTTAGCAACAATATTATGAAGTCTGATAAACATATAATAATATATTATTTTTAAGAAATTTAAATATCGATAAAAACGTATTATATTATTTTATCAGACTTTGTCAGAGGAATGATTTAGTCATGCAGTCATTCGGGTCCAATTCTGAAGACACTCTAAAACTTAATTTAAGTACAGATCGCTCGTCTATAAAATAGGAAGTCTAATAACTGATTTTCAGACAGCTTGTAAAGAAACCTTATACAATTTTAGGAAGCTTGGTTCCTACAAGCTTCCTAAAGTTGTATGGGTGCTTCCTAAGCCCTACATTTTAATACTTACTTACAGCTCTAAAATTGAAGAAAATTTACCATCTGCACTTAAATTTAGATTAAGCGTGTGTACTACAGAATTAGGCCCATGGTAGCCCAATTTCGTCCAAAAGACAATATTAAAGTAAAATTCAAGAAATATTTAATATTAATCTTACACATACTACTTACTACAGAAAATATTAGGTATTGTAATTGTATTAAGGACTAAATGTCGCTACCAATCCTTTACTTTGTTAGAAAAGCACACAATTGCGATTTAATATAGTAAAATTAAACGTTATTTATGTTATATAAAGCCAATAATGGAATATTAATTTGACTAAATTCGGAAATGCGGTCACATCCAGATACAGCTTTAAAATTGGACATACAGTCACAAGCAATAATATTTACCCAGTTTTGACATTTGAATTTGTCTGTTGAAAACTCCAATACTTCTGAAGAAGCAGCTCTCAGAAAGAAGCTCTCTCAAATAGTTTATGTACATACGACAGCACATCAAGCGTAACAGTTGTACTACGAAAGCCGCCTCTTACGAACGCAGTAAGGGCGGTCTCAAGGTCAAACCGTTACGCTTGATGTGCTGTCGACCGTATTGCAATGAATTCTGAGGTATTGCTATAACTTAAAAAAACTTTTGCCAATAACATAAAAACGAACACTTCTCAATATTTAAGCGGGACTCAGAATTGAAGTAAAGTGTAAGTATACGACCGTGTGACTCTTATGGTATATCTTATTCATCACCAGCGTATACATATACGTCCTACTACTGGTCACAGATCTACCTGCATGGAAGAAATACATGAGGAGAATGACGACAAAGGCAATAAGGTTGCTAAAATGTCTTTTTTATTTTCATTTTATTTAGGGGAATTTGTTCATTAACTGTCGGCCCCATCGTATAGCCTATATAAGGAAAAATCATTTATGCTAAAACATATCAACCAAATGTTTTGCAGCTTCAGATAAATAGGGATATATATTATTGCTCGTGTCTGCCCCACTAGACAAGATGCCATTTGTCAATCACTACTGTTATTGCTTAATAAAAAAACGTATGGATTTGACATTTGCGCTTGAAAGCCAATAGAGGGACTAAGTTAAAACCCATACATTTTCGCTTAACGGTAGCGATTATCGAAAGGCATCTAGGCCACCTGTAAGATTTAGACTAGTTTACCGCAGTTTGGACTTTAGAATACATAAATAAAAATAAAATATTGATAAGAGAATTAGTATATCATCCAGGTAAGCGAGATATTTACAGACAACTATAAATTTTGTAATTTAGTTACACTAACCTCAGTTCTTGTTCCGTGACGGCTAATGTACGGCCACAAGCTGCTGCTTTCACTGCTAGGTGATCGAAATCAGCTGATTTCGATTGAATTTGTGACTTCAATTCTGGAAACATGAATTTGTTGGAACGCTTGTTTTACATCCAACTGTGAAAATATTTTATCACACTTATATAATTACATGTCCAATTACTTTTTGGTATAAATTTTAACCTTTATAGGATTATGAAGATTGAATAGTGATTCCTAAAAGTAACTACTAATTTTAACTTTGCAAATTACATGAATTTTGTTGGAATAACATTGCCTTCATTCTTACACTTTTGTTTTAAGATTATAATCAATAAGATATTGCGTAGATTGTTTAGGTGGAATTCATAGGATTCTACTAAATCTTGTTTAGTTCTTTGCATTGCTGCACACCCCAGGACCCATCGTTTTCTCGGCTAGATATTTCTCTAAGCATTATACAACACACAATGAAATTGAAATTGGGTTTCAATCATTAAGAAACCAATAAAATTATTATCTAAAACTCACCAGCTATCTCCTCTAGCAGTTCTTTTTCTCTTTTTATTCTCTCTTCGTCTCCCTCTTGTCGGCATTCAGCCTTCATTCGTTCGAGACAGTTTTCTTTGTCGATCATAAATTGCTCCCATTGTTCATCTAATGTCAAAAAATGTAACTGATCAAATATAATAATATCACTCGGTATTCATAAAGGCGGACAAAAGAAAAAAAATAGTTCCAATATTATTACAAAATGGTGGATACAGCCAGACAAAAGCATTTCGTGGGCCACGTATTGCGTAAATCGGACACACAAAGTGATAGCTACTCTGTAAACTTAACACAGGCAACTGACATCGTCTTCTCGTCACCACGACCACTAGTGAAAACGTCGGGCATAAAATATTAATTTTGTACATACAACTTAACGCGAGTTAAATCAAATGAAGTGATATTATTTCAAATTATTTACCCATCTCCTGCTTATGTTGTTCTTTCAATTTGCTGATCTGTTCCACTCTTTCCGCAGTCAGTTTTTGTCTTGTCTGTTCTAGAACCTTTCTCGCTTCATCAGCTGCCGTTGACGCTTCTTCTTCTATTTCCTGAACTTTCTGTGTCCATTCTTCTATAAGACGCTCTGTAAATTGAAAAAAAAAACACAGATACAATTAAATAAGACCGTGACGTTCCTAAGCTAAATACCTAACCCAAACCTAATAACCCATAGGTTATATACCTAATAACTTCCATACCTTTCTCCTTCTCGAAGCGATCTGTCATCTTTTCCACATTGTTGGCGTATGTGATGTCGGCCTTGTCTAATAAATGGCGCAGCTGCATTATGTCCCAGTCAGCCTTACTGTGGGCTTCAGCTATCGCGTGCTCAAACTGAGACTCCTTGCTAGCTAGCACTTCCTTGAGATTCTCGAACTGGAAAATCGATTAATTTATTAATATTCAACTATACCTACGTGCATATTTATTAGAAAATTTAAATATTTATGAAAAGTTGGTTGAGTTGTTCATCCACGCCCAGCCAAAACTATAGATTCAGCATTTATCAAATTTAATTATCACAGATTGTAAAGGATTAAATTTTTTGGCATGGCGATTTAAGGATACATAATAATTTTGGCGCGATAATTGTAGCCAATGTTATATTATTTCATATAAATGTCATGAAATTATCAAATGAATAAGTGTTTTTGAAAGTGGCAAACCATTTCTATGAACTAAATAGCCCATGTTTTAATTTATTGTCGTATTGACGGCACCACCCTTTACATCTTTAGAAATTATTTGTTGATTATGACAAGTTAATTATAATAAACATCATGTAAATCTACATGAAATAGAAGTGGAACTGGTCTTGCATTTTTTATACCTGTGATCATAACGAATAAATATTATTATTTGTTTTTGTATTTGAATATTATTCTATAAATGTGGAATCACGTTACAAAGATGATCAAAAATGTAATGAAAGAAGAATCAGTAGAAGAAGAAGCAGAAGGACAACGCATATCAATCTGCATTTTTTATGAAGTCTTGAATTTTGGTCCTATAAGCCCTATCACGTTTTAATAGTGCCTATATCTCTATCGATTAAGTTATTGTCACGCCTTACCCTAGTTGTAACTTCTCGAAGCTTTCTATCAGCGTTCTTCGCCTCCTGCTCGGCTTCGGCGCGTAGTTGCGCGAGCGCTGCTCGGGTGCGCTCGGCGTGTACCCGCTCGAGGGTAGCGCGTGACGTCGCCGCCGCGGACGCATGTTCCGACTTTAAAGTATCTATTGCTTCGGAGTGACGCTTTTCTAGGCGGTCTATCGTCTGTAAAACACATATTTATTTTAAGTAGCATTCAAAGTGAACCAAAATGACCAGAACTGCCCTTTCTACGGATTACAAAGAAGTTAACGGACCACCTGGCAAATGGCTACAGTCGCTCATAGACCCTTGCAATAAAATTTTTTTTTCATACACTCACACCTATTATCTAGCCCAAAGTAAGCATCATTAAGAGCTTGTGTTCCATGGTTTCCATTCCATGGTTTGGCTATGCTAACCTAAACAGATCGTACATTGTAATGATGCACCGACTTCGCTCTGGCCATTACCCATCAAACAAATTTGCATTTTTGATGAATAAAGTTGACTCCCCTAATTGCGATACCTGTGAAGTAGTTGACGATGTTCAACACATATTATCCGAGTGTATTAAAAACAACAGACAGCGGCAGACATTGATGACCACACTTAAACTTCATTGTTTAGATTTGGGCATTTTTCAATATACATTAAGCCAACCCACCTCACTTCCAGCTACAATGGTCTATAATATGGTGGTCAGTCGATGTGTGTCGCAGTCGAATAACGTATCATAAGTAATTTATGTAAGTATAAATGTAAAACTTGGACTCTGCGCAGTTCATTTGTTTAAATGTATGTTTAGGGTTATTATAGGACTGACATGTCTTAATTGAGACAAAAGTCCTTAAATTAAAAAAAAAAAAAAAAAAAAAGAGCTTGTGTTATGGATTCTAGATAACGGATAAATATTGATAATAATATGTATATAAATATTTGAAATATACTAAATAAACATATAGACATCCATGACTCGTGATCGTGAACAAATGTTCGTATTCATCATACAAACATTTGCCCCTACCGGGATTTGAACCCGGGACCTCTTGATCGAGCAGCCCGTATAGCAAGGGGTACAGGCCACTCGACCAGCCGGTCGTCCTAACATGGAAATAGTCACTTGGTATCTCAGGTGCGTTCTCAGCCTGAGGCCTAAGGTGAAATACCTTTAATGCCCAGTAATTGCATTGGCTACCTTTCCCTGCAATCCAAAACACAGCGAGCTAATTTACCTGACCAGACCCTGCATATGCGCCTAGAGGAATGCAAGTAGCGAGTGCAAGAAGAATCTCTAACTAACACCTAATAAAATTCTACAAAAGAGTTCTAAACACGACGAACCTGCATACTCCTTTCCTCTTTTTCCTTCGCGATTCTAGACTCTTTATCCAGAAGTTCCTTTAGCCGGTGCACCTCCAACTTCAGGGCTTCCTCTCTCGTCTCCACCCGTTGGAGTTGCAATGTCAGCGCTTGTACTGATCGCTGTTGCTCTGATGCCAGCCCTCGAATTTGTTGGAGCTCCGCGATGTGGGTGGCCGATGGTGGAGCGGATTTGAGCTGTTCTACTTGTTCTGATAACTGAAAATGAGATGCATAAACAGTTAAAACGTGTTATTTATAAAAAGTTTGAAAGAGTCCTGCCTTTGTAGACTACTTTTTAGTCCTTATTTCTATCGAATACATTTCGGAGAGTGTGCTAGGGAATTAATTCCACCAGCTCCCTTCTACCATTGAGGGACCAGACGTAGAATGGCTTTTTACCCTTATGTTGTGGATATTCCAACCATCCACACAAAGCATTTCGCTAAGTCCTTTCCAATGCGAACTGCCAAGGAGTGGAACTATCTACCTGAAAATCTGATATCATTCCCGAAACCTACGATTTGGACGTCTTTAAGGCTAGAGTGAATAGGCACCTTCTAGGTAATCATGTATCATCGTAGGCCATGTCACTACTTAACATTAGGACTGTGATTGTGGTCAAATTTTACCTATTAATTGTAAAAAAAACTAAGCAAAAATATAGAGTGAGTATGTAGAGATTTGAACCAGATATTGTTTTATTGTTCTTGTCTGTAGAGTCTGAGCATTTTTCTTACCTGTTTCTTCTCTTTCTCTGCCTCTCTAGCCTTCTTTTCAAGTTCTCTCATCTTCCACTCACAGTCGCCAAGCATTCTCTCTGCCCTAGCAGCTGCTTGGTTCCGAGCCGCTTCGTGTGCTGCGCGCCATTTCGCTGTATTTGCTTCTGCTGTCGCTAGTGCCTGAATTTGAAAGTTGATTGTAAAGGATTTAACTTCTCAATTTAAGACTTTCAGTAATTTCACCTCAGTTTATCTAAAGGAGATAGAAAGAGACAAATGTCGTTAAGGGTATTACTCTCATATTTATTTATTTTACAAAAATCCACAGCTTAGTCTGATACACATTACACATTTTCTAGTGTAATGTAAAACATTAGCTAATGAAGGATTTTCACTTTGCTTTTTAGAAAAATATACATTATTAAAATAAAAGAAGTAGGTACTATTTATTAATAGCTATTGTTAACGCAGCCTATAGACGCTCGTAGCACCTTGGGCACTACTCACGCGTTGTCACCGGAGCCTATAGACACTCGTAGCACCTTGGGCACTACTCACGCGTTGTCACCGGAGCCTATAGTCTAGACTCTAGACACTCGTCGCACCATGGGCATTACTCACGCGTTGTTTACGCAGCCTATAGACGCTCGTAGCACCTTGGGCGCTACTCACGCGTTGTCACCGGAGCGTATAGACACTCGTAGCACCTTGGGCACTACTCACGCGTTGTCACCGGAGCCTATAGTCCACACTCTAGACACTCGTAGCACCATGGGCATTACTCACGCGTTGTTACCGCAGCCTATAGATACTCGTAGCAACTTGGGCACTACTCACGCGTTGTCACCGGAGCCTATAGACACTCGTAGCACCTTGGGGACTACTCACGCGTTGTCACCGGAGCCTATAGTCTAGACTCTAGACACTCGTAGCACCATGGGCATTACTCACGCGTTGTTTACGCAGCCTATAGACGCTCGTAGCACCTTGGGCGCTACTCACGCGTTGTCACCGGAGCGTATAGACACTCGTAGCACCTTGGGCACTACTCACGCGTTGTCACCGGAGCCTATAGTCCACACTCTAGACACTCGTAGCACCATGGGCATTACTCACGCGTTGTTACCGCAGCCTATAGATACTCGTAGCAACTTGGGCACTACTCACGCGTTGTCACCGGAGCCTATAGACACTCGTAGCACCTTGGGGACTACTCACGCGTTGTCACCGGAGCCTATAGTCTAGACTCTAGACACTCGTAGCACCATGGGCATTACTCACGCGTTGTTTACGCAGCCTATAGACGCTCGTAGCACCTTGGGCGCTACTCACGCGTTGTCACCGGAGCGTATAGACACTCGTAGCACCTTGGGCACTACTCACGCGTTGTCACCGGAGCCTATAGTCCACACTCTAGACACTCGTAGCACCATGGGCATTACTCACGCGTTGTTACCGCAGCCTATAGATACTCGTAGCAACTTGGGCACTACTCACGCGTTGTCACCGGAGCCTATAGACACTCGTAGCACCTTGGGGACTACTCACGCGTTGTCACCGGAGCCTATAGTCTAGACTCTAGACACTCGTAGCACCATGGGCATTACTCACGCGTTGTTAACGCAGCCTATAGACGCTCGTAGCACCTTGGGCACTACTCACTTGTTGCTTACCGTATTTAAGAGAAAGTGCTAAGAGCTAAGACCCATTTACACGATGAAGTTTCTTGCCTGTAGCATATAATTAAATTGAACCAAGAAATGTCTTCATAGTCTAAACAACACAGACTATGAGACTCAATTCTTGTTTCAATTTAATGGTATGCTACAGGTAAGAATTATACTTGCATCATAGGAGACTATCAAAGCATAATAATATGGCTTTTTTGATGAGCTCCGGCGACCTTACTCAACGCAAGTATACAACACTACAAATTAATAGTATTCGTATATTAGTATATCAACATCTCTATTAAAACCTCTAACCTCTTGCGCTTTCTGCTCCTGAATAAGCTTCTCCTGCTCTAGCCTCTCTCTGTCCCGCTCTAGCGCCATCGCTCTTGACTCCAGTTCCGCTCGCCTGCTGATGGAATCTTCTAGCTCTGCTCTTAGTTGACGAACAAATTCATCTGCAGAGAATATTTTTATTTCTTTCAACTTTATTGGGGATCAATAAATATCGGGTAGGTATATATGTTTCTTTGCAAATGACGCGTTTATGTTGTTATTATTCAATCCCGAAGAACACCCTGGAAACAGTCTTCTTTTATGTCTGTCGATGAAACTTTCTAGGTCGGACCTTCTGCACCTACTAAAGCTTCTAGAAAAAGTATTTATTTCCTATCTAGATCAATAACTAATTTAGATTAACTACACCTCTGCTTTTAAGAGTATAATCATAATACTTGATTTCACATTATTAATCCCATACAGTGGTAATAATGCTCTTAATTCTAATGTTAGTAAAAGATATAAATACTCTGGGCTTACTAAAACTTTATTTACATATTAAGATATAGCTCACCGTTCCGCCTCTGCAGCTGCTCAGCCAGGTCCGCAGAACAGCTCCTGGCTGCAGTGAGTTCTTCCTCCAGTGAGCGGCTGCGTTGCCGTACCAGCTCCGACTCCTTGTACGCTGACGCTAGCTCGCATTTTAATTCTGTAAAGTAAAAAATTCAGGTCTTATTTTTGGTAGGTCAAAATAATTTTCTTACTACTTTTTACAGTTGTTACATCACAGAATTGTTAATTAAATATCAATATGTAGATAAGGTCTACGAGAACATCCTAAATAATGTAACCTCAGAACTTTGGACTGGGTCTGGTTAAGTACTCCGTGGATTGGGTGAACCGATATTAATGATTCTTTTTTTATTCTTAATTTTTGATTTTAACATTATTAAAAATGTTTGAAAAATTACTTAGTAATTAAAATATAATAAAACTAGAAAAATTTCACGTCCTGAGGCAGGAATCGAACCCGCGACCTTTCGCAATCCGGGCGACTGCTCTGACCACTAAGCCACCCAGGACTTGGGATATCCCTGTGAATTGCGTTTATGAGCTAACGTCCACCCTACAATGTCGAAATATTCTATTTCAACATCCGAAACGAGTATTTTTACAAATACCGACGATTGGGTTAAGTTGGGGCAGTGCTTTCAAATATTCTTAATTTTTGATTTTAACATTATTATAAATATTTGAAAAATTCGGTTTGAATGGAACCGATTCCTGCCTCAGGACGTGAAATTTTTCTACTTTTATTATATTTTAATTACTAAGTGATTCTTTTTTTGTTCGAAGCGGAATAGTTCTTATTTGGTCCTATAAACATTTGTTAAAAATCCAATTGTTGCAGCTTACAGTCTATAAACCATGCATAGGGAGACATTCATTGTTATGCGGATGACAGTACCCACAGTGAATGGGGGATATTGTATATAGAATCACGGAGAGTGTTCTGAAGAGCTTTTCGATCTTTTTCCACCTTCCCTCTGCCTGCTCAGGAGCACGCGTGCCGGTCTTCGGAGTAAGCAATTCACTGTCTCCACCTCATCATCACGCACAAAGAAATTTAGTGCCTCGTTTCTTTGTCGTACTTAATTGTAAGTAAACTTGGAATTCTTTGCCAGGACATATGTTCCCTCCTTACTATAACATGGGTTCCTTTATGAGCGGCGTGAAAAAGCACCTTTTGGGCCGGCAAAGTGGAGGCGGCTAGATCAGTGTCTAAACTGCACTAGTTGTCTTCGCATATGGACTCTTCTTACCGCTTCTTATAAGTGGTGTTAGGTGGGTCAATTGCCGTGCTTCGTATATAAATAAATGGACATAATTATGGATTTATTAAAAATTGCGGTCAGTTATTAAACTTGACGTAGAATTTTTGTGGAACTGATCCAAAGCCCTAGTGTCCTATTCTCGAGCGTTCTGTGTCACGCCCGTGGGCGTTAACTCTCTAATTATATTCATGAAATGAGGTAACATATTCCGAGACGTATTTCGCTAATTACTAAGGAAATGTGAACAAAGTATTACGTGGCCAGTTGTCACATATACTTAGGGGAGATTACGAACGCAGCCTATATAAGTCCCACTGCTGGGCACAGACCTTCCTACATGGGAGAAACACATGAGGAGTCTGAACCATAACACCACCACGCTGGCCCAATGCGGGTTGGTGGGTTAAAGCGGTTGCAGCAACAACTGGGACCAACGGCTTAACGTGCCTTCCGAAGCACGGAGGAGCCCGAGATAACACACATTGATTGACCCATCCCTGGATCGACAATGGCGAAAGTTGCTTATCGTATCAAAACCAGAGCGCTCAAACCAATACGCCACCGAGCTCCTCCTACGTCACCGGGCTCCTCCTACGTCACCGGGCTCCTCCGTAAACCTGAACGAGATATTATTACGTAAAAGGATAACTAATAATCTCTTTATGCTGGCTGAGAGGAAGAATAAAGAGGTATTACTCAGTACCTGGCATTCAACAACCTTTAATCTTTTTAACTTGATATAAGCGGCCTAGCTTGCTTTGAGTTATCCTGCGATCGTAGCTCTCCACTTTACTCTAATAGGAGTTAGGACATAAAGTTGCAAATTTACTAAAAGACTATAGGCTCTTTCACCCCAAAGATACAGTGAAGCTTATGGCAGCTATATTCAGGACGTGGGAGGAGTGAAGGCAGGGTGGCACAAAAGATCCCTAAGGGTCGAAGTGCATCGTGGCATAGTCACGACCCCATTATAAGATAAAATAAGATAAGATAGGACATAAAGTTCATGGAGGAGCTTGGTGAGTTATTGGTTTGAGCACTCTGGTTTCGATTACGAAAACAAAGCAACTTTCGCCGTGGTCGATCCCGGGATGGGTCAATCAAAAATTAATAATTTCGAGCTCATCCGTGCTCTTCACGCTTAGTTGTTGCTCCCGGTTGTTACTGCAACCGCTTGAACCCACCAACCTGCATTGGGCCAGCGTGGTGGTGTTATGGCCCAATCTCCTCATGTGTTTCTTCCATGTAAGAAGGCCTGCGCCCAGCAGTGGGACGTATATAGGCTGGTGATGATGATGATGAAATAGTGCATGGCAGAATAGTTCAAAGCGATCGACCATCAATATTACAAACACACGGATTAAGTAATTAAAATATAATAAAACTAAAAAAATTTCACGTCCTGAGGCAGGAATCGGATGTTGAAATAGAATATTTCGACATTGTAGGGTGGACGTTAGCTCATAAGCGCAAATACAGATAGACTAGAAGAATTTCACAGGGATATCCCAAGTCCTGGGTGGCTCAGTGGTCAGAGCGGTCGCCCGGATTGCGAAAGGTCGCGGGTTCGATTCCTGCCTCAGGACCTGAAATTTTTCTAGTTTTATTCTATTTTAATTACTAAGTAATTTTTCAAACATTTATAATAATGTTAAAATCAAAAATTAAGAATATTTGAAAGCACTGCCCCAACTTAACCGAATCGTCGGTATTTGTAAAAATACTCGTTTCGGATGTTGAAATAGAATATTTCGACATTGTAGGGTGGACGTTAGCTCATAAACGCAAATAAAGATAGACTATAGAAGAATTTCACAGGGATATCCCAAGTCCTGGGTGGCTCAGTGGTCAGAGCAGTCGCCCGGATTGCGAAAGGTCGCGGGTTCGATTCCTGCCTCAGGACGTGAAATTTTTCTAGTTTTATTATATTTTAATTACTAAGTAATTTTTCAAACATTTATAATAATGTTAAAATCAAAAATTAAGAACACGGATTAAGGTTGGGACTTGGGACTATTATTATAGTCTATTTTATGAAGCTAGTTGGCCTGCAGTATGTTTGTATGTACATTACACTGGAAGGTTGTTACCCCGTTACCGTATCGTATAAAGTTCGGAGAGTGTGCGCGGGAATTACACGAATTAATTCTACCATCGAAGGCTACGTAGAATGGCTTTTCACCCTTATGTTGTGGATATTCCAACCATCCGCACAAATCAATTCGCCAAGTCCTTTCTAATACGAACTGCTAAGGAGTGGAACTCTCTGCCTGCCTATCTGTTTCCCGAAACCTACAATTTGGACGTCTTTAAGGCTAGAGTGAATAGGCACCTTCTAGGTAAGCATGTATCATTGTAGGCCATGTCACTACTTAACATCAGGTGTGATTGTGGTCAAATGTTTCCCTATAAATTATAAAAAAAAACCGTTAAACCTAAAATTTCAACGGTGACGGGGAAAAACACAAAACCAATACAAATGTAATACGCCACCTGTGTGACATACACACAAACACAGACACATACAAAATTCACAGAGAATGGTTAAGCCAGTCCGAAACAACTGGATCTCTGCAGTAGTGACAGCAACACTTAGATCAGGGAATCGAGAGTGATAGTTTAGCTGTACTGAAAATACACCTTTTCAGTATTGTGCAGCTGAAAATACCCCAAGGTCAATGGTTAGGGCGCTGCCCTACATGAGGGGAAGTTGGAATGCAGACTAAATATATCGGTAGATATTCGTGCTAATAATTCAGTCTGTAAATCTATAAATATGAATTCAAAGCTTTTTATACAAACATCAAGTAGGTAAATTCTTATTTTATAATTATTCATTAAACTTTCCTTTTTATAATTTTACATCTCAAAAGAAAGAAAGGATCACTGTTGTTGATCACTATTGATCAGGTTCATCTGTCTTTTTTAATATAATTAATAAAATATCAAAACATTAAAATGTGATTAAAGTAGCTTTTCTTGCTTGTAAAAGTATTCTTTCTTACAGAAATGCACGCAATTGATATGCGATATGAGTTGGTATAAGTAGCTCGTCTACTATGCAGGCTACAGTGCATTCGTCAGCATCAAACATATATTCTTTTTAAAAAACAGGGTAAATTTGGCCTCTATCTAACCTGATAGTAAGTGATGATAAGGCCGACGATGGAAGCGAGCTACACCCGGGCTACTCAACCGTAGAGGAACTGGCTATCTTACCTCTAATGCCGGAGCACAGCAATGCTAGTAACATTATTGGTATGGCGGCAGACTCAAGTAAGATGGCGGGACATAAGCCAACCGGACTTAGGAAAGCCCTACCACTAACCAAACCAGGCAGAAAATTTCTGCCCCCACGGGAATCGTACCCCGGAGGTCTAATATCTGAAGTAGGTGGTCTCAACAACTCAATTATAGAGGCAGTAATAATAATTATAAATAATAAATATTAATATACTAATTTGACCCCTATCGAATTGATTCAAAAGTCAGAATGGAAAAATCATTTTGCTGCTGACTGGACACATTTATATCAGCACAAAGACATCCAAAGAAAGTGTTAAATCACGAAATAAAAGTTGTTTGGCTCAAGCCCAACTCTAAAAATGTCGGTGTAAACGCACTCCTTAATCCCCCTGAACCGCGTCGGTTCAGGTGAAAGATAAACAAAAGAAACGATCGTACGCGTTTGTTTTTGAATGAGAAGAAAAAATAACACGTACAGGACTACAGGAAGATTGCCTGCTTCGAGGTGGATTTTTTAAATACACCCACTTGTTGGTTGAATAACACTAACTACTTTCATTTATTTCTAATTTCACGACTACTGTAGCTAGATGACATCTAGATATCTAGATAACAAGCAAGCTGACGGCCCGCCTGGTGGTAAGCGGTTACCGCCGCCTATAGACACCTGCAATAACAAGGAAAAATCTTACAATAAAGCGGGCACAAACGCACAAAATCAATCATGTAAATGTTAAGGAAAAATCACTTGAGATTGCAGGTACTTTTATGATTCTTGAATCCTATATAGATACGACAATAAATTAAAACACGGGCTATATTAGTTCATAGAATGTTTTGCATCTTTCAAATACATCTTATTGATTTGATAATTTTATGACATTTCTATGAAATAATACAACATTGGCTGCATTATTTCATAGAAATCCCGCGACCCTCGCCAGATCGTTGATCGCCTTGTGAGAGGCCTACTAACGCTGCGACGTATTTGAAATTTTGAAAGTTGCAAAACATTTCTATGAATTATTAAACCCATCTTTTAATTTATTGTCGTCACCATTCTGTATAACAGTTCTTACGCTGTGTGTTAATACTAAGGTGTTATCAAAAATTCAAAATTACTCCATAAAAATAGTTAGCTCACTAAAAGGTATATGGCACATGGTATAACAAGCTGGCACCTAGCCCGCAAGTTATGCCATGTACCAAACAGCATTTTGATCATTGATACTAACGTTCTATCTCCTGATCCTTGGTCTCGATCTCCTTCCTGTACTGAGCGATCAGCTCCCTGGCCCGTTCGCTCTCGTCGCATCTTGCGTCGGCTAGCTCAGTCAGTGCCGTCACTTGATTCTGGAACTTGTTCTCCTGGTTCACCAGGGTTTTCCTGCAAGAAAATATATGAAATATAAAAGAATTGCTTAAAATTATAATTAAAGCATCTATTTAAAAGTGAATCTTGTGAAAACTATTGATAAAAAACAGCGATGAAGAGAATTTTAATAAAAACTTGACGGGTTTATAGTTATAACTGGGGAGCGGTTTTGCAAAGGCCAGCCTGAATATTCGCGTTTAATTTTACTTCAGAAAATGCATACTTTTTTGCCTATTGGTATAATTATTTTCGTCTATGGCGTAAAAACTGGTAAATATTTACGAACATAGGCAGGATGTGCTATATTCAAAATTTATGTCAGATATTTTGATGGGGAACACCATTGTGAAATTATATTTAGAGTTCCGTTGGCAACTATGCACGTTGCAATGTTTTTCGGCTAATCCGTGAAATCGGCAGAAGCATCAAAGTTTTAGTGGGTGAGACCTCTTCATCTCCACCTCTTAGTTGAGAGATAGACTGATAGAGCTTCCACAGAGCGTACACAGTTCATGCTGCGGTAGCTGTCGTTACAAAAGGAAATCTTGTTATCAGACGGTGTTTTGCCGTCATCGCTTATAATGTAAATGTAAAAACCTCTTTTGATATAGGTAAGATAATTTCCCTTTCCGCCCACCTCTTGTCATATATCTTACCTACTCATACTGGAACATAGCTAACGTAGTTTCCAAATAAATTCTTAAACAGGAATTGTGTGGGTGAGTTTATTCAACATAAAAATCTTGTGTCACTGTGTTTGTTATTGTACTCCTACGTCACGGCTTCACCGATTTTTGACCCCCGACGAAAACAGAGGTGTGTTATAAGTTTGACGTGTCTGACTGTGTATCTGTGGCATCGTAGCACCTAAGCGAATTGACCGATTTTGATTTGTTTTTTTGTTGCTTGAAAGCTGACTTGACTATGATGGTTTATAGCTATAATTTATGAAGATCAGTTGAGGTGTTTGATGACTATCAGCTCATTTTCTATACGATTTGAAATTTAGTGAATGATTTAGAAGTTAGTACACTTTCACAGATCCAAATGATTTGAAATTTAGTGTATTGTCATGTCACTTCGGTGACATTCCCATGACAAACTAACCTTGAGCTGATCCTAAACCATCAAAAAGTGCGGAATGATTAATTCTTCAGAAAATTACAGCAGATATAGCGTGTTTGTGCTCATAAGTATAGTCTCAATGAGATGGTGTTAGATAGATTAATGAGGATTAATGAGGCCGGGGACTACTGTATTTATGAAATTTTATATTTTTTATAAAAAAAATTGTTTTTTTTTATTTTATACAACTGGATGACAAACAAGCTGACGGCCCACCTGATGGTAAGCGGTTACCGCCGCCTATAGACACCTGCAATAACAAGGAAAAGTCACTTCATATTGCAGGTGCGTTGTCATCCTGGGGCCTAAGATGAAATGCCGTCCATGCCCAGTAATTGCACTGGCTACCTTTCCCTTCAATCCGAAACACAGCGAACTGTTTCACGGCTGAAATAAGAAAGGCGGTGGTACCTACCCAGACGACCCTACATACAGGTCTACCACCTAGTAAACCTGTACGCTAGTACAGTAGTTAGAGCGATTTGGTTTCTACTAATAAAATAAAGCAACTTTCAAACAAGTTTGTTCCGGATCGGTCAATCGAAAATTTGTAATCTCGGGCTCCTCTGTCGTGCACAGACGATAGCACATCGAAGTGTAACATTTGCACTACGATAGCCGCCTCTACTACTAAAGCAGTAAGGGCGGCCTCAAGGTCAAACTGTTACTCATGATGTGCTGTCGAATGTACATTAAGGCGTTAGTCCAGGTTGTAGCTGCAGCTACTTTAGCCCACCAACCCGCATTGGGCCAGCGTGGTGTAGTTATGGTCCAAACTCCTTATGTATTTCTCCCATGAAGGGAGCCCTATGCGTATGGCTTTGCGGTCGCTACGCTCGGCTTTTTGGAGCTATTTTGCGACAACCCTAAATACCTCTTGGCTTTTAGCGTAGCAAACTACTGTGACTAAGACTGAGTCGAATAGTAGAAGCATCAACGAAAGAGTGCAGATCGATATATCTGTCCGCAATGAAAAATTGTCTACTACCCGCAATTTCAGCAGTGAGCAGTATACCCGTGATCATGGCGCATGCAGTTGCATGATGTTGTTGTTGATGATGTTGGGGCGCAGTTGCGCCGAATTATCGGGAACTCTAGAACAAATGACATCGTAAAATGTCACGAATATAATTTTTATTAAAATGCTATGAAAGTATAAAGTTATTTAGCTATGAAAGTATAAAGTGTAACATCGTGAAGAGTCTGTGCTGAATTAATGGTAAAATATCAGTACTTATAATTCGCGATTTAGTTACATTACATTACATTTACACCTCTCACTTAACGCATTCTTGTGGATTTGTTTCCTGCAGTATCTCTGTTATATTTTACCAGCCAACATTTACGGTTTCAGCCTAGTATTCAGTGATTTTAAACAGACGTACTAACACCAGCACTTGAAATTCTCAATTGGTTTATTATTGAAACTAGACACGAAAGATGCGGTTAGGTTTTGCAAAAATACGACTGGACTGACTGACTCACACGGAAGAATTTGACTAAAACAAAAATAGTATGCGGATTGAACTTGGATATGTTCATATCAACCAACAGATGACCTGTGAGATGGTAAGCCCTGAGCATAGCACATAGACTATTGCTAATCTAATAAATTACTACAGACACAGAATACCTAAACGGCTACAAAATGTACACTTACGTATCTACTTAGAAAAGTTTCACGTCTATTCTATTCAATTTTTTGTTTATGGCTCTGGCGCAATTGTCAAGCTTGACATTTGTCGAGTTAAGTTTCACGTCCAATGGACGGGAAATTTTACGTCAAACATATAGTTTAAATGTAAATTTTAGTTAACCTCCGGCCTCATTAATCATCTATCTAACACCATCTGATTGAGACAGTTCTACTTCTATTGAAGAATTGAGCGTCCCGCAGACTATTTGATAGTACTGGATCAGCTCAAGGTTAGCATGTCTTGGAAATACCACCGAAGTAACAATAAACCTTTCAAATCAATCGGAGCTGTAAAAGTTAGTAAAACCCTATTGTCAAGTAGGAAATGAGCTGATAGTCATCAAACGCCTGATCTGATCTTCATAAAGTATAGCCAAGAACCATCCTGATCACGTCAGCTTTTAAACAAAAAAAAACAGCATCAAAATTGGTCCATTCGTTTAGATAGATACGTCAAACTGATAACACACATATTTTTCGTCGAGGGTTAAAAATAAAAGTATTTGTATCATTAGAAGTGTTTTCTTGAAGTCGAACACGTCTCATACAGGGTGGTGCCGTCAATACGACAATAAATTAAAACATGGGCTAAGTATATTAGTTCACAGAAATGTTTTTGCACTTTCAAAAACATCTTATTCATTTGATAATTTCAGGACATTTCGATGAAATAATGCAGCCAATTTTGTATTATTTCATACAAATTTCATAAAATTATCAAATGAATTAGATGTTTTTGAAAGTGGCAAACGATTTCTATGAATTACTAAAGCCCATGTTTGAATTTATTGTCGTATTCGTATATTTTATTATTAGTTTTAAAGATGATATAAAAGTGTAGTCATCATCATCATCATCATATCAGCCATTCTTAATTTTTTATTTTAACATTATTATAAATGTTTGAAAAATTACTTAGTAATTAAAATATGATAAAACTAGAAAAATTTCACGTCCTGAGGCGGGAATCGACCCACGACCTTTCGCAATCCGGGCGACTGCTCTGACCACTGAGCCACCCAGGACTTGGGATATCCCTGTGAAATTCTTCTAGTCTACCGTCGATCGTCTATCTATTCTTCTAGTCTTATCGTAGTCTATTCGTCTAAATACAGATAGACTAGAAGAATTTCACAGGGATATCCCAAGTCCTGGGTGGCTCAGTGGTCAGAGCAGTCGCCCGGATTGCGAAAGGTCGTGGCTTCGATTCCCGCCTCAGGACGTGAAATTTTTCTAGTTTTATCATATTTTAATTACTAATCATATCAGCCTTTGATGTCCACGGATATCGGTTATCTATCCAAAAAGTATCTTTTGTCCTTCCCAGGTTCTCAAACTACCGTCATACCAAAAGAGATGTTTCATATCCGGCATGCACAGTATCTCAAAAAATCAGGAAACATCTACTGAATCCGTGAAAAATACTAATAATTCTTTTTTTTTATACAACTAGATGACAAACAAGCTGACGGCCCACCTGATGGTAAGTGGTTACCGCCGCCTATAGACACCTGCAATAACAAGGAAAAATCACTTGATATTGCAGGTGCGTTGTCATCCTGGGGCCTAAGATGAAATGCCGTCCATGCCCAGTAATTACACTGGCTACCTTTCCCTTCAATCCGAAACACAGCGAACTGTTTCACGGCTGAAATAAGAAAGGCGGTGGTACCCACCCAGACGACCCTACAATTTTGTACAAACAAACTATGCATGAAAACGAATTGTTCATTTTGCGATTTGTACATTTTGAGTATGGTGCTCTTTTTGCTTTTTGTATATTATGCTCCGAAGGGGAAAATTCTTGTTTTGTACCACGCAATAAAGCAAATAAACAGAAAATGGACAATTGAACACTGTTCTGCATATTTTAACCTTTTCTTCAGAATAGTGTACATAGACCAGCCCCCTTATTCACAATTGTCGGATCACGGATTCGTTTCGAAAAGTCACATGGCGTCTCGCTTTGACGCACCGCGATAAAAAGTGACAGGTATAGACTTTCCGAAATTCGAATATTTTCCGACAGTTGAGAATAAGGGGGCTGCCCGCCTAGCATGACCACCGAAACGCGATATGATAAAGCTATTTATCGCTTCGAACTGTCAAAAATCATTGGATATAACCGCCATCTTGAAATTAGTTGTATTGTATATAAGTATACATGTTCGCAGTTTCGATAAAATTTCAAGATGGCGGTTATATCCAATGATTTTTGACAGTTCGAAGCGATAAATAGCTTTATCATATCGCGTTTCGGTGGTCATGCTAGGCGGGCTGGCCGGGTCTTCATACATTTTTGAAATATCTCTTTTCATCTAAATTGGCGTAGTGGTCAAACAAAGAAAATAACTCACTTTCGAATTCATAATATTGGTTAGGATCTGATATTATTCTTTTTAAAACAGAATAAAACATACATTAAATAACATACATTTCGTAAGAATATAATTTAACTAACATGACAACATCACTGTCAACACAGAACGCGCACTATGGTATAGAAACGAGTCTGTAACATTCGTCCCGCCCGTTTCCATTCATTCCATTTCCGCGATTAGCCGGCGCGGTGCACATCTCATCCTAGTGCTCCGCCGCAGTGGCGTCCCTGGGTGTGTCGCGTTTGATGGCGGCGACGGTGTTACCGGAAGCGTGGCTGGTCTACTGGTGCTGGCTACTGGCTCCACAGTTTGTGTCACATCAAAAGATGCTTCTAATCCTACTGTGGGTGAAGATAGCGCCCCTGCAATAACAGGGGATCCGGTCTCCGTACGCTCATCATGACCGGCTTCCGCCTCTGCGTTCGCGCTCCCGCATGTGGCCAAGCGTGCTCTTATCTGATCCGCGTGATAGCGGTGCTGCGTGCCATCTTCGGTGTTAACAATGTATGAGTATCGGTTAGTCCGGCGCACCACGGATGCCGGTTCCCATCCCGAATCGTCTCTTTTGCGGCAATATATCGTGTCTCCCACGTTAAACGTCTGCTCACCTGCCTTCGCATCGACTTCAATATTAGCTTTAATTTGTCTATACTGTAGATCTCTTTTCATACTAGGGCGTATATTATCAAAGACAGTGTGCATCTGTCGACCAAACATAAGCTGTGCCGGTGTTCTCCCGGTCGTTGTATGTGGCGTAGTGCGATACGAAAATAAAAACTTATTTAACCGTGCCTTTAAGCTATCTGTTCCATTAGCGCTGGATGACATTCTGCTCTTAAAAGTACGCACTAGCCTCTCGGCTAACCCGTTCGTCCGCGGGTGGTATGGAGATGACCGCATATGTATAATGCCTCGCTCTTCGCAAAAACTTCGAAACTGTTGTGATATAAATTGTGGCCCGTTATCGGACATGATAAACTGAGGCAATCCAAAACTTGAAAAAATATTGTCCAGTTCCTCACAAAGGTGTGCCGTTGTTGTTTTTGTCATTGGCTTCACTTCGATCCATTTTGACAGTGCATCCGCAATCACGAGCCACAGTTTCCCTTCAAATGGCCCAGCGAAGTCCACATGTATTCTCTCCCAGACTCTGTCCGGTACAGACCATGAATACACTGGCAGTTCAGGGTTGTTCGGCCTGTTCTCTTGGCACTTACGACAACGTTTGACGTACGCCTCTACCTCTTCATCGATCACCGGCCACCATACGTAAAACCTCGCCAGGGCCTTCATCGCCGATGCTCCTGGATGACCTCGATGTAAATATTTTAACACTGCATTATGTAGAGTCTCAGGAATGACTATCCTGCCCTGCCACATGATAATACGGCTTTCTTCAGAAAGCTCACCACGCTTGCGTAGAAATGGTTTAAGGTCATTAGTGAATGTGTGTTCTCTCCATCCATCCTTAATACACTGCGACACCTGTCTCAATAATTTATCACGTTTAGTTTCCTTACGAATTGTATCCTCTGTCAAGGCAAGATCTGTAACTTTGGCCGTGGTGAGTTGAGCTTCTATACGATGTACGCATAATTCCGCTTTAGAAGGTTGTTCCTCTGAGCTAGGCATGCGTGATAGATAGTCAGCCAGAAAATTATTTCCACCTTTCGTGTATATAATATCATATTGATAGCTCCCGATGAGTAACGCCCACCTCACCAGGCGATTGTTGACTAACTTTGGCAAGTTTCGTTGTGTCCCTAGAAGGTGTATTAGGGGTTTATGATCTGTGACTAATGTAAATCGGATGTTACGTAGATACTGGTCGAACTTTTTGATACTAAAAAAGATCGCAAGTGCTTCTCTGTCTATGACGGAATATTTCTTCTCTGCTGGCTTCAGTTTCCTTGACGCAAATGCTATGGGCTGGATTATGTCTCTGTTTTTATGATACAACACTGCCCCTAATCCTTTTTCTGACGCGTCACACGCAAGGTATAACGGTCGTTGGTCATCAAAAGCCACCAAAGGTTGGGCGTGTGAAATTGCTGCTTTGGTTCTATCAAAGGCTATTTGCTCGGTTTGGGTCCAGCGCCAACGTTGTCGACTGCTTGTAAGTGTATGTAGATTGGCGCATAAAGAGTGCAAGTGTGGGATGAATCTTTCGTAAAAATTAATGAATCCGAGAAAAGACCTAAGTTCCTTAATGTTCGTAGGCGGCGGGGCTTTAAGTATTGCTTCGATTTTTTGTTTAGTAGGGCGTATTCCGTTCTTGTCTATAGTGTGTCCTAGGTATTCAACTTCTGATTGAAAAAATGTGCACTTTTTAAGATTAACTTTAAGTCCCGCCTTTTCCAGCTTGTCAAAAACCACGGCAAGTGTTTCCAGGTGTTCATTATCATTTCGTCCAGTCACTGCGATGTCATCAAAGTAGACAGCTACGTTAGGTAGACCGTCTAAGAGTTGGTCTAAATAATGTTGGAATATAGATGGGGCTGTTGAGATTCCAAATGGCATTCTGTTATACTGGTAATAACCCTTGTGTGTTGCGATTGTAAGGTACTTTTTGGACTCTGGAGCCACTTCAAACTGAAGGTAAGCATCTTTTAAGTCGATTTTTGAAAACTTACTTCCGTTGGACAGGTTCTGACGCAGTTGATCAAATAAGGGTACTGGGTGTGCATGTGTTATTAAAACCGGATTAAGGGTCGTACGAAAATCCCCACAAATTCTGATCTGTCCGTTAGTCTTGACTACATTGACCGTTGGTGTCGCCCACTCGACTGGCGTTACATTTGGGTCCACCCTTGATATTATATTTTCGTTAACTAACCGTTCAAGTTCAATCTCTATGTTCCGTTTCATAGAAAACTTAATGGGCCGTGGGTGGAAATGTTTAGGTTCTACACCCGCTTTTATATGAATGTTGACCAAATAGTTCTTTACTCTTCCAAGCTTATCATCGAAAAGTGTTGGATGTAAAGCTAAAACGTCTTGTAATGTTTTGGGTTTGCTTCGTATTGAATATACTTGGTCCGGAAATTTCATGTTGAATATTTCACTCCAGTTCAGGCCAAAAAGCATTGGGGTAGCTTTTTCCATTACTACTACTGGTAAAATCTTCTCCTCACTCTCAATTTGTACAGTCACTTCTGCTAGACCTTTGGGCTTTAATTTGGTATGGCCGTAAGCGTGGAGTCGTGGTGCCTTCATCAACTGTGGAGCACCAATTTCCTTCCAGAAATGAACGCTAATGATTGAGTATGCCGAGCCTGGATCCCAGTCCATTGTGCAAGGTCGCCCGTTGATGTGCACATTGATTCTCTTACTGTTCCTTAGGCTGTTTTTGACTTGATATACTGCTGACTCACTTTCTGCATCAGCATCGCTATCGCTACTTCTCGACGATGTGTCAGACAGGTTCTTAGTAGCGTTAATTTTGTGCAGTTTATTGCTTTTCTTGTTATTGTAATTTTTAGAATTAGGGCTTCCGAACCTTATGTATGCTCTTCCTGACTTAATGCAACAGCTTTCGAAATGTCCTTCTTGATTGCAGGCTTCACACGTATGGTTCCTGGCTTCACATCGTTCTATTCCGTGCTTTACTCGTTTCCCGCACCTTTTACATTGATTGGCCTGCAGCAAACGTCCCATGATCTGCGTTCCTTTATGATCAAACTCATGACGCTGCTTCTGTATCGGTCTTACTTTATGAACACTCGTGGTAGGTGCCGCATCATCATCATGTTCAGCAAGCTCCCGAGATTGCGCTATGGCAAAAATTTGAGCAAAAGTTACTTCTGACTTCTTGCTTCCCTGTATTTCTTGGAGGTCCGGCCATTTCTGCTTAAGATCAATTAGAAGTTCTGTATGGTTTAATCCCGTCGCAAAACGATCTCGTAACTGCCTCTCCAACAAGGGACCGTCATAGCCACAACCCTTACTCAAATATTTTAACCGGTTTGCGTAACGTTCCATGCTTTCGTTTTCTGCTCTAACGCAATTCCAAAACTCAGTTAATGCCTTGAATCTTGTCTTTTTTGTGCGAAATAAATCTAATAATTTATTTTTGACGTCATCATATGTAGAATCTTTAAAATTTGGCGTGAGTGCAACTTTTATTTCGTGAAATACTTGTGGAGATAAGCATGCAAATAATAAATCTTTCCGAATTTCGGTATAATCTTCTCCAATTATATCACATTTTGTTTCAAAATACTCCACGAAATTTTCTACCTCTGTTGATTCTGGTTTGAATTTTTCACAATCAAATTTTTTTATAATATTAATTTTTCTATTCGTTACGGGCTCTGTTGAGGTCCTACCTGTATTTTCCGGCGTTGTCGGAACTGTGTTTTTTTGTTGCAGTAGCAGGATATTTAATAGGTCGTTAATTTGTTTTTGTTGTGTTTGTTGAACTTCCATAAATTTGTTGAATTGTTCTGTATTCATTTTTAAAATAATCCTCGTCGCCAATTAAATAACATACATTTCGTAAGAATATAATTTAACTAACATGACAACATCACTGTCAACACAGAACGCGCACTATGGTATAGAAACGAGTCTGTAACAATACAGAGATAGTGTATAGTAGAAAAGAGGTGTCATAGTGGAATAGGTAGGGGTTGTGCTGTATTTCATAATACATTTATCTATGTTTGTAATAATAACTTGGCAGTCTGTGGTCGAGTTTAGACTCGACCACATTTTGAGATTAATGTCAAAAAAAAAACAAATAAGTATTATAAAGGATAAGATGTCATGTCACACTTGTATTGTCGATTGTCAAGTAACGTAATAAATGGAAGTCTGAATTATGGTAATGTTTTATTGCGGTTATTATTAATTGAAAACACACTAAATACATAATAGGGGTATACTATACATACACCCCACGAATATACTTCAATCAAAATACTACACTGCGACGTGGGCATTCTTATCGGTATCCGATTAATAACAAATACTCTAATTGTTATATACCGTGTGTTCCTGATCGAGGAGTGGACTGTATAAATGAAACTAAGATGTGATGTGAAATGATGTATAATGGAATATTTACAATGCAATAAAATTATAAAACTAAAACTACCCGATTGACACCCGTACATGTATTCGGAATTGTGACACTGACATAAACTATCAAAATGAGGTCTACCTTGGCTTCTAACCATGGTATGATCCAGCCAGTTGCCAACATCCCCGCCCCTAGTGCGAAGCACTGTTAGTTGTCCGTGGCAACTGACTGGTCTGCCGCGACCAGTAGCAAAAGCTTCCTAGCTGTTGATGTTTGTTACGGATGAGCTGATGGATGGCCTCCTGATGAGAGAGCTAGACTCGCTAGTGTTAGCGCCTGCCTTCAGTATGTCCGCCGCATCAAGTCGTTGTCTTCAAGTTCTTCCGCCAGCCACTGGTTGTTGGACGACGAGCCAAGGATGAAGTGGAAAGGTGCGACGTGCTTTAGCCTGTGGTGTAATCATACGTTGCCATGTACTTCAACGGTCGAGAGTTGCATAAGCCTCAACTGGCAGTAAAAAGGTCTTGAGTGTCTCTTCTATTGCGGCCCGCTCTCGCTTTATAGCTGGCCATAAATGGAGTGAACACGACCTCTAAATGCAATGCACGTGTTACTGAACAGGAATAGAGGGCAAGCCAATGCTTCTCATGCCGTCATCCACTTGTGAGTACGATTGGTCGAAAGTAGACGAGTCCGATGTGAAAGGACGGGTGTGAGGTTCTCTGGGAAGATTACCGAAGGATGGTTGCTGAGGTAGTCGTTTCTGTCGCTATCATCTCATTCTCTACATACCACCGCTATGGCTTGGATTGCACGTCTTCACTGCGGTATCCAGAAACGCTGTCTGAGCTCATTGAAAACTAGTTAGCTGAACCGGTGATTAGCTTTCTAAGATGTTTAGTGATGATATGACGTACGATATGTTGGCGATCGTCAAGCAAGATGCGAGTTTTAAAGGCGGATTCCTCATCTGTCGAGATAATCTTGATTCTTGAATCCGTTTCCAGGAGACCATCTAACAGCCTTGGAGCGAGCGAATGTTCCTGATCGAGGAGTGGACTGTATAAATGAAACTAAGATGTGATGTGAAATGATGTATAATGGATTACTTACAATGCAATAAAATTATAAAACTAAAACTACCCGATTGACACCCGTACATGTATTCGGAATTGTGACACTGACATAAACTATCAAAATGAGGTCTACCATGGCTTCTAACCATGGTATGATCCAGCCAGTTGCCAACACCGTGGTTTATGACGGATGGTGGTTGCCACGCAACGGCATTGTTATTCATTATTAATTAAATATATTAGTATGGCACGCAGATAATATTTTATTTAATAGTGGCGACGAGGATGTCTTCTGAAAATGTTAAAAGTAGAAAAAGAGTACGCGCTTCTTTACGAGGTGTTCTTACAAAAGTTGAAAACTATGTGAAATCGCAAGAAAATATTTCAGAAGAAGAAATCGATACCAGACTCTTGGAGGGCCAGTCAGCTTATCAACTCATGTTTGGACGCGAGGTAAGGACTAAATTACATGTGATGTTACAGAGAGCACCAAGTACATATAGTGCCACACAGCAACCAAGAGTCACGAGACAATTCAATCAGGGTGACCGTGTCCAAGCGCGAAGCTATAACCAATCGCACCAAAGGTGGGAATTTGGGACTATCACTCAACGGTTGGGACAGGTGCATTACGAAGTAGCAACGGACAGTGGTCATACATGGCGACGACACTTGGACCAGCTACTACCTGCCCCTCTGGTGACGTAGCCAAGAATCGCCGCGGAGGAGTGTTATATACCGTGGTTTATGACGGATGGTGGTTGCCACGCAACGGCATTGTTATTCATTATTAATTAAATATATTAATATGGCACGCAGATAATATTTTATTTAATACTAATGTTTAAGGTTCCGTTATAGAGGTACCCTTAGCATTACGGTACCCGTTCGGCGTTTTGATAAATCGGTCGCGTGTACCCGCTACCGTAAAGTTCAAGATATCTTTAAGTGTCACTGAATTTGGATACAGTTAATAATGATACCCGAATAATGTGTTATCGGTTAAAGCGCTTTTTCAATCCCTGTTCCAACTCGAATTTATGACAACCGATAGCGGCGACCTATCTTTCTGATGATTGTAGGTAAATAAAACATCTTTGCAGTTTTGTTCTCCTGAGTATGACCAGCTCCCGTAGCATAACAAACTCCTAGGGGAGTGGACAAAAGTTTGTCGCTCTTTTTGTCCAAGACAAAGCAAGAGGTGAAACACCTTTTTTCTCCTAATAGATGAACTTATGTTAAGAGAGATTTTGTCCACTGCCCGTGCTTGGTCTGCAAAGCTTATGAGACAGCGTAACTTGGAAGCAAGGGGACTCGTCTCTGTCAACGTAACGCTTTGTTTAGATTTTGCGATGGGCAACGCAAGAGTTAATAACTACTAACTGTACTCAGCATGCTTTGCATTGCCCATATAGAGAAAACTGTTAGACTTTACAATAAAAATAAAGTTTTAAAATCTATGAACCTTTGCGAGCGTCCCCATAATATTCTACCAAAGTTTTATTGCAATCTGATGACTGGTTTCAGAGCGCATAGGGAACAAATATACAAAAATTTATGTTTATTTATGTAGAAGATTTTATTTATTGTCTTATAAATATTTTTCATTATAATTTAAAAACGGAATCGATACTTATATTTTAAATGGCAAATGGGAAAGTAACTATGTCTGTCTGTTACGTTTAGAATTTAGTTAGATCACTATTATTTCTTGAGTAAGGCATAAGTTGTTTATAAAAACAATAAACACCTTTCTTCACGCTCCAAATATATTTGGCGCCGATAAATATAGCAACCATGTGCTATAAGTAGAAGGAGAGGTAATTGTCCCAAGATTTGGGTGTACAAAGTTCGTATCTCTTTGTTTACTGTATCATGTGACTGCTATACAAATATTCATGGAAGCATTACGCGCGCTTTTTCGACAGCTCAAGGACGCCATTTTATTTGACGCACGTTTCATTTCACGTTTGAGTCATGATTTATTTTCTTCTTATTTTAAGTGGGATTTGCTAGGTATCTTTTTATTGTGTTTCCTTGATTGTCTTGCTTAGTTCCTCGGATTTTGGTTATTAATTATTAAGACTATTCGACAGTGTAAAAAAATTGCAAACTAAAGACCATTCTCGTGTCTCACGTGATGTAAAGGATGATGAATACTAGCAGATATAGTTTCAGCAATTGAGTATCGCGTTTGCAAGGAAAATTCTTACGTAAATGCTGAAGTTGTGAATGTTTTAAATGCGACAGTTTAATTAATATGCTGTCGTATGCAGTCGGTCTACTGTCAGTCCTCCTAGGGGACCGAGCCGTCCGTTGCCTGCCATATCCCGAAAACTCCACAGCCTTTCGCTAAAATAGCCTTGAAGCAATTTCACCAGCCCACCCCCAGAGCTTGTAGGCCCTAGTAACGCTAATACCTACATGTAAACTAAGCGACACTAATATTTATAATTCAATTACAAAATACTGTATGATCTCTGCTAATCATCGGCTTAACGCGTCATTCACAATAGAAATGTTTTGTTGTGGTTATTCCTGAATGATTTTGAAGTTATTTTCGAATTTTCTCTTTGTTTTGGTATACTTCTTTCCCTTTAATACGTAACACAGCGAACTGTTGTACGGTTGAAATAGGAATGGCGTTGGTACCTACCTACCCAAAAAACCCCTACACGGGCCTACCACTATATTTGATTGTTAAAAGAGTTTTGCTGCGTTTTAATATCTCGAACTTAGAAATGACAATTAGAACGCTTTCTTAGGACACGAAAGGTTTTTAACTATTATTTTAATAAACTTACGTGACATCGTACTGCTTCTCTTCAGCCGGCATCACTTCCAGTTCCTCGATCTCTTCTATCTCCTCAATGATTTCTTCCTCTGTCTCACTTTCACTCACTTCACTTTCACTTTCTTCGCTTTCTTCTACTTCTAAACTTTTAGCACACGTAGAGTCATCACCTGACTCATTTTTTTCACTGTCAATGAATCCACTATCACTATTTTCACTAGAGAGTCGTTTCATACTGTTATCTTCGTTGTTAACTCTAATTAACGTCCTGTTATCGTCTTCGTTTCGCGACACTACGTAACCTCCAAGTAATTCATCGTTGTCAGGTAACGAATCCTCCAAATATTCCTCCTCCTCCTCTTCAGACGTGAGAGATTCGAAGGAGTCCACTTCCTCATCAGTCTGTTGATCTCCATCATCGAAGACGATATGCTTTCTAAAAGTGACACGTTTCTTTCCACAATCAGATCTGTCGTCATCTGAACAACCCTCTGTGTCAGATTTTGGTGGTTTTAAATTGGATTTCCTTGTTAAAGCCGGTGACTCCTCTCTCAGGTCCTTTGTTTCAACTTGCAATAGCTTCTCAAGCTCGTCCTTAAGTTCGTTCTTATAAGAATCTATCCCGCTTGTCTTATCTTCAATCGTTTCATACACCGGTTCAGTTTTCCGTTCGTTCTTGCTGTCAGTCGCCCCCATCTGCTTGTCGATCTCGTCGATAGTGCAGTCTATGCTCCTCGCGATCTCACGGAGCAATGCCTCTGCATGTCGTTTCTCGTCCAGTGCAGAATCGTTCACGTACACGAGCGACACGTGTTTATCTGTCGGCTTTGTATATTTTTGCAGGACTAACGCCTTAACAAACTCCGCCGGATCGCTGTCCGCGTGCGTCTGAATCTCTACAGTATTTTTGGGTGCGACGTCATCGATCGGCGCTACGGATTTGCTCCGCTGCAAATTTATATGCGTCTCTTTCGGTGGACTTACGCGACAGGACTCGGAGCGCCGCTTTTTATTCTTTCTTCTCTTTCCTGCCATCATCTGCAGTATAGCCCCGACGCCAGTTTTCTGACTATAGTCTACTTCTGGTATAAGTAAGTTCACTACATCTTTGCGGGTTGCCGAGTTCTCGTTCGTTACATCACTGTCGTTGGCGCGCGCCTGCGGCTGGTCGGGGGTGGTCGGTGGGCGTCGGGAGTCGTCGGTCGGCCCGACCTCGGCCTTCCCGCTCCTCCGCTTGAAGAAATTAAACATAGCACTCGGTTTCAGTTACTATATCGCGTCCACCATGTCTGCGTTGCTCGACGTTGACGGTACAACTGTTGTAAAAATAAACTTTCTTAAAGGATCGATTTATTTTTCTCCAGTTGACATTTACAGGCGTCTTGTTTTGTTTTTGGACTTTAAAGCTTTCGTTGTTTGTTTTTCAATTAAGAATGAATTATAACTAATTGTAAAGCTGTAGACTGTCATAGATATGGTAGAAACATGATTTGAATGTAAACAAAGACTGCGTAATAATTTAGTGTTATGTAAACATTTATTTGTATAAGGAGTAAATTCTTAATGTGTTGTTCATTATTTATATCCTTCTATCATCCTTGCTATAATATTAAAAACTTAAAATATGTGAAACTGAATACGTTCAAGTTCTTAAAAACGAAATAATAAGATAAAAATGGATTCAACAGTTTTTGACGTAAATTGATTTCGTAAATAAGTACTATGTTTTGTTTGCGTATTTCGTTTTTATGCCCTATCTGAAATATAATTTAGGTATAGACTTAGTAAAAAACCATTACTTTTATAAAGAAAGCTTCATTATTTTCCAAAATTGAAGCGTAACTCTGCTGCGTATATAGGATTACCCTTCAACACTACGTCACCAATCAAATGACTTCAGCTATGAATAAGTCTCTCCTTATTTTTAGAAACATCTGTAATTTCTAACACATGTTGGTGTAATAAATCGTATGCAGGTGAGTCTGATTGGTGTTTATTTACTATGACGCGCCAAATAATAGCTCAATATAATAATAATCGATGCAATTAAAACACAATCTATTGTGGTGGTTAATAAACAATAATGATAAGTAAGCGTAGATTATGTTCGGTCGTAGGGCTATGCTCTGGCTTTCCATTTCGGGGTGTTGCCGACATAGCCCAAAGAATTCGACGACCGGCTGGCCAAGTGGTCTGTACCCCTTACTATACAGGCTACTTGATCAAGAGGTCCCGGGTTCGAATCCCGGTAGTAGCAAATGTTTTTATGATGAGTACGAGCATTTGTTTACGAGTCATGGATGTCTTTATGTTTATTAAGTGTATTTCTAATATTATTTTGATTTAATATTTATTATTATCATTATTTCTCCGTTATCTAGTATCCTTAATGATGCTTTGTTTGGGCTAGATTAATAGATGTGTGTATGAATATTTAAAAAAATTGCGAGCCTCATGTGACAGCGGACAGGCCCACAAAACAGATAAAACCTCTTTATACTGTCTGTAAGCAGACCACATTGCAAGGAAGATTGACGGCCGTTGGGGCGGAAAGGTCCTCGAGTGGCGGCCGCGTACCGGGAGACGCAGCCTTGGTAGACCCCTCACAAGGTGGACCGACGATCTAGTGAGGGTTGCAGGAAACAGATGGCTCCTGTCTTGGTTGGATCCATCTGTTTCCTATCTTAAATAAATAAATAATAATAATAAATCTTGGTGACCAATCGCTTTGGAGATCCTTGCCATGGGCGTCTCTCGGCTGATATGATGAAGTGTATGATGAATTGAGAAATAGTAAAGTAGTTATAAAAATGTATGCTTAAAGCGTTGAGGAGCTCGATGGCGCATTGGTTTGAGCGCTCTGGTTTAGATACAAAAAACAAAGAAACTTTCGGCATGGTCGATCCTAGGATGGGTCAATCAAAGTTTGTTATCTCGAGCTCCTCTGTGCTTCGGAAGGCACGTTAAGCCGTTGGTCCCGGTTGTTACTTTAACCGCTTTACCACTAACCCGCGTTGGGCCACCGCGGTGGTGTTATGGCCCAAACTCCTCATGTGTTTCTCCTATGTAGGAAGGCCTGGGCCCAGCAGTGGGACGTATATAGGTTGATGATGATAGCATTGAAAGAGAGCGTTATAGCAGGCGTTATTTACCACTCGAAGCGAATTTTTACAGAAATCTGCTGCGCTTGAGTAAATTTCAAAAATCCCTTCCTGGGTTCTTCGTATGACGAACTGCTGATGACGCCTTGGGCTGACCGATGACAGTTGGCGAAGACAGGCTGAAGGTGAGTAGGAGTACTGTAGTCATGGGTGGGCCGGGCTATACCCTGGACAACATGGGCCGGGATTACCCTGGACACCGCTCGAACTGGGCCGGGCTATACCCTGGACTCCGTGGGCCGGGCTATACCCTGGACTCCGTGGGCCGGGATACCTCCCTGGACTCCGCTCCTTCTGAATCTTCTTTATTGTGCAGCTGACAGTTCTAAGGTTGAGGCAGTATTATTTGCCAAAATATGACGGGCTAATTCTCGGCGCAGTGCATTCATAGCTTGTTGACGACACTTTTTGTAGAAGTAGAAAGCGCATGATGCGATCAGCATGAATATGACGGCGATTATCAGGATTTCGGCAAGAGTGAGGCCTGCAGTATTTTCTGTATGAGCACTACCACTCGCAGTCTGGGCGATAACGACTTGTTCTTTGCTTTGCTGTTTTCCCATCTTAAATAGTTTTCTAGGCAATTTTTTTTTCCTTCATAAAATAATCTTCGTATAATTTTCATAAAATTTAATTTTGTTTCTTCTTATTTTCTTCATAATCTTCAGATTCTTGAGTGAGGCAGGGTCGCCATGAGATATGTTGGTGGCGCAGGGATGGGTAGCGGTTAAAGTAAAGACATGTTGTTGGCTCCGACGTCAGAAGTTTATTGTCTCTTTAATTACATTATTTTAATATAATATAAAATTGCTTACTTAGCAGTAGCGCTGCGCGACACACGTAGTTATGTCGCAGTAAATTATAAAATTAACAATGTTGCGGTACTAATTGTAAATCAGTACATTTCAATCAACTATGAGCAGTTTCGACTTTATACAGTTACCGTAGCCCACAGAGTACTTTTGCCGTAGCCTATAGTCTATATCGACTCTATTTATAGACTTCGGTAACTGCTCACCATCAGGCGTGTCCGTTCGCTTGTTTGCCACCATTCACACAAAAATATATTCAACGTCTCAAATGTTTTGGAAATAAACGGAGCTAAAGTCATGTCATGTCTATCATAACGTATAATATAGTGTAAGTGGCGAAGATCCCTCAAATATCAAGCCTTTGATTGGAATCAGTGTGTAAGTTTTACTAGGTGGTAGGCCCGTATGTAGGGTCGTCTGGGTAGGTACCACCGCCTTTCTTATTTCAGCCGTGAACAGTTCGCTGTGTTTTCGATTGAAGGGAAAGGTAGCCAGTGTAATTACTGGGCATTGACGGCATTTCATCTTAGGCCTCAGGATGACAACCCACCTGCAATATCAAGTGATTTTTCCTTGTTATTGCAGGTGTGTAGGCGGCGGTAACCGCTTAATTACCATTAGGTGGGCCGTCAGCTTGTTTGTCATCGTTGTACAAAAAAAATTGTCTTAAAATATCAGAGGATAAACTTTTGTTTGGAAGTCATGGTTAACCCGTCAACTGCCGATGGCGACAACGTGATCGTCTACCAAATATTAAATTGTGTCCTCAGTAAAAGTGTCATAGTTTTGGTTGTATTCCATTGCAATCTTAGGTGTGGAGGTGCTACTAAGACACTTCAGTCGAGCGCTAAAAATTCGCGTGGTAAGTATTCCAAACTATATACAAATTACTGTGCTGCAATTAATTTCTACTGTTTCACTTCACCATAGGTATTATTAGTGTTGGCAAACTGACAATGATTACTCAGCACGCGTCCTTCTGTATTTATGAGTTACAAAAAATACTGTGAAGGTGATACAAATCGGCGGAGAACGATAAACGAAAACAACTAAGAGGACTCGTCGGTTCGATTAAGAAAAAGCATTCAAATGGAGTCCTGAGGGTCTAGACAATACCTTTCGATAATATATCTATTGCTAAGCGGAAAATTTATAGGATTTGACATAAGCCCTCGATCGACTTTCGAGCGCAAATGTCAAACCCATACATTTTCCATGTAGCGATAGCGATTATCAAGCGGCATCTTCTTCGAGCTCAGGAAGGTGGATGTTACCGCCGTCTAGTTAAATTCGCCGATTAATTGGATGCCAAAATACCATCCAATTAAATGCCTAGATCGATGGTTAATTGAACTAGACTCACACAACATTTAACAGTATGAGTATGGCGTTGAGTAGTATGGCGTACTCAAAGTCCGCTCAATTAGATGCCTATGCGGATCGTCTTGAACTGAAAAGTTTTGATGTGAATGGCAGGTTGAAGTCATTATTTTTATGAACACATATAATTAAAACGATTTCGGTTATTATATGTGGTCATAAAAAAATTACCTTGAATCTAACAATCTAGGCGTCCAATTGAATGGCTCATTTAACCAGAAGGCTTATTTACATGACATTCAGCCATCTGGTTAAACGTTACCTAGTTGTCCTTCAGCCGTTTCATTGAATGCGATTATGATTATAAGTAGGAAATAACGCTGAAATAAACTTAAATATACCTATAAACTAATTAATATTATTAAAAGTCAAAATTAAGTTAGTTGCAGTATAGCAAATTTTTATTATAATTTACCATGTATCCAGGTCAGTAAAATACAAAAAAAGTAAAAATTTGCGCGCTGGGTAAGTGATTCTTGTTCACGATCTAGCTATTAAATTCCCGTGTATGAAAGTATGTGAGCAAAATGCGACTTTGCTGCTAGTTTTAGGCAGAAGTAGCACCTTTTTTCATGCTGGAGAGGCGGTAGAGAGAGGTAGCACCTTTATTAGCATAATAATATTTGTATGATGGATGAGTAACACAAAATTGTTCTCCGCAATCATGGATGTTGGTGTGTTTGTTTAGTATATTTCTAATTTTTAACATAATATTACTTATATTATTCCGGTATCTGAACACAAGCTCTTTTTAACCCCCGACGTAAAAAAGGGGTGTTATAAGTTTGACGTGTCTGTCTGTGTATCTGTGTGTCTGTCTGTGGAATCGTTGCCCCTAAACAAAAGGACCGATTTTGATTCGGTTTTTTTAGTTTGAAAGCTGATGTGACTACGATGGTTCTTAGCTATAATTTATGAAGATCTCAGGCGTTTGATGACTACCAGCTCATTTTCTACATGATGATAAGTTTTTACTAACTTTCACTCATCCGATTGATTTGAAATTTGGTGTACTGTCACGTCGGTGACATTCCCATGACATACTAACCTTGAGCTGAACCTATAACATCAAAAAGTCTGCGAAATGCTCAAGTCTTCAGAAAATTACAGCAGATATAGCGTGTTTGGGCTCCTATTAAAAGTCTTAATGAGGTGATGTTAGATAAATGATTAAGGACGCCGGGGGTTACTTAAAATTTTTAATTTTGTATTTTTGGGTAAAATAATAAGCGTATAATTAAAATGGACAAGACTAAAGAAATTCATGGGGTTATACCAACTCCTTGGTAGCTCAGGTGGTTTCAGCATCAGTCACATTGTGAAAGGACGCGGATTAGGTCCCAGTCCTAGAACATGATTTTTTCTAGCTTAGATATTTTCTAAACCATATTATTATAGTCGAATCTTTGAAACATTTAACTAGTATGAGTAATGTTAAATAAAAATCAATAATATGTAATTAGACTCGACGTAAAGAGAGTCGACGCAGAGGGAATAATTCAAAAATTTTTGGTATTGTACCAATTCAAAAGGGGTAAGTCTGAATGAATAAAATCACATTGTTAACTCAGATATACATTGTTTTACATTAGATTCATATTATTTTAATACTTTACGTCGTCATAACATATAGCGCGCACGGAGGTACATACAATATTATTGTTCTGCCACGTGCTATCGTAGTTTTTTATTTTTAAATTCTCGTACTGTTAACTATTGATGCGTAAAATTAATACGCATTTGATATGATATAGATTTGGCAGCCATCTTTAATTTATTGACAGGGCGATGACATCGCGCATTCGTACGTTGGCTAAAGTTATTTTTATGCAATTGAAATATTTTGTCTTATAAATACTTTGATTTGTTTTAGTGCGACAGACCTTCGTTTTGAAAAATTTTTGTAGTTCGATCGACAAATTGCATAGGTAGGTACTTAGTTGAAGAGCAATGTTAAGTTAGACGAAGGACCCAATCTAGTTTAACCCATTCCCTGTCCCAATAATAATTATTAGGATAGTTACCAATTGTTTTTTTTATACAAATAGATGACAAACAAGCTGACGGCCCACCTGATGGTAAGCGGTTACCGCCGCTTAGAGACACCTGCAATAACAAGGAAAAAGCACTTGATATTGCAGGTGCATTCTGAGGCCTAAGATGAAATACCGTCCATGCCCAGTAATTACCCTGGCTACCTTTCCCTTCAATCCGAAACACAGCGAACTGCTTCACGGCTGAAATAACAAGAAAGGCGATGGTACCTACCCAGACGACCCTACATATGGGCCTACCACTGAGTTTTTCTATTATTTCTACTTTATAGACAGGGAGCCTGCTAAGTCTGTCTACATCCTATAGTGCCCTGCATAATTTGCAAATGGTTGGTGCTTCTATAATATCGACCAATGAATGTCTACTCGTTTCCAGATAAGTGCTAAGCGGAGACAGGCGTTTCTCTAATGAGATGTTTGTTAGATTACGAAAATGAGTTTCAATCGTGTGGGTCAGAATAACGGGTGTGTTATGTCAGAAATGAATGTGTTATTTCGACCCGTATAATTTTTAACCGACTTCAAAAACGAGGAGGTTCTCAATTCGGCCGCTATGTTTTTTTTTTCTATGTATGTACACCGATTACGCCGAGATTAATGATCCGATTTACGTGATTCTTTTATTTGTTGCATTCAAAAACATGTCTCCTCCGTGAAAGTATTTTTTTAAGTATACCGGCCGAGAGTCGCTCATAGGCATAACATTCAATCGATTGTCACTTTTACTTTTATAATTAGGTAACTACTTGATCGAGTTTTTAATTTATTGTAACTAGATCACTTTAATAGTAGGTTATGCAGTTTCTCGTTCGGAGAACAGGTTTTCAACATAATACAGGCTAAATATACGAATTTACACTTTTTTATACCATTACGGTGGCAATCACGCATGCAGCCCACCTGACGGTAAGCGGTTACCGTAGCAAGGACACTGACTATGTTTAAAAAACCTGTTGACATTTCCGGGTACTGGGCTCTAAAATCCGGGGTTTTCACGCATCTGGTCCTGGTTGCCAAATTTTAGAGATGGCAATCCTACACCCATCCAACCAATGACACCCAATGATTAGATCATTGTGCCTGGGAATAGATGGCATAGATACTAGTAGGTTTTACTTTCCAAGACAATAAAACTTTTCCGACTAAAGCAGTTTGTAAATTCAAATAGGCAGGTTTTTTTTATACATGATGATGATCTAGATGACAAACAAGCTGACGGCCCACTTGATGGCAAGCGCGGTTACCGCCGCCTATAGACACCTGCAATAACAAGGGAAAATCACTTGATATTGCAGATGCGTTGTCATCCCGAGGCCTAAGATGAAATGCCGTCCATGCGCAATAATTACACTGGCTACCTTTCCCTTCAATCCGAAACACAGCGAACTGTTTCACGGCTGAAATAAGAAAGGCGCTGGTACCTACCCAGACGACCCTACATACGGGCCTACCCTAGTAAATAGTTAGGTAGGATAATTGATTAGCTTTCTAGATCCAAATGTTTTAACTACGTCTCTTACATAGGTACATACATATGGTTGTGCTGTATCGAATCGTACGTCTGCATCTGCACGATTTTCCGTTATCGCACAAAGGATATCCGAAATGTCTTTTAAACCAGATATAGACGTGAGCGTAAGGTCAGTGGCATGGCTACCTAAAAATAGACAAAGCGTCTGCAAATCGAATTTTAGTGCCGATTTTGTGTCGCAAACTTGACCCTGTTGTTGCTGCAACCTTTGCACCAATAACGTGCTTCTCCCATGAAGGCCTCAGTCCTTCCCAATGTGTCCTTCAGGCCGCCACGTCTGGGATTGCCCAAGTAGCGCTGTCTAATCACCATCGGTGCGAGGCCCGACTGCCTAACTCAAAGCCATATCAATAGATTGCTTTAAAAGCTATTATTCACTGGCAATAGGGTACGAAATGACAATATTATGACGTCATACACCATGCCAATTTTTAAACCCATTTTCATCTAGGAGGCGGTGAATTTGCTACGGTAAAGCCCAGGCTACTCCCACGAAGGGCGCTGGAAATAGCGGGGAGTTTTGGTGGGTATTCCCACTGCTATAATGAGGGACTGGACAACCTTAAGTATCGCTTATGACATCACATTGTTATGACAATGATTGAATTCAATATGAAAACGTTTAAACAAAATTATTAACAATATCTAAACTTGAAAAATTTCACATCCCGGGGCGGGGATCAAACCCGCGACATTTCGCAATCCGGGTGATTGCTCTAACCTAACCATGTGACCTACCAAAGACTTGGGATAACCATGTTAATTTTTTCGCGTTATAATAACATAACGTCTCAATGTCGAAACATTCTATTTCAACATGCGAACATTTCCTGGGTTTGAGATTTTTTTTTATGTAAACTAAGGATTTTAAGAGCTTAGTACTAACCACTCGACCAGACGCCATCATCACCAGCCTATATACGTCCCACTGCTGGGCACAGGCCTTACGTGGTCGCCATCCTGGATGTAGTTCTTAGTGCTATGTGCCCTGCCCACTGCCTCTTCAAATTGCTAATCCTAAGAGCTATGTCTGTAACTTTTTAGAGTGAATTTTTTTTAGATGCAATAAATAAATACAATGAGTTTACTAAGAAATTACTGGGCATGGAAGGCATTTTATCTTAGGCCTCAGGATGACACCGCACCTGCAATACCAAGTGATTTTATCCTTGTTATTTATTGCGGGTGTCTATAGGCGACAGTATACCACATACATCCAGGTGGGCCGTCAGCTTGTTTTTCATCTAGTTGCTTGAAAAAATATGTTTTTAGCTATAAAAGATATTTTTAGCTTTTTATGATTACGATACATTTAAGATTTACGCACATAAGATAAATTTCATCTGTGTTGTCAGTCCGCCATCACTGTGACGTCAAAGCACATCCTGCCATACACCATTTTTCTTACGCGACCGACAAAATTAATCTCATTTGAATCACATTCACAGTGAATTACGAATCTTGTTTTTATAACATTAAAGTGCAACTTGCGTTGTAGTATTCAGAATTATGTCAGCTTTTAAAGCGGTCAAAAAGAACTATGAAAAGAAACCGTATTACTGAAGCAGAAGAATCGCCTTTCTTTTATTAAATAAAGATTTAAGTAAAGCTACAAACATATGATACTAGAGTTCGTTTTCTGTAGAGCTCTTATTAATACTTGCTGGTAATTTTTTGATACAGCAGGAACTCTATGACTCTACTAATAGAGTTCATTATGTCACAAAATTAGAAATAGGCCCTAAAGTGAATGGAAATAAGAGCAATAACATAATGTTCTGAGAGTTAATAACTTTTTGATAATTAAACTAATTATTTCATAATTGAAAAATTGACACATTTTAGCTATTCAAAAGTTCATTCTATTACAGAGAAGGCAAGGAGAACGAATGCCCACGCAGCCATGTCTTGAGTATTTGCTTTAATTCTGCAAATATTACGATGATCTTCCAATTGCACATCAATACAAACACGTGATTCACAAAACAAGACTAATTTTATAACACAACGTTCGATCAGACACACACACAAAAGATCTTGTCAAACTTAATATTGAGCTAAGTTTTTTTGGTCTCGGTCAACATAGAATTAACAAGTTGACAGTAGATAGTTAAAATCTATATCAAATGCTGTCAAACCTTCAATGAAATCGCGGCTTAGCGATAGTATTACAGTTACGTATGTTGAGACCGCTTCTTGCCCTCTGGGCTGGGTACAGCATATTACGTCTACATGGTGCCGAATGAGATGATTTATAGGCTGTGTATTCCCCGGAAATAACCAAAAACGAATTCATATATAGATGTTTTACCTAACTGTTTCATTATAAATAAACTGATATTCCCGATATTTTACCATTTCAATGCAAGGTTGAACCATCGAACCACTTGTGATCGCCATTCAATTCGTAAATCAATCTTAATATTGCGAACATAAAATATATTTGGTATGATGCCAATAGCTAATGGAGAACATGGATTGATGGGCTATTTTGGAAATTATTTACAAAATGCAGGCGTAATGACTGCATGAGTGCCTACTGTTGAAGACCGAACTGAAACTACTAACTACTTACGGGCCTCATCATCACCAGCCTATATACGTCCCACTGCTGGTCACTGGCCTTCCTACATGGGACAAACACATGAGGAGTTTGGGCCATAACACCACCCCGCTGGCCCAGTGCGGTTTGGTGGGTTAAAGCGGTTGCAGCAACAACCAGGACCAACGGCATAACGTGCCTTCCGAAGCACGGGGAAGCTCGAGATACCAAATTTTGTTTGACCCATCCCAGGATCGACCGTGGGAAAAAGTTGCTATGTTTTTCGTATCGATACCGCTCAGCTCAAACCAATACGCCACCGAGATCCTCCTTCTTACGGGCCTACTACTTAGTTTTTTTTATACAACTAGATGACAAACAAGCTGACGGCCCATCTGATGGTAAGCGGTTACCCCCGCCTATAGACACCTGCAATAACAAGGAAAAGTCACTTGATATTGCAGGTGCGTTGTCATCCCGAGGCCTAAGATAAAATACCTTCCGTGCCCAGTAGCTACACTGGCTACCTTTCCCTTTAATCCGAAACACAGCGAACTGTTTCACGGCTGAAATAAGAAAAGCGGTGGTACCTACCCAGACGACCCTACATACGGGCCTAACACCTAGTGAAAGTATAATGAAGTAATGATATATTGTTCCGTTTTCCTAATTTGTTATTATAAAAACCGTGTATATTCGTCATAATGGTGTTATTCGTAAAATCCATTAGATGATTCCTAACAATTCCATTCAAGGCTCAACATAATATGCGTGCTTATTGCGAATATATAAAATTTTAATTAGTATATTCGAGTGCTCAGATAAAAATAGAAGAACTAGATTTCACTCTTATTTAGTCTAATTATGTATGAAATTGCCGTTCTGTGCGAAGTAGATATTTTATGTAAACTGGAATTACCATACTATGGTTTTTTATTCAATTTGTAATTGGCTAGACTGATTTTATTTTACATTGAAATCGGCTACATATTCTACAGGCTCTAATTCACCCTCATTTTCAATTAATATAATAATCTGTAATCTATATCTGCGTGTGCTTTCTAAACTTTTAAATATCATTAAAGCTGTTTCCCTTGCAAGGAAAAGTCTCGAAATATCTATTTTCACTTTACAACTATTTTAAGTGAAAAGTTGTTAATTGCCATTCATGTTTAAAATGTCCTCTTATGCGAGTATCGGTGGCGTCCATATTTTCCGTTATGGGCATCCTGCTCAAATGTAGCAACTTCAAAGGACTTAGGTAAGGAAATGAATCCAAATTAGAAATGTACAAAAATCCAACAGGAAATAGCTCTATTTTTACGGAATAGAGATCATTATTGCTCGTCGAGTCTTTTCTTAGTAAAGTTCGAAGGAAACGAGGTTTCGTATGAAAAAGGATGTTCGTTTTTAGTACCAAGTTCCAGAAAAAACTTTTAAAAGCAAGCGTAGCCGATTATTTTGGTTGTCTATACTTTTTTTTGGCTTTTGTCTTTTTCTCTTGTGTCTTTTTCTCTTTGGTCTCGTGTTTGGCGGAATTGGGTGGTGTCAGTCAAGATTATTATTACAATTACTTAAAAATTGTGTCTGAACGAAAGTGATTATGCTATGAAAGACGTTGAGAATTTAATCGTGGTTATTCACCTCATCAAAGTAGCATCATATGGAGACTGTCACATCAATTTCGCGTCAAACTCTTCCAAGATGCATTGAAATGTGTAACACCAGCATTTCAATGCAATAAATAAAGAAATAACGAAATACTTAAGACTTGGCTGTATGGGCTTTAGTTGGCTTTGCCTTCCTATTACAGGGAGAATCAACAAAAAAAAACGTAGGCACTATCAGCCAATATGAAGTATTCTGTGGCCAAACTGGCGGGTTTGCAAATAGATTTAATTCAAACCTTACACCTACTAAAATATTTTAAGGGAAGTGTGAGATAGCTACGATTTTGTGCGTCCGATCAAGGTACGCTACGGTAGCAACGCGTGAATAGTGCTTAAGAGCGTCTATAAGCTACGATATCAACGCGTGGGTAGTGCCCAAGGTGCTACGAGCGTCAATAGGCTACTTAAACAACGCGTAAGTAGTGCTCAAGGTGCTACGAGCATCTATACGCTACGGTAACAACACGTGAGTAGTGCCCAAGGTGCTACGAGCGCCTATAGGCTACCGTAACAACAATAGAGTAGTGTCTAAGGTGGTAAGAGCATCTATATCAGGAGTGTCAAACTCAATTTTGCAAAGGGCCATATATTGAATTTATTATGTGTAGGCGGGCCAGATTCAAATAAAAAAATAATTAAAAACTTCCGTAGAGGAATCGTATCAAGTCTAAAAGCTCTAAAAACATGATTCTTCTTTTTGTGGCAAATTGCGATCCCGGGCCGTATTGATATGGTCTGGGGGCCGGATGCAGCCCGCGGGCCGTATCTTTGACATGACTGATCTATAGGCTACGGAAACAATGCGTGAATAGTACACAAGGTGCTACGGCATCTATAGGCTACGGAAACAATGCATAAATAGTGTCCAAGGGGCTACGAGCATTAGGAGGCTACTGAAACAATGCGTGAATAGTGTCTAAGGTGCTACGAGCGTCTATAGGCTACGGAATCAATGCGTGAATAGTGTCCAAGGTGCTACGAGCATCCTTAGGCTACAGAAACAATGCGTAAATAGTGCCTAAGGTGCTACGAGCATCTATAGGCTACGGAAACAATGCGTAAATATTGTCCAAGGTGCTACGAGCATTAGGAGGCTACTGGAACAATGCGTAAATAGTGTGTAAGGTGCTACGAGCATCTATAGGCTACGGAAACAATGCGTGAATAGTGTGTAAGGTGCTACGAGCATCTATAGGCTACGGAAACAATGCGTGAATAGTGTCCAAGGTGCTACGAGCATTAGGAGGCTACTGAAACAATGCGTGAATAGTGCCTAAGGTGCTACGAGCATCTATAAGCTACGGAAACAATGCGTGAATAGTACACAAGGTGCTACGGCATTTATAGGGTACGGAAACAATGCATAAATAGTGTCCAAGGGGCTACGAGCATTAGGAGGCTACTGAAACAATGCGTGAATAGTGTCTAAGGTGCTACGAGCGTCTATAGGCTACGGAATCAATGCGTGAATAGTGTCCAAGGTGCTACGAGCATCCTTAGGCTACGGAAACAATGCGTAAATAGTGTTCAAGGTGCTACGAGCATTAGGAGGCTACTGAAACAATGCGTAAATAGTGTGTAAGGTGCTACGAGCATCTATAGGCTACGGAAACAATGCGTGAATAGTGTCCAAGGTGCTACGAGCATTAGGAGGCTACTGAAACAATGCGTAAATAGTGTGTAAGGTGCTACGAGCATCTATAGGCTACGGAAACAATGCGTGAATAGTGTCCAAGGTGCTACGAGCATTAGGAGGCTACTGAAACAATGCGTGAATAGTGTGTAAGGTGCTACGAGCATCTATAGGCTACGGAAACAATGCATAAATAGTGTTCAAGGTGCTACGAGCATTAGGAGGCTACTGAAACAATGCGTGAATAGTGTGTAAGGTGCTACGAGCATCTATAGGCTACGGAAACAATGCGTGAATAGTGCCTAAGGTGCTACGAGCATCTATAAGCTACGGAAACAATGCGTGAATAGTGTCTAAGGCGCTACGAGCATTTAGAGGCTACTAAAACGATGCGTGAATAGTGCACAAGGTATTACGAGCGTCTATTCTATAGGCTACGAAAATAGCGGGTCAGAAGTGCCCAATGTGCTACGAGCATCTATAGCTACAGTAACCGCTTGCCATAATACTATGAGAAATTGACAAGAGCCATATGTTTGATCGTACAAAAAATTACCCCCCAAATATATGTTATCAATGGATTGCGCAACATAATTTACATTTATATTGATGATTATTAACATGTAAAATTTGTTAACCATAATTTTTTTTTAACATTATAATAAATGTTTGAAAGAGATATTTTATAAATAATTCATTTGTAATTCACGCACCAACATTGACCTAGACTGCCTCAACCAGATTATAAACCGTTATGTTTTGTTTGTTAATATTCATTTTTCAAAGTAATCAATTTGTATTTTAAAATAGAATCCCGCACAAAAATTTTGCTCGTTTATCTAGCATTTATAATTATTTATCAGCGCGTCATTGTGTAAAGGAAGGAGGTATTCTTACAACGACCAAAGCAAATTCACACAAATTTTAAATGAAAACACCTTTTATTGTACTGTGACATGCAATAAAGAGAGGAGCTCGGTGGCATAGTGGTTTGAGCGATCTGGTTTGGATTACGAAAACAAAGCAACTTTCCCCATGGTCGATCCCGGGATGGGTCAAGCAACATTCTTTAGTCTCGAGCTCCTCGTTAAGCTGTTGGTCCCGGTTGTTCCTGCAACCGCTTTAACCCACCAACCCGCATTGGGCCAGCGTGGTGGTGTTATGGCCCAAACTCATCGTGTGTTTTTTCCATGCAGGAAGGCCTTATTCATTAAGTATATAATTTCATGACATTTATATAAAAATAATTTGGCTGCATTATTTCATAGAAAAGTCATGAAATTATCTTAATAAGATGTTTTTGAAAGTGGCATAAACCATTTCTATGAACTAAGATAGCCCATGTTTTATTTTATTGTCGTATTGAAGGCACCACCCTGTATGACTCAACCAACAGGAATTCATTCCGTTATCATTATTATAGAGCAAAAACCGAACCAGGAATTTTCTCTCAATGCCATACTTAACTCCACTTACACGCAAGTGCAAGTGAAGTAATAATATATACAACACTTGTGATTAGTGTATAAAAGTTACAAATTACTTTCTCGGCATATGAAAGCCTGTTTCAAACTATATATTATTAGGATTAATCTTGTCGTTAGCATAGACCCATACCACTTTTCAAAGGCTTTTAAAATGCTTCTGTTCTGTGGTGGTTCTGGTATATAGATGGCGCCTATCCTATTACTAAATATTAGTCCGCTGTTACCGCTATTTCGGGACATCTTCATCATACCAGCCAATGATATCCAAAGGCCTTCTCCATCGGTTTCCAAAGTAAACGGTTCTGCGCATCCTGCATGCAACAGTTCTCTCCACCCTGACCAGATCGTCTACCCATTTAGTGGGAGGCTGTACTACTTTGCGCTTTCCGGTACGTGGTCGCCATTCTAGAACTTTAACGCCCCACCGGCCGTCTGCTCTGCGTGCTATGTGCCCTGCCCACTAACACTTCAATTTGGTAATCATTTGGTTCTCTTACGGATGTTCTCATTTCTGATTCTATCTCGCAGAGAAACACCTAAACATAGCTCGTTCCATAGCTCGCTGTGTGACTGCGAACTTACACAGAAAGCTTCGACTAGAAAGAGCGACCACGTTTCACAGCCGTATATCATCACTGACAACACATACTGGTTTCGGGACAACAATTTAGTAATTATATTTTTTACAATATTACGGATAGAAACAGAAATGAGTTTTTTTAGTTTTTTTTTATACGTGTCGCATCCCTATTGAGGCGGGTACGGGGCGGTACCAACAGCATCCTGAGCACTGTAGCTGTGAGGAAGATAGCTCCATGTTACGGCGCTGGGTGATGTTCGCGGGTTCGGTGCCAGTCTGCAGACATCCAATTATTTTCCTAATTTGTAGTTCAATAGAGGCAGTAGGTACAGGCGACAGCAGCACCTTGAGAGTGCCCTTACTACGTACGGAATAGTGGCGTCTTTCATAGAACAACTGTCTTACGTACAATCTTAGACCATAGATCAATCGCACACTCTTTATTTTCATTGTCAGTCAGTATTACAATAATTGATTGCCAACATGTCCACTCATGTGGAACGATGCATTTCCCAATACACACGACGGCAGATTAAACTTAACACTGAAATGGGTGGTACTTTAATCCTTTGTAATAAGAATGATTTTCCAGCTGACGTGCTACGCTTGATGTGCGGCCATCTGTACTGTAGAAAGTGTTTTCTACTGTATTAAATATTTGAGCAATTCAATATTTACTGTTGCATATAAATAAAAAAGAATGCTTTCGCTATTGAAACTCATTAAAATGGAAGTAAGTCGATGAATTCTTATTGGCAATGCTAGAATTTGGTTTCTAACGGCTTAAAAGTCACTCTTTCTCCAGGAGCTCGGTGGCGTAGTGGTTGGAGAGCTTGGCTTCGATCACGAAAACAAAGCAACTTGCGCCATGGTCGATCCAGGGTGGGCAATAAAATTTTATAACCTCTCGCGCACCCGCATTGGGTGAGCGTGGTGGTGATATGTGTTTCTCCCATGTAGGAAGGCCTGTGCCCAGCAGTGGGACGTGATCGATGGTGGAATGTGATGTGAGCTCTTAATTGTGCCAATAAAAAAATCGATTTTGACAATACAGATAAGTTAAAATCTACGAGGCCCCTATATAGTAGCGTTTGAGTGTTTGGTAATTAGAGAAATTCATTGCAAAAGGTTTAGATACTGAATAATAATATTCCTGGAGATTTCTGGCTACAATCCAAAACTTTAAATATTACTAACGGGTACATAACCCAATTAAGTGGTTCATTTTATTGTCGTGGTCCAAAAACAAAACAAAACGTCGTATTTTAAACATGTATAGTTATTAAAAATACAAGAATTACATACAATCTCTGTGGAGGTTTTCGTTGATGATTGCAATAAATCCTTCGCTTGCACAAACTTTTTCCACAATCACTGACCGGACGTAGAGAAAAAGACTGTCACATTGCTTTGTTTACGCGCGGAGGCGGGAAATGTGTCAGTACGCCGCCATTTTCCGGATATCACGAAACACGGCAAAATTACACTTACTGTTTTTTTGTTTTATTAAATTAAGTGTCCGATTGACAACCGGTGTTTACCGTTGTTTATTGATGTTGAATCTACGCGTCCGTACCGCAGTTAGTCGCCAAGAGACTGGTTCGTGTAACAGAGTTTAAATAGAAACTGAACTGCTGAGACGTTTTGGGGGCAGTCGGTGAGTCACTGAAGGGATGAATAATCCATTGGAGGAAATATACTATTAACTCTTAGGATGAAATCAAGAAGTTATGTTAATAACTATACCTACTGGGGAAACAATAATTGGAATGTTGCCTGAGTTTTGAAAAATAGATATTTCAAAAATAAAAATAAAATTGCTATTTTAACAAATTCGGAAAATATACGCTACGGTAACACAAAAAAACAATGCAAACTTAAAAGATATGGGATATTGTTAAAGTAGTACTGTTTAAAAAAATCATAAAATAATCATTTTTTAGAAAATTTATCAAAAATGTTGATGCTAATAGATTGCTGACATCAATTAAAACAACTATTAATCAATCAATCAATCAATATCTTTATTGCGAACTAAGTGTATTACATAGGTCTTATAAGATACATTGTGCTTAGAACTTAGCTACCCTTTTCATTATTATGATAACTACGACTAAAAACATTATTACATAGTTATGATAATTTTGTCAGTATGCCCATACATTTCTTAGAATACATAGGAACTTGTGACGTCATCTGTTCCGTAGGTCTTCTATGGAGCGATAGTGGACGATGCGCCGCACGCAACACATCAAACATAACACTATATCTATTAAACTATTGATCTTAAATATACCTACTATTTCTTCGGAAATATTTCTTTGTGATTTATATACTCCTTATTAATTAAATAAAAAAAGCTGTCAACTACCCTTACTGTATACTTCTCCCTTAATATTTTTTTCCTTAACTTCTACTCTATTTTCTTTTCCCTTAGGTTGTCTGTAAAAGATTCCTGTTTAGCAATAAGGCCGCCTGTTGTACTCTCTTTTATTTTGTTGTGTTATCTGTTAAAATGTCGTATAAAGTGAATTGGATTGATTGAACAATTTTTTTTAAAAGCTTTTATTTATTTTGCTTATGTTCGGGTGGAATCTTACAACTCGATTTTGAAGCAAATATCTTCAACCGATTGAGCTGAAATTTTGTATACACGTTTAGTTTGGATGACAATACACGATAAGCTGTGTGACGTCAGTCTAAATCCAATATGGCGGACAACCAAGATGGCGACATAGTTATTTTTAATGCATTTCTACAAAATGGGTTTCAAATGAAAGAGTAACTCGAAAAATAATGTGATGTCATTCTAAATTCAATATGGCGGACCATCCAAGATGGCGGAATAGTTATTTTTAATGCCTTTCTACAATATGGGTATCAAATGAAAGGGCTTGCTGGGACTCGGAAACCTAGCCAGCGATAACTAAAAAGTAAAAAATAAATTAAAAGCCAAAAAACATTTTTAAAAACAGCTTTTAATAAATGCTCTAAAAAGAAGAAAATAACATTTTCCTTTAAAATTGTAACTATAAATTTATAACCTTATACACAATTTATATGATCATAAAAGCTTGTCGCGCGATTTAATTGTGTAAATAAACTAATACCTAACTACCTATTTAATTGAGCGACAAGCTTTTATGGTCATATTTTAATTTTTGAATTTTTTTTATACTACCAGATGACAAACAAGCTGACGGCCGACCTGATGGTAAGCGGTTACCGCCGCCTATAGACGCCTGCAATAACAAGGGAAAGTCCCTTGATATTACAACAGGTGCGTTGTCATATAAATTGTGTATATAAGGTTATAAATTTATAGTTAAAATTTTAAAGGAAATTTTTATTTTCTTCTTCTTAGAGCATTTAAATAAAATCTTTATTTAAAAAAGGTTTTTTTAGTTAGGTACCTACGTACGGTATTGCACAGTAGGAACAGCCTAGATAAATTACTATGAATGAACAGTTCCTTTAATGTTGAAAACCATTTTGATCGCTTATTTAGTTATATCATAACATAGCGAAACTTGTTGTAATTTTTCAAGTGGCGTTAACCCTCCGAAGGGCTATGACAATTGAAAAATCAATTGTGTCTGGAATCTGACTGATGCTTGACGGCTAAAGATCCAAGAATCTAAGAAATTATTCAAAAATAATGAAAATTCTAATGTAGCAATGTTAAGATATGCCGCCATCTTATTAAACAAAAAGGGAATTGTAGGAAAAGCGTTTTTTTATAAGTTTTACCCATTATTTCTATGACGACAAAAATCGCCTAAGAGAAGAGCGGCTTTCATAATATACAGGTACCTACAATGCGCTAAAAGTGGAATACGTAGGCGTTTTGAACCCATAACCTATAAGTTAACCACGCACGAAATATTGGGTGTGTACACCCGTTCCTGTATGCACATCGGCGTTCGCGTAGACCTACATATATTTAATTATTTTATTCTTTTTAGGATTTTGAAGTGGGTTTTAATTTATGTTTAAAAAATTTTTTCACTATAATTTTAGTGATAACTTTTTAAGTTCAAAGCTAGATGGTTGACCGTCAGCATATTGTTGCCTATCGTATCGTTTCACTAAAAAGTCTTAGGAATGCAAAAATCCGCAATTTTTACATATAAGTACTCATTCCAGTTATTTTGATCTGAAAACCAAACTACCCAATAGATTTCAAATAATTTTATATGGGACCAAATGGCATCGAACAAAAAAGAATCACGTAAATCGGATCAAAAATCGGTATCAATGTAACCATAGAAAAAAAACCTACCAACCAAAATGCTCGTTTTTGACAACTGATGTCAAAAACCAGCAATTTGGTTGGTAGGTTTTTTTTCTAATCCTATAATTTCAAATTTTTTTTTAAATCCGCGCGCGGCAAACGGAATTGTCATTATGCTAGTTTTATGGAAGAAAAAAAAACACTCCTCGCGAAACCGCAATGGAAAAAATGGGACAAACAGTCCCGTATTATCATCAATGGAAAGACGAAGTGGGAAGTGGGATACACTCTTTTCTGGTTGCCTTAAACCACCAAGAAGATATTGGTTGATTCATTATGCAATTAAGATAGCCATGTTTTGTTAGGTAGTTATATTAAAAATTGGTCGATAATTAATTAGGGTGCGGCTCTGTCACCGGCTATGTAACCGGTATTCTGCCTAAGCTGTACTCGCAACGTTCTTATAGTTTAAGGCGGCGACGTAACTGTCCTACAACTTGTTAAATGTATGCAATATTAAAAGCCTCTCTCATAGTGGTATAGCGGTATTTCCTAGACGATCTGTCCGATCGCCGACGAAGAAAGCAAGTGCTACATTCGACGAGACAACGCAGGACACTAATTACTAATTAGGTAAGCATTTTTGCATACTTTATGTTATCTGGCACAGGAAAATTTATATACATTATTTCGCAATTTTATTATGATATTATATTAGGTGGTCGCCCCTTTTGTAGGGCCGTAAGGATAGGTCCCACCGCCTTTCTTATTTCAGCCGTGAAACCGTCCACTGAGTTTCAGATAGAAGGGAAAGGTAACCAGTGTAATTACTGCGCACGGAAGGCATTTTATCTTAGGCCTCGGGATGACAACGTACAGTCGACCACAGAAATAGCTGAGCACATCAGTACCATGTCACAATAACTATGGCATCAATATTAGTACGGTAGCACTATTAAGAACGAGCGAAATAGTCGGTGCTACATGGTACTAAAGTGTTAAGCTACTTCTGTGGTCGACTGTACCTGCAATATCAAGTGATTTTTCCTTGTCATTGCAGGTATCTATAGGCGGCGGTAACCGCTTACCACTAGGTGGGCTGTCAGCTTGTTTGTCATCTAGTTGTATGAAAAAAAATCCATTATAAATACGAGAGTTTAGGTGGATAAATGCTTCTTTTACTCAAACATGCCAGAACGGGTGAACAGAGCTGTCTTCGCATATTGACCTTCTTACCAAACGAACTGACGTGTTGAGTTATTTACCGTGCTCTGTGTGTAAATCTACCGCTGTGTAGACTGTGGCACTAGTAGCACGGGCCTTGGACCAAATCTGTGTAGAGTAAAATCTCTCTCATCATTATCATCATCACCAGCCTATATACGTCCCACTGCTGGGCACAGGCCATCCCACTTGGGAGACACACAAGAGGAGTCTGGGGCGTAACACCATCACGCTGGTCCAATGCGAGTTGGTGGGTTAAAGCGGTTGCAGGAACAACCGGGACCAACGGTTTAACGTGCCTTCCGAAGCACGGAGTAGCTCAAGATATAAATCTTTGATTGACCCATCCCAGGATCGACCATGGCCAATGCGATTACGACGATGACACTGCGCAGCACACGCTGGAGATTTGTCCTGCGTGGTGAGCACGGCGCGCTGTCCTCACCGCAGTAATCGGAAGTGACCTCTCCCTGCCGACCGTCATCCAAAAGATGGTCGACAGCGAGACGTCATGGCAGGCAGTCGCTGAATTCTGTGAGGACGTAGTGACACAGAAGGAGGCTGCGGAAAGAGCTCGGGAAGAGGATCCCCAGGCCAACCCAATCCGACGTAAGAGACTAGGCCGGGCGAGGCAGCGCTACGCGCACACGCTGCAGCAGCAGCCTCCACCACCTTAGTCAGGGGTGTGGAGTAGTTGCTTTGTTTTTTGTATCGAAACAAGAGCGTTTAAAACAATACGCCACAGAGCTCCTCTTGGGAAAAAAAAATCTCTACATTAGTTATCATGAGGCGTTAAGAGATTTTGATAGTTTACACAGAGGTAGGCATGTTCCCGCTTGATAAACCATGTACAGACGACACCACATCAAGTGTAAGGGTTGCACTACGAAAACCGCCTCTATTAGGAACTGAATCAACCTATTACGCTTGATGTGCTGTCAAGTGTACCAAACTCTGTATGGTCAAAGATCGCCAACTGCCAAAGCCCGTGAGTAAGTAATTATCTTTCCTGTGTGTGATACGTAACCGAAACTCAGGTGAGTGAAAGTCATCCTCGAACGAAGGCGTTAAGAGACAGAAAACCAGTACAGACCAGTTATTACAAAATTACAAACCAAGCCGATAGATAATAAAATAACAATAGTTTAAAATAGCAAAATTACTCGAACTGATAATGTAATTAGCGGTAAGCATTATCTTTGTAGATTACAATTTTCCAGATAAGATTATGGAACCTGATTTCTACGTTGGTATCACTCAGCGAGCGCTTCGATCAGTAATAGTGTGTCAGTCGTGTGAATAAAAAACATGTCCGGTGTTAACGTTGTCGATGGTGATAGCGGAGTGCAGGTATTATTTTTAATTATTATCAACAGTACACTTAAATTCCTAAGACATTATTACATACGTTCGGGACGAATTGATAACCTCCTATTTTAAGTTGGGTAAAAAAGACAAAATGTCTTAACCCCCAAGAGAAATTTACATAAAAAGCAGTTTTAAGCTCATACTACAACCACGCGCCCTTAAATTAAAACTGTCTTAAGCTCATGTTACAACCACGAGCCATTAAATCAAGCAAGTCTCTAACTCATGCGCCTGCGCCATTATTATAAAACTAGCAATAAAGTTACTGCTAGTCTAAAACACTGGCTCTGTCACTTTTATTTATGAAAAGAAAGACAGTGACAGCATTACTTTTAAACCAAAGCTAACTTTAGTCTTATAATAAGATGACTGGTATTAAAAGACTCGGACCTCAACTCAGGTGAGTTGTGACGTGGAGGGACGGGAAAGAAGCGCCCAGGCCCATGTCTGTACCTGGTACAGCGTGACGTGAAAGCCTATGCCTAGCCTTCGATGTGTGCGGTGTTTTACAAAAGTGGGGCTAGTGCATGGTGACGTGACTGTGTGTACGCGGGCGAGGGTCCGTGATCGGATCCTCAGCATCATGGGTCTGAGGACCTGTATTCTACTGTTCTACCGGACTGGACTTACTAAAGGAGTGGAGAGGAACTGCTGAAGCCACCTACGGTTCAGGCCAGTGTCGTCCCCTACCTACCTCTTTTCTGGACGTGAGGCGGCCACAGAATTTTCAGGCAGAATAACGGTTCTTAGCAACGACTAAAATGAAACGTCATTCCGAACCCTAGTTTCTACCTGTGGCGAGCTGGTCATCCAAGTGCCGCAATGGTGGACATTCTTTGGCCTTTGTCAACAAGTCAAGGCGCTTCCATCAGGAAGCAGTCGGAGGCTTTTACAATTAGCGTCGTCGCTTCTTTACGTAGTGGCTTTAATTGAGGTCCAAATACAATATCGTCAACAGGCATTGTGGCGCTTCCCGTTCGATTTTCTTACCCGGATTTCGCCCCGGATCGTTTTAAATTGTCTGTGATTTAAGACCTAACTATGCTTACTACTATTTGATTGATATAGTTTTTTTAATCACTAACAGATTTATACTCTTTATTGCACTTTACATATACATAGTAGTTACTACATACAATATAAACACACACACATACTTAGTGCATTTACAGTATCAACTCAAATATAGATTATGTAATTTGTTCTATTCTTTTGCAGTTTGTCGATGGAGGCGGTGGCGTCAACGTTGTCGATGGTGACAGTGGAGTTAACTTTACCGATGGTGGCGGCGGCAGCGTGAATGTCGTCGATGGTGACGGCGGCGGCGGCGTCAATGTTGTCGACGGGAGTGGCGGCGTCAACTTTGTCGATGGAAACGGAGGTGGCGTGAACGTGGTCGACGGAGACAGCGGAGTAACGTTTGTCGATGGCGGTGGCGGCGTTAATGTTGTTGATGGCGACAGTGGAGTGAATGTAGTTGATGGTTGAGGAGTTAATGTTAAGCCCGACTAAGTTAAAGTTATCCCTAATCTGCGAGTCTGTTTTGTAACTGGAACACCAATAAATTCTGCCAAACGAGATGTTTCATATCTGTACTCTATCTCAAAAAGTCAGGAAATACCTCCTGAATCCAGAAAAAATGCTAATAAATCGTTTTCATGCATAGTTTGTTTGTACAAAAGTTGATATTTTTCGTCGATTTCACCGTTATTCAATTATGGCAATATGGCGGGCGATATAAGTCAACTAAACGTCACCAAAATGACCTAGGCGCCATGATGATTAAATGGTTGTTCGGTTGTGTTACAGTTTAAAATTTTGACACTTGAATTTTACTTTTAACGGCCCTCCTTTTGCGTCGAATAATTATTATGTCTGGCCTTACAATAATTTAATTGTACGTGTACCTACGTGTAGTATCTAATACGTAATGTAGATGTTCCAGTGATGAATATAAAATTGAATGCTATTGTTATTGAAATCGAAGTTAAAAATTAAGTTCTGCAGTTTATAAATGTATCACTTTTCGATATCGAAAAAATCGATACTTATCTACAGATTCGCAATTCTTTTCCTAAGAAGGCGTTCTTGGATTCTAATAATAATTATTATAGGTATTTAATTAGTTTATAATTGTGAAAATGTTTAATCTAACTTTTTATACTATAGCCATTAGCTAATTTTAAATTTAAAAGACACTTTATTCTCATGATGACTTACAATATTCAAATAGAGATTTTATCTTAGATTAGATGTAGTTTTCGTATTAGTATTACCTACAGATTTACTTAAATCTATAATACTATAAATATTACTACAATGAAACACAAATAACGGTAAATAATGCTATATTTTTTGTAATCAAAAACATATCTACCGATAAGTAGGTACTTAGTAACTAACTGAAATATTTTTTATAATAGAAAGAAACTAGTTATTACTAAAATGTGTATTTATGTAAATGCTTACCACTCACCAAATCAATGTTTTATAGAATTTTCGCAGATCATTTGGTGAGCATTTAGCTTATTTTTGGTGATCACTTTAATTTGTATCATTAAAAATTGTTGCGTATCTTAAATAAAAAGTTTGGAATGTTTTGTGAACAGTTGTTTTCGTCGCATTGAAGTTTCTTAATCTGCGTTTTTGAATAAATTACAAAATAGGGCGAGGAAAAGTGTATTAAAAGAGTTGCACTCACTAAATTAAGGCAAATATATTCACAAAAATTATCTTACAGTATTTTTAACATTTTTACAACGTACAACTATGTTGAAAATTAATTGTTCGTAATAAATTTTAAATAACTAAACATTTTTTATTATTTCATTAATACGACTACGAGAGTTATCGAAATGGTCTCAGCAGTCCAACATCTTTCATCGATGGAGTGTTCGATGTTATACAAGGTGTTACAAAATAACCCAAAAAATAAATTCTTTATCGAAAACTCATAATTACAGTGTCACAACTCTAGTAATGAACCAATCCTTCAATGCCCGGACGGCAACTTAAGTTGCCATAACAATTTTTAATTGTGTCTGGTTTATCGGGCTTCAAAGTGCTGTGCTTCAATACTGGCCCGAGTTGCAGTAAAACTGCCTTCCGAAGCACGGAGGAGCTGATTAGAAATTTTGGTTGACCCATCCTGGGATCGACCATGGCGAAAGTTGCTTCGTTTTTTAATCAAAACCAGAGCGCTCAAACCACTACGCCACCGAGCTCTTCAAAGACAAGTTAAATCCAGTAATTGGTTTTATTTCAAATGTGTAGTGCTCTCTTATAATAGCATTGCACTATCTAACGATTTTACACAATTCCGATGCTCGCAGTGAAGTCATTAATCATCCTCCGCTTATTATCATTGTCCTTGACTTAAAAAAATCTTATCGAAGCCATGTCGAAGATAAAATTGGAGTAAAGTTGGAATTTGCGCATTTACTATCGGTATTTAGTGATGGATTATGTTTAAATCCTAAAGCCTGAGGGTCTAGACAAGATGTCTTTCGATAAACGCTATACTGTTATCACTAAGCGATTAATGTATGGGATTTGACATAAGCCCACGATCGACTTTCGATCGCAAATGACAAATCCCATACATTTTCCACTTAGCGATAGCGATTGCCAAATAGCATCTTGTCCATTCACCAATCACTTTACGATCGATCCGTATAAATAGCAAAGCATCCTACTACCCAAAACGTCTATTGAGCAAATGGTCGGTGTAGCAAAACTTCCAATTACAGCCATTACCTAATGTTATACTTTGGCAGTAAATATTTCACAATTATGCGAGTAATCTGTCACTCTTAGTTTGTGTTCAATTGCTTAGTTAGTTGTCATTCTTCAAATTGAAAGTCGTTCGACGCTTTTTAAAGCTCATTAGTTTTCAAAATAGATAGATAGGTATACCTTTACCTATGCTTTATTGCACAAAGACACAAGAAGGAAATGGTTCAATTTCTTTATACTAAAATATTAATGGGATTTATTGTTTAGTGTTATTAATATTTGCTACAAAAAATCATTTAATCCTTCAAGCGGCTATGACAATTGAAAAATCAATTGTCTGGATCTGATGCTTGACAGGTTAAACTAGCACATTAAAGACGAACGCGTGAATAATATCCAAATCTACTGAGAAAAACTCCAGAATCTCCATAATACGTTTATGCTCATCAACCACTTACCTACTTGACACTTTTAGACATATAAAAAAACGTATCAAAAGACACTAAAAAGGTTGGTATAAAAACATCACAAAAAAGATCGTTTTAACAAGTACAGTGAGCAACACACGGCATGTGACCTATCCATCACCACCTGAGTTTCACTTCTGCGACAAAATATTGCTAGCATAAACAGCAAAAAATAATTACTCAACTATCCAAACGCCTGCAAAGAACTTTCAGCAATAATTTACATTTACAACATTGCTTTTGTAAAACATGAAGAAGACTGATAAATAGTAGCCAGTGTAGTACCTACTGTTAGAAATAATTAGAATTTGTATTATGGTAATTTTTATATACTTTATTAAGCCTGGCAATGAAGATGCATTGGAATAGAGCGTGAAGAATTTTCGGGGTCGACAAAAAGGAGTTCACAAAAAGGATTATTGTTGCCACTGACAACAATAATAGTAACAGTTTTAGTATCACCATGGACCAATCACGTATGACAAATTGCTCTTTCTCCTCTCTGGCCGCCACCGAAATAAATGTAAAATATGTAAGCTCTCTCTCAAATATTAAATATAATTTAAACAATGTGAACTCCTTTTTGTCGACCCCGAAAATTCTTCACGCTCTATTCCAATGCACCTTCATAGGCAACACGTACCTCTGTATAACACCTACTTGTGGCGCATTGTAATATCAAATGCTTTAAGTAATCTCTTGGTATTTCAGAATTAGCCTTTATACGCCTTTATACGCTGACTTAAATGATAAAGGCGATATTCAACGATAACGCATCTGCTAATTCTGAAATACCAAGAGATTTTATTCTTGTCATTGCACACTTGAACTAGACACTTCTAGTGACGGTAGCCGCTTACCACCAGGTAAGCCGTCAGCTTGCTTGTCATCTACTTGTTTAAAAAAAAGCTAACTGTGTTGTATATTATGATATACAAAAAATAATAATAAAGATACTTTTTTAATGATGCTATCATGTCATTAATAGCATAAATACGTCCCACTGCTGGGCACCGGCCTTCCTACATGGAAGAAACACATGAGGAGTTTGGGCCATAACACCACCACGCTGGCCCAACGCGGGTTGGTGGTGACCCATCCCGGGACCGACCATGGCGAAAGTTGCTTTGTTTTCTTAATCGAAACCAGAGCGCACAAACCACTACGCCACCATGCTCCTCATGTAAGTAGTACGTAACTGTAATTGGCTTTTTTGAGAATATTTTTTTAAACCATAGATAATATTTATTACTCACCAATAACCGAAGAACTCGGACAGATCCATGCAGTCTAATTCTTTCTTCTGGTCGACAGACGGCTCTTCGGCGATGCCTGAATCTAGGTCCTCTTCAGAACTGGTCGACTCAGTGTCCGTATCAGATCTCGGTTCACTCATAATATTTAACTAGAAGCAGGTTTGAAAACCCTTTTTTTATTGTAACTTTATCGTGATTCAATTAATTACTTTCATTCGTTCATTCTAATTATTCACCAGAAAGTTTCATCAGTTGGCGGCACTCTTTTGACACAGGATATTGATCTCAATTATAGTGTTTTTAATAGTTTTTTTTTTAATTAGGTAAGTGCCTACAATAAATTATTTATGAAGTATAAATATTTTAGAATTTTATAATTATTAAAAACAATTAACTTTTGCATCAAGTTTTATTCCTTAAATCATTAAACGGAAGTAGATAAGACACTAAAATAACAATGTTGCCGCTTACTTAACAAAAACCCTAACTATTAAATTACAAATTGTGTTTAATTTGGGCTTTGACCATTTGAGAGAGCCTTGACTTAGTTGGCACTTTACTTACAAAATTCCCATTTTGCCTGAAGTAGGTTAAGTTGATTTACTAACACAAAAATTTGAGACAAAATTAGTTTACACTTTCTGCAGTAATAAAGTGCGTGATAGATATTTCTAGACAAGTGATCTTACTCTCGCCAAATAACTTTAGATACTTAAACTGTTTAGTATCATATGGAGCATATTATATCGGGTGTTTATAGCAAGGATAATATAAGTATTATTTGGTCCAAGGTTTATAGGGATCTTTTGGGATAAGTACTTGATTATGACATTGTTTTAAGTCATCAATCACAATAGACTTTTACCCGAGGAGCTGTTCTTATTTATCCAAAATAACCTAGATGGATTGAGGAGCTCGGTAGCATAGTGGCTTGAGCGGTCTGGTTTTAATTAAATTTCATAATTTTCTATAATTTTAATATTAAGTTCGTCCGTGCTTCGTTGTGCACGTATAAACGTTAGTGCCAGATGCTACTGCAACCTTTACACACCAACCAGCACAGAGCCAGCTTGGTGGTATAATAGCCAAAACTCCTCGAGTGTTTCTCTCATTTAGGAAGACCTATGCCCAGCAGTGGGACGTATATAGGCTGGTGAAGATGAGCCTAGTTGGGTTTTATGTTCTGATTTGAACCTGTCCTACTGCAGCTTATTTCCACGGGCTTTGCGCTAACTAATTTTGACATCTAAAGTGATAAACACTAAGCTATTTGCAGATACAATGCTGCTTGACTCTTACGTCATTGTTATATCTTGTCTTATAACGAAGGAATGGATAGGCAATTTACTCCTATGCTTATTATTATCCGTCAAATAAGTTAGCGAATCGGCCCGCTGGTGTCTTCTATTATGTTGTGATTTTGTGAGACTACTAAAGAATACATTTTGATAGTAAATCAGGAAGCTAAAGCAGCGAAGTTTAATGCTAACATATCGGGTAAGTAAGGTTACTCGTAGTCGTAGGTATGACCCTAGCAGCAGATTGACCGTAATACTATCTCTGCCAATACTTGCTTTTTAATTATTAAAATAATTACGTATATTGGTCAAGCTTCACAAAATATATTGATGATAGTTTAATTCGAATATTCATCACAATTAAATACCTATGTTTTCATTATCCTAATAGATGAGTAAGCTTTGGATCTAAGCCAGTTGACGTAATGCTTCACTGTCTATTACAGCTGAAAGTTATACATTCATTGTCTTGCAGGTAGGTAATTGAACTTTGTATTGCATACTATATTTATTGAGAGAATATGAATATGACTGAAATAGAATTCTACCGATTGCCTATAGTAAGTGCTATTCAATTTCCTATGTTTCTGTGTCTAGTCTGTAGTACTATATTGTCCAGCAAGTATCTTATCTTATCTTTTATCATATTATCAATGGCGAGCATCGATCTTTTAAAGCAAAGATAGACTGATGTTATTCACATGAAATGATTTGGTGAGTTGAAACTACTGTTTGAATACATTTAATCTGATAACCGATCAATCCGGAAGAAACTGAAACATGTGGGTCAATAAAAATAAAACGCAGCGAGCACTTGGCCCGCGACGCAAATGTCAGAACATGCGCCAGTGCGCACACGCAGGCAACCGAACGTGAGGAGAGACGGATGATAGGTTACCTAATTTATTTTTCAGTAAACAATTGTAAGTACAGCGTATTTTATGGTTTTACTAATAATTAAAAAACTTTTAATGATTATAGATTGCCATTTTTTCTGTGAGGGTACGAAGCGTGACTGTAAAAATAAGCACAGGTAGAGACAATTATTATGCGCTTTACGTAGCTTGAAATACTTGCGCAAGTGGCTATTCCTGTAAAAGTTATTACGATTCCTTGAGAAATAAACAAATCCCCTTGCTAATATTTTCTATGTAGTGTAGTAAAGTATACCTAGTTCAGCCAAAAACCATCAGGATTCATGATTCAGGAGAAAATAATCAGGATTCAGTGCTTTCTTTATATCAACGTCAAAATAAACTAACTGCTATAGGTAATATTGTGCCTCTTTCGTTGTGATTATGAGTCAATTCTTGACTTTTAAGGCTATTGAAATTTATGAACTAAGTTAAAAATTATTTTTACTCAGGATTACTTATCTTATATTCAACACTACAATTTACAAGTGAAAGAAAAACATAATACTTACAAGTTTTCTATTTGAATGTTTTACAAATTGTTGTAGTAAAATAGCAACGCAAAACTTTTTGCCAAACTACAAAAGAACCACGTTTCTTTTTCCAACGACCATTATTTTTAAACTTGCAAGAATGGAAAATTCGATAACATTTTCTGTTAGTTAGCTAATTAGCAATGCGGATATAGAACAGTAGAAGAGTGATGAGATCTGTTAACAAAATATTACAACGACCATGAATATAAATTTTACTCAAGGACAACATGTAAAATGGTTTCTTTACTTGAGAATAAGAAAGAAAGATTATTTTTAAGAGCCACTCTAAAATTAAAGGTATTAAAGGTCTAATGCTTATTGGTTCCATAGCCTACAATACAAATCTCTGAAATATTTTTACTTTAGTAATAACAATTCTCTACAGACCGAGATGTAGGTATAACTTTTTATATGGCTAAGAATATCAAAAAAGCAAATGGGGTAAGCTCTTTTACCTGTAAAGAAATCACTTGAATGGACATTCTGGAAATAGTAAACGTTAATACTTTTTACGATTTTCACTGGATTTTCCCTTTACAAATACACGCGGCGAACTAAGGAAAGGGGTAATACGTGGCTACACTTTCACCCAGCAAGCAAGCCTACCACTCGTTAATAGATTGAATTGCAACTAAAAGCCTATTTATTATTGAAAGTACAAGTAATTTGTCATTAGCCTTTCAGCTTTAGAAGATCAAAAACGACCCTGCAGAATGCCATCGATCTGTTACAGCTCCTTATATCTAATCCTCTTGGCTGAAGACTATTAGCCAGGTGTGACTAATCCACTAACGGATTATTATGCTTGATGAACAATAAATTATCATGCTATCATTATTGTCGAGATTGCGACATATAAGTGTCAACAACAGCAAGGTGCTGTTACGTCGTTACACATATTCATCACGGATCAGCCATCGCCCTCAAGTAACAATCTATTCATTTTGGCTAAGTAACTATATGCAGTTTTATTGGGTCACGTTATAGAAAGCTTTTAGGGATACAATTTTCCAAATAAGCAGTGAGAATGTGTAAGATTTATGTAAAAAAATTAATTGAGATAATTTACAACCAAAACGCTAATCATAGGAAAACATTAATTATTTTGGTGGTAGAAAAAACTTGAAATGGTTTTTAAAATAAAAACCATATTACCTACCTAGCTATTACCTAACAGGGTTCATGTTTTGGTAATGGAACATGAATGAACAGCCAGTTTTTACCACAACATTTCAATAAATGACTTTGACTTGCATGAAAGGCAATAGCAAAGCAATATCTCTTGTTTTTAGAACATCAACGAATCTACTTATCACTTTTCATCAGTGGCCTAAGTTGTCGGTCTATCCATTGTTGTGTTAAGAATTATAACACAGCAAAGGATAGGCCGTAAACAAATATAAGAAATCACTGCGGCTTTACTATGAAGTAAAGCCGCAATGGGTTTGCAATTTTTTCAGCAAATCGTCGCTTGACTGAAAAAATTAAAGCTACTGACAGAATAAAGTAGCAAATAAGTCTTACTTTAGAAATCTTGGCTTAATAACACTGACTTGACTTGAAAAAACTGAAATAAAGTAAATAATATTTTTTTTGTGATTTTGGGACCATATATTATATTAACAATTTTATCTACTCCGTACGTTACAATTACCCCTGTAATTATGTGGGGGGTAAATGAATAAAGTGGCAACATTGCTATTATTTTTAAATGTAGAACGCATTTCACTGCAATCAATTACGCGTACTCACACACGTGCACACAGGTACTTGGCCCGATTAAAATTCAAATTTAGAATTGCATTATTGCACCACTATCTTTGTCACTATTTGTCATATTGCAACTTTTTTTATTTTATTTTTCTATTTTTAATTACATAAACTCGATATATTTAACAAAAAATTACTGTTTAAAAATCACAATATTAAAACCCCTCGACACTATTTTTGTTTTTTTAATTGCCAGCCGCGTTAGTTTTTGTTTGCCGACGGTCACAAACTGGATGCGTTTTGTTCGCTCCACTTTGACTATGAATCACAGAGGTGGGGGTGGAGTCGAATTATACATTAATATTTTTTTACTATTGCTGATTTGTAGCGTTAAGATTCAGAATCTTCTGAACATTTACTTTCAACAAACCCCCAGGGGTTTGTTGAAAGTAAATGCATTAAGTAAGAAGGCTCAATGTCACCCAAAGGGCAATGGAGAGGGCTATGCTCGGGGTTTCTCTGCGTGATCGAATCAGAAATGATGAGATCCGCAGGAGAACTAAGGTTACCGACATAGCCCGAAGAATTGCGAGCCTCAAGTGGCAGTGGGCAGGCCACATTGCAAAAAGGGCTGACGGCCGTTGGAGCGGAAAGGTCCTCGAGTGGCGGCCGCGTATCGGGAGACGCAGCGTTGGTAGACCTCCCACAAGGTGGACCGACGATCTGGTGAGGGTCGCGGGAAGCCGATGGATGCGGACAGCGCAGAACCGATTAGTATGGAGATCTTTGGGGGAGGCCTATGACCAGCAGTGGGCGTCTCTCGGCTGAAATGATGAGCGATTTGCGAAAATTTGTGTTCAAACCGTGTTTTCATTTGTTTACAAGGTTAATTCTGATTGAAAAACAAGACCTAGGGAGATTGTGAACTGACGACCGCTCATGATCAGGGTACTACTCTATCCACTGAGCTACCGAGGACTTGGTAGAAATCTATGTCGAGCCAATTCTTTTACGGCACTACTTACACACAGATGTTGCACATGAGACGTGATGCCAATCAATTGCTTAATTTGCCTAAAGGCTAATCCGGTGCCAGTTGCAGTAACTACCAGAAACAAAATTACATGAACGCCTAAGCATGAAGGAGCGTGTTGGAATAAGAGCAAAAAGTTCTTAGTCATAAGTCTATGACATGCTTTATGCTTGTCTGTTGCTCTGACGTTTATAAAATCTGATAAAATAAACTCATATTCAATCAGTGCAGTCGTGGCTTTCTTTTACTTCCTCCAGAGGCTTCTTCCAAGAGAGCGAATAGTTATAAACGTAGTTTTGTCTTAAGTCTTAACAGACCAAAGCGCTCATATTAAGTGTGAATACCGTTTGCATAACAATATTTATCTTTCGACTCCACTGCACCCCTGTGCAGAGCGCAGCCAAGTGCACCCTGGTCTATTCTTGCCTGAGTTCAAGCAGCTCCCGACAAGACAACTGCCGCAGTTAAACCATTCTGATCTTAATGAGTTTGGTACTCATTAAGATCGGTAAACTTATAAAAAAATGCAATGTAGGTTCAAAAATTCACCATTAGTTGACTAAGAGCATAATCAACAAACAACCACTGCCGAGTGCAGCACTGTAACAAACTGAAAACATACAAATATCGGAACCATAAGACGGAGGAGCTCTGTGGCGTAATGGTTTGAGCGCTCTGGTTTCGATACGAGAAACAAAGCAACTTTCGCCATGGTCGGTCCCGGGATGGGTCAACCAAAATTCATTCATCCATGCCCCGTGAGGACCTGTGTCATGCGGAACGTCAGGACACCGTACGGGGGAGGAGATGGAAGAGGTGTGGGGCTCTCACCCAAAAATCCCTCAGCGATGTACCCAGCTTGCTGCGGAATGTCGGTATGCGGGTAACGCAAAGATATGACATCCGCTATACCGTCACAAGCAGACGACCAACGACTGTCAGTCCCCTCTCGTGGGGGCTCGCCCCCTAAACTTCGGTTGATCCGCACGCCGATACATTGACGCACGGACCGGGCTGTGCATGCTGCACATAGTCCCCTAACCATGCCCGGAGCCCTAACCATAGAAGTACCGCCGGTCTAGCAGACCGGCAATCCACGACCTGCAGCCACACGACGCAGCTCTGCTGGCCCTGATAAGGGCCCTTGTGCACTTTGACACTGTAGGAGAAAAAGGCTTCGGAGGACTTAGGACAGGTGGCCTCACTTCTAGCGCTCCTACAGCATCGCCATGCCGCAGGCCTTAAAGGCCCGCCATTTCCCGACATCGAAGGGTCACCGTCCCTGTACAACGCAAAACGAGGATGTGGGCCGAGGCTTAGCGGGGATGGGGCTTAGGTCCGGAGGGTTTACAGCCATTCCACCCCGCTGTACGGGGTCACAGCAGACCGTCATACGAAGATGCCCATCCCGGGGCTCACCCACTCGAACCTCGTTGCGTGTACGGCTACGGTACGGTCTTGTAGACCCACCAACCCCGACCCCAACATAAGTTGGGGACCTCTGTGTGCATCTCAGACACCGCAGGAGAAGAAGCTTGGGAGGGCTTAGGTAAAGATTGCCTCCACCCCTAGCGGTCCTGCTGCATGTCGAGGCGCCGCGGACTGATTTATCCGCCATATCCCGTCCATAGGAGGATCCCGACAACGGTCAAAAATAGTCACCTATCCGTCTGGGCCAGGACTTACACAGACATTTGGGAGAAGGGGACGGCTTACAGGTTGACGCGGAGACCCAGAAGGGCTAGCGGCGGTCACCCCCCTGGGCCCCAACCATGCGGTATGCCCCAAAACCGTAAAAGCCCACTGGTCGTACCAGTACGGATAGGAAACAGACCGGACCGCCACAAAGTGCTGCTGGTCAACAAGGGCCACGGGGAAGCAAGACGCACATCCGGGCATGTAAGAGCCTCGAGGAGACTGCACGCCCCGCGAAGCCGGACCAACGCAGTCGCGACCTAACAGGTCGCCATACCACGTCCCGAAAAATCGCTGGACTCTCTAGGAGTCCCCAACACTGCCGCAAGTTCAGCTGTAAAATTTTAGTATCCCGACACCTCATGACATTGGATTACGCTGCTTCTGAAAGTTTGCTTTCACCACCATAGTGGGAAAACGTAAAATTGCCTAATGCCGAAGTAAATGTACCTATTCCTCTGCTGATTGCTTATCCATATGTTTGTACCACTCACACCCACTCATGCCTACATTCACGCACACATACACACTGCAAATACACTCCACTTACACAATCATACACACCCTTTTGCACAAGACACTTGTACTTAGTAATTAGTATAACATATCATGTATTAATTTTAGTTTGAGTATGCACTAATTTCTTAGTAGTAATATTATTATTATTTTTATTTTATTTTTTGCTACTGCTGAATTTCCTAGTGTCTAATGTCAGCTGTTATATAATTATATAACGGATGACATTGACTTTTTAAGCCTATAGTTTTTAGCCTTAATTGTGCGTATGAATACTGAGTATTTTCTGCTTGGGGCTGGTGACCTGTGGCACAGGTTTTTAACCTATTTCAGGCACCAGTCCTTCACAAATTAATACTAACTAATTCAACTCTCACATAATTATTGCTAGATAAGTTAGTTCTTAAGTAATTTGTGAAGTGACAAATAAATGATATACTATTATATTATTATTATTATTTCATGCCTCCTCTACCTGGCAGAAGAGAGCGGAAAGCAGCAACGAGCGAAACAACTCCCAACACCGTCCGCCAGAACGGACCGCGACCTTGAACGCCGCCAGCCACCGAGCCGAAGCTCCGCTGATCCCCCAAGGGGGCCCCATAGGGTGATTTTTTATAGAGGTTTTCTTCCTCGCGGCCCTACGCTAACGCGCCAGACCCCCGACCCCACACGACAGCAGGGCTACGGGTTTGTGTGGCCGTGCAATGCCCGCCCTTGAAAAGAGCAGGCAGGCACACCCAGTAGCTGTCCGCGCCGGCCGAAGCCGGTACCCCCCATAGCTGGGGAGCGTTTCCATATCCACAACCCGAGGGATGCGTCCGATGGCGGCACTGGAAACCGCACACGGAACAACAATTATCACCTATGGCAACTCAACAGCGATCGTTAAGATTACACTCATTCATTCCTTCATGTTTTCGATACATTAATAATAATAATAATAATTACACTGTTGGAGGATCGCAGAATGGAAAGAGATATGATATTTCTATTTAAATTATTAAATAATCAGCTGGACTCACCTTATCTTTTAAGTTTTATCCAATTTAGATGTCCTCGGATTGGTTTACGTAGTAACAGCTTGTTCGATATGCCTTTTACAAGTACAAATTATGCTAGTAACTCTTTTATATATCGTTCTTGCTTTACATATAATAAGAAATTTACGCAAATTGATATGTTTACGCAGTCAAAGAACTCTTTTAGAAAAGCAATTAGAAATATTGTAGCACCTTTAGTAGATTTAAATTCGTAGATTGTAAGTATCGTACTATCTTTTATTTAAGTTTATTTGATCTTAGCTATATGTGGAAACTTCACTGATCTATGTATTTTGTTAGAGCTAGTTTTAAAGGATTTGCTGTATTGTTTGTTTCCCAAATAAAGAAAAATAAAAAAATAATAATAATAATAATAATATTACCGGCCATTCTTTATCTAACTTCCTTACAATATTGTAAGATCTACCTAATAAATACCAGCCATAATCTCCAAGTCTAAATCTTTCATTTAAACTCCTTTTGCTCATCGTGAACAATCATCATCAACAAGCCTTTCTACGTGGGAGAAACACTTGAGAAGGCCATAACACCAGGGTCAACCATGGAGAAAGGGGCTCCGCTCTGGTTTCGCCATAGAGAACTCAAATCACTACACCACGAGTTCTTCCTACGCCACCGAGCTCTTCGACCACTAAATCTAATAATGAGTACTTACCCAAATGTTACTCTGATAAGTTATTAAGATGGTTGTATGTTTTGACATCAACTCCCACGGTGAATTACCCCGTTTACGTATGGTTTACGTAGAGTACTCGTTCGGATGTTGAAAATGTTGACAAAGAATATTTCGACATTGTAAGGGGAGATACAAATATAAACAAGTCCTTGCTGGGGTCAGTGGTAAGTGCAGTTCATCCGGCTTCTGAAAAGTCGTGGAACTCGTGGGAGTCACGTCAGCGTGAATGTAACGCGAAGAAATTTTCGTGCAATGATTTTTTATGACTTTCAATATCATATAAGTCAACAAGGCACTTATGATAGACTTCGATTGGCCTTTCAAGCCTCATCTCGTGCCACTGTTTACAGCTGATTTAATGAGTTTAAGCGTGGTCGCACTAATCTTGCCGATGATCTGCGTGAGGGTCGGCCTTCTACTGCGACGACTGAAGAGAACACCGTAACTGACAAAAGAGTGACCCATAGGAAGATTCGGACAAGCTTAGGCATCGGTATGAGTCAAGTGCACAAAATCCACTATGAACAGTTAGCGGTCAGAAAGTTTTGTGCCCGGTGGATACCGCATAATTTGACCGAGGCCCAAAAACTCCGTCATGTTGATTGGCGCCGTGAAATGGATCAAAGATTTAGCTGAGGTGACTCAAATGCTGTTTGATACTTTTTTACGAGTAGCGAAAACTGGATTTACTGTTATGATCCCGAAACCAAAATAAAGTCTGCTCAGTGGGTGTTTCCTTCCGAGGAGTTGCCATCTCAAAGGGAAGAGAGGACGAAGCGTGACGAAAAAGATAATGGGCTCGTTCTTCGGAAGAACAGGTCATTGAATCGAAAAATAGTTACCTACTGCAGAGTGGTACAGTAACAATTGTTTGCCACTGGTCTTGGAAAAAGTTCGGGAGAAACGAACTCGCAGTAGGATCCTCATTTACCACGACAACGCTTCGTCGCACATCGCCAGGCGAACGATTGATTGTGGCGACGCCGACGTCAGACGTAGAATTACTGGGTCACCCGCCGTACCTATACCCCGATCTCGCACCTTAGGATTTTTATTTATTTCCGATAATAAAATAAAAACTTAGAGGAAAACATTTATGGAAGCAGTGGCTGCGTTTCAAAAGGCCGTCGACCTCTAAGGACGAGTGGGCAAAGTGCTTTTCTCAGTGGTTTCATCGGATGCAGCGATTTGTTGCGTGGTAAAGTGCTGCCACACTGCTGTTAAAAAATGTTTACTAACATTTTCTAACAATAAAACATTTACTAACAAATGTTAGGAATTGTTACATTGTGTTAGGAATTGTTAAATGTTTTAAGTGCTCCTACACTGATGCAAAATGTTAACAAACATTTATAACATTTGAAAAATCGCGTGCTGCCTGCCACACTGATGTTTAAAAATGTTTACTAACATTTTCTGTACAAAACAAGATTTTTTATAGAAAAATTGCAACACAGTCAAGTAATCATCATGGCGCCTATGTCACTTTGGTGACGTTTAATATAGTGAACTTCTATGTCGCCCGTCATATTCCCATATTGACCAAATGCCAAAGGTGAAAACGACGAAAAATTTCAACTTTTGTACAAACAAAGCATGAAAACGAATTATTCGTATATTTCCCGGATTCAGATTTACTTTATTAATCAGAAATCTAACAGTATATATACCTGGCCGGATCAATGAGGAAGGATTATATTCTGTGCGTTTATAACGCCTACACCTATATTGTAAGAAATATAAATACATATAAGTATGTACTTGTGGTGTAAACTTCCAACGAGTGGAGAGATAAACGTTGCTATAAAAACTTTAAAAGTAGAAAGCGGTGAAGATATTGGTAGGTTAAACCTAGTGATCCGGTGGCGTAGCGGTTATCGCATCTGGCCGGACCCCATCGCTTTCTTTATTTGTATTTCTAACTGGTATCATGATTAGATACATAAACCTACTCGTATCAAAAAATGTACTCGGATATCATCATTATCATCTGTGAACTTAATGTATGCTAAACATCTCCTAAATAGATAAGGTAGCCTGGTACTTCAGGGGATGATCCAGCTGCATACATACGATATTTCGATTGAGTTATCTCACTTCTAAATATTATAATGACAATGACAATTTCTAGTATCTATTTTTCTATTAAATCCCAGCACTACTAACGGTGGTATGGTTCAGTCCCACCCTACCCCCAGCCCCCAGGGGTATGGTGGGTCTGACGTGATGTTGACAGCATAGGAGAAGAGTCCCCACCCCTAATGACCTCTGGCGTCCTTACTTACTCACCGCAGACGCACAGCACTACAAAGTAGTAATATTGGTACTAGTAATCAGGTAAGATACGGATAGTTCATAGTTCATAGTTCATTTTATTTCATAAAAATATACATTTTGTGGAAATATTAGTAGAAAAAATATCAAAATTAAAATGTTAAAATGTTAAAACTAATTAAAATAAACATTTTTTAAATTTATAATCTCAAAACATGTCAAACAAATGAACTTTACCTATTTCTTACATACAAATTATAATTATAGTAAAAGTGAATCAGAAGCAAGTCAAAGTTAAAACAATTTCTCATTAAAATGTCGTATTCAGCAATTCGTCTACGGAATAAAAGCACTTTTCCAATAAATATGCTTTCAACTTGGATTTAAAATTAGGTTTGTAAACTGTATTTTTTAACTCAATTGGCAATTTATTGAATAATCTAACTGACTGATATTTCGAACTATGTTTAACTAATTTTATTCTAGGAGTTATTTTCTGAGTAAAGTCTTTCCTCCTCGTACTTTCTCTAACTACTTTCTCTTCTGGACTTTCATATTCAGTAATATGTTTGGCAAAATTTGTAACTAAAACAAGAATGCAAAGACTTGGAACAGTCAAGATGCCAAGTTTCTTAAAGTGTTCACGACAAGATTCCAGTTGTGGTATACGAATCATGGTTCTAATGGCTCTTTTTTGCAGGACAAAAGCCTTATAAACATTATAACCATAACTTCTACCCCAGAACAGTATGCTGTTTCGTAATCTTGATTCAACTAAAGCGTAGTACACAAGCTTTAAGTGTTTTAAATCTGCTTCATCACGAAGACTTCGCAGTACATAACAGGCAGAACTAATCTTACTCTCTATATCTTCTAATTCATCCTTCCAATTAATTTTTTTATCAATTTTAACTCCCAGAAATTTGGTTGTATCTACTGATTGGATCGTTTTGTCACCCAGATTAACACTCAAGCTACTATTGTCTCTGGCATTGGGTTGGAATAACATGATATTTGTTTTTGAGGTGTTGATCAACAAACCATTCACAGTAAACCATTCATTCATATAAATTAGAGTTTGCTTTACTATTTCCTCTAGACTTCCCAAATCCTTCGCTGAAATCACTGCATTGGTGTCATCTGCAAAAAGAACTAACCCAACCGAATCGAAGTTGTGCTTAATATAATTAATTAGATCATTTATGAAGATATTAAATAGTATTGGTCCCAAAATAGAACCCTGTGGAACTCCTACTTGAATATCGACCAGTTTCGATTTGGTTACGATTTCGTGTTTGCGCTCATCTATCGTTTTAATTTCAACAAACATTTTTCTATTCTGCATGTATGATTGAAGCAACTTAAGTGATTTTCCTCGAACTCCATAGTGACTTAATTTTTCTAAGAGCAAATTGTGACTAATTGTGTCAAAAGCGGAACTTAAGTCGAGAAATATAGCAGCTACTTTAGATTTTTCGTTTATTCTGCCCACAATATCATTAAGAAAAGTATTTATTGCTTCCTGTGTTCCAACAGCTTTTTGATATCCGAATTGATTTTTACTAAGCACTTGATTAAGATTAAGGTGGGCTGCTAATCTCGACTTAATTAGTTTTTCGAAAATTTTTGATTTCGTAGGTAGCAATGAAATTGGTCTATACATCTTTGGGTCTAGCTTCGAACCTTTTTTATGAACAGGTACCACTTTTGCAATCTTGAACTGATCGGGGAAGATTCCCTCCTCCATACAATTATTATAGAAATTGCTTAATGGTTCTGCTAAAATATCTATATTTTCCTTAATTATTGTTAAAGGTATTTCATCATAGCTACAGGAAAGTTTGGCTTCCATACCTTGGACAATTTTTCTTACTTCCCTGGCAGTAGTTGGGCGCAACACCATTTCCTCCGTGATATAAGCTACACTCTGATTAAGATAATTTCGTACCTTTTTTATGTCTACATGAACTTCATTGGTGCTATGATCAAACTGTTGGACAAAAGTGTCAGCAATTTCGTCAGACTTATGTACAATTCTACTGTCAATTCTTAACATTCTCTGACCCGGCATTTTATTACTGTTTTTATTCCTATGTTTATTAATTAGTTTCCATATACTTTTCGATAAATTTTTGGAGCGTCCTATCTCTTTATGTACAGTTTGTCTTTTTGCCATTCTTATTACCTTTCTATACAGAGTTATATATTTCATTCTGTAGCTAGTAATCGATATATCAGTGTTATTTGCTTTTCCAGTGCAAAGAAACCGTTTCATTTGACTGGATACCTTTATACCTTTAGTTAACCACTGGAGCTCTGATTTACGATTTAAATTGATAGTAATTTTTCTTTTTTTCGTACAATTTTGATATACTTGGCTAAACTTTTTAATAAAATCATTTATGCCCATGCTGTTCCAATCATAATTCATTATATGCTGTCTAAGTATTAATCTGTTATTCTTTGTTAAAGTTCTCTTTGTTGTATACACTAAAGAATTTTTTCTATGATTTTTACTATTACAATACGATATTATACTACATAGTAATCCAGCATGTCCATCTGATAAACCATTATGGTCAATATCGCAATTTAATACATTTTCGTCAATCAAATTTGTCAATATATTGTCAATACATGAATGTGAGTCATTTCTTAAAAAAGTGTAGTCATTTACAAGTGGTCTAAAATTGAAACATGTCAAAATATTTATCAGTTCATTTTTTTTATTACTATTAGACTTAAGGTCTATGTTAAAATCACCACAAATTAAACACTTCTTACTGAAAAAGTACTCTAATAACAAATTTAAATTTTCTGAAAAACTGATAAAATTTTTGTCGTCTGGAGTACGATATACACAACATATATAAACATCGGACTCTAAATCTTTTATGCCACATATTTCAAAACTATCTCTTTTATACAGTACTTTTACTGAAGGTACTTCTACAAAATCTCTGTTCTTATTACCAAGTATTATTGTACCTCCCCTTTTTTTTGTTTACCCTAGTATTGTGAGTGGCAACCTTATAATTGTTCAAATTTAATAATTTCACTAAATGTTCATTCATGAAATGTTCACTAATACACAGATAATGCAAATCACCGTCAATAGTATTTAAGTATAATTCCAATTCTTCAATTTTGTTATTTAAACCACACATATTTTGATAAAAAATATTTAACTGTACTTTATCATTCGTTGCGAAAAAAAACATCATTCATACTATTCAGTGGCACACTTACTATCGCGTCTAGAGAGTTATCATTTGTATTAATTGATATATTTGTACCGTGAACCCTATCTTTATCTCGTAGCCTGGCATTCAGTATTTCGCCTCGAATTCCAAACATTAGTTGTGTTATGTCATTTAATATAATTTTTAATGCTCGGATATTAATTTTGCCGCTATATTTTGTGAACATATCATTAGAATAATTTAAGTTTTTATTGGAATCTAAGACATAACAATATTCATGTTTCAAATTATCACAATACAACAGATTATTGAAAGATTCCACTCTTCTATTAAAAATGTTCGAATCATAAGCATATTTAAAAGTTGGTAAACATATTATGACATTAGTGTGTTTTATTACAGATAAGGTTTCCCTTAAATTTGCAATTAAATCATTATAGTTTTTCGACACATCGAAATCCTTATCACCCAGAACTATTACACAAAAATCATTCAAAGTAAATTTTTTAAGCTTTATATCTATTCCGCTAAGTAGCTGCCGCATTCCACTACTAGGCTTGCGATAGTGACACAAGTTATTCTCTATGAAGTGGCTTCTAAACTTCGTTGACATTTTATTCCGATCAATGCTGCTGATAAGGCAAATTTTAGATTTCTCTTGAAATATTATTTTATTTGAATCCTCCTGTGCGACATCTGCGCTATTCATGGATTTTTCTGTGCTTTTGTTTGATTGTTTTTCATAATCATAAGTATTCTCGATAAGTCTCTTCAGTAACATATCTTTTGGCAGATTCCGATTTTTAGCAGATTTTCCTTTCAAGGAACATATTAACTTTTCCTCCAACCGTGTTTTCTTTTGTCTCTGTTTATAATTCCCTACTGGTGTGGAAACCAATGGACTACTTACTTTCGTACTTGTATCTAATGTGTCAATAGTCATAGTCTTATACAGATTTATTATCTTTTCCTGATTTAATGTATTATTGCATAAGTCTCTATTTATTACATTTAAATTTTCTATTTCGTTGTGTGCTATTTCAAGTTCAATTTTTAGTTTTTTTATTTCGTCCCTTAATTCTAGAATCGTAGAATTTTCAACTGTGGAGCTTTCTGGTAAACTCTGTGCGCTATTATCTAGGCTTTCTTCATGAGAAATCCTACTATTCATCGATAGAAATGCTGTTGTCAGATCCGGTAAGGAAGAATGTTTGTTTCTCTCTCGAACAGTAACAAAGTCAGTGATTTCACTCTCTTGATCGGATATTTGTTCTTCACTTAGCATTTCAAAAGAATTCCTGGTAGGTATGTTTATATTTTCTCCACTCGTATTCTTTTTATCATATTTACAGTAATCACATCGACAATTCATTCGATTTTCCGGTTTCATTAGATAAAATAATTTGTATCCTATACTGGTGCAATTTAAATGGAAGTGGTTTTTACAAATTGAACATTTGATGTAGTCACTTTTTTCTATTCTTTTTTCACACCTTGCACAATTCTGAGACATTTTATAAGCACAGAAATAAAATAAAATAAAAAATATAATAAAAAAAAAAAAAAAAAAATCAATCGAGGATTCGATCCGATGAACCTTCGTTTCTCTCAAATTTATTTCCGTCGCATGACCGCTCGGCTAAAGATGATTATAGGTAAACTGCGAAATTAGTGGTATGGTATTCACTTTCGTTTGAAACATGAAATTGAAACATACTTTTGTGTACGTACAAAATAGTCAATCATAAGGAGGAAGGTAGGAGGTACAAAATAGTCAAGGTACAAAGTCCAAATTGTTGAATGTTCAACGAGACGGTTATAAAGATTTCAATATTTAAAATTTTGCACTTTTTCACTGTTATTTATTCAATGTTTGTTTTTCTTTTAATCATATGATTAGTATCTAAGATTATTTTATAGATTCACTGTAATTAATGTTTTCTTAATTTGTTTATTCTGCAAAATTGTCAATTTTTACTTTTCACCAAAACTTGACTATTATTTTATTCACAAACATTTGTACACAATATTACGGGTTTCATAAACGGGTTTCTTCACTATATTGAAACAAATACACATACATTAACTTTTTAGAAAAATAATACTACGGAGCTGTTCTTTACTATTCAGCGCCCCCTGGCGATGATGATATTCGCATCCGTTATAATTGATGCGGAGCTTGTAGGGCTGCAACGACGGGCATCCGATGCGTGTTTATGCGCATGGACACGTGGGCGGGACACGTGGGCGGGTCCCGTGGGAACGCGACGGGTCCGCCGACCGTCGTGGATACCCGTAGGGGACACCGGATTTCGTATTGTCGCTCATACAATTTGAACGGTCTGCCGATGCCGTGTCGACGGAAAGCTTACTTAGCGCAGACGCCCGCGCGAGTCTCGCGACGAAGCACTTTTCAATGATGCTGCGCGGACGTCCGCTAAACGGAATTTTGGGGCCCTTAGTGCAACAAAGTAACATGAAAAGAAAGTGGGCGGAGCTAGAGTAGCGCATCCCTCGCGCGGTGACAAGAACCTACAAAAGACGTGATTCAAAAATGTATGGAGACCCGGCCAGGTCTATGTTCACTATACTGAAAAATTAAAACCGACTTCAAAAAACTGAAAAGGATAAAATAATTAAATTTAAGTAGGTATTCATCCCCTAGAAACATATTTTGGAGTCGGTGCTTCACTTTCTATTGTTTTTGGAAACCACTTAGCACCAACTCCAATAATATGTTTCTAGGGGATGAATACCTACTTAAATTTAATTATTTTATCCTTTTCAGTTTTTTGAAGTCGGTTTTAATTTTTGTTTAAAATTTTTTTTTCACAATTTTTAGTGGTAACTTTCTACGGTCGAAGCTAGATGGGTGATCGTAAACTTATATTGTTTCCTACTATCGTATCGTTTCACTAAAAAGTCATTTGAAAAGCAAAACTTCGCAATTTCGCATATGTAGACGACTTCATAATTTCAGTTTTTTTAAATTTAAAACCAAAGTACCCAACTGTTTTTGAAAAAATTTTTATGGGACCAAATGGCAGCTATTCCACATCAAACAAAAAAAGAATCACGTAAATCGGATCAGTAATCTCGGCGTAATCGGTGTACATACATAGAAAAAAAAAAAAAAAAAAAAAAACATACCGGCCGAATTAAGAACCTCCTCGTTTTTGAAGTCGGTTAAAAATAGGTAAAAATATGCGGAACAGTGATCAATTGACATTTTATTTTTATTCGCTTTGTTGCGTAGTACCAAACAAAATTTTTTGTAGAAAAATTGCAACACAGCCAAATATTCATGGTGCATAAGGTCACTTTGCTGACGTTTATTTGACGTCTATGTCGCCCGCCATATTGCCATAGTGAATAAAATGATGAAATCACGAATTTCAACTTTTGTACAAACTATGCATGAAAACGAATTAAAGTATTTTTCGCGGATTCAGAATATTCCTGATTTTTTAACCGACTTCAAAAAAAGGAGGTTATACATATTCTCCACTGTATGTATTTTTTTTTTGTAAATATGTATGTGCACCGATTTCTTTTCCAATTGTGAACAGATTTACAAAATTCTTTTTTTATTCGATAGAGTGCACTACTGAGGTGGTCCCAAGTCAGGATCTGATGTTGGGATTCCAGGGAAATCGAGGGTAAACCTCAAATTTTATAGGCATGTATGACATGTTTTACTTTTTTCCAAAGCTTTTCAAGTATTTGCTTCTGTTAGTCATCATCTTATGTTGATGAGCTGGTGATGGAATGTACAACTCCTTAATGGTTAGGAGTTAGAAGATTATTCTTTCACTATGCATTTCAACCAAAGACTGAGAGACAGCCAAGTCGATAGTGCTGACGGTCGCCCATCTTGCTTTGACCTTAGTGAATCACTAAAAAAAATTAAATTTCAGTACCTATGTAATTACCTAAAATGTATTTTTTGGAGTTGGTGCTAAGCTGTTTCCAGAGACAATAGAAATTGAAGCACCAACTCCAAAAAATACATTTTAGAAGGTAAGTAACCAAGGTACTGAAATTTAATTATTTTTTCCTTTTTATTTTGAAGTCGGTTTTATTTTTGTTAAAAAACAATTTTGAGATACTGTACAAATACACTTGGCCGGATATGAAACATCTCCTTTACATAGTTGAAATTTCGGGTGTCAATAGTGATCATTATAAATAAAAAAGGCATAGATCCAATCAAAATTTATTTAGAAACTTCATATTTTTTATCCTCCTCTGGACACTCTTCAATCTATCAACGTTCGTAAGCACTTTCTTCTGCTTTTTCTTATCAGGCTTACTATAATAGTAACTGCATTGAATAATCTTTAGCTCAAAGAACATCTTGTTACAATTCTCACACTGCTGCCTCACCCCCAGTTCACTAATGCTACCCAGGTATGAGTAGCAGTATTTATGAAACCCTCTTTTTGTAAAAAACAACGCACACAAGTCACACACTTTCAAAACTTTTTTGATGAGCCTATTTGTTATTGGGTTGGTCGCCACCTCATCCTCTTGATGCTGCTTAACCTCAATACACTCATCACTTGTTACTGTATCTATATTGCACTGTTCTGCGTCGTTCGTCTTGATGTTGATATTAGGATGGTAATTTAAATAGTGTCTCTTTTTACTATGGTACTTCAGACCACACTGGTCACATCCGTAGATGATTTTGTTTCCCCTGTACTCATAGTTAGGGTGCTTTGCGAGCAGGTGTCTATTGTAGGTCCAGCGATTATTGGCTACGTACCAGTCACACAGTCTACAAAGAAAACCGAGCCTTTTACGAATTCTGATATGCTCTGTCTCATGAATTATAGAAGTGTATCTGTAAAAAAAATATGAAGTAGGTTATTTTCTAACTTTTATTTAAATAGTTCTCAAATAATATCCCATATAGACGAAAACTCCAATAATACCACTAGGTGGTAGGCTGGTATGTGGGGTCGTCTAGATAGGTAAAGTCAACCACAGAAGTAACTCATCACTTTAGTACCATATCACAATAACTATGGCGTTAATGTAGTATGGTAGCAACAATTAAGTACAAGCTCAATAGTGTGACATAGTACTAACTTGTTCAAATACTTCTGTGGTCGTACCATCAACTATATTTCAGCTGTAAAACAGTTCGCTGTTTTTCGGATTGAAGGGAAAGGTAGCCAATGTGAATTACTGGGCATGGACGGCATTTCATCTTAGGCCTCAGGATGATAACGCACCTGCAATACCAAGTGATTATTTTCTTGATATTGCAGGTGCCTCTAAGTGACGGTAGCCACTTAACACTAGGTGTACCGTCACCTAAAAGTAATTAGTTAAGCTCAAAATTAGATAGTGTGTATTCAACTCAAGATTTGTATAATGCACACTGCAGAGAACTCGCTGCAGGCTTGCGTGTGGCCTACTGCAAAAATATGTTTTACAGCAGTATTAATTAATCACATTCTGAATAAGCTTCTGAGGAGCTCGGTGGCGTATTGGTTTTGAGCGCTCTGGCTTCGATACGAAAAACAAAGCAACTTTCGACATGGTCGATCCTGGGATGGGTCAATCAAAGTTAGTTATCTCAAACTCCTCTGTGCTTTGGAAGGCACGTTAAGCTGTTGGTCCTGGTTGTTCCTGCAACCGCTTTAACCCACCAACCCACATTGGGCCAGCGTGGTGGTGTTATAGCCCAAATTCCTCATGTGTTTCTTCTATGTAGGAAGGACTGTGCCCAGCAGTGTGGCACTGGGCTTGTGATCATTATGATGATGGAAAAGCTCATCAATCTTTCTTTAATAATAAGTGGTCCGAAACACTCTAAAGGCTTTGCCAGACAGAGCGCGTAATTAACGCGCGTCATGGCGTTAGTCTGACGCCGCGTTATAGCGTCAAATTGTGTTGTACTATGAACGGTACTAGCCGTCAAACAGAGCACCGGCGTTAGCAGTACGCAACGCTCTGTCGCGGCGCTAGGACGCTTTGACGCCGGGCGTTGTATTTTTTTAGATTGTGTTTAACGCCCGACTGCTCATTTGCTAAAATATTGCAATTATGACTGAAAAATTAATAGAATTGGTTCGGAAACACCTATGTTTATATAATACGAAGGATAATACTTATAAAAATGTAACTATAAAGGCAAAATTGTGAGTATAAATCGGAAAAGCAATCAATATGAAAGTATGTAAAAAAACGATATTCATGTGATGAAAGTTTGTGACCCAAATAATGATATTCTCCTAATTCCTTTCTCTTTTTAATAATAAAGTGAACATATACTCTTTCTTTTCGTGTTAAAGCATATTAAAGTATAATTCTTCCAAATGTGAATCACTCCACATCTCAATAGCACACAGACTTTCCAAAGACTGGTAGTGATCTGCACTGCGCTCTGTATTGACGCTCTAACGCGGCGGTAAGTACGCGTTCTGTCTGGCAAAGCGTTACCCAACATTATAAAGTACTTCGGATTAATTCTTATTAAAGAAAAACACAAGAACGCTCTTGCAGTAAGATCGACAGAGGGCATTGGGAACAGGGGACTAGTTGATGTCAACATAACACTTTCTCTCTCTTAATTTTAAAGGGTAGGCACCATGCGAGTAATGCCCAAGGTCCTATGACTGTCTAGTCTAGTCTAAAGTAACCACATACCATTAGGTGGCCCTTATGCTGTTTTGCCACCCAGTAAAACCAGGAGAGGCATTGTATTACAAAGAAGTCATAGCCCCACAGTAAAATATCATGTAAATATTCAACAGTATAAAAAAATTACCTGTTGGGAAAATACTCATTACATTTTTTGCATCTATATACACCAGGTTTTACAAGCTCGTCATAATGCACACTTTTCCATTCCTTAGCTGTATATTGACCTAAAATTATTGTATTGCTCCGAGACATTAATTCATTATTCTCATTTACACAATAATTTTGTAATTTGTCACCTATGATGATCTTATTATTTACACATGCTCCATTAAGTTTGTCACTTAAAAGCTCTATATTAACATTACAATCATTTGTCAGATCACTAATGATACCAGATGATATATTGTGACTATCTTTGTCTTCTTCACAATCACTTTCAAATAATATTTTATCTCTAATTTTATTAGAGTTGTTGGATTCAAAGCAGCTATCTTCAGTGCTGTCATCATCTGAATCATCTATAGTAATAATTAAAGGATCAAGAGCCACAGATTTTTGCTTAGCTAAATCTTCAAGCACATTCTCTTTACTTACTGGCTCCTCAGAGAAAAGTGGTTCCTTTGTTAAGACAGTAACAGGTTGCATTCTAACAAAAAGTTGCAACAATTCTTCAGCTTCGTTTCTCATTGTGATGTCTTTGTCCTCTTCCTCGTTAATTGGTAATTCTTCCTTATTTACAACAGCATACGGCTCTTTTATGATGAAGCTCTCTATTACCTCAGGAACGTAGTCTGTTTTGTTTGTGATGATTAAGTGGTTGTTGAATGTGTGTCGTTTGAGGGCCTCAGCTGTGATGAAGGGTTGGTTGCATTCTAAGCATTGGTGTATTCTTTGCCGCAAGAGAGGTATTATAATGTGCTTTGTGTTATGGAGTAGCATGCTGTACCTGAAATGATAACAAAAATTCTACAAATTTCTATCCATAGATTTAAGTTTAATCATTAAAATTGATTTCAATCAAAGGAGATAGTGGATAATAGAAAAACTGGATGAATATTTTCAGCCCACATTAAGATCTATGCCCGGATTGCCTCAGATACAAGAACTTACATTGTTAAAGCAAGTTGCCAACAGCTGCATACTTCAACACCTATTGAATATTAAATGTACCTGTGGGACCCTACGACAACCCACATATAAGTTTGATTCACTATGCTAGACTAGGACTTCTACTAAAGACTTAAGTAGGTGTTTAAAAATCTTAGCTAATGAGAGGGAGAGAGCTATTTATATTTCCCACTTACAACTCGCAACTATCACTGTGCATCACAAGCAATAGGTGTAAGCGTAACTAACTATTATTCTCTCTAGCTTTCTCTCAATGAAAACAAGAGAAATGTTATTCTTCATTATAAAACTTGAACTATTACAACAATCAAAGAAAAGCAATACAAATAAACAATAAATTAGAAATATTGACAAAAATAATATAAAAAAAGTCAAATAAAATAACAGTAATATAGTTTACAACGAACCACATATTAAGCACTGAATTACACTTGTTACATACACAACCTATTGGATCTGACACAGAAGACACACTCTAAAACAGGTACAGTTTAGCTCTTTTTCTCAATATGAGTAGGAAAAATATAGCAAGAGTTTAATGAGAGCTGACAAATAAAATTAGAAAGCTTTTAAAGAAACCATAGATGATTTCATATGATGTTTCATAATGGAGGTGTTTCTTAGACTGTAAAACTGATGCTGTCACTGTCTTTCTATTAACAAATATAAGTCATCAGTTTTGCATATACAGTGTTAGGCTAGTTACCTCAACCTATTACTACTTGCTTTAAATTTTGAGCTATTAATAGCCTTCTGACCACTTTATGTATCTATTTTCTGGTTTACGAGGAGTTCATGGATTATGATAAATATTAAAAAAACTACTTACTTATTAAAGAAGATTTGGTCGCAAATGTCGCATTTCTCTTCAGTTGATTTCAACAGATCCCTTTTTGTGATGAATTTATGAGATTCTTTAGACAAACTTAGAGGCAAATCATCCTCAGAACTAGAGCAATAGTCTATTTTATTTCTCACTATCATGGCTGGAAGAGACCTCATCATTAAAACAAAAAAAGGGCAGATAAGAAATTATTAGTTTGCGCTGTATGACCTATCTAATAAAAACATAGGACATATCTAATAAAAACATTATAATGATAACCGATTTATTTACGTACCTGTACACATATTATTATATTATTCAATACGACGGCGTTGTAATAAAATATTTCTACATTCTGAATGAAGATAATGTTTAATATTTTTTATTCTTCAAAGTAAGAGTAAAATACATAATTTTGGAAATAAATAGGTAATTGAAGTTTTTTCATAGACACAAACTATTAACTAATATCAACATAATTATTAAGCTTTGTGTATGAATAATAAAATAATTTAATTAACTAATTAATTTATATTTTATATAATTTCATTTGCTTGTCAAACTAAACACAGATTACTAAAACTAAACAAACAACCAGTAAATTTTTTTTTGTTCAATTTCCCCTAGAGGGACGGCAAAGGGAACTAATAAACAATCAGTCAGTTACAGACTTTTTTTTTAGGTTAATTCTTCCTATAAAGGGAAGGCAAAGGGATGTAATGCCCATACAGCCATGTCTTCAGTATATCCTTATTTCTTCTTTTATTGCATTAAAATGCTGGCGTAACGCCGGGCGTAACACATTTCAATGCTTTTTGGGAGTATTTGACACGAAATATATGATGACAGTCACTTTATGTGCTACTTGATAAGGTGGATAACCACAAAAAAATTTTCATCGTATTTCAAACCATAATCACTTTTATTCTAATAACCTTTTAGCTGTACAACTATAAGTATATAAAACAACACCACTTTTATAACACAATGTTCGCTCTGACACAATTTTTAATTATTGTAATTGCCATTAGCCTTACTATATCTTTCTTTAGGCAGAAAGAGCATGTAGTCTTCTGGTTTTAATTAGTTTAAATAATTAATCACAACAAAGCAGAAGATATTTACAGTGTAATGTTTTACCTAAGGGAAGGCATTTTCGACACATGGAAAACAAGGAAATCAGGACTAAAGAAATTACATTTAAGCCTAAGAAAAAACAGTATTTAGTAAATAGCGTATATAAGAAATTCAAGTTTACTGAAGTTCACATAGCTAATTGCTGTCTATTTTCAATTCCATTGCTTAAATAGTATATCTGTCAATGTCAATTGTCAACGTCAAAGTGAAATTTGATGATTTGTTTATTGTGTGTGTTCGTTTTCACCAGTTGTCCAGTTCTATTTCTCCAAAATTTAATATTGTTATCTCAATTTTTTTCTTCTATGTAATCACGTTCTCTCTTTTCAAGTCTCTTCACCACACGTACCAAGGTGGTGTTATGATCACCCTGCTTATCTAACCACACACCGGTCACCACGTACTTCTCACTATGCTCACTTATTCAAAAGTTACTACATAAAAATAATCATTATATTAATAATAAATCTTTCTTATAACTTATCTTGGTCTGTCTGTCGCAATCGTGTACATGTCGTACACTATACTATTACATTCTCTGGTGAACATAGTAGATAATGAAGTAAAATACATTTAGTTGTGTTTTCATATTACAATAATATTAGTTGGTATATTTAACATATATATGGGACCTAAGGAATAGTAATTATAATGGTATGTTAGTTTGGTTTCAACCAGTCCTTTAAGTATTTAAAAATATATATTTTTATTTTCATATAATATTTCAGGATATCAAAACATTTGCTGAAGATGATTTTGATCCTAAAAAATGGATCAACAAAGCTTGGAGCTCTAGCGGTAACCAGGAAAGAGAGGTAAAGTTACTAAAACTATCCCTTACTATGGTCTATTATACTCAATTATATTCAACCTTTAGTTTAATTTTAATAAGAAAAAGATCAGGTCACATATGACAGTTTTTTATTATTAAATTAATCTCACACTATTTGCACTGTAGCATTGTGGGGGTGGCATAAAAATGGCCAAATCATCAATGGCAAAATCATGATAGAATTTTAGCTAAATTCTATCATAGCAGCTGTAAAATACGGACTCATTAATAAAATGTAATAAATGTGATATTTTTTCATACAATAATCTAAATAAACACACACTTTTTTTATTTTTAACTGACTTCAAAAACGAGGAGGTTCTCAATTCGGTCCCTATGTTTTTTTCTTCTAGTATGCACACCAATTACGCCGCGATTACTGATCCGATTTACGTGATTCTCTTTTTGTTCGATGCGGAATAGCTGCCATTTGCTCCCATAAATTTTTTTTCAAAATCAGATTGGTAGTTTGGTTTTTATAAATAAAAAAAACTGAAATTAGTATGTTGTCTACATATTTTTTTTCTTTGCATGTACACTGATTACGCCAAGAGTACTAATCCGATTTACGTGATTCTTTTTTTGTTTGATGCGGAATAGCTGCCATTTGGTTCCATGAATTTTTTTTAAAAATCAGTTGGGTAGTTTGGTTTTAAATAAAAAATAAAAAATCATTAAGTTGTCTATGTATGCGAAATTTCGAATATTTCCTTTCCTATGATTTTTTATTGAAACGATATGATAGTAGGAAACAATATAAGTTGACGGTCACCCGTCTAGCTTCGACCTTAGAAAGTTATCACTAAAAATTGTGATAAAAAATTTTAAACAAAAATTAAAACTGACTTCAAAAAACTGAAAAGGATAAAATAATTTAATTTAAGTAGGCACTCATCCCCTAGAAACATATTTTTGCAGTTGGTGCTAAGTGGTTTCCAAAAACAATAAAAAGTGAAGCACCGACTCCAAAAATATGTTTCTAGGGGATGAGTACCTACTTAAATTTAATTATTTTATCCTTTTCAGTTTTTTGAAGTCAGTTTTATTCAATTATAGCTCTTTTCTTTATTCGAAATTACTGGGCATGGAAGGCATTTCATCTTAGGCCTCGGGATGACAGTGCACCTGCAATACCAATTGATTTTTCCTTGTTGTATGTTGACTAAGATTATTTTACATAACACACATTTCCTTTTTTAGGTATTTCTCGGTAATGCTGTTACAAGATTACAACTTTATATGAAGCAACTGACCAATTCGCTGGACGAAACCACTACGCAAGTGAGTAGATGTTTACGCTAGATTAGACTAGTCTTGAGCTTTGTGTTACCTAAAGTCAGCATTGTCAGAATGCCAATGTGAACGACAGTTATGTATGAGGGAAATCCCCACCTTGCCGATTAGACCTATCTGTCTATGGATGTGTCACAAACAAGTGGTTTACCATGGCCAAGATAGAAAATTTACTTAGTCACTTTGGAAAGAGGAAGTAGGTAGTAAGTAAATTTAATGAGCTTACTCTCCGTCCAGCTCTACCGTCTCCATTAGCAGAGAAGACATCGCAAAGAAACGAATTCCTCCGCTTTTTGTTAAGGCTTGTGCTGACGAACTTAGTATTCCTTTGAGCATACTATTCAGCAAGTCCCTTTCAAATGGAGTCTTCCCTACGGTTTGGAAATCTGCACACGTTATCCCTATTCATAAATCGGGTGCTAAGTCTCGTTGTGAGAATTATAGACCTATCAGCATACTATCATGCATTCCTTAGCTCTTCGAATCCCTGGTATACGATCATCTTTACAGTCACGTTAAGGGTAATCTATTTGAGAAACAACATGGTTTTGTTAAAAAAAGATCAACTATCAGAATTTATTTTATCAGTAATTTGCTAGAGTATAAATCATTTATTTGTAAGGTGTTTTCAGTGGCGGGGCAGGTAGATTCAATTTACACAGATTTTTCTAAGGCAATCGATAGGGTTGATCACCGATTGCTGTGCTATAAATTGTCTTTGTATGGTATTCATGGAAGCTTGTATCGATGGATATGTTCTGATTTAAATAATAGGAGTCAACTTGTTGCAATAAGAGGTTACGTATCTTCACCTATTTCTCAGAGCACTGGTGTCCCGCAAGGGTCTCACCTTGGACCCTTGTTTTTCATAATTTTCATAAACGACCTTATCAACAGTCTTTCATCTTCATGTCTCTTGTATGCCGACGATTTAAAATTATTTGCGAAAGTCGACAGCGTTAGTTATTGTCTGGCTTTACAGAGGGACCTTAATGTTATTACTGACTGGTGTCAAGACAATCTTATGACTCTCAATCTCAATATTGGGAAGTGTTTTGTTATCAGTTTCACTATAAAGCGTCATAGGATTCTTTTTAATTATTGTCTTTCAGGTCAAGTTCTTGAACGCCGTTCTGTGGTAAGAGACCTTGGGATTATCTTTGACGAGGAATTATCATTCCGGCCTCACTATGAATATATTGTTAACAGATGCAATAGTTTACTAGGCTTTGTTGCGAGATCCACGAAATCCTTTAGAAGATCGCAAAGTTTCCTCTGTATTTATTACTGCTTAGTAAGAAGTATTCTAGAATATGGATGTACCATTTGGTCACCTTTTTATTCAATTCACATAAGGAATTTAGAAAGTGTGCAAAGCAAATGCTTGAGAATTTTATCTTTTCGTTGTAACCAGAGTCGTTCATTAACTAGTTATGTTAGGAGATGCGAAAATTTTGGTGTGACGACGCTTGAAGTTCGGCGAAAGCAATATGACTTAATCTTGTTACATAAAATTCTTCACTCTGAAGTGGACTCACCTGCTCTTCTAGCGTCTTTAAATATTAACACGTATTGCAGATCCCGGACTTCAAAACCATTTGCATTACAAATCTACAAAAATAACACCTCTTATTATAACCCCCTGTCAAGAATGTGTCGATTATACAATGACTTATCGTGTAGTGATGGCAACAGCAACATTGACATTTTTATTCCTAGTCTCACTTGTTTCAAGCGATGCGTTAGGTCTGCCCTCCATCCAGTTTTCTAATATATATACTCAATATTCAATCATTTATTGTAACCATAAAGTAGTACATAGGTGTTAAACATAATTATACAGATCAGATTAGGGACCCTGTCGGGCATCGCAATGGGTAGAGGAGTGGACGACGCCGACGACGTCTTACTCATTTAATAATTACCAATTCTTTAAACTTATTTGTGTGTACATGCATTTGTGTAATAAAATAGAGATAAATATAAATAGATACTCTTAATTTTTAATCTATTTTGTCGTTTATAGGTAATATGTATATATATTCTTTTCTTCTTTCCTACTCTTGCTCTGAAAAGGTTATGAACGAGGAAGTCGATAATTAAGCATACACTAGGTGGTATATCCATGGTCCATATCCATCATGACGCAGAAGGAGGTGGCTGAGCGTGAGCGGGAAACGGCCGCCACGCATGGCATTCGCTGCAGGATGACGTGTCACCACAGGCTTCCCATAATTCCATCAGCTGGCAGAAAAGAAGATGTATGGTAGGAGGTCTAGTGGGTGCGGTGTTAGATGACTATCAGCTCATTTTCATGATAAAAGGGTTTTACTAACTTTCACAGATCCGATTGATTTGAATTTTTGTTTACAGTCATAAGCAATAACATGTACACACTTCTCGCAATTGGTGGCTCTTATTCCGTTTATAATAAGAGTCACGGACAGCGAGAAGTGGGTGCATGTTATTGCTCTGTTTGTACAGTCACTTCGGTGACATTCCCATGACATACTATCCTGCTTAAAGTCTGCGGGATGCTTAGTTCTTCAGAAACTTGCAGCAGATATAGCGTGTTTGGGCTCATAAGAATAGTCTCAATGATGTGTATGTGTTAGATAGATGATTAATAAGGCCGGGGATTACTTAAAATGTATCAGTATTAATATAAGAAGCACCGTTACGTAATAATATTGTAATTATCATTCACAGATAGTGACTTCCGTTCCTCGAATACTCCAAGACGCGTCATCTCTCCAGCTCGAAGGAGCGTTACTTCAACAGAAGCTCCTGTCGTTGGAGAAGATGGTGCAAGATGTGGAAGAGGAAACTGGACACTCGATTGAGAGCTTGCAAAGGATTGACTATCTCAAGAGCAAGTTGGAGGTTGGTACGCCATTCTGAACAAAGGAATAGGGATTATAATTGTATTTGTTCTTTATTTAAGCCTTAAAATTCTTGTACATCGTAAACATCGTCGTAAATAATAGTTACAAATGGCTGGTGGACGTTCAATGTATAGCTGATGCAAAGTAGGTTAGTTTCTGTTCTATAAGCATAAGCTTACCTTTGCCTACTAGTATAAGCTGAGCTATTTAAATTGAATGGGATCAATGCCTGTTTGGCAAGAGCCTGTAGAATTTTTCAAAACTCTTTTTAGTGTTTTAAATCTACTAGTAAAAATGTAGGTTTTAACTTTTCACATAATATATTTCAAAAATATGAATGAAAAAAAATACATAAAGTATAATTCCCAAATATTATGTCTTTTGTATGATATAAAAGTTTTAAATATTTGGTGCGGCATAGAAATATACAAATAATGGGCAAATAAATATTACAAAGTTCATTAAGAACATTTGTACTATCAAATTATTCACGTTAAACGTAATAACTTTTATCTACCGCCTAGACTAGACTGTAGATAAAAGTTATAGACTAGACTAGACTATAGTATACATCCTCTTTAAAAGTTTCTGAAACAGCTTATTGCGTACATTAAATCACCCAGGGTCATAATAACCGTTAAAACATCGGGAAGAGTGTTATAATGTTTTACTTTTAAATATCCAGTTCTTTAAAACAACATTCAGAAGAAAAAAGTATCTTAACTAGAAAAAATCAAGTCTTTTTAATGGCTTACATCGTTAGAGGAGTCTCACGTATCTCTCGGTGAAATACAAATACATTTATAGTAATCATACTAATATCTATTATTATACGAGTAAATGCAAAAGTATCTCTGCCTACTTCTTCTTCTTAATGGCCTCTCGTTATTACGAATTCTGCCAATGCCAAGTAAAATTAATCTGCAAATAACTTGCGGCAACGATGTACGGTGATTGGGCAAGACGAATTCTTTTTCCGAAGAAAACGTGGACGCCGGCCCGATAAAACAAAATGGATGCTGTCAGATGTCTGTGGATGCGCACAACCTGTCGATTTAACCTACTTATGCTCTATAAAATTTTGCACAATACAACAAAAAGATTAGTGCTACACGCTATATATATACATTTGAATATACTACGTTCTCTCTCCCTCTGTGTAAAACTAAATATAAATATAAATAAAACTCACTCATTCTGAAATATTTAATCGGGTAGATATATTCAGATGGTTTGTTTCGTTCAAATATACAAAAAGTTTTACTGGGACGTTAGTTTTTTATGCATCAAATTTTACTGTATGTCACTTCTTTTAATTATTATTTTTAATTCATTCCTTCATAGAATGTAATTATTTTTTTTCTCTTCATCAATCGTAATTGTTCTGCCTAACTGTAATAGGTACCCCCCCCCCCCCCCCCCCCATAACCAATCGAGTTATGTAATTATAATTGAGCCAAGTTCGTAAAAAAAATATTTAATCTGTCATTTTGTATGAATGTCTGCAAGAAAGACAGCGAGTGAAAGGGACAAGCGCCTCATGTGTTTCTCTAATGTAGGAAGGCCTGTACCCAGCAGTGGGAAGTATATAGGCTGGTGATGATGATGATGATGATTGGAGGACGCTCCGCAACTAATCAATCTCTTGGTAGAATGCAGCGTCAACTTTGCGGGAGGCTGACAAGTGGGCGGCTCTAGCCATTGGCCTAGAAGACGTGCTGGAAGCAGGGGTGCCAACACAGCCAGATAAGCTGGCAGAACTGTCGCAGCAGGTCTCCGCCATGACTGCTAGTTTGGAGGTAAACAACCTTCATTAGAGATGTCGACTACAAGTAAAAAGTGCTCATTTAATTCGGGCCGAACTCCATAGTGTTAGTTACAGAATACCTACCCTTGTGAACTATGTTTTTGGCCCTAATTCTGGAGAACACATGCTAAGTCAAAATTTAAGTTCAGTGCATTTCTTTCTTTCAATATGAATACGAAAAGGATGGCTGTCATATGATTTGACATTTAGAAACGTGCGTTCAATTCTCGACCTTATTGAACGTGATAAAATCCAGTGTTTAGAAGGCACCTCCTTACATGCCGTATAAAATTGTCTGTTTCCTTTGAAATCTGTCTAAATTCAGTTGACAGCTCTAATTGAATTCTTGCTATCTTTTTTCTGTTACATATTGCGAGAAAGAGATATACTGTTCTTAAATTTAAACTTAGCGTGTGTCTTCAGAATCAGGCCCAGTAACAGCATAATATTTTAAATTAAATAAGCGACCAAAAAAAAAATTAATCGATTTAGCTATTTTTGTTGAGCACTTAGTCATTTTTGGCGCTCAATAACTTTGTTTGCTTGTATATGCTGGGTTAGTATGCTGAATAGTTATATAAGGCGTTTTAAACCATGTTTCGTAATGTTAAATATTTCGATGCAACAGGTACTAAGCGACGCGCCGGACTATGAAACTAAGAGGCTTCAATTGGAAACCCTGTACAATAGATTGGAGGCGGCGATCACTCCACCGCTCATCGAGGCACTCACCCAGACTGACGCTGGTGAGACTTCCTTATCTTTGCCTTTGTAATGTAATCTTAAGACTTGGTAAGACTTGGTGGCAGGCCCGTATGTAGGGTCGTCTGGGCAGGTACCACCGCCTTTCTTATCAGCCGTGAAACAGTTCGATGTGTTTCGGATTGAAGGGAAAGGTAGCCAGTGTAATTACTGGGCATGGACGGCATTTCATCTAAGGCCTCAGGATGACAACGCCCCTGCAATATCAAGTGATTTTTCCTTGTTATTGCTTGTGTCTATAGGCGGCGGTAGCCGCTTACCATCAGGTGGGCCGTCAGCTTGTTTGTCATCTAGTTGTATAAAAAAATGTCTCAATATTAAAAACTATTAAGAGCTCGGTGGCGTAGTGGTTGGATTAAGAAAACAAAGCAAAGGAGATGATTCATATCCGGCCAGGTATATGTACGCTGTCGCAAAAAATCAGGAAAAATATCCTGAATCCGAGAAAAATACTTAAGGTCTATTCACACATATCAGTGAAGCCACAGTTCCGGCACAGTACCGGCACAGTTCCGTATCAGTGCTTCAGTGTTGCGTCAGTGATTCAATTCACACATGTCAGTGCCTGCTCAGTCACGGAGCTTCAGTGAAAACGTGTCCGTCGTCAATCGCGATTGTATTTCGTATCCATATACTTTGCATGAGATAAATCATGTAAAACTCTATTTTCACGATCCAATGATATTAATTGCTCGTCCTCCATTTCGTTTTTGTTGATGCCGGCGTCCGTGATCTGTCCGTCCGGCAAAAAATATCGTTGTCGACGATCCGTTCCGTGCTTGCCGGTGCCGGCACGGACACTGAGAGCACTGTGCCATCACTGACACGGACATGTGGAGATACGTTCATAGATAATGTATGAAATAATATTTCGCACTGATACGGAACTGTGCCGGAACTGTGGCTTCACTGATATGTGTGAATAGACCTTTATAATTCGTTTTCATGCATAGGTAGTTGGTTGCATGCACAAAAGTTGAAATTTTCCGTCGATTTCACCGTTATTCAATATGACAATATGGCGGGCGACATAGAAGTTAACTAAACGTCACCAAAGAAGTGACATCGGCGCCATGATGAATATTTGACTGTGTTGCAGTTTTTTCTATAAGAATTCTTATTTTGTACCACGCTACAAAGCAAATAAAAACGTATAATTGAACACTGTTTTGCATATTTTTACCTGTTTTTCAGTATACCGTACATAGACCTGGCCGGGTCTCCATACATTTTTGGAACATGTCTTTTCGCCATGATCGAACGCGAACCAAAGTTCCCATGGCCTGTCGCAACCGTTCGGTTATGCAGGCCGAATCATAGGAGAGTGCACTGCTACTTGCTCGAGGCTCTTTTCACAGCGCACCTTTACCGACTCCCTACAAATTATAATCGCGGGATGGGTCAATCAAGTTATCTCTCCTCCGTGCTTCGGAAGGCACGTTAAGCCGTTGGTCCCGGTTGTTCCTGCAACCGGTTCAACCCACCAACCCGCATTGGGCCAGCGTGGCAGTGTTATGGTCCAAACTACGTTGAATCTTGCTTAAGATACGGCTTACTAGTCTGGGGCAATGGAGTTGAAAATAAAAATGTGTTTATTGCTCAAAAAAGATGTATCCGCGAAATATGCAACATCTCATCAGAAATTTCGTGAAAAAGACCTTACTTCAAACACCTTAATGTTCTACCACTACCATGTCTATACATTCTGGAGATTTGAACTTTTGTAAACCAAAATATGCATAAATTTAAAAAATCTGAACAATTAAATAAAAGGAGTATTACTAGAAATCCAGATAGACTAGTCTTAGACACATTGCTAAAAACGAAGCGTTATCAAAAAAACTGCTACGCAATGTGCATAAAAATTTATAACCATATACCGACGCATATAAAACTAGCACAGAAAAAAAAAATTAGAACCATTCTCCGAAAATGGTTGTTGACAAACACATTTTACTCACTAGAAGAATTTTTTAAACATAAACAATGAATAATTAATTTTACGCCTACTGTACTGACAATGCACTAGTTTATTTTGATTACAATACTTTTATCCACCTTAAAATTATTATTATTAATAATTGAAATAATTCATATTTGTAAACATGACTTTAATTCATAATATTGCTGACATTATTTAAATATGACATTGATTTATTTTACGCAATCGTTAAAAATTGTAAAATTGTTTAAATTTGCATGCTGTAATATATGGCTAAATAGGTTAAGCTACTTACAGAACTTTTAAACATCATTGTAATAACCCTATTTAAAGCAAATAAACTTGATTTGATTTGAATTGACTCCTCATGTGTTTCTCCCATGTAGGAAGGCCTGTGCCCAGCAGTGGGACGTATATAGGCTGATGATGATAATGATGATGAACATATTTTTTATTTAATTTTATTCGAAAGAGCTTGAATAATGATGACCGGCTGGGCGAGCGGTCTGTACCCCTTTCTATACAGGCTACTCGGTCAAGAGGTCCCGGGCTCGAATCCCGGTAGGAGAAAATGTTTGTATGATGAGTACTAGCATTTGTTTACGAGTCATGGATATTAATATGTTTATTTAGTATATTTCTAGTATTTATATACATATTAGTATCGTTATTTCTCCGTTATCTAGTTTCCATAACACAAGCTTTTAATGATGCTTAGGATAGATAATAGGTGTGAGTGTATAAATATTATTATTATTATTATAAATGATATTTTTATTTGTTAGAAAAAGATAACTATATGAAACACAGCCTCAATAATGTTTTATTTGGGTTAAATAATATGTGTGTATTATCGCTTATTATCTGCAATATTGAGACGAACGTCAGAAAATAATTATCTAACAAGTAAAATCGGTGTACGAGCAATTATTGATAAATGAAATGCAATAACATACATCTGTCAGCTCGAACCGCATTGTACGTGAGCTTGTTCGCGAGCATGTCTCGCCTGGTATCCGCTTGTCGCTGCTGGCGGCGCGCCGCTGCCACGAGACTCGCGGCCGCGTGGCGGAGACTCGACGCGCCCAGACTCGACGCCCTCACTAGCATGCTGGCCGCCGAAGCCAGCAAACAGGTAACACTCTCTCTCCCTCTCTCTCTCTCTCTCTCACACATACACACACACACACAGTCACACACATATATTCACTTACGCTTCGGCGCTTTGAATTTAACACTAATATGATTAGTTTTATGTAGGGAGATACTATATGTTATACTGCTATAATTGTTAACCTTTTATTTATAGTTACTTAAGGTACCTTTGTTAGAGATGAAGGGTGGTTAACTTGTGTTACAGGATATATCCTAGTATAGGTGTCAACCTGCCATAATAAAATTTTTAAAAATGAAAATATCTTTACTCAATTAGGCCCCCCAAGAAGCACTTTCGAATCGTCAAAAAAAACCTTATGTCTATCACATAAAATAATATTAACTAACAATGATATATGTGATGATGTTTGTTATAACAACCCATGTAACTTATATTTCTTGTCTGATAATGGTGAGGATTAAATGATTTATTATTATTATTATTACTATGCGACTGTTCGCGAGAACACCTTCGATAGCTCACGAGATTTAAATTATGGTCACTGATCTTACTTTTTCTTTGGTTTAGAGTTTCCGGTATAATTATGTTGCCTAAATAAACAAATGGACATCTTTCAGCGTCGACTCCTAACTACAGTTCGGTGCCCGCCCCATGACATGAATTTTTCTAGTTATGATATTTTTCAAAATAAAATTAAGAACTCTTAAATACTTAGTGTTGTAATGTAGTTACAATCTCACAAAATGCTATTATTATCGTTGTGTTTACTCACATATGTGTCAAATTTAGGTGGACTGGCTGACCAATGTCCTCAAAACTGACACACCACTGGCCGAACTGATCCGCCTATACACAGACTTGCTGCTATCACTGGAACCGTTGCCTACTAAGGTGAGTTGCGTGCCCACTAGGGCAAAGAATGCAATAGACATAAATATCGTAGATACATATATCATTAATCTGTGGACATAAATACGCAAAAAAGTAAAAAAAAGCATAGATGAAGAGGCGAGTATGAATCAAGGCATAGATTATAGAGTGTATTTTTTGAAACAAATTTTTAAGGATACATGGGTGTTTACGCCCTACTGGGTTATACAGAGTACCTTCTGACAATCGCTATCACTAAATGTGACATAATCCCTCGATTGACTTTCGAGTACAAATGTCAAATCCCATACATTTTTTAACCGAATTCAAAAAAAGGAGGAGGTTATCAATTCGTCTGTATGTTTTTTTATGTTTGTTACCTCCGAACTTTTGACTGGGTGAATGGTTCTTTTTTTGTTCGATGCGGAATAGTTCCCATTTGGTCCCATAAAAAATTTTTGAATTTCCATTGAGTACTTTGGCTTTTAAATCGAATAAACTGGAAAAATTAAGTCGTCTACAGATGCGAAGTTGCGGATATTTGCTTTCCTATGAATTTTTAGTGAAATGATACGATAGTAGAAAACAATATAAGCTCACGGTCACCCATCTAGCTTTGACCTTCAAACATAATCACTAAAAATTGTGAAAAAAAAAAATTAAACAAAAAATAAAACCGACTCCAAAAAACTGAAAAGGATAAAATAATTAAATTTTAATAAATAGGCACTCATCCCATAGGAACATATTTTTGGAGTTGGTGCTAAGTTGTTTCCAGAAACCATAGATAGTGAAGCACCGACTCCAAAAATATGTTCCTAGGGATGAGTGCCTACTTAATAAAATTTAATTAAGTAATTAAATTTTATAATTTAAATTAATAATTAAATTTTATTCCGATACCGACCGAATCAAACCGACTCCAAAAAACTGAAAAGGATAAAATTATCCTTTTCGGTTTTTTGGAGTTGGTTTTATTTTTTGAATATTTTTTTTCCAACTGGCGATAGTGATCATCGTATACATACATCTTGTCGTCTAGATTTTTAGTGACGATCATCATCATCATCATCATCATCACCAGCCTATATACGTCCCACTGCTGGGCACAGGCCTTCCTACATGGGAGAAACACATGAGGAGTTTGAGCCATAACACCACCACGCTGGCCCAATGCGGGTTGGTGGGTTAAAGCGGTTGTAGTAACAACCGGGACCAACGGCTTAACGTGCCTTCCGAAGCACGGAGGAGCTCGAGATTATAAATTTTGGTTGACCCATCCCAAGGTCGACCATGGCGAAAGTTGCTTTGTTTTCGTATTCGAAACCAGAGCGCTCAAACCAATACGCCACCGAGCTCCTCCTTAGTGACGATACAAAGATTTAAATGCTTGATATCATTACCTATCCGAATCGTTATCGATAAGCGGAAAATATATAGGATTTGACATTTGCGCTATAAAATAAATTTAAATTAGTTATGTACTGGTTTATTTAGTTGGTTTTTAGTTCCGTAAATTTTTTATTTACTCAATTATATCCCAGGTAGTGTCAGCTAACCTGAAGCTGTGTTCTACCCCAGAGGAAGGTATCCTTATGCTGACGGACTTAAGGCGTGACATTGACGAGTTCGTGAAATCCATCAGATCAGTTCTGGAGGCACCGAGACAGAACAAAGGTATTGTTTCATAAAGTATATATAAGACTAGACTCGACCCGCTGCTGGGTACAGAATTGTCAACATGGGAGGCACGTCAGGAGACTTCGGACCCTCCACCATAATGGTCTGATGTAGTTCAGTAACAGCTAGAGATGTGTCGGATCATTTTAAATGTATATCCGCGGATATGAATCCGAATAAGATTATTGTTGTCTATATTCGCAAATATTTTGCGGTCGGTATCCAAACGGATATTTACTTATTCACAGGTGCGTGACCTTGAGACAACAGTCGACGCTTTGAGGTTGAGAGATCGGAATAGGACTTGAAATTTTCTACTTGGCCCTGACGAGTGTGACTCAGGGCAGCATAGATTATTCATGCATTCAGTGAAAAGTAATTTAAAAAGTAAAAAATCCATAAAGAAGCTTAGATATTGTATATTATTTATTTAACAATTTATGTAACTAGCTACACACAAAAGAAAGCAACAGTGAAAAATATAAACAAGGACAACTAATGACAGCCCTACAATAAAGGTTGAAATGAATATGGTATATTTTATGATAAATGTGTCAATGAATGAGGAAATTAAGTATTCCTTTTCTGTATAACTTAGAAAGAAATTTAATAATGTAAAAGTTTCGTTCAAGATTGGTACTTAGATCTGTACTTTTTGGCGGATCTTTAAACGGATCTGGCACATCACTAGTAACAACGGTAGCGTATTTATCTGAATGTGTGAAAAATAGCGCCAGATTCAAACTTAGGCAACATCCCAATTATTTATTTTATTTTTATTATGACCACATATTTTTCTAGAGACCATACTACCGGCTACTTTGAGGGAATTCGGCAGAGCGGTGTACGCTCCGCTTCGGGAACTACTGCCCAAATACACCGAGCTCCAAACGCAACTGCTGCTCGCCCATTTGAACGACCCGCAAATGAAACAGGTATTATATTCAAATTTAAATTCAAAAGATTTATGTGTAAACAGGTAATGTCCAGGTAATTAATCACATAATTCGTGTATCACTATGTTTAGCCTTAGGAATACAGATTGTTTTTTTTTATATGATCTTAACCGAAATAAACTTAATTTGAACAATGTCAGTAACAAAAAAAAAAAGAAATAACTAGGTACATCAAAACGGGAAAATTAAATAAAATACAATTTTATTGGCTAAGTATTCTTTAGTAGAATAATATGCTTTGTCTATAAGTAGTTTATGAAGAGCTCTTTTAAATTTAATATTATTCTCAATTTAATTTTTTATCTGCCTTCAAAAACGTGCAGGTTTGGTTAGTATGTTTTGTTATGTATGTACACTCGATTACGCCGATATTTCTTATCCGATTTGCGTGATTTTTTTTTTCGATGCGGAATAGTCGCCATTTGGTCCCATATTTTTCTTTTTAAGGCGATGGGGTAGTTTGGTTTTGAAATGAAAATAACTGGAATTATTAAATCGTCTATGTATGCAAAATTGCCGATTTTTGGCTTTGACCTTAGAAAGTTATCACTAAAAATTGTGAAAAAATAAATTAACAAATATTAAGAACTAATTTTTTGAAGTCGGCGCTTCACTATCTATTGTTACAACTTATAGTTTACCTGTATTTGTTTCTGTACCTATTTACATTTAATTATTTTATCCTTTTCAGTATTTTGAATCGGTTTGTATTTTTTAACCTTATAGTACACTAGCTAACCCGACAGACGTTGTCCTAGTCTTAGCTATGAATATTTAATGATGAGAAATGTGTGTTTGTGCGTGCGTGTGTGTGTGCGTGCGGTATAACTGTAGTGTGTCGTACGATACGTGATAGTATGCATTTTAGGGTTGTTACGAACAGGTGTGACAAATGTTTTAATAAAATAAAATAATCAGAATATAAAAGTCAAACAGTATTGGTACAAAGGATGGACAGCTTATCGGCCTATGTTCCCAGTACAAGAAGCTGTAATTATATTGCCAGTACACAAAAATAAAATGTGTTGGTGTTGCCAGCAACAACTTCAACAATATTCCACATCTTTTAAGCTTGAATTGTATTATGGGTAACAGTAGCGTATACTTTCCGGATTCGTGAAAAGTACTGCCATATTCAAACTTAGGCAACGTCCCAATTGCAGGAGGATTTACTGGAACATTCCCGAGCAATACTGTCTGTAGCGGAGCGGTGCGAGGGTTGGATCTCGGGCGCATACAACCGGGCTAAGCTCATCGCCGGGCCCGCCGCCGGACCGCACTACATACCCGCCGTCGATGTGAGTATTTTAACCTACATCCACAAACGAGAAGCTCATCTATAACATCACACATCACCAGAATATACCTACGCCAAATGGATTCTACCACCTTTTCGTGCTGGAGAGGTGTTAATCTCTATACTCGTCTACTTAGAAAATATCGAAACTAGAAAATTTTCACGTCCTCGGGCGGGATCGAACCCGCGACATTTCGTAATCCAAGTGACTGCTCTAACCATACCAAAGACTTGGGATAACCCTGCGAAATTCTTCTAGTCTATCCAAGTTTACGGTTAAAGCTAACATTTACCCTATAATGTCTAAAAAATGTCTAAATACTGACATGACAGACAGTCAGACAGACTGACACTATGATCAGACATGTTATGGGATTTCTGACGCTTCGAAAGTGCTTCTTGGGCCAAATTGAATAAAGATTTTTTTTTTAAATTTTCATTTCACTTTCGTTTAATACTCCTATCACTTATTTTTTAATGACTATCGCTGTTGGCCGCAGATGGCCTTTACAGCGTAGCCGGGGTTATAAGGAGGCGAACCTTGATGAGCCCTCAAGCCTTGAGGGGCGAATTCGCCTCTGGAGGATTTCTAATCGCCTGGCATCACCTCCGGGGGAGATGTCCCGCTGACTCTTAGGCCTGATTTACAGAACGCGGCACGTTTGAACTCGAATCACTCAAAACTAGTTTCAAGTGTAGATCACTACTTAATTGCCCAGCCTATTACAGGTTTCGTTTTAAGACTCAATCTGCTGAATCTAGAATCAATAATTGACAAAGCAACAATGACAAGTACAGAAAAGCGAAACGGTCAAAACATGGGCGAATATAACCCGACAGATTATAAAACAATATAGCGTTATGTCAAGCATATTGAACTAGCATTACAACTTTATTTGGGAGTATAGTACGTGATCCGTTCTCAAGAATGGTGTCTACCATACTTAGCTAAACAAAGATCAAAACTTTACTGGAGCGCAGATTTTGACGTGTCGTTCTAAAATAGGCAATTACTCAGCTGAGAGTTGATCAATGTAGGTATAACGTTTCAAGTAAAGTTCTGAATTTAAATCTCGTATTGAAATTGGTTTTAAAACTAGATTCCTTACTGAGAAATGTTCTGTTATACGGGCCTAGAGTCTCCAGGGCGCTCGAACTATGGGCGAATTTGGGCGGTTGAGCTGTTTAACCGCCTAGTAGATATTGAAGGTGCAATAGAAATAATAACACAGTGTTGTTGATTAAGAAACGCGAAAGCAGATAGGCGTAGCTTATTAAATGAAGCGACGTGCGCTCCGCGACGAGGTCAGTTCGGCACTGAAGACGGGTATCGATCTACGAGCCACGCGGGCTGCGCAGGATAACGGGATCCTAAACAATAGCGATCTGTACGGCAACAACTACAGCGCGTGCGCGATAACTATAAAATATATCGCGCTATATTGAGATCGACCTGTGTCGTCTGTTGGTAATGATAAATATTAATGTATGTGTACTTAATATATAATATTATGTTTTTATATGTAAATGTATTACATACTATAATATACATGCATGAGTGTGGTTATATATTGCAATAATTATTTTTGATATTATAATAAATACTAGTGTAGTAAATATATATTATTATTTGCATACCTATTACATTAGTCATGTATTTATTTATGTTATTAATATAACCTGTGAGTAGGCCACAAGGGAGACTCTTAACACACTCTATCCTTTTCGTTTTATTTTCGTTTAATATTTCTTTTCATCGGAATCTTTCAAATCAGAATGCCTATATGTATTCGTGTATCGTAGAGCCTGGTGTCCGCGGTCTGTTTGTCAATATCGTCCCGCGCCCGCTACATCGAGTCGCGGCTGCTATCGCCGTCTGATGGCGCGTCCTCCGGTGTACTGTCAGACTCGTTCCCAGCCGCGCTAGTACTAGAAGCCGCCGCCGCGGTCCTGATGGATACTGTCGCCGCCAGGCAGGGCGCCGAAGTGAACGACGATGGTAAGAATACTCATTAAAGTTACAAATAATGTAAAAAAAATCCCCGGCGTCATTAATCATCTATCTAACACCATCTCATTGAGACTATTCATAAGGGCCCAAACACGCAATATCTGCTGTAAGTTTTTGAAGAATAAAGCATTTCGCAGACTTTTTGATGGTATAGCATTAGCTCAAGGTTAGTATGTCATGGGAATGTCACCGAAGTGACAGTACACCAAATATCAAATCAATCGGATGTGTAAAAGTTAGTAAAACCCTATTATCATGTAGAAAATGGGCTGATAGTCATCAAACGCCTGAACTGATATTCATAAATTATAGCTAAGAACCATCGTAGTCACATCAGCTTTCAAACAAAAAAAAAACGAATTAAAATCGGTCCATTCGTTTAGACGCTACGATGCCACAGACAGACACATAGACACACAGATACACAGACAGTCACGTCAAACTTATAACACTCCTCTTTTTTCGTCGGGGGTTAATAACAAGCTGACGGCCCACCTGGTGGTAAGCGGTTACCGCCGCCTATAGACACCTGTAATAACAAGAAAACATCACTTGATATTGCAGGTCATCCTGAGGCCTAAGATGTCCTGTTATTAGACTGGCTACCTTTCCCTTCAATCCGAAACACAGCGAACTGTTTCACGGCTGAAATAAGAAAGGCGGTGGTACCTACCCACACGACCCTAGATACGGGCCTACCACCTAGTAAAACCTTCCTAGTGTGACCTTATAGCTCTTTAAACTTACAAATAAACTAAACATAAGTTAAGGTGGACTTATCTCTATACGAGATCTCTTGCCGCTAACCTCATTAATGAGTGAGACAATAGTGTCTCTAGCCGAATAAAGGATAGCCTTTACACGTTTGGCGGCACCGTCCTGTATTTTTTATTGTTTTAAGTTAAATTTTGCATCTACCTATAATTTAAACAATCAAATTGAGTGCCAATTTGTCCTTTCATAAGCAAAAAATGTAAACTTTATTCAGGCAATCCAATGCGGGTTGGTGGCTCAATGCGATTGCATATAACAACCCCGGTTGTCTTTTATTCTGTAAATAAATACAATTTATTTCTTCTCTGACTAATATTGTATAAATTGTGATATTCGTGCCATTTGATTTATTTTAATTTAGTACTCTGGTAACATTTATTGACATCTTAATATTGTATAAATTTGCTAACATTGACATAAAATTCTACCTTCATTGATTTGATATTTGTATGCCTTGACAAAGGTGGAAATGTAGTATACTAGAAATAAGACTGACGTCAATGACATTTCACAAATAAAGTTCTATTCTATTCCATTCTATTCTCATACCACCATAGAGCCCTCAGATCAGCTGTCAGACCTAAACACCTTCCTCCTGGAGGCGGAGTCCCGGCAGCGCTTGGATGCCTTAAGAACGGAACCCTGGGGTTCCGTGGGGCAGCTGCGGCGGACCAAGGACCACTTACGGGCACTAGGCAGAGCGATACTAAGGAACCCCGTCGATGTACAACTTGGTAAGATAACAGTTTTTAAGGTCTATCGACCTAATACCACCTTCTTCCTACATTGAACGCGAGTCGGCCTGAGTCATCAATTTCCTGTATCCGCGGTTAAGTCGAATTCCTGAAATGTCGACTTGTTAGAGCTTTTTGAACTTATCCCACCTTCCTCCTTCCTGCTTAGGATCACGCGTGCCGTCTTCGGAGTCATCAATTCACCGTCTCCACCTCAACATCACGCACAAAGAAATTTAGTGCCTCGTTTGTTTGTCGTACTTCCAGAACTTGGAACTCTTTGCCAGCACATGTGTTCCCTCCTTCCTATAACATGGAGTCCTTCAAGAGAGGCGTGAAAAAGCACCTTTTGGGCCGGCAAGGTGGAGGCGGCTAGAGCTGTGTCAGAACTGCACTAGCTGTCTTCGCATATGGACTCTTCTTACCGCTTCACATCAGGTGGTGTTGGGTCAATTGCCGTGCTTTGTATATAAAACAAAAAAATGTCCAGCCGCTTGAAAAGGACTAATTCATATTCTAAAATTTATGACAATCTTAGTTTGAGAACTAATTTACTGTCTACTTGGCTTGGTCAATGAATACTCTATTTCTAAAATACAAAGTCAAACATATTCAGGCTGGTAACGACAGTAGAGCATAATTTTAACCGCCTAGGTCTAGTGTTTGAGAAAATTTCTGCCCCCACGGTAATCAAACCCCGGTGATTACCGTGGGGGCAGAAATTTTCTGCTCCGTTTGGTTGGTGGTAGGGCTTTTCTAAATCCGCCTGTCTAGCTACCACCATCTTACCTAAGTCTGCCGCCATAGCAATAATGTTAACAGCATTGTTGTGTTCCGGCAGTTAGAGGTGTGATAGCCTGTTCCTCTGTTGTTGAGGAATCTGGGTGTAGCTCGCTTCCATCGTCATCTTCACTTATCATCAGGTGAGATGAAGGCCAAGAGTTACCTCCTTAAGTTAAAAATATATATATTAAAACGGGAAAATTTTAAGTACATCTCTTATTCATTTGATAATTTCATAACATTTATATGAATTATCGTCACCATTATACTTATAATAAATTTCCAGACAAAATTCCCCAACTTCCGGTGTGGAATAACAACGACGCTCTGTCTACTGATTTGCCGGACTTCGCTCTATCGCCGCAGGAGTATATCACAGAGGCAAGTATACAATCGACAACATCTCAAAGGAGCTGTTTAAAAAATGTTTGGAGGGCCGGCCACGTCTATGTACACTATTATCAGAAAATCCGGAAAAAATACTAATAATTCGTTTACATGTATAGCTCACTTGGCCGGATTACATCTCCTTTAACACTTTCACACCAAAACTAACTGTACTGCGAATTGTAATGGAATAAAATCATGAACACCATCCTAAGTACGTTCCACTGCTGGGCGCAGGCCTTCTTACATGGGAGAAACACATGAGGAGTTTGGGCCATAGCACCACCACGCTGGCCTAAAGCGGGTTGGTGGGTTAAAGCGGTTGCTGTAACAACCGAGACCAACGGCTTAACGTGCCTGACGAAGCATGGAGTAACTCAGATATAGGCCCTAATTCTGGAGAACACATGCAAGTTTAAATTTAAGTTCAGTCTATCTCTTTCTCTCAATATGAATACGAAAAGGACAGCTGTCATTTAATTTGACATTTAGAAACATGCATTTAATTTTCGACCTTATTGAACGTGATAAAATGCAGTGTTTAGAAGGCACCTCCGTACATGCCGTCTAAAATTGTCTATGGTTCCTTTGAAATCTGTCTGAATTTAGATGACAGCTCTAAACAAATTCTTGCTGTCTCTTTCTTATTACATATTGCGAGAAAGATATATACTGTACTTAAATTTAAACTTCGAGTGTGCCTCCAGAATTAGGCCCATAAACCCTAAAAACATATAAAAATTGCCCTATCAGCATGTCGGTTTTTAATAAATTTCTTTTTGCGCCCTACTTCGTTTCTCCAACATCTTTTACGTGTTAACTGGTATAAATAAATAAATAAATAATTATGCTTTATTAGGTTATTGTAACATTACAAATAAATAAAATAAATTACAAATAAAGAAAGAAAATGATGAAAAAATATACAGGGTGGTCCCGTAAATGCGACAATAAACATGGGCTATATTAGTCCATAGAAATGGTTTGCCACTTTCAAAAATATCGTATTCATTTGATAATTTCATGACATTCGTATGAAATAATGCTGCCAACGTTACACTATTCCATACAAATGTCATGAAATTATCAAATGAATACGATATTTTTGAAAGTGGCAAACCATTTCTATGGACTAATATAGTCCATGTTTAAATTTATTGTCGCATTGACAGCACCACCCTGTATATGCTCCAGACGGGAATCGCACCGCGCTGACGCCATTACCACTACGCCACCGGAGCACAAGGCGTAACCTACCAATATCGTCACCGCTTCCTACCATCTTTTTTAACGTTTTTATAGCAACGGTTCGATTCCCGCTTGGAGCATATAATCATTGTTTTCGCTCAAAATCAATCATAAGTGTAATTATTTTACTAATTGGGATGTTGCCTAAGGTTGAATATGGCGGTATTTTTTATAAATTCTGAAAATAGACGCTAATGTTACCCATAAAAACAATTAATAATTAAAACATATGAAATATTTTTAAAGTTGTACTGTTTTCAAAATAAAAAAAATTGTCAATTTTTTTTCAAAATTTATTAAATAATAATAATGATATTAGATTGCTGACATCAATTAAAAAAACTATTATTATGACAACTATTAATAAAAACATACTTAATACATAGTTATAATTAATTTTGTCAGTATGCCCATACATTTCTTAGTAAAAAGGGAACATGTGACGTCACCTGTTCCGTAGATTTTCTATGGAGTGTTTTTGGACGATGCGCCGCAACATATCAAACATACCACTATATTTGCGAAACTATTGATCTTAGACATACTATTTCTTTTGCAATATTTCTTTATGAGTTATAAACTTCTTATTTATGAAATAAAAAAAAAGTTGTCAACTACCCTATTAAACATTGTTTATTATTTCAACAGATCGGCCAATATTTGATGACGCTGCCACAACATCTCGAGATGCATATCTCTGAGAAGCAGGCGCCTTGGCAGTTCCTGTCCGAGGTATTCGCTGGAGTTTAATCCTTAGCCTCTTCTTACATTGCGATATACGCAAGAGACTGTAACGTATGGTGGAAAGGTTGGGAGGGTCCGAAGAATAAAAGCACAGGAATACGTCGCGTATGGTATATTAAAATTGTAAACTAAAGGCATACTGTAACAAGATAAATAAACTTAAAAAGTGAACACCTAAAAACACAACACAACACTGAAACGGTTATAAAAAATAAGGTACATTGAGATTTATTCTAGACATTTTTTTTTATACAACTAGAACTAGACAAACAAGCTGACGGCCCACTTGATGGTAAGCGGTTATCGCCGCCTATAAACACCTGCAATAACAAGGGAAAATGACTTGATATTGCAGGTGCGTTGTTATCCTGAGGCCTAAGATGAAATGCCGTCCATGCCCAGCAATTACACTGGCTACCTTTCCCTTCAATCCGAAACACAGCGAACTGTTTCACGGCTGAAATAAAGGCGGTGGTACCTACCCAGATGACCTACATACGGGCCTACCACCTAGTAAATGCACGGTAAACAGTTTTAGACCGCGATTGTATTGCCAGTGGCCGATAGTCAAAACTAACACTAGACTTTTGAGCTAAAAGTAACATTTTCACGTAAAAAGTAACATTAGAAAGAAAATTAAACAAAAAATAGGCGACTTTAGGCTACTTCATAGAGTAATTTTATGGCTACTCAACATGAAAGGGTCAAAAGTAACATAAAATTTTACAAAAGTATACAGGGAGGTCATTCTACAACCTGAACGTACGCGGGAGAAAGTTTCTCTGAAACCGCACAGTACGAGACCATTTTAGCTCCAATGTGTGAGGATGAATTCCCTGCCGGTGGCGAGCGGTGCGATGGTAGAAAGAGGCCGTGGGCATCATGTCAAACAATTCCTCAGAACACACTCCGTTATACAAACGGTAGAACATACATAAGGAAGCAAAATCTCTCCTTAGGCTTAAGGGTTCAATACCGCTTGTGAGCTCGGGATCGTCGACCATTCTCATAGCGCGTCTTTGAACTGCGTCAAACGGTCCAAGCTGGTATCTAGGTGCTCCCGCCCAAAGGTGGCAGCAGTATTCCATATGGGGTCTCACTTGAGACTTATATAGTATCAGTCTTTTCCCCGAAGAGAAGTACCGCCGCGCTTTATTGAGCACACCAAGTTTCTTAGATGCCAGCTTGACTTTATCTTCTAAATGACCGCGGAACTGCACGTCACTAGAGATATCGACACCAAGGATCCCGATACTTTTAGTGATGGAAAGGGGTGTGTCAAGGAGCCGTGGAGACTCAGCGAATGGGGTTTTTTTAGTTTAGCCGACATCACGCCACTCTCGCGTGGGGTTTACCGTAACGGGTTTTCGTCTCGCGCGTCCGTGCGGTGCCGCGTTACGGACAGTACGCTTCCGCGCTCCGCCAATACTAGTCGACTAATCCGCGCGCGCTGCCCCGAATTTTATGTTCCACGTGGTTTATGGGACATGTGCTTTAATTTATAAGTTTAACCATGACGTGAATTGTGTACCCACTCGTTTTTCAAACGTGTTTTGATCTGTCGGTGTGACTCTTTTTATTCCCTGTGAGCGTGGTTGGCCGACAACCAGTAGAATAGAATAGAATTTATTTCGCTAGAATGTGGCTACATTACAGTTCTTAATACAAACAATAAAGTTCAAGACACATTCACCTGGTTGGGCATGCAAAATTTGTCAACTTTAAAATTTAAACCCAATGAAACATTAAAATTAATTCATAAAATTGTCAAATAATTATTAATTCATATACGATTCAATTTCAAATTTTAAAGTCAAAATATTCTCTTATACTATAAAAACAATTTTGTGTGAGCCATGTCTTGAGTTTGTATCTGAATTGATTTAACGCTTCATTTCTGATGTCATTTGGTAATTTATTGTAAATTTTGATAGCCATTGAGTTGCTATTCCTCGAACGCTTGGTTGTTCTTACCCACGCGAACCTCATAAGAGGCAATAGTAAATCTGAGATCAATAGTTTCTGAGTTATAGCTATTTTTTGAGGAGATTTCACAAGGTGGCAAATATAATATGAAAATGATTGTTCATGCGTACAATGACACCAGGGTTTTCAAAGTGCAAAAATTATTTACTTCATTAAAATGTAATAAAATAGTTAATGCCCAGACGGCAACAATAGATGACATAACAATTAAAATTTAATTGTGTCTGGTTTATCGGCCTTTGATGGGTTAACAAATTATATGAAAAAAGATAGAATGACAGAATGAAAAATAATAAACTTCTTCTCCTTTTGAAATAATTGGCGGCATCCGTCGCCCATAAATATACAAAGGAGGCCGCATTCTGTCCTTCACTACGCGACTTCTTTGTAGGTTCGCGCGTGAACAATGATGCTGAATAGTGTCGTCACTTATCTTACTTTGGGTTCATGACAATGTCACAGTGCGCTCGACCCATTGAAAGAAATAAACTTTTTATTGGCATACATTACAATATACAGATATAATAAAATTGACAAATTAGTTACAATAATCCGTTACAATACATGTAAACAGAATTGTTTAGTACAACAAATATTTTTAGTATGGCAACATTGGTAAAACTCTCTCGGACGCCATCAATGTAACAGCAAAATTGTGCTCCGTGAAAAATAAATCTAAATAAAGGACCTTCCTGGGAAATAAATAAAAATCAGTGTCTTACTGTAAAATTTGCGAAATCAAATCGAAATCATAGTTGGAACAAGCACCACGTGCGCGTGGCGGCCGGCCATATTTGATATGACAATCAAAGATTACAATACGCTTACATTTGTGTCGAAAGTCAAAAGCGAATAGTGAAATCTTGTAATTTAGTGCCATTGTGGTTAGGGGATTTTATAATTGTATTAATTTGTTTAAATATGCATAAAAACAAATGTAAATTCGATTAAAATGTATGTCATGTAATTAGGGTTTGTTCTATTCTATATGACATTTGTACGATGTAAAAATCTGTCCTGACGCGTTTAGTGCAACAAGTAATTTTAGTATGGCAACATTTGTAAAACTCTGTCTCGGACGCCATCAATGTAACAGCAAAATTGTGCTCCGTGATATTCACAACACCCAACATCTAACAATAATAGAAGATACAAAATTAAAAATTTTGAGTAACCCCCGGCGTCCTTAATCATCTATCTAACACCATCTCACTAAGACTATTCATAAGAGCCCAAACACGCTATATCTTCTGTAAGTATCTGAAGAATTAAGCATTTCGCAGAATTTTGATGGAATAGGATCAGCTCAAGGATATTATGTCATGGGAATGTCACCGAAGTGACAGTACACCAAATTTCAAATCAATCGGATCTGTAAAAGTTAGTTAAACCCTATTATCATTTATTAAATGAGCTGATAGTCATCAAACTCCTGAACTGATCTTCATAAATTATCGCTAAGAACCATCGTAGTCACATCAGCTTTCAAACAAAAAAAAACCGAATTAAAATTGGTCCATTTGTTTAGCCGCTACGATGCCACAGACAGACACACAGATACACAGACAGACACGTCAAACTTATAACACCCCTCTTTTTTCGACGGGGGTTAAAAAGTACAAAGCCAACACGACCCTGTCTCAGCGCAAATGCTAATGATGTGCGCAGAATGCCGTATGCGTTGTTTTTCTGACAGGACCTAGACCAAGTCGCGCTGTTACAACTAATCGTAATATAGTGAATATACAGGATGGCACATTTAGATCGGTCGGTATGGGAAAGTCTGAAACTATAAGACATACGAAAATCTCTTCTGAGGAACCATGTCATCGATTTTAGTCATAAGAAAAATTGCATTCATACATTTTAAAAAAACGTGTACTCAGCTCGGGGATCGTACCCATTAACGTTTTGAAAAATAAAACTAACACTTTTTCTATTTAGATACTATGAAACATGATGTCTAAAATGAATCAAAGGGAATTGTTTTCATATCCTTTAATTTATGGTGCTGTCAATACGACAGTAAATTAAAACATATGCTATATTAGTTCATAGAAATGGTTTGCCACTTTCAAAAACATCTCATTCATTTGATAATGTCATGACATTTCTATGAAATAATTCAGCCAATGTTTTATCATTTCACACAAATGTCATGAAATTATCAAATGAATATAATAAGATTGTTTTTTAGTGGCAAACCGTTACTGTTGACGACCGCCGTGCCAAGCTTAACGCCGACCAATAGCAGCGGCTACTTTAATGCGGGGCGCGTGGGACGCGGGGGAAGCGACGCCACAGCCGCCGACCAATCACAGCGGCTACATTGTTTTCGGGGAGCGCGCGCCGCGGGGAAAGCCACGCCGCAAGCGCATCTGTGATTGGTCGCCGGCTCGCTCACAGCCCGCTAGTTGTGAGCGTCAAACGTAGAATAAGAATAGGATAAGTTAGGGCCAACATTGTAGTCAACTCGCAGCAGTAAGGAAGTGAACATTGAACATTGTACCGACCGAATCAAGAATATAACCAGCTTCAAACACCACCGTTGTTTTCTTCAAGAATCAACCTTATACAGTCCACACCCGTTGGCGATCACCAACAGTTACTATCAACTAATATAGGCCATTTTTATATTTATTATCGTATTGACGGCTCGTATATAAATATTTACAAGATCCAAAGGTGTACCAATGACAGCGTAACAGTTTGACCTAGAGATCGCCCTTACTCCGTTCGTAAAAGAGGCGGCTTTCATAGTGCAACTGTTTCTATTGATGTGCTACCGTCTGTCGGTCAGTCCTTTACGCTAATGATGTAGCGATGCCAGCCACATCCCAGTCTACATAATTAAATTTCTTGTGTATTCATATTTTCAGGTGTGCACTCACACATGCGACATGTACGCGGAGAAAATATTGAATATTCGCAACATGGACGCCCTCGGCACCAAGCGATGCCTCACAGACATCGGTAAGAATTATAACAGTCTATCATATAATTTGTCTCGTCTGCTACTTAGTCTTCTGTCTCAACAAACTCTGCTAGAATGAGAGAGATAGAGGGAGAAAGAAGCTGTCTAGGTCTAGACAATGTGTCTTTTTCACCTTATCGCACCTTCTCCCTTCCGACTCAGGACCACGCGTGCTGGTCTTCGGAGTCATCAATTTACCGTCTCCACCTCAACATCACGAACAAAGAAATTTAGTACCTCGTTTGTTTGTCGTACTTCCAGAACTTGGAATTCTTTGCCAGCACATGTGTTCCCTCCTTCCTATAACATGGGTTCCTTCAACATACACATTTGAATTAAAATTATATTCGGGATATTATAAACAATAAAATCAAATTACCTTTTTTAAAACCACGTCCCAACTTGTTAACATTTAGGCCCAAAGATACCAATGTTCTTTCTACAAGTAATTTAAACTATTACGTGATTCTTTATTTCTGCGAGACCTCCTAAAACAGTTACGGTCTAACATTTTTGTTTTTTAATTTTAGTGTTGTTACTACTTAGTATAATTAAATAGTTTATTTATTGGTTCGGTTCAATTTTACGTTTTTTTGTATAATTAATTAAACGGAACTTAACATATGAATTCGTTTATTTTTAATAATTATTATAATAGTAATCATTTACGACTGTTTCCGGCCAACATATTTTACACCTATAAATTTTTTAGTCCTCATGTACTTATATTTCTTTACAATGATAATTTTATGAACAATTGTTTTTGGTTCCTGTGTGTGTACACAACAACCCTAGTGTAATTTAAGATTATAGTCCAGAGCCGTAAAAAAAGTCAAGCGCGTTTTTAGCAAGATTTGATGGTTTCAGTGAAGATTTTTGTTACAATAATTAGAAAAATGTATCTGAGCGAACCATTGTGTTATAAAATTGGTGTAGTTTTGTGAATGTGCCTGAACGTTGTGTTATGTAATTGGAGTAGTTTTGTGAATGTGTCTGAACATTGTGTTATGAAATTGGTAAGTTTTTTGAATGTGTCTGAACATTGTGTTATGAAATTGGTGTAGTTATGTAAATCTGTCTGAACAAACGTTGTGTTATCAAATTGGTGTAGTTTTATGAATGTGTCTGAACGTTGTGTTATAAAATTGGTGAGTTTTGTGAATGTGCCTGAACGTTGTGTTATTAAAATGGTGTAGTTTTGTGAATGTGCCTGAACGTTGTGTTATGAAATTGGTGTAGTTATGTGAATCTGTCTGAACGAATGTTGTGTTATCAAATTGGTGTAGTTTTGTGAATCTGTCTAGTCTGAACGTTCTGTTATGAAATTGGTGTAGTTTTGTCAATGTGTCTGAACGTTCTGTTATGAAATTGGTGTAGTTTTGTCAATGTGTCTGAAAGATCGTAGTGTTATCAAATTGGTGTAGTTTTGTGAATCTGTCTAGTCTGAACGTTCTGTTATGAAATTGGTGTAGTTGTGTGAATCTGTCTGAACGAATGTTGTGTTATCAAATTGGTGTAGTTTTGTGAATCTGTCTAGTCTGAACGTTCTGTTATGAAATTGGTGTAGTTTTGTCAATGTGTCTGAACGTTCTGTTATGAAATTGGTGTAGTTTTGTCAATGTGTCTGAAAGATCGTAGTGTTATCAAATTGGTGTAGTTTTGTGAATCTGTCTAGTCTGAACGTTCTGTTATGAAATTGGTGTAGTTATGTGAATCTGTCTGAACGAATGTTGTGTTATCAAATTGGTGTAGTTTTGTGAATCTGTCTAGTCTGAACGTTCTGTTATGAAATTGGTGTAGTTTTGTGATTCTGTCTAGTCTGAACGTTCTGTTATGAAATTGGTGTAGTTATGTGAATCTGTCTGAACGAATGTTGTGTTATCAAATTGGTGTAGTTTTGTGAATGTGTCTGAACGTTGTGTTATAAAATTAGTGTAGTTTTGTGAAAGTTTTGTGAAGCAAGTCTTTCGCGTTGACTTACAATTCATTCCAATAAAAATTAATTTGGTGTGAAAGAAGTTGAGTATTTTATCAAAGCTATTTAAGTATTTCAAAGATTAAAATAGTTTTGATTGTTCCAATCCAGCTGAATCGGAAAGACTGAGATGTATGCACATCCTATGTATTTTTAATAGTTCTTTTTTGTATTTTCAGTATATCTATCAAGCGTCGTAGAAGATCTTGGCAGTAATGTGACACCAGCTTTGAAGAACTTGGAGAAGTCCCTACGGGCCGCCACGCCGAGCCAGAGTGAATGAAAATCTTATCTCTTTATAAATATTACATTCAATTTGAGAATAACAGTGTAAAAAGGATAGTAAGACTAAAGTGCTTGGAAAATGTGATGCGGCAAATTTTAGCACTATTTTAAAGAGTTTAGCGCCATCTATTGACAAACTTTTGAACTTACTATTTTCATATTAACATTGCGTTAATAATTGTTGTTTTTGAAGTAAGATAAGTTATTTCAGGACCATCAAACTGATAAACTATATATAACCAATGTGTTATTTATAATTTCGTATAACGTCTAATTAAAAGAATGCGTAACAATAATCAAAATTAGATGTATTCGTGAATTTTATTTATTTGCCTTGAAATAAAATGCAGTGAATAAAATACTTTGTTTTCATTTTTTTGCCAACAAACAGAATTCTAGTATTGCAATGACAAGACAAAAAAAAGTGATTGTAAAAAAGGCAAAGGGGAAAGCTACGTACTGCCCGACAACAGGTACCTTGCATTGCTACGTCTTCGAGTTTATATCAGTTGATATCAGTTTGTCCAATGCGGTTAGAGAGACTCACTGGTTAGTCAACTGTTGTTACTATTTACAATGATTCACAGTCTGCCCAAAAATGGGCAAAGAATCCAGTCCATCACAGTAGAACCAAACACATTGATACGAGATATCATTTTATACGGGATTTATTAGCCAATAAATCCCGATGTTATTAATGTTGTTTATACTCCTACTTTGGAGATGTTGGCTGATGTGCTTACAAAGCCTTTGGCTCGTACTAAGCATCAGAATTGTGTAAGAGGAATAGGCTTATGTTCATAATCTTATTTTGATTACGGGGTTGTATGTTGTTTAATTTCTAAGATTAATAGTTTCACAGATACACTGGTATGTTTGATGTGTTGCGGCGCATATTCTTAGCACCATTTATATTATATATAGCACCATTTTCTTTGATATCTTTTGCATCATTCTTGCGGCACGAATGACGAAATGGCGGCAAGTTGCCCCGGGGTATGCGTATGTCGCCGTCGGCTCCGCCTCGACGTCTGCAGTCTGCGGAGCTCCGCATACTTACATAGCGAACATAGAAAAAAAGGCATTGACAATATTCCTTGACCTCGCCAAGGCGTTCGATACAGCTCAATCCCTCACCTTCTGCGTAAGCTTAAAGACATTGGAGTAGGAGGAATTACACTAAAACTATTATATAAAGATTATCTGACGAATCGTAGGCAGAGGGTCAAAATAGACAATAGGAGGAAGTAACTTATGGCATACCCCAAGGTAGTATAAATGGACCAACTCTTTTTCTTGTCTATATAAACAGCCTATGTAACCTTCAACTTCGAAACGGTAAGAACCTGACCTTTGCTGACGATACAGCTCTGCCCTTCACTGGTGACAGCTGGGATGAAGTATTTGAGACTGCGCAGCAAGGCATGCAAGTAGTTACCAGTTGGCTACAAAAAAATATCTTGACTGTAAATGTGGCCAAAACCAAATACGTGGCCTTTGCCTATCGTTCTCACCTGCTCCCTTCTACTCTTTCTATCACCGTACATTCCTGTCCGGTGAACTCTTCTTACTGTTTTTGTCCCTCACTTGAAAGAACGAACTCGATAAAATACCTAGGATTACGCTCTCACCTTTAGACCGCATATTAGTGAAAACAAAATCCACCAATAATTTCCTAGCCTCGCTCTGCTCAGCTCTAGTGGAAAAGGACTTAGCGAAGCGAGGTCCTCTACTCCTTTAAAAATAAACGAGAAATGTGTCCTCTTATGGATTCGTGCGACGATGTGTGAAATGCCTTTTATTACACACATCATCCATTACACACATTAAACATCCGCTCACTTTTTGGTAAAAAACTTAAAAAAGCCCACATCATTGAACTCTGAGGTAACAGAGACGTTTAAAGTATACAGAATTTATTAAGTTATAAAGAAGGAAAAATCAGCTCGCGAAATATTACGCTCTCTTGTCGGAAACCTCGATAGGTGCGATATGTATGTATTAAAATTTATTGAGTTATAAAGAAGGAAAAATCAGCTCGCGAAATATCACGCTCTCTTGTCTGAAACCTCGATAGGTGCGATATGTATGTATTAAAATTTATGGTTTCGACAGTGGCACCAAAACAAGTCGACAAAACCCCGGTTACGCCTTAAAGCCCATCTGTGGCGAACAGCAATAGTCCATGAAAATAATCCACCCTTCGATTACTCTCCCTATGTAAATGCCCCGACCTGTTGTACGAATGTACTCCACGACCCTGACGATCCTATGACGCTTCTCTCCCATCCCATCCCAAAGGCACCCTTGGTTTGTCGCTCCCTCATGGCTTGAACTCCGGCGGTGGTGATGCCTTGCGATTGGATCTTCTAGAGGTTTTCGAAGGTTTTCGCCTCCTTAAAAGCCCGATTACGCTGTAAAGGCTATCTGCGGCCAACATCAATAGTCCCTCCAAAAAAACCGTCTCGTCATCAACATCATACAAGCCTATGATGTCCACTGCTGAGCAAAGGCCGCCCCCATCGATCTCCAAATAAAACGGTTCTGCGCAGCCTGCAGCGAATGGCTCCCCCGCTTCCCCAACGACCAGGTCGTCTGTCCATCTAGTGGGCGGCCGTCCTACTTTGCGCTTTCCGGTACGTTGTCGCTATCTAGGACGTTAACGCCCCACCGGCCGTCCATTCTGCGTCCTATGCGTCTCGTATGATCACCGAATGCCATTAAGATTCATACCTTCCGAACTCCCAACCTCTCCCAATTCCTTTACCCCAGGTAATAAGAACTAAGAACAGTAGCTCTGAGGTGATATAGACATTAAAGTGCTGTAAAGTGCACAAAATACATTATAATAAGGCAAAAATCAGCTTGCGTAATATCACGCCCGCTCTTTGGAAATCTCAATAGTTGCTATATGTATCCTATCATCACCGGATCCATATAAATGTCTGGTGAATGAATGAATTCTCTCTCTCTCTCTCTCTCTCTCCCCCACTAGTAGCGATCTATACGACGTAAAATTGCTTTCATCCAAAATAAAACGTCATCAGAAATATTGGAAGATTGGTTGGGGGAGCAATGGTTGTCTCTCGGCTGATATTATTATTATCATCACCAGCCATCATCATCATACGTCTACGCATATACTACTAGTAGTATTCTCCGTATCAAACAGTTCATAATTGCAATAATAGTAACTACTATCTACTAATACACTAACAGTTACATTACATATACTAATAACTGTAACTGAATAAAAAAATAAGTTATATTACTATGAATCGAATTGGTGACAAATAAAAGCTTGTCATTGGCTAGCGCAGTCTCCCCACCATTTAGAAATATGCTATAAATGGAGCGGCGTCGCTAATACCTTTATTATTATTAAGGTCGGAGTCGGAGTCGGGAGTCGGGCAGTCGGGCTGTATCGCTCCTCGCGCACAGTGCGGTGTGTATCGTGCGAGAGAGGCATTTATTTAGACCATTGTGCGCCTAGGTTAGCTGGGGGCTCGTTTAAAAGTGATTTTTCAATATTATAATCGATAGTGAGGTCGCTTTTCTCGCTTCCGGTGAACAGGTGATATCCGTAGCGTCGTGTGCAAAAAATATTATCAGATATTAGTACGTTTGCTAGTGGAAAATATGTACGTTAGCACAGCCGTCGTAAAACACATCACGTTCAACGTGTCGTATCACTATGAGCATTGCTATGCTATTTAACAAACAGTGAACGTACTCTGTGTATTTTTTATTAGTTAACACAAATGAATAATATAATTTATGCGATGCTAATATATATGACGATATATCTCGGTGCGAGATTTATGTATGTAAGCCACATAAAAAACAATATATATGCGACCGCTCGCAACGCAACGCAATCGCTCGCGGTCTCGGCTCCTCTATTCGAATCGAACGAACGAACGTCTGGTTAGCTAAAATATATATAGTATTTTAAATGCTTTTTCTTTTCTTTTTTTTTTTACAAAATACTTTTAATTGGGCCCAGCTGTATACTAACGATAAATATCTATATATATTTATTTATTATTATATTTATTAGCGTATAAGCCCTATGTCATTTGTGACGTGTGCATGATCAGCAGAGAAGCAAAAAGCAACCCACTAAGGATAGGATAAAATAAATTATGACTAGACTAAAAATAACTTTGCATGAATATCAGGATCGGGCAGGGGTAGGTAGGTAGGGTACCTACCTATATAGACAGATAGATAGTTTTAGGTAGGCAACTTAGAAATGATAATAATAATAATTATATCGATACCCATTGTAGTCAAATTGTTATAAGCCAATGGGAATGAATATATTGATCCTACATGTATTATGTTATATGTATGTAAGGTGTACTTTTAGTGATTACAATTAATCCTAGGTAAAATCAGGACGAAACGTGTCGATTGAAACATTCATTTCATTCATATTATAATAATGATCAACGAAACTAGTGCGGCCCTGAAAAGGGCCTTTTTTTGTTTGTGGTCGGTTGGTGCGCCGCGCCGCCTGTCCATGTTGCCGGCACGGTGTGTGTGACAACACGGGCTGATTACGCGGTGTTCCTCCTCCTCCTGTGTTTAACCTCCGAAACCGTACAGGGTGCGGCCCTGGCGTTTCAGAGCGTACACGACGTCCATGGCGGTGACGGTCTTCCTCTTGGCGTGCTCTGTGTAAGTGACCGCGTCACGGATCACGTTCTCGAGGAACACCTTGAGCACACCGCGAGTCTCCTCGTATATAAGACCGGAGATACGCTTGACGCCACCTCTGCGGGCGAGACGACGGATCGCGGGCTTCGTGATACCCTGGATGTTATCACGCAGAACTTTCCTGTGACGCTTGGCTCCACCTTTTCCGAGCCCCTTGCCTCCCTTACCGCGACCGGTCATGTTGTAGTAGTGGTGATTATATCGATATTACACTCGTTGTGAAACTAGGTACGTATGTACTACGTACGAGACGAGCGAGACTAGCGGAACGGAACGTAACGTAGCGTAGCGCGATACTGAATGAACGCGCTCTACACGGATCGTGTCATATTTATACAGAAACGTACCGTCTCCGGGGGTGAGGCGCGGCGCGCGCGAGTGTGGGGAGGGGAGGGGGGGGGGGGGGGGCTTTTGGCTTGTTATTTATTTCGTATTCCATTTATTTGTCTCGCTCGCTACCTAACTATTTAAAATTTGTAAAAAAAAACAAAAATAACATATAAAATAAATTATGTAGCTAACTATGTACCTATATACACTTATGTAGGTAATTTTAAGTAAGTAAGTTCCTACCTATATCAATCTATCTAGACATAGATAGATCTAGCTTACAAATAATAATAATAATAATAATAATTTTTTGTCAATCACATTACAGACACAGTGGATGACGCATGCACCGCCACGAGAGCCTCCAGCAGCTTGCCGGTTGAGTGAGAGAGCCGGCTACAGCCGGCTACATATTAGATTCATGAGATTAAAATTTATGTACTTAAGTAAGTAATTAAGTAACGAAGCTAAGTAACATATTTTTTTTAGACATAGATACATACATACATACATACATACATACATACGTACTTAAACTTCACTAGTAGGGTATACATATACGGGGTGGAAAAAATCCATGGGCCCTGGAGGGGAACTTGTTTAAATCCTTTAGTTAGCTTGTTTTAATGAAAAGAAACAATATTCAAATAATTTTTTGAATTATTCATTGCTTCGATACCCGGGTGAGTGAGACAGGCGAATTTTAGAAGATATTTGAATGCAGTTTTGCATTCAAAGTGCATATTCAAAAAAAAATAATGTTTCCTTTTCGATTTGAAGTACTTCCTGTATATTATGTTACAGGTAGGCGCAGGAGGACGATCTGCATGTATGAAACTTTCATAATGCTGCAGTAGTCAAGCATTATATGTATATAGAAATATGTGCGGCCCTGAAAAGGGCCTTTTTTTTGTTTGTATGTTATCCACGTGCCCGTTCCGTCGTGTTATATTATCAACAACAACAACGATACAGGCGCGACACAGCACAGCAAGCGGCGGCGGCTCACAGCTTAGGCGCGCTCTCCCCTGATCCTGCGCGCGAGCTGTATGTCCTTGGGCATGATGGTGACACGTTTAGCGTGTATAGCGCACAGGTTGGTGTCCTCAAAGAGGCCGACCAGGTAAGCCTCGCTGGCCTCCTGGAGAGCCATCACGGCGGAACTCTGGAAACGCAGATCGGTCTTGAAATCCTGAGCGATCTCACGCACGAGACGCTGGAACGGCAGCTTGCGGATCAACAGTTCGGTACTCTTCTGGTAACGACGGATCTCGCGAAGGGCCACGGTGCCGGGCCTGTAGCGATGGGGCTTCTTCACGCCACCCGTGGCGGGCGCGCTCTTGCGGGCCGCCTTGGTGGCCAGCTGTTTACGCGGAGCCTTACCACCGGTAGACTTACGAGCGGTTTGCTTGGTACGAGCCATATTTATTTAGTTATATTAATAAAACAGAAACACTCAAAAACCGAAACGAACCGAACCGAATGAACGGAGCGGACGAAGCGCGCGCGACCGGATGAGAGTCAATGAATGAATGAAACGCGGCTGCCAAAGTTCGCCTCTATTTATAGTAGACAGAACGAGCGCACACACACACACACACACACGAGCTGCTAGAGAGAGAGACGGCTATAGCATGTACTCACTCACTGCGCCGCACCGTATATATTCTATTCTATTATAACATTAATTTCTAAACTAACTAACTAACTAATGTACCTATTTGAATTGAACATCATCGAATTTAAATGGTAATAAACAGGTACCTAAGGTAAGGTACCTAATCAGTGAAATGAAAATAACACCGTTTATTAAATGTGTGCAAACAGTACAAGCGGCGGCACTTATATTATTATATACTTAGGTATTCATTAGTTATTACTCAATTGTTCGAAGCAGGTAAGGATTTATTTAGGTAGGTAGGTAGGTAGGTAGGTAACGAGGAGAATAATATGTCAATAATCAGCCGTCTTCTTGTAGTTTTAATAATAATAATAATTTTTTTTTATAAAAAAATATATAAAAAAAAACCTCTCCATCATACATTGGTATTATACATTGCATTCATTCATTCATCAATTGTAATACTGTAAGTGTAAAAACCTATAGAATAAGATAGATTGTTGTACTTAATTATTATTCATTCGCACATAGTGTGTGTGTATGTATTTATTTAATATTTATTATATTTTTTATGTAATATATATACTACCCACCCTCCTACCTCGCACTGTTATTTAATTTTATAAGAAATAAAATTATATACTGTGGACTGTGGACATGGTCGTTGAGAGAAACATAATTATATTATACAGATAGCAATTTGTGGCCCTGAAAAGGGCCTTTTTGTTTCGATGAACACACAAAAACATGCGTGCACACAGGCCGGCGGCGGCGGCGGCGGCGGCTCTCACTTGGAGCTAGTGTACTTGGTGACCGCCTTGGTGCCTTCACTGACGGCGTGCTTGGCGAGCTCGCCGGGCAGCAGGAGCCTCACGGAAGTCTGCACCTCCCTGGACGTGATCGTCGAACGCTTGTTGTAGTGGGCGAGACGGGAGGCCTCCGCGGCGATACGTTCGAAAATGTCGTTCACGAACGAGTTCATGATAGACATGGCCTTGCTGGAGATGCCGGTGTCGGGGTGGACCTGTTTCAGCACCTTGTAGATGTAAATGGCGTAGCTCTCCTTCCTCTTGTGCTTCTTCTTTTTCTTGTCTGTCTTAGATATGTTCTTCTGGGCCTTGCCGGATTTCTTGGCGGCCTTACCGCTAGTTTTGGGCGGCATCACGATAGGATAGATACGATAGAGACGATATGCTAACTAAACGAAACGACTGACTGACTGACAAGACAGACTAGTCTGGCAGGCAGCGGGCGGAGCGTCTGGTGAAAATTTTCAATTTCATATGGTACATATCCGATCGGACGTATCGCAAGTGGCGCAGTGCAACACGATATTACGCGACCAATGGGAGCGCCGCTCGTAGCGCTCGGTTACCTCTCTTTCTAGCGCGACAAACGCACGGCGCGGCGCGGCGCGGCGCGGCGCGGCGCGGCGCGGCGCGGCGCGTCGCGTCGGTTGGTTATTTATTTACCTAATTAAGGTGTAGCTGGTGGATCATCCATCCCAATTTCGACGGGAGTACAATAAATAACCTCTCATATTATTTATATAACGCTTATTATATAAATAATATTGGTGTATGATAAACATCTCCTAAATAGATAGGTACAGACAGATAACCTGGTTGGTACTTCGGAGGGATGATCCAGCTACATTACATTACATACGGGGGGGGGACAAAGGTAATTTAAATTTTTCATATCATTAGTGCACCGGTGACGACCACCAAGCCACCATCGACATAATTATCTATATAAATCGCACCATCATACTGTCACTATATTTATGTACGTAACGTACATCATGCCTACGCACGCACCTACCTAATATAGTAGTGCAGTACCTAACTAAAAGTTTAAAAACGCTTAATTGCATTGCATTCACATTCATTAATCTATTATTGTTAATTATATTATTATTATTAACCGTCACAATTAGGTAAGTAAGTTAAATTAAATAAGTATATATTTTTGTTGGGTTCATTCAATTGGTATGTATGTATTTAATATATGTAGGTAGGTATCTGTATGTATGTATGTGTGTATGTATGTATGCATGCATGCATGCATGCATGCATTTATGAACTTACGGGACATAATCATCTGTTTTGAATTGAAACTTTACTCTTTGTACAGAGATAATTTCGAATCGTATTGCGGCCCTGAAAAGGGCCTTTTTAATGTGATTTATAATCTCCAAAAACCATTAGAACAAACATCCACTCGAAAACGGGCGGGCGGAGTTGTAGGTAGGCGGGTGGGAGATTGCTTAAGCCTTCTTCTCGGTCTTCTTGGGCAACAGCACAGCCTGGATGTTCGGCAGCACGCCACCCTGAGCGATGGTAACGCCCGAGAGGAGCTTGTTCAACTCCTCGTCGTTACGTATGGCGAGCTGAAGATGCCTCGGGATGATTCTGGTCTTCTTGTTGTCGCGAGCCGCGTTGCCGGCCAACTCGAGCACTTCAGCCGCAAGGTATTCCATCACGGCGGCCAAGTACACGGGCGCACCGGCACCGACGCGCTCAGCATAGTTGCCCTTACGGAGCAACCTGTGTATACGTCCCACGGGAAATTGGAGACCAGCACGCGCCGAACGTGACTTAACCTTCCCCTTGACTTTGCCACCTTTGCCGCGTCCGGACATGGCGAGATGAGAGTTTGAGAGAACGAACGATATAAAAAAATGTACGCGCGAAGTGACCGCACGTACTGAGTACCGTAGCGACTGTATGAGAATCGTGATCGTTTCACAATGCCCGGTATATTTATACGGACTCGTCGTATTCGCAGTGGTGGGGTGCGCAGCGAGCGGGAGCGCGCGCGCGCGGGCGCGGGCGCGCGCTCGCGGGGGCCGGCGGAGCGGGGCGCGCGCGACACAGACTGAGACTGGACTGAGGATTATGCTAATTATTTATAATATACCTATTTACCTATTTATAATTTGTGTTCTCTCTATTACATAGAAGGCAAGGGGAACTAATGCCCATACCAATAATGCCATGTCTTAGTATTATTATTTTTTTACTTCTGCAACTCTAATGGATTGAATTTGGATGAAAGTCTCCATGATACTCAACGTTTTTCACATTAAATTGTACACATCAACACCATATACCATACACCATATACATTTACATACATAATGTATACGCATGCACATACATGTGTGTCGGTCGGGCTTCCGTGTAAGAGATCTAATTCTATACGATTTAATACTTCAGAATTTAGAATAGAGCGCTGTGTGTTGTGTGCGTGTGTGCGTGTGTGCGTGTGTGCTTTTGTTTTTGTTTGTTTGTTAGTTTATATAGTGAATAAATGAATGAATTGGGAACAATCTGCCGTATATGAAACTCGCTTTTTGTCCTGTTCGGACATATTTTTCGGAAATATGTGTTAGCCCTGAAAAGGGCTTTTTTACAAATTTGTTGCGCGTTGGTTGGTTTGGTGGTTGTGGTGGGTACGATAATAATTCCTCCCTTCGACCGCCACCGCGCGCCGAATAGCGACGACGACGACGACGGCGACCACGGCGGCGACCGACACAACAACAACAACAACAACAACAAGCAGCAGCAGCAGCAGCGGCACCGACACAACGAGCTCGCCCCATTCTGTATGCATCTGCGCGTGTGTACAACGTACGTAACGTATGTAGGTAGTTGGTACGTACGTACGTACGTACGTACGTACTCACTCAACAACAACAGCCAGCGGCAGCAGCTCGTCCGTCTAGTCACACCACACACGCACACACTTGTTGTTTACTTCTTGCCGGCGGCTGGTTTCTTGGCGGCCGGCTTCGATTTGGGCGTCGCGGCGGCCTTCTTCGGCTTGGGAGCTTTAGGCTTCTTGGTGGGCGGCTTCGCGGTCTTTTTCGCCTTTGGCGCGGCTGCCGCGCTCTTCGCCTTCGCTCCACCGGCAGCAGCCTTCTTGGCGGCCGGCTTCTTCTTGGCGGCGGCTGCCTTCTTGTCCTTAGCGGCCGCCGAGCCGGAGGAGGATTTAGACTTGCTCGGCGACGCGGCGGCGGCGGCGGCGGCGGCGCCCTTCTTCGCCTTCGCCGCGGCCGCGGCGGACTTCTTGGGCTTCGCGGAGGCGGCGGGCTTCTTGCTCGCGGCCGGTTTCTTCGCGGCGGCCGATTTAGATTTAGACTCGAGCTTGAACGACCCGGACGCTCCCTTGCCCTTGGTCTGGATCAACGCGCCCGATTCGACGGCGCTCTTCAGATATTTCCTTATGAACGGAGCCAACTTCTCAGCGTCCACCTTGTACTGGGCCGCTATATATTTCTTGATCGCCTGCAGGGATGAGCCGCTGCGCTCCTTCAGCTCCATTATGGCGTTGTTCACCATTTCCGACGTCTTCGGATGGGTCGGTTTAGCTTTGGGCTTCTTAGCGCCACCGCTCGCGGCAGCTTTCGGCTTCTTCGCCGGAGTTGCGGGGGCGGGTGCTTCGGACGCGACAGCTGTATCGGCCATTGTGTTGTTTTGTTTTGTTTTGATTAAATGAATGAATATATATATAAGACGAGCGAAGGAAGAGAGACGAGAAAATTTGTATCAGTAACTTATTAACACTGTATGTATGTATGTATGTTGAACACAGATACACAGTAGATGGCGCGACAGTAGAACGAGAGATACGGGCACGTGAGGCTATACCGTAAGGAGAACCTGCATGTCGCTCGACGTTTTCTCGTATGAACGCTAAGAAGTTTTCACTAACATCTATCTGAAAATAATTAATTTGATCAATAAACAATGTGTTAAACAAACGCGTTGACGGTTCACCGTGTTCGTTTATAGTGTTATAGCATTATCGTATCGCTCCTCGCGCACAGTGCGGTGTGTATCGTGCGAGAGAGGCATTTATTTAGACCATTGTGCGCCTAGGTTAGCTGGGGGCTCGTTTAAAAGTGATTTTTCAATATTATAATCGATAGTGAGGTCGCTTTTCTCGCTTCCGGTGAACAGGTGATATCCGTAGCGTCGTGTGCAAAAAATATTATCAGATATTAGTACGTTTGCTAGTGGAAAATATGTACGTTAGCACAGCCGTCGTAAAACACATCACGTTCAACGTGTCGTATCACTATGAGCATTGCTATGCTATTTAACAAACAGTGAACGTACTCTGTGTATTTTTTATTAGTTAACACAAATGAATAATATAATTTATGCGATGCTAATATATATGACGATATATCTCGGTGCGAGATTTATGTATGTAAGCCACATAAAAAACAATATATATGCGACCGCTCGCAACGCAACGCAATCGCTCGCGGTCTCGGCTCCTCTATTCGAATCGAACGAACGAACGTCTGGTTAGCTAAAATATATATAGTATTTTAAATGCTTTTTCTTTTCTTTTTTTTTTTACAAAATACTTTTAATTGGGCCCAGCTGTATACTAACGATAAATATCTATATATATTTATTTATTATTATATTTATTAGCGTATAAGCCCTATGTCATTTGTGACGTGTGCATGATCAGCAGAGAAGCAAAAAGCAACCCACTAAGGATAGGATAAAATAAATTATGACTAGACTAAAAATAACTTTGCATGAATATCAGGATCGGGCAGGGGTAGGTAGGTAGGGTACCTACCTATATAGACAGATAGATAGTTTTAGGTAGGCAACTTAGAAATGATAATAATAATAATTATATCGATACCCATTGTAGTCAAATTGTTATAAGCCAATGGGAATGAATATATTGATCCTACATGTATTATGTTATATGTATGTAAGGTGTACTTTTAGTGATTACAATTAATCCTAGGTAAAATCAGGACGAAACGTGTCGATTGAAACATTCATTTCATTCATATTATAATAATGATCAACGAAACTAGTGCGGCCCTGAAAAGGGCCTTTTTTTGTTTGTGGTCGGTTGGTGCGCCGCGCCGCCTGTCCATGTTGCCGGCACGGTGTGTGTGACAACACGGGCTGATTACGCGGTGTTCCTCCTCCTCCTGTGTTTAACCTCCGAAACCGTACAGGGTGCGGCCCTGGCGTTTCAGAGCGTACACGACGTCCATGGCGGTGACGGTCTTCCTCTTGGCGTGCTCTGTGTAAGTGACCGCGTCACGGATCACGTTCTCGAGGAACACCTTGAGCACACCGCGAGTCTCCTCGTATATAAGACCGGAGATACGCTTGACGCCACCTCTGCGGGCGAGACGACGGATCGCGGGCTTCGTGATACCCTGGATGTTATCACGCAGAACTTTCCTGTGACGCTTGGCTCCACCTTTTCCGAGCCCCTTGCCTCCCTTACCGCGACCGGTCATGTTGTAGTAGTGGTGATTATATCGATATTACACTCGTTGTGAAACTAGGTACGTATGTACTACGTACGAGACGAGCGAGACTAGCGGAACGGAACGTAACGTAGCGTAGCGCGATACTGAATGAACGCGCTCTACACGGATCGTGTCATATTTATACAGAAACGTACCGTCTCCGGGGGTGAGGCGCGGCGCGCGCGAGTGTGGGGAGGGGAGGGGGGGGGGGGGGGGCTTTTGGCTTGTTATTTATTTCGTATTCCATTTATTTGTCTCGCTCGCTACCTAACTATTTAAAATTTGTAAAAAAAAACAAAAATAACATATAAAATAAATTATGTAGCTAACTATGTACCTATATACACTTATGTAGGTAATTTTAAGTAAGTAAGTTCCTACCTATATCAATCTATCTAGACATAGATAGATCTAGCTTACAAATAATAATAATAATAATAATAATTTTTTGTCAATCACATTACAGACACAGTGGATGACGCATGCACCGCCACGAGAGCCTCCAGCAGCTTGCCGGTTGAGTGAGGAGATACAGCTTCCGAGAGCCGGCTACATATTAGATTCATGAGATTAAAATTTATGTACTTAAGTAAGTAATTAAGTAACGAAGCTAAGTAACATATTTTTTTTAGACATAGATACATACATACATACATACATACATACATACGTACTTAAACTTCACTAGTAGGGTATACATATACGGGGTGGAAAAAATCCATGGGCCCTGGAGGGGAACTTGTTTAAATCCTTTAGTTAGCTTGTTTTAATGAAAAGAAACAATATTCAAATAATTTTTTGAATTATTCATTGCTTCGATACCCGGGTGAGTGAGACAGGCGAATTTTAGAAGATATTTGAATGCAGTTTTGCATTCAAAGTGCATATTCAAAAAAAAATAATGTTTCCTTTTCGATTTGAAGTACTTCCTGTATATTATGTTACAGGTAGGCGCAGGAGGACGATCTGCATGTATGAAACTTTCATAATGCTGCAGTAGTCAAGCATTATATGTATATAGAAATATGTGCGGCCCTGAAAAGGGCCTTTTTTTTGTTTGTATGTTATCCACGTGCCCGTTCCGTCGTGTTATATTATCAACAACAACAACGATACAGGCGCGACACAGCACAGCAAGCGGCGGCGGCTCACAGCTTAGGCGCGCTCTCCCCTGATCCTGCGCGCGAGCTGTATGTCCTTGGGCATGATGGTGACACGTTTAGCGTGTATAGCGCACAGGTTGGTGTCCTCAAAGAGGCCGACCAGGTAAGCCTCGCTGGCCTCCTGGAGAGCCATCACGGCGGAACTCTGGAAACGCAGATCGGTCTTGAAATCCTGAGCGATCTCACGCACGAGACGCTGGAACGGCAGCTTGCGGATCAACAGTTCGGTACTCTTCTGGTAACGACGGATCTCGCGAAGGGCCACGGTGCCGGGCCTGTAGCGATGGGGCTTCTTCACGCCACCCGTGGCGGGCGCGCTCTTGCGGGCCGCCTTGGTGGCCAGCTGTTTACGCGGAGCCTTACCACCGGTAGACTTACGAGCGGTTTGCTTGGTACGAGCCATATTTATTTAGTTATATTAATAAAACAGAAACACTCAAAAACCGAAACGAACCGAACCGAATGAACGGAGCGGACGAAGCGCGCGCGACCGGATGAGAGTCAATGAATGAATGAAACGCGGCTGCCAAAGTTCGCCTCTATTTATAGTAGACAGAACGAGCGCACACACACACACACACACACGAGCTGCTAGAGAGAGAGACGGCTATAGCATGTACTCACTCACTGCGCCGCACCGTATATATTCTATTCTATTATAACATTAATTTCTAAACTAACTAACTAACTAATGTACCTATTTGAATTGAACATCATCGAATTTAAATGGTAATAAACAGGTACCTAAGGTAAGGTACCTAATCAGTGAAATGAAAATAACACCGTTTATTAAATGTGTGCAAACAGTACAAGCGGCGGCACTTATATTATTATATACTTAGGTATTCATTAGTTATTACTCAATTGTTCGAAGCAGGTAAGGATTTATTTAGGTAGGTAGGTAGGTAGGTAGGTAACGAGGAGAATAATATGTCAATAATCAGCCGTCTTCTTGTAGTTTTAATAATAATAATAATTTTTTTTTATAAAAAAATATATAAAAAAAAACCTCTCCATCATACATTGGTATTATACATTGCATTCATTCATTCATCAATTGTAATACTGTAAGTGTAAAAACCTATAGAATAAGATAGATTGTTGTACTTAATTATTATTCATTCGCACATAGTGTGTGTGTATGTATTTATTTAATATTTATTATATTTTTTATGTAATATATATACTACCCACCCTCCTACCTCGCACTGTTATTTAATTTTATAAGAAATAAAATTATATACTGTGGACTGTGGACATGGTCGTTGAGAGAAACATAATTATATTATACAGATAGCAATTTGTGGCCCTGAAAAGGGCCTTTTTGTTTCGATGAACACACAAAAACATGCGTGCACACAGGCCGGCGGCGGCGGCGGCGGCGGCTCTCACTTGGAGCTAGTGTACTTGGTGACCGCCTTGGTGCCTTCACTGACGGCGTGCTTGGCGAGCTCGCCGGGCAGCAGGAGCCTCACGGAAGTCTGCACCTCCCTGGACGTGATCGTCGAACGCTTGTTGTAGTGGGCGAGACGGGAGGCCTCCGCGGCGATACGTTCGAAAATGTCGTTCACGAACGAGTTCATGATAGACATGGCCTTGCTGGAGATGCCGGTGTCGGGGTGGACCTGTTTCAGCACCTTGTAGATGTAAATGGCGTAGCTCTCCTTCCTCTTGTGCTTCTTCTTTTTCTTGTCTGTCTTAGATATGTTCTTCTGGGCCTTGCCGGATTTCTTGGCGGCCTTACCGCTAGTTTTGGGCGGCATCACGATAGGATAGATACGATAGAGACGATATGCTAACTAAACGAAACGACTGACTGACTGACAAGACAGACTAGTCTGGCAGGCAGCGGGCGGAGCGTCTGGTGAAAATTTTCAATTTCATATGGTACATATCCGATCGGACGTATCGCAAGTGGCGCAGTGCAACACGCGCAAGTGGCGCAGTGCAACACGATATTACGCGACCAATGGGAGCGCCGCTCGTAGCGCTCGGTTACCTCTCTTTCTAGCGCGACAAACGCACGGCGCGGCGCGGCGCGGCGCGGCGCGGCGCGCCTCGCGTCGGTTGGTTATTTATTTACCTAATTAAGGTGTAGCTGGTGGATCATCCATCCCAATTTCGACGGGAGTACAATAAATAACCTCTCATATTATTTATATAACGCTTATTATATAAATAATATTGGTGTATGATAAACATCTCCTAAATAGATAGGTACAGACAGATAACCTGGTTGGTACTTCGGAGGGATGATCCAGCTACATTACATTACATACGGGGGGGGGACAAAGGTAATTTAAATTTTTCATATCATTAGTGCACCGGTGACGACCACCAAGCCACCATCGACATAATTATCTATATAAATCGCACCATCATACTGTCACTATATTTATGTACGTAACGTACATCATGCCTACGCACGCACCTACCTAATATAGTAGTGCAGTACCTAACTAAAAGTTTAAAAACGCTTAATTGCATTGCATTCACATTCATTAATCTATTATTGTTAATTATATTATTATTATTAACCGTCACAATTAGGTAAGTAAGTTAAATTAAATAAGTATATATTTTTGTTGGGTTCATTCAATTGGTATGTATGTATTTAATATATGTAGGTAGGTATCTGTATGTATGTATGTGTGTATGTATGTATGCATGCATGCATGCATGCATGCATTTATGAACTTACGGGACATAATCATCTGTTTTGAATTGAAACTTTACTCTTTGTACAGAGATAATTTCGAATCGTATTGCGGCCCTGAAAAGGGCCTTTTTAATGTGATTTATAATCTCCAAAAACCATTAGAACAAACATCCACTCGAAAACGGGCGGGCGGAGTTGTAGGTAGGCGGGTGGGAGATTGCTTAAGCCTTCTTCTCGGTCTTCTTGGGCAACAGCACAGCCTGGATGTTCGGCAGCACGCCACCCTGAGCGATGGTAACGCCCGAGAGGAGCTTGTTCAACTCCTCGTCGTTACGTATGGCGAGCTGAAGATGCCTCGGGATGATTCTGGTCTTCTTGTTGTCGCGAGCCGCGTTGCCGGCCAACTCGAGCACTTCAGCCGCAAGGTATTCCATCACGGCGGCCAAGTACACGGGCGCACCGGCACCGACGCGCTCAGCATAGTTGCCCTTACGGAGCAACCTGTGTATACGTCCCACGGGAAATTGGAGACCAGCACGCGCCGAACGTGACTTAACCTTCCCCTTGACTTTGCCACCTTTGCCGCGTCCGGACATGGCGAGATGAGAGTTTGAGAGAACGAACGATATAAAAAAATGTACGCGCGAAGTGACCGCACGTACTGAGTACCGTAGCGACTGTATGAGAATCGTGATCGTTTCACAATGCCCGGTATATTTATACGGACTCGTCGTATTCGCAGTGGTGGGGTGCGCAGCGAGCGGGAGCGCGCGCGCGCGGGCGCGGGCGCGCGCTCGCGGGGGCCGGCGGAGCGGGGCGCGCGCGACACAGACTGAGACTGGACTGAGGATTATGCTAATTATTTATAATATACCTATTTACCTATTTATAATTTGTGTTCTCTCTATTACATAGAAGGCAAGGGGAACTAATGCCCATACCAATAATGCCATGTCTTAGTATTATTATTTTTTTACTTCTGCAACTCTAATGGATTGAATTTGGATGAAAGTCTCCATGATACTCAACGTTTTTCACATTAAATTGTACACATCAACACCATATACCATACACCATATACATTTACATACATAATGTATACGCATGCACATACATGTGTGTCGGTCGGGCTTCCGTGTAAGAGATCTAATTCTATACGATTTAATACTTCAGAATTTAGAATAGAGCGCTGTGTGTTGTGTGCGTGTGTGCGTGTGTGCGTGTGTGCTTTTGTTTTTGTTTGTTTGTTAGTTTATATAGTGAATAAATGAATGAATTGGGAACAATCTGCCGTATATGAAACTCGCTTTTTGTCCTGTTCGGACATATTTTTCGGAAATATGTGTTAGCCCTGAAAAGGGCTTTTTTACAAATTTGTTGCGCGTTGGTTGGTTTGGTGGTTGTGGTGGGTACGATAATAATTCCTCCCTTCGACCGCCACCGCGCGCCGAATAGCGACGACGACGACGACGGCGACCACGGCGGCGACCGACACAACAACAACAACAACAACAACAAGCAGCAGCAGCAGCAGCGGCACCGACACAACGAGCTCGCCCCATTCTGTATGCATCTGCGCGTGTGTACAACGTACGTAACGTATGTAGGTAGTTGGTACGTACGTACGTACGTACGTACGTACTCACTCAACAACAACAGCCAGCGGCAGCAGCTCGTCCGTCTAGTCACACCACACACGCACACACTTGTTGTTTACTTCTTGCCGGCGGCTGGTTTCTTGGCGGCCGGCTTCGATTTGGGCGTCGCGGCGGCCTTCTTCGGCTTGGGAGCTTTAGGCTTCTTGGTGGGCGGCTTCGCGGTCTTTTTCGCCTTTGGCGCGGCTGCCGCGCTCTTCGCCTTCGCTCCACCGGCAGCAGCCTTCTTGGCGGCCGGCTTCTTCTTGGCGGCGGCTGCCTTCTTGTCCTTAGCGGCCGCCGAGCCGGAGGAGGATTTAGACTTGCTCGGCGACGCGGCGGCGGCGGCGGCGGCGGCGCCCTTCTTCGCCTTCGCCGCGGCCGCGGCGGACTTCTTGGGCTTCGCGGAGGCGGCGGGCTTCTTGCTCGCGGCCGGTTTCTTCGCGGCGGCCGATTTAGATTTAGACTCGAGCTTGAACGACCCGGACGCTCCCTTGCCCTTGGTCTGGATCAACGCGCCCGATTCGACGGCGCTCTTCAGATATTTCCTTATGAACGGAGCCAACTTCTCAGCGTCCACCTTGTACTGGGCCGCTATATATTTCTTGATCGCCTGCAGGGATGAGCCGCTGCGCTCCTTCAGCTCCATTATGGCGTTGTTCACCATTTCCGACGTCTTCGGATGGGTCGGTTTAGCTTTGGGCTTCTTAGCGCCACCGCTCGCGGCAGCTTTCGGCTTCTTCGCCGGAGTTGCGGGGGCGGGTGCTTCGGACGCGACAGCTGTATCGGCCATTGTGTTGTTTTGTTTTGTTTTGATTAAATGAATGAATATATATATAAGACGAGCGAAGGAAGAGAGACGAGAAAATTTGTATCAGTAACTTATTAACACTGTATGTATGTATGTATGTTGAACACAGATACACAGTAGATGGCGCGACAGTAGAACGAGAGATACGGGCACGTGAGGCTATACCGTAAGGAGAACCTGCATGTCGCTCGACGTTTTCTCGTATGAACGCTAAGAAGTTTTCACTAACATCTATCTGAAAATAATTAATTTGATCAATAAACAATGTGTTAAACAAACGCGTTGACGGTTCACCGTGTTCGTTTATAGTGTTATAGCATTATCGTATCGCTCCTCGCGCACAGTGCGGTGTGTATCGTGCGAGAGAGGCATTTATTTAGACCATTGTGCGCCTAGGTTAGCTGGGGGCTCGTTTAAAAGTGATTTTTCAATATTATAATCGATAGTGAGGTCGCTTTTCTCGCTTCCGGTGAACAGGTGATATCCGTAGCGTCGTGTGCAAAAAATATTATCAGATATTAGTACGTTTGCTAGTGGAAAATATGTACGTTAGCACAGCCGTCGTAAAACACATCACGTTCAACGTGTCGTATCACTATGAGCATTGCTATGCTATTTAACAAACAGTGAACGTACTCTGTGTATTTTTTATTAGTTAACACAAATGAATAATATAATTTATGCGATGCTAATATATATGACGATATATCTCGGTGCGAGATTTATGTATGTAAGCCACATAAAAAACAATATATATGCGACCGCTCGCAACGCAACGCAATCGCTCGCGGTCTCGGCTCCTCTATTCGAATCGAACGAACGAACGTCTGGTTAGCTAAAATATATATAGTATTTTAAATGCTTTTTCTTTTCTTTTTTTTTTTACAAAATACTTTTAATTGGGCCCAGCTGTATACTAACGATAAATATCTATATATATTTATTTATTATTATATTTATTAGCGTATAAGCCCTATGTCATTTGTGACGTGTGCATGATCAGCAGAGAAGCAAAAAGCAACCCACTAAGGATAGGATAAAATAAATTATGACTAGACTAAAAATAACTTTGCATGAATATCAGGATCGGGCAGGGGTAGGTAGGTAGGGTACCTACCTATATAGACAGATAGATAGTTTTAGGTAGGCAACTTAGAAATGATAATAATAATAATTATATCGATACCCATTGTAGTCAAATTGTTATAAGCCAATGGGAATGAATATATTGATCCTACATGTATTATGTTATATGTATGTAAGGTGTACTTTTAGTGATTACAATTAATCCTAGGTAAAATCAGGACGAAACGTGTCGATTGAAACATTCATTTCATTCATATTATAATAATGATCAACGAAACTAGTGCGGCCCTGAAAAGGGCCTTTTTTTGTTTGTGGTCGGTTGGTGCGCCGCGCCGCCTGTCCATGTTGCCGGCACGGTGTGTGTGACAACACGGGCTGATTACGCGGTGTTCCTCCTCCTCCTGTGTTTAACCTCCGAAACCGTACAGGGTGCGGCCCTGGCGTTTCAGAGCGTACACGACGTCCATGGCGGTGACGGTCTTCCTCTTGGCGTGCTCTGTGTAAGTGACCGCGTCACGGATCACGTTCTCGAGGAACACCTTGAGCACACCGCGAGTCTCCTCGTATATAAGACCGGAGATACGCTTGACGCCACCTCTGCGGGCGAGACGACGGATCGCGGGCTTCGTGATACCCTGGATGTTATCACGCAGAACTTTCCTGTGACGCTTGGCTCCACCTTTTCCGAGCCCCTTGCCTCCCTTACCGCGACCGGTCATGTTGTAGTAGTGGTGATTATATCGATATTACACTCGTTGTGAAACTAGGTACGTATGTACTACGTACGAGACGAGCGAGACTAGCGGAACGGAACGTAACGTAGCGTAGCGCGATACTGAATGAACGCGCTCTACACGGATCGTGTCATATTTATACAGAAACGTACCGTCTCCGGGGGTGAGGCGCGGCGCGCGCGAGTGTGGGGAGGGGAGGGGGGGGGGGGGGGGCTTTTGGCTTGTTATTTATTTCGTATTCCATTTATTTGTCTCGCTCGCTACCTAACTATTTAAAATTTGTAAAAAAAAACAAAAATAACATATAAAATAAATTATGTAGCTAACTATGTACCTATATACACTTATGTAGGTAATTTTAAGTAAGTAAGTTCCTACCTATATCAATCTATCTAGACATAGATAGATCTAGCTTACAAATAATAATAATAATAATAATAATTTTTTGTCAATCACATTACAGACACAGTGGATGACGCATGCACCGCCACGAGAGCCTCCAGCAGCTTGCCGGTTGAGTGAGGAGATACAGCTTCCGAGAGCCGGCTACATATTAGATTCATGAGATTAAAATTTATGTACTTAAGTAAGTAATTAAGTAACGAAGCTAAGTAACATATTTTTTTTAGACATAGATACATACATACATACATACATACATACATACGTACTTAAACTTCACTAGTAGGGTATACATATACGGGGTGGAAAAAATCCATGGGCCCTGGAGGGGAACTTGTTTAAATCCTTTAGTTAGCTTGTTTTAATGAAAAGAAACAATATTCAAATAATTTTTTGAATTATTCATTGCTTCGATACCCGGGTGAGTGAGACAGGCGAATTTTAGAAGATATTTGAATGCAGTTTTGCATTCAAAGTGCATATTCAAAAAAAAATAATGTTTCCTTTTCGATTTGAAGTACTTCCTGTATATTATGTTACAGGTAGGCGCAGGAGGACGATCTGCATGTATGAAACTTTCATAATGCTGCAGTAGTCAAGCATTATATGTATATAGAAATATGTGCGGCCCTGAAAAGGGCCTTTTTTTTGTTTGTATGTTATCCACGTGCCCGTTCCGTCGTGTTATATTATCAACAACAACAACGATACAGGCGCGACACAGCACAGCAAGCGGCGGCGGCTCACAGCTTAGGCGCGCTCTCCCCTGATCCTGCGCGCGAGCTGTATGTCCTTGGGCATGATGGTGACACGTTTAGCGTGTATAGCGCACAGGTTGGTGTCCTCAAAGAGGCCGACCAGGTAAGCCTCGCTGGCCTCCTGGAGAGCCATCACGGCGGAACTCTGGAAACGCAGATCGGTCTTGAAATCCTGAGCGATCTCACGCACGAGACGCTGGAACGGCAGCTTGCGGATCAACAGTTCGGTACTCTTCTGGTAACGACGGATCTCGCGAAGGGCCACGGTGCCGGGCCTGTAGCGATGGGGCTTCTTCACGCCACCCGTGGCGGGCGCGCTCTTGCGGGCCGCCTTGGTGGCCAGCTGTTTACGCGGAGCCTTACCACCGGTAGACTTACGAGCGGTTTGCTTGGTACGAGCCATATTTATTTAGTTATATTAATAAAACAGAAACACTCAAAAACCGAAACGAACCGAACCGAATGAACGGAGCGGACGAAGCGCGCGCGACCGGATGAGAGTCAATGAATGAATGAAACGCGGCTGCCAAAGTTCGCCTCTATTTATAGTAGACAGAACGAGCGCACACACACACACACACACACGAGCTGCTAGAGAGAGAGACGGCTATAGCATGTACTCACTCACTGCGCCGCACCGTATATATTCTATTCTATTATAACATTAATTTCTAAACTAACTAACTAACTAATGTACCTATTTGAATTGAACATCATCGAATTTAAATGGTAATAAACAGGTACCTAAGGTAAGGTACCTAATCAGTGAAATGAAAATAACACCGTTTATTAAATGTGTGCAAACAGTACAAGCGGCGGCACTTATATTATTATATACTTAGGTATTCATTAGTTATTACTCAATTGTTCGAAGCAGGTAAGGATTTATTTAGGTAGGTAGGTAGGTAGGTAGGTAACGAGGAGAATAATATGTCAATAATCAGCCGTCTTCTTGTAGTTTTAATAATAATAATAATTTTTTTTTATAAAAAAATATATAAAAAAAAACCTCTCCATCATACATTGGTATTATACATTGCATTCATTCATTCATCAATTGTAATACTGTAAGTGTAAAAACCTATAGAATAAGATAGATTGTTGTACTTAATTATTATTCATTCGCACATAGTGTGTGTGTATGTATTTATTTAATATTTATTATATTTTTTATGTAATATATATACTACCCACCCTCCTACCTCGCACTGTTATTTAATTTTATAAGAAATAAAATTATATACTGTGGACTGTGGACATGGTCGTTGAGAGAAACATAATTATATTATACAGATAGCAATTTGTGGCCCTGAAAAGGGCCTTTTTGTTTCGATGAACACACAAAAACATGCGTGCACACAGGCCGGCGGCGGCGGCGGCGGCGGCTCTCACTTGGAGCTAGTGTACTTGGTGACCGCCTTGGTGCCTTCACTGACGGCGTGCTTGGCGAGCTCGCCGGGCAGCAGGAGCCTCACGGAAGTCTGCACCTCCCTGGACGTGATCGTCGAACGCTTGTTGTAGTGGGCGAGACGGGAGGCCTCCGCGGCGATACGTTCGAAAATGTCGTTCACGAACGAGTTCATGATAGACATGGCCTTGCTGGAGATGCCGGTGTCGGGGTGGACCTGTTTCAGCACCTTGTAGATGTAAATGGCGTAGCTCTCCTTCCTCTTGTGCTTCTTCTTTTTCTTGTCTGTCTTAGATATGTTCTTCTGGGCCTTGCCGGATTTCTTGGCGGCCTTACCGCTAGTTTTGGGCGGCATCACGATAGGATAGATACGATAGAGACGATATGCTAACTAAACGAAACGACTGACTGACTGACAAGACAGACTAGTCTGGCAGGCAGCGGGCGGAGCGTCTGGTGAAAATTTTCAATTTCATATGGTACATATCCGATCGGACGTATCGCAAGTGGCGCAGTGCAACACGATATTACGCGACCAATGGGAGCGCCGCTCGTAGCGCTCGGTTACCTCTCTTTCTAGCGCGACAAACGCACGGCGCGGCGCGGCGCGGCGCGGCGCGGCGCGGCGCGGCGCGGCGCGGCGCGGCGCGTCGCGTCGGTTGGTTATTTATTTACCTAATTAAGGTGTAGCTGGTGGATCATCCATCCCAATTTCGACGGGAGTACAATAAATAACCTCTCATATTATTTATATAACGCTTATTATATAAATAATATTGGTGTATGATAAACATCTCCTAAATAGATAGGTACAGACAGATAACCTGGTTGGTACTTCGGAGGGATGATCCAGCTACATTACATTACATACGGGGGGGGGACAAAGGTAATTTAAATTTTTCATATCATTAGTGCACCGGTGACGACCACCAAGCCACCATCGACATAATTATCTATATAAATCGCACCATCATACTGTCACTATATTTATGTACGTAACGTACATCATGCCTACGCACGCACCTACCTAATATAGTAGTGCAGTACCTAACTAAAAGTTTAAAAACGCTTAATTGCATTGCATTCACATTCATTAATCTATTATTGTTAATTATATTATTATTATTAACCGTCACAATTAGGTAAGTAAGTTAAATTAAATAAGTATATATTTTTGTTGGGTTCATTCAATTGGTATGTATGTATTTAATATATGTAGGTAGGTATCTGTATGTATGTATGTGTGTATGTATGTATGCATGCATGCATGCATGCATGCATTTATGAACTTACGGGACATAATCATCTGTTTTGAATTGAAACTTTACTCTTTGTACAGAGATAATTTCGAATCGTATTGCGGCCCTGAAAAGGGCCTTTTTAATGTGATTTATAATCTCCAAAAACCATTAGAACAAACATCCACTCGAAAACGGGCGGGCGGAGTTGTAGGTAGGCGGGTGGGAGATTGCTTAAGCCTTCTTCTCGGTCTTCTTGGGCAACAGCACAGCCTGGATGTTCGGCAGCACGCCACCCTGAGCGATGGTAACGCCCGAGAGGAGCTTGTTCAACTCCTCGTCGTTACGTATGGCGAGCTGAAGATGCCTCGGGATGATTCTGGTCTTCTTGTTGTCGCGAGCCGCGTTGCCGGCCAACTCGAGCACTTCAGCCGCAAGGTATTCCATCACGGCGGCCAAGTACACGGGCGCACCGGCACCGACGCGCTCAGCATAGTTGCCCTTACGGAGCAACCTGTGTATACGTCCCACGGGAAATTGGAGACCAGCACGCGCCGAACGTGACTTAACCTTCCCCTTGACTTTGCCACCTTTGCCGCGTCCGGACATGGCGAGATGAGAGTTTGAGAGAACGAACGATATAAAAAAATGTACGCGCGAAGTGACCGCACGTACTGAGTACCGTAGCGACTGTATGAGAATCGTGATCGTTTCACAATGCCCGGTATATTTATACGGACTCGTCGTATTCGCAGTGGTGGGGTGCGCAGCGAGCGGGAGCGCGCGCGCGCGGGCGCGGGCGCGCGCTCGCGGGGGCCGGCGGAGCGGGGCGCGCGCGACACAGACTGAGACTGGACTGAGGATTATGCTAATTATTTATAATATACCTATTTACCTATTTATAATTTGTGTTCTCTCTATTACATAGAAGGCAAGGGGAACTAATGCCCATACCAATAATGCCATGTCTTAGTATTATTATTTTTTTACTTCTGCAACTCTAATGGATTGAATTTGGATGAAAGTCTCCATGATACTCAACGTTTTTCACATTAAATTGTACACATCAACACCATATACCATACACCATATACATTTACATACATAATGTATACGCATGCACATACATGTGTGTCGGTCGGGCTTCCGTGTAAGAGATCTAATTCTATACGATTTAATACTTCAGAATTTAGAATAGAGCGCTGTGTGTTGTGTGCGTGTGTGCGTGTGTGCGTGTGTGCTTTTGTTTTTGTTTGTTTGTTAGTTTATATAGTGAATAAATGAATGAATTGGGAACAATCTGCCGTATATGAAACTCGCTTTTTGTCCTGTTCGGACATATTTTTCGGAAATATGTGTTAGCCCTGAAAAGGGCTTTTTTACAAATTTGTTGCGCGTTGGTTGGTTTGGTGGTTGTGGTGGGTACGATAATAATTCCTCCCTTCGACCGCCACCGCGCGCCGAATAGCGACGACGACGACGACGGCGACCACGGCGGCGACCGACACAACAACAACAACAACAACAACAAGCAGCAGCAGCAGCAGCGGCACCGACACAACGAGCTCGCCCCATTCTGTATGCATCTGCGCGTGTGTACAACGTACGTAACGTATGTAGGTAGTTGGTACGTACGTACGTACGTACGTACGTACTCACTCAACAACAACAGCCAGCGGCAGCAGCTCGTCCGTCTAGTCACACCACACACGCACACACTTGTTGTTTACTTCTTGCCGGCGGCTGGTTTCTTGGCGGCCGGCTTCGATTTGGGCGTCGCGGCGGCCTTCTTCGGCTTGGGAGCTTTAGGCTTCTTGGTGGGCGGCTTCGCGGTCTTTTTCGCCTTTGGCGCGGCTGCCGCGCTCTTCGCCTTCGCTCCACCGGCAGCAGCCTTCTTGGCGGCCGGCTTCTTCTTGGCGGCGGCTGCCTTCTTGTCCTTAGCGGCCGCCGAGCCGGAGGAGGATTTAGACTTGCTCGGCGACGCGGCGGCGGCGGCGGCGGCGGCGCCCTTCTTCGCCTTCGCCGCGGCCGCGGCGGACTTCTTGGGCTTCGCGGAGGCGGCGGGCTTCTTGCTCGCGGCCGGTTTCTTCGCGGCGGCCGATTTAGATTTAGACTCGAGCTTGAACGACCCGGACGCTCCCTTGCCCTTGGTCTGGATCAACGCGCCCGATTCGACGGCGCTCTTCAGATATTTCCTTATGAACGGAGCCAACTTCTCAGCGTCCACCTTGTACTGGGCCGCTATATATTTCTTGATCGCCTGCAGGGATGAGCCGCTGCGCTCCTTCAGCTCCATTATGGCGTTGTTCACCATTTCCGACGTCTTCGGATGGGTCGGTTTAGCTTTGGGCTTCTTAGCGCCACCGCTCGCGGCAGCTTTCGGCTTCTTCGCCGGAGTTGCGGGGGCGGGTGCTTCGGACGCGACAGCTGTATCGGCCATTGTGTTGTTTTGTTTTGTTTTGATTAAATGAATGAATATATATATAAGACGAGCGAAGGAAGAGAGACGAGAAAATTTGTATCAGTAACTTATTAACACTGTATGTATGTATGTATGTTGAACACAGATACACAGTAGATGGCGCGACAGTAGAACGAGAGATACGGGCACGTGAGGCTATACCGTAAGGAGAACCTGCATGTCGCTCGACGTTTTCTCGTATGAACGCTAAGAAGTTTTCACTAACATCTATCTGAAAATAATTAATTTGATCAATAAACAATGTGTTAAACAAACGCGTTGACGGTTCACCGTGTTCGTTTATAGTGTTATAGCATTATCGTATCGCTCCTCGCGCACAGTGCGGTGTGTATCGTGCGAGAGAGGCATTTATTTAGACCATTGTGCGCCTAGGTTAGCTGGGGGCTCGTTTAAAAGTGATTTTTCAATATTATAATCGATAGTGAGGTCGCTTTTCTCGCTTCCGGTGAACAGGTGATATCCGTAGCGTCGTGTGCAAAAAATATTATCAGATATTAGTACGTTTGCTAGTGGAAAATATGTACGTTAGCACAGCCGTCGTAAAACACATCACGTTCAACGTGTCGTATCACTATGAGCATTGCTATGCTATTTAACAAACAGTGAACGTACTCTGTGTATTTTTTATTAGTTAACACAAATGAATAATATAATTTATGCGATGCTAATATATATGACGATATATCTCGGTGCGAGATTTATGTATGTAAGCCACATAAAAAACAATATATATGCGACCGCTCGCAACGCAACGCAATCGCTCGCGGTCTCGGCTCCTCTATTCGAATCGAACGAACGAACGTCTGGTTAGCTAAAATATATATAGTATTTTAAATGCTTTTTCTTTTCTTTTTTTTTTTACAAAATACTTTTAATTGGGCCCAGCTGTATACTAACGATAAATATCTATATATATTTATTTATTATTATATTTATTAGCGTATAAGCCCTATGTCATTTGTGACGTGTGCATGATCAGCAGAGAAGCAAAAAGCAACCCACTAAGGATAGGATAAAATAAATTATGACTAGACTAAAAATAACTTTGCATGAATATCAGGATCGGGCAGGGGTAGGTAGGTAGGGTACCTACCTATATAGACAGATAGATAGTTTTAGGTAGGCAACTTAGAAATGATAATAATAATAATTATATCGATACCCATTGTAGTCAAATTGTTATAAGCCAATGGGAATGAATATATTGATCCTACATGTATTATGTTATATGTATGTAAGGTGTACTTTTAGTGATTACAATTAATCCTAGGTAAAATCAGGACGAAACGTGTCGATTGAAACATTCATTTCATTCATATTATAATAATGATCAACGAAACTAGTGCGGCCCTGAAAAGGGCCTTTTTTTGTTTGTGGTCGGTTGGTGCGCCGCGCCGCCTGTCCATGTTGCCGGCACGGTGTGTGTGACAACACGGGCTGATTACGCGGTGTTCCTCCTCCTCCTGTGTTTAACCTCCGAAACCGTACAGGGTGCGGCCCTGGCGTTTCAGAGCGTACACGACGTCCATGGCGGTGACGGTCTTCCTCTTGGCGTGCTCTGTGTAAGTGACCGCGTCACGGATCACGTTCTCGAGGAACACCTTGAGCACACCGCGAGTCTCCTCGTATATAAGACCGGAGATACGCTTGACGCCACCTCTGCGGGCGAGACGACGGATCGCGGGCTTCGTGATACCCTGGATGTTATCACGCAGAACTTTCCTGTGACGCTTGGCTCCACCTTTTCCGAGCCCCTTGCCTCCCTTACCGCGACCGGTCATGTTGTAGTAGTGGTGATTATATCGATATTACACTCGTTGTGAAACTAGGTACGTATGTACTACGTACGAGACGAGCGAGACTAGCGGAACGGAACGTAACGTAGCGTAGCGCGATACTGAATGAACGCGCTCTACACGGATCGTGTCATATTTATACAGAAACGTACCGTCTCCGGGGGTGAGGCGCGGCGCGCGCGAGTGTGGGGAGGGGAGGGGGGGGGGGGGGGGCTTTTGGCTTGTTATTTATTTCGTATTCCATTTATTTGTCTCGCTCGCTACCTAACTATTTAAAATTTGTAAAAAAAAACAAAAATAACATATAAAATAAATTATGTAGCTAACTATGTACCTATATACACTTATGTAGGTAATTTTAAGTAAGTAAGTTCCTACCTATATCAATCTATCTAGACATAGATAGATCTAGCTTACAAATAATAATAATAATAATAATAATTTTTTGTCAATCACATTACAGACACAGTGGATGACGCATGCACCGCCACGAGAGCCTCCAGCAGCTTGCCGGTTGAGTGAGGAGATACAGCTTCCGAGAGCCGGCTACATATTAGATTCATGAGATTAAAATTTATGTACTTAAGTAAGTAATTAAGTAACGAAGCTAAGTAACATATTTTTTTTAGACATAGATACATACATACATACATACATACATACATACGTACTTAAACTTCACTAGTAGGGTATACATATACGGGGTGGAAAAAATCCATGGGCCCTGGAGGGGAACTTGTTTAAATCCTTTAGTTAGCTTGTTTTAATGAAAAGAAACAATATGTACACGACGAATAAAAAACATAAGTGCCATATACATATAGTGTGAAATACTTAAGAAAAATTACCTTTTTGTTAATAGTTTATAGTTTAAAGTTTTTATTATTTTGTAATTAGTTTTAAGTTTTATTGAATAAAAGTATACAGCTGGATAGTTTATAGAGAGATAACATCATAAGATGTTATCTTTATTACCCGAGAGTAACATGCTAGGGCGACGCTATAAGCCCTCCTTCGCCATATCGTTCTCTCGCGAAGGAGGGCAATAGTTGCGATACCTAAGCGCGCCTATATAATAACGCAGTCTCTCTCGAACTAGGTCACACACTGATAGATACATTCTCTCTCTATGGAAATATCGTTATCGCTCTATTCGCCAAGCCAGCTCTTCCTAACAACCCTGCATTTTTATTTGAAGAACCTACCGATACTGGGCTACCTGGTGAGCATATTATTTGCAAGCCCGAGTCCCGTACATTTGCTGATCCACGTTCGAGCCGGATTATAGAAAATGCCAGTAACAAGAAGCGGGGCAGGAAGAGAACGCCCTTCCGATGAAGTACAGCCACCCATAGAAGAGAATATAGTTGAAGATGATCACTTCGCTGAACAGCCGCCGACGGAGCAGCCGGATTACCCGATCCGCCACCAAAGACCACCGGGCTCCCCGTCGGACGCGCAACAACAGCTGCCGAAGATAACTCTGAAAGAAAAATCGATCGTATCCGAACGCGCTCGTCGAATCTTTCGCGCTAAAGAGAAGATAGCGAAACTGAAGCTACAGTTGGCAGAGGCAAAGCTCGCCGCACTAGAGGCGGACGATTCCGAGGATGAAAACTCAATTTCGACAAAAGAATCCGAAGGTCAAGCAAGAGTGGCAGAGTGGTTAGAGAAGCTACCACGACCGACAAAAACATCCGAACAAATACCGAAAACCATCGAACAAACGACGATCAAACCGAAGCCGAAACTCGAAGAACAGAACATACAGCTATCCGAGTTAGCAGCAGCCATCGCCCTGGCAGCAAGACCGTCGCACTCAAACACCACACCGAAGTACATCGGAGAGCTAGCCATCTTCAACGGCTCTCATACAGAATGGCTCGCATTCAGGGCCGCATACTCGGAAACGTCTGAATATTTTTCCGACATAGAAAACACCGCGCGCTTAAGAAGAGCACTGAAAGGCAAAGCAAGAGAAGCAGTCAGCAGTCTCCTCATAACAAGCACAAGACCAACAGAAATAATGTCCGAATTAGAAACCCGATTCGGCCGCCCCGATACCATCGCACTCGCCGAAATAGACAGACTGCGCAACGTGCCACGTCCGACCGACAACCCCAGAGACATATGCCAGTTTGCCAGCAAAATAAGAAACAGTATAGCAACACTTCGAGCGCTGAACCGAACACACTACCTCTACAACCCAGAAGTAGTCAAACAAATCACCGAGAAACTTACACCGTCGCTGAGATATAGATGGTTCGACTTTTCCCGCGAACAACCGCAAGATGAACCAGACCTATTGCAACTATTCAGCTTCGTAACGAGAGAAGCAGACACTTGCGGAAAGTACGCCGAACCCGAACAAATCGTCACATCTTATCAAGAAGTACCACCGGCACGCAATACGTATAGAAACCGACCGCAACGCACACACACTACGAGTGATCACAGTGTCCGTCGCGAACATACTTGTCCAATATGTAAGCGAACGGGACACACGTCGGTTGCCGAATGCGAAAAGTTTAAAAAAGAAGATAGTAACGGTCGTTGGGAGCTTGCCAAACAACACCGACTTTGCTTCCGCTGCCTACACTTCAAGAACTTTACACACCGCTGTAAAACAAAGCCATGCGGAGAAGACAACTGTCAACGAACGCATCATTCGCTATTGCACTACACGCCATCGCAAGAAGAAAAGAAAGAGACAGAAACAGTATCAGTCGCTCACTCTCGACGCCGCTCACCACGAAGCTTCTTGAAGATCTTACCAGTACAAGTGGTTGGACCGAAAGCGACCGTCAACACCTACGCACTGCTCGACGACGGCTCTACCGTGACTCTCATCGACGCCGACGTCGCTATACAAGTCGGCGCCGGAGGGCCGGTCGAACCATTAAACATCGAAGCGATCGCCGGCACCGCAGTAAACAGATCAAACTCTCAGCGAGTCACGTTAACACTTCGAGGACAGAGTGAAGAGCACACAATCAAAGCAAGAACAATGCGAAACCTCAAGCTAGCACCGCAAGCAATCGACGCTCAAGACATACCTCAATACCGACACTTAGCAGACGTCGCCGAACTCGTTCAATACGATGAAGCCCAGCCAACAATATTGATCGGCCAAGACAACTGGGAACTGCTACTTGCTCAAGAAATACGCAGAGGAACGTCTCACCAGCCGGTAGCCTCACGCACACCGCTGGGATGGGTGCTACACGGCTCATCCACCCGTTGCTTGGGACACCACGTACACCATGTATACAGGGCGTACGAAACCGACGAGCGACTTGAAGACGCTATAAAGAAACACTTCTCACTTGAGTCGCTGATAGTACTACCGAAGACAACACGCGCCGACCCTGATGAACGTGCACTGAAAATACTTCGCGAAAACACGATAGCACTACCGGAAGGCGGCTACACTACTTCACTACTATGGAAAACTGAAGCAGTAACACTACCGAACAACTATGACTACGCTCTCACCCGACTATACAGTACAGAGAGGAAGATAGACAAGAATTCATCACTCAAACAAGAATACGAGAAACAAATCGAACAACTCATAGAAAAAAACTATGCAGAAGAAGTGGCGACCTTACCCACCACCGGCCGCACGTGGTACCTGCCTCATTTCCCCGTATTGCACCCGGCCAAACCAGGAAAAGTCCGACCTGTGTTTGACGCCGCCGCCAGAACGAAAGGAACAGCGCTGAACGATCACCTACTGTCAGGGCCCGACCTACTGAAGTCACTACCCGGGGTCTTGATGAGGTTCCGACAACATCGAGTGGCAGTCGCAGCCGACATTCAAGAGATGTTTCTTCGTATAAAAATACGCGAAGAAGACAGAGACGCGCTACGGTTCCTCTGGCGACCACACCGGCGGGAGGGTCCCCCCCGCGAGTATCGCATGAAGTCAGTTATATTCGGCGCCGCCAGTTCTCCGTGTACTGCGTTATACGTCAAAAATTATAATGCCGAAAAATACAGAGAAGAGTACCCTGACGCTGCCGACGCCATTATCCATCACCACTACATGGATGACTACCTCCAGAGCTTCAGAACCGAACAAGAAGCACTTCGCATAACACAAGAAGTACGCATCGTACATGAAAAGGCCAATTTTCACCTGAGAAAGTGGTCATCAAACAGCAATGAAATTAGAAAAATACATCGTAACGAAGAAACTACAGTTCGTGACGTCACGCTAGAACACAACGACACCGAGAAGATTTTGGGCCTCATATGGAACCCTATCGCAGACACTTTAAGCTTCAACTTGAACTTCACTCGAATACAAACATCGATCTCCGACGACAACCAAGTACCGACAAAACGAGAAGCTCTACGCACCGTAATGTCTCTGTTCGACCCGTTAGGACTAGCGTCGCCCGTCACAATACAAGCTAAACAACTATTACAAGAAGCTTGGCGACTTGGTACCGGGTGGGACGAACAGCTGCCCGCGCCGCTCTCAGAAAAGTGGACCGACTGGCTGCGCGAACTTAAGAAGCTAAGAGATGTCAACATACCTCGCTGTCACACTAACTACAGTCAAGCCAACAGAAGAGAACTACATACGTTCGTCGACGCTAGCCAGAGCGCCTACGCGGCCGCCGTATACTGGAAAACAGAAGAAAACGGCGAGAGTCACGTTACGCTCGCGGCCGCACGAGCCCGAGTCGCGCCACTCAAACTAACATCGATACCAAGATTAGAATTACAAGCCGCCGTGCTGGGCTGCCGTCTAGCCCACACCGTCGCCGAAGAGTATCAAATAAAACCCGACCGAAGATACTACTGGAGCGATTCAAGAACTGTGTTGGCGTGGTTACGCGCCGGCCCACGCGCCTTCAAAACTTTCGTCGCCCACCGCGTAGCCGAAATAGAAGAGGAAACACACGCAAACGAATGGCTATGGGTACCGACGCGCCACAACGTAGCCGACGACGCCACCAGAGGCGTCCCTCTCGACTTCAACGAAAAACACCGCTGGTTTACAGGGCCCGCTTTCCTATACAGCCCGCCCGAGCAATGGCCAGTTGAAAACAAAGACGAAAACATCGAGATAAGCGAAGAACGCATACATGTCGTTTGCAAACGCGACAATAAAATAGTGAATGCTCTACCGGACGTACGACGCTTCTCTTCATGGCTCCGCCTAATAAGAGCCTCAGCACGAGTACTTCAAACTATCGACATACTGCGCGAGTCAACAACGAAATCACATAGTGAAAATGTTCACTATAAAAGGACGCTTCAGAACAAAGAAAACGACCCCGAATGGAAAAGGACGCCTCATAATAGGGACGCTACGAAACCGACGCCGCGAACTGTGACACCGTCGAGACTCGAACCCAGACCTCTACAAGCAGAGTACATGATACGCGCTGAACAGCTGTGGACGCGCGCCTCGCAAGAAGAATCGTTCACCGAAGAAATAACTGCATTACGTAAACAAAACCAAGTACCTAAAGACAGCCGTTTACGACACTTAGCTGTGAAACTCGATATCGACTTCATTATCAAGCTGAAATCAAGAATAGCCGCCGCCGCAGAGATAACCGAACAACAGAAAAGCCCACCTGTGTTAGACGGCGACCACTTATACACTCGCCTCTACATAAGTTGGGTACATAAGAAGTTACATCACGGCGGCGTAGAAACAGTAATGAATGAAGTGAGACAACACTATTGGATACTACGAGCTCGGCCTACAGTAAGAAGCATCGTGAAACAATGTCAAGTTTGTCGACTTCGTCGCGCCGTCGCCTCTGTACCACCAACAGGGGACCACCCAGCGAGCCGCCTTGCACACCACCATAGGCCCTTCACACATACGGGCTTGGACTACTTCGGACCACTAAGTGTCACCGTGGGCCGACAACATCATAAACGATACGTGGCGTTGTTTACATGCTTAACAACGCGAGCCGTACACTTAGAACTCGCAGCATCGCTATCTACCGATTCAGCAATTCAAGCTTTACGACGCATGATGACGCGCCGGGGACGACCCACCGAGATCTGGTCCGACAATGGGACCAACTTACGTGGGGCCGACGCAGAGTTACAACGAGCCGCAATAAACGCGAGTCGTGAAGAGGCCGCGAACCGTTTCATACGCTGGCGCTACATAAGTCCCGGGGCGCCGTTCATGGGTGGTGCCTGGGAACGTTTAGTACGTTCAGTCAAGACAGCGCTGGCCACCACCTTACATGAGAAGCACCCACATGAAGAAACGCTTTCGACATTGTTATGTGAAGCCGAATACACCGTAAACAGTCGTCCGTTAACACACGTCTCTGTTGAAAATGAAGACGAAGAGGCCCTGACCCCCAACCACTTCTTGCTTGGGGGGTCAGGCAACCTGCAGCAGCCGGGGAGCTTCACTGACACCGACATCGCTAGCAAGCACCACTGGAAGCAAGCGCAACGCCTCGCCGATATATTTTGGACCAGGTGGCTGAAAGAGTACCTGCCGGACCTCCAATACCGGCGGGAGCCCTACGGCCACGGCGACCCGCTACGCATCGGCGACTTAGTCCTCGTCGCCGATTCCAACTTACCTCGCAACACATGGCCGCGGGGTAAAGTTATAGAAGTATACCCCGGGCGCGACGGTGTGACGCGAACAGCTGATATCAAGACAAAGAACGGCGTTTTAAGAAGGCCCACTAAGCGCTTAGTCGTACTTCCGACGACCCCCACTTACCAGGAGCCAGTCGTCGTGTCACCGGGAATAGCTGCAGCAACTAGTCCATCGCTGCACGGCGGGAGAAATGTACACGACGAATAAAAAACATAAGTGCCATATACATATAGTGTGAAATACTTAAGAAAAATTACCTTTTTGTTAATAGTTTATAGTTTAAAGTTTTTATTATTTTGTAATTAGTTTTAAGTTTTATTGAATAAAAGTATACAGCTGGATAGTTTATAGAGAGATAACATCATAAGATGTTATCTTTATTACCCGAGAGTAACATGCTAGGGCGACGCTATAAGCCCTCCTTCGCCATATCGTTCTCTCGCGAAGGAGGGCAATAGTTGCGATACCTAAGCGCGCCTATATAATAACGCAGTCTCTCTCGAACTAGGTCACACACTGATAGATACATTCTCTCTCTATGGAAATATCGTTATCGCTCTATTCGCCAAGCCAGCTCTTCCTAACAACCCTGCATTTTTATTTGAAGAACCTACCGATACTGGGCTACCTGGTGAGCATATTATTTGCAAGCCCGAGTCCCGTACACAATATTCAAATAATTTTTTGAATTATTCATTGCTTCGATACCCGGGTGAGTGAGACAGGCGAATTTTAGAAGATATTTGAATGCAGTTTTGCATTCAAAGTGCATATTCAAAAAAAAATAATGTTTCCTTTTCGATTTGAAGTACTTCCTGTATATTATGTTACAGGTAGGCGCAGGAGGACGATCTGCATGTATGAAACTTTCATAATGCTGCAGTAGTCAAGCATTATATGTATATAGAAATATGTGCGGCCCTGAAAAGGGCCTTTTTTTTGTTTGTATGTTATCCACGTGCCCGTTCCGTCGTGTTATATTATCAACAACAACAACGATACAGGCGCGACACAGCACAGCAAGCGGCGGCGGCTCACAGCTTAGGCGCGCTCTCCCCTGATCCTGCGCGCGAGCTGTATGTCCTTGGGCATGATGGTGACACGTTTAGCGTGTATAGCGCACAGGTTGGTGTCCTCAAAGAGGCCGACCAGGTAAGCCTCGCTGGCCTCCTGGAGAGCCATCACGGCGGAACTCTGGAAACGCAGATCGGTCTTGAAATCCTGAGCGATCTCACGCACGAGACGCTGGAACGGCAGCTTGCGGATCAACAGTTCGGTACTCTTCTGGTAACGACGGATCTCGCGAAGGGCCACGGTGCCGGGCCTGTAGCGATGGGGCTTCTTCACGCCACCCGTGGCGGGCGCGCTCTTGCGGGCCGCCTTGGTGGCCAGCTGTTTACGCGGAGCCTTACCACCGGTAGACTTACGAGCGGTTTGCTTGGTACGAGCCATATTTATTTAGTTATATTAATAAAACAGAAACACTCAAAAACCGAAACGAACCGAACCGAATGAACGGAGCGGACGAAGCGCGCGCGACCGGATGAGAGTCAATGAATGAATGAAACGCGGCTGCCAAAGTTCGCCTCTATTTATAGTAGACAGAACGAGCGCACACACACACACACACACACGAGCTGCTAGAGAGAGAGACGGCTATAGCATGTACTCACTCACTGCGCCGCACCGTATATATTCTATTCTATTATAACATTAATTTCTAAACTAACTAACTAACTAATGTACCTATTTGAATTGAACATCATCGAATTTAAATGGTAATAAACAGGTACCTAAGGTAAGGTACCTAATCAGTGAAATGAAAATAACACCGTTTATTAAATGTGTGCAAACAGTACAAGCGGCGGCACTTATATTATTATATACTTAGGTATTCATTAGTTATTACTCAATTGTTCGAAGCAGGTAAGGATTTATTTAGGTAGGTAGGTAGGTAGGTAGGTAACGAGGAGAATAATATGTCAATAATCAGCCGTCTTCTTGTAGTTTTAATAATAATAATAATTTTTTTTTATAAAAAAATATATAAAAAAAAACCTCTCCATCATACATTGGTATTATACATTGCATTCATTCATTCATCAATTGTAATACTGTAAGTGTAAAAACCTATAGAATAAGATAGATTGTTGTACTTAATTATTATTCATTCGCACATAGTGTGTGTGTATGTATTTATTTAATATTTATTATATTTTTTATGTAATATATATACTACCCACCCTCCTACCTCGCACTGTTATTTAATTTTATAAGAAATAAAATTATATACTGTGGACTGTGGACATGGTCGTTGAGAGAAACATAATTATATTATACAGATAGCAATTTGTGGCCCTGAAAAGGGCCTTTTTGTTTCGATGAACACACAAAAACATGCGTGCACACAGGCCGGCGGCGGCGGCGGCGGCGGCTCTCACTTGGAGCTAGTGTACTTGGTGACCGCCTTGGTGCCTTCACTGACGGCGTGCTTGGCGAGCTCGCCGGGCAGCAGGAGCCTCACGGAAGTCTGCACCTCCCTGGACGTGATCGTCGAACGCTTGTTGTAGTGGGCGAGACGGGAGGCCTCCGCGGCGATACGTTCGAAAATGTCGTTCACGAACGAGTTCATGATAGACATGGCCTTGCTGGAGATGCCGGTGTCGGGGTGGACCTGTTTCAGCACCTTGTAGATGTAAATGGCGTAGCTCTCCTTCCTCTTGTGCTTCTTCTTTTTCTTGTCTGTCTTAGATATGTTCTTCTGGGCCTTGCCGGATTTCTTGGCGGCCTTACCGCTAGTTTTGGGCGGCATCACGATAGGATAGATACGATAGAGACGATATGCTAACTAAACGAAACGACTGACTGACTGACAAGACAGACTAGTCTGGCAGGCAGCGGGCGGAGCGTCTGGTGAAAATTTTCAATTTCATATGGTACATATCCGATCGGACGTATCGCAAGTGGCGCAGTGCAACACGATATTACGCGACCAATGGGAGCGCCGCTCGTAGCGCTCGGTTACCTCTCTTTCTAGCGCGACAAACGCACGGCGCGGCGCGGCGCGGCGCGGCGCGGCGCGGCGCGGCGCGGCGCGGCGCGGCGCGTCGCGTCGGTTGGTTATTTATTTACCTAATTAAGGTGTAGCTGGTGGATCATCCATCCCAATTTCGACGGGAGTACAATAAATAACCTCTCATATTATTTATATAACGCTTATTATATAAATAATATTGGTGTATGATAAACATCTCCTAAATAGATAGGTACAGACAGATAACCTGGTTGGTACTTCGGAGGGATGATCCAGCTACATTACATTACATACGGGGGGGGGACAAAGGTAATTTAAATTTTTCATATCATTAGTGCACCGGTGACGACCACCAAGCCACCATCGACATAATTATCTATATAAATCGCACCATCATACTGTCACTATATTTATGTACGTAACGTACATCATGCCTACGCACGCACCTACCTAATATAGTAGTGCAGTACCTAACTAAAAGTTTAAAAACGCTTAATTGCATTGCATTCACATTCATTAATCTATTATTGTTAATTATATTATTATTATTAACCGTCACAATTAGGTAAGTAAGTTAAATTAAATAAGTATATATTTTTGTTGGGTTCATTCAATTGGTATGTATGTATTTAATATATGTAGGTAGGTATCTGTATGTATGTATGTGTGTATGTATGTATGCATGCATGCATGCATGCATGCATTTATGAACTTACGGGACATAATCATCTGTTTTGAATTGAAACTTTACTCTTTGTACAGAGATAATTTCGAATCGTATTGCGGCCCTGAAAAGGGCCTTTTTAATGTGATTTATAATCTCCAAAAACCATTAGAACAAACATCCACTCGAAAACGGGCGGGCGGAGTTGTAGGTAGGCGGGTGGGAGATTGCTTAAGCCTTCTTCTCGGTCTTCTTGGGCAACAGCACAGCCTGGATGTTCGGCAGCACGCCACCCTGAGCGATGGTAACGCCCGAGAGGAGCTTGTTCAACTCCTCGTCGTTACGTATGGCGAGCTGAAGATGCCTCGGGATGATTCTGGTCTTCTTGTTGTCGCGAGCCGCGTTGCCGGCCAACTCGAGCACTTCAGCCGCAAGGTATTCCATCACGGCGGCCAAGTACACGGGCGCACCGGCACCGACGCGCTCAGCATAGTTGCCCTTACGGAGCAACCTGTGTATACGTCCCACGGGAAATTGGAGACCAGCACGCGCCGAACGTGACTTAACCTTCCCCTTGACTTTGCCACCTTTGCCGCGTCCGGACATGGCGAGATGAGAGTTTGAGAGAACGAACGATATAAAAAAATGTACGCGCGAAGTGACCGCACGTACTGAGTACCGTAGCGACTGTATGAGAATCGTGATCGTTTCACAATGCCCGGTATATTTATACGGACTCGTCGTATTCGCAGTGGTGGGGTGCGCAGCGAGCGGGAGCGCGCGCGCGCGGGCGCGGGCGCGCGCTCGCGGGGGCCGGCGGAGCGGGGCGCGCGCGACACAGACTGAGACTGGACTGAGGATTATGCTAATTATTTATAATATACCTATTTACCTATTTATAATTTGTGTTCTCTCTATTACATAGAAGGCAAGGGGAACTAATGCCCATACCAATAATGCCATGTCTTAGTATTATTATTTTTTTACTTCTGCAACTCTAATGGATTGAATTTGGATGAAAGTCTCCATGATACTCAACGTTTTTCACATTAAATTGTACACATCAACACCATATACCATACACCATATACATTTACATACATAATGTATACGCATGCACATACATGTGTGTCGGTCGGGCTTCCGTGTAAGAGATCTAATTCTATACGATTTAATACTTCAGAATTTAGAATAGAGCGCTGTGTGTTGTGTGCGTGTGTGCGTGTGTGCGTGTGTGCTTTTGTTTTTGTTTGTTTGTTAGTTTATATAGTGAATAAATGAATGAATTGGGAACAATCTGCCGTATATGAAACTCGCTTTTTGTCCTGTTCGGACATATTTTTCGGAAATATGTGTTAGCCCTGAAAAGGGCTTTTTTACAAATTTGTTGCGCGTTGGTTGGTTTGGTGGTTGTGGTGGGTACGATAATAATTCCTCCCTTCGACCGCCACCGCGCGCCGAATAGCGACGACGACGACGACGGCGACCACGGCGGCGACCGACACAACAACAACAACAACAACAACAAGCAGCAGCAGCAGCAGCGGCACCGACACAACGAGCTCGCCCCATTCTGTATGCATCTGCGCGTGTGTACAACGTACGTAACGTATGTAGGTAGTTGGTACGTACGTACGTACGTACGTACGTACTCACTCAACAACAACAGCCAGCGGCAGCAGCTCGTCCGTCTAGTCACACCACACACGCACACACTTGTTGTTTACTTCTTGCCGGCGGCTGGTTTCTTGGCGGCCGGCTTCGATTTGGGCGTCGCGGCGGCCTTCTTCGGCTTGGGAGCTTTAGGCTTCTTGGTGGGCGGCTTCGCGGTCTTTTTCGCCTTTGGCGCGGCTGCCGCGCTCTTCGCCTTCGCTCCACCGGCAGCAGCCTTCTTGGCGGCCGGCTTCTTCTTGGCGGCGGCTGCCTTCTTGTCCTTAGCGGCCGCCGAGCCGGAGGAGGATTTAGACTTGCTCGGCGACGCGGCGGCGGCGGCGGCGGCGGCGCCCTTCTTCGCCTTCGCCGCGGCCGCGGCGGACTTCTTGGGCTTCGCGGAGGCGGCGGGCTTCTTGCTCGCGGCCGGTTTCTTCGCGGCGGCCGATTTAGATTTAGACTCGAGCTTGAACGACCCGGACGCTCCCTTGCCCTTGGTCTGGATCAACGCGCCCGATTCGACGGCGCTCTTCAGATATTTCCTTATGAACGGAGCCAACTTCTCAGCGTCCACCTTGTACTGGGCCGCTATATATTTCTTGATCGCCTGCAGGGATGAGCCGCTGCGCTCCTTCAGCTCCATTATGGCGTTGTTCACCATTTCCGACGTCTTCGGATGGGTCGGTTTAGCTTTGGGCTTCTTAGCGCCACCGCTCGCGGCAGCTTTCGGCTTCTTCGCCGGAGTTGCGGGGGCGGGTGCTTCGGACGCGACAGCTGTATCGGCCATTGTGTTGTTTTGTTTTGTTTTGATTAAATGAATGAATATATATATAAGACGAGCGAAGGAAGAGAGACGAGAAAATTTGTATCAGTAACTTATTAACACTGTATGTATGTATGTATGTTGAACACAGATACACAGTAGATGGCGCGACTGACTGTGGGTTTCTTCGCGCTTCACGCGGTTGCGGGCCTCGAGCGAAAGCTCTTTGCCCGAGCGGCATCTCAGTGAGCATTATAGCTCACCGGTCATCTATCATCACCTTTCGGCGATGGCCCCCTCTTCGCCCCTATGCTACGACCCCGGCTTGGGAGGCGAAGCCCTCAGCGCGGTCAGCCCCACAGGTGATTTGACGTTGGTCAAGGCCCGTTGAGCGCCAGCGAGCGGGCCGCGGCTTACACTTCCGCCAGGGGAGCTTTGAGATGGGGGAGGGGGGTCTAAGGTGCCGCCTGCCGTTGATGATGCAGGTGGTAGAGGTGGCGATAGCTGCGGTGCCTCGGCGAGCAGCGCGATTTCTCGCACGCTCAGCTCGAAGCAGTCGAGCGTCAGTCCAGGGGGGTGCTCTTCGTACGCGGCCTCATGGGCGCGCACTTGAGCACAGGTCAGTCCGGTGGTGGGCGTATCGTGCACAGCGAGCTCGGCACACAGGGGTGAGAGGCCTGCGGCGTGCTGCGAGCCGTACACGATACGCAGTCGTAAATTGGGTCTGTCGCTTCGTCGCGGGGATGCAGCTAGTAGTGGTGGTGGTAGTATCTCCCTCTCCGCCTTAGGCGGTGACAGGATGTCGCGGGGCGTAGGACGTCCTGGGGCGTCGATATCTGTGTGGGGAAGGGGAGCAATATTGTGGAGGTGGAGGTGTGGCCCGTTGTCAGCGCTGTCGAACATTCGACGCGCCAGACGGGCAATGAAGTCCTCCACCGTCGGCATCCGCACGTCCCGGGCAATGACGTCATTTCTGACGTAACGCCCCGCATCTGTCAACACGCGGAGGGAGATGTTCTGTTGGGCCTGCAGTCTAGAACGCTGGGTCGGGGAGCATAGCGCATACCACGCTGGCGCCGCGTATGTGAGCCGCGAGCGGACGTAGGTCTTGTAGACCATCAGTTTGGTACGAAGGGGTAGTCGGGATGCCAACACCGGACGGAGCATGGCTCGCGCAGCTTTCGCCTGGCGGACTACGTAGTCCACCTGCGGCGTCATGCGCAGCGAGCGGTCGATGCGGCATCCGAGGTATGTGACTGTGGTCTGCCACTCTACGTCCTGCCCACGCAGCTTGAGTGGCGGTGGTATGCGTCGCTTCAACCCAACCAATAGGGCGGCCGTCTTACTCACATTGACGGCCATTCTCCAGTTGTCTAGCCATGCAGGCAGCAAGTCCAACATTAGCTGCATTTTGGCGGCGGCGATTTCCGCCTTCCGCGACGAAGCAAAGTATGCACTGTCGTCTGCAAACAGCGCCAACACCACGTCCCGCTCACCCTCTCGGAGGTGGTCCTGTAGGGTGGGGATGTCGTTGGTGTAGGCGGCGTACAGGCACGGCGACAGGCAGCTTCCTTGGGGCACTCCTGCTAGGATCGGGTGGGCCTGGGAAAGCGCGTCCTCGACCGAAACATAGTAGCTACGACCTTTTAGGAACGACGCCACTACTCTCCATATGGCGGGCGGCATGCTGGTGGCGGCCAGTTTGAAGAGGAGACCGGGGTGCCAAACACGATCGAAGGCCTTCTCAATATCTAAGAAGACCCCCACAGTCTGGTGGCCCCGGTTCATGGTGGTCGCGAGGTGATGGAGCACGCGCGCCAGCTGGAGCGTCGTTGAATGGCCGCTGCGGAATCCGAATTGTTCATCCCGTAATGGGACAAATGGGCGGACTCGACGCAGCAGCAGACGCTCGAACAGCTTGGCCACGTGGGAGAGCAGTGTGATAGGTCGGTAGCTAGAGGGAAGACGTCTGTCTTTCCCTGGTTTCGGGAGGACGATTACGCGCCCCGTCTTCCAGGCCTCTGGGAAGTGACCCGTGCGCAGGATGCCGTTGAAGAGTCTAGTGAGTGCCACCAGACCCCTCTTAGGAAGCTGTATGAGGGCCGCGGAGGGGATGTCGTCGGGTCCTGGTGCCTTCCGCTTAGGCAAGCGGTGGACAACCTTGCGCAGTTCCGCAGGGGAGATAAAGTCCTCCCCGCGGAGTGGCGGCGCTGGGACCGACAGTAACTCCTCGACGCGACCAAGGACGTACCTGTGGTGCTCGGCGACAGTGCTGGTAGTGGCGGCTGGATGTGGGGTGAACTGCCCCTCAAGGTGGTCGGCCAGGATCGTTGCCCGGTCGGCGGCGGCGTAGCATCGTCTGCCCGTACTGTCAAACAGAGGGCAAACGGGGGGGACGGGCTTCGTCAGCTGTCGGTTTAGCCGGAAGAGGTCAGCGGTGCTATCTGTCACACGGTCTATGTGACTCTCCCAGGTTGCACCGCGCCATGCCTTCACGGCTTCGGACAGCTGGGTGGTAAGGCGGTTTAGTTCCGCCTTGGTGTGGGGGCAACGATTGGTGGCCCACAGCCGGCGGAGGTCGCGCTTCCTGCGCAACGAGACCCGGATATGGGCAGGCAGCTCGTCTTTCCGGTGGGGAGGTGTGGGGCGGTAAGTCATCGCCACTTCTTTGGCGGCGCGTATGGACGCCGTTATGAGCTCGGCAGCAACTTCCACCTCCTCAGGTGTGGAAATGGGGCCGCCAAGCGTCATCTTTGACAGCTCCGCAGCGTAGGTGACCCAGTCGATCCTTGGACGAGGTGGGCGTATCATGGCCCGCTCGGCGGTTTCGCCGAGCGAGACAAGGATAGGGAGGTGCTGTGTGTCAAGGTCAAACAGCACCTCTATATCGATCGGGCTGCGGACCAACTGGCTCAGTACGATGTCTAGTACGTCAGCCTGCTGTCGTGGGTTTGATGGTATATGTGTGGGGGCGTCTGGACCTACCACTTCTACGTCCAGCTCCGTTGCTAGGTCTAGCAGGCGCCTGCCCGCTGAGGTGGTTATTCGCGACCCCCAGTGTGGGTGTTTGGCGTTGAGGTCGCCCGCCACGAGGGTCGGTGTCGTGCCGTCGAATAGTTCCCGCAGATCTGGCTCCTCTACACGGGATTGCGGGGGGCGATAGGCGGCGTACAGGCACAGCTCGGTGCCCGCTACACTGATCTGCACGCCTATAGTGCGTATGGAAATGTAGGGAGTAAGGGGTAATTCCACGTGTACTACGTCACGGCGCACTAGGGCCGCCACGCCTCTCCAGGCGCGGCCTTGCGGTGTGGTCTCGTCGCGACGGTACACATGGAAGTTGGGCACTTTTAGAGGGATTCCCTGTTTCAAAAAGGTCTCGCCCAGGAGGATGACGTGGATATCCTTCGACTGGGCGAGAAGGCGTAGTTGATGTTCCTTTCCGCTAATGCCCCCGGGGTTCCAGTAGAGCACTCTCAACCCTGAAGGGAGAGCGCTCGTACCATTGAGTGCAGCCCTCTGAGGGCCAGCTCGAGGGCTGTGGGGTCCATCCCGGGGGTGTAGAGGGCGGTCAGGTCCGCGATAAGAAGGCACACCCGGTCTAGGAGCATCTGCTCGGGTGTGCTGGCCAACGGGTAGTATGTCGGCACCTGGATCGGCGCCGCCGGTTGGGTTTGTGGTGGCAATTGTGTGGGACCCATTTGCTGTTGGGAAGTAATGGGAGGATGGTGCTGGACGGCCGGCTGTTGGTTCTCTGCCTTGGGGGCAGGTTGCCGGCGGGAGAGCTGCGCGGGGCGCTGTTGCTGTTGCTGCGGCAGCTGTGGCAGCCGCATAGTCGTCTGGGGCGGTGGTGGGTGCTGCGTCAATTGGCGCTGCGGCGCTAGGACCTGTGGGGCCGGGCGCTCTTGCGGGCGCTGCTGGGGTACCTGACCGGGGGGTGCTATTCCCTCTTCTGGTGTCGGTGTAGACGCCGCAGCCGGGCGGTTTGCAGCTTGGGCGGCCCTGTTTCGGCGGCGTCTGCGGCGGCGGCGCTTCGTGCGCTCGCCACGTTCTGTGGGAGGATTTGCGGGGGGTTGTAGGGAAGTTACTTGCCCGGCAGCTGCAGGCGCGACCTCCTGGTGCCTTGTGGTGCCCGTAGGAGGTGCGTCATCGGACCGGGTGGGTTGTTGGGGGCGGGCGGGGACTGGGGGTGGGATGTTTACCCCTTGTCGGCGGGCCTCCCGACGGAAGGCTGGACAGCGGCGGTCATTCGCTGGATGAGGGCGTGCGCAGTTTGCGCACGTGGCCGGTTGGTCACGCGGCCGCGGGCAGTCCGCGGCTATGTGGTCGCCGGCGCAACGCACGCACTTTGCCGGCCTGTGGCAATTGGTTGAGGCGTGCCCGAAAGCCTGGCAACGGTGGCATTGCGAGGGGCCTTTGCGGCCCTTCCACCCCTCGATCTTGACTCCCCTCATGCTGAGGAGCTCCGTCACCGCATAGAGGCGGGATAATTCTTCTTGGTTTAGGTGCTCCAGCTGCACGTAAAACAGGCAGCCGGGGCGACCACGGTGGGGCGGTATGTGGCGCACGTGCGTGGCGGGGAACCCCCGCTCAACCAGTGCAGCCTGAATTTGTTCTGGCGGAGTATCCGCCAGGAGTCCTCGTAGTGCCGCCTTCGATGGTAGTTCGTTGGCGGGGGTGTAGCAGAACCAGGTTATGGCCTGGTCCTGCTGGGAGACTTCTACCAGGTACCGCTGCACCACGCGGTACTCCTCCGGGGTGGCAGCGATGAACCGCACGCCGGACTTGAAGGGGCGCGCGTTGGGGGGGTGCCCTAGTATTTTGTGGAGTTCCCGGAAATGGCGGGTCCACTCTGGAAGCCGTTCTACTACTATGGGTGGATAACCACGCGCTCTGTTAGGTGGCGCCGTGGTAGCAGTTGCGGTTGAAGTTGCGGCGGCGTCAGCGGCCATACTTAACTGAGTTGGTGATCGTGGAGGGGAGGGGCGCTGTGGTTGAGCCGCTGCGGCGGCATAAGAGGTCGGGATTGTTGTCACGGTGCCATTTGAAGTCGGCGCGAAGGTCGCGTACGACGTGGACGCTGTGGGCTCCTGCAGCTCCGGTGACTGTGCGTGGGTGGGAAAGGTAAATAGTGTGTCACCCGCACTGTGGGCCAGCTGATGCTCTTCGTCGCTTGGCGATGCCGGTGGGGAGCTGTAGGTAAGCTGACCTGGATAGTATTCTCTAACTGGTGAAATAGCCGGCGGTGGTGTGATTGGGTCACGCTCTGGGGGCGACGGGCCGGTGCGGGGTCGCTTGTCCTCACCGCACAGCTCATCGTCCTCGCTAGAGGAAAGCTCACGGGGCCGGGGCATCCGACTCCTGCGGCCTCCCGAATCACCGGGCTGGTTTCGAAATAAGAAACCCCCTGTGATATCGGTTGTGGTCGCACTGGTCGCTGGTCCTGGCGCTATGGTACATAATGGCGCACTAGGTGCGTGGGGTGCTGCGGTCGCGGCAGGCGCGTGTGGCGCTGCGGCCGCGGCAGGCGCGTGTGGCGCTGCGGGCGCGGCAGGCGCTGCAGGCGAGGCAGGCACGTGCGGCGCCGCTGGCGCGGCAGGCGCGCTGGGCGCAGTGGGCATGCTACGCATGGTGGGTATCGGCCTAGGCCTACGGTCCGGTGGCTTGGATCGAGGGGGCAATGGCGGTAGAGGAGTATTGTCTGACATGGGTACTCACAATTTACAATTTACAATTTAGACACAAATAAATGAGAATAAAAGAGTTACGATAATCCACACACTAGAAAGTGGGTATACTCCCCTGATTATTTATTAAAATAACCAGCGGGAGTACACAACACAACACACAAACACACACACGAAGCGTCAAATTCGCAAAAATAAGCGTCACTATCGCGGGAAGCGACCATGCGCGTAGGGTTGTGATGCACCTTGCAACTATCACTCGCGGGAAAACTATGTGGAGACGTCGATCGCTACGCACGGGCGTACGGGCGAGATATCAATCCACGGAGCGGTCGCGCGGCGATAGGTACAAGGGGCGGGTCTCAACTTAGCGGGGCACGGGGCGGGCACGGACGTACGGGTCTCGACGGGCGACCGGAGAACACGCGCACGACTGACACAGGCGACACCGGCGGCGGCTAAAGCGAAACTGTAGAGATGGCGCGACAGTAGAACGAGAGATACGGGCACGTGAGGCTATACCGTAAGGAGAACCTGCATGTCGCTCGACGTTTTCTCGTATGAACGCTAAGAAGTTTTCACTAACATCTATCTGAAAATAATTAATTTGATCAATAAACAATGTGTTAAACAAACGCGTTGACGGTTCACCGTGTTCGTTTATAGTGTTATAGCATTATCGTATCGCTCCTCGCGCACAGTGCGGTGTGTATCGTGCGAGAGAGGCATTTATTTAGACCATTGTGCGCCTAGGTTAGCTGGGGGCTCGTTTAAAAGTGATTTTTCAATATTATAATCGATAGTGAGGTCGCTTTTCTCGCTTCCGGTGAACAGGTGATATCCGTAGCGTCGTGTGCAAAAAATATTATCAGATATTAGTACGTTTGCTAGTGGAAAATATGTACGTTAGCACAGCCGTCGTAAAACACATCACGTTCAACGTGTCGTATCACTATGAGCATTGCTATGCTATTTAACAAACAGTGAACGTACTCTGTGTATTTTTTATTAGTTAACACAAATGAATAATATAATTTATGCGATGCTAATATATATGACGATATATCTCGGTGCGAGATTTATGTATGTAAGCCACATAAAAAACAATATATATGCGACCGCTCGCAACGCAACGCAATCGCTCGCGGTCTCGGCTCCTCTATTCGAATCGAACGAACGAACGTCTGGTTAGCTAAAATATATATAGTATTTTAAATGCTTTTTCTTTTCTTTTTTTTTTTACAAAATACTTTTAATTGGGCCCAGCTGTATACTAACGATAAATATCTATATATATTTATTTATTATTATATTTATTAGCGTATAAGCCCTATGTCATTTGTGACGTGTGCATGATCAGCAGAGAAGCAAAAAGCAACCCACTAAGGATAGGATAAAATAAATTATGACTAGACTAAAAATAACTTTGCATGAATATCAGGATCGGGCAGGGGTAGGTAGGTAGGGTACCTACCTATATAGACAGATAGATAGTTTTAGGTAGGCAACTTAGAAATGATAATAATAATAATTATATCGATACCCATTGTAGTCAAATTGTTATAAGCCAATGGGAATGAATATATTGATCCTACATGTATTATGTTATATGTATGTAAGGTGTACTTTTAGTGATTACAATTAATCCTAGGTAAAATCAGGACGAAACGTGTCGATTGAAACATTCATTTCATTCATATTATAATAATGATCAACGAAACTAGTGCGGCCCTGAAAAGGGCCTTTTTTTGTTTGTGGTCGGTTGGTGCGCCGCGCCGCCTGTCCATGTTGCCGGCACGGTGTGTGTGACAACACGGGCTGATTACGCGGTGTTCCTCCTCCTCCTGTGTTTAACCTCCGAAACCGTACAGGGTGCGGCCCTGGCGTTTCAGAGCGTACACGACGTCCATGGCGGTGACGGTCTTCCTCTTGGCGTGCTCTGTGTAAGTGACCGCGTCACGGATCACGTTCTCGAGGAACACCTTGAGCACACCGCGAGTCTCCTCGTATATAAGACCGGAGATACGCTTGACGCCACCTCTGCGGGCGAGACGACGGATCGCGGGCTTCGTGATACCCTGGATGTTATCACGCAGAACTTTCCTGTGACGCTTGGCTCCACCTTTTCCGAGCCCCTTGCCTCCCTTACCGCGACCGGTCATGTTGTAGTAGTGGTGATTATATCGATATTACACTCGTTGTGAAACTAGGTACGTATGTACTACGTACGAGACGAGCGAGACTAGCGGAACGGAACGTAACGTAGCGTAGCGCGATACTGAATGAACGCGCTCTACACGGATCGTGTCATATTTATACAGAAACGTACCGTCTCCGGGGGTGAGGCGCGGCGCGCGCGAGTGTGGGGAGGGGAGGGGGGGGGGGGGGGGCTTTTGGCTTGTTATTTATTTCGTATTCCATTTATTTGTCTCGCTCGCTACCTAACTATTTAAAATTTGTAAAAAAAAACAAAAATAACATATAAAATAAATTATGTAGCTAACTATGTACCTATATACACTTATGTAGGTAATTTTAAGTAAGTAAGTTCCTACCTATATCAATCTATCTAGACATAGATAGATCTAGCTTACAAATAATAATAATAATAATAATAATTTTTTGTCAATCACATTACAGACACAGTGGATGACGCATGCACCGCCACGAGAGCCTCCAGCAGCTTGCCGGTTGAGTGAGGAGATACAGCTTCCGAGAGCCGGCTACATATTAGATTCATGAGATTAAAATTTATGTACTTAAGTAAGTAATTAAGTAACGAAGCTAAGTAACATATTTTTTTTAGACATAGATACATACATACATACATACATACATACATACGTACTTAAACTTCACTAGTAGGGTATACATATACGGGGTGGAAAAAATCCATGGGCCCTGGAGGGGAACTTGTTTAAATCCTTTAGTTAGCTTGTTTTAATGAAAAGAAACAATATTCAAATAATTTTTTGAATTATTCATTGCTTCGATACCCGGGTGAGTGAGACAGGCGAATTTTAGAAGATATTTGAATGCAGTTTTGCATTCAAAGTGCATATTCAAAAAAAAATAATGTTTCCTTTTCGATTTGAAGTACTTCCTGTATATTATGTTACAGGTAGGCGCAGGAGGACGATCTGCATGTATGAAACTTTCATAATGCTGCAGTAGTCAAGCATTATATGTATATAGAAATATGTGCGGCCCTGAAAAGGGCCTTTTTTTTGTTTGTATGTTATCCACGTGCCCGTTCCGTCGTGTTATATTATCAACAACAACAACGATACAGGCGCGACACAGCACAGCAAGCGGCGGCGGCTCACAGCTTAGGCGCGCTCTCCCCTGATCCTGCGCGCGAGCTGTATGTCCTTGGGCATGATGGTGACACGTTTAGCGTGTATAGCGCACAGGTTGGTGTCCTCAAAGAGGCCGACCAGGTAAGCCTCGCTGGCCTCCTGGAGAGCCATCACGGCGGAACTCTGGAAACGCAGATCGGTCTTGAAATCCTGAGCGATCTCACGCACGAGACGCTGGAACGGCAGCTTGCGGATCAACAGTTCGGTACTCTTCTGGTAACGACGGATCTCGCGAAGGGCCACGGTGCCGGGCCTGTAGCGATGGGGCTTCTTCACGCCACCCGTGGCGGGCGCGCTCTTGCGGGCCGCCTTGGTGGCCAGCTGTTTACGCGGAGCCTTACCACCGGTAGACTTACGAGCGGTTTGCTTGGTACGAGCCATATTTATTTAGTTATATTAATAAAACAGAAACACTCAAAAACCGAAACGAACCGAACCGAATGAACGGAGCGGACGAAGCGCGCGCGACCGGATGAGAGTCAATGAATGAATGAAACGCGGCTGCCAAAGTTCGCCTCTATTTATAGTAGACAGAACGAGCGCACACACACACACACACACACGAGCTGCTAGAGAGAGAGACGGCTATAGCATGTACTCACTCACTGCGCCGCACCGTATATATTCTATTCTATTATAACATTAATTTCTAAACTAACTAACTAACTAATGTACCTATTTGAATTGAACATCATCGAATTTAAATGGTAATAAACAGGTACCTAAGGTAAGGTACCTAATCAGTGAAATGAAAATAACACCGTTTATTAAATGTGTGCAAACAGTACAAGCGGCGGCACTTATATTATTATATACTTAGGTATTCATTAGTTATTACTCAATTGTTCGAAGCAGGTAAGGATTTATTTAGGTAGGTAGGTAGGTAGGTAGGTAACGAGGAGAATAATATGTCAATAATCAGCCGTCTTCTTGTAGTTTTAATAATAATAATAATTTTTTTTTATAAAAAAATATATAAAAAAAAACCTCTCCATCATACATTGGTATTATACATTGCATTCATTCATTCATCAATTGTAATACTGTAAGTGTAAAAACCTATAGAATAAGATAGATTGTTGTACTTAATTATTATTCATTCGCACATAGTGTGTGTGTATGTATTTATTTAATATTTATTATATTTTTTATGTAATATATATACTACCCACCCTCCTACCTCGCACTGTTATTTAATTTTATAAGAAATAAAATTATATACTGTGGACTGTGGACATGGTCGTTGAGAGAAACATAATTATATTATACAGATAGCAATTTGTGGCCCTGAAAAGGGCCTTTTTGTTTCGATGAACACACAAAAACATGCGTGCACACAGGCCGGCGGCGGCGGCGGCGGCGGCTCTCACTTGGAGCTAGTGTACTTGGTGACCGCCTTGGTGCCTTCACTGACGGCGTGCTTGGCGAGCTCGCCGGGCAGCAGGAGCCTCACGGAAGTCTGCACCTCCCTGGACGTGATCGTCGAACGCTTGTTGTAGTGGGCGAGACGGGAGGCCTCCGCGGCGATACGTTCGAAAATGTCGTTCACGAACGAGTTCATGATAGACATGGCCTTGCTGGAGATGCCGGTGTCGGGGTGGACCTGTTTCAGCACCTTGTAGATGTAAATGGCGTAGCTCTCCTTCCTCTTGTGCTTCTTCTTTTTCTTGTCTGTCTTAGATATGTTCTTCTGGGCCTTGCCGGATTTCTTGGCGGCCTTACCGCTAGTTTTGGGCGGCATCACGATAGGATAGATACGATAGAGACGATATGCTAACTAAACGAAACGACTGACTGACTGACAAGACAGACTAGTCTGGCAGGCAGCGGGCGGAGCGTCTGGTGAAAATTTTCAATTTCATATGGTACATATCCGATCGGACGTATCGCAAGTGGCGCAGTGCAACACGATATTACGCGACCAATGGGAGCGCCGCTCGTAGCGCTCGGTTACCTCTCTTTCTAGCGCGACAAACGCACGGCGCGGCGCGGCGCGGCGCGGCGCGGCGCGGCGCGGCGCGGCGCGGCGCGGCGCGTCGCGTCGGTTGGTTATTTATTTACCTAATTAAGGTGTAGCTGGTGGATCATCCATCCCAATTTCGACGGGAGTACAATAAATAACCTCTCATATTATTTATATAACGCTTATTATATAAATAATATTGGTGTATGATAAACATCTCCTAAATAGATAGGTACAGACAGATAACCTGGTTGGTACTTCGGAGGGATGATCCAGCTACATTACATTACATACGGGGGGGGGACAAAGGTAATTTAAATTTTTCATATCATTAGTGCACCGGTGACGACCACCAAGCCACCATCGACATAATTATCTATATAAATCGCACCATCATACTGTCACTATATTTATGTACGTAACGTACATCATGCCTACGCACGCACCTACCTAATATAGTAGTGCAGTACCTAACTAAAAGTTTAAAAACGCTTAATTGCATTGCATTCACATTCATTAATCTATTATTGTTAATTATATTATTATTATTAACCGTCACAATTAGGTAAGTAAGTTAAATTAAATAAGTATATATTTTTGTTGGGTTCATTCAATTGGTATGTATGTATTTAATATATGTAGGTAGGTATCTGTATGTATGTATGTGTGTATGTATGTATGCATGCATGCATGCATGCATGCATTTATGAACTTACGGGACATAATCATCTGTTTTGAATTGAAACTTTACTCTTTGTACAGAGATAATTTCGAATCGTATTGCGGCCCTGAAAAGGGCCTTTTTAATGTGATTTATAATCTCCAAAAACCATTAGAACAAACATCCACTCGAAAACGGGCGGGCGGAGTTGTAGGTAGGCGGGTGGGAGATTGCTTAAGCCTTCTTCTCGGTCTTCTTGGGCAACAGCACAGCCTGGATGTTCGGCAGCACGCCACCCTGAGCGATGGTAACGCCCGAGAGGAGCTTGTTCAACTCCTCGTCGTTACGTATGGCGAGCTGAAGATGCCTCGGGATGATTCTGGTCTTCTTGTTGTCGCGAGCCGCGTTGCCGGCCAACTCGAGCACTTCAGCCGCAAGGTATTCCATCACGGCGGCCAAGTACACGGGCGCACCGGCACCGACGCGCTCAGCATAGTTGCCCTTACGGAGCAACCTGTGTATACGTCCCACGGGAAATTGGAGACCAGCACGCGCCGAACGTGACTTAACCTTCCCCTTGACTTTGCCACCTTTGCCGCGTCCGGACATGGCGAGATGAGAGTTTGAGAGAACGAACGATATAAAAAAATGTACGCGCGAAGTGACCGCACGTACTGAGTACCGTAGCGACTGTATGAGAATCGTGATCGTTTCACAATGCCCGGTATATTTATACGGACTCGTCGTATTCGCAGTGGTGGGGTGCGCAGCGAGCGGGAGCGCGCGCGCGCGGGCGCGGGCGCGCGCTCGCGGGGGCCGGCGGAGCGGGGCGCGCGCGACACAGACTGAGACTGGACTGAGGATTATGCTAATTATTTATAATATACCTATTTACCTATTTATAATTTGTGTTCTCTCTATTACATAGAAGGCAAGGGGAACTAATGCCCATACCAATAATGCCATGTCTTAGTATTATTATTTTTTTACTTCTGCAACTCTAATGGATTGAATTTGGATGAAAGTCTCCATGATACTCAACGTTTTTCACATTAAATTGTACACATCAACACCATATACCATACACCATATACATTTACATACATAATGTATACGCATGCACATACATGTGTGTCGGTCGGGCTTCCGTGTAAGAGATCTAATTCTATACGATTTAATACTTCAGAATTTAGAATAGAGCGCTGTGTGTTGTGTGCGTGTGTGCGTGTGTGCGTGTGTGCTTTTGTTTTTGTTTGTTTGTTAGTTTATATAGTGAATAAATGAATGAATTGGGAACAATCTGCCGTATATGAAACTCGCTTTTTGTCCTGTTCGGACATATTTTTCGGAAATATGTGTTAGCCCTGAAAAGGGCTTTTTTACAAATTTGTTGCGCGTTGGTTGGTTTGGTGGTTGTGGTGGGTACGATAATAATTCCTCCCTTCGACCGCCACCGCGCGCCGAATAGCGACGACGACGACGACGGCGACCACGGCGGCGACCGACACAACAACAACAACAACAACAACAAGCAGCAGCAGCAGCAGCGGCACCGACACAACGAGCTCGCCCCATTCTGTATGCATCTGCGCGTGTGTACAACGTACGTAACGTATGTAGGTAGTTGGTACGTACGTACGTACGTACGTACGTACTCACTCAACAACAACAGCCAGCGGCAGCAGCTCGTCCGTCTAGTCACACCACACACGCACACACTTGTTGTTTACTTCTTGCCGGCGGCTGGTTTCTTGGCGGCCGGCTTCGATTTGGGCGTCGCGGCGGCCTTCTTCGGCTTGGGAGCTTTAGGCTTCTTGGTGGGCGGCTTCGCGGTCTTTTTCGCCTTTGGCGCGGCTGCCGCGCTCTTCGCCTTCGCTCCACCGGCAGCAGCCTTCTTGGCGGCCGGCTTCTTCTTGGCGGCGGCTGCCTTCTTGTCCTTAGCGGCCGCCGAGCCGGAGGAGGATTTAGACTTGCTCGGCGACGCGGCGGCGGCGGCGGCGGCGGCGCCCTTCTTCGCCTTCGCCGCGGCCGCGGCGGACTTCTTGGGCTTCGCGGAGGCGGCGGGCTTCTTGCTCGCGGCCGGTTTCTTCGCGGCGGCCGATTTAGATTTAGACTCGAGCTTGAACGACCCGGACGCTCCCTTGCCCTTGGTCTGGATCAACGCGCCCGATTCGACGGCGCTCTTCAGATATTTCCTTATGAACGGAGCCAACTTCTCAGCGTCCACCTTGTACTGGGCCGCTATATATTTCTTGATCGCCTGCAGGGATGAGCCGCTGCGCTCCTTCAGCTCCATTATGGCGTTGTTCACCATTTCCGACGTCTTCGGATGGGTCGGTTTAGCTTTGGGCTTCTTAGCGCCACCGCTCGCGGCAGCTTTCGGCTTCTTCGCCGGAGTTGCGGGGGCGGGTGCTTCGGACGCGACAGCTGTATCGGCCATTGTGTTGTTTTGTTTTGTTTTGATTAAATGAATGAATATATATATAAGACGAGCGAAGGAAGAGAGACGAGAAAATTTGTATCAGTAACTTATTAACACTGTATGTATGTATGTATGTTGAACACAGATACACAGTAGATGGCGCGACAGTAGAACGAGAGATACGGGCACGTGAGGCTATACCGTAAGGAGAACCTGCATGTCGCTCGACGTTTTCTCGTATGAACGCTAAGAAGTTTTCACTAACATCTATCTGAAAATAATTAATTTGATCAATAAACAATGTGTTAAACAAACGCGTTGACGGTTCACCGTGTTCGTTTATAGTGTTATAGCATTATCGTATCGCTCCTCGCGCACAGTGCGGTGTGTATCGTGCGAGAGAGGCATTTATTTAGACCATTGTGCGCCTAGGTTAGCTGGGGGCTCGTTTAAAAGTGATTTTTCAATATTATAATCGATAGTGAGGTCGCTTTTCTCGCTTCCGGTGAACAGGTGATATCCGTAGCGTCGTGTGCAAAAAATATTATCAGATATTAGTACGTTTGCTAGTGGAAAATATGTACGTTAGCACAGCCGTCGTAAAACACATCACGTTCAACGTGTCGTATCACTATGAGCATTGCTATGCTATTTAACAAACAGTGAACGTACTCTGTGTATTTTTTATTAGTTAACACAAATGAATAATATAATTTATGCGATGCTAATATATATGACGATATATCTCGGTGCGAGATTTATGTATGTAAGCCACATAAAAAACAATATATATGCGACCGCTCGCAACGCAACGCAATCGCTCGCGGTCTCGGCTCCTCTATTCGAATCGAACGAACGAACGTCTGGTTAGCTAAAATATATATAGTATTTTAAATGCTTTTTCTTTTCTTTTTTTTTTTACAAAATACTTTTAATTGGGCCCAGCTGTATACTAACGATAAATATCTATATATATTTATTTATTATTATATTTATTAGCGTATAAGCCCTATGTCATTTGTGACGTGTGCATGATCAGCAGAGAAGCAAAAAGCAACCCACTAAGGATAGGATAAAATAAATTATGACTAGACTAAAAATAACTTTGCATGAATATCAGGATCGGGCAGGGGTAGGTAGGTAGGGTACCTACCTATATAGACAGATAGATAGTTTTAGGTAGGCAACTTAGAAATGATAATAATAATAATTATATCGATACCCATTGTAGTCAAATTGTTATAAGCCAATGGGAATGAATATATTGATCCTACATGTATTATGTTATATGTATGTAAGGTGTACTTTTAGTGATTACAATTAATCCTAGGTAAAATCAGGACGAAACGTGTCGATTGAAACATTCATTTCATTCATATTATAATAATGATCAACGAAACTAGTGCGGCCCTGAAAAGGGCCTTTTTTTGTTTGTGGTCGGTTGGTGCGCCGCGCCGCCTGTCCATGTTGCCGGCACGGTGTGTGTGACAACACGGGCTGATTACGCGGTGTTCCTCCTCCTCCTGTGTTTAACCTCCGAAACCGTACAGGGTGCGGCCCTGGCGTTTCAGAGCGTACACGACGTCCATGGCGGTGACGGTCTTCCTCTTGGCGTGCTCTGTGTAAGTGACCGCGTCACGGATCACGTTCTCGAGGAACACCTTGAGCACACCGCGAGTCTCCTCGTATATAAGACCGGAGATACGCTTGACGCCACCTCTGCGGGCGAGACGACGGATCGCGGGCTTCGTGATACCCTGGATGTTATCACGCAGAACTTTCCTGTGACGCTTGGCTCCACCTTTTCCGAGCCCCTTGCCTCCCTTACCGCGACCGGTCATGTTGTAGTAGTGGTGATTATATCGATATTACACTCGTTGTGAAACTAGGTACGTATGTACTACGTACGAGACGAGCGAGACTAGCGGAACGGAACGTAACGTAGCGTAGCGCGATACTGAATGAACGCGCTCTACACGGATCGTGTCATATTTATACAGAAACGTACCGTCTCCGGGGGTGAGGCGCGGCGCGCGCGAGTGTGGGGAGGGGAGGGGGGGGGGGGGGGGCTTTTGGCTTGTTATTTATTTCGTATTCCATTTATTTGTCTCGCTCGCTACCTAACTATTTAAAATTTGTAAAAAAAAACAAAAATAACATATAAAATAAATTATGTAGCTAACTATGTACCTATATACACTTATGTAGGTAATTTTAAGTAAGTAAGTTCCTACCTATATCAATCTATCTAGACATAGATAGATCTAGCTTACAAATAATAATAATAATAATAATAATTTTTTGTCAATCACATTACAGACACAGTGGATGACGCATGCACCGCCACGAGAGCCTCCAGCAGCTTGCCGGTTGAGTGAGGAGATACAGCTTCCGAGAGCCGGCTACATATTAGATTCATGAGATTAAAATTTATGTACTTAAGTAAGTAATTAAGTAACGAAGCTAAGTAACATATTTTTTTTAGACATAGATACATACATACATACATACATACATACATACGTACTTAAACTTCACTAGTAGGGTATACATATACGGGGTGGAAAAAATCCATGGGCCCTGGAGGGGAACTTGTTTAAATCCTTTAGTTAGCTTGTTTTAATGAAAAGAAACAATATTCAAATAATTTTTTGAATTATTCATTGCTTCGATACCCGGGTGAGTGAGACAGGCGAATTTTAGAAGATATTTGAATGCAGTTTTGCATTCAAAGTGCATATTCAAAAAAAAATAATGTTTCCTTTTCGATTTGAAGTACTTCCTGTATATTATGTTACAGGTAGGCGCAGGAGGACGATCTGCATGTATGAAACTTTCATAATGCTGCAGTAGTCAAGCATTATATGTATATAGAAATATGTGCGGCCCTGAAAAGGGCCTTTTTTTTGTTTGTATGTTATCCACGTGCCCGTTCCGTCGTGTTATATTATCAACAACAACAACGATACAGGCGCGACACAGCACAGCAAGCGGCGGCGGCTCACAGCTTAGGCGCGCTCTCCCCTGATCCTGCGCGCGAGCTGTATGTCCTTGGGCATGATGGTGACACGTTTAGCGTGTATAGCGCACAGGTTGGTGTCCTCAAAGAGGCCGACCAGGTAAGCCTCGCTGGCCTCCTGGAGAGCCATCACGGCGGAACTCTGGAAACGCAGATCGGTCTTGAAATCCTGAGCGATCTCACGCACGAGACGCTGGAACGGCAGCTTGCGGATCAACAGTTCGGTACTCTTCTGGTAACGACGGATCTCGCGAAGGGCCACGGTGCCGGGCCTGTAGCGATGGGGCTTCTTCACGCCACCCGTGGCGGGCGCGCTCTTGCGGGCCGCCTTGGTGGCCAGCTGTTTACGCGGAGCCTTACCACCGGTAGACTTACGAGCGGTTTGCTTGGTACGAGCCATATTTATTTAGTTATATTAATAAAACAGAAACACTCAAAAACCGAAACGAACCGAACCGAATGAACGGAGCGGACGAAGCGCGCGCGACCGGATGAGAGTCAATGAATGAATGAAACGCGGCTGCCAAAGTTCGCCTCTATTTATAGTAGACAGAACGAGCGCACACACACACACACACACACGAGCTGCTAGAGAGAGAGACGGCTATAGCATGTACTCACTCACTGCGCCGCACCGTATATATTCTATTCTATTATAACATTAATTTCTAAACTAACTAACTAACTAATGTACCTATTTGAATTGAACATCATCGAATTTAAATGGTAATAAACAGGTACCTAAGGTAAGGTACCTAATCAGTGAAATGAAAATAACACCGTTTATTAAATGTGTGCAAACAGTACAAGCGGCGGCACTTATATTATTATATACTTAGGTATTCATTAGTTATTACTCAATTGTTCGAAGCAGGTAAGGATTTATTTAGGTAGGTAGGTAGGTAGGTAGGTAACGAGGAGAATAATATGTCAATAATCAGCCGTCTTCTTGTAGTTTTAATAATAATAATAATTTTTTTTTATAAAAAAATATATAAAAAAAAACCTCTCCATCATACATTGGTATTATACATTGCATTCATTCATTCATCAATTGTAATACTGTAAGTGTAAAAACCTATAGAATAAGATAGATTGTTGTACTTAATTATTATTCATTCGCACATAGTGTGTGTGTATGTATTTATTTAATATTTATTATATTTTTTATGTAATATATATACTACCCACCCTCCTACCTCGCACTGTTATTTAATTTTATAAGAAATAAAATTATATACTGTGGACTGTGGACATGGTCGTTGAGAGAAACATAATTATATTATACAGATAGCAATTTGTGGCCCTGAAAAGGGCCTTTTTGTTTCGATGAACACACAAAAACATGCGTGCACACAGGCCGGCGGCGGCGGCGGCGGCGGCTCTCACTTGGAGCTAGTGTACTTGGTGACCGCCTTGGTGCCTTCACTGACGGCGTGCTTGGCGAGCTCGCCGGGCAGCAGGAGCCTCACGGAAGTCTGCACCTCCCTGGACGTGATCGTCGAACGCTTGTTGTAGTGGGCGAGACGGGAGGCCTCCGCGGCGATACGTTCGAAAATGTCGTTCACGAACGAGTTCATGATAGACATGGCCTTGCTGGAGATGCCGGTGTCGGGGTGGACCTGTTTCAGCACCTTGTAGATGTAAATGGCGTAGCTCTCCTTCCTCTTGTGCTTCTTCTTTTTCTTGTCTGTCTTAGATATGTTCTTCTGGGCCTTGCCGGATTTCTTGGCGGCCTTACCGCTAGTTTTGGGCGGCATCACGATAGGATAGATACGATAGAGACGATATGCTAACTAAACGAAACGACTGACTGACTGACAAGACAGACTAGTCTGGCAGGCAGCGGGCGGAGCGTCTGGTGAAAATTTTCAATTTCATATGGTACATATCCGATCGGACGTATCGCAAGTGGCGCAGTGCAACACGATATTACGCGACCAATGGGAGCGCCGCTCGTAGCGCTCGGTTACCTCTCTTTCTAGCGCGACAAACGCACGGCGCGGCGCGGCGCGGCGCGGCGCGGCGCGGCGCGGCGCGTCGCGTCGGTTGGTTATTTATTTACCTAATTAAGGTGTAGCTGGTGGATCATCCATCCCAATTTCGACGGGAGTACAATAAATAACCTCTCATATTATTTATATAACGCTTATTATATAAATAATATTGGTGTATGATAAACATCTCCTAAATAGATAGGTACAGACAGATAACCTGGTTGGTACTTCGGAGGGATGATCCAGCTACATTACATTACATACGGGGGGGGGACAAAGGTAATTTAAATTTTTCATATCATTAGTGCACCGGTGACGACCACCAAGCCACCATCGACATAATTATCTATATAAATCGCACCATCATACTGTCACTATATTTATGTACGTAACGTACATCATGCCTACGCACGCACCTACCTAATATAGTAGTGCAGTACCTAACTAAAAGTTTAAAAACGCTTAATTGCATTGCATTCACATTCATTAATCTATTATTGTTAATTATATTATTATTATTAACCGTCACAATTAGGTAAGTAAGTTAAATTAAATAAGTATATATTTTTGTTGGGTTCATTCAATTGGTATGTATGTATTTAATATATGTAGGTAGGTATCTGTATGTATGTATGTGTGTATGTATGTATGCATGCATGCATGCATGCATGCATTTATGAACTTACGGGACATAATCATCTGTTTTGAATTGAAACTTTACTCTTTGTACAGAGATAATTTCGAATCGTATTGCGGCCCTGAAAAGGGCCTTTTTAATGTGATTTATAATCTCCAAAAACCATTAGAACAAACATCCACTCGAAAACGGGCGGGCGGAGTTGTAGGTAGGCGGGTGGGAGATTGCTTAAGCCTTCTTCTCGGTCTTCTTGGGCAACAGCACAGCCTGGATGTTCGGCAGCACGCCACCCTGAGCGATGGTAACGCCCGAGAGGAGCTTGTTCAACTCCTCGTCGTTACGTATGGCGAGCTGAAGATGCCTCGGGATGATTCTGGTCTTCTTGTTGTCGCGAGCCGCGTTGCCGGCCAACTCGAGCACTTCAGCCGCAAGGTATTCCATCACGGCGGCCAAGTACACGGGCGCACCGGCACCGACGCGCTCAGCATAGTTGCCCTTACGGAGCAACCTGTGTATACGTCCCACGGGAAATTGGAGACCAGCACGCGCCGAACGTGACTTAACCTTCCCCTTGACTTTGCCACCTTTGCCGCGTCCGGACATGGCGAGATGAGAGTTTGAGAGAACGAACGATATAAAAAAATGTACGCGCGAAGTGACCGCACGTACTGAGTACCGTAGCGACTGTATGAGAATCGTGATCGTTTCACAATGCCCGGTATATTTATACGGACTCGTCGTATTCGCAGTGGTGGGGTGCGCAGCGAGCGGGAGCGCGCGCGCGCGGGCGCGGGCGCGCGCTCGCGGGGGCCGGCGGAGCGGGGCGCGCGCGACACAGACTGAGACTGGACTGAGGATTATGCTAATTATTTATAATATACCTATTTACCTATTTATAATTTGTGTTCTCTCTATTACATAGAAGGCAAGGGGAACTAATGCCCATACCAATAATGCCATGTCTTAGTATTATTATTTTTTTACTTCTGCAACTCTAATGGATTGAATTTGGATGAAAGTCTCCATGATACTCAACGTTTTTCACATTAAATTGTACACATCAACACCATATACCATACACCATATACATTTACATACATAATGTATACGCATGCACATACATGTGTGTCGGTCGGGCTTCCGTGTAAGAGATCTAATTCTATACGATTTAATACTTCAGAATTTAGAATAGAGCGCTGTGTGTTGTGTGCGTGTGTGCGTGTGTGCGTGTGTGCTTTTGTTTTTGTTTGTTTGTTAGTTTATATAGTGAATAAATGAATGAATTGGGAACAATCTGCCGTATATGAAACTCGCTTTTTGTCCTGTTCGGACATATTTTTCGGAAATATGTGTTAGCCCTGAAAAGGGCTTTTTTACAAATTTGTTGCGCGTTGGTTGGTTTGGTGGTTGTGGTGGGTACGATAATAATTCCTCCCTTCGACCGCCACCGCGCGCCGAATAGCGACGACGACGACGACGGCGACCACGGCGGCGACCGACACAACAACAACAACAACAACAACAAGCAGCAGCAGCAGCAGCGGCACCGACACAACGAGCTCGCCCCATTCTGTATGCATCTGCGCGTGTGTACAACGTACGTAACGTATGTAGGTAGTTGGTACGTACGTACGTACGTACGTACGTACGTCCCGGACGCTCCCTTGCCCTTGGTCTGGATCAACGCGCCCGATTCGACGGCGCTCTTCAGATATTTCCTTATGAACGGAGCCAACTTCTCAGCGTCCACCTTGTACTGGGCCGCTATATATTTCTTGATCGCCTGCAGGGATGAGCCGCTGCGCTCCTTCAGCTCCATTATGGCGTTGTTCACCATTTCCGACGTCTTCGGATGGGTCGGTTTAGCTTTGGGCTTCTTAGCGCCACCGCTCGCGGCAGCTTTCGGCTTCTTCGCCGGAGTTGCGGGGGCGGGTGCTTCGGACGCGACAGCTGTATCGGCCATTGTGTTGTTTTGTTTTGTTTTGATTAAATGAATGAATATATATATAAGACGAGCGAAGGAAGAGAGACGAGAAAATTTGTATCAGTAACTTATTAACACTGTATGTATGTATGTATGTTGAACACAGATACACAGTAGATGGCGCGACAGTAGAACGAGAGATACGGGCACGTGAGGCTATACCGTAAGGAGAACCTGCATGTCGCTCGACGTTTTCTCGTATGAACGCTAAGAAGTTTTCACTAACATCTATCTGAAAATAATTTATTTGATCAATAAACAATGTGTTAAACAAACGCGTTGACGGTTCACCGTGTTCGTTTATAGTGTTATAGCATTATCGTATCGCTCCTCGCGCACAGTGCGGTGTGTATCGTGCGAGAGAGGCATTTATTTAGACCATTGTGCGCCTAGGTTAGCTGGGGGCTCGTTTAAAAGTGATTTTTCAATATTATAATCGATAGTGAGGTCGCTTTTCTCGCTTCCGGTGAACAGGTGATATCCGTAGCGTCGTGTGCAAAAAATATTATCAGATATTAGTACGTTTGCTAGTGGAAAATATGTACGTTAGCACAGCCGTCGTAAAACACATCACGTTCAACGTGTCGTATCACTATGAGCATTGCTATGCTATTTAACAAACAGTGAACGTACTCTGTGTATTTTTTATTAGTTAACACAAATGAATAATATAATTTATGCGATGCTAATATATATGACGATATATCTCGGTGCGAGATTTATGTATGTAAGCCACATAAAAAACAATATATATGCGACCGCTCGCAACGCAACGCAATCGCTCGCGGTCTCGGCTCCTCTATTCGAATCGAACGAACGAACGTCTGGTTAGCTAAAATATATATAGTATTTTAAATGCTTTTTCTTTTCTTTTTTTTTTTACAAAATACTTTTAATTGGGCCCAGCTGTATACTAACGATAAATATCTATATATATTTATTTATTATTATATTTATTAGCGTATAAGCCCTATGTCATTTGTGACGTGTGCATGATCAGCAGAGAAGCAAAAAGCAACCCACTAAGGATAGGATAAAATAAATTATGACTAGACTAAAAATAACTTTGCATGAATATCAGGATCGGGCAGGGGTAGGTAGGTAGGGTACCTACCTATATAGACAGATAGATAGTTTTAGGTAGGCAACTTAGAAATGATAATAATAATAATTATATCGATACCCATTGTAGTCAAATTGTTATAAGCCAATGGGAATGAATATATTGATCCTACATGTATTATGTTATATGTATGTAAGGTGTACTTTTAGTGATTACAATTAATCCTAGGTAAAATCAGGACGAAACGTGTCGATTGAAACATTCATTTCATTCATATTATAATAATGATCAACGAAACTAGTGCGGCCCTGAAAAGGGCCTTTTTTTGTTTGTGGTCGGTTGGTGCGCCGCGCCGCCTGTCCATGTTGCCGGCACGGTGTGTGTGACAACACGGGCTGATTACGCGGTGTTCCTCCTCCTCCTGTGTTTAACCTCCGAAACCGTACAGGGTGCGGCCCTGGCGTTTCAGAGCGTACACGACGTCCATGGCGGTGACGGTCTTCCTCTTGGCGTGCTCTGTGTAAGTGACCGCGTCACGGATCACGTTCTCGAGGAACACCTTGAGCACACCGCGAGTCTCCTCGTATATAAGACCGGAGATACGCTTGACGCCACCTCTGCGGGCGAGACGACGGATCGCGGGCTTCGTGATACCCTGGATGTTATCACGCAGAACTTTCCTGTGACGCTTGGCTCCACCTTTTCCGAGCCCCTTGCCTCCCTTACCGCGACCGGTCATGTTGTAGTAGTGGTGATTATATCGATATTACACTCGTTGTGAAACTAGGTACGTATGTACTACGTACGAGACGAGCGAGACTAGCGGAACGGAACGTAACGTAGCGTAGCGCGATACTGAATGAACGCGCTCTACACGGATCGTGTCATATTTATACAGAAACGTACCGTCTCCGGGGGTGAGGCGCGGCGCGCGCGAGTGTGGGGAGGGGAGGGGGGGGGGGGGGGGGGCTTTTGGCTTGTTATTTATTTCGTATTCCATTTATTTGTCTCGCTCGCTACCTAACTATTTAAAATTTGTAAAAAAAAACAAAAATAACATATAAAATAAATTATGTAGCTAACTATGTACCTATATACACTTATGTAGGTAATTTTAAGTAAGTAAGTTCCTACCTATATCAATCTATCTAGACATAGATAGATCTAGCTTACAAATAATAATAATAATAATAATAATTTTTTGTCAATCACATTACAGACACAGTGGATGACGCATGCACCGCCACGAGAGCCTCCAGCAGCTTGCCGGTTGAGTGAGGAGATACAGCTTCCGAGAGCCGGCTACATATTAGATTCATGAGATTAAAATTTATGTACTTAAGTAAGTAATTAAGTAACGAAGCTAAGTAACATATTTTTTTTAGACATAGATACATACATACATACATACATACATACATACGTACTTAAACTTCACTAGTAGGGTATACATATACGGGGTGGAAAAAATCCATGGGCCCTGGAGGGGAACTTGTTTAAATCCTTTAGTTAGCTTGTTTTAATGAAAAGAAACAATATTCAAATAATTTTTTGAATTATTCATTGCTTCGATACCCGGGTGAGTGAGACAGGCGAATTTTAGAAGATATTTGAATGCAGTTTTGCATTCAAAGTGCATATTCAAAAAAAAATAATGTTTCCTTTTCGATTTGAAGTACTTCCTGTATATTATGTTACAGGTAGGCGCAGGAGGACGATCTGCATGTATGAAACTTTCATAATGCTGCAGTAGTCAAGCATTATATGTATATAGAAATATGTGCGGCCCTGAAAAGGGCCTTTTTTTTGTTTGTATGTTATCCACGTGCCCGTTCCGTCGTGTTATATTATCAACAACAACAACGATACAGGCGCGACACAGCACAGCAAGCGGCGGCGGCTCACAGCTTAGGCGCGCTCTCCCCTGATCCTGCGCGCGAGCTGTATGTCCTTGGGCATGATGGTGACACGTTTAGCGTGTATAGCGCACAGGTTGGTGTCCTCAAAGAGGCCGACCAGGTAAGCCTCGCTGGCCTCCTGGAGAGCCATCACGGCGGAACTCTGGAAACGCAGATCGGTCTTGAAATCCTGAGCGATCTCACGCACGAGACGCTGGAACGGCAGCTTGCGGATCAACAGTTCGGTACTCTTCTGGTAACGACGGATCTCGCGAAGGGCCACGGTGCCGGGCCTGTAGCGATGGGGCTTCTTCACGCCACCCGTGGCGGGCGCGCTCTTGCGGGCCGCCTTGGTGGCCAGCTGTTTACGCGGAGCCTTACCACCGGTAGACTTACGAGCGGTTTGCTTGGTACGAGCCATATTTATTTAGTTATATTAATAAAACAGAAACACTCAAAAACCGAAACGAACCGAACCGAATGAACGGAGCGGACGAAGCGCGCGCGACGGGATGAGAGTCAATGAATGAATGAAACGCGGCTGCCAAAGTTCGCCTCTATTTATAGTAGACAGAACGAGCGCACACACACACACACACACACGAGCTGCTAGAGAGAGAGACGGCTATAGCATGTACTCACTCACTGCGCCGCACCGTATATATTCTATTCTATTATAACATTAATTTCTAAACTAACTAACTAACTAATGTACCTATTTGAATTGAACATCATCGAATTTAAATGGTAATAAACAGGTACCTAAGGTAAGGTACCTAATCAGTGAAATGAAAATAACACCGTTTATTAAATGTGTGCAAACAGTACAAGCGGCGGCACTTATATTATTATATACTTAGGTATTCATTAGTTATTACTCAATTGTTCGAAGCAGGTAAGGATTTATTTAGGTAGGTAGGTAGGTAACGAGGAGAATAATATGTCAATAATCAGCCGTCTTCTTGTAGTTTTAATAATAATAATAATTTTTTTTTATAAAAAAATATATAAAAAAAAACCTCTCCATCATACATTGGTATTATACATTGCATTCATTCATTCATCAATTGTAATACTGTAAGTGTAAAAACCTATAGAATAAGATAGATTGTTGTACTTAATTATTATTCATTCGCACATAGTGTGTGTGTATGTATTTGTACACGACGAATAAAAAACATAAGTGCCATATACATATAGTGTGAAATACTTAAGAAAAATTACCTTTTTGTTAATAGTTTATAGTTTAAAGTTTTTATTATTTTGTAATTAGTTTAAGTTTTATTGAATAAAAGTATACAGCTGGATAGTTTATAGAGAGATAACATCATAAGATGTTATCTTTATTACCCGAGAGTAACATGCTAGGGCGACGCTATAAGCCCTCCTTCGCCATATCGTTCTCTCGCGAAGGAGGGCAATAGTTGCGATACCTAAGCGCGCCTATATAATAACGCAGTCTCTCTCGAACTAGGTCACACACTGATAGATACATTCTCTCTCTATGGAAATATCGTTATCGCTCTATTCGCCAAGCCAGCTCTTCCTAACAACCCTGCATTTTTATTTGAAGAACCTACCGATACTGGGCTACCTGGTGAGCATATTATTTGCAAGCCCGAGTCCCGTACATTTGCTGGTCCTTCGAGCCGGATTATAGAAAATGCCAGTAACAAGAAGCGGGGCAGGAAGAGAACGCCCTTCCGATGAAGTACAGCCACCCATAGAAGAGAATATAGTTGAAGATGATCACTTCGCTGAACAGCCGCCGACGGAGCAGCCGGATTACCCGATCCGCCACCAAAGACCACCGGGCTCCCCGTCGGACGCGCAACAACAGCTGCCGAAGATAACTCTGAAAGAAAAATCGATCGTATCCGAACGCGCTCGTCGAATCTTTCGCGCTAAAGAGAAGATAGCGAAACTGAAGCTACAGTTGGCAGAGGCAAAGCTCGCCGCACTAGAGGCGGACGATTCCGAGGATGAAAACTCAATTTCGACAAAAGAATCCGAAGGTCAAGCAAGAGTGGCAGAGTGGTTAGAGAAGCTACCACGACCGACAAAAACATCCGAACAAATACCGAAAACCATCGAACAAACGACGATCAAACCGAAGCCGAAACTCGAAGAACAGAACATACAGCTATCCGAGTTAGCAGCAGCCATCGCCCTGGCAGCAAGACCGTCGCACTCAAACACCACACCGAAGTACATCGGAGAGCTAGCCATCTTCAACGGCTCTCATACAGAATGGCTCGCATTCAGGGCCGCATACTCGGAAACGTCTGAATATTTTTCCGACATAGAAAACACCGCGCGCTTAAGAAGAGCACTGAAAGGCAAAGCAAGAGAAGCAGTCAGCAGTCTCCTCATAACAAGCACAAGACCAACAGAAATAATGTCCGAATTAGAAACCCGATTCGGCCGCCCCGATACCATCGCACTCGCCGAAATAGACAGACTGCGCAACGTGCCACGTCCGACCGACAACCCCAGAGACATATGCCAGTTTGCCAGCAAAATAAGAAACAGTATAGCAACACTTCGAGCGCTGAACCGAACACACTACCTCTACAACCCAGAAGTAGTCAAACAAATCACCGAGAAACTTACACCGTCGCTGAGATATAGATGGTTCGACTTTTCCCGCGAACAACCGCAAGATGAACCAGACCTATTGCAACTATTCAGCTTCGTAACGAGAGAAGCAGACACTTGCGGAAAGTACGCCGAACCCGAACAAATCGTCACATCTTATCAAGAAGTACCACCGGCACGCAATACGTATAGAAACCGACCGCAACGCACACACACTACGAGTGATCACAGTGTCCGTCGCGAACATACTTGTCCAATATGTAAGCGAACGGGACACACGTCGGTTGCCGAATGCGAAAAGTTTAAAAAAGAAGATAGTAACGGTCGTTGGGAGCTTGCCAAACAACACCGACTTTGCTTCCGCTGCCTACACTTCAAGAACTTTACACACCGCTGTAAAACAAAGCCATGCGGAGAAGACAACTGTCAACGAACGCATCATTCGCTATTGCACTACACGCCATCGCAAGAAGAAAAGAAAGAGACAGAAACAGTATCAGTCGCTCACTCTCGACGCCGCTCACCACGAAGCTTCTTGAAGATCTTACCAGTACAAGTGGTTGGACCGAAAGCGACCGTCAACACCTACGCACTGCTCGACGACGGCTCTACCGTGACTCTCATCGACGCCGACGTCGCTATACAAGTCGGCGCCGGAGGGCCGGTCGAACCATTAAACATCGAAGCGATCGCCGGCACCGCAGTAAACAGATCAAACTCTCAGCGAGTCACGTTAACACTTCGAGGACAGAGTGAAGAGCACACAATCAAAGCAAGAACAATGCGAAACCTCAAGCTAGCACCGCAAGCAATCGACGCTCAAGACATACCTCACTACCGACACTTAGCAGACGTCGCCGAACTCGTTCAATACGATGAAGCCCAGCCAACAATATTGATCGGCCAAGACAACTGGGAACTGCTACTTGCTCAAGAAATACGCAGAGGAACGTCTCACCAGCCGGTAGCCTCACGCACACCGCTGGGATGGGTGCTACACGGCTCATCCACCCGTTGCTTGGGACACCACGTACACCATGTATACAGGGCGTACGAAACCGACGAGCGACTTGAAGACGCTATAAAGAAACACTTCTCACTTGAGTCGCTGATAGTACTACCGAAGACAACACGCGCCGACCCTGATGAACGTGCACTGAAAATACTTCGCGAAAACACGATAGCACTACCGGAAGGCGGCTACACTACTTCACTACTATGGAAAACTGAAGCAGTAACACTACCGAACAACTATGACTACGCTCTCACCCGACTATACAGTACAGAGAGGAAGATAGACAAGAATTCATCACTCAAACAAGAATACGAGAAACAAATCGAACAACTCATAGAGAAAAACTATGCAGAAGAAGTGGCGACCTTACCCACCACCGGCCGCACGTGGTACCTGCCTCATTTCCCCGTATTGCACCCGGCCAAACCAGGAAAAGTCCGACCTGTGTTTGACGCCGCCGCCAGAACGAAAGGAACAGCGCTGAACGATCACCTACTGTCAGGGCCCGACCTACTGAAGTCACTACCCGGGGTCTTGATGAGGTTCCGACAACATCGAGTGGCAGTCGCAGCCGACATTCAAGAGATGTTTCTTCGTATAAAAATACGCGAAGAAGACAGAGACGCGCTACGGTTCCTCTGGCGACCACACCGGCGGGAGGGTCCCCCCCGCGAGTATCGCATGAAGTCAGTTATATTCGGCGCCGCCAGTTCTCCGTGTACTGCGTTATACGTCAAAAATTATAATGCCGAAAAATACAGAGAAGAGTACCCTGACGCTGCCGACGCCATTATCCATCACCACTACATGGATGACTACCTCCAGAGCTTCAGAACCGAACAAGAAGCACTTCGCATAACACAAGAAGTACGCATCGTACATGAAAAGGCCAATTTTCACCTGAGAAAGTGGTCATCAAACAGCAATGAAATTAGAAAAATACATCGTAACGAAGAAACTACAGTTCGTGACGTCACGCTAGAACACAACGACACCGAGAAGATTTTGGGCCTCATATGGAACCCTATCGCAGACACTTTAAGCTTCAACTTGAACTTCACTCGAATACAAACATCGATCTCCGACGACGACCAAGTACCGACAAAACGAGAAGCTCTACGCACCGTAATGTCTCTGTTCGACCCGCTAGGACTAGCGTCGCCCGTCACAATACAAGCTAAACAACTATTACAAGAAGCTTGGCGACTTGGTACCGGGTGGGACGAACAGCTGCCCGCGCCGCTCTCAGAAAAGTGGACCGACTGGCTGCGCGAACTTAAGAAGCTAAGAGATGTCAACATACCTCGCTGTCACACTAACTACAGTCAAGCCAACAGAAGAGAACTACATACGTTCGTCGACGCTAGCCAGAGCGCCTACGCGGCCGCCGTATACTGGAAAACAGAAGAAAACGGCGAGAGTCACGTTACGCTCGCGGCCGCACGAGCCCGAGTCGCGCCACTCAAACTAACATCGATACCAAGATTAGAATTACAAGCCGCCGTGCTGGGCTGCCGTCTAGCCCACACCGTCGCCGAAGAGTATCAAATAAAACCCGACCGAAGATACTACTGGAGCGATTCAAGAACTGTGTTGGCGTGGTTACGCGCCGGCCCACGCGCCTTCAAAACTTTCGTCGCCCACCGCGTAGCCGAAATAGAAGAGGAAACACACGCAAACGAATGGCTATGGGTACCGACGCGCCACAACGTAGCCGACGACGCCACCAGAGGCGTCCCTCTCGACTTCAACGAAAAACACCGCTGGTTTACAGGGCCCGCTTTCCTATACAGCCCGCCCGAGCAATGGCCAGTTGAAAACAAAGACGAAAACATCGAGATAAGCGAAGAACGCATACATGTCGTTTGCAAACGCGACAATAAAATAGTGAATGCTCTACCGGACGTACGACGCTTCTCTTCATGGCTCCGCCTAATAAGAGCCTCAGCACGAGTACTTCAAACTATCGACATACTGCGCGAGTCAACAACGAAATCACATAGTGAAAATGTTCACTATAAAAGGACGCTTCAGAACAAAGAAAACGACCCCGAATGGAAAAGGACGCCTCATAATAGGGACGCTACGAAACCGACGCCGCGAACTGTGACACCGTCGAGACTCGAACCCAGACCTCTACAAGCAGAGTACATGATACGCGCTGAACAGCTGTGGACGCGCGCCTCGCAAGAAGAATCGTTCACCGAAGAAATAACTGCATTACGTAAACAAAACCAAGTACCTAAAGACAGCCGTTTACGACACTTAGCTGTGAAACTCGATATCGACTTCATTATCAAGCTGAAATCAAGAATAGCCGCCGCCGCAGAGATAACCGAACAACAGAAAAGCCCACCTGTGTTAGACGGCGACCACTTATACACTCGCCTCTACATAAGTTGGGTACATAAGAAGTTACATCACGGCGGCGTAGAAACAGTAATGAATGAAGTGAGACAACACTATTGGATACTACGAGCTCGGCCTACAGTAAGAAGCATCGTGAAACAATGTCAAGTTTGTCGACTTCGTCGCGCCGTCGCCTCTGTACCACCAACAGGGGACCACCCAGCGAGCCGCCTTGCACACCACCATAGGCCCTTCACACATACGGGCTTGGACTACTTCGGACCACTAAGTGTCACCGTGGGCCGACAACATCATAAACGATACGTGGCGTTGTTTACATGCTTAACAACGCGAGCCGTACACTTAGAACTCGCAGCATCGCTATCTACCGATTCAGCAATTCAAGCTTTACGACGCATGATGACGCGCCGGGGACGACCCACCGAGATCTGGTCCGACAATGGGACCAACTTACGTGGGGCCGACGCAGAGTTGCAACGAGCCGCAATAAACGCGAGTCGTGAAGAGGCCGCGAACCGTTTCATACGCTGGCGCTACATAAGTCCCGGGGCGCCGTTCATGGGTGGTGCCTGGGAACGTTTAGTACGTTCAGTCAAGACAGCGCTGGCCACCACCTTACATGAGAAGCACCCACATGAAGAAACGCTTTCGACATTGTTATGTGAAGCCGAATACACCGTAAACAGTCGTCCGTTAACACACGTCTCTGTTGAAGATGAAGACGAAGAGGCCCTGACCCCCAACCACTTCTTGCTTGGGGGGTCAGGCAACCTGCAGCAGCCGGGGAGCTTCACTGACACCGACATCGCTAGCAAGCACCACTGGAAGCAAGCGCAACGCCTCGCCGATATATTTTGGACCAGGTGGCTGAAAGAGTACCTGCCGGACCTCCAATACCGGCGGGAGCCCTACGGCCACGGCGACCCGCTACGCATCGGCGACTTAGTCCTCGTCGCCGATTCCAACTTACCTCGCAACACATGGCCGCGGGGTAAAGTTATAGAAGTATACCCCGGGCGCGACGGTGTGACGCGAACAGCTGATATCAAGACAAAGAACGGCGTTTTAAGAAGGCCCACTAAGCGCTTAGTCGTACTTCCGACGACCCCCACTTACCAGGAGCCAGTCGTCGTGTCACCGGGAATAGCTGCAGCAACTAGTCCATCGCTGCACGGCGGGAGAAATGTACACGACGAATAAAAAACATAAGTGCCATATACATATAGTGTGAAATACTTAAGAAAAATTACCTTTTTGTTAATAGTTTATAGTTTAAAGTTTTTATTATTTTGTAATTAGTTTAAGTTTTATTGAATAAAAGTATACAGCTGGATAGTTTATAGAGAGATAACATCATAAGATGTTATCTTTATTACCCGAGAGTAACATGCTAGGGCGACGCTATAAGCCCTCCTTCGCCATATCGTTCTCTCGCGAAGGAGGGCAATAGTTGCGATACCTAAGCGCGCCTATATAATAACGCAGTCTCTCTCGAACTAGGTCACACACTGGTAGATACATTCTCTCTCTATGGAAATATCGTTATCGCTCTATTCGCCAAGCCAGCTCTTCCTAACAACCCTGCATTTTTATTTGAAGAACCTACCGATACTGGGCTACCTGGTGAGCATATTATTTGCAAGCCCGAGTCCCGTACAGTATTTATTTAATATTTATTATATTTTTTATGTAATATATATACTACCCACCCTCCTACCTCGCACTGTTATTTAATTTTATAAGAAATAAAATTATATACTGTGGACTGTGGACATGGTCGTTGAGAGAAACATAATTATATTATATCTACTTAATTTAGATATCTATATTATATTAGTATAGATGTTTAGTCCAACACCTTACTAATTAATTTACAAAATAATTAGATTTTTATACAAAACCCTATAAAAAAAATAAAAAACACAATTGTTATTTTAACTATCGCTTAAAATTTTTAGCAATGCCGAATGGGACATTTATATGCTTATTGCAGGAAATGTTTCAGAATTTTGACTCAGAATTTTAAACTGAATTTTGTATGTAAACACTCCTGTTGGCTTTTTGACTCAATCAATATTTAAACCAAATCGGCTTGCGGTCGACACCGAAGCATATCTTGTGATAAGAGTAGAGAAGACAGTTAAAACCACTAATACTCATTTCCTGCAACATTAGTTTGATCCAAATGAATTTTAGATTGAATTGATGAAATCTTGTGTTTTTTATAATTGTTTCTATTGATTTATTTATGATATAAGTGTATTCATAAAGTACTTGTCTTATTATGATTTAATGAAAGTGACAAGATAGGATACATTTCTATCCTCATTTAAAAAGATTTTTAGATACAATATGGCTGTAAAGTACCTAGTTACATAGGTTTTTATTATTTCGATAGTGGTCACTACTGATTGTCACTTTTAAATGATTTTACTTGATGTTTAATGAAGTCTTTCTGCTTTCAAGTCATGAATTGTAATAAATCAGTTGATGAGGTCCTTTAATAACATTTTTGATTTATCATTGCCTTATTATTGCATTAAATATTTTTAATACCAGTTCTGGATTCCAAATCATATATGTATGTCAGTAAACTGAAGAGGCTCCTTCGATTAAAATGTTTTTTATCTTTAAATCAATTCAATTTTAGGTCATTGTAATGTTGACCTGGTATTATTCATTTTATATAGTTTAGGTACCATATAAGTAATGATATTGTTTTTACAAAACATTGACTTAGGCATTTTTATTTGTTATATAAAGCACAATGCTCTACTATACCTACAGGTGTTATGATATTGAAATTTAGAGCTAATATATATATATATATATATATATATATATATATATATATTTAAGTAGGTAGGTATTTACCATGATCAGGTTGATTATTGATGTATTATATTTTAATTATTTGACTTTTATTTTAGTACATACAAAAAACTTTTGCTGGCATGTCATGGACATATTATTATTTTGTCCCAATATTTCACTTCTTATTGATGAAATTTAATGTGAAATTTTTTATTTCATAATTGCAGAAAGGCCACTACTCGATACCTATGTGCATGATTATTCATTATGCCTGCATGCGCACCATATGTACAGGATAAATAACTATGATGCTTATATTATGTATAGGTACGTTGTACCAAATGGCCATTATATTTCTAATAATAAATCATATTGTCATTTTTCAACATTAATAATTGTCAATATTGCAATTCCTTGTTTTTATACTTGACCGATAGTTGATTTGCAGCTAGGATAAGCTGGATATAAATTTAATAACATAAATCATTGATTTAAGCTCAGTATCTAAAAAAGAACTAAAAATAAAAAACCTTGTGTGAATTGCACCCGGTAGTAGGTACTTCATATGGACACTTTTATATATTAAGTACATAGCAATAAATCAATTTCTCGTATTGTGTCAAGCAAGATGACTTTTTATAAAAATACCACAAATAAAATTTGTAAAAATTCAATCGGTACTATCATTAAGTACAACAATGTCTAATATTTATTATTGTTGTGGGGATTCAATCTATGCCCCCCCCCCTCGATTTTCATGTATCCAACAACTGTGGTATTATGTACTCTCGATAATGTTTCTTATTTTATCATAACAATTATTTTTACTTATAAAATATAGTTGTTAATTCTGAGTAGTTATTATACCTAATGGTCTTTTTATTAAGACCCATTTCCATTTCTAATAGACAAGTTTATTTCAACAGTTATTAATTTCAACTTAGCTATTTTATATAATTCTGTACAAGTAGAATTGTGAAAATACTCTTAATTTTCAAGTTCTTTTAAAAATATAGGGCATCATTTATATCACTTTATTAGGTCTGTATTGTAAGAAAATATTGCAATGGAATTGAAATAATGATTAGTTATAATAATCATTTCTTATTTTCTCTGTCTTATCTCATTTATTCATTTCATAAAATCTGTGCAATGAGGTACTTCATAAGGTGACATTTCAATGAAAAAAAAATCCCATCATTTTATTACAATTGGGTTACTAGTTTATCTGTGTAACTAATTTTTTTTCTAAAGTAATGTTTTTATTTGGAATTATTAAAACAATATCTGAAAGCTTGTTTCTGAATCTTCTGGTGGTTTTGTTGATTAAATAAAGTAGGAAAGTTATGGTATTTGCTGTGTGTAACTGGTTGTTGCAACCAATGATCTGTTGGTCATGGTCACTGAAGGTTTATAAATTTTCTTTATGTTTGAACAGCTGTTTGATTTTTGAATACACTGTGTAACTTTAACCTGTCAAGCATGAGATTCCAGACACAATTGACCCCTCAATTATCACAGCCACCCGGAGGTATATCGCGGCTTGACAGATAGTATAATCTTATTAAGTATTTATCAATGGCTGATCATTCATACAGTGATAGCAATTTTTCAGGTCATTGAATATCATTTCGGTATGCTAGAGGGTAAAGTTTTGATGAACCATAAAAGCATTGTGTAGCTAAATTTTATAGCACTTCCTCAGGCTATTGATAAACATTTATATAACTTACAGCAATTTTCAGGTTATAGAATAACATTTATTCAGGTTATAGAATAACATAATATATATCTTGATGTTAAAATTATTAATTAAATGCGGCAGCATTATCTAGCCCCCATGTGACAAACATTGGCCCAAGTTAATAAGTAAACTTTAACGGTACTTTATTGTAGAATTATTTGTCAGTCAGTCCGCAAGGTGATGGGGCTTGTTCTGATTATTAAATTACATGTACAGCTACTTTATGTTCATCATCACTAGCCTATATACGTCCCACTGCTGGGCACAGGCCTTCCTACATGGGAGAAACACATGAGGAGTTTGGGCCATAACACCACCACGCTGGCCCAATGCGGGTTGGTACTTTATGTTACATATTTTAAATATGATTAATGGCTATTTTTACATTTTTGTAGCTATCACAATTATTCATATTGAGTAATCTCTCTGCCTTATAGTTGTCTGGTAGAGATCGCTTCTAGCAATAAGATTGCCTTTTTGGCATATTGTGTTTGTTTTATCTCTGTACCTTTGTATATCTACTTGATGGAAGTTAGTAGAAGTTTCTATTTCAGTGCAAGGGTCTAGCCATAGTAGCTAGACCTGTTCAAGTGATTGCCTTTAAATCTACTTTATGGTATTAGTTATACTGTTTCTTTCAGTGTATATTGCATTTCATTTGCAGTGTATATCTCTAGTGTGATAATGCTTGTTCAGCTAAATAGTTGGTTGTCTAACCGCAGTGTGATAGTAGTTTTAAAGAAGATTACAGGCATTGTCTAACTGCAATGTGATAGCACTTGCCCAGGTTATCAATAAATTCATTTCTACTTCACTGTAGAAGTTTTAAAACAAGAGTACGGGCATTGTCTTAACACATGTAATAGCATTTGCCCAGGTTATCTATTAGCATTCATTTCTTTTTCATTTAAATTAGAGCATTGTCTAACCGCAATGTGATAGCGCTTGCTCAGGCAAGTAATGTGATAAACATTTTCATTTCACTGTGTTGTTTAACCTCAATGTGATAGCAAATGCTTAGGTAAATAGTGTGATAACCTTTTCCATTTAATTTCATACCAATTTGAGCGTTGTCTAACCGCAATGTGATAGCGCTTGCTCTGGTAAATATTGTGATAACCTTTTTCATATAATTTCATACCCATTTGAGCGTTGTCTAACCGCAATGTGATAGCGCTTGCTCGGGTAAATATTGTGATAACCTTTTTCATATAATTTCATACCCATTTGAGCGTTGTCTAACCTCAATGTGATAGCGCTTGCTCGGGTAAATATTGTGATAACCTTTTTGTTATAATTTCATACCATTTAGAGCGTTGTCTAACCGCAATGTGATAGCGCATGCTCTGGTAAATAATGTGATAACCTTTTTTATTTAATTTCATATCAATTAGAGCGTTGTCTAACCGCAATGTGATAGCGCATACTCAGATAAATGTTATAATCTATTTCATGTAATTTCATACCATTTAGAGCGTTGTCTAACCGCAATGTGATAGCGCATGCTCCGGTAAATAATGTGGTAACCATTATATGTACTTGACGGTAGAAGTTTTAAATTAAGGCATAATCTTACTGTTCATTCACCTATTAATGAAGGCACTTAATATGAGTCTTCTGTTTCCTGCCTTGAGTAGGTATTTCTCATCATAAAAATTTACTTCTTGTAATTTCCTCTCTAAACCCTATATGCCAGACATAATTTTAATTGTCTTTGTTATGTTATAATTGTCACTTACGACATCTGGGTGTTAAAGATCTAGGTAATAGATAGGTATATGACACTTGTAGTTACCACAGAACAGTTAAAGTTATCCAAAAAGTCATATTATTTTCACTTTTTGTAATCTTCTTTCTGTCCAAAGTAGGTGATTTACTTACTCCTTTTCTTTTTCCCTTTTATTTCCAAAATCTAATTAGAAACACTAATAAAACACTGCATAAGCACTTTAAATAGGTATACATTTTTGTCTATCGCTCAAAATGAGCTATTATTTATGTTTTTAATATTTTACATGCCATTGGCAAATATTGGCAATACAAGAAAAAATAGTGTGTAAATTGATAAAACCTATAAAATATCGGAAATCATAAGCCTTGTAAAAATTCTTCCAATAATATCTGGAGGGTTATATTGCTAGGTAAGTAGTTTAGCTAGATTTTCTAGGTTTTAGTAGTATTATTTTGATATTTTTAGGTTATGTCATAATATTCTAACAGATTAATTCTGTGACGTTTCATATTACCAGTTATCCGGTGAGAATTATTTCTCACCGGATAACGTAACGATAATGTAATATTAAATACATACCTTCAATCTCCAAATAATATTAACGTTTTCACAACAAACCTTGACCTTGTTTGCTAACGGAATACCTGACCGTGTTTGGGAATAAAATACTGCATCGATATCCTGTTATTAGTGAACACATAATAACACTAGATTAATAATTCTTTAAAATTTGGATCACAGATCGTACTTTTTATTGGTTTAAATTGTTAAATTAATAATTTTAATGAGAGAACCAAGTGACAGCGCTGTGCACAAAAAACGTAATGACATACATTTAGAGTTACCATATGAGAGAAACAATTTTTTTTTTTATAGCTTTGAAAATTGTGATCGGCGCTGGTACAATCAGCGTTACTACACGTTAAACCCTCTCGGACAAGGAGAGAGTATAATTAAGATAGAACTTCACTTAAGGTAAGTTCGTTTAATCTTATAATTATATTATACAGATAGCAATTTGTGGCCCTGAAAAGGGCCTTTTTGTTTCGATGAACACACAAAAACATGCGTGCACACAGGCCGGCGGCGGCGGCGGCGGCGGCTCTCACTTGGAGCTAGTGTACTTGGTGACCGCCTTGGTGCCTTCACTGACGGCGTGCTTGGCGAGCTCGCCGGGCAGCAGGAGCCTCACGGAAGTCTGCACCTCCCTGGACGTGATCGTCGAACGCTTGTTGTAGTGGGCGAGACGGGAGGCCTCCGCGGCGATACGTTCGAAAATGTCGTTCACGAACGAGTTCATGATAGACATGGCCTTGCTGGAGATGCCGGTGTCGGGGTGGACCTGTTTCAGCACCTTGTAGATGTAAATGGCGTAGCTCTCCTTCCTCTTGTGCTTCTTCTTTTTCTTGTCTGTCTTAGATATGTTCTTCTGGGCCTTGCCGGATTTCTTGGCGGCCTTACCGCTAGTTTTGGGCGGCATCACGATAGGATAGATACGATAGAGACGATATGCTAACTAAACGAAACGACTGACTGACTGACAAGACAGACTAGTATGGCAGGCAGCGGGCGGAGCGTCTGGTGAAAATTTTCAATTTCATATGGTACATATCCGATCGGACGTATCGCAAGTGGCGCAGTGCAACACGATATTACGCGACCAATGGGAGCGCCGCTCGTAGCGCTCGGTTACCTCTCTTTCTAGCGCGACAAACGCACGGCGCGGCGCGGCGCGGCGCGGCGCGGCGCGGCGCGGCGCGGCGCGGCGCGGCGCGTCGCGTCGGTTGGTTATTTATTTACCTAATTAAGGTGTAGCTGGTGGATCATCCATCCCAATTTCGACGGGAGTACAATAAATAACCTCTCATATTATTTATATAACGCTTATTATATAAATAATATTGGTGTATGATAAACATCTCCTAAATAGATAGGTACAGACAGATAACCTGGTTGGTACTTCGGAGGGATGATCCAGCTACATTACATTACATACGGGGGGGGGACAAAGGTAATTTAAATTTTTCATATCATTAGTGCACCGGTGACGACCACCAAGCCACCATCGACATAATTATCTATATAAATCGCACCATCATACTGTCACTATATTTATGTACGTAACGTACATCATGCCTACGCACGCACCTACCTAATATAGTAGTGCAGTACCTAACTAAAAGTTTAAAAACGCTTAATTGCATTGCATTCACATTCATTAATCTATTATTGTTAATTATATTATTATTATTAACCGTCACAATTAGGTAAGTAAGTTAAATTAAATAAGTATATATTTTTGTTGGGTTCATTCAATTGGTATGTATGTATTTAATATATGTAGGTAGGTATCTGTATGTATGTATGTGTGTATGTATGTATGCATGCATGCATGCATGCATGCATTTATGAACTTACGGGACATAATCATCTGTTTTGAATTGAAACTTTACTCTTTGTACAGAGATAATTTCGAATCGTATTGCGGCCCTGAAAAGGGCCTTTTTAATGTGATTTATAATCTCCAAAAACCATTAGAACAAACATCCACTCGAGAACGGCGGAGTTGTAGGTAGGCGGGTGGGAGATTGCTTAAGCCTTCTTCTCGGTCTTCTTGGGCAACAGCACAGCCTGGATGTTCGGCAGCACGCCACCCTGAGCGATGGTAACGCCCGAGAGGAGCTTGTTCAACTCCTCGTCGTTACGTATGGCGAGCTGAAGATGCCTCGGGATGATTCTGGTCTTCTTGTTGTCGCGAGCCGCGTTGCCGGCCAACTCGAGCACTTCAGCCGCAAGGTATTCCATCACGGCGGCCAAGTACACGGGCGCACCGGCACCGACGCGCTCAGCATAGTTGCCCTTACGGAGCAACCTGTGTATACGTCCCACGGGAAATTGGAGACCAGCACGCGCCGAACGTGACTTAACCTTCCCCTTGACTTTGCCACCTTTGCCGCGTCCGGACATGGCGAGATGAGAGTTTGAGAGAACGAACGATATAAAAAAATGTACGCGCGAAGTGACCGCACGTACTGAGTACCGTAGCGACTGTATGAGAATCGTGATCGTTTCACAATGCCCGGTATATTTATACGGACTCGTCGTATTCGCAGTGGTGGGGTGCGCAGCGAGCGGGAGCGCGCGCGCGCGGGCGCGGGCGCGCGCTCGCGGGGGCCGGCGGAGCGGGGCGCGCGCGACACAGACTGAGACTGGACTGAGGATTATGCTAATTATTTATAATATACCTATTTACCTATTTATAATTTGTGTTCTCTCTATTACATAGAAGGCAAGGGGAACTAATGCCCATACCAATAATGCCATGTCTTAGTATTATTATTTTTTTACTTCTGCAACTCTAATGGATTGAATTTGGATGAAAGTCTCCATGATACTCAACGTTTTTCACATTAAATTGTACACATCAACACCATATACCATACACCATATACATTTACATACATAATGTATACGCATGCACATACATGTGTGTCGGTCGGGCTTCCGTGTAAGAGATCTAATTCTATACGATTTAATACTTCAGAATTTAGAATAGAGCGCTGTGTGTTGTGTGCGTGTGTGCGTGTGTGCGTGTGTGCGTGTGTGCTTTTGTTTTTGTTTGTTTGTTAGTTTATATAGTGAATAAATGAATGAATTGGGAACAATCTGCCGTATATGAAACTCGCTTTTTGTCCTGTTCGGACATATTTTTCGGAAATATGTGTTAGCCCTGAAAAGGGCTTTTTTACAATTTTGTTGCGCGTTGGTTGGTTTGGTGGTTGTGGTGGGTACGATAATAATTCCTCCCTTCGACCGCCACCGCGCGCCGAATAGCGACGACGACGGCGACCACGGCGGCGACCGACACAACAACAACAACAACAACAACAAGCAGCAGCAGCAGCAGCGGCACCGACACAACGAGCTCGCCCCATTCTGTATGCATCTGCGCGTGTGTACAACGTACGTAACGTATGTAGGTAGTTGGTACGTACGTACGTACGTACGTACGTACTCACTCAACAACAACAGCCAGCGGCAGCAGCTCGTCCGTCTAGTCACACCACACACGCACACACTTGTTGTTTACTTCTTGCCGGCGGCTGGTTTCTTGGCGGCCGGCTTCGATTTGGGCGTCGCGGCGGCCTTCTTCGGCTTGGGAGCTTTAGGCTTCTTGGTGGGCGGCTTCGCGGTCTTTTTCGCCTTTGGCGCGGCTGCCGCGCTCTTCGCCTTCGCTCCACCGGCAGCAGCCTTCTTGGCGGCCGGCTTCTTCTTGGCGGCGGCTGCCTTCTTGTCCTTAGCGGCCGCCGAGCCGGAGGAGGATTTAGACTTGCTCGGCGACGCGGCGGCGGCGGCGGCGGCGCCCTTCTTCGCCTTCGCCGCGGCCGCGGCGGACTTCTTGGGCTTCGCGGAGGCGGCGGGCTTCTTGCTCGCGGCCGGTTTCTTCGCGGCGGCCGATTTAGATTTAGACTCGAGCTTGAACGACCCGGACGCTCCCTTGCCCTTGGTCTGGATCAACGCGCCCGATTCGACGGCGCTCTTCAGATATTTCCTTATGAACGGAGCCAACTTCTCAGCGTCCACCTTGTACTGGGCCGCTATATATTTCTTGATCGCCTGCAGGGATGAGCCGCTGCGCTCCTTCAGCTCCATTATGGCGTTGTTCACCATTTCCGACGTCTTCGGATGGGTCGGTTTAGCTTTGGGCTTCTTAGCGCCACCGCTCGCGGCAGCTTTCGGCTTCTTCGCCGGAGTTGCGGGGGCGGGTGCTTCGGACGCGACAGCTGTATCGGCCATTGTGTTGTTTTGTTTTGTTTTGATTAAATGAATGAATATATATATATAAGACGAGCGAAGAGAGACGAGAAAATTTGTATCAGTAACTTATTAACACTGGATGTATGTATGTTGAACACAGATACACAGTAGATAGATGGCGCGACAGTAGAACGAGAGATACGGGCACGTGAGGCTATACCGTAAGGAGAACCTGCATGTCGCTCGACGTTTTCTCGTATGAACGCTAAGAAGTTTTCACTAACATCTATCTGAAAATAATTAATTTGATCAATAAACAATGTGTTAAACAAACGCGTTGACGGTTCACCGTGTTCGTTTATAGTGTTATAGCATTATCGTATCGCTCCTCGCGCACAGTGCGGTGTGTATCGTGCGAGAGAGGCATTTATTTAGACCATTGTGCGCCTAGGTTAGCTGGGGGCTCGTTTAAAAGTGATTTTTCAATATTATAATCGATAGTGAGGTCGCTTTTCTCGCTTCCGGTGAACAGGTGATATCCGTAGCGTCGTGTGCAAAAAATATTATCAGATATTAGTACGTTTGCTAGTGGAAAATATGTACGTTAGCACAGCCGTCGTAAAACACATCACGTTCAACGTGTCGTATCACTATGAGCATTGCTATGCTATTTAACAAACAGTGAACGTACTCTGTGTATTTTTTATTAGTTAACACAAATGAATAATATAATTTATGCGATGCTAATATATATGACGATATATCTCGGTGCGAGATTTATGTATGTAAGCCACATAAAAAACAATATATATGCGACCGCTCGCAACGCAACGCAATCGCTCGCGGTCTCGGCTCCTCTATTCGAATCGAACGAACGAACGTCTGGTTAGCTAAAATATATATAGTATTTTAAATGCTTTTTCTTTTCTTTTTTTTTTTACAAAATACATTGGGCCTAGCTGTATACTAACGATAAATATCTATATATATTTATTTATTTATTATTATATTTATTAGCGTATAAGCCCTATGTCATTTGTGACGTGTGCATCGTGTGATTAGCAGAGGAGCAAAAAGCAACCCACTAAGGATAGGATAAAATAAATTATGACTAGACTAAAAATAACTTTGCATGAATATCAGGACCCCTGCCCGGGTAGGTAGGTAGGTAGGTAGGTAGGTAGGGTACCTACCTATATAGACAGATAGATAGTTTTAGGTAGCCAACTTAGAAATGATAATAATAATAATAATATCGATACCCATTGTAGTCAAATTGTTATAAGCCAATGGGAATGAATATATTGATCCTACATGTATTATGTTATATGTATGTAAGGTGTACTTTTAGTGATTACAATTAATCCTAGGTAAAATCAGGACGAAACGTGTCGATTGAAACATTCATTAGTTATATTATAATAATGATCAACGAAACTAGTGCGGCCCTGAAAAGGGCCTTTTTTTGTTTGTGGTCGGTTGGTGCGCCGCGCCGCCTGTCCATGTTGCCGGCACGGTGTGTGTGACAACACGGGCTGATTACGCGGCGGTGTTCCTCCTCCTATGCGGTGTTAACCTCCGAAACCGTACAGGGTGCGGCCCTGGCGTTTCAGAGCGTACACGACGTCCATGGCGGTGACGGTCTTCCTCTTGGCGTGCTCTGTGTAAGTGACCGCGTCACGGATCACGTTCTCGAGGAACACCTTGAGCACACCGCGAGTCTCCTCGTATATCAGACCGGAGATACGCTTGACGCCACCTCTGCGGGCGAGACGACGGATCGCGGGCTTCGTGATACCCTGGATGTTATCACGCAGAACTTTCCTGTGACGCTTGGCTCCACCTTTTCCGAGCCCCTTGCCTCCCTTACCGCGACCGGTCATGTTGTAGTAGTGGTGATTATATCGATATTACACTCGTTGTGAAACTAGGTACGTATGTACTAAGTACGTGACGAGCGAGACTAGCGGATGCGGATGCGGATGCGGAACGTAACGTAGCGCGATACTGAATGAACGCGCTCTACACGGATCGTGTCATATTTATACAGAAACGTACCGTCTCCGGGGGTGAGGCGCGGCGCGCGCTAGTGTAGGGGGGGGGGGGGGGGGTCGCCTTTTGGCTTGTTATTTATTTCGTATTCCATTTATTTGTCTCGCTCGCTACCTAACTATTTAAAATTTGTAAAAAAACAAAAATAAGATATAAAATAAATTATGTAGCTAACTATGTACCTATACACTTATGTAGGTAATTTTAAGTAAGTAAGTGCCTACCTACCTATATCAATCTATCTAGACATAGATAGATCTAGCTTACAAATAATAATAATAATAAATTTTTGTCAATCACATTACAGACACAGTGGATGACGCATGCACCGCCACGAGAGCCTCCAGCAGCTTGCCGGTTGAGTGAGGAGATGCAGCTTCCGAGAGCCGGCTACATATTGGATTCATGAGATTAAAATTTATGTACTTAATTAAGTAAGTAATTAAGTAACGAAGCTAAGTATCATATTTTTTTTAGACATAGATACATACATACGTAGGTACTTAAACTTCACTAGTAGGGTATACATATACGGGGTGGAAAAAATCCATGGGCCCTGGAGGGGAACTTGTTTAAATCCTTCAGTTAGCTTGTTTTAATGAAAAGAAACAGTATTCAAATAATTTTTTTTTTTTGAATTTTTCAATGTTTCGATACCCGGGTGAGTGTGACAGGCGAATTTTAGAAGATTCAAAGTGAAAAATAAAATAAAAAATAATGTTTCCTTTTCGATTTAAAGTAGTTCCTGTATATTATGTTACAGGTAGGCGCAGGAGGACGATCTGCATGTATGAAACTTTCATAATGCTGCAGTAGTTAAGCATTATATGTATATAGAAATATGTGCGGCCCTGAAAAGGGCCTTTTTTTTTTGTTTGTATGTTATTTACGTGCCCGTTCCGTCGTGTTATATTATCAACAACAACAACGATACAGGCGAGGCGCGACACAGCACAGCAAGCAGCAGCAGCGGCGGCGGCTCACAGATTAGGCGCGCTCTCCCCTGATCCTGCGCGCGAGCTGTATGTCCTTGGGCATGATGGTGACACGTTTAGCGTGTATAGCGCACAGGTTGGTGTCCTCAAAGAGGCCGACCAGGTAAGCCTCGCTGGCCTCCTGGAGAGCCATCACGGCGGAACTCTGGAAACGCAGATCGGTCTTGAAATCCTGAGCGATCTCACGCACGAGACGCTGGAACGGCAGCTTGCGGATCAACAGTTCGGTACTCTTCTGGTAACGACGGATCTCGCGAAGGGCCACGGTGCCGGGCCTGTAGCGATGGGGCTTCTTCACGCCACCCGTGGCGGGCGCGCTCTTGCGGGCCGCCTTGGTGGCCAGCTGTTTACGCGGAGCCTTACCACCGGTAGACTTACGAGCGGTTTGCTTGGTACGAGCCATATTTATTTAGTTATATTAATAAAACAGAAACACTCAAAAACCGAACCGAACCGAAAGGAACGAACGGAGCGGACGAAGCGCGCGCGACGGGATGAGAGTCAATGAATGAATGAAACGCGGCTGCCAAAGTTCGCCTCTATTTATAGTAGACAGAACGAGCGCACACACACACACACACGAGCTGCTAGAGAGAGAGAGACGGCTATAGGCTATAGCATGTACTCACTCACTGCGCCGCACCGTATATATTCTATTCTATTATAACATTAATTTCTAAACTAACTAACTAACTAATGTACCTATTTGAATTGAACATCATCGAATTTAAATGGTAATAAACAGGTACCTAAGGTACTTACCTAATCAGTGAAATGAAAATAAAACCGTTTATTAAATATGTGTGCAAACAGTACAAGCGGCGGCACTTATATTATTATATAGGTATTCATTAGTTATTACTCAATTGTTCGAAGCAGGTAAGGATTTATTTAGGTAGGTAGGTAACGAGGAGAATAATATGTCAATGATCAGCCGTCTTCTTGTAGTTTTAATAATAATATTTTTTTTTATAAAAAAAAATATATAAAAAAAAAAAACCTCTCCATCATACATTGATAATATACATTGCATTCATTCATTCATTCATCAATTGTAATACTGTAAGTGTAAAAACCTATAGAATAAGATAGATTGTTGTACTTTATTATTATTCATTCGCACATAGTGTGTGTGTGTGTGTGTGTGTGTGTATGTAATTATTTAATATTTATTATGTAATATATTATTATATACTACCCACCCTACCACCTCGCACTGTTATTTAATTTTATAAGAAATAAAATTATATGTAAGCGCTATGGATTCATGACTGTGGACATGGTCGTTGAGAGAAACATATTTATATTATACAGATAGCAATTTGTGGCCCTGAAAAGGGCCTTTTTGTTTCGATGAACACACAAAAACATGCGTGCACACAGGCCGGCGGCGGCGGCGGCGGCGGCGGCGGCTCTCACTTGGAGCTAGTGTACTTGGTGACCGCCTTGGTGCCTTCACTGACGGCGTGCTTGGCGAGCTCGCCGGGCAGCAGGAGCCTCACGGAAGTCTGCACCTCCCTGGACGTGATCGTCGAACGCTTGTTGTAGTGGGCGAGACGGGAGGCCTCCGCGGCGATACGTTCGAAAATGTCGTTCACGAACGAGTTCATGATAGACATGGCCTTGCTGGAGATGCCGGTGTCGGGGTGGACCTGTTTCAGCACCTTGTAGATGTAAATGGCGTAGCTCTCCTTCCTCTTGTGCTTCTTCTTTTTCTTGTCTGTCTTAGATATGTTCTTCTGGGCCTTGCCGGATTTCTTGGCGGCCTTACCGCTAGTTTTGGGCGGCATCACGATAGGATAGATACGATAGAGACGATATGCTAACTAAACGAAACGACTGACTGACTGACTGACAAGACAGACTAGTATGGCAGGCAGCGGGCGGAGCGTCTGGTGAAATTTTTTTTTTTTTTTTTTTTTTTTTTTTTTTGAATGACTATTGCTGTTGGCCGCAGATGGCCTTTACAGCGTAACCGGGGTTTTTAAGGAGGCGAGAACCTTGGTGAGTCCTCAAGCCTTGGTGGGCGAATTCGCCTCTGGAGGATTTCTAATCGTCAGGCATCACCTCCGGAGGAGGTGTCCCGCTGACTCTTAGAGTCTCCAGGGCGCTCGAGCCATGAGGGAGCGACAAACCTGAGGGTGCCTCTAAGGGCTCGGACCTCGGCTCAGGTGAGTCGTGTCGTGGAGGAATGGGAGAGAAGCGCCCAGGCACATGTCTGTACCTGGTAAAGCGCGACGAGTGTAGACCGGGTCTTCGCACCCTTGTTCGACGAGTGCGGTGTATAACAAATGTGTGGCTAGTGCGTGATGTGCTAGTGTGTGCGAGGGCATTTGCGCTCGTGATCGGATCGTCAGGGTCGTGGAGGACATTCCTAGGCCTACGTAAACGGGTCGGGGCGTTTACATCGGGAGAGTAGTCGGAGGCTCTTACTATGAGCGGGTTAGAGTGGTGGGGTGCTTTGTCAAAGTAGCGCCTGGAGGCGTCTTTCATGACTTGAGAGAGGGTTGGGAGGTCGAAATCCCTGTGGAGATCGACATTGCGCATGTACCAGGGGCACCCGGTGGCCATGCGCATGAAACGGTTCTGTATGACCTGTAGTCTATGCAGGGATTTGTCTGGGGCATGGGCGAACACTACGCTAGCGTAGGTCAAAATGGGGCGGACAACAGCTTTGTAAAGTGTCGTCTTATTTCTAAGAGACATTTTACTTCGCTTCCCCAGAAGGTGGTAAAGTCGCCCGAGCACAAAAAAGGCTCGATCGCGGACTATTTTGATATGAGGTGCAAACGATAATGTATGATCAAGGGTGACACCCAGATATTTAACCTTACTCACCCATGGAATGGGGCGGTCAAATAGAGTGATAGGGGGCAGGGGAGAGGTTCGAGCCCGACAAAAGTAAATAGCAGCGCTTTTGTCTGGGTTTACCTCGATTCTCCACTTACGGAACCAATCGCCTAAGGTGTTCACGGCAGATTGGAGTTTTTTGGCAACGAATTTGCGATTTCGGTGCGACATGTAGAGGGCTGTGTCGTCCGCAAAAAGTGCGAGTTCGACGCCCGGGGTCTTGGGAATGTCGTTCACATAGAGTGAAAAGAGCAAGGGGGACAGCACAGAGCCCTGGGGGACTCCGGCTCGTATCGGATGGGAGAGAGAGCGTGTTCCGTCGACGCGATAGCGGAAGGAGCGATTCGACAGGAAGTCTCGTATGATGTGTACGAGACTGTCTGGCACTTTGAGTTGATATAGCTTGTAAATTAAGCCATTGTGCCAGACCTTGTCGAATGCTTTCGCCACGTCAAAGAAAAGCGCTCCTGTACCAATGGGGCGAGTAGGGGCCGGGGCACGGAGGCCTTTGAGGACATGCTCCGTTAAGCGGTGCACTTGGTGGATACACGAGTGGTTGGCGCGGAAGCCAAACTGTTCGTTGATAAGGATATTGTTAGAGAATACATAGTCTCTTAGGCGGGCAATAAGGACACGCTCATAGAGCTTGCCAAGGGACTTGAGTAGACTTATAGGTCTATAGCTAGAAGGGTCGGAGGCGTCTTTACGAGGCTTGCGAATGCCGATGACGTCCGCGTCTTTCCACTGAGCGGGAAAGATGCAGTTGGACATGGCTCCGTTGAAAATGGAGACTAGAAGGAACAGTAGTTGGGCGGGGAGGATCTTAAGGACCCTATTTGAGATGCCGTCTGAGCCTGGGGCTTTTCGGGGACAGAGTTCTTTGATTATCGTTTGCACCTCGTCAACAGTGACCGGAGAGAGAGTAGATGTCGGCTGGATAGAGGAGAGCCTTTCGACTTCAGTGTCTATCAGCAGGACATGTTCGGGGTCTACAGGGAGAGCACTGGGAGAGCATTGAGCTTCCAGACTGTCGGCCAGACATTCTGCTTTCTCATCGTCTTCGAAAGCGATAGAGTTGTCAGGTTTTCGGAGGGGCGGGGTAGTGTACTCCGTGTCCGACTTAAAGGTTCTCGCCAACCTCCAGTAAGCCTGGTGGGATGGCGAGATGTCTTTAAGTAGGTTATCCCACCGATCGTTACGGAACTCACGCATGCGCTGCTTTACAGTCCTCTGTAAAGCCCGCATGCGCGAGCGGTTTTCGTCGGTGGGATAGGAGTCATATGCGCGAATAGCAGCGTTCTTGGCCGTCAGCAGCCGCCTTAGATCGTCCGGTAGCCTCCAGCGGTGGTTATCCATCGCTGGGACTACCTTGGACGCTCCGCTCATTGCTGAGCTGAGGTGGCTGCTGAGGGCCTCGACCGCGTGCTCTGTATCTTGACGGGAGGTAATGAGATCGGGGATCGAGTCGAGCGCCGGACTGTTAGGAGCCTCGAGTAAACTCGTAAGCTTCTCCCAGTCCGTCACCGTCTTGGTGGCCGGGGTCGGGTCCGTAAGGGAGCCGAGATGAAGAACTACGGGGCGGTGGTCGGTGGCGGTTTTAGTTCCTCGCGCAACTTAATGATCTGTTTATCAACTTCAGCGCGATTTGGCATAGTATCTCTGGCAGAATACAAAGCGTTCAGATTTTTTTCGAGTATAGTAATCTTATTTTTCAAAGCTTCCTGAGAAGGTTTTGCTCTTTCTTTATCTGCATTATCATTATTTTCACATTGCTCTTGTGATTCATTGCCGGTTTTGATTTGATCTTCTTCCTGTTTTTCAATGTTAGAAGCTGGCTGTATAATTTGTGTTTTTTCTGCAGGTTTACTGGTAGAAGACGTTGCCTAAAAATGAAAAATTTATATGAGTTCTGCTGGAGATTCTCTTATTAAGCTACATAAATACACCGTATATAATAAAAACAGCGTTTAAATATTATTGAAAGCTTTTCCCTACAGAAACCCTTCACATACAGAAAGTTGCAAACACCGTGTATTTTGTGACCAATTGACGGATTCGATCTTAAGAAATAAAATATCAATCAATTTTACCTCTATACTTTGAGATAGGCCATTATATTTTCCAATCATAAAACGTTTTTATTGTTACAAAACGTAAAGAGAAACTACTCATATTTCACTCACCTTGGAAAAAAAATGAAGCAGATTAGATTTATTTTTAGTCGCCGCTTGCAATTCTTCTTCAATTCTCTTAGATACAATAATATCTAGTTCCTTGTCTGACTTTGCTTGTAATTTATAATTTCGCCAAACTTCGTTAACTAACTTTTGTACATTTTGTACTTTCGTCCCTGTATGAGATTTTTTAAAACTTTCAAACAGTTTTTGGTATAACTTGGATTTGTCTATATGACACGACATTCTAATAAGATATTTAAATAATTAAAACGTTAAACTTTGGCTAATTGTATCAACGGTAACACAAATGATAACTTTCAATGCTTACAATACGTTTAGTATCCAAACAAAACAATACTGATAGATGCATTAATTAGACAAGTGAATAGCGCGCGGTAATTCCCCTAATCGGTTCTCAAAGCGAGTGCCTAAACATATGCATTATTTGCGGGAATCCCCGAGAATGCGTTTCGTTTTCACGCATAGACAATGTGCGGGTTGCCATTCGTGTAAAAAGTAAATAACTAACGATGACGTAATCATCATCTAGACCCCCCTACTCCCCCATGTCATCCAAAATAAGCAAAACAGAGACCCCCCCACCCCCTCTAGGTGCTTACGTAATACTTGAACGGCCCCTAAATAGATAGGTACAGACAGATAACCTGGTTGGTACTTCGGAGGGATGATCCAGCTACATTACATTACATACGGGGGGGGGACAAAGGTAATTTAAATTTTTCATATCATTAGTGCACCGGTGACGACCACCAAGCCACCATCGACATAATTATCTATATAAATCGCACCATCATACTGTCACTATATTTATGTACGTAACGTACATCATGCCTACGCACCTACCTAATATAGTAGTGCAGTACCTAACTAAAAGTTTAAAAACGCTTAATTGCATTGCATTCACATTCATTAATCTATTATTGTTAATTATATTATTATTATTAACCGTCACAATTAGGTAAGTAAGTTAAATTAAATAAGTATATATTTTTGTTGGGTTCATTCAATTGGTATGTATGTATTTAATATATGTAGGTAGGTATCTGTATGTATGTATGTGTGTATGTATGTATGTATGTATGTATGTATGTATGCATGCATGCATGCATGCATTTATGAACTTACGGGACATAATCATCTGTTTTGAATTGAAACTTTACTCTTTGTACAGAGATAATTTCGAATCGTATTGCGGCCCTGAAAAGGGCCTTTTTAATGTGATTTATAATCTCCAAAAACCATTAGAACAAACATCCACTCGAAAACGGGCGGGCGGAGTTGTAGGTAGGCGGGTGGGAGATTGCTTAAGCCTTCTTCTCGGTCTTCTTGGGCAACAGCACAGCCTGGATGTTCGGCAGCACGCCACCCTGAGCGATGGTAACGCCCGAGAGGAGCTTGTTCAACTCCTCGTCGTTACGTATGGCGAGCTGAAGATGCCTCGGGATGATTCTGGTCTTCTTGTTGTCGCGAGCCGCGTTGCCGGCCAACTCGAGCACTTCAGCCGCAAGGTATTCCATCACGGCGGCCAAGTACACGGGCGCACCGGCACCGACGCGCTCAGCATAGTTGCCCTTACGGAGCAACCTGTGTATACGTCCCACGGGAAATTGGAGACCAGCACGCGCCGAACGTGACTTAACCTTCCCCTTGACTTTGCCACCTTTGCCGCGTCCGGACATGGCGAGATGAGAGTTTGAGAGAACGAACGATATAAAAAATGTACGCGCGAAGTGACCGCACGTACTGAATAACGTAGCGACTGTATGAGAATCGATCGTGATCGTTTCACAATGCCCGGTATATTTATACGGACTCGTCGTATTCGCAGTGGTGGGGTGCGCAGCGAGCGGGAGCGCGCGCGCGCGGGCGCGGGCGCGCGCTCGCGGGGGCCGGCGGAGCGGGGCGCGCGCGACACAGACTGAGACTGGACTGAGGATTATGCTAATTATTTATAATATACCTATTTACCTATTTATAATTTGTGTTCTCTCTATTACATAGAAGGCAAGGGGAACTAATGCCCATACCAATAATGCCATGTCTTAGTATTATTATTTTTTTACTTCTGCAACTAATGGATTGAATTTGGATGAAAGTCTCCATGATACTCAACGTTTTTCACATTAAATTGTACACATCAACACCATATACCATACACCATATACATTTACATACATAATGTATACGCATGCACATACATGTGTGTCGGTCGGGCTTCCGTGTAAGAGATCTAATTCTATACGATTTAATACTTCAGAATTTAGAATAGAGCGCTGTGTGTTGTGTGCGTGTGTGCGTGTGTGCGTGTGTGCTTTTGTTTTTGTTTGTTTGTTAGTTTATATAGTGAATAAATGAATGAATTGGGAACAATCTGCCGTATATGAAACTCGCTTTTTGTCCTGTTCGGACATATTTTTCGGAAATATGTGTTAGCCCTGAAAAGGGCTTTTTTACAAATTTGTTGCGCGTTGGTTGGTTTGGTGGTTGTGGTGGGTACGATAATAATTCCTCCCTTCGACCGCCACCGCGCGCCGAATAGCGACGACGACGACGACGGCGACGGCGACGGCGACCACGGCGGCGACCGACACAACAACAACAACAACAACAACAACAACAAGCAGCAGCAGCAGCAGCGGCACCGACACAACGAGCTCGCCCCATTCTGTATGCATCTGCGCGTGTGTACAACGTACGTAACGTATGTAGGTAGTTGGTACGTACGTACGTACTCACTCAACAACAACAGCCAGCGGCAGCAGCTCGTCCGTCTAGTCACACCACACACGCACACACTTGTTGTTTACTTCTTGCCGGCGGCTGGTTTCTTGGCGGCCGGCTTCGATTTGGGCGTCGCGGCGGCCTTCTTCGGCTTGGGAGCTTTAGGCTTCTTGGTGGGCGGCTTCGCGGTCTTTTTCGCCTTTGGCGCGGCTGCCGCGCTCTTCGCCTTCGCTCCACCGGCAGCAGCCTTCTTGGCGGCCGGCTTCTTCTTGGCGGCGGCTGCCTTCTTGTCCTTAGCGGCCGCCGAGCCGGAGGAGGATTTAGACTTGCTCGGCGACGCGGCGGCGGCGGCGGCGGCGGCGCCCTTCTTCGCCTTCGCCGCGGCCGCGGCGGACTTCTTGGGCTTCGCGGAGGCGGCGGGCTTCTTGCTCGCGGCCGGTTTCTTCGCGGCGGCCGATTTAGATTTAGACTCGAGCTTGAACGACCCGGACGCTCCCTTGCCCTTGGTCTGGATCAACGCGCCCGATTCGACGGCGCTCTTCAGATATTTCCTTATGAACGGAGCCAACTTCTCAGCGTCCACCTTGTACTGGGCCGCTATATATTTCTTGATCGCCTGCAGGGATGAGCCGCTGCGCTCCTTCAGCTCCATTATGGCGTTGTTCACCATTTCCGACGTCTTCGGATGGGTCGGTTTAGCTTTGGGCTTCTTAGCGCCACCGCTCGCGGCAGCTTTCGGCTTCTTCGCCGGAGTTGCGGGGGCGGGTGCTTCGGACGCGACAGCTGTATCGGCCATTGTGTTGTTTTGTTTTGTTTTGATTAAATGAATGAATATATATATATAAGACGAGCGAAGAGAGACGAGAAAATTTGTATCAGTAACTTATTAACACTGGATGTATGTATGTTGAACACAGATACACAGTAGATAGATGGCGCGACAGTAGAACGAGAGATACGGGCACGTGAGGCTATACCGTAAGGAGAACCTGCATGTCGCTCGACGTTTTCTCGTATGAACGCTAAGAAGTTTTCACTAACATCTATCTGAAAATAATTTATTTGATCAATAAACAATGTGTTAAACAAACGCGTTGACGGTTCACCGTGTTCGTTTATAGTGTTATAGCATTATCGTATCGCTCCTCGCGCACAGTGCGGTGTGTATCGTGCGAGAGAGGCATTTATTTAGACCATTGTGCGCCTAGGTTAGCTGGGGGCTCGTTTAAAAGTGATTTTTCAATATTATAATCGATAGTGAGGTCGCTTTTCTCGCTTCCGGTGAACAGGTGATATCCGTAGCGTCGTGTGCAAAAAATATTATCAGATATTAGTACGTTTGCTAGTGGAAAATATGTACGTTAGCACAGCCGTCGTAAAACACATCACGTTCAACGTGTCGTATCACTATGAGCATTGCTATGCTATTTAACAAACAGTGAACGTACTCTGTGTATTTTTTATTAGTTAACACAAATGAATAATATAATTTATGCGATGCTAATATATATGACGATATATCTCGGTGCGAGATTTATGTATGTAAGCCACATAAAAAACAATATATATGCGACCGCTCGCAACGCAACGCAATCGCTCGCGGTCTCGGCTCCTCTATTCGAATCGAACGAACGAACGTCTGGTTAGCTAAAATATATATAGTATTTTAAATGCTTTTTTTTTTTTTTTTTTTTACCAAAATACATTGGGCCTAGCTGTATACTAACGATAAATATCTATATATATTTATTTATTTATTATTATATTTATTAGCGTATAAGCCCTATGTCATTTGTGACGTGTGCATGATCAGCAGAGGAGCAAAAAGCAACCCACTAAGGATAGGATAAAATAAATTATGACTAGACTAAAAATAACTTTGCATGAATATCAGGATCGGGCAGGGGTAGGTAGGTAGGGTACCTACCTATATAGATAGATAGATAGTTTTAGGTAGGCAACTTAGAAATGATAATAACAATAATAATATCGATACCCATTGTAGTCAAATTGTTATAAGCCATTGGGAATGAATATATTGATCCTACATGTATTATGTTACGTATGTAAGGTGTACTTTTAGTGATTACAATTAAACCTAGGTAAAATCAGGACGAAACGTGTCGATTGAAACATTCATTTCATTCATATTATAATAATGATCAACGAAACTAGTGCGGCCCTGAAAAGGGCCTTTTTTTGTTTGTGGTCGGTCGGTTGGTGCGCCGCGCCGCCTGTCCATGTTGCCGGCACGGTGTGTGGGACAACACGGGCTGATTACGCGGCGGTGTTCCTCCTCCTATGTTTAACCTCCGAAACCGTACAGGGTGCGGCCCTGGCGTTTCAGAGCGTACACGACGTCCATGGCGGTGACGGTCTTCCTCTTGGCGTGCTCTGTGTAAGTGACCGCGTCACGGATCACATTCTCGAGGAACACCTTGAGCACACCGCGAGTCTCCTCGTATATCAGACCGGAGATACGCTTGACGCCACCTCTGCGGGCGAGACGACGGATCGCGGGCTTCGTGATACCCTGGATGTTATCACGCAGAACTTTCCTGTGACGCTTGGCTCCACCTTTTCCGAGCCCCTTGCCTCCCTTACCGCGACCGGTCATGTTGTAGTAGTGGTGATTATATCGATATTACACTCGTTGTGAAACTAGGTACGTATGTACTACGTACGAGACGAGCGAGACTAGCGGATGCGGAACGTAACGTAGCGCGATACTGAATGAACGCGCTCTACACGACGGATCGTGTCATATTTATACAGAAACGTACCGTCTCCGGGGGTGAGGCGCGGCGCGCGCGAGTGTAGGGGGGGGCGCCTTTTGGCTTGTTATTTATTTCGTATTCCATTTATTTGTCTCGCTCGCTACCTAACTATTTAAAATTTGTAAAAAACCAAAAATAAGATATAAAATAAATTATGTAGCTAACTATGTACCTACTATACACTTATGTAGGTAATTTTAAGTAAGTAAGTGCCTACCTACCTATATCAATCTATCTAGACATAGATAGATCTAGCTTACAAATAATAATAATAATAAATTTTTGTCAATCACATTACAGACACAGTGGATGACGCATGCACCGCCACGAGAGCCTCCAGCAGCTTGCCGGTTGAGTGAGGAGATGCAGCTTCCGAGAGCCGGCTACATATTAGATTCATGAGATTAAAATTTATGTACTTAAGTAAGTAACGAAGCTAAGTAACATATTTTTTTTAGACATAGATACATACATACATACATACGTAGGTACTTAAACTTCACTAGTAGGGTATACATATACGGGGTGGAAAAAATCCATGGGCCCTGGAGGGGAACTTGTTTAAATCCTTTAGTTAGCTTGTTTTAATGAAAAGAAACAGTATTCAAATATTTTTTTGAATTTTTCAATGTTTCGATACCCGGGTGAGTGAGACAGGCGAATTTTAGAAGATTCAAAGTGCAAAATAAAATAAAAAATAATGTTTCCTTTTCGATTTAAAATAGTTCCTGTATATTATGTTACAGGTAGGCGCAGGAGGACGATCTGCATGTATGAAACTTTCATAATGCTGCAGTAGTTAAGCATTATATTTATATAGAAATATGTGCGGCCCTGAAAAGGGCCTTTTTTTTGTTTGTATGTTATTTACGACGTGCCCGTTCCGTCGTGTTATATTATCAACAACAACAACGATACAGGCGCGACACAGCACAGCAAGCAGCAGCGGCGGCGGCGGCTCACAGATTAGGCGCGCTCTCCCCTGATCCTGCGCGCGAGCTGTATGTCCTTGGGCATGATGGTGACACGTTTAGCGTGTATAGCGCACAGGTTGGTGTCCTCAAAGAGGCCGACCAGGTAAGCCTCGCTGGCCTCCTGCAGAGCCATCACGGCGGAACTCTGGAAACGCAGATCGGTCTTGAAATCCTGAGCGATCTCACGCACGAGACGCTGGAACGGCAGCTTGCGGATCAACAGTTCGGTACTCTTCTGGTAACGACGGATCTCGCGAAGGGCCACGGTGCCGGGCCTGTAGCGATGGGGCTTCTTCACGCCACCCGTGGCGGGCGCGCTCTTGCGGGCCGCCTTGGTGGCCAGCTGTTTACGCGGAGCCTTACCACCGGTAGACTTACGAGCGGTTTGCTTGGTACGAGCCATATTTATTTAGTTATATTAATAAAACAGAAACACTCAAAAACCGAACCGAACCGAAAGGAACGAACGGAGCGGACGAAGCGAGCGCGACGGGATGAGAGTCAACGAAACGAATGAAACGCGGCTGCCAAAGTTCGCCTCTATTTATAGTAGACAGAACGAGCGCACACACACACACACACACACACACACACACGAGCTGCTAGAGAGAGAGACGGCTATAGCATGTACTCACTCACTGCGCCGCACCGTATATATTCTATTCTATTATAACATTAATTTCTAAACTAACTAACTAACTAACTAATGTACCTATTTGAATTGAACATCATCGAATTTAAATGGTAATAAACAGGTACCTAAGGTACTTACCTAATCAGTGAAATGAAAATAGCACCGTTTATTAAATGTGTGCAAACAGTACAAGCGGCGGCACTTATATTATTATATAGGTATTCATTAGTTATTACTCAATTGTTCGAAGCAGGTAAGGATTTATTTAGGTAGGTAGGTAACGAGGAGAATAATATGTCAATAATCAGCCGTCTTCTTGTAGTTTTAATAATAATATTTTTTTTTATAAAAAAAATATATAAAATAAAAACCTCTCCATCATACATTGGTATTATACATTGCATTCATTCATTCATCAATTGTAATACTGTAAGTGTAAAAACCTATAGAATAAGATAGATTGTTGTACTTTATTATTATTCATTCGCACATAGTGTGTGTGTGTGTGTGTGTGTGTGTGTGTGTGCGCGTGTGTGTGTGTGTGTTTATTTAATATTTATTATATTTTTTATGTAATATATATATATATATATACTACCCACCGTACCACCTCGCACTGTTATTTAATTTTATAAGAAATAAAATTATATGTAAGCGCTATGGATTCATGACTGTGGACATGGTCGTTGAGAGAAACATATTTATATTATTCAGATAGCAATTTGTGGCCCTGAAAAGGGCCTTTTTGTTTCGATGAACACACAAAAACATGCGTGCACACAGGCCGGGCGGCGGCGGCGGCTCTCACTTGGAGCTAGTGTACTTGGTGACCGCCTTGGTGCCTTCACTGACGGCGTGCTTGGCGAGCTCGCCGGGCAGCAGGAGCCTCACGGAAGTCTGCACCTCCCTGGACGTGATCGTCGAACGCTTGTTGTAGTGGGCGAGACGGGAGGCCTCCGCGGCGATACGTTCGAAAATGTCGTTCACGAACGAGTTCATGATAGACATGGCCTTGCTGGAGATGCCGGTGTCGGGGTGGACCTGTTTCAGCACCTTGTAGATGTAAATGGCGTAGCTCTCCTTCCTCTTGTGCTTCTTCTTTTTCTTGTCTGTCTTAGATATGTTCTTCTGGGCCTTGCCGGATTTCTTGGCGGCCTTACCGCTAGTTTTGGGCGGCATCACGATAGGATAGATACGATAGAGACGATATGCTAACTAAACGAAACGACTGACTGACTGACTGACTGACTGACAAGACAGACTAGTATGGCAGGCAGCGGGCGGAGCGTCTGGTGAAAATTTTCAATTTCATATGGTACATATCCGATCGGACGTATCGCAAGTGGCGCAGTGCAACACGATATTACGCGACCAATGGGAGCGCCGCTCGTAGCGCTTGGTTACCTCTCTTTCTAGCGCGACAAACGCACGGCGCGGCGCGGCGCGGCGCGGCGCGTCGGTTGGTTATTTATTTACCTAATTAAGGTGTAGCTGGTGGATCATCCATCCCAATTTCGACGGGAGTACAATAAATAACCTCTCATATTATTTATATAACGCTTATTATATAAATAATATTGGAGTATGATAAACATCTCCTAAATAGATAGGTACAGACAGATAACCTGGTTGGTACTTCGGAGGGATGATCCAGCTACATTACATTACATACGGGGGGGGGGGACAAAGGTAATTTAAATTTTTCATATCATTAGTGCACCGGTGACGACCACCAAGCCACCATCGACATAATTATCTATATAAATCGCACCATCATACTGTCACTATATTTATGTACGTAACGTACATCATGCCTACGCACGCACCTACCTAATATAGTAGTGCAGTACCTAACTAAAAGTTTAAAAACGCTTAATTGCATTGCATTCACATTCATTAATCTATTATTGTTAATTATATTATTATTATTAACCGTCACAATTAGGTAAGTAAGTTAAATTAAATAAGTATATATTTTTGTTGGGTTCATTCAATTGGTATGTATGTATTTAATATATGTAGGTAGGTATCTGTATGTATGTATGTGTGTATGTATGTATGCATGCATGCATGCATGCATGCATGCATTTATGAACTTACGGGACATAATCATCTGTTTTGAATTGAAACTTTACTCTTTGTACAGAGATAATTTCGAATCGTATTGCGGCCCTGAAAAGGGCCTTTTTAATGTGATTTATAATCTCCAAAAACCATTAGAACAAACATCCACTCGAAAACGGGCGGGCGGAGTTGTAGGTAGGCGGGTGGGAGATTGCTTAAGCCTTCTTCTCGGTCTTCTTGGGCAACAGCACAGCCTGGATGTTCGGCAGCACGCCACCCTGAGCGATGGTAACGCCCGAGAGGAGCTTGTTCAACTCCTCGTCGTTACGTATGGCGAGCTGAAGATGCCTCGGGATGATTCTGGTCTTCTTGTTGTCGCGAGCCGCGTTGCCGGCCAACTCGAGCACTTCAGCCGCAAGGTATTCCATCACGGCGGCCAAGTACACGGGCGCACCGGCACCGACGCGCTCAGCATAGTTGCCCTTACGGAGCAACCTGTGTATACGTCCCACGGGAAATTGGAGACCAGCACGCGCCGAACGTGACTTAACCTTCCCCTTGACTTTGCCACCTTTGCCGCGTCCGGACATGGCGAGATGAGAGTTTGAGAGAACGAACGATATAAAAAATGTACGCGCGAAGTGACCGCACGTACTGACTACCGTAGCGACTGTATGAGAATCGTGATCGTTTCACAATGCCCGGTATATTTATACGGACTCGTCGTATTCGCAGTGGTGGGGTGCGCAGCGAGCGGGAGCGCGCGCGCGCGGGCGCGGGCGCGCGCTCGCGGGGGCCGGCGGAGCGGGGCGCGCGCGAGCGACACAGACTGAGACTGGACTGAGGATTATGCTAATTATTTATAATATACCTATTTACCTATTTATAATTTGTGTTCTCTCTATTACATAGAAGGCAAGGGGAACTAATGCCCATACCAATAATGCCATGTCTTAGTATTATTATTTTTTTACTTCTGCAACTAATGGATTGAATTTGGATGAAAGTCTCCATGATACTCAACGTTTTTCACATTAAATTGTACATATCAACACCATATACCTACCTACATTTACATACATAATGTATACGCATGCACATACATGTGTGTCGGTCGGGCTTCCGTGTAAGAGATCTAATTCTATACGATTTAATACTTCAGAATTTAGAATAGAGCGCTGTGTGTTGTGTGCGTGTGTGCGTGTGTGCGTGTGTGCTTTTGTTTTTGTTTGTTTGTTAGTTTATATAGTGAATAAATGAATGAATTGGGAACAATCTGCCGTATATGAAACTCGCTTTTTGTCCTGTTCGGACATATTTTTCGGAAATATGTGTTAGCCCTGAAAAGGGCTTTTTTACAATTTTGTTGCGCGTTGGTTGGTTTGGTGGTTGTGGTGGGTACGATAATAATTCCTCCCTTCGACCGCCACCGCGCGCCGAATAGCGACGACGACGACGACGGCGACCACGGCGGCGACCGACACAACAACAACAACAACAACAACAACAACAAGCAGCAGCAGCAGCAGCGGCACCGACACAACGAGCTCGCCCCATTCTGTATGCATCTGCGCGTGTGTACAACGTACGTAACGTATGTAGGTAGTTGGTACGTACGTACGTACTCACTCAACAACAACAGCCAGCGGCAGCAGCTCGTCCGTCTAGTCACACCACACACGCACACACTTGTTGTTTACTTCTTGCCGGCGGCTGGTTTCTTGGCGGCCGGCTTCGATTTGGGCGTCGCGGCGGCCTTCTTCGGCTTGGGAGCTTTAGGCTTCTTGGTGGGCGGCTTCGCGGTCTTTTTCGCCTTTGGCGCGGCTGCCGCGCTCTTCGCCTTCGCTCCACCGGCAGCAGCCTTCTTGGCGGCCGGCTTCTTCTTGGCGGCGGCTGCCTTCTTGTCCTTAGCGGCCGCCGAGCCGGAGGAGGATTTAGACTTGCTCGGCGACGCGGCGGCGGCGGCGGCGGCGGCGCCCTTCTTCGCCTTCGCCGCGGCCGCGGCGGACTTCTTGGGCTTCGCGGAGGCGGCGGGCTTCTTGCTCGCGGCCGGTTTCTTCGCGGCGGCCGATTTAGATTTAGACTCGAGCTTGAACGACCCGGACGCTCCCTTGCCCTTGGTCTGGATCAACGCGCCCGATTCGACGGCGCTCTTCAGATATTTCCTTATGAACGGAGCCAACTTCTCAGCGTCCACCTTGTACTGGGCCGCTATATATTTCTTGATCGCCTGCAGGGATGAGCCGCTGCGCTCCTTCAGCTCCATTATGGCGTTGTTCACCATTTCCGACGTCTTCGGATGGGTCGGTTTAGCTTTGGGCTTCTTAGCGCCACCGCTCGCGGCAGCTTTCGGCTTCTTCGCCGGAGTTGCGGGGGCGGGTGCTTCGGACGCGACAGCTGTATCGGCCATTGTGTTGTTTTGTTTTGTTTTGATTAAATGAATGAATATATATATATAAGACGAGCGAAGAGAGACGAGAAAATTTGTATCAGTAACTTATTAACACTGGATGTATGTATGTATGTTGAACACAGATACACAGTAGATGGCGCGACTGTGACTGTGACTGTGAGTTTTCATCGACCTTATGGTCGGGTACGGGCCTCGAGCGATAGCTCATTACCCGAGCAGCTTCTCGAAGAGCTTCAGCTCTCCGGTGATCGGGGCGTCGCGACGCGACGGACCCCTCTTCCCCCCTTGGGTGCCTGTCAGGGCCACAGGTATGGCGACACCCCCGCGCGGTCAGCTTCCCCGGGTGATTTGGTGTTGACCAAGGCCCGGCGAGCGCCAGCGCGGGGGGCCCGCGACAATACCTATCGCGGCCCAAGTCGGCGTTCAAGGGGAGGGGGTCGGTTGGTTTTCTACCAATAGGAGGCGCTTGGCCGCGATGAGAAGCTGCTCGGACTCTCTGCACGCTGCGGTCCAGGCGTCGCGGTCATCTTTCTTGGCGGCCCAGGTATACATGGCGCACACCTCCCGAAGCATCACCCAAGCTTGAAATGGGGCTTCGGGGAGCGCCAGGGGGGCAGCCGGCTGCTGAGGCAGTTGCGGCTGGGTCGTCGGCTGTGCGGCCGAGGGCAGGGGGCCTCCCCACTGTGGGACAGCGGAGGCCAGTTGAGTGGGGGGCTGTGGCACAGGTTGTGCCGCCCGCACTTGGGGTTGCGGCGTCGAGGCGGCGGCCGGTTGGCCTGCCACCTGCGGTGAGGTCCGGCGCCTGCGGCGGCGGTTACGGCGGCGCCTGGGGCGCTTGCCGTCCACCGCGGGCGCGTCCGCGGGGGGTTGGGAGGTAGCAAGCCCGTCCCCAGTAGGCGGGGCCGCAGTGGGCGGGGCCTTGGCGGGGGGCGGGGCCTTCCGGCTGGGGGCAGCGCGCTGGACTGGCGCGCTTTGGGAGGGCTTGTCAGGTATCGGGGGCTTCAGTTTAACCCCCGATTTGCGGGCCGCCTTCCGGAACGCCGGGCAGCGGCGGTCGTTGGCGGGGTGCGGGCGCGCGCAGTTCGCGCACGTCGCCGGCTGGTCCCTCGGCCGCGGGCAGTCGGCCGCAATGTGGTCGCCCGCGCATCTGACGCACTTGGCGGGGCGGTGGCAGTTGGCAGACGCGTGGCCAAACGCCTGGCACCGGTGGCACTGGGCGGGGCCTCCTCGGCCTCTCCACCCCTCAATTGTGACCCCGGGCATGTAGAGGAGCTCAGTCACCGCATATAAGCGGGAGAGCTCCTCTCGGTCGAGGCGCGCCAGCTGCAAGAAAAACAAGCAGCCGGCGCGGCCCCGACGGGGCGGGATGTGGCGGCAATGCGTCACCTCAAAGCCGCGCTCTGCTAGGGCGGCCTGGATGATCTCCGGCGGTGTGTCCGCCGGGAGGCCGCGCAGCGCGGCCTTTGACGGCAGCTCCTTCGCCGGGGTGTAGCAGAACCACACTATTGTGGGGTCCTGCTGCGTGGCTTCAGTCAGGTAGCGTTGAACCACCCGGTATTCCTCCGGCGACTGTGGAAGGAAGCGAATGCCCGACTTGAAGGTACGGGCATTGGGTGGTTGGCCGAGCCGAGCGGTCAACTCCCGGAAGTGGCGCGTCCAGTCCGGGAGGCGCTCGACCACAATGGGCGGGTACCCGCGCGCCCCGGCCGTGGGTGCGGCGGGCGCGGCGGGAGCGGCTGGAGGGGTCACGTGACTCGGCGGAAGTCGGGCGGCTGTGACGGCCGCATATGAGGCCTGTCTAGGCGGGCTGGGGGGCGCGTCCAACGACCCGCGCGCAAAAGTTGCGTACGCAGTCGAGGACGTGCTGTGGGTCTCCTCCTCCGCGAAAAGGTCCTGCGGGAGGTATTCCTCACCGCTAGGAGACGCGGGAGGGGAGTGGTGCTTCAGCTGGGGGTAATAGCTCCCCAGCGGGGATGTGGCAGGGGGCGGCGAAAACGCCTGCCTGGCGTCGGGCGGTGATGGACCAGTGCGGGGGCGCTTGTCATCGCCTCCTCGCAGGTCGTCGTCGTCGTCGCTGGACGACGAGCTTCTGGGGCGGGCCTCGTGCGTCCTACCGCCACCTGAACCTCCGGGTCGGTTTCCGGATAGGAAACCCTCGGCGGTGTCAGGCAAGGCGGCCGACGTCATTCGACCCGGATGTGTGGCGGCTAAGGTCGCTTTCCTCCCAGCATGCCCTGAAGTGGGCGCGGGGGGAGCGGCAACTGTGGGCTGAGGTGAGATGGTGGGCGGGGGGGGCGGTGGAACCGTGGGTGCCCCGGTCCAGCTCCTGTGGCCATCTATAGATCGCGGCGGCCGTGGGGGAGGATTCCCCGACATGGTGGTAACAGTCAATCACAAACACAAGGGGACGAGAAAACAGTAATATAAGAGAGACGGTAACGAACACACTAATAAAAGCGGGTGACACCCCAACCTATTTCGAGAAGTAGGTTGCGGGTGATCACACAAAGTCACACAAAAAGCGTCAATATCGCGGGGGGGGTTATGCGTCTCTTCGCGGAACTATGCTCACTACGGCACGAGAACGGGGAACGCGGCGTGCGGGGCGAAGGAGACGTGGGGAGGGTTCGCGGCTAGGCCGGAGTCCTCACACACGTCAGTACGCGAACGCGACGCGCGATGACGACCCGAACTCGGCGGGTCTCAGCTTAGCGGGGCGCGGGGCCAGGCGGGGCACAGACGTACGGGTCTCGACGGGCGACCGGAGACCACGCGCACGACTGGCACAAGCGACACACTCGACGGCCGAAGCGAGACTCAAGATGGCGCTGACTGTCTGACTGTGGGTTTCTTCGCGCTTCACGCGGTTGCGGGCCTCGAGCGAAAGCTCTTTGCCCGAGCGGCATCTCAGTGAGCATTATAGCTCACCGGTCATCTATCATCACCTTTCGGCGATGGCCCCCTCTTCGCCCCTATGCTACGACCCCGGCTTGGGAGGCGAAGCCCTCAGCGCGGTCAGCCCCACAGGTGATTTGACGTTGGTCAAGGCCCGTTGAGCGCCAGCGAGCGGGCCGCGGCTTACACTTCCGCCAGGGGAGCTTTGAGATGGGGGAGGGGGGTCTAAGGTGCCGCCTGCCGTTGATGATGCAGGTGGTAGAGGTGGCGATAGCTGCGGTGCCTCGGCGAGCAGCGCGATTTCTCGCACGCTCAGCTCGAAGCAGTCGAGCGTCAGTCCAGGGGGGTGCTCTTCGTACGCGGCCTCATGGGCGCGCACTTGAGCACAGGTCAGTCCGGTGGTGGGCGTATCGTGCACAGCGAGCTCGGCACACAGGGGTGAGAGGCCTGCGGCGTGCTGCGAGCCGTACACGATACGCAGTCGTAAATTGGGTCTGTCGCTTCGTCGCGGGGATGCAGCTAGTAGTGGTGGTGGTAGTATCTCCCTCTCCGCCTTAGGCGGTGACAGGATGTCGCGGGGCGTAGGACGTCCTGGGGCGTCGATATCTGTGTGGGGAAGGGGAGCAATATTGTGGAGGTGGAGGTGTGGCCCGTTGTCAGCGCTGTCGAACATTCGACGCGCCAGACGGGCAATGAAGTCCTCCACCGTCGGCATCCGCACGTCCCGGGCAATGACGTCATTTCTGACGTAACGCCCCGCATCTGTCAACACGCGGAGGGAGATGTTCTGTTGGGCCTGCAGTCTAGAACGCTGGGTCGGGGAGCATAGCGCATACCACGCTGGCGCCGCGTATGTGAGCCGCGAGCGGACGTAGGTCTTGTAGACCATCAGTTTGGTACGAAGGGGTAGTCGGGATGCCAACACCGGACGGAGCATGGCTCGCGCAGCTTTCGCCTGGCGGACTACGTAGTCCACCTGCGGCGTCATGCGCAGCGAGCGGTCGATGCGGCATCCGAGGTATGTGACTGTGGTCTGCCACTCTACGTCCTGCCCACGCAGCTTGAGTGGCGGTGGTATGCGTCGCTTCAACCCAACCAATAGGGCGGCCGTCTTACTCACATTGACGGCCATTCTCCAGTTGTCTAGCCATGCAGGCAGCAAGTCCAACATTAGCTGCATTTTGGCGGCGGCGATTTCCGCCTTCCGCGACGAAGCAAAGTATGCACTGTCGTCTGCAAACAGCGCCAACACCACGTCCCGCTCACCCTCTCGGAGGTGGTCCTGTAGGGTGGGGATGTCGTTGGTGTAGGCGGCGTACAGGCACGGCGACAGGCAGCTTCCTTGGGGCACTCCTGCTAGGATCGGGTGGGCCTGGGAAAGCGCGTCCTCGACCGAAACATAGTAGCTACGACCTTTTAGGAACGACGCCACTACTCTCCATATGGCGGGCGGCATGCTGGTGGCGGCCAGTTTGAAGAGGAGACCGGGGTGCCAAACACGATCGAAGGCCTTCTCAATATCTAAGAAGACCCCCACAGTCTGGTGGCCCCGGTTCATGGTGGTCGCGAGGTGATGGAGCACGCGCGCCAGCTGGAGCGTCGTTGAATGGCCGCTGCGGAATCCGAATTGTTCATCCCGTAATGGGACAAATGGGCGGACTCGACGCAGCAGCAGACGCTCGAACAGCTTGGCCACGTGGGAGAGCAGTGTGATAGGTCGGTAGCTAGAGGGAAGACGTCTGTCTTTCCCTGGTTTCGGGAGGACGATTACGCGCCCCGTCTTCCAGGCCTCTGGGAAGTGACCCGTGCGCAGGATGCCGTTGAAGAGTCTAGTGAGTGCCACCAGACCCCTCTTAGGAAGCTGTATGAGGGCCGCGGAGGGGATGTCGTCGGGTCCTGGTGCCTTCCGCTTAGGCAAGCGGTGGACAACCTTGCGCAGTTCCGCAGGGGAGATAAAGTCCTCCCCGCGGAGTGGCGGCGCTGGGACCGACAGTAACTCCTCGACGCGACCAAGGACGTACCTGTGGTGCTCGGCGACAGTGCTGGTAGTGGCGGCTGGATGTGGGGTGAACTGCCCCTCAAGGTGGTCGGCCAGGATCGTTGCCCGGTCGGCGGCGGCGTAGCATCGTCTGCCCGTACTGTCAAACAGAGGGCAAACGGGGGGGACGGGCTTCGTCAGCTGTCGGTTTAGCCGGAAGAGGTCAGCGGTGCTATCTGTCACACGGTCTATGTGACTCTCCCAGGTTGCACCGCGCCATGCCTTCACGGCTTCGGACAGCTGGGTGGTAAGGCGGTTTAGTTCCGCCTTGGTGTGGGGGCAACGATTGGTGGCCCACAGCCGGCGGAGGTCGCGCTTCCTGCGCAACGAGACCCGGATATGGGCAGGCAGCTCGTCTTTCCGGTGGGGAGGTGTGGGGCGGTAAGTCATCGCCACTTCTTTGGCGGCGCGTATGGACGCCGTTATGAGCTCGGCAGCAACTTCCACCTCCTCAGGTGTGGAAATGGGGCCGCCAAGCGTCATCTTTGACAGCTCCGCAGCGTAGGTGACCCAGTCGATCCTTGGACGAGGTGGGCGTATCATGGCCCGCTCGGCGGTTTCGCCGAGCGAGACAAGGATAGGGAGGTGCTGTGTGTCAAGGTCAAACAGCACCTCTATATCGATCGGGCTGCGGACCAACTGGCTCAGTACGATGTCTAGTACGTCAGCCTGCTGTCGTGGGTTTGATGGTATATGTGTGGGGGCGTCTGGACCTACCACTTCTACGTCCAGCTCCGTTGCTAGGTCTAGGGAGCTGGATGGCGCGACAGTAGAACGAGAGATACGGGCACGTGAGGCTATACCGTAAGGAGAACCTGCATGTCGCTCGACGTTTTCTCGTATGAACGCTAAGAAGTTTTCACTAACATCTATCTGAAAATAATTAATTTGATCAATAAACAATGTGTTAAACAAACGCGTTGACGGTTCACCGTGTTCGTTTATAGTGTTATAGCATTATCGTATCGCTCCTCGCGCACAGTGCGGTGTGTATCGTGCGAGAGAGGCATTTATTTAGACCATTGTGCGCCTAGGTTAGCTGGGGGCTCGTTTAAAAGTGATTTTTCAATATTATAATCGATAGTGAGGTCGCTTTTCTCGCTTCCGGTGAACAGGTGATATCCGTAGCGTCGTGTGCAAAAAATATTATCAGATATTAGTACGTTTGCTAGTGGAAAATATGTACGTTAGCACAGCCGTCGTAAAACACATCACGTTCAACGTGTCGTATCACTATGAGCATTGCTATGCTATTTAACAAACAGTGAACGTACTCTGTGTATTTTTTATTAGTTAACACAAATGAATAATATAATTTATGCGATGCTAATATATATGACGATATATCTCGGTGCGAGATTTATGTATGTAAGCCACATAAAAAACAATATATATGCGACCGCTCGCAACGCAACGCAATCGCTCGCGGTCTCGGCTCCTCTATTCGAATCGAACGAACGAACGTCTGGTTAGCTAAAATATATATAGTATTTTAAATGCTTTTTCTTTTCTTTTTTTTTTTACAAAATACATTGGGCCCAGCTGTATACTAACGATAAATATCTATATATTATTTATTATATATATTTATTTATTATTATATTTATTAGCGTATAAGCCCTATGTCATTTGTGACGTGTGCATGATCAGCAGAGGGCAGAGAAGCAAAAAGCAACCCACTAAGGATAGGATAAAATAAATTATGACTAGACTAAAAATAACTTTGCATGAATATCAGGATCGGGCAGGGGTAGGTAGGTAGGGTACCTACCTATATAGACAGATAGATAGTTTTAGGTAGGCAACTTAGAAATGATAATAATAATAATAATATCGATACCCATTGTAGTCAAATTGTTATAAGCCAATGGGAATGAATATATTGATCCTACATGTATTATGTTATATGTATGTAAGGTGTACTTTTAGTGATTACAATTAATCCTAGGTAAAATCAGGACGAAACGTGTCGATTGAAACATTCATTAGTTATATTATAATAATGATCAACGAAACTAGTGCGGCCCTGAAAAGGGCCTTTTTTTGTTTGTGGTCGGTCGGTTGGTGCGCCGCGCCGCCTGTCCATGTTGCCGGCACGGTGTGTGGGACAACACGGGCTGATTACGCGGCGGTGTTCCTCCTCCTATGTTTAACCTCCGAAACCGTACAGGGTGCGGCCCTGGCGTTTCAGAGCGTACACGACGTCCATGGCGGTGACGGTCTTCCTCTTGGCGTGCTCTGTGTAAGTGACCGCGTCACGGATCACATTCTCGAGGAACACCTTGAGCACACCGCGAGTCTCCTCGTATATCAGACCGGAGATACGCTTGACGCCACCTCTGCGGGCGAGACGACGGATCGCGGGCTTCGTGATACCCTGGATGTTATCACGCAGAACTTTCCTGTGACGCTTGGCTCCACCTTTTCCGAGCCCCTTGCCTCCCTTACCGCGACCGGTCATGTTGTAGTAGTGGTGATTATATCGATATTACACTCGTGAAACTAGGTACGTATGTACTAAGTACGTGACGAGCGAGACTAGCGGATGCGGATGCGGAACGTAACGTAGCGCGATACTGAATGAACGCGCTCTACACGGATCGTGTCATATTTATACAGAAACGTACCGTCTCCGGGGGTGAGGCGCGGCGCGCGCTAGTGTAGGGGGGGGTCGCCTTTTGGCTTGTTATTTATTTCGTATTCCATTTATTTGTCTCGCTCGCTACCTAACTATTTAAAATTTGTAAAAAAACAAAAATAAGATATAAAATAAATTATGTAGCTAACTATGTACCTATACACTTATGTAGGTAATTTTAAGTAAGTAAGTGCCTACCTACCTATATCAATCTATCTAGACATAGATAGATCTAGCTTACAAATAATAATAATAATAAATTTTTGTCAATCACATTACAGACACAGTGGATGACGCATGCACCGCCACGAGAGCCTCCAGCAGCTTGCCGGTTGAGTGAGGAGATGCAGCTTCCGAGAGCCGGCTACATATTGGATTCATGAGATTAAAATTTATGTACTTAATTAAGTAAGTAATTAAGTAACGAAGCTAAGTATCATATTTTTTTTAGACATAGATACATACATACGTAGGTACTTAAACTTCACTAGTAGGGTATACATATACGGGGTGGAAAAAATCCATGGGCCCTGGAGGGGAACTTGTTTAAATCCTTCAGTTAGCTTGTTTTAATGAAAAGAAACAGTATTCAAATAATTTTTTTTTTTTGAATTTTTCAATGTTTCGATACCCGGGTGAGTGTGACAGGCGAATTTTAGAAGATTCAAAGTGAAAAATAAAATAAAAAATAATGTTTCCTTTTCGATTTAAAGTAGTTCCTGTATATTATGTTACAGGTAGGCGCAGGAGGACGATCTGCATGTATGAAACTTTCATAATGCTGCAGTAGTTAAGCATTATATGTATATAGAAATATGTGCGGCCCTGAAAAGGGCCTTTTTTTTTTGTTTGTATGTTATTTACGTGCCCGTTCCGTCGTGTTATATTATCAACAACAACAACGATACAGGCGAGGCGCGACACAGCACAGCAAGCAGCAGCAGCGGCGGCGGCTCACAGATTAGGCGCGCTCTCCCCTGATCCTGCGCGCGAGCTGTATGTCCTTGGGCATGATGGTGACACGTTTAGCGTGTATAGCGCACAGGTTGGTGTCCTCAAAGAGGCCGACCAGGTAAGCCTCGCTGGCCTCCTGGAGAGCCATCACGGCGGAACTCTGGAAACGCAGATCGGTCTTGAAATCCTGAGCGATCTCACGCACGAGACGCTGGAACGGCAGCTTGCGGATCAACAGTTCGGTACTCTTCTGGTAACGACGGATCTCGCGAAGGGCCACGGTGCCGGGCCTGTAGCGATGGGGCTTCTTCACGCCACCCGTGGCGGGCGCGCTCTTGCGGGCCGCCTTGGTGGCCAGCTGTTTACGCGGAGCCTTACCACCGGTAGACTTACGAGCGGTTTGCTTGGTACGAGCCATATTTATTTAGTTATATTAATAAAACAGAAACACTCAAAAACCGAACCGAACCGAAAGGAACGAACGGAGCGGACGAAGCGCGCGCGACGGGATGAGAGTCAATGAATGAATGAAACGCGGCTGCCAAAGTTCGCCTCTATTTATAGTAGACAGAACGAGCGCACACACACACACACACGAGCTGCTAGAGAGAGAGAGACGGCTATAGGCTATAGCATGTACTCACTCACTGCGCCGCACCGTATATATTCTATTCTATTATAACATTAATTTCTAAACTAACTAACTAACTAATGTACCTATTTGAATTGAACATCATCGAATTTAAATGGTAATAAACAGGTACCTAAGGTACTTACCTAATCAGTGAAATGAAAATAAAACCGTTTATTAAATATGTGTGCAAACAGTACAAGCGGCGGCACTTATATTATTATATAGGTATTCATTAGTTATTACTCAATTGTTCGAAGCAGGTAAGGATTTATTTAGGTAGGTAGGTAACGAGGAGAATAATATGTCAATGATCAGCCGTCTTCTTGTAGTTTTAATAATAATATTTTTTTTTATAAAAAAATATATATAAAAAAAAAAAACCTCTCCATCATACATTGATAATATACATTGCATTCATTCATTCATTCATCAATTGTAATACTGTAAGTGTAAAAACCTATAGAATAAGATAGATTGTTGTACTTTATTATTATTCATTCGCACATAGTGTGTGTGTGTGTGTGTGTGTGTATGTAATTATTTAATATTTATTATGTAATATATTATTATATACTACCCACCCTACCACCTCGCACTGTTATTTAATTTTATAAGAAATAAAATTATATGTAAGCGCTATGGATTCATGACTGTGGACATGGTCGTTGAGAGAAACATATTTATATTATACAGATAGCAATTTGTGGCCCTGAAAAGGGCCTTTTTGTTTCGATGAACACACAAAAACATGCGTGCACACAGGCCGGCGGCGGCGGCGGCGGCGGCGGCGGCGGCTCTCACTTGGAGCTAGTGTACTTGGTGACCGCCTTGGTGCCTTCACTGACGGCGTGCTTGGCGAGCTCGCCGGGCAGCAGGAGCCTCACGGAAGTCTGCACCTCCCTGGACGTGATCGTCGAACGCTTGTTGTAGTGGGCGAGACGGGAGGCCTCCGCGGCGATACGTTCGAAAATGTCGTTCACGAACGAGTTCATGATAGACATGGCCTTGCTGGAGATGCCGGTGTCGGGGTGGACCTGTTTCAGCACCTTGTAGATGTAAATGGCGTAGCTCTCCTTCCTCTTGTGCTTCTTCTTTTTCTTGTCTGTCTTAGATATGTTCTTCTGGGCCTTGCCGGATTTCTTGGCGGCCTTACCGCTAGTTTTGGGCGGCATCACGATAGGATAGATACGATAGAGACGATATGCTAACTAAACGAAACGACTGACTGACTGACTGACTGACTGACAAGACAGACTAGTATGGCAGGCAGCGGGCGGAGCCGGCGGAGCGTCTGGTGAAAATTTTCAATTTCATATGGTACATATCCGATCGGACGTATCGCAAGTGGCGCAGTGCAACACGATATTACGCGACCAATGGGAGCGCCGCTCGTAGCGCTTGGTTACCTCTCTTTCTAGCGCGACAAACGCACGGCGCGGCGCGGCGCGGCGCGTCGGTTGGTTATTTATTTACCTAATTAAGGTGTAGCTGGTGGATCATCCATCCCAATTTCGACGGGAGTACAATAAATAACCTCTCATATTATTTATATAACGCTTATTATATAAATAATATTGGAGTATGATAAACATCTCCTAAATAGATAGGTACAGACAGATAACCTGGTTGGTACTTCGGAGGGATGATCCAGCTACATTACATTACATACGGGGGGGGGGGGGGGGGGACAAAGGTAATTTAAATTTTTCATATCATTAGTGCACCGGTGACGACCACCAAGCCACCATCGACATAATTATCTATATAAATCGCACCATCATACTGTCACTATATTTATGTACGTAACGTACGTCATGCCTACGCACCTACCTAATATAGTAGTGCAGTACCTAACTAAAAGTTTAAAAACGCTTAATTGCATTGCATTCACATTCATTAATCTATTATTGTTAATTATATTATTATTATTAACCGTCACAATTAGGTAAGTAAGTTAAATTAAATAAGTATATATTTTTGTTGGGTTCATTCAATTGGTATGTATGTATTTAATATATGTAGGTAGGTATCTGTATGTATGTATGTATGTGTGTATGTATGTATGTGTGTATGTATGTATGTATGTATGTATGTATGTATGTATGTATGTATGTATGCATGCATGCATGCATGCATTTATGAACTTACGGGACATAATCATCTGTTTTGAATTGAAACTTTACTCTTTGTACAGAGATAATTTCGAATCGTATTGCGGCCCTGAAAAGGGCCTTTTTAATGTGATTTATAATCTCCAAAAACCATTAGAACAAACATCCACTCGAAAACGGGCGGGCGGAGTTGTAGGTAGGCGGGTGGGAGATTGCTTAAGCCTTCTTCTCGGTCTTCTTGGGCAACAGCACAGCCTGGATGTTCGGCAGCACGCCACCCTGAGCGATGGTAACGCCCGAGAGGAGCTTGTTCAACTCCTCGTCGTTACGTATGGCGAGCTGAAGATGCCTCGGGATGATTCTGGTCTTCTTGTTGTCGCGAGCCGCGTTGCCGGCCAACTCGAGCACTTCAGCCGCAAGGTATTCCATCACGGCGGCCAAGTACACGGGCGCACCGGCACCGACGCGCTCAGCATAGTTGCCCTTACGGAGCAACCTGTGTATACGTCCCACGGGAAATTGGAGACCAGCACGCGCCGAACGTGACTTAACCTTCCCCTTGACTTTGCCACCTTTGCCGCGTCCGGACATGGCGAGATGAGAGTTTGAGAGAACGAACGATATAAAAAATGTACGCGCGAAGTGACCGCACGTACTGAGTACCGTAGCGACTGTATGAGAATCGTGATCGTTTCACAATGCCCGGTATATTTATACGGACTCGTCGTATTCGCAGTGGTGGGGTGCGCAGCGAGCGGGAGCGCGCGCGCGCGGGCGCGGGCGCGCGCTCGCGGGGGCCGGCGGAGCGGGGCGCGCGCGAGCGACACAGACTGAGACTGGACTGAGGATTATGCTAATTATTTATAATATACCTATTTACCTATTTATAATTTGTGTTCTCTCTATTACATAGAAGGCAAGGGGAACTAATGCCCATACCAATAATGCCATGTCTTAGTATTATTATTTTTTTACTTCTGCAACTAATGGATTGAATTTGGATGAAAGTCTCCATGATACTCAACGTTTTTCACATTAAATTGTACATATCAACACCATATACCTACCTACATTTACATACATAATGTATACGCATGCACATACATGTGTGTCGGTCGGGCTTCCGTGTAAGAGATCTAATTCTATACGATTTAATACTTCAGAATTTAGAATAGAGCGCTGTGTGTTGTGTGCGTGTGTGCGTGTGTGCGTGTGTGCTTTTGTTTTTGTTTGTTTGTTAGTTTATATAGTGAATAAATGAATGAATTGGGAACAATCTGCCGTATATGAAACTCGCTTTTTGTCCTGTTCGGACATATTTTTCGGAAATATGTGTTAGCCCTGAAAAGGGCTTTTTTACAAATTTGTTGCGCGTTGGTTGGTTTGGTGGTTGTGGTGGGTACGATAATAATTCCTCCCTTCGACCGCCACCGCGCGCCGAATAGCGACGACGACGACGACGGCGACGGCGACGGCGACCACGGCGGCGACCGACACAACAACAACAACAACAACAACAACAACAAGCAGCAGCAGCAGCAGCGGCACCGACACAACGAGCTCGCCCCATTCTGTATGCATCTGCGCGTGTGTACAACGTACGTAACGTATGTAGGTAGTTGGTACGTACGTACGTACTCACTCAACAACAACAGCCAGCGGCAGCAGCTCGTCCGTCTAGTCACACCACACACGCACACACTTGTTGTTTACTTCTTGCCGGCGGCTGGTTTCTTGGCGGCCGGCTTCGATTTGGGCGTCGCGGCGGCCTTCTTCGGCTTGGGAGCTTTAGGCTTCTTGGTGGGCGGCTTCGCGGTCTTTTTCGCCTTTGGCGCGGCTGCCGCGCTCTTCGCCTTCGCTCCACCGGCAGCAGCCTTCTTGGCGGCCGGCTTCTTCTTGGCGGCGGCTGCCTTCTTGTCCTTAGCGGCCGCCGAGCCGGAGGAGGATTTAGACTTGCTCGGCGACGCGGCGGCGGCGGCGGCGGCGCCCTTCTTCGCCTTCGCCGCGGCCGCGGCGGACTTCTTGGGCTTCGCGGAGGCGGCGGGCTTCTTGCTCGCGGCCGGTTTCTTCGCGGCGGCCGATTTAGATTTAGACTCGAGCTTGAACGACCCGGACGCTCCCTTGCCCTTGGTCTGGATCAACGCGCCCGATTCGACGGCGCTCTTCAGATATTTCCTTATGAACGGAGCCAACTTCTCAGCGTCCACCTTGTACTGGGCCGCTATATATTTCTTGATCGCCTGCAGGGATGAGCCGCTGCGCTCCTTCAGCTCCATTATGGCGTTGTTCACCATTTCCGACGTCTTCGGATGGGTCGGTTTAGCTTTGGGCTTCTTGGCGCCACCGCTCGCGGCAGCTTTCGGCTTCTTCGCCGGAGTTGCGGGGGCGGGTGCTTCGGACGCGACAGCTGTATCGGCCATTGTGTTGTTTTGTTTTGTTTTGATTAAATGAATGAATGAATGAATATATAAGACGAGCGAAGAGAGACGAGAAAATTTGTAAATCAGTAACTTATTAACACTGCATGTATGTATGTATGTATGTTGAACACAGATACACAGTAGATGGCGCTGACTGTGACTGTGAGTTTTCATCGACCTTATGGTCGGGTACGGGCCTCGAGCGATAGCTCATTACCCGAGCAGCTTCTCGAAGAGCTTCAGCTCTCCGGTGATCGGGGCGTCGCGACGCGACGGACCCCTCTTCCCCCCTTGGGTGCCTGTCAGGGCCACAGGTATGGCGACACCCCCGCGCGGTCAGCTTCCCCGGGTGATTTGGTGTTGACCAAGGCCCGGCGAGCGCCAGCGCGGGGGGCCCGCGACAATACCTATCGCGGCCCAAGTCGGCGTTCAAGGGGAGGGGGTCGGTTGGTTTTCTACCAATAGGAGGCGCTTGGCCGCGATGAGAAGCTGCTCGGACTCTCTGCACGCTGCGGTCCAGGCGTCGCGGTCATCTTTCTTGGCGGCCCAGGTATACATGGCGCACACCTCCCGAAGCATCACCCAAGCTTGAAATGGGGCTTCGGGGAGCGCCAGGGGGGCAGCCGGCTGCTGAGGCAGTTGCGGCTGGGTCGTCGGCTGTGCGGCCGAGGGCAGGGGGCCTCCCCACTGTGGGACAGCGGAGGCCAGTTGAGTGGGGGGCTGTGGCACAGGTTGTGCCGCCCGCACTTGGGGTTGCGGCGTCGAGGTGGCGGCCGGTTGGCCTGCCACCTGCGGTGAGGTCCGGCGCCTGCGGCGGCGGTTACGGCGGCGCCTGGGGCGCTTGCCGTCCACCGCGGGCGCGTCCGCGGGGGGTTGGGAGGTAGCAAGCCCGTCCCCAGTAGGCGGGGCCGCAGTGGGCGGGGCCTTGGCGGGGGGCGGGGCCTTCCGGCTGGGGGCAGCGCGCTGGACTGGCGCGCTTTGGGAGGGCTTGTCAGGTATCGGGGGCTTCAGTTTAACCCCCGATTTGCGGGCCGCCTTCCGGAACGCCGGGCAGCGGCGGTCGTTGGCGGGGTGCGGGCGCGCGCAGTTCGCGCACGTCGCCGGCTGGTCCCTCGGCCGCGGGCAGTCGGCCGCAATGTGGTCGCCCGCGCATCTGACGCACTTGGCGGGGCGGTGGCAGTTGGCAGACGCGTGGCCAAACGCCTGGCACCGGTGGCACTGGGCGGGGCCTCCTCGGCCTCTCCACCCCTCAATTGTGACCCCGGGCATGTAGAGGAGCTCAGTCACCGCATATAAGCGGGAGAGCTCCTCTCGGTCGAGGCGCGCCAGCTGCAAGAAAAACAAGCAGCCGGCGCGGCCCCGACGGGGCGGGATGTGGCGGCAATGCGTCACCTCAAAGCCGCGCTCTGCTAGGGCGGCCTGGATGATCTCCGGCGGTGTGTCCGCCGGGAGGCCGCGCAGCGCGGCCTTTGACGGCAGCTCCTTCGCCGGGGTGTAGCAGAACCACACTATTGTGGGGTCCTGCTGCGTGGCTTCAGTCAGGTAGCGTTGAACCACCCGGTATTCCTCCGGCGACTGTGGAAGGAAGCGAATGCCCGACTTGAAGGTACGGGCATTGGGTGGTTGGCCGAGCCGAGCGGTCAACTCCCGGAAGTGGCGCGTCCAGTCCGGGAGGCGCTCGACCACAATGGGCGGGTACCCGCGCGCCCCGGCCGTGGGTGCGGCGGGCGCGGCGGGAGCGGCTGGAGGGGTCACGTGACTCGGCGGAAGTCGGGCGGCTGTGACGGCCGCATATGAGGCCTGTCTAGGCGGGCTGGGGGGCGCGTCCAACGACCCGCGCGCAAAAGTTGCGTACGCAGTCGAGGACGTGCTGTGGGTCTCCTCCTCCGCGAAAAGGTCCTGCGGGAGGTATTCCTCACCGCTAGGAGACGCGGGAGGGGAGTGGTGCTTCAGCTGGGGGTAATAGCTCCCCAGCGGGGATGTGGCAGGGGGCGGCGAAAACGCCTGCCTGGCGTCGGGCGGTGATGGACCAGTGCGGGGGCGCTTGTCATCGCCTCCTCGCAGGTCGTCGTCGTCGTCGCTGGACGACGAGCTTCTGGGGCCGGCCTCATGCGTCCTACCGCCACCTGAACCTCCGGGTCGGTTTCCGGATAGGAAACCCTCGGCGGTGTCAGGCAAGGCGGCCGACGTCATTCTACCCGGATGTGTGGCGGCTAAGGTCGCTTTCCTCCCAGCATGCCCTGAGGTGGGCGCGGGGGGAGCGGCGACTGTGGGCTGCGGTGAGATGGTGGGCGGGGGGGGCGGTGGAACCGTGGGTGCCCCGGTCCAGCTCCTGTGGCTATCGATGGATCGCGACGGCCGTGGGGGAGGATTCCCCGACATGGTGGTAAAGTCGACAGTCAAACACAATTAGACGAGCACAAGGAGAACACAAGTGGGACGGTAACTACACAATGGGTGACACCCCAACCTATTTATAAAATAAGTTGCGGGTGTACACTACAAAGTCACACACAAAAAGCGTCTATATCGCGGGGGTAGCGTCTATATCGCGGTGGTGAGCGTCTTTTCGCGGGACAGTGGAACGGCACAAGAGCGGGGAACGCGGCGTGCGGGGCGAAGAATACGTGGAGAGGGTTCGCGGCTAGGCCGGAGTCCCCACGCACGTAGTACGCGGACGCGACGCGCGATGGCAACCCTAACTTGGCGGGTCTCAGCTTAGCGGGGCGCGGGGCGAGGCGGGGCACAGACGTACGGATCTCGACGGGCGACCGGAGAACACGCGCACGACTGGCACAAGCGACACACTCGACGGCTAAAGCGAGACTAGGTAGATGGCGCTGACTGTGGGTTTCTTCGCGCTTCACGCGGTTGCGGGCCTCGAGCGAAAGCTCTTTGCCCGAGCGGCATCTCAGTGAGCATTATAGCTCACCGGTCATCTATCATCACCTTTCGGCGATGGCCCCCTCTTCGCCCCTATGCTACGACCCCGGCTTGGGAGGCGAAGCCCTCAGCGCGGTCAGCCCCACAGGTGATTTGACGTTGGTCAAGGCCCGTTGAGCGCCAGCGAGCGGGCCGCGGCTTACACTTCCGCCAGGGGAGCTTTGAGATGGGGGAGGGGGGTCTAAGGTGCCGCCTGCCGTTGATGATGCAGGTGGTAGAGGTGGCGATAGCTGCGGTGCCTCGGCGAGCAGCGCGATTTCTCGCACGCTCAGCTCGAAGCAGTCGAGCGTCAGTCCAGGGGGGTGCTCTTCGTACGCGGCCTCATGGGCGCGCACTTGAGCACAGGTCAGTCCGGTGGTGGGCGTATCGTGCACAGCGAGCTCGGCACACAGGGGTGAGAGGCCTGCGGCGTGCTGCGAGCCGTACACGATACGCAGTCGTAAATTGGGTCTGTCGCTTCGTCGCGGGGATGCAGCTAGTAGTGGTGGTGGTAGTATCTCCCTCTCCGCCTTAGGCGGTGACAGGATGTCGCGGGGCGTAGGACGTCCTGGGGCGTCGATATCTGTGTGGGGAAGGGGAGCAATATTGTGGAGGTGGAGGTGTGGCCCGTTGTCAGCGCTGTCGAACATTCGACGCGCCAGACGGGCAATGAAGTCCTCCACCGTCGGCATCCGCACGTCCCGGGCAATGACGTCATTTCTGACGTAACGCCCCGCATCTGTCAACACGCGGAGGGAGATGTTCTGTTGGGCCTGCAGTCTAGAACGCTGGGTCGGGGAGCATAGCGCATACCACGCTGGCGCCGCGTATGTGAGCCGCGAGCGGACGTAGGTCTTGTAGACCATCAGTTTGGTACGAAGGGGTAGTCGGGATGCCAACACCGGACGGAGCATGGCTCGCGCAGCTTTCGCCTGGCGGACTACGTAGTCCACCTGCGGCGTCATGCGCAGCGAGCGGTCGATGCGGCATCCGAGGTATGTGACTGTGGTCTGCCACTCTACGTCCTGCCCACGCAGCTTGAGTGGCGGTGGTATGCGTCGCTTCAACCCAACCAATAGGGCGGCCGTCTTACTCACATTGACGGCCATTCTCCAGTTGTCTAGCCATGCAGGCAGCAAGTCCAACATTAGCTGCATTTTGGCGGCGGCGATTTCCGCCTTCCGCGACGAAGCAAAGTATGCACTGTCGTCTGCAAACAGCGCCAACACCACGTCCCGCTCACCCTCTCGGAGGTGGTCCTGTAGGGTGGGGATGTCGTTGGTGTAGGCGGCGTACAGGCACGGCGACAGGCAGCTTCCTTGGGGCACTCCTGCTAGGATCGGGTGGGCCTGGGAAAGCGCGTCCTCGACCGAAACATAGTAGCTACGACCTTTTAGGAACGACGCCACTACTCTCCATATGGCGGGCGGCATGCTGGTGGCGGCCAGTTTGAAGAGGAGACCGGGGTGCCAAACACGATCGAAGGCCTTCTCAATATCTAAGAAGACCCCCACAGTCTGGTGGCCCCGGTTCATGGTGGTCGCGAGGTGATGGAGCACGCGCGCCAGCTGGAGCGTCGTTGAATGGCCGCTGCGGAATCCGAATTGTTCATCCCGTAATGGGACAAATGGGCGGACTCGACGCAGCAGCAGACGCTCGAACAGCTTGGCCACGTGGGAGAGCAGTGTGATAGGTCGGTAGCTAGAGGGAAGACGTCTGTCTTTCCCTGGTTTCGGGAGGACGATTACGCGCCCCGTCTTCCAGGCCTCTGGGAAGTGACCCGTGCGCAGGATGCCGTTGAAGAGTCTAGTGAGTGCCACCAGACCCCTCTTAGGAAGCTGTATGAGGGCCGCGGAGGGGATGTCGTCGGGTCCTGGTGCCTTCCGCTTAGGCAAGCGGTGGACAACCTTGCGCAGTTCCGCAGGGGAGATAAAGTCCTCCCCGCGGAGTGGCGGCGCTGGGACCGACAGTAACTCCTCGACGCGACCAAGGACGTACCTGTGGTGCTCGGCGACAGTGCTGGTAGTGGCGGCTGGATGTGGGGTGAACTGCCCCTCAAGGTGGTCGGCCAGGATCGTTGCCCGGTCGGCGGCGGCGTAGCATCGTCTGCCCGTACTGTCAAACAGAGGGCAAACGGGGGGGACGGGCTTCGTCAGCTGTCGGTTTAGCCGGAAGAGGTCAGCGGTGCTATCTGTCACACGGTCTATGTGACTCTCCCAGGTTGCACCGCGCCATGCCTTCACGGCTTCGGACAGCTGGGTGGTAAGGCGGTTTAGTTCCGCCTTGGTGTGGGGGCAACGATTGGTGGCCCACAGCCGGCGGAGGTCGCGCTTCCTGCGCAACGAGACCCGGATATGGGCAGGCAGCTCGTCTTTCCGGTGGGGAGGTGTGGGGCGGTAAGTCATCGCCACTTCTTTGGCGGCGCGTATGGACGCCGTTATGAGCTCGGCAGCAACTTCCACCTCCTCAGGTGTGGAAATGGGGCCGCCAAGCGTCATCTTTGACAGCTCCGCAGCGTAGGTGACCCAGTCGATCCTTGGACGAGGTGGGCGTATCATGGCCCGCTCGGCGGTTTCGCCGAGCGAGACAAGGATAGGGAGGTGCTGTGTGTCAAGGTCAAACAGCACCTCTATATCGATCGGGCTGCGGACCAACTGGCTCAGTACGATGTCTAGTACGTCAGCCTGCTGTCGTGGGTTTGATGGTATATGTGTGGGGGCGTCTGGACCTACCACTTCTACGTCCAGCTCCGTTGCTAGGTCTAGCAGGCGCCTGCCCGCTGAGGTGGTTATTCGCGACCCCCAGTGTGGGTGTTTGGCGTTGAGGTCGCCCGCCACGAGGGTCGGTGTCGTGCCGTCGAATAGTTCCCGCAGATCTGGCTCCTCTACACGGGATTGCGGGGGGCGATAGGCGGCGTACAGGCACAGCTCGGTGCCCGCTACACTGATCTGCACGCCTATAGTGCGTATGGAAATGTAGGGAGTAAGGGGTAATTCCACGTGTACTACGTCACGGCGCACTAGGGCCGCCACGCCTCTCCAGGCGCGGCCTTGCGGTGTGGTCTCGTCGCGACGGTACACATGGAAGTTGGGCACTTTTAGAGGGATTCCCTGTTTCAAAAAGGTCTCGCCCAGGAGGATGACGTGGATATCCTTCGACTGGGCGAGAAGGCGTAGTTGATGTTCCTTTCCGCTAATGCCCCCGGGGTTCCAGTAGAGCACTCTCAACCCTGAAGGGAGAGCGCTCGTACCATTGAGTGCAGCCCTCTGAGGGCCAGCTCGAGGGCTGTGGGGTCCATCCCGGGGGTGTAGAGGGCGGTCAGGTCCGCGATAAGAAGGCACACCCGGTCTAGGAGCATCTGCTCGGGTGTGCTGGCCAACGGGTAGTATGTCGGCACCTGGATCGGCGCCGCCGGTTGGGTTTGTGGTGGCAATTGTGTGGGACCCATTTGCTGTTGGGAAGTAATGGGAGGATGGTGCTGGACGGCCGGCTGTTGGTTCTCTGCCTTGGGGGCAGGTTGCCGGCGGGAGAGCTGCGCGGGGCGCTGTTGCTGTTGCTGCGGCAGCTGTGGCAGCCGCATAGTCGTCTGGGGCGGTGGTGGGTGCTGCGTCAATTGGCGCTGCGGCGCTAGGACCTGTGGGGCCGGGCGCTCTTGCGGGCGCTGCTGGGGTACCTGACCGGGGGGTGCTATTCCCTCTTCTGGTGTCGGTGTAGACGCCGCAGCCGGGCGGTTTGCAGCTTGGGCGGCCCTGTTTCGGCGGCGTCTGCGGCGGCGGCGCTTCGTGCGCTCGCCACGTTCTGTGGGAGGATTTGCGGGGGGTTGTAGGGAAGTTACTTGCCCGGCAGCTGCAGGCGCGACCTCCTGGTGCCTTGTGGTGCCCGTAGGAGGTGCGTCATCGGACCGGGTGGGTTGTTGGGGGCGGGCGGGGACTGGGGGTGGGATGTTTACCCCTTGTCGGCGGGCCTCCCGACGGAAGGCTGGACAGCGGCGGTCATTCGCTGGATGAGGGCGTGCGCAGTTTGCGCACGTGGCCGGTTGGTCACGCGGCCGCGGGCAGTCCGCGGCTATGTGGTCGCCGGCGCAACGCACGCACTTTGCCGGCCTGTGGCAATTGGTTGAGGCGTGCCCGAAAGCCTGGCAACGGTGGCATTGCGAGGGGCCTTTGCGGCCCTTCCACCCCTCGATCTTGACTCCCCTCATGCTGAGGAGCTCCGTCACCGCATAGAGGCGGGATAATTCTTCTTGGTTTAGGTGCTCCAGCTGCACGTAAAACAGGCAGCCGGGGCGACCACGGTGGGGCGGTATGTGGCGCACGTGCGTGGCGGGGAACCCCCGCTCAACCAGTGCAGCCTGAATTTGTTCTGGCGGAGTATCCGCCAGGAGTCCTCGTAGTGCCGCCTTCGATGGTAGTTCGTTGGCGGGGGTGTAGCAGAACCAGGTTATGGCCTGGTCCTGCTGGGAGACTTGGTAGATGGCGCGACAGTAGAACGAGAGATACGGGCACGTGAGGCTATACCGTAAGGAGAACCTGCATGTCGCTCGACGTTTTCTCGTATGAACGCTAAGAAGTTTTCACTAACATCTATCTGAAAATAATTTATTTGATCAATAAACAATGTGTTAAACAAACGCGTTGACGGTTCACCGTGTTCGTTTATAGTGTTATAGCATTATCGTATCGCTCCTCGCGCACAGTGCGGTGTGTATCGTGCGAGAGAGGCATTTATTTAGACCATTGTGCGCCTAGGTTAGCTGGGGGCTCGTTTAAAAGTGATTTTTCAATATTATAATCGATAGTGAGGTCGCTTTTCTCGCTTCCGGTGAACAGGTGATATCCGTAGCGTCGTGTGCAAAAAATATTATCAGATATTAGTACGTTTGCTAGTGGAAAATATGTACGTTAGCACAGCCGTCGTAAAACACATCACGTTCAACGTGTCGTATCACTATGAGCATTGCTATGCTATTTAACAAACAGTGAACGTACTCTGTGTATTTTTTATTAGTTAACACAAATGAATAATATAATTTATGCGATGCTAATATATATGACGATATATCTCGGTGCGAGATTTATGTATGTAAGCCACATAAAAAACAATATATATGCGACCGCTCGCAACGCAACGCAATCGCTCGCGGTCTCGGCTCCTCTATTCGAATCGAACGAACGAACGTCTGGTTAGCTAAAATATATATAGTATTTTAAATGCTTTTTCTTTTCTTTTTTTTTTTACAAAATACATTGGGCCTAGCTGTATACTAACGATAAATATCTATATATATTTATTTATTTATTATTATATTTATTAGCGTATAAGCCCTATGTCATTTGTGACGTGTGCATCGTGTGATTAGCAGAGGAGCAAAAAGCAACCCACTAAGGATAGGATAAAATAAATTATGACTAGACTAAAAATAACTTTGCATGAATATCAGGACCCCTGCCCGGGTAGGTAGGTAGGTAGGTAGGTAGGTAGGTAGGTAGGTAGGTAGGTAGGGTACCTACCTATATAGACAGATAGATAGTTTTAGGTAGCCAACTTAGAAATGATAATAATAATAATAATATCGATACCCATTGTAGTCAAATTGTTATAAGCCAATGGGAATGAATATATTGATCCTACATGTATTATGTTATATGTATGTAAGGTGTACTTTTAGTGATTACAATTAATCCTAGGTAAAATCAGGACGAAACGTGTCGATTGAAACATTCATTAGTTATATTATAATAATGATCAACGAAACTAGTGCGGCCCTGAAAAGGGCCTTTTTTTGTTTGTGGTCGGTCGGTTGGTGCGCCGCGCCGCCTGTCCATGTTGCCGGCACGGTGTGTGTGACAACACGGGCTGATTACGCGGCGGTGTTCCTCCTCCTATGCGGTGTTAACCTCCGAAACCGTACAGGGTGCGGCCCTGGCGTTTCAGAGCGTACACGACGTCCATGGCGGTGACGGTCTTCCTCTTGGCGTGCTCTGTGTAAGTGACCGCGTCACGGATCACGTTCTCGAGGAACACCTTGAGCACACCGCGAGTCTCCTCGTATATCAGACCGGAGATACGCTTGACGCCACCTCTGCGGGCGAGACGACGGATCGCGGGCTTCGTGATACCCTGGATGTTATCACGCAGAACTTTCCTGTGACGCTTGGCTCCACCTTTTCCGAGCCCCTTGCCTCCCTTACCGCGACCGGTCATGTTGTAGTAGTGGTGATTATATCGATATTACACTCGTTGTGAAACTAGGTACGTATGTACTAAGTACGTGACGAGCGAGACTAGCGGATGCGGATGCGGATGCGGAACGTAACGTAGCGCGATACTGAATGAACGCGCTCTACACGGATCGTGTCATATTTATACAGAAACGTACCGTCTCCGGGGGTGAGGCGCGGCGCGCGCTAGTGTAGGGGGGGGGGGGGGGGGTCGCCTTTTGGCTTGTTATTTATTTCGTATTCCATTTATTTGTCTCGCTCGCTACCTAACTATTTAAAATTTGTAAAAAAACAAAAATAAGATATAAAATAAATTATGTAGCTAACTATGTACCTATACACTTATGTAGGTAATTTTAAGTAAGTAAGTGCCTACCTACCTATATCAATCTATCTAGACATAGATAGATCTAGCTTACAAATAATAATAATAATAAATTTTTGTCAATCACATTACAGACACAGTGGATGACGCATGCACCGCCACGAGAGCCTCCAGCAGCTTGCCGGTTGAGTGAGGAGATGCAGCTTCCGAGAGCCGGCTACATATTGGATTCATGAGATTAAAATTTATGTACTTAATTAAGTAAGTAATTAAGTAACGAAGCTAAGTATCATATTTTTTTTAGACATACATACATACATACGTAGGTACTTAAACTTCACTAGTAGGGTATACATATACGGGGTGGAAAAAATCCATGGGCCCTGGAGGGGAACTTGTTTAAATCCTTCAGTTAGCTTGTTTTAATGAAAAGAAACAGTATTCAAATAATTTTTTTTTTTTGAATTTTTCAATGTTTCGATACCCGGGTGAGTGTGACAGGCGAATTTTAGAAGATTCAAAGTGAAAAATAAAATAAAAAATAATGTTTCCTTTTCGATTTAAAGTAGTTCCTGTATATTATGTTACAGGTAGGCGCAGGAGGACGATCTGCATGTATGAAACTTTCATAATGCTGCAGTAGTTAAGCATTATATGTATATAGAAATATGTGCGGCCCTGAAAAGGGCCTTTTTTTTTTGTTTGTATGTTATTTACGTGCCCGTTCCGTCGTGTTATATTATCAACAACAACAACGATACAGGCGAGGCGCGACACAGCACAGCAAGCAGCAGCAGCGGCGGCGGCTCACAGATTAGGCGCGCTCTCCCCTGATCCTGCGCGCGAGCTGTATGTCCTTGGGCATGATGGTGACACGTTTAGCGTGTATAGCGCACAGGTTGGTGTCCTCAAAGAGGCCGACCAGGTAAGCCTCGCTGGCCTCCTGGAGAGCCATCACGGCGGAACTCTGGAAACGCAGATCGGTCTTGAAATCCTGAGCGATCTCACGCACGAGACGCTGGAACGGCAGCTTGCGGATCAACAGTTCGGTACTCTTCTGGTAACGACGGATCTCGCGAAGGGCCACGGTGCCGGGCCTGTAGCGATGGGGCTTCTTCACGCCACCCGTGGCGGGCGCGCTCTTGCGGGCCGCCTTGGTGGCCAGCTGTTTACGCGGAGCCTTACCACCGGTAGACTTACGAGCGGTTTGCTTGGTACGAGCCATATTTATTTAGTTATATTAATAAAACAGAAACACTCAAAAACCGAACCGAACCGAAAGGAACGAACGGAGCGGACGAAGCGCGCGCGACCGGATGAGAGTCAATGAATGAAACGCGGCTGCCAAAGTTCGCCTCTATTTATAGTAGACAGAACGAGCGCACACACACACACACACGAGCTGCTAGAGAGAGAGAGACGGCTATAGGCTATAGCATGTACTCACTCACTGCGCCGCACCGTATATATTCTATTCTATTATAACATTAATTTCTAAACTAACTAACTAACTAATGTACCTATTTGAATTGAACATCATCGAATTTAAATGGTAATAAACAGGTACCTAAGGTACTTACCTAATCAGTGAAATGAAAATAAAACCGTTTATTAAATATGTGTGCAAACAGTACAAGCGGCGGCACTTATATTATTATATAGGTATTCATTAGTTATTACTCAATTGTTCGAAGCAGGTAAGGATTTATTTAGGTAGGTAGGTAACGAGGAGAATAATATGTCAATGATCAGCCGTCTTCTTGTAGTTTTAATAATAATATTTTTTTTTATAAAAAAATATATATAAAAAAAAAAAACCTCTCCATCATACATTGATAATATACATTGCATTCATTCATTCATTCATCAATTGTAATACTGTAAGTGTAAAAACCTATAGAATAAGATAGATTGTTGTACTTTATTATTATTCATTCGCACATAGTGTGTGTGTGTGTGTGTGTATGTAATTATTTAATATTTATTATGTAATATATTATTATATACTACCCACCCTACCACCTCGCACTGTTATTTAATTTTATAAGAAATAAAATTATATGTAAGCGCTATGGATTCATGACTGTGGACATGGTCGTTGAGAGAAACATATTTATATTATACAGATAGCAATTTGTGGCCCTGAAAAGGGCCTTTTTGTTTCGATGAACACACAAAAACATGCGTGCACACAGGCCGGCGGCGGCGGCGGCGGCGGCGGCGGCGGCTCTCACTTGGAGCTAGTGTACTTGGTGACCGCCTTGGTGCCTTCACTGACGGCGTGCTTGGCGAGCTCGCCGGGCAGCAGGAGCCTCACGGAAGTCTGCACCTCCCTGGACGTGATCGTCGAACGCTTGTTGTAGTGGGCGAGACGGGAGGCCTCCGCGGCGATACGTTCGAAAATGTCGTTCACGAACGAGTTCATGATAGACATGGCCTTGCTGGAGATGCCGGTGTCGGGGTGGACCTGTTTCAGCACCTTGTAGATGTAAATGGCGTAGCTCTCCTTCCTCTTGTGCTTCTTCTTTTTCTTGTCTGTCTTAGATATGTTCTTCTGGGCCTTGCCGGATTTCTTGGCGGCCTTACCGCTAGTTTTGGGCGGCATCACGATAGGATAGATACGATAGAGACGATATGCTAACTAAACGAAACGACTGACTGACTGACTGACAAGACAGACTAGTATGGCAGGCAGCGGGCGGAGCCGGCGGAGCGTCTGGTGAAAATTTTCAATTTCATATGGTACATATCCGATCGGACGTATCGCAAGTGGCGCAGTGCAACACGATATTACGCGACCAATGGGAGCGCCGCTCGTAGCGCTTGGTTACCTCTCTTTCTAGCGCGACAAACGCACGGCGCGGCGCGGCGCGGCGCGTCGGTTGGTTATTTATTTACCTAATTAAGGTGTAGCTGGTGGATCATCCATCCCAATTTCGACGGGAGTACAATAAATAACCTCTCATATTATTTATATAACGCTTATTATATAAATAATATTGGAGTATGATAAACATCTCCTAAATAGATAGGTACAGACAGATAACCTGGTTGGTACTTCGGAGGGATGATCCAGCTACATTACATTACATACGGGGGGGGGGGGGGGGACAAAGGTAATTTAAATTTTTCATATCATTAGTGCACCGGTGACGACCACCAAGCCACCATCGACATAATTATCTATATAAATCGCACCATCATACTGTCACTATATTTATGTACGTAACGTACGTCATGCCTACGCACCTACCTAATATAGTAGTGCAGTACCTAACTAAAAGTTTAAAAACGCTTAATTGCATTGCATTCACATTCATTAATCTATTATTGTTAATTATATTATTATTATTAACCGTCACAATTAGGTAAGTAAGTTAAATTAAATAAGTATATATTTTTGTTGGGTTCATTCAATTGGTATGTATGTATTTAATATATGTAGGTAGGTATCTGTATGTATGTATGTATGTGTGTATGTATGTATGTATGTATGTATGTATGTATGCATGCATGCATGCATGCATGCATGCATGCATGCATTTATGAACTTACGGGACATAATCATCTGTTTTGAATTGAAACTTTACTCTTTGTACAGAGATAATTTCGAATCGTATTGCGGCCCTGAAAAGGGCCTTTTTAATGTGATTTATAATCTCCAAAAACCATTAGAACAAACATCCACTCGAAAACGGGCGGGCGGAGTTGTAGGTAGGCGGGTGGGAGATTGCTTAAGCCTTCTTCTCGGTCTTCTTGGGCAACAGCACAGCCTGGATGTTCGGCAGCACGCCACCCTGAGCGATGGTAACGCCCGAGAGGAGCTTGTTCAACTCCTCGTCGTTACGTATGGCGAGCTGAAGATGCCTCGGGATGATTCTGGTCTTCTTGTTGTCGCGAGCCGCGTTGCCGGCCAACTCGAGCACTTCAGCCGCAAGGTATTCCATCACGGCGGCCAAGTACACGGGCGCACCGGCACCGACGCGCTCAGCATAGTTGCCCTTACGGAGCAACCTGTGTATACGTCCCACGGGAAATTGGAGACCAGCACGCGCCGAACGTGACTTAACCTTCCCCTTGACTTTGCCACCTTTGCCGCGTCCGGACATGGCGAGATGAGAGTTTGAGAGAACGAACGATATAAAAAATGTACGCGCGAAGTGACCGCACGTACTGACTACCGTAGCGACTGTATGAGAATCGTGATCGTCCGTCCGGGATTTCTTCTCTTCCTCCCTAGGGAGGTCGGGGAAACTGGTCGGGGCTATGGCCCCCTTCAGTGGTAGCAGTCGCCGTCCGGTGAGTCGGACGGGTCCTGGGGGGTGGTTCTTGCCGATGGTGGTGTTATACTTCGGACCGCTAGCGAGGTCAAGCCCGCCGGGTGAAACCCTTTGATGGGAGCCCAGCGAGCGACACTCCGAGCCAGCGGTCTGGTGTCTTCGGGGTCAGTCCTGTGGGGTCATCCGGGACATCCGCGAGGCTTGCGCCTACGAGCGGACGTCCGGATGTGGTCACGTCCGGTGAGGTCTCGATTTTTCCACAGCGCTCAAAGCTAATCTTTAGAATAGAGATCGGCGAGAGCCCTGAGGATAATCGGGACCGGGTTCTCGCCCTTCTGGAGGGCCTGCAGGACGGTCTCGAGCACTTGGATGCACTCGCCGATCGCTTGCTGCCGCTCCGGGTTGGTCGACCTCTCCTGCTTCGCCTTCGTCCCCCTGGTGGGGGCAGCGACCACAGGAAAGGGGTTTGCGGGTGGTTGAGGATGCGCGAGTGTTACTGCAGTGGGCGCCGAGGTAGTATGGGCGGTTGTCGCTCCCCTACGTCGTCGATGTCGTTTGCCCTTTGGGGCGGGTTTCCCGTCGTTCGCCGCGGCCATTAGGCTGCTTGGGGCATCTCGGTCTGGGTTCTTTTCCTGTCGAGGCAGGAGGGGAGAACAGATGCGCGCTGCGGTTCCGGCTTTCCTGTTTCTGGCCTCCTTGATGTAGACCGGGCAGGCGGCGTTGTTCGCCGTGTGGGCTCCCTGGCAGTTGGCACAGGTGGGTGGTTCTTCGAGGGGTCGGGGGCAGTCCCTGGCAGCGTGTTCTTCGCCACATCGAACACAAGCCTGTGTTCGGTGGCAGTTGAGAGAGGAGTGCCGGAACGACTGGCACCGATGACATTGGGCCGGTCCCTTTCGTCCTCTCCAGGCCTCAATGTGCACCCCCGTCATTCCCAGGAGTTCACCAATCTCGTAGATGGCCGGGATGCTCTCTGCGGTCCTCCTTATTTGTGCATAGAATATGCAGCCAGGTCTGCCGCTCCTCGCACGGACCTGGCGCACATATTCGGGGTCAAATCCGTGTTCCCGGAGGTCGTCTTCTATCGCTGCCGGTGCGGTGTTTACTGGTAGCCCCCTGATGGCTACCTTCAGGCTTCTCTCGGCTGGCAGCGCATAACAGAACCATGAGATCTTCTCCTCCTTCTCAAGGTTCGTTAGGTAGCGCTGCACAGCTCGGTACTCGGTTTCCTCCTTGGGGAGAAACCGGATTCCTTTTCCATATGGGCGGGCGTTGGGCGGGTGGCCGATGATCCTCTGCAGCGCCTTGAAGTGCCTTGACCAATCGGGCAGTGACTCCACAATCAGGGGCGGGTACTTCTGTCTTCTGGTTGGGGCTGAGGTTGAGGCGGCAGGTGGTGGTGGCGTATGTGGCGTCGTTGTTGGTGGTGAGGCCGTGTCCATAGGGGACAGGTTCAGTTGGGGCAGCGACGGTTGTTGGGCCGGTGGGGTGCTCGTCTCGGGCGGTGACATCGAGAACTGTGGGCATCGTGGTGGCGTCTTCGAAATCACGAACGGCGGCGTGACAGTCAGTTCAGGAGAGGCGCGAGAGGCCAGCGCGGAGGTGATCTGCGCGGGCGGTGTGGGTAGCGCGTGCGGTCCTTGCGGCGTACGTGCGGCGGGCGGCGCGCGGGCAGCGGGCGGCGCGCGGGCGGCGGGTGGCGCGCGGGATGCGGGCGCAGCCACACGGGGCGCGGACGCGGGCGTCGCGGCGGGCGCGGGGCGTGGGTCGCGCGGTCGGCGGGGGTCGCGTGGTTTGCGGGGGTCGCGCGGTGGCATGGCTCCAGCCATAGCCGCGAACGATGGCTGGGCGAGCGTCGATGCCGGTGGCGCGGACGCGGGGATCGCAGCTGCGGGCGCGGTCGGGGTGCGGGTTTGCGGGTTTGAAGCGGGCCTAGGCGACGCGACGACGCATCTCAGGACGTCCGATGGTCTGGGCGAGGCGAGGGCTTCTCCTCCTCCTTCGACGGTGGGCGACTGGGACCCCTGGCCGGCTGTATGCAACAGGTGCATCAGCCTCTGCGCTTGGTTTCCCTGATGCGCTTCCCGCCGAAAGATTCGGGGGCGAGTTGGCTTCCTTACCGGGAGCTGGGGCAGCGGCATGCTGGGCTTCGAGCCCTGAGAAGGGCTATTTGTGGTTGTGGTAGCAGGTTAGGACTTCTGTGTTCCCGTGATCGTGGTATGGTTCTCCGGTAGGTCGATCCGTACGGGTGGAGCACAGGGCCAATCCTCGTGATCGTTTCACAATGCCCGGTATATTTATACGGACTCGTCGTATTCGCAGTGGTGGGGTGCGCAGCGAGCGGGAGCGCGCGCGCGCGGGCGCGGGCGCGCGCTCGCGGGGGCCGGCGGAGCGGGGCGCGCGCGACACAGACTGAGACTGGACTGAGGATTATGCTAATTATTTATAATATACCTATTTACCTATTTATAATTTGTGTTCTCTCTATTACATAGAAGGCAAGGGGAACTAATGCCCATACCAATAATGCCATGTCTTAGTATTATTATTTTTTTACTTCTGCAACTCTAATGGATTGAATTTGGATGAAAGTCTCCATGATACTCAACGTTTTTCACATTAAATTGTACACATCAACACCATATACCTACCTACATTTACATACATAATGTATACGCATGCACATACATGTGTGTCGGTCGGGCTTCCGTGTAAGAGATCTAATTCTATACGATTTAATACTTCAGAATTTAGAATAGAGCGCTGTGTGTTGTGTGCGTGTGTGCGTGTGTGCGTGTGTGCTTTTGTTTTTGTTTGTTTGTTAGTTTATATAGTGAATAAATGAATGAATTGGGAACAATCTGCCGTATATGAAACTCGCTTTTTGTCCTGTTCGGACATATTTTTCGGAAATATGTGTTAGCCCTGAAAAGGGCTTTTTTACAAATTTGTTGCGCGTTGGTTGGTTTGGTGGTTGTGGTGGGTACGATAATAATTCCTCCCTTCGACCGCCACCGCGCGCCGAATAGCGACGACGACGACGACGGCGACGGCGACCACGGCGGCGACCGACACAACAACAACAACAACAACAACAAGCAGCAGCAGCAGCAGCGGCACCGACACAACGAGCTCGCCCCATTCTGTATGCATCTGCGCGTGTGTACAACGTACGTAACGTATGTAGGTAGTTGGTACGTACGTACGTACTCACTCAACAACAACAGCCAGCGGCAGCAGCTCGTCCGTCTAGTCACACCACACACGCACACACTTGTTGTTTACTTCTTGCCGGCGGCTGGTTTCTTGGCGGCCGGCTTCGATTTGGGCGTCGCGGCGGCCTTCTTCGGCTTGGGAGCTTTAGGCTTCTTGGTGGGCGGCTTCGCGGTCTTTTTCGCCTTTGGCGCGGCTGCCGCGCTCTTCGCCTTCGCTCCACCGGCAGCAGCCTTCTTGGCGGCCGGCTTCTTCTTGGCGGCGGCTGCCTTCTTGTCCTTAGCGGCCGCCGAGCCGGAGGAGGATTTAGACTTGCTCGGCGACGCGGCGGCGGCGGCGGCGGCGCCCTTCTTCGCCTTCGCCGCGGCCGCGGCGGACTTCTTGGGCTTCGCGGAGGCGGCGGGCTTCTTGCTCGCGGCCGGTTTCTTCGCGGCGGCCGATTTAGATTTAGACTCGAGCTTGAACGACCCGGACGCTCCCTTGCCCTTGGTCTGGATCAACGCGCCCGATTCGACGGCGCTCTTCAGATATTTCCTTATGAACGGAGCCAACTTCTCAGCGTCCACCTTGTACTGGGCCGCTATATATTTCTTGATCGCCTGCAGGGATGAGCCGCTGCGCTCCTTCAGCTCCATTATGGCGTTGTTCACCATTTCCGACGTCTTCGGATGGGTCGGTTTAGCTTTGGGCTTCTTAGCGCCACCGCTCGCGGCAGCTTTCGGCTTCTTCGCCGGAGTTGCGGGGGCGGGTGCTTCGGACGCGACAGCTGTATCGGCCATTGTGTTGTTTTGTTTTGTTTTGATTAAATGAATGAATGAATGAATATATAAGACGAGCGAAGAGAGACGAGAAAATTTGTAAATCAGTAACTTATTAACACTGCATGTATGTATGTATGTATGTTGAACACAGATACACAGTAGATGGCGCGACTGACTGTGGGTTTTCATCGACCTTGTGGGCGGGTACGGGCCTCGAGCGATAGCTCATTACCCGAGCAGCTTCTCGAAGAGCTTCGGCTCTCCGGTGATCGGGGCGTCGCGACGCGACGGACCCCTCTTCCCCCCTTGGGTGCCTGTCAGGGCCACAGGTATGGCGACACCCCCGCGCGGTCAGCTTCCCCGGGTGATTTGGTGTTGACCAAGGCCCGGCGAGCGCCAGCGCGGGGGGCCCGCGACAATACCTATCGCGGCCCAAGTCGGCGTTCAAGGGGAGGGGGTCGGTTGGTTTTCTACCAATAGGAGGCGCTTGGCCGCGATGAGAAGCTGCTCGGACTCTCTGCACGCTGCGGTCCAGGCGTCGCGGTCATCTTTCTTGGCGGCCCAGGTATACATGGCGCACACCTCCCGAAGCATCACCCAAGCTTGAAATGGGGCTTCGGGGAGCGCCAGGGGGGCAGCCGGCTGCTGAGGCAGCTGCGGCTGGGTCGTCGGCTGTGCGGCCGAGGGCAGTGGGCCTCCGCACTGTGGGACAGCGGAGGCCAGTTGAGTGCGGGGCTGTGGCACAGGTTGTGCCGCCCGCACTTGGGGTTGCGGCGTCGAGGCGGCGGCCGGTTGGCCTGCCACCTGCGGTGAGGACCGGCGCCTGCGGCGGCGGTTACGGCGGCGCCTGGGGCGCTTGCCGTCCACCGCGGGCGCGTCCGCGGGGGATTGGGAGGTAGCAAGCCCGTCCCCAGTAGGCGGGGCCGCAGTGGGCGGGGCCTTGGCGGGGGGCGGGGCCTTCCGGCTGGGGGCAGCGCGCTGGACTGGCGCGCTTTGGGAGGGCTTGTCAGGTATCGAGGGCTTCAGTTTAACCCCCGATTTGCGGGCCGCCTTCCGGAACGCCGGGCAGCGGCGGTCGTTGGCGGGGTGCGGGCGCGCGCAGTTTGCGCACGTCGCCGGCTGGTCCCTCGGCCGCGGGCAGTCGGCCGCAATGTGGTCGCCCGCGCATCTGACGCACTTGGCGGGGCGGTGGCAGTTGGCAGACGCGTGGCCAAACGTCTGGCACCGGTGGCACTGGGCGGGGCCTCCTCGGCCTCTCCACCCCTCAATTGTGACCCCGGGCATGTAGAGGAGCTCAGTCACCGCATATAAGCGGGAAAGCTCCTCTCGGTCGAGGCGCGCCAGCTGCAAGAAAAACAAGCAGCCGGCGCGGCCCCGACGGGGCGGGATGTGGCGGCAATGCGTCACCTCAAAGCCGCGCTCTGCTAGGGCGGCCTGGATGATCTCCGGCGGTGTGTCCGCCGGGAGGCCGCGCAGCGCGGCCTTTGACGGCAGCTCCTTCGCCGGGGTGTAGCAGAACCACACTATTGTGGGGTCCTGCTGCGTGGCTTCGGTCAGGTAGCGTTGAACCACCCGGTATTCCTCCGGCGACTGTGGAAGGAAGCGAATGCCCGACTTGAAGGTACGGGCATTGGGTGGTTGGCCGAGCCGAGCGGTCAACTCCCGGAAGTGGCGCGTCCAGTCCGGGAGGCGCTCGACCACAATGGGCGGATACCCGCGCGCCCCGGCCGTGGGTGCGGTGGGCGCGGCGGGAGCGGCTGGTGGGGTCGCGTGACTCGGCGGAAGTCGGGCGGCTGTGACGGCCGCATATGAGGCCTGTCTAGGCGGGCTGGGGGGCGCGTCCAACGACCCGCGCGCAAAAGTTGCGTACGCAGTTGAGGACGCGCTGTGGGTCTCCTCCTCCGCGAAAAGGTCCTGCGGGAGGTATTCCTCACCGCTAGGAGACGCGGGAGGGGAGTAGTGCTTCAGCTGGGGGTAATAGCTCCCCAGCGGGGATGTGGCAGGGGGCGGCGAAAACGCCTGCCTGGCGTCGGGCGGTGATGGACCAGTGCGGGGGCGCTTGTCGTCGCCTCCTCGAAGGTCGTCGTCGTCGTCGCTGGGCGACGAGCTTCTTGGGCGGGCCTCATGCGTCCTACCGCCACCTGAACCTCCGGGTCGGTTTCCGGATAGGAAACCCTCGGCGGTATCAGGCAAGGCGGCCGGCGTCAATCGGCCCGGATGTGTGGCGGCTACGGTCGCTTTCCTCCCAGCTTGCCCAGAGGTCGGCGCGGGGGGAGCGGCGACTGCGGGCTCCGGTGAGATGGTGGGCGGGGGGGGCGGTGGAACGGTGGGTGCCCCGGTCCTGCTCCTGTGGCGTTCAATAGTACGCGGCGGTCGTGGGGGAGGATTCCCCGACATGATTAAGGACAGTCACAATATATACAAGACGAGAAACGGTAAATATGGGAACACAGAACAAACACGAACGGGTGACACCCCAACCTATTTGTAAAATAGGTTGCGGGTATACACACAAAGTCACACACAAAAAGCGTCTATATCGCGAGGGTAGCGTCTATATCGCGGTGGTAAGCGTCTTTTCGCGGGACGATGGTAGCGGCACAAGAACGGGGAACGCGGCGTGCGGGGGCGAAGAATACGTGGAGAGGGTTCGCGGCTAGGCCGGAGTCCTCACGCACGTAGTACGCGGACGTGACGCGCGATGGCAACCCGAACTTGGCGGGTCTCAGCTTAGCGGGGCGCGGGGCGAGGCGGGGCACAGACGTACGGATCTCGACGGGCGACCGGAGAACACGCGCACGACTGGCACAAGCGACACACTCGACGGCTAAAGCGAGACTCAGAGATGGCGCGACAGTAGAACGAGAGATACGGGCACGTGAGGCTATACCGTAAGGAGAACCTGCATGTCGCTCGACGTTTTCTCGTATGAACGCTAAGAAGTTTTCACTAACATCTATCTGAAAATAATTTATTTGATCAATAAACAATGTGTTAAACAAACGCGTTGACGGTTCACCGTGTTCGTTTATAGTGTTATAGCATTATCGTATCGCTCCTCGCGCACAGTGCGGTGTGTATCGTGCGAGAGAGGCATTTATTTAGACCATTGTGCGCCTAGGTTAGCTGGGGGCTCGTTTAAAAGTGATTTTTCAATATTATAATCGATAGTGAGGTCGCTTTTCTCGCTTCCGGTGAACAGGTGATATCCGTAGCGTCGTGTGCAAAAAATATTATCAGATATTAGTACGTTTGCTAGTGGAAAATATGTACGTTAGCACAGCCGTCGTAAAACACATCACGTTCAACGTGTCGTATCACTATGAGCATTGCTATGCTATTTAACAAACAGTGAACGTACTCTGTGTATTTTTTATTAGTTAACACAAATGAATAATATAATTTATGCGATGCTAATATATATGACGATATATCTCGGTGCGAGATTTATGTATGTAAGCCACATAAAAAACAATATATATGCGACCGCTCGCAACGCAACGCAATCGCTCGCGGTCTCGGCTCCTCTATTCGAATCGAACGAACGAACGTCTGGTTAGCTAAAATATATATAGTATTTTAAATGCTTTTTCTTTTCTTTTTTTTTTTTACAAAATACTTTTAATTGGGCCCAGCTGTATACTAACGATAAATATCTATATATATTTATTTATTATTATATTTATTAGCGTATAAGCCCTATGTCATTTGTGACGTGTGCATGATCAGCAGAGAAGCAAAAAGCAACCCACTAAGGATAGGATAAAATAAATTATGACTAGACTAAAAATAACTTTGCATGAATATCAGGATCGGGCAGGGGTAGGTAGGTAGGTAGGTAGGTAGGTAGGGTACCTACCTATATAGACAGATAGATAGTTTTAGGTAGGCAACTCAGAAATGATAATAATAATAATATCGATACCCATTGTAGTCAAATTGTTATAAGCCAATGGGAATGAATATATTGATCCTACATGTATTATGTTATATGTATGTAAGGTGTACTTTTAGTGATTACAATTAATCCTAGGTAAAATCAGGACGAAACGTGTCGATTGAAACATTCATTACTTATATTATAATAATGATCAACGAAACTAGTGCGGCCCTGAAAAGGGCCTTTTTTTGTTTGTGGTCGGTTGGTGCGCCGCGCCGCCTGTCCATGTTGCCGGCACGGTGTGTGTGACAACACGGGCTGATTACGCGGTGTTCCTCCTCCTCCTATGTTTAACCTCCGAAACCGTACAGGGTGCGGCCCTGGCGTTTCAGAGCGTACACGACGTCCATGGCGGTGACGGTCTTCCTCTTGGCGTGCTCTGTGTAAGTGACCGCGTCACGGATCACGTTCTCGAGGAACACCTTGAGCACACCGCGAGTCTCCTCGTATATAAGACCGGAGATACGCTTGACGCCACCTCTGCGGGCGAGACGACGGATCGCGGGCTTCGTGATACCCTGGATGTTATCACGCAGAACTTTCCTGTGACGCTTGGCTCCACCTTTTCCGAGCCCCTTGCCTCCCTTACCGCGACCGGTCATGTTGTAGTAGTGGTGATTATATCGATATTACTCGTGAAACTAGGTACGTATGTACTACGTACGAGACGAGCGAGACTAGCGGAACGTAACGTAGCGTAGCGCGATACTGAATGAACGCGCTCTACACGGATCGTGTCATATTTATACAGAAACGTACCGTCTCCGAGGGTGAGGCGCGGCTTTTGGCTTGTTATTTATTTCGTATTCCATTTATTTGTCTCGCTCGCTACCTAACTATTTAAAATTTGTAAAAAAAAACAAAAATAACATATAAAATAAATTATGTAGCTAACTATGTACCTATATACACTTATGTAGGTAATTTTAAGTAAGTAAGTTCCTACCTATATCAATCTATCTAGACATAGATAGATCTAGCTTACAAATAATAATAATAATAATAATAATTTTTTGTCAATCACATTACAGACACAGTGGATGACGCATGCACCGCCACGAGAGCCTCCAGCAGCTTGCCGGTTGAGTGAGGAGATGCAGCTTCCGAGAGCCGGCTACATATTAGATTCATGAGATTAAAATTTATGTACTTAAGTAAGTAATTAATTAACGAAGCTAAGTAACATATTTTTTTTAGACATAGATACATACATACATACATACATACGTACTTAAACTTCACTAGTAGGGTATACATATACGGGGTGGAAAAAATCCATGGGCCCTGGAGGGGAACTTGTTTAAATCCTTTAGTTAGCTTGTTTTAATGAAAAGAAACAATATTCAAATAATTTTTTGAATTATTCATTGCTTCGATACCCGGGTGAGTGAGACAGGCGAATTTTAGAAGATATTTGAATGCAGTTTTGCATTCAAAGTGCATATTCAAAAAAAAATAATGTTTCCTTTTCGATTTGAAGTACTTCCTGTATATTATGTTACAGGTAGGCGCAGGAGGACGATCTGCATGTATGAAACTTTCATAATGCTGCAGTAGTCAAGCATTATATGTATATAGAAATATGTGCGGCCCTGAAAAGGGCCTTTTTTTGTTTGTATGTTATCCACGTGCCCGTTCCGTCGTGTTATATTATCAACAACAACAACGATACAGGCGCGACACAGCACAGCAAGCGGCGGCGGCTCACAGCTTAGGCGCGCTCTCCCCTGATCCTGCGCGCGAGCTGTATGTCCTTGGGCATGATGGTGACACGTTTAGCGTGTATAGCGCACAGGTTGGTGTCCTCAAAGAGGCCGACCAGGTAAGCCTCGCTGGCCTCCTGGAGAGCCATCACGGCGGAACTCTGGAAACGCAGATCGGTCTTGAAATCCTGAGCGATCTCACGCACGAGACGCTGGAACGGCAACTTGCGGATCAACAGTTCGGTACTCTTCTGGTAACGACGGATCTCGCGAAGGGCCACGGTGCCGGGCCTGTAGCGATGGGGCTTCTTCACGCCACCCGTGGCGGGCGCGCTCTTGCGGGCCGCCTTGGTGGCCAGCTGTTTACGCGGAGCCTTACCACCGGTAGACTTACGAGCGGTTTGCTTGGTACGAGCCATATTTATTTAGTTATATTAATAAAACAGAAACACTCAAAAACCGAAACGAACCGAACCGAATGAACGGAGCGGACGAAGCGCGCGCGACGGGATGAGAGTCAATGAATGAAACGCGGCTGCCAAAGTTCGCCTCTATTTATAGTAGACAGAACGAGCGCACACACACACACACACACGAGCTGCTAGAGAGAGAGACGGCTATAGCATGTACTCACTCACTGCGCCGCACCGTATATATTCTATTCTATTATAACATTAATTTCTAAACTAACTAACTAACTAATGTACCTATTTGAATTGAACATCATCGAATTTAAATGGTAATAAACAGGTACCTAAGGTAAGGTACCTAATCAGTGAAATGAAAATAACACCGTTTATTAAATGTGTGCAAACAGTACAAGCGGCGGCACTTATATTATTATATACTTAGGTATTCATTAGTTATTACTCAATTGTTCGAAGCAGGTAAGGATTTATTTAGGTAGGTAGGTAGGTAGGTAGGTAACGAGGAGAATAATATGTCAATAATCAGCCGTCTTCTTGTAGTTTTAATAATAATAATAATTTTTTTTATAAAAAAATATATAAAAAAAAACCTCTCCATCATACATTGGTATTATACATTGCATTCATTCATTCATCAATTGTAATACTGTAAGTGTAAAAACCTATAGAATAAGATAGATTGTTGTACTTAATTATTATTCATTCGCACATAGTGTGTGTTGACGACAGCCGCGTGCCAGCGTCCCACGACCGACACCGACCAATAAGAGCGCTTACATTATGTTAAGACGCGGGGGGCGCGAGGAAAGCGACGCCACGGCCGCCGACCAATCACAGCGGCTACATTATTTTCGGGGAGCGTGGGAAGCGGAGAGAGCCACGCCGCAAGCGCGTCTGTGATTGGTCGCCGGCTCGCTCACAGCCCGCTAGTTGTGAGCGTCAAACGTAGGTTAAGAATAGCTTAAGTTTAGCTAGTAGTCGTAGTCAACTTGTGAAAGCCGAAGAGTAAACATTGTACCGAAGAACGAAAATATAACCAGCTCCAAACCACCACCGTGTTTTCTTCAACAAACACCTAAATACAGTCCACACCCCGTTGGCGAACACCAACAGTTTTGGATCCTTCGAGCCGGATCCAAATCAAGAATCTTCGTGTCACCAGCGACACTGCAAGAAAGCATGGTTGTGACCAGAAGCCAGAGCGGTATGGAGGAAGACGGACGTCGCGTTTTCGACCAACCTCCACGCTCACCATCGACCTCGGCGACGGTACAACGAGTCGAAACTACCGCAGAGGAGAGCCAACGCGCCGTATTGGGGACCGCGCCGCGAGCCGCACCACTTGCGCATCAAGTGGGTGCGCCCCCACGCCTTACGACCGAAGGCAACGGCACACGCGTCGCCTCTGCATCAACTGCGCAACCGCGAGCCGCCGCGGACGAACGCGCAGCGTCCTCTCGACCGATCGAGAAACACTTCGGCACCGAGCCGACGCGCCGTGACGCCGTTGCACACGGGACGCAACTGGCGACGACTACCGCGATGCAGTCGACGAGCGCGATGACGTCAGCAGCGCCTGCCACTACTCGCGTGCGCATAGCCCGCTCGACTAAATCGACTGCAAGCGCCATCGCAAGACTTCAATTCGAGGCAGAAGAACGCTTGGCCGCTATTCGCCGCCGAGAACTCGAAATTGAAGCTGATCTTATTCGCAAGAAACTGGCAGCCGACATCGCAGCCATCGATGAGGAAGACAGCGGGCCAGAAGAGGCCGAACCAGCCGAGAGACTGGACCACCGAGTATTCGCTTGGCTCGACGAATCAGACGCAAACGTCAACGCCAACGCCGCCGGGCCCTCCGAACCACTACGGGGGGAGCCTGTCGCTGCGGCCCCCGCGCATCCCATAGAACCAGCGCCTGAACGCCAGCGCTCGGACTGGGAGGAGAGACGGCGATCTGTTTCAAGAGGCAGAGGCATAGAGCAGCTCACATCGGTCTTAGAAGATATTGTTAAGAAACGACCACCGCCGCGACAAGCCACAGACCTACCGACGTTTTCTGGGTCACCGCTCGAATGGCTACAGTTCGCCGCCGCTATGAAGGAAACGACACGGCTCTATAACTTCTCACCAATAGAGAACATTGCACGACTACGCAACTGCTTGCGGGGAGAAGCGAAAGATAACGTCGCATCACTTCTGAGCACCGCGACGCATCCAGACATTATCATGAAGACACTAGAGCAGTGCTACGGGCGTCCAGAAACATTAGTCGACATGGCCTTCAGCGACCTGAAGAGGTTGCCTAAGATAGGCTCCACCGCGCACGAGCTAAATATGTTCGCGGTGAAGGTGCAGAGCGTCGTCACAGTGCTACAAAATGTCAAGCCGGGCTACTTACACAACCCTATGCTTGTACGAGAAGTGCTTGACAAGATGCATCCTCACCTTAAGTCACGATGGTACGACTACGCCGAGAGCCAACCGGGACCAGACGCCGACATAACGAAGATGTCTACGTTTCTTATGAGGGAAGCCGACCGCGCGTTGAAATTTGACTTCGCGCCAGCAGCTGTCACCGCTAACGCAAATAGAAAAGAACTGCCTCGCACAGCCTTTAGACCGGAGGTGAAGAAGAAGCCGGTGTACGTCGCCACAGAAGAGACACCGCGCTGCCCTTCCTGCTGTAGCGAAGCTCACACGCTACCGAACTGCACGAAGTTCAAGCAACTGCAATACGACGAACGATGGGAAGTCGTGAAGAACGAAGGCTTGTGTTTTAAGTGTATCGCAAGCCGACACCGACGACGCAATTGCAGGCAGAAGCCCTGCGGGAAAGAGGGCTGTAGACGACCGCACCACCAACTGCTGCACGGCGACGAAGCGACTCGGCCGCCCGCTGAAAGTACTACCGTGACAGCAACCACAGCTATCACCAAGAATGAAGTGAAGCTGAAGATATGCCCAGTAATAGTGACAGGCAATCGGGGCAGCTGCAAGACCTACGCACTCTTCGATGAAGGCTCCACTATGACACTAATGGACGAAGAACTGGCCCGACAAGTGGGCGCTGACGGCCCGACCGCAAGGCTCAACTTCAAGGGCATCAACGGCCGGCAGCAAGAAAAGAAAAGTCGTCGAGTCCGCATTAAAGTGAAAGGCCTTCAAGAGAACGAAGAATATGAAGTCGCCGCTAGAACCTTATCGCGGCTAGACATTACGTCTCAAACGGTTCCGGCCGACGTGCTACAACTAGCACATCTCCGCTGCCTCAGACCAGAGGAAGTCGTCTACACTGACGAGAAACCGAAGCTGCTCATCGGGACCGACAACTGGCCGCTTATAGTGACCCGCGAGCTATTGTCGGGGAGAGCATCGGAGCCAGCCGCCTCAAGAACCGAGCTTGGCTGGGTCATACATGGCACAGCTCCCACCCGACTGATAAGAAGAAACGAAGAGGTCCTACACGTCTCCACGAGCAGCTCATATGAAGAAGAACCGCTACACGAACTTGTAGCTGAACACTTTCATCTCGACGCACTGGGAGTGTCGCTCGCCTCGGAACACTTACGAGCTGAAGATAAACGAGCCAAACAAATCTTCGAGAACACGGTTAAGTGTGACGGCGGACGCTACGTAGTTGGTCTGCCATGGCGTGAAGACTCGGTACGTCTTCCACCCAGCTACAACGCCGCACTAAAGAGACTGAAGACTCTAGAAGCCAAACTGGAAAGAAACGTCGTGGAAAAGGAACAATACCACGCCCAGATGGCGAACCTAGTACAAAAGGGTTACGCCGAACAATGCATCGGCGACGAAGCCTCAAGTCCGATTGCATGGTACCTGCCACACTTCGCAGTACGCAATCCACATAAGCCAGGGAAGATTCGACTAGTGTTCGACGCCGCAGCCAAGACACATGGAACTTGCCTCAATGACCACCTGCTGGGAGGACCGGACATGCTGCAGTCGCTACAAGCTATCCTGTTCCGGTTCCGCGAAGGAACCTACGCGATCACTGCGGACATTGAAGAGATGTTCCTTCGAATCAAAATAAGAAAAGAAGACCAGCCGGCGCAGATGTTCTTGTGGCGCGATCGTCCGACCGTCGAGCCGATAAGAATGAAGATGACGTCACTTATCTTCGGCGCGACCAGTTCACCGTTCCTGGCGCACAGCGTTCGCCACAGAAACGCGCAAGAACATGCGGCCGTCTACCCCGATGCATTGAGGCCAATTACTGAGTCTCACTATATGGACGACTTCGTCGACAGCTTCGACACAATAGAAGAGGCACAGCGCGTCATCTCACAAGTGGACGCAGTGCATAAGAAGGCGGGATTCCACCTCAGGGGCTGGAATAGCAACAGCGAGGCACTACTCACGGCCGACAGCCCGCAACAAACAAAGAGGGTTGTCACGCCGCTCGGAGGAGCAGAGAAAACGCTGGGCCTCATCTGGGACTCGGCCGCCGACTTACTGGGCTTCAACACAACACTGCACCGAGTCACAAGGGCAGTGAGGACGCGCGAACGACCGCCCACGAAGAGGGAAGCACTCAGTACAGTCATGAGTATCTACGACCCGCTTGGCCTGCTCAGCTGCTACACAATCGCAGCGAAGATCGCATTACAAAACTTGTGGCGCCTCAAGACTGGTTGGGATGAGCCCATACCCGAAGACGTCGCTAAAGATTTCGACGCATGGATGGCTGGCCTCCAAACAATCGAGGCTTTAAAGATACCCCGGAGCTACAACGGGGGGAGAGCAACGACGCGCCGCGAGCTTCACGTGTTCTGCGACGCCAGTGAAGACGCCTACGCAGCCGCCGCGTACTGGAGAATACAACGCGAGGATGGCAGCGTCACTACCACTCTAATAGCGGCCCGAGCGAAAGTGGCACCACTAAAGCCACAAACGATACCTCGGATGGAGCTGCAAGCTGCTCTCATCGGCACCAGACTGGCCGACACCATACAAAAAGAACACCGGGTGCCAACCGACGACGTGTGCTACTGGAGCGACTCCCAGACGGTTCTACACTGGATTCGGAACGGCAGCAAGAAGTACACGCCGTTCGTAGCGCATCGCCTGGGAGAGATCACCGAGCTAAGCCGACCGGCTCAGTGGAGATGGGTGCCAACAGCACTGAACATTGCAGATGTTGCTACACGGGCTGGCTATATACCCGCGCAGAGGGACCCGTGGTTCAACGGACCCGCCTTCCTTTCGGGCCCCAAGAAGGGCTGGCCGCGACCAGAAGTCAACAATGAAGACACCGACACTGAAGTGGTCTTGACAGTGACTCAAGAAGAAGACACCGCGCTACCTGACTTGCAGCGCTTCTCAACACTACAGCGACTGGTGAACGCTACTGCCTGCGTTATCCTTTTTACCGAGCGCTGCCGGGGAAGGAAGAAGGAGCTTGACGCCGAGATGCTCGCACGTGCCACCGACTTGTGGTTGAAACGGGCTCAACGAGACTCTTTCCCCCAAGAGATAGACTGCGCTCGAAGAGGAGTAGCCGTGCCACGGACGAGCCCGCTGTACCGACTGAACATCGTGTGGGAAGACGGACTGCTAAAATTAAACGGACGCATTAACAAGGCGGACGTACCAGAAGCAGCAAAGCGACCAATTATATTAAATGGCCGCCATAGACTCACGCAACTTATTATTGCGCGGGAACACCAAAAGGCGGGCCACGCAAACACAGAACGCGTGGTCAACAATTTAAGACAGCGCTATTGGATTCTGCGGCTACGACCGACAGTGAAAACGACCGCAGCTACTTGTCAAATGTGTCGGCTACGAAAGAAGAAGCCTCAGAGTCCACCGACTGGCGACCTACCTAGAGAGCGACTGCAGCCCTTCCAACGCCCGTTTAGCTGTTGTGGACTTGACTATTTCGGTCCTATGATCGTGACAGTTGGCCGGCGCCGAGAGAAGAGATGGGGCGCTTTATTCACGTGCCTCACGACACGAGCGGTGCACCTTGAGTTGGTGGCATCGCTATCCACGGACTCCGCTATTATGGCGCTGCGGAGGATGGCGGCGCGACGAGGATGGCCTGCCGTTGTCTACAGTGACAACGGCACAAACTTCAGAGGTGCAGACGCCGAGTTGAGGAGAGCGTATATGGAATGGCTGCCAGCATTGAAGAGGATAGGCGCAACTCAAGAAATGAAATGGAAATTCACTCCACCGGGCGCCCCGAACCAAGGAGGCGCATGGGAGCGTCTAGTGCGCTCAGTTAAGACGGCGCTTGCAGCTACATTGAACGAGAGAGCGCCTAAAGAAGAGGTCCTGGGGACACTGATCGTCGAGGCGGAGCATGCAGTCAATTCCAGACCGCTGACCCATGTGTCCGTCGACCCCGAGGACCAGGAAGCGATTACCCCTAACCACTTCCTGTTAGGGTCATCATCGGGTCTGCCTTACGTCGGGCCCTGCGAAACAGCCAGCCGCAAGACATGGAAGGCCGCGCAAGCATTGAGCGACTGCTTCTGGCGCCGGTGGGTGCGAGAGTATCTGCCAACTCTCGTGCCGCGCCTCGATAGACACGGCCGCCCGGAGGAAATCAAAGTCGGTGACATTGTTATCATCGCCGACGCCACCCTACCCCGCAACACATGGCCCCGGGGAATCATCGCACACACTTACCCTGGACCAGACGGTGTGGTGCGAACCGTCGACGTCAAGACAAAGGGTGGCATCTTTCGACGTCCAGTAACCAAACTGGTGATCCTGGAGACTTCAACCGCACTCTCCCCGGACCAGAGGGAGAGGACGCGCTGCACATCGAGCACGAGGCTGCCTTCCAGAGATGGCTGCGGAACTCCTTCGCCGGGGGGAGACTGTTGACGACAGCCGCGTGCCAGCGTCCCACGACCGACACCGACCAATAAGAGCGCTTACATTATGTTAAGACGCGGGGGGCGCGAGGAAAGCGACGCCACGGCCGCCGACCAATCACAGCGGCTACATTATTTTCGGGGAGCGTGGGAAGCGGAGAGAGCCACGCCGCAAGCGCGTCTGTGATTGGTCGCCGGCTCGCTCACAGCCCGCTAGTTGTGAGCGTCAAACGTAGGTTAAGAATAGCTTAAGTTTAGCTAGTAGTCGTAGTCAACTTGTGAAAGCCGAAGAGTAAACATTGTACCGAAGAACGAAAATATAACCAGCTCCAAACCACCACCGTGTTTTCTTCAACAAACACCTAAATACAGTCCACACCCCGTTGGCGAACACCAACATACATATATTAAATACATACATACCAATTGAATGAACCCAACAAAAATATATACTTATTTAATTTAACTTACTTACCTAATTGTGACGGTTAATAATAATAATATAATTAACAATAATAGATTAATGAATGTGAATGCAATGCAATTCTTCTGGCGCGTATCTGGCGTACATATTCGGGAAGAAAACCTTGTTCCCGGAGGTCTTCTTCGATGCTTGCCGGTAGGGTGTTTGCTGGCAGGCCTCTGATTGCTATTTTTAGGCTTCGTTCTGCCGGTAGGGAGTAGCAGAACCAGGATATCCTTTCGGTCTTTTCGAGATCGGTAAGGTACCGCTGGACTGCACGGTATTCCGCTTCTTCTCTGGGGAGAAAACGTATCCCTCTCCCGTACGGGAGGATGGCCGATAAGCCTTTGCAGCGCTTAAAAGTGCTTAGGCACTGCATGCCGGGAGTATGCGTTGAGGCCTGGAGAGGAAGAAAAGGACCGGCACAATGTCACCGGTGCCAGTCTTTTCGACACTCCTCCTTCAACTGCCACAGGACTCAGGCTTGTGTGCGGTGTGGCGAGGAGCATGCCGCCAAAGACTGCCCTAGGCCCATAGAAGAGCCGCCCACATGTGCAAGCTGCGGGGGCCCGCACGCGGCGAATAACGCCGGCTGTCCTACATTCCTGAAGGAGGCCAGGAACAGGAAAGCGGGCACTTCAGCTCGCACATATGCCGCCCAACCATCCCGCGGAGTATCCCAACGTGCGACGGAGTAACACTCGCACTCTACGCCGATGACGCCGCTTATGTAGCGAACTCCCTGACAGCAGCCCACGCTGCCCTAAAAGTACAGCGAGTCCTAAATGCACTCCCCGCCTGGCTCAACAAGTGGCGACTTATAGCAAACGCAGCCAAGACGCAGGCAATTGTCCTCAGCGCTACCAAGAAGATACCGCCCAAACTTGTATTCCTCGGACAAAACATCGAGTGGCTCCCTTCAGTCAAGTACTTGGGAATCACCATTGACCGCAGGCTCACCATGGCAACCCACGTAAGGAACACGGTAACCCAAGTTCGCGCAGCACGCGCACTCCTCCGACCAATATTGACGTCCCGCCTCCCACTAAAGGTCAAGGTTGGCATATACAAGACATACATCCGCTCGCGCCTCACCTACGCAGCCCCGGCGTGGTACGCACTAGTTGCCCCAAGTCGCCGGAAACAACTCGACGCCCAGCAATCGCTAACCCTACGTACCATCGCAGACGCCCCACGCTACGTGCGACAACGTGCGTAACGACGTTCTCCGCCGTGACCTTCGAATAGAGACCCCAGGTGAATTCATCAGTAGACTGACCACCAACCTGTTCGAGCGCGCGGCAAGGTCGCGCCACGTGCATATCCGCGACATCGCACCTCATCACGCTCGCCCGCCCGACAGAAAAGGATTACCCCGCGATCTCATCCGAACACTACCGGACGTAACGCCCGGACCTGACACTCTCCCGGCGGCTGGCTTGTAGGCGCAAGCTTCGCCAACCGCGCGGGAAGAAGAACACAAGACATAACACCCTCCCGGCTACCAGCTAGTAGGCGAAAGCCTCGCTGGCGACCGGGTTAAATACTACTGACACCTACCACACCTACCACCTTTCCCGGCAACCGCCGAAACCATCAGGCCACTGGTCGGAGTGTCGCTCGCTGGGCTTCCATCAAAATGGTTTCCCCCGTCGGGCTAGACCTCACTAGTGGCCCGAAGATGAAGAAAGAAGATGCCAAGCGATACCCAACCCATCGACCCATCCGTAGTTGCGGATGGCGACTGCGATCACCGAAAGGGGCCATTGCCCCGAGCGGTTTCCCCGACCTCCCTAGGGAGGTAGAGAAGAAATCCCGGATGGATGCCACACGGAGGGAAAGTATATTAAATATTGAACGTAGGATATTTTACTAAAAGAAGACATCGTTTTATTTTTAATAATAAGTAGAACTGCATTCAGATTTTTTAAAAATCGCCTACCTCAACCGGGAATCGAACCCGCCAAATGTGATAGAAAAATTACATGTATTTTTTAATAGCGTTTGAAAGGGCTACTCATAAGCATTATTTTTTCCTAAATAACCTAGCATATTAAATGAAACTAAGATCATAAAATTTTTCATTTTATTAAAAAAAAAAATTAATTTATCAAATGCTCAAAATGTGATCCGTTCTGTTGTATACAAATTCTCACTCTTTTGATAATTTCTCTCCCTGTCGATTTACTTATTTTTGCATGGTGGATGTTTGAAATAATACGTCTAAGTTCATTTTGTAACTTCTGCACACTGTTGTACCGGTTCCTGTAAACTAAATCTTTTACATAACCCCATAAAAAAAATCAAGTGGGGTTAGATCTGGGGATCTCGGTGGCCATCTAATTTGTACAAAACTGCCGATCCAGAAAGGAAAATATTCATTAAGAAACTCGGCTGTTCTCCTTCTGTTATGAGCCGGAGCCCCATCTTGCTGAAATATGAGATTTCGTCGATCTGCATCAGGAAGATTATTAATCTCATTTCTTAAAATCTCATGTACTTCTAGATATCTTTCCGTGTTCAGAGTTCCTTCGTAAAAATGTATTAAGAAAACCCGGGTACTTACAATCCCACACCAACAGTTGAAAGAAAAACGCACTTGATCATTAGTCTCGCGGATTCGTAAGGGATTCTGTCTGGACCAAATGCGATTATTACGCCGGTTGAACATACCGTTGTTACTAAAGTTTGACTCGTCTGACCAAATAATGGTGTTCTAAAAATTTTGATCCTCAGGGATGAGTCTCTCGATATGTTGGCAGAAATTAAATCGTCTTTCAGCATCCCCCGGCCGTAATTTTTGCACTAATCGCCCTTTAACATAACTTTTAAACTTGTATTTTTTCAGAACGCGATGTATTCTACTCTTTGAAAGTCCAATTTCTTCTTCACCTTTCCTCACTAAACTCTTCGGGTACGCTTCAAAGTAAATCAGAATGTTGAGTTCATCATCGCTGACGTTTATTATCTGCTGCTGTGGTGGCTGTAAGCGATGATCAAAACGTCCTAAATTTGTTAAATTATCCACCATTCTTTTCAACACATATCGAGATGGTGTGCGTCTATCGGGATATCTTTCGCGGTACCACCGCAAAGCTAATGAAATGTCTTTGTGATTTAAAAAGTATGCGTCTATTAAATCCAAATTATTTTGGTACGCCATGGTAAGTAAATTAACACAAAAATTGCTAATAAACGAAAATGAAACTCACAATAAACAAAAGAACAGACGCTTGAAAATTTACGTGTTCCATTTTCGAATTATTTATTTTTACTAATATCAGCCAGTTGCATGGTAATTGTGAGCTCATGAAGAAATGCATACAAGTACCTACTACACTTCATGTATCGCTTTATTATTATCATGTACTTACACCACGGAAATCTCGTATCTCAAGTAGGTAGGCCTTTGAAATGATAATGTTAATTGTTGGAAGCATGGCCAAGTCAAAGTAAATTCCCCTGAACAAAATATTAAATAAAATGAAAAATTTTATGATTTTAGTTTCATTTAATATGCTAGGTTATTTAGGAAAAAATAATGCTTATGAGTAGCCCTTTCAAACGCTATTATAAAATACAGTAGCCCTTTCAAACGCTATTATAAAATACAAGTAATTTTTCTATCACATTTGGCGGGTTCGATTCCCGGTTGAGGTAGGCGATTTTTAAAAAATCTGTGAATGCAGTTCTACTTATTATTTTTCTTTTAGTAAAATATCCTACGTTCAATATTTAATATACTTTCCCTCCGTGTGGCATGGCCGTGGGACGCCCTGTATAATAGCGCAGTCTCTCTCGAACTAGGTCACACACACTGATAGATACATTCTCTCTATGGAAATATCGTTATCGCTCTATTCGCCAAGCCAGCTCTTCCTAACAACCCTGCATTTTTATTTGAAGAACCTACCGATACTGGGCTACCTGGTGAGCATATTATTTGCAAGCCCGAGTCCCGTACATTTGCTGGTCCTTCGAGCCGGATTCCCGTACATTTGCTGATCCACGTTCGAGCCGGATTATAGAAAATGCCAGTAATAAGAAGCGAAGCAGGAAGAGAACGCCCTTCCGATGAAGTACAGCCACTCATAGAAGAGAATATAGTTGAAGATGATCACTTCGCTGAACAGCCGCCGACGGAGCAGCCGGATTACCCGATCCGCTACCAAAGACCACCGGGCTCCCCGTCGGACGCGCAACAACAGCTGCCGAAGATAACTCTGAAAGAAAAATCGATCGTATCCGAACGCGCTCGTCGAATCTTTCGCGCTAAAGAGAAGATAGCGAAACTGAAGCTACAGTTGGCAGAGGCAAAGCTCGCCGCACTAGAGGCGGACGATTCTGAGGATGAAAACTCAATTTCGACAAAAGAATCCGAAGGTCAAGCAAGAGTGGCAGAGTGGTTAGAGAAGCTACCACGACCGACAAAAACATCCGAACAAATACCGAAGAACAGAACATACAGCTATCCGAGTTAGCAGCAGCCATCGCCCTGGCAGCAAGACCGTCGCACTCAAACACCACACCGAAGTACATCGGAGAGCTACCATCTTCAACGGCTCTCATACAGAATGGCTCGCATTCAGGGCCGCATACTCGGAAATATCTGAATATTTTTCCGACATAGAAAACACCGCGCGCTTAAGAAGAGCACTGAAAGGCAAAGCAAGAGAAGCAGTCAGCAGTCTCCTCATAACAAGCACAAGACCAACAGAAATAATGTCCGAATTAGAAACCCGATTCGGCCGCCCCGATACCATCGCACTCGCCGAAATAGACAGACTGCGCAACGTGCCACGTCCGACCGACAACCCCAGAGACATATGCCAGTTTGCCAGCAAAATAAGAAACAGTATAGCAACACTTCGAGCGCTGAACCGAACACACTACCTCTACAACCCAGAAGTAGTCAAACAAATCACCGAGAAACTTACACCGTCGCTGAGATATAGATGGTTCGACTTTTCCCGCGAACAAGCGCAAGATGAACCAGACCTATTGCAACTATTCAGTTTCGTAACGAGAGAAGCAGACACTTGCGGAAAGTACGCCGAACCCGAGTAAATCGTCACATCTTATCAAGAAGTACCACCGGCACGCACTACGTATAGAAACCGACCGCAACGCACACACACTACGAGTGATCACAGTGTCCGTCGCGAACATACTTGTCCAATATGTAAGCGAACGGGACACACGTCGGTTGCCGAATGCGAAAAGTTTAAAAAAGAAGATAGTAACGGTCGTTGGGAGCTTGCCAAACAACACCGGCTTTGCTTCCGCTGCCTACACTTCAAGAACTTAACACACCGCTGTAAAACAAAGCCATGCGGAGAAGACAACTGTCAACGAACGAAGAAGAAAAGAAAGAGACAGAAACAGTATCAGCCGCTCACTCTCGACGCCGCTCACCACGAAGCTACTTGAAGATCTTACCAGTACAAGTGGTTGGACCGAAAGCGACCGTCAAGACCTACGCACTACTCGACAACGGCTCTACCGTGACTCTCATCGACGCCGACGTCGCTGCGATAAGATAGTGATAAGTGTTGTAAATAGTGTTTTGATAAGTTTTAGTTAGTCATTAAATAGTGTTTTTGTTATTTTTAGTATATAAGTTTGTAATATTAAGATAAGACGTATATAGTTTCATAAATAAACATATTTACTACAGTTTTTATTATTGAGTAGGAAGAGGTGTCGTTCACTCGCGGAGGACGTCGCGAGTTGCGATAGCTTAATTTCGTATATATTATAGATAGAACAAAATTAGCATTGCTTAAGCCATTAAGGCTAACTCTGGCGCCCCTCGCCCAGCCTCGCCAACTCCCGAGCCGAGCCAACAGCGCAAGGCTGCCCCCCCACCGCCCGTCTTCATCCAGGACAAACAGTCCTGGGACTCCATTTCTGCGGCTATGTCCGCCAAGCGCGTGAACTTCACGCACGCAAAATCTTGCGCCACCGGTATTCGGGTGCAAGTACCGTCGTCCCAGGACCACAGGGACTTGACTAGGTTCCTTCGGGAAGCCAAAATTGGCTTCCACACTTACACGCTCCCCGAGGAGCGCCTTCTCAGGGTAGTCATCAGAGGGCTGCCCAAGGAGCTGCCCACTGAATCAGTGAAGGCAGACCTTGCGCAGCAGGGTTACCCTGTTCTTCAGGTACACCGTCTCTATAGACAGGACAAATCCCCGCTAGACTTAGTGCTAGCAGTCCTCTCCCTCACTACCGAGGGCAAACAAATTTTCAATGTGCGCACTATTTGCCACATCTCCGGCCTTAGGGTCGAGCCCCCACACAAACGTGGCGCCCTCGGGCAATGCCACCGCTGCCAGCTTTACGGGCACTCTGCCCGTAACTGCTTCGCCAAGCCCCGTTGTGTGAAATGTCTGCAGGACCACGCAACTGCTGACTGCACACGCCCACGGCAGCCTGACCCTGCCAATCCACCCGGCTGTGTACTGTGCGGTACCCTGGGACACACCGCGAACTATCGCTGTTGCCCCAAGGCCCCGCGCAGACCCGCCCCTCGCGCCTTTGCGCCCTCCGCTCCCGCCGCGACCTCTCTCAGGCCGGCGTTCCCCATGCTCCCTCCGAGCAAGCCCAACCCGTGGGTTAAGCCATCAGCTCCACAGCCGTTGGTATCCTCCCAACCACCACCCAAGCCCCTGTCGGCTCCGGTCACTACGACCAAGCCTCAGGCTGCGGCGCCGGCGCCTAAGCCCTCTCCTCCCACTTCGCGGGCCTCTGCCAACATCGCGGCGGACTTGGAACTAGTGCTGGGACTGATCGACGTCATTGACATCGATGAGATCTCAACACTAGCCACCAAGTTACGCGCGGCGAACGGGCAAGTCCAGCCCCTGATTACTGCTCTAATGGAGCATAATCTCCTCGTCACGTCTCTTAAGACACTTACGGCCCAACCTACACCAGTTTAAAAATGAAGCCACGCTCTCTGACCTTAGCGTTTTTTAACGCAAACTCAATACAAGGTCAAAGAGACGAGATCGCCGCCTTTCTCGTCGACCACACAGTCGATATCCTCCTTGTCCAGGAGACATTCCTAAAGCCCTCTTTGCGCACACCACGCATAGCCAACTACAACACTATCCGTAATGATAGGGATGGCCGCGGTGGCGGCACCCTAATCTATTACAAGCGGTCGCTTCATTGTGTCCCGCTCGATCCCCCGAGTCTCTCTACCATTGAGGCTTCAGTCTGTCGACTAGGAATGACTGGCCATCAACCAATTACCATCGCGTCAGTATATCTCTCTCCACAAAAAGTCTTACACAGGGCCGATCTCGAAGCTCTGTTTGCTATGGGAGGCGCCGTCATTCTTGCCGGCGACTTCAATAGCAAGCACACTCAGTGGAGCTGCACCTCAACCAACCGTAATGGGAGGTTGATGAGCAGCTACGCAGACGAGCTACTCTTCGATATCGTTGTCCCTATGTCGCCCACCCACTACCCCAGCCAAACGTCTTACCGCGCGAACCCACTTGACATGGCGCTTCTACAGAACGTAACGCTTCCGCTACGCTCTATAGAAACTATACATGCTTTGGATTCGGACCACCGCCCCGTAGTTCTTCATCTCGGCTCCCTTACGGACCCGACCCCGGCCACCAAGACGGTGACGGACTGGGAGAAGCTTACGAGTTTACTCGAGGCTCCTAACAGTCCGGCGCTCGACTCGATCCCCGATCTCATTACCTCCCGTCAAGATACAGAGCACGCGGTCGAGGCCCTCAGCAGCCACTTCAGCTCAGCAATGAGTGGAGCGTCCAAGGTAGTCCCAGCGATGGATAACCACCGCTGGAGGCTACCGGACGATCTAAGGCGGCTGCTGACGGCCAAGAACGCTGCTATTCGCGCATATGACTCCTATCCCACCGACGAAAACCGCTCGCGCATGCGGGCTTTACAGAGGACTGTAAAGCAGCGCTAGCGAGAGTTCCGTAACGATCGGTGGGATAACCTACTTAAAGACATCTCGCCATCCCACCAGGCTTACTGGAGGTTGGCGAGAACCTTTAAGTCGGACACGGAGTACACTACCCCGCCCCTCCGAAAACCTGAGAACTCTATCGCTTTCGAAGACGAGGAGAAAGCCGAATGTCTGGCCGACAGTCTGGAAGCTCAATGCTCTCCCAGTGCTCTCCCTGTAGACCCCGAACATGTCCTGCTGATAGACACTGAAGTCGAAAGGCTCTCCTCTATCAAGCCGACATCTACTCTCTCTCCGGTCACTGTTGACGAGGTGCAAACGATAATCAAAGAACTCCGTCCCCGAAAAGCCCCAGGCTCAGACGGCATCTCCAATAGGGTCCTTAAGATCCTCCCCACCCAACTACTGTTCCTTCTAGTCTCCATTTTCAACGGAGCCATGCCCAACTGCATCTTTCCCGCTCAGTGGAAAGACGCGGACGTCATCGGCATTCGCAAGCCTCGTAAAGACGCCTCCGACCCCTCTAGCTATAGACCTATAAGTCTACTCAAGTCCCTTGGCAAGCTCTATGAGCGTGTCCTTATTGCCCGCCTAAGAGACTATGTATTCTCTAACAATATCCTTATCAACGAACAGTTTGGCTTCCGCGCCAACCACTCGTGTATCCACCAAGTGCACCGCTTAACGGAGCATGTCCTCAAAGGCCTCCGTGCCCCGGCCCCTACTCGCCCCATTGGTACAGGAGTGCTTTTCTTTGACGTGGCGAAGGCATTCGACAAGGTCTGGCACAATGGCTTAATTTACAAGCTATATCAACTCAAAGTGCCAGACAGTCTCGTACACATCATACGAGACTTCCTGTCGAATCGCTCCTTCCGCTATCGCGTCGACGGAACACGCTCTCTCTCCCATCCGATACGAGCCGGAGTCCCCCAGGGCTCTGTGCTGTCCCCCTTGCTCTTTTCACTCTATGTGAACGACATTCCCAAGACCCCGGGCGTCGAACTCGCACTTTTTGCGGACGACACAGCCCTCTACATGTCGCACCGAAATCGCAAATTCGTTGCCAAAAAACTCCAATCTGCCGTGAACACCTTAGGCGATTGGTTCCGTAAGTGGAGAATCGAGGTAAACCCAGACAAAAGCGCTGCTATTTACTTTTGTCGGGCTCGAACCTCTCCCCTGCCCCCTATCACTCTATTTGACCGCCCCATTCCATGGGTGAGTAAGGTTAAATATCTGGGTGTCACCCTTGATCATACATTATCGTTTGCACCTCATATCAAAATAGTCCGCGATCGAGCCTTCTTTGTGCTCGGGCGACTTTACCACCTTCTGGGGAAGCGAAGTAAAATGTCTCTTAGAAATAAGACGACACTTTACAAAGCTGTTGTCCGCCCCATTTTGACCTACGCTAGCGTAGTGTTCGCCCATGCCCCAGACAAATCCCTGCATAGACTACAGGTCATACAGAACCGTTTCATGCGCATGGCCACCGGGTGCCCCTGGTACATGCGCAATGTTGATCTCCACAGGGATTTCGACCTCCCAACCCTCTCTCAAGTCATGAAAGACGCCTCCAGGCGCTACTTTGACAAAGCACCCCACCACTCTAACCCGCTCATAGTAAGAGCCTCCGACTACTCTCCCGATGTAAACGCCCCGACCCGTTTACGTAGGCCTAGGAATGTCCTCCACGACCCTGACGATCCGATCACGAGCGCAAATGCCCTCGCACACACTAGCACATCACGCACTAGCCACACATTTGTTATACACCGCACTCGTCGAACAAGGGTGCGAAGACCCGGTCTACACTCGTCGCGCTTTACCAGGTACAGACATGTGCCTGGGCGCTTCTCTCCCATTCCTCCACGACACGACTCACCTGAGCCGAGGTCCGAGCCCTTAGAGGCACCCTCAGGTTTGTCGCTCCCTCATGGCTCGAGCGCCCTGGAGACTCTAAGAGTCAGCGGGACACCTCCTCCGGAGGTGATGCCTGACGATTAGAAAGCCTCCAGAGGCGAATTCGCCCACCAAGGCTTGAGGACTCACCAAGGTTCTCGCCTCCTTAAAAACCCCGGTTACGCTGTAAAGGCCATCTGCGGCCAACAGCAATAGTCATTCAAAAAAAAAAAAAAAAATTAGCATTGCTTACGATCGCACTCAAGATAGATAGAACATACTTGCAACTACTCCTACAACATCGAAACACCTCTCCCTGCTCTTCAAGACTGCATAGAACATCAACAACAACGGGTCTTCTTATTTCGTCATTCCTCGGCAAGTCCTTCGCCGCCGGATCTTGCTGAGAACAGAAAATGCCTGTAACCACATCACACACCGGAAGAGTAGAGAAAGAACAGACAATGGAGGAGGTACAAGCACCACCACCGGAACCGGTAACCACACCGGCACATGCGGCATCGATAATAGAACCCGCAACCCACAGAGCGTCATCTGCATGAGCACCAGCTACCCGCAGAACGTCGCGCGCCAGCACAACCAAGCCACAGCGCGCTCAACAGATCGCCAAAGCCAAAAAAGAAGTCGCCCACCTTGAGACCCTCGAAGCTGAGAAAGACTACGAAACAGAAGACAGCGACACAATAGAAGAAGCCCCAATCCATCGCCGCCGTACCGACGAATGGGTTGAGGAAACAGCACGCGTCGATAAGTCACCACAGCCTAGAACAACGACCAAGCTAGACCTCAGCGACCTCCTCACATCGTTCCGAAAAGCTACCGAACTTCAACGGCAATCATCAAGACTGGTTGGCGTTTAAAGCTGCCTATATAGAATCGACGCATCGATATACAGAAAACGAAAACACAGCAAGACTAAGAAGATGTCTCAAGGGCCACGCCAGAGAAGCCGTCAACTGTCTACTTATAGCAAACTCAAGCCCGGCCGACATCATAGCTGCATTAGAAAACCGCTTCGGACGCCCCTAAGTAATAGCAATAGCAGAACTCGAACGTCTCCGGGGCATCTTCCGTCCAACTGATGCTCCGAAAGATGTATGCCTATTCGCAGGCAAGATACGCAACTGCGTAGCCACAATCGAGGCTCTCAACAAAAAGCACTACCTCTACAACCCCGAAGTCACGAAGACAATAACTGAAAAACTCACATCGGCGCTACGCTACAGGTGGTACGACTACGACAGCACGCAGCAACAAGATGAAGCAGACTTAATAAAGTTCGATCGCTTCATCACCATAGAAGCCGATCGCTGCGACTCTCTTCACTATTGATCAGTTCAGGTGGTGCGTACTTACGCACCACCTGAACTGATCAATAGTGAAGAGAGACATAGCAGAGCGCGGCCGCAGCGCACATTCACTACAACAGACAAGCATATTCGAACTTGCGCCTTGTGCAGCGAGTTAAAACACGTAGAACAAAAATGTGAAAAATTTGTTGCGGCCGACAGCAACGAACGATGGGAGTTGGCGCGTCAAGTCAAGATTTGCTTCCGTTTCGTCCGTTCGTTACGTCTACAACGTCGCTCCCAGAATCACAAATGCAGTCAGAAGAAGTGCAACAGGGACGGCTGCGAGAGAACTCACCATCCACTGCTGCACTTCGAACGCCACTCAGAAAAGATAGAAACCGTCGCGTCAACGTTTGAACGAAAGGGGAAGACCTTCTTGAAAATAGCACCAGTACGCATCAACGGGCCGAAGAGTCACACAGATACATACGCTCTACTCGATGACGGCTCAACCGTCACCCTCATAGACGCAAGCATTGCTAAGAAGATAGGCGCAGAGGGACAGTATTCACCAATTCGACTCGAAGCAGTGGCCGGCGCTCAGATCAACGCCGCTACGTCACTCTCAGTAGCTGCAAACAAAAGGGAACACTCGATCGCGGCCTTACTTGATATGGAAAATGCCTGTGATTGCGTATGGCACCCCGGACTTATATATAACCTGTCCACGTCCACTACTCCCCGACGAATAGTCAAGAGTGTGGGCAGCTTCCTACAGGAACGTCGTTTCCAAGTTGCAGTAGAGGACACTTTATCTACCGAGCGACCCATTAGCGCCGGAGTGCCTCAAGGAAGCTGCCTATCTCCGATATGCTACTCAAGATACACGGATGACATCCCGGTAAGCCCAGGCGCAACACTCGCCCTTTACGCCGACGACGCAGCCTTTGTCACAACATCTATCACAGCAACCCACGCAGCACAGAAGATGCAACGAGCCCTAGACCTTCTAGCTGCATGGCTAGACAAGTGGAGACTAGTCGCTAATGCAACAAAGACCCAGGCCATCGTAATTGGCGGCATAAAGAAACGGTCACCAGAGCTGTCGTTTCTAGGAAAACCCGTCCAATGGCTCCCCTCGGTTAAATACCTTGGGGTAACCATTGACCGACGACTGAAAATGGCAAACCACGTAAAGCAAATTTTTTTATCAAGTCACTCACTACTCACATAAATTGATTTAAAAATATAATAAAGGATTCTAATTCATTTACAATTTCTTAAAATTCAAATATTCCTTAACACTGTAAAAACATTTGTCTAATAGCCAATTTGTCAATTTCGTTTTAAATAAAGTTCCTTGTAAACATTTGATTTCATTTGGTAACTTATTATACAGAACTATGCTCATGTTGTATGAATTTTGCTTATACAGATACTTCTGGCAGGTAGGCTGATATAGTAGGTTTAGGTATTGCGATCTAGTATGCCTCAAAGTGTTGTGGTTTCTCTTTTTGTAATAGCCTGAATTATTCTTTAAAAATAAACAAATTTCCTTTATATAAATGCATGGCAACGGAAGTATTTTCAATTTTTTAAACAATGGTACGCAACTGTCTAAAAACCAAGCATTACATAAAGCTCGAATACATCTTTTCTGCATTTTGAATGCTTTATCTACATCCACAGAGTTGCCCCTGAGCACCACCCCGTAATTAAGTATTGAAGATACATATCCATGGTACGCTGTAAGAGCAGCCTCTGTAGATACTGTTTGCCACAATCTTCGCAGTGCAAAGGAAAAACGTTCTAGCTTTGTGCACATTGTATTAATGTGCTCCTTCCAGTTCAGGTGCGTGTCCATATTGATACCTAAGAATTTATAGTGTTCAAATTCGTCAATTTTTGTGTTATTGAATTCTATTTTCAATGGTACTTTCGGAGTACTATAGGAGGAAAATTTAATGTATTTGGTTTTTGACAAATTTATTTTTAATTTATTTAGGTTTAGCCAGTTTGTAACATCTGTTAATGCTTTGTATACGGTTTCTTCCACACCATTCTTATCAGTACATTTTATAATTAGGGTAGTGTCGTCTGCAAAAAGTATGCATTTATGTGAGGTCGCATATGGAACATCAGGAAAAGCAATGGACCAAGAATACTTCGTTGAGGAACACCTGTGGTTTTTGCTGAAAATTGAGATCTATGTTTAATTTTTGCTATTTTTATTATTGTTTTTGACTATTTTAGCTATTACGGTGCATTGCATTAGATTCCGTACAACTCTAATTTCCTTAACAGAATTGAATGGTCAACATAATCGAATGCACTAGTCATATCTAAAAATAATGAAACCACATGACAATTATTATTTATACTCTCTGATATAGTTTTAACAAGATCAAAGCAAGCCAGTGTGGTTGAACTACGCTTCCGAAAACCGTATTGCTGTGAAAGAAGAATATTAAATTGTACTAAAAAACTATTTATTCTTTTTAGCATAGCTTTCTCTAGCACCTTCGAAAGAACGGTTAAAATAGTTATCGGCCGGTAATTACTAGGATTTGATTTGTCGCCTTTCTTGAATAATGGTCGAACTATGGAAAACTTCAGATTCTCTGGAAATACCCCTTCGACAAAAGACAAATTAATGATATGAGTATGGGCTTGCTTATAAATTTAGCAAAAGCTTTAAGCACCCTGGTTACTATGTCGTCAATACCACTTGACTTATTTATTTATTTATATACTCTTTATTGCACTATAAAAATTACAAAAACATTATTCATAAAATAAGTTAGCAAAGGTGGACTTATCTCTATAAGAGATCTCTTCCAGCCAACCCATAAATGTGTGAGACATACTGGTGAAATGTAGGTAACACGAAGTGCATTTAAGACAACAATAGAGGGAACTTAAATCTCAATTTTAAACTAATTTCTAACAACCTATTACAAAGTAACAATAATAATAATATCTCTAACTTTAAAAATCCTAAATATTTGAAATTATATATTTACTTATATATCCATACAATTATACTAATACAATACTATCTAAATATATTTATAAATATATACATGTATACATATATAAATATATACTAAAAGATTACATACAAATATTATATATATGAAACTTGCAATTATAATGACGTGATCAGTGACAAATAGTGATTTTTTTAATTTTATTTTAAAGGACTCAATCGACGGACTCTTTTGGATAACAATTGGCAGACTGTTCCACAATAGTGCAGCGCGAAAACTAAATGAGTGTAGGCGAAAGGTGGTATTACACTTAGGCAGCTCAAGCATCTTAGTTAAACCGACCTTAGTTTAGTTTGACTTACTATTATTCAAAGACATAATTATATTATAAGTTTCACCCTCGTCAATGGGATTTATATAAATTGAGTTTACATTTCTCACTATATTATTGCACTTAAAATCGTGGATTGGTTTTTGTTTGTCAATTAAATCTATAAAAAACTTGTTAAAGAAATTAGAAATGTGAAGAGCGTTAGTGTAAGTTGAGTTATCAAATTTAATTATATCAATATCACTATCAAATATATTTCTGTTTATTGAATTTGAAATTGTGTTCCATGTAGCTTTAACTTTATTCTTACAATTGTGTATATATTTGTTGTTACTTATTTTTTGAGATCTAAAGATACAATGCTTCAAAAGTTTACTGTAACGTTTAAAATTTGCTCTATGTATAGTTTTTTGTTTTTGAGAATTTATATGTTAAATATAGATGTCTTTTTTTTATGCTACACTTTTTCAATTCCTTTGTAAGCCATTTTAATTTTCCTGGTCGATTGTTCATCATCATCATCATCACCAGCCTATATACGTCCCACTGCTGGGCACAGGCCTTCCTACATGGCAGAAACACATGAGGAGTTTGGGCCATAACACCACCACGCTGGCCCAATGCGGGTTGGTGGGTTAAAGCGGTTGCAGTAACAACCGGGACCAACGGCTTAACGTGCCTTCCGAAGCACGGAGGAGTTCGAGATTATAAATTTTGGTTGACCCATCCCAGGGTCGACCATGGCGAAAGTTGCTTTGTTTTCGTATTCGAAACCAGAGCGCTCAAACCAATACGCCACCGAGCTCCTCGATTGTTCATTGTAACCTAATAATAGGGAAACACATTTCATACAACAGACAGACAATTTTTTAGTAAGAATCAAAGGCAACTATCATTTTATTCGCGTTTAAGACTTCTGTAAAAGTGAGCGCTGAAATACATTCGCAAAATTTTCCAATATTGTCTATACTGTAGTCTCGCTTATGTTCAAACCAAGTATCAATTTATTTATTTATTTATTGCGTGTCACATTACATAATATTAAGATGGTACATTTTTTAGTTAGGTATACATGTGACGCCCTGTGAGGGCATAGCAACATAAGAGGGCTCTTTTTTCATATGAATTATATAAATGCTACATACAACATAACATAATAATTATTAACTAACAAATAAGTTAAGAATAAATAAATTTAAATTATTAATTCCAACCAAATAAAATCAATTAAATTTATCTCAAAATAGAAATCATTAACATATAATTCTCTAAGTCACTATTTATCGTAAATACCTTTGAAATAACAATGTCATAAATACACCGTGAAAATTTAGTGGTTGTTTTCCCGCAGTAAAATGATTCTATCTTAGTAGTACAATAGATGTGTGCAGTTTTTTTTTATTCAAATCAAATAATAGCAGTTTTAAGATTGTGACAAACAAAACTCGAAAGCAACCTCGAATCAATAGTACCACATAATTTTTAATGGATAAACAACATGTAGGTAATCAAGATTATTGTCTTAAAGAAGGTAATAATGTATTAGGTACTGAATTAGGCAATAAAGTATTTATGGCGTATTTAAAAAATGGGAATCAACGTATTTACAATGATTTTAATTACCTAACCTAATAAATGTTCGCTATTTACAAATGTACAAGTAGGTACTTACACTTCCCGGTAGCGGAGTAATTGTTCAAAGTGTAAACCACTGCGTTCTACACACAATCGTGCACGTTTTAATTGATTGGCTTTCAATTTTAATATTGTGTCTCTGTCACGTCTAATTATATCAAAAGCGTCCACTATCGCACTTTTTAACGCGTCGCGAGTTTGGTATTCCTCCCGATACACAAGGCGTTTGAGCTCAGACCACAAATAAAAGTCTAACGGAGTAAGATCCGGGCTTCGTGGTGGCCACGGCACTGGCCCGCCGCGACCGATCCAGCGCTGGGGAAACACCAAGTCTAGGTGCTCTCGCACGGCGCGCTGATAATGGGCAGGGCACCCATCGTGCTGGTAATACAGGTTATCCACGGACACGGCTAGGGGAATATCGTCCAGTAAGTCCGGGATAACACTACGTAGCATTTACCCGTGATCGAGTAGCCGCTGGGTTGCAGCTACGATCGTCCGGGCCTGGGGTACTTGCGGGTTCAGAACACCGCGAAGACGAAGGGACTCCATGTGCTGCGGCTCCGCGTAAAGTCGACGAGCGGCATGCGAATCATAATTCGCCCTCGCGTACAATTGCACCATAGAAACGTACTCCACATTCGAATAAACGTAATGGCGATCCATTTTGGCGGCAACAATTGCGCTTGCGTAGTTGCGCGGACGGCGTTCGCGGTGCAACTACTGTGGTGCAAGTCGGTGCAACTGAGCTGAGACACGCGCGCGCATGCGCGGCGGTGCCTGTGTGTTTTTGTTATTGTTTATTTGGCGGTTCGCTTTACGGAGCGCGTGCGGTGCAGTTTATGCTGTATTGCTTAGTTCGTAGAGTTTCTTTTGCTTTAAACATTGATTTCGTGCGGAAAGCAGTACCCAAATATGTCACATCTCGTAAAAGAAACTATCGTTTCTCACGCTTTCGAGTTCATGATTATTTTTTTGATTAGTAGAGGTCAAAAATATTTTCGATTTCAAAAAATAACTCGCATGATTCGATAGTACTACTAAAGGTAAATCGTTCTGCTGCGGGAAAACAACCACTAAATTTTCACGGTGTATAATTAACATTAAAATAATTTGATTATAAGATTTAAATAATTACCATTACATAATTCATTACAATAAGTCACAATTTATCGTCATAAAATTCTTTTAAATCGTAATAACATTTATTTATCAGAAATGTTTTTAATTTTCGGCTAAATTGTAATGAACATTCTAAGTTTTTGATATAATTTGGAATATGATTATAAATTTTTATTACCATCGTGTGAGAGCTAGACGAAACTAATTTTAATTTGGAAAAGGGCACCTTAAGCTTATTTAAATTCCTATTATTTCTTTTAATATTTGTCATTGGTGAGTAAAATTCGGGATGTTTCCTGACAAATTTACATGACTCTAGGATATAGATAGACGCAAGAGTCAGTATTTTAAGTTTGATAAAGTACGGTCTACATGAATCCATTTGGTCTATATTTGTCATTATTCTTATACACCTCTTTTGCAATACAAATAGTCGGTCCACATCACAAGAGTTCCCCCACAAAATTACACCATAAGAGAGTATTGAATGTGCGTATGCGTAGTAAGCCGTAAGGGCAACCCTTAAATCTGCCACACGCTTAAGGTGTTGAAGTGCATAAATAAAAGAGGACATTTTATTTGATACTCTTTTTATGTGCTGTTTCCAATTTAAATGTGTATCTAAGTCTACTACTACTAGGTTTCTAGTTTTGTGTTTTTATAGCTATATGATATTTGTAATGCATTTTTTTGGTGTGATATTAAAATTAAATCATCTTTTGTAATGCTGTCCGCTAGGCTATGAAGACTACATAAAACATCACTCGAACTTACATAAGGCTTCACGATTGCAGCGACATTATAATTGTCATTCCATTTACCTAATCTACTTTTTGTCAGTTTGGTAGAAAGTCCTCGTACTTGTTGATCTCCGATGATGAAAATGTTATTTCTTTTTTGTTTATGATCTTTGTTTGAGGTGATTTCTGATGGTGATTCAGGGACAACTTCCGTTAGTGATTGCTCTAATGTGTTAGTTGATATCTCGTTTCGGAGGGAATCACTTCTCGATTTGCCAAGTGTAATATCTCCAACTTTATCTTCATGACACAGTGAAGCGTCTGGATCATTGCCTTACTAAGTAAAATCCAATCGAGTTTTGTTGAAACTGTTTCTTTTTTCCCTGTCTATAGTTTTCCTTGGGGTTGATTTACATAAATCTTTTAAATGATTTACTTGTAGGTTACAATGGGACACTTTCTTTTTCAGAATGGTATTTTCTGACAAATGATTTACAATTTCATTTTCAGCTATTTCTAATTTCTCCGTTACTTCAATTATTTTCTTTTTCATTTCTTCTTATTGTTCATAGTTTTCATATCGTAGGTCTGGGTAGCTTCTTCTTAGTTTTGGTTGTATTGACATTATTGACAAGTTCTCTTCAACCTCTTCATCAACCGACAATGACTCAAATGAGTTTTCCGTATGAATGTTAATTCTATGATGGTTGCGGAAAGTAATATTATCATGAGGTGAGGCCGAAAACGCATCGTCATAACTTTCTTCTGACAAATCATGTTGTCGCTTTACAAGACTAACAATGCCAAGCAGCTTTTCTCGCTTTATCCATCAAATAGTATCGTTTCTCCGAAATATTTGTGCATTTCAAATGGCATACATGCTCACACATGAAGCATGTCAGGAATTGTCTGTCCTCTATACTTTTAGTACAAGTCTTACAAATCAGGTCCATCTTGTTGATTTTAATAAATGAGATTTTAATGTATACTAATTATTAAATAAGAAAATTATAATAAGCAAAAAAAAAAAAATTAAAAAATAAATACACAAATAAAAATATTAAAAAAAAACATCTCCGCCGATGACTAACTGGGATCGATCTTGGTGACTACCGATTAAATCTCTCAAGGCGTCACGATCGACCACTAGACCAAAGCAACATATTTATTAGTGTCGTAATAATGGAATCAATGTAACTTCACTGTTGTTATGGTTCAATATCAAGCATAACTGGCATGACCATTTAATTTTCGAAACACTCTCACAAATTTATTTTGCTTCGTATTATTGAATGTTGTAATTCCTTTTCACTTTTCTTTGTTTTATTTTAGATACATTTCTTATTTGTTGAGTAACACCGGACTTAACATGTTTTTTCGTATTCTTATTGGTTTATTGCACTCAAACACTTTCTATCACATTATTGCATATTTGTCATTTTTATTATTTATACTTATTTATATACTTCACAAATATTAACACTGCTGAGTCCAAGCAAAAGGTCTATATTTATCACGGTATTATAGATAATCTTGCACTTATTAAGTAGTTTTCAAATAATTACTACGGAGGCAATGTTTACGCTGCCGCATCACGATACGGTATCTCCATATATAAAGAACGTCATATCACAACTGCGAACAACACGTGCGCTCCTACGGCCGATCCCTGACTCACAGCTACCCCTAAAGGTGAAACTCGGCGTCTACAAAATATATGTACGTACGCGCCTCACATACGCAGCTTCGGCCTGGTTCGCCCTGACCAGCGACACCCAACGAAAACGATTAAACGCCCAACAAGCACTGACACTGCGCACTATAACAAAAGCACCGCGCTACGTGCGCAACGACGTCCTACACCGAGACCTACGAATAGAGCCCCAAGAGGACTACATCGTAAAATTAACCACCGACCTCTTTAACCGAACGCTGGGATCGCAACATCCTCATATTAGAGACATTGCGCCGCACCACGCTCGCCCACCCGACAAAAAACGACTCCCGCGCGACCTTATTCGCGCGCCACCTAGAACCACTCACGACACACAGAAACCCCCGAGCCGACGACTCGCAGGCCCAAGCCTCGTTGTCGGCCGAAGCACTCAAAGAAGACCGAAGACAACAGACCGCTGGCTTAGAGTGTCGCCCGCTGGGCTTCCATCAAAGGGTTCCACCCGGCGGGCTTGACCTCGCTAGCGGTCCGAAGAAAGAAACGCCACCGGCCAAGCCACTCCCCAGGCCCGGAGGCCACCGGACGGCGACCGAAACCACCGAAACGGGCCATTGCCCCGAGCGGTCTCCCCGTCCCCTGTAAAGGGGCCGAGACGACTTCCAGCGAAACATTGTAGTCAACTCGCAGAAGTACGAAAGAGAACACTGAACATTGTACCGACCGAAAATCAAGAATATAACCAGCTTCAAACGCCTCCGTGTTTTCTTCAAACAAATCGATTGGCGATCACCAACAGTTCTTGGTCCTTCGAGCGCCGGATCTAAAGAAGAATCTTTGTGTCACCAGCGACACTACGGGAAGAAACATTGTTGTGACCAGAAACCAGAGCGGCATGGAGGAAGACACACGTCGCGTTTTCGACCAACCTCCACGCTCACCATCGACTTCGGCTACTGTACAAAGAGTGGAGACCACCGCAGAGGAGAGCCAACGCACCGCCGCCATATTGGGGACTGCGCCGCGAGTACGCGCCCCACGCCTTACGATCGAAGGCACCGGTACACGCTTCGCCTCTGCATCGACTGCGCAACCGCGAGCCGCCGCGGACGAACGCGCAGCATCCTCTCGACCGATCGAGAGAGACTTCGGCACCGAGCCGACGCGCCGCGACGCCGTTGCACACGGGACGCAACTGGCGACGACTACCGCGATACAGTCGGCGAGCGCGATGACGTCAGCGCCCGCCACTCGCGCGCTCGACAAAATCGACCGCAAGCGCCGTCGCGAGACTACAGTAAGAGGCAGAAGAACGCTTGGCCGCTGTTCGCCGCCGTGAGCTTGAGATCGAAGAATAGCTCATACGCAAGAAACTGGCAGCCGATATCGCTGCCGTCGAAGAGGAGGACAGCGGACCAGAAGAGGTCGACCCAACCGAAAGGCTAGACCATCGCGTGTTTGCATGGCTTGATCGAACGTCAATGCTAACGCCGACGGGCCCTCCGAACAACTACGGGGAGAGCCTGTCGAACGCCCGCGCTCTGACTGGGAAGAAAGACGAGCAGAGGCATCGAGCAACTTACGTCGATACTAGAAGAAATTGTAAAGAAGCGACCGCCGCCGCGTCAAGCTACAGACCTGCCGACGTTTTCCGGATCGCCGCTTGAATGGCTCCAGTTGCCGCGATGAAAGAGACAACACGACTCTACAATTTCTCGCCGATAGAAAACATAGCGAGACTCCGCAACAGTCTGCGGGGAGATGCACGGGAAAACATCGCACCATTACTGAGCACCGCTACGCACCCCGACGTGATAATGAAAACACTGAAGCAGTGCTACGGGCAGACGGGCACTGCTTCTATGCTGCTGCTGCTATGTTTCAAATGCATAGCAAGCCGTCATCGTCGCTATAACTGCCGACAGAAAATCTGTGGGATCGACGGGTGCAAACGACCGCAACATCGGTTGCTTCACAAAAAGGATCGAGGCACCGACGACACAGCAGCAGCTACAAGCGACGACGACGCAGCGGCATCCACAAGCACCGCCGACACCGTGGCAGCCACCAACGCCGCGGGCAAGACAGCGGTCAAACTAAAAATCTGTCCAGTGATCGTTACTGGTACGAGAGGAAGCCGCAAGACCTTCGCACTGTTCGACGAAGGGTCAACCGTCACCTTGATGGACGACCGGCTCGCACATCGAATCGGCGCTGAGGGACCGATCACCAAACTCAGCGTGAGAGGAATCAGTCGCGAGTGCCAAGACTTGAAGAGTCGCCGTGTCAGTCTCAAGATTAAGGGCCTGCGTGAAGAGGGCGACCACGAGATGTACGCCCAGACAATGCCGGGCCTAGACCTCTCACCACAGTCAGTACCGGCGTCGACACTGAAGCTCGACCACCTTCGCTGTCTGGACCCCAGCGAAGTCATCTACCGCGACGGCAAACCCGAGCTTCTCATCGGCACCGACAACTGGCCTTTAATTGTGACCTGAGAGCTATTGTCGTGAACTCCAGAGGGCCCTTATTATTGTAATGTCATGGTCAGACAAGTGTTTAAAATTAATGAAAGATATAATGCCTTATTAGGTCTTTGTATATTTGTTGGCGCGGGTGGCGCCATCTGTCGTTAAATGGATGAAACGAAACTCGAGTGAAGCGAGCTGCGCGAGCGCCGTGCAAGCATCTCCGGAAATCGTAGCTGTCTTCACATCTCTTCATTATTCGATCCCTCCCGACCTATACACAACTTCACATTTTTATAATATTGTAATTTGATTTAAAGAATATACGAATATTTTATCTTGGAAAAGTAAAACCAAAATTCATTGAATGTTCCTGGCTGTAAAATCCCTGTTTTACAATACTCGAAAGTCTGAGCACGAAACATGGTCCTTCGAGCCGGATCTGTGTATAAGATGCTTCCACCAAGTTGCACAAGAATGCAATGATGAGGTAGTAGCGCGCGTTATTCGAGAGGATTTCTTCGTTGATGATTTATGAACATCTCATGACGATCCTGAGACATCAATTGATATTTGTGAAAGGACGTCTTCTGTCTTAAGAGAATACGGCTATCCGCTGCGAAAATGGACGTTCAATGGTGACGTTACGGCGGTGACGTCGTCACGCGACTTGGTAATTGGCGAGCATACACAAACTAAAACGCTAGGATTAGGTTGGTACAATAAAACTGATGAACTTTATTTTACAACTAAATTAACTCCTATAGATATGTCACATGTAACTAAACGTAAAATACTGTCTTTGGTTTCACAAATTTATGACCCTTAGGCCTCCTAGCACCAGCTATCATTGAAGCAAAAATTTTGTTGCAAAAGCTTTGGTTGTGCAAGCTTGGATGGGACGATCTAGTACCTAAAGACGTCACATTAAAATTAAATATTTTTTATAACTCGATAATACACTATTTACATGAAATAAAGGTTCCACGATTTGTGAGAAATATTGACAGTCAAAGAATATGTACGGGACTCGGGCTTGCAAATAATATGCTCACCAGGTAGCCCAGTATCGGTAGGTTCTTCAAATAAAAATGCAGGGTTGTTAGGAAGAGCTGGCTTGGCGAATAGAGCGATAACGATATTTCCATAGAGAGAGAATGTATCTACCAGTGTGTGACCTAGTTCGAGAGAGACTGCGTTATTATATAGGCGCGCTTAGGTATCGCAACTATTGCCCTCCTTCGCGAGAGAACGATATGGCGAAGGAGGGCTTATAGCGTCGCCCTAGCATGTTACTCTCGGGTAATAAAGATAACATCTTATGATGTTATCTCTCTATAAACTATCCAGCTGTATACTTTTATTCAATAAAACTTAAAACTAATTACAAAATAATAAAAACTTTAAACTATAAACTATTAACAAAAAGGTAATTTTTCTTAAGTATTTCACACTATATGTATATGGCACTTATGTTTTTTATTCGTCGTGTACATTTCTCCCGCCGTGCAGCGATGGACTAGTTGCTGCAGCTATTCCCGGTGACACGACGACTGGCTCCTGGTAAGTGGGGGTCGTCGGAAGTACGACTAAGCGCTTAGTGGGCCTTCTTAAAACGCCGTTCTTTGTCTTGATATCAGCTGTTCGCGTCACACCGTCGCGCCCGGGGTATACTTCTATAACTTTACCCCGCGGCCATGTGTTGCGAGGTAAGTTGGAATCGGCGACGAGGACTAAGTCGCCGATGCGTAGCGGGTCGCCGTGGCCGTAGGGCTCCCGCCGGTATTGGAGGTCCGGCAGGTACTCTTTCAGCCACCTGGTCCAAAATATATCGGCGAGGCGTTGCGCTTGCTTCCAGTGGTGCTTGCTAGCGATGTCGGTGTCAGTGAAGCTCCCCGGCTGCTGCAGGTTGCCTGACCCCCCAAGCAAGAAGTGGTTGGGGGTCAGGGCCTCTTCGTCTTCATCTTCAACAGAGACGTGTGTTAACGGACGACTGTTTACGGTGTATTCGGCTTCACATAACAATGTCGAAAGCGTTTCTTCATGTGGGTGCTTCTCATGTAAGGTGGTGGCCAGCGCTGTCTTGACTGAACGTACTAAACGTTCCCAGGCACCACCCATGAACGGCGCCCCGGGACTTATGTAGCGCCAGCGTATGAAACGGTTCGCGGCCTCTTCACGACTCGCGTTTATTGCGGCTCGTTGTAACTCTGCGTCGGCCCCACGTAAGTTGGTCCCATTGTCGGACCAGATCTCGGTGGGTCGTCCCCGGCGCGTCATCATGCGTCGTAAAGCTTGAATTGCTGAATCGGTAGATAGCGATGCTGCGAGTTCTAAGTGTACGGCTCGCGTTGTTAAGCATGTAAACAACGCCACGTATCGTTTATGATGTTGTCGGCCCACGGTGACACTTAGTGGTCCGAAGTAGTCCAAGCCCGTATGTGTGAAGGGCCTATGGTGGTGTGCAAGGCGGCTCGCTGGGTGGTCCCCTGTTGGTGGTACAGAGGCGACGGCGCGACGAAGTCGACAAACTTGACATTGTTTCACGATGCTTCTTACTGTAGGCCGAGCTCGTAGTATCCAATAGTGTTGTCTCACTTCATTCATTACTGTTTCTACGCCGCCGTGATGTAACTTCTTATGTACCCAACTTATGTAGAGGCGAGTGTATAAGTGGTCGCCGTCTAACACAGGTGGGCTTTTCTGTTGTTCGGTTATCTCTGCGGCGGCGGCTATTCTTGATTTCAGCTTGATAATGAAGTCGATATCGAGTTTCACAGCTAAGTGTCGTAAACGGCTGTCTTTAGGTACTTGGTTTTGTTTACGTAATGCAGTTATTTCTTCGGTGAACGATTCTTCTTGCGAGGCGCGCGTCCACAGCTGTTCAGCGCGTATCATGTACTCTGCTTGTAGAGGTCTGGGTTCGAGTCTCGACGGTGTCACAGTTCGCGGCGTCGGTTTCGTAGCGTCCCTATTATGAGGCGTCCTTTTCCATTCGGGGTCGTTTTCTTTGTTCTGAAGCGTCCTTTTATAGTGAACATTTTCACTATGTGATTTCGTTGTTGACTCGCGCAGTATGTCGATAGTTTGAAGTACTCGTGCTGAGGCTCTTATTAGGCGGAGCCATGAAGAGAAGCGTCGTACGTCCGGTAGAGCATTCACTATTTTATTGTCGCGTTTGCAAACGACATGTATGCGTTCTTCGCTTATCTCGATGTTTTCGTCTTTGTTTTCAACTGGCCATTGCTCGGGCGGGCTGTATAGGAAAGCGGGCCCTGTAAACCAGCGGTGTTTTTCGTTGAAGTCGAGAGGGACGCCTCTGGTGGCGTCGTCGGCTACGTTGTGGCGCGTCGGTACCCATAGCCATTCGTTTGCGTGTGTTTCCTCTTCTATTTCGGCTACGCGGTGGGCGACGAAAGTTTTGAAGGCGCGTGGGCCGGCGCGTAACCACGCCAACACAGTTCTTGAATCGCTCCAGTAGTATCTTCGGTCGGGTTTTATTTGATACTCTTCGGCGACGGTGTGGGCTAGACGGCAGCCCAGCACGGCGGCTTGTAATTCTAATCTTGGTATCGATGTTAGTTTGAGTGGCGCGACTCGGGCTCGTGCGGCCGCGAGCGTAACGTGACTCTCGCCGTTTTCTTCTGTTTTCCAGTATACGGCGGCCGCGTAGGCGCTCTGGCTAGCGTCGACGAACGTATGTAGTTCTCTTCTGTTGGCTTGACTGTAGTTAGTGTGACAGCGAGGTATGTTGACATCTCTTAGCTTCTTAAGTTCGCGCAGCCAGTCGGTCCACTTTTCTGAGAGCGGCGCGGGCAGCTGTTCGTCCCACCCGGTACCAAGTCGCCAAGCTTCTTGTAATAGTTGTTTAGCTTGTATTGTGACGGGCGACGCTAGTCCTAGCGGGTCGAACAGAGACATTACGGTGCGTAGAGCTTCTCGTTTTGTCGGTACTTGGTTGTCGTCGGAGATCGATGTTTGTATTCGAGTGAAGTTCAAGTTGAAGCTTAAAGTGTCTGCGATAGGGTTCCATATGAGGCCCAAAATCTTCTCGGTGTCGTTGTGTTCTAGCGTGACGTCACGAACTGTAGTTTCTTCGTTACGATGTATTTTTCTAATTTCATTGCTGTTTGATGACCACTTTCTCAGGTGAAAATTGGCCTTTTCATGTACGATGCGTACTTCTTGTGTTATGCGAAGTGCTTCTTGTTCGGTTCTGAAGCTCTGGAGGTAGTCATCCATGTAGTGGTGATGGATAATGGCGTCGGCAGCGTCAGGGTACTCTTCTCTGTATTTTTCGGCATTATAATTTTTGACGTATAACGCAGTACACGGAGAACTGGCGGCGCCGAATATAACTGACTTCATGCGATACTCGCGGGGGGGACCCTCCCGCCGGTGTGGTCGCCAGAGGAACCGTAGCGCGTCTCTGTCTTCTTCGCGTATTTTTATACGAAGAAACATCTCTTGAATGTCGGCTGCGACTGCCACTCGATGTTGTCGGAACCTCATCAAGACCCCGGGTAGTGACTTCAGTAGGTCGGGCCCTGACAGTAGGTGATCGTTCAGCGCTGTTCCTTTCGTTCTGGCGGCGGCGTCAAACACAGGTCGGACTTTTCCTGGTTTGGCCGGGTGCAATACGGGGAAATGAGGCAGGTACCACGTGCGGCCGGTGGTGGGTAAGGTCGCCACTTCTTCTGCATAGTTTTTCTCTATGAGTTGTTCGATTTGTTTCTCGTATTCTTGTTTGAGTGATGAATTCTTGTCTATCTTCCTCTCTGTACTGTATAGTCGGGTGAGAGCGTAGTCATAGTTGTTCGGTAGTGTTACTGCTTCAGTTTTCCATAGTAGTGAAGTAGTGTAGCCGCCTTCCGGTAGTGCTATCGTGTTTTCGCGAAGTATTTTCAGTGCACGTTCATCAGGGTCGGCGCGTGTTGTCTTCGGTAGTACTATCAGCGACTCAAGTGAGAAGTGTTTCTTTATAGCGTCTTCAAGTCGCTCGTCGGTTTCGTACGCCCTGTATACATGGTGTACGTGGTGTCCCAAGCAACGGGTGGATGAGCCGTGTAGCACCCATCCCAGCGGTGTGCGTGAGGCTACCGGCTGGTGAGACGTTCCTCTGCGTATTTCTTGAGCAAGTAGCAGTTCCCAGTTGTCTTGGCCGATCAATATTGTTGGCTGGGCTTCATCGTATTGAACGAGTTCGGCGACGTCTGCTAAGTGTCGGTATTGAGGTATGTCTTGAGCGTCGATTGCTTGCGGTGCTAGCTTGAGGTTTCGCATTGTTCTTGCTTTGATTGTGTGCTCTTCACTCTGTCCTCGAAGTGTTAACGTGACTCGCTGAGAGTTTGATCTGTTTACTGCGGTGCCGGCGATCGCTTCGATGTTTAATGGTTCGACCGGCCCTCCGGCGCCGACTTGTATAGCGACGTCGGCGTCGATGAGAGTCACGGTAGAGCCGTCGTCGAGCAGTGCGTAGGTGTTGACGGTCGCTTTCGGTCCAACCACTTGTACTGGTAAGATCTTCAAGAAGCTTCGTGGTGAGCGGCGTCGAGAGTGAGCGACTGATACTGTTTCTGTCTCTTTCTTTTCTTCTTGCGATGGCGTGTAGTGCAATAGCGAATGATGCGTTCGTTGACAGTTGTCTTCTCCGCATGGCTTTGTTTTACAGCGGTGTGTAAAGTTCTTGAAGTGTAGGCAGCGGAAGCAAAGTCGGTGTTGTTTGGCAAGCTCCCAACGACCGTTACTATCTTCTTTTTTAAACTTTTCGCATTCGGCAACCGACGTGTGTCCCGTTCGCTTACATATTGGACAAGTATGTTCGCGACGGACACTGTGATCACTCGTAGTGTGTGTGCGTTGCGGTCGGTTTCTATACGTATTGCGTGCCGGTGGTACTTCTTGATAAGATGTGACGATTTGTTCGGGTTCGGCGTACTTTCCGCAAGTGTCTGCTTCTCTCGTTACGAAGCTGAATAGTTGCAATAGGTCTGGTTCATCTTGCGGTTGTTCGCGGGAAAAGTCGAACCATCTATATCTCAGCGACGGTGTAAGTTTCTCGGTGATTTGTTTGACTACTTCTGGGTTGTAGAGGTAGTGTGTTCGGTTCAGCGCTCGAAGTGTTGCTATACTGTTTCTTATTTTGCTGGCAAACTGGCATATGTCTCTGGGGTTGTCGGTCGGACGTGGCACGTTGCGCAGTCTGTCTATTTCGGCGAGTGCGATGGTATCGGGGCGGCCGAATCGGGTTTCTAATTCGGACATTATTTCTGTTGGTCTTGTGCTTGTTATGAGGAGACTGCTGACTGCTTCTCTTGCTTTGCCTTTCAGTGCTCTTCTTAAGCGCGCGGTGTTTTCTATGTCGGAAAAATATTCAGACGTTTCCGAGTATGCGGCCCTGAATGCGAGCCATTCTGTATGAGAGCCGTTGAAGATGGCTAGCTCTCCGATGTACTTCGGTGTGGTGTTTGAGTGCGACGGTCTTGCTGCCAGGGCGATGGCTGCTGCTAACTCGGATAGCTGTATGTTCTGTTCTTCGAGTTTCGGCTTCGGTTTGATCGTCGTTTGTTCGATGGTTTTCGGTATTTGTTCGGATGTTTTTGTCGGTCGTGGTAGCTTCTCTAACCACTCTGCCACTCTTGCTTGACCTTCGGATTCTTTTGTCGAAATTGAGTTTTCATCCTCGGAATCGTCCGCCTCTAGTGCGGCGAGCTTTGCCTCTGCCAACTGTAGCTTCAGTTTCGCTATCTTCTCTTTAGCGCGAAAGATTCGACGAGCGCGTTCGGATACGATCGATTTTTCTTTCAGAGTTATCTTCGGCAGCTGTTGTTGCGCGTCCGACGGGGAGCCCGGTGGTCTTTGGTGGCGGATCGGGTAATCCGGCTGCTCCGTCGGCGGCTGTTCAGCGAAGTGATCATCTTCAACTATATTCTCTTCTATGGGTGGCTGTACTTCATCGGAAGGGCGTTCTCTTCCTGCCCCGCTTCTTGTTACTGGCATTTTCTATAATCCGGCTCGAACGTGGATCAGCAAATGTACGGGACTCGGGCTTGCAAATAATATGCTCACCAGGTAGCCCAGTATCGGTAGGTTCTTCAAATAAAAATGCAGGGTTGTTAGGAAGAGCTGGCTTGGCGAATAGAGCGATAACGATATTTCCATAGAGAGAGAATGTATCTACCAGTGTGTGACCTAGTTCGAGAGAGACTGCGTTATTATATAGGCGCGCTTAGGTATCGCAACTATTGCCCTCCTTCGCGAGAGAACGATATGGCGAAGGAGGGCTTATAGCGTCGCCCTAGCATGTTACTCTCGGGTAATAAAGATAACATCTTATGATGTTATCTCTCTATAAACTATCCAGCTGTATACTTTTATTCAATAAAACTTAAAACTAATTACAAAATAATAAAAACTTTAAACTATAAACTATTAACAAAAAGGTAATTTTTCTTAAGTATTTCACACTATATGTATATGGCACTTATGTTTTTTATTCGTCGTGTACAGAATAGAATTACATATTTTTTCTGATGCGTCACAGGAAGCGTATGGTGCTTGTGGATTTATACGTATAATAAATAATATCTCGGTTGAAATTAAAATACTTTGTGCGAAAAGTAAAGTTGCACCTTTGAAATCGATTAGCATACCAAAGTTGGAACTTTGTGGTGCTCTGATAGGCGCACGATTATGTAAGAAAATAATTGAGTCGCTTAGCCTAAAATTCGATTCTATTTAATTTTGGACGGACTCAACAATTGTCATAGGGCGGTTGGGTATGGCACAACACCTGCTTAAAACATTCGTACAAAATCGTGTCACTGAAATAAATGAATTAACAGGTGATGCACAATGGCTACACGTAAGCAGCCAGAATAACCCGGCTGACTTAGTGTCTAGAGGACTTCATGTAAAATTACTAAAAGAGTGTGAGCTATGGTGGCATGGCCCAAGCTTCTTATACACCGTGAAAATTTAGTGGTTGTTTTCCCGCAGCAGAACGATTAACCTTTAGTAGTACTATCGAATCATGCGAGTTATTTTTTGAAATCGAAAATATTTTTGACCTCTACTAATCAAAAAAATAATCATGAACTCGAAAGCGTGAGAAACGATAGTTCCTTTTACGAGATGTGACATATTTGGGTACTGCTTTCCGCACGAAATCCATGTTTAAAGCAAAAGAAACTCTACGAACTAAGCAATACAGCATAAACTGCACCGCACGCGCTCCGTAAAGCGAACCGCCAAATAAACAATAACAAAAACACACAGGCACCGCCGCGCATGCGCGCGCGTGTCTCAGCTCAGTTGCACCGACTTGCACCACAGTAGTTGCACCGCGAACGCCGTCCGCGCAACTACGCAAGCGCAATTGTTGCCGCCAAAATGGATCGCCATTACGTTTATTCGAATGTGGAGTACGTTTCTATGGTGCAATTGTACGCGAGGGCGAATTATGATTCGCATGCCGCTCGTCGACTTTACGCGGAGCCGCAGCACATGGAGTCCCTTCGTCTTCGCGGTGTTCTGAACCCGCAAGTACCCCAGGCCCGGACGATCGTAGCTGCAACCCAGCGGCTACTCGATCACGGGCAGTTCCAGACGCCAGCTCATGCTCAAGGCAGAGGTCACCCGGTCATTTATTCGTCAGAGCTTGATGAAAATATCATAGAGTTTTTTAAACGGGATCCTCGCCGAAGTACACGTATGGCTGCGGCTCGGTTTAATGTTAGCCAGTATTACGTGTGGAAACTGCTCAACAGTGAAGGATTACATCCCTATCATTTTCGCAAGGTTCATGCCCTCCACGAAAATGATGCGCCGGCCAGGATTAGTTTTTGCCATTGGCTAATCGAAAATGAAAACGTGAATGTTTTAGGGACTGATGAGGCAACATTTACGCGAGTTGGACTATTCAACCAAAGAAATGAACATTTTTGGGCTTTTAATAACCCACACGTTATCCGAGAGTGTTCACATCAAGTGCGGTTTAGTGTAAACGTGTGGGCCGGCATAATAAACGGCTGCTTAATTGGACCGCATTTTGTGACAGGACACTTGACCGGTGAAACGTACCTACAAATGCTACGTAGTGTTATCCCGGACTTACTGGACGATATTCCCCTAGCCGTGTCCGTGGATAACCTGTATTACCAGCACGATGGGTGCCCTGCCCATTATCAGCGCGCCGTGCGAGAGCACCTAGACTTGGTGTTTCCCCAGCGCTGGATCGGTCGCGGCGGGCCAGTGCCATGGCCACCACGAAGCCCGGACCTTACTCCGTTAGACTTTTATTTGTGGTCTGAGCTCAAACGCCCTGTGTATCGGGAGGAATACCAAACTCGCGACGCGTTAAAAAGTGCGATAGTGGACGCTTTTGATATAATTAGACGTGACAGAGACACAATATTAAAATTGAAAGCCAATCAATTAAAACGTGCACGATTGTGTGTAGAACGCAGTGGTTTACACTTTGAACAATTACCTACTCCGCTACCGGGAAGTGTAAGTACCTACTTGTACATTTGTAAATAGCGAACATTTATTAGGTTAGGTAATTAAAATAATTGTAAATACGTTGATTCCCATTTTTTAAATACGCCATAAATACTTTATTGCCTAATTCAGTACCTAATACATTATTACCTACTTTAAGACAATAATCTTGATTACATGTTGTTTATCCATTAAAAATTATGTTCGTGTTTAGTTAAGTGTAGATAAAAGTATTTACGACGGTCCTAAGCCCGTTAAAGTATGAAGGGAAAATGGAAATCACTTGTTAGTAAATAGTGAGTTAGCAGCCTAGTGATAAGCGCGAGGGGCAATGACCCCGGCCGGGGCGGCCGGTTGTCGGTCGCGGCGCGGCCGGTACTATTGATTCGAGGCTGCTTTCGAGTTTTGTTTGTCACAATCTTAAAACTGCTATTATTTGATTTGAATAAAAAAAAACTGCACACATCTATTGTACTACTAAGATAGAATCATTTTACTGCGGGAAAACAACCACTAAATTTTCACGGTGTATAGTCCTAATTGGTCATACACTGATCAACTAACGCCAGTCTGTTCCGATTTGCCAGAATTAAAAAATAAAACAGTAAATGTTTTGTATTCATATTCGAATAATATACTCGACTTTGACAGATTTTCAACTTATAATAAATTAATTCGAACGGGCGCCTACCTGCTTCGATTTATTCATAACACTCGTAATAAACAAACTAAACAAACCGGTTGCTTAACTGTCGCGGAGTTGAGTGAATCGCAAAAAATGCTCTCTCGCTTCTCACAGATGCAATCATTCCCCATATTATATAATAAATTAATTAATAATATTCCATTAAAAAATTGTAAAGAATTTAATAAAGTGTTAGGTTTAAACGTATTTTTAGACGAGTACAAGATAATTCGCGTAGGTGGCAGATTAGGTAACGTTTCTAGTTTAAAGTATAATAAACGACACCCGACGCTGTTGTGTAGTAAAAATCGATTCACTATGCTTTTATTTCAACATGAACATATTAAATTCCTTCATGCAGGACCGCAAATTCTGTTGTGTACTGTACGCGAAAGCTGGTGGCCGCTTGCTGGTAGAAATCTCGCCAGAAAGATCGTACATCATTGTGTTATTTGTTCGCGTATGAGAGGTAAGACGTTGACGCCTATAATGGGAAATTTACCTACTGAGCGCTTAGAAGCGAGTTTTCCTTTCATGCGTACGGGCGTTGACTACGCGGGGCCAGTTTTCGTACTAAACCGTAAAGGCAGGGGAGCTAGATTGATAAAAGGTTACATTTGTTTATTTATTTGCTTCACGACGCGGTGTATTCATTTAGAACTTGTAAGCAGTCTAACTACTGATGATTATATACTAGCTTTGAAACGCTTTATTTCTAGGCGGGGAAAACCTATAGAAATATATTCAAATAATGGTAAAAATTTTGTCGGCGCCGAATAAGAATTTCCCTTACAAAGCACTAAAAACATTAATAAAATATTCGATTTTGCAGCCAATGACGGCATTAAATTTAAATTTATACCTCCTTACGCTCCTCATTTTGGGGGACTTTGGGAAGCAGGGGTCAAATCGAGCAAGTATCATCTCAGACGTATATTAGGCAATGCGAAATTAACTTACGAGGAATTCAGCACGTCATTAATACAAATCGAAGCCGTCCTGAATTCCCGCCCTATATCTCCTCTGTCCACAGACCCATCAGACTATCTTCCTTTAACACCTGCTCATTTTCTTATTGGCCGACCTCTGACCGCTCCACCTGTAGATGAAATCACCGAGGTTCCCAGCAGCCACCTTACACGCTACAATCGAGTCGAACAACTACGTCAACATTTTTGGAAGCGCTGGTCAAAGGAATACGTCACTGGGCTCCAGGTTCGGACTAAATGGAAGGAAAATATAAAAGAAATTCAACTGGACAGCCTCGTCTTAATAAAAGATGACCAACAGCCACCACTTAACTGGCGTATGGGGAGAATAATACGCGTTTTCCCGGGACAAGACGGAGTGTCACGCGTTGCAGAGATACGCACAGCAAGAGGACTAATACAGCGTGCCTTGACGAAAATCTGTCCGCTTCCCTCTGCGTCACCGATTAATTAAATAGAAGAAAAGAAAATCATTCGAACATTAGTTGGAAGCTAACGCGAAGCTTCCAAGACCGGCGGTATGTTGGCGCGGGTGGCGCCATCTGTTTTTAAATTGATGAAACGAAACTCGAGTGAAGCGAGCTGCGCGAGCGCCGTGCAAACATCTCCGGAAATCGTAGCTGTCTTCACATCTCTTCATTATTCGATCCCTCCCGACCTATACACAACTTCACATTTTTATAATATTGTAATTTGATTTAAAGAATATATGAATATTTTATCTTGGAAAAGTAAAACCAAAATTCATTGAATGTTCCTGGCTGTAAAATCCCTTTTTTACAATACTCGAAAGTCTGAGCACGAAACAATATTAATTGTTGACCTTTGTGTATTGTAATACCTATATTGTGATGGTGCATTGTCGGACAGCCTTTAAATACAGTAAATATTCTTGTCATTAGGTACTTATTGGTACGTGAATATACCTTTTTTATACTCTGTGCGACACTGCACTGCTAAATACTATTACTGTGTAATTAAACATTGTAACTTAATAATTGAAAAGAGTGACTACACGAGTTTGTTGCCGGAATCTTCTCGGTAGTTCAACTTTTGGAACCGGTGTAAATTAAGACAGACTGACAGACAGACAGACTGACTGACGGACAGACGGACCGACAGACAGACCGATAGACAGACATTATAACATTCTTAGCTTACGTAGATCCAGATAAGACAGAGAGACAAACATTATGAAATTGTTAGTTAGTTAATATTATTTTTATGTGATAGACATAAGGGTTTTTTTTTGTTGACGATTCGAAAGTGCTTCTTGAGGGGCCTAATTGAATAAAGATATTTTCAGTTTTATTGTTCATTTTCAACCGGCCGCCTCAAGAACGGAGCTCGGCTGGGTGATCCACGGCTCGCTACCAAGCCGATGGGTGCAACGTCAAGAGCGGACACTACACATCGTGGCAAGCGGACAACGACTGGACCAACTAGTCGATCAACACTTTCAGATCGACGCCCTGGGAGTATCACTAACCTCTACGCATGTCCGCGAAGAGGACAAGCGTGCTGTCGCCGTATTCGAACGCACGGTGACACGCAGGGCAACAGCTTCGAAGTGGGCCTGCCGTGGCGTGAGGACGACACAAACCTACCTCACAGCTACGAATCAGCACTACGTCGGCTCACTAACTTAGAAAACAAGCTATGAATCCGCAAGTACGACTAGAATATCAACGGAGGGTTGACAACCTCATTGAAAAGAGGTACGCCGAACCATACGACTGCACCGAAGACGCCAGCCCAGTCGCGTGGTACCTACCACACTTCGCCGTGAAGAACCCAAATAAGCCGGGAAAACTGCGCCTCGTGTTTGACGCAGCGGCGAGAGCGCGGGGAACGAGCCTCAACGACCACCTCCTTGAGGGACCTGTGCTGCTACGATCACTGTAGACCATTCTATTCCGGTTCCGAGAGGGCACCTACGCAATAACAGCCGACATAGAAGAAATGTTTCTGCGTGTTAAGATTCGTCAAGAGGACCAGCCCGCGCAAATGTTTCTGTGGCGCGGCTGTCAACAAGACAAGCCACCTGAAAAATGGAAATGACGTCAATGATATTCGGCGCGTCAAGCTCACCCTTCCTGGCACACAGCGTGAGGAACTACAATGCGCTAGAGCACGCGCAGACCCACCCTGCCGCGCTCTTACCTATCACAGTAGCGCACTACATGGATGACTATGTGGATAGTTACGACTGCATAGACAAGGCACGAGAAGTCATCTCTCAAGTCGACGCAGTGTACCGGGACGCCGGATTCGTGCTAAGCGGTTGGCGGTCGAACGTCCCTGCAGTGCTACAACCGACACGGCCGGAGTGCAGGGCAGCGGACAACACTACGGCGCTGGGAAGCGCTGAGAAAACACTAGGACTTCTGTGGAGCTCGGACATTGACTGCTTGGGCTTCAACACCGCCTTGCACCGAATTCCGACAGCTTTGAAGTCCCGAGAGCCCCCACCGACTAAAAGCGAAGCTCTAGCCACGGTAATATAAGCTCATATAAGGTCATATAAGTTCTGTTATGGTATAAACCATAACAGAAAAAATAACACTGCAAAAGCTATGGCGCCTCAAGACAGGGTGGGACGAGCCACTGCCTAATAATATCAACGAAGACTTCGACCAATGGCTAGCCGCAATGGACTCAATCAAGAGCCTACAGCTTCCCCGGAGCAACCACGGGGGGAGAGAGGTGCGCCGCCGGGACCTACATGTCTTCTGCGACGCTAGTGAGGACGCTTACGCCGCCGCGTACTGGGTGCTGAAATACGACGACGGGCACCCGGAAACCAGACTTATAGCGGAGCGAGCTAAGGTCGCCCCACTTAAGGCACAGACCGTGTCTAGACTGGAGCTTCAAGCGGCGCTCATCGGGTCAAGACTCGCAAACGACATCAGAAGCCAAACTGTTCCGGAATCTATATTGAAGTATCCTCACCTCCAGAAGTTAGAAGCCAAAGAAGTGTGCTACGACTTAGCACGACCGCAGCTACTGATCGGCGCAGACTATTGGCACCTGATCTTCACACGCCAACTACGTGCCGGCAAGAAGTCGCAGCCTGTCGCCACCAGAACGAGCTTGGGGTGGGTGATCCTCGGGGGTACGCCTCGTACAATAGTCAACGAAGATCATGCAACAGTTGTCCACTTGCAATTGTCTGAGAACTCATCACGCTTTACGAACAACGAACGCCTAGAAGATGAACGTCTCCACGACCTTATTAAAGAACACTACGAGATCGATTCACTGGGTATCTCTTTAAAGAAGCCAACGAAGCCAGAAGATGAACGTGCCTCAGATATAATCAAGAGGACGACACGCCACGTGAATGGAAGATACGAAGTAGATCTACCATGGGGTACTGACAACGTGAAAATGCTACCTAGCTACGACAATGCTATGAAGCGACTGAAGGGCATAAAAAAGAAGATGGACAGAGACCCGGACTTCGCGACAGAATACACCATGCAGATACAGAATCTCCTCGACAAAGGCTACGCTGCGCGTCCGAAGGGGTCCGAAGACACAAACTGTATGAAATCGGTGCCCACAGACCTCAACGTGGCAGACGACGCTACACGAAGCAAGTAAGTCGACACCGTCCCGGAACGCTGGCTGTCGGGACCGCCCTTCCTCAGACGCAACAGGGAAGAGAGGCTGTCCGCCGACAACAGTGACATCGAAGACTGGGGGGAGCACGCTGACGTAACGCACACGAGCCTGCTGAGAGAAGCATACTACGAAGCAATGCCTGACGCCGCCAGGATATCAAAGTACGAGTGTCTTATCCGAACTACTGCACTCGTCCTCCTCGCCGTTGACAAGTGGCGTCGAAGAGCCACCACATTAGACCTCAACCACCTTCAAAGGGCTGAGGACATGTGGCTGAGAAGAGGGCTTAGCAAGAGAGCTTCGGGGAGGACCTCCGGCGGCTGAACGAGAGAAAACCCATACCAAGGACAAGCCGGCTATACAAGCTGGACCCGGAGCTAGAGGACGGCCTACTACGTGTGAAAGGAAGAGTCGACGCGGCGATGCAGCCAGCGTCAAACGGCCCGTTATCTTAGACGGAAAGCACTACGTCACGAAGATGACGGTCGCCCGGGAGCATGAAGCAGCTGGGCACGCCAACAACGAGAGCGTCGTGAACGAGCTGCGACAAAGGTTTTGGGTGCTCAAGCTCCGGCCGGCGGTATGAGCTGCGGCACACGCATGCAAGATGTGCAAGATGAAAAAAACACAGCCAGCCACACCGTCGACGGGGAACCTTCCACGCGAGCGGCTATGTCCGTACAGTCGTCCCTTCACCAACTGCGGGCTAGACTACTTCGGGCCCATGACGGTGACCATCAGGCGGAGGCACGAGAAGCGCTGGGGAGCCCTGTTCACCTGCCTGACCACTAGGGCGATGTACATGGAGCTCGTGGCCAGCCTCAGCAAAGACTCAGCAATAATGGCGCTGAGTCGAATGGCAGCACGGCGTGGGTGGCCAAGCAGAATAGTAAGCGACAACGGCACCAACTTCAAGGGTGCTGACAAAGAGCTGCGGGCCGCAATTGAAGAGTGGGCACCGCACCTACGCGACTACCTACTGACGCGCCGAGTCCAGTGGCGCTTCATCCTACCTGGTGCCCCCAACCAAGGAGGGGCCTGGGAGCGGCTGGTGCGGTCCATCAAAACCGCGCTGGCTGTGACCCTCAATGAACGTGCACCTAAGGAAGAGGTACTGCAGACCCTGATGACAGAAGCGGAGCACACAGTGAACACGCGCCCGCTGACGCATGTGTCAGTCAGCTGTGAAGACGAAGAGTCCCTCACACCGAATCACTTCCTCATGGGGACATCATCAGGACTGCCGCTGACCGGACAATGTCAACCAGGCGACATTCGTCAGTGGCGAGCAGCACAGGAGCTGGCTGACCGCTTTTGGCAAAGATGGCTGAAGGAATACCTACCGACGCTGGTCCCGAGAGGCGAGCCAGGAAAGGCGGCTAGTCTCAGGGAAGGGGACCTAGTAATAGTGGTCAACCCTAACCTACCCCGTAACGTCTGGCCAAGAGGCGTCGTCCAACGTGTCCACCCAGGTCCCGACGGTGAAGTCAGAAGCGCCGACGTGAGAACCAAGGGCGGGACATTCCACCGCCCTACAAGGAAGCTCGTCGTGTTGGCCAACACTGAAGGCCCTCAGCTGCTCAACTCAAGTTCCGCACCTCCCCCGGACCAGAGGGGAGGGACGCGCTGCGATCCAAAGGTTGCTGTCCTACCCTGAAGAAGATGGCTTCGAGAGTCTCTTCGCCGGGGGGAGAATGTTACGGACAGCTTTATCTACTACACGTCTGTCCCACCGATACGGCTATAAAACATATATAAATTAGTTAGAGAATAAGTGTTTTAAATTATTTAAATTGTATAGTAACATACGATCGTTTAATAAAGTATACGTACTTATTGTGTTTAATTACCCAGAGAAGCTAGGTAATAAGTTAGGCAAGTTAGAAGCACTAGGCACTTACTTTCACTATATGTTTTTAAGATTTATTCAGTTTTAATTAGAATAGTATTAATAAAGCATCGTTTCTTAACCTTTAATAGTATAGAATAGAATAAGTTTCATTAATTAACAGGTTTAAGTTAACGATATCATTGTAAATAGCTAAGTAATCATTATAACATTGTAATTAGATAATCTAAATTAGTGCCCTAGATAGATAAAATTACAATAATTGTAAGCCAATCAGAGGGCCTACATTAATAAAGAGAGACAGAGAACGACCGTCCCGCTCAGTCCGAAAAAGGCCCTCTGAATGACAAAATGTATGTAACTTGTCTCGCGATGAAGGCCACAAGTTGCAATATGTAAATCTGGAATAAATATAGAGCAAAAAGCCCAGTCGGGTATGCCCCCACAACTAGTAGCAAACGCCCGCTCGAATGACCGACGCAGGCATTATCGCTCCCGCACCTAGACCTGTCGCCTATGGACACGGCGCAAATAGCTCCCGAAGCGAACAACTCGTCGCCACCACCTACCGCCCCTCCGCAGATCAAAAGACAAAGATACCCTTTGATAGTAGAGATACTGCCCGACTGGCCTAGGCACTTTAAAGCGCTACTAAGGCTTATCGGCCACCCTCCCAACGCCCGCTCGTATGGGAGAGGAATACGCTTTCTCCCCAAAGAAGAAACGGAGTACCGAGCAGACCATCGGTACCTGACCGATCTTGAAAAGACCGAGAGGATATCCTGGTTTTGTTACTCGCTACCAGCAGAACGAAGCCTAAAGATTGCAATTAGAGGCCTGCCAGCAAATACCCTGCCGGCAAATATTGAAGAAGACCGCCGGGAGCAAGGCTTTCTCCCTGAATACGTACGTCAGGTACGCGCTAGAAGCGGCCGCCCGGGTTGCATATTTTACGCGCAACTCCAAAAAACACCAGACACCATCCCGGCAATCTACGGGGTCCAGGAAGTGCTGGGCATGCCGGGGGTATGCGTTGAGGCCTGGAGGAGGAGAAAGGGACCGGCACAATGTCACCGGTGCCAGTCCTTCCGACACTCCTCCTTCAACTGCCACAGGACCCAGGCATGTGGGCGATGTGGTGGGGAACACGCCGCCAGAGACTGACCCAGGCCCATAGAAGAGCCGCCTACCTGTGCAAACTGCGGGGGCCCACACACGGCGAACAAAGCCACTTGTCCTATGTTCCTGAAGGAGGCTAGGAATAGGAAAGCGGGCACATCAGCCCGTACCTACGTTACCCAACCACTCTCGCCGATCTTTATTCCAAGAATGAGTAGTGAACCTCTCAGGATATTATATTGGAACGCCGACGGTTTATCCCACCAGAAGTCCGGTCTGCTAGGGAACATCCTTGTCGAAAAAAGGATAGACGCGGCACTCATCCAAGAAACCCACCTGCGACAACAGGACAAAATAAAAATCCCCGGTTAACACAAGTACCGGCAGGATGAGATCTCACCTCTAGGGCCTACAGGGGCTTAGCCATCCTAGTGAAGAATAACGTAATCCATCAACGATTACCACCATCAGGAAACCTACGCGCCTCGTACGCCCTCGGCGTAGAGATCTGCGTAAACAATCAACCCATCCGTGTGTTTACTTACTATAAGCCGCTCACCACCAGCCTAGCGGTCACCGATATACACGAGTTGCTGGACTCGACGCTACCCACTATCATTGCCGGCGACTACAACTGTAAGCACACGGCATGGAACTCAACCCGCATATGCTCTGATGGCGTCCGCCTGTTAAACGATGCAGAGCAATCGCCGTACGAAGTGTATGGTCCAGAAGTCCCTACACACTACCCGCACAATAGAAACCACCGTCCAGACGTGATCGTCCTGACGATAGTACGCGGGCTAACCAACCCACCGTTCCCACCCAAACACTCCCCGTCCTTCCCGGTAACCTCAGCAGGAGAAGTTGACCGACTTGCCGAGGAGTTCAGCATATGTACAGCAGCTGCCCTAGAGGCCTCAGCCCAACCACTACCACCTAGCCGAACCAGAAAACAGCTACCCGCGAATATACTGGCCCTAATAGAAGAAAAAAAGGAAATTTCGCCGCACCTGGCAGTCCACGAGATGTCCAACCATGAAGTCCCAGCTGGCAGGCAGGCAGGAGGCAGTATCAGAAACCTCCTGGCTGTAGCAAGCCCACTCAGCAGGCAAAGACCGGAACGACATCCACCGCCTATGCCGCCGCATAACAAACAAGCCAGCCCCAATCCGCCCCCTATTAGATAGTGATGGGACCCCTCGCTACCGAGCAGAGGACAGGGCCGAAATATTTGGTAACTATCTAGAAGCCCAATTCAGCCCAAACCCAGCAACGAACCGCCAACATGTGACTGCCGTCCAGAAACACCTGGAGAACTCCTTCGCGGACCCGATAACTCCCGAAGAAAGCCCAATCTTTTTCTCCCCAGGCCAAGTCCTGAGGATGCTGCGACGCACCCCATTGAAAAAGGCGCCCGGCCCGGACCGCATTCCAAATGAAGAATTGCGGCGCCTACCGCCACGCTCATGCGCAACATTGTCACGACTGTTCAACGGAATCATGCGGACCGGGCACTTCCCGCGACCATGGAAGCTGGGTCACGTTGTCATGATCCCGAAGCCTGGGAAGAACATCATGAAAGCGGAGCGTTACCGACCAATCACGCTGCTACCCACCATATCCAAGGTATTCGAGAAAATGCTTCTGCCCCACATCCAACCCCATATAGAACCCCGCGCAGAACAGTTTGGTTTCCGCGCCGAACACTCTACCACCCACCAACTCGCACTTCTACACCATGTTTCCATTGCCTCCAACAAGAAGGAAAAATCGGTCGCAGTACTTCTGGACATGGAAAAGGCGTTCGACCGCGTCTGGCACCCTGGCCTCATCTACAAGCTGGCCATATCATCAGCACCCCGGCGAATAGTAAAGATTATCGCCGCCTTCCTAGAAGACCGCCACTTTCAAGTAGCTGTGGAGAATACGCTGTCCTCAGTGTATATGTATACAGACCTCCCTCTGGAAACTATGATCTATTTGAGACTTCAATGGAAAATGTTTTAAATATAATATGTCGCAATAACAAGAAGATAGTTGTGTGTGGTGACTTCAATATAAGCATTTTGGTATCTTGTTCATACTCAGATAGGTTCCTTAACTTATTCAGATGTTTTAATTTTTTTCATACTTTCTTTGAACCTACTAGAATTACACCAATATCAGCTACCTGCTTGGATAATATTTTTTGTAACTGTGATCAATCAATTATAAATTGTATAAACTCTGATCATAGTGGACAGAAAATCGCTATTGAGCACCATCATGTTAACTAAATTAAAAAAGTAACTTATAGGCCTATTACAGATAGTCGCTTGAAGAAATTTGAAAATGATGTATTCACTGTCTTAAAGAAACCGATGATCCCAATAAGTTATATAGCAATTTATTTGATAATATATATATATATATATATATATATATATATTATATAAAGCTAAACTACCACTCACTGACTGACTGACTCACCCAGGGCTTTTTTTGGGTGGATCGAGTTTGAGTTTGACAAAGTGATGTATGGGTGAGTTGTACTACTTTTTGATTCGAGTTGGGATCGGTGGTGAGTGGTTTCATTTTCCAAGATGGCGCCGAGCGCGAGCGATTTGAAAATTTCAACTTTTTTCTGGGCCGGCCTATCCTCCCCAAACTCGGTGGGGTCGTAGGCGGCATGGGTGTGATTACTTTGAAAAAGTCGCCATCTTGAAAAACAAAATGGCCGCGGCGCCATCTTGGATTTTGGGGGGTCGTTTTCGAAAGATCGCTACGGGTTCCGCGGGGGGCCGATTTGCTCGGTTTTTTCGACAACTTGTCGCAATCATAGTCTACTTTGACAAAATGGCGGCGCCGGCTCGAAATACAAGATGGCGGCGGCGACGGCGGCCATAGAGTGCGGTCGAGTGAAAAACGCAATTTTCGCCGGCGATTTCGACCGACACGGAGGCGTCTGAGCGGAACGGCAAGTACTGGGGCCAGGTAGGGCTCGGTGGGGAGTGATGCCATGTGAAAAAAAAATTCCCCATTTTCGGGTAGTTTTCCCCATTTTTAGGGAAAAGTGATTGCGGCGCACCCAGATGTTTCTCGGCGAAAATTGCGATACCCCCCGATGGAGGGGCGGCCGGGAACGACTTTGGGCAAAATTTGTCTCGATCGACTGGCAACACTGGCCGCGGCGGGGAAAAGATTTTTTTCGAAAAGGGGTTCCATAAACAAAAATGTCCAGGTGTCTGGGTGACCAGGGGGAAAAAAGTGACAATGGGAAGTTTCGGGTTATATAGCTGGCATCTCAGGAAAACTCCAAGACCATGAAAAACCAAGATGGCGGCGGCGCTGGCGGCCATTTTGTAAAAAGTTGCAATTTTGGAATATTTTAACCCGACTTTTCGCCCAAATGGCAACACTGGACTCGGTCGACGTGTACTGGGTGGTCACGCCTCTCTATGAGGTGTGTTGCCACGTGCAAAAAAATTCCCCGTTTCTGGGGTAATTTGCGAGATTTACCCCAAAAACCGAAAAAATTGAAATACGCGTTTTTTTGACAAACCAAACACGTGGTGCCCTTGATTTTGCTCCTCCAAATGACATTTGACCATTTTTGACGTGATCGACTGGCAACACTGCGAGCTACGGGAGACACAATTTTGGACCCCCATTTTTCACTTTGGCTTGCCATAGCGCGGCTCGGTTTTACCCTAGGCGGCAATTTGAGACTTTTTTGGATGCGCTAGACGTTTGACTATTCATTGTGGGTAGCCAGTGTTGCCAGGTTCTCACGACGGAAGTGCTGGCGGCCATTAAGGAAGCGGAAGGAATTTCGATGAAAGTTTCAATCTTCTTTTCAACCCTGTTTTAGGCATTTTTTCGCCAACAGTCATAGGACATAATTTGTCACCATTTGTAAGTAGTATTGCCAGCTGCAAAAATTATTGCATTATTTCGAGTATTTCACGAGATGCGGTGAAAAATGTCATTTTCGTGAGTATTCAATTTAGGAAGAAAATTCTGCACTGTAATGATAAAAGAAGACATCTTTTTTGCCATTATTCTTTTTTTGACTTGAAAATGTGGCAACACTGGCACTTACAGAGATTTGCCTCTGCCATAGTAAATGTATGGGGAACCTTCCTTCTTCATACATTTAGTATGGAAAATTGTTCAAGTATGAAAATTTGTGTCAATTGTTTTTTTTTTGAAGAAGTCGATTAGTGGCAATACTGTTCATGAGGTAAATTCAATATGGCGGAATTCCAAGATGGCGGATTCCATTAGTCTTTGCACCCCACTGACATGGGTATCAAATGAAAGGGCTCGCCGAGCAGATTACGTTGAATGATTTAAGTATGCAAAATTTTCATCAAATGCTGAGATTTTGATTTTTTAACATATTGATTAGTGGCAACCCCCTTCACAATGTAAATACAAAATTGCGAATTCCATTATTCTTTGCACCCCACCGACATGGGTATTAAATGAAATGGCTCGCCGAGCTAATTACGATTAAAAGCAATATTTTCGTAAAAATCAAATATGGCGGCGATTCAAGATGGCGGATTCCATTAGTCTTTGCACCTCCCCGACATGGGTATCAAATGAAAGGGCTCGCTGAGCAGATTACGATGTTAGACAAAATTTCAATAAAATCAAATATGGCGGAGATTCAAGGTGGCGGAATCCATTAGTCTTTCAACCCCACCGACATGGGTATTAAATGAAAGGGCTCGCCGAGCAGTCGGCGATTAAAGACAAAATTTCAGAAAAATCAAATATGGCGGCGATTTAATATGGCGGATTCCGTTAACTTTATGGCCTCATTGACATGGGTATCAAATGAAAGGATATCGTAAATGGAAAATTTTAACGTCATTATAAATTCAATATGGCGTATTTAGTAAGTCTCCACACCCCACCGACATTCACTTGCCAGATGAATTGTTTGCAATACTTTCACTTTAGCAAAACACAATTTTGTCCGTATGACTACATGAATGGGAGACGGGGAGTGCAGGGGGCGCAACCCCCTCGCTCGGGGGGGTCGCGGGGCGGAAGCCCCCCGTAAGGAAAAAAAAACTTAAGAGTATATAAATATAGGTTAGGTTAGGTTAGATATTGTGGCCACACACAAGAAAAAACTTATATTATAGTAGTACCTGTTGTTCGCTTGTTGGTTTGTTTGTTGGTTTGTTAGTTTGTTGCTTTGTTGGTTTGCTGGTTTGTTGGTTTGTTGGTTTGTTGGTTTGTTGGTTTGTTGGTTTGTTGGTTTGTTGGTTTGTTGGTTTGTTGGTTTGTTGGTTTGTTTGATGGTTTGTTTGTTGGTTTATTGGTTTGTTTGTTGGTTTATTGGTTTGTTGGTTTGAAGGTTTGTTGGTTCGCGGGTTCGCGGTTTCGCGGGTTCACGGGTTTGTTGGTTTGTTTGATGGTTTGTTGGTTTGTTTGTTGGTTTATTGGTTTGTTGGTTTGAAGGTTTGTTGGTTTGTTGGTTTGCTGGTTTGTTGGTTTGTTGGTTTGTTGGTTTGAAGGTTTGTTGGTTTGTTGGTTTGTAGGTTTGTTGGTTTGTTGGTTTGTTGGTTTGTTTGTTTGTTGGTTTGTTGGTTTGTTGGTTTGTTAGTTTGTTGGTTTGCGGTTTACGGGTTCGCGGGTTCGCGGGTTCGAAGATTCGCGGGTTCGCGGGTTCGAAGATTGGCGGGTTCGCGGTTTCGAAGATTCGCGGGTTCCCGGGTTCGCGGGTTCGCGGGTTTGTTGGTTTGTTAGTTTGTTGGTTTGCGGTTTCGCGGGTTCGCGGGTTTGTTGGTTTGTTAGTTTGTTAGTTTGTTAGTTTGTTGGTTTGCGGTTTTGCGGGTTCGCGAGTTCGCGGATTGGCGGGTTCACGGGTTTGAAGGTTCGCGGGTTCGCGGGTTCGCGTGTTCGCGGGTTCGAAGGTTCGCGGGTTCGCGGGTTTGTTGGTTTGTTAGTTTGTTGGTTTGCGGTTTCGCGGGTTCGCGGGTTTGTTGGTTTGTTGGTTTGTTGGTATGTTGGTATGTTGGTTTGTTGGTTTGTTGGTTTGTTGGTTTGTTGGTTTGTTGGTTTGTTGGTTTGTTGGTTTGTTGGTTTGTTGGTTTGTTGGTTTGTTGGTTTGTTGGTTTGTTGGTTTGTTGGTTTGTTGGTTTGTTGGTTTGTTGGTTTGTTGGTTTGTTGGTTTGTTGGTTTGTTGGTTCCATTCCATTCCATTCCATTGGATTCCATTATTCCTTGCACCCCACCGACATGGATATTAAATAAAAGGGCTCGCCGAGCAGATTACGATTTAACAAAAAAAACCCATACCATCAAATATGGCGGAGATTCAAGATGGCGTATTCCATTTGGCTTTGAACCCCACCGACATGGGTATCATATAAAAGGGCTCGCCGAGCAAATTACGATTAAAGATAATATTTCAATAGAAATCAAATATGGCCGCGATTTAAGATGGCGGATTCCATTAGTCTTTGCGCCCCACCGACATGGATATCAAATGAGAGGGCACGCCGAGCAAATTACAATTAAAGATAATATTTTAATAGAAATCAAATATGGCGGCGATTCAAGATGGTGGATTCCATTAGTCTTTGCACCCCACCGACATGGATATCAAATGAAAGGGCTCGCCGAGTAAATTACGATTAAAGATAATATTTCAATAGAAATCAAATATGGCCGCGATTTAAGATGGCGGATTCCATTAGTCTTTGCGCCCCACCGACATGGATATCAAATGAGAGGGCACGCCGAGCAAATTACAATTAAAGATAATATTTTAATAGAAATCAAATATGGCGGCGATTCAAGATGGTGGATTCCATTAGTCTTTGCACCCCACCGACATGGGTATCAAATGAAAGGGCTCGCCGAGCAAATTACGATTCAAGACAAAACATTAATAAAATCAAATATGGCGGTGATTCAAGATGGCGGATTCCATTAGTCTTTCAACTCCACCGACATGGGTATCTAATGAAAGGGCTCGCTGAGCAGATTACGTTGAATTGTTAAAATATGCAATATTTTCATAAAATGTTGAGATTTTGATTCTTTAACATATTGATTAGTGGCAACCCCCTTCACAATGTAAATACAAAATGGCGGATTCCATTATTCCTTGCACCCCACCGACATGGATATTAAATAAAAGGGCTCGCCGAGCTGATTACGATTTAACAAAAAAAATCCAACACAATCAAATATGGCGGAGATTCAAGATGGCGTATTCCATTCGGCTTTGAACCCCAACGACATGGGTATCATATAAAAGGGCTCGCCGAGCAAATTACGATTAAAGATAATATTTCAATAGAAATCAAATATGGCGGCGATTTAAGTTGGCGGATTCCATTATTCTTTGCACCCCACCGACATGGGTATCAAATGAAAGGGCTCGCTGAGCAGATTACGTTGAATTGTTAAAATATGCAAAATTTTGATTCTTTAACATATTGATTAGTGGCAACCCCCTTCACAATGTAAATACAAAATGGCGGATTCCATTATTCCTTGCACCCCACCCACATGGATATTAAATAAGCCGAGCAGATTACGATTTAACAAAAAAATCCAATACAATCAAATATGGCGGAGATTCAAGATGGCGTATTCTATTCGGCTTTGAACCCCAACGACATGGGTATCATATAAAAGGGCTCGCCGAGCAAATTACGATTAAAGATAATATTTGAATAGAAATCAAATATGGCGGCGATTCAAGATGGCGGATCCCATTAGTCTTTGCGCCCCACCGACATGGATATCAAATGAAAGGGCACGCCGAGCAAATTACAATTGAAGATAATATTTTAATAGAAATCAAATATGGCGGCCATTCACCATGGTGGATTCCATTAGTATTTCAACCCAACCGACATGGGTATCAAATGAAAGGATATCGTAAATGGAAAATATTAACTTCATTATAAATTTAACATGGCGGATATAGTTAGTCCTTGCACCGACATTCACTTGCCAGATGATTTGTTTGCCACATTTTCACTTCATCAAAACAAAACTTTGTCCGTCTGACAACGTGAGTGAGCGACGGGGGTTCGATTCGGTTCAGTTCGCGGGTTGGCGGCTTCGCGGGTTTGTTGGTTGGTTTGTTCGGTTCGGTTCGGTTCATTCGCGGGTTGGCGGGTTTGTTGGTTGGTTGGTTCGGTTCGGTTCAGTTCGCGGGTTGGCGGGTTTGCGGGTTCGCGGCTTTGCGGGTTGGCGGGTTGGCGGGTTGGTAGGTTCGCGGGTTTGCGGATTTGTTGATTGGTTGGTTCGGTTCGGTTCAGTTCGCGGGTTTGCGGGTTGGCGGGTTCGCGGGTTTATTGGTAGGTTGGTTCAGTTCGGTTCAGTTCGCTGGTTTGCGGATTCGCAGGTTCGCGGGTTTGTTGGTTGAATGGTTCGGTTCGGTTCAGTTCGCGGGTTGGCGCGTTGGCGGGTTTGCGGGTTCGCGGGTTTGTTGGTTGGTTGGTTCGGTTCAGTTCAGTTCGCGGGTTGGCGGGTTTGCGGGTTTGTTGTTTGGATCGGTTCGGTTCAGTTTGCGGTTTGCGGGTTAGCGGGTTTATTGGTTTGCAGGTTCGTGGGTTTGTGGGTTCGCGGGTTCGCACGTGCGTGGGTTAGCGGGTTCGCACGTGCGCGGGTTAGCGGGTTCGCGGGTTTGTTGGTTGGCGTGTTCGCGGGTTTACGGGTTCGCGAGTTCGCGGGTTCGCAGGTTCGCAGGTTCGCGCGTTCGCGGGTTCGCGGGTTGACGGGTTTGTTGGTTTGTTGGTTTGTGACCACACACAAACATCAAACTGAACAGAGAAAAACTTATAGTAGGTATATAATTGTAGGTTACGTTAGCTTAGATATTATGACCACACACAAACATTAATCTGAACTAAGCAAAAAGGTAAATTAAATAACTTTAGGTTAGGTTAGGTTAGATATTGAGACCACAGACAAACATTAAACTGAACTGAGAAAAACGTTATAGTAGATAACTGCAAGTTAGGTTAGGTTAGATATTGTGACACACTGACATGGGTGTCGTAGGTACCTATGAAAGGTTTCACTGAGTAGATTACGTCAAGTGATAGTAGATTAAGTTTAAAAATATAAATCTAATTTGATAACGACTCAACATGGCGGGTTCCGATAGCATTTACAACCACATCGACATGGGTATCAAATGAAACGAAATCATGAATTTCATTCGCCATTGACATGGGTATCAAATGTTTTTGTATAAACCAGATTCGTAGTGCTGTTGATTTAGCTCCTTTGAATGTCATTTGACCGTAGTCTAAAAGATCTCAGCGTAGGTACAGATAGGCGAAGCGATTTTGTTTTGTAGGTACTCGGTAGGTAGGTAAAGATATGTTTAAGAGAGGTTATTTGTAAAATATTAGTAATCTCAAAACAATTTGAAAATCCTATTATTAGCAACCACTTCTAAGAAGCAACTCCGAAATGGCGAAAAAAAACGTCTACTTCATACCTACACTATAACTGAATTAATTTGAAAATTTGAATAAAACAGCATTTTTTTTTGCAGCTTTCATTAATCTTGTAAATAGATTATGTAGGTAACTAATCCACAAAAAAAAATAAACATTAATTTATTACAGTAACATTAGTCTGCAAATTATTAAATGCTTTATTTAAAATAACTCCTTATACCTTATACACCTGTAATAAAATATATGTATAAAATTTTTTTGTTTGTGTGTGTGACAATAGCTTATGAGACAGTTATTTACTGAAACAATTTCATTATAAATAATTAACTATGGGTAACAAATATAATGTAATTAAAAATACATATTCAGAACATAGGTATTTATTCAACATCTTCCCTAACCACGAACTTATCTATAACAGTTGCTGGAGTTAGCTACAGATAATTTGTCCTGAATTGTATAGTTCCATGTTTGGACTTCTGGGACGGTCTGGAATTCCTGGAAATTCATGTAAATCACCAGAAATTTTAACATTTTATAAATATTTGTTTCGTCTACATCTTCATAACAGCTTGATTAATATAATACATCCAACAGGCACGGCATGTGCGATCACTTAGTCTTGATGAAACTAAATCTTTACTATCTAAAGTAGGTAATCTTCTTCAGTCAATCTGAAAAATTTAATTATATTTATTAATGTCAGCAGATCATCAGTCTATATTAAGGAAAAATCTAGAACTGGAATTGGACTAGGACTCATCTTAGGTTGTTTAGATTTGCCTATCCACTAAATAAATAAACTAACCTGCTTTTATAAGGAATGATTAACCAAATAAATAACAATTGTTCCTAATAATAGACAAACATAATTGGTAGATATTTTCTTACAGCTGATTTTATTCGTTAGTGAAAAACTCAGTGTAGATAGCATATAGTTTTCTTAAGTGTAAGAAATAACTTGACTTGAATATATATTAAGTATATAAAAACTTACTATACATATTTGATGATAACCAATTGTTGATTCAAAATAACCATTGGATCAACCCTGGAGAACAGTTGAATAGTATGACCTGAGTCATGACGTTATGAAGTAGATTTTTCTGCGCTAAAGCATCCGTCATCATTGAATTGTCAATTGGGTAATTTGGGTATAGTGTTTGATATCATGAATTCATGAATGAGGACAAATAAACTTTTCTCCAAATCTGATTCTAACATGGTTTCGAAATAGTTTCGATTGTTTGTTTAGACCGAAGCAAAATAGCTGTCAAAGTTTTGTTTCTTTTTTTTTCAAATATTAAACCTTGATTTCTATTATTTACGTATCAATTACTCCGTAAAGTAAAGAAAGAACACAGATTAGAAAGATAGAGGAAGAAAGAGATTTTTTTTCTCAATTCTCCCTATAAAGGGAAGGCAAAGGGAACTAATGCCCATACAGCCTTGTCTTCAGTATTTCTTTATTTCTTCACATATTGCATTAAATGTGCTTTATGTGCTTCTTGATGAGTTTGATAACCACAAAAAAAATCTCATCGTATTTCACACCATAATCTTTTATTCAAATAATCTTTTAGTTGCACGTCAACAAAAACACTTGGTTTATAAAATAACACCACTTCTATAACACAATTTTTAATTATTGTAATAAAAATCTTGACTGTCAGTCAAGATCACCAAATCCTGCCAAACACTCTAAAATTTTTTTTCAATCATTAAGGCTTGATTTCTATGAACATTTAGCCATTACTTTACTTATCGAGAAAGAACATAGATTATAGAGAGAGAGAGAGTGAGAGAGAGGGAAAAAAGAGAATATGTGGTTTACAGACTAAGACAACAGTTTTTGACTTCCCTCTTTTACACAGAAGACAAGGGGAACTGATGCCCATACGGCCATATTTTACATATTTTCTTTAATTCTGCAGAGGTTTCATTGAAATCCTGGTGCTACGCATTCTTCTATTGTATGTAGCATGTAAATGAAGGTCTTGTATATCTCAATTTGTCAGGCGGAAGCTAAGTCTTATGTCTCAATTACTTCATAGAGAATGAGGATTAAGGAGTGAGAATGGCCCTAATTCTGAAGAACATATGCTAAGACCAAATTCAAGTTTAGTGCATTTCTTACTCTCAAAATGAATACGTACTTTTGATAAGGTACTTTTCTAGGAATTCAGTACAAGTGTACAGTCAACATCACATCAAGAATAAAAGTTTGACCTTGAGACCGCCCTTACGCCGTTTGTAATAAAGACCGCTTTCGTAGTGCAACTGATACACTTAATGTGCTTAATGTGTCGTCTGTACAATCGTGGGCTTAGTATTTTAGCCTTTATTGCATACAATAAGACAGAGAATCTAATTAGGAAACTGGTAGGTATAATAATATCGATCGCCATGATACGAGTCAGTTATGTCCTGTATTTTTTTTTCAATGTAATGTAATTAATGTAATAAATACCGTACAACCGTTAATGTAATAAAGGCTGTAAGGGTCACCTCTTTGTCTCTCCAGCATCGAGATCACTAAAAAAGTGAGTGTTTAACGATCAAGCCAAGATTTTCAATCATTATTAAATGATTAAAAATTGTGTCTGAGCGAACCTTGCCTTTTAAAATTGCCATAGTTTATGAAGCAAGTGGCCCTAATTCTGGAGAACACATGCTGAGTTTAATTTTAAGTTCAGTCTATTTATTTCTTTTAAAACGAATACGAAAAGAATGGCTGTCATAAAAAATTACATTTAAAAAGGTGCGTTCAATTTTCGACCTTAACGTGTTAAAATGCAGTGTTTAGGAGGCACCTCCGTACATGCCGTCTAAAATTGTCTATGGTTCCTTTGAAATCTATCTGAATTTAATTGACAGCTCTAAACAGATTCTTGCTATCTTTTCCTATGACTTAATGCGAGAAAGAGATATACTGTACTTAAATTTAGAATTAAAGTGTGTTTCCAGAATTAGACCCAGTCCATATCTTGTTAAAAAATATGTGCATCTAATTAACTTTCACGATATATATAAAGTATAATGTTTTGCAATCCGACAAACAAAATGTCAAAAAAAAATGGAGAGAATCTGAAATAAAATATAATTTGCTGTACTCGTATGTTTATACAATAGCAATATAAACATACGAGTACAGAGGGCCTAGACAAGATGCCATTTGACAATCGCTATCGCTATCTCTAAATGGAAAATGTATGGAATTTGACATTTTAGATCGAAACTCAATCGAGGGCTTATATCGAATCCCATACATTTTCCTCTTGGCGATAGCGATTATAGAAAGGAATCTTGGCTAGGCCGTCAGACTTAGGTAGCTAGAAAACAATTTCATAATCTGTAAATAGTCTGTAAATTGTCTTTGTTTTTTATGCAGAGATTACTGAAAAAAGAGTGTTTGGCGCGAGTGGTGTAGCGCGAAATAAAGAAATACTCAAAACATGGCTGTATGGGCATTAGTTTCCTTTGCCTTCCCATTATAGCGAAAATGAACAACAACAAAAAGTTACTGAGAAAAAAGAGACGTTGGAAAATTCATAGACAAGGAATAAAGCTTTAGAGCTGAAAACCGACCGTTACAATTCCCGCCCTACATTTTGATTCCCGCCGATTCCCGCGATCAAGAGATGCTATCGTGTAATACCACGTAATACAAATAGTTTTTACTAGGGATGTCATTATTTTAATCGATATATTTCATTGGAGGATAATTAAGTCGTAATAACTTTGGTGAATAAAAATTAATATTGTGATAAATGTTAAAACCCAATTATTGAAAATACAAAATTTGTCTTATATCTTGTATATCTAATTTAATCACACGATAACGTGGATTATGAAGAGATTTTTTTTCTTTATATCTAACCTTTATTTTACTTACCTTTTACTTTTACCTTTTTTTACCTACTATTCTCCTTGCTTACTTTAAACTTCATAAAACATACTCGCTCTGTAGCATTAATTAGACTGCTATTTCTGACCCTAAACCATAATAGGTTAAGTAATAAGTTGCAACTTACTATAATAACTCTAACTCGTGGCAAGATATGTAATGAAAAACATATAAATTTGACGAAATTGAACAGGTCCTCATTCATGTCTGTCTTTGTTTTCAATGCTTCAACTACCAGACGGCATAGATCTATGTCATAAACAATTGAAATTTAATTCTGTCTCGATATGTGGGTTATGATTCTCATATATTTTTGGCACAATTCGAGCGTTCCTAACTTAGTCTTAACTTTTTAATATACAAAATAGACGTTTTAAAAAAAACGTTAATAACGTTTGGTTTGTTTTGATGTTAAAAAATAAATTAACATACCGTAAATTTCATAGACTCTGCTTTATTTTTGACACAATTCGAGCGTTATGAGCTACTTATGCCATAAGTTTTTATTATAATAGATGTTAAAAAAATCAAGGTCAATAACTTTTGGTTGGTTTGATGTTAAAAAATAAATTAACTTAACATCAATATTGCTATATCAAAATGTGGGATTATGAAACAAAACAAGTCATCACAAACCACACAGCGAATTAAATTTGAACAGTCTACTCAGACCACAAATTTTAACACCAATCTCAAACTAAATTTAAACTACTGAATAACTCGGCGGAGTGCAGATGCTGATTTTAACTCTGAGCATTAAGAACACCCAAAATATTTCTCCATTTTGTAATTTCTTGATGATGATATTGCAGATGTTTACAAGTGACGATAAATACTTAGCATTAGGTGGGTCATCAAAATGCTTGTCAACAACTCATGTTTTACTATGAAAAACTATGTGCAACTAATTTTATTTACTTTCACTATTTCATGTGTATAGTTAAATTGATTATATTTTTTTACATCGTATTCATTAAATAATTAATCAATTTGTATAATATTCTGAAATCCAACTCAATATTAAGAGAGTTTCATGTCAAAATTTCTAAAAAATGGAGAGAGTCAAATAGAATATATACATGTATGGATATATATGGTCTGAAGAAAAATATAATTTGCTTTAATGTATAATAGTAAAAAACATACGAGTACAGATTTGAGCAGCTAGAAAACGGTTTTTAAGTTTACATCGACACTAAATCCCAAAAACTGCTTATTTTGTTTGCAGTTTTACGTTAAAATTTGATGATAAATATTTTATTAATGTAAAATGCCGTTTAAATAACCTTTAGAGTATTTAGTATTTATTATAAATTTTCATAGAACTTCAAAAATATCGAATAAGTAAAACTTACTTATTAAATACAAAAATATAGTGGTTCGCTTTACAAGATTTCATGAAACTATCGACCAATACTATTGGTTGGACTCAGATCTAAGCGAATTATCGCTTGAGAATATTAATTATATCAACCACAAAGTGATCCTGTACAAACTATGAGTGTCTATCTGTAGTTTAGTGATACTCAGTTTGTCATACACGTACGTATCGATTGCTCTCAACATGTTAACCAAATTTTATTGCATTACAATGTAGGTACATATAAAAATGTAATTTTATAATCATCAAAATATAAGATTCATTTTCTATGTAGAAAAATAATAATCGATAATTGATGGATTCGATGATTTGATTACATTCCTATTATTATAGAACGCAACGTCAAATCAAACGCCATTGGTTTGGCGCCATCTCCGCCATCACTTCTCGGATTGTCTTCAACGCGGTAAGTTGAACTATAATCAATTTCATAATTACTTAGTATTAAATTTTCATTTATCAGTGCAAAATTATTAAATGAATGTAATAGTTTATTGAATCAATGGATAACTTAAAAATGTCCATTTAGAAAAATAGTGACTTCTGTGGTGACCGTGAAACTGAAATAAGGCTTCTCTTCTAAGTACTTACATTTTAGTTTTACATGCTCCTCCACCCAGCTCTACCTATTAATGCTCATAGAAGGTACTTGGTGTTCATACTTTTAGTAAGTATCTACGTTTAATAAACGATCTACGAATTGAACACCACCACTAAAGCATTGCGTCGGCGTCAGTATGTATGGCCGACGCGGCGCGTCCTAAAAGTTTTTAATCTTTTTTTCTTCGCAGCCCCAGTTATGTAAAATTGATTGTTCAATTTATCAAATTTTTCAGTTAAGACACACTAAACCATGTTTACTTTATATGACAATTGTGTATTGTATTCGAAGTGCAACCCATAATTTATATTATTATAGAGATTCCTATGTGCGTGGGTCAAATAAATTTAAGAATAAGAAAAACTCATTATTCGCTCAGTGTGAAACCAATAAAGTGTCACTACATCGAGATGTTTAGTGTGAGATTACGTGTTCCGCACTATAGTTGTACACACAATCTAAAGTGTTTCATATTTTTTATTTTTAGATGAGAAGGGCTACTCTATTTTCTGAGACGCCATCTTACTGCATGTCCCTTGGTGCGGAGGCTCTGTGCGTCGCCACAGGTATGAATTTATTTTATTGATATATCTAATAAGTACCTACCTACATACTTTAACAAACTTTGCTTACACTTGTGTCCATCTGAATTAACTTAGGTAAGTCATTTCTTAGAATGTCATTATATGATCATCTATTTATGCACATTTTGTTTGATGTCTCATGCTGTTGGATGCAGCCCTTATCTCCTACTTTTATTAAGTAGGTTAATGTATCCATCACACAGGCATCACAAATTTAATGTAGATCTAATTCAAGTGCATAAAAATTGTGCTGTTCACAAAAAATGTACACTTACATAGAAAATTATGTCTACACATAGTGACATTGAACTGTACTTTGTTTTTTGGTAATTTATGTAACCTTTATCACACACATAAAAAATATAAATCATTAAAACACATGTACAAAGGTGAGCTTATCTCTAAAAGATCACTTCCATCACACATGTATGGTACAAGTGGACATAAATAAAAATTGGGCTTTGTTAAGTATGTCTACACATAATGACATTGAAGGCTTTTGTTTGAATCTTGTGCAGACTGAATCGGTTCATATTGCTGGTTGTGCTTAGCGGTTGCACGTGTGTTGGTTTCTATATAATAAGTACACTAAACTATGTACAATTTGTGTTCTTCTAATTAATGTGAATGTACTTCTGTGCTTATTTCTATATTATAAAATGTGAGTGCAGTTCTGTGCTTTTTGGCTTGACTATTTGCACTGGAAGCTCTTGGTGTATCCAATTCTTAATTTAATAAATATGATACCTATTAACAATTAACCATAAACATAGTTAAACATATAAAATAATATTACAATAACTGTTAGATTTGGTAATTAAATAATCTAGAAAGTACTTACTTCCTATAAATACTAAAATAAAAATAGTGTAGGTAAACATTATGTATCTTGAACTAATATTTTAAATAAGGAACAAAAATGATAAATCTTCTTAATTTTCAGCTTTAAACAAATTATGCTTAATTTATAATAAACTTATGACAATGTTAAATTGTATTGCATAGGGAATTAATTCATACATAACTAAATGTAGGTGGGTAACTGTATGTAAATAATATCTATTAGCTCTTCTATTACATGAAAAAGGGTTTTATTAACTTTCACAGATCCGAGTTATTTGAAATTTAGTGTATTACCACTCCAGTGACATACTAACCTTGAGGTGATCCTGTACCAACAAAAAGTCTGTGGAATGCTTAATTCTTCAGAGACTTACAGAAGATACTTATAGCTTGTTTAGGTTCATAAGAATAGTCTCAGTGAGATGGTGTTAGAAAGATGATTAATTAACCCTGGGGTTACTTTAAATTTTTAATATTATATTTTTGTACAATACAATTATTTTTAAAATAAATACATCTGAATATCAGTATTATGGTACGATTAACAGTGTTTAATTAGGCCAAATCCGCCCAGTCTCCATGTGAAAAAAACCAGTAAATAAATGATAAAAAACAAGCAAAATTTACAATATGATATTGCTTTTAAGTAGTCATAAAAAAACCTTGAACCTACCAATCACCTAAGCTAATGTTCAGAACAAGACGATCTGCTTCGGCGGATAAAGAACTGTTAAATTCTACAATCGCCCTCAACGTTAGACGCCGCTTTGTAGAACGTATCACTATTACAAACCGTCGCTCCGTGGCAGCTACTTTTTTATACCGCGTGTTTCACGGTGAGGCTGCAATATAGCCACACATTTGAGATTGATTTGAGTGGTTTTTACCAGACATCATAAATTTTTGTTTCACAGGAAAATAGTTAAACTTGAACTTCACCGTGTATATTAAGACACAAAAAAAATATATAATTATTATTAGAACCCTATTTATGTGTTCTTTCGTTCGCACTTTTGTTTGTTTTAAGAATATTTTATTTTTATAGCAACACTTGTTTCTATAACCTGCCGGATATGAGACATCTTCTTTGTGACTGCTAATCTATTAGTCACAAAGAAGATGTTGCATAAGTGTATGTACATTATCTAAGAAAAAATAGGGAAAAATCTGTTGAATTCCGAAAAACTATGTATAAATTTCATGTATTGTTTACTGGTTCAAAGTACAAAATTATTCGAATTCACTATTATTCAATATGGCGGGCGACATAGAGGTCAAGTAACGGTCATCAAAGTGGCGTAAGCGCCATGGTGATTTTTTAGCATTAGAAACTGCTCTACATATTTTAGCCAATTTTTTATTAGTCTACAAAGACCTGTCCGGGTCCCCGTACATTTTTTAAACATCTCCTTTAGTTATAATTCTATTGATTATGTTTTGGAATGAGTTTATTTAAAACTAATGATTTTCTAATTTAAAAAAGAGGTAGATTTATAAATGTTGAAATTGTTAATATATTATTTAGGTATTGTAACGTTACATGGGTAAGCTATAGCGGGTGGCCTAATATGTTAGGAGACCAACAATATAACAAATGATAAGTGACTCAGTGCATTGGCTCCTACTTATTAAAATCAAATGATGGACGCTGACAACGCTCGCAAGGCAGGCCGTACTAAGATGTGCCAATATCCACCTATTTTTTTATCAAATATATCATTGTGACAAATAATAGAATTAGATACTTACAATGAACCCAATGAACTCTTTTACAAATATTTTAATTGATAAATCTCAATAGAATAGTCATGACATAAAAGTTAATTATGAAAGTAATTGTCTTACCCCCGTATTCATAAACGCTCAATAAACCTATTTTAGATAAAACACTGTTAAAATATGTTTTATCTTTTTCCTCTCTCATACGAGTGAGAGAAACAAAACACTTTATAATCCTCATATAAGTTCACTTGTTTTTATGAATACGGGGGTTATACTTTTGAAAAATGTTGGTTCTTTTTAACCGACTTCAAAAAAGAAGGTTAGATGTTCCACTGTATTTTTTTTTGTATGTATGTTCACCGATTTCTCTGTCAATTATGAACCGATTTTCAAAATTCTTTTTTCATTCGATAGAGTATACTCCAGAGGTGGTCCCATTGTCACCAAGTCAATATCCGATGATGGGATCCCAGGGAAATCGAGGGCAAACCAAAATTTTTATAGGCATTTGTGACATGTTTTACTTTTTTCCAAAGCTATTCAAGTATTTGCTTCTGTTAGTCATCATCTCATGTTGATGAGCTGATGATGGAAGGTACAACTCCTTAACGGTTAGGAGTTAAAAGATAATTCTTTCACTGTGTATTTTAACCAAGGACTGAGAAACAGACAATTGGATAGTGCTGACGGTCACCCATCTTGCTTTGACCTTAGGAAATCACTTAAAAATGTGAAAAAAAAAATCTAAACAAAAATAAAACCGACTTCAAAACACTAAAAAGGCAAAAATAATACAGTTTCAGTACCTAGGTACCTACTTACCTCCTGAAATTTTATTATTTTTGCCTTTTTAGTATTTTGAAGTCGGTTTTTTTATTATTTTTTCATTGGCATATATGTGTTATATGACACTGCACGGTTATGACCAAATCTGACAATATATTTTTTGTCTTATATTTTTGAAACAATTGGTTCGTTTTACTTTTTGCATGTATATGACACTGCTGAACACTATGCTTGCAATTTTAATGTTTGCTTTCCAGGTTCTACGCACCAAGGGGCTGCGCGCTATAAAGGCGCAAACGCCCAATGTGTAGCCATGTCAGCATGTGCCAGTGCATTGTCAGTTATTAAAGGTAGAGTTTTTTTTTGTACTGCTGACATCGACACTGTCCTTGACAGTGGCGATGTTTTATATATGTCTTTAAAGCCATCATTGCCGCAAGGCGAAATTTATTTGTTGCCTGACGATTTGCCTTCCGAGTTTCTTGTCGGTAATTATCGCGTTAATATTTCTTCAATGACAGACAATTGGAAACTCAATGGGATGTTTCCCAATTCAAAGCGCGCTGTTAATAGTAAATTGTGTAATTTAAAAAGTTTATTAGAAAGCACCATTTTTGATGCTCAACATATTGATAGGCGCGACAGTTACATATTTACCGGCCAGTTTTATACCATATCGTTCTGGAGACATGAAAACGAATACTTTTTGTTTAACAGTCATGAGGTCGATCACAAAAATGAATTCGATACAAATTTCAATTTAACGTCGCGATTGTTTCGTTGTAGTAATTTAGATTCACTCGCTCGCTTACTGTTCGCCGGTCGTAAAATTGACGGTACCGAATATTCAATTCATAAGTTACGCGTTGAGACACATTCACTGCAGCCAAACATTGAGCGCGAATTTGCTGTTCAGCCGCGTCTGAACTTAAATGTATATGACGACGTAAAATTAAATACGCTACAGCCGGTTGTTGTGTTAAAAAGAACCGATTTGACTAATAGGATCGTCCCTTCGCGTAAAATAGGTGGTCGGCCCGTGAAAAAAAGGCTAGGTCGGAAAAAAATGTCCACAGAACGTCGCGAAAGTAACAATAGCATTATTTCATTAGACGACCGTAAATTAAAAATGTTTCCAATTGTCGTTATTGAGCGAAATCAAACCGTGTATAACGCAATAAATAATTTTTTACGACGCGGTAATATAACCAATGCTCACTTAGGAGCAATAAAAAAATTAAGTAAAAAAGATCCCGTTATTAATCGGGAGGCCGTTAAACGTTACACCGCGAAAAATCCTTCGGTACATAGAGGCGCGGTAAAACGATACAACGTTATAAATCCATCCGCACATAGAGACGCGGTAAAACGATACACCGTTAAAAATCCATTAATACATCAAAGCGCGGTAAAACGATACACTGAACAAAATCCTTCCATAAATAGAGACGCAGTAAAAAAGTATACCGAAAAAAATCCGTCTGTGAACAGAGAGGCGGTTCAACGGTATAATGTAAGTAGTAGGAATGTCGCACCATCTGTACGACATTCAGATAATTTAATTGGTCAGAAGTCTAATGACGAACTAAACTCTGTTCATTTGTTTTCGTTGAAACAAGTTTCTCTGCTCGCAAACGAGGTTTTCGCGTGTCCTTTTTGTTTTGCACGGCTATTTTTCGAGGAAAAAAGTCGTGTAAAATGGTGTTGTGGCACCGGTGCCTACAACGTTCAAGTTTTCCCCCCCCTCAATGAGGACTTTTACAGTCATCCTTCCTTTTTGCAACGCCCTCGTGCGTATAATAATTTATTTGCCTTCAGCGCCTTAGGCGTTTCTCATGGTTACCAGCAGCCAGATGCCGGTATTTCTTTTCTAAAAATTCAAGGTCGCATCTACCACCGCGTTTTCGATTTGTCCTATACAGACTCCACTAATCCTATTGGATTATATATTCACGACAGTAGCGAACGCGAAAGATTGGCTTCTGGTCAGCGTTTAGACATTCAAGTCTTACGTTCCATAAGCCATTTTTTACACGACGTCAATCCGTATATTGACTGCTTTAAACGTTTAAGTCAAGTGCCTTCCGATGAGGCTCATTTAATTTTTAAGCGCACTTCGCGTCGCACCGATGGTAACATTTTGGGAGATATGCCGATCGGTACTGAAGTCGCAGCTATCATCAGTACGGAGAGCGAACGTTTTATTCCGAATTGCATTGCTGTTTGGAAAGTAGGTGGTCGGAAACCACACACCGTAGATATTTTAAATCCTCTCTATGAAAGTTTTCAATTTCCTTTGTTATATCCGCACGGAAACCCCGGATGGTATCCTAATAAATTAGATAATAAAAACTTAAAATTAACTCAGAATAAATACGTTCGTTGTCTTTTGCTTTCCGAATCTCGCTTTTCACACTTCGGTCGACTTTCCGAGGAGTGGATCATAGACATGTTTAATAGAGTTTCCGAGGAAAGACTTAGATATATCAGTAGTTTACAGAGCAGAGCTTCTCATAGCTCACTTAGAACTGGTCCACTCCACGAAGTCGAGGGTAGTGTGGAAACTTTACGGCAAATTAACGATGACGAGACCGTACAAGGTGAGGGCGGTATTGTGCCCGGTCGCGTTTACTTGCCGAACACTTTCACGGGAGGTCCACGTTATATGAAAACAAAGTATATGGATGCCATTGCTTTGGTCAATCGATTAGGGACACCGTCATACTTTCTAACGATAACGTGTAATCCCAAATGGCCCGAAATTGTCTCGTCCACGCTTCGCGGTCAAAAACCGCATCCTCTGATATGTGCCCGAGTGTTTAATTTAAAATTAACCCAGCTCTTAAGAGATCTGAGAACGGGCCTCTTTTTCGGTCGATGCATGTACATTCTTCATGTGATCGAATTCCAGAAACGTGGGCTGCCACACGCCCACATTTGCTTTAGAGTAGAAGGTGGTGGTCCCGTTCAAAATATCGATGTAGATTCGTTCGTCAGGGCTGACATACCTGACTCTTCCGAAGCTGATGGCCGCTTACGCAGGGCCGTGCTCGATCATATGATCCACGGCCCTTGCGGGCCTCCACATAGGGTAGATCTTCCGTGTTGGGATCAGGAGAAGCAGAAGTGTGCGAAGTTTTTCCCTAAGCGTGAAACTTCGACCACTTACTGTGATGATAGGGGGTTTGTTCATTTAAAACGTAACAGTAAAAATGAGGCCATTATTAAGTATCGCGGTAGAGACATAAATATAAACGATTTGTGGGTTGTTCCGTACAATGCCGCCTTACTCTTAAGGTACGATTGTCATCTTAATTTATTAGTGTATTCCGCCCGGGCTATTGTAAAGTATTTGTTTAAGTATATGACGAAAGGTCCCGATCACTCTCGAGTTACAGTTGTCGGTGACCCCGACAAATGTAACGAGATAGAGCAGTATGTCACGAAACGTTACTTAGGATCATGCGAAGCGACGTGGCGCATTTTAGAATTCGACATAACGGCCCGCGAACCGAACGTAAAACAACTGTCTGTCCACCTCGAAGGACAGCAGTCTGTTTTTTTCAAACCCGGTTTAGAGTCCGAGGCCACACGTAGGGCCTCGTCGGATCTTTTCACGTATTTTTGTCGGCCTCCCGGCGACGCGTTCGATAGTTTAACGTATTTAGATTTTTACGAACAATATATTGTACATTCGCGACGGCCGGGTACAAAGTCGGAAACTTTTCAATTATCTAATAATAAATATATAACGCGACGGCAAAGGGGCGAATTAGTCACGCGTTTATTCTGGGTCGCTCCCAACAGAGGTGAACAATTTTATTTACGTCTTCTTTTAGCTTCTTACCCTTGTCGCAGTTATAGCGACCTTTACGCTCTCGGTGGTCCGAATTGTAACACTTTCCAAGAAGCTGCCAAGGCGGTCGGTATCGCGAACGATGAGTCAGAGTACGAGTTGGCCATGCAGGAGGCTTCCACTTTTTTGAGTGGACCCCGCCTGCGTGGCTTCTTCGTTCTCTTGGCGGTAAACGGGATCCGTGTCGTGTCGATTTGGGAAAAATATAAAATTCAATTAAGCTTAGATATTAAACAGCGTTTGCCGGATGACGACGAGCAAAAATCTTTTAATATGGCTCTAATTCAAATTGATAGATTACTTCGTAAACACGGTACGTCCGCGGTAGAACAAGGCCTGCCCGCGATCGTTGATGACACTACCGAGTTAGGTCGCGAACGCGTTGAGTATAACGCTAACGCGTTATCGCTGTTCGTCGATAATTGGCTACCGCAATTATCCGACGAACAAAAGATGGTATTCGATTACGTAAATAAACTTTTAAATGATACTAGCTTCCGCGAAATTAATGAAAGAGCACTTTTTATTGACGGTCCTGCCGGAACAGGTAAAACTTTGCTATTAAATGTCATATCTGCACACGTTCGCGGCAATTTAAATGGGGTCGTACTATGTACCGCCAGCTCCGGTATAGCTGCTCAAAATTACGTGGGGGGTACCACAGCTCATAGTATGTTTCGGTTTCCGTTAGATCTTGTCGACGATCTTGGGTACTGGAACATCACGAACGGCTCTCAAAGAGCAGAATTGATATACAACTCGAACGTGATCATTTACGACGAGGCTCCGATGGCACACAAGTATTTAATCCATTTATTGGATCGTTCTCTGCGCGATCTCATGAAGTCTGAAAATCTCTTTGGTGGTAAAATCCTAATATTCGCTGGTGATTTCCGTCAAATTCCACCTGTAGTTGTAAATGCAAAATCAAATTTAGATGTAGTCAATTGTTCCGTAAAGTCATCAGCACTTTGGCACAAATTAAAGTCTTTCTCGCTTAGCACCTCACAACGGTGTAGAGATGATCCTTTATATTCAGACTTCTTGCTTCGATTGGGTTCTAATCTATTGGATACCCACCAGTTCAAATCCCGTAACACTATTCAAAATTTAATTGATCTATCTTTTGTTTCTCATGTCACACAATTAGACGACCTTATCGATTTTGTTTTCCCCAGCGTAATTATAGACGAGCCAGATGCTTGTGCCCATCGCGCTATACTGTCGACTCACAATGATAACGTACGTGAAATCAACTCGCTCATTTTAGATCGCTTACCGGAACCAGATTTGCATTTTTATTCCATTGACGAAGTAGTCACTGATAACGTAGATGAAATATTTTTAGGCGCGGAAACTTTGAACAAGTTACAGCCGAAGGGTGTACCTGCCCACGATCTCACACTAAAAGTAGGGTGCGTGTGCATGATTATTCGAAATTTAAGTTTTTCTGATCGGTTAGTTAACGGCACAAAAGTAATAGTCGTAAATACATCGCCGCGTTTAATTACCGTTCGCAGGCCTGGTGAGAATGAAATTTACTTCATTCCGCGTATACTTTTTAAATGTCCAATCGAGCCCAATAGTCCAATACAAATGACTCGTCGTCAATTCCCTTTACAAATTTGCTATGCCATGACAATTCATAAAAGTCAGGGACAGACCATAAGTCGAGTAGGCGTGGATTTGCGATCGGACGTATTTAGTCATGGCCAATTATACGTTGCGTTAGGTCGCGTTTCCGAAAGTAGGAATATTAAAATTTTAATTTCCGTTGATAAAATCGTAAATAATAAACCTCTTGTTAATAATGTAGTCTTTCCGGAATTATTATAACTTGGTAGCTTATTGGAAAGTGCAGCTTTGAAAAAACGTAATTTTTTTAAGTTAAAAATTGTTCACTTTTAAGAAATCGTAAGGTAAATCGTCTGCACATGCTGACATGGCTACACATGGGCTTCTTCGTACACTGCTCAATCACGCACTCCAACAACAACAACACAATACATTGTGGGTATCAGAATCGCCGGTGTACAGTCGGCATCAAAAGTCGATGACCACATTCAAATTTTCAAAACCCCTATACATCGTTACAACATGCATAAATCGCTAAACAAAACCCAAGTCATAAATAGATGAACATCCTTAAAAGGCATAACTAGCTAAGCGTTGGACTCGAAAGTAGATGGACAGTGATAATTTCAAAACCCTTAATAATAGCTGAACAAAACCGGAAACCCCTATACACATATATAACACGCATAAGTCGCTGAACAAAATCAACGTGAATACCTTATGGTGAAAATTAGCTGAACACCACTTTTAGTTTTGATAAATGAGCTCTAATGTGGGTTACGGTAAATCTGTGTATTAATTTCAGAAGTAGACGAACACTTTGTGGGCAGAGATAGTATAACACCCTTTTTACAGGCTCAGACGGCCCGGCCACGGGAACGGGCGGCGGCGGGGGCGGGGGCGGCGGTGGTGGTGGTGGTGGCGTCTCGGCAACCAACTACTGCGCGCTGTCTCGACGTCGACAGCGCAGTGGTTGCCGAGACACCGCCGCCGCCCGTTCCCGTGGCCGGGCCGTCATACAGTTTCACTTGTCAAGGTTTGTTTTGTTTCCTAAGATGATGCCATTTTCCAATATGGCGGCTGCCGCTTAGTGGCGATTTATCACTTCCACATTAACCCCTCTCTGTAACATGGGTATCAAATGAATGGGCTTAATGAGGTGCGTAGCTCGGTGGTGTAGTGGATAGCGCTTTGGTTTCTATTACGAAAATAAAGAAGGTTTGCCATGGTCCAATTTGGATGGGTCTATTCCCACCAACCTTCCCATGGCCTGTCGTAACCGTTCGGTTATGCGGGCCGAATCATGGGAGAGTGCAGTTCGGGGGCTGTTTCATAGCGCATTTTCTTGACTCTCGATAAATTATAATAATTAATTTTGCCATGAATATGTCCCTATCTCCCTTCTAGGGCGAACGTAGACGAAACACCTTCGGTGCCTTCCAGGTCTCCTGTGCCCAAAGAAAATGGTATCGCTGACTCCCATTTATTCAGTCTGTGTATCTTAGTAAATACTGGTTGAGCCATCCTGTTATCTACCATGGCTACACGTGGTGGAAACGATGCATCATGGGCTGTTGGGTCCGACACTTTGTAACCTCCTCTTCAATGACCTCCCGCTGCTGCCGAGAGCCAATGTTGTGGCATTTATTTATTTATTTATTTGGTTGGGTGTGACTAGGTCCTACGCGCCGCATGCTAACTTTATTGATGAGAGTAAGTCCTCCATGAGCTTCGGCAAGGTTTCGAGAGTTTCCGCGTCGAGGTGGGAGGTTCGGTACCTCGCCCTGAAGGTCCTGTTGTCAGGAACCTATGTGGCCATTCATCCTACGCTGCGGCAGTATGGTACCCATTATGTGATTGAGAAACTTGGTAGACAGAGGCCGGCGCTTACTAACGAAAGCCTACAGGACGCGCAGTACTGCGGAACTTCCCGTGCTAGCGGGTGATCTCCCTGCGGTCCTGGAGGTTGTTCGTGCGGGAAGATTTGCGGAGGAGGGACTAAAGCTGGCCCCCAGAGAGCGTCGAAAATTCCATGAGAGAGGAAATCTTTGCCATTTGGCAGGAGCGAGGATGGATGTATAGCTTTTTCCATATTTTAATTTGAAAAGGAAGAAGACCAGCACAGAAACACAGACTGAATAAATGGGGGGGTTAGCGGTACAATTTGCGTGGGCGCGGGCGACCTGAAAGGCACCGAAGGTGTTTCGTTTACGTCCACATAGGGATAGGGACATGGTCATGGCAAAAAAATATAATTTATGGGGAGTCAAGAAGGTGTGCTGTGAAGGAGCCCCGACCAAGTAGAAGTGCACTCTCCTATGATTCGGCTTGCATAACGGTTTCGACAGGCCATGGAAAGGTTGAATGACTTATGGGGATTGACCCACTCAAATTCCACCATGGCGAAAGTAGTTTTGTTTTCGTAATAGAAACCAGAGGGCCAAATCCACTAAGCCACCGAGCTTCTCATTAAGCCCATTCATTTGATTTTGATACCCATGTCATAGGGGTCAGTGTGGAAGTGATGGATCGCTATTATTTAGCGGCAGTCGCCATATTGGATTGAGAATGGCATCTTCTCGGGAAACAAAACAAATCAAACCTTGACAAGTGGAACTAAATGAAAGCTTGTAAAAAGGGTGTTATACTATCTCTGCTTAATAGTGTTCGTCTACTTCTGAAATTATTCATGACACAGATTTACCGTAACTAAAATAGAGTTCATTTATCAAAACTAAACCAGGTGTGGTGTTCAGCTAATTTTCACCATAAGGTTAAATTTGGCGTTGATTTTGTTTAGCGACATATGCGTGTTAAGGTGTATAGGGGTTTTGGGGGTTCAGCTATTTGTGATGTTAAGGTGTTTTGAAATTATCACTGTTTATCTTGAGTCCGATGTTTTGCTAAGTTGGCCTTATAAGGATGTTCATCTAATTGACTTAAGTCTTGTTTAGCGATTTATGTATGTTACGCTGTATAGAGGTTTTGGAAATTTGGATGTGGTCATCTACTTTTGGTGTTGACTGCACACCAGCGATTCTGATGCACACTGATGTACACATGCATAAATACTTGCACTCATTGACTCATTAACAGACATGTACTCAATCACATGCGCTTATACTTCAAGACATTTACACAATACACACACACACACACATTGTACATGACATGACACATTTATGGTGGTGGTTGTAGTTTGCGTAGGTACTTAGTTATTGCATACAAAATATTTTTTCACGCTAAATGTATATTTTTGTTTCTGCTTTTTTTATGCACTACTACATACTTATACACATTTGATGGTGGTGGTTTTATGTTACATGTTGCTTATGGAATATTTATTAATGCTATATTTATATGATTACAAAGTTACATATAACAAGCACACCAGTGATTCTGATGTACACATCCATAAATACTTGTACTCATTGACTCATTTACAGACATGTACTCAATCACATGCACTTATACTTCAAGACATTTACACAATACACACATGCATAAATACTTGCACGCATTGACTCATTTAGAGACATGTACTCAATCACATGCACTTATACTTCAAGACAATTACACAATACACACATCTATAAATACTTGCACTCATTGACTCATTTACAGACATGTACTCAATCACATGCACTTATACCTCAAAACATTTACACACACAATACACACATCCATAAATACTTGCACTCATTGACTCATTTACAGACATGTACTCAATCACATGCACTTATACTTCAAGACATTTACACAAAATACACACAGAGTTACATAGTATATGACATGACACATTTTATGGTGGTGGTTGTAGTTTGCGTAGGTACTTATTGCATATAAAATATTTTTTCACGCTAAATGTATGTATATTTTTTATTTCTGCTTTTTTTCTGCACTACTACATACTTATACACATTTGATGGTGGTGGTTTTATGTTGCATGTTGCTTATGGAACTTTTATTAATGCTTTATTTATATGATTACAAATTAACACATTACGAGCACACCAGCGATACTTATGCACACTGATGTAACATGCATAAATACTTGCACTCATTGACTCATTTACAGACATGTACTCAATCACATGCACTTATACTTCAAGACATTTACACAATACACACATCCATAAATACTTGCACACATTTAATCATTAACAGACATGCACTCAATCACATGCGCTTATACTTCAAGACATTTACAAAATACACACAGACATGCATAGTACATGACATGACACATTTTATGGCGGTGGTTGTAGTTTGCGTAGGTACTTAGGTATTTCATACATAATATTTTTTCACGCTAAATGTATATTTTTTGTTTCTGCTTTTTTCTGCACTACTACATACTTATACACATTTTATGGTGGTGGTTTTATGTTGCATGTTGCTTATGGAACTTTTATTAATGCTTTATTTATATGATTACAAATTAACACATTCCAAGCACACCAGCAATACTGATTCACACTGATGTACACATGCATAAATACTTGCACTCATTGACTCATTTACAGACATGTACTGAATCATATGCACTTATACTTCAAGACATTTACACAATACACACATCCATAAATACTTGCACTCATTGACTCATTTTCAGACATGTACTCAATCACATGCGCTTATACTTCAAGACATTTACACAATACACACAGACACGCATAGTACATGACATGACACATTTTATGGTGGTGGTTGTAGTTTGCGTAGGTAGGTAGGTAGGTAGGTATTGCATACATAATATTTTTTCACGCTAAATGTATATTTTTTGTTTCTGCTTTTTTTCTGCACTACTACATACTTATCCACATTTGATGGTGGTGGTTTTATGTTGCATGTGGCTTATGGAACTTTTATTAATGCTTTATTTATATGATTACAAATTTACACATTACAAGCACACCAGCGATACTTATGCACACTGATGTACACATGCATAAATACTTGCACTCATTGACTCATTTACAGACATGTACTCAATCACATGCACTTATACTTCAAGACATTTACACAATACACACATCCATAAATACTTGCACTCATTGACTCATTTACAGACATTTACTCAATCACATGCACTTATACTTCAAGACATTTACACAATACACACATGCATAAATACTTGCACTCATTGACTCATTTAGAGACATGTACTCAATCACATGCACTTATACTTCAAGACATTTACACAATACACACATCCATAAATACTTGCACTCATTGACTCATTTACAGACATGTACTCAATCACACGCACTTATACTTTATGACATTTACACAATACACACATCCATAAATACTTGCACTCATTGACTCATTTACAGACATGTACTCAATCACACGCACTTGACATACTTCAAGACATTTACACAATACACACAAAGACACATAGTACATGACATGACACATTTTATGGTGGTGGTTGTAATTTGCGTAGGTACTTATTGCATAAAAACTATTTTTTCACGCTAAATGCATGTATATTTTTGGTTTCTGCTTTTTTTCTGCACTACTATATACATATACACATTTTATGGTGGCGGTTTTATGTTGCATGTTGCTTATGGAATATTTATTAATGCTATATTTATATTTGTAATCATTTAAATTTACACATTACAAACTCGCTTTGCATGTGATGTCATATATTTTTGTGCTTTTCATTTCCTTTCGTATATGCATGCTATATTGTAGTTAGTTGGGGAGCAGAAGGGATCCATACAGTAACGTTTTCTTTTTTATGTACCTACTTAAAAATTATGCATAATTTAGAACCGTTTAAAAATTTCTTCATTATTTAAATTTCACGATTTTAAGATATTTCACATTAGTAGGTATTTAGTATTTTAAATCTTATGATATAAAAGCAAAATTTGTTAATTTTTTATTATGAACAATTTCGTAGTATATGATGAACATAAGAGAATGTCACTGTATAGAGTCCCAGATGCCAACCTCACCTGCTCGTGGTGCTCCCTGCCGTATTAACCGACGAGGCTCTGGCTGCTAATCATTTTACTAACAGTTTTTTTGCAGATTATCGAATTTTAAATAAAGGGAAAATATAAGATCACATCTCATTTTTTTTTTCAGATATTTTAATTATTTTGAATTTCATAATCCACGAATACTTCAAATGTTTTAATTTAAATTACTACTTATTTCACAGTTTTGACGAGAAATATATTAAGAAAATTATATTTTTTCAGATTGACTTATTGGACAAGAGAAGCTACTTTACCAGAGAAATATTATTAAAAACTCGTGATTCAATCATTCATTTAATAAAATTATGATGATAAAATAACAAGAATCATGAATATCTATTCAATAATGAAATGGAGTTTCACAGTGAAGGTATGTAAAAATACTTTATATGTAATTATTGGTCATTTAAAACAAATATTTCAAGTAAAAGAATGCATGTGTTTCGTACACATGCATTCTTTTAGACGTTCAAACCTGTTTATTAATGTGATATGTGTATCTATATATTTATATTAAAAAATTATACCCTTTAGAAGAAATCAAGCATAATAGAAAAAAAATCCTTAATTCATTTACAATGAAAATCTTTAATTTTAAAACATACCAACAGATTGCAAACAAATCTTTAGACAGTCGATTACAAAGCTCTCAATTCAAAAACATTTATAATACCCCATGAATCATTGTAATTTTAATATAGTAAAAATAATGGCTATTCGTATCATTTCTCGTAATACTTACTTACCTTTATGTTTTCAGATGTTATCAAAATAAAAAAGGACATGTTTCAAGCGTCATCAAACAATAATACTTAATAAGGAATTTACAAAGCTCGAAAATTGTGATTATTATCCCTGAAATGAGGTAAATACCGTTTTAAAAATAATCACTTATTTGATATTTGCTTCATCAGTTATGAACTGAATACTGTTCTCTAACATTATTTTAGGATACCTATGGTTATGATTTTTTCTTAGACCACTAAAGTGCCACTCCAGCATACGGCCCACCTGATGGTAACCGGTTTACGTAGCGAGATGTAAAATATCGAAACTTTTACATTTCGAATGCATTTATAATACTGTCTGTTATTCCCGCAACTTTGTCTTTGTGAATATTTCTTTTGATCTGTATCCAGAATATATTATTGTTATTTTAAGTAGGTATATTCCCAAGATAAAAAAATCAACTACCTATTAACGATATGTTACCTGTAAACTGTTGATATGTGCTTTAGTAATAAATATCGAATTATACAAACTTTAACATTTTAGACAATGTCTTACACAATACTTAGGGTAACTTTATTTTTATTTTATAATTTTTATTAATTCAAGCAACTTTTTTACAGATTCATGTTGTCCAGTGCTGTGGTGGTGTGACTAATGCATGGCGTTTGAACAGACAATAATAGAAACAATCAAATCCAATGCAATTTTTGGCTGTCAATTTTTTCTGTTTTTTATATAAAATGTTTAGTGTTACAACTTAGAATCAAGAAATCTTATTGGAACCGTAATGTTAAAGTTTTAATTTTTTTTTATTAATTACTTATTTAATATATCAATTTAATTGAGAAAGTCTTAATAAAGTAAACATAATTGAATTAAATGAGTTAGAGTTATTATAGTAAGTTGCAACTTATTACTTAACCTATTATGGTTTAGGGTCAGAAATAGCAGTCTAATTAATGCTACAGAGCGAGTATGTTTTATGAAGTTTAAAGTAAGCAAGGAGAATAGTAGGTAAAAAAAGGTAAAAGTAAAAGGTAAGTAAAATAAAGGTTAGATATAAAGAAAAAAAATCTCTTCATAATCCACGTTATCGTGTGATTAAATTAGATATACAAGATATAAGACAAATTTTGTATTTTCAATAATTGGGTTTTAACATTTATCACAATATTAATTTTTATTCACCAAAGTTATTACGACTTAATTATCCTCCAATGAAATATATCGATTAAAATAATGACATCCCTAGTAAAAACTATTTGTATTACGTGGTATTACACGATAGCATCTCTTGATCGCGGGAATCGGCGGGAATCAAAATGTAGGGCGGGAATTGTAACGGTCGGTTTTCAGCTCTAAAGCTTTATTCCTTGTCTATGAATTTTCCAACGTCTCTTTTTTCTCAGTAACTTTTTGTTGTTGTTCATTTTCGCTATAATGGGAAGGCAAAGGAAACTAATGCCCATACAGCCATGTTTTGAGTATTTCTTTATTTCGCGCTACACCACTCGCGCCAAACACTCTTTTTTCAGTAATCTCTGCATAAAAAACAAAGACAATTTACAGACTATTTACAGATTATGAAATTGTTTTCTAGCTACCTAAGTCTGACGGCCTAGCCAAGATTCCTTTCTATAATCGCTATCGCCAAGAGGAAAATGTATGGGATTCGATATAAGCCCTCGATTGAGTTTCGATCTAAAATGTCAAATTCCATACATTTTCCATTTAGAGATAGCGATAGCGATTGTCAAATGGCATCTTGTCTAGGCCCTCTGTACTCGTATGTTTATATTGCTATTGTATAAACATACGAGTACAGCAAATTATATTTTATTTCAGATTCTCTCCATTTTTTTTTGACATTTTGTTTGTCGGATTGCAAAACATTATACTTTATATATATCGTGAAAGTTAATTAGATGCACATATTTTTTAACAAGATATGGACTGGGTCTAATTCTGGAAACACACTTTAATTCTAAATTTAAGTACAGTATATCTCTTTCTCGCATTAAGTCATAGGAAAAGATAGCAAGAATCTGTTTAGAGCTGTCAATTAAATTCAGATAGATTTCAAAGGAACCATAGACAATTTTAGACGGCATGTACGGAGGTGCCTCCTAAACACTGCATTTTAACACGTTAAGGTCGAAAATTGAACGCACCTTTTTAAATGTAATTTTTTATGACAGCCATTCTTTTCGTATTCGTTTTAAAAGAAATAAATAGACTGAACTTAAAATTAAACTCAGCATGTGTTCTCCAGAATTAGGGCCACTTGCTTCATAAACTATGGCAATTTTAAAAGGCAAGGTTCGCTCAGACACAATTTTTAATCATTTAATAATGATTGAAAATCTTGGCTTGATCGTTAAACACTCACTTTTTTAGTGATCTCGATGCTGGAGAGACAAAGAGGCGACCCTTACAGCCTTTATTACATTAACGGTTGTACGGTATTTATTACATTAATTACATTACATTGAAAAAAAAATACAGGACATAACTGACTCGTATCATGGCGATCGATATTATTATACCTACCAGTTTCCTAATTAGATTCTCTGTCTTATTGTATGCAATAAAGGCTAAAATACTAAGCCCACGATTGTACAGACGACACATTAAGCACATTAAGTGTATCAGTTGCACTACGAAAGCGGTCTTTATTACAAACGGCGTAAGGGCGGTCTCAAGGTCAAACTTTTATTCTTGATGTGATGTTGACTGTACACTTGTACTGAATTCCTAGAAAAGTACCTTATCAAAAGTACGTATTCATTTTGAGAGTAAGAAATGCACTAAACTTGAATTTGGTCTTAGCATATGTTCTTCAGAATTAGGGCCATTCTCACTCCTTAATCCTCATTCTCTATGAAGTAATTGAGACATAAGACTTAGCTTCCGCCTGACAAATTGAGATATACAAGACCTTCATTTACATGCTACATACAATAGAAGAATGCGTAGCACCAGGATTTCAATGAAACCTCTGCAGAATTAAAGAAAATATGTAAAATATGGCCGTATGGGCATCAGTTCCCCTTGTCTTCTGTGTAAAAGAGGGAAGTCAAAAACTGTTGTCTTAGTCTGTAAACCACATATTCTCTTTTTTCCCTCTCTCTCACTCTCTCTCTCTCTATAATCTATGTTCTTTCTCGATAAGTAAAGTAATGGCTAAATGTTCATAGAAATCAAGCCTTAATGATTGAAAAAAAATTTTAGAGTGTTTGGCAGGATTTGGTGATCTTGACTGACAGTCAAGATTTTTATTACAATAATTAAAAATTGTGTTATAGAAGTGGTGTTATTTTATAAACCAAGTGTTTTTGTTGACGTGCAACTAAAAGATTATTTGAATAAAAGATTATGGTGTGAAATACGATGAGATTTTTTTTGTGGTTATCAAACTCATCAAGAAGCACATAAAGCACATTTAATGCAATATGTGAAGAAATAAAGAAATACTGAAGACAAGGCTGTATGGGCATTAGTTCCCTTTGCCTTCCCTTTATAGGGAGAATTGAGAAAAAAAATCTCTTTCTTCCTCTATCTTTCTAATCTGTGTTCTTTCTTTACTTTACGGAGTAATTGATACGTAAATAATAGAAATCAAGGTTTAATATTTGAAAAAAAAAGAAACAAAACTTTGACAGCTATTTTGCTTCGGTCTAAACAAACAATCGAAACTATTTCGAAACCATGTTAGAATCAGATTTGGAGAAAAGTTTATTTGTCCTCATTCATGAATTCATGATATCAAACACTATACCCAAATTACCCAATTGACAATTCAATGATGACGGATGCTTTAGCGCAGAAAAATCTACTTCATAACGTCATGACTCAGGTCATACTATTCAACTGTTCTCCAGGGTTGATCCAATGGTTATTTTGAATCAACAATTGGTTATCATCAAATATGTATAGTAAGTTTTTATATACTTAATATATATTCAAGTCAAGTTATTTCTTACACTTAAGAAAACTATATGCTATCTACACTGAGTTTTTCACTAACGAATAAAATCAGCTGTAAGAAAATATCTACCAATTATGTTTGTCTATTATTAGGAACAATTGTTATTTATTTGGTTAATCATTCCTTATAAAAGCAGGTTAGTTTATTTATTTAGTGGATAGGCAAATCTAAACAACCTAAGATGAGTCCTAGTCCAATTCCAGTTCTAGATTTTTCCTTAATATAGACTGATGATCTGCTGACATTAATAAATATAATTAAATTTTTCAGATTGACTGAAGAAGATTACCTACTTTAGATAGTAAAGATTTAGTTTCATCAAGACTAAGTGATCGCACATGCCGTGCCTGTTGGATGTATTATATTAATCAAGCTGTTATGAAGATGTAGACGAAACAAATATTTATAAAATGTTAAAATTTCTGGTGATTTACATGAATTTCCAGGAATTCCAGACCGTCCCAGAAGTCCAAACATGGAACTATACAATTCAGGACAAATTATCTGTAGCTAACTCCAGCAACTGTTATAGATAAGTTCGTGGTTAGGGAAGATGTTGAATAAATACCTATGTTCTGAATATGTATTTTTAATTACATTATATTTGTTACCCATAGTTAATTATTTATAATGAAATTGTTTCAGTAAATAACTGTCTCATAAGCTATTGTCACACACACAAACAAAAAAATTTTATACATATATTTTATTACAGGTGTATAAGGTATAAGGAGTTATTTTAAATAAAGCATTTAATAATTTGCAGACTAATGTTACTGTAATAAATTAATGTTTATTTTTTTTTGTGGATTAGTTACCTACATAATCTATTTACAAGATTAATGAAAGCTGCAAAAAAAAATGCTGTTTTATTCAAATTTTCAAATTAATTCAGTTATAGTGTAGGTATGAAGTAGACGTTTTTTTTCGCCATTTCGGAGTTGCTTCTTAGAAGTGGTTGCTAATAATAGGATTTTCAAATTGTTTTGAGATTACTAATATTTTACAAATAACCTCTCTTAAACATATCTTTACCTACCTACCGAGTACCTACAAAACAAAATCGCTTCGCCTATCTGTACCTACGCTGAGATCTTTTAGACTACGGTCAAATGACATTCAAAGGAGCTAAATCAACAGCACTACGAATCTGGTTTATACAAAAACATTTGATACCCATGTCAATGGCGAATGAAATTCATGATTTCGTTTCATTTGATACCCATGTCGATGTGGTTGTAAATGCTATCGGAACCCGCCATGTTGAGTCGTTATCAAATTAGATTTATATTTTTAAACTTAATCTACTATCACTTGACGTAATCTACTCAGTGAAACCTTTCATAGGTACCTACGACACCCATGTCAGTGTGTCACAATATCTAACCTAACCTAACTTGCAGTTATCTACTATAACGTTTTTCTCAGTTCAGTTTAATGTTTGTCTGTGGTCTCAATATCTAACCTAACCTAACCTAAAGTTATTTAATTTACCTTTTTGCTTAGTTCAGATTAATGTTTGTGTGTGGTCATAATATCTAAGCTAACGTAACCTACAATTATATACCTACTATAAGTTTTTCTCTGTTCAGTTTGATGTTTGTGTGTGGTCACAAACCAACAAACCAACAAACCCGTCAACCCGCGAACCCGCGAACGCGCGAACCTGCGAACCTGCGAACCCGCGAACTCGCGAACCCGTAAACCCGCGAACACGCCAACCAACAAACCCGCGAACCCGCTAACCCGCGCACGTGCGAACCCGCTAACCCACGCACGTGCGAACCCGCGAACCCACAAACCCACGAACCTGCAAACCAATAAACCCGCTAACCCGCAAACCGCAAACTGAACCGAACCGATCCAAACAACAAACCCGCAAACCCGCCAACCCGCGAACTGAACTGAACCGAACCAACCAACCAACAAACCCGCGAACCCGCAAACCCGCCAACGCGCCAACCCGCGAACTGAACCGAACCGAACCATTCAACCAACAAACCCGCGAACCTGCGAATCCGCAAACCAGCGAACTGAACCGAACTGAACCAACCTACCAATAAACCCGCGAACCCGCCAACCCGCAAACCCGCGAACTGAACCGAACCGAACCAACCAATCAACAAATCCGCAAACCCGCGAACCTACCAACCCGCCAACCCGCCAACCCGCAAAGCCGCGAACCCGCAAACCCGCCAACCCGCGAACTGAACCGAACCGAACCAACCAACCAACAAACCCGCCAACCCGCGAATGAACCGAACCGAACCGAACAAACCAACCAACAAACCCGCGAAGCCGCCAACCCGCGAACTGAACCGAATCGAACCCCCGTCGCTCACTCACGTTGTCAGACGGACAAAGTTTTGTTTTGATGAAGTGAAAATGTGGCAAACAAATCATCTGGCAAGTGAATGTCGGTGCAAGGACTAACTATATCCGCCATGTTAAATTTATAATGAAGTTAATATTTTCCATTTACGATATCCTTTCATTTGATACCCATGTCGGTTGGGTTGAAATACTAATGGAATCCACCATGGTGAATGGCCGCCATATTTGATTTCTATTAAAATATTATCTTCAATTGTAATTTGCTCGGCGTGCCCTTTCATTTGATATCCATGTCGGTGGGGCGCAAAGACTAATGGGATCCGCCATCTTGAATCGCCGCCATATTTGATTTCTATTCAAATATTATCTTTAATCGTAATTTGCTCGGCGAGCCCTTTTATATGATACCCATGTCGTTGGGGTTCAAAGCCGAATAGAATACGCCATCTTGAATCTCCGCCATATTTGATTGTATTGGATTTTTTTGTTAAATCGTAATCTGCTCGGCTTATTTAATATCCATGTGGGTGGGGTGCAAGGAATAATGGAATCCGCCATTTTGTATTTACATTGTGAAGGGGGTTGCCACTAATCAATATGTTAAAGAATCAAAATTTTGCATATTTTAACAATTCAACGTAATCTGCTCAGCGAGCCCTTTCATTTGATACCCATGTCGGTGGGGTGCAAAGAATAATGGAATCCGCCAACTTAAATCGCCGCCATATTTGATTTCTATTGAAATATTATCTTTAATCGTAATTTGCTCGGCGAGCCCTTTTATATGATACCCATGTCGTTGGGGTTCAAAGCCGAATGGAATACGCCATCTTGAATCTCCGCCATATTTGATTGTGTTGGATTTTTTTTGTTAAATCGTAATCAGCTCGGCGAGCCCTTTTATTTAATATCCATGTCGGTGGGGTGCAAGGAATAATGGAATCCGCCATTTTGTATTTACATTGTGAAGGGGGTTGCCACTAATCAATATGTTAAAGAATCAAAATCTCAACATTTTATGAAAATATTGCATATTTTAACAATTCAACGTAATCTGCTCAGCGAGCCCTTTCATTAGATACCCATGTCGGTGGAGTTGAAAGACTAATGGAATCCGCCATCTTGAATCACCGCCATATTTGATTTTATTAATGTTTTGTCTTGAATCGTAATTTGCTCGGCGAGCCCTTTCATTTGATACCCATGTCGGTGGGGTGCAAAGACTAATGGAATCCACCATCTTGAATCGCCGCCATATTTGATTTCTATTAAAATATTATCTTTAATTGTAATTTGCTCGGCGTGCCCTCTCATTTGATATCCATGTCGGTGGGGCGCAAAGACTAATGGAATCCGCCATCTTAAATCGCGGCCATATTTGATTTCTATTGAAATATTATCTTTAATCGTAATTTACTCGGCGAGCCCTTTCATTTGATATCCATGTCGGTGGGGTGCAAAGACTAATGGAATCCACCATCTTGAATCGCCGCCATATTTGATTTCTATTAAAATATTATCTTTAATTGTAATTTGCTCGGCGTGCCCTCTCATTTGATATCCATGTCGGTGGGGCGCAAAGACTAATGGAATCCGCCATCTTAAATCGCGGCCATATTTGATTTCTATTGAAATATTATCTTTAATCGTAATTTGCTCGGCGAGCCCTTTTATATGATACCCATGTCGGTGGGGTTCAAAGCCAAATGGAATACGCCATCTTGAATCTCCGCCATATTTGATGGTATGGGTTTTTTTTGTTAAATCGTAATCTGCTCGGCGAGCCCTTTTATTTAATATCCATGTCGGTGGGGTGCAAGGAATAATGGAATCCAATGGAATGGAATGGAATGGAACCAACAAACCAACAAACCAACAAACCAACAAACCAACAAACCAACAAACCAACAAACCAACAAACCAACAAACCAACAAACCAACAAACCAACAAACCAACAAACCAACAAACCAACAAACCAACAAACCAACAAACCAACAAACCAACAAACCAACAAACCAACAAACCAACAAACCAACATACCAACATACCAACAAACCAACAAACCAACAAACCCGCGAACCCGCGAAACCGCAAACCAACAAACTAACAAACCAACAAACCCGCGAACCCGCGAACCTTCGAACCCGCGAACACGCGAACCCGCGAACCCGCGAACCTTCAAACCCGTTCAGTATCATGTGAAAGGGCTCGCTGAGTAAATAATACAAGATGGCGGATTTCGTTAGTGTTCACACCTCTCCGACATGGGTATCAAATGAAAGGGCTCGCCGAGTACATTCCGTTAAGTGATACTAAACAAAATTAAATCCAATATGGCGGCGATTAAAGATGGCGGACTCCCTTAGTCTCTACTACCACATCGACATGGGTATCAAATGAAAGCAAATCATGAGTAGACCAACTAAACCCCAACAAAAATCCAATATGGCGGATTTCCTTGATCGCCAAAAGCCGTTCGAGGCACAAGTGCAAATAAATGCAACGAATTTCTCCTTGACAAATTTAAACTTTTAAAAAGGCAAAATCACGAAAACAAAACTGTAAAGTCTCCTTACCACCACCACCACCAGCAAAGGATAACCCTCCGCGGGCTGCTCGCAGCCCGCGGCAGCCACGGACAGCTAGTATATATATATTATATAAAGCTAAACTACCTATATTATATAAAGCTAAACTACCACTCACTCACTGACTGACTCACCCAGGGCTTTTTTCGAGTGGATCGAGTTTGAGTTTGCCCAAGTGATGTATGGGTGAGTTGTACTACTTTTTGATTCGAGTTGGGATCGGTGGTGAGTGGTTTCATTTTCCAAGATGGCGCCGAACGCGAGCGATTTGAAAATTTCAACTTTTTCCTGGGCCGGCCTATCCTCCCCAAACTCGGTGGGCTCGTAGGCGGCATGGGTGTGATTACTTTGAAAAAGTCGCCATCTTGTAAAACAAAATGGCCGCGGCGCCATCTTGGATTTTGTGGCGTCTTTTTCGAAAGATCGCCACGGGCTCCGCGGGCGGCCGATTTGCTCGATTTTTTCGACAACTCGTCGCAATCATAGTCTACTTTGACAAAATGGCGGCGCCGGCTCGAAATACAAGATGGCGGCGGCGCCGGCGGCCATTTTGTGCGGCCGAGTGAAAAACGCAATTTTCGCCGGCGATTTTGACCGACACGGAGGCGTCTGAGCGGGACGGCAAGTACTGGGGCCAGATAGAACTCGGTGGGGAGTGTTGCCATGTGAAAAAAATTTTCCCCATTTTCGGGTAGTTTTCCCCGTTTTCAGGGAAAAGTGATTGCGGCGCACCCAGGTGTTGCTCGGCGAAAATTGCGATACCCCCCGATGGAGGGGCGGCCGGGAACAACTTTGGGCAAAATTTGTCCCGATCGACTGGCAACACTGGCCGCGGTGGGAAAAAGAATTTTTTCGAAAAAGGGTTCCATAAACCAAAATGTCCAGGTCTCTGGGTGACCAGAGGGAAAAAAGTGGCAATGGGGTGCTGCGGGGTATATAGCTGGCACCTCAGGAAAAATCTGAAACCATGAAAAACCAAGATGGCAGCGGCGCTGGCGGCCATTTTGTAAAAAGTTGCAATTTTGGAAATTTTCAATTAGATTTTCCGCCCATATGGCAACACTCGACTCGGTCAACGTGTACTGAGCGGTCAAGCGTCTATCTGAGGTGTGTTGCCACGTGCAAAAATTTTCCCCGTTTCTGGGGTAATTTGCAAGATTTACCCCAAAAAGCAAAAAAAATGAAATACGCGTTTCTTTGACAAAACAAACACGTGGTGCCCTTGATTTTGCTCTTCCGAATGACATTTGGCCATTTTTGTCGTGGTCGACTGGCAACACTGCGAGCTATGGGAGACACAATTTTGGACCCCCATTTTTCACTTTGGCTTGCCATAGCGCGGCTCGGTTTTACCCTAGGTGGCAGTTTGAGACTTTTTTGGATTCGCTAGACGTTTGGCTAATCATTGTGGGTAGCCAGTGTTGCCAGGCTCTCACGACGGATGTGCTGGCGGCCATTAAGGGAGGGGAGGGAATTTCAAAAAAAGTTTCAACTTTAATTTCAGCCCTGTTTTAGACATTTTTTCGCAAATAGTCACCAGACATAATTGGTCACCAATTGTGAGTAGTGTTGCCAGCTGCAAAAATTATTGCATTATATCGAGTATTTCACGAGATGCGGTGAAAAATGCTATTTTCGTAAGTATTCAATTTCGGAAGAAAATTCTTTACTGAAATGATAAAAGAAGACATGTTTTTGCCATTATTCCTTTTTTGACTTGAAAATGTGGCAACACTGGCACTTACAGAGATTTGCCTCTGCCATAGTAAATGTATGGGGAATCTTCCTTCTTCATACATTTAGTATGGAAAGTTGTTCAAGTATGAAAATTTTTGTCAATTGTTTTTTTTTTGAAGAAGTCGATTAGTGGCAATACTGTTCATGAGGTAAATTCAATATGGCGGAATTCCAAGATGGCGGATTCCATTAGTCTTTGCACCCCACTGACATGGGTATCAAATGAAAGGGCTCGCCGAGCAGATTACGTTGAATTATTTAAGTATGCAAAATTTTCATCAAATGCTGAGATTTTGATTTCTTAACATATTGATTAGTGGCAACCCCCTTCACAATGCAAATACAAAATGGCGAATTACATTTTTCTTTGCGCCCCACCGACATGGGTAGTAAATGAAATGGCTCGTCGAGCTAATTACGATTAAAAGCAATAATTTAGTAAAAATCAAATATGGCGGCGATTCAAGATGGCGGATTCCATTAATCTTTCAACCCCACCGACATGGGTATCAAATGAAAGGGCTCGCTGAGCAGATTATGATTTAAGACAAAATATCAATAAAAATCAAATATGACGGCGATTCAAGATGGCGGAATCCATTAGTCTTTGCACCCCCCCGACATGGGTATCAAATGAAAGGGCTCAATGAGCAAATTACGTTTAAGGACAAAATATCATTAAAAATCAAATATGGTGGCGATTCAAGATGGTGGATTCCATTAGTCTTTGCACCCCCCGAAATGGGTATCAAATGAAAGGGCTCGCTGAGCAGATTACGATGTTAGACAAAATTTCAATAAAATCAAATATGGCGGAGATTCAAGGTGGCGGATTCCATTAGTCTTTCAACCCCACCGACATGGGTATCAAATGAAAGGCCTCGCCGAGCAGTCGACGATAAAAGACAAAATTTCAGTAAAAAACAAATATGGCGGCGATTTAAGATGGCGGATTCCGTTAACTTTATAACCTCATTGACATGGGTATCAAATGAAAGGATATCGTAAATGGAAAATTTCAACGTCATTATAAATTCAATATGGCGTATTTAGTAAGTCTTTACACCCCACCGACATTCACTTGCCAGATGATTTGTTTGCAATACTTTCACTTTAGCAAAACACAATTTTGTCCGTCTGACTAGATGAATGGGAGACTGGGGGGCCGGGTGGAGGAAGCCCCCCGTAAGGAAAAAAAACTTAGAGTATATAAATATAGGTTAGGTTAGGTTAGATATTGTGACCACACACAAGAAAAAACTTATATTATGGTAATACCTGTTGTTCGCTTGTTGGTTTGATTGTTGGTTTGTTGGTTTGTTGGTTTGTTGGTTTGTTGGTTTGTTGTTTTGTTGGTTTGTTGGTTTGTTGGTTTGTTGGTTTGTTGGTTTGTTGGTTTGTTGGTTTGTTGGTTTGTTGGTTTGTTGGTTTGTTGGTTTGTTGGTATGTTGGTTTGTTTGGTTTGGTTTGCGGTTTCGCGGGTTCGCGGGTTTGTTGGTTTGTTGGTTTGTTGGTTCGCGGGTTCGCAGGTTCGTGGGATCGCGGGTTCGCGGTACGCGGATTTGCGGGTTCGCGGGTTCGCGGGTTCGAAGGTTCGCGGGTTCGCGGGTTCGTTAGTTTGTTGGTTTGCGGTTACGCGGGTCTGTGAGTTCGCGGGTTTGCGGGTTTGTTCGTTTGTTGGTTTGTCGGTTTGCGGGTTCGCACGTGCGCGGGTTAGCGGGTTAGCACGTGCGTGGGTTAGTGGGTTCGCGGGTTTGTAGGTTTGTTGGTTTGTTGGTTTGTTGGTTTGTTGGTTTGTTGGTTTGTTGGTTTGTTGGTTTGTTGGTTTGCGGGTTCGCGGGCTCGCGGGTTCGCGGGTTTGTTGGTTTGTTAATTTGTTGGTTTGTTGGTTTGTTGGTTTGTTGGTTTGTTGGTTTGTTGGTTTGTTGGTGTGTTGGTTTGTTGGTTTGTTGGTTTGTTGTCTTGTTGTCTTGTTGGTTTGTTGGTTTGCTGGTTTGCTGGTTTGCTGGTTTGTTGGTTTGCTGATTTGCTGGTTTGCTGGTTTGTTGGTTTGTTGGTTTGTTGGTTTGTTGGTTTGTTGGTTTGTTGGTTTGTTGGTTTGTTGGTTTGTTGGTTTGTTGGTTTGTTGGTTTGTTGGTTTGTTGGTTTGTTGGTTTGTTGGTTTGTTGGTTTGTTGGTTTGTTGGTTTGCGGGTTCGCGGGTTCGCGGGTTCGCGGTTTCGCGGGTTTGCGGGTTCGCGGGTTCGCGGGTTTGTTGGTTGGTTGGTTTGGTTCGGTTCATTTCGCGGGTTTGCGGGTTGGCGGGTTCGCGGGTTCGCGAGTTTGTTGGTTGGTTGGTTGGTTCGGTTTGGTTCAGTTCGCGGGTTTGTGGGTTGGCGGGTTCGCAGGTTCGCGGGTTGGCGGGTTCGCGGGTTGGCGGGTTCGCGGGTTGGCGGGTTGGCGGGTTTGCCGGTTTGTTGGTTGGTTCGGTTCGGTTCATTTCGCGGGTTTGTGGGTTGGCGGGTTCGCGGGTTGGCGGGTTCGCGGGTTGGCGGGTTCGCGAGTTTGTTGGTTGGTTGGTTGGTTCGGTTTGGTTCAGTTCGCGGGTTTGTGGGTTGGCGGGTTCGCAGGTTCGCGGGTTGGCGGGTTCGCGGGTTGGCGGGTTCGCGGGTTGGCGGGTTGGCGGGTTTGCCGGTTTGTTGGTTGGTTCGGTTCGGTTCATTTCGCGGGTTTGTGGGTTGGCGGGTTCGCGGGTTGGCGGGTTCGCGGGTTGGCGGGTTCGCGGTTTCGCGGGTTTGCGGGTTCGCGGGTTTGTTGGTTTGCAGTTTCGCGGGTTTGCGGATTCGTGGTTTGGCGGATTCGCGGTTCGCGTGTTCGCGGGTTTTTTGGTTGGTTGGTTGGTTGGTTGGTTGGTTGGTTGGTTGGTTTGTTGGTTTGTTGGTTTGTTGGTTTGTTGGTTTGTTGGTTTGTTGGTTTGTTGGTTTGCGTATTCGCGGTTCGCGGGTTCGCGGGTTCGCGAGTTTTTTGGTTGGTTGTTTGGTTGGTTGGTTAGTTGGTTCGGTTCAGTTCAGTTTTTGGGTTTGCAGCTTGGCGGGTTCGTGGGTTTGTTGGTTGGTTGGTTCGTCTCGGCTCAGTTCGCGGGTTTGCGGGTTGGCGGGTTCGCGGGTTTGTTGTTTGGTTGGTTCGGTTTAGTTCGCGGGTTTGCGGGTTGGTGGGTTGGCGGGTTCGCGGGTTTGTTGGTTGGTTGGTTTGGTTCGGTTTATTTCGCGGGTTTGCGGGTTGGCGGGTTCGCGGGTTCGCGGGTTCGCGGGTTTGTTGGTTGGTTGGTTCGGTTCGGTTTATTTCGCGGGTTTTTGCGGGTTCGCGGGTTTGTAGGTTAGTTGGTTAGTAGGTTTGTTGGTTAGTTGGTTTGTTGGTTTGTTGGTTTGTTGGTTTGTTGGCTTGTTGGTTTGTTGGTTTGTTGGTTTGTTGGTTTGTTGGTTTGTTGGTTTGTAGGTTTGTTGGTTAGTTGGTTAGTTGGTTTGTTGGTTTGCGGGTTCGTGGTTTCGTGATTTCGCGGGTTTGCGGGTTCGCGGGTTTGTTGGTTTGCGGGTTCGCACGTGCGCGGGTTAGCGGGTTCGCACGTGCGTGGGTTAGCGGGTTCGTAGGTTTGTTGGTTTGTTGGTTTGTTGGTTTGTTGGTTTGTTGGTTTGTTGGTTTGTTGGTTTGTTGGTTTGTTGGTTTGTTGGTTTGTTGGTTTGTTGGTTTGTTGGTTTGTTGGTTTGTTGGTTTGTTGGTTTGTTGGTTTGTTGGTTTGTTGGTTTGTTGGTTTGTTGGTTTGTTGGTTTGTTGGTTTGTTGGTTTGTTGGTTTGTTGGTTTGTTGGTTTGTTGGTTTGTTGGTTTGTTGGTTTGTTGGTTTGTTGGTTTGTTGGTTTGTTGGTTTGTTGGTTTGTTGGTTTGTTGGTTTGTTGGTTTGTTGGTTTGTTGGTTTGTTGGTTTGTTGGTTTGTTGGTTTGTTGGTTTGTTGGTTTGTTGGTTTGTTGTTTTGTTGGTTTGTTGGTTTGTTGGTTTGTTGGTTTGTTGGTTTGTTGGTTTGTTGGTTTGTTGGTTTGTTGGTTTGTTGGTTTGTTGGTTTGTTGGTTTGTTGGTTTGTTGGTTTGTTGGTTTGTTGGTTTGTTGGTTTGTTGGTTTGTTGGTTTGTTGGTTTGTTGGTTTGTTGGTTTGTTGGTTTGTTGGCTTGTTGGTTTGCGGGTTCGCGGGTTCGCGGTTTCGCGGGTTCGCGGGTTTGTTGGTTTGTTGGTTTGTTGGTTTGGTGGTTTGTTGGTTTGGTGGTTTGTTGGTTTGTTAACATTTTAAAATAAATCTAATATGGCGGCGATTAAAGATAACGAATTATGTTTACTTTATAACCCCACCGATATGGGTATCAAATGAAAGGGCTCGCCGAGTACATAACGTTGAGTGATACTAAACAAAATTAAATGCAATATGGCGGCGATTAAAGATGGCGGACTCCCTTAGTCTCTACTACCCCATCGACATGGGTATCAAATGAAAGCAAATGATGAGTAGACCATCTTAACCCCAACAAAAATCCAATATGGCGGATTTCCTTGATTGCCAAAAGCCGTTAGAGAAACAAGTGCAAATTAAAGCAATGAATTTCACCTTGACTTATTTAAACTTTTGAAAAAGGCAAAATCACGAAAACAAAACTGTAAAGTCTCCTTACCACCACCACCAGCAAAGGATAACCCTCCGCGGGCTGCTCGCAGCCCGCGGCAGCCACGGACAGCTAGTATATATTATATAAAGCTAAACTACCATATATTATATAAAGCTAAACTACCACTGACTGACTCACTGACTCACCCAGGCCTTTTTTCGGGTGGATCGAGTTTGAGTATGACAAAGTGATGTATGGGTGAGTTGTACTACTTTTTGATTCGAGTTGGGATCGGTGGTGAGTGGTTTCATTTTCCAAGATGGCGTCGAGCGCGAGCGATTTGAAAATTTCAACTTTTTCCTGGGCCGGCCTATCCTCCCCAAACTCGGTGGGCTCGTAGGCGGCATGGGTGTGATTACTTTGAAAAAGTCGCCATCTTGAAAAACAAAATGGCCGCGGCGCCATCTTGGATTTTGTGGGGTCGTTTTCGAAAGATCGCCACGGGCTCCGCGGGCGGCCGATTTGCTCGGTTTTTTCGACAACTCGTCGCAATCATAGCCTACTTTAACAAAATGGCGGCGCCGGCTCGAAATACAAGATGGCGGCGGCGCCGGCGGCCATAGAGTGCGGCCGAGTGAAAAACGCAATTTTCGCTGGCGATTTCGACCGACACGGAGGCGTCTGAGCGGGATGGCAAGTACTGGGGCCAGGTAGAACTCGGTGGGCAGTGTTGCCATGTGAAAAAAAATTTCCCCATTTTCGGGTAGTTTTCCCCATTTTTAGGGAAAAGTGATTGCGGCGCACTCAGGTGTTGCTCGGCAAAAATTGCGGTACCCCCCGATGGAGGGGCGGCCGGGAACGACTTTGGGCAAAATTTGTCCTGATCGACTGGCAACACTGGCCGCGGCGGGGAAAAGAATTTTTTCGAAAAAGGGTTCCATAAACAAAAATGTCCAGGTGTCTGGGTGACCAGGGGGAAAAAAGTGACAATGGGGAGTTTCGGGTTATATAGCTGGCATCTCAGGAAAACTCCAAGACCATGAAAAACCAAGATGGCGGCGGCGCTGGCGGCCATTTTGTAAAAAGTTGCAATTTTGGAAATTTTTAACCCGACTTTTCGCCCAAATGGCAACACTGGACTCGGTCGACGTGTACTGGGTGGTCACGCCTCTCTATGAGGTGTGTTGCCACGTGCAAAAATTTTCCCCGTTTCTGGGGTAATTTGCGAGATTTACCCCAAAAACCGAAAAAAAAGAAATACGCGGTTTTTTGACAAACCAAACACGTGGTGCCCTTGATTTTGCTCCTCCAAATGACATTTGACCATTTTTGACGTGATCGACTGGCAACACTGCGAGCTACGGGAGACACAATTTCGGACCCCCATTTTTCACTTTGGCTTGCCATAGCGCGGCTCGGTTTTACCCTAGGCGGCAGTTTGAGACTTTTTTGGATGCGCTAGACGTTTGACTACTCACTATTGGTAGCCAGTGTTGCCAGGCTCTCACGACGGATGTGCTGGCGGCCATTAAGGGAGGAGAGGGAATTTCAAAAAAAGTTTCAATCTTCTTTTCAACCCTCTTTTAGGCATTTCTTTGCAAACAGTCATAGGACATAGTTTGTCACTATTTGGGAGTAGTGTTGCCTGCTGCAAAAATTATTGCATTATTTCGAATATTTCACGAGATGCGGTGAAAAATGCCATTTTCGTGAGTATTCAATTTAGGAAGAAAACTCTTTACAGGAATGATAAAAGAAGACATCTTTTTTGCCATTATTCTTTTTTTGACTCGAAAATGTGGCAACACTGACACTAACAGAGAACTGCCTCTGCCATAGTAAATGTATGGGGAATCTTCTGTGAAGCTTCCTTCTTCATACATTTAGTATGAAAAGTTGTTAAAGTATGAAAATTTTGGTCAATTGTTTTTTTTTTTTGAAGAAGTCGATTAGTGGCAATACTGTTCATGAGGTAAATTCAATATGGCGGAATTCCAAGATGGCGGATTCCATTAGTTTTTGCACCCCACTGACATGGGTATCAAATGAAAGGGCTCGCCGAGCAGATTACGTTGAATTATTTAAGTATGCAAAATTTTCATCAAATGTTGAGATTTTGATTTTTTAACATATTGATTAGTGGCAACCCCCTTCACAATGTAAATACAAAATTGCGAATTTCATTATTATTTGCACCCCACCGACATGGGTATTAAATGAAATGGCTCGCCGAGCTAATTACGATTAAAAGCAATATTTTCGTAAAAATCAAATATGGCGGCGTTTCAAGATGGCGGATTCCATTAATCTTTCAATCCCACCGATATGGGTATCAAATGAAAGGGCTCGCTGGGCAGATTACGATTTGAGATAAAATATCAATAAAAATCAAATATGGCGGCGATTCAAGATGGCGGAATCCATTAGTCTTTGCACCCCCCCCGACATGGGTATCAAATGAAAGGCCTCGCTGAGCAGATTACGATGTAAGACAAAATTTCAATAAAATCAAATATGGCGGAGATTCAAGGTGGCAGAATCCATTAGTATTTCAACCCCACCGACATGGGTATCAAATGAAAGGGCTCGCCGAGCAGTCGACGATTAAAGACAAAATTTCAGTAAAAATCAAATATGGCGGCGATTTAAGATGGCGGATTCCGTTAACTTTATAACTTCATTGACATGGGTATCAAATGAAAGGGCTCGCCGAGCAGTCGACGATTAAAGACAAAATTTCAGTAAAAAACAAATATGGCGGCGATTTAAGATGGCAGATTCCGTTAACTTTATAACCTCATTGACATGGGTTCATGGGTATCAAATGAAAGGATATCGTAAATGGAAAATTTTAACGTCATTATAAATTCAATATGGCGTATTTAGTAAGTCTTTACACCCCACCGACATTCACTTGCCAGATGATTTGTTTGCAATACTTTCACTTTAGCAAAACACAATTTTGTCCGTCTGACTAGATGAATGGGAGACGGTGGGGCCGGGTGAAGGAAGCCCTCCGTAAGAAAAAAAAAAACTTAGAGTATATAAATATAGGTTAGGTTAGGTTAGATATTGTGACCACACACAAGAAAAAACTTATATTATAGTAATACCTGTTGTTCGCTTGTTGGTTTGTTTGTTGGTTTATTAGTTTGTTGGTTTGTTGGTTTGTTGGTTTGTTGGTTTGTTGGTTTGTTGGTTTGTTGGTTTGTTGGTTTGTTGGTTGTTGGTTTGTTGGTTTGTTGGTTTGTTGGTTTGTTGGTTTGTTGGTTTGTTGGTTTGTTGGTTTGTTAGTTTGTTGGTTTGTAGGTCTGCGGGTTTGCAGGTTCGCGGGTTTGTTCGTTTGTTGGTTTATTGGTTTGCGAGTTCGCGGGTTCGCGGGTTCGCGGTTTCGCGGGTTTGTGGGTTCGCGGGTTTGTTGGTTTGCGGGTTCGCACGTGCGTGGGTTAGCGGGTTCGCGGGTTTGTAGGTGTGTTGGTTAATAGGATTGTTGGTTTGTTGGTTCGCGGGTTCGCGGGTTCGCGGGTTTGTTGGTTTGTTGGTTTGTTGGTTCGTGGGTTCGCGGGTTCGCGGGTTCGCGGGTTCGCGGGTTCGCGGGTTCGCGGGTTCGCGGGTTCGCGGTTTCGCGGGTTCGCACGTGCGCGGGTTAGCGGGTTCGCACGTGCGTGGGTTAGCGAGTTTGTTGGTTTGTTTGTTTGTTGATTTGTTGTTTTGCGGGTTCGCGGTTTCGCGGGTTTGCGGGTTTGCGGGTTTGTTGGTTTGTTGGTTTTTTGGTATGTTGGTTTGTTGGTTTGTTGGTTTGTTGGTTTGTTGGTTTGTTGGTTTGTTGGTTTGTTGGTTTGTTGGTTTGTTGGTTTGTTGGTTTGTTGGTTTGTTGGTTCGTGGGTTCGCGGGTTCGCGGGTTCGCACGTGCGCGGGTTAGCGGGTTCGCACGTGCGTGGGTTAGCGGGTTTGTTGTATTGTTTGTTTGTTGATTTGTTGTTTTGTTGGTTTGAGGGTTTGTTGGTTTGTTGGTTCGCGGGTTCGCGGGTTTGCGGGTTCGCGGGTTCGCGGGTTCGCGGGTTTGTTGGTTTGTTAGTTTGTTAGTTTGTTGGTTTGCGGTTTGCGGGTTCGCGGTTTGGCGGGTTCGCACGTGCGCGGGTTAGCGGGTTCGCACGTGCGTGGGTTAGCGGGTTTGTTGGTTTGTTTGTTTGATGATTTGTTGGTTGGTTGTTTGGTTTGAGGGTTTGTTGGTTTGTTGGTTTGTTGGTTTTTTTGGTTTGTTGGTTTGTTGGTTTGTTGGTTTGTTGGTTTGCGGTTTGCGGGTTCGCGGGTTCGCGGGTTCGCACGTGCGCGGGTTAGCGGGTTCGCACGTGCGTGGGTTAGCGGGTTTGTTGGTTTGTTTGTTTTGCAAATAAAATGATTATTATTGTTGATTTGTTGGTTTGTTGGTTTGAGGGTTTGTTGGTTTGTTGGTTTGTTGGTTTGTTGGTTTGTTGGTTTGTTGGTTTGTTGGTTTGTTGGTTTGTTGGTTTGTTGGTTCGTTGGTTTGTCGGATTGTTGGTTTTTCCTGTTTGTTGGTTGGTTGGTTTGTTGGTTTGTTGGTTTGTTGGTTTGTTGGTTTGTTGGTTTGTAGGTTTGTTGGTTTGTTGGTTTGTTAGTTTGTTGGTTTGTTAACATTTTAAAATAAATACAATATGGCGGCGATTAAAGATAACGAATTCTGTTTACTTTATAACCCCACCGACATGGGTATCAAATGAAAGGGCTCGCCGAGTACATAACGTCAAGTGATACTAAACAAAATTAAATCCAATATGGCGGCGATGAAAGATGGCGGACTCCCTTAGTCTCTACTACCCCATCGACATGGGTATCAAATGAAAGCAAATGATGAGTAGACCATCTTAACCCCAACAAAAATCCGATATGGCGGATTTCCTTGATCGCCAAAAGCCGTTCGAGGAACATGTGCAAATTAATGCAATGAATTTCACCTTGACATATTTAAACTTTTGAAAAAGGCAAAATCACGAAAACAAAACTGAAAAAGTCACATTGCCACCACCACCACCAGCAAAGGATAACCCTCCGCGGGCTGCTCGCAGCCCGCGGCAGCCAAGGACAGCTAGTATAATATATAAAGCTAAACTACCACTGACTGACTCACTGACTCACCCAGGCCTTTTTTCGGGTGGATCGAGTTTGAGTATGACAAAGTGATGTATGGGTGAGTTGTACTACTTTTTGATTCGAGTTGGGATCGGTGGTGAGTGGTTTCATTTTCCAAGATGGCGTCGAGCGCGAGCGATTTGAAAATTTCAACTTTTTCCTGGGCCGGCCTATCCGCCCCAAACTCGGTGGGCTCGTAGGCGGCATAGGTGTGATTACTTTGAAAAAGTCGCCATCTTGAAAAACAAAATGGCCGCGGCGCCATCTTGGATTTTGTGGGGTCGTTTTCGAAAGATCGCCACGGGCTCCGCGGGCGGCCGATTTGCTCGGTTTTTTCGACAACTCGTCGCAATCATAGTCTACTTTGACAAAATGGCGGCGCCGGCTCGAAATACAAGATGGCGGCGGCGCCGGCGGCCATAGAGTGCGGTCGAGTGAAAAACGCAATTTTCGCCGGCGATTTCGACCGACACGCAGGCGTCTGAGCGGGACGGCAAGTACTGGGGCCAGGTAGGGCTCGGTGGGGAGTGTTGCCATGTGAAAAATTTTTTCCCCATTTTCGGGTAGTTTTCCCCATTTTTAGGGAAAAGTGATTGCGGCGCACCCAGATGTTTCTCGGCGAAAATTGCGATACCCCCCGATGGAGGGGCGGCCGGGAACGACTTTGGGCAAAATTTGTCCCGATCGACTGGCAACACTGGCCGCGGCGGGGAAAAGAATTTTTTCGAAAAAGGGTTCCATAAACAAAAATGTCCAGGTGTCTGGGTGACCAGGGCGAAAAAAGTGACAATGGGGAGTTTCGGGTTATATAGCTGGCATCTCAGGAAAACTCCAAGACCATGAAAAACCAAGATGGCGGCAGCGCTGGCGGCCATTTTGTAAAAAGTTGCAATTTTGGAATTTTTTAACCCGACTTTTCGCCCAAATGGCAACACTGGACTCGGTCGACGTGTACTGGGTGGTCACGCCTCTCTATGAGGTGTGTTGCCACGTGCAAAAATTTTTCCCGTTTCTGGGGTAATTTGCGAGATTTACCCCAGAAACCGAAAAAATTGAAATACGCGTTTTTTTGACAAACCAAACACGTGGTGCCCTTGATTTTGCTCCTCCAAATGATATTTGACCATTTTTGACGTGATCGACTGGCAACACTGCGAGCTACGGGAGACACAATTTTGGACCCCCATTTTTCACTTTGGCTTGCCATAGCGCGGCTCGGTTTTACCCTAGGCGGCAGTTTGAGACTTTTTTGGATGCGCTAGACGTTTGACTATTCATTGTGGGTAGCCAGTGTTGCCAGGTTCTCACGACGGAAGTGCTGGCGGCCATTAAGGAAGCGGAAGGAATTTCGATAAAAGTTTCAATCTTCTTTTCAACCCTGTTTTAGGCATTTTTTCGCCAACAGTCATAGGACATAATTTGTCACCATTTGTGAGTAGTATTGCCAGCTGCAAAAATTATTGCATTATTTCGAGTATTTCACGAGATGCGGTGAAAAATGTCATTTTCGTGAGTATTCAATTTAGGAAGAAAATTCTGCACTGTAATGATAAAAGAAGACATCTTTTTTGCCATTATTCTTTTTTTGACTTGAAAATGTGGCAACACTGGCACTTACAGAGATTTGCCTCTGCCATAGTAAATGTATGGGGAACCTTCCTTCTTCATACATTTAGTATGGAAAATTGTTCAAGTATGAAAATTTGTGTCAATTGTTTTTTTTTTGAAGAAGTCGATTAGTGGCAATACTGTTCATGAGGTAAATTCAATATTGCGGAATTCCAAGATGGCGGATTCCATTAGTCTTTGCACCCCACTGACATGGGTATCAAATGAAAGGGCTCGCCGAGCAGATTACGTTGAATTGTTTAAGTATGCAAAATTTTCATCAAATGCTGAGATTTTGATTTTTTAACATATTGATTAGTGGCAACCCCCTTCACAATATAAATACAAAATGGCGAATTCCATTATTCTTTGTACCCCACCGACATGGGTATTAAATGAAATGGCTCGCCGAGCTAATTACGATTAAAAGCAATAATTTAGTAAAAATCAAATATGGCGGCGATTCAAGATGGCGGATTCCATTAATCTTTCAACCCCACCGACATGGGTATCAAATGAAAGGGCTCAATGAGCAGATTACGTTTAAGGACAAAATATCATTAAAAATCAAATATGGCAGCGATTCAAGATGGCGGATTCCATTAGTCTTTGCACCCCCCGAAATGGGTATCAAATGAAAGTGCTCGCTGAGCAGATTACGATGTTAGACAAAATTTCAATAAAATCAAATATGGCGGAGATTCAAGGTGGCGGATTCCATTAGTCTTTCAATCCCACCGACATGGGTATCAAATGAAAGGCCTCGCCGAGCAGTCGACGGTAAAAGACAAAATTTCAGTAAAAAACAAATATGGCGGCGATTTAAGATGGCGGATTCCGTTAACTTTATTGCCTCATTGACATGGGTATCAAATGAAAGGATATCGTAAATGGAAAATTTTGACGTCATTATAAATTCAATATGGCGTATTTAGTAAGTCTTTACACCGCACCGACATTCACTTGCCAGATGATTTGTTTGCAATACTTTCACTTTAGCAAAACACGGAGACGGGGGGGCCGGGTGGAGGAAGCCCCCCGTAAGGAAAAAAAACTTAGAGTATATAAATATAGGTTAGGTTAGGTTAGATATTGTGACCACACACAAGAAAAAACTTATATTATAGTAATACCTGTTGTTCGCTTGTTGGTTTGTTTGTTAGTTTGTTGGTTTGTTGGTTTGTTGGTTTGTTGGTTTGTTGGTTTGTTGGTTTGTTGGTTTGTTGGTTTGTTGGTTTGTTGGTTTGTTGGTTTGTTGGTTTGTTGGTTTGTTGGTTTGTTGGTTTGTTGGTTTGTTGGTTCGCGGGTTTGCGGGTTTGTTGGTTCGCGGGTTTGCGGGTTTGTTGGTTTGCGGGTTCGCACGTGCGCGGGTTAGCGGGTTCGCACGTGCGTGGGTTAGCGGGTTCACGGGTTTGTAGGTTTGTTGGTTAGTTGGTTTGATGGTTAGTTGGTTAGTTGGTTTGTTGGTTTGTTGGTTTGTTGGTTTGTTGGTTTGTTGGTTTGTTGGTTTGTTGGTTTGTTGGTTTGTTGGTTTGTTGGTTTGTTGGTTTGTTGGTTTGTTGGTTCGCGGGTTTGCGGGTTTGTTGGTTTGCGGGTTCGCACGTGCGCGGGTTAGCGGGTTCGCACGTGCGTGGGTTAGCGGGTTCACGGGTTTGTAGGTTTGTTGGTTAGTTGGTTTGATGGTTAGTTGGTTAGTTGGTTAGTTGGTTAGTTGGTTAGTTGGTTAGTTGGTTAGTTGGTTAGTTGGTTAGTTGGTTAGTTGGTTAGTTGGTTAGTTGGTTAGTTGGTTAGTTGGTTTGTTGGTTCGCGGGTTCGCGGGTTCGCGGGTTTGTTGGTTCGTTGGTTCGTTGGTTCGTTGGTTCGTTGGTTCGTTGGTTCGTTGGTTCGTTGGTTCGTTGGTTTGTTGGTTTGTTGGTTCGCGGGTTCGCGGGTTGGCGGGTTCGTTGGTTCGCGGGTTTGTTGGTTCGTTGGTTTGTTGGTTTGTTGGTTTGTTGGTTTGTTGGTTTGTTGGTTTGTTGGTTCGCGGGTTTGCGGGTTTGTTGGTTTGCGGGTTCGCACGTGCGCGGGTTAGCGGGTTCGCACGTGCGTGGGTTAGCGGGTTCACGGGTTTGTAGGTTTGTTGGTTAGTTGGTTTGATGGTTAGTTGGTTAGTCGGTTAGTTGGTTAGTCGGTTAGTTGGTTAGTCGGTTCGTTGGTTCGTTGGTTCGTTGGTTCGTTGGTTCGTTGGTTCGTTGGTTCGTTGGTTCGTTGGTTCGTTGGTTCGTTTGTTCGTTGGTTCGTTGGTTCGTTGGTTCGTTGGTTCGTTGGTTCGTTGGTTCGTTGGTTCGTTGGTTAGTTGGTTTGTTGGTTCGCGGGTTCGCGGGTTCGCGGGTTCGCGGGTTCGCGGGTTCGCGGGTTCGCGGGTTCGCGGGTTCGCGGGTTCGCGGGTTCGCGGGTTCGCGGGTTCGCGGGTTCGCGGGTTCGCGGGTTCGCGGGTTCGCGGGTTCGCGGGTTCGCGGGTTTGTTGGTTCGTTGGTTCGTTGGTTCGTTGGTTCGTTGGTTCGTTGGTTCGTTGTTTCGTTGGTTCGTTGGTTTGTTGGTTGGTTTGCGGGTTCGCACGTGCGCGACTTTGTTGGTTTGTTGGTTTGTTGGTTTGTTGGTTTGTTGGTTTGTTGGTTTGTTGGTTTGTTGGTTTGTTGGTTTGTTGGTTTGTTGGTTTGTTGGTTTGTTGGTTTGTTGGTTTGTTGGTTTGTTGGTTTGTTGGTTTGTTGGTTTGTTGGTTTGTTGGTTTGTTGGTTTGTTGGTTTGTTGGTTTGTTGGTTTGTTGGTTTGTTGGTTTGTTGGTTTGTTGGTTTGTTGGTTTGTTGGTTTGTTGGTTTGTTGGTTTGTTGGTTTGTTGGTTTGTTGGTTTGTTGGTTTGTTGGTTTGTTGGTTTGTTGGTTTGTTGGTTTGTTGGTTTGTTGGTTTGTTGGTTTGTTGGTTTGTTGGTTTGTTGGTTTGTTGGTTTGTTGGTTTGTTGGTTTGTTGGTTTGTTGGTTTGTTGGTTTGTTGGTTTGTTGGTTTGTTGGTTTGTTGGTTTGTTGGTTTGTTGGTTTGTTGGTTTGTTGGTTTGTTGGTTTGTTGGTTTGTTGGTTTGTTGGTTTGTTGGTTTGTTGGTTTGTTGGTTTGTTGGTTTGTTGGTTTGTTGGTTTGTTGGTTTGTTGGTTTGTTGGTTTGTTGGTTTGTTGGTTTGTTGGTTTGTTGGTTTGTTGGTTTGTTGGTTTGTTGGTTTGTTGGTTTGTTGGTTGTTGGTTTGTTGGTTGTTGGTTTGTTAGTTTGTTGGTTTGCGGTTTCGCGGGTTAGCGTTTTTATTAGTTTGTTAGTTAGTTGGTTTGCGGGTTCGCGGGTTCGCGGGTTTGTTGGTTTGTTGGTTTGTTGGTTTGTTGGTTTGTTGGTTTGTTGGTTTGTTGGTTCGTTGGTTCGTTGGTTCGTTGGTTCGTTGGTTCGTTGGTTCGTTGGTTCGTTGGTTCGTTGGTTCGTTGGTTCGTTGGTTCGTTGGTTCGTTGGTTCGTTGGTTCGTTGGTTCGTTGGTTCGTTGGTTCGTTGGTTCGTTGGTTCGTTGGTTCGTTGGGTCGTTGGTTTGTTGGTTTGTTGGCTTGTTGGTTTGTTGGTTTGTTGGTTTGTTAGTATGTTAAGATTTTAAAATAAATCCAATATGGCGGCGATTAAAGAGAACGAATTCTGTTTACTTTATAACCCCACCGACATGGGTATCAAATGAAAGGGCTCGCCGAGTACATAACGTTAAGTGATACTAAACAAAATTAAATCCAATATGGCGGCGATTAAAGATGGCGGACTCCCTTAGACTCTACTACCCCATCGACATGGGTATCAAATGAAAGCAAATGATGAGTAGACCATCTTAACCCCAACAAAAATCCAATATGGCGGATTTCCTTGATCGCCAAAAGCCGTTTGAGGAACAAGTGCAAATTAATGCAATGAATTTCACCTTGACTTATTTAAACTTTTGAAAAAGGCAAAATCACGAAAACAAAACTGTAAAGTCTCCTTACCACCACCACCACCAGCAAAGGATAACCCTCCGCGGGCTGCTCGCAGCCCGCGGCAGCCACGGACAGCTAGTATATTATATAAAGCTAAACTACCACTGACTGACTCACCCAGGGCTTTTTTCGAGTGGATCGAGTTTGAGTTTGCCCAAGTGATGTATGGGTGAGTTTTACAACTTTTTAATTCGAGTTGGGATCGGTGGTGAGTGGTTTCATTTTTCAAGATGGCGCCCAGAGCGCGTGATCAACTTTTTTCCGTTCCGGCCGATCGTTCCCAAACTCGCGGGGGTCGTAGGTGGTGTCCAGATGACATCTTGGAAAAAGTCGCCATCTTGAAAAACAAAATGGCCGCGGCGCCATCTTGGATTTTTTAGGGTCGTTTCCGAGAGATCGACAAGGGCTCCGCGGGCGGCCGATTTGCTCGGTTTTTTCGACAACTTGTCGCAATCATAGTCTACTTTGACAAAATGGCGGCGCCGGCGCGAAATACAAGATGGCGGCGGCGCCGGCGGCCACAGAGTGCGAAGGACCGAAAAACGCCATTTTCGCCGGCAATTTTGACCGACACGGCGGCGTCTGAGCGGGACGGCAAGTACTGGGCCTAGGTAGAGCTCGGTGGGGAGTGTTGCCATGTGAAAAATTTTTTCCCCATTTTCGGGTAGTTTTCCCCGTTTTTAGGGAAAAGTGATTGCGGCGCACCCAGGTATTTCTCGGCGAAAATTGCGATACCCCCCGATGGAGGGGCGGCCGGGAACGACTTTGGGCAAAATTTGTCTCGATCGACTGGCAACACTGGCCTCGGTGGGGAAAAGAATTTTTTCGAAAAAGGGTCCCATAAACCAAAATGTCCAGGTCTCTGGGTGACCAGAGGGGAAAAAGTGGCAATGGGGTGAGTCGGAGTGTATAGCTGGCATCTCAGGAAAAATCTGAAACCATGAAAAACCAAGATGGCGGCGGCGCTGGCGGCCATTTTGTAAAAAGTTGCAATTTTGGAAATTTTTAACCCGACTTTTCGCCCAGATGGCAACACTCGACTCGGTCGACGTGTACTGGGTGGTCACGCCTCTCTATGAGGTGTGTTGCCACGTGCAAAAATTTTCCCCGTTTCTGGGGTAATTTGCGAGATTTACCCCAAAAAGCAAAAAAATTGAAATACGCGTTTTTTTGACAAAACAAACACGTGGTGCCCTTGATTTTGCTCTTCCGAATGACATTTGGCCATTTTTGTCGTGGTCGACTGGCAACACTGCGAGCTATGGGAGACACAATTTTGGACCCCCATTTTTCACTTTGGCTTGCCATAGCGCCGCTCGGTTTTACCCTAGGCGGCAGTTTGAGACTTTTTTGGATGCGCTAGACGTTTTGCTACTTACTATTGGTAGCCAGTGTTGCCAGGCTCTCACGACGGATGTGCTGGCGGCCATTAAGGGAGGGGAGGGAATTTCAAAAAAGTTTCAATTTTAATTTCAACCCTGTTTTAGACATTTTTTCGCAAATAGTCACAAGACATAATTGGTCACCAATTGTGAGTAGTGTTGCCAGCTGCAAAAATTATTGGATTATATCGAGTATTTTACGAGATGCGGTGAAAAATGCCATTTTCGTAAGTATTCAATTTAGGAAGAAAATTCTTCACTGAAATGATAAAAGAAGACATGTTTTTTGCCATTATTCTTTTTTTGACTCGAAAATGTGGCAACACTGACACTAACAGAGATCTGCCTCTGCCATAGTAAATGTATGGGGAATCTTCTGTGAAGCTTTCTTCTTCATACATTTAGTATGGAAAGTTGTTCAAGTATGAAAATTTTTGTCAATTGTTTTTTTTTAAAGAAGTGGATAAGTGGCAATACTGTACACGAGGTAAATTCAATATGGCGGAATTCCAAGATGGCGGACTACATAAGTCTTTGCACCCCACCGCCATGGGTATCAAATGAAAGGGCTCGCCGAGCAGATTACGTTGAATTGTATAAGTATGGAAAGTTGTCATCAAATGTTGAGATTTTGATTTTTTGAACATATTGATTAGTGGCAACCTTAGTGGTCAATACAAAATGGCGGATTTCATTATTCTTTGCACCCCACCGACATAAGTATCAAATGAAAGGGCTCGCCGAGCTGATTACGATTTAAGACAAAATATTAATAAAAATCAAATATGGCGGCGATTCAAGATGGCGGATTCCATTAGTCTTTCAACCCCACCGACATGGGTATCGAATGAAAGGGCTCGCTGAGCAGATTATGATTTAATACAAAATAGCAATAAAAATCAAATATGGCGGCGATTCAAGATGGCGGATTCCATTAATCTTTTAACCCCACCGACATGGGTATCAAATGAAAGGGCTCGCTGAGCAGATTACGATTTGAGACAAAATATCAATAAAAATCAAATATGGCGGCGATTAAAGATGGCGGAATCCATTAGTCTTTGCACCTCCCCGACATGGGTATCAAATGAAAGGGCTCGCTGAGCAGATTACGATGTTAGACAAAATTTCAATAAAATCAAATATGGCGGAGATTCAAGGTGGCGGATTCCATTAGTCTTTCAACCCCACCGACATGGGTATCAAATGAAAGGCCTCGCCGAGCAGTCGACGATAAAAGACAAAATTTCAGTAAAAAACAAATATGGCGGCGATTTAAGATGGCGGATTCCGTTAACTTTATAACCTCATTGACATGGGTATTAAATGAAAGGATATCGTAAATGGAAAATTTTAACGTCATTATAAATTCAATATGGCGTATTTAGTAAGTCTTTACACCCCACCGACATTCACTTGCCAGATGATTTGTTTGCAATACTTTCATTTTAGCAAAATACAATTTTGTCCGTCTGACTAGATGAATGGGAGACGGGGGGCCGGGTGGAGGAAGCCCCCCGTAAGGAAAAAAAACTTAGAGTATATAAATATAGGTTAGGTTAGGTTAGATATTGTGACCACACACAAGAAAAAACTTATATTATAGTAATACCTGTTGTTCGCTTGTTGGTTTGTTTGTTGGTTTGTTGGTTTGTTAGTTTGTTGGTTTGTTGGTTTGTTGGTTTGTTGGTTTGTTGGTTTGTTGGTTTGTTGGTTTGTTGGTTTGTTGGTTTGTTGGTTTGTTGGTTTGTTGGTTTGTTGGTTTGTTGGTTTGTTGGTTTGTTGGTTTGTTGGTTTGTTGGTTTGTTGGTTTGTTGGTTTGTTGGTTTGTTGGTTTGTTGGTATGTTGGTTTGTTGGTTTGTTGGTTTGTTGGTTTGTTGGTTTGTTGTTTTGTTGGTTTGTTGGTTTGTTGGTTTCTTTGTTGGTTTGTTGGTTTGCGGTTTCGCGGGTTCGCGGGTTTGTTGGTTCGCGCGTTCGCAGGTTCGCGGGATTGCGGGATCGCGGGTTCGCGGTATGCGGGTTGCAAGGGTTCGCCGGTTTGCGGGTTTGCGGGTTCGCGGGTTTGTTGGTTTGTTGGATTGTTGGTTTGTTGGTTTGTTGGTTTGTTGGTTTGTTGGTTTGTTGGTTTGTTGGTTTGTTGGTTTGTAAGTTTGTTGGTTTGTTGGTTTGTTGGTTTGTTGGTTTGTTGGTTTGTTGGTTTGTTGGTTTGTTGGTTTGTTGGTTTGTTGGTTTGTTGGTTTGTTGGTTTGTTGGTTTGTTGGTTTGTTGGTTTGTTGGTTTGTTGGTTTGTTGGTTTGTTGGTTTGTTGGTTTGTTGGTTTGTTCGTTTGTTGGTTTGTTGGTATGTTGGTTTGTTGGTTGGTTGGTTATTTGGTTTGTTGGTTTGTTGGTTTGTTGGTTCGCGGGTTCGCGGGTTCGCGGGTTTGTTGGTTTGTTGGTTTGTTGGTTTGTTGATTGGTTGGTTATTTGGTTTGTTGGTTTGTTGGTTTGTTGATTGGTTGGTTATTTGGTTTGTAGGTTTGTTGGTTTGTTTTTTTTTTGGTTTGTTGGTTTGTTGGTTTGTTGGTTTGTTGGTTTGCGGGTTCGCACGTGCGCGAGTTAGCGGGTTCGCACGTGCGTGGGTTAGCGGGTTCGCGGGTTTGTAGGTTTGTTGGTTCGCGGGTTCGCGGGTTCGTGGGTTCGCGGGTTCGCGGGTTTGTTGGTTTGTTGGTTTGTTGGTTTGTTGGTTTGTTGGTTTGTTGATTTGTTGGTTTGTTGGTTTGTAGGTTTGTTGGTTTGTTGGTTTGTTGGTGTGTTGGTTTGTTGGTTTGTTGGTTTGTTGGTTTGTTGGTTTGTTGGTTTGTTGGTTTGTTGGTTTGTTTGTTTGTTTGTTTGTTGGTTTGTTGGTTTGTTGGTTTGTTGGTTTGTTGGTTTGTTAGTTTGTTAGTTTGTTGGTTTGCGGTTTCGCGGGTTGACGGGTTCGCGGGTTCGCTTGTTGTTTTGTTTGTTGGTTTGTTGGTTTGTTGGTTTGTTAGATTGTTAGATTGTTGGTTTGCGGTTTCGCGGGTTGACGGGTTCGCGGGTTTGTTAGTTTGTTAGTTAGTTGGTTTGCGGGTTCGGGAGTTCGCAGGTTTGCGGGTTCGCGGGTTCGCGGGTTTGTTGGTTTGTTGGTTTGTTGGTTTGTTGGTTTGTTGGATTGTTGGTTTGTTGGTTTGTTGGTTTGTTGGTTTGTTGGTTTGTTGGTTTGTTGGTTTGTTGGTTTGTTGGTTTGTTGGTTTGTTGGTTGGTTGGTTTGTTGGTTTGTTGGTTTGTTCGTTTGTTGGTTTGTTGGTTTGTTGGTATGTTGGTTTGTTGGTTGGTTGGTTATTTGGTTTGTTGGTTTGTTGGTTTGTTGGTTCGCGGGTTCGCGGGTTCGCGGGTTCGCGGGTTTGTTGGTTTGTTGGTTTGTTGGTTTGTTGATTGGTTGGTTATTTGGTTTGTTGGTTTGTTGGTTTGTTGGTTTGTTGGTTTGTTGGTTTGTTGATTGGTTGGTTATTTGGTTTGTAGGTTTGTTGGTTTGTTTTTTTTTGGTTTGTTGGTTTGTTGGTTTGCGGGTTCGCACGTGCGCGAGTTAGCGGGTTCGCACGTGCGTGGGTTAGCGGGTTCGCGGGTTTGTAGGTTTGTTGGTTTGTTGGTTCGCGAGTTCGCGGGTTCGCGGGTTCGTGGGTTCGCGGGTTCGCGGGTTCGCGGGTTTGTTGGTTTGTTGGTTTGTTGGTTTGTTGGTTTGTTGGTTTGTTGATTTGTTGGTTTGTTGGTTTGTTGGTTTGTAGGTTTGTTGGTTTGTTAGTTTGTTGGTGTGTTGGTTTGTTGGTTTGTTGGTTTGTTGGTTTGTTGGTTTGTTGGTTTGTTGGTTTGTTTGTTTGTTTGTTTGTTGGTTTGTTGGTTTGTTGGTTTGTTAGATTGTTAGATTGTTGGTTTGCGGTTTCGCGGGTTGACGGGTTCGCGGGTTTGTTAGTTTGTTAGTTAGTTGGTTTGCGGGTTCGGGAGTTCGCAGGTTTGCGGGTTCGCGGGTTCGCGGATTTGTTGGTTTGTTGGTTTGTTGGTTTGTTGGTTTGTTGGTTTGTTGGTTTGTTGGTTTGTTGGTTTGTTGGTTTGTTGGTTTGTTGGTTTGTTGGTTTGTTGGTTTGTTGGTTTGTTGGTTTGTTGGTTTGTTGGTTTGCGGGTTCGCACGTGCGCGAGTTAGCGGGTTCGCACGTGCGTGGGTTAGCGGGTTCGCGGGTTTGTAGGTTTGTTGGTTTGTTGGTTCGCGGGTTCGCGGGTTCGCGGGTTCGCGGGTTCGTGGGTTCGTGGGTTCGCGGGTTCGCGGGTTCGCGGGTTCGCGGGTTCGCGGGTTTGTTGGTTTGTTGGTTTGTTGGTTTGTTGATTTGTTGGTTTGTTGGTTTGTTGGTTTGTAGGTTTGTTGGTTTGTTGGTTTGTTGGTTTGTTGGTTTGTTGGTTTGTTGGTTTGTTAGTTTGTTAGTTTGTTGGTTTGCGGTTTCGCGGGTTGACGGGTTCGCGGGTTCGCTTGTTGTTTTGTTTGTTGGTTTGTTGGTTTGTTGGTTTGTTGGTTTGTTGGTTTGTTAGATTGTTAGTTTGTTGGTTTGCGGTTTCGCGGGTTGACGGGTTCGCGGGTTTGTTAGTTTGTTAGTTAGTTGGTTTGCGGGTTCGGGAGTTCGCAGGTTTGCGGGTTCGCGGGTTCGCGGGTTTGTTGGTTTGTTGGTTTGTTGGTTTGCGGGTTCGTGGTTTCGTGATTTCGCGGGTTTGCGGGTTCGCGGGTTTGTTGGTTTGCGGGTTCGCACGTGCGCGGGTTAGCGGGTTCGCACGTGCGTGGGTTAGCGGGTTAGCGGGTTAGTAGGTTTGTTGGTTAGTAGGTTTGTTGGTTAGTTGGTTTGTTGGTTAGTTGGTTAGTTGGTTAGTTGGTTAGTTGGTTCGTTGGTTCGTTGGTTTGTTGGTTTGTTGGTTTGTTGGTTTGTTGGTTTGTTGGTTTGTTGGTTTGTTGGTTAGTTGGTTTGTTGGTTTGTTGGTTTGTTGGTTCGCGGGTTCGCGGGTTTGTTGGTTTGTTGGTTTGTTGGTTTGTTGGTTTGTTGGTTTGTTGGTATGTTGGTTTGTTGGTTTGTTGGTTTGTTGGTTTGTTGGTTTGTTGGTTAGTTGGTTTGTTGATTTATTGGTTTGTTGGTTTGTTGGTTCGCGGGTTCGCGGGTTCGCTGGTTCGCGGGTTCGCGGGTTCGCGGGTTCGAGGTTCGCGGGTTGTTGGTTTGTTGGTTTGTTGGTTTGTGGGTTGGCGGGTTCGCGGGTTTGCAAGTTACCTTCATAACCTCCCCGACATGGGTATTAAATGAAAGGAAATCGTGAATAGAAAATGTTAACATCAATAAAAATCCAATATGGCGGGATTTCACGATGGTCGATTTCGTTAGTCTTCACACCCCACCGACATGGGTATCAAATGAAAGGCCCCGCTAAGTACATTACGTTATGCGATACTAAACTAAATTAAATTCAATATGGCGGCAGTTCAAGATGGCGGATTCTGTTAGTCTTTACTACCCCATCGAAATGGGTATCAAATGAAAGCAAATGGAGAGTAGAATATGTTTACCTCAACAAAAATCCAATATGGCGGATTTCCTTCATGGTCAAAAGCCGTTCGAGGATCAAGTGCATCACAATCTAATGAATATCATGTTGACATATTAAAACTTTTAATAAGGCAAAATCACGAAAACAAAACTGAAAAAGTCACATTGCCACCACCACCACCAGCAAAGGATAACCCTCCGCGGGCTGCTCGCAGCCCGCGGCAGCCACGGACAGCTAGTTTAAATATAGAATTCCAAAATATTTTGAAACAAAAAACTTTTACAGTCAGTTCTAAAAGGAAGTTTAGTGATTGGGAAAGTCCGGGTATTTATATTATTAGAAGAAAATTATTTGATCTATACTATCAAAAGTCCACTTCCACTGATCCATTTTTTATTGATTATGTCAGAAAGTACTCCAAAATCTTTAAAAGGGTTTGTAATAGTGCTAAAGCGAACTTTTTGAGTAATAAAATTAAGACATCAGACAGTAAAATAAAAGCCACTTGGAAAGTTATAAATCAAGAAAGTGGTAAAACAAAAGTTACTGAATGAAAAAATTAAACCGACTCCAAAAAACTAAAAAACGATAAAATAATTAAATTTTAGTAAGTAGGCACTCATCCCCTAAGAACATATTTTTGGAGTCGGTGCTTCACTATCTATGGTTTCTGGAAACAACTTAGCACCAACTCCAAAAATATGTTCCTAGGGGATGAGTGCCTACTTACTAAAATTTAATTATTTTATCCTTTTCAGTTTTTTGGAGTCGGTTTTATTTTTTGTTTAAATTTTGTTTTTACAATTTTAAGTAATAACTTTTGAAGGTCAAAGCTAGATGGGTGACCGTGAGCTTATATTGTTTTCTACTATCGTATCATTTCACTAAAAATTCATACTTCCTTGATTTTGTAATAATTTACCTACATATTCATCAATAGTATCATTTTCGAGGGATTTTTGAGGTATATGGCATTATAGGATATTATATATAAAACAATACAATTATTATTGTAATGACGTGGTCAGACAAGTGTTTAAAATTAATGAAAGATGTTTAGCTTTATTAGGTCTTTGTATATTAATTATTGACCTTTGTGTATTGTAATACCTATATTGTGATGGTGCATTGTCGGACAGCCTTTAAATACAGTAAATATTCTTATCATTAGGTACTTATTGGTACGTTAATATACCTTTTTTTATACTCTGTGCGACACTGCGCTGCTAAATACTATTACTGTGTAATTAAACATTGTAACTTAATGATTGAAAAGAGGGACTACACGAGTTTGCCGGAATCTTCTCGGTAGTTCAATTATTGGAACCGGTGTAAATTCAGACAGACTGACTGACGGACAGACAGACAGAGTGACTGACGGACAGACGGACCGACAGACAGACCGATAGACAGACTGACATAACATTCTTAGCTTACGTAGATCCAGATAAGACAAAGAGACAAACATTATGAAATTGTTAGTTAGTTAATATTATTTTTATGTGATAGACATAAGGGTTTTTTTGTTGACGATTCGAAAGTGCTTCTTGGGGGCCTAATTGAATAAAGATATTTTGATTTTCATTTTCATAGGAAAGCAAATATCCGCAACTTCGCATATGTAGACGACTTAATTTTTCCAGTTTTTTTGATTTTTTAATTTTTTATGGGACCAAATGGGAACTATTCCGCATCGAACAAAAAAAGAATCATCAATATCGGTTCACCCAGTCAAAATTTCTGAGACAACAAACAAAAAAAATTTTTTTTTTTAAAACAGACGAATTGATAACCTCCTCCTTTTTTTGAAGTCGGTTAATTAATGTCAATGGTAAAACTATAGAAACAGATGATGGAGTTGCAAATACCTTCGAGACTTTTTTCCGAAATACCTATTAAAATCACAAAAGAATTGAATTCGTGCACTAAGCGCGCACTTGCTCTCGTAGAGTCGAATGTTTATAAGTTCAATATCCCTTTCAATTTCCATGAAATCAACGTTAATACGATCAAAGAAGCTTTTAAGTTTTTGAATATAAAAAAGACTGAGGATTTATGGGGCTTTTCTGTTAGTGTTATAAATTTGATAATAAATGTTATCTTTCCTCAATTATCGTTTATATTTAATAAATGTATTAATGATGGTGTATTTCCCAATTAAATGAATTTAAGTAAAATAATAATACCTTTTGTTTAAGGCGGGAGATATCAATGACCCCACAAATTTCCGTCCTATTTCTATTTTGCCGACTCTTAGCAATTTGTAAAAAATATTCTTGACCAATTACTTTCTCATTTTACGAGAAATGAATTGCTTCACAATAGACAGTTCGGATTTACTAAAGGAAAAAATACTACAGACGCGGGAATTGCGCTTATAAAACACATACTTGATGCTTGGGAAAATAGGCAGCATGCTCTAGGTATCTTCTGCGACTTATCCAAGGCGTTTGACTGTGTTGACCATCAAACATTATTAGGTAAATTAAAGCATTATGGTGTATCAATAAACTGAGTTGAGTGAGTTTGCTAATATCTATCGATGGGAAAACAATAGTCATGGAAATAGATACAGGTACACCAATATCATGTATAAATAAGGCAACATACGACCGATATTTTAAGCATAAAATTATTCAAATGTATAATTTGTCACTTAATTTTTATGATGGCTCAAGAATTAAACCAATATGATTTATTAAGCCTTGGGTTAGGTATAATGGAATAGTTAAACAGTTAGAATTATTTGTTATTGAAGGTGGTACTACATCCTTACTGGGCCGACAGTGGTTATCTGAATTGGTACCTATCAACACCACTGGGCACGAAAAAGAAATTAATATTAATAAATGGCTGGACAAGTATAAACAACTGTTCGATGGCAGCCTGGGAAGGTTCACGGGGGGCAAGGCTACGCTGCGGGTGGGCGAGGGAGCAGCGCCGGTGTTCCACCGCGCACGGCCGCTGCCCTACGCGCTGCGCGAGCGCGTTGACGCCGAGTTGGACTCGATGCTTCGCGCCGGCGTCATCGAGCCCGTCGACTGCTCCGACTGGGCCCGCTCGTCCCCGTAAATAAATCAGACGGTGCTCTCCGGGTTTGTGTAGACTATAAGGCTACCTTAAACCCCGTTTTGCTGATCGACCGTTACCCTTTACCTCGGTTTGAAGATGTATTAGTTACGCTAAATGGGGCACAATATTTTAGTAAAATAGATTTGGTCTGAATCTTATAACCAAGTTGAACTAGACGATTCGAAGAAATACACGGCAATCAACACTCATCGCGGTCTATTCCGCTATAATAGATTGGTTTTTGGTTTGTCATCTAGCCCCGGTATTTTCCAACGCATAATGACAAATTTACTCCACGGCATCCCTAATGTGGCGGTTTCATTGATGACGTTATAATTGGAGGGAAAACGAAGGCCGAGCATTTTAATGCACTAAAAACAGTATTTCAGCGGTTGCTATATAACGGGTTAAGACTAAAAAAAACGAAATGCGTCTTTCTCGTCCAAGAGGTTTCATATTTCTAAATACGGTGTGAAAGCGGACCCAGGCAAAATTGAAGCCGTCAAAAATATACCAAGACCAAAGAATATTTCAGAATTGCGTTCATTTTTGGGATTAATTAATTTCTTTGCCAAATTTGTGCATAATTTTAGTCAAAAGTTAGTACCGCTATACAATCATCTTAAAAAAAATATTCATTGGAACTGGTCACGGCAGTGTGAGGAAGCTTTTATAGGTATTAAAAATACGCTTGTAGGGTCGGCGGTGTTAGCTCATTATAACCCTGAGAAACCGCTCATAGTTACGTGTGACGCGAGCGCAGTGGGAGTCGGAGGCGTGTTGTCGCAGCTGAGCGGTCCCGACGGCACTGAGCGTCCAGTGGTTTATGTCTCGCGCACACTGACACCAGCGGAAAAAAATTATTCGCAAATACACCAGGAGGCTTTAGCAATTATTTTTTGTATGAAAAAATTATCAATATGTTTATGGCAGACGATTCACTCTTCGAACGGATCATAGGCCACTTGTGTCTATTTTGGGACCTAATAATGGTATTCCTACTATGACAGCGAGTCGAATGCAGCGTTGGGCGGTAATATTGTCTGCGTACACGTATGACATTGTTTATGTACAGTCGGCAGCACGTCAAGCGTAACAGTTTGTCCTTGAACCTAGAGCGCAACGCACAGAAAATTTGTGCGCAAAGGATAAACATATGTCTCTCAGCGCCTCTATCTAACGTCTCTCTCTCAAGTACTCTGTACCTACAATACTCGCAGATGGCCTTGAACGTGATCGCGACGACTATTAAAAGTATTTCTTCGTTATAGCCTCCGACTAAATATGTGTAGGTTTATAGGTAGCTATAGCTACAGCTAGCTACGTACGCGGCCTACTCTCTTCGCTTCGTTGTTTCAACTTGATTTAAAATTAAAGTACGGCTAAGACCATTGCATTAATTTAAAACAAAAAGTTTTCTACATATTATAATGGCTAGTTATGATATTTTATTTACGCTACCTATTCATCAATAATGCTCAGCGTACTTAATTATTTCAATCAACTATTATTATACCTATTAAAATACAGGCTTCCTTATTTATTCATTGTTATTAACTTAAAAATATATTTCTATTGTCAGGTCATTATTATGGTCCATTGTTATGGAGAGAAATTAAAATAAACCTAAGTAAGCACTTAGGTTTGTTTTTCTACATTTATTTAGTGTTAATAAAACAAATAAAAACATTTATAACCTTAATTTTTGATTTTGACATTATTATAAATGTTTGAAAAATTACTTAGTAAGTAATTAAAATCAGAATAGAAAATAAAAATAGAATATTTCGACATTGTAGGGTGGACGTTAGCTCATGAACGCAAAATACAGATGGACTAGAAGAATTTCACAGGGATATCCCAAGTCCTGGGTGGCTCAGTGGTCAGCAGAGCAGTCGCCCGGATTGCGAAAGGTCGCCGGTTCGACTCGTGCCTCAGGACCTGAAATTTTTCTAATTTTATATTCTAATTACTAAACATTTATAAAGTTCACCACCTCCTATCATACCTGTAACTACTACTCATTCACAATATTTTAAAGACCTAACACATTCTACTCTACAAATGTGAATAGAATACGAAATAAGAATTTTGAAGAAAATAGACCTCACACAAAATCTTCGTGAATTTTAGTGTTAAAATAAATTGACATAAAAATGTAATTTCTGAGATTTGAACCAGGTTCCCCAAGAGTGAAGACGAGCATGTAAAGGTATCGAGCACGGGTGTTGTTAATTTCTTTTCGAATTTATTCATTGTATTTTACTAGACCCAGTGATGTGTGACGCAAGCAATTTTGAAGCTTATCACATCACTTTAAAGTTGAAATTATAATGATTGTAGCTTCATTTTATATTTCGGCTGTGAGCTATGATGGCTGTGTATACTAGTAAATGTATAAAATTGTAATGATTTGTTGGTGTAAATCACTAACTATCAAAAAACTAATACTTACTTAATTGGATAATTTTCAATTATGTGAAGTAGGTATCATAGGTATGGTAGATCAATGTGGTAGATAGGTCTTTGTGCTTTGTTTTTTACTAATATACTTACTTGGGTAGATTCTAAATACAGTAAAAAGACCAATTTTAATTTGAGCTACCCTTTTCTATCTAGGTAAATTACCATACGACATAATATTATATGATGCAATGCGGTTACGTTTTCAATGGAATTTAGACTTTATATCCGATACTTTAGGTCGATTATTAATTACCAAGGTATGGCTCATGATATTTTTATCAATAGGTAGGCATCAAATTCGCCATTACTTTTTGATTTGTGTTAGTAGAGTTTATGGATGGTCTCAGGTTAGGTTAGGATTTGTGAAAGGATTGTGTAAAGTCGGGGATTATAGTTTAAATACATTTCAAAATTTATAGTTATATACTAGTCTACGTTATGGCCATCTAAGTAAACGCTTCTAAAAAACTCAAAAGATTATCACTTAGATTAATTGTGTATAAATCTAAGGAATATCTTTAATAACTTTATAGGATTCAGTTAAATCCTCTATAGCTCAGTGGTAAGGTCGCGGGTTCGGACCCACGAGCACTCGTAGAAGGTAGAACGGACCGTGGACAAAATCTCTCTCCACCACCACCTGTCCACATATTATGAGACAAATTAATGTGTTTTATTTATATAATTCTCTCTGACGAAGAGAGATCTTTTATTCACTCCTCCCGGGAGTTCGCCATGCTATGAGCGCTGAGAACATTTTTTTCTAGTTGAAACATTTTTCACACCATTATACCTAGGTACTTTTCTAACAAAAAATGTTCAGTCTTTTTCAAGATCATCATACTTACCTACTTAGGATCGATTTGTAATTTTAAGATTCAAAATTATTCTCATGTGTAGGCAGTGCAAGACCGATCGGTTTGGAGGTCCTTGCCCAATTGCTTAAGCTCAGCGGTGGGTATCTCTTATCTGACATGATGATTATGTGTAGGGATTTTAAAATTAATTGAAATAAAATAATAGTAGGGAATTAATAGAAGTTGGATTCAAATTTTAATACAAGTTTTTTAAGCTAAGAGTGCAAACAAGATATTAAGTCGACACACACAGACAGACAGGTAGACTGATCGGACTGATGCTACACCCCATGAGCACTGGAGAAAGTTTTTCAGTCCGTTAATTCATTTCATCTATTGACACCTAATAAATGTATATTTCCAGTCTGAAGTACCAGGCAGGCAGTAATTTTATAAGCCATAAGTGTATTATTGCAATTCAAATTGCATCATTATTCAGCCAAACACTCTATTAACATTCTGAAACTGCTACTCCGGTCTACTTCTCTGAGGTGAACTCTTTTAACCTCAGTACAAGTGAGGGTTGAATCATGACAATAAAATTACTTAAAAATACATTTTTTTTTGGACAAAACTAAAAACCAATTGTTTTTGCAATCCATGATTTGACAGATAAAAGAAATTCTTTATTTGAGAGCAATCAGGTCTAATTGGGAATGTGTAAGAAATAAGAAAGAGTCAAAATTGATTTAACATGTTTATTTAAAAGTTAACAATATTAAATTATAATTTTAATTAACCCTCAGCCTTGTCTTTGAAATATCACTAAAGTAAGAGTACACCAAATTTTAAAATAATCGAATCTGTGAAAGATTATCATCAAACGCCTGAACAGATCTTCATAATTCAAAGTCAAGAACCATCTCAACCACATTACCTTTCTAACAAAAAAAATTGCATGGCTGACGATGGCACAGACAAACTTACAGATACAAAGACAGACACATAAAACACCCCTCTTTTAGGGTCGGGGGCTATAAAAAATAAAAAGTAATCTGTAGGCAAAGACTATATGTCTGTAGGCCTAGGGTAATTTTATGAATAACTTAGGTGCCTAATATTTAAATGGAATTAATTATAACAATATGCAGTTAAGTAGGTAGGTAGGTAGATATTAGTATTTTTAGCACCATTTTTCCTCCCTTATTCTTTTCTATAATTATTTAATAAAATCCAAAATAACTTTTAGAAATCTCTCTTTTACTAGTAGAGTTAAACATTTTTTTGTTTTATGCTAGTAATTTATTAATCTGTCAAACGGCATTATCCCTCTGGATGGCTACAACAATTGAAAAATCAGTTGTGTCTGGAATCTGATACTTGACAGGTATAGAAAAACCATTCCTATGATGTGAGAAATATTACTACCTAACCTATAAAATTGCCTAAGATGTATTATTAAATTTTGAACACCATTCTAAATCAAATAACCATTGCAATGAGAAGTAAGGTTTTTCATCTTGAATTTAAATAATAATAAACAACAATAGTAATAGGAGAAAATATGTTAGAAGACTGTTAGGTTTAGAAACTATATTTTATTATAATTTGGGCTAAGAAAATAATGATTTGGGTGAATTAACACCATTGCTCTTTGAAATTATATCAATTTCTTATCATAAAAATCACATAGATAATTGGATGGCTATCCAATTATTACTATTACTATTACTGTTACTGGTAAGCATTTGAATTTACAGGTCATGACAGTTACACTAATATCATGTAGGAACTTGGAAAACTGCTGTTGCTGAACAATTATGCACGTGTGAATATTACAGTTGTCCAGGCAGAGCTAGGTAAAGGAACCTATAGGGACAACTCTTCCTAACCTACTTTGTAATGTGGTGGTGTTATTAGTATTTTTACCAGGCCCTGTTGATCTTATCACCCCAGGAAACAAAAACTAATGTAATTATGTCTCTGGTTGCTTATGTATTGATTTAAAGTGCTCACTATTGCTAAGCCAAAATGTTGAACTAAGTATCTAAAAAAAAATATCTTCAATAACCTTACATTTTTTTCGAAGTCAGTCATAAAATTATAAACTGAAACTTACCCTAACCTCTATGTGGTGGTCAGTTATATACTTTTTGTAAAAAAAATATTTATGTCTGTAGCTTTTAATATCTGTCAAGCGGCGATATACCACCGGGGGCGATGACAATGGAATAATCAATTGTGTCTGGAATCTCATGCTTGACGGGTTAATATCTAATAAAATTCCATAAATATTGACACTGGCATCCACTCAACAATAGAATATCTCTTGTCTGGTTTGTGGTTACCTACTTAGTTATTTCACAGACATAGGTATAGAATTCACTAATAACAGGAATTATGTGAACAAATACACGACACATCAACACACTATCTTGTAGCCTCTTAAACAGCCTGGATCTTCATCTCATATTTAAAAACCAAAAATATATGGTCTGCCCGCCACCTGCAAAGTAATATTTGTTTTATTAACCTGTTCATAAATGAACTGGATTGAGTCTTTCAGCTACTTAATATAAAGATGTTTTTAATTACAAAACAATAGTAGCTGGAATCATTTTACAAATATGATTAGTTGGTTTATGTATACCAAATAATCAAACTAAGTAACCTAAGTAACCTTGCTAGGTTAATTTGTTTAGCAAGGAAGTCTCCTAACCTAACCAAATACTTTTCATTTTGTTAGAAACTTAGAAGTTGAAGAAAATCAAATGACATTGACCAAAACCTGTTTCGTATACATATAGGTAAAAAATAAATGAAGCAAAATACTTTCATACACTTACATGGCGTTCATTTGAATGTTTAAATTCAAAAACACGAAGAAAAGCGCAGTTTATTTAAAATATAGGTTGGTATGTCCCTGTTCTCTTAAAAACAGTAGAACAAAAGTAGGCGTTTTAACTTACCGATATTCGGTCGGATTTTCATATTACCTACCTATTTGTGTAGTGCTACTATTTTATTTTTATTCCATTCAAGTGCGCGGCCATTTCGTATATTACTTTACTTGGATATTTTTTTCAAAGAAACTAACATTTATCTACAAATAAAGTTAACAAGCAGTCAAAGTTGATTATGTGATTTCGTATTCAATAGTTTGAACCCTTAATATTAGGTCGCCCCATACAATTTAGGTCTCAATACAAAATGGACGAGATTTTTCTATACTCAACTTTTAAATACCACAGATACAAAAAAAAAACTTCTAAACTTGAGCCCCAACTTCATACTTAAAAAATGCGATGTCATAGAAATTAGACTAAACTCTGCGTACAAATAGCGTTAGCTCAAACAATTCGACCAATTTTAACCAATAAACGCTCGAAGCATTCTGACAAGCTCTGCTATTGGTCAAATTCTAAAAGATGGTTGATGTTGAACCAATAGCGAAGAGGGTGTGCTTTCTTTCTAATAGCTATACATAGCGTTTACTAGGGTTATATATACTGTTACGCTTGATGTGCTGCCGACTGTACGTACAGACAACAACAGCGCGGATGGATTGTCACGTCTACCGATACGAGACAAGAGACAGGCGTCAAAGAAAACTCCCGAGCAGCCACATTTGCACTTTGCACAAGAGGCATTATTTTTAGATTTCAGTGAAATAAAGAGGTATAATGCTAGGGGACCCCATTTTAAGTCCAGTGCTCGAGTGTTATTGTACATTCGTGACAGTTGGCCGTCAGAGTGTGATACGGTAGGCTTACAGCCTTATTTTAATCGAAAACTGGAATTGTATGAGGAGTTAGGTTGTTCGATGTGGGGTCATAGAATTGTTGTGCCGGAAAAGTGTAGGATAAAGGTTCTGCGTATCATACATGAGCCCCATATGGGTATAGTCAAGTCTAAGGCATTAGCTAGAAGCTATGTGTGGTGGCCCGATATTGACGAGGCAGTGGAGGCTGTGTGCCGCGAGTGCCCTACGTGTGCAGCGCAAGCGGACGCACCGCCTCGGCAGGCGCCACGCCCATGGCCCTGGCCGTCTCACGTCTGGACTCGACTCCATTTAGATTTTATGGGACCAATCTTCGGAAAAACATATCTTGTAGTGGTTGACGCTACGTCTAAGTGGCTAGAGATATTTTGTGTTTCTAGTACTAGTGCAACTACGACAATCGAGAGCTTAGAGGAGTTATGGAGTAGGTGGGGTCTACCACGACAAATAGTTACGGACAACGGTCCCCCTTTCACAAGTCAGGAATTTAAGACATTCAATAATATTTATGGAATTGAGCACATATTTTCACCGCCTTATCATCCAGCCTCTAATGGAGCTGCAGAAAACGCTGTTAGGACCTTAAAAAGGGTAATCAAAAAGGCACACTATGAAAAGAAGAACATCACAAAAATGTTAAATATATTTTTATTGTATTACAGGAATACGTAACATTCCTCTACAGGTGAAAGCCCTGCTATGTTATTGTTAGGGAGACGTTTAAGGACACGGCTAGACATTTTAAGACCCGATCGCAAAGAACGTATGAGGCAGGTGCAACAACGCCAAGTTGATCATTCTGGTGGGGCAAATCGGAATATTGAGCCTGGAGAGAACGTATGGTATCGTCAGTACCTTAAGGGTGAAAAGTGGTTACCGGGAACAATAGGGAAGCGTGTAGGCCCATCTAATTATAAAGTTATAGGTAATGAAGGTAACGAAATACATCGTCATATCGATCAGTTAAAGCGGAAAAGTAGGAATTCATTGGCGATCCCAAATTCTAGTAGCATCGTAGAGGAAGCTACTGAAGTCCGGGGTAGTTTAGAGGTTACAGAGAGTGTAGGGGAGAGCGGTGAGGGCGAAGTGATTGAGCGTACCAAGTGCGAGCAAGGGCAGGGGGATAGTCCGATACTGCTGGAGACACCTGCCCCCTAACTATATAAATTTCTAGTTATCGAACTACTGTTATTTTAGATGTAAGTATAATATAAGTGTGGAGAGATGTAGTGTATTAATAGTATGTACTATTATATTTAAGATAGGTACCAATTGTGGGTAGGTTGATTTACCGTCAGTTGGAATAAATCTCTTGAAAGACAAACTGTGTTTCCTTCCGTGCTCGTAAAGTAGGTACATAACAAATCCTATTTGACCAATAGAATTTAAAAAATTGTTATAAACAAAACTGAGTCTTCTGGTGTGCCTGTGCATATGGGCGTGCCTCAGGGTTCGATATTAGGGCCATTGCTTTTTTTAATTTATATCAACGACCGATGTTCACAAATATAAACATACCTTTTCAAAACATAGTGATATTAACTTAAACACTAGATATAAAAATAAACTAGCTGTTCCATGTTTTAGACTTCATAAGACGAGTCGCCCATTCATGGGGAAATGTATACATATTTATAACAAAGTCCCACCAAATGTAACTGAACTGCCTTTTCACAAACTGAAGTTATATGTGAAACAAATTTTAATGAAAAAACGCTACTATAAGGTTCAAGAATATTTAGATGATAAGAATGCATGGACACATTAAAATTTCAAATGTTTTATATGTTTATTTACGAGTATTGTGACTATTAACCTCTGTAACCTATACTGTGATTGTGCATTGTCAGATAGCCTGAAAATAACGATATTATTTTTGACATTGGGTACCTACTTTCTTGGTACGTTGACATACCTTCTCTTCTAATTTTCATTTTTTTTTCGCTGGGCGGCATTGCTAGGCATTGCTAGAATGCACTGCTAAAGGTTATATTTTTTAACTACAAACATTGTAAGTGACTACACGAGTTTGTTGCCGGAATTTTCTCGGTAGTTCAACTTTTGGAACCGGTGTAAATTCAGACATGACAGACGGAGAGACTTAGACGTTGTTAGTTAATATATTTTTTGTAATAGTTATAAGAATGTGTTTTTTGACGATTTAAAAGTGCTTCTTTGTGGCCTATTTCAATAAAATATTTTTTTTCTTTCTTTCTTTCTTTCAGAACGCCCTATCCTCGCCGGTATGCCACATGGTAGCTGCCTATCACCAGTGTGCTACTCCAAGTACACGGACGATATCCCAGTTAGCGAAGAAGCAATCCTTGCTCTCTACGCCGACGATGCGGCCTACATCACCACCTCCCTAACCGCAACCCACGCTGCCCAGAAAATCCTAGACGCGCTGCCCTCCTGGCTAAGCAAATGGAGATTAGCGGCCAACGCTAAGAAGACCCAGGCGATAGTACTAAGCGCCACCAAAAAGATGCCACCGAAACTCACGTTCCTCGGACAACCTATAGAGTGGCTCCCAACGGTCAAATACCTAGGAGTCACCATTGACCGACGGCTCACCATGGCGAATCACACGAGGAACGTAGTTACGCAAGTCCGGTCGGCACGCGCACTCCTCTACCCCATCTTGACGTCGAACCTTAAGATCATTTTTACCCATTTAACCATTAAGATCCAAAGTAGGAATATATAAAACGTATATCCGCTCCCGCCTAACATACGCCGCCCCGGCATGGTACGCACTGGTCGCCGCCTCTAGTCGGAAACGGCTCGACGCGCAACAGTCGCTGACCCTGCGCACCATCGCCGACGCCCTGTACTACGTGCGAAATGATGTCATCAGCCGAGACCTCAAGATGGAATCCCTGGGTGACTTCATCACCCGCATCACCACCAAACTAGTCAGGCGCGCGGCACAATCGCGACACGCGCACATTCGCAATATCGCGCCACACCACGCCCACTCGCCCGACAGGAAAAGACTACCGCGTGACTTAATACGCGAACCACATGACACCAACAAACCCACACCGAATGTTACTATAGTATATATGTATAAATGCTCGTTCGGGTGTTGAAATGTAAAAGATTTCCACATTGTGCAGTTAGACGTTACCTAAAGCGCGAATACAAAGATTTGTAAGAAATTAACGCGAACCACATGACACCACAAAACCCGACACTCCCCAGGCGTACAGCTCGCAGGCGTAAGCCTCGCCGAACGTCTGGAACCCACCGGACACGACACCACCCGCACTGTCAGCTTGCAGGCCACAGTCTCGCCGACACGGTCCGGGACCCCAAGTAGACATACCTCCGCCTACTGGTTTGCAGGCAACAGCCTCACCGATGGGCTTCAAAACCCTCACCCGGCATCCGACGAACACTCCTAGCCGCTGGCACGGTAGGTCGTCCGCTGGGCTTCCAACAACATGGTTCCACCCGGCGGGCTTAATCACTTAGCGGCAATGAAGAAAGAAAATGAAGCCGAAGAACAAAGTTCCACCCCAATGACACATCTGTTATTACGGACAGCGACTGCAACTACTGAAGGGGGCCATTGCCCCGACCAGTTTCCCCGACCTCCCCTAGGGAGGACGAGACGAAATCCCGTAGAGTCGGGTATGCCTGCTCCAGCTATAAGATATAATCACAAATAACTGGATGAACAATAAAACGCCGGATATTGGAGAACATAACGAGTTGTCATTTACAACACCAACACTCCATGATACTAATTTGATTAGGTGGATAAGTAAGATAAAATTCTTAACGTTTTTCACATTGAATTGTACACATCAACACACGATGTTTGCCCAAGCACAGTTATACATATATTTAAAAAAAAACTTGACCGTAGTCTTAAACGGCGGCAAATAGGTACTAATATTTTTTTTATTTTTCTATACCTCGTGAATTATGTTTTCGCCGAGATGTATAAGGACAAAGATATGAGTTATTAGCGTGAGAAAAAGGACCACAATATGCACGTGAACTATTGATGTTCTTTTGCTCGGGATTTGGTATATAAAATAAAAAAGAAAATAAAACAAGTGTTTGACGAAATTTTGTGATGTCAGTCTAGATTTTTATTACAATAATTAAAAATTGTGTCGTAGCGAACTCAGTGTTATTATGAAAGTGGTGTAGTTTTATAAAACAAGTGTGATTGTTAGAATAAAAGTGATTATGGTGTGAAATACGATGAGAACTTTTTTGTGGTTATCCACTTCATCAAGTATGGAGCACTCATAATTATAGAGACTGTCATCATATATTTCGCGTCAAATACTCCTAAGATGGATTGAAATGTGTAACACCAGCATTTCAATGCAATAAATGAAGAAATAAAGAAATACTAGACATGGCTGTATGGGTACTAGTTTTCTTTGCCTTCCTTTTATATGGAGAAATAACAAAAAAAAAACAAAAAAAGGGGGTGTTTGGCGGGTTTTTGTGAAGTCAGTGAAAATTTTTATTACAATAATTAAAAATTGTGTCGGAGCGAACATTGCAGTTATAAAAGCGGCGTAATTTTTATTATTTAAGTGTTTGTGTTGACGTGCAAGTAAAAGTTTCTTTCCAAGCTAACGCAAGTTATTAGTGTTGGAGTTTCTATATCTTACCTGTGTATATAAAAACTCTTTTGTACCTATTCAAAGTTCAATTTAAATATGACTAAGAACAAAAGTGTGCCAGTGTCAAGTGTAGTTTTTTCGTGTCAACAAAATACCGAAATAAAATAAAAAATCGCGATAAAATAAACAAACACTCTAAAACTCTAAAAAGTGATTAAACGAGTGTCGTCTTCAAGTGTTCAAATAATTTCTGTCATATTCACATCAAGGTAATATTCCACTGCAGGTATACGTTCCACTACTCCAATAATTATAGTAGATAGGTACCTATTATCAATTCGGCCGTACGACGTAGGCGATAAAGCGTATTAGTATAAAGCGGGAGTCGTGTAAAAAAAAAAATAGTAAAAAAATAACCACGAAAGTAAGATTTCTAACCAGTATCCATATATTAGGTTGGGGAAAAAGTCTTTTTGCAGTATAGTATGTATGAACTTGTAATAAAATCTCTTTGTCTGTACTATTTGTATCTGGCTGGTTTTGGTATCATTAAAAGTTTAGATTATAAAACAGATAATTCAAACAAACAAACATTTTTTCATTTTTTTTTTCAAACATTTATAATAATGTTAAAATCAAAAATTAAGAATATCGGATAATTCAAATTAGGAAAATGTGTGTTTTTCATTTGTTGTTCGTACTGTCTAGATGAGTGAATCTAATGAAGAAATTCGATACATTTTAAATTTTACTACAAAAAAGGTAAAAATGCAACGCAAGCCGCGAAAAAAATTTGCGATGTTTATGGACCTAGTGCAATGTCTGTGAGAGTAGCACAAATTTGGTTTAAGCGTTTTCAATCCGGAAATTTTGATGTCAAAGATGCACGTCGCTCTGATCGTCCTATTACGGATAAAACGGCGACTACGGCGACCGACACACCAACAACAAGCAGAGTGTATAATTTAGAATTAAACGAACTTACCTTGTGAAGTTCGATTCTAATTATACGAATATCGCGACCGAAGATGATTACCACTTATTACATGCAGCAGACGTAGTAATGGTGCTGTCCTTGTCACACTGTTTAAAGTTTCCAACTATAAAAAGAAACAAAATTTCATATTTCTGTCTCGCTCATTCACCCACTGAGCCCTCTCTAGCTCGACCCGCTTGCCATTAATTTTAGAGAACTTATTTATTTGTTTATTTTTGGTATGATTCTGGGTCCTGGATTGGGTGGGAGTAGGTAGGTAATCATCTTCGGTCGCGATATTCGTATAATTAGAATCGAACTTCACAAGGTAAGTTCGTTTAATTCTAAATTATACTTCATATAGCTCGCGAAGATGATTACCATTTATTACATGCAGAGTCAAAAATAAAATAAAATAAATAAATCAAAACAGTGATTATTAAAATATATGTTTATATTTAAACATATATTTAAACTTATCATATTAACACTTGAAGTATTAAGTACTTTTAGGTTAATAATTAAATACTCATTGCCCCTAGAACTTAAATATTAAACACCTTTGCCACAATATTTGATAAATTAAATACATTGAAAGTAGCACTCCAGCCATAGACTATACTAAACTTGCGTACTATGCGCGATAAATATTAAAGTGTCTATGACGATTTTCCGTAGATATTTTTTTATCCAGGGTGCAAGTGTTCGACATCTTGCCTTCTTACTAGGTTTTCTACAGCTTACCAACCTTCTATTACCAATGAATGATAAATTCGCAAAAACTATTGGTTCTACTTAAATGTTCGCTAATGTTGAGCATTCTCTAGGATTTTCTTAAATTTAAGGTACTATATTGCAAACCGCATCAAACATTCAAATTAAATAAGGTACCCAAATAGGAGGTAGGTATATAGGCCCCCGATCTGTAAGTTTCTGGTATACTTTCAATTTTTATTAAAGTCCTACCATCATTTATTTAAAACAATATCTTTATTAAGGTTAATTTCTGTATTCATCGAGCAGACGCAGCCTAAGCAACGCTGTAGTCTTGAAGGATAAATGTAATCACAGCCCATCTTATTATTATCATACAGATAATAATTACTTATATAATTTAGAACTTCATTTGGATCCCACGTGTGTAATCATAATTTGGCGAGGGAGGGAGGTTTCAATTGGAAAACTCCTTTTGAAAATCTATTGGAACATTTATGTGAAGTTACTTGTATATCTAAAACTAGAGCTAAAGTACTTAGATCTCGTCATGTTAAGTATACTATAACTAGCACCTAATTCTAACCCAACATATATTGCACTAACTTTAACACATTAACTTTATAACAATTATAATACAATTTTTTACAAAATTACCGACAGGTTTTAAAAGATGAGTTGTACCTACTACATACTCATAAAAATACTGACGACTGGTTAGCCAAATGGTCAGTTTTATTCGGACAGGGTCCCGGGTTCGAGTCCCGGCTGGGGCAGATGTTTGTGTGATGGAAACACGAATTTTGCATTATGTATGTCCTTAATTTCTTATCTAGTAATGATTTTATCACATTAGTGTCAACAATAAATGATCATCTCTTTCCCAAAATGTATTAAGAATTTTAAAACCTCAAATAAAGCTTTAGTAGCTAATCATAGGTTATTAAGACATTCTTTATATGTTGCTCAAGTGCAACAATTTACAGAAAGATAACTTGCTACGCGAAGCTGTCCTAAGACTGGCGTAAACATAAATTGAGCTGTGCAAAGGGTAAAAGTACCTACATTAAATTCATAAAGATTTGTGTCCCATAGCATGGATACAGAAAATAGGAAAAAAAATAGAAAATAAAAAATAGAAAAGAAAAGAAATAGAAATAGAATAGAAAATAGATGGGCATCCCATAAATCAATGGTTCAGATGTAATAGTTACAATTTACTAGCTTCATCCCTTTTAACGTAGTATAATATGTACCCACATAGTCACTTAAGACTTTTTTTTTTTTTCCATATTGATAATTTATCTATGATTGTCATTCAATTTCGGAATACTAAAAAAATATTTGGAGAAATGTACAGCCCTTCGTTATGGACTGCATAGTGAGATAAAGAAACGAGTTTAAAGAGTTCAGTTAAACAACTATATTTAATGTCAGCCTCAAGGTGAGACTCGTCATTATTTTGTAGGACTTGTAATGTATCAGGTTCCTCTTCAGCTGGAATCTTATACCCAAGAAAACAGGGCAGTATAGTTCTATCATTTGTGATATCACACCATTCCTTGTAAAATTATTTAAATCTACCACCAGAAAGTACCTAAGGTTCTTCTGGTTGTTCTGCCTTTTGTTGTACTGGTATCGAACAGGGTGTGGGTAGCCGGTCCCCGCGGCGTCTCCCTCAAGTTTAAAGCCCTTGACGAGCAGCAGTGGATGGTTGACTTATGTTTGTAAAATTTTTATTTTAAGGCTGTTAGTTTGATGTCGTCGGATACAATTCTTGACCGGATTTGGTGTCTTCGAAGATTTTAAATGTTACGAAAAGTCAGAATCAAATAAGAAATCATCTATTTTTATTGTTATTCGCTGTAATTATTATTTTTGCCTTTCGTTTTCTTAGACATGAAAAACCACTTGTAAATTATGCTGTTTACCTTGAATATAATTTATAATGCTTATAAGCAGTAGCAATAATATTCTACTGCACGGCCTGTTTTTTTTTTTATTATTTATTATTTATTTATATATAGGTATATATTTTATTATTATCATTATTTATTTAATATAACATGGTTATATCATAGATACAGTCAACATAAATACGATGTGTACGGCCGTGGAGGAATCGTAATGGAGATTACTTGGGGTTAACATGGAGCTGCAAAACTGCAGATTATATACACATGAATAAAATAATAAAATACAAAAAATAAAAAATTGTTTCAAACACGTATGACGTGGAGCTGCAATCTGTTAAATAATTATAATCCAGCAGAAATACCGGTAAAGGTTGTTGGCTTGGTGCTCATACGTGAAACACATGGCGCTGCCAGCCATTTAGGTGAAATAACTATTTTTATTTCAGCAGAAAAAAATATACCCATACGGTTACTGGTTATGTGGTCAAACACGATACACGTAGAGCTGATGGCCTTTTAGATAGGTATTTACATAAATAATTTTAGCTCAAATACGATTTACGTGGACCTGCCGTCTGTTGACTAATTGTTATTTGGCAAAAAAATATAACCATATAGTTAGGTTATTGGTTATGTGCTCACTGTACGTGGCGCTTACCGCCATTTAGATAGGTACTTATAGAATTTTTTCTCAAACACGATTTACGTGGAGCTTCCATCTGTTTTAATAATTGCTATTCAGCAGAAAAATTATAACCATAAGGTTATTGGTTAGGTGCACACACGATATACGTGGAGCTGACCGCCATTTAGATAGGTACTTATAGAATTTTCGCTCAAACACGATTTACGTGGAGCTTCCATCTGTTAATTAAGTAATTGTTATTTAGCTGAAAAATCTTAACTAAGTTATAGCTGAAAAATTAAAACACTTAATGTAGATACCTAAAAATTTTTTGGCCAAACACGATTTACGTGTATCTGTGTTCTCGGGTCAACGTTCTTAATATACATATTTATGTATGTTATGTATTCAATTTATTTAACAATTAATATTCACCAAAATAAAATAATAGAACGGCCATTTAGGGAAAAAATTGTATATATTTCTAATATTAAATGGTTTTCCCGTTGTCTATTATCCATAATACAAGCTTTTAATGATGCTTACTTTGGCCTAGATACTAGGTGTGAGTGTGTGAATATTATTAGTATTCTTTTATCTATAAGTACTGACTAATTGTATTATCTGCGAGTCATGCCATGAGAATATCTAGTGAGGCAGGTGGTACACCGCGGCTGATTAGCCGGATAATTTGGCGACCTCCAGAGTAAAGCCCGCGTAGAGAAGACGGGCTTCCCTTCTATAATCATAATGTAAATTTCGTTTGAAATACATTTTATAATATTGAAATTATCCTTTTGACCTAATGAACCCAGCCACAGAGAACAGCTGGGCAAGCCGATGCTAAAAGTCACAAGAATTTAGAAAACGGCCTTATATAGAACATTAGTAAGTTTTGAAACAATTTGTGTAATCTGTTGAATTATTATTTATAAGCCGTAAAATTATCTCTATTTGCAGAGCGTTAATACTTTTCACCATATTATTTCAATAATATGTGTTATTGATTAATATTATTTACAATAGAAATAATTTGTATTTCAAACATTAAAAGAAAGCGCACAAAAGAATGGCATAAATTAGCGTTCGGTAGTAACAAAAGGCTCGGCGCCAGTCTGGGTTTTTTGTTTTTGGGCCGGAAGGCTGACAACACGCGGCGAGCCAGACTAGCGCGGGCGCAGCGCGTGCCAATGTGAGCACTATTCTCTGAAGCTTAAGAAACATTTTGGAGTACTTACAATTATGTATTTGAACGATTTCGGTACCTCACTCGTTAAGATTTCACATTCTTCGTTTTCTCCATAAACTTAATAACTAATTTGAGTATCTTCTTTGCAATCTCACCAACATATAATAATATTTCCTAGACATTTCTTGCCACCCTTGGTTAGCGTGTGACTCGGACCGCACAAAAATACGTAATGGCAAGCGGGTCGAGCTAGAGAGGGCTTAGTGGGTGAATGAGCGAGACAGAAATATGAAATTTTGTTTCTTTTTATAGTTGGAAACTTTAAACAGTGTGACAAGTAATTGAGTACGTTGATAAGCGTATTCCGTTAACTGCAATATTTTTTGATACGAGCAAAGCTTTTGACTTCGTGTCCCATGATTTGCTCCTTCTCAAGTGTGAGAAGTTTGGTATCAGAGGCATAGCTATTGATTGGATTAAATCTTATTTAAATAACAGAATACAATATGTTGAAATATTAAGCTTAGATAACCAAAAAATAGCTAGGACTTATCAATCTGACATAAAAAATAATAACTTAGATGTGCCACAGGGGAGTATCCTCGGTCCTTTACTCTTTCTGATTTATATTAACGATTTTCCTGAAAATATGAATTCCCCCTGTGTTTTGTTTGCAGGTGATATATCTGTATTGGCACCATGCATTAATATAACTGATTATAACACAGAATTAAACAATATTTTGGGATCTGTTATTTTCTGGCTAAAACAAAACAATCTTAAAGTAAACACGCATAAAACAAAGTATATACAATTTACTAACATAAACGGAAATAAACAAAACTTTACAGTAAGTCATAAAAGAAGTAAATGATGTTCAGTTTCTAGGTATAACACTTGATGATAAATGCACATGGGAACAGCATACAACCAAATTGTGCAGTAAAATAAACTCATACGCTTATGCTCTCTGGAAACTCAGTAAAACAGCCAATAGAGAAACAGCAATACAGGCATATTACGGTCATGTTCGCTCGATTATAAGATATGGCATAGTGTTATGGGGTAATTCGTGTCATTTAAATGTCTTGGTTGCTCAGAAATCGTGTATTCGTTCGATATACGATGTTGATAATTTAGTTTCGTGTAGACCCTTGTTTAAAGAGTTGAATATGTTGACGGTCCCTTGCTTATACATATATGAAATGTGTGTTTTTGTTAGATACCATCCCAAATTGTTTACTTATTCGTTTGATATTCCTCGCAAGCACAGCAATAGACATCAAAATAAATTAATATTGGCAATAATGAGAACTACCATGCGTTCTAGAAATTCTTACCCAATGGCTGTAAGAATTTATGATAAATTACCAAGTGACATGAAAAATCTAACATTAAGTAAATTGCGAAAAAAGCTAAAGACATGGCTAATTCAAAATTGTTTTTATAGTTTAAACGAATATTTCGACCATAAAACTTGACCTGCTATTGAATTTGACTTTTATGATATTAATTGTATTTAATTAAATTATTGATTTATTACTATTATATGTTTGCATGTCCTAATTGAGTGAATGTGTCTTGTACAATTTAATATTAAGATTAACAACTTTTATGTGAACCGCATTCTAGCATAATAAAAATTCTATTCTATTCTATTTTATATATCACCTATGTTTAACAAATAAATAATATTCTATTCTATTCAATTTACCATAACGCATCGCTCGTATCACTCGTGGTCGTGGGTGCTCTCGTTCCTTTAACTAAATAAAACGAATGACGCTGGAGTTTACACGGCAAGTGACGACCGAAGCTGTCACCTGTCTCATGTTTTCTTTACTTAATAAAATGAAACAGTTGTCATTACATGTATTGCACGCTTTGCGGCCGGCACTTGCGATTGGTTACTATAGTAGTTTACACTAAATTGATGCTATTTCGGTAAACAGAATAGATTATGAATAATCTACGCTAGAACCTGGGAAATAGGGCATAGTTTTACTGTAATCATATTAAAGTTTATTTTTTTTGTATTTTCGTGAATTTTTGTGAGTACGTATTTTGTAATTGTTTTCTTACTGTCTTTAGTGCATAGATTATATCGTTATTGTGTGACCGTGACCTATGTGATGTGAACTTGTGAATGTTATTATTTTTTGACATTTGATTAATTTTAATGAGCAGTTAATGTAAGTTTGTAAATATACTCAGATTGAAATCAGTCTTTTGTTTTTACGTTTGTAATAAAATTGTAATGTAAATAGATAGGTTTAGTTAGGATGGGGTAGAGGGGTGCATGTTGGGGAGCCTCCTAGTGTGCTGGGCGCGTTGTCGGGATCGCTTGTTGCATTTGATGTTCTGTCATCCGGTGCAAACGGTGATCCCACAACGTGTCCAGACGGGCATCCTGGGCGACTGCGAAGTCATTATCCGCCCGTAAAGGGTAATGGGTCCGCAGCCGCTAATCTCCAACACAGTGCGGCTGCCTTCGGGCATTGCACGGCCGCACAGACCCGTAGCCCTGCTCTTTTGCGGGGTCGGGGGCTGGGCCTATGGGGCTTGCCCTGTGCGTCTGGCTGTGAGGAAGAAAACCTCTCTAAAAAATCACCCTTGGGGGGCCTGTGGACCTTCGGGTCGGTGGATGGCGGGCCTCAGGCCCGCGGACTACCCTTGTGGGTGGTCAGGGTTGGGGGCGTTTTTGCCCATATTGTTGGAAAGTTCCTCTTCAGGGGGGACAGCGGTCACTTAGGTGACGTGGGTGGTGAACCTTCTAGGTTCACGGTGCGGCAGATCTGGTGGCGGCGGTTTTGTAGCTGCTGGGTGGGCTTCGGCTATCTGTCGGACGACCTGTTTTTCCGTGTGTGTGTCGTTGATCATGTCTAGCGGCACACACGGGACCAGGGGGGCTTGCCTTAATTGGCTGGCCCTGAGAGAAAGGAAAACCTCAATAAAAAACCCTCAAGTCCCCGTAGCTGGGAACGTGGCTACGGGGGGCCTTCGGTGGTTGGAGTCGCGAACCACCAGCTGGCGCAAACCCTGGGGTACCGCCCGACCCCCCCGGTGTAACAGGGTTACCCGGGTGCAGGGGGCACCGCCCGGGTGGACCACATATCCCCCATACTCGTGGGAATCATAATGGAACTTGCTAAAACTAAAAAACCAAACCAAAATGATGTGGAGATTAGGAATTGCTCCGGCGGGAGCGGAGACGAATTGGACAACGCGCCCTGTCCGCAAATGGGTGGCGCAGTGGTTGTAGAGACCTCGGACTCGGTGATGTGCAAAATCATTAATTGGTCCATGGAGTCACTGGTTTGCTACGACGTGAATGGAGGTGCGGCCTCTGTGGGCTCCTCAGCGGGGCCTTCTAGGGGACCCGTTACCCTTAAATTTGGGGCGTTAGACGGCTGGCGGAAGTCTGGTCCGGCCACAAAGAACGTTAGTGGTGAAAAGGCATAGAAGCGAAAGGTGCCTCAATCAAAATACTTCGCGGGGCTGGAGGTAGAGGGTCACGACTCGGACTCAAGTGTGGAGGTGTCCGAGGTCCCGACGGCGGGGGCGACGTCGAAGGTCCCGAGGTTGGCAGGGGGCCGAGGTGGCAACCACCACAGTGTGGGTCTCTCCCGTGCGCGCCGGGAACTTAAAGAGGGCCCGGCGGATTTAGGGTCTGGCTCCGAGTCCACTTTGACGGAGGCCGAGCAGGGTGGCGTGTGTGGGGGTCTCCGAACCTGTCGGAAGACTTCCTCTTCAGGAAGGCAGAAGAGGGCGCCAGGAAAATAACCCAGGTAACCAGAAAATCTGGGAACCTGAAAGGCACGTGCATACGGGAGATTGACGAGGCCTCAAACATGATGATGGAGGCGGTGAGATCTCTCGTCAATCGGGGCTCGACCGAGGAGCTGCGCAGGATCCGGGCGGACAACAAGCGGATGCGCAGCCAGTTGTCCGCCGTGACGGAGGAGCTCGCTGCTCTCCGAAGGGCCTTTGCGGAAAGGTGGAGCCCCAAAGGGGGGAAAAATAAGAAAATCTCCCCGGCGCTGATCATCAGCCCCGAGCCAGCGGCAGAGCCGATGGAGGTGCCGGCTCCAGCGACTTCCGGGCCGTCGAGTGAGGTGGCGTTAAGTAGGAGGGAGTTTATTGACGTCATTGAGCGGCTACAGAAGTCGCTAATGCACCACGTGGGGGCGGTGTTGGCGGCCCGGCTCGATGGGCTCGATGGTTGATGGCAGGCTCTTGCTAGCCAAGTCCCATCGCTCGCCCTTGGCGGCCGACGGCAGTAAGGCCCAGGCTTTTTTTTGGGCGGACGGAAGGTCTTGTCAAGGAAACGCATATTAAGACGTGTTGATGAAATCTTCCGCCTAGTTTATCTATCTGTCCCGGTAGATAATATGGCGAAGGGCCTTGGGGGAGAGCGCAGGTCGTGTAGATCCCCAAGGCAAGTCTGACTGTTGTCCTTCACGTGGTTGCTGCCTGTTATTGGTCTGATTCCATATGAATCAGACGCAACTGAAACGGTCAGTCGCATCCCTCCTCTTTCCACTTACTCCTCTCCTAACCACTTTTCCCTAACATCCTCTCACTCCCCAGGGCTGACCTACAAAGGCCCCCGGCTCCAACGGAAATGGGAGGCGTTCCGTTGGACTACTCAGCCTCTCCTGCGCTAGGACCTGCGCAGTTGAGCGCCGTACGGGTGGATGAAGGAGTCCTGGGAGGTTGAGCGGCGTGAGAGTCGGAGTAGTTACTCTCGCAACGCAACACGCCCCTTTGGTCTGGATTTCACTCTAAACGGTGGCTCCTCACCCTAGCCAAGTGAGGGGAAATGGTTCTTGCGTCCCGTCAGAGGGCCGCAGGCGAGGCGTGGGGGGTGTTCGTAAGGACAGGTGAAGGTCATGCTGACGGAGCAAGGGGGTGTGGACTGATCATTCACACTCTCCGAGCACCCGATGTCGCACCCACTCACCGTCTTCTACGGGCACTCCCAGATTGTGCGGGCTCCATGGAGGGTGGGAAGCCAGGTAGACGAATACTTTTGTCACACACAATATGGATCCAAACGATCATATAACTACCGATCCAAACACGCCCGAAGGGAAACCTGAGGGCACATCAACCCCGACTCACGGGAAAGCTGGGCAACCGGCGATCTCTGAGTCTAACAACACTTTGGTGGCAACCGGAGGGAAACCAATGGAGGTCACTGAAGTGTCTCATACACCTCTGCCGAACACCAACGCGGAGGAGATCCGACGCCAGATCCAGCTGAACTGGCCCCAGACGAGTCAGCCGAGGAACCAGGCCAGTGGACAACCTGCAAAGGGGGTCAACAGGCAGGGGGAAACGGAGGGCACGCCAGGGAGCCAGCGAAGCAAGAAAAGGCTGAAGAGGCTCGAGGCAAAGAGGAACCAGCGGAAGCCAGCTCAGGCATCTGCTGACCCCTTACCACAGCCTACGAATCCGGAGCAGGGAGAGGGACTGAAGCCATCTAGGGGGCCAAGGGCGGAACCACAGGGAAACCTGCCGCTCGAGAAACCCAAGAAGGCGTCGAAAGCACGGCGGGGGCCAAGGGCGGAACCACAGGGAAACCTGCCGCTCGAGAAACCCACTGTGCGGACGACACTGCCGAGGGGGCCAAGGGCGGAACCACGGGGAGACCCGCCGCTCGAGAAACCCAAAGCGGTGCCAGGACCTAGCCAGGCAAAGGCTTCGTCACACGGGAAGGCGGGGAAGGCAACAGCCTCGGCGAAAAGGGCAAGACTCGACGAGACAATGTCTCCTAGAGGTGAGCCCAAGAAACTGAAGCTGACGCAATCCCAGCATCCCAAACCAGCCTCCTATGCGGCTGCAGCTGCTTCTTCTCTAGAGCACAAGATCGCAATAACATCTGCGACCACCGGTCATATTGCTCGTGAGACGGGCGATAAGATCCAGGCTTACTTGAGGAAGCAGCTGATCCAACAGTCGCTGAGCGGGGACATTGGCTCTCAGGGGCCAGCGTTCTGCGGGAGACCTTTCTACCTGGACGGTAGCCTGCGCCTTACTTGCTCGGACGTTGCCACGGTCGAATGGGTAAGGAGCAAGATACCGTGCAGTGATACTCCTGAGCTGTGCGGGCTCGCGGTGGTCAGGCCGGAGGACATCCCGAAGAGAGTTCGGTGTGGCATCATGCTGCCCGAGCTCTGGGATGAAGACCAGGCAACCATCGGAGCCAGCATCAGGATGTCCAACCCCTGGGCACAGGCAGAGCGCTGGCTCTTGCATGCTGTGCACAGGCAGGAGAATGCGGGCGCCACCTTTGTGGTTGTGAGTGTTCCCGAGGACATTGTCCCAGTGCTCGTGGCTAAGGGGCGCCGTCTCAGCTTTCTGCTGGGCTCGGTATACCTTAAGTTCCAGGATGCCAGGGGTAAGTTCGTAGACACTCCGCCGACATGCAACCTCACCAACAACCCGAGGAAGCAACCGACTGCACAGCCGTGCATTCCTACCACCGACGAGGCCCCGCGCACAAAACCTGTCGACGTGCCGGGACCCAGCCAGGAGTCACCTCCACTGGACAGTGAGGACGAGCTCCTGAGCATCGGTGAGCTGGTCCTAGAGGGAGAGGAAAGCCAAGATGGCATCCCCCTCTAAGGCCCAACTCATCCAATGCAACCTCCACCACAGCATTACGGCAACGGCTCAGTTACGTAGATGGTTGGAGGTTCACAACACAGCAGTCGCCCTGATTCAGGAGCCGTGGATCAGGGGTGGCACCATAAGAGGACTCTCCGGGCTAGGAGGTAAGCTTGTGTGTGCCCCTGTGAGCGATGTAAGATCCTGTATTTACATATCAAACGACATAAAAACACAGCCACTAACGGATTTCTGTTCCAGAGACCTTAGCGCTATAAGAATAACACCTAATCAAGATGTCAACAACCTTGATGTGGTCATCGCATCAGCATACATGCCCGACGGCGGCGATACACCTCCAGAGGAGGTAGCCCGCCTGGTTCGGTTCTGTGAGAAGGACGGGCTGGAGCTGATCATTTCAACTGACTCTAACGCCCACCACCAACTGTGGGGCATGGAAGACAGCAATGCAAGAGGTAACCATCTCGTTGAATTCTTACTTTCTACAAATTTAGAAATCCTTAACACAGGTAATGAACCCACCTTCATCGGCAGAGGATGCAGGACCATCATTGACCTGACAATAGCATCACCGGTGGTAGCCAATCACATCTCGAACTGGCATGTCTCTGACGAGGCATCATGCTCGGACCACAGATGGATTCGCTATGACATGCAGGTATCTACAAGCCCACCAATACCCCGCAGACACCCCAGAAAAACTGACAGACGCCGCTACGCCCAATTACTAGCGGCGAGCCTGGGCACGCAAAACATCGTAGCCGAAATAGACAGTACGGCAGAGATTGAACAACAGGTAACAAATCTCACTGATACCTTAACTAACTGCTTCAATTTAGCCTGTCCCCTCAGTTGCACTGCGACACCAAACCAGGGCAGGAACCACTGGTGGGGACCTGAACTGGAGAGGTTGCGGGGAGCTGTCAGGAAAAGGTTAAATAGGGCAATGAACACCAACAACCAGTCAGACTGGGACGACTACAAAGCCATCAAAGCTAAGTACAAAAAACGTATTAGATACTGGAGATCCTCATCCTGGAGGAAGTTCAGCGAAGAGATAACCTCCAATCTACAGGCAAATCGGGTAAGGAAAATTTTATCAAAGCAGGAACCAATAGAACTGGGAACCCTGCGTAGGTCAGATGGCTCTCTTTCGAGCAGTAGGGAGGAGACAAATGACATCCTCTTGCAGACACACTTTCCCGACTGTCTAACTACTAACGATCAACCCATTTGGGATGACCAGACTGTAACACCGACTGATAACTGCTGGAGTCTCGCCCGTGAAATCGTGTCACCACAGAGAGTAAAATGGGCAATCAGTAGCTTTCTACCGTTCAAAACGGCCGGAGTTGACAACATCTTCCCGGCACTACTACAGTGGGGCGGCGACAATATCACTCAAATACTCACTTGGATACTTCAGGCTTGCCTGGCACACCGGTACACCCCCCAAGCATGGAGGGAGGTCAAGGTCATCTTCATTCCTAAGCCAGGTAAAACAGATTACACTAACCCTAAATCCTTTAGGCCTATAAGTCTCACATCTTTCATGCTGAAAACGCTAGAGAGGTTGTGCGACAACTATCTAAGGAACGGCGCGCTAAAAAGCAAACCTATCCATGGATATCAACACGCCTACAGTGCAGGTAAATCAACTGAATCGGCACTGCATCAAGTCGTTGGCAAGATAGAGTCGGCGATTCAAGGTAAACTAATATGCCTAGGCTCTTTCATTGATATCGAAGGAGCCTTTGACAAGACAAACTTCTCCAGCATAGAGACTGCGTTGAAGGGCCATAGTGTCCCTAGCACCCTAGTCGCCTGGATAGTTAACATGCTACGCAACAGGTTTGTTAAGATAGAAGGTAACGGAGGACGGGGTGCCTTTGTGGCAAGGGGCTGCCCCCAGGGAGGGGTCCTGTCCCCCCTACTCTGGAATCTGGTGGTAAATGAGCTCATCACGGACCTGAACGCAAGGCATTTCTACACTGTAGGCTATGCTGACGACATCACCATACTCACTCTGGGCCTCCGAGCGGACGTTGTCTGCGACACCATGCAGGCGGCACTGAGAATAGTGGAAAACTGGTGTGGTAAGCACGATCTCTCAGTAAATCCTACAAAAACGGAACTGGTAATGTTTACCAATAAACGCAACGTGGGTAACTACCACCTCCCTCGGATGCTTGGCACGACACTCACACTGTCCAAGGAGGTAAAGTATCTCGGAGTGATTCTGGACAGCAAGCTGAGTTGGAACAGCCACATTGAACAGAAAATAAAAATGGCAAGCGTCGTCTTATGGCAGTGCCGTAAGATGGTAGGCAAACGCTGGGGACTTGCCCCTAAGATATTCAAGTGGCTCTACACAGTGGTCATCAGACCAATGGTAAGTTACGGCGCTGTGGTCTGGTGGCCCAGGTCGGAGCAAACGACCTGCGCCAACAAATTACAGAGCTTTCAAAGACTAGCATGCTGTGCTATCACGGGGTGTATGAGAACAACCCCGACTGCTGCGCTGGAGGTGATGCTGAACATCGCCCCTCTCCACCTGCACATACAACAGGAGGCTACTATAGCCGCGTTACGTCTGAAACACCTTAAACTAATCAGGTTCCCTGAGGTAAAACATATTATTAAACTTACTAAAGACTGGACCAGCAATCCCATGATGGACGCAGCCTGCGATAAAATTATGCCGGTCTTTGTCTTTGACAAGAAATACAAGATACAGCTGACTGAGGACGATGACCCCCATGTCACTCATGGGTCACTCATCATTTTCACGGACGGCTCCAAGACGCGCTCAGGTACTGGCACAGGTGTCTTCTCAGAAGACTTGAACATCAAACTGCACCTACCACTGGGAGCCCACAACACTGTGTTTCAAGCGGAGTGCATGGGCGTCCTGCTAGCAGCCCGCGCAATCTCAGCAAGGAAAGTACAAAATCACAACATCAGAATCCTTTCTGATAGTAGAAGCGTCCTACAGGCTTTGTGCAGCCCAAAGCTGTCTTCCAGTCTAATATACGAATGTCACCTGGCACTGAACGAGGTAGGCAATCAGAACTTGATCACCCTACAGTGGATCAAAGGGCACAGCGGGTCTCGTGGAAACGACGCCGCTGATGAACTCGCAAGAAGAGGATCTGATAAGAAACCGGTTGGCCCGGAGCCAATCATACCTCTTCCCTCTAGCTGGTTTAAAGGTATAGTATGCGAACATACACACAACCTTCACATGAACCACTGGAACAGTCTGGAGGACTGCAGACAGGCAAAACTTGCACTACCCCAAGTTGACCCCCGGCTCTCCAAGACTCTCATTCAGCTTAGCAGATCACGCCTACGCCTCATTACGGGCGCGCTGACTGGTCATAGCAATTTTAACAGACACCTCTTTAACTTAGGTATCACGGACAGTCCTCTATGCAGAGCATGCATGGAGACAGAAGAAACAGCCGCTCACGTTCTGCTGGAATGCAGAGGTGTGGCTAACTACCGGGCGAACTACCTGGGCAACCCGGGTAGCCTTCGGGAGGTGCTCGGCAACGTTAAGGCGCTGGGTGACTTCCTGGAGGAGCTGGGATGGCTCGAGTAACCCAGCTCACCATCCTCCGACGCAAAACAGGCGCAACTGACGTCGATTTGCGGAAACCGCCCGCACGACGAAGAAGAAGAAGAAGAAGGCCCAGGCTGCACCTGATGGTCCACAAGAGCCAACCACCCTCGCCCCGCCTGCAAACCATCCGCGGACGGTGAGGGGAAACAAGCCGCCAGGGCCCAAACCCGCTAAGCCGGCAAAGGGCAAGGCATTAACGCAGACGCAGGGTCAGGCTGCCCCGAAAGGAGTCCCGAGGGCCGATAGTCAGGTGGCAGGCCCGTTCACGGAAGCATCACCGGCTCGGGAAGAGGGCTGGAGCACCGTGGTGAAAAAGCCCTCCAACAAGAAGGCGGTTGCGGCAGGGCCCCCAAAACGGCGGAGGCCCCCAAGGCGGACATACAAAAGCCCTGCAAAACAAAGAAGGAGGGCTAGGAGGGCCCGAAATGGCGGGGTCCCCAAACCGTCCAAACTCATGGCGGTGGTGGTAGCCCTGAAGCCCGAGGCGGAAGCGCCGGGCCTCACCTACCAGGAGGCCCTTACAAAGGCGATAACGGCCGTTAACTGGGGGGACATCGGGATAGGGCCAGCTCGCTTCCGCACGAGTATCACGGGGGCTCGAATATTTGAGCTCCCGAAGGAGACCACCGTCTCTCAGGCGGACACACTGGCGGCGAGGTTGGGGGAGGCCCTGGGCGAAGCGGCCACGGTCTCCCATCCGACCAAAATGGCCGAAATCCGGGTCGTCGGTCTAGACGACTCGGTGACGGCCGAGGAGCTCCGGGCGGCGCTGGCTGCCAAAGCTGATTGCCCCCCCGAGAGCGTAAAGGTCTCCTCGGTGTCCACCGGTCCGCGAGGTGTGGGCACGGCCTGGGCGTCTTGCCCGGTGGAATCGCTCAAACGGTTGTCGGAGGGTGGCCGGCTCACTGTGGGCTGGAGCGCTGCGACCATAAAGATCATGGAGCAGCGCCCCATGCGGTGCCATCGCTGCAAAGAGTTCGGCCACCCTCAGCAGCGATGCCCGTCCCAAAAGGAACGCAGCGACCTTTGTTATCGCTGCGGTGCCGAGGGCCACGTGGTGGCGGCCTGTGCCGAGCCGCAACCCAAATGCGCACTGTGCGCGGACCGGGGTCGCCCCGCGGACCATCGCATGGCGGGGAGGGGGTGTAATCCCCCCCAGTTAAATGGCGCCCGCTTCTGGTGCCGAGAGTGAACCCCGGAGCCGCGCCCGCTCGTGCAGCACCGCCCCCTGCAGTAACGCCGATGGAGCCTACAATGCCAGTTAGGTCCATCGGCAACATACTGCAGGGGAACATCAACCACTCCGCCAGGGCGCAGGACCTTCTGTGCCAGGTTATGGCGGAGTGGGCGATCGATGTTGCGGTGGTGGCAGAGCCCCACCGAGTTCCCCGTCCCCTTTTTGGGCTGGGGCCACGGACGGGACAGCTGCGGTGGTAGTTCCACCCACCAACGCTGCCCCCCCTCTCGTCGTGTTAGAGAGAGGCGCGGGCTATGTAGCCGTGCGCTGGGGAGAAGTAATGATCGTGTCCACCTACTTCTCCCCCAACCGCAGCCGGGCCGTATTCGAAACCTACCTGGCTCAGGTTGACGGGGTGCTCCTTCGGGCGGGCCCCGTGCCCGGTGCTATTGGCCGGGGACCTCAATGCGAAGGCCAGCGCATGGGGATCCCCGGCCACTGACGTCCGCGGTGGTGTCCTGGAGTCCTGGGTTCTGTCCCAGGGGCTTCAGGTGCTCAACCAGGGCACCACCCCAACCTGCGTCCGGTGGCAGGGCACGTCGAGGGTCGACGTGTCCTTTGCCACCCCATCGCTCGCGGCCTGGATTTCTGGGTGGCGGGTGATGGACAATGTGGAGTCCCTATCGGACCACCTCTATGTCCGGTACGAGGTCTCCATGGCATCAACAGGGCCCCACTGCATCTGGGCCCCACGGCGGGCGCTTCCCCTCTTCCAAGGTGGGCGCTCGCCAAACTCCGTCCTGACGTGGCGGAGGAAGCGGCGATGGTGAGTGCGTGGGCAGATGTGCCCCCCTCCATCGCCGGGGATGCCGACGGCATGGCGTGCCGGTTCGCAGATGACCTCGAAGTCGTCTGCAGCGCCACCATGACGAGGACGCGGGCCTGCCTTCGAAGGGGGCAGGTATATTGGTGGACGCAGGAGATCGCCAACCTGCGTTCCGCCAGCATGCGGGCGAGGCGCGCCCACTACCGTTGTCGTAGGCGCGCCGGGTCGACTCCGGAGGACGAGTCGACCCTGCACCCGGCGTATAGGGAGGCCCTGCGGGCAGAAATCTGCAGAGCCAAGGTCGAAGCCCAGGAGCGGTTCATCGCGCTCCTGGACGACAACCCCTGGGGGAGGCCGTACCGGGTGGTGAGGGGGAAATTCCGCAGTGCGACCCCCCAATATGGATCCCTGTATGGAGCCGGACCTGGTGCGAAGGGTGCTGGGGTCGCTTTTTCCTGACCCCGGACCCTTCGTTCCCCCCAGGATGTGCACCTCCGGTTCTGTCACGGAGGTGCGGGCTGCCGGTCCCCCGGTGTCGGACTTGGAGTTTGACATCGGGAGGGACCGGCTCCGGCGCAAAAAGACTGCGCAGGGACCCGACGGGGCCCCTGTCAAGGTGGTGACTTTAGCCCTGGGCCCCCTGGAGGACCGGTTCCGCGCGGTGCTTAAAACATGGATCGCGAAGAGCCGGTTCCCCAGCAGGTGGAAGGTGGGGCGGCTCTGCCTAATCAGGAAGGAGAGTCGTCCCGCCGATTCCCCGTCGGGATATCGGCCGGTGGTGTTGCTCGATGAGGCCGGGAAGTTTTTCGAGAAGATTCTCGCTTCCCGCATCATCGAGCACATCGAGGGCACGGGGCCGGACTTGGCAGAGTGCCAGTTCGGCTTCCGCACCGGCCGGTCCACGGTGGACGCGGTGGCTCGCCTCAAGCGGTGGACTGAGGCGGCCACAGCACGGGGGGACGTTGCGGTCGCGGTGTCTTTGGACATCGCGAACGCGTTCAACAGTCTCCCCCACGAGAGCATAGAGGAGGCAATCAAGTACCACAGAGTGCCCCTCTACCTCCGCGCCCTCGTGAAGAACTACTTTTTTGGTCGGGTGGTTCTGTACGAGGACGCGGACGGACGCGTCCATTCGTGGCCAATGGCGGCGGGCGTGCCCCAGGGTTCCGTACTAGGCCCTCTACTATGGAACCTGGGGTACGACTGGGTCCTGCGCGGCTCTCTCTTGCCGCAGACGGATGTCGTCTGTTTTGCGGACGACACTCTAGTTGTGGCAAGAGATGGCGATTGGGAGGAGGCAGTCCACCGTGCGTCGGTCAGCACGTCTCTAGTCGTCCGACGCATCCGCCTCCTGGGGCTGGAAGTGGCCCTCGAGAAGACGAGGGCCATGGGATTTCACGCCCCACGGCGCAGGATCCCACCGGGGCTCCGTGCCCGGTTTGAGGGGAGCCGGGTTCCCGTCGAGATGCACAGCAAGTATCTCGGCCTGATTTAATCGAAACTGCGAACATGTCTAAATACAACAGATGTTCGCAGTTTCGATAAAATTTCAAGATGGCGGTTATATCCAATGATTTTTGACAGTTCCAAGCGATAAATGGCTTTATCATATCGCGTTTCATGGTCATGCTGGGCGGGCAGGAGTCAACTTTAAGCTTCCCAATTACCATGTGTACCGTCGCGACATTTTATAGTAAGTAGGTACCTTTCCCATAGTTATAAGTCGTATTATTGTTAAGTTTAATCAGTTTTATGTAATCATAGTTCTCTGTTATTTTGAAATTATTTCCTTTGTAATTGTAATTACAAAGGAAAAAAAATAAGGGAAATAATTTCAAAATAACGGACATAAACGCAATACGTAGTTGTTGTGGCATTATACTAACCCGACTACTATGGGTGTGATCCGTATTTTTTAATTATTTTTGCCTTTTTAGTATTTTAAAGATAGTTTTTTTTTAGTTTTAAACTTTTGTTTTCCAACTACAGTGGCTACAATCTACTTTCTCCCAATCTTATCACCCAATGAGAACCCAATCTTAGCAAGAATGACTGACTTCGGTCACGTCACGACGTACATAGTCTCTGTAGATATTTTATAATAAAATTAGCTAAAGTTGTTTCTTTCATAATATGTTTTGTATGTGTAACTTAGTGCTCAATTGAAGTGTGTTATCGTTTGTAGACTTTAAAAAATATTATAATCAAATATAAAGAGAAATATACACATTCATCTAAATAAAGTGATTGATATTGCAAAAATATTCCAAAGTTTGTGCTATATTAAAAACAAATCAGACATACCCTCACTCGGACTTATTATCTACATAAGAATGATGCTGCGAAATAGTGTACAAGTATTTTGCAAGTAGAATTATCGTTGCCGTGGCTGAGTGCGCAAATGCCTGGCTTAATTCCCAAGAAGTGACGGCAATCAAATCCTCATTCGATAGTTGTATTTGATGATTTTTTTTTGTTTTAACTATTTTCAATCTGATTGCCAAAATTGACTGCCAAGAACCCAAACATGTCTTCAAAAAAGTCAGCGACAAATGCAAACAAAAAAATATGCTGTACCGTCTGCAAAAAAGCAATTCTCAAGAGAGACTTCATTCAATGCCACACTTGTAAAGAAACTTATAACCTTAATTGTGGGAATATCTCTGTTCATCGCTACAACTTGATGACGATAGAAAATAAACAAACCTGGCGATGTCGGAAATGTATAGACAAAAAGGTAACAAACACGAAAAATAAAGCTTCTCCTACTATTATACAGCCTACGAGTACTCCGTTTACTACTACGTTTAAAACAAGCTTAGGGAATCAAGACGCATCTTGCGTATATGTCACAAAACGAAAAAAAATGGCGAAGACACCAAGTTTCTCTGAACGTGAACTGCAATCTGAAGATAGTGATAGCTCTTTTCTCTCTCAGGACTCAAACAACCTACAAGAAGTCTTCCTGACCTTTCAACTAGGGACTGCGATGAAATAAATTGTATGAAAGAACTCATATATGACTTAAATATTAAACTACAAAGTGCAAACAATGAAATCGAAAATCTCCATATAGAAAATAATAGATTACAAAAAGCAATACAAAACAAAGATTGTAGAATACAACAACTAACGAAAATTTGTTCTTCAACTACGAAAAAATCAAAAAAGAGAATGATTGACTTATCTTTAACTAACCTCAATAAATCTTTTGAAGGATCTGTATTACAACCAAATGAATTAAACAAAACATTGAATAATGATGATGATGGATTAATCGAATACCAAAAATAATGACCAAAAATATAAATTCCAAATTGAAAGCAAGAAAGAAAATATATATTTATGAATCTCAGCAATGCACCGGTCTAGCTTCATATTTATCGAATTTACGCATAAACACTAAGTATGAAGATTATACAATATATGCTCAAATAAAGCCGAATGCGTTGACAGAAGAAATTTTGAAAACGACAAACGGCCTTAAGCTAGATAATACTGACAAAATAATCATATGTGTTGGTGAAAACGATTCGAATGCTCTAAAAACAACTTCTGAGCTATACTCTGTTCTAAAGTTGTTAAAACAAAACTCTGTTATTGTGTTAGGAATTTTAAACAACAATCACCAAAATGAAAATATGATAAATAGTAGCATAAGATTGACTTGTAGCCTTTTTGGAAATTGTAATTTTCTTTGTTTTTATAATCTTATTGATAAATCTATGAGCAATTCATTGAAAATGCGAATGATTAGTAAAAAAATAAATACACTTATTGATTCAATTGACTACGAATCTAAATATTTATTGACAAATAGGAATAGAAACATTTTTAATTACACTAGAGAGCACCTAAAACAAAGCTCATATATGTATAAGAAAGACACAAACAACCAGAAGAAACTAAGCAAGTCCATTAAGCATGTTCAAAAAAGTATCCTTGACTATTTTCTCAAGTTAAAGCCTACTTCGCATACTGTATTAACGCAAAAAACGAAACGTTTTTTCGACTGTAATGATGAACTTACCCTAACACTTCTCCATCAAAACATTGCGGGTCTCCTTAGTAAAAAGGAAATGGTTGAACTTAGCCTCACAGAGTTGGAATACAATAAAATAAGTGTTGACGTGCTATGTTTTTCCGAGACTTTTATCAGAGCCGGAGGTGAAAGTAATATATATATTCATAATTTTCAGTTAGTATCCAGTTATTCTAGACGACACCAAAAAAGAGGCGGTGTATGTATTCTTTGCAGAAATAACACGATCACAAAAGAGACTACCATTTTAAAAGACCTTTCTTGCGATTACGCCTTTGAATGTTGCGGCATAGAGATACCGTCATGCAAATGCATAATTGTTTACCGCACGCCTAGTTCTAAATTAAATTTATTTTTTGAAAAATTAGAATTACTGATGACAAGGTTAAGATACAAATCTAAGCATAAAATTGTTATTGCAGGTGACTTGAATATTGATACGCTAAAAATTTCGAATGCATCCAATGAACTGAATAGAATAGCTAAAAATTTCAATTTCAAACTACATGTTACGGAAGCTACTAGAATCAATTCATGTATAGATCATATAATGGTCAATATTCTCTATGCTAAACATGATATACATAATTTAGGTTTATCCGATCACAATACAGCTCAATCACTTACATTTCAAATAAATAAATCAGCTCAATTTCCTCAATACTGGTGTCACTACAAAAGAGACTACAGAACTGATAATATAGAAAAGTTAAGAGATTGTTTGCGCTGCCTTACATGGTCAGAAGTATATACAATGAATAATTTAAACGGGGCATTTAATATTTTTTACGAAACCTTTCAACTACTGTATAACTTATGTTTCCCAATTATAAAAAAACGATGTAGTACCAAACCAAGAAAAAGTGGTTGGATCACAACAGGCATAAAAAAATCAGCGGTAGTAAAGCGAACTCTTCGTTTTAATTATTATAAACATAAAACTAATCAAAATAAGGAAAAATATCATAACTATAATAAACTTTTCAAAAATTGCGTTGTACAGGCCCAAAAAATAACTAATTCTAATTATATATCTAACGCTAAAAATATAACGAGAGCCTCGTGGAATATAATAAATAACAGGTCTAATCAAAGAAATTTTAAATGCGATGTGGATGTACTGACTAAAAATAACAAAGACATACGAGACCCAATGGACATCGCAAATTGTTTTAATGAATATTTCATAAATGGTTTAGGGAATCAATATCTAATTAACAAAACACTTTTAAAAAACATTGACGTCAATAATTATAGTATATTTTTATCACCGACTGATTCCTATGAAACTATTAAAATAATTAATTCTCTTAATATGACATATTCTACCGGTTATGATGACATTAATTGTTGCCGACGCACCTTAGAAGAGTTGTTCTACATACACGAAGTCTGCATACCGTCCCACCGAAGCCACTATAAAACGCGTGTAAAGTTAAGAATAAGTGCTTCCAATTGTCTAATATAGATAATAACATAAGATTACGAAATAAAGATTACGTATGTACTGTTTTTAATTACCCTAGCTACATAGATAGTAAGTTAGGTAGGTTATAACTCTTAACAATGTGCTTTCCACTATATAATTTTATGTTATAATTAGTTTTAAAAGAAATTAGAATAAGTAAGGCCCAATTCTTGCACCTTAATAGATAAATATTAGTAGGATAGCACTAAGAAATAGGTTTAAGAGATCATTAACATGTGAATAATTGAATAATTAAAGGAATAGTGTAATTAGATAAGGAAATTAATAAGTCAAATAGAATTAAATCTGTATAATTGTAAACCAATCAGAGGGCTTACTTTAAAGTGACAAAGAGAGAGAACGACCGTCCCGCGCACTCGGAAAAATCGGTAAAAACCCTCTGATTGGTCTTATTATATCGTTCTAGCAACCAATAGTTGCAATATGTTACTTTTATATTTTAATAGAGCAAAAAGCCCAGTAAGGCATGTCAGCTCCAGCCATACGAGCTCAATAAATCTGGAAGATACTAGAAGAAAAACGTCTTTCACTCCTCGGCCGACACCCTATCGAAGACATCTAGAAAAAAGGCACTTTCTCCAGCCAGCGGCACATCTATCGTCTTGTGTCGTGGGTCTCGAGCCAGTAGTTTGTACCTACATAGGCTCACGAATTGTCCTAGGCTCACGCACATTAATACTAAAATAATAAAATCAATCAAATTTGAAATAGCGCCGATCTTAAGCCATTTGATAAATTTATCATTTAGTCTAGGTGAATTTCCTGACAAGTTAAAAATTTCTGTAATTAAACCAATACACAAAAAAGGTGACAAACATAATGTTGATAATTATAGGCCGGTTTCTTTAATTCCAGTTATGTCAAAAATATTTGAAAAGGCTACGCATAATCGTTTTTTCTAAATTTATAGATAAATTTCAGATCATAAAGCGTGAACAAAATGGCTTCTAAAAGGGAAAATGGGAAAAGGGACATGAGCAAAGCTTTTCACCTCGTTTCACATGAATTGCTTTTGCTTAAATGTAATAGATATGGCATTAGAGGTCTAGCGAATAATTGGCTTAAATCATATATGACCAACAGAAAGCAATATGTAGAAATATCACAATTGGATGAAACTAAATCAGTAAGATTTTATAAATCACACATTAGCGTCAACAACACAGGGGTACCTCAAGGAAGCATACTAGGGCCCTTGCTATTCCTAATATACATTAACGATCTTCTTAATGTTACTAGCTACGACTGCATACTATTTGCAGATGATATTTCGCTGGTCGTCCCTTGTCAAAATGTCAGCGAGTATAACAATGATATAAACAAAGCCATTGACGCCATAATATATTGGATGTATAATAATAATTTAAAAGTTAGTATTAGTAAAACAAAATACATACAATTTACAAATAGACAAAGGAAAAAAAGTGACATTAAAATTAAATTCGACAACCAAGTTTTGGAAGAAGTTAGATTCACAAAATTTTTAGGTATAACATTGGATGATAATTGCACATGGACGGAACATATTGAAAATGTATGCAAAAAAATAAACCCATTTTCCTATGCTTTATGGAGACTTGCTAAGATAGCGAGTAAAAAAACCGCTCTTCAAGCGTATTATGGACATGTGTGCTCCATTTTAAGATACGGAATTATTTTATGGGGTAACTCGTATAATATAAATATGGTTCTTGTTCCGGACGGCTAATCATATTTGTAATTAATAGTTCTAAGTAGTGTTAAGTTTGTTTGTTATTATTTGTGCATAAAATATTCATCTTATTGTGTTTTATTTCCCATAGAATAAGAATAGTTTGTAAGTTTTGTTTTGTTATAGAATAAGGTTAATTGTATGTAAATATATGTAAATTGTTGCTTCATTAATAAATATAGGTGACCTATAGGGCTTACACACCCTCAAATAAGGACTAGGTACGCTAAATTAGGTAATAGAACAGAATGACTAACAGTAGGAAACTGTCTCACGCAGCATAGTAATAGTTGCAATACTAAAAATTCATACATAAGCGAGCCAGTTTCCTCACAAATTTGTACTCAATTCCGAGGAAGATACCTCATGGTAACAACACAACACAGCAACATAGCGGAAGGTCGCCTCTCCTCAATAGAAGCCTGGAGTTTTATTCAGCATTCCTGCCACCATAGAAGAGTTTCTACGTGCCACGCGACTCTCGCCATTCCGGAGCAAGCAAACATATCGGCAGTGTCATACGCAATCCAGTCTATAGGTGCATAAGGGACAACTTGTCCTACGTCCCGCACATTTTGGTCCTTCGAGCCGGATTTTCGTATTGACACAATGCCGATAACAAGATCGAGATCCGGTAGAAACGAGACTCCGGTCACGTCCGAAGAAACCACATAGGGCACTGAATATACAGCGACTACGGCACCGGACACCTCGGCGACCAGTCAACAGCCCTCGGAAACAGTCACACCAATAGAGAAGAACCTCGCGCCGCCGACTACAGCAACAGTACCACAACAGAACAAATCGGTGGCGCCTCCTAAGTCAAGAGCGTCCACTTCGGCGTCGCGACGCGCAACAAGACTAATGAAAGCTAAAGAAGAACTACTTAAGCTACGAGTCGAGTTAGCCGCCGCACGAATAGCAACAATAGAAGCTGAAACAGACTCCGAAGATGAATGCACAGTAATGGAAGACGTCGAACACAACAAGAGGGTGTCCAGTTGGTTGGATAGCAACGGAGCTCACTTACTCGCGATCTCCGACGAACCCCACAACGACCGGCACCTATACCACCGCCAGTACAACAGCAAACTATAGAAGAAAGAGGACCTGAAATTCCAGAACAACAGCAAACAATAGAAAATAGAAGAATTGAAGTTCCTCAAGTACCGGCGGGAGAAATAGCAGCGGTTACGACGTCATCGATCAAGATAGACTTAAGAGACTTAGCAACAGTGATCGCCCAAGCCGCCAAGTCAAGACAGCACTCTTCAAGAATTCTCAACGAACTACCGTACTTTTTTTTTTTTTTTTTTTTTTATACAAAGCACGACAAATGACTCAACACCACCTGATGTGAAGCGGTAAGAAGAGTCCATATGCGAAGACAGCTAGTGCAGTTCAGACACTGCTCTAGCTACCTCCACCTTGCCGGCCCGAAAGGTGCTTTTTCACGCCTCTTTTGAAGGAACCCATGTTATAGGAAGGAGGGAACACATGTGCTGGCAAGGAATTCCAAGTTCTGGAAGTTCGACAAAGAAAAGAGCTACTAAATTTCTTTGTACGTGATGTTGAGGTGGAGACAGTGAATTGATGACTCCGAAGACCGGCACGCGTGCTCCTGAGTAGGAATGGGGAAGGTGGGATAAGGTCAAATAGCTCTACAGAACACTCTCCGTGATATAGCCGATAGAAGGCGCTAAGCGACGCAATGTCTCGACGCAATTGCAGAGGCTCAAGGTTGTTGGTTACCTCTACATCGCCAACGATACGGACAGCACGACGCTGCAATCTGTCCAGGGCATCGAGTAGGTACTTGGCGGAGCCATCCCACAAGTGCGAGCAATATTCCACGCAAGACCGAACCTGAGTTTTATACAGCAGGCATAATTGGTCAGGCGTGAAAAATCGACGCGCCTTGTTCAGGACACCGAGCTTCCGAGAGGCTGTTTTTATCACGGTTTCGATGAAGTTCCTGGAATTCAGATCGCAACATATCTCCACGCCTAGCAAGTTTAGGGAGCCCTGTGCCGAAAGAGTCGTGCTCTGAAGAGACGGAAGGGGAAGGAACGGCGACATTTTGGCAGTAAACGCGCACACCTGTGTTTTCTTAGCATTGAACTCAACAAGATTGTTAGATCCCCATTCAGATACGAGGTTCAACACCCTGTCGAGCTCAATGGCAAGATTCTCTCTCTCCCTCTCGGTTTCAGCGCGCCCAGCCCCTGGGCGACCGTAATATCCCCCATGCACTGTACTGTCATCTGCATAGCAATGAATGTTTCCTAACGGAATCATGTCATTGATATGAAGAAGAAAGAGTGTGGGGGATAGAACAGAGCCTTGTGGTACACCAGCATTCACTGACATGAACCGCGAAGCGCATCTATCTGCGAGGACACGGATTCTTCGCTCATGCAGGAAGCCGGCGATCCAGTTACAGAGCTGAGCGGGCAGACCGTATGCCGGGAGCTTGGAGAGAAGAGCCCTGTGCCAGACCCGATCGAACGCTTTGGCAATGTCAAGGCTAACTGCCAGTGACTCACCACGTTTGTCAATAGCTTCACCCCAGACATGCATTAAGTACGCTAGAAGATCACCCGTTGACCGGTTCGGCCGAAACCCGTACTGTCGATCATTAATTAATGAGTGATCTTCTAGGTATCGGATCAGCTGGTGGTTTAAGATCCGTTCCATGACCTTGCAAAGAACTGAGGTGACAGCTATCGGGCGGTAGTTAGCTGGGTCTGATCGGTCTCCCTTTTTGGGGACCGGTTGCACATTGGCCTCTCTCCAAGATCTCACCAAGGTACCAAGGTACCAAGGTACCAAGGTACTTCGGGGGATCTCACCAAGAGTGGCTGTCGTTCAAGGCAGCTTACTTCGAGTCACAGGGCAGCTTCACGGACATAGAAAACTTAGCACGTCTGCGTCGCAGCCTCAAGGGAAGAGCCAGAGAAGCCGTCGAGAGCCGTCTCATTTATACATCGAACCCAAGAGACGTCATCAGAACGTTAGAAGCCAGATTCGGACGACCGGACGCTATAGCAATCGCCGAATTGGAGAGACTTAGAAGCCTTCCTCGCCTAACAGACTCGCCAAGAGACTTGTGCGTGTTCGCCAGCAAGATAGCCAACATCGTCGCGACACTACAAGCAATAGACAAGAAGCAGTACCTGTTCAACCCAGAAATAACGAAGAATACTATAGAGAAGCTTACGCCGACACTTAGGTACCGGTGGTACGACTTCGCCGCCGGGAGGCCGACGGAGGAACCGGACATAGAAAAATTAGCACAGTTCTTGAACAGAGAAGCCGACCTATGTGGCCCGTACGCGCAACCCGTTACTAGGTGGTAGACCCATATGTAGGGTCGCCTGGGTAGGTACCACCGCCTTTCTTATTTCAGCCGTGAAACAGTTCGCTTGCTCGTCATCTAATTGTATAAAAAAAAAAAAAAAAACCAGAAAACTTGAACGAAACAAATAGAAGAGCACAGAAAACGTTCAACACTCAAGAATCAAACAAGAAGTACGTCAACACAACCGCTTGTATCATATGCGGAGAAGCCGAACACACTGCAGCGAACTGTGAAGTATTCAAGAAAGCCGACTCACAGAAGAGATGGGACATAGCCAAAGAAAAGAGGCTGTGTTTTCGATGCCTTCGCTTCAGAAACAAGACCCACAGCTGTCGTCCTAGCATGTGTGGTATCAACAACTGCGACAAGCGACATCACAAGATGCTACACTTCAACAAAAAATCCCGAACTCAAGAGTAAAGTTATAGAACAAATGAACTCGCTCATAGAAAAAGGATACGCAGAGCCGGCGCCAGAAGATGGAACAGAAGGAAGGACATGGTACCTACCTTGTTTTCCTGTCGTCAACCCTATGAAGCCTGGGAAGATAAGAATGGTGCACGACGCGGCTGCAGTATCAAAGGGCATGTCACTCAAGATGCTCTACTCACCGGCCCGGACCTACTTCAATCGCTCCCGGGCACCCTTATGAGGATGAGACAACACCGAATAGCAGTGTCAGCAGACATTTGCGAGATGTTCTTACAGATAAGAATAGCCCCTGAAGACAGAGACGCACTGAGGTACCTATGGAGGAAAGGCGACCCTACTGCTCAAGTAAAAGAATATCGAATGACGTCACTAATTTTCGGGGCAACCTCTTCGCCGGCAACAGCAATCTATATCAAGAATAGAAACGCCGAAGACTTCGCCGAACAGTATCCAGCCGCCACATCTGCCATCAAGAGAAACCACTACATGGACGACTACATACAGAGCTTCGAAGATGAAGAATCCGCCGTAGAGACAGCACGTCAAGTGCAGTACATACACCAACAGTCCCACTTCAATCTACGCAAATTCACTACAAATTCACAGAGAGTCCTAACTAATCTGGGCGCGAACACTTCCCCAGAAGAATCGGAATTGGCAGTCAGCTTGAAGACAGAAAAGGTACTTGGAATGGTGTGGCAAACTTCGACAGACTCACTGAAGTATAATCTCGCACACACGTCACTGATACTAGCGAAGGCCAGGGTGGCACCGTCGAAGATAACTTCAATACCACGACTAGAGCTTCAAGCAGCTGTTATGGGCGGCAGGATGGCAAGATGTGTAATAGAAGAGTACGACAGAAAACCGGAAGCAAGCATATTCTGGACAGACAGCAGAACAGTACTGACGTGGTTGAAAACCGGTTCAAGATCCTACAAGCCGTTCGTCGCACACAGAATCGCGGAATTATAAGAAAATACGAAAACAGAAGAATGGCGATGGGTTCCCACGAAGCTCAACGTGGCCGACGACAGTACAAGAAACGTACCAAAGTACTTCGATGAAAATCACAGATGGTTCACCGGACCAAGCTTCCTCAAAGAAGATCCCAGCAGTTGGCCACAAGTGAACGACCTACAGAAGATAGTGACAGGGGAAGAGAGAACTATGAAAATTACAGAAAAACGTTCTACCTTAACAGCGATACCCGACTTCAAAAGGTTCTCCACCTGGGAAAAGTTTATAAGAGCCACGGCCAGAGTACTTCAATTTATAACAATATGTCAAAAACGAACAGATAAAACAATGTACTCACGAACGAAGGCTAATAAGAACAAAGATCCGTCCTGGGGAAAACAACAAGTGAAAAAATCAATAAACAAAAATAAGAAGATAGAAAAAATACAAGACACGTATAGAAAAATACCAACAGAGCTTCTCGTCCGTGCTGAAAACATCGCAATCAGGGCTGCTCAAGAAGATAGTTTTACCGAAGAAATAGAAAACTTACTGAAGGGCCGTCGAGTAAATAATAATAGCAAGTTGAAAAAAATCGCCATAGAAATAGTCGACGGGGTGATCACTATAAAGTCACGAATCGACGCAGCTACTGAGGTGCCTGAAGCAATAAAGCGACCGCCGGTACTAGACGGCCGTCATCATATCGTCCGCCTATACATCGAACGGGACACCACCAGGGAGTAGAAGCTACAGTGAACCACTGCCGCCAAAGGTTCCATATACTGGCCCTCAGACCGACGACACGCAGCATCATACATCATTGTCTACCCTGCAAGAAGAGAAGATGGTCACCACCAGAGCCACCGACGGGAGACCACCCAGCCGGCCGCCTAGCGCATCACCAGCGCGCTTTCACACACACAGGCGTCGACTACTTCGGGCCGCTGCTAACAACTTTTGGAAGAGGGACAAAGAAGACCTACGTAGCACTGTTCACATGTCTCACCACCAGAGCAGTTCACTTGGAGATGGCAGCTTCACTCACCACCGACTCGGCGATCATCGCACTTCGCCGGTTCATAGCCCGCCGCGGGTGCCCTAAAGAAGTGTGGTCGGACAACGGAACGAACCTACACGGCGTCGAAAAAGAACTCAGAATAGCAATAGACAACGCCACGGAGCTCGAAGCAACAAAAAGAAGAATCTCCTGGCGCTTCATTCCCCCTGGTGCACCATTCATGGGGGGAGCATGGGAACGCCTAGTGAAAACAGTAAAAACCGCACTCAGCGCGGTACTCGACAGTCGACCTAACACAGAGGAAGTTTTAGCGACCTTACTCGCCGAAGTTGAAATGACAGTAAACAGTCGGCTGCTGACCCACGTCTCAGTCGACCCCGAAGATTCCGAAGCACTGACACCCAATCACTTCATTTTATTGGGACCAGCTTACGAACCACCAATGGGCAACTTCCACGAGCAAGACCTTCAAGGGAGGAGAACTTGGCGGACCGCTCAGCGACTGGCAGACAACTTCTGGTCGAGATGGGTAAAGGAATACCTACCTGAACTCCAGCACCGGCGAGAGCCCCACGGCAAGAGACCACCACTGCAAGTCGGAGACGTTGTCATAATAGCGGACAACACTCTACCCCGGAATACATGGCCTATGGGTAGAATAGCAACAGTGTTCCCCGGGTCCGACGGTGTGGTGCGAGCTGCTGACGTACGGACAAGAGGAGGACTCATCCGGCGACCGACCAAGGAGCTGATCATCCTTCAGACGGGGGAGGCGCAGTCAGCCGTCCAGCCTACAGTATGATGCGTCTCATGATAGTCATACACTTCGACGCACGGTGGGAGAATGTTCCGGACGGCTAATCATATTTGTTGTACGGGATGACCAGTGAATTGTGCTATCGTGTAGTGACCAAAGTGACAGTGACACACGTACCTATATACTTTTATTAATAAGAATGTTATATTTTAGTTGAGATACATGTTTATAGTAAGTAGGTACCCCTTTTATAGTTGTAAGTCGTATTGTATATTTGGTTACACAACGGAGCTATTAAAATGCCCGAAATTTCTTTGAAATATTTATTACGTAAACTTTATGTACGTACAAAATGGAGGTCTATATGAGAATGAATTAAGTAGCAATAGTATGGCTCTTCATACACTTAACACGCCTTTTAGAATTAACGCGGCAAACATTGAGCAATGACTTAGGGGAGTAATAAACTGGATAGGCGTATGCCTTAACATCCTCCCGACCGTGAAAAGGTCACTTTTAACTCTGGAGCTCTTCTGCTGTGGGTAACGGGCAGAGACGAGTTAGTGGTCGGCGCACGGAGCCTCGGACAGTGTTGACATCGGCCACTCTTGCTACTCCATCTGCTCCAGGAAATAACCGCAATACACGTCCAAGACGCCAGTTCAGCGGAGAGACGTTATCCTCGGAGATTAGTACCATGTCTCCAATATTAAGCCGAGCAGAATGTTTTCGCCATTTTGTTCTTTGTTGCAGTTCAGACAGGTATTCTTTATGCCATCTGTGCCAAAAGTGCTGTCTTATCCTTTCCAGACGTTGGTACCGTTTTCTTTGATGATCAATGCCAAGGTCTTCCAAGATGGGAGAGGGCAGCGCAGTGAGTGGTCTGCCTATGATAAAGTGCCCTGGAGACAAGGAAAGGAGGTCATTTGGACAGGATGATAAGGGGCACAAGGGACGACTATTAAGAATGGCCTCCACTTGTGCAAATAATGTCAAAATTTCCTCAAAGGTTAGGTTACTATTTCCCATCACACGTTTCAAGTGATGTTTAGCGGACTTTACGCCAGCCTCCCAAATGCCGCCAAAATGAGGAGCGTAAGTAGGTATGAATTTAAACGTAATACCTTGCTGGCTTGCAAAATCACAAATGGGTTCCTTATTTTGCTTAATAAAATTACCTATTTCCTTCGCGGCGGCCACAAAGTTACGACCGTTATCGCAAAATATTTCTGTTGGTTTGCCTCTGCGTGAAATGAAACGTCTAAGGGTCATAACGAACGCATCTTTAGTTAAATCACTCACGGCCTCTAGATGAATACATTTATAACGCAGACAAACGAAAAGACACAAATAACACTTAATCAAGCGACTTCCACGCCCCTTACGATTAATGATAAAAAATGGTCCAGCGAAATCCAAACCAACAGACAAAAATGGAAAGTCAGTATTCAAGCGCTGAGCAGGCAGGTCCCCCATTTTAGGGAATAATGTTTTTCCTCGTAGACGCCTGCATGTTGTGCAATTGTTTACTGTGCGTCTTGCAAGATGTCTGCCATTGATTGGCCAGACTTTTTCCCTAACAATGGCTAAAAGTAATTGCGGACCCGCGTGCATGCCATTTAAGTGCTCCCTATGAAAGTATAATTTGGCTAGTTTATGTATCGCGTGAAGCAATATTGGATGCTTCCTTTCGTAAGTGCAATCAGATGCATCTATACGGCCACCCACACGAATTAAATTACTTCCATCAATAAATGGGGAAAGTGATATAATTTTGCTTTTATTACTAAGCGATTTAGATTTTGTAAGTAAGTCGTATTCAACAGGGAAGGACTCACGCTGAGCGATCACGCACAAAGTATGAAATGACTCGCGAAGCTCTTCTACAGATAGCACACCTACCCGTTTGTTTTTATTATTTTTTAGATTAAATATGAATCTTAATACGTAAGAAAAAGATCGTTGAAGTCTATTGAATGTCGAATATTTATTAAAATCAATTATAGATTCTCTTATTACCGCTGAATGAACCTTTGTCTCAGGTAGAATATCTATGGCAATAGGTTTTAATACTGGCCATTTTGTTTCATTTTCGCTTAAATAATTAGGACCATACCACCATAGACTTGATTCAATTAGACTCTTAGCATTTAAGCCTCTAGAAATTAAATCAGCGGGATTTAATGCTGTAGGTACATATCGCCAAGAAGATGACCGAGTTAACGCTATTATTTCTCCTGCTCGGTTAGCTACAAATGTTTTCAATTTAGTCAAGTCACTATTTATCCAATTAAGTACTACACTCGAATCGCACCAATGTACAATTCTTCCCGGCCTATATCTGAGAGAGTCCAGCACAGTCTTGCAAAGCTTAGCTGAGAGTAAAGCTGCGCATAACTCGAGGCGTGGTATTGTCACAGGCTTCAATGGAGAAACCTTTGATTTGGCGCACAATAACCTGACTGTACTTTTACCCTCAGAATTAGTAGATTTCAGATAGATACAAGCGCCATATGCGTGGAGCGATGCGTCACTAAAAGAGTGCATCTCAATGAATTTGGGTGAATCGCAGAGCACTAACCTGGGAATTTGTAATTTTTTGAGCCAACCTAAATTGTCAGTGAATTTTAGCCAATCAACTTTGATTTCCTGAGTTACCGGTTGATCCCAGTCTAATTTTTGTTGCCAAATTCTTTGTAAAATAATTTTTGGCTGAATTACAATAGGACTTAAAATACCTAAAGGATCAAATATTTTAAAAGAATTTGACATAATAAAACGTTTAGTTATGACTGCATCTGGAGCATTTGTAAAGTTTTTTATTGGAAAGTGCAGAGTATCGCTGGAGGGAGTCCAGCCAAGTCCGAGGGTGCTTGAAGATTCACTAATAGTCAAATTATCATGCTTATTTATATCTATGTTTTTGAAAATTGAAGGAACGTTACTTTTATATTTTCTTAAATTGAAACAACCAGACTTAAGTGCCTCAGAAATAGACTTTTGTATGTAACATAATTTTTCTTCGCTATCAGCCCCGGTGATGACGTCATCGACGTAGAAGTCCCTTTGAATGACGTCCCTGATAAGTTCGTCGTCTTGCTCCTCACCTAATTGCCACAGACAGCGCGTGCTTAAAAAACTAGCACTTGCGGTACCGTATGTGATAGTATTCAGTTTATATGCTTGAATAGGTCGAGATTCGTCCTCCCTCCATAAAATACGCTGTAGGTCACGGTCCCTTTCATCTATGAGGACCTGCCTATACATCTTCTCCACGTCTCCAGTTAGAAGGAATTTGTATTGCCTAGCACGTATTAGTATAGCAAAAAGAGAGTCCTGGATATTAGGACCCACCATGAGTATGTTGTTCAAAGCATAACCAGAAGAAGAAGCAGCAGAGCCATCAAATACCACTCGTAATTTGGTGGATTCGCTATCCTCTTTAAAAACAGCGTGGTGACACAAATAATAACATGTATTTGGATAATTCGTAGCTAAAGACAGATGACCTAAGTCCGCGTATTCTTTAATAAAATTACTATATTCATCCTTGAGCAATGGATTTCTTTTGAATCGTTTTTCTAAAACAAGAAAACGTCTTTTAGCTAGTTTATAAGTGTCCCCAAGGCAATCTGGTGTGTCAACTAGAGGGAGCCTAACACAAAACCTACCGGTCAAAGGCTCCCTACGGGTATGTGTGACAAAATGACGTTCACAATCCTTGTCCTTGTCGCTCATCCGAACCTTCGTAGGAACTTCTTCTATATCCCAAAACTTTGTCAGTAAATTATCAACATCGTTTTGTATGGGAGCCATAGAAACTAATGCATGATTACAATGAGTGCCTTTATTGGCAATATCTACTTTATAGGGGCCAGATACTATCCAGCCTAGCTTAGAACTTCGCAACTTTGGATTTTGGGGACCAAGAGAACATATTTCGTTCCCTAAAATGTCCCAAAACAGATCAGCTCCTATTAATACATCAATGGGGGCTGGTTCATTGAACTTGGGATCGGCTAAAATAATGTTTTTGGGTAAATTTAATGCACTAATATTGACTGGATACTTTGGAAGTTGCCCGGTCAATTCATTCAATACAAGACACGAAAAAATTACATGAAAGTTGCTATTTAGAGATTTCATTTGTATGTTACAGCTTTCTATCACATTGATAGAACTGGCATTGCCGATTCCAATGACCTTTAGTGAATCAATTGGATTTGATTTTAAAGAAATTTTATCCTTTAATGACTCAGAAATAAAAGACGATTGGCTGCCGCAATCTAATAGTGCACGAACCTTTTCCTTTTGTTGGGTTAATGGATTCGACACTTCAACCATAGCAGTTGATAATAATATTTGATTACAAAAATCTTTTGAAAAATAAGAAGCTGATTCAGTAGGCTCGTATATACCATCAGAATTAGGTACTTCAACACTAACAGTATGACTGACAGACGACGTGGCATGGTGAAGCAGACTATTGTGTCTTTTACTGCATTCACGGCATGGCCCCATACGGCATTCACTCACTGGATGCCCCTGCCGAAGACAATTTACACATAGTTTGTATTTAGATACATCCTTCATTCTTTCGTTAATCGCCTTTGCTTTGAATGTGGGACAATCATAAATTTTGTGGTTATCATTACAAATAATGCATAAATAGTTATTAGATCTAATGAATTTTGTTTGTAATTTTGGGTTGGACTTGGAACTAACGAATGATTTTATGTAAGAAGATTGACCTTGTTTGTAATTATTTGATCCTGAATTACGCACACTAACCGCAGGACACTTGGTTGCATTATTGTTGGTTGAGTCATTTACCTTATTTCGATTTAATGACTCCAACACATTTGCGCGATCAATTATGAACTTGTAAAATTGTTCTAAAGTGGCAGTATCACCCTCTAAACTGCTGCGATGTTCTTCCCACTTTGTCAGAGTGTTGCTGTCTAATTTAGATGACAGCATAAAAATAATCAGCACGTCCCACTTGTCCGTAGGTTGTCCTAAGCTGGCCAAGGCGCGCAAATTTTTAGTCACGTGGTCTACTAAAAATCTCAAAGATTTCTCTGATTCACGTGGAAGTTGCTTAATATTAAACAATGAGTTCAAGTGGTGGTTAATTAGTATCCTTTTGTTATCATAGCGCGTACATAATAATTTCCAGGCGTCAGAATAGTTAGCTGACGACACTTCAAGGTTGCAAATAACTCTGGCTGCATCGCCTTCCAGATAGGAAATTAAATAATGGAACTTATGAATAGGTAAAATGCGTGCATTATTATGAATGAAATTCTCAAAAGTGTCGCGAAACTCCAACCAACGAAAATATGCACCATCAAATTTAGATATTTGGATCTGAGGGAGTTTTAAACCAACCTCTTGATGATCCATGCAACAAGAATTATCATGAATGGAGGCACGTCTATTTTCATGCTCTAATTTCTTTGTGAACTTCTCCAATAAAATTTTGGCCGTGGCAATATTGACTATAATATCACGTTCAATATTATCACGCTCATCTATTTCATGGGAAATATTATCTGAATTCAAAACCTCTATGTCATTTTGCAAGTCATCAACCCTAACCGACAATGCCTCAAATTTAGCAAGCTTAAGAGACAACTCTGTTAATTGAATACTAGTCAATTCTTCATTTTCAGAAATACTATTTAAATAATGCCTAAACTTCGTTATCTGTCCTTTAGCGGAAGATCGCCTTGTAATTAAATCCTTTAAGCGATATTTACTATCAGAATCGATAGGCATTGTATAAAAATCAATTAAATGAACCGGAAAATAACAGCTAAATATGAAATAAAAGGCTCACGCTCCTCGTCTCGGTGACACGCCTGCCAAACAATGCGACCAGCTGATTGCGCCCAGATTGCGTCGGCGATGCGCCGCTTGACTACGCAGCTATGTAGTTGGGCAGACTTGCGTAAGATCGCGATGAAATCAGCCTGAAATTTTCGGCAAAAATATTGTAACTCTTATCCTAATAAATATTAAAATAAGTTTGCTATATTTACTCTGAATCATAAAAAGAAATGAAAATTTATGCAATTAAATTGCTTAAAAAAAATTTGTAGGTACCTAGGAAATTAAATTTGGACCGCTTATTACTAATATAAGATGATTTAACATCAATTTCTAATATTCAATGTTCAAATGCATATGAAATTTCACAATAATTGATTTTCTAAAAAATAAAATATAAAACGGGTGGTTGGATAATAAAATGTGCAACTTCGATAATCGTTTATATATAACACATTATTTCCACAACTAGATGAATATTCGTATTAGTAGTAGGTAAATGTTATTTGGCAATTTGGATCAAATTAAGAGACAAGGATGGCAAGGAAAGGGCACTTATCTTTTGTAGAAATGCTGCACGATGTGACACTTTGGCTGCACCACTGCTCGTACAATTCGTACTATTTTTAGGTTTTTCTTCTATATTTTGTTGATCCCCTCATGGGCCACCATTATGTATATTTGGTTACACAACGGAGCTATTAAAATGCCCGAAATTTCTTTGAAATATTTATTACGTAAACTTTATGTACGTACAAAATGGAGGTCTATATGAGAATGAATTAAGTAGCAATAGTATGGCTCTTCATACACTTAACACGCCTTTTAGAATTAACGCGGCAAACATTGAGCAATGACTTAGGGGAGTAATAAACTGGATAGGCGTATGCCTTAACACGTATTATTGTTCTCTTAAATCAGTTTTATGTGATCATAGTTATGTGTTATGTTAAAATTAATTTGTTGATAATTGTAATAACTGTAAGTTGTAATAAGCCTTATCGTTGTTCTCTACGGCATTAAATAAATAAAGTTACGGCCTTTCATTTGATACCCATATTGTAATAGTGACTAATTGATAGGTACTAATTAAAGATGTATATAGTGATTAGGCATAATGAAAATTGATAATAAAAATAGGCAAAAAAAGGGTCGAGTAAGCGGCTCACTTTACGGTATAGCCCTCGGGTATAAATAGAAAATCCGTCCTAGACAGGCAACTTCACTTTCGCTCCAGCCGCCGCCGGTGTCGCCTGTGTCAGTCGTGCGCGTGTTCTCCGGTCGCCCGTCGAGACCCGTACGTCTGTGCCCTGCCCCGCGCCGCGCCCCGCTGAGCCGAAACCCGCCATCCTTGTACCTATCGCCGCGCGACCGATTCCGTGGATTGATGTCTCGCCCGTACGCCCGTGCGTAGCGATCGACGTCTCCACGTAGTTCTCCCGCGAGTGATAGTTGCAGGGTGCACAACAACCCTACGCGCAGTGACGCTTCCCGCGATAGTGACGTTTTACTTTTGCGATTTTGACGCTTCGTGTGTATGTTTGTGTGTTGTTTTGTGTACTCCCGCTGATTATTTTGTTAAATAACCAGGGGAGTATACCCGCTTTTAGTGTGTGGATTCTTTTACCTCTTATTTTGTCTTTTTACTTGTGTTACTAACTAAATACTTAGTGCTTATATACTTAGTATACCCGCTTTTAGTGTGTGGATTCTTTTACCTCTTATTTTGTCTTTTTACTTGTGTTACTAACTAAATACTTAGTGCGATGTCGGACGACAGACCTTTATCGCCGTTGCCACCCCGACCTAAGCTACCGGACCGTCGGCCCAGGCCGACGCCCGCCGTGCGTAGCATGCCCGCCGCGCCCAGTGCGCCTGTCGCGCTCCACGCGCCTGCGGCTCCCCACGCGCCTGCTGCGCCCAACGCGCCAGCAGCGCCCCACGCGCCTGGGGCGCCACAGTATAACAATCAGCCAGGACCATCGACCTGTGCGGCCGAAACCAATATCGCAGGGGGTTTCCTATTCGGAAACCAGCCCGGTGATTTGGGGGGCCGCAGGAGTCGGATGCCCCGGCCCCGTGAATTTTCCTCGAGCGAGGACGATGAGCTGTGCGGAGAGGACAAGCGTCCCCGCACCGGCCCGTCTCCGCCGGAACGAGACGCAACTACTCCACCGCCGACTATCTCACCGGTGAGTGAGTATTTCCCAGGCCAGCTGACCTACAGCTCCCCACCGGCATCGCCGTGTGATGATGAGCACCAGCTGGCCAGCAGTGCAGGTGAGACGGCATTTACCCTCCCTGCCTACATCCAGTCACCAGTGCCGCAGGAGCCCACAGCGTCCACATCGTACGCGACGTTTGCGCCGACGTCTAGCGACGCGACGACCCCCCCAGGACCAGCTTCCTACGCCGCCGCAGCGGCCCAGCCACCACGCCCCTCTCCACCACGGTCACCAACTTTGGGCATGACCGCTGATGCCGTCGCAGCCGCGACCACTACCACGGCGCCACCCAGCAGAGCGCGAGGTTACCCACCTATAGTGGTGGAACGACTCCCGGAGTGGACCCGCCACTTCCGGGAGCTTCATAAACTCTTAGGGCACCCCCCTAACGCGCGCCCTTTTAAGACGGGCGTTCGTTTCATCGCAGCCACGCCGGACGAGTACCGCACCGTACAGAGGTACCTCTCTGATGCCTCCCAACAGGACCAATCTATAACTTGGTACTGTTATACACCATCGAACGAGCTGCCTGCAAAGGCGGCGCTGCGAGGACTCCTGGCGGACACTCCGCCGGATCAAATCCTAGCAGCGCTGGTGGAAAGAGGATTTCCCGCCAACCACGTGCGCCATATCCCGCCCCATCGAGGTCGCCCCGGTTGCCTATTCTATGTGCAACTGGAGCACCTAAGCCAGGAGGAGCTCTCCCGCTTGTACGCGGTGACTGAGCTCCTCAGCATGAGGGGCGTCACCATCGAGGGGTGGAAAGGACGCAAAGGCCCCTCTCAGTGCCACCGGTGCCAGGCATTTGGACATGCCTCGGCAAATTGCCACCGGCCGGCGAAGTGCGTACGCTGCGCCGGCGACCACATTGCCGCGGACTGTCCACGGCCACGCGACCAGCCGGCCACCTGCGCCAACTGCGCGCGCCCACACCCGGCAAATGACCGCCGCTGCCCAGCCTTTCGTAGGGAGGCCCGTCGACAAGGTATAAACATACCACCCCCAGTTCCCGCCCGTCCACAGCCTACCCGGTCCGGAGACGCGCCTCCAGTGAGCGCCCCAAGGCACGAGGAGGTCCCTGCGCCCGCAACCACAGGTATAACTACCCTTTTACCTCCGGCAAACCCACCCACTGAGAGAGGCGAGCGTACAAAGCGCCGCCGCCGCAGACGCCGCCGGAACCGGGTCGCCCAAGAAGCGGACCGCCCGGCCGCGGTGTCGACGCCAACACTGGAAGAAGGCCCAACACTACCCCCTTCTCAGCTTCCTACACACGTTCCGCAACAGCACCAACCGCAGCGTCTGGAACCCCAACGACCGACCCTAGTGCAGCCGGCGCCGCAACGTCCATCACTGCGACGGCCAACACAGCGCCCGCCGTTACCGCCTCAACAGCCTCCGCAACAGCAGCGCCCCGCTCCGCCACCCCGCCGGCAACCTGCCTCACAGGCAGTGAGCCAACCGCCGGCCGTCCAACCCATTCCTCCCCCAGTTTCTCAACAACAGGGAGGACCCATTCTTCAACAGCAACAGCTACCAGTTCAACAAATGGTGATGTCCCTGGGTGTGCATCAATACCCATACCCATTGACCAGCACACCCGAGCAGATACTGCTAGACCGGGTGTGCCTCCTCATCGCGGACCTAACCACCCACTACACCCCCGGGATGGACCCCACAGCCCTCGAGCTGGCCCTCAGAGGGCTCCACTCGATGGTACGAGCTCTCTCCCTTCAGGGTTGAGAGTACTCTACTGGAACCCAGGGGGCATTAGCGGAAAGGAACAACAGCTGCGTCTTCTCGCCCAGTCGAAGGATATCCACGTCATCCTCCTGGGCGAGACCTTCCTGAAACAGGGAACCCCCTTCAAAGTGCCCAACTTCCATGTGTACCGTCGCGACGAGACCACACCGCAAGGCCGCGCCTGGAGAGGCGTGGCGGCCCTCGTGCGCCGCGACGTAGTACACGTGGACCTACCTCTAACTCAGTACATTTCCATACGTACCATAGGCGTACAGATCAGCGTAGCGGGCACTGAGCTGCGCCTGTACGCCGCCTATCGCCCCCCGCAATCCCGTGTAGAGGAGCCAGATCTGCGGGAGCTGTTTGACGGCACGACACCGACCCTCGTGGCGGGGGACCTCAACGCCAAACACCCACACTGGGGGTCGCGAAGAACCACCTCAGCGGGCAGGCGCCTGCTAGACATAACGACGGAATTGGACGTCGAAGTGGTAGGTCCAGACGCCCCCACACACATACCGTCAAACCCACGACAGCAGGCTGACGTACTTGACATCGTCCTTAGCCAGTCGGTCCGCAGCCCGATCAATATAGAGGTGCTGTTTGACCTTGACACACAGCACCTCCCTATCCTTGTCTCACTCGGCGACACCGCCGAACGGGCCATGACACGCCCACCTCGTCCAAGGATCGACTGGGTCACCTACACTGTGGAGCTGGCTAAGATGACGCTTGGCGGCCCCATTTCCACACCTGAGGAGGTGGAAGTTGCCGCCGAGCACATAACGGCGTCCATACGCGCCGCCAAGGAGGTGGCGATGACTTACCGCCCAACACCTCCCCACCGGAAAGACGAGCTGCCTGCCCACATCCGGGTCTCGTTGCGCAGGAAGCGCGACCTCCGCCGGCTGTGGGCCACCAATCGTTGCCCCCACACCAAGGCGGAACTAAACCGCCTTACCACCCAGCTGTCCGAAGCCGTGAAGGCATGGCGCGGTGCTACCTGGGAGAGTCACATAGACCGTGTGACAGATAGCACCGCTGACCTCTTCCGGCTAAACCGACAGCTGACGAAGCCCGTCGCCCCCGTTTGCCCACTGTTTGACAGTACGGGCAGACGATGCTACGCCGCCGCCGACCGGGCAACGATCCTGGCCGACCACCTTGAGGGGCAGTTCGCCCCACACCCAGCCGCCACTACCAGCACTGTCGCCGAGCACCACAGGTACGTCCTTGGTCGCGTCGAGGAGTTAATGTCGGTCCCAGCGCCGCCACTCCGCGGGGAGGACTTTATCTCCCCTGCGGAACTGCGCAAGGCCGTCCACCGCTTGCCTAAGCGGAAGGCACCAGGACCCGACGACATCTCCTCCGAGGCCCTCATGCAGCTTCCTAAGAGGGGTCTAGTGGCACTCACTAGACTCTTCAACGGCATCCTGCGCACGGGTCACTTCCCAGAGGCCTGGAAGACGGGACGTGTAATCGTCCTCCCGAAACCAGGGAAAGACAGACGTCTTCCCTCCAGCTACCGACCCATCACACTACTCTCCCACGTGGCCAAGCTGTTTGAGCGTCTGCTGCTGCGTCGAGTCCGCCCATTTGTCCCTCTACGGGATGAACAATTCGGATTCCGCAGCGGCCACTCAACGACGCTCCAGCTGGCACGCGTGCTCCATCACCTCGCGACTACCATGAACCGGGGTCACCAGACTGTGGGGGTCTTCTTAGATATTGAGAAGGCCTTCGATCGTGTTTGGCACCCCGGTCTCCTCTTCAAACTGGCCGCCACCAGCATGCCGCCCGCCATATGGAGAGTAGTGGCGTCATTCTTGAAAGATCGTAGCTACTATGTTTCGGTCGAGGACGCGCTTTCCCAGGCCCACCCGATCCTAGCAGGAGTGCCCCAAGGAAGCTGCCTGTCGCCGTGCCTGTACGCCGCCTACACTAACGACATCCCCACCCTACAGGACCACCTCCGAGAGGGTGAGCGGGACGTGGTGTTGGCGCTGTTTGCAGACGACAGTGCTTACTTTGCTTCGTCGCGGAAGGCGGAGATCGCCGCCGCCAAAATGCAGCTATTGTTGGACTTGCTGCCTGCATGGCTAGACAACTGGAGAATGGCCGTCAATGTGAGTAAGACGGCCGCTCTATTGGTTGGGTTGAAGCGACGCATACCACCGCCACTCAAGCTGCGTGGGCAGGACGTAGAGTGGCAGACCACAGTCACGTACCTCGGATGCCGCATCGACCGCTCGCTGCGCATGACGCCGCAGGTGGACCACGTAGTCCGCCAGGCGAAAGCTGCGCGAGCCATGCTCCGTCCGGTGTTGGCATCCCGGCTACCTCTTCGTACCAAACTGATGGTCTACAAGACCTACGTCCGCTCGCGGCTTACATACGCGGCGCCAGCGTGGTATGCGCTTTGCTCCCCGACCCAGCGTTCTAGACTGCAGGCCCAACAGAATATCTCCCTCCGCGTGTTGACAGATGCGGGGCGATACGTCCGAAACGACGTCATTGCCCGGGACGTGCGGATGCCGACGGTGGAGGACTTCATTGACCGTTTGGCGCGTCGAATGTTCGACAGCGCCGACAACGGGCCACACCTCCACCTCCACAATATTGCTCCCCTTCCCTGCACAGATATCGACGCCCCAGGACGTCATACGCCCCGCGACATCCTGTCTCCGCCTAAGGCGGAGAGGGAGATGCAACCACCTCCACTACCAGATGCATCCCCGCGACGAAGCGACCAACCCAGTTTACGACTGCGTATCGTGTACGGCTCGCAGCATGCCGCAGGCCTCTCACCCCTGTGTGCCGAGCTCGCTGTGCACGATACGCCCATCACCGGATTGACCCGTGCTCAAGTGCGCGCCCATGGTTCTAGACTGCAGGCCCAACAGAATATCTCCCTCCGCGTGTTGACAGATGCGGGGCGATACGTCCGAAACGACGTCATTGCCCGGGACGTGCGGATGCCGACGGTGGAGGACTTCATTGACCGTTTGGCGCGTCGAATGTTCGACAGCGCCGACAACGGGCCACACCTCCACCTCCACAATATTGCTCCCCTTCCCTGCACAGATATCGACGCCCCAGGACGTCATACGCCCCGCGACATCCTGTCTCCGCCTAAGGCGGAGAGGGAGATGCAACCACCTCCACTACCAGATGCATCCCCGCGACGAAGCGACCAACCCAGTTTACGACTGCGTATCGTGTACGGCTCGCAGCATGCCGCAGGCCTCTCACCCCTGTGTGCCGAGCTCGCTGTGCACGATACGCCCATCACCGGATTGACCCGTGCTCAAGTGCGCGCCCATGAGGCCGCGTACGAAGAGCACCCCCCTGGACAGACACCCGACTGCCTCGAGCTGAGCGTGCGAGAAATCGCACTGTTCGCCGAAGCACCGCAACCATCACCACCTCTACCACCTGCATCACCAACTGCAGGCGGCACCTTAGACCCCCCTCCCCCATCTCAAAGCTCCCCTGGCGGAAGTGTAAGCCGCGGCCCGCTCGCTGGCGCTCAACGGGCCTTGACCAACGTCAACTCACCTGTGGGGCTGACCGCGCTGAGGGCTTCGCCTCCCAAGCCGGGGTCGTAGCATAGGGGCGAAGAGGGGGCCATCGCCGAAAGGTGATGCACGATGACCGGTGAGCTATAAGCTCACCGAGATGCCGCTCGGGCAAAGAGCTTTCGCTCGAGGCCCGCAACCGCGTTAAAGCGCGAAGAAACCCAGAAAGACAGGCAACTTAGTACGCTCAAATAAATAATAGGGCAAACAACCTCTCTCTCCGCTACTCGGCCCCGACACGCCTGGAACTGAACAATACTGGCATTTTCATTCGACTCTTCTCCTACGTGCTATTTTCTTCCAATCCCAGCAATAAAAATGTTTCGCGGACGCATCCCGAACATTTAATGGTCCTTCGAGCCGGATCAAGAAGAAAATAGAAGATCGAATATAGAAAATAGAAGATCGAATATAGAAAATAGAAGATAATGCCAGTAACCAGATCTGTTAGCGGGGGAAGGAAGCCAATGGAGCGTACAGTTCAGGAGGAGGCAAGAAATATAGAAGCCACCTCCACCGAAGAATATGAAACCACGTCAATCGAAGAATCGACGCTTACGGCCGCCACTGTCATGACACAGTCAGCCGCCGTACCGTCTACCTCGAGAAGGACGACGACGCCGCAACCGCCGCGCACGTCGTCACCGGCACCGCCAGGCTCTGCCACCAAGAATAAGTCGAAGAGAAGCAGCACACGCTCTCAACGCGCCGCGCGCATCGCTCAAGCGAAAGAAGAGTTGCTGCAACTTCAAGTCGACCTGGCAACTGCACGCCTCTCACGTATCGAGGCCGAAGAAGAAGATGATGATGAAGACACGCAGATTAGTGATGCAGAGGAAAGAGAAGAACGCGTTCAGTCATGGCTAGAAGAGAGTCAACCGCACGAAGAACGCTGCACGACGCCAATCACGCCGCACCAACCGCCGCCCGTCGTCGCTGCATACCTAAACGACCAAAAGAAGAACGTCACCAAACAAGCAAACGAAGCAATCACGTCGGTCACCGCCCCAAACAAGGCGATGCAATTTTCGCCACCTGAACCACCAAAATGCAAGAAAGAAACACAGAAAACAGAAATCGCAGAACTGGCCACAGCTATCACCGAAGCAATGAGGACCTCGCAACGATCACCGAGATACACCAACGAGCTACCGTACTTCACGGGCGCACATCAAGAGTGGTTATGCTTCAAAGCCGCGTATGAAGAATCGGCGACCTTTCACCAACGTCGAAAACTCAGCGAGACTTCGTCGGGCGCTTAAGGGAAAAGCTAGGGAAGCCGTCGAAAACCTACTCATACTACACGCGCGCCCACAGGAGGTAATGAAGACATTGGAAGCCCGTTTCGGTCGTCCCGACTGCATCGCGACATCAGAACTCGAACGCCTCAGAAGCTTACCAAGACCAGCCGATACGCCCATCCAAGCCGCGCTGGCGGAGCGCGGCTTTGAAGTCACCCACTGCCGCCACATCCCGCCCCGCCGGGGCCGCGCCGGCTGCTTATTCTTTTTGCAGTTGGCGCGCCTCGACCGAGAGGAGCTCTCCCGCTTGTATGCGGTGACTGAGCTCCTCTACATGCCCGGGGTCACCATTGAGGGGTGGAGAGGCCGAGGAGGCCCCGCCCAGTGCCACCGGTGCCAGGCGTTCGGTCACTCGTCCGCCAACTGTCACCGCCCCGCCAAGTGCGTCCGATGCGCGGGCGACCACATTGCGGCCGACTGCCCGCGGCCGAGGGACCAGCCGGCGACGTGCGCAAACTGCGCGCGCCCGCACCCCGCCAATGACCGCCGCTGCCCGGCGTTCCGGAAGGCGGCCCGCAAATCGGGGGTTAAGCTGAAGCCCCCGATACCCGACAAGCCCTCCCAAAGCGCGCCAGTCCAGCGCGCTGCCCCCAGCGGGAAGGCCCCGCCCCCCACCAAGGCCCCGCCCACTGCGGCCGCGCCTACTGAGGGCGGGCCAGTCTCCACCCAACCCCCCGCGGACGCGCCCGCGGCGGACGGCAAGCGCCCCAAGCGCCGCCGTAACCGTCGCCGCAGGCGCCGGACTTCTCCGCAGGTGGCAGGCCAACCTGCCGCCGCCTCGACGCCGCAACCACAAGTGCGGGCGGCACGATCAGTGCCGCTACCCCGCACACAGTCGGCCTCCGCTGACCCACAGCGTGAAGGCCCCCTGCCCTCGGCCACACGCCCGACGACCCAGCCGCCGCTGCCCCAACAGCCGGCTGCCCCCTTGGCGCGCCCCGAAGCCCCATTCCAAGCGTGGATGATGCTTCGGGAGGTGTGCGCCATGTACAACTGGGCCGCGCAGAGTGGCGACCACGACGCCTGGACGACTGCGTGCAGTGAGTCCGAGCCGCTTCTCTTCGCGGTAAAGCGCCTCCTACTAGCTGAAAACCAACCGACCCCCTCCCCTTGAACGCTGACTTGGGCCACGATAGGTATTGTCGCGGGCCCCCCGCGCTGGCGCTCGCCGGGCCTTGGTCAACACCAAATCACCCGGGGAAGCTGACCGCGCGGGGGTGTCGCCATACCTGTGGCCCAGACAGGCACCCAAGGGGGGAAGAGGGGTACGTCGCGTAGCGACGCCCCGACCACCGGAGGGTAGAAAACCCTCCGAGAAGCTGCTCGGGTAATGAGCCATCGCTCGAGGCCCGTAACCGCCGAGAAGGTCGACGAAACCCGAGAGAGCAGCTAACTTCATCTCTCACTCTGCTTTAGCCGCGGCCGGTGTCGCCTGTGTCAGTCGTGCGCGTGTTCTCCGGTCGCCCGTCGAGACCCGTACGTCTGTGCCCGCCCCGTGCCCCGCTAAGTTGAGACCCGCCCCTTGTACCTGTCGCCGCGCGACCGCTCCGTGGATTGATGTCTCGCCCGTACGCCCGTACGTAGCGATCGACATCTCCACATAGTTTTCCCGCGAGTGATAGTTGCAAGGTGCATCACAACCCTACGCGCAGTGACGCTTCCCGCGATAGTGACGCTTACTTTTGCGAATTTGACGCTTCGTGTGTGTGTATGTGTGTTGTGTTGGTGTACTCCCGCTGGTTATTTTGATAAATAATCAGGGGAGTATACCCACTTTTTTCTAGTGTGTGGATTATCTTAACTCTTTTATTCTTATTTATTTGTGTCTAATTGTTAATTGTAAATTGTGAATACCCATGTCGGACGATAGACCTCTACCGCCGTTGCCACCTCGATCCAAGCCACCGGACCGTAGGCCTAGGCCGATACCCGCCATGCGTAGCATGCCCACCGCGCCTGCCGCGACCGCAGCACCCCACGCGCCAATCACACCACCGCCGGCTATTTCACCAGTCAGAGAATACTATCCAGGTCAGTTAACCTACAACTCCCCACCGGCATCGCCAAGCGACAAAGAGCATCAGCTGGCCCACAGTGCGGGTGACACATTATTTACCTTCCGCGCTCACGCCCAGTCACCGGAGCTGCAGGAGCCCACGGCGTCCACGTCGTACGCGACATTCGCGCCGACTTCAAGTGGCGCTGTGACAACACTCCCGACCTCTTATGCCGCCACAGCGGCTCAACCACCGCGCCCCTCCCCTCCACGGTCATCAACTCAGTTGAGTATGGCTGCTGATGCCGCCGCAACCACAACCGCAACTGCTACCACGGCGCCACCTAACAGAGCGCGAGGTTACCCGCCTATTGTAGTAGAACGGCTTCCAGAGTGGACCCGCCACTTCCGGGAGCTCCATAAAATCCTAGGGCTAAAATCACCCCCAACGCGCGCCCCTTCAAGTCCGGCGTGCTGTTCATTGCTGCCACCCCTGAGGAGTACCGCGTGGTGCAGCGGTACCTCGTAGAAGTCTCCCAGCAGGACCAGGTCATAACCTGGTTCTGCTACACCCCCGCCAACGAATTACCATCGAAGGCGGCACTTCGCAGACTCCTGGCGGACACTCCGCCGGAACAAATTCAGGCGGCACTGGTTGAGCCGGGGTTCCCCGCCACGCACGTGCGCCACATACCGCCCCACCGTGGTCGCCCCGGCTGCCTGTTTTACGTGCAGCTGGAGCACTAGACCAGGAAGAGCTAGCCCGCCTCTATGCGGTGACGGAACTCCTCAGCATGAGGGGAGTCAAGATCGAGGGGTGGAAGGGCCGCAAAGGCCCCTCGCAATGCCACCGTTGCCAGGCGTTCGGGCATGCCTCAACAAATTGCCACCGGCCGGCAAAGTGCGTTGCGCCGGCGACCACATAGCCGCGGCCTGCCCGCGCCAGCGCGACCAACCGGCCACGTGCGCAAACTTCGCACGCCCTCATCCGGTGAATGACCGCCGCTGTCCAGCCTTCCGTCGGGAGGCCCGCCGACAAGGGGTAAACATCCCACCCCCAGTCCCCGTCCGCCCCCAACAACCCACCCGGTCCGATGACGCACCTCCTACGGGCACCACACGGCACCAGGAGGTCGCGCCCGCAGCTGCCGGGCAAGTAACTTCTCTGCAATCCCCAACCAATCCTCCCACAGAACGTAGCGAGCGCACGAAGCGCCGCCGCCGCAGACGCCGACGAAACAGGGCCGCCCAAGATGCAAACCGCCCGGCTGCGGCGTCTACACCGACACCAGAAGAGGGAGCAGCACCTACCCCTTACCAGCCCCCCGGTCAGGTACCCCAGCAGCGGTCAGGTACCCCAGCAGCGCCCGCAAGAGCGCCCGGCCCCACAGGTCCTAGCGCCACAGTGCCAACTGCCGTAGCACCCACCACCGCCCCAGGCGACTATGCCGCCACCACAGCCGCCGCAGCAACAGCAACAGCGCCCTGCGCAGCTCCCCCGCCGGCAACCTACCCCCAAGGCAGAGAGCCAACAGCCGGCCGCCCAGCACCATCCTCCCATTACTTCCCAACAGCAAATGGGTACCACACAACTGCCACCACTAACCCAACCGGCGGCGCCGCTCCAGGTGCCGACATACTACCCGTTGGCCAGCACACCCGAGCAGATGCTCCTAGACCGGGTGTGCCTTCTTATCGCGGACCTGACCGCCCTCTACTCTAAACCTCCGGGATGGACCCCACAGCCCTCGAGCTGGCCCTCAGAGGGCTGCACTCAATGGTACGAGCGCTCTCCCTTCAGGGTTGAGAGTGCTCTACTGGAACCCAGGGGGCATTAGCGGAAAGGAACAACAGCTACGCCTTCTCGCCCAGTCGAAGGATATCCACGTCATTCTCTTGGGCGAGACCTTTTTGAAACAGGGAATCCCTTTCAAAGTGCCCAACTTCCATGTGTACCGTCGCGACGAGACCACACCGCAAGGCCGCGCCTGGAGAGGCGTGGCGGCTCTAGTCTGCGCGACGTAGTACACGTGGAACTACCCCTAACTCCCTACATCTCCATACGCACTATAGGCGTACAGATCAGTGTAGCAGGCACCGAGCTGTGCCTGTACGCCGCCTATCGCCCCCCGCAATCCCGTGTAGAGGAGCCAGACCTGCGAGAGCTGTTCGACGGCACGACACCGACCCTCGTGACGGGCGACCTCAACGCCAAACACCCACACTGGGGGTCGCGGAGGACCACCTCAGCGGGCAGGCGCCTGCTAGACCTAGCAACGGAGCTGGACGTTGAAGTGGTAGGTCCAGACGCCCCCACACACATACCGTCAAACCCACGACAGCAGGCTGACGTACTCGACATCGTCCTTAGCCAGTCGGTCCGCAGCCCGATCGATATAGAGGTGCTGTTTGACCTTGACACACAGCACCTCCCTATCCTTGTCTCGCTCGGCGACACCGCCGAACGGGCCATGATACGCCCACCTCGTCCAAGGATCGACTGGGTCACCTACGGTGCGGAGCTGGCAAAGATGACGCTTGGCGGCCCCATTTCCACACCTGAGGAGGTGGATGCTGCCGCCGAGCACATAACGGTATTCGCGGTAATCCACTTCAATGGGTGAGATCATATCTGAGTAATAGTAGTCAATATGTAGAAATAAAAAACGTAAATACTGAAAAAGAGGAAGTAATCTATAAGTCAAAATTAAATGCAATAAAATTCGGTGTCCCGCAGGGAAGTATATTAGGCCCTTTACTCTTTTTACTTTATATTAACGACCTGCCAAATATTACAAAGCATCAATGTTCTCTCTTTGCAGATGATGTAGCTTTAGTTGTACCATGTGCTGACATATTATCATATAATAGTGAAATAAATGATGCAATAGCTAACATAATTCAATGGCTACATTATAATAATTTAAAAGTCAATATGACAAAAACTAAATACCTACAGTTTCATAACCAAGGTGGAAAAGGCCAACCACTGACACTAGCTTTTAATAACGAATCTGTTGATGAAGTAAAAGAGACAACCTTTCTGGGCATAACTTTAGATAATTGTTTGACATGGAAACACCACATAGATAAAATATGCACTAAAGTAAACCGTTTTGTGTACGCATTGTGGCGCCTTACTAAAGTAAGTAATCAAAAGACCGCGTTGAAGGCCCACCACGGCTATGTTGCAACAAACTTAAGATACGGTATTCTGTTTTTGGGTTACTCTGTCGACTTGAATAGACTTTTCATAGCGCAAAAGCAATGTATCAGAGCATTGTGCAATGTTCCTCCTCGTACTAGCTGCAAACCTCTCTTTAAGCAACTGGGTTTATTGACACTACCAAGCCTCTACATATATGAAACATGCATTATTGTTAAAAATAATATGCATTTATTTATCCTACGCAAGGACGTCTGCAAATTTAGCACAAGACATCCAAATCGATTAATGATGCCTAGCAGTCGAACGGTTATATGTTCACGGAATTCGCAATCTATGTGTATTAAAATTCATAATTGCTTGCCTGAAAACATAAAACAACTAACTTTTTATAGATTTAAGCAGACATTATATAACTGGCTTATTGACAAGGGATCCTACGCAGTAAATGAATTATTAGACAATAAATTGTACTCAAAGCATGATTATTACTAATTTACTTTATTATTAATGTATTTATTTGATCTTTTTATTTTTTATTTTACTGAATTTTGACATAATTATTATAATTTCCAATATTAAACTAGCTACATTATTTTGTTTATGATTAAAATATTGTAATGTTGTTTGAGTTAGTGTAATTTACTAACCTAAATAATAGTTTTGAATTGATAATAAATGTTTGAAAATATTATAAAAATTATCCGGACATAAACTTAATATTAATAATCAGTTATCTTTTAAGTTTTAACAAAAATTTTGCATGCTGGAAACAGCTAAATGTGCGATCTAACTGTTTTTATATCAACATCTCTGTAAACCACATTTAAAGCGAAATAAATTCATTTCAATTTCAACGGCGTCCATACGCGCCGCCAAGGAGGTGGCGATGACTTACCCCACCGGAAAGACGAGCTGCCTGCCCAAATCCGGGTCTCGTTGCGCAGGAAGCGAGACCTCCGCCGGCTGTGGGCCACCAACCGTTGCCCCCACACCAAGACGGAACTAAACCGCCTTACCACCCAGCTGTCCGCAGCCGTGAAGGCATGGCGCGGTGCTACCTGGGAGAGTCACATAGACCGTGTGACAGATAGCACCGCTGACCTCTTCCGACTAAACCGACAGCTGACGAAACCCGTCGCCCCCGTTTGCCCACTGTTTGACAGTACGGGCAGACGTTGCTACGCCGCCGCCGACCGGGCAACGCTCCTGGCCGACCACCTTGAGGGGCAGTTCACCCCACACCCAGCCGCCACCACCAGCACTGTCGCCGAGCACCACAGGTACGTCCCTGGTCGCGTCGAAGAGTTACTGTCTCGAGAGGAACTGCGCACGGTCGTCCACCGCTTGCCTAAGCGGAAGGCACCAGGACCCGACGACATCCCCTCCGCGGCCCTCATGCAGCTTCCTAAGAGGGGTCTGGTGGCACTCACTAGACTCTTCAACGGCATTCTTCGCACGGGTCACTTCCCAGAGGCCTGGAAGACGGGGCGCGTAATCGTCCTCCCGAAACCAGGGAAAGACAGACGTCTTCCCTCTAGCTACCGACCTATCACACTGCTCTCCCACGTGGCCAAGCTGTTCGAGCGTTTGCTGCTGCGTCGAGTCCGCCCATTTGTCCCATTACGGGATGAACAATTCGGATTCCGCAGCGGCCACTCAACGACGCTTCAGCTGGCGCGCGTGCTCCATCACCTCGCGACTACCATGAACCGGGGTCACCAGACTGTGAGGGTCTTCTTAGATATTGAGAAGGCCTTCGATCGTGTTTGGCACCCAGGTCTCCTCTTCAAACTGGCCGCCACCAGCATGCCGCTCGCCATATGGAGAGTAGTGGCGTCATTCTTAAAAGGTCGTAGCTACTATGTTTCGGTCGAGGACGCGCTTTCCCAGGCCCACCCGATCCTAGCAGGAGTGCCCCAAGGAAGCTGCCTGTCGCTGTGCCTGTACGCCGCCTACACTAACGACATCTCCACCCTACAGGACCACCTCCGAGAGGGTGAGCGGGACGTGGTGTTGGCGCTGTTTGCAGACGACAGTGCTTACTTTTCTTCGTCGCGGAAGGCGGAGATCGCCGCCGCCAAAATGCAGCTACTGTTGGACTTGCTGCCTGCATGGCTAGACAACTGGAGAATGGTCGTCAATGTGAGTAAGACGGCCGCTCTATTGGTTGGGTTGAAGCGACGCATACCACCGCCACTCAAGCTGCGTGGGCAGGACGTAGAGTGGCAGACCACAGTCACGTACCTCGGATGCCGCATCGACCGCTCGCTGCGCATGACGCCGCAGGTGGACCATGTAGTCCGCCAGGCGAAAGCTGCGCGAGCCATGCTCCGTCCGGTGTTGGCATCCCGGCTACCTCTTCGTACCAAACTGATGGTCTACAAGACCTACGTCCGCTCGCGGTTTACATACGCGGCGCCAGCGTGGTATGCGCTATGCTCCCCGACCCAGCGTTCTAGACTGCAGGCCCAACAGAATATCTCCCTCCGCGTGTTGACAGATGCGGGGCGATACGTCCGAAACGACGTCATTGCCCGGGACGTGCGGATGCCGACGGTGGAGGACTTCATTGACCGTTTGGCGCGTCGAATGTTCGACAGCGCCGACAACGGGCCACACCTCCACCTCCACAATATTGCTCCCCTTCCCTGCACAGATATCGACGCCCCAGGACGTCATACGCCCCGCGACATCCTGTCTCCGCCTAAGGCGGAGAGGGAGATGCAACCACCTCCACTACCAGATGCATCCCCGCGACGAAGCGACCAACCCAGTTTACGACTGCGTATCGTGTACGGCTCGCAGCATGCCGCAGGCCTCTCACCCCTATGTGCCGAGCTCGCTGTGCACGATACGCCCATCACCGGATTGACCCGTGCTCAAGTGCGCGCCCATGAGGCCGCGTACGAAGAGCACCCCCCGGGACAGACACCCGACTGCCTCGAGCTGAGCGTGCGAGAAATCGCGCTGTTCGCCGTGGCACCACAACCATCACCACCTCTACCACCTGCATCACCAACTGCAGGCGGCACCTTAGACACCCCTCCCCTATCTCAAAGCTCCCCTGGCGGAAGTGTAAGCCGCAGCCTGCTCGCTGGCGCTCAACGGGCCTTGACCAACGTCAACTCACCTGTGTGGCTGACCGCGCTGAGGGCTTCGCCTCCCAAGCCGGGGTCGTAGCATAGGGGCGGAGGGGGCCATCGCCGAAAGGTGATGCACGATGACGCCGCTCGGGCAAAGAGCTTTCGCTCGAGGCCCGCAACCGCGCTGAAGCGCGAAGAAACCCAGAGAGAGAGCAGCTAACTTGAGTTTCGCTTCAGCCGCCGCCGGTGTCGCCAGTGACAGTCGTGCGCGTGTTCTCCGGTCGCCCGTTGGGATCCGTACGTCTGTGCCCCGCCTCGCCCCGCGCCCTGCTAAGCTGAGTCCGCACCTTGTACCTATCGCCGCGCGACCGCTCCGTGAATTGATGTCTCACCCGTACGCCCGTGCGTAGCGATCGACGTCTCCACATAGTTTTCCCGCGAGTGATAGTTGCAAGGTGCATCACAACCCTACGCGCATTGACGCTTCCCGCGATATTGACGTTTACTTTTGCGATTATGACTTGTGTGCGATTTTGTGTTGTGTTGGTTGGTACTCCCGCTGGTTATTTTGCTAAATAATCAGGGGAGTATACCCACTTTTTAGTGTGTGGATTCTCTTAACTCTTTTGTTCTTATATATTAGTGTCTTACCCCTTAATTTCATGATGTGCACTGTGATAAACACACAAAATAAAAAAATAAATCATTGTTTTTTTTTGTTATAAAACGTGCATCAATTTTTTTATATAACAAAGTTTAGTAGCTTTATTGGTAGAAAACGTTTTAAGCCACTGGCAATACTCGCATCTGTCAATATCAAGTCAAAATGTCTAAACAAAAATTACTTAATTTATAGAAAGACGACGAAAAGCAGTCAAGCTTTTATTATTTATCTGTATAAAGATACCCCTGTGATTTGGTTTTGGGTTTGAGTTCTATAATTATTCTGAATTATACATGCATTTCAACACGGTAAACTTGCATGTTCATCGCAATGAACGTTGCCAAATACGCTTTAGAGTACTTGCTAATTCTTATGTTCATCCTGGTGAACAATACGAAATGCTAAATGGTGTTTTTTGAGAGCTTATGAGTTATTTCGTTACATTTGTTTGTTTTTTGCTTGTCAACAGCATGGACTCTTGTACCTATAGATCACGCCCCTTCAGATGTTAGCGAAATGTCAGATACAAATAGTGATAACGAAATGCCAGTTCATCTTTCTCCAAGTTTGCTTCATCTTTCCACCCTCCATTGACTCATCGTTATATCGCATGCATATTTTAAGCAGCCCTGAAGCTACTGACTCTCAATGTAGTGATAATGGCAACGATCATCAACCTGATGTATACAAAACCGAAACTATTCCATTCACCCCAATTTTGAATAAAATCTGTCCTAGTACACCGACAAGAGAACAAATTTATGACAACATACCCTCGCTGTCTTCCATACCGTCTCTTCCTCCTGAACCACCGATGTCAACTCCTATACAAGTACAATCAATTACAAGTAAGACTGGTCAACTAGAAATATTTCTCTCTAAATATAATCCCGATGTCCTGGTATGTACGGAAACATGGTGTAAGCACGGTGAAATAGAACGCGTTCCACTGAGCGGCTATCAACTGGCCGGTACCTACTGCCGACGGCGCCGGGAGCATGGAGGGGTCGCGCTGTATGCGCGCCAAGGTGTCTCCTATAAAACCCGTAAAGACTTACAAAGTATGGCCATTGAATATAATTGTGAAATTGCTGTGACAGAATTGTTAGATTTTAAAATAATTATTATCGGTTTATATAGAAGCGGACTTGGTGACTATGTTGAGTTTTTAATATCATTAGATTGTATTTTAAGTAAATTAATTGACGAAAATAAAAGGTTTATTTTGGTCGGTGACGTAAATGTGGACTACTTATCCGACAATTCATTGAAAACAAAACTTAATGACCTGCTTAGTAGCTACAGAGCAAAAAATATAGTTAATTTTCCTACTAGGATAGATAAACAGAGTTCCACGTCAATCGACTGTGGCATTGTGGCGAATACCGACGTCGACGTCACCGCGAGTCCCGTTCATGCTGCTATCAGTGACCACAGCGCCCAACTATTTCAACTGTCTCATAAGATGACTGTGCAAGCTAGGTCCATGCCAAACCAGTATGTCGAACGCCGGCTATATACGAAAGATTCGACTTATTACTTTTATATTGACATATCAAATTACAATTGGAGCTTTATTATGGATTATTCATTTGACATTAACTATAAATTTGACAAATTATTTAGAATTATTGCATATTATATTGACATTCATTATCCGATTAAAAAAATTCTTTTAAAAAAGAAAAATCGTGTTCCATGGATGAGTGACGATCTAGCTCATAACATAAAAAGCTTCGAGGACTTTAGTAAGATCAGCGACAGTACCCAGGTAGTGAGCAAATTTCAGCATGTGTAAAACATTATTTTGAGCAAATTAAAACAAAAACATTGCGTGACAGACAGACTTACATTGAGGAAAGACTAGTCAATTCTAAAAATCCTGCCAAGGAAGTTTGGCGGGTTATTAAAGAAGAAACCTCCTCACAAAAAAATAATAGCACCCAAAATTTAAAAATCAAAGAGAATGGAAAAATATTAAGTGCCCATAATGTATCAAACGCCTTCAATGAGCACTTCCTCACCATTACAGGGAATCGTCCAACAAAAACAAACAATGTTGAAGCTCTTACCTATTTAGAAAAATATTTATCATTTTATAATATACCTTCGTTCACACGACCTGTGATCTCTCATGATGACCTGTTCAATATTATTAAATCTATGACAAAATGTAATACCCTTGACATATTTGACATATCAATGAATATTTTAATGACATTATGGCCGATTCTATGTGACATATTAGTAATATTAGTAAATGACATGTTTATGACTGGTATCCTGACGTACTGAAACAAACACGAGTGTGTCCCGTCTACAAGGGCAAAGGGGATAAAGACATAGTCGATAGCTACAGGCCAATAACTATAGTCCCGAATGTCTCTAAGCTAATTGAATCAATAGTATCTTTTTTTTTTTTATATATACCACTAAGGTAGCAATCAAGCATACGGCCCACCTGATGGTAAGCGGTATCTAAAAAACTAATGGAACATTTTGAATCAAATCAGCTTATAACGGGAAACCAGTACGCCTATAGGAAACATAAATCTACAACCATGGCCGCACACCAAGTCATAGACTGTGTATTGACAGGGATCGATGATAAGTACAAGGTTGCTGGGCTGTTCTGTGATCTCTCAAAAGCCTTCGATGTTATACAACATAATTTATTATTATTAAAACTTGAACATTACGGTATTAAAAACGTTGCACAAAAGCTGTTAAAGTCGTTTCTAGCCGACAGAAGCCAGACTGTTGAAGTTATTGCCAATGGTCAAAAACTCCGATCAAGATCAGGGCCAGTAATGACGGGAATCCCACAAGGGTCTGCTCTTGGAAATACCCTATTCCTGGCGTTTATTAATGACCTACCATCACACATTACAGATGGCCTGACTATTCTCTTTGCTGATGATACAACAGTGGTGGTTTGTGCAAAAACCTATGAACAATTAAATATTAAGATTATTAAGTTATGCGAACAGTTAAAAATTTGGTTTGGTGCAAACGGACTCATACTAAACGAAGCAAAGTCACACGTTGTTCTTTTTGCTGGTAAAAGCATTCCTCGGCCATTAAACGTGATCACGACGTTTCCATTACATGAACAGTGCAAGTTCTTGGGCTTCACATTGGATGGCAGTTTGAACTGGAAGTCACACATAGATACACTATGTGATAGACTGAGCAGCGCAGCATATGCTTTGCGCAAGCTGAAGCCGCTTGTTACTTGCGGTGTCTTGCGTCAGACTTACTTCGCATATTTTCATTCCCATCATCACTGTCTCTGCGACCTTTCTGAGTGGACGTGTTGTTGGTTAATAGAATTCTGTTGAATATTAGTGCAATATTTGATAAGTTAATTTATACCGTATTCTGAGTGTAGCTGTGCGAGATTTCTTTGTAGTGTTTTTATAAAAATATAAATATTCCACTCGGCCTTGTACAGGCGCGAGCGATAGCCCGATTGAGGGGCGCTTGCTTCACCTCCGCTGGGTAAGGGACAACTGACATAATTTGCCTCTCGCTCGCGCTCGCCGAGACTGCGTGTGTTTACCAAAACAAGCAAACAGCGAAACATAAACATGAATGAATGTTCCGCTTGTCAACTGATAATTGATGACTATGACTGCTTGAAATGCTGCGCTTGCGCATTGTTTTATCACAGCTTATGTGTTAATATATCTTCTAAAGAGCTAAGCAATTTGACTTCCGAGGTAAAAAGTGAGTGGCTGTGCCCCGAATGTCGTAATAAACAGCCTCGGAGGGACAATACAAATACACCTGTCAGGTCGGCAACGCCTAATTCTTCTAATATGAATGTAACTTTGCGCTCCAAGAAACAACTGCAACATAAGGAGCCGGCTGCCACTAGTTCATCAAATTTTGTCACGAGTCTTGAACTGAAAAATATTATAAAGGATGAGGTGCGCGCAGCAATGAAGGAGTGTTTTAATGACCTTAATTCTAGCATAAATAAACAGTTACGCGAGCTCAAGACCGAGGTTAACAGTTTTAAGGATTCACTTAATTTCCTGAATGAAACATTCGATAGAATGAACTCCGACCTGAGCAGTTGTAAGAGTAAAATAGATTCTATTATGAAGGAGAAAGAAGCACTCAGAAATGACTTAAATATTATTACTAGTCGCTTTAATCAGATGGAACAAATTTCTCGAGCGTCTAATTTTGAGCTGCAGTGTGTCCCGGAGCGCAAATCGGAAAATTTGATGGCCTTGGTCAAACAATTGGGCAAAACTGTGTCCTGCACTTTGAACGATTCTGATATTTTCTACTGCACGAGGGTAGCTAAGAAGAACCCAGAAAGTTTGAGGCCTCGTTCTATTTTAGTTAGATTGAGCTGCCCACGCTTGAGAGATACTTTCCTGGCCGCTTCCATAAAATATAACAAAAATCATTCGAATGATAAACTTAGCACGGCGCATTTAGGCTTCGGCGAGGATAAGAAATCTGCTATCTTTGTGGTTGAAAATTTGTCTCCAGAAAATAAAAATCTTCAAGCTGCAGCTCGTTATCGTGCCAAGGAACTCGGATACAAATATGTTTGGGTGCGAAGTGGCCGTATTTACATGCGTAAGACAGACACATCTGAATACGTATTTGTGCGTGATTCTTCCACTTTAGATAAGTTACTGTAATTTTTCCTTTTTTGTTTTTTATCATAGAGTACAATTTAACGGTTGTTACAGAGAAATATTTAAGTATTTATTATCAAAACGTTAGGGGTCTTCGGACCAAAACTAGTGAATTGTTTAAAAATGTGTTAGGTTCCGACTATGACATAATAGTTTTGTGTGAAACTTGGTTAAATAGCACAATTTTTGATAATGAGATATTTTGTGACCGATATGTAGTTTATAGGCGGGATAGGGAAACTAGTGGGTTTCACCAAAATAAGTCTGGGGGTGGGGTGCTCATTGCGGTAACGAGGCGTTTATGTTCTAGGAGACTTTCACATTTGGAGAGTAACTGCGAGGACTTGCTGATTGAACTGGAGACCAAATATGACAATACGACTGGCAACATTCTTCTGTGCGGCGTTTATTTTCCTCCACCAGTCCAGAGACATATACTGGACCATTTTATCGACAACACCAATCGTTTATTAGAATCATACTCGAACATTTTAATTTTAGGTGATTTTAATCTTAGTAGTATAAATTGGAAGGAAATAAATAGTTCAGTCAATAATTCCGTTGGTAATAATAGCTCATTAAATAACATATTTTTGGATTTTATGTCATTAAATAATCTAAAACAGTTTAATACTGTAGAAAATTATCAAAATAGGGTTTTAGATCTTATATTATCCAACTTAGTGGTTTCGAATGTTACACAAAGTATGTATGCACTTAGCATTGTTGACTCATACCATCCGCCGTTGGAGTTTACATTACAAACTTATTCTAACACTAATTTGCTTCCTAAAGTAGCCAACGACAAGTCTAATTTTTATAAGGCCGATTTTGAAAGCATAAATACATTTCTGAACTCTGTACCGTGGGAAACTGAATTGTCTTCGTTTTCTTCAATAGATAGTATGGTAGAAAAGTTTTATAGTATAATTAGAGAATCAGTTACTAAATATGTCCCTAAAAGTAGGGTAGTATCAAGGAAATTTCCTGTATGGTATTCGAGTGAGTTGATTAGGCTATTGCGTCAAAAATACAAACTCAGAATTAGATATCGTAAATATAAGAATCCTTTGGACGACCTAGCATTCAAATCTATCAAAAAAAGATGTTCTGATTTATTTGACTCTTGTTATTCGAATTATATAAATAATTTAGAGGATTCGTTAACTAAAAACCCTAAGCTTTTTTGGAATTTCCTCAAACACCGGAAACAGAATAGCAGTATGTACCCTTCCATAGTGCATTATAACAACATGTCAGCTGAGAATGGTTCCGGTATATGCGACTGCTTCGCAGCATATTTCGCGACTGTGTATGAGTCTAATATGCCTACATGCGATGCTTTGGAAATCTCTAATGTGACGTCAAATAATTTAAGTAAAATTTCTTACTCAAGCGATGAAATTTTAAAGACCTTGAAAGGGCTGGACCGCACAAAGGGTGCTGGTCCTGACGGTATACCTCCTATATATGTAATCAATTGTTGCGGAGCTCTCTCATTTCCACTGACTATTGTTTATAACGCATCGCTGAAACTCGGCGTGTTTCCCACAGTTTGGAAAAGAGCGAAAATTGTGCCCATATTTAAAGCTGGAGATTCTTCTTGTGTTGAAAATTATAGACCAGTGTCTATATTGTCCGTTTTCGCAAAGGTTTTTGAGTCACTAGTGTGCCCTGTGCTGTCTTGGCACATTAAGCAGTTTATGTCACCCCAGCAATCAGGCTTCATGGCTAATCGCTCTACAACAACTAATTTAGTGTCTTTTACATCCTACATTTCTAATTTTCTAGACTCACGGATACCGGTTGACACAGTCTATACTGATATGAGCAAGGCTTTTGATACTGTTGACCATGTTATATTACTTCAAAAGTTATCTTCTTTCGGAATATCTGGATGCCTTCTTGAATGGTTTTCTTCTTACCTTAGAGAGCGGGAATCAACAGTGGTTGTGGCTGGCTATTCTTCTAAACCATATTGGGCGACATCTGGCGTGCCACAAGGCTCTCATATCGGTCCAATTCTTTTTAACGTATTTTTTAATGACGTTGTGACTGTATTCCAAAACGCCGTTTGCCATCTCTACGCTGATGATTTAAAACTGTCATTTCGAATAAAACATCCCAGCGATTCGTTGTTGCTGCAGAGTGATATTGACAGATTGGTTTCATGGTGCCGTAATAATAAAATGTTGTTAAATGTTGATAAATGCAAATTTATTAGATTTTCCCGAAGTAATGTAGTAGATTCCCCAGTTTACAAAATCAATGGTCTAGCCTTAGACGAAGTGGATTCCATTCGTGATTTGGGAGTTGTCATCGACAGAAAATTGCGTTACCACAAGCATATTGACAATATAGCTACTAAGGGATTTAAAATGCTGGGCTTTGTTCTGAGAAATACCAAGGTTTTCAAAAAGACTTTTACTAAAATTCATTTATTTAATGCTTTGGTTCGCTCGTGTTTGGAATATTGTAGCCAAGTTTGGTCTCCCTTTTATGATATACATATCAAGCGCATAGAACGTATACAAAAGAGGTTTGTGTGGCATCTTTCTTTCCAAACTAACAAAGCTAAGTTGTTGCCTTCTTATTTAAGTAGATTACGATACTTTAAAATGCTTAGTCTCCAAGATCGTAGGTTTATTTTGGATCAAAATTTTTTACATAGGATTGTTGCCGGTGTAATAGATTGTCCATCTCTAGTTCAATCAATAAATCTTAACGTTCCAATTAGGTCCCCTCGTTCAAATAGAATTGTCCCATTTTGTGTTGGTCGATCTAAGAGTAACTTGGGTCACCATGCCACCATCAATAGGCTACAAAGACAGTATAATAGTCTGGTAAAAAAAGGCGACATTGACATTTTCATTAATAAGGCACAAATATTTAAACGCCAAGTTGTACAGTCCTTAGAAACTATTGAAAGTTAATAATTTAACACTAATTTTATATTCAGGATGAATGAATGTCAAATTATTAGAACTGCTTTTTTTTGCACTATATATTATTATATAAGTTATGTTTTAAGTCCACTATGCATGCCGTGGCAATCTATAATTAAGACAGCACTTAGCTCATGTACTCTTTAGCTTTAAACTCCATACCATGTTTTAGTGTTTGTTTTGTTGATTGTCCTAAATAAATTAAAAAAAAAAAAAAAAAAAAAAAAAAAAAAAAAAAAACCCTAATGTCGTACGGCTTGATATTGTGGGGCGACTTGACTGACTCTGACCGCGTATTTGTGTTACAAAAACGAGCAGTACGAGTTATTGAAAATATTAAATCAAGACAGACATGCAGATCGTTTTTCAAAAAACAAAGAATAATGACTATGTATTCATTATACCTCTATGACATAATTATGTACGTTAGAAAAAATATAAATAAATTCAGACGCCGTGATTGCAATATTTATAATTTAAGACACGCAAATCGCCTCACAAGCGTGCCGCGGCGCTTAGCGCTCGCTACTAAAAACCCGCGTGTGATTGGGCCCAAATACTACGACCATCTGCCACTAGATCTGAAAAATGAAACAAATGACGAAACATTTGCGCGCCGATTGAAAAACCTTTTACTGGATAAAGAATTTTACAATATTAAAGAATTCCTATCATTGAAATTCTAAATTTGAATGTGAAATTATTTAATTAATTATTGTCTTAGAACATTATTGACATTTGACTTTACATTGTGTAATATATATTTTTTATACTATCTCTTATTTGACATCTCAATTTTAAAATATCAATATATTTTATAATTTATATTAGATTTGACATTATTATTATTATTATATCGATTATAATTATTTTATCTTTTGTATAAATTGACAATCATTTTTACAAATTGCATGTACCTAACTTAGTTTTTACAATGACAATTGTGTAAAAATGAAATAAATAAATCTAAATCTATAAGCTCTTTTACCAGGAAAACTAGAGCCAAACGACAATAAATAAATAAATAAATAAATAAATAAATTGGTGTCGGTTGCTAAAAGACCAAAGAAACCACCGAAATTCGTTCTAGCCTATAAATGGAAAAAAGCAGCCTCATTTCGTCATCGAGCCATCATAGAAGACAACTACGAAAACCTAGGTGATTTACCCAGTAATGATTTTCTTTACAGACCATAAAAATCTTTACTCCGTACAGAAAACTGGTAGATCAATACAAGCAAGCGAAGACGAAATTAGTGATTTCATAGCCATACATATTCTTATGGGTATTGTTGAAATGCCTAGTAAGGTGTTCTGTATAAAATGTGGCATAAGGCTTTGTTTTGTAACAAACAAAGCCTTATGCCAAAAACTGCTTTTTTAAGTTTTCATTATAAATAAATATTTTATCCTAACATACACTGCCGTTTTAATTTGTGTGACATAATTTGACAATGTTTACCGTAAGTAAGAACGATTGAACGTTACATTGTAGTGGTAGTTCTCGGCATATTTCGCAATGTCTACTGTGGTGAACACTGATTTCCTGAAAACCTGAATACTTCAGATTTTTTTATTATTTTTAAGATATATATATTATATAAAGCTTCTTATTATATTCTTAATTTTTGATTTTAACATTATTATAAATAAAGTACTGCCCCAACTTAACCAACTCGTAGGTATTTGTAAAAATACTCGTTTCGGATGTTGAAATAGAATATTTCGACATTGTAGGGTGGACGTTAGCTCATAAATGCAAATACAGATAGACTAGAAGAATTTCACAGGGATATCCCGAGTCCTGGGTGGCTCAGTGGTCAGAGCAGTCGCCCGGATTGCGAAAGGTCGCGGGTTCGATTCCTGCCTCAGGACGTGAAATTTTTCTAGTTTTATTATATTTTAATTACTATGTCTTATTATATCCTAAGATAACAAATATACATAAATTTCATCAAAAACTAGTTATAAAATCTTCTGCCGAATTATGGGTTAACTGTGAATACCCATGTCGGACGATAGACCTCTACCGCCGTTGCCCAAGCCACCGGACCGTCGGCCGACACCCGCCACGCGTAGCATGCCCACCGCGCCCAGTGCGCCTGCCGCGCCCGCGGCGCCACACGCGTCTGCCGCGCCCGCAGCGCCCCAAGCGTCTGCCGCGGCCGCAGCGCCCCACGCGCCCCTCACGCCCTCCGCGCCTAGTGCGCCACCATGTACCATCGCGCCAGGACCAGGGACCAGTGCAGCCGTAACCGATATCGCAGGGGGTTTCTCATTCCGAAACCAGCCCGGTGATTCAGGAGGCCGCAGGAGTCGGATGCCCCGGCCTTGTGAGCTGTCCTCTAGCGAGGACGATGAGCTGTGCGGCGAGGACAAGCGTCCCCACACCGGCCCGTCACCGCCAGAACGAAACCTTTTCACACCACCACCGGCTATCTACCCGGTGAAAGAATATTACCCAGGCCAGCTAACCCACAGCTCCCCACCGGCATCGCCGAGTGATGAAGAGCAGCTGGCCAGCAGTGCAGGTGAGACAGTATTTACCCTCCCTGCCCAAGTCCAGTCACCGGTGCCACAGGAGCCCACGGCTTCCACGTCGTATGCGACGTTCGCAAGGACGTACTAAGTAAGGGAATAAGTAAGGGGAATAAATAAATAAATAAATATTAGTAGGATAGCACTAAGTAATAGGTTTAAGAGATCATTAACATGTAAATAATTGAATAAATAAAAGAATACTGTAATTAGATAAGCAAATTAATAAGGCAAATAGAATAAAATCTAAATAAGTGTAAACCAATCAGAGGGCTTACTTTAAGTGACAAAAAGAGAGAACGACCTTACCGCTCACTCGGGAAAATATCGGAAAAAACCCTCTGATTGGTCGTATTATACCTAGCGTTCTAGAAACTAATAGTTGCAAAATGTAAATTTGATATATTAATAGAGCAAAAGCCCAGTAGGGCATGTCAGCTCCAGCCATACGAGCTCAGAATAAATCTGGAGAATACTAAGAAGAAAACGTCTTTCACTCCTCGGCCGACACCCTATCGAAAACATCTTGAAGGCACTTTCTCCAGCCAGCGGCAACGTCAGTCGTCTTGTGTCGTGGGTCTTTAGCCAGCCAGTTTGTACCTACATAGGCTCACTTATTGCCCTAGGCTCACGCACACCACGAGCTCACTGAAAGAAACCTAATGAACCGTGTACTCATTTGTGATTCTTTATTACGACGTAATGAAACCGAACCATTTTTGAAGAAGCTGATAATGTGATGAAAAGTGGATCACGTACGACAAGAACGTGCAAAAAAGGTCGTGGTCAAAGGCCGGTCAGGCTTCACAGACTGTGGCGAAACCTGGGTTAACTCGCAACAAGGTGATGGTGTGTGGGGGGATTGGAAGGGCATTATTCATTATGAGCTGTTACCACCAGGCAGGACCATCGATTCTGAACTCTACTGCGAACAACTGATGAGACTAAAGCAAGAAGTTGAGAGAAAGCGGCCGGAATTAATCAAAAGAAGGGGTGTGGTTTTCCATCATGATAACGCTAGACCTCACACATCTTTAGCCACTCAGCAAAAATTAAGAGAGTTTGGCTGGGAGGTGTTAAGCAAAAATTAAGAGAGTTTGGCTGGGAGGTGTTAATGCATCCGCCGTATAGTCCTGACCTTGCACCTTCAGATTTCCACCTGTTTCGCTCTCTTCAGAATTCTCTAGGCAGTGTCAGGTTAACATCACGAGAGGTCTGCCAAAACCACTTGTCGCGGTATTTTGATCAGAAGCCCCAAAATTTCTATAGCCAATGGGATCATGCCCCTACCTACAAGATGGCAAAAAGTTATCGAACAAAATAGTACCTACATACTTTAGTTAAAAGTAAATAAACTATATTAAAAAATGTTTTGAATTTTCTTAAAAAATGTGAAGAAACTTTTTCCCCAACCTATTAAATAGCGTAGTTAGCGCTCAGTAAGGTTCTAGCACCCAAACATAAGGTAAATAATGAGTAAAATGTTTATTATTGCTGTTAACATGAGATATTTAAGTTATAGCGATAAGCTTATGTCAATGAATAAAGTATATAAGTTATAATGGTTAAGTTTGTAACATGAAATACTAACGGTGAATAAATAATATGTTGTAATCAGTAATCATTTATTTGTAAAACATAGGTAAATATAAAAGTTCTTACATTATTTTAATGTCCACTATGTTTTGCCTATATAGGCATACAAATTTAAAAAGTAGAATCCATGCAGTAAAAGTCTAACTTACAAAGTAGGCACAATTTTTAAAATTCTTATTATTAATCCTAATTGTCTTACAAAGAGTTACAGTTAAAGGCTTGTCTTAATAGTGAGAGAAAAATATAGAAATTGGATTAAATGTCAAGTATATATAGGGTGTACCAAAAATACAAATAAAGTGAAAAGGGTGTAAATGGGTCCCTTGTGTAGAGTTTATTACCAATGTATGACAACTGTAGTATGACATTATTACATGCTAAAAAATTAATTATTTTTGATAAAATAATAAAATAATCGACATTGAAGCGCAGCTCTATTCTTAGTTCATTCCCCCTAACAGGCGTAATTACCTCCTTCCTACTCTTAGAAACTTTTCTACTCCTGGTAGCTAATATTTATTTGATCAAATATTAACATAAAATAAATAACCTATAATTCCTCAATTCTAGTATCTATTTTACTAGGCTAAGTACAACTTTACTAGGCTAAAGGTAAATAGATATTAGATAACTTTATGGAATACTTTACAAGAATATTAAGTGAGTGAGAATCAAGATAGGTATGAGTCAACATAAAAACCACAAATAAATTTTAAAGTTGTATTGAAGTAACAATCTGAGTAGGTAGGTTCTATCTACCTAATAGCTCAGATGAATAAACTAAGGTTTTAAGCCGTAAACCAAAAATAAAAATAATTTTAATTGAGTACGTATGTATTTATCACACACAAGAACCCGTAAAGATCGATAAATGTGGTTAAAATTTTATCACGGATCAATCAATTAGGTACTATGTAATTGTACTAGCACTATCCTATCATTTAAAAATAAAAAACAACTTAACTCTAACTAGAAACACTTTTTTCATACAACAACGCAAGATCACAAGATGACAAGCAAGCTGACGGCTCACCTAACAAGCGGGGCCACTTAACTCAATCAACACAGCTTTACAGTTCACATGAATATCTTACACAACAACATAACACTTACAACAACATAGCCCTAAGATTAGAAAAGCAGTTCAAAGTGTACACGGCCTGTGTCGCATTTCGCACCATATTATCGTCATCGTCCTTGTAATCGATGCCAACATACCTACTCATGGCATACACATAGCATTATCTCGCAATATTTAATAAGAATAACGACCATCAGAGATAAAATTATACGCGACTACACTTTATGAACTTATGATCAACTGAACTCGGAAACAGATGAGGTGACACTGACGAGACGAGCCGACAAAGCGGGAAGCGGCTTTGAAATAGGTAGTCTGCGCCACAGATCAGATAATAGTAGCAAGCTACAGATGCGACAGTCACCGATAGTGACTTTTCGACTTAGTTCCAAGTGTTCCGTTTTGGCGCTGCAGTCGCCGGTTAGAGCACAGACTAGACTAGGTTGATGGAAATATATGTGTAGTTATATATCTATATAAGACTAGTGATGTTCCTTTCTATTAATTATTAGTGATGTTCTTTTTCTTATCGATAAATAGTATGGGGAGGAATTCATTAATGGAAAAGTATTTTATTTACAGGATTACAAAAAATGAAACAAAAATTCAATGTTTTATTTACATAAACATGTTTTTCTAAAGTATTCGAATAATTCACATAATTTGAGACTTTATTTAGTAATATCATTATTTGTTCTTTAAAAATAAATCTTCCTGCCATGTTACTTTTTCTCATATTTTTATGCAAATATGAGAAAAAGTAACATGGCAGGAAGATTTATTTTTTATTTAATTGTTTATTAAATAAATATAATTTTTCAAGCAGTTTTCTTCTGTTATTTGCAAGAGTTTACATGCTTTTGTAAGGCTTATGAGGCTGAATCATCAGCACTTTTTGCTTCAATTTGTGTGGCATATTTGATAAGTCTGTTTCTTTGATCCCAACTTTTTCTTCCTTGTGAAATCTGTAAAGAAATAATATGTCTGGTACATTAAAAAAACAAAAAGAGGATTTTTTTTCAAGTAACTACTGAATATGCAAAGATTCGTCACTTTTATCAAATAATATATTGGTCAAATACATGTGATGACCGGCTGCTTGAGTGGTCTTTACCCGTTACCATGCAGGCTATTCATTTAGGGGTCCCGGCTTGGAATCTAGATAGGGGCAGATGTTTGTATGATGGGTATGAAGTATGAACATTAGTTCACAAGTCATGGATGTTTGTATGTTTATTTACTATATATTTCTGATACTTAATACACAATAATATTAATATTTCTCTGGTATCTAGAATCCATAACAGAAGCTCTTTATTCTTATTTTAGAGTAGATAATATGTGTAAGTGTATAAATATTATATATGTAGTTATATTTTATACATTTTAACAAAAAATAAAAATGAGAAAGTGTGATTCTTTTTTTTTTACGTTTTCACACCTAAACCAATAAACTCATTTAGATGAAATCTGGTATGGAGATAATTGATATAGGATACTTTATGAAGTGATAACTAACAGATGTTAGTAATCGCTCCATAAAGATATATTATATTTGTATAAGATTATAAAAATATCACAAGTATACACATACCTCTTAGCTTCTGCATAACATTCTTCAAAAATTTTTATAATTTGTAATATCATTGGTCATCACATCAGATTTAGGACCAGATATGGAGCGTGATGGCTGATCTAATCTTAAATCTGAAAAAAATAAAGAATAAAAGCATTTCAAATTGTAAGTACGTACATAAATGTTCTCTAGTCTCCGCAAAGCTGATGTCCAGACGTATGAAAATAAACAATGAATAATGTATATAAATGAAATGAAGAATAACAATATTTTAATTATACTTATAATACATACCTTTGCTTTCTGTAACTGCTGATGCAATATTCGGAGAAGAAATAAGGGTTGTCCATGAAATCCTTCAATTGAACATCTGAAAATTTGTGCATTTAAGTTTTATTTACTCCAAAAGTATTTTATTTTTACTAAAGTACATAGATTTTTTTTAAAATTTTACTATAACTAGAAGCACAAGAAAGATGACTGTACAATAATGACTCACCTGCTGTATTTTAAGAGGCACACCGTGAGTTATTTCTTCTTGTAGGTAAGTACGGCTTGGAGTGAAGTGACACAGGGTTCGAACTTACACCAAACCTTACGACCAAAATATTTCTCTTATGTACTTAGTTGTTCTTCGGTGAATCAAATGATGAGGGAATTCGATGGTACTACGTATGTCATCCACAAATTTCTATGTTCATCGTTCACAAGAAACTAAAAAGTCGGTGGAACTCACTTGTTGCATTGCAATTGTGAATGTGACCGACCACCAACCACATTTTACTCATGAGAATAATACCGAATATCACATGTACAGTCAATATTGTCACAAACCAGAGAGGAGAAATTTACTGAAATGCGCGGAAATATCATATTATAAGGATTTGATGACCGAAATACACTTGAGAAAATAGAAATAGAAATTTTAAACTAGATTCGGAAGAATGACAAGAATTACAAAACAAACAAACATGGCAGCCATCAAAATGGCGTCTTAAGATGGCGGCACCACTAGCGACAGCAGCGCCAAAACGGTACACTTGGAACTAAAGCTGTCAAAGCTGTCACTAGCCAGGTCTGCGCGCGCCGCTCTGCGCCGCTGTTTTTACCTTCTGCGCATGCGTACGGGGAATGACAGGGATTGTCAACATTTAACTAGTTTTTTAGTTTAGTAAAATTATTTTAGGTATGGATCGCAATAAGTAATTTAAGTATTATTGTATTATTGTGCCCAATAAACTTTTTTCTATTCTATTCAATAAACAACTTTGACTTTAGTATCCTTATAACTATTGGGTCCAAGCTAAGGCTGGTACCAAAAAATAATAGTTATGACGAGAACAATACAAGGTTTTCGTTTTCGTTAAGAGGGTTATTAGAGCGCTGTTCGACTTAAATTGCATTTAATTATCGTGGCAAGCAAGAGCTATTTAATTAAATGTTAAGTTGATTTTCCGGAGTGAATCTTCTGTATTTGTACTATTATGTATCTGTGGTATAAGAAGTAGTGTAACATAATTACGCCAACGACGCAAACAAACCGTTAAATGCTTGTCTTGCATTCGAAGCCCAGTAAGATCCATTTTTTCAACGTTAAAAAAGTAGGTTACAAAATAAGTAAAAACATATCCAAGCGAGCACGGTCGCAAACACTACCTAATCAACAGTTTATAGGCACTTAGTCATAATCCGGCAGTACTCTGCCCTGTTTTTTTTTATATCGAGTATTAAAAAAAATCTTTTGAATAAAATGTTGTGAACCAATGACACATTTGGGGGCGTTTAGGGTTTCATCGGAAAAAATGTAAACCAAATTTTTGAATCTCCTCTGAACTCCTAGTACTTACATAATCTTACAATTTAATTTTGACCGACAAATAACCTTGCTATCTAGCAAGGTTATTTGTGCATGCTCATTTAAAGGAAAAGCTTGTAAAATAAAGGGAAGGCCGGTACATTTTAAATCCAAGTGGACTTCGGCCCGCTTTAATGCGTAGGTAATTCCGTCGACAGCACGTTAATAGTACATGCGCGTTCATTGTGACCACTTACTACTACCATATCATCATTAACATCATCATACCAACCTCTGATGTCCACTACTGAACAAAGGCCTCCCCCACCGATTTCCAAGTGAAATGGTTCTTGGCAGCTGCATCAAACGGCTCCCCGCGACTCTGACCAGGTCTTCTGTCCATCTAGCTAGTGGGAGGCCGTCCTTCTTTGCACTTCCCGGTATGTGGTCGCCATTTTAAAACTTGAACGCCCAACCAGCCGTCTGTTCAGCGTGCTATGTGCCCTGCCCACGCTACTTCAACTTGCTAATCCTATGAGCTATGTCAGTGACTTACCATACCATACAATTTTTTATAACGGCAGTCATCAGGTAGGCCATTTTACACGTAATGGTATAAAAACCAGTTTTATTGACCCAGAGAGATGCGTCACGTAGTTTATTTCCATTTAATAGTAATTTTGAACCCTGTTCTCGTTTGACCCGTCGCTTCGATTGTGCAATATCGCGCTGTGACATAAACAAAACAGCTTGAAAATAACATCACACCTTTTCACATCGCGCATTTTTTAATAAAGATATGTACCTCCCACCCTGTCACTGTATTTGAATACTCCGGTATGTACGAAAACTTACGTATTATTTAAATTTAAAAAATAAATGCGGAACCCGAGGTGCATTTTTTCAAATGGCGGTGAATTCTGCTGCAAGTCTAGTATTTTCAAAGACTAAGCGGTAGCAGATGAGTTAGTTAGATTAGTGCAATTTGATTTACATACTCTATTTATTTAAAGGTGTTTACGTAATATGCGAAATCGATACTAATAGCAATTTATTGCTTAAAAATAATAAACAACACCTAAACAAAAAGATAAATAATTGTTATAAAAATTAAAAAATAAATGATTATTTCAATAAAATTATTATTACTTGTCATCGTATTAGAAATTAAGGCATCGTACTATAAGTTTTTTGCATCTCAGAAGGAATCGACGGTACTAATAGTTTGCATATTCTAGTCTTTGGAAATATAGTCTATTAATTTGATGTAAATTTTAGGTTGAATGACATTCACAGCCGATCACTAGAGTAGTGACATTTTCATTTTGAGTTTTCGATGAAGAATTTCTTTTTTTTGGGTACTTCTGATACACCGTGTATAAAAAAAATGTATTGATTTAATTTACAAAGTCATATCAATTAAAAAACACTAATGTGTTGTAATAACATTTTTCAGTCAATAAATTAGCTATTTTTTTTAAACCAATTTAATTTTAGTTCTTTAATTTCCTTTGGCAATTTGTTATATATTCTAGGGGCCATGCCCATGATGCTTTTCTTTAATAAAGCAGTTTTACATTTTGTTGGACACAGGTTGTGTTTGAGGTGACTACGGGTCGGATTGTGTTTTGTTTCGGAGAACTTTGCAAACAATTCAGGGTTCTTTTTTACAAAAACTGCTGTGTCCAATATATACAGGCATGGCAGTGTCAACAGTTTCAAGTATTTGAATACTGGTGCGCAACTATCCTCAGGCTTAAGACCGCACATCACCCTTATGCATCGTTTCTGAGCATGGAAATTGTATTTTTTTCAACCGAGTTACCCCAGAAGATTACGCCATATCTTAGAATTGCTGACACCATCCCATGATATTCTACTATGACGGCTTCCAGTTTAACAACCTTTGGCAAACTATATAGAGTATATGCACATTTGCTCAGTTTTTTGCATATTTCTTCAGCTTGCGGTTTCCAGGTCAGCTGATTATCAATAGTCAATCCTAAGAATCTAGTTTGTGTTACTTGTTTAATTTCTTCATTCTTATGATTTATGTCTATGCTCGTAATGCGAAGTCTTTGGTGAAATTGCATTAAATGGTTTTTTTTGTCATTAAATTATTATCTTTTAGCCAGTTTATTATTTTTGACAAAGTGAGTTGTATGTCAGTTTGATAGGTATTTATGTCAAAGCTATCTATAATGGCAGTGCTATCGTCAGCAAATAAAATCATTTTTTGGTTGGTTACAGTCGGCAGATCATTAATGTATATTAAAAATAGTAATGGTCCTAACTATAAATGAAACTCATATTAGATACACAATTACACATTTTAATTAGTACAGATTGGTTATTTATTTACTTATTTAAGAACAGTAATGTAATCCACTTTTACTAATAATAATCAATAGCAACAATACAACAACTTAACCTCCTAATCACAAGAATAATCAACAAATGGCAATAATAATACACACTATAGTAAATAACTGACAAGTCTATAATACCGTTACGCCTACTGGCGTGAACTTGGCCTTTAAGTTGCTTCTTCGGTGGTTGACGGGCGAAAAGTGCTACACTGGTACAGCGCGCGCTTTTACGTTGTCAGTTGGGAGTAGAGGGGTGCGGGTGAAGTTGGCACTGTTGGCGGGAAAACGCGCGGCAAGAGTCGTTTAGTGACTTATAAAATTGTCACTGCGACAACATCCGGCCGTCCTGCATACGCGTTCGTCCTCGAACCGCGTTCTGGCTTAATGGAGAGCTGAGAACAGGAGGTAATTTTTTATGTGATAGAACCGTGCTGTTAATAAATTAAGATGTATACGATTTTAACAACTTGCACCAGTGGCTCATCACATATGATTATAACAGTAAAGGGTTACCAACGGCAACGGGTCGAATGAAACATGGTTTGAACTGAATGACTTTCCACATCATTCAAGTTGTGTATCACCATACATTCTCCAGTAGCGTTCATCACAGATTCCTACTGAATCGTTGGCATACTCTTTACATGAAAATCAAATGTTCGAAGCGATTAAACTAAAGCCATTTTTTTTTATATATAGGTATTGTGAATGTAACTACTTGTGACAATGTTTTAAAATTACAGTTTTAAAAGTTTTATTATTACCTTTGGACAACATCTGGCTGGTGGTTATTACCAATTATTCAGTATCCTCAGTGATAGAGATCCAGGGCTTCATGTTCTCGGCGCATGTAGTTCCATCATAGCGCTTAGAACTTCTTTCAGCTCCCCTCATGTCTGCTACTTTATACCTGTCATTTCCTAAAACTGAAGTCACCTGGAAAGGTCCTTTAAAACGTGGCATAAGTTTCGTGCTTTGACCATCATTCGAGTAACTTGGGATTTTTATAACGACTAAATCCCCGACATTATATGGAGGAGCCGGCTTTCGTTTGGCATCAAATGCTGACTTTTGTTTTTGTGCCTCTTTTTTTATATTACTGTCTACTTTGTTTCTTAATTCGGTAACGTCAATCGCATGTTCAAAGTTGGCATCGTCAGTGATTCCATCATTGTTTGTCCGAATTCTGTACCCAAAAAAAACTTCACTTGGTACAGCAGCTGTAGTTCTGTTAATTGTACTGTTAATACCTTGTTGGATTTTTGTTATGTTTTGGTCCCACTTATTATAATCTAAATCTGCCCCCATTGTTCTTAAAGCTTCTAAAATAGTTTGATTATAACGCTCCACTTGCCCGTTAGAACGTGGCATAGCTGTCGCGATTATGTGTAGCCTAATATTTAAATCTTTGCAGTAATTAGTAAATAATTTGGATGTAAAAGCACTGCCTGCATCACTAATTAAACGTTTAGGTGTACCAAATACTTTAAAAACTTTGTTTAACTCGTTAATTACTAATTTACTTTTAGTATTTTTAACAGCTGCAATAAATACAAATTTAGTAAAAGAGTCTACCATTACTAAAAGGTAGGAATTATTTTGAGTCGACTTAACAAAAGGACCTAAGTGGTCTAAATGAAGTGTGTGAAATGGCCTTGCAAATTTTGGAATAGGATAGAGCAACCCTGGCTTTTTCCCGTGATTATTTTTATAATAAACGCAATTCAGACAGTTTTTTATATATTTAGAGACGATTCTTTTCAAGCGCGGAAACTAATACTTGGAACGGATTCTTTCGATTGTTTTGTCCACTGCAAAGTGGCCTAAATCATCGTGGTTACTTCTAATTATTTGCCACACACATTTTTTTGGCACCAACCATCGTCTACCATATTCTGTCCTACGATACACTTTATTACCTAACAACTCATAATCATTGAAAATTTGTTTATTTCTCTCGGCCTCACCTGACAGCAAAATCTCACGGATACTACAAATGCTTGGATCTTGAAGCTGGACTGATAATAACCAGTCACCTTCAGTAATTGTCATCACGCTATCAATTGTTTCAGACCCACTATCTCGCGTGATTGGATTCCTACTAAGAGCATCCACGTGTTGCATCTGGGAACCAGCCCTATGAACAACCTCAAAAGTGAACTCTTGCGTTTGTAATACCCATCTACTGATCCGTGGCACTATTTCTTGTTTTTTTAAAGCATGACGAACTGCGTTACAGTCTGTAGTTATTTTAAAATTAGTTCCTAACAGATAGTGTCGAAATTTTTGTAACCCAACTACAATGGCCAATAACTCGAGTTCGAACGAGTGATACTTTTTTTCGTCGTTAGTAGTTTGTCTACTATAAAAATGTACTGGTTTTTCTCCATATTCAGTAGTTTGAACTAGTATGCATCCTATACCATCACGACTCGCATCAGTGTAAAGATTTGTATGCAACTTTGGATTAAATATATTTAAGACCGCGTTTTTAATTAATTCCTTTTTCACAGCAGTTATAGCCTGATCTTGTTGACAGCCCCATAGCCAAGGTGCATCTTTTTTTAATTAGCTAGTTAAGGGTTTACATAACAATGCACAGTTTTTAATGAATTTTCTAAAGTAATTAATGAGTCCTAAAAATTGTCTCAACTGATGAATATTTTTAGGAATTGGGTATTCTTCTATGGCTTTGAGTTTTTTTTGGACTTGGTTTAATACCCTCTTTACAAATATTATACCCTAAAAAGGTAACTGTATTTTGGAAGAAGAAACACTTTTCTAGGTTTATAGTTAAACCGTTTGACTGTAGTAGATTTAATACAGACTCTAAGCATATTATATTTTCTTCTATGGTTTCTGTGGCTATCAACAAATCATCCATATAACATACCACCCTACCAAAACGAAGATTTCCTAAAACTGTATCCATTAACCTTTGGAACACAGATGGTCCATTGCACAAACCGAACGGCATTCTTGTAAACTCAAAGTGTCCATCGGGCGTAATAAAAGCAGTTTTATGTATACTATCAGATTTAACAGGAATTTGGTAGTATCCGTTTTTTAGGTCCAGAGACGTGTAGCATTTACAACCTCGTAACCTGTCAATAAGGTCTTCAATCAAAGGCATTGGGTATTTTTCTTTCACTGTAATTTTGTTTAAATGGGGGTAGTCGACACATAATCGCTTTGCTCCAGATGCTTTATCCACTAGAAGAGCTGGACTTGCATAAGCAGAACTACTGTTACGAATGATGCCGTTTTTTAAAAGCTCATCCGTAATTTCCCGCATGACTTGAAAATTTTTTATTTAAAATAGTACTGTGTTCAATAAACGATGTATTATGAGGGTGGGTATTAATATTTAAAACTTGTAAATCAGTAACTGGTTGAAAAGTCAATCTACCTCCAATACGTGTATACATTATGCTAGTATCTTCCGTAAAATTCCTGCCTATTAAAATGTCGCATCCTGATAACTCGTCAATAACATACAGCGTAATGACCAGTTCAACAAAATCAACTTTTAATTTCAACGCTACTGCTTTAGTAACTTGTACAGTGGAATGGTCCATAAAACCTACCAAATTTATAGCTGAATTTAGGTTAAAGGGTTGCAGGTTAAAACGAGCAACTAAATCAGTTGTTATCAAAGAACACTCGCTACCCATGTCAAAAAATGCGTCCCATTCAAATTTATCCAACAAAACTTTTTTACAAAATATTTGTTTTGTTTTTGATACCGATACCATTTTAACTTCGACATCCTTTTCACCCTTTAACTTTTTTGTTCTACATACCACTTCTAAGTGACCTAACTTATTGCATGATGTACATCGCGCACTATCTTTAACAGGACAATTATTGCGTCTATGACCAACCTCTCCACAACGATAACAGCTATAACTACTATTAGGGGCACTAGTAGACGTTTCGACTTTATTTGTAGTATCCATTTTGACATCTGCACTTGAAAATCTAGAGGAATGCTTAATACTAGGGTACAGTTTTTGAACCGGTTTTTCAGGTACTGTATAAGTTTTACTGTGCAAAAATGAAGCTAAGTCATCGCAATATCTAAAGTTGCCAGCTTCCGCAGCCGTGATTATATTTGAGTCGCCTATAGCACCCACTATAATAGACACAATATCTTGATTTTTAAATCCCAATTGCAAATTATCTATTTTCCCTTTTTGTTGAAAATAAAATTCGTAAAGCGATTGACTAGGCAGTGGTTTCGCATCAATGATTGATTTCAGCAAAAGAAACATGTTTCTTTTTATTTGAAAGGTGTCTGACAAAGTATCACGCCAATGACTCCATCGCCACGTAGTCCACGTAGTTTTATTCTTTTGCAAAGAATCAAGCCACGTTTTGGCTGTATTACGCAATTTTTGTAGTGCCTGATACTTTGTCATGCTATCAGACCACCCAAAAGCTCGGGCATTTGCTTCCACAACGTTAATCCACATATCTACATTATCGAATAACGGGTCAAATTCCGGAATCACTGAAGATAACACAACATTTTGACTCACGATTGGCGATCCGTCACGTCGTTTTTTCCTCCTCCGGCGATGGTGTTTATCACTGCTTTGAGACGAATCTGAAGTCGTACTGGGGCTCGAGGATGACCGCCTTCTGGTTTGTTTTTCACTCTTTCTTTTGCAGCCACGTGGCATGTCTACAGCCGCAGATTCGCACCACTTCTGATATAAATGAAACTCATATTAGATACACAATTACACATTTTAATTAGTACAGATTGGTTATTTATTTACTTATTTAAGAACAGTAATGTAATCCACTTTTACTAATAATAATCAATAGCAACAATACAACAACTTAACCTCTTAATCACAAGAATAATCAACAAATGGCAATAATAATACACACTATAGTAAATAACTGACAAGTCTATAATACCGTTACGCCTACTGGCGTGAACTTAGCTTTTAAGTTGCTTCTTCGGTGGTTGACGGGCGAAAAGTGCTACACTGGTAAAGCGCGCGCTTTTACGTTGTCCGTTGGGAGTAGAGGGGTGCGGGTGAAGTTGGCACTGTTGGCGGGAAAACGCGCGGCAAGAGTCGTTTAGTGACTTATAAAATTGTCACTGCGACAACATAACACACTACCTTGAGGAATCCCAGATTTAATGTATCGGGTGTGTGAAACATATTCTACTTCATTTTTTCTATTTGGGCATATTCTAGTAATATGGGTGTATTGTTTTCTATTTGTAATATACGAATGTATTAATGTGAGCACATTTCCCCTGATGCCATATTTTTCAAGTTTATCAAGCAGGTTTTTATGATTGACGAAATCAAATACTTTTGACATATCAGTGAAAATAGCGCAAACAGGTATTTTACTATCCACGTTTATGATTACTGATTTAACGAAGTCTTATATTGCCATGTCAATTGTTTTACCTTTTCGAAATCCCTTTTGTTTGTCACATAACATTTTGTATTTGTCTAGATATGTATAAATTGACTCATATATATGTTTTTCAAACACTTTGGAGAATATTGGAATCAAAGCAATCGGTATCTAGCATTTAACATCTTGTTTATTATCTTTCTTAAAATGAGGCTTTATAATTGTTGTCTTTAGACCACTTGGGTAAACTCCTGAACTTATTTATGCAGAGGTTAATAATATGACTAAGATGTGTCGCGATGATTTCTGCAACATATTTTATAACTTTTGTAGTAATGCCGTCATAGCCTACGCTATTCGTGTTTTTCAGGGATTTGATAATTTGTTGGATATCGCTGAGTGTAGCAGGAGGCATCAACATAGCATACTATGTTTATGCTTGCACTGAGGAAATAATATCTGTCCTGTCCTGTCATTAGTTATTTTCATTGTACTTCGTGCTAGGTCAACATAATAATTATTGAAAGTGTTTGCAATATCATGAGGATTGGTTATTTCTTTGTCGTTGTATATAAGTTTTGATATAGGTTCTTTTGGATAGGTTGCTCTATTTCTATTTATGACTTGCCATGTTGCTTTACTTTTATTACGCGCTGTAATAATAAAATGATCGTTTTGCGATTTCTGTGTCAATTTAACTATTTTCCTGAATTTCTTTGTGTAATTTATCAATTCGTCTCTGTTTTCATTTGTCTATGAAAGTCTATATTGTAGTAGACTTATATGGGAATAAAGTAATTAAGTCGATGGGTTATGATGTATATAACATATTTAAGATGTGCATTTGGGCTAAGATAAGATGCATTTATGGATTAAACGATTAAGAATGTAATAAGCACTACAGTGCAATACATAGGGGCTAGGTAGATAGGTTAAATGTACTACCTAGATGTGTGATGTGTAATGACTTCGGTAGATAGGCTAAATGTACTACTTAGATATATAATGTGAGTTCTTAGGGAAGGCAAGTGCAATTGATAAAGGATAACAATAGATTAAGGGGATAAATGCCTTGTCTGTCCTAGGAAGGGAAATAGATAGATAAAGTTTTTCTATTTACTCACAATATGTTTGTAAACAAGGTGATTCATCTGATTAGAGGGAGAATACCAGGGGAAAGGGACAGGTGACCAGGTTACTACAGTACCCCAAGCACGAAACATTCTCGTAATCGTATTTTCTTACTATTCGATAACGATCACGATACTAAGCTGACAGCATGAAACAATGCTACGTAACTATCGTCAACACGATAGTAATACGATACTATAGTAAACTTAGGCCGTCCACAACTGGACAAAGTAGACACGAAGTGCGTTTAAAAATCACTGCAGCAACATTGTGTGTTACAAATCAATGAAAAACCTACGCAATCTTTTTGATATTTATTGAAAAAATGACAACTTATTTACTTTTCTACTAATGCGAAGCAAATCTTCCAGTTAAATTTATAATTAGGGCATAATAATAAAATTTCTTGTTATAGTTGGTACCGACTTAGAAATAGTTTCTGAACGTACGCAATTCCTCAATGGCAACTTTATGTAAACAAAACCTCTCAAAACAAAAACTCGTCGAGTCAAGTGGAATCTTTCGACCTTATTAGTTGAAAAAGAAGTGTAATTTATTGGTTTTAATGTGCATACATGTGCAAGCAATTCAATTATGGTCGAAGTTAAAGAAGCGTTTGTAACAGACAGAGTTCAGCGTGGAGAAATAACAGTCAGCAGGGTTGGTCTCGACTGTTCGACGAGCGTTTTAATAGTGAGAAAACAAAATGGACGACGACAACTTTTATACTTTCTTACAAATTTGTGCCAAAATCAGCTATATTATATATAATATATAATACAAAGACTAAATACAAAATAAATTGATTAAATAAATATCATATAATTATTGGTTATATTTATTCATAGATTTCTAAAATATTATAGTTATTAATAGGCAACTTAATTATATTTTATTCATTCATTTATTCATTTATTTATTCTTTCTACATAATGATCACTTATTTATTATGTAGAAAGTTTATTTTAGATCAAATTGCTGTAAGCCAAACATTTTATTAAAATTTGCTTCAATAATGTTGGGTTACATATTGAAATCCATACTAATATCATTAATTAATGCGAGAGTAACTCGGTCTGTCTGTTACCTTTTCACGCTTGAACCGCTGAACTAATTAAAGTGAAAAAAAAATGAAATGGATGGAGTGATAGGACATAGGTAGGATAGTTTTGGAACAATAACCTACAACCACGCGATCGAAGCCGCGAGCTAGCCGTATTTGACTTTAATCCTAACTATTATTATAAATGGGAAAGTGAATTTCTTTGTTAAATCGTTACAGTTTCACGCCTAAACCACTAAACTGATTTAGAGGAAACTTGGTATGGAAAAACTTTACTTTTTTGGAGTGATAGCCGACTTCCACGTGGATGAAGCCGTGAGCGGTTGCTAGTTGATAAATAAATAATTTCACTTGTGATATTGTTACGTTGTAAATTCAGTCCCTACCTAGCCCCCTACTAGTCCCTACCTTTTAGATAAAATAACAATCATTGGAATTTGGTTATGTTTTGTAAACCAATTAAAACCACAGATTGATGTGTACTAAAAGCATAGATCTGTCAAAGGAAGCCAGCGACATCTGTCGGCTACTTTAAACACTTTCTGAAGGATTTATATTATGTTTTATATTTTAGCCTAAATCAATAATTTAATAAAGAACTTAAATCAACTTTAATTGATCATAAATAAACATTAAAAAGAAATAATTTAGATACAATAGGAAACGGATACTATTTTTTTAATACAGACTTATTTCTAGAAACATCGAATATAGAACCGGGCCTAGTCTATAGTTAGTTTGTCTGTGGATCGGTGTTGCTGTTGAATGAGATTAACTTGCCTAAAAAATATTATGGGTAATTTGGTACTGGCCACTCACAATTGAATTGGATAACATTAATATATAATAGTAATAATTCTGTAACTACAATCATTATAATCTAATATTTTGGAAAACAGACTGCACAGGTTTATTGCCTGAGTCTTCTCAGTGGTTCAATTATTGGAACCAACGTAAATTCAGACATGACAGACAAACTGACAGAGTGACGTTTTTAGTTGATATATTTTTGTAATAGTTATAAATTCTTTCTTTCTTTTGATAATTTGAAACTGTTTCTTTGTGGCCTATCTAAATAAAGACATTTTGTATTTATAAAGTAGAATAGATAGAATACTTAACCTAGTGTAGATTTGTCCACTAGAACTGTTGTCTTAAAAATTGTTTTTTTTGTTATCATTTCACCCCGACATTCGTGTGGCTTTTTGAACGATATGTCAAAAGAAGTAATGTCAGAATGACAGTTGACTGATAAGACATAGTGATTCGAAGCTAAGATTGGATTTTGGAGTAGGCCTCGAGATTATCAAATTACCCTATAAAAATGGTAAATTTATAACCTCACCACCCGTTTTGATTCGACAAAAGGTCGTAGCTTTCTTGGTACAGCAATTTGTTCGGCTCTGCCATTCCGATCTGCGCCTGAGTGGCGTAAGCCACCTAACCATTAAAAAAAAAAACAAGGTAAGAACTTTGTGCAGTGCTGTGAATTATTTCGAAAGTCTCGTCTGGTTTTGTTTAAAGAATTCATTGTTACAAAATCAATCATTCGTTACAGAATTTCAATGCCCTAAGCAAGGGTGCCGGTCCCATGAGGGCCGCACGAGGATCATCCGACCGCGTGTGCCGGTCACCCGTGGAAAACCGTAAGTAGTTTTTATATTGTTGTCAATCTAGGAGATTTTAAAAATAGGTTTTTCATGCGGTCCTGTTACTGTAATTGTGATGATTTTGGATGCGTGATTTTCATTTGTTTTAGAAAATACTGGCCACGCTAGTGAGTGACCACATGCTGAGTATATTGGTGATCAACTTAAATCTCTTTAACCTTTCTTGTTATACTATGACAATATAGTAAAATGTTTGTAGTGTTGTCGCCAGAATAAACTTTCTTTTAGAGTCTTCCACCAAGTAGGGGTAGGGTCGGAATGCAATAATCTTAGAACTGCGTATGGTCGATTTCAGGAGAGGCACCTCGGGGGACTCGTCTCGCCGCCAGGATGCAGAAGGGAGTCTGCAGCCTGGACGCGAGACCCTCTTCTCCGAGCAGCTCCTGTGCCGTCTTCGCGGGTCGACCGTACGGCGGATGACTTCGCTTTGCCAAGCGGCAAGCGAATACGGTTTTTCTTTATAACCACAATTTTTTTTTCTTTATAACCTCAGTTTTTATTCTTAAACTCAGTTTTTTTTTTATACCCCTTATTTCACTTTAAATTAACTTAGTGGACATAGTCTATATTTCGTCAAATTAGTCACTTTTAATTGAGGATCCAGAGTAGACAGGGACGTCTAAATTTCATCATCAACTTTTCACCTTTGTCTCCGGATTCGGGACTGCAACAGTCCCTGGCGCCCATTTATTTAAAATTAACTTTCTATATATATTACCCCATGGTTTCGTTTAATAACTGGAAGTTGTCTTGTCTCACTCACCTGAAGTATAACCTATAACTTAAGTAACTTAATTAATTTCTAAATAGTACTTGGCTTTATCCCTACCGCCCACCACCGATAAGCTCATACTGCTGAGATATTAGCTGGCATATTTTCTTTAAGGTTTAATTCCTCCGTGGGGTCCTTCCGACCCCGGGAGATTCTGTATTTAGCAACCGTAGATTTATTAAAAAGTTTATAGAAAATTACTCATTATCAGGTAACTTAAGATTAATTTATGACCTAAGTATTTTTTGAATAAGAATTTAGCATACCATAAAATTTTAGTGAAAATTACTGTTTGTCTTAAAAAATAAATAAATTGAATGGTTTCTAATTAACCCAATTGTTTCTTTCAAACCTGCGTACCCTCTTCCATTTGGAAGTTTGTCCCACTACTATAGAGGGACAAAAATTAAAATGTAATAGTTGCGCACCCAACGTGTGTTTTGGTTAGGGATAGAGGTTACGTCTTATGCTGTACCTTATAAGCCAAGTACCAGTTAACTTCCAGTATCGTGGGGATTAGCTTTTAAGAAAAACCGTCTCGCGTGCCTTTTGCACGAAATTCGTAGATTTATTTTTATTATATATTTTAAAGTGTCTACTAATATTAACATTAAAATTTAACTATAATAAAATTACCTACTATGCACTATGTTGGCACACATATATTGCATTGTATGAACCTACCTAATATTAAACATACTATATATATTTTTTTAAAAAGGAAAGAACTTTATTAGTTTTGTAAAACTAGATTTATTCAACAATTTAGAATTAATTGTTACGTTGTTCTTTTTGTTATTAACTTATATTGTTATGTACAACTTATGTGGATAGTACTGTGAACCTTTTTTTGGAACCTTATTACTAGCAGTATTACTACATTTTCTAAAAATAATTATTAAAAACTACTGATGAATGTTTAGAGTTATAAAAGCCAGTTAATATATCGGTATTATCGTTATTACGCAAAGCCTTAAACATTTTTTTTCTCAAAAGTAAATGATAGCATATTTAGTAGCATAGATTTCCCGGACTGCAGGTGATTGCTGAACTATCAGAACAACCGTCCTGGATGTTGGTTAATTTTGGAGAGGTTTCCTGTGAGCTAGACTGATAGTATTTTTTTTGTTTTTTTTGTTAAGGTTTAGTTATATTTGAATAGACTTTAAACCATAAGGAACCGTGTCAGCCGTTAAATAAGCCTTCACTCGAGCGGATTGTGACTCGTTAAGTAAGCCTTCACTACATTTCCGGAGCGGGTAGTGACTCTAGGGTTTAGGCATGGGAGTACTATTTTGTGGTATAAGGTGGATTCATCTAGTCGTGTTTGATGTTCTAGTTTGTCGTGTACACGAATGGAAATCGTGTATAAGCTTATGTAACCCACATTGACTTAGGAGTGTTTTTTTTGTTAGGAGACATTATAGGGCTGTATATGCCTTGATGTTTATATACTTTCTTTCAGCATTAAGAGGCTGTATATGCCTCGGTGATGGAAGGTCGTTGTGGATTGTCATGTACACAAATTTAATTATTTATTAATTTATGACCTAAGTATTTTTTGAATAAGAATTTAGCATACCATAAAATTTTAGTGAAAATTACTGTTTGTCTTAAAAAATAAATAAATTGAATGGTTTCTAATTAACCCAATTGTTTCTTTCAAACCTGCGTACCCTCTTCCATTTGGAAGTTTGTCCCACTACTATAGAGGGACAAAAATTCAAATGTAACAATATGAATAAAAGTTTAGGTGTAAAATCTATGGATATAGATAGATTCTTGTAGATCAATAAATACTAAATACGTAGGTAGATGTGATATTATTATTTTTGTCATATCCACAGGTGAAAAGAAGTGGAGTTGGTTTATCTAGATGTTGACTCTAGCCAAATTGAAATCCCTGGAGAAGAGACAGATTTGGGGGATGGAACCCACTCCTAATCTTGATTGGGCAAGAAGAATTAAACCTTCCTGGCACCAGACAATATCAACCACCTCAAGAACTAACTCCAGCACCAGCTAGGAAAAGGATCCCACTATACTATGTATAGCTAAAAAGACTCGCGACGCAAGGAGTGAATATATGAAGGATGGATTTTTAAAAGCTGAATGAGATGAGGATAAAATGAATGTTTTAACTAAAGAAAGAGAGAATATCGCAAATATATTTGAACTAGAACTGCAACTCAAATGGTTTGCATTCTTTAGTGAAACTTTTAGTGTAGCTATTGAAGAAATTTATCTATAATAAAAGTAGAGATAAATGATTAGAAGTGATGAAAAAGAAAAATATATTTTTACATTTATTGCCATTTTTCCCCATCCATTTTCTGCCTCACCACGACATGGTTACACGTAATTACTGTGGCATCTTTATTACTTCAGAGCAATACACTAGGGTAGCTTACACTCTAGAAAAGAAGATCGTTTTTAACGGTGTAACTACGACCGTCGCGAATCGCGAACGATTGTGGTTCGCGTGTGGCTACTTTTTTTTTTTTTTTTTTAATTTATTTATTCAAAAGATACAAAGTTTTGCTTATAAGTATCTCTGCCAAACTGCAATACAGTTTGTCGGCAGTAGTTTTAGTTACTTCGACTCGATACTTGTAGTAGTTGATCGCCCTAATTCCGACGCTTTAGCTTTAGTTAATGCAGGATTACTCCTTGAGCTGCGGAGCTAAACTTTTTCTACCGCGTCCTCGTTGTTTGACTTAGTCGTGCACAAATTATTTTCCAGAGCCGAAAGGATCAGGTTGTGTAACATGATCCGTGACCAACTAGCCTCGCGTTCGCACTACAGGTGGTGTGGGGCGGAACTGGAGCACTCGTGCACATGAATATATACTCCAACGCGCGAGAAATTAATGGTTTAGCAGATATAGGTAATTGGATAGACCATACTGGCAGACTACATGAACAGACCTTGGCTATTTCATCCTATGACGTCTCGGGTCTGGTATATAATTCTTGTTATAAATTATCGGACCCCGGACAGCGGAAATTGTGCGCTCTGTTCTTTCCATTGGCCGTCGCTGGTACGGTAGTCATATACGTTGGTGCATCGCCGGGGACAGGATGGGCCGCAGCCCTACGTCATTTCCCAAATGTTGCCAGGGTGTACGCTATCGACCCGCGGCCGCTTGACGTATCCGTACTCGACGAGCGAGTTCAGTACGTTTCTACCATGATTACCACTTTTCATGATTTATCCTCTTTCTTGACGGACACGAAACAATATTCTCTGGTGTGGGATGTGCGTGGCGATTACGATGAGGAGCGCCAGGATGCGGAGATACTAACTGAGAGCGGCGCTAAACGCTATCCTCTCACACCCACATCTAACGCGCCATTTCTTCCTAATTCAGATTAAGATTAACCTGCATCACATGACTAGTTATTTGCTTCCGGAGGGGGGTAGGTTCGTTCCGCAACCATTCACCTTGGATCGAGATATATTCGAACTGCGTTATGTATGTTATCTCAACACTACTGAAACGTTAGAGTACTTTGCTCCTACGCTTTCAATGCGGACTCAATCGGAAGACTTACTCAACCGTCTAGCGCACGGTTATAGCATGGAAACAGAACAGTCGCCCGTTGCGAACTTAGTGTGCTCGCGACTGAATCCAATTAATTTCATTCATGTCGCTTCGGGTGTAGAGTGCGCGGAGGAAATCGCATTATTTGCCATAAATAGGAATGAACCAGCATGCGTATTGACGTATTTGACTGAGTTGCGTGATGCTCCGCCTCAAAATCGCCCAAACTTGCGATAGTAGGGCCTTCTTGCCCGCGAAGATAGAGGGTCTATATTTCTCAATAAGTGGAGTTGACTTCTCGGTATACGATCAAGAACTACTGTATTCGGAAACTAATTTGATCAGATCAACAGAATATGGCGTAGCCGCTAGCGATGATTTGGAGGCGTACGACCTTGCTCGAAAGCTGGTTTCGGAAGAGGCAGGAAAGGTCTTTCCGAAGTTTCCAGTTACCTTCAGCATATCGGATGAACTGGTTTCTCTCTCTGGACACGCCTTGCGTATGGCTGTAGAGGCATGCGACGGTCGCGCTTCCCTGTCCATGCTCACGTGTAAAATTATCGCCAATTTCCGCAAAGTTAAGAAATCATACGTGAGGCCTCTTGTGCGGGAGACACGTCACGAGGAGCGAATATATCGACTATCACGTCGGGGTCACCAGTTGTAGGAGGGGGGCGATGATGCATGAAGTATAATTACGCCAATAAATGTAAAAGGTTTATTAAAAATATTTACAACAGATCGTCTCACTACATAAATCAGGATAGACAGAAGATAGCGGTAATATTGACAAGGCACGGAAAGACAAAAGATAACTAAATACTAATATGTAACACGCAACGAAAAACAGTAAAATTATTCTATAAAATTATAACAACAAGACAAGAGCAAGACAAGAAGTCTGTCGTCGGCCGTGCTCGCTAACTGCAAGGTGCCATAGAGGTCTACACTATGAAGGCGGGATCGCGGATGAAAATGGAAAATGAAATTTAATAAAATATATGTGTGGACAGGGCCCCCGCAAATTTAACGTAAATAGGTGTGTTGCGGACAGACCTGCCTGAAGAGGTGCAAGACGTGTAGCACACAGTGCGAGGTGCGTACATGGACTGTGCGGTGTTTAAAACATTATAGTGAAGTAGATATATAGTGAAATAAGTCAATAAGTAAAGTAAATAAGTGAGTGCGCGCTATGTAATGGTTTAAAGTGTCGATCTATATCGCTTAAAGTTAAAGAGACAAGCTAGAGAAAGCTTATGTGATTAGTATGTACATCGTAATAACTGTATCGGTTAAAAGTAAATGGTTATTGCTAAAGGATGTTTACATAGTCTATTTGCGTTGTGTAATAAACTATGTCGGTTAGAAGCATATAATGGTTGCTAAATGATGTGTAGATAGCGTAGTTAGCGCTCCATAAGGTTTTAATGCCTAGATATAAAGTAAATAATGTTTAAAGTGTTTGTTATTGCTGTTAACATGAGATATTTAAGTTACAGCGATAAGCTTATGTAAATGAATGAAATATATAAGTTATTGGTTAAGTTTGTAACATGAAATACTTAAGTTGATTAAATGATATGTTATTATGATAGACTTATATGGAAATAAAGTTGATAAGTCGTTAGATTATTATGTATATAACCTGCTTAAGATGTGCATTTTGATTAAGTTGTGATGCATTATGGATTAAACGGTTGGTAAGCGTTATGTTTTATTCCCCGATATCTATCTATTCTATAGATTAGAATGTCATAAGCACTACAGTGCAGTACATAGGGGCTAGGTAGATAGGTTATATGTACTACCTAGATATGTGATGTCCAATGTAAGCTAGGTAGATAGGCTAAATGTACTACTTAGATTTGTGATATGTCTAATGTAAGCTAGGTAGATAGGCTAAAGGTACTACCTAGATGTATAATGTTAGTTCTTAGGGGAGGCAAGTGCAATTGATTATGGTAAACAGGATTAAGGGGATAAATGCCTTGTCTATCCTAAGGAATAGGGAAATAGATAAATATATAAACTTTTTCTATTTACCCGAAATATTTTTGTAAACAGGGTGAGTCATCTGATTAGAGGGAGAATACCGGGGGAAAGGGGCAGGTGACCGGGTTATGACGGGTCACGCCTTCTCGTCAGAGACTCTGAGAGTTGCCATATGTATTTTTAGGGTATTAGACCGACCGTCGGGACGCGATTTCGTACGCTCTCCGGTATCGATATTTTTTATGTAACTCGCGGTCGGTCATCCAGTTGTGAATAAAGAAGAAGTATTGTTTTAACTCAAGCAATCGTGTTTAAGTATACAGTCCACTACTTTTCGATCTTCAGTACGGGAGAATCTATTGCCTGCGGGTGCATGCCTGTGGGTAACAGTCGAGGTGGTCCTTCGAGCCGGATATTCTTCGCTGATCGAGCCCGGACAGTCTTCGGATCAAGCCGGAAGGTCAAGAATCAAGCCTCAAGACTGAAGATCGAAGCCATCAAACCGTAAGTACGCGGGTGGACCGCGGGCTGGTGCGATACGTTGCCTCACGGTGCCAACAGCGTTCGTATCAGTTAACGCCGGTCAAGGCGGTGCAGTGTACCGGGTGACGCTGCCAGGACGTCTGTATCAAGACGGACTGAATAGCCCGACTACGCCGGTAAGGTGTGCACGGCGGCGGGGGTCCTCCTGGAAGGCACTGCCCAAGCGACCGGAGCTTCCAGCCGGTCGGCGAGCGCCCCGTTCGCTGTGTATGCCCTCTGCTGGGTAGTTCCTACCTTCCTTTCCTGCACGACCCTCCATTCCCGAAACGGTTTCCCTACGTTAGTGTACCGAACTGGGCTGTTAGGAGTAGGGTGGCAACCATGCCGAAGACACGAAGCCAAGCGGGAAAAGAAGACGAAGGCAGAAGAGAAGAAGCAAGAACATTTCAAGACCCACCTGCATCACCGTCGACGATGGCACCACCCACAACGGAAGGCGAGGGCGAGCAATCAAGCGCTCAGCCGATGACTACACGCACGGAGCAAGAAGTCAGAGAGCCTGGAACTAGGCCGGCTTCCGTTTGCTCAAGGAGCTCAAGCGTTGCCGCCAGAATAAAACAAGCGGAATTGCAAGCAGAGGAACGCTTGGCTGATATAAGAAGGAAAGAATTGAATTTAGAAGCTGAATTAATCAAGAAAAGGTTGGCCTGGGAGATAGGCACCATAATGGAGACCGACGAGGAGAGCGTACCCGTCGAAGACACACAGGGGAGGGTAGCAGATTGGATGGAGAGAAGCACTGGTCCTCGACGTCGGGATTTAACGGAGGGAACACACCTCGACCTATCTCAAGAAATAGAGAAAACTGAAATGACACGTCGCAGGCAGGAGGCGCGTGCGAACGAACTGGACAAAGAGCGACATATAACGGATTCTCCCTACCATACTCCGAACAATGGACAAAAGGAAGCGGAGATGGCAGGAGCGACGGCAGACCGAGAGCCTACCAAGGTTATGACGGAGGACTCGGGGATGATGAAGCTAGCCGGAGTTTTAGAGAAGATGGTGTTGAAAAGGCCGGTGCCAAGACAGGCACAAGAGTTACCCAGCTTCAGTGGCGCACCCGCAGAATGGTTGCCATTTAAGGCCGCAATGCGAGATTCGATGGAAGTGTGTCGTTTCACGAGGGCGGAGAACTTGGCCAGGTTAAGAGACAGCCTCAAAGGTGATGCGAAAGAGGCAGTTTCCGCACTATTGAACACCGCGACCAACCCAGGTGTGGTCATGTCAACACTAGAACAGTGTTTTGGGCGGCCGGAAGTAATAATAGACAGAGCACTAAGTGATATCCGAAGTTTGCCGAGACCCGGGAACACGGCAAGTGATTTGAACACGTTCGCAATAAAGTTGCAAAACATCGTGTGCATATTAGATAACATTGACAATAGAGGTTATCTGAGAAACCCAATGCTCACTAGAAAGATAGTAGAAAAGCTAGGCCCACACTTGAGGTCGCGTTGGTGTGATTATGCAGAGGAAAACGGAACCTATTCGGAACCGGAAGTGGTCACATTGTTGCGATTTATGATGAAAGAAGCCGACAAAGCGCTTAGGCACGCTTACAGTTATGACCGACGTGAACTTAGAAAAGAAGAGTTCGAGTGTGTACCTCGTAATAGAACATTTACGAAGACGCGACAAGATAAGAGGCGAGCGGTCGCAGTATACAACACTACCGGGGTGGTAAAAAATCACACTGAACAAGAGATAAGGCGATACTTCTGCTGTGGTGGCGACCATGACGTGCCACAATGTAAAAAGTTTAAAAATATGTCAGTGCCTAAGCGATGGGAATACCTCAGGAACGACCGGATATGCTTCCGGTGTCTGAAATATAGGCATAAGCGTATGTACTGTCAGGCGAAGCTGTGCGGCATCGATGGCTGCAGGTACCCGCATCATGCACTATTACACGAGGACCGTTCAAAACAACAACAACAACCGCCGAAAGACAACACCGAGACGGTCGCGTCGGTTAATCACTCAGCCGATGCGTCCGAGGTACTTCTTAAAGTATGTCCCGTGCACATAGAGGGTCCTAGGGGCGTCGTAAATACATACGCGCTACTAGACGAGGGATCGACAATTACAGTGATCGACCGGGACTTAGCGAGAGAAATCGGCGCGGACGGCCCCGTAAAAGAGCTAAAAATAAATAGTGTGAGTGCACAGACGACCGTGACAGACAGTAGAACGGTAACGCTGAGAATCAAGCCAAAGAAAGGAAACAAAAGATATATTATAACGGCGCGAACGATTCCCGACTTACAACTTAGTAAGCAAACTTCAAATATAAGATGTAAAGAATATGTTCATCTCAGGGGGACGAAAGAAAATGACGTGTGTCATAAGTCGTCGCGTCGCCACCGTGCGTGTGAGTGCGCGTGCGTAAGGTGATTTGTCCTTGCGAAACGAAAAAATGGATACGTCGAAAAGGTTAAAATGTGTTAGTTGTAACATTGTTATAAGTGAAGTGCTGGCGTACATTACGCACAAGCTGGATGTTATGGATGAGGAGAGCATTGTTCGCATATGTGAAAGTAACTATAGTGCAGAAGACATTGAAGTGGCTAAGTCGTTGCTGTTTGAATCTTTGCAACAGACAATCACAGCACGAAAACGCCAGGGGAAAACTCAACGTAACCTCGATGATATAATTACGGTACTTAAAAATACTGATCCTGATAAAATACCAATATTTGTGGCCAAAGACCTAGACAAGCTGCCTCCCGTAACGTTTGACCACATTGATGTGACGCCGCTGCTAAAGAAAATGCTAGTGATGCAAGATAGTATTGAAAAAATTCAACAAAATTATGTGACGAAAGAAGATTTGGTGAATTATTTGCCTAATAGCAATCAATCGCCTTCATTTGCCGAAGATCGAAACATTAATTTAAGACGTGGAGGGTACCTTACAAACAAGTCTATGCTAAATAGCGGGCCGATGGCACTTTCAACGTTCAGTAGTAATAATTACGAGACCTCACCGACTGAACAGGCCTATCATATTAGCGGAAATAGTCCATCTCGTTCTCATGAACTGTTAAATGTATCTGCGCGCCCATTCGCGTCTATCGTGAGCGCAAATAATGACACCGCCGCCGCCGTCGCCGTAGCCGAGACAAAGATGTCTACACAAATACAGCACGAGTGCTCGTCTAACCAAAAGTGTGCGAATGAGAGGACCGCGTTCAATGAAGCTCATGACAACAGCGGTCAGCTGACTGATAACGCAACATGCCATAGATTGTCTTTTGCGGAGATTGTTGAAAAAGAAATGCATTCGACTAAAGAAAAGTGGACAGTGGTTGAGAAGAAGAAACCAAAAAATAAATTTTTGGCAAAGCTGGGAAATGCAGTGTCAAATCCTCAAGAAAATGAAAAATTTAAGGCAGCAGAAACTAGAATCCCGCTATACATCTCGAATGTACACCCAGATGTATGTGAAAAAGATATATTAGAGTATATAAAAAAGAAAACAAAGGAGGAAGTATCCTTAGTCAAAATAAAAATGAGAAAACAAAAAAATTATAATGCATTTAAAATATATGTAACAAAATATAAATTACATATATTTTTGGATGATAGCTTATGGCCCTCCGGCATATCTTTTAGGCGTTTTATCAACTTTAAACGAAGGGAAGAGAATAGGGACGCTGATCATGTGGCAAATACTAATACAATTTGTAATGAATAGTGACAACAATAAAAGTTATAGTAAAATAATAAGCTTCAACTGCAAATCCATCAAACGGTCAGTGCAGGGGGTGCGGGATTTGTGCCAGTCTGCCGACGTGCTGGCTCTGCAGGAGACATGGCTTCTCCCGCATGAGCTGCCCTTACTCGATACCATTCACGAAGACTTCGAGGCTACGGGTACGTCTGCTGTGGACACGTCCGTTGGCTTACTCGCTGGGCGACCGTACGGTGGTGTTGCATTGTTGTGGAGAAAAAGTGCATTTCAGGCAGTGTCAGTGATAGAATGTGATAACGCTCGAATCGCAGGAATTAAGATAACTGTAAGTAATAGACATGTAGTTATATTCAGTGTATATATGCCGACAAACTGTTATGAAAATATTCATTTGTTTACGGACTGCCTAAGTGCGATACAGTCAATTATTGAAGTGCAACAAAATGACGGAGTTGAGGCTTTTTATATGATAGGAGACTTTAATGCCCACCCGACTGAAATGTTTTATTCGGAGCTACTAAATTTTTGTAATGATCACTTGTGGTCTTGCGTTGATGTTGATGTGTTACGACAACAAAATGCGAATGCGTACACGTTTCGCAGTGACGCACACGGCTGTGAGAGGTGGTTAGACCACTGCCTAGTAACGCAGTCGGCATTAAAATCAATTAAAAATGTTTCGATACAGCAGGATGTTTACTGGTCTGACCACTTCCCACTTATTGTTGAATGCAATTTAAATAGACTGAATGTCAAAACTGAATCGTATGCAGTTGAAGATATCTGTAAAAAACGCACGGTCTGGGGAGAGCGGCAGGCGGCTCAAGTGGACGAGTATCACAAAAGATGCCATGCCGGTCTCCGTGATATTGATTTCCCACATGAGTTAGGCCAATGTTGTGATCTCTTATGTGATAATACAGATCACCACATAATAATAGATCAACTTTATAATAAAATTATTAATGTTATATCTGAAGCAGCTATGCAAACAAATGTTGTAGAAAAGTGTCCTAGACACAAAGGGTATGTCACAGGCTGGAATAAGTACGTGGCCGGCGCTCACAGGGAAGCTAGAGAAAAATATCATGAGTGGTTATTGGCGGGAAAACCGAGCGGTGGTCAAAGTTTTATTGAGATGTCAGAAAGTCGTAAAGTATTTAAATCTAAATTAAAATGGTGCCAAAATAGGCAAGAACAATTAAAAATGGATCAAATCAGCTCAAACCACATGGCTAAAGATTTCAAAACTTTTTGGAAAAATACCAATAAACTGAATATTAAGACTAGAATGCCTGTGAGCGTTGACGGTGTACAGGATTATAAAATGATTGCTAATCTGTTTAGGGAACACTTTGCCGTGCATTCTTCCGTAAAGTCATTATATAAACAGGTGAGCGATGCTGTGACCGTTGTGACTGAACGAAAAATATCTTTCACTGCTAACAGTATATCAAAAGTAATCAAAAATATGCAAAGAGGAAAATCACCGGGTCATGATGGTCTCAGCATCGAACACTTTAAGAACGCTGGGATACACCTGCCTAGGTTGCTGGCTATGTTTTTTAATCTGTGTCTGGCGCACTCCTACTTACCGGATGCATTAATGCGTACTACTGTAGTACCTATCGTGAAAAACAAAACAGGCGATACATCTTGTAAAACAAACTATCGGCCTATCTCACTGGCGACCATAGCTGCCAAGGTGTTTGACAGCCTGCTTAATAGCACTCTCACGCAGTGTGTCGACGTGCATGATGCCCAGTTTGGGTTTAAAGCGGGATTATCGACTGAGAGTGCTATCCTAAGCTTAAAGCACGCTGTCAAGTACTACACTAATAGGAGGACACCGGTATACGCGTGCTTCCGCGACCTGTCAAAAGCTTTTGACCTTGTAAATTATGACCTCTTATGGGACAAGCTTGGTGGTGCGGGTGTGCCGGTGGAATGTGTTTCACTCCTCAAATTCTGGTATTCAAACCAGAGGAATCGGGTGAGATGGGCTGGTACGTATTCGGATGAGTATATCTCGGAGTGTGGGGTGAGACAGGGGGGGTTAACTTCACCTCTACTATTTAATTTGTATGTAAACCAGTTGATCGAGCGGCTTAGTGCTACACATGTCGGTTGCTTTATAGATGGAATAAGTTTTAATAACATCAGCTATGCAGACGATATGGTGCTGCTGAGCCCCTCGATCAACGGGTTGAGGACACTACTGGCCATATGTCGGGAATACGCGGAGGTGCATGGGCTTCGATATAACTCAGAAAAGAGTCAACTGCTCATATTTAAAGCTGGTAAATACCAACCCACTCATGTACCGCCCGTACTCCTAAATGGTGAACCACTTAAAATAGTGGACAAATTCAAGTACTTGGGCCACATGGTAACTAGTGATCTCAAGGACAATGAGGATATAGAGCGGGAGCGTAGGGCGTTGGCAGTGCGGAGCAATATGCTCGCTCGCAGGTTCACTCGATGTACGAATGAAGTAAAGGTTACGCTTTTTAAAGCTTTTTGCCAATCTTTTTACTCGAGTGGTCTGTGGGTGGACTACACGCGGCGCGCCTCCAACGCCCTGCGTGTGCAATATAATAATGCATTCAGGATGCTGTTGAGGCTCCCGAGATACTGTAGCTCATCCGGGATGTTTGCGGAGGCGCACACTGACGGCTTTCACGCGATAACACGCAAAAAAACAGCCTCTCTATTGTATCGTGTACGCAACAGTAACAACAGCATCCTGAAGTCTATTGCGGCTAGATTTGACTGCCCTATCCAAAAACATTGGGTTGGGATAGTGATAGGCACGGCAAAGTTTTAGTATTAAAAACAAAATGTATTTTAGGCTATTTACTAACAATTCTAACATAGTTGTAAGTAAAACCAGTGTTACTAACAAACTAATTAATATGAGCCTTGCTTGAAATAAATAATTTTATTATTTATTATTATTATTATAAGGAAGCAAGGCCAAGAGTTTTAATCGGAGCCGACAATTGGCATCTCATAGTCACGAGAAAGTTATTGACGGGAAAGCGGCACGAGCCAGTCGCATCCCTAACTAAGCTCGGGTGGATTATTCTATTGGAGGTTGCATGGCCAGAATACAGGCTGGTTTAATCTGATACTTTTTATATGTCAATATTAAATAGAGAAGATGTTTTGTATTTTGTTTTACTGTCTTTTCTATTGTGCTTTGGTCTGTCAATAAATGTCTTATAGTGAAATCACCTATTATTCTCTCTGCCTATTAAATAATACGGTTGGACAACTCCCATCAGGTTATGGGCACAGGCAGCTGAATATTTCGCTATAAAATATTGTGGTCGTGTTAAAAGTGGTGAAAAAAATACTTTATTTTCGATATGTCGGAAGAGGCATCAGTGGGTGTAAGTGGAATCAAAAAACTCCATGGCACTGAAGATTTCGCGGATTGGAAGTTCCAAATACGAAATTTTTTAGAAAATAAAGATTGGTGGCGAACGATCGAATCTGAGAAATTAGATGACAGTCTCCTTGAGGCTGATCGCAAAGCCAGAACCACGATATGTTTGTTGCTGGAACCATCATGCTTTACACATGTATACAATGCCAAGACGGCGAGAAGTGTATGGAATAATTTGTGCAAAGCGTATGAAGACAAAGGATGGGGGCGACGGATCATGTTACAACGACAACTTTGGCAGTGTAAGCTTGAAAATTTCGAGTCTATGGAGAAATACATTTCTCGAGTGTTATTCCTGGCGCAGCAACTGGCAGACATTGACGCTGAGGTAAAAGATGAGTGGATTATATCAATATTACTGAGCGGTCTGACAGAAGACTACAATCCCTTGATCATGGCGGTTGATAACTGTGGCAAGGAGATAAGTCTGGAGCAAATAAAAACCAAGCTGTTACAGGAAGGTAATAGACAGAAAAATGGAAGTTTAGATGTTGCACAGGCTTTTGTGAGTAGGAAAACAGATAAATTTTCCGGATCTAGAACAGATCGAAAGCAAAAATACGTGTGCAAGTGTTTTAAATGCCATAAAGTGGGACATAAAGCGTCAGAATGTCCGGAGAAGAAGCAGAAGTCTGCTCAATCTTCTGCCTCTGCATGTTTAAATATCAATAGCAATACCAATGAGGAAAAGAAAAGAAATTGGTACATTGATAGCGGATGCTCAGATCATATGACCTACGATAAAAATAAGTTACTCGGTGGAGAATACACAGAAAGTACTTCAAAGATAACTGTCGCCAATGGTCAAGAAATCCAAGTAATTGGTAAAGGGGAAGCTAAACTGCATGTAGGCGAGAATACAACAATTATACTCGATAATGTGTTGTATGCCCCTAAATTATCAATGAATTTAATTTCTGTGAGTAAACTTGCGAAAAAGGGCTATGCGTTGCAATTTAATAAAAAAGGTTGCATAATAAATAAAGATGACAAAAAGTTGTTGACATGTCATGACGTTGGCGGACTGTATAAAATAAAAGAAGATAATTTTCACGCCAATTTGACAGTGTCAAAAGAAAATTTGTCGAATATTTGGCATAGAAGATTAGCGCATTTAAGTAGAAATTATATGGATAATTTGGAAAATATTGTTACTGGAATGGATTTTAAGAAAGAAGATTTGAGCGAACCGTGTATTGCATGCATTAATGGGAAAATGTGTAAAATTCCTATGAAAAATACAGGTACGAGAGCTAATTGTATTTTGGAAATTGTACATACTGATCTCTGCGGGCCAATGGAAGAGCCGTCGTTTGCTGGATTTAGGTACATATTGTTGTTTATAGACGATTTTACAAGAAAAACGCATGTATATTTCTTACGTAATAAAAATGAAACTTTTTGTAAATTTCGTATTTACAAAGCAGAAGTAGAGAAAGAGACTGGTAAGGATATCAAGTGTCTGAGATCTGACAACGGATCGGAATTTTGTAATAGAGCTTTTGATAATTTTTTGTCATCTTCAGGAATAAAACACCAGAAGACAGTGCCATATACACCTGAACAGAATGGTGTGGCTGAAAGGGCAAATCGAACAATTATTGAAAAAGCGAGAACAATAATGTACGAAGCAAATCTAAGCAAAAAGTATTGGGTCGCAGCGGTTCACACAGTTGTATATTTGAAAAATAGAAGCCCCACAAAAGCAATAAAAAATGCTGTGCCTGAAGAGATGTGGACAGGAAAGAAAATTGACGTAAGTCATTTGAAAGTATTTGGATGTTTAGCTTATGCTTTAAAACCTAAACAGAAAAGAAAAAAGCTAGACATGAAAACTGAAGGGTTGATTTTCGTTGGTTATTGTACAGAAACAAAAGGATATCGGTTAATAGATCCGAAAACTGGTGTGATAACGATAACGAGAAATGTCAAATTTTTGGAAAATGTATTTCCTGGTGACAAGGACTCCAATGCATCGAAGAGCACTATTGTTCCTATAAATGTAGAGAAGGAACATGTGGAACCAGTGCGAGATGCAAGCCAAAGTCTTGATGTAGAGGCTTGTATACAAAATGAGCAAGATGTACATAGTAGCATAATCGAGTCGAACGAGAATGAGGCTGTGAATACGCCTGAGGTGATAAATTTTGAGAACACGTTGGGACGTAGATATAATCTTCGAGAACGTAAACCCGTAGATTATTCTAAGTGCAATGCAATTGCGGCAATCGACGGGGATCCGTTAACGATTGAAGAAGCTTTGGCGAGACCAGATCGTGAATTGTGGCAAAAAGCCATAGACGATGAGCTCAAATCGTTAGAAGAGAACAAGACGTGGGTACTAGTTGACTTACCACCAGATAAGAAACCAATTCATAACAAATGGGTTTTCAAAATAAAACGAGACAGTGATGGAAAGATTAGCAAATATAAAGCTAGACTAGTGGCGAAAGGTTTCACACAGGTACGCGGTATTGATTACAATGAAACTTATTCTCCGGTTGTACGAAGTTCGACGTTACGACTGTTGCTTGCATTAGCTGTTGAACACGATTGGTTTATTGAACAATGGGACGTCACTACTGCATTTCTCTATGGTAAGCTGAAAGAGGACATCTTTATGTTGCAACCGAAAGGAGCAATAGTCAGCGGCAAGGAAACCAAGGTATGCAAATTACAGAGGTCTCTATACGGTTTGAAACAGGCTTCAAATGCGTGGTTCAATGAACTAGATAGTGAAATGCTTAGGTTAGGTTTTGTACAGTCTAAGATAGAGCCTTGTTTATATCGTAAGCTAAGTGTAAATAGTACATTAGTTGTAGTTATTTACGTAGACGATATTTTTATATTTGGAAACGATATTTGTGAAAAGCAGCGATTAAAAACTGGTCTGCTGAATAAATTTAAGCTTAAGGACTTAGGGCCTGCTAGACATGTATTAGGGATGCGATTGAAAAGGGGCAATAATTTTATTTCTCTCGATCAGGAACAATATATCCTTAATATTTTGAATGATTTTGGTATGACTGATTGCAAACCTGCAGTTAGCCCTATGGAGGTTGGTTTAAAATTAGAGAAAGCCGTAAACTCCAAATGTACATTACCATATCAATGTCTGATAGGATGTTTGAATTACTTAGCGGTGAATACTAGGCCAGATATAGCACATGTCGTAAGCATTTTATCCCAATTCAATACATGCTACGATGAAATCCATTTTAATTGTGCGAGACGAGTACTTAGATATCTTAAGGGGACATTGGACCTATGCTTGACGTTTGAAAAATCAAGGAAAATAGGTTTACATGGTTATGTCGATGCGGATTGGGGTGGGTCATACGATAGAAAGTCATTCACTGGGTTAATTTTTAAATTGGGTAAAAATATGATATCCTGGGAAAGTAAAAAGCAACAATGCGTATGTCTGTCCTCCACTGAGGCGGAATATGTAGCATTATGTTATGGTTCTAAAGAAGCTATTTATTTATCTAATTTAATGAAAGATTTGAGTTTAGATAAAGAAATTTGTTCAAATCGTGTGGTCATCTTTAACGACAATCAATCAGCACAACAGATTGCGTGTAATAAAATGAACCACAATCGAACTAAGCATATCGATATAAAATATCATTTTATTCGAGAGGCTATTCTTAGTAATCGCGTTGAGATTAGGTATATGCAAACTGAAAACATGATTGCAGACATTTTAACAAAATGTTTGCATGGCCCAAAGATTAAAAGATTTATTTCAGATTTATGTTTAAAAAGTAAATTGAAATAATCGGGAACAGTTTCAGAAAATATTTAATTAAAAGGGGGGCACTGAGTATGGTCATAGTACTGATATACTAAGGTGCGTACACATACGTTCAACTAAGGGTGTGTACACACTTGCATTGTGTTGAATTAAAGATTTTCTGTTGTTCTAAAATGTATTGACTATAATATGTAACAGATTAAGGGTGCGTATTGGAGGTTGCATGGCCAGAATACAGGCTGGTTTAATCTGATACTTTTTATATGTCAATATTAAATAGAGAAGATGTTTTGTATTTTGTTTTACTGTCTTTTCTATTGTGCTTTGGTCTGTCAATAAATGTCTTATAGTGAAATCACCTATTATTCTCTCTGCCTATTAAATAATACGGTTGGACAACTCCCATCATATTCACGGTGCAGCACCCAGGAGCAAGGGGCTGAACAAGGGTGAATCGGTGATGTATGTGAACACACCGACGGCGACGTGCTCGGATATAATGCACACTCACCCACGTGACGAAGAGCTGAACAAATTAGTCCGGGAACACTTCGAGATTGATTCCTTAGGGATAGGTAAAAAAGAGAGAGTAAATCCCGAGGACGAATACGCAATCGAGCTATTTGAGAAAACGTCTAGGTTAAGGAAAGGACGTTATGAAGTAAGGCTCCCATGGAAACGTGATGACGTCACTATGCCACCGAGTTATGAGGCGGCTATGAAGCGACTAAGGTCGCTCGAGCTCCGTCTGGACAAGAGTGAAAATTTCAAATCGCAATACAACGCTCAGATGAAAAACTTATTCGAGAAAGGATATGCAGAAAAGGCCACAGAGGATGACATGGAGAGTCCCAAGCAGTAGTACCTACCTCACTTCGCCGTTACAAACGTTAATAAGCCAGGGAAGCTAAGACTAGTATTCGACGCGGCGGCGCGATCAAATGGCGTCTGCCTTAACGACGAGCTACTAGAAGGGCCCGACAAGCTGAGAGATCTAGCGGGGCTGCTGTTGAGATTCCGGGAACGGCCAGTGGCTGTAACTGCTGACATCCGGGAGATGTTTTTGAGGATAAAAATATGCGCGGCTGATCAACCGGCGCAAATGTTCCTCTGGCGTGGCGATAACCGAAAGAAACCACCAGTCCAATACAAAATGACGTCGATGATTTTTGGAGCCAAGTGTTCGCCGTTTTTGGCACATAGTGTGCGAGATAAGAATGCGTACGTCAATAGGGAGGAGTACCCATTGGCCTATGACGCAATAACACGCAGTCACTATATGGACGACTACGTGGACTGTTATGAGAATGAAAAGGATGCGCGTGAGGCGCTGCATCAAGTTATAAAGGTGCACAGTAAAGCAGGGTTCACACTAACGGGCGTCAATTCAAATATGTCAAGTGTAATAAGTGAATAAACTGCCACCGGAGGACCGTGCCACCTCGCTCAAGCTATTGGGAGCGAACAGTGAGGGCCGGGATAAGACGTTGGGCCTGCTCTGGAACGCGGGCACTGACGAGTTGAGCTTCAATACAAATATGGTGCGCGTTCCCGATGATGTAAAGACATGCAAGCGAACGGCAACTAAGAGAGAAGCGCTGAGTGCAGTAATGTCAGTATTTGACCCACTGGGGCTGCTCAGTTATTTCACCATTCGTGCGAAGATTATGTTTCAAAAGATATGGAGGTTGAAAGTCGAATCGGACGACCCACTGACCGAAGAAGAGGCTATAGATTTCCAAGATTGGTTGGGCGATATGAATAAGTTGCGCCATTGAGGAATACAAAGAGTGTACCTGAAGACGGGGGGAGCGTCAGCAAGTAAAGAATTGCACTGTTTTTGCGATGCGAGTAATTTCGCTTTTGCTACCGCGGTGTACTCAGAGCGACAACGGCGGCGTGCGCGTGGCGTTAGTGGCGGCCAAGGCGAGAGTAGCCCCAATAAAACCCAGAGCGTACCGCGATTGGAATTGCAAGCGGCCCTGATCGGCGCCAGACTGACGGCGACAGTAGTAAGAGAACACAGATGGCAAGCTGAACGCATCGTATACTGGACAGACTCGCTCAATGTAATAAAATGGTTAAAAAACGACAGAGTGCGATACGACCCTTACGTCGCACATCGACTAGGTGAACTGGCGGAAATCACCGAAGTAGCACAGTGGCGATGGGTACCTACACATCTTAACGTAGCCGACGACGCGACACGCGACTTTAAAGAAACGAAAGATAGCCAAGACAGATGGTTCATAGGCCCTGAATTCTTATATGAACAGGGTGAGTCATCTGATTAGAGGGAGAATACCGGGGGAAAGGGACAGGTGACCGGGTTATGACGGGTCACGCCTACTCGTCAGAGACTCCGAGAGTTGCCATATGTATTTTTAGGGTATTAGACCGACCGTCGAGACGCGATTTCGTACGCTCTCCGGTATCGATATTTTTTATGTAACTCGCGGTCGGTCATCCAGTTGTGAATAAAGAAGAAGTATTGTTTTAACTCAAGCAATCGCGTTTAAGTATACAGTCCACTACCTTTCGATCTTCGGTACGGGAGAATCTATTGCCTGCGGGTGCATGCCTGTGGGTAACAAGGTGAAAATTAAAATTAAATTTGTTGAACTATATTAATGTTAAATATTTTAAAAATAGTTTACATAGTGGCAATCAATTATTTTGTGAACCTATAATAAAGTTTTCTAAATTTTTTTTTATTTTTTATTCCAATTATAACTAGCATTATTCTTATTATAATCTTAAGATGCAATGCAATTAACTGCTTCATATCTGGTCTTACACTTTTGTCCCGACTACGCTCCCGAGCATTTAAAACGTCTACAGGAATAGCGGACTCCACCATCGGCAACTTCTTCAGCTCTAAAATGGGCAATCTGAAATTCCGGCAACCATCTACACACAGTGGTGCCACCACTAGCAGCACTCTCAGCCTCAAACTACTGGTGAAGACCGAGTGCTACCCAAGCACGTTTAAAGAGGGGGGGATAGTTGGGATTTATCCCCCCCCCCCCCCCCGAAATCTGACTGAAAAGAAAAACATTTTTAGCCCTCTGTGTGTATTTATTCGCTTGCGACCTTGCGTGTTCTTTCAATACGTAGGTAAAATTAAAATTAAGATCTTGATCTGATTATGTAAGCGATGTTACTAGTAGCGCCATCTAACCTATTTAGAGAGAAACCGAGAACGAAAACAGTAATGAACTATATCTATCGTCGAGTAGAAAAACTAATAGTAGAAAGGTCGTCGAGTAGCGTAATATCGAGAAGCTTCCATAACTTTCTGCTACCAGGTAGTAGATGGCGCAAGAATATTCCACAGTGTTCCAGAATACGAAAATGTAGTATAAATACGGAGGGAGTCCGGGAACCTGCATGTCAGTTCATTTCTAGAGCGATTCAAGTGAGAATCGAGAGCGATTCAAGTGAGAATCGAGAGCGACAAGCGAGAAGAAAAGTGAAATACCTCTGCAATAGTGGCAGTATAGTGCAATAGACCAGTTTATTGAGATATTGAAAATAAATTCTTTCCGGCTTGGTTCGCCTGATACTTTGGCCGTGCCGTGAAATAAAGGAGAAAAACTTCAAGCCCACTGTTTTCATTGAATTCTAGCGAATTGCCAGTCCGTGACGTGAGATAGTGTTGGACAATTTTGGACCTGCAGACGTCATAATTTGTTGGACCGTTTGCCCTATCCATCACAGATTACTTAAATAAAGTAAAGTAATGTGTGAAATGTGAGTGCTTCTTGATTTGTTCTTGTTTGAACGTATATAACTTGCTGCTGCTAAAATGAAGAAAATTGACAACTTTTTCAAACCAGTGCACGGAGGGACACGCTCCATACAAGGGCGGTCATAAATAGTTAAAGTCCTGTTACTATCAATACATTGTATTATTTTAGTGACTTATAGTTGTAAAAGTGTTTTAGGAACATTAAAATGAAAGAAGTACATGTATTTACGGAATAAAAAACGTTTACTTCAGTAAAAAACAAATATAAACAATAACATACTTTTACCTAAATTTATCATGAACAAACACTTAAAAATTGGAATGTAAAACATATATTTTAAAGAAAATAAGAGTCAATACATTGATAACATTATTTAATTATAATAAAATAATAGAAATAAATAAATTAAAATTAATTAAATACAAAAAAAACAAAACAACTAACAAAATACAAATAAATTATTCTTATTCTAACAATATTAAACATGTAACAATTCTATTACACTTTGTGACAGAGTATTTTTCTTTTTAGGGGGAAGTTTCCGAAGACTTGTAATATAAGGATCTGAATGTAATAATAGTCGTTGTATTAAATCTTGATTGGTAACTTCACGTGACATTTTTCGAGTGTGACTTCGTCTATAAATTTTGATATACTTATTTGTCGCTTCAGCAGCTTCTTCGGAAAGTTCTCCTATAGATAACAATGCATAACTTATAATATCTGATCCATGTACGAGCACCTTGTGGACAGAAGCAGGAAGACTATACCACGGATATTCCTCGACCAGGCTGTATGCTGTTTGTAATGCATAGTCTTTAAACTTGCATTCATTAATTTTATGTCCAGAAGATAACGTTTGTAATATTACACAACAACGATCTATGAGATCCTTATTCAAACCTGTAATTTCAGCAGATACAGCTGATTCCAAAAAAAACTTCCTGGCCGTGTTTCCGTCGTTAGACGTCCCGCTTCCACCACTACGCGGCTTGTCAACTATTAAACCTAATCGTTCCCTAAACTGGGACTGTACATATTGTTTTTTATTTGATAACAATTGTTTATCACTATCTAGCCTAACTTGCCATTTTTTTATGTCTAATCTATATGAAAGATGAATAAAATATTCGAAGAAACGTATCCAAGAATGTAGTGGTGATAATCCAAATTGGTATCTACTCTCTATTACAGGTTTTTGTAAACATTCGTCTATTTTATTCATCTCTTTAGGGGTAGCATTACATATATAACATCTACTTGTAGATGTTTCACTTAAAGCACTACAAATTTTACCATCTACCATTGAAAGCTGCAACTTATGAGAAACGACCAATTCACGATTGTCGATCTGAATAAAAGTAGGTTGCAAACTTTCAATTTTATCCTTAAAATAAGCTTCCTCTTGCAAAGACACTGCTGTGCTTTCTTTCAAAAATTGAAATCGAATAGGACGGCAGTACCTAGTGGAAGAGGGTCGAGGATTTTTCCATAAAATTTTACAATTATCTTCAGCTAATTTTACAATAATTTGAAGGGGTACATAAGATGTTACAAACAAACTACTATCTTCTAAAGTTGAATCTGAAAAAAATTGTTTGTATTCACTATGTCCAGTGCTGCCATCGAATCCCCATTTCCCAAGTAAAGAGATATTAGACAAACAATCATCAGGAATCTGATCTAAGACCTCTTTTTGAGATTCAAGGATTCGAGAAGCTGTGTGATCAAAAAGACTTTGTAATTCAACTTCAGCTGAAGACTCGGAAACAGTTATATTAGAAGGGTAACATCTCTGTTTCGCTTTAGTAATTTGTTGGTAACATGGTAATACATTAGGAGAAATCTTACTATTAACAAAGTTTTTAATTAATAAATACTGATGTTTTGTCAACTGAGCATCAGTCACAAGTGACAAGACATCATCAGTGCTAACTCTAGATATACACGAATCGAATGAACAGTCTGAAACATCAAGCAATGCACTCACAGTAGAATCATCAGACTTTGACAAATCAGCTACTCTCCGACGTTTAGTCCTTTTACTACATTGCGTAAAAGGTTTTCGAGGACGACCACGTGAATGACACGGCGACGTTTCAGACGGAGTACATTGCTTATTATTTTTCACAAGTTGAATTTTTTCAATAACATTAAACCAATCGGAATTCTTATATAAAAGCTTGGTTTTATCCCTATTACATTTTTTCCAGAATCGAGCAATAGCTTTACATAAATCATTAACAATTTTCTCTAAATAATGAATATCAATGTTCTCAGCATCGTTCAGAGTAGTCAACAAACTTTGTAGGACTTGACGACACTTTTCCGAGTCATTATCGGTATTGACAGTTAGCCATATTTCAAGAATATGCATTCTTGAAAACGAGCATATATATAAATTACCTAAAACAAAAAAAAAACGGTTAAAATTCAGTCACAAAACCTACACAAAGCACTAAGACTAAATAAACTAATTTCGTAGCAAATGCTACGAGATAATCTGGCAACCGTAGCACCCTTGTCATCGCCAAAAGGGCAGATAAGGGCAGCCAAGTTTTAATTTTCCTAAGATAAGAAAGTCTAAAGATTATGGTGCAATATACCTCCATAGTCGGAGCGAGTGGGAACATATTTAAAAGTTTATTCAAACTTTGAATATTAAAATATAATACTCCAAGAAAAGTCGCCTCGTAGCAATGACATACTAAAGAAAATATATACTAAGATACAATTAAAATAAAAATATTAATTATTACATACCCTGTTCTTGGATATCCATTTCAGAAAAAACTCACACAGCACTCACAGGTCCCGCAATGACAACAAATGACGTCACGCTTTTTAATGACTCACTGATAACAGTATTTACGATTGGCGATGCGCTCTCTTTGAATGCACAATAGATAATGAAGGCGCACTCTAATTACTGACCTATTTATAGTTTCAGAAGGTACCGCAACTATCCAATGTAACGACAAGGAATAAAATGTAAAACAAGAAAGCAGGTTTTTAAGATTTATGACCTATGGATGTCCCACAGTGCAGTGGCACAAAAAATTGTTACTACTAGCGAGGAAAAAACTACTCCAGGCATGGCTTCTGTTGATAGTGGACGACTAGAAACAACTTCGTCAAAATTTACAGAAAAAAAATGTGATTTCAGCCGAACCGGCTGGAAGATGTAGAGATGAAGGAGAATGTTCAACTCCAAAAACGTGCAGTTTAGATACAATGATTATAAGTGAAACTTTTCCTGATATCGGCGTGGTTTCTAATGCCATATATAACACACAGTATCCTCCTCTTGTACTGTACAGATGAACAGAAAAAAAATATTTTTACACAGCCGTTTGTCCCAGATGCGTCATTTTCGTTTCCGGCTAGTAGCTTTGGAAAGAGGAAACTTAGATTTCGAAGAGAATGGATGGGATCATGGGAATGGTTAACATATTCGCCGAGGAGGAACGGTGTGTTCTGCAAATATTGCGTTGTCTTTTCATCAGGCACCGCTGGAAAAGGTTCACATCAGACACTTGGAAGTTTTGTCAGCGAACCATTTGATAATTGGAAAGATGCAACAGAAAGATTTCGCGAACATTCTGCTGCTAAATATCACCAGTTTTCTAAGTTATGCGCAGAAAATTTCTTACGCGTAATGGATTCAGTAGCTATAGACGTTGCATCGCAGCTTAATGATCAAAGGCTCAAAGAAAAGGAAAGAAATAGAACAGCACTAAAACCTATAATCGAAACTATCATCTTCTGTGGAGAGCAAGAGTTGCCGCTTCGTGGAGACAAAGACAGTGGTCCATTGACTTTAGAAAAGCCACTTGCTAAAGATGGAACATTCAGGGCTCTGCTACGATACCGAGCAAGCTATGATAATATCCTGAAAGATCATATCATTACAACCCCTAAAAATGCAACGTATTTTAGCCCTATTATTCAAAATGAAATAATAGATACTTGTGGAAAGATAATTCAGAAAAAAGTTGTGACACAAATAAATAGTTCAGAGTGTTTTGCGATTCTTGGCGATGAAACTTTAGATGTGAGTGGAACTGAGCAATTGTCTTTGTGTGCGAGATACGTTTATAAAGGTATTTTGAGGGAGGACTTTCTCAGTTTCATTGAAGTACACGACCTAAGTGCCGAAAATATAAGTGCAGAAATTTTAAAGAAATGTCGTGAGATTGGTTTGAATCTCAATAAACTAGTTGGTCAGGGGTATGACGGAGCTGCTACCATGGGAGGACACATCAGTGGCGTGCAGACGAGAATCAGAAAAGAATTTCCTAAGGCAACATACGTACATTGCTCGGCTCATCGTCTGAACCTAGTTCTTTCAAAAGCTCTTTCAGTTCCCGAGGTGAGAAATTCAATAGGCGTTGTGAAAGAAGTCTGCAATTTACTTCGCAAAAATGCAATGGCCGGGAAACAGTTCAAGGAAAATGTGGAAAAGCTCACACCAGAAAGTAAGAAAAAAAGACTGGTCGGCATGTGTGACACTAGATTTATTGAACGTCACGACTCTATAAATGTATTTGGTGAGTTACTCGAAACTACTGTCATTACATTAAGACAACTATCCTACACAAACAGAACTGTCGCCCAAACTGTGTCTACACTCATAGCTGCGATAGAAAAGGGTAGTTTCTTAATTTCTCTAAAAACCTGTGAAAGATTTTTCAGTTACACTCTCCCACTGTCAGCATATTTGCAGAACCCTACACACGACCTGGCCTCTGCTATGAAATTTTCCGATGACATTATCGGAATACTAAAAGGGATACGTGACGATGTTAACCCGGTATTCTCAGAAATATATAACGCATGCTGCAAAATAGCGGAAGATGTCTTGCAAATAGAAATTCAGCGTCCTCGAGTTACTGCCCACCAAACTGCACGAAGCAACCCTCCCAGCGATACTGCTGAAGAATACTTCAGAAGAACTATTTTTATACCGTGCTTGGACGATTTGATATCTGGCATGAATGATAGATTTGCGAATCAAAGAGAGCTGCTTTCTTCTTTAGAAATTATTCTTCCGAAAAATGTGGACGAGAGGAAGATAAGTGAATTAGAAAATATGAACATTTTTTGGGAAGAAAGTGTTGGAGAATCACTAATAAAAGCAGAGTACAGTATGTGGTGTGCCAAGTGGAAAAACACAGATAAGAAACCAGTCGAAATTATGGAAATTTTAGACACGTGTGACAAAATTTTATTTCCTACCATTAACAGGCTAATACATATTCTGGCCACCCTTCCGGTTTCAACGGCATCTGTGGAGCGGTCATTTTCATGCCTAAAGAGAATAAAATCCTTCCTAAGGAATAGAATGGCGGGCGAGAGGCTTACTGGTCTCGCTCTATTGTCTATTCATTCCGCTTTGGCGCCAGATCCTGATATGGTACTAGACGTAATGGCTGCCAGGGGAAACAGAAAAATACTTATATAATTATAGTATAGTACAGCGATTACAGCAAAAAATATAGTACAGTGATTACAGCAAAAAATATAGTACAGTTGTTTCAATGTTTGTCCCCCCCCGAACCAAAAGTCTGGATACGTACCTGGGCTACCTTCAACTTTCGACCGCACCTTATGGAATCGACGTCTATACATCTCAGCTGTTTCCAAGTCACAAAAAAAATTCTCGTCGTCCTCACCTTGGAAAGAAAGCTCTTTAACTTTTACGTCGATACCAAATAACTCTACTGCCTCCTCATCGAAATAACTAAATAAGGCAGGAATGTCAGACACGTTTTCACCGAACGCTGCCATGACGTCTTTTAAAAAACCGTCGCGCTAAGGTTCTTCTTTTCAACAACTCTTCCATTACAGTCACGGTCGCCACTGTGAATAACGCTTTACTGGCGCAAATGCACCTTAAATTATGTAATAAACGGCAAAAATAATCTAAGGCAAGAGAAAACACATTCATACGCTCGGTGAATTTATTGACACTGACTTTTTACAAATCAAAAATATAAACGAAACAAAACTTACTCAAAAGAGGTTCCAACAGTTATATTGCTTTATTGTGATAAATAGAACGAATTAAAATATTTTAGTAAATCTATTTATTTGTTGTTACCAGAATAGTTTGCTTGAAGGCTTTGATATAAATGTTTACTTTATATATAAAAATATGTCTGGTTTGGTTCTCGTTTGGAATAAAAGGCATAGACACTACAGCTAGTGGAGAGCCGTAAGACATAAAAATGATAAAACCTCGGAACCCAGGGCCAGTCAATGAATCTGTATAGCAAGTATTTGACTGTATTATTAAAACCTCAAATAGAAAAGTTTAAGTCTCCGGTCTAAGGGCTGTGCGAGGCTATATTTTTCTTTACGTGTTAATTTACTTCTAATTAAATTATTACGAGCGTAATTTTGGGACATTTGCAGTCTATATTTCAATTCAAAGGGATAATCATCGTTATTATATAAGGGTTCTACCGCTCTTGTTAGATAACTTGGTAAATTGCACTTTCTTCCGTACACTAGCTCAAAAGGGGTAAAATTTGTTTCTCTGTGGACTGACGTATTGTACGAAAATATCCAATAAGGTAACCAACTACTCCACGTACCTGGATGGTTGTCAGTCTGGATGCGCAGGTAAGCTCCTAAATGTTTATGTGTATTTTCTAGGCCACCAATACTTTGGTGATGATATGCTGTACAATTTAATTTATCTATGTTTAATAAGGTACATACTTGGCTGAACGTTGCCGACATGAATTCTGTTCCTCGATCCGTCGCTATTGCCTGTGGGATTCCGTGACGGAGTATAAAATTGTCTACAAAAGCTCTACCTACTTCTGTACTGCTTTTTGTCACTAAAGGATATGCTTCTACATATTTTGAGAGTTCACATTGAATAGTGAGTATGTAAGAATAGTTTCCTGCATCTTTGTCCAGCGGTCCTACGACGAATATAATTTTTCAAAAGCAGTATTTGCAGTAGTCGTTATACTCATAGGTTCTTTTGTATGTATGGTGTGTTTTTGCTTTTGGCATTGATCACAATGTTTTACGTATTCTGTAATATCTTTTTCAAGTCCTGGCCAATAATAATATTTTTTAATATTACTTAACATTCGTTTTATACCTGCGTGACTACTTGTTGGTAATAAATGAAAATCGTTTAAAATTATCTTTATTTCGTGTTTATCATTAATTCTTTCTACGTCATTCAAAACACATATTCGTGGTCCGCACCACCTTTTATTTAGTTTTATTTCATGTATTATTTATTTTATAAATAGCTTATTACCTTCCTTCCTTATTATGTATTATTCTACAATATTTTTCCAGTTCTCTCACAAATTCACGTGGTGATAATTGTGATCGAGATTTTGGATTTATATAAAGTGACGACAGTGATAATGAGAAAACTTCATTTTCTTCAATAATTTCGTATCTCTTACGTAAAGTTATCAAATCTTTTTGCGAAATGTATCTAAGTTCTACAGTTTCTTTTGGTTTATAATGTGTACTGTCGCGACCCGGCTTTCCTTCCCTGGGGTCAACTTCTTCGGACGGTCCTGACGCACTCTTCATCAGGCGACCAGGCGTCCTTCTTAGTTTGGGCGTCGCTGGTTGCTCGCGCCGCGTGACGGCTCCTGTCGACTGTGCATATCGCGTGGCGGTGGCTGCGACCGGCGACCTTGCGCCCCATACGACGATGACTGGTAACCCTGGTCACCACGAAGTGGCTGTTGGCGGTCCCTTAAATAATATCGGGTAGTATCAGTATAGGGGGATCGTAGCCGCCTCCCTGTATCTTGCACCCCGGACGCCGGCGTTACTATCGGTCTTCTCGGCATTTCGCTAGTTGGGATCGGTGGCGGAGGTTGCATCTGCGGGCCACGTTGGTAAACCCCCTCACTAAACCTATATACCACGGGCTGAGAATCCCCGTAAATTTTATTAAGCTGCACAATGGTATCCTTTAGGTCCGTTTTGTCCTGATAAATTTTCGCGCACAGCAACCTTCTGCAATCACCCCGTACCGACTTCAGAAACTGTTCAACAAAAACAATCTCGTCGTCTAAACCAGCCTTGCGAGCCACATCACCCAACTTATAAAAATATTCCAAGGCGTTTTCACTACCCTGCTTCATACTAAAAAAAATGGAAAGATAATTAGAAATAGGAGCAAACTCCGACTTTAGCTTGCCGACCACGTCTTCGTAATCTTCGAATCTTTTAATCGCTATATTTCTCTTGGGCAACTACTACAATCAATGCTGTATAAAATGTATTTTAAAACTATTATAGTAATCGGCCGCCGCGCGTGGCTCCTCGGCCCGAATCCATCTGTCTCTCTCCCACAAAGTCTGGACGATTCTGACAAATCGAATATATTTTAAATATTAATTTATTTTTCACATTAGCACAGAATGTGCCAATGCCTATCAAGGAGGCCGGTTACTACAGTACCTACAACTTTTGGCTGAATAGTACAACATCCTTACAACCCCTAGTAGGAGAAGTGTCTTTATTATTTAACTTCCTTCTCTGTGCCCTCGTCATCACATTAATTATTAATTCATTCATATCTCTTAATTCTTTTGACGGTTATATTTATCCTAGACAATGCGTCTGCGGCCGCGTTGTCGGCTCCTCTTACGTATTCAACTACATAATCGTATTCCTCGAGTGCTATTCTGAACTTTAGTAACCTGCTGGATGGGTCTTTTATGTTAAATAAATAAACTAACGGTTTATGGTCACTTTTTATTTTAAATGTTCGCCCATATAGGTACGGGCGGAAGTGCTTTACCGCCCATACAAATGGAGAAGTTCCTTTTCGACTGTGGGATAGTTAACTTCTGACTTATTTAGGCACCTACTAGCATATGCTACTGGTTTTCCATCTTTGTTTGATAAAATTGCTCCAATTGCATAGCCTGACGCATCTGTCTGTAGGATAAATTCATTGTTATGTGAAAAATTCGGATATTGAAGAACAGGTGGAGATATTAGTTAGACTTTCTTTTAAATTATGAAATGAGCTCTGACAATCTGCATTCCAAACAAATTTGGCATTTTTCTTACATAACTTATTTAGTGGATTTGCTACTGCAGCAAAATTTTTTTTAAGAATTTCCTATAATAATTAGCGAAAGCAACAAATCTTTTTACTGCTTCTGCGTTATTTGGCACTGGGTAGTTTTTCATAACAATAATTTTGTCTGGGTCTGGTAATACTCCCTTATTGGAGACTACATGGCCTAAATAAAGGATTTGCTTTTTTAAGAAGTCGCATTTTTGTGGATTTAATTTTAAGTTTACTTTCCTTATTCTCTTAAACACATCTTGAAGGTTTTTATTGTGGTGAGATAAACTTCGCCCAAAAATAATAAGGTCATCCAAATATACAAAGCATTTTTCGTATGTTAACCCAGCCATTGCCATTGTTATCATTCTGGAAAACGAATTTGGACTTGTTTTTAGTCCCATTGGCATCCTTGTCATCTGATACTGTCCTGAATGGAATGCAGTGTATTTCCTACTATTTGGCTGTAATTCAACATTGTAGTAACCTTGTTGTAGGTCTAAATGAGAAAAATAAATACATTCTGAAAGAGAGTCTAATATCTCAGTAATGTTGGGTAGTGGGAATTTGTCATCTTGTATGCAATTATTAATTTTCCTATAATGGATAACTAATCTAAACTTCTTATTGCCTGCACTATCTGGTTTTTTAGGAACTAAAAGAACTGGACTCGACCATTCGCTGGTCGTGGGTTCGATAACACCTTGTTGTAACATTTCATTAATTTGATTAGATTTTTCCGTTTTCTGAGAATGTGGCAACCTGTACTGTTTCGGGAATATAGGCTGGTCCACGTTTGGTTTTAATGTAATTTTCTGTTGGTAAATATTTAATGACTCGTAAATGACTCATGTCATTGCCTGAAGTGGGTAGTTGTTGTGTGGATTCATTGTTATGTAGTTCATATTATGGTAAGACCTAACTGATGTATTCTGATGAGGTATAAAAGCCCCCCGGGAGCCACGACTGTTTCGCCAAACCATTGGCCGGCGCTGTGGGATGTTAAAAGCTCGCCGCTGTTCTTGCTCTCTGTGAAACTGACCTCTTCCAGTCTGATATCTTCCTCTCTGCCTTCTATAGTAAAAATTAGGATGATTATAATTAATGTTAAAAATATCCGTGGCTGGCGTTGGGGACAACAAGTCTTCGTCTACGGCTGCTTGAATTGCCTCTTGTAGGGATTCGAAATTCCTAGCAGCTATTACTGTGCTTAGACTTCGATTTCGGAGTCCGTCGGCAAAGCGTTTTATAGCAAGTTTTTCGTTCAGTGGTTTGAGCACTGAATAATTATCGTCTTTGCCGTCAGACTGCGATATCGTTAGCTCTACAAACAACTCTGATATTTCCTGACCAAACTCTGTTATTGACTTATCATTTTGTTTGATTGTCTGCAATTTATTTTGGATAGCAACAAATGATTGCTTAGGTAATAATTTTAATTTCATGTCTCGAATCATACTTCCGACAGTTTCATAATTTTGTTCTAATCTTAGTTTAGCACTTTGTGACACACGACTTTTTAATACAAAAGAAACCAATTTTTTCTTTGAATTTTCGTCTATGACTGACGAGTCATTTACGAGTCATTAAATATTTACCAACAGAAAATTACATTAAAACCAAACGTGGACCAGCCTATATTCCCGAAACAGTACAGGTTGCCACATTCTCAGAAAACGGAAAAATCTAATCAAATTAATGAAATGTTACAACAAGGTGTTATCGAACCCACGACCAGCGAATGGTCGAGTCCAGTTCTTTTAGTTCCTAAAAAACCAGATAGTGCAGGCAATAAGAAGTTTAGATTAGTTATCCATTATAGGAAAATTAATAATTGCATACAAGATGACAAATTCCCACTACCCAACATTACTGAGATATTAGACTCTCTTTCAGAATGTATTTATTTTTCTCATTTAGACCTACAACAAGGTTACTACAATGTTGAATTACAGCCAAATAGTAGGAAATACACTGCATTCCATTCAGGACAGTATCAGATGACAAGGATGCCAATGGGACTAAAAACAAGTCCAAATTCGTTTTCCAGAATGATAACAATGGCAATGGCTGGGTTAACATACGAAAAATGCTTTGTATATTTGGATGACCTTATTATTTTTGGGCGAAGTTTATCTCACCACAATAAAAACCTTCAAGATGTGTTTAAGAGAATAAGGAAAGTAAACTTAAAATTAAATCCACAAAAATGCGACTTCTTAAAAAAGCAAATCCTTTATTTAGGCCATGTAGTCTCCAATAAGGGAGTATTACCAGACCCAGACAAAATTATTGTTATGAAAAACTACCCAGTGCCAAATAACGCAGAAGCAGTAAAAAGATTTGTTGCTTTCGCTAATTATTATAGGAAATTCTTAAAAAAAATTTTGCTGCAGTAGCAAATCCACTAAATAAGTTATGTAAGAAAAATGCCAAATTTGTTTGGAATGCAGATTGTCAGAGCTCATTTCATAATTTAAAAGAAAGTCTAACTAATATCTCCACCTGTTCTTCAATATCCGAATTTTTCACATAACAATGAATTTATCCTACAGACAGATGCGTCAGGCTATGCAATTGGAGCAATTTTATCAAACAAAGATGGAAAACCAGTAGCATATGCTAGTAGGTGCCTAAATAAGTCAGAAGTTAACTATCCCACAGTCGAAAAGGAACTTCTCCATTTGTATGGGCGGTAAAGCACTTCCGCCCGTACCTATATGGGCGAACATTTAAAATAAAAAGTGACCATAAACCGTTAGTTTATTTATTTAACATGAAAGACCCATCCAGCAGGTTACTAAAGTTCAGAATAGCACTCGAGGAATACGATTATGTAGTTGAATACGTAAGAGGAGCCGACAACGCGGCCGCAGACGCATTGTCTAGGATAAATATAACCGTCAAAAGAATTAAGAGATATGAATGAATTAATAATTAATGTGATGACGAGGGCACAGAGAAGGAAGTTAAATAATAAAGACACTTCTCCTACTAGGGGTTGTAAGGATGTTGTACTATTCAGCCAAAAGTTGTAGGTACTGTAGTAACCGGCCTCCTTGATAGGCATTGGCACATTCTGTGCTAATGTGAAAAATAAATTAATATTTAAAATATATTCGATTTGTCAGAATCGTCCAGACTTTGTGGGAGAGAGACAGATGGATTCGGGCCGAGGAGCCACGCGCGGCGGCCGATTACTATAATAGTTTTAAAATACATTTTATACAGCATTGATTGTAGTAGTTGCCCAAGAGAAATATAGCGATTAAAAGATTCGAAGATTACGAAGACGTGGTCGGCAAGCTAAAGTCGGAGTTTGCTCCTATTTCTAATTATCTTTCCATTTTTTTTAGTATGAAGCAGGGTAGTGAAAACGCCTTGGAATATTTTTATAAGTTGGGTGATGTGGCTCGCAAGGCTGGTTTAGACGACGAGATTGTTTTTGTTGAACAGTTTCTGAAGTCGGTACGGGGTGATTGCAGAAGGTTGCTGTGCGCGAAAATTTATCAGGACAAAACGGACCTAAAGGATACCATTGTGCAGCTTAATAAAATTTACGGGGATTCTCAGCCCGTGGTATATAGGTTTAGTGAGGGGGTTTACCAACGTGGCCCGCAGATGCAACCTCCGCCACCGATCCCAACTAGCGAAATGCCGAGAAGACCGATAGTAACGCCGGCGTCCGGGGTGCAAGATACAGGGAGGCGGCTACGATCCCCCTATACTGATACTACCCGATATTATTTAAGGGACCGCCAACAGCCACTTCGTGGTGACCAGGGTTACCAGTCATCGTCGTATGGGGCGCAAGGTCGCCGGTCGCAGCCACCGCCACGCGATATGCACAGTCGACAGGAGCCGTCACGCGGCGCGAGCAACCAGCGACGCCCAAACTAAGAAGGACGCCTGGTCGCCTGATGAAGAGTGCGTCAGGACCGTCCGAAGAAGTTGACCCCAGGGAAGGAAAGCCGGGTCGCGACAGTACACATTATAAACCAAAAGAAACTGTAGAACTTAGATACATTTCGCAAAAAGATTTGATAACTTTACGTAAGAGATACGAAATTATTGAAGAAAATGAAGTTTTCTCATTATCACTGTCGTCACTTTATATAAATCCAAAATCTCGATCACAATTATCACCACGTGAATTTGTGAGAGAACTGGAAAAATATTGTAGAATAATACATAATAAGGAAGGAAGGTAATAAGCTATTTATAAAATAAATAATACATGAAATAAAACTAAATAAAAGGTGGTGCGGACCACGAATATGTGTTTTGAATGACGTAGAAAGAATTAATGATAAACACGAAATAAAGATAATTTTAAACGATTTTCATTTATTACCAACAAGTAGTCACGCAGGTATAAAACGAATGTTAAGTAATATTAAAAAATATTATTATTGGCCAGGACTTGAAAAAGATATTACAGAATACGTAAAACATTGTGATCAATGCCAAAAGCAAAAACACACCATACATACAAAAGAACCTATGAGTATAACGACTACTGCAAATACTGCTTTTGAAAAATTATATTCGTCGTAGGACCGCTGGACAAAGATGCAGGAAACTATTCTTACATACTCACTATTCAATGTGAACTCTCAAAATATGTAGAAGCATATCCTTTAGTGACAAAAAGCAGTACAGAAGTAGGTAGAGCTTTTGTAGACAATTTTATACTCCGTCACGGAATCCCACAGGCAATAGCGACGGATCGAGGAACAGAATTCATGTCGGCAACGTTCAGCCAAGTATGTACCTTATTAAACATAGATAAATTAAATTGTACAGCATATCATCACCAAAGTATTGGTGGCCTAGAAAATACACATAAACATTTAGGAGCTTACCTGCGCATCCAGACTGACAACCATCCAGGTACGTGGAGTAGTTGGTTACCTTATTGGATATTTTCGTACAATACGTCAGTCCACAGAGAAACAAATTTTACCCCTTTTGAGCTAGTGTACGGAAGAAAGTGCAATTTACCAAGTTATCTAACAAGAGCGGTAGAACCCTTATATAATAACGATGATTATCCCTTTGAATTGAAATATAGACTGCAAATGTCCCAAAATTACGCTCGTAATAATTTAATTAGAAGTAAATTAACACGTAAAGAAAAATATGATAAAAAACTAAACCCAATAACATATAAAGAAAATGATTTAATTCTAATTAAAAATTAAACTGGTAACAAACTTTCACAGGTGTATACAGGTCCTTATATTGTAATAGAAGATATGTCACCAAATGTAAAAATATCTAAAAATGGAAAAATAGATGTAGTACACAAAAATAGAACGAAATTTTACTATAAAAAATAAAAAGGCAATCACTCATAAATAGAAATATTTAGCTAGTTATGTTTATATCCTACTTAGCTTACTATACAAATAATATTTAAAGGTGGTCGCTGTAGATAGGTATTTTAAGAAAATGTAACCATGAATATTATCGGCCAACTATCGGCCTATTTCTATCCTACCATCATTATCAAAAATTTTGGAAAGGCTCATAAATAATCGATTGATTAAATATCTTGAAAACAACAACCTTTTGTCCGATCTCCAATTTGGCTTCTGACGGGGAAGATCGACTAGTGAGGCAGTCCACAGCTTAACTGATTTCAGAAACACTAACCTTGATAAAGGCCATAAAGGAAAAAACGGTCTACTATTCTAGCTGTATACAAGTATATTCAGGACATAGTAAAGGTTTTGGACAGTAAAAAATATGCAATTGGGATTTTACTGGACATGACCAAGGCATATGATGGGGTGCAACATAAAATATTATTAAATAAATTATATGGAATAGGTATCCGCAGTACAGCTCATAATTGGTTTGCATCATATTTAAAAGATAGGCAACAATACGTGGAAATTGAATATTTTGATCATAGCAACCGAGAAATAGTAAATATTCGATCTGATAGTAGAAATATAAATGCCTCCATACCCCATGGGAGTGTTGTTGGATGTCTACTATTTTTAATTTATATCAACGACCTCCCTAAAATTATGGAGGAGCCATGTGTCTTATTTGCGGACGATATTTCACTCCTCACGTCATGTCAAAATAATACAAATATACAAAGTAAATTAAATTCTATACTATTCAAAACTTTTAACTGGCTAACTGGCTTTATGAACATAACATTGAGATAAATTTCGACAAAACCAAATTAATGACTTTCCACCCGCGTCAAAAAACCCCATTAGAACTTGACTACACAATGACACCCAACAATAAAAAAATTGAATGCGTTAAAGATTTTACTCTACTTGGCTTAAACATTGATATAAACTTAAATTGGAAAACCCACGTTCTGAAACTAAAAACTAAATTATCCAGTTTTGCATATGCACTTCGAGAAATAAAAAAAACAACTGACCTAAATACCTCATTGGTCACTTATTATGCGTATGCGTATTCTTGGCTTAATTATGGAGTCATACTTTGGAGGAACAGCTCGGGCGCACCCTCCCTGTTCACTTGTCAAAAGAAACTTGTTCGCATTATAGTAAACATTAAACCTACAGAAAGCTGTAAACCATTTTTTCAAAAATATAAAATACTTTCACTGCCTTGCATTTTTGAGATTTGCAAATTTGTTCGGAAATATAGTGAGTTTTATTTAAGGCGTGAGGATCTACCGACAAAATATTCTATAAGGCATAAAATTAAGCTGATTGTTCCATCTGCTCGGCTAAATCTATGTTCATCTTGTACCTATAATATGTCCATCAAGATCTATAACAAACTACCAGATAAATTACGTTTTGTCAGTCGTTAATCACGTATTGTATCTCAACTTGGGGTGGAATTCCCAAGACTACACTAAAAAGACTAGAGGTAGCTCAGAGAGCAATTTTAAAGATATGCACATTTAAACCATTCATATTCCCAACAGTAGAACTTTATAAATATTGCACATTATGCCACTACTGTATTTTATAAATACAGTAGTGGCATAATGTGTCTATGATACTGTAATAAGATGTTAGTACCTACTTTTGAATATTATTATTACGTATATTATATTTCTATTACATTTATTATTTGAGTATGATTTATTTGAAGTATAACGTATAACAAGTTTTTAACATTATGCACATGATATGTCTACATTTGTGTGGAACTTATATAAATTAATTTAAGAAACTAGAATTGTATTGAAAATTTTAAAAAACTGCTAATTTTTCATGTCAATAATTTGATGTAAAAATTGCAACTTAACACTAACTGGAGTCTTGGAGGATAGAGGCGCTGGATACTGAAATACAGGCTCTCCACCTAGTTCGGTAACGGATGCTGCATAATATTTGTGTTACGTGTTTAGATGTATTTTTTTATTTCAAGCTTATATTTATCCGTAACAGTGTATTTTGGTCAATAAATATATTATTATTATAATATCTATCATATGCTTATTTTTCATTGTAGCTCAATATTTGTTATTTATTTTAGTGCTGTTTATTTAATTAGCATTTACTGAGGCGGTATCTATTTATAAACTCTCTTTCATTTGAATAGCAACATCACATATTCAACATTCATCAGTAAAATTCTTTGTTGAATTTCTCTGTTTATACAACAAAAATAAAACGATAACTTGGATACATTGCTGTTTATAAAAAGATACTTAATTATTTTGCAAGAGTTTGCATAAATTCAATAATTTAACACAATTACCATACCTTCTGATTTCGTCGTTTTCTACTGTAAGAGTATTTAATAATCGCCAGTGTAAGTAGTAACTACATAAAGAATGGCTTCCCACACATAATAAACATAATTTTTAGTCACTAAAATTGCTTTTTATCAATAAAACATCAATGTTTTATTTCACAACAATCGTAACGATAGTTCTCTCACTGCAAAATACTCGGTGAGAGGTAATACGATAGCTAGCTGTCGACAAAAACGATACGATCCGTCAAAAATGAGTTCGTGCTGCCGATTCCCATACTTTGACCTTCGGTTACTATACCATTACGATTACGAGACTAGTTTATTCGTGCTAGTGAATTTTAGTTCCGTAAACGACCGTAGTGGCGCTGCTCTGGTTTTCATACAAAATAATACGATTACCATTACCATAACGAGTACGATAGTGTTTCGTGCTTGGGGTACAGGTCACGCCCTCTCGTCAGAGACCCCGATAGTCGCAATATGTTAATTTTTGGCATTAGACCGATCGTCGAGACGCGAAATTGGTACGCTCTCTCTCCAGAGTACGCTTTCCAGAATCGATGTTGTTTGTATGTAACTCGCGATCGGTCATCCTGTTTGTGAATAAAGAAGAAGTATGGTTTTAACTCAAGCAATCGCGTTAAGTATACAGTCCACTACCTCTCGATCTTCAGTACGGGAATCTATTGCCCCCAGTGGGTAATAGTTCGGCGTGGTCATTCGAGCCAGGATATTCTACGTGATCGAGCCCGGACAGTCTGCGGATCAAGCCGGAAGGTCAAGAAACAAGCCTCAAGACTGAAGATCGAGTTCAAGATAAAAACCGTAAGTACGCGGGTGGACCGCGGGCTGGTGCGTTGCGTTGCCTCACAGTGCCAACAACGTCTCGTATCAGTTAACGCCGGTCAAGGCGGTGCAGTGTACCGGGTGACGCAGCCAGAACGTCTGTATTAAGACGGCCTGAATAGCCCGACTACGCCGGTGTGCACGGCGGTGGGGGTGCTCCTGGAAGGCGCAGTGCCTTCCAATATATAAAATTAGGACCCTACGGTATTGGGTTACCAAAATCAGGTGAAGTCTCTAAAATACCAATTTGACATTTACAGCTGGACCATTAAACCATATTCTGACTATGCTAGTCTAAATTCAGGATGCAATAATTTAATGACTTGCAGATAAGATAATATTACCTTTCTCAAGAGCAAACAACAAAACCATGAGTGGTTTTGTTTCTTGAAAGCCTCAAAAAATTCACCACGCTGTCCCACAACGATAGCAAAAGAGCATCGTCACCCGCACCATCCCTGGACCCAACGGGGTGGTGACAGTTGCGGAGATCCAGACAAAAGGTAGAACGTTCCGGCGAAGTTAGTAATACGCGAATCTTTTCGTTAGAGTAGTGGATAGGGTAGGCTTACAGGATTAGAAGTTGAAGTGGCAGTGGGCAGCGCACAGAGCAGACGGCCGGTGGGGCATTAAAGTTGTAGAATGGCGACCACGTACCGAAAAGTGCGTACGTGCAAAGTAGGACTGCCTCCCACTAGATCGACAGATGACCTGGTCAGGGTCACGGTGAGCCGCTGGATGCAGTCTGCGCAGAACCGTTCCATTTGGAAATCGATGGGGATTTAACAAGTTAAGAAATTTACAAATGAGTAAAGGGCCATCCAATACTAGCTCAAAAACACAGCTTCAATTATTTAATCTTTTATTAGTTTTGTGCTCCACAAATTGGAACTAGCAGAAGCACACCTCGAAACCCTAAAAGCTGAAGAGGAATACAAGATAGAAGACAGCGACGGCGAACAGCGAAGAAGCCCCAATCCTTCGTCGCCGCACCGATGAATAGGTGGAGACAGCACGCATCGACAAATTACCGCCGCCTTCAACAGTAAACAAGTTAGACCTTAGCGATCTCACCGACACTATCGTCGCTGCTCCACGCTTCGCAAGCATCGATATACATAATAGTAGTTTTTCAGTGTCTAGTGAGTGTCTGTGGATTGTAAGGGTGTCAACCGACGACATTTTTAACAATATGGAAGAATTATTTCAGGAGAGATAAGTCCCTTTTTATAATCACTCGGACAACTATTTTGGAATCCTGGGAAGATGCTGCCGCCTATGATAACGACCTTCGTAACATCGTCATGTGGAAGAAACGAGGAGACGTAAAACCAACATGGAGCGAAGTGGCACCTATGAGTGCTACAACTAAAGCAATGTAATGTAAACTCGCACCCCGTCAAGCATGTTCAGTGGCAGCTCCGGCCAGAATAGTATCGTCGCGGTCAAGACGCGTATAAAGAGAAGCCGCACGCCTTCGTATAGAATATGAAACTGAGCTAGAAATATTCAAATCTCAACAGAGATTGTCCCAGATAAAGAAGGCGATGCAGATATGGGAACTGGAGGCTGAGGAAAACGATGATCAAGAACAGAACGAAGAAAACGATCAACCGACCCAAGAATGACAAACGCTTATCAACGAATGGGTCGAAAAGTCGCCATACCCAAGCCATGTCATCGAAACGAAGAAAGAAAACGTCAACCGATCATTCATACGCCGTTAAATGAAGATGATGGACGCTGACTAAATGCCATCGCGGACTTAGCAACGACACTGCAAGAAATGACCAAGCCGCGTCCCGTACCTCGCGCTTTCTACGAGCTACTACACTTCGACGGAGACCGCGCCGACTGGGTCTTTTTCAAGCGAAGATATGAAGAATCGTCAAACACTTACGATTTCGAGCGATCCGAAAACATTGTAAGACTGCAAATGGCAATCCATGGAAGAGCGAAGGACCTCGTAGAAGATATATTACGCACAAGCGTTGAACCAGAAGAATCGCCAATTAATTCAGAAGAAAGTTATCCTGATATTAGTGTTAATGATCTCACTTATAATGAACATCAAGGTAGACAACGTACACTAAAGTAATGTTCATCAGATAATGACACTTCTGAAGCCATTGCAACATCACTTACTAAGAGATCTAAGAAACGTAAAGCTGATTCTAATAGATGGAAGCAAAATAGATAAAAGTTAAAACGAAATAACGTTGTAGAAATTTGTACAAGGTAACTTATTCTCTTTTTAAAATGAAAGATTTTAAAGAAATAATTAAAGTGAGAAACAAAAGAAAGAAAACGTTAGAAGTTGAAGAGATATCCATCAAAAGAGCTTATAATGCGCCATTTGAGTTAAGTTTATATAAGAAATTTATATAATATATAAAAACAGGATCTCAAAGAACTAATTTCGAACAGACTTGACTCATTCACCCTTATCATGCATGTTACTATACTACCATGTTAATTTAGCTGTGTTCTTCATTGTAATTTTTGATACTGTGATGTTTTATAACTATTACCAAAAAATTAAATTAAGCCTGGTGGCTATTTTATATTTCATAGTGCTTTAGGTACTATTCCAAAATGTTAGCTATTTAAACATGACTGTTTGTTAAGAAGGAATAATTATAATATATCTTAAATGCTCGCACAAGAAAAGAATATTATGTTTAGAGAAAGTTTGTTACTTTTTTTTTTGTCCGGAGAAAATTAGGTTCCGTTATTTTTTTTTGAGTAAATTTTAGTTTGTATTTCGTTATGAATGTGAAGACCATTTGGTTTTTTTTTATGAGCCTGCATTTGGCTCCATAACAACTTTGGGGCTAAAATAGTGTTATACTTAGTTTTATTGTTATTTGATTTTTGTGGATGCCAATTACTTTTGGAATAGTTTTTAATTTATTTGAGAATAAAGTATTTTTTTGTTAATCTTTTTTGATTTAATGTTTTAATAATTCCTTTAAAAGGGGCACTTTTATCATTAACTATTTAAACATTATTATAACACATATATATTTCGACTTGCAACTTATAAAAATAGTAATCTTTAATCATTTAAAGGCCTAATTCATAAGTTGCCCCCATAACTTTAAGAAATTTAGTAGGAGAGGGGCCTATCTACAAAGAGGTTTTTTGGCATATTTTTTTTATATAATTAAAATATTATTTATGTAATGTGTCAATTATGCATAATAGAGCAAAAATACTGTAAATTTTATAACAAATTTTAATTTTGGCCCACATTTTCAAATAAAAATGTTATAAGTCAGTAAATGAAAACAATGGAAGTTGCTCAATCTTTAAACGTACAACGTACGCTGACAACGTTCGCAAGGCAGGACACAGTAATTGTCTTATACTTTTGAAAAATGTTGGTTGTTTTATATTTTATTTTTTGCATATGTTTATGACACTACATAATGGTGATGGCTCATGACATGAAACGAAATCTAACAATATATTTTGTCGTATATTTTTGACACACTTTTTTCATTTTTGCAGATATATGGCACTGCTGAACACTATGCTTGCAATTTTAATGTTTGCTCTCCAGGAACAAGGCACCAAGGGGCTGCGCGCTATAAAGGCGGAAACGCCCAATGTGTGGCCATGTCAGTAAAATGAATTCGATACAAATTTCAATTTAACGTCGCGATTGTTTCGTTGTTTACTCGCTCGCTTACTATTTGCCGGTCGTAAAATTGACGGTACCGAATATTCAATTCATAAGTTACGCGTAAAGACACATTCACTGCAGCCAAACATTGAGCACGAATTTGTCGCGTCTGAACTTAAATGTATATGACGACGTAAAATTAAATACGCTGCAGCCGGTTGTTGTGAAAAAAAAGGTAGGTAGGAAAAAAATGTCTATAGAACATCGCGAAAGTAACAATAGCATCATTTCTTTAGACGACCGTAAATTAAAAATGTTATCAATTGTCGTTATTGAGCGCAATCAAAACGCGTATAACACAATAAATAATTTTTTTCGACTCGGTAATACAACCAATGCTCACTTTAGGAGCAATAAAAATAAAAATAAAATTCAAAAAGATACCGTTATTAATCGGGAGCCGCAAAAAATCCTTCTGTAGTACATAGAGACTAGATAAAACGGATCACAAAACGATACGCTGTTAAAAATCCTCTTGTACATAGAGACGCGGTAAAACGATACACTGTTAAATCTCCTCCTATACATAGACTCGGTAAAAAAATATAACGAAAAAAAATTCGTCTGTGAACACAGAAGCGGTTCAATGTTTTAATATAAGTAGTAGGAATGTCGCAGCATCTGTACGACATTCAGAGAATTTAAATGCTCAAATCTAATGACGAACTAAACACAGTTCATTTGTTTTCGTTGAAACAAGTTTCTCTGCTCGCAAACAAGGTTTACGCGTGTCGTTTTTGTTTTGCACGACTATTAATGGTGTTGTGGCACCGGTGCCTAAAACGTTCAAAAACCATGTCTTAGGATCAAGCCGGAAGTTCAAGAAACAAGCCTCAAGACTGAAGTTTGAGTTCAAGACATCACAACTGTAAGTACGCGGGTGGACTGCGGGCTGGTGCGTTACGTTGCCCCACGATGCCAACAACGTTTCGGATCGGTTAACGCCGGTCAAGGCGGTGCAGTGTACCGGGTGACGCTGCCAGAACGTCTATATAAGGACGGTCTGAATAGCCCGACTACGCCGGTAAGGTGTGCACGGCGGCGGGGGGTCCTCCTGGAAGTTCCTACCTTCCTTTCCTGCACGACCCTCCATTCCCGGAACGGTTCCCCTACGATAATATACCGAACTGGGCTGTTAGGAGTAGGGTGTCAACAATGCCGAAGACAAGAAGCCAAGCAGGAAGAGAAAACGAAGGGAAACGAAAAGAGGGAACACCGTTTCAAGACTCACCTGCATTACCGTCAACGATGGCCCCACCCATAACGGAAGGCGAGCAAGCAAGTGTGCAGCCGACGACGACACGCACGGAGCAGGATGTCAGAGAGCCCGGAACTAGGCCGGCTTCCATATGCTCAAGAAGCTCAAGCGTTGCCGCCAGAATTAAACAAGCTGAACTGCAAGCAGAGGAATGCTTAGCAGAGATAAGAAGGAAAGAATTGAAACTAGAAGCCGAGTTAATTAAAAAAAGGTTGGCCTGGGAGATAGCCACCATTATGGAGACCGACGAGGAGAGCGTACCCGTCGAGGACACACAGGGGAGGGTAGTAGATTGGATGAATAGAAGCACAGGTCCTCGACGTCGGGATGTAACGGAGGAAACACCTCAACCTATCTCAGGAAATGGAGAAAACGGAATTGACGTCGCAGACAAGCGCGTACGAACGAACTGGACAGAGGGCGACACTTAACAGATTCTCCCTACCTTACTTCGAACAATGGGCAAAGGGAAGCGGAGATGGCAGGAACGGCGGCAGACCGAGAGCCTACCAGGGTTACGACGGAGGACTCGGGGATGATGAAGCTGGCCGGAGTTTCAGACAAGATGACGTTAAAAAGGCCGGTGCCAAGACAGACTCTCAAGAGTTCAGTGGCGTACCCGCAGAATGGTTGCCAATTAAGGTCGCAATGCGCGACTCGACGGAGTTGTGTCGTTTCACAAGCACGGAGAACTTGGCCAGGTTAAGAGCCAGCCTCAAAGGTCATGCAAAAGAGGCAGTACGCCGCGACGTGGTACACGTGGAGCTCCCCCTTCCATCCTTCATCTCCATGCGCTCCATAGGCGTGCAGGTGAGCGTAACGGGCGCGGTAATAGTTTTTAAGTCCCGAATAGCGGCTGCTGAGGGAATAGAGCAAGAGAAAAGGCCTGCCGTATTAGACGGAAATCACTATGTCAGGAGATTATATATAGATTGGACTCACAGGAAACTTAACCATGGGAGAACAGAGATAAGAGTGAACGAGATCAGACAACATTACTGGGCAATTAGGCCAACCGACAAAACGTTAAAATGATTGTGAAAAGGTGTCAACATTGCTTGATACGTCGAGCTACTCCACCTACATCACCGACCGGTGACCACCCGAAGAGCCGCCTCAACTAAGTGACCGGGTCGGCAACGCCAGAAGAGGTATATAGCACTGTTTACTTGTTTATCAACGCGCGCAGTACATCTAGAAATAGCACCCAACCTCAGCGCAGATTCCGCGTTATTCAAGCGTTAAGACGCATGATCGCAAGGAGAGGTTGTCCGACTGAAAAAAGCGATAACGGGACAAATCTGCACGGCGCAGATGCAGAATTCCGAAACGCAGTGAAAAGTATAGAAGACGAGGCTTTGAGGCGTTCAATCGTATGGAAGTATACAACTCCAGGCGCCCCATTCATGTGACCCCTCTGATCCGTGCAGTTAAAAACAGTCTATCGCACGTGCTTCAAGAAAAGGCTCCGCACGGGGATACTCTAGCCACTCTTATCTGTGAGGCAGAGTATATAGTGAATAGTAGACCATTGACCCACGTGACAGTTAATGCAGAAGACGAGGAAGCTTTGACACCTAACCATTTCCTTTTGGGTGGATCTACAAGGATACACCTAACCCAAGGGTATTAGACGAGAACGATGCAGATCACCGGCAACATTGGCGCCGAGCTCAGCTTATGGCCAATCGATTCTGGGAGCGCTGGATACCTACCTGACTTACAGAACCGGTGGGAGCCTCGTGGGAAAGGTCCGAACATCGAAATAGGCGATATCGTGCTTATTGCTGACGGCCAATTTCCTCGAAACTTGTGGCCAAAAGGGGAGAGTAACAGAGACTTATCATGTACAGGACGGTGTCGTGCGATCAGTGAAAGTAAAGACCCGGTGGTTACTTAGAACGGCCCGTAAAGGAACTAGCACTCTTGTTTAGTCGCTCACCAACAATAGATGCAGCGTCTTCATCTTGTTCTGACTCCGCTGCACGGCGGTAGAGTGTTCGCGACGATAAGTGAATCGTTAAAACTCGTTCATGATGAATAAGTGAAAAATAGTAAAGTTATTAAGTGTTCAAAAAATAGCATAGATATTGCAAATAGTGTATGTGTCAAAGAGCGCAATGTGGCTGAAAATGTTTAATATGATTGTAAATAATAAAATTTAGTAAAAAGAGTATTAATAAACAGACTGAATCTCGTTAGAATATGGAAATAGTTATATAATAGGTTTCAAACATAAATAGTTAAGAAAAATTGTTGAATCTCGTTAGAATAGGGAAATAGTTATGTAATAGGTTTTGTTGACTATGCTAAGCTGGCAACTTATAATTTATATGTTTTTTGTACAATTTCGAAATGTTCTTTTTTTAACCGACTTCATACTTTGACATTTTGTTTTTCTTTTATTTTCTTTTATCATTATTATACGTTTTTGGTGGAAAACGGACGTTTTCATTCTCAACAAAAGTGGTGTCAGAAGTGGGATAATGTTTTCATTAGGAAGTTGTCGACGTTTGAACCTCACTAGATCATTTGAAAGTTTCAAGGACCAAGCAGCAAGTTCCTCAACAACGGCAGGAGTTTCAGTGAGGCGACGATTGAAGGTAAGTAACTTCTTAATACCCTGGTCTGGGTCGATTTTCGTGTGAGCGTCAAGCGCTCGCATTAGGCGGAAGTCGGCTCGCATAGCATCTGCCAGGCCCGTCTGGCGACACAGCTCTGGCACTAGGAAAACCAGCTCGGGCATCCCGGCGCGGATCTCGCGAGGTTTAGACCGGTAGATCAGCAGCGGCTAGCGGGAATCTTGGATCCTGATGTATTTCTTATAGTAATAATCCACATAAGATATAGTTTCCTCCTTCATTTTAAAAGTGGATTGAGGGGTTGAGTCCCAAGACACATCATCTATAGCCATTTATAAATTTTCTATCGTTTGTCTCGCTTTAAAATTTATATGGCTTCGCCAGAGGGCGCTTACACGGTTAACATTGGCTCCGTGATTTTTAATTATTAAAAATATATCAAGTGACTAATAATTCAAAATAATGTACTATCGTGCTAACAAAACAGATGAATGAGTGACTTTATTATTTAATCAAAACTAACTACAATTAAGAAAATATTTGAGACAAAAAAACTGTGACAAACAAAGTGAAAAATCCAGTGAAATTATAAAATATACTCAAATTACTGCGTAAACATAGTTCTAAAACAGTTATTTAGTATTATATAAACATTATATCCAGTGAAAACTACCAATCGCAAAAATTACTAACGGTTAACTCAATTTTGACAAATTTAAACTAATGGACTTTCACCTTTAAGTGAGCAACATATTGTGCGAATAAAGTTACAAAAACAGAAAAAATACTGTACACACAGCTTATAAAACACTATTTCATCATACGAGTTATATTATTAGTGACCTAATATTCAAGACTGTCAACTAACGATCCGGAGTGCCGAGTTCGAAACCTGAACGACTTTTATAATTATTTTTTTTATATTTAATTTTATTTTTCCTTTTTTGACCATGGAATATGAAAACTGCGCAGTCGAAAACTCCCACGGGTCACGATCGTTCATACGATCGACACGACACGACAGTCTGCTCCCGGTGCGCGTACCGTGCGGTCGTGTCGCTCCGCTCGCCCAGTGCCGTTACGCTGTTCGCGCTCCGCGTCCTCGCAGTCCGTCTCGCTCTCTCTCCGTCTCGCTCTCGCTGAGTCGACCCGGCCCGTCGCGCTGTCGATTCCTGTTGCGGTCCTCGCTGTTTTCACTGCGCAGGGTTGCGTTGTCAACAGGTTGTCCCTTTTAAGTCCACGTTGAGTGGCCCCTTGTGGATACGTAACCGTGCCAACAAAGCAAGGTGGGGCATTGACCCGGCTGCCCGCTTTACCCTCCTGGGTGAGCAGTTTCCGGAAGGGACTGGGACCACTGGCCTTGGGGGCTCCCCTCGTCAACACCAGTCCGGCCCCTCAGACGTTGCTTACGCCGTCAAAAAAACACTGTCCTCCAGCCCTGGGGTGCATAGGAACACACCCTACGGCGAATTAAGTTTCTCCGGAGGACCACATCACGACCACTCGCTCTGTTTGAGGTACTTACCACATAGGGTACACACGCCTCCCTGCTTCACCGGCTGGGAGGTTGGGACACACCCGCACGTAAGGCGACTATCGCCTTACGATGGCGGCCTCTAATCCGGACCCCCGGGAGCTCATCGCCTTTTTTAAGACGAAGTTCCCGGACTTCGAATCGGAGTTCGCAGCCTTCCAAGCCGCGACCCGCGCGCCCTATGCGCTGGCCCCCGCGCCTTCAGCGCTAGCCTCCGCGCCTTCAGCGCAACCCGTCGCGCCTTCTGCGCAAGCCCCCCCGCAGGCCCCCGTGCCCGCCGTCACCTTCACCGACAGTCCGTCGTCGCCTGACGCGATGGACTGCTCGAAACTCCCCTCGGAGTCCGACTCCGACTCAGAAGGGCCTTTCCAGCCCGTTATGAGCAGAAAGGGCAAGCGGCTCCGCAAGGCCTCGCCCTCAGACCCGCCCAGCAAAGCCATTAAGGCTAACTCTGGCGCCCCTCGCCCAGCCTCGCCAACTCCCGAGCCGAGCCAACAGCGCAAGGCTGCCCCCCCACCGCCCGTCTTCATCCAGGACAAACAGTCCTGGGACTCCATTTCTGCGGCTATGTCCGCCAAGCGTGTGAACTTCACGCACGCAAAATCTTGCGCCACCGGTATTCGGGTGCAAGTACCGTCGTCCCAGGACCACAGGGACTTGACTAGGTTCCTTCGGGAAGCCAAAATTGGCTTCCACACTTACACGCTCCCCGAGGAGCGCCTTCTCAGGGTAGTCATCAGAGGGCTGCCCAAGGAGCTGCCCACTGAATCAGTGAAGGCAGACCTTGCGCAGCAGGGTTACCCTGTTCTTCAGGTACACCGTCTCTATAGACGGGACAAATCCCCGCTAGTCTTAGTGCTAGCAGTCCTCTCCCTCACTACCGAGGGCAAACAAATTTTCAATGTGCGCACTATTTGCCACATCTCCGGCCTTAGGGTCGAGCCCCCACACAAACGTGGCACCCTCGGGCAATGCCACCGCTGCCAGCTTTACGGGCACTCTGCCCGTAACTGCTTCGCCAAGCCCCGTTGTGTGAAATGTCTGCAGGACCACGCAACTGCTGACTGCACACGCCCACGGCAGCCTGACCCTGCCAACCCACCCGGCTGTGTACTGTGCGGTACCCTGGGACACACCGCGAACTATCGCGGTTGCCCCAAGGCCCCGCGCAGACCCGCCCCTCGCGCCTTTGCGCCCTCTGCTCCCGCCGCGACCTCTCTCAGGCCGGCCTTCCCCATGCTCCCTCCGAGCAAGCCCAACCCGTGGGTTAAGCCATCAGCTCCACAGCCGTTGGTATCCTCCCAACCACCACCCAAGCCCCCCTGTCGGCTCCGGTCACTACGACCAAGCCTCAGGCTGCGGCGCCGGCGCCTAAGCCCTCTCCTCCCACTTCGCGGGCCTCTGCCAACATCGCGGCGGACTTGGACCTAGTGCTGGGACTGATCGACGTCATTGACATCGATGAGATCTCGACACTAGCCACCAAGTTACGCGCGGCGAACGGGCAAGTCCAGCCCCTGATTACTGCTCTAATGGAGCATAATCACCTCGTCACGTCTCTTAAGACACTTACGGCCCAACCTACACCAGTCTAAAAATGAAGTCACGCTCTCTGACCTTAGCGTTTTTTAACGCAAACTCAATACAAGGTCAAAGAGACGAGATCGCCGCCTTTCTCGTCGACCACACAGTCGATATCCTCCTTGTCCAGGAGACATTCCTAAAGCCCTCTTTGCGCACACCACCCACCCACTACCCCAGCCAAACGTCTTACCGCGCGAACCCACTTGACATGGCGCTTCTACAGAACGTAACGCTTCCGCTACGCTCTATAGAAACTATACATGCTTTGGATTCGGACCACCGCCCCGTAGTTCTTCATCTCGGCTCCCCTACGGACCCGACCCCGGCCACCAAGACGGTGACGGACTGGGAGAAGCTTACGAGTTTACTCGAGGCTCCTAACAGTCCGGCGCTCGACTCGATCCCCGATCTCATTACCTCCCGTCAAGATACAGAGCACGCGGTCGAGGCCCTCAGCAGCCACCTCAGCTCAGCAATGAGTGGAGCGTCCAAGGTAGTCCCAGCGATGGATAACCACCGCTGGAGGCTACCGGACGATCTAAGGCGGCTGCTGACGGCCAAGAACGCTGCTATTCGCGCATATGACTCCTATCCCACCGACGAAAACCGCTCGCGCATGCGGGCTTTACAGAGGACTGTAAAGCAGCGCATGCGTGAGTTCCGTAACGATCGGTGGGATAACCTACTTAAAGACATCTCGCCATCCCACCAGGCTTACTGGAGGTTGGCGAGAACCTTTAAGTCGGACACGGAGTACACTACCCCGCCCCTCCGAAAACCTGACAACTCTATCGCTTTCGAAGACGATGAGAAAGCACAATGTCTGGCCGACAGTCTGGAAGCTCAATGCTCTCCCAGTGCTCTCCCTGTAGACCCCGAACATGTCCTGCTGATAGACACTGAAGTCGAAAGGCTCTCCTCTATCCAGCCGACATCTACTCTCTCTCCGGTCACTGTTGACGAGGTGCAAACGATAATCAAAGAACTCCGTCCCCGAAAAGCCCCAGGCTCAGACGGCATCTCAAATAGGGTCCTTAAGATCCTCCCCGCCCAACTACTGTTCCTTCTAGTCTCCATTTTCAACGGAGCCATGTCCAACTGCATCTTTCCCGCTCAGTGGAAAGACGCGGACGTCATCGGCATTCGCAAGCCTCGTAAAGACGCCTCCGACCCTTCTAGCTATAGACCTATAAGTCTACTCAAGTCCCTTGGCAAGCTCTTTGAGCGTGTCCTTATTGCCCGCTTAAGAGACTATGTATTCTCTAACAATATCCTTATCAACGAACAGTTTGGCTTCCGCGCCAACCACTCGTGTATCCACCAAGTGCACCGCTTAACGGAGCATGTCCTCAAAGGCCTCCGTGCCCCGGCCCCTACTCGCCCCATTGGTACAGGAGCGCTTTTCTTTGACGTGGCGAAGGCATTCGACAAGGTCTGGCACAATGGCTTAATTTACAAGCTATATCAACTCAAAGTGCCAGACAGACTCGTACACATCATACGAGACTTCCTGTCGAATCGCTCCTTCCGCTATCGCGTCGACGGAACACGCTCTCTCTCCCATCCGATACGAGCCGGAGTCCCCCAGGGCTCTGTGCTGTCCCCCTTGCTCTTTTCACTCTATGTGAACGACATTCCCAAGACCCCGGGCGTCGAACTCGCACTTTTTGCGGACGACACAGCCCTCTACATGTCGCACCGAAATCGCAAATTCGTTGCCAAAAAACTCCAATCTGCCGTAAACACCTTAGGCGATTGGTTCCGTAAGTGGAGAATCGAGGTAAACCCAGACAAAAGCGCTGCTATTTACTTTTGTCGGGCTCGAACCTCTCCCCTGCCCCCTATCACTCTATTTGACCGCCCCATTCCATGGGTGAGTAAGGTTAAATATCTGGGTGTCACCCTTGATCATACATTATCGTTTGCACCTCATATCAAAATAGTCCGCGATCGAGCCTTTTTTGTGCTCGGGCGACTTCACCACCTTCTGGGGAAGCGAAGTAAAATGTCTCTTAGAAATAAGACGACACTTTACAAAGCTGTTGTCCGCCCCATTTTGACCTACGCTAGCGTAGTGTTCGCCCATGCCCCAGACAAATCCCTGCATAGACTACAGGTCATACAGAACCGTTTCATGCGCATGGCCACCGGGTGCCCCTGGTACATGCGCAATGTCGATCTCCACAGGGATTTCGACCTCCCAACCCTCTCTCAAGTCATGAAAGACGCCTCCAGGCGCTACTTTGACAAAGCACCCCACCACTCTAACCCGCTCATAGTAAGAGCCTCCGACTACTCTCCCGATGTAAACGCCCCGACCCGTTTACGTAGGCCTAGGAATGTCCTCCACGACCCTGACGATCCGATCACGAGCGCAAATGCCCTCGCACACACTAGCACATCACGCACTAGCCACACATTTGTTATACACCGCACTCGTCGAACAAGGGTGCGAAGACCCGGTCTACACTCGTCGCGCTTTACTAATTTAATAGTAAAAAAAAAAAAAAAAAAAAAAAACTAGTAGTCGTAGTCAACTTGTGAAAGCCGAAGAGTAAACATTGTACCGAAGAACGAAAATATAAGCAGCTCCAAACCACCACCGTGTTTTCTTCAACAAACACCTAAATACAGTCCACACCCCGTTGGCGAACACCAACAGTTTTTGGTCCTTCGAGCCGGATCCAAATCAAGAATCTTCGTGTCACCAGCGACACTGCAAGAAAGCATGGTTGTGACCAGAAGCCAGAGCGGTATGGAGGAAGACGGACGTCTCGTTTTCGAACAACCTCCACGCTCACCATCGACCTCGGCGACGGTACAACGAGTCGAAACTACCGCAGAGGAGAGCCAACGCGCCGTATTGGGGACCGCGCCGCGAGCCGCACCACTTGCGCATCAAGTGGGTGCGCCCCCACGCCTTACGACCGAAGGCAACGGCACACGCGTCGCCTCTGCATCAACTGCGCAACCGCGAGCCGCCGCGGACGAACGCGCAGCGTCCTCTCGACCGATCGAGAAACACTTCGGCACCGAGCCGACGCGCCGCGACGCCGTTGCACACGGGACGCAACTGGCGACGACTACCGCGATGCAGTCGACGAGCGCGATGACGTCAGCAGCGCCTGCCACTACTCGCGTGCGCATAGCCCGCTCGACTAAATCGACTGCAAGCGCCATCGCGAGACTTCAGTTCGAGGCAGAAGAACGCTTGGCCGCTATTCGCCGCCGAGAACTCGAAATTGAAGCTGATCTTATTCGCAAGAAACTGGCAGCCGACATCGCAGTCATCGATGAGGAAGACAGCGGGCCAGAAGAGGCCGAACCAACCGAGAGACTGGACCACCGAGTATTCGCTAGGCTCGACGAATCAGACGCAAACGTCAACGCCAACGCCGCCGGGCCTTCCGAACCACTACGGGGGGAGCCTGTCGCCGCGGCCCCCGCGCATCCCATAGAACCAGCGCCTGAACGCCGGCGCTCGGACTGGGAGGAGAGACGGCGATCTGTTTCAAGAGGCATAGGCATAGAGCAGCTCACATCGGTCTTAGAAGATATTGTTAAGAAACGACCACCGCCGCGACAAGCCACAGACCTGCCGACATTTTCTGGGTCACCGCTCGAATGGCTACAGTTCGCCGCCGCTATGAAGGAAACGACACGGCTCTATAACTTCTCACCAATAGAGAACATTGCACGACTACGCAACTGCTTGCGGGGAGAAGCGAAAGATAACGTCGCATCACTTCTGAGCACCGCGACGCATCCAGACATTATCATGAAGACACTAGAGCAGTGCTACGAGCGTCCAGAAACATTAGTCGACATGGCCTTCAGCGACCTGAAGAGGTTGCCTAAGATAGGCTCCACTGCGCACGAGCTAAATATGTTCGCGGTGAAGGTGCAGAGCGTCGTCACAGTGCTACAAAATGTCAAGCCGGGCTACCTACACAACCCTATGCTTGTACGAGAAGTGCTTGATAAGATGCATCCTCACCTTAAGTCACGATGGTACGACTACGCCGAGAGCCAACCGGGACCAGACGCCGACATAACGAAGATGTCTACGTTCCTAATGAGAGAAGCTGACCGTGCGCTCAAATTCGACTTCGCGCCGGCCGCCGCTACCACAGCCTCCGCGCCGCTGAGACGAGAGCCGCCTCGCACAGCCGCCAGACAGGAGGCTAAGAAGAAGCCGGTGTATGTCACGACTGAGGACACACAGCGCTGCCCTTCATGTAAAGAAGAGAATCACACACTGCCCAGCTGCCCGAAGTTTAAGAAGATGAAACACGACGAGCGATGGGAGCTAGTGAAACAAGATGGGCTATGTTTCAAATGCATAGCAAGCCGTCACCGTCGCTATAACTGCCGACAGAAAATCTGTGGGATCGACGGGTGCAAACGACCACATCATCGGTTGCTTCACAAGAAGGAACGAGGCACCGACGACACAGCAGCAGCTACAAGTGACGACGACGCAGCGGCATCCACAAGTACCGCCGACACCGTGGCAGCCACCAACGCCGCGGGCAAGACAGCGGTCAAACTGAAGATCTGTCCAGTGATCGTTACTGGTACGAAAGGAAGCCGCAAGACCTTCGCACTGTTCGACGAAGGGTCAACCGTCACCTTGATGGACGACCGGCTCGCACAACGAATCGGCGCTGAGGGAACGACTACTAAACTCAGCGTAAGAGGAATCAGTCGCGAGTGCCAAGATTTGAAGAGTCGCCGCGTCAGCCTCAATATTAAGGGCCTGCGTGAAGACGGCGACTACGAGATGTACGCCCAGACAATGCCGGGCCTAGACCTCTCACCACAGTCTATACCGGCGTCAGCACTGAAGCTCGACCACCTTCGCTGTCTGGACCCCAGCGAAGTCATCTACCGCGATGCCAAACCCGAGCTACTCATCGGCACCGACAACTGGCCGCTTATAGTGACCCGCGAGCTATTGTCGGGGAGAGCATCGGAGCCAGCCGCCTCAAGAACCGAGCTTGGCTGGGTCATACATGGCACAGCTCCCACCCGACTGATAAGAAGAAACGAAGAGGTCCTACACGTCTCTACGAGCAGCTCATATGAAGAAGAACCGCTACACGAACTTGTAGCTGAACACTTTCATCTCGACGCACTGGGAGTGTCACTCGCCTCGGAACACTTACGAGCTGAAGATAAACGAGCCAAACAAATCTTCGAGAACACGGTCAAGTGTGACGGCGGACGTTACGTAGTTGGTCTGCCATGGCGTGAAGACTCGGTACGTCTTCCACCCAGCTACAACGCCGCACTAAAGAGACTGAAGACTCTAGAAGCCAAACTGGAAAGAAACGTCGTGGAAAAGGAACAATACCACGCCCAGATGGCGAACCTAGTACAAAAGGGTTACGCCGAACAATGCAGCGGCGACGAAGCCTCAAGTCCGATTGCATGGTACCTGCCACACTTCGCAGTACGCAATCCACATAAGCCAGGGAAGATTCGACTAGTGTTCGACGCCGCAGCCAAGACACATGGAACTTGCCTCAATGACCACCTGCTGGGAGGACCGGACATGCTGCAATCTCTACAAGCTATCCTGTTCCGGTTCCGCGAAGGAACCTACGCGATCACTGCAGACATTGAAGAGATGTTCCTCCGAATCAAAATAAGAAAAGAAGACCAGCCGGCGCAGATGTTCTTGTGGCGCGATCGTCCGACCGTCGAGCCGATAAGAATGAAGATGACGTCACTTATCTTCGGCGCGACCAGTTCACCGTTCCTGGCGCACAGCGTTCGCAACAGAAACGCGCAAGAACATGCGGCCGTCTACCCCGATGCATTGAGGCCAATAACGGAGTCTCACTATATGGACGACTTCGTCGACAGCTTCGACACAATGGAAGAGGCACAGCGCGTCATCTCACAAGTGGACGCAGTGCATAAGAAGGCGGGATTCCACCTCAGGGGCTGGGATAGCAACAGCGAGGCACTACTCACGGCCGACAGCCCGCAACAAACAAAGAGGGTTGTCACGCCGCTCGGAGGAGCAGAGAAAACGCTGGGCCTCATCTGGGACTCGGCCGCCGACTTACTGGGCTTCAACACAACACTGCACCGAGTCACAAGGGCAGTGAGGACGCGCGAACGACCGCCCACGAAGAGGGAAGCACTCAGTACAGTCATGAGTATCTACGACCCGCTTGGCCTGCTCAGCTGCTACACAATCGCAGCGAAGATCGCATTACAAAACTTGTGGCGCCGCAAGACTGGTTGGGATGAGCCCATACCCGAAGACGTCGCTAAAGATTTCGACGCATGGATGGCTGGCCTCCAAACAATCGAGGCTTTAAAGATACCCCGGAGCTACAACGGGGGGAGAGCAACGACGCGCCGCGAGCTTCACGTGTTCTGCGACGCCAGTGAAGACGCCTACGCAGCCGCCGCGTACTGGAGACTACAACGCGAGGATGGCAGCGTCACTACCACTCTAATAGCGGCCCGAGCGAAAGTGGCACCACTAAAGCCACAAACGATACCTCGGATGGAGCTGCAAGCTGCTCTCATCGGCACCAGACTGGCCGACACCATACAAAAAGAACACCGGGTGCCAACCGACGACGTGTGCTACTGGAGCGACTCCCAGACGGTGCTACACTGGATTCGGAACGGCAGCAAGAAGTACACGCCGTTCGTAGCGCACCGCCTGGGAGAGATCACCGAGCTAAGCCGACCGGCTCAGTGGAGATGGGTGCCAACAGCACTGAACATTGCAGATGCTGCTACACGGGCTGGCTATATACCCGCGCAGAGGGACCCGTGGTTCAACGGACCCGCATTCCTTTCGGGCCCCAAGAAGGACTGGCCGCGACCAGAAGTCAACAATGAAGACACCGACACTGAAGTGGTCTTGACAGTGACCCAAGAAGAAGACACCGCGCTACCTGACTTGCAGCGCTTCTCAACACTACAGCGACTGGTGAACGCTACTGCCTACGTTATCCTTTTTACCGAGCGCTGCCGGGGAAGGAAGAAGGAGCTTGACGCCGAGATGCTCGCACGTGCCACCGACTTGTGGTTGAAACGGGCTCAACGAGACTCTTTCCCCCAAGAGATAGACTGCGCTCGAAGAGGAGTAGCCGTGCCACGGACGAGCCCGCTGTACCGACTGAACATCGTGTGGGAAGACGGACTGCTAAAATTAAACGGACGCATTAACAAGGCGGACGTACCAGAAGCAGCAAAGCGACCAATTATATTAAATGGCCGCCATAGACTCACGCAACTTATTATTGCGCGGGAACACCAAAAGGCGGGCCACGCAAACACAGAACGCGTGGTCAACAATTTAAGACAGCGCTATTGGATTCTGCGGCTACGACCGACAGTGAAAACGACCGCAGCTACTTGTCAAATGTGTCGACTACGAAAGAAGAAGCCTCAGAGTCCACCGACTGGCGACCTACCTAGAGAGCGACTGCAGCCCTTTCAACGACCGTTTAGCTGTTGTGGACTTGACTATTTCGGTCCTATGATCGTGACAGTTGGCCGGCGCCGAGAAAAGAGATGGGGCGCGTTATTCACGTGCCTCACGACACGAGCGGTGCACCTTGAGTTGGTGGCATCGCTATCCACGGACTCCGCTATTATGGCGCTGCGGAGGATGGCGGCGCGACGAGGATGGCCTGCCGTTGTCTACAGTGACAACGGCACAAACTTCAGAGGTGCAGACGCCGAGTTGAGAAGAGCGTATATGGAATGGCTGCCAGCATTGAAGAGGATAGGCGCAACTCAAGAAATGAAATGGAAATTCACTCCACCGGGCGCCCCGAACCAAGGAGGCGCATGGGAGCGTCTAGTGCGCTCAGTTAAGACGGCGCTTGCAGCTACATTGAACGAGAGAGCGCCTAAAGAAGAGGTCCTGGGGACACTGATCGTCGAGGCGGAGCATGCGGTCAATTCCAGACCGCTGACCCATGTGTCCGTCGACCCCGAGGACCAGGAAGCGATTACCCCTAACCACTTCCTGTTAGGGTCATCATCGGGTCTGCCTTACGTCGGGCCCTGCGAAACAGCCAGCCGCAAGACATGGAAGGCCGCGCAAGCATTGAGCGACTGCTTCTGGCGCCGGTGGGTGCGAGAGTATCTGCCAACTCTCGTGCCGCGCCTCGATAGACACGGCCGCCCGGAGGAAATCAAAGTCGGCGACATTGTTATCATCGCCGACGCCACCCTACCCCGCAACACATGGCCCCGGGGAATCATCGCACACACTTACCCTGGACCAGACGGTGTGGTGCGAACCGTCGACGTCAAGACGAAGGGTGGCATCTTTCGACGTCCAGTAACCAAACTGGTGATCCTGGAGACTTCAACCGCACTCTCCCCGGACCAGAGGGAGAGGACGCGCTGCACATCGAGCACGAGGCTGCCTTCCAGAGATGGCTGCGGAACTCCTTCGCCGGGGGGAGACTGTTGACGACAGCCGCGTGCCAGCGTCCCACGCCCGACGCCGACCAATAGCAGCGGCTACTTTAATGCGGGGCGCGTGGGGCGCGGGGGAAGCGACGCCACAGCCGCCGACCAATCACAGCGGCTACATTGTTTTCGGGGAGCGCGCGCCGCGGGGAAAGCCACGCCGCAAGCGCATCTGTGATTGGTCGCCGGCTCGCTCACAGCCCGCTAGTTGTGAGCGTCAAACGTAGGTTAAGAATAGCTTAAGTTTAGCTAGTAGTCGTAGTCAACTTGTGAAAGCCGAAGAGTAAACATTGTACCGAAGAACGAAAATATAAGCAGCTCCAAACCACCACCGTGTTTTCTTCAACAAACACCTAAATACAGTCCACACCCCGTTGGCGAACACCAACAGGTATATAAAACTAAAAGAATATTATTTATTAACAATATTAAGACAAATTACTTTTATCTTATGTAGATAAAACTGAAATAATATTATTAATTAACTATGTTAAGACCAATTACCTTTATCTTAGGTATTTCGCCATTATATATCGTAAAATATAACATTTTATGTTAGCTCAAATGGGGTAACGTTCTCTCCCTACCCCTGCAGGGTGAAGATAATCCAGAGGACCAATAGATCGCAATCAAACTACAAGGTGTACATGGGTCTTGAGAGAGTGTCCTTCCGGTCAACACATTGTCGTGGCAACTTTACACACGATGGTCCACTACTGGTTTCCCTGAACACAAATGGCCCCAACAAACGAATACTGCTAGACCTTATAATAGGGGTGGCTGACTACTGCAGGTTCAACTATGACAAAACAACATCAAGGTTCCTCTCTCAAATAAGAAGAGAGGCACAGAATATAACAAAAAGAGCTCCGCATGATTTTCTTAGGGTTGATGAAGATCAGTGGTTAGGGTTTGATCCAATAAACGGAAACTCACTGGGGCCTCTATCAATTAGTGACAGCTCAGAATTCCAGGAGGCACCAAAAACTTACCTAGAACCTTTGCCAGATATCACAATGGTCTGCAGGCATACGGGACAAATAATTTCGACCCCTCCGATACCCAGGGACTTGCCACCTCTACCAGCTATTGTAGACACAAGAAATCCGATGCTCATAGATTCACTCTATCCGTCAAAGTACTTAAGACGCAAGATAAGGTTTTTTCACACAAACATGCTTATAATGTTGGACAGGATCATGAGAGACAGGTGGGATTGGAAAAATAATACCACTGAGAAATACCTCCCGGCTGATATTAAAGCTAACATCGCCTCATGTGCAACTAACTTAATAAAGATAGCGATCAGTAGGAATGATTATAGCAAGCTCCTAGTCTGTTTCTGGTACTGCTGCACCAGTTCATATGTTGGAGAATACTCACCCGAAACAACGTTCATGTACAATGATGTAGATAGAGTTAGCCTCCGCGCCGATGAAGGGGTTGTAAGGCTCTCATCCAATGGGAATTTGATCATATATGGTTTAGAGTTAATAGCCCCAAGTGAGGGACACACTGACACAGGGCGTCTAATGACGAGCATTATACCGGGATACAAATTCTCTCAATACATAACTGAGAGACACCCTGTTAGGAGCTTGAAAACATTGAGTCAAGAAAGGGAGAACATACCGCAAGGAGCGAAATACATCGTTTGGATAGCGGGTGAGCGCTATCTCGCAACAAGGGATAACATGATCAAATATCAAGTGGACAGGACTCTCCAACGTCACCTGGATTTCTTTTATAATCGAAGTGTAGACCCTTCTCCTCTTGTTTCGCTGAAGAGGAGGAGAACCTAACAAGCGTGATACCGGATGTTATATAAAGCCTCTTTGTGATTTGATAGACTTAGTTGACATAGCAACGCTTTGTGTTAGATTGACTTTTGTGAGATTGAACTAACAATGCAAAATAAAATAATGTTTTACTTTAATTTACTTTCTTGATTAAATATATAACATTTTTCTGGCGACGAGGAACAAACGAAAATGTCTTTCGAAAAATTCCATTTTGAAAATTTCAATCCTCAAAACGAAGATTGGGATTATTATGTACAACGATTCAACATCGAATTGGATCTACATGGAATTGATGGGAGAAGCGAAGGAACGGAAAATAGGCGGAAACAGCTTTTACTTTCACGTATTGGACCTTCCACTTTTAAGGTACTTGTTGATTATTTTCGCCCCGTTGCAGTAACTTCAAAAACTTTTGATGAGCTGGTAACAGTACTAAATGAATATTATGGTAAAAAAACGTACGTTCTATCTGAAAGAGTAGTTTTTAGTACTAGATACAGAGAACAAAACGAAACAGTTTCACACTTTGTACTGCAACTAAGGAGTCTTGCTGGCTATTGTGAATTTGGTAACAATCTAGATGAGCGTCTCCGTGACCAGCTAGTAATCGGAATTAACAATACCAAGTGGCAACAAGAAATTATAAAAGAGCACCCAACAAACTCTGCTAAACTTGCCGATATCATCTCCACGGCCAATAAACTTGAACAATCTGAAATACAAAGTATGCGTATTTCTCAGAACTCCGAAACAAACGAAAACGAATTAAACGTGAACAAACTGAGGAGTGGCTTAAATCACGAGTCACGCAACATTTTAAAAGCATCAAATAATAACAAAAGGAGATGCATCTTTTGTGGAAGAGACTATCACTTTAACATAAATAACTGTCCAGCCAGAGGGAAACGCTGTAATTTATGTGGAAAGGAAAACCATTTTTCGAGCGTTTGCATTAAAAGCGGGAAGGCGCGTCCAAAGCAGTTTAAAACAAGGCGAGTAGATATCAATCAAACAAAGAACGCAAGTGAGTCAAGCGATAATGATAGCGTGCATACATTTTCGATCAATGTCAAGAAACAAGCTACGAAGGTGATGATCCCTACTGAACTTAATAACAAACCAACAGAGATGCTTTACGACCCAGGGGCGGTACATTCCGTAATTGGAAAGACTTTGTGGGAAGCAATTGGACGTCCTGGATTAACTAAATGTGAACACCTTGTGGCATATACTGATGTGAAAATTAAAACCCTTGGCATTTGTCCCATATCGGTTCAAGCTTTTAACACTACAAAAAAATTACATGCTTACGTTACTGAACACAGCGATGTTCCTCTTTTTGGACTGGATTGGTGTTTACAATTTAACTTACCCATGCCACAAGGGTCAAAGTTGTGTAACATCAAGCAATTTAATAATAATAACGATGGTGATGTAACAAACGGCAATGTAAATAACGAAAACCTATACAAACCAGAAACAGAAGCACTTCTTAAGAGGTTTCAAATACTGTTCGATGGTAAATTAGGAACAATCACGGGACATTGTGCAAAGATACACATTGATAATGATATACCACCTAAAGCTTTTCGTCCACGGCCGGTTCCCTTAGCACTGAGAGAACAAGTTAACAGTGAACTGAAACGTCTGGTACAAGAAGACGTAATCGAACCAGTAGATACAATGACTACCCCTATCGAATGGGCTTCACCAATAGTAATAGCAATTAAAGCAAATGGAAACGTACGTATCTGCGCGGATTTCAAAGTTACAATAAACCGCCATGTTCAAGTTGACGATTATCCATTACCAAGATTTGAAGAGATAACGTCAAAACTTTCCGGAGGACAACTTTTTACTAAAATTGATCTTAAAGACGCATATTTGCAGTTATTGGTTCACCCAGATTCTAGGAAGTTTTTAACGATTTCTACACACAAAGGCTATTTTCGGTACAATAGATTACCTTTTGGAATATCTTTTGCACCAGCTGTTTTTCAAAGAACAATGCACCAAATATTAAGCGGACTCGATGGTGTCGTATGTTATTTGGATGATATCTTAATTACAGGCAACAATCTTCGTGAACATTTGAAGCGTGTAGAAACAGTTTTACAGCGTTTACAAGACGCAGGTGTTAAAAGCCAAATGACTAAATGTTTTTGGTTACAGGAAAGCGTAACTTTCTTAGGTCACAGGATTGACAAAACAGGCTTACATCCAACATTAGAGAGAATTGAAGCAATCAAAAAGATGCCAATGCCCACAAATGTAACGGAACTCCGATCCTTTCTCGGATCAATTACATATTATGGTCGATTTATAAATAACTTACATGTACTGTGTGCTTCTCTATACAGACATCTTAAAAAGTATGAAAAATGGAACTGGACTAGTGAAGATTCTGACTTGGTAAACAAACTGAAAAACATTTTAACCAGTAGCGATACCCTTGCTCACTATAACGAAATTCTACCGATTTATGTAAGTAGTGACGCATCTGATAAGGGCCTCGGAGCAGTATTGTTTCATAAATTCGAAGGCATGATGCAACCAATTGCGTACGCCTCGAGAACATTGTCAGATACCGAAAGGCGATACTCAACTATCGACAAGGAAGCATTAGGTATTGTTTACGCTGTAACGAAATTTCAGCAATACCTGTACGGTAGGAAGTTCAATTTGTTAACAGATCATAAGCCACTGGAAAGAATTTTCAGCCAAGACAGGGAAACGCCGAAAGTGGCTAGCAATCGTTTGCTTAGATGGAGTATGATACTAAATAGTTACGACTATACCATCAAATATCAACCTGCAAAAGAAAATTCACCAGCTGATGCACTTTCGCGCTTACCGCTACCCAATACAGAGTCAACGTTGGAAGAAAGAACTGGCCTACCCAAGTTTGCACATTTATTACATCTACGTCTTAGCAATCTCCCTGTAACTAAAAATATTCTAAAGCAACACATACTAAAGGACACGATTTTAAACAAAATCAGGGAGTACATAACCACCCATTGGCCTGCAAAGAAGGACCTCAGTAATGATTTTCATACCTTTTTTGAGAAGCGAAACGAAATGTCTTATGAAAATAACATAATCTTATGGAACGGAAGGCTGTGTATTCCAAAAACACTGCAAAACCCGATATTAGAAATGTTACATGATGGACACAGTGGCATAAACGCCATGCAGTCCTTGGCTCGATTACATGTTTACTGGCCAAACATTGACCAAGATATAATCGATTTTACTAAACAGTGTAAACTTTGTCAACATACACGGAAGAATACGAATGCAGCTCCGGTTTTTCCATGGGGTGTGCCACAAGAACCTTGGCATAGATTACACATAGATTTTGCGCGGCCCCTTCTCGGAAATATGTGGCTTTTGATCATTGATGCGTACACCAAATGGCTAGAAGTAATACCTATGAGGAGCACAACATCTAAGGCTACAATATCTAAACTAGAAGGAATATTTACCACGTTCGGTACGCCAAGATATATCGTTAGTGATAACGGGCCTCAATTCACTGCTGACGATTTCAGAAGGTTTTGTCGGGATTCAGGAATAACGCACATCAAAACAACACCTTACCATCCGAGAACTAATGGCCTGGCTGAAAGAGCAGTTCGTACATTCAAGGAACGAATGTTAGCTTCAGACAGATCCCTTGACCTAAACACGCGGCTGAACAGCTTCCTACGCGCTTATCGTAATACGCCTCGAAATTCTACAAAAAGGACACCTTACGAGATGGTTTTCGGGCGACCTATGCGCACTATCTTTGACCTTCTAAAACCAAATGTTAAAGAAGACTTGGAAAAGAATAGACTATTCATGCAACTCAAACAAAGCTCAAAGTCAGCAAATGTAGAGTTTGGAATAGGAGATAAAGTCTGGGTAAACAGACCCACCGAAAAGGGTTCCGAACCAGGGGTGGCAACGAAACGAACGGGACTCTATTCATACTTGATAGAACTTAGTAATGGTCTAATCAAACGTAAACACATTGATCACCTTAGGCCACGACAGGACGGTTTAGATTTGTCCAAAGCTGTTCAAGGAATTATGAACGATCAAGGAATGTCGAGAGATTACACTTACTATGCAGAAGAGCGTGTGTGCGAGAGGGGGGAAGGCCCACAACCAACAGCAACTGGCTCTGGGAACCAAGACGAAGCAAATTCGGGGGAGCCACCGCAGGCATTGCGCCGCTCTAACCGCAAACGGAAACCACCAGCACGGTTCGGAATATAGATCCTTTTTTATTAAGGGGAGTAATGTTATATAAAGCCTCTTTGTGATTTGATAGACTTAGTTGACAAAACAACGCTTTGTGTTAGATTGACTTTTGTGAGATTGAACTAACAATGCAAAATAAAATAATGTTTTACTTTAATTTACTTTCTTGATTAAATATATAACACCGGAGAAGAAACGAGCTATACTTGCATCCTCTTCTAGTTCATCTTGACCTCATGTAACGCTGGATAAGGAAAAGCACATTTAATTGAGTCTTGAGATCTTGCAAAACTTGCTGTTGTAACAATGACAATTGAATCTTTTTTTAAAAAAAAAAAAAAAATGATAGGTCACTAGGGTCGTTTGATAGTGCTGTAATAGGTCGAGAATTCAGAACACCTTCAATTTCAATCAAAACTGTGTTCAGTTGCTCATAGGTAAGTAGAGCTCTGCCAACGACACGTTTCAAGTGATATTTAGTGCTTTTGACGCCACTTTCCCATAATCCCCCAAAAATAGGACTGTAACTAGGTATAAAATTAAAATTGATATTGCGTTGAGTTGCAAATGAAAAAATTTGCTTTTGATGACTTTGATTATTTTGTAACTTATAAAACTCTGCTATACTAATTACACGTGAGATTCGCGACGCGTTGACTTGACTCGTAGAGACTTGAGGCGAACAAAATGGCGTTGTATTTTGTCTACGAAGTGAAGTGAGCTGAGTGTAGCGATTAGCGACGCCGTACACGTTTCGTTTCTCGGTTTCTTTGTTTCGACGGTTGTCGTCCTTGGCGCGCCTGCGTTTCGCTTGACGTTGTTGTCGTTCCTTTTCGCGTGTTGGTGCAATGTAATGTTGGCGACTTTGGCGTGAAAAATTTTCACATCCGCTTCAACTTCATTCACGATGATAATCAATAAAAGTAAAAAATGGCTGACTGATGCTCGTCGTATGTCTATAACTGTAATCTACTTCAAGGATGGCGTACAACAAGCTTTGATATTATATTTCTACTGCTCACCCTCTTGAAATTCTTGCGCTGTGATCACACAGTGCTGATCGTCTGTTCTTTTTCAGCGTGTTTTACCTCAAACGATGGCGGCGATGGCGGACCAAAATGTGGAGATCCCTTAGTGGACTGTATGTTTTGTTAGGCCGTTCTTGACGATGATTGAAACAACGCTTTATATCACAGGCACTGTTTATTGGTGATTTTTAACACTTTACAGAAACTTTGACTAATTGATTACATAATTAGATTGCAAGACGTTTTTTTACAGCTTTTCTAGTTGACACACAGGAAAACAAGAAGTTAATGTTGCCAGTAATAATAAAAGACATTTTATAATATTTTGTATATTGCCAACAAATAGCTCACGCGGAAATAGAAAACTTATCGTTGGAAAATATAAAATTGGAAAAGCAAACAATTGAACAACAAAATACAATCACACAATTAAAGAAAATATCTACGGGAGAAACATGTAGTACAAAGAAATCTACTTTAAAGAAAAGAAAATCAAGGCGAAAACTACTAATAAATTCAAATATGGATAACAGTGGTTTAGATTTAGAACTAAAAACAGGCGAATGTCGCACTGAAGCAACAGATGGCGCCACGGACTACATCTCTACTGCTTCAAGCTTCTACGCAACTAGTGCTACAGCAACGGAGCCCCCTACTAGTACTCAGTCCGACATATCGCCGATAGATGGCGCTGATGAACAAATATCGAGTAACAAGTTGAATAAAATATTAATATTGAGTGGACAACAGTGTACTGGTTTAGCTAAAATGCTTATAAAATTAAGACTTAACACCAAATTCGAAAATTATAGTATATTTTCAATCACAAAACCTTTTGCATCCACAGAAGAAATATTGAACAATTGTCATTTCCTAATTTTTGATTTTAACATTATTATAAATGTTTGAAAAATTACTTAGTAAAAAAAAAGTAAAAGTAGTAAATAATAGTAGTAATAGTAGTAGTCGTAGTTAATTGTCATTTCATTGAGGATTGCGCTAACAATTACTTAATTTTGTATGTAGGAGAAAATGACTGTAACCCAAATACTATTTTAATTGAATTAAGTGCTACTTTAAAAAAGATTAAAAAATTAAATGTAATTGTATTAAGTGTGACCCAAAATACTATTTAAATGTGTATAAAGTCTTCTTTTATATCATATTATAAAGTTACAATTAAATATATTAATTGCCAACACTTAAAATATTTGATTGATTTAAAGCAAAACAATTTTCATTTGTTTCTTGGGCCTTCGGCCACCGGTGCTACATGGAGTGAATGATGCACAAAGTTATTTGCAAACAAAGGTACTTGACATAAAAATGTGCGCTCAGAAAGTAAATGCTTTGCAGATGATATTGACAAGGAAACGAGAGGAAAGGGCAGATGGTGCTGTAAGTTATGCAAAAAATATGTGAGAAGAACTCAGAATTACAATAGAACCTCAGAGGCACATAACAAGAAGGCATATTTTGATGACGGAACTAGTTGCTTACTTGTCTTGTGAAAATGAATAGAAACGAAACCTGTTTTCTACGTTAGATAGACTCATTGTAGAAATTCGTGAACGTTTCCAGCAGCTACAGAATTCAACGGACAAGTTCGCTTGTCTAACGCCGGCTATATTATTATATCCAGACGAAACTAAATGTAATGTAGACTACACATCTGTCGAAATTGATGAGCAGGTTTTCCCCCTAACCTTTTAAGATAGGTGTGGCCACAGATTATAGATATTTTGTCTTAATATAGCCTTCTATGTTGCCATATTGGTTTTTTTTGGATGGTTTAAAATATTTATGTACGTGGTGGTGGGTATTTGTGTACGTGGTGATTTAACAGACGAAAATAATTTGAAGTGGTTTTAACCCTTTTAATCTTTTTTTTAATGTACCATGTCCTTTAGTCAAATGCTTAAAAAATATACCTTATTTAAAGCCCAACTAACTAAAATTTATCTAAATATTACAACAAAGTAGTTACTCTGCGTAGAACTATGGCCATATCACGTTTATGATGCTTCGAATTAGGCATCTACGTCTCGACCGCATCCGAGAAATATCGAATTAAAGATTTTCAGTATAGCTTAACTTGATTCAAAATTCGATTAATGTTCGTATTCGAATTAGAGACTGCATCGAATGCATGAGAATTGCTGCCCAGACCATGAGCATTTCTAGTTTAGATTTCTTTTATTGTGTCAGATGTATGAAGTTTTTTTAATGAATATTTCAACATTTTAATTTATAGGATACCAAAAACAACCAACCAGTTTTTAAAGAATACTGTATGTACCTATTGTCACCAGTAAACGTTTTGAACACATTAAAACTGTTTTATAATTAGGAGCCATTGGACATCTCCATTAAATGATGCATTTCTGTAGATTTCTGTTTTTTTATTATTAAAATCACAAACCCTTGAAATAACAAAAGTTACAACAATATATTAACATTTCGAACTTATAGAGATCAGATTAAATAATTATGCAGCAATTATGCAGCAGGGGCGAATAGGGGGCCTTCGCCGCTAAGCCGATGTCTGCTGACCGGTGAGCGACAGTTCACCTAGTAGATGCTCGGGCAATGAGCCTCATCTTCTGAGCAAAGGCACACAGAAATAGATCCACCCCACGGTTATCCTCAAAAGAATCCCTCAAAACTTCAAACAAGAACCTCTTATACAAAATAACAAGTTAAATACCAAAATTACTTGTTTTTTTTGTGTATTCCAATTTCTTCTTTGACAACTTTCTTGACCGTAAAATCTCGCAAATCGTGTCACCAGAAAACGTTTTGAACACATTCAATCTCTTATATAGTTAAAAGCAATTCGATGTCTCCATTAAATGATGCATTTCTGTAGATTGATTGATTGATTAAAATCTCAAACCCTTGAAATAAGACAAAAAGGAACAACTTATAAACATTTTGAATTTCGATAGAGATCAAACCGACAAAAACATGAAACAAGCTGATTTTATTTCCAAAGACAAATCAATTTTCCTTATTTATATGGTAAGTTATGTTATTTTCTTTTTTATGTTAGTTTAATAGTCTTTTTTTTTTCAAAAATTATCAAATTTGTTTTACTATAGTTCAAAATTTGATAATTTTGATTCTTATACTATAATTTTGATACTTTTGATTTTGAGACTTCAATTTCCAGACAAACAAAAAAAACAACGAAACGATGACAATCCTTTTTTATCTCGTACACGAGATAAAAAAGTTTTGTAATATTTATAGAAAAATGTCTTTTACCAATGTATTTTTCGTAAAGATTACATTCAAGAGTTCAGCTTGGACGTATTCTCTTTGTTAATATTTTGTCATTTATTTGCTTTTTTATTTTCCACGTCATATGAATATGACGGGCCAGTTAAAATTTTAAGACTTAGACCCCTGAAATAAGACAAACAACAGACGAAAGAACAACACCAACGATTATCAAGCAAGTCAAAAAAGACACATAAAGAATAGCACGACATCGCTTCCAAAGAGAAATCATATATTTTTTTGTTAGTTAATTTTGTTATTTTACATTGTATTCAGTGTGCCAATAAGAAATATCGTACAAGCGAACATCGTTTTTAAAGAGAAATCATTATTTTTTTCATTAGTTTTAATTTAGTTAATTTACATTGTATGCGCAGTTTGTTCTTTGAGACATCAATATGTTTTAATTTTTGTTTTGAATTTCACAGCTCAAGAAAAAATTTAAAAATGGAACAACGGTTAAATATTTGGAACTCAAAGAGGTCGAATAGAAATAAAAAGTTAAAACAATTTGCTAATGAGTTGCTTGAATTCAACTAAAATCTGTAAAACTATTTAATGCGGAAAAAAAATTTATTTTTTTTGTTTTGAATTTCACAGTTAAAGACAAAATTCAAAAATGGAACGGTTCAATATTTGGAACTCGAAAAGGTCGAATAGAAATAAAAAAATATATTTCACTAATAAGTTTCTTGAGTATAGTTTCTAAAGCCATTAAAGGCGGAAGAAATTAAGACGAATTTACAAACGCGAAAAGCAAGACTTCTATTATAAATTGACACAAAATAACATTTGTAGAAAACAAACAAAAACGGAAGAACGTAAAACCAAAAAAAAAACCAAGCCGAGCAAAGTAAAAAATATTTGTAGAAAACAAAAAAAGAAAAATCAAAGTACAGAAAGTCTACAGAACATACAAATAAATACACATACATAATATTACATTATATCGCTTTCTTTTCTGACTTTTAAGATCAATTTTATTCCTATCCATTTCAAGGTTATCCGGAAGAAATCGCTTTAAGCGCTCATCGCTTAATTTCATGACATTTCTATGAAACAAAATAACATTGGCTGCATTATTTCATACAAATGTCATGAAATTATCAAATTAATAGGATTTCTATGAACTAATATAGCCCATGTTTCAATTTAATGTCATATTGACCGGCACGAGCATCCTGTATAATAAGATTGTTACAATAAGGTACTTGTTAGAAAGTTCTTGCTTATAAAACGTTTCGCAGACGCGCAACTGGTGTTAAATAGATCTATGTCAAGCGCTCTGGAAATTATTGTTTAGATGATGATTTTTTTACATCACCCTCTACCAAGACCATCTAAAGTCGAAACCAATATCCGAACGTATTTATAAATTTACCCCAAATAAATAAATAAAAATATTTAAACAAAAATTAAAAACGACTCCAAAAAACTGAAAAGGATAAAATAATTAAATTTTAGTAGGTACTCATCCCCTAGGAACATATTTTTGGAGTTGGTGCTAAGTTGTTTCCAGAAACCATAGATAGTGAAGCACCGACTCCAAAAATATGTTCCTAGGGGATGAGTACCTACTAAAATTTAATTATTTTATCCTTTTCAGTTTTTTGGAGTCGGTTTTAATTTTTGTTTAAATTTATTTTTTTCACAATTTTTAGTGATAACTTTTGAAGGTCAAAGCTAGATGGGTGACCGTGAGTTTAAATTGATTTCTACTATCGTATCATTTCACTAAAAATCAGAAGAAAGCAAAAATCCGCAATTTCGCATATGTAGAAGACTTCATTTTTCCAGTTTTTTTGATTTAAAAACCAAACTACCCAATAGATTTTCAAAAAATTTTTATGGGACCAAATGGGAACTATTCCGCATCGAACAAAAAAAGAATCATCAATATCAATTCACTCAGGTAACAAACATAAAAAAAAACATACAGACGAATTGATAACCTCCTCCTTTTTTTGAAGTCGGTTAAAAATACTACAAAATGAAACAAAGAATTACATTGTTAGTTGCATCAACATTTTATTTTTTTTACTATCCAACGCTTTTTAAAAAATCGTCTGATAAAATACTGCTTACGGTCCATAGATAATTTTGAACTTTTTGTTAGCAATTGCAGCGAGTTTAATTTGTAATCAGAACTCAGAGTCTGTTAAAAATTTTTAATCAACATTGCGGGGTCCAAAATTATGAAAAGCACTAAAATTATCTAAAAAAAATAAAAAAAAATCCTCTGTAAATAAGCTCTGAGTTGAAGCTTGTCTTTTTTCATCGCTAGATGGCATGGCCGTTTCAGGATCCTGAAAATTAAAAAAATATTCTTAGTTTTATTTTTAACATATCCGTCATCTGCGTAGGTACCACCGCCTTTCTCATTTCAGCCGTGAAACAGTTCGCTGTGTTTCGGACTGAAGGGAAAGGTAGCCAGCGCAAGGTTACTGCGCATGGACGGCATTTCATCTTAGGCCTCAGGATGACAACGCACCTGCAATATCAAGTGCTTTTCCCTTGTTATTGCAGGTGTCTATAGGCGGTGGTAACCGCTTACCACCAGGTGGGCCGTCAGCTTGCTTGTCATCTAGTTGTATAAAAAAAAATAGAGAAAACATAATAGTAAAAATGGGCACCAATTTCCATCAATTTCACAAATTGATGTCAATTAAATAATGAAAGAAAGAATTTAAATTATCTATCTTTAACAGAGCTTTTGAGATCTGTAGTTTAGTGGTTTGACCGCTCTGGTTTCGATAACAAAAACAAAGTCACTTTCGCCACGGTCGATGCCGGGATGGGTCAACCAAATTTTCTAATATTCAATCTCCTCCATTCTTTGAAAGGCATGTTAAGCTGTTGGTCCCGGTTGTTCCTGCAACCGCTTTAAGCCACCAACCCGCATTGGGCCAGCGTGGTGGTGTTATGGCCCAAACTCCTCATGAGTTTCTACCATGTAGGAAGGCCTGTGCCCAGCAGTGGGACGTATATAGGCTAGTGATGATCTTTTACAGGGTTGACAATGCGCAAGTGTTACCCCTGATGTTGCAAGCGTCCATAGGCTACGGTAACCGCTTACCATCAGGTGGGCCGTTTGTTTGATTGCCGTAGTGGTATAAAAAAAAATCTCTGAAAAGCATTCTACCAACTAGACGAATTCATCGAAGATAGTATAAAAAATATATAAAATTCAAATTGTAATGATTTCGAATTCAAACTTTATTTGTAATTAAAGAAAGAATATATATTAGCGCTAGTATAACCTGCTAATTTCTTTACTGTTTTCTTTCCTTTTCTAACATTTTAAGCGTTTAAGCGGTGAGAAAATTAGGTTATACCTAGTGCTCCGGTGGCGTAGTGATAATCGCGACTGGCTGAAAATCAGGTGACGCGGGTTCGATTCCCGCTTGGAGCATATTATTTTTTTCATCGTTTGCTTTCTTTATTTGTAACAATTACAAATAAATGTAAAATATTTATTAGCCTACATGCATGCGAACGGAGCCGCGGGATGCCACTAAATCAGTAAATTAGACACTTTACACTTATCTTCTTAAAGTTTATTATAAGTGTTTTTTTTCTAAAGTAGTCTACATACCTTTTCTGGTTAGTGGGTGTTAGATACTGGCTGTAGCTTCACTGCGTTCATATGACTGCGGTTTCCACTTCTGGAGTGTTTAAATCTGTAGAAATGTTAAAAAATCAATTAGAAATAAATAAAAATGTGTGTGTTGAAATAGAATATTTCGACATTGTAGGGTAAACATTACCTTTTAAGGGAAAAACGGATGGACTAGAAGAATTTCACAGGCTCATCCCAAGTACTGGGTAGCTCAGTTGGTTAGAGCAGTCACCTGGATCGTAAAAGGTCTCGGGTTCAGTCCCAGCCCCAGGATGTAATACTTTTCTAGTTTACATATTTTTCTATGTAAAAAATTCATATTCTCAGGCGTAGACTGAACCCGCGACCTCTTACAGTCTGAATGACTGCTCTGACCATTGGAGCAACCGAGGACTCAGGATGACTCAGTGAATTTCCTTTAATCTGTCTGTATTTAATAGTTACAAGTGTTTTCTCTAGTTTAAATACTTTTGTTTTATTTTGAAAGATAATTAATATAATTATTTATTTTAAATTTATTGTGAAACCTTTTTTTTATCTTAATGGAATAACTCTTGGCCTTCATCTCACCTGATGGTAAGTGAAGATAAGGCCGACGATGGAAGCGTGCTACAGCCGGATTCCTCAACCACAGAGGAACTGGCTATCTTACCTCTGACTGCCGGAACACAACAATGCCGTTAACATTATTGCTATGGCGGAAGACTTAGGTAAGACGGTGGTAGCTAGCCAGGCGGACTTAGAAAAACCCTACCACCAACCAAGCAGAAAATTTCTGCCCCCTCGGGAATCGAACCCTGGACCTCTAGATCTGAGGCAGGTGGTCTCAACCACTAGACCACAGCGGTGGTTAAAACTTTATTTCACTATAAAAAATGTACAAATGGCGGACTTAACGCCTAGTGGCATTCTCTACCAGTCAACCAGGGGCTAAACAGAAAACTCTAAAAATGGTGCACAGCAATAAAAAAAATACAAAATTAAAAATTTTAAGTAGCCCCCGGCGTCATTAGTGATCTATCTAACACCATCTCATTGAGACTATTCATAAGAGCCCAAACACGCTATATCTGCTGTAATTTTCTGAAGAATTACGCATTTCACAGACTTTTTGATGGTACAGGTTCAGCTCAAGGATAGTATATCATGGGAATGGCACCAAAGTGACAGTACACCAAATTTCAAATCAATCAGATCAGTAAAAGTTAGTAAAACTATTATCATGTACAAAATGAGCTTATAGTCATCAAATGCCTAAACTGATCTTCATAAATTATAGCTAAGAACCATCGTAGTCACACAGCTTTCAAACAAAATAAACCGAAACAAAATCGGTCCTTCCGTTTAGGCGCTACGATGCCACAGACAGATACACAGACAGACAAGTCAAACTTATAACACCCGTCTTTTTTCGTCGGGGGTTAAAAAGGAAAATATTTTGAACAGACTAAACTAAGGAAAGTTAAAAAAGCTATACATACATATCAAATTTACTAAATATATAAATATAATATATACTATATAAATTAATACATAACTACATGCAGATAAAACATAGTAAAGTAATAGTAATAATGTTAAAATTAAAAACAGGTATAAAATGGTGTCGCGGCGTCTACGTGAAAAGGAACGCGCCGAACGGAAGACCCTCCTGATTGGCTACCGCGACCCTCCCCTACTTTAATTCAAATTCAAACTTACTTACCTCTCATACAACGTACCGATAACTTTCTCTCTAAAAACCATTGTACAAACTGCAAGTAAAAGCTATAACAGTCAGAAGATTTTCATTTCTCTCCGATCTGAAGACCTAAGCGTAACATTTTGGACCTTCGATTGCCGGATCTCAAGAGAAATACGCAAAAAGACAGCGGCCAGTTAGAAGAAAGCGAACGGCTGAGAAAACGCAGGGAGAATCGCATTGATGCTGATGATCAAGCCAAGAATAAAGCGCAAATAAGGTACGACCACCAGTTATCCTATCGTTTCCCGTCTTAGCCATTTCCTTAGCTAGCTTGTGTTTGGTACTGTGGTAAATAATCCGTTGTAGGTACTTAGTGATTGATACGCAGTGAGTTTTATCATTTTTGATCTAGTAGCGTGCCGTTGCTAGCACCAGCTACCACTGTATCAAAACAAATACTCCAACTTTCACTAGCCACCAAAATGTCGGTCGAGTCTAACAGTAAGTCCCGTTCAAAGTCCCCGTGTAAAATCACCGTAACGGACGACGATAGCACTAATCAGTTAATTCGCGATCTAGTCAAAAAACGTGCTATTGTCAAAGGGCGATTAACTAGATTTCGTAATTTTATCAATAATTTTGATCGTGAACAAATGTTAAGCTTCCAAACGAAGGTAGATTTGAAATTGCGAATTCAAGGAGCCGTTAGCCTTTATACTGAATTTAGCGATCTTCAAACCAAGCTAGAAGAATCAGTACTAGAAATAGACTTAGAAGAGCAATTTAATGAGCGCGAACAGTTTGAAGATTGCTATTACAGTGTGATGGCTCGAGCTGAGTGTATGCTGAATGGTGAAGGGAATGCTTCAAGTTCTAAGTCGTGTTCTAACGATTCAATCAAATTGCCTACCATTTCTGTGCCTACCTTTAATGGTTCGAGTGAGCAGTGGTTAGAATTTAGGGATACGTTTTTATCTCTAGTGCATAATTCCACTCAGATAAGTAGCATTCAAAAGTTTCATTATCTAAAGTCTTCGCTAAAGGGCAGCGCTGCACTGGTAATAGATTCGTTGGAATTTTGTGCTGATAACTATTCAGTTGCATGGGAGCTACTGCTGAACCGTTACAATAATTGCAGATTATTAGTGCACAACCACGTCAAAGCATTGTTTGGCATTCAGCCCTTGACCAAAGAGGAGCCAGATTCACTGCGAAATTTAATCGACACAATTCTAAAGAATCTACGTGCATTAAAAATCTTAGGTGAACCGGTTGCCGCCTGGGACACACTTATTATTTATATAGCTGTTACCAAATTAGATAAAGTTACAGAACGTGAATGGGAACAGTACAAAAATACAGTTTTTAAACAATCTGGCGACTCCAAGTCAAGACTGAAGGTAGACGTGCTTCTGTCGTTTCTTAAAGATAGGGCGGATATGCTGGAAACATTGCACGTATCTCACAGTAACATTAAAACTGACAACAAACGGCATTCACAAAACTATTATCCGAAAGTTCACTGCAATGTTTCCACTAATAAGGCACAAAATCACTTTAAGAAATCTTGTTTGTTCTGCAATAACGGCTACCATCAACTATACGCATGTCATATGTTTCTAAGCACTGATTTGGATACGAAAATTAAATATGTTAGCAATAATAAGCTATGCGAGAACTGTTTGCGCTCGGGTCATGTCGTTAGTGCGTGTAGATTCGGTCCGTGTAAGCACTGTGACAAGAAACATAACTCTTTGCTACACAAAGATAATGAAGCGCGCTCGCTGCCGGCTTCACGCGACTGCGAAAATAACAAACAGGTTTTAGCCATGCACTCCTCCCTCTCGGAGACTTCGCGGCGCCACTGTTTGCGTCCCGCTCCCACCTCTTCAGATACGCATGTAGAAGCGTGCCCGAATTACTCTAGTGTGCAACCGGTCTTGTTGTCAACTACGTTAGTCGAAGTAATTGATAAACATAATAATTATCACACGGCGCGCGCGCTTTTAGATTCGGGAAGCGAGCGTTGTTTTATTACGAGTTCTTTATGCGAAATATTACAATTACCTATGATACAGTCCACACAAGAAATTCGTGGTGTCAGTAACTCGATAACACAGTCTACGCAAATCTGTGAAATCGAAATTAAATCCTGCACGAACACATACGTCACGCGCATACAATGTTTTGTGTTACCACACATAACTTCTACGTTGCCTGGTATATCTGAACAAGACGCAAAGTTTGTTATGCCTGAGCACATTCAATTGGCGGACCCATTATTTTTTGAATCTCATAATATTGATATCTTAATAGGCGCTGATAAATTTTGGGATTTACTAATTAGTGGTAGAATGCGATTACCTAATGGTCCGTTCCTTCAGAATACGCGTTTAGGTTGGATAGTTTCGGGTCCCGTGTGTGTCAATATGCGTAGTACGGGACAGTTACGATGCAACTTATCTCAAAGCATATTAATAACGCAATCACATAAGTTGTGGGAGCTTGAGGAAGTGACAAAGCCATGTGAGACGCTAACTGATGATGAGAGGGCATGCGAAAATAATTTCGTAAAAACTACGACGCGTAAAAAAGACGGACGATTTTCTGTTAGCATACCTCTGAACTTATCACCACATGACTTAGGCGAATCGTATCCTCAAGCCCTGAAGTGCTTTATATCTTCCGGAAGGCGTCTTCAAAGTACTGAAAGATATGAAAAAATATACAGCGACTTCATACACGAGTATATAAACTTGGGTCACATGACGCGTGTTGATACATACGGAACCCCAAATTATGTACTGGCACATCTCGGTGTTTTCGGTGAACACAGCACAACTACAAAGCTGCGTGTGGTGTTCGACGCTAGTGCTAGTTCTAGTTCCAAGCGGTCCTCTAACGACCTTCAACTTGTGGGCCCTCCGATACAAAGCGATTTGTTAGATATTTTATTCATAATGCGACAATGCGATAATGCGATATACATAGCGTGTGCGGAGGCCGGAAAGGCGTATGGCGCAGTCTCGGCACCCTTCTTGGCCGTACGGTGTTTATTAAAACGACTATCGACGGATTGCCTGAATCGTGGCGCTAGGAAAGCGATTTCGAAAGATATTTCCTTAAAAGCCAAGTTTTCTAAGCGAACAATATTATCTTATGTTCCACAAATGTTCGACCCGTTAGACTTATTTAGTCCCACGATCATGATAGGCAAAGTATTGCTAAAAAAATTTGGTTACACACTGACGACGAGCTTCTGCGCAACGTCACAGCTGAATGGAACCGGTTTGCTAGCAATTTGTCTGCGCGTGAGTATGATATTCGTATTCCGCGACACGTTATAGGGCACAAGCCGACGAGTCTCGAGTTGCACATATTTACGGGCGTTTCTCAAAGGGCGAATGATGCTTATATTGATGTTCGTTTGATTCTAGGTTTGTGTAACGGATGTTGTGTAACCTGCAAAAGATTGTCAGGTGAAGCATTGCACCCGATCATGACGGATAACTTACCCAAGGAACGTTCGAGTCCTACTTATCCCTTTTTGTACTGTAGCGTAAATTATGCGGAACCGGTGCTCACTCTAAATCGTAAAGGCAGAGGCGCGAAAACGATTGATTCATTTATTTGCTTATTTACATGCTTCGTGACGTCACGCGCTGTACACTTAGAACTTATAAGTGACCTCAGAGACATACATTTTAGCTTTAGAGCGGTTCATTTCGCGGCGAGGAAAGGCAGCTGAAATTTACTCAGTCAATGGCAAAAACTTCGTTGGGGCAATAACAAATTTTTCAAAATTTTTATCTAATTGTCCAAAAGACATTTCTCAATACGCAATTAGTCAATCTATTAAACTCACATTCACTTCACATTACGCTCCTCATTTTGGTGTCTTTTGGGATGCAGCAGAGATGTCATGTGAACATCATTTAATGCGGGTTGTAGGGAGCGCGCATATAACCGTTGAAGAGTTTACCACAGTACTAACTCGAGTGGAGGCAACCCTTAATTCACAACCTCTTTCTCCTATATCCTCGCATCCTAATGACCGCCTACCCCTTATTCCTACGCATTTTCTGGTTGGTCGTTTCCGTAGAGAGCCAATTTTTAAAGATATGCGAGACCAACAAGTAAACCTTATTATACGTCACCACTACTGGTCTCAATGGGCGAAGGATTGCGTATCGGAGCTGCAAAGTAGATGCAAGTGGAAGGAAAATGTCGACTCACTGCAACCTGGCACTCTCATTGTTATCAAGGATGATAACCTACCTCCTCTAGAGTGGCGTTTAGGACGCATTGTTGGCACTGTACCTGGCCAGGATGGAGTCTCTCGAGTGGCGGACATACGCACAGCTGCTGGCAACGTCAGGCGGGCATTCTCAAAAATATGCCCTTTGTTTCAAGAGGACGCATCATCATAGGACATTGGAACCAACCTGGTGCTTCCAAGGCCGGGGGCATGTCGCGGCGTCTACGTGAAAAGGAACGCGCCGAACGGAAGACCCTCCTGATTGGCTACCGCGACCCTCCCCTACTTTAATTCAAATTCAAACTTACTTACCTCTCATACAACGTACCGATAACTTTCTCTCTAAAAACCATTGTACAAACTGCAAGTAAAAGCTATAACAGTCAGAAGATTTTCATTTCTCTCCGATCTGAAGACCTAAGCGTAACAAATGGTTAATAGGTTAACATACCTTTGTTAAATAATGAGTAGGATCATCAGTGGGTGTAGGCAGTGCAGCTACTGGCTGTATAACTGCTTCACTAGCTGCCTCCATATGCCTGTAGTTTCCAGAAGTCTGAAGTTTTAAAAAAAACACAATCTTAGTTAAATATCTTGACTACAAAAATCCTGGGGTGGGAACCGAACCTAAGCATCCAAGACTACAACAAATTTTAATATATTCATAAAATCATCTGCCGCTACCAGGCTTCGAGTCCAGGGCTTCTGGTTAGATGATTCAACAAGGTGACAAAAAAAAAAAATAGGTTGTCTCTTGAAAATAAGTAACTAACTAAATAGGTAATATCCAAGTGACTTACTGATTATTCTGAAGGGACATCGTGGAGGCCTGCTCACTGCTTGCAGTGCTTGCCAAGATATATCCCATTTTTGCGCCATTGCAATCAGGTTTCAAGATCATATATCTTCAGGAGTATTCTCTCCTGTATTGGTTCCTGTAAAATTTTAATGAATTAAAAAAATTTTCAAGAAGACTCCCATGAAGGTCTGTTGAATCGTTAAATATTCCATCTTTATCTAAAAAAATACCTAGCAACGACATAATGTGTATCTGTCTATCTTCTCAAAATTTATACTGGTTCCAAAAGTCAAATCAAATCAAAAATGTTTTATTAAAACCAGCTATTACATTTTAATAATATAAAATTATAACCCTAATCATTGGTAAGTATTCAATGTTTTATTTTCCATTGTTGTTTATAACACCTGTCTTTATTGTTCCCCAGGTCTCTGTTACTCCCACTACTAACACAAGTTGTCACATCGGTTCTACAAATTAACTACATCTGTACTACGTCCACGTTTTCACATGCTCGGTCAAAGCCCTGTGCTGGCAGAATTGTTATCATTTTGTAAGATAACACATTGCCACATAGAGAAGAAGATTCTATTTATATTACATTACAGCTATTACATTTTTTATTTTTGCTATTTATTATTCTATTACAGCTATTACATTTTTGAGGAGCTCGGTAGCGTAGTGGTTTGAGCGCTCTGGTTTAGATCACGAAAACAAAGCAACTTTCGCCATGGTTGGTCCCTGGATGGGTCAATCAAATTTATAATCTTGAGCTGCTTGGGAAGGCACGTTAAGCCGTTGGTCCCGGTTGTTACTGCAACCGCTTTAACCCACCAGCCTGCATTGGGCCAGCGTGGTGGTGTTATGGCCCAAACTCCTCATGTGTTTCTGCCATGTAGGAAGGCCTGTGCCCAGCAGTGGGACGTATATAGGCTGGTGATGATGATGATGATGATTACATTTTTGGTACAGTATCTCGACTTACTTGAAGTAGGGTATTGACATTTCTTATTTGATATATAAATAGCACATATAATTATGTGTTGGTAGACAATTAATATTTCAGAAGTAATAATTATATCTGCAAACGCTCCAACATATAAATTGATGCTAAATTGCTAAATTGTAACATCAAACTTTGGCAGTGGCCACCAAGAAGAACTAAATTCAATTCAGTTTCACAACAAAATACAAAAGCCAGATGCTCGATAAAGACCTTCATCTTGTCCTTGAAACACATGAGGAGTTTATGCCATAAGACCAAGCTAGCTAAATGCAGGTTGGTGGGTGGACTAAAGCAGTTCCAGTCTCAACTTGGAGCAATGGCATAAAGTGCCTTCCGAAGTACAGAAGAGCTTGAGATTCCAAATTTACTCTCCACCAGATAATATCTACAGATTCGACAGCCTGACTACGGTCGCAAATAGGTGTACGGTAACCACATACTTACCATAAGGTGGGCCCTGATAGTCAGCTACAATTAACAGACAATAGGTTTATATTTGTCTTATTAAGTCCCAGCTTCATACAAGCCTTCGAAAATTCGGCTATGTCCTGCAACCCCTTTATTACACATACACACAACCAATAATATTGCTAAATACATAAAAATCATGTCTAGAAAACATCTAAAAGTCGTTCTAGAAGTTTTACAAATACTTACTTATAGGAAATTAATTAGAAAAGATGTGGGTAGGTTTGAGTTCACAAGAATAGTTATTTGTATTGAACAAAACAATTTAACGCTTGTAATTGTTTCTCTAGGCCAACTTAACTGTTATTCGTTTTCATTTGGTATTTAAATCAAAAGATCCTACATGTACCTACTTTGAATTTCGTAAACGACTGCAAGTAAAATAATAAATATTGATAACAAATAACTTCAACACTCACCATTGTTTTTTGGTACCCTAAGTTGAGAAATTCAATAAAATTGCTTGCAAATATGAAGTGTAATTATGAGAAATTCTAGAATTTTGTTGCGATTTCAAAATGAAATAAAATAAAATTGAGAAAACGGAAACGGAAAAGAACTTACTTATTTTTCTTTTTTAAGTATTTTTTAGTTCATTCTTCTTGTAATGGGAAGACAAAGGGAACTAATGCCTATACTGCCATATCTTATGTATTTCTTTATTTATTGCATTTAACTGATGGTGTTACACGTTTCATAGCACCTTGGGAGAATTAGACGAGAAATATATGAAGACATTCTTCTTAAGATGCTATTTGATCAAGTCACAAAAAATAATCCACAAAAATAATCTCAACGTCTTTCACACCATAATCAATTTTATTCTAATAATCATCTAGTTGGGTAATACAAAAACTTGGTTTGAATTTCACCAATTGTATAACACAAAACTCTCTCCGACAGAATTTATAATTATGTATTAAAAATCTTGATTGACGGCACCAAATCCCGCCAAACACTCCTTTTTTTGGTTTTCTCCCCATAAAAGTAAAGACAAAGGGAACGAATGCTCATACAGCCATGTCTCAAGTATTTCTGTATTTTTTGAATTGAAATGCTGGTGTTACACATTTCAATGCATCTTGAGAGAATCTGACACGAAATATATGATAGTCTCCATAAGATGCTATTTGATGAGGTGGATAAGCACGAAAAAGTTCTCATAGTAAACGTCTTTCACACCATAATCACTTTTATTCTTATAATCTTTATACGTCTACACAAACACTTAGTTCATAAAACTACACCAATTTTATCACACAAAGTTCGCTCCTACACAATTTTTCATGTAATAAAAGTCTTGACTGACACAATGAAATCCGGCAAAACACCCTTTTTTGGCTAATTCTCCCTATAAACGGAAGGCAAAGGAAACTAATGCCCATACAGCCATGTCTTCGGTATTTCTTTATTTCTTCTTTCATTGCATTAAAATGCTGGCGTAACACATTTTAATGCTTCTTGGGAGTATTTGACATGAAATATATGATGACCTCCTAACTCCTTGGAGTTAGGTTGAAATAGGAGTTAGGTAGGATGAAATCTTTGATGATTGTCAAAATGGTTTTCGCAAGAAGCGCTCTACAGTTCTGGCAGTATATAAATATATACAGGAAATTCTCAAAGTACTTAATGATAAAAAATATGCAATTGGATTGTTTTTGGATATGACTAAAGCCTATGATAAAGTGCAATTCAATATATTATTAAATAAACTCTACGGAATAGGCATCCGTGGAGACTCATACAACTGGTTTAAATCTTATTTAAAAGACCGAGAACAATTTGTATACTTAGAATATTTCAACTATAGCTCCAAAGAAATTAAACATATTAGATCTAATTGTAAAATCACCAATGCTTCCATTCCGCAGGGAAGCGTGACTGGATGCTTGTTAGTTTTAATTTACATAAATTATCTCCCCAAGCTTACAAAGGAACCCTGCGTAATGTTTGCGGATGATGTATCACTCCTGACTTCTTGTCATAGTAATATCAACTTAAATAATAAACTGGAGTTGATACTTAACAAAATAAATAGTTGGATGAATGATCACAATTTAGAAATTAACTTCTCAAAAACAAAAATAATTACTTTCCACTCTCACCAAAAGAACCGTTTAAATTTTAATTTTACGTACAACAATATAAAATTAAATGTAGTTAATGAGTTTACGCTCCTAGGATTAGTCATAGACACAAACATAAATTGGAAAGCGCACATCCAAAAACTTAAAAGTAAAATTTCTAACTTTGTTAAGTTAAAAAATTGACAAATATACAAACGGCGCTAAATACATACTATGCGTACGCACATGCATGGCTGAGTTACGGAATCATCGTGTGGGGAAATAGTACGGACGCTCCTGATTTACTTATACTTCAAAAAAAAACTAATTCGAATAATATTTAATATAAAAAATACAGATAGTTGTAAGCCCTACTTTGTCAAGCATAAAATACTTACTCTTCCATGTTTGTATATATTGGAAATATGCAAATTTGTAAAAAAATACAAGGAGTTTTATAAAACGCGTGAACATAATGATAATAGATATATCTTACGACATAACGCCAATCTATTGTTTCCAACATCCCGCCTAAAGCTATATTCAGCAGGCCCTCAAATCATGTCCATCAAAATTTATAATAAATTGCCACAATCAATTAAAAATATACACAAGGAGCTCGACTTTGTAAAACAAATAAAACAACTATTGCTTGGCAAGCATTACTATAGCTTAAATGAATATTTAAATGATAATCTATAAAATAAAAATGATAAATCAACTACATTATAATTTTTAAATTTCTTCTATATTTACTCAAATATACTAGTACCTACATATTAATAAAATTTAATAAATAACACGATTATTCTAACAATTATAATTAACAATTTAATAATAATATTTTTGAAATAATAATAATAATAAAAAATGTGTAATATCATATTCTAAATAAGTGTTCCTCTCGCCTAAGTTGCCGTGCCCGACAGGGTCCATGGTGATCTTATTATAATAATGTAACACCTACTATACATTGTGGAGTGCATTATATATATTGAGTATTGAGTATTAAAAGTGTTCTGTGATGATGACAGTCACTTTATGTGACCACTTTCTTTGTGCTACTTGATGAGGTGGATAACCACAAAAAAGTTCTCATCGTATTTCACACCATAATCGCTTTTATTCTAATAATCTTTTAGTTGCACGTCAACACAAATACTTGAATAATAAAACTGCGCCACTTTTATAACTCAATGGTCGCTCCGACACAATTTTTAATTATTGTAATAAAAATCCTGACCGACGCCACAGCCGGAGAGTTCTACACAAAATATATGATGATAGTCACCATATGATGTTATTTGATGAGATAACCACGAAAAAATAATGAAGGTCTTTCACATCATAATCACTTTTATTCGCATAATCATTCAGTTGTATGTCAATACAAACACTTAGTTCATAAAACTACACCAATTTTATAACACAAAGTTCACTCACACAATTTTTTATTCATCATCATTATCATCGTATCAGCCGAGAGAACCACTGCTGGGCAGAGGCCTCTCCCAAGGATCTCCAAACCGATCGGCCCTGCACTGTCCTCATCAATCGGCTTCCCGCGACACTAACCATTGTAATAAAAATCTAGACTGACACCAACAAATTCCCCCCCCCCCCCCCCCCCCCTATTCTCATTTTATTCTCTTTCATTCTTGTTAATACCTCGATAGTGGTGATGGTAAAAATAAGTGGACTGTATAACTATTATAAAATAAAACGGTTTATTGCCAACAGCATACAATTAAGAACTTAAGTAAAGTTGGACCGATCGCTATGAAGCTAAGGTGTGGAGTAGTGACCCATTCCGTCACGCAGATCAGCTGGCCGCTCGCTCGCCCCCGCTCCTTCACACCGCGCCCCTCGGCAGTCGGTATCCTGTGGGCTAAGTCCGCGTGTGGACATTCATATTGGTAATTTGTATTAAGAAAATCAGAACGACAATATAATATTTTACAACATCGCGTAATTGTCTAATTACAACGTCGCGCTGCTAATTGCGGCAATGCTCGGGTCGCCTGAGGGCCTAGACAAGATGCCATTTGACAATCGCTACCGCTATCGCTAAATGGAAAATGTATGGGATTTGACATTTACAATCGAAAGTCATTCGAGAGCTTATGTCAAATCTCATACATTTTCCGCTTAGCGATTATCGAAAGGCATCTTGTCTAGGCCCTCTGATTGGTCGGCGTCTATGCCGCGATCGAGAGTTTGAGCGGGAGAGAGAGGAGTCGCCGAGTTAAGTTGTTTGTTACTCCGTCAGAGGGCGTAATCCACAGTCTTTACACAGACATACTCTTTCTAAACTGTGATCTACCCGTATAAAAAATGTACTCTTTGCTGTGATCCACAGCCTACTTAGAGATAGCGTAATCCGCGCTACAACCTGCAATAAATAACAAGGAAAAATCATTAAATCACCTGATGCAAGCAATATCAGATGATTTTTCCTGCAAAGGTGCGTAGTCATCGTAAGGCCTAAAGCAAGGTTTAGACTAGCAAGTTCTTGCTGCAAGTTTTGAGACGGCGCTATATGCACGAGCGAGTGGAAAATAATTGCCTCTCACTCTTACGTATATGTAGCTCTGCAAGAACTTGCTAGTATAAACCTAGCTTTAGATGAACTACCTTTCCCTTCAATACGAAATACAACGAACTGTTTCACGGCTGAAATAAAAAAGGAGGTGGTACTTACCCAATTCAGACGACCCTACTTATGGGCCTAAAAACTCCTAAATTTCCATCCGTACAAGAGAAGGAAACGGGTCCGGCCCGTACAGTCATATCTGATTTTTTTCTTAATATTACTTCAGGGTAGTTGACAACTATTTTTATTTCATAGATAAGAAGTATATTTTTTTCTTTTATACGGCAATCAAGCATACGGCCCACCTGATGGTAAGCGGTTACTATACTATAACCGGCGAACGACTATAACTCATAAAGAAATATTACAAAACAAGTATGTCGTGTGTCTAAAATCAATATGACGACCGGCTAGTCGAGTGGTCTGTACCCCTTGCTATACTGCTGCTCGATCAAGAGGTCCCGGGTTCGAATCCCGGTAGGGGCAAATGTTGGTATGATAAATACGAGCATTTTTTCACGAGTCATGGATGTTTATATGTTTATTTAGTATATTTATAATATTTATATACATATTATTATTAATATTAATCCGTTATCTAGTATCCATAACACAAGCTCTTAATGATGTTTACTTTGGGCTAGATAATAGGTGTGAGTGTATGAATATTATTATTATATTTTTACAGATATAATGGTATGTTCGATGTGTTTCAGCGCATCGTCTCCAAAAACGCTCCGTAGAGAATCTACGGAACAAGTGACGTCACATGTTCCTAAGTTACTAAGAAAGGTGTGAGCATACTGACAAAATTAATAATTACTATGAAATATGTATGTTTTTATTCCTTTGTAAAATATTAGTTGTTTATTTGATTTCAGCAATTTAATATCATATTTATTTGAAAAATTTTGGAAAAGGGAAAGATGATTTTTTAATTATTCGGTTTAAGTTCAACAATACTCCATATCTTTTAAATTTGATCTGTTTTTATGGGTAACAAGTAGCGTATATTTTCCGAATTTGTGAAAATTAGCGCCAGATTCAAACTTAGGCAACATCCCAATTTACCAATAAGGTATCAATTGTATCAACGTCCAACTGCTACTCTTGATGTGCTTGACTGTATCAGTTAACTGATTTTCAGTAATCTGTGGCTTAGTTTCGTGCAGTATTGAGAACTTGAGACCACCTAGCTGCGATCTAGAGGTGTGACTGTTGGCATAGGCCCTAATTCTGCAGAACACATGCTAAGATTAAATTTAATTTCAGTCTACCTCTTTCTCTCAATATGAATACGAAAAGGATAGCTGTCCTAAAATTTGACATTTAGAAACATGCATTCAATTTTCGACCTTATTGAACGTGATAAAATGCAGTGTTTATGAGGCACCTCCGTAAATGCCGTCTAAAATTGTCTATGGTTCGTATGAAATCTATCTAAATTTAGATGACAGCTCTAAACGAATTCTTGCTATCTCTTTCTTATTACATATTGTGAGAAAGAGATATACTGTACTTAAATTTAAACTTAGAGTGTGCCTCCAGAATTAGGCCCATAGGCCTTCTCCAGCTCATTCCAATACGCCCAATCTCTTGCTACGCTTGTCCAATATAGACCAGCAAGCAGCAAGGCTGAAGTCATCCTCCCACTTTTTCATAGGTCGACCCCTCTTGCCGCAAGAATTAAAAATGATCATCATCACCAGCCTATATACGTCCCACTGCTGGGTACAGGCTTTCCTACATGAGAGAAATACATGAGGAGCTTGGGCTGTAACACCACCACGCTGGCCTAATGCGAGATGGTGGGTTAAAGCGGTTGCATTAACAACCGGGACCAACGAAGCACGGAGGAGCTAGAGATTAGTTGAGTCACACCATTTTGTGTCGCACTGTTACCTAACGGGAAAAATATTCCCGATGAGTAACACCGTAACTCAATACCACTATTTTTTTCCCGTTGAGTAACAGTGTTACTAAACAGAACGATGTATTCCCGTTAAGTAACACCTTCTTGGGTAAAATCATTGTTCAAATGCGTATGTATGTAGCTGGATCATCCCCTGAAGTACCAGGCTACCATAAGTATATGAGAGGTTATTTATTGTACCCCTACGATTATTATATAAATAAAATAAGAGTATACTAAACATCTCCTACATAGATATGGTAGCCTGGTACTTCTTCAGGGGATGATCCACATACATACATACGGGAATAAAATAGTGGCATTGAGTTACGGTGTTACTCATCGGGAATATTATTCCCGTTGAGTAACAGTGTGACACAAAATGGTGTGACTCATCGGGAACAAAGGGATTTTTTTGGTGGACCCATCCCGGGATTGACCATGGCGAAAGTTGCTTTGTTTTCGTAAACGAAACCAGAGCGCTCAAACTACTCTCTCTATGTTCTGTGGCTCAAACCATTAGGCTACTGAACTCCTCAGAATAGATCCTCAATCAGAATATTCAAAAATAATTAAAAATATTTTGTGAAAAATCTCGACATTATTTATCATAGCATTCAAGTTATATTAGCTATCTTCTCCAAGCAACGAAGTTTGACTGTAAATTAGACCACATTGTGACATGAAGAAGCAGATTACTGGCGCCGAAAACCTGCTTCATTGTAACAATTGGAAATAAAGAAAGAAAACGATAAAAAAATATATGGTCCAGTATATGCGTCTCCTGATTTCCGGCCAGACGCCATTACCACTAATTTCTTCACCTCTTTCTTTCCTTTTCTAAAATTTTTATAGCAACGTTTATCTCACCACTCATTGAAATTAACACCTCTAGTGATCCGAAAGAATACTTTTACAAGTAAACTATTTTAATCACATTTTAATGTTTTAATGCACTTTACAAAAAAGAAAGAAAACGATGAAAAATTATATGCTCCAGGCGGGAATCGAACCAGCGTCTCCTGATTTTCGGCCAGATTGTTACAATAAAGTAGGCGTGTTAACGCATTACAAAAGATTAAAATGTGACCTGACTCATTATTTTATCAGCCTTACCGGAGTAAACAATTGATAAAAAACATTAGCAGAAACACTTATCCTTTTTCCCAATCAAAGATTTGCAGCAATCTTTCGGTCGCAGATAACAATATGCATCTCATATTAAAATATTCACACACAAAGCTGTGACCTATGTTTTTAAATTTTTTAAATTATAAATAAACGCATTAAAAGTTAAAAAAAACAAAATTAAGGTAAAGATGCAACTGAGAAGCACAAATAAAACAGCTGATTACTTTTAAATTTTATTTCTTATCATAAAGTTTCACATAGGTCTTGACAGTGGATCTGAACATATCTAGGTGTATTCATAAGGTACATAGTAACACTGCCTCTATAATAATTATAACTAATATATTAGAACATAACTACTAATAACTCGAGTGGACTAATGAGATTAGTTTGTATCACTAGTACCAATTTTAGTAAAAGTACTATGTTGCAAAAATAAGAAAAGGATATATACTTCATTTCATAAAACTTCATTTCAGAAACTTCGTGTACGCAAAAAATGCATAAAAATTAATGTTTTATGTATTTTTTGCGTTTTTTATGGGAAAAATTTAAAGAGTCTACAAAATATTAGCGCGGTCATCAAAAATAATAATTGGTGTACAAATTGTTAATATGTCGGTATTTTGATGACCAATTATATTTTTTGATGATCAATTATCTTTTTAAGGTTGGTTAGGTTAGGTTTGTACAGTGATAAGTTAAATACAAGCCTTTTTTAATTGAAAACATTAAAAAATGTATAGGATAAAATCATTTTTTTATAAAACAACAAGACTGGCAAGCAAGCATACGGCATACCCTGTAAAGTCGAGAGAAAGCCTTACTTTAATAGAATACGAAGGAGACGAGTCGGCTTCTCCCAACGTTACACTCTGTAAATGAACTCTAGCGACCTTATTTCACCAGGAACTCAACACTACAAAGAGCTGTAATTTACCTGCAATCTTCTTTCAGGTGCAGGTACTACCCCTTCAGGCGCTCAAAATAAAAACTAGTTGTATTAATGGTACAAACTATTCCCACTAGTACCATTGAATTTAGTGTCTGGTGGTGGACTAATTTTTGTTGACAACAATAGTGTACAGTCGACAGCACATCAAGCGTAACAGTTTGACCTTGAGACCGCCCTTACTGCGTTCGTAATAGAGGCGGCTTTCGTAGTGCAACTGTTACACTTGATGTGCTGTCGACTGTACAGTCGTATATTATTATATTATAAATAATTGATCAGCTATTTGCTTCACACTGTACCAATAATAAGTTATCCATTGAGGATTTGTTTGAAAGTACCTACTTAGGCGCGTCGCACACTGAGTCGAGTGAGGTAGGCGGCGGCACGAGGCACGGTCGAGGCGTGGTCTATGTGTATGTAGATAAGGCGCGGAAGGCTATTATTCCTTCTCGAATTCCAATTCATTCAGCATCACGAACACGTAATTATACATTGACTATCTATGTATTGCACATAGAAGTACAATCGACAGGCTTAATGCCATTCTCTGCCAATTAACTAGAGACAGAAAAAGAATAAGTATTGCAAAAATTAATATTTTATCTCAATGTAAAAGAAGTAGATATACATACAAAACATATGAATATACATGTACAAAACTCGTAATTACTCATAATTTATCTAATTAATTTTAAAACAAGAATATTATTTTGTCAAGTGGTGCTATACCTATGGAGGTATATGACAATTGAAACATCAAACAATTATTGTGTCTGGAATCTGATGCTTCACGGATTGGTGACAAAGTTAAAAAAAAAACAGCAAACGAGCAGCGTGAAAATACTTAAGACCCCTCGACCTCTTTATGCTTTGACCTTTGTGCCACTATTCCTAGTACATAAGGACATGACTCATTGATTCCCATAGACAACCTAATTGCGGTGCGAAGATAGCGCCTCGACGACCGCCCGCCTCGACAATTGTTTGAGTAAACGACGCCCCTTAGTGTATTTTCGGAAATTCTGACAGTTATACAAATTGAATATTTGTTTTTTTTGTCCACTGTACACACTCAATAATTAACAAAACCCCACCAGTTTTTTAAATTCGTTTTCATGGACCTGGGACAACACTTTAATGTCTAGTAATGTAATTGCAAAATACCTATGTTATAAGGAGTATTTCAATTCTTACATAAAGTCACTGAATCGGCTTATGTAAAAATACAATCTGAATAGACCAGTACTATGTAAGCTAACTGTATAAATGACATACATTATAATCTATCTATTTTTTTTATGGAGAACATACAGGCAAAAATAATGTTTTATCTTCCTAGTTTGTTTGCTTTTAGATTTGACAGTTGTAAAGCTTAACTAAGAACACATTTATAACAAACTTTTACATTGCACGTAAAATTAATTTATTTTTGTTGCCACAGCGATACGACAATGTTCTTTCGAACGGGGACTTTGTAGGATAATATTCGCCGCATCCCTGTGGCGAAAACGTTCATTTCTATACCAAATCAAAGTTATAGTGATTTATACATTATTCCAACTATAAGCTGATAATTGAGTCTTCGCTGACTCAATAATCAATCTAGTGTAGTTTGACTAAAGTTTAATTTCGTGTCCATTCTTTTGTCACTCGAAAACTAAAGATAAGTTATGCCTCTCTTTCTACTTCAATAACAAAGGGACAAAATGACTATAAAAATAGTCGCCGATTCTTACACTTTTATAATCGACATGTGCATTACATAAAGGCTTACAGCAATTGCTATAAAATGGCCATTTTGGACACGTCAAAATAAATGACGTCACTTATCTGTCACTGTCCTTTTCTGGTCGTTTGTTTGAAAGAGTTGCACTGCGCTTAAATTTAGCTTTAGTCAGTGCACAAGAATCGGCATCAACATAACTGATTTAGATCCTTAGTTAGTTCAATCACGAACTAAATATAGTGAGTTCTTTCGGCTACGAATTAAAACAAATCTATGGATACTTAAAAATAATAATTGCTCTTAACAAATAAAATAAAACAATCTTTTTATAACTATGAGTAAATAACAAAGCTTAACTTAGAAATTTGGGCACAATAAATTGTTTATTGTAAATTTTCACATTTATTTAAATATCAACGGAAAAGCGGCCTAGTTCAAGCAGACGACACGTGTTTGTATCGATAAAAAAGCAAGCGATCGACTAAAACAGCCTGTAACTTTGTTTTCTAAATAACAATGTCAATTTTTAACAAAATACTAGATTTTTAGGTGTGGCAACAATGGTGAGAGCGTTGGGGTCCGGTTATCTGTCAGTTGCCAGGACTGGTTTTATCGGGACTACTAGACGCTGCGCAGAGTACGAGCGTAGCAAAAACGCGTCTATTCGTTTAAAAAACTTCGTGTAATACACCCTTATATGGTTATTATTAATAACCACATAAATTATGTTTGTACGACGATGGTAGCTATATAAAAATTTTAAACATTTATTGTGCCCTGTTAACACGCGATTTAAATTGAAGTGTATTTATTGCATATTCTTTAAACTGTAGCTTTCTGACATATTATAACGCGGCCATAGGTAATGAATCTTTTTGAAGCAGTGGTAGAATTAAACGGAATTTGACGTCGCTGGCAACCCTATTTACTATTATGGTTTGTATTATAATTAGTGTACACGACGAATAAAAAACATAAGTGCCATATACATATAGTGTGAAATACTTAAGAAAAATTACCTTTTTGTTAATAGTTTATAGTTTAAAGTTTTTATTATTTTGTAATTAGTTTTAAGTTTTATTGAATAAAAGTATACAGCTGGATAGTTTATAGAGAGATAACATCATAAGATGTTATCTTTATTACCCGAGAGTAACATGCTAGGGCGACGCTATAAGCCCTCCTTCGCCATATCGTTCTCTCGCGAAGGAGGGCAATAGTTGCGATACCTAAGCGCGCCTATATAATAACGCAGTCTCTCTCGAACTAGGTCACACACTGATAGATACATTCTCTCTCTATGGAAATATCGTTATCGCTCTATTCGCCAAGCCAGCTCTTCCTAACAACCCTGCATTTTTATTTGAAGAACCTACCGATACTGGGCTACCTGGTGAGCATATTATTTGCAAGCCCGAGTCCCGTACATTTGCTGATCCACGTTCGAGCCGGATTATAGAAAATGCCAGTAACAAGAAGCGGGGCAGGAAGAGAACGCCCTTCCGATGAAGTACAGCCACCCATAGAAGAGAATATAGTTGAAGATGATCACTTCGCTGAACAGCCGCCGACGGAGCAGCCGGATTACCCGATCCGCCACCAAAGACCACCGGGCTCCCCGTCGGACGCGCAACAACAGCTGCCGAAGATAACTCTGAAAGAAAAATCGATCGTATCCGAACGCGCTCGTCGAATCTTTCGCGCTAAAGAGAAGATAGCGAAACTGAAGCTACAGTTGGCAGAGGCAAAGCTCGCCGCACTAGAGGCGGACGATTCCGAGGATGAAAACTCAATTTCGACAAAAGAATCCGAAGGTCAAGCAAGAGTGGCAGAGTGGTTAGAGAAGCTACCACGACCGACAAAAACATCCGAACAAATACCGAAAACCATCGAACAAACGACGATCAAACCGAAGCCGAAACTCGAAGAACAGAACATACAGCTATCCGAGTTAGCAGCAGCCATCGCCCTGGCAGCAAGACCGTCGCACTCAAACACCACACCGAAGTACATCGGAGAGCTAGCCATCTTCAACGGCTCTCATACAGAATGGCTCGCATTCAGGGCCGCATACTCGGAAACGTCTGAATATTTTTCCGACATAGAAAACACCGCGCGCTTAAGAAGAGCACTGAAAGGCAAAGCAAGAGAAGCAGTCAGCAGTCTCCTCATAACAAGCACAAGACCAACAGAAATAATGTCCGAATTAGAAACCCGATTCGGCCGCCCCGATACCATCGCACTCGCCGAAATAGACAGACTGCGCAACGTGCCACGTCCGACCGACAACCCCAGAGACATATGCCAGTTTGCCAGCAAAATAAGAAACAGTATAGCAACACTTCGAGCGCTGAACCGAACACACTACCTCTACAACCCAGAAGTAGTCAAACAAATCACCGAGAAACTTACACCGTCGCTGAGATATAGATGGTTCGACTTTTCCCGCGAACAACCGCAAGATGAACCAGACCTATTGCAACTATTCAGCTTCGTAACGAGAGAAGCAGACACTTGCGGAAAGTACGCCGAACCCGAACAAATCGTCACATCTTATCAAGAAGTACCACCGGCACGCAATACGTATAGAAACCGACCGCAACGCACACACACTACGAGTGATCACAGTGTCCGTCGCGAACATACTTGTCCAATATGTAAGCGAACGGGACACACGTCGGTTGCCGAATGCGAAAAGTTTAAAAAAGAAGATAGTAACGGTCGTTGGGAGCTTGCCAAACAACACCGACTTTGCTTCCGCTGCCTACACTTCAAGAACTTTACACACCGCTGTAAAACAAAGCCATGCGGAGAAGACAACTGTCAACGAACGCATCATTCGCTATTGCACTACACGCCATCGCAAGAAGAAAAGAAAGAGACAGAAACAGTATCAGTCGCTCACTCTCGACGCCGCTCACCACGAAGCTTCTTGAAGATCTTACCAGTACAAGTGGTTGGACCGAAAGCGACCGTCAACACCTACGCACTGCTCGACGACGGCTCTACCGTGACTCTCATCGACGCCGACGTCGCTATACAAGTCGGCGCCGGAGGGCCGGTCGAACCATTAAACATCGAAGCGATCGCCGGCACCGCAGTAAACAGATCAAACTCTCAGCGAGTCACGTTAACACTTCGAGGACAGAGTGAAGAGCACACAATCAAAGCAAGAACAATGCGAAACCTCAAGCTAGCACCGCAAGCAATCGACGCTCAAGACATACCTCAATACCGACACTTAGCAGACGTCGCCGAACTCGTTCAATACGATGAAGCCCAGCCAACAATATTGATCGGCCAAGACAACTGGGAACTGCTACTTGCTCAAGAAATACGCAGAGGAACGTCTCACCAGCCGGTAGCCTCACGCACACCGCTGGGATGGGTGCTACACGGCTCATCCACCCGTTGCTTGGGACACCACGTACACCATGTATACAGGGCGTACGAAACCGACGAGCGACTTGAAGACGCTATAAAGAAACACTTCTCACTTGAGTCGCTGATAGTACTACCGAAGACAACACGCGCCGACCCTGATGAACGTGCACTGAAAATACTTCGCGAAAACACGATAGCACTACCGGAAGGCGGCTACACTACTTCACTACTATGGAAAACTGAAGCAGTAACACTACCGAACAACTATGACTACGCTCTCACCCGACTATACAGTACAGAGAGGAAGATAGACAAGAATTCATCACTCAAACAAGAATACGAGAAACAAATCGAACAACTCATAGAGAAAAACTATGCAGAAGAAGTGGCGACCTTACCCACCACCGGCCGCACGTGGTACCTGCCTCATTTCCCCGTATTGCACCCGGCCAAACCAGGAAAAGTCCGACCTGTGTTTGACGCCGCCGCCAGAACGAAAGGAACAGCGCTGAACGATCACCTACTGTCAGGGCCCGACCTACTGAAGTCACTACCCGGGGTCTTGATGAGGTTCCGACAACATCGAGTGGCAGTCGCAGCCGACATTCAAGAGATGTTTCTTCGTATAAAAATACGCGAAGAAGACAGAGACGCGCTACGGTTCCTCTGGCGACCACACCGGCGGGAGGGTCCCCCCCGCGAGTATCGCATGAAGTCAGTTATATTCGGCGCCGCCAGTTCTCCGTGTACTGCGTTATACGTCAAAAATTATAATGCCGAAAAATACAGAGAAGAGTACCCTGACGCTGCCGACGCCATTATCCATCACCACTACATGGATGACTACCTCCAGAGCTTCAGAACCGAACAAGAAGCACTTCGCATAACACAAGAAGTACGCATCGTACATGAAAAGGCCAATTTTCACCTGAGAAAGTGGTCATCAAACAGCAATGAAATTAGAAAAATACATCGTAACGAAGAAACTACAGTTCGTGACGTCACGCTAGAACACAACGACACCGAGAAGATTTTGGGCCTCATATGGAACCCTATCGCAGACACTTTAAGCTTCAACTTGAACTTCACTCGAATACAAACATCGATCTCCGACGACGACCAAGTACCGACAAAACGAGAAGCTCTACGCACCGTAATGTCTCTGTTCGACCCGCTAGGACTAGCGTCGCCCGTCACAATACAAGCTAAACAACTATTACAAGAAGCTTGGCGACTTGGTACCGGGTGGGACGAACAGCTGCCCGCGCCGCTCTCAGAAAAGTGGACCGACTGGCTGCGCGAACTTAAGAAGCTAAGAGATGTCAACATACCTCGCTGTCACACTAACTACAGTCAAGCCAACAGAAGAGAACTACATACGTTCGTCGACGCTAGCCAGAGCGCCTACGCGGCCGCCGTATACTGGAAAACAGAAGAAAACGGCGAGAGTCACGTTACGCTCGCGGCCGCACGAGCCCGAGTCGCGCCACTCAAACTAACATCGATACCAAGATTAGAATTACAAGCCGCCGTGCTGGGCTGCCGTCTAGCCCACACCGTCGCCGAAGAGTATCAAATAAAACCCGACCGAAGATACTACTGGAGCGATTCAAGAACTGTGTTGGCGTGGTTACGCGCCGGCCCACGCGCCTTCAAAACTTTCGTCGCCCACCGCGTAGCCGAAATAGAAGAGGAAACACACGCAAACGAATGGCTATGGGTACCGACGCGCCACAACGTAGCCGACGACGCCACCAGAGGCGTCCCTCTCGACTTCAACGAAAAACACCGCTGGTTTACAGGGCCCGCTTTCCTATACAGCCCGCCCGAGCAATGGCCAGTTGAAAACAAAGACGAAAACATCGAGATAAGCGAAGAACGCATACATGTCGTTTGCAAACGCGACAATAAAATAGTGAATGCTCTACCGGACGTACGACGCTTCTCTTCATGGCTCCGCCTAATAAGAGCCTCAGCACGAGTACTTCAAACTATCGACATACTGCGCGAGTCAACAACGAAATCACATAGTGAAAATGTTCACTATAAAAGGACGCTTCAGAACAAAGAAAACGACCCCGAATGGAAAAGGACGCCTCATAATAGGGACGCTACGAAACCGACGCCGCGAACTGTGACACCGTCGAGACTCGAACCCAGACCTCTACAAGCAGAGTACATGATACGCGCTGAACAGCTGTGGACGCGCGCCTCGCAAGAAGAATCGTTCACCGAAGAAATAACTGCATTACGTAAACAAAACCAAGTACCTAAAGACAGCCGTTTACGACACTTAGCTGTGAAACTCGATATCGACTTCATTATCAAGCTGAAATCAAGAATAGCCGCCGCCGCAGAGATAACCGAACAACAGAAAAGCCCACCTGTGTTAGACGGCGACCACTTATACACTCGCCTCTACATAAGTTGGGTACATAAGAAGTTACATCACGGCGGCGTAGAAACAGTAATGAATGAAGTGAGACAACACTATTGGATACTACGAGCTCGGCCTACAGTAAGAAGCATCGTGAAACAATGTCAAGTTTGTCGACTTCGTCGCGCCGTCGCCTCTGTACCACCAACAGGGGACCACCCAGCGAGCCGCCTTGCACACCACCATAGGCCCTTCACACATACGGGCTTGGACTACTTCGGACCACTAAGTGTCACCGTGGGCCGACAACATCATAAACGATACGTGGCGTTGTTTACATGCTTAACAACGCGAGCCGTACACTTAGAACTCGCAGCATCGCTATCTACCGATTCAGCAATTCAAGCTTTACGACGCATGATGACGCGCCGGGGACGACCCACCGAGATCTGGTCCGACAATGGGACCAACTTACGTGGGGCCGACGCAGAGTTACAACGAGCCGCAATAAACGCGAGTCGTGAAGAGGCCGCGAACCGTTTCATACGCTGGCGCTACATAAGTCCCGGGGCGCCGTTCATGGGTGGTGCCTGGGAACGTTTAGTACGTTCAGTCAAGACAGCGCTGGCCACCACCTTACATGAGAAGCACCCACATGAAGAAACGCTTTCGACATTGTTATGTGAAGCCGAATACACCGTAAACAGTCGTCCGTTAACACACGTCTCTGTTGAAGATGAAGACGAAGAGGCCCTGACCCCCAACCACTTCTTGCTTGGGGGGTCAGGCAACCTGCAGCAGCCGGGGAGCTTCACTGACACCGACATCGCTAGCAAGCACCACTGGAAGCAAGCGCAACGCCTCGCCGATATATTTTGGACCAGGTGGCTGAAAGAGTACCTGCCGGACCTCCAATACCGGCGGGAGCCCTACGGCCACGGCGACCCGCTACGCATCGGCGACTTAGTCCTCGTCGCCGATTCCAACTTACCTCGCAACACATGGCCGCGGGGTAAAGTTATAGAAGTATACCCCGGGCGCGACGGTGTGACGCGAACAGCTGATATCAAGACAAAGAACGGCGTTTTAAGAAGGCCCACTAAGCGCTTAGTCGTACTTCCGACGACCCCCACTTACCAGGAGCCAGTCGTCGTGTCACCGGGAATAGCTGCAGCAACTAGTCCATCGCTGCACGGCGGGAGAAATGTACACGACGAATAAAAAACATAAGTGCCATATACATATAGTGTGAAATACTTAAGAAAAATTACCTTTTTGTTAATAGTTTATAGTTTAAAGTTTTTATTATTTTGTAATTAGTTTTAAGTTTTATTGAATAAAAGTATACAGCTGGATAGTTTATAGAGAGATAACATCATAAGATGTTATCTTTATTACCCGAGAGTAACATGCTAGGGCGACGCTATAAGCCCTCCTTCGCCATATCGTTCTCTCGCGAAGGAGGGCAATAGTTGCGATACCTAAGCGCGCCTATATAATAACGCAGTCTCTCTCGAACTAGGTCACACACTGATAGATACATTCTCTCTCTATGGAAATATCGTTATCGCTCTATTCGCCAAGCCAGCTCTTCCTAACAACCCTGCATTTTTATTTGAAGAACCTACCGATACTGGGCTACCTGGTGAGCATATTATTTGCAAGCCCGAGTCCCGTACAATTAGATACATATTATAGATCGCGTGCGCCTAAACTAACTTAATGCGAATGAAAATTTGGTATGTAACATCCAATAGGACAAGAATTACAATAGATTTTCAATTGAGAATAGTTTACAAGTGTTACTCGAGCTCCGTTTGACGATAAAACAGTCAATACGCTACGTATTTCATTCGTGATTGCGGTTTAAGGAGTCATGAGTGAAAAAGGTTACATACAGGTTTCATACTGGATCTTTTATATAGGCTGGTGCCGTCAATACGACAATAAATTATAACATGTGCTATATTAGTTCATAGAAATGGTTTGCCACTTTCAAAAACGTCTTATTCTGATAATTTTATGACATAATTAATGCAGCCAATGTAATATTATATTTTGGAAAGCTCCAAGCCATTTCTATAAACTAATATGGCCCATGTTTCAATTTTTAAAAAATAAAATCTTTATTTTCGTAAACAAAGCAGATAATTACAGGGATGTTGGAGGATCCTCTGTTAAGTAAAATAATAGTTGAAGTCGAGGACCCCGCTCCTTCGCAAGACATAAGTAACAATTTATCCACTAAATTTATTTTGATATATTACAAAATTGTCGTATTCATGGCACCACCAAGTACGAAATTGCCGTTTTGTATGAAGTATTTTGTGCAAACTGGAATTACCATACTATGTTTTTTGTATTTAACTGGCATTTGGCACGACTGATATTTTTTTAATTTTGTAGATATTTCAAAACAATCATTTTAATTAAATACAGTGATTTTTTTAAAAAATAATAGAAAGTAATTAAAATAAATCGAAACATTGAAATCGGCTACATATTCTAGTATAAATAAGCTTTAATTGAAACTCATTTTCAAGTAATAAATTTTAACAAAAATTAATAATTCGATTCGTAAAATCCTGATTGTATTACTGCACTATTAATATAAACTGTTAAATCGTAGTAATATATAAATCTATATAATGAATTTAAAAATATTTGGGAAAAAACAACATTGAAATACGAGGCAATTTCATATTTAAGGCGATACCTCGTCGGAACTAGCGACGCCACTTGATTTATATTAATTGTGGTGAATATAGAACATAATAAACAAAAACGCTTTAGTGAATGACTAAAGAATGCTATTTGTAATTTTTTGAGATGTGTTCGTTATAAGATATTCCTCTACATGTAAACTATTTTTTCATTATTGACGAAAGTGGCCACTTTTAACAATAATACAAAATTTGGTTACTTATACGTAGACACTTTATACAAGATACATCTTTAAAAATTACAAATACCGTTCTTTAGCAATTCTCTAAAGCGTTTTTGTTTATTATGTTCTAAATTCACCATAATTAATAACAATCAATTGGTGTCGCTAGTGTGCACGAGGTAGCCCCTTAAAGACCTATTTACTTTCACCATTTCAAGACACTGATCAATTGAAAAATCGTGTTAAATACGTCTGCAGTGGATAGAAAAGAACAGAACAGAACAAATAGAATGATATTCTATTGTATTCTATATGTTATTGTTATCTATACTCACTGACAACCTTGAGTCAGTATACGTTGTGGGGTCAAACTATCCCGAACGGCAAATGAGCAGGGCAGGATTCTGTGTCCAAATGTATAACTTGGTTAACTTAACTTCTTTTAACCGGTCTTTTATCAGACTTGAATTAAATGAAATAAAACTCATTAAAATTTAGATTGAGATGGGGTGGGTAAGCTGGAAGCTCATAAGGGGAGATTTTTTTTGAATCATTACGAAATCTTTAAGATTTCTTTTCAAAACTAAAACAAGGTGTAATGTAACACTTGCCAATGAAATAAAATATATTTCTTTATTCAGAAATCTATACCTACGATACGTAAGATAGTTTTTATGTTGATTGGAAATAATAGCCTTTGTTTTCATGGATGAATTACATTGTTTGAATTTGGTATCTCTATTACAGATTATCACGTATAAAAATTAGAAAATATGTATTTCTGTTTTTTATTAGGTTACAGTATTAACGGATTCTGCAAGCCTTCCAAAATTTTCTATTGTTTCTCTAAAATCTGTTTAAATTTAAGTGACTTGATAATTTTTCTAAACAAATCAACCGCCTTTAAAGGGCCTATTATTACTCATAAATTGAAAGAATTTTTAATGTTATTTAAATTAATATTGATTTTCAATAATATACATTCGCTGATAGTTACCGCTTGTCCCATATTCCAATCTATAGAGGCTTCATTGATACTATTTAAAAAATATTTTATAGAAGTGACTTTTGAGACACGAGTGATAGTAATCTTTCACCCATAGTCTCGATTTTTATGTCAGTATGTGCAAAATATGCACTTAAAAATTACATAAAATTGTATTTTTGGAAGTGATGAATTTAAAAAGTTTTGTGAATGAATAAATACAACGTATTATAGGAGAGACCCAGAACCTATCAACTGAACAAAAACGCAGGAACTAGTGTATGTATAAATATAGTTACTTTTTATATATGTATCTACAATTTATATTTATATAACTTATGTTAACTTGACGGTTTTCATCGATTCGAACTGATTATTTTATTATAATACAAGTATAGTCTATACTAATTCTATGTTTATACATTAAATTGATATATTTTTTATTATATTTATACTTACAGTGAATTTAGTTATTTAATATATTATAGTTATATGATTTTTAAACTATCTATAGTGCTTAATGGAAATGTGTGGGACTGTTACACTAAATAATAAATATATAATTTAGTCAGTGTCCGATTCGGTCAAATAGAAACGTCGGATTAGTGACATCAATACGCAATTTACTTGAAAATAGTCAGCATCAAAAAGATATAAGCGATTTTTACGTCAAATAAATATAAGAGACAGAATATACAGCATGATCCAAAGAACATTATTACATCGTTTCTTTGTCGTACTTCACGAAATCGGAATTCTTTGCCAGCACATGAGTTCCTTCCTATAACATGGGTTCCTTTAACCCGTCAAGCAGGAGACAGACACAATTGATTATTCCATTCTCATCGCCGCCCGGTGGTATATCGCCGCTTGACAGATTACAAGAGGCGTGAAAAAGCATCTTTTGGGGTGGCAAGGTGGAGGCGGCTAGAGCAGTGTCTGAACTGCACTAGCCGTCTTCGCATATGGACTCTTCTTACCGCTTCACATCAGGTGGTGTTGTCATTTGTCATGCTTTGTATAAAAAAAATTAGGACATCAAACATTTTTGGAATAATCTGGAATATCCTGATGTATCCTATACACCTGTATATCATTATGCTGCTGACCTCAATACGTATCAATATTCGAATAAGACTCATTGCTCGCGATGGCAATTTTATTTTCAACCTTATCTAGACCGGGAGAGTAGATAAGTTCTTTAATTCTTAAGCCGTCGTTATTACGTTTAATTCAAACATATCATGCAAGGACTGAATATGCACTGGTGAAAAATTAATTCAAAAAATTGTAAAATTTGTAAAAAATACATTAAGTAAACTTAATTCATCAATTTTTTTCGATTGAATGACCTTGATTACGATAGGAGGTCAATGACCTGTGAACAGGGCCGGATTCTGTTTGATTTATTCAAATATTTCATATTTAGAACGCTTACACACTGAGCGACGTTGCCGGCTACGTGTCCAAACAATTTATGTTAAAATGTTTGAAGTAAACTCACTTAGCTACGGATAAGTAAAATGATAAAAAAGGTGTCTTTGATAATTGAAATCACTTTTTTTATAGTGTATAAATTTATCAGAATTAAAGAATTAATTAAAATCTGTTAAATATTCTTAGTTTTTGATTTTAACATTATTATAAATGTTTAACATTATTATGTTAAACATTATTATAAACATTATTATAAATTATTCTATTTTAATTACTAAGTAAAATCTGTTAAATCAAACAAAAGGCTTTTTAAAAATAATCTATACCTCACGCTGCCTTTTTATCAAACGAAACGCAGCTCCGGAGTGCTGCCATAAAGGACCAAGGTTGTTAGGGAAGAAACATTCATTCATTCATTAAGGAAGAATTCTAACCAAATAATGACTTAAATTAGACATTACTTAGCAAGTAGGTATTGTGATACTCGGGCGACCTAGCGACGCTTAGCCAAGTCGCCAGTATTTTGCGTACAAGTTACGCAACCCTTACACAATGGCTAACTGCCCCCTTATTCTCAACTGTCAGATCACGGATTCGATTCGAAAAGTCACATGCCGTCTCGCTTTACCGCACCGCGATAAAAGTGACAGGTGTAGAGTTTAGAAAATTCGAATATTTTCCGACAGTTGAGAATAAGGAGGCTGGTCGCCCAAAGAGGACAGTTGTTCCGCTGGCTAGTAATAGCAACTTCATTTGACTACGGTCGGTAGCCAGAGTTAGCTATGAAGCCAGCAACATCTCCACGGCGTCCCAGTGTGTTAGTGCCCTTAGGTTTTATGAATATTTTTTATGCCGGATTCCTTTTAAGCATGGCCAAAATGGGCCTAATTCTGGCGAACACATGCTATGATTAAATTTAAGTTCAGTCTACCTCTTTCTCTCAATATGAATACGAAAAGGATCGCTGTCATAAAATTTGACATTTAGAAACATGCATTCAATTTTCGACCTTATTGAACGTGATAAAATGCAGTGTTAAGGAGGCACCTCCGTACATGCCGTCTAAAATTGTCTATGGTTCGTATGAAATCTATCTAAATTTAGATGACAGCTCTAAACGAATTCTTGCTATCTCATTCTTATTACATATTGTGAGAAAGAGATATACTGTACTTAAATTTAAACTTAGAGTGTGCCTCCAGAATTAGGCCCACTGTTGATCATGTGAATGTGAACAACATTAACTATGAGAACAACTGTGAAATCACGAAAGACCGTTTTACCGCCTCTGTGGTCTAGTGGTTGAGACCACCCACCTCAGATCCGGGGTCCGGGGTTCGATTCCTGTGGGGGCAGAAATTTCTGCTCGGCTTGGTTGGTGGTAGAGCTTTTCTAAGTCCGCCTGGCTAGCTATTACCAATATTACCATCTTACTTAAGTCTGCCGCCTCAACAATAATGTTAACAGCATTGTTGTGTTCCGGCAGTTAGAGGTAAGATAGCCAGTTCCTCTGTGGTTGAGGAATCCGGGTGTAGCTCGCTTCCATCGTCGGCCTTATCTTCACTTACCATCAGGTAAGATGAAGGTCAAGAGTTACCCCGTTAAGGTTAAAAAAAAGATATCAGCTGTTTAATAATAGATTTCTTTCGTGATTTCACAGTTGGTCTTAATAGTGACAGTTATTCATATTCATGGGTAGAACTCATTGTGTTTTAAAAATGTATGGACGTTTAGTTGACTTCTATGTCGCCCGCCATATTGAATAACGGTAAAATATATAAAAAGAAATAACTTTTGTGCAAACAAACTATGCATGAAAACGACGTATTCGTATTTTTCGCCGATTCTGGACATTTTTCTTGATTTTTTGGTTTCAGCATCTGTTTTCGTACTTGATTAAAAACGAACCCCGGTATATCACATTGGAATATGCTCAGTAAACATTTATAGAACCGTAATCAAGAAACTCTATTTCATAAAAAAAAACATAAATATTATCAACGTAATAAGATCCATATTGATTAGCACACCTTATAACAGTTTTAGCCTATTCAAACCAGGCTACCTATATTTGAAGAGACAGCATTGCCTATTCGTTACCGAACCGGGAGATACAAACAGATTAAATATAAATAGCATATAATTTGGTCTTCTAATTGCTTAAATATTTATCGTACTCACTTAATATTTACACTAACTTTTATAAACGAATAAAAATAATAATTAAAAACATAATTTCTCAGTCATTAATTTTTTAACTCTATTTAACACTAATAAATATATAACAGTGATATATAAATAAAATAAACAAAACATTTTTATGTAGCGAGCATTGAAACTATTTGAAACACAAGTCTGTCTGACATGGACTATAATGGTCAATAGTTTAACTCATACCCCCTTACAAAACGCGGACTAAAGTTAGGCCTGGTCTAAAAATGATGCTGTCACTTATATTTGTTAAAAGAAAGACAGTGACGGCATCAGTTTTAGACCATTACTAACTCTGGTCCGCGTTTTATAATAACTGGTTGTGTTCAGAGGTTGAAATCCTAGGGCGTTCCTCTAACTCTCTATATATCTAGTTTAAATATTAAGAAAATATTGATATTGACCATAACAGAAAAATACACATTTTTATTTTATGTACAGTCAACAATATCAATCGTGACAATTTAACATTGAGACCGCCCTTATTTATTCATAATAGAGGCGGCTTTCCTAGTGCAACTGTTACAATTGATGTGCTGTCGTCTGTATCTATATTTTATGCATGTAATTGCTCTGACAGTTCATGAGTTTCAAATGTTTTATTACGAAATCATAAGTGATTACTTAGAGTCAATATTGTAACGTATTTTGTGATCGTTTCTTATTTTCGAAACGAAATTTCCTATGCAAGTTATTAACATAATTTTCTAAAAATATCTGTCTAATAAATTAAAGGAAAACATTTTAATTTAGTAGCGAATATATTGTAAAATATAATAAGTTCACTACATCTTATACTTATACAACTATACACGGGAATACTTGTTATATAACTAAGTGAAAAATTTGTTGTTCGAGTTTTCTTTGCTTATGAGAATACCACTAAATACTAGTGTAATGACTAATCTATATATATATTATATATTTATTTAATATTTGTCTAAAATTTAATGTCCATCTGAATATTTCTTTGTTAATGTTAATAACCGACACACAACGAGAAATATGTTACAAATATCAGTTTATAAATTACATTTTGTTATACAAAGTAAACATTCAATAGTTTCATCTTTGTCATGTTGCAAGTAGATGACAAGGATAACATTATTATTTATAGGAATTTCCAATAGGACCTGTCGGGACAATCTATAGTGGGCCTTAGTAATTGATACTAGGGGAGTTCTATTAAACAAAGGGGGTATATTTCAAAAATCCTTTCCAAACTTATAACTTTTCTGAGCGATATGAAAGAGAAAGAATAGCGTTTCACTTTAAATATTATGCCCACTGTCCCAGATTATTATGTCCCACTATAGAAATGAGAATGTTACTTTATTGGAAAACGTGTCCCAATATGATTAACATTAGTGTCACTTTAATAGAATTGTCCAGTTTTAATAGGATTGTCCCACTTTAATAGATTTCTACAGTCCCACTTATCTGTACATAGCAGAACTGTCCCACTATAATACAGGGTGTTAGGGGGCCGCTCTAGATAACAAGATGGCAGTGCTGGTCATCCTAAGCACGTCTTGATGAAACAGAATCAACTGTTTCATACAAATTGTAATATCTACACGACCTATTTGTATGGAACAGCTGATTTTTTCTCGCGATTTCAAATTTATTTTTTAGCAAGTCGTGTTTAGGATGACCAGCCCCCTTATTCTCAACTGTCGGATCACGGATTCGATTCGAAAAGTCACATGCCGTCTCGCTTTGACGTATAGCGATAAAAAGTGACAGGTATAGAGTTTCCGAAATTCGAATACTTTCCGACAGTTGAGAATAAGGGGACAGTACGGCCACCTGCCTTCGTTTTCGAGAGCATCCCCCTAACACCCTGTATTGTCCCACTTGGCCCACTTCTAGAATTGTCCCACTTTAACACAGGCGATGATTTTTCAAGGTCATTGTACCTGTCCCATAGTTCCAAGTGTCCCGCTAGTGCGGTCACGCGTCGTCGCGTTTGTCGCGTTTAGCTGCGACAATCGTGAGGTCCGGTCGCGTTCGCATTAGCGCGGTGGGGGACGCCGGCTCCGAGCGGAGCGTATCCAAACTGGCCACCCGAATCGTTGGCCATTTACCACCTGGGTGAAATAGGGTGAGTTAATAATCTATTAGGGATCTTTAAGGCACTTGATTTCTCATTTAAGTCATTAAAGTCACTTGCATGTAAAGTAATAACTGAACAGACGCCACGGGACATCGTTTTTCTTTTAATAATTCAAACAGTTATTATAAAGGCTGCTATTTATTTATTTATTTATTTATTCTTTATTGCACAAAATAAAGTACAAATGGCGGACTTAATGCTATACAGCATTCTCTCCCAGTCGACCAGTAAGGGGGTAAAGATATACAATATCGGTGCAATGAAAATTTATGATTAAGAAATTAAAATAATAATAATAACGCTCTAAAAAAATTTAAAACAGTGAATAAAAATAATATACAATACATTCTAATACCATACATAGATAATAATACCAAAAAATATATACAAAAAAAAATAAACTTACAATCCTACATATATATAATATAATAATAATAAGATGTCAGGCGTTAAGAGAGCTGAGATAATGGTCACGCACTAGTCCCTTGAACGCCAATTTATTAGGAGCCTTCCGTACGTTCAGCGGCAGGTCATTCCAAAGACGAATAGCTGTCAGCGTGAATGAATTTGATACGAAGCCGGAGTGATGGAGAGGAACTTCGAGAATAAGGTTGCTAGAAGAGCGTAGGTTAAGAAGGTGAGAAGAACCCAGAAATTGAAATCTGGATTTCAGATAGTCTGGGGCAAATGGATCGAAAAGTATACTAAAAAGTGTACAAACAACTCTCAGGTTTCTACGCTTACGAATAGGAAGCCATTTGAGTTGCTTGCGATACTGAGTTATATTATTTCATACGAATGTCTTGAAATTAACAAATGCATAAAATATTTTTGAAAGTGGCAAACCATTTCTAAGAACTAACATAGCCCATGTTTCAATATATTGTCATATTGACGGCACCAACCTGAATATTTATAAAATAAAATAATTTCAATTTTTTTCTACAGTTCATTATACATACAGGCTGAATTTTTCATGAGGGCATGGATGGCCCTATTACGAATATATGAGAAATAGCGAATAAGAGTCTCGGGCCTGCTGCCGAAACTGCATCATTGGATTATTTAAAATCAAAATTTCTAGTCAGGAATCAAACCAGATGATTTCGAAAAAAAAAACACACTGTATTATTACACGATTTCATAGTGTCGCTAGTAAGGAATGAATTATGGGAAGTAATAACCGGCAAACTAAAAAAAGAGTTCATTTTTAACATAATACTATTTATTTATGAATTTGTTTGACATTGGTTGCTTCTATTAATGTTATCTAATAATAATGTAATGGTTAATAATCATGTAATGCAAGTATGTTTAATGTGATTTGTAATGTAGGTATTGCATAGTTTCTTTATAATATTTTATTGTTGCTTTTTTATATGTCCATTTTCTTCAATCAATAATTTTGCCTAAATTCACTAATGCCTTGAGAAGGTAAATTTGTAATCAGTTTTTTACCACCTACTTTGAATCATTGTTACAAATTTTTACGTGAATAAATGAATATGAATATGAATATTTTATTTTTCTTACTTTACTTAACCCTAATTAATCCTAACTGATTAATTGTTCGAAATGATGGCCATTGTCTTCAATAGGTATAGCATTTCATGTATCCAGCATTGCATTATTGATTCTGTTTAGAATCTTTAACGAAGATCGTTAAATATTGTAATTCTAAGTAGAATCAAAAATATTGTAATTCTGAATGCAGTACAATCCTTGAGATGGCAACTCCAGCTATGTATTGAAAACAATGATGGCCATCATTCTGAACAAATAATCAGTCAAGGTGTAATAAGAAGGTAGGCAACGTAAGAAAAATAAATAATTATTTTTTGAAAAATAAGCTCTTGTTTAAGTTTCCATACATCGTTACTTCCCAGAATTCGTTACTTACTATCGACACTATCGAATGGTGTAATATCCTTAATTCCTCACTCCTTACTAATATTATATTATAATATTATAAATGCGAAAGTAACTCTGTCTGTCTGCGTGTTACGCAATCACGCCTAAACTACTGAACCGATTGAAATGAAATTTGGTACAGAGATAGCCTAGAGTCTAAGAAAGGACATAGGCTATTTTTTAATGCAAAAAAGCGCTGTAAGAGGTTGAAATAGGGGATGAAAGTTTGTATGGAAAAAGTCAATATTCTACGCGGACGAAGTCGCGGGCACAGCTAGTATAGGATATGTGTTTTTTTCAAAATCACAGGGTCCGATTCCCTCCTTCCAATACTTTTCTCTATTCCTTATAGTTTCGGATTTGGCCATCCACGCCCACTTGGAAAATTCATCTTGTATACGATATGTATCGCCTACTCGTAACGTAGAGGAGCTCGGTGGCGTATTGGTTTGAACGCTCTGGTTTCGATACAAAGAACAAAGCAACTTTCGCCATGGTCGATCCTGGGATGGGTCAATGACCCATAAGACCTGTTGTACCACATTTGAAGCAAATAAAGTTTTTTTTTATACAACTAGATGACAAACAAGCTGACGGCCCTGATGGTAAGCGGTTACTGCCGCCTATACACCTGCAATAACAAGGGAAAATTACTTGATATTGCAGATGCGTTGTCTTCCTGAGACCTAAGATGAAATGCCGTCCATGTCCAGTAATTACACTGGTTACTTTCCCTTCAATCCGAAACACAGCGAACTGTTTCACGGCTGAAATAAGAAAGGCGGTGGTACCTACCCAGACGACCCTGCATACGGGTCTACCACCTAGTAACCGCTTTAACTGCTCATGTGTTTCTCCCATGAAGGAAGGGATGCCCAGCAGTGGGACGTATACTTACTGGCCGCAGTACTGGTGGAGGTGGCGGGGGTGGTCGCCACGGATTCCGCTGCCGTGATGACTGTCGCCGGTATAGGGTCCTCGTCTATCAAACTACCGATCACAATTTTCCTTGATTTTAGCTGAAATGTAATAAAAAAGTCAGTATATCGTCGGTGGGCAAGACTGCGTAAGAGCAGTTTGCAATATCGCGTATGTGCTTTTTGTTTATTTGCAGGATGGAAGAGAAAAGATAATATCTTGGATATTTCTACACATTTCTTTGACTGAGCTTGTTTGGGGTTTCTCTGGGTGTTGTTTAAGGCGATACCTCGTCGACACTAGCGACACCACTTGATTTATATTAATTGTGGTGAATATAGAACATAATAAACAAAAAAGCTTTAGAGAATGATTAAAGAATGGTATTTGTAATTTTTTTGACATGTGCTCGGTATAAGATATTCCTCTACATGTAACCTATTCTTTCAAAGCGGCCACTTTTAACAATAATAAAAAATTTGGTTACTTATAGGTAGACAATTTATACGAGATACATCTTTAAAAATTATAAATACCGTTCTTTAGCAATTCTCTAAGGCGTTTTTGTTTATTATGTTCTAAATTCACCATAGTTAAAAACTATCAATTGGTGTCGCTAGTGTGCGCGAGGTGTCCCCTTAATGAGAATCTAGTATAAGCGAATCAGCGCTAACAGCCCGCAGGCGCGATTATACTGTTCTTACGCGGTCTGACACGCCCACCGACTATACAAATAAAATGATTATTCACAGCGGCTCACTGAAAGCGTTAAGTTGCGAACAAGTTACGTCACAAACGTGACATGTATTGGCGTTTTGGAGCGCAATGTGTATGTAACGAAATTTAAGACAAGACTTTTAAAAACTTAGCCGTATTAAAAAAGTAATGATAACTATTTCGGGGTATACTAAGTACCTACAAACGATATGAAACATTTTGCAAAAGTGATTTTCCAAAAATGTATGGAGACCAGGTCTATGTAGACTATACTGAAAAATAGGTAAAAATATGCTGGACAGTGCTCAATTGTCCGTTTTCTTTTTATTTGCTTTGTTTCGTGGTACAAAACAAGAATGTTTATAGAAAAAACTGCAACACAGCCAAGAATTCATCAAAGGGCCTACGTCACTTTGGTGACGTTTAGTTGACTTCTGTCTCCCGACATATTGCCATACTAAGTAACTATGAAATTGGCCCAAAAAAAACAACTTTTTAACCGATTAAAAAAAAGGCGGTAACCTCCTCCTTTTTTGAAGTCATTTTTACTGGTTTATTTATGTTTGAAGAACTTTCGACTAGTGAACCGATATTGATGATTATTTTTGTGTTCGATGCGGAATAGTTGCCATTGGGTATTTTTTACAAACAAAATATGCATTAAAACGAATTATTTGTATGTTTTTCCCGGATTCAGGTTTTTCATGATTTTTGAGATAATGTACATATACTTGGCCGGTTAGAAAACATCTCGTTTAAAGAAGCGATATTATTATACTTTAACAATATTGTAAAATATTGTTTATTTATTTTTGTTTCTCGAAAACAGGATTTTTTTTTATTTACAACTAGATGAAAAGCAAGCTGACAGCCCACCTGACGGTAAGCGGTTACCGCCGCCTATAGACACCTGCAACAACAAGGACAAAATCACTTGGTATTGCAGGTGCGTTGTCATCCTGAGGCCTAAGATGAAATGCCGTCCATGCCCAGTAATTACACTGGCTACCTTTCCCTTCAATCCGCAGCACAGCGAACTGTTTCATGGCTGAAACAAGAATGGCGGTGGTACCTACCCAGACGACCCTACATATGGGCCTACCACCTAGTAATAGTATGCGTTAGTTGTTAATGGGCCTAATTCTGAAGACACACTCTAAGTGTAAATTTAAGTTCAGTATATCTCTTTCTCGCTTTATGTAATTGAAAAAAGATAGCAAGAACTCGTTTAGAGCTGTCAATAGGGTAGTTGACAACTTTTTTTTTTATTTCTTATATGAGAAGTTGAGAAGAGACTCCTAAAGAAATATAATAAATCATTATTTTTAAATTTTCTAAACAGTACAACTTCAATAATATTCCATATCTTTTAAGTTTGAACTGTTTTCATGGGTAATCGTAGCGTATATTTTCCGAATTTGTGAAAAATAGCGCCAGATTCAGACTTAGGCAACATCCCAATTAAATTTAGACAGATTTCAAAGGAACCATAGACAGTTAGACGGCATGTACGGAGATGCCTTCTAAACACTCCATTTTATCACGTATCAATGTCAAATCTTAGAACAGCCTTTTTTTCGTATTCACATTGAGGGAAAGAGATGCACTGAACTTAAATTTAGACTTAGCATGTGTTCTCCAGAATTAGGGCCAATATCTCAAATTTCACTGGGTTTGAAAGCACTCACCTTGTCAACGCCTGGGCTTAGTATCTTGCGAGTTTTCGAAGGAGTGTTGGTTATGATCGTTCCGGCGCTGTATGTACGCTGGACCTTCAGCGAAGAGTCCACCTCGATCGGTATAGGGTCGAACTCTAAAAAGAACATTTTTTTTAAAAAAACAGATATACAGAGGTCGGTGCCGTCAATAAGACGATAAATTAAAACATGGGCTATGTTAGTTCATAAAAATGGTTTGCCAGTTGGCCAGTTTTAAAAATATCTTATTCAATTGATAATTTCATGACGTTTCTATGACATAATGCAGCAAATGGGCCTCATTCTGAAGACACACTCTACGTTTAAATTTAAGAACAGTATATCTCTTTCTCGCAATATGTAAAAGAAAAAAGATAGCAATAATTTGTTTAGAGCTGTCAACTAAATTTAGACAGATTTCAAAGGAAACATACATAATTTTCGACGGCATGTACGGAGGTACCTCCTAAACACTGCATTTTATCACGTTCAATAAGGTCGAAAATTGAACGCACGTTGCTAAAAGTCAAATCATATGATAGCTATCTTTTTCGTATTCATATTGAGAGAAAGAAATGCACTGAACTTAAATTTAAACTTAGCATGTGTTCTCCAGAATTAGGGCCAATGTTTTTGAAAGTAACAAACCATTTCTATGAACTAATATAGCCCATGTTTTAATTTATTGTCGTATTGACGGCACCAACCTGTATATTGAAAGAATAGAGAAAAAATATTTCGTACAATTATTTTAAAAAATACTTCATGTAACATAAAATATTCAATATTTCGCTCTTATTTTATAAAATTCTTGTTTTGAAAAGTTCAAAATATCAACCTCCACATTATAATGCGGATAAAGAATTATTCATATACAGGGTGGTGCCGTCAATACGACAATAAATTAAAACATGGGCTATATTAGTTCATAGAAATGGTTTGCCACTTTCAAAAACATCGGATTCGTTTGATAATTTCATGACATTTATATGAAATAATATTACATTGTCTGCATTATTTCATAGAAATGTCATGAAATTATCAAATGAATAAGATGTATTTAAAAGTTGCATAACATGTCTATGAACTAATATAGCCCATGTTTTAATTTATTTTTTAGTCTTGTCATCACCAGCCTGTATATTTATCCTGTGTTCAAGACTGAGAGAAAATATAAAAGGTTTTATTCCAAATTTTTAGCCCGATTGGTCCTTCGTGCCGGATGTTGCCTATCTCTGCAGAAGTCTGTGGCTTATGCCTAACCTAACCTGCCGTTTAGCGCTAATATCGTCTACTGACTTAAATTGCCTTACAAAATATTTAGGGCCATCCATAAATAACGTCACATCACAAACAAGGTCGCCATAGTGAAGAAAACAAAATGATGAATATTGTCGTCTTATTTCTTTATAATAGCAATGGTAAACTATTTCGAAAAAAAAAAACAAAAACAATTTAAGCGCACTCAAAAAAACATTCTTGGTTGAAAATATGAAATGAGACTTTTCATAAATGTCAATATGACATTAGTCAACTTTTTAACAACGTTTTTGCGGCTATGGCCTATGCACTTTGGGGCACTTTTATGACTCGTTGCCGTTTTATACAAGAATTATGTCATTTCGTTATTTTTTGGCAATAAAATAAAAGAGCTTTGTGTTATTTAATGGAAATCATGTTATTCAGTACATCATTGTCTACAATCTCAAATGGTGCTCATGAGCTGGCCCAAAACGTTACCCTCTCTAGTGTGACGTCACATATCTTGCAATCTTACATCTAGAAATTTTTCAAAATTCGTATTTAATACTTAGATTACATTTTGAAATATGACGTTTGTAGACCCTTCTCACCCTTTGTCACATAATATCACTCTTCGACCGCCTCCCTCCCTTGTGACGTCATTTGGATGGTCCTTTGTCCTTCGTGCCGGATCTTACCTTTCTCTAGAACTAAGTCTGTGGTCAGGTACGCGGCGAGGTTGTTAACGCCTACGCCAAGAGCCAGGGACGCCGCTTCTAATGAGATCTCGCCGCGTTGTAGGCGATCTAATACTTCTGAGGGGCCTTTTGCTTGCCAGAAGTCACGGGCAGTTCTGTATAAAGATAAAAAACTTTATTTAAACAAAACAATAGGTAGCGTATACTGATATTAAACTGAAAACGGCAGACAAGCCCCCTTGCACCTAAAGTGGAGTGTTTCATGTCATATTAAGTACCTATTTATGCCTAAATAGTTATCATAATTGAAAATAATGTATGTATCTTCCCTATCAAAGGAGATGTTTCATATCCGGCCAGGTATAAATAAATAAATATTCATACACTCACACCTATTATCTAGCTTAAAGTAAGCATCATTAAGAGCTTGTTTTATGGATTGTAGATACCGGAGAAATAATGATAATAATATGTCAGTAAATATTAGAAATATACTAAATAAACATATAAACATCCATGACTCGTAAACAAATACTCGCACTCATCATACATACATTTTCTCCTACCGGGATTCGAACCCGGGGCCTCATGACCGAGTAGTCTGTATAGCAAGGGGGACAGACCTCTCGGCCACCTGTCGTCGAACGTATATGTTCACTATCTCAAAAATCAGGAAAAATCTCCCGAATCCGGGAATAATACTAATAATTCGATTTCATGCATAGTCAGTTTGTAGAAAAGTTGAAATTTTTCATCGATTTCACGGTTTTTCAATATGGCGGGCGACATAGAAGTCAACTAAACGTCAACAAAGTGACATAGGCGCCATGATGAATATTTGACTGTGTTGCAGTTTTTATACAAAAATTCTTGCTTTATACCACGCAACAAAGCAAATAAAAAGAAAACGGACAATTGAGCACTGTGCTGCATATTTTTCAGTATACTGTAGGTACATAGACCTGGCCGGGACCCCATACATTTTTGGAACATCTATTTTCGCTCCAAAACGCCATTACATGTGACGTGACCAAACACTGATAGATTGGTAATTAAAATATAATAAAACTAGAAAAATTTCACGTCCTGAGGCAGGAATCGACCCCGCGACCTTTCGCAATCCGGGCGACTGCTCTGACCACTGAGCCACCCAGGACTTGGGATATCCCTGTGAAATTCTTCTAGTCTATCTGTATTTGCGTTTATGAGCTAACGTCCACCCTACAATGTCGAAATATTCTATTTCAACATCCGAAACAAGTATTTTTACAAATACCGACGATTCGGTTAAGTTGGGGCAGTGCTTTCAAATATTCTTAATTTTTGATTTTAACATTATCTATTATAAATGTTTGAAAAATTACTTAGTAATTAAAATATAATAAATCTAGAAAAATTTCACGTCCTGAGGCAGGAATCGAGGACTGATAGGTTGCTATGGTGATTAAGATGCGTTTCCTTTTGACGGCGTCTGATGCTAACAACAAGTGACGTCATACACTGAGATTGGTGTTCGTTGTCACGTTATTAAATATTATTTCATGATCATTGCCAGCCTATTTACATCCCACTGCTGGGCACAGGCTTTCATACATGAGGAGTTTATGCCATAGCACCACCAGGCTGACCCAATGCGGGTTGGTGGGTTAAAGCGGTTGCAGCAACAGCCGGGACCAACGGCTTAGCGTGCACGACGAAGCACGGAGGAGCGAGAGATAACATTTTTTTTTGACCCATCCCGGGATTGACCATGGCGAAAGTTGCTTTGTTTTCGTAATGAAAACAAGAGCGCTCAAACCACACTGCCGAGCTCCACTACACCGAAATAGTTATCATAATTAAAAATTCTGTTCGAAATTTTGCTCCAAAACGCTAATAATTTCATGACATATGTATGAAATAATTAACATTGGCTGCATTATATCATAGGAATGTCATGAAGTTATCAAATGAATAAGATGTTTTGAAAGTTGCAAAACATTTCTATGAACGAATATAGCCCATTCATTGTTGTTATAGCGTTAATTAATTAATCCAGATAGTCAGCAGAGGGCACAGGTGATGGAGACCATCAGAATCGAAGAAATAACTCGTTATATCAAAATAGATACACTTACCTCGCTCGCCTCCTGCTTTGGAGCCCAGCAAAGTTCCCTTGGTTTGGCACCCTGTATGAGTGTCCAGGATGTTATAAATATGCGGCATTTGCGATATCTTTTGCGAGCACTTAAGTCTCCAGAGAATTTTTTTAAAAATTGAAAGAAAATACAAGACACAAATGCAACGGCTGCGTAGCAAGGACTCGATCATGGAACCAACTTCAGTTGCATGACACGACGCTCAATGCACTCTTGTCAAAGCGCGCGAAGTTTAAACCACATGAGGGCCGTATTGGTCGGGTACACAAAGCCAAAACTCTCAACAAGGATAGCAAACATAGGCTTTTAGCATACCTAATTAATACAACGAGTATTCTGTTTATTAAGGTCAGCCACCTTTAAATGGCGTAACCCATTGCGTATTGTCATCACCTTACTGTATATGAAATTAAAAGATAGTTGGAAACAAGCCTATTCTCCTCCTTTTTTGTATTTGGTTAAAAAGAACATAAATTTTACCTGTAAGGCCTGTTAATGCATCCGAACACGTCTCTGTACCGCCCATACAGCGTCCCATAGCTCACTCCTAAGATCTCTGCCGCTTGTTTCATCTCCAATTCCTTCATGCGGACAGCCTCCATTACCTGCGTGGGCAAAATAATAAAAATAACCATATACTCACACCTATTATCTAGCCCGAAGTAAGCATCAAGGATCATGATTGTAGAAATATAGACAATACTTAAAATATGGATGTATGACCAGACCCTTTGCCATCCCTTTTGTAGAAAAAAATGAAATAAAAGGGTGTTTGGCGGGATTTTGTGGTGTCAGTCAAGATTTTTATTACAATAATTAAAAATTGTGTCGGAGTGAACTTTGTGTTATAAAAGTGTTTGTGTTGATGTGCAACTAAAAGATTATTAGAATAAAATTCCATATTGTTTAAAAGGCGATAAGAACTTTTTGTCGTTATCCACCTTATCAAATCATCATATGGAGACTGTCATCATATACTTCGCGTCAAATTCTCCAAACGTGCATTGAAATGTGTAACACCACCATTTCAATGCAATAAAATAAGAAATAAAGAATACTAAAGAGCTACGTATGGGCATTAGTTACCTTTGCCTTCCCTTTATAGGGAGAAAGAACCAAAAAAAAATGAAATAAAAGTAATATAGGTTTTTAGCGGGATTTGCCGGTGTCAGTGAAGATTTTTACTACCTACATTAATTACAAAATTGTGTCTGAGCGAACATTGTGTTATAAAATTGGTGTAGTTTTGACGTGTTAATGTTGATGTGCAATCGGAAGAAAATTTTAATAAAGTGACTTTGACGTGAAAGACGTTTAGAATTTTATCGTGGTTATCGACCTCATCAAAGTAGCATCACGAAGACTGTCATCATATATTTTTTGCTGAAATCACCCAATGCATTGAAATGTGTTATATTCAATGCAAAATTAAAGAAAATAGTTATGACATGGTTGTATGGGCATTAGTTCCCCTTGCTTTCTCTGTAATAGAACTTAAATAAAAATGTAAAAAGGAGGTGTTTGGCGGGATTTTGTGGTGTAAGTCAAGATTTTTATTACAATAATTAAAAATTGTGTCGGAGCGAACTTCGTGTTATAAAAGTGGTGTAGTTTTATAAACCGACCCACGTATTCATAAAAACAAGTGAAGTTATAAGAGGCTTATAAAGTGTTTTGTTTCTCTGATTCATATGGGAAAGATAAAAGATAAAACATATTATAGCAGTGTTTTATGTTAAATAGGTTTATTGAGCGTATATGAATATGGGCGTGTTTGACGTACAACTAAAAGATTATTAGTATAAATGTGATTATGGTGTGAAATACGATGAGAACTTTTTTGTGGTTATCCTCCTCATCAAGTAGCATCATATAGAGACTGTCATCGTATATTTCACGTGAAATACTCCTAAGATGCATTGAAATGTGTAACACCAGCATTTATTCATTGTTATCACCATCAATGCAATAAATGAAGAAATAAAGAAATACTGAAGACATGGCTGTATGGGCGTTAGTTCCCTTTGCCTTCCTATTACAGGAAGAATGAATTAAAAAATACGTAAAAAGGTGTTTGGCGCGTTTTAATGGCGTCGGTCATGATTTTTATTTTAATCATTAAAAATTGTGTCGGAGCGAACTTTGTGTTATAAAAGTGGTGTTGTTTTAAATACAAAGTGTTTGTGATGACGTGCAACTAAAAGAATAAAAGTGATTACGGTGTGAAATACGATGAGAACTTTTTTGTGGTTATCCACCTCATCAAGTAGCACATATAGAGACTGTCATCATATATTTCGCGTCAAATACTCCCAAGATGCATTGAAATGTGTAACACCAGCATTTCAATGCAATAAATAAATAAATAAATAATACTAAAGACATGGCTGTATGGGCATTAGTTTCCTTTGTCGTCACTTTATAGGAAAATTCACAAAAATAACGTAAAAAAGGGCATGAGAAGGATCACTTTCAGAAGATTTTTTCTATAGAGAAAATTAAAACTGTTTCGAGTAAGTTGTAAAATACTATATCGCTTAGTCAACTTTGACTTAATTACAACAACATTAGCCGAAGAAATAGGATTAACCCGTCAAGTATCAGATTTCAGACACAATTTATTTTTAAATTGACGCAGACCTCCAGAGGTATAACGCCATTTGACAGATTAAATCCTTATTATCAACGTTGGACACTCGTGCGGTAGAGCCTTGAGGAAATAAATGAAAATGAAAATGGAAATATCTTTATTCAATTAGGTCCCCCAAGAAGCAGTTTCGAATCGTCAAAAATCTATCACATTAAATAAAATAACTAACAATGTCATAATGTTTGTCTCTCTGTCTTGTGTGTATTTACGTAAGCTAAATAACAATGTTATAATGTCAGTCTGTCTATCGGTCTGTCTGTCTGAATTTACACCGGTTCCAAAAGTTGAACTACCGAGAAGATTTCGGCCACAACCCCGTCAAACAAATAAATTCTATGATGGTGATATTTACCCTTTTGACGTAATGCTCCTCCCAGAACTGTGGCCGTCGGCCGTGCTGCAAGTAATCGGGCAGCTTCACCACGTCCGGGAACCGAGGGTCTGAGGCAGACTTGTTGCTTGACACTGTGCCTACATAGAAAAAACATAATATCAAACAAGTCAATATCACAAATGTTGTACTTAAAAACATAAATAAACTATATAGCTGTCCCGGCAAACGTTGATTTGCCAATAAAAACAAATTGTCCAAAAAAAATAGATAGCCGATTTTCACACCTACTGAATATACATACTAGAATACATACATACATGCATACTAGCATACTGAATATAAATTTACTAGGTGGTATAGTGGCCTTTCTTATTTCAGCCATGAAACAGTTCGCTGTGTTTCGGATTGAAGGGAAAGGTAGCCAGTGTGATTACTGGGCATGGACGGCATTTCATCTTAGGCCTCGGGATGACAACGCACCTGCAATATCAAGTGATTTTTCCTTGTTATTGCAGGTCTATAGGCGGCGGTAACCGCTTACTATCAGGTAAGCCGTTAGCTTGTTTGTCATCTAGTTGTATACATAAAAAAACACAAAATTTCATGAAAATCGGTCAAGCCGTTTCGGAGGAGTATGATAACTAAATTTGTAGCAAGAGAATTTTATATATTAGAGATTACTTCATCATCACCAGCGAATATACGTCCCACTGCTGGGCACAGGCCTTCCTACATGGGAGCAACACATGAGGATTTTGGGCCATAACACCACTACGCCGGCTCTATGCGTGTTTATGGGTTAAACCGGTAGCAGACACAACCAGGACCAACGGCTTAACGTGGCTTCCGAAGCATGAGATTTTCGAGATTTTGATTGACCCATCCCGGGACCGATCATGGCGAAAGTTGCCTTGTTTTCGTAATCGAAGTATAAGTACAATTAGTGTGGCGTAGGGGTTTGAAAAACAAAGTTTCATCATGGTCGCTCCCGGGAAGCGTCGATCCCATCAACCTTTCCATGGCCTGTCGTAACCGTTCTGTAGACTGTAATGCAGGTTGCCTCACGGAGACCTTCTTGACCCCCCCCCCCCCCCCCCCTAATTATAATCTTTCGCCATGTCCTTATGGTCCGTCTCCCTCGTCTGACGATAGCGGAGCCTGGCCCAGTGCATCATCGGGACCACATTAGCATCCGCCACAACAAACTCCCATTGCGCGAGTTTGCGCACTCCTGGCATACCATCCGGCGATGTTTCGAGTGGGTTTAGTAAGCGACCACCAGAGCAGCCCGATGCGAAGTGCGTTTTTTTTCTCACCTTAACGGGGTAACTCTAGGCCTTCATCTCACCTGATGGTAAGTGAAGATAAGGCCGACGATGAAGCGAGTTACACCCGGATTCCTCAACCACAGAGGAACTGGCAATCTTACCTCTAACTGCCGGAACACAACAATGCTGTTAACATTATTGTTATGGCGGCAGACTTAGGTAAGATGGTGGTAGCTAGCCAGGCGGACTTAGAAAAGCCCTACCACCAACCAAACTAAGCAAAAAATTTCTGCCCGCACGCAATCGAACCTCTAGATCTGAGGCAGGTGAACCACTAGACCACAAAGGCGGTTGGCCGTTTTTGTGGTGCCACGCCCCAGAAGAAGGAGGCACAGATGACAGATACAGATTTGTAGGGAGCAAAGAATCAGCGCGGGAGGGGAAAGAGCCCAAGCAAGTACCATCACGCTCTCCCGTTATTCAGTCCGTATGGTTCAAGGTCGGCAGGATCATGGGTTGGTGGGCCTCTCCCCCGTCTGGGGCGGATATACACGTAACGCCTTTAGAGTCGAATGAAATGATATTATATGATATATCTTTATTCAAATAGCCTCCCAAGAATAACTATCGAATCGTCAAAAACCACATTTGTATGTATCACAAAAAAATATATTAACTAATAAGGTCATAGTGTCTGTCTGTCACGCATGTCTAAATTAACGTTAACTAACAATGTCATAATGTCTGTCGTGTCTGAATTATTCCCAGGTCACCCTTGCTACACGAAGTGGTACCGCTGACTCCCATTCTCTCAATCTACTCCCATTCTCTCACTCCTCCGTGCTTCGGAAGGCACGTTAAGCCGTTGGTCCCGGTTGTTACTGCAGCCGATTTGACCCAACAATACGCATGGCCGGCTGGTGGTGTTATGGGTGAAACACATGAGTAGTTTGGGCTCACGAACAACTTTGAGACTCTGAAATTGCCTCGAGACATTGCGTCGCTTAGCGCCTTTTATCGGCTTTATAACGGAGAGTGCTCTAAAGAGCTTTTCGACCTTATCCCACCTTCCCCCTTCCTTCTCAGGACCACGCATGCCGATCTTCGGAGTCATCCATTCACTGTCTCCACCTCAACATCACGCACAAAGAAATTTAGTGCCTCGTTTCTTTGTCGTACTTTGAAATTGCGTCGAGACATTGCGTCGCTTAGCGCCTTTTATCGGCTTTATAACGGAGAGTGCTCTAAAGAGCTTTTCGACCTTATCCCACCTTCCCCCTTCCTTCTCAGGAGCCCGCGTGCCGGTCTTCGGAGTCATCCATTCACTGTCTCCACCTCAACATCGCGCACAAAGAAATTTAGTGCCTCGTTTCTTTGTCGTACTTTGAAATTGCGTCGAGACATTGCGTCGCTTAGGCCTTTTATCGGCTTTATAACGGAGAGTGCTCTAAAGAGCTTTTCGACCTTATCCCACCTTCCCCCTTCCTTCTCAGGAGCCCGCGTGCCGGTCTTCGGAGTCATCCATTCACTGTCTCCACCTCAACATCACGCACAAAGAAATTTAGTGCCTCGTTTCTTTGTCGTACTTACAGAACTTGGAATTCTTTGCCAGCACATGTGTTCCCTCCTTCCTATAACATGGGGTCCTTCAAGAGAGGCGTGAAAAAGCACCTTTTGGGCCGGCAAGGTGGAGGCGGCTAGTGCAATGTCTATTATGCACTAGCTGTCTCCGCATATGGACTCTCCTTACCGCTTCACATCAAGTGGTGTTGGGTCCATTGCCGTGTTTTGTATAAAAAAACTACAGGGCGACCTCGCCGCCTGTTCGCCCCGCCACGTACCCGCACCACGGCCCTGGCACATCAAGCTGAATGCGATATATATGAGGATGGATGAAAAAATATTTTATATATTATAGTACTCTAATGTTTTGCGAGAAGAATGAATGTGAGTCCACTTGTATTTTACTTGTAATTTTATTTTCATGTTATACTCAATTTCTTTAATTGCAAATGTACAAAAGGTAATATTACATATTTTACAAGATCATTATGGACCCTGTTAGGCACGCAATTAGCTGTAGAAGATTATTTTTACTATCTGTGTTTGATTCTACAACTTTTTTTACAAATTAATGTAATTGGCATGTTCGTTTTAATTAAAAATAAATAAATAAATCTAGGAAAGCCTGTGTCCAGCAGTAGGATGTAAGATGAAAAATTTTCTTATTTATATACTCACTTTTCGAAAACAGTGAGGGCAGTTCTAGTTTCATGACTTCCGTTCTGTCCGCTGTGGAGGTGGAAGACGAGGCGGCCGCGGACACCACAGACGCCGCACCGCCAGCACTGTCGTTTGATTCCTCATCTGTTTATAATAAAATTGTAACAATTTACTAGGTGGTAGGCCCGTATGTAGGGTCGTCTGGGAAGGTACCACCGGATTTATAATTACAGCCGTGAAACAGTTCGCTGTGTTTCGGATTGAAGGGAAAGGTAGGCAGTGTAATTACTGGGCATGGACGGCATTTCCTCTTAGGCCTCAGGATGACAACAAACCTGCAATATCAAGTGATTTTTCCTTGTTATTACAGGTGTCTATAGGCGGCGGTAACCGCTTACCATCAGGTGGGCCGTCAGCTTTTTTGTCATCTAGTTGTATTAAAAAAAAAACATTCCAAAACGAAAACATAAAGAAAGAAAACCATGAAAAATTGTATGAAGTCTGACCAGACACGATTCCTACTACGCTACCAGAGCACTGTAACCTACCAATTACCTCACCGCTTTGTACTCTTTAGTAAGCGATAAACGCACAAAATCAAAACATAAAATGTGATTAATAAAATTATGTTAATAATTGTTCATTGCAGTAACTACGCATTTCAATAACTACGTTTGAATACGCGCTATTTTTCACAAATTCTGAAAATACGCGCTTTATACCCATAAAAATTTAAATTGTAAAAACAACTCAAACTTAAAAGTTATGGAAAATTTTGGAAGTTGTACGGTTTAGAAACTTTATAAAAATGTGCAATACTGCGAGATTAGTTCACTCGTTCGGGTGAGATGAAATTACATAAAATTATATTTGGAGTAATTGTTAATTTAAGGCCTAAAATAGGATATATATTAATATAATATTTGGGGAAACGGGACAGATATACAAAAAGCTTTCATATCCCAAAAAAAGTGCATCCGTGCGATATGTAATATTGCACCGGATATCTCCTGTAAACCACACTTCGGAAAATTAAATATATTACCATTACCTTGTTTATACATACTGGAAGTAAGTACATTTGTTAAACAACACTACCACAGGCTTACTAAGGCAGAGGACGTAACAAAAAGAAGTTGTAGATTTCCAAATAAAATTATATTAAATACCCTTCCAAAAACAAAACGTTTCCAACGGAACGCACCGACAATGTCAATAAATATATTTAATAAAATACCGGAACATATAAAACAGTTGCCTTTTAACAAATTCAAAACCGCTCTTCGTAAATGGCTTTTGAAAAATTCTTTTTATAGTGTTGACGAATTTATGAAGTATGACAAATAGATTATAGAACATGGACTGATCAATTATTTTATATGTATTTTTTCCCCTTTTACCAACTGACTCGAGATTGTAAATCTAATTATTTTATATTGAATACCTATCGTTGTTTTTATGTAGAATATTTGAATAATAATTAAATGTAGAATAGATGTATCATTAAATTTTGACGCAACGTAATTAGGTATTATATAAATTTGCATGCTATTATTGATAATGGCTAAATAGGTTTAAGATCACACACTGAAATTGTAAACATCTTGTAAATTACCCTATTTATCGCAAATAAAGAATTTGATTGATTGATTGATATAGTCAGATACCTGGGCAATTGTCTCCGTCGACTCGCCTCATATGTATAAAGAAGCCAACATGGGGCTCATCGGACCCCCTAAGTCCTTTATGTAATACTATAGTAATATAACTGCGTTGTTTTCGTCGACTCGTATGTAGAAAGTAAAAAAAGAAGCTATCATGGGGCTCATTGGACCCTTTATTAAGACGTACATATAAAACGTTTTCAATATAACAGCGTATGTGGGAAGGAACCGATGTGGGGCTCAGTGTAGAGGTATAGCAGGGGGCTGCTTAGACCTATATGTATTACATTAGTAATATAATTGCGCTGTTGTATCCGTCGACTCTAAGCCTTGCATGTAGAAAGAAGCCAACATGGGGCACATTGGACCCCCTGTTAAGTACTATAGTAATATACCTGCGCTGTTGTCTCCGTCGACTCTTAGCCTCGTATGTAGGAAGGAACCGATGTCTGCAGGCGCGTCGGCCCACTCGTCGTCAGAGGCCTCGCGGGACCACCCGCCGGAGCCCCATCCTACCACGCGTTCTGCCGTTATATCCTAAAGCAAAAAAGGAGATGGTAATCTTTTGGGACAGCCCACCATTACAGATTGTATACAGGGGAGATATTCGATATTGGTACTTGAAAGCCCCCCACGATAAATTATATATTATTCGAAAGCCTATGCTCAGAGAATCTTAAAAATATACCCCTTTTTAATTTTTATATCCTAGCAATTTTAGAGTAATTTTGAAAAAAGTATGCAAAAAATCTAACCTTTGTATGCAAGTTTATTTGATGTAAAATAGATTAAAATCCATATTATTAGTCAGAAACAATACCAGAAACCGACTTGCCGCGTTCCTTTAGCCCTTTTTTTTATAAAAAAAAAATTGCAAAGGCTGAACCAAATTGAACCCATGCATAATTAGAAATAAACAGTTGACAAGACAAGGCATGATATTGACGTTTAGTCCTTTGTCTGACATGTGTCACTGTTTTTAAATCGATTTTTATATCTCTGGGTAACGATTTTTTAGCCAGAATTAGATGCATTTTTTTGTTTTTAAACAGGGATTTTAAACTATAGTTTTTGTTGCATAATATTGCTAAGAATATACTCTTTCTTCCTATATAACTTTTGTCTTGGGGGGTCACCGAGTACACCAGCGTTCATAGAATTCAGAACATCTCCCTTGTATTAAATGATATGACTTTCTGTTGCTTATCAAAAATTAGGGGTGAAAAGATTTTTTTTACAAAGCACGGCCAATGAGTGAACACCTGATGCACTTGAAACACTCTCACGCTTCTATTTCGAAGGAACCTATGTTATAGGAAGGGGGGAACACATGTGCTGGCAAAGAATTCCAAGTTTTGGATGTCCGATAAAGAAACGGGTTACTAAACAAATTGCCCAAGTGTATCAAGTTAATAAGCGATTTGATGGTTCCAGTAAACATTTTTCTTACGATATTTACAAAATTGTGTCTGAGCGAAATTGATAAGTGAACTTGAAGTGAAAGACGATGAGGATTTTATCGTGGCTATCCACCTCAACAAAGTAGCATCATGAAATGTCATATATTTCGGATGGCTGTATGGGCCTGATCCCTTTGCCTTCCCTACACAGGATGAATTTACCAAAAAAACTCACCATGTTCCCATGTTGCCATTCTAAATCCTTTTCCCTGAAATGAAAAAAATAAAGTTAAAATATAAAAGTTCAATATTTAAATGGACACATGATTTTTTAATTGTTTTTTTTTTTGCTTAAGAAGCCCACTTTCCGAGGGTAAATCATCGAATTAGCTTCAGGGAAACTTTCTTCATGTATTTGGCTAAATCTCCCCCAAGATGCACTGAAATAAGTTACACTCGCATGGCTGTATAGGATCCTTTTGCCTTCCATTTATAGGTGAATATACCAAAAAATTACATTCTCCGGTAGTAGACAAGGTAAGTCCGACGACGCTTTCAACTTAAAACATAGTTTTTTTATAAATGAAAGTGGTGTGAACTCACGGTAGCGAATGCGAGCCGGATTCGTCGTCGGTGTGTTCTGTAGCGCTGGTTAGCCGTTGCCGCTTCGGACTTGGCGGGTTACTGTCACAGATTAATGATTTATGTATCTACGATAGTTATTCTTGGTGAACAAACGGTAGACACAGATGTATTATGGTATAGTTTGGCCTTGAGATCGCTCTTACTGCATTCACATACGGTCCAAAATACGCAAACATAACAAACGTAATGACCAGTGCAAACGCCTTGGGCCGAATTTAATACGGTGCTATAATAATAATATTCATACACTCACACCTATTATTTAGCCCAAAGTAAGCATCATTATCAGCTTGTGTTATGGATACTAGATAACGGAGAATTTATAATAATAATATGTCTATAAATATTAGAAATATACTAAATAAACATATAAACATCCTTGACTCGTAAACAAATGCTCGTACTCATCATACAAACATTAGCTCCTACTGGGATTCGAACCCAGGACCTCTTGACCGAGTAGCCTGTATAGCAAGGGGTACAGACCGCTCGACCAGCCGGTCATCAAATATGTGCACTCTTTACGTGCAATCAATTCGTACACCACTTTCGCTCATTCTTGTGTACTCCTGTCAATGTCCCTGACAAAAATGTTGTAAGATCTCACGTTTTTATTAAAGAGTAAATTTAGGAAGTATCTGTAGCAAATAAAGTGCAATAAAAAGTTTTTTTTTTTTTTTCTAATGTCACGTTGTAATTTATTTAGAATAAAAAGTTATTATCAATTCAAAACTAAATTGTTTACAACATTTTTCACAAGCTCTAAGTCTTAACCTCAAATTTGACATTTGCGCACACACTGCACTACCTCTTTTTCGTAAACAGTATTAGCACGGCTTCATGACGACCATTACTCTCGTTGGCACGAATACGTTCAATTCGGTTCGTTTGTAAGTGCGATATGTGCGCAAATTGTTCATTTTGGACCGTAGGGTTCGTAAAAGAGATGAATTTCGAAGTACAACTATTACACTTGATGTGCTGTCGTCAATACCTTTTATTTACAGACGGCTGCGACATATACACAACTTATGTTGCCATGTCTACCACCCCTATTCAGACGAATGAGGAAAAACAAACAAGCTACGTAATTTTTTTTAAACTAATTAACTACAATATCTAAAAGCTTACGAGTTTGACAGTTCTCTCTTTGGTTGACTGGATTTCTCTTTGACAGGAATTTTAATTAAGGGTGGGGGTCCTCCTGTAAATTGAAAATTTCAAAATATCATAAAAGTATTTAATCTTGAAAAAGTCATTTTAATAGATAATTCAATATATCAGGATATATGAGGAGCTCGCTGGTGTAGTGGTTTTGGTGCTCTGGTTTCGATTACAAAAACCAAGCAACTTTCGTCATGGTTGGTCTCTGGATGGGTTAATTTAATTTATAATCTCTCGCTCCTCCGTGCTTCGGAAGGCACGTTAAGCCGTTGGTCCCGGTTTTTACTGCAACCGCTTTAACCCACCAACCCGCATTGGGCCAGCATCGTGGTGTTATGGCCCAAAACTCCTCATGTGGTTCTCCCATGTCGGAAGATATTTCACCCTCATAGGGCTATAATTTTGATAACCCCTTTCTGAGCGGTGACATTCGTGTTTCCGAAAACCATTTTACTAACTAATAGAACCCATAGATTTTTTCACTTTTATAATTTTCAACGAATGAACTGTAGACCAATGCACGTTTGATCAAAAAAGAAAAACAAAATAACCACGAAATCTAGGTAGGTATACGAGATCAGACAGAGCTGTTCATGGAAGGCCGACACGGCCTGGTAGGTTAGAAATCTAAGATTTCGTGGTTATTTTTTTTTGGTCAAACGGGCATTGGTCTACAGTTCATTCGATGAAAATTATAAAAGTAAAAAAAAATCTATTAGTTGGTAAAATCGTTTTCGGAAACATGTTTGGGACTGCTTTCTGAGTGGACTTCACAAAAAATACACCCTCCAAATAATTGGCACCAGCTATTTAGGCTGTGCGTTGATATTGATATATCATTGAGTCTGTCAGGACTTTAAATTTAATATTTATAATTAACTCACCATTAACATTAAACTTTTCCTGTATTTCTGTTTCCCCTATATCCTCCGATTTAAAACTTTTAACATCAAATAATTGATCAGGCATAATCGGCGACGCCGGCTTTGGGGACCCAGACTTAGGGGAAGGCAGCTTCGGTGACGGCTGCTTCGGCGACGGCAGTTTCGGCGATGGCTGTTTCGGCGACGGCTGCTTCGGTGACGATTCCTTCGGGGGTGACTGCTTCGGTGACGGCAACTTCGGTAACGGCAGCTTCGGTAGCGACTGCTCCTGTTCCGGCTTCACTGCCAGTTGCTTCTCTAGCGGAGTCGCTTCTGGTTTCTTGTCGTTTGTGGTAACGGCAGTCACTAGCTCCGAATCGCAGTCGGGAGGCTCGTCCTTGTTGTTCCACCGTATGTCAGTAAGCCCTTTAATACGGAGTTCTTCTGCTGTTTTCAGTAGGCCCGCTAGTTGGGACTGTAATAAAAAAAAAACATAAATTGACACATACATTAAGAATGTGTGTTGACAGTGATGACATACGGCTGTGAAACGTGGTCGCTCACTAGGGGCCTCAGTCGCACAACGAGCTATGGAACGAGCTATGTTAGGTGTTTCTCTGCAAGATAGAATCAGAAATTTTATTTTATTTTATTCGGTTAATCATCAGCTGATAACACATAATAGGTAAGTAGTTACTTATAGTGATAGGAAGCTAATTACAGATTCACACAAGTAGGAAATGAGGACATCCGTAAGAGAACCAAATTCACCGACATAGCAAATTTTAGTGGCAGTGGGCAGGGCACATAGCACGCAGAACGGACGGCCGGTGGGGCGTTAAGGTTCTGGAGGGCGTCCGCGTGCCGGAAAGCGCAAAGTAGGACGGCCTCCCACAAGATGGACAGACGACCTGGTCAGGGTCGCGGAGAGCCGCTGGATGCAGGCTGCGCATAACCGTTTTATTTGGAGATCGATGGGGGAGGCCTTTGTTCAGCAGTGGACATCATAGGCTGGTATGATGATGATGATTAAGAATATGAAGTTTGCTTGCAGCGGTTTGAGCGGTTTGGTTTCGATCACGCAAACAAAGCATCTTTCGCCATGGTTGCATCCGGATGGGCCAACATTTTTTTTAATCTCGCTCCTCTGTGCTTCGTCGTGAATGTTAAGCCGTTGGTCCCGGTTGTTACTGCAACCGCTTTAACCCACCAACCCGCATTGGGCCAGCGTGGTGGTGTTATGGAAAGCTCCTCGAGTGCTCCCATGTATTAAGGCCTGAATAGAATAGAATAATTAAATGCAATAATGTTATAAATATATTCTATTATAGATAATTAGCTTGATAAAAAAATCAAAGAAGATGATTCTTATCAATATCTTTTTCTGTGTTTAACCCCAGACGAAAAAGAGGGGTGTTCTAAGTTTGACTTGAAAGTTTGTATGAAAAGCCGTGCGGCGTAAACACTACCTGTCACAAGCAGCTAGTGAAAAACCGCTTTTAACCGGTAACACAAAATCCGGGTATAATTTTTAACGGTATCCAAATTCACAGTGATTCGTAAAGATATCTAAAGTTTAGGGTAGCAGTAATACACCTTAAAGATTAAGGTACCTGTAATTTAATCATTCTGATCGCACAAGCTGGCAACAATACTTGTTAAACCATTTTAAAATACCGGTATCCGATCTAATCATTAAGGCAGGTACCGTTATTATATGGGTACCCTTTAAATTATGGTATCCTTTGAATGATGGATTATTTGATATCTGTATTTTCAATTAGTGATATTATCAGTACTTACTTAAAAGTTCAAAATTTAAAGGGTACCTCTTTCAATTATAATATGCTTTGAATGATAGATTATTTGATATCTAAATTTTCAGGTACCGTTATTATCGGTACTTAAAAGTTCAGAAAACGGTCGGGTACCGAAAAGAATACCGTTGAAACCCGTTTAAGGCGATATATTGAAAAACTTCGCACTTTTATAAGTAATGTAATAGGTTCTTGAAAGATCTTACGGATCTGAAAATCAGATATACGTTACTTGATATCTTTATCTAGATACGTGTAGAACGAAAACACGATTAAAGAATTTTGACTCGATACATTTTATTTCCGAAAACACCTCTTATTAACAAGCTAATTTAAGATTATTGGTAAACGATAATTTGTATTCAATAGGAAAATACTTTAAATAGTAGATATCATTAATATTCAGAATCGTGTAGAAGCGTTTTTTTGTAATCTTTATAGTTAATTTTTGATAAAATAATTTGTGTATTTTCGTTTACTTTTCACGTGCGATCGCTGTTTTGTCTTTTTTCCTCCCGCTGAGTCAGTCATATCTCTATCCCTGTCGGTGTCGGGCAAAACAACGTTTCGATAGATCGCCTTAATAGGGTTCCGTTATAAGAACTCACGTGATGCACGTTCATCTCCCCCGTGTACATATAGTCCAACAACGCCTTCAGGTGCCGCGGCTCAGCGCCGTCGATCACCAAGACGGGCTCGCCCTGAGCCTCGTGCGCGCCGAGCAGCGTGCCGAGCAGCTCGGAGCAAGCGGCTAGGACTACCCTGCAAAGATACATCATCATTATTAAATTATTTTTATATATAAGACTACCGACATAGCCCGAAGAATTGCGAGCCTCAAGTGGCAGTGGGCAGGCCACATTGCAAGAAGGACTGACGGCCGTTGGGGCGGAAAGGTCCTCGAGTGGCGGCCGCGTACCGGGAGACGCAGCGTTGGTAGGCCTCCCACAAGGTGGACCGACGATCTGGTGAGGGTCGCGGGAAGCCGATGGATGCGGACAGCGCATATAGAGATCTTTGGGGGAGGCCTATGCCCAGCAGTGGGCGTCTCTCGGCTGATGATGATATAAGACTAGCTGTGCCCGCGACTTCGTTCGCGTGGATGTCGTAAATAACAACGGTGGGGTAGGTAGGCTAAGGATTTATATTATAATCATGCGCCCGCTCCCCTTGAAAATCATAATGCGCGCATGATATTTTAAAACTATGATATCTCTTAGGATATTCATTGAAATCAAATGATTTGAAGAACAATTTTGCTCTAAAATAAATACTTGTGGTGAATAATGTATTTATTTCGATAAGGAATAATATCATGTTTACAAAAACACCTTCGCAGATTGTAGATTATTATAGAACAAATTTGGTCGTAGAGAGTCAATTTCAAAGAATAGACATATGCTTTCGCGGACTTTTTTTAGAACTTTTAAAGGAGAACAATTCCTGCATATATCACTTCACTACATAGTATAAAACAAAGTCGCTATCCGCCGTCTGTCTGTCCCTATGTATGCTTAGATCTTTAAAACTACGCAACGGATTTTGATGCGGTTTTTTTTTAATAGAAAGAGTGATTCTTAAGGAAGGTTTATATGTATAATACATGCATAATATTTACATAAGCATTGCACCCGTGCAAAGCCGGGGCGGGTCGCTAGTGATTTATAAGTAACTTTAACCGTTTACGCAGCGCACGCTACGAAAGCTCTAAAAAATTCCTTTATTTCCCGTTTTCGCAACACTCTTTTAAATAATGTTCAGCTCCTACTAGTGGTAGCGTGATGTTATATAGCCTTTAAACGACCTCGATAAATGGATTATCCAACACAAAAAGAATTTTTCAATTTGAATCAGTAGTTCCTGAGATTAGCGCGTTCAACCAAACAAACAAACAGACTCTTCAGCTTTATAATATTAGTATAGAGTATAGATTAAAGTCTGTCTATGGACAGCGTAGTATGGATTTAGAATTTAGATTAATACATTGGGGTAATACGATGACATTACAGTTACCGTATATTAGTTATGTTATGCTACAAGAAATATACAATTGTATTAGAGCCGATTATACTTTATATCCCCGTTTTGCTTACTTCCCATTTTGAGAAATCCCCATTTTAAGAAATCTCCATTATGCGCCTAAAGGTCACCAGCCTATACAGAGTGGCACATTTAGATCGGTCACTATGAGAAAGTCTGAAACTATAAGACATATGAAAATCTCTTCTTGGGAACCATGTCATCGGTTTAAGTAATAAGAAAAACTGCATTCATACATTTAAAAAAAACGTGTACTCAGTTTGGGAATCGAACCCGGACGTTCCATTTTCAAATGAGGTTTATCACGTCTTTGTATCTACATACTTATTTTAAGTCAAATACTCCTAAGATGTATTGAAATGTTTACACCAGAATTATAATGCAATAAATGAAGACATAAAGAAATACTGAAGATGGCTGTATGGGCGTTAGTTCCCTTTGCCTTCCCATTATCTACAGAGGGAATGAAACAAAAAAAAACGAAACAACAAGAGTGTTTGGCGGGATTTGGTGGTGTCAGTCAAGATGTTCATTAAAATAATTTAAAATTGTGTCGGAGCGAACTTTGTGTTATAATAAGTGGTGTAGTTTTATAAAACAAGTGTTTGTGTTGACGTACAATTAAAAGATTATTAGAATAAAAGTGATTATGGTGTGAAAGACGATGAGAACTTTTTTGTGCAATACATGATGAAATAAAGAAATACTGAAGACATGGCTGTATGGGCATTAGTTCCCTTTGATTTCCCTTTATAGGGAGAATGAATAAAAAAAACCAACAAAAATAGGAAGGCAAAGGGATCAATGTCTGGTGTATTTTGTTAATTCTGCAGATAAAGCATTGATCCTTATCATATACATTTTCGGGTGGTGATAGCCCCACGCTCTTGATCACGCTACGTCCACTAAGTTTTCAACAACAGGAATAGTTAAATTAATTCTTAAAAGTACCTGTGTGCTCTTAGCGACACTCCTCGGATGTGGTGAGGTTGGACTGTATCCTTGTCCGACACCTGCGTCGCGAAGCTCGGCGAGCAGTACAGCGTCACGTCGCAGAACCGCTCTGGAATAATAGGTACATTTAAAACACAAAAGTCATCAAAAAATACAAAATTAAAAATTTTGAATTATTGAGACTATTCATAAGAGCCCAATCACGATACATCTAATGTAAGTTTCTGAAGAATTAAGCATTTCGCAGACTTTTTGATGGTATAGAATTAGCTCAAGGATAGTATGTCATGGGAATGTCACCGAAGTGACAGTACACGAAATTTCAAATCAATCGGATGTTTAAAAGTAAGTAAAACCCTATTATCAGGTACAAAACGAGCTGATAGTCATCAAACGTCTGAACTGATCTTCATAAATAATATCTAAGAACCATCGTAGGCACATCAGCTTTCAAACAAAAAAAACCGAATCAAAATCGGTCCATTCGTTTAGGCGCTACGATGCCACAGACAGACACAGATACACAGACAGACACGTCAAACTTATAACACCCCTCTTTTTTCGTCGGGTGTTAAAAATGGGTGCCATTCTCCAAAACATGCGCTAAATAAGCTAATTTAAATTATGCTTATCTCGTTCTGTTATAAGAATAACGGCTGTCATACAGGTTGGTGACATAAATGCAACAATAAATTGAAACATGGGCTATATTAGTTCAAATAAATGTTTTGCATCTTTCAAATACATCTTATTTATTTTGTAGCAACTCATTCACCGAAATCAGATTTGTAGCGCCAACTGGAAGTCAGACGATACTACGTCACACCTATGGTTACCAAGACGACGGGGTTGTTGATTGTGACTTGCCTAAAATAATTCGTGGTAACTCTGTGTTTGCAATTTGCGTATTTCAATTAAATTCATAAAAGTTTTAAGTTCTGTTTCTTTTGTATCAAAGTTCATTAAATATCTTCTGTTACGTGTCAGTCAAAATTATATCACAATAGTATAGTAAAGTCAGTACTTACAAGTAGAATAACGAAGTACTACAATTTGATAATTTCATGAAGTTGGTATGAAATAGGTACACTGACTGCATTATTTCATGGAAATGTTATAAAATCAAATGAATAAGATGTATTAGAAAATTGCAAAACATTTCTATGAACTAATATAGCCCATGTTTTAATTTATTGTCTTATTGACGTCACTATCCTGTATAATATCAAAGAGTACATTTTTTATACGGGTATATAATATGACTCACAAAGATGTGTATTATGGTATTTTTTAAGTTATTGACAGAATTGTGCCCAATATCACGATTAAGATAAACAGTACCTAAGGCCGCATAAGAAACCGACTAATATCAACCTATTTATAGCCTAAAGGACTTGCATCCAGGCCAGTAAACAGTAAAGCAACCACAAAAAAGTACCTGAATACGATTTTTTTAAATTTAATAAATTTAAAGTTAGTTTCTATGAATATGAAACAAACACTCAAAAAAGGTTATAGGTAATATCAAAAAATCACACAGACTCTTCAGTACTAGGCACAGATTAACGTTAAATGTATCTACGATAGTACTAGCTAGGCGATCTGCTTAAACGTAGATAGGATAACTAGCTGCCGGATTAATCCATCGGTCTTCGGTTAAACACTAATCATCTCTATATTTTTAAGCAACTAGATGACAAACAAAACACCTGGTGGTAATTGGTTACCGCTGCCTATAGACACCTGCAATAACAAGGAAAAAAATAACTTGGTATTGCAGGTGCGTTATCATCCTGAGGCCTAAGATGAAATGCCTTCTATTCTATGCCCAGTGATTACACTGGCTACCTTAGGTATCTAATTCCTAGCGGGTTTGATACCGTAAAATAACTGTATATTCAGTGTCAACGGTGGATATCAAAATTAAGTGTACCTTTTCATGTTTCTGTGCGCTTTTGTGGTAAGCACAGAACATAGAAAGAGTTCCTTTTCTATATTCTGTGGTGGTAAGTAATACGCGAAGTTTAAAAAAATATATTAATAATTTTTGGTTTTAAAAATTAACACAACAGAGTAACAGTCAACAAGAGACTTTAACAAAAATATTGATAAATAGCGGACTTACAGTCTCTTGAAAGTTGCGTTGGCAACACGATCCGTTGTTATACAGTTGTCATTAAAAAAATTGTTTTAGAGAGAGAGAGGTATAATGCAATTTCTAATTCAATTCAAATATTTCTGGTATTGTTTGGCTAACATCAATTCTATTATCAATTACTTACGTATTTTTTACAAATTTAACACGTTTGCCCGTATAATATTTTTTTTCCTGCATATTCCCTATTCTGCTATTTTGGCAAGTGCAATGTCTGATTAATAGTATTGCATAATATCATTATTTAAAACTGGTCTCTGAGAATCGAAAGATGGTAAACCAGTTCTCGTTTTTTGGTCCGATCGACCACAAATTCTATTTCGGTGCAACACGTGCGCGGTTCAAAATAAACAGGAAACGTGGCTAGAGCATTTCAAAATGTAATAAATAACATTTTTTGAGGCAGCTTCTGCGGTATTGAAAATGAAAGTGACTCAGAGTTCGTTCGACACGATTTCTTGAACCTTCAACCATGGAATTCCATACACAATTGATTTTTCAATTGTCATAGACTCCTGGCAGTCTGCATTAAAAGCTTTTTAAAGTAGAATGGTTACTAATACACGTTTAATCATCATGTTACCAGCCTGTCCACTGCTGAACAAAGGCCTCCCCCATCGATTTCCAAATGGAACGGTTCTGTGCAGCCTGCGTCCAACTCCAACGGCTTCCCGCGACCCTGACCAGGTCGTCTGTCCATCTAGTGAGAGGCCGTCTTACTTTGCGCTTTCCAGTACGTGGTCGCCATTCTAGAACTTTAACACCCCACCAGCTGTCTGCTCTGCGTGCTATGTGCCCTGCCCACTGCCACTTCAGCTTACTAATCTTATGAGCTATGTCAGTGACTACGGTTCTCTTACGGATGTCATCATTTCTGATTCTATCTCGCAGAGAAATACCTAACATAGCTTGTTTCATAGCTTGTGCGACTGCCAACTTGCACAGAAGGCTTTTATTAAGCGACCACGTTCCACAGCCGTATATCATCACTGGCAACACACACGTTCATTATTATTACTTATTACTAGTGACTCCACCTGCGTGGATGTTGGTTATCGCGCCAAGAGTTAGCCTAAACCTTTCTCAGGGTGTATTCTATCTCCATGCCAATTTTAATCTAAATCGGTTCAGGTAATATGAATTACACGGTTAATTACACTATGATGTTGTTATATTTTTGTGATAGAATAGAATGTGATAGTCATATAAATGTGATTTTTGACGGTTTGAAAGCGCTTTTTTGTGGCCTATTTGAATAAAGGTATTTTGATTTTCATTATAATATAGGTACGTCGTACTGCTGAGGCCTTCCTACATGGGAGAAGAGAAACACATGAGGAGTTTGGGCCCTAACAACATCATGCTGGCCCAATGCAGGTTGGTGGGTTAAAGCGGTTGTAGTAACAACCGGGACCAACGGGTTAACGTGGACGACGAAGAACGGAGGAGCTCGAGATAACAAACTTTGACTGACCCATCCCAGGATTTTGCAAGTTGGAAAGTTGCTTTGTTTTTCGTATCGAAACCTCCTGCTCCTGGCTCTCTTCATATCACAGACTTTACATTTTTTTTTCAAAAATAGCGTATTTAAATTCTAAGATAGATAAAGACAAAATTTAAATAAACTTGTATATAAATTATGTATATGATACACAGACTAGTTTTCAAAATAAATCGATTTGCATAACCGCTGCACTGCTTCTATAAATATAATATTGATCTAGACAAAAATTTGAATAGTATTCTAGAATCTGAAATTAGATTTTTCTATTTCGAACTGTGATTTTTTGCTCTATTTTATATTTAAAAATATAAAATTAAAAATTTTAAGTAACCTCCGGCCTCATTAGTCATCTAACAGTATTTCATTGAGACTATTCATAAGATCCCAAACACGCTATATCTGCTGTAAGTTTCTGAAGAATTAACTTTTAGATGGTATCAGAAGGATGAGATCAAGGTTAGTATGTCATGGGAATGTCACCGAAGTGACAGTACACCAAATTTTAAATCAATCGGATCTGTGAAAGTTAGTAAAATTGTATTTTTTTTTATTTTTTATTCAACTAGATGACAAATAAGCTGACGGCCCACCTGGTGGTAAGCCGTTACCGCCGCCTATAGACACCTGTAATAACAAGGAAAAATCACTTGATATTGCAGGTTTGTTGTCATCCTGAGGCCTAAGAGGAAATGCCGTCCATGCCCAGTAATTACACTGGCTACCTTTCCCTTCACTCCGAAACACAGCGAACTGTTTCACGGCTGAAATGAGAAAGGCGGTGGTACCTACGCAGATGACGGATATGTTATCCGAAAAACCTTTCAAAAGACACTCTTTTAACCGCCTATGTGGTCTAGTGGTTAAGACCACCTGCCTCAGATCTAGAGGTCCGGGGTTCGATTCCCGTGGGGGCAGAAATTTTTGCTCGACTTGGTTGGTGGTAGGGCTTTTCTAAGTCCGCCTGGCTAGCTATTACCAATATTACCATCTTACTTAAGTCTGCCGCCATAGCAATGATGTTAACAGCATTGTTGTGTTCCGGCAGTTAGAGGTAAGATAGCCAGTTCCTCTGTGGTTGAGGAATCCGAGTGTAGCTCGCTTCCATCGTCAGCCTTATCTTCACTTACCATCAGAATGAGATGAAGGCCAAGAGTTACCCCGTTAAGGTTTGAAAAAAACGGGGCAGTAGTAAGCAATTCTCTGCCTTAGTCAATGCGGTAGAGAGCAAAATCGATTTCACCTCAAACCTCGGAAAGATTCTCTTTATTCTGAGCTAAAAGTGTATTTCATCAGCTAGCGTGGAAAGAGTTTTTAAAATTCGAACCTTTCTATTCACTAGTTTTCTTTAGCGCCTGTCCACTAAAAATGCATTAATACTTATTTGATGCAGTGCGCCAACCTATTATTTGTCTATATTTCTGAGCTTTGCATAAAAAAAAAGTACAACCTTTTTTGTTTTTTTTTTTTAAAAATAAGTAATGCATTTTCTGCGATGGTATTTTTGTCAACGACATGTTGTTATTTTCCGACATGCATCGGATACAGTCGCGGGCACAGCTAGTCATTAAATATGAACTTGTCCAGCGACAAATATAAAGGAGATGTTTCATATCCGGCCAGGTAAGTATAGGTACACTGTCTGTCTCTAGAAATCTATTTATTTTACTTGTACAAAATGAAATTGTCGATTTCACCATTATTCAATATGGCAATATGCCGGGCAACATAAAAGTCAACTAAGCGTATGATGAATATTTGGCTGTGTTGCAGTTTGTTTCTATAATAATTCTTGTTTTGTACCACTAAATAAAGCAAATAAAAAGAAAATGGACTATTGAAAACTGTTCTCGATATGTTTGCCTATTTTATAATATAGTGTAGATATAGTGTAGTATAAAAGTTTTGGAATGAAATGGATTCGAGAATATACCTATTAAATGTCGAGCTAATATAATTATTTCACCAATTCGATTCTGATTCTGGTACTGATTAGACCAGCCGGGAATCCATAGATTTTTATAACAATTCCTTTGACAGATAAAGATTTAGTGCAAGCGATATAGTATAATGCCGAATTGAACTTCTTTACAAAAGATTAACAGTCTATTTACTACCAATTGTAATTATTTTTATTTTGATTTCTTAAATGAATAAACAGTTTTTAAATATATTAAATTGTCTTTTTTTGCATTTTCCTCGCTTTACGGCCTGCCCCCTTATTCTCAACTGTCGGATCACGGATTCGATTCGAAAAGTCACATGCCGTCTCGCTTTGACGCAGCGCGATAAAAAGTGACAGGTATAGACTTTCCGAAATTCGAATTCTTTCCGACAGTTGAGAATAAGGGGGCTGGCCACGGAAACGGGCGGCGGCGCCGTGACTGGTGAGGTCGACGCTACGCGTGGCCTGTACATTTCCATACATTTGTTCTCATTCGGGCGAATAGAAGCGCGAATATTCGCCGCGGCGAATTTCCGGTGGCCAGGCCGTTAGTAAAGTGAAAAGTAGGATGTGTCGCTCAGCTGCAAAGTCTAGACAAGTACTCGCACCAAAAAATAATTTAAACCATAACAAATATTTTTTTTACTATTTGACGATTACTGTTACGTCAAAATATTCTGTTCTATAGAATCTAATGTGTAATTAATTAAATGCATAAATTCATAGGAACATTTTATATATATTTCCATAGATTGATAGATTGTCCACAGCACTGTTACTTAGTAACCAACTCACGACATGACAATCATTTTATCATAATAATTAAAATGCAGTTCCTATTGTGGAGAGGAAAATAGAACTACTCCACAGAACAGGAATAAAGGAATAAATACTAATTTTCATAGCTTACCCTTCTCATCACAGATTAAACTGCGATTCAAAAACCCGATAGAGAATTAAAAATTGAAGGACACGCGTGACGTTGCGAACGTGTTTAATTTTAGACATTCTCTAAATAGAACTTTGAAAAGCTTCATGTGTTTTTGAAAAAACCAGTCTGTGGCCGGTTTTTTATGTCATTTTTAAAATTAGCATCTCGATAGCCTCGCTTTAAATAATGCATGTCGAAATTGGAAATAAAAAATTTATTTTTACGACAAAGCAACAGTTTTTAGAGTTTTAATCGTGTGAGGAGATCAATAATGGTAATATTCTTGTTCTTTTTAGATCTTTTAATAGTAATTTCACTCATAACGGTTTCTGTTAATATTGCAGGGTAGGCAACCCGTGAGTAATACCAAAAGCGCTACAAGCGTCTACAGGCTACGGTAAGCGCTACCATCAGACGGACCATACCTACGCTTGTTTTATATATTTTTTCAACACACTTCCTCATAAAGTGGCTCTAATCCCATGGCAATTAGGCACATAATGACACCTATAATCAAACTGTGACTTTTTCATTACTATTATTCACTAGTGAGTAATAGTTTTTTTTTTAATAATTAAAATTGCCAATATATATTTTTTTTCTTTTTTTGTTGTTAAATCTCCTGTAATGGGAAGGCAAAAGGAACTAATGCCCATACAGCCATGTCTGATGTGATTGAGTTTATGTCACTTATCTATATGTATATGTGTAAGTATATGTATTTTGTTGTATTTATGTATATGTGTAAGTATATGTAGTTTAAAATCAAAAGTCACGCCCAAGGCCCTATCATAATAACAGCGCTTCTGCGACGTTTTTTATAATGTCGCAAAAGTTTTATGCTGAGATAGGGCCTTGTTGACTGCACTTATTGTTAAGTATAAACTGTTTGTATTTGTCTATTTTTTTTTTATTGTTTAAGCTTCTTGTTGTTGTTTGTTATGTGCATGTCAAATAAAAATATTTTTGTTTCTTTCTTTCTTTCTTTAATATTATTGGTTGAGTTACGCTTACATTTGCGCTAAAAAGCTATCCGCGAAAAGCCCAAAAAAAAGAAACCTCATTTTTTAGTCTATGGCCGATGCGCGCGCATAGGAAAACTGATTAATTTTTCCCGCCATTACGAAACATTTTTCACAACTCGTCTCGTTTTCTCTTTTGAAGTTATTTAGTTAGTTATTAATTAAGATGTCTGCAAATACAATTTATGAAGAAAATGATTTATGTTGTACACCGCCCGATATAAGATGTGAAGCCCAGAACGTTATGGAAAGTTTACTACCAGAAAACTCAAAGGAAAAATATCTATTAGCGTACCAAAATTTCATACAATGGCAGAACAACAAGAATACGCAGTCTTTTTCAGAAAATGTGTTCATGGCGTACTTTAAAGAATTATCTTCTAAGTACAAACTGTAGGCTACCTTCCTACATTTTATATGTTAACATACTTTATCTATTTTTAACATTAATATTAATTATAAAATATTTATTCATAATATTTATATCTAATAACACTTCACATCTTTTACACACATACACAATTATTCTATTAATATTTAACTATTATACTCACTATAATTATTCTATTTAAGATCACACAAAAACATTATCTATCATAAAACATTACACTAATATTTACATGCCGTGTGAACCAGTTTGTCCATATCGATAATCGATATTATTTATCGATCGACCCGTCAACTCTAACGGGGCGTTGCTGGCGAGATGCGCGATTGCGCGCGCAGCCGCTCAGCACGGCCGGCCGCGTTGCACCGCGCCGCGCGCCACCAGTCGAAACCTACTTACGACGCGGAGCGCACGCTGCTTTGCCTAAGCATTATTTATGTTCTTTTTCCGTTGCTTTTATCAATTAGTTATTTTTATATTTTATCCTTTCCGAACTGTATCTCCCTGTGTGTTAAACTCTTCCATTCCTTTCTCCGTCTCTTACTAACTCTATCTATATAAAAAGTGTATTGTGTGTGTTTCTCTGTATATTTACAAATCGGACATTATATTTTATTTTACCGTAAGTTGGACGTATTATTTACTTACTATCCACATACATTAGAACCCGCAATACTACAGTGGTGACCCCGTGTTAAAATAACATCTAAGATGGAGAAAGAGTTTCGAGTGGCGTCGGACGATAGTGATGTGCCAGTGTCAACTAGAGAAAACATCGATGTTTTCAAAGTCGGTGTACGAGTTCCACCGTTTTGGCCAGAAGAGCCCGAAATTTGGTTCGCGCAAGTGGAGGGGCAGTTCGCCATTTCTGGAATCACCAGTGACTCCACCAAGTTTAACTACGTCATCGGCCACCTCGACAACCAGTACAGCAGAGAGGTGAAGGACATCATAATCAGTCCTCCAGCGGCGAATAAGTACGAGAAGCTTAAGACAGAGCTGATAAGACGTCTCTCAGCCTCCAAAGAAAAGAAGATCAAGCAGTTGCTGATGCACGAGGAACTTGGCGACCGGAAACCATCACAGTTTCTCCGCCACCTCAAAAGTCTTGCTGGCGTTATTGTTCCCGACGACTTCTTGCGGACGATGTGGATAAGCCGTCTTCCTCACGGTATCCAAACTGTTCTCGCTGGCCAACCTCCATCAGCTCAGCTCGAGGACATGGCAGATTTGGCTGACCGAATCAACGAGCTTGCCACTACATCGCCGTCGTCGGTTTCGAGCATCAATCAGCCTGGGCCCAGTTCAGGGTACACTGACCTCGTGAAGGAAGTTGCCGAGCTCAGGAAACAGTTCGAGAGGCTAGCGTCAGAGAAGAGTAGCAGACCGCACACCCGTTCAACTAGCCGATCATCTGCTTCAAACAGGTCTTCATCGAGGCAGAAGCGATCACAATCCAACTATCGAAAATTTCCGATATGTTGGTATCACAGCAGGTATGGTGCTGACGCTCGCAGGTGCATCTCGCCGTGCGACTACAAGGCGGGAAACGCAACGGGCAGTCGGTAATGGCGACGGACGATTGCCCCAAATCCACTGCTTGTCGCCTATTCATCACGGATCGAGCTTCGAAGACGCAATTCCTGGTCGACACCGGTAGCGACCTCTGTGTCTTCCCCCGCTCCATGCTTCGTGATCGTCGTGCGCGTACAGACTATAATTTGTGTGCTGCTAACGGTTCGTCTATATTTACCTATGGCTATGTACATTTTAATCTCGACTTTGGCTTACGCAGAATTTTTAGCTGGCGCTTTGTTGTTGCCGATGTCACCAAACCAATAATAGGTGTTGATTTCTTAAATTTTTATAACCTCATTGTTGACATCCGTAACAAACGCTTACTTGATAATACAACATCTAGCTCTTTGTGGTGTATTTACTCAATGTTAAAAAGTACAGTCCGAACAAAGGATGGAGTGGACTTAAAAACATACTCGAATTTGTCAGCGTATCTAAAGAGACTATCTGATGGATTTAGAAGCAAAAAATCAAAGGTTTTATCATCTGACGATATTGAAAAATTTATTAAAGATGCTCCAGATAACCAATATTTGGCTACAAAGGTTAGTTAAATTAATTTTAATTAAATATTTAATAGCAGCTTGTTGACTTTAATTATTGTTTCTTTTGTTTCAGGTTGCTTTAATATTTGGTGTAACTGGTGCCTGTAGGATACAAGAATTAACAAATATAACTGTAAAAGATATAGAAAACCATGGCCAGATGCTTTTGCATACGTAGAAGATTCCATACAAAACAAGAAGGAAATTTGTGCGAAAATCACAAAAAGAATTAAACTTGATTCTGAGACGCATCCTACTAGCGAAATACCAAGTACATCCAATGATTGCATTTCACCTACCTACACGAATAATGAACCATCACAAATAACAATAGAACATGAAAGTATTTCAGTAAATAATCTATCTGATGAGACCGCTATATCATCAAAAATAGTTAATTATAATTTTACTAACTGCACAGATACTAATTGTTTCTCTAAATAAACTTTTTATCTACTATGTAAAATGGTTTTTTATTTAAGTATTATTTTATTCAGAAGTGTGTTGAAAAACGTTGTATGATACACGTGTGTATTGATGATTACCGTCCTCGGCTCCTTAAGACCCTCGCCTGACGGCTCGGGCCTCAATGCGCCTCAGCGGTAATCACCAACATTACACACTTGTACCATAATGTACTATTATTTTTATAAAAACAAGCTGACGGCCCACCTGATGGAAAGCGGTTACCGCCGCCTATAGACACCTGCAATACAAGGGAAAATCACTTGATATTGCAGGTGTGTTGTCATCCTGAGGTGTAAGATGAAATGCCGTCCATGCCCAGTGCCACACTGGCTACCTTTCCCTTTAATCCGAAACACAGCTAACTGTTTCACGGCTGAAATAAGAAAGGCGGTGGTAGCTACCCAGACAGTACTTTTGTCAAATAATGCGCGGAAATTAAAAGTAAGAAGTACCTAGGCAGAATATTAAAATTTTATTTGAAAATACAGTTATTGAATGTACAATTTTTGAAATTTAAAGTGGACTTTTTTTTCAATAAACAGCTTTCTATTTGCTAGTCTGTTCGAAATTTGAATAAAAGCTTTGATTAATTACCTCCTTGATTATTATATTTCGAAGTAAAAGATCGTTCCATTTTTAAATTACACGGCAGATATGTCTCTACATAGTAATTTATTTGGCCGAAAAAACACGACAGATATGGATTTTCATACAACTTTTGCCGGCCGCTGCTCGCATGTATTTGGCCAATACAGCGATTCCGATTTATCTCGAAGAAGGTTGTGAAAATAATGCTCAAATTTCCAAGGATATTTGAGAAAAATATATGAATAGGAGACTGGCAGCAAATATATTTTTAAATCGGAACGGATTTGGATGAATAGAGATAGTAAAAATGTCTATGGGATTTGGGCCAGCTCATGAGTACCATTTTTTCGTTCAGTTATGTTTATAAGACTACTTACCTCATCATTTTCGTAAATCTTGACTGGAAGAAGCGGCATAAAATTATTTAAATTTGCTAAAAAACATCACAGAGGTCGCCATTTTGAAGAAAACAAAATGTCAATGTCACAATAATACAATTTTGTTTTTGACGACTACGTGGTATGCTGTCGTTTTATTTCTTCATAGCCAGGGTCAAACAATTTTTGAAAAAACAACAAAAACACTTCAAGCGCAACCAAACCATTCACAGTTGAAAATACTAATATTGTGGCAGCTTAGTATCAATCACCGCAGCCGATTGACCAATTCAAGTTGGCACACGATTAATAAAATGCTCTTAGTGGGGACAGATCATGATTATTCGGTCTTGAGCATACATTGAATATAGTATATGAGACATTTACCAACTTAGGGACTGTCTGACCATCCGAAAGGTTTGCAAAGGTATATTTTTATGAGGTAGTTTCCGAAATGAAAATGGTCCAATCAAAAGCCCTTTTAAGAAAAGGCGTCGTTAATATGACCCTGGGTCTAAAGTTCGCCGCCAGCCACCACTGTAGCAAACTCGTCCGGTAGAACAAGGCATAAAAAAGAATAGTAAATGAGATTTAGTTTCGGGTGTATGCTCACACAAAGACCATACACATTTTGAAAAGGAGCTAAAACGAACTTTATGGGCCCATGTTGGGCGCCACTGTAAAAGACTCAACCGGTAGAGCATGGGATAAAGAATAATGGTTAGTTTTCGTTTAGCTTGTATGCTCACCTGAAGCTAGAGGGTCGCCTTAGATATGTTTTAATGTTGGGCCCATGTTGGGCGCCAATATAACAGCCAATGAAAATAATGACACGAGCCACCGTATACATTACTGTTTTTTATTGTACTTATCATTTTTACGTTGTATTTTCTTCGAATCTCATGTAATTTCTTGTCTAAAATAAGAAGGCACGCCTCGCAAGCAGCCAGAATGACCAGAAAATCGATAAATCGCTTCGTCTTACTTCAGTGTATAGCAAATAAAGAGATAGATACAGTTTTCATGGTTGCTGTTACATATTTAGACTGAACAAAGCACAAATCTGTCCTAGGATCTGAGCTGGACTATTTTGGTCTATACTGATATGTAGGTCATCAAAGCCTGCGCACACGTTATTTTAGTCACAGAACAGGGCAGTGGTATCATTTTTGGTTATATAGAGTGGCGCCGTCAATATGACAATAAATTGAAACATGGGCTACCTATATTAGTTCATAAAAATGGTTTGCCACTTCATTTGATAGTTTCATGACATTTCTATGAAATAATGCAGCCAATGGTTTTGAAAGTGGCAAACCATTTCTATGAACTTATATAGCCCATGTTTCATTTTATTGTCGTATTGACGGCACCAACCTGTTGTATATTTATATGTTAAATAATTTTCAGGTGTCGTAGTGCTTTGGGCGCTCTGTTTTTGATAACAAAAACAAAGCAACCATAGTCGATCCCGGATGAGTCAAATGAAATTTCGTCGGTGGGCGTGCAAGACCGCGTAAGAGCAGTTTGCAATACCGCGTATTTACAAATATCGCGATAATGAAATATCGCGGCAGCGGGCTCTTAGCGCTGATTCGCTTATACCAGATTCTCATTAAACAACACCCAGAGAAATCCCAAACAAGCTCAGTCAAAGAAATGTGTAGAAATATCCAAGATATTGCCTTTTTTCTTCCTTCCTGTGAAATAAACAAAAAGCACATACGCGGTATTACAAACTGCTCTTACGCGGTCTTGCACGCGCACCGACGATTTGTAATCTCAAGGTCATCCATGCTTCGGAAGGGACGTTAAGCTGTTGGTCCCGGTTACTGCAATAGATCTAACCCTCCGCCATGGGCCAATAATAAACATAAGACTGACCTTTCTGAAGCAGCTGCGCGAACATGCTCTGTACGTTGGAGTGGTGGTGCTTCCACCTGAGGCAATACTGCTGCGGCGCCATCTTCTTATAATTTACTAAGGCTTTGGTATCAAGGCGGGCGGCGCGCGCTGTATCTTCTATAACGTACGCTGCATCGTCGGAATGTAGACCCTCGATGGTCGGCTTAAACTCTATTTTTATCTGAAACAAAGAAATTTAAAGTTATTACTGAAGTTAAAACTGACACTAGGGTATTTTAGACACAGTCGAAAGGCTACTGTGCACACAATACGTTTTGTGATTCCATATAAGGAACATTCTAGCATTCTCGATTGAACGAAGTTATATTGTGGAAGCTTCGAGAAATCTAGTAGTATTCGGCGCTATGTGTCGCGGCACTTTCATTCAGTTCTATTTGGAATTGCATGTCAGTGCGTGTTCTCCAGTGCGATATGTGTTGCCAAGGACCACTCCACCGCATTGTAGAGTAGTTTTTTTTTTTTATACAATTAGATGACAAACAAGCTGACGGCCCACCTGATGGTAAGTGGTTACCGCCGCCTATAGACACCTGCAATAACAAGGAAAAATCACTTGATATTGCAGGTGCGTTGTCATCCTGGGGCCTAAGATGGAATGCCGTCCATGCCCAGTAATTACACTGGCTACCTTTCCCTTCAATCCGAAACACAGCGAACTGTTTCACGGCTGAAATAAGAAAGGCGGTGGTACCTACCCAGACGACCCTACATACGGGCTTACCACCTAGTAGTTTTATATTGTCTATGTCTTTCCTCCTAACTCTATTCTTGTCTCTTCAGCTTTACGTCTTCTGTCTTACAATATCGCTTACAATATCGTCTTACTATATTAATAACCTTATAAAAATAAGTTTATTAATTCGGGAAAAGGCGGATTTGAGATTCGGATTGCCATTTCCCTTGCTGTCCCCGACAAGTGTTGTGTTCAGTGACGTGTTAGTTTTAGTGACGTTGTTACTATTAACATTTTATTTTAATTAATTAGTGTTTACCGTTAATTGTTACTGTTTTTTTAATAACCGTGATATCTCAATTGAATTTGCATTTTAGTTACATCTAGCCCGTAACAGTATAAATAAAAAATATCAACCTTTCGAGTTCATTTGGCCCGATAAAATAAAATAAAAAACTTTAAAATCAAGTGTAACAGTTGCAGTACGAAAACCACCTCTATTTCGAACGTAGTAACGGCGGTCTCAGGGTCAAACTGCTGCACTTGATGTGCTATCGACTGTACAAATAGATAAATATTACTACTATTACAAACAAAAAATCCGTCTACGCGAATTAACAAATAATGTTGCGGTCAATGTTTGTCTATAGAGTTTTGTCATTGCGCCAATTTTCAAAAAGTTTATTCGATTATTCGTCAAATAATATGAAATTATTTTATACACAAAACAGATTACAATTGATTAAACACTTAACTTATAATTTTACAATTAACATCTAGATTGTAATTCGTAATATTCGTTCGTATTCGTAATAATGTAATATGTGTACTTTATAAAATTTACGTGTTCGACATAAAACTCAGGATTACATAATACTGCCAAATACAAATGAGAGAAGAAAAAAAATAGTGTCTTAAATTAAACTGCAGAGGCAATTCTCTGCCCTACACGGATGTTGAGTACACACTGTCGTCGGGCTTGGAGTAGAGGATACCTTTAGTGTTCTCATGTTAGAAGTTAGTTTAGGTGTGAAGATATCAAATTTATTTTTTATAAAATTATCAGGGCAAGTCAAACACTGACATTTGTTTTTTTACACTGACTGTTGCTGTTAGCAATACAGAACCGGATTCTTAAGAGGCGAGACGAGAACCTTGGTGAGTTCCCAAGTCTTTGGGGCGAATCCCCTCCAGAGGATTTGTAGTGACAGGCATTACCTCCCAGGAAAGTGTCGCGCTGTCGTTTAGGAGTCTCCAGGACTTGGGAGCTATGACGGAACACTGTAATTTGTGGGTTCGTAGTAGGGCTGTACCAGTTCACAATCAATAAACGAGCTATGGACTTAACGCGTTATGTTAGGTGCTCCCCAATGAGATTGATCAGAAATGAGGACATCCGTAAAAGAACTAAAAGTGATAGATGGGATAGACTTTTATTCAGCAGTGGATATGTTGATTTTTTATGTAAAAAATGAGTACTAATCAGAGTGGTATACAGGGTGGTGCCGTCAATACGACAATAAATTGAAACATGGGCTATATTAGTCTGTAAAAATGGTTTGCCACTATCAAAAACATCTTATTCATTTGATAATTTCATGACATTTGTATGAAATAATATAACATTGGCTGCGTTCTATCATAGACATGTCATGAAATTATCAAATGAATAAGATGTTTTTGAAAGTGGCAAACCATTTCTTTGAACTAAAACAGCCCATGTTTATAAATTATTATTGTCGTATTGACGGCACCAGCCGCCGCCGCCGGCGCCGGTCAGATTTAAGCCCAACGCCTCCGCCGAAAATTTACATGTCGGTGCACACGTCTAATGCAAACCTAAGTAGGTACTTTACAGCCTGGCCTCGGGAACGGGCGACGGCGACGGCGGCGCGACTGGCCATAGCGTGAAATTCGCAGCGGGCGAATATTTGTACGTTGGCCAGGCCGTTAGTCCGTTTTATTTTTCCTTTAGTTGGGCTATGCTTGCATAAGCTACAATAGTTCCCTAATCTCTGGATTCCACGTACATTTGAATCCGCTCTCGAAATCAAAATTCCGATGCAGGAGAAGCTATAGAAATTAGGAGATATAGAAATTTTAATTGGGAAAGCGGCTTCTTACTGTCATCTACTAATCCACGTCGTGGCGCGAATCGGAGCAGTTGCGACCTCATCTACGTTCAAAAACGCTTGCGATGCGAGCTTGTGCAGACTACTCTCAGATAGTGGGCCGCGTTCACCCTATTCCGTGCTATTGCTAAGGACACTGTTTAAAGGCTCATTCCCACGACATTGTAAATAGGCTCTAAGCTCAGAGCGTTCGAAAAATGCCATCCATAAAAACCGGACAAAATGCCAAACTCCCGAATCCGGAGCGTGACTGCAACGGCTCCATTTTGACGAGCGACCGATAAAGCAACGTACCCCTGACACCGTTATCTTCGTTTCCAAAATATTGTGTAAATACAACTGATAAGTACGTTATCGACCGTTTTCAAAGCTAAAATATTTTTTAAATAGGTACCTATTAAAATTTTTATGCTTAATATTTTTAAAGAGAGTGTGTTAATTCTGGTATTTTCCATTAATATTGGTTCCGATTCTGTACGATATTTTATGAAAAATAATGAAACGCTCCGTTCAAAATCCGCCAAAAAGTTCGGATACAGAACTTTCGTATCTCTCGGATATCTGAGAATATGAAAACTGATATAGTTAACTAGCGCATCACTGCTGGTAACAAAGCAATTCATAGGTTTGGTACCTGGTATAACAAGCGGGCACCTACCCATGTTAATAAAGTCATTTAATACTGTGGCGTTATCAAAAAATCTAAATTATAAAATTAATTTTGAAATTTCCCATACATTTTGTTTTGCTGGCCGAACTTTTTGTATGAAGAAATTTGAATATTATTAGAAAAAAAATCATGCCATGTCGCTATACAGCGAGCTACCGAGTACCTACTTAGGATAACTATGATTTTTTTCTAAGAACTCTTCCTGTTTTTAACGAGGAGGTTCTCAATTCGGTTAGTATGTTTTTTTTCTTCTATGTATATAAGTACACCGATTACGCCGAGATTTCTGATCCGATTTACGTGATTCTTTTTTTGTTCGATGCGGAATAGTTGCCATTTTGTCCCATATTTTTTTTTTCAAAATCAGTTGGGTAGTTTGGTTTTGAAATCAAAACAACTGAAATGAGAAAGTCATCTACGTATGCGAAATTGCGGATTTTTGCTCTCCTATGACTTTTAGCTTAGCGAATAAGCCACTGGTGACTTAACGATAGCGTGAAGCCCTTTACCTACATAACCTTCTCATCAGCCTATATGTAGTACACGTTTCACTGTTCGTCATAGGCCTTCCTCTATGGAAGAAATACACGAGGATGTTGGTCCATAACACCATTACGCTGGCCCTATGCGAGTTGGTGGGTTAAAGCGGTAACAACCGGGACGGTTGGTGGGTTAAAGCGGTAACAACCGGGACGAACGGCTTAATTTAATTTATAATAATATGAAATACTAAAGTGGCGACGAGGATTGCCCGTACAAATTAATGTTCAATAGGAATAAAACTAATTTGGATATTGGGTTCCCTAGACAAGAATTATCTACGAGCTCGATTGATCAACCTACCGAACGAGGATTAAAGTAGGCGACAGGGTACAGCGCCCCGATCACGCTAATTTACAATGTAATATACCAAGCTAAACCAAAACGTTCCGTTTCGCACAATTTGCTGTTTTTTCTAAGCATACGTTGATTTCTTTGATTATAATTTTATATTACATATTTATTAAGTTCAAATTACATAAATTAATAAAATAAAAACTTTCCAAAATTTAGTAAATATATCGATCGGTTTTTGTCAGCACCTAGATACAAAGACGTTACTATGGCAACCATCTATGAGAACGTATTTTCCGCTGTCCTACAAACATTTTTGACAAGTTGCTTAGGCAATTAATCAAACACGTGCGACCGACAGCGAAAAATACGTTCCTTTACTTTAGATGATTGCCATAGTAACGTATTTGTATCTAGGTGCTGTCAAAAACCGATCGACATTTTACTCAATTTAGAAAGTTTTTATTTTAAATTAATTGATGTTATTTGAACTTAATTAATATGTAATATAATTATACTATATATTAACGTATGTTCCGAAAAAAAAACCTAATTGGTTGGTTTCGCGCAACACAAATTGTACGCAAGGGAACGTTTCACATTTGCTTTGGTAAATACAATGTAAATTAGCGCAATCGAAGTCCAGTTCTTTACAATTATGTGGGTGGAACAAGAAGCTGGGACTTTGGCTAGGATAGTGAGAAGGATTGGTCAGTTGCATTACATGATAGAGACTGCGTCTGGAACCTGTCATAGTCGGCACATTAATCAAATTAGGGGTGGAGGACTGCTGTGACCTCATTCATAGTTATATTCTTTTAATTGTTCGGTGTCATTATTGATGGCTGATGAATATTTATTATTCACAATGCACGTATTTTACTTGTTTTTGTTTGCGGATGCGCACACTGACGGCATTGCTGCCGTTATGAGAAAACTATGCGCCTCCATGTTAAACAGACTTCGTGGCAGGTTTAACAGCATCCTGACGGTGTTTGTAGACAGGTGGGACTCCCCAATGTTGCGAAGATGGGTAAACCTCCACGTTATTGATTAATAAATATTTTTTCATCCCCCATCTCGGAAAGAGTATTTTTGCTCTTCGACATCTGAGTGCAAAAGCCGTTTTTATCCGCTAGAGGATAAAGTAAAATTGAATTTAGAACATCGTGTGCACTAACACCGATATGCAGAGACGTTTCCTCGAAACCGCCTCCACTCGACCTTAGTCGAAGTCACCTCAAGGAAAACTTAAAAACATCCTTGAAATCGGTATGTTCAGTTACGGCTTCATCCTCCAGTGAGGAAACTCCAGTAAAGTCGAGTTGTGGTTGAGTGAAGGAATGACGTCATGAAATTTCTTATTATTATATTGGCAAAGTGTAGAGAATATGTTTATGGTTCACTTTTTTCATCTGTGGGATGTCGTCTTCCTCTGAGATTGTGTTCTGCTTCTGTGAGGTATCTTTCAGTTCTGTCATTATTTGTCATTCAACTCAACTGTCGACTGCAATGATTTATTTTAATTTATTTGATTTCATTCGTTTTTCGCGTTCAGTATGAAAATTATTATGGCCGGGAGGCAAGTTTTTAGTGAAATTGTAAGGGCGTGCTTGAGGGAATTTATCATAAAGTATAAATTAAACACCACTGTCGGTTGACATAATTATATTTGCATCACAATATCTAGGTAAATTAATAAAGTTGTATCTAGCACATATACTCACTTGAAAGTTAGTCAATAAAATCATAGAAATCAGTCATTATGCTAATAAAACTTGAAATAACCTTAGAAATAACGTGAAAAGCACTGTTTACAACCTTTGAGGAGACCTCAAGGTAGATCGCGACGTACCTTGAGTTTGACAGTTCATTACTCGACTCAACTGAGGAATTTGCTCAAGTCGAGGATAGTTTTTTGAATTCTGCATACCGATTTTATCCTTGAGGCTGAGTCGAGTCACAGTCGAGTGGAGGAAATCTCGAGGAGCCGACTGTGCATATGGGTGTTAGTTTGTGAATTCAAAACATAATTAAACCTCTTTACTTCTACCTCCATGGTGCCGAATTTATCATACAACCTTTTTGAACTTGTTAAAACCTCCATGGTGCCGAATTTATCATACAACCTTTTTGAACTTGTTAAAAACTCAAGACTCGGCATTTTCTTGGAGTACTTTTTATTTAATTTGCCTTGCCCGCGCCATTATCTTTTCGCGACATATTTGTTAAAACCATAGGTTTAAAATAAGAAAATTGAAAACAAGTAAAAAACCTAAAATGAGTGATTCTAGCAACGAAGAAGTTTATTTGACGCCAACAGAATTGCCTGAAACTGTTAAATAATGCGCAAATGTTTTTTTTTTTTGCATTTAGTCATTTCCTCGTTGAGGTGGGATGAAAAGTTACGTGTTGCACTCGAGTGCAAAGATTTTTCACCTCGTGCTCTTTTGATTCCCTAGCTAACGCTCAGGATTCTAATTTTAGAATCCTTCGCTGGCTCGGTCATCAAAATTGAGCACGCGGTTAAAAAGCAACTTTGCACTCTTGTATAACAAATCACTATTAATGCTTATTTATCTAGTGCTGTGCATCCACAGCACCAGATAAATAGACAATGAAAATGTAATAATTAAAAATATATAATTATTAAATTTTTACTTTTATCATGTGGAAAATGAGCTGATAGTCATCAAACGCCTGAACAGATGTTCATATATTATACCTATAAACCATCCTAATCACGTCAGCTTTCAAACAAGAAAATAACAATTCAAAATTGGTCCTTTCGTTTAGGTGCTTAGATGCCACAGACAGACACAAAGATACACGAGACACGTCAAACTTATAACACCCTCTTTTTCGTCGGGGGCTAAAACCCCGTGCGTTTCAAATGCTCTTTACCTGTCAAGCCATACATTGTTACATTCTAGACAGAATTGGCTTTCAATTGTCATAATATGCACCTGGGAGTCTTAAAACTCTTAAAAGAATAAAACCTAATGACGTTTTTAAGGCCATGTGCGGGCGACAGCTTTTGGTTACAAAAAAATGTCAGTTTACTAAAAAATTCTGATTTCTGTGAAAGACTTGAGCAACGATATCACTTTGTGTCGCAGTAAGCAGCAAGAAGCAAAAAATGGCGACGCAAGCCGTTTCTACTGGTTGTGCAATCAGTGCAATGTAGTTTTGTTTCATAAAAACGCGCCAAAAATTAGTCTATATATCTCTTATCTCTTATTAAGTATTAGTCATCATACAAACATTTGCTCCTACCGGGATTCGAACCCGGGACCTCTTGAACGTGTAGCATGTATAGCAAGGGGTACAGACCTCGCACGAAGGGTTCCGTACCATTATCTATAAACACTGAAACCTGTCTACCTACCTGTTACCGTTATCAATATTGAGCAAAAAAATCACGTTGGTGGTAGGGGAGCCCCTTTAAATATTTATTTTATTCTGTTTATTACAATTTGTTGTTATAGCGGCAACAGAAATGCAGCATCTGTGAAAATTTCAACCGTCTAACTACCACGGTTCATGAGATAAAGCCTGGTGACAGACGGACCGACAGCGGAGTCTTAGCAATAGGGTCCCGTTTTACCACTTGGGTACGGAACCCTAAAAAGAAAAGATTTAGTCGTTGTAAAATGTCACCGGCCACAATTTCGAAACTTGTATTACAAAAAATGTACTGAACAGCACTAAAATATTTGATCTTTATTCATGCAAAACTGATTACAATTGCGACCGCGGCTATGTAATTATGCAAACTCTCAATAATAAGTTACTATCGGCTATTCGAGAAACATCTTTCACTGAATTTTTATTAGTAATTAAAATATATCTAAACTAGAAAAATGTCAAGTCCTGAGGCGGGAATCGAACCCGCGACCTTTCGCAATCCGGGCGACTGCTTTAAGGATCTCTGGGATTGCGAAAGGTCGCGGGTTCGATTCCCGCCTCAGGACGTGAAATTTTTCTAGTTTAGATATATTTTAATTACAAAGTAATTTTTCAAACATTTATAATAATAATTAAAATAATATAAAACTAGAAAAATTTCACGTCCTGAGGCGGGAATCGAGCCCGCGACCTTTCGCAATCCGGGCGACTGCTCTGACCACTGAGCCACCCAGGACTTGGGAAATCCCTGTGAAATTCTTCTAGTCTATCTGTATTTGCGTTTATGAGCTAACGTCCACCCTACAATGTCGAAATATTCTATTTCAACATCCGAAACGAGTATCAGCGAAACGAGTTCGCCTCAGGACGTGAAATTTTTCCAGTTTTATATTATTTTAATTACTAAGTAATTTTTCAAACATATATAATAATGTTAAAAACAAAAATTAAAATTATTTATAATAATGTTAAAATCAAAAATTATGAATTTTTATTGTTAACATTAAAATAGTTAAATGTTTGCAAAAATTCTTACTTAGAAAAGTACCGACCGAACCCGCGGCTCTTCGGAATCTGTGTGACTGCTCTAACCGTCTGAGCTACCAAGGATTCGGAATAACCCTGTGAAATTCGTCTAATTTCTTTACTCTTAATTTTTGATTTTAACATTATTATAAATGTTTGAAAAATTACTTAGTAATTAAAATAGAAATAATAATAATAGTAATTTCTTTACGTCATCCTACCTATTGGTATTGGTTTGAGCGCTTTGGTTTTGAATACGGAAATAAAGCAACTTTCGCCATGGTCGACCCCATGTGTCAACCAACATTTATAATATAACAGTACAACAGTAGTAATATTATTTTCACTCCTAGTGCTCGGAAAGTAGTGTTTTCTTGATCTGAGTATTGGGAGGAAAACGCTAGTTCCCACCACCGGGCGGGAAAAACTCATACTAATTGCTTCCTTTCCTAGGGCGGGAATAAAAAAAATTCAAAATAGAACTGAATTTGGTTACGTACAATCTGTGGTACAATGAAGAAAAAACAAGTATTCGGCTGAATGGCCAGTAGGCGGTAACGCGATGTGTTCCAAATTTAAAAATACTTTTTAAATAGGTTCTGCTTATGTTAGGAGTATTTTTATTAGAAAAACTATTTTTTATTTTCCTTGCATTTGAAATGAAAAGTAGAGTGGTACACACGGGTAAAAGGAATCAAACCCTACTCGGACTATAGCCGTCGTCTAACAACCTCGTAGGGATTGATTCCTTTCCACCCTTAAAAAGCAATCTACTATTTGTTTCTAAATAACAGTCGGAAAGTCGCAACAATCTTTGACGTTCCTATTTCCTAATATGAAAATGGCGCACTAGGGTAGTTGACAATTTTTTTATATCTCATAATTTCATAAATAAGAAGTATATAACTCATAAAGAAATATTGGAAAAGAAATAGTAAGTATGTCTAAGATCAATAGTTTCACAGATATAGTGGTATGTTTGATGTGTTGCGGCGCATCGTCCAAAAACGCTCCATAGAAAATCTGCGGAACAGGTGACGTCACATGTTCCCATATTACTAAGAAATGTATGGGCATACTGACAAAATGAATTATAACTAGTTATGTATTAATTATGTTTTTATTAATAGTTGTCATAATGATAGTTGTTTTAATTGATGTCAGCAATCTAATACCATTAACAGTTTTGATGAATTATGAAATAAAAATATGGTAATTTTTTTAATTTTCCTAACAGTACAACTTCATCAATATTTCATTTTTTTTAAGCTTGAATTGTTTTTATGGGTAATAAAAACGTATATTTTCCGAATTTGTGAAAAATAGCGCCATATTCAAATTCAAATTCTTAGGCAACAGCCCAATTGAAAATTATAGTTTTTTTTGATAATTCTCCCTATAAAGGGAATGCAATGGGAACTAATGCCCATACAGCCATGTCTTCAGTATTTCTTTATTTCTTCTTTTATCGCATTAAAATTCTGGTGTAACACATTTCAATGCTTTTTGGGAGTATTTGACACGAAATATTTGATGACAGTCACTTTATGTGCTACTTGATGAGATGGATAACTACAAAAAAGTTCTCATCGTATTTCACACCATAATCACTTTTATTCTAATAACCTTTTAGTTGTACGTCAAAACAAACACCTTGTATATAAAACAACACCACTTTTACAATACAAAGTTCGCTCCAACACAATTTTTAATTATTAAAATAAATATCTTGACCGACGCCATTAAAACCCGCCAAACACTCCTGACAATTATATAACTACATCTTGTATCTCATTTTCTCTTCAGTATTAAAATCTCTATTGTTCTGAGATTATAATGATACAATTATTGTATTGAGCTAAAGCGCTTCCAAAAAGGTTCGATCATTCAGCCTATTTATTCTTATAATGTTAAACTCCTTGGTGGAACTCTTATAATATTTTTTAAGGAAATTAAAAAAAACAAACAGGGTCCCCTTTTACCGTTGTGTACGGAACAGCGTTGCTAGAATGTTACTTTTGACCCTCTCATGTTACTTTTATGTTACACGACTCAAAATGTTACTTTTAGGATTTAAACAAAAGTAGCGAAATAATTCACACACCCAGTTGACATAAAACTACGCTATGTAGTAGTTTATAATTGCCTTTTTTATTGAATGATAAGTCTAAGATCTCAAAAAATTGTTACGATTTTGTCGAAGTTCTTTCTAAGAAATTGCCATGTTTCAGTATGTCTTTTTCTACATAAAAAAATAATGTTACTTTTGACATGAAAATGTTACTTTTGACATGAAAATGTTACTTTTGATCTGTCTTGTGTTACTATTGACTATCAGTCACTGGCAACACTGGTACGGAACGAAACTCTTCGGTACAAGATGATCCAAAGTCAAGTCGTTAAACGTTAAGTGAGTCTAGTTCATTTAACTATAGGGCTAGGCATTTAATTGGATGCCGGCGTTCAATCAACGGGCTAGGCATCCAATCAAGCGGCGAATTCAAACAGATGACATCTTTATACTTTAATATAATAACAAATTCGTGGCTAGTGCGAGACATGATTGTGTGCAAGTGCATTAGCGTTGTAATCGGACTGCAGTCGTGAAGTACTTTAATAACTTGTCAATTACTTTATACCCTTTCCTTTCTCTCTCTCTCCTAAGAAACCGGCTGCCAGCTCCGGGCCGTTTTTGCGCGACCACATTTACAATTCAATGGGCACAACAAAAACCCGCGCAACCGCTAACTAGGGCCGCTTGTAATACTATCGATATATATAGGGGCGCGTTCCAAGTTAACACTCCAAACACTCCGAGTTGTTTTTTGTCTTGCTGTAAGGTGTGGAACGACACAAGTTGTTTTTTGAACCTCAAATTTTGACAAGGAGTTCAATCATTATCTAAAACTAATACGAAGTCTTCCATTCCGCATTAAATTTTCTGTATTAAGTCTGTATTTTAACTTTTATTCACTTTTATATAAAAGTGAACTAAAAATAAGAATTCCTTTTTTGAGATTCGACATATCCCATCTCATTTGACGGATGCTCACTAATACATATGACGTTTTAAACGTCAAAGTGTTTTTTAACCATCAAAATTGATCGCCAAAAAGTTTCAACTCTCCGAGGCTCGGAACGGGGTAGTTGTGACAGCCAAACGTCATACCGAAAGGCACGGAACGGCCTTAAAGCAAAAAGTTGTAGGCTTGGAACGCGCCCCAGTTGAACCATTCCCTAGGCTTAGGTAAACTGAACGACATTTGTCTCTTTCTATCTCCTTTACATAGACTGGTATAAAAATCGCTAAGAGACCTAACGCGAAGCAAATGTTAGTGAAATAACTATTGCTGATTTTTTCATTGATTTACAAATACTTACTCATACCTATCCCTACGGATTTTTTTACAAGCTTAATTAACAAATTATCTACGTAGCTGTATGTCAATTCGCTCATAGTAAAGTGAATATACTTTATACAGGAGCTCGCTCTCTGGCATCTGGCTATATCATATTCACGTCAGCACTGCAAAAACTTAGGGTCTTATAATAAACGTACAGATTTCAGAGCTTAATCGACGTCGATAGAAAAGTCTCCGTACAAAAGCTTTCCCCTCACTATGTACATTTGTGTGTGATAATTCATTTCCACTGCGTTTGCTAGTTTTCTTAGAAAACTTGATTAGTAATTTAATGTATTTTGCCTACGACAATGCAATGCACAACATGAAAATAAAAGCTTTATCCAATTCTAGATATTAGCTAAATAGTGCGCCTGATCAGCTATGCGATTGTCTTAAGTCTTGCTTTGGATTCGTGGCTGTCGGCAGCGCTGTCATCCCTTTTGGCGTTTGTTTGACATCCGTTGGCGACACTAGCGTACCGACGACGAGCACGGCGTGAGCCGGAACTAAAAAGTTGTTGAATTTTATATCTTTATGCTAAACTCAGTCAAATATTGAATAAAGTCATTGAACACAAGAAAAACAAAAATCGAAAAATATCTACTGCACTTCATGTCGCACATCCACAACAGCGACAATTAGACACACCCAAGAGATCGACACGTAGAGATTAGTGAATACGCTTATGCGCAGCGCCGCGACGCTCTCAAACGTCAAAATCAATGGCAGCTCGTCGTCTTGTCAGACGTCAGGCTCGATGTCGAATATTTGTTTGTGAATCACACTACTGTTTGTCAAAACTATCGCTGCTGTTACCCTATGAACAATATTACAGTCAGTCGGTGTAATTTAATATAGGTACCGGTGAAATTAGGTGTGTCGAGTTCCATTCATCACTTCGTCGATTATTAGTTTCTTATTTTCTTGCGATCATAACCAAGGGATTAGGTATGATCGCATTGTTCGATGTTCATTTTCCAAAATTTGACCGCTGCCGCTGCAGGGAGAACACGAAGAAGACGTATAACATACATTTAGAAAGTAGTGCTTTCAAGGCCGGCGATACAGAATAGAATAGAATAGTTATTTGTTATACAAGAGTGCAAAGTTGCTTTTTAGCCGCGTGTTCAATTTTGATGACCGAGCAAGCGAAGGCATCAAAAGAGCACGAGGTGAAAAATCTTTGCACTCGAGTGTAACACGCAACTTTTCATTCCACCTGAGGAAATGACTAAATGAAAAAAAAAATATTTGCGCATTATTAACAGTTTCAGTCAATTCTGTTGGCGTCAAATAAACTTCGACGAAGTAAAAACTTCGTAAATAAGTATTTACGAAGTTTTGTTACTTTTAACAAAAGTACACCAAGAAGGTGCCGAGTCTGACACCCGTATTCACAAACGACACTATGAGGTCTCACAGTGCCCGCGGACGCACAGGGTGCCAAATTCCTATTCATAAACAATACTTGAGTGACAATCGGCACTATGCGTTTGTCATAATGAACACTTAGCTAAGGGAGCCTGATAGCTATATTAATCAACGCATAGTGTCGAGCTCACCAAAGAGAATGTAATCACTACGGAGTTTACGATAAAAAGCAAACAAACAATAAAATTGAAATGTCAGTCAGTGAAGTGAACTAATCAACCAATCACAGAGCTATATTCAACGCTATGCGTCCGCATATTGAAGATTCGTTTGAGTATTGTTTGTGAATTGAAAGGCTTGTCAAAGTGAACGCACTGAAAAATGCCTTACTTCGCAATGTATTGCTCCTTTACTTACATAAGTATCGTTTGTGAATACGGGTGTGAGTTTTTAACAAGTTAAAAAAGGTTGTATGATTAATTCGGCACCATGGAGGTAAAAGTAAAGAGGTTTAATGATGTTTGGAATTCACAAACTTACTGCACACGATGTTCTAAATTCAATTTTACTTTATCCTCTAGCGGATAAAAACGGCCTTCGCACTCAGATATCGAAGAGCAAAAAAATTATTTATATGGTAAGACTGTACTACTAACGCCATCTTCCGTCACCAAGTGTAAAATAGGCGGAAAGAAGCCTGAGACAGAAGCCAAGCTTTACCTTTTTCATTAAAAAAAATCGAAATAAATCGCTTGTTAACACCGAAATAACGATCCTGGTTGGAATAGAACCTGCAAACCTACCGCATCTTGCATATTTTGGTTCTGTTTAAACTAAAGGTAGTTTCAACTAGTTTTAACGCACATTGCTGCAAAATTCTTTGATAAAAATACGAAGATACGGCATCCACGCTCAGCCCGAGTAACAGCAAAACTACGTTAGCTGACGTACTATAAACCCTGCATTGGTCACGCTCATGCGGATTAGCTAAGGAATCCATTGGGCCCCATTCGCGATCGCGCTAATTTACAATGTTAAATACATTAAATACATACAAACTAAACCAAAATGTGCAAGATGCGGTAGGTTTAGTTTAAACTAAGGTAGTTTCAACTTTTATATTTACCAAAGCAAAACCTAAACGTTCCGTTGCGCACAATAAATTTGCGCGAAACATTTAAACGGCTACCAATTAGCTTTTTTTCGGAACATACGTTGATTTCTTCAATTGTAATTATATTACATATTTAATAAGTTAAATTACAAAAAATAATAAAATAAAATCATAATAAATTGAGAAAATATTTCGATCGGTTTTGGACAGCATTAGATACAAAGACGTTACTATGGCAACTATCTGTATGGGATCATATTTACCTCAGAAAAATAACTGAGATATTTACCACTTCCGGAAGTGCCGGACGAACGTTTTTCATTTACTTAGCAACCAACCAACCAACTTTTACCCAGCAATTTTTCAATAAACGTAAAAACTGTTTGTTGGACAGCGGAATATACGTTACCATAGATCTAGACCGCCTCTGTGGTATAGTAGTGGTCCGGGGTTCGAATCCCGTGGGGGCATAAATTTTCTGCTGGGTTTGGTTGGCGGTAGGACTTTTCTATGTCCGCCTGGCTACCTTCCACCATCTTACCCAAGTCTGCCGTCATAACAATAATTTAACAGCATTGCATACAATGCAGCATTCTATGTTTAAGCAGTTGGAGGTAAAACGATTCCCGCGGTTGAGGAATCCGGCTGTGGCTCGCTTCCTTCTTCGGCCTTATCATCACTTACCATCAGGTGAGATTTTTGGGATAAGAGCAAAAAGTTCTTAGTCATAAGTCTATGACATGCTTTATGCTTGTCTGTTGCTTTGACGTTTATTAAATCTGTTATAATCTGTGGTTATAATAAACTGATATTCAATAAGTGCAGTTGTGGTTTCCTTTACTTCCTCCAGAGGCTTCTTCCAATAGAGATGAAGGCCAAGAAGAACTACCCCGTTAAAATTTATAACGGCAGACTTATGACGTAACAGTTTGACCTTGAGACCATCCTTACTCCGTTCGTAATAGAGGCGACTTTCGTAGTGCGACTGTAACACTTGATGTGCTGTCGTGTGTGCATATTACAGAGTTACCAAGATATTATCACCATTAAGTCATACAGCGTACTAAAATCAAAGACTAAAATCAATCACTAAAACACCATTGTTAAGCAAATGTTAGCACTGTATAATCGAGAACGCAATTGTACCGATACCAATTTAAATAGGAAACCAAAATAGGCAATAATGGTATGTCCTTGATGTCCAATTATTGAACTAGTGAATTGTATAAATGGTCACTTTTGATTTAAGTAGGTATTGAAAAATAGGATTGTCAGACGTTGAATGGAAGTTGGGCAATGAATTTTATATCATTGCAATTCGCAATAGCTCTTTCAGTCACACTTTTACATTTGTCATATCATATTACAAACAACCCATTGTTCAAAACGGTATTAGTTATGACTAGCAGTAGAGGATGCAGAACCGTCCTTTATTTAGGAAGCGGGTATTTCGGTTCCGGATACACGCAGAACCGGGTACCCGGTGATTTTTGGTTACCCAGATAGTCTAGTGAGGACCACTAACACCGATATGCAGAGAAGTTTCCTCGAGACCGCCTCCACTCGACCTTAGTCGAAGTCACCTCAAGGAAATCTTAAAAACATCCTTGAAATCGGTATGTTCCGTTACGGCTTCATCCTCCAGTGAGGAAACTCCAAATACATAAAGTTTAAATTAAACACCACTGTTGGTTTACATAATTATATTTGCATCACAATATCTAGGTAAATTAATAAAGTTGTATCTAGCACATATACTCACTTGAAAGCTAGTCAATAAAATCATGGAAATCATTCATTATGCTAATAAAATTTGAAATAACTTTAGAAATAACGTGAAAAGCACTGTTAACAAGCTTTGAGGAGACCTCAAGGTAGATCGCGACGTACCTTGAGTTTGACAGTTCATTACTCAACTCAACTAAGGAATTTGCTCAAGTCGAGGATAGTTTTTTGAGTTCTGCATACCGATTTTATCCTTGAGGTTGAGTCGAGTCACAGTCGAGTAGAGGAAATCTCGAGGAGCCGACTATGCATATGGGAAGCTTTAAAACAATGTAATCAAATACCATAATCCTGTCGTCTATTCTCGCTCGTCTCCTGGTAACGGATCCCGCTACTAAATCTTTCGTTTTATCAAGACTAAAAAATAATAAAGGTAATCACGGCTTTAACGAACGGTTTTCAATGAACTCATGCAGCGGTTCTGAATCCTGCGGGGAAGGCGTGCAAACAGAACCATGGCGATAGTGGAATGTAGAGAATATAAGCGACGGAAGTGACTACCTTAGTAACCAACCACCTTTGGGTGATCTCCCCAGAGAGCGACTAGACTATCACACCCGTCATTTCACTTACGGCCTGGCCACGGCAACGGGAGACGGCGGCGGCGTCTCGTCAACCACTGCGCGGTCAAGACGACGCGCTGCGAGGCCGACATTTAGCAGCGCGCAGTAGTTACCGAGACGCCGCCGCCGCCCGTCGCCAGTTCCGGTGGCCAAGCCGTAACGTTGGACTAAACTACTTAAGCCAATCGAACTTATAAGTGAGATGGCAGCGTGAGATTGAGTTGCCGTCTACTCCGTTTAGTCACACGTGCTTTAGAGGTCGAGTTATCACTCTACAAACACCGCAATGGTGAGCTTCAGACGCATGATTACCAGACGCCTTTGTGGGAGCCAGCCGAGAATTCGCTGCTCTATATGGACTGCAGGTATATTTATGCTCGGAGCCATTGACCGAATGGTGCTTTCTGTGAAGGCGACCCTGAATGCTGAACTGGGAGAGCGGCCCTAAAGTAGGGACCAGACCCTTTCTTCTGAAACTTGAGGCTAAATGCAACTCTCGGCCGTTGACGTACGTGCCATTCTCTGATGCGATAAGATGTAATAACCTGCCTTTGGTATAAACCAAACACACCTTGGTAACACCTTTTCACTTCACTCTTGGCTCCTCATCCAACAACCAGTTTTGATGACAACGACTTAATGCGGCGGACACACTGGAGGCCGGCGCTAAGACTAACGGACCACTTTATGAGTTCAGAAGTATTCGCTATTGGTCCTTAGAGCCGGACCTAATAGTAGTTGATAAATAATGATAATATTTTCCAACATATTCTCTTATTTTATGCACTATCACAAGCTCACAAGTCACAATCTATCAATACATACCCGTGGACCCCACCATTGGGTTAGATCAGTGCGACCACGGTTAAATAGCGTTATTATTTACGTATAAGTTGAGACGCTACTTGTTCTACAGTGTGATCAGATGTATTGTGAGCTATTCAAATTACGATCAGTTTTCTGATAGCATCATGTATTTTTTAAAAGTTTAGATACCGCATGACGCATAGTGACGCGTTCTCTATAATTTCATTATTAAAGTTTCCACATTCAATTTAACTATCTCTATCAAAAGGGAAATAAAAACAAAGCTATTTGCATTATTCGTTTAATCCGTCGGGCGGCGTTAGCCCACCGGAGGGCTATGACAATTGAAAAATCAATTGTGTCTGGATATGTTTTAATTAGATTATGAGAATAATAATCATCATTATCACCAGCCTATAATGAGGAGTTAAAACATTAGAAAAGTAGACCGATAGTCCATCCATACCCTTGGATAGTCTTCTAAAATCACCATAATTGTATAAAATAATGTTTATTTATTTATTGTTATTTTGTAATTGTTAAATGAAATAATGATTTAATCATAACTATTAGGAGCAACTGCATTGGGCAAGCGTGGTGGTGTTATAGCCCAAGCTCCTCATGTGTTTCTCTCATGTAGGAAGGCCTGTGCCCAGTAGTTGGACGTATACAGGCTGAAATGATGATGATGATGATGAATTAGGAGGATAGGACTTCAGGATGCAGGAATCAGATGGGAAGGGTTGTCTTCAAAGGATCTTCAGGTGAATCAGGTGAATGGGATCTGGAAAGGAAACGCCACCATTAGAATAACGGATGAAGTTTTAAAATATCTTTAATATGTAGGTTCGGTATCGGAGCATATGATGTTCAGAGTTATTTTATATTATTTAGGTTGAGAGTTTTTTTTTCAAAATACATATTGGCATTGTATACAAGCCCTTTTGCCTTGAGAGATTGTATTATATACAGTTTGGAGCCGTCAATACGATAATAAATTAAGACATGGGCTATATTAGTTCATAGAAATGGATTGCCAATTTCAAAAACATCTTAATCATTTGAAAATTTCACATGACATTTCTATGAAATAATGCAGCCAACGAATAAGATATTTTTGAAATTGGCAAACCGTTTCTATGAACTAATATACCTAGCCCATGTTTCAATTTATTGTCGTATTGACGGCCCATTGTATACAGATACAATAATGCCTTTTAATGTTTAAAGGGTACTAAAAAATAATACATTATTATAATTAAAATATAATAAAAACTAGAAAAAAATAATAAAATAAAAAACATATACATTATTATAATAAAAATAATGATTTACAATGTTAAAATCAAAAATTAAGAATATTTGAAAGCACTGCCCCAACTTAACCGAATCGTCGGTATTTGTGAAAATACTCGTTTCGGATGTTGAAATAGAATATTTCGACATAGTAGGGTGGACGTTAGCTCATAAACGCAAAATACAGATAGACTAGAAGAATTTCACAGGGATATCCCAAGTCCTGGGTGGCTCAGTGGTCAGAGCAGTCGCCCGGATTGCGAAAGGTCGCGGGTTCGATTCCTGCCTCAGGACGTGAAATTTTTCTAGTTTTATTATATTTTAATTACTAAGTAATTTTTCTAACATTTATAATAATGTTAAAATCAAAAATTAAGAACATTATTATAATACAATTTAAAGTGTCAGCAAAATGTTAGTAATGTAGGAGCACGCTAAAAATATTAGTATTTTTCTTCTCTTTCTTTCTAAAACAAAATGAACAGGACCTCGCATCGTTAATGTCTGTAGCAGTTATGTGACATAGACACCACGGGAACATTTATCGAAAGAAAAAAAAACACCTAGGAACGAAATAAATAATTCACACTCTTACAGCGCGTACAATTTGCACTTCAATATTTTGGCCTGCCCTTTCCTATTGTATCGGAATGATAGAGAGAGACAACGTGAACTCGATTTCATTCGTAGAAAACCAACTTTAAATCGGGGCCACTGGCGTGGTAAAAAATTGCAATTACGAGTAATATTGTTTATGCTTCTGCTCTTAGAGAAGTCAATGGCGTGGAAATTTGTTTTTTTTTATTCAGTGTAGGTATTTTGTATTTGTACACTCTTGTGAAATTTAAAATTATAGTAAGACCGGCTGGCCGATTGGTCGATGCCCCTTGCTATACAGGCTACTCGATCAGCAGGGATCCCGGGTACGAATCTCGGTAGGAGCAGATGTTCGTATGTTTTTTTTTATACAAAGCACGACAATTGACCCAACACTAGGGAATGCAAACCGGTTTAACCGAAAACCGAAAAACCGGTTTTTTGTCGATTTAATTTCTCATTTAAAAAACCGGTTTTTTTATTAACACCGGTTTTTTCGGTTTTTTTGATGGAGTAGAATTTTGCTTATAAGAGTTAAAAAGATATGTTTCATATTCCGCCAGGTATATGTACAGGTGTTCGAACTAACAAACAAGTCTTCATTAAACATAACTAATAGACTTGATATCTAAAATTTATTGTTATAATTAAATGTTATAACAACAAATTAAATCATTTTTTTCCTTAATGTAACTCCCAACTTAACCGAACACCATCCTTAAAACCATAAATAATTTACAATAATTATAGTTTACATAAGCGTTATTTTTAATATTTTATGCTATGGCAACACTGTTGAAGAAAAAGACGCCATCTTGACGGACGGACGCTGTAGCCATTTCGTTCGCGTCGGTCGTAGTCGTACTTACGTCGTTCTTCTGTGGTGTAGGTGTATGTACTGTCGCGGTCAAAAGTCCAGTGACAGTCCCACAAAACTATAGCGAAACACTTGTTAGAGACTTACGTCGTTCTACAATTGAACACATTTGACTTACACAGTTAAACCTCGTTTAGAGACGAGCGCAAAGAATATGAATCTTAAATTCGACCCTCTAATAATGACTCTTGTAGCACATCGCCTAATGACTCAGTCTTCATGCTGTGTGTCCACGGTTCGAGTTTTATTACTAATATATATAAATGAAAATATATTATGAATATATTTTTCTTTTTATTGTATATTTTTTAACCACTGACGTATATCCAGTACTTAAATAATTGTTATTTCGTCAACTTAATATTTTAAAACCATCTTTTCTATACTTTCCGCTTGTTTGTTATCTAATTGTATAAAAAAAAACTTTACGACGATATTTTTACTATTTTTCAACCCACTCTCGGGTTAAGAAAATAAAAAGTATCGTCAAGATTTATTGATTAATCTATTTGATACTCTTTGCCGTTATTGAAAATTTAAAGTTTATACATAGTTAAAGACTGCAAAATGTTTCTGTTCAACTGTTAGTTAATGTAGCAAATTATTTATTTACTTATAATTGTCAGAGTCTCCGATTGGGGACGACTAAACTTAGTCCGATTCAACCCCACTAAGACACAAGTCTGCGCGTTCACCGCTAAAAAAACCCCATTCGCTGTAGCTCCACAATTCCTCGACACACCGCTTTCCATCTCTACGAGTATCGGGATCCTTGGTGTTGATATCTCTAGCGACGTGCAGTTCCGCAGTCATTTGGAGGATAAAGTCAGGCTGGCATCCAAGAAGCTTGGTGTTCTCAATAGAGCGCGGCGGTATTTCACTTCGGGGCAAAGACTGTTACTGTATAAGTCTCAAGTCAGGCCCCATATGGAGTACTGCTGCCATTTATGGGCGGGAGCGCCTAGATACCAGCTTGGACCATTTGACGTGCTCCAAAGACGCGCTATGAGAATTGTCGACGATCCTGAGCTCACAAGCGGTATTGAACCTTTAAGCCTAAGGAGAGATTTTGCCTCCTTGTGTGTGTTCTACCGTTTGTATAACGGGGCGTGTTCTGAGGAATTATTTGACATGATGCCTACGGCTTCTTTCTATCATCGCACCGCTCGCCATCGGCAGGGAGTTCATCCTCACAAATTGGAACCAAAGTGGTCGCGTACTGTACGGTTTCAGAGAAACTTTCTCCCGCGTACGCTCAAGTTGTGGAATGAGCTCCCTGCAGAGGTTTTCTCGAATGAGTACAGCATGGGGTTCTTCAAAAAAGGCGTGAAAAGGTTTTTACAGGGTCGGCAACGCGCAAGTGATACCCCTGGTGTTGCAAGCGTCCATAGGCTACGGTAACCGCTTACCATCAGGTGGGCCGTATGCTTGATTGCCACCTTAGTGGTATAAAAAAAAATTATGTATTGTTGCTTCTTTATATTTTTACTGTATTGATAAATTATCTATATTTTCTTGTGATTGGATTATAAGACTTAAATTTAAAATAAATGATGCCAAGAGCCCTTAAAATTTGTTTATTTTTGTTTTTATTAAAACTAAAAAAATATGCCAAAAAACCGGATTTTCCGGTTAACCGGTTTTTTTGAAAAAATCCGAAAATAAAAACCGGTTTTTAAAACAGTCCGGTTTTGCATTCGCTACCCAACACCACCTGATGTGAAGCGGTAAGAATATTCACGCCTCTTTTGAAGGAACCCATGATGAGTAAATACGAGCATTAGTTCACGAGTCATGGATGTTTATGTTTATTTCGTATATTTCTAATATTTATATGCTATCTTTTGAAAGCTAGATTTAAAAAAAAATATTTTTTCACACATACGCAAGCACACACACACACGCACGCACGCACACACATACACTCACTGACCATACCAGCCGTGCAGCCTCGAGAGTCGAGACACGCATTTTGTTACAAATACAATTTTATTGTTTTAATCCTTCAATGCCCAGACGGCAACTTAAGTTGCCATAACAATTAAAATTTAATTGTAACCTTTGAAGACCGATAAACCAGACACAATTGAATTTTAATTGTCATGTCAACTTAAGTTGCCTTCTGGGCATTAAATAAAGGATTAATTATCGCAGTGTTGGTTAAAGAAGAATGCCAGACTCGCGAGATCTCGGCTGGATCTTGCGAGGTTAGATTCTCTGTTATCACCTTTGTAGAGTCTACAGTACATCACGCGTAACAGTTTGACCTTGAGACCGCCCTTATTCCGTTCGCAATAGAGGCGAGTTTCGTAGTGCAACTGTTACACTTGATGTGCGTGTGTACGCCATAATGCTTTGCAAAAACAAATATCACTTGATATTACAGGTGCAGAGATTTTAACAGGTAGGTAATTACGCTGGCTAATCTTTTATTTCACACCGAAATACAGCGAACTGAAATCTCACCCTTCAAGAGGATCCACCACTTAGTGTAGAATAAAACAATTATTGTGACACAGTGTAGTAACCCAGCCCGCCTAGCATGACCACCGAAACGCGATATGATAAAGCTATTTATCGCTTCGAACTGTCAAAAATCATTGGATATAACCGCCATCTTGAAATTTTTTCGAAACTGCGAACTTGTATTGTATATAGACATGTTCGCAGTTGCGATAAAATTTCAAAATAGCGGTTATATCCAATGATTTTTGACAGTTCGAAGCGATAAATAGCTTTATCATATCGTATCATATCGCGTTTTGGTGGTCATGCTAGTGAAAACGGTCATCAGAGGGCCTAGACAAGATGCCATTTGACAATCGCTATAGCTATCGCTAAATGGAAAATGTATGGGATTTGACATTTTACATCGAAACTCAGTCAAGGGCTTATGTCAAATCCCATACATTTTTCTCTTAGCGATAGCGATAGCGATTATCGAAAGGCTTCTTGTCTAGGCCCTCTGATGACCGTTTTCACTAGCCATTCCCTAGGCTTAGGTGACTCTTAACGACATTTGGCTCGTTCTATCTCATAGAGCTAGACTGAGATAAAAATTGCTAAGAGACTCTTAAAGCTAAGCAAATGTTAGTGAAAACGAGCTTATGTAACGTAATAAGATACTTGGAAAAATCATTATTATTATCTTTAATATGTTCACTGTGACCTTTACTGTGGCAACGTGGCAAAGGGGAGGCAAGAAATTCAGCGAGTTCTATAACCTTTTAAGGCGAGCGAGCTTACCACCTGCAGGTTAGATATAATATAGATAAGCATCCTTCTTAAAGTCCAATTTTTAATTAGACGAAGCCAACTGACAGCGGCTAATGTCACTTTGTGAAATAATGTTGCCATCTTCAATGTAATAGTGATGCATTCAGTTTTCGTTCATTCGAAGGAATGAATGATGATATAAATGAGTACATTGTTAATCATAACATACTATACGAAAAAAAGAAACTATAATCAGAAAGTAGGTAATTACTTATATAAACTTTTTTTTACTACCTATTTTAATTATGTCACCGACAGCGACAGTGATGATTTTATGTCTAATGAAGATGAATAAAAACAATTGTAATACAGGGTGCACTACCCTGTATAACCATCATATTGAAAATAAAAAAAATGTGCTGTCAATACGACAGTAACTTAAAACATGGGCTATATTACTTTATAGAAATGGTTTGCCACTTTCAAAAACATGTTAATCATTTAATAATTTCATGACATTTGTATGAAATAATATAAAATTGTCTGCAATATTTCATAGAAATGTCATGAAATTATCAAACGACTAGGATTCGAACCCGGTACATATCGGCAGTCCGGCGTTCTTACCACTCACTAGGCTACCTACGCTACTCTGTTACTAACGTGTTATTAGGATAACAATTTTATACGTAATATGATTGTTTCATTCATTCTCTTTGTCACAACACTATTTTTGTTTCATCAAAACCTGACAACCCAGTAAACGTCAGTTGGCTTCGTCTAATTAAAAATTCGACTTTACAAGCAAGCTCTGGCGTAGTCAATTTTAGTAGTCACATGCGTAGCATGACAAACTCAAGAAAGGGTTTGTCTATGTCGATATGTCATCAGTAGTCTTCGGTATTTATACTGCATCAATACCTCCTTAGGTTTATTTACTCGATCTTAATATTGCAACTACGGCATTGAATATTTGGTGCGGGATTGGATTTCCTAAACGGGATCATAAAAATATTTAAAATAAAAATTTCAAGTAACCCCCGGCCTCATTAATCATCTATCTAACACCATCCACTTCACTGCGACTATTCGTATGAGCTTTTAAACACGATATATCTGCTGTAAGTTTCTGAAGAATTAAGTATTCCGCAGACTTTTTGATGGTATAGGATCAGATCAAGGTTAGTGTGTCATGGGAATGTCACCGAAGTGACAGTACACTAAATTTCAAATCAATCGGATCTGTGAAAGTTAGTAAAACCCTTTTATCACGACAAAAGAGGGATGTTATAAGTATGACGTGTCTGTCTTTGTATCTGTGTCAAAATCGGTCTAAACGAATAGACCGATTTTGATTCAGGTTTTTCGTTTTTAAATCTGACGTGACTAGGATGGTTCTTAGCTATAATTTATGAAGATCAGTTCAGGCGTTTGATGACTCTCAGCTCATTTTCTACATGATAAAAGGGTTTTACTAACTTCGACAGATCCGACTGATTTGAAATTTGGTGTACTGTCACTTCGGTGACATTCCCATGACATGCTAACCTCGAGCTGATCCTATAAAATCAAAAAGTCTGCGGGATCCCTTACTCTTCAGAAACTTACAGCAGATGACGACCGGCTGGCCGAGTGGTCTGTACCCCAGGCTACTCGGTCAAGAGGTCCCGGGTTCGAATCCCGGTAGGAACAAATGTTTGTATGATGAGTACGAGCATTTGTTTACGAGTCATGGATGTTTATATATTTATTTAGTATATTTCTAATATTTATATCCATATTATTATCATTATTTCTCCGTTATCTAGTATCCATAACACAAGCTCTTAATGATGCTTAATTTGGGCTAGATAATAGGTGTGAGTGTTTAAATATTATTATTATTATTAGATATAGCGTGTTTGGGCTTTTATGAATAGTCTCAATGAGATGGTTTAATAAGGATAGGGGTTACTTAAAATTTTAATTTTTTTTTTATGGTAGGTAGAATAAAGATGACTCGCGCTGTAAAAGCCCAGACTGCGTAATTTAACTTAGGCGTGCCGGTTAGTACACTGCCACGCTGACAGCGCACCGTATGCTAGTTTGACAGCCTTTATATTATACAATTTTAATGTACAGCAGTTTCTTGCCACGCATTTGACACCCGCGTACACACACACACACAAACGCTCACACACTCACTCACAATCACAAATACACACACAAATACAAATACACACAGTATTCATGGTCTCATAATCATACGAAAACTGAGCTTCTTCTCTTGTATATGTTTACCTGCCAACTGTTGTTGTTCTTTCTTATTATTACGTAATTTTATATAATTTTTATTGTAATATGTGAAATTATGCAACTATCTAAGTACCTTAAACACCGCCATTATTATAAGCATAATGTGTTTCTTCAATTGGCTCATGACTGGATAATGCTAATTTGTATTGTATACGTATAAAAATGCTGTAGAAACATTGTTGGATAAATAAATAAATGTAGGGATGTCATGATTTATAACTCATAAGTAACAAGAATCTCAGTGAATATGAAACAGAAGCATGAATGAAATCTTCAACTTTACACTTCTTTCAGAGGCCTGACAAATAGTTTCACATGTTTTTTTCCTCATAAAACTACAGCTACAACAATAAAACGACACATATGAAATTTGTTTAAAAATAAACTCAAAAATATGTCCACGCGCAGCTAGACGATAGCGTTATCATTTTTTTAAAACTATTCAAATATAAATTTGTTGATAACGTATTATCTCTTTGTACAAAACACGTTTGAACTTTAAACTGAGTTGCCCGTTTTATTTTTTATTTTCGACGGTCAAAGAGGATACTTCAGCGTGAAATGAAAATTAGATTTGATGAATTGGCGCGATCTATGCGTCTTGCTTTGGACAGTTTGCTAGTAAAACATTTACAAATTTACATTACGCAAAACATGTTTTTAAACGTTATTATAAGTTAGTTTTCTGTTAGTGTACATCGTCATACATCGCCAACCTCCTTACCCTCATAATGTCCATCATAAGGTTGCCTGGAAGGAATCACTCTTAGCGATAAGACCTCGCATTGTGCAAGCATTGCTTACTTAATATCCTTTATTATGTATATAATCTTTATAATATAGTATTTAAAAAAAACCACTACTGTTGTTGTGTTGTTATCCATTGAGATCGGCTGTGAGTTTGAATAACTTAAAAATTAAAATAATGTAGGTAGGCATTGCAGCACTTATTTATAATCCATAAACAGGAATCAACATTGACAAGGTTCCTGACTCAATTGTAATTGTATGTCTAACCTACCAGATTCTATATTAAAAAAAAAATATCATCAAGTTTTGTTTTTATCAAAAATATTGTTATTTATCTAAGACCACTTTATGGGGTGGAGGGTTGTTAACCTGAGAGACGGGAACCATCCTAGTTCAGGTATCAACCCACCATACTTCCCTTTTTTTAATATTTAAGTTCATAGCTATTTGTCGTTTGTTATGGTGTCATTAATCATCTATATAACACCATCTCATTAAAACTATTCATAAGAGCCCAAACACGCTATATTTGCTGTAAGTTTCCGAAGAATAAAGCATTTCGCAGACTTTTTGATGGTATAGGATCAGCTCAAGGTTAGTATGTCATGGGTATGTCACCGAAGTGACAGTACACCAAATTTGAAATCAATCGGATCAGTAAAAGTTAATAAAATCCTATTATCATGTAGAAAACGAGCTGATAGTCATCAAATGCCTGAACTGATCTTCATAAATTATAGCTAAGAACCATCGCAGTCACATCAGCTTTCAAACAAAAAAAACGAATCAAATCGGTCAATTCGTTTAGGTGTACACCACACCTAAACGAATGTGTATGCCACATACAGACCCACAGTACACACGTCATATTATAACACCCCTCTTTTTTCGTCGGGGGTTAAAAATACTACTACTCATCTTTCCGAAGAACTCGACAAATATGTCAAAAAGGACAGGAAGACGCAAGAATTTCCGAAGCACGGAGGAGCTCGATATTTCAAATTTTTGATCCACCCATCCCAGGAGCGACCATGGCGAAAGTTGATTTGTTTTCGTAATAGAAAACAGAGCGTTCGAATCACTACGCCACCGAGCTCCGCACGCCACCGAACCGAGCATCTTTTCTACGAATTTGATTAGTCAATGTACAAGACACGGACACGGGTCATTTAGGTATGTATGAATTACTTGAAAATACTAATCAATAAAATGCTACAATAACTAACTCGGTCTATCTGTCAGTCTGTTGCCTTTTCTCGCCATCGAAACATAGTTTCGGCCGAGACAGAGGGATAGAAATATGAGTGACTCAACGGGATGAAAAAAGACAACATAGCGATCGCGCGTGTAAAGTAAGCGAAAATAGACAAATTATTTTATTAAAAAATAATTTTAAGGATGACAAAAATAAACGCTTCTACACTATTGTGAATATTAATGATATCTTTTTTTTAACCGACTTCAAAAACGAGGAGGTTCTCAATTCGGCCGGTATGTTTTTTTTTTTTTTTCTATGTATGTACACCGATTACGCCGAGATTACTGATCCGATTTACGTGATTCTTTTTTTGTTCGATGCGGAATAGCTGCCATTTGGTCCCATAAAATTTTTTTCAAAAACAGTTGGGTACTTTGGTTTTAAATTAAAAAAAACTGAAATTATGAAATCGTCTACATAAGCGAAATTGCGAATTTTTGCTTTTCCAATGACTTTTTAGTGAAACGATACGATAGTGGGAAACAATATAAGTTGACGGTCACCCATCTAGCTTCGACCGTAGAAAGTTATCACTAAAAATTGTGAAAAAAAAATTTTAAACAAAAATTAAAACCGACTTCAAAAAACTGAAAAGGATGAAATAATTAAATTTAAGTAGGTATTCATCCCCTAAAACCTATTTTTGGAGTTGGTGCTAAGTGGTTTCTAAAATTTTGGAGTTGGTGCTAAGTGGTTTCTAAAAACAATAGAAAGTAAAGCACCCACTCCAAATATAGGTTTTAGGGGATGAATACCTACTTAAATTTAATTATTTCATCCTTTTCAGTTTTTTGAAGTCGGTTTTAATTTTTGTTTTTTATTATTATTTTTATTTATACAACTAGATGACAAACAAGCTGACGGCCCACTTGATGGTAAGCGGTTACCGCCGCCTATAGACACCTGCAAAAACAAGGGAAAATCACTAGATACTGCAGGTGGGTTGTCATCCTGAGGCCTAAGATGAAATGCCGTCCGTGCCCAGTAATCACACTGGCTACCTTTCCCTTCAATACGAAACACAGCGAACTGTTTAATGGTTGAAATAAGAAAGGCGGTGGTACCTACCCAGACGACCCTACATACATCTACTATAAAAAGTAATTTCCTATTAAAACAAATTATCATTAACCAATAATAATCTTAAGTTTTCTTATTTTTAAGAGGTCTTTTCGGAAATAAAATGTCTCGAGGCGAAGTCCTTTAATCGTGTTTTTTGTTCTACGTCTGTCTAGCTAGATAAAGATATGGAAAAATGTATATCTAATTTTCAGACATGTGAGATCTTTCAGTGACCTAAGAAATTACATATAAAAGTGCGACTGCGAATTCTTTCAATGTATCGCCTTAACCGCTGGACCGGATTAAATTTTAACATTTTGTTTATAAAGAATCAACACTTCTTTAGCTAAGAGCGACTACTAGGCTTTTTATAAAGAATCAACACTTCTTTAGCTAAGGGCAACTACTAGACTGTTTATAAAGAACCAACACTTCTTTAACTAAGGGCAACTACAAGGCTGTTTATACAGAATCAACACTTCTTTAGCTAAGGGCGACTACCAACTGTTTATAAAGAATCAACACTTCTTTAGCTAAGGGCGACTACCAAACTATTTATAAAGAATCAACACTTCTTTAGCTAAGGGCGACTACCAAACTATTTATAAAGAATCAACACTTCTTTAGCTAAGGGCGACTACTAGACTGTTTATAAAGAATCAACACTTCTTTAGCTAAGGGCGACTACTAGACTGTTTATAAAGAATCAACACTTCTTTAGCTAAGGGCGACTACCAAACTATTTATAAAGAATCAACACTTCTTTAGCTAAGGGCAACTCCTTCAGTTTGCTGCATAATCATATCATCATTTCTCAAAGTTTGAAATTTTTGTCTTATGGTGCAATAATTTTTTTTTGAAATGAAAAGGAAGGATTCCCGTTAAGAATTTTTTAAAATTTAATATGCCGTTTTTAACTAACTCGGGCCCTTGATTGCCTTGAGCATTTTTCGCCATTTCTTACTAATTTCAGCCCGGGACTATAACAATTAAAGTAAGATAAATAAATATTGCAACAACAAACTATGTTTTTTTTTTATACTACTAAGGTGGCAATCAAGCATACGGCCCACCTGATGGTAAGCGGTTACCGTAGCCTATGGACGCTTGCAACACCAGGGGTATCACTTGCGCGTTGCCGACCCTGTAAAAACCTTTTCACGCCTTTTTTGAAGAACCCCATGCTGTACTCATTCGAGAAAACCTCTGCAGGGAGGTCATTCCACAACCTGAGCGTACGCGGGAGAAAGTTTCTCTGAAACCGCACAGTACGAGACCATTTTAGTTCCAATGTGTGAGGATGAATTCCCTGCCGATGGAGAGCGGTGCGATGGTAGAAAGAGGCCGTGGGCATCATGTCAAACAATTCCTCAGAACACACCCCGTTATACAAACGGTAGAACACACATAAGGAAGCAAAATCTCTCCTTAGGCTTAAGGGTTCAATACCGCTTGTGAGCTCGGGATCGTCGACAATTCTCATAGCGCGTCTTTGAACTGCGTCAAACGGTCCAAGCTGGTATCCAGGTGCTCCCGCCCATAGGTGGCAGCAGTATTCCATATGGGGTCTCACTTGAGACTTATATAGTAACAGTCTTTGCCCCGAAGAGAAGTACCGCCGCGCTTTATTGAGCACACCAAGTTTCTTAGATGCCAGCTTGACTTTATTTTCTAAATGACCACGGAACTGCACGTCACTAGAGATATCGACACCAAGGATCCCGATACTCTTAGAGATGGAAAGGGGTGTGTCAAGGAACCGTGGAGACACAGCGAATGGGTTTTTTTTAGCGGTGAACGCGCAGACTTGTGTCTTAGTGGGGTTAAATTGGACTAAGTTTAGTCGTCCCCAATCGGAGACTCTGATTAGAGAACTCTCAATTTCAGACACAAGTCGACCGCGACTTTCCTCCACTGTAGACCGAGGGGTATTGGCACGGCCCGTATAGTAGGCGTCTCCAGTACTGTCATCCGCATAGCAATGCATCCCACCAATAGACACCATGTCATTGACATGTAGCAGAAACAGTGTTGGAGACAGCACCGAGCCTTGTGGGACGCCAGCGTTAATGTCTATGCTATCCGAGCAACTGCCATCAACGACGGCTTTTATGCATCTGCCGGACAAAAAACTAGCGACCCATTTGCACAACCCCTCAGGCAGCCCGTAAGTTGGTAACTTCGAAAGAAGACCCCTGTGCCAGACCCGATCGAACGCCTTCGCTACATCTAGGCTAACAGCCAATGCCTCACCTTGACTCTCAATGGCAAGAGCCCAACGGTGTGTCAGGTACACTAGTAGATCACCCGTCGAGCGATTGTGTCGAAAGCCATATTGGCAGTCGCTGATTAGGTCGTGATCCTCTAGGTATCTGAGCAGTTGCGTATTTATGACGCGCTCCATTACCTTTGAGAGAAGGGAGGTTATAGCGATCGGCCTGTAATTCGATGGGTCTGATCTATCGCCCTTTTTGGGCACAGGGTGCACATGGGCAGTCTTCCACAAAGACGGAACTTGCCTGGTGGAGTACGAAAGCGGGAAAAGGCGCGTTAATATAGGACACAGCTCAGGAGCACACTGCCTCAGCACCACTGCCGGTATACCGTCTGGCCCGCTCGACTTATGAATATCCAGAGATAACAACTCACGCCGTACCTCCCGTTGCGTAATGGAGATCTCAGGCATAGAGTTGCCGCACCAGGGGATGGTAGGTGGTACAGCACCTCCTTCATTCAAAGTCGAGTTCGAGGCAAAGAGAGCACCCAGTAAATCTGCCTTCTCTTTAGCGCTGTGGGTCAAGTTCTCGTCAGGCTTACGTAGTGGCGGCAAGGACGACTGCCGTGGGAAACTTTTGTAGTTTCCCTCGGCAGCTTTGGCGAGCGACCAGAAAGCACGACTCCCAGAAGGGTATCTTGCAAGCCGATTACCAATTCTACCAACGAAATCGAATTTCGCTCTGGCAATTACTCTTTTACATAGCCTCGAAGCAGCATTCAAATTCCGCTTCACGTCAGAGATGTTTGGATCCCGATTGATTTGAGCCGTGGTCCAAGCCTGAAACGCAGACTGCTTGCTAATGCGAGCTTCTCTGCATGACCGATTAAACCACGGTCGCCTCTTAACCCCTGCAGCTACTAGCGTGTTAGGAATGTAGCATTCCATACCCGCCAGTATAGTCTCAGTGACTGCTGCTGCACAAGTATCAGGATTATCTGACGTGAAGCAGAGCTGCTTCCACGGGTACGATGCGTAAAACTCACGCAAACCATCCCAGTCTGCTGACTTGTAGTGCCACATGCGACGCCACCCAGCGGGTCGGGGTGAATCGGGTCGCGCGCTCTGCACTTGGGTCCGGACGAGGCAGTGGTCCGATGAGCCTAGGGGCGCATCCACTGAGATGGAATATCCGTCCGGACGCGTAGTCAGCAGAAGGTCCAGTAAAGAGCTCGTATGGTTCTCGATATCTGGTATTCTTGTAGGAGAATGAACCAGTTGCGAGAATCCATAGGCCAGGGCGAATTCGTGAGCAGACCTTCCCGCGTAGTCAGTGGACCGAGAACTGAGCCACTCGACATGGTGGGCATTGAAGTCTCCTAATATCACTAACTCCGCGGTAGGGTACTGCTCGAAAACTTTGTCGGTCGTCAATTGCAGGTGCTCAAAGAGTCGAATCGTGTCCGAGTCACCGCTATGGGACCTGTAAAGGCACGTGTAGATACGGGTGTGGCCGCCGTGATCAACACGAGCCCACAGAATCGACAGGTCCCTGTCTTCAAGGCCGTGAAGTCGGCGACAGCAAATATCCTCCCGGACATACATACATACCCCGGCACGACGCACAAAATTGTGCTCGAGCTTGTACCCGGGGTAGAGTAGGTACGATGAGTCGGCCGGGCAGGATATTTGAGTCTCCGTAAGAAAAAGTAGGGTCGGTTGCGCAGTCTCTAGATGTTGGTGGACTGCGTTGATATTACTATGAAGTCCCCTGATGTTGCAGAAATCCACTCCTAGCGTGGAAAAGGAAGCCGCTGAGTAACCATTTTTCTTATTCTTTTTTCTGGCCATTAAGGGTTGAAAAGGATTTTTTTTTTTAAAGGAATCTCCGTATTGGCAGCAAAATAAACAAAAGTGCGGTTAGAACCCGTCATGGTACATCGCAGGGATTGCAGCGTGCTGGCACGGCGGGCGGAAGGGCCCCCAGTCCCCCCCTGTGGCAGTAGCCGGGTCCACTCCGGTCTCCTCCTCCGGCACGACAACTACCACAGAGATTTTGCACAAACTGGCGGTTCAGCCTCCCAGGGCGGAGATTAAGTAATCCCTGGGTTCGGGAACCCGTTCAGCCTGCGGGCGGCCAGCGGACAGCCGTTTCACTGGGTCTCCCTGACCGCCGTGCCAACACGATGCACCCACACAAGTAAATGACGGTGTTTAAGACACCACAGGTTTACCTGCTGCCAATACGGTGACTCCTTGAGGAGCTCTGGCAACCTTACTCACCGCAGGAACACGACACTACAAAAGCAGCGTCATTTGGCTGCGAACTTCTGTAAGGTGGAGGTATTACATTAGTCGGGCTGCTCCAGTTCGAGCGAATTAACGCTATGCCCTACCTCTCTTATATGTCTCTCATCTCTCTTATGTTATATATGAATGTTATATGTTAATTAATGGCATAAATAATTATTTATTTATTTTTATTTAATTACACGGGTATATTCCCAATTACATAATTATATCAAACTTACAAATTAAGCTATATTTCCTAAAACTACTACAAATCACCCAGAAAGATAAGCACGTTGAGGGGACATTACTCCATTTATTAAAAAAACACATCAATATCCGGGTGATGGTCTAGGAGTGCATTGAGTGCGGTATGCATGCGGCACACCGGGGACTGCGCTTGCGACACGGTGCGGCTCGCCGAACGCGCGAAAAACACGCGTCGCGACGCGCTCGTTGCCGTGTGTGATTTTCAGGCACGTGAAGCCGCATCAGCTTCTCAACTAGTTCGGTGCATTGAATGTCACCACGTAAAATCTTTAATGCCACTTGAATTTGGTCATTCTGTCGTCTGACCTCCAAAGAATGCATTCCGAGCATTCCCAGCAAGAATTTCGTAGCATAAGAACGGATAATAACCGTAACTTCTCTTATACATATACCGTAAAAACGCTTTTTGGAGCTTTTCGAGCATTTACTTGTAGGGTGTTTCGTGTGGATTCCATACAAATGAACTAGCACGCACTAGTCTCTAACTTGCTTCTAACTAACGCTGTATAAAGAAGTATCATGACATGTGAATTATGAATGTCCTGCAAATTGCGTAGAACGAAACCTAAATAGCAAAATGATTCCTTCACCAACTCAGAAATATGCCTGATAAATTTAATAAAGCTAAACCCGAAACATTCGGATTTGATTCATACTTGCAAAGGAGATAGTAAAAGTTACTATGGGATTTGGGCCAGCTGATGAGCACCATTTTTCCGTACAGTTATTTTTGTAAGAATCCATCTTACCTCATCATTTCCATAAATCTTGACTGATTGAAGCGGTAAAAAATATTTTAATTTGTTGGAAAACATCACAAGGTCGCCATTTTGAAGAAAACAAAATGCCAATGTCATAATAAAATTTTATTTTTAACGACTTTACGTTGCATATTGTGGTTTTATTTCTTTATAGCCAGGGTCAAACAAATTCGAAAAACAACAAAAACTTCAAGCGCACCCAAAATATTTACGGTTGAAAATACGGAATAACAATTTTAATAATTGACGTCATATTGACATTTATTAAAAATGTTATTCCGTATTTAGTCAAGTCGTATAGTCAACTTTTTAACAGCGTTACTGTGGCTATGGACTTTAGCTAAGGGCACTTTTATGACTCCTATGTTGCCATTTCATACAATACTTATTTAAATTTTTTACAATAAAATACAAGAGTTTTGAGTTTTTTAATAGAAACCATGTTATTCAGTACATCCTATCTACAATCAGAAATGGTGCTCATGAGCTGTCCCAAAACATTACCATTTCCTTTCACCTTTTATTTTAGTTATATCTTAGGATAATCACAAAAGTAGGAGCTTCGAAATATTCCTGAAGACAGCTGATAAATAATCTCCTTTCTGGCGTTATTTCTTGGAGTACGTACAAAAAAAAGTTTAATTTTCCGAAAAGGCGGTTTTTTCGGTTGATGTAGCCTATCGACGCTTGTAGGACCTGAGCCACTACTCAATAAATGTCGCCTGCTTTTAAAATTAAGGTGCCCATATACGATGCGATCCGTCGTTACGATCCATTCGATTGATCGCAACGACGGATCGCTTCTATTTAAACACAGGCGTGCCATCGCAGACAGACACCCAAATTATTCAGTACGTTTCCATTTTAAAACGAAACCGAACGTCTTTTCAATACCTATGTGCCGATAAATAATTAATAGCTAAGAGCATCAATACGGATTCAAAGCCTGGCGAAAAAAGAAAATTGTTTTGAATAAAAAAATTCAATCAACTTTTTTATTAACATTTTCTTTAAAGAAAAAATAAAAGTTTTTATATTGGAAATAATTACCTGTAGTTTACCGGCTCAGATCACCAATACAATCAAGTGATGTCTTTGTATCCGTATAAAAAATGTACTCTGTGCACAGACAAAAATCGAATAGTAGATCGCAATGAATAATACACTGTCGATTTGTCGTTAGGTACTATATGCATGATTGCATGGGGTTTTGTTGCGATCTCCAACCAGTATCGTCTTCGATCAAGCAAATGGACATACACTGTCGATCCGTGTCGTTTCGATCGGTCTGAAACGACGGACCGTTACAACTAGTATGGCGCCCTTCACGCTCTACTCACCGCTGGAACACATTACACAACAAAAGGGTGCTATCCTACTTGGGTGATTTTTGTTTATATTTACCTGTAAAATAGGTAGGTAACATAAAATAGTACTGCCCGCTAGCGGCGCCGCCTGCGTGGATGTCGGTTTTTGCCGCTAAAAAGTACCGTATTTCCTTCCTAGGCTATATACATTCCAAATTTCATCTAAATCGGTTCGAGGTTATTGATTCCCCATACAAACTTCCACACTCCATTTCACTCCCTGAGAGGATGATATCTGGTATAAAACTATCCTATATCCATTCCCGAAACTCAAACTAACTGTATACCAAGTTTCATCTAAATCGGTTCAGCAGTTTAAGCGTGAAGTGGTAACAGACACACACTCGCATTTATAATATCTGCCATTTTTCTGACTAGGTGGTAGGTAGGCCCATATGTAGGTGGCCTGGGTAGGTAGCTTTTTTATTTTAGCCGTGAAACAGTTTGCTGAGTTTCGGATTGAAGGGAAAGGTGGCCTAGGTAATTACTGGGCTTGGACGGCATTTCATCTTAGGCCTCAGGATGTCAACGCACCTGCAATATCAAGTGATTTTTCCTTGTAATAGCCAGTGCCTTTAGGCGACAGTAACCGCTTACCACCAAGTGGGCCGTAGGCTTGTTTGTCATCTAGTTGTATAAAAAAAAATTTGAAATTTCAGTGATATAACGCTTTATTTTTCTCGTAGAACTCATAATCACACACATAATTGATGGTAAAGCTAAGCACATAGTTTGAAAGTTTTTTTAATTGCTATATTTAGACAGTTTAGATGTGAAAAGTCTACAAAAACGAGGTAATGTTGCACCATTCCCACCTATTCAGTTTACTGAACTAGTGACATTATTCTCATTTGTTTAGTTGAAACTAAAAATAAAAAAGGTTTTGCACCTTGTTTTGTATTTTAAAACCCATTTTTAGTCTTTGGTACCTATTGGTATCATAATAATCAAAATGAAATATTGATTTTATACCAGGCTATAATAAGATTGTATGATGTAAGCTTAATCTTACAGGTGATCAACTAATTCATTAACAAAATTAAAGTAATGTGCATATTATACAGTAAATTAGCTAATACAGACTGTGTGTGGTCAAACCATTGGCTTAGCTATAGTGGTTTAAAATTATAGAGTTTTGGAAAGATATTTATTAGAAATATCTAGTGGGTTAGTTGTTTCTAGAATCATTATAATATTTAATAAAATTAATTATTGGAATTAACTTATGTAAGTATATTAGAAGTATGGTCAGACAAATAAGTATACAATATTTAAATATCATAAGTAGGTAGGTACCTTTTAGGATTTCCAAAGTATCAAATTAAAAATTTATTTGAGTGAGGTAATGCGACCAGCCTAATTGGTACACTTCCTGTTTCGCAAGATATTTATAGGTGGTGTTTATTATTTGTAAGTTTGTTTTTTTTTAATGCCACATTTTAAGGTTTGTAAATATTAAGTAAAGTAAGCGTTATAAAGATAAGTTTTTGTATACTTCATTATGTAAATATTATTATTACTGTTCCTCTGCAAATAAAATTCATTCACTTGACATGAACTTAAAATAATTGGCATGAAATATTAAATAAAATTCAAGTAACATACTTTTGTATACAGCCATTATAAAACTAAAATGAGAAACATACATTTAGGTAACTACCTATTGTGTAATATTATTGCATAATTGATTAAAATTTGCATACAACCGATAAATCGGTGGAATAAACTAGCACATAATAATATTATTGTAATGTAATAAATAAATATAAATTGAAGGGCACTCTCAATTAGTTGTGTCAAATATTTGGTTAATTACAGAGATTTTATCTAGTAGCTCACCTGTTCACCTGTCACAGGTGACTCTATGGTACCCAAGAGATGGAACTAGAAGTAGAGGGTGTCCTATAAGAACATGGGAGGACAATAACAAGCTAACTGTGGAACCTCTCTGGACAAGAGTAGCAGCAGACAGGGAGCATTGGAAGAAGTTGGGGAGGCCTAAGCCAAAAGGCACACTAAGTTAAGAGATTTTTTATACTCCGTTAATAATCTTAGTTTAAAATTGTCCTCTTAACCTAGAAATACAGACTATTTTTATTATTTTATTGTCTAGGAGGTGCAGTCGGCAGCACATCAAGCAGAACAGTTTTACCTTGAGACCACCCTTATTGCATTTGTAATAGAGGCAGCTTTCATAGTGCCGGCTGCTACATACAGATGGCACACTCAGTTTGAACTATTTTGCCCACTTAGCTTTAAGTTCATTGTCAAAACAATAGTGAATAATAATTTTACAATTGTTGTTACTGATACTGTTTTCTCGCAACATCCTGCATTGAGTATGGTGTTCAGCAGTGAAAAACTGTAGACTGATGATAATCTAACAACTTTGTAGTTTATGAGGAATATTCTCGACTAGGTATGTCAGTCTAATTTACATTTATTTATCTTATATTTTTTACAAATAGCATCAGCTAATTAAAATATCACTACTACTACTTTTCTAACAAAATATGCCTCAACCAGTTGCTCTTTGTTTGACTACTGTGCCTTTACTTGTCAAGACGCGAAGGGCTCATGGGAGTCTTACAACAATTTAACTGGAATTAGTGGCTCGAGGGTTAAACTAATCTTGCCATTGCTGAAATCGTTGACAGGGGCCAGAAAACACTTTTATTCTAAGTTAATACTTTTATATACGACAGGTTCAAGTAATTAAGCAAGTCATTCAAATCCACCTAGTTTTGCCTGCTATTGTAACAGAAAGAGTTTAAATGAGAATTTTGTTCATAATCATGAATTATTGTTCTTTGAGGATATTCTACCACTAATAATATATTGAAAAATATGTTGTTTGGTCTGACAATAGTGTAGAGTTGGAATAAGTGGTATTTCAAGTGGTTCTTTTTAATTTTTAATGAGAAGTGATTAGGATGACCATGAAAAATCTCAATAGAACTAAAATTGAGAACAATGGACTTTCCAAGATGTACAGTCTGAACCACTTTGCTCATTAAACACATGTTTACTAATTGAATCAAATTCACAAGAAACATCTGAGACAATTTCTAAACTAGATATCAGATGTCTTGATATCGTTTGCTCACTTTCACTGTGTACAGGAAACTATTGGTTACTGGTAAACTCATTACCAAAAATTTTGTCAAGTTGATATCTGGTGTCTGCCTACTTTTGGGTACAGATAACTTTAGAGGTCAATGACCTTTTAGTGATCTAATACAAGTTAGTTTAAGTAAGCATTTGTAGGAATTCTTCACTGTGTCTGTCATGGTAATTTTGACCAAATTTTCTTTCATTTAAAGAGAATTTTTCCAGTATGAGATTTTGATGTTTCGTCTATTTTAGGGTTATTTATCAAGAGCATGTTGTCTAATAAATGTACTTGTATATTATACTGGTAAATCAAGATATCATACATTTTGGTTTGAACTAGACGTAAAAGTCGTATCCAACTGGAAGTTAGGTACTTACAGCAATAGTTGGTGCCACGATCAGCTGGCACCGATAACTTCAGGCAATCCTCATGAATGACACTTCCAGGCATCCAAGTAATCCGTAATAGCACAAAAACACAATTCTATAGTTAACTTTCACGATTGGAATGCACTAGACACAACTATGAACCAAACAAAACATAAAACACACACAAACAAACAATTTAAGTATCACAGAGTCAATGGTCGCAAGATCTCAGAATTCCTTACCGCTAACCCATATTCGGGCACTGTATTACTGTGTAATGAACGGAATTATTACCAATTTACGGCACCGTTCTCGACGTCCGTTCGCTCGCTGAGAAAATTTTTATAATGTTTTTCGAAAGCGCCTAGTAGACGCCCCGCCGTACGCCTTTCGAAAAAGTACAAAATACAATCGCGCGCTAAATAGGAAAATCGATAAGGCTGTTGGATTGCCGCCGAATCGAAACTAGAATAATAATTTATCAAAAAATGTAATAAAAACGACATTATTTCTTGTGACGGTTCCGAGCTGTCAGAATTTTCTATACGCAATACGGCCGATTTGAAAACGCGCAAATGTATCGAGGTTAATATCGTTTCATTGTGACGCCTGAAACCGGACGGGTAATGTTAATTGCCAAGCGAAAGCCAACCTTATTGACAACACCACTTACGACTTTCCTATTTGGCGCTAATCGCGAAAAATTCGAAACGGATACGAAATTGTTTGCAAAACTTACTACGGGCGGTAATCAGTCGATTGGAAAATTCCAAATAATAAATGGTGAACGGGCGCGCGATATTCATTGAAAGAAGCGCGAGACACTGTTTTCGAAACGACACTGGCTCGACGTCATTTTTGGCGTATTTTGAGTTGGATCGTGAACGGGAAAACTCGAAAGCGTTCGGTTGCGAGAACGAGACGGTTGTTATTATAGTGTAAAGAAAATTGAACTTTATTGCGTTTGAAGTTTCATACTTTCCCGTTAGAAATTCGTATAATGTTTTTAGAATGTGTGTGAAGCCGTACTATTTTGAAGTTTTTTTCTATACGTAGGTATAGCTAGAATAGAGCGGAGAACGGCTGTTTTTCTATGTAAAACTGCGTCGGTGTGAGTAACTTCCCGTACGTGTAGTTATCGTATGGATAAACTTATGTCGGTGTGCGTTTTTGTATTACTTTACATAAGTATATAAAAATGGTATAGCAGCGGCCCGCGGCTCGGAATCAATATCTAAAAATTCATTTTATATTTTTGAGCAAGTCATCATGGCCATATTTTACGAAAATGGGGTTCGTTGGGTGGGTAAGTAGAAGTAGCTATGTATGACTAAAGTATGTGTACTTTGACTCTTGATTCAATGATACGTACGTAACGTAACTAACTATAACTTTTAAACAAATACCTATAGTAGATGTTTTTTATTATTATGTAGTAAGTATCCGACCTTCATATCAGAATAGCTCGCTTCTTTTTAATTATTGCTAACAGGGCTAGTGAACATGTGCGGTAGTAGAAGATAGGTACCTACCTAGTACTTAAATATCACTTGCATAATTACTTATCAACTTAGTAAGTAGGTATGCGAGTAGTGTGACTTATGTACCTACCTACTTAAGTATATCAGGGTATTCTGGGTGCTTATAATTTTTGTATCTGGAATGAAAGAACCATATAAGTAGGTGTATGTACCTATTACTTTATCTAATCGTTGTATGTCTGTAAGTAGGTACGTGTCTGTTTACTTTTGAATATTTTAGGTGTCTATCTACCTAGGCAAGGTACCTACCGTAATATTATTATGCGAAACTGATCCTTATTAAGTGTACGGCATAGAGTAGGGATGTCCCAAATCAACTGGGTGTCCTGTACAGCCGTATTGTTCGATTGATAAAAATGGGATTGTAAATTGAGCTCTTCTATTATCTCTTGCTTGTTTAGGAGACGTATACTATATAGACGTACCTATATCATATTGACGTGTACCCTGCTGTAGGTACTTTTTAGGCGAAGATTATGGACCCTAAGTTTACACATTTATTTAGGGACCGTGCGTTCATTCATTGCGGTGATGACTTAGGTCCGTTTTCACTAACCATTCCCTAGACTTAGGTGACTCTTAACGACATTTGTCTCTTTCTATCTCCTTTAGAGAGACTGAGATAAAAATCGCTAAGAGACTCTTAAACGCTAAGCAAATGTCAGTGAAAGAAAACGAGCATTAGTCTAGTTAAGTATATGGTGGTGGTACATATTAATCACCCACCTAATCAAATAATAAAAATCACCTTTAAAATTGAGTAAGGTCGCCAGACCTCCGTGAAGAAGTGCTTAGCCTTGTACCTAACCTGCATTTGCCTGCATCTAACGTTTTATTGGCTTCATTTTGTTATTTTCCAAAAATGTTCAGTTTATTTGAATTTAATATAGACCAGGGGTGCGATTCTGTAACGAATCTCGCACCTCACTTCGCAAGTCACTTCGAATTCAACTGTCAAATAGAGCAAAAAATGTATGAAAATTTGCTCTATTTGACAGTTGAATTCGAAGTGACTTGCGAAGTGAGGTGCGAGTTTTGTTACAGAATGGACAGGCAGGTCCAGACGACAGCACATAAAGTGTATCTTATCTTATAATGGGGCCATCATGACTAAGACTTAGTGCACTTCGACCCATTGGGATCTTTTGTGCCTCCCTGCTTTTACACCTCCTGTAAAAGGCTAATGGCAACTATATTCTGGACGAATATAGTTGCCATTAGCCTCACTATATCCTTGGGCAGAAAGAGCCTGTAGTCCTCTGGCTTTGGATATGCCACTTCCAGAAGGCTCATTCTGGGTCTAGCATCACAATGACACAAGATATGCATCATTGAATCCTGGCATTCACCACATGCTCGACAAGATTAGAAAGACATAAGTGTAACAGTTGCAGTACGAAAGCCGCCTTTAATACGAACGCAGTAAGGGCGGTTTCAAGGTCAAACTGATAAGTATGTACTTGCAATAGAAGAGAACCGAAAATTATATTGTTAAAGTTTAGAATAGTGTAAAATTTTACGTTACCTACTTACCTATAGATATTTTATTTCCAGAAATGAAAATTTGTTGTAAGCAAAGCTTACCTACCCCACTCATCCTCTCCATTTCACAACTTTTAGACCGGACCTCATACATTTCCGTAAAACTGAAGCACCACCCTATAACGAATGGAGGACACAAGGTGACACCGACCCGGTGGATAAAGTCAATGCAAGTTATGATAAATCTAAACGGAATAACAAGAAGTTTCAACTTCAAGACAACAAGGGGATGCCCGCAGGGGGCGTGCTGTCTCCTCTCCACTGCTACGGTCACTTGTTGTGGATGAACTATGTACTAATGAAAACAATTAAAATGGGTCTTGCTCTCAGGTCATAGATCATTATTTCTATGATCTGAGGCCCTTTGAAGCCCGATAAACCAGACACAATTGAATTTTAATTGTCATGGCAACTTGAGTAGCCCTCTGGGCAGGGCTATGCCGATGACGCAGTGCCTACTAATACTACTTACAAACAGCACTGAACACTATTGTCAAATGGTGCGCAGATAAAAATAGGTAACTTTATACTTCCCTGACTAATATTCACGATTAAAGGCATATCTATACCTATTATAAATTAAAAAACAAACATACCTATTTCAAAGTAAACATTTATTAGCAGTATTAAAACAACACAAAGAACATTGACAAAATAAATCAGATAGTGACATTGAAATCGACCAAAGATTATTTTAGCAGCCCGTTCTACTGCAATCTACAACAATACCTTTTCCCTAAGAGTCAATACTTGGTGTAACAATCGATAAGACACTGATTTGGGAAACAAACACGCTTATCCAACGTAATCCAAAAGGCAAAAACCGGCGCAAAAACTGACTAAGGAATATGTCACCGCCTTGTAAGGACGTATGGCTTTACACCACCATTGTGAGGCTGATGCTATCGTATACCTGAGCAGTCTTTTTTTTTTTTTTTATACAACTAGATGACAAACAAGCTGTCGGCACACCTGATGGGAAGCGGTTACCGCCGCCTATAGGCACCTGCAATAACAAGGAAAAATCACTTGATATTGCAAGTGCGTTGTCATCCTGGGGCCTAAGATGAAATGCCGTCCATGCCCAGTAATTACACTGGCTACCTTTCCCTTCAATCCGAAACACAGCGAACTGTTTCACGGCTGAAATAAGAAAGGCGGTGGTACCTACCCAGACGACCCTACATACGGGTCTACCACCTAGTAAGTCTGGGGGAAAAAAGACATGTAAATAAAATCAGTAAGCTTACGGCAACTGGTGCTATGCGCACAACCCTCAGATCATGATCTGAGGCACAACCCCAGCGGCAGCCCTCAAAGTTCTTCTCATCCTTCCACCTCTGGATCTATTTATTGGTAAAGACTGGAAGCGTGACTGAAAAAGTACAATAAATATCATCTCAAACACTACGATAATCATATCAAGCGGTGTTGGTATCATTTTGAATAAAGTTGTGGTAGCAAGTCACGACTCTCTCTGAAGCTGGATGCCTCACATGGTTTTCAGATGGCTCCAAAATGGGTAATAACGTAGGATGTGGGATGTGGGGTGTATGGAATCAGACCAAGGTTAAGTAGAAGTTTAAATCCCAAAAATTACGCCACAGCTTCCAGGCGGAAGTGTACGTCATAACTGAATGTATGCAGGCCTCAGATCATAGAAAGAAGTGCAGGATAACCGCTTACGGAACTACGCTAACAAAGAATTACATCTATACTCTGATAGCCAAGCAGCGCTAATTGCTATAAATGCTATACACTGCATTCAAAACTAGTTAAAGACTGCGTGAAAAAATTAAATATACTAGGCTCAACAATAGAATCAATCTGAAATAGGAGGCTGGTCACTCTAGAGTCTAGAGTCATAGGCAACGAAAAGGCTGAAGAATTAGCTAGAACTGGGGCTCACGACAACAGATTGGTGTGGAACCTTTCTGCGGAATCCCATCGCACCAGGCCATGCACTTTCTCAAAGCAAATTCATGCAGGAGTCCTCCGAAGAATGGGTAAGGACATCCTTGAAGTTGTCTTAACTTTAACATTTATGGAAAGTGCTTAAATCTTGATTTAAGCAAGATTTGATTTACGCAGTGATGACACCGCGGCGTCTTCTCCCGACGGGCGATACGGTACAGGTAGTGGCCGAAGCAACCATGTCCGGTCAGTACCTGTACCATGCGGAAGGTGAGGCTGCCCAGCCGGCGCCCAACCCACTCCTCCAACACCGGACGAATTGGCTCTACTGTCTTTCAGGTCGCAGTATTGGTCACAGTGACAAATCAGTCTAAACAAGACTGTTAACTCCCAAATTCTAAGCCCCAAATACAAATAATAATAATCAACCTATCTAAAACAAAATCAAATCAAAATGAGATCATTTTTATATTTAGCATATTTAGCAAGAAATTCTATCAATAACACATAACTACTTAACTAATCACCTAAAAACAAGAATAATGCGTAAATAAAAATCATTGCTGTAAAAAATAAATGGACGAGATTCATTTGGACGAGTTCGACAATGGCTAGGCAGTTTATGAAGATCCGCATTTCTATTATTGTTCCTAGAACCGAGGCGAGGTGACGGAAAAATTTCGTTTAAAAGCAAATTTCCCCAAGCTTCTAAGTCAAAACTAATTTTAGCTAGAAAACAGTTATAGTAACTCCTTTCTAGCCCCTCTTTGCTACCCCTAGCTAGACATTCTTGAAATCGTAAAAGCTCATGACATGCGCCCTAGAAGAAGCCTTTATTTTCTTTGCAATAGAGTCGTGGTTAGTCTCGCGTGTGTCTATCAGACCGTTTGATTGGTATTTTCCACAGAAAATCTCTTGTTTCTGCTTTGTGGTAGGTTCAATTAATACAAAAATAAAATAAAACGATAAAGTAAGATAGATAACTCTACCTATCTACTCTATAAAAATGTAATGAATAAGCTTTAATAGCTTTAGAATAAGAGTAAAGCGTGATAATAAAACTCTCGCTCTCTTATTAATTGTTTTCTCCCGACGAAAAAAGAAGGGTGTTTAAGTTTGACGTGTCTCCTGTGTATCTGTGTGTCTGTCTGTGACATCACAGCTCCTAAAGGAATGAACCGATTTCGATTTGTTTTTTTGTTTTGTTTGAAAGCTGACGTGATTAGAATAGTTCTTAGTTTTAATTCAGTTCAGGCGTTCGATGAATATCAGCTCATTTTCTACACGATAAAAGGGTTTCACTTACTTTATCACATCTGAATGATTTGAAATTTGGTGTACCTATGACGTTAGCTTATAAACGCAAATGCAGATAGACAAGAAGAATTTCACAGGGATATCCCAATTCCTGGGTGGCTCAGTGGTCAGAGCAGTCGCCCGGATTGCGAAAGGTCGCGTGTTCGATTCCCGCCTCAGGACGTGAAATTTTTCTAGTTTTATTATATTTTAATTACTTTGGTGTACCTATTGTCACTTCGATCGCATTCCTATGACATATAGTAACCTTAAGCTGATCCTATACCATGGTAAGGAAGAATTAAGCATTCCGCAGACGTTTTGATGGAAAAGTCTGCGGAATGCTTAATTCTTTAGAAACATACAGCAGATGTAGCGTGTTTGGGCTCATAAGAACAGTCTAAATGAGATGGTGTTAGATAGATGATGAATAAAGCCTTACTTAAAATTACTTTTTTTTTTATCATAATAACTATTTTAAAAGTTTACGTTTTATTAAAATGCACCTAATCATACGTAAACTTCATTATTGGCAATAAAAAAAACAGAAGAAGTATATAACATAAAATTAATATGGTAAAGCGACCAGCCTTATTGGTACACGTCCTGTTTGCAAGATTTAGGTGTTGTTTATTATTTGTAAGTTTTTTTTTAAATGTTACACTTTGTAAATATTAGTTAATCACTTATTGTTTTATTTGAGTCAGGCTCTCAGAGCACGCTCAAAATTAATATTAAATTTATTATTCTTTTACAAAACACGAAAAAAAAACAAAAGAAAGAAGATTATGCTATATTCTTCTTTTGTTTTTTTTTTATTGTAACATGTCTAATTAGAAGTCGCTATGTATTTGTTTCTTTTTGTGGAATTGACAAGTAGGTAGGTATATGTTGACTATACGATTCCCCGTAATTCTTAAATAAAAGCAAATAACAGGAAAAATATTAAATACCAAATATCAGAACGGTAAACGCATTCTTCGACGAATATTTTTCATATCCGGCCAGGTATATGTATGTCGCCGGCGTCCGGTTAAATCAGCCGCTTAACTGAATGCCTAGCCCGTTGATTAAACGCCGGCATCCAATTTAATTATTGAATGGATCGTCTTGAACTGAAAAGTTTTGGTTTGATTGGTAGGTTCAAGGTTATTTTTTATGACCACTTATTATAACCGACATCGTCTTGGTTCTAAGTGGTCATAAAAAATAACCTTGAACTTACCACTCACTCAAATAGTCACACATAAGGTCTTCGATTTAAACGACCCGCCTAGACGTCCAATTGAATGGCTAATTTAAACCAGACGACTGACATGTCGTTCAGCCGTCTGGTTAAACGTTGCGCTCAATGACTTGGCTAGTTGTACTTCAGCCGTTTGATTAAATGCCGATGTTCAATCAACGGGCTAGGCGTCCAGTTAAGCGCCTTGCGACAAGTACTTTCTAAAAAAATCAGGAAAATTTTCCTGATGGTAAAATACTAATAATTCTTTTTCATTCATAGTTTGTTTCCGGTCCTAGTGCTCCGGTGGCGTAGTGGTAATCGCGTCTGGCTGGAAATCAGGAGAGGTTCGAGTCCCGCCTGGAGCATATATTTTTTTCATCGTTTTCTTTCTTTATTTGTAGTTAATTGTTACAATAAAGCAGGCGTTTAAACGCATCAAAAACATTAAAAATGTGATACCTAGTTTGTTTGTACAAAAGTTGAAATTTTTCGTCGATTTCATTATCATTCAATAAGCTTATATGGCGGAAGGACATAGAGTCTTTTCAAAAATTCCTTACTTCTTTCGGCACTTGCTTCAACTTCTACTGTATTTATCTTTGACGCTGCAGATGTACCAAGTTATAGCTGTTTGTCAGGCAAGTGCCGTCTTACGTCATGCAGTGGTATCGAGGCCACATAGCTCTGTTCGGTTGACATAGCCTCCGTCAATGAAACATGAGAGGAGATCTTTGTATACTTCTTTTACTTTTTTATCCAACTCAGTCAGAACAGCATCATCAGATTGAAAGTACAAATTAAAATGAATACGGCACGGTTGATCCCGAATGAGTTCAATTAATATAAATTATAAACCTATTTTTTCTATACAACTAGATGACAAACAAGCTGACGGCCCACCTGGTGGTAAGCGGTTACCGCCGCCTATAGACACCTGCAATAACAAGGAAAAGCACTTGAAATTGCAGGTGCGTTGTCATCCTGAGGCCTAAGATGAAATGCCGTCCATGCCCAGTAATTACACTGGCTACCTTTCCCTTCAATCCGAAACACAGCGAACTGTTTCACGGCTGAAATAAGAAAGGCGGTGGTACCTACCCAGGCGACCCTACATATGGGTCTACCACCTAGTAAAACCCACATTTTTACTATAAAATATTTTATATATAAAAAGCTAACGCATAAACCTTTCAATTAATGTAATAATTTACATATCTATAATCTAAAATTACAATCACAATACAAGCAATGATATTCTACTAATTAGTTCATTTGAACGAATAACACACAACACTACGGTTTTCGTCAAATTAAAAATAAAAAGCTTGACAGACAAATGTCACATTTTTTCAATGCTGTATTTATTGACGAGTATTTAGTGTTTTGTGTGAATATTTTATTATTTTCTGTGTGTTGCAACCAGCAAAGCGGCTTTAAAAAAAAGTAATGTGTATTACGTTGGACCAGTGGATTGTTGAAAGTTTACGAGATTTCTGAAGTTTATTGTTTGTTTACATCTCTGGAAGAAAGGAAAAGAATAGACTATAGATATATAGAGATACTATTTGGTTGGTGTCGGGAGGAGCTCGGTGGCGTATTGGTTTGAGCGCTTAGTTTTCGATTATGAAAACAAAGCAACTTCCACCGTGGTCGATCCCGGGATGGGTCGATCAAAAATTGTAAATTCGAACTTCTTCGTGCTTCGTTGGTCCCGGTTGTAACTGCAACCGCATTAACCCACCAACCCGCATTGGGCCAACGTGTCGGTGTTATAGCCCAAACTCCTCATGTATTTCTGCCTTGTAGAAAACCCTGTGCCCAGATTTTATTCGCTGGGCGGCACTGCACTGCTAAAAGTTATAATTTTCTAACTACAAACATTGACGACCGGCTGGTCGAGCGGTCTGTACTCCTTGCTATGCAGGGTACTCGGCCAAGAGGTCCCGGGTTCGAATCCCGGTAGGAGCAAATGTTTGTATGATGAGTACGAGCATTTGTTTACGAGTCATGGATGTTTATATGTACTTATATTTAGTATATTATTATCAATATTTATCCGTTATCTAGTATCCATAACACAAGCTTTTAAAGTTGCTTACTTTGGGCTAGCTAGATAATAGGTGTGAGTGTATGAATATTATTAATATTTGAAGAGTTCCACTTTTGGAATCGTGGTAAATTCAGACACTACAGACAGACAGACATTCTGACATTGTTAGTTAATATATTTTTTGTCTGTGATAATGTGCTTTGTGGCGTATTTGAATAAAGATTATTTTCATTCCATTTCTAATAGTGAGACGAATGGTGTATAAAACAGCAGGATTCGAAGCAAAATAATAAATGATTATGATTATGATTTTGAAGCGTGGAGATTGTTGTTTTTAGGGTCAATGACACCAAGTCCGCCGTCAGTTTATTTATTATTTGATTAGAAAAAACTTCAAAAAAATTCCTTCATTTACGGGAAGGCGATAACAAACATTGATAAGGTATGTCGGTTTACGACACAAAACAAACAAAAAACATGTATTTTGGGGTTATGTGTGAGTGTATGAATATTATTATTCCTTATCTCATTATATTTTTAACCCCCGACGAAAAAGAGGGGTGTTATAAGTTTGACGTGTCTGTCTGTGTATATGTGTGTCTGTCTGTGGCATCGTAGCGTCTAAACGAATGGACCGATTTTGATTCGCTTTTTTTGTTTGAAAGCTGATGTGCTTAGCTATAATTTATGAAGATCAGTTCAGGCATTTGATGACTATCAGCTCATTTTCTATATGATTATAGGGTTTCACTAACTTTTACAGATCTGACTGATTTGAAATTTGGTGTACTGTCAATTCGGTGACATTCCCATGACATACTATCCTTGAGCTGATCCTAAACCATCAAAAAGTCTGCGAAATGCTTAATTATTCAGAAACTTACAGCAGATATAGCGTGTTTGGGCACTTATGAATAGTCTCAATGAGATGGTGTTAGATAGATGATTAATGACGCCGGGGGTTACTTTAAATTTTTAATTTTGTATTTTTCGTAATTTTATTTTAATTTTTTACTCATAAACAATTGAAAGATATTTCATTTCAACAAATATCATATACCTACTATGTGTATCGTGTACTAGAAAAAGTTATGGCCTGGGGTAAGAACCGAACCAGCAACCTTTCACAATCCGGTTGAGTGGTGAGTAGTACTCTGTGGGGAGTGCTATGACCATAGCAACTGGTATTAGCAGTCATAACTCGTCTGTTTTTTGAAGTCTGAAGCACCCAAGGAGGTGTTTACGCAACCTATACTTCGCTAAGATGTTGGTGCCTATGCCTACCTATATTAAATTCTATTTTAGCGGGCCGAGCCATATTAATATTTTGGTATCATATGTGTGTGGTACACACACACTCAAAAGAAATCTGTCTGCGTTTGAAAATCGGCTTAGCCGCGAAGCGAACAGAGTTGATTATCGCGTGCGTAAGAAGTTTGAGTAGAATTTCGTATAGTTCGAAATTCAAAACGGTGCCACACACGCGCCGGGTGATCGATTTTCGAAATGGCGGTGGAACTTTGAAGAACGCTCCCCTCCCTTCCGGCTTCCCCTCAGACGTCTTTTTATGGACTTTTTATTTTTTCTTCTCCAATACTTCGCAGTCTTTTTATAGTCTCTTTATTAAAAAATCTATATTGGAGTGAGTATCTAAGGCAGCTAAGACATTTTGTAGAAGTAAATATGGACTCTCATATCAATATACTATTATAATAATTATGTAAAATGGCGGTCTTAAAATGTTTAGCACCTTAAGGTTTATGATTGCATGCATATGTGTCACAGGTTTGATGATATAATTTGATTCCTTCATAAATTTGATTAGACACAGGGCATAGATTTTTTCACCCACGAAAATCGGTCGCTTTAGGAGTATGTATGATGCTTAGGTAGGAAAAATCTTTTTTCCTACCTAAGCATCATAACGTAGACGAGGCTCTATTTCTGTCTGTCTGTTTGACAAAGAAGTGATGACTTTGAAGACCAGCACGCGTGCTCCTGAGTAGGAAGGGGGAAGGTGGGATAAGGTCAAAAAGCTCTTCAGAGTACACTCCGTGATATAGCCGATAGAAGGCGCTAAGCGACGCAAATGTCTCGACGGAATTGCAGGGTTATTCGCCATCTTGCCCGACAAAAACTTGCCCGATAGGGCGACTTGGCACCTTTCGAGTTTACCCAATATTTCTGTCGTCAACTCGCCCGACCACAAAAATGTGAGGTAACGACCATAAAAATGTACAGTCAACTACCCAGTAGCTTTATTTTAAGATTAATATAATGTCGTTTTATTCAAAGTCGTTTCTGAAATTTAGTTTCAAATTTTTTTACCTGGCTGTACTTTGTAATGAGCGTGCGAGTTGACGACGGAAATATTAGGTAAATTCTAAAGGTGCCAAGTCGCCCGATCGGGCGAGATGACAGAGGCTCAAGGATGTTAAAGTGTCCTGTGATTCTTCGTTCGACTTCCTTCACAATCTCAACTTTGTGTAGGTACACAAAGTAAAGGAAGTCGACATCACATCAAGCTTAGCAGTTTGACCTTGAGACCGTCCTTACTCCATTCGTAATAGAGGCGGCTTTCGTAGTTAGACTGTTACACTTGATGTGCTGTCATTTGTGCCTGTGCGTTACCATTGTTACTTGTAGAGTCAAAACAGAAAACCTTAAAACTGAAAAGGAAAAAATAATTAAAAAGTACGTTCTCATCACCTAGAAACATATTTTTTGGAGTCGGTGCTTCACGTTCTATTATTTCTGGAAATAACTTAGCATCAACTCCAAAAAATGTTTCTAGGTGATGAGTACGTACCTAGTTAAATTTAATTATTTTTTCCTTTTCAGTTTTTTGAAGTCGGTTTTACAATCGGTTTTCACAATTTTTAGTGATGACTTTCTAAGGTCAAAGCTAGATGGGTGACCGTCAGCCTACTTTCGTATTGTTTTACTTAAAAGTCATAGGAAAGCAAAAATCCGCAATTTTGCATACGTAGATGACTTACTCATTTCAGTTTTTTTGATTTAAAAACTAAACTACCCAACTGATTTTGAAAAAAAAATTATGGGGCCAAATGGCAGCTATTCCGCATCGAACAAAAAAAGAATCTCGTAAATCGGATAAGAAATCACGGCGTAATCGGTGTACATACGTAGAAAAAAAAACATAGCAACCGAATTGAGAACCTCCTCGTTTTTGAAGTCAGTTAAAGATAGAAGTAGTTATCCCAAGCTATCGTAAGCTTAGTGGTTAGAACACTCATCCGGGTGCAAAGGATTGCTGTACCCGTACCACCATCTCTTATCGCGATCCAGTTTAGGACCTAAACTGAGTAGAATCGTTAATTCGTACTACGACGCTATCTACCGGAACCAATACTGAACCGAGCGGAATATGAATCGCTTTTATAAAGATGGTGGTAAGGCCCCTGAGGGCCTAGACAAGATGCCTATCGATAATCGCTATCGGTAAGCGGAAAATGTATGGGATTTGACATAAGCTCTCGATTGACTTTCGATTGTAAATGTCAAATTCCATACATTTTCCATTTAGCGATAGCGGTAGCGATTGTCAAATGGCATCTTGTCTTGTCTAGGCCCTCTGGTTCGCATACCGCCCGCGCCTTATTCGCTTAAAATGACATGAAAGTTTTAGAACATACGACATTAATTAGAACATTGACTGCGTTATATGAAATTATCCAATGAATAAGATTTATTTGAAAGTTGCAAAACATTTCAATGAACTAATATAGCCCATGTTTGAATTTAATGTCGTATTATACCTTGTCACCATTCTGTATATGCATAAAGGATTTTCTGAACGAACCTCCCACTGTACAGTAAAACCTGCATCTAAATCACTTGCCTAGTTCTCAAGTGAACCGACAAAAAATAAGGGGGTTCTATGTTAGCCGGAATCTTTTATTTTTTAACCGACTTCCCAATTCTAAATTGGTTTTATAGAGGTTCTAATTTGGGTTGGTATGTTTTTTTTTCTATGTATGTACACCGATTACGCCAAGATTTCTGGTCCGATTTACGTGATTCTTTTTTTGTTCGATGCGGAATAGTTGCCATTTAGTCCCATATTTTTTTTCCAGAATCAGTTGGGTACTTTACGTATGCGAAATTGCGGATTTTTGCTTTCCTATGACTTTTTAGTGAAACGATACGATAGTAGGGAACGATGTAAGCTGACGGTCACCCATCTAGCTTTGAACTTAGAAAGTTATCACTTATCACTAAATAAAAATTGTAAAAAAATATAATTTAAACAATAATTGAAACCGACTTCAAAAAACTGAAAATGTAAAAATAATTAAATTTAATTAGGTACTCATCATCACCTAGAAACATATTTTTTGGAGTTGGCTAAGTTGTTTCCAGAAATACATAGACAAAAATTTCACAAAAGAATGTCATGCAATGCAACTTTGCATGAGGTACTAACCTCTACAACGGGAACTCGGGAAGTGGCGAGCGATACATTGACGGTAGTTTGATATAATACTTTTTATGGGTAGCGACAGCAAAAATGTCAAAGTTTAAGTTGATTTGGACTTTTTGTCACAGACTTCACTACCTAATTCCCATATTAACTCCTGTAAAACACCTGTATACTATAATAAACCGTAAAAATATTAAGTATATTCTTTATTGATAAAAATGTTTTTTTAAAAAACTACAAAATATTGTTATATTTTAAGGGGTCGTATTACCTTAACTCGTATCATTTTTGTTGGTCCCTCCTGCTGACGGCAAGTTGCAAAAGAGTTTTCTGCAGTTAAAAAAGTGCAATCGATAGCATCGAGCGTGATAGTTTGAGACCGCCCTTACTCCGTTCGTAATAAAGGTGGCATTCGTAAATTTCGTAGTTTGTACATTCGATACATTAATTCGACCATATCTTGTTCCAAAAATAGTAGACTAACTATGCTGGATTTCTCCCTCTTTTTCATTACTGGGAATCACTGGGAAAGAATCTTACTTAACCATCAGCTACTATAATATCAAGAATATAATATCACCCATGTACTGTATGAAATAAATGTTTCCTAATGGAAGCACGTTTTTGATATTAACAAAAGATAAAAATGGTGAAAAAAAAAATTAAACAAAAAATAAAACTGACTCCAAAAAACTGAAAAGGATAAAATAATTAAATTTTAGTAAGTAGGCTAAGTGAGGAGCTCGGTGGCGTAGTGGTTTGAGCGCGCTGGTTTCGATCACGAAAACAAAGCAACTTTCGCCATGGTTGGTCCCTAGATGGGTCAATCAAAACCAAACTACCCAATGGATTCTCAAAATTTTTTTATGAGACCAAATGGGAACTATTCCGCATCGAACAAAAAAAGAATCATCAATATCAATTCACCCAGTCAAAAGTTCTGAGGTAACAAACATAAAAAAACATACAGACGAATTGATAACATCCTCCTTTTTTTGAAGTCGGCTAAAAAATGTGGGAGACAGTAAGAAGCCCTGTGGTACACCGACGTTTACTATGACATGTACCGCGAAATGCATCCGTCTGCGAGGAAACGGATTTTCTGCTCAAGTAGTGGCAGCGATCCAATTATTTGCATAGCTGAGCGGTTATGCCGTATGCCAGGAGCTTCGAGAGAGAGCCTGGCAGGCAGTGGCCTTTCGAGAGAGTGGCAGACCCGATTAAAAGGCTGTGGCAATATCGAGGCTAAAAGCCACTGACAGACCACATTGGCTACTTACGTTTTATTAGAGACAAAAGGTTTAACACCTTTTCCTTTATGCCTTGTAATAATTTCACTGTCTTGCTCTTTAGAGCCATTTCATTGAACTGCTTCACGGTGCACTTCCATGACCCATCAAATCCAAAATAAATCTGACTGCTGCAACGCCTTTATCCACTCAGCTTGCCCAAAATAAGACATCATCTTCAGAGTTTCTAGATAACACGTTCGTTGAGGATTAGCCAATCAGGGAGTGAAAGGACGTCAGTGTCTCTTGATCGCCAAGATCAACAGAAACGTAATTCAAAGGGCTTGATGCTTTTCTTTCGGTGCACGGTATTTGAGAGTAACTTTGAGAGAGACACTTTGACTAAACGGAATAGCCTTTACCAACTGACTTCCATTAGGCGACAAGATATGTTAATAACTCCTATGCCCTGTAATTACAATAGTCGTATCTCGCTATTTACAGCGAACTTCCTCATGGAGTAATACGAATAGGAGTATAACTAGACGCATCCTGCAAGCGGTCTCATTACTATAAAAATCTGCTATATACCTACCTACTTTAATCTGTCAAGCGGCGTTATACCTCTGGAGGTTTATGACAATTGAAAAATCAATTGTGTATAGAATGATGATTATGAATATTATTATTACTATCCGTATCCTTGGTGGTTTGTAAAAAAATCTGATGCTCGACGGGCTAATTTACCTAAAATGTACTTATGCATCATATGCAGCCATTATACGACCTTTTTTTTTCCGCTGAGGAGAAGCTCTACCAGCCGACCCCCCTTACCCCCGGGGGGGAGGAAGGGGGGGGGGGGGTGTGGGGCTCTCACCCACTAAACTCCTCAGCGACGCACCACCTAGCCGCTTTCCATCGACAACACGGGATGGCCCGGAGACATTTCGCCGTAGTGTCGATGGGGCGGCCCGACCGTATATCAGTCCCACCTCGGAGTACGTTGCGGGGTATAAAAGGGGGGAAGGGTCTGTATTTATACTTCAGCCAACTTAGATAAAAAATAAATGTAGAAAAAACCGCTGTCATTATTGTATGAGTGATGAGCAAGAAAGGTAGCGAAAGAAAGAGACAAACCGTCACAAAATGACACTTGGTTTGTTTACATTTATTCTTTACCGAAATTGGCTCAAGTTATCCCACTGCTGGGCATAAACCTACAAGCCTTAACTTGCCAATCCACAGATTCCAGGTACAAATTGTGTCTTTAGAAAAGGAGGAATTAAATCTCGTTGATTCGTTCGGAAGAATGCCCAAATCACATTATTCATGTGTTGTCAATTTCTTATTCGTTAAGTGCTACGACGAAGTGACGGCGGGTTTGGCTTCACAGCAACAATTTGGAAATTAATGCAAATTTTATGGCTCAACTTTACCTACCGCGATGTTTGAAAATATTTTAAGAGCTTGTTTTCGTGCTTGTAAGCATTTAATGGGAAATACACTAGAATCGAAGTACAGACAACAGCACATCAAGTGTAACAGTTGTACTACAAAAGCCGCCTCTATTACGAACGCAGTAAGGGCGGTCTCAAGGTCAAACTGTTACGCTCGATATACTGTGGACTGTACATTCTGCTAAGGATTTAAATTTAAACGTGGAAGTAAGAGTGTCTCTTATTGAAAAGGAAGGTGCGATCTGCAATATACCAAATGACTTTTTGTCTCTATAGGCGAGGGTAGCCACTTACCGGCAGGTGGGCCGTCAGCTTGTTTTTCTTTCAACTAGTTGACAACCTAGCTAGGCTGTCCTACTGCTGGGCACAGGCCTTCCTACATGGGAGAAACACATGAGGAGTTTTGGGTCATAACACCACCACGCTGGCCAATGCGGGTTGGTGGGTTAAAGCGGTTACAGTAACAAACCGGGATCAACGGTTTAACGTGCCTTCTGAAGCACGGAGAAGCTAGAGATTATAAATTCTGATTGACCCATCTGAATCGGAAGGTCCCGTTCACTACGTGGACCTGGTAAGCTCAGAGGCGAACTTCGGGAGGCTGCGGGAGTTCGCGCACCAGTGGCACAAGAGGCGGAGTAGGATAGAGAGGGAGATGCAGCAGGGAGAAGCTGGGAGCTCGACGTCGGAGGCATAACTGTGGTGTCGTAGCCCCTGATAGGGGAGAGTACGCACATAGGGACATGGAGCAGAGAGCAAAAAGAATATGTAGAAAGTCAAGCATTGCGCGCGGTAGCGTTCAGTCGCAGGTTCCGAGTGCATCTCTCACGATTCGGCCATTATAACCGCGAGGTTGGCATGGCCATGGGAGGTGGTGGGTTCACCCATCTGAGGATCGACCACAGCGAAATTTGCTTTGTTGTTTTAATCGAAACCAGAGCGTTCAAACCACTACGCCACCGAGCTCCTGGTCGCTTACCGACGCCTATAGACACCTGTAATAACAAGGAAAAATCACTTGATATTGCGTTATCATCCTGAGGCCTAACATGAAATGCCGTCCATGCCCAGTAATGGCGGTAATTACACTGGCTACCTTGCCCTTCAATCCGAAACACAGCGAACTGTTTCACGGTTGAAAATAAGAAAGGCTGTGCTACCTACCCAGGCGACCTTACATACGGGCCTGCCACCTAGCTTTTATCATTTTGTTGCATAAAAAAAGTGCAAAAAATATTTTTTGCGACGGATTTGTTTGCCAACCGTACCCACTACCAAGAAGTTTCTAACGTTTTCTTTTTTTATTATGACGTCCTTCGATTTTCCTTGGCGTGCAGACGGATTTTTGAGAGCCGAGGTGGGGGCGGGGAGGGCTATAAAAAAATTTATATCTCCGCGTCTGCGTGAAAGCAAATTTTTTTTTATTTTGAATCGATACTCACGGTCTCGGACGGGACATTATTATCTGCGGCACTTGAAAACGTGTCATGCGTTTAGATTTTTCAAAATAGCGCTCAGCCATTTTGTGTAAGAACTAAGAAATTGGACCGATTTCAATCGATTCGAAATGGAACGGTAAATATTTATCTAAATAAAATAATGAAATTAACAGAATGCAATACACATTAAGAAAGCACTATGTTATTCTTACATAATATAAACATATAAGTACAGACGACAGAAAATCAAGTGGCACTACGAAACTCGCCTCTAAAACAAACGGCGCAGCGTAAGGTCTCAAGATCAAAATCAAAAATAAAAAAATCAAAATGACTTTTATTGTGATAAATAAGGTTTTTACATTGGCGGTAAAAAATAATATTTAAGTGGCTTGTAAGACCTGTTTAGCCGTAAACTACAGCATACAAAAAAATATATAATATATTAAAAATGACAACAGAATTACAAAGTTGTTGAAATTATTTATATACAGTCGACAGCACATCAAGCGTAACAGTTTAACCTTGAGACCGTTCCTACGTCGTTTGTAATAGACGCGACTTTCGTAGTGAAACTGTTACACTTGACGTGCTGCCGTCTGTACATAAACCTACTTTAAGTCCCACATCGGTATATCGAATACAAAAGTCAGTTGGTTTCACTGTGTCAAACTGTTACGCTTGATATGCTGTCGAATGTTCTCGGTAGTTCAACTTTTGGAACCGGTGTAAATTTAGACATGATAGACAGATTTACAATAAGACATTGTGAGACCATTTCTTAAATAGATATACATAATTTGTGATTTTTGACGTGTCACAATCACAATAAATACAATTCTAAAGTAGTAGTAATATTATACCTAATTAATTTGAATAGTTTTCAAAATAAGTAAAGGTCAAGTCACAGAATAAAAGTTAAAGTGGACCTAGTAATGCCAAAATAATCCAACCCACAATGTCGTCAATTTTGAGATGACAATGCCAAATTATACAGGGTGGTGCTGTCAATGCGACAATAAATTAAAACATGGGCTATATTAGCAGTTCATAGAAATAATGGTTTGCCACTTTAAAAGCATCATACTCATTTGATAATTTCATGACATTTGTATGGAGTAATATAGCATTGGTTGCATTTTTTCATGGACATGTCCAGTAATTATCAAATGAATAAGATGTTTTTTAAAGTTGACGGCACCACCCTGAATAAAATGGACCTTATTTGCCAAAAGACTCGTTTTCGTATCGATTTCCTAAGTCGAGTTATACTAAAAGTGCTAAAAGTATAACAACCCACAACTAAGATTTAAAAAAAAATATGCAAAAAGAATGCAAGCTACTTAAAACATTAATGAGTATCCTGCCTGTGGCATGGAACATTTTGGCATCACTAGGTCCAAGTGAGTTACCTTCTACAGAATGTAGAATTCCATTGGAGTAAATTCATGCAAGTCCTCTACAGCTCAGTGCTATCTACAGAGTTCGTAGCACATGACTTTGTTGGTCTAAATATATTTCATAATATCCTTACAAAATTTATAAAATAAAAATAAAATGTACCTACTACAGTCATATTTTATTTTTATAATTAGGTACTTTACACAACAGATATATAAAAAAGTTTAAAGTCGTTTAAATAGCGTTTCTAGTAGTATAGTATACCAACACGCACTCACGCACACTAAGAAGCCACACGTGCAAATGGCCACACACGGCGCCTCCTAATTCTAAGTTATTATCATGTTGATTTTATTTAAAAATAATAAAATTGGTAGTTTGATAAATAGCCTGGCATGTATAATTATGTATAATGTACCTATATGTCGTAATGATTTCGTGTCATCACGGAAGATGATTATAATATGTAAGTAAATAAAAAAAATTATTACAATAAAAATGCAAAGAGAACTTATTTGACCTCTCAAGCCTCAGATTACGGACACAATTGGTTTCTAATTATCTTATGACCCCGGGATAAGATTACGCCACGCAAGAGGCAAAAACAAAATGTTGACAAATTTATTTTGTCAAAATAAGGGTAGATATAAACCTGTTCCTACTTATGAGGGCGAGTAAGCAAGCGCTTACTACATGTTTCTAAATCCTAAAATGATTCTAATACCTACCTACCTACAATAAAAATAAAGAGATAAAAAAAAACAAACGCCCACTGCTGGGCATAAGCAGGGATCTCCAAACTGATAGGTCCTGCGCTGCCTACATCAATCGGCTTCCCGCGACCCTCACCAGATCGTCGGTCCACCTTGGGGGCCTGCCAACGCTGCGTCTCCCGGCATAGGTAAAATAGGTAACATTAAAAATAAAATATTATTAGTTTACGTGCTAGAATTATCTAAATTATTATAACACGAATTTTCCATTCGGAAACCTCTTTTATTTCCCGATTCCTATATTTTCCTTTCCTTAACCTTAATCAGCTACCTATCGAATTATGTATTTTGTACTAGTGATAACATTGGTTTTAATTTTTTCCATTTTTTTGTAATATGGTCCCCGATTGCACTATCTTCAACGTATCTACCAAAGCAAAACCAAAAACGTTACGTTGCACGTTGTTAAACATTGGAACGGCAACAAATTAGCTTTTTTCTGAACATACATTGGTGCCTTTGATTTTACTAATATAACAATAAATTGATGATAAATAGATGATAATACGACAATAAAATAAAACAAGGGCTGTATTAGTTCATAGAAATGTTTTTCAAATATCAATTACAGAAATACATCTTATTCATTTGATAATTTAATGTCATTTCTATGAAATAAACAGCCACATTAGCTGCAGATCAAGTTTAGTTGATCGGAGTGGAAAGCCTGATAAAATTTGTATTATTTTTTTTAATTTTTATTTTTAACTTTATGATTAATGTATGAAAATAACGAAGGTACCTAGCTAGTTAGATAAAATAAAATTAACCCGCGCCCAACCATCGGAGCATTTTATTTGATTTTATAAGTAAAATCAGATTAATAAAATTAAAATCTGATGATTCTCTTTTATTCCCGAATTAATCAAAACGAAATCTTCCCAATGTCAATGAACGTAATAGGAAGTCATATAACTGTATCAGTTACCTACTTTTAGTGTAATTAGGTCTAAATAGGAAATACAATATTTGCTTGAATTATTGATTGAATATAACAATTAACAATCGAATAATGTGATAACTACATATTTGTTTACAATGACAAATAGAATTAACTTAAAGAGTAATGCGTAATTGCGACTATGATTTATTTACACACATCACATACAATAATCATTGACAATAATATTATTTCTAGTATAGTGCAGTCGACAGCACACCAAGCGTAACAGTTTGACCTAGAGACCGCCCTTATTCCGTTCGCAATAGAGGCGGCTTTCCTAGTGCAATTGCATCACCTTATGTGCTGTCGTCTGTACCACCATGAAAGTTCTGTTGATAAAATATCGATATTATTATTTAGAAAAATCGATATTTATTACTAATACTTTTTTGGACGATATATCGATAGTTCGATATTAAAATATAAATAATATCGACATTCGATATTTTTTATCAAAATATTCTAATAAACGCAAATACAGATAGACTAGAAGAATTTTATAGGGATATCCCAAGTCCTGGGTGGCTCAGTTGGTTAGAGCAGTCGCCCGGATTGCGAAAGGTCGCGGGTTCGATCCCCGCCTACGGACGTGAAATTTTTCTAGTTTAGATATATTGTAATTACTAAGTAATTTTTCAGACATTTATAATCATGTTAAAATATAAATTTAAGAATAAGTGATAACTAACAACCACAGTAGGTAGGTAAAGTAGATAACTAGCTATCTGATAATATTATTTTTTTATACAAAATTACATTTCGTTTTAGGATAATATGCAAATAAATAAACTAAAAGAGGAAAAACATAATATAGTGTAAATAAAGTTCAATAGATTAAGTTTACGATAATGTTGTAATTTAAATAATTGGCGAGAAAACAAACTTATTTAAAAAAATATTGAGTGTCGATATTTTCATTTCAATATCGAACTATCGATATATCGTCCAAAAAAGAATTACTAATAAATATCGATATTTCTAAATAATAATATCGATATTTCGATATTTTGTCAACAGGCCTACTTCACTCATCGAGCGTGAAGTGCGAGTAGAAGAAGAATGAACCAAAAAAAAACAAATAAAAGGGAAAACTAAAACAATAATTGTCAAAAATTACTAGGTGGTAAGCCCGTATGTAGGGTCGTCTGAATAGGTACCACCATTGATATCTTTATTCAGCCTTTAAGCCATACCTTATTTCAGCCGTGAAACAGTTCGCTGTGTTTCGGATTGAAGGGAAAGGTAGCCAGTGTAATTACTGGGCATGGACGGCATTTCATCTTAGGCCCCAGGATGACAACGCACCTGAAGTATCAAGTGATTTTCACTTGTTATTGCAGGTGTCTATAGGCGGCGGTAACCGCTTACCATCATGTGGGCCGTCAGCTTGTTTGTCATCTAGTTGTATAAAAAAATAAATTAAAAAAAAACAGAGACTACTACATTGATAAGATAACCCACGTACACGTGCAAAATTTAAGCGAGAAAAGCCAATGTGTTTTTATGTTTAGTTATATTAGGTATACCGCTTTTTATAAGACCGGTACCGTTGTCGTCTAAATTTAGCCGAACACAACATTCTACAGCTATATTTAGCCGACACATTAGAATGTAAATATGTCCGCATTCATATTTTGTTTTTATTCAACCTGTTACGCGCCGGCGCGCAGTCTTTGAGGCCCTCTGTGCGTAAGTTCGTACTAATTTTAGACTAAAACAAATGATACCTTCATAAAAGTGACTTTGAAATTTTAAATCGAATTATAACGGTCCGCCAGCGGGATCAAACACACTTGAAAGTGGCTTTATTGAAAACGTACAGACGACAGCACATCAAGTGTGACATTTGGACTGCGAAAGCCGGCTCTAATACGAACGGCGTAAGGTCTCAAGGTCAAACTGTTACTTACTAGCTTGATGTGCTGTCGACTGTCCATCAAAGACCTCGTTTATCGTATGGGGACTTTACGTATACAAAGTATTTTCTAATACTTCACGTCACCGGCGCTTCACCGCTTTCTATCCTTCATCAACGTTTATCTCACCACTCATTGAAGATAGCACCCTCTAGTGAGCCAAAAGAACACTTTTACAAGTGTTTTAAAAAAGCTATTTATATCCCATTTTTGAATGTAATTTTAAACAGAATAATAGTCATGGTAAAAAATACCCCTAATGCAGCAATGGGTTGACATTAAAAATCAAATATCCTTATTTTAATTTAAGATGTTCAAATATCTTATTATAATAATTTGTTACTATGTAAAATTGATAGAGTAATTTACATAAAACTCAAATTTAAAATTTCATATTCTTTCGTTAAGAATAAATTAATCTATAATAATATTATAAAGCTGAAGAGTTTGTTTGTTTGTTTGGTTGAACGCGCTAATCTCAGGAACTACTGATTCAAATTGAAAAATTATTTTTGTGTTGGATAGTCCATTTATCGAGGTATTATATAGATAGGCTATATAACATCACGTTACCACCAATAGGAGCTGAGCATTAATTAAAAGTGTTGCAAAAATGGGGGAAAAATATTCCTTTTCAGTTATGTATAAATGATGTATGCAGGAATTGTTTTTAAAATTACCTTTAAAACTTCTAAAAAGAAGTTCGCGACAGCATATGTCTATTTTTGGAATTTGTCTCTCTAGAACCATTTTTTGGTAATCAAATTTGTTCTAAAATAATGTACTATCTGCGAAGGTGTTTTTGTAAACATGATATTATTCCTTGTAAATAAATACATTATTCACCACAAGTATTTAATTTTGAGCAAAATTGTTCCTGACATCATTTGATTTCAATGAATATCTTAAGAGATATCAAAGCATTAATTGCAAAGGTGTTTTCTAAAAATGATTTAAATCCTTGGCCTACCTACCCCAACGTTGTTATTTCCCCACATCCACGCGAACAAAGTCGCGGGCTCAGCTAGTAGGTATTTAATAAAACTCTACAGTTGATTATGGCTTATCTATTACTTAGTTTTATGTTATTAATTTATTTAAGGTCTTATTAACAAAATAATACAATAACAATAATATAGTAATTAAAACATAAAACTAGAAAAATTTCACGTCCTGAGGCGGGAATCGAACCCGCGATCTTTCGCAATCCAGGTGACTGCTGTAACCACTGAGCCACCCAGGATACAGCCCATGTTTTAATTTATTGGCGTATTGTCGTGACTGTGACCTGTATAGGTACTGTACTTTGAATATTAGTAGGCATTCATTTAAAATAATTTAGAAAAAAGGGATTGGTTTTAAACGTCAATTTCGTATATGTATAACGACCTAAGTTTCTGTTACTAATGTGTCGTGAAACATTCAAAATTGTAAAATTAATTTTGGAATTTCCCATAGGTACACTTACATTTTGTTTGCAGGGAGTTTGAAAATTTTTAAGTTTTTAGTTTTTGATAATACTGAAAGGATAAGGATAATAATGAGGAGCTCGGTGGCGTATTGGTTTGAGCGCTGTGGTTTCGAATACGAAAACAAAGCAACTTTCGCCATGGTCGACCCTGGGATGGGTTAACCAAAATTTATAATCTCGAGCTCCTCCGTGCTTCGGAAGGCACGTTAAGCCGTTGGTCCCGGTTGTTACTACAACCGCTTTAACCCACCAACCCGCATTGGGCCAGCGTGGTGGTGTTATGGCCCAAACTCCTCATGTGTTTCTTCCATGTAGGAAGGCCTGTGCCCAGCAGTGGGACGTTTATAGGCTGGTGATGATGATGATGATGATGAATACTGAAATATTATGACTATGTAAATATAGGTAGGTACCCGCTTAGAGGTAATTTTGCTATACGTATAATTATTAAATTATTATTATATTTCTACCTATATTAGATAAAACCACAATAAGTAGGTAACATGCTCAGTTTAAAACAAATTTTTATTTGATATTGGATAAATAGGTACTTGTTGGAAATATCGCAGCATCTCAATCATGACGTTAAATTAATAAAGTTATTATTCTATCTGACTGATCTGGCATTGCACCGCTCTCACGGCGAACATTCAAAAATTTTCCGCTCTCAAGAACCGTTCGAAATGACTCCAAAAAAACTCAAAAGGTCGCCTCACAAAAACACCGGATGACGCAACAGTTTTCGAAAGTAAATTTTTTACTTGCCGTGCATTTCAGGGCCGAGTCTTTTTATTTGATTAGCCGGTATTAAGCGACTGGTCCAAAATCGTCGCCTTCGATTTTGTGTTATTGTTTTTTTTAAATATAACAAACAAACAGCTTATAATAATCGGAGCTTCTATGGTGCAGCATAAATGTATTATTCAAGCCATCTCTACTTTTGACGGCCCCGGTAACTTCTTCGACGCGCCAAACTATGATTATTGAAATTTAGAAATATCTGCTTATCGCAATAATTTTAGAAACTAATGATTCGATGATGACTAAACTAAATCTTTAATTTGTTATGAGCTGAGTCTGAGCTCGAGCTACTGAGTCACGGCTTACTTTCTGAGTTCTGTAGGTATATAACAACAATAACAACCATAACAACAATAATGGTCTAAGTAGCGACCACAGACATTATAGTGATGCTACGCATGTAGCGACTCGCTTCCGCTCAACATTACTGAGTTAGCATCCCGAGAATGTCCTTGCTTGGACCTGAATAATCTAACCTGAGTCTGGAAAAATATATCAACAAGGGTTTTTCAATTTTCTTTGTCAATGAAAGTTCGCGCTGTTTGCGACACCACCTGATGGTAAGTGGTTACCGTAGCCTATAGACGCTTGCAATACCATGCTTACGCGTTGCCTACCCTATAAAAACCTTTTCACGCCTTTTTTGAAGAACTCCATGCTGTACTCATTCGAGAAAACCTGTGCAGGGAGCTTATTCCACAGCCTGAGAATCCGCGGCGAAAGTTTCACTGAAACCGTACAGTACGCGACCACTGGTCCCAATTTGTGAGGATGAACTCCCTGCCGGTGGCGAGCGGTGCGATGGTAGAAAGTGGCCGTCGGCATCGTGGCAAATAATTCCTTAGAGCACACCCCGTTATACAAAAGGTAGAACACACACAAGTTGGCATAATCTCTCCTTGGGCTTAAAGGTTCAAAAGCGCTTGTGAGCTCAGGATCGTCGACAATTCTCATAGCGCGTCTTTGGAGCACGTCAAATGGTCCAAGCTGGTAAATGGCAGCAATACTCCACATGGAGCCTGACTTGAGACTTATAGAGTAACATTCTTTGATCCGAAGAGAAATACCGTAGCTTGACTTTATCCTCCAAATGACTGCGGAACTGCGGTTCCATTGCAGTGCATTGTTATGCAGATATGATAGTACTAGTGACGCTTACTATGCGGGTCCTGCTAATACCTTTCGGTATACAGTGGAGGAAAGTTGCGTTTCGAAAGTTGTGTCAGAAATCAGGAGTTCTCTAATCACAGTTTCCGATTGAGGACGACTAAACTTAGTCCAATTTAACCCCACTAAGACACAAGTCTGCTGAACACTACGGTTCTACAAACGTAGTACCTTAATATGCCTGCCACTCAATGGGACGGCCCGTTACATACGGGGCATGTGGATAGGTACGAGGCTGGTACTACCAGCATCCAATTACGGCCGTAAAGCAGTTCGTTGTGTTTCGGATTTAAGGGAAAGTTTTCATGCCCAGTAAGTCATGGAAGGCATGCTATCTTGGGCCTTATGACAACGCACCTGCAATAACAAGTACTTTTTACTTGTCATTGCAGGTGTCTATAAGCGACGGTAGCCACTTACCACCAGGTGTGTCGTCGTCAGTTACCTTGTTATTTAGTTTATTTATTTATTCAACAAAGTTTCCGATCATATCTTTTTTAACTGGCCTCTATTGCCTGTGTCCATGTATGACATTTTACCTTCACAAATACCCCGCCCTATTAATATGAAGTCCCTGCTTCTCTATTCCAACACCCCTCTAATAAAATTTTTAACTCAATTTATTTCCAAATATAAAATCAAACTCGAATCACGTGTATTTGTTTGTACTATGTCTATCAAATTGTGCCTATAATAATATTTTTATTTTCTCGAGTAGAAACTCAAATGCAAGAGAAACACGCTACACTGCAAACGACAAAGTATTGGCTGTGTGTAAAGCGGAGGCACTGAAACTGAGAACGACGACTTTAGAGTGGTCTAGTAACATCCGCTAACGGTTTTTTCCCTCCATTACGAGTAGATACCAACCAACGATTGTAATCATTACTCTACTCATGCTGTTTTTGATATTCGCCAAGCGTTACTGGTTACCGATGAGGAAAACTACTAATACAAACTTTTTTTAGGCACACAAAATGTCTAGACTAGAACCTGGATAACTCGTAAGTATCATAACTTATATTAAGACGATTATCCGTTATCTAGATCCATAACACAATGTCAAGTTTGTGTTAACGGATAAATGTGCATAATAAATTATGTAAAACAAATTAATTACATGATTTAATGGTCTCAAACACCTTATGTAAATATGTAGATAGGTAGTCATAAAAAAATTACCGAGTGTGGTATATTTATATTCAGTGTCAGCGACACGATTGGTTTTAGCAACAGTAACTGATCTGATCACTTTTGAGAGATTATAAGTCTTACTATGCAAGCAATAAGGAGGAGCTACCTATCATCATCATTTCAGCCGAGAGACGCCCACTGCTGGGCATAGGCCTCCCCTTAAGGCTCTCCAAACCGATCAGCCCTGTACTGCCCTCATATTACCGCGACTCTCGGACCACGGAAGCTCGGTGTCCTGGACAAGGAGCGTTGATTTGTCACGCCTGACCAATTATGTCTGCTTTACAAAATTAAGGTTTTGCGTGGAATATTGCTCGCTCCTGTGGGATTGCTCCGCCAAATACTTCCTCGATGCACTGGACCGATTGCAGCGTCGTGCTGTCCGTATTATTGGCGATGGAGACAAAGGTCACGGACAGCCTAGAGCCTTTATAATTGCGTTGTGACAATGCGTCGCTTAGCGCCTTCTATCGGGTTTATGATGGAAAGTATTTTTTGACCTTATCCCACCTTCCCCCTTCCTACTCAGGAGCACGCGTGCCGGTCTTCGGAGTCTGAGTCATTAATTCATTGTCTCCACCTTAACATCACGCACAAATAAGTTTAGTAGCTCGTTTATTTCTCGTAGGTACTTGCACAAATTGAAATTTTTTGCCGGCACATGTGTTCCCTGCTTCCTGTAACATGAGTTTCTTTAAAAGAGGCGTGAAAAGGCATTATGGGCCGGCAAGGTGGAGGCGGGTGGCTTGAACGGTGTGTTTCGAGCTGTGCTAGCTGTCTTCGCATATGGACTCTTTTTACCGCTTGACATCAGGTGGTGTTGAGTGATTCTCCGTCCTTTGTATATAATAATAAGACAAAAAAGATTAGTTATCAAATAAATAAATAAATAAATAAGTACCTAGGTATTTTACTAGGTGGTAGGCCCGTATGTAGGGTCATCTGGGTAGGTACCACCGCCTTTCTTATTTCAGCCGTGAAACAGTTCGCTGTGTTTCAGATTGAAGGGAAAGGTAGCCAGTGTAATTAGTGGGCATGAACGGCATTTCATCTTAGGCCTCAGGATGACAACGCGAATGCAATATCAAGTGATTTTTCCTTGTTATTGCAGATGTCTATAGGCGGCGGTAACCGCTTTCCATCAGGTGGGCCGTTAGCTTGTTTGTTATCTAGGTGTTTAAAAATAATTATATTTAAACAAATACTAAGTAACAACACCAATTTTTACACCAATCTTCCACAAAAGGTGCTGGATTCGGCTGTAGGTATTTTTTTTACCGAAATTATGTCTTGTAGTTAAAATAAAATAGGATATTTATTTGGTACTTACCATTATTTATTGATTCATAATTGTTTCTAAATAACATTACGCTATTATAAACTTTAAATATTAATAAGAATACACTTTTAATTCAATAAAAGTTAGGATAAACTTATTGATTAATTGGAAATTTTAAAAGATAGTCGAGAAACAATTTTAATCTATCTACAATTATATAGCATTAATAATTGAGAAATCAGATTGTTGTTATTCCCGAATGTAGTAAATTAAAACTAAATTATTTATCTAATTTAGAAGAATTAAAAGTCTATTTTCATTTAATTGACACCAGCAATTAAAAATTAAAAAATAACATTTAATTCTACTTAAAAAATAATAGAAGTATTCGCATTTCTTACTCATAGATTACAATTAAAAATAAAATATGATTTTTAAACTTATTTTGCTATAATTTTACAGAATCATTTATAGCAAAAAGTCATTGCATCATGCCGTAAATGAATAACCAATATCCGGAAGTAAAAGTACCTAAAAACTGCTACTTTTTATCACAAGAAATTTGCTCGAACATTTGAAGGTCAAAATGTAATATCTATAAAATTAAATTACATTGATAATTAACAAATACAATAAAAAATATTAAACTCAGTATTTAAAAATATCTTTTTTACATTAATTGTTTTGTAATGACGTACGTAGCTATTCTCCCTCCAAATCAATAACCAACTTTTTTACACTATCCTCGTCATCTTCGTCATCTTCTATTTTAACAGTCAATTTATTGCGCATTATTTCGTCGAAAATTCCGTTTGTATTTTTACAATTATAGTCTGAAATATCTACAGGGCTTTCTAATCCATTTTCTTTAGTTTTATGCGAAGTAACCTTCAAAGCTTCAATTAGTGTTTGTTGAGCAGCAAAATCGGGATTAAGATTAGTAATGTCTCTACCTTTAAACCCAGAATTTGGTAGATTTGTTTTGTTATAAAATGTAGAAGTTAAACCGTCTCTTTTTTCAGGTTTATTTGAACTTTCAAAACAAGCTTTAAACATAGCAGGTATATCTTTGAGACTTCTAAAAGTAGGTCGGTTTTGTACATAATTATATCTATTGTTATCGTATTGTGTCTTTTCTGTAGGTAACAAAGGAGTGATATAACCTGCCTTATGTCCCACCACGTTTCTGAATGGAGGCTCATTTATAACTTTGATTTGCTTACCTTTTTGAGGTATGCTCATTGAATTTTCTTTATTTCCTTGAACATGCGCTGTTTTTGGAGTTTTCTGAGGTATGTGCTTCGATTCAGATGATTTACTTTTTGAAGTATTTTGGAGCTTTTGTGATGATTTGCTTTTCGATTCTGAAATTAGCACAAATAATATTAGTTGAACCTCAAGATTAAGATACTGTGTTGGTATTTATTTAGAGCATTATCTAGTAATTAAAATATAAAACTAGAAAAATTTGGAGACGTGAATTTTTTCTAGTTTTATATTTTTAATATACTAAGTAATTTTTCAAATATTTATAATAATGTTAAAATCAAAAATTAAGAATATAGCATTATCATCAACGTCCCAGTGCTAGGCCAGGGCTCCATCCAGGAGTGCATGGAGCACTCCTTTCTGGCAGCAAACACTTTCAGGATTATTTACAGAACATATTTTATACGAATCTACAACACAAACAGGACCTCTAGGCATCATAGGCTACTCTGTGCTCTAGGGCTCTAGCTACTCAGCGGAGAGGGAACGGGAGGAGGATCCCCTAGCCGCCCCTCTCCGGCGTAGACGGGTGGGCGCGAGGAGGTAGGCGGCAATCGCGTTTGCTTTCGCCCAGGTGCGGCTGCGCGTCGGGTGGCTCCCACGCAAGCAATAGTTACAAAGGCCGCCACGTCTGAGATTGCCCATGGTAACTCAGGCCGTAAGACCGGGTCGCCTGGGGGTGCTCTGGCAAATTGCCTCGCAGATCCCTAGCCACATCCGCAAAGCACGGGGAGTTATCCAGGAATTTTAGCGGGTATTCCCAGGGTCAATTTAGCCGCTGGGCGAACCCTGCACACGCTCGCTACTTCGCTAGCGGTGGGTAGGTCCGTCAATGGATTACTCTTGGTAAAAAAGGGCTCTATCTACTGGGATTCAAAGCCGAGACCTCTTGATTAATAAGCAGAACATCTCTAGCCAATCCACAGGTTATCTACTAATTACCTTGCTTTGAAGACGCTTTAATCTTCTTTGGAGATTTCGAATCTTCTTTCGAGATTGGACATTTCCTCTTCAGATCACACACTTCAGTGTAAAGCTCATTTTCAGCAATCAACAGTTCAGTCTCAGCTAACACAGCACGCGATCGAGCGAGCAAAGCGAGCGCTTGGAGTCTTTCTCCCTTCAGTTTCGCTCTTCTCAGCTTTATTTCCACCTCGATCTTGAAGTTCTGCTTTGTGATTTCTGAAGCTTCTTTGGCTACCCCTTCTAATATCTTATTCAATTCATTTAAGCGATTTGTTACGTCGCCGAGTATAGGCGTTGAAGACATTTTTCAAATTATGAGAGACACTAAAAGATGTTTGCTATAACTACTTCTTTTGTTACTATTTGTTTTAAAAATACTTTATTTGCACTATTCTTCTAAGTAGGTAATTAGTTTTACAAGCAAATAATGAGTTGAAGGAGGGTAGTTTGAAAAACGAGAAAGCCATTGACAAATTTACTTTTTAATAGAAGTAGATAATTTACTCCGGCATTTTGTTAAATATTGAATTATTTTTTCGTTAAATTTAGAAATAATAACGTAAATACCGTAAACTCAATCAATCAATTCAAGATATTTGCCATGGTGATAACAATTGGAGTGTTGTTTTATTGCATTTCTATCGAAGAACCCTACTGTATTTGTCAAACCACAGTCGTAGCTAGTAGCTTGCAGGTAAAAGAAATATAGTTAAATATAGTTACATACATAGTTTGGAATTTTTTGGCGGCAAGTATATTTGTATTTTTATTGCAATGATTTGAAATTACAAGCGTACTACTCAGCAATAGTACACCACCCGCCATGCGGCGGGCCGTAAGCTTGTATGCCACCCGTTGCATAAAAAAAGTCTGTCCCATCTCGTGATATGCATAACTCCTATCATATTAGTTTAATCACCTATCATGTTCAGAGCGCCTAGACAAGATGCCATTTGACAATCGCTAACGCTATCGCTAAATGGAAAATGTATGGAATTTGACATTTACAATCGAAAGTCATCGAGAGCTTATGTCAAATCCCATACATTTCCCGCTTAGCGATAGCGATAGCGATTATCGATAGGCATCTTGTCTAGGTCCTCAGGAATCAACGCCATTCTCAAGAATCGGACCGAACAACCGCGGTATAATAGTGACATACGTAATATCCCCTTAGTAGTCTGTGATAGTGACATAATGACTACATTACCTGTTTTTTTTTAAAATATTGTTCTGTTCCGCTGAAGCTCTTGTATCATTTACCACCTTTTTTCGTAACCTCATTTTAATTTTCATCTATTTATCTAAAATACAGCCCACATCAACTGCAATCCCTGTACATATTGCAAAACGGTGGTAGTTATTTGACATATGTATTTAATCATTATCGAAAACGTGCCAAATTGCATACATTTTCTGCGAAAACGCCACCGCGATTGTGTTACACGTTATTAAGGTATCTGAGGGCCTAGACAAGATGCCATTTGACAATCGCTATCGCTATCGCTAAATGAAAAATGTGTGGGATTTGACATTTATGATGGAAAGTCATTCGATGTCTTATGTCAAATCCCATACATTTGCCGCTTAGCGATAGCGATTATCGAAAGGCCTCTTATCTAGACCCTCTGAGCTGAATTGGTGTATATGTCGCAGCCATATGGTTAAATTAGCCACTTAATTGGACGCCTAAGCCGTTCATAAACGCCGTCATCCAATTAAATGCCTAGGGCAATAGTTAATTGAACTAAAATCACTTACTGTCTGTCGTCACTATACTTGGCGTATAGTCGGCTCAATTGGACGCCTAGGCCCTAGGCGGATCGTCTATTCGTCTTGAACCAAAGTTAATGTGTGAATAAAATTATTTCAGTTGTTATTGGATCTAATTCTGGAGACACACTCTAAATCTAAATTTAAGTTCAGTAGATCTGATAGATATGTCTTTCTCGCAATATGTGATAAAAGACAGCAACAATTTGTTTAAACCAGGGATACGTTCCGAGCCTACACTCCAAACACTCCCGAGTTGTTTTTGTCTTACTCTAAGGTGCGGAACGACACAAGTTGTTTTTATAACCTCAAATTTTGACAAGGTTTCATCATTATCTAAAACTAAGTCTTCCATTCTGCTTCTAATTTTCTGTATTAATACTGTATTTCAACTTTTGTCCACTTTTATTTAATGTAAACTAAAAGTAAGGATTCCCTTTTTTGAGATTTGACATATCGCATCTCATTTGACGGATGGTCACTAATACATATTATTATGATGTTTTAAACGTCAGTGTTTTTTAGCCTTCAAAATTGATTGGCAAAAAGTTGTAACTCTCCGAGGCTCGGAACGGGGTATTTGTTGACAGCCAAACGTCAAGTCGAAAGGCACGAAACGGTAAACCGTTGTAGGCTTGGAACGCGCCCCTATCAACTTTTAGATAGATTTTTAAGAAACCATAGCCAATTTTAGACGGCATAGGTTACTTATTTCAGCCGTTAAACCGTTCGCTGTTTCAAATGTGTCTAAGTTATGAATGCTATCAATAGTGTAGCACCGACTCTAAATAACCCATTACATCAAATAAGTAAGCAACCAGCATTGGGCCAGCGTGGTGGTGTTATGGCTCAAACTCCTCATGCGTTTCTCCCATGTAGGAAGGCCTGTGCCCAAAGGTAGATAGGCTGGTGATGACGAGACCAAATAAGTACTTAAATTACATTCTTTCCTTTTTTAACCGACATCAAAAAAGGAGGAATTTATAAATTTGATAAATTATTTGCGAAAGGGGCGTGTATGGGGTAATAAATAAAGAACGCTAAAAGGCCGTGTTTTGTACCGTGTTGTTTATTTCATTTTAACATTTAAATATTAATATTTACAAATTTCTTTTGGCTATCCAAATTATAATACGCTCTGCGTGATTTTGAACCGTCTAGACTGGCATTCGCCATCGTTAAATCTACCTTTTATCTTTTTTTGGTTTATTTTCTCTGTAATTAGAAGGCAAAGGGAACTAATGCCCATACAGCGATGTATTTAGTACTTATTTATTTCTTCTTTTATTGCATTCAAATGCCGGTGCATTTAAATGCCTCTTGGGAGTATTTGACGCGAAATACATGATGCCAGTCTCCATATGATGCTATTTGATGAGGTGGATAGCCACCAAAAAGTTCTTAACGTCTTTCACACCATAATCACTTTTATTCTAATAATCTTTAAGTTGTACGTCAACACAAACACTTGGTTCATAAAACTACACCAATTTTACAACACAAAGTTCTCTCAGACACAATTTTGAATTATTGTAATAAAAACCTGCTCTGACATCACGAAATCCCGCCAAAACTCTCTTTTACCTCTCTTTAAATTAGTGAAGGCTACAAGATCGAGACAATACAGTCAAAATGAAACCTTTTTGCTGGTTTTGACAGAGAGCATAGTGTTAATTAATAAAAAGAGTTATTTTTTTTTATGTTCTCAGACCAAGGCCTCGCCAGTGAACTACATCACATATTGTGATTCACAATCTTTAATTTCACAAGAATATGTTATATACCAAAACTGATTTAAATTACTTAAATTTTAGACTTCACCCATTGAGAAGTATCGACTGAGCGAGATTGTCTCCTAAAAGAAAACCAGGAAAAGACAACTCTCTTAGAAAACTAAACAAAATTGAGTCTTCTCTAAATCTTAAATCGCTATCGTTTATAGTTTAAATTATACAAGATTTATAGATTAAACTAACGTCCCTTTCAAATACATTTATACCATTGATCCAACACACAGGCACTTGTGACATAAAACTATACCAATTAATCATAATAATAAGGCACTTTTTTTAAAAAAATAACTACACTAAGAAGCACCTACAACAAAGACAGAAGCTTTTATTTATTATTGAGGAGACCTTGGCTGTATAACCATACGACCTCTTTGCCTTCTATTGATGGGAAAATTTACAACAAAATAAATAACGCAGAACGTTATATAAATGACGTACGCATTCCATACCATGTCTTCCAAGTTAATGTGCATAAGTTTTTTTTACAATAGATCAGTGAATATAGACAAGTGAAACATGGTATTAAAATGCAATAATTATCTATGGACGCACAGAGTACATATTGGAAAATCACAAACTTATAATCCCCTCGTGTTGAATCGCACTCGAAGTTACTACCAGTGGATTTATGATACTCCAACAGTAGGTTTAACGTCGGACGGCGTTTCATACTACTCGCAAGTAGAAAAAAATTGGAGACGAAAAACAGTTTCTAACCAGACTTGACAAATTCTTATTGGAAACGGTTTGTTCTTATGCAATATTTACGACTTAAAATTTTGTATGAAAAGCTGTGCGGCGTAAACTCTCCTAACCGCAATCTGTAAAAGGAGACGGTCTTTTTTTGGGCTTTAATTGCTAATAATTTTGAACAGCAATTTGACACACCTATTTACAAAGCTAATTAATTAAGTTACTTGATTTTAAGTCAATTGGATTTTTCGAGCAGCCCGTTTGTCTAAAAATAAAAAATATGTTCCAGCAGAAACTAAACGCATATATCCTTAGTAATTAAAATATAATAAAACTAGAAAAATTTCACGTCCTGAGGCAGGAATCGAACCCGCGACCTTTCGGATACAAAAATACTCGTTTCGGATGTTGAAATAGAATATTTCGACATTGTAGGGTGGACGCTAGCTCATAAACGCAAATACAGATAGACTAAAAGAATTTCACAGGGATATCCCAAGTCCTGGGTGGCTCAGTGGTCAGAGCAGTCGCCCGGATTGCGAAAGGTCGCGGGTACGATTCCTGCCTCAGGACGTGAAATTTTCCTAGTTTTATTATATTTTAATTACTAAGTAATTTTTCAAACATTTATAATAATGTTAAAATCAAAAATTAAGCATATATCCTTTTCTTCCTCGTTTTTCAAGTCATGAAACTCATCAAATACACTTATAGTTGCATTGCTATTAAATATTTTAAGTTTTTACGTTCATTTTACCTACAGCTTCATATTTTTAAAGTGACAAGTAATCTTCTTCTTCTTTATTTACCATTTAAAGCCCGATAAACCAGACACAATTAAATTTTAATTGTCATGTCAACTTAAGTTGGCGTCTGGGCATTAATTAAAGGCCTCTCGTTATTACGAATTTTGCCAATGTCAAGTAAAATTAATCTGCAAATAACTTGCGGCAACGTTGTACGGTGATTGGGCAAGACGAATTCGTTTCCCGAAAAAAACGTGGTCGCCGGCCCGATAAAACAAAATGGACGCTGTCAGATGGCTGTGGATGCGCACAACCCGTCGATTTCACAGTCAGCCAAGTAACAAGTAATAGTTTTTATGCTAATGCAATAACAAAACGCTAAAAGACAGAACATCTGATATGTCACAGTGACATACGTCTATTAATTTCATTATTATTTATGAACTGTCACTGGCTGTGTGTTAAAATAAACGGGGGGCTATAAAATAACAATGAATGCATGGAACATTCTAAATGATTATACCTTTAGACCTTATATAGGCAGGATTGATGTTCAAAATTAAAATTATTTCAAGCTTCACACATTTTTTGTCCTCTCCTTTAACATTCAGTATACATCCATGGATGGGTTAGTAAAGAATATTGCCACATTGACATATAGCAGCCATAGCTGTAATATCAAATGCTATTGCTATCGAGGTTGGAGTACCAAAAAGCTCATTGGACGGTCAAGTAAAGAGAGAAAGAGCGCAGTTGATATTTGCGTCTCGCTAATACTAATAAAGTGCGAGGGAGACAGAAAACCCAAAGGAAAAAATCCCTTAAGACGCACCATTCTCTTCTTAATCAACCTGGTTCTAAGTATACTTATTTATATTTTCGTTATACTGTGTATTTATTTAATAGATAATAATTTTAACTAGGTATTCATTAGCTAACACAGAAATTCAAAAATACTACAATTTCATAACATTTAAAAAAACAAATTTGTGATTCTACACTAAAATCAGACTTCATCTCGTCCAACACGATACAAAACATGGATTTGCAATTAGTCTGTTCTTATTGACCAACCGTCAAACCGTGAGTCGGATTGTCGGAATTCTTGAATCGGGTTGTTAGACCAAAAGATCAGGGTGTCGTGTGAGAGAATGCCGGACTCTAGTCCGTTTTGAGAACCCCAATCGTCCGCTCCAACAACCCCGGCTGTCCACTAAAAACCCCGCCTGCCCACTCAAGAACCCCGACCATCCGACTCGACAACCCGTCCGGACAACTGGTTAATAGTCGTCGATGTCGTAGAGGTTGTCGATCTCCTCGTCATCCAGCTGCATCGATTGGAAATCCACTTTGTAGCGGAGCAAACCTGTAAAATAAAAAATATGTTAATTATAACTAAATAAACTCAAATCAACGTGCAACTACATTTTTTTTATTATAATACTAGATGACAAACAAGCTAACGGCCCATTTGGTGGTCAGTGGTTACCGTAGCCTATAGACACCTGCAATAACAAAGAAAACATCACTTGGTATTGCAGGTGCGTTGTCATCCTGATGCCTATGGTGAAATGCCTTCAATGCCCAAGACTATAAACATCATAAGCCCATTGAAAAACCAACCTTAATGTTTTGGATATTAGGACGGTTTTTGATGAACATAGAGTTAATTAACTTCAAAAGCTGATGAGCAGGGCAGAAGGCGGGAGATATTTAAGGTTTTTACTCAATAAGACTCGGAATTCGTTTTCAAAATTGCTACGTATTTACTAATTAGTATGTGAAATAAAACACAAAATTAAAACGCATGCAAGTAGAGTAAAAAAATGGTTTATTAATTGTACAGCAACAACACAAAGTGCATTGGATGCACTGCGAATGTCAGTCTTAAATGAGGATAAAATAAGATCTATTCTGAGCACGAAATATTACTTAGTACTGTAAACTGTACAGTACGAGCGATAACATGAACCAACTTCTCGCCGTCCATGACCCTTATTGTTAATGGAATAAGAGATACGAACAGCGACAGCGAACAAAGTGGCATTTTTTTTTTATTTGCTGCAAATATCACAGGGCTAGCCATTTTGAAGAAAACAAAATGTCAACTTTAAATTACAATTTTGTTTTTACGACTGACATCGAATATTGTCGTTTTATTTCTTCACAGGCAGTGAACACTTCAGTGAGACAATGAAGAAAATCCACAGTAATACTCAAGCGCAACTAATAACATTCGCGGTCGTAACATGGAATGACAAATTTAATAAATGTCAATATGACATTAGATTCAACTTTTTAATAGCGTCCATATGGCTATGGACAGTAGGCTTTTGGGCACTTCTATGTTGTCATTTTTATTCAATAATAATTATACTTTGTAATTAATACAAAAGTTTTGTATTAATTAAGGAAACTAGGTTATTCATTACTTAATTTTTTTATGCAAACTGAAATGATGCATAAGAGCTGGCCCAAAGCTGTATAATCTCCTTTGTAAAACTAATTGTCGTCCCAATTCATTTAATACAAAATTTGTAAAATTTTTATGTAATCATTTTGTTTTCACTGACTTAGTTTCTTTCCCTTATTTAGTTTCTTTGCTGGGAAAACGCAGCTCAGCATCTGTCGCATTCCTATAGATACATACTGTAAAAATTGGGAATCTCCAAATATTTCTAAGCGAACTCAAATTCTAAAGAATGTATTTACTACTTAAAATGGCATGCATGTTATTATTATAATTGTGGTTACCTTTCTCCAAAATATATGTAAGCGGCAAATAATGAGGATTAATATGACAATAATACTTGTTGGGTTTGTAACATTACGAGACGGTGACCAATAAAATTGTAAGTAGTTTCAAACTTATGAAACGTGAAAAGATAAAAATACACCCCAAGACTTCAACCAGTGTGTTTTACAAATTCAAGATTATATTTCGCAATGCTAAGTTACCTTAACCCTTTACTCAGAGACGAATATGCACTGAGTATTAATTTTTCAATTTCTTAAAGAATGGAAATAGCTGAGGCCCACCCACACACGAGCGTATCGCGAGCAGTTTGATAATGCGTACTCTCGATAAAGGCTAATGTGCGATTGGCCTACAGCTGTTGGTGACTCGGATATCTGATCTCAGCCATCTGGTTAAATTAGCCACTTAATTGGATGCCTTTGCCGTTGATTCTGCGCCGGCATCCAATGAAACAGCTGAAGGACAACTAGCCAAGTCATTTTGAGTGCAACGTTCAACCAGATTGCTGAGCGTCGTGTCACTGAGATTGTTAAATTAGCCATCCATTTGGACGCCTAGGCAGTTCGTTTGAATCGAAGAGCTTTTGCGTGATTGATTGTGTGATTGGTAATATTTAAAAACCAAATCGATTTCAGTTATAAGTGGTCATAAAAAAATAACCTTCAACCTACCAATCTCACCAAATTTTTTCAGTATAAGACGATCCGCCTATGTTGTTAAACGTTGAGTAACTCTAGTTCACTTAACAATAAGCCTAGGCATTCAATTGGACACCGGGGTTTAATCAACGGACTAGGCATCCAATTAAGTGGCTAATATAACTAGATGGCGGCGAAATATCCTTTGGGTTGCTTCAAACCCCGGCTTCAAAATAAACAAACCGGTAGCAATGTAATGACTGAATCAAATCCACACATTCTACTTACTTATTTATCTTCTCCTTTCATTATTTTATACAGTATACTGCGATATCAAAGGAAAATAGACAATATTTAATATTAATACTATTAATTAACACTTATTCAGCTGTTCTCTGTAACCTTTCTAATTGAAAATGGCCTTTTTATACTACTAGATGACAAACAAGCTGACGGTTCACCTGATGGTAAGACCGCCGCCTATAGACACCTGCAATAATAAAGAAAAATCACTTGATATTGCAGGTGCGTTGTCATCCCGAGGCCTAAGATGAAATGCCGTCCATGCCCAGTAATCACACTGGTTACCTTTCCCTTCAATCCGAAACACAGCGAACTGTTTCACGGCTGAAATAAGAAAGGCGGTGGTACCTACCCAGGCGACCCTACATACGGGCCTACCGCCTAGTAAAATAGCCTACTTTATTTGTTTTCTACTCAGGTTTAAAGTTTTATCAGGATATGAAAGATGGTTAAGGCGTATGATAGAAAAATATGTCATGCCTTAACGCGCCATAAGATTTACGAATCTCCAACCAAAAGCACGACTTAATTTTTGAAGACATCTTAAAAATTAAATACTCTTGACGACACTCTGATTGGAATCAATGAGGAAAAGGAACAATGAAACATGGCGTAATTTCAAACATTTTTCTCATATTTCAGAAAAGCATACATTCCAAAACCCACGTCACATCTTAGTCCTACGTTCATATCATATATTTTCCCGAGTCGTTGCCGCATTAGTAATTATAATTGAGTTTTGTTAAAATATTCTATACTAAAATCGTTTTTCGCGCCAAAATTAAAATTTATCCATCGTTGACTGCAAGGCGAGCTTTAAAAAAAGTGCGATAAAAATGATTAGTTTCTCGCTTCAATATTAAAAATATCACCCAAAAACCCAAAAGAAGTTACTTTGAGAATTTGCACTTTATAACGCTTATAAATAGAAAAAACAAATTCAGTCTTATGTTGTAACATTTTAAAATGCCATCAGTCATCTTTTACATATTTAAAGAAAATATCAAATAAATAATGGGGCACTTTCGGCTGTCTGTCAACAACCTTTGACAATTCTAAAATATCATCATCTCTCTCTTATTACGACAATTTGAAGAGGACAGCGTCTATTTTATTACGAATAGTGACTGGGTTCGAATTTTTTTATGTACTAAGCACGGCGAATGACTCAACACCACCTGATGTGGAGCGATAAGAAGAGTCCATATGCGAAGACAGCTAGTGCAGCTTGAAACACACAGTTCTAGCCGCCTCCACGCCTCGTTTTATGGAACTTATGTTACAGGAAGGAGAGAACATAATTGTGTTTCCGTAATATAACGATTATAACACGCCGTATAAATAAGTGAAGCATTAGGTTAGGGTTTTCTAATCAGCTCTGGCTTTCTATCAGCATCACCGGCCTATATATCCCACTGCTGGGCACAGGCCTTCTTACATGGGAGAAACACATGAGGAGTTTGGGTCATACCACCACCACGCTGGCCCAATGCGGGTTAGTGGGGTAAAGCGGTAGCAGTAACAACCGGGACCAACGGCTTAACGTGCCTTCCGAAGCACGGAGGAGCTCGAAATGACAAACTTTGATTGAACCATCCCAGGATCGACCATGGCGAAAGTTGCTTTGTTTTTCGTATCGAAACCAGAGCGCTCAAACCAATACGCTACCGAGCTCCTCGTCGTTGGTCGTCTGCTTGTAACGATATAGCGGATGTCATGCTCTTTACACCCCTTGTAATATAGTCATTCCACAGCAAGATGCGACCGAGAGTTTTAGTGGGTGAGAGCCCCACAACTCTTCCATCTCCTCCCCCCGGAGTGGGGAGGCTGGTAGGGATTCCACTCAGCGTTAAAAAAAGGGAGAGTCACAACAGATCCCAATTGGTCCAAGTGCAGTGACTTGGTCATGGCCCACGATAAGACAAAAAGCTAATGATTAACAATTGCGTGATACTGGCCCTAATTGCATCTCTTTTTCTCAATATGAATACGAAAATGATGGCTGTCAATGATTTGACATTCAGAAACCGCACGGTTCAATTTTCGTCCTTAATGAACGTGATAAAATGCAGTGTTTAGGAGGCACCTCCGTAAAAACCGTCTTAAATTGTCTATGATTCCTTTGAAATCTGTCTAAATTTAGTTGACAGCTCTAAACAAATTCTTACTGGGCCTAATTCTGGAGAACACATGCTAAGTTTAAATTTAAGTTCAGTCTATCTCTTTTTCTCAATATGAATACGAAAAGGATCGCTGTCATATAATTTGACATTTAGAAACATGCATTCAATTTTCGACCTTATTGAACGTGTTAAAATGCAGTGTTAAGGAGGCACCTCCGTACATTCCGTTTAAAATTGTCTATGGTTCCTTTGAAATCTCTTTAAATTTAGATGACAGCTCTAAACGAATTCTTGCCATCTTTTTTTAACCGACTTTAAAAACGGGGAGGTTCTCAATTCGGCCGGTATGTTTTTCTTTCTTTCTATGTACACCGATTACGCCGAGACTACTGAACCGATTAACGTGATTCTTTTTTGTTCTATGCGGAATAGCCGCCATTGGATCCCATAATTTTTTTTTCAAAATCAGTTGGGTAGTTTGGTTTTTATATAAAAAAACTGTCATTATTAAGTCGTCTACGTATGCGAAATTTGCGGATATTTGCTTTCTTATGACTTTTTTCTAATAACATATTGCGAAAAAGAGATATACTGTACTTAAATTTAAACTTGTAGTGTGCCGCCAGAATTAGGCCCACTATATTTTTCCAATTACATATTGCGAGAAAGAGATATACTGTACTTAAATTTACACTCAGAATGTGTCTTCAGAATTAGGCCCATTGTTGTGGCAGTTGACGAATACCAATCCACCGATATTTGATATTGCAAACCCATGTCACTTACAAACTATACATGCCTATTTTCAATACGGTTTACAATTAAAATCGTTTACATTTTTAACATTAAAAAGTGCAAATTCTCTTATCTTTGCGTGTGCTTTCATTACCACGCATCCAGTCAATTCCAGTCATGGCCCGAGACCTTATATCTCTCTCTTTCTCTTTAAGCGTTCAAGCGTGAGAGAGATAGATTGTCGGTAGCGAATTATCATTTCATAATGTATGCTTCTCCTATACTCGATTAATCACGGTACGGTATAGTACCAGCCCAGAAATAAGTTCTTCCTAACCATATAAATTGTATTTTTCAATTTCGTATTGCTCGCATGTTTTTTAAGGCTAAGATTATATTACATGTTGCATGCATCTCACGCAGCGGTTAAATCGGTAATCAGACAGATTTGACAAAATGAGACAGATTTCTACCACAGACGGTAAGTTGTAGAAATAGCTCCCTGGCAAAATAAAATATAATCAGAGGGGTCGGAAAAATTAGCGACAATTTTTTTTTTACCGCTCTAAGTTCTATAATTACTAGCACTTGCTTGTTTATAGCTCTAAGTTCTTCACTTGCTAGCACATTTCGTGTTTATCGCTCTAAGTTCTAATTGCTTGCATATTTCTGTGATTACCGCTCTAAGTTCTTTAATCGATTGCACATTTCTTTGTGTACCGCTCTGAGTTCTTTAAATCCACTGCACATTTGTGTGTTAATCGCTCTTATTTCTTTGATTACTTGCATATTGCTGTGTTTAACGCTGTAATTTTTTAATCGATTGCACTTTTATGTGGTTTTCGATCTAAGTTCTTTAATTTCTTAAAAATTTCTGAGTTTACCGCTCTAAGATCTTTTTTGTTTGCACATTTATGTGTTTACTGCTGTAAGTTCTTTATTTGCTTACATATTTCTGTTTAATGCTAAAGTTCTTTAATTTTTTAAACTATTCTGTGTTCATCGTTCTAAGTGATATAAAAGCTTGAACATTTCTCATTCAACATGCGAACATTTCAATTTGGGTGGATTATCAATGGCATACAAGTTTCATAAGCCGGATTGCTGTCATGGCATAATTTAACGACAATATGTTTTATTAATGAGTTCTTATCATCCAACAATGGAAAACTACCTCTTTGATATGAATAATTTTACAATATTAAGCAGTACTAAGTAGATATTGAGATCAGACATTATTACGTTCTGTGGAAAAAATGGTCACATTTTAAATCACGTGAACGTATTACCGAGGTTCATCAGAAATGGTAAAGTATCTAAAGATATGAAAAACAAAGCCGATTACTTATTTTCCGGACTTCTGAGTCCGTGACACGTGTGGCGTTCAGTGCCACACGTGTTTTAAGCGTTTGAACGACAAGGATAGGGAATATATTAATGATGTACATTTTTATGTCTTACACAGCCGCGTGAGACGCAATCAACTTACATTTTTACCATATCCTATACGTCAATACCGGATAACGACCCTTATCGACAATTGGCAATCAATTCAGTCAGTCTCTTATAGATTGTCATTTGTTTTATTCAAATCGAGGCACACATATTTAACGAGTATAAAAGTACAAACTGCATTACTTACACATATCTCTCATTATTGTTTCAGCTTTTTGCATAAGAATTGTATCGGTGTTTTGATGGCCCTCAGTTTATGTCAAAGATCAAAATTGTTAGATCCATACGCCGTCAAGATCATTTAAAAAGTGCACTAACAATTCTACAAACACTAATAACGCTAATATGTTACATTTCTCTCGTAGATAAAAGTATTACGTTTCATTTCTTTGCTAAAAATGGCGCGTGAATGAAAAAAGGACATAAAAATACAATTACGGTATGAGAGAAAGAGACGAGCTGACATCTCTCGGTGTACACCAATTCACGCACCCACTGGCAGTGCCCATTGGTCGCGTCTCGACTCACTAGCCGATCTATTAGTCAGGTGTAAGGGCCTAACGATTTATATCTTTGGTTTTGTATCAATATATAAACCGGTATTAACGTACAGATAGCTTAAAGTTTTTTTTGCTTTTTTCAATTTCTTTACACAAGATGATTTCATTTTACAAACTATGCAAAAAGAATAAATATTAAGTACAGTTCCAATGAACAAAATATATCTTTACACAATTCTGTTGCTAATAATCACACTTTATATGCCCCACATTGCGTGTACTATACTAAAGTTAAACATGACAATATTATGTTGTAAAAATATATCGCTGTCTACGTGTTGTACATAATCTGTGGCTTCCCTTATTATTATTGCCCAATACAAAAGTATAGTAAGTTAATTAACGAGGTCCATTCTATTTTAAACAATAGAAGAAACATGAGTATTTATAACTGCTTGCCCCATGTTTTCTATTTTATATTTCTCAGGTCACACGCTAAATGAAAAACAGTTTGACACACCTAACATTTTATCAAAATATTAATTAAAAAAGCCCTAACACAATTTTTATTGCAATACTTCAAAAAGCGTGGACTTAGAAAGCATTTGTAAAATATTCCGGCAACTTGTAGAGCCTCGTCATAGTTATAAATGATTATCAGAAAATGCCTTCGTTAAGTAACCTACTATCAATCAATTATGATCTGAATATATCTACGACAACTTTCTGTCACAATCACAAGGCCAAACATTAGACATAGTGCCATTTCGATCACGCGTCAATATACGAGCAAGATAGAAAAGCTTGCCTTTTTATAAACACTAGATATATTCATATCAGGTACACATTGAAATCGTTAGTCTAAGGCCTCCCTTTTTAATTTTATTTCTTACGGAATAAGCATTAATGTTGAATAATTCCCGATTACTGTTCCGAGGAGTTCCGAATATAGCCGACGGGATTTCTGGGACAACCAGGGAGAACCTTGGTTCAAATATTAACAAGCGTAATGAGGCACTATAACCGCGTCCAAATTATGCTAGAAAGGTACTTAATAATATCCTTTACACTACAACAAATATGGTCCAAATTTGTAAATATAGTATATGTGACCCTCAGAGTGTGACCAATCCACTTTGTTACTGTAGCCAAATACGTGTAACTTTCGGTTTTATTGGCAAATTTGTTTAAGAAGCAAGAAACACTTATCATTGTCATAGACCAATAAGGAGGGTGACAATTTTTGCCCCAACCCAAGTTTAATGTCCAACAAAACAATATTTCCAATAATACCTAATAAATAGAAAGATTATTTTTGGAAATAGTTTGAGTTAATTTAAAGCTAAGGTTTCGTCGACAACTTTAAGAAAATCTTCAAAAATCTTTCATTCCGGATTAATCAATGAAGACCATTGACAATGCGTTTTGTTTCATGGAAAACAAATACTTTTTTATGTTTTGAAAACCATAAAAGGTATTTTCATGTATTTATTAAGGTTTTTTATATTATTATTATTCCATTAGAATTATGATGAGTAATAATTAAATACATTTGATTGGATTGAACAACATTATTATATAGGAAGAAAATATCAAAACGCACTTTGACAGATGACAAACATTGCTAGTGTTTTCATTGTTATTACAATCCGGTTTTGTTTTACGTATATCTCAGAAACCGCATCTTTAAATAAAACATAAATGTATTGATATCTAAAGATACTATGTCTTAATAATATATAATTAAGTGACTTTTGGACGTGTCAGTTTTAGGTGGGGCAAGGCTTCATAGTAGGATTGGCATTCTCCTTTGTATTTGGAAAAAATACAAAGTTATCTGTAGTATAAATATCTAACGGATAGCCAAGCCGCTGGTCCTAGAGACATGAAATTTGGAAAGTATGTTTTTTTTTGTGAACGACGGACTAGAAAATTGGTACACATACTCCTCAATTCAAATTATGAGACATGTGTTTCACAGTTTTTGAAAACTCATCCTCCAACACAGTCGAATAGGGCTTTGAAAACCCTATACGGTATGGTCGCATGGCGCGCTGAGTATGCAATATTATTTATTATCCACTTTGTTTGTCAGTCAGATCTTTTCACAGTCAAGGAAGTGTCTAATATAGAGTTTGTCACTGGCAAAAACTAGAAATTATAAACCCGTCAAAACTATTATAACTCTGCATTTTTGTTTGGTAAAAGACCAGTGGGAAATTTTCCAAACCGTAGATGAGTGTTTCTTACTCCTTATAATCATTTAAGTTAATTAAGACTTAAGGCATCTTTTTAATTATTTGTTTGCTGTCTTCTGTCACCCTGATTGCTTAGAAATTATCAAACACTTTCAACTTTGAATTCACTCTAAAGCGAATTCAATGTATGAGCGATAGGTATTGCAACACGTATGCAGACGACGTTACGCGAATCACTGGGTAATAAACAGCGGTACAAGGTGCATCTAACTTAAGACTTAGGCCCTTCTTACATTACGCTACTTATGTATCGGGGTATCTCACATACATTTGTAAAGCGGTCCGCACTCTACGCTACCGGTATCCTACGCGTCCGCTACTAGTCGCGCGATACCGCCATGTCGGTCGATGGCGTGTCGCGCCGAATTTCAAATCTTGGCAAGATGGCGCCGGAACAACAGTTTAATATTCAATTGTAATTGTGTAATTTTCTTTGTTTTCAGTAGCGTAATGTACGAATCTCGAGCGGGGAACAAGTATCTTATTGGTATCCGACTGAGGTATCGTCTCTTGCGAATATCGTTATGTAAGAAGGGGCTTATATGTCCGAATCTGAATACCGTCTAAGTCTCTTTCGCACGCCATAAGAGTGACAGTGACAAAAGACAACTACCTTTTCCCGTTTGGAGGCCTTTCAAGCACAATTTGCAATATATCTACTTAATTATTCATGGGCTGGTAGCCATATAATAATGGTGTCTATATGTTGTAGATGTAGAACTACTCTGTATTATGTTTCATTTAAATATATATCATATATACTCGTTTAGTTGCTCAGTGAGTTAATATAGTTAGGAACGTGTACTGAAGTTCGGTTGTCAATTGTGAGCTTTATTGTAATCACGTCAGGGATTGTTTTTGAATGGTTTATAAGAAAGGCCACTATTTTCGTCAATAGGTTCATCTCTTTCTAAAAACACATGAGCGATAGAAACAGCAAATCTGAATTAAGAGCTACAGTGAGATAATTTTTACATTTTTATATCGTATAAGCGACAGACATAGCCAAGCTCAGACCATCTCTTCTAAATCTTTATCGTAATGGAAAATTGTATTAGCAATAAGTTTTAAAGAGTGTTTCAATACATTGCCATAATTAGTAGTCACAGGTTGACAATTAAAAAGTATACTATTTTGCAGTGGCTACGTCACTTCCTGTGCTGGATATGGTTAGAAAATCAAGGGCATAACTTTTTTATAATAATCAGAATGCCATCAATCATTGTGCGTTTTCATAAATGATCAGTCTATGTACAAATGTGTATTCTTTTTACATAATATAAGACCTAACTACTAATCTTTTTAGGCATTGCTCAAATAAGCGAGAGTTATCCGAACTTTTACTTAATAGGAACAAAACTCCGCTAGAAGCGAACTGTTTATTCCAACAAAAGCACAGTGTCCAACTTCAGTACACGTTGCAACGCTCCAATTTGACACACAACAAACAAAATGAAGCCGTGAAAGATAGGTAGGTTCAAGCGTTTTACAAAGAGAAATAAGAGATAGTAATATCAAATATGTAGAACACGACAAATGTATCATTTGGTGTTTGTCACACGGTCGGGAACGCGCACCTATGGCTCGACCGAACACTCGGTTTCGGTTCTCGGCTGAAGATGGCCGAAATTCCATAAAAATGGCCATAACCGAGACATTGTACGGTACGGGAGTTAGCCGTCGATTGGGGCATTATGCAAAAATCTTGCATATTACTATCAATATTATGCAAATCACTTCTTGGTCGACCGTTTTGTAACTTACATACAAAACACTCCGTTTGTGTAGCGACGCATCAGCAGAATATACGCAACCAAAACACAGAGTAAAGACACCAATACAGAGGCACGAAGAATTCGTTTAAGCAGTAAGGTGTTACGTTATTATGACTCTAATATGTCGGACACCATTAATACTGTTTTATGCGAATAATTTCAAAATGAAAAGTTTATTATAATAATGCTTGATATTATTTAAAGGTGGTGCCGTTACTGTGAAATAAACAAACATGTATTGTTTATAGCGATACCTCGCGAGCATTGGGCATTTACGTCCCACTGCTGGGCACAGGCTTTCTACATGGGAGAAACACATGTGGAGTTAGGGCACCACCACGCTGGCCCAATGCGGGTTGGTGCACGATGAAGCACGGAGCTCGCGATTATAAATTTGGATTGACCCATCCCGGGATCGACCGTGGCGAAAGTTGCTTGGTTTTCGTAATCGAAACCAGAGCCAAAATCATGTAGTATCGCCTTAACCCTAGAAAGATAACCTACGCCACAAAGGCGCCCGCGCAGAAAACAAATTGTTGTCTCTTTTTATTCAGCGCGCGTATTAATTTGTCCTTCTTAGCCAACTCAGTTGTCGGCCAAACCAATCGCGGGACGGCTGTTTCTAAACGGTGAGTACCATATATTTGAAATTACGAGTTTATATGCGCACGCGAGGTGAGGCATTTTGTGGCAAACACAAGAATGACATCTGCTCTGACTGCCTCTAAAGTCAATTATACCAGGGTTTTTCTTGGACTGAATACACTAAGTCAATTAGTTTATAAGAATAAAACATGTTGATTTGTTATAATTTATATAAACAGAAAACTGCAATTTATTTTGTTAATTTTTTAAGAGGGATAGTAATTGGAAGTTTAAAATAACTTTAATATAAAATTTCTTAAAATAAAAGCTTTTCATTTTTGAAGCACTTTCGAACCCTTCACATTTTAAAATTAGTGAAAATAAATATAAATAATTCCCATAAACACGCATGAGAAAAATGTGCGCCTCTTAAGCGTATGGTTATCTTTTATGTAATAAGTACTATGGTTATCTTTCTAGGGTTAATACGACATTGGCATGCAGTACGTCGAGCATAATAGCCAGCGATTACCGCAGCCTATAGAAGCTCGTAGCTCTTTGGGAAGTTTAAAAAGTCCAACCTCCGAATTTTGGCGACGTAAATTCCGCACGTGTGTCTCTACACTAACTATCAACCTTAAAAGAGTCACGAGATGATATACCACATCCGTTGTACATTTTATTCAGTTTTAGTACAGCATATCCCGAATTACGAATTCTAGACGGCGAAGAGAAAGCCCTAACTACAAATGAAACGTTTAGATAAAAATGCCTTCGAAATTTCTAGCATTCAACAAACAAAGGCGACCAGTAAGATGTTAGATGCGCCTGCGCATTTCACAGTTAACAGAGACCGCAGCAAGACTAAACGGCGAATACACCGGAAGATATAGATGTGGTAAATGCCTGAAAACGTGACGTCATAAACCATACCGCTGTTTTTTATCTTGCTGTATGCGCTGTTAGTTTTCTAAATATGTTTTTGTATATCGAACACCACATTAACTAAACTACCGTCACACACGTCAAGTAATTTCGAGGCATTGCTGTACTACACTAATACAAATGTCAACAATAGGGAAAACTCAAAAAATGTTTCCTGTCTTAACCTTTTTAAACCTTATTACCATAACTATAGACCTGCAATTCTCAGTGCTATTCCCAGTTCTTTAAGGTCTGAAATCTTATGTGAAAATAACAAAAGAGCACACCGCAAAACCCGCAAGAAACTTAGCAACATGCAAGCGGGGAGATAGATTGACTACTGAACTAAAAAATTACAAGTTTATTACGGATTTTGCCAAGATATCTCAATGCGCTCTGAAACCCTGGTATCCCTAGTCAAGATACAACTTAAAACAAATTTTTACGCATTTCATGCAAATTAAAGTCTATATCGAATCCATGCGTTGGATTTCGACGAATGAACAACATGATATCGCCTATGAAATACAGATCTGGGTATGACTTTCACAAGTCAATTGCTTGTATATATTTTTTATATACCAAGCACGATAAAGAACGCCAAATCACCACACAAGAGGAGTCCATACACAAGCAGCATGAAGATATTGTGCGGACTCCTCCAATATTTCCACTGTCCCTCTCTATAGGTGTAAGAACAACAAGGATGCACGTTGCTTTATTGTAAAGTATTTCTATCGAGCATCACATATCTAGACGTATTAAACATTTAGAAAAGAGATGTTCCAAAAATGTATGGAGACCCGGCCAGGTCTTTGTATACTGAAAAATAGGTAAAAATGTGCAGCACAGTGCTCAATTGTCCGTTTTCTTTTTATTTGCTTTGTTGCGTGGTACAAAACAAGATTTGTTGTATAAAAAACTGCAACACAGTCAAATATTCAACATGGCGGCTATGTCACTTTGGTGACGTTTAGTTGACTTCTATGTCGCCCGCCATATTGCCAAATAAATTAACGGTGAAATCGACGAAAAATTTCAACTAATATTTTTCCCGGATTCAGGAGATTTTTCCTGGCCGGATATGAAACATCTCTTTTATGTTAAAACAACTATTTAAACTTGAAGTTGATCTTACCCATACCGTGTGACAAAACCCTAACTAAAAATGTTCACATTGAAAATAAGCAGTACTTAAACTATTGATTATTGACTGAATGTTCATGTCCTCTTTTTATCCGTTCCTGGTGTGCTTTGACATTTTACTTCTTAATAATCGTCGAGGTCTACGTCATCCAAGGGTTCGTCTAATTGCAAGGATTGGAAATCTACTTTGTATCGCAGTATACCTGTTATATTTTAAATTTCGTCCCATCCGAAGTCCGTGCAGCGGGAAAACAAAGAAAAACAGTGTGAATTAGTATCATAAGCGGTCCGTATTGTTTAGTAGTGTTAGTGAATTTGGAATAAATAGGTTGCTAATAGTTTTCTGTGCATATTCAGAAGACATTTTCATAATTCTGCCAAAAATAAACTCACACGACGTGAAGCATTTAAGATTTCTTGAAATACACACTCGCTTTTCACCATAAATTTGACATTAAAACATTAGGTCTTGCCAGATCAAAATTATAAAAAGACAAGCCATTTAACTTGGTCACAGAAATAGGATCTGAAACTGTCTTTCCGTGTGTACAGTATTATACTTTATGGCTTGTAATGCTTTAGGCAGGCCTATGGACGTAGTCTGTCTGATTATTAGTAGTCTGAGCGAGTGTTTGAGTATTACACTCGAGTGTCTGAAGTGTGTCTGTGATGGTAATCTGTTTGATTGTCTGTCGGTTTTAGTAGTCTGTTTGGGTGCTTGTAGTATGTCTGAGTGTCTGCTGTCTATGTAAGTTTTTTTTATACAACTAGATGACAAATAAGCTGACGGCCCACCTGGTGGTAAGCGGTTACCGCCGCCTATAGACACCTGCAATAACAAGGAGAAAATCACTTGGTATTGCAGGTGCGTTGTCATCCTGAGTCCTAAGATGAAATGCCTTCCATGCCCAGTAATTACACTGGCTACCTTTCCCTTCAATCTGAAACACAGCGAACTGTTTCACGGCTGAAATAAGAAAGGCGGTGGTACCTACCCAGATGACGCTACATACGGGCCTACCACCTAGTAAGTATTTTGTAAAAGAATTTATTTTTACTCTGATTGAGTATTTGTACCCTGTTTGAGTGTCTGTAGTAGTCTGTTTGAGTGTTGTTTGTTTCTATGTCGAGGTGCCTGCCTACCAAGGTGCCTGTAATACATATTTGTATTCTGTCGCACTGTAAGTTATGTGTCTGAGTGTTTGTTTGTTTGCGTCCGAGTGATTGCCTAGCGTGGTGTCCGTAATACATATTTGTATTATGTCGGAGTGTCTGTAGTTTGTCTGAGTGTATGTATTCTGTCTGTTTCTGTGTTCGTGTGTCTGCCTACCTAGGTGCCTGTAATATATACTTGTAGTGTATATCTATTCTGTCTGAATGTCTGCAGTCTGAGTGTATGTTATCAGTGGTATATTTGTTTCTTAATGTGTCCTAGTGTTTGCCTAGCGAGGTGCCTGTAATACAATATTTGTAGACTATTTGTAGTCTGACTGAATTTCTGTAGCCTACCCGAGTGTCTGTAGTAGTCTCTCGGAGTGTTTATTGTCTGTTCTCTGTCTGAGTGTTTGTTTGTTTCTGTGCCCGATGTATTACAGGCATCTAAGACTGTTAAGTTAGTTACTTATAAATATGATTCTGGTGTATACCTACTTTGTGTGGCGTTGAATAAATGAGTTTCTTTCTTTCTTTCTTTAACATATTCATAGTTTCGGAGTTTAAGTAGTCTATCCGAGTATCTGTAGTAGTCTCTTGGAGTGTATATTATCTGTCTGAGTGTTTGTTTATATACCTACTTTGTGTGGCGTAGTATTTCTTTATTTCTTTCTTTAACATATTTATAGTTTCGGAGTTTATGTAGCCTATCCAGTGTCTGTTATAGTCTCTTGGAGTGTATATTAAATGTCTGAGTGTTTCTTTCTTTCTGTGTCCGATGTATTACAACGCTTAGTCTGCTCGAGTGTCTGTAGTAGTCTCATGGAGTGTATATTATCTGTCTGAGTGTTTGTTTGTTTCTGTGTCCGATGTATAACAAAGCTTAGTCTGTTTGAGTGGCTGTAGTAGCCTATCTGAGTGTGTGTCCGAGTGCCTGCTTAGGTGCATGTTTACATATTTGTGTAAGTATGTGCATATACTGACCGCCGATGCCGCCAAAGCCTCGCACGAACTGGCTCCCCTCCTGGCTCTTGTCTGTGATGATCTCAAGCGTGGCGCCGAACGACTTGTAGTTGTTCGCGAGCCACTCAAGCAGGGGCTGGCACTCCACTAGCTCCAGTTCTACGCCGCTCTGGGAGATCACAGATAAGCTTTAAGTTTTATAAGCTGTTACATACGTGACTTGCTAAGGGTCGAAGGATCTGTCAAGTCGCAGAATCCTCGGGGGAATGCAGAGGAATGGCTAAACCGGACATCCCTGGGTAATCCGGGTAGCCTCTGGGAGGTGCTCGGAAAAGTTAAGGGAGGTTTGCGCCTCACTCATACAAATTTCAAGTCCAAAAAATTGGAAAATAACAAACCGATTCTAACAAAACATAGCATGCTAGTCTTTAAAGTTATCAAAAGATTTTTCGAAAAGTCTAATAATAAAGAAATTATTGGTGGTTTTTGATTTGTATGAAAAGCTATAAATTGCTCTTACTGTTTCCAATAAATCCTTTGATAACTATTTAGACTAGTCTGACTTAATGAAAGTAATATTATTCATACACTCACACCTATTATCTCGCCCAAAGTAACCATTAAGAGCTTGTGTTATGGATACTATGTATATAAATATTACAAATATACTAAATAAACATATAAACATCCATGACTCGTGACGCGAACAAATGCTCGTACTCATCATACAAGCATTTGCTTTCACTCGGATTCGAACCCGGGACCCCCGACCGAGTAGCCTGTATAGCTAGGGGCACAGACCACTCGGCCAGCCGGTCGTCTTGTTAGGGACGTTTTGGACTTGAAAGTTGCTAGAAGACTTCCTGGAGGAACCGGGATATCTCGACTAACTCAGATCATCATCCTCCGACGGAAAACAGGCGCAACTGACGTCGATTTGCGGAGAACCGACAAATGCTACGGTCCGAAAACCGCTAACAGTAACTATCAGCTATAAGCGCGCTCAAATGCGTCCCGAAATGCTAAGCGCGCTAACGTTAGCCGGGGGTGGGGAACCGCGTGACGTCATCGATGACATCATAGCACACTTACAGCGCTAATACTCTCGAGGAAAATCACTGTAAGCGAACTGTCAAACTGTGGTTTGTTTATTTATTTTAGGTTATTTATGGTAAACGGAATTGTTGGTGTCCAGAAAAGAGAAGTTGTATTGTAATTATGAATTCACAAACACAAAAGTAAGTGCTCAGATCACACTGTTTTATACTCGAATACTCAAATGCAATAGTATTGATGTGACAGTTGACACGCTAAAACTTCGGTCCGAAATCGCGAGTACGCTGAAAGCTCTTTGAGCACTTTTATCGCGCATTTTATTTCGGACCGTGCGATTATAATCGTTAGCCAAAGACAATTTCCACGGGGGGGGGGGGGGGGGAGTTATGACCATTAAAAAACAATTGTATCTGGAATCGGTGGCTTGACAAGTTTAATATACATATTCAAAGTTTATTCATACTACGACGGTTAGCGAAAATTGGCACTACGGTATGGTCCAACCGGTGAAACCTACTTGAAAATAAAATGACATTCACTGAAATCTTTTTTGATGGATTTGTAAGACAAATGTATCTTGGTAAAGGATATAAATGTTGAAACTTAACATAATATCTAAACTTATCACATTTTAATGTTTTTGATGCGTTTAAACGCCTACTTTTTTTTTATACAACTAGATGACAAACAAGCTGACGGCCCACCTGGTGGTAAGCAGTTACCGACGCCTATAGACACCTGCAACAACAAGGAAAAGCACTTGATATTGCAGGTGCGTCGTCATCCTGAGGCCTAAGATGAAATGCCGTCCATGCCCAGTAATTACACTGGCTACCTTTCCCTTCAATCCGAAACACAGCGAACTGTTTCACGGCTGAAATAAGAAAGGCGGTGGTACCTACCCAGACGACCCTACATATGGGTCTACCACCTAGTAAAACTTTATTGTAACAAATACAAGTAAAGAAAGAAAACGATAAAAAAATAATGCACCAGCCGGGACTCGAACCCCAGTTGGGATAAACGTTTCTATAAAAACGTTGGGAAAGGAAAGAAAGCGATGAAGAAATTAGCAGGTTATACCTAGAGCTCCGGTGGCGTAGTGGTAATCGCGTCTGCCCGGAAATCAGGAGACGCGGGTTCGAGTCCCGCCTGGAGCATATATTTTTTCATCGTTTTCTTTCTTTATTTGTAATTGTTACAATATCTAAACATTTTACGATAACTTACTTTCTTATTTCTTACTGTTTATAGTTAAAATTCAAATACAAAAAGTAATTGCGATATAGCAGTCTTAAAAACGGTATAACATCTCTATGTAATATATCTATGTCATTTTAGTGACAAATGAATGAACATTATAATAAGTTACCTCTTTGTCTGTGAAATGTGACTTGTCCTTCTCCTGCTCGGGGGTGAGATGCAAGATGGTCTCCTGGTTGGTCGCGTGGAGTTTGAGAACGTATCTGAAATTCAAAGCATTTATTTTTAGCGCACTTCAAAATAGGAGGAGGTTATTTATTTATTAAAATAGAAAATTAAAAATTTTAAGTAACCCCCGGCGTCATAAATCATCTATCTAACACCATCTCGTTGAGACTATTCATAAGAGCCCAAACACGCTATATCTGCTGTAAGTTTCTGAAGAATTAAGCATTTCGCAGACTTTTTGATGGTATAGGATCAGCTCAAGGATAGTATGTCATGGGAATATCACCGAAGTGACAGTACACCAAATTTCAAATCAATCGAATCTGTAAAAGTTAGTAAAACCCTATTATCATGTACAAAATGAGCTGATAGTCATCAAACGCCTGAACTGATCTTCATAAATTATAGCTAAGAACCGTCGTAGTCACATCAACAAATTATAACAAATGTTTACTAACATTATCTAACATGAAAACATTTTCTAACATTGTGATCGTATGTTTCTTAACAAATGTTTACTAACGTTTATAAACATTTTTAAACAGCAGAGTGGCAGCACCTTATTAGACAACTTGTGTGTTTAGTATAGCTAACCTTTGAATGTCGAGGTTCTCCCAACAGATGAGGGTCTCAACAGCTCCTAGTTCCAGCGCTCGCAGTGTGTCGTCCACGCCGAAGCAATATTTGCCTGTATCCTGTCGAAAAACATTGGTATTGAATAAATAATGAACAGAGATAGTTCATTGACTAGACTCTACAATTAATCGTTGTATCACATTCTAAGGTTTTTGAATGTATAAATCAATCTTCTGACCCGACCAACAGTAGTTTTAATATGTTATTTATAAGATAGTACATTGTCAATCCAGACCCCCCGATATTTTATACGTGAGGTGCCTAAAATCACATTTTTTTCATTTTTCAGGATTCAGTTAGTGTGCGATTATATTAAACCTGGGGAAGTGAAGACGTATTTGGTGCGAATGTAATAAATTTTGTTTCGTCAAGGTTTAAAGTTAAAACAGTGATCGATAACCAATTCATAACTACGCTCATCGCGTTCTCAGCACACTCTCGAGCTTGGATCCAATTAGAACCATGTACAAGTTGCGCTGTGTCATCTGCATATGTTATAATCATTCAATTAGGTAAGGCAAGTTTACAGAGGTTGTTTATATAAATAATAAACAGGGTAGGTCCAAGCATGCTACCTTGTGGCACGCCAAAACTAAGTGCTTCTTCCTTGCTAGTAATGTTATTAATTCTTACACATTGACTCCGATCACTAAGATAGCTCCAGAAGATATCTTAGACCACACCTCGAATGCCAATTGCCGATAGTTCATCCAATAAGAGTGGAACATAAACAGTGTCGAAAGCCTTCGAGAGATCCAAAAATATACCAATAGTTTTATATTTTGAATTGAAGTTATTTACAATGGTAATTTGTAATTTATCTAATATGAATTACTCTTTACCTGAGCTGGCAACGTCGCATTTGAAACTTTGGTCTACATGTCCACATAAACTTTTTGAAACTTTTCTTGACGTTAACAATGTTTTTTAAATTTTTGTCTTTTGAAACTATGACAAAGTTTGATAGTTTTGGTTGCACAAAGTGGCAACATCTCACAGATTAAGACTCTTTCTCACTGCACAACACAATTAAATTGGTTAAACTTAAATTACCAATAACTTAAAAACTATGCTATTTAAACTACTAATTCCTTTGTACGATATGTTTAACAAGAGCTATAGAAGTATTATTCAAAGTTAATGTATATCCTCAGAAACATGTTGTATGATAAGCTATGGAATTTAACTTTGCTGCTTTATCGTATTAGGTATTGATACCTGTAATGATAAATGTCTTGTGACAATAAATAAATAAATAATAAGTATTGTACTTAGGACTGAAATCAGTCTATAATTATTGTCTGTATTATTGTTAATTACTATAAGACTGTGTACATTGTTTGTTAACGCAAATAAAGTAAAAGAACCCTCGGATTTCGCGATATTGATGTTTCACAGTGACCATAACGCGTTTTGTCTGTTTTTTCGCTATACATTTCTCAACGAACAACACTAACCTGTGAGATCTCATCAAAGTACCGCCCAATGAGTTTCTTCTCCTGTATGAATTTCACGTTCTGCAGTGACTCGGCTGCCAGTTCTATGGCTTGGTTGAACCCGTTCTCTCCACCGTATGACACGTCCACTAGCTTGATGATCTTGGCTTGGAGGCGCTGGAAATTGAAGAGAGAGAAGACTTAACACTTTGACAATCCCGGGTACCACATATGGATCTCTGTAGACAAGCCGCAGAAGTCTGGATGACACATATGGGCCCTACATAAAATAATTTGGTAATTCGACTTAGCTTACTGGACATTGTTGAAAAACTAATGAATTCCACTGAAAGTATTCATGTATTTATGAATAATCATATCTAATCATTTATATTACAACAATTAAAATGGCGGTGGACAGGTCACAAGTTGAGATCTAACAAGAACAAATGGAATAAAGACCTTACAGAGTGGTATCCCCGCTAAAAGGAACAGAGGCAGACCACTGAAAAGATGGGAGGATGATATGCCAAAGGAATGGAGGCGAGTGTGTCATCATAACAAAAGGCAATGGCATTATTTAGAGAAGGTCAATGTCAATGAACAACTAGTCTAATATTAGTTAGTTATAAAAATAAAAATGTTCAAAATTTAATTGGTCTGAGAAATAAACGAATATTATTATTATTATTATAATCATTTATATATGACAGGTAGCCAGCTAGAATAACATGGAATAGGGTAGCACAGGAAAGACTCCAATGGAGGACGCCTTTGCCGACTAGCAAACAAACTTACAGAAGAGAAATAAGCAGAATATGGTGGATTATGAAAACAAATAATAAGCAATTTAAATACTGCTATAGTGAATTTAATATTTAGGAGGAGTTAAAAATGTTTGAAACGGTGAATATTTTACTTAAAAAACTAAATTTCTATTGCATTACGAAAGCCGCCTCTATTACGAACGCAGTAAGGGCGGTCTTAAGGTCAAACTGTTACGCTTATTGTGGTGTCGACTGAACAATTGTCTGTATAAATAGCATTTTTTACAATTGTGTTCGATTTAAATTTGAATTAGCCCATGGTGTGGTGTACACAGTAGCGTCAAATAAGGGGATCAAATACTCTATGGAACCATTTAAGGTATGAGTACTACAACTCTTGTTACCGCTTCCCATCAGGTGGTGTTGAGTCATTTGCCGTGCTCTGTATAAAAATAAAAAACGACAGAAATCGCCTGAAACGTTTCCCATACATTTTGTATGAGAAACCGATAACTCAACTTGAAATATTCTCAGTCAGAAATCCACGACAGCATAATAATAATAATATTCATACACTCACACCTATTATCTAGCCCAAAGTAATCATCATTAAGAGCTTTTGTTATGGATACTTGATAACGGATAAATATTGATAATATAAATGTATATAAATATTAGAAATATACTAAATAAACATTCATGACTCGTAAACAAATGCTCGTACTGATCATACAAACATTTGCTCCTACCGGGATTCGAAACCGGGACCTCTTGACCGAGTAGACTGCATAGCAAGGGGTACAGACCGCTCGACCAGACGGTCGTCAAACACAAGCATACATGATGTTATCGTTGATGATTTGGTAGGTGGGTGCCTGGAACGTATTTTTCATCAGTAAGATTTTTTCCATAATCGCATTTTGCCACGAACGTGTTTTGTCAGTCACGTGTGCTTTATGTATAATCGATTTTTACCTTAGTCTCCCATTTCATAATCTCAGTTTTTCTTTCTACCAAACCTCGTTGATGACTTTAAAGTACTAACCGGATCAAACATATCGGACTGCGACAGCTCCGTCTTGAAGTCAGCGGAGCCGGCCAGGATGAGACCAGCGACGTTGGGCCTGTCGGCACTGATGAACAGCTGCGTGGCCACCTCGGCGACCTTACGCACGTAGTTGTGACGCTTCTCCATGCGCAGACGAGCGAAACGCAACGCGGATTGACCACCGCGGCCGTGCTTCTTGGGCAAGTCTACTGTGAACTTGTGGAGTACCTAGCACGGATAATACAAAGTTTATTTAATAAATTGTAAAGGTTTGCCAGCCAAATAAAAGATGCTTGGTGACAGACAATCGGCCAAATTCTGAAGATACACTCTAAGTCTAAATTTAAGTACTGTATATCTCTTTCTCGCAATATGTAATAGGAAAAAGATAGCAAGAATTCGTTTAGAGCTGTCAACTAAAGATGTTTCATATCCGGCCAGCTATATGTACGGGATCTCTACAAAAAATCAGGAAATATCTCTTGAATCCATAAAAAATACTAATAATTCGTAATGATGCACAATTTTTTTTGTACAAAAGTTTACAATTTTCGTCGATGTCACCATTATTCACTATGGCAATATGGCGGGCGACATAGAAGTCATCTAAACGTCACGAAAGTGACACACGCGCCATGATGAATATTTGGCTGTGTTGCAGTTTTTTCTATAAAAACTTATGTTCTGTTCAGCATATTTTTACCTATTTTTCAGTATATCGTACATAGACCGGCCGGGTCTACATACATTTTTGAAACATCTCTTTTAGACCGATTTCAAAGGAATCATAGACAATTTTAGACTTCATGTACAGAGGTGCCTCCTAAGCACTGCATTAAATAAGGTCGAAAATTAAACGCACGTTTCTAAATGTCAAATCATATGACAGCCATTCTTTTCCTATTCTTAGTGAGAGAAAGAGATGCCCTGAACTTAAATTTAGACTTATCATGTGTTCTCCGGAATTAGGACCATTATAATAGTAATAATAATATTCATACAATCACACCCAAATTAAGCATCATTAAGAGCTTGTGTTATGGTTACTAGATAAAAAACAGAGATATAGACAATATTTTTTTTGGTCATGCAAAGTTCAAAACCCGTAAAGTAAAATAGTAAATTACACCAACCTCTCTGGTATTACCCTGCAGCGTACCAAACAGCGCCCCGTTACCATCCATGACAATGAACCCAAACTTGTTGTCATCGGCCAGCAGAGCTGTCAACGCTTCTGTGTGGAACTTGTTGTCGCACAGGTACAGGGAAGTGTTGATGGGCTTGAACGGCTCAAAGTCTATGTTCACTTTCTTTTCCTTGCCCTCCTCGGTGACTATGGTACCGCAGTAGATGACGAGGCCGTTTGGAGGTACTGTAAGGAATATTTTATTCATTTAGATTTAATACAGTTTATTACATAGCAAGACTGACAGACAAAAGATGGACATCTAGATGTAGTACAAAGTGGCAAGGTCCATCTAGAAAAGGAAGTGTCTGCAGACCAATATAAAAATTGACTGATGATATAATACAGATTGCTGACCAAAACTGACACAACTTCCCAGTGATATCCCTAAACCCATTAATTTTAAATCTCTCCTGTGTTACGTAAACACTCCATTTATTAATGTTCTATGTGATTACATAACAAAAACTAACATAAGATTATAAGTATTTGTTCGTCTGGCCTAACATACTAACAAGTGTATATATATTTGTGTCCGTCTCTTTTTCAGAAATTTCAACAGCCACTCGGTTTAACACTTTGGTTAGTCTTTTTATGTACGCATTGTACTTTCACAATCCGTAATAAATAAGCAGAGTCAGTGGCCATCGACATATGAGATAAATCACAAGAATTAGATCTGAGCTAAAAACTGGATTCTGGCGAAATCAAAGACAACGCCATCAACCAAAAAGAAGAAGAAGAAGAAGAAGACACAACTTGGGGAGAGAGAGAGAGTCATGGAAGTGTCTGGAGGGGGCCTCTATATCTCCAATTTATAATAATAATCTAACAATTAGCTTAAGTAAACTTACTAGCATGAATTCAAAGTAATGCAATACTTGTAAAAAGTGAGATACGGAATAAATGACTTTTTATTTATTTATTATAATTACTATTATACAGTTGTGGGGCGTTTTTTATTGCTATTAATGTGGTGCAAGTCAACAAAATTTTTTTTCAATCTTTAGATGTCCACCCATACCCATTGATTGCTGATGTTGATTGTTTTTTAACTAAGTGGGAGGTGTAGCACTGGCCTCACTACTACACAATGCCAATCGTATTGTACCTTCACATATTTGCTTATGGTCTGGCAAACGATTGCAAATAGTATGAAAAAATATCATTTATTTACAGCCTTTAATCACCATGGATGGTGCCATCAATAAAATAAAACATGGGCTATATTAGTTCATAGCAATGGTTTGCCACTTTCAAAAACATCGTATTCATTTGATAAGTCCTGAGAAAGGACAAAAGGCTGCCCTACCTTAAAGCGTAATAACCGACATCCACGCAGGCGCAGTCTTTGACTTTTTTTTACACTTGAATACCACCCATCTAAAATAATAGTTATTAGTCTGCAACCTACCTTTAGTATACAGCTTTAACCGATGCTGTACAGATGTGATCGCTCCGAGCACTGACAGCCTGTTGACCCGTGACTTGATGTTGGATGCTGTGCCAAACTCGTCCGCCAACATCTTGGACACCCGTGAGATTTGATCCTTGGGGGGGATGATCAGCGATATCATGGATGTGCCATTACTGGAAACATGATGTATACATAACAATTAATCACTTGGAGGTTAAGCACAAAAACAATTTTAAAGTTAGTAATTCATACAAAATTATATCTAAAAATCAGATTAACTAGAATGATGAACTGTTCGCGTCGCGTTTTCGCAGTGTTTCATCTTTAGTTAATTCAACGCTGCGGTAACGCGGCGCAGACGTCACACAATTTCGTTTACTTAAAGTAACGCGGCGCATGCGTCGCGCACCTGCGGCGCATGCGTCGCGCACCTGCGACGCTAGCGCAGCGTACTGATGTGCCCCAGCAGAGACGTCGCAACCACGCGACGCGTGCGTTACGTTGTCGCGGCGTCTGCGCTGCGCATACGTTCATCGAACACTTACGCTGGACAAACGCTAGTGTGAAGGCGCTCTTACAAAGAAGACAGAATAGAACAATTTGATTTAATCAATGATTTTTTAGAAAACAATCACTTGATGAAATTCATGATCTTGGGTGAGGAGCTCATTGGTGAATTGGTTTAAACACTTCATCGAAAACAAAGCAGCTTTCGCCATGGTTTTCCCTAAGATGGGTCATCCAAAATTTATTATCTCTAACTGTTCCATGCATTGGAAGGAACGTCGGATGTTGTCCCATGTCGGAAGGCCTGTGCCCAACAGTGGGACGTATATAGGCTGCTGATGATGAATCATGCCAACCCTACTTTGTAGTAAGTTTTATAATTTTCTGAAGAAAAATATTATGAATCATTGGTTTTGATCAAAGTCCACATGACTGCTGTGACAGCATAATAAGTGCAAACTGCCTAAACTATTTTTACCTATATGACAATTATTTTATCACATTAATAAATTAGATTTAAAAAATGAATTATTTAAATTTTATTCATTCATGTACTCATGCATGAGTATGAGCAATAATTTGGGTTTAGCATTGACATTTGTAATGAGCTTCCTGAATAGGTTTTTAAGAATAACTACAGGGTTCTTCAACAAAAGCGTGAAAAGGTTTTTGCAGGGTCAGCAAGTGGTACCCCTGGTCTTACATGCGTCTATAGGCTATGGCAACCGACTACCAACAGGTGAGCCCTATGCTTGATTGCCATCCTAGTGGTATGATGATGTCTGTCACAGTATTGAATTAATGTCAAATCCTTTTTTAAATGCATTTACTATAGTGGCCAACACATCTTCCCGAGACGTACATAAAACCATTCATTAATGTGTAAATGCAGTATGTATAGAAATTATGGTGTTTAAGCCATTTGAAAATGATTACATTGTATTGTATAGTACTGATTATGCAACTAATTATTTGCTGAACAGGCACTTCAGTGAGTATCTCAGCAAATTCTGCATATGGTTTTATCAAATCTAAAATATTTCTGAACTTGAGCATCTAAATAAATAAATAGTTTAAAAGTTTTTGTATTCAGAATTAATATTATATTTGGAGGTAAACCAATGAACATTTATTTTAAAGACATTAACATTTTGACATGATCAATGCTGTATCTCTTGTGTCATTATGTTGTCTTGGTTAAAAACAGATGAGCCTTTTTTTTAAATGGCATATCCACACCCAGAAGACTACGGGCTCTGACATGGACACAGCAAAAGCAGGAAAGGAACAAAATATTACAATGGGCCAAAGTGTATTTGACTTGGTTGTGGGCCCAAAATACAATAAGATACTCTTTTGACCCCTGTGACCTGTGCCTGTACCCGCAGACATTCCCTACTTCACAAATTAGGCAAATTGTTTGTGAAGTAACCAAAATACTAAACAAAATAGACTATATATTGTTGAGGAAATACCAGCAAGCTGATAGTTAAACTTTAAGAATCACATTTTTAATAATTTTATTTTATGGCCTTCTTGAAAGAGGATTCTGATTTTCGTAGGTACTTTTTGTTAGAAAGAGACATCAATACATTTTAATATGTGATAAATTGGAGGGAAATAGATTTTTGGTCAAAAATTATGGAATTGAAACTATTATTTGTAATTGATTTCTATGAAGATTTCAAATCTATACCAGAATACTGACAATTTTTTTCGTCACAGGAAGCTGGCGATTATGAGCGAATCGCGTGGTTGGATCAGCTGAAATATTTTCAATAGCCAACTCGTTATTGCTTGTGCGACGACTAATGCAGAATGCAGCATTAATTCCAAGATTGCGTGTCGTAAAGGTTATACGCGCATGCACCATGGTCACTGAAGCGCATGTCTCGTAATGTGACGCAGCCCCGTTGGCATTTCGAACAAAACGTGTAGCCAAAATTTCATCACTCGTGAAACTAACAATGAAATATATTTATTATAAGATAAATAAAACACAATCAACTCACCCCCTTGCCATTTCCAAGCTCTTTATGAGCTTCTTGATCTTCCAAATCTCGACATTACGATCTGCAGACGATTCCTCAGACATTTTGTTTAGATTTTATCGAACGTACACTCCACTAAAACACTAATACTATTTAAATTAAAGTCTTTCAAACTCACAAATATTTTGTAAATAAAGGAATAAAAGGGAAAGGAGGGCCAACTCTCGGCTCAAACTGCTGAAAACCAGATCGAACCGGACGAAACGTACACCTCGCAACTCAGTCCACCACTTTCTAATTCACATTTACGTCTATTGTCGGTCGGACTTTTCTTCTGGTACGGGGATTCTTGGATTTCTTCTTAGTTCGGTTACCCCTAAGCATGTGGGATGCAAAATTCAGACATTACACGGATAAAAAGATGACGTGACTAAACGATCGACCGTCGCTTCGTCGACCGTCGGGAAAATGAAAGATAAAAATGGCAGCGAAATGTTGCTATTCTAAAAAAATATTCATCTGATTTTTTTTTTCAGAATTTTCATTTTACTGCTAATGTCATTACTATTGTAATAATAAAGAGAGAGCCTTGGTAGGTATGGAAAAATAAAAGTAGTAATATTGTTATCTTTGAGGGAAGGGATGGAGAGGAAACTTCTTACAAAAGTTTGAAATTCTTGAGTTTAAACTTTGCTCTTAATTATTTTTGATACTTTACTTCACTGCCGCTATTGTTTCATACAACTAGATAATAAGCAAGCTGACTTCCCACCCAGTGATAAGTGGTTACCGTTGCCTATAAACACCTGCAATAATAAGGAGAAAATCACTTGGTATTGCAGGTGCGTTTTCATCCTAAGGCCTAAGATGAAACGCCTTCCATGTGCATTAATTATTAATTACATGCCTCCAGTAATATAATAACGATAGGCTAAATTTAAGAAGCCTATTCATACGGCGTGTTTCTTTTAAATAATTAGAGAATTAAGAAAAGACTTAAGGTATGGCATTATGGGCTGGATCCCTTTGCTGTCCCTTTACAAGGAGAAAAGAAAATAATGGCCAATTATTTGGCCACTTTTGTAAGGCCCGTTATCCTATCCTAGCCTAGGTATTCCTAGGCATTAATTTAGTCTCGCGCCTAAGCCATAGGCTGGCTGCTCGGAGTGCAAGAATTCTGTGTGCCTAGGTGGAGGAGGGCAACACCAAAATTTCTATCACTGCCACCATAGATTAGAGATAATATAAATTATGGTAACTGCCACTGTCAAAATCTTTAGACTCAATATCGTGCCTCAATCCTCATCTTAATCTGTGGTCAAAATATTTTTGAGGTTAAAATTGTGATTTTGTAATCCCCCTCACGAAATGCTATGCAGGAAAATAAGGCGAACATTTCTTGCAAAATCGTCGTTTATGAATAATGTTCAATACGATTGTTTTATAAGAGCTAGGTTCTTCTCAAAGAGATGTATTATATTCGACAGCCTACTATCTGCGGTATCCAAATCTGAGGGACACCTTAGAATGTCTTCTTTCCGACTTGTGTTTAAAGACTTCAGTGTGAGGAGACTATGGGGTGTTTGGACCAGGAGTTTTATAGTGAACACAGTGGTTAGGAGGTGTAAACGTGACCGAGGAGTTAGGGAAGTGCTCGAGCTATTCAGGCAGACAATATTGAAACCTCGTAGAACTTTCTTTATATCTGCAACAGCAGCTTTTAAAATTTCAGCAGAGGATAGCGAGAAACCGCCAACTTGTGAACAAAATATAACAGATGAGGAATTACAGGTATTAAAAAATAATTTACAATAGTCGTTTATTGGATTCTTATCAGATCATGGTTGTGTAATTTACTTATCTCAAGTTTAACTGATCTTTACTTACATAACATTGGTCTTATAGGAACTACTTTTAATGAATTTAATATTTTTTAATAGACTATCTTGAAACAACATACAAACTGATGTCTAGTATTTAGATAGATTGAGTGCTCACTGTGTTGGTCATTGTAGAAATTCTATAATAACAAATTAATAGTAAAATAGAACAAAACAAGTAGTGTTTGTTTAATTTTAAGTTATGTTTTATTTGACAACTCTCACTGATAATAATTTATTTATTCCCTAATTAATACCATCTACATTACTCACAACAAAGAAAGAAGTTATTATCAGTTTTTTATTTACAAGGTCTTTTGAAGGAAGATAAAAAGATATTATCAAAGTTATGATTTTTTTTCTGACTGATGGTATGGTGTCTAATAAGAAAAGCTTAATTAGACTATGTACATTCACATAATGTATGACTACCCATCTCCAAAGCTACCTAAAAAACAGTACCCTTATTCTAAACTGTCGGTAAAGATTAAATTATTGGAGACTACACCAGTCACTTTTTATTGCAGTGTGTCAAGGCAAGACAGACAGTGACTGTTTAAATGGAATACATTATCTGTCAGTAAAAAACTTAATAGTTCAACACCATCTTATGTTTGGACAAGTACCCAATTTCCAATAATAATTTCATTTCTTTGCAATTTTCATTCAGTTTTCTATTTCTGTGAACAGAAGCTATCAAATCTAATCCTACAAGATTGCCTCGTCATCAGCCCATACATATTTGTCACACTGTTAGGCATAGGCATTCCTACATGGGAGAAATACTCGAGGAGTCCACAAGATCTCACTTATTCTTATAAGATTTCGTCTTCACTATCTATGGTTTCTGGAAACAACTTAGCACCAACTCCAAAAATATGTTCCTAGGGGATGAGTACCTACTAAAATTTAATTATTTTATCCTTTTCAGTTTTTTGGAGTCGGTTTTAATTTTTGTTTATTTTTTTTTATTTCACAATTTTTAGTGATAACTTTTGAAGATCAAAGCTAGATGGGTGACCGTGAGCCTAAATTGGTTTCTACTATCGTATCATTTCACTAAAAATTCATAGGAAAGCAAAAATCCGCAATTTCGCATATGTAGATGACTTAATTTTTCCAGTTTTTTCGATTTAAAAGCCAAACTACCCAATGTATTTTTTGTAGCCAAACGACCAAATGGGAACTATTCCGCATCGAACAAAAAAAGAAAAACAAAAAAAAACATACAGACGAATTGATAACCTCCTCCTTTTTTTGAAGTCGGTTAAAAATCTAAATGTGACTTTATTACAAGGTCTTTGTTTACTTCCTTGATTGACAGAAAAAGAAGTGAATTTTTACAGTCATTCACATTCATCACCAACCTCTGTACATCCCACTGCTGGGCACACGCCTTCCTACATGGGAGAAACATGAGGAGTTTGGGCTATAACACCACCACTCTAGCCCAATACGGGTTTAAGCAAATCAACACTTTAAAATGCATTCTGAAGCATGTTGGAGCTCAAGATTACAAATTTTGATTGACCTATGTTGGCATCAACAGTGGCGGAAATTGCTTTGTTTTCACTAGAAAAACCAAGGCATTCAAAACACTACGCAACGGAACTCCTCCAAGTCATTGACATTAAATGTATATTATTATCTTCAACAAAGAAATTATGAATAACAAACACAAAGCAAGATCAAGGTCACCTTAAAGTGAGATTGTCTGTAAACAAAATGGTCTATAATTAGATGTTTGTTTTGGGCAATGAATAAAAATGTTTAGTTAGAATGAATATTATCTTTTCAGCATATTTGCTCAGAAAATGCATTGCATTGCACGAAGCCAGTATACATTGTTCGAAACTTAAATATTACGCACTATACAATCTTAGCTTAGCTCAATACCTTTGTCTCATTTTAATACGAAAGAGAAAATGAGATGAAAGATGTAGTTCTAATTGTCAACACGCGCACGTGGCGCCGTTTGCAAATGTGCGTCATTTTCATATTAGAACGTCAAAGATTGTTGCGACTTTCCGACTGTTATTTAAAAACAAAATAATATTACTGTTGTACTGGTTTCTCTCAAATCTGCTGAAAAACGTTGAATGACAGTTAAGCGGATATAGGTTTTTATAAACTCGTGACTAGGGCAAGCCCTCGACTTTGTCTCAGCCGTACATTTGTCTACTCATTTGTAAAAACCAACTTATTCAATATACTTTCTTGCACACACCTGCATCTCAAGTTAAAACTTACCCCATAGTATTAAACACTAGCTAAAGTTAGACCAGGCACACCTACAACTGATGCTGTCTCTTTTATGTATTAAAAGAACGACAGTGACAGCATCAATTTCAAGCCAGCCTCCTTGTTCTCAACTGTCTCGCTTTGATGCACCATGATAAAAAGTGACAGGTATAGATTTTCCGATGTTCGAATCCTTTCCGACAGTTGAGTTGAAAAATTTTTGGCACAGTGATCGAAAACACTACAGTCGTAAAATCGTATGTTGCTTGTAGCATCAGTGTCCTTAATTCTGGAGAACACATGCTAAGTCTAAATTTAAGTTTAGTGCATTTCTTTCTCTCAATATGAATACGAAAAGGATGGCTGTCATATGATTTGACATTTAGAAACGTGCGTTCAATTTTCGACTTTATTGAACGTGATAAAATGCAGTGTTTAGAAGGCAGCTCTGTACAGGCCATCTAAAATCGTCTATGGTTCCTTTGAAATCTGTCTAAATTTAGTTGACAGCTCTAAACGAATTCTTGCTATCTTTTTTCTGTTTCATATTGCGAGAAAGAGATATACTGTTCTTAAATTTAACTTAATTTAATTTAACTTAAAGTGTGTCTTCAGAATTAGGCCCAGTTAAATCTTTAACAAGTGAAAGTCGCTTCAGAGTCATTGTTTAGCACCATGAAGTACGAGTCGATTACGTGACGATCGATTTCTACACACGGCTCGTCTTACATCGTTTTTGTTTCGTAGCATTACCATCAGTCACTTAGTAATGCAAAGAGATGCCTATATCTTTATTGTCTTCCGAAGAAAGAGACTTGTTATTTTACTGCTATGCACGAAGTAGAAGGCGGCGATAACGATATTAATTCATTCATATAACAAGTTAATCCATATAAGACCAGTTTATGGTTTTTATTAAATTTACCCATGCTTTTTCCATTTTATCCTACTCACTTCTAGTATTAGTTTATATTTTAATTACTTGTTTTATAAAATAATACGCTTGCTTGTTGCATCAAAGCCGCCACAGCAACGGGCCTAGGCAACATGCATTTCGATAATCGCTATCGCTAAACAGAAAATGTATTGAGTTTGACAAACCCTCAATTGACTTTCGATCGCAAATGTCAAATCCCATCTATTTTCCATTTAGCGATAGCGATAGCGATTGTCAAATGACATCTTCCCTATGCCATCTGTACGCTTATCATCTCGGTGGGTATGTGTTAAGAACACTCTCGTACTCAAAGAGCGATGTAAGTATAGGGGAACTGCATGCAGCATACGCGCAGTGTACGCGACGATTACGCGACGAGCCGTATGCGAATGCACTTAAACACTGTCCTGAATTGGAATTGGAATCCTTCTGACAATGACTTTGCCCGCAGGCGCTCTTAACAGAGCTGGAAGGAGTACAACAGCTGTCCAAGAACACACTGTACTGCAACAGGTGCGGGAAACGAATAATCATCGAGAAGAAGATTCTAGGGGTGACGTACTGTGCGTAAGTACTATGTTCATATACATAACTTGAATAATTACCATGCTAGTTACTTTAAGTATATATGACATTTGTAACTGTCGAGTGTCATTGCAGGTGCAAAGATCCGTCCACACAAGAGCCTTCTCCCGATGGCTGGGTACCGTATATGGAGGCAGAAGACGTCATCATATGGCGCAAGGAGTATAAGCATGGACAAGGCCTTTATGCATATAAGGGTAGATACTTTCACATAAAAGTTTTCAACTAAGCTTTCGATAGGGCCGATCATAATTTCTTATCAAAAACTAGTAGTTCCATACAATAAATGTATCCGATCATACTTTCCTCATTGATTTATATCATTTCTATAAGACACACGCAGTGCTGGCGAATAAATTCGACCCAAACAACTCGTCTATACTTTAGGGTACCCATTTGGGTCCATTGCAATGAATAGCATTGAAGGTTTTATCTAAAACGAAAATAATTTATAATTTTCCCTTATATGATATTTTTTAATTACTAATTTATAAAGTTATTAAAAAAATATCATATAAAGAAGAATTTAGGGAACTTTTTAAAAATATAAGCGAATGAGATCGAATAGCAGTCGAGCAGTTTAAAACATCAATATCAAGTGTTACGAATGTTATGAATTAGTTTGTTTGCAAACTGTGCTGGACAATAGGCTAACCAACAGTGCTTATCAGTGTAACGCAAGGACACCTAACATGAACAGCTGCAGACTAATAAATACTGCAGCTTGAGCTGTTGTTATAATCGTCCATAAATATGTCACTACAGTATACGGCCGCTACAAGGACGTGAACGCGCAAGACTTCGCTGCGGTGCAGGTGGACGGCGCGTACAGACGCGCGTGGGATGCCGCGGTCGCCGCGCTGTCTGTCGTGGAGCAAGGAACTAACGGCCTTGTGGACCAAGCTGTGCTGCACTGGGAGGTGTTGTGGCCGGTGAGAATATTATATCTTTATTTTTATGCAACTAGATGACAAACAAGCTGACGCCGCCTTATAGACACCTGCAATAACAAGAGAAAGTCACTTGATATTGAAATGCCGTCTATGCCCAGTTATTACACTGGCTACCTTTCACTTCAATCCGAAACACAGCAAACTTTTTCTCGGTTGAAAATAAAAGGCGGTGGTACCTACCCAGACGACCCTACATACAGGCCTACCACCTAGTATCTAAACCTTACATGGATATACTCGCGCAATATTGGCAGTACATGGGCGCGGTGCCTATACTTATACTTGCGTGTAGCATGACGCGGTTGCGTGATGTGATGCTGCCGGTGAGAACGCACTAATAAACATTTAAGAGACATGTGTCATAAAAGAAATTGGAATCAGTACAAGATCTCTCTTGAACACGACTTTGTCAGAGTCATTTGAAATTTTGAATGACAGCAGTAGTCGCTCTTTGTGAATCGTTTTAACCCTTATTCTTTTTTTTATACAAAGCAAGACAAATAACTCAACACCACCTGATGTGAAGCGGTAAGAAAAGTCCATATACGAAGACAGCTAGTGCAGTTTGAAACGCACTGTTCTAGCCGTTTACTTGCCGGCCCATAAGGTGCCCTTTTAGGACTTTTTTGAATGAACCCATGTTATAGGAAGGATGGAACACATGTGATGGCAAAGAATTCCAAGTTCTGGAAGTACGACAAAGAAACAAAGTACTATATTTCTTTGTGCGTGATGTTGAGGTGGAGACAGTTAATTAATGACTCCTAAGACCGGCACGCGTGCTCCTGAGTAGGAAGGGGGAAGGTGGGATAAGGTCAAATAGCTCTAGGTCTAAATCTTCTAGGTTTAAAAAGATTTAATATTAAAGGAAAACCGAATTGAACTTCAGTTTTTTTTGTTTCTAGTACAAATTTGAAAAGAATAACATTTCAGGCACCTTAAATAAACATTAAAAAGCCTATTACAGGTCCTTACAATAGGATAGCATCATTCGATTTCCTCTTTTCTAGAGACTGTTCGCGAATCGTGATTACGTGTATATAAGACGACACAAAGAGTTCGAGGTCAAGTCCTCTACTCCCCTCCTGAATAAGGTCTTGGAAGTGCCCCGGGATCTGGAGAGGCCGAGTGTTCACTCTAACGCCAAGAGGAAAGCCATGGAGGAAGAGATGAGGGAGCAACAGCGGCAGATAGATGAGGGAGTCGGCTGTGATAATAAGGTGATTGATGACATTCTATGTATAACAATGGGCCTAATTCTGAAGACACACTTTTATTCTAAATTTAAGTACAGTATATCTCTTTCTCGCAATATGTCTTAGGAAAAAGATAGCAAGAATCTGTTTAGAGCTGGCACTTAAATTAAGATAGATTTCAAAGAAATTATAGACAATTTTAGACGGCATGTACGGAGGTGCTTCCTAAACACTGCATTTTATCACGTTCCTTAAGGTCGAAAATTGAACGCACGTTTCTAAATGTCAAATTATATGACAACCATCCTTTTATTATTCATTTTGAGAGAATGAGATGCACTAAACTTAAATTAAGACTTAGCATGTGTTCTCCAGAATTAGGGCCAATATTGCTTATTTTCTGTAATAATAACGACCTTATTAATGTAGAGTATGATTGTCGGGGTCACCAATGGGCCTAATTCTGAAGCGAACGTCATATATCCGTTCTCTCAATAAGAGAGTAAAAAGGACAACTGACAAATAGTCTGACATTTAGAAAGGTGTGTCCTATTTTCGATCTTATTGAACGTCAATGCCTAACTTCCACTTTTATGATTAATAGCGTTTTAATGTGTGTGGTTGATTCGCCGCTTGATTGGATGCCTAGCCCGTTGATTAAACGCCGGCATCTAATCCAATGCCTAGGCCGATAGTTAATTGAACTAGACTCACTTAACGTTTAACGTCGAAAGGATCGTCTTGTACCGGAGAGTTTTGGTTGGATTGGTGGGTTCTAGCTTATTTTTTTTATGACCACTTATAACCGTCATCATTTTGGTTATATGTGGTAATAATCACTCACACAGTCACACAAAAGCTCTTCGGTTTAAACGACCTGCTTAGGCGTTCAATTGAATGGCTAATTTAACCAGACGGCTGACATGACGTTCAGCGACGCTAAATGACTTGGCTAGTTGTCCTTCAGACGTTTCATTGGATGCCGGCGTTCAATCCAGGCTAGGCGTCCAGTTAAGCGGCGAATTTAACCAGATGGCGACGACATATACATACATATGTGTTGTTCGGTGACTCGTTTACGTTGCGCCGTTTGTCCCGGTTGTTGCTGCAACTTCTTTAACCCACCAATTGGGCCATCGTGGTGGTGTTTTGACCAGAGGTCGGAATTAGGTAGTGTGCAGAACTGAGCTATTATATTTTACCATGTTTTTTTATTGTTTTACTACCTCTTTTTAATTAATAGTTTGTACCTAATATGTCAGAAAAGTAATACTTATATGTAAGTTGTCACCGTATCTACCCTTCGTTACTGTGTTTCGTTTAATTTCCCTTTTTCTCACCAATTCCTCCCTATTTTAATAGCTATCGTTTACAGGTAGAGTTATTTATGTACTTGCATCGAAATGTTGATATTAATAAAGGGCCTAATTCTGGCGGCACACTCTAAGTTTAAATTTAAGTACAGTATATCTCTTTCTCGCAATATGTAATAAGAAAAAGATGGCGAGAATTCGTTTAGAGCTGTCACCTAAATTTAGACAGATTTCAAAGGAACCATAGACAATTTTAGACGGCATGTAAGGAGGTGCCTCCTAAACACTGCCTTATAACACGTCTAATAAGGTCGAAAATTGAATGCATGTTTCTGAATGTCAAATTATATGACAGCGATCCTTTTCGTATTCATATTGAGAAAACGAGATAGACTGAACTTAAATTTAAACTTAGCACGTGTTCTCCAGAATTTGGCCCACAATCTTCCCGGGATTTTAAATTTTGCAACTTCAGACATCCAATGTCGTGATGTAAATTTGGCAACATTGCGAGTGCTGTAGTTTAAATTGTGTAAAAGTAAACAACTTTTTTATTTAATAAATCACGTTATTTATCTGCTCTTTAAAATTAATCTCGGCATTTGAGGCATATCCACTTAATTCTTTCGCTGTATGTAGCCAGTGTAGATAAATATCTCTACCTAATTCCGACGTCTGGTTATGACCCGTGCCCAGCAGTGGGACGTATACAGGCTGGTGATGATGGTATGCGTTGTTTGTTAGATGTTCGTGATAATATCTCGGTCGTGCGAGCACCCGGACGTGCCTGAGACGAAGCACGCCATCAGAGTCAACGAGTACTGGAGCAACATGGTCGTGAAGAGCACGCACGGACCCGACTCGGTATGTTAACTATGCCTGCACTAAGTGGCAAAACGAAACATCGGGAAAACAATACAATGATGATTTTTTATTTGTTCATTCATTAGTTCCCTTTGCCTTCCCATTACAGGGATGTTTTAATTTGTTTTTTTTTGTTTGAAAAAAAAAACAAATCAAAATCGGACCATTCGTTTAGGAGCTACGATGCCACAGACAGACGCACAGATACACAGACACGTCTAACTTATAACACCCCTCTTTTTTGTCGGGGGTTAAAAATGGGCAAAAATAGAGCAGCCCATTTTCTTTTTATTTGCTTTATTTGGTGGTGCAAAATAAGATTTATTTAGAAAAAACTGCATCGCAGCCTTAATTACGGCGCTTATGTCACTTTGGTGACGTTTAGACTTCTATGTTTTTTTTTTTTTATTAAAATTACATAGCCTGGATGCAAGTCCTTTGGCCGAGACTTCTATGTCGCCTGCCATATTGCCATAACGAAAAATGGTAGTCTAATACAGGGTGGTGCCGTCAATACGACAATAAATTAAAACATGGGCTATAGTAGTTCATAGAAATGGTTTGCCACTGTCAAAAGCATCTTAGGCATTTGATAATTTGATGACATTTGTATGAAATAATGCAGCCAATGTGATATGATTTCATACAAATGTCATGAAATAATCAAAAGAGTAAGATGTTTTTAAAAGTGGCAAACCATTTATATGAACTTATATAGCCCATGTTTCAATTTATTGTCGTATTGACGGCACCACCCTGTATATAAAATTCTCGTGTCACAAATTTAGTTACCATACTCCTCCGAAACGGCTTGACCGATTTTCATGTTTATATGTATATTCTGTAGGTCTGCGAATCGGCTACTAACTATTTATTTTTTTGGTATATTTTTTATTTTTTTTATGGCAACACAACGTTTGCCGGGAGGGCCGGGACAGCTAGTAAAATGTTTAATTGAAAACAGCGATTTTCATGTTTATATGTATATTCAGTAGGTCTGCGAATCGGCTGCTATTTATTTTTTTGGTATATTTTTAATTTTTTTATGGCAAAACAAGGTTTGCCGGGACAGCTAGTAAATTTGTATAATTGAAAACAGCGATTTTTTTTCGTAAACTGAGATTTCGTCCCATAGTGAAAGTTGTATGTATTATAAAATATATACCTATCTTTATCTCTTTATACTTGCACCCATTCTGTTGTCATTTTGGTCTATAACTTTTACCCAAGGTTGCCTGGAAGAGATTGCTTGTTAGCAATAAGGTCGCCTTTTGTATTATTTGTTTTCTTTTCTGCTTTTTATGTTTTTCTTTTGTCCTAGTGTGCAATAAAGTATATTTGCATTGTATTGTATTGTTGTATTCAGTTTGAGATGACGGCTTAACACGCGAGAAGCATTGTAAATAAATCTTCGACCCATTAAAGTAGTACAGTACACGTTCTTCCAGCCAGGAATGGAGTTTGTGCTGACTTACTATGATGAACCGGCCGTGGGAGGCTTACCGAGCGGCGTTGCTTCCTGGGCCACTGGGCGGGCGGCTCCCGCTTATCTGGACAGGATGAGGAGGGCCGCCACCGAGTACGGCCACTGGCGACAGGCACAAGGCCATCAGGTAACATTGTCAAGACAGGGTATGGCCACTGTAGATAGGCACAAGGCCATCAGGTAACATTGTCAAGACAGGGTATGGCCACTGTAGATAGGCACAAGGCCATCGGGTAACATTGTCAAGACAGGGTATGGCCACTGTAGATAGGCACAAGGCCATCAGGTAACATTGTCAAGACAGGGTATGGCCACTGTAGACAGGCACAAGGCCATCAGGTAACATTGTCAAGACAGGGTATGGCCACTGTAGATAGGCACAAGGCCATCAGGTAACATTGTCAAGACAGGGTATGGCCACTGTAGATAGGCACAAGGCCATCAGGTAACATTGTCAAGACAGGGTATGGCCACTGTAGATAGGCACAAGGCCATCAGGTAACATTGTCAAGACAGGGTATGGCCACTGTAGATAGGCACAAGGCCATCAGGTAACATTGTCAAGACAGGGTATGGCCACTGTAGATAGGCACAAGGCCATCAGGTAACATTGTCAAGACAGGGTATGGCCACTGTAGATAGGCACAAGGCCATCAGGTAACATTGTCAAGACAGGGTATGGCCACTGTAGATAGGCACAAGGCCATCAGGTAACATTGTCAAGACAGAGTATGGCCATTGAAGGTAGGCATAAGTGGGTCAATTCTGCTATTTATTTTCCTGAACGGATCGGCTGCGGTCCTGTATCGTTACCAGTGCGGTTGTAATACGAAAAGGTATTCCACCAACATTGCCTATAAAGCAGGACCGCTAACGAAACGCTCTCGGTTGGTTCAACTTTGGCTCGATAATTGTTAGCAATATTGCAAGAAACAAATATATTTTGGCTTAGTGACTAAACAGTTGTTAATTTTGGACAGTTCGATCAAAGAACTATTGGTGCGTTTCGGCTGCCAAAAATGTTAAATATTTAGCAGAATACGAAACAATCATTGAACCGAACGGTTCGCGTTAGGTGCTTGTTAGTAGAATACCAAAATGATGCGTATCGATTGCGTTGAGTTAGCAGAATACAAAAACGTTGTAACTAAAGCGTTTCCGATTCGTTTCAGATCAAAATACTATAGCAGAATTGGGGGGCTGATAACCTTATCAAAGTAAGAGAAGAATTTCAGTGGTATTTACCACGAAAAGACATCCTTCTTACAGAAGGTCGCAGCTGAATAACACTGCTTTTTGCAGTGTCAATGGTTTTCCCGTGGTCGAATCGAATACTGCCAAACACCCCTTTTTTCTACTTTTTTTCTGCGTAAAATTTTTTACTCAACTTTGGTCAGGTTATTTTTTTACAAGTTCTTTGTTTGGCATAAGATGCAATTGCTTTTTATTAATATTTGTACTAAAGGATTTAAATCATGTTTTTCGAAGTGTGGCTGTATAGATTTATTTCGTAGTCCAATGACAAAATGACTATTAACTTACTTTGTTTTTTTTTTATACTTTTCCGCCCTAGGGAAGAAAAGTATCTCTTTCTACCCGCTTCTTAGATAAACAATGAAAGATGAAAAATATTTATAATATTTTATTTTACGCTTTGTTAGCGTGTTTAATATGTATACTGTATACATATACGAAATAACATCTTTCTAGTACTAAATGTCTCTGAACTAAGCCGTGGACGGACGGTATCCTATCATTATTCAACAAGGAACTAACAAAATATGGAACCCTTTAAAAAGATTTCCTCAAATAAATAAAATATATGAATAAAATATACCGGCTACTCGGTCGGAGGTCCCGGGTTCGAATCCCGGTGGGAGCAAAAGTTTGTATGATGAGTATGAGCATTTGTTTTTGTTCACGAGTCATGAATGTTTATATGTTCATTATTTCTCTGTTATCTAGTATCCATAACACAAGCTCTAATGATGATTACTTTGGACTAGATAATAGGTGTGAGTGTATGAATATTATTGTTATTATATATAACATAGTTCCTAAAAATTAAATGCAAAAAAATACTTTTTTTTAGGAACTTCCAGATTTCCAGAAAACACAAAACACTTCTGTGGAGGTCGGAACACACGACCCGGAGCCCACAGAGCAAGACATTGACGTCAGAGAACAAGATATGGAGGTGAGAATATACATATATTTACTAGTTGGTAGGCTCGTATGTAGGGTCGTCTGGGTAGGTACCACCGCCTTTCTTATTTCAGCCGTGAAACAGTTCGCTGTGTTTCGGATTGAAGGGAAAGGTAGCCAGTGTAATTACTGGGCAATGGACGGCATTTCATCTTAGGCCTCAGGATGACACAACGCACCTGCAATATCAAGTGATTTTCCCTTGTTATTGCAGGTGTCTATAGGCGGCGGTAACCGCTTACCATCAGGTGGGCCGTCAGCCTGTATCACTAGATCACTGAGCAACTCCTTTACTTCTGGTGTATAGCTTAAACAATGATGTTTACCATGGCAGTTAATCTAAAGATGTCACATTTTAATGTTTTTGATGCGTTGAAACGCCTATTTTGTTGTAACAATTACAAATAAAGAAAGAAAACGGTAAAAAAAATACATGCTCCAGGCGGGACTCGAACCCGCGTCTCCTGATTTCCGGCCAGACTTACTTTCAGTAGTGTTAACTTCAATGAGTGGTGTGATAAACGTTATAAAAACGTTAGAAAAGGAAAGAAAACGCTTAGGAAATAAGCAGGTTATACCTAGTGCTCCGGTGGCGTAGTGATAATCGCGTCTGGCCGGACATTAGGAGACGCGGGTTCGATTCCCGCCTGAAACATACAGGGTGGTGCTGTCAATACGACAATAAATTAAAACATGGGCTATATTTAGTAATTAAAATAATATAAAACTAGTTTTTTTTCACGTCCTGAGGCAGGATTCGAACCCGCGACCTTTCGCAATCCGGGCGACTGCTCTGACCACTGAGCCACCCAGGACTTAGGATATCCATGTGAAATTCTTCTAGTCTATCTGTATTTGCGTTTATGAGCTAACGTCCACCCTACAATGTCGAAATATTCTATTTCAACATCCGAAACGAGTATTTTTACAAATACCTACGATTCGGTTAAGTTGGGGCTGTGCTTTCAAATATTCTTAATTTTTGATTTTAACATTATTATAAATGTTTGAAAAATTACTTTAGTAATTAAAATAATATAAAACTAGAAAAAATTTGGGCTATATTAATCCATAGAAATGGTTTGCCACTTTCAAAAACATCTTATTTGTTTGATAATTTCATGACATTTATATGAAATAATGCAGCCAATGTTATTTAATATTTCATAGAAATGTCATGAAATTATCAAATGCATAAGATGTTTTTGAAAGTGGCAAACCATTTCTATGAACTAATATAGCCCATGTTTCAATATATTGTCGAATTGACAGCACAACCTGGTAATTTTTTTTCCATCTTTTCCTTCCTTTCTTTGTAACTGTTACAATACAGTTCTTTGATCTAGCATGGGCCATGTTTTCTTGATTCCAAAGTCATCGAAAGAAGGCCCCGAGCTCGGAAATAACGTAGAACCGAAACGGGACCAGAGTACCCAAACGGAGCGCGACCAGAGCACTCAAACGGAAACCGAACCTTGTCCACCGAGCGGTGATGGCGGGGTGGACGTGCCCGGAGACTGTATACCGGCTCAAGAGAAGACCAAAGAAAATGTCGAGGTAACTAACCTACGGCCCCTTTGTATCATCGCTACAGGTCAATACTCAATAGTCAATCGTTTATTGCATTCAATAGGTATTTACAATACATGTCAGGTTACACAGGCAATCACTATGGACCCTGTCGGGCACAACAATAATGGAGAGGAGGAATACTTGTAATTATTATTAGTCATATTAATGTACCTAAAATTGTCATTGATAATTCCATTATTTGATTAGTATTTTATCTTTAAAATCTTTTTTTAATTATGATTATTATGTCATTATTACTATTTTTAATTTTATTAATATTTTACCTCTTGAAATACTGAAATGATTCCCACTGAATTCGCAACTACTACAATTGCGACGAAAATATACCTAAAATATCTTTCTTTGACAGTCTGTTTTAGAGCAATATTATAACTTAGTCATTGTATTCAATATTTTTAGGGCGACGGAGCCAAGAACGAGAAAGAGAGAACACTAGATATCACTTCGTCGAAAGAGGCAAGTATATATCATCACCAGCCTGTATACGTCCCACTGCTGGGCACAGGCTTTCCTACATGGGAAAAACAGTAGGAGCTTGGCCCATAACTCCACCACGCTGGCCCAATGCGGGGTTGGCACGACGAAGCACGGAGGAGCTCGAGATAACATGAATTGACCCATCCCGGGAGATCGACCACGGCGAAAGTGGTACCGCTTCTGTGGTCTAATGGTTGAGACCACCTGCCTCAGATCTAGAGGTCCGGGTTTCGATTCGGGGCGGGGGCAGAAATTTTCTGCTCGGTTTGGTTGGTGGTAGGGCTTTTCTAAGTCCGCCTGGCTAGCTACCACCGTCTTACCTAAGTCTGCCGCCATAACAATAATGTTAACGGCATTGTTGTGTTCCGGCAGTTAGAGGTAAGATAGCCAGTTCCTCTGTGGTTGAGGAATCCGAGTGTAACTCGCTTCCATCGTCGCCCTTATCTTCACTTACCATCAGGTGAGATGAAGGCCAAGAGTTACCCCGTTAAGATAAAAGAAAGAGTTGCTTTGTTTTCGTTTCGATACCAGAACGCTATAGCCACTACGCCACCGAGCTCCTCAAATATACATATCATACTATATTTATACTTAATATACTGTTGTACGGTTAGCAAAAGAAGTCGATTAGCACTTTAGTATCATGTCTAGGAGAAAATTGTAATAAAAATCTTGACTGACACCACGAAATCCCGCCAAACACTCGCAATATACTCCTTCTCCATCCTATGTAGGGAAGGCAAAGGGAACTAATTCCTATACAGCTCTGTTGTGTTTTTATTCATATAATGTGTCGGATTGGTATTTTTGTTGTGAAGTTGGTGCAGTTTTGTGAAACAGGACTGTGTTAAAGACACAGAAATAAAGAAAATACTTACATCAGACATAGCTGTATGTGTTTAACCCTTTGCCTTCCCAATTTTATGGAGTTTCAACGGAGACAAACATTTAAGCACATCAATAATGATCATACAGCCAGCTTTGTCATTGTAATATCTTAGATATAAACATATCTATTGGCAATTGATTAACCGTGGCTTTGAAGAAGAAATAAAACTACAATAATCAACGTAAAATCGTAACAAAAAACAAAATTTTTATGACATTGACATTTTGTTTCCTTCTAAATGGCTTCCTCTGTGATGTCTTCAGTAAACGAAAATATTTTTTGCCGCTTATATCATTCAAGTTTTATGGAAATGATAATATAGGATGAGTTCTTACAAAAATAAAGGTACGAAATAATTAAGCTCTATTATCTCCTTTAACTGTCATTTCTTTCTTTCATAGGAAATGGTGGCGTTAGTGGAAGACGACAACAAATCAGAAGAGGAGGATAGTAACGCTAGCAACACCGGAAGCTGGTGGCGGTATCTATATCCGTTCTATTACTTCGTCTGAACACGGTATAATAGTGGCAGTGATATTTGCCAGAGACAAATAAAGAACAAATTATAGGATACTATTTACGATATTAACATGAATTAATTTTGTCGTAGCTAATTCGATTAAGATACCTGTAACTAGAAAGTTTAGTCTAACTAAAATAGTGTTGGATTCTAGGGTAATAAGTGTCCTATTTTATGCTCCGGCCTATGAACTACCTCTTTGCCGAGATTAATTGAAATCGGCGTTGTTATTTTGGGGTCAATGTATATAAAAGTTCGTGAGATTTAATAATAATAAGATCGTTACCATTATGAAGTCGTATAATGTATGATGAAATAATAAATCGAATACGTCACTGTTTTTGTTGTATACTCCTCCATCCTATGTAGGGAAAGCAAAGGGAACTAATTTTTAAACAGCTCCGTTGTGTTTTTATTCATATTTTGTCGGAGTGGTAATTTTGTTATGAAATTGCTGTAGTTTTTTTTAAAAAAAAGACTTGAAATGTGTTAAACATGCAGAAATAAAGAAAATACTTATACCAGACATAGCTGTATGTGCTTAACCCTTTGCCTTCCCAATTTTATAGAGTTTCTACCGAGAAAAAAATTGGAGGAAAGCAATGAATAATGCTCATACAGTCATCTTTCTCATTGTGATTTCTTAAAATAAACATATATTTTCTTGTCAGTTCCCCATAAAAATAGCACGATTTTTTGGACGAATAAAATTAAATAACAAAGTCACAGTGAATCAACGTGAAACGGTTTTCACATAAATCAGACAATGGGCCTAATTCTGGGAACACACTTTAATTCTAAATTTAAGTACAGTATATCTCTTTCTCGCAATAAGTAATAGGAAAAAGATAGCAAGAATCTGTTTAGTGCTGTCACTTAAACTTAGATAGATTTCAAAGAAACCATAGACAATTTTAGACGGCATGTACGGAGGTGCCTTCTAAACACTGCATTTTAGCACGTTCAATAAGGTCGAAAATTGAACGCACCTTTCTAAATGTCAATTAATATGACTGCAATCCTTTTCTTTTTCATTTTGAGAGAAAGAAATAGACTGAACTTAAATTTAAACTTAGCAAATGTTCGCCAGAAATAGGGCCAATGTCAGCCCTGTCACAGGGCTGTTTCTAAAGTCAATTAAGTTTCTCAAAATCATTAATTTTTATTTATACTTCTACTTAAAACAGTAAGTTCTTTATTTGTTCCACCAAAGGATGACACTTAGAGGCGGTTCTGATTAATTAGCCAAAGTTCAATTTATACATAAAAAACCATTCGTAATTTACGAATCTCTATCATATCTGTCACTGTCACTCTTATGAATTTTAAAAAAAGATAATAATCCTATTAGGTCTTAAGATAAAAACTAAGTCTATCATATACCGTTGATACCTAATTAAAGCCTTTAAAGTCGCTATAATGTTAAGAGTTTCTTATTTCAGCCGTGACATAGTTCGCTGTGTTTTCGGATTGAAGGGAAAGGTAGCCAGTGTAATTACTAGGCATGGACGGCATTTCATCTTAGGCCTCAGGGTGACAACGCACCTGCAATATCAAGTGATTTTCCCTCGTTATTGCAGGTGTCTATAGGCGGCGGTAACCGCTTACCACCAGGTGGGCCGTCAGCTTGTTTACTATCTAGTTGTATTAAAAAAGAGGCCATTCAGGTTTAGTTGATGCAACTTTTTTTTAAATATTACGGCTCTGGGTTCCGATCTTTTGATACATACCAACTAAACAATCAAAAAAAAACTTAAATGGTTCTAAATCTGTTGTTTTCTTAACTTTAAACTCGGTAAACTTGTCTCTTTCTTTTTACCAAGATATTTCACCAGAATTTAGTTCATGAGTTGTCATGCCCTTGATAGTTGTAACTTTAGACAGAACTTATGGCATCAATAGTAAAGCTCAATTTGGTAGTACGACTGTAACGGCCCATAAGCTCTCTTTACAGTATTACTAATATTAATAATAATATTGTACACTCACACCAATTATCTTGCTCAAATTAAGCATCACTAAGATTTTTTGTTATGTTTTCCGATCTTTCTAGCTGAATTGGAAAGAAAGAGACGCTAGATGCTTACTACTAAAAGAAATGTTCCAAAAATGTATGGAGACCCGGCCAGGTCTATGTACAGTATATTTAAAAATAACACAAACCTAATATTTACAAAGCTTAAAACGTGATATTAAAAATAAAACTTACAAATAATAAACAGCACCTAAATCTCGCGAAACAGGAAGTGTACCAATATGGCTGGTCGCATTACCTCGCTGAATTGCGAGGCTTTATCTTTGTCCGAAGTATATACCAGCCTTATTGTCGCCCAAAGTTTCGCCTAATCGTTCCTTAAATAGGTAAAAATATTGCTCGATTGTCCGTTTTCTTTTTATTTGCTTTGTTGCGTGGTACAAAACAAGAATTTTTACAGAAAAAAACTACAACACAGTCAAATATTCAACATGGCGCCTATGTCACTTTGGTGACGTTTAGTTGACTTCTAAGTTGCCCCGCCATATTGCCATATTAATTAACGGTGAAATCGACGAAAAATTTCAATTTGTACAAACGAACTATGCATGAAAAGGAATTATTAATACTTTTCCCGGATTCAGGAGATTTTTCCTGATTTTTTGCGATAGTGCACCAAAAATGTACCTGGCCGGATATGAAACATCTCCTTTGGTTTTTCATAAACGTGAGATGGCAAATCTCACGTCAGACTTTTTAAGTCTTGCAGATTTTTGTCACATATTCTGTAACTGACTCAACTCAGAGCCATGAAATGCAATTGGAAAGAGATAGTCGGACAAAGGACTAATCGGGTCCTGACATTACTATAGCTTATTAACTCTATTAATTAAGGCCCACTCAAATATATAAAATATGAAAGTATATGTATTATATAATCTTACTAACTTGTACATTTTTAGCGTAGTTCTTTCTAACCAGTCAATTAAATAAATTTCAGATTCAGTGAAGAGGAGCGAATATTTTTGTTATCATAATTTTATTATTATTAATTAATTATAAACGGAAGCGAGGAGGAGGTTATTAATGTATTCTGTTGACCTCCTTAGTGTTTTTTGCTAGCGTAATGTTGAGATCGGTTTAATACGACACACGGCTTTTCATCCAAATTTTCAAGTCGAAAATATGTCAATTGAACAAAGTCAGGCAAGACTAAATAGCTGCCAAAAGATTTTTAAAAAATGGTATAATATTGTAAGAATACAAGTAAAGAAAGAAAACGATGGAAAATGTATGCTATAGCAAGGAGTACAGAATAGCCTGCATAGCAAGGGGTATAGACAGACCACTAGGCCAGCCGGTCGTCAGAAATACAAATAGGAAAAAAAACGTTGCCATAAAAACGTTAAAAAGTAGAAAGCGGTGAAGAAATCGATAGGATACAAAGTGCTCCGGTGGCGTAGCGGTTATCGCGTCTGGCCGGACCCGCGGGGACGCGGATTCGATTCCCGCATGGAAGTATTTTCATACTTTACTTTATTTGTATTCTTACAATAAATTAAGCGTTATGAACGCACAAAACCGAACATGTAAATATGAACGGTATAATGGTTGAGTGAACAATTTTAGCTTTTCATACAAACAAAAAATGTCCAATAATTTCTTTATTATTAAACTTATCGACAAATCCTTTGACAACTTTTTAGACCAGCCTCGTTTGATTAAGCATGGGATTTTTTATTAGAATCAGTTGGTTCTTTACCAATATTTTCGACTTGACATTTTGTATGAAAAGCCCGTTTTGTGTGACGTCACGCGGCACAAGGAATATTGATTTGTGTCGCACTCAAACGATACACAATTGGTTTTCTATTGTTGAAGAGACCAGCTCGACATACCATGCACCAAATCCTGTATATTTTATAGATATTAAACAGTCAATACAATTTATCGCAGCGATCACCAACCTTCGCTTCCGTGCATACTTTATTATATTTAATGTAAGCATTTTGTGATGTATTTTTTATATACAGACGCACACAATAATATCAAATTATTGTTCAAATATAGAGAATTTTTATTTGTACACATGCTTGCAAGATAATTGGGTACCTACATATTTACTGTTACTATATCTATTCGCACATATGATAGCACAATATAAAAGAATGAAATATACTATTACTGTCTATCTATAAGAATGTCTTCGAAAGAGGGCTAAAGAACAAATCCTGGAGATAAATTTAAACCATCGTTTTATGGAGAAAGGAGTTCAAGTCACGTATTGCATCAAGGTAATAAATTATCCAAATGCAATTTTCTTGCACTCAAGTGTACGAGAAACCTTAGTCAAATATTTTTTTTTCTATAAAAGTGTTATTTAATAGAGAATAAGTCTGTATATATATTATTGAATGTAGTACTACATGTGGGAGTTGTAGCACAAAATAGATAGGTACACCTCTAGTCTTATATACAATCAAATAGAAAGAATCGTCTTGATCGCGTTTCAATACTTCACGACAGAGGCTCTGCTGTCGTTTTTATACGGTTTGACAGCTGGACGCAGACGCGATCGAGACGTTTCAGATAGATTGGAACTCAAATTTTAAGGTAAATCGGTGGGGATGGCTTAAATGACATCGATATGGTTTATTTTTTTCTTTGTAAACAATAATGGCATAATTTGTAAAAAAACAGTGTGTTTTTTGCAAATTACACATTAATTATCGATTTTGTGTGATAGGTGTTGTGCTTGTCATATCGTCGGTGGACCTGCAAGACTGCGTAAGAGCAGTTTGCTATACAGCGTATTTTGCAAAACTCGCAAAATTGACTTCTTAGCGCTGATTCGCTTATACAAGGTGCATTAAAAGTACCCCTTAAGGGGCTACCTCGTGCACACTAGCCACACCAATTGATTGTTATTAATTATGGTGAATTTAGAACATAATAAACAAAAACGCTTTAGAGAATTGCTAAAGAACGGTATTTGTAATTTTTAAAGATGTATCTTGTATAAAGTGTCTACCTATATGTAACCAAATTTTTTATTATTGTTAAAAGTGGCCACTTTCGGTAATAATGAAAAAATAGGTTACATGTAGAGGAATATCTTATACCGAGCACATCTCAAAAAATTACAAATACTATTCTTTAGTCATTCACTAAAGCGTTTTTGTTTATTATGTTCTTTATTCACCACAATTAATATAAATCAAGTGGTGTCGCTAGTTCCGACGAGGTATCGCCTTAAGCGGAAAGGGTCTAAATGGGTCCCTTGTGTAGTGTAAATTTGTTTTTTTTATCACAATAAATATTTTTCCAGCATGTAATAATGTCATACTACAGCTGTCATACATTGGTAATAATAACGAGGGACCGTTTTCCACCCTTTCCGCTTAAAGGGTACTTTTGATACTCCTTGTACTAGATTCTCATAAACAACACCCAGAGAAACCCCACACAGGTTCAGTCAAAGAAATGTGAATAAATATTCAAGATATTTACTTTTTGTTCCTCCAGTGGAATAAAGAAAAAGCGCATAATTATGCGGTATTGCAAACTGATCTTACGCGGTATTGTACGCCTACCGACAATATCGCTTTCAAAATGGCGACGTGACGTCATAAACCGTAATGTGGGCAACAACCGCTTAAGATTTGACACTACAACTTGAGCAAGTTGAGTGTCGGCGATCATATCAAACAGTGAGGCGGCAAACATCAAAACCTTTAAAGTGTCTCATTGATTTCGGTGTCGCTATTTAACTTTTGTAGTTTGTGATAACTAGGTTTCACGATTTAATGATAATGTTGTAGTTGTACCTATTTTTAACCGACTTCAAGAAAGAAGGAGGTTATATGTTCCACTGTATGTATTTTTTTTTGTATGTATGTTCACCGATTTCTCTGTCAATTGTGGACCGATTTTCAAAATTCTTTTTTTATTCGATAGAGTAGTTATTGTTCTGAGGATAGAGTATACTCCAGTGGTGGTCCCATTGTCACCAAGTCAGGATCTTGATCTGATGATGGGATCCCAGGAAAATCGAGGGCAAACCTCAAATTTTATTGGCACGTATGACATATTTTACTTTTTTCAAAGATATTCAAGTATTTGCTTCTGTTAATCATCATCTCATGTTAATTAGCTGATGATAGACGGTACAACTCCTTAACGGTTAAGAGTTAGAGGATAAATCTTTCACTATGTATTTCAACCAAAGACTGAGAGATAGACAAGTCGATAGTGCTGACGGTCACCCATCTTGCTTTGACCTTAGAAACTTACTTAAAAATATGAAAATAAATATTTTTTAACAAAAATAAAACCGACTTCAAAACACTAAAAAGAAAAAAAAAATCAATTTTGGTACCGAGGTACTTACCTCCTAAAATGCATTTTTTGCAGTTGGTGCTAAGCTGTTTCCGGAGACAATAGATAGTGAAGCACCAACTCCAAAAAGTACATTTTAGGAGGTAAGTACCTCGATACCAAAATTGAATTATTTTTTTCCTTTTTAGTGTATTGAAGTCGCTTTTATTTTTGTTAAAAAATATTTTTTCATTTCGTTTTGATATTTTAATAAATTGTATTAAACAATGTCGTTATATTTCATATCTGATATCTATCGTTAAAAATTATGAACACTACTTTAAAATGCACTGCATTTAAACGCGGCTCGCGAACGTATTTGCACACTAAAGTTTGGCCTACAACATGTCAAAGGTTGCCTATACCTGTCATAAACCATACCGATGTTCATACGTATATATGTTGCATTTAGGCTGTCGCCCCATTTTGTAGGTCTATGCGCGTACGCATATTATTAGGCCTAATTCTGGGAACACACTTTAATCCTAAATTTAAGTACAGTATATCTCTTTCTCGCAATAAGTAATAGGAAAAAGATAGCAAGAATCTGTTTAGAGCTGTCAATTAAATTTAGATAGATTTCATAGAAACCATAGACAATTTTAGACGGCATGTACGGAGGTGCCTCCTAAACACTGCATTTTAGCACGTTCAATAAGGTCGAAAATTGAACGCACCTTTCTAAATGTCATTCATATGACAGCCATCCTTTTCGTATTGAAAGAAAGAAATAGACTGAACTTAAATTTAAACTTAGCATGTGTTCTCCAGAATTAGGGCCATTGTGTCCTCCGTTGCCTGGGCTACCCGTTAGTCCATATTAGTACCTCCCTATTTTGTGGTATCATGGTGCAATAGAAACATTAATATAAGATGGGAGTTTACCATGAGAAGGACTGGAATGAATAAAGCAACATTTAAACATCTGTTTTGCAGTAATACTAATCAAACAACGAAGAATGTACCTTCGCTCTTACTGCGTTCGTAATAGAGACGGCTTTGGTAGTCCATCTGTTACACTTTAAGTGCTGCCTGTACGTTTCATTTTTATCATTATGATTGTCCTAATTTTGAAGACACACTTTAAATTTAAGTACAGCATAATATTTGTTCTCTCAATATGTATAGGAAAAAGATAGCAATAATTTGAACTGTCAAATAACTTTATTGTTGTTGTTTTTATGGTCTCTCTTTTACAAAGAAGGCAAGGAGAACTCCCCATGCCTTCTCTGTATTTTAAAGCATAAATAAAAACCGACTTCTTACAAACCAGGCTACTATATCAGGGGTAAATTTTTTGTCCCTCTTGAGAAAAAGTATTACGATTTTTTCATATCAAATTAAAACTTAAAAATCATTTCTCAAGTAATTCGTACGCGTCAGAAGCTTGGTGATGAAATTACAATAATTAATTTGCCAACATTTTATAATCTTGTAATTAAATTTTGTAATCGCGTGAGTAGTGCCCAAGGTGAGTAGTGCCCAAGGTGCTCAGTGCCCAGGGTACGCTTGTTTGACACACATATAGCCTAGTTATTACTCTTGGTACAACTCCCAATGTATAGGTTATTGTAGCGTCGATTTATACGAAGTTAACTTTTTGAATATATTTTGTGCAATGCAATATGAATATTAACAATGCATTTTCTGTATGATTGTTTGTAAGTTGTTACGAATACTGCTGTAATATGTTGAGTATTGTTGAAGTAAAAGAATAAGTATTTTAAAGTGGACTTTTATTAAATTACAATACCTAAGGGTACTACCGATGGCACAACTGGTAGTACCAAGGGTATTATTTTTTGCCCGTAGTACTATGATGTCTAGAGATTTACATTACCCCTGGTGCTACTTATTACTTTGACATAACAAAAAACTAATAAGTAACAACAACCATAAAAAAGGTACAATTAAAAAAAATACTTTATCTTTGTATTTCAAATTAGTATGTTGAACTTAAAATGGCACCATTTACTTAACGAGTTTTATTTATTATGTCAAATACATACCTAAGTAGCACCGGGGGTAATGTAAATCTCCAGTAGTACTACGGCCAAAAAATAATTCCCTTAGTAGCACCAGTTGTACCCACCGGTAGTACCACGGGTAAGACCCGGTCTGACCACACTATGCCGAAGATACGCGACCGAACTTCGGCGTGATTATGCCAACCGAACATCGTTCGGGAGTAAGTTCGGAGGCAATGCATTTTGTATACCTGCTTAGCATACACGACGAAATTACCCTATTACTGTAACGAAGGGGTGTGATTGGAGGAACCATTAATAAAATACGTCACGTGATTTCTGCTGCTGCTGTGTCACTGCTTGCCATTGCGTATTAGGGCAGGCGCCCACTAATCAACTTATTTTGATACTTATTTCAATAAGTTTAGAATTCATGTTACTTTATTTCGATACCACGATGCCGCGGCATGACGCGACGCGCCGCGAGATGCTGCCATCCCGCGATAAGTACAGACTTTGTGTCGAGGAATTATGATTGCTAAGCTAGTTGAAATAAGGTTGAAACTTGTGCAGCGGTCAGTTCCCTGCCGTGCCGGCAGTGGGCGCCGGCCCTTACAATTACCTTTGTGTTAAAGAAATTACCTTTGTGAAAAAGAGATGGAGAAGAAGACGTTGGTGGATGACACGAATCCATCGCAATAGAACCAGGTAAATTAATCATTTTGGAGCATAATTAGCGTAGTATTTAGCACATTTGATTTGGTGTATATTTTTTATTATGAATACTAGTGCGGAAAACTGCGAGTGTAGATGCGTTCACTTTCGCGCGCCGCAAACCCTTTGTCGCAGGCCAAAAAACCGACACTGGCCCTAATACTGGAGAACACATGCTAAGTCTAAATTTAAGTTCAGTTCATTTCTTGCTCTCAAAATGAATAAGTACGAAAAGGATGGCTGTCATATAAATTGACATTTAGAAACGTGCGTTCAATTTTCGACCTTATAGAACGTGCTAAAATGTAGTGTTTAGGAGGCACCTCCGTACATGCCGTCTAAAATTGTCTATGGTTTCTTTGAAATCTATCTAAATTTAATTGACAGCTCTAAACAAATTCTTGCTATCTTTTTCCTATTACATATTGCGAGAAAGAGAAATACTGTACTTAAATTAGAATTTGAGTGTGTCTTCAGAATCAGGCCCACTGATAGAGGAATGGCGCGAAGCGCGAATGCAAAGGCGTGAATAGAACAACATCTACACTCGTGTTTCGCGGTTGTCGCGGGCTTTCGCGGTCGTTCGCGCCGCGAGTGTAGAGCCGACTTTACGAAGGAATTAAAAAGTAAATTCAGTATTTCAGTCAGACACAGACATCACATGACCGACGACATTACGACATTGATTGATTAAATTTGCTATGTCCGTTTAAGGCGATACCTCGTCGGAACTAGCGACACCACTTGATTTATATTAATTGTGGTGAATATAGAACATAATAAACAAAAACGCTTTAGTGAATGACTAAAGAATGGTATTTGTAATTTTTTGAGATGTGCTCGGTATAAGATATTCCTCTACATGTAACCTATTTTTTCATTATTGCCGAAAGTGGCCACTTTTAACAATAATAAAAAATTTGGTTACTTATAGATAGACACTTTATACAAGATACATCTTTAAAAATTACAAATACCGTTCTTTAGCAATTCTCTAAAGCGTTTTTGTTTATTATGTTCTAAATTCACCATAATTAATAACAATCAATTGGTGTCGCTAGTGTGCACGAGGTAGCCCCTTAATAAAAAATAAAATAGGTTTTCTTTAAAATCTATTTATTAGACAGGGTGGTTACGTCAGTACGACATAAAATTAAAACATGGGCTATATTAGTCCATAGTAATGATTGGCAACTTTCAAAATAATATTGATAATTTCAAATCAAATCAAGTTTATTTGCTCTAAAAAGGGTTATTACAATGTTGTGTATAAGTTCTGTGAGTAGCAGAACCTATTTAGCCATATATACTACAGCATGCAAATTTTAACATTTTTAACGATTATCTACGTAAAATATGTCAATGTCATATTTAAATAATGTCAGCAATAATTAAAGGCATGTATATAAATATGAATTAATTAAATTAATAATAATAATTTTAAGATGAATAAAAGTATTGTAATCAAAATAAACTAGTGCATTGTCAGTAGGTATAAAATTAATTATTCAATTGTTTATGTTTCAAAAATTCTTCTAGTGACTAAAATGTGTTTATCAACAGCCATTTTCGGAGAATGATTCTAAATTTATTTTTCTGTGCTAGTTTGATATGCGTCGGTATATGGTTATAAATTTTTATGCACATTGCGTAGCAGTTTTTTTGAAAACGCTTCGTTTTTGGCAATGTGTCTAAAACTTATCTATCTGGATTTCTAGTAATACTCCTTTTATTTAACTGTTTGGATTTTTTGGTTTACAAAAGTTCTAATCTCCAGAATCTAACACGGTAGTGGTAGAACATTAAGGTGTTTGAAGTATCATTTCATAACATGTCTATGAACTAATGCAGCCAATGTTCTTATTTAATCTGTATAACTATACGCAATATAATGATCAGTTGACAAAGAACTCGTTGGAGCGCACGTTCTGGTTGTGCCGCCACTTGCAAGCCCAGCTCCAACAGGACATGCCGGCCCACGGCTCGTCCGTGTAGAACACCTGCCCGTTCTGGTACATCTGCACGGAACACAATGCCTATCATTATTACGTACACACACATACACACACACACACACATACACACACACACACACAAACACACATACAGGGTGGTGCCGCCAATACGACAATAAATTAAAACATGGACTATATTTTGACGACCGGCTGGTCGAGCGGTCTGTACCCTTGCTATGCAGGCTACTCGGTCAAGAGGTCCCGGGTTCGAATCCCGCTAGAAGAAAATGTTTGTGTGATGAGTACGAGCAATTCTTTACTAGTCATAGATGTTTATTTAGTATAATTCTAATATTTATACATATACATATTATTATCATATTTATCCGTTACCTAGTAACCATAACACAAGCTCTTAATGATGCCTACTTTGGGCTAGATAATAGGTGTGTGTATGAATATTATTATTATTATTATTTAATTCATAGAGATGTTTTGCAACTTTTTAGATTTTTTTTTTCATTGTATGATTTTATGAAATAGGTAGGTAATATAACATTGGCTGCATTTGTAAGTTGCTATACATTTCTGCGAACTAATAGTAATTGTCGTATTGATGGTACGGTCGACCACATAAGAAGCTGAACACTTTAGTACCATGTCACAATAACTATGGCATCAATATAAGTACGGTAGCACTATTAAGTACGAGCGCAATAGTCGGTGCGACATGGTACTAAAGTGTTAAGCTACTTCTGTGGTCGACTGTACCACCCCGTATATACAGGTTGCGCCCTGTAGCAAAAGCAAAAACAATAATATGTAGGTACATCCTTTTAACTAATACTAATCAGTAATTACGTCCAAATGGTGTTAATTAAATAATTAAAAATATTTTTACTTATTCTTATAATTTTCATTTTAACATTATTATAAATGTTTGAAAAATTATTTACTTATAAAAATACCTAAACTAGACAAATTTCACGTCCTGAGGCGGGGATCGAACCCGCGACCTTTCACAATCCGGGCAACTGCTCTAACCATCTGAGCTACCCAGGACTTGGGATAACCCTGTGAAATTCTTCTACTCTATCTGTATTTGCGGTATAAGCTAACGTTTTTCTAGTTTAGATATTATTATAAGTAAATAATTTTTCAAACATTAATAATAATGTTAAAATGAAAATTAAGAATATTTGAAAGCAATGCCCCAACTTAGGTATTTGTAAAAATACTCGTTTCGAATGTTGAAATAGAACATTACGACATTGTACGGTAGACGTTAGCGTATAACGCAAATACAGATAGGCTAGAAGAATTTCACAGGGTTATCTCAAGCCCTGGGTAGCTCAGATTTTTTGTAAATATTTTTACTGTTATTTTCTAACAAAATTAAACAACCCAGCAATGTGCTTACCCCTGTCTTTGAAATTTGAGGTAGATGGTCTCAACCTATAGACCAGAGGCGATTAGAAATATGGCTCAAATAGGTAGGTACTTACAAAAGACAAGTCCGAGCTCTTGTAAGTGACGCCGTCATACCCGAACCGGAATATGAAGTTCATAGAGAATATGGAGAAGATGCAGCGCACGTCGGTGGTGGCGGGGATGAAGTACCGGTACGGGCCGCACCAGTAAGACACCTTGGGCTCGTACTCCACAGACTCGGGGAACTCCTCGCGCGGGTTGATTCTGGGGGGAGCGGTAATGGGATCGATTCTATGCTCGTTATATGAAACTAAAATTAAGAATCTCCATAACTTTCACTGTTCTTCAATAAGAAAGGGACAGAAGCTTATAGAAGCGTCAACTTAGATGACACTTTAAATGACGTCACAGGTCAGTTTTTCTAAATATTTACTTAGGTATATGAATATTTATTTAACTAAGTATTTATATAAATATTTATTTAATATCTCTAGCCCGGAATCGATCCCGGTGATTTTGAAATCGCCTGGTTCGATTCCCGGCTAAAAATATTTAAATACCATTTTACTAGGTGGTAGGCCCGTATGTAGGATCATCTGGGTAGGTACCACCGCCTTTCTTATTTCAGCCGTGAAACAGTTCGCTGTGTTTCGAGTTGATGGGAATTACTGGGCATGGACGGCAGTTCACCTTAAGCATCAGGATGAGAAAGCACCTGCAATATCAAGTGATTTTCCCTTGTTATTGCAGGTGTCTATAGGCGGCGGTAACCACTTACCACCAGGTTGGGCTTCAGCATCTAGTTGTGTGAAAAAATTAAATCACAAATCTCCGCGCATCTTAAAAAGTGTTCAGTCGTGTTGAGGATCCCAGCACTACTATTTGCCTTCCTGCCTTCGTCTTCGATACCGTTCCTCTTACATACACCCGTATAAAACGTCATAAAACGTAAATTGTTATTTACTTGTAAATGCACTGCGCGTCGCTCCAGTTGTCGTCGGAGTGGCAGTACAGGCCCTGGCTCGGGTCCTTCGCCTGGAACTGCTCCGCGTGGGGGCCCACGTACGTGGTCTCCGAGTGCCGGTGGTAGAAACCAATGAACGCGAACGCTCCTAAACGTAAATGAGAGAAATAATGTCCAGTGTTAGGTAAATTAATTTCAAAAGTGTTCGCCAATTGAATCTTGTCCGACTGGGGGTACACCTCCGCTCTTCTCTTATAGAAAAACGTAGCTAAATGACACTGCTTTATAATAATACTAGCTGTGCCCGCTACTTCGTCCGCGTGGAATATTGACATTTTCCATACAAACTTTCATCCCCTATTTCAACCTCTTACATCACTTTTTTCGCATTAAAAAGTAGCCTTTGTCCTTTCTCGGACTTCTAGACCACAGATTAATAACAGGTCTAAAACTATCCTCTGTACCGAATTCAATTTTAATCGGTTCAGTTTTTAGGCGTGATTGCGTAACACACAGAGTTACTTTCGCATTTATAATATTAGTAAGGATAAGGAGGTAAGGATAGTAAGGATAAAATTCATACACACACCGATTGTTATGGCCCAAGCTCCTCATGTATTTTTCCCATGTAGGAAGGCCTGTACCCAGCAGTGGGACGTATAAAGTTTGTTATTGATGATGACACACTTATAGTCTGGCCCAAAGAGTTTGTGTTATGGATACTAGATGTAGGTAAGTTGTGCCGAGTGGATGAAGTAATTAAATAGTATGACCGAAATAATAAACCGAATACATTTTGCGTATTCTACACATTCAATGCCGATTATGATAATTGATTGCACTTGAGGGGCCAAAACATTTTTCAAGCTTAAATATTATGTATGAGGTGTTATTACACATTGGTAATAATAAATAGTAAAATATGTATTTATTATCTATTAAAAAAACAAAATCACGGCGCCGTGTAGCCGGCCTATTTTTTATTTATTGTAGATTTAAATGAAACAAACATAATAAAGTAATTTCAATCAACTTTGTTAAAAATATCCTTAAAATGTAATTAGCATTTTAAAAAATTAACTCCAAAAATTCGGAATAATATAATTGAGTCAATAATTATTAAAATATTAGACTTCACTCATTTTGAACAACGTACGGAGAATAACACGCGAAAATACACAGCAGGTAATGCCATGGTAATGTTTTTAAATCCTTTGACTTAGTTCATCAATTTCTAGAGCCTACTAGAATCACTTCCCACTCGGCCACCTGTCTTGATAATATTTTTTCAAATAAAGACCCTGTTTCAAAGTCTGTTATTACCAATCTTACGTCTGATCATTGTGGTTTGCTGATTGCTTTTGTTGATAACTCATTGATTGAACCAAAATATTTAACATATAGACCTATTACGAAGAGTCGAGAAGACATTTTTATGAATAAATTGGCTATAAAGGTAGCCACACTGCCACTCACACATTCCAGCCCGGACGATCAATATACTTATTTGTTTCATGTAATAAAAAATGAGTTCGAAAATACCTTCACAAAAAAGACAGTTAAATCTTCAAATAATAAAATGAAATTTGGTGACTGGGCTACAAAAGGTATATATAAAAGTAGAAATAAGATGTATGAATTATACGCACAAAAGAAATACAATCACAATAAGGACTTTCATGAGTATGTAAAGAAATATTCCAAGACTTTCAAAAAGATATGTAACCGCGCCAAATCGATACACATCCGAGACAAAATTGAAAAATCTAATAACAAAACAAAAACTACATGGAATATAATAAACCGTGAAACTGGTAAAGTCAAATCACAAAACACCACGTTCACAATAAATGTAGATAATCAAATTATTAATTCTGACCACGAAATAGCTAGCATATTTGAAGATTACTTTTCAAAAATACCTTTGATTACAACATCTCATTTAGATTCTTCTTCTCTTGAAGCAAGTTCCATCCTGAGGCATTGTGTGCCCGAGTGTAGCGAGACTTTCCAATTTACCCATGTCGTTCCTCAAAAAATCATTAAAATTTTTAAATCCCTAAAATTGAAAAATACAGGTGATTTATGGGATGTATCTGTGAAAATAGTTAAGAATATCATTGATATTATTGCCCCTTATCTCGCGCAAATTTTTAATAACTGTATAGATGAAAGTATTTTTCCTTATTTAATGAAATACAGTAAGATTATTCCGCTATTTAAATCAGGTGATAGAGAGGATCCTAGTAATTTTCGTCCAATTTCTATTTTACCAGCACTTAGTAAAATATTTGAAAAAATTATTTTGGAACAATTGATTAAGCATTTTAATTTAAATAATCTTTTCCATAGTGCGCAATATGGATTTACAAAGGGTCGTTCTACTACTGATGCTGGTGTAGCTCTGTTAAGGCACATATTTGATGCATGGGAGAGTTCACAAAATGCTGTTGGTATATTCTGTGACTTATCAAAGGCATTTGACTGCGTTGACCATCAGACGCTAATTTTAAAATTACAACACTATGGGGTTACAAATTCAGCTCTAAAGTTAATCACATCTTACTTAAGTTCTAGAACTCAAATAGTTGACATCAATGGAACAAAATCTTCAGGGTCTTATGTCAAAATGGGAGTTCCACAGGGTTCAATTCTAGGGCCTTTTTTATTTTTAATATACGTAAACGACTTGCCTTTCTTTGCTAAGGAATTTTGTGAGATTGTGTTGTTTGCAGATGATACTTCTTTAATTTTTAAATGTGATAGAAATAAAGTTAACTTTGACGACGTAAACAATGCGCTATCTCAAGTAATGAATTGGTTTACTGTGAACAATTTACAATTGAATGCAAAGAAAACTAAATGTATTAAATTTATTTTACCTAATGTTATGGAAGTGGATACAAACATTAAATTAAATGATCAGTCGCTAAATTTAATTCAATCCACCACGTTTTTAGGCATTACAATCGATGCGAAACTCCAGTGGAACCCTCACATCACAACACTTTGTAGTAGACTTAGCTCCGCGGCTTATGCTATTAGAAAAATAAGGCAATATACAGATATTGCCACGGCGCGCTTGGTTTACTTTAGTTACTTCCATAGTATTATGTCGTATGGTATTCTTCTGTGGGGTAAAGCAGCAGACATTGAAACAGTATTTATCTTGCAAAAACGTGCAATTAGAGCAATCTACTGCCTTGCTGCTCGAACATCTCTTAGAGACTTATTTAAAGAAATAGATATACTAACAGTGGCTTCTCAATATATTTATGCTTGCATAATTTTTGTACGTCAAAATTTAAATTCCTACTTAAGACACAGCGATGTACATGCATTAAATACAAGAAATAAAAATAAGTTGATCTTACCGTCTCTAAGACTGCATAAAGTTTTTAATACTTTTATGGGTCAAAGCATACTCTACTATAACAAGATTCCTAATAACATACTAGACTTGCCATTTGACAAATTTAAAATTCACATTAAGAAAATTCTAATGTCCAAAGGTTACTATACTATTAACGATTATATAAATGACAAAAATGCTTGGTTGTAACTTATAATGTCATATAGTTATTTCCACCAATAGCATTTCATTGATTTTGTGGTTGCTGGAAGATGTCATGCTCTCTATAAGTTTCTGCGGTGGTGGCGTCGTGTGCCGGGTCGCTCCGTTCCCTATGATATGGTTGAGCGGAGCGATGGCTGGCACATGCGTCATACTTGTGAACAGGTGCCACTAGTGGAAATGGTCATCTCTAAGCTTCCTTGATTTTGTAATAATTTACCTACATATTCATCAATAGTATAATTTTTGAGGGATTTTTGAGGTATATGGCATTATAGAATATTATATATAAAACAATACAATTATTATTGTAATGACGTGCTCAGACAAGTGTTTAAAATTAATGAAAGATGTTTAGCTTTATTAGGTCTTTGTATATTAATTGTTGACCTTTGTGTATTGTAATACCTATATTGTGTATTGTAATACCTATATTGTGATGGTGCATTGTCGGACAGCCTTTAAATACAGTAAATATTCTTATCATTAGGTACTTATTGGTACTTTAATATACCTTTTTTATACTCTGTGCGACACTGCGCTACTAAATACTATTACTGTGTAATTAAACATTGTAACTTAATGATTGAAAAGAGTGACTACACGAGTTTGTTGCCGGAATCTTCTCGGTAGTTCAACTTTTGGAACCGGTGTAAATTCAGACAGACTGACAGACAGACTGACTGACAGACTGACTGACAGACAGACTGACTGACGGACAGACAGACAGACTGACTGACGGACAGACGGACCGACGGACCGACGGACCGACAGACAGACCGATAGACAGACTGACATAACATTCTTAGCTTACGTAGATCCAGATAAGACAGAGAGACAAACATTATGAAATTGTTAGTTAGTTAATATTATTTTTATTTTTTTTGACTTAAGGGTTTTTTTGTTGACGATTCGAAAGTGCTTCTTGGGGGCCTAATTGAATAAAAATATTTTCATTTTCATTTTCATTTTCATTTTCATGGGTTGCTGAAAACTGACGGATCTAAAAATCAGTTATTCAATTCATTAATTAGTATCTTTATCTAGACACGTCTAGAACTGAAACACGATGAAAAGATTTTGCCTCGATACTCTTTATCTTCGAGAATAAGGTAAGTGGCCCCTGGTACTCGACATAAAAATAGACTATACCTGCCTTATTCTAGAATGTTAAACTGCAGTCCATACTACATGGCTATAAAAATATTCAACAAATTACCCCCTGAAATAAAATATCTACCAACATTTAAAGCATTTCAAAATAAATTGTTTTTATTCTGTAACTGACTATCTAACCGCCTAATAAACTTATTTACTTAGCTCTTTCTTAAATAAATATTGAATACAATTAATTAAATTATTTAATATAATTACTATAATTCAAATAATAATGATTCGAAACTAACACTTGATTTATAATTTAAATACTATTAAATAATTATAATATACTTAATATAGGTTATGTATGTTGATATGACAATTAAAGATTTTAAGTTATAATTTTAAATAAAATTTTAATTTTGTTATTTGTAATTCTTTGTTATTTATAATTGTATTGTTGTTTTTGTGTATTATATATTATTGTTGTTTAATTTTTATAAAAATAGGGAGCGCTCTATTAAATTGCTATGTCAGAAAAGGGCGACTGAGTATAAAGTGCCATTTTTATATTAAGATCTATATATGTACACTTGGTTTGCAATAAACGGTTTGTATTTGTATTTGTACGTGCTAGTACATTATTTCGGTAGTTTTGTTTCTGGTGCAATAAGCAAATTATAAACCGTATGTTACAGAATTTCATGGAGGATGGCTCCGCCAAGTACCTCCTCGATGCCCAGCCTGTCGATTCTGTATCAAAACTCGCACCTCACTTCGCAAGTCACTTCGAATTCAACTGTCAAATAGAGCAATTTTTCATACATTTTTTGCTCTATTTGACAGTTGAATTCGAAGTGACTTGCGAAGTGAGGTGCGAGATTCGTTACAGAATCGCACCCCTGGACAGATTGCAGCGTCGTGCTGTCCATATCGTTGGCGATGTAGAGGTCACGAACAACCTTGAGCCTCTACAATTGCGTCGAGACATCGCGTCGCTTAGTGCCTTCTAGCGGCTATATCACGGAGAGTGCTCTGAAGAGCTATTTGACCTTATCCTACCTTCCCCCTTCCTACTCAGGAGCACGCGTGCCGGTCTTCGGAGTCATCAATTCACTGTCTCCACCTCAACATCACGTACAAAGAAATTTATTAGCTCGTTTCTTTGTCGTACTTCCAGAGCTTGGAATTCTTTGCCAGCACATGTGTTCCTTCCTTCCTATAACATGGGTTCCTTCAAAAGAGGCGTGAAAAAGCACCTTTCGGGCCGCAAGGTGGAGGCAGCTAGAGCAGTGTCTGAAGAGCACTAGCTGTCTTCGCATATGGACTTTTCTTACCGCTTCACATCAGGTGGTGTTAAGTCATTTGTCGTGCTTTGTATAATAATAAAAAAACCAAATAAAATTTGCAGTTCTATTGCTGGGGGTCGATATCGTAGGAGGTAGGTTTGTACTCCAATCCAACTTACCGATCTTCTATAAGTTGGATTGGAGGAAGTGCTTGCAGTGGAAAATATGACTACGCCCTGCTGTCTACTAGTGAAACTGTTAATAAAATGAATGACTGTTGATATACTAACCCCTGAAGGTGTAGCAGTGTGGCTTCCTTTCGCTGGAGAGGATCATCTGCGCATCCTCCTGGTTGTATGCTGACGCGATGTAGTAGGACGTGCCCAAGCACTTGAACTCTGAAACCAACGGATGACCAGTGTTGAACATTTGCACAAAATCGACTGGTCTAGAATGCCGGCTTCAGTCAACAAAATTGATAATTAAACAGACGCCCTGATCTGCCTTCCCTACATGTAAAACTTATCGATTGATATTTCGAAAACAAAATCGTGGCGCAACCTGAACATTATTTATTTTGCGATAAATAGCGAATCTCAAACGATGAGCCGGGTGTAGATCAAGACCTTTGTCTACGAGACAAGTCATATGCTGAGCATTGATTAAGAGCGTGATCTAATGGCTTCCCACTTTCAAAAACATCTTATTCATTTGATAATTTCAGGACATTTCTATAAATTATTGCAGATAATGTTAGGTATATTAATTCATTTAAATGTTATGAAATTATCAAATGAATAAGATGTTTTGATAGTGGCAACCATTTGTCATATTGACGCCACAATTCTGTATAAAAAGAGTGTATAGTTAAAAAAAGTGGACATCCGTGGTCTTCTACATCGGTAGCTACGAACTCGAGACAAGAGAGTTTTATTGACTTAGTCAATCTTACCTGGACTAGTATACAACCCGAAAGGTATTTTCGCCTGCGTTGAGCGAATCTTGGCCTCGGAGGTGTCCATCTTCTTGTTGAGTTTGAGCAGCACCATGGACATGAGGGCCATGTCGGTGGCGAACAGCAGCCGCTTCAGGTCCTTAATGTGGGTGTCGATGAACGCAAACAACTTCTTCTCTGCCGTTTCCAGGATCTCGCGACGTTCAGTCTGGTGAAGAAGGCCATAGTTTTAAGATTCACCAATCCCACGGCGACCTTCTTTTCACGCTAACAAATGGCGCCAGTAATTGTCACCCATCGTTTCTAGACCTCGATCAAAACATGCTCCACTTTCTTTATCGACCCGCCGCACGGTCCGGTCACCCGTCATTTCCAAACCTCTATGAACGACTCTCACTTTAACTATCGACCGTCAGTAGGTACGATCACCCATCATTTTCAAACCTCTATCCAACTACGCTCCACTTTCCTTATCTACCGTCAGTACAGTTAACCGTCATTTCTAAATCTTTATGAGCGACCTTTCACTTTCAATATCGACCGTCAATACGGTCACCCATCACTCCCAAATCTCTATCAAACTAGGCCTCACTTTGTTTATCGACCATGGGTACGGTCACTATCATTTCCAAACCTCTATCAAACTACGCTCCGCTTTCATTATCTACCGTCAGTACGGTCACCCATCATTTCTATTCAAACCTCTATTGAATATTTTTTTCCTTTCATTACTGGGCATGCAAATACCTTTCCACCTCGTAATGACTACAAGAAAAGTTGACAATAACAGTTCAATACCTAATTACCTACGGGTTTTGATTATGCCGGTGATGTTAAATAATCATCAAAATCTAGGTGGTAGCCCCGTATATAGGGTCGTCTGGGTAGGTACCACCGCCTTTCTTATTTCAGCCGTGAAACAGTTCACTGTGTTTCGGATTGAAGGGAAAGGTAGCCAGTGTAATTACTGGGTATGACAGCATTTCATCTTAGGCCTCAGGATGACAACGCACCTGCAATATCAAGTGATTTTTCCTTGTTATTGCAGGTGTCTATAGGCGGCGGTAACCACTTTGAACCGTCAGCTTGTTTGTCATCTAGTTGTATAAAAAAAAACATCGTCTCACCGGGTTGTGAGGCTCCTTGATCCTGCCGGTGGTGTAGCTGCGGTACTTCTGCAACAACTCGAACTTCTCGTCCGCGTAGCTGTGCCGCGGGTCAATCTCCTTCGTGCTCGGCATGTTGTACGGTTTCTGGACATAATATTATTACAGAATTTAGAATTTAATCATAAAAAAATAAACTATGGCCTAAGACGAAAAATATCCCGATTAAAAAGTCATGACTTTCACAAAAAGTCCATCTGAGTCCATGTCGTCACCTGGATTTTGGAAGGTTGCGGGCTCGCGGTCAGGACAAGATTTTTTCTGGCGTGGATATATTTCTTCGCAGCATATTCTCGGAATAGCGAATTGAAGAGTCTCGTCTTGAGACACTGTATCATTGGACAGTGTATCAACTATCCGGCCTTGGTAGACGAGAGTCTTCATCTCGTGTGTGTTGCCAGTAGGGTATGAACATCGGTATTCGGTAGGTACTACCAAATGTGGTCCATGGTACCACCGAAAAACCAGTATTATCGGACTATATTGAAATCGTTAGTATCGATCGTTTGGTATTTTGCATAATAAGTTTCACTAGTTACAGACACATAAAAGAGCTGATGAAATGTAATGATTAAGTTAGGAGTTTACAAAGTTTGAATAGGTTTACAAATATAAAGCCTATTTAGATTATATATTAAATGGTCTAAAAGTAATTTGAGACCTTGCGAAGAATTTAAGATACCTACTTTTTGGACCGATAACTAAGATCCATTCGGGCGGAGTTGCAGCCAAAAGCAAGTAAGACATAAATAAAGACGAGCAGAAGATTCTCCCAACTCCCAATGTTCCTAGTCCTCGGTAGCTCAGAAGCTAGAGTAGAAATCTTAGAATAGAAACTTTAACTTAAGTAGGATACTTACAGTTTCCACGGTAGGAAATGACAATCGGGCGAGCTGAAACATATTAAATATAAATTAGTTCCGTGTGAATCTGAAGCAAATATCATCTGATTATTTAGCTATCAATATTGAGTAGGCATTTGTGTGTTTTTCCGATACGATGCTTAATTAAAAATGGTTGTCATAATAAAACTTACCAGTTGGAAGGAGGAGACATCGCTGCTAGCTCTTGCTAACTGCACTGATAGTAAAATCTGCAAAACAAAATTAAATATGTTCTAAAGTTAAAAACAAATCAAAACATAGCTACACTACAATTGGCATATTATTATTATGGAGACACGGGGAGAATAAACGGCATAGTAGCAAGTAAAGTACTAACTAAAATTGATAGAGCACTCGACGCTGGTAGATAGGAGTCAGTTCACTCTACCGTTTAGTACCCGTGGATGTATTATGTGCCCGTGGACAGTAATGCTTTTAATATGTTTGGGTCAGCGCACACGCCGATTTCATTCCGGCGATCATCCAATAGTCGATTTGGCGCCAGAAAACTCAGCCTCAATAAGCTGTCTAAAGGCTGCTTGTCCACGGTGGACAGAACCCTTTATCCAGCTAAAACATACAATTGCTGCTGCTGTTCAGATTCCATATTAAAATATGTAAGATTTTGTTCATTTCTGTCTCTAGAAAAATATCTGAACTAGTAAAATTCATGGCCAGGTGGCAAGGACTCGACTCGAAATGTTTCAAATTCGGGTGCCTGCTCTAGCCATCTGAGCTACCGAGGACTTGGGATGACCCTATGAATTTCTTCTAGTCTATATAGTTTCGAGAAAGAGGTAAATCGATGAATCCAACTCGGATGGGCAGCGTTCGGGAAATTGCGTAAGATCTTCTCGTCCAAAATTCCTCAGTGCTTGAAGTCGAAAGTCTTCGACCAGTTTGTGTTGCCAGTGATGACATACGGCTGTGTCGCTTACTTGTGGGGGCTTCTGAACAAGTTGCAGTCACACATCGAGCTTATAGGTGTTTCTCTACGAGATAGAATCAGAAATGAGGACATCCGTAAGAGAATCAATTAACAGATACAGCTCATAGGATTATAGCAACGTGAAGTGGCAGTGGACAGGGCACATAGAACGCAGAACAGACGGCTGGTGGGGCGTTAAAAGTTCTAGAATGGCGAGCACGTACCGGAAAGCGCAAAGTAGGACAGCCTCCCACTAGATGGACAGACAACCCGGTCAGGGTCGCGGGGAGCCGTTGGATGCAGGCTGCGGAGGCCATTGTTCAGCAGTGGACATCATAGGCTGGTATGATGGTCTGTATAATTTGCGTTATAAGCTAACGTCTAACCTAACATGTCGAAAATATTCTACACACAATTATTCTATTTCTGTTTCTTTCTTGCAGTGAGCTATGCAGTTCTGTGGATTGCCTATTCCCCTGATGGATGCATTAGTATGCATTTTGATGATTCTTTGACACATTCATTCACTATACTGCAGTACTTATGCTATAATGCCGTTAACCTATCGGCTGCGACGCGATTTCAATTACGACATTCACACATCAGGGAATGTTATAATTGAAATTAAGGATGACATTCACACGTCAGTGAATGTCATATAATATAACAATGTGACTGTGTCATATGCCTTATTAAGTTCATATCAATAAAGTTAGGCACCCCGCACGTCGGTTAGCGGCAGCTTAAAGTAGGTACGACAGTATAGCCCTTCAATTAAGTCACTTACTATACATGCTCCTAATAGTAAATGTTTATTGTCCATCGAGTTCTCTGATGATGGCTGCCGCGGGCCGACTGGAATTTGTGTAGGTTTTGAATTTTAATTGGTTCAATCGTTATGAAGTGCAGCTTCGTTAGAGCCATTTGCTAAACTACCAACGCGATAAAGTTTATTTTTTTATTTTACAAAACCTATTTCGGTTAATTAAGCTTATCTGTGTGAGGTTAGAGGTACTTGTATCGTAACCACATCTTTCAACTAACTGTTCTAACTCCCAAGCGTTAAAGTCGGTAATTACTCATGGATGCAAATATCGACAAGCATGCAAACAAACATGCAAGTCGCTTATCTTGGGTGGGTTGGTTACGGATAGGGCGACAGAAGATCGATATCGATATCGATATCGTGATCGTCCAACGTGCGTGCGCGCATCTCTTCGCGCCTTCAGTTCGTGTTCATATACTAGAAGCGGCGTTTGCTTTTTGTCTTATTAAAAAAGACCTTTTAATTACGAATGTGGCGTGCTTATGATTTCCTATCAACTGAAAAGTATTGTGTTGTGATATAGTGTAAATGCACTAGAAGCTGAGTGTGAAGAATCGCTGGGGAGAAAAGGTAAGGCGGCTACTATTGTCCTTATTATTTTCTGTGTCTAATTGCCTTCTATAAACGCTTGGTCAATTTCTTCAATTTTCCATCCCCTAATGCAGCGGATACAGCCGGTCTCGCTACATTGTTTTGGTGCCGAAACCCGGGACTACTTTCAGAAGTAATCATAAAATAATTTCCAAAAACATTTCATTAAATTTCGTACTTTGTTCTTATGGTCGATCCCATAGTCACCATATTTAATCGTTTAAAATCTCGTTATTTAATGAATATTTCTCCAAAGTGTATGAACAACACGTCGGATTACATTATTTCACATAAGTTTATCTATTTATTTTTATTTGAAATCATATTCTGGTGAAGAAAATAAAACAAACATTAATTCCGAATTCGTCAACCGAGTGAGATACTTGCCGGCCATAATCATTATTGGAGGTCGACATATCTTACTTTGAAAATATCATTTCGTTGTTTGCTTATTGCTTCATCTCGCCCATTCATAAATAGCGTTTTACAACGTAAATCGATCGGTAGTGATTTGTATTAACATATTAATTATATACAGAATTGTTGTTTCGTATGATGTTAGTACATGTAAATTAATCGATTTGTTCAGTACATTGTATTATCACGTACATTTCACCGTCACAATAATTAATGTTTTGTTTCTTTAATTACATAACTATTCGCATTTGAAAATACAAATCACATTCGTTCATTATTTCTATTGTGTTCGTACTACGAAACAATTCTGATCTATTTAAACGTAATTGTCATTTATACAAAAACATCGAAGTCATTACTAGGTACTATATTTCGTATAATCAATTCAAGTTATTCACTATTTTCTTCAAGAAAAATATCACTCGAATTGAGGGTATCTGTATAATCATTTTACAAACATACGGTTTAGTCCGTGACGTTGGCCAACCTGCGACACGAAGTTGTGTCGGGTGCTTAGTGTTGTTACACAACTATCGACTTTAAATATCGAATATATCGACTTTAATTCAAAACTTTAATTCGAATATTTTATTTCGAATTTTCATTAAGAAATGGCTTTTGCTACGAAGCGTAATAAGAGAATGAGTAAATCTAAGTCTATTGAACCAACTGGTCTTACTTACGCGGACTTGCCCGTTTTACGACGAAAGCGGACTTTAGCATTGAATCGATTGCGGAAAACTTTAGAAGTTGCACAGATTGTTCAATCGGATACTTCTCGCTTAGACGAATTTGTCGTGCATTTTTCTGCGATACAGAAACATGTTAATAATTTTGAAGAAGCACATTTAGACATTTTAAGTATCGTTGACGACTCTGATGTCGAGGTTGAGGATAACATACGTTCCGAGTTTGATGATATTCATTTTCAGGTGCTTGCTATGCATCGTAAGCTTGTTCCTTCTGAGATATTACCTTCTGTGCGTACAAAACCATCTATTTCTGGTATTAGACTTCCGAAAGTTGAGCTACCGCGTTTTTCAGGCTGTATAAAGGATTTTAATATGTTTTTTGATGCATTTAATTCGCTGATTCATTTAAATGAATCATTATCGGACTCGGATCGGATGCAATATCTTCGAGCGAGTTTATTCGGAGATGCATTGGGACTTATAAGAACCTTTCCCAGCCAAGGCCAATACTATCAGGAAGCCTACAATACCTTAGTATCTCGTTATCGTGATAAACGTGAACTTGCTTTTACATGCTGGCGAGAAATGCAAAACATTAACTTGAAAATAAGCTCACCAACCGAATTCAGACGCGCGTTGGATCTTTTCAATGAAAATTTATTAATTTTAAATAGTCTAAAACTACCAACGAATCATTGGGACTTTGTCTTATGTTATCATTTGCTATCCAAGTTGGATTCGAAAACGCGTTGTGCCTTTGAAAAAGCGCACCCCACACCAGAGCTGCCTAGTTATAGTAAGCTCAAGGAATTTCTTGAAGCACAGTGTGACGCACTCGTTAGAGATAATTATTTTTCAAGTAATCGTGAGAGTCATGCGCCTACCAATAGTAGTAATAAAAATTATGTAAAATCTACCCAGAACAACAAGAAAATGACTTCTTCATTGTTATCGAATTCGGAGAAGGCAGCAAATCGACCGCAAATTAGTAAACTTCCTACTTCTGCGCCTAAAACGGTTACGGGAATGACTTTTAAGTGCCCTGCGTGTTCAGAGCTTCATTCGATTTCGCATTGCAAGTTATTTTTGGAAAAATCGGTAGAAGCGAGACGTGAATTCGCAAGAAAGAATCGATGGTGCTTCAATTGCTTGAAGCCTTCACACGTCATTCGCGACTGTAAATCGGTATTTACGTGTCAGAAATGCCGTCAAAGGCATCACACTCTTCTCCATCAGGACAACGATGCGAATTTGTCTGATCAGACACCTCCGGCTAGTGAACCCACTCGTGTGCTGACGAGTGTGAGTGATAATTCGATTGTGCTTCTATCTACTGCTGTTATACAAATTCGTGATTCGTCGGGCATCTACCACTCTTTCCGTTGTGTAATCGACTCTGGTAGTCAAGCTCATTTCATTTCAGAACGTGCAGTAGCTCGACTCGGACTTGATAAACGTATGACTTCACGCCAAGTTCATGGCGTAGGCCAATCGTCAGCCCACATCTCTGGAGCTGTCCAATGTCAGATAGGTATCGACGGTCAAGTAGCTTTCAACGTGAACGCACTGGTAATACCTACCATTTGCGGAAATATACCTAGTGTCCAGCTTGACAAGTCTTCTTGGTATCATATTCGTGGTCTCAATCTTGCTGATCCGGATTGTGACCAACCTGGTCCAATCGATCTCCTTCTGGGTGCGCAGATCTTCCCTTCTATTATCTTACCTGGAAGTGTGAGTGGAGGACCAAACCAACCCTCGGCGTTGAATTCAGTGTTCGGCTGGCTTCTTATAGGAAGTGCCGACGAAGGTCGGGTCGGGCGCAAAATCAACTCTTTCTTCGTGACAGATGACCAGCTTGTTCAGGAAGTCAAAAAGTTTTGGGACTTGGATAATCTTCCGTATAAGGCTAGGTTAAGCACGGCAGATGAACGTTGTGAACGGATTTATAGCGAAACAACTACTCGTGACACTACTGGACTCTATAGCGTCGCTTTGCCTTTCATAGAGGATAAAGAACCGACATTCCCTGGTTCGCGACAGTCAGCTCTTAGGCGTTTTCATGTATTGGAACGTAAACTTTTATCCAACCCGGTTCTAAAAGAACAATATTCGAACTTCATGACTGAATATCTTCAGTGTGGACATATGACTCCTGTGCCCACACGAGACCTGCATAAAGGAAAGTATTACATCCCGCATTTTTGTGTACTGCGCCCCGAGAGCAGTAGTACGAAGTTACGCGCTGTCTTTGATGCGTCAAATCGTGATGCCATCACAGGGAAATCGTTAAACGAAACCTTATTAATCGGTCCAAAGTTACAAACTAACATACTGGAAATCCTACTGAGATTTCGCGTTCATTCTATTGTATTTTCAGCGGACGTGTGCAAGATGTACCGCCAAATTCTTGTACATGAAGAGCATCGTGATTATCAAAGAATCTTCTGGAGGTTTAATCCATCTGATCCTATTTTAGAGTACAGACTGAATACTGTCACGTATGGCGTCTCTTCGTCTCCCTTTCAGGCTTGTCGTACCGTCAAACAACTCGCTGATGATGAAGGTCAGAACCTTCTCCTCGGTCAATCGGTTTTAAATAGTGACGTGTACATCGATGACATCGTGACAGGCTGTTCAGACCTTAGTCAAGCTATTCAAACCAAATCAGAGGTCACAGAACTTCTTAAGAAAGGTCACATGGAGCTTAGGAAGTGGGCTAGTAATGACCCGAGGTTGCTAGCTGACCTGCCTCGAGAACATTGTCTAACCGATTATGTGTCAATGGATATTGAATCGTCAAATACTCTCAAAATATTAGGTTTGGGATGGGAACCTAGTTCCGATATTTTCAAATTTGAAGTAAAGCCTCAAAATCATGTTTGTACCAAACGCACTATTCTAAGTGAACTTGCCAGAATTTACGACCCGTGCGGTTTTCTGTCTCCCATAACTTTTTTCGCAAAATTCTTGGTGCAAAGGTTGTGGGTTTTAGGCGTTTCTTGGGACGAAGATCCTCCAGAGGATATTAAACAACAATGGAGTCGTTACACTAATGAATTGCACTTTATCCGTAAGCTCAAAATTCCGCGTCATCTATCAGTTCCTAAAATCAAATCGTGCGAAATACATGGTTTCGCAGATAGTTCTCAACGGGGTTTTGCAGCTGTAGTGTTTCTGCGAGTTCTCGATATGTATGATAGCATTAAAGTTTCTTTTGTGTTATCAAAAGCTAGGGTGGCACCTATTAAGGTCGTCTCTCTGCCAAGACTTGAGCTTTGTAGTTGCGTGCTGCTCGCAGACTTGCTTAAATTCGTTAGTGAGGTTTATCAATCTCGACTTCCTATTTCAGCTACGTATGCGTGGTCAGATTCCACCGTTGCGCTTTCATGGATTCGATCGCAATCTTCCCGTTGGAAGACATTCGTAGCCAATCGTGTTAGCCATATCCAGGATGCCGTTCCAGATGCAAAATGGCGTCATGTAAAATCGGAGGACAACTTCGCAGACATCGCTTCCCGAGGACAGACTCCGGCAGACCTTGTTAATAATCTATTATGGTGGGCGGGGCCCTCTTGGCTCTCACAGGATGTGCAGGCTTGGCCTTGTTCAGCTACAAATCCTCCGGATGACGAACTTCGTGCTGAGGAGAAGATACAGGTTCTCGTCGAAAGTGACACTCCTGTACATCCTATCGATTGTTTGATAAATCGCTATTCGTCAATCCGTAAAATACAACGTATCGTAGGTTTATGGCTTCGCTATATTGACAATCTCCGTCGTACTCTGAACCGCCGTTCTGACTTTCCATTAAATCTCGCAGAACTTCATAACGCGTTATTATTAATAGTAAAACGTACTCAGTTCCTTTACTATAGTGAAGATATCAAACGTTTGAGTGAAGGCAAGCTTCTGTCAAAACAAATGAGAAAGCTTTCTCCGTTTGTCGACAATCAAGGCGTACTCAGGGTGGGCGGTAGGTTGGCAAGGTCCGGACTGGAATACAGTCATAAACATCCCGCCTTGCTCCCAAGACAGGCCCAACTAACATACATGATCATAGATGCTTTCCATCGTGAAAATTGTCACCCTGGAATAAATACTTTGCATTATTTAATTAGTCAACAATTTTGGATTTTATCGGCTAAACGTGCCATTCGACATTGCGTTTCAAAATGTTTGAAATGTTTCAAAACAAACCCGACTCCCCTCGAACCGTTTATGAGTGATTTGCCTGCCGTTCGTGTAAACCAGATAAAACCCTTTAGTATCGTGGGTGTTGATTATGGAGGTCCATTCCGAATCAAATCAGGCAAATATCGTGGCGCGAAGATTACGAAAGCTTACCTTTGCCTTTTCGTTTGTTTTGCGACCAAAGCGGTTCACTTAGAGGTAGCTACTGATCTGACATCAGAGTCATTCATCGCTGCCCTTCGACGCTTCGTTGGTCGCCGTGGCCGAGTTCAAACAATTTTCTCTGATCGAGGTACTAATTTCGTTGGTGCGCAACGAGAACTCGCCTCGTATATGCAAAGTGCGTGTCATACAGAAAATATTGAATTCAAATTTAATCCGCCGGCCAGTCCGAATTTTGGAGGCGTATGGGAGATTCAAGTTAAAGCTACGAAATCGACCTTATATCGTGTAGTCAATAACCAATCGCTTACGTTAGAAGAACTCTTTACGTTATTTATTCAAATTGAAGCTATGCTCAATTCGAGGCCCCTTTATAGCATTAGTTCTTGTCCAGATGACATGTCGGTACTAACACCCGGACATTTTTTAACGCTAGAACCCCTGACCGCTGTTCCCGATCAGGATCTATCTTCCGTAAACATTACTCGCTTAAGAAGGTGGCAGCTCATCCAGAGATTCCAGCAGGATTTCTGGAGGCGCTGGCGAAATGAGTACCTTCAATCTTTAATGCAAAGGGCCAAATGGACTAAGCATTCGAAGCCACTGGACATCGGTTCCGTGGTGATTATCAAATCTGATAGTCCACCTCTTCATTGGCCTATAGCTCGTGTAGAGGACCTGTATAGTGGTCCAGATGGAGTAATTCGCATCGCGAAGTTACGTTTACCGAATAATTCATTCTTAACTCGACCGTTGACAAAGATATGTCCTTTGCCAAATCAAACCGATTAGATATGTCAAAACATTATTTCTTCACCATTTAAGTTAGTTATTTTTAAGATAATTTCATATAGTCATACATCGTTGTTCATACACTAGGCTATTACTATTAAATCGTTAATCTTAATTATTTTCCAAGTATACTTCACTTTATACCGTTAGAATGCCTTATGCATTATAATAATTTAGTTTCACGCCGCAATTCCATTATCAAATTTTGGAAAAATACAACTTTATAGTGTATTTTGGTGGGCGGTATGTATCGTAACCACATCTTTCAACTAACTGTTCTAACTCCCAAGCGTTAAAGTCGGTAATTACTCATGGATGCAAATATCGACAAGCATGCAAACAAACATGCAAGTCGCTTATCTTGGGTGGGTTGGTTACGGATAGGGCGACAGAAGATCGATATCGATATCGATATCGTGATCGTCCAACGTGCGTGCGCGCATCTCTTCGCGCCTTCAGTTCGTGTTCATATACTAGAAGCGGCGTTTGCTTTTTGTCTTATTAAAAAAGACCTTTTAATTACGAATGTGGCGTGCTTATGATTTCCTATCAACTGAAAAGTATTGTGTTGTGATATAGTGTAAATGCACTAGAAGCTGAGTGTGAAGAATCGCTGGGGAGAAAAGGTAAGGCGGCTACTATTGTCCTTATTATTTTCTGTGTCTAATTGCCTTCTATAAACGCTTGGTCAATTTCTTCAATTTTCCATCCCCTAATGCAGCGGATACAGCCGGTCTCGCTACAGTACTTCACTTATGATTATGATGCTTAGGCCATGCAATAGGAGTGGAGAGATTATTCGCTGCGGGCCTACGGGGCTCTTCGGATCCAATATATCTACTAACGCGTTCCGGGTCAACACCGGGTCACACACACATCAACATGGGGCTGCTGCGTTTCTGTAGCGCATCTGGTACGTTCGCAGAGGCGCGCATAGACTGTTTATAATTAAAGCGATAATTCGTAAAGATCCCTGATGCGTCGAGTGCGTGGCAGCCGCAACAACATCCTGAAAATGATAGGGGGATAGGCCCCTATCCCTGACAGCCCCTTCATTATTCATGGTTATGGGCTGCTTAATTTTATTTAATACCTATGCATACTTTTATTGATAGGGGTATCCCTATCAATAAAAGTATGGTATTAATAAAATTTATAATAATTGCAATGAATAAGTACTCCTAGGTTAAGATGTACTAGCAAGTGGGTCGTTGTTACTTAGACAAATAAATTAATAATAATAATAGGAATCCTGACGTCATTTTTTACTGCAATAGAATTAGATTGCCATTAGTTTGATTACTTTATTGCTCATATTCTGGATAAAATGTTTGCCACGTGGTTACAATATATTTAGCCGAAGACCGATTAGAAGACCGGCTTCATCAACAAAGATAACGAACGCTGACACTGACGAGTAGAATACGGAAGGATCAATGAAGTCAAACCTATTGTGTTCTGTGGTCAATAACCGCCCCTTCTTACATTTTTTTTTTTTTTATACAGAGCACGACAAATGACTCAACACCACCTGATGTGAAGCGGTAAGAAGAGTCCATATGCGAAGACAGCTAGTGCAGTTCAGACACTGCTCTAGCCGCCTCCACCTTGCCGGCCCGAAAGGTGCTTTTTCACGCCTCTTTTGAAGGAACCCATGTTATACGAAGGAGGGAACACATGTGCTGGCAAAGAATTCCAAGTTCTGGAAGTTCGACAAAGAAAACTAAATTTCATTGTACGTGATGTTGAGGTGGAGACAGTGAATTGATGACTCCGAAGACCGGCTCGCGTGCTCCTGAGTAGGAAGGGGAAGGTGGGATAAGGTCAAATAACTCCTCAGAACACTCTCCGTGATATAGCCGATAGAAGGCGCTAAGCGACGCAATGTCTCGACGCAATTGCAGAGGCTCAAGGTTGTTGGTGACCTCTACATCGCCAATGATACGGACAGCACGACGCTGCAATATGTCCAGGGCATCGAGAAGGTACTTGGCGGAGCCATCCCACAAGTGCGAGCAATATTCCACGCAAGACCGGACCTGAGTTTTATAGAGCAGGCATAATTGGTCAGGCGTGAAAAATCGACGCACCTTGTTCAGGACACCGAGCTTCCGTGAGGCTGTTTTGATCACGGTTTCGATGTAGTTTCTAGAATTCAGATCGCAACATATCTCCATGCCTAGCAAATTTACGGAGCCCTGTGCCGAAAGAGTCATGCCCTGAAGAGACGGAAGGGGAAGGAACGGCGACATTTTAGCTGTAAACGCGCACACCTGTGTTTTCTTAGCATTGAACTCAACAAGATTGTTAGATCCCCGTTCAGATACGAGGTTCAACACCCTGTCGAGCTCAATGGCAAGATTCTCTCTCTCCCTCTCGGTTTCAGCGCGCCCAGCCCCTGGGCGACCGTAATATCCCCCATGCACTGTACTGTCATCTGCATAGCAATGAATGTTTCCTAACGGAATCATGTCATTGATATGAAGAAGAAAGAGTGTGGGGGATAGAACAGAGCCTTGTGGTACACCAGCATTCACTGACATGAACTGCGAAGCGCATCCATCTGCGAGGACACGGATTCTTCGCTCATGCAGGAAGCCGGCGATCCAGTTACAGAGCTGAGCGGGCAGACCGTATGCCGGGAGCTTGGAGAGAAGAGCCTTGTGCCAGACCCGATCGAACGCTTTGGCAATGTCAAGGCTAACTGACAGTGACTCACCACGTTTGTCAATAGCTTCACCCCAGACATGCATTAAGTACGCTAGAAGATCACCCGTTGACCGGTTCGGCCGAAACCCGTACTGTCGATCATTAATTAATGAGTGATCTTCTAGGTATCGGATCAGCTGGTGGTTTAAGATCCGTTCCATGACCTTGCAAAGAACTGAGGTGACAGCTATCGGGCGGTAGTTAGCTGGGTCTGATCGGTCTCCCTTTTTGGGGACCGGTTGCACATTGGCCTCTCTCCAAGATTCCGGCACACACCCAGAAGAGAGAGAAAGACGGTATAGCCGCGTTAAGACAGGAGACAACTCCGCTGCGCAGTTTTTCAGTACTATCGCTGGAATGCCATCAGGTCCACTAGCTTTCCGGACGTCGATTGACTGAAGCTCCGCACGTACATCACATTGCCTAATACGAATATCGGGCATTGTGTGGCCACAGTGGGAGAGTGTTGCTGGCTGTAAGTTGCAGTCATCGATTCGGGAGTGAGCAGCAAAGAGTTTTACCAAGAGATCGGCTTTCTCTTGCGGCTTGTGAGCTAGCGAGCCGTCAGAACATCTCAACGGGGGCAGCGAGGGTTGACAGAAGTTGGATTGCACGGCTTTGGCCAGACGCCAGTAGCTACGGCTTCCCGTAGGATGCGTAAGAAGTTCTTGGCCAACTCGTGCAACGCGCTGTGCATCCGCTCTGATGAAGGCCCTTTTGCAGGACTTGGTGGCGTTGTTATAGGCTGCTTTCAGTGAGTCAATGTTGGGATCCCCGCAAGCTCGGCCCCTGATCCAAGCGCGGTATGCCGACTGTCTGTTTTCAACAGCTAAGGCACAATCGCGGTTAAACCAGAGGTTACGCCTACCCCTACTGATGAGATCGGAGTGAGGGATATAGTACTCCATCCCTAACATGATCTCATCAGCAACAGCAGTAGCGCTAGCGTTCGGGTCCAGCTCACTGAAACAGCGCTGCCTCCAAGGGACAGATGCGAAGTAATCCCGCATACCGTCCCAATCTGCTGACGCATAGTGCCAGATGCGGCGTTTGGCAACCATAGGTACCGGTGGCGACGCCCGTGGCACCCCAGCGGATATCAGGCAGTGATCCGATGTTCCCAAAGGAGCACGAACCTCTAGCCGATATCCGTCCGGGCGAGTCGTCAGCAGAAGGTCCAACAATGAGGGCGCGTGACCGACAATGTCTGGAATCCTGGTGGACTGGTTTACCAGTTGGGTCAGGTCATGCGTGAGAGCGAAAGCGTGGGCAGTTCTACCAGCATGGACAGTTTTAGAGGAACTTAACCACGACTCGTGGTGAGCATTGATGTCCCCTAAAAACACCAATTCCGCGGTTGGAAACTGCTCCTGCGCAACATCTGCCACCCGACTAAGATGTTCGAAAAGTCGAGTTGTCTCCATGTCACCGCTGTGGAATCTATACAGGCACACGTAGATACGGCAATGTGTGCCCAGGTCCACATGCACCCCAAGAATAGAGTAGGAAGGGTCCTCCAAACAGCGCAGACGGCGACAGCAAACATCACGATATTCGCAAGAGACGAAACCTCAGTCGCATACCGATAAGATACTATTGTTCCCCACTCGAGATTCGTACATTACGGTACTGAAAACAAAGAAATTTACAATTACAATTTAATATTAGACTGCTGTTCCGTCGCCATCTTGCCAAGATTTGAAATTCGAAGGAGACGCGACACGCCGGCGACCGACATGGCGAGTATCGCCTGTGACGGGGGACACGGTTTATAATAAAAAAGCCCACGCGTCAGCAAAAAAAAAAAATATATATTTAAAAGAAAAAATATTTTTTCTAAAAAAAAGTTGGGTCGTGGGAGTTATGCCCGCTTAATTTGTGCCTCGCAGATCGGTACTTCCCTATTCCCTGGTGTTGTTCGGCGAGGGCACGCACGACGGGTAGGTAGGCAGAGGTGTGGCTGCGTTGGGGAAGATGTTCAGCTCGATGGCTGTGTGTGGTGCACCGACGTAGGTTACGACGACCTTCCTCGAAGAACGTAGGTAGTAGGGTCTTCGGGTTTGACTCCGTACGTAGAACGTAACTCCGGACGTCGAATGTAACTCCGTACGTCGAACCCTGGAATTCACCATCGTGCGGATTAGGTGTTGTCCACCACTAGACGTTATGCGGCCATGAAGCAGAAGGCAAAAAGGGATGACCGATAATAGTGGTGAAGTGGCTCTTAGGAATCAGACAGGAATTCACAGGAGAAATTAACTAATTCAAAATAATAATTTTAAAATAAAAAGTTAAACACTAATTTAAAGCCAAATGTAATTAATAGAAATAATTTTGAAAAATATTTAAGTTAGGCGGTAAGACAAAATATAAAAATCTACCCTATAAAATTTGCTGGCAAAAATAATTTTGCCAAGGAACTATTTTATTAAATATGGTATTACTGATACGTAATATAATAATAATCAACTACTACAATTGATATTTACGAAAACATATTGCTACATATAAAATATATTACTACAAAACAAGCTACGCACCAGCGGAATAAAATCTGTTCAACACTTACCCAATTGGGGAGAAAGTAACACACTAAGTTTAATGTACGTTTAAGATGTACTTTGGATATTTAAAAAAAAACAGAAAATAACTATATCAGATAGAAAGATTTGACGATATAAAGTCTCACACAGAGAACGTCTTTGCCTATAGCTATCTGTTGTTGGTCTGTCGCTCTCAGCGGACCGAGTGGCCGAGCGAGCTCCACGCAAACCGGCTTGCAAACAATAGCGACGAGTATTAAGTACAAGAAGTCACACATCAAGTTTGACAATTATATTCGTATTTAATTTTTGTTAAGGATTTGTAAATATTATGTTTTCGTTTATTATTATAATAGTGATTTAATAGCTACGTTAGTTAATGTTTATTTTCAATATTTATGTATTTAATTTTATTAATAAAGTAGAAATGTTTGTAAAATTGTATATAATGTTAATGAAATTGTCAATAAGTTTAGTTTTTAAATATATATTAGGCATTTATGTACGTGCAACGTTACATTACCCCCTCGCGTCACCAAGGATTTTATTCCTGTGAATAAAATCCGTATATAACTTATAATAGTAACTGTTTGTATTTACACATTCAAAATCAAATCTTTCAATACTATCATACATCACGCAATCACAAGAGCAGCAATAAAAAACATAGGTTTTATTGTCGCGAGCTAACAACATAGGGTACCTGTTAATATGAACCGGAAACCTGTACAAACAAAGTTAATTAAGATGTAAAGACGCAAACGACGATAATTTGTAATTTGCATAACTACGCTTTACGTAACCCTAATATTCAATATGGGCGATCATTAAATGTAATTAATATATATAATCCAAATTCATAACAATATATACTTACTGTGTTAACTTACTAGAACCTATCATCTTTATATCTTTTATGTGCCAAGTGCCTAAGTCTTTACCTGACATATCCTCTAATACATACACAAGAGGTGACTTTTTAACTGTGACACGACACTTAATAAATTTCGGTGCCAGTTTTTTACTGAAATTCTTATCTTTATCGCTTAGGACGTAGGCGCGTTTCATAACGATATCACCCACATTGAATTCTGCCGACTTACGGCGTAAATTATAATGAGTTGTATTTTTAATATGAGCATGGTATAGCTTTGCCTGAACCTCATCGAAAATTTGTGCTAGACAACCTAAATTTTCAGCATAATCTTCTCGTGGCAAAAACAAGACCTCTGTGCCTAAATCCGTATCCGTATAATGAGTACCACACGTAACTAGCTCTCTACCATAGACCAAAAAGGAGGGAGTAAAACCAGTTGCCTCATTCACCGAGTTGTTGATGGCAAACTGCACCTTTGGGATGTAAATGTCCCAAGTCCTGTGGTCGTTATCAACATAAGTCGATAAACAGGTGATTATAGTCCTGTTATATCGTTCGACGGTGTTGATTTGCGGCGTATATTTAGGTGTGAAGTATATGTTAGGGATATTGTACTTTTTGAATAAGGCTTCGGTATTACGACTTATAAATTGTGATCCATTATCCAGAAAAATAGTCTGTGGGATGCCATGAACGAGGAAAACCGCGTCTTCAAGAATTTTTATAATTGCTTCTGAAGTTGCTTTTCTAATAGCATAAACAAGACAGAATTTCGAAAAACAGCAAGTGACAACAAAGATATAACTATTCTGTTTACGACTTGTAGGTAAGGGACCCATAAGATCTATCGAAATCATTTGGAAGGGACGTGAGCATTGTTTTGGTCTTCCCATTACACCTAACGTTTGGTGGTTGGGTGTCTTATATTCTAGACATTTAAGACATGACCCTACAAACTTGACGACGTCCTTGTGCATACCAGGCCAATAGTAGCGCAGGGTGAGGCGGCTATAGGTCTTAAAAACGCCCAAGTGACCAGAGGTCGGCTCAGAGTGGTTTTCGATTAAAATTTGTTCTCGTGATTCTAATGGGACCACTACTTTCCATGAAAATTCCTTATTGATGACATATTTACTTTTACACAATCTATATAAAATATTATTATTTATTTGAAAATTTGGAAAATTTTGCGGTCTGTTAATACAACCATTATAAATAGATTTGTACCATTCGTCTTTAGTGTCCTCTATATTGGAAGAACAAATGGCACCAAGTGGAACAGCTCTAGAAAGCGCATCGGGGATGACGTTGTCAACACCACGGCGATGTTTGATGATGAAATCGAATGCCGACAAACGAACTCCCCAACGGGCCAGTCTACCAGTGGGGTTATTCAGAGAAAGGAACCACTTTAAAGCGCTGTGATCTGTATAGACGGTGAAGCTTTTCCCGTTCTCTAAATAACACCTCCAGTGCTCCAGGGCAGTGATCACGGCCAAGGTTTCACGCTCCGTGATACTGTAGTTCCGTTCTGCCGCTGTCAGGGACCGACTCATGTAAGCGACTGGGTGTTCCTTGTCCTCTATGGTTTGAGTGAGCATAGCACCCACTCCATAATCGCTTGCGTCCGTGTGTACCTCGAATGACTGGTTATAGTCTGGACAAGCAAGAACAGGTGACGAAACTAGACACTCTTTCAATTTTTGAAAAGCAGCATCGGCCTCTGAAGACCACTTGAAAGGAGGAGAATTCTTTTTGTTGGAAGTCAGCCTATTCAAGGGGCCTGCTATCGTGCTGACATTGGGGACAAAACGACGGTACCAAGTAGCTGTCCCGAGAAAGCGTTTGAGGTCCTTTCGACAAGTAGGTGTCGGATAACTTAAAATAGCCTCAACTTTCTCAGGATCAGTCCGTAGCCCACAACTATCAACAACATATCCAAGATATTTTAGCTGACTTCTAAAAAATTTGCATTTCTCCAAATTCACAGTAAGGTTGGCATGCTGAAGCTTTTCTAGGACGCGTAATAAAAGTGTAACGTGCGAATTGAAATCCTGGCTAATAATAATAATGTCATCTAAATACGCGAAAACATTAAGACCAAACTCACTAAACAAAAGGTCCACTAGTCGTTGCTGAGTCGCTGGTGCATTGGTTAGTCCAAAAGCAGTTCGCTTAAATCTTAGAGTGCCTCTACCTGGAACGTAAAATGCAGTTTTGTCACGATCTTCCGGCGCAATCTCTATCTGCCAAAATGATTTGGACAAATCTATACTGCTAAGATAACGAGCGTCCCGAAAATTGTCCAAGATCTCGGAGATGTAGGGCAAATTATAAGCGTCACGCTTAGTGACTGAGTTTAGCTTACGGCTGTCTAAACAAAAACGAGGCTGACCATTTTTCTTTGTCACCAGTAAAACAGGTGAAGACCAGGCGCTCTCGCAAGGCTCGACAACATCAAGCGACAGCATCTCATCCACCTGTTCCACCAGAATTCGCTGCTTCTCGGGTGACATCCGATAGTAACGTTGTCGAATCGGAAGAGCGTCACCAGTATCGATATGATGCGTAATCAAACCAGTCTTTCCTAGGCCTTTGCGTTCACTTGAAATATCCCTGAACTGGGATATGATGTTATCTGCTATGCATTTTTCAGAGTCACTTAGTTGTTCATAACTATGTATGAAAGTGTCTGTTGGTTCGTTAATATTATTGGAGGAAAATGAAATGCTACCAAGATACTTTGGGCATACGTTAAACTTCCGCCAAAAATCAATTCCCAATATAAGAGAGTTTTTGATTTCGGGGACTACTTCAGCCTTGATTATATGAAATTGGTTTTCAAAATTTACCGGAATATTAATATGGCCTATACTCGGCAATAAGTGTCCACCTGCAGTTGTTAATGTAATATTAGACTCAGTATTCATTTTAAAACCTTGTCTTTGTATCATTGAATGTGTATTATTGCCTAAGATGGTTACTGCGGACCCAGAGTCCAAAAGACCAGAAATTGGTATATTATTGATTTTAACTGTGACATAAGGTCTATTATCGTTTAATGGCTTAATATGTTGAACTGTGGAAGCTGTATAATTTTGAAAGAATAGCCTAACCGTTTGAAGCCATTTCTCCCAATCGGTCTTATTAAAATTTACTGAACGACCACAATTCAACCTATCTAGTTTTTTGAACCAGATGGCCTAATCTGATTGCAGTCCGGGCATTGCGGAGTCTTAACGTCTTTACGTCCACATTTAAAACAAAAAATTTCGTCTTTCTTCGCTGTGCACTGTCGTAAATTATGAGAATTCACTCGGCAACGGGGGCAGAAACGAGCTTTAGGAGCTTCAATAGAATGTAAATAAGTTTGATTTGTATTTAATCTATTACTGTTAAAATTTGAATAATGTTTATTTGTATTTGTGTTATAGTTATTAAGTTTTGTAAATGTGTTTGGTTGGTTATTATAATTGTGTTTGATTTGACTATTGTTGTTTAATTTATTATATTGCTTATGTTTATTATTACTGTTATATGCAAACTCAGGTGCAAGGGTTACACTGGTTGGAACTGGAGGTTCATGAAATTTACTAAGACGTGTTTGGATATTTTCATAATTGCGACACAAAGACTGCAAGCATTCAATAGTCCTAATCTCAGTGGCTGAAGCTAAAGTGCTAGCGTAACAGGGACGTATATTATGAAGAATGATTTCCAACTGCTCATCTTCAGAAGTTTGTTTTGATAAACGTGAAAATAAACCCGACATAATAGATAAGTATATCGTGATGTTCTCCGACTCTCCTTGTGTCCTAGAGCGTATCTCTGCAAGCAGTTGGTAATCAAAGTCAGGCTGGTCGAAAGCTTTTTTTAATAAAATAACTAATTCACTCCAGTCTGAAACTTTACCTTTTATATTTCTGTACCAGTGTAAGGCGTCACCAGCGAAAATCTCCGTAGCGTATGACAATATCTTTTGTCCAGTAATATTTCTAGCCTCACAAAATTCAGAGACACGTTCAATGAAGGCCCTGACACAACTCGTTCCATCATATTTTAGCTTAGCGACATCAACCAAAATACCGTGACCACAAGCCACGGAAACGTTCACGGGTAACGGTGTGTTTACTGTGTCCACAGTGCTAACGGAAGTTAATGGATCGACAGCTTTATCCCTGACTGATTTTAATAGTTCTGACAAATGCTTAAATTGTGTGACACTGGAATCGTACAACGCTTTTATTTCACTATCGCTAATAATGCGGTTAATACGATGATACAAATGATGCAAGAGGTTTTGCGCGCGTAACACTGCATTCCGATCAGAGTCCGATTCTAAGTAACTTCTCACTTTAACAAGTACTTCACCAACACCCCTCAAATCATCAATTGGTTCTAAAGGACTATCTAAAATATCTTCCGAAGGGAAAACAGGACCTAATTTAGCAATTTGTTTGCGTAAATCTTGTACAGTCAAAGCAGGAGAAGTGCCTCTGATCAGTACTTCATACTCTAATTCCGCTTTTTGCAAAGACAAGAACTTTACCGGAAAAGACATCTTAAATTGGGTAAGAGTTGTTCAGTAAGCAAATAAATAGAAAAAAAGAAAAAATAACTACTATACTAATTCCTTCTGTTACAAATTACTATTTAGTAACGTTTTGGTTGACTAATATTAATAAAATATAAAAAGCAGCAAATAAAAAAAAAATATTTTTTTTTAATAAAAAAAAAATAATCATTAAAAAGCTTTTATGCGAACTAATGTGTATACGTGACCGATTACACTAATATAAAACAAAAAAATAAAATTATATTAAAAATTTAAAAGAAAGGTGTAAATTTGTTTTGCTGTCTGTACTTTTTATATGGAGGCTTTAATCGAATTTTAATTTAAACTACTATAAGGTAGTACAAATGAATGTAATATGTAGGTAACAAGAGAAGAAAAAAAAAATCTACGTGTAGGTACACTTTAGCTGCTGGCAACCAAAAAAAAAATACGTTTCACAAAAATGAAAAAAAAAAGCACACATACACACAACTACTAAGCGGAAGCACAAATCAAGCATAAAACCACGTTTGAGGGCGCCAGTGTGACGGGGGACACGGTTTATAATAAAAAAGCCCACGCGTCAGCAAAAAAAAAAAATATATATTTAAAAGAAAAAATATTTTTTCTAAAAAAAAGTTGGGTCGTGGGAGTTATGCCCGCTTAATTTGTGCCTCGCAGATCGGTACTTCCCTATTCCCTGGTGTTGTTCGGCGAGGGCACGCACGACGGGTAGGTAGGCAGAGGTGTGGCTGCGTTGGGGAAGATGTTCAGCTCGATGGCTGTGTGTGGTGCACCGACGTAGGTTACGACGACCTTCCTCGAAGAACGTAGGTAGTAGGGTCTTCGGGTTTGACTCCGTACGTAGAACGTAACTCCGGACGTCGAATGTAACTCCGTACGTCGAACCCTGGAATTCACCATCGTGCGGATTAGGTGTTGTCCACCACTAGACGTTATGCGGCCATGAAGCAGAAGGCAAAAAGGGATGACCGATAATAGTGGTGAAGTGGCTCTTAGGAATCAGACAGGAATTCACAGGAGAAATTAACTAATTCAAAATAATAATTTTAAAATAAAAAGTTAAACACTAATTTAAAGCCAAATGTAATTAATAGAAATAATTTTGAAAAATATTTAAGTTAGGCGGTAAGACAAAATATAAAAATCTACCCTATAAAATTTGCTGGCAAAAATAATTTTGCCAAGGAACTATTTTATTAAATATGGTATTACTGATACGTAATATAATAATAATCAACTACTACAATTGATATTTACGAAAACATATTGCTACATATAAAATATATTACTACAAAACAAGCTACGCACCAGCGGAATAAAATCTGTTCAACACTTACCCAATTGGGGAGAAAGTAACACACTAAGTTTAATGTACGTTTAAGATGTACTTTGGATATTTAAAAAAAAACAGAAAATAACTATATCAGATAGAAAGATTTGACGATATAAAGTCTCACACAGAGAACGTCTTTGCCTATAGCTATCTGTTGTTGGTCTGTCGCTCTCAGCGGACCGAGTGGCCGAGCGAGCTCCACGCAAACCGGCTTGCAAACAATAGCGACGAGTATTAAGTACAAGAAGTCACACATCAAGTTTGACAATTATATTCGTATTTAATTTTTGTTAAGGATTTGTAAATATTATGTTTTCGTTTATTATTATAATAGTGATTTAATAGCTACGTTAGTTAATGTTTATTTTCAATATTTATGTATTTAATTTTATTAATAAAGTAGAAATGTTTGTAAAATTGTATATAATGTTAATGAAATTGTCAATAAGTTTAGTTTTTAAATATATATTAGGCATTTATGTACGTGCAACGTTACACGCCACAGATTAATGATAGGTATATGTAGTATCGCGCGATTGTCGTACTGTCGGCACCAACCTGTATTGTATATTCACCGTACACCTAGTTGCGCCTATTAGCTGTCAAATTACAATAATATACACGTTTCTATTCTATCGGAACTTACCTACATAACTAGGTAGTATTCACAGATTAAAAAAAAATGACACGGAGGTAGTTTACAAACTTTATTTAGGCTTTTAGCAACGATGACAGATGTCTAAATTCAACAATCTGTCTCTTATCCTTGATGCCAGGCCACACTGCCCGCAGGGACTTCTTGGACAGAGTGAATGATCTCCGCTGGGGGCGCAACGGGCGGTCGGTCAATCTAGCTTCCGTTTGATCACACATTTGATGACCTGTTTGAAAAAGTGTATAAGTCGCTGCTTAATCGAATGATTTGGATGCGTAGTCCGTTGTTTAAGCCGGCATTCAATCAAATGCCTAAGCCGATAGATAATTAAACTAGACTCAACGTTTAACGACTAGGTGTATTGAAAGGATCGACTTGTACCGAAGAGTTTTGGTTTGATTGGTGGATTCATTTTTTTAATGCCCAGTTACTTATAACCGACATCGTTTTGGTTATACGTGGTCATTAAAAATAACATTGAACCTACCAATTACTCAAACAGTTACACAAAAGGTCTTTGATTTAAAGGACCTGCCTAGGCGTCCAATTGAATGGCTAATTTAGGTACCCAGACGGCTGACATGACGTTCAGCCAATGCGCTCAATGACTTGGCTATTTGTCCTTCAGCCGTTTCATTCGTTCATAAAGCGTTAGTAGTGTCCATGGTGTTACTAGTGTCTATATGTTAGCTACGGTAACTACGCGTGAGTAGTGCCTATAGTGCTACGAACGCCTATATCTACGGTAACCGCTTAGCATCAGGCGGACTGTACGCTTCTTTGACACCCTTCTTGGAATGTTTCAGTACAGGGTGGTGCCGTCAATACGACAATAAACTAAAGCATTTCATGACATTTTTAAAAAATAATGCAACTAATGTTACATTATTCGAAACAAATGTCATGAAATTATCAAATAAATAAGATGCACCATCCTGTATTTACTTAAGAAATCAGTCAGAAAACGTACACCTTTTTTATACTCACAGAAAATAACGATAAGGCAACAAACAACCAATAAACGTGAAGTCATAACGCCGTAGATCGGTTTGATAATTTTAAGATGTATGAATTATGTACCTTTTGCGTGGTTGGACACGACACACATATACATAGACACGGCTTTACATAATATGGAAAGCCGTTTTAAAACCAACTCAACCAACTAATTACCAGAACGCAATAAAAAATTCAACAATAAATTTTAAATTCGAATAACGGCACGCTGAATGTATTTGCGAGACTTGTGATCAAAGTAGGTATAATGTAAATAGGTATGCATTGTTTTTGACGCATGCGTGAAGCCATAGATTCCAGAAAAAAATCATTTTTAATTGTCATGAGAGACCCTCAAGGGTATTCTGTGGACATACTCTTTCTAATCTGTGTTCTGTGGTGGTTGGACAGATTGACACTCCTGTACAGACGCAGTTATGTATTTTTTAACCCCCGACGAAAAAAGGGGGGGGGGGGGTATTATCAGTTGGACGTGTCTGTGTATCAGTCTGTGACATCGTAAGAGAGGTTTCGCACTGCGTCCGATCCGAACCCGTGAAAATATTGGTTTAAAAAACTCGGACCGAATTCGGATATTGCATACGCAATACTCCGATCTCCGATACAAATCCAAGCAATTCAGGAGCGGAGATCGGATCTAGAGCGTAAATCACCATAGAAATAGTTCTACGGCTACTACGGACCATATTTTCACGGGTTCGGATCGGACGTAGTGCGAAACCGCTCTAACTCCTAAACGAATGTATCGATTTTAATTTGTTTTTTTTTCTTTGAAAGCTGACGTGATTATGATGGTCCATCCTATGTCCAGACAGACGGACCGACAGCGGAGTCTTAGTAATAGGGTGCCGTTTTACCCTTTGGGTAGGTAACCCTAAAAAACATACCAACCGAATTGAGAACCTCCTCCTTTTTGAAGTCGGTTAATTAATCCTGCAATGCCCAGACGGCAACTTAAGTTGCCATAAGAATTAAAATTTAATTGTGTCTGGTTTATCGGGCTTCAAAGGTATATACTTTGTGTATGTAAAATGAAACAAGATATAAAACATTGACTATTTAATTCACGACATGGGAATGTAAGGTAAATCCAAAATTTCAACAGAATATAATTACACAAATGCATTATCATAGTTACAGAATAATTTAACATTTGATCCTAACTGATGAAAACTTAATAAAACCATAACAAGAGTTTCTAATGAATTTTGTCAATCATTTACGAACTAGATACATGCCATACCTCCTAATCTAATTAACATCTGATTCTAACATGTTTATAGAACAGTAATAACATTGTTATATATTTATAACAAGGTTTGTACAAAAAAACCATCTGATTTTACGATTCTTATTGTTATTATTATAAGTATGCTTTGGCAATATTGTTACAAGCATAATTATAAATATAAAAAATGTTGCAGAGCTCGTTATTTAAACACAGTTACATAGAGGTAGCTATAAACATATGAAAGCATAGAATTATTTACTGTCTTACCATTTTTTGTTTATATAACAGTAATATAACAATGACAAAACTGCTATAACAATGTTAACATAGTGCTATAAACATGTTATACAGATCTCATTATACACAACACCAAATGTTACTAAGTTTGTGACTTGTATTCTCTGTGCATAAATATTAAATACATTTTACTAGTTTCACAATTACTCGTGGTAATGTCGGCGTCAAAAATATGTATGCACTTTTGACTGTTGAGTCGTTATATAGCGGGAATGAGAGACAAGGCTGAGGGTATCAAAAGACTACATATTTTTGATGCCGTTTCTTTTTATATAAAAATAGGAGTGCATTCTATATTATACTAAGATAGTGAACAACAGTGTATACAGCGAAACAGTTTAAACTCTTAACGTATGTAATTAAGATCTATTCTTGCTTGACGCACCAAATTTTACTACAGCCTAGGGCGTGCTTCAGTACAGTCGATGGAACTTTGTGACAAAAACACAAAAATCAACACTATATTCTCTGTATTAGATGTCTATTTAGCACAACACTCTCCGCGTAACTAGTATTCTAAATAGCATCGTATTTTTAACCGACTTCAAAAAAGAAGGAGGTTATATGTTCCACTGTATGTATTTTTTGTTGTATGTATGTTCACCGATTTCTCTGTGAATTGTGAACCGATTTACAAAATTCTTTTTTGATTCGATAGAGTATACTCCAGAGGTGGTCCCATTGTCACCAAGTCAGGATATGATGATGGGATCTCAGGGAAATCGAGGGCAAACCAAAATTTTTATAGGCGCGTATGACATGTTTTACTTTTTTCCAAAGCTATTTAAGTATTTGCTTCTGTAAGTCATCATTAAGGATATAAAGTAATAATAATAATAACAATATTCATACACTCACACCTATATCTAGCCCAAAGTAAGCAAAAAAAACAATATGTAGATATATATGTATGTATAAGTGTGCTTTATAACTATAAAAATACGATACTATTTATAATATTGTCAAGTCACGTCATGTATTTTAAACTTACAACCGAAAGCGAAGAAGACATTTTAAGCTAATATGTGAATTTGCTTAAAAAATCTTCTTCGCTTTCGGTTATAAGTTTAATACATGACGTGATTTAACAAGTGACGTCATAAATTACTTTGTAGCGTTACTTTTAGATTACCTATTATTGGTTTCCTATACATAACCTAATAAATGAGGTCATCCCTAGACGAATTAAGTTCAGTGACATATGACAGTTCATAGGACTTAAGAGTTGAATATAATAAAAACCAGACTGTGAACATAAATCATACAATGGGCCTAATTCTGAAGACACACTCTAATTCTAAATTTAAGTACATTATATCTCTTTCTCGACATATGTCATAGGAAAAAGATAGCAAGAATTTGTTTGGAGCTGTCAATTTTTAGATAGATTTCAAAGAAACCATAGACTACTCCTAAACACCGGTTTTTTTTACGTTCAATAGGGTCGAAAATTGAACGCGCGTTTCTAAATGTCAAATTATATGACAGCTGTCCTTTTCGTATTCATTTTGAGAGAAAGAGATGCACTTAACTTAAACTTAGCGTGTGTTCTCCAGAATTAGGGCCAATGTCTATTGTTTATATTTTCGAAGCTCTATGGCTCTGTCGGTCGGGGGATTCCCTACAGTTTTCCTTACTTTCGTTCTTAGCTCTATTGCTCGTTTGGGGATTCCCCTGAAATATTGCTTGTAGGTCACCTGATTTGTTCTCATTTCTTTCGTAGGTATGAATTGATCTATTGATTACCAGATTTCTTTCAGTCTAGGGCTGACAGGACATGACCATGGGCCGTACTATAGAGAGCTAACGTCGTTCTATCGGCTGTGTGTGTACTCGCTATTCGACTGTGACTATATTCAATATGTTCGCTACCCTACCACATAGACATATTAGTAAATAACATCAAACATCAGGCACGGTGCGTAGTCCTAAATAGTGCATTTTTTATTATTTTTTTGTTCATAGTAATACATGTTTTTTCATATAATTTTATTATAAAATACAAGCTATCAAAAATATAGTATTGCATATACGGAGCGTGGAGTTTCATAGATATCAGTTTAGACATTGCGCAGTTGTACGACACTTATTAACAAATAAAACGATATTTAAAACGTACAATGTACCTTAGACGTTATAGAATACTCGACCATCTTTAAGTCTATTGTAATAAAAGATATTTTGCCTTGTAACATTATGCCGCTGAAAATTTACATTAGGCTATTCCAAACATGCATACCTGCGTCAAATATTTGTAATGTTTAAATGTCACAATATAATTTGGTCTATTAACTACCAGATAAATAAAAGAGTGCGATTGAAATGCCGTCTCTTCTCGTGAGTACCGTTAGCAAGGCTTCATGACGTCACCTATGACGTCACATCGCTCTCGTTGACACACCTACGTTAAATTCTGTTCGTTTGTGACCGCGATCTGCGCGAATTGTTCATTGCGGACCGTAGGGTATTATACGTCCAGACCAGACAGGGTTAGATAAATAGCATTAATAAAATGACATATTTTAACGGAATCGCTTTTTTTATTATAGACGCGGTTCAGCTCCGCCAAATCCTACTTTTTAATATTGCCAGGTGAATTAATAGACCATTCGTACTGAAAACCCACCCAAATACTTTGTTAGGCATGTTATCTATAATTTTATCGAATTCAAACTATCCCAATAATAATGATAATAAAAGAATTCATTTACACCATTGTCTCTTCCATACAATAATCAATAACTTACACTTAAATTATTATTCATTTAATTATTTATATAACAAAAACACCCTTTTCTATAAAAAAATATACATAAATTTCCAACTGAAAATTACGTCATAAATGTAGCGGTACGGTGACGTCACTGTATGACGTAATTCAAAGATGGCGTCCGACATTACAAATCCCACTAAAAGATCTAAGGAAGTCTAACTAGAAGCATTTAAAACGACAAAATTGAGCCGAGAATAAACGTTAAGCAATTTTAAACCTTACGTCTTGGGCGTTTAAGCACTTTATTGCTCTCGTACTAAACCACAAGCATTTTGAAATTCTCACATATTACGTACACTGAGTGCTTGTATTTTGAAGCCTTTGAATTGCGAGTCGAAGCTTTCAAGCGGTTTTAGCCTTCACATCTTTAAATTTAAGGTCCAAATTAAGATATAGTTTTTGTATATCAGTTCTGTTTCAAACGAATTTAACTCTTACACTCAAGTAATAAAGTTCAGTATGTGAACTGTGGCAGTTTTTAGTATGGTTATAAATTATTTTCGTCAAAAAAACATAGGCTATATTAGTTCATAGAAATGTTTTGCAGTTTTTTTTCTTTTTTTATTTCTTTTCTTGCAGCCATGGCTGCATTATTACATTACATAGAAACATCATGAAATTATCAAATGAACTTTCATGACATTTCTATAAAATAATGCAACGAATGTTATATTATTATTTCATACAAATGTCATGATGAAATCATCAAATGAATACGATGTTTTTCAAACTGGCAAACCATTCCTATAAACTAATATAGCCCATGTTTTAATTTACAAAGATATTCCTATGAAATAATGCAGCCAATGTCATATTAATTCATACGAATGTCATGAAATTACCAAATGAATACAATGTTTTTGAAGGTGGCAAACCATTTTCTATGAACTAATATAGTCCATGTTTCAATTTATTGTCGAATTGACGGCACCAACCTATATAAGGCCGTATAATTATGCTTGTCGGCTTAATGCACTTATGCCCTTCCATATTCTTCGATATCCAAGGCGTTACATAAAGCCGTATAGTTTCTTTGTGTGACGTCACAAACCCCTTAACTTACCCCAAGCTAAAACTAAATTACACCCTTAAAACTAATTAAATTAACTTAACCCTTACCGTGTTTGACATCACATGTATGTATAACTTAAACTATATTTTAAAATTAAAATAAATACGACTATTTTTTTTATATTTAATTTTACTCAGCGCCCCTTGAAAGCCGAAAGGGACCAACGGATCTGCGGTTGAAATAAGATCAATTAAATTAAAAATAAATAACCTTGTGGATTAGGAATCTATTCAATCAGTAGCGTTAGAACCACGGAATTAAAAACTCAACAGACAAAACTAAATGACGCATTCTCAAAATTAAGATACAACAAAATTTTTTTCATCGAACAATCGTCCTTATACTAATAACTTTAAGTTAGATTTGTCAATGGACCGAATCTCAAGAATGTTTAAGAAGTCTAGGTATAAAAAAAGGAATATGCAGGCTTTTTTAGAATTCATTATACCGGAAAAAATACCCTTATCTTCTATAGAAGTATCAAAGTGGAAATCTTTGAAATAGTCTATTATTATATCTCGGCACTAGATTATACCTAAATCCACAGGAGTGATGTCACACAAAATAAACTCTGCGACTATAAAATATTACACAATAACCAGCATGTTATTATTAGTTTGTATTCAAAAAGATATCGCAGTAGCCCAGCACTTAATATCTCAAAAATTTTACGACATTTGTTAACACATCAAAACGAACATCCTGTATTGTAATTAGAATACAATGAACTATTATTCCGATTAAATTTAATCAAATATCATTTTCAATACAAGTGACATAATTCCATACAACTGACTTTACACTTTTGTGAAGATTAAAACCTATCAGCGGTGTCATAGTCACATACAAATGTTACAATGATTAATTTTACAGATTACGCGAAGAAAGCTTCAATACTCTTGTCATATAGCTTCAATACAATGAGGTAGTTGACACTAAATACAACCACTAGGCGTCGAATCGAGAGAATGTGGGCAGTACTGAGTGGCACTTTCCACGTCATTGTGTTATCAAAATAATTTAAGTAAAGATAAACGGTGACAATATATTTTTAAAGTGTCAACTACCTTACCCAAGGCTTCAATACACTTTCAATACATTTGACCTATAGTTTCAATACACGTGTCATTTCTAGCATTGCACTACACTGCTCATTGTAGCTTTAAATACTTCCATGTTTTTGCATATAACGCAGTAACTTTTACAACTTTTCTTTGTATAAATATTTATTTTTATATAGATTCTTGTTCTTATTACGCTGAAAGCCGTCATGTTGTTATTTTTTTATAAATATTACTAGTTAACTTATAAATAGGCGAACGCTGAGACGGAAAATGACTTATCTAAGTGAGATTTATACATTAAGTCTCTATTTGACAGTGTTTGTGTCAACTGTCATTTTGACATTTCATGTCGTGACGCAAGCGTCGCCTATTTTTTTTATAAAGGGTCGAGCGCTAGTATGCGACTGAGTTTAGTGATATAGATTCACGATTGTATTATATTATTATGGAATCGGGTAGAATGCTACAGACCCCGATTCAGGAGTCACACTAAATATAACTCTTTCCCTCAATATGTGTAGAAAACGGTTAGCAAATGTTAGAAATGACAAACTGTAATTAAATTTGTCGTTTTAATAGAACCCATAGACCACCATAAAGACATATATGTCTTCTAAGCTTGCCTATGTATTCTAAAATAAGGTCGTAAGGTGAACGCATTTTTTTAGGTGACGAATTATTTTCTGTTGTCCATTTTGCATTAATATTGATAGAAAGAGATGTACTTCACTGTTTCAGATTACTTGCATACAGCAGTACATAGCGTGGACTTAGTGCCTCGCGCAATTCTCTGCCAGTAAACAATCAACGTATTTTAAAGAACAAAGTTATATAAAAATATACGTGATTAAATACATATTTTGTATTTGAACTCCCAAATCCGGGTCATAATCAGCCAAACAACCTGTTTTTATTTCGTTGTGAGAGATGAGTTTAACACAGAATCCTAATCAACTAAAATGGCGCCAAATAGCCCCCGAGACCAGTCAACTCAGTGCAACGGCGACATATAAGTGATATCGTCCCACGGGTGGCGGTAAAGCGGTTGCTTCATGCGTTTCTGATCCAAATAATGTCCCACCAATCCTATCGTTCTGCCTAAAACGAACAGAGCGTTAATCGAACCCATCTGTATATAGTTGTTGCCTTCCTCCTGCGTGAAGAGTTGGCAGTGCCTGAACAAGTCTACCATGGCTGCGGCGACTATGCCGTCCACGTTCAAGATCAGGTTCGGCTTCTTCCTGGTGGTGATGGCTTCCACGTCCAGAGCATACCGGGTCACCGGCCACGCGGGCCAGCGAGCTGTGACGTAGGCCTTAAGTTCGCGGACTCGGCTGTCTGGGTTGTTGATTGATTTAACCCTGTGTAGGGGACAATTATATTTTAATAAGAAAGAAATGCCAATTCTTAATTTTATTTTTTACGAATAGAGAGGGGTGTTATAAGTTTGACGTATCTGTTTGAAAGCTGTCGTGACTAGGATGGTTCTTAGCTATAATTTATGAAGATCAGTTCAGGCGTTTGATGACTATCAGCTCATTTTCTACATGACAAAAGGGTTTTACTAACTTTCACAGATCCTATTTATTTGAAATTTGGTGTACTGTCACTTTGGTGACATTCCCATGACATACTATCCTTGAGCTGATCCTATACCATCAAAAAGTCTGCGGGATGCATAAGATATAGCGTGTTTGGGCTCTTATAAACTCTATGCGGCACAGATATATATTATCATTGTTATTACAGAGATAAATATTATCATAATATAAATATAACCATTGTTACTTATTATTTGAAAAGAGTATGCACGAGAGACTGCACGAGTTTGATTCACAATAGTAGTGTAGTGCCTTGCCCTTGCGTGTATCTGTATGTTAGTATGGCCAGTGTCGTGTGTATAGTCACCTGTGGCCGATGCCCATGATGAGCTCGCCCTTGGCCTTGCGTGTATCTGTATGTTAGTATGGCCAGTGTCGTGTGTATAGTCACCTGTGGCCGATGCCCATGATGAGCTCGCCCTTGGCCTTGCGTGTATCTGTATGTTAGTATGGCCAGTGTCGTGTGTATAGTCACCTGTGGCCGATGCCCATGATGAGCTCGCCCTTGGCCTTGCGTGTATCTGTATGTTAGTATGGCCAGTGTCGTGTGTATAGTCACCTGTGGCCGATGCCCATGATGAGCTCGCCCTTGGCCTTGCGTGTATCTGTATGTTAGTGTGGCCAGTGTCGTGTGTATAGTCACCTGTGGCCGATGCCCATGATGAGCTCGCCCTTGGCCTTGCGTGTATATGTACGTTAGTATGGCCAGTGTCGTGTGTATAGTCACCTGTGGCCGATGCCCATGATGAGCTCGCCCTTGGCCTTGCGTGTATCTGTATGTTAGTGTGGCCAGTGTCGTGTGTATAGTCACCTGTGGCCGATGCCCATGATGAGCTCGCCCTTGGCCTTGCGTGTATCTGTATGTTAGTATGGTTAGTGTCGTGTGTATAGTCACCTGTGGCCGATGCCCATGATGAGCTCGCCCTTGGCCTTGCGTGTATCTGTATGTTAGTATGGCCAGTGTCGTGTGTATAGTCACCTGTGGCCGATGCCCATGATGAGCTCGCCCTTGGCCTTGCGTGTATCTGTATGTTAGTATGGCCAGTGTCGTGTGTATAGTCACCTGTGGCCGATGCCCATGATGAGCTCGCCCTTGGCCTTGCGTGTATCTGTATGTTAGTATGGCCAGTGTCGTGTGTATAGTCACCTGTGGCCGATGCCCATGATGAGCTCGCCCTTGGCCTTGCGTGTATCTGTATGTTAGTATGGCCAGTGTCGTGTGTATAGTCACCTGTGGCCGATGCCCATGATGAGCTCGCCCTTGGCCTTGCGTGTATCTGTATGTTAGTGTGGCCAGTGTCGTGTGTATAGTCACCTGTGGCCGATGCCCATGATGAGCTCGCCCTTGGCCTTGCGTGTATATGTACGTTAGTATGGCCAGTGTCGTGTGTATAGTCACCTGTGGCCGATGCCCATGATGAGCTCGCCCTTGGCCTTGCGTGTATCTGTATGTTAGTGTGGCCAGTGTCGTGTGTATAGTCACCTGTGGCCGATGCCCATGATGAGCTCGCCCTTGGCCTTGCGTGTATCTGTATGTTAGTATGGCTAGTGTCGTGTGTATAGTCACCTGTGGCCGATGCCCATGATGAGCTCGCCCTTGGCCTTGCGTGTATCTGTATGTTAGTATGGCCAGTGTCGTGTGTATAGTCACCTGTGGCCGATGCCCATGATGAGCTCGCCCTTGGCCTTGCGTGTATCTGTATGTTAGTATGGCCAGTGTCGTGTGTATAGTCACCTGTGGCCGATGCCCATGATGAGCTCGCCCTTGGCCTTGCGTGTATCTGTATGTTAGTATGGCCAGTGTCGTGTGTATAGTCACCTGTGGCCGATGCCCATGATGAGCTCGCCCTTGGCCTTGCGTGTATCTGTATGTTAGTATGGCCAGTGTCGTGTGTATAGTCACCTGTGGCCGATGCCCATGATGAGCTCGCCCTTGGCCTTGCGTGTATCTGTATGTTAGTATGGCCAGTGTCGTGTGTATAGTCACCTGTGGCCGATGCCCATGATGAGCTCGCCCTTGGCCTTGCGTGTATCTGTATGTTAGTATGGCCAGTGTCGTGTGTATAGTCACCTGTGGCCGATGCCCATGATGAGCTCGCCCTTGGCCTTGCGTGTATCTGTATGTTAGTATGGCCAGTGTCGTGTGTATAGTCACCTGTGGCCGATGCCCATGATGAGCTCGCCCTTGGCCTTGCGTGTATCTGTATGTTAGTATGGCCAGTGTCGTGTGTATAGTCACCTGTGGCCGATGCCCATGATGAGCTCGCCCTTGGCCTTGCGTGTATCTGTATGTTAGTATGGCCAGTGTCGTGTGTATAGTCACCTGTGGCCGATGCCCATGATGAGCTCGCCCTTGGCCTTGCGTGTATCTGTATGTTAGTATGGCCAGTGTCGTGTGTATAGTCACCTGTGGCCGATGCCCATGATGAGCTCGCCCTTGGCCTTGCGTGTATCTGTATGTTAGTATGGCCAGTGTCGTGTGTATAGTCACCTGTGGCCGATGCCCATGATGAGCTCGCCCTTGGCCCTCTTCTCGTTGACAAACTCCTGAGGGTGCTGGCCGCGGTCGTAAGCCGCGCAGAAGTCCGCCGCCGCTCGGTCCAGAGCACCGCCGAACCGGTCACCCTGCGACATACGTAATCATATCATTACGCAACCAAAGTCACAATAGGAATGAAATCATTTTCAGGTCACGTGACAGCTAACTCACGTCAATATCATTGTATTACGTCACGTCACTCGTTGTAAAAAGAAAATCTATCTAAATCACAATGGCAATTTAAAATCTTTCTTAAAAAGTGTTGTGTTCAGAAAATGTCGATTTACTTCTTACTAATAAGTAACACACTGTCATTATAATATGTAGATATGTATGAACTAATTAGTTAACATATTTAAGTCAAATGTAGTGCTCGGTTGTCACTGAAATGCAAATTTAGTTATGTGTAATAGGAAGAATAAGTTATTAAATGTTTTGATTTGTATTTTGTTACCGTGCCAAATAAATAAATAAATGACAACCCAGAGTGGAGATGAGTTCCCCGTAGTGTTGTGGGCGTGTCACTAGCAGCAGTGAGTGAGTCAGTGAGTGAGTGAGTGGGTAGGGGCGGTACGTACGATGGTGAGCAGGCTGCTGACGACGCTAGAGATGAGGTCCCCGTAGTGTGGTGGTCACTAGCAGCAGTCAGTGAGTGAGTGAGTGAGTCGCGGCGGTACGTACGATGGTGAGCAGTCCGCTGACGACGCTAGAGATGAGGTCACCGTAGTGTGGTGGTCACTAGCAGCAGTCAGTGAGTGAGTGAGTGAGTCGCGGCGGTACGTACGATGGTGAGCAATCCGCTGACGACGCTAGAGATGAGGTCACCGTAGTGTGGTGGTCACTAGCAGCAGTCAGTGAGTGAGTGAGTGAGTCGCGGCGGTACGTACGATGGTGAGCAGGCCGCTGACGACGGAGGAGATGAGGTCCCCGTAGTGTTGTGTCACTGAGTCAGTGAGTGAGTGAGTGAGTGAGTCAGTAAGTGAGTCAGTAAGTGAGTCGGGGCGGTACGTACGATGGTGAGCAGTCCGCTGACGACGGAGGAGATGAGGTCACCGTAGTGTGGTGGTCACTAGCAGCAGTGAGTGAGTGAGTGAGTGAGTCGCGGCGGTACGTACGATGGTGAGCAGTCCGCTGACGACGGAGGAGATGAGGTCCCCGTAGTGTTGTGTCACTGAGTCAGTGAGTGAGTGAGTCAGTGAGTCAGTAAGTGAGTCGGGGCGGTACGTACGATGGTGAGCAGGCCGCTGACGACGGAGGAGATGAGGTCCCCGTAGTGTTGTGTCACTGAGTCAGTGAGTGAGTGAGTCAGTGAGTCAGTAAGTGAGTCGGGGCGGTACGTACGATGGTGAGCAGGCCGCTGACGACGGAGGAGATGAGGTCCCCGTAGTGTTGTGTCACTGAGTCAGTGAGTGAGTGAGTCAGTGAGTCAGTAAGTGAGTCGGGGCGGTACGTACGATGGTGAGCAGGCCGCTGACGACGGAGGAGATGAGGTCCCCGTAGTGTTGTGTCACTGAGTCAGTGAGTGAGTGAGTCAGTGAGTCAGTAAGTGAGTCGGGGCGGTACGTACGATGGTGAGCAGGCCGCTGACGACGGAGGAGATGAGGTCCCCGTAGTGTGGTGGTCACTAGCAGCAGTGAGTGAGTGAGTGAGTGAGTCGCGGCGGTACGTACGATGGTGAGCAGTCCGCTGACGACGGAGGAGATGAGGTCCTTCCCGGCGCGCGCGGTGACCATGGTGTTGTGCGCGCCGGACACGGCGGGTCCGTGGTCCGCGGTCACGATCAGCACCAGCTCGAAGAACTTGCTCGCCCACTCCGGCAGCTCGCGCTGGAACCTGGACAGCGGTACAAAAACATTAGTAACAATCATAAATAGAGAAAGAAAACGATGAAAAAAACAAAAATAAAACCGACTCCAAAAAATTGAAAAAAAAATGAAAGGCACTCATCCCCTAGGGACATATTTTTGGAGTCGGTGCTAACTTGGTTAACTCCAAAAATATGTTCCTAGGGGATGAGTGCCTACTTACTAAAATTTTATTATTTTATCCTTTTCAGTTTTTTGGAGTCGGTTTTATTTTATGTTTAATTTTTATTAACCGACTTCAAAAAAAGGAGGAGACTATCAATTTAAAAACCAAACTACCCAATGGATTTTCAAAAAAAATTTATGGGATCAAATGGGAACTATTCCGCATCGAACAAAAAAAGAATCATCAATATCGGTTCACCCAGTCAAAAGTTCTGAGGTAACAAACATAAAAAAAACATACCAACGAATTGATAACCTCCTCCTTTTTTAAAGTCGGTTAAAAATATATGCTCCAAGTGGGATTCAACCCGCGTCTCCTATTGTAATTGTTCCTATATTTATTTGTAAATAAAGTAGGCGTTTAAACGCATTAAAAAACATTGAAATGAAATCATAAGTAAGCGTCTTAAAGTTCTACCTACCTACAATATTTCAAGTTTGTTGTTCTAAACAGGATGATGCCGTCATTCAATACGACAATAATTACATTTGAATGAAATAATATAACATTAGCTGCCTTAATTCATACACATGTCATGAAATATCTATTATAGAAACAAGACAAAAAATAAATGGACAATCGACAATCTCCACTTCACATTTTTTAAATTAACGGTCGTTCTTAGTCAAGATAACAAGTTTAGTATTTCAATCCTATGCATGAAGATGCATTTGAAATGCGTGATATAGTTTAATCATCAAAAAGTCATTAATACTCTTTTAGTGAATTTATGCTTCACAAATATCAAAAGGTACTAAGTATCTAGACTTAGCATTATAGCCTTTACTGCACAGTGAATCTGTCTAATTTGAACACTGATCAACATTTTTAGACCTACGGGTGAAATTGATTACCCACTTTTTTTGAAGTCGGTTCAACATACTACATACATACCTGATGTATTTACATTATGTACCTAATAGAAGTATCTTATCAATATTCAATACTCCTACACTTAGGTACTGCTCTTGTCACTAACCACTTTTTTCTAATCTGCTTAGGTTTTATACCTACTGTTCGCTCTCCTACTGTATCTAAATAATCTAAGAGATCTCAGATTAAGTATAGACGCACCTTGCTTATCACCGAGGTGGTGGGAGCCTGATGACCTGTACTACAGATATATAAATATCTATCACAGGCGTCAGTCTCACACAAACTATATTTAAAGAAGAAGAAGACAGAAAAATATTTTTTTTTTGACATGCACATAACATACATACAACATGAACTTAAACAATAAAACAAAAAACAAAACAAAAAATAGACAAATACAAACAGTTTAGACTTAACAATAAGTGCAGTCAACAAGGCCCTATCTCAGCATAAAACTTTTGCGACATTATAAAAAACGTCTAAAAATATTTAAGTAGCTCTTTACTACCATTGTAATTATAAATCTGTTCATGTGTTTGTGATGAGAAAAATAAAGTTTTATTATTATTATTATTTTACTGACCAGAGCAGACTGATGGTGCCGCCGACGCCCATCTGTTTCTCCAACACTTGCGTGATGGGCACGCCGCAGTAGCTCAGCTCCTGGCCTCGCTCGTCGCATATGGTGCTGATGAACGCCGCTGGCTTGCGGATCAGGCCCAGTTTCTGGAATTAAGGGGAACTTGTCAAGCATATGTCTTGCAAAACACGGCAAATGACAACACCACCTGATGTGAAGCGGTAAGAAGAGTCCATATGCGGAGACAGTTAGTGCAGCTTGAAATATACTGTTCTAGCCGCCTCCACCTTGCCGGGCCATAAGGTGCCTCTTCCTGGTTTTTTTGAAGGAACCACCCATTTTAAGAAGAATGGAACAGGTAAGCTGGTAGAAGTATATTTTTTTATAAATGTTTGAAAAATTACTTAATAATTAAATTATAAAACTAGAAAAATTTCACGTCCTGAGGCGGGAATCGAACCCGCGACCTTTCGCAATCCGGGCGACAGCTTTAACCAACTGAGCCACCCAGGACTTGGGATATCCCTGCCAAATTCTTCTAGTCTATCTGTATTTGCGGTTAGGAGCTAACTTCCACCCTACAATGTCGAAATGTTCTATTTCAACATCCGAAACGAGTATTTTTACAAATACCTACGATTCGGTTAAGTTGGGGCACTGCTTTGAAATATTCTTAATTTTTGATTTAACATTAATGTGATCTGTGTCTTTTGATAAATGTGATCGAATGCTAAGTGTTTCGTCTAATCGTCAATTTCTAAATGTAAAATTGCTAATAATGTGACGTCACACTTTGGAGGTAAACTTTTTTTTTATACAACTAGATGACAAACAAGCTGACGGCCCACCTGATGGTAAGCGGTTACCGCCGCCTATAGACACCTGCAATAACAAGGAAAAATCACTTGATATTGCAGGTGCGTTGTCATCCTGGGGCCTAAGATGAAATGCCGTCCATGCCCAGTAATTACACTGGCTACCTTTCCCTTCAATCCGAAACACAGCGAACTGTTTCACGGCTGAAATAAGAAAGGCGGTGGTACCTACCCAGACGACCCTACATACGGGTCTACCACCTAGTAATAACCGTGCTCAAAAAGTTTAATTTATTTTATTTCTTCAACTCACCCTCGCCCAATCGTAGTCCATGGGCACCTTGGGCGGGTCCACCTCCTCCTTGACGATGATCCTGCCGTCGGCCACCAGCTTCTGGTAGACCTTCAGGACGGCGCCGCCGAGGCTGTCGAAGGACTCCGGCACGGTCACGCCGTACGCCTTGAGGCCCGCGTTCTTGGCCGCCGCCTTCTCTAGCGCCGACCCCGCGAGCGAGCCCGCGTGACCGAATTGCACTTCGGACGTGAACATGTCTGGGGGGAATAGTAATAAAAATAATTAGGGACAAAATTCAAACAAAAATTGAAACCGACTTCAAAAAACTGAAAAGGTACAAAATAATTAAATTTAAGTTAAGGTACTCATCCCCTAGAAATATACTTTTTGGAGTCGGTGCTTCACTTGCTATTGTTTTTGGAAACACCTTAGGCGCCTTTTCAGTTTTTTGAAGTCGGTTGTAATTTTTGTTTAAAATTCTTTTTTTCACAATTTTTAGTGATAACTTTCTAAGGTCGAAGCAAGATGGGTGACCATCAAAGTCATAGAAAAGCAAAAATCCCCCAATTTCGCATACGTAGACGACTTAATGATTTCAGTTTTTTTAAATATAAAAATACAAAATTAAAAAAATTCAGTAACCTCCGGCGTCATTAATCGTCTATCTAGCACCACCTCATTGAGACTATTCATAAGAGCCCAAACACGCTATATCCGCTGTAAGTTTTTGAAGAATTAAGCATTTCGCAGACTTTTTGATGGTATAGGACAGGTATGGGCAACCTTTGACATGTTGTGGGCCAAACTTTAGTGTACAAATGTGTTCGCGGGCCGCGTTTAAAAGTAGTGCATTTTAAAGTAGTATTTCAAAGTAGTGTTCGTAGTTTTTAAAGATAATATCAGACATGAAATAAGACGATATTGTTATTGTAATACAATTTATTATAACCTCCTTCTTTTTGAAGTCATTATAATAAAATTGATGGTTTTAACTACCACATTCATAACATTCTGGAGTCGAATGGACTTAGAACACAAGTTCTGTTGGTGGATAATGCAGTGAAGGACTATCAAATCATTTTGTCGTACATTTAATTCAGTTGCTTTATTATTCAAAATTCCGATGAAACCTTTACGTAAGCCGACCATAGAAGGTGCACCATCCGTGCACACTCCAACTAATTTTGACCATGGCAAGCCAAAACTTGTGAACACCTTTTGAACTTCATTAAAAATGTCCTCTCCTGTAGTAGTTCCTCTTAGCGGCTGTAAAGCAAGCAATTCCTTGCCAGTTGAGCTGTGTCGGACAAATCGGTGCTCTCGTCTAATGCTATTGAAAACGATTCAAAATCAGCCATACGGTCAGTCAATGTTGTTTTTATATCGTTAGCCATCCATGTCTATACGTCGGACAACAGTTCGTCTTGACAAACTAATTTTTTCAAATTCATTTTTCTTTTTAAGACACAAAACACTGCAAACTTCTAACATACACTCCTTGATAAATTCTCCTTCGGCAAAGGGTTTTAACGACTTTGCCAATTTTGAACTAACTACAAAACTAGCTTTCACAACATTATCAAGTTGTGTTCTTTGTTTATGAAACATTTGCTGCTGTTCTTACAAATTTGCGGTAAGCTTCTGGATTTTGTCTTTTCTCATTTGTCCTGTCAGTGAGTGAAGCATAGGATGCTTAGTTGAGTAATGCCTCTTTATATTAAATTCTTTCATTACTGAAATGGACTCATTACACAGCAAACAAATAGGCTTACCATAGTGCAAGATAAAAAAGAATTCTACAGTCCATTTTTCTTGAAACTGGCCACCCTCTGCGTCTACTTTTCGTTTTTTTTCACCAGACATCATTTTCGTTCGATAAAAATAACAAAATGTTATTAGTAACCACTCAAGATGCACACAAAGTCACAAAGCCAATTGACGGCATTAACAGTTCGCTAGGATATCGCTTGTCGAAGTTATCTCGGTAGCTCGAATAGAACTGAACTAAAGTTCGGGCCATGGCCATCCACCTGCATAAACAGGCAAAATGAAAGAATGATCTCTAATTGTCTAGTGTAGAACAATTGAGAAGCAATAATCTTTTGTTGCGCTGTTAGTGAGACGGTAAACATCAACGGCTTTGATGTTTGCCGCCTCACTCTTTTATATGACCGACGCCACTGGGCTAGCTCGCTAACTTGATGCCGTTATAAGTAATTAGTGTTATATTTTTTTCTTGGGTTTTTGAATGTCTCGCGGGCCGGATCAAATCCTACAGCGGGCCGGATGCGGCCCGCGGGCCGCTGGTTGCCCACATATGTCCTATACCATATGTGGGCAACCAGCGGCCCGCGGGCCGCATCCGGCCCGCTGTAGGATTTGATCCGGCCCGCGAGACATTCAAAAACCCAAGAAAAAAATATAACACTAATTACTTATAACGGCATCAAGTTAGCGAGCTAGCCCAGTGGCGTCGGTCATATAAAAGAGTGAGGCGGCAAACATCAAAGCCGTTGATGTTTACCGTCTCACTAACAGCGCAACAAAAGATTATTGCTTCTCAATTGTTCTACACTAGACAATTAGAGATCATTCTTTCATTTTGCCTGTTTATGCAGGTGGATGGCCATGGCCCGAACTTTAGTTCAGTTCTATTCGAGCTACCGAGATAACTTCGACAAGCGATATCCTAGCGAACTGTTAATGCCGTCAATTGGCTTTGTGACTTTGTGTGCATCTTGAGTGGTTACTAATAACATTTTGTTATTTTTATCGAACGAAAATGATGTCTGGTGAAAAAAAACGAAAAGTAGACGCAGAGGGTGGCCAGTTTCAAGAAAAATGGACTGTAGAATTCTTTTTTATCTTGCACTATGGTAAGCCTATTTGTTTGCTGTGTAATGAGTCCATTTCAGTAATGAAAGAATTTAATATAAAGAGGCATTACTCAACTAAGCATCCTATGCTTCACTCACTGACAGGACAAATGAGAAAAGACAAAATCCAGAAGCTTACCGCAAATTTGTAAGAACAGCAGCAAATGTTTCATAAACAAAGAACACAACTTGATAATGTTGTGAAAGCTAGTTTTGTAGTTAGTTCAAAATTGGCAAAGTCGTTAAAACCCTTTGCCGAAGGAGAATTTATCAAGGAGTGTATGTTAGAAGTTTGCAGTGTTTTGTGTCTTAAAAAGAAAAATGAATTTGAAAAAATTAGTTTGTCAAGACGAACTGTTGTCCGACGTATAGACATGGATGGCTAACGATATAAAAACAACATTGACTGACCGAATGGCTGATTTTGAATCGTTTTCAATAGCATTAGACGAGAGCACCGATTTGTCCGACACAGCTCAACTGGCAAGGAATTGCTTGCTTTACAGCCGCTAAGAGGAACTACTACAGGAGAGGACATTTTTAATGAAGTTCAAAAGGTGTTCACAAGTTTTGGCTTGCCATGGTCAAAATTAGTTGGAGTGTGCACGGATGGTGCACCTTCTATGGTCGGCTTACGTAAAGGTTTCATCGGAATTTTGAATAATAAAGCAACTGAATTAAATGTACGACAAAATGATTTGATAGTCCTTCACTGCATTATCCACCAACAGAACTTGTGTTCTAAGTCCATTCGACTCCAGAATGTTATGAATGTGGTAGTTAAAACCATCAATTTTATTATAATGACTTCAAAAAGAAGGAGGTTATAATAAATTGTATTACAATAACAATATCGTCTTATTTCATGTCTGATATTATCTTTAAAAACTACGAACACTACTTTGAAATACTACTTTAAAATGCACTACTTTTAAACGCGGCCCGCGAACACATTTGTACACTAAAGTTTGGCCCACAACATGTCAAAGGTTGCCCATACCTGGTATAGGATCAGCTCAAGGATAGTATGTCATGGGAATGTCACCGAAGTGACAGTACACCTAATTTTAAATCAATCGGATCTGTAAAAGTTAGTAAAACCCTATTATCATGTAGAAAATGAGCTGATAGTCATCAAGCGCCTGAACTGATCTTCAAAAATTATAGCTAAGAACCGTCGTAATGAAATCAGCTTTCAAACAAAAAAACCGAATCAAAATCGGTCCATTCCTTTAGGCGCTACGATGCCACAGACAGCCACACAGATACACAGACAGACACGTCAAACTTATAGCACTCCTCTTTTTTCGTCGGGGGTTAAAAACCAAACTACCCAACTAATTGTGAAAAAAATTTAAAATTAAAGACCAAATGGCAACTATTCCGCATCGAACAAAAAAAGAATCATGTAAATCGGATCAGTAGTCTCGGCGTAATCGGTGTACATACAAAGAAAAAAAACATACCGGCGTAATTGAGAACCTTCTCGTTTTTGAAGTCGGTTAAAAATATGTAACTAGATATAAAAAGTAGTTCGATCAACCTATCTATGTTAGGTGTTTGGTATTCGGTATAACAAACGGGCACCTACCTATGTAACAAAGCTATACAGGGTGGCACATTTAGATCGGTCAGTATGGACAAGTCTGAAACTATAAGACATAATGAAAAAAAAACGTTTAGTTAGGCTGCGCTTTAAGTGTTTTAGTTGTTTTTAGAAATTGTTTGACCCTCGCAATAGAAGAAATTTAACGAATTATCGTTAAATTTCGAACGAATTATCATTAATATTAATTCAACTTTAAACACTATTGATATTTTACAATAATTTATATAATATTTTAAATAAGTGCAATACCTCACTTCAGTCAACGTCCGTATTTTTATTAACACCCGACGAAAAAAGAGGGGTGTTATAAGTTTGACGTGTCTGTCTGTGGCATCGTAGCGCCTAAACGAATGGACCGATTTTGATTCGGATTTTTTTGTTTGAAAGCTGATTTCACTACGATGGTTCTTAGCTATAATTTATGAAGATCAGTTCAGGCGTTTGATGACTATCAGCATACCTACATGATAATAGGGTTTTACTAACTTTTACAGATCCGATTGATTCGAAATTTGTTTCATTCCTTCGGCGACATGCCTACGATATACTATCCTTGAGCTGATCCTACACCATAGAAAAGTCTGCGAAACGCTTAATTCTTCAGAAACTTACAGCAGATATAGCGTGTTTGGGCTCTTATGAATAGTCTCAATGAGATGGTTACTTAAAAATTTTAATTTTGTATTCTTTACAAGCAAATATTCAGGCGATATTGACTTACCGGAGCATGTTCCAATGCACCAGGCGACCATAGGCTTCTTGATGAGTCCGTCACGTATCGCGCGGCACACGTGGTACTCCTCCACGCCGCCAACTTCCCCGAGGAGAACTAGCATCTTCACGTTGGGGTCCGCTTCATACCTGCAAGTACAATCATGCTTTCATCAATCATCATCACAGACACGTCAAACTTATAACACCCCTCTTTTTTGTCGAGGGTTGAAAAGGTGAAGTGTACATAAATATGGGTTTAGTGTGTCTTTAGAATTACGCCCAATGTCTCGCCTAGAAAAATATCTAAATTAGAAAAATTTCAGCATTCACAATCCGGGTGACTGCTCTAAAAGCTATATGAGCTACCGAGGACTTAAGTGACTTTAAGTTAGCGGTGACTTAAGTTAGTTGTAACTTAAGTTACTTTAAGTTAGTTGTGAATTCAGTTATTTTAAGTCACTTTATCCAAGTGACTGCTCTAACTATCTGAGCTACCGAGGACTTAAGTGACTTTAAGTTAGTTGTGACTAAAGTTACTTTAAGTCACTTGTAAATTAAGTTACTTTATCCGGGTGACTGCTCTAACCATCTGAGCTACCAAGCACTTAAGTTACTTTAAGTCACTTTATCCGGGTGACTGCTCTAACCAATGAGCTACCAAGGAGTTAAGTTAATTTAAGCTACTTGTGAATTAAGTTACTTTAATTCACTTGTGAATTAAGTTACTTTATCCGGGTGACTGCTCTAACCATCTGAGCTACTAAGCACTTAAGTTACTTTAAGTCACTTTATCCTGGTGACAGCTTCACCTATCTGAGCTACCAAGGACTTAAGTTACTCAAGTTATTTAAAGTAACTTAAGTCCTCAGCAGCTCAGATGGTTAGAGTAGTCACCCGGATAGTGAAAGCACGCGGGTTCGATCTCCGCCCCAGGACGGGCCCAGAATTTTTTCTAGTTTATATATATTTCTATGTAAATATATTTTTCACACTTTATAATGTTAAAATCAAATTAATAATACCCTTTGTTCCCTTTGAGTCACACCATTTTGTGTCACACTGTTACACATTGGGAAAAATATTCCCGATGAGTAACACTGTAACTAAAATCATTGTTCAAATTCGTATGTATGTAGCTGGATCATCCCCTGAAGTACCAGGCTACCATAAGTATATAAGGGGTTATTTATTGTACCCCTACGATTATTATAAATACAATAAGAGTATGCTATACATCTCCTACATAGATATGGTAGCCTGGTACTTCGGGGGATGATACAGCTACATACAGACGAATTTGAACAATGATTTTACCCAAGGTGTTACTTAACGGGAATACAGCGTTCTGTTTAGTTACACTGTCACTAAACGGGGGAAAAATAGTGGCATTGAGTTACAGTGTTACTCATCGGGAATATTTTTTCCAATGTGTAACAGTGTGACACAAAATGGCGTGACTCAACGGGAAAAAAGGAATAATACTATCAGTTGATGGACATAGTTACCTGAGCAGGTGGTCAATGAAGGTAGTGCCTGGGTAGCGGTCTCCACCGATAGCGACGCCTTCGCAGACGCCGTCCGCGTGCTTCGCCAGGATATTGTTGAGCTCGTTGCTCATGCCACCGGATCGGGAAACGTACGCCACACTGCAATCATTTTTTTAAAAGCTTTTATTTAACTCGCTTATGTTCGGGTGGAATCTTGCTACTCAATTTTGAAGCAGATATCTTCAACCGATTGAGCTGATATTTTCTATACACGTTTAGTTTGGATGACAATACACGATAAGCTGTGTCTGTATCTGTGTAACCTCATTCTAAATCCAAGATGGCGGAATAGTTTTTTTTAAATGCATTTCTACAATACAAATAAAAGGGCTTGCCGAGACTCAGAAATCTAGCCAGCGATAACTAAAAAGTAAAAAATATTATTAAAAGAAAAAAGACTTAAAAAAAGCTTTTATTTAAATGCTCTAAAAAGAAGAAAATAAAATTTTCCTTTAAAATTTTAACTATAAACCAATAACCTCATTATACACAAGTTATATGATCATAAAAGCTTGTCGCGCGATTTACTTGTGTAAATAAACTAGTACCTATTTAATTGAGAGACAAGCTTTTATCATCATATAAATTGTGTATAATGAGGTTATTAGTTTAAAGTTAAAATTTAAAGGAAAAAATTATTTTCTTCTCTTTAGAGCATTTAAATAAAACTTTTTTACAATTATTTTTTCTTTTAATTTTTTATCTCAATCTCGGCCTTCATCTCATCTGATCGTGAGTGAAGATAAGGCCGATATCTCCCTGTCTCTCTCTAGCTCGTGCTTCCGTCTCACCTGCCAGGCCGGTACAGCTTGCTGTCAACAATATTGTCAATCATGCCGGCTGTGTTGCCAATCTTGAAGCAGCCGGGTTTGATGCCGCCCACTGTCGCCGGGCCGATTATATTTACCTGCGACATAGGTAATTTATATGTTATTAAAATTTCTATTTATTTATTATATGAATATAATATACAGGTTGGCGAAGACAATACAATAAAGGCTATAGCATAAGTTTGTACGGGACTTGGGACAGCTCATGAGCACAATTTTTTTGTACAGTTTATTTTTGTATTAATCTATCTCGACAGACAGACCGATAGACAGACTGACATTATAACAATGTAGCTTACGTAGATCCAGATAAGACAGAGAGACAAACATTATAAAATTGTTAGTTAATATTATTTTATGTGATAGACATAAGGGTTTTTTGACGATTCGAAAGTGCTTCTTGGGGGGCCTAATTGAATAAAGATATTTTCTTTTCATTTATCAAAACTTATCTTTTTCATAAAACTTGACTGACAGATGCGGCAACAAATATCTTCATTTGCTGAAAACTCCACAAGTGGTAGTCATTTTGAAGACAACCAAATGTCAATGTCTAAATACCGGGAGTCTTGAAAACGAAAGATGACGACAGCATATGACACGCGGGACTATACTCTAGTGGAGAGGAATGATAGCCTCGACTAAGGTTATAACATTCGTTATTTATTTACAAAATACTTTCTATTTGTAAAACTAAATTTCGTTGCGTCATCAGACACAATGACATACATTAACTGGGGCGTACACTCATCTAAGAAGTGAGGAAATGTTATAATATGGTATATAGTAATACATGCAATACATTTAATAGTATCCCTATTCATCATCATCACCAGCCTATATACGTCCCACTGCTGGGCACAGGCCTTCATACATGGGAGAAACACAAGGGGAGTTATCCCTAGTAATGACTTTGAAATCTGTTGTATCATTCAGATTACGTTCTTAAGCAAACCTTACATTAAAAATATCTGTCAAACAAGTTGAAACTCACCCCTCTGGTGTCCGCCACTTTAATAATTTTCCTAGTCATGTTCTCAGGGATACCCTCGGCGATGATCACGACCGTGTTTATCTGAGGGTGTTGCATTGCCTGCGGAATAATACAATGTATTTAAATAATTCATTTACAAAAGTAATAGATCACAAAAAGATCCTACCAAATCTGAGCATTTGAGCGAAATAGTGTGTGTGTGTGTATGTGTGTGTGTGTGTGTGTGTCTGTGTGTGTGTGTGTGTGTCTGTGTGTGTGTGTGTGTGTCTGTGTGTGTGTGTGTGTCTGTGTGTGTGTGTGTGTCTGTGTGTGTGTGTGTCTGTGTGTGTGTGTGTCTGTGTGTGTGTGTGTGTGTGTCTGCTCTGCGTAGCTCGTTGTGCGACTGCAAACTGCTAAAGTACAAAGTAAACAGTGGGCGTAATGCTGGATGCACACTCTAAGTTTAAATTTAAATACAGTATATCTCTTTTTCTTGCAATATGTAATAAGAAAGAGATAGAAATAATTTGTTTAGAGCTGTCAATTAAATTTAGACAGATTTCAAATGAATCATAGACAATTTTAGACGGCATGTACGGAGGTGCCTCCTAAACACTGCATTTTATCACGTTCAATAAGGTCGAAAATTATATGCATGTCTCTAAATGTCAAATTATATGACAGCGATCCTTTTCGTATTCATATTGAGAGAAAGAGATGGACTGTACTTATATTTAAACTTAGCATGTGTTCTCTAGAATTAGGGCCAGTGTATACTATAATTTACCTGCATAGTGCTGTCGTACGCTGACCGAAGCGATGCGAAGTTAACGAGCACGCTAGCTTCCTGATGCTTCCGCATCGCCACGTCCATGTCCGAGAACACTTTGGAAAGGGAAATACTGAGATGAGTGGCTAGTAGTAGTAGACTATATCACAGGGAAACAATAGTTATATGTTCAACACGAACAAGCGAAGTAGTCTGCGAGTGACTGTAAAATATACTACTGAGCACTATGAGTGATTTAAAGACACATCCTGTGAAAGGAGATGTTTCTTATCCGGCCAGGCATATGTACAGTTGTAACGTGGTACTATAACATTGCGATGTTATAGCACCTCGTGTCCTCTTCCAAATTTCCTGGCAATATTTAAAGCAACATAAATTCAAAGTGCAAATTCATGCTTTGGCGTTTGATTCGGTTTTTAACCGACTTCAAAAACGAGGAGGTTCTCAATTCGGCCGGTATGTTTTTTTTTCTATGTATGTACACCGAGTACGCCGAGATTACTGATCCGATTTACGTGATTCTTTTTTTGTTCGATGCGGAATAGATGCCATTTGGTCCCATAAAAATTTTTTCAAAAACAGTTGGCTACTTTGGTTTTAAATTTAAAAAAACTTAAATTATTAAGTCGTCTCATCATCACTAGCCTATATACGTCCCACTGCTGGGCACAGGCCTTCCTACATGGCAGAAACACATGAGGAGTTTGGGCCATAACACCACCACGCTGGCCCAGTGCGGGTTGGTGGGTTAAAGCGGTTGTAGTAACAACCGGGACCAACGGCTTAACGTGCCTTCCGAAGCACGGAGGAGCTCAAGATTATAAATTTGATTGACCCATCCAGGGACCAACCATGGCGAAAGTTGCTTTGTTTTCGTAATCGAAACCAGAACGCTCAAATTACTACGCCACCGAGCTTCTCATCTACAACTACTATTAAGTCGTCTACATAAGCGAAATTGCGAATTTTTGCTTTTCAAATGACTTTTGAGTGAAACGATACGATAGTAGGAAACAATATAAGTTTACGGTCACCCATCTAGCTTCGACCGTAGAAAGTTACCACTAAAAATTATGAAAAAAAAATTTTAAACAAAAATTAAAACCGACTTCAAAAAACTGAAAAGGATAAAATAAGTAATTAAATTTAAGTAGGTATTCATCCCCTAGAAACATATTTTTGGAGTTGGTGCTAAGTGGTTTCCAAAAACAATAGAAAGTGAAGCACCGACTCCAAAAATATGTTTCTAGGGGATGAATACCTACTTAAATTTAATTACTTATTTTATCCTTTTCAGTTTTTTGAAGTCGGTTTTAATTTTTGTTTAAAATTTTATCTTTACAAATTCATTATTTTGCTGACTCTGAGAGGAGACGCATCTCTATTTTTAACATTGTCTCGCTCTCGACGCCTGCAATTAGCTTTGGCGATATATTGAATACTAACATTATATTATAACTTTCCGATTTGGAAATTGAATTTCTTAATTTGTCTAGCTTTATTCACAAGGCCCTTTTGAAAGTACCTTATTTTATAAGCCTATTTTAGTGTTTCAGTGTTTAAGTGTTCAGCTTTATAGTTTATTTATCTTGTTACAGTGTGCCTTCATTTTTAATCTTGAATATACCATAAAGTGACGTTTGCCGGTGTCTTTATTCATTGAACACCACACCACCAAACGTTACACAGTATCTCAAAAAATCAGGAAAAATCTCCAGAATCCAGGAAACATACTAATAATACGTTTTCATGCACAGTTTGTTTGTACAAAAGTTGAAATTTTTGCCGATTTTAGCGTTATTCACTATTGTAATATGGCGGGTGACACAGAAGTCAACTAAACGTCACCAAAGTGACATAGACGCCATGATGAATATTTGACTGTGTTGCAGTTGTGTCTGTAAGAATTCTTGCTTACCACCTAACAAAACAAATAAAAAGAAAAAGGACAATTATTGAACACTGTTTTGCATATTTTTATGTATTTTTCAGTATAGTGTACATAGACCTGGCCGGCCATTCATTCATTTTTCGAACATCTCTTTTACAATCTAAATACAGTCTATCTGCATTAGCGTTATCAGCTAACAAACGTCTACCCTACAATGTCAAAATACACAAACAATTTCACAGGGTTATCCCAAGTTCTGGGTAGGTCAGATGGTTAGAGCAGTCACCCGGATTTTGAAAGGTCGCGAGTTCGATCCCCGCCGCAGTACGTGAAATTTTTCTAGTTTAGATATTTTTACAAGTAAATATATTTTTCAAACATTTATAATAATGTTAAAATAAAAATTAAGAATGCATGCTTAATAATAAATAACCATGACCCGAGAGCATTATTATTCGTGTTTCTTACACAAGCATCCGCCCCGATTGGTACTCGAACTTGGGACCCTGACAGGCTACTCGCCTGTAGATAGGGGTACAGACAACTCGGCCATTCAGTCATTTAAAGAGGCGATTTTATTTACAACTCATAGAATAACATTTGACTACGGAATCTTAATTATAAATAAATGTGTTCCACTAATTCCAACTAGTCGATCTATGGACACTTTGTATTCCATTAAAACCTACCTGGAATGAAGACTTCTTTGTTGCCGAAGTAGTATTTCTGCTTGTGGTCTGCGGTGAAGGGGTACACTATGGCCACGACTGAAGGCTCCGCACGGCGGCATATGTAGTCGAAATCCAGCATTCCCTGCAATAACAAGACATTGGTTATTTTTAAATATCTTAAATATCTCTGACCATCTAGTGGGAGGCCGTCCTACTTTGTGACCCTGACCAGGTCGTTGTCCATCTAGTGGGAGGCCGTCCTCCTTTGTGACCCTGACCAGGTCGTCTGTCCATCTAGTGGGAGATCGTCCTACTTTGTGACCCAGACCAGGTCGTCTGTCCATCTAGTGGGAGGCCGTCCTAGTTTGTGACCCTGACCCGGTCGTCTGTCCATCTAGTGGGAGGCCGTCCTAGTTTGTGACCCTGACCCGGTCGTCTGTCCATCTAGTGGGAGGCCGTCCTAGTTTGTGACCCTGACCAGGTCGTCTGTCCATCTAGTGGGAGGCCGTCCTCCTTTGTGACCCTGACCAGGTCGTCTGTCCATCTAGTGGGAGATCGTCCTACTTTGTGACCCAGACCAGGTCGTCTGTCCATCTAGTGGGAGGCCGTCCTAGTTTGTGACCCTGACCCGGTCGTCTGTCCATCTAGTGGGAGGCCGTCCTAGTTTGTGACCCTGACCCGGTCGTCTGTCCATCTAGTGGGAGGCCGTCCTAGTTTGTGACCCTGACCAGGTCGTCTGTCCATCTAGTGGGAGGCCGTCCTCCTTTGTGACCCTGACCAGGTCGTCTGTCCATCTAGTGGGAGATCGTCCTACTTTGTGACCCAGACCAGGTCGTCTGTCCATCTAGTGGGAGGCCGTCCTACTTTGTGACCCTGACCAGGTCGTCTGTCCATCTAGTGGGAGATCGTCCTACTTTGTGACCCAGACCAGGTCGTCTGTCCATCTAGTGGGAGGCCGTCCTAGTTTGTGACCCTGACCCGGTCGTCTGTCCATCTAGTGGGAGGCCGTCCTAGTTTGTGACCCTGACCGGGTCGTCTGTCCATCTAGTGGGAGGCCGTCCTAGTTTGTGACCCTGACCAGGTCGTCTGTCCATCTAGTGGGAGGCCGTCCTCCTTTGTGACCCTGACCAGGTCGTCTGTCCATCTAGTGGGAGATCGTCCTACTTTGTGACCCAGACCAGGTCGTCTGTCCATCTAGTGGGAGGCCGTCCTACTTTGTGACCCTGACCAGGTCGTTGTCCATCTAGTGGGAGGCCGTCCTCCTTTGTGACCCTGACCAGGTCGTCTGTCCATCTAGTGGGAGATCGTCCTACTTTGTGACCCAGACCAGGTCGTCTGTCCATCTAGTGGGAGGCCGTCCTAGTTTGTGACCCTGACCCGGTCGTCTGTCCATCTAGTGGGAGGCCGTCCTAGTTTGTGACCCTGACCCGGTCGTCTGTCCATCTAGTGGGAGGCCGTCCTAGTTTGTGACCCTGACCAGGTCGTCTGTCCATCTAGTGGGAGGCCGTCCTCCTTTGTGACCCTGACCAGGTCGTCTGTCCATCTAGTGGGAGATCGTCCTACTTTGTGACCCAGACCAGGTCGTCTGTCCATCTAGTGGGAGGCCGTCCTAGTTTGTGACCCTGACCCGGTCGTCTGTCCATCTAGTGGGAGGCCGTCCTAGTTTGTGACCCTGACCCGGTCGTCTGTCCATCTAGTGGGAGGCCGTCCTAGTTTGTGACCCTGACCAGGTCGTCTGTCTATCTAGTGGGAGGCCGTCCTCCTTTGTGACCCTGACCAGGTCGTCTGTCCATCTAGTGGGAGGCCGTCCTAGTTTGTGACCCTGACCCGGTCGTCTGTCCATCTAGTGGGAGGCCGTCCTCCTTTGTGACCCTGACCAGGTCGTCTGTCCATCTAGTGGGAGATCGTCCTACTTTGTGACCCTGACCAGGTCGTCTGTCCATCTAGTGGGAGGCCGTCCTAGTTTGTGACCCTGACCCGGTCGTCTGTCCATCTAGTGGGAGGCCGTCCTAGTTTGTGACCCTGACCAGGTCGTCTGTCCATCTAGTGGGAGGCCGTCCTCCTTTGTGACCCTGACCAGGTCGTCTGTCCATCTAGTGGGAGATCGTCCTACTTTGTGACCCTGACCAGGTCGTCTGTCTATCTAGTGGGAGATCGTCCTACTTTGTGACCCTGACCAGGTCGTCTGTCCATCTAGTGGGAGGCCGTCCTCCTTTGTGACCCTGACCAGGTCGTCTGTCCATCTAGTGGGAGGCCGTCCTCCTTTGTGACCCTGACCAGGTCGTCTGTCCATCTAGTGGGAGGCCGTCCTAGTTTGTGACCCTGACCCGGTCGTCTGTCCATCTAGTGGGAGATCGTCCTACTTTGTGACCCTGACCAGGTCGTCTGTCCATCTAGTGGGAGGCCGTCCTAGTTTGTGACCCTGACCAGGTCGTCTGTCCATCTAGTGGGAGATCGTCCTACTTTGTGACCCTGACCAGGTCGTCTGTCCATCTAGTGGGAGGCCGTCCTAGTTTGTGACCCTGACCCGGTCGTCTGTCCATCTAGTGGGAGGCCGTCCTAGTTTGTGACCCTGACCAGGTCGTCTGTCCATCTAGTGGGAGGCCGTCCTCCTTTGTGACCCTGACCAGGTCGTCTGTCCATCTAGTGGGAGATCGTCCTACTTTGTGACCCTGACCAGGTCGTCTGTCCATCTAGTGGGAGATCGTCCTACTTTGTGACCCTGACCAGGTCGTTGTCCATCTAGTGGGAGGCCGTCCTACATCGCTTGTTTAATTATTCGTCTGATAACACTGACCTGTATAGCTCTGTTCTGCATGCCCCAGATGATGGCCTTAGTCCTGTCGCTGAACAACGGCTTGTTGGTTGACGGGTGCTGATTGAGGTCGAGCTTTGTGGGCGCCTCAGAGCAAACCAGGTCTAGGAGTTTGTGAGTCAGTTCCGGGATGTCCAGCTTGGGTTTGGGCTGGAACAAATCACAATAAGGAATTTGAATGAAAAAAAAACATCATTTACTAGGTGGTAAGCCCATATGTAGGGTCGCCTGGGTAGGTACCACCGCCTTTCTTATTTCAGCCGTGAAACAGTTCGCTGTGTTTCGCATTGAAGGGAAAGGTAGCCAGTGTAATTACTGGGCATGGACGGCATTTTATCTTAGGCCTCAGGATGAGAACGCATCTGCAATATCAAGTGATTTTCCCATGTTATTGCAGGTGTCTATAGGCGGCGGTAACCGCTTACCACCAGGTGGGCCGTCAGCTTGTTTGTCATCTAGTTGTATAAAAAAGAACATATCTAGTATTTTGACTGTTAATTTTAATATTATCAACCATTTTCTTATTGATCTTTGAATTATAATATTATTTTGTCATGATTTCAAATGTCACTTTATGTAAGGCATATCATGGAAGAACTTTATGAAAATTATTATTGTCAAATTGTATCTACCTGTGATAAGGAATAAACGATTTTATTGATAGACTAGCTGTGCCCGCGACTTCGTTCGCGTGGATGTCGGAAAATAACAACGGTGGGGTAGGTAGGCTAAGGATTTAAATCAAGTTTATAAAACACCTTTGAAAATTGACAAAGTTTCATACAAAATTTCATCCCCATTTTATCCACTTGGGGGTAGAATTAATAAAAATCCTTTCTTAGCGGATGCCTACGTCATAACGTCTACCTGCATGGCAAATTTCAGCGAGATCCGTCCAGTGGTTTGGGCTGTGCGTTGATAGATCACTATGTCAGTCAGTCAGTCAGTCACCTTTGAGTTATATAGATTACAGATGTACATACCGGTGTGACCGGTTTGGGCAGCTGTTTGGGCGCGTAGTCCAACTGATGTTCCTTGGGGATGGGCGATTGACCCAACGCTAGACCCACGATAGCCGTCATGTTGCTCTCAGGGCCAAACACGTACAGGGGAATACGGAGCCGATGGCCAACCTCACGCATTTGTCTGAAAATAATTATTATCATTACACTCCCGATTACAAATAATGAAAGAAAACGATGAAAAAGTAAAAAGCTCCAGACGGGAATCGAACCCGCGTCTCTTGGGGTCCGGACACCTCTACGCTATCGGAGCACTAAGTGTAACCTACCAATCTCTTCAGCGCTTTCTACCCTTTCTTTGTGTAACGTTTTTATAGCAATGTTTATCTCTACCAATGAAGTTAACACCTCTAGTGATCCGAAAGAATACTTTTACAATCATTATTAAACTTCCAGTACACGTGACAAAAAGCATTTTAATCACATTGGTAGGTGGTAGACCCATATGTAGGGTCGCCTGGGTAGGTACCACCGCCTTTCTTATTTCAGCCGTGAAACAGTTCGCTGTGTTTCGGATTGAAGGGAAAGGAAGCCAGTGTAATTACTGGGCATGGACGGCATTTCATCTTAGGCCTCAGGATGACAACGCACCTGCAATATCAAGTGATTTTCCCTTGTTATTGCAGGTGTCTATAGGCGGCGGTAACCGCTTACCATCAAGTGGGCCGTCAGCTTGTTTGTCATCTAGTTGTATAAAAAAAAAAACATTTATGTTTGATTTTTATCACGTAGCCATTTTGATCAGCGGTGAAAGCGGTGAAGAAATTGGTAGGTTATACCTAGTGCTCCGATGACGTAGAGTTTATCGCGTCTGGCCGGACTCCTGGAGACTCGCCTACTTGTATTTCTTATAATACACCCCCTGAGCAGTAATGTTAGTTATACAGGGTGGAGCCGTCAATACCACAATAAATTAAAACATGGCCTATATTAATTCTCGTGTCACAAATTTAGTTGCCATACTCCTCCGAAACGGCTTGAACGATTTTTATGAGTAGGTCTGAGAATCGGCTACTATCTATTTATTTTTTATTTTTTGGACATTTTTTTTTATGGCAAAACCACGTTTTCGGGGACAGCATAATAATAATAATATTCATATACTCACACCTATTATCTAGCCCAAAGTAAGCATCATTTAGAGCTTTTGTTATGGATACTAGATAACGGAGAAATTCTGATAATAATATGTAAGTATATAAATATAAGAAATATACTAAATAAACATATAAACATCCATGACTCGTAGACAACTGCTCGCACTCATCATACAAACATTTGCTCCTACCGGGATTCGAACCCGGGACCTCTTGACCGCGTAGCCTGTATAGCAAGGGGTACAGACCGTTCGACCAGCCCGTCGTCAAAGTAATGTTAGTTATAGTTGGTAGACCCGTATGTAGGGTCGCCTGGGTAGGTACCACCGCCTTACTTATTTCAGCCGTGAAACAGTTCGCTGTGTTTCGGATTGAAGGGAAAGGTAGCCAGTGTGATTACTGGGCATGGACGGCATTTCATCTTAGGCCCTAGGATGACAACGCACCTGCAATATCAAGTGCGTTTCCTTGTTGTTGCAGGTGTCTATAGGCGGCGGTAACCGCTTACCACCAAGTAGGCCGTCAGCTTGTTTGTCATCTAGTTGTATAAAATAAAATTAAAAAAATAGTTACCTGAGCCCCTCCTGGTAGTTGGGCCCGCCCCGCCTCACGAAGATGGTCACGTTGTACTGTATGAGCGCGTCCTTGTACGTCTCTATGGCGGTGATGATGCCGCGGAAAGTGTCCGCCACGTTGGTGAAGTTGGCGATACCGCCGCCGATGATCAGAACCTGGGGGGTTTCCAGAAAATTTCAAAAATAAAAATAAATAAAAAAATTATTCAAGTGTGTACATGCTGACTTGCAGTTAACCCAAAACGCCAATATGTCAAAATTATAACACACATTAAAACACCATGTCAAGGAATTAGTAATAATAATTGCAAATAAAAAAATATGTCAAACTAGAAGTCAATTATAATAATTAAGTCAACGCCTCTGTCGTCTAGTGGTTAAGACCACCGAACTCAGATCTAGAGGTCCGGGTCAAACCGAGAAAAAAAATCTGCTCGGTTTGGTTGGTGGTAGGGCTTTTATAAGTCCGCCTGGCTAGCTACCACCATCTTACCTAAGTCTACCGCCATAGCAATAATGTTAAGGGCATTGTTGTGTTCCTCTGTGGTTGAGGAATCCGGGTGTAGCTCGCTTCCATCGTCGGCCTTATCTTCACTTACCATCAGGTGAGATGAAGGCCTAGAGTTACCCCGTTAAGGTGAGAAAAAAAACGCACTTCGCGTCGGGCTGCTCTGGTGGTCGCTTACTAAACCCACTGGAAACATCGCCGGATGGTATGCCAGGAGTGCGCAAACTCGCGCAATGGGAGTTTGTTGTGGCGGATGCTAATGTGGTCCCGGTGATGCACTGGGCCAGGCTCCGCTATCTTCAGACGAGGGAGAGGGACCATAGAGACATGGCGAAAGATGATAATTAGTGGGGGGTCAAGAAGGCTCGCTGTGAAAAAAACCCGAGCAAGTAGCAGTGCACTCTTCCGTGAGTCGGCCTGCATAACGGAACGGCTACGACAGGCCATGGGAAAGTTGGTGGGATCGACCCTTCCCGGGAGCGACCATGGTGAAACTTTGTTTTTCAAACCCCTACGCCACACTAATTGTACTTAAAACCAGCGCTCTGGTTTCGATTACGAAAACAGATTGCCATTGGGATGTTTTTCCCTGGCGTATTTTGCCAGTTCCGCACTGATGGTTAGCTACACAAATATGAGGCTTATTACCTCGCCATTGGGAAGTTTTGCCCTGCACATGAGACTGAAGATAGTCTTGGCGTAGTTGGCTAGTTCCGCACTGACAGTTAGCTACACAATTATGAGGCTTATTACCTTGACATTGGGATGTTTTCCCTGGAGTATTTGGCCAGTTCCGCACTAACGGTTAGCTACACAAATATGAGGCTTATTACCTCGCCATTGGGAAGTTTTGCCCTGCACATGAGCCTGAAGATAGTCTTGGCGTAGTTGGCTAGTTCCGCACTGACAGTTAGCTACACAATTATGATGCTTAATACCTTGCCATTGGGATGTTTTTCCCTGGAGTATTTGGCCAGTTCCGCACTGACGGTTAGCTACACAAATATGAGGCTTATTACCTCGCCATTGGGAAGTTTTGCCCTGCACATGAGACTGAAGATAGTCTTGGCGTAGTTGGCTAGTTCCGCACTGACAGTTAGCTACACAATTATGAGGCTTATTACCTTGACATTGGGATGTTTTTCCCTGGAGTATTTTGCCAGTTCCGCACTAACGGTTAGCTACACAATTATGAGGCTTATCACCTCGCCATTGGGAAGTTTTGCCCTGCACATGAGACTGAAGATAGTCTTGGCGTAGTTGGCTAATTCCGCACTGAAGGTTAGCTACACAATTATGGTGCTTACTTCCCTTGCAATTAGGATGTTTTTCCTTGCAAACTATACTGAAGTAGTAAGCCAGCTCCGCACTGACGGTTAGCTACACAATTATGAGGCTTATCACCTTGTCATTGGGATGTTTTCCCCTGCACATGAGACTGAAGATGGTATTGGCGTAGTTGGCCAGTTCCGCACTGACGGTTAGCTACACAAATATGAGGCTTATTACCTTGCCATTAGGATGTTTTGCCCCGTATATAAGACTGAAGATAGATTTGGCGTAATTGGCCAGCTCCGAACTAACGGATAGCTACACAAATATAAGGCTTATTACCTTGCCATTGGGATGTTTTTCCCTGGAGTATTTGGCCAGTTCCGCACTAACGGTTAGCTACACAATTATGATGCTTATCACCTTGCCATTGGGATGTTTTCCCCTGCACATGAGACTGAAGATGGTCTTGGCGTAGTTGGCCAGTTCCGCACTGACGGCTAGCTACACAAATATGATGCTTATTACCTTGCCATTAGGATGTTTTTCCCTGTATATGACTGAAGATAGATTTGGCGTAATTGGCCAGCTCCGCACTAACGGTTAGCTACACAAATATAAGGCTTATTACCTTGCCATTGGGATGTTTTTCCCTGGAGCATTTGGCCAGTTCTGCACTGACAGTTAGCTACACAAATATGAGGCTTATTACCTCGCCATTGGGAAGTTTTGCCCTGCACATGAGACTGAAGATAGTCTTGGCGTAGTTGGCTAGTTCCGCACTGACAGTTAGCTACACAATTATGAGGCTTATTACCTTGACATTGGGATGTTTTTCCCTGGAGTATTTGGCCAGTTCCGCACTAACGGTTAGCTACACAAATATGTGGCTTATTACCTCGCCATTGGGAAGTTTTGCCCTGCACATGAGACTGAAGATAGTCTTGGCGTAGTTGGCTAGTTCCGCACTGACAGTTAGCTACACAATTATGATGCTTAATACCTTGCCATTGGGATGTTTTTCCCTGGAGTATTTGGCCAGTTCCGCACTAACGGTTAGCTACACAATTATGATGCTTATCACCTTGCCATTGGGATGTTTTCCCCTGCACATGAGACTGAAGATGGTCTTGGCGTAGTTGGCCAGTTCCGCACTGACGGCTAGCTACACAAATATGATGCTTATTACCTTGCCATTAGGATGTTTTTCCCTGTATATGACTGAAGATAGATTTGGCGTAATTGGCCAGCTCCGCACTAACGGTTAGCTACACAAATATAAGGCTTATTACCTTGCCATTGGGATGTTTTTCCCTGGAGTATTTGGCCAGTTCCGCACTAACGGTTAGCTACACAAATATGAGGCTTATTACCTCGCCATTGGGAAGTTTTGCCCTGCACATGAGACTGAAGATAGTCTTGGCGTAGTTGGCTAGTTCCGCACTGACAGTTAGCTACACAATTATGATGCTTAATACCTTGCCATTGGGATGTTTTTCCCTGGAGTATTTGGCCAGTTCCGCACTAACGGTTAGCTACACAATTATGATGCTTATCACCTTGCCATTGGGATGTTTTCCCCTGCACATGAGACTGAAGATGGTCTTGGCGTAGTTGGCCAGTTCCGCACTGACGGCTAGCTACACAAATATGATGCTTATTACCTTGCCATTAGGATGTTTTTCCCTGTATATGACTGAAGATAGATTTGGCGTAATTGGCCAGCTCCGCACTAACGGTTAGCTACACAAATATAAGGCTTATTACCTTGCCATTGGGATGTTTTTCCCTGGAGCATTTGGCCAGTTCTGCACTGACAGTTAGCTACACAATTATGATGCTTATCACCTTGCCATTGGGATGTTTTCCCCTGCACATGAGACTGAAGATGGTCTTGGCGTAGTTGGCCAGTTCCGCACTGACGGCTAGCTACACAAATATGATGCTTATTACCTTGCCATTAGGATGTTTTTCCCTGTATATGACTGAAGATAGATTTGGCGTAATTGGCCAGCTCCGCACTAACGGTTAGCTACACAAATATAAGGCTTATTACCTTGCCATTGGGATGTTTTTCCCTGGAGTATTTGGCCAGTTCCGCACTAACGGTTAGCTACACAAATATGAGGCTTATTACCTCGCCATTGGGAAGTTTTGCCCTGCACATGAGACTGAAGATAGTCTTGGCGTAGTTGGCTAGTTCCGCACTGACAGTTAGCTACACAATTATGATGCTTAATACCTTGCCATTGGGATGTTTTTCCCTGGAGTATTTGGCCAGTTCCGCACTAACGGTTAGCTACACAATTATGATGCTTATCACCTTGCCATTGGGATGTTTTCCCCTGCACATGAGACTGAAGATGGTCTTGGCGTAGTTGGCCAGTTCCGCACTGACGGCTAGCTACACAAATATGATGCTTATTACCTTGCCATTAGGATGTTTTTCCCTGTATATGACTGAAGATAGATTTGGCGTAATTGGCCAGCTCCGCACTAACGGTTAGCTACACAAATATAAGGCTTATTACCTTGCCATTGGGATGTTTTTCCCTGGAGCATTTGGCCAGTTTTGCACTGACAGTTAGCTACACAATTATGATGCTTATCACCTTGCCATTGGGATGTTTTCCCCTGCACATGAGACTGAAGATGGTATTGGCGTAGTTGGTCAGTTCCGCACTGACGGTTAGCTACACAAATATGAGGCTTATTACCTTGCCATTGGGATGTTTTTCCCTGGAGCATTTGGCCAGTTCTGCACTGACAGTTAGCTACACAATTATGATGCTTATTACCTTGCCATTGGGATGTTTTTCCCTGCACATGAGGCTGAAGATAGTCTTGGCGTAGTCCGCCGTCTGCCCTTCGGTGGGGGCTCCGGAGTATTCCCCATAGTTTGCTAGTTCCGCGGCTCCTCCCAACTCGCATATAGTGTCAGTGTATACCACTGAAGCTCCGCCGCCCGCCACCATAGTCCAGATACGACCGGATTTGTTCAGGACTGTTAGCTGTTGGGAACAGAGTTCAATTTTAATAAGAACGTATAATAGGATATTAAGAAGTTTGATAATCAAAAAGTCATAATCACTCTTTTAGTAAATAGAATATTAAAAAATAATAAGTATTTAAACATAGCGTTTAGCCTTTACTGTTCGCAGTGTGACAGAGAATCTAATTTGGGAACTGATAAACATTTTTAGACCGCAATTCATGTTTTCAGACTACTTTCAATGTAAGGCTATGTACGTAATATAGGTTACGATTTCTAGAAATAAGTAATATATACAGGGTAGTGCCGTCAATACGACAATAAATTAAAATATGGGCTATATTAGTTCATAGAAATGGTTGGCGCATTTCAAAAACATCTAATTCGTTTGATAATTTCATGACATTTGTATTAAATAAATTTAATACAACATTGGGCCTAATTCTGGGAACACACTTTAATTCTAAATTTAAGAACAGTATATCTCTTTCTCGCAATAAGTAATAGAAAAAAGATAGCAAGAATCTGTTTAGAGCTTTCACTTAAATTTAGATAGAATTCATAGACAGCATAGACAATTTTAGACGGCATGTATGGAGGTGCCTCCTTTTGATAGAAAGAAATGCACTGAACTTAAATTTAGACTTAGCATGTGTTCACCAGAATTGGGGCCATTGGCTGCATTATTTCATAGAAATGTCATGAAATTATCAAATGAATAAGATGTTTTTTAAAGTGGCAAACCATTCCAAAGAACTAATATAGCCCATGTTTCAATTTATTGTCCTATTGACGTCACCGACCTGTACATGGATTTGAGACGTGAACAAGACTATAATCGTTTTCGTTGCAATTTGATTTGAAAGCGACACTAGGGGCACCGCTTACCTTCAAACTGGCTCCACTCTTGGCGTCCAGATCCGCTATATGAGCTTCCTCGGGATACGCGTCTCTGCCAAACGGCGGTGGGAAGGTGACCTCCCCCCAAGCCTTGGCGCAGATGAAGTCGGCAGTTTGATCCAACTTGGCCGCCAAGTCCAGAAGGTAGATCCTCTCGTTGGTCACCACTATGGGGTTTATCTCCATGTACGTGAAGTACAAGTCAACATACACCCGGTAGAGGGACACGATGAAGGTTGTGAGGATCCTGGAAGACGAGAACAGCTCCTCATCAACATCGTCACCAGAGGTGCTATGGTATTTACTATACTAGGTAGGAAGGGTCATCTGGGTAGGTACCAACGCCTTTCTTAATTCAACCGTGAAACAGTTCGCTGTGTTTCGGATTGAAGGGAAAGGTAGCCAGTGTGATTACTGGGCATGGACGGCATTTCATCTTAGGCCCCAGGATGACAACGCACCTGCAATAACAAGTGATTTTCCCCTGTTATTGCAGGTGTATTAAGGCGGCGGTAGCCGCTTACCATCAGATGGGCCGTCAGCTTGTTTGTCATCTAGTTGTATAAAAAAAACTATGGAGTAAATACATCTACAAAAGCTCGCTTCTTGATTGGGGCACTCAGGGCATTTTGCTACTAATCACACGCTACATAATATGCAACTCTCCCTAACACAACTTTGTCGAGCATGTGGTGAATGCCAGGAATCAACGATGCATCTCTTGTGTCATTGTGATGTCCTGGCTAGAACCAGAATAAGTCTTCTGGAAGTGACATATCCAAAGCCAGGAGACTACAGGCTCTTTCTGCCTAAAGATATAGTAAGGCTAATGGCATCTATATTCTGGACACAGGAAGAGTAAACGCTGGGGAGGCACACAAGATCCCAATGGGTCAAGGTGCACTGTGACTTAGTCATGGGCCCACAGTAAGACAAGATAAAATAAGATATCAATCATAACCAGCCTATACATGGTAATTTTTAGATCTCATCAATACAAACCATTTGAAGATCTCATCACACAAATAACAAATTCACAAATAAATTTTACTATGGAAGCAACTCAGAAAACGCAAAAAAAAGATGCCCAGTGAGAGTCGGACTCGCGCATGAAGGGTTCCGTACCATTATCTATAAACAAGCGTCTACCTGTTGCCGTTATCAATCTTGAGCGAAAACAAGCAAAAAATCACGTTTGTTGTGTGGGAGCCCCCTTAAATATTTATTTTATTCTGTTTATTAGTATTTGTTGTTATAGCGGCAACAGAAATACATCATCGGTGAAAATTTTAACTGTCTAACTATCACGGTTCATGAAATACAGCACGGTGAAACACAGACGGACAGCGGGGTCTTATTAATAACGGGGCCCCCGTTTTACCTTTCGGTTATTGAACCCTAAAAATCAGCTGTTCCATACATTTCAGCAGAGTTCATTTGGAAATTTGTATGGAACAGCATATTTTTTTTTTGCGATTTCAGAGTTCCTTCCATAGTAAAAGTTGTTTGTAAACGAGATCTTCAAATGGTTTCTTGGTGTTGTAAAAATAAGGCTGTACACGTCCCACTGCTGGGCACAGGCCTTCCTACACGGGAGAAACACATGAGGAGTTTGGGCCATAACACCACCACGCTGGCCCAATGCGGGTTGGTGGGTTAAAGTGGTGCATGAACAGCCTGTGACGAGCTCGGTGTCGTACTGGAAAACAAAGGTCGATCCAGGATGGATCAATCGAAATTTTTAATCTCAAACTCTTCCACGCTTCGGAAGGTACGTAAGCCGTTGGTACCGGTTGTGGTTGTTTATAAAGTCATAATTCAAATAAACAACATACCTCTTCACTGAAGCGGATTTTATATTCTTCAGCAAAACACGTTCGATGTCTTCGCCGGTCGGAAAAGTGTCCACTGGTATCTAGAAAACGGAAAAATGCTTTATATACAAATTATGCCTTTATTTCGGCCGTGAAACAGTTCGCTGTGTTTCGGATTGGAGGGAAAGGTAGCCAGTGTAATTACTGGGCATGGACGGCATTTCATCTTAGGCCTCAGGATGACAACGCACCTGCAATACCTGTGATTGTTTCATTGTTATTGCAGGTGTTCATTGTATAGACAATGTATAGACTATAGGTGATGGTAGCCACATAACGAATAGATGAGTTTTTCGAAATGCCTAGATTTTTGATGGTTAGGTTATTTGAAATAAAACCAATTTACCGGATTTAACTCGCCTTTAATTAGATATACTCCTGAGGTTTCGATTACCTTTACAGCGATCGTGGTCACGGGAAGACTGAAGACTGAGATGATCTTTGATAAGTTTAATACCGCTACATATCAGGTGATGCTGAGTCAATTGTCATGCTTTCTATAAAAAAAAACAAAGAAACATAACACTACTGACCTCCAGCCTGACGGCGAGCGCGTCCACATCGCCTACGTCAACGCCGCCCTGATGGTGGAACAGTATGGTGTCAGAGCGACGGCCCGACTGGATACATAGGTACATCTCTTCATTCTGTAAAAGCAAAAAGGTTTATTAAACTACTGCTACTCATTGACTGATATTGTTACTCACATGATCTAAGAAGTATAAAAATTAGAAGTCTGATCGACTGGTCAGGGTTTACCAAATCAGAGGTCCCGACCGGTTTCGAATCCAGGTAGAGGCAAATGTTTGTAAAAAACACAAACATATTCACAAGCCAAGGATGTTCCATTTATCTTCTGTATTATTTCCATGTTATCAGTTATCCAATACCCGCAACTCAAGCACTAAATTATGCTTAATTTGGGCTAGATGATACGTGAGAGAAGCTCGATGGCGTAGTGGTTTGAACGCTCTGCTTCTAAACTCTCGCTCCTCCGTGCTTCAGAAGGAATGTCGGCCGGTAAGCCGTCGGACCAGGTTATTACTGCAGCCGCCTTAACCCACCAGCTCGCATTGGGTCAGCGTGGTGGTGATATTGCCCAAACTCCTCACGTGTTCCTCGAAACAATATAACCAGCGGTGGGACGTATATAGGCTGGTGAAGGCTCGACGATGAAGTGCCTCAGCTCTTATGGTGCCATGTACCAAGCACCCGGTATAAGGTGTATGTGTGTGTTGGGGTAACATACCGCCTCGTGTTTGACGAAGGGCTCGATGATGAAGTGTCTCAGCTCTTATGGTGCCATGTACCAAGCACCCGGTATAAGGTGTATGTGTGTGTTGGGGTAACATACCGCCTCGTGTTTGATTGACGAAGGCAAAGATGATGAAGTGCCTCAGCTCTTATGGTGCCATGTACCAAGCACCCGGTATAAGGTGTATGTGTGTGTTGGGGTAACATACCGCCTCGTGTTTGATTGACGAAGGCAAAGATGATGAAGTGCCTCAGCTCTTATGGTGCCATGTACCAAGCACCCGGTATAAGGTGTATGTGTGTGTTGGAGTAACATACCGCCTCGTGTTTGACGAAGGGCTCGATGATGAAGTGTCTCAGCTCTTATGGTGCCATGTACCAAGCACCCGGTATAAGGTGTATGTGTGTGTTGGGGTAACATACCGCCTCGTGTTTGACGAAGGGCTCGATGATGAAGTGCCTCAGCTCTTATGGTGCCATGTACCAAGCACCCGGTATAAGGTGTATGTGTGTGTTGGAGTAACATACCGCCTCGTGTTTGACGAAGGGCTCGATGATGAAGTGCCTCAGCTCTTATGGTGCCATGTACCAAGCACCCGGTATAAGGTGTATGTGTGTATTGGAGTAACATACCGCCTCGTGTTTGACGAAGGGCTCGATGATGAAGTGTCTCAGCTCTTATTGTACCATGTACCAAGCACCCGGTATAAGGTGTATGTGTGTGTTGGGGTAACATACCGCCTCGTGTTTGACGAAGGGCTCGATGATGAAGTGCCTCAGCTCTTATGGTGCCATGTACCAAGCACCCGGTATAAGGTGTATGTGTGTATTGGAGTAACATACCGCCTCGTGTTTGACGAAGGGCTCGATGATGAAGTGTCTCAGCTCTTATTGTACCATGTACCAAGCACCCGGTATAAGGTGTATGTGTGTGTTGGAGTAACATACCGCCTCGTGTTTGACGAAGGGCTCGATGATGAAGTGCCTCAGCTCTTATGGTGCCATGTACCAAGCACCCGGTATAAGGTGTATGTGTGTGTTGGGGTAACATACCGCCTCGTGTTTGACGAAGGGCTCGATGATGAAGTGTCTCAGCTCTTATGGTGCCATGTACCAAGCACCCGCTATAAGGTGTATGTGTGTGTTGGGGTAACATACCGCCTCGTGTTTGACGAAGGGCTCGATGATGAAGTGCCTCAGCTTGCCGACGGCGGCGCCCACTTGCTGCTCCTTGCTCATGTGCTCGCCGAGCCACCGGCGGACCTCCACCGCTGTCTTGTTCACGCCGACCAGACCTAGCTTGCCTCTGCGTTTGATCAGCTGGTCTGGCTTCACTACCAGTTGCTGGAATAAACGTAAAAAGTATTTAGGAAACTTGGCGGAGTGGCGGCGAAAAGGTATTTGGTACAGAACCATTGAAGCGTCCTTGAATACCTTGGTTCATTAATAGTAACATTAGACGTAAATTCGTTGTGATTGCACACAGACTTTGTTCCAGAATCCAGACACATTCCATTAAACAATTTCTTGTGTCTTATGAAGAAAAGGAATTCTCCTAACTGTGAGACGTGCTAAAAAGTGTATGATATGAATGTGTCAGGAATGAAGTTGAGAGAAGTTTAGTTTTGTACACTTTTAATGTGAATAGAAGCAATATAGGAGTATTTCACTACAGATTTGTGTTATTTTGCGGCGATCTTCTGTTCTGGTACTGTACTGCTACCCCAGACTGTACAAAATTCAAATGATAAATACTATTAGACACCCTATCTACACAAGATAATCTTTTACATTATAAAATTATATTGAAGACAAACCGGAGCTCACAAAAATTAAGTAATTTGGGAGAATGAAAAAATAGTGTTTGAAGTTATAATGCTAAGAAAGAATACCTGAGAGTTAGAAATTGCAGTATACTTGACTCTTTCTAAACAAAACTTTGTTTTAGAAATATGCACTTATGTGTACTATGACGTGAAAGTTTTATATCGGATTTTTTCAATATGTACCAAAAATTCTTTTAGTTTTGTGAATTGTTCCTGTATTAATTGAATTATTATTTACTAGCATTAATTTTATTACTAAAATATGCATACACCTAATTTCGGTTATTTTCTATGATAGATTCAGTAAAACAGGAAACAGGAAAACTTTACTGCTTAACATTTGTTTCATTGATAAATTATATCGCATTATTCATAATCATCTATGTTATCTGTCGTATTGATTATCAGAATCTTATCTGTAATGTGATTTCTTAAGATATTTGATAGTTGGTGTTGCTATCTCATATATTATATAATATTTTCTACGTGGTAGGCCCGTAGTATGTTGAGACGTCTTGCTAGACGTCTCTACATACTACTGGCTACTACCAAGACTTCTTGTTAGTTTCAACGACGAATACATCCAGGTTTAATTAATAAGCAAGAGAGAAAAACAATGTTAAAATTCCCGCGTAAAAATAAAGGAAAAATACATACAGCCACCGCGCCATAGATTAAGTTCTTTTTTTAAAAAAGGTTATGCAAAGAACAATTTTCAATTAGAATTAAAACTATACAGTTTCCAACACACCGCTTTTCCTATTTCCGCTGTTTCGGATTAAAGGGAAAGGTAGCCAGTGTAATTACTATACGCATGGAAGGAATTTCATCTTAGGTCTCATGATGACCTGGGGTCGGGGTGGTGACATTGCTTCGGCAGATGCAATGTGCTTATTACCACCTTGGGTGCTACTCAGGCGGTACTCACGTTATGAAGAGAAAGCCTTATGTTGTCAATGCATAGCAGACGGAGAAGACCCTGCACCAAACCCTTCCTCAAGCAGATCAGGTAACCTAACTTACCAACACTATAAAATAGGAGTTTTTGTACGTTGTGTTGTAAAATTGGTGTTGTTTTCTTATGCAAGTGTTTTTGATGACTTTCAATGGAAAAAAACATTTATAAACCGGCCAAGTGCGAGTCTATAAACGAGCGTCTACCTGTCGCCGTTATCAATATCGAGCAAAAACCAGCAAAAAAATCAAGTTTGTTGTATGAGAGCTCACTTTAATATTTTTTCATTCTATTTTAGTATTTGTTGTTATAGCGGCAACAGAAATACATTATCTGTGAAAATTTCAACTGTCTAACTGTTACGGTTCATGAGATACAGCCTGGTGATAGACCGCTGTCCGTCCAGCGGAGTCTTAGTAATAGGGTCCTGTTTTACCCTTTGGGCACGGAACTCTAATAAAAGTGAATTTTGTGAGAATTTTATCGTTACCTCATTAAAGTATCATCACGGAGACTGTAATTATATATTCCAAACTCTCCCAAGATGCATTGAAGTGTGTAACACCAGCATTTCAATGCAATAAATGACGAAACAAAGAAACTACATTTATGGCTGACTTAAAAGATCTTGAAACCAGAGCCGTAAAACATACATTTAGCTGCGATCATCTGCAAGGAGGAGTATATCTCCCCAGCCCTAACTTTGAACTTGAATCAAACTCCTCACCTCTTTGGAAAGCCATGGGTTTCTGCCGAGCTCGTCCTCCCAGACCGTGCCCTGCTCGAAGGTGGCGAACCTGCACGGCACAAGAGCGGTACCCGACGCTATGTGTCTGAAAATAAATAAAGATTAAAAATATTACACTTTCAAAGATAAAAAACGTATAAAAATAACTAAACTAGAAAAATTTCACGTCCTGAGGCGAGGATCTAACCCGCGACCTTTCACAATCCGGGCGACTGCTCTAACAATCTGAGCTACCCAGGACTTGGGATAACCCTGTGAAATACTTCTAGTCTATCTGTATTTGCGTTGTAAGCTAACGTCTACCCTACAATGTCGAAATGTTCTATTTCAACATCCGAAACGAGTACTCTTACAAATAACTAAGATTCGGTTACGTTGGGGCATTGCTTTCAAATATTTTTAATTTTCATTATAACATTATTTAAAATGTTTAAAATATTATTTACTTATAAAAATATCTAAACTAGAAAAATTTCACGTCCTGAGGAAATAATGCAAAAAACCTGTAGACCTGTATACGTCCTGTAAAATACAACGGTAGGTTACATGATTTTACTTGAATAAAATTTTAAATCATGTTTATAAAACTCCTTCGCAATTTGCGTTGATGCCCTAGTGGTCAGTATTTTGTTGCGGAGTTATTTTAAAACTATGATATCTCCTTTATAAGATATTGATTGAAATCAAATGATGTCAAGAACAATTTTGCTCATAATTAAATACTTGTGGTGAATAATGTATTTATCTCGATAAGGAATAATATCATGTTTACAAACACGATAAATGGACTATCCAACACAAAAAGATTTTTTCAATTTGAATCAGTAGTTCCTGAGATTATTTTTATTTATTAGTATAGATTATGAAAATTATTATTATTATTTAAATTTTATTATTAATCAATAGTCTATTATTATTATTAAACATAGCCTATTACTATTCAACTTACCTATTGATGAGGTTCTTGCCCGTGGCCTCGTATATAGCTTTGGAGGACATCTTGTGTAGTTGTGTGTGGGATTATTTCGAGCGGCGACAGTTCGTCATAGGGACGATGGTTGTATCTGAAAAAAAAAAAACAATACAGTTTATAATCAACTTTCTAAACTACAAATTGAATCAACTCAACTAATATTCTACCCGGTTTACAGGAAAACTTAAGATAATTCCGTTCATTATTATTTTTACTTTAAATATTTTAAAAAATGGGACTTGTGATTGGGAAATGTGGTACACAACCATTGTTAAAGAATCGCAAGTGTTAAAAATCATTTTCTGCAGCATTGCATAAAAATTAATTAATAACCTATGACCATCAGATATGTAGGTACTGGTATATAAATACTAAATATGTATTATGTAGAACGAGTCATTAGTGCGATTTTTTTTAAATGTACTATACAGGGTGGTGGCGACATTACGACGGTAAAAAGTGCAAAAAAAATCTATGAACTAATACAGCCTATGAATATGAAAAATCTTGACCTATTTCCATACATCATCAAATCGATTATTTAAATCTGATTTCGCGGTAATAAAACAGCTTATAAATTGAAATCAAAATCTCTGATTATTTTAATACCTGATATGGAAAGGTAGGAAAATACGTGTATCATTTAAGTAGTGTACAGAGTGCAACGCGATAAGCGTAACCTATCACTTCTGAAATGATTCCTATTGATAATAAACGACTACAAATGACCAAAAAAATCCATACATTTTATGAACGAACGCGATACTTAAATTCAGCCCAAAAAATAATCTTGTTTTTGCTAGATAAATAAAATGACTAATGAGATACAAGATATAAACATTATAAAAACTTTTTGAACCTATGTGATAAGTAAATGATTATGATTACTTTGATGGCCTTTATTATAAAGACAATAAGGCTCATAAAAGTGTCCTAATAATTTTCAGATGTAATCTCAGTCCACGACAGTCGAAGTGTCATTTGAAAGCACGCGATTACGTGTCGAAATGGTACAAGTACGGGAGATTGAGGTCTTTTTTTGTCACGATATTCTGAAGCGATCGTCTAATTATAGCACGTGCCGTTGTGCATCCATCACGTTACAACCTATTTCTTAAAGGCAACCTCCTTAAAAGTATATTTTTTTTCTTCTTTTATAAGTGGCATTGTGTTATCTTGAAATAGGATAAACATTCTGCCAGCACAGTTGTATATAACACTAACACCTGAGGTCCAAGAATGGATCTTTCGATAACCCAAATTTGACGTTACATTTCGACAAAACCCATTTTGTCGACTTTTAATGTCAAAGTTTGTATGATTTAAATCGTTATACCGAGTTCAAATGTCAAATTTTGTCGATCGATAGATCCATGCTCGTAGGGCTGCCTTTATTGTTCCCCAGGTCACTGTTACTTTCACTACAAACCCAAATTGTCACATTGGATCTGGAGATTGGTACATCTCTACTACTTTCACGTTTTTACATGCTCGGCATAATTTTTCAATAATCTTCATTCCATTTAGGAAGTCGTTTCTCGTTTTTGGCAGATGTCAAATAGTCTAGAGAAGTACCGTTATAGTCGAAACTCAATGAGCTCGATTATCGATTGCTATTACAAACAAAACCAAATCGAGTTGACAGAATCTGAACTGAAATTTAATTTATTAGATTAAAGTAAGAAACAAAAGTTACTTATTAAAGTTTTTGATTAGAATTATACCGGGCTACCGAAATTTAACAATGTGTGTACAGCACGAGCACTAACATTTACACAAAATTGACCGTTCGTGACTCTTATTGCAAAACTAATAAGGACGCTGAAATGTCAAGTGAGTACCTATTATTACTGTACATAATACCTATTATTGCTCGAGACTGTACACATGAATATGAACAACTTTCACTATGTTTAGTTAATTTATATTTTACATGTATTTTGTTTATTTTATCTCCACTAGATGGCGTTATCACGCTATCAATCGCACTTTTAAAGTTTTGCACCCCTTGTACATAGTCCTAAGAATTTGTGTATTAAATGAGTATCTAGTTCCTGGCATTGGTGGTGTTTAATTTAATACAAAATTAGTGAACGTGTAGTGTGAACACATTCACTATGACGCCAACTGTGAAGGAACGACGAAAAAACACATCAGCTGTTTCATACAAAAGTACAATACCTACTTGACCAAAACATATGGAATAACTGATTTTCTTTGTGATTTCACAGTTGGTCTCTTGTGAAGAAAGGTGTTCATATTAATGGGTATAACACATTGTGAAAATTTAGGGCTTACTTAAAATGTATCCCGATGTAAGTCTCAGCTATATGGTTAAATACGCCGGCCTACAATTAAATGCCTAAGCCAATAGTTCATTGAACTAGGATCCATTCCCTTAACGTTTAACATAGTAAGAATTACCTTGAACCTACCAATCACACAAACAGTCACACAAAAGCTCTTCGAACTAAATAATCTGTTTAAGCGTTCAATTAACTAGTTAATTTGATCAGCTTAGCAATTTAGTCAAATTTTTATTTTTAGCCATCTGGTTGAAAGTTGCCCTTTATGCCTTGGCTAGTGGTCCTTTAGCCATTTAATTGAATGCCGGCATCGATATGTACAGGCAAAAGCACATCAAGTGTAACAGTTGTACAATTAAAGCCTCCTCTATTACGAACGCAGTAAGGGCGGTCTCAAGGTCAAACTGTTACGCTGGATGTACTGTCGACTGTCCTTTTCCAGTATCTCTGTCCTTTTCCTGTATGTAATCATGGGAATAGGTGTAACGCGACGCGACAGCACAGCGTGAACATTCATAAAATCTTCATACAGTCGCAGCGGTCTTACTACTAATTTCACAGACGCACTAAGATAACACGCGCAACAGTTTGTGGACGCACACGAACTGAAAAGTGAAAGCCCACGCCTGCGACTTGAGAACTGCGACTAATTCCTATATAATGCGGACAGCCAAGGAATAGAATTCATTATCTGCCAGTGTATTCTCCGAGCATTACGATTTGGTTTCCTTCAAGGTGATTAGACATATTCTAGGCTAGCATGCCTCATGTTCGGCGACATCTTAGACCAGGTAAGATTGTAGCCAAACGCAAACGGTAGCCTATACCTACATTAAAAAGACAAATCTCGTTCTTTCAGTATGAATGAAAAATGAATAGCTTTTTTATTATGGAGATGACATGGATACGGTCCACCCGACAGGCGCAAAGTAGCGGATTTTCACAAGATGTACAGACAATCTAGTCAGGATTGCGCGCAGGGGTAAGCTATTGAATGCAGAAGGAAATCAATGGACAAGGTTATTGTTCAGTGGTGAACATCTTAGGTTGATAACTATGTTGATGACATTTCTATACTGAACTGAAATTTAGATTCAGTGTGCATATTCGGACCCAGTATACATATACTGTTTACTATCATCCTATATCTTTAATACTTTTATTGAAAATACTCCCGGTGCAACTCAAATAATTATTATGACAGTTCCCAACCCTTATTGCTTCCCATATAGGTTACACTTTCGAAAACTTCAAATCACCTTCATTAACATTGAACAGACCTACATTCACAATATCGACAGCTTCGTTAGTTCAAGACCAAGGTCGCAGTCAGCAAGCGCGGTCGTTCATCTCGACGACCTTAATTATTTCCTAGGTGAATTCATCAAAAAACAAATATGCGTATGGCCTTCCTGTTTCTGGGTTCATGTCCGGCAAATGTATTTTACAAGTTGCGTTTCACAAAATTTCATTTAGCACACAACTCTTTTTACCAACTAAATACACGTTTCCAAAAACACTTTACACAAGATTTTATTTTAACAAAACATTAGTATCACAATTTTCTTGTTTGCAAAAACCCCAATTATCGCATCCGTCTGCGGGCGTTGTGGAGACAAAAAGTGGGAGGGGAGGTATCGCAGCTATTTAATTAATATCTTCTTTTTCCAGAAGTACAGGCGGCAGAACATCAAGCGTAACAGGTCACCATTAAAACCTTACTCCGTTCGTAATAGAGGCGGCTTTAGTAGCACAACTGTTACACTCGATATGCCGCACGCATCTGCATATAGCAGTACCTTGTGAGTGTAGTCCTGAGTGGACGACATTTATTTGCTCATTGTCATTACACCTAAAACTCTAACATAACATAAGCTGCCTGGTAATCGTATCGCCCTAATGTCGCTTTTCGATTGGAGTTTGTATATTATATGCGAATTACAATCACTTCTCCGTATTGTTGTCTTCTTTGCTTTTTCGCTCTCTTTCTTTAGCTATTGTTTTTTCACTTCTGCGCTCATGTCAAGCTTACATATCTTTTCTTTATCTCTTTACTAAAATTCTCAGGATGCGCTTTTTGATATAGCACTTGGTAATTCGAGCGAATCTTATGAGAAAAGAACGGTATCACCAGATGCCTTGGCTGGCGGTTCTTGTTTGGCGCTTTATTTCACTGAGTTCTCGGCTTTTCATACAATTTTGCGATCTTCCCTAACAAGTGCACGCGGATAACTGTGTGAATAGTCTACGTTAGCGTAAACCTTGCCATTATGTTCTGTTTTCCGTCAAAACGTCAACAGAGATGTACTGTTTTTGTAAGACATGTGCGTTGCAAATCTACAAGATTTTATCGACGATCATTGGATAACTATTTGTCTCGACAGTCTGAACCCAGAGGAAACGGTAGGCAGGCAGATCTTTACTATAATAGAAACGTTTAAAAGTAATCAAATTCAAAATCAGTAATTAAACTCATCCATTCGTTCAATAGCTTCATCGTTAAGTACTTTATACTTGAAAAGAACGATAAGAACTTCAATCGGAAAAAAAGCACCTGGACACGTCAAATTACAAAAAAATTGCTACATAATGCGTCATCGAGTCGTTGAGAGTTATTATGATAATAATCGAGTTCGACATTAACATCACTTAATAAATACTCATTTCGTGTTACAAAGTTACAAGACATTATCGTAAGAGGTCGAACGAGGCTGAGGTGGCTGAGGTACCCGATTAGTGCAACACTTCCTTTGGTATTGCAACTTGAAACCGAATACTTAATATTACCTAATTTTGTTGCCAATCTGTATTAGCAATAAGCCCTTGGGTTAGGCACGCACGACTAAAAGAAGTAAAGAAGTAATATACATTTAAATTGAGACCTATTTCAAACGGTATGACACAGTCTTAATCCGCGCTTCTACAGGTCTGTGCTGCGCTTTAAGGCTTCAAAATATTGTATACACCTTATTGCTACTACAATAGAATCTATACATACATATTCTGAAGATTTGAGTGTCTACATCTATTCAGACGTGAGAATACGGTCATTGTCTGTATTGTATGCTTAGTTCACATCCCATGGTGTATGTAATCCAGTCAATGAGTTATACTTACGATTACGAGTTACATGGACCCTTTATCGCAACTGAAACAATACAGTTCATAACTCCATATCCCTCATCCGTTTTTGATGAAGAACTAACGGATCACACCACACATAAAACATTTCACAAAACTCATTTTGGGCTAATTCGCTTGGCGAACTTCCTCACGCGGTAACCGCAGCCTGCAATATGAAATACCGTAATTTCTTACCGGACTAACAGGTATGCTATTGGCTTAATGGAAGGATATAAGCCAGTGGAATTTAGACAGGTTTTTGATCGGATAAATCATTAAAGTAATTTAGTAGGCATGTTTGTATACAATCTTAGTCACTCTTTACTCACAAAAAGTTCCTGACGAACCCAGAACACGATAGACTGTAGACTAAAAGAAAAGACACATACTTAGACCAGACGAACTCAAATTTTGAAATACAACTCAAACACTGAGCTAACGCCATATGTATGTACGTCCTATATGTATATACGTCCCATAGCTGGGAAGATGTAGAATAAAAGAAGAGGAGTTTGGGCCATAACACCACCACGCTGGCCCAATTCAGTTTACTGGGTTATAGCGGCTGCAGTAACAACCGGGCTTATCGTGCACGACGATGCACGGAGCTTTAGATGATCCATCCGAGATCGACCATGGCGAAAGTTGCTTTGTTTTCGTAATCGAAACCAGAGCGCTCAAATCACTGCACCACTGAGCTCCTCCTAAAAACTTATGACTTTTATGTTAAATTAGTAAAACAAATTATAATGGAGAGGTCGCCGTTTCATTTTAGGTAACACAAGATCATAATGTCAAAGAGAAGACGTTAACAAAGTTTACTTGAAGCTGGTTTTAGTTTTAACGGTGTTCGTGTAACTGAGTGCGCCCGCGCACTTTCTCTTGTCGGAACCGTTCGGCAAGGTTCGGGCATATACATCGGCTGGAAACCGAAAGTGTCACAGTGATTGGAACAAAAACGGAATACGTTAAGAACAGAAATATAATAAATTGACATAATTATATTGATTATTTCGATTATTGACAACAATTCACTTTCCTCGCCGGTTCCAAACTGAAAAGTAGTTAAGTATGACAAAAATATTGATCAGCCAGTAAGTTTAAATGTTAAAAGGGACGATATTACCAATCCCATTATTAATTTGATTACGCAGTAAACCCATATCGAGTACCCGTGCGCATTACCATATTATCATACCTACGGTTTTGTAACTTCTTCAGTACATACATTGTATTTTCCTACAAATTCAAATCAATTATATGTTAATTGCATACGTCGCGATAGATTCCCTTGTGAGGTCGATAAACCGAAGCTCTGTGTTGCATCAATGAATTATATGGTGTGGATTGTGGACTAGTGGATAATACAGAACTGGCTCGTTGGTTCAGCTTCTCAAATGGTTTCCTCAACGTTGATTATTACTGTAGACCTGACATCATCATCATCATCATCATCAGCCTATATACGTCCCACTGCTGGGCACATGCCTTCCTACATGGGAGAAACACATGAGGAGCTTGGGCCATAACACCACCACGCTGGCCCAATGCGGGTTGGTGGGTTAAAGCGGTTGCAGTGACAACCGGGACCAAAGGCTTAACGTGCCTTCCGAAGCACGGAGGAGCTCGAGATTATAAATTTGATTGACCCATCCCGGGACCGACCATGGCGAAAGTTGCTTTGTTTTCGTTATCGAAACCAGAGCGCTCAACCCACTACGCCACCGAGCTCCTCTAAGCCACCGAGCTCCTCAGTAGACCTGACATAGGTCTTCGGAATCATCAATTTACTGTCTCCACCTCAACATCACGCACAAAGACGTTTAGTTTATAACTCGTTTCGTATTGTCGATGCACTTGTTCCCTTCTTTATATGACATCGGTTTCTTCAAAAGAGGCGTGAAAAGGCAAATATTTATGTAATTATATATTGCTTATGTAGGCCGGCAAGCTAGAGGCGGCTTTACCAGTGTGTGAGCTGCAAAATTGTCTCCGTATATGGACTCCTGCATTTGCCGGGCATTGCATGAAAAAAATTGTGCACATTTTTTTTCACCCGTAGTAAAAAAATCACGTGAGTTTGATCAAGATACAAATTTAGAGCGTAGACAGACGGCATAACACACACCCAGGGAAGCAAAATCTCTTCTAAGGCTATGCACATGTGTTTATGATGTGCACAGTTTTGGACTTCTGCCGAATACCTTCCTTCCGGAGTAAAGTATTTGGTTGTCTTTAGAATACTATTAGTTTTGCTGTAGGGGTTGAACATGGACTAAGCCTTTAGGTATAACAATTATAAATATTAAGTAGTTGTTGACATGTATTTATCTGGCTCTAGTAAGATTATAATTACCTGTCTATTAAAACTGAACACTGAACTTTGCCACGGCGGCACCATTAAGTGCCATCAAATAACATTTGAATAAAAATTAGCATATGTTTCTAACCTATAGCATAGCAAAAATTACGTAGTTACAACAATCTTGTTAAAGACATTGTTTCTTATTCGCTGGACGTAATAGGGTAGATGACAACTTTTTATTTATTTAATAAATAAGAAGTAAATATTGCAAAAGAAACAGTGCATCTAAGATCAATAGTTTTACAGATATAATGGTATGTTTTGTGTTGCGGAACATCGTCCATAGAAAATCTAAACAATTTTAATAAATATTGGGGGAAAAATACCATTTTTAAAATTTCTATACAGTACAACTTCAACAATATTCCATATCTTCTAAGTTCGATTTGTTTTTATGGATAAAAGTAGCGTAGATTTTACGAATTTTAATAAGCACGTTATCGACACAGACTTTAAATCAATAATAAAATTGATAATTTAAGAATTCTAAATTTCTAAGATATAAACACTGACCATTTTCAATGGACAGTCGACAGCACATCAAGCGTAACAGTTGAACTTGAGACCGCTCTTACTCTGTTCACAATAATGGCGAATTTCGTAGTGCAACTATTACTGTCAGATTTTTTATACAAGGCACGTTAAAGGACTCAACTCCACCTGATGTTGAGTGGAAAGTGGCGTCCAAATATGGGCACCGCCAGTGTAGTATGAATCATGCTGGTCTAGATATTCCCATCTTGCCGGCCCAAAAAATGCCTCTCCACGCCTGGCAGGGCCACAAATTCAAATTTTAACGAATTTATCCAACAGTGACTTATCCAAATACTTATTGACGTCAAATATTACTATACTAACGATTATTTCATGAAGTAAGTATTATGAAGGCTTGTATTTACCTGATCACCATGAACCACTAAACATAAATTCCAACCATAAAGATATAATTGATCATCAAAACTAATAATTGGTCCTCAAAATACCGACAAATTAACAATTGACCGCGCTAATATTTTTTGTAGAAGCTTTATATCTTTACCTTTTAAAAATAGTGCCTCTACCGGTAAAGTAAATGCAAACCAAAAGGTCCTTTTTTATCGCTAATGGGAAGTTCTTCCAGGCTATCCTACCTCTCACTTGGTAGGAGAGAGAAGGGTTCATCCGGTAAAACCCCTCAGCGATGCACCTCTTTCCTGTGACCCATAAGGTCCCGTCGTTTTAGGGAGGGGCTGTAAAGAAGTCCACCTCAAGATTCATAACAAAATCATGTGGCTAATTATGTATCATGTCTGCATTATGGGCGAAACGAAGCGAGATGTGAAATCTTATAATTATCTTTATCAGAAAAATCAACGAAATTACGGAGTATAATAGTCTAAATAACTATACGAGGGAACGTTCAAAACCCCATTAGGTACTTCTCAGTATTAACAGTGCACCCAAACGAGCGATAGTTGAAGATTATCAGATTGCTAAAATCATAGTCTGTCGATTTTGCTAAAGATTCGTTTATAGTTGAAAATAGTTGCAGTATCTGGAATCTATATCGATGTTAATATTGTTCATAAACGGACGCCAAACACATAATTACAAACGTCGCAGAGGCTTTTCCTTAGTCTTAAATATTATGATTAGAAATATCTATGGAAAGAAATCAACCCATCAGACTACCTCCGGATACAAAAAATTAAAATACTTTTGAAGTTTAATCTAAGCTAATTGAATCCATCCAGTCCAATCATGAATAAAGATATTTTCATTCATTCATTCAATCATTCCCGGCTCCTTTATTCAGATGTCTGCACACTAAATGTGGTGGTAAATTAATGTGACGGTGAATAACATAAATAAGATTTTTGTGTCGTATTTATTACTGTGAAAAATGCAGTTTTTATAGGGGATTTACCCGTGGCGCCTAGCTTCCACTGCTTTGTGTCCCTGGTGGATTCACGGGTAATTATTTTTCCCCGTAATCCCCCTGCAATAGAGTGAAAACATACTCCTACTCAGAATAGGATATTGTGTTCTACGTTTCCATTCAATTATATAATCAATCTTATTTCATTTAGGGAATCAATTATATTTTTTCAGATAGGAAACCGCGATAGCCGACATAGACATGGGCGAAGCCGCGGTCAACCACCAGTAAATAAATAATGTCCAAATTTGTACGATACAAACCCTCATGTGTGTGGTTGTCGTAGCTAACAGGACAGATATCACACACAACGAAATATTACGAAATACAAGTGAAATAAATAACAACCATATCATTCTGTTCCCATTGCAAGTTCCGTTCAAGGGTGGCCAGTTCTGACAACAATATTGGATTAGAATGGTCCAGCGTTAGAAAGGTGACTTTAATTAAGGTCAGATGTCTCAGATACACTATCGATAACTATATTGATAGGATTTGTATTGGAGCGTTTATATTAGGAATTGTGTGGCGTTGGCGTAGTTGAGCACTTTTGTTTTGATTACTAAAAAGCAACTTCCCGCGAACGTGTAGATCCCGGATGGATCGATCGAAATTCGTAATCTCGAGCTTCTCCATGCTTCGGAAGGAATGTTAAGCCGTCCCGCTTGTTAATGCAACCGCTTCAACCTGCAAAATTGCATTGGGCCAGCTTGGTGGTGTTAAGATCCAAACTCCTTGAGTTCCTCCCATGTAGGAAAGCTTGTGCCTAGTGGGACATATTTATGATAATGATGTTAGCTAAAACAAGCATTAGCAGTCTACGCATATGGATGGACTCTTCTAATCGCTTCACAGATGGCGTTGAGCTATTTGCCGTGCTTTGTATTTAAAAAAAACTTTATTTAAATAAGTGTTCGCGATAATCAAAAGACACTTTGCGCCATAGTTGTTGATACTCCAGCTAGAACCTAATTCTTTTATAATGGCGTCAGTGCGGCAATTTCCGTTCACTTTCTTGGGATTCTCCCAGGAACCAGTTTTTGACAACAAAAAACCACACAACGTTGCTATCCAACGTGCGATACAATTGACCACAGCAGGAAGTCATATCGCTATTGGAAAATGGGCTACTAAGATAGTTCTATTGTGACCGCACATGACAACGTTCAACTGATTGCTGAGTCGACCTACTGGCTGGTTTTGAACAACAGATACGGAATAAACGCTATAAATAATTTATTCTGTTTTGGGACGAGCTATAAACGGCAAAATCAATTTACTGCTAGTGATATAAGTTAGATAGATAAATTTTTAAGCCAGTGAACGACTGCAGTTTCACAACCACGATTCATCTCAACATTGGAATTAGTTTCAGATCAAAAATCAATCCATCTTGCAGAATTGGACAAGTATGTAACGACTGTTCAGTATGTCAAAGTCCCATTATTGATTTCGCCCGATCGTGAATATCGTGATCTGCCTAGGCTTTTCGCGATACGTCGGCCGACCACGGAATTAGACCCATCATCTCATACTGAAGACTGTGTTTGTGTGAGTGCTAGGTTTAAGGTTATTTGTGGCCATGTTAGCTTTTATCGGACTTTGATGTTGTAGTCTTGATAGGAGACCGCGTTGGATGTTGAAATGGATTGACAAAGATACTAAGCTAGAAACTTGGAGAATCCAGTATATCGACAATAAGCATAGAAGAGATGTTCAGCACTGATATGCTGATTTCGGTATCGATGATTACATTTTTTTTTATACAACTAGATGACAACCTAGCTAACAGCCCACCTGGTGGTAAGCGGTTTCCGCCGCCAGACACCTGCAATAACAAGGAAAAGCACTTGATATTGCAGATGCGTTGTCATCCTGAGGCCTAAGATGAAATGCCGTCCATGCCCAGTAATACCGAAAGCATACAAATAAGATTCATTACAATGTTTCTTTAGACTTTGTACACTACTGGAAAACTGGTAACATACAATCTATTATTAACATACAATCTATTAGATATGAAGGTAATTTAACGAGACATTATATTTCCAAACAAATACAATGGTTCTAAGAAAACATATTTTCATGTTTCGGTTGCGTTAGTTCAGTTCATGAATTTTTTCAATAGTTGTTTCTTCATTATGAAATTATAATTGAGCCGGTATTAGGCAATGAGCTGCATGCTTCTCGTCACGTTAGCGTTGAAATAGATTATTTCGGGCCAATATTAGCAAAATTTAGGGCATGTTTTTATTTTCTTAGGTCCTACCAACAGTTTTTGGGGTTCCGTACCCAAAGGATAAAACGGGACCCTATTCTAAGACTCGGCTGGCCGACGGCCGTGCGTCCGTCCGTCCGTCTGTCACCAGGCTGTATCCCATGAACCCTAATAGTTAGACAGTTAGAATTTTTTACAGATGACGTATATCTGTTACCGCTATAACAACAAACACTAATAAACAGAATAAAATAAATATTTAAGGGTATACAACAAACGTGATTTTTTTGCTTGTTTTTGCTCGATATTGATAACGGCAACAGGTAGACGTTATACGCTTATGGTCGGTTTTTTTTTCTCACAAATCATAATCTTACAAATTAAATCTAGTTTAAAGAACAATATTTTAACTATTTTTAACACCACGTGCATAACCTCAAGTAAGGACATTTAAACAATTTAGGTATTGGGATTTAATTTAAAATTATAGCCTTGTTTACCATGTTAAATTTTTTTTTATACAACTAGATGACAAACAAGCTGACGGCCCACCTGGTGGTAAGCGGTTACCGCCGCCTATAGACACCTGCAATAACAAGGCAAAATCACTTGATATTGCAGGTGCGTTGTCATCCTGAAGCCTAAAATGAAATGCCGTCCATGCCCAGTAATTACACTGGCTACCTTTCCCTTCAATCCGAAACACAGCGAACTGTTTCACGGCTGAAATAAGAAAGGAGGTGGTACCTACCCAGGCGACCCTACATATGGGTCTACCACCTAGTAAATATCCAAAAAACCAGAGAAATAAAAGGATTAACAAAGATTGATAATTAATTTGATGGCTCCCTGGGTCATATAGATGCTGATGTTGCCACAAAGATTGACGGTGTACATTCAAGAAGTCAAAATGTTTATCAAATCTATCACTGACGCTATAAATCTATTATTTTACTTAACTCGGGTGTAGAATTTGCTCGGAGTACAATTCTTCTTAGCGGAGACATAAGAATGGGATGATGGAAGTTTTTGGGATTCCGGAATTCCTTCGAAATTCACAAGGAACGCGAAGTTTAAATGACCCTATAAGTCGTGAACACTTTACACACATATAAGTATTTGTATGTGCTCTAAGTAATCGATTTCACCGATAACGTGACGAGGAGCATGCAGCTCATTAAGTGACGCTGCCTTAATTATAATTTCCTATTGAAGATACCCAATACAGTTACTTACGTAATTACTATTACGTAACTGTATTGGAAATTTTGTCAAATATAATAGGTAAATCGACTTTTTATATTTACTTAGAGCGTTGTTAACGCTAAGAAAGATACTGAACATTATTTTCTAGAATTTATATATTTTTTTGGATTTAAATCAGGTGAACCTCTTCACTTAGAGATAAGAAGCCAGTTTTAAGGGGACATATTTTCAAAGGATCCAAGGAGTATACCAAATAGTACAGATTACTTTTAAGCAATCTGCACTATTTGATAATTTGTCACCTTAAAACTGGCTTCCATCTTTAAGTGTAGAGGTTCACCTGATTTGCAGTAGCTAAAAAGCAACAGACCATTTTCTTAGTCGTCGGAAATCGTTTATACTTTATAAGACAAAATTCATGGCACGGCATGTCTCCAACCTCTGACTGTTCATGTGTATTTCTTCAATATTTTGTATCGGCACTATATTTTTCCAACTGAACGAGACCTCCACCGTATTTATGTTTATGCATAAATTGGTTACTTAGCCGGTTGAGAAATATTGACGGCGTGTTTTTTTAACGGCCATTGTATTAGCGATTTCTAATTTACAATTTATACAGATACTTACATTGTCTCTTTTCGTTTATAGGTAATTTCATAAACATCAATCGCTTAATGAATTTGAGGTGTCCATGGAGAGTCATCTTCAGTTAATGACATATTTACAAGTAGTTTATAGTTCACCATTTTAGACGATCCGATAAGCTTGGAAGTGTTGTGAATAAATTAATTAATCATGAACTATAGGTGCGTGGAATGATATTGTTTGGTTAATTAATTCCAGAGTTCTAAGGCGACGCACGAGTCTGACGTTCCGATTTGTTAAACTAATGATTTTTACAGGAAATGTTTTATTCTAGCGAACGAAAGAAACTTTATTGCTAATGTGAATATCATAGGTTCTTAAATGTTGAAATACGGTAATAAAACCACTGGACTAGCGTCAAAATACACTTGGGAGTCTTGGGACCAGTATTTACTTTTTGACGTGCATAGTGTACCTATATCACACTATTTGAATTTCACGAAAATTACGTACTACAGCGTAAAAACGAACAAGCGTCCAGATTGTAAAGCCAACTTGACAAGCTGAACTTTGTAGTTTGAAGATCAATATGTTAATTTATTTGCACCAAACCTAACCACGTTACGTCAAAGAACGAGTTTTTGTATAAACATTTGCAAATAACCCACCCGTAATAGAGTTTTTGTAGCTTACGTTTAAGTGTGGCGTGAAATTATTAAGATAAATAGTATATTTAAAGTAAAAAGGTTCGCGTTGGAATAGGAAATATCATATAATGATTATGATTGCAAACCAGCAGCGTCGGCATCCGCGCGGAGACACTTTCGCCCAGGAACGTTATATTACTTTATTTTGAAAAATATATATGCACTCACATCCAAGCAGCGCTCGCGGCGTTCTGCACAAATTCCTGTCCTGATTGTAAGGACAGTGTAATATCACGCGCGATTATCACCCGCGAAGTGTCGCTTGAACGACACGACTGCTCTTTACGAATACCGGCAACCAACTGATTGATACCACGCGATGGTCACCGAATTCGCGTGCGCGCGCGCCGATTATTTCACGTAGGGGTGTCGCTGTCACTGATTCTGGTTCAAAGTATATCGTCATGATAGATAGTATGTATTTACATGGATTTATAATGTTAAGAGCAATTCACATTGCCGTGACAGGAAGCAAAGCGTAATTCTGGAGCGGAAACTTAACTTATATCTTGAACTTTATATCCGTATACAAAAATGGTTATTCCTTGAAAATTATAATATAATATTGTAGTTTATATGTAGAAGAATCTATTGTTCTGTATGATGGTTGAAAGATTTTATGAAAATGTTTTGGTACCTACTTTTCTGTACGGTTTGTATGTATACGAAATTGCAACATTCAACGGTCTACACAGTCCGTGGCCATTTCTTTTTCATTTATAGAGAACTGACAACCCTACTCGCACCGCTTCACGTAGCGCTGCGGTCCGTTTCGTGTGATAGGTGCATGAACCGTTATCATTTATTCAAAGCTTTCGATGTGAGCGTGATAGCTATACACTGAGATTCTTGTGGTGATAAATAAGTTGAATAATTTTATTGTTCCACTTTAACACCTGTTTTCTAATATCAACGTTTCGATCGATAATATAGATATCTAACGTTCGAGAAAAACGCGTATTTGCGGCTTCATCGGCTGATCTAAGGTATATTTCTACTTGTATATTTCTGTTGTCAAGGTTACTTAGTAATGGATGAGAAAAAAAGTAAGCTGAGAGTTAAGTAGCAGAGAAGGACACGGACTACTGCATTATAGAAGAGTATAGGACTATAGTGACAAATACTCAGAAACGACAAATTCAGAAGTAAACCCCAACTCACTTGGAAACATTACGATTTATTACAAGAAGAGTTTCAAAGTGAGACCAGTTAATTCTAAACTGAAATTTGATTTACTTATTACTGAAGCATAAGCATACGACCTGGCCGCCTCCACCTTCCCGGTACATAAGGTGCTGTTGGAAGGAGAAATGTGAGAACTTAAAAAAATTTAGCAAAAATGTTAAGGATATTAGATTGCTTATATCAATTAAAACAACTATTATTATGACAACTAAAAACATACATATTTCACAGCTATTATTAATTTTGTTTATATGCTAGGTTAATTTACTAGGTGGTAGACCCGTATGTAGGGTCGTCTGGGTAGGTACCACCGCCTTTCTTATTTCAGCCTTGAAACAGTTCGCTGTGTTTCGGATTGAAGCGGATTGAAGGGAAAGGTAGCCAGTGTAATTACTGGGCATGGACGGCATTTCATCTTAGGCCTCACGATGACAAAGCACCTGCAATATCAAGTGATTTTTCCTTCTTGCAGGTGTCGATAGGCGGCGGTAACCGCTTACCATCAGGTGGGCCGTCAGCTTGTTTGTCATCTAGTTGTATAAAAAAAATGCCCATAAATTTCTTAGTAACTTAGAACATGTGAGGTCACCTGTTCCGTAGATTTCCTATGGAGCGTTTTTGGACGATGCGCCGCAACACATCAAACATACCACTGTATCTGTGTAACTATTGATCTTAGACATACTATTTCTTTTGCAATATTTCTTTGTGAATATACTTCTTATTTATGAAATAAAAAAAAGTTGTCAACTACGTATTGTAGAGGCTAAAGGCTCTTCGTGATCTTTACATCACCAATGATACGTGAATCACGCGACGCTGCAATCTGTCCAGCGCATCGAGGAGACACTAAGCGGAGCTACACACAAATGCGAGCAATATTCCAAGCAAGACCCTGACCTGAGTTTTGTTCGTATAACAATGAATCAATTACACTTTATTGCATAAGGACGCAATGTGACAGATAAGATAACAGAACAGAATAAGAAGGAATACAAGCAGTAATCTCTTCCAAGCAATCTGCAATACCAATTAGCACGAGTTGAAAAATCGATGCACTTTGCAGGATATTCAATGCAGTTGGGAGACAGATCACAGCAGATTTCAATTACGAACAAGTTGAAGGCTGTGAAGGCTTGGTTTGTGGTTAATGCGTGGATATGGTTATCGGTAACACTGACACCTTTATACAGTGTGTTACGAAAGTCCGAAATAAAACTTACGAGGGTGGTTCTGTTCTTAGTCCAAAGTTACCTATGAAAGTTAGACAGTTAGTTAAATTATTAATAAACATTGTCAAAATGCGTACTATCGCGTACCGTATGTGCAACAAAACATTACAGTTTCTCTGAAACCGTACAGTACATGACCTCTTGTTTATTGTTGCACTTGTTCTGTTTTGGACATGAAAGTCCACGTATCTGTCCATGAGCCATAGGTAAACGGCGTCAAGTAAAACTTACATAATGAAACAAATTGTATAATATATTGATTGCTGTTTCCGCGCGAAAGTCACGTGAAGGTGACTCCAGATGCTATCAGATTCATAACCGTGAGTTGAGTATAAATATCAGTTGACATGTTTCCTAAGATTGAGTAGAATGTTAAAATGTTTGAAAGGTCTGATATTACATAGGCAGATAAGACATGAGATAGACTGTGTCCAGAGGAGGCGCATAGTGATATTGTTCACTTAGATAGATATGACATATGACTTCTCAGCGTGAGAAGTTAAAAGTAGCCAGTGAAAGCCATGAGGCATCAACACCTCTTGTCTCGAAAATTGAAGGATTAATACTTTTTCAGGCGTTAATGTACAATTTCTTCGTATCCAAGAGTTCAAGTTAAGGTAACAGGCATACAAAGCCTTAATTGTACATGAACTATTACTACGTAAACGAAGGTTGTGTAACAATATTTTATCGGGCAACATTCACCTCGAGGTCGACAACTCAACCGCGAAACTAGTGCGAAGGTCAAGTTCGTATAGGACAAGTAACTGCAGAAGACTGTTGAGATACTGTGACAGACATCAGAGCAGAGTTGAATTGAACATTGAAGCCAGAATGTATGTGAAAAGAACATCAAAAGTTTGATTAAATCATCATACAAGATTATGAGACACAATTGGATGCTTTCTAATATCAGACGAAATGTCTGGTTTCGATTACGAAAACAAAGCAACTTTCGCCATAGTGGGCGTCGGGATGGAGTTGTCAAATTTATAATATCGAGCTCCCCCGTGCTTCGGAAGGCACGTTAAGCAGTTGGTCCCGGTTGTTACTGTAACCGCTTTAACCCACCAACCCGCATTGGGGCAGCGTGGTGGTGCTATGGCCCAAGCTCCTCAGGCATTTCTTCTATGTAGGAAGGCCTGTGCCCAACAGTGGGACGTATATAGGCTGATGATGATGAATGTTTTTATTTCCCGTGGATTATTGTAAGTTTGCAAGTGTTATTTGTAAAATGGACTTCAGAGTTGTCTGCAAAACATTCACCGATGAAAAATTCGATGGCGAGCAGATTCCCACGGTCGCACAATGCCTCCCAAGGCTATGCCACTTGGAATTTTGTACGCTATACGTTCATCATACCATTGAATAAGTAGTACTTTCAATTTTGACATGGGCAAATGTGCGTCGAGTAAACTGACCTCCGCCTACACTGGATTGGTGATGTTTTGACAAATGACAACTCCTGATGTCTAGTGGTATCATCATCATCATCATCACCAGCCTATATACGTCCCACTGCTGGGCACAGGCCTTCCTACATGGGAGAAACACATGAGGAGTTTGGGCCATAACACCACCACGCTGGCCCAATGCGGGTTGGTGCGGAAAGTGGTATGCTCATTTGAAAACAGCTAGTGCAGAATAAGCCCCCCCTACCGGTACCGGCATTTAAGGTGCCTTTTCGCCTGTCGCTTGAAGGAGCTCATAATACCTATATATTAGGAAGGAGAAAAAACGCTCGTTGGCAGAGAGATGCATACTTTGTTAGTAAGACAGAGAGACGAGTCACCAAATTTCTTTGTGTACAATGTACAGGTGCTGGTGGAGACAGTGTATGGATGTCTGTGCTGCACGCGTAGCACAAGGAACAAGAGAAGCATGTCATGAAGAATGTCATTTCTCTCGGGTTAAGGCCCACAAAAATGACATTACGGTGTAGACAAAACCGTTTCTCGAGCTTCTCGTGTTCCTTGTGGTACGCATGCTGGTGTGTGACGTCAGGTGGTGGCGTTTTTCTGTACGATTGACTGCGGCATAAGCTTTTAGCACTTATATGCAGACGACTGGACTTTGCATTTCTATAGTATTATGTGTTATGTACGTGTTCTATGTATTATATTAAAGTCGAACGGTAACCGACCGAATAGGCCAATATATGACATAACATAGTATATGCAAAAGGAAACCTTGACATCAGAGGCAAACATTCAAACATATTCGTATACCTACTCTGTATACTATATTTGACGCATGTATTATAGACGTACACTATCGATGATGCCTATTTGTTCAGAAAACTATTTTTATTTGTGCATGCGTTATATGTGCGTGAGTAACATAAACAGCATTAAAATACTACTAATTTACTAGGTGGTAGACCCATATGTAGGGTCGCCTGGGTAGGTACCACCGCCTTTCTTATTTCAGCCGTGAAACAGTTCGCTGTGTTTCGGATTGAAGGGAAAGGTAGCCAGTGTAATTACTGGGCATAGACGGCAATAGTAGGAATACGAAGGGGGCTTTCCAGTGTTGCTCGCACCTTACATGAGCAAAGAGAATATAATATAATTTTTGGTGATGTTGAGTGACTTGCCATGCTTTGTTTACAAGTCTTCTTTCAATGTCAATTCTTTTTAACCCTCGACGCAAAAAGAGGGGTGTTATAAGTTCTCCTTTCTCTTTGCACAACATGTTTTCTCCTTTTTATATCGTTCATTTCCTTCAATAGAGGGTGAAGAGATACCTTATAGGCCGGCAAGATGGAGGTGGCTCGAAAATAGTGTTCATACTGCACTCTGCCTTTGCATATTTTATGGATTCTTTTTATAACCCCTCATCAGGTGGTTTGGAGTCATTTACCGTGCTTTGTATAAAAAAAATAAAGTTATACTATGTCATTGAGATTATTTCACGGCGTGTCAACTTCCTGATATGAGCGCAGGGGGCACGTGTGCGATAGCCTCGCGGGTCAATGTCGGCTGAATGTCGGATTGTCCTCTGCTTTGACCTGACAAACTGTACCCTCAATGATTAATTAACTACCACCATCGTGAATTTAATTTTGGGGAAAAAATCTAAGAATCTAATCTATCTAAAAATCTAATCTAAGCATTAGGGTTGCTTAGAGGTTTAGGAGCTTGGTGGCGGGAGGTACTCGGTGGCGTAGTGGTTTGAGCGCTCTGTTATCTAACGAAAACAAAGCTACTTTCGCCATGGTCGATTCCGGGATGAGTCAATCAAAATTTGTAATCTCGAGCCTCCGTGCTTCATCGTACAGGTCAGCTGTTGGTTTCGGTTGTTATTGCACTTTGTAACCACTTTAACTCACCAACATGCACTGGGCCAGTGTGGTGGTGTGTATCTCCCATGCAGGAAGCCCTGTGCATAGCAGAGGGACATATAAAGGCTGATGATGATGTTTGTAGAGGCTTATAAGCTAACTGTTACAGCCTCTTTGGCCGGTGGAGTCACTAACTGGAGAATAAACGTTATTTTATACAACTAGGCCCACCGTGGTTGCCTTTGCTTAAAGACACCGGTATAACAAGCATAAAATCTCTTGGTATTACAAGTTGGCGTCCTGAGACCTAAGACCTCTTATGGTACCGGTGTAAATTCAGACATGACAGACAGATAGACAATATAACATTGTGATACCATTTTTAATTAGATATACATATTTTGTGATTTTTGACGATTCTAAAGAGCTTCTTAGGAGCCTACTTGAATAAATATATTTTTGATTGATTGATTGATTGATATGCCCAGAAATCACACTGATTACCCTACCTATAATTTAGCACCAGAATAATGAAAAAACTTTTGATACTTGTATTCCCCAATGCATAAAATATGGTTGTAAGACATGGTCACTCACCAAACACTATAATCATAATCATTAATTTTGCTTAAAAACATGATAAATATAGATGTTGACATTAGATTCACTGAGCATACATGTTTCGGCATTGTGCCATGCAAAAATTCGGTAGGTAACTATCAAACATTCATCACATGACAATTATATTAAAATCAAACACAATATTAAAAATTGTTGTTGTATAGAGACAAGCTCTCGAAATGCCAAAGGGAAAGAAGGATGTTAGGGCTGATACTTAAAGATAAAGTATGGAGCACCGACATTGGAGGTCACACAAAGCTAACAGGTATCCTAACGCACATTGATCTGATGAAATGGAGGTGGAATGGCCACATGCTATGTTGCATTGAAGAAAAAATTGAGCAAACAGGCGACTCTATCTTACTCGAGGAATGGAACTAGAAGCAGAGGTTGCCCAATAATAAGGTGGGAGGATGACATTAAACTAACTGTGGGACCACTCAGGACAAGAGAAGCAGCAGACTGAAAGCAATGGACGAGTTGGGGAAAAGCCTTCCCCAACCTCTTCCATTGCTTTTAGTGCAGTTTTCAATTTTATACGCAGAAAAAAAAAAATGAAAATTTTAAGTAACCCCTAGCCCTATTAATCTCACAACATCTCACTGAGAATATTCATAAGAGACCAAACACGCTATATATGCTGTGAGTTTCTGAAGAAATAGGGATCCTACAGACTTTGTGACAGTATACAATCAGCTCAGGGTTAGTATGTCATGGGAATGTCGCCAAAGTGACAGTACACCTCATTAGAAATCAATCGAAAGATAAGTGGAAATTATTTAATATATGTTTTTGCTCTATCTATCATATGGATGCCAGATTTGGACTCTCAGAGAAAAAATGAGCAAAAAACTAAAAGTATGTCAAACTCGATGGAATGAAGTGTACTGGGTGTCAACCTTAAAGACAGAGTAAGGCTGCAAAATATTTAAAAAAAAAAACAAAATTTAAAGACAGTGGGCCTAATTCTAGCGGCACACTCTAAGTTTAAATTTAAGTACAGTATATCTCTATCTCGCAATATGTAATAGGAAAAAGATGGCAAGAATTTGTTTAGAGCTATCATCTAAATTTAGAGAGATTCCTAAGGAACCATAGACAATTTTAGATGGCATGTACGGAGGTGCCTCCTAAACACTGCATTTTAACACGTTCAATTAGGTCGAAAATTGAATGCACGTTTCTAAATGTAAAATTTTATGACAGCTATCCTTTTCGTATTCATATTGAGAGAAAGAGGTAGACTGAACTTAAATTTTATCTTAGCATGTGTTCGCCAGAATTAGGGCCAGTTATAAACACAAGAAATCAAAAATGGTAACAGGCAGGACACATGATTAGAGAACATGTACCTAAATGAACAAAAATATCACAGTTGTACCCAAGAGAAGCAGAAGAAACTGAGGTGACAGAATTTAAGATAGATTATGAAATAAAGCGGACAACAGGAGAGCTATGGATATGAAACAGAGAAAAATAAGAAAGAACGGAAAGCTTGGAGGAAGCCTTTGTCAAAAGACAAGCTGTTAACTAGTAGTTACCCCATGAGAAAAGAAACTGAATTACTAAATAAATGTTTATACTGTGAGTGATAACAATAAATGTTATTTACAGCTAATATTAAATATTGCAACTGCTATATAAGCTTTATGATTCACATTTAGATGTTTGATATAAAAGTGGGTTTAAATGTTTTTGTATTTTGGATATAGAGTTAATTAAGCCCCAACTAAATATTATTGTCATGCCCTACAGGGCCCAAAATGTTCCAAAAAGTTTTGTAACACCTTGATTTACTTGTGGAGAGCAATAAATAAATAAATAAAGAAAGATTGTGTGTTTATAACTCCTACTTTATTGATCGTCTTTGGCCTGGTGGTGTTATGGCCCAAAACTCCTCATGTGTTTCTCCCATGTAGGAGAACCTTTTCCCAGTAATGGGACGTATAAGGGCTGGTGATGATGATAAATTTTTTAAACTACCTACAATAGTTATTAGAACTAGAGTAAACTGACAAAAATATTAGGAAATATTGTGAGAATTTATTCCAATAGTTTAACTTCTAAGCGAACAGTTTTAGCGAAAATAATGAAGAAAATTACTGAAAAATGTACAAAAATTTCAAAAAAAACGAGTAAGATTCTGATAGAGCTAAAAATATTTTCTTTTACTTTGAAACATCATTATACCTAAGGTAATCACTATTCCTCAATCACAAATTAATGATGTTTGTTTTAATAGCCGGCATAAATGACTATAGTTGTTAAAAATAATTAAAAATATCACTTCTATCGAAGATTGCTTTGGAAATTACAACTACACAACTTATTAGCGGGAAATATAATAATTCATAATAAAACTTACCGATAATTCCAAGCGACGCGGCGGAGAATAGCAAATCACAGTTAATCGCACAAATAATTGCTATCAACTGATAGTAATCACTTATTTTATTCACTAAAATGCGGTCGATGAGAGACGCGATTTTGTCAGCAATCGTCAAAACCATAGACTAGAGATGTCAAAAAAGCGTCAAAGTAGTAATGTCAAACAGACCCTACGGTCTACAATGAACAATTTGCGCACTTAGCGGGCTTACAAACGAACCGAGTTGAATGTTTTCGTGAAAATGAGAGTAATGTGACGTCATGAAGCCGTGCTAACGCTGCTGCTCGCTAAAAATTAATAGAAACTTGTTATCGTACTTTATTTGCTAAAAATACTTACTAAATTTACTCTTTAATAAAAGCGTAAGATCTTAAGGCTGATTTACATTTCGATAAGTACAGTAACGAGTTTAGTAACCGGACAGTTAAGCAGTAAGTCATAAGTAGCCCTCCTGGCGCCAAAGCTGGATCCGCCTTTGTGTGTGCTCCTGTCAATTTCCATAATAACAAAGGGTAAAAAATCAGCCATTATAGCTATAAGCCATTATATAGCCAGTTAAGTTATAAGTGTCAGTTCCGCGACTAAGATTACAGATAATGTTCAGTTTTGTTATTCAAACAAAAGTCGTTGCAACCTGTCAACTTATGAACTGTACTAAACTCGCCCGTCTACACGCACGGCGACACGGCGAGTTTAGTTGGCGGGGTGAGGAAGACGCACGGGCGGGGTGCATTTGCACTTAACTTGCCGAAAAAATAGAACATCATTCTATTCTTTGTACTTAATTGTTAAGTTACTACTTAACTAGCAAATTCCTGTCCAAACAATGTTAAGAACTTAACTCGCCTAGACCGCAAGTTAACTCGCTACTGTACTAATGCAAGTGTAAATCAGCCATTAGGACCCTTTGTTATTATGGAAATTGACAGGAGCACACACAAAGGCGGATCCAGCTTTGGCGCCAGGAGGGGGGGGGGGGGGGTTACATAGTCGTGGTCAAGTCACGAAGATACGCCTCTTTTCACTGTGTGAATTTATCAAAGATTTAAGGGTACCTTACTAGAATAGGCTCTTCAGAGGAGCCCGTGTGGGTTTCCTGCCGGGTGGGATGAGTGTCCTGTGATTCTTGTCCTACCTTGGCTCTTTTCAGGGCCAGTGGACCCGTTAGTGTTCCCCCATGTTCTTACTAACCTTACGGACCATTTATATTACAAGTCATTAATTTTTATGGTGACAACGCCATCTATCGATCTGGAGCTAAATATCTGACACATTATAAGCAAAATCAAAAATATCAGGATTAAAAACGAATGGTCTTAGTTGTTAAGATACTTCGATGTTAACTATATTTTGTCGTATAAGATATGGTTACTTAGGAAGTACATTTTTTTTGTATGTATGAAGCTCAGAACAATGACTAAAGCAGTATGAAGTGATAACACCCTATTCCATTGTATCAAAGATGATCCAGGGGTTGTATTAAATTTCTCTATGGCCTGGTAGCAGGGTGGCGGGCACCACAGACTACTTAGAGATGTGGGCACAGACATATTAGTGAAGCAAGCATGTGGCGGGCCTTAGCGCTTAAGAACAACACAGATCAGATCTTATTATAAACCAACATTTCTTCGTCATAGTTATGAGCACAAAAGCATAACACGCATGACGGAATGATCGGTGGGATGCTCAAAGTCCTGTCACGTATGATACCATGCTGTAAATAAAGATCATCACTAACTGCATAACATTTAGATAAATCAAGAAGTATTATTGGAATTGAGAATACGATTGCGCTCACCTACTTCTTGTAGCATTTTGCCTATCAATACGGCTATCGTGCCTTGAGCGTTTACTTTTCTTATGCCCGTGATGCTGAGATCGCTTGCTCCTGTTGCCTGATCTAGATGAATTAGGAGAACTGCTCTGCTACTGCTTGTCGAGCTGTCGCGGCTACGACTACGTCTTCCAGCATGCTTTCTATGTATTCCGCTTGAGCCAGCTAACAGGCCACGTTCTTAACATCCATTACTGTTATCAAACTGATAAGATCGTACTTGAACCGGCATTTGTTCCTACAAAACTAAACAAAAGTAATAATCAAAAAGAATATTTAAATAATGGAACTATCAAACAGCAAAAAAAAAGATGATTATTATGTTAGAACAGAAACCATTCTAAAATTATAATTTTCTTAACAGAGAACACATGATATTTTTTTATTATGCTAAACATTACTTAGAGCAATGGAGACGGCTATGCTTGGTGTTTCTCTGCGTGATTAAATCCAGAAATGATAAAAAAAAAGAAAAGGAGGTGTTTGGCGGGTTTTAATGGCCTCGGTCAAGATTTTTATTTTAATAATTAAAAATTGTGTCGGAGCGAACGTTGTGTTATAAAAGTGGTGTTGTTTTATATACAAAGTGTTTGTGTTGACGTGTATCTAAAAGATTGTTAGAATAAAAGTGATTATGGTGTGAAATAATACGATGAGAACTTTTTTGTGGTTATCCACCTCATCAAGTAGCACATAAAGTGACTTTCATCATATATTTCGTGTCTAATACTCCCAAGAAGCATTTAAACGTGTTACGCCAGCATTTTAATGCAATAAAAGATGAAATAAAGAAATACTAAGGACATGGTTGTATGGGCAATAGTAGCCCTTGCCTTCCCATTACAGGCAGAATGAATTAAAAAAAATGGCGCGCAACCGCTAGGTGGCGCCGCTGAACCGGATGCAAACATGATTAGTATAGGTACCTCAAGCGACGGGAAACGGAAGTGCTCTCTCAATTTAACTTCCTGTGACGGTCAAGTGTTATAATAGACCAATAGAACCTCTCCTCCAATTCTGGCTAGTGACAGCTTTTGACAGCTTTAGTTCCAAGTGTACCGTTTTGGCGCTGCAGTCGCTAAGTGGGGCCGCCATCTTAAGACGCCATTTTGATGGCTGCCATGTTTGTTCGTTTTGTAATTCTTGTCATTCTTCCGAATCTAGTTTAAAATTTAAATTTCTATTTTCTAAAGTGTATTTCGGTCATCAAATCCTTATAATATGATATTTCCGCGCCTTTCAGTGAATTTCTCCTCTCTGGTATGTGACAATATTGACTGTACATGTGATATTTGGTATTATTCTCATGAGTAAAATGTGGTTGGTGGTCGGTCACAATCACAATTGCAATGCAACAAGTGAGTCCTTGAGTGAGTGAGTTTTTAGTTATACAAGAACGATGAACATAGAAATTTGTGGATGTCATACGTAGTACCATCGAATTCCCTAATCATTTGATTTACCGAAGAACAACTAACTACATATGAGAAATATTTTGGTCAAACATAGTTTGACCAAAACTAAGTTCGAACCCTGTGTCACTTCACTCCAAGCCGTACTTACCTACAAGAAGAAATAACTCACGGTGTGCCTCTTAAAATACAGCAGGTGAGTCATTATTGTAGTCATCTTTCTTGTGCTTCTATGTTATAGTAAAATTGAAAAAAAAAATCTGTACTTTAGTAAAATAAAATACTTTTGGAGTAAATAAAACTTAAATGCACAAAATTTCAGATGTCCAATTGAAGGATTTCATGGACAACCCTTGTTTCTTCTCCGAATGTTGCATCAGCAGTTACAGAAAGCAAAGGTATGTATTCTAGGTATAATTAAAATATTGTTATTCTTCATTTCATTTATATACATTATTCATTGTTTATTTTCATACGGCTGGACATCAGCTTTGCGGAGACTAGAGAACACTTATGTACTTACTTATAATTTAACATGTTTTTATTCTTTATTTTTTCAGATTTAATATAAGATCAACCATCAAGCTCCATATCTGGTCCTAAATCTGATGTGATGACTGATGATATTACAAATTATACAAATTTTTGAAGAATGTCATGTAAGCTAAGAGGTATGTGTATATTTGTGATATTTTTGTAATCTTATACAAATATAATATAACTTTATGGAGCGATTACTAACATCTGTTAGTTATCACTTCATAAAGTATCCTATATCAATTATCTCCATACCAGATTTCATCTAAATAAGTTTTATTGGTTTAGGTGTGAAAACGTAACAAAAAAGAATCACACTTTGTCATTTATATTTTTTGTTAAAATGTATAAAATATAACTATATGTTTAGTATTCATACATTCACACATATTATCTACTCTAAAATAAGAATGAAGAGCTTCTGTTATGGATTCTAGATACCAGAGAAATATTAATATTATTATGTATTAAGTATCAGAAATACATAGTTAATAAACATACAAACATACATGACTTGTGAAATAATGTTTATACTTCATACCCATCATACAAACATCTGCCTCTACCTAGATTCCAAGCCGGGACCCCTAAATGAATAGCCTGTATGGTAACGGGTAAATACCATTCAAGCAGCCGGTCGTCACATGTATTATTTGATAAAAGTGACAAATCTTTGCATATTCAGTTCAGTAGTTAATTGAAAATATCCTCTTTTTGTTTTTTTTAATGTACCAGACATATTTTTTGTTTACAGATTTTACAAGGAAAAAAAAGTTGGGATCAAAGAAACAGACTTTTATCAAATATGCTACACAGATTGAAGCAAAAAGTGCTGATGATTCAGCCTCATAAGCCTTACAAAAGCACGTAAACTCTTGCAAATAACAGAAAACTGTTTGAAAAATTATATTTATTTAATAAACAGTCAAATATTTCTGCAAATATGAGAAAAAGTAACATGGCAGGAAGATTTATTTTCAAAGAACAAATAATTATATTACTTAATAAAGTCTCAAATTATGTGAATTATTGGAATACTTTAGATTAAGAAAAACATGTTTATGTAAATAAAACATTGAATTTTTGTTTCATTATTTGTAATCCTGTAAATAAAATAGTTTTTCATTAATCAATACTTCCCCATACTATTCATCGATAAGAAAAAGAACATCACTAGTAATTAATAGAAAGGAACATCACTAGTCATATATAGATATATAACTACACATATATCTCCTTTAAACCTACTTTAACCATTAATAATCTGTGCTCTAACCGGCGACTGCAGCGCCAAAACGGAACACTTGGAACTAAGTCGAAAAGTCGCTATCGGTGACTGTCGCATCTGTAGCTTGCTACTATTATCGGATCTGTGCTCCAATTAGTGTTGGGTAGGACACGGTTTGAAAATGAGTTTGTAAGAGTAGCCTCTTTTTTCTACTGAGCCAGTACAACGTCCCACTCAAAGAGAATATAAAATGGTCCCACTTCAAATGAGGCGAGGCGTTCATAAGCTCGGCAGTACATTTGAAGCGATGAGTACAAATGTAACATTTGAAGCGTATTGTGTATTTGTGTGGCTCGGTATAATAGATAAAATAATGATTTTATCTTGACTTAAGATTTATCTTGAAAAGTGTCTAAGTACGTAATGACTTACCTACTTAGACACTTTTCAACATAAATTAAAAATATTATTTCTGTCATTGTATGTGTCCTGTTATTGCAGATTTAAAACTTCTTCAAAATGCATAACATTCTATTGATTTTCGTAATAATTACGGCTTTTCACTGTATAAAAACTGACAAAGAACTTGTACCGGTATTCCTAATTGATTACAGCCGGGTTATCGACCATTTAGTGGTAGAACCGAACCCTTTTACAAAAATTAGCACCGCATTATTTGCCGACATCGTGCACGAGGCAATAAGAAAAAGTGATATGGTAATGATATTCGTGGAAGATCAATTTTCAGTTGAAGATATCAGCTACAAAGATAAGAAGGGTACATCGTATCACCATTTGCATTTGGGTCTCCTTGATAGCAAAGTGAAATATCTGCCTAAAGTAATTGAGCCTTACAAACTATTCACTCAAATATTCCAACCACAACAATATAATGTATTCTATTTAGGCGACGAAACAAAGCTGAGTGTCAACGGACAGTTAAAGTATTTATATGTATTTTTTCGCGATGGCAAGAATGAGACGAGGGCTGAAGCGTTGAGGAGACATGATTTGATCATGAAGGAGGTTTATGCGGCGGTAAGGCAGTCGGGTAAAGGGCCTGTGGTAGCCTTTTATACGGGGAAGTTGAACCCCGTGCAAGTCGACAAGGTTGACTTTGTGCCGATCGCCCCCATTGCCACTAATAAATACCCAGGCGTTGTCGTTGCTTCCGACGGTGCTTTATTTCGATTTGTAGGTAAGTTTATGGTTGAATTTTAGATGCAAAAGTACTTAGGGTAAGGAAGACCACATGATAGACTGTTCGAAGTACAAAAAAGGAAGAAATATTGGCGGAAGGTGGGCCTTCGGACACATTGGTACAATTTACATATTTGTACAAATGCAATGGCAGTAGGTATAAGTTTGTACAATTTTTAATGAGTCATTTTCCATATTTGTTCAAATTGTTCCCTTCAACAAGTCGATAATATTGCTATTACTTTTAAAAGTGTCTAACGATCACCGCCCGCCTCCTCATGTCTTCCCGCCTACGCCGGATAGGGGCGGCCAGAGGATCCTCTTCCCGCTCCCTCTCCGCTGCCTCCTTCTGCATAAGTACAGTCTCGCAGAAGGATACCACAGCCTCCCATACCCTCTCGCTATCAACCATGGCTCTTACCATGGTTGACAGCGAGAGGTGACCGCCACCGAGCGTCGCACAAAGTTTGCGGCGCTCATGTCGCCAGGCCGGGCACTCCATAATTGTATGCTCGGCTGTATCGTCGGGGGAGTCACAGTGATGACACCGCGGCGTCTCCTCCCGACGGGCGATACGGTGCAGGTAGTGACCGAACTTGACTGAAGCAACCTTACACCTAGTAAAATATACGCACATTATTTACAGGTGTGTTCTCCGCTACCCATACGCGTCGTTCGATCTTCAACCAAGTTCCCGTAGTGGCTGAGGAAACCTGGACCTTAGAGTCACTCACCACCAAGATGGCGTACACGGATTTCGAGCTGGAGTTCGACTTTAGCTTCAAGGATAATGACTGGACGCTTGGTATGGTCGGACAGATAGGATTATGATTATAAAGAAGTGTTCCTACCAGACACACAAAACTCGATGATTTGGATTTGCCTAGGCGTCCATAATTGAATTCAATACGATGTCATAATCAATGATCTGAGATCAATACCAATGTTCATACCATTAAAGTAAGGCCACAGATTAGATAATACTTAAAGAGAATAAAAGAGAGATAAAGACATTAGATAATAGTGAGTCATTTATGGGTTGGCTGGAAGAGATCTCTTATAGAGATAAGTCCACATTTGCTAACTAATGCTATGAATTATGTTTTTGTAATTTTTAAAGTGCATTAAAGAGTATAATAATAATAAAGAGAGGCAGTCGCCCGCCAGATGTCTGCGGCAGATTGTATGCCTAGTCGGATAGTTAATTGAACTAGACTCACTTAACGATTTACGACTTGAAAAGTTTAGGTTTGATTGTTAGGTTCAAGGTTATTTTTTATGACCACTCTCGCGTTGTTGCCGTAGGTAGCCTATAGACGCTAGAAGCACCTTGGGTACTACTCACGCGTTGTTAATGTAGCCTATAGACGCTCGTAGCACCTTTGGCAATACTCGCGCGTTGTTACCCGTAGCCTATAGATAGACTCTCGTAGCAACTTTTTCACTACTCGCGCGTTGTTGGCAACACCAACACACATCTTATTTTTGTGTACTGGCAACATAAATATATTCTGTTCGGTACTAGGAGCATAGGCTTGGCTGTCCATTTTTTGTACCACCAATACTGTGTAATTGAATTAATAATAATTAAAAGATCAGTGAGTTTAAATAACGTCGACGTTGCGGTCCCAGTTAATATACAGTCCACTACTATCGTGAGGATCCCAACAAAGTGGTCCTTCGAGCCGGATATGAACCAGCCTATAGACGCTCGTAGCACCTTGGGCACCACTCACGCGTTGTCACCGTAGCTTATAGACGCTCGTAGCACCTTGGGCACCACTCACGTGTTGTCATCGTAGCTTATAGACGCTCGTAGCAACTTGGGCACCACTCACGCGTTGTAACCGTAGCTTATGACGCTCGTAGCACCTTGGGCACCACTCACGTGTTGTCATCGTAGCTTATAGACGCTCGTAGCACCTTGGGCACTACTCACGCGTTGTCACCGTAGCTTATAGACGCTCGTAGCACCTTGGGCACCACTCACGTGTTGTCATCGTAGCTTATAGACGCTCGTAGCACCTTGGGCACCACTCACGCGTTGCCACCGTAGCTTATAGAAGCTCGTAGTACCTTGGGCACCACTCACGTGTTGTCATCGTAGCTTATAGACGCTCGTAGCACCTTGGGCACCACTCACGCGTTGCCACCGTAGCTTATAGACGCTCGTAGCACCTTGGGCACCACCCACGTGTTGTCACCGTAGCTTATAGACGCTCGTAGCACCTTGGGCACCACTCACGTGTTGTCATCGTAGCTTATAGACGCTCGTAGCACCTTGGGCACCACTCACGTGTTGTCACCGTAGCTTATAGACGCTCGTAGCACCTTGGGCACCACTCACACGTTGTCACCGTAGCTTATAGACGCTCGTAGCACCTTCGGCACCACTCACGTGTTGTCATCGTAGCTTATAGACGCTCGTAGCACCTTGGGCACGACTCACGCGTTGTCAGCGTAGCCTATAGACGCTCATAGCACCTTGGGCACCACTCACGTGTTGTCACCGTAGCTTATAGACGCTCGTAGCACCTTGGGCACCACTCACGTGTTGTCATCGTAGCTTATAGACGCTCGTAGCACCTTGGGCACCACTCACGTGTTGTCACCGTAGCTTATAGACGCTCGTAGCACCTTGGGCACCACTCACGTGTTGTCATCGTAGCTTATAGACGCTCGTAGCACCTTGGGCACCACTCACGTGTTGTCATTGTAGCTTCTAGACGCTCGTAGCACCTTGGGCACCACTCACGTGTTGTCACCGTAGCTTATAGACGCTCGTAGCACCTTGGGCACCACTCACGTGTTGTCATTGTAGCTTGTAGACGCTCGTAGCACCTTGGGCACCACTCACGTGTTGTCACCGTAGCTTATAGACGCTCGTAGCACCTTGGGCACCACTCACGTGTTGTCATTGTAGCTTGTAGACGCTCGTAGCACTTTTAGCTACTAACGCGTTGTCACCGTAGCTTATAGACGCTCGTAGCACCTTGGGCGTTACGTATAAAACCAAAGAAAGCGTTATAAAATGACCTATTCGCAGACCCCTGCTTCCAATATATGTAATGCTCAATTCTGTCTCAAAATAGTCATTAAAACCTAATTTTCCCAGATTCAGTGGGATTATTGGAGGGTGGGGAAGAAGTTGGGCGGACGGCCATGTCTGTTGGTGCACAATTTAACTGGGCTTACTACTGCGGGGAGCCACTCATCCTCATAAATACCAGGGACGGGAGCTCTGTCACCATATCGGAGTACAAGGTATACTATATCTTATTTGTGGTGATGTTTAGGCTTTATAAAAATAGGGGTGAAGTATTTAACCCTAAAGAGAAATTAGGTCAAATAGAAAAAAAATGCAACAGCTTACGCTAAGAACATTTTCTGACGGTGTTAAATTGCTTTATGAGCACCTGATGCTCCTTTCGGACGTTTCGTTTTGTATTGTGAAACTAAATGACAAACAAACTGACGGCCCACCTGGTGGTAAGTGGATACTGTCACCCTAGACACTTGCAATAACAAGGAAAAAATATGTGGTATTTCAGATTAGTTGTCATCCTGAGGCATAAAATGAAATCCATGCCCAGTTATTACACTGGCTACCTTTTCCTTCAATCCGAAACACAGCGAACTGTTTCACGGCTGAAATATGAAAGGTGGTGGTACCTACCCAGACGACCCCTATCACTTAGGCTCGTTTACCGACGAAACCTGGCCGTTAGGTCGGGTTGCCTGGGGGTGGGTTGGTGAAATTGCTTCGGCAGAGCCAGGCTACTCCCGCAAAAAGCAGTGGAGTTACCGGGGAGTTTTAGTGGGTATTCCCAGTGCCTTAAAAGCTCTGGGCGACCCCTACACATGCCCGTCACTTAGCCAGTGGCGGCACAGATTAATAACAGTAGTGGCGGGTAGGTCTATAATCGGATTTCTCCCCGAAAAAAGGCTCGCTTACCGAAATACGTGCGGAGCGTCCCTCACGGCATTTTTCCACACGTTTGTTCGTGTAAACGGAAATGTATATTATACTCTTTATTGCACTAGTAAGAAAGTTTATCAATACATAAAGACAGTTAGGTACCTAGTTATTAGATACTTAACAAGGGTGAATGTTATGAAGTAATTCAATAATTTGGCCATTCCTAATAGTCTTTTTTTATTGGTATCTAGCCTTGCAATAGAAAAAAGTCCTTATCTTTAAATTGAACGAGCGTAACCCCAAATGTATTATTTTTCAGATTCAGCCCTTACAGCGGGCACGCCGCAGTTATAGCAGTGGGAGACCTAGAAAGGTCGCAAGGAGGGCTAACCTCACACCGCTTCCAAATACAAATCTGTCAGTACGTCTAGATGATGATGAGGAGGAAACACCGGAAGAGGTAACGCCGTCGCCGCCAGCTGAAGAAACTGAAGCTACCACTGCCACAGAAGCAGAGAGTATCACAGAGAGTGAACCGGCTAAAGGCACTGAGGGCTTCGGGAAAACCGTGCACTGCGGACCTTATTTCAGCGCGGGTGTTTTGACGGGTTTAATGGTTACAGCGTTTTTCTTAGGGATTTTGAGTTTTGGCATAATCGCTTTAATCAATTGTAAGTCTAATGACAGATATGACGATCCGCATAGCAAGCCGTTGGTGTTAGGGTCGGAACGCTAACATAGAGAAGCGCTAGGTTTTATCTTTTTATTCTTTAAACAACTGAATGACTGAAAGACGACGAGCCACCTGGATGTAAGGTTAGCGTCGCCTCGATAGCGTGATTCACGTCCCTATTGAAATACAACAAGTGTCGATAGTACCGATAATATTAGACGCCAGTAGGGAATATACTATCGGTAGTATCGATATCATCGATTTTTTAATACAATTGGGATGTTGCCTAAGTTTGAATTTAGCGCTATTTTTCACAAATTCGGAAAATATACGCTACTGTTACCCATAAAAACAATTCAAACTTAAAGTTATGGAATATTTTTGAAGTTGTACTGTTTTGATAATAAAAAAAATGGTCATATTTTTTTTCGGAATTTATCAAAAATGTTAATGATATTCGATTGCTGACATCAATTAAAACAACTTTTAATATGACAACTATTCATAAAATCCTACTTAATACATAGTTTTATCAATTTTGTCAGTATGCCCATACATTTCTTAGTAATATGGGAGCATGTGACGTCACCTGGTCCGTAGATTTTCTATGGAGCGTTTTTGGACGATGCGCCGCAACACATCAAACATACCACTATGCCTGTGAAACTATTGATCTGAGACATACTATTTCGTTTGCAATATTTCTTTATGAGTTATAAACTTCTTATTTATGAAATAAAAAAAAAGTTGTCAACTACCCTATTAGATGACAAACAAGCTGACTGACCACCTGGTGGTAAGCGGTTACCGCCGCCCATAGACACCTGCAAGAACAAGGAAAAATCACTTGATATTGCAGGTGCGTTGTCATCCTGAGGCCTAAGATGAAATACCGTCCATGCCCAGTAATTAAAGTGGCTACCGTTCCCTTCAATCCGAAACACAGCGGATTGTTTCACGACTTCAATAATGATCATTTGTTTTTTATTGCCTACAAAGGTAAATTTAAAAGTATACATACAGATATCTTTTTTTTAAAATTTAGTTGTACGGCTCTGGTCCCGTGACTTTTTAAGCCAATCATAAATGTATTTTCTTTATTTCTTCATTTATTGCATTGAAATGATTGTGTTACATATTTCAATGCATTTGACGCGAAATATATGATGACAGTGTCCATGACGCTACTTTGATGAGGTGGATAACCACTATGAAATTGTCAACGTCTTTCAATGATTTACCAGTTGCACGTCAACGCAAAGACTTGCTTTATGAAACTGCACCAATTTTATAACTAAACGTTTGCTCAGACACAATATTTAATTATTGTATAAAAATCTTGACTGCCACCACGTTTAATCCCGCTAAACACTCTAAGGTGTTGCCAATACTAAAAAAATGTCTTTGTAGATATTTTAGCAATTTCCAAGTCCTTTTTGTAATAAAAATAAGATAGTACCTAATTATGTTATTTTATTTAAACATAAACTGATTTTATAATAGAAAAAAAAAGATTTGATTCCGAATTCATTGATACTACTACAGAAACTAGATATATAATAAAAGGAAGGCAAGGGATCAAGCCCATACAGCCGCATATATTAAAGTGTCAAGTATTTTATTTTCGAAATTATTGTTTATAATTTCGTTTGACACATTTCAATCTTTGGAGAGTTCGGCGCCAAATGTATGACAGACTCCATGATGCTACTTTAATGGTGTTTACCGGCGATAAAGTTATCACCGCCTTTATTTCAAATACAGCTGGGGTCCGTAATGAATGTGGAAATGTAAAAAAAGCATAAACATGTAAGATTTATTGCAACAATTGTCATAAACTTATTTATACTATAATATATTTTTATATTATTTACAATGTCACAGTTTACATTATTCGACACTATTACAGTTTTGTTGAGAGTATATATTTAATAATATAAGAAATAAATTCGTTTCAAAATTTTCAATTTGTAGACAAGTAGATAAGCTAAGTAACTTCACTTGACATTTGAATGTGAAAGCTATTTCCGAAGTTTGAACCAAAATTACATCATTGTTTCATAATACATACATGATATAATAATTATTAAAGGAGATGTTTCATATCCGGCCAAGTATATGATACAGTGGGCCTGATTCTGAAGACACACTTTAATTCTAAATTTAAGTACAGTATATCTCTTTCTCGCAATATGTCTTAGGAAAAAGATAGCAAGAATCTGTTTAGAGCTTTCACTTAAATTTAGATAGATTTCAAAGAAACCATAAACAATTTTAGACGGCATGTACGGAGGTGATTCCTAAATACTGCATTTTATCACGTTCAATAAGGTCGAAAATCGAACCCACGTTTCTAAATATCAAATTATATGACAGGTATCCTTTTCGTATTCATTTTGAGAGAAAGAGATGCACTGAACTTAAATATTTTTAACTTAGCATGTCTTCTCCAGAATTAGGGCCAGTATCTCCAAAAATCAGGGAAATATTATGTCAATTAAGACAAAGTAATAGCATTTTGTTACTCCGTTTAGTTGAGCCAAGTGGAATGAATTGGGATGTTGCCTTAGTTTGAATATGACGCTAATTTTCACAAATTTGGAAAATACACGCTACTATTTTCCATAAAAACAATTAAAACTTAGAAGATATGGAATATTGTGGAAGTTGTTCTGTTTAGAAAACTCAAAAAAAAATTGTCAACTTTTTTTCCAAAATTTATCAAAAATGTTAGATTTCTAACATCAATTGAAACAGATATTATTATGACAACTATGTATAAAAACATACATTGCACATAGTTATTAATAATTTTGTCAGTATGCCCATACATTTCTTAGTAATATAGGAACATGTGACGTCACCTGTTCCGTATATTTTCTATGGAGCGTTTTTTGGACGACGCGCCGCAACACATCGAACATACCACTGTATCTGTGAGACTATTGATTTTAGACATACTATTTCTTTTGCAATATTTCTTGATGAGTTATAAACTTCATCTTTATGAAATAAAAAAAAAATTGTCAACTACCCTCTTTTTTCTGCATATTTCAAAATAACGGAGTCGCTGTATTATCTAACTGCCCCACAAGCAAGTTCACTTTCTGTTTGCCGGGTCTCTGCGGCGGTATTATGATGTTGTGTTGCCTGTGCAGATGTTTCTTCCAGTAACAGCGGCGGGTAAAACACGAGTGACAGATTTCACACTCGAACCTGCAAAACAATTTGTAAATAATCTTGTCATTAGGTACATATTGGTACGTTAATATACCTTTTTTATACTCTGTGCGACACTGCACTGCTAAATACTATTACTGTGTAATTAAACATTGTAACTTAATAATTGAAAAGAGTGACTACACGAGTTTGTTGCCGGAATCTTCTCGGTAGTTCAACTTTTGGAACCGGTGTAAATTCAGACAGACTGACAGACAGACAGACTGACTGACGGACAGACGGACCGACAGACAGACCGATAGACAGACATTATAACATTCTTAGCTTACGTAGATCCAGATAAGACAGAGAGACAAACATTATGAAATTGTTGGTTAGTTAATATTATTTTTATGTGATAGACATAAGGGTTTTCTTGTTGACGATTCGAAAGTGCTTCTTGGGGGGCCTAATTGAATAAAGATATTTTCATTTTTTTTCAAGTGTGGAGTCAGCCGAGAATCTATCAACTGTCTACGCAGCGGCCTTTCATACGCACCCGCGTCGAGTGATTTTTTCCTTGTTATTATTGCAGGTGTCTACAGGCGACAGTAACCACTAACCACCAGGTGGGCAGTATTTTTTTTTGTCATCTATTTGTATAAGAACAAAAACTAGAAAAAACCTGTGACCTTACCATGCAACATGAAATTTTTTACTACTTTAATTATTAAGTGATTAAAATAGAATAAAACTAGAAAAATTTCACGTCCTGATGCAGGAATCGAACTGACCACTGAGCCACCCAGGACTTGGGATATCCCTGTGAAATTCTTCTAGTCTATCTGTATTTGCGTTTATGAGCTAACGTCCACCCTACAATGTCCAAATATTCTATTTCAAGATAGATAGACTAGAAGAATTTCACAGGGATATCCTAAGTCCTGGGTGGCTCAGTGGTCAGAGCAGTCGCCCGGATTGCGAAAGGTCGCGGGTTCGATCCCTGCCTCTGGACGTGAATTTTTTTTAGTTTTATATTTTAATTACTAAGTAATTTTTCAAACATTTATAGTAATGTTAAAATCAAAAATTAAGAATACTTTAATTATAATTATGAAAATAAAATTAATAATAATCTTTGTTAAAAAATGCAGTGCAGTTTAAGATTATACCTATTATCTGTGCATACCTTTTAACATTGTTATGCGAGTCGATATGCCTATTGTATTTGGTTTTGTCGAAGAAACGCTTGTCACACATATCACAGGCAAAGTTCTTCTCCCCTTCGTGGTACCGCCGAATGTGGCTGTTGAGGTTGGACGACGTGTGGTACGCCTCTGTGCAGTGTTGGCATTGATAAAGCTTTTCTCCTGAAAGACAAAATCGTTGTATGTACTCGTGTACCAGGTTCAGGGACTTTTTTTTTTTATACTACTAGATGACAAACAAGCTGACGGCCCACCTGATGGTAAGCGGTTACCGCCGCCTATAGACACCTGCAATAACAAGGAAAAATCACTTGATATTGCAGGTGCGTTGTCATCCTGGGGCCTAAGATGAAATGCCGTCCATGCCCAGAAATTACACTGGGACTGGGACTGGGACTGTTCAGGGACTTACTTATTTATTTAACACTTTATTGTCCAACACACATCACGCAAATAAACAAACAGACAGAATGATTAAAATAAACTTGTACAATGGACGGTCTTATCACTAAACCTTAGGATGGACAGGATATAAAATAAATTTATATTTATAAATACATATATACTATATATATTAAGATACCTAGTAGGTACCACCGCCTTTCTTATTTAAGCCGTGAAACAGTTCCTTTGTTTCCGTTGAGTTTGTGTTACACTGTTACCCATTACCATTAGGAAAAAATTACTGATAAGTAACACTGCCACATTTTTTTCCCGTTGAGTGACAATGTAACTCAACAGAACGCTGTGTTCCCGTTAAGTAACACCTTCTTGGGTAAAATCATTGTTCACATTGGCACAGATTAATAACAGGACAGATACTTCACTCTAATACAAATGGTGAAAAAATTTCGTTATATTAGCCTACTAGCATTATTATTATTAGCCATTTTAGACGACGCGAGAAGAAATATACTCTACAAACGCGTGCCGAGATCAAGAATCCCGCGTACACCGCGTGATTGCGTCATCGAGCGAAAACGTAAGGGTTATGGCACGACCATAAATTAAATTAAATGACTGAAGTAATACTTATTTTTTTTTATTCATACATCTAATGCAATGAAGTGAATGCAAAGAAAGCCAGTCAATTAAATGTGATTTAATTTTATAAAATGATCAATGTTTTTTTTCCATCTTTGTATTCATTCGTTAATATTCTAAATCGTATAAAATAACTTTAACAAAGTAATCCATTGGAAAACAGGGGCAAGGTGGGATAAAATCAATTTCTTGTAGTATATTCATTGAAGTGCTTCCCGGCTGGTTCGTAAAGACTTCATCAAAAAATTTAAAAATATATTTTTTCTAATTCTTCCACGTAATTGATAAAAGCCTCCGGCGGGACTTTCAGCCCTCCGTAAAACAAAGATTTTTTATTGTACGATTTAAAATGAATGTACAGTCTGGTATCGTCCATATAAGGTTCATCGTTTAGTAGAGAATTAAAGACGCTACAGTTATGTTTCTTGCAACATTTATATAGTAAGTATCCCGCTACATAAGTCAACGCATTTTTTGCCGGGAACTCAAAACGGTAGTCGACATTTAGAGCTACTTCTGAAGATGTTTTAGTGCAACGTGCAACTAGTACTCCCCCGAATCGTATTCGTAAATCGAGCTCCATAACAGTAACACCCTTAGATTATTGTTAATCTGTGCCCCTAGTGTAAGGTTATAAATCGAAACGAAAACGATCATCGTCGTATTCACCTCTTAAATACATACTAATATTATAAAGTTGAAGGGTTTCTTTGTGTGTTTGTTTGGTTGACCGCGCTAATCTGAGGAACTACTGATTCATATTGAAAAATTATTTTTGTGTTGGATAATCCATTTATCGAGGTATTATATAGGCTATATAATATCACGCTACAACTAATAGCAGATGAGCATCAATTAAAAATATTGCAGAAATGGGGGAAAAAATATTCCTTTTCAGAGCTTTATTTGCGTGCGCTGCGCAAATGGTTAAAGTTACGCTAAAATCATGTAAGTAAGAATTGTTCTCCTTTAAAAGTTCTAAAAAAACGTCCGCGACAGCATATGTCTATCTTTCAAAATTGGCTCACTATAACTATTTTTTGGTTACCAAATTTATTCTAAAATAATGCACTATCTGCGAAGGTGTTTTTATAGACATGATATTGTTCCTTTTCAAAATAAATGCATTATTCACCACCAGTATTTAATTGTGAACAAAATTGTACCTGACATTATTTGATTTCAATGGATATCTTAAAAAATATCATAGTTTTAAAATAACTCCGCTACAAAGTAACCGTGAGCCGTGAGCCCGTGAGTATCGTTGCGTTTTGCGCGGGAAACATGCAAAGAGCGTGCGTTCAATCTCGCTTGCGGCGGCCCACTGCCGGTCGGATCGCCAGATTTCCACTTAGCGGCCGCTACTTTTAACGCTGCATTTCGAGAGTGACGGGGGTCTGACATTGGTATGTATGTAGCTGGATCATCCCCTGAAATGCTAAACATCTTCTACATAGATATGGTAGCCTGGTACTTCATGGGATGATCCAGCTACATACATACGAATTTGAACAATGATTTTACCCAAGAAGGTGTTACTTAACGGGAACAGCGTTCTGTTGAGTTACATTGTCGCTCAACGGGAAAAAATGTGGCATTGAGTTACAGTGTTACTAATCAGTATTTTTTTCCCCAGTGGGTAACAGTGTAACTCAAAATGGTGTAACTCAACAGGAACAAAGGAAACAGTTCGCTGTGTTTCGGATTGAAGGGAAAGGTAGCCAGTGTAATTACTGGGCATGGACGGCATTTCATCTTAGGCCTCAGGATGACGCACCTGCAATATCAAGCCATTACCTATCTATGTTTCATAGTTTTACGGTCTAATATTCATTCGGTGAACTGCAGGAAACTCAAACGATGCATTGGTCAAACGTGCATTTGTGTACAATTCATTCGATGAGAATTATAAAATAATTAATTAATTATAATATTATGTCATTTAATGTATTATCATTTAATTTGTATTAAGTTTTGCATGCTAACATTTTGGCAGAACACGCTTGTTCAATATTATGTGAAAATATTTAACATCTGTAAACCGTGATCCTAAGCAAATAAATAATTTTGTATTTTTTTTGTATTTGTAAAAGTGAAAAAAATCTGTGGGATCTATACTTAAATGGTTTTAGGAAACATGTTCGGGACTTGATTTAAAGAATAAAGAAAATAGTGGGAGGTAAGATTTCAGTCCATTCATGAAAATACAAAATGAAAATAGCACTTTATACTTTCACAGTTATTAACATTTGAATTATGTATTAGATTACGTGTGGATATTTACCGAGTAATTTCTTTGTAACGAGTTCCCGATATTTCCGCGCAATCGCATGCGCCATGATCGCGGGTGGACTGCTGAAGCTGCGGGTAGAAGTCAACTTCATTGTGGGCAGATATTTCGATCTACCCTCTTTCGTTGACGCTTGCTATATAGGCCCTTCTTACATTACGCTACCAGACGACCAGTATCCTACCGCGAGTCTCGAAGATGGGTCGCCGAGGGGTATCTCACATACATTTTGTATTAAACTGCTGTTCCGTCGCCATCTTGCCAAGATTTGAAATTCGAAGGAGGCGCGACACGCTGGCGACCGACATGGCAGGTATCGCGCGACTCACAGATTATTGATATATGTATCTAGGCGCGACTAGTAGCGGACGCGTAGTCAGTGTTGCCACTGGCCAATAGTCAAAAGTAACACGAGACAGCTCAAAAGTAATATTTTACTTAAAAAGTAACATTAGTAAGAAAATTAGTTTATGTTATGTAGAAAACGACTATAATATATAGTTTTATAGTCGTTTTCTACATAAAAAAACTAATTTTCTATATGGCACTTTAGTAGACAAAAAATAAATTAAAATACTTTTCCATTCATCGGAAGAATAGTAAGTTATTTACCACTCTTGTCATATTTTATTTTTGCATACCTAATAGCCAATACGAGTAACGATTTTACGCGATTTAGGAGCACTCTTCAATAAAAAAAGAAACTTTAGGTTACTCAACAGAGAAGTTTTATGAGTACTTGTTGTGAATTAAGCACTTTATTAGATTCTTTTTTAAACAAAGCATGGCAAATGACTCTACACCACCTAATGTGAAGCGGTAAGAAGAGTCCATATGCGGAGACGGCTAGTGCAGCTAGAAACACAGTTCCATATAGCACTTTATTAGGAAAAAAAATCTTTTTTTCCATTCCTCGAAGAAATTATAACTAATTTTTGAGATCGGGAACAAAAAATTGGCGACTTTAGGGTACTTCATAGAGTTATCTACTCGGTGATTTTTGGTTACTTTTTTTTTGTAAATTCTAAAAGCTACGTAAAAGTAGCACATTGAGTCGTGTAACAGAAAAGTAACATGAGACGGTCAATAGTAACATAAAATGTTAGTTTTGACGCGTAGGACACCGGTAGCGTAGTGTGCGGACCACTATACAAATGTATGTGAGATACCCCTCGGCGACCCATCTTCGATACTCGCGCAGGATACCAGTCGTCCGTAAGTAGCGCAATGTGAGATGGGCCTAATACAAAATGGAAATAGTGGAATACACCCGTTCCTGTGTGCGTAGACTTAAAATCCCAGTATTCCTATCAATGGAAATACTGGATACACCCGCAGGAGTTCGGTGGCAACGGTTATGTATGTTTAGATTGAGGAGACATTTTTCGCATCTTAAAAGGCTTATCACAGTTATTTAGTTGTAGCTTAAAAAATAATGTAGCCCCGATCCTGGATTTTGTAGTGCAATACTTCAAAAGTTAAATGAGTATAAAGGTGGCTGCTAAAACGTTTGAATCGAGGTGCCACCTCAAAACTAGGAATATTATGGATGAATGTTTATTAAACTTTGGTATGATTTTGTACTATTCATGAATAATAAGTTCTGAAAATCTGAGCTCGGTAGGGCTGACACTAAATAAACTACAAAACGTTAATTACATATTGATTAAACTTTTGTTTCCTTGGAAAAAAGTACGCATCGAAGTATTGTAGCTTTTTTAGTTTCAGCCCTATCGACCTCAGATTTTGTGTACTAATTATTCTCGAATAGTACAAAATCATACCAAATATTGATAAATATTCATCTATAATATTCCTAGTTCTGAGGCGGCTCCTCAATTCAAACGTTTAGATTGAGGAGCCACCTTTATATTCATTTAACTTTTGAAGTATTCCACTACAAAATCCAGTTGGAGCTACATTATTTTTAAAGCTGCTACTGAATAACTGTATTGTCTTTTAAGATGCGAAAAGTGGCTTCACAATCTAAACATACATCAACGGTTTGCTCTGGTATCTATTACGATAGCAAACCAGCTCTCGACATGGTCGCTACCGGATGGGTCAACGTTTTCCATTCACTTGGCCAATCAAATCCTGATATTGATTTCTATTGAGGTGTATTCAATTACCTTTGTGTATCCGGATATGTTTGGTGAGGTCATATTTATTCCAGGTTTTGTAGTCGCACTGGTCACAGCCAAACTCGGGCGGCAAGTGCGAGCGGATGTGCGTGGATAACGAGCCTCGGTGAATGAACACTTTACCGCAGATCTGCGATTTAAATGATAAAAAAGTCCTTTGAAATAATTATATGAAGTGGTTCTAATTACAGATGCTATTAGAATCTCAAAGTAATATTAATACTAATGCACTCACACCTAGCGCAAAGTAAGCATCATTCACAGCATTAAGATAACAGAGAAATAATTATGCACCTGCAATATCAAGTGCTTTTCCTTGTTATTGCAGGTGTCTATAGGCGGCGGTAACCGCTTACCACCAGGTGGGCCGTCAGCTTGTTTGTCATCTAGTTGTATAAAATAATAATAATAATAATAATATGATAATATGTATAGAAATATTAGAAATATACTAAATCTTATATATAAAATTCTCCTCCGAAACGGCTTGACCGATTTTCATGAAAATTTATATGTATATTCAGTAGGTCTGAGAATCGGCTACTATCTTTTTTTTATGGAAAAATAACGTTTGCGGCGTCGGCTAGTAAACATATAAACATCCATGACTCGTGAACAAATTCTCGTACTTATCATACAAACATTTGCTCCAACCGGGATTCGAAACCGGGACCCCGACCGAGTAGCCTGTATAGCAAGGGCCACAGACCACTCGGCTAGCCGCTCGTCCACCAGTAAGTATCACTTATACGCTGCTGATGGGCAACTCTATTTTCATAAACATTAAAATAATATAAAATTGAAAGTTTTAAGTAACCCCCGCCGTCATTAATCATCTATCTAAATCTAACATCATCTCATTGAGACTAGACACACAGATACACAGGCAGACACGTCAAACTTATAACACCCCTCTTTTTCCGTCGGAGGTAAATAACACTCGACACTTTATCAAATTAAAAATAAAAAGCTTGGCAGTTGTCGTCGAATTTTTCAATGCTATGTTTATTGAGAAATATGCAGTGTTTTTATTGAAATTTTATTATTTCGCGTATGTCGCAGCAAAGTAGCTATAAAAAGTGCAATTACGTGTCTTCCGTTGGACTAGTAGATTGTTTAAAGTTTACGAGATTTTAGTAAGTTTGGTGTTTGTTTACATCTTGGGCACAAACGAAAAAATGACGTCAACAGTCAACATTTTGTGTACAGTCGATAGCACATGATGCGTAACAGTTTCACCTTGAGACCTCCCTTATTGTGTTTTTAATAGAGGTGGCATTTGAAGTGAAACTTTTACACTTGATGTGCTTTCGTCGGTACATTATCGTTGTCGTTACTAGGTGGTAGACCCATATGTAGGGTCGCCTGGGTAGGTACCACCGCCTTTCTTATTTCAGCCATGAAACAGTTCGCTGTGTTTCGGATTGAAGGGAAAGGTAGCCAGTGTAATTACTGGGCATGGACGGCATTTCATCTTAGGCCTCAGGATGACAACGCACCTGCAATATCAAGTGCTTTTCCTTGTTATTGCAGGTGTCTATAGGCGGCGGTAACCGCTTACCACCAGGTGGGCCGTCAGCTTGTTTGTCATCTAGTTGTATAAAAAAAAAAAAATCATCATCATCATCATCATATCAGCCGAGAGACGCCCACTGCTGGGCATAGGCCTCCCCCAAGGATCTCCAACCCGATCGGTCCTGCGCTGCCCTCATCCAACGGCTTCCCGCGACCCTTACCAGATCATCGGTCCACCTTGTGGGGGGCCTACCAACGCTGCGTCTCCCGGTGCGCGGCCGCCATTCGAGGACCTTTCCGCCCCAACGGCCGTCAGTCCTCCTCGCAATGTGACCTGCCCACTGCCACTTTAGACTCGCAATTCTTTGGGCTATGTCAGCGACCTTAGTTCTCCTGCGGATCTCATCATTTCTGATTCGATCACGCAGAGAAACACCAAGCATAGCCCTCTCCATTGCTCTTTGGGTGACTTTGAGCCTTTGTATAAGGCCCATTGTAAGCGGCCACGTCTCGGTTCCGTACGTCATCACTGGCAACACACACGAATTAAAGACTTTCGTCTTGAGACACTGCGGTAGTTGTGCCGAGAATATGCTGCGTAGCTTCCCGAACGCTGCCCAGCCGAGTTGGATCCGTCGATTGACCTCTTTCTGGAAGTTGGACCTACCAAGTTGGACTATTTGTCCCAGGTAAATGTATTTGTCAACAACTTCCAGTGTAGAGCTTCCAACCTTCACAGGAGTGGGTACGACATGAGAATTCGACATAATCTTCGTCTTATCCATGTTCATTTTAAGACCCACTTGTTGGGAGACTCTACAGAGGTCGTCGAGCATTGTGCCCAAGTCTTCCAGGTTTTTAGCCATGACTACGATATCATCAGCAAAACGAAGGTGAGTCATGTACTCGCCGTTTATGTTGATGCCAAGTCCTCTCCAGTCCAAAAGCTTAAAAACATCCTCCAACGCGGCAGTAAACAGTTTCGGAGATATAACATCGCCCTGTCTCACACCCCGCTGAAGTGGTATTGGTTTCGAGTCTTGGTCCTGGAGGCGGACTGACATAGTGGCGTTTTCGTACAGTGACTGCAGCACTTGGATGTACCGATAGTCTATTTGGCATCTCTGGAGCGACTGAAGCACGGCCCAGGTCTCGACAGAATCGAAGGCTTTCTCATAGTCCACAAACGCTAAGCATAATGGCAGGTTGTACTCTTCGGTCTTCTGTATAACCTGCCGCAGCGTATGTATGTGGTCTATGGTACTAAAGCCTTTTCGGAAACCGGCTTGTTCGGGAGGCTGGAAGTCGTCAAACCTGCGTGCGAGACGATTCGTAACAACCCTCGAAAACAACTTGTAGACATGACTCAGGAGCGTGATGGGTCTGTAGTTCTTCAATAGAGTCTTGTCACCCTTTTTGAAGAAGAGTGCTACCACGCCCCTGTGCCATGCCTTTGGCGTTTTACCCTCGAGCATGATGGAGTTAAATAGCCTCTGAAGAGCTTTCAGGACCGGTCGTCCACCTGCTTTCAGAAGCTCGGCTGTAACTCCATCGTCGCCCGGCGCCTTGTCGTTCTTAAGTTGTTTGAGAGCTACACTAATCTCGTACAGGCTGACGTCCGGGATATCTTCCGTGTAATGTCGGGTTAATTTGGCTCTTGGATCGGTGGCCTTAGTGACAGGTGTGCGTGATGTCGCGTAAAGCTGTCCATAGAAGTTTTCAATCTCGGCCAAGAGCTCAGGTCGGGATGTAACGAATCTGCCATCCTCCGTTTTCAGCTTCGTCAGCAAACTCTGACCTATCGACAGATCTCGGGCGAACACTTTGGAGCCTTGGTTCCGCTCGATTGCCTCTCTAATACATTCTGTATTAAAGTGGCGTATGTCGCGGGTCAATGACTTGGAGATCTGTTTGTTGAGTTGCCGACGAGCGTCTTCGGAATACTGCAGTGCACGTCTTTCCTTCATGAGCTTTAAAGTTGGCGCAGAGATTTTTTTACCTCTTTTGTTATGGCTGGGTTTGAAGAGCCCTGAACCCGCCGTAAGAACAGCTTCCACGAACCTGTCGTTGTACGTGTCCACATCTGTGCAGTCCTCCAGGCAATTGAAGCGATTTCGCAGTTCGAGCTGAAAGAGTTCGGGGTTTTGGATCTGGATAGCTGCAGGGCGGAGCGTAGACTTCATCAGTCGATACCTCTCGGATTTCACGTTGAGATTCAATGTGCCTCGTACCATTCGGTGATCACTCCCCGTGTTAAACGAATTGATCACTGAGACATCATTGAATATCCGAGTCTTAGTCGACATGATGAAGTCGATCTCATTCTTCGTTGCGCCATCCGGACTTTTCCAGGTCCATTTTCGATGCGGCCGTTTTTTGAAGAAGGAGTTCATCATAAAGAGTCCCTCCCTCTCCATATAGTCGGCCAGCATTTGACCTCTAAAGTTCCGGATTCCAGCTCCAAATTGCCCCACTTTCAACTCATCATCGCCACGTTTGCCTAGCCTTGCGTTGAAGTCTCCCATGACAACGGTGTAGTGAGTTTTGGAAGTATGTATTGCCCGAGAGATATCCTCATACATTACTTCTACTTCCTCGTCGGGGTGAGTCGAGGTCGGGGCGTATACCTGTATGACCTTCAACGAATACCGTTTGGTGATTCTGAGTATAAGGTACGCCACCCTATTCGACACACTTCCGATTTGTACAACGTTGTTCACGAGAGACTTGTGGACAATAAACCCAACACCACCTTGGGACAGATCTTCGCCCTCCCGGAAATAGAGCAGGTTGCCGGATTTCAAGACCATCGTGTCCTCGCCCTCTCGTCGGACTTCAGATAGTCCGACTATACTCCAGCGAATCCTGCTCAATTCTTCCTCTAGTTCCAGCAGCTTTTTTCTTTATAAAAAAAAAAAAAATATTTGTGAAATAAATAAGTAATGTTATACATAACAGGGTCGCAGGCGGATTTATAAAGTGATAAATACGCCAAATCACCTTTATTTATCAGTGCTTACCTCACAAACCCAACTTTCTTCCTCACTGTTTGAGTGTAAGTCTTTCCTATGCTTCTCCATTTGCGATTTGGTGGTGAACCGCAGTCTGCACGGCTCACACCACAGCCTCTTAAACTTAAGCTTCTTCAGTCTCGGCTTGCCAGTCTTCTTGTATGGTCCACGTTTCTTCGGTACACTTTTACTGTAAACACATGCACATAGAATGGATAAATGCAAGTTTTGAGAAAATACCTATGTTTCTGACTGAGTCGAAAGGACTACTGCTTCAATTTACATAATTTATATAATTTTACTTTTTAATTAACATTTACGGGGTGAAAATTGACATTGCCAGCAACCTCTAAGGAGGTTTAGCAGTAAATGTCTTGTATAAAGCCTGTCTCTCTGATACCTTTTACATCCTGTAGAATCAGGCACTTCAATGCCAAGGACTTCCTCCTTAATACTTGTAATGCCATCCTCGTAATCCCAATCATTGTGATCGTCCAGATCGTCATTTAACTCCACCTTTATGCCTGCTTTAACTAAACTTTGAAATGTATCATTTGACAGAATACAGGTTGTCTTAAATTTGTACGCTATTGTGAGATCTTCTAGGCAGCTGTCACATATCTGTATTGGTAAACCATCTTCTTTTGTAAACTGAAATATATGAAAACATATTTCAAAAATGCAATAATAATTTCTTGTAATGGAATTTCAAAATCTACATAATTATACTATTTTGTCATGTTGATAAATAGCACCATAGTTGGGATTCGTTGTCCAACATTTTTTGTTATTTTTATATAATATTATATAATAATAATTTCTTGTAATGGTATTTCAAAATCTACATAATTAAACTCTTTTGTCATGTTGATAAATAGCACGATAGTTGGGATTCGTTGTCCAACATTTTGTGTTATTTTTAACATAAACTTGTAAATCGCCTTATTTAGGTATTTATTTTTCGTAAATCTGTATTGCTGTGGTGTTAATATTTTACTACAATCTAGGAATGAATAGAGGCATTATAAATGACTTTTTCAAAGATTTTTGAGATGACTGACTATAAAGCCACAGGTCTATAAAAATTCATGTTAAAGCGGTCTTCTTTTTTAAATAAAGGTTTAACCGCAGATATTTTCAATTTTTCTGGAACAATACTCTCCAAAATGCGTACGTTTTTAATATGGCTTAATACTGGTGATGATACTGTCATATCCTGGACTGTTGGTGTTCCTTAAATAATTTATAATTTTGACAATATCAAACGCTGTACTGAGACTGATGTATATTGCATTCAAATTATTGGCAGTCATTTTATATTTTGTGTTATTCGAAGTGATTAACTTCACTTTGTCAATGAAGTAGTCATTGAAAGCTTTATCAATCTGTTGAGGATCAGTAATTTGTAGTCCATTATCAATAATTTTTAAAATACCTTCTTTAGGAAAATTGTTTTTTGACTGTTTAATATAATAGTCATTACGGGCTTTCTGTGTCAATTTTAAAATAGTTTTATAGAGCTTATAATATGTTTTGTAAACGAGCTTAGTTTTTAAATTATGTTTGTTCTATATTTCCACAAAATTCTGGTTTCTTCCGACTACATACACAAATACTGCAGGATAACCATTTAGGTTGGGAAGTCACTTTACATCGAATATGTTTGACCGGAAAGCACAACTCACGTGGTTGTATGGCTGACTTTGTTGTACACATTTGTTATGCTAATATTGCCTCCAAATAGGAGTGCCCTAGGTTGCCTATAAATGGCTGATTACAAAAATTTGGTTTAACAGAAAGAAACTGAGAAGTGTGTTTGTATATGTACATAATAAATAATGTGTTAGGTACCCATACACATATAAGACACAAATAATTTTGCAGGCTGGCAAGTTATGATAGATTAAAGTGGATATGTTAATTATAATAGGCTTTTGCATGCCTTTATCAAACTTATTTATTCTCCAAGTCTCTCTCCTATTGTTTATAAACACACTATGTATCACAGGCAGCCTTGGGTCTAGTAATAGCTATCTTGCCTGTTTGCTCACATACATGTCTTTATGGTTATGTAAAACTACAATGTCGCCTTGTTGTGCTGTTTTTACCATTGTGTAAAAGTGCAATGTTTCATTGTTGTACTGGCTCACATTAAGCATATCTCTATGTCATTCTATATTAACTTTTTTGGTTGTCCCTAATTTTTAACATAAATCAATGTAACTAGTAATTTCGTTTTTTTGTAACTGTGTAGAAAATAGTCAAATAGGTATACCTTTATATAATTTTGATTTCACTTCTCACCTGTAGTCCAGTGCAATATAAAATTTTCTCAGAAATATTGCAACCATTATCAAAAATAGGGCGCATTTTCAAATCCTGTGTCATACAAATTCTGCATGAATTCATTATTTTTACTATAGTGTCACCACCAGTTGCCTTCTTGTTGTCCATTTGTAAAAAGTTAATACAATTTGGTGTAGCTATTAGTTAAAAAAAACTGTCTCGAGCGTAAGAACTTGGAAGTGTTTACATATTTAATGTTGATTTAGGTTCATAATTAAATTCATGAAATTTCCGTAGAAACTATTTACAACCGAAAGCAACTTGAAATTAAAGTAAGTTAATAATACGCTTAAAACTGTATTTAGTTTGTGAAATTAATAAAATTATTTATAGACAAAATATGGAGGAAACCAGAAAAAATATGTTTTTGTGATGTGCTTGATGAGTTGTTGTTGTTGACACTTGACAGCAAAGCTGCACCAACTTGACAGCTGACAATGGCGTTTTGTTACATCACATCAATCGTAAACCGAGGACCGAGCTCCTGTCGGTTTTGTAAAATATAGGTAAATGTAACATTTTTTCCTGATTTTGGTGCATCATCGATTGAACATTGCACTACACAACAAGCTAAAAACTAATCATGATACTAGTTGTTAAATTAAAGCTTTTTTCGATTTGGTGCGGTTTTCAAAAAGTTTTTTTTTGTAGCAACATTGTACACCATAGACAAGCGTCAAACTAATCATATGATTACTTTTCACATGACCCATGTACGCTCGTCATTGTCCAATTTACGTCTTTCTAGGACAATTTTGGACTGAAAACGTACTATTTAGTTAGTAAGAGTCCACTAGTGTAATTTATCTAAAATGGCTTTCAGCCGTTTATTGTTCCTTACCGTAGTTTTAAGTGCAGTGAGCAGTTACGCAGTGCAAGTGCCAGTTTTCTCATGGGGTGATTTGAGCAAATTTTCTATCAAATCTAACCCACTGTCGAAGGTATCCGCTGACGAATTTAGTGATATTTTGAAAGAGGAGTTGAAGAACGACCCATTCACGGTGGTATTTATCGAAGAAACGTTGTCTGTTGAAGATTTTTCGCGTAAAAATTCTGATGGGGAAACGTCCTTCCCTTATCTTCAAGCCAACATTGGTGACTCTCTGTATTTGCCGACTGTGGAGAATGCATTGCGTGTTCTGAACAAGCTAGCAGATCCAGAGAAGGTAAATCACGTAAAACTCACAGAAAATGGACTTTCGGCTGACATTGAGCCTGAGAGTGGCAATTTCTTATTCATCAACCTGAAAGATGCCCGCGAGGACGAAACTCGATCCGACCTCCTTCGCCGCCATAACGATTTCATCGAAGACATGTTTACAAAGCTCCAGGAACGTTACGACTCTGTTGTCGCCATATATACAGCTCACTACCCATCATGGACTATCCCTGCTGGCCATTCACGCGTGCGTCGTCAAGCGGCTGCCCCCGCTCAAAGCCGCGACCACATCCTAGACGGTCTCCGCCTATATGCTGAGAAAATCATGTATGGAGATGGCTCAGCTGTCACTGAAGTTGGAAATGTGGTCAGCAGCAGTACAGAGTTCAACGTGACAGTGATGAACACAACTGTCACTTTCAGCAATGCTCCATCCACTAATTTCTCATTCAACTTCAAACTACAGGGTGGTTATTGGTTCTTTGGTGAGTCCTTGCTTCCTGTATCACAATATACATAGTGTGTAATTTGTGTCCCAGAGTGTTCTAATCAAATCAAACTAATTTTCAAATAATGAATGTCATTACAAATACTGTCATAATATTATTTGTAGAATTAGTAGCAGAACTTCTCTATGTCATAACAGAAAGTTCTAAAGTTTCTAATATCATGCGGACTCTAATTCATGTGCAAAATTATACATAATTATTATACCAATTTGATTTATTATTATGTAATATCTAGTGAAATAATTACCATTTTTCTCATGACAGCCTAATACCATGAATTCTTATCATGACCCCTGACTTTAGTTGTAAATAAACAGTTCTAAACAAGAATTAATGGTTTCAAACCGTTTTAAATAATTTTAGAACAGACTAAAGACCATGAACTCCAACTATAGAATATCGACATGGGCACACTACATATAAAATTACCCACACTGATACATTGTACTGACTTATTGGCTAACAAATGAATGAAGAATTTAAGTTTATTTGGCATAAAAATACAACACAAAAAGAGCAAAGAACAAAAAATACACACTATAGTGTTAAGTCAAATCAGACATGTACACTATAGCATGGCTTAGAAAACTGGCCCTTTCTTGAAATAGTGTCTTTGAAAATGAAAATATCATTATTCAATTATTTGGGGGGCCTCCAAGAAGTTCTTTCAAATTGTCAAAAATCCCTTATGTCTAGCACTTAAAATAATATTAACTAACAATGTCATAATGTTTGTCTCTGTCTTTACGTAAGCTAACAATGTTATAATGTCAATCTGTCTATCGGTCTGTCTGTCGATCTGTCTGTCAGTCTATTTAGTAACTACAGTAATCAGTAATCATTTATTTGTAAAACATAGGTAAATATAAAAGTGTTTTACACTATTTTAATGCACAGCACTTTACCCACTACCAACTACAAAAATTATTGAATTTGATATGCATGCAGACCTTATACTCTCAAAAAAAAATGCCTGTTTATTTTAATGATAACTGTCATTGTTTTTTTTTACTTTTGCAGAAAGTGTCTCCATTCAAAAGGACTCATTTGAAGAGGATCTACCAACTGCAAGTGATGTGTTTGCTATTGATGGCTTCTCATACCGTTGCGGAGAAAGCATCACATTCAGGAGTGTCAATGACACATCAACTACACCATACAACATGACCTTCATTGATCTGAAGGTATATAAGAAACTTATTTTGCAAAAGAATCAGTCTTACACTGTGGCAAGCATGGAACTTCATACTAATGTGGATATTTAAGCTTGACAAGCCCATTTTTGTTAAGCTACAACATTGATTGTTATGGTTGTTTCTGCAACTACTGTTTCTGACTAATCCATTGGGCCAGAGTGCTGGTGCTATAGCATAAGCTCCTCATGTGTTTCTTCCATGTAGGAAGGAGAATACCAGTGGGGCATGTATGCTGTAGATTTATTTGTGCACAAAACAGAGTTTTAACCAAAACATAATATAAATTAAATGATATGTGGCCATAAAAAGCCATAACTCCTAGGCAAACTTCCTTTTGGAAATCTTTGGGGGTGGCTTTTTTCAGCAGTAGATATCACAGGTTTATAAGATGATGAAGATCAATATCATTATTGATATATTATATTTTATTATTAATATTCATACACATACACATATTATCTAGCTCATTAAGAGGATATGTTAATAATATCTATGTATTATTATCCTTTCAGGTTCAACCATTCTTCAAGACACTCAATGAATCAGATATGGTGTTCGGGGACTCCTTCAACTGTGTTGGATTCTTCTCTGCACCCATCTGGTCTTGCTTGTTTGTCGTCTTCATACTTCTGTCCATCACCTTCTATGGTATAATGAATATGTTGGACATCAGAACCATGGACCGCTTTGATGATCCTAAAGGCAAGACTATCACTATTAACGCCTCTGACTAATCTATATTTGTTGTCATTCAAATTTGGGGAATCATTTTATTGGTCGTTAATATTAGCTTCAGGCTACAGACAATTAAAGAGTTTGTTTTGAATGTTGGTGCTAAATAATTGCAGTATACAAAATAGCATTTGGTATCACAATGTGTATTGAGTACCTAATTTTCGTTTTCTTAAAAAACCCACTAATCTTAATTTCTCCAAAATATATATATTTTTAATAGTTGACATAAGAATGTTCCTTGAATTTGAGGCAAATATAAAATAGTACTATATGTAATATAATTTATTATACAAACCCAACAAATAAGAATAGTCAGGATAATGTTGAAATTATGTACTATAATTGTAATGTTTTAAATTACTATTAAGTTTGGTCAGCTGAAAGAGTGGTAGGTTTTCCTTACAGAATATTCTAGAAAGATTCAGGAATGAGTTTCAATCTATTTTTTTGTCTATGGCATTATATAGCATTGAGCTGGCTGTCAAAGGGTTAAATCCTGAATAAAACACAAGTTATACCAATATAACTTGCCTGATATGGGCAAATTTTTACTTAACCGCTTAGTCCGCACCGGTCCCCGGGACCGCTCACGAATATAGCGCAAATTAAACGCCTAAAATGGCCAATGGGTGTAGAAATAAACATTTTAAACTTTAGGACATCCGAAAATGGTTTTCTGAGTATACTGTAGGGTTAATGTGTAAAGATCTCTAGTGTACCCCGCAGTACGTAAACATGCAGTTGTGACGTCGCTCGTCGAAGTCCTTGGTAGTTTTTTAAGACTGCATAATTACGTACCGGACATCGTAATGTACACCTACACAAATGGTGCACGAGTGTTCATTGGTCAAAGAAATTAGATTATAGATTTAAAACTCAAGTCTCAATACAGTTTGCATCTAAAATAGCTCAAAGTAATGATGTTCCAAATAAATTCAATAATATAAATCGTCTATTACGATTTTTATGGTGCCTGATTCCGTATGTTAGACAATATTAAATAAAAATTAAGTATTTTGGCACTTATATGCTTCACATGGGCTAATATAGTTATAGGTTGACTTAACGCTAAGGCACAATATATTATAAACAGACTTAAATATCAGTACTATCAATCAATAACCTATAAAACATACAGAAAGTTCGCCATTTTGTTGGAAATTCGTTTTTCAAAATGGCGTCGAATTGATTTCAACTGTAAACTGAAAGTAATGTAATCATTGTTATGAGTGGTAAAGGTTATTACAAGTGTTTTGTGGCGTCGATAAATAAAATTCGCTTAATTCACGCCACATCACGCTTTTCATTGTAAGTCTGTTTATTATCTATGAAGTTATAGTATTGTTATATAATCATATTAATCGGTCATATTTACTAGATTTGTTATATGTATAATATAATGTCAGTTGTATAAATTCTATATTAGGCATAATCATTACTGAAGCTTTATATTATATTTCTTACATTTTTGCGTTGTAATATTTTTGTTTAGTATTTTTTGTATACTTACTTAGATTTTCATTAATATTTAAAAAGAAACTAAATCAAACATATAATTTAATTTTCTTATGCAATTTTGTAGTAAAATAAGCAATTTACTATTTAATATTTATAAAAAAAACGTAGACGCTTTAAAAGTATAAAACAATAAAATACTTACCTAAAATAAAAAAACCGAAAATGTGCCTGGTATAGATATTTTGTGAATAACTAACGATATTGTAGTTGCTTCGCCTCTACGCTTTTAAATACATTGTTCGCTTTTGTGAGGTAGGTAAGGTAAAATATTAATTGACATCAAATGCAAATTAATATGGTAGAGACAAGAGTAGATAGCGAAAAAATGGCGGGAAAAAGGAAATACATTGAACAAATTCAAATATCAATAAAAATTGAATTTCTTACATGTAACGACATATTATTATGTATGTATATGAATTTTTCTCCTTAATGACGAAATAGTAATGTTCGTAACATATTAATTTCATATTTCTCAACTGCCTATTTAATTACCGCTGTCCACGCTTGTCTTACATGTAGGTATATAATATAACGGCCTTTTACCTAAAGACAAGTCTGATTATCAGTTTCTAAAGTTACAACGATCCACCACGCAGAGCTTTTCAAATTGTCCGAATAACACTACAGAAATAATGTAATCATAGATTTTAGATACTTTTTTCCTTATATGTGGAGCCTAATTAATTTACCGCAATGATTGTAATAATGTATGGTTTGTGTCTCTTTTTATTTTTATGCACCGAAGCGAGACAGTGGCCCTAATTCTGGTAAACACATGCTAAGTCTAAATTTAAGTTTAGTGCATTTCTTTCTATCAAAAGAAATACGAAAAGGATGGCTGTCATATAATTTGACATTTAGAAACGTGCATGCCGTCTAAAATTGTCAATGGTTTCTTTGAAATCTATCTAAATTTAAGTGACAGCTCTAAACAGATTCTTGCTATCTTTTTCCTATTAGTTATTGCGAGAAAGAGATATACTGTACTTAAATTTAGAATTAAAGTGTGTTCCCAGAATTAGGCCCAGTTTGATTTAAAGAAGAATGTTGTAATACCAGCCCTACTAGTGCTGTCGCTGCTTTTACCTAAAGCAAAGACTCTACCGCCATGAAGACTCGCTCCAATTAAATATTCCAAGCTGTGAAAAAAAGCTAAAATCAGAAAAAATCACGTCAGCCATCTGTGCGCGCTTCAGTTCTCTTTGTTGTGGAGAATGTAATGAAAAACTTATTTTTAAAGATTATGTTGTTGCCTTAGAATAATAACGCTCAGGAACTAGTTTGAGGTCAGTAATAATAGAGGCGGCTTTCGTAGTGCAACTGTTACACTTGATGTGCTGTCGTGTGTACAATCTTTTCATATTGAGTATAAAACTTCCCATTACTTTTTGGAAAATTTCGTTATTTGTATCCTTCTGTGCGTGTAAATACATAATCTACACGCCTACATGAGTCGTTTTTTGGTTTCACTTCCGACAGTTCCCAGTTCGCTGCGTTTCGTTGTGAAAGGAATGGTAGCTAGTGTAATTTATTACAGAGCAGGTATGACCATCTCTTGCAGACGCACTTGCAATATCAAATAATTTCCTTGAATTGATGTCAACAGACCATAAAGATATATACAATCTCACTGCCTATAAAGCCGCTGCGCGGACGATGGGGCAGGGCGAGTCGAACAATTTCGCCGTAAAAGAATAAAGGGTATCCTGCCAAGTAAGAATATACTGCCAACGCACGCGGCGGTCAAAAAGACCGCGCCGCCAGTGCCCGCTGGTTGCGCGGTCTAAAACACCGCCCCGGCCCGTCGTCTGCGCAACGCCTTGGAAGCAAAAATCAACTAGATATTTCTATATCACTGCGTTCTATGTGCAAGATTCGATTTCAGAGATGTTTGCTTCTATTAGGAGTTGACAATGCCTCCTCCACGGTGTTGAAATCTTCGTTGTTATTATCACGACGAGCATTTTGAAGAAATAGTTAAGAAATTCTAATTCTATGGTTTTCATTTTGTACAATCTATGGTTACAAGATTTATGCAGCGTGGGCTAGTAGTTTTTTAAAATTATATAAAAAAAGAATTTATAAAATAATAATTGTTAATAAAAATGAGAGTCCCTCCATTATAGTGCCAATTCATGTGGAGTCATTCCAATAATATGTCGAATAATCGTATTGTAAAATTATTTAGTCTTCTAAGATTACACTGTGTAAGTGACCTTTGAAGTTTATGTTAGCGGAATAAAATATTGCAATACCTAAATAATTGTTACAATTATTGTCCCTTTTTCTTTTTCAAAATGGCGAAATCGACCATAGATAAGAACAACTTTCGCGCCAAATGAAAAACCGATTATAGTTTTTGGTTATTTTAAGTGTAAACCGTAATTATTTGCATTGTTTTTGATTTATTTTCTTGTAAATATGTTTTATCTGCATTTCTGTACAAATTGCTTTTTGTTTTGAACAAGTATTAAATCGCGAGACTATATTTTTGTTTTATTTTACTTTTATTAATTTATTATACTGTCACATTGCCTGAAAAGGGAAATTGGAGCTAAAAATAACACGAACAAAATATCTGACCGAAATCGCAACTTTCTACCGATAACATAGGACAACTCAATGAATTTGCCGCCTCTCTGGTCTAGTGGTTGAGACCACCTACCTCAGATTTAGAGGTACGGCTTTCGATTCCTGCGGGGGCAGCAATTTTCTGCTCTGTTTGGTTGGTGGTAGGGCTTTTCTAAGTCCGCCTGGCTAGCTACCACCATCTTACCGTCTGCCGCCATAACAATAATGTTTGCATTGTTGTGTTCCGGTAGTTGGAGGTAAGATAGCCAGGTCCTCTGTGGTTGAGGAATCCGGGTTTAACTCGCTGCCATTGTCGGCCTTATCTTCACTTAACATCAGGTGAGATGAAGGCCAAGAGTTACCCGTAAAGGTTAAAAAAAATTGTCTACTCACTGATAAAAAGTATATAAGTTACAAAAAAATCATGTCCTTAGGCGGGGACTAAACCCCCGACCTTTCGGATTGTGACTGCTCTAACCATCTGAGCTAACGAGGACTTGGGACGACCCCGTGAATTTCCTCTAGTTCCAGTCCATCTGTATTTACGTTACAAGCTAGGTAATATATACCCTTACCACTAGTACTTAGTACGAACTACCAACCTACCTACGCAATAAGACAGAAAAGAGAGAAGTTGAAAAGCAGTATATTAGAAAAAAGATTTTTTATTCTTTATTTTTATTGTTATATTTTTATCCTATTTTGTAAAGTTTCTTCAATTTTTGCGTTCCGAGTTGTGTTATTGGTCCTGCGAAATAAAAGAAAGTAGAATTTATTACACTATGTAAATATTTATTCGGTACAAAAAACAACACTTTAACAATAAGGCTTTCTTAATACAAAACTGCGGTAAATCAAAATAAATTTGTTCCTAGTCCCAGCATGGATTTTGCGGACATAACACTGAAAATAAAAGCACGTGATTTAATACGCGTTTAACTTATAATGTTACATAATTATTTTATAGCCGACTACCGTTAAGCATGAGATTCCAGAGACAATTAATTTTTAATTGTCATAGCCCCCGGTGGTAGCCTATAACGCAGCGTTGCCAGAATGGTACTTTTGACCCTCACATGTTACTTTCATGTTACATGGCTCAAAATGCTAATTTTACGTTACTTTTAGGATTTAAACAAAAGTAGCGATAAATTCACACCGAGTAACATAAAACTACGCTATGGAGCAGCATATAATTGCTTCTTTTTTTGTTGAATATTAAGTCTCACTAATATCTCTAAAGATTGTTACGAGTTTTTCGAAGTTTTTCTAAGAAATTGCTATGTTTCAGTATTAGAGTCTTATTTACTTAAAAAAAACTAATGTTACTTTTGAACTGTCTCGTGTTACTATTGACTACCGGTCACTGGAAACACTGCTATCACGCCGCTTGACAGATTAAACTTAAAGTAATCTAATCTCGGGTGTAAAATATTAAATGTTACATCTAAAACGCGGGATACAACCTGTTTGTGGTTTTATTTTATGCAACAGCAATATTATAAATTACTCTGTGTATACGGCCTTCTTGGTATCTAAAAGTCGGCAGGCTATGCTCTCCTTGGAGTAAAGGTATTCTGTGGGTATACGACCTGCGGATTTCTGCGGATAATTTTATTCAGAGTGAGGCGTAATAAATGTGTCTGCAGAGGGCTAAATTTATTTAAGTTGCAGATTTGACAAGTCTAATTTATAGCTGTTTTATTTTTTCGTGTTGTGTCATATCTGCACTAACTAAACGTGTTTCATTTAATACCTATCATTTTATTTCAAACCAAACAAAACGATACCTACCTACTTATGATAAGGAGATTTAGGTACGGACAAATTATCAAAGTTATACAGGGTGGTGCCGTCATACGACAATAAATTAAAACATGGGCTATATTAGTTCATAGAAATGGTTTGCCACTTTCGAAAACATCTTATTCATTTGATAATTTCATGACATTCCTGTGAAATAATGCAGCCAATGTTATATTATTTCATACAAAACAAAATGTCATAGAATTATCAAACGAATAAGATGTTGAAAGTGACAAACCATTTCTATGAACTATGAACTAGGTAAATGTAAGCCCATGTTTCAATTTATTGTCGTATTGACGGCACCACCCTGTATACGCTATTTACACACTTTTATGTTTTAAATATTAGTGACAGCAAAATATCTAAGCTATAAAATTTCACGTCCTGGGGCGGGGATAGAACCGAGAAATGAATAGTGGAATAATAAAACTAATCTACTATTCTTCTTTGATTTCTCTGTTGGATAAAATACCTATTTCATTTCATACTGTAGGGTAGACGTTAGCTTATAACGCCAATACAGATAGAGTAGGAGAATTTCACAGGGCTATCCCAAGTCCTGGGTAGCTCAGATGGAGCAGTCGCCCGGATTGCGGAAGGTCGCGGGTTCGATCTCCGCCCCGGGACGTGAAATTTTTGTAGTTTAGCCAAGTTTCTAAGTACCTTAATATATTTTTCACACATTTATTAATGTTGAAATAAAATTAGGAATATTTATTTATTTATTTATTTATTTAAACTTTAATTGCACAAAATGAGTTACAATTTGGCGGACTTAATGCCATTAGGCATTCTCTACCAGTCAACCGGAAAGTTGAGTTCAAAATAATTAAATAGGTAGTGCACAAACAACTGTTTTAAAAATTAAAATATACAATAACAATGAATACACTGCATAATAATTAATATTAATATTATTATAGTTTTAAAAACTTGTATACTAAAAATATGCAAAACAGCGTTCAATTGTCCATTTTCTTTTTATTTAGTAATTAAAATATAATAAAACTAGAAAAATTTCACGTCCTGAGGCAGGAATCGAACCCGCGACCTTTCGCAATCCGGGCGACTGCTCTGACCACTGAGCCACCCAGGACTTGGGATATCCCTGTGAAATTCTTCTAGTCTATCTGCATTTGCGTTTATGAGCTAACGTCCACCCTACAATGTCGAAATATTCTATTTCAACATCCGAAACGAGTATTTTTACAAATACCGACGATTCGCTTAAGTTGGGGCAGTGCTTTCAAATATTCTTAATTTTTGATTTTAACATTATTATAAATGTTTGAAAAATTACTTAGTAATTAAAAACTAGAAAAATTTTTCACGTCCTGAGGCAGGAATCGAACCCATTCTTTTTATTTCCTTTGTTGCATGCATAAGAAAAAACTGCAACACAGCCAAATATTCATCATAGCGCCTGTGTCACTCTTAAGTTGACTTCTATGTCGCCCGCCATATTGCCATATTGAATAATGGTAAAATCGACGAAAAACTTCAACAAACTGCATGACAACGAATTATTAGTATTTTTCCCGGATATAGGAGATTTTTCCTGATTTTTTGAGATAGTGTACATACCTGGCTGGATATAAAATATCCTGAGGATGTTTTATATCAACCTCAGTTTTTATTTTTATAATAACCTGTGAGGATGACATCCTCACACTAAAAAAATATGTTTCGTCTGTGTACCTGTATCCGGCCGTTCAGTCGTCTCTGCGTTCTCCTAAGGATTTTCCACACCCAGAGTTGTGGCCGGAGGATCCGTCACTGAAAAATAACGTATTCCAATTAATTTTACTGAAGAAGTGATACAAATTTTTAATGGGAAATATTTAGATGTGCAGTGAGATTGGAAAACAAATTGATTCGCAGCGCACCTTCTTGACTCTCTACAAATTGTAAGCCTTCACCATGTCCCTTTGATCCTTCTTCCTCTTCTACGGCAGGCTTACACGAAATGCCTTCGGTGCTTTTCAGGTCGTCCGTGCCCACGCGAAGTGGTACCGCTAACTCAGTTCCGTTTACTCAGTCTGTGCTGGTCTTCTGCCTCTTCTGAGGCGTCTTCTTCACCTCTGTCTCTCTAGCCCATAATCCTGTGCCATCTAAGCGCGAAGTCATGTACCTGCCTGAAGTTCGCCTCCTTTTCCACGAGGTCGTAGTAAAACTGGGCCCACCTCGAGCGTCTTGACAATCTTCACATCATCTATAAGAGAATGCTACGCGTTTCCCCGTAGAGTTCACACCGGATGGGTCAATCAAAATTTGTAGAAAGTCTGGAGCTCCTCCGACACGTTGGGCCGTTGGTTCTGGTTGTTACTGCAACCGGAACCTGCATTGGGCTAGCGTTGTGGTGTTATGGTCCACACTTTTCATGTGTCGCTATGTAGGCAGACCTGTGCTCGGCAGTGGACGTAGGGACGTATATAGGCTGGTGATTGACAAAGAAAATGGGTATGGCATATTTCGTCGATTGTACTCGATCTTCTCCACGTGCCCAAAGACTATGAGAAGTCTTTGCTCATCCAGAAAACCCGTTGTAATAGTAAATAAATATATACCAACTATTAAAATAACTACGTTCTTACCATTACCCACTTCAGCAGGAACCGTGTCGTTGCCGTAGAATTGTAACATGATCGAGTCTAGATCACCCCCAAAGTCTTCTTCAATAGGTAGCGAAAAAGTGGACACCAGAAGGAGAAGGAGAATTGTGGCGGCGAACATCTGGAAAGAATGGCAAAATAATGAGGACCGATCCACAAGATCTCGGTTCGTTCTCGGTCCGTAGTACGCACGGTTGAAACCTACCCCTTTTTTTACGGTGAGGAATCCGTTTACAGACCTACCCGCCGCTGGCTAAGCGACGGGTGTGTGTGGGGGTCATCCAGCGCTAGCAGCACTGGAAATACCCACTAAAACTCCCCGGTAACTCCACTGCCCTTCGCGGGGGTAGCCTGGGCTCTGCCGAAGCAATTTCACTAGCAGTGTATGTTTAATAATAATAATATTCATACACTTACACCTATTATTTAGCCCAAAGTAAGCATTAAGAGCTGGATACTAGATAACGGAGAAATATTGATAGTACCTAATATGTAAGTATATAAATATTATAAATATACAAAATAAACATCCATGACTCGTGAATAAATGCTCGTACTCATCATACAAACATTTGCTCCTACTGGGATTTGAACCCGGGACTTCTACCGGGTAGCCTGTCTAGCAAGGGGTACAGACAGACCACTCGGCCAGCCGGTCGTCATATAATGACAACCACGGTTCGTACTAGGTACAATCTCTGTCTGGTCTAATATTGTAAGAAATGTAGGTACATTATGCATGATTGATTTTCATGAGGATTCTTTCCTTGAGGGACTCCTCTTTAATCATTATGTAAGAGGAGGGGTCTCAAGTTGATTGAAACCATTCCTTTTTATATTACTGTGTTGGCAAAGCCTGTTTATTAATACCAATAACAAATCAAATTTATATTAGGTACTTAAATTAAATAAACTTCGGAAACAGAGTAAGCAACTTCATAATGAATTGTCGTCAAACGAACAGAGCATCCTCACGGTACGAGAGTCGGAGAACATATTTGAGGGACTCCTCTCCTCATGTATAATCTCTCGAGGAATATATTAAGAGGATAGTTCCCTCAATATGGAGCTTACTCATATGTTTTTGAAAGATGTAGGTACCTATTAGTCATTACGTAATTCTGAGCAATACGTCGGAACTTCCTCAAGGAAAGACAACAATTGTGGTAGATTTTCCATCAGCATTGTTTTCCTTGTTTATATTTGGGAAGATGATGTGTCTTTATGATAGCTTGAATAGGTACCTAAAGTTTGTATTTATGTTGCCGCCATCTGGTTAAATTTTCCGCGTAATCAGTCAAGCGGCGTTATACGACCGGGGGCTATAACAATTGAAAAATCAATTGTGTCTGGAATCTCATGCTTGATGGCTTAATTGGATGCCTAGCCCGTTGATAAAACGCCGGCATCCAATTGAATGCCTAACCGATAGTCAATTGAACTAGACTCAGTTAACGGTTAACGACTTGGCTTGGTATTGAATGGATCGTTTTGTACTGGAAAGTTTTGGATTTATCATAACCGACATCTTTTTGGTTCGAAGTGGTCATAAACAAAATAACAAGCTTACCAATTACTCAAACAGTCACACATAATCTCATCGATTTAAAAAACCAGCCTAGGCGTCCAATTGAATGGCTAATTTAAACCAGACGGCTGACATGACGTTCAGCCATCTGGTTAAACGTTGCGCTCAATGACTTGGCTAGTTGTACTTCAGCCGTTTGATTGGCAGCGACATCCATAACACAAGCTCCTGATGATTCTTACTTTGGGCTTGATAACATGTTGTTATTATTAATCCATTACGAATCATGCAGACTCATAGGCCGATCGTAAAATAGAATTAGGTAAGCAAGCTGAGATAAAATCTAGTATTGGAGACCGTTTTTTTGATTGGTAGCTCCAAGGTTACTTATTAATAGCCACTTAATTAAAGTTTGTTTTTTAACTTAGTTAAAAAACAGCAGATTTGATGTAAAGAGTATTGATAAAGGTAGGTATAGACTTCTGTTTCAAGAAGATAAACACAGAGTGGATTATATCAACTAATGAAACAGACTGGTATGGTAGTCTGGTAGTTTTGACGTATCAATCCTACGATAATAAATGTTATTTTGAATTTTTGACGATCACTTTAAAGTTATAAGTAACATTTTTGTTGTAGGTAAGTATAAAAAATTAACTTCAAAACACTAAAAAGAAAAAAAAAAATTAAATTTCAGTACCTAGGTACTACTTACCTCCTGAAATGTATTTTTTGTAGTTGGTGCTAAGCTGTTTACAGAGACAATAGAAAGTGAAGCACCAACTCCAAAAAATAAATAAATTTAATTATTTTTTCTTTTTAGTGTTTTGAAGTCGGTTTTAGTTTTGTTAATTTTTTTTTCACATTTTTAAGTGATTTCCTAAGGTCAAAGCAAGATGGGTGACCGTCAGCACTACCGACTTGTCTGTCCTTGGTTGAAATACACAGTGAAAGAATTATCTTCTAACGCCTAACCGTTAAGGAGTTGTACCTTCCATCATCAGCTCATCAACATGAGATTATGACTAACAGAAGCGAATACTTGAATAGCTTTGGAAAAATGTAAATAATGTCACACGTGCCTATAAAAATTTTGGTTTGCCCTCGATTTCCCTGGGATCCCATCATCAGATCCTGACTTGGAGACAATGGGACCACCCCTGGAGTATACTGTATCGAATGAAAAAAAAATTTTGAAAATCTGTTCACAATTGACAGAGAAATCGGTGAACATACATACAAAAAAAAATACATTTCTTGGAACATATAACCTCCTTCTTTTTTGAAGTCGGTTAAAAAATAAAAAGGATGGTTTGAAAAAAAAAATTGAAGAGCCCGATAGTTCCACAATTTTTAGCGTAGCGGTTAGAACGCTCTGGTGTCGATAACGAAAAGAAAGCGACATTCAGCATGGTCAATGCTGGGATGGGTCAATCAAAATTTGTAATCTTTGGCCGTTGATCCCGTAGTTACTGCACCCACTTTAACCCACCAACCCGCATTAGACCAGAGCCTGGTGGTGTTATAGCCCAAGTTCAGGAAGGTTTCTCACATGTTGGAGTACGTATAATTAATTAATGACAAACCATTTTTGTAAATAAAAACACGACAAATAACTGAAACTGAACACCACATGATGTGAAGCGGTAAGAAGAGTCCATAAGCAAAGACAGCTAGTGCAGTTCAGACACTGCTCTAGCCGCCTCCACCTTACCGGCCAAAAAAGGTGCTTTTTCACGCTTCTTTTGATTTTATTTTTCACGTTAGATTAAAAAAAAATATTTAAATTTGACACAGATCTAAAGGAACATAATAATAAACTTAGTTCGAAATGTTAATTACTGATGAATGAATTTATTGACGGAAACGTGGATTAAGGTCTTATGATTAAACCTATCTATTTTGTTTGTTATCATCTTGTATTTAGAGTTCAAAATAAATGCACTGTCAGTCTTTACATAGTTATTTATATAGGTAAGTTTAATAATATATGTATGTGGACAAAAATTATGAGTTTATGTTGCTTTATTTGATATTTAGGACTAAAACAATAATAAAAATACTTACATTTATTCAAAAGTACGCTCATTCTTCCATAGAATAAAAATGTTTAGTCACTTAAATAAAGTACCCATAGTAGCTACTTTTGGTTACTTTATTTAACCTTAACAAAAAATATCTTTGATCACTTATTATATATTCAAATTATTGGTTTCTCCCTAATGTTTGGTTTAAACTTTAATTATTTTTTATTGATGACTGCGTACTTATGACAAAAATCTATTAACAACAATAGAAAATCTATTGTATTGTATATATGAATACCTACTTTACAGATTAAGACCAATTGATAAACAATAATATCACAACCATTAGATTCAATGAAATAAAAAAACAATAAAAAAAATATTTTCGCGGCAATTATTTTTGAAATTCTCTCGTTTTTTTCCTTTTTTCCTCGCCCACGCCCCGTCCGGGCGTGGATTTGGTGGAGGAACCAACTTTTAGGTAACTTTAAGTGTATTACCAATTAGTTTTTTAATTATTTTAAGTATGGGTATAGTTAAATAACATATGTACCTCTGTATGTGGTGGCAACGTGTCGTCTTAGCTCGCGATGAACGAATGAATTATAAAGTAAGACAGGACGCTATTTTCGAGCTTAGAAACCAGTATTATATTGACCGTCCCACAATAAACAAAGCGAGTATGTATATCAGTAACGGGAAGAATTCGCTCTAAAAGATGAGTAATAAGACGTTTAATGATTCGTTAGAAGGTTCTCCGAAAATGGAGGCTGATTCTAATAAAACTTTCAAGGTTGAATCAGAAATACAGATTTGGCAAGGAGGAAGATTGCGGGATTTGAAATTGATGAAAAGAGCAGTACCTACCTACAGTTGTACCTCGTTGATTATTTGTAAAAAAATAATATTTTCCTAAGTTCCAGTTTGGTTTCCGTAAGAACAGAAGCACTCTTTATTGCACTTTAAATATACACAGTAAGTTACATGTAATGTAAAGTTTGCAAGGGTGGACATATCTATAAAAGAGATCTCTTCAATTAAATATCACAAACAATAATTAGCTATGAAGGAGTGACTGAGCCATTTTTTTTTGAAAAAGGTATCAAAACATCGGCACAAGTGTATCAAGATAACATCATTCTTCAGAAGGTAGTGAAGCCCCTTAACAACACCATGTTCAAAAACCAAGAATGGTCCTTCCAGCAAGACTCGGCGCCGAGTCATAAAGCTCGGTCTACGCAGTCTTGGTTGGAAACGAACGTTTCGGACTTCATCAGAGCTGAAGACTGGCCGTCGTCTAGACCCGATCTTAATACGCTGGATTATGATTTATGGTCAGTTTTAGAGAGTACGGCTTGCTCTTAACGCCATGATAATTTGGAATCCCTAAAACAATCCCTACGATTGGCAATGAAGAACTTTCCCATGGAAAGAGTGCGTGCTTTTATTGATAACTGGCCTCAACGTTTAAAGGACTGTATTGCAGCCAATGGAGACCACTTCGAATAAGCTTTTTATATTTTAAATTGTTTTGTATTTATGTATTAAACTAACACACTGTAAAAGTAATAAATGTTATTTGCAATAGAAATTTTCTTTTTTCTTTGTTTCAGTAAGTATTTATGGCAAGACAAGGTATACTCTCAATTATAGCAAAACATAATAGTAGATATCTGGTAAGCTTGGCACAAATTTTTTTTTTTTTTCTGATTATGAAAATAAAATGTATTTTCTATATTATAAAACAAAAATCTTTGCGGAACAACAATTTTTCATAGGGCTCAAGTCGGTCAAAAAAATGGGTTTAGATAGAGTTTGAGTTGTGGGGAAGGATATATGCAGAATAGTGTTTATGATCGAAATGTCTGTGACTTTTGCTTCTGAACCGATTTTGGTAATTTGGCATGGAGATAGATTATTTTCTACCTGAGAAGGGACATAGACATCTTTTTGGCGCGATAACCCAGACTCGCGCACGTCGTTTTCATACGTTTTAACAGCTGAACGCAAACGCGATCGTTTTACAAAAGTCAAATAACACTCTAGGGTGGTCAATTTGTGGCCGCGGTCGAAGGTAAATGAAATGCTTCATGTGGTGGTCATAGGAAAAATAAAATATCGGAATGTTCTGATGTTAGATATTATTTTATTGCTAATAATGTTCGGAATGTCTTCCTTGATTTCGCACGACATCTGTAAGAAAATAATAAATTGAATGAGCTATTAGGGAATGGTACACAGAAAATTAACATTTCACATTTGAAAACAAAATAACCTGCTTCTGAAAACTTTTAGGTGAGTAGGTATAAAAGTAGTTAGATGAGTTATCTTTTCGGGTGACTGCTCTTACTATACAAGGTGTTTGGTACATGGTATAACAAGCGGGCACCTACCCATGTTAACATAGTCATAAAAATACTATGGCGTTATCAAAAATTCTAAATTGTAAAATTAATTTTGAAATTTCCCATATATTTTGTTTTACTGACCGAACTTTTTGTATGAAGAAATTTGAAATTAATTTTATTATTTTGAATTTTTGATAACGCCATAGTATTTATATGACTATGTTAACATGGGTAGGTGCCTGCTTGTTATACCATGTACCAAACACTCTGTATATTATTTATTTATTTATTTATTGGATTACCAACATAATATACAGCAGTTTTACACTTATGTACAGGGACTTACGGGGTGGTGCCGTCAATACGACAATAAATTGAAACATGGGCTATATTAGCTCATAGAATTGATAGTTTCAAGACATTTTTATACCTATAACATTGGCTGCATTATTTCATAGAAATGTCATAAAATTATCAAATGAATAACATGTTTTTGAAAGTGCCAAACCATTTCTATGAACTAATATAGCCCATGTTTTGATTTATTGTCGCATTGACGGCACCACCCTTAAGTATTACATTGTTACGATTTCTTACTAACTGTTCGTACATTTAGAGGTAACCACAGCATAAGTAAAGTCGTTAATACAAAAGATTAGGTAGGTAAATAAGGTAAAAAGGCATATTTCTAGTGAATGTATAACCTGCGTTTAAGTGTATTCACAATAAAAACGGGAGCAGGGTGAAAAAAATTGTTCAGGAATCAACGCCACAGATTAGTGATATATGTATCTGTCGCAGCCGTCTGGTTAAATTAGCCACCCATTGGACGGCTAGCCCGTTGATTAAATGCCGGCATCCAATTGAATGCCTAGCCCGATAGTTAATTGAACTAGACTCACTTAACGTTTAACGACTTGGCGAATTGAATGGATCGTCTTGTACTGAAAAGTTTTGGTTTGATTGGTAACCGATATCATTTTGGTTCTAAGGGGTCATAAAAAAAACCTTGAACCTACCAATCACGCAAACAGTCACACAAAAGATCTTTGATTTAAACGACCTGCCTAGGCGTATAATTGAATGGATAATTTAAACCAGACGGCTGACATTACGTTCAGCCATTTGTTGAAACGTTGCGCTCAATGACTTGGCTAGTTGTACTTCAGCCGTTTGATTGGATACCGGCGTTCAATCAACGGGTTAGCCGTACATTTGGTGGCTTATTTACCCAGTCGTATCTACGATAATCGTCCCTTGGCGCGGCCTGTTAGCTTGGTGTGTGCCCAATGTAAGCCGAGTTAATCATAGTAAATAATGGTTAAATATTCCTTTACTATATTACCAGTAAGCTGGTTTAATTAACAATCAGTTTGCTGTTTTCTTTTTGGCCTACACCCAACTACACTACTACATTCTCCACGGACTTAATAATACTGAACAGGCTATGCTCCCAGCCCAGATCAGATCAGTATGTGGAGAGTACATGCGATGTTTTCTAGAGGAAATGTCAACTTTGGTGAATCGCATAGCGACCGACCGAGCGGTGCGCATGGCGTGTTCTTTCCTAACGCGGTTGGAGTTTCCATTTGTAAAAACTGGCAGGTACAGCTAATTACAAGAAATGGAATTTTACTATGAAAATGTTCTTATCAAAAAGGATTATGGCCTTGAGGGTACGGAGCCCGTGAACCCTATCGCTGGCATCAAACTTTTTATTCCAGTTTGTCTCCTTATGAGCAAATCATGTGTGACAGATCGGAATAATCTATCAAGGATATTAAGAGCATAGGGTTATGGATACCTGAGAAATATGGTTGTCAAATACGATTTAATATACAACACTTACCAGTTGTTTGCAGCGTTTACAGTACAGCATACGTCTCCATCTGCGGTACATCTGGAAGTAAAATAAATATTTGAATTAATGGGTAGTTCATATGTGAACCACCAACCGAAGACTGGGACAGCGGCAGCGGCCGGCGAGCGCCGGAATCGCAATGGTCTCAATATAAGAATCATCCGTTCGTTATAATTACCTCGGATATACAAAAAGATGAATTTAAAGACCACGAAACGAAACCTTTTGGGCTACATTCCGTTCATAAATTCACGATTGCGTGATTCGTGAATGCTAAACTATTCGTGGTAGCGAAACTTAGGACGGAGTCGCGGTATCCCAAAAAAAATATTATTTTAATTATTTACTTCTTAAAAAACATATACCTATTCAAAAGAGGGCCAATCGCCATCGGTACAGACGACAGCACATCAAGTATAACAGTTGCACTACAAAAGCCGCCTCTATTACGAGCGACATAAGGGCCGCTTCAAGGTCAACTGTTACGCTTGATGCAGCTACATAGGGCATCCTATACTGGGTCCTTTCGAAAGCGAAGACACATGGCAGAGGCGCATTCCAAGCCTACAACTTTTTACTCTAAGGCCGTTCCGTGCCTTTCGGCATGACGTTTGGCTGCCACAACTACCCCGTTCCGAGCCTCGGAGAGTTGCAACTTTTTGGCGATCAATTTTGATGGTTAAAAAATACTCTGACGTTTAAAACGTCATATATTTTAGTGACCATCCGTCAAATTTGGTCAAATGAGATTGGATATGTCAAATGTCAAACAGGCGCTTCTTATTTTTAGTTAACTTTAATTAAAAGTGAATTATAGTTTAAATACAGACTTAACTAATACAAAGAAAAATTAATGCGGAATAGAAGACTTACACCCGTATTCACAAACGATACTTATGTAAGTGAAGAAGCAATACTATGCGAAGTAAGGCATTTCTCAGTGGGTTCACTATGTCAAGCCTTTCAATTCACAAACAATACTCAAACGAATCTTTACTATGCGGACGCATAGCGTTGAATATAGCTCTGTGATTGGTTGATTTTGATAAGATTTTGATTTTAATAAACAGCTAAAGGAACTACTAATTAAGAAAACGTATTATACAATTCAAGAATATTTGAGTGATAAACTTTAAAAGAAAATATCTATGTCTGGACAGACTATTATATGTAGCCTCATAGAAACGTACTTACTCAAATATAGCAAGTGTCGGTTTAGGTAAATATTGCATAGGTACTTGAATATTTATTAAAATTATTGATTTTGTTCATAATACTATTTATATGTTTTTATATTATTAATTATCTAAAAGAAATATTTTTCTCAGTGTTGTAAGTAATGGTTTTTTGTATAATGGGTTTTTGTAATTAATAACTAGTATTATACACAATGATTGATTTTTTATGGAAAAAAAGGTGACATATGAATAGATAAGTACATACAATAAAATAGAAAAATAAAACAAAATATTTTTATTAGGTTTTCATATTGAATAAATAATAAATATAACTGCAATGTAATAATAATTTTATATTCATTATGTAAAAATGTGATAATATAATTATGTAAAATTAATAAAATACTTAGGTTAATTCTCTCTTTACAGTAAATTAGTCAATTAATGAAATGTATAATTACAATAATAATAATAATGTGTAATTAATGAATAATTACAATTATATAACTATCATCCTCACTTGTACTTTTGCCGTGCCCGACAGGGTCCATAATGATCTTTATTGAATATAGTGTAGCGTAAGAACTTTTGTTAACATTATGTGCAATAAAGTATTGAGTATTGATTAGTGTTACGTAGTTCACTTCACTGACTGACATTTCAATTTTATTGTTTATTTGCTTTTTATCGTAAGCTCCGTAGTGATTACATTCTCTTTGGTGAGCTCGACACTATGCGTTGATTAATATAGCTATCAGGCTCCCTTAGCTAAGTGTTCATTATGACAAACGCATAGTGCCGATTGTCACTCAAGTATTGTTTATGAATAGGAATTTGGCACCCTGTGCGTCCGCGGGCACTGTGAGACCTCATAGTGTCGTTTGTGAATACGAGCGTTTGTTGCGTTATAAAAACAACTTGTGTCGTTCCACGCCTTAGAGCAAGACAAAAAACAGCTCGGAGTGGTTGGAGTGTGGGCTCGGAACGCACCTCAGTACTCGTGAAATCGTGACGTGACCCGTCTTTGGCGTCATCAGCACTGCCATCTGCCTACGTTTTATCGGAACAAAAATTAACCAACATGTTGAAAAAAAATTGGAATCATCAAAAAAATTTGCTATTTCATACTACTTAAATTATAATACCGAAACCACCTGTTTGTATGAAACAGCTGATTATACCGCGATATCAAGTTTATTTTAAGCGACTTCAAAAAGGAGGAGATTGTCAAATCGGTTAGTATTATTTTTATGAATGGTACACCGATCACGCTGTGAATTCTGATTCGATTTACGTGATTCCTTTTAGTTCGACGCGGAATAGTTGCCATATGGTCCCATGAAAATGTATTTAAAATCGACGGGTAGTTTAGTTTTAATATCAAAATAACTGGAATAATTTTTAGTCGTGTATGTATGCGACATTGCGGATTTTTGATTTCTCTTCACTCACAACCTTCTTTGCTCACGGGTGACACGAAACAGTCAGTGCTTTGTTCTCAATTTTTTTTGAATTTGACTCAAGATATGAGCCTATGCCAACAGGGAACTGCTACTTACTCAGCCATGACTTCGTTCTCTTGCCGACAGAGCTCATAGTTGACACATACACCTTCATCGTCTTCAGCTCTGCACACTTCAGCTGAAAAGTGTAATGTGCAATGGTTAAATATTTAATCCTCCATCACAAAACATGAATCACTTAATCGCGAAATTATGCTACCATGACTAGTATACACTGTAATCGGTGTACATACATAGAAAAAAAAAAAAAAAAAAAAAAACATACCGGCCGAATTGAGAACCTCCTCGTTTTTGAAGTCGGTTAAAAATGCTAATACTGATGAGTGAACTACACATGCAACGCGACGCGAGCCTTTACGTGAAATGGAATAAAATCATAATGAATGAAAAATGCTGATATGCAGTTTGTACGGTGGAACCGTACAGTTAGTAAAAAATAATATCCCAAGAGACTTCATTTCGTGGACTTTAAGTTCGTTGTTGCGTGATTCGTAAATACCATATTCGTATGATGGAGTTATTCATGTTCCATATTTCGTGATTCAGTATTGTACTACTATACACATATGTATGTATAATTTTGTGCATATTTATATCTTAAATTAAGTCAGGTATTATGTTATTTATAGTGATCTTTCATAAAAATCTTAAATAACTCGCGGGGTATTTATGCCATAACAATTATGTGCTTATATTTTACTTTTCGTATCTAGATCTGATAAATGAATGTGTCAAGCAATGGAAATGTTAAAATCATACTATCCTCACCTTTACGTTTGCTAAGCGTATGTTGACTATCCCCATAGTGACGAACGCCTAAGATTTGATGTAGTACCGGGTCTAGATTACCCCCGGATCTATCGGCGCACACGCATGCGACAGCCGCAACCAACACTAGTACTAGTATAGCTGTACGCATCTGAAATTGTTTTTTAAAATTACATTTGTGTTAGCGGATATTAGCAAACTCACACAGGAGTCCACCGAACAATGGCTAAGGACACCTGGTTTAATACATTCAAAGTCACAAAGTGACACATGGCTACCATGCTAAACGAACTGAATAGCTGATAAAGCTCAGCAGGAGTAACGCGAGTGCCATGATTAGAGCTTTGACAAGCCACTGCAAATTGAACAGACACTTCTTCAACCTAAAACTAAGTGATTCGGACGTTTGCAGATTCTGTGCACAGGAGCGCGAAACCCCAATGCACCTCCTTTGCAACTGTGGACCTTTTATCCACAAACGAAGCCTTCATCTGGGGAGACACACTATTGACCTAAATGAAGTTAAGCAGAATAAATGATTATGATTAAGACCCTTGAGGTTGGGAAAAAAATATGGAAGGTGCCCAAATCAAGGCTTTATTATAGATTCTAGTTATGTTTCTATTATTGTTGTAATAATTATTGCTATAATTATATTCTTTATTGAGATTTATATAGATAATTATAACTAATTGTATAAAATTTGCACGCCATTGGCAGAATATGGAAAAAGCCACTTAAATATATATATTTTTTTATACCACCAAATGATGTAATACCCATATTTGCAAATAAAAGAAATTGAATTGAAATTGAATTGAATTGAATTGAATAGAATAGATCTTTTAGGTCGCCAGTCCCGCAAAGCCCAAAATACAAGATAAAGGTAATATCAGCGTTATGAAAATGGAAATAACTAACAAGCACTGGGCATGATCTTTTTTATCGTTACATAACTTTCACCATGATCGATCCCGGATGGTTGAGTCATAGTAGGGAGCTCCTTTGTGCTTCGGAAGGCACGTTAAGTCTTTGGGCCCGGTTGTTAGAGCAACCGCTTTAACACACCAACCCATTGGGCTATCTTAGCGGTGTTATGGTCAAACTCCTCATGTATGACTCCCATGTGAGGATACGTGATCTCCCATGTGATCAGGGTGGCCTGAACTATATGGACTGGTGATGAAGATCATTATATTTAAAGTTTTAAACACCTAATTGTGACAATTATGACTTTGTGTTATTGTTAACTATTTCTCCGTTATTCTTAATTTTCGATTTTAACATTATTATAAATGTTTGAAAAATTACTTAGTAATTAAAATATAATAAAACTAGAAAAATTTTATGTCCTGAGGCAGGAATCGAACCCGCGACCTTTCGCAATCCGGGCGACTGCTCTGACCACTGAGCCACCCAGGACTTGGGATATCCCTGTGAAATTCTTCTAGTCTATCTGTATTTGCGTTTATGAGCTAACGTCCACCCTACAATGTCGAAATATTCTATTTCAACACACAAACAATACAGATAGACTAGAAGAATTTCACAGGGATATCCCAAGTCCTGGGTGGCTCAGTGGTCAGAGCAGTCGGCCGGATTGCGAAAGGTCGCGGGTTCGATTCCTGCCTCAGGCCGTGAAATTTTTCTAGTTTTATTATATTTTAATTACTAAGTATTTCTCCGTTATCTAGTATCCACAACACAAGCTCAATGATACTTACTTTAGGCTAGATAATAGGTGTGAGTGTACGATGAATAATTATTAATTTAAAGCTACATAAAAGTGAATCACGTACCTCGTCTGCTGTGTCTTCAACGAAGTGACAGGCCATCTTAATGGCCAAAACTATTTATTTGATAATAGTGCAATTAATGGAAACCAATTACCAGTGTAACAGTAGCTGGGTTAATTACTATGGACTGGTTTATCTGTATCAATCAAGTCTACAGAGATCCCGGGATCCCGTAATTATGGTTTAATTTTTTTCCGGGAGTCTTAAGAAAATTATACCGGTCGCACAAATACAGCTTCCTGATTAGGCTTCCTAATACGGAATTCGAATTCGGTAACCGGAATGCAAGCCTTTACCTAAAAAAATGCGCCAAAGCGGAAACGTTCCTATATTTTCCTAATTGAAATACCCTGTTTCGAAAGGGAGGTCGATTTTATTCCCGAAAAAAAAACTAAAGCAATCGAATGTCTGCGCTAGGTTCACAGAATTCCGATTGTGAATTCCTGATCAGGAAAACTAAGCAGGAAACCGTATTTATGCGGCCAAAGAACAGACAGGCTTGACAGGTTTAGATCTATTTAAAAAGTAATTATATATTTTCTTGATTTCATTTTAACAATAAAAATAATGAATGATTGAAAGAATAGTCAATTAAGAAAAAAATACTACTACAAATACGTGTTGTAAATTTTTCTTTAATTAATAATCAAACATTTTGCATGTAGAATCGTCTGGGATTACCACCGTTTTTCCTATGTCGATCAGTAGGATGTTTTTCGGATTTAAGGAAAAGGTAGCTTATATAAAAAACTTTATTATAAAAAACACAACAAAATTTTCATTAAGAAATTAAAAAACAATAGGTAATTACGTATTAAGTTATTTATCTAATAGTTAATATGAAACTACATATTCATTTTTTTGTATTTTTTTGATTGTAATAGACCAAATTTGTTTGATTATAATAGACCAAAAAGTTAGACGGATCTACTCGTCCATTGAAAAAAATCGGCATCAGTTCCTATCTGTGAATGCAGCAGACGATCTGGCATTTTTCCATCTTGGAAATTGTGATAAATAATCAGCATCTTTTTATTTTACAATGAATTTAAGGCAATTCTGCTACTGATCTCTGATCCAATTTTATTTGTGAACAGCAGACCTCGAGGTAATTCTCGCACATACTGAAAATAGTTAAAATATAATTAAAAATAATTCTCTGCCCCATAAAGCATTCACATAAACACAATAGTATTTCTATTATGTGTACAAATCAGATGATTTATTATCATTTATGAAGAAGCGAAAGCTGCGGACCCAATATCTAGCCCTGGGGAACTCCTGTAAAGACGGGGAATTTATCAGATTTAAAATCATTTACAACTATCGTGGAACTCGTGTCACTAAGATACGATGGACATAATTTAAGTAGCTTACTGCCAAATCCAAATCCAAAACGATTAAAAGTACAAGAGTATGGCTGGCTTTGTTAAACGCTTTGCTGGAATCAGTGAAATCACGTCTAAAGCTGTCAACTCACTTAGTACGAAGGTTAATATTAATATACTTAAACGAGTATTAAAAAACGACCGTAAAAAGTGCACCTGGCACAATGTTAGAATTCTTTGCGCATAGCTTTCCGGAAGATCTACCTAATAAGTCGGTCCAAAATATTAAAAACTTACACTGCCCATCCACCTTGGTTAATGTCAATTGAATCCACAGAGACTTCGGAAGGACAGTTATAATATTCTGTGCATATTCCTTTACTGCCAATATTAGTTTCACAAGCCTCTGAAAATATATAAAATATAATTAAGTAACTATAATAAAAACAGGTGGATATCAAGATTTTTATGTGTTTATGTGTGGTCGTCGTAAAATAAAATAAAATAAACTTTATTGATTATTTTCATAACAATGCAAAATTGACATTTAGAAACATTTTACCGCATTTAAGTGGAATTCTAACAATGTCCGGAAAGATCCTGGCATTCCTCACATTTGGAGGCTAGTGGCATGTAATGGCGTAGTAATAGATAAGTGAGAATGAAACTTTTGTTCGTACCACCGCGAGCTGGTTGTTTCACACTATCAGTACTGACTGCAGGTGTGGAAGTGCTCCCAAATATTGTATCTATTATCGCATCTATATTCTGCGTTGTAGCATCTCTATGGTTATCAGCTGGATATCCAGAAGCTACTGTCATAACAAAAATAAGAGTATAGCATGATTTTCATACGTGTTACGCGTAAAATACAATAAAAATGGTTTTTGACCAAAATTTTCAAACATTCTACATGAAACCTTTGGGCGTACGTACTACCGTGAGCTGGTTGTTTCACCCCATTTGTATTGACGGCAGGTGTAGAAGTGCTTCCGAATATCATATCTATTAACGCATCTATATTCTGCGTTGTAGCATCTCTATGGTTATCAGCAGGATATCCGGAAGCTACAGCAACGGCCACCAGTATTATAGATTTATACATCTGAAAAAGATATCTGGCCTTTTTGCTATAGGTTTAAGTTCTGAATGAAATGATTTCTTTTTATATGGACGACCGGCTGGCCGAGTGGTCTGTACCCCTTGCTATACAGGCTACTCGGTTGGGGGTCCCGGGTTCGAATCCCGTTGGGAGCAAATGTTTGTATGATGAGTACGAGCATTTTGTTCTCAATATTTTGTTATCAACAATTCTCCGTTATCTAGTATCCATAACGCAAGCTCTTAATGATGCTTACTTTGGGCTAGATAATAGGTGTGAGAGGTACCCAGATTGTATACAACGTGGAATGAGAAATGGTTGAATGGGTGGTAAACATGGGCTATATTACAACTTTCAGATAGATCTTATTCATTTTTTTTTGATAATTCTATGTAATGATGCAGCCAATGTTATTCCATACAAATTTCAGGAAATTATAAAATTAATAACATGTATATAAAACAAAAATATTTCTATTAACTAATATACTATATACATATTATTATCAATATTTCTAGATAACGGAGAAGTATTGATAATAATATGTATACATAATAATAAATATTAGAGTATCCATAACACAAGCTCTTATTGATGATTACTTTGGGCTAGCTGATAATAGGTATGAGAGTGTATGAATATTATTTATTGTTATTACGTCAATTGAAGAGAGATCAGCAGTGGGCGTCATACATCTATCTATTATGTACTAATATAAAACTGTACAAAGCCGTGTTTGTACACATGACAGTCAGCACTTCAGGTGAAGAGAGACGCCCACTGTTGGCCAATACCCAGCACTGGGTGTCTCTCTACACTAGACGTGCAGTCTGTCATCAAACACGTCTTATTTACAGTTTTATATTAGTAGAAATGTAGATGTATGACGCCTACTGCTGGCTTATGTCCAGCAGTGGGGTCTCTCTTCAATTGACGTAATAACAATAAATAATAATATTCATACAATCACACCGGCTATGATTATGTGGTTAAGTAATCACTTACCGTTTGATAGGCTTGTTCTAAATTAATGTATTATGTATGATTTCCTCAACCGTCGTGGTTCTTTGTTCACACTAAAGTAGTAACTGGGAATTCAGTATTTTTATCTTGATTAACTTTCCGCAAGTAAAACAGGTTTGAAATAATTGTGTGACTTGCCCGGCACAGCTATCCGGGTCGACAACTTAAGCAGATGCAAAAGGAATATAGTAATGCAATAAGATGGGCGCAATCAGCTTTTTTTGTCTGTTGCTCTTGGACGCAGATGGCCTTGAGAGCCGTGGTGAGTCCTAAAAGCATCTTGATCATTATCAGCCTATATACGTCCCACTGCTGGGCACAGGCCTTCCTACATGGGATAAACACACAAGGAGCTTGGGCCATAACACCACCACGCTGGCCTAATGCGGGTTGGTGGGTTAAAGCGGTTGCAGTAACAACCGGGACAACGGCTTAACGTGCTTTCCGAAGCACGGAAGAGCTCTAGATTATAAAGATTGACCCATCCCGGGACCGACCATGGCGAAAGTTGCTTTGTTTTCGTAATCGAAACCAGATCGCTCAAACCACTACGCCACCGAGCTCCTAAAGGCATAGAGTAGTAATTAAATAAACAGACTTAAAATTGCTAATCTCTTTCCCGCACATATCTCAGTTCCCGCGCTCCCGTCCATACACCAACCTCCTTATTCTACCACTGTCGGATGGGATCACGGATTCGATTCGACAAGTCACATGCCGTCTCGTTCTGACGCACCGCGATAAAAAGTGATACGTATGGAGTTTCCGATATTCGACTCTTCCGACAGTTATCAATAAGTGGGGAATCTGGGGAGAGATATATCTCCCGGGGTTTCGTGTAGGTTTCCACACACAGACAGTTGCGCGTATTATCTGTGTGCGTCTGTGAAATTAGTAGTGAAATCGCTGCGACTGTAAGAAGATTTTTATAAAGCTGCCTTCTTCAATAAATGATACTGATTCTGATTTTTATACTATTATGTATTCTATATATGATATAAAGGTACCAAGGTTGTATACAGGGTGGAATGGGAATGGTGGAATGGGTGGTAAACATGGGCGACTTTCAAATACATCATATTCATTTGATAATTCTATAAAATTTCTATGAAATAATGCAAGCAAATGTTAGGTATATTATTTCATACAAATGTGAAATTATAAAATGAATAAGACATATTAAAATTAGAAATTGCAAAATATTTCTAAGAACTAAAATAGGCCATGTTTTAATTTATTGTCGTATATATTGATGGCACCATCCTGTATAAGACAAAATACATTTTGTTAATTTTTGATTTTAACGTTATTTTAAATGTTTGAAAAATTACTTAGTAATTAAAATATAATAAAACTAGAAAAATTTCACGTCCTGAGGCAGGAATCGAACCCACGACCTTTCGCAATCCGGGCGACTGCTCTGACCACTGAGCCACCCAGGACTTGGGATATCCCTGTGAAATTCTTCTAGTCTATCTGTATTTGCGTTTATGAGCTAACGTCCACCTTACAATGTCGAAATATTCTATTTCAACATCCGAAACGAGTATTTTTACAAATACCTACGATTCGGTTAAGTTGGGGCAGTGCTTTCAAATATTGTTAATTTTTGATTTTAACATTATTATAAATGTTTGAAAAATTACTTAGTAATTAAAATATAATAAAACTAGAAAAATTTCGCGTCCTGAGGCAGAAATCGAACCCGCGAACAACCCCAATCGTAGGTATTTGTAAAAATACTCGTTTCGGATGTTGAAATAGAATATTTCGACATTATAGGGTGGGCGTTAACTCATAAACGCGAATACAGATAGACTAGAAGAATTTCACAGTGGTCAGAGCAGTCGCCCGGATTGCGAAAGGTCGCGGGTTCGATTCCTGCCTCAGGACGTGAAATTTTTCTAGTTTTATTATATTTTCACAGAGTGAACAGACTTCTAGGTAAACATGTATCATCGTAGGTCATTACTTAACATCAGGTGTGATTGTGGTCAAATATTTATTTTTCAAGCTGACAGCCTGGTGAAAACTGGTAACCGCCGCCTTTGGACACCTGCAATAACAAGCAAAAAATCACTTGGTATTGCAGGTGCGTTGTCATCCTGGGGCCTAAGAAGCCTTCCATGCCCAGTAATTTCACTGGCTACCTTTCCCTGCAATCCGAAACACAGGGCACTGGTCCACAGTTGAAATAAAAGGCGGTGGTACCTACAGAGGTGACCATACATACGAGAGACTAGAGAACCTGGTTAATTTTTGAACGCCATCCTAATCCTTAGTAAATTAATCTCTCATGTTCCTCGGAGGAGGTTTAAGAGTAGATTTTAATTAAATACAGCGTGGTGCCGTCAAAACGACAATAAAGAAAATATATCGGCTGTACTAGTTCATAGAAATGTTTAGCAACTTTCAAATATAACTAGAGAATCTTACAACTTATTTGTTTGATAATTTATAACATTTCTATGAAAGAATGCAGCCAATGTTATATTATTTTATTTAGATGTTATAAAATCATGATATGAATTAGATGTATTGGAATGTTGCATATCATTTCTATATTATTCTTATGGCCCATGTTTCCATTTATTGTCGTATTGACGATTCCATCCTGTTTAATTTAAGGTAGTTTAATTTGAAACACGTGGTCATACTTACCACCGCGAGCCGGATTTTTAATACCATCAGTGCTGACGGCAGGTGCAGTAGTGCTTCCGAGAGCCGGTTGTTTCACACCATCAGAAGTATTTCCGAATAGCTCATCTATTAACGCATCTAAGTTCTGCGTTGTCGCCTCTGCAGGTTTATCAGCAGGATATCCGGAAGCTACAGCAACGGCTACCAGCAGTATTATAAATTTATACATCTGAAAAAAAATGCGACTCATTTTCAGTGATTTTTTTTATTGGTTTCCATCTAAATGAGACGATTCAAACACTATGGTAAGTAAATGTACAGACGACAGTACATCAAGTTGCACTACGAACACCGCCTCTATTACGAACGCAGTAAGGGCGGTCTTAAGGTCAAACTATTGCGGTTGATGTGCTGTCGACTGTACTATTTTAACTGTGTTGTATTGACCGATGCTAAAAGAGGGGTGTTATAAGTTTGACCTGTCTGTTCGAGTATTCTGTGTGTCTGTCTGAGGCATAGTAGCTATCAAGCGTATATACCGATTTTGATTCGGTTATTTTTAAAGCTGTCGTCATCAAGATAATTCTTAGGTAAGTATTTTATTAAGAACTGTTCAAGTGCTTGATGATAATTCCCACTTCCTTCCTTCCTTTCTTCTAATAACTTTCACAGATCCGATTGTCTACGGGGTGCTTCATTCTTCAGAAAGTTACAGCAGATATAGCGTATTTGGTCAAACGAGTATAAGAATGGCTCAACGAGAAGGTGTCAGATAGATGATCGAAGCCGGGGGTTACTTAAAGTTTTGATTTTATATTATGTTATAATTTATCCATCGTCACTACATGCTATGTAGTGTTTTCTTTCTGCGGTGAGAAATGTCGCCTGAGTTCATTGAGATAGCGTTATGTTGGGAGGAGAGGGATTCGTCTCCTATGGTTTCAACATTGGTAACAAAGTCTTAATTTATATATATATACTCTTTATTGCACTTGTAACATAGTTCAAAATACATAGGTAATTATAATTAGTTAGCAAGGGTGGACTTATCTCTATAAGAGATCTCTTCCAGCCAAGAAGCCACAGAAGTGTTGGAAATGTAATGTGGTAAGGAGGCAACACAAAAACGAATAGTCAGGTATTAATAGAAAGAGAAAAAATAACCAACGCGTGAGTAGCGCCCAAGTTGCTACGAGCGTCTATATGCTACGATGACAACGCGTGAGTAGCGTCCAAGGTGCTACGAGTGTCTATAGGGTACGGTGACAACATGTGAGTAGCGCCTAAGGTGCTACGAGCGTCTATAAGCTACGGTGACAACGCGTGAGTAGCGCCCAAGGTGCTACGAGCGTGTATAGGCTACGGTGACAATGCGTGAGTAGCGCCCAAGGTGCTACATACGTCTGTAGGCTACGGTAACCAATTACCATCAGACCGACTGGAAGCTTACTTGTTTAACACCCTTAATCTAAATAGTAGAAATGTATGTATGTACTTCTGAACGACTCCATCTAATTGAATAATTCTTTGTTTAGTGCCTCATTGTCAAGGACAAGGTTATATTTGAAGAAAATTTTAAAAATCGCAAGAAACAGTTTTAAAAATACCGTAACTGTTATAAAAAGTGAGTGAGTGAGTGAGACAGAAAACAGTGGGATGGATTTGCAATATTTTGACAAAACACTCTAATATCTGTTTCATTGTAATTGAGAACGTAAATTAAAAAAAAAATTTTTTTGATTAGGTGCCTAATTAAATACACCCGTGTAAAGCCCCGTGTGTAAAAATAAAAACAATTGGTTTTAATTAAATGCTTGGCAAGATGTTCGGCAATAATTAAATTAGCGAATATAAATAACGATATAAATAACTTAAGTTGCCGTCTGGGCATTGAAGGATTATCAAGCTTAAAACAAGAGTCAATTACCTACATTGTAATTTTTGTGTCAGTAACAAAAATATTACAATACAAGACACCCAAAGTTAACATAATAAATGTTACTAACCTTAAAACGTTTAACAATACCTAATAATACCTCACCCGTCAAGCATAAGATTCCAGACACAATTGATTTTTTAATTGCCATAGCCCTCCGGAGGGATAACGTCGCTTGACAGATAAAGTGATGGGTACATTTGCACACGTTTTACACTGTAGGACTTTAAACTGTCGACCACTGAACCACAGATCAGATACTTAGTAGTTGAAAGTGAACACCGAAATCCCAAAAGCAATTACTTACTGCGCTTAGACTGATCCAATTGCACAAAAAAAGATTCTTCTATTAATAAACTTATTTTATTGTACTTAATAAATTTATTATTTATTATTATTATAAGTGTCAGTTGAAATTACTGTCCGGCGAAGGTCTAGGACCATGTAGTAGGTCTTAATTCAATAAATCAAACACTTTTGTTCGAGACGCACCCTACGGCTCGAAGTTATAATTTTGGGTACAAAATATTGTGCGGTAGAAAGAGTATTTTATAAGCGTAGGTAGGCATTTATATTTGAAATATCATTTCTACCTCACAACTTACTTATAAATGTTAATTAGAGATTTCCGGATGCGGCCTTTCATTCAGAATTACTAATTAGAAACATACTATCTATAGTAATACCTATTTAGAATGCAACTTTGTAAGTATGTCTTTTTAGCACGACAAATGACTCAACACCACCTGATGTGAAGTGGTGAGAAGAGTCCCTAAGCGAACACAGCTAGTGCCAAAGAGTAATGTAAGTATAGGCTAGTGCAGTTTAGACACTGCTCCAGCCGCCTTCACCTTGCCGGCTCGAAAGGTGCTTTTCACGCATCCTTTGAAGGAACCCATGATAGAGGAAGGAAGGAACACATGTCTGTTACCTTATTAAGGTTTAACAGATAAACCGATTTAGATAAAATTTCTGTCTGGCGATAGTTTGAGACCCTGGGAAGGATAGAGAATACTTTTTGGAACGATAGCCGACATTCACACGAGCGGTGCCACTGCATTATTATAATGTTTATATAAAATTAGTATACCACTAATTACTCAGCGTATGTCTTACCTTTTAAAACGATTTCCTTAACAGCCGTGGTTCTTTGTTCACTCCAAAGTAGGCACTGATAATTTGTGTTTAAATTTTTATTATCAAAGTTTCCGTAAATTAAACAGGTTTGAAATAATTATATGAATCGCTAGACAACTATCAGTGTCGACAACATAAACAAAGACACAAGACACAATACCTACTTGACCAAGAAAATTTTTAAATTTTTATAGGAGTCAGTATTTAAATCTTTTAAAAAGTAAAATGTGTAAGTTAAATCTTCGTTTATCTATTTCTTTCTCTCTTCCAATTGGTACACTAAACACCCTATTTTAATGTACAGTCGACCGCGCATCAAGCATAACAGTTTTATTATTATTATTATGCAAACTATGCATGAAAACGAATTAAGGGTTTTTTTCCCGGATTCAGGAGATTTTTCCTGATTTTTTGAGATAGTGTACATAGACCCGGGCGAATAAAAACATCCACTTTATACATACAAAGTGCAAACAAATACTTATAACCCACACAGCTAATAAGTAGGTGTACCCGACCGTAGATCAAGTTAAGACTTTTAGCATTTGTACTTGAAGGCACCATTGCAATAACAGTTCGACCTTGAGACCCTTACTGCGTTCGTAATAGAGGCGGCTTTCGTAGTGCAGCTGTTACACTTGATGTGCTGTCGTCTGTACATATGTTTGTACAGTATAACACTATTTTGATTTGCTATTTTTATATCTTGTTGTAAGGTAGGTAATGTTGCAACGAAATGAATCTCAATTAAAATGTATAAGTTTTTAATCATAATAATATAGATGAACAGGTTCTTTGATTAATTTCAATTAGCTTGTTAATGATATAACAAGAATGTTAGATACAAACTAAAGGTCGTTAGTAGGTACTTAGATATATAAAATTATAGGCTAAACAAAGAAAATAAGCAGTTACAGTCGACCACTAGGTGGTAGATCCATATGTAGGGTCGTCTGGGTAGGAACTGGCTGTGGAGGCTGTGTTTCGGATTGAAGGGAAAGGTAGCCAGTGTAATTACTGGGCATGGACGGCATTTCATCTTAGGCCTCAGGATGACAACGCACCTGCAATATCAAGTGCTTTTCCTTGTTATTGCAGGTGTTTATAGGCGGCGGTAATCGCTTACCACCAGGTGGGCCGTCAGCTTGTTTGTCATATAGTTGTATATAAAAAAAAACCACAGCAGTAGCTTAATACATTAGTACTATGTCGCACCCACTATAATATTGCGCTCGTACTTAATAGAGGAGCTCGGTGGGGTATTGGTTTGAGCGCTCTAGTTTCGATACTAAAAACAAAGCAACTTTCGCCATGGTCGATCCTGGGATGGGTCAATCAAGGTTTGTTATCTCAAACTCCTCCTTGCTTCGTTGTTACTGCAACCGCTTTAACCCACCAACCCGCATTGGGCCAGCGTGGTGGTGTTATGGCCCAAACTCCTCGTGTGTTTGTGCCATGTAGGAAGGCCTGTGCCCAGCAGTGGGACGTATATAGGCTGGTGATGATGATGATGATAACTTAATAATTAAGTACTACATATTGTGACAAGCCACTTTAGTGCCTCTGTGGGAGACGATCTCTTCACAGAACACATATAAGGGTTGACAAAAGTAGTCGCTGTAAAGAAAGTAGATGTATTGAATACCATTGAGTTTGAAAGAGGTTGTTGTCGGCTGACTGTGAAATCGACGGGTTGTGCGCTTCTACAGGCATCTGAAAGTATCAATTTTTAATTGACTTCAAAAAAGAAGGAGGTTATATGTTTCACTGTAAGTATTTTTTTTTGTATGTATGTTCACCGATTTCTCTGTCAATTGTGAACTGATTTTCAAAATTCTTTTTTTATTCGATAGAGTATAGTCTTGAATGGTGCCATAGTCACCAAGTCAGGGTCTGATGATGGAATGCCAGAGAAATCTAGGACAAACCTCAAATTTTATAGGCACGTGTGTGTGTGTTTTACTTCTTTCTAAAGCTATTCAAGTATTTGCTTCTGTTAGTCATCTTCTCATATTGACGAGCTAGTGATGAAAGGTACTTACAACTCCTTAGCAGTTAGGAGTTGGAAGATAATTCTTTCACTATGTTTTTCAACCAAAGACTGTGAGACAGACAAGTCGATAGTACTGACGGTCACCCATCTCGACCTTAGAAAATGACTTAAAATGTGAAAATTTTTTTTTTAACAAAAATAGAACGGAATTCAAAACACTAAAAAGGACAACAAAAATGAATTTCAGGACCCAGGTACTTACCTCCTAAAATGTATTTTTTGGAGATGATGCGTTGCTGTTTCCAGAGGCAATAGAAAGTGAAGCACCAACTCCAAATTTTTAGTGTTTTGAAATCGGGTTTATTTTGTTTTATCGGGCCGGGGACTAGCGGAAATTTAATCCTGGTATTTTATATTAGTGTCAGTTTGTTTTATGAAAATATATTATTGCCTACATCAAGTGGTTATTTCATTATTCACAAAAGTGACCACGTTTTTTTCGGAAAACGAATTCGTCTTACCCAATCAGCGTACAACCTTGCCGCAAGATATTTGCAGATTAATTTTACATGACATTGGCCAAATTCGGTATAAGGAGAGGCCATCTTCTTCAGAGGCTCTTCTTCTTTATACCTTATAGGTAGAGAAGAGTTTGAAAGAGATACAGTGGCGGCTGATTTGAAAGTTGCGGGTACTGTTCCAGGCCCCTTATTCGAAAATCGGAAACTTTATACCTCTGTCACTTTTTATCGCGGTGCGATAAAGCGAGACGCACATCAAGTGTAACAGTTGTACTACGAAAGCCGCCTCCTATTACGAACGGAGTAAGGCCGGTCTCAAGGTCAAACTGTTACGGAATTGATGTACTGTTGACTTTACATTGGATATTTTTCAGACTCTACGAGTACTTTTAGACCTTATATAAAACTGATACAAAGATTACAACCACTTATAAATAACAAAATTAAACGATCATGTAGATAATAATTTTATTTAGTTCTATTAGCAGTAACAAAGTAAGTACCTATTTAAATTTTTCAGTTATTGTGGTATTTAGGCGTGTATGGATTATATTTGTGTGTGCGAGTGGGCGCACGCAGCGCTCGTGTGTGATTGGTGTGTGTGTGTGTGTGTGTGTGTGTGTGTGTGTGTGTCAGCCCCCCTTGCGAAGGCCGCTTGGGGTCTGGGTAACATCTAATCCATCTTTATTTCGGGACAGCAGGCTTGGAGACTATCGTTGCACTTGACGTCGTGTCTGAAAACATAAACAAGTAAGTAAGTACCTACTGTATTATTATATGTACTGAATAGTAAGGACAATGTGACAATAAATGAAAACATAGATAATAACAATAATATAGATGTACACGCAGATGGTCTATCTCAGTTTTTGAAAAAAATTAAAATCAAATAGTATTTTTCTTTTGTTTAATCGCTATTGAATAAACCTATCTAAAATTATCAATACCTAACTGTTAAAATTAGAGTTAAAACGGCTTTCGCCATAATTTGAATGAGGTGTTTACCTATAAGTGGCTATGCATTAAGCTTAAGATAAATATTTAATGTAACTAGTTATTAAGTATCAATGTAATAGCTGTTGGCAAACCAAATAAATAAATAAAATAAAACATGGGCTATATTAGTTCATAGAAATGTTTTGCAACTGTAAATACATCTTAATCATTTTATAATTTCATGACATTTCAATGAAATAATATAACATTGGCTGCAATCATAGAAATGCTATAAAATTATCAAACATTTGAAAGTTGCAAAACATTTCTATGTAGTAATAAAGCCCATGTATTCATATATTCACTCAGTAAACAATAAATCAGTACATAAATGCAGATATCCAGCGTTTTTAAGCGACTTCAAAAACGAGGAGGTTCTCAATTCGGCCGGTATGTTTTTTTTCCTATGTATGTACACCAATTACGCCGAGATTACTGATCCGATTTACGTGATTCTTTTTTTGTTCGATGCGGAATAGCTGCCATTTGGTCCCATAAAAAATTTTTCAAAAACAGTTGGGTACTTTGGTTTTAAATTAAAAAAAACTTAAATTATTAAGTCGTCTACATATGTGAAATTGCGAATTTTTGCTTGGTTGGTGCTTAGTGGTTTTCAAAAACAATAGAAAGTGAGGCACCAACTCCAAAAATATGTTTCTAGGGGATGGATAGGTACTTTTTATCTATTTTATCCTTATATTCTTAATTTTGATTTTAACGTTATTATAAATGTTTAAAAAATTACTTAGTAATTAAAATATAATAAAACTAGAAAAATTTCACGTCCTATTTCGACATTGTAGGGTGGACGTTAGCTCATAACCGCAAATAAACGCAGATAGACTACAAGAATTTCACAGGGATATCCCAAGTCCAGGGTGGCTCAGTGGTCAGAGCAGTCGCCCGGATTGCGAAAGGTCGCGGGTTCGATTCCTGCCTCAGGACGTGAAATTTTTCTAGATTTATTATATTTTAATTACTAAGTAATTTTTCAAACATTTATAATAATGTTAAAATCAAAATTAAGAATATTTGAAAGCACTACCCAACTTAACCGAATCGTCGGTATTTGTAAAAATACTCGTTTCGGATGTTGAAATAGAATATTTCGACATTGTAGGGTGGACGTTAGCTCATAAACGCAAATACAGATAGACTAGAAGAATTTCACAGGGATATCCCAAGTCCTGGGTGGCTCAGTGGTCAGAGCAGTCGCCCGGATTGCGAAAGGTAGCGGGTTCGATTCCTGCCTCAGGACGTGAAATTTTTCTAGTTTTATTATATTTTAATTACTATTATATCCTTTTCAGTTTTTTGTTACAAATGGTTAAGCTTGCACAGCAGCACTTAAGTAAGCAAAGGAATCTCCAAAACAAAATAATAATAAAACAAAACTATCAAAATATGATCTTTCGTTTTTACCTCCTTGAGTTGGTTTCCCAGCATTTCCACCAGCCGCTGAGTTGGAGAGACCTGCCGATTCTATGATCGGATCGAATCTACTCGCTGCAGACTCTTTAGGGCAACCAAACATGAGAGCGACAGCTACCAAGATTATGATGGATTTGTACATCTGAAAAAAATTTACTTAAATGTATTCTATTTTGGGCGTAAAACAGTTGTGTTTTGGTTAAAGGGAATGGTATCCAGGGTAATGGCATGTACATTCTTGAAGTAGCTAATTTTGTAAAGATATCTTTTTAAAACAATAAATAGCATTAGCTGTAGAAGCAATCGTTATCCCAATAAATTAGATTATAATAATTATCCACATTTAAGCTATTATCTTCGACAATGTGACGCTATGTGCGTGAAAATCTACAACTATGTACCTAGTGATATGAAACTACTGCCAAACCAATTATTTAAGTTAAATTTAACGAAATGGCTCCAGGAAAAGTCTTTCTATTATGTAAAGGAGTTTTTTGATTATAAAAATAAACTCTGATTTTGTGTTTTCGTTGTCCGTAAAGCCAAAAAATAGTGTACCTATGCCTAAGTATATTTTATATTTTGCATGCCAAGTCTGGTAAAATGTGAAGAAACCTATTGTATAACATTACCCATAAGACCTATTGTAACCACATTTGATGCAAATAAAGTTTATTATTCTACCTATTCTATTGGAAGGCATGCCGAAGTTGTTTAAATACATCTACTCAAACTTCAAGTAATTCACAGATAGACCTATCGAGTAATGACAACATCACAATACGTAGGCCGCGCTCAAAATCAATAAGTAACGATTCGTCTATGAATATTTCTTTTGATAAAAGCAGTTATAACTCCATAGACCTAGACTGCTCTATAAAAAGTGTTCCAAACTTATCCATGGAAAACGACCAAACAATGGAAATGAAACAAAAAATTCAATCACTTGAAAGGGAATTACAGTCAGCACACAAGGAAATCGAGACTTTATTATTAGAAAATTCGGAATTAAAAAAGGATTTAAAACGTAACATGGCAACAACAAGAATATTGAAAGAAATTAATAGCCCTTATAAAAAGACAAATAAAGTAAAAGACCACAACAATGAAAAAATAGCTGCCACTGTGATAAATACCTCTACTTTAACATCGCCTAGAACACCTAAAATTGGGGCTCTAAGCCCTCAGAGTACGCCAAACCAAAAACTGCCTAAAAAAAATCTGAAGGAGAACAAAAGTTTATCAACTGAAGCGCAAAACAATAAACCAGCACATACCACCTGCAATCAACCTATAAACAAACACGATGAGAAGACAAATGAACTTAATCATAGCCCCATGGAACAAAAAATTTTTTTATTTGGAGACGATGAAGCAAAAGGCTCCTGCAAACTTCTGCAGCTCCTTTTAGGAAGTAAATTTAAAGTAAACTCTTTCTTAATGCCAGGAGCAAGAATTAGAGACATTTTAAACAGTTGCATGTCCCATTGTCAATCTCTGACTAAATCTGATTATGTGATTATTATTGGAGGTTCTAATGACACAAATCCTCTGGAATTGCAAAGCTTTTTATATTTCTATATAAACAAATTAAGTAATACAAATATAATACTGCCTCAAATATACAGAAATGTTAATATAAATAGTAATGTGCTGTCTGAGTCGTATGAGAATATATGTGATCAATTCGAATGGGCAACTCTTTCTCTTTATACGTATAGCAGACATCATACGACTTACTCAAGGCTGAAGGATCTCTGTAGGAACCTACTAAAGACTATACTATGTAGGGAATATAGAAGGAAATACAATGATTATTATCTTTCAATTAGAACTAGTAAAACAATTAATATGGCAAATAAAAAATCTATTTATAATAAAAAAACGAAAGAAACACAAACTGACAACGAAAATACTTTTTTAGAGTATTAAATAACAAATTTAGAATATTCCATCAAAATATAATGAGCCTTAAAAATAAAAACAATGACTTAGAAATATATCTGGACACCATAACTCCTAGATTTGACATTTTATGTTTTACAGAAACTTTTACGAAAAATTCTGATTTTGATTGTATTAACATAAATAATTATAGTTTAGCTTCATACTACTCTAGAAAACAAACCAGCAGAGGAGGCACGTGTGTTTTTATAGACAAAATCTTAGAATTTAAAAAAATAGACTGGTTACAGAACATCTCTGTTGATAATGTTTTTGAAAGCTGCGGCATTACACTATGTGATCCTTGTCTTACAGTTATCTGTATCTATAGGCCGCCTAATAGTGATATCAATTATTTTTTACAAATATTAGAAACAGTATTGCACAAAGTCTTACGCCAATCAAGGAAAATAAGTAAAAAAGTTATTCTTGTTGGAGACTTCAATATTAACATTTTGGATGGTTCTTCAAAAAACACAAAACTATTTAAGTCACTACTGGCAAGTTACAACATGTCGTGTACAATTAGCGAACCTACGCGTATAACGTCACACTCTAGTACTTGTATCGATAACATAGTAACGAACATAAAGAGATATGAGACGAAAGTCTTTTGTAATGGGCTATCAGATCATACATGTCAAATAATATCACTCCCTCATAAACCTAAGCATACTTTAAAATTTTGGTATGAATATAGAAGAAAAATCGACAAAAACTTAGACATTTTCAACAGATATATTAGACAAATTACTTTTGATGAAATTTACGAACAAAATGATACTAATTTAGCATATGATAAGTTCCTAGAATTATTTAAAATGATATATGACCTGTGTTTTCCTGTGGAAAGAATAAAAATAACACGTGCACAAAAACCTAATTGGATAACTAAAGGATTAAGAGTATCTAGCAAACGTAAACGCGAACTACATCTTAAATTGCAGAAACAGAGAACTATTAAAAACATATATGAATACAAAAAATACAAAACCAAATTAAAACATATAGTTAACTTTTCAAAACGTCAGTCAAATCTTAAATATATTAAAAACAGCACAAACAAAACAAAAGCTACTTGGGGTCTTATAAAATTACATACATCACAAAGCAGACAATTCAAACAATCAATAAAATACATAAAACATGAAAATATATCTATAACAAAACCTCAGGAAGTGGCTAATTATATTAACAATTTTTTCATCACTCAAAATGTAAATAATGATATTCGTGGAAATTACTGCCCTAACTTTCAATACCATACCAGATATACCAGATATCCAGATATCCTTGTTATTGTCATCATCATCATCACCAGCCTATATACGTCCCACTGCTGGGCACAGGCCTTCCTACATGGCAGAAACACATGAGGAGTTTGGGCCATAACACCACCACGCTGGCCCAATGCGGGTTAAAATGGTGGGTTAAAGCGGTTGCAGCAACAACCGGGACCAAAGGCTTAACGTGCCTTCCGAAGCACGGAGGAGCTCGAGATAACAAACTGATTGACCCATCCCAGGATCGACCATGACGAAAGTTGCTTTGTTTTCGTATGGAAACCAGCACCCGTACCACCATCTTTTATCGCGATCCAGTTTAGGACCTAAACTGAGTAGAATCGTTAATTCGTACTACGACGCTATCTGCGACTATGAGAGCGATGCAGTTAAGGAACCAATACGGAACCGAGCGGAATATGAATCGCTTTTATAAAGATGGTGGTAAGGCCCCAGAGCGCTCAAACAAATACGCCACCGAGCTCCTTGTTATTGTAGGTGTCACTAAATAACACAAAAACTGTTTTATTTTATTGCAAATAAACGACGAAATAAAATCAGCATTGTATAAAATGGCAACATAGAAATCATAAAAGTGGCCAAAAGTGCATTATTCCATAGCCACAATAACGCTGTTAAAAGTTGACTTTAATGTCATATTGACAATTATTAATAACTTCGTTCGCTTGGATGTCGGAAAATAACAACACGTCGTACGTAGGTGAAAAAACGGGGGAAAAAAAATAAAGGAATATTTTTTTCCCGTTTTTGAAACATTTTTCATTGATGCTCAGGGGCCTTACCACCATCTTTAATAAAGCGATTCAAATTCAGTATTGGTTCCTAAACTGCATCGCTGTATTCGCTGTCATAGTCATAGATAGCGTCGGATAGCGTTTAGGTCCTAAACTGGATCGCGATAAAAGATGGTGGTACGGGCGCAGTTCCTGTTGGTAGTATCGTGATGTTATGTAGCCTACCTATAGCCTTCCTAGGTTGTTGTCTGAAATCGACTGGTTGTTCGCTTCTACAGCCATCTGACAGCATCCATTTTCAGAGATGTACTTTTAAAATTGTATTTAAATACAAAATGCAAATACTTTTCGCATTTACTATTTTAAATGCAAAATACAAAATACTATTGCTTTTTTTGTATTTAAATACTAAATACAAAGTAGGTATTTTCAAAATACATTATTCAAATAAAATACTTTCAAAGAGAATTACTAATTTTCTTTATTTAAGTGATTTTATTTCACACAACAAGTTCCTCAAAAAGAGCATCAGACATGTATTGCGTCTGGGTGGGCGCATTTTCATACCACCATATGAAAACAATCGTTCCACTGGTGCCGTAGGGAGGCAGGTGTTGTATTTTAAAAAACACTAACGGCATAAAACGGAAAAGTAAACGAAGTTAAATCAAACCAAAGTCATGTTTTACAGAGAATCAAGATCGTTGATTTTGTTTTTAAAAGCTTTTATTTAACTTGCTTATGTTACTTGATTTTGAAGCTGATATCTTCGACCGATTGAGCTGAAATTTTGTATACACGTTTAGTTTGGATGACAATACACGATAAGCTGAGTGACGTCATTCTAAGCCTAATATGGCTGAACATCCAAGATGGCGGAATAGTTATTTTTTATGCACTTCTGCAATATGGGTATCAAATGAAAGGGCTTGCCGAGACTCAGAAACTGTCACTGTCACTGCTCACAATCTATCAACCTTAGCTATAAAAGTTGAAGCGCGACCCATTTACTTGAAAAGAGTGTCACTACTTTCAAAAAACTTAGCAGTACCTACTTTAAGTAAAAAAGTATTTTAAATTTTACAAATACAAAATACATCTCGGAAAGTATTTCAAATAAAATACAAAATACCTTTTTTTGAAAAGTATTTCAGTACAAAATATAAAATACGTATTTTGTATTTTAAATGCAAGTATTACAAATAAGTCACAACTCTGTCCATTTTGTTTTATCGGGCCGGCGACCACGATTTCTTCGCAAAACGAATTCGTCTTGCCTAATCACCGTACAACGTTGCCGCAAGTTATTTGTAGATTAATTTTACTTGACATTGGCAAAATTTGTAATAACGAGAGACCATTAAATAAAGAAGAAACCTTCCTCGATAAATGGACTATTCAACACAGAAAGAATTTTTCAATTTTACAATAGTACATAGTTCCTAAACTTAGCACGTTCCACCAAACAAACAAACATTTCAGCTCTTTAATATTAGCTTAAATTAGTAATTTTACTAAGTAGCTACGCACCTTTAATATTTAATTTCTTCGACTGCCGTGATGTTTTGTTCACTGCAAATTAAAAACTGAGTGTACATTATAAGTAAAGTTCTTAAGTATTTTCCGTAAGTAAACAAAAACAGGTTCGTATTAATTGCTGTGGTCGGCTGACAGGGTTATAAAATTAAAAAATATCCTGTTATTTTTGTCAAGCCAGGCCAGACCACCAAACGGAGCCACCACAGAACAGACATATTGTATCTGACCATCATCACCGGCCTACAAACGTCCCACCGCTGGACATAGGCATTCCTATATGGGAGAAATACATGAGGAGTTTGGGCCATAGCACAAATATGCTAGTCATGTTGGTGGGTGCAAGCGGTTGCAATAACAACCGGTAGGTATCGGGTTACTTGCCTTCCGAAGTTCTCGGTCATGGTTGTTTATATATTTATGTATTTTATATTTATTATACAGGGTGGTGCGCTCAATACGACAATAAATTGAAACATGGGCTATATTAGTTCAGAGAAATGGTTTGCCACTTGCAAAAACATCGTATTCATTCGATAATTTCATGACACATTTCTATGAAATAATGCAGCCAGTGTTATATTATTTCATACAAATGTCATGAAATTATCAAAGGAATAAGATGTTTTTGAAAGATGCTATTTCAATGAACTTTAATAGCCTATTTTTTAAATTATTGTCGTATTGACGGCACCACCCTGTATATTCATTTAACTTAAATTTCTCATATGAGGAGCTCGGTGACGTAGTGATAGACTATTAATATTTCCGTGGTAGTAGTTTGAGGAGCACTGTTGTTTCGATTACGAGAAAAAAGCAATTTTCGCCATGGTCGACTCCGGATGGGTCAATCAAAATTTGTAATCTCGAGCCGATCGGTGCTTCTGAAGGACCCAGTTGGTACGTTATAGTATAATTGGATGATCGTTTGAATTAAAGACAACTCAACTCGAATCCAACAAAAGAAGTAGGAAAAATATTTAATTTAACACATTTTAGCTACACTGCTTAGTCATTATATCTACTATCTAGATGTATAAACGCCAATTATTCACAATACCTTTAACTTCAACACTGTGGACTGAGCCATCCAAGGTGGGCAAAGCATACCTACTCATTGTTTCTACTTTGTACACCTAGGTGATAAACTCATTGGTGATTTAATTACAAGGTGAACAAGAAATACTTATGTTTCAGATTTGGTCAACCTGGGTAAAATCACCTAGGTGTACAAAGTGGAATATTCCGATTCTGACATAAACCTTTCACCTTATAGAAGTTTTATAAATTAAAATAAGGCAACGTATCTGACAAAATAATCATTTATTAGGACCATAATATTAGTAAGTAACAAGCACATCAAGCTTAACAGTTTCGTAATGGAGGCGGCTTTCGTAGTGCAACTGTTACGCTTGATGTGGTGTCGTCTGTACATAACTTTTTAAAAAAGCTTCAATGTCAGTCTTCATTGTACTTGATTCTGAAAAAAAAACAATAATTAAATCTTAACATAGCATGTTAGGTATATTGTGTCGATAGAAATATCAAAAACGCTTAAGTCACGTATAAACATTTTTCGGTTATTGACGTTCTTTTCTAATCGAAAGTTTATTTATTTATTTATTTATTTAATAGTTTATTGTACACAAGAAATACAAAAATAGGAAAACAAAAAATAATAAAGAGTACAAAAGGTGTGGCTTATTTCTATAAGAAATCTCTTCCAACCCACCTGTGATAGGAGACATGCTGAGAAACGTGGATGTCGCGTGTACCAATAAATAAATATGCCTAATATAAATAAAATACTTATACTAGATATAGGCCTATATACATATATAAATATATATAATTTATTTTATATATACAATTTATACTGATAAATAAATACCATATATCATGAACATAAATGTATAAGAAGAAGAAAGATAGGAAAAGATACTAGGAGAACAAAATCTTAAGTTAAGGATAGATAGTGCTCTTTTACTCTAGTTTTAAATAGTGGTAGTGAGCGAATATCGCGTACTGATGGTGGTAGTGCATTCCACAGTTTCACTGCATGAACAGTGAATGAGTCGAGGAAGAAATTAGTTCGGAAAGTATTTGATGGCAGTTTCAGAAGGGTACGGAGATGCGATCTGCAAATAACGTCGGGAGGATGAGCAAAATCAAAGCGCTCGCGAAGATATGAAGGATATACTGGGTTATATAAAATATTGAAAAGGAGAAAAAGAATACGCGAATTTCTGCGAAGGCGGATTGGAAGCCATTTAAGTTGCTTACGAAACTGTGAGACATGATCATATTTACGTAACCCAAAGATGAAGCGTAGGCACAAATTTTGCAGTCGCTCGAGCTTATTAAGAAGTTCTTCCGTGAGGTCCAGGTAACACGCGTCGGCATAATCTAAAGTAGGGAGAATCAGTGTCTGGGCCAAGGAAATTCTGGTCTGGAGTGGCAAAAAGTATTGCATAGATCTTAAAGTGTGATAAGAACAATAAACTTTGCGACTCACTTCATTTACATGCTCCCTCCAGTCCAAGTTGCTGTTGAAAATGACTCCAAGATAACCAGTAATACTCCAGTTTAGTTAAGTATTCTCAACTGTCGGAAAGTATTCGAATTTCGGAAACTCTATACCTGTCACTTTTTATCGCAGTGCGTCAAAACGAGACGGCATGTGACTTTTCGAATCGAATCCGTGATCCGACAATTGAGAATAAGGGGGCTAATTACTGTTTTGTGCTATGAATATTAAGGGTAACATCATTAACAAATTAAAAGGCAAAATAAATTCACAATATAAATATATATTTTCGATTTGTTTTATCAGGACTTAGGCGCATAATATGTTAAAATACTTATGGACTTGGTTAATATTGAAAAAAAGGCACTGGACTTGGGAGAGTTTGAAACAAATAGGACTTAGGCGAATAACGAGCACGTGGAATTACCAAGAATGGCCACCATGACGAATAAAGACGACGCGTGATTGGCTGTAATGGACATAAGCACGAATGATTTGAAACTCTTGTGTGACTTAGGTGGGATTGAAAAAATGTATAAATTTTCGCCAATAATTTCTTTAGGAAGATGAGGCTGTAATGGACATAAGCACGAATGATTTGAAACTCTTGTGTAACTTTAGGTGGGATTGAAAAAATGTATAAATTTTCGTCAATAATTTCTTTAGGAAGCTGAGGCTGTAATAGACATAAGCACGAATGATTTGAAACTCTTGTGTGACTTTAGGTGGGATTGAAAAAAGTATAAATTTTCGTCCATAATTTCTTTAACAAGCTGAGGCTGTAATGGACATAAGCACGAATGATTTGAAACTCTTGGTGGGATTGAAAAAATGAATAAATTTTCGTCCATAATTTCTTTAGGAAGAATATTAATTCATACAAACGTCATTTAATTATCAAATGAGTAATAGTTATTTGTTATACAAGAGTGCAAAGTTGCTTTTTAACCGCGTGCTCAATTTTGATGACCGAGCAAGCGAAGGATTCTGAAAATGAATTGAAATTAAAAAATTAGAATCCTGAGCGTAAGCGAGGGAATCAAAAGAGCACGAGGTGAAATATCTTTGCACTCGAGTGCAATACGTAACTTTTCATCCCACCTCAACGAGGAAATGACTCAATGCAAAAAAAAAACATTTGCGCATTATACTTCTTCGACGCTAGAATCACTCATTTTAGGTTTTTTACTTGTTTTCAAGTTTTTTGTTTTAAGCCTATGGTTTTAAGTAGTTTTAACAAATATGTGGTGAAAAGAAAATGGCGCGCGCAAAGCAAATTAAACGAAAAGTAGGTACACCTAGAAATAGCCGGGTCTGAGTTTTTAACAAGTTAAAAAAGGTTGTATGATAAATTCGGCACCTTGGAGGTAGAAGTAAAGAGGTTTAATGATGTTTTGAACGCACAAACTTAGTGCACACGATGTTCTAAATTCAATTTTACTTTATCCTCTAGCGCAGGGGTCTCCAAACTTTCCAGCCTTAGGGCCATACTGATTACTCCAGTAAGTTCCGAGGGCCAAAACCATATTATCATTGTTGCCGGTGCTAAAAAGTGAAATAGTCCACTGATGAAAAAAAAAGTCCGAAAAAGTACGCAACGTTTAAAAAAGGCTGCAAATGTTTTTGGTACTACTTATTTGTGTGAGAAGACCTTCTCCAAAATGAAGTACACAAAAAATGATCTAAATTAACTGATGAGCATCTTAAATCTCTTTTGATAATTAGTACAAGTAAAATTAGTCCACAACTACAAACTATTGTCAGTGGAAAATCTCAATTACATAAATCTCATTAGTATTTTATACGTCAGTATGCTTGTTATAAGTTATGTTTTTATTTAAAATGTATAAAATGTTAGTTGGATTCATTTCAATAATTTGTTAGTTATTATTTTTCGGGGAAAAAGTCTTTTCGCATTATAGTATGTATGAACTTGTAATAAAATCTCTTTCGCTGTACTATTTGTATCTGGCTGGTTTTGGTATCATTAAAAGTTTAGATTTTAAAAAAGATAATTCCAAATTCAAATTAGGAAAATGTCTGTTTTTCATTTGTTTTTCGTACTGTCAAAATGAGTGAATCTAATGAAGAAATTCGATACATTTTAAAATTTTACAACAAAAAAAGTAAAAATGCAACGCAAGCCGCGAAAAAAATTGTCGATGTTTATGGACCTAGTGCAGTGTCTGTGAGAGTACCACTAATTTGGTTTAAGCGTTTTCAATCTGGAAATTTTGATGTCAAAGATGCACGTCGCTCTGGTCGCCCTATTACGGATAAAATTGATGCCATTTTTGAAAAACTGGAGCAAGATCGGCCTATCAGTAGCTACGACGTAGCTGAAGAACTGGGAATTGACCACAAAACAGTTTTGGCGCATTTAAAAAAAATGGGTACACAAAAAAAGCTCGATATTTGGGTACCCCACGAGCTCACTGAAAGTAACCTAATGAACCGTGTACTCATTTGTGATTCTTTATTACGACGTAATGAAACCGAACCATTTTTGAAGAAGCTGATAACTGGTGATGAAAACTGGATCACGTACGACAAGAACGTGTGAAAAAGGTCGTGGTCAAAGGCCGGTCAGGCTTAACAGACTGGCGAAACCCGGGTTAACTCGCAACAAGGTGATGCTGTGTGTGTGGTGGGATTAGAAGGGCATTATTCATTATGAGCTGTTACCACCAGGCAGGACCATCGATTCTGAACTCTACTGCGAACAACTGATGAGATAAAAGCAAGAAGTTGAGAGAAAGCGGCCGGAATTAATCAACAGAAGGGGTGTGGTTTTTCATCATGATAACGCTAGACCTCACAAATCTTTAGCCACTCCACAAAAATTAAGAGTTTGGCTGGGAGGTGTTAATGCATCCGCCGTATAGTCTTGACCTTGCACCTTCAGATTTCCACCTGTTTTGCTCTCTTCAGAATTCTCTAGGCAGTGTCAGGTTAACATCACGAGAGGACTGCCAAAACCACTTGTCCCGGTATTTTGATCAGAATCCCCAAAATTTCTATAGCAATGGGATCATGTCTCTACCTACAAGATGGCAAAAAGTTATCGAACAAAATGGTACCTACATACTTTAGTTAAATGTAAATAAACTATATTAAAAAATGTTTTGAATTTTCTTAAAAAATGCGAAGAAACTTTTTCCCCAACCTATTATACTGAAGTTAAATTTTTTGCATATTATACATATCTTTACTCATAACAATAAAATTCTGTGTTTCTTTATCCAACTTATCACAAAAACAATAACAATAAGCCTACAACAATGTTATGAGTAGTTAGCCCATGACCATAACAATGTAGATGTCATATTAATATTTATTCAACATTAAATTAGAATACTTCAGTAAACTAAATTTAATTTGCTATAAAAAATATGTTCTCTAAAAGGAGTTTTCAAGTATGCTAGCTCTCCGCGGGCCGGACAAAATCTGTCCGCGGGCCGGATGTGGCCCTCGGGCCGTAGTTTGGAGACCCCTGCTCTAGCGGATAAAAACGGCTTTTGCACTCAGATATCGAAGAGCAAAAATACTCTTTCCGAGATGGGGGGATGAAAAATATATTTGAAAGATGCAAAACATTTTTATGAACTAAGATAGCCCATGTTTTAATTTATTGTTGTACGGTTGTCACCACCCTATACATTAATAACCTACCAATGGTCATAGGAACAGCAAACTTCGTGATCTTCACACGTATCCTCTTCAATGCTTTCGTGGCTGTCATCGCTGAAAACAAGGGTTTATTTAATGGTTATTATGAAAATATTATTATCATCTTTAGGAGCCTATATACGTCCCACTTCTGGACACAGGCCTTCCTACATGGGAGAAGCTTATAAGGGGTTTAAGCCCACAACGCCACACGCTGGCCTATTGTAGGTTGATGGGTTAAAGCGGTTGCAGGAACAACTGGGACCTAGATAGAATTTGATTGACCTATCCCGGGATCGACCATGGCGAAAGTTGCTCTGTTTCATAATGGAATCCAGAGTGCTTAAACCTTTAATTTTTTTTTTTTTTTTTTTTCCAGGAGAAATCTGATTGCAGACCTACTTGCCGCTGGCTAGGCGACAGGCGTGTGTGGGGGTCGCCCAGCGCCAAAGTCACTGGGAATACCCACTAAAACTCCCCGGTAACTCCATTGCCCTTCGCGGGAGTAGGCTAGGCTCTGCCGAAGCAATTTCACCAGCCCACCCCCAGGCAACCCGGCCTTACGGCCAGGTTTTGCGCCATTGGAGATTGCCCAGAGTCACTTGGGCAATCTCTGACTTGGCGGCCTGTGCAATGCGTGCGTGGGGGCCACCCACGCACGCGGCCGCGCCTAGGGCGCAGGAAGACGAGCGATCACCGCCCGCCTCCTTCTGCCCACCCGCCTACGCCGGATAGGAGCGGCCAGCGGGTCCTCTTCCCGCTCCCTCTCCGCTGCCTCCTTCTGCGTGAGCACAGTCTCGCAGAAGGAGGCGACAACCCCCCATACCCTCTCGCTACCAACCATGGCTCTTACCATGACTGGTAGCGAGAGGTGACCACCACCGAGCGCCGCACGAAGTTCGCGGCGCTCGTGTCGCCAGGCCGGACATTCCTCAAGGGTGTGCTCGGCTGTATCGTCGGGGGAGTCGCAGTGATGACACCGCGGTGTCTCCTCCCGACGGGCGACACGGTACAGATAATGGCCGAAGCAGCCGTGTCCGGTCAGTACCTGCACCATGCGGTACGTGAGGCTGCCCAGCCGGCGCCCAACCCACTCCTCCAACACCGGACGAATCGCTTCAATCGTCCGGTGGCCGGCTGTGGGAGTGACTAGGGTCTCTCCCCATTGGAGCAGAGCCTCCCTCCCCGCCAAAGTGCGGACCCGCCTCACTTCATCAATGTCGGGTCGCTCCCCCCGCTCCCTTGCCGCGACCCGGTATTGATGCACTCTGGCCAGCACCAGGGCATCAATCTCCCACGGGATCGTACCTGCTAAAACGCAGGCAGCCCCGTGACTGACCGTTCGGTAAGCCCGCACGGCCCGGATCGCAATGACCCTTTGTGGCTGACGCAAGAGGGCGCGTGTGCGGAGGGAGAGGCACTCTGCCCACATCGGGGGGAGTGCTTAAACCTAGTGGTTTGAGCTCCTCTCGTTACTGAGCTATACCATTAAGATTTTTTTTTAAACAACTAGATGACAAACATGCTGACGGCCCACCTGGTGGTCAGCGGTTGCCGCCGCCTTTAGACACCTGCAATAACAAGGAAAAATCACTTGATATTGCAGTTGCGTTGCCATCCTGAGGCCTAAGATAAAATGCCGTCCATGCCCAGTAATTACACTGGCTACCTTTCCCTTCAGTCCAAAACAAAGGGAACTGTTTCACGGCTGAAATAAGAAAGGCGGTGGTACCTACCCAGGCGACCCTACATATGGGTCTACCACCTAGTAATAAAAAATAAAACTTTATACTGACGGCTGTGTGGTCAGTCAACCGGCAGTCAAATCCAGACAAGCACACCTGATCGTATGACGAATTATGGAGTTATGACCCAAGCTCCTCATGTGTTTCTCCCATGTAGGAAGGACTGTGCCCAGCAGTGGGACGTATACATATAGGCTAGTGATGATGAACCATATATCCATGATTCGAAAACCAATGTTCGTATTCGTCATACAATCATGTGCCCTTCTCGAGATTTGACCTCGAAACCTCTGGGTTGTTTGACCACTTGACCATACGGCTGTCAGTATCATATTAGCCTATTGCAGCCCACTGCTGGACGTAAGTCTCCCCAAGGCTACGCCACAAAACACGATCTTCAGCTTTTCTCATCCACCCACCACCTGCCAGCTTCTTTATATCATCGGTCCACCTAGCAGAAGGATGCCCTACACTACGTTTGCCGAGGCGTGGTCTCCATTCGAGAACCTTTCTACTCGACCGGTCATCGGTTCTGCGACAGATGTGACCACTGCCACTTCAGCTTGCTACATTTGTGGATAATATCAACCACTTTGGTCTTCTGCCGGATAACTTCGTTCCGGATTTTATCCCTTAGCGAAATCCCCAGCATTGACCTTTCCATAGCTCGTTGAGCGACGTGAAGTCGGTGCGCCAGTTTCACTGCCATGTTCCACGTCTCGGCTCCGTACGTCATAACTGGTAGGACACACTGGTTACACCAGCCTGGCACACACCCTACTCTTTAGGCATTGCGGTAGCGATGACGAGAAGATATGACGCAGGTTCCGAAATGCTGCCCAGCCCAGAAGTTGCCTTTGGCCGTCAGTATAAAGTTTTATATTTTTTATTCTTATTGGAGTACCTCTAGGCCTTCATCTTAACTGATGATAAGACTGAAGATGGCGGCGAGCTATACTCTCATTTCTCTACTACAGCCTGTTTTTCCTTTACATCTTCTTTTATGCACTAAGAATAAATTACATCTATACATACTACTCATGGTCGTCATGGTGGTCATAGTGGTGATGGCCATAATGGTGCTCGTCATGGAAATCGTGGTGATGGTGACAGAGGTAGTAGGCCTTGCAGATACCTTTGCGCCCAGATTTGGTTTCACAGTTGTCTGAAAATAAAGTACAATACTAATCATTTTACAGCCACGCCCAAGTTCAGCATCATAAAGAGCTTGTGACATCATCATCATCACCAGCCTATCACCACCACGCTAGGCCTGGCTGGTTGGTGGGTTGAAGCGATTTAATTTTTTTTATTAAGTTTAGGAAGACCAGAGGGTCCTAGATAAGATGCCATTCGATAATCGCTATCGCATAGCAGAAATGTATGGGATTTGACATAAGAAATCGAATGTCTTTCGATAGTTAATGTCAAATCCCATACATTTTTGCTGTCAGTACAGTCGTCTTTCTTCGTTTATCTCGTTCCCCGTACACCACCCTGTATGTGTAATGCAATAAATTGTTTACTAAAAAAACTTTAAACAAAATTAAAACCGACTTCAAAATACTAAAAAGGATAAGATAATTAAATTTAAGTAGGTACTTATCCCCTATGCCCATATTTTTTGGAGGACCATTTTTTTGGAGCACCTACTCCAAAAAATCTGTTTCTAGGGAATAAGTAACTAGTAATTAAAATATAATAAAACTAGAAAAATTTCGGATTTCAGATTCGGTTAAGTTGGGGCAGTGCTTTCAAATATTCTTCCCTGTGAAATTTAGAATATTTAAAAGCACTGCCCCAACTTAACCGAATCGTCGGTATTTGTAAAAATACTCGTTTCGGATGTTGAAATAGAATATTTCGACATTGTAGGGTGGACGTTAGCTTATAAACGCAAATACGGATTAGGGGAATTTCACAGGGATATCCCTAGTCCTGGGTGGCTCAGTGGTCAGAGCAGTCACCCGGATTGCGAAAGGTCGTGGGTTCGATTCCTGCCTCAGGACGTGAAATTTTTCTAGTTTTATTATATTTTAATTACTAAGTAATTTTTCAAACATTTATAATAATGTTAAAATCAAAAATTAAGAATAAGTAACTACTTAAATTTAATTATTTTATCCTTATTAGTATTTTGAAGTCGGTTTTAATTTTTGTTTATTTTTTTTACATTTTTTAGGGATTTTTTTTAAGGATTAAAGCTAGATTATGTTTTTTATATACTTACAACTAGATGACAAACAAGCTGGCGGCCCACTGTTATTGCTTTGCATTGTTATTGCAGGTGGCTATTAGACACCTGCAATAACAAGGGAAAATCACTTGATATTGCAGGAGCGTTGTCATCCTGAGGCCTAAGATAAAATGCCGCCAATGCCCAGTACTTACACTGGCTACCTACTATTTAAAAACCAATCTAAATTGTGACCAAACTACAAACCAAGTAAAACCAAGTAACCAAACTCAGTAAGACCAAATGGCAACTATTTCGCATCAAACAAAAAAAGAATCACGTAAATCGGATCAGCAATCTCGGCGTAATCGGTGTTCGTACATAGAAAGAGAGCATACCAAACGAATTGAGAACCTCCTCGTTTTTGAAGTCCGTTAAAAAAAGTGCCTGCGCAGGAGTGGAATATCTAATTATGTACTCACAGTGATGTTCATGTCCGTATTCTTTTGTGTGGGTTTCTTTCACTGGACCAGAACGGAAGGTACTCGGATTCCAATCAGGGTTTTGCACGGCCGGGTCGACGTGAGTCCAGATAGGGCTGATCTGTCCACCAGGTTTGATGTTCATATTGGGAGGTTGGATGATTGCTTGACTTCGGCCAGGCTTTCTGGCAGTGTTACCGAACTCCTCATTTGGGTTAAGTGGCCTGAAACTGACTGGTGGTACTAAACCAAACTGCTCATTCGGGTTAAGTGGCCTGGAACTGACAGGTGGTACTAAAAATGACCCGCCAGGACTTTCAGTTCGCAATTCAGCGTTTTGACCAAATACTTCAGATATGAGCGAATCTAAAGGTCGGTTGTTGTCTTGGGTTTCTACACTTACGATAGTCAGTACGACAGCTACTACAATTAGTTTCAACATCTGAAAAGAAAAATATTCGTCTTTATCACACAAACATCTACTCCAACAAGACTCGAACCCAGGACAAGCCTGTATCTAGGAGCACTGACCAATCGGCCAGCCGGTCGTCATTGAAACTATACGAGGTGGTGCCGTCAATACGACAATAAATTAAAACATGCGCTATATTAGTTCATAGAAATGGTTTGCCACTTTCAAAAATATCTTAGTCATTTGATAATGTCATGACATTTGTATGAAATAGGCTACATTATTTCATAGAAATGTCATGAAATTATCAAACCGGTGACCCTCACCAGATCGTCGGTCCACCTCGTGGAAGGCCTACCAACGCTGCGTCTCCCGGTACGCGGCCGCCACTCGAGGACCTTTCCGCCCCAACGGCCGTCAGTCCTCCTTGCAATGTGGCCTGCCCACGACCTTTTTGATACTGTAAAACCATTTCTATGGACTAATATAGCCCATGTTGTATACTCTCAAAGGCGTGCATCGTATTCTGACGCTAACGTTGTAATTTATTGTCGTATTGACAGTACCACCTTGAATACATGATGTGTTTTGTAATACATAATTATGATTATGAGGTGAGGATAATCCTCGTCTCTCCAAGACGCTCATACACACACAGCACACTTGTCACACACAGCGAAAGAAATCCAAATGTGAGAGATTCAAGGAAAAACAAGTTGTATTTTCCTAAAGGTAATTTGACTTTTTTCAGTAAAAATGTATATTGTATGGCCATAAAAGTATTCAACAAGCTACCATAAGATATGAAAAAGCTTCCATCTGACAAAAATATTTTTAAAAATTGCTTGAAACGTTGGCTTACTGAACGCTGCTTTTACTCAGTTAAGGGATATTTAAATAGCTAATGAGACGAAAAAATAATACCAATAATGACTATAGAATAATGTACAGAATAATGCTTTTACTCAATTAAGGAATATTTAAATAATAATAATAATAATAATATTTATACACTCACACCTATTATCTAGCCCAAAGTAAGCATCATTAAGAGCTTGTATGCTTGTATTTATGTATATAAATATTAGAAATATACTAAATAAACATATAAACGTCCATGACTCGTAAACAAATGCTCGTACTCATCATACAAACATTTGATCCTACCGGGATTCGAACCCGGGACCTCTTGACCGAGTAGCCTGGGGTACAGACCACTCGGCCAGCCGGTCGTCAAAAATAGCTAATGTGACGAAAAATTAATACTGACTATAGAATAATGTAACAAACTATAATAACTATTTTTTTTCTCTCTCTCTTTCTGGACTCATATAGAAATTAATGATAAAAATATGTAATTAAATTGAAAAAAAATATAAAAATATTTGCATGCCTACAATATTTAAGGTAAATACTGTCGCTCTCTCTTCATGTAAACATCTAATGTACACAGTGTTAAGCAAATAAACGATTATGATTATGATTACAGCTTACCAGATCACGCCTACGCTTCGTTACTAGTCATTAACAATTTTAACAGACACCTTTTTAATAAAGGCATCACAGACAGTCCTCAATGCAAAGCATGTATGGATAATAATAATAATAATAATAATATTTATACACTCACACCTATTATCTAGCCCAAAGTAAGCATCATTAAGAGCTTGTATTATGGATACTAGATAACGGATAAATAATGATAATAATATGTATATAAATATTAGAAATATACTAAATAAACATATAAACATCCATGACTCGTAAACAAATGCTCGCACTCATCATACAAACATTTGTTCCTACCGGGACTCGAACCCGGGACCTCTTGACCGAGTAGCCTCGGGTACAGACCACTCGGCCAGCCGGTCGTCAAAACAGATACGGTCGATACAGAAGAAACAGCCATTCTTGCTGCTGGAATGGAGAGGAGTGGCCAACTGTGGCTATACCCGGATTGCTCAGGTAATCTACCCATTAGATTACTGGTCAATCCGGGTTGCCTCCAAGAGGTGTTCGGGAACGTGAAGTCGCTAGGAGACGTCCTGGAAGAGCTGAGTATAACCCAGCTCATCATCCTCTGACGCAAAATGAAGAAGAAAACATTGGGAGGTGCGAAATATCTCCAGCATTTATAAGTGTCCCACTGCTGGGCACAGGCTTTCTCACATGGGAGAAATACATGAAGAGTTTGGGCCATAGCACCTCCACGCTACTCTATCCAGTAACAACCGGGACCAACGGCTCAATGTGCCTTCCATTACAAATTTCGATTGACCCATCCCGGTATCGACTATGGCGACAGTTGCTTTGTTTTCGTAATCGAAACCAGGCCGCGCAAACCACTACGTCCCCGAGAGTCTCTATCGTTATAATTATCGAAAATACTTTTACAGAAAACTTCTGCCCGCGACTTCCTCCGCGTGAATGTCGGTTCTATCCCACGGGAACCGTACATTTTCCAGAATAATAATAACAATCTTCTCACACTCACACCTATTATCTATCCCAAAGTAAGCATTATAAGCCCGTTAAGCATGAGATTCCAGATACAATTGATTTTTGAATTGACATAGTCCCGCGATATCCCCCGGTGGTATATCGCGGCTTGACAGATTAAGAGCTTGTGTTATAGATACTAGATAACGGAGAAATAATAATAATAATTATGTACATGAATCGTGAACAAATGCTCGTACTCATCATACAAACATTTGCTCCTACCGGGATTCGAACCCGGGACCCCCGACCGAGTAACCTGTATAGCAATGTGCACAGACCACTCGGCCAGCCGGTCGTCAAAATAGGATAAAAGTAGCCTATGATCTATTCCAGACTATAACCTATCTCTGTGCCAAACTTCATCTAAATTCGTCAAGCCAGTCGGGGGTGATTGAATGACAAACATGCATACAAACTTGTGCATTTTAGCAATAGTAGAATAAATAAAACTTACCTTAAATATGTGTTCCAAATCCGCGATGCGTTATCCACACTTAAACGCGACTTGAGACTCAAGATAATTTGTTATTTGCCAATTAATAAATAGGTTAAATTTTCCTCGAAAGACCGGTCAGATATGCCTCGACAAAACCAGTCGCAAGTCATTGGTATTGTCAACAAGCAATAATTTGAGGTGGTTTTCTTTATTTTGTCGGTTTAGGGTACCGTGGCACAATAAGGAACTCGCATCATCACTCGCATGGTTTTTCCATTGTTTATCCTTATGTATGCCGCAGTAATTTTATTCAGATACTTTTAGGATTCAAAAATATATTCAATATCATTTCAGTGGAGCTGATTGGTTACAATTTATTTACTTAATTAGAAAAATGTTAAATACTTATCTCAAAAAGAAACGTCCTCGGTATCAAGGATGATAGATTGGTCTATGACGATATTTTAAAAGCCCCTTTATTACTATCAATGCTGGCAGAAAAAAAATTGTTATTTTTTGAAACATTAGTTATTTTTTTGAAAAATTAGTTATTTTTTATTGTTTATGACTAGCTGTAGCATACCTACCACGTCGCAATAGTCCGCAATAGTCCATTTCTCTATGAGGTAGTCCTTTGGGCCATAAAAAATGTAATTTGATTCATATATTTTTCTTTACAGCGCCGGTTTGAAGACCTTTTAAGCCAGCGAATTTTTTATTTTTTGTATTTTTTTATTTATAATTGGGATGTTGCCTAACTTTGAATTTAACGCTATTTTTCACAAATTCGGAAAATATACGCTACTGTTGTTACCCATAAAAACAATTCAAACTTAAAAGATATGGAATATTTTTGAAGTTGTACTGTTTTGCAAATAAAAAAAAAATGGTCCTTTTTTTCGAAATTTATCAAAAATGTTATTGATATTAGATTGCTGACATCAATTAAAACAACTATTATTATGACAACTATTCATAAAGACATACTTAATACATAGTTATTATCAATTTTGTCAGTATGCCCATACTTTTCTTAGTAATATGGGAACATGTGACGTCACCTGTTCCGTGGATTTTCTATGGAGCGTTTTTGGACGATGCGCCGCAACACATCAAACATACCACTATACCTGTGAAACTATTGATCTTACACATACTATTTCTTTTGCAATATTTCTTTATGAGTTATAAACTTCTTATGTATGAAATAAAAAAAAAGTTGTCAACTACCCTATTAGTGTAAACAATAAATATTTATTACATTGTGTTTACAAGATTTGAAAATGTCTTTGAAATGAGGGTATAACACAGGACATGGACGGAATTTCATCGTAGGTCTCAGGATGATAACGCACCTCTGCAATATATTAAGTAATTTTTCCTTGTTATTGCAAGTGTTTATAGGCGGCGGTAACCGCTTACCACCAGGTGGGCCGTCAGCTTGTTTGTCATCTAGTTGTATATATAAAAAAACACCGCAATGTATTTATTGCAGATTTCAAAGTTTTTATTTGGCACTGAAATGTAACTTAAATGCCACGTAAAAAACAAATACGCATAAAGTTAGTAGGTAATCTGTCAAGCGGCGATATACCACCGGGGGGCGATGACAATTGAAAAATTAATTGGGTCTGGAATCTCATGCTTAACGGGTTAAAGACAAGGCCCGGTCTCATATTATTGTGGTGGACAACAGCTACGGAGCCCTACACTGCACATGGCTCGAGACGCACTTAGCCGGTTTTATACTTATGGAATATTAATTTATAATAAAGAGAATGTGTACGAACTGATTCACAATTTCTACCTACTACATTCTCTTTAAAAAATAATAGGTCACAACATTTTCCTCCTCCGGAAACTGGCCACTTTATGAACAATATTTAAAAAACTAATTTGGACATTTGAAAATGGAACTCTTTGGCTTTATATTGCAGTTTATGGTCTAAGAATGCAGTTTGTTTTATCTTTTTATCATTTGGCGCTGCGCCGTATTTACTTAAATATTTAGAATAAGTTGTAATTTACAGTGTGATGAACAAGAATATTGAGAAAAAATATTCAGAAAAACATCTTTTGCTGATATTCTTAATTTTCATTTTAATATTATTATAAATGTTTGACAAACTAATGACTTATAAAAATAATCTAAACTGGAAAAATTTCACGACTTGAGGCGGGGAGGGCTCTAACCATCTGAGCTACCGAGGTCTTGGGATAGCCCTGTGAAATTCTTCTAGTGTATCTGTATTTGCGTTTTATGCTAACGTCTCCTACAATGTCGAAATGTTCTATTTCAACATCCGAAACGAGTATTTTTACAAATACCTAAGATTCGGTTAAGAAGAATTTCACAGGGTTATCCCAAGTCCTGGGTAGCTTAGATGGTTAAAGCAGTCACCCGGATTGGGAAAGGTTGCGGATTCGATTCCCGCCTCAGGACGTGAAATTTTTCTAGTTTAGATTATTTTTATAAGAAAATAATCTTTTGCTGATTTACACTTGAATATGGAACAAAGTAAGTTAAAAAAATAACAAAGTAGCAAAATACATACTTACATAAATTGTACCATTATACATAAAAAGAGTCACCCGCTGTCACTATTAAAAAATTTTGAGTTTTTTTTTCTAGTAACTATAATTCATTAGTTACCTACGGGTCCAAATCACACACTTGAACTTTTCTATTGAAAGTTTGACAGGCTAGCCAGAGATATTAAACGAACTCCGTAAAAAATAATGAAAAACGCTGTGTAAAAAAAAATTAGCATCATGAATTCATGTCATTGCAAGCTCTCACACGGTCAGACAGACAAACGAATTTTTGAAGAGGAAAAATGTAGTTATGGGTCATCCTGCGTATTTTTTTTCTTGTTTACAAAAATCTATATTTTTTCAACGCGGCCGACGATTTTCATCATTATATGGAGGCTGTTGAAGTATAGGTATAAAAAAACATGTTTCCGAGAGCCAAATAAACGTGAGCTAGAAAATATACTGTGGCTGAGATGCTGAGCTGTCGGTGACCCTCGGCAAGCATCTAAAACCGAAGCCGAGCATATTTGCAGAAAGGTATGAAATTTAAAATATTGATAAAGTTGTACTGTTTTGAAAATAAAAAAAAATGCTCATATTTTTTGAAAAATTTATAACAAATGTTAATGATATTAGATTGCTGACATCAATTAAAATTGTATGCGCGACTGGTTCGTGTGCTGAAGGGTATAAAGGGAGTAATAGGTTATGTAAAGACACGGGAAGACTCACCGATTCACCAACATTCAGCTACGTAACAGGGACCTGTAGCTCTTCAAGTTGCTCAGCACTTTCGCGACAGTTTAGTAACGAGTGGCCACTCAAAAACACAGTTTTCTTTACACAGCACTAACAAGGATGTGCACAGCACGTACAGAGCACTGAGGGTCGTATTTTCACCCTTTTGTTTGACTTCGATGACGAAAGCAATCTTAACCGTGCGATTATAGTTCAAACACTGACTGCCTGGCGAGCACTGGGGGGGATGCCAATGTATGGCTCAGGATTTGGTAGGTGTAAAATGGAAGGGATTAATGGATTTACCCTCTTCGCACATATTAATTTAAATTATCCAGTCATTTGATATATGGCCTAAACATGCCCCCCAGCTTGAGAGAACTCAGTTCTTTCAAAGTAACAATATTTTCTTGATAAATATGCTATTAATGTAAGACAATAATATAATTTAATTTAATTTCCAACAACAAATAAATTAATGCTTATTCTACTATCACTATAATACCTACTCGAATAAGTGGACTGTATGATATATTTTTTTTTACTGACTGGGCAACGGATAGAGTTTGACGACCGGTCTACGATACACTCCGGACCTTGTACGTACGTTAACTACCCTTGTTACCCCGTCCTTCCCAGGAAACACCTTGTCGATAATACCGAGAGGCCAACACAGCGGTGAACTGTTCTCCAAATGAAGCAACACCACGGTACCCACTTTAATTTGCGTAGTGTCCTTTAACCATTTATTACGGCTTTGCAACGTATTCAGGTATTCTATCTTCCATCGTTTCCAAAATGAAAGAACTAGGCTGTCAACGATACGTTTCCTGTTGGTAATACTGACCTCTTCAGAGGCAGTGTCGGACGGGAAAGACTTCAATGGTGTCAGAGTTAGAAAGTGAGCCGGGGTAAGTGCTAACGGCTCTGACGGGTCTGAACTTAAGACAGATAATGGTCGCGTGTTCAGTACCGCTTCAATCTGAGTCAGAAGAGTAGTCATTTCTTCGACAGTAAGGAGTTGGTTGCCAACGACTTTATTTAAGTGCATTTTTACCGAGCGAATGTTACCTTCCCAGATTCCACCAAAATGGGGTGATGCTGGTGGGTTAAATTTCCATTCGATGGAGTTGCTAATTAACTCCGAGTTTACCCTGTCATTATAATTTTTAGATGATATTAATTTATAAATTTCATCCAGGTAAGATTTGGCGCCAATAAAATTGGTGCCACAATCTGTATAAACATACTTGATTGGACCCCTGCGTGATATAAAACGCTTGAATGCGTTTAAAAACGATTCTGTACTCAAATCGCTAGACATCTCTATATGGACGGCCTTGGTTACGAGACACACGAAGAGACAAATATACGCCTTTTGACTTCGTACACCACGCCTGCGGAACGGAATTACACGTAAGGGTCCCGCGTAATCTATTCCTGTGTGATAAAACGCCTTAGCTTCCTGCACTCTACAAGCAGGTAAGTCTGCCATTATAGGAAATTCATTCTTGGGTCTAGATTTGAAGCAAACATTACAAAGTTGCACCCGTTTTCGGACGATATTTCGTGCTGAAAGGATCCAGAATTTCTGGCGTAACAAGGACATTAATAGTTGTGGTCCCGTATGTAAGTACTTCTGGTGATAATAGTCGATTATTAAATCAACGATATGATCACGTGGTGGTAGCAAAATCGGATGTTGGCTATTATAATCTAAGTCGGTATTACTTAATCGACCGCCTACTCGAAATATGCCATTGTGTACAAATGCTTTCAATTTTTGAAAGGCAGGGGACATAACCTTATTATCTTTGACCCTTTTAAATTCGTCACAAAAATGAACTGACTGTAAAGTCTTAAGCAATAATAGTTCTGCATATTCGAAATGAGAAACTTCAAATTTTTGAGGTAATTTCTTAATGAACCTTAAAATATAAACAATTATCCTAATTAGTTTTGGCCATGAAGAAATTTTTAATGAAAGTGTATATAACAATGGAGGTTCAACTTTCTCCACCGTTATGAAAACAGAAGGTTTCATTTCAGGTGCATCTATAACACTCTTAGGATCAAATTCGCGAATCGGCCATTGCGAGACAGGCAGGTGAGCAAAGCGAGGGCCACTAAACCATAGTGGGTGCTCCGCCAATTGTGCCGGCGTTAAACCACGGGACAGACAGTCGGCAGGATTTTCTTTTCCCGATATAAAATGGAAATTGCTAGGATGTAACAGATCCTGTATTTGAGATACCCTATTTGCGACGAATGTATGCCACCGAGTCGATGGCGCGTTGATCCAGGCTAATGCAACCATACTGTCAGTGAATGCATAAGTGTTATTTATTTTAATACGCTGTGAATACGTGTCACAAACATTACGAACTAGTTTAGCTAAGATTAAAATACCACAAAGTTCTAGTCTGGCTAGCGAAACACTACGTACAGGCGCTACTCTCGACTTAGCACAGACTAAATTGATTACAAATTTATTTTCATTTGGAATATAAATATGAAGGTATACAACACCACCATATGCCCTTTCTGACGCGTCAGCGAAGCCTAAAATAGTGACAATGTAATTTGATGAAAATCCAACATGTCGTGGAATTTTGATATTTTGCAATTCTGGCAACTCTAATTCGATTTGTCGCCAAAGTTGTCTAGTTGATTGTGGAGGCGTTTCATCCCAATCAATATTATTTGTCCATAGGGATTGAATAATTAATTTTGCCAGTAAAGTGACTGGTGCTACGAATCCCATCAAATCCCACAACCGGGCTATGGTAGACAGAATATTGCGCTTTGTACATTCACAGTTTCGCAAATTTACAGTAAAAGTAAAAGTGTCTTCTGCCGGCAACCAACGAAGCCCTAAGATTTTTAAATAATCATTAGGCCCAAATTCGACATCGGATGATACACGAGAAGAAGGTGGAATATTATGCATAACCTCGCGCGAGTTGCTAGAGAATTTGACTAGTTCGAATCCCCCCGCATGAAACATTTCAATTAATTGTTGAGAAAGTACGATGCCGTCAGATGAAGTTTCGCAAGAAGTGGCGAGGTCATCTGTGTACAGATCACGTTCTGCAACCGGACCTGCAACCGGGAACCTGGAGCTTTCATCTGCTATCAGCTGTCGGACCGTTCGGATAGCGAGGTACGGGCTGCAACATAGGCCAAATGGCACTCGCGTCATCTGGTATAGCTTTAACGAATGTCCAACGTCATTTCTATATAAAATCATTTGAAAACGCCTATCTTCAGGTCTTACTAAAATTCGTAAATACATTTGACGAATATCAGCGCTAATAGCAACTTTAAATAATCTAAAATTTAATATTATTTTGAATAAATCATTCTGCAGATTCGGTCCCGTATGCAAAATATCGTTTAGTGACAACCCTGATACGGTCTTCATACTTGCATCCAGCACAACACGCAATTTAGTAGTGCTTTTATCAGGCCGTAAGACGGCGTGATGTGGAATAATGTAATGCGACGAAAACTCCGTGGAATTGCTATTAATAGGTACTAAGTAGCCCTTTTCTAAATACTCTGTAAATACTTTGTCATATTCTGATTTGAGGTCAATTTTAGCCAATAATTTACGCTCTAATGACAAATACCGGCGCGTGGCACCCACAAGTGAATCGCCTAATTTACAAGCATCATCCTTAAACGGGAGCGCAACGATGTAACGACCGTTAGAATCACGCGTGGTAGTATCAGAATAAAACTCTTCACATTCTTGTTCTTCAGCGGACAGTACGTTCGCAGTAGGAACGTCTTCCAATTCGAAGAAACGGCAAACTGACTTTTCTAAGGCAGCAGTCTTATCTAAAGTACAGTAACTATGCACCTCAGACTCAGAAGACACAACTGGAGCTTGTCCATAAATTATAAAGCCAAATAATGTTTCGATAGCGACGGGCTCGTTAAAGTCGCGAGTTATAATGTTCGGTCGAATAATGCGCGCAAAGAATTCAGACCCCACGATCAAATCGATTTCGCCTGGCTGAGAATACGTGTAATCCGCTAACGGAATATTATTTAAATACTGGAGACGTCCGACTTCTACCTGAGCGAACGGCAGCTCACTTGTGATACGATGCGTCACCAGCGGTTGGACAGTAAAACAAACTGACTCGTCGAACCGTGAATACAGAGTTAAGCAAGTACAACCTACAATAGGGTTGGCGACGTCACCTACTCCACACACGTATTTAGTCGCAGAGGGAAATAATTGCAATTTTAATTTCTTGCAACATTTAAGTGTTATTAAATCCCGTTGCGACGCGCTGTCTACTAAGACACGAACAGTGTGAATATTGCCCGCGTCATCGATAACATTGCATTGAGCGGTGCCAATTAAAACCGTGGTATGAGCGAGAGCGACCGTCGCAGTCTGCGGCGCCCGCGCCTCTGGACTTGGACGATCTGAAGTCGCGCACAACGACACTGACTGAACACCGCACGGTTGCCGGCCTGATACCTGTGACGACATCGCGGCACTCGGCGGTGGTTCACTCGAGTCTACTACGGATGGTGTACCAACAGAACCCGAAGTAACTAGGTTGGATGACAAATTCGAAGTATTTGTCGGAAAGTGAAGTAGTGTATGATGACTACGTGAGCATTTAGAGCATGTCGTTTTCGAAGAGCATTGTCTTACTGTGTGATCTTTACTTAGACAATTGACACAGCATTTATTTACTTTGATAAAATTAAAACGCTCTGTAGGCGAAAGACATGTAAATTTTTTACATAGACGCAACTGAAAATGGTCAGTATTACCACAGCTTATGCATTTCTTTTGTTCGTTAATAACAAAGGTTTTACTAATCTTATTATAACTATTATTGGAACGGTAAGAAGAATTAGGTACACTATTTTTTGACGCTGACGATTTACCACTATACTGTTTCGTACCTGTAATATTGTTAGCTAGTTGTAAAATATGCGACTGATTACGAACAAACTCGATAAATTGGGTGCATGAAGGTAATTTTACTGAATTACCGTAGTGCATTTCGAAAGATTTTACGGTGTTTAGTCCCACTCTTTTTGAACCGACATGAATAAAGATAAAATCTTCTAAGCTATCGAGTTTAAGTTGCTTTAATGAGCTGACTAATGAAGAGAATTTATCAATAAAATTCTCTAAGCTGCTCGAGCAATCTTCATTTACGGAGGGTAAGTTTAATAATTTATCTAGGTACGAAGCAGCAAGTACGCGCCTATCGTTGTACTTATTTACCAGGGTTTGCCATAGCACAGAATAATTCTCCGCCGTAGGCATAAAACCTTGGCAAATAGTTTGAGCTTTTCCAGTTAATTTGCCCATTAGGTATTGAATTTTGTCACTTTCACTTAGATCAGTATTTTCGTGAATTGCGTTCTTAAATGTCTCATAAAATATGGGCCAATTCTCTAATTCGCCATCAAACGACATTAATTCTAGCCGCGGTAATTTCGGGCCTTGCCTATTCTGAGACGCCATTTTACTTTCGTGGGTATGAGAACGCGATGATAATTGTGAGTATTTGAACTTAATGCGCCCGTATAAATATTCGAAAGATAGCATGGACGCGTAATCTGGCTCTCCAGCATCTTCATTCGAAGCTATCATTTCATTACGCTCGTCCAATGTACGTACAAACTCCGAACGTATCAAATCGACCGTACTTGCATTAGACAAAAATGTGTCTATCTGCTGCGCGGTGTCTAACGTTGCCATACTATCGTAGGTAGTTTGAAAGCGAGAAAAATAAGCATTAATTTTACTTTGCAATCTGCGTAAACTACGTTCAAATCTTTGATCTAGTGCTTTAGTAGTAGCCATATTAAATAAACTTTATTAAGTAATGAGACCAGCTAAAGTATTTAATGACTTTAAGCCCAAAGCTAGCAACTAGATATAGGTACAAATTATTACGTATCCAGGCCGAAGTGACCAAAAAATTGTATGCGCGACTGGTTCGTGTGCTGAAGGGTATAAAGGGAGTAATAGGTTATGTAAAGACACGGGAAGACTCACCGATTCACCAACATTCAGCTACGTAACAGGGACCTGTAGCTCTTCTAGTTGCTCAGCACTTTCGCGACAGTTTAGTAACGAGTGGCCACTCAAAAACACAGTTTTCTTTACACAGCACTAACAAGGATGTGCACAGCACGTACAGAGCACTGAGGGTCGTATTTTCACCCTTTTGTTTGACTTCGATGACGAAAGCAATCTTAACCGTGCGATTATAGTTCAAACACTGACTGCCTGGCGAGCACTGGGGGGGATGCCAATGTATGGCTCAGGATTTGGTAGGTGTAAAATGGAAGGGATTAATGGATTTACCCTCTTCGCACATATTAATTTAAATTATCCAGTCATTTGATATATGGCCTAAACAAGTATCATTATAACAACTTTAATAAAAAACATACTTAATACATAGTAATTATTAATATTGTCAGTACGCCCATATATTTCTTAGTAATATGGAAACATGTGAAAATATACGGAAAACATCACCTTTTCCGTATATTTTCTATAGAGCGTTTTTGGACGTTGCGCGCAACATATCAAACATACCACTATATCTGAGAAACTATTGATCTTAGACATACTAAGTATTTCATTTGCAATATTTCTTCATGAGTTATAAACTTCTTATTTAGGAAATATTTAAAAAAAAAAAATATTTATGTAATACCTACCTACTTATACACTTAATAAATATGTGATTCAAATAAAATCAAAGATATCAACGAATATTCCAAAAAAAATTAAATTAGTGGTTTTGCTTTGGTAATACGTTGAAAATTAACGCCAATGAGGCGCTTGTATTAACAATAACGAACACAACAAAAAATTATGCTATAAATAAAATGATCCAGAAGTTATGCATAGGTACATACATACATTTCTGTTAATTTTTATGTAAAGTACATAACCCTCATGCGGCGTTATTCAACCGGATGGCTATGACAATTAAAAACTACGGGAGAACCTCTTCTGCAGATAGGTTTGCAGCACTCGCCTTTTGGAACAACATTTAAAGTTAAATATTTACCTTAAACTGATAATGTGCTTTGTCCTCAACTTGACACGAATTCTCACGATTTGTTAACTTGAATAATAAAGATTAGTTATGTTAAAATGAACCTCTTTCAGCATTTATTGTTAACTACCCGCATTCAAAGATTTTTTCGTTAATTCTCCATATAAACGAAAGGCAAAGGGAACTAGTGCCCATACAGCCATGTCTTCAGTATTTCTTTATTTCTTCTTTTATTGCATTAAAATGCTGGCGCAACACATTTCAATGCTTCTTGGGAGTATTTGACACGAAATATATGATGACAGTCACTTTATGTGCTACTTGATGAGGCGGATAACCACAAAAAAGTTCTCATCGTATTTCACACCATAATCACTTTTATTCTGATACAAATACAAATACAAATATTTTATTGAACCAAAATTTTTTATACAATTTGTTGGGGAAATCCTCTCTTTAAGTTTAAAAACCTGTATTGAGAAGATTTCGCTCCTCTGTAGTTACATACATTATCGTTTTTCTATACCTTAGTGAGTGACCTACTTTTGAAAAGGTATATAAATTCTGTTACACATTCTATAGTACAATAATATATCCATGAATATAAAACCAACCCATACACCCATACTAACTAATAGCTTATCAACCACTGGGCATTACCCAGTGTTCAGATTTTACAAGTATAATACATACCCACTTCAAATAAACATAAGAACCAAGTAACACTGAAGCTCAAACACTTTGATACTTGTTCAAACACACAATATGCAAGTATTATCAAACCAAACATCAAAAATCACAGAAAAATATTACTATAACAAAGCAACCAAAGCATGAATACAAAAACTCGAGACAATTATAAGACTACCTTCACAGTGGCCGATATTTATTATAAGCAAAGCAAAAGAAAGAAAACAATTCGGTTAGACCACTGACAGTGAGAAGCTAAACAGTAACAGTGATAACCAATTAACACATATCAATGAATCCACAAATAAACACATAAACTATATAATTATTGGTACATAATTTCCTATGAATTACAAAATGTTAAAAACAAAAAATAAAAATAAAGATAAAAATGAATTTTTCTTTTTTGTTTTTAATAGTAGGTTCTTGTCTCATTAAAAATTCCATAAAACATTTTCCATTCTTGCATATCACTTATTTTTAGATTATACTACTATATTTTATTAATTTATACTTTTTATTAACTCTTATTACTAATTATTTTAATAAATTTGTAGTTCAAATCACATGTCATAATATTTAGTTATCTAGTATTATGCTTTCTATTTTATCATAGTCTAGTTTTATTAGCCAAGTGGTTAAAGTTTCTTTGCATTCAATAAAATTCATTGTATAAATATTTAGAATACGATTTAACGTGTTATATAGATATACAGAATGACACTTGTTTTGTCGTTTAGCAAAAGTAGTTCTAACCTTTTCTACTTTTATCACAGTATAAGGGATCCTTTTATTAAGTATGTCCTGATTTGGAGTAGTATTTTTATGAAGTGTTAGAATACTATTTAGAATATATAATTTCCTGACAGTTAGGACATTTGTATCGTTATATATACAAGCAGTGCTGTACGTTTTTTTCTTAAACATCATAACTTTCAATAGAGCTCGCTGAGCTCGTTCAAGTCCAACAAACTTCGTCTTACCAGTTCCACCCCATATACGCAGGCCATATAGCAAGCAGGATTGTACTAAGGTTTTATATATGTAAGTAAGTAATACTTTATCTGCTACATGTCGTAAATGCTTAAAGATCCAAATCATTTTCCTGACTCTTGAAGTGACCGCCTCAACATGCTGATACCATGATAACAATTGATCAAATGGACTCCTAAATACTTTGTAGTCAAAACCTTATTTAGTTTAGGACACGTACAATCAGAGTTTAATGGGCATGTGTGGGCCACCAAACTAAGTGGACGGTTCGGTTGCATGTTATTTGTGATCGAAAAAGTAATGTAATTTGTTTTATTAATATTCAACGTTAACAAGTTAAGTTGTAACCATTTGGTGATGGATTGTAATCCATTTTCGGCCCTAGTAAAAGTTTCTTCCCAACTACTTCCGGAAAATAGCAAAGCAGTGTCATCTGCATACGATATAATCTTACCATGGGCAATTTTAAGATTGGTAAGGTCGTCGATATATATCAGGAAAAGTGTAGGTCCAAGAACACTGCCCTGTGGCACTCCATAGATCGATACAGGACTATCAGTGCTAGAGATAGTGCAATCTAATTTTACACTCTGAGTCCTGTCTTTAAGATAATCAGAAATCTGATAATCTTTTAGTTGCACGTCAACACAAACACTTGAATAATAATACGAAAACCACGCCGTTTTTATAACACAATGTTCACTCCGATACAATTTTTAATAATTGTAATAAAAATTTTCACTAACGCCACAAAAGCCCGCCAAACACACCTTTTTTTATACAACTAGATGACAAACAAGCTGACGGCCCACTTGATGGTAAGCGGTTACCGCCGCCTATAGACACCTGCAATAACAAGGAAAAATCACTTGAGATTGAAGGTGCATTGTCATCCCGGGGCATAAGATGAAATGCCGTCCATGCCCAGTAATTACACTGGCTACTTTTCACTGCAATCCGAAACACAGCGAACTGTTTCACGGCTGAAATAAGAAAGGCGGTGGTACCTATACATACGGTGGTACCTAGTTAAAAACACGCTACTTATTAATCAATTTTAAAAATTGATAAAAATTTTATAACTGCTTTATCAAGTGATTAAAGATTTATTTGTTTGAGAAAGTCCGAGTTTTATTTATTTCCTCGCAAATATGTTATAAAACGTCGTATGACATACGTGCGCTTTGATAATTACAGCCTCTGCTTTACATATATAAGAATCGCCTCGGCTGTAATTTTCAACTTACCGCACTTATATCTTAACTAGCGACCCCCCCGGCTTTGCACGGGTGCAATGCTTATGTAAATATTATGCATGTATTATACATATAAACCTTCCTTAAGAATCACTCTATCTATTAAAAAAAACCGCATCAAAATCCGTTGCGTAGTTTTAAAGATCTAAGCATACATAGGGACAGACAGACGGCGGATAGCGACTTTGTTTTATACTATGTAGTGATGTACAATAGGTACCATAACAGCAGTATTTTGTTCCCGCAGTTGGTGGTAACATAGCCAGTTCCTTTGTGGTTGAGGAATGAACATTATTATTATTATACATATTTTAATATAAAAAACAACGTTCACTCAGACACAATGTTTAATTAGTGTAATAAAAACCTTGACAAAAAACACTCAAGCAATTTTTTTTTGTGGTTGCTTTACGGGCCTGGATGCGAGTCCTTTAGGCCATGTCTTGATTATATCACCTTGACTTCTCTAATCCTTGAAATTTGAAATGCGAGTGTAACACATTTCAATGCATCATGGGAGGGTTTGGCGCCAAATGTCTTCATGATGCTACTTTCTTTGAGGTAAAATTAGCCACGCGTAACCACAATAAAATTCTCTACGTCTTTCACACCAAATCAACTTTTAGTATATTTTTTTAAATTGCACGACAACACAGACACTTATTAAACTACACTAATTTTATGACACAACATTCACTCCGACACAATTATGCAACTATTGTAAATCTTAACCGACACCTTTGAATGACGCTAAAACTCAAGAAAAAAACTTTTTCATCCCACCATCTCGGAAAGGGTATTTTTGCTCATCGATATCTGAGTGCAAAAGCGGTTTTTATCCGCTAGAGGATAAAGTAAAATTGAATTTAGAACATCGTGTGCACTAAGTTTGTGAATTCAAAACATTATTAAACCTCTTTACTTCTACCTCCATAAGTATTGCCAAATTTATCATACAATCTTTTTTAACTTGTTAAAAACTCGACTCGGCACTCTTCTTGGTGTACTTTTTGTTTAATTATTATTTGCTTTGCGCGCGCCATTTTCTTTTCACGACATATTTGTTAAAACCATAGGTTTTAAAACAAGAAACTTGAAAACGAGTAAAACACCTAAAATTAGTGTTCTAGCGACGAAGAAGTTTATTTGACGACAACAGAATTGACTGAAACTGGTAATAATGCGCATTTTTTTTTTGCATTTAGTCATTTCCTCGTTGAGGTGGAATGAAAAGTTACGTGTTGCATGCATTCGAGTGCAAAGAATTTTCACCTTGTGCTCTTTTGATTCCCTCGCTGACGCTCAGGATTCTAATTTTTGAAGCGAAGGATTCTAAAATAGAGCACGCGGTTAAAAAGCAATTTTGCACTCTTGTATAACAAATAACTATTTTTGACCATCAGTCTGACCACTGGGAAAAACGGTTTTTTACTAGCCTGGATGCAAATCCTTTAGGCCATAAAAACATTTTCTTCTTCCGTGTCCAGTATCTAATTATACTATTAGTATTTCTAGTTATTGCATAGATATGCGGGTGTGAGGTGTGAGTAATGTAACAATTTTTTTTCACTTGAATCTATACTTAAGTATATCAATATTATTTTAACCGCCTCTGTGGTCTAGTGGTTGAGACCACCTGCCTCAGATCTAGAGGTCCGGGGTTGGATTCCCGTAAGGGCAGAAATTTTCTGCTTGGTTTGGTTGGTGGTAGGGCTTTTCCAAGTCCGCCTGGCTAGCTACCACCGTCTTACCTAAGTCTGCCGACTGTTAGAGACCATTTAGATTATCTCTAATCTATGGGTAAGATAGTCAGTTCCTCTGTGGTTGAGGAATCCGGGTGTAACTCGCTTCTATCACCTTCGGCTTCTATCTTCACGTACCATCAGGTGGGATGAAGGCCAAAAGTTAACCTGTTAAGGTTAAAAAAATAACAATTACAAAGCACAAGAATTTGTTTTTGTTTGTTTGGTTGAACGCGCATATCTCAGGAACTACCTACTGATTCAAACTATTATTTTTTGTGTTGAATAGTGCATTTATCGGGGATTCAATACGCTACGATTACTAAAAGCTAAGTATCAATGAAAAATGTTGCAAAAACGGGGCAAAAATATTCCTTTACAGAGCTTTCATTGCGTGCGCTGCGTAAACGATTAAAGTTACGCAAAATTCATGTAGGTATGCCAGAAATGTTCTCCTTTATAATTTCTTAAAAAAAAGTCTGCGACAGCATATCTATCTTATAAGGTACACTCACTTTAATCTTTTTTATGGTGTTTGGGCTACATGATTTTACTTAAGTATTTTTAGTATTTAGTTTTTTGTTTTTTAGTATTTTTAGTTTTTTTGTTTTTTTCAGTATTTTTTTTTTTGTTGAAATAGAACATTTCGACATTGTAGGGTGGACGTTAGCTCATAAACGCAAATACAGATAGACTAAAAGAATTTCACAGGGGACAAGTCCTGGGTGGCTCAGTTGGTTAGGGCAGTCGCTCGGATTGCGAAAGGTCGCGGGTTCGATTCCTGTCTCAGGACGTGAAATTTTTCTAGTTTTATATTTTAATTATTAAGTATTTTGTTTATCATGTTTACGAAAATACCTTCGCAGATAATGCATCGTAAAAGAAGAAATTTGATTACCAAATAAATGTCTACCGTCCATCCACGCGAACGAAGTCGCGGGCATTTTTTAAATATGAAATTACTGTCTATGTCTAATCTAATTACACCAGGTACAAAGTTCTCCGTTTTACGTGTTGTCGATTCTTATATTACTATGGTTATTGAGTTGAGCTAAGTTTTTTTGCGTGCCTACTTGCAGGTTTCGCCTGTTTTCGCCATGAGTATGCCGCATTCCGCCGCCGTAACTATAAAAAAGTTACTTAACTTATTAGTAAGTTAGTGGTTCTTTTGTACAGACGTGCTGTGTGATTATTTTAAGGAGGAAAGGATATATAATTAAGGTAGGTTGTGCTCAACTCAGTTCAAAAGCTAGACTTATAAGTAGTTCAGATGATTCTGTTTGCCATGCAAAATGAGGTAGGAAAAGTAGATTTTATCATTCGAATTGACTGGCGAAGGGGAAGGTCGCCATATACCAATGAGCTACATTGAAAAAATTCGCACTGGTTTAAGTTATGTCACAGGCCGCTCACTCAGTAGTAGTAGCAGTAGGCAGTCTGTCTACTAAGCCAGATGTCTCGGGTTCGAATTTAGTAGCGGCAGAGATTTGTACCTATGATGAGTACGGACATTTGTCTACGAGTGTTGGATGTTTGTATGTCTATTTATTACCAATATTGTTATTTTTAATATTTATAAACAGGGTGCAACTTTCAAAAACGTCTTATTAATTTCATAATTTCATGACATTTGTATGACGTAATATAACATTGGCTGCATTACTTCATAGAAATGTCATTAAATTATGAAATGAATAAGAAGTTTTTGAAAGTGGCAAATCGTTTCTATGAACTAATATAGCCCGTTTTAATTTATTGTCGTATGACGGCACCACCCTGATAGCAGTATTTACATATTAAATTGCAAAAAAAATACGACCATCGCTACCCTACGATGGTCTACGTAGCCTATAGACGCTCGTAGCACGTACGTACAAGGGACAGCACATAAAGAGTAACAGTTTCACCTTGACACTACCCTTACTCCATTGGTAATAGAGGCGACTTTCGTTAAAAATATGAAACACCAGATGGTAGACTAAATAGGTTGGAAACTCGAGGAAAAGATTTGTCAAATACAGTGTTGCCAAAATTTCGAATAATTTCACATAGTGTTAGATATCAGGTAGTAAAAATTTTTAACAGTTTTCCCACAAGTCTGAAGTTTGTTGTTCATGATAACACATTCAGAAGGGGTTTAAGGAACTTCTTGTTAGATAATAGTAGATTATTAACCAAGGGGATAAAGCAGTGTCTTCTGTCGCGGGTGACGATTTAAATCGCGAGCGTAACGAAGGACACGAGGTTTACTCCCGAGCGTAGCGAGGGTGTTAAAAACTTAAATCACGAGCGAAGCGAGGGATTTAAGACGAGTCCTGAGTGTAGCGAGGGATATAAGTTCACCCAACACTAAGACAGCTTTATCACTGAGGAAAATACTCTACTTTTCGTACCATTTGCGAAAAAATTAACACAATAATAATATGCGATAAGCATGCATTAAAAAAATGACAATTAAAAGTAAAAGTTAACATTCGAAACATTGGTCCAATTATCGGCCGTATCGGCCGGCCAAATACGGCGTCGTCGGTTTTCGTAATTTTAATAATAATTATAACTGCACAATAAATGCGTATTCCTTTTTCAAAAAGATTGATAATGCTTTATATACAAACTCAATGGTGTAAACACAGATGTAGTTCAGTATAAATTTCGGTAAGTATTCCAAATTTAAATCACATTCTCTCCCTAGAGGATGAATGAAATTCAGTACAATTTTCTTTCCCTGTTTTTAACAGATTAAAAATGACTTTTGTTATGTTCGCTTTTTGTGGCATAGAATGTCACTTTTTTGAGCAAGTGGTACGAAAATGTTTTTATGATATTGACGAATTAATTGAGCATGTATAGATAATTTTAGTAATATGAATGTAATTTAGTGTGATATTTGTTATGAAATGATATAATTTATCTATTGTTTTGACATATTATGTACTTTTTTGACTACTTTATGTTATGTGTTACCTACGTTTTGAATTTGTATTTCCCACACATTTTTTTGTTAATGGAATAAATAAATGAAATAAGCAACTTTTACAATCTTGATGTGCTGTCCTTAATTTTAGACTTTTTCTATCGTAACTCCTTATGTTCATAATTAGTTTTATGTACCTATTTATTGAATAGGTATATAACTATCATATTGTATTGTTTATTATTATATAATATGTATCATATTGTATAGTAGTTATATTTTATGTATTGTATTTGTATGTAACATGTTATATAAATATAACATGTTACATACAAATACACAGGTACACACGGCATCCACATCTCGCAGCACATCTTTCTTTTTTTTGTTTCATTCTCCCTTAAAGGAAAGGTAAAGGGAACTAATAACCATACAGCCATGTCTTCAGTATTTCTGTATTTCTTTATTTATTGCATTGAAATTCTGGTGTTACACATTTCAATGCATCATAAGAGTATTTGACGCGAAGTATATGATGAAAGTCTCCCTATTATGCTACTTGATGAGGTGGATAACCACAAAAAAGTTCTCATCGTCTTTCACACCATAATCACTTTTATTCGAATAATCTTTTAGTTGTATGTCAACACAAACACTTGTTTTATAAAACTACACCACTTTTATAACACAAAGTGAACTCCGACAAGATTTTTAATTATTGTAATAAAAATCTTGACTGACACCACAAAATAAGACAACACAACACACCACAAAATAACACATACAACAAATAAGCTGACGGCCCACCTGATGGTAAGCGGTTACCACCGCCTATAGACATCTGCAATAACAAGGAAAGGCACTTGCATATTGCAGGTGCGTCGTCATCCTGAGGCCTAAGATGAAATGCCGTCCATGCGCAGTAATTACACTGGCTACCTTTCCCTTCAATCCGAAACAGAGCGAACTGTTCACGATTGAAATAAGAAAGGCGGTGGTACCTACCCAGACTACCTACATACGGGCCTACCACCTAGTAAAATCTCCTATTGTAGGTGGTTTGGAAGAGATTTCTTTTAGAAATAAGCCATACCTTTTGTACATTTTTTCTTATTACGTTTTTCTTTTATTGTTTCTATGTGTAGGTACAATAAATTATCAAATAAATAAACAGTTTGACATTTGTGGGTTCCTTTATCAGTTGTGTTATAAATCATTCTCCAGCTCCAGTATTGATCCTGCTTAATGTTGATATTGGTCGTCTCATGACCGGCGGTGCGTAAAAAGTGAAAATTTAAATAAAAAGATCAAGTCTATTTGGGAGATTGTATTGATCATTAAAAATACGATCATAGAGATTTTTTTTCGGTCCCTGTCTAGGGAAGGCAAAGGGATTAGCCCATACAGCCACGTCCTAAATATTTTCTTTAATTCTTCAATTATTGCATTGAAATGCCAGTTTGGCGCGAAATATGTGTCCCAATGATGCTACTATGAGGTGGATAACCATGATAAAATTCTTAACGTCTTTCACATCAAACTCTCTTAAGTTACATATGTCTTCCAATTGCACGTCAACAAAAACACTTGCTTCACAAAACTACACCAACACTACGTTCGCTCAGACACATTTTTGTAATAAAAATCTTGACTGACACCATCAGAGCCCGCCAAAAACTTCCGATCATGGAGATATAAAGTGCTGGTGCCCACGGCTCTGCCCGCGTGCATGTTGGCTACAGCGCCAATAAGTGTCTTATGTCCTTCCCAAGGTTTCAAATTATCTCCATAACAAATTTTATCTAAGTCGGTTAAGGGGCTACCTCGTGCACACTAGCGACACCAATTGATTGTTATTAATTATGGTGAATTTAGAACATAATAGGTAAACAAAAACGCTTTAGAGAATTGCGAAAGAATGGTATTTGTAATTTTTAAAGATGTATCTTGTATAAAGTGTCTACCTATAAGTAACCAAATTTTTTATTATTGTTAAAAGTGGCCACTTTCGGCAATAATGAAAAAATAGGTTACATGTAGAGAAATATCTTATACCGAGCACATCTCAAAAAATTACAAATACCATTCTTTAGTCATTCACTAAAGCGTTTTTGTTTATTATGTTCTATATTCACCACAATTAATATAAATCAAGTGGTGTCGCTAGTGTCTACGAGGTATAAGCGCAGCGGCTTAAGCGTGAAAAGGGAACAGACAGACAGACTTATGCCTTTATAATATTAGTATACACAGACACCCTTACGTCCTGTCATTTTATAATGGAGCTTCCTCCAGGATGACCATAGAATTTCCTCTGTGATGTCTACTTTTTATCGGCTTGTATTTAATTTAATTTAATTTTTTTAAATTAAATTAATTTTTTTTTCAATTATAATTTTAATTTTAATGTATAAGACTAATATAGGGTTTAAGCTAATTTGATTGTTACTAACATCTATGGACTACATTGTCTGATAATAAACAATTTTAATTTTAATTTTAATTTTAATTTAATTTAATTGATCACCATACAAACCTTTTTTACATCTAAGTATAACCTAACCAATCTTATAAATATAATAATAATTGATCATCAAAATTATGATTGGTCATCAAAATACCGACAAATTAACAATTTGTAGACCAATCATCAATCAAGGAGCTCGGTGGCGTAGTAGTTTCAGCGCTCTGGTTTCGATCACGAAAACAAAGCAACTTTCGCCATGGTTGGTCTCTGGATGGGTCAATCAAATTTATAATCTTGAGCTCCTCCGTGCTTCGGAAGGCACGTTTAGCCGTTGGTCCCGGTTGTTACTGCAACCGCTTTAACCCACCAACCCGCACTGGACCAGCGTGGTGGTGTTATGGCCCAAACTCCTCATGTGTTTCTGCCATGTAGGAAGGCCTGGGCCCAGCAGTGGGACGTATATAGGCTGGTGATGATGATGATGGGACCAATTATTATTTTTGATGACCACACTTAAAAATTTTCCCCTTTTTATCTCAATGTCAATGTTACATGTTAGGTGAGATTTGAGATATAACAACAAAATTTTTCTACGAACCTGATAAGGTAAAATGTTGGTAAAACCAACAATTGTTTTATTGGGATTGCCCCAATGCGTTGGCGATAACCTACTACTTAAACGTTGTTCCGCCCGAGGCGGTGCGTGATAGAGAGAATTTTAATATCTATTATCTGTCTGTCATACATATATTTTTTTATTTTTTTATACAACTAGATGTCAAACAAGCTGACGGTCCACCACCGTAAGCGGTTACCGCCGCCTATACAAGGAAAAGAACTTGATATTGCAGGTGCGTTGTCGTCCTGAGGCCTAAGATGAAATGCCGTCTATGCCCAGTAATTACACTGGCTCCTTTCCCTTCAATCCGTAACACAGCGAACTGTTTCACGGCTGAAATAAGAAAGGCGGTGGTACTTAACTTGGTACTTAAAGGCGTGGTTAATATTAAAAAGCGGAAGAGTTTGTTTGGTTGAACGCGCTAATCTCAGGAACTGCTTACTCAAATTGAAAATAATTTATGTGTTGGATAGTCCACTTATCGAGGAATTTTAAAGGCTATATAACATCACGCTACTACCAACAGGAGCTGAGCATCAATAAAAAATGATGTAAAAACGGGGAAAGAATAATATTCCTTTTTAGAGCTTTCGTTGCGTGCGCTGCGTAAACGGTTAAAGTTACGTAAAACTCATTAATTGTGCTCCTTTAAAAGTTCTAAAGAAACAGTCTGCGACAGCATTTGTCTATCTTTTGAAATTGACTCACTATAAACATTTTTTGGTATTCAAAAATTTCAAACTGTTATTTTTAGACATCCACGCGAACGAAGTCGCGGGCACAACTAGTAAATTATAATTGACATTTCTTTTTCTTATAAATTACCATTATTGTAACTTTTACATGTAATATATGTGATCATTTTTTTTATACTACTAGATGACAAGCAAGCTGACGGCCCACCTGATGGTAAGCGGTTACCGCCGCCTATAGACACCTGCAATAACAAGGAAAAGCACTTGATATTGCAGGTGCGTTGTCGTCCTGAGGCCTAAGATGAAATGCCGTCCATGCCCAGTAATTACATTTCATTGTAATTTGGATTAAGTAGTGCCTTGATTATTTAACTACCTAAAACGAATATTGTTATTTGTTGTATCCGGATGCCGTAAGGCGAGATAAAGTGGTACGGTTATATATAGATATATATATTACGGTATATGGTACGCTGTGATCCTTACCATCCACCTCTTGATGTTGAATTATACATTAAATCGAGACCTCGAAACAGACCTGTACAGCCTAGTAACATTTCTGGTTCTAAGGATTGGAACTTTGCTAGGGTTGACAGTCATGTTCTATCCCAGATGATAACTGATGTTGATTGGAGCCCCGTTATTCAATCAAAAGATGTAATTTCTGCCTCAAATAATTTTTACAAGGTTTTATACGACATTTTTGATTCGTTTGTTCCTAAAAAAAGAAGATTTAAAAATATATCAAGACGATTTCCCACTTGGTTTACGTCAGAAATAATTAATGGACTAAAGCTTAAATCTAAATTACATCGACAATGGAAGCGCTCGGGCTGTAAACTAATATATACTCAGTTTTCAGCGTTGCGTGCTAATCTTAGAACCAAAATTTCATTGGCATATATCGCTTACATTGATCAACTGGAGAAGGATTTGTACAAAAAACCCTGCAGTTTTTGGCGCCACATCGCCAACTTGCACTCTAGGGGCGGTCTTGAGCATTGTATTCTTTATAAAGGAATACAACAATCGGGTATCGGCGTGGCTGAGGCTTTCGCAGATTATTTTTCCAGTGTCTATTCAGGTACAAACTTTCTTCCTGTTTCGTTCTCGAGAAACCTTGACAACTTAACAACAAATAATCATATACATATCTGTAGTATACCCATGAAGGATGTAAAGCGAGCAATAGGGCAATTGAAGCCTAGTCGAACTGTGGGGCCTGATGGTATACCTACTGATGTCATAAAGGGCTCTAGATCCTCCATTTCTGTGCCACTTTGTCACATATTCAATTTGGTTATTAGATCTGGTGTTTATCCCTCTGAGTGGAAACTGTCTCAAGTAACACCGATACCCAAGGGCAGTAACAAAATGTCGGTGGAGGAATACCGACCCATAGCTATTCTTTCTGCACCAGCCAAAATATTTGAGATGGTGGTACACGCTACAATTTTTAGTAGAATCCAACCGTATCTCTGTAATGAGCAGCATGGATTTAGGCCAGCAAGATCTGTCAATACAAATCTGTTGACCTTAGTTGGGCACCTTTCTAGTGGTTTGGAGCGTGGTGGTCAAATAGATGTCGTTTACTTTGATTTTCGTAAAGCATTCGATCGGGTAGATTGTAACATACTTCTGTTAAAACTAGACGCAATGGGTTTTTCTCCTCAACTTCTACAACTGTTTTCTGATTATCTCCGGGATCGACGACAATTCGTGAGGTATGGCTGTTATGTTTCGGAATCCTACACCACGCCCTCTGGCGTCACTCAGGGATCGGTCCTCGGACCATTGTTGTTCTTAATAATGATAAACGATATTGTTAAGGTTCTTAATTACGCTAAGTGTCTTCTCTATGCGGACGATCTGAAACTCTATGCTGAGGTTGACAGCGAAGAAGATTTTCAACTTATGCAACAAGATATCGATGCCCTGCAGGGGTGGAGTGACAACAATTTGTTGCAATTTAACTTTGATAAGTGTTTCGTCATGACCTTTTCGCGCCGGCGTTCTCCTGTTATGTACAAATATAGGTTGGGGGGTAAAATGATCTCACGTTCAGATTCTATAAAAGATCTGGGGGTGATTTTCGATAAATCACTAACTTTCAATGAGCATATTTTCAAACTTACTAAAGGTTGTTTCAGTCGATTAGGGTTTGTGCTGCGTAATCTGCGTGATTTTCATGACCCCAATGTTATGAAGCTTATGTTTACTAGCCTTATTAGAAGCAAATTGGAGTCTAGTGCATGTGTGTGGAGCCCGCACGAGGCTAAATACAAGCTCATGGTGGAAAAGGTTCAGAAGGCTTTTCTCAGATTTTATTATAAGCGACTATATGGTTATTATCCTTTTTTGTACCCCACTAACTTTTTGTTGGGTTGCCTAGGAATGAACTCTTTGGAAGTCAGAAGGGCATTCGAAGAGATTCGGTGTGCGGTAGGAATATTGCGTGGATCTGTTGATGCGCCCGAGTTGGTGGAGCAGCTCTCCAGATTGTACGTACCAAACAACTATTTGCAGCGGCGTGCGTGCCGTCAACACCGCCTATTCGCACGGCCTATGTGCCGCACGGTAGCTCATGCCCAGTCCCCTCTCTGTCGCATGCATACCGCTCTCAACACCCTCTTAATTGCTTTCCCAGACCTGGATGTGTTTAATGGTGAATTAAAGCCATTTTTGTGTGTTTGCTTAAACTTTTGTGAAAATGTTTAGTTTAGTGCACCGAGAATGTTTAATTTAATTTAATATTATTTAAATGTATTAATATTATTGCTTAAATCTTGTATAATTATGTAATTGGGGCAACCCGTTTAATTATTAAATAAATAAATAAATAAATAAATAGTGATACAGTTATTTTATTTACCATCTATATTTTCAACCTATATTTTTATATAAATGATTTTTGTATTTTTGATTTTATCTACCACTTACGAGTATGACAAACACAGCATTTTATTCTATTTATTTATTTGCAACACAAACAGATAGTTATCAGTACATTTGTAATATTTGAGATTAACAGTTTTGTTTTAGATACTACCCTTAAATAGTGTTGACAGCATGTTCATTATGTAATAGTTGCCACAAACTAATGCTGTTACATGCCACATATCATAAATTCAGAATTATATAATTCCTCTAAAAATATATATATAAATACATTTACATACATATACTCACTTAAACATAAATCAATAGAAATAAAGTTAAAACTAACAATTATCCAGTAAGACCTTAAGCTCTTTCTTAAACAAACTGTGACTATTAAAGATATCTAAGTTGTGTTGATCAAAACTCAATTCATTATATGTGCGACACATTCGGTACAGTGGGGAGTGGAAAGCTCTCTGTGTTTTACATAAGGGTAAGTCAAAAGTGACCTCACACACGTTTACCCTGTCTTGGTATTTGAGTCACCTCCATTAAATCTGTGAACCATTTCACGGCACCAATAAATACGACGGAGTTTTTGGGCCTCGGTCAAATTATGAGGTATCCACCGGGCACAAAGCTTCCTGATACCGATGCCTAAGCTTGCCCGTATCTGTTGATAAGTCAATCTTTGTCAGTCTATCGTTGGTACAATACTTATATTATGCACTATGTCGTCGAAGTAGAAGGCCGTCCCTCACGCAGATTATACGTAAGGTTAGCGACCACGTTTAAAGGCATTAAACAAAAAAAAATGCTCGAGGCGGGAATCGAACCCGTGTCTCCCGATGTCCGGCAGGTTATAGTGCTCCAGTGGCGTAGTAGAAATCGCGTCTGGCCGGACATCAGGAGACGTGGGTTCGATTTCCTCCTGGAGCATATATTTTGTCATCCTTCTTTTTTTATTTGTAATTATTACAATAAAGTAGGCATCAAAAACATTAAAATGTGATTAGAATGCTTATTTTTAAGATGAAAACAAAAATTTCATACAAATTTGCTTTTTGCGTTTTGATATTGAATTAATATAACAACCATTACTTTTTACTTTTAAAATACGAAGCTGCTGTTAAAATTATAGTAAAAACTTTAAATATTTAATAGACAATGCAATAAACTATATGTTCATTTTACATATTTTACGACTGTAAAAAAACGAGGGGAAAAAAACAAATTTGTGCTTAGATTCTGCTGCAAGACGGAAACCTTGAAAATCCGATTGTTTTAAAATCGAGTATAGCTTATTTAATTAGCTTTGTAAAGAGGTATATCACATTTCTGTTCAAAGTAATTCGAAATAAAAGCCGTGTCCTTTATTCTATTTAGTATTTGATTCCATTTTTTTATTACAAATTTTCAATGTTTTTTTTTATTTTATTTTAGATGCGGAAACTGGTGCAACTGGTGATTTTCGTTCTGCTATTTTTGGATTTAGAAGCTGAAGGTATTTCTTAAGTCTTTCTCTTGGCATTACAGTCAATTGTTTTGAGTTATTTAGTATAAAAGTTAGCTAATATTCGTCGTTTAGGTCGTTTGCAAAGAAATTATAGATTTGTATGAACGCAATTCAGAAAACGAATTTTCTATTGATGATTCCACTCATCTTTTTTATGTTTTGTTCGGGTGTGCCGATTGCGCTATACACCTACTTTAAAAGTTTAAATGACTCGGTCACTTCCTAGCGTTGCTAAAACGAATCACGGCCGGCGTTTACAAGCATTTGGTGATATGCACTAATACGAATTTTGTAATATAAAAAGTTCCCTTTCATAATGTAATTTTTAATAGGCACATTGATTAAATTAAAATTGAAGTAAGAAAAAAAATTTTCAAGATACAAATATAACATACAGGTTGGTGCAGTCAATACGACAATAAATTAAATCATGTGCTATAATAGTTCGTAGAAATAGTTTGCCACTTTCAAAAACATTTAAATGCTCGTTCACGTAGACTCGCGGGCGCGGTGGCGGGCGCGTTCACGAAATATCAAACATATGACGTAATATTCAAGTGTTCACGTACAAAACGCACGTGCGGTCTAAGTAGCGGGCAAGCCAGAGGTATCAAACGCGTTCCGAAACGTTTGTGTGTGTTCACGTCGAACTAGCGGCGGAGCGCGCGATTCACCCGCGACGTCAGGTAAGTTCAACCAGTTTGAACTAATCGCTAGCGCAAATCGCCACATCTTCGCGCCCGCACCCGCCACCGCGCCCGCGCGTTCTACGTGAACAAGCACTCATTTGTTAACATGACATTTTGATTTGTATGAAATAATATAACATTGGCAAATGAATAAGATATTTTTGAAAGCGTGAAACCATTTCTATTAACTAATATTATGTCGTATTGACGGCACCACCCTGTATAATGTGAGAAAAATCGGTAACTTCATATGCAAAGTCCTACTAAGAATGGTACTTTTTGTAAAACAGGAAAATGAGACCAAATAAGAAAATAACAGTAATTTATAATTTATTTTCAGTCACCAATTGTGTGTCAGAGGGTCGCAGAGGATTGTGTGTTCCACAAGAAGTATGCCACAGTGATGGTTTGACCGACATAAACGGGAGGTTCGTATTTTTTTTAAACAACTAGATGACAAACAAGCTGACGGCCCACCTGATGGTAAACGGTTACCGCCGCCTATAGACACCTGCACCCGTACCACCATCTTTTATCGCGATCCAGTTAAGGACCTAAACTGAGTAGAATCGTTAATTCGTACTACGACGCTATCTACGACTACGACAGCGATGCAGTTTAGGAACCAATACTGAACCGAGCGGAATATGAATCGCTTATATAAAGATGGTGGTAAGGCCCCTGCAATAACAGGGGAAAATCACTTGATATTGCAGGTGCCTCATCCTGAGGCCTAAGATGAAATGCCGTCCATGCCCAGCCACACAGCGAACTGTTTCACGGCTGAAATAAGAAAGGCGGTGGTACCTACCCAGACGACCCTACATACGGGCCTACAACCTAGTGAATATGTCGTATGTCTTAACTTTAATGGCATGATACCACTTTATAGAGACAGACAAGTCGATAAGCTGACGGTTACCTACTGTCATTTGATATATTCATATATTTAACATAACATTTATATGAAATAATGCAGCCAACGTTAAATTATTTCATAGAAATGTCATGAAATTATCAAATGAATAAGATGTATGTATTTGAAAGATGAAAAACATTCCTTTACACTATGTTCTGTAAATATAGCCCATGTTTTAATTTATTGTCGTATTGGAGGCACCTTTCTGTTTAGAGTCGGTAATAAAGTAGATCTATCAATTTAATTATTATTTGACTTTTTTGAGTTCTGAAGTCTTTGCTTAAGATTACAGGTATTTCAGACATAATTATGTTGTGTTATAATATATGATAATAATAATAATATTCATACACTCACATCTATTATCTAGCATCATTAAGAGCTTGAGTTATGGATACTAGATAAACGGAGAAATAATGATAATAATATCTATGTATATAAATATTAGAAAATATACTAAATAAACATATAAACATCCATGACTCGTAAACAAATGCTCGTACTCATCATACAAACTTGCTCCTACTGGGATTCGAACCCAGGACCTTCCGACCAAGTAGCCTGTATAGCAAGGGGCCAGCTCGGCCAGCCGGTCGTCATAGAATAGACTGCTAACTTATTAAAGTTGTCCAAAAAATACTTGTAGGGTAAGGTGGGGTACATTGTTACAAAAAAATCAAACTAGAATGTAGTGACAAAACTATTGATTTAATTAGCTTGTTTTCGGCATGGATATAAACTGTAACAATATCTATTTAATTGCAATTATTCAAACGTGACCAATATTAGCAACTACTTAAATTAAATTGCACTTTAATTAAATCAGTAGATTGTAACACTTAGCCCCGTATATGGGGTACTCTGTTACAGGGTAAGGGGCACAATGTTACAACATCAAAATAATGGGAAAAGTAACAATAAGAGAAAAAGTAAACATTTATAACAAATATTATTTTTTCGTAATATTCTTTAGGAACGTAAATACATCTATCTGACTTTTGGTCTTTATTGCAAAAGACATCGCCATTGCATTGTTTAGGCGGCAAATGCTGCGTTTTGAAGACTTACACCACTTCCTACCATCAGAATCGCTTCTGACATATCTTTTTACTATGAAGACCGTAATCCGTCTTTAGAAAATAAAGAAATACTACAAAAAGATGTTAATTGGGGCTGACTTTTACAGTGTCACACAGTACCCCGGAGATGCAAACCGAATAAAAAAGTAGATTGAGTCTTTTAAGTTAACAAAGAACTACTTAACCGTAATTTGTCACTACATATACACTAAATACAGAGAAACCATCATCACTTACCTAAATATAATACGTCCAGAAAGAAATTAAAAACTGAAATGATTTTTTCGTCATTTGATCGCACAAAAACCTTTTTTGTTTATTATTTTATAAGCACGGTATAAACTGCGGCATAGGGCCTATGCCATAGGCAGTTGTTTATAGAGGGCTGCTTGCGAGCTTGCTATATGTGTATACTAGCATCATAAAAGTGAAAGACAGAAACGGAGATATGTGCATTGTAACAATGTACCCCATGTAACACTGTGCCCCACCTTACCCTACTCAAATTTCCTTTTTCCTTCCACGTTCGTGTGAACTGAAGAGGAATTTTTAAATTACTGACTTACATTTTTCTGTTGGCAGTAGCCCTCAAAGAAATTGCACCAGCCGTCAGATATTCATTGAGAACCGTAGCGGCTGCGGATGGAGGAACCCTGAAGGTGTCGGCTACCGCTATGTCAACGACTATAATGTTGTCAAATATGGAGAGTTCCCGTGGATGACTGCCGTCTTAAGGTACACATTTATTGTCCTTTCTTGTAGATGAAAGATAAGTATTTTTTATACCATTATGATGGCAATCAAGCTTATATTTAAGGCTCCAACTTAACACCTAGTATCTTCTAAGATATCGCATTTTAGTATGAAATTAAGGCTTAAATGTGCGAATATTTAACCGACTTCAGAAAGGAGGAGGTTTTTAATACTGTCGGTATTTTTTTATGTATGTACACCAACATTTCTGATCCGATTTAACGGGATTCTTTTTTGTTCGATGCGGAATAAGTAGTTGCCATTTAGTTCCTTAAGAATTCCGCGGTCACCCATCTAGATTAAAAATGTGAAAAAAAGTACCTACTTAAATTTTATTTTTATCCATTTGTAATTTTTTTTGTTTTTTTTTTTACATTGTTGGTGTAAAACGTAAATCCAAAATAAGTATTATATCAGTAGCACAAACTTAATTTCCAATTTGTTCTAAGAAAATCACCAGCAATGTAAAAAAAAAAAACAAAAAAAAAATTGACCTGTATAGCAGAGCAAAGAGGATAAAAACCAACATGTTCAACTAAAAGAACAAAATCGTAGAACATAGTGGAATAGAGATTAGGCCGGGCTGAAAATGTCGCGCTGGCCCAGCGACCACTAGTGCTCAAAGCTTCTTTAACGCTATTTTATAGAAGTACATTGGAAACGTAGACGTTCCAAAATTATGGCTGTGCTGAATTGATTCATATCTCGTTTTTTAAGGCCGTGGGGTGCAGCGAGCCTGACGAACGTATGACTCAAAATTAATATCCGCTCTCCCATTCCAGCGTGGAAACATCAGCTGATCGCTCAAGGTCAAACAACGTGTACATCGGGGCCGGTTCCTTGATCCACCGCAGCGTGGTCCTCACTACGGCCCACGTGGTGGCCAAAGCGAGAACCCTCAGGGTGAGAGCTGGAGAATGGGACACCCAGACTGATATGGAGGTGTTTCCGTACCAGGAACGAGATGTCAAAGATGTCGAGACACATGAACATTATGATGGCAGTGAGTATAAGAATATTTAGCTGTCTCATTTTCAGATACTTATACAGTTTTGATTCTTACAGGATTGGTTCCTTCTTCGCCGGATTTCAAGCTGGTGAAATTCTAAGTTCGTCGGATTCCAAACTCGTCGGATTATAAGTTTGTCGCTATACGATCATGTTCGATTTGTTCCTAATGCGATGACAAATTAGAAACTAATTTCATGTGGTGTGGTGTGGTCATTTCAGGTGTTTTCAAAAGATTTTATTTATTTATTTACTACATTTATCATTGAAATCATTAAGAGGGGGGCCTACAGCAAATCACTAATCGTAGATTTGATTATAATCATGTCAGATCAAATTCATGTTCTAAGCTTGTCATCAGTATACATATTTATGTCTTTGACCGTACATAAACCGACAATTTTCTAGTCCAACGAACTTGGAATCCGACGAACTTAGAATCCGACGAGTTTATAATCCGACAAACTTGGAATCCGGCTAAGAAGGAACTAACTGATTTTAACATCAGGCGGCCTGTACGCTTGTACACCAGAGGTATCGCCAATGGTATATTGGGTTTGCAGGGACAATGTCAAAACAATGAATATTTTTGCAGGCACGCTGTTTTACGACATCGCGGTTCTATTTCTCACTACGCCCATGGATTTGGCGCCCAATGTGGGGCTAGCGTGCTTACCGCCGCGGCAGGAGAAGGCTTTCTCTGGCATCAGGTGTTTCGCGTCCGGGTGGGGCAAGGACCAATTCGGGAAGGAAGGACGTTATGAGGTCATACTTAAAAAGGTGTGTTGTTTAGGTACCGTCTCCTCCGACGATCATTTAACTGGAAATCAAATAATATAATTTACACTTTAAAAATGTTGACATCTGGTAACTCATCAATGGAATTCTCGCTTTCTCTTCATGTTTTTAAGGTGAGCATTCCATTGCTTTTGTACTAGCAGCAGAAGAGCAAAGAGAAGCGAGTTTGTACTTAGTTCTTTGTCGCTGGGCTATGTGTGAGTGAGACGATAACTTACACAAAGCGTTACCCTATCTTGCTGATATGCAAATCCATGGTTTTTCTTTTTCTTATTAATAACAATAATATATTCATACACTCACACCTATTTTCTAGCCCAAAGTAAGCGTCTTAAGAGCTTGTGTTATGGATAATTTATAACGGATTAAAAATGATAATAATATGTACCAGATAAATACTAGAAATATACTAAATAAACATATAAACATCCATGACTCGTAAAAAAATGCTCGTACTCATCATACAAATATTTGCTCCTACCGGGATTCGCACCCGGGACCTCATGGCCGTGTACTACAAAGGGGTACAGACTCGGCCAGCTGGTCGCATGGCTTTGTTATTTACCATAAGATATATTTTGCAGGTGGAAGTCCAAGTGGTACAACATAGTACGTGTGAGAACACGCTTCGTACGACTCGTTTGGGACGCCTGTTTAAGCTACACTCCACGTTCATGTGTGCCGGCGGCGAGCCCGGCAAAGATACCTGCAAGGGAGATGGAGGCTCCCCACTAGTGTGCCCTATGGAGGTAATGTTAAACACACAGGGTTAGAGCTCAAAGTAAATAAAGATTCAGAACACTCCAAACAACAATCGTAAACTCAGAAAAAACAAAGTTTTGCGATGAACGCTAAAATTAATTTGTGGAGTCGCTTAAGATCCTGGAGAATCGAATCGAAACGATTTGGTCCCGTAAAATTCGTCGTTCGTGAAATTTTTATTGGTCCGATCCGGCATCAACCACGGCGAAAGTTGCTTCGTTTTCATAATCGAAACCAAAGCTGTCAAACCACTGCACCGGCGAGCTCTTCATTCAGTACACATTATAATTTTAGCAGAAGTCAACTAAATGTCACCAAAGTGACATAAACGCCATTATGAATATTTGGCTATGATGCAGTTTTTTTTTATAAAAAATATTTGACTCAAGTGTAGTTTACATAATTATAAATGGTTAGCAAAATATTTAGTCCCGTCCGTCGTATTCGTTCACTCCATGACGTCGAGGTCACAATCACAAGTATCAGCAGACACATTATGTCACCACATCACATACATTCTGGGGCATTCATATACATGAGACAATTGGGATGTTGCCTAAGTTTGAATTTGGCGCTATTTTTCACAAATTCGGAAAATATACGCTACTGTTACTCATAAAAACAATTCACACTTAAAAGAAATGGAATATTGTTGAAGTTGTACTGTTTTGAAAATTAAAAAATAGGTCATAATTTTTTTTCAAAATTTATCATAAATGTTTATGATATTAGATTGCTGACATCAATTAAAACAACTTTTATAATGACAACTATCAATAAAAACCTACTTAATACATAGTTACTATCAATTTTGTCCGTATGCCCATACATTTCTTAGTAATATGGGAACATGTGACGTCACCTGTTCCGTTGATTTGCTATGAAGCGTTTTTGGACGATGCGCCGCAACACATCAAACATACCACTATATCTGTGAAACTATTGATCTTAGACATACTATTTCTTTTGCAATATTTCTTTATGAGTAATAAACTTCTCATTTATGAAATAAAAAAAAGTTGTCAACTACCCTATTTTAAAACTACCCCCATATCTTACTACTCCCTTTGTATCCAGTTCCAGAACAACCGCTACATTCAATACGGCATGGTGGCGTGGGGTATCGGCTGCGGCGAAGACGGCATCCCAGGAGTCTACGTCGATGTGGGGGTTTTGCGCGACTGGATTGACGACAAAGTGGCGAGCCGGGGGTACGAGCCCAGCGACTACTCGCGATACTGAGTATATAATAAGGATCAAGTATATTGATACGATCAAGTATATTTAATCGATCAAGTATATTTATACGATCAAGTATATTTATATGATCAAGTATATTTATACGATCAAGTATATTTAATTTTATACGATCAAGTATATTTATACGATCAAGTATATTTATACTTGATCTTTATTATCTAATGAGTAGAGTCTCTCCTAATGGACCCCTGACATCAGGATTTTCAATCTTTGTGTCCTCTAGGCCGGGAAGATGTGAGATCTTACCTTCATGTACACCATTACTAGATTTATCTGTTATTATAATAAGGATAGTATATATGTCTATACATATATTTTAACATATATCTACTAGATATAACAATAAAAAAAATTATATTTGATGTACTTGCATTATGTACCTAAAGAAGTATCTTATCAATCACTCTTGTCACTATCCACTCTTTTCGGATCTGCTTAGGTTTTATACCTACTGGTCGCTCTCCTACTATATAGACGCATACGCATCTTCTTCATTACCGAGGTGGTGGAATGATGGAGACCTGATGACCAGGTCGTGGCAAAATGCGATTAGGGAAAAAATCCTACCGATGAAAAATGCGTTCGAGGCACCCATCTACCAAAACTTTTGACGGATGTTTCGCACACCATTACCGCAACTGTCTAATATGAAAGCTCCCCAATGGCTGAAAATTGAACAACTATTCCTGCTACATCTCAAACAATATGATAATGGCTGTCCTTTTCACATAAATTTGTCTGAACAATATGCGTTGCTCTAAGATAATGAGATAGAATAAGGTTAATGTAATAAAATAATGTCGAGCTAACCTTTGATGTTTAATTAAATCTTTTATATTCTTAAGTTTTGATTTTAACATGATTATAAAAGATTGAAAAATAACTTAGTAATTAAAATTTAAAACTAGACAAAAATTTCACGTCCTGAGGCGGGAATAGAACCCGCGACCTTTCGCAATCCTATCCTATCCTTTTCGCAAACAAATCGTTTATTTTAACCTATAATAAATAACCAGACATATCTATCTAGGTCGTAATTATACGAAAGGTCAGTAAATTAAACTTAGAGAATCATTATGGTGAATTGAGAATCTGGTAAACAGCTCCTGAGGGCGTCTATTATTCAGGGTGGTGCCGTCAATACAACAATAAATTAAAACATAGGCTATATTAGTTCACAGAAATGGTTTGCCACTTTCGAAAACATCTAAATCGTTTGATAATTTCATGACATTTCTATAAAACGATGCAGCCGATGTTATAGTATTTCATACAAATGTCATGAAATTATCAAATTAACAAGATTGTTTTGAAAGTAGCAAACCATTTCTATGAACTAATGTAGCCCAGGTTACAATTTATTGTCGTATTGACGGCACCACCCTGTATAATAAGCCGGTGTGTTTAAACCAAAGACTTGTATTATGATGTACAGACGATAGCACGACAAGTGTAACAGTCGCACCACGAAACCCGCCTCTATTACGAACGCAATAAGGACGGTCTCAAGGTCCACTGTAAGATTGCACAATCTTAATTTATACACGTGTATTTAGGTACTAAAGGACAAAATAAAATGTTCATAAGTGTCTTTAGAAAAATCGGAATTAAAAGACTGGAATCATCAACAATGAGATCTAATTAGTAACACAACATAACATTAAATAAGACTTTAGCTCACTTATACGATACCGCCCCGGCACAGCATGCGTACGAACATTAAAAAATAGGCTTAAAGTCCTGTACCGTAGATACAAATAACAGTGCAAAACAGCTAACAGCCCCCTTATTCTCAACTGTCGGATCACGGATTCGATTCTAAAAGTCACATGCCGTCTCGCTTTGACGCATAGCGATAAAAAGTAACAGGTATAGAGTTTCCGAAATTCGAATATTTTCCGACAGTTGAGAATAAGGGGGCAGGAGTGGCACCGGCGCTACAGATTAATAATAGTAGCGCAGACTTGTCTTTGCTGTGTCAGAGCAGTGGTGTGGCGGTGCAGTGCAGGTGAGTTAAGACCTTAAATCGGCAATACGACTTAACTTATGTCGATCACTTTTCTCTTTTCATAAGCAGCTAGAGACTGGACAGGCTCCTGGCTTCAGGTGTGGCCAAGAGTTGGATCGCGGCGGTTAATCTGTCCCGCCACACCCAGGGAAAACGATATTCTTCGTCGCTCTCTGCTACTTCTGTTTGCAAAAATGTTATAGTAGTCAGGTTTGTTTTCAACTATATAAAAAGCAGCTTGACCGTCACTTAAAGACGTCTGCGATAACAAGGAAAAGATCATTTGGTATTGCAGGTGCGTTGTCATCCTGAGATCTAAGTTGAAATGCCTTCCATGCCCAGTAATTACGATAGATACCTAGCCAATACGAAACACAGGGAACTGCTTTATGACCGAAATAGGAAAGGCGGTGGTTACCTACCCAGGGCACCTTATAATACGGGTTTACCACCTAGTTATTTTTACCTATATGCAGCTGAAGACTCATGACATATCAAATACAAATGCAATGCATATAATCAATTTTTTTATTTTATTTCAAATGGGTTCCTCTTACTCCGAGAGAACTTAATAAGGGGTGGATGATGTAGCGAGCTTACTCAGAAGGTGTCTATTTAATCCAGCTTTGAAGGGATTCAGGTTATATGCGGTAGGGAACCTCGAAGCCGGCAGAGCATTCCACTCCCTGGCCGTGCGCATTATAAAACATGACGAAAAGAGCTTAGTTCGTATGTTTGGTATATCAACCAGGTGTGCTGATAGCTCGCCGAACGTTTAGTAGTCCTCTGGTGAAATGGGCTTGGCGGAATTAGCTCATGAAACTCGTGAGCACACTGTCCGAAGTACAACCTGTAAAAGACCGCCAAGCACGCAACCTTACGGTAATCGTCTTAACTATAAAGCTTAGTCTTCATCAACCTTACGTCGCCAATAAGTCTTTTAGGTCTGCGTTCCACCAAATCCAAAGTGGCAAGTTGGTATTTGGCAGAGCCGTCCCACACGTGAGAACCATACTCCATGCATGGTCGGACTTATAAAGGGTTTGAAGATGTCCAGTGGTGAAGTACTGCTTCACCTTATTAAGGATGCCCAGTTTCTTGGCCGCAATTTGGGCTTTGGACTCAATTTTAACACCGAAGATGAGGTTAGACATCAACTCCATACTCCATTCCAAGAAGCTCCAAATGGTCGGTAATTGGAACGGATGTCTTACTGCTTAAATGTCATATTTTGTTAAGAGCGTCTATAGGTTACGATAATAACGCGTGTCTAGAGGCTAAGGTGCTAGGAGCGATAACAACGCGTGACTAGTGCCAAGGGTGCTACGAGCGTCTGTATAGGCTACGGTGGCAACTCGTGAGTAGTGCTCAAGGTGCTACGAGCGTCTATATAGGCTACGGTGGCAACTCGTGAGTAGTGCTCAAGGTGCTACGAGCGTCTATAGCCTACGGTGACAATGGCCCTAATTTTGGAGAACACATGCTGAGTTGAAATTTAAGTTCAGTGCATTTCTTTCTCTCAAAATGACTACGAAACGGATGGCTTTCATATGATTTGACATTTAGAAACGCGCGTTCAATTATCGACCTTATTGAACGTGATAAAATGCAGTGTTTAGAAGGCACCTCCGAACATGCCGTCTAAAATTGTCTATGGTTCCTTTGAAATGTCTAAATTTAGTTGACAGCTCTAAACAAATTCTTGCTATCTTTTTTCTGTTACGTATTGCGATACTGTTCTTAAATTTAAACTTAGAGTGTCTTCAGAATCAGGCCCAATGCGTGAATAGTGCCTAAAGTGCTACTAGCGTTTGTAGGCTACGGTGACAACGCGTGAGTAGTGCCCAAGGTGCTACGAGCGTCTATAGGCTAAGGTCACAACACAACACGTGAGTAGTGCTCAAGGTGCTACAAGCGGCCATAGGCGTCGGTAACCGCTTGCCATTAGGAGGGCTATACGCCGAATTATTTATTCAAACTTCCGCGCTTCAAGCAACACAATGACAAGCAAATATTATATAGCTTATCGTTTCAAAATGGCACATAATATGACCTGATGGTCTTACTCTTTAAACTTTTCTAAAAAACTTAGTTTTACTAACCTGTTCTCTGCCTAACACCCTTATTAGGCGCAGTATACGGTTCAAATGATTGTAACACATGCTTCTCACCAGGCATGTGGCCCAGAGTGTATATCAACTCGTTGAACCGTTTCATTGTGATAATTTTTGTTACTTTTGGCGAAGTGACGCTAGCGAGTAACATTGTAGGCCTGTAAATAAGTTCCGATTAATCTTAGTCCGTTATGTCTAGCGGCATTAACACACAAAAGAAAATCTATTGTCTAATAACTACTCTACGAGATAAAATGAGGGCATCCGTATCAGATTCAAAATACATTTATTATAATTATAACGAGGTCAATAAATAACGCTTTTAGTTGAATCAGCATGGTAGCATGCACCTTGTGCACGTCTGTACTCGCACGCAGCTCACGCACGAATGCCTTGTGAATACTGAGTTCGAGCTGCGCCGGCACACGCTTAACTGCAGAGGATTACAAAAATAAAATTTTGAAATTTGAAACGGTACAAGTTGAAGAAACATAATGAAGAGGACCAGTGATCTTGTGAAGAATTAGTTTCATCATCATCACCAGCCTATATAAGTCCCACTGCTGGGCACAGGCCTTCCTACATGGGAGAAACATATGAGGAGTTTGCGCCATAACACCACCACGTTGGCCCAATGCGGGGGTTATAGCAGTTGCAGTAACAATCACGACCAATGACGTGCCTTCCAAAGCACGGAGGAGCTCGAGACGACAATCATTGATTGACCCATCCCGGGATCAACCACGGCGTAAATTGCTTTGTTTTCGTATCGAAACCAGAGCGCTCAAACCACTACGCCACCGAGCTCCTCGATAAATTGTTTGGTGTACACCAATTCCTGCGTAAAAAATAAGCATTTCCTAATTTTCCATGGGGAGGACTATGCCCAGCTGTGGGCGTCTTCCGGCTTATAAGGTGTTGGTTGATGATGAAGATTTCGTAATTTGTAAAGTAACCTTAAACAACAAGACAATATATCTTCTATCGTTAAGACATCAGCGTGCTGGGAAGGATAAACCGATAAATATCGTATAGCTGTTGCAAGCAATTCGTCCTATTACAACGATTGTTGTTATTGATTGTTTATTGTTAATTCCGAAGGCAAATTATAAATCGCCTCGTCGTTCTGTAATCTGCCCACTGTGTTTGACTTAAACAGAAAACATTTACCCCCGTATTCATAAAAACAAGTGAAGTTATGAGAGGCTTATAAAGTGTTTTGTTTCTCTCACTCGTATGAGAAAGGAAAAAGATAAAACATATTTTAGCAGTGTTTTATCTAAAATAGGTTTATTGAGCGTTTATGAATATGGGAGTTAGGTTACAAGTGGTCATCTAAAAATAGCCGTAAGCCTCAGAGGAAACTTAAAACCTTTGATTATTTATATTGTAGTCAAACCCTTGAACCTACCAATCAAACACACGGTTCTACAAAATTCAACGATCGGCTTTCGACACATTGATACAAATTGATTGCTAGATTCGACAATTTGTAACTTACAACCTTACAACTGATTAGGTACGTTTCTGTAAGACGCCATTAGTAAACGGAAGAATAATACAATGACCTGTGACATAACCATAAACTTACTGGATTTAACTAGACAAGAAGCTGATGAAATTTTGTCATGAGATTTCAACCCTTAGCTATTACACTTTTGCCCAATAATATATTAATAAACACTTACCTACGCGTTTCTGCGGTAAAAGAAATTTTAAAATTTAACGTCCACTTTTACTGAGTTGACATTAATTTATGACAGTAGGTACTCTTTTTGTTGTTTTTCAGTTTCTTCTATTACAGAGAAGGCAAGGGGAACTATATTAATGGACCATGCAGCCATGTCTAAAGTATTTTCTTAATTTATGCAAATATTGCATTGGAATTGTTAGAGGTTGTATAGGCTAGGCAAACTCCTTTTACTTTTAATTTAAGTTTTTAGTTCTATGTCAATTATTATATTGTTTTTTGATTACTTTTTGTCTGTTCCGTGTGTGTCACAATATATATTTTTACAACTGAATTTCTAAAGAATTTCATTAATTCTATCAGGTTATGGGCCTTTAATTAGAATTTCAAGTTATCAAGTAAAAAATTATAACAGTTTTATCGAATTCCCGATTTATTTATTTACAATGAATAATAGTGATGTGCAACTGCCGCCGACTATTCCAGTTAGTCCGTCGTCGTCGACATCAGGTGTGTTCAATCCAATTTATATGAGTAGTTTTGGACCACATGTAGATAAATTAAATGGAAAAGATAATTACGGAAATTGGAAATTCCAAATGAAACTTTTGCTTATAGAGCAAAGATTATGGAATGTTGTAAGTGATCCACCTATAGCTTTAGATCCATTACTTGACCAAAGCGCCTACGCTAAAATATGTTTAGCGGTGAAGCCGATTTGTTATCCACACGTCAAAAACTGTAAAACTGCAGCTGAAGCGTGGAATAATTTGCAAAAGGCCTATGGGCATTCAGGGATAAGTCGTCGATTGCAATTAAAACGTAAACTTACCCAGACTAAGTTGGTCAATTATGATTCTATGGATAGTTATATTGGTACCATTCTTTCCGTTACACAAGAATTAGCCGATTTAGGTTGTCCCATTGATGACGAAGAGACTGCTGAATGGATATTGTTAGGTCTGTCTGAAGACTATGACCCATTGATTATGGCAATCCAGGGTACTCAAACTAAACTTACCGTTGACTTTGTAAAAGAAAAGCTGTTAAGAGGAGAATTTAAAAAATCTGAGCTTTCTTCAGCAACAATTTTAGATTCTGAAAAGGCCTTAGCGTCTACTTCTACTTCTAAAGGGAAATTTGTACCTGTTTGTCACAATTGTAATAAACAAGGACACATTAGACCAAAATGCCCTAAACTCAGAAATGAGAAAAAGAAGAATAAGAAGAATGAGTGTAGTGTTGTTCTAGAAGACGATAGTGTTCTCCATACTGCTTTATTTAATAATGTTGATAATGATTGCAGTTGGGTAATTGATTCAGGCTGTTCAAATCATATGTCAAATCGTAAAAGTTGGTTTACTAGTTTTAATGACAATAAGTCTGTAGATATAACAGTTGCCAATAAAAGTAAAATATTTAGTCAAGGTGTAGGTGATGTTAGTGTCAATATTAAAGACAGTACTATTAAGAGTGTTACAGATGTTATGTATGTACCGGAATTGGTCACTAATTTGCTTTCTGTTCATCAAATTACTAAAAAGGGATACACAGTAGTCTTTGATGAAAATAGCTGTCGTGCTTATAAGAACTGTAAGGTTACTGGTTCTTGTGGCTTTGTAGCCAAAAATATTAACGGTATTTATAGGATACATTCTACGAATGCGGTTCAGTCGTCGAATAAAAATGTAGCTTTTATAGCTAAAAGTGACCTCCAGCTATGGCATCGTCGTCTTGGTCACCTTAATGTTAGGGACATGACTCTACTTAGGGATGGTCTAGTTACAGGTGTAAACTTTAAGAAAAATGAATTGTCATGCATTCCTTGTATTGAAGGGAAACATAAAATGACATCCTTTCCTAAAGTTTCAGAGAATCGAGCCTCTTGCAAACTTGATTTAATACATTCGGATTTATGTGGACCTTTACCCGTGCCGAGTTTTTGCGGATATCGTTATTTTATTACGTTTACGGATGATTATACACGCGAATCCTTTGTATATTTTTTGAAACGTAAGGATGCAAAAAATGTTTTAGATACTTTTATTAAATTTAAACAATTGGTTGAAAACCAAACGAATCTTAAAATAAAAAGATTTAGGTCTGATAACGGAACTGAATATTGCAACAAATTATTTTCAAGTTATTTAATTAGATCCGGAATTATTCATGAAACCACCATTCCCTATTCACCTCAACAAAATGGTGTTAGTGAAAGGCTTAATAGGACTCTAATGGAAAAAGCGAGAACCATGATTCATGATTCTGGTATCGGTAAGAATTTTTGGGCGGAAGCAATTAATACTGCCGTATATTTAAAAAACCGATCTCCCACTGTTGCTGTTCGTGGAGCCGCACCACATGAACTTTGGACTGAGTCGAAAGTAGACTTAAGTCACCTTCGTGTTTTTGGTTGTAGGGCATATGCTTTGACTCCCGAGCAAGTGCGTTCGAAATTAGATGCCAAAGCCAAAGGTTACATTATGGTAGGATATTGTGGTCATTCCGATGGATATCGTCTAGCTGACCCAGATACTGGGAAAATTATAAGAGCTAGATCTGTTGTTTTTCTTGAGAATACTATGTATTCTTCTTCAAAAGATAATATCTCTAATACTTTCAATTCTAGAGACACAAATATTATTGAAAATGTTTATAGGTACGATGCACCAAATATAATTGTGCCAAATGACTCTGACCAATGTGTCGATAATAGCTGTGAAATACCTGTTCAACACCATGATGTAGTTGATGATACTCATGAACCTATTATTGTTAATGAGACAGTTTCTCCAACGTCCAATAATTTTGATAATGATACTGTTGTCGAAGAGGAGACATTAGTCAATAATAATAGACCTACTCGTGAGCGTCGGGTTCCAGCATGGTTCGATGATTATGTGATGAATTATTTCACACATCAAGCACTTATGTGTCGTAATGAACCAAAAACTTATCATCAAGCAATCAATTCCGAGAATGCCACAGAATGGCTTACGGCAATGAAAGATGAATATAATTCTCTTAGGTCTCACAATGTTTGGACATTAGTTGATAGACCCAGGAATACAAATGTGATCAAATGCAAATGGGTATTCAAGGAGAAAACAGATGCTGATGGAAACCTTTCCAAATATAAAGCGAGATTAGTTGCAAAGGGTTTCACGCAACGTTATGGTGTCGACTATGAGGAAACATTTGCTCCTGTAGTGAGGCATAGTACTCTGAGAACGTTATTTGCTATTGGTGTTGAGTTTGATATGGACATCGAACACATTGATGTTACTACTGCTTTCCTTAATGGAGACCTCCGCGAAACCATTTTTATGGAGCAACCAGATGGTTTTAAGATTGAGGGGCAGGACAAAGTTTGCTTATTGAAGAAAAGTCTTTATGGCCTTAAACAGGCAAGTCGCGCCTGGAACGAAAAAGTTCACAATGTTCTTATTGGTAATGGATTCACACAATTAAAATGTGAGAGGTGTGTTTATCAGAAGGATTTTGGCAAGGACAAAGTGATCATTGCGCTTTATGTCGATGATTTTTTCGTTTTTAGTAATAGTATAAAAGGCAAGAAAGAACTTTACGATTCATTAAGCAAAAATTTTAAAATTAAATTACTAGGACCTGTTAAGCAAGCATTAGGCATTAAAATAGATAGGGATAGACCCAATGGCACATTGAAAATGTCACAAACTGTTTATGTACAAAACTTATTACAGAAATTTGGGATGAATGAATGTAAGCCTATTTCTACTCCGATGGAGGTGAATTTTAATTTAGAAAAGGCTTCAGAGTGTGACAATAAACTTCCTTATCAGGAATTAATCGGTAGTCTTATGTACCTAGCTGTTAGTACACGTCCGGACATTGCTTTCGCTTGCAGCAAACTGAGCCAGTATAACACATGTTTCAATGAGAAACATTGGGTAGCTGCAAAACGAGTATTACGTTATTTGCAAGGTACGAAAGAGTTTGGGCTTAATTTTAAACACAAAGGACCTCATAAGATACATATCTTGTGTGACGCTGATTGGGCCGGAGATGTAACAGATAGGCGTTCATATTCTGGCGTACTGACCTTATTAGGGGATTCTCTATTAAACTGGGGAGCCAAAAAGCAAAATGTTGTAGCGCTGTCTTCAACTGAAGCGGAATTCTATAGTTTAGGTTCTGCAGTTAGAGAAGCCAAATTCATTAGAAATTTCTTAAGTGAGTTAAAATTTGGCATAAATCCACAAGAGCCAGTAGCTGTGTACAACGACAATCAGAGTACACACAAACTTATAATAAATGAGTCGTTTAAACGGACCAAGCACATTGACGTGCTTTATCACTTCATTTGCGAGTCTGTGAATGCAGGTATCATTAAAGTACTGTACAGACCCTCAGCTGAGTTAGCAGCAGATGTGTTAACTAAAGCACTCACTAAAGAGAAGCATCAATATTTTGTAAAAAGCTTAAATGTATTTTGATGGTAATGGCGGTAGCTTTAGTATTTGAGTTTGTCATTCATTAAACTGGTGTCACTGGAGTTGCTAGTGCCTACACAAAGGGGCAGTGTTAGAGGTTGTATAGGCTAGGCAAACTCCTTTTACTTTTAATTTAAGTTTTTAGTTCTATGTCAATTATTATATTGTTTTTTGATTACTTTTTGTCTGTTCCGTGTGTGTCACAATATATATTTTTACAACTGAATTTCTAAAGAATTTCATTAATTCTATCAGGAATGCTGGTGTAACACATTTTAATGCATCTTGGGAGAGTTTGGCGCCAAATGATGACAGCCTCCATGATGCTACTTTGATGAGGTGGATAACCACAATGAGAATCACGCATTTCACACTATAGTCACTTTTTTTATTTGGTTTAAAAAGAGATAATTTACGCAGAAGTTTATGTCTTAAGTGTTTTTTTTTTATATAAATTTGACACATAAAGGAGATGGTAAAGTTTTGGACCAGCTCATTAGCACCCTTTCAGATTGTAGACAGTAATGTACTGAAACATGGTTTCCATAAAATAAAGCAAAACTCTTTTAGTTTTATTGCAAAAACAACGAAATAAAATAAGTGTTGTATAAAATGGCAAAAGTGTCCAAAAGTTTTCATAGCCCGCAATAACGCTGTTAAAAAGTTGTCTTTAATGTCTTAATGACATCATTTATTAAATTGACATTTCGTGTTTTCAATCGTGAATGTTTTTGGGTGCGATTGAGGTGTTTTATTGTTTTTCAAAATTGTTTGACCCTGCCTGACTATGAAGAAATAAATACTTTAGTATTCAACTTAAAGTCGTTAAAAAAAAAATTGTATTCTGACATTGACATTTTGTTTTCTACAAAATGGCGACCAATGTGACTTTTTTCAGCAAATTCTAATATTTTTTGACGCTTCTATCAGATTTATGGAAATGCTAAAGTGATATGGATAACATTTACATGATTGATTTTAGGCGTTTTCAAAGCCTACTTTATTGTAAAAATAAAAATAAAGAAAGAACAGGATGAAAAACTCATGTGCTGGCCCAATTCCCATTGTAACTTTTACTATCTCTTTTCGGAACCGTGATCTACTTAATAGTTTTCTCCGTTCCAGGGTCCAGGACACAACGTCGAAAGACGAACCCAATAATTAAATAACATAATAATATGACACACACACAACATCCATCGACGATTGACATTGAGGGTTGTTGTTAGACCTGTGTCGATCGATCATTTCCCGCGACCCGGGTCGATCACGACCTGTTAGGTTGGTGATCGACTCACAATGATCCGATCAAATGATCGATCGCGAGTCTCAAGTGTTTTCGAGCCGCACAACACATGATTCGGTTCTCTATGCTCACGGGTCGTGGATCACGCACGTCACGGGTCGCAACGTGGGTCTCGGGTCTTTTGGGTACTGTGTACGATTCGTGTCGCGCGCGCGTTGTTATAGCGTTATATAATAAACACGTAATTATGTTTCGAGGTTATAAATAATAGTATATTTAAGTATTTTAAAAATAATATCAATATTTTTTATAAAGTATTTTATAAAAAATAAAATTTGTTCGTTTTGTGTTATTAATTCAAATTCTTAATCACGATGATTAGATTTTATCACTGTGTAAATAAAAAAATTTAGTCTTTCGAAACAAAGTAAGTGATCGAGTTAAGCGCGTAAACATCGATCTCAGTGATCGAATCTTTTTGTGGCTCGCGACCAGATCACTCCTGAATGAATAGTGATCCAATCAAAGTGATCCGATCAATCACGATCGACTCAGGTCTAGTTGTTGTCGGCTGACTATGAAATCGACAGGTTGTGCGCATCCACAGCCATCTGACAGCATCCATTTTGTTTTATCGGGCCGGCGACCACGTTTTCTTCGGAAAACGAATTCGTCTTGCCCAATCACCGTACAACGTTGCCGCAAGTTATTTGCAGATTTATTTTACTTGACATTGGCAAAATTCGTAATAACGAGAGGCCATTACATAAAGAAGAAGAAGATTGACTTTGAGCTTTCTTGCATGCTAAAACGTCAACAATTGGATCATACCTCAGAACAATAACTAAAGCATTATTACTAAAGCAATATATGCTAGAATCACGTATTAATGCCGTAGTGCCACATATTACAGATGTTTTTTTTTGTCATATTGTAAAATGTTATGAGTTGCTATGAAGAACCACACACACATGTACCAATATTCCACACTGTGACACAACAGTGCTAGGCGGGTGTCAGGACTGTGTGTCACGTCGAGAAACGAAGTGTCGCATTACAAAATATAAAAAGTGCATTATTTTGCACATCGTAGCTAAACGGTCTTCATAAAATGTAAGGTATGATCATGACTGTGTCAATTTAATGGAATTCATGACTCCCGTTTGTGGACGTTCTGTAACGTGTTAAGAAGTCCATTTCTATTCCTCTCTGTCTTGCTTGAGCGACACATAGTTTACGAGGCATCGCGTTAGAGTAAAGTTAATCTCAATTGATCGTAAACAACGCAATAATTTCATAATTGGTCACTAACGAACACACTATCTAACTTTTACCAAGTAATTGGTACTTCATTCGTTTCGAATCTAACGAACCGGAATCACGTAAGACGATGTTTGGGATTGGGGTCATATTGGTGAGCCTTTTATTGAAAAACTTAATTTTAAACTTAGCCTCAGATAGACTTCAAATCAGAAAAGGCAAATTTAATACCCACTCATCTTCTTCAAAAAATTTTCTGAGTTGGCGCTTCACTTTCTATTGTTTTCGGAAACAGCCAAGTACTGAGTGTGGTACTCCAACCAGAAGCATGGAACGAGGATAACTCTACCACTAATTAATATAGTATACACGAATCGTTCAATCACGAGTCTTTGGCTATTTTTTCTCTTTTCCAAGTAATTATGACAAAGAATTCTTAAAATCGAAACTTCGAGGCCATTTTGATTCTGGCGCTTACCGACCGTTGCCGCACTCGCTTCGGTTTGAGAGTCCCGAACATGTTTCCGAAAACCATCTTATCAACTAATAGATCCCATAGATTTTTTTCACTTTTATAATTTTCATCGAATGAACTGTATACCCAATGCACGGTTGACCAAAAAAGAAAAAAAAAACACGAAATCTAAGATTTCTAACCTACCACGGCCGTGTCGGGCTTCCACGCACAGCTCTGTCTGATCTCGTTTAAGTACCTACCTAGATTTCATGGTTATTTTGTTTTTCTAATTTTGTCAAACGTGCATTGGTCTACAGTTCATTCGATGAAAATTATTAGAGTGTAAAAAATCTATGGGATCTATAAGTTGGTAAAATGGTTTTCTGAAATATGAATGTCATCTTTGGCTTGACGCGGCTGATTCATCCGCTCGTCACTTCGCTACTAGACACCATTAATGGCATATAGATCCGTAACTTCGATTACTACTGACTACCTGAATAATTTATTGGAGTTAAATTAAATAGAAAACAAAAGCACCCAAACTTAAATCTATTTGTCTATTAACTAACCCTTACGACGAAACAAGTCAGATATCTGCCATCATGTTATGATTCTATTTATTTTAATTGATATGAATGCATCTGTATTTAATTCAAGGGCAATATCTTAAAATGGTTATGTCGCAGACGTCTGCTTAAATTAGCGGCTTAACTGAATGCCTAGCCCGTTGATTGAAACGTAAGTTACGCCGGCATCCAATCAAACGGCTGAGTACAGCTAGCCAAGTCATTGAGCGCAACGTTCAACCAGATGTATGAACGTCATGTCAGCCGTCTGGTTTAAATAAGCCATTCAATTGGACGCCTAGGCAGGTCGCTTAAACCGAAGAGCTTGAGACTGTTTCAGTGATTGGTAGGTTGATGGTTATTTTTTATGACTACTATCATATAACTAAAACGATAAAACAACCTTGAACCTACCTACCAATCAAACCAAATCTCTTCAGTACAGTCGACAGCACGTCAAGCGTAACAGTTTGACCTTGAGACCGCCCTTAGTGTGCTCGTAATAGAGGCGGCTTTCGTAGTGCAACTGTTACACTTGATGTGCTGTCGTGTGTACAAGACGATCCATTCAATACGCCAAGTCGTTAAAAGTCGGCCAAGGCAATCAATTGGATGCCGGCCTTTAATCAACGGGCTAGGCATCCAGTTAACACAGTCCGACAGTTACATCATATATGGCTTAGCTTCAGTATTTATAAATAACAAACACTGTTTTCAGGTGTTATATTTCATGTCTGCCGCGAACTCCGACCCCACATCAAGTTACGCGTTTAATTATCCAAACGTAAGTTACACCAAATAATAATTTACAAAAACAGAAAATTCCTTCGCACTCTATACGATATCACTCTTGTAAAGCAATAAAATAAATATTCTTCTTCATTGTAACAATTACAAATAAATAAAAACGATGAAAAAATATATGCTCCAGGCGGGAATCGAACCCGCTTTTCCTGATGTCCGGCCAGACGCGATTACCACTAATTTCTTCACTGCTTTCTATCCTTCCTCTTTATGTTTTCATAGCAACGTTTGATCTCACCAATTGTTGAGGATAGCACCCTTTAATGATCCAGAAGAACACTTTTTCAAGTATTTGTATATTGTTACAATAATGTAAGTGTTTCAAGGCATCAAAAGCATTAAAATGTGATATTAAGTAACCTAAGACAGGAATAGGGAATTTCAACCTAATAACGCCACGTAATGCGCTATAGCGCAGGCGCCTAGTCTTTGAAAGTTCTTCAAAGAGTACATTTTAAAAAAATGATAAATCTTTGGTAGGGTATTCTGAGGACGCCAGCACCAAAACGTTCCGTTGCGCACAATTTGTGTTGCGCGAAACATTTAAACGGCCACCAATTAGCTTTTTTTCGGAACATTTCTATCGTTGATTTCTTTGCTTATAATTATATTACTTATTTATTTAGTTTAAATTACATAAAATAGTAAAATAAAAACTTTCTCAATTGAGTAAATTATATCCATCGGTTTTTGACAGCATCTAGAAACAAATACGTTATAACTAGTTACTATGGGAACCATCTACGCTAACGTATTTTCCGCTGTTTCAACAAACATTTATGGCGTTTTTTGAAAAGTTGCATAGCAATCGTCCGACAGCGGCGGTAAATATGTTCCCAAAGATGGTTGCCATAATATCGTCTTTATTACTAAATGCTGTCAAAAACCGATTGATATATTTACCTAATCAATTTAGAAAGTTTTATTTTATTAATTTATGTAATTTAAACTTAATCAATATGTTATTTAAATTTAATAAAAGACATCAACGTATGTTCCGAAAAAAAAGCTAATTGGAACAAAACGTTTCAGTTTTGTTTTGGTAAATTCGTTGTAAATTAGCGCGATTAGAGCCGATAGTTTTAACGTTTTAACGAATACAATAAACAGTCTGCTTTTACCGTTATTTCAGATCAAAGATAACATTTACGAGCAGCCCGTCAACTTGATGTCGCCTAAAATGCCGCATGAAAAGGTTCGTAACATAATTTTATAAGATAAATTCAAATATTAGCACGTGTTTCCTCCTTCCTATGACTTGGGTTCCGTCAAAGAGGCGTGAAAAAGCATTGGATGCCAGCGTTTGATTAACGGCCACGGTATCTGTTTAACCTGTTAATTTTACCTAAACCAAATTTAACCAGATGGCTGCGACACATATACAGGGTGGTGCTGTCAATACGACAATAAATTAAAACATGGGCTATATTAGTTCATACAACTGGTTAGCCACTTTCAATAACCTCTTATTCATTTGATAATTTCATGACATTTGTATGAAATAATATAACATTGGCTGCATTATTTCATACAAAGGTCCTAAAAATATCAAATGAATAAGATGTTTTTGAAAGTGGGAAATCATTTCTATGAACTAATACAGCCCATGCTTTAATTTATTGTCGCATTGACGGCACCACCCTGTATACAACTTAAACCGTTAATCTTTTTTAAGGTACAGAACCTAACAACTAATTGGAGTGTTGCCTACGTTTGAATATGGTGCTAATTTTCTCAAATACGGAAAATGCACGCTACTGTTGCTCTTAAAAACAGTTGAAACTTAAAAGATATAGAATATTGTTGAAGCTTAGAAAATTTTAAGAAAATATCATTTTATTCCCCCACTTTATTAAAAATGTTAATGTTATTAGATTGCTGACTACTATGAATAAAAACTTAAATACCTATTTCATGGCTATTATTAATTTTGCCCGTATGCGTGCCCATACATTTCTTAGTAACTTAGGAACATGTGACGTCACCTGTTCCGTTTCCGTTTTTGGTTTCCGTTTTTGGACGATGCGCATCAAGCCGCAACACATCAAACATACCACTATATCTGTGAAACTATTGATCTTAGACATACTTTTTCTTTTGTAATATTTCTTTATGAGTTATAAACTTATTTTTAATTAAATAAAAAAAAAGTTGTCAACTACCCTATTATTGATGATTGTTCTTGCACAGATACAACCAAATGAAGATTTCCGCAGCCGTCCAGGAGCTGATTCCTGGGCTCCATACGACTTCTCCAAGTTCGATGCCTTTTTTAACAAGTATAAAGACGAGGACGTTAGCCATAACAGGATCAAGAGAAGAGCTAAGGTAACTTTTATGTTTCAATGTCTCAATCTTAGTATCCGCACAGTGCAAGCGCTATCAAATAGTACAAACATAATTAGTGTGGTGCACTGCACAGGCCTAATTTGTGGAAAATGGTGGCAAGTGTGCGGACCCAAATAAAAGAGGAACAGCTTACACTATTTAAATACTTAATATTATAATCACTGAACCATATAGCGGTAGTTACAACTTAATATAAATGTCACAGCCGTCTGGTTAAATCAGCCGCTTAACTGGACGGCTAGCCCGTTGATTGAATGCCGGCATCCAATCAAACGGCTGAAGTACAACTAGCCAAGTCATTGAGCGCAACGTTTAACCAGATGGCTGAACGGCATGTCAGCCGTCTGGTTTAAATTAGCCATCCTATTGGACGCCTAGGCAGGTCATTAAATCGAAGAGCTTTTGTGTGACTGTTTGAGTGATTGGTTGGTTCAGAGTTATTTTTTTATGACCACTTAGAACTAAAATGATGGCAATTATAAGTGGTCAAAAAAAATAAACTTAAACAAAACTTTTCAGTACAAGACGATCCATTCAATACACCAAGTCGTTAAACGTTAAGTGAGTCTAGTTCAATTAACTATCGGGGTAGGCACTCAATTGGATGCCGGCGTTTAATCAACGGGCTAGCCGCTAGCTGGCGCGGCAGCGACATAAACACTAAGTTTACATAAAGCGTAACCCTAATAACAGGCAAGATTAGTCTGTGCAGCCGCGGAGGTTCTCCGAAGAAGACTGTCCAACCACGGAGGCTTTCGGAAGACAACTGTCTATAATATTAATAATGAAGATAGCGCGTCTTTATCCCTGCCTCAGCGCCTTCTATGTTAGCGACCTCCTATTGGCTACGCAACCATCGAATATGACCATTTAAGGCGACGGAATCTCCTAGAGCGTTATGGCGTTTAGGTCCGTAATCCGCGATATTAGCGCGCTAAAGCATTCTTTTATCTCATTAGATTTAGATTTATATCATTGGATTTATATTTTGTTTATAACCTTATTTTTTTATATATTTTTTATTATCATTATTTAAATTACTGTTACGTATTTTTTCTTCTATATAACTATTTATTTATTTTTTATTATTATATATATATACGTCACTTAGTAAAAGGCCTGCCAGAATAACAGCGCTTCTGTGACACAATGCCACAGAAGCATAATGCTGAGGCAGTACCTGTTGGCCTTGCACAAAGAAACTGTCTGTTAGTTTGTTGTCTGATTTTAAGAAAAATATTTTATTATTATTATTTGTGTTATTGTTTTTACTTTGTATATTGTTGTCTTTGTGCTGGTGCCAATGAATGTTTTTCTTTTTTCTTTCTTTCTTTCTATTTCCTTATAAGGTGGTGAATTGACCATGTAAGAAACAGCCCCTTATAAGTTAGTAGCGTTGCGGAGAAGGAATGTAGGCAGTGAAGCACCTATATTAGGTATTAATAATATGAATGATAAGGTCTTTGGTTATTCCAAGATAACTAAATAGATTTATACGTGTCACATAGTGTCAAAATATTCACGACTGATATTAAATATAATATCACCTTTAAAAAGCCAATAGCTTATTATATTACAAACGGATCCTTGCTTTGCAAAATGTTTTCGCACACCCCATTTTTTTTTTAAATGACCGATAGATCCATGACAATGACACTCAACATCGTGATATAGACAAAGAATATATACACTAACCTGAACGAGAAAAAAACAACCTCAGTTTACGTTACGGGGGAATACTGACTCTAAAAATTGTTTTACGAGATAATTTTTACTACTTTGTCGGTAGTGACAACAGTTTCTGAGCTTAGCCGCTGGCAGCTGGACAGACAGACAGACTGATATAGTGAAACTATGAGAGTTTCTTGTTGTCTATGAAACCCTAAAAAGTTCCGCTCAAATAAACATGATCGATACTAAGTTAACCGCGCTGTGTTTAGTTTTAGTGTGTGTTGTGAAAAGACAGTTAAAAACAACCATTTTGTCGCAGAACATTCGGAAATTTAACACTCTGAACGGACCGAAGCTCAGAGAGAGACCGGACCACTACATCTACCCAGAACCAGTGAAGGATAGAGTAATGGACTTCAGCACTACGACGAAGAAACCAGGAATATTGCCAGACCAGATGAATCCGGGAGTAATTTTCAGAGTGAGAATGTCTGATGCTATTTTGAGGATAAAGCAACGTATGTACGAAGACCCGGAGAGGCATATTGAAGCGGATATCATTTACACAAACTTAATCAAAAAGGTCGTGATTGATGAGATAACCAAATTTCATAATCTGTTACTGATGTACAAGACGGATAAAAGCATAAAAGAACATTTGGGCGAGTGTGGAGGCAGAATCTACAAATTCATCAGTTATATGACCATAAAAGTACATATTTACTGCCTGTTTGACGCGCTGTGGATTGATGGTAATCCTTATGTTATCGGTGATGAATATTCAGTAACACCAATCGAAGTGCCTCCGATGCTGCAATGCGACGCAGCAGAATGCAATTCAGTGGTTTTCGTAGATTCTATTACTGAACCAAAAGACGTTGAAGAGTGAAATTCAAAATAGCACGTGCTTAGTTGTTAGTTCACTTTGCAGTTCATAGATGGCGCTGATTTGTATGCGATTTAAATTTAGCAGTTTCTTTCTAATTCCCATTGGTTCCGAGACCGTTAAGGGGCTACCTCGTGCACACTAGCGACACCAATTGATGGTGAATTTAGAACATAATAAACAAAAACGCTTTAGAGAATTGCTAAAGAACGGTATTTGTAATGTTTAAAGATGTATCTTGTATAAAGTGTCTACGTATAAGTAACCAAATTTTTTATTATTGTTAAAAGTGGCCACTTTCGGCAATAATGAAAAAATAGGTTACATGTAGAGGAATATCTTATACCGAGCACATCTCAATAAATTACAAATACCATTCTTTAGTCATTCACTAAAGCTTTTTTGTTTATTATGTTCTATATTCACCACAATTAATATAAATCTAGTGGTGTCGCTAGTTCCGACGAGGTATCGCCTTAAGATAAAAGTCCAAAACAACCAGAAAATTAATGAAATCAGATTGGCTCAATTAAAGAATTTATAATAAAGTTAACTTTAACATTTCATAACTGTTTTTTATTATTGACGTCTAAATTTTTTCCTTTTTTTAATGGATCATTTATTTCTTAGAGCATTGTCTGACATTTATCCTGAAACATTACACTGTTAGGTACAGACGTCAGCACATCAAGTGTAACAGTTGATCTACGAAAGTCGCCTCTAATTCGAACATAGTAAGGGCGGTCTCAAGGTCAAACTGTTACGCTTGATGTGTTTTCGACTGTACGTTAGTATTATTACCGCTACCAGCTCGCTGGCGGCTGGTTTGTCGATACTTTACTTAAATTGAGTTTAGTTTAGGAAAAAAACAAATTGGTATAGAACAGGGGTCTCCAAACTACGGCCCGAGGGCCACATCCGGCCCGCGGACAGATTTTGTCCGGCCCGCGGAGAGCTAGCATATTTGAAAACTCCTTTTAGAAAACATATTTTTTATAGCAAAATAAATTTAGTTTACTGAAGTATTCTAATTTTATATGTTGAATAATTATTAATATGACATCTACATTGATATGGTCATGGGCTAACTACTAATAACATTGTTGTAGGCTTATTGTTATTGTTTTTGTGATAAGTTGGATAAAAAAACACAGAATTGTAATGAGTAAAGACATGTATAATATGCAGAAAATTTAACTTCAGTATATAATAACTAACAAATTATTGAAATGAATCCAACTAACATTTTATACATTTTAAATAAAAACATAACTTATAACAAGCATAATGACATATGAAATACTAATGAGATTTATGTAATTGAGATTTTCCACTGACAATAGTTTGTAGTTGTGGACTAATTTTACTTGTACCAATTATTAAAAGAGATTTAAGATGCTCATCAGTTAATTAAGATCTGTAAGCATTTTTTGTGTACTTTATTTTGGAGAAGGTTAGTTATATAATACGGTTTTGGCCCTCGGAACTTACTGGAGTAATCAGTATGGCCCTAAGGCTGGAAAGTTTGGAGACCCCTGGTATAGAAGACCGGCTACATACAACGGTCGATTCTGAGCGTACGCACCCACAGACATGTGCGCAAAGCAGTCTCAAATCAAGTCAAAGCAATAAGCAAGTCAGTCTGGTCTAAAAAGCTGTCAGAGGATTTTTCAAAAAGTCTATTAATAAAGACATTATTATAACAAACACAAATAAAGAAAACGATGAAAAAATTATGATTTTATAAAATAATTGCAAAATTAAAAATTTTAAGTAACCCCCGGCGTCATTAATCATCTATCTAACACCATCTCATTAAGACTATTCATAAGAGCCCAAACACGCTATATCTGCTGTAAGTTTCTGAAGAATTAAGCATTTCGCAGACTTTTTGATGGTATATGATCAGCTCAAAGTTAGTATGTCGACAGTACACGAAATTTGAAATCAATCGGATCTTTAAAAGTTAGTAAAATCCTTATAACATGTAGAAAATGAGCTGATAGTCATCAAACGCCTGAACTGATCTTCATAAATTATAGCTAAGAACCATCGTAGTGACATCTGCTTTCAAACAAAAAAAATCGAATCAAAATCGGTCTATTCGTTTAGGCGCTACGATGCCATAGACAGACACACAGATACACAGATACACAGACAGACACGTCAAACTTATAACACCCCTCTTTTTTCGTCGGGGTTTAAAAATAACATAATTTTTTTCTATAATTGTATTTCTTACAATAAAGTAGGCGTTACAAACGCATAAAATCAAACATTTAAATGTGAATAATGACCTGGCCACAGGGACGGGCGGCGGCGACGGCAACGCGACTGGTGGAACAAAAATTCGCCCGCCGCGAATTTCTTAATTATGGCCAGTCGCGCCACGTCGCCGTCATCCGTTCCCGTGGCCAAGCCATAATTTTTTAGGTTTGTATGAAAAGCTAAAGATTGCTCTTCCTCAACAATAGGTTTGTTTTAAGAAAATCCTCTTAAAACTATTTAAACTAGCTTGCTGTAACTTGATTATGCATGTTATTCACGTTAAGACATAAAAGATGAAAATGAAAATATCTTTATTCAATTAGGCCCCCTAAGAATCACTTTCGAAGCTGTGTTTCGGATTGAAGAGAAAGGTAGCCAGTGTAATTACTGGACGGCATTTCATCTTAGGCCTCAGGATGACAACGCACCTGCAATATCAAGTGATTTTCCCTTGTTATTGCAGGTGTGTATAGGCGGCGGTAACCGCTTACCATGAGGTGGGCCGTCAGCTTGTTGTATAAAAAAAAACTTTCGAATCGTTAGAAAACCCTTATGTCTAACACATAAAATAATATTAACTAACAATGTCTTAATGTTTGTCTTTCTGTCTTGTCTGGATCTACGTAAGCTAACAATGTTATAATGTCAGTCTGTCTATCGGTCTGTCTGTCAATCTGTCTGTCAGTCCGTTTGTCAGCCTGACAGTCTGTGTCAGTCAGTCTGTCTGTCTATATGTCAGTCTATCTGAATTTACACCGGTTCCAAAAGTTGAACTACCGAGAAGATTCCGGCAACAAACTCGTGTAGTCACTCTTTTCAATTATTAAGTTACAATGTTTAGTTACATAGTAATAGTATTTAGCAGTGCAGTGTCACACAGAGTATACAAACTAGGTATATAAGCATACCAAGAAGATGACAAGATTATTTACTTTATTTAAAGGCTGTCCGACAATGCACCATCACAATATAGGTAGGTATTATAGTACACAAAGATCAACAGTTAATATACAAAGGCCTGATAAAGCCAAAAATCTTTCATTAATTTTAAACACACTGACCACGTCATTACAGTAATAATTGTATTGTTCTAAATAATTCCTATAATGCTATATACCTATATCCCTCAAAAATGATACTATTGGTGTCTAAGTATGTAAATTATTACAAAATCAAGGAAGCTTAGAGATGACCATTTCCACTAGTGGCACCTGTTCACAGGTATGACGCATGTGCCAGCCATCGCTCCGCTCAACCATATTATAGGGAACGGAGCGACCCGGATGTTCCATTTCCTGGCCTTCACCACATTCTCGACAAAGTTGTGTTGTGAGAGTTGCATTTTGTGAAGCATGTGGTTGGTGGCAAAGTGCCCTGTGAGTGCTCCAGTCAAGAAGCGAGTCTGAGTTCTACCGTTTGTAAAGATATATTGACTCCATCCCCCGAAATCCCCCCCTATGAAAGCCTTGGAGTGTCTTTATCTTTTCCACTTTATTTCTAATATCTTTCTCAGAGAAAGAGAGGGCGCGGCGGTCGCAGGAGAGGGAAACAACGAGTGTCTACTACTTCAGCAGATGAAAGCGAGGTAATGTATTTTGGACTACATGTATTTATGAAAAGTTCGCTGTGTTTCGGATTGAAGGTAAAGGTAGTCAGTGTAATTGCTGGTCATGGACGGCATTTCATCCTAGGCCTCAGGATGACAACGCACCTGCAATATCAAGTGATTTTTCCTTGTAAGTATTGCAGGCGGCGATAGCTGCTTACCACTGGTGGCCCGTCAGCTTGTTTGATATATAGGGTGTGGCTAGTGTCGTCACAGCCTGAACGACTTTCCGCTGGGGCCTAAGATGAAATGTCGTCCATGCCCAGTAATTACACTGATACAGTTACTGTAGAGTGGTAACACTAACAATTGTTTGCCACTTGTCTTTAAAAAGGTTCGGGATAAACGACCTCGTAGTAGGATCCTCCTTCACCTCGACAACGCATCGTCGCACCGCACATCGTCAGGCCGAATTCCATAGAATGGACACTATTTTGAAAAGATATAATAAAACAAATTAAAAAAAACAAAAAACTTTTAGGTTGCCCCTTTTAGTCCATGTGGATATCGTCTATCACGCCAAAATTCAAGTAAATAGGTTAAATTAACTGTTTAGGAGTGGAAACGTAGGAGACAGACATACCGAGTTATTTAAAATAAAATAATGGATTTGATCAAGGCAAAGAATTCTTCGTCAACGGAGCTCCCAGTCGCGGCCAGGAGAAGCGACTTGTGGGAGTCGCAGCAGGGCAAAAGAAAGAAAAAGAAGGACAAGAAGGAGAAGGGGACTTACGACGCATATGACCCACCAGTCAAGGTAACTATACAGTTTTCTATACTAAGCATTGCGAATGACTCAACACAATCTGATGTGAAGCGGTAAGAAGAGTCCATATGCAAAGACAGCTAGTGCAGGATGAAACACACTGCTCTAGCCGCCTCCACCTTGCCGGAAGGAAGGAGGAAGGAGGAACACATGTACTGGCAAAGAATACCAGATTGGAAGTACGACAAAGAAACGAGTTAATACATTTCTTTGTGCGTGACGTGATGTTGAGGTGGAGACAGTGAATTGATGACTCCGAAAACTGACTCTCGAGTAGGAACGGGAGGTGTGTAATCATGTGGATAATAACATACATTATGTAAGTGTTTGTGTGAGTGCTAGAGAGAGTTTTTGTATTGATGTGTGCATGTGATAGATGATAACCAGAATGTAGTATTTTTTTTATTAAGCTATTAACAAGACAAATACTAGGACCTAAATACTAACTAGTTAGTAGGTGATAGGCCCGTATGTAGAGTCGTCTGGGTAGATACCACCGCCTTTCTTATTTCAGCCGTGAAAAAGTTCGCTGTTTCGGATTGACGGGAAAGGTAGACTGGGCATGGACGGCATTTCATCTTGGGTCTCAGGACGACAACGCACCTGCAATATCAAGTGATTTTCCCTTGTCATTGCAGGTGTCTAAAGGCGGAGATAACCGCTTACCACCAGGTGGGCCGTCAGCTTGTTTGTTATCTAGTTGTACAAAAAATCTTGTAATCAATATTTTGGTTTTATTGTAACTTATTGTGTAAATTATTTTGGATTATCTCTGTAAGGATTGGGAGTCATCATACGTCGAGATGCCCAAAGACCTGTACCAAGCGCACCTTAGGCCTGGAGTCATATTCCGCATCCACATGTCCGAGGCTATCCTCAAAATGCAGTATCGGAAGTAAGTAACCCTCTTTATGTGTTGAATACTTACAGTCGTTTTTAAATTTGACATTTTGTCATTTTTAATTACGGACGTTTTTAAGTTTTTAAAGCTTGTTATTAGCCTCCACGGAAATTCTGCGGGCAGGCAATACTAATATTAGAAATGCGGAAGTAGCTTCGTCTGTCCGGCTTAGACTTTATTTGGCATGAAGAGAGATTATATCTGGAGGAAGGAAAAAGGTTTTGGAGGGTTAACTAGCACTCCTTTGTGTCTATTTTTGCTTGTAGGTACTATGCTTGCTGAACCAAAGCAATGCCCTCCGAAAGGAAACTATTCCTAATATTACTATGAGGAAACTTTACATTAGAAATAAAAATAAATGCATTCAAAGATTTTTTAAAGTCACTCATAGGTGGTAGCATTTTGTGGGGAGATATCTTTCTCGCTTGTACAGACGACAACACATCAAGTGCAACAGTTGCACTACGAAAGCCGCCTCTATTACGAACGCAGTAAGGACGGTCTTAAGATCTAACTGGTACGCTTGATGTGCTGTCGACTGAACGTACCACTAAGTTATGAAAATATTACCTGTATTCATACACCTAAGCTTGCTAATAAAAACTGAGACAAAGCCACCAAAAAGAACTTGCGAATCGTCTAAATTCTTTTTTTTACTATCACAAATAAGGTTTGTCTGTCCGTCAATCTGTCTGTCTATATGTCTGTCTGCCTGTCTGAATTTACGATAACTAGCAATGTCTTAATATCTGTCTGTCAATGTATTACTTAGTCACTAACGGCCTAATTACATGCGGTCGGAGCGCTGCAGCACGCGTAGCACAAGGGATTTTGTCGGGCCTTAACCCGAGAAAAATGACATTACGGTGTAGACAAATCCGTTTCTCGAGCTTCTCGTGTTCCTTGTGCTACGCGTGCTGGTGATATGACATATGATGAGCGGCTTCTAAAGAACCGTTAAGGTATACATTGAAAAAATTCTCACTTTTATTTGAATGTCATGGGTCCCTGAAAGATGTTACAGGTCTGTAAATCAGATGTACATTTCTTCATATCCTTATCTAGAGACGTATAGAACCAAAACACGATTAATGGATTTTGCCTCGATATATTTTATTTCCAAAAAGACCTGTTAGAAATAGGAAAAGTTGATTGGTTTAATACTTCAGAAAACACAGCAGATATAGCGTGTTTGGACTTTTATGATAAGTCTCAATGAGATGGTGTTAGATAGATGAATAATGAGGCCGGGGGTTACTTAAAAATGTTAATATTATATTTTCAAATGATCATATTAATGTATATGGCTCTTTCTGTTTCAAGCTACGGCGAAGACAAAGACGAGTCAGTGATCGAAGCAGACGTGGAGTACCTCCGGCTGACGCGCAAGGTCATCAGCGACGAGATCACCAAGTTTGAGGACCTCAAGTGGCTCGTCGGCTGGTTCAACAACCGCTCCGAACTTATACAGGAGCATAGTTGTAATACCAGATACTTTGCCGTGGGTGAGTTAGACAGTTTCATCTTTAAAACTACGGAACGGATTTTGATGCGGTTATTTTTAATAGATAGAGTGATTCTTAAGGAAGGTTTATATGTATAATACATGCATAATATTTACTTATGTAAATATTATGCATGTATTATTGCACGGGTACAATGCTAATGCATTGCACCCGTGCAAAGCCGGGGCGGGTCGCTAGTAGGTAATATAGAGGGACCTTTTACTTAAATAAAACCGAAAACTATAACCCTAAGCTACGGCTAACTCACATATAATTATACTAGTGCTCAATTAGAAGTTTGCTAACATTTAAAAATATATAAGATAGCCGCAAGTAAAGTGTTTGTGTATTCAGCGGTAAATAGTATGTTCACATGTGTGACATGTATATGCATGTATATGCACATGTGTTCTTTCCTTCCTATATTATGGGTTCCTTCACAAGAGGCGTGAAAAGCACCTTTCGGGCTGGCAAGGTGGAGGCGGCTAGAGCAGTGTCTGAATTGCACTAGCTGTCTTCGCATATGGACTTTTCTTCCCGCTTCACGTCAGGTGGTGTTGAGTCATTTGTCGTGCTTTCTATAAATAACAAAAAAAATCGTGTTGTGCTCCGGGGTATCGGAAGCACGAGGAATGATCTCTACGTTCGGCTGGTGAAAATGCTTCGGCGAGGTCAGACAACTCCCTCGAAGGGCAGGGGAGTTACCGGGTTGGGTATTCCGAGTGTCGTTCGATTGGGCGATTACTACACACGCCCGTAGTTTAGCCAGCAACGGGTGAATTTGTTATCGTGTTCTCCCCCCCAGTTTCAAATTTGCAGGCTCGACACTTTTGTTATTTCGAGATTTCCGAACATCTAAGCCTCAGCCACCCTTCACTATCAAGCGGAAAGTACGCTTGTTAGACACTTTTGATACTGCCTAATAAGTTAGAGAGCTTCCCACTAGATGGATAAGAGATCTGGTCAGGGTCGCGGACAGCCGTAGGATGCAGGCTGCGTAGAACCGATCCGCTTAGAAATCGACGGGGGAGGCTTTACCTTATTCACCTGTCGACATCATATACTGATAAAAAATAATCTCAAAAGAGTTCTTTTTATAATTTTGTTTTCTTAATAAATTCAAATCTGCTAGCTTACATTACGGGCGCGTGCGTTACCGTGGTCTTTTTCCTCGTGCTTACTCTGTCTATCTCTACAGAAGCTAACTCCACGAAAATAGTCTAGAGGTCCCATTTTACAAATATTCTCAAAGATTCTCAACCATACAATCTTTATTTAGGCACCCCACCAACGATGTTTACCCATTCAGAAGAATACATGAAGCGCATGTGCCTCTTCGACAACGTATACATCGACCACATCCCTTACGTAGTGGGTGAAGACAGCTCGCTTATGGCGGCCGTGGCTCCGCCTGTACTGCACTGTGATGCGGCTACGTGTACATCTGTACCTTTCATTGACAGGTATAGTAACACGCCCTTCTCTTCCTTCATTTAATGCCTAAAAGTCTTTGTTGGCCAGGCGGATTTTTTAATCGACATAATCAGGAACAGTCGTAGCGCAGAGCAAGTTCGTAGCAACACCGTAGTCCGTAGATAAGTTTCTCGTAGCACACACGGAAGCTGCAGGTCAAGTGCGTCTGCTAAACATTTGGATTACAAATACTCTTTTTTCAAAAGGTCTAGAATTTACAACCTTTAATTATCACGAGGAAAAGCTGTCCCTTGTCATTTAGATTCGTTAAAAAATCTGCGTTATCTAGTATGTTTATTTAGTATATTTCTAATATTTATATACATATTATTATCATTATTTCTCCGTTATTTAGTATCCATAACACAAGCTCTTAATGATGCTTACTTTGGGCTAGATAATAGGTGTGAGTGTACATATATTATTATTATTATTATTAGTATCCCTAATACAAGCTCTTAATGATGCTTCATTTGGAAAGAGTAAGATTAGTAAAGTATTTTACCTTATCTTGATATATATTATATGTGAAGATAAGGCCGACAATAGCAGCTAGATACACCCAGATTCCTCACCACAGAGGAACTGGCTATCTTACCTCTAACTGCCGGATATATTTATAGCGGCAGACTTAGGTAAAATGGTGGTAGCTAGCCAGGCGGACTTAGAAAAGCCAAACCAACCAAACCGAGTTTTTAATCTAGAAAGCCGCAACCTGTCACAAACCGGTGCCTGCTCTAACCATCTGAGCTACCGAGGACTTGGGATGACCCTGTGTCCCTAGTTAGTTCATCTATACGCGTATTTGCGTAAAAAGCTAACGTATTGTCACAATATTCTATTTCTACACCCCCCGAGAACATGATTAGTGCTGAATTAAATACTTTTTTAAATTAATGTGAAAAAAAATTAAGAATAATATGATTAGTATTTAATAATAGTAGTATTCGTGGAGCTCTGTGGCGTAGTGGTTTGAGCGCTCTGGTTTCAATTAAAGAAACAAAGATAATTTCGATCCCGGGATGGATCAAACAAAATTTGTTATCTCGAGCTCCTCCGTGCTGCGGAAGGCACGTTAAGCCGTTGGTCCGAATTGTCACTTCAACCGCTTTAGCCCCCACCTCGGATTGAGCCAGCGTGGTGGTGCTATGGCCCAAACTCTTCATGTGTTTCTCCCATGTAGGAAGGCCAGTGCCCAGTAGTGGGACGTAGTATAGCTGGCTGATGATGAATGATGATTAGCATTTCGCGCATTCTTACTCCTGTGATATATGTTTATGATTTATGCCAAAATATATAAATATTGCGTGTGCTCCCACACATTTCTCACCATAATTTCACTACGTTAGATTTTGTCTTAACTACGTGGACGATTTGGGAATAGCATTGTTGTGACACAGTTTATAAAGTGCGCGTAAGCAAATCCGTTCTCGGCTACTGTTTAAACACTAAATCCTCACCTCTATTCTAGATGTATTTAAATATGTAACTGGCGAGTAAAGGACTAAAAGAATTAACTTACATTTCGTGGTTATTTTTTTTTCTTTTCTTACACCACTCCCGCCTACGTACTTCTATCGGCGAATAACGTTCTGTCGGCGAATCGTTATTCGGTGAAAGATTCTATCGGTGAACTGCCCGATGACGAAACGTTTTGTCGGCGAAGGATCAAACGGCGAAATGACTGTCGGAGATACGTTGTAGATTCTGTGTTCCTATTGTGTTATTGAATTGTTCATTTTGCCATTTCCAGCGTAATGTTTGACGAGCGACTTGCCCGGACCAACGTCCGTACAGTATCGCGGTGCCAAGCCAGCTGCCGCGCGCATTGCCGCAACGACGCGGACTGCCTCAAGCGTTGCGCCGACCGCTGCTTACGCGCAGACGATTAAACTCGACCACGCACTGGTGCCGACTGGAGTTAAATGTGGCCGGCTTTACCGGAAAAGTCTTAAAATACAAATACTTAAGGAAGGGGTTGTTCAGCAGCGTTTTACTTTATTGTCCAGTTTCTTCTCCTATCCTATTTCGACTGTCAACCAGTTCACTGTTTCGGATTGAAGGGAAAGGTAGCCAGTGTAATTACTGGTCATTTAAGGCATTTCGTCGTCGGCTTCAGAATGACAACGCACCTGCAATACCAAGTGTTTTTCTCCTTGTTATTGCAGGTGTCTATAGGCGACGGTAGCTTCCACTAGGTGGGCCAAAGCTTGTTTGTCATCTTGAGGCATATGATGAAATGCATTCCATGCCCTGTTACACTAGCTTTCTTCCCCTTCAATCCGAAACTGCTGAAATAGGAAATTCTCCAATGTTTCCTGTGAATTGTCCTCTTTGTCGCATATTTGTAGGAGAATTTAACCAGTAGGTAAATAAAACACATAGCTGAGAGATAGCATTGATAGATTTCTTTATTGGTCATCTTCATAAACGAACTTTTAATATTGGACTTTGATCCTCTACGCAGTGTAGGTTGCAGTAGATAGCCCCTGTTCGGCCATGTTCTGATCGATCCATGTTCGCACGTTGGCAACCCTCGCGTACACCGCTGGCACGCCGCTGGCTCCGCAGGCCATGTCCCAGGAGACCACGCCGATGGCCATGTAGCGGCCCGGCTGGGACTAATGATATGTGAAAGAATATTTTTTTACACTCATATAAAACTGTACAAAAACCGATGAACTGATTTTAAAATTTTATCCCACCAGTTAGACGTTAACTATCTTAGTTATGTGTCTAAGTTTTTCTTACAGGGCTGATTTTTCAATCCCCAGATAAGATTTATCCAGAGAATATCTTTGACAAGCAAAAAAAGCAAAGACAGTTAAAATTATCAAACAAAAAAACAGCCCTCATAAACAACTAAGCCACTATAGTGTGTTTTGCGCTAGTCGTGTCTCACTCACCTCAATTGGGCAGATAAGGGGAGCCCCGCCCCCACCACGGCACGTGTCTGGTCCTATCTCGCCGCCCGCACACAGGAACGAGTCATGTAAATTGAAGTAGCGACCCACGCTAGTGGCTACCCGGAGTAATGATTGGCAGTCCTCTTTCCCAACTATAGGTAGCTCCACCTGAATAAAGTCCAAATAGACATGATTAATTTTGTAGCGGTACGCAGCTGGACCAACAAGACACCATTTTAACACGCGCCCGCTCCGCTTATGAGACTTGGGCCTTACAACAAAATCACCTGCCGAGTGCGGTCGATGACCGCTCGATTATCAAGCAACCGTCTTTTTAGGATTGTGTTTTGTAGGAAATTATTAGGAAACTTTATTATTGTTTGCCGATTTCTATGTGATCTAGTATTTATTCTCTATTATATACCGGGTGTTGCAGAATTATGAAATAAAATTTGGAATTCTGGGGTTGCTAGTGTGTCGTTGGATACGCGATAGTACGCATTTTTTAGGGTTGTCACGAGCAGGTGTGACATTGTTTTTTTAATTTATTCGGAAAATAAAAGTGGTCTGAAAGGTGTCAAGCTCTTTCCAGTACCAAGATCAGTTCACAGAATGACCCAAACTAAAGCCCTCCGGAGGGAGAGTATCCTTAATATTAAGGTTAGCAAATTTCACTCCAAAAAAAGGCCTTTATTTTTAGATATAAAAACCTACGGTAACCGCTTACCATCAGGCGAAGCGCACGCTTTTATATAAAAAAAGTCAAGGACGAGGAAGATGGTAATAGCTCACGTATACGACACCGCTCTGGGATAGCAAAGGAACGGACATTCCAATATAGACTTAAAGTCGTGTTCCATAGATACTTTGAAATGACAAAACATCCAACGGCAACGTCACCGGTTATTGTGCCGGAGCAGTATTTTTTATCGTATTTTTTCATACAACTAGATGTCAAACAAGCTGACGGTACACCTGGTAGTAAGTGGTTACCGTCGCCTACAGGCACCTGCAATAACAAGGGAAAAATCACTTGTTGCAGGTACGTTGTCATCCTGAGATCAAATGCCTTCCATTTCCAGTAATTACACTAGCTACCTTTACGGCTAAAGTAAGACAGGCGGTGGTACCTACCCAGACGGCCCTACATACGGGCCTACCACCTATTAGTGAGCCTTTAGACTACCAACCATAGAGGTGATGTTTTGGAAATTGTTCCTGCCATCCAGTCCCCATCCTGCCGAGATGCATCTTGTGTCCGGAGGCAGTTCAATGGTAGGTGCAGGTAGACATAACGGAGCTATGTGATCTCCGAATGTCACATTCCATGATAGAAATATGAGCGCTACGTCGTTCACCAAAGTTTCTGTAAAATAGCAATCCATTTATTACCGGAGTAACCATGTGAATCTGAGATTTTTTTTTTCAATTAATAGGATTAAATTTGACCACAATCACACCTGATTTTAAATAGTGACATGGCATACGATGATACATGTTTACCTTGAAGATGCCTATTCACTCTAGCCTTAAATACGTCTAAGCTGTATGTTTTGGGAAACAGATTGGTGGGCAGTGAGTTCCACTACTTGGCAGTTCGCATTAGAAAGGACTTGGCGAAATGCTTTGTATGGATGGTTGGAATATCCACAACATAAGGGTGAAAAGCCATTCTCCGTCTGGTTCCTCGATGGTAAAAGGGAGCTGGTGGAATCAATTAGTGAAATTCCCTAGCACACTCTCCGAAGTGTATTCGATAGATAACCAACAAACGCGCAACTCTACGGCGATGCTCGAGATCTTGGAGTTTAGCCTCTGCTAATACTGGGCAGCGAAGGTCGTGCCCTGTAGATATAACTTTACAAAAACAAGTCCGCTTGCCGCGCGCCGCTGTCAATGGCTGTTTTGTGATTGTAAAGTGTGTCTACAGAACTGGACTTAAAGCCTTATTTTAATGCTCGTTTGCATGCTATGCCGGAGCAGTATCGTATAAGCGTGCTGTGACCTTTAAGGTGTAATTCATTATTTATTATTATATATCATCGATACCTGAGCTTGAGGATCGAGGAGCGAAAAGGCGTAGTGGCTTAAACGCTCTGGTTTCGATTACGGAAACAATGTAACTTTCGTCAGTGGGAAGGTTTTCCCTGATTTGCATCAGTGGGAAGCTGGGAAGGCTATTCCTGATTAGGTGTAACCTTCCCACTGGTGGAAATGCTTGGTAGGGGATGCTCTGGATGGGTTAATCAAAATTTGTAATTTCGAGCTGTTCCGTGCTTCGTAAGGCACGTTGCATTACTCCCAGTTGTTACTCCCGCTGTAGCCCACCAACCCGCATCGGGACAGCAGGTGGTGTTATGGCCCAAACTCCTCATGTGTTTCTCCAATGAAAGAAGGCATGTGCCGAGCAGTGCGATGTTTAAAGGTTGGCGATAATGTCTCATCACTTACCCTTCTGATAGCTCGGGTGTATCCTCACGGCGTCTACTAGCACTATACTCCTGGGTAGCGTGGCCGTGGTCTGGTCGTGTACGCCAGCAACAACCCGCAACAAAGTCGCGTCGACGTCACCCACAGTATGAGCTGCTGTCAGCACTACCCGTTGGTGAATCAATGCGCCGTCACCCAAGTAGGCGAGGCTCATGTCCATAGCGGTTTGGTTTTTGAATCTGAAAAGTAGAAATGAGTGAAGGTGTATTCACACGACGTGGCGATCAAGTGGGATGACGAGTTTATTTATTTTGCTGTTATTAAAAATGTTTGTTACCAAGTTGAGGTCACAAACATTAAAAAAAACATTATCCATTCCGTAACTTAGATATATTATCTATAATTTATACTTTATTGTGTACACTGTTTGATAACACAAAAAAACCATGCTATTATAACCAGATTTGGATTTTTTAAGTGAAAGAGTATACTTTCAGATTCGTCCCATAAAAATTAAGGCATCAATGTGAGTGAAATTGCGGTTTTTTGCCTTCTTGCAACTTTTTAGTGGTGCTTAAGATAATTCTACTTGCGTTGGAATACTATTAGGTTGGTCCAAAGTCACCCGTCTCGCTTTGACCTTCGAAATATTTTACAAAATTTTGAGATTTTATTTAAGCAAAAATAAAAACCAAACTAAGAAGGAAAAAATAACTAAATTTAAGTTAGTTTTAATTTCATAAAAAGGTATTTTTTTGTTCTCCCGCGTACGATCAGGTTGTAGAATGAGCTCCCAGCAGAGGTTTTTTCGAACGAGTACAGCATGGGGCTCTTTAAAAATTACAGGGTCGGCAACGCGCAAGTGATACCCCTGGTATTGCAAACGACCATAGGCTAAGGTAACCGTCTACCATCAGGTGGGCCGTATGCTTGATTGCCACCTTAGTGGTATAAAAAAATTGATGTTAAGTTGTTTCCAGAAACAATCGAATGTGAAGCACCAACTCCAAAAATGCCTGCTGTTTTAGTATTTTGAGGTCGGTTCTTAGCATTCGAAAAAACCTCTGGAGGGAGCTTATTTATACAAACTAAGCGTATGCGGGAGAAAAAAAAACAAAAAATACCTTTTTATGAAATTAATGGTTAGGTACTAAAATTTAGTTATTTTTCCTTATTATGGTTTTGAAATAATGTAGATAGATACGCGCGTCGTCGTTTTAGCACATAGTTGGCGTTTGTATCGATACGTCTGCCCGTTCACAATACGTCATATGGAATTAACCTTCGTCTGTGTATTTTTTAATTTTCTAAAACACAACTAGTTGTCAAGCTGACGGCCCTCGCCACGCCCTAACAAATAACCAAATAAAACTTGTTAAGGGAGGTGCGTTGTCTGTCATCCTGAGGTCTGAGATTAAAATAATGTCTTACATGCTTCCTATAATAACACTAGCTACCTTACCCTTTAATACGAAACAGCAAACTGTTTGAAATTACTTTGATAATTAGGCAATAGAGTAGAATAGAGACTAGCAACCATTCATGAAGATCGCTTCTTAACTATGTGGTTGTTGCTTTAAGGGCACCATGCCCTGAACAAGTTCCGAGGTCTACGAGTGAGAGACAAGTAAATAACATAAAAACCTAGTTTAAACAGAAGAAAACAATGATCTAATAAGAGTATCAATTTTGTATAACACAGTTCAAATTTACTTCGTATTTCTATGTAATTGACATTTATGTATTTTTATGTTATTTATTATCATTTAGATAATATAATTACTGGACATGGACGGCATTTCATCTTAGGCCCCAGGATGACAACGCACCTGCAATATCAAGTGACTTTTCCTTGTTATTGCAGGTGTCTATAGGCGGCGGTAACCGCTTACCATCAGGTGGGCCGTCAGCTTGTCTGTCATCCAGTAGTATAAAAAAAATATACATACTAAATTATCTAAAACTTGTATTTACATCTCCTTTATTAACAACTGTCGCATCACGAATTCAATTTCAAAAGTCACATGCCGTCTCTTTTTAACGCACGGCGATAAAACACTGTAAGACGTTACCAATACATATGCAAGTTCAATATTCCTTATTAAAAGAACAATTTTTAACGAGTCTTTAAAAATTCCAATTGAGCATGCTGTATACACTCGAGCAATTGCTAATAACCGCCTTTGCAAGCCGCGCGCGAACAACGCGTACGGCGAGCGAACAACTAGTTACCTCCTACCTCGACTTATCAATAAATTGCCATCCGAATTATTAAATAGTGTTACGCAAAAAAATATTAAACATAAACTAAAGCAGTATTTTCATACATTAATGTAACAAGTGATGTTTAATGTTATCTTTATAACAGGTACATTACCTGTCTTGTTTGTCTACCTACACACAAAAAAATAAGTTTATGAGAAATTGTACTTAAAAGTCTAATTAACAATACCATAGGGTTCTATTAAGATATATAGATATTATGTAAACTCTCGATAGCAAATGTATGAACCTTAGTGGTTTTAAAATGTTATCGCAAAAACACTTTGTATAACTTTGTTTAAATGTTAAATAAATGAAAAAAAAAGTGTTAGAGCCTGTCCACATCTCCACGGCACGACGTCTTCAACGTGGAACGTGGCACGTTGCCGCGTCGTGCTAGTGCACGGTACGGCCCAGTATTGTCTTTTCACGTCTTTTTTCTTCAACCTCTCTCTCCGTCTTTTTAACAATAGCAGAAGCAGAATACGTCCTATACGGTCCATATCTAGGTAAGCAGTGAAGAATGTAGCAGAATTTTACAAGGCACGGCGACGTGCAACCTTTCTGCGTCGTGCAATTTTAGGCGTAGTTTCCGATAATCAAAACTTTTCCGACAGAGAAAAAAACGTCAATACTCACTTCAACATACCAGAAGCACTGCGACATCGCAGCCCCATTAGAGCCCTCAAGAGGATTCTTACCTCATGACGTTCACCAACCAGGGGAACTCCCCAAGCTTGGCGTTGTTAGCGCCGATCTCATTGCTCGCGATGACACCGTTCGGATGCCGCCAGCCACATCCTATATTCTGGTTGTGTGACATTTTAAAAAAACATTGTAGTAAAAAATACCATGAAAGCAAATAAAATGGTAAATTTTGAAACCTTACAAAAGTGCCCAAACTAGAAACTGCTGAAACCATCTGAGCTACCGAGGACTTGGGATGACCCGGTGAATTTCCTCTAGTACATATGTAATTGCGTTATAAGCTAACGTAATAGAATAATATCTCGACATGTAAGGGTAGATAACGAGATATTATTCTATTTTCGGATCTTTATTTCTATTCTTGAATTATTAATACTTAACACTTTTGTAATGTTCTGGGTGGTGAAGATAATACGACTTTAAATTGGAATATTGGCTGCATTATTTAATAGAAAAGTTATGAAATTATCAAACGAATAAGATGTATTTTATTTGATAATTGTAAAACATTTCTATGCTCTAATATAGGCCATGTTTAATTTGATGTCGTATTCTCGTCACCAGAGGGTGGTGTTAACAATAAAATGAAAACATATTTACGATATTTACCATTAATGGTATGTACCAAGGGGAAAAGTAAAATTACTTGTACCACGACAAAAGGCACTAAGTCTGAGTTACATTAATTGTACTAATTAGCTTTAGCGACATTAGCCTTGCCGCACACGGGCCACCGGCCACAGCCACAAAACGCCGCCACCGGCATATTTTATATAGTTTTATACATTTGACGCCTGTGGCCGCCACACGCCACAAAACGCCGCTTCTCGCGTCTTGTGGCTCACACCGGCCACAAAACGCCGCCACACGCCACTCGCACGTACCTCAGTTAACCAGTTCAATGCGAAGGCAACGCACGCACTCATTTAGTCGGTTGATTGAAATAATATAATATGGATATATAATTGTTTATATCAGAGATTCAATCTCGTCCTGCTATTTAGAATTCAAAAAGCGATATGTACAGTAATAGGGGACTAGTGTATATTTTTTCTTGCCAAGGTATTGCTCCTTCATTCATAAAATAATCTTTTAACGTGTCTCTTGCAGTAGAAGCTCGTGTTACGAAAATGTTCAAAAAATTTAAAAAATGCTCGTTACACTTATACATTTGTTAAAATTGGATGTATCCAATAATTACGCTTTCGCCTTCTACGACGACGTTTTTTATTCGCAATCTTATGCGCAATCAAACCTTATTCTGATTCCATTATGATACTGCACGCATGGGTTAAAAAAAGTGGCCGTCACCGACCGCAAGTGTCGAACACCGGACACAAGTGGCTGTCGCGTGCTACAGCCACTTTTGTCGCCGCTTCTAGCTTCTTGTGGCGGCGTTTGTGGCTGTGGCCTGTGGCCCGTGACACTTAGTTACGCCACTGCGTATTAGCCACAGTGCCATTAACTGTTCTCTGCAAAATGTATTAGCTATAGTACCATTTATGGTACAGCAGCAAACAATTTAGCCATTGTACCACTAACGGCACTGCCACAAGAAAGCGCCACAGTTTAGTATTTCTTTAACTCTTACCATCGATTGCTGGTTCGGTTCATCGTCTGAGGACCCGCAGCAGATCAATGGAAGTGGGCAGATGACTTCCTCCCTGCAAAAATATCTATTAGAGCACTCAATAGAAAAAAATAGAAGGGTTTTAGGTTGCCTTTCACTATCAGACTCAGACTATTACAAAGTTGAAGAATATTTTACAGTAATTAAAATGTAATAAAACTAGAAAAATTTCACGTCCTGAGGCAGGAATCGAACCCGCGACCTTTCGCAATCCGGGCGACTGCTCTGACCACTGCGCCACTCAGGACTTGGGATATCCCTGTGAAATTCTTCTAGTCTATCTTGTATTTGCGTTTATGAGTATTGTATTTGTGTTTTGTTAATGTTAAAATCAAAAATTAAGAATATTTGAAAGCACTACCCCAACTTAACCGATTCGTCGGTATTTGTAAAAATACTCGTTTCGGATGTTGAAATAGAATATTTCGACATTGTAGGGTGGACGTTAGCTCATTGAGTTTTGACGGCAAGGGCCCAACGGTGTCTGACTTCGAAATAAGGGGTCTTATTTCGAAGTTACCAAATTACGGGTTGCCTAATGGCTGATTTACACTTGCATAAGTACAGTAGCGAGTTAACTTGCGGTCTTGGCGAGTTAAGTTCTTAACATTGTTTGGACAGGAATTTGCTAGTTAAGTAGTAACTTAACAATTAAGTACAAAGAATAGAATGATGTTCTATTTTTTGGGCAAGTTAAGTGCAAGTGCACCCCGCCCGTGCGTCTTCCTCACCCCGCCAACTAAACTCGCCGTGTCATCGTGTGTGTAGACGAGCGAGTTTAGTACAGTTCAGTACAATCTTAGTCGCGGAACTGACACTTATAACTTAACTCGCTAAGCCAACGTTTGGACGATACTTACTACTTATTACTTACTGCTCAACTGTCCGGTTACTAAACTCGCTACTGTACTTATGGAAGTGTAAATCAGCCATAAGGGGTTCTGCAAAAAGGTCGCTAGCAAAAAAGCCGTCATTGACGACAGTTGCTCGGATAGCTTGGTCATTAACGCTGGCGTACCGCAAGGCTCGGTGCTGTCTCCCACACTATTTCTGCTACTAATCGGACAACAGTACTGGAGACGCCTACTAGACGGGTCGTGCTAATACCCTTCGGTCTAATCGAGATTTCTCTAATCAGAGTCTCCTATTGGGGACGACTAAACTAAAAACTCTTCATGCGTTTCTCCCATGTAGGAAGGCCTGTGGCCAGCAGTGGGGCGTATGGCTGGTGATTATGATGATGATGTCGATCTCCAATGTGTCGCACAGGGGTGCATTCGTATTCTAAAATGGTGAGTCACAGGACAGTTCTGTCCCACATCCATTTGTACGCTATTTAGGAAAGGCAGTAACTTACGTATCCAGGATCCTTTTGTCAACAATGCCACTTCCATCATTAATGATGGTGTTGGTGACCGGGTCACACATGTAGCTGTGAACACATTCCCCACCACCGGTGTCGGTTTGGCACTGCGCTCCGAGTAATTCACTCGCTGTTAACAAATCAAAAATATTATATTTATTTTGTTGGGCAAAATGAAAAGGAAGGATTCCTGGATAATCCAACCTCGTTTGTCTTTTTGAAATTCGTTTTCCAGTACATGTGTTCCCTCCTTCCCTAACATGAGTTCCTTTAAAAGAGTCCTGAAAAGGCACCTTTTCCGCCAGCAAAACGAGAAAGGAATTAGCAAAAGTAAATAAACGTTCGCTTCATAATTTTACACACAGGTGCTAAGATAATAAATGCTATTCTAGAGAATTCTAATCTAAGTATTTTCTTATTCATTTTCTCTTTTCTAAGTTCTTCTTCTATAAGCTAATTTTGATTGAGGCAATTAGATTGCTAATTTACAAGTAAATAAAATCGACTAGTTTTTCGTCGCAAATGTAATAATTGTAATGTTATGGTTACAGACAAATAAAACATTTCTACGTTTTTTATCAGTCATTTTGCTGACTGTTGCACTTTGTAACTAGGTATATGTATAGTCAAATCTATATACAGTTGAATAAACATTTTACTTTTTTAGTAATTTTTCTGAAAGTTGGTACCTACTTCATGATTGTTATGGTAGAGTCTATAATACTAAATCTAATCTTTTCGTTAATTTGATTTACCTTCCTGATGCGTCAGCGGAGGCGTCTGAGCGTATACGAGGTAACATAACCCTACAGCCCATAACGCTGTGCAAGTGAACTTGAGCAACATCTGAAATAAATAAAAGAAATTGACCATGAGTCATTATTTTTCATGCTTCAAAATTATGTTATTTTAATCCAAGTAAGATTTCTTCACAGTAGATTTGAAATTCAAAAATTAATAGTATTTAATCGCCTCTGTGGTTTAGTGGTCGAGGCCGCTACCTCAGATCGTCAGGCCCGGGGTTCAACTCCCAATGGGGGCAGACATTTTCATTTGGTTAGCAGTAGGGCTTTTTCCAAGTCTACCTGGCTAGCTACTACCATGTTTTCTCTGCCGTCATAACAATAAAGTTATCAGCATTGTTGTGTTCCGGCAGTTGTAGGTAAGATAGGCAGTTCCTCTGTGGTTGAGGAATCCGGTCACTGACCGTCAGGTGAGGTGAAGGCCAAGAGATACATATTAAGAATTATAAAATAAAAATATGCCCGTGATGACCCAATTCAGTCTGTCAGGTTGTACAATTGCTGGAGAGAGAACTCTTGAAACGATGACATTCCATGTCTTCGCAAATTTTCATATTCTGTTAAGCTTTCAGAAGACGTAGGATACCTTTTTTTATACTAAGCACGACAAATGAATTAACACCACCTGATGTGAAGCGGTAAGAAGAGTCCATATGCGAAGACAACTAGTGCAGTTTAGACACTGCTCTAGCCGCCTCCACCTTGCCGTCCCAAAAGGCGTGAAAAAGCATTTTCACGCCTCTTTTGAAGGACCCCATGTTTTAGGAAGGAGATTATTTGCCAGATGCCACATGTGGAACACATAATAGCTCCAAGAAATACTTACAAGTTCTAGAAGTACGACAAAGACGACTAAATTTGTTGAGGTGGACAGCAGTATATAAATATTTCAATTAATCAAATATAACTCTGTGGTAAGCCCTTGAATAGCGTTGTCTAGGTAGAAACTAGGGTTGTTGAGGAAGTGATTATGAGGAAGAGGAGGAGGAAGAGGAAGTGTCAAGCACAAATTTAGAGGATGCGGATGAGGATGAGGATATTTTTTTGAGGAAGAGGATGCGGATGAGGAAGCGGAAGAGGAAGCGGATGAGGAAGAGGATGACATGAAATATACTATTCTGTCAAGAAAGTACCGGGAAAAGATCAATAATACATCCAAATTTATATTATCACCTTCAAAATATGCTCCTTCAGAAATGATACACTAACGCCAACGAATAATCAAATCATCAAAACATTTTTTAAACGCTGTTTCCGGAATTGAGTTCAGTTCTCGCCGCGAATTCTCTTTTATGTCTTCTACCGAATGAAAACGGGTGCCAAGAAGTGGCAATTTGAGTTTAGGAAAAAGAAAGAATTTGGCTGGAGCCATATCTGGTGAATATGGTAGTTGCTCGATGGTATTTGTTGTGTGTTTGGTCAAAAGTCGTTCCCATTATGGCCTTGTGCGAAGGCGCATAATCGTGGTGCAAAATCCAAGAATTTTTTTTCCACAAATCTGCCCTTTATCGTCGAATTTGCTCTCTTAAACGCCGCATAACGCTCAAATAATTATCTTTTTTTACCGTTTGTCATTCCGGTAAGAATTCCGAGTGCGCAACTCCGCGAGAGTCTAAAGAAAACAGTCAACATGACTTTGACTTTTGATCGACTTTGGCGTGGTTTTTTCGGTTTCGGTTCAGTTGGAAGGCGCCACTCCCAAGCTTGTTGAATAATTTGCATGTCAAAATCGTAAGCTCACGTCTCGTCACTAGTGACAATGCGTTTCATGAATGTTGGGTCGAAATTGACTCGTTCTAGGCTTCTAGCATGTCTTCAGCGATTCTCATGCGATTGAGTTTTTGGAGAAAATTCAGGTCTTTTGGGACTAGCCGAGCGGCAACATGTTTCATACGCAAGTGATTATTTAAAATGGTATGAATCGACTCGTGAGATACAGAAAGTTCGCCGGCTATCTCTCTCAAAGTTGAATGATGATTTTCAGTCACTATTTCCCTCAGTGTCACGATGTTAACTTCAGTTGGAGACGTTGATAGCCTGCCAGAGCGAGGCAAATCTTCCATCACATCTCGACCGCTTTTGAACGCTTTGTATATTGTATTGTGTTTTTGATAAAGTCGATTCACCGTAAGCCTTCTGTAACATTTTCAGTGACTTCGAACACGAAATTCCATTGGCGATGCAAAATTTAAGACAAACTCTTTGTTTGATGTTTTTGTCCATTATAAAATTCGCTATACACACTAGTTATGATATAACTAAAAACAGCAATGTATTTAATATAAATAACAGATGCAACTCAAACTCCGCGCCAAAATGGAAAACAGTTGTGCCAATCTAACAACAACAAAAACAAAAAAAATATTTGGAACCATAAACAAATCATCCATTCCCGATACTTTTTTGACTGAATGTATAATTTAAATGGTCCACTGGAAAATGTTCTTTTAATTTTAAACAAAACAACGCTATGTCAATGGTCAAAACAAGCAAGGAAGAGCGCGGGTGCCGGGAGGGGATGGCTCGCTCGCTGACCGTTCGGCCCCGACATGCGGCATCGTGCTGCGCGGCGTGTGCGTTGCCATGAATACGAATACGCATGCGCAGTAAAATTCCTCTTAAATTTTGAGGAAGCGATAGCGGAAGAGGAATTTTTTGGAGTTTACTCCTTAAGAATCGATTTGCATGTATAAGGGGCCCGGTATGAGAAAAATGTGAGGAGTAAAATCTATCGATGAATGACCTCGTTACGTTTTTGGTGCGCATCCTATGTCGCGCAACTTTCTAATTTGGTTGTGAGTGTAGGGTATTAAAATTGACTATTGTAAAATGTTTAATGTAAAATACTTCGTCGATTAGTTATAATAAATGTATATGAAATGAATAAATATATATTCATATATGTATATTATTTTCATTAATTTGTTAATTTACCCTTTCATACAGTATCAATCTTTTTTAAGTTAAATAAACTCTTTTTGCGTCTGGTTAGACTATCGAACTTAAGGAGTAAACTCCAGTCGTGCGTCGGAGCTGACACACACAATTTTTTTATTTTTTTATTAGCAAGCGGTAACGGATGAGGACTTCAAAATATTGCGGAACTTCCGCATTATGAGGAAGCGGAAGAGGAATCCTCAGCAACCCTAGTAGAAACCATCGCTTGTCATATTTTTCAACAACAAAACATTTCCCATTATTTTGGGTAGTTTTATTCAACTAGCAACATTAGTATCCGTATTAGTATCCTTGTGTGTTAATTACACGACCCATACGCCGGCATATGTCGGTTCTCGGCTTCACTTTATACAGTAAATACAGTGTTTTATTCTTAATTCTTAATCTTGTTTCGATAACTAAACAAGATTAAGACAAGAAAATAAAATTAATAATAATTTAACATCTAATTAAACACGACTTATTTTTCAATGCCCTGACGGCAACTTAAGTTGCCATAACAATTAAAATTTAATTGTGTCTGGTTTATCGGGCTTCAGAGGTAAATCCGGTAAATTGGTTTTATTCCAAATATGTAGTGCTCCCGAAATTATAATACAATACTAAAATAAAATTAGTCTTAAGGTAAGTATAATGTATTTTTATTTGCGAGTTTTAGTTTTTTGTTATCCAAATAACAATAAAATACGAAAATATAAATACCTCCGTAATAGGCGCTAATTTTGACTACTGCCGTAATAGAACTGTTTACGTTTTTATTACAAAAAACAAAAATAAACTAATAAAATAATAACTTCATGGTTCCTCACAAAGACAGACAACATGCGCCACGTATCTCACTGCACTACTGCAGCCCCCTTATTCTCAACTGTCGAAAAGAATTCGAATTTCGGAAACTCTATACCTGTCACTTTATATCGCGCTGCGTCAAAGCGAGATGGCATGTGACTTTTCGAATCGAATCCGTGATCCGACAGTTGAGAATAAGGGGGCGGGAGCGACAACATACAGTGTTGCCAGTAGTCAATTTTTAAAAAGTAACACGAGACTGAACAAAAAGTAACATTTTCATGTGAAAAGTAACATAGGAAAAAGACTAATACTGTAATATGTGACTTTATTAGACAAAAAAAAGTTTTCTTTTGCATTCTTCGAGAAATCGTAACAATGTTTAAGATCGTGAAACTAACTAACATATAAAAATGGCACAAAAGATCCCGAAGGGTCGAAGTGCATCGTGGCATAGTCGCGGCCCCATGATAAGATAACAACATAGAAAAAAGTAGGCAACTTTAGGCTACTGTGATTTTTTTTAGTAAATCCTATCCTACAAGATACATTTTTTTTTTAATTTATTTAACATGCAAATAATTATAACACAAATTAGTACATTGTCGCATTATTAATCCACTAAGGTTTGTAATGGTGCGACTTGAGTTACCAGTTGCTAACAGAATAACATAAATCAGCTCGAATAATTCAATATAAATAAAAAATAAAATTAGAATTAAAAATTTTAAAAAGGTACACGGTCAATGTAAAAGGAATGAGTAGACGCATTATTACTTGAAATAAAGATTAATACCTAATAGGTAAGTAGGCAATTATTAGGTAATTAATAGGCAATAATAATAATAATAATAATTAATGGCAAGTCGTGTAACATGAGAGGGTCAAATGTAACATAAAATGTTACAAAAGTTACATTCTGGCAACACTGCAACATAGATAACACTTTAATGAACTTATTTAGTAAATTATTTAAAACGGAAATAAATCCTACCTCGAGTGTGCGTAATGGTTTGTCGGATTGCGGTAAACTAAACGAAGAAACTCAATGTTTTCTGTGTCATTTGCGCAGGTACTTACGTCGTTTTGTTATCAATAGTAGGAAACATTTTATAAATCATTTATGCGGCCGCGCCGCGACTTTGCTCGTGTGCAATTAGATTTATATTACTGAATATTAAATTTCTCAGCTACAATAATCACAATACGCGCTACATAACCGTCTCTGTAACTCAGTGTAAGTTTTTTATACATAACTAGTTGACCCGGCAAATGTATTTTGCCATTAAAAAAAATTGACCAATAAAAACAAATATTAGCCGATTCTCAGACCTACTGAATATAAGTACATAAAAAATTTCATAAAAATCGGTCAAGTCGTTTCGGAGGAGTATGGTAAACAAATTTGTAACACATTTGCTCGTAAAGGGTCTCTTATTTCGCCAATTTCAATATCGTAATGTATCTCATTACGCACTTGTGCGGTTATGTAATGTAAAACACACGGTTTATCAAGATGCACTGTTATTAATCTGTGGCTCAGTCTAAAAACGAACGGTACTTTTTTAAATCTTAGCAAAGAGTTTCTATAGCAGAAAGTGGTCAACATTTTATGAATAAAATTAAATTTGGGAGACAAAATATAATAAATAAACATTTAATTCTTTAATTTAATTAATTTTATTACTAAATAACAAGCATTTATCTGTAACAAAAACACAAAAATAATAATTTACTCTATTAGTAATACTGGCTGTTTTTTGTGCCTTTGCCTAAAAAAAGCGCTGATGCGCGCGCATTGTTAATTTGTGAACAAGTAAAAATTATTCCGCGCGCTTTTTCTTTTTGTTATATTATTTTTAGATGAAAATGTCGTCAAGAACTTAGTGATAAATTAATTATTCGATACCGCCAGAAGTCTTAGAGGTAGCGAAAAAGGCTACTCTAAGCCTCTTGCCCGAAAAATCGGCCGTACTTACAAGCGTATCAAAATTTGGAAAACAAGCAATGATGGAAATTCATTTTCAAAAAGTGTGTTTTAGCCTATTTCATGGAACTTTCTCAAAAATATAACTCAAGCTCATTGTGGTGCTACTATTCAATGCTAAAAAATCAATAAATTTTACAAATTGTTCAAATTGTCATAACTGCTTTGACAAGTGATTAAAGATTTATTCGTTCGAAAAAAAGTTTCAAAAGTCCGAGTTTTATTTATTTCCTCGCAAATGTGTTAAAAAACATCGTATGACATTCGTGCGCTTTGATAATTACAGCCTCTGCTTTCTTGTAGCCCTCGCCTACGGCTCGGGCTAGTAATATCGCCTCGGCTGTAATTTTCAACTTACCGCACTTATATCATAATGTACTGTGACACGAGAATTTTTTATATTAGATATAAACAAGGTTACTCTTGGCCTGCATATCATTTAATAGTAACTGATGATAAAGTCGAAGATGGAAGTGAGTTACACCCAGATTCCATAGATATCTCCAACTGGCGGAACACAACAATGAATTCAAAGCAATAAAAAATGGAATAAATATGACTCTACGTACTACATAATAATAAATTAAATAGAAATCATATTTATAGCACTAAATGCACTTCACTACTCACTGACTTTAAAAATTAAAGTTATAGATTGAAAAATGTGGGTAGATATAATATAATAATATGCTTAGTATACAGAGTGGTGCCGTCAATCCGATATTAAATTAAAACATGGGCTAGGTATATTAGTTCATAGAAATGGTTTGCCACTTTCAAAAACATTTTATTTCCTTGATAATTTCATGACATCTGTATGAAATAACATAACATTAACTGCATTATTTCATAGAAATGTCCTGACATTATCAAATGAATAAGATGTTTTTGTAAGTGGCAAACCATTTCTATAAACTATTATTACCTAGCCCATGTTTTAATTTATTGTCGTATTGACGCCACCACCCTGTACGTATGCTTAGATAGGTCAGTACGCAAAATTTTACAAACAAACATATGTTCGTATTTATTTCATACTATTTGTATATTAGGGATAAATAATCCCCGACTATGAATAACCTAGTATAGGTAATTATCGTTTTCTGATATCATAATTACCACTACATGAGTCACTTACAAGAATAATGTTAAACTAATGATCTGGAAATGACATGAGTGAAAAAATATTAGTACCCAATTAGTATACATTTAATTGAAAAATACCCATAAAATGACACATATGTTCTATTCTGCGTAAGCGCTGATGGGCTAGAAAGGGACAAAAGATTAACGCTTCCCGAAACTATGAGCAGAGGGTTACCTAAAGACGGTAAGTCTGGCGTAATCATAAAATCATGATTAAAGACAACTTGGAGTCATAAATGTTGAATTAAGGCTGTATACATGAGTGTACAGCCTTAATTCAACATTTATGACTGAACTTGACTGACTTTAAGAGCATTATGAAATGCTCTTTGCCACGTATTAAGTAGACTTTAATTGTAATCATCGACTTTCTGTTCCGCCGTCTGTTGAGTTTTACATTTTATACACGGATTTATACACTAATAAAATTTTCACATTTTAAATCGTTTTGCATCTTATTTCTGGCAAGATATGTTTGTTGGACTTGGATTCATTGGTTGGATTTATTGGACTAAATATTAAAAAAAAAATATCATTCAATTAATAATTTTCATTTGCTGCCAGGCCCCTTGCCAATTTGCTGTGCTTCCATCATCAACTCTACACTTTCCAACAATTCAATGTCTCAACATCACGCACACAGAATTAAAGTAACTCGTTTATTCGTCGTACTTCCAAAACTTTAAATTCTTTTCCAGCAGTGTGTTCAATGTGATTGTGTGTTGCACCTTTACCTTTTTTTATACAACTAGATGACAAACAAGCTGACGGCCCACCTGGTGGTAAGCGGTTACCGCCGCCTATAGACACCTGCAATAACAAGGAAAAGCACTTGATATTGCAGGTGCGTTGTCATCCTGAGGCCTAAGATGAAATGCCGTCCATGCCCAGTGATTACACTGGCTACCTTTCCCTTCAATCCGAAACACAGCGAACTGTTTCAATAAGAAAGGCGGTGGTACCTACCCAGGCGACCCTACATATGGGTCTACCACCTTTTTTTTTTTTTTTTTTTTTCGAGGAGAAATCTGATTGCAGACCTACCCGCCGCTGGCTAGGCGACAGGCGTGTGTGGGGGTCGCCCAGCGCCAAAGACACTGGGAATACCCACTAAAACTCCCCGGTAACTCCATTGCCCTACTCGTGGGTAGCCTAGGCTCTGCCGAAGCAATTTCACCAGCCCACCCCCAGATGGGTCTACCACCTAGTAGTTACGTTGATAACATCAAACTTACATAAATTACTATGTGTTAGGAATGTACTATTATATCTGGTTTTATATAAATTGCTGTTATTTACCTTGATTTATTAAATGCATAAATTAGTATGTAAGGATAACAGGAAAATGGAATAGGTTAGGGTGAATTAAGGGTCATCACTCACCCATAAGTTGGTACACTGGAATTTTCATTATTAAAATAGAAATTATGAAATTGTACCTAAAATTAAAACATTATTAACTATATTTAAGGTAAACCGTCCTATTATGGCAGTGTCATTTGCGCCTATTATGGTGGTGGTATTATTATTTTCGTGTTATATTCTGGTTTGGTTATCCAAACAAGAATCATTATCACCAGCCTATATACGTCCCACTGCTGGGCACAAGCCTTCCTACATGGAAGAAACACATGAGGAGCTTGGGCCATAACACCACCACGCTGGCCCAATGCGGGTTGGTGGGTTAAAGCGGTTGCAGCACCAACTGGGACCAACGGCTTTGACTTTTAAAAGCGGAGGGGCTCGGGATTATAAATTTTTGTTGACCCATCCCGGGACCGTCCATGGCGAAAGTTGCTTTGTTTTCGTAATCGAAACCAGAGAGCTCAGACCGCTACACCGCCTAGCTCCTCAAATTATTGATTAAATTGCATATAATATACATAAGTTTAAGGAAAATCAAACAACAGTACCTACACAACCTAAAAAAACTTTAAGTAAACTTGTAAAACTGGAAGTGTAGAGTAGTCCTACCTATAAGGCTGGTCGCGTTGCCTCGCTCGAAAGGCGAGGCCTTAAATATAAAAAAAATGTGTCGCAAAATGCATACAGGGTGTTAGGGGCACGCTCTCGAAAACGAAGGCAGGTGACATTGCTGATCACCTTAAACATGACTTGCTAAAAAATAAATTTCAAATCGCGATAAATAAATCTGCTGTACCATACAAATAGATCATGTAGATATTATATACGACAATAACTTGAAACATGAGCTATGTTAGTTCATAGAAATGGTTTGCCACTTTAAAAAACCTTTTAATCATTTAATAAATTCATGACATTTGTATGAAATAATGCAGCCATATTATACATACAAATGTTATGAAATGATATGATGTGTTACGATTGAACAACTAGTGCAACTCGAATAGGAAGGAGGGTTACAGGTCATCCACCATCACCATCCTATATACGTTCCACTGCTGGGCACAGGCCTACCTACATGGGAGAAACACATGAGGAGCTTGGGCCATAACACCACCACGCTGGCCCAATGCGGGGTGGTAGGGTAAAGCGGTTGCTGTAACAACCGGGACCAACGTGCACGATGAAGCACTTTTATAATTTTGAATGACCCATCCCGGGATCGACCATGGCGAAAGTTGCTTTGTTTTCTAAATCGAAACCAGAGCGCTCAAACCACAATGCCACCGAGCTCCTCACATGTGCTGGCAAAGAGTTCAAAGCTTTGGAGGTAAGTTGACAAAGAAATGGATTACTAAATTTCTTTCGACAATATTATTAAGATGACTAAGTCTTCATTTTTGTGATGAGTCGCCAAAAACGTATACAACGACGCGAGAATCCGGGGTATTTCCCCGTATCATCAAGTGAAGAGAAATCCACGGGAATTTAGTCCTTGCGCTGATAGGTTCACAGTCGACTAGTCTAAAAATGGTCGCGAGGGCGGCTTTTATTGTTGTTTTAAATAGTTACCTATTAGGAGTGCTTCCACCGCATTTATATGTCGCAGCCATCTTGGTAAATTAAAAGCCCTAATTTCAAATCAATCGAGCTGTTCACTTTGTTTCCCTTTGTCAAGTATGACAGTCATCAAACGCCAGCCCCCTTATTCTCAACTGTCGGAAAATTATCGAATTTCGGAAACTCTATACCTGTCACTTTTTATCGCTATCCGTCAAAGCGAGACAGATTGTGACTTTTTGAATCGAATCCGTGATCCGACAGTTGAGAATAAGGGGGCTGAACAGATCTTATAGCTACGTCACATCAGCTTTTAAACAAAAACCCGAATCAAAATCGGCCATATCGTGTAGGAACTAAGACACCACAGACAGACAAAAAGATACTTAGATACACGTCTCAACTTATATATAACACACCTCTTTTTACGTCGGGGATGAAAACTAGAACAATTCAACATCCCTGTTGTGTAAACTAAACTTTATCACAACACATAAATCGCAATAGTTACCTCGCCTATGAGTCACTTCACTAGTCGCGTCCCCGCAACCAACACTCACTTACTAAATTACTAACAGAGTACAAGGATAATATTGAGTTATTAATTAACTATCCTCGCTACGTACAGACGTTTGTATACATTGGCACTCAAACGTTGGCACGAGACGAAAGCATGGAGTTACCAGTGAGTCCAATTTAGTCTTACAAAAATTTTGCTTAAACCAGTTCTGCATACTTCAATGTCGATTTCAATCTTTATTGCATTATACTGTGACAGATAGGTGGAATCTATATAAATAAAAATCAATGTTTTAATGTTTAGTCGATAAGCGCTCCGAAGGAAGCTTTGGTTGGGTGTTCTGTGGACGGAAGCAAGCTCGCGAAGGTTCTTGTGAAATATAAAACCTTTTTGTTTTTATTCTATTTATTACTAGCTTTACCCGGAATCCTTTGCAGCGACGCCCGTAGAAAGAAAACTGGTAGGTTATGTAATAAAAAAAAAAAAAAAACTTATTTATATAACTGTCACATTATAGAGGTTATCAAACACGAACGGGTGTGTTAAATTAAAACCAGACTTGGCGAGTTTTTTAATAGTATCACGAAAGTGTTTTAATACTTATTAGGTATTCTATTACACGCACTACTTTACCTACATTCATACAAATACTTAAGTCACTATTTTCAACAGACATTTTTATAAATTGATATCGATAAACACAGACAAAATGGCGACCAATCTACATTCCACATTTAGCGCGATCACACACATGTCGGTTCCGGTGTTCTACCTTTACAGGATCATAAAACCGGGTTCATAGTCACACACACACCGGTCTCCGGGTTTTCTTATTTGGCGCTCAGTCGTTATCTAGCGCTTGCCGAAAGACGCATTAGTATATCTATAAATTATAGAAACGTATAACGTAATGGGTTAAGAAAATACCAGTATTTTTTATTTTAACAGTGTCTAAATAAAAGTACCGATTATCTAGCCCAAAGTAAGCATCATTAGGAGCTTGTGATAAGGATACTAGATAATGGAGAAACATTGATAATAATATGGTAACATATAAATATTATTACAAATATACTAAATAAACATATAAACATCCATGACTCGTGAACAAATGCTCGTACTCATCATATAAACATTGCTATCATTCAAACCATTTGATAAACTGATAAGTTTAATAGGTCTTTTATGTATTTGAAGTGGTAATGTTTTATTTGAATACTCCACAAACACCGGAATTATTCAATGTTTAAAATAAGGGATTTTCGTCCTTTCCGTTTCTCGCCGGCAGGTGTCTCACGCGGGTAGTACATTTTGTATTGCATTCTTGCCTTCCGGTTTTCCTTTCTAGGTAGAACGCCGGAACCGGCAAGTGTGTGACCGCGCTAATTCACTATGTTAGCGCTGCGCCACAGAATACCTACATATTACCTTATTATTTTGCGTGTTGCCGAACTGACTGAGTGAAATTGTGAACAGGATTATGGCAAATTGACTATTATTGCCTTGACAATAAAAAAGGACATACACTGAGTTTGTAAATTGTCATCAAACTATGAAGGTAACTAGTAATAAGCTGTTTGAGAACGGGGAATAATAAAATGCTACCGTAGCACAGTAAAAATATTCCTGAAACGGAGGGTAGATGATCCGAATTCACAAGTTTTCAATTACAATTTATTTTTAGTAGATTAGAAAGATAGTTAATAAGCATTACTTGGTCTAAAATACAATGTCATTCTATGTCAATATTGGTAATATAGCTAACATAATTATGCTTGCATAACTATTAAGTCTGTGAATTACAATTGTATCTTTCATACCTAAACTTGAAACTGAGTGGTATAAAGTAAAATAAAACTATTTAACTCCGTTACAATATCCACTTATCTGCTGATAAACTGTTAAGAAGTTAGAAAAATATTATTAATTTTGTAACAAACAAATATTTTTGTGCGGGACGTAGGACAAGTTGTCCCTTATGCACCTATAGACTGGATTGCGTATGACACTGCCGATATGTTTGCTTGCTCCGGAATGGCGAGAGTGGCGTGGCACGTAGAAACTCTTCTATGGTGGCAGGAATGTTGAATAAAACACCAGGCTTCTATTGAGGAGAGGCGACCTTCCGCTATGTTGATGTGTTGTGTTGTTACCATAAGGTATCTTCCTCGGAATTGAGTACAAATTTGTGAGGAAACTGGCTCGCTTATGTATGAATTTATAGTATTGCAACTATTGCAATGCTGCGTGAGACAGTTTCCTACTGTTAGTCACTCTGTTCTATTACTATACCTAGACCTAATTTAGTGTACCTAGTCCTCATTTGAGGGTGTGTAAGCCCTATAGGTCACCTATATTTATTAATGAACCAACAATTTACATATATTTACATACAATTCACCTTATTCTATAACAAAACAAACTTACAAACTATTCTTATTCTATGGGAAATAAAACACAATAAGATGAATATTTTATGCACAAATAATAACAAACAAACTTAACACTACTTAGAACTATTAATTACAAATATAATTAGCCGTCCGGAACATTCTCCCGCCGTGCGTCGAAGTGTATGACTATCATGAGACGCATCATACTGTAGGCTGGACGGCTGACTGCGCCTCCCCCGTCTGAAGGATGACCAGCTTCTTGGTCGGTCGCCGGATGAGTCCTCCTCTTGTCTGTACGTCAGCAGCTCGCACCACACCGTCGGGCCCGGGGAACACTGTTGCTATTCTACCCATAGGCCATGTATTCCGGGGTAGAGTGTTGTCCGCTATTATGACAACGTCTCCGACTTGCAGTGGTGGTCCCTTGCCGTGGGGCTCCCGCCGGTGCTGGAGTTCAGGTAGGTATTCCTTTACCCATCTCGACCAGAAGTTGTCTGCCAGTCGCTGAGCGGTCCGCCAGGTTCTCCTCCCTTGAAGGTCTTGCTCGTGGAAGTCGCCCATTGGTGGTTCGTAAGCTGGTCCCAATAAAATGAAGTGATTGGGTGTCAGCGCTTCGGGATCTTCGGGGTCGACTGAGACGTGGGTCAGCGGCCGACTGTTTACTGTCATTTCAACTTCGGCGAGTAAGGTCGCTAAAACTTCCTCTGTGTTAGGTCGACTGTCGAGTACCGCGCTGAGTGCGGTTTTTACTGTTTTCACTAGGCGTTCCCATGCTCCCCCCATGAATGGTGCACCAGGGGGAATGAAGCGCCAGGAGATTCTTCTTTTTGTTGCTTCGAGCTCCGTGGCGTTGTCTATTGCTATTCTGAGTTCTTTTTCGACGCCGTGTAGGTTCGTTCCGTTGTCCGACCACACTTCTTTAGGGCACCCGCGGCGGGCTATGAACCGGCGAAGTGCCATGATCGCCGAGTCGGTGGTGAGTGAAGCTGCCATCTCCAAGTGAACTGCTCTGGTGGTGAGACATGTGAACAGTGCTACGTAGGTCTTCTTTGTCCCTCTTCCAAAGGTTGTTAGCAGCGGCCCGAAGTAGTCGACGCCTGTGTGTGTGAAAGCGCGCTGGTGATGCGCTAGGCGGCCGGCTGGGTGGTCTCCCGTCGGTGGCTCTGGTGGTGACCATCTTCTCTTCTTGCAGGGTAGACAATGATGTATGATGCTGCGTGTCGTCGGTCTGAGGGCCAGTATATGGAACCTTTGGCGGCAGTGGTTCACTGTAGCTTCTACTCCCTGGTGGTGTCCCGTTCGATGTATATGTTCGATGTATAGGCGAACGAGGTGATGACGGCCGTCTAGTACCGGCGGTCGCTTCATTGTTTCAGGCACCTCAGTAGCTGCGTCGATTCGTGACTTTATAGTGATGACCCCGTCGACTATTTCTATGGCGATTTTTTTCAACTTGCTATTATTATTTACTCGACGGCCCTTCAGTAAGTCTTCTATTTCTTCGGTAAAACTATCTTCTTGAGCAGCCCTGATTGCGATGTTTTCAGCACGGACGAGAAGCTCTGTTGGTATTTTTCTATATGTGTCTTGTATTTTTTCTACCTTCCTATTTTTGTTTATTGATTTTTTCACTTGTTGTTTTCCCCAGGACGGATCTTTTTCCTTATTAGCCTTCGTTCGTGAGTACATCGTTTTATCTGTTCGTTTTGACATATTGTTATAAATTGAAGTACTCTGGCCGTGGCTCTTATAAACTTTTCCCAGCTGGAGAACCTTTTGAAGTCGGGTATCGCTGTTAAGGTAGAACGTTTTTCAGTAATTTTCATAGTTCTCTCTTCCCCTGTCACTATCTTCTGTAGGTCGTTCACTTGTGGCCAACTGCTGGGATCTTCTTTGAGGAAGCTTGGGCCGGTGAACCATCTGTGATTTTCATCGAAGTACTTTGGTACGTTTCTTGTACTGTCGTCGGCCACGTTGAGCTTCGTTGGAACCCATCGCCATTCTTCTGTTTTCGTATTTTCTTCTAATTCCGCGATTCTGTGTGCGACGAACGGCTTGTAGGATCTTGAACCGGTTTTCAGCCACGTCAGTACTGTTCTGCTGTCTGTCCAGAAGATGCGTGCTTCCGGTTTTCTGTCGTACTCTTCTATTACACATCTTGCCATCCTGCCGCCCATAACAGCTGCTTGAAGCTCTAGTCGTGGTATTGAAGTTATCTTCGACGGTGCCACCCTGGCCTTCGCTAGTATCAGTGACGTGTGTACCCCCCCCGCTTCATCTTCTATTCTCCAGTAGAGTGCGGCGGCGTAGGCGACTTCGCTAGCGTCGACGAATACGTGCAGTTGAAGGTTCTTGCCGGTGCTGTACTTTGGATGAGCTCTTGGGATGGAAATCTTCTTTAGTTCTCGAAGGTGGTCCGTCCAGTTGCTCCATTCTTCAGCGAGGTCGTCATCGAGGTGTTCATCCCAGTCGGTGCTTCTCTTCCATATCTCCTGTAGGATTTGTTTGGCCTTCATGGTGACTGGTGAGACAAGTCCCAGAGGGTCGAAGAGCGACATAACCACTCGTAGTACTTGTCTCTTTGTAGGTCTGTGTTGTAGTATGTCTTCAGGAAGTCTTGAGAAGTCGAGATTATACTTCAGTGAGTCTGTCGAAGTTTGCCACACCATTCCAAGTACCTTTTCTGTCTTCAAGCCGACTGCCAATTCTGATTCTTCTGGGGAAGTGTTCTCGCCGAGATTAGTTAGGACTCTCTGTGAATTTGAAGTGAATTTGCGTAGATTGAAGTGGGCCTGTTGGTGTATGTACTGCACTTGACGTGCTGTCTCTACGGCGGATTCTTCATCTTCGAAGCTCTGTATGTAGTCGTCCATGTAGTGGTTTCTCTTGATGGCTGATGTGGCGGCTGGATACTGTTCGGCGAAGTCTTCGGCGTTTCTATTCTTGATATAGATTGCTGTTGCCGGCGAAGAGGTTGCCCCGAAAATAAGTGACGTCATCCGATATTCTTTTACTTGAGCAGTAGGGTCGCCTTTCCTCCATAGGTACCTCAGTGCGTCTCTGTCTTCAGGAGCTATTCTTATCTGTAAGAACATCTCGCAAATGTCTGCTGACACTGCTATTCGGTGTTGTCTCATCCTCATAAGGGTGCCCGGGAGCGATTGAAGTAGGTCCGGGCCGGTGAGTAGAGCATCGTTGAGTGACATGCCCTTTGATACTGCAGCCGCGTCGTGCACCATTCTTATCTTCCCAGGCTTCATAGGGTTGACGACAGGAAAACAAGGTAGGTACCATGTCCTTCCTTCTGTTCTATCTTCTGGCGCCGGCTCTGCGTATCCTTTTTCTATGAGCGAGTTCATTTGTTCTATAACTTTACTCTTGAGTTCGGGATTTTTGATAATTTTTCTTTCGGTTGCTTCCAGTCTTTTTAAGGCGTAGTCTCTGTTGTCTGGTAGCTTGACATCTTCGGTTTTCCATAATAGTGACGTCTGGAAGCGGCCGTCCTTCAATCGAGTCGTTTTATCTTCTAAAATCTTGAGTGCCTTGGCTTCCGGGTCACTACGCGGGATTCTTGGTGCTATCGCCAGAGCTTCTAATGAGAAGAAGTGCTTCAGGTCCGCTTCTATGTCGGTTTGTTGGACGAAGTGTACTCTATGTCCCGTCGTACTGCTGCAGGCGCCGTGGAGCACCCAGCCCAGTGGCGTTAGTGATGCAACGGGCTGGGACTTGTTCCCTATTCTTCTATCTTCGGCCAGTAAGAGCGGCCAGTTGTCTTGGCCGATCAGGACTTGAGGTCTTGCTTCGTTGTATTGGACCTCTTGCAACAAGTCTTCGAGATGTTGACACCCTTCTAAGTCTTCATCAGCGACGGTCTGTGGTGACAGCTTCAAGTTCTTGATCGACCTTGCTGTTATTTTGTGACTACTTCGTGACCCGCTGATGACCAAGTTCAGTTTTCGAGACGCGGTGGTGTTCACTCGTGCTTCCCCGATGCCCTCTATATGAAGTGGCTCTGTAGGTCCACGTAGACCGGCTTGCTGTGCTAAGTCTTCGTCGATGAGCGTGATTGTGGACCCGTCATCTAGTAGAGCATAGGTGTCTATCTTCTTTCGGGGCCCAACTATCTTGACAGGAACTATCTTCAGGAAGGCTTGTGACCTCTTCGGTGTCCACGTAGAGCTGACTATTTCGTTGTTTTCTATTTTGTTGAAGTGTAGCATCTTGTGATGTCGCTTGTCGCAGTTGTTGATACCACACATGCTAGGACGACAGCTGTGGGTCTTGTTTCTGAAGCGAAGGCATCGAAAACACAGCCTCTTTTCTTTGGCTATGTCCCATCTCTTCTGTGAGTCGGCTTTCTTGAATACTTCACAGTTCGCTGCAGTGTGTTCGGCTTCTCCGCATATGATACAAGCGGTTGTGTTGACGTACTTCTTGTTTGATTCTTGAGTGTTGAACGTTTTCTGTGCTCTTCTATTTGTTTCGTTCAAGTTTTCTGGTTGCGCGTACGGGCCACATAGGTCGGCTTCTCTGTTCAAGAACTGTGCTAATTTTTCTATGTCCGGTTCCTCAGTCGGCCTCCCGGCGGCGAAGTCGTACCACCGGTACCTAAGTGTCGGCGTAAGCTTCTCTACAGTATTCTTCGTTATTTCTGGGTTGAACAGGTACTGCTTCTTGTCTATTGCTTGTAGTGTCGCGACGATGTTGGCTATCTTGCTGGCGAACACGCACAAGTCTCTTGGCGAGTCTGTTAGGCGAGGAAGGCTTCTAAGTCTCTCCAATTCGGCGATTGCTATAGCGTCCGGTCGTCCGAATCTGGCTTCTAACGTTCTGATGACGTCTCTTGGGTTCGATGTATAAATGAGACGGCTCTCGACGGCTTCTCTGGCTCTTCCCTTGAGGCTGCGACGCAGACGTGCTAAGTTTTCTATGTCTGTGAAGCTGCCCTGTGACTCGAAGTAAGCTGCCTTGAACGACAGCCACTCTTGGTGAGATCCCCCGAAGTACGGTAGTTCGTTGAGAATTCTTGAAGAGTGCTGTCCTGACTTGGCGGCTTGGGCGATCGCTGTTGCTAAGTCTGTTAAGTCTATCTTGTTCGATGACGTCGTAACCGCTGCTATTTCTCCCGCCGGTACTTGAGGAACTTCAATTCTTCTATTTTCTATTGTTTGCTGTTGTTCTGGAATTTCAGGTCCTCTTTCTTCTATAGTTTGCTGTTGTACTGGCGGTGGTATAGGTGCCGGTCGGTTGTGGGGTTCGTCGGAGATCGCGAGTAAGTGAGCTCCGTTGCTATCCAACCAACTGGACACCCTCTTGTTGTGTTCGACGTCTTCCATTACTGTGCATTCATCTTCGGAGTCTGTTTCAGCTTCTATTGTTGCTATTCGTGCGGCGGCTAACTCGACTCGTAGCTTAAGTAGTTCTTCTTTAGCTTTCATTAGTCTTGTTGCGCGTCGCGACGCCGAAGTTGACGCTCTTGACTTAGGAGGCGCCACCGATTTGTTCTGTTGTGGTACTGTTGCTGTAGTCGGCGGCGCGAGGTTCTTCTCTATTGGTGTGACTGTTTCCGAGGGCTGTTGACTGGTCGCCGAGGTGTCGGGTGCCGTAGTCGCTGTATATTCAGTGCCCGATGTGGTTTCTTCGGACGTGACCGGAGTCTCGTTTCTACCGGATCTCGATCTTGTTATCGGCATTGTGTCAATACGAAAATCCGGCTCGAAGGACCAAAATGTGCGGGACGTAGGACAAGTTGTCCCTTATGCACCTATAGACTGGATTGCGTATGACACTGCCGATATGTTTGCTTGCTCCGGAATGGCGAGAGTGGCGTGGCACGTAGAAACTCTTCTATGGTGGCAGGAATGTTGAATAAAACACCAGGCTTCTATTGAGGAGAGGCGACCTTCCGCTATGTTGATGTGTTGTGTTGTTACCATAAGGTATCTTCCTCGGAATTGAGTACAAATTTGTGAGGAAACTGGCTCGCTTATGTATGAATTTATAGTATTGCAACTATTGCAATGCTGCGTGAGACAGTTTCCTACTGTTAGTCACTCTGTTCTATTACTATACCTAGACCTAATTTAGTGTACCTAGTCCTCATTTGAGGGTGTGTAAGCCCTATAGGTCACCTATATTTATTAATGAGCCAACAATTTACATATATTTACATACAATTCACCTTATTCTATAACAAAACAAACTTACAAACTATTCTTATTCTATGGGAAATAAAACACAATAAGATGAATATTTTATGCACAAATAATAACAAACAAACTTAACACTACTTAGAACTATTAATTACAAATATAATTAGCCGTCCGGAACAATTTTTATTCAAAAATCATGTTGTCCGGCGTAGGATTTCCAAACCAAACGGATGTCATCCACGGCTGAATATCAATGGTAATTTGTCAAGAAGATCTCCGGAGGTCTTATAGTAATCAAAAACCAAATTCGTCTGGAATATGTGGCTACACAGGTCAATCACGTCGCCTAGCCCGCCCCGACGCTATTTGGACGTGTCCATTTTTAAATCTATGTGTGTGTTGGTCTCATAGTCAGACATTCGAATTGACTCCGCCGCTGATCCGTTCAAACCTCAGATGAGGTTCAAATGGATGTTTGGTCCTGGGCGGCTTAATTTGAAGTTCATCCATTTGGAAGTCTACTAAATGGACGTCTCTTAAGTGGCTTACGTAAGGCTTATACATTGAATATTTAGTCTGACCGTTAGTATGCAAATAAAGTTTTTTTGTTTCCAGAACCCCTCCCTTGTTGTGAGCCTCCTGTTCCTGGCAATGACTCCTGTTCCAAGCGAGGGGCAGCTGGGGAACAATTGGTTAAATATCTTGCAGCCTAAGCCTGCAGTGGTATTTGGTATGTAACTATTTTTAACCGACGAAAAAAGAGGGGATGTTATAAGTTTAAAGTATCGGTGTATCTGTGTGTCTGTCTGTGGCATCGTAGCGCCTAAGCGAATGGACCGATTTGGATTCGTTTTTTTTGTTTGAAAGCTGATGTGACTACGATGGTTCTTAGCTATAATTCATGAAGATCAGTTCAGGCGTTTGATGACTATCAGCTCATTTTATACATGATAATAGGATTTTACTAAATTTTACAGATCCGATTGATTTCAAATTTGGTGTACTGTCACTTTGGTGACATTCCCATGACATACTAACTTTGAGCTGATCCTATACCATCAAAAAGTCTGCGAAATGGTTAATTCTTCATATACTTACAGCAGATATAGCGTATACTTATGAATAGTCTTAATGAGATGGTGTTAGATAGATGATTAATGACGCCGGGGGTTGCTTAAATTTTTAATTTTGTAATTATTATGTAACAATATAACTTCTAATAACTTCCATTCTTACATAGAATTACGACAGAAATTACTTGTGACGTTAGAAATATCGTGTATATTTATGACGCAGCCGTCTGTTAAATTAGCCATTTAATTGGACGCCTATGCAGGTCGTTTAAATCGAAGAGCTTTTGTACGACTTTTGAGTGATTGGTAGGTTCAAGGTTTTTTTAAATGACCACATATAACCAAAACTTGTATATAAACAAAATTGCTTCGGCAGAGCACACCCCAGTGAAGGGATGTGCATGCGGATTGAGTGATCCTATCTTCAATCTTTACAATAATCGACGAGGATTTAGTAAATAATTGTTAAATTCGCCACAGTGAAGTAAAAAAATTGTAAAACCTGAGATAAAACAGATATAGTCAATAAAGTGGATCACTCATACCGCATGCATTATAAAATGTCATAATGTATATCTAATAATATATAACAGTTCTGCTTCTTATTTATACATCAAAAAATTGTAAAAAATTGTTAAATACCATCACCAAATTATGAATTAGTTTGCATGTCCCGTTTAAAAATTATAACGATTTATTTGGATCACTCACACCGCATGGTGGCCGTATGAGTGCTCTTTAAAAATATCACCTTATACTGAATAAATACATATTATTTTTTTGTACATTATAGCTAAACGTGAGGTTGAATTTGTTAAACAGTGATCTTGACAAAAACTTATAATAGATGGAAGAAATTCAAGTTTCCCGTTTCCATCAGCATTCCGTCTGAGTGATCCACATTTCGGCCTCTATTTACTTCCGTATACCACCTCATAAACTGAAGATATACCCAAAATTGTTAAAAAATTTTTACTAAAACTTGGCATATTTTCTGTTAATGTACGTGCGATACTTTAGGAAATATCTCGTTTCGTAAATTTCTGAAGAAAATGACTGAGTAGGGTGTGTTTGATTTTTCATCGTGTGAGACTGTGATATATCCTTACTGGGACAGATGAAACTAAATAAAAGCTCGTAAAAAACAGAATCGCATTTTATTTTCGCTAGCACTATACATTTGATTAATCAAAAATAAAAACCAACTTCAAAACACGCCAATTTATTATTTAAAATACCACACGATATGATTTACCTTTTACTCTTCATTCCAGATAATTAGTCTGTAGTTGATGAAGCGAATACGCTGTTGTTGGTTGGCTCATTCTAAAATCAACATTTTTAATATAATCAAATAGAATTTCTGTTAAACGAAAAAATGCCATTTAAACCACTGACACGTAAGAACCTAACGTCCTGTCGTGATCGAATAACATACATACAAAACACTCAAAAGGAAAAATAATTAAATTTAATCCTCAAAATGAATTTTTTTTGGAGTTGGCGCTTCATTTTCTATTGTTTAAAGTAACCCCTTAGCACCAACTCCAAAAAAATCCATTTGTAGGAGATAATATCTTCCTATCTTTCCTGATGTGCGTTCCCATTGAGGGTCCACATTGGAATTATGAGCTTTTGAATGTGTCAGCCTTTAGTAAAAGTTCTCAAACGATTGTAAATTCAATCTCTAATTTGTAAAAGTCGCCACTCAAAAGTTACATTGGTTAAAGGTGGACCCTCAGTCGTGACTGATAGGTATCCATATTTAATAATCTACCTAAAATTTACAACTGTTGTAAATGGCTACTCTTAGTAAAAGATTTGTAAAACTAATTTCATTAATTGTCTCTCCTTCCTGCTAAGTCGATAAGAAAAAAGTAGCATGTAGGAGGTGGTCCCTCAATTGATCGCGATAAATTCATATTAAGTGAGAACAACAGTAATGATTAAAATACAGGTATTACTAACAGTTAGTAAAAGTACTAGAACCAATGTAAATTCAATCTCTAGTTTGTAAAAGAAGCTATTCAAAAGTTTCAATCGATTAAAGGTGGTCCCTCAATTGAAACGCTTGTCATAAAAATAAATCAATTTACGTAACATTTGGTTGAGAACTAGACAATTGCTATAGCCTATTCGTTAGTAAAAAAAATTAACTAACTATTGCTCCACCGAACAGTATAAACAAATGTACCGTTTTACTTAAAATACAAATCAAACTGCTGTGAAGAAATACTACGGTCGAGGTGACCACATATTAGGGTTTTATGGGATAAGTAAATAAAAATAATTACTGTTTGATGACATTATTCATGTATTATTATTAGGTTTGACATATCTTAGCTAATCAAGTCACAATAAGAACACCAATCACAATGAAAAAGGTTGTTAAATGATGTTATAATAAAAAAATTACACTGCACTGACAATGTTACCCTGATCTTTTTAATAATAATAATAACATTCATACACTCACACCTATTATCTAGCCCAAAGTAAGCATCATTAAGAGCTTGTGGTATAGATACTAGATAACAGAGAAATAATGGTACAGACCACTCGGCCAGCCGGTCGTCTGATGGTCGATTTTTAATTCAGACATTACTACTAATTTGACACTACTGTCAATTAGTAGTAATGTTTAAATTATTAATTTGACGAGAGTCCTCCAAACGAATCATTTTAATCATACTATAATAATAATAATAATTCATTTATTTCAGATTAACATCCACATTGCATTTACACTAATTACGTACATTTTATTAGTTATGTTAGTAACAATATTAACTTAAAGTATACGCTAAGGTAGCTTGGCGTATGTTTAAAAAATGATTTTGTCATAATATGAAGGTTTTGTCATAAGTCTCACACAACAGGTATACATTACTGCATCAGACGCACAAGTATTATTGACTCTAATATTATTATAGTCAACCTTCAGAGATGGACATATGTTTCCGTTTTTAATAAATTTTACATTTTCATTATACGCTACTTGATTTAAATGACACACCTAAAAATTATATTAACAAATTACCTCGGACGATCAATTTCAAACAAAAATTTTACAAATTAGTTGGTGCTATGGAATTTATTACAGCAGCTAGCGCCGGTGACATCGGCCATTACAGATGTCACTACTTCTTTAATGAGAGCATACGCTGTTACGACTTACGCTTGAAATTTGATGTAAGTCCCCCCAAACGAACTAATTTTTATACATACGTACTGTCAAATTAGTAGTAATGTCTGAATTAAAAATCGACCATCAGACGACCGGCTGGCCGAGTGGTCTGTACCATTATTTCTCTGTTATCTAGTATCTATACCACAAGCTCTTAATGATGCTTACTTTGGGCTAGATAATAGGTGTGAGTGTATGAATGTTATTATTATTATTAAAAAGATCAGGGTAACATTGTCAGTGCAGTGTAATTTTTTTATTATAACATCATTTAACAACCTTTTTCATTGTGATTGGTGTTCTTATTGTGACTTGATTAGCTAAGATATGTCAAACCTAATAATAATACATGAATAATGTCATCAAACAGTAATTATTTTTATTTACTTATCCCATAAAACCCTAATATGTGGTCACCTCGACCGTAGTATTTCTTCACAGCAGTTTGATTTGTATTTTAAGTAAAACGGTACATTTGTTTATACTGTTCGGTGGAGCAATAGTTAGTTAATTTTTTTTACTAACGAATAGGCTATAGCAATTGTCTAGTTCTCAACCAAATGTTACGTAAATTGATTTATTTTTATGACAAGCGTTTCAATTGAGGGACCACCTTTAATCGATTGAAACTTTTGAATAGCTTCTTTTACAAACTAGAGATTGAATTTACATTGGTTCTAGTACTTTTACTAACTGTTAGTAATACCTGTATTTTAATCATTACTGTTGTTCTCACTTAATATGAATTTATCGCGATCAATTGAGGGACCACCTCCTACATGCTACTTTTTTCTTATCGACTTAGCAGGAAGGAGAGACAATTAATGAAATTAGTTTTACAAATCTTTTACTAAGAGTAGCCATTTACAACAGTTGTAAATTTTAGGTAGATTATTAAATATGGATACCTATCAGTCACGACTGAGGGTCCACCTTTAACCAATGTAACTTTTGAGTGGCGACTTTTACAAATTAGAGATTGAATTTACAATCGTTTGAGAACTTTTACTAAAGGCTGACACATTCAAAAGCTCATAATTCCAATGTGGACCCTCAATGGGAACGCACATCTTTCCTGTGCGTCTCTGTAGTGTCACGAGGGGTACTCAGTGGTACCGTTGTTACTCCTGGGCCTTAGCTTGAGCAGCGGATTTCCCTGATCCAGTACACAAAAGCCCACTCAAGGGGGGCGATCCCCTATCCGCAACCCTGGGGACGGGTCCGATGGCAGACTGGAAAACCGCACACGGAACACAATGCTTCTCTCACTTAACCGTACTAGTGATTGTATCCTATTTGAAACATACTAGCGTGCGACAGTGTTGCTTTATTTTTTTTTTCTTCTACATAATTTCTACAAAGCGGATTATAATCATAATACTCTTTCTAGCGCAATGCTGGTAATAAATTTTAACAAAGAAGTATTTATGAAAAATTGAAAATGAAAACTATGCTTAAGTCAACTTGTCAAATTGTAAAATATATTTCTAATTTTTTTCATGATAGAAAATTTAATTCACTGTTTGTTTTTGATAAATAGTGAAAGAGGCGTTTATTGAAAGTGAACACTTGTATAAGGAAATCACCACAATATCGATTTGAATTTTAGGTATGGTATGCCTCGATCACATAATAAAATATTAGTTATATAGCGTTTTTTTAGCGAAAAGGTCCTCGAGTGGCGGCCACGTACCGGGAGACGCACCGTTGGTAGGCCCCCCACAAGGTGGACCGATGATCTTGTGAGGGTCGCGGGAAGCCGTTGGATGAGGGCAGCGCAGGACCGATCGGTTTGGAGATCCTTGGGGGAGGCCTATGCTCAGCAGTGGGCGTCTCTCGGCTGATATGATGATGACGATGATGATTGCTTTCAATATCATTGCTTCAATGGCATTGACACGTGTAAATACGTTTTAATGTGACTGTGCAATGTCATAGAAAGCTAAAATTCAAAGTTAGCTTACGTTAGTTGCGATTGAATCAATATTGAATATTGAATTGACCATTAAACGATGACTTATTTTGCGTAGGGCAACGAAAGAAGCGAGCGCATCTTCTGCTGCCAATTCAATTGCTTTTTTAACCGACTTCAAAAAGAAGAAAGAAGAGGTTATATGTTCCACTGTTTGTATCTTTTTTTGTATGTATTTTCATCGATTTCTCGGTCATTGGTGATCCGATTTTTAAAATTCTTAATAATTTATAGATAAATTGTACCGTCAATAAACTGTATGGATATAGGGTTTTTAATTATAATATATGTTTTCTAGAACATGTGGTTTTTCATTTACAGATCATGTATAACTTTCATTATAACATATAAGCAGGTGAATAAAATATAAAAAGATTAATAGAAATAAATGCACCAGAATACTAATCATCGGTCTCAATCAACAGCCCTGTAAATTATAGGCATCCAGAATGCTCGGAGCTCAGGGTAATCTTTTCCATAAAATATTAAATAATATGAATAAATATAATAAAAACGCCTGGTCCTGTCCCAGTAAGGATATATCACAAAGTCTCACACAATGAAAAATCAAACACACCCTACTCAGTCATTTTCTTCAGGAATTTACGAAACGAGATATTTTCTAAAGTATCGCACGTACATTAACAGAATATATGCCAAATTTTAGTAAAAATTTTTTAACAATTTTGGGTATATCTTCAGTTTATGAGGTGGTATACGAAAGTAAATAGAGGCCGAAATGTGGATCACTCAGACGGAATGCTGAAGGAAACGGGAAACTTGAATTTCTTCCATCTATTATAAGTTTTTGTCAAGATCACTATTTAACAAATTCAACCTCACGTTTAGCTATAATGTACAAAAAAATAATATGTATTTATTCAGTATAAGGTGATATTTTTATAGAGCACTCATACGGCCACCATGCGGTGTGAGTGATCCAAATAAATCGTTATAATTTTTAAACGGGACATGCAAACTAATTCATAATTTGGTGATGGTATTTAACAATTTTTTACAATTTTTTGATGTATAAATAAAAAGCAGAACTGTTATATATTATTAGATATACATTATGACATTTTTATAATGCATGCGGTATGAGTGATCCACTTTATTGACTATATCTGTTTTATCTCAGGTTTTACAATTTTTTTACTTCACTGTGACGAATTTAACAATTATTTACTAAATCCTCGTCGATTATTGTAAAGATTGAAGATAGGATCACTCAATCCGCATGCACACAGTGAAGGGCAGTTTTAGTGGGTATTTCCAGTGCTGCTAACACTGAACGCCCCCCCCCCCCCCCCCACACGGGTCTGACGCAGAATGTGCACTTCGCAAAATGAGCACCTCAAAATGAACAGTTCGCAGAATGTGCATTTCTCACAAGGGGCACTTCTCATCACGCCCGTTGCATAGCCAGCGGCGAGTAGCTCTGCAATCGGATTTCTCCGTGAAAAAGAAAATACTTCCTATTCTTACACTTCCTAGAATATCAATGGCGAAGATTGCTGTGCTTTCATAAAACACAGCGGTAGTGAGCTCCTAAGCGATTATTTTACATTGTATTGGCAAGAAATAATTATTTTTTTGGAATTCTTTACCAGCACATGTGTTCCCTCCTTCCTATAACATGGGGTCCTTCAAGAGACAAGCAAGGGCAAGGTGGAGACGGCTAGAGCAGTGTCTATATAGCACTAGCAGCCTTCGCATATGGACTCTCTTTACCGCTTCACATCAGGTGGTGTTGAGTTAATTGGCGTGCCTTGTATATAAAATATATGAAATTTTCTATCTCTAGGTCAAAATCAAGCGAAATGTGACATCAGCGAAACGGTGGAGGGCTACTGCGTGCCAATAGATGAGTGCAAGGACGGCAGAGTGGTGACCAATGGTTTTAACAGGCTGTCGCCCAGGTAAGTGCTTAAGGTCCCTTACTATTACTACCATATATTAAAACTCAATCAATCAATCAATTTATTTGCCAAAACACAGTTATAAAGTTCTTACAATGCTAAAAAAGGTACATGTGTTCAGCCTGCTCGCAGGCGTGCAAAAATTACAAATTATAATGTTAAAAATAACAAAAAATTAAATTAAAAATGTCAAACAATTTATATATTTACTATCAAATGTTAATAGGTATACAATTGTGCGTGCGCCTAGGACAATTCGTGAGCCTATGTAGGTACAAACTACTGGCTCAAGGCCCACGACACAAGACGATAGATGTGCCGCTGGCTGGAGAAAGTGCCTTTTTTCTAGATGTCTTCGATAGGGTGTCGGCCGAGGAGTGAAAGACGTTTTTCTTCTAGTATCTTCCAGATTTATTGAGCTCGTATGGCTAGAGCTGACATGCCTTACTGGGCTATTTGCTCTATTAATATATAAAATTAACATAATTATTGCAACTATTGGTTGCTAGAACGATATAATAAGACCAATCAGAGGGTTTTTACCGATTTTTCCGAGTGAGCGGGACGGTCGTTCCCTCTCTTTGTCACTTTAAAGTAAGCCCTCTGATTGGTTTACACTTATTCAGATTTTATTTTATTTGACTTATTAATTTGCTTATCTAATTACACTATTCCTATAATTATTCAATTATTTACATGTTAGTGATCTCTTAAACCTAATCTAAACACGACTTTCAAAGAACTTAATTTAGATAACGCATCCTGCATACAGGTAAACATATGCGGTTGCACAATATTAGGCATATATCGCTCCCCGTCATATCAGAACGCAACAAAATTTATTAACTCACTTGATACTGTATTAGAATCGATTAAACGCCATCAAAACATTATAATTTCTGGAGATATAAATATTAACCTAATTTCAAAGAAAAATGAGTCGTCCGATGAAGGTAGCAATCGGGTCTCTTACCTAAACATGCTTTCCTCACATGGTCTCTTGCCTGGACACACACTTCCTACACGAGAAAATAGCTGTCTAGACCATTTTATCTTACAGATCGACAAAACCAAGTTATCAGCTAGCATTGCAGTATTAAGAACTACAATAACTGACCACGCCTCAGTCTTCATGAGTATCTCTAAAGTAAACCCTAACCGCTCACACCCAACTATAAAAACCACCTTTATTGATTTTGAAAGTGCTGCTGATAAACTTCTAAATAAAAATCTGTCAAATTTGCTTTTCAGTGAAGACCCTAATTTTGTAGTCGAACACTTAATTAAAGAAGTTAAATCATCCCTTGATGAGAGTGTTAAGGTAAAGAGAGTCTCGAGTAATCAACGTATAATTAAACCCTGGATTACAGGTGGTATACTACGTTGCATCAGAAATAGAAATAGAATGCAACTAAAATTAAGGTCTGACCCTGATAATGAAATACAAAAACTAACATTTCTAAGGTACCGTAATTACTGCAACAAATTGATAAAAAAACTAAAACATAAATATGAATCCGAGCTGCTAAAAAGTAATATCAAAAACTCCAAAGTATTGTGGAAATCTATTAAGGAAATAACTCATCTAAATAAAGTTAAAACTAGTGGCCGTGAATTGCTGAGTGCTGGAGGCTCACCGATGGAATCTGTTAATTGTATTAATAGCTCTTTCGCAAACGTCGGAGGCGACTCGCGGAAGAAATTCTTAAAGGGCCTCCGCTGTCAGCTGATAGCTTGATATCTACCCCAACATCACAATTGTCTTCTTTTGTTCTCATGATGACCGACCCCAAGGAAGTCGACAGTGTAATCTCAAATTTGAAATCAGAGAGTGCTTCTGGATGGGATAGTATTCCTACTAAATTCATAAAAATAGTTAAACCTCTCGTTGTTCCCATTATCAGCCATCTCGCTAATCTCTGTTTCAGGGAAGGTATATTCCCAACTCTGCTTAAAAAATGGATTGTAACACCCGTATACAAAGGTGGTGACAAAAGAGACATTAATAATTATAGGCCGATCTCGGTTTTGTCAGTCATCTCAAAAATTATTAAAAAGCTAATCAACCAACGCCTCATTACATATCTCGAAAAATTTCGTATTTTATCATGCTCACAATACGGATTCAGAAAAGGAAAATCTACAGAAGACGCAATCTCACAATTATCCTCCTTAGTAACTCAACATTTAGATTCTGGAGAAAAGTGGCTGACAGTTTTCCTTGACTTAAGGAAAGCTTTCGACACAGTCTCTGTCCCCACACTTGTAAATAAGATGGAGAGGATCGGCATTAGGGGTATCCTATTAAAGCTTCTAACTGACTACCTTCAGGACCGGTTCCAAACCGTTAAGATAGAAGATTATACAAGCACTGACATTAAAATGGAATATGGGGTGCCGCAGGGCAGTGTCTTGGGTCCTACATTATTCTTGATATACCTTAATGAACTAACTAACCTAGAGATTGAAACGGGACGTGTATTTTCATATGCGGATGATACAGCTATTGTATTTAAGGGTACCACCTGGCAATCAGTTTTTAAAATGGCTGAGCGTGGTCTCCACAAAGTGGCTAGCTGGCTTAAATCTGCCCTCCTTACATTAAATATTGCAAATACTAATTTTATTTGCTTTGCTATGAATAAACGTTCTCTTCCTCCCTCATACCTGAAACTAAGGCTCCATTACTGCGACTTCACTAACACGACAGGTTGCGGGTGTAAAGTGATTGAATGCGTTAGATCCACTAAATACCTGGGACTGGTCCTTGATTACAGATTGTCCTGGCATCTGCAAATAGACACTATAAACGATAGGATTCGAAAACTCGTATGGGTTTTTAAAAAACTTAGACATGTCACCTGTCACGACCTTCTAAGCCGTATTTATCTTGCACTAGCGCAATCAGTTATGAGTTATTATATATCCATATGGGGAGGTGCCTCCAAAACTAAATTCCTTGAAGCGGAAAGGGCCCAGAGATGTTTGTTAAAGACAATGTTTTTCAAGCCTTATAGATTTCCTACTGACCAACTATATCAAAAATTTAAAATTATATCGCTTAGAAAGCTTTACATTATTAACTCAGTACTTAAACTACATAAAAGCTTACCATACGCACCCAAAGTTCAAACAGGTAGAAGAAAATGTAAATCGACTCCTACTCCGCCCTGTAGAACCCTTATGGCCAGACGTCAGTTCCAAGCTCATTCTGCTTATCTCTATAATAAACTAGACGTAAAATATAAAATCTACAACCTTCAGTATCACGAATGCAAGAAAGCACTGGTCAGAGGACTTGAGGCACTTGGGTACCGTGAGACAGAGGAATTGCTATTTAAATATGCATTGTAGGCTTTTAACCACGGAGTACTAAACCAGTTTTAACATAAATAATTACTTTCTAGTGGCTTGTTTGCCGATCCCAAGATATTATATCGTAGGGCTAGAAGGCTGCCTTAAAGAACATAACTATAACTTCACAGCATTGTGGGCATACATCATATCCAAGATTAAATGTCATAGGGCTAGACTGTTACACAAATGTTCAATGTATTAAAAACTTACAGAACCGTCAGTTTAACGAATGGTGGGTAATTATTATCATGAAGTCGCAGACACACACAATCATATATACACTAGCACACACGCAAGCACACACATACTTAGACACACACACATGCACAAACACACACACAACACACAAACACACATACACAACACACAAACACACACACGCATAAAACACACACACTTAAACTCATAGTATAAGGCAACCAGTAGTTTTTGATGCTGTAAACACTTAAAATGTAAAATTGTATCCATTTAGTAGTAAAACTTAAAATAGTTTATTAAAATTTAATACCTACCTACTTATTGTACTTACATTTAGATGTTAATTTCGGGAAGAGCAGAACCTCCTACTACAAGCATTATCACATGCTTACTGGGTTGGTTCTGGTGATTGCATATACTTTGTACCAAATGTTAACGAAAAAACTATTTTTATTAAGCTATTGCATAGCTTCTATCACGGGCCTTGAGCGCGGGGACCGAATCCAGAAATTCCGTAACGAAAAAACCTCACGCTCCCCACTCCGATGCGCAAGGAGGTGTGGCTTGAAGGCCGTGCATCGTCTAACGTCGTTTCAGTTCGGCAGTCTTCGACACGGCGTTGTGTGCGTGCGATTAGACGTATTGTACGACTCTACGAAACTCGAACGAATCGAGACGAGCTGCTCCGAAATCGGACGAATACATAAGCAGCTATTTATGAGAAAGTATATAGGTGTATAGGTATTTGTACATTATTATCACAAATGCAGTATTAATTTTGAATTGAAAATATAATACTGCTATAAAGATAACCTAAACTTTTGATATTAAAATGAGCAATATTAAAAGTAGCCCTCTTTTATACACACAAACACACACACGCGTATAGTTTAAATTCTAAATTTAGATTCTCAATATAAATAAATAAAAAACTTCAAATAAATAAATTAATTAAAACAAAAAAAAAAAAAATCTTTCTTCATTATGTATATAACAGAAACCATCAAACCAAGCACGTGTACTATTCAGTACCTTTGTTTTTGGTGTATAGATAATGCACATGAATTCCGCGCAGAGAAAGTATATATGATATTATATCTATATAAATGTACATCGCGCGAAATTCGATAATCATTTTTATTTATTTAATAATAGAAAAATTTGTTGCTTTCTTAAAATTTGTTATCGGTCACCACGCTCAAAAAGTGTAACTTGAATTAATATCAAAGAAAAAGAAATACTGCATGAATAAAATAAATAAATAAAATTATAATTGCATAAGTTGATACAAAATGTTATGCAATAGCTTTACCGCGGCAGTCCCCGAGTGCCACACGTCTTTTTTATTTTTATTTATTTATTACTTAGTTAATATTTATCTATTAAAGTGCAAGAATTGTGCCTTACTTATTCTAATTCCTTTTAAAACTAATTATAACATAGAAATGTATAGTGGAAAGCACATTGTTAAGAGTTATAACCTACCTAACTCATTATCTATGTATCTAGGGTAATTAAAAACAGTACATCCGTAATCTTTATTTCGTAATCTTATGTTATTATCTAAATTAGACAATTGGAAACACTTATTCTTAAGTTTATACGCGTTTTATAGTGGCTTCGGTGGGACGGTATGCAGACTTCGTGTATGCAGAACAACTCTTCTAAGGTGCGTCGGCAACAGTCTCGCCCGCAGTGCGAAGCACTCCATCCTGAGGTATCGACGCTTTGGCAGGAAGCAGGATGATGACTCGAAGTGGTAGGTCTCCGAAGTATGCCCCATGGTGTCTGGATATCTATGATTCTGACTCGACCATCTGGTCCCGGGTATGTTTTCAGGACTCTTCCTTTTGGCCACGTGCTTCTCGGTAGTGTGGAGTCTACTACCATGACGATGTCTCCTTCTCGAGGGTCATCAGCATCTTGTTTGGATATTTTTCTTGGCATTAGGGTCGGCAGGTACTCCTTTATCCACCTTCTCCAGAAGTGATCGGTTAGCTGTTGTGCTGTCCTCCAGCTCGCCTTCCCAACGAGCTCGTGATCTTCAAATTCTCCTGGTGCTGGTGCCCCACAGGATCTCCCCAACAAGAAGTGGTTAGGCGTGAGGCTCTCTTCGTCGCTGGGGTCCAAGCTTATGTGGGTAAGTGGAGGTGAGTTTACGACGTGTTCCACTTCTGTCAAGAGGGTGTGGAGAACCTCTTCTGGTGGTGCCCTGGTGTGTAGTACTGCCATCAGCGCTGTTTTTTCTGAGCGTACGATACGAGCCTTTCCCACGCGCCGCCCATGTTCGGACTTCGTGGTGGTATGAACTTCCACCTGCCCACCATGCCTTCTTTACCAGCTGCTTCTTCCAGTTCTCGGTTCGCCCCCACGAAGTTGGTCCCGTTGTCGCTGAATATAACTTTGGGCGTCCCTCTGCGCGCCGCCATTCTTCTGAGTGCCATTATCATCGAGCTGGTGCTGAGTGAGTTGGCCAGCTCGAGATGTACTGCTCGTGTGGTCAAGCATGTGAAGAGGGCTCCCCAGCGCTTCTCTGTCCTCCTCCCGACGGTGATTTGCATTGGCCCGAAGTAGTCGACCGCTGCGCACGTGAACGGGTGTCGTTGATGACGCAGTCGTTCGACGGGCAGATCTAAGTAGGTGGGACTTGAGGTGTGCCCTTATGTACCTTGCACCACTGGCACCGGTGTATGAGTCCCCTCACTGTTGTACGTAGACCCAATACCCAATACTTCTGTCTTACTTCATTGATAACTGTCGCGATGTTGCAGTGCATAAGTTTCTTGTGATAATGTTCTATGATGAGACGACTTATTCTATGTTTTCCATTCAGTATTATAGGGTTCATCTTCTGACTGTCGATGTTCCCTTTTCTTGTTCGACTTCTTAATTTGATGATGTCGCGACTGTTGAGGTAGACGTCTATTTTACGAAGAGGACTTGAGTCTTCTAAATGCTTGTTTTCTTTCAGGCGAGTTATTTCTGAAGCAAAGTTATCACGCTGGCTTTGCTTGATTAATTCTTCTTCGGCTCTTCTTAGATGTGATTCTTCTAAGAGGACAATGATCTTCTCTTCTCTTTTTTTTTTAGTGGAGTTGGTATGAGTGATTCTTTCTTCTGACCACGTTTCTGAGGCTTCCAATCTTCGTCTCTTCTGGCTGCGTTGACTATTCTTCTTTCTTGGCGCTTCTTTTTCAAAATTTCTATAAATTGAAGTACACGCGCTGTGCTTCTCACCAGCCGTGTCCAGCTGGAGAATCTCTCTGGGTTCGGAGTGAAAGGTTCGATGACTCGCGCCGCGGCGACTAAGTGTATTTTTCTTTCTTCGTCGGTGCTTCCTTCTGCCTCTTTGAAGTGTCTGGCGGGCCATTGCTCTTCCTCTTCCCGTAAAAAGGCGGGCCCCTTGAACCATCTTGCTTGATGATCAAACTCATTCGGTGTGCCTCGTGTAGCGTCGTCAGCTGGGTTTTCTTTTGTAGGTACCCAGCGCCAATCTTGCGGCCTCGTCGATTCTTCTATTTCAGCTAGTCGATGAGCTACGAACGTCTTGAATCTTCTGGGGTCTGACTTTATCCACTGCAGGACTGTGCTAGAGTCTGTCCAGTATATCTTCCCTGTTATCTTGAGCCCAAGTTCCTCTTCAATTCACTTTGCTAATCTGCTTCCCAACAAGGCTGCTTGTAATTCCAGACGAGGAATTGAGACTGGCTTCGTCGGTGTTCGAGCCTTCCCCGCGATCAGCGAGACGTGAACTCTTCCATCTGGTCCGACTGTTCTTAAGTAGACTGCCGCTGCGTAAGCTTCCTCACTGGCGTCGCTGAAGGTGTGCAGTTGACCTTCGCCCCCATGTGGTGAGAGGCATCTGGGAACTCGTAGGTCTTGTAAGATGGTCACTTCTCTCAGATATCTGGTCCAGGCGGCCTTCTGCTCTTCTTGAATCGCGTCATCCCAATCAATCTTGGTGCGCCAAATGTCTTGGAGGAGGCCAATCTTCTTTCTTGCTTTTCTTTGACTTGTCGTGATGCTTGCTTGGGCGCGGCAGCGGTAGGCGCCACAAAATATGCTTCTTCCATACGTGCATTCTGTCTTCTTTCTAGTTCAGCAGTTGACCGGGCCATCAATTCTTCATGTTGATGTATGAGGTCCTCTGACTGGATGACAGGTCGGTGTGATGCGTGCTCAACTTCTGGTACGGCAACAGTGGGGCGCGTCGGTTTCCCTTTTCCGGCTGGCGTGCTGATAGGAAAGGTATGGTCTCCCTTAGTGCGAGCGGGAGACACCCCTTCCCTGTTGCGAGCGGCTGGTACGGAGTGAGATGCTCCTCCAGCTGGGCGTGGCGGCGTCCTCTGCATCAGTGTTGACTGACTTGTTGATGACTCTGTTGGAGTGTTCATACTCCAATCGGTCGACGTGGAAGGTTCGGTTGTCTTCGATCTTGTATTGGGCATCTTCCTTCTTGTAAGATCCGGCTCGAAGGACCAAAAATTGTGCGTGAGCCTAGGACAATTCGTGAGCCTATGTAGGTACAAACTACTGGCTCAAGGCCCACGACACAAGACGATAGATGTGCCGCTGGCTGGAGAAAGTGCCTTTTTTCTAGATGTCTTCGATAGGGTGTCGGCCGAGGAGTGAAAGACGTTTTTCTTCCAGATTTATTGAGCTCGTATGGCTGGAGCTGACATGCCTTACTGGGCTTTTTGCTCTATTAATATATAAAATTAACATAATTATTGCAACTATTGGTTGCTAGAACGATATAATAAGACCAATCAGAGGGTTTTTACCGATTTTTCCGAGTGAGCGGGACGGTCGTTCCCTCTCTTTGTCACTTTAAAGTAAGCCCTCTGATTGGTTTACACTTATTCAGATTTTATTCTATTTGACTTATTAATTTGCTTATCTAATTACACTATTCCTATAATTATTCAATTATTTACATGTTAATGATCTCTTAAACCTATTACTTAGTGCTGTCCTATTAATATTTATCTATTAAAGTGCAAGAATTGTGCCTTACTTATTCTAATTCCTTTTAAAACTAATTATAACATAGAAATGTATAGTGGAAAGCACATTGTTAAGAGTTATAACCTACCTAACTCATTATCTATGTATCAAGGGTAATTATAAACAGTACATACGTAATCTTTATTTCGTAATCTTATGTTATTATCTAAATTAGACAATTGGAAACACTTATTCTTAAGTTTATACGCGTTTTATAGTGGCTTCGGTGGGACGGTATGCAGACTTCGTGTATGCAGAACAACTCTTCTAAGGTGCGTCGGCAACAACAATATTAAAATTATTATTTTTCTTATGAATTTAATTAATTATTCATTTTGCCAATCTAAGTATTCTTTAAGACTATAAAAACATTTGTCAAGAAGCCATTGAGTCAGATTTTTTTAAAATAAGGCTAACGTTTAAATGCTTTTATGTTGTCAGGAAGTAGATTATAAATTTTAATACTCATGTTATATATATTTCGCTTATAAATATCCTTGCTACAGGGAGGTTGATACGCTAAGTCTACATACTGCTGTCTTATTCGTCTTCTTGTCACTTCTCCGCGTGTTTTATAATATTAAGGAAATGACCTAACAAAAAAACAAACTGCCCTTATATATATGCATGGGAGCGAAAGCAAACCAAACCCTTTAAAAAGCGGTCTGCAACTTTCCAAGTACTAAAACTAGTCTATGGTCCTTAAGTCCCACATTTAGCATTAATGCCCAAATAAACAAAACATAATAACCGAAGCCACTGACATAGCTCATGGGATTAGCAAGTTGAAGTGACTGACTTAACACGCAGAACGGACAGCCAATAGGGCGTTAAAGTTCTAGAATGGCAACCACGTACCGGAAAACGTAAAGTTGGACAGCCGACCTGGTCAGGATCACGGGGAGCCGTTGGATGCAGACAGCGCAAAACGATCGTTTGAAAATGATGGGGGACACCCTTGTTCAGCAGTGGACTTCATGGGCTGGTATAATGAAATCTTATAAAATACTTTTTGTGATAGTTGTAAGCATGTTTATTATTGTTTATTTTATACCAGCCAACTAGTCGTAAGTACATATACAAAAAAAATGTGTATAATATGTGTATACAATTATATAATAAATTACCAAACTACTTAAAATCTGTAGACAATAATCAATTTAAAATTAAATTGTCAAAATGGCTAATTGAAAAGTGTTTTTACAGTGTCAAGGAATATATGGAAATGAAATTTTGATCATTATAATTTGTGTATAAATAACATTTAAGATTGATAGTGTAAGTATGTAATATAATATTTGCATTTTGACTACGTCAATAGAATATGTCGGACTTTTATAATTGTATGAAATCTTATTAACCATGTTCTTGCAAATAAACATTCTATTCTATTCTATTCTATTCATGTGTTTTTTTGACGATTCAAAAGTGCTTCTTTGTGGCCTAGTTAAATAAAGTATATTTTTTTCTTTCTTTCTTAATATTCATTTATCCAGGTAACGGCACCAAATTGTAATGGTCCACCCAACTACTAGTTTGTTTGATTGGTTGATTGTTTGTTTGGTTGACCGCGCTCATCTCAGGAACTACTGATACAAATTGAAAAAATATTTTTGCATTGCGAAGTTAATTTTTCGAGGTATTTTATGGGCTTTATCATCACGCTACGACTAATAGTAGCTGAGCATCAATGAAAAATCTTTTTAACCCCCGACGAAAAAAGAGGGGTGTTATGAGTTTGACGTGTCTGTCTGTGTATCTGTGTGTCTGTCTGTGGCATCGTAGCGCCTAAACGAATAGACCGATTTTGTTTCTTTTTTTTTGTTTGCAAGCTGATGTGCCTACGATGGTTCTTAGCTATAATTTATGAAGATCAGTTCAGGCGTTTGATGACTATCAGCACATTTTCTACATGATAGTAGGGTTTTACTAACTTTTACACATCCGATTGATTTGAAATTTGGTGTACTGTCACTTTGGTGATATTCCAATGACATACTATCCTTGAGCTGATCCTATACCATCAAAAAGTCTGCGAAATGCTTCATTCTTCAGAAACTTACAGCAGGAACTAGCGACACCACTTGATTTATATTAATTGTTGTGAATATAGAACATAAAAAACAAAAACGCTTTAGTGAATGACTAAAGAATGGTATTTGTAATTTTTTGAGATGTGTTCGGTATAAGATATTCCTCTACATGTAACCTATTTTTTCATTATTACCGAAAGTGGCCACTTATAACAATAATAAAAAATTTGTTTACTTGTTAGTGGACACTTTATACAAGATACATCTTTATAAATTACAAATACCGTTCTTTAGCAATTCTCTAAAGCGTTTTTGTTTATAATGTTCTAAATTCACCATAATTAATAACAATCAATTGGTGTCGCTAGTGTGCACGAGGTAGCCCCTTAACTTATTTCTATTCTTTTCCTCGTTTTTATGTCTCCAGGATATCGGACTGTAAGCAGAATGAGGTGTGTTGCTTACTAAACGACACCGCTGCAGTGCCAGCCAACCCTGAAGAAACCACACCCTCAAACTCCAACAGGAAGACCATTGTTCCACAAGAGTCGCTGGTAAGTAAATGTATACTGTAAATTATACAATGAGCTTCAAAAGAAGTAAGCTATTTTGATCGCTATTGCATTGACTTAGGAGACAGAATGTTAAATCACTTTAATGCTGATTTTGAGCTTTTTTAATTAATTCTTAACGGGATTGTTCTTGGCCTTCATTTCACCTGATGGTAAGTTATGTTAAGGAAGATGAAAGCGAGCTACACAGAGAAACTAGCTATCTTACCTCTAGCTGCTGGAACACAGCAATACTGTTGACATTATTGTTATGGCGGCAGACTTAGGTAAGATGGTGGGAGCTAGCCAGGCGGATTTTCCTACCCACCAAGCAACCCTAACAGAAAATTTTTGCCTCCAAGGGGAACATTATTCAAACGAAAACTAAAGAATTGGCTGTTAAAGAGGCTGTTATAATTTGAGAGAATGTTTTAATGTGACCCAACTGATGTTAAACCTAAGTAAATAGAATCTATTCGTTTTATTATATAAATAATCTAATTACCAATTAATCTTTAAATGTTATTTTCAATTGCTTAATATTGTACGCCCGAAAATGACAATCTGTTGACACAAGCCATCGTTTTGTATCATCTATTGTATACAGAATGACAATAAATAGTATCTTATCTTATCTTATTGAGACCCGTACCCGACCCAGACCTGTTGAGATCTGAGGAAGGAGGTATTAACCACTATACCTTAGATAACTACTCTTGTAGGTAAGACCGAGGAAGGAGGTCTTAACTACAAGAGTAATTAAGACCTCCTTCTTTCCTCCTCCTCCTTCCTCGGATCTCAATCGGAATCTAAGGTCTTCCTTAGAGGTAGTTTAAACGATCCACTGCCTCAGCCAGTTGACTGTCTTTGACCCAAGTTCCCCGGTTTCCAGGGCTGCGGTGTGCGTCATGAGAATGGTTTAAGTGACCGTATTTCGGGTGACATGTCAGCAGTGTTTGGGGAATTCAGATGGACAGTCGCTGTTTTCAAGTAAGTGATTATTTTTAACGAACGACATACGAACAGCTCCAAGATAATGAGCGGATCATATAATGAAAATGTAAACTACTTACGGCATGAACCCTGTGTATATTTGGTTTACGCGTTTGTGTTTTCAACGACCTTAAATTCGCTTTAGAAAATAGAAAAATATTTATTGTACCCAAAAATTTTGTTCACAATTTGTTAGGGGAAATTTTCTCTTTAAGTTTTTATAAACCTGTACTGAGAGGATTCCGCTCTTTGATATGTTACATTTATGAGCCATAAAATCGGTGTGCATTAATAAACATAATATATGTATGCAAGACTAACAACCAAAATATTTATGAAAATTTGTTAAGATGAATTAGTCAACCGCATGTCATGAAAGAGAATAATTTACAGTAAAACTCACCAATTGGATTGTAATCGTGTACAGATCATCATCGACATAACTATTTTGCACCAAGACACAACACAGGACCACAACAACACATCCAAATAATTATTGGTGACAAACAAACTAGATGACAAACAAGCTGACGGCCCACCTGGTGGCAAGCGGTTACCGCCGCCTATAGACACCTGCAATAACAAGGAAAAACACTTGATATTGCAAGTGCGTTGTCATCCTGAGGCCTAAGATGAAATGCCGTCCATGCCCAATAATTACACTGGCTATCTTTCCCTTCAATCCGAAACACAGCGAACTGTTTCACGGCTGAAATAAGAAAGGCGGTGGTACCTACCCAGGCGACCCTACATATGGGTCTACCACCTAGTGGACGGTGGTGGCGGTGGTGGTTTTAAACGAATGTCAGCCAAAACTACCCTCACATACAGAAATCATGCTCAGCTACTTGTTCGGTTAGACCACTGTAACTGGAGACCTTAACAAATATAAATTTACAATGGCAGGGTTAACTTGCAAGTTACATGACTATAATAATTATTTTATTCTTAAGATCTCACACAAACAAAGCTATTATATAAATTAAATTATGTAGGTATACAATATACAAATAAATGATTGATTACTGATTACTGAATATATTACGATTTTTTTAAGACCTGCGTAATATAAACATAAAACAAAGCCCACCATGATCATAAGTTTCTTTATATAATATATATATACAGGGTGGTGCCGTCAACGCGACAACAAACTTAAACACAGGATATAATAGTCCATAGAAATGGTTTATTACGCTTACGGCTTTAGTTGATATAGAAGTTTAGTGACTATTAACTGCAATAGCTCAGCGAGAATTCAAGAAATGAGATGTATGCCAGGTATATGGCATACATCTCATTTCTCCACATCATCTCACAGGCACACCATCTCAAAGCATCAGGATAAATCTCCTGAATCTAATAATTCGTTCTAATATACCAATAATTCGTTTTCAGGTCTGGTTCACTTGTACAAAATTCAAAATTATTCGTCCATTTCACCACCATTATTCAGTACGGAAATATGGCGGGTGACATAGATAGAAGTCAACTAAACGACACCAAAGTGACAGGTTGATGAATATTGGCAGTGTTGCAGTTTTTTCCTACTAATTATTGTTTTATACCACGCAACAAAGCAAATAAAAAGAAAATGGACAATTTAAAACTGTTAGGTGCAATTTTGCCTATTATAGTGTAATAGACCTGGCCGGGTCTTCATTTATTTTTGAAACTAGTTACTCCTTTGCGTAAAACGTAAAGAAATCCATATCAACCTGTCATATCTTGCTTGTATAGCTCTCAAAGCGAACGAGGCGATGTAGTCCCCATATACAAGATGCCTTTTGATAGTAGCTAAAAAACAATACATCATCTTAACCTTTAGGGCATAGCCTTTAACTAAAACTGAACGAGTTTGAACGAAAACTAAATAGATTATAACATCCTGACAGGACACACGGTCACTAATAGTCTCTACATTGTAGGGTAGTTGGCGATACAGAAGAGTTTAGATGTGGAGCTTCCCTGATCCACCCTCGAGTAGCCCTGACAGCAGCGCTGCCTGTTCTACGAGGGAAGCTGTGGCGCATACGGGCTGGGGCTTACGACATCCTCTCGAACACCGATTGGTACCCCTACCAGGCCAGTGATGTCGAGCAGGTCGTGAGACATAAGCAGTTTAACTCAGGTGACGAATCCTTTTTTATAGAGAATGGTGACGAAGATAAGACAATTAATTAAAACATGGGCTATATTAGTTCATAGAAATGTTTTGCAACTTTCATATACATCTTATTCGTTTGTTAATTTCATGACATTTCAATGAAATAATACGACAAAGCAAAGACCTTGATCATTATTCACCTATTTTAATCAAGAAAAGCAAATAATCTCAACTCAAATCTCATACTAATCTTACAAACTAAATAACTGACTTCAAAAAAGAGGTTATCAATTCGACAGTATGAAAGGTAGGTACTCTAAATAATATAATATTATAACTGTAAGGCAACTATTCCGCATCGAACAAAAAAAAGAATCACGTCAATCGGATCATAAATCTCGGCGTACATACATAGAAAAAAAACATAGCAACCAAATTGAGAACCTCCTCGTTTTTGAAGTCTGTTAAAAATGAAACTAGCTAGCTTGGTAGCTTAGTGATCACTAAGCTACCAAGGACTAGGGTTAATCCCTAATAGAACAGTAGCCTGCATTGTGACAGGCTCGCGCGACTCCCGTCCCAGTACATGTTTTCTTTCTAGCTTAGATAATCTTTCTAAAAAAAACACATTTGAGAGAGTATTAACTTCCGCACTCTTACAGGTCGCTTCAGCCACAACATAGCGCTATTATTCCTGGCGACTAGCATCAAACCAGCCAATAACGTGGATTTTGTCTGCCTTCCACCGCCAGGGATGGTAGCACCCACTGGGGCAACATGTATCGTCACCGGTTGGGGTCAGGACCAATTGGTCAACGGAACTTTGCAGAATATAATGAAAATGGTGAGATATTGCTCTTCATAGGCCACTAGAGGACCTTTCCGTCCCAACTTCTGTCAGTCCTCCTTGCAATGTGCCTGCCTACTGCCAGTTGAGGCTTTAATTGTTATTTCTCCTGCGGATCTCATCATTTCTGATTCGATCACGCAGAGAAACCCCGAGCGTAGCCCTCTCCATTGCCCTTTAGGTGACTTTGAGTCTTCTTATGAAGCCCATTGTAAGCGGCCACGTCTCGGTCCCGTACATCATTGGCTAGTGCTCACACAAATTAAAGACTTTTGTCTTGACAAACTTGGATTGACCTCTTTCTAGAAGTTGGACTTACCAAGTTGTTTAACTTTGTTAGTCCAACTTCCAGAATTTTGCCTCGACTAAACATATTTGTCAACAACTTCCAGTGTAGAGCTTCCAACCTGTACAGGAGTGGGTACAACATGGGAATCCGAAATGATTTGAGTTATCACAAGTCTTTACACGTCCCACTGCTGGGCACAGGCCTTCCTACATTGAAGAAACACATAAAGAGTTTGGGCCATTATACGACCAAATGCGGGTTGGTGGGAGAAAGCGGTTGTAGTAACAACCGGGACCTACTGTGTTCGAGCTGAAACTTATTTAAATATTCGCGCCACTCGATATCTGTCAAAGTGCTTCGCGCTTTCTCAACCTGGGACAAGTGGCGCGCTCTGCAGTTTTTCACTCGCAACATAACTTTGAATAAAGAAAATCATCTGTGTTTTTTCTCCAATATAAAACTTTATCAAAAGTTCATTGTAAATTGATTAAAGTGAATTAAATCTACATTAACTTACAAGTGCATAGTTATTTCATATCTTACTACCAGTTTAGAACCTAAAATCAAGAAATATCTCGGCAAAGGATGCTAAACTAAATTGCATCCTCAACATGGTGACCCCGACGTGATAAAACAAGCATCAGTTTCGCTGCTAGTCAAGCAAACCTTCACTCCTAACTTCGAGCACAACCCAGTGGAAGACAACAACTCAATTTTAAACAAGGGAAGTGACCAATCCTTTTCTTTTCATGAATAATTCCTTACTCCTCACTTGTTCTACTCTGTGTTGTCCCCGGTTTAAACGTTTGGTGAACCTATTTGTATCTACCTAAACAATTAAGGTCGTTCTCCAAACAATAAACTAGCTTATTTATGTAAACTTCATTAAACTAGCATCGAAACTGTCAAAATAATTAAATCTGAAATTAATAACTCTAACTTCTCAAGTTCATTATAACAAATACATAAATTATAAATTTCAAGTGATCCTATTCATTTCTAAAAGTACCTACTCAAGTTCAATTATATGTAAATTTGCAAGTGTTTTCCTGATAACTTTACAATACATATTTTATGAGTATATTTTAGTTTTACTACTTGCAAAACTTACATAAACTTAAGTAAATAATACTACAAACTTGGTATTTACTATATAAAATAAAAATAAATCTTCATTTAACACTTCTATGTTATTTTATAGTAAATAAAACAGTAAACTAATTATTGCACTCTATTGGGTTGGGCACTTTGGGCTCCCCTTTCAGCTGATGGTGTGAATGTGCCTGCCTTAACCAAGTTCACCACTTTGCTGAACTTCCATTGTTGTCACTACTACGCTGAGCATAAGCCATAAGTTAAGTATTTTGTTCTATTTATATCACACATGCAATTCATCAATACTGTTACTAAATTTATTTTATATTCATATACCTACTGTAGATTGGTATTGTAGAAAAAGTAATATTCTGTTCTTAAACAAAATAAAAATTTAATTGCCATTCAAAATGAGTAAAGTAAAAAATGTTGAAAATCTTATCACTAAAAGATGTAGCATAGAACAGCGCATTCAATTATTTCAAAAATTCATCGATGACTTGTCTGTTACTAAACATCTAAGTCAGAGTCAGCTTACAGAACTTTCTGTAAGATTGACTAAATTTGAAACTCTATTTAACACATTTGATGAATTGCAAACAGATATAGAGGTCTCCGATGCCTCACAGTTCATGGTAAGAGCGGAAATTGAACAGTCATTTTATACATTGATCTCTCTAGCAAAGGATACATTAACAAATCATTCTAAGCCTTCAGAACTACATAAACCTATTGAAAATAATTACTCAGTTATCACAAATCCAATTCGTCTGCCGCAAATAACAATAAATAATTTTGATGGTAGCTACTTTAAATGGCTTGAGTTTAAAGATTTATTCTGTTCTCTTATTCATCATAATAAAAGCATAGTTGACATTCATAAGTTCCATTATCTCAGCTCATATTTACAAGGTGAGGCAGCACAAGTTATTGCTAATCTTGAAATTACCGGAAAAAACTATGAAGAAGCATGGGCTCTCCTCTGTCAAAGATATGACAACAAGAAACAATTAACAACACAACATTTAAATGCTTTGCTAAATATTCCAAATATAAATAACTCATCAAAAGCATTGAGAGGTATTGTTGACCATTTATCTAAAAATTTAAGAGCTCTGCGCAATCTAGGTATTTCAACTACCAACTGGGACCCATTACTAATACATATTATTATACCTAAATTGGAGAGTGATATAACTCTTAAATGGGAAGAAAATAAAGCATGCCTTAATGACCTCCCTTCATTAGAAGATCTTTTCAAGTTTTTGAAGTTCAGAGCTGATATATGTGAAAGTATATCAAAACCAAAATTAATTGTGAAATCTCATGCGATTTCAGCCTCGACTGCACTGCCGGATCCAGTTGCTCTGTCAATGCAGTCAGATTCCCAGCCATCATGCATCTTTTGTGGAGGCAGCCATCGTATCTACAACTGCACCACATTCCGAGAGAAGTCAGTGGAAGAGAGAATTTCCGAGGCGGCCAGGTTGAAATTATGTCTTAATTGTTTGCGAAAAGGACACCCCACGCGACTGTGCAGGTCAGGCCCATGCTTTACTTGTAAAAGGCGACATAATACACTCTTACATAGAGAGGTCTCTCAGTCTAGCAATGCATTGGTTAATATCTCAAATTTTAAAGAAACTGATCAACTATTACTTGAATCAGATCAAGCAGATAGCACTGACACCGCTGTCAATATTTCGGTTCAATCTCTGTCATTTACTAATCATATACTACTGTCTACTGCTATTATCAATGTGTATAATCCTAATTCAAACAAACACGAAACCGTTCGCGCTCTACTTGATAGCGGGAGTCAGGCTTCTATCATCACAGAAAAGTTGAAACAAAAACTTGGTCTGACCTCTCTGCCTACTCGTACAAATGTAGTAGGTGTAGGCGACAAGTCTCTTACCTGTGCTGTTGAACGCTGCGCTGTTCGCATACAAGCTAAATGCAATCAATATGCACTTACTCTATCGTGTTTGGTATTACCTAAAATATCTGGTGATTTACCTCACTCTCAACTCGATATCTCACAATTAAACATACCCATAAATATAAAACTTGCAGATCCCAACTTCTATCAACCAGCACCTATAGAAATGTTAATAGGCGCTGACATCTTTTGGCAACTAATATTAGGTAATCGTATTACACTAGGCCCAAATAAGCCTATTGTCACAGAGACCCATCTTGGCTGGATACTAGCTGGGCCTATACCTATCAATTTAAATAGCAGCCACAATATTCAAACTGTTCAATGCAATCATCTCTCTCTTGATCAACAGATTAAAAAATTTTGGGAAGTTGAAGACATCCCCGAATCAAATATATCACTTTCAAATAGTGAGATAGAGTGTGAAAATCATTTTATTTCAAACACCCGTCGTACTGATGACGGTAGGTTTTGTGTTCGCTTACCTCTAACTGCTGAACCTAATTGTTTAGGTGACTCCTATGAGCTAGCACGAAAACGTTTTTTAGGCCAAGAAAAACGCTTAAGAAAAAATCCAGAGTTAAAAAAAATGTATCATGAATTCATACAAGAATATTCTAAACTAGGCCATCTTTCAGAGCCTATTGAACCTATTCCGAAGCCCGTTTATTTTATTCCGCATCATGCGGTTATCAAGCCTAGCAGTGAATCGACTAAACTTCGCGTAGTTTTCAACGGCAGCGCCCCCACTACATCTGGAATTTCCATTAATGACCTACAAATGGTAGGGCCAGTTATACAAGATTCATTATTTAATATTATCCTTAGATTTCGCTTCTATAAATATGTGCTATCAGGTGACATAGAGAAAATGTATCGCCAAGTACTTATCCACGAAAATGATCGCAACCTGCAGTTAATATTATGGCGTGATAACGAAACGGAGCCGATTCGCATTTTGCGTTTAAATACTGTAACATATGGTTATACTAGCGCTAGCTTTCTCAGTACTCGTTGCTTATGGCAACTTGGACACGAATGCAAAGACGAAAGAGTTAAAACAATAATTCTAAACGATTTTCTGGTCGATGATCTCCTCACCGGATCTGACTGCCCCCTAGAGCTAAACCGTATTAAGGAAAGCCTAGAAGTTGTATTGTCCGCCGGAGGGTTTAAGTTACGAAAGTATCGTAGTAACTTATCTTCCATTTTATTTAGTGCTAGCGTTTCTGATTCCCAGAGAAGTCTCATCATCAGCTCTTCCTCTCACACTTTAGGTGTCGGCTGGAATCCAAATAACGACGTAATTAACTTTCCTACAAATTACTCAACACAAAATGATATACCCACAAAAAGGTCCATTCTTTCGGATTCTTGCAAGGTGTTCGATCCCCTGGGTCTCTTGAGCCCGCTTACTATAAAACCCAAAATAATAATTCAAAAATTGTGGCTAACTAAGACCGAGTGGGATGAACCGGTGCCAACCGCCATAAGACAGGAATGGATTTCGTTTGTAGAGAGTTTACCTCATCTTCTCACCCTGTCAATCCCACGACGCGTTGTGTGCAATAATCCCACTCGACTTGAGCTCCACTGCTTCAGCGACGCTTCGCAAGTCGCATACGCCGCTTGCGTTTACATACGATCCATCAGCGAAGACGGCGACGTCCACGTGCAACTGTTATGCTCTAAAGCTAGAGTGGCTCCCACAAAGCCAAATACCATACCACGCCTCGAACTCCGCGCCGCACTGCTGGGTGCCCAACTCGCCGCCGCAGTCGCTCGCGCCCTACGTACGCCTGTGGCCCAAACATGGTACTGGACGGACTCTTCTATTGTGGTGGCGTGGCTACGAGTCGAGCGGCACAAGTTGCAAACATTCGTCGCAAACCGGGTGGCCGCCATCGACGATTTGACCGGTGGGTGCGCGTGGCGGCACGTTCCCGGCGCGCTTAACCCCGCTGACCTGGCATCTCGTGGCGTGCTCGCCGACCGGCTGTCCGCGCTGTCGCTGTGGTGGCACGGGCCCGCCTTCCTGCGCGCTCCGCCCGACGCTTGGCCAGCGCCCGCGCCCGCTGTCGGTCCCGGCCTACATGTCCCCGAGCTTAAAGTGCACGCCACCACCTGTGATGAATCTGTACAGACTCTTATCAATTTCAATAACTACTCTTCTTTTAGCAAACTGCAGCGAACGTTTGCATATGTATTAAGATTTATTAAATGCTGTAAAAACAAAACTAAACTCACCCATGCATTGCAGACTGAAGAACTCAAACGTTCATTCGAAGCACTAGCTTTTTTATCACAGCTCGAATCGTTCCCTAAAGAAATTAAACTATTAAGAGTTAACAAGTGCTTAGATTCGAAAAACAGCCTCCTTCCTTTGAGTCCTTTTCTGCATAACAATTTAATTCGGGTAGGTGGCCGTCTTGCAGAGTCTCCCTATCCATTTGACAAACGGCATCCTATCGTTTTGCACGGCAAACACAGAATTACTAGACTCTTGTTCGAACGCGAGCACTTGCGTCTTCTGCACGCCGCTCCGCAGCTGCTGCTCTCCTCCGTGAAAGATGTCGTATGGCCTATCGCTGGCAGGGACGTAGCTCGATCTGTATACCATCAATGCGTCAAGTGCCGTAGATTCAATAGCAAAACATTAAGTCCTAAAATGGGTAACTTGCCATCTGTTCGTGTGACTCCCGGCTATCCGTTCATTTGTGTTGGTGTTGATTTCGCTGGCCCGTTTTTAATAACGAACCGCAAGGGCAGAGGCTCTAAAATTGTAACTAAATGTTACCTATGCTTATTCATATGTATGAAATATAAATGCTTGCATCTTGAAGCGGTTAGCGAACTTAACAAAGATGCTTTTATCTTAGCGCTGCGTCGTTTTATTTCGCGCAGAGGAAAACCCACCGATATGTACTGTGATAACGGAACAAATTTTGTTGCTACGTCAAAAGAAGTCGGCAATTTCATACTTGCCAATACTAGATCCATATCCGATCTTGCATCCAACGAGGGTATACAATTTCATTTTTCACCGGCTTATGCTCCGCATTTTGGTGGCATATGGGAATCGGGAGTAAAATCAGCTAAATACCATATAAAAAGAAGTCTAGGTAATAGTCACCTTACGTTTGAAGAGCTGGCAACACTGTTTAGTCAAGTTGAGGCCATCCTAAACAGCCGCCCTTTATATCCAATGTCTTCTTCTCCCGATGACTTCCACCCTCTCACACCCGGCCACTTCCTCATCGGGCGCGCACTAACTTCGCTGCCTTCACCGGATTACGACTCCACAAACTTTAATCGCTTGACTCGCTACCAGTGCTTAGAGAAACATCGCCAGTACTTTTGGAAACGATGGACTAACGACTATATATCAGAGCTGCAACAACGTGCAAAGTGGCGTCTTCCCACTAAAGAACTTCGTGTCGGAGATCTTGTACTGTTGAAGGACGAGAACACTGCTCCTCTACTATGGAAATTGGGTAGAATTTCCAATTTATACAAAGGAAATGATGGAATCTCTCGCGTGGCAGACGTCACCACTCCCACCGGAATTTTTAAACGAGGAATTAAGTACTTGTGCCCGCTTCTTGATCCTGACGAAGACTGATTACAGTTCCTGTTCCCGGGCCCCCAGTATGTTCGAGCTGAAACTTATTTAAATATTCGCGCCACTCGATATCTGTCAAAGTGCTTCGCGCTTTCTCAACCTGGGACAAGTGGCGCGCTCTGCAGTTTTTCACTCGCAACATAACTTTGAATAAAGAAAATCATCTGTGTTTTTTCTCCAATATAAAACTTTATCAAAAGTTCATTGTAAATTGATTAAAGTGAATTAAATCTACATTAACTTACAAGTGCATAGTTATTTCATATCTTACTACCAGTTTAGAACCTAAAATCAAGAAATATCTCGGCAAAGGATGCTAAACTAAATTGCATCCTCAACATACTGCTTAACGTCAACGACGAAGCACGGAACTCGGTCGACCCATCCCGGGATCAACCAGGACGAAAGTTGCTTTTGTTTTCGTAATCGAAACCACAGCGCTTAAACCACTACGGCACCGAGCTTCTCCCTCAAAAGGAGATGTTTCATATCCGGCCAGGTATATGTACAGCATCTCAAAAAAACAGGAAAAATCTCCTGAATCCGTGAAAAATACTAAAAATTCGTTATATCATGCATAATTTGTTTGTACAAAAGTAGATTTTTTTTTATTTCACCGTTATTCACTATTGCAACATGGCGGGCGACATAGAAGCCAACTAAACGTCACCAAAAAGCAGTTTTTTCTATAAAAAATCTTGTTTTATACCACGCAACAACGCAAATAAGCAGCACGGTAGCCAGTGTAATTACGGGGCATGGACGGCATTTCATCTTAGGCCTCAGGATGACAACGCACCTGCAATATCAAGTGCTTTTCCTTGTTATTGCAGGTGTCTATAGGCGGCGGTAACCGCTTACCACCAGGTGGGCCGTCAGCTTGTTTGTCATCCAGTTGTATAAAAAAAAATATATATATAAAGAAAATGGACAATTGAACACTGTTCTGTACATTTATACCTATTTTTTAGCATAGTGTACATAGACATGGCCGGGTCTTTCTGAATTTTTGGAACATCTCTTTTAAATAGATAACTATCGCACCGCATAATCTGTGACTAAAATTTTCCATTAGTTGGAGCTCCCAATCGTCGACAGGTCGAGATGCCAGACCCAGCTGCGAACAGTGGCGAATCCTCGGCTGGAGTTGGACGCGACCAACATATGCGCGGGCGGCGAAGGCAACTCCGCTTGTAGGGGAGACGCAGGGGCACCGCTGGTCTGCCAGTATGAGGTGAGGACTTGGAACCTTTCGAAAACCTTTGGCCTTTTTGGGCCTTTGTCTTGGCATTTCATCTTAGGCCTCAGGATGACAACGCACCTGCAATATCAAGTGCTTTTCCTTGTTATTGCAGGTGTCTATAGGCGGCGGTAACCACTTACCACCAGGTGGGCCGCCAGCTTGTTTGTCATCTAGTTGTATAAAAAATAATAATAATATGTGAACAAAGTTCTGAGGCGGGGACTGAGCCTGCGTCCCATCACAATCTGGGTGACTTCTCTAACCTGTGAGCTTCTAAGGACTTGGGACAGATAACCCTTGAGTGCATTCTAGATATCTTATTTCCTGTCTTAAGTTAACGTCTGTATTCGAATTAAATTTAAGTAGTGTGCTCAACATATTTTTTGAAGTTGGTGCTAAGTTGTTTCCAGAAATAATAGATCGTGAAGCACCGACTCCAAAAAATATGTTTCTAGGTGATGAGTACCTCATTATCAACATCATATCAGCCGAGAGACGCCCACTGCTAAGCATAGGCCTCCCTCTCCCAAGGATCTCCAAAGCAATCGGTCCATCGATGAGTACCTGCTTAAATTTAATTCAAAAATAAAAAAATCAAAATATTAACAACCAGTAAACAATTATATGATCACCCAGTAGACAAAAATATATACCTGTGTCAGAAGGATTATTTTATCCTTTTCAGTTTTTTGAAGTCAGTTCTAATTTTTGTTTTGTAGTGTCAGTATAAACTTTACTGTGCAGTTAGAATTAGTCAATCAATGAATATTCATCGACTGCATGTTAACTTGGCGCTTTAACTATGTAGCTAATTTATGTATGTTTTATTTATAAAAATAGATGACAAACAAGCTGACGGTCTACCTGGTGGTAAGTGGTTACCGCCGCACCGTCTATAGACACCTGCAATAACATAGAAAACATCACATAGTATTGCAGGTGCATCGTCATCCTGAAGCCTAAGGTGATATACCATGCCCATTACCACTGACTACCTTTCTTTTGGTTTGTTTTCAGAATGACAGCAAGAGGTATTATCAAGCAGGAATAGTGTCATTCGGCGTTGGTTGCGGCGAGAATGGTATACCAGAAGTGTACACCAATGTGGGTGAGCTCCGCACCTGGGTGGACTCCACCATGAGGGAGAAGGGATACAGCGATGCCACGTACACACATTCTGTTAATTGAGTAATAAAAGAATAATATCATTAATACGCTTGTTTGTTAATTCTTAAGGCGTCTGTACTATAGAACCAACGCATTGGAACGTACTTCTCTGATTAAACTATTAATCATCACCAGCCTATATAAGTACGTCCCACTGCTGGGCACAGGCCTTGCTACATGGGAGAAACACATGAGGAGTTTGGGCCATAACACCACCACGCTGGCCCAATGCGGGTTGATGGGTTCAAGCGGTGGCAGGTACAACTGGGACCAACGGCTTAACGTGCCTTCTGAAGCACGTGGGAGCTCGAGATAACAAACTTTGATTGACCCATCCCAGGGTCGACCATGGCGAAAGTTGCTTTGTTTTTCGTATCGGAACCAGAGCGCTCAAACCAACATGCTATCGAGCTCCTCGAGAATAAACTATTAGAAGGTGAAATTGGCCATAATTCTAGAAAACACGCTAAGTCTAAATTTAAGTTCAGGGCATCTCTTTCTCTTAATATGAATACGAAAAGAATGGCTGTCATATGATTTGACATTTAGAAACGTGTGTTCAATTTTCGACCTTATTGAACGTGATAAAATGCAGTGTCCTAAACCTTTTGTCCACTATCCAGGGAGTTTGCCATGCTGGGGGGGTTGTGATGTGAGCCAAACAAAAGACAAATGCCGGCGTTCCGCGCCACAGATTAGAAAGAGTATGTCTAAAGATTCCGCGCCTCCTTGATGAGTAGACAGACTAAGATGCGTTCTGAAATACGTTATAGATTACCTAATCAAGTATTTAGCAGTTATGTAACGGCACAGAATAATTATTTAGGGGAAAAAATTAAAGGGTCTACAAATAAATGTTAGCGTGGTCATCAAAAATAATAATTTGCCTACAAATTGTTAATTTGTCGGTACTTTGATGAACAATTCTGATTTTTAATGATCAGTAATATTTTTAAGGTTGGTTAGGTTAGGTTTGTATGGAAATCATGATCAGTTAAATACAAGTAATAAGTGGTAGTGCTAAGTTTAGCACATACTTAGCTTCTTCATAATGTGTTGTGGTTGCTAAGCGACAAGAAAATAACAGAGTTGTCAATTTTATGTTTAATATTTTTTCAGTTACAAATACAATTTCTTTTTCTTTGTAATACTCTTATTTTATTTAAATACCGGGATCATTTAGGACCGTAATATGGAACCGGATCCCCAACAAGTGGCGACCAGTGCAGTTAAAATAGAATCTGCGAAAAAGCAACGGTCAATACGGCGGCGCACATTGACTCTTGTCGTTAGCAAGGCTAAGAAAATTTTGGAAAATGTGGAGTCCGCCGACGAATCGCATATTGAAAGTCTACTTAGTAGTCTTAAGACTGCTGGATTGGCATTAAAAGATATTGATGATTATTTGCAAAAAATTTTGTCCACCGTCAATATTTCAAAAGAAGAGATGGTGGACCTTTTGGACCTGGAAAATTGCTTAGAACGCCAACTAGAGTGCCAGCAGTTAACAAATAGATTACAAGAAATGTGTGGTTTGTCAGAAACAGAGGGCAAGTTCATACAAAACGCCACCTGCTCCTCTTCCAGCCACCCGCATTAGAGCGGATAGCAAACCTTTTGAGACTACCGGCATCGATTTGGCAGGCCCTTTTGTGCTAAAATGCAGAGCAAAGGCATGGCTAGTGTTATTTACATGCGGGGTGTATAGAGCGATCCATTTGGAGGTAGTAGAAAGTCTGTCCACGAATGATTTCCTATTAGCTCTTCGAAGATTTATTGCTCGAAGAGGGAGAGTTCGTGACATTTACTCAGATAATGGCACCAACTTTATCGGTGCCAAAAATTTATTGAAAGATGTTAATTGGGATCTCATAGAAGAAAGAGCGAGTTTGCATAAAATTAAATGGCATTTAATAGCACCCGCTAGTCCTTGGTGGGGAGGATGGTGGGAGCGCATGATCCGCATGGTTAAGGAACTTCTACGTCGCGTTCTCGGTAGGGCCTCAGTCTCATTTTTAGAATTCCAAACACTTTTGACTGAATGTGAGGCTATAATTAACTCTCGTACTTTGACTTACTTAGGCGACGACGTAGATGTTTTAACACAACCCTTAACCCCAGCATTATTTTTGCAGCCTATTCCGTATTCCGATGTCGCTGATTTAGACCAATTAGACGGTAAAGCTATAAATGTCAGACTCCGATATTTACAGAGACTTAGAGAAGATCTGAAGTCAAGGTTTATAAAGGAATATTTAAGTTTATTGGTTCAAAAAGGCCGGGAGCATTGTTTTAAGTTTGCGAAGGTAGGGGACGTGGTGTTGGTGGAAACACCACAAAAGCGTGTTTTTTGGCCATTAGGCGTAATTGTTGAGATTTATAAGGGCATTGATGGTATTTGCCGAACTGCTAAAGTCAAGTCCACTAAAGGAATTTATACCCGTTCTCTTAAATGCTTGTACCCCTTAGAATTAGACATGAATTCCTAAAATGTTTGATATTATTATTTTTACAATTGTTTTCCTATTTTTAATAACTTATTTTTTGCGTCTCGGAGGATGTTGTGGTTGCTAAGCGACAAGAAAATAACAGAGTTGTCAATTTTATGTTTAATATTTTTTCAGTTACAAATACAATTTCTTTTTTTCTGTAATAATCTTATTTTATTTAAATACCGGGATCATTTAGGACCGTAATATGGAACCGGATCCCCAACATAATGCAAGCTCCAAGTTCATAATAATGCTTACTTTGCGCTAGATAATAGATTTGAATGTATGATTATTATTACTATGCGATGGCTGTGTTGTTTTTTATAACTTACTAGCTGACCCCGCAAACGATGTCTTGCCATAAAAATAAAAATAAAAAAATTGTAAAAAAAAGAAATAGTAGCCGATTCTAAGACCTACTGAATAAATATTTTCATGAGAATCGGTCAAGCCGTTTCAGAGGAGTATGGTAACTAAAACTGTGAGTCGACAATTTTGTACATAAAATTTTGTAACGAAAAACGACTACTTATAAGCAACTGGCTTGTTGATAAGCGATAACCTTTGTGACTTTTTGGGCGTGTTTATTTCATGAACAATAATAATCAGAAAACGTTTTGGGTTTAAGTGGTATTAGTAGTATCTAAAAATATTTTTTAGGACCACTAATACCCAAAAACCTACCAATCACACCCAAAACTCTTCAGCACATAACGCTCCGCCTAGGCGTTGACTTTCGATACGCCAAGTTGTTAAACGTTGAGTGAGTCTAGTTCAATTAACTATCGGCCTATTACATATTTTTCATTACTGTTATATTTAATTTACATAATGCTTATTGTGTTTATAAATTGCCCTGTGTATTGGAAACCTTTTACTGGTCGTCTTCTTTTAACAACTTTGTCCAACTATGTATTTTTTTTTTTTTGCGTTACAAAGCGACGATTCAATTACTAACCCCGCTGGACACCGCATAACTCATAATAATCATTTACTATTCATTTACTCCCATGGAAGGCATCTTAGGCATCAGGATGAGAACGCACCGCAATACCAAGTGATCTTTTATATGTGGTGTCTATATAGAGCGTTGACTGATCGCATTATGCCATCACCAGCTTGTTTATGCGAAAGATATTATAGTTTAAGCTATTGGTTTTATAAAAAGATGAATAGAAAGAAAGAAAAAAAATTTATTCGGCTAAAAAATTACAATATTAGCAAAAAAAAAAGTACACAGAAAGTAACAAATTATTGCCGAAACGGACTCCAGCTCAGCATATGCTACAGCCTGGGCTGCAACGCTGGTTTTCAGTTGGCGCCGGTTTATAGATGTCTAGGTGGCTTGTTATTACTAAGGATCAAGGAAAGGATATTTAAGTGACCTATAAAAAAATAAAATGTAGATGCTAAATAAACTATAAAAATATATAATGCAGTACATACTAAACTTTAATATTATTTATTACCTTATAGATACAACTTAAAATGTTACAAATTAAATAAACACCAATTGCTTAAAGGTTTAACATACATAATATATGTAAGAGTTTACGTTATTTTAATTGTAATATAATTGATGATCAGTGCCCTGTAGTTGTAGTTGCAAAATATGTTCTTTAATGTGATTACGGAATGAGTTCAATAAATAAATCGCAGGGATATCCCAAGTCCTGGGTGGCTTAGTTGGTTAGAGCAGTCGCCCGGATTGCGAAAGGTCGCGGGTTCGATTCCCGCCTCGGGACGTGAAATATCTCTAGTTTTATATTTTAATTAATTAACCAGGTTTGTGTCAATGTCCACGCTGCAGGAGCCGGGCGCAAACTTCGGAAGGCGCAGATGCTTTTATGACGACCGCTGCTTTTATTTATATCCATTTTTATTCTTATATCTATCCGTTATCAATCATGCTAACAGATAGATATAAGAATAATCTATCCGTTAGCATGACGTCTTTTAATTTGAATTAAATAGCAATATATTGGTTTAAATTGAATTTTTAACGAATACATACCGATAAATACATACATAATGTAGGTATGTAAGTATAGAAGCACTAAGGAATTCAAAATTCTATACTGTGACGAAGGTAATTGGCGCTACGAAAAGCTCTCTCAGTGTTTTTGATGTATTGCATTGTAAAATATACAGATTATATATTTATATTATACATTTTTAGATTTCAATAATTGTTTTATCTATACCCTACTAGCGACCCGCCCCGGCTTTACACGGGTGCAATGCTTATAAACCTTCCTTAAGAATCACTCTATCTATTTAAAAAAACCGCATCAAAATCCGTTGCGTTGTTTTAAAAATCTAAGCATACATAGGAACAGACAGACGGCGGATAGCGACTTTGTTTTATACTATGTAGTGAAGGTTGTAGCATACAAGAAAGCTCAAAGTCAATCGTCGATGAACGTAGTGTCACTTGTGTCATATGTTGTTTAATTATTAGGTTCGTCTTTCGACGTTGTTTATTTATTTATTTATTTATTTTTGGAAGACTAATGACTACATAAACAAGGTATAAATGCTATTAAATACATGAAGTCTGTGAAAGTCTCCGCATATACATAGAAGAATTATAATAATAAAAAATGGAGACAGTTAAAGAAACAAGATTGACAGTAAAGTAAAACTGGTACATTATTAAGCCTAATATAACTAAATAGCTACACATATTGCCTACCATATATAATATTCATTAGTGTCAAGTCACTCGCCTTTGAAGAATAATGATGATAATTTAGTTTTAACCGTATCAGTGCTCATAGAGAATAGGATCCAAGTCGCACTCTTGTGCCTTAATATTAAGTAGATCCCGTAGTATTAAGTTGTTTCCCGGAATGTGTTAATTTGAAGTTTTTAAAGCAACGTTTATCCCACCATACTGAATATAGCACCTCTAATGATCCGAAAGAATACTTTTACCAGTATTTTTAATAACCGACTTCAAAAAAGAACGAGGTTATATGTTCCACTGTATGAATTTTTTTTTTGTATGTATGTTCACCGATTTCTCTGTCAATTCTGAACCGATTTTCAAAATTCTTTTTTCATTCGATAGTGTATACTCCAGGGGTGGTCCCATTGTCACCAAGTCAGGATCTGATGATGGGATCCCAGGGAAATCGCGGGCAAACCAAAATTTTTATTGGCACGTGTGACATGTTTTACTTTTTTCCAAAGCTATTCAAGTATTAGCTTCTGTTAGTCGTCATCTCATGTTGATTAGCTGATGATGGAAGGTACAACTCCTTAACGGTTGGGAGTTAGAAGATAATTCTTTCACTGTGTATTTCAACCAAGGACTGAGAGACAGACTGCTTTGACCTTAGAGAATCACTTAAAATGTAAAAAAAAAAATTTAAACAAAAATAAACCCGACTTCAAAACAAGGAAAAATTAATTAAATTTCAGTACCTAGGTACCTACTTACCTCCTGAAATGTATTTTTTTTAAATCTTTTTGAAAAGGGTTTATATTTACTAAGGGACTATGAAATGAAACAAATAGGTACCAGTCAATACCTACCCAATATTCCAGTCACAGGAACCTCTGGGATAAAAATTACCAGTAATGCAGTTAATGGAACCTCTGGGAAAAAATACCAGTAGTCCCATAGTGGGACTACTCCACAGGGACTAGTGGAAATACACGTCTGTGTCACAATAAAATAAAATAAAAAAATTAACAAACAATTAACATTATCTTTATTTGATAGATAGATAGAAGATTCTTTATTTAGGACATTAACCAGAACATTACAGACATAAAAAAAATTCAATATGGCAAAAAACTGGTCCGATCCCTAGAAGCGATCTCTACCAGACAGTCTTAAGTAGGAAGTTTACTCACAAAAGTACTGACATAATGTTCTTATCGCACTTGTAACAAAGTTTTATTAATAAATAACGACAATTAGTTAACATATTGCGTCGAGACATTGCGTCGCTTAGCGCCTTCTATCGGCTATATCACGGAGAGTGTTCTGAAGAGCTATTTGACCTTATCCCACCTTCCCCATTCCTACTCAGAAGCACGCGTGCCGGTCTTCGGAGTCATCAATTCACTGTCTCCACCTCAACATCACGTACAAAGAAATTTAGTAGTTAAGTAGCTCTTTTCTTTGTCGAACTTCCAGAACTTGGAATTCTTTGCCAGCACATGTGTTCCCTCCTTCCTATAACATGGGTTCCTTCAAAAGAGGCGTGAAAAAGCACCTTTCGGGCCGGCAAGGTGGAGGCAGCTAGAGCAGTGTCTGAACTGCACTAGCTGTCTCCGCATAAGGACTCTTCTTACCGCTTCACATCAGGTGGTGTTGAGTCATTTGTCGTGCTTTGTATAAAAATAAAAATAATAATAAAAAAACATAGTTAACAAGGGTGGACTTTTTCTCTATAAGAGACCTTTTTCAGTGAACCCATTAGTATGTGACGTGACAACACTCAACTCACACTGTAAAGCTGAAGAGTTGGTTTGTTTAGTTGGTTGGTTGAGCGCGCTTACCTCAGCAACTACTGATTCAATTTGAAAAATATTTATGTGTTGGATAGTCCATTTATCGAGAAGGCTATAGGCATCATCGTCGCGCTACGACCAATAGGAGCTGAGCATCAAAGAGAAATGTAGCAAAAACGGGAGAATAGCATTCCTTTTCAGAGTCTTCGTTGCGTGCGCTGCGTGTACGATTAACATTACGCAAAAAACATTACGTAAACATTTATTCTATTCTATTCTATTCTATTCTAAAAAAAGAATTGGTTACTTATAAGAATCTTGTCTTTAATTACGTACTCATTACAATTAGAACCACATACAACTGAAGCGGGAACGTCGGATACTTTTATCACTTAACTGTTTCAAATAATTAATTCGATTCGTGCAGGAATCCAATTAATTATTATCTTTGCGTAGTGTCCAAACTTGTTACATTTTTTGCATGTTTGATTGAATGCTGGACATTTGAACCCGTGTACATAACCACATTTTTGACATTTTTCCCTTGGTTTAATGTAGCCCGATGAATATCTGTCAGATTGTTTCGATGAAGATGGTTCTGGCTCATTTTGTGAGCTCCTTTTTACATTTTTATTTTCTTTATATTTTATTTTATTTACTATGATTTCATCAGTATCAAAATCTTTTATTTGCTTTTCCGTTAACTGTAGTGACTTTACAATCTGTATGTATTTGTTTAAATCTAACTCATTTTCCTTTAGCAACCTCTCTATAATTCTTTTATATGATTTTTGCGCACCGTTAAACTTTTCCGTTACGTTAAACTTTTAAGTATGATTTAAAGTTAAAAGGAGAACAATTCCGTTCTCTTTTAAAGTTCTAAAAAAAGTCTGCGACACAATAGGTATGTCTATATTTTAAGGTTGATTCACTATAACTTTATCCTCTTTTTGATAATCTATTCTAAAACAATTCATTGAGCGAAGGTTTATTTATTCATAAACATGATTTAAATAGTTGTTCCCATTTCTTAATGCAACAGCTTCAACTCACCAAACCACATTGCCCGCGTGGTGTGCTTATGGCCCAAACTCCTCATGTGTTTCTCCCGTTTAAGAAGTCCAGCTGTGGAAATTATATAGTATAGGCTGGTGATAAGTGTCATAATGTCTGTCTGTCGTGTCACCTCGTGTCTGAATTTACACAGATTCCAAACGTGGCGTTATCAAGAATAACTCCGCTGTAAAAAAACTCGTGTAAGTAGTGGCTAAATTACGCGCGCTAGAAGCAAAGAATACTTTTACTCCAAGGAGGCTAGAAGTCATCCTAGCCGGTTGCAGACCGAAAACTAAGCTAAACTAAGCAAGCTAGGCTAAGCTAAGCTAGAAATAAATGGCGTGCACACCAAGAGCTAAGCCAAAGCTCAGTAAAGTGTCATAATATCTCTATCACTCTGTCTCGAGTCACGACCGAAATAGAATTCCCGAGGTAGGTATCACCTTAAAAAGAAACTACATGTCACAGTATTATTCTTTATCATACAACTTTAGATTATATATAAGTAGGTATGTCTATAATCAAAACATACAACCAGTCTAGTTTAATAACTATCATTAATAATAATAATAATCACACACTTACACCTATTATCTAGCCCAAAGTAAGCATCAGTAAGAGCTTGTGTTATGGATACTAGATAACGGAGAAATAATTATAATAATATGTATATAAATTTATTTATTTTTATGCTAAGAAGTATCGGGACAAGCAGATTGCGCACCTGATGGTACTAATTGTCACGTCTATATTATATGTAATAAATACTATAAATATACTAAATAAACATATAAACATCCATGACTCGTGAACAAATGCTCGTACTCATCATACAAACAATTGCTCCCACCGGGATTTGAACCCGGGACCCCTGACCGCTGACCCCTGTATAGCAAGGGGCACACACCACTCGGCCAGCAGGTCATCGATCATTTAATATTTGTACCTAGATTTTTAAGTTATTTTAGGCAATTAATATATTTCATATTAAATTATGTAGACTCCGCTCCGCTCTACGGGGAAAATAATTAAAATATTATAAAACATCAAAACAAGTTTATATCATATCGTTCTAACCTTCGATATCACTAACATGTGTTATCCATATCAGGTAAATTTATTTCTTTATTTATATTAGTAATATTAAATACTTGAGTAGATATATGAACTCTCGCATACCGATGTTACAATTATTCACAGAGAAGTTTTTAACCGACTTCAAAAACGAGGAGGTTCTCAATTCAGCCGGTATGTTTTTTTTTTTTTCTATGTATGTACACTGATTACGCCGAGATTACTGATCCGATTTACGTGATTCTTTTTTTGTTCGATGCGGAATAGCTGCCATTTGGTCCCATAAAAATTTTTTCAAAAACAGTTGGGTACTTTAGTTTTAAATATAAAAAAACTGAAATTCTGAAGTCGTGCGTGAATTATGAAATAAAATGTGCTAAGTGCTTCACTTTCTATTGTTTTTGTAAACCACTTAGCACCAACTCCAAAATATGTTTCTAGGGGATGAATACCTACTTAAATTTAATTATTTTATCCTTTTCAGTTTTTTGAAGTCGGTTTTAATTTATGTTTAAATTTTTTTTTCACAATTTTTAGTGATAACTTTCTACGTTCATAGCTAGATGGGTGACCGTCAACTTATATTGTTTCCTACTATCGTATCGTTTCACTTAAAAGTCATTGGAAAAGCAAAAATTCGCAATTACGCATATGTAGACGACTTCATAATTTCAGTTTTTTTATATTTAAAACTAAAGTACTCAACTGTTTTTGAAAAAAATTTTATTGTATGTATTTGTGCTTTGATTGCCTTGTTTCAGTCCCAATGAACATGATTTGAAAGCTATCGTGACTTGCCGCTAGAGAATGAGTGTCTTAGTTATATATAAGTTCGATATCTTCGCAACTTCAATGGTTTTGATTTCGTCAACTGACTCCGTAACGAGAGGGCGACAAACAAAACGGCGACAGCACGTTGCGGCGACAAAATGCTACAGCGACAGCGCGCTATGGCGACAAACACTAGGTACAGCGATAGCCATGGCAACAGACCATAATTATTTAGTCAAAATCATAAACTTGTTATTTTTTATTTATGGTCACAGTTCAAACTTAACCTAACCTAGGTGTAAAGTAAATAATTTTTTTCTCTCCCATTAAGTCGGCAAAAATATACAAGATGTAACTTTATTGGGCAGTAATACTCAACGGGTAAATCTGACCATCAAACTGAACAACTTATTCTATGGGACTAACATCGAAATCGTGAAAAAATCAGCTGTTCCATAGATTGACATCAATGCTTACTCGATCCAAATGTATGGGATAGCTAATTTTTTTTCGCTATTTCGATGTTGGTACACTAGAGAAAGTTTTTCAGTTTGACGGTCAGGTCCACCCCCTTGAGTATTGTGGCCCAATTGATTTACACCTTGTAGTATAAGTTAGGATAGAACTGGAACCATTTATCGCCGCAACGTGCTGTCGCTGTAGCCGTTTTCGCCGCAATGCGCTGTCGCCGCAACAATTGTCGCCGTTTTTTGTCGCTCTCACGTTACGGAGTCGCGTCAAGTTTGTTCTTGCCTAAGAGTGGGTATACTCCGTTGGTAAATGAGCAATCCTCAATTCACAGGAGATGATTCTGAGTCCAACGTTGCTGTGCGTAGATTTTCAGCTGTCAGAATTTCTAGAAGGACATTGGTTGTATTAGTGGCGAATAGTGCAAACAAATCTGTTGAGTTTGTTGTTTATTTGATGGTATTTCAATTGGTTATTTTATTTGACAAATTTACTATAAACAGTAATGTAAATATCAGTTAAATTGCCTTAATAATTATACCGTTCATTATGCTCCTCATTAAGAAACAAGGAAAACTGTAGATAAAATGCAATGGTGCTGCCGAGTCATTCTTACAGGTAAAAACCGGCTAAGTACGTCTCGGGCCATGCGCAGTTTATGGTTCCGTTGTTGCCCGTTGTAATATGGATGTCAGAATTTTATTTGGCTTACAAACCTTTTTTTCCATCGACTTCTTTCACTATAGCTTCACTACAGTAATTTTGAATCGGATTTGTACGAAATTTTTTATTTTTTTTTCACCAAGAAAGTTGACACTGGGTGTAAGGGAGACGGTCTAGAAGATGAAAGCAGATATAAGTGCCGTTGATCACTTATTAGAGAACAAATTTGAAATCGCGACATATTAATCAGCTATCCTAATCGTGTAGGTATTATAATGCGAAAAAATAATAAGCTTTTGGTCGTGTAGATATTACAATTTGTATGAATATTCAATTCACTGTGTTCGAAACTAAGAAATATTTTAGGATATTTTCTGCGGGCCTTTAGCCTGAAGAAACGAATTATTTCCTCTGCGTCGACTCTCTGTACGTCGAGGCCAGTCTCGCTACGTCGACTCTCGCTGCGTCGCCTCCGCGCATAGCAATGAAAAAATCTTGTTACGTCGAGTCTGTGACGATGAGGTGTAGTTAGCAGAAAAAACTGAATTTTTGAACTGATTTATGAATATAGTTTTAATGATCTTTGATACCCTGAAATGTCATAATGACAACATTACTTTGTTTACAATTTTTCTGTGAGAATAAAAATTTGTTTCATAGCTTGAGCTTGGCCGAAATGGTGGTTTTGACCACAGAATACTTTATGAACGACCGATTGCCCTAATTGAAAAAATACAAAATTAAAAAATTTTAGTAACCCCCGGCGTCATTAATCATCTATCTAACACCATCTCATTGAGACTATTCATAAGAGCCCAAAAACGCTACTTATATCTGCTGTGAGTTTCTGAAGAATTAAGCATTTCGCAGACTTTTTGATAGTACAGGATCAACTCAAAGATAGTGTGTCATGGGAATGTCACTGAAGTGACAGTACACGAAATTTCAAATCAATCGGATGCGTAAAAGTTAGTTAGTAAAACCCTATTATCATGTACAAAATGAGCTGATAGTCATCAAACGCCGGAACTGATCTTCATAAATTATAGCTAAGAACCATTGTAGGCATATCAGCTTTCAAACAAAAAAAAACCGAATCAAAATCGGTCCATTAGTTTAGGTGCTACGATGCCACAGACAGACACACAGATACACAGACAGACACGTCAAACTTATAACACCCCTCTTTTTTCGTCGGGTGTTAAAAAGTGAAGTGAAGGGAAGTAAAATTTGTTTAACTATTATTTAATTTTTTTCAGACTATTATTTTGTGCCTGTTGGCCTTTTTATCAACCACCGCCTGTCAAAATTGGCTGGATCTATTTTCGACAACGGCACCTGTAACATTTGGTATGTAATTATTTTTTAGAATAGAATAGAATAGAATAGAATAATTTATTTTGCAAAAATGTTTTAAAGCTTAAATACCTATATATTTGTAGTGTAATAACTTTTCTATGAATTTGCGATACTTGTCGCAACCGTGACTGGATACAGGTTTATATTGATGCATGAGCAGAATTTTCACAATATAACCGACCCATGAGTTAGAACAACTTTCACTATGACTAGGTGGTAGACCCATATGTAGGGTCGCCTGGGTAGGTACCACCGCCTTTCTTATTTCAGCCGTGAAACAGTTCGCTGTGTTTCGGATTGAAGGGAAAGGTAGCCAGTGTAATTACTGCGCATGGACGGCATTTCATCTTAGACCTCAGGATGACAACGCACCTGCAATATCAAGTGCTTTTCCTTGTTATTGCAGGTGTCTATAGGCGGCGGTAACTGCTTACCACCAGGTGGGCCGTCAGCTTGTTTGTCATCTAGTTGTATAAATAAAAAAAATAATAAAAAAAATGAGACCAACTGTGAAATCACGGAAAGAAAATCAGATATTCCTCACATTTTGGCCATTATGTATTAAACTTTTGTATAAAACAGCTGATTTTCTTCAGTATCCATAAGGACTCTAAATTGAAAATGACGTACCACACAACGGAATCCTTTGTTCTTGTATGGCGCCACAAGGGTGCCACATCGGAGTAAAGTACTTTAGCGCACACTTCGTTGTATGGTGCGTTATGTTTAACTTTCGAACAATATACACAGGACTTGGGATATCCCTGTGAAATTCTTGTAGTCTATCCGTATTTGCGTTTATGAGCTAACGTCCACCCTACAATGTCGAAATATTCTATTTCAACATCCGAAACGAGTATTTTTACAAATACCTACGATTCGGTTAAATTGGGGCAGTGCTTTCAAATATTCTTAATTTTTGGTTTTAACATTATTATATATGTTTGAAAAATTACTTAGTAATTAAAATATAATAAAACTAGAACATTTCACGTCCTGAGGCGGGAACCGGCGGCGTTTCCCATAGGAATACGGATAGACTAGAAGAATTTCACAGGGATATCCCAAGTCCTGGGTGGCTCAGTGTTCAGAGCAGTCGCCCGGATTGCGAAAGATCGCGGGTTCGTTTCCCGCCTCAGGACGTGAAATTTTTCTAGTTTTATTATATTTTAATTACTAAGTAATTTTTCAAACATTTATAATAATGTTAAAACCAAAAATTAAGGCTGTAAAGGATTTTTTGGTTGTAAATAACTATTTATAGCCCCCGACGAAAAAAGAGGGGTGATATAAGTTTGGCGTGTCTGTCTGTGTATCTGTGTGTCTGTCTGTGGCATCGTAGCGCCTAAACGATTGGACCAATTTCGATTTGGTTCTTTTTAATCGAAAGCTGACGTAATCAAAATAGTTTTGAGCTATAATTTATGAAGATCTGTTTTTGATGACTATCAGTCTTTTTTTCACCGAGGAGTTCGGTGGCGTATTGGTTTGAGCGCTCTGATTTCGATACGAAAAACAAAGCAACTTTCGCCATGGTCGATCCTGGGATGGGTCAATCAAAGTTTGTTATCTCGAGCTCCTCCGTGCTTCGGAAGGCACGTTAAGCCGTTGGTCCCGGTTGTTGCTGCAACCGCTTTAACCCACCAACCCGCATTGGGCCAGCGTGGTGGTGTTATGGCCCAAACTCCTCATGTGTTTCTCCCATGTAGGAAGGCCTGTGCCCAGCAGTGGGACGTATATAGGCTGGTGATGATGATGAGTCATTTTTTACTCGACAAAAGAGTCTTACTATCTTTCACAGATCCGATTGAATTGAAATTTGGTAAATGTTACTTTGGTGGCATTTCCAAGACATAAGACATGCTAACCATGAGTTAAGCCTGTACCATAAAATAGGCTGCGGATGTTCGATTCTTCAGAAACTTACAGCAGACGTGGCGTGTTTGGGCTCATAAGAATAGTCTCAATGAGACGGTGTTAGAAAGATGGTTAGTGAGGCCGGGGGTTAATTAAAATTTTCAATTTTACATTATGTATTCAAATTCGTCAATATTTCTTTTTTTCAGAATCCATAAATGATACAGCATTACAAAATGAAAAACAGGTATGTATAAAAAACAAATCTTATCGATAGACATGCTCACTAATATTAGTCAATAATTGGTGTGTTGGTTGTCTAAGTTTGAGCTATTTTTCACAAATTTAGAAAATATACGCCATCTTTGAATAAAGTACCTACATTATCATATCATATCATAATCGTTTATTGTTTTTATTGTTTGTTTGGTGTCATTATGAAAAAGTATAGGTACAATCATGGAACCCCGTTAGGGCACTACAATTTATGGACTTAAACTAATTAAATTATAATTGAATTAAATTGTACAATATCATATAAAATTCAATAATTAATAACATATAATTGAACACAATAATTAAACACAATAGTCAAAGGAGATGTTCGATATTGGTACTCGAAAGCCCCCCACGATAAATTATATATTATGCGAAAGCTTATGCTCAGAGGATCTTGAATATATCCTTTTTTCATTTTAATACCCCTGCATTTATGAGTAATTTTGAAAAGTGTATGCAAGAATTCTAAGCTTCTTATCCAAGTTTCTCTGACAAAATACAGTAAAAAATAAATTGAAATCATTATTATTAGTCAGAAAAAAGTGCAGAAACTAATTTGCCATGTTCTTCTAGCATTTACAATAAAATATAATTGCAAAATAGTCGTAGGCTGAACCAAACCAACCCCATGCCTAGTTATTAAAAAAATATTTGACCAGACAATAGACGACATTTGACGTTTTATACTATGTCTGGGACACAGACGTTATAGTGATGCTAAGCGTCTGGGATGAGTCACATTTTTTAAAATGGAATTTTACATCTCTGGATAACAGATTTTTGACCAGAATATAATGTTATTTTTTATTTATATGCAGGCATTTAAAATTAAAGTTTTTATATCATAATATTCTTTAATATATACTCTTTCGTAGCTGAGTACCAGCCCCCATACATTTTCAGAACATGTCCTTTTCAAAGGTTACTTTACAAGTCATATCAAGCATTTAATAGAAATAATGAAATCAATAGGTATATAATCATGTCACTTTTAAAAAAAACTCCTCTCGATTATAGAATGATTTTTGTATAAGATACTCTTTTAGTTTTCTTACAAATGGCTCATACTTGATCTCCGACTTAAGGCAAACTGGAATTCTGTTATATATTTTAATAGACATTAGCTTGGTACTGGAATTAAAAAGCTGCAGTCGACTGACTGGTAGAGCAAGATTTCCTTTGGGGCGGGTATTTAAGCATGTATCGCGCATATCATCCTTTGACTGAAAATAATTTGGGTTTAGCCTAACGAACTTGCAAATTTCAAGTATGTACATACTGGTCAAGGTTAGGATTTTAAGGTCAACAAAGTGCGGTCTGTATTAGTAGTAGGTATTTAACTGAAGAAGGGATAACGTAGGATTCTATTCTATACATGAGTTTAACATGGGTTATCTCAAAAGGAGGTGCTCGGTGGCGTGACTCAAACAAAACATCTTTCGCCATGGTCGGTCCCGGGATGGGTCAACCAAAATTTCTAATCTCGAGCTCCTCCGTGCTTTGTCGTGCACGTTAAGCCGTTGGTCCCGGTTGTTACTGCAACCACTTTAACCCACCAACCCGCATTGGGCCAGCGTGGTGGTGTTATGGCCCAAGCTCCTCATGTGTTTCTCCCATGTAGGAAGGCCTGTGCCCAGCAGTGGGACGTATATAGGCTGGTGATGATGATGATCACGTAAACCTGCTTTAGGACTATATGTCAAAATGACATTTTTTGCTCATTTATAGATTCTCTCAGTGTTGCCAGCCGGGTCTAGTCTAAAGTAACCTAAAATATATAAAAAAGTAACCTTTTAGTTTGAAGAGTAACCTTTCCTATTTTCTCCAGTGGGAAGGTATTTAAAGGTGATAGAATACATTTCGATTGATTGTTTTAATTTACGGAAATGAGTACCTATAACCACCACGCAGGCGAGCGAGTCAAAGTTAAACAAATTAAGAACGTTTACGCCGCACGACTTTTCATACAAACTTTCAATTCTAAAATATTTGATACAAACCCGATTATAATAACACTTAACGTGCATAAGTTAATCAGAGAGTCTAGACAAGAGGCCTTTCGAATATCGCTATCGGTAAAGGAAAATGAATGGGATTTGACGTAAGACCTTGAACACCTTTCGATTGTAAATGTCAAATCCCATACATTTTCCATTTATAGTTAACGATAGCGATTGTCAAAATGCATCTGGTCAAAGAGGTTAGGCTAGTCTAAATAGTTATCAGAGGATTTTTCGAAAAAGAGTATTATTGTTGAATAAAACCATTCGTAGCTTTTCACACAAACCAAAAATTGCCAGTAACTTCTCAATCTTCTAAAAAATCCTCTGATATCTTTTAGACTAGCCTGACTTGCTAATGCATGGTTTGTACGTTTCCAAAATTTTCGTCTTAAAACATTGTGTGATGAGCCGTGCGGAATAACGTAGCGTAGAGTTTAAAAGTTACCCTTCAGTACTTATATACAAACTTGTACGCTTACCAAGTTCCCACTTCTTTTTTAAACAAAACACTATCACGAAACACACTAAAAATGTCAATACTAATCTTTTTTATTTCTCAAACAACTGGCAAGAAACAACTCTGAATGAGCGAGATGCTGTGATTAATTTATAATTTGGTGTTTGTTTTCTAGTATTTATCTCCACTACACTACAAATAAAGTTTAGCGTTAGCCAACATAAAATAAATAAATGAAAGAGCATTCCGTTTGACTTAGGTTTTAATTAAGAAATTGTGAATGAATTTTACTAATTTCGAAAAATCACCTAAAAGTAACCTTTTAAGTAGTGTAACCTAGAAGTAACCTTTTGGAGTAGAGATGTGTAGGTCCGGATGGATACGGATCAGCGGACCTGTATAACACGCATTAGTGATGGATGTATATCCAACGGCCAGTTGTATACCAATCCCCGGAGTTACATTATAGTAGGTACGCGATAAGGAACTGAATCACGCACGCGTGGATTACGGGTCGGGAGTTCGGGAGTGACGGCGCGTTGGGTGCGAGGCGCGGTAGGGAACTGCATCGCGTTCTTAGGAGTAGGTTTAAGATGTATGTACGTATTCCATTCCATCCCCATACTCAATCCGCATTCCATCCGATGATCTGAGTTCGCCCGCATATAACGGCCGTTTGGTAAAAGACCTCCGGACCCATATAGGTCCGACGGATACGGATCCCGGATGTAGGTCACCATAACTGGATGCATATCCGGATCTAGATCCCAATTTACATCGGACCTACACATCTCTAATTGAAAATGAAACCACTATTTACCTTGCTCTAGTACTGGTTCAGACAGATATTTATTTATCTTTAATAGAAGACCTAACTATTTCTATGTATATCTCCGATAGCGTGATACAGAAGACTACAGGCGCCATCTATTGTAAAACATAGGAACTAATATTCTTAATATGCAAATATGTAGTTGCATCTTTAACAGGTACCTATTTATAAATTATGGTTATCTTATCTCTATACCAGTCTCCCATACGAAGAGGATCAAACTCATTTAATCAAAATCGGCTAAGCGGTTCGGGAGTGACAACTTAACAGGCAGACTTTCACATTTATAATATTGGAATGAAGTTACACACACATTTTACGTAAAATATTTTATTAAATAAAATATAAAATCATCAGTAAACCTAAATAGCCAATTCATAATTTAGAATAAATTATTATCTATTATACAGAGTGGTACATAATTTCATGATATTTCTATGAAATAATATAACATTGGCTGCATTATTGCATAGAAATTTAGTGATATCATCAAATGAATACGATGTTTTTGAAAGTGGCGAACCATTTCTATGAACCCCAGTTTTAATTTACTGTCGTACTGACGGCACCACCCTGTTAATTTATCTTATCTAATCCTATTGGGGGCCATGACTTAGTCATATTGCACTTAAACCGATTGTGATCTTTTGTGCTTTTACTCCTCCTGTGTCCAGAATATAGATTCTAGTTGCCATTAGCCTCACTTTATCCTTGTGCAGAAAGAGTCTGTAGTCCTCTGGCTTTGGATATGCCACTTCCAGAAGGCTCATTCTGGTTCTAGCTAGAGCATCACAATGACTGAAGAGATGCATCATTGATTCCCCGCATTCACCACAAGCTCGACAAGATTGTTTAAAATTTAGTTAAAGGCTATGCTCAAAATAGTATCGTGATGTACTGATAATTTATGTGACACTATCATTGTTCCAGACGGCCAAAGAGTCCTATTAATTAACTACCTTAATTGATTGTAAAAATTAGGTTTTAATTAAATATTTTAAGTTCTGTTTTATTTCCCATGGGATAAGTTTCATAGTAGATAGTTTTCAATATTAAATAGGTAGGTTAAGTTTGTTATATTATATTAGACAGATAGTTAAGATCATTATCTCGCAATAGAGACCTGTTGCTTTGAGGCAGGAAATTGACTCGCGCAATATTTCAGAAGGTGCGATATCCAATTTTAGTACATAAGCGAGCCAATCTCCTGGCAAAACAACTCCCAACATGCGAGGCATATACCGAATGGTGAAAATAGAAGAACACAGAACTCGCCATAATAGAAGAAGCTTCCACCACGGCAATAGTTGCAAGCCCTCACCGCGGAAACATAGCGACGGTCGACATAACGACCAGTGAAGTGACCAGCTATAGGTGCATAAGGGGCATAGTCCAGTAGCAAGTCCGGCACGATCATGTTTCATATTCATGAATGCAATAAACATTTTGACTGTGACTTAAATCATAGTCATCTGAATATGATTTGAATCAATTAGCTATTAATGTTTAATTTTATAACAGGCTGTTAATCAATTCACTTCCGATTGTCCAGGGCTGCGGTTGGCGTCGCAGCGAGGGACTCAGCTTCCGCATTACAGACACGAGTGACTCCGTATTCGGGGAGTTCCCCTGGGTCATCGCCATATTTGTGTAAGTAGGAACTTTGGGCCTAAAAATAGGATAATAGCTAGTGAAATTCTCTTTAAGCTAAGGAGACTAGCTACTATTACGTTATAGGTGGTAGGTCCGTATATAGGGTCGTCTGGGTAGGTACCACCGCCTTTCTTATTTCAGCCGTGAAACAGCTCGCTGTGTTTCGGATTGGAGAGAAAGGTAGCCAGTGTAATTACTGGGCATGGACGGCATTTCATCTTAGGGCTCAGGATGACAACGCACCTGCAATACCAGGTGATTTTTTCCTTGTTATTGCAGGTGTCTTTATTCTATAGGCTGTGGTTACCACTTACCACCAGGTAGGCGCTTGTTTTCAAAGGAAAGAAAACGGTGGAGAAATTAGCACATTATACCTAGTGCTCCAGTGGCGTAGTGGTAATCGCGTCTGGACAGAAATCAAGAGACGCGGGGTTGATTCCCGCCTGGAGCATACATATTTTTTCATCGTTTTATTTCTTTATGTGTAATCGTGTGTAATAAGATATTAGCTTCAGTATTATTGAAATCAAACTACCTACTAGTACTTAGTTGGCAATCAAGCATACGGCCCACCTGATGGTAAGCGGTTACCGTAGCCTATAGACGCTTGTAACACCAGGGGTATCACTTGCGCGTTGTCGACTCTGTAAAAACCTTTTCACGCCTTTTTTGAAGAAGGAACCCCATGCTGTAGTCGTTCGAGAAAACTTCTACAGGGAGCTCATTCCGCAACCTGAGCGTACGCGGGAGAAAGTTTCTCTGAAACCGTACAGTACGCGACCACTTTGGTTCCAATTTGTAAGGATGAACTCCCTGCCGGTGGCGAGCGGTGCGACGATAGAAAGGGGCCGTGGGCATCAATTTTGTTGTTATTCCAGATACAATACAACATCAGACAAGTTTGAGTATTGCTGCGTAGGGTCGCTAATCCACCCCAAAGTCGTGGTGTCAGCGTACCGACTGAAGCATGTAAGGCCTGAGTACTTGAAGGTGAGGGCGGGAGACTGGGACATAGCCGGGGACTACGAGGTACACCAGCATCAGACAAGCAACGTCAGCAAAGTAGTGGGCCACCCTTATTACAACCTTGGTGAGTTGAATTAAAGACTGAATTTATTTGACTAATAATAATAGGGTAGTTGACAACTTTTTTTTATTTCATAAATAAGAAGTTTATAACTCATAAAGAAATATTGCAAAAGAAATAGTATGTCTAAGATCAATAGTTTCAAAGATAGAGTGGTATGTTTGATGTGTTGCCGTGCATAGTCCAAAAACGCTCCATAGAAAATCTACGGAACAGGTGACGTCACATGTTCCCATATTAGGTACTAAAAAATGTATGGGCATACTGAAATTTTGATAGTAACTTACATATTAAGTATGTTTTTGTTAATAGTTGTCACAAACATACCACTCTATCTTTGAAACTATTGATCTTAGCCATACAATTTATTTTGCAATATTTCTTTATGAGTTATAAACTTCTTATTTATGAATTTAAAAAAAGTTGTCAACTACCCTATAAACTTGTAACAGTCTTCGATGCCAATGAAGAGTTCCTTTTATTTACTGACCTGTAATTATCCGCATTGGGATTTGAATCTTTCACCTCTGGGACATGGGACATGGGTGCTGCTCACTCGACCATTTAACAGCAACACATTCTCTTTCTATAGGACATAGTTTTACATTTTAATAAATTCATGGCATTTACCCAGTGACATTCTCAAGCGATGTGGCCCTGCTGTTCCTGGAGACTGCTCTGACGTTGGCGCCCAACGTGGGGCCGTCGTGTTTCCCTTCGCCCGGCATCTCCCCGGCGCCGGGCACCATCTGCATCGTCACTGGATGGGGCTACGATCAATTTAATGGCACTGTGCAGAATATTATGAAGATGGTACGTAAAACTGTGTTCCGGTGCAAGAATTTTTACAGTACATAGGCGCTCGTAGCACCTTGTATACTCACGCGGTGTCACCGTAGCCTATAGACGCTCGTAGCCCCTTGGGCACTACTCACGCGGTGTCACCGTAGCCTATAGACGCTCGTAGCACCTTGGGCGCTACTAACGCGTTGTCACCGTAGCCTATAGACGCTCGTAGCACTTTTGGGCTCTACTCTCGTGTTGTCACCGTAGCCTATAGACGCTCGTAGCACCTTTGGCGCTACTCACGCGTTGTCACCGTAGCCTATAGACACTCGTAGCACTTTTGGGCTCTACTCTCGCGTTGTCACCGTAGCCTATAGACGCTCGTAGCAATTTGGGCTCTACTCACGCGTAGTGACCGTAGCCTATAGACACTCGTAGCACTTTAGGGCTCTACTCTCGCGTTGTCACCGTAGCCTATAGACGCTCGTAGCACCTTGGGCGCTACTCACGCGGTGTCACCGTAGCCTATAGACGCTCGTTGCACCTTGGGTGCTACTCACGCGTTGTCACCATAGCCTAATGACACTCGTAGCACTTTTGGGCTCTACTCTCGCGTTGTCACCGTAGCCTATAGACGCTCGTAGCACTTTTGGGCTCTACTCTCGCGTTGTCACCGTAGCCTATAGACGCTCGTAGCACTTTGGGCTCTACTCACGCGTAGTCATCGTAGCCTATAGACGCTCGTAGCACCTTAGGCACTACTCACGCGTTGTCACCGTAGCCTATAGACGCTCGTAGCACCTTGGGCTCCACTCACGCGTCGAACGCTTACAAGATCTTTATCTTTGAATAATGTTTTTGTAAAGAATTTCCATTTTTTTTTAATATAAATATACAGGTGGAAGTCCCGATTGTGGAGAGCAGCGAGTGCCTGGCTCGGTTGCGTAATGCCAGCGCAATTCCTTTGAAGCTACACTGGACCATGATATGCGCGGGCGGCGAACAAGGCAAAGATGCGTGCTTACGCGATGGTGGGGCACCACTGGTTTGTCCTTACCAGGTAAGATAAGATAAGATAATCATCTATCTACTAAAATAATGTTATTACAGGTAGTTTTGGAATATAAGGTTGGGGAAAAAGTCTTTTCGCATTATAGTATGTATGAACTTGTAATAAAATCTCTTTGGCTGTACTATTTGTATCTGGCTGGTTTTGGTATCATTAAAAGTTTAGATTTTAAAAAAGATCATTCCAAATTCAAATTAGGAAAATGTGTGTTTTTCATTTGTTTTTCGTACTGTCAAGATGAGTGAATCTAATGAAGAAATTCCATACATTTTAAAATTTTACTACAAAAAAGGTAAAAATGCAACGCAAGCCGCGAAAAAAATTTGCGATGTTTATGGACCTAATGCAGTGTCTGTGAGAGTAGTACAAATTTGGTTTAAGCGTTTTCAATCCGGAAATTTTGATGCAAAGGTGCACGTCGCTCTGGTCGCCCTATTACAGATAAAATTGATGCCATTTTTGAAAAACTGGACCAAGATCGGCATATCAGTTGTTACGACGTAGCTGAAGAACTGAGAATTGACCACAAAACAGTTTTGACGCATTTAAAAAAAATGGGTACACAAAAAAGCTCGATATTTGGGTACCCCACGAGCTCACTGAAAGAAACCTAATGAACCGTGTACTCATTTGTGATTCTTTATTACGAGGTAATGAAGAAGCTGATAACTGGTAATGAAAAGTGGATCACGTACGATAAGAACGTGCGAAGAAGGTCGTGGTCAAAGGCCAGTCAGGCTGCACAGACTGTGGCGAAACCCGGGTTAACTCGCAACAAGGTGATGCTGTGTGTGTGGTGGGATTGGAAGGGCATTATTCATTATGAGCTGTTACCACCAGGCAGGACCATCGATTCTGAACTCTACTGCGAACAACTGATGAGATTAAAGCAAGAAGTTGAGATAAAGCGGCCGGAATTAATCAACAGAAGGGGTGTGGTTTTTCATCATGATAACGCTAGATCTCACACATATTTAGCCACTCAGCAAAAATTAAGAGAGTTTGGCTGGGAGGTGTTAATGCATCCGCCGTATAGTCCTGGCCTTGCATCTTCAGATTTCCACCTGTTTCGCTCTCTTCAGAATTCTCTAGGCAGTGTCTGGTTAACATCACGAGAGGACTGCCAAAACAACTTGTCGCGGTATTTTGATCAGAAGCCCCCAAATTTCTACAGCAATGGGATCATGTCCCTACTTACAAGATGGCAAAAAGTTATCGAACAAAATAGTACCTACATACTTTAGTTAAATGTAAATAAACTATATTAAAAAATGTATTGAATTTTCTTAAAAAATGCGCGGAAACTTTTTCCCCAACCTATTATATTTACGTGCACATATAAATAGCGTGCAAATTATAAAATATTGGTATTTAGCTAGTTTTCTTTTTCTTTAACACATAACAGGGTTTTTCATGTCTTTCACCTCACCAGATGTTAAAGTCATGATAAGGTTGAAGAAGGAAATAGCGTGACATTGGAAGTGGAGGCGGTACATTTGACTTTTACATATGACTAGGACGACAATCGCGGTCTAAGAATGTTTATCAGTTTTCAAATTAGATTCTCTTCACACTGTGTACAGTAAAGGCTAAAATGCTTAAGTCTTGATACTTATTACTTTTTAATATTTGTGAAGCATATATTCACTGAAAGAGCTTTATTTGCTTTTCGATGATCAAACTCATTTCTTAATTTGAAAATTGACACATTTGAAATGAAATGCATTTGATAAAATGATATTTAACTAAAATAATTTGCTTGAAATACTAAACAAAATAGATTGATTGTTTATTGACCGTATATTTTTTGTCTAGTTTCTCAGATAATATTATTAAATATTTTAACAAGAAAGGTTTATAAATAGCCGTCATGTCGTTTATGAAAAATCTATGCTCTATGTTTAATCAAATTATATCATCGACCCTGTGGTGGCAAACATTGTTAGACCGCGGTTCTACATACGATTGATTCAATTATCGCTTTTAAAAGCCATGGGGTTGGGCCAGTCTGACGTACTTACATATTTCAATTCAGTGCCTAACTTCCTAATTTATACTCCAGAACAGTCCAGGCCGCTACTACCAGGCGGGCGTGGTGTCCTGGGGGGTGGGGTGCGGCCGCGAGGGGGTGCCCGGGGTGTACGCCGACATCGCCATGCTGAGACCCTGGATCGACCAAACCATGCTTACCTCAGGCTATGGGACCACCTACTATACACCTTAACTTAATACCAATAAAGTTATTTTTGGAGTACCTGCTTACTGTTCCTTATTTAGTTATCTACATAATTATCTAAGTTATCTGGTTAAATTAGCCAATTTATTGCACGCCTAGGCTTTTCATTAAATGCCGATAGTTAATTGAATTACTCAACGTTTATTTCAGATCACCAGACACCAGACACAGTCAAATTTTAACTTCGCATTCTTCTTCTTCTTATTATTCGTCGTGCGGGCGGTTTCCGCAAATCGACGTCAGTTGCGCCTGTTTTGCGTCGGAGGATGGTGAGCTGGGTTACTCGAGCCATCCCAGCTCCTCCAGGAAGTCACCCAGCGCCTTAACGTTGCCGAGCACCTCCCGAAGGCTACCCGGGTTGCCCAGGTAGTTCGCCCGGTAGTTAGCCACACCCCTGCATTCCAGCATAACGTGAGCGGCTGTTTCTTCTGTCTCCATGCATGCTCTGCATAGAGGACTGTCCGTGATACCTAAGTTAAAGAGGTGTCTGTTAAAATTGCTATGACCAGTCAAAGCGCCCGTAATGAGGCGTAGGCGTGATCTGCTAAGCTGAATGAGAGTCTTGGAGAGCCGGGGGTCAACTTGGGGTAGTGTAAGTTTTGCCAGTCTGCAATCCTCCAGACTGTTCCAGTGGTTCATGTGAAGGTTGTGTGTATGTTCGCATACTATACCTTTAAACCAGCTAGAGGGAAGAGGTATAATTGGTTCCGGGCCAACCGGTTTCCTATCAGATCCTCTTCTTGCGAGTTCATCGGCGGCGTCGTTTCCACGTGACCCGCTGTGCCCTTTGATCCACTGCAGGGTGATCAAGTTCTGATTGCCTACCTCGTTCAGTGCCAGGTGACATTCGTATATTAGACTGGAAGACAGCTTTGGGTTGCACAAAGCCTGTAGGACGCTTCTACTATCAGAAAGGATTCTGATGTTGTGATTTTGTACTTTCCTTGCTGAGATTGCGCGGGCTGCTAGCAGGACGCCCATGCACTCCGCTTGAAACACAGTGTTGTGGGCTCCTAGTGGTAGGTGCAGTTTGATGTTCAAGTCTTCTGAGAAGACACTTGTGCCGGTACCTGAGCGCGTCTTGGAGCCGTCCGTGAAAATGATGAGTGACCCATGAGTGACATGGGGGTCATCGTCCTCAGTCAGCTGTATCTTGTATTTCTTGTCAAAGACAAAGACAGGCATAATTTTATCGCAGGCTGCGTCTATCATGGGATTGCTGGTCCAGTCTTTAGTAAGTTTAATAATATGTTTTACCTCAGGGAACCTGATTAGTTTAAGGTGTTTCAGACGTAACGCGGCAATAGTTGCCTCCTGTTGTATGTGCAGGTGGAGAGGGGCGATGTTCAGCATCACCTCCAGCGCAGCAGTCGGGGTTGTTCTCATACACCCCGTGATAGCACAGCATGCTAGTCTTTGAAAGCTCTGTAACTTCGCATTATTAAAGTTTTTATGTGATTGGTAGGGTCAAAAGGTCATTATTTTCTGACCACTCATAATAAAAATGATATCAGTTTTAAGTGGTTATAAAAAACCTTGTAAAAGAACGGCCTAGGCGTCCAATCACCCGGCTAATTGACCAAATGGCTACGACATCACAGATTAGAAAGAGTACGACATACTGAATCAACGATGTTAATCTTAGCTGACTACAGATGACACTACAAGAAGACAGAGCAATGTCAGTGTGACAGCTGTCATATCACCTATATGTATTTAGAAAAAAATATCTGTCCACATCTCCCAATGACTTGGTATGAAAAAGAATGCAAGAAATAATAATACAGTGGACCCGCGGTAATCCGGCCCCTGGCTAATCCGGCACCCCCTGTAATCCGGCATGACTATTATGTACATAGCAAATATGTTTTGACAGTCTTCGCTAATGTAGTTATTGCATGATTGAGCAGGTTACAATTTGTACGCGCCAGTGTTGAGGTTTATTTTTGTTTTAATTTTGTTTGATATACTAAATTCGACATACAAATACAAATACAAATACAAATCGTTTATTGCAGACCAAGTGTACATATATAGATCTTAATATAAAAATGGCACTTTATACTCAGTCGCCCTTTTCGGACATAGCAATTTAATAGAGCGCTCCCTATTTTTATAAAAATTAAACAACAAAAATCTATAATACACAAAAACAACAATACAATTATAAATAACAAAGAATTACAAATAACAAAATTAAAATTATAACTTAAAATCTTTAAATCGTCAATCAACATACATAACCTGTATTAAGTATATTATAATTATTTAATAGTATTTAAATTATAAATCAAGTGTTAGTGTCGAGTCATTATTATTTGAATTATAGTAATTAAATAAAATAATTAGTAATTATTTAATTAATTGTATTCAATATTTATTTAAGAAAGAGCCAAGTAAATAAGTTTATTAGGCGGTTAGATAGTCAGTTACAGAATAAAAACAATTTTCAATTAGGTAATTTCGTAATTTATTTTGAAATGCTTTAAATGTTTGTAGATATTTTATTTCAGGGGGTAATTTGTTGAATATTTTTATAGCCATGTAGTATGGACTGCAGTTTAACATTTTTATTCTAGAATAAGGCAGGTATAGTCTATTTTTATGTCGAGTATTTATAGCATGGGTATCACTTATTTGTTTAAACTTATCTTTATTTCTAAAAAGGAATATGCATATGTCAAAGATATAAATCGAGGGTAAAGTTAGTATTCTATATTTTTTAAAATATGGCCTGCAGCTATCTGTGTTATCAATTTGAGCAATTATTCGAATACACCGTTTTTGCATGATAAAAAGTTCTAGAGCATCCACACTATTTCCCCATAGCATTACTCCGTACCGCAACCAAGCATAGGCGTATGCATAGTAGGTGGACAGTGCGGTCTCTGTGTTTGTGCTGATTTTCACTTGAAATAAAGCATAACTGAATTTGGCTAGTTTCGCTTTGACATATGAAATGTGTTCCTTCCAGTTTATATTTGTGTCGATTTTTATTCCAAGTAGGTTGAATTCGTTTACAGTCTCTATGTTGATATTTTTATAATCTAAATTAATGTTTAAAGAGGGTGTTCGGTACGATCTAAATTGTATAAGTTTTGTTTTGTGAAAGTTTACTTCCAGGTTGTGGTCGCTAAGCCAGCCGGTGATGTCATTTAAGATTTTATTTATAGATTGAACGGGATTTTCATTTTTTTCACATTTCACAAGGACAGATAAATCATCGGCAAACAACACCGGTAATGTTATATTATTGTCTAAGATCTTGGGAAGGTCATTAATATATAGCAAGAATAATACACAGCCTAATACGCTACCTTGAGGAATGGAGCAGGATAGAGTAGTCACTTCAGAACGGATTTTTCGTATTTCATTATTTTTACTATCATGATGCTCAATTTGTACAAGTTGTTTTCTATTAAACAAATATGATTTAAACCACTCGTAAGTGCAACCGCGAATTCCACACCCATATAACTTTGACAATAGAATATTATATTTGACTTTATCGTATGCCTTTGTCATATCTAACAGTATACCTATAACAACTTTTTTATCATTGACATACTGTAGAGCTGTTTGAATATAATTGTAAACTGCTAGTGTAGTTGATCTAGATTTTCTAAATCCATTTTGGCTGTCGTCTAAGATGTTGTATTTTTCTAGAAACCTACCTACCTACTACTAAACCTACCTACATAATGAAGTATGATTGTACTTCAGAGTGTAACATAACATATAAAATCTTATGTTTGGATCTGTAATTTGTCGGATTACAAGGTACTAAGTTTCTAAAAAATTCCGGACTATAGGGGGTCTTAGGCAGTACTCTATAATCCAACAAATTTGATAGTCCGACACTGCCCTGCAAAACGTTTGTCGGAGTACCGCGGGTCCACTGTATATTCTGTTCTATTCGTTTAGGTTTCTGTTTTTGAGTTACAAAGCTAACATTCTCCTCTTCTTAAGCAAATGACATTCTTAAAACATAATTTTAAAATGTTAAAGTCATTAACATATTTGAACAAGTTGCTCGTACATAAACGCAAAAAAAAACGCAATAAAACCACAGCTACATAATCTTTAAATTATTTATTATCAAAATTATTATTATTGGCACAGCATTGAAAACGTCATGGCTAAAACAAAAAATGCAAGTATTTTTAAATCTTCAATTAGAACTAGTGTCAAAATAATTATTTTATAGTAATAAAAGTATTTGTTCTTACTATATCAAATTTAATAACAATATTGAGTACTAGGGCAAATGCCGAGTTGGGCCTATCTTGAGCTTTCTTAACACAATCCGTTCCCACTAGTTCCACAGACTGAACTACTGGGAAATTTATTCCCAGTAGTTCTATTGTGTTTTGACTAGTGGGAAAAGTCGGTTTTAGTATCTAGAGTAGGTTTCGGGCGCCTCGCCTTGGCCGGCCACCTTGTCATCGATCCAGTCGCGTAAGACCCCCACGTCGACGTACACGCCAGGAGTGCCGTTTTCACCGCAACCAATGCCCCATGCCACCATACCGTTTTGAATGTAGCGGTCGTTCTGGAACTGTGCGTACAAGTTTTTTAGTTATGTCTACAAATTGCTTGCCAGCTTTATGATGGTATTTGTGCTTGTACTAAACTAAAAGTAAGGATTCCCCATCCGAGGTGGCCAATGCACCTCGGAAGACGAATCCTTACTTTACCTTCCATAATCATTGAACTTACAGGATTAGGAGAAAACGTCTTGTAAGCGATGGAAGTGATAGTAACCGTACTAGATTGTGAATAAAACCTACACGATATGTTTGTATAGAACAGTGGGTCAATTCTGCTATTTATTTTCCTAAACGGATCGTTTGCGGTTCGGTATCGTTAGCAAATACAAAAAGGTATTCCACTAACATTGTTTATAAAGCCGGAACGCTAACGAAACGCTCTCGATTGGTTCAACATCGGCTCGATAATTGTTAGCAATATTGCAACCAACAAATATATTTTGGCTTAGTGACTAGACAGTTGTTAATTTTGAACAGTTCGAACAAAGAACTATCGATGCATTTCTGCTGCCACAAATGTTGAATATTTAGAAGAATAAGAAACAATGATTTAACCGAACGGTTCGCGTTACGTGTTTGTTAGTAGAATACCAAACTGATGCGTTTCAATTGCGTTGAGATAGCAGCCTGTCGATTCTGTAACAAAACTCGCACCTCACTTCGCAAGTCACTTCGAATTCAACTGTCAAATAGAGCAAATTTTCATACATTTTTAGAATCGCACCCCAGAATACAAGAACAGCTAATTTATCATCATCATCAGACTAGAATGTAGGTAGGCAAGGACAAGTGTAGCCAAATATTATATACACACACATACACATGAGCGCGTGTATTGGACCTAAGAGTATTTAATTATCATTAATTTTAATTATCATAATTATATTAATTTAATATTTAATTATCATTAACCAGACCTTTAGGAGGTGTATTCATAATATACTAAAATAATAATATTAATAACTACTTAGTACTATATTAGTTAGCTGACATATATTATGTGTTTGTTTTGTGTATGTATGTATATATGTGTATATATATATATATGGGTATATGTGTGTATTTTATGTAAAAAAGTGTAAAAAAAACGTAGATTAGATTCCTTTAGATTGTTCTTGATAGGGTCAAAATAAAAATAAAAATACATAATTGTAATACATTATTACTTTTATAGTCATAGAAAAATCTGTATAAGTTTAGGATGCATGTTTTTGGAGTACAGTTCAGAACTTGTATTTTTGTAATATCTCAGTGTGCTTTTATAACTGTAATCTGTTATGTGTCTAATAAATAAAATAAAATAAAATTAATTGTGAAATGTTATCTTTACTTTCATTCTTTACTTGAATTAACCTTAAAATTGTTGTGGAGGAGTGGGGCTTCTTGACACAGGATTTAAAGCTAAAATTGATAATGAAAATGAAAATGAAAATATCTTTATTCAATTAGGCCCCCCAAGAAGCACTTTCATTTCACTAATCGTCTACAAAAAAAACCCTTATGTCTATCACATAAAAATAATATTAACTAACTAACAATTTCATTATGTTTGTCTGTCTGTCTTATCTGGATCTACGTAAGCTAAGAATGTTATAATGTCTGTCTATCGGTCTGTCTGTCGGTCCGTCTGTCCGTCAGTCTGTCTGTTTGTCTGTCTGTCTGTCAGTCAGTCTGTCTGTCTGTCTGTCAGTCAGTCTGTCTGTCTGTCTGTCAGTCTGTCTGAATTTACACCGGTTCCAAAAGTTGAACTACCGAGAAGATTCCGGCAACAAACTCGTGTAGTCACTCTTTTCAATTATTAAGTTACAATGTTTAATTACACAGTAATAGTATTGAGCAGTGCAGTGTGGCACAGAGTATAAAAATGGATGATGGAAATAAAGAATTTTTATAATATTTATTCATCATTATTACCTCCATGGGGCAAACAAGTGGTGAGCCGCCATCTCCTTTGCAAGTATCTATGCCGGCTTCGCCGCCAGCGCACATGAACGTCGGGTGCAGCTCGAACAGTCGCCCCAGCCGAGTCTTACGGAGAAGGTTCTGGCATGTGCGGTGCGCAACTACTGGCACCTCCACCTAGAACAAGATTATTGAGTTATTGAAGTCTGTGGAACTAGTGGGAACGGATTGTGTTACGAAAGCTCAAGATAGGCCCAACTCAGCATTTGCCCTAGTTGGACGACCGGCTGGTCGAGTGGTCTGTACCCCTTGCTATACGGGCTGCTCGATCAAGAGGTCCCGGGTTCAAATCCCGGTGGGGTAAATGTTTGTATGATGAATACGAGCACTTTTTCGCGAGTCATGGATGTTTATATGTTTATTTAGTATATTTCTTTCTTCTTTCTTTCTATTTATATACATATTATTATCAATAATTAATCCGTTATCTAGAATCCATAACACAAGCTCTTAATGATGCTTACTTTGGGCTAGATAATACGTGTGAGTGTATGAATATATATATTGAATAATTAGTTTGATAATATCTGAGATGTTACCAAGAATTTGGAAGTCCTTTGAATTAGAGCACGCAGTGAAACCCGCAGCAAAAGCAACTCAGTTCAGAGCATTATTCCGATTCGGAGTTTCCAAAACTCCGAATGGTCATTTCGCCGATGATAAGCAGTGATCGAAATAGGGTGAGTATATTAACCTACAGTTTATAGAACAGTGATAAAAATTGGAGACTTCCCTGCAATTTTTTTTTTACCTGTAAAAATACCGGATCTTTAATTACGTGAATTTAATTAATAAGCCATAAACCATCTTATTATTAATATGAAAAAACGATCAAAATAGTCGAATTGAAAACTTTTATATTTTGAAGTTTTTAAAAATGAAAAGCCATGTGAAAAATTTTATCAGGAAGAATGTTTACGCGAGAGAAATTTCTATTTAATTAATTTGATGTTTGAATTTACGTAGTTGAAATTCCGGGAAATTATCGGTGAGGTAAAAAATTTGTTCTAAGAAATTCTCCGATTTTTATCTCTGTTCTACAAACTGTAGGTAAATATACTCACCCAACCCTGATCACTGATGATAAGTTCTACAAACATTCGTTCCACCGCTAGCACCGCAATTAGCTAATTGCGACTTAAGCCCATGCAATTTCAGCATGGGTTATTGCTATTTTTTTTTTTAAATAAGACCAAATCCATTGAAACTTGACCGTACCTTTTTAAGTATTACTTGGTATCTTCCCTCTTTGCCGAACTTGTCTTTGCCCCATCCAGACGCGAAGCACCTGGTGCCAGACTGAGCCTTAACCCTAGGTTGGGGCAAGCAAGCCAGCCCCACGTTCGGCGCCAAGTCCATGGGAGTAGAAAGGAATAGGACCGCGATATCGTAGAACAGGTTACCTGTGATAATGATGGAAAAGGTGTCATAAAGAAAAAGTTTTAACAAAACTAAAAAACCTTTAAAACACAAAAGACACATGTCATGCTTTGAACGCCTTATTGGTCAAAAAACGCTTTCTTTCTTTCCTTTAAAGCATGTCTCTTTAGTATTTTAAAGTGTTTAGTTCATTTCATATGCAGTTTTAGTAATACATTTCCGAATTTAAAGCTATATAGGTGACCGACTGCAGTATCGATTGAACTTCAGTCTCTGGTTAAAATATATCTTACTTCTCTTCTCTTATCTTATGTTACTGTGGGGCCATGACTAGGTCATAGTGCACTTCGGCCCATTGAGATATTTTGTGTCTCCCCTGCGTTTACTCTTCCTGTGTCTAAAATATAGATGCCATAAGCCTTACTATATATTTAGGCAAATGAGCCTGTATTCTCCTGGCTTTGAATATGCCACTTTCAGAAGGCCCATTCTGGTTCTAGGTTATGATTGGAATATAAATAGGTTCCGTTCCTTGACTATTTTTGTCGGGAAGTTCCATTCTTTATCGGGGATCAATTTGGTAGTTTAACTACTTACTTATTCGAACACAAATAATAATCAAACTATACAGCTACATTTAAAGGACATATGATCTACAAACCTAAAGAAACCTCGTTGAATGGAGAACCTCCTCCTGTCACCCAACGTTTATCATCATAATTACCAGCCTAAATATGTGCCACTGCTGGGCACAGGCCTTCCTACATGGGAGAAATACATGAAGAGTTTGGGCCATAACACCACCACGCTGGCCCACTGCGGGTTGGTGGGTTAAAGCGGTTGCAGTAACAACCAGGAACAACGGCTTAACGTGCCTTCGGAAGCACGTAGGAGCCCACGACCATGGCGAAAGTTGCTTTGTTTTCGAAATCGAAACCGGAGCGCTCAAATATTACGCCACCGAGCTCCAACATGTACTGCCGACTTTATAATTGTTTGCGGTCTATATCAAAACTTACCTCCATTAAAGTCCTTGTGTATATCAATATGCGTCACATCTCGGTCCTGATAAGGATAAATTTCCTTAGTAGTCTGTGTATCCCATTCCCCTGCGCGGACTCTCAATTTCTTGGCTTTGGCGACATAGTGAGCAGTGGTCAATACTGTTCTTCTAGTGATGAGGGAACCTCCACCAACGTACACGTTGAGCTGTTGGCCTTCGGGGTCAGTGTCGGTTACAGGTTCGATTCTGAATATAAAAATAATCTTAAACTTATTAGGTACCGACGGCCCCTTGTTGGGCGCCAGATTATAATTTAGCTATCGGAAACAGAGGTTAGGGCCTTAGTGCGCTACGTGACTACCTTAACGCGGACTTGAAGCGACGCGAACCCTTTCTGTGTCTGATGAATGAAACCAGCTTTACATATTAATATAGCCGCCTTGCTAGACATCTTATGTTGGAGGTCACAGGTGTCAGTCCAAAACCAGCGTCAGACCTATAATCTGGCGGCATAATTATGCTGAACTACTTATCGCGGTGTCTACTGGTTTCTCTGTCTGTATTATTAAGTCCACTAATTTTCTTTTTGGCATCAAATAAAATTACGTTTCATTTCATTCACTTTTCTATAGGACGCTGTCAGCGTCATTAAGATTTTATTGCTAGAATTCTAAAACTTGGTAAAAATTTTAGTTCAATCATCAATGCCAGGTCTTGCGACGCTCATACAACCAGTTTTTTTTTCAACTAAAGATACTCACTTCAAAATGGCGACCATCCAAGGGAACTCTCCAAACTTGGCTTCTCCATTGGTGTCACCAGTTGTAGCGAAGCCCACACCGCGTGGGTTACGCCAGCCACAGCCCTCGCGCTATGAAAAAGGCAATAATTACTAAGAGACGTACAACATAGTGATATTCACCACTGGAATTGAAGGGTTGCCGTGGAAGCAGCTAGTCGAAGAGTCGCTAGACATTAAGTCTAGTGTGCGGGACCGGTCTGACTCGGGCGTCGGGGACAAAGATCCCTTCCGCTCTCTATAGGGGTGGACTTGCCGAAGAAGGACGATAAAATAAGAACGCCCACTGTTGGTGATTTTCTATTGAGTACTTAGAAGAGCAGGGAGAGGTACCTGAGCTTGTCTGAATGTCTGATTTTTACCTATTACAACTATCGATGTTCCGCGCGATAGGGCGACACCTCTTCTTACTCAATAAAAAACTAAATATTTAAAACTTTATTTGTAAAGGAATTTATATACAACTTATCCATGTGCAGTATATATAAGACTAAGCTAGACACCAGATACAAAACCCAACTGAAGCCTAATAAACAGGATGGTGACGACAATAAATCAAAACATGGGTTATATGAGTTCATAGAAATGTTTGCAACATTCATTCGATAATTTCATGACATCTCTGTGAAATAATATAACATTGGCTGCTTTGTTTCTTAGAAATTTCATGATTTTTTTTTGTTATTTTTTTTAAAACTACATCAACAAAAAAATTGGTCTAGATTACCTTATAATCAAATTAAGAGTTATTAGTATTAACCTCAGTGTGCCCAGCAGTGGACGTATAGGGTGAAGAGTGAAGATGCAAAGACAAGTATTTTTGTTAAATACTTCATCTAGAGTATTCTAGAGGGTGTGATTTAAGAATTAATAAATAAAAATATATTGAGTTTTAGACGTAATATATTTCGTAGATAAAGTATCATGAATATAAAAATATAAGACAAAAAATAAACATACTTTCACTGAGATATGTTCGCGTCACCTGGTTGCTTACCTATAGAAGTATAAAAAAATGATTTACTTTTATAATTATAGGCCTAACTATACTAAATACTAAGCATATCACACTGCCAGTCATTCTGATAACCAGGGAACGAGTAGCTTCTAAGAGGAATAAGTCATATGACATATTCATAATTACTAATGGTAAAACATTATTTTAAGGAAGGTGTATTTGTATTAAACATGATTATAAGTGAGATATATTTATATGTAACATGTTTATATGGAAAGTATATTATTTATCATGATTTTAAGGGAGGTTAATGGAAAATATAAATACTATATACTGTAAAGCTAAGACTTTTTTGTCTAGGACCACTATTTTCCGAATCCGGACCACTGTGCGCCGCATACGGTATACCGCGGCGTTGTGCGTTACGATCAAGAGACCAAAGCTTAAGATGAAATGCCGTCCATGCCCGGAAATTACACTGGCTACCTTTCCCTTCAATCCGAAACACAGCGAACTGTTTCACGGCTGAAATAAGAAAGGCGGTGGTACCTACCCAGACGACCCTACATACGGGCCTACCACCACAACATCTTATTCATTTGATAATTTCATGACATTTCTATGAAATATAGAAGCCAATTTTATATTATTTCATAGAAACGTCATGAAATTATCAAATGAATAAGATGTTTTTGAAAGTGGCAAACCATTTCTGTGAACTTAATATAGCCCATGTTTTAATTTATTGTCGTATTGACAGCACCAACCTGTATAACACAAGCCCTTAATGATGCTTATTTTGGGCTAGATAATAGGTGTGTGTAATACATATGTATTTATTAAAGTGCTACGGGTTTTGATATAATCTTACATACTTTCAAGTCAAAAATATTAGAAACGAACAAATCGGTTCAAATACTATGAAAATTAAAAAAATATATATTTAGTCAAAAAAGTTAAAAACCCAAGAAGCACTTTCAAATCGTCAAAAAACACATTTTTATGACTATATAAAAAAACAACCAACAACGTCATAGTTTCTGTTAGTCTGTCTGTCCGTCTGTCGTGCGTGTCTGACTTCACACCGGTTCCAAAAGTTGAACTACCGAGAAGATTCCGGCAACTAATTAGAGTAGTCACTTATTTAAAATACTAAGTTACCAATGTGTGTAGTTACAAAAATTTAACGGTGCAGTGCGACCCAACGAAAAAAAGAAAAGAAGGTATATCAACGTACCAACAAAGTAGGTAGCCAATGACAAAGTTTATACTGTTTGACAATGCACAATAAGACCTTACATTCATTAGCAAATCAAGATAGACTGTACTGCCACACTACTTGAGGCGGTAATTTAGGCAGTAATTAAATGCCACAATTAAGTTCTAACAGGGTACAATCGTTCGTTCGGTCGTCGTGGGTAAAACGATTGTCAAATGACACCACCCCCAGGTAATAATGTTTGTTTTTCTTTGCCAACCCTCTATAGAAAATATAGAGGAGTGTTTGGCGGGATTTTGTGGTGTCAGTCAAGGTTTTTATTATAATAATTAACCATCGTGTCTGAGCGAACTTTACGTTATAAAATTGGTGTAGTTTTATGAACCGAGTGTTTGTGTTGACGTACAACTAAAAGATTATTAGAACAAAAATGATTATGGTGTAAAAGACAATGAGAACTTTTTCGGGGTAATCAAATAACATCATATGGAGACTCATCATTATCATTTCAGCTGAGAGACGCCCACATGGGCATAGGCCTCCCCCAAAGATCTCCATACCGATCGGTTATGCGCTGTCCGCATCCATCGGCTTCCCGCGACCCTCACCAGATCGTCGGTCCACCTTGTGGGGGGCCTACCAACGCTGCGTCTCCCGGTACGCGGCCGCCACTCGAGGACCTTTCCGCCCCAACGGCCGTCAGTCCTCCTTGCAATGTGGCCTGCCCACTGCCACTTGAGGCTCGCAATTCTTCAGGCTATGTCAGTGACCTTAGTTCTCCTGCGGATCTCATCATTTGTGATTCGATCACGCAGAGAAACCCCGAGCATAGCCCTCTCCACCACCCTTTGGGTGATATTGAGCCTTCTTATGAGGCCCATTGTAAGCGGCCACGTCTCAGTTCCGTAAGTCAACATACGCCGTATATGGAGACTGTCATCATATATTTCGCGTAAAATTCTTCCAAGGTGCATTGAAATGTGTAACACCAGCATTTCAAAGCAATAAATGAAGAAATAAAGAAATACTTAAGACATGGCTGTATGAGCATTAGTTCCCTTTGCCTTCCAATTAGAGGGAGAATGAACAAAAATAAATTATTTAATACCTGCCTGCCTTTTTTTATAGCTTACCTGTTGTTCAACTGGCGGTGGTTTAGGGGTGACTGGGTCTTCTGGGGGTCTCTTGTCACCAACCAAGCAACAGGTGTCCAAGTATGATGGACAAGGGCCGTCTCTAGCTCTGTAAGAAAAACAATTGACATATGTATTTTTGGTACTAATAATAGGTAATCTTTATGTTTTTAACCGACTTCAAAAACGAGGAAGTTCTCAATTCGGTTGGTATGTTTTTTTTCTATATATTATTATTATACCTTTTACGCCGAGATTTTTGATCCGATTCACGTGATTATTTCTTTTGTTCGATGCGGAATAGTTGCCATTTGGTCCTAATTTTTTTTTCTATTGTGTAGTTTGGTTTTTAAATCAAAATAACTGGAATGAATGTACCTATGTACGTATGAAACGTAAGTCATTTATGTATGCGAAGTTGTGGATTTTTGCTTTCCTATGACTTTTCACTAAAACTATATGATATTATGAAAGTAAATATGCTGACGGTCACCCTCTAGCTTTGAAATTAGAAAGTTATCACTAAAAATTGTATCTCCATGTCTTCAAGGCGATATATGGAAAGGTTGTCTCGCCGAAAAAGATAAGGATAGAGATAAGGCTGACTCAGCGAGAGGAAAAGGGACAAAAAATATCGATCGCGCGTGAAATGTAAACGAAAATACACAAATTATTTTATTAAAAAATAAAAATAAGGATTACAAAAAAACGCTTCTACACGATTGTGAATATTACTGGTATCTACTTTTTAAGGGGCTACCTCGTGCACACTAGCGACACCAATTGATTGTTATTAATTATGTTGAATTTAGAACATAATAAACAAAAACGATTTAGAGAATTGCTAAAGAACGGTATTTGTAATTTTTAAAGATGTATCTTGTATGAAGTATAAATACTTATTTTTTATTAACAATAATAAAAAATAAGTAACCAAACTTTTTATTATTGTTAAAAGTGGCCACTTCCGGCATTAATGAAAAAATAGGTTACATGTAGAGGAATATCTTATACCGAGCACATCTCAAAAAATTACAAATACCATTCTTTAGTCATTCACTAAAGCGTTTTTGTTTATTATGTTCTATATTCACCACAATTAATAAAAATCAAGTGGTGTCGCTAGTGTCGACGAGATATCGCCTTAAGGTAATTTTGTATTGAATACAAATTACCGTTTACGAATAATCTTGAGTTTTCTTATTTTTAGGAAGTCTTTTCGCAGTTAAAATGTATTGAGGCAAAATCCTTTAATCGTGTTTTCGTTCTACTCGTGTCCAGATAAAGATATGTAGAAATGTTTTCAGATCCGTAGATCTTACAGTTACTTGACATCATTTAAATAAGTGCGATTTTTTTTCAACGTATTGCCATAATCTATATAGGTTCAGCGCTATACAGGGTGGTGCTGTCAATACGACAATAAATAAAAACATGGGCTAAGTATATTAGTTCATAGAAATGGTTTGCCACTTTCTAAAACATCTAATTCATTTGATAATTTCATGACATTTCTATTAAACAATGCAGCCATACAAATGTCATGAAATTATCAAATGAATCAGATGTTTTTGAAGTGGCAAACCATTCCTTTGAACTATATAGCCCATAGTAATTAAAATATAAAACTAGATAAATTTCACGTCCTGAGGCGGGAATCGAACCCGCGACCTTTCGCAATCCGAGCGACTGCTCTAACCAACTGAGCTGACCTTTAATAATGTTAAAATCAAAAATTAAGAATACAGGGTGGTGCCGTCAATGCGACTATAAATTTAAACATGGGCTATATTAGTCTATAGAAATGGTTTGCCACTTTCAAAAATACTGTATTCAATTATGATAATTTCATGACATTTGTATGGAATAGTGTTGGCGTTGGCAGCATTATTTCAGCCTATGTTTAAATTTATTGTCGCATTGACGGCACCACCCTGTGCATAGCCCATGTTTTGATTTATTGTCGTACTGACGGCACTACCCTGTATGAGTGATTGCTTGCCCATCCTACTTTTTGTGCAACTAAGATGAATTTAATACCTGATATCTATGATGCCCAGTCCATCACTGTTCACAGTATTCGTGTTGATGTCGCAAAGGTAGTACTGCACGCACTCGCCTGCCTCTCCCTTGTCAGTTGTGCAAGTCTTGTCTGGAAACAGAGATTGTGCTTCTATAATGTCGGTATATTTCACAGTTTGAACTAACAAGCAAAGACTCTGACAAAAAGCACATTAAACTTTTTTGTTACGTCAATTTTTATTTCTCTATACATAATCTTATTCATTTGATAATTTAATAAAATTTCTATGAAATAATGCAGCTAATGTTAGATTATTTCATACAAATGTTAAAAAATTATCAAAAGAAAAACATGTATTTGAAAGTCGCAAACATTTCTATGAACTAATAGTTTATTATCATTTTGACGGCACCAACCTGTATGTACCTATATAATTATTGTACAGATAAACGTGTAAAAAATAACACAATATAAAATTAGGTTTAATTAGTAATTATGTGCCATATCAATGCGGCTTTTTAAAAATCATAAATCATCATTAATGATGTTGAAATAATGAACAAGAGTGACGAATTCTCCTTGGCCTTAGCTGTCACCTTGTAAACCGAATGATGGCGGGAAAACCACAAGGAGAAATATCGTCACATACAATGAGAAATTATGAAAACGGTATAACTTGTGTTGGGTACGATAGGTACCTATCTTTTTCAAAAACTCGTTTTTCCCGTTCTGATTCAGTTGTGACGTGAGCTCAGTAAAATACGCCAACAACTTTTTTTAATACTTTGCTTAAAACTAAGGGTGTAATCTATCTCTATGCCAAAAAACGACTTTCTCGGTTCAGCGGCTTAGAAGTGAAAACTGAAACAGACAGACTGTCAGATAGACAGACAGAGTTACTTCCGTATTTATTTTTTCATCTAACCAGATGACAAACAATAACGAGGAAAAATCAATCGATATAGAAGGTGCGTTGTCATCCTGAGGCCTAAGATGAAATGCCGTCCATGTCCAGTAATTACACTGGCTACCTTTCAACCCGAAACACAGGGAACTGTTTCACGGCTGAAATAAGAAAGACGGCCTACCCAGACAACCCTACATACAGGCCTACCACCAGTAAAGAACAGTATGATAATATTAGTATGGATGCAGCTTCTTTCATCTGCGAACTATTATCTATAAAGGTACCTACCTAAAATGACAGTGTGTATTTTTCCTACGATGCGGAAAAGTGGCTAATACTAACATAAAACCGCTAAAGTGGACAAGCAATAATATTGTTTTCAGACGGATTTCTCTAACGTCTGCTCTGCAAAGAAATTTCAAGAGTTAGTCTATGATGGAGACCGAATTTACGCAGTCCTAATCAACTTCTTATTGTATAAACATTTATTTGTAAGGCGCCACAACTTTAATAACGTTCACAAATTTTGTCTTTGATAAAATGATTTCCAAAGATTAAATTTCTTTCCTCTGTGATTGAATATAGCTAAATATCAAATAGTTTGAAATATCTTTGTAGTACATCACAAATATTTAAAAGAGATTTACGTTCTGTTTATGAAATCCACCTAAATATCTCACACATTTATGCCTTGGCTTGAAGATATCTCTTGTAGAGATAAATCCACCCTTGCAACTTATTATTGCATGCATTATGTTTTATAGCTTTAAAGTGCAATAAAGAAAAAACCAATACAGATTGACGCTTTCTGTGTATCGGGATTTTCAGAAGGCCTTCGATACGGTGGATCTTAAAATACTTCCTGATTTTATAGCATTTGATGGTATTAGGGCTACCTTTCTGATGTGGTTTTGCTTCAATATGACTAAAAGAAGACAGAAAGCAGTCACCAATTAATACGAAACTAAATGAATTCATACAACATCTCGGGTAACACAGGGGTCAGCAATAGGACCTCTTCTATTTATTTATGTAGATTAATGGTTTCTAAATTATAAATTTTTACTATAAGCCGATGACCTAAAATATACAAAATATCAAAGCCATATTTGACTGCATCAATTTGCGAAATTATTTGAATAGATTCACAGACTATTGTAAGAGTATTTCAAATTATAATAAATATTTTAAAATAAATAATGCATGATGTTATGCCAATAGATAACCACTAATATAAATGCAAACGTATCTCGGTCTGTCTTGTCCGGTCTGATTTGACTCCTACGCCGATGAACCGATTTAGATAAGATCACATACTGAGAAAGTGCTACCTTTTGGGCGAAATCTACGCGGGCAAAGCTGCGGGCGCGCACTAATTTATTTTAAAATCTTTAACTCCTCATACTGATGTAGGCAAAGGTCATTGTACAACCTCGGAGCATGGTCATTAGACACATATTGTGAGATAAAGCGGCCGGAAAGGGTCCAAAAATATTATTTTTCTTTAAAACTTGTTATCAAAATATTCAAGATACAGAGTCACGACTCTATTTCATAAATGTATTCTGCTATCGCTTAGAATTATGTAATGTGACGACACTCGGAGATATACTTGATATTATAACATTTTATTTTAAAGAAGATCACCTTATTTATAACTGGCTCACGATAAGCGTTTTGTTGCGAAATGTTTAATTCACAGTATTTTTTCAATAAGGACGTGCGTAAATTCTTACTTCTACAGTTCTACCAGAGTATTAGGTATGAATTTACGACTTCTACCCCCTTAATTATTATTAAATTGCAAAAAGCCAATTTCATAAATTACCTACTTGTCATTATTATTTTAATGTATAATTCTTGAATACTTTTTTTAATTCTTAACGGTATCTCTTTGCCTTCATCTCACCTGACCCTAACCATCCTTACTCATCCTTACAATATTAATTGTAAATGCGAAAGTGAGTTTGTTTCTTTGTTTCTTACGCTTTCACGTTTAAACTAATAGATTAAAGTCTGGGATAACACATATGCCACTTCAATCCCAGGAACGCATTCCCATGGATAGCGAACGACCAGAAGAAGTCGCAGTCCGAAGCTAGTAGTAGTATTATTATCTATTATAAATGAGAATATTTCGAAATAGAAAGAAAGTTGTCAAAAAAAAGTAGCTACCGGCCTCATTAATAATCTATCTAACACCATCTCATTCAGATTATCCTTATGAGCCCAAACACGCTATATTTGCTGTAAGTTTCTAAAGAATTGAGCAAACCGCAGACAGTTTGATGATAAGGATCAGCTAAAGGTTAGCATGTCTTAGAAATAACACCGAAGTAACAGTAAACCAAAATTTTCAATCAATCGGATCCGTGACAGTTAGTTAAACTCTTTTTGTCAAGCAGGAAATGAGCTGATAGTCATCAAACGCCTGAACTGATCTTTATAAATTATAGCTAAGTACCATCCTGATCACGTCAACTTTCAAACAAAATAAACGAACCAAAATTGGTCCATTCGTTTAGGAGCCTTACGTTAGCATAATGTATTTACTCCTAATATACTTTGGCATAATGAGTTTGGCATATTGTTGTCTGTCATAAATTATGACAGACAACAATATGCCCAATTCATAATATTACTTTGGCATAATTGTTCATTTGCATAATATTATTTTGGCATAAGTATAATTTCGCCGCCAACGTGCTTATTTTAAATACTAAAAGTATTTTATATTAATTATGGTTTGATACCATTATGCCATTATAAAGTAATGGTTGTGAATTTTATGCTTACCTAAATATGATTATGCTGATTATTAAAACAATTATGCTAAATTTGTTATGTGTAATAATATTATACATATTTTATGGTTTAAATTTTTATGCAAATGGATAGTAAACCGGCACATACAGATACACAGACAGACACGTCAAACTTATGACACTCCTCTTTTTCTAATGCTTAAAGCACTTACCATCATTGTTGTTTGACACGACTCCCGGCACCAGCGTCGACGACGTGCCCGGCGTCTGGTTTTTATTGGCGACCACCGGATTCGCCGTCGTGGCGGAGGAAGCAGTGGTTGCCCCAGGCGTACCGCCGGTGGGAGGCGGGCCGAATATCTGAGAGAGGACTGATTCCAAGTCCCCGCTATTGTCCTGCGCGTACGCAGACGCTAGCAGCACCACTACCGTCAATAGTTTTAACATCTGTAACAAAGCAGAATTGGGGACATTATCAACATCATTTCAAATCAAATCAAATCAAAATTGTTTATTGTTTCATGTGGTAATTATGATGTTATACAATTGACATTTGATCACACATGAACCCTGTAAGGGCACTACAATAATAATTATAAAACTATAACTAATAGGAGTTTCAGACGAGAGACTGCTGGGCATAGGCCTCCACAAAGGATATCCTGCGCTGCCCGCATCCATATCGGGTTTCCGTGACCCTCACCAGATCGTCGGTCTACCTTGTGGGGCCTATTAACGCTGCCCCTAAGTATAGGTTTACATTTTAAGGTTTTCTACTTTGTAAAAAAAAACGAATTCAGTCCCTAGGGATAGAATAAAATTCATTAGATACAACATTATCTCACTGTCTTGTAAAGACTTAGTATGACTAACTTTACGTTAAGTTTTCTTGCACGTTATGTCATTTTTGAGCGGGTATGAAAAATAAATTAGAGCAAGACTATTATAAAACAACACATAAATAACTTATTATATGAGTTTGCAACACCACACAATAACCTAGAAACATAATAGATTTTTTATTTTATGCTAAGTAGATATAGGTATGTCTTTCGGATAGGTAATATCAATAGAAAAATAAAGTAAATGATCAGTTTTGTTTGATTGTTCTTTTATTATATTAATTAGCTTTGTGGTTCACATTAATAAATGAACTACAAACATGCTAAGAGGAAGGTAAATTAAGTAATTATGACTGAGAAAACATTGTAGTCAGTTGACATTAATTGGTAAATTATAGGTACTCTTATAGTCTAGGATGGTTTTAAATGGTAAATACTAATGTGAATATCATACTAATATTATAAAATGAAATAAAACGAAAATATCTTTATTTGTGATACCCAAGAAGCACTTTCGAATCGTTGAAAATCCCGTTTTCATGACTATTACAAAAAAAATAGTGTTGACTAACAAAGTCATAGAGTCTGTCTGTCGTCATAGAGTGTTTCAAAAGTTGCACTAGCGTTAAGATTCCGGCAACGAACTCGTGTAGTCACTCTTTTTAAATATTATGTTACAATGTTTGTAGTTACATAATGGTAATATTTAGCGGTGCGATATATGCAGAAAAAAAAAATTTAATAAAATTTTAGGTAATAATCACTACATAGTATAAAACAAAGTCGCTATCCGCCGTCTGTCTGTCCCTATGTATGCTTAAATCTTTAAAACCACGCAACGGATTTTGATGCGGTTTTTTTTAATAGATAGAATGATTTTTAAGGAAGGTTTATATGGATAATACATGCATAATATTTACATAAACATTGCACCCGTGCAAAGCCGGGGCAGGTCGCTAGTATTTAATAAAAATGAAAATATTAAAACCCAGTGGGTTATAATGAGATTGATTTTGGCATTGTCGAGCAGGTGGTGTGAAAAGTATTTTTCTGTGGTACCTACTGAATGGTTATGAATCAGAAATTTACCAAATATCTTCAGGGGTTTCACAAGGCTCTCATCTAGGGCCAGTTCTATTCAATATATACGTCAATGATATACCCGACCAGAACAAAAACTCTAGTCCATTTACGTACGCCGACGATTTAAAAAAATTAGAAATTGTTGACACTGGCGCAAGTTGCTTTGTTTTGTAGGATTCTGATTAAACGAAACCAGAATCCTACAAAACTACGCCACCGAACTCCTACAATATAATGCTGGGACCAGTTTATAAATTGTATACGATTCTGTCACATCAAATCCATTACAAAAATAACTGGTTGTTGCCTACTTGTTCTGTATTTTAATTGATATTTAACAATAATAATGTTTATCTCGCTCTTATACTGGCTGCTCTGCCATGTTGTAGTAATAATAATATACCTAGTTTTAGGCTATTTTAAGGTTTTTGGCGGCATTCAATAACGTCGGCGAAAGAGCTTAAAAGGCGATCTATTGAAACCTTGTTTCATCCAAGACCGATGGGACCACGGAGATAGTCTTTGGATGGGACACAGATATGACTGACTCAGCGGGAGGAAAAAAGACAGTATAGCGATCGCGCTTGGAAAATAATATAATATACCTAATACACAAATTATTTTATTAAAAAATAACTATAAGGATTACAAAAAAAAAAACGCTTTAACACGATTCTGAATATTAATGATACCTACTATTTTTAAACAATTCAAAACCAATAATCTTAAGTTTTCTTATTTTTAAGAGGTATTTTCGGAAATAAAGTGTATCGAGGCGAAATCATTTAATCGTGTTTTTATTCTACTCGTGTCTAGATAAAGATATGGAGTAACGTATATCTGATTTTCCAGATCCGTAAGACCTTCAGCGACCTATGACATTACATAATATAAAATAAAAAATAAAAAAAATTCTTTTATTTCAGGCATAGCCCATATCTTTGTTAGTAACAATGTTTCTTAACCTATGTTAGTAATAACTATTAATAACCATATAAATAAATGAATACATTAGGTAATATAAAAGTGCAATTGTTTTCAATGAACATAAAAATAGAAGGTGCAACGAGTTCAAACGAGTTCTCAACACTGGGAGAGTTGCGATAGTTTAATTAATGTGTGACCATTAAACTATCGGTAAGTAAGTACCTATTATCTTATTGTGGGGCCATGACTAAGTCAAAGTGCACTTCGACCCATTGGGATCTTTTGTGCCTCCCTGCTTTTACACCTCCTGTGTCCAGGATATAGTTGCCATTAGCCTCACTATATCCTTGGGCAGAAAGAGCCTGTAGTCTTCTGGCTTTGGATATGCCACTTCGAGAAGGCTCATTCTAGTTCTAGCCAGGGCATCACAATGACACAAGAGATTAGTATAGTTTTATTTTTTAAATGTATTTTTCATATCAATGTTTATTTATTCTTACAGATATGTCAGTAGTTATTAATGGTACCTACCGACGGAATCAATTAGGTCAGTTTAAAGTAAAATTGAGAGAGATTCTACTGGGTAGTTGTTTCTACAATCTTAAGGAAGGTTTGACAAGAAATATTAATTTGTAGATATCGTTAAAAATATTGTATGCCTATTGAGGCAAATTGTAAGAGTCATTGAAGTTTTATTTATTATTTATACTTTTCATGTCATAGTACTTAAGTACTTGTTTATTTTAAATTTCGTTTCGTAGCCTGTGTAGCCACACATTCTAAAATAGATTTCTAATTTTACTGTCTTGTGCTGCCGGCAGGCTTATGCGGCTTACAAATTAATATTGTAAATATTCACTTGTAAATAACTACCTACACATTTGTAAACTAACCCATAATTTCTGCATTAAATTTTTATTTATTATTTATACATTTCATGTTTTAAACTTACTTGTTTATTTTCAATTTCGTTTCTTAGCTTGTCTAGTTAGCCACACCTTCTAAAATGGGTGTTTAATTTTATTGTCTCATGCTGCCGGCAGTCTTACGCAGTTACTTGTAAATACACATTTGTAAACAAGAATACCAACTATATTACCATCTGCTATTTTTTTCTTAAATAAAATAAGTTGGATCACAATTTGTATATAAATCGATATATAAAATAAATACTTTTCTTACGTGTCAATATTACTATGTAGGTGTACATTTGAGATGTCGTGTTAGATTTACCACACCCGACTACGCGATATACAGGGTGGTGCTGTCAATATGACAATAAATTAAAACATGGGCTATATTATTTCATAGCTTGCCACATTCGAAAACATCGTATTCATTTGATAATTTCAGGACATTTCTATGAAATAATGCATCCACTGTTATATTATTTCATACAAATGTCATAAAATTAACAAACGAATAAAATATATTTGAAAGTGGCAAACCATTTCTATGAACTAATATAACCCATGTTTCAATTTACTGTCGTATTGACGGCACCACCCTGTATAAATGTTTTATACAAATTACTAGGGTTGCAAACAAAAGGCCCGATTGATACCATAGATTTAAACCTACCTAGGTTTCTACTCAAAGCGTTGTAGAACTTGCCGACAACATTAAAGATTTTTAAAATCCCAAGGACCCACTATGTTGACAACAGAGACAAGTCCCCTATTCCTAACACAACGCTTCCTAGATGGGCTCTGGCGACCTTATTCACAGAAATTTGGCTGCCATTCTTCCTCTGATAGGATGATGCAGTAGCATTCAATCGTAGTAACAATTGAGTGGAAATCACCGCTTTACCAATTTTACCATACCTCTCTTTCCTTCTTTAAAAATCAATGTTTTTATCTGTCTCCCTAAGCGTTCCAAAACTATTGCTCAGATTGTGATTATATCTACGATAATTAAACTTTGGCAAGGTGTTCTAGGGACGCCTGCAAATGCAAAGGTTCCTGGAGTATGCAAACTTTTTTTTTATGAAAACTAACAGATTTGTCTTTACGGACATTGCAAAGCTTGCCGGGTGCAGCTCTAGTTATTTATAAAAAGCTACCCTATTAAAACCAACAACGCCATTTATTATTGATTTACGAATGCGGTAGACATCATAAACAATCATACCTATATAAAACCAGTCATCCATTAATAAGGCAGTTTATATTGCTAGAATAATATTAGGTAAGTACCTATTTTATCCTTTGTGTTTCCCTAAAGACATTTAAATTGCTTTAAACTTTTAACTAATATTTACACATGTTTTTTTCATTTTCATTAACTAAGTAGGTATACTACAAACTCGGCAAATGAAACGATATTAAGAATAAATTACTTTTTTCTGAAATCATACATAAAATAATATTAACTTTAAACGTAAAGTCCATCATGATAATTAGGTAGTGTTGTTTTTTACGGGTGACTTGTTTTTATACCTAAATCGGGTAACCAATTACAAAAATTGTTCACGGTATGTGAACGTGAAAAAATGACAAAGGAGTAGTATCAAAAAATGTAGGTGCGTGACAAAACTTACCTTTGCCGTGTTCTTTTTTCAAATCGGTATTCTATTTTTCTTCGCACAGATAAAACTAGATTTTTTACTTTGTATACGGCTCACGAAACAGGTTCTATACGTGTTATTTTTTTATTAAAAGTTTATTTTCCTTGTACGTAACAAGGTCGTCTGCCGCGGCCCGCACGCCCTGTGTGACTGGACGACAGCTTCTGCTAGGCAATAAAATGCTTAAACTTAATAATATTTTCCGTTACCTTCAATAATGAGATGAGGAAAAAACTATACTGTTCAAGCGAACTATTAAAATGTGTTCTGTCATCAAATATTCAAAAACTAGTTTAGCTGTATTATTAAAGTTTGAAGATTTCGTAAGGTATTTTGTTAAAATTTCAAATTAGAGATGCATAAAATATTTCTAGAAGGATTAAGAACCAACTGAAAATGTTGTACTACGACAATTATTATAACTTTGCATAACCAATTAGTATTTAATCTGTGAAGCGGCGTTATACCACTCGAGGCATACGAAAATTTAAAAAAAATCATGTGATTTAAAGGGAATTTTTAATCTCGATGAAGTATTATGTTGCTGCGGTGAGATCGGCAGAACTGATCGAGATAGTTAATTGGAACTTTGGAAGATGGGCCCATCTTCCAAAGTTCCAATAGACTAACTTTGACAACCACTAAGTAGAATAAAAGGTACGTATGTAGGTACATTCTACCGTTTGTATAACGGGATGTGCTCTAAGGAATTATTTGACATGACGCCCACGGCCCCTTTCTATCATCGCACCGCTCGCCGCCGGCAGGGAGTTCATCCTCACAAATTGGAACCAAAGTGGTCGCGTACTGTATGGTTTCAGAGAAACTTTCTCCCGCGTACGCTCAGATTGTGGAATGAGCTCCCTGCAGAGATTTTCTCGAATTATTACAGCATGGGGTTCTTCAAAAAGGGTGTGAAAAGGTTTTTACAGGGTCGGCAACGCGCAAGTGATACCCCTGGTGTAGCAAGCGTCCATAGGCTACGGTAACCGTTTACCATCAGGTGCGCCGTATGCTTGCTTGCCAACTCAGTAATATAAAAAGTAATAGCGCTGATTAGCAGTTAGACCTTTTGAAAAAATGGTTAAGTTAAACTAGAACTGTGTAACTACGCGACGACAGTATGTCTTCGGGCTATCCCATCACGTGGACAAGCAGCAGAGGGTTCATCGCTTAGTGGCTGAGAGCTCCACACACCCCCCCTCCTTCCAGAGAGAGGATAGGCTAGCAGAGCTTCCACTCGGCGTCACAAAAATGTTAGAACTGTGACCTGCAAAATAAAATATGAAATAGGCCGACAAACAGTCGTTTTTGTAGATCCTAAACAATAAAGTTCATTCACGTAATCAAAAAATATTTATTTGGTAACTTAAGTTAGTTTACGGTCGGATACTTTTAAGCAAGGGTAATTGCTTGTGCTAGGAAGCTCTTGTGTATTACCGAGAGTTCCAACAATTTCTAATATAATTATTCTTATAAATGTGTGTGTGTGTGTGTTATAAATGTGCATGTAATGTTCCTTTGTCATGGGCTCCTTCAAAAGAGGCGTGAAAAGGACTAGCTGTCTACGTTTTTACCGCCTCACATGGTGATGCCGAGTCTCTGTCGAAGTAAATACTTGTCCAAGTAGGTAACGTCTGCCGAACAAAAGACATCGAACCAACGACTTTAGAAGTAGTGGCTGATGAAGCTAGCTCGCTTAATTATTGGCCCTAATTCTGGCGAACACATGCTAAGTTTAAATTTAAGTTTAGTCTATTTCTTTCTCTCAAAATGAAAAAGAAAAGGATGGCAGTCATATTTATTGACATTTAGAAAGGTGCGTTCAATTTTCGACCTTATTGAACGTGCTAAAATGCAGTGTTTAGGAGGCACCTCCGTACACATGCCGTCTAAAATTGTCTATGGTTTCTTTGAAATCTTTCTAAATTTAAGTGACAGTTCTAAACAGATTCTTGCTATCTTTTTCCTATTACTTATTGCGAGAAAGAGATATACTGTACTTAAATTTAGAATTGAAGTGTGTTCCCAGAATTAGGCCCAATGTCAGTCACTGTCAGTCAAGCGGCGAGAACTCTCCGGAAGGCATAACAATTGAAAAATCTATTGTGCCTGGAATCAGATACTTGACGGGTTAAAAACAATAAAATTGTTTAAACATTGTAAGCCGGTTTGGATCGTATCAATGCCAATCAGTTACGTCATCGCTTTCATTTGTAGGTAAATAAGATGGTATGACAGGTCGAGGTTAATGCCTTCGCTTATCGTCGGGAGCTCATAAGGTATGGAGTTGTCAGCCGTTGTTTGTAGATGAAGCACCCAATGAGGAGCTCGGCGGCGGTGGTTTGAACGCTCGTTTCGATTACGAAAACAAAGCAACTTTCGCTATGGTCGATCCCAGGATGGGTCAATCCACCCAACCTGGATTAGACGACCAGCTGGTCGAGCGGCCTGTACCCCTTGGCAGACTTGCTACTCGGTCAAGAGGTCCCGGGTTCGAATCCCGGTAGGAGCAAATGTTTGTATGATGAGTATTTGTTTACGAGTCATGGATGTTTATATGTTTATTTAGTATATTTCTAATATTTATATAGGTAAGTACATATTATTATTATTATTTCTCCGTTATCTAGTATCCATAACACAAGCTCTTAATTATGCTTACTTTGGGCTAGCTAGATAATAGGTGTGAGTTTATGAATATAAAAAAAACCTTCACATGGCCTGTCGCAACCGTTCATTTATGCCGGCCGACGCACGGGAGAGTGCACTACTACTTACTCGGAACTCTGTACCAGCGCACCTTTCTTGACTCCCTCAAATTATAATCTTTCGGCATTTCCCTATGGTCCCTCTCCCCTCACAAAACGCCTTCGGTTCCTTCCAGGTCGCCCGTGCCCACACGAAGTGGTACCGCTGACTCCCATATACTCAGTGTGTGCTTCTGCCTCTTCTGCGGCGTCTTCTTTCTTCACCTCTCTCTAGCCCACTCCGAATCTTGTGCCATCTACACGCGAAGTCCCGTAACTGATTGAAGTTCGTCTCCGTTCCCACGAGACCTGGGTAGTAGATTGGGCCCACCTCTGGGATAGGTCAATCCAAATTTGTAATCTAGAGCCTCTCCATACTTCAGAAGGCATGTTGAGCCATTGGTCCATTTGAACCGCTAACACGCGTTACGCCAGCCTGGCGGTGTTACAGCCCAAACTCCTCATGTGTTTCTCTCATGTAGGAAGGCCTGACAAGGCAGTGGGACGTATAAAAGACTGATGACAACACGCTCATAATAGTTTAATGGTAATCCTCGTGATGCTTAAAGTAACATATTGCACCTCTTCCGTGCACCAGGATCTTGCTGCGTGTCGGGTTTGTGCGGGCTTACCCGTGGTAATGTATCTCTTGTTACTTCTTTTTATACAACTAGATGACAAACAATCTGACAGCCCACCCACCTGTTGGTTAGCGGTTACCGCCTATAGACACCTGCAATAACAAGGTAAAATCACTTGATATTGCAGGTGCATTGTCATCCCGAGGCCTAATATGAAATGCCGTACTTGCCCAGTAATTACACTGGGTACCTTTCCTTTCAATCCGAAACACAGCGAACTCTTTCACGGCTGAAATAAGATTGGCGGTGGTACCTACCCAGACGACCCTATTTAAAGGCCTTATACTTTTTATTATACAAAGCACGGAAAACGACTCAACACCACCTGATTTGAAGCGGTAAGAAGACTCCTTAAGCAAAGACAGTTTGAGCATCAAAAGCTACTTAGTGCAGCTTGAATACTGTTCTAGCCTTCTCCACCTTGCCGGATTGTAAAATGACTGTAGGTATAATACAATTGCAACAAACCAAACGGAGACAAAGTCGCCGTTTTTTTGTCGCTTTCATGGTATGGAGTTACGGAGTCCTAATAATAATAATAAATAATATTTATACACTCACACCTATTATCTAGCCGAAAGTAGAATAATTATTTATTCAATACGCTAAGTCGTTAAACGTTATGTGAGTCTAGTTCAATTAACTATCGGGCTAGGCATCCAACTAAGCGGCGAATTTAACCAGACGGGGCGGCGGCGGCGACATAGTTGTCACCATTTACCTCAGTCTGCAGCCATAACAATAATGTTTCCAGCATTCTAGTTCCGGCAGTTGGAGGTAAAAGAACTAACGTAGCCAGTTCCTCCGTGGTTGAGGAATCCGATACCTTGCTTCCATCTTAGGTGATATGTAGGCCAGGAGCTACCACGTTAATTAAAAAATGCTACGACCCTGCCTAATTGCCAGTTCGTAGGTAGTACAGTCGACAGCACATCAAGCGTAACAGTTTGACTTTGAGACCGCCCTTACTCCGTTCGTAATTGAGGCGGCTTTCGTGGTGCAACTGTTGCACTTGATGTGTTATCGTCTGCACATGCCTAACCCACACTTTGTTTCCCTTTTAATTACCATCATTAGGTACTTAATCGCGGCATTAAATATGCATAAACTCTAAAGAGAACATTTTACCTTAAACTCATTTTAATATATTGATAACATGAATCGACGAGGATATACCGATGTTTATTTCTAATTTATACGGTGTTAATGTGAAGAAATAACACTTATCTATATTTGAAAACAAAGTGCGAGTTACTAACAGAAGCATTATCAATTATTATTATCATGTTTTCTTAATTGGACTGTATTTTCCATTATCCGAAAAGTTTGACCAACCGTAACAATTGGGATGTTGCCTAAGTTTGAAAATGGCGCTATTTTTCACAAATTCGGAAAATATACGCTAATGTTACCCATAAAAACAATTCAAACTTAAAAGATATGGAATATTGTTAAAGTTGTACTGTTGTGAAAATTTAAAAAATGTTAATTTTTTTTCTTCAAAATGTATAAAAAATGTTTATGATATTAGGTTGCTGACATTAATTAACTATGTGACGACACCTGTTCCGTAGATTTTCTATGGAGCGATTTTGGACGGTGCGCCGCAACCATCAAACATACCACTGTATCTCTGAAACTATTGATCTTAGACATACTATTTCTTTTGCAATATTTCTTTATAAGTTATAAACTTCTTATTTATGAAATAAAAAAAAAGTTGTCAACTACCCTATTTGACTTTGAGACCGCCCTTACTCCGTTCGTAATAGAGGCGGCTTTCGTAGTGCAACTGTTGCACTTGATGTGTTATCGTCTGCACCTGTCTAACCCACACTTTGTTTCCCTTTTAATTACCATCATTAGGTACTTAATCGCGGTATTAAATATGCATAAACTTTAAAGAGAACATTTTACCTTAAACTCATTTTAATATGTTGATAACATGAATCGACGAGGATATACCGATGTTTATTTCTAATTTAAACGGTGTTAATGTGAAGAAATAACACTTATCTATATTTGAAAACAAAGTGCGAGTTACTAACAGAAGCATTATCAATTATTATTATCATGTTTTCTTACTTGGACTGTATTTTCCATTATCCGAAAAGTTTGACCATTCGGAGAAATTATTCCTGTTGGACAAATTAGTTGTGACTACGAAGTTTTGACCAAGTGGACGATTGGCATAAGTCTGAAGACACGAGTATATTTTTACTAGGTGGTAGGCCCGTATGTAGGGTCGTCTGGGTAAGTACCACCGCCTTTCTTTCAGCCGTGAAACAGTTCGCTGTTGCGTACTGATGGGAAAGGTAGCCAGTGTAATTACTGGGCATGGACGGCATTTCATCTTAGGGCTCAGGATGAGAAAGCACCTGCAATATCAAGTGATTTTGTTGAGTTTTGCCTTGTTATTGCAGGTGTCTATAGGCGGCGCTTACCGCCTACCATCAAGTGGGCCGTCAGCTTGTTTGTCATCTAGTTGTATAAAAATAAAAAATATCTGTCTTACAATATGTGAAGAAGGAAGCAGGGAAAAGATAGCAAGAATCGCAACTGTCAAATAGCTTTAATAACTCAATGGCCCTAATTCTGGAAAACACATGCTAAGTTTAAATTTAAGTTCAGCGCATCTCTTTCTCTCAATATGAATACAAAAAGGATGGCTGACATATTTTTTGACATTTAGAAACGTGCGTTCAATTTGCGACCTTATTGAACGTGATAAAATGCAGTGTTTAGGCGTACATGCCGTCTAAAATTGTCTATGGTTCCTTTGAAATCTGTCTAAATTTAGTTGACAGCTCTAAACGAATTGTATACTGTACTTAAATTTAGAATTAGAGCGTGTCTTCAGAATTAGGCCCAGTATTGATTTAGGGAGCGGGGATAAATTATTTTAGTTAATAGAGAGTTCCGCTCACCATCAAGTGGGTCGTCAGCTTGTTTTTCATTTAGTTGTATAAAAAAAATATTGGTATCTTTCTATATTGAAGAACGTGATGTATGTACAGAAGACACTAAATCAAACGTAACAATTGCACTACTAAAGCCGTCTTTATTACGAACGCAATAAGGGCGGTCTCAAGGTCGAACTGTTACGATTGATTTCCTGTCGCCTGTACACACATTTATAAAGTAACTTTATACGCTTAGTATGCGAACGAAAAGGACATGAACAAGAAAATAAAAAAAACAATTTTTCGAAATAATTTGTATTTCACTATTCTAATTTTCAAATCACTAACATCGTACAAACATTACAAATTGGCGTCCGCCGGACAAACACACAGACATACACGCTGGCAAGCAAACGGGCGGACGCCAAGCCGTAATATACCCATGCATATATTACAGTAATACTTAGGGAGTCATAGTGTGAAAATTCTAAAACGATATATACTATATTCTATCTCCCTCTTATTGTATAGTGTGTAAGCTAAGTTTTTAACGTTTCGTTTCAAGCAGCATGAGCGCTGAAAAACTAATTATTCTGCGAGACAAGGGATGTTGACTGTATTCAAGTAAAAATATAATATTGAAACGTAATGATAGTTTTTTTTAACAAAAATTCGAAAAAACAACAACAGTTTCCTGCACTTTTAAGGAATTTAATCTGTCAAGAGGCGTCTGATTGGTGACCTTTCACCAATCAGACGCCTTTCACTAAAAAGGACACCAATCAGGCTGTATGACGTCACTTGTTGCCAAATATCAGACGCCGGCAAAAGGCTACGTTGTCTTGTTAAAGCTTCAAGTGATTTCTGAAGCAATGCACAATGTTTTACTAAAAATCAAATATGGCGGCGATTCAAGATGGCGGATTCCGCGAGTCTGGGAACAGGTGACGTCACAGCGGTCACGTGACACGTGATGGCGTCTTAGAGCGGAATTTGAGATGGAATTTCAAGATACATGATTCTGTTCAAGCATTAAAATTAATTATGACAACTATTTGGGACTACATTAGGTACTGATACACGTCATGGAACACTGCAGAATATGTCAACGTCCCTATTGAGTGAAAATAAATGCATACGCGTTATGAATTCCATAAATTGTGTCTTAGAAATAAACACACATTGAATTGAGATGTCGTTGAAACCAATTCTATTGTAAATCAGGCGGAACATTCTAAAATAACTTATACTGCTTTCCCTAGCATTCACATGAAATATATGCAGAGATATTTTTACTATATTATTATATACTTTCTTGTAATCAGTACTCATGTACTGCGAAATACTCAACAACGAATATTCGTCACATTTGCGATAAAATCATACTTGTTAAACTATATCCAGGTTAAAGTGCTCGCATATTTACATAGTCAATGGGCCTAATTCTCGGAACACACTTTAATTCTAAATTTAAGTACAGTGTATCTCTTTCTCGCAATAAGTAATAGGAAAAAGACAGCAAGAATCTGTTTAGAGCTGTCACTTAAATTTAGATAGATTTCAAAGAAACCATAGACAATTCTAGACGGCATGTACGGAGGTGCCTCCTAAACACTGCATTTTAGCACGTCCAATAAGGTCGAAAATTGAACGCACCTTTCTAAATGTCAATTTATATGACAGCCATCCTTTTCTTTTTCATTTTGAGAGAAAGAAAAAGACTGAATTTAAATTTAAACTTAGCATGTGTTCGCCAGAATTAGGGCCAATAGCACATTAGTTAAAAGTACGATGTACAACATACCTACTATAGCAGCTTCCGAACTTTTAAGATATACGTGATAAACAAAAAATGCATGTACAAATAAATATATATATAAGAGTATCATAGATAAGTCGTATGATTTTCTCGCAAATGTGCTTGAGAACAATCAGACAAACGCATTTCTAAAGTCGAAAGTAAATGCAAACCTCAGTATTCGATGAACACAAAATGCATTTGACTGAGAATTCTCTAATGTTATATTTTCACTGAACGAACTCTCAGTATATTGGCAATAATTCAACTTTTGAGCCTTGATAATCCATACATTATACGTACGAAGATACCGGTTTGTCTGTTACCTTTTCACGCTTAATGCCCAGAAGTCATCAACAGTTGACATGACAATGAAAATTTGATTGTGTCTGGTTTATCGGGCTTCAATAGGTTAATTAACAAGCCAGACATTTCAGATACATTGAAGTTTTTTATTCATATTATTACCAATTCCTGAAATTGGAACTTTAACCAGCAATTGCCAGCAATGTACTTTAAGCTAGTGAGGTTTGGTTTCGTTTACTCAAAACTTAAATCATGTCTGGTAATGCCCAATATATACAAATCCTTCATATTGGTTCGCACAGTGAAAATATAAATGTTCCATATAGAAAATCATGAATTTATTAAACGCATTCATTCTAACAGCCTAAGTAAATAAAGCTACTAACGACCATCACGCTTCGCACATACAATCGATAGCACATAAAATTTAACAATTGCACTGAGAAAATGGCCCTTACTACTACGGCTTTAAAGCCTTTGTTCGCATACGGATCTACACAGTGGATCCAAACAAATCTGTCGAAAATAGTAAGTACTGAGCATCAATGACTTATTAAGAGGCATTTTGATGTAAGATATTAGCAATTTAATATTTTATTACACATAAAACTACTTTTAGGGGCTTTATGTACTCCTGGTACTTCATACAGGTTGGTGCTGTCAATGCCTTATACAGGTTCATCTTAGATAATCGATCGAAAACGTGTCCAGCCAGCTTGAAAAACCAATTTTATACCGATGAATATCGATGAATATTTAGATTTAGGTCATTTATGTGTAGTAAGTAAACCGAGTTTTGGTTATGATTTGCCGCATCATGCGGTCTTATGAGATAAAAATGAAACCACTAAATTAAGAGTTGTTTTCGATGCCTCTGCGAAAACCACTACCGGAAAATCATTAAATGATATCCAATTAGTTGGACCGGTAGTTCAAGATGATCTATCAACACTTATGAGATTTCGTTGTCATAAATATGTGTTATCAGTTGAAATTCAAATACATTACAGGCAAATAGAGATAGACCCGTCTCAAAGCCATTTCCAGCTCATTGTTTGGAGAGATGATGAATCGAACTAGGCGAACTCTGTGTTCCTGGTACTTTTAGAGTACACTACCTAGGGGGCGTATTAATTAATACGCACACAATAAGCGCCAAACGCTTATGTACCTATAGAACAGTGATATTAGGCGTCAAAAACGGACAACACCTCTTGGCAAGTTCGGTATTCCTGGTACTTTAAGCATTTTTGCTATTTTTAATTACAAAGTGCTACGCTTTCTGTGCTATCCATTGTACATGTCAACATTCGCTTTGATGCACCGATCAACAACACTGGTCAAAACCTCTGATATAGCTCCTATAACCTTAAATTTACAATTTAGGAAAACCAGTCGTACATCAAATGTATTTATAACAATTTCACTACACATAGTGATTAAAAACAAGAAATCAAGAAGGTTCGTTCAAATAAACATTTAGATTAGAAAAAGTAACGTTAGCAAGTTAAGGTCCAAAGTAGACTTCGATGGAGAAGAAGATTCTTCACAATCTAAATTTTCATTTGACCACCTTATGCAACAAATTAAACTGTAATACCATTATTGTGATTACAATATTTCATTAATGTTTTTAAGAAATCGGTGATATTTGTTAAAAAACCAAATCTGTTTATTATCAGTTACAATTGCTTTAAAACATTAAATTCATTTCTCTTTTTCATATCCACTTAATGTAACAAGGACAGACAGTGATTTTAAGATGGGAAAACATCAATTTTAATTATAAAGTCACTATTTGATTGTATGTTTTAAATAATTAGAAACGTAAGAGACAATGAATTAATTTTATTCAAGTGCATTGTAAAGTAATGGAGTTTTCTATATTTTTCTACGTATATACAACCTATATACCGACATAGATATTTGGTTTCTTAAATAGGTACCATTTCAATTTCAAATACCCATTACAGGAGTTGAAAGTAAATAAATACCTCGAAGAATTGCAACTATAGTTGGTTGAACATTGCAAAATTGTTGAATTTGACCATAAAAAATATAGCTGTAATATTAGGTACTACTCAACATCTAAAAATATCAAACGACGGGACTTTCAGATCAATAAATGATTATGATATAAATTAAAAACATCATGAAAAACGTGTGATGGGTTGGAATTAGTATGGTCACTATTTATCAAATGTCTATTTAACAACTTGCCAATAAGCAACAGATAGGTCATATTTTACCAGACAGACATCTTCCCGGTGAATCCAACACTTGTTTACTATGCAAGTCCCACTGCTGGGCACCATCATCCAGAAAGGCTAACACGAAAATGCTGCCCAACTAAGAGATTACTCGGTATGAATAATTTTGGACAACGTTAACTTCATAATTAGACGAGCATAGAATATATTAAACTATTTTTATATTGAAACTAATAGCCATTTAAAGTAAAAAAAAAAACAGTCAATTTGACAGGATATTTCCTGTCAAAAATATATACCAACAATATAATCACAAGTCCCCGAGCTTACTGTGTAACTCTCTGCTGTGCTCTAAGCTTAGTTCTTATCTTCTTTCTTTGCGTCTTGGGGCTGTTCGGTTTGCTGCTGTCCTTGTTGCCCTTGTGCTTGCTGTCCTTCTCTTTCGGCTGCCATCTGTCAAACCATAAATAAGTGTAAGACAGTCAAAATATTAATGTATTTTAACAAAGATTAAAAAAAAATATTGTTAAAGAAGGCTTATTACCATATAGACGAATATTTAAATGCCAAAAATTGATCATGTTAACATTATTGTGATAATATTATTACTTTATTTTTTCTATGGAATCATAATTATTTTGGTGCTGTTTTATAATTATAATTTTATGATATGATATGGAATATGTAATATGAGTTTGATTATGTTAAAATGATATTTAAATTAGTAGTATTGCTAGTAGTCTTACAATTTTGGATGTCGATATGACAAATTTACCTACATTTTCTTATGTAAGTTCAATAATGTGCCCATATTTGCAAAATAAAATAATTGATTTAATTTGATTTGACACCTTTCTTTCTATCAGTCTAGGCACAATTACTACTGATAGGTGGTAGGCCCGTATTTAGGGTCGTCTAGGTAGGTACCACCGCCTTTCTTATTTCAGCCGTGAAACAGTTCGCTGTGTTTCGGATTGGAGGGAAAGGTGGCCAGTGACTGGGCATGAATGGCATATTAGGCTTCAGGATGACAACGCACCTGCAAGGGAAAAATCACTTGGTAAGTGATTTTTCCCTTGTTATTGCAAGTGTCTATAGGCGGCTACATTTTAAGTTTTACCTTTTTTAACAAAGAAAACAAAGTTCTTTATTAACATGTTATAACTTCACTTGTTTTTATGATTATGGGAGTTGCTCTAATTGTTAATTTCACAAAAAAAGCTGTACGAGTCAGAAATCGTCCAACATCTACAAATTAGAATGATCAGATTATAATTTGACTCTCATTACTGTGGCACAATTGCTTGACCAAAGCACAGACTATCTGTGGAGTGGCTCAAAATCGTGCAATATTATATTTTATAAAAGTTAACCCACAAATATCTTTCTAATATAGGTCTTTAAATATGAAAATTGCAGTTTATTACAAATCATCTTAAATGGTACTACCTAAAATATAATAGTTTATATTCAAAAGTGCAATTAATAATTTAGGATAAAATTTATCACATGAAAATAAGGGTCAATTAGAGCAGTAGAATATGTAGCCGATTTCAATGTCTAGCATTTGCTGTAAATATTTTCTGTAAATTATTATTTTTAACAATGAATGGTCTCCACAATTTTTAAAAAAAGTTCTAGCCGATTTTTAATTAAATACAAAAATCATAGTATATTAATTCCCGTTAGCACAAAATACTTTAGACAAAAATTCATACTTAGAGATCTAATATTACTAGGCAACAGTAATTGCTTCACACCAGGCGAGCGAAGCTTTGCCATGTTACAGGTAAAATTATGATTGGGTGAATTAATATGAGGAAAAGAATGCCAATTATTTCTATAATATTATTTCTAATTTTTCAATTGAATTTAATGATTAGATTATTTTGAATATATTTGTTTTAGTTGGTTTTCATTATGAACACAAATTAACTTTATCTGTGCTTGACTCTGGTTGGGTCAGTAAAAATTTGGAATCTCTTGCTCCTCCATGCTTCAGAGGGTTGTTATTGCAACTGCTTTAACTCACCAACCCGCATTGGGCCATCATGGTGGTGTTATGGCCCAAACTCCTCATCTTACCTTCTTGTATGCCTGCTCGAACAGCTTGAGGCTGGCCTGCTGTAAGGTGCTGGTGGCTGTTCTGATCTCCTCAGGGTCTGCGGTTTCCTTCTGTGTGAGGAGTTCGCGGAGCTTCGCGATGTCGCCGCGCAGTTTGTCGCACTGTAACATAAAATAAGTCTTATTAAATGATTGATAAATATTTCCACACTACAATTTAACAATAAAAGGCAGAATAACAAAGGTCGATTCCTTGTACCCTGTTCAGTACCTGTCATGATATTCATAGTGTTTAATTAACCAATCAATCAATCAATCAATCAAAATTTATTTGTTTAAACATAAGTATGTACAAAAGATGTTACAAATATAATAAATATGTTCATTATGTTCCACCAAATAGGCATACAAATACATTTAAATCATTTTAAAATCTACAGTAATAATGTCAAGCAAAACAAAACATTCGCATGTTAGAAATTATTCAATTAAATTTACAATAAATCACAATAATAAATATTTAAATGTCCCAAAATTACAGTAGGTATGTCAAAAAAATAGCGATAAAATTTAAGGTAATATCAAAGATTTCATTTTAAATTATTAATATTAAATAAATAAGTTAATAGTATTCCATTGATTATCAATTATAATTTGTCATTCAAAAATATATTTACACAATAATAGCATTTTTCTATTAACAAAGATTTCAATCTAGATTTGAAATGATTTACATTAAGTTCTTTTATTTTATTAGGAATTTTATTATAAATACATGGAGCCATTCGAAGGACACTTTTACATACTTAGATCTTGTACAGTAAGGCGTACGTCATTTCGCCGAAAATAGTGGAATAAAGTTTCGAAACAAGTAACAAGAGCCGATTGTACCCTTTACAACCTGTTATTTTTTATCTTAAGGCCGACGATGGAATCGAGCTACACCCGGATTCCTCAACTACAGAGGAACTGGCTATCTTACCTCTGACTGCCGGAACACAACAATGCCTAACATTATTGCTATGGCGGCAGACTTAGGTAAGACGGTGGTAGCTAGCCAGGCGGACTTAGAAAAGCCCTACCACCAACCAAACCGAGCAGACAATTTCTGCCCCCACTGGATTCAAACCCCTGACCTCTACATCTTTTTTTTTTTTTTTTAATTTATTTAACATGCAAATAATTATAACACAAATTAGTACATTGTCGCATTATTAAACCACTAAGGTTTGTAATGGTGCGACTTGAGTTAACAGTTGCTAACAGAATAACATAAATCAGCTCGAATAATTCAATATAAATAAAAAATAAAAATACAATTAAAAATGTGTGTAACAATCTCAGTTCGGTGGTCTCAGCCACAGGACAACAGAGGCGGCTGAAAGAAATACAAATACGCACAACATAGTTTATGATCAAAGAAATTATCCTCTACCTCATCCTGGGGCAGCTGACTCTTGTACTCGTCCATTTTGGTCTCAGTATCGTGAAGCACTCCCTCAGCCTGGTTGGCGGCTTCCACCCTGTCGCGCCTCTGCTTGTCAGCCTGGGCGAACTGCTCGGCTGCCTTCACCATGTTCTCGATCTCGTCTTTGGAGAGCCCCCCTGAAGACTGGATCACGACTGGAAGGTGGAGATTTTTTTTTATTAACAACTAGATGACAAACAAGCTGACGGCCCACCTGATGGTAAGCGGCCGCCGTCATACGAGTATTCAAACTAATAAAATAAATACTTCTAAGCCACTAAACAGATTTAGATAAAATGGAACATGGAGATAGATTACATTCTGAGAAAGGACATAATGGCCCTAATTCTGGCGAACACATACTAAGATTAAATTTAAGTTCAGTCTACCTCTTTCTCTCAATATGAATACGAAAAGGATCGCTGTCATAAACTTTGACATTTAGAAACGTGCATTCAATTTTCGAGCTTATTAAACGTGTTAAAATGCAGTGTTTAGGAGGCACCTCCGTACATGCCGTCTAAAATTGTCTATGGTTCCTTTGAAATCTCTCTAAATTTAGATGACAGCTCTAAACGAATCCTTGCCATCTTTTTCCTATTACATATTGCGAGATAGAGATATACTGTACTCAAATTTAAACTTAGATTGTGCCGGAAGAATTAGGCCCAATTATGCTACCTCTTGGCGCGAAAAATCAACATCCACGCGAGCGGAGCCGGGGATGTTTACTAGTATAATAAATAACAAGAGAGCTCGTCGGGTGATAACTCGCAACTATAATCTGGCATCTTGTATAACCTCCAACGAAAATAAGCGTTAGTGGCATAGATGGGATGCGGAAACTATCTTAGCTTATCTTATCTTTATATACAATGTCCTAATATCCATGACTAGTAAACAATCAAAATGTCCCGGGTTCAAATCCCAGTATTTCCCAGTTTTATATGTTTATTTAAAATATTTCTAATATTTATATACATATTATCATAATTTCTCCGTTATCTAGTATCCATAACACAAGCTCTTAATGATGCTTACTTTGGGCTAGATAATAGGAATGAGTGTAAAAAAAATTGCTCATGCTCATAATATTAACATCTTTTCCTACCGGGATTCGAACCCTGGGCCCCTGAGATCTTGTAGAGGTACGTCATTTCTACGGAAACAGTGGGACAGTCTCGAAACAAGTAACAAGAGTGTGTTTGTCAGCATAAAAGATCCCAAAGGAAGTGCATCATGGGGTAGTCTCAGCCGATGATAAGATAAGATAGGGTTAAGGATAGGGTAAGATAAATGCTAAGAACAAAAGCATTTATTCCATCTTTTAAACAACTTAAAATTAATAATTCAATAATTATATTAAGGCGATCTATCGAAACGTTGTTTCGGCCAAGACCGATAGGGATAGAGATATGGCTCACTCAGCGGGTGGAAAAAAGACAAAACAGCGATCGCGCGTGAAAAGTAATCGAAACACACAAATTATTTTATTAAAAAATAACTTCATGGACTACAAAAAAACGCTTCTACACGATTCTGAATATTAATGATATCTACTATATAAAGTAATTTTCTATTGAATACAAATTATCGTTCACCAATAATCTTAAGTTTTCTTGTTTATAAGAGGTCTTTTCGGAAATAAAATGTATCGAGGCAAATTCCTTTAATCGTGTTTTCGTTCTACTCGTATCTAGATAAGGATATGAAGTAACGTATATTTTTTTTTCAGATTCGTAAGATCTTTCAGCAACGTATGACATTACTTATAAAAGTGCGATTTTTTTCAATATATCGCCATAAGTTGCAACATTTCAATGAGCTGTTTCTAAGAGATTATTGTATTTTGTTACTAGCCTCGAAAACCAATATATAATATATTGGTTTTGATAGTCCTACCAATACCTACCTGCCTACCTATTATTCTATTCTATTCTACCACAGGTTACTTACCTAGCAACCTCTGTCATTCTAAATATAATAAAAATTGCTGCTCAACTAACTTTAGTAAGCATATCTCTCTCTGCAGATAGTATATTGAGACCTGCTGGTCTCAAATTCTAAATGTTACTTTATATTTGAATAAATGTAGAATTCTAGCATAAAACTTGTACATTCAATAATGTAGTTTCTTTGTATTCTGTTGTCCTTGTTAGTGTTTTCATTGTTGCTTTTTTTTGTGGGTACATAAATTGGTAACTAAATAATGGCACTTAAATTTTGAAAAATAAAACATTGCCAATATTATTGAGCATACTTCTCATCTTTATTGATAGTCACAACTCTTGCAACGAACTATGATTTCTAAGCGATCTTCTAATCCGTCTAAAAGATATTTTATACGGGTGTCTAGCTGAATGTGCTTGCAATTCCATCCTAAAATTGTTACTTATACATTATTCAATAATGACAATTAATAAAAATGTATCAACATCTAACATCTATTAATAAAAGTCAGGGGTCTCCCCTAACGGTCGGTGACATCCCCCCAATTTTGCTATTGTATTTTGATCTGAAGCGAATCGAAAGCGCTTAAGTTACAACGTTTTTGTATTCTGCTACTCAACGCAATCGAAACGTAACCGAAACGCATCAGTTTGGTATTCTACTAACAAACAGGTCACGCGAACCGTTCGGTTCAATCATGTGTTTATACACAAATTATTTATATACTTATCATGTTGATTATATTTTAGTACACACCATTTCTACCATTATTTATTTATTCTCCTAGTCGTACGGCTGCTGGAAGAGATTTCTTTTAGGAATAAGCAGTTCCCTTGTACTCTGTTCTCCTTGTTTATGTTTTCATTGTTGTTTTTTTATTGTGTGTACATAAATTGTTAAATAAATAAATAGTTTCGTATTCTGCTAAATATTTAACATTTGTGGCAGCCAAAACGCAACGATAGTTCTTTGATCGAACTGTCCAAAATTAACAACTGTCTAGTCACTAAGGCAAAATATATTTGTTTCTTGCAATATTGCTAACAATTATCGAGGCGAAGTTGAACCAACCGAGAGCGTTTCGTTAGCGTTCCCACTTTATAAGCAATGTTAATGGAATACCTTTTTGTATTACAACCGCATTGGTAACGATGCCGAACCGCAGCCGATCCGTTTAAGAAAATAAATAGCAGACTTGACCTACAGGATGGGTGACCGTCACTTACTCTGCTGCTCCTTCCCGGTGCCCTTGTCCCTGGCGGACACGTGCACGATGCCGTTGGCGTCGATGTCGAACGTCACCTCGATCTGGGGGACTCCCCTGGGCGCCGGGGGGATTCCCACTAGGGAGAACTGCCCGAGGAGTTTGTTGTCTAACGCCATTTCACGTTCGCCTTGGTGCACTTTGATCTCCACCTGGGTCTGGCCGTCAGCGGCTGTGGTCAAACGGTATTTCTAATGTAAGCATTGCCTAGGCTTAAGGGGAAAAAAATATATCTAAACTAGAAAAATTTCACGTCCCGAGGCGGGGATCGAACCCGCGACCTTTCGCAATCCGGGCGACTGCTCTAACCATCTGAGCTACCCAGGACTTGGGATACCCCTGTGAAATTCCTCAAGTCTATCCGTATTTGCGTTACGAGCTAACGTCCACCCTACAATGTAGAAATGTTATATTTAAACATCCGAAACGAAAAACTTACGAAATTTTTTTCTAGTTTAGATATACTTTTATTAGTAAATAAGTTTTCAAACATTTATGTTAAAATCAAAATTAAGAGTTAAGTGAATCTTGTTGACAATAATCGATATAAATTAATAATTATTCTATTTTTGGTTATAAATCGTTTATCTGTTCACTAGTATGTTGATTTTATACGCTACTAATTTCAGTATATTGAGTAATGTATAGACAGCATAGTTTTTGGGATATTAATTTGATATATTTTGTTTTATTTCAAAGTTTCTGTTATTTAATTACTATTGGGTAAAGCTAGTGATAATGCGTTAATTTAAATTTTAATTAAAAATAATCAATCACCAAGATTAAGAAAGCCAAAATAGTTGATCATGGTTAAGTGAGTGAATAAAAATTACAAAGTTTATATTGTTTAATTTATCAAATATCTCATTTTTAATTCAGGTAACACAAGAGACATAATTCGAGATACTGACACTGTTCATAGATTAATATGGTTTGGAGTATTATTTAGTACTCTTGACTAAATTGAAACCTAAAAAATAATGTATACTTTCTATAGTTTGTATAGTTTCAAACTAGGAACCTAGAATCACGAAAAGACTATGAAAATTAGTACAAATAAACTATCTAAATGCCGTATAAAACATATCGTGATGAATTTCACCTTACATTTCGTTATATTTTTTTTTTCTTTTTTCCCTCTTTGGACCAACGAAAATGTACGGCATATGAAAAAATATTATCTATACATAAAATACTTTCAAAATAAATTCATTTTATGTTGTGTCAAATCACCCCCTGGACCACGGAAAGAGAGGGGGTTGCAACCCTCGATTTTTTCCTCTTGTCGCATGATTTTTATACGGCGTTGCGGAATAATGGATCAGAAGCAGTATTGAAATAGTATGAAACTGATGGCGTACAAAATCAAATGACCAAATTTACCCTGGAAATTGTCGGAAGATCAAAAAAAAATCCGACTTTGTGGCGCACCATTCTTTTACGGCACTGCGCGTTTTCTTATTATTTTTCATGGATCTATCGATGGTAAGAATGCCGTACAAAAATATATGACCAAAATGTACTCACTCTACCTGTACTTTTGAATTCTCACCTGCACTCAGTTGGACAGCTTACAAGTGACGGCATAGTGCTGAATATTATTATTTTATGCTCTTATATCGTTCTAGATAGGTCACCTGGTGGTTCAAATGACCCACCATTTTTTTGACACGGGCCTGTAGTCTAGTATTAAAGCCCTAATATTCAACTGCCTACCTGTAGAGAACACCTGGCTCTTCTTGGTAGGTATGGTCGTGTTCCTCGTGATCAGCTTGGTGAACACTCCGCCCAGGGTCTCGATGCCCAGGGACAGAGGAGTCACGTCCAGAAGCAGGATATCCGTGACATCCCCCGCTAGGACTCCGCCCTGGACGGCGGCGCCCACTGCGACCGCTTCGTCTGGGTTCACGGCGCGAGACGGAGCCCGGCCGAAGATCTCTTGGACTGTTTGTTGGACCTACGAATAGACGGAGAAACTTTAACACCGCTGTGTTGAGCTAAGCTGTTGGGTAGGTACCACCGCCTTTCTTATTTCAGCCGTGACCAGTTCGCTGTGTTTCGGATTGAAGGGAAAAGTAGCCAGTGTGATTACTGGGCATGGACGGCATTTCATCTTAGGCCTCAGGATGACAACGCACCTGCAATATCAAGTGATTTTCCCTTGTTATTGCAGGTGTGTATAGGCGGCGGTAACCGCTTACCATGAGGTGGGCCGTCAGCTTGTTTGTCATCTAGTTGTATAAAAAAAACTTCAGATCTATCGATCTTCGATCCCGTGGCGGCGGGTTTTATCTGGCCGGTTTGGTTGGTGGTAGGACTTTTCCAAGTCTGCCTGGCTAGCTACCACCATCTTACTTAATTCTGCCGCCAATACAATCATGTTAACAGCATTGTAGTGTTCCGGCAATTTTGATTTTTAACCGACTTCTTTTTGAAGTCGGTTAAAAATCAAAATTGCCGGAAGGAGGAGGTTCTCAATTCGGCCGGTATGTTTTTTTTTTTTTTTCTATGTATGTACACCGATTACGCCGAGATTACTGATCCGATTTACGTGATTCTTTTTTTGTTCGATGCGGAATAGCTGCCATTTGGTCCCATAAATTTTTTTTCAAAAACAGTTGGGTACTTTGGTTTTAAATTTTAAAAAAACTGAAATTATGAAATCGTCTACATAAGCGAAATTGCGAATTTTTGCTTTTCCAATGACTTTTTAGTGAAACGATACGATAGTAGGAAACAATATAAGTTGACGGTCACCCATCTAGCTTCGACCGTAGAAAGTTATCACTAAAAATTGTGAAAAAAAATTTAAAACACAAATTAAAACCGACTTCAAAAAACTGAAAAGGATGAAATAATTAAATTTAAGTAGGTATTCATCCCCTAGAAACATATTTTTGGAGTTGGTGCTAAGTGGTTTCCAAAAACAATAGAAAGTAAAGCACCGACTCCAAAAATATGTTTCTAGGGGATGAATACCTACTTAAATTTAATTATTTCATCCTTTTCAGTTTTTTGGAGTCGGTTTTAATTTTTGTTTAAAAATTTTTTTTACTACTTCGCGTTGAATATTGTTTTATTTCTTCATAGCCAGATTCAAAGAATTTTGAAAAACAACAAAAGCACTTCAAGCGCACCCAAAACATACACGGTTGAAAATACGGAATGACAATTTTAAATAATGTCACCATGACATTAGATTTAACTTTTTAACATGGTCATTGTGGCTATGGACTACGCAATTTTGGGCACTTTTATGATTTCAATGTTGCCATTTCATACAATACTTATAATTTCACAATTTAATGTTTTTGATGCGTTTAAACGCCTACTTTATAGTAACAATTACAAATAAAGAAAGAAAACGATGAAAAAATATATGCTCCAGACGGGGATCGAACCCGCGTCTCCTGATTTCCGGCCAGACCCGATTACCACTACGCCGCCGGAGCACTATAACCTGCTAATTTCTTATATCCTGTTATTTTTTCATTTTATTTTTTGTGTTATTTCATGAAAACTCATGTTATTCCGTGTATTATTGCCTATAATCTGATATGGAGCTGACCCAAAATTTTACTATACACTTTAGTTTAGATCATTCTATCCGAACTGAAAACTTGTCTGTGAGATTATAACCCGGAAGCGCACAGACACCACCAGGGAATATGTCCCCAATATAATCTAGCACCTGTCTGTACGACGGCCCAGACAGCTATAGGAACTGGCTTTGGCTTGTGCTAAGGTGCCTTTTATTTGTGATAGAACTTTTGTTATAAAGGAGACAGGTTTAATACATTTATAAAAAAAATACGTCATCATTCATCATCATTGGCAGCCTATATACGTCCCACTGCTGGGCACAGGCCTTCCTACATGGGAGAAACACATGAGGAGTTTGGGCCATAACACCACCACGCTGGCCCAATGCGGTGGATTAAAGCGGTTGCAGGAACAACCGGGACCAACGGCTTAAAAAAATGATTTTAGCCAAAAAATAGTAGATATTCAAATTCGAAATTGCAGTATACCTGTCTCTTTATAGAACATATATTTATATGAAAGTGTATGGCCGAGTGTTCTGTGACTTCAATCTTTAAATGATTGGAAAGTTGTAACTATGTACTATAAATTCTAAAACCATATAACTCTAGTGAGTAGACCACAGACTTTTCTAAGTTCGACTGTCTATCTATCGCCTAAGTGTGCCGCCATAACAATAATATTAATAACATCGTTGTGTTCCTCTGTGCTTGAGGAACTGGGCGAAGCTCTCTCCATCTTCGTATCATCACCTACTATCAGGTGAGCTGAAAAATTCTATGGAATGTGAAGCAAGATTCGAGCTATTTCTAATATGATGCTCTTACCTTAGGCATTCTGGTCATTCCACCAACTAGCAGGACCTCTCCGATGTCAGATCTTTGCACCTCAGCATCCTGTAAGGCCTTCTGGCACGGTGCCACCGTCCTCTTGATCAGATCTCCTACTAGAGACTCCAGCTTCGAACGGGTCATCTGTTGAAGGTGTATAGTTATGAAATAAACATGATGGCCAAGAGGCAAGAGATACCCTGTTAAGAATAAAATATAAAAAGACATATTTTTTTGTCATTATAATATACTTTTACTATATTATTACCTTTAGATTCATGTGTTTCGGTCCAGACGAGTCCATAGTGAGGTAGGGTAGATTGATATCGGTCTGTAGCGATCCGGAGAGCTCAATCTTGGCTTTCTCAGCTGCTTCCTTCAACCGCTGCATAGCCATCGCGTCTTTACGGATGTCCAGGCCTTGCTGTAGAGGGAAAAAATCATAAACATCTATCATAAGGTCAAGCAATTCAGAAAATTGTACTTATATCAGAAAAAAATATTAGAAATTTTAACCGGTACATATATCGGACCCACGATAGCCCTAAACAAATAGAGGTAAGGCTGTATCGTGAAACAGCCATGGGTTTACAGCCCTAAAATAGCCCCAAGATAGCCCTAAAAATCGATGTAAGACTGTGTTGTTAAGCGACCATGGGTTTATGTGAATATGCAACATGTAATATTATTAATTATATATTTTTATGAGTCTCGCAATGTAGCTAGCTAGCCTGCTTACTATGGGCTTGATAGGTGTGAGTCAATGAATAATAATCATCATCAATCATCAACATATGGGGTTAGAAATCATAATGAACAAAATGATTTTATTGGTATTAACTGCGACGAGAAAAAATTGCGAATGATGATTCCGCGCGTATTTAGTATTACTGCTTTTTGCAAGATTATAAGGAGGGTAGACCTCTACTTCTCTACCTCTACTTGTTTGAAGACCTCTACTTATATTCAACATTGTCAAATCTATTAAAATTTGATTTTAAATTCACGCAAATCAAAGCGAAGTATACCTTACGAGTAAGCCATAAAAATTATAGCGTTGCGTTGGTTCCGCTCTACTTTAGTGACCCAATATTTCCAAATGGTGTTCTTTTTTATTTTTATTTATACATTAAACAAACTGTGTGTGAAAAAATAATAATTGATTCTAGAATTTTATTAAGTCTCACTCCACCTTGTAAACTTTCTCTACGGGCCAGATCTGCGTAATCATTACTGTGTATGAAGTCTTTGACACCCATCGAGTGGTGTATTTAAATGTAAATGATAGATATTTAACCCCGATACAATACAAAACAATACGCCTCGGAAAATTGATGACAACAAAATCTATGCAAGCAAATTAGACCATGCAGTAACATCAAAAGAAAAACTTACGTCTCTCTTGAACTCGTCAACCAAGTAGTTGACAATCACGTTGTCGAAGTCCTCGCCTCCGAGCAAAGTGTCTCCATTGGTGGACTTCACTTCAAACACTCCCTTCTGTATCTCCAACACGGAGATATCGAAGGTGCCACCTCCCAAATCGTATACGGCAATGCTGTGGTAGAGATTACATTGTTATTTTTTTATTTTTTTAATATACGACAGGGCAGGAAAACTAGCGTAATGCCCACTTGACGTTGATTTTACACAACTAGATGACAAACAAGCTGACGGCCCACCTGGTGGTAAGCGGTTATCGCCGCCTATAAACACCTGCAATAACAAGGAAAAATCACTTGATATTGCAGGTGCGTTGTCATCCTGAGGCCTAAGATGAAATGCCGTCCATGCCCAGTAATTACACTGGCTACCTTTCCCTTCAATGCGAAACACAGCGAACTGTTTCACGGCTGAAAGAAGAATAGCGGTGGTACCTACCCCGACGACAGTACACACGGGCCTTCCACCTAGTACAGGGGTCACCAAATGACCGTCGCGGTCCAGAAGGGGTAAAAAACTAAGACATTAAATGAACCTATAATAATCAGAAAAATCAGACTTTACCTAGAAATAGTCGCTTTAGGCTGAGATATATGGAAATATACCAGTAGTTCAATAAATGAAACTAATGATTGTGACTAGTGGGAATCCAAAATAAATTTAATAACCATTATAATATTGTATCAATGTTTCTAGGACAGCCAAAGGACGGAAGATCCAGGCCAGCTGGTACCAAAAAAAATTGTCTGGCACTACTGTGAAATATTTCACAATTTTTGGTGACGACGGTATGAGACGGGGTCTGGCAGGACCCCTCGCTGTTACCTACATTCTAATTATTGAAAATATTGACCCATGTTTATAAAAATTTCACATATTGTTTAATTATATAGATTACATTTAGAAAAAAGAAAATTATATTAATAAAAAATAAACATAAGGCCGCCTATTGTACTGTCCTGTGTGTAAAAGGGATGTTCAAAAATGTATGGAGACCTGGCCAGGTCTATGTACGTACAGTATACTGAAAAATTGGTTAAAATATGCAGAACACTGTTCAATTATTTTTTGTTTGCTTTATTGCGTGGTACAAAACAAGAATTTTCATAGAAAAAACTGCGACACAGCCAAATATTCAACATAGCGCGTGTGTCACTTTGGTGACGTTTAGTTCACTTCCGTGTCGCCCGCCATATTGCCATAGTGATTAACGGTGAAATAGACGAAAAATTTAACTTTTGTACAAACAACCTATGCATGAAAGCGAATAATTAGTATTTTTCCTGATTTTTTGAGATACTGTACGACGTATACTTGCCCGGATATGAAACATCTTTGTTCTGTAATGTGTTTTGTTAAGTGTGCAAATAGAGAATATTTGTATTGTATTGAGTCATCAATGAGTTAATTATAAATGTATCCCGGTTTCTAGGATAGCCAAAGGACATGAGATCCAGGCCAGCTGGTACCGCGAATATACTCTGGCACCGCTGCAAGCACGCAAGCGTACAGACGCTAGCGACGATCGACAGTGCCATTCGTTTTTTTATGTATACTTAAGTACCTATATATTTTAGTTCGGTATAGTTGATTGAGTTCAAATGACACCGAATATAAAGTTCTTTATAATAAGCTAATTAACAGTAAATCATCATCCCCAGCCCATATGCGTCCCACTTCTAGGCACAGGCTATCCTACAAAAACACATGAAGTGCTTGGTCCATACCACCACCACACTGGCCTGATGCGCGTTTTTTTTTTTTATACAACTAGATGACAAACAAGCTGACGGTCCACCTGATGGTAAGCGGTTACCGCCGCCTATAGACACCTGCAATAACAAGGAAAAATTACTTGATATTGCGGGTGCGTTGTCATCCTGGGGCCTAAGATGAAATGCCGTCCATGCCCAGAAATTACACTGGCTACCTTTCCCTTCAATCCGAAACACAGCGAACTGTTTCACGACTGAAATAAGAAAGGCGGTAGTACCTACACAGACGACCCTACATACGGGTCTACCACCTAGTAAGGTGGGTTAAAGCGGTTGTGGTAACCTCCGGGACCAACGGTTTAACCAGCCTTCTAAACTCAGAGGAGTGTGAGATTTTAAATGTTGATTGACCCATCTGGAATCAACAGTGGTGAAAATTGCTTTGTTTCCTAATCGAAACTAAAGCGTTCAAACTCAAACATTAAATATTTTATTAAAGAAAAAAAATCATAATGACATAGTATTTCATAGTAAAACAATTTTTTGAACCACTGATTCGAACTTTTGATAATGTGGGGTCAAGTAAACCCCATATACAGCAATATTTGTCCTCGATCCATTATTGATTTTGTGCACTGTTTTTCTTATGTTAGTTCTCCATTTATTGCGTATATTATCTACATTTGTATTAATGCCTGTAAGTATGTACAGGATGGTGCAGTCAATACGACAATAAATTAAAACATAGGCTATATTAGTTCATAGAAATTAACATTGACTGCATTATTTCATAGAAATGTAAAAAGCGCTCCTTTCACGAGTCTAATGAAAGAGAATCTATGGGACAACTCACCCAGTGCTAAATTAGCCCCAATTTTTTTCAGGTAACAGTTCAATGTTTTATTCAAGCACAAAATAATAAGGCATGACATCTTTCACTTACATTTTGTCATCAGTCTTGTCCATGCCGTAAGCGAGGGCGGCGGCTGTCGGCTCGTTAATCACACGCAATACATTCAGACCGGCGATTTGACCTGAAAAATATAATAATAATAATAATATTCATATACTCACACCTATTATCTAGCCCAAAGTAAGCATCATTATTAACAATTATAGCAGTGCTCAGTATTCGATAGTGCTGTCTGGTGGTTGAAAAAGATATTGTATTTTTAATATCCTTCTTCTTCTTGTTAAGTATAGACATGTGCTAAGTTAATTCTTAAGCCAGTTTTAGTAGGACTGTTGTTTCTGTCTATATATAGTGTTTTAAATTGAACGCTGTGCGCAGCAGTTATAGGAATCCAATTTTAATGTAATGTCTGTAGTAAGTTCTATGAAGCGATGTTTTAAATTGTGTTCAGAAGCAATGCCTCATAAATAGATATCCTTCTTTCTGATCAGTAAACATACCAGCATCCTTGGTGGCCTGTCGCTGCGAGTCGTTGAAGTAAGCCGGCACTGTGACCACGGCGTTCTTGACGTTGGTGTTGAGGTAAGCCTCCGCCGTTTCCCTCATCTTCATCAGAACGAACGCTCCGATCTGACTTGGGGAGTACACTTTGCCGTCGCTGCCTGGAGGAAAAAGTTATATTTAAGTTTGCTATATAATCAACAGATTTCATATGCGATTTCAATCAATCAATCGTTTATTTGCATGAAATCAATAGTACATAACTACATATAGTATGAATAGTAGCACATCGCAGCGTAAGAGCTATTATAATCCCTAAGAGCATTATTCAGTCTGTCAGCACCGGACGTGCAAATGTTAATATCAAATTAATTAGCTACATTTCCACTTAGTCAAAATAATAATAAAATTAGACAGCATTAATATAAGTGCTATAGTAGTAATACTACTTACAAAATAAGGCAAGTAGGGACACACATTATAAAATTATTATTGTTAATTGATTATTCGTAAATTCTATAAAAGGAACATCTTTCCGCCACCCATTTCTTTGGTCAGAGCATTTTGATGGACTAACATAATACTAACAATTAGAGCCAGTATTACTAACAGATAGCGTAAGTTATACGACAGATTTAAGTTGCTGGACATTAAATTACATGATAACAATAACTAACATATTATTAGTCATTAATATCGATTTAATATAGATTTCCAATGTGAATAAAATAGTTGTCTAAAAAACACAAAAAATAATAAACAAGTATAATATACTAGCCCGTCTTCTATTAAAAATAATATATGGCATACCTTGGACCCAGGCATCTCCATTAGAAGCACGAACCACTTTATATGACAGATTCTTCATGTCCTTCTGCACTTCTGTGTCTTCAAACCGTCTGCCGATAAGCCTCTTGGTCGCGTAGAACGTGTTCCCGCTGTTTGTGACGGCTTGCCGTTTCGCTGGGGTCCCTACCAGTCGCTCGCCATCTTTGGTGAAGGCCACGTGAGATGGGGTCGTGCGGGACCCCTCAGTGTTTTCCACTACCTGATCATTAGATAGATCAAATTAGAAATATCTTTTGTATTTTTAAATCAAATTAACAATTTTTCGCCATTTTTGGTGACGAGGTTATGCGATGGGGTCGTGGGAGACCCCTCGCTGTTTCCTACAAACTAATTAGAACAAATATTGTGTAGTGTTATAAATACTAGTTTATATTCAGCGAGCTTTGGTAATTCGATTAGATTTAGAAAGAATAACAGTATTAAGTAAATAAGGCATTAAAGAGTCTAGTCAAAAATGTATCCCGGTTTCTAGGATAGCCAAAGGACATGAGATCCAGGCCAGCTGGTACCGCGAATATACTCTGGCACCGCTGCAAGCACGCAAGCGTACAGACGCTAGCGACGATCGACAGTGCCATTAATATATTGTGTATACTTGGGCTACATATTTTAGTTTTGTGTAGTTAATTGAGTTCAAATGAAATGGAATACCAACTTCTTTATATTAAACTAATTAAAATTACTCGTGTTTGTACAAATAAATACATAAAGATGACAAAATAAGTCACGTGGAGAGCAATCAAAGCGCATGACGTGGCATTCGAGTAAGCTCGAAGTTGCCGAGATCTTCACTTAAAAATCGGAGGTTATAGCGAGAAAGTAAAAAACCCATCCCCGATACCTAAGCTACCAAACCGCCTAATAGTCGTTTGTCCTATAGATTTATTCTCGTTTGTAGTCAAAAGCACTTCAATCGGCATGTTTAACGTGTGTGTTGAAATAAGAATAGCTATAATGGAAACGTTTATTGACTGGTCAAATTTGTAAAGGAGTAGAATTGATATCGTAAATGTAAAGGAGTAGAATTGGTATCTAGCCCAAAGTAAACATAATTAAGGACTTGTATTGAAATAATGATAATAAACGCTCACCAATAGTTCGGATGACTGACATTTATAATAGCTATTTTAATGAAATAGATATATTTGCGACTAGTGTAAGTTTATTTAAGAAAACTGTGTACAATAAGTTGAGATTGACACTAGTCCAAATTGATGAAAGAAACTTTTACAATAGCATTCAAATAGCTCAAAATTTTATCTGTGGTTAAGGAAGTTGGTTTCACAATAAATTAGTAAGATTTTCATATGACGTAGTATTAAGATTTATTGTGTAACTGTTTGTTTGACCCCAATAAATAAATACATTAAAAAAAATGAACATAAATATCAGAAATATTTTTAATAAAATATCATGACTAGTGAACAAATAATGGTCATACTCATCATACAAACATCTGAACCTACCGGGATTCGAACCCGGGATTAAAAACAAAACTAAAAGTTTACAGGTTTATAGGCATGAGTCACCTCACCAGTTGCCCTAATCACAGGTTTCGAAAACCAATAATTAAACATTCTAATTAAACTAATACTTATCAATGAAAAATTTTCCATCCATACCTTAGGCGTCTTTCCCTCCATAACAGCGACGCAAGAGTTTGTCGTGCCCAAGTCGATACCAATGACCGCGCCGCGGACGCCATCTGACCTAACAAGTAAAGAAACACATACCTATTAATAAACTACATCTAACATCAAAGTAAAATCAAATGTTTTACTATATTTAAATATCTCTTCTTCACCAACATCACGGGCACAGGACTTCCTACATGGGACAAACACATGAGAAGTTTGGGCCATAACACCACCACACTGGCCCAATGCGGATTGGTGGGTTAAAGCATTTGCAATAACTACGAGGGCCAACAGCTTAGCGTGCCTTCTGAAGCACGGCGGAGCTCGAGATAACAAGTTTTTATTGACCCATCCCATGACCGCCCATGTCGTAAGTTACTTTACTATGGCACCAAGCTTCTCAAGTAAGACATACTTTTTTTACTTTTACTACTTTTTACTTCGTAAAGTATGTCTTAATGGCACAAAAGCAAGAGGGCATAGTCAGAATCAAAACTGTGGTTACTGGACAAAAAAATTGCTCATCATTCATTTCAGATACCTGAAGGAATGGTTAAAATATACCAAATGACTTCATTGCAGGGTATTTGAAACCTGAAGATAAAGTTAGAAGTGCGGTAAAGTAACGTAAAGGCTATTGTACAGTTTTAAAAATCTTTAAGCGTCCCAGATTAGCAGCATAAGTGTCATGAGGTACCACTACTAACTCCCTGATAGATGCTACTATTGGTGCCAGTTTCCCTACCATGAAGTTAATTTACTGAGGTTTAGTGTATTTTGCAGCTATTGGGGGAAGAATGCAATGTGATATGAACAAATACATTTGTCTAACTAATCTAAATAATAATTTATCATCATGATGGTAATGTCATGTCAACTTATTTGACACACCACAGAGCTACTAGTGCACAGTAAGACTGCAAATGTTAATTTTAAAATAGTATGGAAACTGGTCATTTTTAATGAAGGTCTTATTTTATCTACAGTAACATGATAAAATTCTAGATTTTTTTTTGAGACCTACTTACAGAAGTATATAATGATTACCATACTAACCTAACCTAACCAACTAAAAAAATATAATTGATCATAAAAAAATATAATTGGTCATCAAAATACTGACAAAGGAGATGTTTCATTTTCGGCTATAAACATTAGAAAGTGACAAAAAAATAATAAAACCACTACAAATTATTTTGCGTGATACTTTCGGCCGTTAAACCACATACAAAAATATTTTAAAGCATCCATAAAAAACCAAATATGGCTTTATAAGAGGCCATATTTTTATTGATTTCCACCTAACTTAAAAACCACTGTACACACTAATAGCCGGGATTCCATATAAACCTGAAACATATTTACAATTTGTAAACCAATTACTATTTTTGATGTCTACAGTCATATGTTTTTGTAGACCCTTTAAATTATTCCCCTTACAGAAAGTTGAAATTTGTCAAATATTTTAATATTAAGCCCTATACTTGTATACACGTAATGAAATCAATTATAGATTATAATACAACTTATTAAGTTACTTATTTTTTCCTTATTAATGCAGTTAGTTGGTGGTTTGCTGGTCATTTTTTCATTAGGCTCGTCAGTTACTTATTTTATCAAACTCTTTAAATAGTATGATTTTATCATAAAGAACCATTTTACCACGTGCTGTGGGATCTTTTTCTTTTACTCTTTAAGTAAAGGTACATAAAGAATACAAATACCTAATAAAAACAAAAACATATAACAAAAATAAATATACTATAAACTCAAAATGAATACTATTTTCAAGAAATTTGTAGACTGATTAATATAAATTCCCACAATAACAGTGGAGATTAAATGTATTATTCAGGCATTAATATAGCACCACCGCAAAGGTCTGTAACACATTGATGGGTGCAGAGACCGCTCATGGGTGCATAAAACAGTTAAAAGTCTTCATAAACATTGAAACGGCAAAAACTATGTGATTGTGCCCCAAATGATTGATGATAAAATGATGTTATGTACCTAAGGAAGCATGTAATTAGCATTTAGTTATATAAACATAAATTCTAAATAAAGAATGCCTTAAAAGCATATCTATTTTACAGATGCTCATTTTGAACAGCTTATCTAGAATGAATAGCACAATACAATAAATGTAGTAGCTTCCTTCATTATTAAATTCAAAGACTAGGTACTGTGTGTATCCTTATAAACACCACTCTCTATTGTCAATGAAATCCACATTTTTATCTTTTATTATAGATCACAAACTAATGGCATCCACAGGAATCTAAGTTAATTAAACACTGGCCTCATGTGGAGGACAGAGAATTTTTCCCAATGGACACATGAGGCCTAATGGGATCTCAATTTGTGTTTTGAGATTGACATGCTATAAAATAGATTCCAATGCAACCAAAAAATTCTAAATTTATATTCTCTGACCAAATATTGGAATTCAAATAACTAAAACACTATAATTGAGACTTTTTTTCTTGCAGCAAGTGAGACACAAAGTGTGGTCATTTATTTCCTGAGGTAATTTAGTGAGGTAAAGAATTAAAGCGGGTAAAACTTGCGACAGACGTTTTTCCATTAATTTGAACGAAAATATCTTTCGCAATTTAGTTGTATACAAAGGTCATTCCAGCCCATAGTAAGTAGTATAGGTTATGATGAAATACTTGTGTAAAAATAACTGTACTTACTTGTTTCTGTATTGCAGTGCATGTCGTTGGTAAATAGGGACTGTGGGTGCCGCAGTCTGAAATGTAAAGAAATAACTCCATTGAATGTAGGATAATTACATAAAAAAAAACCCATGCGGGAGGTGTAAACCGGTCTGGTTTTTGGTAAAATTTGTATAGAAATTATCACTAAATTATTAAATAATATATTGGGTAAAGTGTGTATGACATTTCCAACTGATGTGAAAAACGATTTTCATTCGTTTTCCGATGAGGAAATGGTTACTTACTGTTTTGAGAATTGTTGAAAAATTTCTGTGTGTGTAGAAGTCTGATCCAATGCCGGAACATTCGAGGGCTTTTCGGCCAATAGCTCGCGTAGCGCACAACATTTTATTTAGTGTCTAGCAACTACAATTTATTTTTTGATTTCAATTCACTTCAAACAGAACATGTGGGTGACGCAACTTCTTGAAAGAACAATTGGAACAATTTTTGCTTTTTTTTCATGGAGTTCTGTTCTTGCCACACTGAAATGAAATGACGCGCCTAATAGAATATTCTGGCCTTATGACAAGCAATCAGTACGTTTTCATTGACAAAACAGCAAAAATCTCCCATGATGTATGGCTGTGATTGGTTCAAATAGCAAATGTCAAAAATTTCTACCAACAGAATGGAAAATACATTTTATGACGTCAAAAACTGCCGATGGTAACTGACTTGTTATGTAATTTAAGAAAAATAAAAAAATAAAATTTGGAATTTATCATTTTTATTATTTAATAATTTTCCATTAGATCAAATAAATGTAATACTCTTGTTTCTTACAAATGATAAAAAGAAAACAAATTAATTTTTCTTGCAATTTTATTGTATGGACTTTTTTACTACTGCCATCTAGTAGCGAGTAGACAAATTAAATAATTTTTTTAGCGCCATCTAGTAGTAAGAACTTGAATTAAATAAGAACTAGTATAAATACTAGCTCATTACAAGAAGTGACTGTAAATACTAGGGTATATAATATATCATAGACTAGAGATATATACAGGTAAATGTTTTACTAAATACTCAACAAAACCATTACAATAAAAAAATGAGGTGCAATATCACTCAAAGGAAGGAAATTTAATAAACAGAAACGAATAAGTCCATAATAAGTATACTCCTTTAGGAAGTTTTCTATTTTTTCTAAGGATTTGAGTAATGAGGTCCAGTCTTGCGTGGAAAACGGAACCGCACCATCTGCTTGCACCAGTGTGATGGCTCCGCCAAGTACCTCCTCGATGTGTTCAGAGCAGCATCGTGCTGTACACATCATTGGCGATGTAGAGGTAGAGGTCACGAACAGTCTATAGCGTCCACATTTGCGTCGTGACATTTCGTCGCTTAGCACCTTCTATGGTCTATATATGGAGATGGAGAGCCTAATCAATTCACTGTCTCCACTTCAACATCAAGCACAAAGAAGTTTAACAACTCTTTTCTTTGTCGCACTTCCAAAACTTGGAATAAAATTCTTTTCTAGCACATGACTTAGTTCTCTGTGTGTGCGTGTTACTGTAGGTTATACAGACGACCGAGGAGTATAACCGGCCACTTGCTTGGCGTTTGTGGACTACGGGAAGGCCTTCGATTCTCTCGAAACATGGGCTGTGACTGACTCAGTCTCTTCAGAGGTGCCACATTGACTCTCGGTATATCGAGGTGATGAGATCCTTGTACGAGAGCGCCACCATGTCGGTCCGTGTACAGAATCAGTATACGAAACCTATCCAACTGCAGAGAGTACATCACTTATCTTCGATTTGCCGATGATATAAGTAGTCATGGCAGAATCCCTGGAGGAATTGAACACAATGCTCGACGACCCAGATGGACAAGACAAAGGTTTTGCCGAATACCCATGTATTTGTGTCTCTGTCCACCCGCGGGGGACAAGCAGGGGGTGAACAGCGGGAATAATCGGTCGAACCCGATTATTCGAATCCAACTCAGATGGGCAGCGTTCGGGAAATTGCGTAAAATCTTCTCGTCCAAAATTGGGAGCGGGCTGAGCCATTCCATTTGGAAATCGATGGGGAAGCAGTGGACATCATAGGCTGATTAATGATGATTATGACGCGTGTACCTCCTTTCGATGACATGGGGTTAATTCAAGAGTCGCGAAAAGGCATCTTACGCCTGAACTGATCTTAGCTAAGAACCATCCTAATCACGTCAGCTTTCAAACAAACACCAAATCCAAATTGGTCTATTCGTTTAGGAGCTACAATGCCACAGACAGATACACAGACCGACAAGTAAAACTTATAACACCCCTCTTATTTCATCGGAGGTTAAAAATGGACTTTTTATTGGGTAATAAGAACGAGTTTTTCGATTCGAGTCTTTGTTTTGAGTGTTGAGACCTTACAGCATGCTACTAATATCTAATCCACCCTTACTAGACGAATCTGCAGTTGTCTTATAACAAATAAAAGGCACCAATAAAAGGAGATCATTTTATTATTCTTTTAAGTATTACCTATTATTAATTTTATATTTAACATCATGTTGGTACTTATAAACGCATGAAATGTATAGCTATATCTACTTATCGCCCCTCAGGAAAGGTGCACCTTTACCCTAGGAAGTTCTTGGTAGCCTGTACCCTAGGAAGTTCTTAGGACTTCCTAGGGTACAGGCTACCAGGTTCTTAGGACTGCTCGGACCATTGAACTACCAATAGTTCAGTGGTCCGAGCAGTCACCCGATGTTGTAAGGTCGCAAGTTTGATTCCACCACCATGACTTGACTTTTTCTAGTTTATGTTTTTTTCTAAAGATAGTTTTATTGCACGACAGTTGTTACCTACCCGGTTCTAAATTACTTATTACCTTTATAATAATACAGCGTGTGTGTAAGCACGCTCTCAAAAGGAAAAGAAAGCAGAATAAAGTTTGATTCTGCTTTCTTTGTATGGTAACCAAGACTAGTTAAATAAAAATGGGAATACCCCTACTGACAAGTTGACAACTTTTTTATTTCATAAAAAAGAGGTTACATAACTCATTAAAAAATATTGCAAAAGAAATTGTATGTCTAAGATCAATAGTTTCACAGATATAAGTAGTTACTGGTATGTTTAATGTGTAGCGGAGCGGCGCATCGTCCAAAAACGCTCCTTAGAAAATCTACGGAACAGGTGACGTCACATGTGTCACTACTAAGAAATGTATGGGAGTACTGACAAAATTAATATTTCTATGTAATATGTAGGTATGTTAGAGAAGCTCGGTGGCGTAGAGGTTTGAGCGCTCTTGATTCGATACGAAAAACACAACAACTTTCGCTATGGTCGATCCTGGGATGGGTCAATCAAAGTTTGTTATCTCGAGCTCCTCCGTGCGTCGAAAGACACGTCAAGCCGTTGGTCCCGGTTGTTACTGAAACCGGTTTATCCCACCAACCGGCATTTGGCCAGCGTGGTGGTGTTATGGCCCAAACTCCTCATGTGTTTCATCCATGTAGGAAGGCCTATGCCCAGCAGTGGGACGTATATAGGCTGGTGATGATGATGATAACTATAATATGAAGGTATGGTTTTATTCATTGTTATCATAAAATAATAGTTGTTTTCCCCGTGTATTAATGTTCACTAAGGTTGTTTTAATTTATGTGAAGAATCTAATACCTACCATTAACATTATTGATAAATTTTGGAAAAAAAGATCGACCATTTTTATGAATTCTCTAAACAGTGCAACATCAACAATATTCCTTAGCTTTTAAGTTTTAATTATTTTATGGGTTATAGTAGCGTATATTTTCCGTATTTATGAAAAATACTTATTAACTTTTATAATAATTATTATGTTATATTACTTTTATAATATTTTTTATGAAACAGCTGGATTTTTGGCGAGGTGAACAAGTCGTGTCGTGGACTGGTTATATGGTCACCAAACCACTGCCATCTGCGTGTGCCTATCCATTTGGGAACGTTTACACCCTGTATGTAGGTTACATAGTTACTAAACAGGTGGGTATAATATCTATATTTATTTATGGGAAAAATTTAAAGGGTCTACAAGAAATAATAGCGTGGCCACCAAAAATAATAATTGGTCTACAAATTGTAAATTTGCCGGATTTTGATAACCCATTATATTTTTAAGGTTGGTTAAGTTACGTTTGTATGGTGACCAGTTAAATACAAGCTGTTATTTATTCATTTATGTACACACAAAAGATTGAAAGAAAGAATACATAAAACACAGTTAAATTCAAAGGCACTGTTTATTTCCAAAAAAAACTCAACCAGCAGACCTGCGACAGGACTATGCGGAAAAAAATCGGACACAGTGTGTATAGTTATATATATGTATTTGTATACCTATTAAGAAATTGGAGATGAACAATAAATAGTACTCATACTTTATACAAATTATACATGTTAGACAGAAGTCGGAATTAGGTAGAGTTACTATGTATACTTACAATGATTTCATACAGCGGAAGAATAAAGTATACCTCAAATCCCGAGATTAATTATAAAGAGTATAAAAATCCCGTGATTTATTAAATAAAAAAGTTATTTAGTTTTACACGATTTGAACCACTGCACGCGCGACGTTGCCAACCATCGACGACATCGGACATCCGAAGTTGCAAAATTCAATGTTGTTATGATCTTAATATCCAATCCATATTAATATCAACATTCCGACGCAAGTACATAAAAAACTCTACCTATTTCCGACCTCTGATGATAAATTATCAATTAAACTACAACAATGTAATATAGGTACTTTTATTAGACTAGACTTTGTACAATTCGTAGACCGAATTAATTGACTAGATAAAATGGACGGCTGCTTTGTAGCTAATATCCCTCATAATTAAATATATTACCAGTATTAAAAAAAATATATTACAAGAATCTTGAATATACTATATTACTTTTTAGAAGGCTAATAAGTAAGAAATACAAATATAGCAAGAATACGATGAAAAATTGTATGTTCCAGGCGGGAATCGAACCCGCGTCTTCTGGGGTCCGGTCAAACGTAATAACCGCTACCCCACCGGAGCACTAGATGTAACCTACCAATTTCTTCACCGTTTCTTGGGTTAACATAATTCTACATACAGATAAACATACTATGAACAGAATTTCTGACTAAAACGAGCATTTAACTCATGTCATGATATTGATGCATAACATATAACTAATTGTCGATATACATTTCTGTTTATTAAGCCACTTCATTTTACAGTTTGTATGCATCATTGTTAAGTAGGTAAGTGAATATACAATTGGCTACGGTAACTGCTTACCATCAGGTGGGCCGTAAGCATGGTTGAATGCCACCTTACAGCCTGGCCACCGGAAATTCGCCGCGGCGAATATTCGCGCTTCCATTCGCCAGAATGAAAACAAATGTGTGGAAATATACTAAGCGCACCGCCGCCACCGCCCGTTCCCCTGGCCAGGCCGTTATTGCTATAAAAATTCTTGTCTGCTCTCAGCGCTCGCTCCCAAAAACAGATCGCGAAGTTTGGGATCAGACTCTCATCGCCTCCACCCCGCAGGTCCCGTCGTTGCTCTGCACAAGTGTATCTTTGTAAAGCTGAGGCATTAGTCTGCAGTGGTGGAAGATGGCGCGAGTGCGTCATCTCTGGTAGCGAGGAGCCTTCGCAGCGCGAGTGCCTCCTGCCGGAGCGCGGCTACGTGCGCTCGCAGCGACGCATTCTCTTGTTCAAGCAAGCACGCTCGCCACGCTATCTGTAACATTAGCAAACACCTTTTAGCGTTACAAAGCGACGAGGTTCATTACTAATCGCTCTGGGCACCACGTAAATCAAAACAACTAATTATTCACTCCTATGGAAGGCATCATCTTAGGGATCAGGATGACAACGCACCGCAATACCAAGTGATTTATTATTTGTGGTGTCTTTATAGAACATTGACTGCATTATGTCATCGCCATCTGTTTATGCGATTGAGATATTATATAGTTTAAAGAAGACAGACATCACCCATCGCTACCTTGTTCCGTTAACTAGACACATATTAAATTAATAGTTGACCGCTGGCTTTTCACACACCGCCGCATGCCGGTGAGAACCCTCTCACCACAAGTTTTAGCAGCGACAAAAACTGGGCCTAATTCTGGGAACACACTTTAATTCTAAATTTAAGTACAGTATATCTCTTTGTCGCAATAAGTAATAGGAAAAAGATAGCAAGAATCTGTTTAGAGCTGTCACTTAAATTTAGATAGATTTCTAAGAAACCATAGACAATTTTAGACGGCATGTACGGAGGTGCCTCCTAAACACTGCATTTTATCACGTTCAATAAGATCTAAAATTGAACGTACGTTTCTAAATGTCAAATCATATGACAGCCATCCTTTACGTATTCACATTGAGAGAAAGAAATGCACTGAACTTAAATTTAGACTTAGCATGTGTTCTCCAGAATTAGGGCCACTATCTAAGACACGCCAAGAGACCAAACAGCGGTCATTTCTACCTAGCAGGACTATATAGCCGCCCCGAGCGAGTGGTGCGAGTACTCGCCCTTCGTACAAGAACACTCGCTTATAGCTGGCGACAAAACTATCGGAATCAAATCGTTTCACGCTGCTAGCCAACTTGTATCAAGTTTCAAGCCTACTCGCTTCTCGCTGATCTTCGGCGGAGGGACAAGTGCCTTAAACTTTTTATCTCAATTTATTTATTTTATATTAAAATATTATTAAATATTGATTGTGTCGGAAGTATATTAATATCATTATTTACACACACATTTCCTTACATTAAATTCAACAATATACTTAATCAAATAAAAATAAAAACGTCAACTAAATCTAATGTCCAACAAATTAGCTAATACTGTAGAAACATTTTTCCAACATCAGCTCTTCAAACGTCGTCGAAATAAATTGGCATGGACAATGAATTTTAAGCTGGTGGGTAAGCTGTTGAACATTCTGAAAGTCTAATACCTGATGCTATGAGAGACAACTTTGAACTTTGGTGCGTTTAAAGTCACTAAATCCTTCCTGCGAATCTGTAAGTCTCAATGACTGTACATTACCTGATCTTCTCGTATCCTCCGAGCATCTCTTGACTTCTTCGCGGCCTGGTTGTTGCGGCGTCTCCTCTCGAAGTATTTCTCGTCCTTCAGCTCTGCGGGAATGGGCCGCTTCTCGCCGCGCCGGCGGACCTCGTTGTCGCAAGGCGGCGGCGTTAGTACTATCGACCAAGATTCCTACGTCAGTCATCTTAAACGTTAAGAGATGAGGGTCTCATAGCGGATCCCGAAACTTTGATGTTTTTTTGCAAACTGCTTTGTTATTTGATAGAGCAACGCTGCATCTAATTGGCTGTCGGTCTGTAAGTGAACAAGAGAAATGTGTCTTGTATACGTCTCGCCTTTTCGCTAAGTAATCATCATCAAATAAATCATCACGTATCGACTGTATATCATCAGCATGACTAAAATTGTTCTGGCTGTGGTGCAATACCATCATCATCATTATCACTATCCTATACACCTCCCACTGCAGCCACTGATGGGCACAGGCCTTCCTAGATTGGAGAAACACATGTCGAGTCCATAGCACCACCACGCAGTTCGTTAGTGGATAATAACACAATAAAACATTGTAATGAAGGCAATGAGACGGGTCCCGATACTCTTGACATAATTAACGCTTTCTAAATGAACTATGGAGATGAAGCTCTTCAGAAATCACTGAGAATGCTGTTACGTACTACCCCAGGCTAAGTCAAGTATGAAGAATTCATAATTTATTATATTCAATCACTTGGTGAGGAGCTCGGTGGCAAGTGGAGCTCGTTGGCGTAGAGGTTCATGCTGTCTGGTTTCGATAACGAAAACCAAGTAACTTTCGCCGTGGTCGATTCCAGATGGGTCAATCAAAAATGTGTTATCTTGAGCTCCACCGTGCTTCATCTTAAGCCGTTGGTCCTGTTGTTACTGCAACCGCCCAACAAGCCGCATTGGGCCAGCATAGTGGTGTTATGGCCCAAACTCCTCATGTGTTTCTCCCATGCAGGAATACCAGAGGGCCTAGATAAGATGCCATTTGACAATCGCTATCGCTATCGCTAAATGAAAAATTTATGGGATTTGAAATTTATCGAAAGTCGTTCGATGTCTTACGTCAAATCGCTAGTCAAAAAATACGTCAGGTCGCTCCGTTCCCTATAATATGGTTGAGCGGAGCGATGGCTGGCACATGCGTCATACTTGTGAACAGGTGCCACTAGTGGAAATGGTCATCTCTAAGCTTCCTTGATTTTGTAATAATTTACCTACATATTCATCATTAGTATCATTTTTGAGGAATTTTTGAGGTATATGGCATTATAGGATATTATAATTATATAAAACAATACAATTATTATTGACTACATGCAACTTAGAGCAACAAAAAAAAAATTAAATTTTAATTATTATTTTTTGTTGCTCTAAGTTGCATGTAGTCTTCACCTATAACTGTAATGACATTAAGCTGAAACCAAATTGTAATTATGTCTAAATTATATAACTTTGTTTGATGTTTATTATGTTGGTGTTCAAATAAATAAATAAGTAATGACGTGGTCAGACAAGTGTTTAAAATTAATTAAAGATGTTTGGCTTTATTAGGTCTTTGTATATTAATTGTTGACCTTTGTGTATTGTAATACCTATATTGTGATGATGCATTGTCGGACAGCCTTTAAATACAGTAAATATTCTTGTCATTAGGTACTTAATGGTACGTTAATATACATTTTTTTATACTCTGTACGACACTGCACTGCTAAATACTTTACTGTGTAATTAAACATTGTAACTTAATAATTGAAAAGATTGACTACACGACTTTGTTGCCGGAATCTTCTCGGTAGTTCAACTTTTGGAACCGGTGTAAATTCAGACAGACTGACAGATAGACTGACAGACAGACTGACTGACAGACAGACTGACTGCCAGACAGACAGACTAACTGACGGACAGACCGATAGACAGACATTATAACATTCTTAGCTTACGTAGCTCCAGATAAGACAGAGAGACAAACATTATGAAATTGTTAGTTAGTTAATATTATTTTTATGTGATAGACACAAGGGTTTTTTGTTGACGATTCGAAAGTGCTTCTTGGGGGGCCTAATTGAATAAAGATATTAGATAGGCCTAATAGATATAGCGATTATCGAATGGCATCTTGTCTAGGTTCTCTGCCCCCTTATTCAGAAACTGTAGGATCGCGGATTCGATTCGCAAAATCACATGCCGTCTCGCTTTGACGCACCGTGATAAAAAGTAGCAGGTATAGAGTTTCCTAAATTCGAATCTTTTCCGACAGTTGAGCTGGGCTGTGCGCAACATTGACACGTATATAGGCTAGTGATGAAGATCAGTCGCTCAGTATACTTACAAGGTGGTGCTCTGATGGGCAGGTGCTGGCAGTAGGGGGGCAGGCAGGGTGGCTGCGGCAGCCCGCCCAGCAGTGGACCAACCATCCTGTGCACATCTGATGACAACGATTTTTTTTTATACACTCACACCATGGACCAAATAAAATCTCACACCTATTATCTTGCCCAAAGTAAGCATCATTAAGAGCTTGTGTTATGGATACTAGATAACGGAGAAATAATGATAATAATATGTATATAAATATTAGAAATATACTAAATAAACATACAAACATTTGTTCCTACCGGGATTCGAACCCGGGACCTCTTGACCGAGTAGCCTGGGGTAGAGACACTCGGCCAGGCGATCGTCAATTCAACAAACATTAGTTTAAAATCGCTGCCTTTTTAAGGTTTTTTTTTATATTACTAGATGACAAGCAAGCTGACGGCGCACCTGGTGGTAAGTGACCCCATTAACAAGGAATAAATCACTTAGTCATTGCAGGTACCACCGCCTTTCTTATTTCAGCCGTGAAACAGTTCGCTGTGTTTCGGATTGAAGGGAAAGGTAGCCAGTGTAACTACTGGGCATGGAACGCCTTTCACTATAGGCTTCAGAACGACAACGCACCTGCAATATCAAGTGATTTTTCCTTGTTATTGTAGGTGTCTATAGGTGGCGGTAACCGCTTACCACCAGGTGGGCCGTCAGTTGGTTGGTCATCAGTTGTATAAAAAAAAAAAAAAAGGTGCCTTGACATCTTGAGGCCCAGTTATTACACTAGTTACCTTCACTGTCATCGCTTTCTACCCTTTTTTTAACGTTTATTTAGCAACGCCTATCTCACCACTCATTAAGGTTAACACCTCTATATGTAAAGTGATCCGAAAGAATACTTTACCTTAACTGGAAGTTTAAAAATGCTTGTAAAAGTATTCTTTCGTAATTTCAATCTTTCGTAAAGTTAATAAATAAATAAGAAATGAGGGATTGCTAGACGCATTTATATGTACAGACGACAGTACATCGAGAGTAACAGTTGCACTACGAAAACCGCCTTTATTATGAACGGCGTAAGGGCGGTCTTAAGGTCAAACTGTTACGTTTGATGTGCTGCCTAATGTACATAATTATGCAGGTTGGATTTTTGAGACAGGACAGTAAGGGCATATAAGTTAAAGTAACAGGAGATCGGTCGTAGGAGACCATTCATTTTAAAGATACTCTGAACTGCATTCACAGCTTTTTTTAAAAAAAATACAATCAGCGAAAAATATGCTAAAATACGAAAAAAAAATCTGCCTATCGATCCTATTTAATGTGTAAAAGACTATGGGACCTTTTAGAGCGCCTACACACTAGCGTTTGTCCACCGTCGAACGTTCGATGATGAACGTATGCGCAGCGCAGACGCCGCGACAACGTGACGCACGCGACGCGTTGTCGCGACGTCTCTGCTGGGGCTAGGGATGATCGATATTCATCGATGTTTAATAAACATCGATGTTCAACTGGAAAACATCGATGTTTTTACATCGATGGGTTGTCTTCGATATTATCGACACATCGATGTTTTAAGAATAAAATATCAAAACGTCAACTAGGTACTAGCTTCAACTAAATGTTGGATAGTCATTATCAGATCACTATCAAGTTCAACTATTTTCCACTAGATGACACTGAAAAAACCTATCAAACTTAATTTTTTCACAGAGTGTGCCTAAAAAAAGTGTAATTAATATACTAAATATAATTTACTTAATTTTTTTCGTAAACTTTTGTGATTGCAATAATAATAATAAACACATTTCATAAATATAATAGACAGTTTGATTTGTTACCGAAAAACATCGATGTTTTAGAAGTATCGATGTATTTCAATTGATATTTATCGTACATCGATACTTTTGATTCGATGTTAACATCGATGTCAACATCGATGTTTTTCTAACATCGATCATCCCTAGCTGGGGCACATGAGTACGCGGCGCCAGCGTCGCAGGTGCGCGACGCATGCGCGGCGTTTCTTTACGTAAACGAAATTGTGTGACGTCTGCGCCGCGTTAGCGCAGCGTTGAATTAACTGAAGATGAATCACTGCGACAACGCGCCAACTGCGCTGCGCATACGTCCATCGAACGCCTACGCTGGACAAACGCTAGTGTGTAGGCGCTCTTAAGGTATGAGTACTAGAAATGACAGAAATCGCCAAAAACTTTTCTTATACATATTGTAAAACTATGTAGGTAAGTGTTTTCACAAATAAATGATTACTTACTTTCTTACTTTTTTTTTTTTATCCAACTAGATGACAAACAAGCTGACGGCCCACCTGATGGTAAGCGGCTACCGCCGCCTATAGACACCTGCAATAACAAGGAAAAATCACTTGATATTGCAGGTGCGTTGTCATCCTGAGGCCTAAGATAAAATGCCGTCCATGCCCAGTAATTACACTGGCTACCTTTCCCTTCAATCCGAAACACAGCGAACTGTTTCACGGCTGAAATAAGAAAGGCGGTGGTACCTACCCAGACGACCCTACATACGGGTCTACCACCTAGTAAGTAGTTACTTACGGAAAAACGATTAACTCGAAACACTTTTCATTGCCAAACGATGCATTTCTTAATTTATTCAAAAGACACAACACCGGCTTCACACGCCGGCATAATGATCTTACATCTTTTTCTTTTTGAACAAAAAAATCATTTGAACATGTAACTGTGTATATTTCAACACATTTCAATATTTGATATTTGTGCGCTTATAACGCCTAATTTTTTGTAGCAATTACAATTAAGAAAAAAAACGATGAAAAACGATAAATGTTGCTATGAAAACGTTAAAAAAGGGTAGAAAGCAATAAATAAATTGGTAGGTTACACCATGGAATAATAGACATATATCATCCTTGGTTACACCTAGTGCTCCGGTGGCGTAGTAATCGCGTCTGGCCGGACCCCAGAAGACGCGGGTTCAATTCCCGCCTGGAATATAATAATTTTATCGTTTCCTTTCTTTATTTGTAATTGTTACAACAATATATTTTTAAACACAAAAGCAAAAATAGGTGATTTAATTGCTCAAAGAATATTTCTAGACTCTATAAATAGTTGACTTTCATGTCCTGAACCGATTTTGATTTGATTAGCAGATGACAGAGATAGTTTCGCATTTATAATTATGTATTAGATTTTATAATATGATTTACTTAAATATTAATTGAAATACTTAAGTGGGTACAAGGTTATAGAGGCTACTCATTTCTTGGCCCTCAACTTGCACGATACCTTGGGTAGTTGGGTACTAGTCTAAGTAGTATTAAAGATATTCTTCATTTTCTTTTTTCCTTTTTTTTCTTCTTTTTTTTCTCTTTTTTTCTCTTTTCTTTTTTTCCTTTCTTTTTTTTCTTTTTCTTTTTTTTCTCCTAATTCTTTTTTCATTGTTTTTTTTTTATCTAGTTTTGTTATATTTTAATTGCAAAGTATTAAAGATATTTATATTTTTTAATCAACATAGTATTTTTGTATGCACACACAACATCGATTTTTTTATACACTCCCACCTATTATCTTTACACGGGGAAAATATTAAGTACCTATACAGGGTGGTGCCGTCAATGCGACAATAAATTAAAATATGGGCTATAATAAGTCATAGCGAAATGGTGCCACTTTCAAAAACATCGTATTCCTTCGATAATTTCATGACATTTCTATGACATAATGCATCCTATTTCATACAAATGTCATAAAATTATCAAATGAATAAGATGTTTTTGAACGTGGCAAACCATTTCAATGAACTAATATAGCCCATGTTTTAATTAATTTCGCATTGACAGCACCACCCTGTATAAATATTAGATGTATACTTAATAAACATATGCATCCATGACTCGTGAACGTGCTAGTACTCATCATACAAACATTTGCTCCTACCGGGAATCAAACCCGGGACCCCTGACCGACCCCGCCATTCGTTAAATTAGTCGCGTCGTCTTTCACCGTTATCACAAACAGTGAATCCAGTCGCCCCGTAATAATTAGGGTACGCAGGTGTCCCGGAGTCCCGAGGGTCATGGCCATGAATAAATGATGGCCGATGGTCGATCGACGTCCGACTAAACTGTGGGCAAACTGGGTAATTGGTATCAAATATTTGCTTGCGAGTAACCACTTTGAGGCGAGGGATGGACCACGTGTTTATTTGAATTCACTTGCTTTATTTGTTTTTAGCCCCAGACGAAAAAAGAAGGGTGTTATAAGTTTGACGCATCTGTCTGTGTATCTGTACGTCCGCCGGTGGCATCGCAGCTCCTAAACGAATGGACCGATTTTGATGCAGTTTTTTCGTTTAAAGCGAACGTTATCTGGGTGGTTCTTAGCTATAATTTATGAAGATCAGCCCGCCTAGCATGACCACCGAAACGCTTTATGATACGATATGATAAAGCTATTTATCGCTTTAAACTGTCAAAAATCATTGGATAAAACCGCCATCTTGAAATTTTATCGAAACTGCGAACTTGTATTGTATATATACTGTTCGCATTTTTGACAGTTTGAAGCGACAAATAGCTTTATCATATCGCGTTTCGGTGGTCATGCTAGGCGGGCAATTCAGGAGTTTGATGACTATCAGCTCATATCCTACATAGCGAAAGGTTTTACTAACTTTCACCGATCCGATTTATTTGAAATTCGGTTTATTGATAAATGAGTGGTTTTTCCAAGACATGCTTACCATATGCTGATCCTGCGCCATCAAACAGCACATGTAGCGTGTTTGGGCTTGTAAGATAGTCTTAATGAGATGATGTTAGATAGATGATTATGACGCCGGAGGTTACTTTAATTATTTTTTTTAGATTACTGGAAAAATAAACCTGATGAAAATTCGCCGTACTGATTTCCTCTGACTGACTGATTTCTCTTATTTCTTTTACGAGCATGCAGTCCGATTGTGGAATTCTATGTTATAGTGTGTTACGAGAGCCCGGACACTGGAATCCTTTAAGAACTAAGCCAAATGTCATTGGGCCCAATTCTGGAGAACACATGCTAAGTTTAAATTTAAGTTCAGTCTATCTCGTTTTCTCAATATGAATACGAAAAGGATCGGGTCCGGCCGTTATGGTCCCAGTTCGGTTTGCCCCCGGCCGGTATGCACCCACATTGAAAAAGTTGTTATTCCGGTATGCACCCAGCCCCGTTGGCCCCATTTTAAAACTTTAGCTTTTTGGACTAGACTCTTGAGCAAATACTGTTGAAAACAAAAGTGTTTTAACTACTATTACTGTACTAAAAATGATGATGATGATGATTCAATTTTCGACCTTATTGAACGTGTTAAAATGCAGTGTTTAGGAGGCACCTCCGTACATGCCGTCTAAAATTGTCTATGGTTCTTACTGGTTGAAATCTTTCTGAATTTAGGTGACAGCTCTAAACGAATTCTTGCCATCTTTTTCTTATTACATATTGCGAGAAAGAGATATACTGTACTTAAATTTAAACTTAGAGTGTGCCACCAGAATTAGGCCCATTATCTGCATTGCTATCCTTGGCTGCTATTAGTATGACTTCCAGGAAACGGGGATTTCAACCTATATACGTCCCACCGCTAGGCACAGACCTTCTTAGATGGGAAAACACATGAGGAGCTTGGGCCATAAAACCACCACCCTGGCCCAATGCGGGTTGGTGGTTAACCCACAGCGAAGGATCGACCACGGCAAAAGTTGCTTTGATTTCGAATAGAAACAAGAGCGCTCAAACAATTACGCTACCGATTCTCCTCCTCCTCGCTATTTTACTATCTTGTATTATTGCAGAGGTCGGAATTAGGTAGTTATATGTACTTACACTGATTTCATACAGCGAAAGAATAAAGTGGATTTGCTTCAAATCCCGAAATAAATTTTATAGAGTCTCGGTAGTTCAACTTTTGGAACCGGTGTAAATTCAGACATGACAGACAGACAGAGACTATGACGTTGTTAGTAAATATTTTTTTTGTGATAGTTGTAAAAATGTGTTTTTTTTTTGACGATTTAAAAGTGCTTCTTTGTGGCCTATTTAAATAAAATATTTTTTCTTTCTTTCTTTCTTTCAGAGCAGGAGCAGAAAAGACCCATGTTTTATAAAAATAAAAAAGTTATTTACTTTTACACAAATAAAACCACTGCACGCGCGACGTTGCAAAATTTGAAATCCCGGCAAGATTCATATTAATATCAGCATTTCGATGCAAGTACATAAATGACTCTATCTAATTCCGACATTTGATTATTCCCCACCGATGTATAACTTGTATGTTACCTATAACTATGCTATTTATTTCTAGTGTTCTGTAACTTCAGTTTTTCTAACTTCTTTTATTGAATCAACGTATAAATTAACAGTAATACTCTAAGAGTTGGATGTCGCCATCAAACTGCACAACTTTCTCTAATTGACCAACGTCAAAATCGCAAAAAAATTTTGGTCGACTAGTATTGACATTTTGTGACGCTCTTTTCCTGCAAGTTGCCCGACAGAGATTAGTGCTTAGCAATAAGGCTGCCATTTTATTTTGTAGTGGTCTGTTATAATGTGTCCTTGATCTTAGTGCAATAGAGTGTATTCGATATTAGCCAGGATTGAAACGGACGGCTTGTTAACACAATTCCATAGAGTAGGTGAGAACAATCATCTTTTGCTATCACGGTGTTCTCGGCTTCCTTAGAAATTACCACGATTCACCAAACTCTTTCCTACGTTAAAAAATCCTATCGCACTAATATTTATAGACGCGAAAGTTTGTACGTATGGATCGGTGTATATTTGTTACTCTTTCACGCTATAGCTACTGTATGAATTTTAATGTAAGTTTACATAAATATAGCTCATTCATGCATTAGAATAATCTAAAGGCTAGGTACTGTTAGTACTTAGATATTTCATTATGTTTGCGAATCGTGCTAGTTTATCTGTTAGCTTTTGCCCCCGGCTCCAAAAAGTATCCTATATTCTTCCTAGGGTCTCAAACTAACTCCATGCCAAATTTCATCCAAATCGGTTCCGTGGTTTAGGACAGCGCAACAAACAAACAAATTCACTCTCGTATTTATAATAGTTATTAGTTAGGTCAAAGCTTTAAGTCACCCTGTTTTAGGATATTATGCTAACTTTTAACCTTCACAATATTGAAAATATAACATTTTCTACACACTTCTCATTTTTAAGTAATAAAAATAAATAAGCGATCTTTTATTTACCTAACGCCAGTTTGTAAAGGTCTGAGTCACAGCTAGATTAATTCTAAGCACGTATCGTACCACTGCCACTTATTATACCACGGCAACATCGATATATTTCCCGCCGTAGTTGACATAGAGAATTTTCGTAACTTTTTTATTCAAATATTGCATCATCATTACTGGTAACACCTGCCGCGTGGGAAGCCGCACCTGGTGGTCCGCGATGTTCGCGCCTGTGACCCTTTGAGGATATCTACTACTATTGGTTTGATGAATATTTTTCTGTATGGCTATTATTTTATTAGAAAAACTAAGGTCGACTATCCTTTACGTCGGTTTGTTGGTACATAACTATGTACCCTGTTTCACAAAAATGTCATCAGTCTATCCGTCTGTCATATATTCACACCGGTCCCAAAAGTTAAGCTACCGAAAAGACTCCGTCAATAAACGTGCGTCGTCACTCTTTTCAAATATTCCCCAGTTTTCGAAAAAAGAAACCAATGGAAAGTCGTGTAATTACGCAAAGGTCTTTCCGGCCCAACGGTCATCGGTTGTACGAGCGATGTGTGTGTCCTGCCCACTGCCACATTTACCTCACTTTACGCCTATGTACGGCGGTATTTTATTCTCCTGTTTTATTCTTATTTATTTAACAATTTATGTACACACAATAAAAAACAACAATGAAACATAAACAAGGACAACAGAGTACAAGGGAACTGCTTATTCCTAAAAGAAATCTCTTCCACTAGCCCTACGACTAGGAGAATGAATAAATAATGGTAGAAATGGTGTGTACTAAAATATAATAATAATAATAATAATATTCATACACTCACACCTATTATCTAGCCCAAAGTAAGCATCATTAAGAGCTTGTAGTATGGATACGAGATAACGGATAAATAATGATAATAATATGTATATAAATATTAGAAATATACTAAATAAACATATAAACATCCATGACTCGTAAACAAATGCTCGTACTCATCATACAAACATTTGATCCTACCGGGATTCGAACCCGGGACCTCTTGACCGAGTAGCCTGGGGTACAGACCACTCGGCCAGCCGGTCGTCAAATAAACATGATGATGATATATTCTTGTTCGGTTACAAAAAATAGCTCCGTAACAGGCGTTCATTTTGACTATTTACCGGCGTATTAAGGCTGTTTACGTTAAATCATCATTTTAAATAAGTTTTGACGTACGCAATTCACCAAAACGAAGAGGTCACGTAACATACTCGAATCTTTGATTCATGTAATCGAAGACTCGATTTAAACTCGCTCGTAGGTAGCGTCCAAATCGCGTGCTAGCAGTGCCCGTGAGTTCTACTGCTAGTAGGGCCCACGGGGGCACAAATTAAGTGCAATTACCCAGTGCCAACCCCGCGGTGCTCCGACCAATTAGGTCATAATTACGACTCGAGTAAGCTACGCTCGTATCAAATGTTCGGATTGGAATTGCTGTGTTTTGCTTGACACGACTCGAAACATTCAATATGGATAATAATATATTTCAGCAGCAGGGATCATAGATCGGGCTCGGAGGACCTCGGTGGCGTAGTGGTTTGAGCGCTCTGGTTTCGATCACGAAAACAAAGCAGCTTTCGCCATGGTCGGTCCCGGGATGGGTCAATCTCAATTTGTTATTTCGAGCTCCTCCGTGCTTCGTCGTGCACGTTAAGCCGCTGGTCCCGGCTGTTACCGCAACCGGCTTTAACCCACCAACCCGCATTGGGCCAGCGTGGAGGTGCTATGGCCCAAGCTCCTCATGTGTTTCTCCAATATAGGATGGCCTGTGCCCAGCAGTGGGAAGTATATAGGCTGGTGATGATGAAGATCATAGATCCTGATCGGCAAATGATTCATGAGCTAGCATTTTCGTCCGATCAATTTGCGTCCGATTTTGTACTTCACCTGCATTGTGACGAACATAAGTTTTTATACCACATTAAAGTTATCTTATCGCACCCGTGAAATGCTTAGGAGATATTTAATAGTTCGTATAAGTATCTGTGGTCTTCATTATCAGTTCCACTGCACCAATGGTGTTTTCCATGTGCAAACGCCCCATAATATTAAAGTGAACACCCAAGTCGTTCTAGACTCGCCTATATCATTAGAACTCTTCAAATTCCTTAAATTCTCCAGGATCCCATCATCGGATACTGATCAGCCCTTACTCGCTAAAAATGACAAGTGTTGTGTAACTTTGGATTGGATGCCTTACCCGTTGATTATACGCCGGCATCCAATCAAATGCCTAGGTCGACAGTTAATTGAACCTACCAATCCTATTATTAATTTCCTGAAAAACATCACAGAGGTCGCCATTTTGAAGAAAACAAAATGTCAATGTCATATCATACTACAATTTAGTTTTTTACGACTTTACGTTGAATAAAGTGGTTTTATTTCTTCAAAGCCATTCACCCAGGGTGCCAGGGTCAAACAATTTTGAAAGACAACAAAAATACTTCAAGCGCATCCAAAACATTCACGGTCTAAAATACAAAATGACAATTGAAGTAAATGTAATGACACTATACATAGTCAACTTTTTAGTGGCGGTATTGTGGCTATGGACTATGCACTTTTGAGCACTTTTATGATTCCTATGAGACTATTTTATATAATTATTTTTTTGCAATAAAATATAAGAGTTTTGTGTTATTTAATGGAAACCATGTTATTTAGTTCATTATTGTCTACAATCTGAAATGGTGCTCATGAGCTGGCCCATCTCCTCTGCCCCCACTGTAATTGAAGCCTGGACCACTATATAGACCACAGAGGCTGTTCATAATATCAGCCCATGATGTCCACTGCTGAACAAAGGCCACCCCCATCGATTTCCAAATGAAACGGTCCTGGGCAGCCTGCATCCTCTCGACCCTGACCAGGTCGTCTGTCCATCTAGTGGGAGGCCGTCCTACTTTGCGCTTTCCAGTACGTGGTCGGCATTCTAGAACTTTAACGCCCCACCGGCCGTCTGCTCTGCGTGCTGTGTGCCCTGCCCACTGCCACTTCAACTTACTAATCCTATGAGCCATGTCAGTGACTTTGGTTCCCTTACAGATGTCCACATTTCTGATTATATCTCGTAGAGAAACACGTAACATAGCTCGTTCCATAGGTCGTTGTACGACTGCGAACTTGCACAGAAGGCCCTTAGTAAGCGACCACGTTTCACAGCCGTTCAGAGGCTGTTCATCGGATAGCAATCGCAAGTGCTACATCGATCCCAGAGTCATTACAAGCATATTGTCGTTCGCCTAACCGCAGGAACGCACCTGGACGTTCCCGTGCCTGATGAGCCCGGGGTAACCCTCCCCGGTAATTATTACAATATCATGTTGCTGCTATTACAAATATTTATTTTGTACTTAGTCGGTAAGGCTAGAGGTCGAAGGTGAAATGCACTTAGGTTGCGTTGCCTAGCCAGTGAATGAAATAGACAACTTCCCCCGAATGGAATTTTACAACAACAATTTTTTTATACAACTAGACGACAAACAAGCTGATGGCCCACCTGGTGGTAAGCGGCTACTGCCGCCTATAGACACCTGCAATAAACAAGGAAACATCACTCGATATTGCAGGTGCGTTGTCATCCTGAGGCCTAAGATGAATTGCCGTCAATGCCCAGTAATTACACGGGCTACCTTTCCCTTCAATCCGAAACACAGCGAACTGTTTCACGGCTGAAATAAGAAAGGCGGCGGTACGTACCCAGACGACCCTACATACGGGCCTACCAGAAAATATTGAGTGATGGTGTGAATATGCAATGATCACATGATTGCCTACTGTCATAACTAGGATACCAAAAACTAGTTTTTTTTATTACTATTACAAATATCATTATAGTTTCTTTAAGAAAATATGTTAAAGCGTTGATTAATATGTAACGTCAAAGATACTCATCCATCAATAAAAACCTTATTTTGAATTTTAAGGGATTGCGAAAAAATATGTACTTAAGCCGCCATTTTGTTGGCGGCCATATTGAATTTGCATTTTTTTCATATTGGTGTATTTCTAGTCCAGCCCTTTGATTTGATACCCATATTGAATACCAATATTTTTCTGAAAATGTTTTATGCAAAAGTTGTCAGATTGATATGTCGTAGTCCGTCTACGCCGTAGTCGCGTAGTAGCGCGCTTCGTAGCAGCGTAGCAACTTTGAAATAGTTTTACTCGTTTTTGAGATAGTTGTGAAAAAATCTTATTATGTGCTCCGCTATTGTAGCGGCGGCCATCTTGCATTTACAATGATACAGAATGTAATAGAGAAGCATGCAAATTGTGTTAACGTTCGTCGGCGAAGCGTTTTATACCGATCATACCGGTATATGGTAGGTAGCTGATTACCATCGGGTGGACGGGCACCATAAGCTTGAGCTAACCCAGAAGGTATATAGGTATATAATTCAGCTTTGAAGGAATTTTGATTATATGCTGTAGGGCCTGGTTAAGTACTCCGTGTGTAGGGCATACCGAATCCCGTAGAGAATTCCTCTCCCTTGACAATCGGACCTGTGAAAGATAGTAAAAGAGTTTTACTATCTTTCACAGGTCCGATTGATTTGAAATTTCGTGTACTATCACTTCGGTGACGTACTAACCTTGAGAAAATCCTATACCATCAAAAAGTCTGCGGAATGCTTAAATTCTTCAGAAACTTACAGCAGATATAGCGTGTTTAGGCTTACAAAAATAGTCTCAATGAGATGGTGTTAGATTTATATATTTTTTAAGTTGGTTAAGGTACTTACCGGGCACAAGTAGGTGATTATAGCTGTTTAACAGCGTCAGGGCAGCCAGCGTGTTGTGCTGCGAGCACGGCTCCATCTCGTACATGTTGGGTACACTTGGTACACTGGGTACACTTGGTACACTTGGTACACTTGGTACACTGGGTACACTGGGTACACTTGACACACTTGGTACACTTTGCTCCATTTTTTTGTCATTGGTTTACTTTTACATTAGGTATGACTTCATTTGGTCTAATTACAGACTTATGTTCGAGCAAGGATATATTTGGTCCATGGTTGTAGGTATAAAATTCTACAGGAATGGGATTTCTTAGACGTCGCGTCGCTTCTTTTTCTTAACCGGGCAACTTTTTTTTAATACAACTAAATGAGAACAAGCTGACGGCCCACCTGGTTGTAAGTGTAATCGACATAGACATTTGTGTCTATGTCGATTACACAATTACAAGGAAAAAATCCAGCCAGATTGCCTAGTAATTCTGGAGAACACACGTTAAATCTAAAATTTCAGTTTAGTTCATCTCTTTCTCTCAATATGAATACAAAAAGGATGGCGGTCATATTATTTGACATTTGAAAGCGTTTAATTTTCGTTTAATTTTTTACCTTATTGTTCGTGGCAAAGAGCAGTGTTTAGGAAGCACCTCCGTACACGTACCCATTTAGCTAACTCTCCATTTTGAAAAATCCCCATTGTCTAGAAGTAAAAGTCTAAATTTGTCTATGGTTTCGTTAAAATGTATCCAAAAATTGACAGCACTCAACAAACTCTTGCTATCTTTTCCTATTACATATTGCGAGAAAGAGATATACCTTACTTAAATTTATATTTAACGTGGGTCTTCAGAATTAGGCCCCGCATATCACTAGGTTTTGGGTCATTTGTAGCGCCTTATATAAAATTCTGTCACTTTGTTAATGCAATAGGGATCTGTTGAATTTGTTTGTTTGTTACGGTACCACGCGTAAACCACTAAACCGATTTAGATGAAATTTAGTATGGAGGTAGGTTATGACCTTGGAAAGGACATGGGATACTTTTGGCAGCAACAACCGACATCCACGCGGGCCTTTGCTAGTCCATACTAATATTATAATTGCGAAAGTGTGTCTTTTGTGTCTGTCTGTCTGTTACCCCTTCACGCTTAAGCCGCTAAACTGATTTAGATAAAAATTTATACAGAGACAGTTAAGTTAGATATAACCTGCTAATTTCTCATCTAATCACTATGGCTAGTGCGTGTTTTCATTCTTATAAACTATGTTCAGCTAGTATCTAAGTTATATTTATGTAAGCAGGTTATACCTAATGCTAATCGCGTCTGGCCGGAAATCAGGAGACGCGGGCTCGAGTCCCGCCTGGAGCATATATTTTTTCATCGTTTTATTTCTTTATTTGTAATGGTTGCAACATCTTTTATGTCAATTCGAAGCCAGCAAGCAGCAACTCATAATCAAAGAGGCACTTTTAATACCTGATTTTGATAAGGAATTTTAAAAAGGTTTTTGAAGAAAATCACAGAAAAACAAATAAAGCAGCCCATTCACAACCGACACCTCACTAAACGTTACACTAACTGTCTGACTTTATGTAATTTTCACGGCGCACGTGATTGGTTGCCGCGTAATTGTTAGGTAATTTCCCGGGCGCTGATTGGCTGCGCGCGCTCCGCCTCCGAGTTTTCCGAGCGTTAGACTCGCCTTATGACATCGGCTGTAACAATGCATGGTGAATAGTTAATGAAGTGTCATTACCGAACGTGGAATTAGTTTGGGTTCTTTTTTAGGTCAGTTTTTTGAATATTTTATTTTACAATAAAAAATACATTTATTTTACTAGACACTGGTTATAGACCGTAACACCATAGCCTTCTGCAATAAAAAGAGAAAATCACTTGATATTGCAGGCGCGTTGTCATCCCGAGGCCTGACATGAAATGCCGTCCATGCCCAGTAATCACACTTTCCTTTCCCTACAATTTCCCTTCACCTACCTACCTTTCCCTTGAAACCGAAATGTTGGCGACACCAGCGTTCCGCCGACGAGCACGACGTGAGCCGGAACTAATTAGTTGTTTATTTTTATATCTTTATGTAAAAATGAATGAAATATTGAATGAAGTCATTGCGATGCAATGTAAACGTATGTCGTATATCCAATACAGCGACAATCATACACGGCCATGAGATCGACGTAGAGATTAGTGAATACGCTTTCGCGCAGCGCCCCTGCTCAAACGTCAAAATCAATGGGAGCTATTCGTCTTGTCAGACGTCAAGCTCGATGTCGAATATTTCTGTTTGTGAATCACACTGCTGTATTACCTACACATTATTAGAATATAATAAATACACAAATGCACTAATATTAATATCATAATTTAATTTAATACAATATTACATTACTTATATATCTATTTTTTATTTTTTTTATTTTTTTAGTGCATATGAAATTAAAATAAGAAAAATCAATTAATACCTCATATATAATTTCGTTTAAGTACCTTTTAAATCTAAATATATTGTTAATAATGTTGTAATTTCATATAGTTTTAGGAAATTTATTGTCTTTTTGTTGCTATACTCGAAAAGGGTAATTAAGTTGTAAGTGCTGTAATAACAATAATATCTTAAGATCTTGTAACACTTAATTTGCAATAAATATTTGAGTTTGAGTTTGAGTTTATTAGAAAGGAGTTGTCCCAAGCATGTATGGAGAATTGGAGACACGGCCAGGAAAATTTTTAGAACAGTTTTCAATTGCCCATATTCTTTGTATTTACTTTGTTTCGTGGTACAAAACAAGATTTTTTATAGAAAAAACTGCAATACAACAAAATACTCATCACGGCGCCTTTGCTTAGTAAACTTCTATGTCGCCCGTTTTATTGCCATATTGGTTAGGTAATGGTGAAGTGGACGAATAATTTTGAATTTTGTACAAGTGAATTACACATGAAAACGAATTGTTAGTATTTTTCCCGGATTCAGGAGATTTTTCCTGATTATTTGAGATAGTGTACCTACATGTATATACATGACCGGATGTAAAACAACTTCTAGTGTACGTTAATAGTTATCATGAGATTTTAGCTATCCTTCGGTGGATTCTCCCACGAGCTTGTTTTTAATTTAGTCAGACCTGGTTTCTTGGGATTCGACAGAAGGTTTCTCGTCGAATCTGTTGTCCCTGAGTCCTAACGCTAGGCAACTCATCTGCCTTTTCATTCACAGTCGATGTAGCAATACTTAACCATTTACTGGGCATGGACGGCCTCGGGAAAGACAACGCTCCTGCAATACCAAGTGATTTTTCCTTGTTATTGTAGTATCTATAGAAAACGGTTGCCAGTTACCAACAGGTGGGCCTTCTGCTTGCTCATCATCTAGTTGTATAAAAAAAGGTGTACAAAACTATCAAAATAAATTTTAATATCAGTGTTTACTAATGGTGTCCTTAAAAAGAACCTATTAGATCAAATATGGCGACGGTGGCGTTATAATTGCTGCTTACAGCGATGCCGAAGGATCACGTTATGAGCGATGAAACAGCACAGGGAATGGTGTGGAGTAGAAATGGTTTCACAACTTTTTAACACATTCACTGCCACGGACTTAGTAGAAAAATCCAGACTGGTGCCACACTATTATCTTTCGCGAGCGCGGCTCTCTCGCTGAGAGGTATTAACCGGTATATCAAAACTAATGCAAGTTTTTACTAGTTCAAATTCATGCGTATAACGACGTACGAAACGTCGCACGTTTACCAGAGGTATCAGCAAGTAATAAACCAAATAAAATATTGGCGACGGATCGACACTCGGATCCGAGTGTGCGGCACCAGCGGTAGCGCATACCTCCACTCGGATCCGAGTGTTCGGCAGTAAATGTGTTAAAGGAGAGGACCACAAATGTATGAAGCCAGGGCTTAAAATAATTTTAATTTTGAACAGCAATCCTATTTAAGTAGGGTGAGTAGGTATAATTATTTAGAATATTAAGTGAAATTCCAAATTTTTTATAGCCCCCCGTTAATTTTTAAGACAAACATGAAAATGCCATACTATAATTACTTTTTGCGTATTGTTATTGCATTAATATAACAACCACTACTCTTTACTTATAAAATAGAGAGCTGGATCTAAAACTATGGTAAAATCTTAAAATATTTACAGCAATAGGTGCATTTGAGATGTTTCACGACTTGAAAAACAAAGGAAAAAGCAAATCGACGTTTAGTTTCTGCTGGAACATTATTTACATTTTTAGATAACGGGCGATTTAAAAAAATCTGATTAATTAAAATCAAGTAGCTTATTAAATTACCTTTTTAAAGAGGTATATTACATTGCTGTTCAAAATTATTCAGAATAAAAGCCCAAAAAAGGCCGTGTCCTTTATCATTTATCAAACAAGCCTACTGTGCATAACGGTATGAGGGTTACTCACGCATTTCGTTACAAAGAGATTTTCGGGCAACAGTTTCACTTAGCCCTATTTCTGGTTATGCGTTTGTGCATCTGTGTACCCTGCTTTGACAAAGCAGTTACCACTGTGGGCCTGTAGACACATTTCAATTCTAAATTTAAGTACAGTATATCTCTTTCTCGCAATATGTCATAGGAAAAAGATAGCAAGAATCTGTTTAGAGCTGTCACTTAAATTTAGATAGATTTCATAGAAACCATAGTCAATTTTAGACGGCATGTACGGAGGTGCTTCCTAAACACTGCATTTTAACAGTTGAATAAGGTAGAAAATTGAACGCACGTTTCTAAATGTGAAATTATATGACAGGCATCCTTTTCGTATTTATTTTGAGAGAAAGAGATGCACTGTACTTAAATTTAGACTTAGCATATGTTCTCCAGAATAAGGGCCTGTATGACATCATACGGAGCACTTTGTGACTGTTATGACGCCACTACACTCCGGGCAGTTGGACTCAGATGACGAGGTGGGGAGTCGTCTCATAGCCTCACGGAACCAGCTCGCTGGCGAAAGTTCTACGCCTGCAGCCGATTTTTGGTTTACGAATGGGGTCCGCCGAGGGATCTTAACAGGACCATTCTTCCTTCCCATTTTCAGTCTCAGAGAATATGTGGAAAGCTTTCCTGGCGTTCTCCTCGCCTTAACTATTGCTGGCAAAGTGAGACCGGTAGTGGTATTACTATCTATACGTATTACTTTATTTTTTCTTCTAACTAACGCATAATTCACTAGATGCTAGGCCCGTAGGGTCTTCTGGGTAAGGCTAGGTACCACCGCCTTTCTTATTTCAGCCGTAAAGCATCTTGCTGTATTTCGGATTGAAAGGTAAGGTAGCCAGTGTAATTTACTGGGCATGCAAGGCATTTCACATTAGGCCTCAGGATGCCAACGCACCTGCAATACAAAGTGATGTTTTCCTTGTTATTGCAGGTGTCTTTTGGCGACGGTTACCACTTACCACCGGGTTGGCCGTCAGCTTGTTCGTCATCTAGTTGTAAAAAAAGATTTCTGGCTGGTTTACGAGGAGGTGGCGAGATGAAACGAACACCAAGGTTTAAGGTGGTACAGGAACGAAAAAAGTGGAAAGCTTTGGGAGAGACCATTGCCCAGCAGTGGAATGCATTACAGTTTTTGACACTGTAAATTTTCTATTTCCGGAAACTTATTAAGACTAAATGTGTTTTATTATTGTAGCTTATCTTTAAATCGTTATTGAAATGCTGTTTGTTTTTCATGAAGAAATGAATGACGGCATAGACTCCATTTCATCTTAGGCCTCAGGATGACAACGCACCTGCAATGCAATATCAAGTAATTTTTCCTTGTCATTGCAGGTGTCTATAGGTGGCGGTAACCGCTTACCACCAGGTGGGCCGTCAGCTTGTTTGTCATCTAGTTGTATATAAAAAAATAAAAATTATTAAAATATCTCAAATAAATATTTTTATATTTTCATTTTATCACTAAATCTCTACGGCATCTCCTATTCCCCAAGCTGTCTGTTTCACATTGCCACACATAATAACCTCCAAACTACGTGTATACTGTGGCTACTTCACTCTGATCGCTTGTGCCGAGCTTTTTTGTAAAACCCATATTAATGCACAAACTGGGATTTATTAATCCATAAAATATTTTAAATGCAAAAGTGGCTGTATCTGTATTTCTGCCTGTTACGTTTTCACACCTAAGCCGCTGAAAAGATTTAGGTAAAAGAGATTTTCAAAAATACATGGAGACCCGGCCACGTCTATGTATACACTATAGTATAGTGTTTTAGTATAGTGACTATACTAAAACATAGGTAAAAATATGCGGAACAGTGTTCAATTGTCCATTTTCTTTTTATTTGTTATGTTGCGTGGCACATAGCAAGAATTTTTGTAGACGATACTACTTTTTCTTCTTCTTTTAATAATGGCAATGTGTTTATCTTGACGAAACTGCAACAAAGCCAAATATTCATCATGGTGCGTGTGTCATTTTGATGACGTTTAGTTGACGTCGACGAATGTCGCCCGCCATATTGCGAATAACGGTGAAATCAATGAAAAAAACTACTTTTGTACAAAAAAAATAATGCATGAAAACGATAATAATTCGTTTTCATGCAATTCATGGAAACAGGAGCTTTTTTATGATTTTTTGAGATAATGTACCTATACCTGGCCGGATATAAACATCTCCTTCATTTGTTGAGGAAGGATTGAATTCTATAGATTGTCAATTTGTTACACAGCGATATATTTTTGCCGAGATTTATTCTTGTGATATTTTAGCGGTCACAAAAAAGTCTAGACTTAAAGTAAGCAAACTTAGAAAGAACTTATTAAAAAAAAATGAATTCAAATTCCCTCTTGCCCTTCCTACTCAGTAGCACGCGCGCCGGTCTTCGGAGTCATCAATTCACTCTCTCCACCTCAACATCACGCACAAAGAAGTTTAGTAACTTGTTTCATTGTCGGTCTTCGAAAACTTGGAATTCTTTGCCAGCACACGTGTTCCCTCCTTTCTATAACATGGATGCCTTCAAAAGAGGCGTGAAGAGGCATCTTATAGGCCGGCAAGGTGGAGGCGGCTAGAACAGTGTGTTACAAGCTGCACTGGCTGTCTTCGCATATGGACTCTTCTTACCGCTTCACATCAGGTGGTGTTCATTTGCCGTGCTTTGTATGAAAAAAATATAGTCGTTTGGTTGTGGCATTTGATATTACAGAATATTATGTTCTATTAACTGTGTGAGATTTTTGAAAATGAACTCTTTGTACAAGATATTGCTATTGAAAATGCGTTATGATGGCTTTTAGTATACAGGGTGGTTTCCATGAAATAATGCAGCCAATGTTATATTATTTCATACAAACATTTTATTAAATTTGACTAACTTCTGCGTCTCAGTTTTTTTTCTTTACATACAATGAAATATCGCTTTATGAAATTGCGTCGATCCGCATCAAATTTTTTTTTTAAATAATTCATTTCTATGGACTACTCACGCTTGACCAAAAAAAATACTATGTTAAAAAAATTCTCACAAAAAAAAATGCCGTTAAGGCCGTTACCCTGTATCTTCTATGGTTTTAGATTTCCCCGTACTGTCCCAGTTAAAAAAACACACTGTATAGCCCATGTTTAAATTTATTGTCGTATTGACAGCACCATCCTGTATTTATGAGATAATTGAGTTCAAACGGTTGCAGATAAACCACGAAAACCATTTAATATTTTTTTACCACTTGATCCTGCAATCATGAAAACACCAAACCGAGATTCAAGTGACGAATATTAAGTAGCCGCCCTATACCACTAGTGATGGGAACGCGCGCGTTGTGCCCGCAATTAACCCCTTCGCCCCGCGTTTTACATAAAGCACGTTACCGAGGCCACGGGGCCGTTTAATACCGTGTTACCGCGAGACCCGCATCAAACATGCATGCGCGCGACACAACAACTGTACAAATGCCTTATAGTTACGAATTAGCTAGGAAAAATAACATCAATCAGAATAAAATGTTTAAACTAAAGAATTTAATCTCATAAAGACATTACCTTGTCAATGACATGAGAACATAAGTAATTAACAGATTGAAAACTGTTCGTGGTCACAAAAGCAAAATAAGCTATTTTGTTTGTTTAAGTTACAAATTAATCATGTAACAATTCATAATTTAAATTACATTTGAATAGTTATACTGGTCTCTTTTTATAATAATATTTTTTTTAGTTATTTGATAATTGTTTTTATAATTTATAGTAGAACAATAAATATAAAAAATAAAAGTGTAGTCTTAATTTTTGGTTTTAACATTATTATAAATGTTTGAAAAATTACTTAGTAATTAATTCCTGCCTCAGGACGTGAAATGTTTCTAGTTTTATTATATTTTAATTACTAAATAAAAGTGTAGGTTAAAAAATCTACAGAAAGAAAGTACCTACATACGTACTTAGGTTAAATTAAGTTTAAGTTTCTTCTTAAAAAACGTTAAACGAGTCTTCGCTTTAAGTTAGAACAATAATGCTTTAGTTATTGTTCTGAGATATATTACGAGTAGGTACATTCATTTATGTCATTTGTTTTACGATTTGGTGGCAAATTGAAAATTGTCTGTGTCACGTCAGCATGAATTTAACGCGAGATCATGCAATGATTTTTGACTTTCGATGTCATTTAATTCCACAAGAAACTTATGATAGACTTCGATTGGCCATTCACGGTGAAGCCCCATCTCCTGCCACTGTTTACCATTTGTATAATGAGTTTAAGCGTGGTCGCACTAATCTTATCAATGATCTGCGTGAAGGACGGCCTTCTACTGCGACGACTGAAGATAACATCAGTATTTTGCGGCGTTTGATAGGGACTGACAAAACAGTGACCTATCAGCAGATTCAGACAAGCTTGGGCATCGGTATGAGTCAAGTGCACAAAATCCTCTATGAACAGTAAGGGGTTAGGAAGCTTTATGCCTGGTGGGTACCTCATAATTTCATTGAGGCGCAAAAACTCCGTCGTGTTCATTCAAAGATTTAACGGAGGCGACTCAAATGCTGTGTTCGACATACTTACGGGTGACGAAAGCTGGATTTACTGTTATGATCCTGAAACCAAAAGACAGTCTGCTCAGTGGGTGTTTCCTTCCGAGGAGTCGCCAACTAAAATGAAGAGAGGACGGAGCGTGGAAAAAAGATGGCGGCCTCGTTCTTCGGAAGGACACGTCATTACGCGACAGTTGTTAAAGAGGATCGAAAAACAGTTACTGCAGAGTGGTACACCAACTATTGGTGCCACTGGTCTTGGAAAAGGTTCGGGAGAAACGACCTCGCATTATGATCTCATTCATCACCACAACGCTTCGTCGCACACCGCCAGGCGAACGATCTACTATTCGGTGACGTCAGAGGTAGAATTACCGGGTCACCCGCCGTATAGCCCCATCGCATCTTGCGATTTTTATATATTCCCGAAAATAATAATAATAATAATATTCTTAAACTCACATCTAGGTATTATCTAGCCCAAAGTGAGCATCATTAAGAGCTTGTGTTATGGATACTAGATTAGTTTTTCTAAAAGAAAAACTTCAAGGAAAACGTTTTATGGACGCCGAGGAAGTAGGGGGTGCGATTCAAAAGGCCGTCGAAGACGCGTTGCCTTTTAATCACCCTTACAATGCAAATAGGGAAGTCATAGAGGAAACTAATTATGAGGAAATTAGAACTTTTTTATACTCCCAATTTGTTTTTGAATTTAGAATAAAAAAGGGACGCGTAAATGTAGACTATATAAGAGAATATAACACCCCCAGAACAATACCGCTTTATAAAGATTAATGATATACCACATTTATAGAATACATACATTCTCTTTGGCGGTGGACACCGTATGTTAAATCCCTGTCAATCATTATCTGTCATTCTGTCAATGATTTTTCTAATTTAATTGTAATGTGATTTATTTTTAATGGGACTTTTCAAGTTTTCACCAACACTATAAATTGTATTAAGTACAATGAAAAGATTTACAAAATTCTCATTTTGTTTATGTCGGAATAAGAGATGTAAGTATTATAAAATGTTGATTGCTCAGCAAAATGTTCAAGTGCAATGCTCAATGCAAGTGCTAGCGATGCAACGTGCGACTAAGTGCTGGCGACACAATATTGTCTCGGCAACCACTGCGCGTTCACGTCGACAACCTGAGCGGCCGACATCGCGCAGTGGTTGCCGATACGCAAGATACATAGGACGCGCGCGCGGTGATGTCATAGCTTTACCATTAAGCCTAACAGGGTGTTGAACCTTATGAATACCCTTATGGGTGTTCTGAATGGGGATCTAACAATATTATTGAGTTTAATGCTAAGAAAACACAGGTGTGCGCGTTCACAGCCAAAACGTCGCCGTTCCTTCCTCTTCCCTCTCTTCACCGCTCTTTCGGCACACGGTTCCATTAACTTGCTCGGTATAGAGATATGCTGCGATCTGAATTAAAGGAATTATATCGAAACTCGTCCTGAACAAGGTGCGTCCGTTTTTCACGCCTGACTAATTAAAGACATATTTGGCTATATAAAACATAGGTCCGGTCTTGCGTGGTATATTGCTCGCACCTGTGGGATCGCTCGCTAAGTAACTCCTCGATGCACTGGTCAGATTGCAGCGTCTAGCTGTCCGTATCATTGGCGATGTAAAGGACACGAACAGCCTAGACCGCCGGCAGACAGGCAATCGTCGCCCACCTTCTCGGGCCCACCCGTCTACACCGGAGAGGAGTGGCTAGAGGATCCTCCTCCCGTTCTCTCTCTGATGCCTCATTTTGTGTGAGAACACTCTCGTTTTCCCACCTTCCCCCTTTCTACTTAGGAGCACACGTGCCGGACTTCTAAATCATTAATTCACTATCTCCGCCCTCAACATCACGCAGTAAGAAGTTTAGTAACTCGTTTCTTTGTCGGACTTCAAAAACTTGGAATTCTTTGCCAGCACATGTTGTTCCCTCCTTACTATAACATGGGTTCCTTCAAAAGGGCGCACCTTATGGGCCGACAAGGTGGCGGCGACTAGAACTGTGTGTTTCAAGCTGCACTAGCTGTCTTCGCGTATGGACTCTTCTTACCGCTTTACATCAGGTGGTGTTGAGTCACTTGCCGTGCTTTGTATAAAAATAAAAAATATATGACCTTTTCACAGGATTTATAGCTGTAAGTAAGTATCGTTTCTCTTTCCCATTATATCGTGTGAGTGAGATGGCAGCTTTCCAATTCCATTATGCATTAGACCGTCTTTTCTCTTCAGGCTTGGGTAAAGGTGGCGCTCGTCTTCAGTCCTCAAGCGCGGCGCCTAACATCAAAACAGACAGGAAAATCGAGGATACAACAAAAGAAGCTTGCGAAACTGGTAAAAGGCTGTGTTTTCCGTCATGGAATCAAAACATATAACACAATCAGCAGTTGCTAGATTTATCTAAGCTTAACCTATCTTATCTCAGCTTATATCTTAGCTCAGCTTAACTTACCTTAGCCTCTCTTAGCTCAGCTTGTATCTCACCTTAGCTTAGCTTTTACCTTTTTTCCAATCACGAGTAATCTATTGACGGAGCTACCCGCCGCTTGCAAAGCAACGGGAGTGTGTGGGACTCGCCCAGCGTCGAAATTGGAAATACCTCCAAAAAGTCCTGGATAGCTCCCATGCCTTTCGCGGAGGTGGTTTGGGGTCTGCGAAGCAAAGTCACCAGACCACCCCCAGGCAACCCGACCCTACGGCACGGCGTCGCGCCTCATAGATTGCAGGCCGACAGGCAATCGCCATCCGCCTTAGCGGGCCCACCCGTCTACACCGGAGAGGAGTGGCTAGAGAATCCTCCTCCCGTTCCCTCTCCGCTGCCTCATTTTGTGTGAGAACACTCTCGCAGAAGGAAGCGCCAGCCTCCCATACCCTCTCACTGTCAACCATGGTTCGTACGAACGCTGACAATGAGAGGGGACCGCCGCCGAGTGCCGCATGTTAGCTTGCGCTGTCATCAGGGTAGTCGCATTAATGATACCGCCATGTCTCCTCCCGACGGGCGATACGGTACAGATAGTGACCCAAGCAACCATGTCCGGTCAGTATCTGTATCATAGGTGAAACTGCCATGCTGTCGCCCAACCCTCTAGTCGCTTCCAACACCGGACGGATCGCTTCTATCGTTCGGTGGCCAGCAGAACTCAACTCTTACCTTAGCTTACCTTAGCTCAGCTTATATTACCTTATCTTAGCTTGAGTGAGCTTTTTTTAAAGAAATTGTTTTCTGTTATCAACGCACCAGTTTTTGCCTCTTATAGTGTCAGCCTCTTCTCACAAAATCACTACCAAGAAGTATGTGCGTCCCACACCCATCTCCGAGAGATCTGACACCGAGATAAGACGCCACATGGACACCAAGAAGCCGCTGCTGAAGCTGGGTGCCTGTGTCTACTTAGAGACGCCTATTAGACGAGTAAGTGGTTTTGTTTTAAAATTTTGTTTGTGCACGAGACCTAAACACAATGTAGAAGCTTATCTTTTGATCCGTCATCAGTAATTCATAAAACTTTAATAAAATGCATTCAGATTTTTATAGTTTTGTTTTGAATCGGAATATTATTAAGCACTGAAGACCTTTTTGACCTTACCTACCTTCCACCTTCCTGCTCAGGAGCACGCGTGCCGGTCTTCGGAGTCATCAATTCACTATCTCCACCTCAACATCACGCACAAAGTTCATCGTTTCATTGTCGAACTTCCAGAACTTGGAATTCTTTGCCAGCACATGTCTGAACTGAACTAGCTGTCTTCGCATATGGAGTCTTCTTACCGCTTTATATCAGGTGGTGTTGAGTCATTTGTCGTGCTTTGTATAAAAAAGCAGTTCCTTTGTACTTTGTTGTCCTTATTTGTGTTTTCATTGTTGCTTTTTTGTGAGATTATAAATTGTTGAATAAATTATTGTGTGTTCACGACCAGTAAAACCTTGCCTACCCAGTCGGTTTGTCGTCCACGACACGATAGGGAGCATGATAGGATGTGGTTTTTTAGCGATCACAAAGCTAAAGCGCGATCGCCACTCTAGAACAGAACATAGTAGTTTATTATTGGTTAAACAAGTAGGTACTATCATGTAATTAGGCAGTTGTCGATTACAGTATGCGTCGGGCTCCAACCCTTGCGTGCGTGACACAAAGATCAAAGGGGGTGCTCCAGCCAAAGATGGCTCAGGAGGTTCCTCGGCCCCGGCGGGGGCTCCTCCGAAGTCAGACACGGCTGGCGCACATGGGAAGATCATTGCTGGTATGTTATTATACAATTTGGGGATGTGCAAGCTGACAGCTCACCTGCCCCCTTATTCGCCAGCTCAAATGACAAGTGAGAAAATATTTGGTGGTTTTACGTAAATTAATGTTTCACAACGAAGCGTGAAACGGCAATGTATGTATACATGGTAGTGACGACAATACAACAATAAATAAAAACATGGGCTATATTAGTTTATTTTATAGTGTCTGAGGGTGTACTAACCAGGAAATAAAGCAAACTTAAAATTTCCGGAACGAATAGACGTGTATTTAAGTCAAGCAACATACATATATCCTATCAGTGAAAAACTTTAAGGCGATACCTCGTCGGAACTAGCGACACCACTTGATTTATATTAATACTAATCTGCAATACTACTAACGCCATCTATTAGCACGTCTCAGAACTAAACTTAACGCTTTATACAATAGAATATTGGCTTGGATAATTTTACAACGTTTCTAGGGAATAATCTCATTTATTTATTTATGTCAAAATACTTGCAGATTTACAGTTTATCACCAAAGCACCAGCAAGTCTAATTTAAATACAATGTTATATTATTAAGTATACATAATTTAATTGAATGGAAAATTGTCATTAAGTATATGTACATTAAAACACAATGTAATAATAAAATTGTCATAGTAAAATCATTTTTAAAGTCATAATTAAAAGTAGTTATAGTCTAAATTGAATTATTATCAGATAATTAAATATTAATTTTCATTAAATAATTAAATATAAATAAAACAATTATTTTCATTATATTCATAAACAAAACAAGATTTGAAATATTAATTAAATTGAATTGTATAATACGGCTAACGTGTCACACTCAAAAAGTGATGAAATTTGTGACACAACTCTGTCAGACTGTCGGCAAATAAATCTAGATCCTCGTGCTGAGCGAGTATATCGCCTATGAGAGTCAACGCTCGCGTCGTGGGTGCATTCGCGGCACTCATAGTGCGCGTCGTCGGTCTAGCAAGTAGGCGGGGGCGACGACGGGGAGTCACCATCCCGGAGTTGACCCAGGACAAGCGCCCAGGCACCAATATGTTTAACGCTCCCAAGACGCAGTGACCGTCGATCTTATTATGTAAGGCAGACAAATAGTGCACTATAGTGAGCATTTTCCTTCTGAGAGAGAGAGTTTCAAGATCAACCATACCGGAAACAAAAAGTGATGGATACAAGTAAGGATAGTAGCCATAACTCTTCCTGTATAGCCAATTAGCCACCGAGCAAATTTACGTTGAACTTTTTCAATCATTAAATTATCAAATGAATGAGATGTGTTTAAAAGTTGCAAAGCACTTCTGTTAAATAATATAGCCTATGTTTTAAATTATTATCCTGTATAAAGGGTTTTACTCACTTGCCATTTTTAGCAAATAACGTGGCTATTAGTAAACTGGTAATTATAATAAGTGGCTACCGCGGTCGCCTATAGAGGCAAAAACAAGGAAAAATCACTTGGTATTGCAGGTGCGTTGTCATCCTGAGGCCTACAATGAAATGCCTTCCATGCCCAGTAGTTACACTGGCTATCTTTCCCTTCAATAAGTAATAATCATGGTTTACTTATTTGAATGCTGTGCCTGAGCGGTTTTGTTTATTTGTGAACATAATTAGTTCAAACTCCCTGGAGTCTTGTGATTGTGAGAATTAAAAACCGCTAGCGACTGTAATTTGTGGCGTGACTGACCAAAGATATGTCACTATATGCGTCACAACAGACTACGAATTACAAAGCATTGTGTTGCAGTGATCGGCGCCGTGGTAGATGTCCAATTCGATAAGCAGCACTTGCCGCCCATACTGAATGCTCTCGAAGTACCCGGAAGGAGTAAGTCAATCCATCAATCATTTTTTACACTTTAGTCTTATTATAATAAATAAGATGACTTGTTTAGGCTATAAAAGTTATCTTATTCTTATAATCTATTTAGGCAACTACCCACTTAATAATGTTATTATTATGTCAAGTAACGTAATGAGTTTCTGTAATTGGCTTATGTACTGTTTAATCATATGTTATATAATATTTGTATGCTGTAGAAACATTGTTGAATAAATAAATAAATAAATAAATAAATAAATATCCTCCTCACACCTAACGTCCCTCACAAAAGATAAAATAGGGTAGACCGTTACGGCCGACTATTTTCGAAGAGTGACTTGAACTATGACAGGACCGCCTATACAAAGTACAAAATACAGGCCTTCAAAAAGTTTCTTTCATAGGATAATTCTCTTTTTTACTATATGAAGTACATCCGGTTGCAATCGAAGTCTGTAAAAATAGTGCTTCGGTGTCAGGAGGATTGTACATGACATGAAACATTTTCCCAACATTCAACATCCCTTTTGCCCTACTCTCACCTACACGAAAAATAAATGATACCATTATCTATATCCTCATAGCTCCAAGGCTCATCCTGGAAGTAGCGCAGCACCTGGGCGAGAGTACCTGTCGAACCATCGCCATGGACGGCACAGAGGGCCTGGTGCGGGGACAGCCTATCACTGACACCGGAGCGCCTATAACCATCCCTGTTGGAGAGCCTACGTTGGGCCGAATCATCAACGTGATTGGCGAGCCTATAGGTCAGTAATAAAATAAATTAAAATAAAATAAAATTGTTTATTATCAGACAATGGGCCTAATTCTGGCGAACACAAGCTAAGATTAAATTTAAGTTCAGTCTACCTCTTTCTCACAATATGAATACGAAAAGTATCGCTGTCATAAAATTTGACACTTAGAAACATGCATTCAATTTTCGACCTTATTGAACGTGATAAAATGCAGTGTTTAGGAGGCACCTCCGTACATGCCGTCTAAAATTGTCTATGGTTCTTATGAAATCTGTCTAAATTTAGATGACAGCTCTAAACAAATTCTTGCTATCGCATTCTTATAACATATTGTGAGAAAGAGATATACTGTACTTAAATTTAAACTTAGAGTGTGCCTCCAGAATTAGGCCCAATGTAGTCCATAGACGTTAGTAACAATCAATTAAAACTGTGTTAGTCTAATACATTAAAATTAAAAATTAAATAAAAAAAATACGTAGAAATACAACAGTTTAAGCAGCAGTGGACATCGGGCTATCAGCCACCTGAAATACTCATCAAACCGCTGTTTAGTAAAACATGCAGTTTGATGAATCTTCCAATCAAGGGCGAGGCAGCCCTGTCATCAATCATCCTAAGGATGCTGTACAAACTTCCCCGCACTCTATGCACAAGCGAAGCAGACTTTTTACGCATTAAAGCGTAGAAGTCTTTAGTGCAAGCATCGGCAAACATACCCGAAGCACTGCAGCGCCACGGCAGTCCAAACAACACCCTGAATGTACTGGATGCGCAAGTCATTGTAGGCTCTCAGAGTAATAGTAGGAGTTCAGGTATAAGGATGCATATCATTTTTATTCGCCTTTAAGATTTGGCTATTGTAGGTTAGTTGGCATTTTTTAAGCCGACTTCAAAAACGAAGAGGTTTTTAATTCGGTTGGTATGTTTTTTAAGGATGAATGAATGAATAAAATTTATTGTGAATATAATTTGGGTACATAAATCAGCAGTTACAATTGCTTTTAAACAAGTTCTACCAAATCTACCTTATTCAGGTGTATTCACATTATAATATCTTTTTCCATGTATTGTACACCGATTACGCCATGATTCTGATCCCATTTACGATTATTTTTGTGCGATGCGGAATAGTTGCCATTTGGTCCCCTAACAATTTGTTTTAAATCGATTGGGTTGTTTCTATGTAGGTATGCGAAATTGCGGATTTTTGCTTTCCTATGACTTTTTAGTATAACGATACGATAGTAGGAAACAATATATGCTAAAGGTTTGACCGTAGAAAGTTATTATTAAATCAAAAATTAACACCGATTTCAATATTCTAAAAAGGATTAAATAATTTATGTTAAATTTTATGCGTATAAAGAAAAGTATGAAAAAAAAATATGCTCCAGGCGGGAATCGTACCGATCGATTACCACTACGCCAAAGGACGGGCATGGTACTTTTGTCTAAAGATGGTAGTTGAATAATGATACGCCCTTCTTGAAGCTGGATTACCTGTCAAAAATGTTTCATAACACGATGGTTTCCACCAGACGAACGTGGTCCAATAACGACAGACAAGTTTGCTCCGATTCACGCAGACGCTCCCCCCTTCGTGGAGATGTCAGTGGACCAGGAGATCCTAGCCACCGGCATCAAGGTGGTGGACCTTCTCGCGCCCTACGTCAAGGGTAAGTTGTTTGTCGCTGAGAACAATTTCAGCAAAGGGGTCATCCAGAAATTTCTTACCCCACACGTCAAAAAAAAGGGAGGTCACGTTGAGAGGGTCAGCGAAATCTGACATATTGTGACGGGTAAACCACAAGTTAACGTGAATTCAAACATTTACGTTAACTGGTGGTTTGTTAGATAGACAGACATTATGACATTGTTCGTTAACACTATTTTTTTGTATCAGACATGTATATGGGATTTTTTACGATTTCGCCTTGCTTTCGGATTGAACGGTAGCAAGGTAGCCAGTGTAATTAACGGTATTCCATCTTAGGCTTCAGGATGATAACGCACCTGCAATAATTATTTTCCTTGTTATTGGAGGTATCCATAGTAACCACTTACCACCAGGTGGGCCTTCGGCTTGTTTAACGCTGCTTCGTAGTGATATGTTCCTGGAATGAGTAAGGTCGCCTGAGCTGATTAAGTAAACGTTATGATTGCGAGTATGGTAACTTTTCCAATGCTGTCAAGGCAAATGGCTTGGCCACGACATCGCCGCAGGCGTGTCCTACGTCTTGCGTCTCGGCAACCACTGTGCGCTGTCTTGATGTAGGCCTGTGGTTGCCGAGACGCCGCCGCCGCCTGTTCCCGTGGCCAGCCAGTTCTTTATTTTGTAGAGCAACGCAGAGATGCTATGAGCGTAGACTACAGATTACACCGTAGACTACAGACTACGCCGTAGACTACAGACTACGCCGTAGACTACAGACTACGCCGTAGACTACAGACTACGCCGTAGCCTGACGTGTAGCCGCTAAGTTAGCCACTTACGATTAGGATGGTTTTTTTTATCATGGCATGTGATGATAAGGACGAAGATGGAAGCGAGCTACATCCAGATTCCTCAACCACAGAGGAACTGGCTATCTTACTTCTACTTACACAACTGCCGGAACACAACAATGCTGTTAACATTATTGTTATCGCGGCCGACTTAGGTAAGATGCTGGTAGCTAGCCAGGCGGACTTAGAAAAGCCCTACCACCAACCAAACCAAGCAGAAAATTTCTGTCCCTCGGGAAATTAACTAAATGTGAGGTAGGTGCTCTGAATCATTAGACGATACAGGCTTCTGTTCTATGGACTTAAGTCGAAAGCTTGTTTGCCTTGTCGTGAAAAAACTATTGAGTGCGAAAAGTATTTAATGTGTTTTGGTGGAAGGTGGAAAGATTGGGCTGTTCGGCGGCGCGGGAGTGGGCAAGACGGTGCTTATCATGGAGCTGATCAATAACGTCGCTAAGGCGCATGGAGGGTTCTCTGTGAGTTTGCTAACTTTATACTCGTAAATATCATAGCGCCATCGTGTTTTATTGTAGTTACATCATGTATTGATAAAACTTACATAATTAAACTACGTATAAATTAATTAATGATTGGTATAATTCGACTACCGGCTGGTCGAGCGGTCTGTACCCCTTGCTATACAGGCTACTCGGTCAAGAGGTCCCGGGTTCGAATCCCGAAATCCATGAATGGATATTTATGTTTTTATATAGTATATTTCTTGTATTTACTTACATACTATTACCATTATATGGTATCCATAACAAAATGTATATTTATTTATTTATTCTCACACCAATTTCCAATTTAACGCAAATTTGCATCCCTCTCCAGAACATGTATTTTCTATTCTAGACATTGATTTTATTTAGTAGCTTTCATTTCCCGACTTCAAAAAGAATCTTTCTTATTTCAGCCGTGAAACAGTTCGCTGTGTTTCGGATTGAAGGTAAAGGTAGCCAGTGTAATTACTGGGCATGGACGGCATTTCATCTTAGGCCTCAGGATGACAACGCACCTGCAATATCAAGTGCTTTTCCTTGTTATTGCAGGTGTCTATAGGCGGCGGTAGCCGCTTACCACCAGGTGGGCCGTCAGCTTGTTTGTCATCTAGTTGTATAAAAAAAAAAAAAGAATCTTGTCTTGGAGCTATCAAAGGACTATTCTGTACTTTTACATTCATGGTGAAGGTGTTCGCTGGCGTCGGCGAGCGGACGCGGGAAGGCAACGACCTGTACAACGAGATGAAGGTGGGAGGAGTCATCACCGACGACTACAAGACTTCGAAGGTAAGCAGTCATCATCATCATCATATAGAGGAGACGCCCACTACTGGGCATAGGCCTCCCTCAATGATGTGTCCAAACCGATCGGTCCCGCGCTGCCCTCATCCATCGGCTTCCCGCGACCCTCACCAGATCATCGGTCCACCTTGTGGGGGCCTACCAACGTTGCGTCTCCCGGTACGCGACCGCCACTCGAAGACCCTTCCACCCCAACGGCCGTCAGTCGTTGCAATGTGGCCTGCCCCTGCCACTTGAGACTTGCAATTCTTTAGGCCATGTCAGCGACCTTAGTTCTCCTGCGGATTTCATCATTTCTGATTCGATCACGCTGAGAAATACCAACCATAGCCCTCTCCATTGCTCTTTGGGTGACTTTGAGCCGTCTTATGAGGGCCATTGTAAGCGGCCACGTCTCGGTTCCGTATGTCATCACTGGCAACACACACGAGTTGAAGACGTTCGTCTTGAGACACTGCGGAAGCTGGGCCGAGAATATACTGCGAAGCTTCCCGAAAGCTGCCCAGCCGAGTTGAATCCGTCGATTCACCTCTTTCTGGAAGTTGGACCTACCAAGTTAGAATATTTATCCAAGCAAGAAAAGCAAAATTTGGTAAGCAGTATTTGTCATCAATACGTAATTGGAAAATCTCATCAATCTACATGTAATATTGACACTTATAATTTCACTGATGCAGGTGGCGCTCGTGTACGGTCAGATGAATGAGCCGCCCGGGGCTCGTGCGCGAGTAGCGCTCACTGGGCTGACCCTGGCAGAGCACTTCCGCGACAAGGAAGGGCAGGACGTATTGCTGTTTGTGGACAACATCTTCAGATTCACTCAGGCTGGCTCTGAGGTGCGTCCGTGTGGCCTATTATAGACCATACCTACTACTTGACATTTTACTGGATTACTTACCAACTAAACTAGTAACTTGTCACCAAACTAGTGCCTCAATTCTATACTAGCAAATTTGGCACTAAACTAGTAGGTACATTGACACTAAACATAGTATATTGACACTAAACTAGTAAATTGTCAGTGTCTCAATTCTATGTATACTAGCGAATTTGTTAGTAAACTAGTACGTTGACACTAACATAGTATGTTGACACTAAACTAGTAAATTGTCAGTGTCTCAATTCTATACTAGCGAATTTGTCAATGAACTAGTACATTGACACTAAGCATAGTATGTTGACACTGAACTAGTAAACTGAAATTGATAAATAGTTTATGTCACACAGTGTAATAATAACTTTAAACACATACAATGAGGACTGATAACATACACGTTTTAATAAAATAATGTTTTGAGCAGTGCTACAGCAGTGAAAAAAGCCCACGGCTGAGCTTAAAATGATATAATGGCGAAGATATTGTAGCCGTTTCACAATTCTTCAGATGGAGGCTTATAGTATGTTTGAGCATACACATACAAACGCAAAATGATAGAAAAGAATTGATTATTTATTTTATTTTTGATATTGCGACTAAACTAGTAGCGGTACTTCGACACTAAACTAGTAGCTTAACATTTGAAGTAGCCTACTCATGTTATCGTTTTCTTACACATAACAAGTGACATTCATCATCATCATCACCTGGTGGTGACTATTCGAGATACACTACCCTTAAATTTAGACTAAGCCACAATTACACTAATGCCCGTTTTCACTAACCATTCCCTAGGCTTAGGTGACTCTTAACGTCCTTTGTCTCTTTCTACCTCCTTTAGTTAGACTGAGATAAAAATCGCTAAGAGACTCTTAAACGCTAAGCAAATGCTAGTGAAAACGGTCATAAGTCTCAATGCTGCGTTGGTAACAGGTGTCCGCCCTGCTGGGCCGCATCCCGTCCGCCGTGGGCTACCAGCCGACGCTGGCCACGGACATGGGCACCATGCAGGAGCGGATCACCACCACCAAGACCGGCTCCATCACCAGCGTGCAGGTCTGTCACTGGTGTAGTCTACTGCGTCTGACGCGTCCCGGCGACAAAATTTTTGTTTATTTACGCTAACGACTCAACACCGCCTGCATGGCTGCATGCGAAGCACAGAGAACACGAGAAGCTCGAGAAACGGTTTTGTCTACACCGTAATGTCATTTTTGTCGACCTTAGCCCTACAAAAATGACATTACGGTGTAGACAAAACCGTTAGTAGACAAAACATGTGATGCGACTTTAAAAGTGGCGAGATGAAAAATTATGCGAGTTTTACAGAATAGAGATATTGACTACAAGATAAAATGTTGCTTTTTTGTATAGTTAATTCTAATATTTAAATATCAATTTTTAATGTGAAATAAATATATGTGTAATTTACCTAAAATACTTAAGTACCTAGGTTACTTTTTGAAAATAATTTTATGAAAACTAAAGTTAAGCCGCTAATTGATTAAGATGACTTTTGGTATATCAAACTAGAAAATTATCACGTCCTGAGGCGGGAATCGAACCCGCGACCTTTCGCAATCCGGGCGACTGCTCTGACCACTGAGCCACCCAGGACTTGGGATATCCCTGTGAAATTCCCCTAGTCTTTCTGTATTTGAGTTATGAGCTAACGTCCACCCTACAATGTCGAAATGTTCTATTTCAACATCCGAAACAAGTATTTTTACAACCTACGATTCGGTTAAGTTGGGGCAGTGCTTTCAAATATTCTTAATTTTTAACCGACTTCAAAAAAGGAGGAGGTTATCAATTCGTCTGTGTTTTTTTTATGTTTGTTACCTCAGAACTTTTGACTGGGTGAACCGATATTGATGATTCTTTTTTTGTTCGATGCGGAATGGTTCCCATTTGGTCCCATAAAACTTTTTTGAAAATACATTGGGTAGTTTGGTTTTTAAATCGAAAAAACTGGAAAAATTAAGTCGTCTACGTATGCGAAGTTGCGGATATTTGCTCTCTTATGAATTTTTAGTGAAATGATACGATACAGTAGAAAAAAAAATTTAAACAAAAAATAAAACCGACTCCAAAAAACTGAAAAGGATAAAATAATTAAATTTTAGTAAGTAGGCACTCATCCCCTAGTAACATTTTTTTGGAGTTGGTGCTAAGTTGTTTCCAGAAACCATAGATAATAACTTTTGAAGGTCAAAGCTAGATGGGTGACCGTGAGCTTATATTGTTTTCTACTATCGTATCGTTTCACTAAAAATTCATAGGAAAGCAAATATCCGCAACTTCGCATATGTAGACGACTTAATTTTCCAGTTTTTTTTATTTAAAAACCAAACTACCCAATGGATTTCCAAAAAAATTTTAGGGACCAAATGGGAACTATATTCCGCATCGAACAAAAAAATAATCATCAATATCGGTTCACCCAGTCAAAAGTTCTGAGGTAAGAAACATAAAAAAAACATAGAGACGAATTGGTAACCTCCTCCTTTTTTTGAAGTCGGTTAAAAACAATATAAGATCACGGTCACCCATCTAGCTTGACCTTCAAAAGTTATCACTAAAAATTGTAAAAAAAATATTTAAACAAAAAATAAAACCGACTCAAAAAAACTGAAAAGGATAAAATAATTAAATTTTATAAGTAGGCACTCATCCCCTAGGGACATAGTTTTGGAGTCGGTGCTTCACTATCTATGGTTTCTGGAAACAACTTAGCACAGTTTTTTGGAGTCGGTTTTATTTTTTGTTTAATTTTTTTTTTATTTTAACAATATTATAAATGTTTGAAAAATTACTTAGGACTCTTCTTCCCACTTCACATCTAGTGACGCCGTGCCTTGTATAAAAAAATAAAACAGTATTCCGTCAATGCAGGCGGTATACGTGCCCGCGGACGACTTAACCGACCCTGCGCCGGCGACGACGTTCGCCCACCTCGACGCGACCACGGTGCTGTCGCGCGCCATCGCCGAGCTCGGCGTCTACCCCGCGGTGGACCCGCTGGACTCCACCTCGCGCGTCATGGACCCTAACATCATCGGCCACGAGCATTACGGGGTGGCGCGTGGCGTGCAGAAGATATTGCAGGTATAGCCAATATACGTCCCACTGCTGGGCACAGGCCTTCTTACATGGGAGAAACACAGGAGCTTGAGCCATAATACCGCCACGCTGGCCCAATGCGGTGGTGGCAGGTAGCGTATGTTATACTGCATTAGCTGTAGTAGCGTAGGTCAATTTGCAGTACAGTTAGGTGATGTCTTACTCTTGTGGATTTGAATTCGTGTTCACGGGTTTTAGTTGTAGACTTGTGGCGAGATTAAGAATTTCATTAACCAAGTAGTAATAGTTTGTTTTTAAAATGGCCACTGTCATTCAAACCTTAAAGACAGACAAACGACAGACTAGCTATGGCGAGCAAAATTTGGTCAGATCCCGTTTTTGAATAGAATATTTCTTCTTAGTAGGCTGTTTTTTCTGGCGAAAACAAAATTCATTTTGTGGTGTTCTATTATCTGTGACATAAGTCAACTTTTGATCTGTGGTCCGCAATGCTATAGCCGAATGTGATTCGTTAAACGTCTTTCTTCGTATGGCTCCACGTTGTGGGCGGATCGGTCGACATTGTTACTATCCCATCCTCGTCGCCAATTTCTTATTCTTACATAGGGGACTTATAATGAGACACTGACTCGAATTAGATTTATTGATTGACACCTGCATTTACATTTTAGAAAGACATTTAACGAATACATTCGGCTATAGCCCTAGCTATTTTGTATGCCCATTGGCGGTGCATAGAGAACTGACTATATTTTACTGTATCAACTTATTATACCTATGTACACAGAATAAATAAATGAATTGAATTGAATAGCATGGGCGGATCACAGATCAAAATACAGTTGACTTATGTCACAGATAATAGTACACCACACATTTCTGGGGGCCTAGACAAGATGCCATTAGACAATCGCTACCGCTTTCGCTAAATGGAAAATGTATTGGATTTGACATTTACAATCGAAAGCCAATCAAGGGTATATGTCAAATCCCATACATTTTCCGCTTAGCGATAGCGATTGTGATAGGCCCTCTGAGGGCCTAGACAAGATGCCATTCGATAATCGCTATCGCTATCGCTTAGCGGAAAATGTATGGGATTTGACATAAGACATCGATCGACTTTCGATAGTTAATGTCAAATCCCATATATTTTTCATTTAGCGATAGCGATAGCGATTGTCAAATGGCATCTTGTCTAGGCCCTCTGGACAGAAAAAACTTGAGAAATATTTATGAAACATTTTTATTTCATAGGTACATTTACATTTCACGAATAAGAGTGTTTGTGTTGGCAGGACTACAAGTCGTTGCAGGATATAATCGCGATCCTGGGCATGGACGAGCTGTCGGAAGACGACAAGCTGACCGTGTCGCGCGCGCGCAAGATACAGCGGTTCCTCTCGCAGCCCTTCCAGGTCCCAATCCTACTTCCTAATATAAACGCGAAAGTTTGAACGGATGGATGAATGTTTGTTACTCTTCCACTAAAAAACTACTGCATTTTAATGAAACTGTACAATAATATAGTAATAATTATAATATTCATACACTCGCACCTATTATCTAGCCCAAAGTAAGCATCATTAAAAGCTTGTGTTTTGGATAATAACGGATAAATAATGATAATAATATGTGTACAGAGTGGTGCCGTCAATACGACAATAAATTGAAACCTGGGCTATATTAGTTCATAGAAATGGTTTGCTAATATCAAAAACATCTTATTCAATTGATAATTTCATGACATTTGTATGAAACAATATAACATCGGCTGCATTATTCCATAGAAATGTCATGTAGGTAATTATCAAATGAATAAGATGTTTTTGAAAGTGGCAAACCATTTCTATGAACTAATATAGCCTTTGTTTAAATTTATTGTCGTATTGACGACACCACGCCGTATGAATATTAGAAATATACTAAATAAACATATAAACATCCATGACTCGTAAACAAATGCTCCTTACCCATCATACAAACATTTGCGCCTACCGGGATGATTATAATCTTTACTATTTAAATTTTCAAGTGCCTATATTACATTATATCGATTGGTACATCTTCTTTTAAGTTTGTAGAATATAACTCATTGTTAATACCTCGATAGTGTTTGATGGTAAATAAGTGGACTGTATAACTATTATAAAATAAAACGGTTTATTGCCAACAGCATACAATTAAGAATTCAATAAAAAGGTTGGACCGATCGCTATGAAGCTAAGGTGTGGAGTAGTGACCGGTTCTGTCACGCAGATCAGCTGACCGCTCGCCCCCGCTCCTTCACACCGAGCCCCTCGGTATCCTGTGGCGCTAAGTCCGCGCGTGGACATGCTCCCCGGGTTGAAGTGGGAACTTCAAGAAAGTGGTAGTGGGCATATATTGTTGAAGGCACGCCGAATCGTCCCCTTCTTAGTCTTCAATTCAGCAACCCACACGACGCCGTCTGAGCCAGGGTAGACCTGCACGACGCGACCCAGTAACCAGCAGTGCGGCGGGAGTGCCTTATCTTTTACTAGGACGAGGCTCCCCACAGCAATGTCACCCGATGTTGTAGACCACTTGGTTTTTTGCTGCAGCAGAGAAATGTATTCGGTATTAAATCTTTTCCAGAAGTGTTGCTTGATACATTCCACCCGTTGGAATCGCTCGAGTCGGCAAATGTTTCCGACATCAGACGCCTGTGGATGTGGAACGGATGTGAGTGACCTTCCAATCAAAAAATGCGATGGAGTTAGGGCAGCAAAGTCAAGTGGATCGGGAGAAAAAGGAGTAAGAGGTCGGGAATTAAGAACAGCCTCTATTTGAGTTAAACAAGTAGACATTTCTTCGTACGTGAAGTGAGTTAGTTTAAGTAATCTCTTTAGGTGATGTTTCGTCGAACGAACTGCGGCCTCAGCAACTCCGTTGAAGTGGGGGGAATAGGCAGGCATAAAATCAAAATCGATTCCTTCCTGAGCAACGTCGTATGCAATATTTGAATCATGCAAAAAAAGGCGAAGTTGATTGCAAGTACCGACGAAAGTTGTGCCGTTATCGGATAATATAGTACGGGGCTTACCGCGGCGTGCAATAAACCTATTTAAGGCGGCCATATAGGCCTCTTTAGTTAGGTCCGTAACAAGCTCCAAATGAACGGCTTTAACTGCAAGGCAGACAAAGATACATGTGTATGATTTTATAAGTTTGCAACCTCTCCCCTTTCGGTCAGCTATGAGTATTGGACCGGCATAGTCGACACTGGAATTAAGAAAGGGAAACTCAAGGTTGCTTCGTGAATTAGGAAGTTGACCCATTATAGGCTGTATGTTTAGTGCTTTGTGCCTAAAACACGAAATGCATTTTTGAACAGTGAGCCTCGATAAGTTTCTGCCCCCTAAAGGCCAATAATTTTGGCGTACATTTGCCAAAAGTAACTGAGGACCGGCATGTAATATTTTTTTATGAACAGTTTGAAACATGACCTTTGTTAATTGATGTTTACCACATATAAGTATAGGGTGCTTAACATTATAATCATAAGAGGAATTATCTAACCTGCCTCCGACACGTATAATGCCGTCAGAGTTCACAAAAGGAGATAAAGAGATTAGTCTATTTTTGTGAGGCAGAGGTTTTCCTGATTTTAAAATTGAATATTCATCTTTAAACATTTTACATTGAGCAGTACGCATAATACACTTTAATGATAATTCAATTTCTTTATTTGTAAGACAACCTTTTATTTTATTATTTTTATTGTTTAAATTGTAAATATATCTTTTTATGTAGGCTAAGATTCTTTGTAAATAGTTGAAATTAGAATATTTGTGAATTAATTGTTGTATAATAGTTTGATTAATTATATAAAGATTTTGACAATTATCAGTATCTGACTTAATCACAAAGCTATTAATCAATTCAGGCAGATCCTGTTTCACGATGTCTTTAGATAATGTTGGCCAAAGGCATTCATCTTGCAATAGAAATGTGGGGCCTGACCACCATAGTTTTGAATCGCTGATATGATCAGCCTTCACCCCTCGAGAAACAAGATCTGCGGGATTATCTCTCGTTGGTACATAGTTCCACTTAGAACCTAGTGTAGTCTCCTGTATCTCATTTACACGATGTCTTACAAAAGGTTTAAGTTGCGTTGATGGTGTAGATAGCCAGCTCAACACTATTGTTGAGTCACACCAAAATATGCAACGGCTAATCGATAAGGTAAGGGATTCTTTGACCTTTGTACACAATCTTGCACCCAAAAGTGCACCACAAAGCTCCAATCTGGGCATTGTCGTGGGCTTTATCGGGGCTATACGATTTTTAGAAGCTAATAGGCGGTTTGTTATTGCATTAGACCTATCAATGGAACGTATGTATAAACAAGCACCGTATGCCTTTTCACTGCTGTCTGTGAATACATGTATTTCATGAACGACATGCTCATTACATAGGACCCACCTGGGAATTTTTATAAAATTTAAAAATTTTAAAGCGTTCACAAATGACAACCACTGATCGGCTATGTCCTGAGGTACTAACTCGTCCCAATCGTACTTATAAAGCCAAAACTTTTGCATTATAATTTTCGAAAAATCGGTGTCCTCAGTCATGTGACGTAAGGCCTCGTACTCATGCATGAATTTTAAGTACATGCGCTTAAAAAGAGGATCACGCTCAAGGCGTTTCTTTAATGTTAAAAATCTACGTTTAGCCATAGCGTATGAGTCACCGAGAACGCCGGGATCCGCTTTGAGTGGCATAATTTGAGAAGCACGCGTAGTATTTAATTGAAAACTTTCTTCGCATGCACGCTCCTCTAAAGAAAAACAATGTTTGGGTGAAATCGAATCAAGTTCCCAAAATTTGCTTAACTCGGGTTTTGAATCTATTTTAGAAAAATTACAAAAGTGAGAATTAATAATATTATTATGTGAATTAATAGTAGGTACGGAACCCGTAATTATCCATCCGAGTTTACTTTCACATAATTTTGGTAAGTTTTTACCTAGATTAATATTATTGCTTTGAATAACATCCCAAAAGTGTTCAGCACCCAACAAGATATCTATGTCTGACGGAATATTAAAAGATGGGTCCGCTAAAATTAATCCCGTGGGAATGGGTATGCATTCAATATTTATATAGGAAGCCGGCAACCTCTTAGTTATTTCTGGTAGTATAAGACAGTTAATGCACAAAGAATAATTATCGTAAAAAGACTCGATAGTTAGGTTGCAAGACTGTGTACTGTTACTGGTCAAATTATTAATACCTGTAACCTTTGAGCTGGTACCAACTCGAGATAATCCGAGCTTACTGCAAAGGCTGTCAGTAACAAAGTGGGCTGTGCTACCGCTGTCCAGCAGGACTCTGGCACTGAACCTTTCGCCTTTGTCGCTCACCACCTTCACCACAGCTGTGGACAGTAAAATATTTTGATGAGAAGTAGGCTGTATATTTGCAGAAAGCGAAACATTGTTAATAGAAGCAGTAGGCATAGGGTTATAAACTACTTGAGTTTCTGGTTGATCTAAGTGCAATAAAGTATTATGTCTTTTTTTACAATATTTACAGCGTGAAAATCTACAGCGCTTTTCTACATGTCCAACACGTAGGCAGTTCAAACAAACTCTAAATTCTTTCGCTTTTTGTAATCTATTTTCTACTGTTAATTTTCTAAAAGCATCACACGAATATAGAAAATGATTTTGTGAACACAAAGGACAACTAATTTTATTTCTGTCTTGTACACTACTATTTATTGGGTTTGGAGAGGTGATAACAAAGCTTTTTGTTTTATTAAAATTAGTTGTTTGATTTTTATGTAATTTTTTATTGTCCTCTAATGTTTCTAGTAAGTCAGCTTTGTTATTAATAAATGTACAAAACTGAAACAAGGTTGGTGAATGAGATAATGGGTTGCGATACTCCTCCCAATTTCTACTGGTAATACAATCTAACTTTAATGACATCATGTATATGATAAGCGTATCCCAATGCTGTGTAGGCTCATTCAACGCTTTTAATGCACGTATGTTTTTATTTATAATGTCGACAAGACGACGTAAACAAACGCTTGACTCGCTTGCCAATGGTTCAGCGTTAAATAATGCTTGCACATGATTGTTAATAAGGAGGCGGCTATTATTATACCGATCGCATAACAAGTCCCAGGCCAACGCATAATTATCGCTCTTAAAATCGATATTTTTAATTATTTCCGCGGCCGAATCCCTTAAGGAAGCACGCAAGTAATGAAACTTGTTTATGCTATCGATACTATTATTATTGTGAATCAAGGAGAGGAAAGTGTCTCTAAATTCCAGCCAATACTGATAGCCACCATCAAAGCGGGGTAAATCTATTTTAGGCAAACGAATAAAATTGTTCTTTGTCCCACCTGATTCCTCGGAGCCTGATACGGAACCTGCAGTAGACTTGTCCTGCTGTTTTTGCCCAGCAGATAGTAACTTGCGCGCCATGGCAACCAAGGGATGGTAAATCTCCTCAAACTTGAAACGCTCGATGTAGGCGTCTTCGGGATTATCCGATAGCAGCTCAATCTCCGTCTGTAATTCATCGAATTCTCCATATAAGCCCTCAAATTTACTAAATCGACCTTCTAGTTCTAGCACTTGTAGGTCAGACAATGGATTACAGCTTTTTAATATATTAATATAGCTGGTGAAACTAGTGAGCTTAGCTTTAATTGAACTGCGCTTCCTAATTAATTTTTCAGCCATTGTGGGAAGAAAAGAAACGACGAAAGGGTAGTGAGAAAAAGAAAAAAATCGTCCAAAATAAGCGCTTACAAAATTTGTAAGTAAATTACGCGCTTAGCTATTGATAATAATAGTTGAATGAACGCACAGCTGATGTAGTCCCCGTATAACGGTACTTAGAAGGATGAAATACCTATAGGTTTTGAATGACACAGTTACGTGATCGTGCGCTTGCGATATTTAAATAATGAAAAAATAGCCACAATCAGCAGTGTGCCGGCCGCTAGCGGAGTAGAATGACGTGCGAAATAATTAACTTGCGCCAACTCAAATAAAGGGAAGAAAAAAGTGATATGACTTGGACTTATGCAAAAAAAAGCACAAAAATGTGGAATTTAGGTAGGAAAGATTGGAACGAACTCACAAAGCGTCCTGATTCTTGTCCAAAATATCCACAGGTGACTCCAGGATCTCCAAAATCTTCACTCGAAGCCAGCGATGACACGGCGCAATAGATAGGCAGGGCGTGTCCGTTCGGTCAAAGTCCGTTAGCCGCAGCTGTTTTGTTTCACCGTCGTATTTCGGCACTATTCTTGTTGACGGTTGGAGGACCAATATGTTAATACCTCGATAGTGTTTGATGGTAAATAAGTGGACTGTATAACTATTATAAAATAAAACGGTTTATTGCCAACAGCATACAATTAAGAATTCAATAAAAAGGTTGGACCGATCGCTATGAAGCTAAGGTGTGGAGTAGTGACCGGTTCTGTCACGCAGATCAGCTGACCGCTCGCCCCCGCTCCTTCACACCGAGCCCCTCGGTATCCTGTGGCGCTAAGTCCGCGCGTGGACACTCATACGTCAAAATAACAAAGGTATGGGATTTAATTCAGTTTGCTAAAAATGAGCTACTCGAAGCACTCCTGCGCAGACGAAGCCCTGCGAAAGTTTGAATGGATGTTTGTTACTCGATCGCACCAGAACGGCTAAGCGGATGTTGAAATTTAGTACAGGAATAAGTTATAGTCTGGAATAGCATTCAGAGTATTTTTAATCCCTAAAAATGTATGCGGTTTTTGGGACAGAAAGAAGCGACTTCACGTGGACGAAGACTGTCGAAGGCGCGGGCAATAGTTTAGGTACCTAATATTATAAATGCGATTTCTACCAGGTATTAAAAATACCCGTGAAGTAGAAAAGGTTCCAAGGATCTCCTGTCTAAAAGTCTAGACTCTAGAGTTTCGATGATAACAGAGAGCAGCTCTATTAAATTAACTACTAGTTGCAGCCACACACTCTCTCACACACACACACAAACACACACACACACACGCACGCACACATATTTTTTAATTCTTTTGCTTTAATTTTCAATACAACATAAAATAATGTATGTACTAGTGCTATAATGACAATTGTATGTAGCATAATGGGAGAGGATACTGAATTCCACACTACAGGCATTTGCCTATTTTGGAATACAGGGGAATCAAACACATTTTGTAACACGTATTACGTCAATAAAGCAATTATTATAGCATAGAAATTACAGATAGGATAACATTACAGCCGATCACGGAGTTGTCACATTTTAATTATGAGTTCTCGATAAATAATTTATTTTTTTGGGTTATTTCGTAACACTTTGTAAATATATCACTTGGTGATAGGTGGCGGAGGTGTTCACCGGCCACATCGGCAAGCTGGTGAAACTGGAGGACACCATCAAGGGCTTCAAGCGAGTGAGTTACAGCGACCTTACTCCTTACTAATGTTGTCCCAAGTGTACACAGTTTGTCTGCTGTTTTCCCGCTTTAATAGGGATGTTGACGAGGGTCAAATCAAAGTTCTTAGAAGATCTAAAATTTAGCAAAGGAACCAAGGGAGAGCTCGGTGGCGGAGTGGTTTGAGCGCTCTGGTTTCGATAACAAAGCAACTTTCGCCATGGTCGGTCCCGGGATGGGTCAATCAAATTTATAATGTCGAGCTCCTCCGTGCTTCGGCGTGCACGTTAAGCCGTTGGTCCCGGTTGTAACTGCAACCGCTTTTACCCACCAACCCGCATTGGGCCAGCGTGGTGGTGTTATGGCCCAATCTCCACATGAGTTACTCCCATGTAGAAAGGCCTGTGTCCAGCAGTGGGATGTATATAGGCTGGTGATGAACCAAGTTATTAGTTTTATTATATCTTTTCAAAATAGTGTCCATTCACATCAATACATCGCTGCATCCGATGAAACCACTAAGATAAGCACTTTGCCCACTCGTCGCTAGGTATCGCCTTTTGAAACGCACCTAATGCTTCCTTGGCGTCCATGAAACGTTTTCCTAGAAGTTAGTAAACCACGACAAAGTCTTAGCGCACTTCGACCCATTGCGATCTTTCCTGATGGTAGCTGTAACTGTAGCCTATATATGGACGCTTGCAACACCAGGGGTATCACTTGCGCGTTGCCGACCATGTAAAAACTTTTTCACGCCTTTTTGAAGAACACCATACTGTACTCATTCGAGAAAACCTCTGCAGGGAGCTTATTCCACAACCTGAGCGTACTGGGGAAAAAGTTTCTCTGAAAACTTACAGTACGCGACCACTTTGGTTCCAATTTGTGAGGTCGAACTCCCTGCCGGTGACGAGCGGTGCGTTGATAAAAAGGGGCCGTGGGCATCATGTCAAATAGTTCCTCAGAACACACCCCGTTATACAAACGATAGAACAGACACAAGGAGGCAAAATCTCTCCTTAGGCTTAAAAGTTCAATGCCGCTTGTGAGCTCAGGATCGTCGAGAATTCTCATAGCGCGTCTTTGGAGCACGTCAAATGGTTCAAGCTGGTATCTAGGTGCTCCCGCCCATAAATGGCAGCAGTAGGTACTTATACAGTAACAGGCATAATTAACATAATGTAACATAATTATCTATTACTCTTTAGATTCTCGCTGGTGAGCTAGACCACATCCCCGAGGCAGCGTTCTACATGGTCGGCACTATCGAGGACGTGGTCGCCAAGTCGCAGGAGCTGGCCAAGAGCGTCTAATTTAATGATCTTCTCAATAAATGATGTTATATTTGTTAGCACTGGATTTTTATTATCACTACAGTTAAAACAAACCACTACAGGTACAGGGCCAAATAATTCAGTAGAACACACGCTAAATATAAAATGATCAGTGCATCTCGTTTTGTATTTTGTATTTAATAATAATAAATATTCTTTATTGCACACAAGAGAAATTCAACATACAAATTAGAAAACACAAAAAAGTACAATTGGGCGACCTTATTCCTCAAAAGCAATTTCTTCCAGGCAACCTAAGGTGATATACATATAATGAAGAGGGAGAATACAGAAGGGTGCAAGAAATAGAAGGAATAAATAAAATATATATGTTTGTAGGTACATAATGAAAGTAAAACACACATAATACAATAAACGAATTAAATATACTTACATATTATGCAATAAAATACACAGCTAATGAGTTAAATGTAAGAAATGACTTTTTACTTGATGCTTAAAAGAATCCAATGTGCGAGCTCCCCTGATGCACTCTGGTAGAGAATTCCATAACCGAACAGCATGCACGGAAAAGGAATAGGAAAGGAAATCAGTGGAGTGAGCAGGAATATCCAAAGTGAGATTAAAACAAGAACGCAAAGGACGAACTAAAGAAGAGGAACGAAGGGAAAACAATTTTTAAGGTAGGATGGAGAGGTAGGAAGGAATAGAACAGTGTAAAGAAGAGTTAGAACGTGTAAGTCCCTACGTCGACGAATCGGAAGCCAATTAAGTTGCGACCGAAACTTCGATACATGATCAAATTTCCTCAAACCAAAAATGAACCTGATGCAAACATTCTGCAGACGCTCAAGCTTATCAAGAAGTTCCTCCGAAAGATCGGCATAACAGACGTCAGCATAGTCTATTATGGAGAGCATGAGTGACTGAGCCAGAGCAACCTTAGTACTAATAGGCAAGAAATTTCGAAGACGATTGACCAAACCATATGAACCTATATAACCAAAAAAGTTAATGTATGTGTATTTGTTTCAATATAGTGAAGAAACCCGTTTATGAAACCCGTAATATTGTGTACAAATGTTTGTGAATAAAATAATAGTCAAGTTTTGGTGAAAAGTAAAAATTGACAATTTTGCAGAATAAACAAATTAAGAAAACATTAATTACAGTGAATCTATAAAATAATCATAGATACTAATCATATGATTAAAAGAAAAACAAACATTGAATAAATAACAGTGAAAAAGTGCAAAATTTTAAATATTGAAATCTTTATAACCGTCTCGTTGAACATTCAACAATTTGGACTTTGTACCTTGACTATTTTGTACCTCCTACCTTCCTCCTTATGATTGACTATTTTGTACGTACACAAAAGTATGTTTCAATTTCATGTTTCAAACGAAAGTGAATACCATACCACTAATTTCGCAGTTTACCTATAATCATCTTTAGCCGAGCGGTCATGCGACGGAAATAAATTTGAGAGAAACGAAGGTTCATCGGATCGAATCCTCGATTGATTTTTTTTTTTTTTTTTTTTTTTTTTTTTTTTTTATTATATTTTTTATTTTATTTTATTTCTGTGCTTATAAAATGTCTCAGAATTGTGCAAGGTGTGAAAAAAGAATAGAAAAAAGTGACTACATCAAATGTTCAATTTGTAAAAACCACTTCCATTTAAATTGCACCAGTATAGGATACAAATTATTTTATCTAATGAAACCGGAAAATCGAATGAATTGTCGATGTGATTACTGTAAATATGATAAAAAGAATACGAGTGGAGAAAATATAAACATACCTACCAGGAATTCTTTTGAAATGCTAAGTGAAGAACAAATATCCGATCAAGAGAGTGAAATCACTGACTTTGTTACTGTTCGAGAGAGAAACAAACATTCTTCCTTACCGGATCTGACAACAGCATTTCTATCGATGAATAGTAGGATTTCTCATGAAGAAAGCCTAGATAATAGCGCACAGAGTTTACCAGAAAGCTCCACAGTTGAAAATTCTACGATTCTAGAATTAAGGGACGAAATAAAAAAACTAAAAATTGAACTTGAAATAGCACACAACGAAATAGAAAATTTAAATGTAATAAATAGAGACTTATGCAATAATACATTAAATCAGGAAAAGATAATAAATCTGTATAAGACTATGACTATTGACACATTAGATACAAGTACGAAAGTAAGTAGTCCATTGGTTTCCACACCAGTAGGGAATTATAAACAGAGACAAATGAAAACACGGTTGGAGGAAAAGTTAATATGTTCCTTGAAAGGAAAATCTGCTAAAAATCGGAATCTGCCAAAAGATATGTTACTGAAGAGACTTATCGAGAATACTTATGATTATGAAAAACAATCAAACAAAAGCACAGAAAAATCCATGAATAGCGCAGATGTCGCACAGGAGGATTCAAATAAAATAATATTTCAAGAGAAATCTAAAATTTGCCTTATCAGCAGCATTGATCGGAATAAAATGTCAACGAAGTTTAGAAGCCACTTCATAGAGAATAACTTGTGTCACTATCGCAAGCCTAGTAGTGGAATGCGGCAGCTACTTAGCGGAATAGATATAAAGCTTAAAAAATTTACTTTGAATGATTTTTGTGTAATAGTTCTGGGTGATAAGGATTTCGATGTGTCGAAAAACTATAATGATTTAATTGCAAATTTAAGGGAAACCTTATCTGTAATAAAACACACTAATGTCATAATATGTTTACCAACTTTTAAATATGCTTATGATTCGAACATTTTTAATAGAAGAGTGGAATCTTTCAATAATCTGTTGTATTGTGATAATTTGAAACATGAATATTGTTATGTCTTAGATTCCAATAAAAACTTAAATTATTCTAATGATATGTTCACAAAATATAGCGGCAAAATTAATATCCGAGCATTAAAAATTATATTAAATGACATAACACAACTAATGTTTGGAATTCGAGGCGAAATACTGAATGCCAGGCTACGAGATAAAGATAGGGTTCACGATACAAATATATCAATTAATACAAATGATAACTCTCTAGACGCGATAGTAAGTGTGCCACTGAATAGTATGAATGATGTTTTTTTTCGCAACGAATGATAAAGTACAGTTAAATATTTTTTATCAAAATATGTGTGGTTTAAATAACAAAATTGAAGAATTGGAATTATACTTAAATACTATTGACGGTGATTTGCATTATCTGTGTATTAGTGAACATTTCATGAATGAACATTTAGTGAAATTATTAAATTTGAACAATTATAAGGTTGCCACTCACAATACTAGGGTAAACAAAAAAAGGGGAGGTACAATAATACTTGGTAATAAGAACAGAGATTTTGTAGAAGTACCTTCAGTAAAAGTACTGTATAAAAGAGATAGTTTTGAAATATGTGGCATAAAAGATTTAGAGTCCGATGTTTATATATGTTGTGTATATCGTACTCCAGACGACAAAAATTTTATCAGTTTTTCAGAAAATTTAAATTTGTTATTAGAGTACTTTTTCAGTAAGAAGTGTTTAATTTGTGGTGATTTTAACATAGACCTTAAGTCTAATAGTAATAAAAAAAATGAACTGATAAATATTTTGACATGTTTCAATTTTAGACCACTTGTAAATGACTACACTTTTTTAAGAAATGACTCACATTCATGTATTGACAATATATTGACAAATTTGATTGACGAAAATGTATTAAATTGCGATATTGACCATAATGGTTTATCAGATGGACATGCTGGATTACTATGTAGTATAATATCGTATTGTAATAGTAAAAATCATAGAAAAAATTCTTTAGTGTATACAACAAAGAGAACTTTAACAAAGAATAACAGATTAATACTTAGACAGCATATAATGAATTATGATTGGAACAGCATGGGCATAAATGATTTTATTAAAAAGTTTAGCCAAGTATATCAAAATTGTACGAAAAAAAGAAAAATTACTATCAATTTAAATCGTAAATCAGAGCTCCAGTGGTTAACTAAAGGTATAAAGGTATCCAGTCAAATGAAACGGTTTCTTTGCACTGGAAAAGCAAATAACACTGATATATCGATTACTAGCTACAGAATGAAATATATAACTCTGTATAGAAAGGTAATAAGAATGGCAAAAAGACAAACTGTACATAAAGAGATAGGACGCTCCAAAAATTTATCGAAAAGTATATGGAAACTAATTAATAAACATAGGAATAAAAACAGTAATAAAATGCCGGGTCAGAGAATGTTAAGAATTGACAGTAGAATTGTACATAAGTCTGACGAAATTGCTGACACTTTTGTCCAACAGTTTGATCATAGCACCAATGAAGTTCATGTAGACATAAAAAAGGTACGAAATTATCTTAATCAGAGTGTAGCTTATATCACGGAGGAAATGGTGTTGCGCCCAACTACTGCCAGGGAAGTAAGAAAAATTGTCCAAGGTATGGAAGCCAAACTTTCCTGTAGCTATGATGAAATACCTTTAACAATAATTAAGGAAAATATAGATATTTTAGCAGAACCATTAAGCAATTTCTATAATAATTGTATGGAGGAGGGAATCTTCCCCGATCAGTTCAAGATTGCAAAAGTGGTACCTGTTCATAAACAAGGTTCGAAGCTAGACCCAAAGATGTATAGACCAATTTCATTGCTACCTACGAAATCAAAAATTTTCGAAAAACTAATTAAGTCGAGATTAGCAGCCCACCTTAATCTTAATCAAGTGCTTAGTAAAAATCAATTCGGATATCAAAAAGCTGTTGGAACACAGGAAGCAATAAATACTTTTCTTAATGATATTGTGGGCAGAATAAACGAAAAATCTAAAGTAGCTGCTATATTTCTCGACTTAAGTTCCGCTTTTGACACAATTAGTCACAATTTGCTCTTAGAAAAATTAAGTCACTATGGAGTTCGAGGAAAATCACTTAAGTTGCTTCAATCATACATGCAGAATAGAAAAATGTTTGTTGAAATTAAAACGATAGATGAGCGCAAACACGAAATCGTAACCAAATCGAAACTGGTCGATATTCAAGTAGGAGTTCCACAGGGTTCTATTTTGGGACCAATACTATTTAATATCTTCATAAATGATCTAATTAATTATATTAAGCACAACTTCGATTCGGTTGGGTTAGTTCTTTTTGCAGATGACACCAATGCAGTGATTTCAGCGAAGGATTTGGGAAGTCTAGAGGAAATAGTAAAGCAAACTCTAATTTATATGAATGAATGGTTTACTGTGAATGGTTTGTTGATCAACACCTCAAAAACAAATATCATGTTATTCCAACCCAATGCCAGAGACAATAGTAGCTTGAGTGTTAATCTGGGTGACAAAACGATCCAATCAGTAGATACAACCAAATTTCTGGGAGTTAAAATTGATAAAAAAATTAATTGGAAGGATGAATTAGAAGATATAGAGAGTAAGATTAGTTCTGCCTGTTATGTACTGCGAAGTCTTCGTGATGAAGCAGATTTAAAACACTTAAAGCTTGTGTACTACGCTTTAGTTGAATCAAGATTACGAAACAGCATACTGTTCTGGGGTAGAAGTTATGGTTATAATGTTTATAAGGCTTTTGTCCTGCAAAAAAGAGCCATTAGAACCATGATTCGTATACCACAACTGGAATCTTGTCGTGAACACTTTAAGAAACTTGGCATCTTGACTGTTCCAAGTCTTTGCATTCTTGTTTTAGTTACAAATTTTGCCAAACATATTACTGAATATGAAAGTCCAGAAGAGAAAGTAGTTAGAGAAAGTACGAGGAGGAAAGACTTTACTCAGAAAATAACTCCTAGAATAAAATTAGTTAAACATAGTTCGAAATATCAGTCAGTTAGATTATTCAATAAATTGCCAATTGAGTTAAAAAATACAGTTTACAAACCTTATTTTAAATCCAAGTTGAAAGCATATTTATTGGAAAAGTGCTTTTATTCCGTAGACGAATTGCTGAATACGACATTTTAATGAGAAATTGTTTTAACTTTGACTTGCTTCTGATTCACTTTTACTATAATTATAATTTGTATGTAAGAAATAGGTAAAGTTCATTTGTTTGACATGTTTTGAGATTATAAATTTAAAAAATGTTTATTTTAATTAGTTTTAACATTTTAACATTTTAATTTTGATATTTTTTCTACTAATATTTCCACAAAATGTATATTTTTATGAAATAAAATGAACTACTACTAACTACTACTATGCAGCAAACACCTTCTTCCTGAAGCCTCAACTTGAGGACACCATGATAAACACTGGTCAAAAATGACACCTAGGTTTTTGACAGTTTTGGCAAATGGAATTTCAGTGCCACCAAACATAACAGATGGCAAAACACCGTAATCAACTCTGGACACAAAATAAGGACTGCCGATTATGATGGCCTGTGACTTTGACGGGTTGACAGCAAGACCAAAATATCTACTCCAGCTATAAATCAATTCAAGATCATTATAGTCGCCATAATAGCTTGTGAAAGATCTTGTAATGGCGCCTGGGTATAAATCTGCAGATCTGTAGATCTGAATCTGCTGTATTTGTATCTCGTCCTTTCGTTAAGAATACAAAAAGTGTAGCTGCTGTCATATAATTTGGTTTTTAGGAAGGGCTGTTTAATTTTTAACCGTAAAGCATGTGCAGTGGACTGAGTGATCCTTTCTTCAATCTTTCTTCTCCAAATCTTTTGACGGCCGGCTGGCCGTATCGTCAACTATTTATTTGCCTGTGGTTCTTATTCTAGTTCTACAAGACGATAAAGTAGTTCTTACGTAAAACGTTCATGGAACGAGAGCGATCGGCTTCTTACATTAATAATAATAATAATAACTGTTCTAGAAAACGAATCATATAAGTTATACTACGACCGCGCTATACTTACCGATAAGACGATTCACTACAATAGACCGGACATAGTTTTACAGAATAAACTACATAAAATCACGTATCTAATAGATATAGCAATTCCCAACACTCATAATTTACAGAAGACCATTACTGAAAAGATAAATAAATATTCAGAGCTTAGACAAGAAGTATTAAGAATCTGGAAACAGGATAAAGTTTATGTTGTTCCGATAGTCCTTTCTACCACTGGCGTCATACCTCACCATCTCCACCATAGCCTAAAACTAATAGATCTGAAAGACACTCTATATATAACGCTACAAAAAGCCGCCATTCTGAATACCTGTAGAATAGTACGAAAGTTCATGCAAATAGACGTAAATGAAATAGCTCCTCACAATACACCATCTTCAACATAAATAATACATCACACGCTACACTTACTTGGTACAAGGCCGTAAGTGTAGCTTTAACCAGCTTACAGCTGAGAATTCAAAATACCCTTATAATAATAATAATAATAAAACTTTATTTTTCTTTAACCTTATTTTTCTTTATTAATTTATTCCTATTCCAATTCTTTCTAATTTACATATAGGGTGTGTTCTACCTATATGTCTGTACAAGGGGAACCCACAGTTTCCCAGGAGGAACCCCACCAATCCCTTATAGTCCTTCCCTGGCCACCATATTCTTATAACATTCTACATTCTAAACATTATTCTAATTTCTATGCATTCTCACTCTCCTTCCACGAACCTACATTCTTATTGAGTAATTATAATAATCATGAGTAATTATAAAATCATTGACATGGTTCCTAAGAAGAGATTTTCGTGTCTTTTAGTTTCAGGCTTTCCCATACTGACCGATCTAAATGTGCCACCCTGTATATTTGTAGGCCTTTGTCCAGCAGTGGTCCGTTGGCTGAAACGGTGATGATGATATTTGTGGCCATTGGTCCCGGTTGTTCCTGCCACCGCTTTAACCCACCAACCCGCATTGGGCCAGCGTGGTGTTGTGGCCCAAACTCCTCAAAGGGTTTCTCCCCCGTGTAGGAAGGAAGGCTTGTGCTCAGACCCTTACGGACCATCCTTCCTACCAAGCATTTCCACCAGAGGAAAGGTTACACCTGAAAATGAAAATGAAAATATCTTTATTCAATTAGGCCCCCAAGAAGCACTTTCGAATCGTCAACAAAAAAACCCTTAAGTCTATCACATAAAAATAATATACCTATACCTGATTCGGTGTTACCTACCAGCCCGTGGAAAGGTTGCACCCAATCAGGTGTAACCTACCAACCAGTAGAAAGGCTACTGCAGTCAGGTGTAACCTTCCAACCAAACATTTCCACCACTGGGAACCGACCAACCAGTAGAAAAGCGCTCCTTAACAAATGGTGAAACAGCAATAATCAGAGAGAGACAGATGTGTTGAAAGATGTCTGTGTATTTACTTAAGTGTATGAGTATGTTTATTATCAGCAGTGGGGCGTATATAGGGTGGTGATGTTCCCTTAGACATAGTTTTGTAATAAAAATCTTGAAGGTAAAAAAATGGCGTCAAAACTTATTGTTTCGTATTTCTTATAATTTATCGGCATTAGCCTTTGGTTCTATAAAAACATAGAAACAAAGGCTAATGGCGATAAATTTTTAATTTATTGGCATTGGATACAAGTCCAAGCCATGTTCTATGTTTATTTATTGGGTTTGCCAGTAATAAAAATCCAATTCCACTTTGTACAAATCACAATTTATTTATCTATTTACAAGGCGGCGTTCCCGCACATAAATACATCTCCACTACGCTAACACTAGGAAACAATACATACAAGGCGACGAGGGCGTACTGACAAAATGTACTTTCGATAGCATATCACGCGTAACAGGCGCTGTGCAAAAACCTTCCTTATTGCAATTGAATAAACGTTATTTGAAACTGTCACGCATAATATACTATCGAGTTTATTTTATATTGTATACAAATATGTAAGTAGTTAATTCATATCAGGTTGTGCATAAAAATACGTTATTTTAGTTTAAAACTAATACTTTAAAGTCCATTGTATGCAGAATATTATCTGCAATTAAAGTTATTATGAGTTTATTATCAAGTAAATCTATTTTAGTTTAACAATAATTACCTTTTGTTTTAGAAACGTGTAACAATTTGCTTTTTTTCAAAGTACAGTTTATGCTGTGGAGAAAGGAAATTCAATCTCCTAATCTTGGCAACACTTTTTGTCTGTCTAAGATATTTCAGAATGGCACTTGAAATCCTTACAATAATATATCGAATTGAAGCTTAGTCATATTTTCTATAATTGTATATTGATTAGCAAATAAGATGAGGAAAAACCAACAAAAACATGACAAACCTTGTCTTATGAAGAAGTTATTTTAGTAAAACTTGTCCAAACTCGTACGCACCCTTTTTTTAAACAATAAATACAAACTTTCTTTTTAAATAAAATACAAAAACAACAAGACTTTCACCCATTAAAATATTTTTTTTTCTTCATTCACAGTGTAAAACTAAACTGAAAAATAATCCTTATAGCTGAATAGAGCCTAACCTTTGCTCAGTAACAAATAAACGTTATTTTTTATAGAGTTGTCATTTTCGGTCACTTAAAGATACATAGATTTAGATTAGGTGTATAGGTCTACTTTCGTCAAATAATAAAATATATCAACAGTATCTAAGTTATGCATCACTTAAATTCGTTAATTTACGGTGTTGCAAGCTCATATTTATTCAATTTATTGTGATTGGCAATACTAATATTTATTTTTAAGATAATTTATCTTGGAAGGAATTGAAGTACCAGACACCATCATTACCGAAAAATCTGTTTATTTACAATGCAAATTTTGCTCATAAGTTGATACATTAAAATCGAATAAAATTAGACTAAATTTTATCAAGACGTGTCATAAATAAACAATAAACAAACTAGTGCAGCATAAAAAATAATCGTCTTATAAACATTAAAATAAAATTATGAAAATACCATCACTTAAATTAATAATAATTTACTCAAGTCTGAAATACAGTACAAAATTGTATTAGGCTGTGCGAGATAAAGTTCTATTGTCGACGAACAAAACTAAAATTCTGAGTAAAAAAAATGTCGGATAGTCCGCAATTTTCTTTGACGGCTACTATAATAGGAATATGCATGATTTTTCTTCAATTTTATTAAATACATCTATGTATTCTTACTCTTTTTATATAGCAGTTATATAAAAGACACAAGAAAGTTCATCACATTCACAAATCAAACAAATCAGGAAATAAAAGAGAGCAGGACTAATGTATGAATGGCCTTTTTTAAAATGGCAACTACAATTGAAGACAATGAACAATAAAAATGTAAGTTAAAATATCCTACCATAAGGTTGGCAACCCTGAGATCAAATAAATCGTGTGTGTGTGTAATAATAATAACATTCATTCAATCACACCTATGAACTAGCCCAAAGTAAGCATCATTCAGAGCTTGTGAACGGATACTAGATTATGTATATAAATATTACAAATATACTAAATAAACATCCACGACTCGTAAACAAATGCTCGTACTCGTCATACCAACATTTGCTCCCACCGGGATTCGAACCCGGGACCCCCGATCGAGTAGCCTGTATAGCAAAGGGCACAGACCACTCGGCCAGCCAAATCAAGGGTGTAAAAATATTTAATTAGACCCCACACTCTCCTATTGAATAAACGAAGCTGTAAAATATATTTTGACAGATATTCTCCTGATATGAAGGATTTTTTTAATATAAAACTTGATCCCACCATCATGAATCTGGCTAAAACTTCATGCATATTCCATGTTGGTATAATACAACTCGTCGGTGGGCGTACAAGACCGCGTAAGAGCAGTTTGCAATACCGCGCATTTACAAAAGTCGCAAAATTGAAATATCGCGCCAGTAAGCTATTAGCGCTGATTCGCCTATGCTAGATTCTCATTAAACAACACCTAGATAAATACAAAACAAGTTCAGTCAAAGAAATGTGTAGAAATATCCAAGATATTGCCTTTTTTATTCCTTTCTGTGAAATTAACAAAAAGCACATAAGCTGTATTGCAAACTGCTCTTACGCGGTCTTGCACGATCACCGACGAACTGCCACCTTGATATGCACTCAAGCTATGCTTGAATATACATACTTGTATTGACAGCACATCCATCAAGTGTAACGAAAGCGGCCTTTATTACAAATGGCGTAAGGCCGGTCTCAACTGTTATTCATGATGCGCTATCGACTGTACACTTATGTTTAAACTGGTCGCCGTTCCGCCCTCGCCGCTGAATCATAAACATTACCCACAATATACCTACGCCTGTTTCACATTGGGCACATAACAATTACACATAATATGTCTGCATTTGGTCATTACACTGGTTGTTGATATGAGACGTGACATTCTAATAATAAATTCTTAACGTCACGATATTCGTTAGATACTTTTAATATGGCTATAGTTAGCCCAATAGTTAGCCGCTTATTTGGATGCCTAGCCCATTTATTAAACGCCGGCCGGCATCCAATTGAATGCCTAGCCCGATAGTTAATTTACTAGACTCACTTAACGTTTAACGACTTAGCGAATTGAATGGATCGTCTTGTACTGAAAAGTTTTGGTTTGATTGGTAGGTTCAAGGATATTTTTTGTGGCCACTTATAACTGACAATGGTTTTGGTTCTATGTCTAAATAGCCTTGAACCTACCAATCACTCAAACAGTCACACAAAAGCTCTTCTCTCCCGTGAAGTGAAAACTGTAAGGTTTTATAATAGAAATAAAAATAAAAAAAAGTTCTTAAAATCCAGGAAACTCCGCGGACGTCCCCAGAATGCCCTATTAAAGATTCTTCACAATCTGTTCACTGGTTTTGGAGCACATAGATTTTTAGGTTATAGAAGAAAATATATTAATAATTGCTGGTTTCGGGTAGGAAAAATCGAATGAATATCTAGAAACCGTATTTGTGCGGCCAGTCTAAACGGTGTGTGAGAACATTCCAGATGTTGCATCGATTCAAACGGCTAAATACTTTTAAAACGATGACATAGAACAAGTGGTACTCTTAGTTCTGGATTTGGCAATAAATAACAATCTATCGAATATCGAGACGATCTTGGTTTTCTTAAATTCACAAAGTATATCAAGGTATCTAGTATATATAGGTACATTGTATCTAGCTGTCTGAGCGCGATGCTCCGCCTGCACCCCACAGCATTAAGGAGACGTTTCTATGGGGTCTGGTTGCTGTACACCTTTTGGAAGATAATAAAAAGCGTTAAAGTCTATTCACAGACGACGTCATAGTTTAAAATATGAGATCGACATAGAAAGGAGAGGAAAAATAATAATTTTGAACAGCAATCCTAGTTAAGTAGGGTGAGTAGGTATAATTATTAAGAATTTTTGTGCAATTAAAAATATTTTATAGCCCCCCGTTTATTTTTAAGACAAACATGAAAATGCCATACTATATTTGCTTGTTGCGTATTGTTATTGCATTATTATAACAACCACTTCTTCTTACTTTAAAAATATAGAGCTGGAGCTAAACCTTTAGTAAAAAAATACAATATTTACAACAATTGACATTTGTTCTACGACTTGAAAAACGAGGGAAAAAAGTAAATCTGCGTTTAGTTTCTGCTGGAACATAATATACATTTTTAGACAAACGGGCGACTCGAAAAATCTGATTGATTTAAAATCAAGTAGCTTATTTGATTACTATTGTAAATAGATATATCACATTGCTGTTCAAAATTATTTGGAATAAAAGCCCAAAAAAGACCATGTCCTTTGTCCTTATTCGTGGGTAGAATACATTGTAAAAAAGAGATGCGACAAAAATGTATGGAGACCCGGCCAGGTCTATATGCACTATACTAAAAAAATAGGTAAAAATATTCAGAACAGGTGCAGGTGTGCATTTTATTTTTATTTGCTTTGTTGTGTGGTACATAAACAATCATTTTATATAAAAAACTGCAACACAGCCAGATGGTTAGTTGACCTCTATGTCGCCCGCCATATTGCCATAGTGAATAGTGGTGAAAACGACGAAAAATTTCAACTTTTGTACAAACAAACTATGCATGACAACGAATTATTAGTATTTTTCGCGGATTCTCGACATTTTACTTGATTTTTTGATTACATAAGGGAGCATAAAATAAATAAATAACAACGTAAGTGCTTTTCCCTCCCTTAAAAAAGTGTGTACAAAAGGTCAAAGGTCACCTGTGCCGTATAGGCGCCAGCATTAGGAGGTCATATGATCTATGTGTAACCATGCGACTAGCAGAAAATTAAATAAAAATTTACCAAAGGTCAAAGGTCACCTGTGCCGTGTGGGCGCCAGCATTAGGAGGTCATCATGTCGTTGACGGACGCGTTGGTGACGGACGCGCCTTTTAGCAGGTCATTGATGTCTCTCCTGAATATTGACAGGTTTTGCGTGAATCTGGAACAAGGGATAGTATAGAATAGAATATCATATGTTGCTCAAACTGTGTAACAATGAAGTAATTGTTTTAAAGAATACCAACAGTTACTCATATCGGGCATGCAATTTAAAATTTATATATTATAATATTAGTAACAAGAATAATAAAAACATTGGTACATTAGAAATTATGTCAAGGAGGCTACATTAACATTACAAGTCTTATACATGTAAAGAAAACCTCATTACGGTTTTCTTAAGTTTGTCTCTGCCGCATGATTGACAAGGAATGCGTTATGTAAAGGTTGATTTTTAAGGTATGAATAAGACACGGCAGTTTATAATTAATTAATGTTTTTACTGATTATTTTCTTAAAGCAGTGGCTTTAAATATTGTTGCTTTTATTTTTATAGGTGAGTGAGTTTTATGTTGATAAATATTGTAATAGGTTGAATGCTATGTAGTTTTGTAAAATAAATCTTTTGTTTTTACAAAAAAACGCAATTACGCCTTGTTTTATTATTTCAAGCTATAGATCAGATATAATCTCATTATATACATAAAAAATTCTGGAAGACTATAAAAACATTGTACAATAGTCAGGTTTTCAATTAATTTTTTTGTAAAATTATGGCTATCTAACGCTTTAATCTCAACTATATTATATAAAGCGTAGAGCTTTTGGCGCCATTCAACGGTGTCCATCAAGAATTTTCTGCCTTTATGTAGTTAGAAAATTGTGTCGGAGTGAACGTTAAAAATTCTATAGTTGGAATATTCTTAGAATATTATAGTTCTAATCATTAACGTTGTGGCTGTCGAGGTCCAATAGAGGGTGCTTTCGTCTGCACATGACTGTTTGTTGCCAGAATAAAATAAATAGTGTAGATTTGTAAAGCAAGTGTTTGTGTCGACGTGCAATTTGAAAAATAATCATAATATAAGTTGATTTGGTGTGAAAACCGTTAAGAATCAGTCAGTCTTAGGGTTCCTCAAGGGGAATTTTTAAGTGTTCTATTGCCAGTTTCGGAATCCCTCAGGGATCTCACATAGGTCCTCTAAGTCAGCATTGGAGTTCCTCAAGGCTCACATCTAGGCCCTAAGAAAAAAAATAGGAATATTGTACTTACCTGTCCCTGTTCTTTGTAAGAAGATTAGGCTCAATGCCAGCCATAAGTCCACTAAACCACTGCGCCAGTTGCGGCTGCTTGTCCCGCGGCTGCTGCGCGATCATCTCGCCGCGGATGCGGGAGAACTGCTCCTCGTTTAGAAGGATTAAGCCCAGCAGAGGTCTGGACATCGACCACTGGTTGCAGCAGTCTTCGAACATTATTACGTTCAATACCTGCAAAGTGACAAACAATTGTTTAGTACATACAGAGTGTCAGGAGAACTCGAAAACTAAGGCAGACGGCTTGCTGAAGGTCGTAAAAACGACTTGTTGAATAAAAAGCTGTTTTATACTAAACTATCTGACCCGGCGAACTTAGTACCGCCTAACGGTCAATGAAAAACAAATCACAGACAACACTTAATGTAGTACACTGACTCTGACTGGATTGACAGAATAATCTGAAATGATTGAGTGAGACCAATCTATTTGACAATTATTTTTCATTATGTCATTTCTTCTATACTTATTTATGTAGCTTTTTTCATATATACTACTAGATGACAAACAAGCTGACGGCCCACCTGATGGAAAGCAGGTACCGCCGCCTATAGACACCTGCAATAACAAGAAAAATCACTTGATATTGCAGCAGATTTGTTATCATCCTGGACCCTAAGATGCCGTCCATGCCCAGTAATTACACTGGCTACCTTTCCCTTCAATCTGAAACACAGCGAACTGTTTCACGGCTGAAATAAGAAAGGCGGTGGTACCTACCCTGACCACCTAGCTAGTAACTAGATATACATATTTATGTAGTTAGATATATTTTCCTTAGTTTCATCATCATCAGCCTATATACGTCCCACTGCTGGGCACAGGCCTTCCTACATGGGAGAAACACACGAGGAGCTTGGGCCATAACACCACCACGCTGGCCCAATGCGGGTTGGTGGGTTAAAGCGGTTGTAGTAACAACCGGGACCAACGGCTTAACGTGCCTTCCGAAGCACGGAGGAGCTCGAGATTATAAATTTTGGTTGACCCATCCCAGGGTCGACCATGGCGAAAGTTGCTTTGTTTTCGTATTCGAAACCCGAGCGCTCAAACCAATACGCCACCGAGCTCCTCACCTTAGTTTACCACACTCCTTAGTTTACACAAAATTAATGAAGATACTAGATTATTTTATTTACTAAGTAATTTTTCAAACATTTATAATAATGTTAAAATCAAAAATTAAGGAAATTGACAAAATTAATATCTAAACGCACGCATTAATATTTGACAACCAATAAGAATGTCTATCCTTTTTCATTACTGACATTATTCTACTTTTTTTAATATAAAATACGCCATTATCTGAATATTGTGAATATATCTTATCGAATGGAAACTTTTATTTAAATACGTTCTTCGATATGAGGGAAGAATTTACCGTATCGACGGGTGAACATCAAATGTTTGACAGTTACGAAATCCATGAACATTTTGTATGGGAAAATCAAAGGAAACCGTTTTTTCATTTATTTTATTTTTTCGTCAATACAACAAATCAAAAACCATGACAGTCGGCGGTCCAGCCGTTCTAGATTTATAAGTGTTCGAAGAAACCCGACTTTGTTTATTAAATTAAGATTGTAGTACTAGGTAAGTGGTAGGCACGTATGTAGGGTCGTCTGGGTAGGTACCACGCCTTTCTTATTTCAGCCGTGAAACATTTCACTGTGTTTCGGATTGAAGGGAAAAGTAGCGAGTGTAATAGGGTAGTTGATAACTTTTTTTTATTTCATAAATAAGAAGTATATAGCTCATAAAGAAATATTGCAAAAGAAATAGTATGTCTAAGATCAATAGTTTTACAGATGTAGTGGTATGTTTGATGTGTTGCGGCGCGTCGTCCAAAAACGATCCATAGAAAATCTACAGAACAGGTGACGTCACATGTTCCCATATTACTAAGAAATGTCCCATACATTTCTTAGTAATATGGGAACATGTGACGTACTAACAACTATACTAACAAAATTGATAACAACTATGTTTTAGGTATGTTTTTATAAATAGTTGTCATTATAATAGTTGTTTTAATTGATGTTAGCAATCTAATATCATTATCATTTTTGATAATTTTTGAAAAAAAATTATGACTTTTTTTTTAATTTTCAAAACAGTACAATTTCAACAATATTCCATATATTTTAAGTTTGAATTGTTTTTATTGGTTAACAGTAGCGTATATTCTCCGAATTTGTGAAAAATAGCGCCATATTCAAACTTAGGCAAGATCCCAATTGTTTAATACGAGTCTGGAACTGGTCACCGACATTCGTTTCTTCATAGAACTGCCAGCCGACACAACATTTCGTATATCGCCGCTTCACCAACAGAACCTTTCACCGGCGAGCGATTCGTCGACAGCACAAGTCGTCATTAGCCCTTTCGCCTACGAACGATTCACTAACCTATACTCGTCAATCAACTCGTCGGTGACCAGTTCCAGACACGTTTAATACATACAGGGTGTCAGTAGAACTCGAAAACGAAGGCTGACAGCAGTGGTGGAGATAGTAAAAACGACTTGTTAAAATAAATTTGAAATGACGTAAAAATATGAGCAGTTTTATACTAAATTGTATAACTAGGTGGTAAGCCCGTCGGGGTAGGTACCACCGCCTTTCTTATTTCAGCCGTAAAACAGTTCGCTGTGTTTCGGATTGAAGGGAAAGGTAGCCAGTGTAATTACTGGGCATGGACGGCATTTCATCTTAGGCCTCAGGATGACAACGCACCTGCAATAATAGTTATTGCAGGTGTTTATGAGTCATTCAACTACAGTCCCCCAAATTAGAATTTTATTTTTGGTTGTAAATCGTTTATCTGTTATTTATTATGTTGATTTTATATACAGCATACTTTTTGGGATATTAAATTGTTATATTTTGTTTTATTTCTAAGTTTTTCTTATTTAATTACAGTGTGTTAATTAAAATTATAAAAAAAAATCAATCACCAAGATTGAGTAAGCTAAAATAGTCGATCACGATTAAGTGAGTGAATAAAAATTACAGACAAAGTTTATATTGTTTACTTTATCAAATATCTCATTTCTAATTCAGGTAACACAAGAGACACAATGCCGAGGTACTGACACTGTTCATAGATTATTTTAGCATATATCAGCTGAAATAATCTTTGAATGTCGCTGCTCCTCTAGATTAATATAGTTTGGAGTATTATTTAGTACTTTTGACAAAAGTAAAACCGAAAAAAAGTCAATTTGAAAAAATATATCATCGGAATGTCTTGTAAAATAGTTGATTCACACTTATAGCCAACCGGCTGACGACCGGTTGGCCGAGTGGTCTGTGCCCTTTACTATGCAGGCTACTTGTTCGGGAGGTCCCGGGTTTGGCAGCGGCAGCGGGCGCGTGCGGCAGCATTTAAACGCGCTCCGCATTATTAAAATTTAAAAATAATTAAAGTCTGTTTTTAGTTACAAGTAAAGTGCAATTAATATAATTAGTGACGGATTTTATCATTATTTATTGATTAGCGCCCTTAATTTACTTTCAAACTAAATTTTCGCCGTATTTGTGTTGTGAGAAATAAACAGTTTTAATAGTTCCGTAACTTATTCTAAAAACAAGTGTTTATATACTGACAGTGATATCTTCGAGCTATATGTACTTATTGATTTCAAATAGTGTTTTATTGACCTCATTCACCCAAAATAATAAGTGCAATATTCGCGGAAACCTGACCTACCTCACATAAGATCACTTCTAGCGTGCACCGAGCGAGCGACGGATCATCGGCAGGCGGCCGACGGATACCGATAAGTACCGATATTACTCGAGCTATAGATGACGTAGAGTGGCCGATGCACTCTTTAAATGAAACTGCATCTTAAAGTTGTTGCTGCTAGAGTACAAAATCTTACATGCATCTTTATGATATATGACATAATTACTAAGAAATAATTATCATAATTGGCTCAACTAAATTAGAAAGCAAAAGGATTTTGTCAAAAGATGGCCTTCCAGATATGTTCGGGATGTCTTCAAAATATAACAAACAGACAATTTTTAAAATGTTCGCTTTGTGATAAATTTTATGATATCCAATGTGCAAATGTGTCGGAAAAACGGTTCTACAACACTATGACTACTGATCACAAAGCCCAATGGAAATGCCAAGGATGCTTATGCAATATGCCTAAAACAAACAACGCAAACACTCCAGTTAGACCTACATCACCCAATATAGCACAATCACAATCAACTAACCTAAATGTCACAATGAGGAGGAAGCAAACTCAAAGAGAGCTCAGCCTTTTGAATAATAATTCAAGTACTGATAGTGATAACGTGTTAACAGTTGATGAACTTACTGATAACACATTGAATAACCATACTACCTCACTAACGCAAGCTATAACACTAGAACAAATAAGTAAATTATTGGATACGAAATTGGACAGTATTAAAAATTCTATTCTTTTAGATATTAAGAATACTATTCAAGTGGAAATTAATAATGCCATAAAAAACCTTAGAATTGATGTAGAACAAAATGTAGAAACAATAAAAAATGAACAAAAATCGCTACAAGGAAGAATTAATGCTGTTGATACGCAAATAGAAAACATAAAACAACAAATGAGTGAGTTAGAAAATTCAAAAAAGATCATACTATTTGGTCTAGAAGAGGAACAACACGAAACCAACTATGACCTAAATAATCGTATATCTCAAGCTTTTGCTGACATCTTGGATGTGAATATATACCCATACATAGAAGAAATTAAACGCATAGGGAAGAGAGGTACCAGGCGACCAGTATATATTGAGCTTATAAGTAAACGCATGACAAAATACGTAACAGATAATGCAAAAAGTTTCAAAAATACTGGCTTAGCCGTTGACAAATACTTAGATGGACATGAACTAGAAAAACGAAAATTACTCCGGAAACAATTACAATTGGCTAGAAAAGAAGGTCAACACGCTATAATTAAAAATAATAAATTATTTGTTAATGGAAAGGAATACTTGTACGCCAACATTTTTCATAATAAAGAGCAATCTCCACCAGATACACAAAACGAAAACTACTTAGTGCAAAAAGAAAACCAAATACTTACCAATGAAGTTACATTAAACAAAGGAAGGCATTCTAAAATAGAAAGAGACAACACTTCGGAAAAGCAGACATTTCGTTGATGGACTGTTAGTGGCATTTCAAAACATTCAGAGTATAGGTAATAAGTTAGATCTCATAGAACATCTGTTATTGGATATTAATATTGATATTCTTTTATTATCTGAACTGTGGAAAAATTATAATTTCTGTAATAATATTAAGATTTCTAATTATAAAATAGCATCCATTTTTTGTAGAGAAAGTTACAAAGGTGGCGGCGTATGTGTTATTTTAAAAGAAGATATAGATTATGTGGAAAGAAAAGATCTTATTAGTTTTTCTAAAGAATTTGTTATTGAATTTTGTGCCATTGAGTTAATAACATATAAAATTATAGTAATCGGACTATACAGGGCTGACCGTCACATTCCTATATTTTACGACCAAATGAACAAATTATTAAACAAATTAAAATTAAAAGACAAAAATAAATTCATTATTATAGGAGGAGATTTTAATATAAACGTAGGCGAAAAAACAAAGCAATCACTCGAACTCTTAAATTTTATGCGCTCATTTAACCTAAAACAAATAATCAAAGAACCTACTCGCGTAACCAACTCAACAGCTACTTGCATTGACCTAATTTTTACCAATTATACAAAGTTAATCCAAAAATCTTATGTAATAGATTACGGTGTATCTGATCACAAAGCTACTAATTTAAAGTTAAATTTGAATATTTTACAAAATAAAAAACAAACTTATTATATACAAAAAAGGTTATTTACAAAGAAACAGATTGAATTGTTTAAAACTTCATTAAAAGATGTAAAATGGGAAAATATTTTAAACAAAAATAGAAACATAGATGAAAATTACAAAGCATTTATCACAACGGTAACACTTAACTTAAACAAGCATATACCAATAACAAGATTAAAAATAACAGAAAATATTAAAAAAAGTTGGTTAACTGTCGGGTTAAAAAAATCATGTCAGCAAAAGAGAATACTGAAAACAATTTTAAATAAAACGAAAAGTTGTGTAATTGCTAACTATTATAGACTATTTAGTAAAATATTGAAACGTAGTTTAAAAATAGCCAAGAAATTGCAATATATTAAACGAATGAATAATTCAGATAATAAAATGAGAACTATGTGGAACATTATAAATACCAAAACAGGCAAATTAAAAAATAATAATCATAAAAATATACAACTTACTATTAATAATGAGATACTAAAATGCCCTATAACCGTATCTAATACATTTAATGAACACTTTGCTTCAGTTGGAGAAAATCATGGCAATATTAAAACTAATAATTCAAATAAATACCTTGTAAAGAACTCGCCAGTTAGCACGATTTATCTTAATCCGGCCAACCAAAAAGAAATCCTCACCATAATTCAAAAAATTAAAAATAAATATAGCTATGGTGTAGATGACATACCGCCGGCCCTTTTGAAACAATGTGCACATGAATTTCTCTTTCCTCTTACGTTTTTGATAAATCAAAGTTTTACCGATGGCCGATTTCCAGACTTACTTAAAATAGCTTTAATAAAACCTCTACATAAAAAAAATGACAGTAACGATCCCAATAACTATAGACCAATATCATTGCTATCCACATTTTCAAAAATCTTTGAAAAAGCAATGTATAATAGACTGTATACATTTCTAGAGAAATACCAAATCCTTGATGATAGCCAAAACGGTTTCAGAAAGTCCCGATCGACAACTCTAGCCGTGTTTAAATACATACAAACAGCTCTTCAACACATCGACAGCAAAAAACATGCGATTGGCTTGCTACTCGATATGACTAAAGCTTACGACAAAGTTCCTTACGATCTGCTACTTACAAAATTATACGGCTCAGGTATACGCGGTCCAGCATATAACTGGTTTAAATCCTATTTAAACAACAGAAAACAAATAGTTCAAATTGAATATTTTAATAACAATTCTAAAGAAATAGAGAAAGTACGGTCAAAAGAAAGGCGCTTAACCTGTTCCATCCCTCAAGGAAGTGTACTAGGTTGTGTGCTTTTTTTGATATACATCAATGATCTTCCAAAATGTTTAAATAAAGAAATAACTCTCCCTGTTCTATTTGCAGACGACATATCAATATTGATTAAATGTGAGGATATTACAAACTATGAAATACTTATCTACGACACTCTAAACAATGTAACACTTTGGCTACAGGATCATAATCTAGAAATAAACCTCAATAAAACTAAAATCATACAATTCCGACCGTATACTAAATTACCTTTAAATATAAATATTAACCATCAAAATTATCAGATAGAAACCATAAATACATGCAATTTACTAGGATTAAATATAGACACTAATATTAATTGGAAATCTCACATTGAACACATAAAAAATAAACTATCAAGCTTTACTTATGCTCTTTTTGAAATTAAATGCAGCACTAATACAGCGACCGCTCTTTCAGCATATTATGGTTATGCCTATTCCTGGCTAAAGTATGGAGTAATCCTTTGGGGCAATAGCGTAAATGTAAATGAACTGTTCTTAATGCAGAAAAAAATAATTCGAATTTTAGCTCAAATTGATAATACACAAAGTTGCCGACCATATTTTATTAAATTTAATTTGTTGACTTTAACATCAATATATATACACGACTTGTGCATTTTCGTTTACAAAAATATAAATATTTTTAAAAAAGTTAAGGAAACTCACAATATTAATACAAGACACAAAGATAGGCTTTATCTCCCCCAGTCAAGAATAAAAATGCTCAATTGCAGTCCACAATATATGGCTGTGAAAATATATAATAAAATCCCAGAATTCATAAAATCTGAAACAAAGCTACGATCCTTCAGTAGCAAATTAAAAAAATATTTGATTGCAAATTGTTATTACTCGCTCGACGAATTTTTTTCCACAAAATAGATATTTAAAACCAACAAACAACATATACCTATCCTCCGATATTCAAATAACAGTAACCATAGGCCTTTATGATAAGCAATAATACTAAAGCACTGATGTATTTATTAATTAATGTACAAAGCCCTCTGCAAACCAAATTGCTATGCCCTTACAGGGCGCTACATTGTATATGTTAACAACTCATGTACCTACTGATTTGTAGTTTACTATGTACACCAATGTGGCTTGCAATAAATATTTTGATTTTGATTTTGATTTTGGTTCAAATCCCGGTAGGAGGAAATGTTTGTACGATGAGTACGAGCATTTATTCACGAGTCATGGATGTTTATATGTTTATTTAGTATATTTCTACTATTTATATGTATACATATTATCATTATTTCACTGTTATCTAGTATTCACAACACAAGCTCATAATTATTATTATTATTATTTATTTATTTATTCAAGTAACAAAGACTCATAATTGTTAGTAAAAAAGGAACTTAAAAACCAGGTTTTAGTACATTTTATAATATATCAATTCATTAATAAGTTCCAATTAAAATAAATTTCAAATGAATTAAAAGTCAACATTAAATTAGTTAGATTTTGATTTTGATATATTTAGTTGTAATTTTTTACAACTAAATATATCAAAATCAAAATCTAACTAAAATTAAAATCCAATCACAACCAAATAAATTAAAATTAAAAAGCCAAATAGAATTAAAAAACAAAATTTAAATTAAATAATGATGCTTACTTTGGGCTAGATAATAGGTGAGTGTATGAATATTATTATTATTATTATTATAGGCGGAAGTAACCGCTTACCACCAGGTGGGCCGTCAGCTTATTCGTCATCTAGTTGTATAAAAAAACGAAGACGATCTGTTTGAATGTAACAGCGACGCATTCATTAGGTTACGATCAAAAGTTTAAAAATGCTTAACACTCACTGTTGCCAGCAACTGTTGCATGATCTCCGGGCGTCGCTGCAACATCTCTATGAACATGTTGCTCGTCTGCGGCGGCGGTTGGCGAGGGTTTGTCACTTTGTTGCTAGCTGTGGGACGAGAACACATTATTATTATTTTTATTACCGATAGCTCTTGTTGAGAGCGAAATTAGAGGGGATTTTTCATATATTGAAGCAAATTGCGTCCTTAAGGTAAATTGGTCAACTGACAACTGTTTATTTAAAATAATTGTATCAAATATGACAATATAAAGAACATTGATAGCAAAAAGTATTGTTTCTTGTAAAAACGTGGTCCAACGCGCCACAATTATTTTTATTCTTAAACCGATGAAAGATTATACACCACTACTTTTTAATTAGTACAAAAACTTTGAAGGCTAATTAGGAATGGCCTCGCTATCAAATATATGTAAGAATATTTTTTTAATATTTATAAATAACAAAGTTATTGTCATTTGTTTTTATCCCAAACTGACGCTGTTATATGTCGTATCTGACGACGCTTCACGACAGATTAATGTAAATCTAACCATACTAATGATATGAAACCGATTCCGTTCTGACGCGTCACGTCAGAAGGCGTCATATAAATGTAAATCCGGCTTTGTTGTTCCGTCTTCTGTACCCAAAAGGGTCTATAATAATGTCATTTCTTGCTTTAAGCCTTAAGATCTTGTGTGTAACATTATGATGCAAGAAATGCTTAAGTTTCAAGTTAGAGAATATACTCACATTTCTGTACTAATTGTTTAAATAGATATGTCACTATATGGTCTAGCGTTGCGCAGCATCCTGTGCAAACACTTGTGTCTGTAACAGAAAGACATGCACTTAATATTAATTGGTCATAACAAAACTTAGTTTGCCCAGAGAACCTGATAAAAATGTTCTCATTTCAACGTCGAAATGGCAATACCTTTTGATAAAAAAAAATAACCGGATTTAACTCGCGTTTAATTAGATGTTACATTATTGTTATATACCCGACGACGACGGAACCTATGTTATAAGAACGAGGTAAGTTCTGGAAGTACGACAAAGGAACGATACACTTAATTTCTTTGTGCCTGATGTTGAGGTGGAGACAGTGAATTGAGGACGCCGAAGACCGGCACGCGTGCTCCTGAGTAGGAAGGGGGAAGGCGGGATAAGGTCAAAAAGTTCTTCAGAACATTCTCAGTGATATTGCAGAGACAATAACAGAGGTTCAAGGTTGTTGGTGACATCTACATCGCCAATGATACGGACAGCACGACGCAAGACCAGACCTTAGTTTTGCGTATGTTACAAAACTCAGGTCCGGTCTTGCGTGGAATATTGCTCGCACTTGTGGGATGGCTCCGCCAAGTGCCTCCTCGATGCACTGGACAGATTGCAGCGTCGTCCTGTCTTTATCATTGGCGATCGTCACGAACAACCTTGAGCCTCTACAATAGGGTAGTTGACAACTTTTTTTTTATTTCATAAATAAGAAGTTTATAACTCATAAAGAAATATTGCAAAAGAAATAGTATGTCTCAGATCAATAGTTTTACAGATATAGTGGTTTGTTTGATATGTTGCGGCGCAACGTCCAAAAACGCTCCATAGAAAATCTACGGAACAGGTGACGTCACAAGTTCCCATATTACTTAGAAATGTATGGCCGTACTGACAAAATTAATAATAACTATGTATTAGGTAAGTTTTTAGTAATAGTTGTCATAATAATAGTTGTTTTAATTGATGTCAGCTATCTAATATCATTAACATTTTTTTATAAATATAGAAAAAAAAAATCATTTTTTTAATTTTCAAAACAGTACAACTTCAACAATATTCCATATATTTTATGTTCGAATTGTTTTTATGGGTAACAGGAGCGTATATTTTCCGAATTATTAAAAAGTAGCACCATATTCAAACTTAGGCAACATCCCAATTGCGTCGAGACATGGCTTTGCTTAGCGCCTTTTACGGACTTTATGACAGAGTGTGCTCTGAAGAGTTTTTCGACCTTATCCCACGTTCCCCCTTCCTGCTCAGGAGCCCGCGTACCGGTCTTCGGAGTCATCCATTCACTGTCTCCCCCTCAACATCACGCACAAAGAAATTTAGTGCCTCGTTTCTTTGTAGTACTTCCAGAACTTGGAATTCTTTGCCAGCACATGTGTTCCCTCCTTCCTATAACATGGGGTCCTTCAAGAGGCGTGAGAAAACACCTTTGGGCCGGCAAGGTGGAGGCTATTCTGCACTAGCTGTCTTCGCATATGGACTCTCCTTACCGCTTCACATCAGGTGGTGTTGAGTCAATAGGGTAGTTGACAATTTTTTTTTATTCCATAAATAAGAAGTTCATAACTCATAAAAAAATATTGCAAAAGTTCCACGGAACAGGTGACGTCACATGTTCCTATATTACTAACAAATGTAGGGGGAATACTGACAAAATTGATAATAACTATGTATTAAGTATGTTTTTATTAATAGTTGTTTTAATTGATGTCAGCAATCTAATAATATTAACATTTTTGATAAATTTTGAAGAAAAAATGACCATTTTTTAATTTTTAAAACAGTACAACTTCAATAACATTCCATATCTTTTGTGTTTCAATTGTTTTTACGGGTGACAGTAGCGTTAATTTTCCGAATTTGTGAAAAATCGCGCCATATTCAAACTAAGGCAACATCCCAATTGCAGTGCTTTGTATATAAAAAATGACTCACCTAACGCTGTGAGGCCCTCGGATATGGACGCCAGTATGAAGAGAGTCGCGTCTGGCTGGAGGGAAGCCAGGAACGGCATGTGGTCTTGGGCGAGCCGCTCTAGCAGCACGTAGTATGTTTGTGACAGCTTCGGGTAGTCCTGAATACACACAAAGTTACCTCTGAAGAGTAAGGTAGAGGAAGTACACCACGTTTTGTGGGAGTGTGAAGTCTACGGGGAAGCGCGTAGGATAGATAGTGGCCCTAATTCTGGTAAACACATGCTAAGTCTAAATTTAAGTCTAGTGCATTTCTTTCTATTAAAAGGAATACGAAAAGGATGGCTGTCATAAAATTTGACATTTAGATACGTGCGTTCAATTTTCGACCTTATTGAACGTGATAAAATGCAGTGTTTAGGAGGCACCTCCGTACATGCCGTCTAAAATTGTCTATGGTTTTTTTGAAATCTATCTAAACTTAAGTGAGAGCTCTAAACAGATTCTTGCTATCTTTTTCTTATGACTTATTGCGAGAAAGAGATAAACTGTACTTAAATTTAGTATTAAAGTGTGTCTTCAGAATTAGACCCAGTGTGAAGGCCGTCGAGGTGGGCTTCACGCGTATATGGCACAAGATTGGGAGTGGGCTAAAGAGACATAGAGAGAGAGGAGGGACAGAGAGAAGAGGGAGAGAGAGAGAGGAGAGAAAGGGATAAAGAGAGGAGAAAGAGAGAGAGAGGAGTGAGAGAAGAGAGGAGGAGGGAGAGAGGGCAGGGGAGAGAGAGGAGGGAGGGGAGAGAGAGGAGGGAGGGGGAGAGAGAGGAGGGAGGGGGAGAGAGAGGAGGGAGGGGGGGGAGATGAGGGAGGGGGAGAGAGAGGAGAGAGAGAGAGACCCAGAAGAGGCTGAAGCATCTGTGCTTCTGCTGAGTCTGCTGAGTATATGGGAGTCAGCGGTGCCAGGCACAGGCGAGCCGGAAGGCACCGAAGGCGTTCCGTGTTCGTCCGCCCCAGAAGAGGGACCAAAGGAACATGGCAAATGATTATAATTTGTAGCCCCCTACAAAGAAGAAGCACGCTGTGAAAGAGCCCCGAGCAGGTAGCAGTCTACTCGCAGTGTTTATTGCTCACTGAGTAAATTACGCCACTTAGCTAATCCATAGTTTGTTTACACGCATGTATTATGATTATTTATGCATACTATAGGTTAAATATAATGTTAAAATATCCTTATCTACTTAAGTATAAGTTATGGTTACTGTATATTGTCAATTTCATGTGAGTAGCAGTAATTTGCAAATAAACTTCTTATGTATCTCTATCCATCTACTCTCCCATGATTCGGCCTGCGTAAAATAAAACGAAAATATCTTTATTCAATTAGGCCCCCTAAGAAGCACTTTCGAATCGTCAAAAAACCTTATGTCTATCACATAAAATAATATTAACTAACAATGTCTGTCTGTATGACTGTCATGTCTGAATAAACGAACGGTTGCGACAGGCCCTAGAAAGGTTGGTGGGAATAACCCATCCCGGGATAGACCATGGCAAAAGTTGCTTTGTTTCCGTAATCGAAACCAGAGCGCTCAAACCACAACGCCACCGAGCTCCTCATCTAGTAGTTTATAAAAGTCAACAAATAAAAATAATGTAAGAAAAATAGAGCAGAAGTTAAAGTCACAACTCAAGCAAAGGTTTTTCAGAACTTCACATACTAATATAACACCTATATAAAAATTATCATAACTCACCAATAGATCGCTCTGCGGTATATTCAGGAGTAGTTTGACGAACATATTGAGTGCGTTGTCGAGCGCCTCGTCGCCGTATAACCTGGACAAATATATAAACTATTAAACTTAACAGGCTTTATTAGGATGTTGCCTAAGCTTGAATAAGGCGCTATGTTTCACAAATTCTGAAAATATACGCTCCTGTTACCCATAAAAACAATTATAACTTAGAAGATATGGAATATTGTGAAAGTTGTACTGTTTAGAAAAGTCACAAAAATTGACATTTTTTTTCCAAATTCATCAAAAATGTTAATGATGTATAAAAACATACATATTACATTGGTTATATTAGTAACTTTTTTCTTACTACTTCTAAATTAATTTGTCCAGGTCATAATAATACCTAATTGCGCCCTAAGTCTCTTTTGGTTGATGCAAGGTTTTATACTATGCCGCTAATTCCTCTTTAGACATCTTACCTAAATACTCCAAAGTTAGCGTAATTCCCGCACAAAGCAGCCTTCAGGATAGAGAAGCAGAGCGATATGCCTTTCAGTTTGAGCGCGTACAATTCCTTTTTGCTAACATCCACCGTTAAAATTCGGCTACCTGCAGGATAATTAGCTTTTAGTTATTTATGAAATATTTATTGCGAATTAAGTGTTACAGGATCTTAGTAATATTACAGCAGTTATGATATTAATAATTGTACACTGTTACACAAGGTGGTAACTTTAATACGAATATAAATTAATGTTAGGTTGGGGAAAAAGTCTTTTCGCATTATAGTATGTATGAACTTGTAATAAAATCTCTTTGGCTGTACTATTTGTTTCTGGGTGGTTTTGGTATCATTAAAAGTTTAGATTTTAAAAAAGATAATTCCAAATTCAAATTAGGAAAATGTGTTTTCCCATTGTTTTTTGTACTGTCAAGATGAGTGAATCTAATGAAGAAATTTATTATTTTACATTTTAAAATTTTATTTATTAAAATGTAAGAAGAAAATTATTACATTTTAAAATTTTACTACAAAAAAGGTAAAAATGCAACGCAAGCCGCGAAAAAAATTTGCGATGTTTATAGACCTAGTGCAGTGTCTGTGAGAGTAGCACAAATTTGGTTTAAGCGTTTTCAATCCGGAAATTTTGATGTCAAAGATGCACGTCGCTCTGGTCGCCCTATTACGGATAAAATTGATGCCATTTTTGAAAAACTGGACCAAGATCGGCATATCAGTTACGACGTAGCTGAAGAACTGGGAATTGATCACAAAACAGTTTTAGCGCATTTTTTAAAAAATTGGTACACAAAAAAGCTCGATATATGGGTACCCCACGAGCTCACTGAAAGAAACCTAATGAATCGTGTACTCATTTGTGATTCTTTACTACGACGTAATGAAACCAAACCATTTTTGAAGAAGCTGATAACTGGTGATGAAAAGTGGATCACATAGGACAAGAAAGTGCGAAAAAGGTCGTGGTCCAAGGCCGGTCAGGCTTCACAGACTGTGGCGAAACCCGGGTTAACTCGCAACAAGGTGATGCTGTGTGTGTGGTGGGATTGGAAGGGCATTATTCATTATGAGCTGTTACCACCAGGCAGGACCATCGATTCTGAACTCTTCTGCGAATAACTGATGAGATTAAAGCAAGAAGTTGAGATAAAGCGGCCGGAATTAATCAACAGAAGGGGTGTGGTTTTTCATCATTATAACGCTAGACCTCACACATCTTTAGCCACTCAGCAAAAATTAAGAGAGTTTGGCTGGGAGGTGTTAATGCATCCGCCTTATAGTCCTGACCTTGCACCTTCAGATTTCCACCTGTTTCGCTCTCTTCAGAATTCTCTAGGCAGTGTCTGGTTAACATCACGGGAGGACTGCCAAAACTACTTGTCGCGGTATTTTGATCAGAAGCCCCAAAATTTCTATAGCAATGGAATCATGTCCCTACCTACAAGATGGCAAAAAGTTATCGAACAAAATGGTACCTACATACTTTAGTTAAATGTAAATAAACTATATTAAAAAATGTTGTGAATTTTCTTAAAAAATGCGAAGAAACTTTTTCCCCAACCTATTACATGGGCTATATTCATTCATAGAAATGTTTAGCAACTTTCAAATACATCCTATTGCTTTGGAAAATTTATAATATTTCGAGAAATAATGTAGCCAATGTTATATATTCATAGAAATTTCACCCTATGTTTTAATTTATTGTGGTATTCTCGTCACCACCCATATATATTATATTGTTACAATATGTTTAGTAATAAATCCAAAATAAGGTAATATGGCGAGCGAACAAGTCAATTTCCTGTTCTGGGCTAGCTCAGCAGTCAGCTGTGAGGGTAATTGGACAGACTTATAAGACTCACTGACCGTACGCGCAGATAATATTGGAGAGTTTTTTTTTATACCACTAAGTTCCCTGAACAGCAAGATGCCATTTGGAGAGTTCACGTCAAACTTTAGCCGCTGGATCCTGTTCTCTAGCTCAGAAGTCAGCTGTGAGGGTAGTTGGACATTATAAGACCCACTGACCGTACGCGCAGATTATATTGGAGAGTTCCCTGAACAGCAAGATGCCATTTGGAGAACTGACGTCGAACTGTAGACTGGTTCCTGTTCTCTAGCTCAGAAGTCAGCTGTGAGGGTAGTAGAACATTATAAGACCCACTGACCGTACGCGCAGATGATATTGGAGAGTTCCCTGAACAGCAAGATGCCATTTGGAGAACTGACGTCGAACTGTAGCCGCTGGTTTCTGTTCTGCGCAAGCTCAGCGGTCAGTTTTAGGACGGGCGTGGTTAGCGCCGGCTCAGAGTACCAAAGTTCGATGCCGCGAATCAACACCTTCATGTACACGGGGTAACTGGAACAATGGAATATGATATTAATAATAATAAATATTCTTTATTGCACACAAGAGACAAATCAAATTATACTTACTTAAAAACAAAAAACAGTACAATTGGGCGGCCTTATTGCTAAAAAGCAATTTCTTCCAGGCAACCCAAGGTGAGAGGAAGAAGGAGAACGCAAAAAGGTTGCAAGAATTTGAAATAATAAATAAATATATATGTTTGTACTTATTGGAAGTAAATATAAATATAATATACTAATTAAATAAACTTACATATCATGTGAATATAATACAAATCCAATTAAAATTAAAATTCAACTAACTAGGTAAACTTGAGAAATGAATTTTGACTAGATTCATAAAGGAATTAATAATCATGTCAAAAACAGACATTAATCTGAGTGGAATAAAATACCGGGATTAAAATACTCCAAATCCTTCCTAGAATAAATATATAAATTGTTTAGTGTTGTCTTCTGTTGTGTCTTAAATTGTTAAGTGTTGTCTTGTGGAGTTTAGTGTTGCGTCTTGTATTGTTTAGTGTTGTGTCTTGTGTTGTATCTTGTATTGTTTGGTGTTGTGTCTTGTGTTGTTTAGTGTTGTGTCTTGTATTGTTTGGTGTTGTGTCTTGAGTTGTTTAGTGTTGTGTCTTGTGTTTTTAGTGTTGTGTCTTGTGTTGTTTAGTGTTGTTTCTTGTAGAGTTTAGTGTTGTCTTGTGTAGTTTAGTGTTGTCTTGTGGAGTTTAGTGTTGTGTCTTGTGGAGTTTGGTGTTTTATTTTGTGGAGTTTAGTGTTGTGTCTTGTGGAGTTTTGTGTTATGTCTTGTGTAGTTTAGTGTTGTATCTTGTGGAATTTAGTGTTGCCTTGTGGAGTTTAGTGTTGTGTTTTGTGGAGTTTAGTGTTGTGTTTTGTGGATTTTAGTGTTGTGTCTTGTGTAGTTGAGTATTGTATCTTGTGGAGTTTAGTGTTGTCTTGTTGAGTTTAGTGTTGCGTCTTGTGGAGTTTAGTGTTGTCTTGTGGAGTTTAGTGTTTTGTCTTGTGGAGTTAAGTGTTGTGTCTTGTGTTGTGTCTTGTATAGTTTAGTGTTGTCTTGTGTTGTTTAGTGTTTTATTATTTGTAAAAGCATTATCTTTTTACCCGCGTTATACTTACATCCAATCAAACAGCATCATATAAGTAGTCTTTGTGTTGAACGCGAACGCAAGACCTCTTAGATCTCGCGCGAGTCCTATGAGCGTCTTTTTGGCATCTTCTGACGGGAACATCGGGGTCTCCGGGGAGCCGAGCAACCCTATTATACTTTCCATGGCGGCTGGTAAGGGAATTTCATATTAATTATTTGTATACTTTAAAAAAAAAAGTCAATCAAAAAATATTTGTGAGAAAAAATTAAATATTTTATTATCCTATCAAATCAGAATAGTTAGTGATTTTAAGAATCCTCTGTATGTAAAATAGTGGTTATTATCCTGCAGAACACTTAATAAATCTAAATTTACATACAGGGCATTACGTTCTTTTAATATGAGTACAAAAAAGACGGCTGTCATATAATTGGACATTTAGAAACATGTGTTCAATTTTCGACCTTATTGAACGTGATAAAATGCGGTGTTTAGCACGAAGCATCATTAAATTTTTACCTTCACCTACAAGGAATATTATAACTGGTTATTATTGTAAATAAGTTATGGCGTTATAATATCGGTTGAAAATGAAATATCAGAATAGAAAATCATGTAAATTTCAATTGGACACAAAAATACTTAAATTTATTTTTATTCAACAGATGAATAAAAATCTTTATAAATCGTTCTGCTATCTTTCTTTACAGGCGAAAGCCGAAATTGTTTGGAAAGTTTGGCCCCTATCAAAAATCGTCGTGCTGCAATAATTTTTTTTTTTTAGTGAAAAGCATTTTATTTTCATAATTTGAAAAGTATTTTCGTAGTTTATTACGTTCGTTTTGATAAGGTCTGAAATTGAATGCACGTTTCGAAACATCAAATTATATTACAGCCATCCCTTTTCGTATTCATATTGAGAGAAAGAGATGCACTGAACTTAAATTTAGACCTAACATGTGTTCACTAGAATTGGGGCCACTGTGTGAGCATTGATTTGGAGTTCGGCACACAGCAACTTTCGCTATGGCCGACCATAGCGAAAGTTGCTGTGTGCCGAACTCCCAATGGCATACTTTTAAGATTGCAGATTTTCACTAGGCATAATTTCATTTAGCAAAATTTCAATACGCATAATTTCGTTAAGCATAACACTTATTTAGTGCGACGATTACTCGGTATAATTTCACTTGGTATACTACGATGGTGGCAGATTGTGCTACATTATTGACAGAAATGAATCTATAATAATTTTGATTGACCAATCCCGGTATCGGTACCGGGATTGGTCAATCAAAATTAGCAGTCTAGAGCTCCTCCGTGCTCCGGAAGGCACGTTAAGCCGTCGGTCGCGGTTGTTCCTGCAACCGCTTTAACCCACCAACCCGCATTGGGCCAGCGTGGTGTTACGGCCTAAACTCCTCATGTGTTTCTCCCATGTAGGAAGGCATGTGCCCAGCAGTGGGACGTATACAGGATGGAAGAAATCTATGGGCCCTGGAGAGGAACTACTTTAAATCCTTTAGTTAGCTCATTTTACTGAAAATAAACATTCGTTTATTTTTGATAAGAAACAAAACTGCATTCAAAGATCTTTTAAAATTCGCCTGTCAAACAAATTTTGTCCTGAACAATAATCCTACCGATTCGTATAAAAAATAGTGAGTGTTTACTTTTTTAATTTTTAGTTGGTTCGATTCCGGGTGAGACAAGCGAAGTTTAGAAGATCTTTGAATGCAGTTTTGTTTCTTTTCAAAAATAATGAAATGTTTCCATTTTATAAAATGAGCTAACTAAAGGATTTAAAGTAGTTCCCCTTCAGGGCCCATAGATTTTTTCCACCCTGTATAGGCTGGTGATGATTGATGATGTACTAGCTACTCCGACCACTGTTTATATCAGACCTGTGATTGGCATCATGAAGGCGTGGAACCGTTCCTCGTCTTCTCCCAGCTCCACCATCAGAAGCCTCCCTAGCGCAGTGTACAGCATTGTCCGACAACGCATCTCCGATGTGCCCACTCCACTAATGCCCAGCACTGGGAAGTGTTCCGGCTGTAACAAATGTATTTGTTATGTAAGGGTGTGAAAGGCTGACGGTGAGCGGTTAGCGTAGACTTTTTTTTTTGTAAATTCTCCCTATGTAAGGACGGCAAAGGGATCTAGCCCATACAGATATGTCTTGAGTGTTTTCTTTAATTCTGCAAATATTACATTGAAATGCCGTAACAAATATTTTTTTTTTCATGATATCACAGTTGGTCTCATAGTGAGAGGTTCATATTCATGGGTGAGAACAGTGTGAAAAATTCAGCCATCCCTAAAAAGTAAGCCAGTATAGTAACCAATAGCCATCACTCAGATTGATCATACTGCTCAGTGGGCTCAGATAGCTATAGAGCTATCTGTTACCATAGGGTAACGGGTGATTGTGTTGTAAAGGAAAAGTGCACACAGTACACTATTATGACCAGAGGTCGGAGTTAGGTTGAGTTATTTATGTACTGACTTCATACAGCGAAAGAATAAAGTGGATATGCCTGAAATCCCGACACTGACTTCATACAGCGAAAGAATAAAGTGGATATGCCTGAAATCCCGAGATTAATTTGAAAGAGCAGAAAAATCTTGTGATTTATTAAATAAAAAAGTTATTTACTTTTACACAATTCAAACCACTGCACGCGCGACGTTGTCAAATTTACATCAACGACATCGGAGGTCCATTAGAAATCCCGGGAAGATCCATATTAATATCAACATTTCGATGCAAGTACATAAACAACTCTACCTAATTCCAACCTCTGGTAATAATAGTGTACTGTGTGTACTTACACACATAAATACACATACATAATTTAATACGAAAGGCACAGAAAGAGAAAACAAAGCACAAGCACAATACAAAATTCAATGGGGAAAATAGAAAAAGAATAATAGTCTTTATAAGTACAGCGCCATAGAAAATATAAGTCAGTATACAGGATGTTTTTTTTTTAATAATAATAATGATTAATAATAAACACAAATAGATAATTGTTGTAAATATGTTTGTGATTAGTTTTAAGCATTAATAATAATAATAATAATAAATATTCTTTATTGCACACAAGAGAAATTCAACATACAAATTAGAAAACACAAAAACTACAATTGGGCGACCTTATTGCTAAAAAGCAATTTCTTCCAGGCAACCTAAGGTGATATACATATAATGAAGAGGGAGAATACAGAAGGGTGCAAGAAATAGAAGGAATAAATAAAATATATATGTTTGTAGGTACATAATGAAAGTAAAACACACATAATACAATATACGAATTAAATATACTTACATATTATGCAATAAAATACACAGCTAATGAGTTAAATGTAAGAAATGACTTTTTAATAATTGTTTTTTTTATTATTAGATAATTGTATATAAATATTTTATTATAGTGTGTAATAATTGTGTAACGCCCATATTCATAAACGCTAAATAAACCTATTTTAGATAAAACACTGCTACAATATGTTTTATCTTTTCTCTTTCTCTTAAAAGTGAGAGAAACAAAACACTTTATAAGCCTCTTTTAACTTCACTTGTTTTTATGAATATGTGGGTAAGTGTTAACACAAAGTAGGCTACAGCTCTAAGATAGGCCTATCGCTCGCATCGCTCAGTCCACTCACCGTATGGTGTGTGAGCATAAACTGTGTCTCTTCAAGCTTGACGAGTTTCCTCACGCACGAATACCCGCCGCTCAAGTCGCTCAGCAACCCGAGCGTCTTTGCTATAATCTGCTCGCTGCCACCCCAGTACTTGAGGTTTGTTATACTGGAAATACAAAATATTTTATACTACTATTTATATCTATGGTTTCTTTGAAATCTATCTAAATTTAAGTGACAGCTCTAAACAGATTCTTGATATCTTTTTCCTATTACTTATTGCGAGAAAGAGATACACTGTACTTAAATTTAGAATTAAAGTGTGTTCCCAGAATTAGGCCCATTATTATCTATATTATTTACTTTCTAAAATTAACGTTGATATCAAGCCACGTTGTCGGGCCCTATTGTAAGAATGTGCCGTATGTACAATGCTTTGAGTCAGAAATGACCTGAATAGGGTAGTTGACAACTTTTTTTTTATTTCATAAATAAGAAGTTTATGGCTCATAAAGAAATATTGCAAAAGAAACAGTATGTCTAAGATCAAAAGTTTCACAGATATAGTGGTATGTTTGATGTGTTGCGGCGCATCGTCCAAAATCGCTCCATAGAAAATCTACGGAACAGGTGACGTCACATGTTCCCATATTACTAAGAAATGTATGGGCATACTGACAAAATTAATAATAGCTATGTATTATGTATGTTTTTATTAATAGTTGTCATAATAATAGTTGTTTTAAATGATGTCAGCAATCTAATATCAATAACATTTTTAATAAATATTAGAAAAAAATATTACCATTTTTTTAACTTTCAAAACAGTACAACTTTAACAATATTCCATATATTTTGTGAAATTTGTGAAAAATAATGCCATTTAAACTTAGGCAACATCCCAATTGGATATGTTTTATTTCAAACCAGGAACTTACAAAAGGGTTGTATTCAGATGCATTACTGAATCAGGTGTCGATTGATTCGGCACTCGGCAGTTAAATTGAAATTAATATTAAGTGTAATTTACATAGATTGGCTGTATACTAGGCGTATTTACTAGGTGGTAGACCCATATGTAGAGTCGCCTGGGTAGGTACCACCGCCTTTCTTATTTCAGCCGTGAAACAGTTCGCTGTGTTTCGGATTGAAGGGAAAGGTAACCAGTGTAATTACTGGGCATGGACGGCATGTCATCTTAGGCCTCAGGATGACAACGCACCTGCAATATCAAGTGCTTTTCCTTGTTATTGCAGGTGTCTATAGGCGGCGGTAACCGCTTACCATCAGGTGGTCCGTCAGCTTGTTTGTCATCTAGTTGTATAAAAAGAAAAAAAAAACACTTGTGTTGTACTTTGGCTAGTTTATGAACCGTTTAATATGTTATTTTTATTGCTTCGTCGATGTTTGTTGATAGTATCTTAAAAAATAAATAAATAAACTATTAGATGAGGTCGGTGACGTAGAAGTTTGAACCCTCAATTACGAAAACCAAGCAACTTTCGTCGTTTTCGATCCCGGAATGGGTTATTTTATTTATATTATTTTATTTTATTTCGGAGGCTTACAGCTCACTTCGAGAAATATACAATAAAATAGATTACAAGAAGCCAGTAACAAGCCTCAAGGTCATTCAAAAGAGATGTTCCAAAAATGTATGGAGACCCGGCCAGGTCTATGTACACTATACTGAAAAATAGTTAAAAATATGCAGAACAGTGTTCAATTGTCTATTTTCTCTTTATTTGCTTTGTTGCGTGGTACAAAACAAGATTTTTTATAGAAGAAACTGCAACACAGCCAAATATTCATCACGGCGTGTATGCCACTTTGGTGACGTTTAGTTGACTTCTATATTGCCCGCCATATTGCAATCTTGAATAACTTTGAAATATAGGAAAAAGAAAATATTCAACTTTTTTACAAACAAACTATGCATGAAAAAGAATTATTAGTGTTTTTCGCGAATTCAGGAGATTTTTCCTGATTTTTTTCCTGGCCGGATATGAAACATCTCCTTTGTAATCTCAAGCTCCTCCGTGCTTCGTGGTGCACGTTAAGCCGTTGGTCCCGGTTGTTACTGCAACCGCTTTAACCCACCAACCCGCATTGGGCCCGCGTGGTGGTGTTATGGCCCAAACTCCTCATGTGTTTCTCCCATGTAAGGCCTGCGCCCAGAAGTGGGACGTTTATAGGCTGTTGGATGTTGGATGTAAATCACTTGGTTCTCTATTTTGTCTCATAATTTTTTTATCCATAATCTAACGTGTCATAATATTTTGGGACATAATCATCATGTGTCCGAATGATAAGTAGCCATAACCAAGATAAGCCTACTTTTAATTATATGTTTTAAGACTAACAATATTATTATAAATCACCATTCGGTCTAACATACATTATACAATATGACACTTAGGACATGTGACTTTATAGCAAGAAAATTAGGATATCTAATAATTATAGCACCTGATCTGATGACTCAAAAATATTTTTTAACAAAAATAAACCCGACTTCAAAACTCTAAAAAGGAAAAATTTGGGTACAGCTTAGCATTTTTTAATTATTATTTTTTTTACATTTTTAAGTGATTTCCTAAGGTCAAAGCAAGATGGGTGACCGTCAGCACTATCGACTTGTCTGTCTCTCAGTCTTTGGTTGAAATACATAGTAAAAGAATTATCTTCTAACTCCTAACCGTTAAGGAGTTGTACCTTCCATCATCAGCTCATTAACATGAGATGACGACTAACAGAAGCAAATACTTGAATAGCTTTGAAAAAAAGTAAACATGTCATACATGCCAATAAAATTTGAGGTTTGCCCTCGATTTTCCTGGGATCCCATCATCAGATCCTGACTTCGTGACAATGGGACCACACTGTAGTATACTCTTATCGAATAAAAAAAGAATTTTGAAAATCGGTTCACAATTAACAGAGAAATCGGTGAACATACATACAAAAAAAATATATAATACATCTACAGTGGAACATATAACCTCTTTCTTGAAGTCGGTTAAAAAGCATTAGAACTGAAGACGATTAGGTAATATACAATTTCGTATACGCCAGTGGTCGGCAAAGTGCGGCTCCAGAGCCGCATGTGGCTCTTTGGCTTCTTAAGTGCGGCTCTGGCACAAATATCGACGGAAGGCGCAATAATATTTTCATTCAAAAAAACTTGTTAAGAAAAAAGTATTTTTGATGAGAACTTGGAATTTTGCCTAAAATTAAAAACAAGAACATACAAACCTGACTTACTCAAACTTTCCAAGGAGATGCAAGCACATTTTTCGCATTAATAAATATTTATTTAGTATGAAATTTAGTTGCATTTAGTGTAGGTAGGTACTACTTTTTTAGTGTAATAAAAGTTTACTAAACAAGCAGATTTGGCTACCAATTTTTTAAAAATTGTTGTAATGTTCATATTCGTCTCTTTGGCTAATAAGTTTGCCGACCGCTGGTATACGCGAACATTATGAATAGTGATGATTATAGCAAACGTGTTAGGGATTATGATTTTCGGACTAGCAAATCACTCACATCTTCCTCATGAGCACGCTAAGTAGCTGCGCCTCGTCACTGAGCCCGAGGACTTCGCTGAGCCGCCGGTACACCTTGCTGTTCTTCTGCACCTGTTCACCCACGTAGATCTTGCGGAAGTGCTCGAAGAACGACATCATGGCTAGCTCCAGTTTCTCGTATCCACCCTGCGTTGAATAATGAAAACACTGTAAAAGTTTACATGCCGATAACTTCTCTGCTCTTCTCTCTTCTTCTTTTTTCTTTCTAACTTTCTTTTGCTGACAACTTGAATAGTTTCTGAAAATTCAACATTTTTCTGGAAGTATAATTACAAAATTAAAAATTTTAAGTAACCCCCGGCGTCATTAATCATCTATCTAGCACCATCTCATTTAGACTATTCATCCCAAACACGCTATAAGAAATAACCATTTCGCAGACTTTTTGATGGTATAGGATCAGCTCAAGGTAAGTATGTCATGGGAATGTCGCCGAAGTAAAAGTACACCAAATTTGAAATCAATCGGATCTGTAAAAGTTAGTGAAATCCTATTATCATGTAGAAAATGAGCTGATAGTCATCAAACGCCTGATCCGATCTTCAAAAATGATAGCTAAGAACCATCGTAGTCACATCAGCTTTCAAACAAAAAAAACGAATCAAAATCGGTCCATTCGTTTAGGCGCTACGATGCCACAGACAGACACAGATACACAGACAGACACGTCAAACTTATAACACCCCTCTTTTTTCGACGCGGGTTAAAAACTGCTATTTGACCTATTCATTTTTTGTTTATAATTTATTGAGCCTGATTCTGAAGACACTCTAATTCTAAATTTAATTACAGTATATCTCTTTCTCGCAATATATAATAGGAATAAGATAGCAAGAATTCGTTTAGAGCTGTCAACTAAATCTAGACAGTTTTCAAAGGAACTATAAACAATTTTAGACGGCATGTATGAAGGTCCTAAACACTACACTTTATCACGCTCTATAAGGTCGAAAATTAAAGGCATGTTTCTCAATGTCAAATCTTTTTCGTATTCATATTGAGAGAAAGAGATGCACTAAACTTAAATTTAGACTTAGCATGTGTTCTCCAGAATAACGGCCACTATCGAATGGTGTATTAAATACAGGATGTGTATTTGTTTTAAAAACCAAAGGGCTCGATTCGTGGCTAGAAATAGTGATGCAGTTTTAGTTTTCATCAAAATCTGGCTAGGCGACACTCCTTTGAGTACTTTTCGCTATTCCTCATAGTTTCACTTTTTTCTCATTATTTATTTTGGGTTTTTGTTATTTAACAGTCAATCCCATCGTAGCTAATGTAATATTTACTGACGGCGATTGACTAGGCTACATAGTTTCAAGGCGACATTAGAAGTAGGAGTATGCAGGATGGTTTGGACTAAACCCACATTGTTGGGGTTAATTTTGAAATTACTGATAAATATTCTTAATTTTCATTTTAACATTATTATAAATGTCTGAAACATTATTTACTTATGATGGTGTTGTCAATACGACAATAAATTAAAACATGGGCTATATTAGTTTTTAGAAATGGTTTACCGCTTTCAAAAACACCTTTTTCGTTTGATAATTTCATGAACTTTCTATGAAATAATGCAGCCAATTTTATACTATTTCATACAAAAATCATGAAATTTCAAACGAATAAGGTGTTGTCATACTGAAGACAGCAACAACAGAAGTCACACTAATTTTACTTTATTTCAAATTACTCGTACAATTTAAACATTGCAAAATGTTCCTATTTTTCTGTAGTATATTTTACTATTATTTTCCCAATAAACAAGTTGATGGCACGTCTATGACCTCATTAAACATTTCTTTTAGAAAAATGGCACGTTGATACGTGAAGGTTCGCCATCCCTGATCTACGGCGTACTCACCCTCGAGAGCCTAGAATCGGTAAGGTCCATCAGCTGTAGCACTCTGCAGACCAGCTCGCCGTCCATGGCGTCATTCTCGTCGCACGTGTTCACCGAAGCTCTGCCCCCTATCGCCGCGCCGATTATGTACACCAGCCAGGTTAGCTGACCTGCGGGGTTCGGGGCGTTCTATGAGTTGGGGGTCGTGGTGTAATGGTTGGGATTCATTTTACTTTTGGAACCGGTGTACAATCGGGGTTTAAAAGTGTTCACCGCCCTAAGGTTTATAATTGCATGCAGAAATCTGTGTCACATGGTAGATGATATGATTTCTTTAGACATAGGGCATAGATTTTTTCACACACGAAAATAGGTCGCATTAAGGAAGTTGACTAGGTAAGGAAAACACCTTTTTTTGTCAAAAAAAATTCAAAACTTATATCTTAAACAAAAATCTACGGACCACTAACAATCCACCTATTTTGTTTATGTGTAAATGTGTAAAAGTGTGAAATTTTTTTAATTTAGAAATGAGTCTGATCATCAAAATATCATTTATTAATTAGGTACTCTTTTAGTGAATTGATGCTTCCCAAGTATTAAAAAGTAATATCTTGACATAGCATTATAGCCTTTACTGCACACAGTGTGGCAGAAAATCGAATTTAAAAACTAATTAACATTTTTAGATCACGATTGTACATTCAGACATGACAGACAGATTGAAAAAGACATTGTTAGAACATTTCTTCAATAGATACACATAATTTGTGATTTTGGACGATTCGAAAGAGTTAGGAGCCTACTTGAATAAACATATTTTTGATATTTTTAATGTCAATAACAGAAGCTCTTAATGGTGCTTACTTTGGGCTAGATAATAGGTGTGAGTGTAAAAAAAATGAATAACAACAATGGCCCTAATTCTGGAGAACACATGCTAAGTTTAAATTTAAGTTCAGTCTGTTTCTTTCTTTCAAAACGAATACGACAAGGATGGCTGTCATATAAATTGACATTTAGAAAGGTGCGCACAATTTTCGACCTTAATGAACGTGCTAAAATGCAGTGTTTAGGAGGCACTTCCGTACATGCCGTCTAAAATTGTCTATGGTTTCTATGAAATCTATCTAAATTTAATTGACAGCTCTAAACAGATTCTTGCTATCTTTTTCCTATGACCTATTGCGAGAAAGAGATATACTGTACTTAAATTAAGAATTAAAGTGTGTTCCCAGAATTAGGCCCAATATCTATTGGCCTAGTTCAGTGGTCGGCAAACTTATTAGCCAAAGAGCCAAATATGAACATTACAACAATTTAAAAAAATAGGAGCTAAATCTGCTAAACTTTTATTACACTTTTATTACACTAAATAAGTAGGACACTAAATAAAACTAAATTTGATACTTAATAAATATTCATTAATGCGAACAATATGCTTGCATCTCCTTGGAAAGTTTAAGTAAGTCAGTTTTGTATGTTGTTGTTTTTAATTTTAGGCATGATTCCAAGTTCTCATCAGTAAGACTTTATTCTTATCAAGTTTTTTTTAAATGAAAATATTGAAAGCAATGGACTGTATGTGGGATAGAGAATGATAGCTAAATAAAAGGAAAACATTCTAATATAATAAAATAAATACAAAACAATATTAAAACTTATAACTACAACCGAACACCTCAACCTCCTAGCCGAACGTAACACACGATCCCCATAGCAACGCAATAACAGTCATGTGACTTTCCGTCACAAATATTATTGCGCCTTCCGTGGACATTTGTGCCAGAGCCGCACTTAAGGAGCCAAAGAGCCACATGCGGCTCTGGAGCCGCACTTTGCCGACCACTGGCCTAGTTCAAACCTCCACATGTCGACTACAAAATACTCCTTAATATGACAACAGCCAAAAGAAAGTAGGTTCATTAGCCATCCCTTTTGCACGCATATTGAGAGAACAAGATGCAAAGAACTTAAATTTTAGATTTAACGTGTGCTACACAATTAGGGCGAGTGTGTATGACTCACCGTGCAACACAGCTATCTCTTGTGGGTGTGTCTCGACACTGAGCGCGGCGGCGGCGCGGTCGAAGTGGGCCACTAACAGCTGGCAGGTCTTCGCGTATTCGCAGCGACCGATCACTGACAGCTGTTCCAGCTGTTGTTGCACTGTCCCCGTGTCGTCTAACGGGTCTTCTATGCCTTCCCTGTAATAGAAAATATGAAATAAGCCTTTTAAGTGTATTTAGCGCCATCTCTATTTCGTCATCATCTTACCAGCCTATGACGTCCACTGTTATATCATATATTCTATCTTACTAACATAGTTCTTAAGTGCATTGTTACTAACAAATTCTATGAACATGTCTGAAGCAAATAAACAAATAAATAAACCGACTCTAACAAGACTTTTTTATGAGTCTAAAAATATGAAAAGCATTTTTAGTATTTTTTTTAAAATACAAAGCACGCCAATTCACCCAAATCCACCTGATGAATTAAACTTTGACTGATTGACTGACCTAGCCTGTATATGGATGATGTACCACTGACCTAGCCTGTATATGGATGATCTACCGCTGACCTAGCCTGTACATATGGATGGTCTACCGCTGACCTACCTTCTCTTCTAATATTTTTTTCGCTGGGCGGCACTGCTAAAAGTTATAATTTTTTAACTACAAACATTGTAATTTAATATTTGAAAAGAGTGACTACACGAGTTTGTTGCCGGAATCTTCTTCAATTCAGACATGAGAGACAGACTTTAACTTTGTTAGTTAATAATGTATTTTTGTGATAGTTATAAAAATCTGCTTTTTGACGATTTAAAAGTGCTTCTTTGTGGCCTATTTAAATGAAATATTTTTTCTTCCTTCCTCTTTCTGACCTAGCCTGTACCTACATGGATGATGTACCACTGACCTAGCCTGTGTATAGATGATCTACCACTGACCTATCCTGTGTATGATGATCTACCACTGACCTATCCTGTACATGGACGGTCTACCACTGACCTGGCCGTGCAGGTGGCGGCGTCCAGCCTCGACGTGATGTAGTACGTGTGGTGTATGTGGCCGGTCTACCACTGTCCTATCCTGTACATGGACGGTCTACCACTGACCTGGCCGTGCAGGTGGCGGCGTCCAGCCTCGACGTGATGTAGTACGTGTGGTGTATGTGGCCGGTCTACCACTGTCCTATCCTGTACATGGACGGTCTACCACTGACCTGGCCGTGCAGGTGGCGGCGTCCAGCCTCGACGTGATGTAGTACGTGTGGTGTATGTGGCCGGTCTACCACTGACCTATCCTGTACATGGACGGTCTACCACTGACCTGGCCGTGCAGGTGGCGGCGTCCAGCCTCGACGTGATGTAGTACGTGTGGTGTATGTGGCCGGTCTACCACTGACCTATCCTGCACATGGACGGTCTACCACTGACCTGGCCGTGCAGGTGGCGGCGTCCAGCCTCGACGTGATGTAGTACGTGTGGTGTATGTGGCCGGTCTACCACTGACCTATCCTGTACATGGACGGTCTACCACTGACCTGGCCGTGCAGGTGGCGGCGTCCAGCCTCGACGTGATGTAGTACGTGTGGTGTATGTGGCCGGTCTACCACTGACCTATCCTGTACATGGACGGTCTACCACTGACCTGGCCGTGCAGGTGGCGGCGTCCAGCCTCGACGTGATGTAGTACGTGTGGTGTATGTGGCCGGTCTACCACTGACCTATCCTGTACATGGACGGTCTACCACTGACCTGGCCGTGCAGGTGGCGGCGTCCAGCCTCGACGTGATGTAGTACGTGTGGTGTATGTGGCCGGTCTACCACTGTCCTATCCTGTACATGGACGGTCTACCACTGACCTGGCCGTGCAGGTGGCGGCGTCCAGCCTCGACGTGATGTAGTACGTGTGGTGTATGTGGCCGGTCTACCACTGTCCTATCCTGTACATGGACGGTCTACCACTGACCTGGCCGTGCAGGTGGCGGCGTCCAGCCTCGACGTGATGTAGTACGTGTGGTGTATGTGGCCGGTCTACCACTGTCCTATCCTGTACATGGACGGTCTACCACTGACCTGGCCGTGCAGGTGGCGGCGTCCAGCCTCGACGTGATGTAGGCGGCGGTGACTCCTGGCGCGTACGTCTCTAGCAGGTGGGGCTCGGCCGCCTTCACGTAGGGCACCGACGCCACCATACGTTGCCATAGCGAAAGCAGGTAGTGGACCGAGTTCGGCGCGAACTGCCACATCTGAACGCAGGGATGAGGCTTTCACGGCTTGTATTTAACTGATTACCATACAAACCTTACCTAACCAACCTTAAAAATACAGGGTGGTGCCGTCAATACGACAATAAATTAAAACATGGGCTACATTAGTTCATAGAAATGGTTTGCCACTTTCGAAAACATTCATTTGATAATTTCATGAGCTTTCTATGAAATAATGCAACCAATTTTATACTATTTCATACAAATGTCATAAAATTATCAAAAGAATAAGGTGTTTTTAATGTTTTTGATGCGTTTAAACGCCTACTTTATTGTAACAATTTTTTTTTTTTTTTTTTACAACTAGATGACAAACAAGCTGACGGCCCACCTGGTGGTAAGCGGTTACCGCCGCCTATAGACACCTGCAATAACAAGGCAAAATCACTTGATATTGCAGGTGCATTGTCATCCTGAGGCCTAAGATGAAATGCCGTCCATGCCCAGTAATTACACTGGCTACCTTTCCCTTCAATCCGAAACACAGCGAACTGTTTCACGGTTGAAATAAGAAAGGCGGTGGTACCTACCCAGGCGACCCTACATATGGGTCTACCACCTAGTATCATTTTCTTTCTTTATTTGTAATTGTTAGAATAAGGTGTTTTTGAAAGCGGCAAACCATTTCTATGAACTAACATAGCCTATGTTTAAATTAAAACGTCGTATTGACGGCACCACCCTGTATAATTGATAATAAAAAATTATAAATGGTCATCAAAATACCGATAAATTAACAATTTGTAGACCAATTCTTATTTTTGATGAACACGCTAATATTTTTTTGGAGACCCTTTCAAATTTTCCCTTTAAAAACAGCCAATGGGAATTTTGGCTACCAGTAAAAGTTTTAGGCATTTCGTTTCTCATTCGGTTTAACTTGTGATACGACGATAAAGAGTACATTTAAACACACCAGTGTCACTTTCGTATGACTGTTGAGCAAGAAAGGTAGCGTAGTAAAAGGGGCAGACTTTTACAAAAGGACATTTCGTTTGTTTGCCTACCACGATTTGGTTCATTCATCTATTCACACAGAAACACTGATAAGTTAAAGAGGACCATCTATAAATTGCATAACTTGTCGTTTTAATTTTTGCTATAATTTAATTTGCTACTCCCAAACAGTGACTATGACATAGCTATCGCTAGGTGATAGGCCCGTATGTAGGGTCGTCGTGTACCTTAGTCATAAGCAAATAAATGATTGATTGATTATCGAAGGTCGAAATTAGGTAGTCATTTATGTACTTGCAGATAAATGTTGATGTTAATATGGATCTCTATTCTTCAAATTTTACAACTTTGGACATCCGATATCGTAGATGTAAATTTGGCAGGTCGCGCGAGCAGTGGTTTAAATTATGTAAAAGTAAATAACTTTTTTATTTAATAAAACATGGGATTTTTCTGCTCTTTATAATAAATCTCGGGATCTGAGGCATATCCACTTTATTCTTTCGCTGTATGAAATCAGTGTAAGTACATAAATAACTCTACCTAACTCCGACCTCTGTTGATTACCTTTTTCTTATTTCTCTATCCTTATTGTTTCTGTATTTATTTAATATGTATTTATACGTATTAAAATATTTATTCGCATTAATATTTATGTGTATTCACATGTTATTGTAAAATTAGATTTTTAATACAGTTGTTTTGCACTACCTAATTAATAATTTTGGATTCAACTTTCCGGTTGACTGGTAGAGAATGCCTAATGGCATTAAGTCCGCCAAATTGTAACTTATTTTGTGCAATTAAAGATTAAATAAATAAATATAAATAAATTATAGTTACCTGGACGCTCTGCACAGTGAATTTGGCAATGAGTTCTATAAGCCGAGGGTAGTTGTCCACCATGACCAGTTCGCCCAGTTGGTAGTTCGACTTGAGCCTGGAGAGGAGCCGGCAAAACTCGTGATAGTTGGTCGGGTTTGATAGACCCTGCAATTGGATAATATATGTTTTTAAGGCGATACCTCGTCGGAACTAGCGACACCACTTGATTTATATTAATTGTGGTGAATATAGAACATAATAAACAAAAACGCTTTAGTGAATGACTAAAGAATGGTATTTGTAATTTTTTGAGATGTGTTCGGTATAAGATATTCCTCTACATGTAACCTATTTTTGCATTATTGCCGAAAGTGGCCACTTTTAACAATAATAAATAATTTGGTTAGTTATACAAGATACATCTTTAAAAATTACAAATACCGTTCTTTAGCAATTCTCTAAAGCGTTTTTGTTTATTATGTTCTAAATTCACCATAATTAATAACAATCAATTGGTGTCGCTAGTGTGCACGAGGTAGCCCCTTAAAGGTATTAAAATACAAAATACAAAATACAAAATATTTTATTCATTCACTTAAACCTCTTTGTTACAACATTTTGGTGACACACCTATTAAGTAAAAAAAAATACCTGTATCAGGTAGTCACCGCCCTTTCAGACCGTGGTAGCTAACTTAAGGTAAGTTAATACACAAAAATACAGACAGATCTAGATTTCATTTTTTTTTTTTTTTTTTTTTTACAAACTTGTATATACTATGATTAATATTGAAACCAAATTAAGTAGTTAAACTTTTATATAAACTTAAATAATTTTAAAAAGTGTGTGTGTGTATGTGTGTGTGTGTGTGTGTGTGTGTGTGTGTGTGTGTGTGTGTGTGTGTGTGTGTGTGTTTATTGTTCGTTATAAATGCCAAAATATTTTAATGTCATCATTTTCAGTATCTAACATATATTATGTATATATTAGTTTAAAAGGTAATTCTATTTTAAAAGATTTTCAGTAGCCAGATAACTGAGCGTTTTTAACCAACATACAAGTTCTTTTTTGCAATGGTACGATGTCAGTGGATAAATATTCAGCTTTTTGTTTATTTTATTGTATAAAAATCCCGCCTGTCTAGCAAATTGTCTCCCAGCAAACGCTGATTTAGAGGATGTAGTAGGAGCAACTTTATCTTTTCTTCTTCTATTTAGTATTTTTGGATCATAGACTAAACTTTTGTGTACTTTTATTATAGTAAATAAAACGTATAATTTTCTTACAGTAAGCAGGTCTGCGTATATATATAGATCTTCAGTGGGGGATTGATATGGTAAAAAATACATAACCTTCAGTAGCCGTCTTTGCGTTCTTTCTACTTCCAGGAATTTCGTTTTAGTGGCGCTTCCCCATATTGAGATGCCGTAACAAAGGACTGATTGAGCTAGGGCTATATATATTTTATTTATAAGTTCTTTACTTGTGACATGTCTAAGCTTTTTAAAAACCCATATTAGTGTTCTAATTCTATTCATTAGCTTATCTATATGTAAGTGCCACGACAGATGCGAGTCTATAACAACTCCCAGGTATCGAGTTGAGTAAACTCGTTCTATAGGGAGGCAAGAACATGTTCCTAGCTGGGAATTGTCACAGTTGTGCATCTTAATTTTAAAGGTGTTATCTGGTTGGGTTCGTTTATTCGGAGTAAAACACATGTAGTTGGTTTTGTCAAAATTAAGTGTCAGTAGATTTGTACTTAGCCATTGCTTAATTCTGTTAAGTCCTTTCTCAGTTAAACTCTGTACTTCATCCCATGATTTACCAAAAAATACAATGGCTGTGTCATCCGCGTAAGATATTATTTTTGAATTCGGGATTTTGATGTTACACAGCTCATTTATATATAGCAAAAACAGGGTTGGACCGAGAACACTGCCCTGAGGGACACCATATGCTTTTGTTTCTACCAAATTGCTTATTTCATTTTGTATTTTTACCTGCTGTTTTCTGCCCTGCAGATAATTAGTAAAAAGTGCAAGAGGGACGCCCCTAATACCATAATTTTCAAGGCGACGTACAAGAGTGGGGACCGAAATAGTGTCGAATGCTTTTTTAAGATCTAAAAATACTGTAAGACACTTATCACCTCTATCAGCATGTTCTATTATTGATGATGTCATAGCTATTATTGCATCTTCAGTTGACATTCCATGTCTAAATCCGAATTGTGAGTCAGAAAGGATTTCAAATTTATTCATATAATTTACTAATCTGATATTAATTATTTTTTCTATTATTTTTGAAATGGATGTGAGGACCGATATAGGGCGATAGTTGCTGATTTGTTTTCTGTCACCACCCTTGTACACAGGTGTTATAATTGATCGTTTTAGAGCTGTGGGGAATATACCATGCTTAAAGCAAGCATTCACTAGATGACAGATAATTGGTACTACTAAATTATGAGCTATTTTTAAAAACTTCGTCGATATACCATCCCACCCTGGTGCGCTGTCTGATTTAAGACTCATGAGGACTCTATATACTTCCTCATAGTCAGTATCTAGCATGACAAAAGATGTAGCTTGGGTTTCTAAACTATTGTTATTAGTTGGGAGATAAGGAGTACTTGACATAGAATCTGTTTCCCCATGGGATATTGAAGGAATTCTTGTTTTACATAGATTCGGCACGTGTTCTGCCTTTATTTTGCTTGCTAGGATGCTCCCGACCTCTGAGAAGTACGTGTTAATTTCGTTTAGGGATTCATACGCGGAGGGCTTTATTTTAATTAAATCATCACTACCACTTTTTTTAGGTTTGTAATTTACTATATTATTTATAGAGTTCCATAACGTTTTAGAGTTCTTTTTTGATTTTTCGAGTTGTTCTCTTTCATAATTACGTTTCAGCTTTTTAATCAAATTATTTATATAGTTTCGGTATCTCCTGTAAGTAATTTTTAAAATTTCATTTCCTGGGTCTGCTCGTAGAGTTTTTTGCAATTTGTTTCTATTTTTTATGCACTTTAGAATACCGGAAGTGATCCATGGTTTACTTATCCTCTTGCTTCTACTGATCTTTATGGTTTTTGTGTTTGTATCAATGGCTTTTTTTATTACATTTATTATTTTGTCAGTTATTTCATTTGGATCTTTATATTGTATTATTGAATTTAGGTCTGATTTTGCTAGGGTGTCTACGGCTTGATCATAGTCTACTACAATTTTGTTTTTTATGTAATTTCTATTTAAGTCAATAACATTGGCTAGGTTTAACAACACTAAAGAGTGGTCAGTAACAGTAGTTTCAAGAACGGTGATGCATGCTGCTTTGTAACTGGTCTCAAGCCTCAACATAAAATGATCAAGGCAGCTGGATCCTCTTGTAGGAAAGGTATGGCCAGTTAAAATTCCGTGAAATGATAGCATGTCTAGATAGTTTAGTCGGTTATTACGATTCTGTGAATTCTGTGAAGGAGCATTTGGTTCTAGTACGAGGTTTATGTTAATATCTCCGGTGATTAAGATGTTTTTAAAACTGACCAATGTGTTAAGATGTTCGTGCAGTGAATTAATAAATGTGTCGGCATTCACATTTGATGGGGAACGATATATGCCTATAATTACTATGTTGTTAATTATAATTTGTAAACAAGAGGCATGCTGGAGGAAGATTTCTTCTACTCGTGCTTTAAGGGGATTTTTTATGTACACAACTACTCCATCGGCTTGGTTAATGTGGTTAGTGGTCACAAATGATTTGTAGTCTGTGAGTTCAGGTACAGGTTTGTTAGGATGTAAACGACACTCTGTTAAAATTTGTATATCAGTTTCAAAATTAAGTTGCGACAACGTTATTTGTAGATCATCCAAATTATTGTAAACGCTTCTAATATTTTGTGTAAATATAGTTATGTCAGAAATGTTCCTTCGCATATGTTTTGATAGTTCACCAATTTCACATTTTATTGCTTTTGCGATTTCAAATTGGTCTATTTCATGTAATTGTTTCAATGTACTATTCATTAATATTAAGTAATTTTAAATAAGTTATTTCTATTTGTTCTTCATGTTTTTTACAAATTTTAAAATATAATTGAGTATGGCATAGGATAAATAATAATGGTATGCTCGTATAATATTTACCTATCTTTTGTCGTTACGCGTTTGTAAATATTATTGGGCCTAATTCTGAAGACAATATCTAATTCTAAATTTAAATACAGTATATCTATTTCTCGCAATATGTAATAGGAAAAGATATTTACTAACAAAAATATCTAAACAAGAAAAATTTCACCATCCGCGGGCAACGAATGTAGGAAAAAGATAGCAAGAATTCGTTTAGGCGCTACGCTGACCTTGCCTACGTTGTTATGCCATAAAAAAAACCCAGAAAAAAAAACAGAATAAAACAAAAAAACAAAATATATACAAAAATTTCATGAAAATCGATCATGAAACAAATTGACCAAAAATAAAAAAAAATAGTAGCCGATTCTCAGACCTACTGAATATACATATAAAACTTAATGAAAATCGGTCAAGCCAAAACAAAACCAAAAATCTGCCACTTGCCTTAATCCCACGAAGTGGAGGACATTTTGAACAAATTATAAGATAGAGTTTATTTCGTGGGATTAAGGCAAGTGGCAGATTTTTGGTTTTGTTAACCGACTTCAAAAACGAGGAGGTTCTCAATTCGGCCGGTATGTTTTTTTTTTTTTTTTTTCTATGTATGTACACCGATTACGCCGAGATTACTGATCCGATTTACGTGATTCTTTTTTTGTTCGATGCGGAATAGCTGCCATTTGGTCCCATATTTTTTTTTTTTTTAAAAACAGTTGGGTACTTTGGTTTTAAATTAAAAAAAACTGAAATTATCAAATCGTCTCCATAAGCGAAATTGCGAATTTTTGCTTTTCCAGTGACTTTTTAGTGAAACGATACGATAGTAGGAAACAATATAAGTTGACGGTCACCCATCTAGCTTCGACCGTAGAAAGTTATAACTAAAAATTGTGAAAAAAAAATTTTAAACAAAAATTAAAACCGACTTCAAAAAACTGAAAAGGATGAAATAATTAAATTTAAGTAGGTATTCATCCCCTAGAAACATATTTTTGAAGTTGGTGCTAAGTGGTTTCCAAAAACAATAGAAAGTAAAGCACCGACTCCAAAAATATGTTTCTAGGGGATGAATACCTAGGTACTTAAATTTAATTATTTCATCCTTTTCAGTTTTTTGAAGTCGGTTTTAATTTTTGTTTAAAATTTTTTTGTTTCAGTCATCAATATTGTTTCAGTCATCAATATCAATTAGATAGTAAAATGTATCTTTAATAAAATGTTAATTTCAAGCAATTTTAACAACTTCTAGCAACTTTAGACCTATGGTCTCCATACAATTTTTGGTTTGTATAGTGATATACAATCGAAATAACAAAAAAAATTTTTTTTTCAAAAAATCCAATTTCTCCAAATCTATTAAGATTTTAAATTTTTTTTCATCACCATTTTTATTTTATCTAAAATTAAGATCACGGTTCCTAAGAGAATTTTTCTCTATCTCTTATAGTTTAGACTTACACCATACTGATCCGAAAAAAAAACTCACCGTGTATAACATAATTTACCACCGTACCTGTGTGTTATCTAGTATTCTGAGTATGCCGGCCGCTAGCCGATTGAGGAACTTGGCCCGCTCGTTGTTGCTGAACAGCGACCGTCGCACTGACGCCAGTTGAACGAGGCAAGCCAAGCTCAGGGAGGCAAGTCCGCCTCCGAGCGAGTGGTACAGCTCGAAGAATAGCTCAAGTGTGCTCGACTCCAGGAATGTGGGGCGCCAAGATGTTGGGATCTGGGAATGTTCAATGTTAAATATTTGAAATTTTTGTACGACTACAACTAGTAAGCGGTTACCACCGCCTATAGCGATTGGTCGATGTTTGCCTCAAACGCATTTTTCATCGCTAGGATTTTTTCCCTAATCGCATTTTGCCACGATCGTATTTTGTCACATGTTCCTTATGTATAATCGACTTTTACCTTAGTCTCCCATTTCATAATCTCAGTTTTTCTAGCCGCGTTTAGTCATAAACGCATATTCAAGAGAATAACGCCCGTATTCACAAACGACACTATGAGGTCTCACAGTGCCCGCGGACGCACAGGGTGCCAAATTCCTATTCATAAACAATACTTGAGTGACAATCGGCACTATGCGTTTGTCATAATGAACACTTAGCTTAGTGAGCCTGATAGCTATATTAATCAACGCATAGTGTCGAGCTCACCAAGGAGAATGTAATCACTACGGAGTTTACGATTAAAAGCAAATAAACAATAAAATTGAAATGTCAGTCAGTGAAGTGAACTACGTAACACTAATCAACCAATCACAGAGCTATATTCAACGCTATGCGTCCGCATCAGACTAGCGCAAGTTCGTAAGAAAAAAAAATTGTATAATAATAATAATAATAATATTTATACACTCACACCTATTATCTAGCCCAAAGCCCAAAGTAAGCATCATTTAGAGCTTGTGTTATGGTTATAACAATATGTATATAAATATAAGAAATATACTAAATAAACATATAAACATCCATGACTCGTAAACAAATGCTCGCACTCATCATACAAACATTTGTTCCTACCGGGCCTCGAACCCGGGACCTCTTGACCGAGTAGCCTGTATAGCAAGGGGTACAGACCACTCGGCCAGCCGGACGTCAAAATTAGCATGCGTTAATTGTAAAAAACTGAAGAGTCACAGGAGTCATCTTACGTGAAAAAGACTATGGTCATTCTCACCTGTACTGTGCCCAAGTCATCCGTAGACTCGTCACTGGTAGTCCCTATGAAGTCGAAACTGAGGCAGTTGTGTACGAGTCTTAGCAATGCTGCTATAAGAGCGTGTTGTCTCTCATCGTTCAAGTCCAGTGACTTCACTCGGGCGGCTCCCAGCAGAGAGCAAGCGAGACGGAACATCTCAAACAGTTGTGTGTCTCTGTTGAAAAGATAGGTCTAGTAAAAAAAACTCGTTGATTTGAAAAACGCCTCCCTTTTTGAAGTCGGCTAAAAATATAACGATCCAAGACAGTAAATTATTTAACTATGACAATTTCAAAACATTTACATAAATAGTATAGAGATTAAAAAAAAACATAATATACCAAAAATGGCTGTCTTATTGCTAACCAATAAAGCTATGAAAAAATAAAACTTTACAGTGAGTAAAGTCGAACGTGCCGACTTTTTCATAACCAGGGTCAAACAGTTCCAAAAATCCACAAAAACGCCGAACCACGGTCAAAAAATCACGGTCGAAACCTTTTGAACAGTCAAACAACTCTTTGACAGTCGTTATGGCTATGGACAGTAGGTACACTTTTGGCCACTTAGTGTTGCCATTTTTATGCAATAATCATTTTATTTTATTTTTTGCAATAAAATAAAAGCGTTTTGTGATACTTAAAGGAAACCACGTTATTCATATTTTTGTCTACAATCTGAAATGGTGCTAATTAACTGGACCAAACTTTTTCATCTCCTTTAGCTTGGAGTTGAAGATAGATTAGAAATCATGAGAAATGATATAGGCTACAAATGGGGACTGCATTCAAATTAAAATATATTTTTGACGAGTAGTGGTAGTTTATGATAGAAATCATAAAAAACAGTAGTTTATTGTATTTTCACGGAACTTAAATAATAACTACAAAACAAAACGCAATTAATTCACTCTCAGGCCACGGAACAATGCACATCAAGCTCAGTGTAAAACGTCACTTGTTAGCATCAGCTGTCAAAGGGAGAACCATTTAAATCACCATAGCAACCTATCAGTGTTTGGCAACAGCTGACGTCACAGTGGTCACGTAACATTTATTGGCGTATTGGAACGAAGAAATAGAATTTAAGATGCATGATTTTTAAAGAACATTAGTCGCATTAAAATAATTATGAGAACTATTTTGGGCTATTATAGATATGTCACAGATGTCTGGTTAAATCAGCCGCTTAACTGGATGTTTAGCCCGTTGATTAAACGCCGGCATCCAATGACACGGCTGTAGGACAACTATAGCAAAGTCATTGAGCGCAAAAAAAATGGCTAAAAAGCCATCCGGTTAAATTAGCCATTCAATTCGACGCCTAGGCAGTTAGTGACTCTTTGAGTGATTGTAAGTTCAAGGTTATTTTATGACCACTTATAACCAAAACGATGTCGGTTATTAGTGTTCATAAAAAAATAACCTTGAACCAACCAATCAAACCAAACGTCTTCAGTACAAGGCAATCCATTCAATACGTCAAATCGTTAAAAGTTAAGTGAGTCTAGTTCAATTAGATTGGATTGGATGTCGGCGTTTAATCAACGGGCTAGGCATCCAATTAAGCGGCGACAGATACATAAACACGACGAAGCAGTTTCCCAAAATTTGACATCTATTGGGCGAAATATAAACTAAAAGTTTGATGCGTTTGAAATGCTATATCTAAAGCAATAATCACTGCAGTCTCTTACCTAAATGAGGAAGCAATCTTCCTGTGTTTAGCGAGGGACCTGTTAGCCTCCGCTTCTGTCACCTGGTTCATCTCCAATACCAGTTGCGACAATAGCTGTACACCGATTGTACATAACTCAGCTGGACCCTATAGTGTGAGAAATAAGGATTTTAAAAATGCAAAATTGCCAACTATTGATCATGGCACATACGTCATACCCGCCATATTGAAATATTAAACAATGTTCACCATTGTTCAATGTGGCAATATTGGCATTGAAGAGTTATTTTAAATGTTGCATTTACACATGAAAATGAATTATCGGTATTATTCCCGGATTCAGAAGATTTTTCCTCATGCTTTGAGATAGTACATATACCTATGATGGATAATATTGAGATAGCATTTTCCCAATAAATATTGATTAAATTATTAATTGTAATTTTTAAATTGTTTTTATTTTGTAATTTTATTTTATAATTTTGAAGTTTTTAATTTAATTTAATTTAATAAGAAATATTTGTTTGCCAATAACTGTGTTGGCGCAACATGCTGTGTCTATTTATAATTTTTTAAGATCTTTGTTACACATAAATTATATTTATATTTATTTTTACCTATACCTGGTCAGATATGGAACATCTACTTAACGTTAACTAATAATGTCACAATGTCTGTCTGTCATGTCTGAATTTACACTGGCTATGAAATGGACGTGTCTATTCTGCTGTATTACCTGTAGAAAATTCCCGACGTCATTCATAACATTGTGAAATACATATTCATCTTTGTGCATATCGAACCAGCTCAGCTTTGTGATGCGGGCGAACAGTGAGACCAAGGCCTGCAATAAAAAGAGACATCTATATTATAAAGCTGAAGAGTTTGTTTGTTTGTTTGAACGCGCCAATCTCAGGAACTACTGATTCAAATTGAAAAATTATTTGTGTGTTGGATAGTCCATTTATCGAGGTATTATATAGGCTATAGGCTATATTGAATTTGTAATAGATCTCTTATGTTTGTGGAACGTCTTCCTCTCTCCTAAATTGTTGTACCCGACAGGGTCCGAAATTGTACTGGCATTTTAAATATTTAACATCTATGTAACATATTTTGGAATACACTAAAGATTGAAATTGAAATTGAAATATATGTATAACATCATGCTACGACTAATAGCAGCTGAGCATCAATAAAAATGTTGCAAAACCGGAAATAAAAATCTTTTCAGAGCTTTTGTTGCGTACGCTGCGTAAACGGTTAAAGTTACGCAAAACTCGTGTATGCAAGAATTGTTCTCCTTTAAAAGTTCTAAAAAAAGTCCGCGACAGCATCTGTCAATATTTAGAAATTGACTCACCATAACCATTCTTTGGTAATCAAATATCTAGTTGTTATTTTCCGACATCCACGCGAACGAAGTCGCGGGCACAGCCAGTAACGTATACAAATCCTGCTAATCTCACTATCGAAATATGTCTTACTTTTAAAAAAAAGCAATTTAACGTACATAGTACATATACTCTCATGGCGATATAGAAATAGCTACGTACCTGTACGACGAAATTGGCCAATTTGGGCCTTGTGGCGAGGTAGTTGAGCACATAATTCCTTATGTCCAGCCGCTCCTCCACCGAGAGACTGTTCGTAGACCTGCGCGTGTCAGTACAAGTCAGGGACCTTTACAGCGAACGTTTTTTTCATACAACTAGATGAAAAAAAAAAAAAAAAAAAAAAAAAAATTTTTTTTTTTTTTTTTTTTTTCATACAACTAGACCGATTACGACTGCGTATCGTGTACGGCTCGCAGCACGCCACAGGACCCTCACCCCTGTGTGCCGAGCTCGCTGTACACGTTACGCCACCCACTGGACTGACTCGTGCTCAAGTGCGCGCCCACGAGGCTGCGTACGAAGAGCACATCCCACCGGACTTGACCCCCAGCTGCCTCGAGCTGAGCGCGCGAGAGATCGCGCTGTTCGCCGAGGCGCCACTGCAACCGCTATTGCAACCACCATCACCACCAATGCCTATGCATGGCTACCACTTAGTCCCCCCTACCCTAACTCCAAGCTCCCCTGGCGGAAGTATAAGCCGTGGCCTGCTCGCAGGCGCTCAACGGGCCTTGACCAACGTCAACTCACCTGTGGGGCTGACCGCGCTGAGGGCCGCGCCTCCAAAACCAGGGTCGCAGCATAGGGGCGAAGAGGGGGCCATCGCCACTAGGGCGATGACCGAGGACCGGTGAGCACCAGCTCACCGAGAAGATGCCCGGGCAATGAGCCTAAGCTCGAGGCCCGTAGCCGTGCATAGGCACGAAGAAACCCAGAGAGAGTCATACAACTAGATGACAAAACAAGCTACCTACTCAGGAGCACGCGTGCCGGTCTTCGGAGTCATCAATTCACTGTCTCCACCTCAACATCACGTACAAAGAGATCTAGTAGCTCTTTTCTTTGTCGTACTTCCAGAACTTGGAATTCTTTGCCAGCACATGTGTTGCCTCCTTCCTATAACATGGGCTCCTTCAAGAGGCGTGAAAAAGACCTTTCGGGCCGGCAAGGTGGAGGCGGCTAGAGCAGTGTCTGAACTGCACTAGCTGTCTTCGCATATGGACTCTTCTTACCGCTTAACATCAGGTGGTGTTGAGTCATTTGTCGTGCTTTGTATAAAAAAAAAAAAATGTTGACGGCCCACCTGATGGTAAGCGGTTACCGCCGCCTATACAGTCACCTGCAATAACAAAAATCACTTGATATTGCAGGTGGGGCATCCTGGGGCCTAAGATGAAATGCCGTCCTTGCCCAGCAATTACACTATAAGTATAAGTAAGTAATGATTAATTAAAAGAGTGTTTTACTAAAACCTGAATAGAAATCATTTAATCGGTAGAATAAAAAAAAAAAGATCCATTGTTTTAGATATTGTATAAGCGGACGAATATTAAAAACCCCAACTAAGCATACCAGAAAGTAATTAACCATTGAAATTATTCATAAAAGATTTTGTTTTCAAAAGCCAGTTAGAATTTTAATTAAGAAATAATATTAGCGAAGTACAGTCGACCGCACATGAACCGTAATAGTTTGAGCTTGAGACCGACCTTACTGCGTTCGTAATAGTGGCGGCTTTTGTAGTGCCATTGTTACACTTGATGTGATGGCGTCTGTACATTGAAATGAAAAGTATGGACTAATGGTCACAGTTCTAATATTTTTTTAAGAACGGTTATAATGAAGTGACAGCATTACCTATTGATAAGCTTGCCGAGTGTGGTGGCAGCGAGCAACTGTGAATAGCTGGAATCCGCCCTCTCCAGCAGTGGTTGACATTTGCTTAACGTGTCTGGGGACTCCTGGAAAGCATTTAAAAAATTATTAATTTAGAGGTTTGAGCGTTCTGGTTTCGATAACGAAAACAAAGCCACTTTCGCCATGGTCGGCCCCGGGATGGGTCAATCAATTTTAAAATCTCCAGCTCCTCCGTGCGACGGAAGGCACGTTAAGCCGTTGGTTCCGGTTGTTACTGCAACCGCTTTAACCCACCAAACCGCATTGGGCCAGCGTGGTGGTGTTATGGCCCAATCTCCTAGTGTTTCTCCCATGTAGGAAGGCCTGTGTCCAGCAGTAACACGTATATCGGCTGATGATGATGATTTTTTTAATACAAATTGCTGTCACTCAACTCTTTATCAAGACAGGCAGACTATGTTTGCCGAGCAGCTGGTGCAGCCTGAACACACTCGCCTCCACCTTGCCCGCCAAATAAGGAGAAGGCTCCTCATAGAACTCACGCCTCTTTTGAAGGAAGCCATGTTGTAGGGAAGAAGAATTCCAAGTTTTGATAAAATAAACAAGTTACTAAACTCTATGTGTGATGGTAAAATGAAGACAGAAGACTAAAGACTCCTGAAGGCTCAAGGATAAGTGACAGTAGTTGTGAAATTGCGTCGCTTAACGCCATCTGTCTGCTTTGTCATGGAGACACCACCTTCACCCCTTCGTACTCAGGAGCACGCGTGCCGGTCTTCGGAGTTATCAATTCACTGTCTTCACTTCGACATCACGTATTAAGAAATTTAGCACCTAGTTTCTTTGTCGTTCTTACAAAACTTGTAACTCATGTCCAGCACGTGAGTTTCCTCCCTCCTTTATAAACATGGGTTCCTTCAAAAAAGGCGTGAATATGCACCTGATGGGCCGCCAAGGTGGAGGCAGCTAAAACAGTGTGTAGAGCACGCGTGTCGGTCTTCAAATTTATCAATTCACTGTCGCCACCTCGAAATAACTCACAAAGAAATTTAGCACCTTGTTTCTTTGTGGTTCTTACAAAACTTGGAACTCATGTCCATCACATGTGTTCCTCCTTACAAACATGGGTTCCTTCAAAAGAGGGATGGAAAGGCACCTTATGGGCCGGCAAAGGTGGAGGCGGCTAGAACAGTATGTTCCAGCTGAACTCTTCTTACCGCTTCACATCGAGTGGTGTTAAGTCACTTGACGTGCTTTGTATAAAAAAAAACTTCACCTGAAAGGCCACAACGGCCTTCTCTGCCTGCCCGCGGAGCACGGGATCCGTGGACTCGTACAACTGCTTGCATAACACTTCTATCTGAAACACCTGCTGCGAACAAAATGTGGTGATATGAATACTATGCCTTGCAAATAAAAATGAGTGAAGTTATTAGACATAGGGTAGGTGTGTCGTGTTCGCTTTCTCTCACTCGTAAGCAACAATGAGGTGCTCGATGACAATCTCCCGTATTAAAATTAAGGTCAAAAATTGATCGCATCTTTTTTAAAGTCAAATCATATGACAGGCATTCGTATTCATATTGAGAGAAAGAGATGAGCTGAACTTAAATTTAGACTTCGCATGTGTTCTCCTGAATGGGGGCCAATAATGGCGTTAAATTTTTTTCGAACAGGTTTTTTATTGTTCTATTTAAGTATCACTGAACGTTATTGAGACGACAAAAAAAGCGGTGACCCTATTTCTTAGTGACACTAAAGTAAAGACTGATAGATAAGATAAAAATATTATAAGGAGTACAATTAAATTCAGTTTGTAGGTACTGATGAAATGCAGATTGCTTGTTGTGATTCAAATTTAAGAAAAACATGAAAATTTTATTTAGACTGGACTTGTAATAAGCAATAAATGATAATTCAGAAAATCATTAGCTGATAGGCGCGTATTTCGTGCCGTCTGTTTAGGTACCACCGCTTTTCTTATTTAGGCCTTTCTTGTTCTCTATGTTTCGGATTGATGCGAAAGCTAGCCAGTGTCGTTACTGGGCAGTGGGCATAGAAGGCATTTTATCTTAGGCCACGTACCGCCAGGTGGGCATCTAGTGGAATAAAAAAAGAGAATGCCCATTTAAGATTTCAATCTCATCATCACTAGCCTATACACATCCTATTGCTGGGGACAGGCCGTCCTAAATAGGAGAAACACATGAGGGCCAGGAATGAAACCATCCGTAATTCGTTTCATATTCCTTCATATTCTTTCCCTGCAGGTTGATGGAAGAGATTGCTGCTTAGCAATAAGGCCGCCTATTATATTCGGTTTCTATTTTGTAAATTTTCTGTTTTTTTGTGTCCTTGTGCAATAAAGTGTATATTGATTGAAACCAATGTCTATCCTCTTGCACAGTCTCTGGATTACTTGAGAGTATTAATAGGTGTGTTGCCTGAGTGAATGTTGAGCAATTGTTCCCAAATACGGAAAATATATAATAATAATAATTCGTTTATTGCTTCCAAAAACATAAATTAAAAAGTTTAAAGAATACAACAGTCTGAAATTGAACGATGAGTAAGAAAGCAACTGGAGGAGGCTCAGCCTATGTTGTCCAGGTAGAGAATTCCTGTGCAACGCTGATTTTCAGCCACCCCCGCTTCTCTAAAGGTCTTAATTGAGGATATAATCGTCATGAGGGTTTCAATTCTTTTTAACCGACTTAAAAAAAGGAGGAGGTTATCAATTCGTCGGTATATTTTTTTTTTATGTTTGTTACCTCAGAACTTTTGACTAGGTGAACCGATATCGATGATTCTTTTTTTGTTTGATGCGAAATAGTTCCCATTTGGTCCCATAAAAAATTTTTGGAAATCCATTGGGTAGTTTGGTTTTTAAATTGAAAAAACTGGAAAAATTAAGTCATCTACATATACGAAGTTGTGGATATTTGCTTTCCTATGAATTTTTAGTAAAAAGATATGATAGTAGAAAACAATATAAGCTCACAGTCACCCATCTAGCTTTGACCTTCAAAAGTTATCACTAAAAATTGTGAAAAAAAAAATTTAAACAAAAAATAAAACCGACTCCAAAAAACTGAAAAGGATAAAATAATTAAATTTTAGTAAGTAGGCACTCATCCCCTAGGAACATAATTTTGGAGTTGGTGCTAAGTTGTTTCCAGAAACCATAGATAGTGAAGCAGCCGGTCCCGCCTGGAGATTATATTTTTTCATCGTTTTCTTTCTTTATTTGTGATTGTTTTAAAGGAGTTTCAAAAATGTATGGTGATTCGGCAAGGTCTATGTTCATAATATGTATTAAAAAAAAAAGCAAAAGTATAAAGAACAGTTTTGATGTTTAGTTGACTTCTATGTCGCCCGCCATATTGCTAACTTGAATAATGGTGAAATTAAAGAATGCTGTTGAATTTTGTACAAACGAACTATATTATATGAAAACGAGTTGTACTTTTACTGGATTCCGGACAATTTTCCTGATTTTTTGAGATACTGTTAATATACCATATACCATTAAAAAAGCAAGTGTGGTATACCTTTACAGTGTCAACCTGATGGTAATCGGTTACCATAGCCTGCAGATGCTCATAGCACCATGGACACTACTCACATAAGTAAAATCAAGAGATGACATATTAATTTAACAATTATTATTTTATGAACTAAGGCAGAGAGCTGCCTTAGTTCAGAAATCTCATAAAGTAATAATTGAGAGACAGCATAGTTATTGATGAGTAAGAGATTTAATAGAATTTAATTATTATCTTTCAAGCCGCAGAATACCCTCGGGGGGGGCTTATGACAATCAAAAAACAATTGTCTGGAATATGTGGCTTGGCAGGTTAATTAAATAAATATATACAAACAGGGCTAAATTCATCATCTTTAGATTTTTGAAAATACTACCATTGTAAAATAGACAATATTTTCTTTTTTTGCCTCTTACGAAAGAGCATGGTCCAATAAACATTAAAATCTTATAGGATAGGCAATTTAGTGCATAAGCAGTATGAAAAACCATAATGACCTGTGGATTCCTTTGCAAGATATTATTTTATTAAATTACCATGCAATATAATTTGAAAACGACTAATAATTTCAAATAAACATAGAAGTTTTAACAACTAACTTATAAAAACTTGTGTGACCTATTAAAACACATTTAGAGATATATGCGAAATAGCTACTAAAGAACTAAATCTCCAATTTAATTTCATTCGTATATTGTTATGAATAACGTAAAACACGTCGCAAGCTACTGGTTTCTACAATTAGCATGAAAACAAACGGTTAAATCAATCGTAAATATGTTTCGTATTTGTTGACTGTAGTTCAAGGGTAACAACTTTGTCAACCTAAAACATCAAAATATAACCAAGACGCCGGTAAAACTTAAGCTGTACAATACATCCAGAAATGCTTTCAATTAAACTTGACTTATTGGCAAGAATAAACAACGTTTAATTAGTGAAAATCTCTTCAAAAAGTCTTGCAAGCGTTACCCACTCCGGAAATGTACAGAAAAAATTTACTTAGTTTAAGTTCGACACTAAGAAAACTGGTACTCATGAAAATTAATAATTATTTTGTGGTGTGATAAATTGTCATACAGAAGCATAATTCAGTTAAAATCATTTATAAAAATTATTATTTTGATACTCACCTGTTCTTCGGCCATTTTTGTTATTTTCTCTATTTTTTTTTGTTTTCTTGGATTCGACTGAACGAGATGGCAAAGAAATCTTTATTTACACAGCCTTATAAAACGAGTAAAGTTTTTTAGGGAAAGCAATGGAATTCTAAGCAACCCAAATTAATTTCAATGTCCCCTTGAGAGTAGTTTGACCTAAATAATTAGGGAGTCTGTTAAGATGTACTTCACTTCACTTTTTTAAATTATGGCAATCGGTCGTTCTTATCAAAACAACCATTTCTGCCAAGCTCAAGTTAGGAGAAAAACACTTGTATTGGAGAATAAACGGTGCTGTTATTCTATGATGTAATTGCCATGTTAAACTTCAATCATATTTATCACAATAACTTCAATGTCATCACATTTAACATTACACTGAAACGACTTTGTTATTATTGTAATAATTTTGTATACACTGGCCCTAATTCTGGCGAACACATGCTAAGATTAAATTTAAGTTCAGTCTACCTCTTTCTCTCAATATGAATACGAAAAGGATCGCTGACTTAAAATTTGACATTTAGAAACATGCATTCAATTTTCGACCTTATTGAACGTGTTAAAATGCAGTGTTTAGGAGGCACCTCCGTACATGCCGTCTAAAATTGTCTATGGTTCCTTTGAAATCTCTCTAAATTTAGATGACAGCTCTAAACGAATTCTTGCCATCTTTTTCCAATTACATATTGCGAGAAAGAGATATACTGTACTTAAATTTAAACTTAGAGTGTGCCGCCAGAATTAGGCCCACTTATGTATTTAGCATTCTGAGAAAGACATAGATATTCTCATTTTTTTCTTTACAATTTGATTAGGAATCAATTAGGTAGGTATAGAATAGAATATACACATAGGAATTCTAAAGATACACTCTAAGTTCTTTAAGTACAGTATATATCTTTCTCGCAATATTTAATAGGAAAAAGATAGGAAGAATTTGTTTGGAGCTGTCAACTAAATGATAGATTTCAAAGAAACCATAGACAATTTTAGACGGCATGTAGAACATAACAGCCATCCTTTTCGTTTTCGTATTGAGAGAAAGAGATGCACTGAACTAAAATTTTGACTTAGCATGTGCACTCCAGAATTAAGGCAGTATAACACTAATGTGTTTTTAAATCCCGTCCAAAAGCCCTTTCGGCATAGTAAAACTGATTTAAAAAGTTCAATTCATGAAAAAGTAGTTGTGTCTCGTTTTATCATCATCATATCAGAATAGACCCCAAATGATCTCCAAACCGCTTCCCGCGACCCTCACCAGATCGTCAGTCCAAATTGTGGGGGCCAATTCTCTGCGTCTTCCAGTACCTACGCGGCTGCCACTTTTTACATTTATTAACAATCGATGATACACTTGATATTGCAGGTGCGTTGTCATCCTGAGGCCTAAGATAAAATGCCGTCCATGCCCAGTAATTACACTGGCTACCTTTCCCTTCAATCCGACACACAGCGAAATGTTTCACGGCTGAATTATGAAAGGCGGTGGTATAACGCCTTTCTTATTTCAACCGTGAAACATTTCGCTGTGTGTACCCAGACGACCCTACATACGGGCCTACCACCTATATAGTAAGTTGAAAATACCAAAGAGAATATAACACTACGCTAGAAACTAGTCATAAGCTGCCAGAGTCATCCATAGAAAAGAGGACAAAAAATAAAAGAAAAACCAATACAAAATGCCGTGGAACAATTGCGAAATTGACGTATTTTCAGGGAATTATTGAACACCAGCGACCTTCCTCCATCTCAATGTGGAAGAAATGTAGTTATTTTCGCTGATTATCATAAAAACATATTACCTACAATCGCTACAAAATGTTAAGGACAACCATATCGAAAATTAAACAAGTATGTGCAATAACAAATATGCCTCGGCTTCGGCAAGGCGAAGTCCACAGCGTTCCTGGGAGATTCGAAAAATGTATGTGAAACATGATTTATTAATCTAACTACTTAGTACCTATCTAAGAATTGGTGAAATAAACAAATTACAAACAGAATTATTTCCGGATAAAACTAGTGTTTTTAAATCTTAAAAAATCCAGTTACAATTTAAATTTGTATACATTCAATGCAGACTATTTTCGAGAAACAAAAATAAAACCCATCAGACGTTCCAACTTAGTCGGAACCAACCTCAAGGTATTACATACACAAAGACTTGTTAATAAGTACTCCGTGTATGTACATACACCTACGGCTAATTGGAACGTGTGGAAGGCGATTGGTCCGAAATGATTATTATAAATAGTGGTTGGATCAAAATGTACTCTTTCCATCTTATTACAAAACATGGACTAAAGTTAGTCCTGGTTTAAACCAGGACTAAGTTGACGCTGTCTCTATCTATGTATATTGACACAAGTGAAAGCCCACAACGTTTAAACCAAGACTAACTTAATAAGATCGTTTGGGTTGGACGTTATCTGGTTGGAAGTTATCGGTACGTTTGTAAGCTTCGATTGCGCAGAATATATCACTGAGAAGAAAAGGTGATAATATATTTTCCAGATCGACGGATATAAATCACTCTTTTATATATATTTTTTTATATTAACTCGGGTCCCGTACGTAGTTTCGAATGTCGTTGTAGCGACAGGTGGTTGTGGCGAAAAACTTTTTGCGTGGTAGGTAGTAACGCTCGCTGGAGCGAAAAGTCTATGAAGCGAATTCACATAACTAATACTTTTAGCTACAGCGAATTTCACCAGGTGAATGATAGATACTGCAGCGACATACGTTGTGGCGAAAAATGATTGTAATTAGGTTCATTATGCTACTTTAAAACTAAAAAGGTGGAATAAAAGACAGAAAGTAAAAGTTTCAGTTTAATCAACAAAAAACCACAGTTAAATTCTGAGTACTTTGTCTTCGATTCGAGTATCCGTTTTTAACTAAATTAAAGGTCCATGTCATGTATGGGTAAATAGCTTTAGGTATAGCGCTTGTCTCCTACATACTCGTAATTGTAAGTTTATTGACATTTAATAACAATTTAATTTAGTTAAAAACTAATTTTAATGTTAATAGGATACATTTATTCGGAATGAGCTCCCTGCAGAGGTTTTCTCGAATGAGTACAGCATGGGATTCTTCAAAAAAGGCGTGAAAAGGTTTTTACAGGGTCGGCAACGCGCAAGTGATACCCCTGGTGTTGCAAGCGTCCATAGGCTACGGTAACCGCTTACCATCAGGTGGGCCGTATGCTTGATTGCCACCTTAGTGCTATAAAAAAATAATTAAACAAACACTACGCCACCGAAGCACTGGAGTGCTCCGGTGGCGTAGTGGTAATCGCGTCTGGGCGAAAATCAGGAGACGCGGGTTCGAGTCCTGCCTGGAGCATATATTTTTCATCGTTTTCTTTCTTTATTTGTAATTGTTACAATAAAGTAGGCATTTAAACTCATCAAAAACATTAAAATGTGATTAAAATAGCTTTACTGACTTTTACAAGCATTTTTTAACTGGAAGTTTAAAAATGCTTACTTGTAAAAGTATTCTTTCGGATCACTAGAGGTGTTAAGTTCAATGAGTTGTGATTGTGAGATAAACGTTGTTTTATAAACGTTAAAAAAGGGTAGAAAGCGGTGAAGAAATTAGTAGGTTACACCTAGTGCTCCGGTGGCGTAGTGATAATCGCGTCTGGCCGGATCCCAGGAGACGCGGTGACGCGGGTTCTATTCCCGCCTGGAGCATATAATTCTTTGATCGTTTTCTTTCTTTATTCGTAATTGTTATAATAAAGTAGGCGTTTGAACGCATCAAAACATTAAACTATGATGAATAAATTTATTTTAAAAAAATTAACCGACTTTAAACACTAAAAAGAAACAGATAATCAAAAGAGTATGTAGCTACTTATTAAAAAGGTATGTTTAACTGAACACTGGCTAAAAGTTTTTGAATCGGTGTCTATTGACAATTTTCAGTTGTCAAGCAATTTTGTAAGGAAATCTGCAATTCATGGTGGCTCTTTAATACTTGTTAACAATAAAATGAAATGTAAAGAACGTAAAGATATCGTAGGTCTTTCAGTCGAGCGTATAATTGAATTGTCTTGTGTGGAATTGGAGAGTTATGTTATAGTATGTGTGTACAGACCACCTTCTGGAAATTATAACACATTTGAGTCCATAATGGAAGATGTACTCAAAAAAATAAGTACTAAAAGGAAACATATTATTATCTGTGGCGATTTTAACGTTAATTTGTTAGAGAGCACACCATCATGTACTCGTTTACTTTCCGTTTTTAAATCCTTTGACTTAGTTAATCAATTTCTAGAGCCTACTAGAATCACTTCCCACTCGGCCACCTGTCTTGATAATATTTTTTCAAATAAAGACCCTGTTTCAAAGTCTGTTATTACCAATCTTACGTCTGATCATTGTGGTTTGCTGATTGCTTTTGTTGATAACTTATTGATTGAACCAAAATATTTAACATATAGACCTATTACGAAGAGTCGTGAAGACATTTTTATGAATAAATTGGCTATAAAGGTAGCCACACTGCCACTCACACATTCCAGCCCGGACGATCAATATACTTATTTGTTTCATGTAATAAAAAATGAGTTCGAAAATACCTTCACAAAAAAGACAGTTAAATCTTCAAATAATAAAATGAAATTTGGTGACTGGGCTACAAAAGGTTTATATAAAAGTAGAAATAAGATGTATGAATTATACGCACAAAAGAAATACAATCACAATAAGGACTTTCATGAGTATGTAAAGAAATATTCCAAGACTTTCAAAAAGATATGTAACCGCGCCAAATCGATACACATCCGAGACAAAATTGAAAAATCTAATAACAAAACAAAAACTACATGGAATATAATAAACCGTGAAACTGGTAAAGTCAAATCACAAAACACCACGTTCACAATAAATGTAGATAATCAAATTATTAATTCTGACCACGAAATAGCTAGCATATTTGAAGATTACTTTTCAAAAATACCTTTGATTACAACATCTCATTTAGATTCTTCTTCTCTTGAAGCAAGTTCCATCCTGAGGCATTGTGTGCCCGAGTGTAGCGAGACTTTCCAATTTACCCATGTCGTTCCTCAAAAAATCATTAACATTTTTAAATCCCTAAAATTGAAAAATACAGGGGATTTATGGGATGTATCTGTGAAAATAGTTAAGAATATCATTGATATTATTGCCCCTTATCTCGCGCAAATTTTTAATAACTGTATAGATGAAAGTATTTTTCCTAATTTAATGAAATACAGTAAGATTATTCCGCTATTTAAATCAGGTGATAGAGAGGATCCTAGTAATTTTCGTCCAATTTCTATTTTACCAGCACTTAGTAAAATATTTGAAAAAATTATTTTGGAACAATTGATTAAGCATTTTAATTTAAATAATCTTTTCCATAGTGCGCAATATGGATTTACAAAGGGTCGTTCTACTACTGATGCTGGTGTAGCTCTGTTAAGGCACATATTTGATGCATGGGAGAGTTCACAAAATGCTATTGGTATATTCTGTGACTTATCAAAGGCATTTGACTGCGTTGACCATCAGACGCTAATTTTAAAATTACAACACTATGGGGTTACAAATTCAGCTCTGAAGTTAATCACATCTTACTTAAGTTCTAGAACTCAAATAGTTGACATCAATGGAACAAAATCTTCAGGGTCTTATGTCAAAATGGGAGTTCCACAGGGTTCAATTCTAGGGCCTTTTTTATTTTTAATATACGTAAACGACTTGCCTTTCTTTGCTAAGGAATTTTGTGAGATTGTGTTGTTTGCAGATGATACTTCTTTAATTTTTAAATGTGATAGAAATAAAGTTAACTTTGACGACGTAAACAATGCGCTATCTCAAGTAATGAATTAGTTTACTGTGAACAATTTACAACTGAATGCAAAGAAAACTAAATGTATTAAATTTATTTTACCTAATGTTAGGGAAGTGGATACAAACATTAAATTAAATAATCAGTCGCTAAATTTAATTCAATCCACCACGTTTTTAGGCATTACAATCGATGCGAAACTCCAGTGGAACCCTCACATCACAACACTTTGTAGTAGACTTAGCTCCGCGGCTTATGCTATCAGAAAAATAAGGCAATATACTGATATTGCCAAGGCGCGCTTGGTTTACTTTAGTTACTTCCATAGTATTATGTCGTATGGTATTCTTCTGTGGGGTAAAGCAGCAGACATTGAAACAGTATTTATCTTGCAAAAACGTGCAATTAGAGCAATCTACTGCCTTGCTGCCCGAACATCTCTTAGAGACTTATTTAAAGAAATAGATATACTAACAGTGGCTTCTCAATATATTTATGCTTGCATAATTTTTGTACGTCAAAATTTAAATTCCTACTTAAGACACAGCGATGTACATGCATTAAATACAAGAAATAAAAATAAGTTGATCTTACCGTCTCTAAGACTGCATAAAGTTTTTAATACTTTTATGGGTCAAAGCATACTTTACTATAACAAGATTCCTAATAACGTACTAGACTTGCCATTTGACAAATTTAAAATTCACATTAAGAAAATTCTAATGTCCAAAGGTTACTATACTATTAACGATTATATAAATGACAAAAATGCTTGGTTGTAACTTATAATGTCATATAGTTATTTCCACCAATAGCATTTCATTGATTTTGTGGTTGCTGGAAGATGTCATGCTCTCTATAAGTTTCTGCGGTGGTGGCGTCGTGTGCCGGGTCGCTCTGTTCCCTATGATATGGTTGAGCGGAGCGATGCCGATGGCTGGCACATGCGTCATACTTGTGAACAGGTGCCACTAGTGGAAATGGTCATCTCTAAGCTTCCTTGATTTTGTAATAATTTACCTACATATTCATCAATAGTATAATTTTTGAGGGATTTTTGAGGTGTATGGCATTATAGGATATTATATATAAAACAATACAATTATTATTGTAATGACGTGCTCAGACAAGTGTTTAAAATTAATGAAAGATGTTTAGCTTTATTAGGTCTTTGTATATTAATTGTTGACCTTTGTGTATTGTAATACCTATATTGTGATGGTGCATTGTCGGACAGCCTTTAAATACAGTAAATATTCTTATCATTAGGTACTTATTGGTACTTTAATATACCTTTTTTATACTCTGTGCGACACTGCGCTGCTAAATACTATTACTGTGTAATTAAACATTGTATTTTAATGATTGAAAAGAGTGACTACACGAGTTTGTTGCCGGAATCTTCTCGGTAGTTCAACTTTTGGAACCGGTGTAAATTCAGACAGACTGACAGACAGACTGACTGACAGACAGACTGACTGACAGACAGACTGACTGACGGACAGACAGACAGACCGATAGACAGACTGACATAACATTCTTAGCTTACGTAGATGCAGATAAGACAGAGAGACAAACATTATGGAATTGTTAGTTATATAATATTATTTTTATGTGATAGACTTAAGGGTTTTTTTGTTGACGATTCGAAAGTGCTTCTTGGGGGCCTAATTGAATAAAGATATTTTCATTTTCATTTTCATTTTCATTAATAAAAGGAGATTTTTTTGGAGTTTTTTAATAATTAAATGGGCTTGGTCTTAATGCCACTCTTGCTCCGAGAGAAGTTAACTCATAAGGTGCCTATTTAAATCAATTAGATAAGTAAGTATACATTTTGAATGAGCTCCCTGCAGAGGTTTCTCAAATGAGTACAGCATGGGGTTCTTCAAAAAAGGCGTGAAAAGGTTTTTACAGGGTTGGCAACGCGCAAGTGATACCCCTGGTATTGCAAGCGTCCATAGGCTACGGTAACCGCTGCGCTTACCATCAGGTGGGCCGTATGCTTGATTGCCATCTGAAGGTGGTTTTCCACCAGAGGGGCGAGACGAGGCGAGGCGAGACGAGAATTGAAATCGCACTGACCCTTTTCCACTAAAAATTGGCCGCGCGAGCTCGCGCGTGATTGAGCACAAAAATAAACCTATCGCGATAAGCGTGTTTCTGTTGCAGAGTTAATTTATACTCTATAAAGGAAGCAATACGGTTCATTTTTACACAAACAAATATTTCTCGCACACCCTCGTCAATCTTGACTATTTCCACCAAAGATGCGCGAGGCGAGGATTGAAATATTTGTTTGTGTAAAAATGAACCGTATTGGTTCCGATATAGAGTATAAATTAACTCTGCAACAAATTTCAATTATCGTCTCGCGTCGTCTCGTCTCGCCCCTCTGGTGGAAAATCACCTAGGGTTCGAAATCATATCAAATTTCACATTATTTATACTCTATATCGGAAGCAATATGGTTCATTTTTACACAAACAAATATTTCAATTCGCGTCTCCCACATCCTCGTCCATCCTGACTATTTCCACCAAAGATTCAACAGTCTGCCAACAGTTTGTCGGCCTCGGCAGTGGCTCCCGTGGATTAACAAGCTGTATTATTTTATTTTATTCATAACTAATTAACACTAACAATCAGAGGTTTACAGAATATTGAAGATTACAGTGTCAGTTACTTTAGACTTGGTCGATGAACATTATTCTGTTCTATTATTTTTTATTGATTCTATTGTACTCTATTGTATTCTATTTTATACTTACATCATTATAGAACGGTCTATTCCAGGCTACCTGGAGTGACAGGAAACAATACAAAAGAAAATAAAGAGAGTAGGTGCAAGAAAGACAATAACATTACAAAATACAAAAATAAATGTACAGTCGACCAAATTGAATCATGACCCACCGTAAGATCATTTTCCTACAGTCACTCTATACAAAGTAGGTTGAAAATAGCTTGAACATACATTTCTTAAGGAACAAACCTGTTATCAATTTATTAGACTCTGACAGTGACAAGGCTATGATCACTATAGCTATGATAAATATAAGGTTGGGGAAAAAATCTTTTCGCATTAGTATGTATGAACTTGTAATAAAATCTCTTTGGCTGTACTATTTGTATCTGGCTGGTTTTCGTATCATTAAAAGTTTAGATTTTAAAAAAGATAATTCCAAAATCAAATTAGGGAAATGTGTGTTTTTTATTTGTTTTTCGTACTGTCAAGATGAGTGAATCTAATGAAGAAATTCGATAAATTTTAAAATTTTACTACAAATAATTGCAAAATTAAAAATTTTAAGTAACCCCCGGCGTCATTAATCATCTATCTAACACCATCTCATTTAGACTAATCCTAAGAGCCCAAACACGCTATATCTGCTGTAAGTTTCTGAAGAATTAAGCATTTCGTAGACTTTTTGATGGTATAGGATCAGCTCAAGGACAGTATGTCATGGAAATGTCACCAAACTGACAGTGCACGAAATTTCAAATCAATCGGATGTGTAAAAGTTAGTAAAAATAGTCCTGACCTTGCACCTTCAGATTTCCACCTGTTTCGCTCTCTTCAGAATTCTCTAGGCAGTGTCAGGTTAACATCACGAGAGGACTGCCAAAACCACTTGTCGCGGTATTTTGATCAGAAGCCCCAAAATTTCTATAGCAATGGGATCATGTCCCTACCTACAAGATGGCAAAAAGTTATCGAACAAAATGGTACCTACATACTTTAGTTAAATGTAAATAAACTATATTAAAAATGTTTTCAATTTTCTTAAAAAATGCGAAGAAACTTTTTCCCCAACCTATTAGATCGGAGTATTTGAGTATTGCACGAAAAAGTTTTTACGAAAATCGGCGAAACCGACGATTTGTTTATAATATTGTCTTAGATGTTTATTTTATTTTATTCAATTTTGTTTTATGGCTTTTTTATTTTTTTCAGACTACTACCTAATTGACATCTGGCACATAACGTCATTTTATTTTTAAAATTATAATATATATTTTCTCATTAGTGAAAAGAGTTTAGATTATGAACGACATCTTATTTAAATTCCAATTGAGACTTGAGTGCAGTGATAACAAAGATTAAAATTGCATAGATCTCTGACCCGTAATAATAAAGATTATATTATTATAGATTCTAAAGGAATCTATGATTCTAAAGGAATGATCGGCCAAGTGGGTCATGATTCAATTTGGTCGACTGTACATATACTTAAATAATATTATACCAGATAGGAATTAAGCTTGACTTATTTCAAAGAAATGAGCTTATTTATAATTTTTGGACGACCGCCTGGCCGAGTGGTCTGTACCCCAGGCTACTCGGTCAAGAGGTCCCGGGTTCGAATCCCGGTAGGAACAAATGTTTGTATGATGAGTACGAACATTTGTTTACGAGTCATGGATGTTTATATGTTTATTTAGTATATTTCTAATATTTATATACATATTATTATCATTATTTCTCCGTTATCTAGTATCCATAACACAAGCTCTTAATGATGCTTACTTTGGGCTAGATAATAGGTGTGAGTGTATAAATATAATTATTATTATTATTATAAGTAGATACAGTACCCAGAATTAAGGAAGTGATTTTTTACTTGGATTTATTTCACTGCCGTGTTTTAAAAGTATATTTTTCGCTATATTTCAGTATTTCACGGCGGAGAAAGACGAGCACACATAAGCAAGAGCCCATGTTCTACTTCGGACTCCAAAGAAGAGCGTGAAAGAGAAAAATGCCAAAGAATTATCGACCGTGCGTTCAACCCGTACCCACCAGTCACAGAAAATAATAGTGAGCTGGAACCAAAACAGATAGTGTTGGCACAAATGATCACACCACACTTACCGCCGACCGATGAAACACACTGTGAGAAATGCCAGCGGATCATTAAGCAAATATTCGGAGAAGATAGCACCGCTATACAAGTACAGAATGAAGAGATGGATCGTAGAGAAACACTGCAAGCGACTACTGCTAAAAGCAACGAGGAAAAGCTGACCCAAAAAATTGAGATTATTGAGGAAACACCACTAGTAGAGGCTCACAAACCAAAAGTTGAAGGTTTCAACGTGCCAACTAAAGTGTTAGGGCGGCGAAAGAAAAAAGACGTGGAAAAACAGATTCCTCTCCTGAACTGTACAACCGACAAACCCATTTGCTCACAAAGAAGATTTTCAATGCTCAACTGCAATCAAATGTCATCAGACAAAAGCAAACAAAGCCGGAAAAGAGGTTGTTCTAAAGGCGTTCCCACTTTCGATGATTTAGCAAAGCGTTGTCTCGATGCGCCATCCGGTCATATTGACGAACGTTTACTTAAAGAAATGGAAAAATTAGGTGTTCCGCCACCATCCGGGCGAGCGTCGAAGAAGGGGGTAAACGATAGCGATTTCATCCAAGCTGATATTATGAAAAAACCTAGGAGACCGGTGGAGAAAACTGAACTCGAATTCGTCAATCTAAAAAGGGTGGATGTGGAGAGATTGAAAGCTGATCTACCACCTCCTTTTCAATTGGTTACTGATAGCACCAAAAATAACTCAGCTGATCTTAATAAAAACGGAAATGCCACCAAATCCAAAAAAATACCCTTACCCTTTGAACTGACAGCTGCTAAATCAAACTCTTATCCCGACAAGGTTGCCCATATTTTAGAAATTAAAAAAATACAACCTTGCCCTTTTGAACTAGCAACAGGTATGTTTGATACAACATCATCAAATCAAGTAACAAAAGCCCCTACTTCAGAATCTGATAAATTACTGATAGGTGGTAATGCTTCTGAAACTGAATGGCTAAATCCCTATCCCTACGGAGGAGAAACTGGTAAATCGAAAATAAAAATAAAAAATTCAGGTAAGCAAGAAGCTTTCGATACTGAAAAAATACCGCCAAGACCCTTTGACCTGGGAACCGGTAAATCCAATACCTTGCCTAGCAGCAAAGAAACGAGTAATTATGCTTCAGAATCAGAAAAATTATCACCATGCCATTTAATAACGGAGACTGACCAATCGTCAGTTGTTAAAGACAATCTTGGCTTGAAACAGAAAGACGATGCGAACATACCTTGCAAAGAAGACAAAATTTCTGAACAATTTTTAAGTCATATGGCTGCTACTTTCATGTCAGGAGATGATCCTTCCAAAGACAAAAGCAATCAAAAAGAAAAATTAATTGATAAGCAAGAAAAAAAGCCATTCTATTTAAACAATGATACAACAATAAGAATTAAAGAATGCCCGATACAAATGGACCATAACCCCCAAAGTGATATAAAAGAATATGATATAATTACGTCAAAGCATGCAAGTTCATTCGATCCTTCTCTTAATCAAGAAATTGACAAACCAAGAGATAACAATGACATTATAAAAAACCTGATTCAAACTAGAATAGAACATCTTACGGAAAAAAAAGTGAAACCGTTACCTCTTGCAGACGAGCCGTCTCTAATTTCCAAAGAATCTGTAGATAATGAACCACGAGAACCAGAGATAAAAAAAGATGCCACAGCCATGCAAACGGGAACTTATGTTGCTGATAATCCTATGATTATTGTTAAAGAAGCTTCTTATAATAATTTGCCATGGGAGTTTACAAGAGAGATTATGAAAGTCGAAACAGTTAAAGGAAGCCTAAATTCTGAAAAATCAGTTGGTAAAGTTAAAGGCAAAGAATTACCTCCGCAAGCCATTGTGAAAAGTTCAAGTATTGCTAAAGAAACTGTAAAGTCAAGACAAGAAATTAATAACCCAGATTGTAAACTAGAGAAAATTTTGCCAAATCATCTTGGGAGAAATATAAATATAATGTCTAATGAAAAGACCTCTACGACACAGCCTGGTGTAGTTGTAAGAGACTATGAAACTGATAGTTCAGGTGATGTGGCGCCTATAAACCTCTCTAATATTACGAAATATCCTACTTCGACCGCAACTGATGGAAACTATGCCAAACAAAGTTTCTATCCACAAAATATATACTATCCAGGAGAATACAACTATAAAGGTAATCAAAATACTTATAAATACGCTCCTCAAACCAAAGATAAACATGCAGATCCCTCATATGACAGCTCCAGTCAGATCCGTGAAGAACCAGTCATAGCAATGGAAACCGCTCGATTACCAAGATATGATTATATGGCAAAAGAACGCATCTTAAGAGAAACACTAAACGTGAAAAACGAGACTGAGCCAGATTCAAATAAAGTAATTGCATCACCGAATCTTGTCAAACCTCTGTTAGATAAAGGAACGATAACCCACGTAGCTAAAGAAAGTTTACAGATGCCTTCAGCGGAATTACCAAAGTTGAGTCCAAATGATGAATCGATTACGCTATCTGAACTATTGAAACGGGTGAGAGAACGTAATAGGATTCAATATTGTCAAGAATTTGACGTGAAAATGCAAGGTATCTCGCAAGTGGACCCTATCCAAGGAAGTTGCGGGAAAGATACCCCTCCCTGTCCGCCGCCGGCACCAAAATGTCCTCCGCCACCTAAATGCCCACCACCAAAACCACCCTGCCCACCTGCAAAGCCGCGTTGTCCGAGTCCTTGCAAGCCAAAATGCCCACCTACCTGTCCTCCAACCACTTGTCCACCTCCGCAGAAGCCTCAGTGTCCTCCTGTGAAGAAAAGCCCATGCGATAAATTCAAGTCTAAGTGCTCTTGCGTTCAAGATGCTCTTATTTTGCTTTTGTACTTGGGGCCACAGCTCCACATCCCCCAAAAAGCCTTGCTGCCTATGATAACCTTTACCCTGATCAAAACCCCTGACAATGCGGTGGTAAAAACTGGACTTGGGGTTAAAGATTTGATACCGAAACTTGAAAATATGTGCAGTATTGTTATACTAGCTACTATAAGTGGTCAAGTGAACGCCCTGGAAATGGCAGTGGCTAAGAAAGCTAAAGTGTCGTATGCCCGAACCTATGATCCTTGGTCGCCGATACCTTCTTGGCCGATTCCGGAGATGGAGAAAAATAAAAAGCTCGTCTGCCCTAAAGACGGCTGCAAGGTCCCCAAGTCGAACCCACCTTGTAAAGATGTATTTCCCTGCACTACATTCCCCAAGCCGCACAGTTTGAGTAAGAGGCCATTTTCTATCATTGACTTTATTTGGACATCAAGGAAGAACGTGCGTCGTGAAGAATAACTTTAAACGGGACACTTGATGATAATCAGCGAAAATAAAGCGTCTTGACTTCCAATAAATATAATTTTGTTTCATTTTACTATTATCTAATCTGTGGCTCCGCGATTTTTACACTAATTCATACTCAGCTCGTCATAGCTCCTCTCCAGTGGACGCACACTAATTTTGGATTTCATTCGAAGCAACACTATAATAATCTTCTGCTTTTGTTGCCACTTCTCCACTGGCGTCTGCCAACGATGATACAAAACGGGGAAAAAACCGTTTATGGATATATTGTTCTAGGATTTAGGGCCATTGTCAATTTTTAACCCTTATTCAAACGCGAGCCTGTGTGGGAGCTAACAAAAAAGTTATGTCCGTAAGGATTCACTCACCATTATTTAGCAGCTAAGAAGCTGATTTTGCAGCACGAATTCTGGATTTAGCAGCAAAATATATACTAACTAGTTATATTAATTCAAAAGTGGCTCCTCAATCTAAACATCTGAATTGAGGAGCCACCTGAAACTCGTTGAGTAATAGATGAATATTTTTGAAAATTTTGTATCATTTCATTTAGCAGCAATTATGTGTAGTATCTTCTAAAAATGGCTTCTGTAGCGCTGAAATTACAGAAAATACAATACTTTTAGTATGGCTCCTCAATCTTTACTCAAGAGGTGAATTTTGCATTGAATGTGAGCGATCAATTAATATATTCCGACATAATGATCATTTAGCAGGCGGTGTGTTTTATTTTGCAGTATTAGAATAAAATAGTAAAACAGAGTAAATTTTGTAGGTGAACGAATTTTCTTTGGCTCCTCAATCCTGACGTTCTACTTTTATATGATTGACTGTAGCCACCTGAGATCTCAACGGAATCAAAAGTCAGAGACACTAACATTTAGCAGAAATGTCTTCTAAATATATCTGTACAGTTCAGCAGTGTATATATTTTGGATTCTGAAATAATCATACTTAACTATTTCCTTATGAATTCGCTGTGAAGGCTGACCATCATATTAATGAAACCAGGATAAGCAGTTTATTGTTCCTCCTGGGTAAATTTGATTCGTAGGGGGGTGATGGGGGGAAGTAGCCCTTTTTTGGTGGGAAGTATATATATATATTTTTTTATATACTACTAGATGACAAACAAGCTGACGGCCCGCCTGATGGTAAGCGGTTACCGCCGCCTATAGACACCTGCAATAACAAGGAAAAATCACTTGAAATTGCAGGTGCGTTGTCATCCTGGGGCCTAAGATGAAATGCCGTCCATGCCCAGTAATTACACTGGCTACCTTTCCCTTCAATCCGAAACACAGCGAACTGTTTCACGGCTGAAATAAGAATGGCGGTGGTACCTACCCAGACGACCCTACATACGGGTCTACCACCTAGTATATATCTCGACATCTATTCCTGTCGGTTTTAAAATATTGTAAGTGGGAATTATAGCTCCCGTTGTCCAGTATGACATCAATTCACACTAGCTAGTTGCCCTTGCTTCACTTGTCACATTTTTTACCGCAGATTGTCGATGAAAGTACTCATCAATATTCAATATCAATATTATTTTGTACTTTTACTAAGGGAAGCACTCCGAAAAACTTTTTTTCAGACAGACACTTTTTTCTGTCACCCCCTAATTGGAACCTGTATAGGACCTGTAGAGGTCCAAGGTTAAGGTCATTTGAGGTCAGTGAACCCCCCCCCCCCCCCTCCCCCCAATCTACATAACTAAGACTTAAATCTGATTAGCTAATTTTTTTTCGGCATTATCCCACAAACAATAAAAAACAGACTATTGTGGTCCTAAAAATCTGGTCACCTAAGTTAGAAGGTTTGAAGTGTTTATTGAACGTCCAAACAATTATTCAAAGTCAGACAAAGACAAAGTACTTTATTGTTTTCACGTGTGAGTGTGAGTATAATATTTCTGATACAACGTGCCCATTGGGGATAGCAAATAAATTAAATATCTAAAATCCGTCTAAAATTCATCTTTCAAACTCGGTTTAGCCTTGTCATTACTCTGTTTAGCCTAAACTTCGTCTTTTAGCCCTCTGTCTCTCTGTCTAGGCCCTTTGACCTATTCGTTCCATTTGCAATTATTTGTCGTGGATAAAGTGGGACTTGTATTTAGAAAAAATGTCTTGTTCCACCCAAATCGCATAAAGTGATGATCATAAAATGACAAAGGAAAAGACGTTTTTTAAAAGTCCGTCGATATCCTTAAACAGCCGTCTCCGGTAAATCCCAGGCGACAGAAGTTTTGCCATGCAAATGTATTTCTTATCTCTGAACAATAAGCTCTAGTATGTTACCTATAATATAAGAAGAGGGTATTACCACGTATTACTAATCCTGCCAAGTGCAATAACAGAATAACAATTAGGACCAATTGTTTTCGATTGCTTTTTATTACTTAGGTAGGTAAGTATTTGTTTTTACCACTCGTCCGTAGGTACGGAATTTTTTGTACCTCCATAGAGATAGTCCAAATAGTCCAGAATAGCTGATTAAAAGGCCTACAGTCTTCAGGCTTCGGATATGCCACTTCCAGGAGACTCATTGTATATTTGTATATTGTACTGCATCTTAATCGAATCACATTGCATAATTCAAAGTGTCGAATTTATGTAAGTAATTCATAATTGTTAATTAATTATACATTGAAAGCGAGTTATCTGTTTGCTCAATGCTGGGCGCTTCTTACATATTATTTTTAGAGAAAGCACGACAAATGACTCAATACCACCTGATGTGAAGCGGTACGAAGAGTCCATTATTATGCGAAGACAGCTAGTGCAGTTTAGAGACACTGCTTTAGACGCCTCCACCTTGCCGGCCCAAAAGGTGCTTTTTCACGCCTTTTTTTGAAGGGATGTTATAGGTAGGAGGGGGGAACACATGTGCTAGCAAAGAATTCCAAGTTCTAGAAGTACGACAAAGAAGCGAGGTAACACAAAATGGTGTAACTCAACGGAAACAAAGGATTTCTTTGTGCGTGATGTTGAGGTGGAGACAGTGAATTGATGACTCCGAAGACCGGCACGCGGGCTCCTGAGTAGGAAGGGTGAAGGTGGGATAAGGTCAAAAGGCTCTTCAGAACACTGTCCGTGATATAGCCGATAGAAGGCGCTAAGCGACGCAATGTCTCGATGCAATTGTACATTTTAGAAGGCATACGCGGGAGACCATAGCGTCGTGACATTGTATGTCGCGCATATGGTGAGCGGGGACCTTTTTGGTACTTGTGGTTTTTATATTTAAGTTATTTTTGATAACAATTTGATATGAAACAGAAATTATGTTCCGTACTTTGAGATCCGCTTCATTTCTATGTATAAGTAAAAATAAAGCAAATAAACATGTTTTCATTCATTAATTCCGGTTTTAGCCAGAAAATCAAACTGACATATTAGATGTTCCATTGATTCCTAGCCTTCACCATAACAAAATGTTCGTTACAGTTGTATTAGGGAATTACGTTATATGGACCATATTGTGGTGAGTGACAAAGCACCCTTGGCGAAATGCCATGACTGTAGAACTACTGTCTTATACATGTCTCAAGACCGTGTGCTCCAAGGTTTTTATAGTTTTCAGATTCCTTCCTTGCCAATTCTTCACCCTCACATGGCTACTTTCGCCATGGTCGATCCCGGGATGGGTCAACCAAAATTTCTAATCTCGAGCTCCCCCGTGCTTCGGAAGGCACGTTAAGCCGTTGGTCCGGTTGTCCCTGCAACCGCTTTAACCCACCAACCCGCAGTGGGCCAGCGTGGTGGTGTTATGGCCCAAGCTCTTCGTCTGTTACATAGGTATATAAGTACACTGTAAGATCTTTGTAATGACATGAGCAATATGAAATGAAAAATTATTCCGGCTACTATTCTGTTACTAGCTACTTTTCAAACTAAATTCTATTGAACAATAGCTGGCAAATATAAATATTACAATTCTAAGAACTTTTGAAAAGTGATAGATACGGTAAGGCATGATGCATTTACCTACAACAAGTGTTGTATATTTGTCCTATTTATGAAATGCGCGTTACAGAAGGCGAAACACTTCAATTCGGCTGAAACTTCCAATACTATTGCACTGCACTGATTTCTGTTCATAATTGATTGATCTGTATCTAACTTCACCTGTATCTAGGTATGTTGATTGATAGAATAGTTATGACATTGTGAGGGTAAAATAGACGTGAGCTTAGGGCGCAAAAAGAACAAAAAAGGAGATATTTTTACAGAATTCCCAAATAAGGAATTCGGGGGGTCGATATTATTATCATATTGTGCGGGGTTAGTGTATGTGTGTGTGTATAACTGATAGTGTGTCGTACGATACATAATAGTACGCATTTATTAGGGTTGTCACGACACGAATGAGCTTTCCCTACAGAGGTTTTCTCGAATGAGTAGGTACAGCATGGGGTTCTTCAAAAAGGGCGTGAAAAGGCTCGGCAACGCGCAGGTGATACCCCTGGTGTTACAACCATAGGCTACGGCAACCGCTTACCATCAGGTGGGCCGTAAGCTTGATTGCCATCTCATTAGGTAGTATAAAAAAGTATCTCTTAATATTATTGCTATTTTGTCTTATTTCAATCCGAGAAACTGAGATTTTTATTTTAATAATTAAAGAAAGAAGAACCCGAGATTTATATTTAATTTTTATCTTTACTTATTATTTCTTTTATTTCATTATTTTTTTGTTTTTTCATATCCTATTTCTTTTTAGGGTTCCGTACCCAAAGGGTAAAACGGGACCATATTACTAAGACTCCGCTGTCCGTCCGTGCGTCCGTCTGTCACCTAGTATCTCACTCATGAACCGTAATACTTATCTTAGATAGTTAAAATATTCACAGATGATGTTTTTATGTTGCCGCTATATCAAGTATCAACAAAGTTAATATTAAAATATAATTAATGCTAAATTGATATGCAACAAAAATAATTTAATAATGTTTGTATGCCTCTATAAGGGCTGAAATATGGTGATGCATATTTAAGTAACACACCAACTATTCTTAATTTTTGATTTTAACATTATTATAAATGTTTGAAAAATTACTTAGTAATTAATATATAATCAAACTAGAAAAATTTCACGTCCTGAGGCAGGAATCGAACCCGCGACCTTTCGCAATCCGGGCGACTGCTCTGACCACTGAGCCACCCAGGACTTGGGATATCCCTGTGAAATTCTTCTAGTCTATCTGTATTTGCGTTTATGAGCCAACGTCCACCATACAATGTCGAAATATTCTATTTCAACATCCGAAACGAGTATTCGAACGAGTATTCGAACGAGTATTCGAACGAGTATTCGAGGGTTCGATTCCTGCCTCAGGACGTGAAATTTTTCTAGTTTTATTATATATTAATTACTAACATACCAACTGTTTGACAATGAAACCTGTATTTCACAAATAAAGGACTCATTACTGAAATACTAATAAAGAGAATAAAATAAATATTGAAGGGGGCAGCCATATAGCCCTTAGTCCATACCCGCATTACCGCCTTGGTGTAACGCGTCCTCAAATATAACGTCACTTAGGTAACTACCCTAGGTACTTACCTGGCACAATGATAAGCGACTCATCACCCGAGTGATCTGATTAATTCATCGTCTCTAAACAAGGAAAATGCTGAAACCTTGACTAACTCATATAATAATATATGGAAATAAATAGGTAATTTGTGATAGCATTGGGGATAGGTTAATTAAGTACCTTACCGAAGTAGCACTTTTTGAGATGGATACAGCTAAGTAGAATTAGATTAATTACTGGGCATGACGGCATTTCATCTTAGGCCTCAGGATGACAACGCACCTGCAATATCAAGTGATTTTACCTTGTTATTGCAGGTGTTTATAGGCGGCGGTCACCACTCACCATCAGGTGGGCCGTCAGCTTGTTTGTCATCTAGTTGTATAAAAAAAAAAAAAAAAAAGATTCGGGATAACAATTAGAAATAAAGAGTGAAAACTATGAAAAATTTATATGCTCTAGACGAGAATCGAACCCGCGTCCCCTCGATTACCACTACGCCACCGGAGCACTAGGTCAACTAGGTATAACCTACCAATTTCTTCACCGCTAAAGTAGACCTATAAACGCACAAAAACAAACATAAATTGTGTATATTCGGGATATTTATTCATAAGATGGCTCCCAAAGGGCAATGAAAAGGATTATGCTCGGGGTTTATCTGCGTGATCGAATCAGAAATGTTGCGATCCGCAGGAGAACTAAGGTATTGCCCAAAGAATTGCGAGCCTGATGTGGCAGTGGGCAGACCAAATTGTAAGGAGGAAAGGTCGACCGACGATCTGGTGAGGGTCGCGGAAAGCCGATGGATGCGGACAGCGCAGGACCGTTCGGTTTGGAGATCCTTTAGAGAGGCTTATGCCCAGCAGTTGGCATTGCTCGGCTGAAATGACAATGATGATGATGATTTACCAAGTAAGTTGTTTGAAACGAGTTCCCTATATTTAGTCTGATGATAGGAGCATCGATCGTGGCAAGCGTCTAAGAAAAAGGGTAGATCGATATTTCTTTTCGCACTTCGAATTAATCTGTAAAGCGACAATATACCACCGGTGGGCGAAGACAATAGAAAGATCAATTGTGTCTGGAATCTCATGCTTGACGGGTTAAATCGACTTCTGTCCACCCGTAATCATGGCGTAAGCAACTGCGCCGAAATATAGGGAACTCGTTACACTTCCCCAAAAAACTAGAACCGAGTGTATTATTGCTCCAAAAAAAAAAGAGTGTTTGGCGGGTTTTTGAGAGAAGATTTTTATTACAATTATTATAAATTGTGTCGGAGCGAACATTGAGTTGTAAAAGTGGCGTAGTTTTATTATTCAAGTGTTTGTGTTGACGTAACACTAAAAGATTATTAGAATAAAAGTGATTATGGTGTGAAATACGATGAGAACTTTTTTGTGGTTATCCACCTCATCAAGTAGCACATAAAGTGAATGTCATCCATCATATATTTCGTGTCAAATACTCCCAAGAAGCATTGAAATGTGTTACGCCAGCAATTTAATGCAATAAAAGAAGAAATAAAAAATACTGAAGACATGGCTGTATGGGCATTAGATTCCTTTGCCTTCCCTTTACAGGGAAAATTTAAAAAAAGTAACCCCCGGCCTCATCTCTATATCTAACACCATCTTAGTGAGAGTAGTGATAGTGAGACTTCATAAGAGCCCAACCACGCTATGTCTGCTGTAAGTGTCTAAAGAATTTCAAATCAATCCTATCTGTTAAAGTTAGTAAAAAACCCTTTTATCATGTAGAAAATGAGTTGATAGTCATCAAACGCCTGAAGTGACCTTCATAAATTATAGCATTTAAACAAAAAAAATTTTTTTAATAATAATATATTCATACACTCACCCCTATTATCTAGCCAAAAGTAGCTTGTGTTATGGATACTAGGTAACGGATAAATATTGATATTAATATGTATATAAATATTAGAAATATACTCAATAAACATATAAACATCCATGACTCGTAAACAAATGCTCGTACTCATCATACAAACATTTGTTCCTACCGGGATTCGAACCCGGGACCTCTTGACCGAGTAGCCTGCATAGCAAGGGGTACAGACCGCTCGACCAGCCGGTCGTCAAATATTAGCTTGGTCCATTCGTTTAGGAGCTACGATGTTACAGACAGACACACAGATACAAAAACAGACATGTAAAACTTATAACACCCCTCTTTTTCGTCGGGGGTTAAAAAAGTTAATTTTGTAATTCTGCTATAGCCCATTTTTATGCGCAGAGGCTGTAGTTGATAATGAGCTACTGTCTGTTAAAATACATTTTAAATAAATACCATGCTACAAGTTACTAGCAAATTAAACGATAGTATAAAATTTTGCCTTTTTTTTGTTGTACAGCTGACCACAGAAATAGCTGAACACTTTAGTATCATGTCACAATAACTATGACATCAATATTAGTACGGTAGCACTATTAAGTACGAGCGCAATAGTCGGTGCAATATGGTACTAAAGTGTTATACTACTTCTGTTGTCGACTGTACTTATTTACTAATATTGATTGGAATCTTTTTATATGACAATAGCATTATTTTGTACCTTGGTAGGTTATCGTGTGTTTATATGATTGTACGGTACTTTACATTTAAAATGATTAATCAAGCAGTTTAGTTATTCGATTTGTGTATAAAAGCTCGACGCGCGCCACCATAATTCAGTCGTTTTCCCGCCATTGCCAAGTATTCGCCGACGCTCTACGGGCGCGTTCAGCGTAAGTATAATTTGTGTTTTTAGCTAATGAAGATATTATAATGATTTTTTGTTGGTTAATTTGTATATAAAAACATAGGAAAAATGTAAACTAAGTTAGTTTTGTTTTTAAATTACTTATAGTTTTAAATGTATATCTTATAAGTTACCGAACTTATAAGATATAGATTTAAAAATACAATAAGTAAATATAAGATTGAGGAAAATTAATACCTACTACAGGATATTAAAACATCTCTCCGAAGTGCTTGGAAGCTAAATGTTTAGAGGCTGGAGCAGTCACCAGGAATTTAAAAGCTTTTGGGTTGACAATTGACATCCCACCCTATGATATTATTAAGTTATTTATTACCTAGTCAACATTTAAACCTAGTTAACTAATAACCTAAACCTATACTTATTAATGTTAGTTTGTTATCTTTCAAACATAAAATAATATCTAACAATAGAACTACTTGAGTATAGACACATTTCTAGAGTGGCGCCCCAATTTTTATTAGAAATGAATTTTGAATTGTAACTCTTTTAACTTTACAAATATTTACTGTCTTTTTGCAGTTTACATAATGGCTTACAAAGACAACTATCTCGCGTTCATCGCATGTGCAGCTTTATGTAAGTTATCACATTTAAAATCAGTTGTCTGCATTAAAAGTGAGATAAGACATTGAAAATACAAACTTTTATTCTGTGAAATGAGTTACTGTTATAGTACATATAAAATCTTGAACCTGTTACTAAAAATATTCATTTTTACGCAGGCTTCGTACACGCACAGCCCGTAAGCCAAGCTCCGATACTGAAAGAGCTACCAGAAGAAATATTATTCCGTGTCGAGAAGACACCTAAGCCATTTGAATTGGAGTGTGCCGTTGAATCTGGCGACAGTTCTGAAGTACAGTAAGTTCAGCTTGTGTGATTTTTTAAAGTTTTTTTAATAGTTGAACTGATTTTTGGGTGGACGTTACTTATAATTTTTTCACACATGAGAAAATCTTTAACCCGTATATAAGGCATGTGGATAGTTCACAGATTTAGCCAATGAGTTCATAATTGATAACCGTTTATATTTTTAAAATGTGAACTTTTAGTTAATGGGTTCTGCAATGCTTCCCAATCTGAGCTATTATCCTGATAGGTCCAACATTATCGAGTCGGAATATAATGCGTTGGAAACAACCGGTAAATTAGCTGATTCCTCATTGATGTAAAGAATCTTTCTGCATCTTTAATGTATATCTCCACAGATTCATATGGAATAAAGATGATGAACCCCTTAATTTAAAGTCCAATCCCAAAATAGAGCAAACTCAAGGAAAACTGATTTTTAATGAGCCAAAGGATAGCGATGAAGGAATATTCCAATGCTTCGCTACTATTTCAGCTGGTAAGTTTTATCTTAATAAATTATTATTAGGTACACGTTTAATATTATTAATTCATCCAGATTAATTTCAATTTGAATCCACAAGATCCATCTATGAGTCACATGTAATGGCTGCATTAAAACTATACTAATATTAAAACTATTTATTTTAGTAGTACCTAACTGAAACCAGCACTGCGAGGTGTAGTTCCAACAACCATCTTCTCATGGAACCTCCAATCTGTAAAACAACTTTATTTATTTAGGCATTTTTGTTATTCTAACATGTCAATCCCGTCTCTCAAATAACGCAATTTCTAATTTTATCAACAGGAGTCGCCAGCACCAGACGAATAAGAGTAAAAAAGACTTACATTATAGTTCCTCAAGTAACTTTGCAACGCACCAAGCCAATAGAGGGCAGGCCCTTCCAACTCGACTGTCAAGTGCCTAAAGGCTACCCAAAGCCGATCATTGAGTGGAAGAGACAGTCCATCGCCGATAGCAACAAGGTTGAAAAACTTTTGAACCCCAGGATCTTCTCGCCACAAGGAAACTTGTATTTCTCAAATGCTACAAACGATGACGTTGACACTGAGTAAGTTGTGTCTAGAATTTAGGAAGAAAATCACAAAATGACAGTTAAATCACTTGTTTACACAACACAAAACTATAATGGGTCATCATTAGTGCTAAACTGCTGACCCATTGTAGTTTTGCGTGCAACAAGGTATATAACTTAAACGAAAAATAAAATTTATCCAGCCCAAATCAAACACCGACCGGTAAGAGCTCATTGGTACTATGGATGCTGGACAACGGATAAATTAATATTCGTAATGAATTATGCTTACCGATATAGACTTAGATTGATACCTAAATAAATAAACATGGATGTTCAACTATGACTCATAGGGAAAGATATCTTCATATCATACTCATCATAAAAACAAGCCCTGTCCAAAGTTCGAATCGGAACCTCTTTTTAGTAGACAGCAGGTACTGAACTGCTGACCACGCGACTAGCCGGCGGTCAAATATTGTTTTAGGTTTGTTGTAGCGATGCTAGCGTTACCATCGTGATTTCTATCGTATTGACATAAAAGACACGTTGTACAGTCGGGAAATGTTTACCAGGTTGACAAATATTCGCATTTAATTGTATACCTATACAACTAAATGCGAATATTTGTTACTCGTTACGCGTTACTCGAACTAATTCGTCAAATAAAAAAATCTTCAACTTGCTTAAACAAAACAATTAGGCAAATTCCCCTATTACATAGACACTTACATCATACATCACATCTCAGGCCTCAGGATGACAACGCACCTACAATATCAAGTGATTTTTCCTTATTATTGCAGATGTCTATAGGCGGCGGTAACCGCATAACATTTTGATTACATACAAATTACAATCAATATAAAAACACCGACCCTTTCAGTTTGAAATACGTCTGCTTCGCCAAATCGCCAGCTGTTGACCAAGAAGTGGCCGTCGTGGAGCACGTTGTCGAGGGCCTGGCTGCCGATGATAAGCCAGCAGACAATGAGGTGGTGCAGCAGTACGTCAGTTCTGACTTCACTGCGAAGGTCGGCGACGTGACTGAAATTTATTGTGTTTATGGTGGGAAGTAAGTGAATACAGTTTTCCTTTTCTTTATCTGTAGCTCATTTAAAGGCAAACAACTTTTTAAATGCCTGTTTAATTTTTTAAAGCTATTTACCTAGGTACCTAAGCTACATAAGTTTGCGAATTACTGAAAAGATGATGAATGCTTGGTTCAAATTCTTTGGTTTATTACTTTGATAATTTTATTAGTCATTGGACTCATGTGTCATTCCTTACATACCTAAAATACGTACTGAGAAACGTATTCAAGTTACTATCGAACATTTTCATATTAGTATTAATAAGGTTTTAGTATGTACCTCAAGGTACTTACGTTTTGAGACTTTTGTTGATATTGCAGCAGTACTGGCTAACATACTTTAACAAAATAAATACTTATTTCCATAACAGCCCAATGCCCCATCCTGATTGGTGGAAAGATGGCGTCAACGTAAACAACTCCCCCGGTGACCGCGTGACCCGCCACAACCGTAGCAAGGGCAGGAGGCTCCTAATCAAGGAAACCTTACCCGAAGACGAAGGGCAATACACATGCAACATAAACAACGGAGTCGGGAAGGTGCAGAACTATACACTGCATCTATCTGTAGTCAGTAAGTTTTTGTCGCTCTCTATACAAATGTCAAATGTATGAAATGAAAATATCTTTATTCAATTAGGCCTCCCAATAAGTCTTGTATTTCGAAAATCGTCAAAAATCGATTATTAATGGTTGTACGGTCAGCAACAAAGTCGGTTAACACATCTCGAAACTAAGAAAGCTAATCAGAAACTCGACCTACCGACGATCTAGTGAAGGTCGCGGGAAGCCGATGGATGCGTGCAGCGCAGGACCGATCGGTTTGGAGATCCTTGGGGAACGCCTGTCTCTCGGCGGATATGATGATGGTGATGGTGAGGATGAATCAGAAAGGCATTAATATAATTTATAATTCTGCTATAGTTAATGACTTATTTAATTTTATTTATTTTTTATATATTAGCGGTGTTAAACGACTTTCATTTCTGACTGTACTTTTCTACCTAAAATAGCAAGTATACTTACCTGCATTTTATAAGCCAAGGTTTATATTTTTTATATGCGGTGGTAAGCAAGCATCCTCTCTTCCGGTCAACGTAGTTCATGAATGCTTGTAGGACCTAGAATATTACTATAAAAAGCACACGATATACGATATCTAAACAATCCGATATTGGTTACCTGACAAGTCTCATTTAGGTTACCAAAATTTTTTGTAGGCGCACCAAGATTCGCCAAGAAACCTGAAAAGCGTCTAGCGGCAAAGGCTGGCCAGGATGTCATCTTGCCTTGCGAAATTGAAAATATTTCACCCAGTGGCGAAAATTCTTGGACCTACAACGCCGAGCCAGCAGACAACGCCAGATTTAGCATCAACGAGCTTGCATTAACCATCAAAAACGTACAAAAGACAGATACGGGATATTACGGGTGCCGAGCAGTGAACAACATTGGGGAGAATTACACCGAGACATTTTTACAGGTCTCTTAGATTGAAAGCATAAAATAAGTAATAAAAATATTAAATGTATTAGCAAAGGAAGAAAATTGCTGACTTGTTCATTTGTATTCATGTATATATATATGTACTACTTACCTGCTTATTAAATATAATACGATGATTATTCAGGTGTATTCTTTTATTTTCTTTTCATAATAATAATAGATATAGCTTGCGCCAAACTTCTAGTTAAGGCTGATTTACATTTCGATAAGTACAGTAACGAGTTTAGTAACCGGACAGTTAAGCAGTAAGTCATAAGTAGTAAGTATCGTCCAAACGTTGGCTTAGCGAGTTAAGTTATAAGTGTCAGTTCCGCGACTAAGATTACAGCTATTGGTTCAGTTTTGTTAGTCAAACAGAAGTCGTTGCAACCTGTCCACATATGAACTGTACTAAACTCGCCCGTCTACACGCACGGCGACACGGCGAGTTTAGTTGGCGGGGTGAGGAAGACGCACGGGCGGGGTGCACTTGCACTTAACTTGCCGAAAAAATAGAACATCATTATGGCTGATTTACACTTCCATAAGTACAGTAGCGAGTTTAGTAACCGGACAGTTGAGCAGTAAGTCATAAGTAGTAAGTATCGTCCAAACGTTAGATTAGCGAGTTAAGTTAAGGCTGATTTACACTTGCATAAGTACAGTAGCGAGTTAACTTGCGGTCTTGGCGAGTTAAGTTCTTAACATTGTTTGGACGGGAATTTGAACTTAACTCGCCAAGACCGCAAGTTAACTCGCTACTGTACTTATGCAAGTGTAAATCAGCCATAAGATTGTACTGAACTGTACTAAACTCGCCCGTCTACACGCACGATGACACGGCGTGTTTAGTTTCTAAATTCATTTATTTGTGTACTATACATATTATTAGTTCTCACAGTGACCAATAGATGGCGCTGAACGATGATGAATCGCACTATATAATATTAGAGTTTTTTGTATTAGGCAAACATACAGTGAGAATTAAAGTTTAGTTATTCTGCGACCAAATTTGTATTACTTTTCAAACCATTTTGGTCCATATCGTACCGGATTAAAGTTGTTTCGGGTTCGTCGCGACGCGAATTACACACGGGTAACTGTGCATGGATTGTGCACGCAAGGTTACTTGGAGCAAAGCACAATATCCACACCTAACACAATCATAACCTACCTGGATTGCAGTGATTATACCTACCTAAATAAAGTGATAACAAAGTTAATAGTGTGCAGTGTCTAGTGCATTGACCTGATAATAATAAAAGGTCATATTTCAGTGTTTCAAAGTTCAGTGTTCTAAAGTGAATTAATTGGATTTGGACCTTGGTATTCGTAAGTTGTAGATTAAGACTTTCATTATTTACTACAGACTTAGTACACTTTACGATGGATAAAATTGAAGAAGTTCAAATAAACACATATAATCAGATAGAAAAATTACTTGTTAATTACAAAAAGTCGGGTAGGGATCGGCTAACTAAAGGGTTCATAGAAGCTAGATTGGAAATTGCTGATTAATATTGGAATTCATTTGAACAACAGCATAACACTCTTTTGTCTGCTAAGGCCGAGTACAAAGAAATCTCACAGTATTTTAAGAATGACATGTTTGATATTTGCTTCGAAAAGTATCTTGATCTAAAAACACGCATGAAAGAAAGGCTAAATGAAATAGAGGATAGTAAAATTCAATCAACGGTCAAATCTCACAATGATTCAGTGTCTGAGCAGTTTCCAACGTCAAGCACTAAGCTTCCACCTATTCAATTAAGCACATTCTCAGGTGATTATAGAGATTGGCTATCATTCCGAGATTTATTCAAGTCATTAGTTCATGATAATGAGACGCTTAGCAAAGTTAACAAATGTCAATACCTAAAGTCAAGTTTACGTGGAGAAGCAGAGATGCTAGTAAAACAAATACAAGTTTCTGAGGTTAGCTATGATATAATTTGGAATATGCTCAACAAACGCTATGACAATAAAAGGAGTATAGTTAATACATACATCGGTAAGTTATTGAATCAGAAGCGCATTACAACAGAGTCGGCAAAAAACATACGCGAGCTTCTCGATGTTACTACAGAGTGTCTAGCTGTATTAAAGAGTTTAGGGCTACCCACAGAAACTTGGGACGATTTAGTCGTTTACATTGTCATACAAAAACTTGACTCTGAGTCACATAAAATGTTTGAACAGAGAATAGAGTCTTCGGATCATTTACCTAATTGGATAGAATTGTCACAATTTTTAGAATTTAGATTTCGCACACTAGAAACTATAAAACCGAAAGATCATAGTCATCACGCATTACCTAGAGTTTTACCACCAACAAAGAGCTTTGCCACTGAGATTAAAACAAACACTATAACCTGTGGATATTGTAAAGGAGACCAACATCACATATACAGTTGTAAAGAATTCTGTAAACTGGAGCTAGATAAAAGGAAACATTTTATACAGAGTAATCATATGTGTTTCAATTGTCTGCGAAAGGGCCATGACGTCAAAACTTGTTTACAGTCCACTAGTTGTCGCAAATGTGGCCGCAGACATCATTCGTTACTTCATGGATTTGTTGTTACTAATCCACACATTCAAAGAGAACCTGAAACAGTTAACACACTCAGTACATTCGCAGAGAACTCAAGTCAAGTCATACTAGCAACTGCACTAGTTAACGTGCAGTCAATGCGAGATCAATGTCAATCACACAAGCTTCGTGCACTTATTGACCAAGGCTCACAGGCCAGCCTTATCACCGAAGCAGCTTGCCAGTTTTTAGGTTTGGTTAAAACACCAATTCAAGGCACAGTATTAGGAGTAGGCTCTTCTACTTCTATCACAAAGGCAACCATAGAATTTTACATACATTCCAGAAACTCAGAGCATTTAATAAAGGTTAGAGCTTATGTTTTGAAGACACTCACTTCGTACATACCTCAACAATCACATTCAGTTGATTGGCCGCAACTCAAACAGCTGGAATTAGCAGACCCAACATTTCAGAGACCTGGAAAAATAGACATCATATTAGGAGCAGACGTGTTCGCAGAGATTTTACAAGAGGGAGTTAAAACATTAAAAAACAATAACAACACGCTCGTTGCTCAGCAAACATTATTGGGTTGGCTAGTATCCGGAAATCATATCAACACGACCAGCAACCGTTCAAGTCAAGTGCACATACATCACGTGAAAGTTGAGATAGATTCCATACTTCGTCGTTTCTGGGAAATAGAGGAAAACACTGATAAGAGAAATATGACAAAATTGGAAACACAGTGTGAAACACACTATGAGAAAACACACACGAGACTAGAGAATGGTGAGTACAGAGTTCGTATGCCATTTAAAACGAATCCTCCTGATCTCGGTAAATCACTGACAACAGCTAAAACACGATTGCTTTTATTAGAGAATAGACTTAAGAGAAACCCTGAGCTACGCAAAAGATATAATGAATTTATGGAAGACTATTTACAACAGGGTCACATGGAACCTGTCCCATCTAAAGAAACCGAACACAGATTGTGCTATATTCCTCATCACCCGGTTATCAATGAACAACATTTAACCACCAAGTTGCGAGTTGTTTTCGACAGTTCTGCTAAGACTACAAATGGAAAGTCTCTTAACGATAACTTGTTAGTGGGACCTCCTTTACAAAACGATATAAGAGACGTTACCTTAAGATGGAGAAGACATCGCATGGTCTTAGTTGGAGACATTCGACAAATGTTCAGAAGAATTGGCCTAGATGAGAGAGATAGAGACTATTTACGTATATTATGGCGGTTTAATACTGAACAAGAGATACAACACTTTCGCCTTACAACTGTAACATACGGCACATCTTGTGCACCATACTTAGCCATTAAAACATTAAGGCAATTAGCGGAGGATGAAAGAGGAAACTTTCCAGATAGCATAATTGACACTGTGCTGCTAGACTTCTATACAGATGATCTTTTGACCGGAGAGTATTCTGTGGAGAAAATTATTGAGCTAAAAGGCGAGCTTACAAATTTATTATTAAAGGGTGGCTTCGCATTACACAAATGGGCGTCAAATAGTACAGCAATAGAAGGAGCAGAACAAGCAAACCGTAAAATTCTTGGCATAAACTGGAACGGTTACACTGACAAATTTGAACTGAAAATAGAGCTTTCTCCGGCTACCACAAATATTACAAAAAGAACAGTTTTAGGTGATATCGCTAAAATATATGATCCAGCTGGGTGGTTAGCGCCTGTTGTAATTAAAGCTAAAGGTATGCTACAAAAACTGTGGATTGACAAAGTAGACTGGGATGACTGTCTACCAGATTCATTATTACAAGAGTGGTTGACGTTTCGTAATCAGCTAATCAACATGCCAATAATTGAATTAGACCGGTGGATTGGTTATACAGACAACTGCATCAAAGTAGAGCTTCATGGATTTTCAGACGCTTCCACTATAGCGTATTCTGCTGTCGTGTACTGTAGAGTTATTACACATAATAATATTCGTGTCACTATGATTGAAGCAAAGACTAGAGTGGCACCAGTGAAACAAATATGCTTACCTAGATTGGAGCTTTGTGGAGCTGTTTTACTAGCAAAATTATTATATAGAATCAAAACAGCCCTGTGTGTGTCGATACAAGATACTTACGCTTGGACAGATGCGACAATTGTTCTGGCATGGCTGCAAAAGTCACCAAATTACTGGGCTACATTTGTAGTAAATAGAGTTACAGAGATCACAAACCTCATTGAAAAAGACAGATGGTTTCATATTGCTTCACAAGAGAACCCTGCCGATGTAGCCTCCCGTGGAATCACCCCTGAAGACTTACCTGATCACCAGCTGTGGTGGCATGGTCCGCCCTGGCTGCTTACGAGTTGTAAGTTACCGTTGGTAACCTCCGCCTTCGTAGAACCTACAAACTTAGAGAAAAAGGTGTTAGTGAATGTCAATACAGTGAATATAACAAGTGAGAAAGGTGATAGCATTACAGACACTAATTTATTTTATAGATATTCTAATTTAAATAGGCTTGTTAGAGTAACAGCAATTATTTTAAGATTTTATAACTGTGTCAAACATAAAGTTAAAACTAATTCCTTCTTAGAGTATCAAGACTATTTAACAACAATTGAGTTAAGGAATTCATTACAAACATTAATAAAAATATCACAGATTAATAATTTTAACAAAGAAATGGATGTAATAAAAAATGTTGAAAGTATAAATAAGTGTAAAGGTTTAAATAAATTAAAAAACGGCTCTAAAATAATAAAATTAAATCCGTTCCTTGATGATCATAACTTGTTAAGAGTAAAAGGTAGAATATGTAATTCTGAGCTACATTTTGATGTTAAACACCCTATTATTTTAACCAAAGATTGTAAACTTTCTTATTTAATTGTCAAAGAGGCTCATTTAAAAACTTTACATGGAGGGGTACAGTTAATGATTAATTTTGTTAAGAGCAAATATCACATTATTGGAGTTAAGTATTTAATTAAACAAATAATAAGAGAGTGCATTTCGTGTTGTAGACATTCAGGTAAATTAAATATACAACTGATGGGCGACTTACCCAAACATAGAGTCACTCCTCAAAGGCCATTTGCTGTTAGTGGTGTGGACCTAGCGGGACCTATATCACTGAAATTATTTAGTGGTCGTGGTTCAAATAGGACAGATAAAGCTTACATTGTTCTGTTTATTTGTACCGCAGTAAAGGCGATACACTTGGAGTTAATCACAAGTTTAAGTTCGGAAGCATTCTTAGCATCATTCAGGCGTTTCACAGCTCGTAGGGGCCATTGCCAGAGACTGATTAGTGACTGTGGCACTAATTTTATTGGAGCCAGCAAACAACTTAAAGAATTACATGACACCTGTTTAAAAAACTTACCTCATGAAATTGCTGAATTATTAGCTCAGAATGGTACCGAGTGGCAGTTTAATCCTGCCGGAGCACCCCACATGGGTGGGCTGTGGGAAGCGAATATTAAGTCTGTAAAAAGACACTTGTGTCGTGTCTTGAATGATACAAAACTTACATTTGAAGAATACTATACCTTGTTGTGTCAAATAGAATCATGCTTGAACTCTCGTCCATTAATACCTATGAATGACGACTCTGATCATGCACTAACTCCCGGCCATTTTTTAATTGGCGAAACCCCTATAGTTAATTTAGAACCGAGTTTAATAAATGTCAATGTTCCTTATTTAAAACGATGGTTATATCTTCAACAAAGACTACAATATTTTTGGAAACGGTGGAGTCATGAATATTTGCTAACTTTACAAAATAGAAATAAATGGACCAGTGTTCAAGATAATATTAAGATAGGCAGTATAGTTCTTATCAAAGATGACCGATTGCCTCCTGCGAAGTGGCTGCTAGGTAGATTTGTAGAAACTCATCCTGGGTCCGACGGTCTAATCAGAGTAGTTAGTGTTAGTGTTAAGCATACAGGCATTAAGAGACCCATTCATAAACTTGTTCATTAGTTGTAGATTGTTCATAATTTTTTTTAAAGGGCTTTTACGCCCTTTGGGGGGCGATATGTTTAGTTTCTAAATTCATTTATTTGTGTACTATACATATTATTAGTTCTCACAGTGACCAATAGATGGCGCTGAACGATGATGAATCGCACTATATAATATTAGAGTTTTTTGTATTAGGCAAACATACAGTGAGAATTAAAGTTTAGTTATTCTGCGACCAAATTTGTATTACTTTTCAAACCACGGCGAGTTTAGTTGGCGGGGTGAGGAAGACGCACGGGCGGGGTGCACTTGCACTTAACTTGCCGAAAAAATAGAATATCATTCTATTCTTTGTACTTAATTGTTAAGTTACTACTTAACTAGCAAATTCCCGTCCAAACAATGTTAAGAACTTAACTCGCCAAGACCGCAAGTTAACTCGCTACTGTACTTATGGAAGTGTAAATCAGCCTTTAGCTCTGAACACCGATCGATTCACTACGCACTATCAAACTACGTAACGGCGCGCCGCTTCAACGCTAAATGGAAATACTAATACAACTGCGAAATACTGCGCAATTTCAGAGCGAATGAGCGAACTAGATGTTTGGCGCCATTTGAGAGCTTATTGGATAAGTTGTTTGACAGACTAATGTGATTATCTATAAAACAATTACAAATGCACTGTTGCTTTATTAAAACGCCATTTTGATTAGCCTTCCTGTAATACAGCAACGGATATGCATTTATTGACCGTTGACCATCACATAACTAGGCCTGCAGTTCTCTGCTTTATCAGTGTCCGTCCTTAATAAAAATCTTTACGTATATTGAAAATCTTTTAGTTACAAACTCTTGGTTTATTAAACTACACCAATTCTATAAAACACAAAGTTCGCTCAGACCCAATTTTTCATTAATGCAATAAAAATCTGAACCTTACTGACACCACTACATCCTGCCAAACACCTGAAATAGAGAGAAGTTAGTACCTAAATAGCGAACGCATCCTTAGCATGACAATTGGCTTTGACGTTTAAGTTGACGTTGACAACGCGATAACCTTAAAATTTTAGCGGATCGGATCGACCAAAACAAACGCAAAGAAGTTATTTATCAAAATGATGTTCCTTTATATTTTAAGTATTTTATCTCTAGCCGTTCAGGCAGTATTTGTAACGTTAGCGATTGGTGAGTATCTATTTAGAATTTAGATTTCTTTTTAGAGATTTAACTGAATTATCCCAATGGTATAAGCCTGTAAGAACTTTTGCGTTGATTACATCAAAATTATGAGTTTAACTAAAGAAACTACAATATTTACTACACCCGAAAGCTTATGTAGTTCTAGTTATTAATGTTGTTATTGTAGTCTTTAATGAAATATGTTATTTGATGAAATTACAGTTTTGTTGCGTAAATGTACAAATACAATTATTGAATCAAATTTTTCAGCGGCTGGCTTATATTATTTAGCAGAAATAGTAGAAGAATACAGTGTTATGGCGAAATATATCATCTCATGGACTGTAGCTGTGAGTATTATTTGGCAGTTGTCCTAATTAATACCTACTCATAATTTGTGAATTGTACATTTGGTCTTCCCTATTGCTAATTAATTATACAATGTAGTGCATGCATAAACATATAAGTAACTATGTTGATACTAGATACCAAAGAGTTTATAACAGCATCCATTAGATTTAGAAATAATGAAGGGATTTGTTAGGTGAATGAATTATTTTACATGTACACATATTAACTTGTGTATATGTATAATAATTACAAAACTATAAAGTTTGTTATAAAAGAGAAAACACTTTTATAACATAAGCACCGTATATTCATTTATAGAAAAGAAAAAATATCTTTATTAATAATGACTAAGTAGGTATACATAATATACCAACCAATAATAATCGGTCAAAGTCCATTGAATGAGTAATGAGAATTTAAGTTTACATTTACATTACTAATTAATTCTTTCAAACACTTCTCAAGAATTGTGATGTTGACTGTATTCAATTATACATATGATTTTCACATTATAATTGTAGTTTTTCAAATGAAAAACCTATAAAACACTAGTATAATTAAATAAAATGGAATTACCTAAATGTGACAAAGAACACCAATCTGAGTGTATGATGTCACTTCTTGCTATCCATCAGAAACTTTCAAAAGGCAAATCTTATACCTAATTGGCTTAGCAGTTTACCAGTGTTCGGTAACCGGTGATGTCACAGTTGTCACGTGACGTGTTTTGGAGTAAAATTTGAAACGGAATTGAAGATACTTGATTTTTAAAGTATTAAGTAGCAATAAAAAATATCTAAACTAGAAAAATTTAGATCTTGATCTCATTGAATTTTAGGCTTTGCTGCACACAGTGTCAGAGAATCTAATTAGAAAACTAATAAACTTTTACAGACCTCGATGGTACATGCGGTGAGTGAGGTTGCCTGTACAAATCGGAATAGAGTTGCGTTGAGAGCAGGAAGACTAGTCGCCTATGCCATAGATTAAATAATTGTCCAATGCTGTCAACATGATGATTTCTAGAAAAAAACTAGAAGTAGGGGTCAAACCTGCGACATTTCACAATCCATGTGACTGCTCTAACCATCTGAGCTACTAAAAGAATTTCACAGGGTTATCCCAAGGCCTGGACTTGAGATAGTTGGCACAAATCCCATGGAAACTTTTACTATCTCCGTTTAGAATGAACAGGCAATATTATAATTCAGCTTATATTTCATGATTATAATTCAGATTCACCGGTCATTACTTAGTTGCATAGATACTATCATCACCAGCCTATCATACATCCCACTGCTACAGGACTTCCTACATGGGAAAAACACATTACGAGTTTTGGCACTATACCACCACGCTGGCCCAATTCGGGAGATTTTACAAATACAATACCATTTTAAAAAAATATTCTTTAATTTTATTTTAACATTATTACACGTTTGAAAAAAATGGCTGCTGTAACAGTTGGTGATGATGATGATTATGAGTTACTAGTTTCGTCAAGCAGTAGTCATCACCAGATATGTACGTCCCACTGCAGGGCACAGGCTTTCCTACATGGGAGAAACACATGAGGAGCTTGGGCGATAACACCACCACGCTGGCCCAATGCGGATTGGTGGGTTAAAGCGGTTCCTACACGGGAGAAACAACTCCTCGTCGTATATAGGCTGATGATGATGATGATGATGATGATTACAATTTCTAAAATATAATACATTAAATTCAACAGCAAGCTTAGCCAACAGCTTGTCTTTCGACAAAGGCCTCCTCCAGGGCTTTCCACGTCTTCCAGTCTCTAGTGGTCCTGTCCCACTGTCCCACAGCAATCCTGCAGTCCGTTTTAAATCATCCTCCCACCTAACATTTTTTCGGCCTCTGCTTCTCCTTTTTAGTTGCACTAATAACCGGGATCAATGGCTCAACGTGCCTGCCGAAGCACGGAGGAGCTCAAGATTAGAAATTTTGGTTGACCCATCCTGGGACCGACCATTGCGAAAGTTGCTTTGTGTACTACTACTACCACTAGCTCCTCAGTGGAGCAGTCGTATCTACTAAAAATGTGAAATTAATATTATTATGCCTACCAATATTATTATACCTATAAGTAAATTTGACATTCCATTGATTCTCAACTACGTAATAAGATATTGAGACCTAATTTGTATTTGTATTACTTATATTATCATCTATATTGTACTGATTATAATTTTTTGATCATTTTATGTAATTCTCTTTAATTATGATTACAAAATTATAAGTTCATTTAATTTGTACGCCTAATTAAGCATTAAAAAAAATGAAAATATCTTTATTCAATTAGGCACCCCAAGAAGCATTTTCGAATCGTCAACAAAAAAACCCTTATGTCTATCACATAAAAATAATATTAACTAGCTAACAATTTCATAATGTTTGTCTCTCTGTCTTATCTGGATCTACGTAAGCTAAGAATGTTATGTCAGTCTGTCTATCGGTCTGTCTGTCGGTCCGTCTGTCCGTCCGTCTGTTCGTCAGTCAGTCTGTCTGTCTGTCCGTCAGTCTGTCTGTCTGTCAGTCTGTCTGTATTTACACCGGTTCCAAAAGTTGAACAACCGAGAAGATTCCGGCAACAAACTCGTGTAGTCACTCTTTTCAATCATTAAGTTACAATGTTTAATTACACAGTAATAGTATTTAGCAGCGCAGTGTCGCACAGAGTATAAAAAAAGGTATATTAACGTACCAATAAGTACCTAATGACAAGAATATTTACTGTTTTTTTTAAGGGCTGTCCGACAATGCACCATCACAATATAGGTATTACAATACACAAAGGTCAACAATGAACAAATTACATAACATGTTGTAAGGACTTCATTCACTTATAGATCATCTTGCATGACAATGTAATCACATGTTACACAAATAAACGATCTTTATCTTTACCTTTTCAGATCACCGCCGTAATCCACATAGGGTTGATTTTGTTCGAGGATATCCCGCTGCACCTGAACGGGTTGGGTCTCCTCCAGCAGCTCCTCCACGCCGTCCTCTTGAAGGAGTTCCCAGTAGTCAGGGTCACCAGCATCGCCTTCATCGCTGCAGTTTCCACTTTGGTGTTTCACCATTACCTGGCGTTTAAATTCTTTGGGACGGTGTATTATAGTTTTTCTGAGGTGAGTCAACTTGCTATGTCAATGAGGACTTTGACATTTAATTAAGTACCAGCTTTAGCCCGTGACTTGTGGTGAATGTCGGTTCTATCCCGCGGGAACAGACAGACAGTTACTTTCGCATTTATAATATTAAATGGCCGCCTTCGGCACCGCACGCTTTGAAGTTTGTTATTATGCACTAATCTACTATTTTCACGATGTAATCTGTCTCCATGCGAAATTTCATCTGAATCGGTTCAGCGGTTTTGCCGTGAAACAAAAATTAAAATAATTAAAAAGATAAAATAATTAAATTTAAGTAGGTACTTATCCCCTAGAAACATATTTTCTGGAGTCGGTGCTTCACTTTCTATTGTTTCTGGAAGCAACTTAGTACCAACATCATCATCACCAGCCTATATACGTCCCACTGCTGGGCACAGGCCTTCCTACATGGGAGAAACACACGAGGAGTTTGGGCCATAACACCACCACGCTGGCCCAATGCGGGTTGGTGGGTTAAAGCGGTTGCAGTAACAACCGCGACCAACGGCTTAACGTGCCTTCCGAAGCACGGAGGAGCTCGAGATTATAAATTTGATTGACCCATCCCGGGACCGCCCATGGCGAAAGTTGCTTTGTTTTTCGTATCGAAACCAGAGCGCTCAAACCAATACGCCGCCGAGCTCCTCAGCACCAACATACAAAGAAAAAAATATACTAACCGAATTGAGAACCTCCTCGTTTTTGAAGTTGGTTTAATAAGGGTTAGTCACCGACGTTTTTTTTTCTTTTCAGGTCCTAGCCTACTTCACCCTGTGTCTATGGGTGGTGCCATTCGCTTTGTTTGTGTCACTGTCCGCCAACGACTATGTGCTCCCTACAACGGACGAGAGGCAACCGTTATTAGGTAAAGGATACCGGGTTTTCTAGAATTCCGTGATAAAGGGTGTCTCAGCGCCGATTTTGAACGTTAAACACGAATATCTCGAACTCTAACCAGCGGGGCTAGCGGAAGGGAAGCGGTAGCGTTCGCCAGGTGATTAGTGCGGATTATTTAGTCGGTATGTCGCAGTGGTCTGGCGCACACCGCCCGTACGCAGTGGAGCCGTATTTAACCCCCGACGAAAAAGAGGGGTGTTATAAGTTTGACGTGTCTGTCTGTGTATCTGTGTGTCTGTCTGTGGCATCGTAGCGCCTAAACGAATGGACCGATTTTGATTCGGTTTTTTTTGTTTGAAAGCTGATGTGCCTACGATGGTTCTTAAATATAATTTATGAAGATCAGTTCAGGCGTTTGATGACTATCAGCTCATTTTGTACATGATAATAGGGTTTTACTAACTTTTACACATCCGATTGATTTGAAATTTCGTGTACTGTCACTTTGGTGACATTCCCATGACATACTATCCTTGAGCTGATCCTATACCATCAAAAAGTCTACGAAATGCTTAATTCTTCAGAAACTTACAGCAGATATAGCGTGTTTTGGCTCTTATGAATAGTCTTAATGAGATGGTGTTAGATAGATGATTAATGACGCCGGGGGTTACTTAAAATTTTTAATTTTGCAATTATTGCAACGAGTTTTCGTTGAGTGAAGCACTTCGCAAGTTTTGTAATCACTTTCAAATCCGCCGTTTAAGTGATGAGGAGTATTGAGTTACGAGGGCCATTTGAATGATTCAGTAAACATCCTGTCGATCTATACTTTGCCACCCACGACCTAATTAACTGTTTAAAATCGCCGATTTGACACCCTTTACAATTTGGGAAATTTTGGGTTGCGTTCGATATCGCAGTGTGTGCGCGGGTTGTGTGTGTGTGTGTGCGTGTGTGTGTGTGGGTTGTCCTGAATGTGAAAATGACTAAACACACGACAACACATCACGTGTAACAGTTGCACTACGAAAGCCGCCTATATCACGAACGGATTATTACAAAATAAAATATCTATAAACAAACAGTAATCTATCTACCCACAGGTTTTGCCATTTGTAGATGGTGATTCTAAAAGTTGATGATATTAAGCAATTTTCGGAATTTCATTGTTCATATTAGGTACCTACTTTCAGTTAATTACTTTACTAAAAAAAGGTAAAAATAAAACAAATTTAGATAATTTTATATTTAACTTTGGAAATGACAATTGGAAGTACTTAAAAACTTGTTCAAACATCGTCACGAGACTTTCCGGAGGTGTTAAATGAGTTTTAAATCTCAGAGCAGTTGGTTTAATAAAATAATTGGTAGTTTTGTGGTAACAGCTTGATCCCGTCATATTGATGCGTCAAAATAGCGGGATCAGTATGAATATTAAAGATTCATACTGATCCCGCTATTTTGACGCATTGTCTTGACTAAGAAGGTACCAAAATTATTAGATATTATAAGTATCAAAAGGTGCTAAATGAGTATTAAAAAAATAATGGAAAGTCTGTTTAAAACAAAAAGTGATCCCGGCATTTTGACGTTCATAAAACATGGGCAGGTGCTCGCTTGTTATACTATATACAAAACACCATAGCGATTAATACATAATTAAAGATCATGAAAAAAATATAAAATTCATTTTCTTTGCTTATAATTAGTAACATAAACCAAATATATAATCACAGAATAGTGTTGCCGATCCATAGTCGAATTACGAGAGCAGACAGATTGTACTATCGATACTATTGATAGCTCGGAACTATTTGCGGAGTGTATAATATCGATTACTCGAATAAATATAATCGAAAAGTCGAAAACGTTAATTATCGATTATTTGTTTATTATTATCGATAGTATCGATGGAGTAGCTTATTTTCCATTTAAACTATCGATTGTCTAACAATCGATTTTTCGGCAACGCTATCGCAGTCTGCTTAGAGAAAGTATCTTATTAGGCAGAGAGATCTGTTCTGGGTTGTTGTCGGCTGACTGTGAAATCGACAGGTTGTTTTATCGGGCCGGCGACCACGTTTTCTTCGGAAAACGAATTCGTCTTGCCCAATCACCGTACAACGTTGCCGCAAGTTATTTGCAGATTAATTTTACTTGCAATGGCAAAATTCGTAATAATGAGACGCCATTAAATAAAGAAGAAGATCTGTTCTTTACAGCCTAATACGAAATTTTTCTTTTACTTTCAGGTGACAATAATGTGGTTACCGATTACCTTTCGCGAAAGTCCAAGAGGTACAGCCTCCTCTCCTTCTTCAGCTTCGCCAAAGAGTCCATATTGCCACAACGGACGAAGAAAGCGTTTTGAAGCAGCGACGCAAATATGGCGGATATGTCGTGCGCGCTCGCAAGCATTCGGCTGTTAGAAAGAGATGGGTATGGTTCTGTTTGTGATTTTGTGAGACGGGAATGTAGCATTGTAATTATGAACCGTTTAGTGAGAACTGATAACCGTTGGACTAGAAAATAGTTGACTTGGTAATAGGATGGCTTTATTTCACATATTAAGGTATTAGACTACATTTTTTTCCATATAATGTCCAAATAAATGAATAGCACATCTAACTATATATATAAATGTTTGTGTGTTCGTCCCACATGCGCTCCGAAACCATTTATCACGTTGTGATGAATCTTTGGTACAATGTTCTGGGAACGCCCGCTTTCTTATATTATACTTAATACCTAAAAGACACACCCGTAAGCCTAAATTTAAGGTACATTACTTATATCTCGTTCTCGCAATATGTAATAGGAAGAAGATAGCAAGAATTTGTTTTGAGCTGTCAACTAAAAGAGATGTTCAAAAATGTATGGATGCCAGGTCTATGTACACTATACAAAAAAATAGGTAAAAAATTGCAGAAAAGTGTTCAATTGTCCATTTTCTTTGTTTGCTTTGTTGCGTGGTACTTTTCATAGAAAAGACTGCAACACAGCCAAATATTAATCATGGCGTCTATGTCACTTTGGTGACGTTTAGTTGACTTTTCGCCGGCCATATTGCCATAGTGAATAACGGTGAAATCGGCGGCAAATTTCAACTTTTGTACAAATAAACTATTCATTAAAACGAATTATTAATATTTTTCACGTATTCAGGCGATATGAAACATCTCCTTTCCTAAGGATTTGGAAAGAAATGGATAACAAACAGATATTATAATTAAAAACTTTGCGTCAACTATTTTTTTTATTTTTATTTTTTTATACAACTAGATGACAAACAAGCTGACGGCCCACCTGGTGGTAAGCGGTTACCGCCGCCTATAGACACCTGCAATAACAAGGAAAAGCACTTGATATTGCAGGTGCGTTGTCATCCTGAGGCCTAAGATGAAATGCCGTCTATGCCCAGTAATTACACTGGCTACCTTTCCCTTCAATACGGAACACAGCGAACTGTTTCACGGCTGAAATAAGAAAGGCGGTGGTACCTACCCAGGCGACCCCACATATGGGTCTACCACCTAGTATAACTAAAACTTGCAGGTTCAATAGCTCACTTTGACAAAAATGATTACCAATATTTATCTAGTTGGAACTCCCTCCCCCCCCCCCCCCCCCCCCCCACCTTCACAGCTCCCAAAAGGCTACCGATTAAAGTTATTACCAACTAAAAATTTTGTATTTGTATTTAATATAAAAATAAATAAATGAGTCAGCATCAGAATCATTTCTGATTGAAATGATTCTGATGCTGACTCATTTATTTATTTTTAAATTCCAAGCATATTTTAGCCGCCTCCTTTATAAAAAAGTGGTTCTGACATTTTACGCCAGTTTAATAGTTTGCTAATATGTTTATAGTAAGCTGAACTCACAATCGTGAGTCACGAGTTCACAACCCGGACAGGACAGTCTTTTTTCTAGTCTAAATATTGTTCTATATGTTTAAGTTTCAAATATTATATCGTCGGTGAAGTGTTTTTGTTGTTTTTCGAAATTGTTTGACGACAATAATCAACGTTAGGTTGAAAAAAACAAAATTGTATTATGACATTGACATTTTGTTTTCTTCAAAATGGCGGCCGGATGTTTTTGAGCAAATAAAATTTTTTTTTGGCCGCTTCTATCAGTCAAGATTTATCGAAATGTTACGATAAGATGGATTCTTACAAAAATAACAATTACTTAAAAAAATGCTCATGAGCTGACCCAAATCCCATAGAAACTTTTACTATCTCCATATTGTAGAACAGCATGTGATTCGTTTCGATTCGATTAGACCTTACGCTGTAGGTGCGGTTGCCATTGAAAGAGATGCACCTACTTACTTTACTTTAATGAATCTACAACGTATCTCCGACAGTCATTTCTCCGTTTGACCCAAAAATATACTCTTTGTTTGACCCTTCGCCGACAAAAAGTTTCCTCATCGGGCAGTTCACCGACAGAATCTTTCACCGAATAAATATTCGTTCGGTCGTGTAAAAAAAGAAAGAAAAAGGTGTTTTGGCGGGTTTTTGTGGCGTCAGTCAAGATTTTTATTACAATAATTAAAAATTGTGTCGGAGCGAACATTGAGTTATAAAAGTGGCGTAGTTTTATTAGACAAGTGTTTGTGTTGACGTGCAACTAAAAAATTATTAGAATAAGTGATTATGGTGTAAAATATGATGAAAACTTATATATATATATATATAGGCCCTCTATATATAGGCCCTCTCTTTTTGTGGTTATTCATCATCATTTGTCATGTGCTAAGTAGCACATAAAGTGACTGTCATCATATATTTCGTGTCAAATACTCCCAAGAAGCCTTGAAATGTGTTACGCCGGCATTTTAATGCAATAAATGAAGAAATAAAGAAATACTAAAGACATGGCTTCATGGACATTAGTTCCCTTTGCCTTCCCTTTATAGGGAGAATTAACAAAAAAAAAAGAAAAAAATAACCACGAAATGTAAGGCGATCGCTGTGCGATAATCTTACATTTCTACCTACCACGACCATGTGGGGCTTCCGCGGACAGCTCTGATCTCGTTTAATGCCCGCCCGATGGCGAACCGTTCTGTCGGCGCATCGTTATTCGGTGAAAGATTCTGTCGGTGAACTGCCCGATGACGAGACGTTTTGTCGGCGAACAGTCCAACGGCGAAATGTCTGTCAGAGATACGTTGTGCAGCCTTCTTTAATGGGTAGGGCTCGCGCCAAACATCTGGCTAGAGGCCGCGCCAGCAAAAGTCTCGCGTCGAAAAGATGAACTAGATCTGTTTGACACTATTAGAGCTAAAGTTGCCACTAATAATAATTACCGGCATTTAGGGAAGATTAATTTTGTTTTCATTTATTTCACCGTTATGCGATAATTTACTATTGTAAATAATCTTAATTGATGATTTTAACATTATTATAAATGTTTCAAAAATTACTTAGTAATTGAAATAGAATAATACTAGAAAAATTTCACGTCCTGAGGCAGGAATCGAACCCGCGACCTTTCGCAATCCGGGCGACTGCTCTGACCACTGAGCCACCCAGGACTTGGGATATCCCTGTGGAATTCTTCTAGTTTTTTTTTTTATACAACTAGATGACAAACAAGCTGACGGCCCACCTGGTGGTAAGCGGTTACCGCCGCCTATAGACACCTGCAATAACAAGGAAAAGCACTTGATATTGCAGGTGCGTTGTCATCCTGAGGCCTAAGATGAAATGCCGTCCATGCCCAGTAATTACACTGGCTACCTTTCCCTTCAATCCGAAACACAGCGAACTGCTTCACGGCTGAAATAAGAAAGGCGGTGGTAACTACCCAGGCGACCCTACATATGGGTCTACCACCTAGTTAGCGTTTATGAGCTAACGTCCACCCTACAATGTCGAAATGTTCTATGTCAACATCGGAAACGAGTATTTTTACAAATACCTACGATCAACAATTAAGAATATTTGAAAGCACTGCCCCAACTTAACCGAATCGTAGGTATTTGTAAAAATACTCGTTTCGGATGTTGAAATAGAACATTTCGACATTGTAGGGTGGACGTTAGCTCATAAACGCAAATACAGATCGACTACAAGAATTTCACAGGGATATCCCAAGTCCTGGGTGTCCCAGTGGTCAGAGCAGTCGTCCGGATTGCGAAAGGTCGCGGGTTCTATTCCTGCCTCAGGACGTGAAATTTTTCTAGTTTTATTCTATTTTAATTACTATTGTAAATAAATAAAATATATCACCCACTTTATAGTAGTGCGTGGCTTCATTCTTAGGATTTAGCCACCTCATTATTTCCTTGATTGTAGTAACAGAGACAGACTAAGGGGTAATATGGAACTAAAAAAAACAATTTTTACATCCACCAACTAGGTCGTTAATTATTGATATTTTTATTTTTAAAGTCGAATATAGTTACGAGTGGGTAGATTAAGGGGATACCTCGTGCACACTAGCGACACCAATTGATTGTTATTAATTATGGTGAATTTAGAACATAATAAACAAAAACGCTTTAGAGAATTGCTAGAGAACGGTATTTGTAATTTTTAAAGATGTATCTTGTATAAAGTGTCCACCTATAAGTAACCAAATTTATTATTGTTAATAGTGGCCACTTTCGGCAATAATGAAAAAATAGGTTACATGTAGAAGACTATCTTATACCGAGCGCATCTCAAAAAATTACAAATACCATTCTTTAGTCATTCACTAAAGCGTTTTTGTTTATTATGTTCTAAATTCACTACAATTAATATAAATCAAGTGGTGTCGCTAGAGTCGACGAGGTATCGCCCTAAAGACATTATGTTGGCAAAATTTTTTCATCTGCTAACACCGCCAGCCGCGTCTACGGGACTTCTTTTTTGGCGCGGACTCTTTAGTCCATACCGCGGTTCTCCACCGTTCCATTCCAAATTTAGATATTGCGCAGTGAATCAACTCGTGTTCAGAGCGGAGTAAAGACAGAGATATGTCGAATTAGTTGTTGAAATGTACATAAACATATAATTTATATTAAAACCCATTGTAAATATTATTTGAAGTAATTTATTAATTTTTTTTACGTGTTGTGATAATAAATGAGATGTGACAGATTTTTGTTGTTTTAAATCAAAAGACAATTTTCCTTTTTAGACGTCGGCGATTCTGGACACAAGCTTTTATTTCTCATCCCATTTGTGTATGCAAAAGGCGCAGATTGGTTTGCACATAAGCAAATAATTGTATACTTACCTACTATAAGAAGTGCGACAAAAGTAGGACTTTTCTAGAGGACTTGTAGCTCATTACTACCTGTAATGAGTTTTGATTTTTTTATATACAAAACACGGCAAGTGACTCGACACCACCTGATGTGAAGCGGTAAGGAGAGTCTATATGCGAAGACAGCTAGTGCAGTTTAGACACTGCTCTAGCCGCCGCCTCCTTGTTGGCTCAACAGGTGCTTTCTCACGCCTCTTGAAGGAACCCATGTTATGGAAGGCGGGAAATATGCTGGCAAATAATCCTAAGTTCTCGTAGTACGACAAAGAAACGATGCATGGTGTTAATTTAAACATAATCGAGTTAGAACCATCCTAACGGCTCACCTGGTGGTAAGTGACTACCATCGCATACCATCACCAGCCTATATAAGTCCCACTGCTGGACACAGACCTTGGGCCATAACACCACCACGTTGGCCCAATGCGGGTTGGTGGGTTAAAGCGGTTGCAGGAACAACCGGGACCAACGGCTTAACGTGTCTAAGTACGGAGGAGCTCGAGATAACAACCTTTGATTGACCCATCCGAGGATCGACCATGGCGAAAGTTGCTTTTTTGTTTTTCGTTTCGAAACCAGAGCGCTCAAACCAATACGCCACCAAGCTCCTCATACCGTACCGATAGATACGGTCGCCTATAGACACCTGTAATTACAAGGGGAAAAATCAGTTGATATTGCAGGTGCGTCATCCTGAGGCCTAAGATAACTGCCGTCCATGCCCCGTTATTACACTGGCTACCTATCCCTCCAATCCGAAACAGAGCGAACGAAAATACGGAAGAAATAAAGGTGGTGACACTACCAGACGACGGTGCAGTCGTCCACAGATGTAGTTTAACACTTTAGTACCATGTCGCACCAACTATTGCGGTCGTACTTAATAGTTGCTACCGTACTGTATTGATGCTAAAGTGGTTGTGACATGGTACCAAAGTGTTCAGCTACTTCTGTGGTCGACCGTAGGTACATACAGGCCTATCACGCAAGTAAAATGCGAAGATACGTCTGGTTATTGTTGACTTTCTTGTTCCTTGTGATATCTTGCTTTGTAATTTTTCTTTATCTAGTATAAAGAAAAATTACAAAGACTAGATGACAAACAAGCTGACGGCCCACCTGATGGTAAGCGGTTACCGCCGCCTATAGACACCTGAAATAACAAGGGGAAAATCACTTGATATTGTAGGTGCGTTGTCATCCTGAGGCCTAAGATGAAATGTCGTCCATGCCCAGTAATCACACTGACTACCTTTCTCTTCAATCCGAAACACAGCGAACTGTTTCACGGCTGAAATAAGTAAGGCGTTGGTACCTACCCAGACGACCCATACGGGCCTACCACCTGTAATAATGGATGCAATATAGGTGATGATTACTATGACTGTCAAAAAGTTAGCCCGCTGACGCCGTTCACACTGCATCCGATCAGAATCTGAGAAAAAACGCATTTATTTTTCATCCACTAAACCCCTCAGTGTCTCAAGACGAAAGTCTTTAATTCGTGTGTGTTTGTTGCCTGTGACGACTTACGGAACTGAGACGTGGCCGCTTACAATAGGCCTCATAAGAAGGCTCAATGTCACCCAAAGGGCGATGGAGAGGGCTATGCTCGGGGTTTCTCTGCGTGATCGCATCAGAAATGATGAGATCCGCAGGAGAACGAAGGTCACCGACATAGTCCGAAGAATTGCGACCCTTAATGGCAGTGGGCAGGCCACATTGCAAGGAGGACTGACGGCCGTTGGGGCGGAAAGGTCGTCGAGTGGCGGCCGCGTACCGGGAGACGCAGCGTTGGTAGGCCTCCCACAAGGTGGACTGACGATCTGGTGAGGGTCGCGGGAAGCCGATGGATGCGGACAGCGCAGAACCGATCGGTATGGAGATCTTTGGGGGAGGCCTATGCCCAGCAGTGGGCGTTTCTCGGCTGAAATGATGATGATGATGAAACCCCTCAGTGATGCATCATCTTTCTGATTTCTGTTGCTCACGTGTTACCCAGTCGACATTGCAACCGTTTTACGGCACGGCACTATATGACCCATAACCTCACCGAGTCGTCGGTGTTACTGACTTAAGGATAGACAGGATTTAAAAAGGTTGGTAGCGGGGAAAACGGGTTTATTCGTAAAATAATATTAAAAACAAAATAATATAAAATACAAGCAACAGACAAAACCGAGCAGTGACAGCGAACTGACACCAAACTAAACATAACACAACTACTTAACCAAAAAGGATGCATTAAGCAGCCAGTTCGTAACAGTCGGTATTTGTAAAAACACTAGTTCGGGTGCTGAAATATATAATTTCGACATTTTGAAAGTACACGTTGGCTTATAACGAAACAACAAAATCCTCGTTAGCTCGTTGGTCAGAGCAATCAAAGGTGGCGGGTTCGATTCCCGCCCTAGATTATTTTTTTCTAGTCTAGATACTAAGGATGTTAAAATGTCAATGGACCTACGACTTAACGTGCCTTCCGAAGCACGGAGGAGCTCCATATTACATTTTTGATTGACCCTAGGAGCTCGATTCTCGATTCTTTGCAACGCAAGTCGAGAAGTCGCGAATGAAACTGTCATGCGGCAGTCGTAATCATAATTGGCAGTGGGAATCGAGTCCAAGTCGAACCACCGACTTATGTATTCGGACAATCGAAACATTTAAAAAAATCGCGCATTGCTCCCAATGTGTCTCTCAGACAAATCATTTCCATGAAGGTCCTTCGCTACTCGAATGATGGACCCTCATATGCAGTTTCAAGCTAGTTACTTGGACGAACGCCTTCCCGCAATCCTTGCACGAGTACCTTTTATCGTTGATGTGTATTCTTTTGTGAAAGTCCAGAGTTTTCCGCCTCTGGAACGATTTCTTACAAACATCGCATTGAAATGGCCGCGAATCATTATGTTTTACCATGTGCAATTTTAAATACGCCTTATTGAAAACTTTGAATCCGCATATTTCGCAAGCGACATTTTTCTCCTTCAAATGTATACGTCCTAAATGCTCCAACATTTTTGATCTCTCGGTGAAAATCTTCGAGCACTCGTCGCATTTGTACTGCTTACTTTGCTCGTTATGAAACAACGCAAGATGGCGTTTCTTCAAGTATCTGCTGCCCAAAACCTCTGGGCATTTCGGACATTTCAATTTGTGCTGTTTATGCTCTTTCTCCATATGTACGGTCATCGCATACTGAGACGGGAACGGGTTATGGCAAATGTCACATTCGCTTTTACTGTGCACATGCCGGATGTGGCTCTTCACGTTCAATTTCGCCACAAAAGCCTGGCCACAGATATCGCATAAATACGGGCTGGACTTACTATGGTGTTTGTAGACATGTGATAATAAGGGACCGAAGAATCTGAACTCTTGTTCGCATTCCAGACAGCTGATGTTGCCGTCAGAGAGTCTGAAGCTGTACAAATCTTTGCCAACGTCTTTGTTAAATTCAAATTGGTGGAACGAAGCGGCGTGAGTTAAGAAATCGTCTAAACTTTTGATGATATTAGGACACAGCTTGCAAGATATCTCAGAAATGTCCAATTTCACCGCGCTGATGTTAAATAAGGTAAGAACGTATTTGAGTTTAGGGTTCTCATGTTCTCCTTTTGTGTGCTGCTTGAGCGTTGAACTTTCGTTGAATACACAGCCGCAGAAGAAACACATGTACTTGTTACCACTCCAGCGGAACGGCATTATAGTCGACGTTTCTATTATTATTCTGAGAATGTTGGCAAAGTCAGACTTGAGTGGACGCTCCGCGTTGTCTAAGGTTTTCTGGCGCCCTGGAAAAAAAGTATATCAAATATTATAAAGCGTTAATAATAAAGACTTATCTACAAAAGCAATGTAGGAACTTACAACCTCATGGCATTCTGAACAGTTGCTCAGGGTATGAGTATCAATAAAGAATATAGCTTTTAGTGTTGATTCAAAATGGCCGCCTGATGGTAAGTTATTACCGTACCTACTCTATAGACGCTCGTAGCACCTTCGGCACTACTCACGCGTTATCACTGTAGCCTTTATTACGCTCGTAGCACCTTGGGCACTAATTACGCGTAGTCACCGTAGCCTATTATTCCGCGTAGCACTTTAAGCACTACTCACGCGTTGTAACCATAGCCTATAGACGCTCGTAGCACCTTTGGCACTACTCACGCGTTGTCACCGTAGCCTATACGCGCTTGTATCACAGCCTATATAAAATTTCTGGACACTTCGGGCATTTCAATTTATCCTGCTTATGCTCCTTCTCAGAGTGGATCCTCAGTGCGAAATTAGAAGGGAAAACCTTGTGACATAATTCACATACCAGATGTGGATCTTTACACTTGATTATATCAAAAAAGCTTGACCGCAGATATCGCATGTATAATTTATTTTATTTTATTTTATTTATTCAACAAAGTTTCTACAGCATACAAATATTATATTACACAATTATGATTAAACAGTACATAAGCCAATTACAGAAACTCATTATGTTACTAGACATAATTATAACATTATTAAGTGGGTAGTTTCATAAATAGATTATTACAATGGGAATAATTGAATCATAATATTAATTTAATTTAAATCAATAATAGTAATTTTATAAGTTTTATAAGTCGCTTGATGTTGTGTGTGTATGGGTACTGTGTAGTGTGTAGTGTGTTTTGTGTGCATCCATGTGCAAATATTCAATTCAAAGTTACTCGTCCAGTTACCTGGTAAAGTTATATTAGTGTGGTATTAATGCCGGCTTACATGGCGCAACTGTCAATAACTAATTATTATATTTATTTATCTGTTTAATATGAAATGAGATGAAAAGTAATTATTTCTTGAATATGTGAAATATATTATGCATATACGAGTACATACACACATATACATATATACACATAAATAATAGCCACGAACCTACTACAAGCAATGATATTATTATTTTTAAAAATTATTTCTGAATTTTGTTATTATAATTTTATATAGACAATTTATTATTATATTATTATTATTATTTTCTTAGCTACTATTCGCAAGGCACTTAAAGAAAGCAGTCTTGGACAACAAGAATAAGTCAATGTCAGAGAAGTACTTGTTATAAGTTCTAGGTAATCTGACGGTCATATATCATCAGATTCATAGTTTTGTTTGCACAGAGGGCACATGAAAGAGCTGCGTGTGGCGCGTTCTTTTATTCGGAGCATTAAAAGAGAGTATTCTGTTAGTTAGCTCTGTACAGTCTAGTTTTCCAGTATATATGTGTTTCCAGTATATATATATTTACTAGATTTGATGTGGTATTTTTACACATGTGATATTAATCCGTCAGGCATGAGATTCCAGACACAATTGATTTTTCTATTGTCATCGCCCACCGGTGGTATATTGCCGCTTTACAGATTAAGGGACCGAAGAATTTGAATTCTTCCTGACAGTCCAATCAACTCATGTTGCCGTCAGAAAATTTGTAGCTGTACAAATCTTTGCCTTGTATTGGCAGCCGTGGACTGAAGCGGCGTGAGTTAGGAAGTCGTCTAGGCTTTTAATGATTTTTGGGCATAGCTTGCAGGATATCTCCGAGATGTCGAATTTGAATGTGGTAAGGTCGTATCTGTTTAGAATGGTTTTGAGGTTGGGGTTGTTATGTTCTACTCTAGTGTGGTACCTAAGAACAGGAGCTGTCATCAAATAGACTGCCGCAGAAGAAACACATGTACTTATTAGACCTCCAGCGGAACGGCATTAAAGTCGAATTTTCTATTATCATTCTGAGGATGTTGGCAAAGTCATATTTGAGTGGCCGCTCTGTGCTGTGCGAGGTTGTCTTGAACTCTAGAAAAATATGGTAAATATTACAAAGAATTCGGAGAGTCATTACAAAAGCAGTAGGTACTGTGACTTACGAGATTCATTCAGGACTTGTCTTTGTGGTCGTAACCACAAACATCGTTAACAAGATTTTGTTACCTTGTCATTGTTGATAAAAAATATCGAACAGACATAAGCACAAGCGCACGGAGGAAGGAAGGAATAAAGGATTATTTTAACCCCAGACGAAAAAAGAGGGGTGTTATAAGTTTGACGTGTCTGTATGTCTGTCTGTGGCATCGTAGCTCCTATATGAATGGACCGATTTTTATTTTTTTTCTGTTTGAAAGCTGACGTGATTAGGATGGTTCTTAGCTATAATTTATGAAGATCAGTTCAGGCGGTTGATGACTATCAGCTCATTTTTTGCATGACAAAAGGGTTTAACTAACTTTCACAGATCCGACTGATTTGAAATTTGGTGTACTGTCACTTCGGTAACATTCCCATGACATACTAACCTTGAGCTGATCCTATACCATCAAAAAGTCTGCAGGATGCTTAATTCTTCGGAAACTTACAGCAGATATAGCGTGTTTGGGCTCATAAGAATAGTCTCAATGAAATGGTGTTAGATAGAAGATTAATGAGACCGGGGGTTACTTCAAATTTTTAATTTTATTGTTATTTTATTATATACGACAATAGTTGCAAACAACCTAATGAACTTACAGTGGTAGAGCTCGGTGGCGTAGTGGTTTAAACGCTTTAGTTTCTTACGGAATCAAAGCAACTTTATCCATGGTGGATCCCAGCGATTTGATTGGTCCCGGTTGTTATTGTAGCCGCTTTGAACCACCAACCCGCATTGGGCCGGCGTGGTGGTGGTATGGTGAAAACTCTTCACGAATTTCTCCCGTGTAGGAAGGCTTGTGCCCAACAGTGATACGTAGGTATACAGGCTGGTGATCATTTTGACCTTACAGTAGCGTTATTTAGCTGCAATTTCCTGTAAGGTCAAAATTGTAGTGGTAAACACCACTATGGCGTACCTCTTCGAGTGTAGATCCGGTGTTAGGATCATCGCACCCATTTTCGAAGAAGTGCGCGGAGAAAGGATTAACAATCTAGTTACAAAAATAATTCATAAAAAATTGTTCAAAAATGAGACTAGAAGAGTAGGTAGAGGATAAGACGTAAGAGATTAACGCCAGTCGTCGCTACGCGTGGCCTACTGCTACTGCTTAGTACATTTCCATACTTTTCTTTTCGTTCGGGCGAATAGAAGCGCGAATATTCGCCGCGGTGAATTTCCCATGGCCAGGCCGTAAGAGTCACGAACAGCAAGGAGTGTGTAATTAATATTGCTCGTGACTGTGCCTACTACCTACATCAGCCAATAGCCATCATCACAAATTTGGTCAGTATTTTCGCTGACAAATTTGTGATGAGTAGTACCTGCCTCCCTAGATGTCTTTCGAGTATCGCTATCACCATTGCTAAGCACCACCACCAACCCGAAGACCCCCGACTTTTTGTAGATGCGATAGTCAGGTGTTTTTTACATATTTTGCGGCTTCGCCTCTTTCTGTGTGTACCTACCTAGTTCGCGATATAACTACCTTCTTACTTACACTTTTTTCCGATAGTCAATTTTTTGTCAAACGTTCGAATTATATATATCGGACGGAATCCGGAAACGGATCTGCTGATTGTTAAACAATGCATTTCGGAAAACAAAAAAACGGGCTTTAGTGTTTTACAATTCATTTATTCCAATCACTGTCAATTTGCGTTATGGTGTGGGGTCGACTGTAGGTACACACTGCTGTAGATAAGCCACGGAGTACTTATAGTAGTATATAGTCTTTGAGATAAGCGAACCAATAAAACATGTGTAGGTACACGTACAGTAAGCATCAGAATAGGTAATTCTTCAGTCGCCCGGATTGTGAAAGGTCACGGATTCGATCCCCGCCTCAGGACGTGAATTTTTCTAGTTTAGATATTTTTATAAGTAAATGTGTTGTATGCTAATATTTATACACACGACAGCACGTCAAGTATAACAGTTCCACTTCGAAAGCCGCCTCTATTGCGAACGCAGTAAGGGCGGTCTCAAGGTCAAACTGTTCTGCTTGATGTGCTGTTAGATTGATATTATAATGAAATAAATGAACAAACTTATTAGCTATCCCCAATAATCAAACCGTGACGAGCTTTCAAATGCTTATACAATATGAATCTCTGGGCGTAAGATTTGCCGCATTCTTTGCACAAATATTCCTTGACATTTCTGTGCACATTCATATGAACTCTCAGCGTTTTCTTCCTTTTAAAAGACTTCTTACAGACATCGCAATAGAAAGGCCTTGAATCGATATGCTTAACCATGTGCAGGGTCAGCATATTCTGGTTGAAACCCGTAAAACCGCACACTTCACAAGTAACACGCTTTTCTTTGTTATGGACGTTGGCCCTGTGCTCGGCCAACGTTTGCCTGTTGACAAACATCTTGGAGCATAGATCGCAAACCGTTCCTTGACTTCCCACGCCATGGACCTGGGCTAAATGCCGTTTCTTCAGATATCTACTGGTAAAGAATACAGAGCACTGAGGACACCTTAAGCTGTCTGCATTATGCTCGTTGTCTCTGTGCATCTTTAATTTAAACATGGTAGGGAAGGTCTTGTTGCAGGTTTTGCATATTTTAGCGGCATGTAAATGCCTCACATGACACTGAAGGCTGCGTTCGCTAATAAAACTCCTGTTGCAAGTTTTGCAGATGACATTGTTGTTGTTATGATGTCTATTCTGGTGAGCTGTCAAAGCAGCAAAAGATTGGAATATATCTTCACACTTTAAGCATATTAGTTTTTCATCTGACAATTTGTAATCATCTAAGTTTTCTATTAGTTTTTTATTGGATTTCGCATTGTGTTCTAGAGTGGTATGATCGAAAAAATCTTGCAGTTGCTCAATTTTCCTTTGGCATATTTTGCATATTATTTCTGAAATATCTAACTTCACTCTTTTAGGAATATATGTTTTTAAGTCTATTGGTGTGCATGGGTGTCTCGTCATTGTATGTTGCTTAAGCGTAGAGCTGTTATCGAAGAAAGAATGGCAGTAGAAACACAAGAAACCTTTGGTGGAGGACCATTTGAACAGCATTATTGTGGAATTGTGGACGATAAAGTTTAGTAACTGCGTCATTTCTTCCATAAATTGCGCCTCTTTCGAAGTTTCTGGAAAAGAAGTAAAATGTACTAAGCACCCCTTTGATGGTAACCTGCCGGCCTATTTTCTAACAATGATTGCGATGGGATTGGCTAGGATAAATATTACTGTGATTATTGAATATTGCTATGATCTAATTTTGAAGATAAGTCGGATAATTAGTTCGCCCAGATCATACAAATAAAGAGATGTTTCTAATGCACATAGTGTTCCGTGTAAGTATAGGTAAGATTAGAATGATTTATTTCCTATTAATCTTAGATAGTAAAGTATCTAAATATACAAAAAGTAAAATTGGCTGACTGACATGTCAACGGATAGCCCAAACTGCTGGATCTAGATCCCGAATCTCTAAGAGATTCCAATTTGGCACACAGGAAAAAACCTTTCTTAGTGTACCCTTAGACTTCATAAGGAAATGAGGTATAAGGGTGCACTAATAGGTAAAGGATTTTTGAAAATTCATCCCCTAAGTTCCAAAGTTGTATGCGGAAACCACATTAGTTAGACTATTTTATTAGAAGCTTCACAGGAGTAGCTACTCCTATAGATGAATGACTAAACAATTTTTTTCGAATTCAACCCGTAAAAGGGGAAAATGAGGTGACAAAGTCTGAAAATCAACACGGGTATATTTGTATGTATGGTTTATCGGATCACTGATTACAAAAACAATAACGATTCTAAAATCCCACGTGTCGGACGAGAAGTACCAATATCCCCTCTAAGGGTTCCATTTTTAGGTATGGCACGAGAATCGCGTGATCATAATAGGTTTTTAAAGTATTTGGTGCCATTTCGATTGTCGTCAATCGGTACCTAGGCGAACGCTAGTGGCGCGGAGAGACGGGAGTAGTCATTGGGAAACTTTCGCTGCATCCCTAATTAGGTACTAGAATTCAAGGTGAAGGTGTCTGAGGAGCTCGGTGGCGTATTGGTTTGAGCGCTCTGGTTTCTATACGAAAAACAAAGCAACTGCCATGGTCGATCCTGGGATGGGTCAATCAAAGTTTGTTGTCTCGAGCTCCTCCGTGCCTTGGAAGGCAGGTTAAGCCGTTGGTCCCGGTTGTTCCTGCAACCGCTTTAACCCACCGAGCTCAAGCTCATGTGTTTCTCCCATGTAGTCCTGCCTGTGCCCAGCAGTGTGTTGATTACGTAGCGAACGATGTGATCAGCGTTAAGTAATCTTGAGTAATTCCATCCTAGACAGTAATTATGGGTTTTACCAATTTCTAAGCAACTGAATGTGTAGGTATATCATTAAAATTCAGTTGGATCTTAAATTGTAAGCCGTGGGCCAAAGCTAGTGTCTTATAAAATTAATTTATAATTTTATTATTGTTTACTGAATTGTATCATAAGGCACGCATGTCAGTAAATTGAACTCTGATCACCCCCAGCATTTGGCTATACATTAATATACACGCAACGAGCCGTATTCCGGATAATTTTGGAATATTATTTCATTAGTGTTCACATAGTTCACCCTTGGTTTAATCAATGGTGCATATACTTAAACTCTTATCTTCATTTAAATTACAGCTTTAAGCTGAATGTTGATAATAATCGTTCATAATATACCCCTGTTTTTTTATTATAATCAGAAAATATACAGGATGGTGACGACAATACAAAATATTAAAATGGGGGCTATATTAGTTCATAGAAATCTTTTGCAACTTTTAAATAAATCTTATTTTTTTTATTATTTCATGACATTTCTGAAATAATATAACATTGGCTGCATTATTTCATACAAATGTTATAAAGTTATCAAAAAATAAGATGTATTTAAAAGTTGCAAAACATTTCTATGAACATAAAGCCCATGTCACCCATGTTTTAATTTACTGTCGTATTGTCGTCCATCACCACCTGTATAATAGGATAGTAGGTACTTACCTACCAGTAATATTTTATATGTAAAAAAAATCTCAAAAATAAAATAATAGCTGAATTACAGCAGTCATTCTCTGTCCTTTAATCTAACTAGAAGCGATCTTATTTTCTAGCTCAATAGAACAGTCTAGAGTCTAGAGTAATAATCACTGAGATAATTTCCTGTAATAAAGCAGCACTAATACCTAAATCTAATCTTAGAACCCACAGGGCGTCAAAGATCAAACAAGTTCCTCCAGATCCTCGAAATTTGGAGTTTAGAGAAATTTATGCGGCCCGCCGAATTTTCAGTAATTTCAGAAACTAAAGTCAAACTAGAAATAGGTATAATATGTGCACAAGATTAATAATCTCTGGTAATATGAAAAATATATTTACTATACTACTCTAAGACTTCTTTAACTATTTTGCTCCTCATGCGTTTCTGAGTGTTTCATTAACGATTTCATACTACTAAAGATTACACCACAAACTTCGCAAGAGATCTTCTCCTTAAAATGCATTTTTTGTCTATGAATGTCAAGTTTGTTTCTTCTTGTAAACATTTTATTACAAAAATCACAAAACAACTGCTCTCTTTTGCAATCATGTTCCAAAGCTAAGTGTCGCTTCCTCAAATATCTGTTGGGCAGTATTTTTGGACATAAAGGACACTTAAGTTTTTCTTGAATATGTACGCTACCAACGTGATTGTATAAAGCGTATCGAGACATGAATGTTTCGTCGCAGAACCGACATTTTTGTAAACGATGCACCTGGCTAATATGACCCAGAACAGAGCTTCTGGCTCCAAACCCTTGTCCGCAGACCTCGCACAGGTATTTGTGTGTTCTCTCTACATCCACGTGCATCTTATGCGTATGCGTTAACAAATTCAAGAAATACTTAAAAGACTTTCCGCATTCCAAGCATCGCATCTCTTCATCATCCAGTTCGAACAACTCAAGTTGTTCTACAACTCCTTTACCGAAAGCCAGCTCATGTTCTTCAGACAAATGTGTCATATACTCATCAAAGATTTCAAATTCCTTGTGGCACATGGTGCACCAAATTTGCTTCACGTCTAGTTTAATTCCATAGTTCTTATACATTACTCTGAGAAGAATGTTGTTGATATCGACATCAGGGTGTGTGTCTATATGTTGTCTGAATTTGGAGGCCTCAACAAAGTGGTGGTCGCAATAGAAGCACATGAATTTACACTCGTGCCACCTGAACGGTATCAGAGTAGACCACCTTATAATCGTCTTCAGTAATTTGCACACCTCCATTCTTCGCTGTCTCTCAATTTGCCTTTCTTTGCTCGCTTCGAGTTTGATTTCTGCAAAAAAGAAATACACTCGTCACGATTTCTTCTGAGGGAATTTTCTTCAGCAATATTAATGTTATAGTATTAGTATCACATAACAGTATTTTCGTTTCTAAGATGTTACTTTTTAAAACTGCAACTTCAAATATCTACTTACAAGTAGGTAAGTAATGTTGAAAATTGTTATTTCAGTTCCAATTTACCTATGAGTATATTGGGCAGTAGGTGGGAGGGGGACTCTGTGATAAGTAAGCTGGTTTGGTCTGCCTGCACGCACCAAACTTTAGAAAAACTTACAAAAATGGACCTAGGTCTAAAGTAATAGGTTGGGGAAAAATTTTCTTCGCATTTTTTAAGAAAATTCAAAACATTTTTTAATATAGTTTATAGGTAGCATTTTGTTCGATAACTTTTTGCCATCTTGTAGGTAGGGACATGATCCCATTGCCATTGTAATAGAAATTTTGGGGCTTCTGATCAAAATACCGCGACAAGTGGTTTTGGCAGTCCTCGTGATGTTAACCTTACACTGCCTAGAGAATTCTGAAAAGAGCGAAACAGGTGGAAATCTGAAGGTGCAAGGTCAGGACTATACGGCGGATGCATTAACACCTCCCAGCCAAACTCTTAATTTTTGCTGAGTGGCTAAAAATGTGTGAGGTCTAGCGTTATCATGATGAAAAACCACACCCCTTCTGTTGAGCGGCCGGACCGCTTTCTCTCAACTTCTTGATTTAATCTCATCAGTTGTTCGCAGTAGAGTTCAGAATCGATGGTCCTGCCTGGTGGTAACAGCTCATAATGAATAATGCCCTTCCAATCCCACCACACACACAGCATCACCTTGTTGCGAGTTAACCCGGGTTTCGCCACAGTCTGTGAAGCCTGACCGGCCTTTGTCCACGACCTTTTTCGCACGTTCTTGTCGTACGTGATCCACTTTTCATCACCAGTTATCAGCTTCTTCAAAAATGGTTCGGTTTCATTACGTCGTAATAAAGAATCACAAATGAGTACACGGTTCATTAGGTTTCTTTCAGTAAGCTCATGGGGTACCCAAATATCGAACTTTTTTGTGTACCCATTTTTTTTAAATGCGCCAAAACTGTTTTGTGATCATATCTCAGTTCTTCAGCTACGTCTTAACTACTGATATGCCGATCTTGCTCCAGTTTTTCAAAAATGGCATCAATTTTATCCGTAATAGGGCGACCAGAGCGACGTGCATCTTTGACATCAAAATTTCCGGATTGAAAACGCTTAAACCAAATTTGTGCTACTCTCACAGACACTGCACTAGGTCCATAAACATCGCAAATTTATTTCGCGGCTTGCGTTGCATTACCTTTTTTTTAGTAAAATTTTAAAATATATCGAATTTCTTCATTAGATTCACTTATCTTGACAGTACGAAAAACAAATGAAAAACACACATTTTCCTAATTTGAATTTGAAATTATCTTTTTTAAAATCTAAACTTTTAATGATACCAAAACCGGCCAAATACAAATAGTACAACCAAAGAGATTTTATTACAAGTTCATACATACTATAATGCGAAAAGACTTTTTCCCCAACCTAATAAATGTTTTCATTCATTAAATATATTAGAAGTAAATTTCTAGTGGTGTAACTTAAATATTTCATGTCTTTCGGCTTCTGGAACAGTCCATAAAAGTAGTAACAACCTAACACACCATACAAACACTTTAACCGTCAAGACAGCCTCGCCCTCAAGAGTTCAATATCTAGTATATATGGATGACTTGATTTTTTTATTATTCGAGTAAGAGTAAGATCAAAATGATGTCAATTTTATTTCAGTTTAAAAATAGAAAATTAGATTGACGTCACTTGAATTAAATTTAATTAGAGCCGCATGAGAATATGTCAGGTAATCTGCCTAATTGCCTATATTAAGGTCACTTGTAGATAATGTAGTACAGGCACGGTTAAAAAGATGTATACATTTACAGCTTCGGAAATATGCATATTAAGAGTCAATAACATTTATTTCCCAGGTTTATCATAAACTAAGGCTCTTGATTAAAAGATTCAAAATCCTGATTTTATGATAATACTAAGTAGTGGTTGCCCGCGGATCCGCATGCGTGGATGTCGCCAAAAAGGAGCCTTTGCCTTTCTTAGGGTGTAATCCATCTTCATGCCAAATTTCATCGAAATCTATCTAACCTAATTTAATATATTTCTTTATTTTATATACAGATGGTGCCGTCAATATTTTTCGACTTTCAAATACATCTCATTAGTTAAAATCATGACATTTCTATGAAATAGTTTATCAGTGGCAGCATTATTTCATAGAAATGTCATGAAATTATAAAAAAAAATAAGGTGTATTTAATTTTGCAAAAAAAAAATTATGAACTATTATAGCTCATGTTTAAATTTTTAGTCGTACTGTCGTCACCACTCTGTATAATTAGTTTGAGGAACGAAGAAAAATAAAACTTACAAATTAACTGTATATACCGTTTATTATAAAGTTTTGACGGCCTGGCCACCGGAACGAGCGCAGGCGGCGCGACTGGCAACACCGTGAAATTCGCGGCAGGCGAATATTTATTCCACCAGTCACGCCGCCGTCGCCGCCGCCCGTTCCCGTGGCCAGGCCGTGAGACTGGTTTTAAAAAGTAACAAGTCTTTTAATACTAATTTTAAGAGGGGTAGGGAATAGCGATTTATTCCACTCGGATTCAGACTGCCCTATTGAGGTAGCACCTCTAGAGAAGATGGCAGTAAACACTACCTCATACACCGCAGTAAAATCAACAGAGCTGTTCGAGAAACTCTTGTTTGTAACAGGGCGACCCATAGACCCCGAGCCAATCATCCCTATACCTCCAAGCTGGTTCAAAGGTAGATTTAGTCAACACACCAAATATGAACAACACCGAATCAAGCCTAAACTCTCCAAAACCCTGCTACAGCTAAATAGACCTAGTCTTCGTCAAATAACGGGCGTCACAGCAATTTTAACAGGCATCTTTTTAATTTAGGTGTCACAGACAGTCCTTTGTGCAGAGCATAAAGAAATAAAGAATTAAAAAAAATATTTCGCATGTATGGAAGAAACAGCCGCTCACGTCCTACTGAAATGCAGTGGAGTGGCAAACTACTGGGCTACCTACCTGAGATCTCCCGAGTAGCCTCCAGGTGTTTGGCGACAACAAGGCGCTGGGTGCCTTTCTGGGGGAGCTAGGACGAAAGAAGAAGAAGAAGAAGAACAGGGGGATTTCGCTATAATGCTGGCAACACGCTCTCTCTTGTTTTGTACCGGATAAGAAGACGTGATTAAGATGTCACAAGCGCTATAAGGCTATAGTAACCTCATTAGGCGTTCTTAATTTAATTTTAACATTACTATAAATGTTTGAAAAAAAATTTTTTTTTGGATTGTGAAATGTCGCGGGTGGGATCCCCGCCCCAGAACGTGAAAATTTTCTATTTTATTCTACGCATTAGGCGTTTTTCAATAAGACAAGAGTGGCATACAAACGTACCACGTGATGGTGAGCAGTTACCATAGCTTTTAGACCCTCGAAGAACCTTAGGCACTTCTTATCTACGTTCTTCTCACTTCACTTCTCATCTCAATCAAACATAGCGCTTCCTCAACGAGTTTTCTCAACACAATACTTCGTTCTTCTGTAAGTTCAATTTGTAGCTTTCTTAAAACTGGCCCTTGTGAAATATTTTTAACTTATTATTGATATACTTCTCTTAACTGAGTGTCTTGAGTGGTTACATCGTATGCCACTCCGGGCAGTATATTCTGCATTGAAACTGATTTCTCATGTATATTAAGATAATGCTGCTTCATAGTCTTCTTAGTTTTAAACGCTTTATCGCACGATGGACATTTAAAGTTCCTGTCGTTGCTGTGTTTCATCATATGCCTCTGCAGTCTGTGCGGTCCAAATGCGCGCCACCCACATATAGCACACACAGCGTTTCTTTCTTGCAAATGCGTCTCTCGCAAATGTCTCATCATTGTACTTCTGAACACAAAAGTCTTCGGACAATGCTGGCATTTCACCTCTTCTCTATGTTTATGCACCGTCATCATGTGATGCGAGCGTCTGTAATGAGTTTCAAACATCTCCGTACACACAAAGCACTTATACTTCTTATTATGCGCCCTCTGCAAGTGAGTTCGCATTCTGGTTGAACTGGGAATCTCCTCGTCACATATTGTGCATTTCACAGCCTTATTTGTGTGCTCTCTGCTTATGTGCTCTTTCAAATAGGTCGTGTTTTTGAAATGTCGGCCACAAATATCGCACAGGACCTGTGAAACTCCTTTATGCTCCCTATTTGTGTGTTGCAATAAGTGACCAAATGTTCTGCATTCCTGATCGCATTGGATGCACTGCACTGATATTTGGTTCAGCTTAAATGGGCTCATGAAGAGTTCTATATTATTGTTAAACGGCATCTTGTGCATTGAAATCAAATGTTCGATCAGATTGTACAGGTCTGTGAATGGAAACGAGCAGAGCTTACAGGACAAGTTTGAGATATCCACATAAACTGTTGGTTCCCAATAATTGCTCATTGTTTTCCGTTTTTCCTCATCATCGGTGTGCTGAACCTGGTGTTCCTTTAGGTCTTTAGGTTCTTCGAAAAGTTCATAGCAGTAGAAGCATCTGTAGGAACTTTTGAGCCATCTGAAAGGCATCAGAGTAGATCTAACGAGCACCTCAAACACGTTCCGTCTCATGATGTCCAACCTTTCCTTGGCAGTCATCGCGTTACTCTTACTGGACGATTTACTCGCTTCGGGTTTTTTTGATGCCGGTTTTGTTAGCACTCGTCTTGTGTCTGAAAGGAAAATTGTCTTCTTAGCGTTGTTGGTTTTAGACCATATTTCTTCTTACATAAAGCTTAAATCTTAATTCCGTATTCAATTTCGTAGTCAGTACGTAAAATCCATATGCCTCCCTACAAGTTCATAAATTAATTAATTGTTGCATTATCGTCTTAAGCTGAACATATCAAAACTCAACCATATTTTAACACTCGAAAGAGTAAATCCTATAGAAATAAAGTAACACGCATTTCTTTTTTTTAGGCTAAGCTCGGCCTTGTAGTCAACAATAGGGAGTATGTGCCACATTATATCAAAATTAACTGTGCGTTGCATGGATAAGACTAAAGTTAATAACGACGAGTAGGCTATGGGGAAAAATATACATGACACTTTTGCACAAGTTTTAATATAAGACAAGGGCGGCCAACAAAAGTCATGGATAACTATAAGACAAGGGCGGCCAACAAAAGGCACGGATGAGACTTAAAGTTAATAACGACGAGTAGGCTATGGGGAAAAATATACATGACACTTTTACAGAAGTTTTTCTATGAGACAAGGGTGGCAAACAAGAGACATGGATGAGACTTAAAGTTAATAACGACGAGTAGGCTATGGGGAAAAATATACATGACACTTTTACAGAAGTTTTTCTATGAGACAAGGGTGGCAAACAAGAGACATGGATGAGACTTAAAGTTAATAACGACGAGTAGGCTATGGGGAAAAATATACATGACACTTTTACAGAAGTTTTTCTATGAGACAAGGGTGGCAAACAAGAGACATGGATGAGACTTAAAGTTAATAACGACGAGTAGGCTATGGGGAAAAATATACATGACACTTTTACAGAAGTTTTATGTATGCTTACATTGAGGAGCCACATTTCGCATCTTAAAATGCCTAATACAGTTATTTAGTAGTAGCTTAAAAAATATGTAGCCCCGATCTTGGATTTTGTAATGGAATATTTCAAAAGTTACACGAATACAATGGTAGCTCCTCAATCTAAACGTTTGAATGGAGGTGCCACCTCAGAACTAGGAATATTATGTATAAATATTTATTGAAATTTAGTATGACTTTGTACTATAAGAGATTACTTAGTACACAAAATATTGGCTCGTTGGGGCTGAAACTAAAAAAGCTACAGTACGTTGATTACATATTCATTTAACTTATGTTTTCTTTGAAAAAAGTACACGTCGAAGTGTTGGTCTGAGGAGCAACATATAAAGTATTGTACGCTTTAAAAGTAAAGTTAGTCTGTGCTCGCAGCACAGACTAATTACGAGCTCTGTGCTTGGGCAATACGTTGCCTATCCGTAAAAATAAAAATAAACTTTATGTTAGCAGCAAAGGAGACGAATCTTCTACACTCGACATAATGCTTTCTTAGCTTAAATAACGCTTTCTCAATACAATAAGCTCCGGCGATTCATCGCAGGAACACTCACTACAAAGTGTTATTTAGCTGAGATCTTCTGCAAATTAAAGCTGCTACCCCGGCCGAGCACTCAAAAAATTTTTTTTTTCAACTATGTAGATGACAAACAACTCTGGTGGTAAGCGGTTACCGCCGTCTATAGACGCCTGCAATAACAAAGAAAAATCACTTGATATTGCAGGTGCGTTGTCGTCCTGAGTAATTACTCTGGCTACCTTTCCCTTCAATCCGAAACACAGCGAACTGTTTCACGGCTGAAATAATAAAGGCGTTGGTAACTACCCAGACGACCCTACATACAGGCCTACCACCTAGTTTATCAAATAAGCATTGGTTCAGCCTATTTACCATTGATCAAGCATCAGCAAGGGTAGATCACGAGTAATAATATGTATTATGTACTTTTGACAGTTTGTGACCCTTATTGCAAGGGTGTTAAGGTTATGTCAAAACTGGGTACAGCGAAAGCACATCAACCGTAACGGTCTGGCCACGGGAAATGCGCCGCGGCGAATATTCGCGCTTCTATCGCCCGAATGAAAACAAATGTATGGAAATGACTAAGCAGGCCACGCGTAGCGGCGACCGGCGACCTGGCCAGTCGCGCCGCCGCCAGCGACCGTTCCGGTGGCCATTGGGTCAATTTTGCTATTTATTTTCTTAAACGGATCGGCTGCGGTTCTATATCGTTACTAATGCGGTTATAATACAAAAAGGTATTCCACTAACATTGCTTATAAAGCCGGAACGCTAACGAAACGCTCTCGGTTGGTTCAACTTCGGCTCGATAATTGCAAGCAATATTGCTAGAAACAAATATATTTTGGCTTAGTGACTTGACAGTTGTAAACTTTTCACAGTTCAAACAAAGAACTATCGATGCGTTTCGGCTGCCAAAAATGTTAAATATTTAGCAGAATATGAAACAATGATTGAACCGAACGGTTCGCGTTACGTGTTTGTTAGTAGAATACCAAACGTTTCGGTTACGTTTCGATTGCGTTGAGTTAGCAGAATACAAACACGTTGTAACTTAAGCGTTTCCGATTCATTTCAGATCAAAATACAAAAGCAGAATTGGGGGGCAGGCCGTAACAGTTCGACTTTGAGACCGCTTACTCCGTTGGTAACAGAGGCGGCGTTCGTAGTGCGACCGTTACACTTGATATGCTCTAGACTGTTTAGTTCTGTGTATATTATTCTCATGACCAACCCAAGGTTTCCTCGATTAACTCTGCTGACAGTAGCTACTCACCGTTGGTAAGATCGGCAGAGTTGCAATAAAATAGCGTTATGTGGCTTCAGTATTCTGTATGGTGTGCTACCCCGTATGTGTTATACAATCTACAATACCCATTTTCCCTACATGACCTAGCCTACATCTCTTAAAGATGTAGACGTGAATAAAAAAAATCGAAGCAATCAAAATAAAAATATATTTCAAATTGAATACAATTTATTCAAAGACTTACAATGTTGTCAGCTTCCGATTTCCAAATATATTAAAAATAGGATAAACACAGCATGACATACTGATCGACAGCGGCATATACTTCAACTAACGTGCTGTTTTATATAGCCACATAAGCCACCCGTCGATCAGTGGATCTGTCTTGACAACTATACCAATCATCATCATATTTTATAGTTACATTATTGATACAAACATAAATAATTATAATATAATACTTGTGATCAGTGACTAAAATACGACCGGCTGGCCGAGTGGTCTGTACCCCAGGCTACTCGGTCAAGAGGTCCCGGGTTCGAATCCCGGTAGGAACAAATGTTTGTATGATGAGTACGAGCATTTGTTTACGAGTCATGGATGTTTATATGTTTATTTAGTATATTTATAATATTTATATACATATCATTATCATTATTTATCCGTTATCTAGTATCCATAACACAAGCTCTTAATGATGCTTACTTTGGGCTAGATAATAGGTGTGAGTGTATAAATATTATTATTATTATTAAATACCGCTATTAACCGGTAACATTAAATTCGGGTATCATTATCAACTGTATCCAAATTCAGTAACTCGTAAAGATATCTAAAATTCACGGTAACAGTTACACGCAACCGGTATAAGTATTAAAACTCCTAACGGGTACCATAAAAAGTTAATGTTTAAAATACGAATGTCCGACCTAAAAAAATGGGGTACGGTTATTGCGGGTACCCTTTAAATTATGGTATCCTTTGAGTGACGGATTAGTTGATATTAAATTTTCGGAAAGGCATTATTATCGGTACCTATTTAAAACCGCAAAGAACGGTTAAAATATCCTTAAAAAAATTCCGTTAAAACAGTTTCATCGGGTACATTTACAGTCTCTGCTTGTGATATTCAAGAGATTTTAAATTTATACCTATTTAGCTAAAATTATTTACTATCTTAAACAAACTTTAGGTCTACTTTCATGAGTACGATTTCAAATTAAATTGATATTGGCTCACCAATCAAGTTGCTTCACAGCTGCGCACTACACCCCGCGCAACACACTCTAACCAATGAGACTCAGGCATATCACGAACCAGCGCACTGCGACCCGTCTTATACTTAGCTAACCTATAACGCAACGTTACCAGCACACGTAGCACAAGCTTGAGATGGTTTTGCCTATCTTAAGTTGGATCTGTCGATGCGAGTATGGAAAGCTCGAGAAATAAGATGCCTATTGATAATAGCTTTTGCTATGGAAAATATGCGTCTAACATTTCAAGAGTAACGGCGATTTGATCTGACCAACGAATTTGGCTATGACCTCTAGGTGCTATCTTACAGACCTTAAAAACTTTCTAATTCTCAGGATAATTAAGAGGATTGCTATACGGTATCATAGGCATCTGACTTGTATTCTTATGCATACGACTGAAGTGCGCTTTCATAATCTTCTTAGTAGAGAATGCTTTGTCACACACATCGCATTTAAAGTTCTTCTCTCCGCTGTGTTTGTACATGTGATTCTTAAGTCTGTTGCTGTTGAAAGCCTTCCAACCGCAGATACCACAGATATGGTTCCGTACTTTCAAATGAGTATCTCTAAGATGCGTCATCATCATGCTCCTAAACACAAAAGTCTTTGGGCAATGAAGGCATTTTATTTCCTGCCTAGTCTTGTGTTCAGTCGCCATATGCCTGGACCTTTTGTAGTGACTTTGAAATATCTCCGGGCATACCAAACACTTATACTTTTTCTCCATATCATGCTGATTCTTCTGATGCGTTTTCAATTTTGCCGTTGTCTCAAATTTCTCGCCACACTCCGTGCAGAGAACTCCGGAGTTCTCGTGAATTGTTTTAAAGTGTTGCTTCAAAAGGTACGCATCTTTAAAGTGCTGTCCGCAAACGTCGCAAAGAATAGCTGAAGTAGACGCCATACCCTTGTGCTCTTTATTCATATGATGCAATAAAGGTCCAAATGTGTAGAAAGCAGCACCACAAACCAAACAGCTAACATTTAAATCTCCCAGATTGAAAGCTACCATACAAATGCCTATATCCTTATTGTACTCCGTCTCGTGATGCACAATTAAATGGTCTATGAGATCGTATAAATCGTTTATCTTTTCCGCACATAGTTTGCAAGCGACATTAGAGATGTCGATGTAAACAACAGGTTCCCAATAGTTATTCATCGCTTGGTCTTTAATTTCGTCGCCTGTATGAGCTTGTTGGTGGTTCTTCAAGTCAGCTACTTCTTGGAATATGTCGTAACAATAGAAACACCTGTAAGAACTCTTGAGCCAACGAAAAGGCATGACGGTTGACTTTTTCAGAACTTGAAGCACGTTTTGTCGCATGATTTTGCGTTTTTCCATAGCCGCTGCTCCTGGTTTGTTAGTTCTGACTGTGATAATATTTGGAACTATTTGAGCTGGACCCTTTTTCGACGCTTTCTGGCCACCTGACTGTTCTCCTGCAAGGAAAACATTCGTGTTTTTATATCTTTGGTAAAGGTAGCCAGAAAGCGCCATGCAATTTTTTTACAAGTATAGAATGCAAATTTTGTCTGCGCACCAACACTATTACGATAGTTATAAAACTTTGCTTTTCAATCAATAACCAGACTACAAAAGAATAATTTGTTGTATGTGACTCTAACAGATTAAGATTATTTAAGAGCCCACTGAAGGTTAGCGTTATAAGCTACGTACGACGCGTGCTAGAATTTTATTAATAATTCAACTTTGTCCCTATCAAAACTAAATTTTCGATACCTTTTTAATTTGTGAACTACCCACAAACCAGACACAACTCGTTTTCTATTGTTGAGACGCCGCGCTGGTTTGTGACAAAAAAGTAATTTACTGGAACTGGAACTCTTTACGTAGTGTACCTATAATTTTGCTCTAAAAATTCGCGATGCTTCATGCCATGTCTCTCCGGATATAAACTTACCAAAGAAGTAATTGAAGAGTTCAAAAGAAAATTATTTGAAATGTTGCTAAAATCATTATGATGTATATTATTGTCTGAGGATTAAGGATAAATGCACAGATAAGAAAGTAAGTAAACGGGATGCGTATAGGTTTTATTTCATAAAACATCAACAGGCACTATTACAAAACAGTTTATAGTAAGTGTTGTTTTACTTAAAGGAAGATAATTATTTTAACCAGCACTAATAAAACTGTATAAGAAATGGTTCTCATTTGTCATCAAACCATCACCTGTTGTCCATAATTTACATAATATAACTCACGGACTAAATAAACATATAGAAAGATCTAGTTCTTGGAATTCAAAACATTTAGTACACGTCCTTTGATGGGATGCGAAGTTATTAGCATGATTAGTAAACATAACAACTCTTAGCGATAGTCATTACGATTGATACACAATATGTAGGTACCTAAGGAAAAAGATAGCAAAAATGATCTGTCTTTAGTAACATAAAAGACATCAATAAAAAAAACATAAAGAATTTTAGAAATTACATTTTATCACGTTTGATTAGATCTAAAATTTAACACACAATCCTTTATATTTAATTTTAAAACAGCTGTCTTTTCCTACTTAAAAAGAACGAGATAGACTACACTTCAGTTCAGGTTTAAGCGCGTTACACACGTCTGAAGATACTATAATAATAGGTCTTTAAACTTTTTTCCAATTCATTTATGAATGTCTACCTAAAATATATTATTATAATTTTTCAGGGCCAATTAGGGCTTGTTGGATATGTAGCCGATTTCAATGTTTAGTTTGTTGTAATTATGTATTTTCTATATTTATAAATTGATATTTTTTTCAATGCATTTACACATCGATATCAATGAAGAATGTATTTAATTAACCACAAAATTTCAAAAAAATCGGTCAAGCCAATTTCAAAATAAAGTGTGTGGTGATTCCAGTTTGCACAGAACGAGGGAACTGAAAGTTGTTAGAAAATCAAAAAATGAGCAATCTAGCAAGTTATTAGTTTTCTTATATCTTTTCAAAATAGTGTCCATTCACATCAATACATCGCTCCAGCCGATGGAACCACTGAGAAAAGTACTGCCCACTCATCCGTCGACTCTTCAACGGCTTTTTGAAAGGCAGCCACTGCTTCCTCTGCTTCCACAAAAAGTTATCCTCGAAGTTTTTCTTTTACTTTCGAGAATAAATAAAAATCGCAAAGTCGGGGCGCTATACAGCGAGTGACCCAGTAATTCTACGTCTGACGTCGCCAAATAGTCGATCGTTCATCTGGCGGTGTGCGACGTCGCGTTCTCTTGGTGAAGGATCCTACTGAGAGGTCGTTTCTCCCCAACTTTTTCCAAGACAAGTAGCAAATAATTGTTAGTGTACCAGTCTGCAGGAACTGTTCTAAAACAGTTGATCTGTTCATTACGCGACACTCCGAAGAAGAATCTGACCACCTTTTTTTTCCTATGCTTTGTCCTCTTTTCACTTTAGTTGGCAACTCCTTGAAAGAAAACACTTACTGAGCTTTTGGGTTCGGGTCTTTTGGTCTCGGGATCATAACAGAAAATCCAGCTTTCGTCACCCGTATATCAAACACAAAATTTGAGTCACCTTCGATAAATCTTTGAACCATTTCACGGCGCGATGGAGTTTTTGGGCCTAGGTCAAATTGTGAGGAATCCACCGAAAACATATAGAATAATAGAATAGAATAATTTATTTCAAACAAGCCCATACATTTTTTATTAACATTGAATACTTATAGACTATGTTAATAACATTATCGATATAAATGTAATTATTTATCTTGCCGAGGCATGAGTCATCATGAGTACAGTAACCCAATTTCTCAGCATCAGACCGTCACAGCGGTCTGCAATTCTATGGATGCATAGACTGTTAGTATCTCTGTGCATTAACCAGGCAATTCTGTTGCGTATTATGGTATAAAAATCTTGTATGCGAGCCTCTGCGAACATGCCCGACGCACTACAAAATTGCGGCAACCCCAACAGTACTCTGAGCACGTTTTTGTACTGGATTGTATGACTTTTGTGTGTACTTGACCCACAGGCTGCATGAGTACAATGATTGGCAATATGGTTTAAATAATAAAGTCACTTTTCTTCTTTAGTACATCGCGCAAACCTTACTGCCAATGCCCTGCGTTTCATTTCCATGTCTGTATCATATGACAGATCTTCGGAGAGTCAGTGGCCCAGGTACTTAAAACGTGAGATTCTAACTAAAGAAGATCCGTTAAGTTTTACAGGGGGTATCTGAGAACTACCTCTGTATCTACTACAAAGACTCCTGACCATTAACTGTTCATGGAGGATTTTGTGCACTTGACTTATACTGATGCCTAAGCTTGTCCGAATCCGCTGATAGATCACTCTTTTGTCACTCTCTATCATACGCCGCAAAATAATGATGTTATCTCCAGTCGTCGCAGTAGAAGGCCTTCCCTCACGCAGTTTATCGGTAAGGTCAGTGCGACCACGTTTAAACTCATTATACTAGCTGTAAACAGTGGCAGGAGATGGGGCTTCATCATGAAAGGCCAATCGAAGTCTATCATAAGTTTCTTGTTGACTTTAATGACATTGGAAGTCATAAAAGACCATTGCAAGAAATTCTTATCGCATTAAATTCATGCTGACGTGACTCAATTTTCAATTTGCCGCCAAATCGTAATAAAAAATAGTTTAATAACATTATAGGGTAGATATCAAATTCAATATTTCAAGATGAAAGTCTTCGATCAGTGTGAGTTGTCAGTGACTTCGATCAGTGTGTGTTGCACTGAGACGTGGTCGCTCGTAATGGGTCCCATTAAGAGGCTCAGTCACTCAAGGGACAATTGCGAGCAATACTCGGAGTTTCTCTCAAGGATTGAATCTGAAATGAGAACCCAAGTCACCGACATAGCACAAAGATTTCCTAAAATAAAGGAATAGTCGAAAAGACACGCTCGCAGAATCGATGGCTGTTGGGGCGTTACAGTAGCGACCGCCGACCGAAAGTCTTGGCGTGGGCAGGCCTCCAATAAGGTTTACAGCCGATCTGGTGAGCGTGCAGCGCATGATCGATCGTCGTGTAAATATTTAGGGGAAGCCTTTGTCCAGCAGTCGATTGAAATTATGACCTATGATGGATGACATTAGGATACTGAAGATAAAAATATATCTTATCTTTTATCTGTGTACTGCAGAATCAGGGCCATTGTTACGATTATTTTATTGCCTCACACTTAGATTAAATCTGATCAAATAAATGAGCGTCGATTTTATGCATCTCAAGAGCTTCACTGTCCGCAAAGCCTCGGCGACACCACCGGCACACTCTACCTATCAGACCAGTGTGCACTTTCATATGCGCCCTCACATTACTAGAACGACCAAATTTCTTTTCACAAATACTACAACTGTAGTTCTTCTCCCCAAAATGCTTGCGTTTGTGCAACTTGATCAACCATTTTATTGACGATCTGTAGCCGCAAAGGTCACATTTGTATCTTACTTCCGAATGCATGGATTGGACATGAAGCACCATAGCGCCTTTAGTCGTACAAACTTTCGGGCAATATTCGCATTGGATTCGATATTTTTCGACATTATGCGCTTTTCCCATGTGAACTTTTAGTAAGTAACCGTTATCGAAGCTAGCACTGCACAAATTACAATCGTGCGTCTTCACCTGACCATGCAATCTCGACTTATGAATTTCCAACTTACTATATGCATCAAACATCTTATCACAGATCGTACACTTGAAACCGATATGACGTGCTTTATTATGTCTATTGAGTCGGACAATATTTACGAAACTTAACCCACAAATCTGGCAGATGTACGAATGTGTAACGTGATGCTTGTTCGTATGGTTCATAATTAAAGCGAAACTGTCGAATCGGCTCTCGCAACGTACACATTTCATTATGTCTTTCCTTAAAACGAAAGGCAGACAACACACGCCTACTGTATCATCGTAATATTCTCCGTGTACTGATGTAATATGAGAAACAAGTTCTTCGTAAGTATCTATGAAGACTGCTGGGCAATATTTGCAAGCGAGATCTGTGACATCAATTTTTACAGGAACATCTTTTGATTTGATGGTTTTCAAGATCAAAGCGTCAAGGTTCACAGTTTTGTGTTTTGATCGGACGTGCTCTTTAATAGCGAGGCAATCCTTCATCGGTTGGAAGCAAAAAAAGCAGTTGTAGCCTTTTGTATGCCATTTGAAAGGTGTCACATTGCTGTATCGGAGGACGATGAGGATATTGTTCCGGACTTTATTGAGACGCTGCAAACTGGTCTCTTGGGGTTGGGGTTCGCTCCACTTTAGTCCTGGAAAGAGAGATTTCTTTATGTCCTCACTTTAATATCACCGTTTAAAAGAAGTTTGTAGCTATGAAATTAAAACCAATAATGAATTATGATTTTCTACACGATTACGATTATATATGATTTTAAAGAAAAAAAGTGTATGAACAGTCACGTCTAAAAAGATGTATACATTTAAAAGTTTAAAAATATATAGGTATACAACACTCCAAGTGTATACATCTTTTAGGCATGACTGTACCTAACTGGTTTCAAAAGTAATGGCAGTGCTCTTTATATATTATAACTAGGTTTCATAAATTCCGCCATATTATTATGTACAGACGACAGCACATCAAGCGCCACAGTTGCAATACGAAAGTCGCCTCTATTACGAACAGAATAAGGGCGGTCTCAAGGTCAAATTTTTCCACTTGGTGTGCTGTAGCCTGTACCTACCGTTTTTCGTGCTGTAAAAAATAAATAAACAAAGAGTACTTCTAAAGAACAAATATGAAAAAAATACATGATCATAAGTATATACCGTTTATTTTTAGAATTCATCTCATCCACATTACGTAATTTACAAATTATTTATCTCGTTAAGTTTCACTGTCCCGTCATGTCTGTTGCATCTAACACATCTTCTATAAATTCCATTTCAACCATTTGCACGGCATCTAGTTCATCGACTGCATTTACCTGATCATCATTCAAGTGTCTGTTCCGTAAATGCAACTTATAATACGTCTGTTGAGCGAAGGACTTGTTGCATAGTACGCAGTGGAATCTTTTCTCCTCCGAATGTATATGTGTGTGAGCGTTTAAATTGCTTTTCTTAGAAAACTTCTTTCCACATAGGGAACAGATGAATTTCTTTTCGCCATTGTGCTTCACCATATGCAGCTTCACGTCGTATGGTCCAAAGAATTTGTCACCACATACTTCACATTCCACGTTCTTTTCCCGTAAGTGCACTCTTCTCATATGTCGGGACATAATACTCTCCTGAGGGTACACTTTAGGGCAATAGGGACATTTAATTTTTAACTCCTCAACACCATGCACATTGGCCATATGTATTTTTTTCAGATAGGGACTCTTAAATGTCTCTGGACAATGTGGGCAAGTAGATAAATTGACTAAATGAACGTTCTTTTCATGTAATATCTTCTTCGACAATGTGGCTAAGCTGTCACCGCAATATTCACAAGTATAACCTCCTTGCCTATGATAGTAACGATTGTGCATCTTCAAATGGTTCTCGCCTTGGAAGCTGGTGCCACAAACATCACAGATATAGTCATGGGATAAGTGGTATTTATTTGCATGACGCAAAAGGTACTCGAAGAACACAAACTTCGTATCGCAAGTTGGACATGTCGGTTGATCTTTATCTAATTTGAAGGGAAGTATACAATTCGGTACGGTTACGTCATATTCTGCATCGTGAGCGATTATAAGGTGGTGTATTAACTCTTCTAAATTTGAAAATCCTTTAGCACAGAGCTTGCACATTATATCGGTGACATCAATTTTAACTGCTGCGTCTTTATTCCTATTGTTTTTAGTCCTATCGTGAACTATAAGCTCAACATTATCCCCGTCATGCATAGCAGTGTGTTCTCGAAGCGCCACCGGGTCTTTCATCGGTTCTGTGCAATAGAAACATCTGTACTTTCCCTTGTACCACAAGAACGGTGTAACATTACTATATTGTAGTATATACTCAATGTTTCTCCGTTTTATTAGTAACTTATGGGCCACTTCTAGTTTCTTGTCTTTGTCCTCCATAGTGCTGAATTTTGCACCTGTAAATAAAGTTTCTCTTTTATTTTGTTGCTTTTCTTCTTTCTTTAGTCCTTATTGCATATTTTCTTATTTACTAAAAGGGCAACAAACTAGTATATTGCCATTTGGTGGCAAATGGGTATAGTAATCTATTTATGTTCATGACACCGGTGCTCGTAAGATAGAAAAGTCCATCCGAAATTTAAGAGTCCCACGAAACAACGCAGCTACCTTAAAATTTCTATAGATCTTTTACGTGAATAGACGATGTGTTTCAGAAATAATATATTTCATGGAATGAAGCATATGCTATTTTGGTATACAAAACTAAGATGTGCATTTTTATGGCGTATTGAGGAACATAATCAAAATGCGGCGAGTCAGCAATATTTGACGACCGGCTGGCCGAGTGGTCTGTGCCCCTTGCTATACAGGTTACTTCGTTGGAAGGTTCCGTGTTCGAATCCCGGTAGGAGCAAATGTTTGTATAATGAGTACGAGCATTTGTTTACGAGTCATGGATGTTTATATGTGTATTTAGTATATTTCTAATATTTATATACATATTGTTATCAATATTTATCCGTTATCTAATATCCATAAAACAAGCTCTTAATGATGCTTACTTTGGGCTAGATAATAGGTGTGAGTGTATGAATATTATTATTTTGTACATTTACGCCTAGGTACTGCTAACGCCATGAGGGCGAAGGAGGACGCGGAAAAAGTGCGGGAGGTGGCCGCGGAGGTCTTGTGCCGCCGTAAAATCTTTTGGGCTCCGGGTACGGTAGGGGACCGTTGTCCGGCTTGCACAGCCCAGTCGGCGTACCTGTGCGCCGACCTTAAATACCGGGTTGGGGGCCTGTTTACAGGCCCTCCCTTTTTATCCCCCGCAAAGTACTCCGAGGTGCATTGACATTGTGCTACATTGACACTATGGCGAAATGTCTCCGGGCCATCCCGTGCTGTCGATGGAAAACGGCTAGGTTGGTGCGTCGCTGAGGAGTTTAGTGGGTGAAAGCCCCCTCCCCTTCCTTCCCCGGGGGTAGGGGGGCCGGCTGGTAGAGCTTCTCCTCAGCGGAAAAAAAGGCACTGCTAACGCGGCATTGCCCTATAAGTGTTGTTGTAAACAGTTAGATATTTCGCTAAATATAGTAGTTGCTTTTATTTAAAAGATTGTGCAGAATATAAACGCAATACCTTCATGAATAGTCTGTGAATGCTCATTTTCACAACCGATTTCACCTGTAGCGCAAGATATTTTACGTTTTTCTAGCTATTTCAGTGTGAATCGTTGTTTTAGCCGCCTCCACCGTACTGGCTCATACGGTGTCCCTTGGCACGACTTGTTTAAAGAAACCTATTTCATGTAAAAAAAAATGTGGGCAGGGAGAGCTCCAACTTTTAAAAAAAAAATACTAGTCACCAAAGGAGAGAACCAAAAACTATACAGGGTGTAAAAGGGACGCCCTTTATAAACGAAGGCAGATGGCAGTGCTGGTCACCCTAAGCAAGACTTGATAAAAAATAAATTTTTAATCGCTGAAAAAAATATAAGCTGTTCCATGCAAATAGGTTGTGTAGATATTACAATTTGTATGAAACAGCTGATTTTTTTTATACTGCTGTCACCTATGGGAAACCATCCCGTAGGTGACAGCAGTATAAAAAAAATATCAGCTGGATTCATTGGACTCCGTGGAGAAGCGAGCTATACGACTTATTAACAACCCACTATTAGCAGAGGCTAAACTCCAAGATCTCGCGCATCGCCGTAGAGTTGCACGTAATACACTTCGGAGAGTGTGCGAAGGAATTACACGAATTAATTCCACCAGCTCCCTTTTACCATCGAGCGACCAGACGTAGAATGGCTTTTCATCTTTGTTTTTTTGTACAGCAAATGACGCAACACTACCAGATGAGAAGCGTTAAGAAGAGTCCATACGCGAAGACAGCTAGTGCAGCTTGAAATACACTGTTCTAGCCGCCTCCACCTTGCCACAAATAGGTGCCTTTTTTATGTTGTGGATATTCCAACCATCCGCACAAAGCATTTATCCAAGTCCTTTCTTATGCGAACTGCCAAGGAGTGGTACTCTCTGTCTGCACATCTGTTTTCCGAAAACTACAATTTTGACCTCTTTAAGGCTTTCGTATCGTAAATATTACCTAAGATGGTAATATTTACGATTATTACTTAAGATCAGGTGATTGTGGTCAAATGTTTGTCTATTAATCGAAATAAATATACTTAAATTTGTAATCTCGAGCTCCTCCAATACGAAGGCACGTTTAAACCGTTGGTCCCGATTGATACTGCAACCGCTTTAACCCACCTTCTCACATTGGGTTAGCGTGGTGTTATGGGCCAAACTCCTGTGTTTCTTCCATATAGGGACTTCCTACACAGAAGGCCTGTGCTCAGTAGACATGGAAATGATTGCTACTATTCATTCAATGAAATGATAATTGTTACAGGCAATTAGTTTTTTCGCAGTGGCCTAATGTAACACTTGCTACTGTATGTTTCTAGTAATGAAGAATGAAATGTTGGATATTTATTTAGTTGTTTAATTTTCAGGCTAAGTATCTACATGTTCTATGTGTTACTTTTTACAACACTATTATTTACGCACTTAGCACAAATAATTTCTCCTCGCTCACTTGCCGTAGGAAGGACTTCGGCTATCACATCGCATTCAACAATAAATTGAAATGTTAATGATCTGCGATTTCAGAGAGTGTGAACTATAGCAGTGCCTGTGAAAAGAAGAAATGAAACTCATTTCATATGATTTTTCTGATGCTATTCATGAAATATTCCATGTCTAGTGGCCCTGGCTATGAAGAAATAAAACAACAAAAAACAAAATTGTATTATGACATTGGTTTCCTTCATAATTAAATCAAATCAACTAGTTTATTGCTCAAACATGTGGTATAATGGCGACCTCTGTGATGTTTTTCAGTATTTTTTTTATATTTTTTGCCGCTCCTATCAGTCAAGGTTTGTGGAAATGATAAGGTAAGATGGATTCTTACAAAACTAACTGTACGAAAAAATAGTGCTCATAGGGTGGCCTAAGCCCCATGCAAAATTTTACTATCTCCTTTATAAACATCCCTATTATTGTTGATAGTTAACGTTCTAATGAATGATAAGAGCTAACTCCTTATTTTTTTTAATATACATTAAATAAATAGAAGATAATATATGCTTAAAACTGGACTTGCTAGGGGAACCGCCTAAAGTGGCGGTAGAGGATGAAAAGATGTTAATTATTTCGCACTAGTATATTTATCAAATCAAAAGATATATAAAATACTAAGTATATTTACATTTATAATTCATTATGATAATATACGCTTTCTACATGCATGTTAGCACCTTGCCGCAATTTTAAATTAAACAGCTTGCTAATTATACTCACTAAAGTACGAAATAAAAGAAAACGACAAGGTTCTATACTAAAAAAATATTAAGATTATTAAGTACCAGAATTACATTTTTAATTGTTAAAAATAATTAGGTATAATCATTATAGGCTCTTATTTCTAAAACCTAATATAAAAACAGGTCTAGTTTTGAGATCAAATTATTCACAATACAAAATTTTTGCTTATGCAAATCATAGTTACGCCTTAATTATTTTTAATTCCTTTAATCAATCGGAAATAACATAATTTCAAGTTGTAGCAACAATTTATAAAGTATAGTTCACTTTGGAAGTAAAATAATGGAGATAAAACACATAGACAATATATTTCATGTCATTCAAAAGTGGAAAGATGGAAGAAAATATTCTTGCCAAGTTACAAAATAAGAACATTCGATCGACAAAAGAAATCGATTAATGTGATTGATTTGATTTAAATAATACATTCCCGTAATTCAATAATTTAGAGAAGTCGCGGTCTAATCAACAGAGGCACTGCTGTTGAAATACATAATAGAATAGATTCGACATTTTGAGGGTAGACGTTAAATACAGATAGGCTAGAAAAAAAATCCTAAGGTTAACCCAAGTCCGCGATAGTTCGGAGCTGTAATCCGGACTGTGAAAGGTTGCGGTTTGAGTTCCCGCCCCAGGACATGATTTTTTTCGAGGATATATTAATTTATCATATCATGTAACAATCCAACTACATGCCCGTATTTTTTATGCATTTCCATATGCGAATGAAGATTGCTACGTCTCAAGAAAGCCTTCCCGCAAATACTGCAGCTGAATCGCCTTTCTCCCTCGTGTTTCACCATATGCATCCTCAGCAGGTAATTATCAAAGAACTTCTCACTACATACGGAGCATGAGACGTTTTTTTCCTTCAAATGCGTCCGTCTAATATGATCCTTCATAAACGAGTTTCGTGTAAACATCTTACCGCATTGTTCACACTTGTGACCTATATTGTGCACTTTTATCAAGTGCTTTTGCTTATGGTACTGAGATTGGAACTTGTCAGGGCATTTAGGGCATTTGTAATCTTTGGCGTTGTGGCATTTCGCTCTGTGCCTCGCTAGACACCACTGGTTTTTATACTTAACTCCGCAAATATTACATTCACAGGAGCCGATGTGTGTGTAGTTGATGTGAACGTTTAAGTTGGCGACGTTTTTGAAACTGCGACCGCAGAAATCACAGATCCTATTATTGTTACTATGCTCAGAATTCATGTGACGGAGGAGAATGCCGAAGTATCGGAATGCGCGGTCCGGGCATAGAGGGCAAGGTATGTTGTCTTTTACTATTTTAAACGGTTCCAAACAGCCTAGAATAGTTTTATCGTAATCAGCCTTATGCTCTGATATTAAGTGGTCTATTAACATATCTAAGGAGTCCATTTTTTGACAGCAACCCTTACAATTTAAGGAAGTTATATCAATTTTTATGGAAATCCTTTCCCCTTTACATTTTCGCATGGATTTTGATTTCAAATCGCACACCGGATGCTCCAAAACTGTATGATTCTTAAGATCATCGAACTCGACAAATTTTTTTGAGCAATAGAAGCAAGAAAACTTTGAGAAGAACTTAAAAGGGACAGCCGTAGACATATTTAGAACGCATTGAATGTTTTGTCTGATTTGTTTAACGTTTTGCTTTCTTTTAGGTTCCGAATCATTATCCATTGGAAAATGCTTGTCCATAGGTTCGTCTGTAGTAACTATGAATTTGACTCTACATTTACTTCTGTGCTGTTTTAAACCCTGCGAAGAGCGACATTGTTTGGCGCAGTACTCGCATTTTAAACTGCCGTCTTCCGGATGCTCTAAAGATATGTGTTTTTGCAGCAACCCTAAGGATACAAAACGCAAATTACAATTTTTACACTTCCTAAAATGCACACTGTTTTGATGCCTGCGCAGTAAATAGAAATTATCAAAGTGTTTGACGCATTGATCGCACGGGTAACCACCATCCTTGTGGTAGCATCTTAAGTGAACGGCCAAGTCTCTTTTCTTATTAAAAGTGACTCCACAATCGTCACATATGAAGCAGTTCTGTGGATGAGATATGTTCACATGGTTGATCAAGTAACCAAAGTAAGAAAACTTCTCATCACAGAATAAACAGCTTAAATCCATTAGCCTGTAAGTCTGAAATGGTATGTTAACAGTTTTATCGTATTCCAAGTTATGTTTCCCGATCAAATGGTCTATAATCTCGTTTAAATCACTGAAAGGCTCGTTGCAGATATCGCAGGATATTTCTGATACATCAACCTTTATCTCGATATGGTTTCCTTTTATTACTCTTAAGGAATAATCTTTTGTGGTACACCAGCCATGCGAAATCGTATGTTTTTTTAACTCCAGGTATTCGGTACAGATTTTAGGGCAGTAGAAACAAAGGAATCTGCCGCGCCATTTGAATGGCAGCACCGTTGTATTGTTGAATAGTATTTTCAAGTTTTTCCTTCTGCGCTCAGAGGCGCATCCTTCGTAAGGCGCCGGCGCATTTTCATCTGAAAAGAAACGGTTCTCGTTGTCAATGTGCGTGTGATTAACATTAACACTAATTTCGGGACTAAGTTTGCAGCTGAAGATTAGTATTTTTTATATGCGAAGACATGTGCCCTCTGAGATTTTTCTTCCAGAGGAATTTCTTCCCGCAAATGTCGCAATGGAAATTCCTTTCACCGACATGTTTTACTGTATGCATTCTCAAAAGGTGCACGTCAAAGAATCTTTCGAAACATACGGAACATTGTACGTTCTTTTCCTTTAAATGTGTTCGGCGAATGTGATTGACCATGAAGGAGTTCTTCGTGAACATTTTCCCGCAGTAAGAGCACTTGTGGCCCGTAGCGTGGACGTTGATCATATGCCGTTGCATCGCGTATTGAGATGTGAATCTCTCCGAGCAGACCTGGCATTTGGCTACTTTACTGCCGTGTGCATTACCCAAGTGATCGCGTAACGCGTGTCTTGTGGTAAAGTCTTTCTCACAAGCATTACATTTGTGACCATTTGGCTTATGCCGCAATGTTATATGCGCTCTTAAGCTGGGATCCGTTCTGAACGACATACCACAATACGAACAAATGTTCCTGTTTTCCGTGTGACTTGTGCTAATATGTTTAAGAAGTGTACTGAAATACCTATAGACTTCAACGCAAAACGGACAAGCGAAGTTATCCCTAATCAATTTGAAAGGTTGCATATTATTATCTACAGACTTATCATATTGAGCTTTGTGCTCAGTTATCAGATGGTTTATCAAGGCATCCAAGTCTTGCATCGGTTCAAAACACATCTTGCAGGAGAGATACGATATATCTATTTTAATTTTAATACCATGCTCCCTATTTCTAAGCCTAAGGCATTTTAGTTTACTATTACAAGATGGGTGTTCCATAACGGTGTGTTCTTTAAGGTCATCGCACTCAATGAAATCTTTTGGACAGTAGAAACAGCGGAATTTGTTCATGAAATATTTGAAAGGCAAAGCTGTCGACATGTTAACAATGCAAGCGATATTGCTTCTTATTTCAGATACAGTAGGTTTTTTGTCGCTATTATCAGGTTCGGGTTCAACTTCGTATATGTCGTTTTTATACTGCTGAACGTTACATTTGCCGGCGTGATTCAAAAGAGCTAACTTTGTGCTGAGTTTTTTCTGACAAAAACCACATTCTAGTACGTCTTTACCAAAATGCGTTTGTTTCATGTGATCCAATTTTTTACTATCAGAGGGGAAAGGTTCAAAACATATGTTGCACATTGATATGTGAGCACGTGCCTTGTGTTTCTGCAAAGCTGCGTTATTGGGAAAATTTAATGAGCACTTTTTACAATTATACTCCTTTCTATGATGTATACGGATATGAGATTCGAGATCTCGCTTCTTGTTGAATTTCCGATCACAATCATGGCACACGAAACAATTTATAGGGTGAGCGTGGTTCATGTGTTTTACGAGTCTGCTAAAATTATTACAGCTATCCTCGCAAAATACGCACTTGAGGTCTAGCAGTCTATATGTGGTTATGGTGATATCTGCGTCTCTGTCGTAAGGCAGCTGATGTTTCGTAGACAAGTGGGTAACAATATCATCGAAGTAGGTAAACCCTTCATTGCACAGTTCGCATGTAATGTCTGATACGTCTATTTTAACTTCGGAATCCCGAGACTTGACCAACTTGATAGCTCTATCTCTGTCGGAGCAAACGCCATGTGATTTTGTGTGCTTTCTAAGCTCCGTATAATCATCAATGTCGTCGCCGCAGTAAAAGCACATAAATTTCCCGCGCCATTTAAAAGGTATCATTGAAGTGTTGTTGAACAAAATTTGCAGATTTCTCCTCCGTTTTCTACTAGCATGTTGACCTTTTGCCGGCCCATTTTCATCTGAAAAGATGAAATTTCATTACTTGTATCATTTCGGTGGGCTTCGAAAGGCTGTTAATGTTATACATTCTCCTTGAGATTGAATATCACATGCTAATAGAAATAAAAAGGAATATCATTAATTAATAAAAAATGAAAAGTGTATTTAATTTACAAACAATTTATTTTAACCTCTACATTACAACCAAAAGAGAATTAAATCGGAATCATTTATTATGTGACTTTAAATGCTCCCGTAAATTCTTCCTCCACAAGAAGGACTTTCCACACGTGTCGCAATTAAACTTCCTTTCGCCTATATGCTTTACCATATGTATATTTAAAAGGCGACGATCAAAAAACCTCCCAAAGCATATCGAACATTCAACATTCTTCTCCATCAAATGCGTTCGCCGAACATGTTGCAACATAAACGAGTTGTTCGTAAACAATTTGCCGCAGTGTGAACATTTGTAGCCTTGCTTGTGTACGTCTATCATATGCTTCCTCATTGTATGAACGGAAATAAACATTTTCAAGCATATCTTGCACTTTGATTTCTTTTTTCCATGAACTTTACTCATGTGACTGTTAAAAAAGTGTCCAGTCTGAAACTCCATAGAGCATTCGTTGCATTTGTAGCCTTCAGGTTTATGTTTGGCAGCCAGATGAACGTTTAAACTAGACATTGTAGTGAACGATTTTCCACAATGCATGCAAATGGTCTCACTCTTTCTATGGTGTTGGCTACTGTGTTTTAGTAGATCCCCAAACGCTTCAAAAGTTTCGTTACATATAAGGCAAGGGAATTCATCATTGATAAGTTTATAGGCAAGAACGTTGAATTTCACAGACTTGTCGTAATTTGTTTTATGTTCTGCTATTATATGATTAACCAAACTGTCAATGTCTTGTAAAGGTTCATAGCAAACTTTGCAATTTAGCGAGGATATATCCAACTTCAGCTGGTAGTTTTTTGGTCTCATCCATTTCAACTCATCTTCGTTGCATGATGGGTGTTTTGATATCGAGTGTTGTTTTAGATCATCGCATTCAACAAATTCTTCTGAGCAGAAAAAGCATCTAAATTTATTCCAGCTGTATCTGAAAGGCATCGCTGTAGAAAAGTTGATTATGTTAATGATATTTGTTTTTATTTGAGCAGAGACTTGCTTTCTGTTGCTAAAATCAATTTCTGGAAACTCTTTTTGCTCAGTTTGACAGTACCTAACGTGATTCAACATACCTAACTTAGTATCAAACGTTTTCTTACAAACACCACACGTCAGTTTTTTCGCGTCGTCATTAAAATGTTCCCGGTGCATGTGCGCTAGCCTTTTTTTATCTGAAGGAAACTTCTCAAAACAGACATTGCAGATGGCAACGTGCGGTCGCAATTTATGTTTAAGATACGTGACTTTAGTTGTAAATGTTAGATTGCATGGTTTACATTTGTATATTTGTTTATGGTAATAATTTAAATGGCTCCGGAGATCTCTTTTTTTACCAAAACTTTGACCACAATCATGGCAAACGAAGCAACTGACGGAATGGGCTTGATTCACATGTTTTACCAGTCTGGTAAATTTTTCAAAAGTTGAATCACACTCTAAGCATTTGAAATCGACTAGCCTGTACATCACCATTTTGATTTCCAATCTCTTGTTGTATGGTAAGTTATGTTTGTCTATCAAATGCGTTATGGTGTCATCGAGGTTTATATGACCTTTTTGGCAGAGTACACAGGATATACCGTCAGAGACATCAAATTTCACTTCAGTGTCATGTCCCTTGATCAGCTTTAGACATCTATCTTTTTCTAATGACGCACTGTGTGATTTAGTGTGCCGCTTCATCTCCTCGTAATTCTCAAGGTCTCTTCCACAGTAAAAGCACATGTATTTCCCGCGCCATTTGAACGGCACCAACGACGTGTTGTTCAATATAATTTGCAGGTTGCTCCTTAAGATCCTATTAGCCTTGTGCCCTTTTGTCGGCTCTTTTTCTTCTGAAAAGAAGAAAAATTGCAACTATAATTCAAGGCATGCTTCGGCATTGACTCGATTTGAACTAATTCTTTGGTGGGTTCACATAATGCAAAAGTATGTGAGCTCTCAAATTATTTTTCCAAATGAAAGCTTTTCCACATATATCACAATAAAATTTTCTGAACGCCACGTGCTTCGCCATATGAACTTTTAATGAGGAATTATTAAAAAATTTCTCGTAGCAAATGGTGCATTCGACATTTTTTATTTTGATATGTGATCTATTCACATGGTTTATTAAATGTGACTTCTTAGTGAGCTGGAGGCCACAATAAGAGCACTTATAGCCTCCTCCGTGGACTTTCATGCGATGTTTCTGCTTTTTATAATGTGAGGAGAAGTTCTCTCCACATTCCGAACATTTAAAAGTTTTGAGACCGTGTATCACAGACTGATGAAACCTTAGTTTTGATGTGGTATGAAACTGTTCGTTGCATACTGTACATTTCTGGAGCCTATGGTACCTCGACATGTGTATTCTATGAATGGATTTATTTAGAAAAGTTCTCCCGCAAATAGCGCATAAGTATTCGCTATTTGAATGTTCATCGTTCATGTGTTTTAGCAACTTAGCAAAATAAAAAAAATGTTTTTCACAAAACGGACATTCATTGCGATCTTTTACTATTTTAAAGGGTAAAAGTGTATCTAGAATTGACCTTTCACATTTCGCATCGTGTGTAGAATTTAGATGATCTAATAAATTTGCTAACGTATTTAAATATAATTGGCAAACAGTGCATTGAAGATTAGATATTTCTAACTTCAATTTGAAATCGGTTCCTCTGACTGAGAGTAAGGACTTTTTAGTAATACAGGCACAATGTTTGAGTTGATTATGCGTACGGATAGTTTCAAAGTCGTCGCTGTCTTCAGGGCAATAAAAACATTTGAATTTATTCATAAAATATTTAAAAGGTATAGCAGTGGACATGTTCAGAATGGAAGCTAAAACTTGTCTTTTACTAAAGCGTTCAGTATCAGATTTCGATGATGTCAGCACATCTTTGGTGGTAATTGATTTTCCCGGCTCATTTATATCTGAAAATAGGAAAGTTGATATTGAATATTTCGCGTTCAAACTAAAATTCGTTTTGTCATTTTAGTCGTTCGTTTTATTTATGAAATAGAACAGACAAGCTCCTGTATTGATATTATTTGATATCTTTATCTATTTACTTAGTATATTTTTTTACGTCAAGGACGTCAACGAATGTCTAAAGGAGCGAAATTTGGCTATAAATAAATCAAAGAAATCACTTGCTGTCAAATAGTCCGAGTCAAATGGACTTTAGTCTATACAAAAGCCTCTTTCATATAGTCGCCCTAAACACGAATAAATTTTTTTTTAAAGTCGTATTTAGGATGACCAGTAGATCTGAAATACGACAACATGTAGGGTTCGGTTTTTCCATATTAAAGACAGCGGACGCGACTGTTTAAATAATATCACTAGATGTAATGTGAATGAATTTAACAAGTATTTCGAGATGGCGGACGCAATTGGTTGAGAATAACGACAATACTTCGTTCTAGTTAGTTTCTGATTTTGATAGCTTGTGCATTTAATAAATCTAAATATATATAACTCAAAGGTGACTGACTGACTAAAATAGTGATCTATCAACGCACAGCCCAAACCACTGGACGAATCGGGCTGAAATTTGGCATAGAGGTAGATGTTATGACGTAGGCATCCGCTAAGAAAGGATTTTGATTAATTCTACCCCCAAGGGGATAAAATAGGAGATGAAAGTTTGTATGGAAAAAGTCAATATTCCACGCGAACGAAGTCGCGGGCACAGCTAGTCTTCTATAATTGTGTTATTAGTTGTACCGATGTAGTAACTCTGTATTTTTAACCCCCAACGAAAAACGAGGGGTGTTATAAATTTGACTTGTCTGTCTGTGTATGAACCGATTTTAATTTGTTTGAAATCTAACGTAACTAGGTATAGGATTATAGCTAAGAACCATTCTTAGCTATAATTTATCAAGATTAGTTCAGGCATTTGATGACTATCAGCTCATTTTCTACACGATAAAAGGGTTTTACACACTTTCACAGATCCGTTGGATTTGAAATTTGGTGTACTGTCACTTTGGTGACATTCCTATTACATACTAACTTTGAACTGATCCTATACTATCAAAAAGTGTTAAGAAACTTACAGCAGATATAGCGTGTTTGGGCTCATAAGAATAGTATCAATGAGATGGTGTCAGATAGATGATTAATGAGGCCGGGGGTTAGTTACTTAAAATTTTCAATTTTTATTATTTTTTATAATAATACGATTCATTTAAACTTCTATGTTTTTTTAATATATTCCTGGTACTCTACTTACACAGACTACTACGAATAGACTAAGTAGAGAAATAAATAAATGTTTGTTTGAATGCCTAGACAAAAGCGGCAATTTACGTCTCGTAATCAAAGATGATATCAAACTGTTAGTTTTTACTCTGCTGTGATCATACTCTTTAATGTAAAGTGTAAGGATCTCTATTATGCCTGGCCATATGAGTACGCAAGCTCTTCTTCCAAAAGAATCTTTCACCGCACATGTCACAGTGGAAATTTTTCTCTCCGCTGTGTTTGACCATGTGTCGTCTGAGAAGAATGTTGTTAAAGAATTTCATGTTACAGATAGAGCATTCCACATTCTTCTCCTTCAAATGAGTCCTCCTAACGTGATCACGCATGAACGAGTTCCTAGTGAACAACTTCCCGCAGTAAGAACACTTGTGTCCTGATTCGTGTGCTTCTATCAAGTGTTTCTGTCTCAAATACTGAGTCGCAAAACTTTCTGGACATTTTGGACATTTGGCTGCCTTCACACCGTGAGCTTTCGCCATGTGCATATACAACCTTGAAGGTATACTGCACTCTGCGTCACATATGTTACATTTAAATCTCCCATCCCTATGATGCCGCCAAATATGCACTCTCAAATTTTGATCCCGACGGAATGTCTGGCCACAATACACACAGATGATATTGTTATTAGTATGTTTCTTATTCATATGCTTTAACAAAGTCCCGAAGAACCTGAAGACTTCACCTGGACAATTTGGACACACCATGTGGTCCTTGATCAGCCTGTACGGCTGTAAGCATGTTGTTATCGATTTATCATAATTAGCTTCGTGCTTCACGATCAAATGGTCTAATAAGTTATCCAAATCGTGCATCGATTCGAAGCAAATCTTGCAAGCGAGGCCCGACACGTCGATTTTAACGCAAGCCACTGACTCCCTGCATTTCCTGATACATTTCTGTTTTATATCACAGACAGGGTGTTCCATAACCGTATGTTCTCTCATAGAATCAGAATCTGTGAAGTCTTTGGAACAATAAAAGCAATTGAATTTATTCTTATAAAAGTTAAATGGAATGGCTGTTGACATATTAATAACTATGACTATGTTTTCTCTTATTTTCTTGACGCTGGGCCTTTTTATGGGCTCATCGTAATCATCCTCCATATCTTCCTCTCTCTTTATGGCTAAATCGAACAAATCGTCTCTTTTACATTTCCTGAGGTGCATTTTAAGTCCCTGTTTCGTATGGAAGTCTTTGAAACAATTGTCACATTGCAGAGATCCATCATCTGGATGTTCTAGTTCCATGTGTTTATGTTTCATGGCAGCTGTTGGGAGCTTTAACTGGCATATGCTGCATCTAGAAAAGTGGCGATTATTCCTATGTTTTCGTAAAATATTGAGGGAACTGAAGTTTTGTGGACAAAGTTCACACTGGTAACCCCCCTCTCTGTGATAATTCTTGTAATGTGAAAATAAATCCCTCTTTTTGTTAAACTTTTGATTACATTTATCACAGATTAGGCAGTTCTTCGGGTGATTTGTGTTTATGTGAGAAACAAGATAGCCGAAATATGAAAATTTCTCTCCGCACACTAAGCAGGCGAGATCTGATAGTCTGAACTCTTCTGTTGCCATATCTACCTCTCTGTCGTATTCTAATTTATGTTTTATGTACAAGTGGCTTATTATTTCATCGAAAGAAGGGAAAGGTTCGTGACAAATCTCGCATGAAATATCTGATATATCAAGTTTTATTTCCATATTTTGACCTCCCTTTAGAACCATCAAAGAATGATCTCTGATCGAACAGTTGCCGTGCGATTTTGTGTGTTTCCTCAAATCAGGATACTCCGTAACATCTTTGCTACAGTAAAAGCACAGATATTTTCCGCGCCATTTAAAAGGTATAATTGTAGTGTTGTTGAACAGTAATTGAAGGTTCCTGCGCCTTCGCATCGACGATGATTCACAGCTCTTGTATTTCCGCAGTTTTACACCTGAAAAGAGATTTTCTCTACTGTAAATGTACCCATTTATGCAAGCAAATCTAACTAAGCACCAAACAATTTAAAAATGAAATTTAAAACGCAAAAAAAAACTAAAAACTTATCGACTGATTAAGTCGATAGGGTACATTTAAAGTTGTCATTGTAAAAGAAAAACCCAACATTTGTATAAAATGTATTTAAATAATATTTACACATCTTAACATTAAATACTAGCAGATTCTGGATGATGTACTTTCATATGTAAACGTAAGTTGCTATTTTGGACGAATCCCTGACTGCATACGGAACATATGAACCTTTTCTCGTTGCTATGGATACGCATGTGGTCTCTGAGCGTCTGCTTTCTAGCATAGGACTTCATACACACATTACACTGAAAAACTCTCTCTCCGAAATGCTTTATCATATGTTTTTGCACATGCGTTTTCGAGAAGAACTTTTGTTCACAAACTGTACAGGAAAAGTTTTTTTCTCTAATATGGACTTCTTTTAAATGCACTTTCATCTTGCTCATTATGTGGAAGACTTTGCCGCAATCAGGGCATTTGAATTCTGGAGATTCCATATTATGGACAGTATTATGATGCCGTTTCCTAATATTGTAGTTAGAAAAGGTCTCGGTGCAAAAGAAACATTTGAGGATCTTCTCTTTGTTGTGAACCTTAGTTTCGTGATTATTCCTCTGCGTTAACGAGTCAAAGCTTTCAGAGCACACGTTGCACTTAAACCCTGAACCATGACTTAAGGAGTGACACCTCAATCTATCTTGACTCAAAAACGATTTTCCACACATCTCGCACACGTAGCTCCCGTAATGCTCGTTCATATGCTGGTTGATTTTGATGAAATATTGAAACTCTTCCTTACATACAGCGCAATGGAAGGTATCCCCGACCAATCTATAGGGTACAACTCCATACCCACATCCTTCCGTGAACGCCAATTTGTGGTCGGCTTTTAAATGGTCAATAAAACTATTTAGATCGCCAAAACTATCGCCGCATTTGCAGTCGAGAGAAGAAACGTCAATTTTTACCTTCTCGTCTCTCCTCAAATATGAGACAGCTGATTTAATATTCGATTTCTTATGGTCTGTTTTAGTATGTTCTCTTAAAGGCTGGAGGTTATTAAAAGGTAGATGACAAAAGAAGCATAAATAATTTTGCCTGTGCCATTTGAATGGGGTAACTGTAGAATTCTCTATTAGCAACATGGCGTTCCTTTTAATAAGGCGATTGCGTTTAGTGGAAGTCATAGACTTACTTGTTGCCTTTACTGACGCCTCAGGGCAGGCCTTACCTAAAAAGTGAAATGAGAATGTAAAAATTGACGTCTTCTTCCATGGAGACAGGTTGTAAAGTGTGAACGTTACAAAGAAACAGATAAGATTTCCATCAAATTAACACATTCTTGTGTATCTGTTACCTACCTATCTGTTCTATTTTAAGTCTTCTACAGATTATGTGAGCGACACGTCCTAAAGCAAACACTAAACCCCGACAGGATGACGGTGAGCTGCTAAGATGTACCACCAGGGTAAGGCAGGTCAATGTCAAAATTTATACGATAAAAGTTTAATGATCGATCTTTACATCCATGGTCACATGGCTAAAATATGCCCCACGGTTTCATATTGTTTTCTGCGGCATGTTTATGACCGGCGGCACTCGGCAATACCGCGCTGGATATGCCATCGGCATAGTGTGTAGCTTCTAATCTGTATCACGGTCTTCCAGCAGTTTTCTGGGTGATTTAATGCACGTCAATTTATAGATTGCTGGTCGTGCCAGAAGAATTGGGTCGTCTAAGGCAAATTAAATGTTTAATGTTAAATTTTTGAGGATTAAGATGTTTAATGCAAGTACAAAATTGATGAAATAATTGAAGCAATGCCTAAAGAAAAACGCAAGCGTTGCTTAATTAGCTTCCTTCCGAGAAATAATTATTCTTGGATATTGTTAAATCTTGCTTCACATGCTACAGAAAATGCCAATGAAAGTGGCAAACCATTTCTATGAACTAATATAGCCGTGTTTCAATTTATTGTCGTATTGACGGCGCTACCCTGTATAACAATGCTTACAAATGGCATCCCTATTTTGGATACAGGAAGAGTAAATAAATGCACTGTGACTTGGTCACGGGCCCACGATGAGATAAGATAAGTGTATTTGAAAATTTTACTAACATGAAACTGGATGTTTCAGTTTCATTTTAGTACAAATTCCAAGTCCATTTTCTTGATTAATATTTTAGAGGAGCTCGGGGGCCTAGTGTTTTGAGCGCTCTGGTTTCGATTACGAAAACAAAGCAACTTTCGCCTTCGCCTACAATCTCTAGCTCCTCCATACTTCAGAACCGCTTTCACCCACCACCCACCCGCATTGGGTGGTGTTATGGCCCAAAGTCCACATGTGTTTCTTCCACAGGGATTTGCCCAGCAGTGGGACGTATATAGTTAGACTGGTGGTGATAGAGCATTTTCCAAAACTCTATTTAAATTGGTTTAAATGAATTTACTGATGCAGTCAATTCTCAGAGGTGACTTACATCTTACCTAATAAAGACAATGAAAATATGTCAAGCACAAAAAGGCCTATGGATATCACAACATAGCGGATTCCGTTTTTTATTAGCTGATGATGTACATCATCTCTGTCGTTATGACACAGTCGAAGAAGGACTTGAAAAAGGAGGCGCTTCAATGTCAACAAATAAAGCTAATATTAACAAAGTCCAAACCTTGATTTTAGAAACTTCATGCTATCATGACGATTTCTATATTTTTTTTTATACAACTAGATGACAAACAAGCTGACGGCCCACCTGGTGGTAAGCGGTTACCGCCGCCTATAGACACCTGCAATAACAAGAACAAGGAGAAAAGCACTTGATATTGCAGGTGCGTTGTCATCCTGAGGCCTAAGATGAAATGCCGTCCATGCCCAGTAATTACACTGGCTACCTTTCCCTTCAATCCAAAACACAGCGAACTGCGATAAGTAATCACTAGTTATTACGTTGATGATTTGCTGGTAAGGTAAAACTATAGGATATTACTAGTTGTTACGTTGATGATTTGCTGGTAAAGGTAGGTACGACTATAGGATATTACTAGTTGTTACGTTCATGATTTGCTGGTAAATGTACGACTATAGGATATTACTAGTTGTTACGTTGATGATTTGCTGGTAAAGGTAGGTACGACTATAGGATATTACTAGTTGTTAGGTTGATGTTTTGCTGGAAAAGGCACGCCTATATGATATTACTAGTTGTTACGTTGATGATTTGCTGGTAAAGATAGGTACGACTATAGGATATTACTAGTTGTTACGTTGATGATTTCCTGGTAAAGGTAGGTACGACTATAGGATATTACTAGTTGTTAGGTTGATGTTTTGCTGGTAAAGGCACGCCTATCTGATATTACTAGTTGTTACGTTGATGATTTGCTGGTAAAGATAGGTACGACTATAGGATATTACTAGTTGTTACGTTGATGTTTTGCTGGTAAAGGCACGCCTATATGATAATACTAGTTGTTACGTTGATGATTTGCTGGTAAAGATAGGTACGACTATAGGATATTACTAGTTGTTACGTTCATGATTTGCTGGTAAATGTACGACTATAGGATATTACTAGTTGTTACGTTCATGATTTGCTTATAAAGGTAATCGATACTTTCTCTACCGCCTATTCGTAATCAAATGTAAGCGAAAATAATGACCAATAGACACTAGTAGAAACGAGGAAACACTGAATGTGGTAAAGAGAATTTATTAATTTCAGAAGTAAAATTCAATTAATGAATATCCCAAACATACAATATCCAAATGAAAATGAAATGCCGTCCATGCCCAGTAATTACACTGGCTACCTTTCCCTTCAATCCAAAACACAGCGAACTGCGATAAGTAATTACTAGTTATTACGTTGATGATTTGCTGGTAAGGTAAAACTATAGGATATTACTAGTTGTTACGTTGATGATTTGCTGGTAAAGGTAGGTACGACTATAGGATATTACTAGTTGTTAGGTTGATGTTTTGCTGGTATAGGCACGCCTATATGATATTACTAGTTGTTACGTTGATGATTTGCTGGTAAAGATAGGTACGACTATAGGATATTACTAGTTGTTACGTTCATGATTTGCTGGTAAATGTATGACTATAGGATATTACTAGTTGTTACGTTGATGATTTGCTGGTAAAGGTAGGTACGACTTGAGGATATTACTAGTTGTTAGGTTGATGTTTTGCTGGTAAAGGCACGCCTATATGATATTACTAGTTGTTACGTTGATGATTTGCTGGTAAAGATAGGTACGACTATAGGATATTACTAGTTGTTACGTTGATGATTTGCTGATAAAGGTAGGTACGACTATAGGATATTACTAGTTGTTAGGTTGATGTTTTGCTGGTAAAGGCACGCCTATATGATAATACTAGTTGTTACGTTGATGATTTACTGGTAAAGATAGGTACGACTATAGGATATTACTAGTTGTTACGTTGATGTTTTGCTGGTAAAGGCACGCCTATATGATAATACTAGTTGTTACGTTGATGATTTGCTGGTAAAGATAGGTACGACTATAGGATATTACTAGTTGTTACGTTCATGATTTGCTGGTAAAGGTAGGTACGACTATAGGATATTACTAGTTGTTAGGTTGATGTTTTGCTGGTAAAGGCATGCCTATATGATATTACTAGTTGTTACGTTGATGATTTACTGGTAAAGATAGGTACGACTATAGGATATTACTAGTTGTTACGTTGATGTTTTGCTGGTAAAGGCACGCCTATATGATAATACTAGTTGTTACGTTGATGATTTGCTGGTAAAGATAGGTACGACTATAGGATATTACTAGTTGTTACGTTCATGATTTGCTGGTAAATGTACGACTATAGGATATTACTAGTTGTCACGTTCATGATTTGCTTATAAAGGTAATCGATACTTTCTCTACCGCCTATTTGTAATCAAATGTAAGCGAAAATAATGATCAATAGACACTAGTAGAAACGAGGAAACACTGAATGTGGTAAAGAGAATTTATTAATTTCAGAAGTAAAATTCAATTAATGAATATCCCAAACATACAATATCAGGCAATAGACTATTAATTTTATTATCAAATCTATCTAACTTCCTGTATAAAAAAAAATATCCCTAATCTGTGACATCACACTACAATCAAAAATATGCTTACGCTTAGTGTACATGGTAATAAAATTCGGAATGTCGCAACAATCTTATTTAGTGGTTTCTATAGCTTCACTCGTTTCGAGCTTTCAAGTTGCTTTAAAACAGATAGTAGAATTCAGAAAACCATCCAACTACATATAATCTATTTAGTCCAGTCTGTCAAGAGTAAACAAAACTCATATCGGCCATACACAGATTTGGTTTATTAACCAATGTTAAAAACCTTTTGATAAACTGGTCTAATACATATTACAAGAAAAAAATATTGATACATAAATTGTTCTTGATAATTTTTCTGTCACTTTTAAGAGAATAAAAAAAACTTCAACTACATTTAGAAATTGAGCCAAATTCCGTAAGAAATACAATTATCAGAGAGATCCGCTAACTTCAATCGCGTAGTCACGAGTCATTTCACACTTGACTACTACATTATAGTCCATTGCTGGCCATAGGCCGCTCTAGAGGCACAAATTGGGATGTTGCCTAAGTTTGAATATGGCGCTATTTTTTTATAAAATAGGAAAATATGCGCTCCTGTTACCCATAAAAACAATTCAATCATAAAAGATATGGAATATTTTTGAAGTTATACTGTTTAGAATTTTTTTTATTTATTTTCCAAAATTTATCAAAAATGTTGATGGTATTAATTAGATCGCTTACGTCAATTAAAACAACTATTATTATGACCACTTTGAATAAAAACATATATATTACATAGTTATTATTGATTTTGTCAATATGCCCATACATTTTGTAGTAAAAAGAAACATATGACGTCATCTGTTCTGTAGATTTTCTATGGAGCGTTTTTGGACGATGCGCCGCTACACATCAAACATACCACTCTATCTCTGAAACTATTGATCTCAAAAATACTATTTCTTTTGCAATATTTCTTCATGAGCTATAAACTTTTTATTTAAAAAATAAAAAAAAAGTTGTCAACTACCCTATTATGAAGCGTACGGCCCCCCCAGATGGTAAGCGGTCGCCGTGGCCTATACATAGACGCTCGTAGCACCTTGGGCACTACTCACGCATTGCCCACCGGACAAAAATAAAGAGAAAAGTAATTTTACATTTTCAATCTTTGCTATCGTTTTCTTGCAGAAGTAACAAATCACGTGCACTTTTAATGACTCTTATTGCTAAGATGATAAGGCACACGAGACGTCAAAAATGTATACATCTTTTGCTGATTAGCATTACTTAGGGTCATTTAAATCCCAGTTTGGCCCATATGTCATTTGTGGTTGCTATATATTTTGTCTAAAAAGGCCTTCACTGACAACTTGATGTTTCCTAAATGCTTATTCCATTTAAAAAGGGCTTCATCAACACATTGGATCATAGCACTTTATACTTTCGTGGTAATTAACATTTGAATTACAGTTATATTTGGGATATTTACCATGTAATTTCTTTGTTGCGAGTTCCCGATATTTCGGCGCAGTTGCATGCGCCATGATCACGGGTAGACTGCTGAAGCTGCGGGTAGAAGTAAAGTCGTAACAAGGAAATTACATGGTAAATATCCCGGATATAACTATAATTCATACATTGGATCATGTTGCCAATGTTCCGTCCATATAAAAAGCCTTTACTAACAACATTGTATCCTGATACTTTCATACTCCGTTCATATAAAAGGTTTTCCTAACATTGAATAATTTTTCTTCCTCATGTCGCCTATATGTACCATCAGGCAAAAAGGCCTATGTCCAGCAGTGGAACTAATATTTTTTTTCTATAACAAGTCAGAGATATTGTAAACACGTTAAATAGTAACAGAATAATTACCAAGATTAATTGACTTTGAAAGTGCCGTGTTATGTCATTGTTATTTAGTTAACTTTTTAATATTTCAATTTGTTCTTCAAAAGAATACGAGGTAAAAAAAACAGTGTAATATCTTATTCCATAATTTTATATATTTTGATGCCATATATTTTTATTTACTAATAACTAAATAACAACATTTGAAAAAACACCATTAAACCAGTATTGTTTAAAATTTGAAAAAACACCATTACTAATACAGGTTTAGTTAGTTAGAATATATTTTTAATCATTTACAAAATGGTTCTTAATAAATACTTTTCAAATTGATAACCTTCTTTGAATTTTTCAAGTCGGTTCACAAGCTGTCATTTCAAGATTTTTTCATGAGATTAAATACTGTCACTAACAATCTCTTATTGGGCCAGGACAGTGGTGTTATGGCCCAAAATCCTCGTGCATTTCTCTTGGGCAAAGCTGTGATAAGTTAACAATGACTCAATTTGAAGCTAACACATGAACTAATCAATGCAACCCCCTCCACGTCACGAAAGTAATTAAATTTAAATAGGTACTTTCCAGAAACCATAAAAAATTAAGCTCCGACTCAAAAAAAATGTTTTGTGAAGTCAGTTTTACTTTCTTAATTTTTGATTTTAACATTATTATAAATGTTTGAAAAATTACTTAGTAATTAAAATATAATAAAACTAGAAAATCTTCACGTCCTGCGGCAGGAATCGAACCCGCGACCTTTCGCAATCCGGGCGACTGCTCTGACCACTGAGCCACCCAGGACTTGGGATATCCCTGTGAAATTCTTCTAGTCTATCTGTATTTGCGTTTATGAGCTAACGTCCACCCTACAATGTCGAAATATTCTATTTCAACATCCGAAACGAGTATTTTTACAAATACCGACGATTCGGTTAAGTTGGGGCAGTGCTTTCAAATTATTTATATTTACTTACTTTTATTATATTTTAATTACTTAGTAATTTTTCAAACATTTATAATAATGTTAAAATCAAAAATTAAGAATATTTGAAAGCACTGCCCCAACTTAACCGAATCGTCGGTATTTGTAAAAATACTCGTTTCGGATGTTGAAATAGAATATTTCGACATTGTAGGGTGGACGTTAGCTCATAAACGCAAATAAAGATAGACTAGAAGAATTTCACAGAGATATCCCAAGTCCTGGGTGGCTCAGTGGTCAGAGCAGTCGCCCGGATTGCGAAAGGTCGCGGGTTCGATTCCTGCCTCAGGACGTGAAATTTTTCTAGTTTTATTATATTTTAATTACTAAGTAATTTTTCAAACATTTATAATAATATTAAAATCAAAAATTAAGAATATTTGAAAGCACTGCCCCAACTTAACCGAATCGTCGGTATTTGTAAAAATACTCGTTTCGGATGTTGAAATAGAATATTTTGACATTGTAGGGTGGACGTAAGCTCAGTTTTACTTGTTGTTTTTTTTAAAAAAAATTTTTAGTTATTACTTTCTAAGTTCAAAGCTAGATGGGTGACCGTCAGCTTATAGTGTCCTACTATCGTATTGTTCCACTAAAAAGTCAAAGGATAGCAAACATCCGCAATTACGCATACATAGACGACTTACTTACTAATTTCAGTTATTTTTTATTTGAAAACAAAACTACCGCATCGAACAAAAAAACACGTAAATGGGATCAGGAATCTAGGCGTAATCTGTGTCATACATAGAAAAAAACATACCAACCGAATTAAAAAACCTCCTCGTTTTTGAAGTGGATTAAAAATAACTGATATCGACGCAACACAGCACTTTCAAAGACTACAATAGGTATTGCAAACTTACCTTTGACAACAGTTTTATTCTTGGCCTTCGATTCCACCTTCACTTTCTTTTTCTCCGGTTTGACAACTGTGTTCTTCTTTGGACGACCACGCTTGTTTCTCACGGGGAGAGGGTCTGCTGTCACTTCTGACCCTGTTGGGTCTGAGTCTTCCGGTTTGGGCATATCATCTTCTGAAATTAATTTATTAGATAGATAACACTCACACACTTGGCTTGTGATCACTATACTAACCTAGCCAACTTTAAAAATGTAATTGATCATCAGAAATAATAATTGGTCAGCAAAATACTGACAAATTAACAATTTGTAGACCAATAAAATATTCATGTCAGGACTCTTATTAGCGCTTCACATCAGGTGGTGTTGAGTCATTTGCTGTGCTTTGTTTTTAAGAAAACATAATGATGTGTCTAAAATGGCAATAAAAATGTTTGCAAATACAACAATAATGACTTGGAAAATACATAACAGGTCAGGTACCCTGCTTATGAACTAGTCACAAAATAAACACAATTGTCACATATTATTTAAGATTCATGGGACTCTGTCCCATGAATAGGGTTCAAATATTAAGCATACTAGCATACTAAATCAAGAGTCAATGGATAAATATTTGGGATGTTGCCTAAGTTTGAATTTGGCGCTATTTTTCACAAATTCACAAAATATATGCTACTATTACCCATAAAAACAATTCAAACTTAAAAGATATGGAGTATTGTTGAAGTTGTACTGTTTTGAAAATTTAAAAATGGTCATATTTTTTTTCAAAATTTATCAAAAATGTTAATGATAATAAATTGCTGACATCAATTAATACAACTATTATTTTGACAACTATTAATAAAAACATATATAATACATAGTTATTATCAATTTCGTCAGAATGCCCATACATTTCTTAGTATTAAGGGACCATGTGACGTCACTTGTTCCGTAGATTTTCTATGGAGCGTTTTTGGACAATGCACGTATGATTGATATGTTGCGGTGCATCGTCCAAAAATGCCCCATAGAAAATCTACGGAACAGGTGACGTCATATGATTGAATGAATTATCTTGCATGTTGCAGTGATCGTGAAGATGTTACAAACTTAGACAAATAATTTTTTATTTTAAAAAGGCATTTCTGTTGTGGTTGATAAAATAAAATTCAAATAAGATTCTGTGACTATATGTAAGCCATAACACCCTCAACATTTTCACCTCTATACATACCATCAATAAAGTCCATTTCATCTTCCAGATATTCCACTTCAGCGACATTGGCTATCACCTCCTCTACAGACTCAGACTTCATTTGAGGCTGATATGGTTCTATTTGTATGACTGCAATAAAATAAGTCATTTTACCGAGGCTAAAAATTCAGAGATGCATTAAGAAATGGAGAATTTTCACTACTTTAAGACAAGATAGCCTATCTAAAACTTATATTTTCTCAGTATATTATGTGGTGCCACCAATACAACAATAAATAAAAAATGAGCAATATTAGTTCATACAAATGTTTTGCAACTATCAAATACAATTTATTCAGACAACAATAAAACATAAGCTGCACTATTTCTTAGAAATGTCATGAAATTATCAAATAAATTATGTATTTAAAAGTCACAAAACATTTCTATGAACTAATATAGCCCATGTTTTAAGTTATTGTTGTCATCAGCCTGGATGTTTAGTTTCACATCCCATGCACTATGATGTTACATGTGTGAGAATAATAATACGATTATCAAATCTACAGCTGATTACAATAGCAAAGTCTTTTTTTAGTATTAGGCAGTGATATGGAGAATATGGACCCCTTTTTATTAACTCCTTCCTTTCTTTTTTACTAAGATAAACAATTTTGTTGAGTTGAGGCTGAAATTCCAGTCAACCAATGTAGTAACATAATATAATAACATAAATAAAACAGATTTTTTACCTTTACACTTGAATTCCCTTCGGCCCACCATGTCCACAAACTTCTTCTCTGAATCCAGTACTTGCTTCTTGAAGTAGCAGGCATCTCGAAGCCGGGTAATGCATACTTCACATATGAGCCGGTTGGGTCCGTTTGGGCCCTCATTGTGTTGTGATATCTAAAATAATGATAAGTATCTAGGAATCACCAATGAAGTGTTGTTACTACCCATATTATTTTTTTTGAGACAGGAGATGTTTCATATCTGGCCAGGTATATGTACACTGTTACAAAAAATCAGGAAAAATCTCCTGAATCCAGGAAAAATACTAATAATTTGTTTCATGCGTAGGTAGTTTGTTTAAACATAATTTGAACATGTTTATTTACGTCGTCCCAAGAAGCTCTTTTGAATCGGCAAAAATCTCTGTCTGTCTGTCACATATGAATTTACACCGATTCCAAAAGTTGAACTACCAAGAAGATACCAGCAACAAACCAAACTCGTGTAGTCACTCATTTCAATTATTAAGTTACAATTTTTACAGTTACATGTAATAATATTTAGCAGTGCAGTGTCGCACAGAGTATAAAAAATAGGTATAATAACATACCAAGAAGGTACCTAATGTAATTGTTTCAGTATACAAAAAGTGGTATGTATGTGCAATCATACCAAAATGTGACGAATTATTCATATTTAACTATTGTGTAAATGCATTCTACACTATTAATTTTATTTTATCGATTGATACGAGCGACGAGATTGATAGCTAGCTAGGTAGGTAGGTTGGCTAGCTATACATAAACCACCTTAGGTCATATTGCATCTACAATTTAAAACGAGCACAAATTCAACCGGTTGAATGAAAATTTAGTGAACAAAGAATTACTTACACTGATATCGAAACACTCTAACAGCATCTCAGCATAAATTTCATTTTCATTCATCCAAGAATACTCTGTACCCATGTCTTTGTAACATCCTTCGGAGAGACAGCACCGGCAGAGACCCGGGCTCTCCTTGACCACAATATCATCGAATTCCATTTTATCAAAGTTATTTAACCATTTCCAAGGGGAGACAAAACATATTTGACACAAATAATACACAAAATTGTAGTAGCGTTGGTTCTGGTGCTACAAGAAAAGCGCCATTTTGTTGATTTTGATTTTGTGTTGTGTATTTCAGAGGTCTTTAGTCTATGGTGATAAATAACGTGATATTTCCGAACAGCTCCGAGTGACCAAATGATTGCGCTGAATGCTGCGCGGATGTGCTGCCCCCTATTGACGAGTAGCAAGGACTTTTGCTGTTTGTGCTATTTATTAGCGTTATCTTGAGTGAGTAAGTAAAAGGTGTCTAAATGTTTATAGGCGTCTTTAGGCAGTTTTCCACCAGAGCGGCGAGACGAGGCGGAGCGAGACGAAAATTGAAATCGCACTGACCCTTTTCCACTAAAAATTGCCCGCGCGAGCTCGTGCGAGATGTTTTCCACCAGAGTGGCGAGGAAAGAATTGAAATCACACAATAAACCTATCGCGATAAGCGTGTTTTTGTTGCATAGTTAATTTATACTCTATATAGGAAGCAATACGGTTCATTTTTACACAAACAAATATTTCTCGCACTTCCTCGTCAATCCTGACTATTTTCACCAAAGATGCGCGAGGCGAGGATTGAAAATTTGCCATACAAATTTTAAATCTCGTCTCGCCTCGTCTCGTCTCGCCCCTCTGGTGGAAAACCACCTTTAGCCAAGGATCAGTGATCAGTGGCAAGGATGGATGACAGAAGTGTATAGGGTATTCAGCTTCAATAGATTTATAGGTCTATAAAATAAATACAGATGGCGCTGAGACGCTGTTGCCCTATTTAGGCTACGGTCCGAATACCGCTAAAAGTGACTGTCAACGATATTAGCGCGCTCAAAATGCGTCCCGAAACGCATTTGAGCGCGCTAATATCGCTGACAGTTACTTTTAGCGGTAATCGGACCGCAGCCTTAGGGGTCGAGATAGGTGTCTATTTCCTATATTCTAAAGTACTCTGTGGTAGATACTCTCTAATCTGTGCATTTAACATTAATCTGTGGTTCAGTTCAGAGTCGTCTCTGTTTTTATTTACAATAGGAAAATAGATTTATTTATAGCAGAGTTTTATCAAGTGAACGTTTTAAAAATGCAAACGGAAGATTTATGCCGTTGTTGCCTTTCTCAAGGAGCATTGAAAGATATCAATACGTCATATATTTTCTTCAATAGGACAGAAGTGTATTCTGAAATGCTCCACGATTGCTTCAACATTTTTGTAAGTATTTTTTATTACACTTTACATTCATTTTCTGCAAATTTTATACAATATGAATATTTACGTTACTTTATTCAGTACATTTTTACTAGATAAGTCACGTAGTAATTCAAGATTTTATTAGTTCCGAACTAAAAAATCGTAATTTTTTTACTTCATATATTTTAATATAGGTTTAGGTAAACTTGCAGTGCCAGACCAATAGGTATTGTATGTACAGTGCATGAATCATAAAAAGAATTAAGAATTACGAGTTGTCAAAAGTGATCACTTTTGGTGTTGAGTTGCTGTACTAATTATTCATTTTATGTGTAATGTTTTTTTAATAAGGAAAAATCTATTGCCTTCTGTTCACAAATGTAATGGTAGGCTTTCCTTGTTTTGAGAAAAACAGCCAAAATTACTCAGAAAAATATGGTAGGTCCATACTTGCATACAAATAAAAAATGTGTCTAAAACTAAACTAAAACTATTATAATATTCTCTCAACAGTTACACTCATTCAACTCTGACAAGATCTGCGATATTTGTATCAAAACGCTAAGGAGCTCTTTAGAATTCAAACAGCAAGTACTAAAGTGTGAGCAGGAGTTTCTAAAAAAAATAGAAAACATCGATGAACATGGTAATGAAACTAACAATTTAGAAGTGTTTACATCACACTGATTTTCACACAAATTCGAAGCCGAAAATATGGCGTAATCATCAAATAAGACTTGTCATGCGTTTGGCTAGTCTAAATACTTATCATATTATTTTCGACTTCATAAAAAAGTAATTATTCTTAATATTTGATTTTGACATTATTATAAATGTTTGAAAAATTACTTAGTAATCAAAATGTAAAACTAGAAAAATTTCATATCCTGAGGTGGGAATCGAAGCCGCGACCTTTTGCTATCCGGGCGAGTGCTCTAACCAACTGAGCCACCCAGGACTTGGCATATCCCTGTGAAATTCTTCTAGTCTATCTGTATTTCGGTTTATGAGCTATCGTCTACCCTACAATATGGAAATGTTCTATTTCAACATCCGAAACAAGTATTTTTACAAATACCTAAGATTTGGTTAAGTTGTGGCATTGCTGGGTATTGGTTTGTAAAATTCTTGTAGTTTAGATATATTTATAAGTAAATAAATTTACAAACATTTATGATAATGTTAAAATGAAAATTAAGAATATTTGAAAGCAGGGTCCCGGTTGTTCCTGCAACCGCATTAACCCACCAACCCGCATTGGACCAATGTGGTGGTGTTATGGCCCAAACTCCTCATGTGTTTCTTCCATGTGAGAAGGCCTGTGCCCAGCAGTGGGTCATATATAGGCTGGTGATGATGATGAACGAATGATAATGTGTTATCAACTCAAGCATTATTGTATAATTGTTTGTTATTGTAATGAATTTCAAAAAATAGCAGCATATATAATAATAATAATAATAATAACCCGCGTGGAATTGGAAAATACCTCAGAAATGAGAGAAAAAAAATAGAAGTAAACATAATAATAATAATAACTATACACTCACACCTATTACCTAGCCCAAAGTAAGCATCATTAAGAGCTTGTGTTATGGATACTAGATAACGGAGAAATAATGATAATAGTATGTACCTATATAAATATACTAAGTAAACATATAAACATCCATGACTCGTAAACAAATGTTTATACTCATCATACAAACATTTGTTCCTACCGGAATTCGAACCCGGGACCTCTTGACCGAGTAGCCTGGGGTACAGACCACTTGGCCAGGCGGTCGTCGATAATTATAGTTCATTGTATGGTTTGTCCAGCTAGTTTTTTAATGACAAACAAGCTGACGGCCCACCTGGTGGTAAGCGGTTACTGCCGCCTATAGGCATCTGCAATAAAAGGAAAAATCACTTGATATTGCAAGCGCGTTGTCATCCTGGCGCCTAAGATGAAATGCCGTCCATGCCCAGTAATTACACTGGCTACCTTTCCCTTCAATCCGAAACACAGCGAACTGTTTCACGGCTGAAATAAGAAAGGCGGTGGTACCTACCCAGACGACCCTACATACTTACCACCTAGTAGATAGTAACAAACAGAAAGATTTTTGTAGGTTAACATCATTTTATTTTTATCGTTTATAGTGATTTTATTATCCGACCAACAGTCCATAGTTGGTCTGCTCCCCCACTAAATCCTCAGTGACGTCATCACGGACGGCTGACCGGATTATTTTTTATACTGCTAGATGACAAACAAGCTGACGGTCCACCTGGTGGTAAGCGGTACCACCTAGTAAATTTATTATTACTTTATTATTATTATTATATTACAGAGGAAAAGCCTTTGATGATAAAAACGGAACCAGTACCAATCATTGATGATGATTCCGATGACAACTTCTTAGCTGACACAGGTATGCAGACATTTCTATAAAATAACATAACATTGGCTGCATTATTTCATAGAAACGTTATGAAATTATCAAAGGAATAAATTGTATTTGAAAATTGCAAAACATTTCTATGAACTAATTTAGCCCGTGTTTTAATACCTACATACATAACAATATATTTGGTGTATGTAGGTATATTTATAGTATTTTGATATTGAAGGATTATAATTAAATGCACTGGTGTCACTTCTGATTGGACATTATAGCTCACACCCATGACGGGTTGACTGGAAGAGATCTCTTATAGAGATAAGTCCTCCCTTGCATACTACTGTATACATTTATTATGTTTTTATGTTTGGTGTAATAAAGAGTTTAATTTATTGTCTTATTGTGGGATCACCGCCCTGTATAGAAATATAAAGTAATGGTAATATTATATGGCTTACAAAAATCAATTCGCATTTATGTCAGAGATCCATGCCATAAAAACACAATTTATTTTGCATTTTTTGCGCGCTAAAATCTAGCCGCCATTTTACATGTCTTAGTGACGTCGTTAGCATAGTAAACAATAATGATGCACTTTGATTTATGATATCAATTACAGTGGATAATACATCAGTAAGGATTATTAAAAAGGAACCGGAGCTCGCAGTAAAGAAGAATGCACAACGAGAGAGCAGACCCAGGAACGGAACAAAGAAAACGGCAACGAAACGGTCTGAAAAATGGCGGACGGAGAAGATCCAATCCCTAGTCAAAAAGCTCGCAAATACAATGAGTGAGTATATTTCACCTTCAACATGCGATCGCGTACTCTACGGTTTCAGAGAAACTCTCCCCCGGACGCTCAGGTTGTGGAATGAGCTCCCCTGCAGAGGTTTTCTCGAATGAGTACAGCATGGGTTTCTTTTTAAAGGCGTGAAAAGGTTTTACAGGGTCGGCAACGCGCAAGTGATACCCCTGGTGTTGCAAGCGACCATAGGCTACGGTAACCGCTTACCATCAGGTGGGTCGGATGCTTTATTGCCACCTTAGTAAAAAAAACAATATAATCTCTACTTATACATCCCGAGAGCGAGAAGCTCGGTATCGTAGTGGTTTGAGAGCTCAGCCCCATTATTCTCAACGGATTTGATTCGAAAAGTCACATGCCGTCTCGCTTTGACGCATCGCGATAAAAAGTAACAGGTATAGAGTTTCCGAAATTCGAATCTTTTCCGACAGTTGTGAATAAGGAGGCAGGTCTCGATTACGGAAACAGCCACTTTCGCCATGGTCAAACCCATTTGCAATCTCGAGCTCCTCCGTGCTTCGGAAGGCACTTAAGCCGTTATAACCGCTATTAAAACTCCAACCCGCATCGAGCCAGCGCGGTGCTGTTATAGCTCAAACTCCTCATATGTTTCTCCAATGCAGAAAGACATCTGCCCAGCAAAGTGGCACCCTCTGAAAATAGTGCACGTAAAACGCTGGACGCATTTGACGTCCGTATATCGTATACACTTTAAAAAACTTGCAGTTGCGTCCTTTCTTTTTACTTCTCGATCTTTTCGTTACGATTAAATAATAAGAAGTTGCGGGCGAATTTGACGAGAAGTGTGGCGCTGCTACAGCGTGAATATATACAGTTGTAGACCTCAATTCTTTGACGACGTAGCCGCGTTTCCGACGTCCTCGTTATTGCGACGTTTACTTTAATTTGTTTGTAATAAAACAATATTTAGTGTCGCTAAACCAGTTACTTGTCATGTACGCGTTGCGCTCGGTTGACCGTAAGACCGTAACTGAATTAAACAAGTAAAAAAATAGTGCATTTGTTACGAAGCAGGATTACCAGAGGACTCCGTTGACGACGCATTTTGATATCAGTCGAAAAACTCGTTTGACCAAAGGTAAGTTGACCTTCTACTACTGTTTACTTAATATCTAAGCAAGTAAGTGATACATATATGTGTGTGTCTCCGTGTATTTTTCATATTTTAGCAGATAATTTAAGTACAGTATACCTTTTTCTGCCAATGTGTAGGTATAAGAAGAGGATAGCAAGTACTTTTGGAACTGTAAAAATTAGTTTAATAAAATGTAATTTTAAAATTGTGGGTATAGTTCAAACGATCCTGCATACTCCTTCTTCTAATGTAGCCTTGAAACTATGTAGCCTAGTCAATATTGTCAGTAAATATTACCATAAACACGATGGGATTGACATGTTGGAAAGCAAAAATCCCTTAAATTAATAAAGAAATACTTTTTAGGCTCACTGCACAAATACGGTTTCCAGATACTCGATTCTCTAACGTCAGCAGCCTTGAGTTCGTGGCAGTGATCTGTGATACCTTTTGGCGTTAGTATGACAACCGTTAGTGACACTAGCGTTCCGACAAGAGCGCGGCGTGAGCCGGATATAAAAAGTTGTTTATTTTTATATCTCTATGTAAAATCAAATATCGAATGGAGTCATTGCCATATCTACACTTTAAATACAAGAAAAATGAAATCAAAAAATATCGGTTGTACTCCATGTCGTACCTCTAAACCAGAGACGAACATACACAACCGGGAGATCGACGTAGAGTTTAGTAAATACGCTTACTTGCAGCGCTGTGCTCAAACGTCAAAATCAATGGCGGATAGTCGCCTTGCTCGTCGTCAAGCTCGCTGTTGAATATTTCTGTTAGTGAATTACTTAGCTGGCCAGCAAATCACACCTATGCATACAAAATGTGTGCCAGCAATGCCACGGTTTTATTAATCTGATTTTCTGATCAAGAAACCGTATTTGTACGTCATGCTATAGATGCTTCACGCTTATTTAAGTAGGCGTGCAGGGAGGTGGTTCATAAACCCTATATTTATTCAATGCGGTCGAAAATTGAACGCACCCTTCTAAATGTGACGTAATTTGACAGCTTCATACTAAAGAGATTATAACTATTGAGATAACGAGCTGAACTACACATAATAAGCGTGTGATAGAATCTCGCACATAGACATATTTTTAGCTAAAATTGCGCACACGTCTATTCACCGCTTTGTATATATTGTTACAGCACTTGTACATATATTATTAAAGTGGTCAAATATTTTGAAATAATAGTTTTTTTTACCTACCCATTTAATAACCCAAACAAAGCATCGTTTTTTTATACATATAATAGATAACAGATACATGTTCAAAATAAAAAAATATTTAGTAACATTTCTTCAACTCCTCACCTGATAAATAATATTAGTGGAAAATCGAAAGAGATTTTCAAGCATAGATAATTTTCACTAGGCCTGATTATGAATACTCACTCTAAATCAAAATTTAAGTACAGTATATCTCTTTCTCGCAATATGTAACAGGAAAAAGATAGCAAGAGTCGTTTAGAGCTGTCAGCTAAATTTAGCTAGATTTCAAAGAAACCATAGACAATTTTAGAAGCACGGAGGTGCTTTCTAAACACTACATTTTATCATGTTCAATTAGTTTGAAAATTGATCGCACGTTTATTAATGTCAAATTATATGTCAGCCATCCTTTTCGTATTCATATTCAGAGAAAGAGAAGCACTGAACTTACATTTAAACTTAGCATGTTTGTTTCAGTATAAAGAGCTAGTGCTCTTTATATATTTAGGGTTTGCTCTCTTCTAAGATTAACTTACGCTATATTTTCTTTATTTAAGGTCGAACTCAGGAAAAGCAAAGTGGAAAATCGATCAGAAGATGCAAACAAGACAGTTCTACTGTTCCACGAATAGACTTTGAAACGACTGATAACCTCGATTCTTTGTCACCAATTGAAATGACTCATTCAGTTGAAACCAGCTTTGACCATACTTACGCACCATATGACTGTGATGACTTAAAAAATTCTTCAGATGTCACAAATACATCAGATCCTTCTGAAAACAGTCCTCCTAATAGGACAAGTGAAAGTGGTACTCTTTTGAACCCAAGAATAAATAAGACACCTTATTTAAATCCATCTGTTAATGACATGCCAGATTCTAGAACGCAAAGCTTTTGTAAGACAACTGAAATACATTTGAACGACTTATACGAGTCTCCTTCAGTTGAATCTGCTAACTATTCGGACAATTTAAACACGCTTAATCCTGTAAATGAAATTTTAGACGGTACTGCTTACATTTCGAATATAACAGATTTTTACGAGCGTTCCCCAAAATCAGTAGCATCTGCTCCTATTACAGATAACCCTGTTTGTATCGCAAATAGAAATGATACTGCCTATCTTCCACCAAAAATAGTAGAGTCTTTTACTTTGAAATCCATTAATCATCGTGATCCTGAAAACCTTGCTTGCAAATCAAATGCTGACCTTGCTGATCCGATAGAAAAAGATAAATGTGCTACTATCATGCGCAGCATTATCAATTTTGATCCTAAAAACGAAGTCTCAAATGACCCTAATTACAACACAAACACTGAAGCGTGTCGGCCAGAAACACATGACATTCCCACCTCGAATAATACAGTTCTTGATACTGTTTCCGCAAAAATCCCTACTGACACTTTAAATACAGCTGATACGCATTTTCGATACTCAAAGACACTGCGCTTTGATAGTGAGACTGACTTCAGTGAAATATCTAACGACCAAGACTATGTACCATCATCTTCTGATGCATCTTCATCAGATGAGGAACACAATCTGTTTATGGACAGTGAATGTTTGGATGAAATACTTAAGGTTGGTATATAAAATAAATAATGGTTCGTACAGCTTGCAGATGATGAATGGACCTATAATTAATTGCAACCCAATCAACCATATTCAAAATTTGCGTAAAATAAGCAATAACATATTATTATTTTAGATTGCTTCAAGCCAATGCGATAACTTAAGCACGGTTGAAAAAGGAAAGGTTTGTCGAAAAGATGTGATATCAGGTGAAGATTCGGATGGTGAAGACGAAACAGAAGATGAAAACATAGGAGCTGAAAATATAACTTTGCTAGTTAATAAAACGTCGGAAAATTCTTTGAAAGCTAAACGTGTTAAAGAAAGAGATTTCTGTTTCTACTGTAAAACTTTGATTTTAAATTTTTCACGACACATGATTCGGAATCACTCGGCCAAGCCCGAAGTTAGATTAGCATTATCGCACCCAAAAAATAGCGTTGAACGTAAAAAATCATTTTCAGATTTAAGAAAAAAAGGTAATTACATTTGTAATTCAAAAACTGCGTTTAAACCCATGAAGAAGTGTAGGCTTTCTGATAAAAGTGATTATTTGGCTTGCTCTAAATGTTGTGGATTTTATGCTAAAAAACAGCTGTGGAAACATGTAAAAAAATGTGATACTGCCGCGACAAACATTGCACAGGTTAAAGCACAAAACTTTCTATCACGCCGTGTAAACATAGATAAAGTTACTATGTATTCACTGTGTTTTGATTTAAAACTATTTATCGATTATCTTTGTAAGGTATCACGACAATCATCCGATGTTTTAACACAGAGTAAAGATAAGACGAATATTGAAGCTTTTAACAAGTTGGTTGAGTGCTCGTATTGTCGCGTGCATCTTCTTAATAGACGCCGGGACTGTGAACTATTGCGGATAAGACTAAGTGATTACAATGATCACGATAGCGTTAGCGATAAATATGGGGAATTCAAACAAGTTTTTTCCTTGTCAGAAAAAGTATTAGCGGAGAAATCAAAAATAATTGCGATCCGTGGTGAAATAGAAAGAATGCCAGTTTTACTTACTAATAAAATTCAAGACGACATTCAAGTAATTTTATCAGTAAGGCATATGTATATTCAAAGTCGCAGTAATTTATTATTTGCAAAATCAGGTGGACGAACTATTTGCGGTTACAAAATAATGGAAAAGTATGCAAAAGCGTGCGGAGCGAAAAATTATCGATCTCTTATAGCTACGCGCCTTCAAAGACATATAGCCACAATGACACAACTGTTGTCTATGACGGAATCGGAGCGCGAACAACTTCTCTATATTATGGATCTCAAATTGAGTTTACAAGAAGTCGATTATCGGTATAGTGATGTGAATCTTGCAGCAAAATTTTCTATTTCGATGGAAGGTGGAAAAGCCGACAAATATCTAAGAAAAGCCTTAGATAAAACAGAATTGCGAGAAATTGCAGAAGACGATGTAAAAGATCGCGAAGTGGTTGAATCGGAGATTGAACAAGAAGATCCTACTCCAATTGTTAATGATATAAATATGATCAAACCAGCTCCTTCCAAAGAAGTATTATCTAATGAAAACTCTGAGAAAAAGAAGAGAACACTTGTACCTTGGACAAGTGAACAAAAGAATGTTGTGACCAACTTTTTCAAAGAACATATAAAACATAACAAGCCCCCAAAACGTGCAGAATGCGACGAATTAAAATGTCGCTATCCAACACTTCTTCACAATAAAGATTGGCTTAAAATAAAAGTTTATGTTCAAAATACATATACTAAAAAGTATAAATAGGTTTTTGGTGCCAATTCTGTTGTAATCGGAAACAATAATAATCTATGAGCTCCCTGCTAAGATTTTCTCGAACGAGTACAGCATGGTAACCGCTTATTGTCAGGTGGGCCCTATGCTTGATTGCCACCTTTGTGGTATAAAAAAAATCTGTTTCATTGTGATTCAGAAGGAACGGAAAGCCTGATTTTACATTTATTTTGCCCAAGTCGAAAGTTACTGTACAAGCGACAACTTATTAACTGTGTTAATCGTACTACGAAAATAGCTATTAGTACTACGGTCATAAGGTCATGCTGTTGTTTTTTTTAAATTACTAAGAAGTAGAAATTATAATGTTTATTGTTCCTTTATTTTTGTGATATTCAACGATATTATCGTGAATAGTTTGTAATAAGACTACGCTTAATGTGTGGCCGTCTGTATTTTAATTTGGATCATGTTATTGTTTTTAATATATCTTATATTATGATGTTTAATGTTCTTGTATTTTTGTAATAATCAACATTATTTTTTAGGGTTAGGTTTGTTGAAATTAAAGTATTCTATCGAAGTATTGTCTATATTCACCAGCACTACACATTTGAAATAAAACCTCCTTACCGGATTTAACTGTCTTTTATTAATTTATTAACTCAAAGTCAAAACTTTAATTAGATAAAGCCACGGGCCCGTTTATGCACCGCCCGATGATCAGAAACCTTGAGCTCCGTATGCGTGGATCGGACCACTCAAAATATAACTCAAAGTGACGGTAGTTAACTTATGAACTTTCAAAGACAACTGACATCTTCAGTCTTCTCGTGACCACGATCGCTGTAAAGTTATCGAAACGTCGGGTGTATAATAATAATGAAATATCTAATTAAACGCGAATTAAATCCGGTAGTGTTTTTTATTTCATAACCTCAAAAAAGGCGTGAAAAGGTTTTTACTGGGTCGCCAACGCAAGTGATACCCCTGGTGTTGCAAGCGTCCATAGGCTACGGTAACCGCTTAGAGCGCCTTCACATTAGCGTTTGTCCAGCGTAGGCGTTCGATGAGTTCGTAGGTGTGTTCTACCGGTTGTATAACGGAGTGTGTTCTGAGGAATTATTTGACATGATGCCCACGGCCTCTTTCTACCATCGCACCGCTCGCCATCGGCAGGGAATTCATCCTCACACGTTGGAACTAAAATGGTCTCGTACTGTGCGGTTTCAGAGAAACTTTCTCCCGCGTACGCTCAGGTTGTGGAATGACCTCCCTGCAGAGGTTTTCTCGAACGAGTACAGCATGGGGATCTTCAAAAAGGGTTTGAAAAAGTTTTTACAGGGTCGGCAACGCGCAAGTGATACCCCTGGTGTTGCAAGCGTCCATAGGCTACGGTAACCGCTTACCATCAGGTGGGCCGTATGCTTGATTGACACCTTAGTGGTATAAAAAAAAAAAATGAACGTATGCGCAGCGCAGACGCCGCGACAACGTAACGCACGCGTCGCGTTGTCGCAGTGATCGTCAATGAGACGATCGATGATGATGAGACGTCACACAATTTCGTTTACGTAAAGAAACGCCGCGCATGCGTCGCGCACCTGCGACGCTGGCGCTGCGTACTCATGTGCCCCAGCAGAGACGTCGCGAGCGCGACAACGCGTCGCGTGCATTACGTTGTCGCGGCGTCTGCGCTGCGCATACGTTCATCGATCGAACGCCTACACTGGACAAACGCTAATGTGAAGGCGTTCTGGTGGGTCGGATGCTTGATTGCCACCTTAGTGGTATAATTTATTTTTTATTAAACTACAGTATACATCCCCATTGTAAAGATTTTACTTAGGTTTTTTTTAAATAGTTTTATCACCAAATTTTGAGTATTGATATACATGTTAAAGCTACGTACTCTGTATTTTTTACCGACTTCAAAAAAAGAGGAGGTTCTCAATTCGACTGAATATTTTTTTATGTTTGTTATCTTCAACTGGGTGAACCGATATTGTTGATTCTATTTTTATTTGAAAGCCGGTGCTTCCCCTGTGGTCTCATTTTAATTTGGTCCGGTTTTGACAATGGCATCCATGAGAAAACTGTCTTAAATTTAAAGGATTAAGTATGTGCCAGAAAACAAAAACTGAATACCGATTTGTTTCTGACTTCAGAAAAATTTTGTTTGGTGTTCCACAGGGTTCCATCTTGGGAAATTTACTTTTTTTGCTCTACATAAATGACCTACCCAAATGTCAGAAACACCCAATGATTTTATTCGCTGATGACAGTACCATAGTGATAAAATGCAGTAATATAGTGACATATGAAAAAGAAGTAAATGACACAATCGAATCTATAATTAAATGGCTTAATGATAACAATCTAGTAATAAATTTAAAGAAAACCAAAATCATGCATTTTCGACAAAAAACAAAACCAGTTGACATAAAAGCAAATTATATGGGAACGGATATTGAACCAGTAAATGTGACAAAATTTTTAGGTATATATATAGATTGTGGATTAAATTGGAAACATCATACCGAACAACTTTGCCAAAAAATTAACAGCTTTGCTTACGCGTGGAAACAAATAAAACGTATATCTAGCATAGAAACAGCTCGTATAGCATATTATGGTTTTGTAGACTCAGTACTACGTTATGGTGTTATTTTCTGGGGGAATTCTTCAAACAAAGAAATAGTATTTAAGTCCCAAAAACGATGCATTAGAGCTATAACTGGCATACAAACTATTGACTCTTGTAGAGAGCACTTTAAGTCGTTAAATATCTTGTCACTTCCTTGTTTGTACATGCTACAATTAGGTATATTTGTAAAAATTAATCCCCATCTGTATACTGTGGCAGCAACAATACACAAAAGAAACTTTAGAAAGAAATTAAAACTATACTTGCCGTCATCACAAACTGCATTATACCAAAAAAGTGCTCTTGCAATGGCTATTAAAGTGTATAATAGATTACCGGACTCTTTAAAGCAGCTTCCCCTGCATTTAAGAAACACCTCTCACGTTTGTTACTAGACAAGGTTTACTACTCGGTTGCTGAATTCATGAATGATAAATATGTAGTTACTGATTTATGATTATGACCATTTCTATTAATGCCAATTTATTATATTTTTTTCTAATTGACCAATGTATTATTATTAATTGATATCCTATTTGTTCTAAGAATTATGAATTGCGAATTAAATTATTTGTTATTAACATAATATTTGTAGGCCGCAAAGGCAGGACATAGTCATGGTAATTATATTGTAATTTATAACAGCTATTTTGTACCTATGTGCCACAAATAAATTTTTCTAATCTATTCTATTCTGTGCGCGACAAATGGACTAATAACTCAGTATCACGCCAACCGATTTCGATGATCCTTACCGAAACGATACGATAGTAGAAAACAATATTATGCTGACGGTCACCCATCTAGTTTTGACCTTAGAAAGTTATCACTCAAAAAATTATTACCTATTTCAAAATAATAAAAAGGATAAAATAATTAAATTTAAGTAGGTACTTATCCCCTAGAAACATATTTTTTGGAGTTGGTGCTAAGTTGTTTCCAGAAACAATAGAAAGTGAATCACCGACTTCAAAACCACCGATTTTTTTTTATATACAACTAAATGACAAACAAGCTGATGGTAAGGATGGTTAGCGGTTACCGCCGCCTATAGACACCTGCAATAACATGGGAAAATCACTTGATATTGCAGGTCCGTTGTCATCCTGAGGCCTAAGATAAAATGCCGTCCATGCCCAGTAATTACACTGGCTACCTTTCCCTTCAATCCGAAACACGGCGAACTGATTCACGGCTGAAATAAGAAAGGCGGTGGTACCTACCCAGACGACTCTACATACGGGCCTACCACCTAGTAAAGTTTTAGTATTTTTTTATCAGAAACCATCCTTATATCTGTAGCTATACCTAAGTATGTCGCAGCCTTACCGTATTAATAATGCCGTAGGCATCCCATTCTGACTATACAGCCTGAATTTTTCAAGTGGTCGTGGATGGCCAAATCCGAAACTATGAGAAGTCTCGGGCCCGGTTTCAATGAAAACTAAAACTGCATCATGGGATATTTTTATTCAATTTTCCTAGCCAGAAATCGAATCCCTGTAATTTTTTTAAAAAAAATACCCTTTATTATTACACCATTCAATAGTGTCGCTGATGAGGAACAAATTCTGGGAAGTGATAACATGCGGCAAACATAAGGAAAGAGCGGATTTTTAACAAAATACTTTTTTATTTTTCTTAAGTTACACACCAAATAAACCTTAACTTATTAATTGTTCAACATGGCACTTCAGGCGTAGACTAGTCATTTCACAATAGAACGCGAGGCGATTCGCCAGCTGGCCGATAGCCTCGCGCTGCGTCGGCGCATACCGGGCGGTTAGGCGGCGGATGTGACGGTAATCCTTATTTAGACCTGTCCAATGAAACATTTTAAACTAAATATTGTTTATTATAATCATTGGACCTGTCCAAAAAATCTTTCTGACAATAATTTCCATGATAAGCGTATTCCCAGATGGGTAACACCATGTACCGAATCAAAAGCTAATATTCTATGCGTTCATATGTACATACGGCCTACAATTATTGTCGGTAGAAACCACACAGTAAGTAAAAAAGTATACCTAATTTTGATCAGAATTAGGTGCTAAAAATTTTTTAAACTTGCAACTTGTCTAATCGTTTCATAAGAATGTAATCTGTGCGTATTCGTCTATATCCTGTGCGACTGCTAATTCTACATAGTCGAGCATTGTTCGGCAATTTATTGTTTCCACGCGCGACAATGTGTCGGCCACTATATTCTTATTACCTACTATATGACTTATCGTATCTCCATAGTTAATTCACATATTAATGGTGACGACAATAAATGCTATTAGATCATGGGCTATATTAGTTCATAGAAATGTTTTGCAACTTGAAAGTACATTTTATTTGTGTCTATGCTTCTCTTTGTTTGACCTATGTACGAGAGGCCGCAGTCACAAGTCACAATCTAACTTGTATATGCCTGGATCTTGTAAGGGATCTACACTTGACAGGTGGTAGGAATTGGTTAATCTTCTTCGGCGGCTTGAAATAAGTTTAAATTGAAGCACTCTTCAACATGTTGCCAATCTTGTCAGTGATACCTTTCTCATATGGTAGTACAGCAGGTTGACGTTCGACTGTGACAGGTTTCGCTCGGCTTCTATGACTCTGGCGTGGTATTTGCAGTTTGTTGTCCCGCAATATATTTATTCTTGAGATGCTGAAGCACAGCTGTCAGGTGTTGGTTGTCGGTAAATTAGTTTTATTTTAAGAAAGAAAGAAAGAAAGAAAGAAAATATTTATTTAGTGACACACTATCACACACTATTGTTTACTTTACAATAGAAATCTTAAGACTAAAGTAATAGCTGTGACACTAAAAGGACAGCCACTCAGCATATGTCGGTTGTCACAGACATCCGACGCTGGTCTTCCGTGGTCGCCTAAATTTTTGTTTTGAGAGCACTACTACGCTGTGGTAAAACTACTAAGTTCCGACTCCTTCGGCAAATTAAGTCTAAAATTGTACGTTTTCAACAATAAATTTTCATACAATTATAGGAAACATTACACACACACAGACAGTACATACACGCACAATACCTACGCATGACAGTTGAGCAAGCTAATCAAGCACAAGCACTATTATAATCTTTACCTACCTAATACCTATCTACCTACTATCCAAGTCCCTGTTGTACACCTAATAGATAACTTCTAAACTTATTTCTAAAAATGTTTACATTGGTACATTTCCTTAATGGAGGAGGTATATTATTCCAACACTTTGTGGCGGAGTACCTAAAGCTGCCACGAAATGCAGCCGTGTTGTGTGTTGGACATGCAAGGCGAGATGCAATCCTTATTTTGCGATGTGAGAATGACAATTTATCAAATAAATACGATGGAGACTGTGTCTTTATAATGCCAAAAAGGAGACATGCGAAATGAAGGGAACGTCTAGACTTCATATTCAGTAGACCACCTTTGTTTAGATAAGGAGTTACGTGGGCTCTACGGGGAACGTGAAAACAATATCGGGCACAGGCGTTCTGGACTCGCTGTATGAGTTTCTTTGTGTAATCAAAAAGACATTCGCCAATTACAACGTCGGCATAATTAAGTTTGGATAATACTAACGCCTCGCAAAGTTTGACTCTAATGTCAACGTCCAAATAATTGCGAACTTGGTATAACACTTTAAGCCGGTAAAAACATCCCTTAACAGTCTCAACAACGTGATTATGAAATCTTAGGCGGTCGTCTATGAGAACACCTAGGCTTCGAGCCTCAGCCACCCGCTCGATAACCGTACTTCCGATTTTGACTACGGGATTAAGCATGTTAATTTTAGCTAACTGTGCCACTGAGCCTAATATAATAAATTTTGATTTATGGGGGTTCAAAACTAAGCCATTTGTAAGTGCCCAAATATTAATGCAATTTAGATCTTCATTTAATACAGATATAGCTCTAACAGTATCCTGAGCTCTAAAAGATAAGTATAACTGTAAATCATCAGCATAAATATGATGATTACAATTTTTGATGACATCAGTCATGTTTGCACTGTATATATTAAAAAGAATGGGGCCCAGGATAGACCCTTGTGGTACACCTTGGTGTAAAGATATAGATTCTGAAGTAGACTTAACTCCAGTTTCATCACATATTACTACATGTTGTGAGCGGCCACTAAGGTAACTAGAAAACCATTTTAAAGTTAAACTGTCAAATCCATAATAAGATAATTTAGATAAAAGGAGGCTATGGTTGATAGTGTCGAACGCACGAGAAAAATCAAGAAGAACTAATACCGATCCCTCTCCCACATCTTGTTTTACAAGAACATCATCAATAATATCTAATAACGCCGTCGCAGTGCTACGGCCGGTGCGAAATCCAGATTGCTTTATTGGTAAAATATTAGTGGAGTTCAAATACTCTGTCAGTTGCTGGGAGACTACTTTTTCTAATATCTTAGACATGTACGGAAGAATACTGATGGGTCTGAGGTCTTTTAAAAGGGAAGGGTTATTTATTTTAGGAATAGGATTAACGCGGGCTTCTTTCCATGCATCCGGGAAGACACCACTTGTGATAGATTTATTAATTATTGATGTTATAATATTAAGTGTCCGCGGTAACGTCATCAGTATCATTTCCCGTGTAACACCATCCACGCCTTCAGCGTTACTACTAATATTCATGATTATATTAGCAATAGTGATTTCGTTTACTGTTTCGAGCCTAAAAATTTTAGAACTAAAACGATGGTATTCAAAGAAAGTAAGGTCCGAAATGGAGACAACATTACTACCCGGCACATCTACGAAATGATTATTTATGATATCAGGATCCCAAATCCCAAGAGGCAAGGGGATTCTTTTATTTTTAAAATCGACAATATTACCCTTAATATTTTTCCAGAGTAATTTTGAGTTCATAGAATTTTTATTAATGTAATGATCAAAATATGCTACCTTTTCGGCATATATTGCCTTGTTTACAATAGATTTTAAATCTTTGTAGTAATTAATATCACAATCTAATCCCGTTGACCGGCTTTTCAAGTGGGCTTCATCCCTCAATTTCATCATACATTTGAGAGTAGACGTTATCCACGGATAACTACGCTGTTTAATGCGTATTTTCTTAATAGGTGCGTAAATATTAAACAGGTGCACTACATAAGAATTAAATGATGATAACGCCTCATTTACGTTTTCACTTATCAATAGTTCCCATTTTATGGCATTGACATGTTCATTAAACTCATCCAGACATATATTCTTAATAGGCCTGTAAGTAATCCACATCGGAGGCATTTTGATCTTATTAATATGTAAGTTGCAAGAAATAAAGGCATGATTACTTAAATCAGGTATGTAATTGACTGAAACGTTATATATTTTAGTTGTGCTGCAAATCAAATCTATCAAAGTCTCCGAACGATCAGTAAAGTGGGTCGGTTGTGTAACATATTGAGTTAAATTTGAATATTTTAGGAATGTAGACAGTTTTTTTGCGCAAGGACTATCAATGGCAAGCATATTTACGTTAAAGTCCCCCATTAGCACCACATGATCAAATCTGGAGAATGAGCTCACAGCCTCAGTTACAGCCTCAATAAATATATCGACATTTAACCAGGGCGGCCGGTATGCAGTTCCGATAGCAAATCTAAAATTATTTAGTGAGATACTCAACCACATTTGTTCCACATTTGTTGAATTTGGGGGCTTAATCTGTCTCACTGGAATACCATTACGTATATAAAAACCAACCCCCCCACCACGAGTACGTATACTAGACTGCCGCGGAATATGACGAAGTTTGTAGCCGGCCGGCGCTGGCGCACGACCTTCTTCTCCTAACTTTAACCAGGTCTCGTTTATAGCCATTATATCGACTGAATACGTCTCCAAGGCGACAATAAATTCCTCATGTTTCGTACCCAAAGAGCCAGGATTCAACAATCCAAGTGTTAAAAGTTTTTTCTTATTAAATCGAAAAACAAATGCGTAAGAAATTAAGACAACTTTATAATTACGAAGATACAACATAAAAACCGCATGATGACGTCCATTAACAAAAGTACATTGGAAATTGAAATAAAAACCAGTATAAGGGTAGCCATTGAATTTAGAAACAGGTTTTACATTAATAATTAGGGTTTGCTTGTACATATGAATACATAGATTGAACATATCTACACTTCCCCAACATACTCTGTCACAATAAAAAGTCATGTTATTACATGGGAGTACTATGTTTGTATGGTATAATTTAAGATACAAGAAAGGGAGCCTATAACAAAACCACATAAAGTAATAATACGATAACAGCGCAGTAGTGCCCCTAACATACAAAAGTATATAAGTATATTTTTTAACATTAATAACACAAATAATGAATTTAAAATATAAAAATCTGTTTATCCTAATAACGTTACAAACAAAATAAAATGTTGCTAAAACACTTAATACTGAAAATTTTAAATTAAATTGAAATTTAATACTTAAGTAAGTAGTTATAGCCATCATATAATTAAAAACAAATGAAAACATATTATCATTGTATGTACTATAGACTAGGGTAAAAAAATAAACGTTACACATCTGAGTTTTTATTAGCATCACCCCGAACAGGTTCAATTCCAAAAACCCCAGCAAAGTCAGTCTCGCAGCGAAGGCGGTGACGCGCCTTGCCAGTTTCCTGGCGTGCAAAAATTTTGCCTTCTCGAGTCCATACATATTTCCATCCAAGGCGGCCGGCAGCCTCTCTAGCCTTTTTGAACAGCTGTCGGTTATGGTATGTGAGCCGCTCGTTGATGTACACTGGGCGTGAGGAAGGCGAGGCCGATGCGCCAGGCACAGTAATGTCGTCAACAGCGATGCGACGCCGCACGCGCGCGGCGCGCAGCAGCGCGTCCCGCGGACCGCGCCGCGCCAGCCGCACCGCGATGGGCCGGGATGGAACTCCAGCTGCATCGGATGCTGGCCTTGGTGCCCCCACACGGTGTGCACTTACTATATCACGCTCATCGAGCTCTACACCCAGTTTTTTAGCGATTGTGAGAATCACGTGAGTACTGTTTTCGCTGCCGCTCTCGGGAAAGTTCGCTATTTCTATATCATTTACTAAGAATTCTTGATTTCTTTCTTCAATCTCGAGCTTAAGATTTGCAACCATATCCTTCAAGTCAGACACCAAATAATTGTCCGGCTCACTAGTAGGTTTTGTCTCCAATTGTTTAACCCTGCCCTCTAAGGCTTCCAAGCGTGAGTTTTGTGACGTAATAGCAGTAGTCAGATCCGATATAACTGAACGGAACATGCTCATCTCTGTTCGCATAGCCTTCATCTCTTCCCAAAACTTTTTGAAGTCCACTACTGAGTCAACCACTATTTTGTTAATCGACTCATTATTATCTTCAACATGCTCTGTACTGGTATCAGAAAGTTCAGCAGGCGTTGTTTTAATTCTGTGTGTGACATTACATGCTTCGTCAGGCGACATAGCGGAGCGAATAGGAGTATTGAGGTTACCACTTTTAGGTTTTTTGTTTGTACATACAGGGCATTTCCAGCTATCACGACGTTTCTTATCTAGTTTGTAAAATGAATAAAATCTTTGTGTGCTCATGTTTATACAGTCAAGATCATATATATCCTTACATAGTGTACATTGCATAAACTCACCCTTAGGTGGTGGCTTCCTACACCCAGCGCAATTATCAGCATTAGCAGAAAGCAAATTCGACATTTTTAGTAGATAGCAGACAGTGTAATATTTTAAAGTAATTAATAATATTGTAAGTATTTAGATACAATACAGTTCAATACAGATTAGACGCCCTCTGTGATAGTTCAACCAAATCATCCAATGCCGATGTCAAAGTAATTTAGTAATTAATTTATGTATAAGTAGCTTAGCCGAGCAGTGAGTTCTAGCATTCGCGAAGAGATGGCGCCGTTGTAGCAGTGGCAGTAAGGAATGTCCGTGTTCAATATTGTAATTTATTTTAGGTTATTTTATGACAAGTCAATTAAGTTTTTATGTAAACACTCACTTTACGCCCACTGAGTTGCTGTAAAACAACGCACAGTATTTCTCATTTGCAATCTGTTTTTACACTTTAACAACACAATACCGTTCAAGCAGATTTGCGTTTTATCAATTATCAACAAAACACGAAGAAATCTCCTCCAAACAAAGAAATACAGAACTGATTTCAATTGCACATCACCATTGTATACTTAGTTACACTTTTAGAAACTAATTCTGCAACTTAGTTCGAAAAATAAATAAAAAACAAATAAAAACTCCTAGCAACAACCAGCCCGCATAGTAGCGCTCGCAAAAAAAAATTTTAAATGTGTACTGATTGCGAAAATATACGACAATGGGCCTAATTCTGAAGACACACTCTAAGTCTAATTTTAAGTACAGTATATCTCTTTCTCGCAATATGAAAAAGATAGCAAGAATTCGTTAGGAGCTTTCAACTAACTTTAAACTGATTTCAAAGGAACCATGGCGTTTTATCACAACACGGACGAGTATTTACTTAGTAAGTTACTTGTATCTTACGGTACGTAAGTACATCCCTTACTTACTTACATTGTGAGTGTTACTAGCTCAAATACAGATAAACTATAAGAACTCTATAGGGTTATCCCAACTCCTTAATAATAATAATAATATTTATACACTCACACCTATTATCTAGCCCAAAGTAAGCATCAATAAGAGCTTGTGTTATGGATACTAGATACCGGAGAAATAATGATAATAATATGTATATAAATATTAGAAATATACTAAATAAACAAATAAACATCCATGACTCGTAAACAAATGCTCGTACTCATCATACAAACATTTGTTCCTACCGGGATTCGAACCCGGGACCTCTTGACCGAGTAGCCTGGGGTACAGACCACTCGGCCAGCCGGTCGTCCTTGGTAGCTCAGATGGTTAAAGCGGTGTAAGGTCGAGGTTTCGGACCCCGCCCAAAGACATTTTCTTCTGGTTTAGATCATCTCCAGCTTATATACAGCCCACTGCTGGGCACAGGCCTAGGAGAAACACATGATGAGGAGTTTGGGCCATAATACCACCACGCTGGCCCAATGCGGGTTGGTGGGTTGAAGCAGCTGCAGAACAACGGGACCAACAGCTTAACGTGCACGACGAAGCAGAGCTCGAGATTACTAATTTTTGTTGACCCATCCCGGGATCGACCATTGCGAAAGTTGCTTTGTTTTCGTAATCGAAACCACTACGCCACCGAGCTCCTAGTTTAGATATTTATAGGACATGAAAGAAATTAAAGGAAATGGACGCACAAAGTTTGTGCAGTCATTTCACTTTGGAAGGCTATGTTCGCCGACATTTTTTTTTAATACAACTAGAATCCGAAACAGCGAACTGTTCCACGGCTGAAATAAGAAAGGCGGTGGTACCTACCCAGACGACCCTACATACGGGCCTACCACCTACTAAAAAACTACCATCATTGAGATATAAAGCATGGAGAGGACGCCACGTATTACCATTGTTCCTTTCACGTGTGGCTATCGCGCTACACGTTACTCGCTTGCTAGCGTTGCTAGAACGAAACGCGTACACACGACACCACATCTAGTGCAACAGTTGCACTACGAAAGCCGCCTCTATTACGAACGCAGTAAGGCCGGTCTCAAGGTCAAACTGTTACGCTTTATGTACTGTCGACTGTACCACGACGCGCTTACAACATTTTGCACGTGAAAAAAGTACAAAACTACTTGAGATTAAAAACTTAACTTAAACCTTCTCTGCCTCTTAAACCGCCTCTGTGGTCTTGTGTTTGAGACCACTGCCTCTAATCTAGAGGTCCACGATTCGATTCCCGTGGGGGCAGAAATCTGCTCGGTTTGTTGGTGGTTTTTTAGGTCTTTTCTAAGTCCGCCTGGCTAGCTACCACCATCTTTACCTAAGTCTGCCGCCATAACAATAATGTTACAGCATTGTTGTGTTTCGGCAGTTGGAGGTAAGATAGCCAGTTCCTCTGTGGTTGAGGGATCCGGGCTTAGCTCGCTTCCATCGTCGTCCTTATCTTCACTTACCATCAGGTAAGATGACGGTCAAGAGTTACCCCGTTAAGATAAAAAAATAATTGTAAAATAAAGTATTTTCTTGTTATTTCAGATGATACAGCGGCCGATATTAAAGTGGACAATTCGAATGACTATTTCCTAAGTGAACAAGGTAAACTATTAATTATTTATTAGTAATATGATTTCGAATAGGTTAGAGTGTTTAGACTGTCCATAAATCATTGCTCTATAGTTCATGTGCTGACTAACTAACAAATTATTAAATATTGGAAAGATTTAAGATGTGATTTATTGTTTATTTTGATTGTGATATAAAAACTTTATCTTGTGTTTTAATTTATTATTTAATTTAATTAAATAATATTCCGATTTCATTTGATTTATTTTAATTTTATTGCATTACACTTTATGCACTTTATTGGATGTTATTTTCACATATTAATTTTTTTTTATTATTATGGTGTTGAAATAAATGACTTCTATTCTATTCTTTGAACTATTCTATTCTATAAACAAGATTAGTAGACTATACGGCACAGACAGAAAAACAAATATATGTAGAAACCGACTTCCATTCAGAAGATTAGAAAAGTAAAAAAAAAATGCCATTGCCCAAAGCTGGGCAATGTTCCTCAATGACATAAAATTCAATTAGATTAACATATTTTTAGTTTAATTAGGTACATAAATAGGATAGTTGACTATTTTTTTCATTTCATTTAGAACTCATGATGAAATATTGCAAAAGAAATAGTAGTTATGTCTTAGATATCTAAGACATAACTACTATTTCTTAAAAATGCGTTGACTTATGTAGCGGGATACTGTGAAACTATTGATCATATGATCAATAGTTTCACAGATACAGTGGTATGTTTGATGTGTTGCATCCTTGCATCGACCAAAAACGCTCCATAGAAAATATATGGAACAGGTGACGTCACATGTTACTACGAAATGTATAAGGCATAGGTATTGACAAAATTGATAATACGTTTTTACTCAAAGTTGTCATAATAATAATAGTTGTTTTAATTGATGTCAGCAATCTAATGCCATTCATTTGTTGGGTTTAACAAATTTTTGAAGAAATATTACGGTTTTTATAAATTTTGTTAACCATACAACTTGAAAACATTCAATAACTACAAATACAGATAGAATACGATGAAAAAATATATGCTCCAGGCGGGAATCGGACCCGCGTCTTCTGACTTCCGGCCAGTAGTAGAGTAGGCGTTAAACGCATCAAAAACATTAAAATGTGATTAAAATAGCTTTTCTCACCTTAACTGGAAGTTTAAAAATACTTGTAAAAGTATTCTTTCGGATCACTAGAGGTTATAACTTCAATTAAGTGGTGAGGTAAACGTTGCTATAAACGTTAGAAAAGGAAATAAAGCGGTGAAGAAATCAGCAGGTTATGCCTAGTGTTGTATGATGAGTACGAGCATTTCTTCATGAGTCATGAATGTTTATTTAGTATACTTCTAATATTTATGTACATATTATCATTATTTCTCCGTTATCTAGTATCCATAACACAAGCTCTTAATGATGCTTACTTTAGGCTAGATAATAGGTGTGAGTGTATGAATATTATGATTATTATTTATTTATTTATTATTAATGCAAGGTTTTTGCATAATGTCAAAATCGACAGCTAACTCCCGCACTGATACCCAGCAACGAACGTGAATCCCACCGTAAAAAGGTCTCGGTTCCGACCAAGTTCTCGGTCGAATCTTAATAGATAATATCTGAGTAAAATGAAATGAAAAAAAAAAAACATTTATTGCTTATCAAATACAAAAAATGAAAAGCAAACAGCGGGAACTTTGAAAACAAAACAAAAGCACTAAATAACCAAATGGTCACTACTCAGCGTATGCTGCGACCTGGAGGGTCACAGCCCTGGTCTTCCATAGCTTAATGAAATCTTTTCTGATTAAAAAAAAAGAATGCTTCTGATATAAAAAATCTTGTTGGCACAACATTTTACCACTGGAGTCCAACTTCCCTAACAAAGTGGGCATTCTCCTTTCTATCTAATGCAAAGGTATCTTTTGAGTCGGTGCTTCACTTTTCTCCAGTTCTTATTTTTAATATTTTTTTTGCCTAAATACTATTATTACTAAGACTCCGCTGTCCGTCCGTCTGTCACCAGGCTGTTTCTCATGAACCGTGATAGTTAGACAGTTGAAATTTTCACAGATGATGTATTTTTGTTGCCGCTTTAACAACAAATACTAATAAACAGAATAAATAAATACTTAAGGGGGCTCCCATACAACAAAGTGATTTTTTTGCTTCTTTTTGCTCGATATTGATGGCAACAGGTAGACGTTTGTTTATAGATAATGGTACGGAACCTTCGTTAGCGAGTCCGACTCGCACTTGGCCGGTTCTTTTCTGTTCGGTTCTGATTGGATGGAAAACATTAAAGTTCAAGTTTTCTTCCTTACAGATAGCTACGACCCCCCAAAGAAGCAATTGCCTAAGAAGACTAAACCACCTAGAAAAATCGGCATTACGAAAGAATCACTGTTCCCTGATGGAAAAATAGACATTGTATGGACTTCCCGTGTCAGCTCTGAGAAGTTTAGACACAAAGAGAATCTCAAAACCATACTCAAGTACTCAAATGCAACACCTTTTGCAAACAAGACGCTATTGGGATTTATATGTAAATATTGTGATGCCACGTACCCAGATCCCAAAGACTTAAGGACACACACAGAGAAAGATCACAGCAAGGAGCGCTTGCAATTCAAACCTAACTTCGATTTGTCAGAGAACAGTATAAAGTTAGACGTAGCAGAGTTAAAATGCACTTTATGTGAAGAAAAAATGGAAAACCTGCAAATCCTCAAAGATCACCTCGTGAAAATTCACGACAAAACAATTTTCAGCGTTAAAAAGGACTTCCTTTTGCAGTTCAAATTGAAAAAGGGGGAGGTGTACGACTGCGCTATGTGCACCTCTACATACGAGACTTTCAAAATGTTGAAACAGCACATGAACAAGCATTATTGTAATTATAATTGTAGCAAATGCGACGCGTCGTTCGCGATCAATCGTTCGCTGAGCACACACAGCACCACCCATCTGGAAGGCAGCTTCAAATGTGGACATTGCGAGAAAATCTTTTCAAGCAGACCCAAGAGGATTTACCATGAGAAACGGAAGCATCTGGGTGCAAAACATGTTAGCAATTGTCCGTACTGCGATAAGGAGTTCCACAGTTACTACCAAAGAAACCAGCATTTAGTAAAAGTGCATAATAACGAAGCGCAGTATAAATGCAATGTTTGTAACAAAACTTTCCTCATCAAGTCCTTGCTGACAATCCATATTAAGAAGAATCATCTGATGGAACGCAATTGCCAGTGTACGGAGTGCGGTTTCAGGTTTTTCAGTAAGAAAGGGCTCAAAGCTCACATGGTGACGCATTCAGGCGAAAAGAATTATTCCTGCGAAGTCTGCCTGAAGAAATATGCAAGGAAGTATACCTTGCGGGAACATATGAGGATCCACAATAATGACAGAAGGTTTAAATGTGATGTGTGTGGCTTATCGTTTGTGCAGAAGTGTAGTTTAAAAAGTCATTTGCTATCGAACCACGGTATAAGCATGGCTGCAGGTGATATTCCTATGTGTAGTGATGTGGTTGTGTAGTTTGATTGATGTCGATAAAATTTGAAATGTGTGTGACCGAGCAATATTTATTTTTTACTACAAGAATTGTTTTTAATCAATACTTTTAAGTATCAGTCACATTGGGTCAAATTCTTTAGTACACCCGCTAAATCTAAAACAGATGTTTCACATTGGGCCATGTGTATGTTGACTGTCTCAAAAAATTAGGAAAAATCTACCGAATCCGGGAAAAATACTAATAATTCGTTGTCTTGTATAGTTTGCTAGTTTAAAATTCAAAATGAGCTGTGTATTTCACGATTATTCATTATGGCAATATAGCGAACGACTCAAGTCAACTTAACGTTTCTAAAGAAAGTGACATGAGCGCTTTGATATAAAAAGACTGTGTTGCAGTTTTTTCTGTACAAGTTCTTGTTTCATACGATGAAAAAAGCAATTAAAAAGAAAATGGACTATTAAAAACTGTTATGTATATTTTTAAATATAGCATACATATACCTCACCGTGATTAAATGTTTATGACCAAGCGATATTTATTTTGAATTTGGGTTTTTTTTTAAGTTCTCTCTCTATTACAGAGAAGGCAAGGGGCCCTAATGTCTATACAGCCATATCTTATGCTTTTTCTTTAAGGGGCTACCTCGTGCACACTAGCGACACCAATTGATTGTTATTAATTATAGTGAATTTAGAACATAATAAACAAAAACGCTTTAGAGAATTGCTAAAGAACGGTATTTGTAATTTTTAAAGATGTATCTTGTTTAAAGTGTCTTTCTACTTTTAAGGGGCTACCTCGTGCACACTAGCGACACCAATTGATTGTTATTAATTATGGTGAATTTAGAAAATAATAAACCAAAACGCTTTAGAGAATTTCTAAAGAACGGTATTTGTAATTTTTAAAGATGTATCTTGTATAAAGTGTCTACCTTTAAGTAACCAAATTTTTTATTATTGTTAAAAGTGGCCGCTTTCGGCAATAATGAAAAAATAGATTACATGTAGAGGAATAACTTATACCGAGCACATCTCAAAAAATTACAAATACCATTCATTAGTCATTCACTAAAGCGTTTTTGTTTATTATGTTCTATATTCACCACAATTAATATAAATCAAGTGGTGTCGCTAGTTCCGACTAGGTATCGCCTTAATTCTGCAAATATTGCATTGAAATGCTGGTGTTCCACAGTTCAATGCATTTTGGGAGTGTTGGGCACCAAATATAATATAATGACAGACTCCATGATGCTACTATAAGGAGGTGGAGAACCACGATAAAATTCACAACGGCCCTAATTCTGGTGAACACATGCTAAGTCTTCTTCTTCTTCTTTTCTATGTGGCAATGTGTTATCTTGCAAAGTGATAACAATTCTGCCAGCACAGTGCTTTGACCAAGCATGTGAAAACGTGGAAGTAGTACAGATGTAGTTAATTTGTAGAACCGATGTGACAACTTGTGTTAGTAGTGGGAGTAACAGAGACCTGGGGAACAATAAAGACAGGTGTTATAAACAACAATGGAAAATAAAACATTGAATACGTACCAATGACTAAGGTTATAATTTTATATTATTACATTTGATAAATTTAATAAGGGAATAAAATACATTAGGGGAAGTGAGGGTCAAAAGACAACTTAAATTAACAGGGAGAGGGATTTTAATTTTATGGAGAGCATCATATAAATTATAATTTGAGTTGTATTTAGGGCATTCAAAGAATATGTGGTCTAGGGTACCTTCAGCCAGACCACACTCACAGAGAGAGTGGTCACGTACTTTTATTTTATGGAGAAAAACTGGAGAGCAGCAATGACCTATGCGAAGTCTACATAGTACGGAGACTACTGTTTTAGGTACTTTTTTATACTTAAAAAACCAAGGTCGAGGGGCAATTTGTGACTGAATGTTATGGTAAAAATTGCCTTTATTTACACTCGATCTGTCCCACTCATGTTGCCAGTTTATATTTAGGTCAGTTTTTGGGCTATTTAGCAGATCATAACCCTGAATATTATGGTATTTCAGATCCACATTAGAAAATTCAGATGCGGCTGCTTTGGCAGATATATCTGCACATTCATTGCCGTGGATACCGCAGTGGCTCGGATTCCAGGCAAGGTCGACCTGTAGACCTTTGTTGAAACAGTTTAGTAGGCATATTCTAATATCCAATAAAATTTTACTATGTAACTTACATTTCAATAGGTTTCTCTGAATGGCTTTAAGAGCACTAGCAGAATCGGAAAAAATAACAGCTTTTTCAATATTATGGGCTTCAATGAATAAGCAGGCCTCGAGAATGCCAATACATTCACCCGTAAACACTGAGCATTCAGGCGGACTTTTAAACTGTAAAAAGATATTAGAATTTTGGTAGTATGCTGAGATGCCAACACAGCCAGAGGGGGAGAGTTTTGAAGCATCTGTGTAGAATTTCTGCCAATCATTCCATCGTTCGGCCAAGGCATTATTAAACTTTATGTTGGCACAAGGACAGTTTTTTGATATACCGATATCAAAATAAATGTGAGGACTATAGTTTAGTGTGGAGTATTGTGCCGAAAAGATAGGAAGGACGTTCCAATTAATTATTTCAGATGATACACATGCTAAGTCTAAATTTAAATTCAGTGCATTTCTTTTTATCAAAAGGAATACGACAAGGGTGGTTGGCATAAAATTTTGACATTATATACGTGAGTTCAATTTTCAACCTTATTGAACGTGATAAAATGTAGTGTTTAGGAGTCACCTCCGTACATGCAGTCTAAAATTGTCTATGGTTTCTTTGAAATCTATCTAAATTTAAGTGACAGCTCTAAACAGATTCTTGCTATCCTTTTCCTATTACTTATTGCGAGAAAGAGATATACTGTACTTAAAGGACATGGTAAAAGTTTCTATGAAGTTTGGGCCAGCTCATGAGCACCATTTTTTCTTATAGCTATATTTGTAAGAAACCGTAAAATCTATACATTTCTTCATAACATTACTGATTACAGCCGCAGAAAATTATAATAACTTCAATAAAATATTACAAAGGTAGCCATTTTAAAAAAACAAAATGTCAATGTCATTGTCTTGTCACCTTTGAAAACTATATCTCCTCGTCGTTTTTTATATTTTACAGAAACTATTACAAAATAAGAACACTTCAACTCGTTCAAAGTTGGGTCGGACAGAGTGGCATTCATGGTTTTCTCTTTACAGGTGTTTTAGGAGGACTGACTTCAAAAATATGTACCTACTATGTATATTCATAATGCATTCCAGACACTGATGTCTTTTGACATCGACTCCCGGGAGTCTATCGCGGCTCGAGAGAACAAAGTGTATCGTTTAGTAGGTATGCTACATATGCCCCTGATTATGGTCTAATCTGATTTGCGAGATGACATTCTATAACTAACTACCAACCCGCATTGTGCCACCGTGATAGTGTATTGGCCCAAGATCCTCATGTGTTTCTCCTATGTAGGAAGGCATGTGCCCAGCAGTGGGACCTATATGGGTTAATGATGATGTTTCAATCATTGTTACTTATTTCTCAAAGTAAATAAATAAATATTCATACAGTCGCACCTATTATCTAGCCCATAGTACTCTACTTAATAGGATTACCTACTTGTGCCAAAAAATGAAAAGTCCATGCATCAAAGATAACAAACTTATTGTATGTTGATTTTAAAACTACTCTAATTAAATATTCATGAAGTATGTGAATAACCCCTTTTTATGTGCTTTGTTAGTAATAAGTTTCATCTACAAATGTGGTGCAACTACTTGTATTATAGGTAATTATGTGATGACAGAATAAGTTTCAAGATCCTACTAAGATCAAGGCAACTTCAAAATGCTTATGACCAGCTGCTAAAACTAATAGTCTATTCTCCACTGCTTGTACCTTGTTAATCTGTCAAGCAGCGTTAGACCTCTGGAAGTCAATGTCCATTGAGAAATCAATTGTGTCTAAACTCTGATCCTTGGCAGGTTAAATGTTTCAACAGATGACATTGACTTACTGTAAAAGCCAACTATATTTTTCATTGCCACCATATTATTTGGCAAACAGCAAAAGAAGGAACTACCACTGCACATTTAACACTACTCATTTCACATATAAGGTGGTACTACTTTATGAGGAGTTACTGTAAAGCTTTAAAAGAGGCTTCACTGTAACTTCTATAATTTAAGCTCTGAGATAATGAGGTTTTTATAAAAAAAAATATATTACACCATGCTAAAATGTCAAGCTAATTTTGATTCCAGCATCACTTGGTATAAAATAAGGTTGTGAAATTAAAGAAGAACAACTCCTTTTATCATTTATTGATATTTATTCACAATTCATATATTATAATTCTTTTTGAAGTAAAATACCATCTTAAAATGAGGCCGGAGGCTCAATATTGGTTTGGTGTTGAGCCCAGCCCCAATACCACACTATTGTTATCACATGAGAGCAATACCACACTGTTTGTTTGCCACATATGCAACTACAATAATATTCATTTATTCTGCACAGTTTTAACCTTGTGGCCTAGTAAATATGTTGTATATTTCTGAGGACTGATGCTTGGATAAGGTGCTCCGGCAACTGGGCAGACATGTGCTGCTGAAGGTATCTGCAACAGTAACAGCAATATATTTATTCCATAGTATGTTTTAAAAAAAAATTATAATAGTACACATTTGCTTTCATAAAAAAATTAGAATATAACTAAACAAACATTTCTAACATACCTGTTGAGGATAAATCCTTGTCGTTAGCTCTTCACGCTCAGGGCCAAGCAATCTATACTGCCTATGATTCAAAGAAGTTGAGCACCTGTCGCTATCACCAAGCTGCTCACTGTCATCTCTTCTGGCATGACATTGAGCTGCTTGCCAACAACCCAACAGACACATCCACCTCCAGTAATCTACAAACACAAACATGAAGATATTTTCATACTCATTTTTAAACAAATTAACAGTAATATAATTAAAAGAACTTAGGTAACTACCTGTCTTGGCTGAATTGTAGTTGCAATATAATTCCTCTCTAGACCATATGGTAAAGAATGGGAACATATTCTAGCAACAGAGAATCCACAACATACACAAATGTTTGTATTCTACGATTCTTCAACATATTCTTCTATATTTTGTTCCAGTGCAACATTTTGAATATCATTCCAACATGACACACAAAGTGTAAACTGCCTTCAAGTAACTGTAATCAAAGTATTGTTACATTAATTATTTACTTACATAACAGTAATGGATCATAATTAATGAAAAAATGCTATGAGCATGTTGATATTACTAGGTGGATAGACCCTATTTGATTGGATACAATGTGTCTGAGTGGGTCAAGAATACAGTGTGATCTTCTTCTGAATTTATGATGATCAACACCAAATACATACATGATCATCATGAGATACTGCAACTTCTATGGTATGGTCAACATTTTCCAAAATGTTGTCAAAACAATCCTGACATAGCTCAATATACAGCGGAATCTGTAATAATTAGGTTTTGAATAAATACAATTCATTTTAAGCATTTATAATATTAAAGATAGAAGAGTCATTAAAATATTATACAAATAATGTTATCTTACTTCATGTCCCATCTGCAATTCTTTTGAATTAGGTGATCTCAATGCCCATATTCCATAGATGATATTGAATATCACCTCCAATGATATAATCGCACATCAGGTGCTATTTTACAAACCTACAAAGAACATGTTAGAATAATTGATAGAATACTAGAAATCAATAAAATATGCCTCGTAGAATGGGAGACAACCATATAAATAACATTCTTAGCGGTTCTTTGTAAACTACGGCAGAAAAACTATGTTACTCACCAACTTGTTTGAATGACAATAATCAAAAACTACAGCGTATATTAATCAGAATCAAGGTTCACGCCAAGTCACCAGATGCTTATTCGTGAGAGAAGGTCTAAGGAGAATAGGCTGGATCAAATAGTTCCAGCAATCAACAAACACAGCATAATATCATCATAGTCGAAACAAAATGACAACTAACTAAAGTATCACAAAGACAATAAGTTTAACTTTTTAACGTCGTTTATAGCTTTGGATAATACACTTTTGGGCACTTTTATGAATGCAGTGCTGCCATTTTACTACAAAAATTATTTTACTTTATAATTTCTTGCAATCAAATGAAAGAGTTTTGTATAAGTTATAGGATACTACGTTATTCAGTACATTTTTGTCTACAATCTGAAATGGTGCTCATGAGCTAGCCCAAACCTTTACTATCTCCTTTAGAATTAAAGTGTGTTCCCAGAATTAGGCCCAACGTCTCACATCAAATTCACTTATATTACAATGACCTTTCAATGCACGTCGACACAAATTTTATCCTTCTTTCTTCTTAACGTTTTTATGGGTTTATCTCACCACTCATTGAGGATAAAACCTAGTGATCCGAAAGAACACCTTTACAAGTATTTTTTTTTATCATTTATAAAAGAGTTTTTTTTTCATCGTTTTCTTTTCTTTATTTGGAATTGTTACGAAAAGTAAGCATTTAAACGCATCCAAAACATTAAAAATTTTATTTAAATTCCATTTCTCATCTAAACTGGAAGTTAAAAAATACGTGTAAAAGTGTTCTTTCGGATCACTAGAGGGTGCTTTCCTCAATAAGTGGTGAGATAAACGTTGCTATAAAAACGTTAAGGCGATACCTCGTCGACACTAGCGACACCACTTGATTTATATTAATTGTGGTGAATATAGAACATAATAAACAAAAACGCTTTAGTGAATGACTAAAGAATGGTATTTGTAATTTTTTGAGATGTGCTCGGTATAAGATATTCCTCTACATGTAACCTATTTTTTCATCATTGCCGAAAGTGGCCACTTTTAACAATAATAAAAAATTTGGTTACTTATAGGTAGACACTTTATACAAGATACATCTTTAAAAATTACAAATACCGTTCTTTAGAAATTCTCTAAAGCGTTTTGGTTTATTATTTTCTAAATTCACCATAATTAATAACAATCAATTGGTGTCGCTAGTGTGCACGAGGTAGCCCCTTAAAAGTAGAAAGCGGTAGTATCGCGTCTTACCGGACCCCAGGACCCCAGAAGACGCGGGGTGAAATGGACAATTTGGTGCAGTGGTCATTCTGATAATAGGACATTTTAAAGTGGGCATTCTGACACCATGGTCATCTTGACTTGACTGTGACTAAAGAGCGGGTTCGATGCCCGCCTGGAGCATACAATTTTCGTTCCTTATCAGTGACACAATCGAATGGTGTACTAGTACAGTGTGTTTTTCGAAATTAACGCGTTCGACTCCTGGCTAGGAATATTGATGCAGTTTCATCAACGTCTGGCCCGAGACTGCTTTGAGTACTTTTCGCTATTCTTTTGAACCAAGAGTAAAGTGTCTTGCTTTCATCTTGATTCAACTGTTTGTACATACAAAACACGATAGTATCGGAACAATACAACACGTGAGTGTCCCTGTTCCCTTATTATTTTGCCTTGGTCCTAATCATGTAATCATTTTTACATATTTATCTTCATTTTGATGTAGTACTGTTAATATAATATGAGTTTAGTATATTTTAGCATCACAAACGTTAATTCATGTAAAATTCCTGTATGTGTTAATATAATATTGGCTGCATTATTTCATACAAATGTCATGAAATTTTGAAATGAATAAGATGTATTTGAAAGTGGCAAACCATTTCTATAAAGTAACATAGCCTATGTTTTAATTTATTGTCGTATTGACGGCACCACCTGTATGTCGATTATCGCCTGGTCGATATCGAATTGTTTTCTCAGCCTTGAAAGCCTTGCAATAAATATTATTTATTAAAATTTTGTTTTATTATAAGAAAACATGCAAGTCTCGCATATTTAGAGACATTTAGCCCGAAAGGAAAGTTATTTTTTATTTATCTTTTTTTCAAAACTTCGATGTTGCGGATTGAAGGGAAAGGTAGCCAGTGTAATTACTGGGCATGGTATACAACGGACCGGCGATACCAGGTGATATTTTCCTTGTTATGGTGTCTGTATGTGATGGTAGCCTAATAGCCTTACCAACAGATGGGCCGTCAGTTTACGTGTATTATGTTATATGACATAATACAGCTCGCCTGATGGTAAGGAGTAGACGCTCGTAGCACCTTGGGCACTGCCTACCCTGTTAAAATCATAGGGGAAGAGTCAGACATATCACCTCAATGGGCCTGATTTGGAGACACACTCTAATTCTAAATTTAGGTACAGTATATCTCTTTCTCGCAATATGTTATAGGTAAAAGATAGCAATTTGTTTAGAGCTGTCAATTAAATTTAGATAGATTTCAAAGAAACCATAGACAATTTTAGACGGCATGTACGGAGGTGCCTCCTAAACACTGCATTTTATCACATTCATTACGGTCGAAAATTGAACGCACGTTTCTAAATCTCAAATTATATGACAGCCATCGTTTTCGTATTCATTTTGAGAAAGAAATGCACTGAACTTAAATTTAGACTTAGCATGTGTTCTCCAGAATAAGGGGCCAATGTGCTCCTTTTCACAACTAACGACTTTATTTTAAATGTAGGTAACGCTATTTTATTAAAGTTAGAAGCATCAGTGGTGGCCGGGCCAGCCTGACGTTTTCAGCCCGGCCCCTTCTACACTCCGTTTCACGGCTGAAATAAGAAAGGCGGTGGTACCTACCCAGACGACCCATACGGGCCTACCACCTAGTAAAATTAGAGTTTAGCAGCATAATTTCTGTTTTAAGCATCAATAATTTCGAAAGACTTGTAGAGAGCCCATGTATGTAGTAGATAAGATCGCTGTCCTGCAAACGTCGGTGGCGTAGTGGTTTGAATGCTCGGTTTCGGTTACGAAAACAAAGCAACTTTCGCCATGGTCGGTCCCGGGATGGGTCTATCAAAATTTGTGATCTCGGGCTGCTCCGTGCTTCAGCCGTTGGTCCCGGTTGTTAGTTCAACCGCTTTAACCCACCAACCCGCATTGGGCCAGCGTGGTGGTGTAATGGGCTAAACTCCTCATGTATTTTTCCATGTTAGGAAAGCCTCTGCCCAGCAGTGGGACGTATATAGTTAGGCTGGTGATGAAGATACCAAAAAATTGTAGTAATATAATTGTTCAGGCCAATTTAGATATTATAAATAAATATGTGTAAAAAATATGAACACATTCGTTATTCATACAATGTTTAGTTTAAAATGCTCTCAATAGATGGTGCTGCACCATTGTGAATCGCGTTGTTAAGGTTTGCATCCCGAGCATATAAGGACCGGAGGAATATTAAGTTATAATGAAATTGTGGCTTGTGGGCAATATTTGGTGTTTAAATTATCGTAAGTGACCATAACGTAGCTCCCCCTACGTCTTCGTCTTTCTTTAGACAAGTGAAGCAAGAACAAGAGCGTTTATTTCTTGAATAATAGTGCACAGAAAAAGCAAATCTATAGGTACATAACAACAATTGATAATAAATAAAAACAACACAATGTTCTTTTGGAGAAATTTTATTACTTTCCAAAAGATTCGCCATTTACAATGATATTTACAAAGTTGTTAACAACCTGAGTTTTTATTAACATAAGTAAAAATAACTTTAATATATTTATTGCACAGAGAATAGTTTTATACATTTCTTAAGTTGTAAAACGCCTTGAATACTTATTAAGTTCTGTACATACTTTATATTTTATGGATTTCAAGCGACGTCTGGCTCGAAGGACCAAGATGCGACACACTGATCGACGATTGGTGTGTCTATACAAAACGAACGATAGTTTGGGAACCATCGACGGATGCGTGTGTTTTGACCCTAGTCTCATTTTGGTCCTTCGAGCCGGATGCTGCCTGAAATTCATAAATTATTTGTGCTATTTAAAAATTCATTCATTCGTAATTTATTGCTAAGAGTTTAATAACCGAATAAACTGAAAAAATCACTACGACATTGCCACGATACCGATACGACATCGCTCCGATTTCGGTTTGAAATCGCTATGATGAAGTCGATCCGTCAACGCGCTCAACAATCCTTTGTGTAATAGCTAAGGTATGTTTTTATTTTCGGTGTTAAATATTATTAATCTATATGTACAGACCATACCTGATAATCAGTATTAAATTTCGCAGTTTGTTGTTGCAAGTAACACTTTTTTTTTCCTAAAATAAATAACAATCGTATTAAATTAATTCTATTAATAAAACTATTACAATAAAAATAGTATAGGCGGTAAAAACATATATAACATAATAACAGATAAAGTTCGCTTAAGCAATGATTATATTTGCACCATTACTGCGAAAAATAAATTAAAACATATAACCATTTTTCGATGAGAATTTGCTCCTAATGAGACCAAATGAATACAGGTTGTTTCGCATGCGATACGAATGAATAAACAGTACCGATTTCAACTAAAATTCAATAAAAAATATATCATTTGTGATGTAAAAGAAATCTCTAGTAAAATATAATTAAAATAATATGTAAAATTATTTTCACTATACAGAATGTTAGGGGGACAGGGGGGACATGGGACGTTCTCGAAAACGAAAGCAGATGGCAGAATTTATAAAAATCGCGAAAAAAATATATCAGTTGTTCCATACAAACAGGTCGTGTAGATATTACAATATGTATGAAACAGCAATTTTTTTTCTCGATTTCAAAATTAAAAAGTTTGTAAATTTTATAACAAAAATTTGTTCGATGTAGACTGATTCCAAGGTTGTACTTTGGCTTTCCTTTAAGACTATCCTGGTGGATTCATTAAAGTAAATTAAATGGAAGGATAGTCTGGCATCTGGGATGTTAGTAATGCCTACGTCTAAAAAATAACATAGAAACTGGATGTATACCTACTTATAAGAAAAACAAAATAAAAATGATGTACAGTTAAATCATAAGTATAGGAAACTATAGGTCTAAAAATTAATAATTATATAATAATATATTTGTAAGAATGTTTGTTTCTATAAACAAATTAAATAAAAATAAAAAATCTTCTACCAAATCGTGTTTAGGGTGACCAGTACTGCCGTCTGCCTTTGTTTTCGAGAGCTTCCCCTAACACACTGTATATTTTTTATAATTTTTATAACAAAAACCAAACGCTCTCCCTTACGCCCGCTACACTCACGAACCGAGTGACGTCACGCGGGGAACGTTGTCACTGCTTCTGAAGCTATATTTTTCTAAATGAGATGTAAAAGAAACAAAACTTATTCACACGCTTGAACAACTAAAATACATTGTATTTAAGCAATAAAATAACGTGTTTCTTTATCAAGACACAGACAGAAGTGACCGCTGACGTCATCACTGTTTTATTTTGCGTTTAATTTTAATCAAATTTATAAGAATATACAGGCTGTTTGGTACTCGGTACAACAAGCCCCTACCCATGTTAACATACTCATATAAATATTAAGCTGCCAACAAAAGTTCAAAATTGTGAAAGCCTCCATACATTCTGTTTTAAAAACCAAACTATTTGTTTGGAGAAAACAAATGTTTCAACAATGTATGGAGACCCGGCCCCTATACTGAAAAATGGGTAAAAAAAACAGAACAGTATTCAACTGTACATTTTCTTTTAATTTGCTTTGTTGCGTGGTTACAAAACAAACATTTTTATAGAAAAAACAGCAACAACAATTCATCAGTGAATAACGGTGCAATCGACGAAAAATTTCAATTTTTGTACAAACAAACTATGCATGACAACTAATTATAGTGTCTTTCGCGGATTCAGGACATTTTTATTGATTTTTTGAGATAATGTACATATACCTGGCCGGATATGAAATATCTCCTTTAAAAATTAGAGTTTGAAATTTTTTGACAGAACCATGCACCAAACACCCTGTATACAGTTGTCGTCTTCAGAGTAAACGTTTTATTTCATACATAACAGAATCCTTGGTTAGTGTCAGCCTCATACGAATCATCATTATAGCCTATTTTTAACCCCCCATGAAAAAAGGGGGGTGTTATAAGCTTCAAGTGATCGTAGCTCAAAAATGGACCTATTTTGATTTGTTTTTTTTTTATTTGAAAGCTGACGTGATTATGATAGTTTATAGCTATAATTTATGAAGATCAGTTCAGGCGTTTGATGACTATCAGCTCATTTTCTACATGATAAAAGGGTTTTATCGTCTTTCACAGATACGAATGATTTGAAATTAAGTGTATTGTCACTTCGGTGACATTCCCATGACATACTAACCTTGAGCTGATCCTATACAAAAAGTCTGTGGAATGCTTGATTCTTTACAAACTTACAGCAGATATAGCGTGTTTGGGCTCATAAGAATACTCTCAATGAGATGTTGTCAGACAGATGACATTCCACAACCAAAAATTATAAGATCCAGAGATATCTTTGTTGCAGTATTCAAGGGCTGCCGAAACTAACCCCGGCAGTCTCATACTCAGAAAGAGTCACGCCATGATTCGAGAGCATATGGCTCTTTAAGCTGCATTTCTGTACGAATGCCGTACCACAGGCCCCACATTTGAACCGCCTATCATTATTGTGGATCCTCATATGCTCTCTCAGGGTCTTCTTCCTCGCATACGCTTTATTGCAAACCGTGCATTTAAAGACCCTTTCCCCATTATGTTTAATCATATGCTCATCCAAGGACTGCTTGATGAAGAAACCCTGTCCGCACTCCGAGCAAATATGATTCCGCTCCATCAAATGCACCTTCTTTATATGCGATGTAAGTTTAGATTTCAAAATGAACGATTTGTCGCAAATATTGCATTTGTAAGTCGCAGCCACTGTATTGTGCTCCTTAAGCATATGTCTGTTCCTTTGATAGTAACTGGTGAATGATTGGTCGCAGTGAGGGCAGTTCGTCGTGTACCTAGCACTCGTGTTATGGGTATATTTCTCGTGGCACATCATCCTAACGCGCGTTGTGAATACTTTATCACAGAAAGCACACTTGAAATTGCCTACATCGTGAGTTCTTTGATGATTTGACAGTTTGTGCTTATTAATAAATCCCATATCGCATACGTCGCATATATAGTTCCTGTAGTGTCCGTTCATATGCTGTAGAAGCATTTTGAACGTCTCGAAGGTTGAATGGCAGAGAGCGCAGTTTAAGATTTCGCTGTCCGTCAATTTGAATTCCAAAATATAATCGTTTATGTCCGGAAAGAATTTAATGTCGTGTTCTTTGATTAGATGCTTTTTCAGATTGGCGATACCGTCGAGTTTTGTACTGCAAATATTGCACTTTAAGTCTGTGATGTCTATTTTGAATGATATATTGTTCATATCCCTTCGCTTGTTCATTTCTATGTCATCGTTTTTGTGTCTCTCTTTCGTGTGAGTTTTCAACGCGTCCAAATCTGGTAATGTTTCTTTGCAATAAGCACAGCTGATCCCTGATAAGGTTTTATTCATAAAAGGTGTGCAATTAGAATATTTTAACACATTTTGTAAGTTTATTCTGTATTTCTTGTTCTCGTTGACTATGTGGAGGGTGGGCACGCAATCTTTTTCTATAGTTTTTTTTAACTTTTCCATTTGAGAGAAAGCTCTGAGTGATAACTTTATGGGACCATTGAGGAGTTTCTTCGTTTTTAATTCTGGAAATAAAAAATGTTGCTAAGCATTGGATAGAAGAAAAATTAAAACCGACTTCAAAAAACTGAGAAGGATAAAATAATTAAATTTAAGTAGGTATTCATACCTAGAAACATATTTTTTGGAGTTGGAGCTAATTTGTTTCCAGAAATAATAAAACGTGAAGCACCGACTCCAACAAATATGTTTCTAGATATGAGTACCTACTTAAATTTAATTATTTTATCCTTTTCAGTTTTTTGAAGTCTGTTTTAATTTTTGTTTAAAATAATTTTTTCATCTAAATCCTAAGGTCAAAGCTAGATGATCAGTTTATATTGTTTCCTATCCTTTTCACTAAAAAGTCATAGGAAAGCGAAAATCCGCAATTTCGCATACGTAGACCACTTACTCATTTCAGTTTTTTTGATACAAAAAAAAAAACCCAACTGATAAAAAAAAATGGGACCAAAACGGCAACTATTCCGCATTGAACAAAAAAAGAATCACGTAAATCGGATCAGAAATCTCGGCGTAATCGTTGTACATACATAGAAAAAAATATATACCAGCCGAATTGAGGACCTCCTCGTTTTTGAAGTCGGTTAAAAAACAGCAAACAGCCGAATTTATTGCCTATTTTTTTTAAAAAAAAGCTGGACTAAGACTTTTTGCCCAATTCATGTAAATAAGACCGATCTAAACATCAGTAGAGATTACCATAGGAATAGTTTTATGCTTAATTTTTGATTTTAACATTATTATAAATGTTAGAAAAATTACTTAGTAATTAAAATATAATAAAACTAGAAAAATTTCACGTCCTGAGGCAGGAATCGAACCCGCGACCTTTCGCAATCCGGGCGACTGCTCTGACCACTGAGCCACCCAGGACTTGGGATATCCCTGTGAAATTCTTCTAGTCTATCTGTATTTGCGTTTATGAGCTAACGTCCACCCTACAATGTCAAAACTAGAAGAACTAAATTGCGAAAGGCCGCGGGTTCGATTCCTGCCTCAGGACGTGAAATTTTTCTAGTTTTATTATATTTTAATTACTAAGTAATTTTTTAAACATTTATAATAATGTTAAAATCAAAAATTAAGAATATTTGAAAGCACTGCCCCAACTTAACCGAATCGTAGGTATTTGTAAAAATACTCGTTTCGGATGTTGAAATAGAATATTTTTGTCTATCTAGACAGGAGGGACGAAAAAAGAAGTTGTGTAATAGGGTAGTTGTCAATTTTTTTTTATTTCATAAATAAGAAGTTTATAACTCATAAAGGAATATTGCAAAAAAAAAAAGTATGTCTAAGATCAGTAGTTTCACAGATATAGTGGCATGATTGATATGTTACGGCGCAACGTCTAAGAACGCTCCATAGAAAATCTACGGAACAGGTGACGTCACATGTTCCCATATTACTAAGAAATGTATGGGCATACTGACAAAATTAATAATAACTATGTATTAAGTATGTTTTTATTAATAGTTGTCATAATTATAGTTGTTTTAATTGATGTCAGCAATCTAATTATCATTAACACTTTTAATAAATTATGAAACAAAATGACCATTTTTTAAATTTTCAAAACAGTACAACTTCAACAATATTTCATATCGTTTAAGTTTGAATTGTTTTTATAGGGTAACATTTGCGTATATTTTTCAAATTTGTGAATAATAGCGCCATATTTAAACTTAGGCAACATCCCAATTGTCTGTGGTGTCGTTTGATGTGTGTTTAGATGCAGCCAAACCAAAAAGGAAAAAGAGTTTTGTAATCACTCACCAGCACTGTTCTTTTCTAGAATAGACCTCTTTTTGCCGTTCCTTTTTTTGCTGAGCGGTCTCTTCTTGACCGTGACGTCATTCAGAGATAGCATCTCCACGAGGTGGTCGCTATCGTCGTCCTTGTCGCCGTCGAAGTCTGGGAATTCTTCTTTCAATGCTGGATTTAAAAAATGTTGAAAGTAAATTATAAGTTTACAAAGAGGTATATGTAAGGTGTAAGGTGTATATGTAAGGTAAATTAAGACATGGGCTATATTAGTTCATAGAAATGGTTTGCCACTTTCAAATACATCTTATTCATTTGATATATGATATGATATATTTATGACATCTGTATAAAATAATATAACATTGGCTACGTTATTTCATATAAATGTTTTTGAAAGTGGCAAAAATCATTTCTATGTAATAATAAAGCTCATGTTTTAATTTATTGTCGTACTGACGGCGCCACCCTGTATATACAGGACTGATTTTGACATTTTGGTGTTTTTGACATTTTGGTGATTTTGACATTTTGGTGTTTATGACATTTTGGTGTTTTTGACATTTTGGGGATTTTGACATTTTGGTGATTTTGACATTTGATGATTTTGGTGTTCTTGACAATTTACGAGTTTGACTATTAGCAGTCTTGACATAATTACTTTTTACATTTTGCAAAAAAAATGACCTCTTGACATAGTGAGTGTTTGACCTTATGCTATATAGAAATCCCTGAGTCCTTGGTAGCTCAGTATTCAGAAAAGTCGTCCGGATTATAAACGGTCGCGGGTTCGGTTAACTCCCCGAAACATGATTTTTATAAAATATTATATTTTTCTAAAATTCTTACAAACATTCACTATAACGTAAAATATAAAAACAGAAGTAGCCAAGTAGCTCAAGCTGTGTTGCTATCGCGGGGATACAACTCTGTAGCAAAAGAAACAGAGGCAGACCACTGAAAAGATGGGAGGATGATACGCCAAAGGGATGGAGGAGAGTGTGGCATGACAGAAGGGAAGGGCATTATTTGGAGAAGGCCGCTGTCAATGGACAACCAGAGTAATAGTAGTTACAGTCGAAACCGGATATAACGACATTGAAGGGACCGTATAATTCGGACGTTATGTCCGATAGTTGTTATAAGCAATATACACAAATAGTCATATTAATAGTCATATGTATGTTTCTAGTATGGGGATAGGTTATCCATATGGACTTGTTTTCAAATAAAATGTAACTAAAAGAAATAAAAAAGTTCATTATGAAAAAAATAAAGTACCTATAGTACAGTTCACAGACTACACTTAGTTTTTAAAGTAATCGGTCATTTTAGTCTGTTTGGTACGGTTGGTCGTTATAACCCATGAATATCGAGGAAATTATGTCGTTTTAAGCGATATGTCGCTGTATCCGATGTCGCTATAGGCCGTATGTGTACTTATTACTTTATATAGAGATTCGGCCGGGACCTTGCCATTCGGTTGTTTTAAGTCGTTGTAAACGATGTCGTTATATTCGGTTTTGACTGTAGTTATAAAAAAAATGTTTAAATTTAATAGGGCTGAGTAATTTAGGCTTTATAATTATTATTATTACTGCTCAAGCTCAGTGGGTACTCCTGATACACTTACCTAAAAAGTATATTCCGTTCTCATCATCAGGATCCGTGATTTCTTCTTTAACTTTTAGAGATGCTTCACCTGAAAACAGAGAGAATAATTTCAGTATTTGTAGCTGCTTAAAAGAAAAAAGGTGTTTTTTCATATATAAAGAAAATATGGTAATTCCAGGGGTTGTGGAATGATGGCTGAGTGGGCCTTACACCGGGACCGGACGCGGCTATGGCCGCGACCGACCTGGGGTGAGGCCTGGTGTCCCACCCTAGGGACTGGCCTGGACTGGCTCTGGTCGGTTCTAGGGTCGGGCTGCTCGGAGGCGGCTCGGTGAAATGCTTCGGCAAACCCCGGGTCGTCTCCATTAGGGGCATGGGGAAACCGGAGTGGTTTGGCAGGTATTCCCAGTGCCGCTATGATCAGGCGCTGGGCGACCCCTGCACAGGCCCACGTCTAGCCGACGGTCCGCTGGTCCACCTAACCAGCGGTTTAGGGTATCGTCCGTAAGCGGATTCCACTTCGAAAAAAAAAGGGGTTGTGGAATGATACCCCAGCTTATGTCATGACTTTTGTAGTCTAGACATAGATTTTTCAAATATGAAAAACCGCTTTAGCCGGTAACATAAAATTCGGGTATCATAACTAACGGTATCCAAATTCAGTGACGTAAAAAGATATCTAAAATTTGCGGTCGGTTACACGCGACCGATACACCACAAAACTTAACAAAAATCAAACATGTAGGTGTCCTAACTACCGATACACCAAAAAACTTAACAAAAATCAAACATGTAGGTAGGTATATGTAAGTATTTTTAGGGCTACCCTTATTACCTAGTTAGGACAACTAGGTAATAAGGGTAGCCCTAAAAATACTTATAACCCTAAATGTTCACCCTTCTTACCACCAACACTCAATTTTTAATAGCAATATTAAAATTAATTTTATTGCTTCTGTGTGTACAAAGTGAGTCGGGTCAGCTAGTATAATAATAATAATAATATTTATACACTCACACCTATTATCTAGCCCAAAGTAAGCATCATTAAAAGCTTGTATCATGGATACTAGATAACGAAGAAATAATGATAATAAAATGTATATAAATATTAGAAATATACTAAATAAACATATAAACATCCATGACTCGTAAACAAATGTTCGTACTCATCATACAAACATTTGTTCCTACCGGAATTCGAACCCGGGACCTCTTGACCGAGTAGCCTGGGGTACAGACCACTCGGTCAGGCGGTCGTCTATAATAATAGGTCTCTTGATATGAAATTTAAAAAATATTTCAGGGTCGCGGGAAGCCATTCAATGCAGGCTGCGCAGGCCTTTGTTCGGCGCAATTCATAAGCTGGTATGATGATACTAAAATATAAAATTGCCGACTCTTTACTAGGTGGTAGGCCCGTATGTAGGGTCGTCGGGGTAGGTACCACCGCCTTTCTTATTTCAGCCGTGAAACAGTTCGCTGTGTTTCGGATTGAAGGGAAAGGTAGCCAGTGTAATTACTTGGCATGGACGGCGTTTCATCTTAGGCCTCAGGATGACAACGCACCTGCAAGTGATTTTTAAGTGGTAGCCGCTTACCATCAGGTGGGCCGTCAGCTTGTTTGTCATCTAGTTGTATGAAAAAAATAAAAAATGCAGTGTTTTTACAAATTATTTAAATGTCTAACTAAAATATAGGTATCAATTGATATCAAAAGTATACAAGTACAATAAATGAAGAAAATCCAGACTACATCACCTTTGACTTCGGCTTGCAAATCTCTTTGGCAGAGCTGAACTTGATTCTTAAAGTCACACGCATCTCTGAGACGGGTAATGCACACCTCACATATACCTCCCTTATTACTTTCAATGGCAATCTGTGGATAATTAATATTACTATTTAGTTTTTGTTCAAACTACTAAATTTAAGTGGACCTGAACCTAACCCCTTATTCAGTAACTGTTGGATCACAGATTAAATTCAAAAAGTCATATGTTGTCTCACTTTGACCTACCATAATAAAAATTGACAGGTATAGAGTTATCAATATTGAAATCTGTTCCAGCGGTTCTGAATAAAGAGGATGGAGAGAAGACTTGATGAGGCCAAGACAAATGAGGGTAAGTTAAGTTATGACTTTCCTTACCCTTTCTATGGAAAGAATTTTTTTTTTTATGTTAAAGGACATCAGTTTTGGTTAACTTTGTAATACTGATTTCAAGCAAGTTGTCCCCTAATGGTTCTCACTAGTTCCATTTCTGGTTTTTATTCTCACCAGATCCATAGCCAAGAGCAATGGAACTAGTGAGAATAAAAAGTATCAGTAGTTCCATGGGACAATATCTAATGGAACTAGTGAAAACCATTCTATTTTCATTATAGAACTTAGAGATTACTGAGATTTCAACTATAATATATACAGGGAGGTACATATGGATCGGTCAGTATGGGAAATTGTGAAACTATAAGACATACGAAAATCTCTTTATAGGAATCATGTCATCGATTTTAGCAGTAATAAAAACTGCATTCATAGATTTTTTAAAAAAAGGTGTACTCAGCTCGGGAATCGAACCCGGACTTTTTGAAAAATAAAACTAACACTATTTTAATTTAGATATCGATTGTATAGGTCTTAAGCAGTAAACGTTACTATGAAACATGATGTCTTAAATGAATAAACCATAAGAAGGATGTCCCATAAGAAGGATAAAATAATGATTGAAGTTGAATGGATGATGGATAATCATAAAATTAATTTACTATTTGTAATAATGATTCAAACCGCATGAATCACAGTAAAAAAATATTTACTAGTAATTAATATTGCAATAATAATCCAGGCTATGTGAATTGTTTCTGCGTAAATGGTTTTAGTAATTAACATATGAAACTCATCATTAGTAGTAGCCTGGATCATTATTACGTTATGCTTTAATTGTCATATGTGGAAAAAAAATATTCATAACTTTTGAATCATTTAAATTTAAACTCTCAATAGTTTTGATCACTATACATTTGTCAAAATGATCCAAATTTTCCATCTTTTTCACCATATAGTATAGTTGACTTTCATAACCATGACAAACTTATCTCAAAAACGACTATCCTGTGGGTTGGATCATATTTGCATAAATTGATCCAATTAAAGAAATGTTGGCAAACACACTATTTATATATGATACAAACTATTAAAACAATACTTCCTAACCATATTATTCATTTATCACTTAAAAAAACTAGTAAGTATATCCAAAACAATACGTGGGAAAAAGAAATCACATCTCAAAACAGCTCACATGAATCTCAAAACATTCCTTCAGCATATCGGCATAAACTTCAGTCTTCCCAAGCATTTTATAGGACGATTTCATATCTTTGTCAGGGGGTCGCAATAAACAACACTGGCATTTAGTACTACAGGACATTTTTGCCAATAACTAGTAAAAATTATTTCGAGTTTATTTCCATTCACAAATAAAAAGATTTTTTATCGTTTCGTCTGACTGACTGACTGATACAGTGTTGCCAGTGATCGGTAGTCAAAAGTAACACCGTAACACGAGACAGTTTAAAATACATTTTCATGTGAAAAGTAACATTAGTTTTTTTAATGTAGGAAAAGATTTTAATACTGTAATAGTGCACTTTCTTAAGCTGAGTCTCCACCGAACAAAAGTTGCCAACTTTTGTGTTGTCAACACGTGTTGGTGACAAAAGATTCTGTAATTTCCTTGAGTTGGCAACAAAAATTGTAAACAAATGCTGGGAACCTTGTTTCCGTTTGAGGCGGTAAACATCAAAAGATTATGCTTGTTGCAAACATAAATTAAGAAAGAAAGAAAGAAAGAAAGCATTTATTGGCCAATAAATAAATTATGGGTACAAACAAAAATAAATAAATAAATAGGGGCCAACTAGGTCACTGCCTCAGCATAATGTCACAGCGACAAATGTCACTGTGGCGCTGGTCTTCTGGCAGGGCCTACAGTTAATAATGCAGTGGCCCTAATTCCGGAGAACACAAGCCAAGTCCAAACCTAAGCTCAGTCCATCTCCCTCCCTCAAAATGAATACGAAAAGGATGGCTGCCATATAAATTGGCATTTAGAAAGGTGCGTTCAATGTTCGACCTTATTGAACGTGCTAAAATGCGGTGTTTAGGAGGCTAGGAGGAAATTAGCTCTGTGGAGAAACTTAGTTAGAAACAAAAAGAAACATGGCTGACCCGTGGACCGTGGACGACCGAATCAATCGAGTTACTGATTGATTTATATCATGCAAACTGTACTGTGGGATTCAAACGATGAAAATTATAAAAATAAAAATATACAAAAGGATGCATGGAAAGCTATCAATGCGGCCTCCTAATAAATCATCTCTTCTCAAAGCATTTAATAGTTCAATCCCTCCATGTAGGTACTTTTCTTCCTTTCAGAGGGCCTTGACAAGATGCCATTTGACAATCGCTACCGCTATCGCTAAATGGAAAATGTATGATATTACAGACCAATCACGTTAGTATCTATTTTTTCCAAAATATTCGAAAAAGCGATCTAGATTAAACAACTTCTTCATCAAATTGAATATTTTGCATCCAAATCAATTCGGTTTCCGTAAAGGCAGCTCGATGACCTTGGCTTGTTTTGAATTGATTAAAACAACTACGGAGTCTCTCAATAACGGAGATCCAATAATGGCAATTTTTCTCGACATGAGCAAAGCTTTTGATTATGTCAACCATGAAAAGCTCCTTCGAAAGCTGGAATTGTATGGCATTAGGGGTAAAGCATATGATTGGCTATGCAGTTATTTATCTAATAGAATGCAATGTACAGAAGTCTCAAAAATAACATGCAATAAAAATAAAATACTTAAACTTAACTACAAATCGGAGTTCAAAACCAATAACACTGGAGTACCACAAGGTGGGGTGCTCGCACCACTATTATTTCTTATATATATAAATGATCTTCCAAATGCATTGCCTTATAAAACTATTTTATTTGCAGACGATATAACTCTAGTAATAAAATGTGACGATAAAACTACTTATGAAAATAGTATAAATAACGCTTTAAGAGATACAATTGACTGGTTAACTTTAAATGACCTACAAATAAATATTATTAAAACTAAAATTATGACATTTAAATCGTATAACTCAAATTCTCCATCTTTTAATATTATATACAACCGGCGACCGATAATAACATAGACGAGTAACTAGCCCATCCAAAATGACACCCCGAAAGAGACTCCAAAGTGGGCGGGGCTTAAATCGGACTCCGCGCCATGATTTAGTTTGTCATTGACTGCGTCACGGTGATGTACTCGTAAAAAAACAATAAAATCTCAGTTAATATGTCCGAAAGTGAAGTAAAATGGTGTGTCAGCCGCGTAGGTGAACATAATAAGAGCACTGGAATCAAAGTTTACATGTAAGTCACTCCTAAACCTTTATAATCGAGTCAAATATAAACAATAATATTGGCCGCCATGTTGGCCCAATATTTGTGGACAATTTGAACAAATACACGAGTGGATGATGTTATGCAGTCATTTGTGTGTGACAGTATTTATTTATTTTCAACTCAACTTTTAACTCTGCAAAGTTTTATGACGACTTATTGTTATTGTGTATGTTTAATAGTTAATTTACTTACTAATAAGCAATTATGGCTTTACACAGCGTTGCCGTATATGATTTTTGTAAGAATGATAAACAAACCTCCACTTTATGGATATTTTGCCACAGTTCCTTACAATACGATGCCACTTTCAACACATTTCTCAATAAATTTAAGCATTATTATTTTAACACGTGTATGTTTAATTATTACTTTAATAATTTACTTATTTACAAAATGATCTGGAAATAATATAGGTATCTATTTTAAACTGTTAAGGATAAGTCGTAGTAAGTAAAGTTGTAAACTGCAAGATAGTTTCGTGAGGTTATTGAAATAAAACAACATCATAATTTCAATAGAGAAGATAGTTGGACACACCAGCTTGGGATCTTATCATGAGAATTACAAAGTCTCAAGCCCGTATTTACTCTTCCCGACCTTTGGACACTGTAAGCTCCATGGCGTGAATCGGAACACTCAAAATATAAGTATAAAAAATATGACGGTATTTAATATTAAACTTATCAAAGACAACTGACATCTTTACTTCAGTCTTCCCGTGACCTTGATCGCTATAAAGTAATCGACACATTGGGTATAAAAAATCATAATGTGACATCTAATTAAACGCAAGTTAAATCCGGTAAAGTGGTTTTATTTCAAGAAATAAAACCACTCGATGACAATTTTTTTTCTTATGTCCTTAATACAAATAAATATTATCATGACAGATAATTACATTTTTTTTATTTATATGAATGAAGCGAACCCATTTTATTTCTGATGTCTGATCTCAACTCTAAAATTGAATTAGTTCACCGATTTACAACGTTACTATATTTATTTAAAATGACGATATATAATTATTAAAGTCGTTATAAAATTTTGCATGGTTACATCCTGCATATATGACCCGTCCGGCGCGTGTAAATCAGAAGACCGAGAGGGCGCTATACAATTTCGATATTAGCCGATTTTATCCGACGTGCTCTTAGCCGCCGAGGGTACCCATTTTGCGACGAGTTTTGTATGAAGTTATGCTTCTAGGCTCTCTACGTTCGCCGTATACAACGACTGTAACTTAGATGAAGTTGGTAATATAAAATTTTTAATTATTACAATTGACGAGCACTTAAATTGGAAAGAACATATAAAACAAATTTGTAAAAAATTAGATCGATTTGTATTTGCGCTGAGTGGGTTAAGGCAAACAGTTTCGCTAGAATCAGCATTGGCAGCCTATTATGGCTATGTGTCATCAGTACTGAAATATGGGTTAATTTTGTGGGGAAACTCTGTAGGGGTGGATACAGTTTTTAAACTCCAAAAAAAGTGCATACGAGCTTTGTGCAATGCGTGGTACTTGGATAGCTGTAAACCACTATTTATCAAATTAAAAATTCTTCCATTGCCGTGTATGTATATCCGGGATGTATGCTGTTTTGTTAAGCAATATCCCCATCATTTCAAAATGTTTTCAGAGTCCTTAGATAGACAACGTAGATCAGAGTATGCTAATATTTTATACCAGCCAACTAATCGTAAGTACATATACAAAAAAAATGTGTATAATATGTGTATACAATTATATAATAAATTACCAAACTACTTAAAATCTGTAGACAATAATCAATTTAAAATTAAATTGTCAAAATGGCTAATTGAAAAGTGTTTTTACAGTGTCAAGGAATATATGGAAATGAAATTTTGATCATTATAATTTGTGTATAAATAACATTTAAGATTGATAGTGTAAGTATGTAATATAATATTTGCATTTTGACTACGTCAATAGAATATGTCGGACTTTTATAATTGTATGAAATCTTATTAACCATGTTCTTGCAAATAAACATTCTTTTCTATTCTATTCTATGGAATTTGACATTTACAATCGAAAGTCAATCGAGAGCTTCTGTCAAATCCCATCCATTTTCCTTTGCTTAGCGATAGCGATAGCGATTATCGATAGGCATCTTGTCTAGGCCCTCAGGCTTGCTCGTACCCAGTACTTATGTTTCTGTTTCTTTTTGCTTAAAATATTAAATACTGCGGCTGTTCGCATAATGTCATCATCGTTCGAAGACATTTTGCAGTGGAGACAGCTTGTTGTCAACAAAAAAGTTTTTTTAATTGTTGACAACTCGTTGTAGACACAATGGAAACAAAAGTTGGCGATTTCCTGAAGAGTTGCAAACAGTTGGAAACACTGAAATTGCCAACAATTTTGGTGGATACGCACCTTTAGACTCAAAATTAAAAGTCTTCTTTTAAATTCTTCGTTGAAATCGTAACAATCTTTTGATATCGTTAGGCTTACTTTTCAGTAAAAAAGCTAATCCTATCCTAATAAGCTACTCCTTATCGTAGTTTTATAAAATTGACAATTTGAGTTGTGTAACATGAAAGTAACATAAAATGTTACAAAAGCATTCTGCCCCCAATTCTGGAGAACACATGCTAAGTTAAAATTTAAGTTTAGTCCATCTCTTTCTCTCAATATGAATACAAAAACGTTGGCTGTCATATTATTTAACATTTAGAAACATGCGTTCAATTTTTGAACCAAGTGTTTGTGTTAACGTATGGTAACCGGCGAACGTAGAGAGCCTAGAAGCATAACTTCATACAAAACTCGTCGCAAAATGGGTACCCTCGGCGGCTAGAAGAGAACGTCGGATAAAATCGGCTAATATCGAAATTGTATAGCGCCCTCTCGGTCTTCTGATTTACACGCGCCGGACGGGTTATATATGCACAATGTAACCATGCAAAATTTTATGACGACTTTCATAATTATATATCGTCATTTTTAATAAATATAGCAATGTTGTAAATCGGTCCACTTATTCAATTTTAGAGTTGAGACGAATGATACTGATTTAAACAGACAATTTAACGTAATGTCTTAATTATCTATTTTTAAAGATCAGAAATGAAATGGGTTCGCTTCATTCATTTAAATAAAAAAAATCTAAATATCTGTCATGACATTATTTATTTGTATTAAGGACATAAGAAAAAAAAATGTCATCAAGTGGTTTTATTTCTTGAAATAAATTTAATGAAATAAAGTATTTCTTGAAATAAAACCACTTTACTGGATTTAACTTGCGTTTAATTAGATGTCACATTATGATTTTTTATACCCAATGTTTCGATTACTTTATAGCGATCAAGGTCTCGGGAAGACTGAAGTAAAGATGTCAGTTGTCTTTGATAAGTTTAATATTAACTACCGTCATATTTTTTATAGTTATATTTTGAGTGTTCCGATTCACGCCATGGAGCTTACAGTGTCCGAATGAAGAGTAAATACGGGCTTGAGACTTTGTAATTTAGATGATAAGATCCCAAGCTGGTGTGGTCCAACTATCTTCTCTATTCAAATTATGATGTTGTTTTATTTCAATAACCTCACGAAACTATCTTGCAGTCTACAACTTTACTTACTACGACTTATCCCTAACAGTTTAAAATAGATACCTATAGTATTTCCACATCAAATTGTAAATGTAAATTATTAAAGTAATAATTAAACATACACATGTTAAATAATAATACTTAAATTTATTGAGAAAGGTGTAGAAAATGGCATCATATTGTAAGGAACTGTGGCAAAATATCCATAAATTAGAGGTTTGTTTATCATTCTTACAAAAATTATATAAGGCAACGATGTATAAAGCCATAATTGATTATTAGTAGGTAAATTAACTATTAAACAAACACAATAACAATAAGTCGTCATAAAAGTTTGCAGAGTTAAAAGTTGAGTTGAAAATAAATAAATACTGTCACACACAAATGACTGCATAACATCATCCACTCGTGTATTTGTTCAAATTGTCCACAAATATTGGCCCAACATGGCGGCCAATATTTTTGTTTATATTTGACTCGATTATAAAGGTTTAGGAGAGACTTACATGTAAAATTTAATTCCAGTGCTCTTATTATGTTCACCTACGCGACTGACACACCATTTTACTTCACTTTTGGACATATTTACTGAGATTTTATTATTTTTTTACGAGTACATCACCGTGACGCAGTCAATGACAAACTAAATCATGGCGCGGAGTCCGATTTAAGCCCCGCCCACTTTGGAGTCTCTTTGGGGGTGTCATTTTGGATGGGCTAGTTACTCGTCTATGTTATTATCGGTCGCCGATGGTAACATACAATTTTAGAAGATATGGTTGTATGGGCATTAGTTCCCATTGCCTTCCTTTTATAGGGAGAATTAACAAAAAAAAGGAGTGTTTGGCGGGTTTTAATGGCGTCGGTCAAGATTTTTATTTTAATAATTAAAAATTGTGTCAGAGCGAACATTGTGTTATAAAAGTGGTGTTGTTTTATATACAAAGTGTTTGTGTTGAATTATACTAAAAGGTTATTAGAATAAAAGTGATTATGGTGTGAAATACGATGAGTTTTTTTTGTGGTTATCCACCTCATCAAGTAGCACATAAAGTGACTGTCATCATATATTTCGTGTCAAATACTCCCAAGAAGCATTAAAATGTGTTATGCCACTAGTTTAATGCAATAAAAGAAGAAATAAAGAAATACTGAAGACATGGCTGTATGGGTATTAGTTTCCTTTGCCTTCCCTATACAGGGAGAATTTAAAAAAAAAGTCATAAACGTCAATGTCAACATATCCATATTTGTTTACATTTATTTTGGGCATAGAGTTAAATATACAGAGTTAAAATTATACTACATTACTCATACTCAATCTTACAATTTTGATAACGTCTTTTTGAATTGTGTTTTAATTTTTTTGCATTAATATGTGAAGTTTAACATTGTAATTGTGACCATGGAAAGACCAATGAACAATGGTATGTGCCGGTGTTGTTCTTCCGAAGGAACATACAAAGGCATCTCATCGAAGCACCAATGGATGGGCGAAGAAGAAGTCTACGCCGAGATGCTTCGCGAATGTTTCGATATTAATGTGAGAAGATATTTGTTTTAATTTGATCAAAGAGTAGACTGTCCTAAAATTTAAATCAATATGCAGATTTATTCAATAAATAATTAAAATTAATTCTTATGAAATAACATTGTTCAAATGTTCTATGGATGCTGACCTGAACACTTGTTGTTTTTGTCATAGACTTGTACTATGTACTCGGGACCCAAATCTAATTATTCTTGCAGACCATAAATAAGAACATGGTCTAAGTCTTGCACTATGAAAAAATTGCATAGAACAATAATTGGGTTAGATGTTGAATCAATTTCCTGAATTTAAGTATACTGGACTGTACAATCTCCAATGTAAAACTCAAGTGACTCAAGCATAGGGAAGAAATCATCAAACCAGCCTCAGGAACCAAATTCCTTGGATTAATTGATCACCAACTGAACTGGAAATCCCATACTGAGAGTCTGTGTAGTAGGATCAGTAGCTTTGTCTTTGCCCTAAGTAAACTTTCGAAAACAAGCAGTGCTGAGACCGTACAGTGGCCTACTGTGGATATGTAGAGTCTGTACTGTGCTATGGAATTATATTTTGGTGGAACTCAGTTAACAAAACACTTCTATTCAAAACACAAAAAAGGTGTATCAGGGCAATGAAGGGACTCAAGTTCACTGACAGTTGGTAAGCAATATTTCGAGATATGAAAATATTAACTATACCGTCCTTATACATTTATGAAGTGGCAGTGTATGTAATTCAAAATCAAGAACAATTTCTTAGATTTTTGGATCGAAATATACAACAGTCCTGTAGACGCAGCAGTAAAATATGTGCAAAAACCTGCAAAACTAAACTGGATGCAGCCGTTCCTGAAAAAAGATTTCCAATGAAGAGCCCCTCCCTTTCCATATACTCGGCTAGCATTCGGCCACCGTAGTTCCGGATTTTAGCTTCAACTCATCATCATCACGTTTGCCCAGCCTTGCATTGAAGTATCCCATGACAACGGTGTAGTGAGTCCTGGAAATATGTATTGACCAAGAGATATACATTACTTTCACTTCCTTGTGGGTGTTCCTTTTCCTTTTACATCTCCATTGTAATTTTAAAATCTAAACCAGTGACATAGGGTCATTTCGTCTGTTAATAGATGACTATAATAGGTTTATTTAAACCTTAAAATATGACCATTAATTTATTTCCACATGCTGATTTTATTTACAGTTATCAACAAACGACAATGGCATGGACAGCGGTATCTGTGAAGTGTGCATCACTCAGCTCCGCGATGCTTCCAACTTCAAGAAACAGGTGCTGCACACTGAAGAGCAGTTTAAGAAAGGCTTCCCTGATAGACTGTTCAAAAGTAAGTTGTGCTATTGTAGCAATATTAAGAGTAGGTAGGTAAAAGCAATCTTGAAAAAGGCTGAGATATCGAAACAAAAAAAATTTTTGTTTTTGATTAGAGAAGTGAAATATACCGGTGAGCAATAATGTCTCTTGTTTTTTGGCTCAATTATATTCAACGAGTTTTTTCTGTCATTTAACAGTCAAATAATTGTTTGGTTTTATGAATTAATTACTAAACTTTACAAAATCCTAGGTAGTATTATTCTAGGAAGTTTTAATTGATTTTTGTAAAAGATTACCTAGCAATGGAAAGCAAAGCTTGGGATTTCGCTGGCATTTTACTAGGTTCTGCAAGAGATCTCGAAAGTACCAAACTCGAGACCATTTATAACACGCGAGATCTCGAATTGCTAATTTTGGCTCGAGATTGCATTGCCTAGTTAGGAGTCATGTCTAAAGTTTATACCTCTATGGTAATAACCAAAATTAAACGTTTCAGACAGCATAGTGAAAGTGGAAGTGACCCCCTTAGACTATGAAGGCAATATGTCTGGCGAAAATCATCTCTCTAATGACTACTCTGGTGGAGGTGAGTTTTTTATAGAAAAAGTGTCGCAAACAACGGTACGGACTGCCTGACGGTACGCGCTTACCGTAGCCTAGGTATAGAGGAATAACATTGCGATGTTATAGCACCTCGTTTCATTTTCCAAATTTAAAATATTTTATTAACTTTATTAAATTCAATATTTAAATTTATACTTTGGCGCTGCATTCGGTTTTCCCTTTCAAAAATCATTCTATTGCTAGCTAGCTACCACCATCTTGTCTAAGTCTGCCGCCATAGCAATAATGTTAACGGCATTATTGTGTTCCGGCAGTTAGAGGTAAGACAGCCAGTTCCTCTGTGGTTGAGGAATCCGGGTGTAGCTCGCTTCCATCGTCGGCCTATCTATCTTCACTTAACATCAAGTGAGATGAAGGCTAAGAGTCACCCTGTTAATGTTAAAAAAAAGCAAGTATATTTAGCGAAATATCTATCTATATCTATTTATCTAGCCCAAAGTAAACATCATTAAGAGCTTGTGTTATGGATACTAGATAACGGATAAATATTGATAATAATACTATATATGAAGCTATACCTCTTCTAGAGTACGAAGGCCCCATGAAAAATGAAATCACGTTTATTTTTGTATAAAAATTCCCTACGGGTTTTTGAAAAAATGAAAAAAATCGGGACGTCGCTGGGTTCTGCAAGAGTTCTCGAAAGTACCAAACTCGACAACATTTATAACACGCGAGATCTCGAATTGCTAATTTCGGCTCGAGATTGCATTCCCTAGTTAGGAGTCAAGTCTAAAGTTTATAACTCTATGGTAATAACCAAAATTGTATGTTTCAGACATCATAGTGAAAGTGGAAGTGAGCCCCATAGACTATGAAGACAACATATCAGACGAAAATCAACTCTCTAATGACTGTGACTTTGTTGGAGGTAAGTTTTTTATACGAGAAGTATCGCTAAGAATCGTACAGCCTGCCTGACGGTACGCGGTTACCGTAGCCAAGGTACAGACGCTCGTTCACTCACGACATTGTGAGGCTATACGTTAGCTTATAGAGCAAACACAAAGAAACATACAAGTAAACTAGAAGAATTTCATAGGGTTATCCCATCCAGAGGAGCTCGGTGGCGTATTGGTTTGAGCGCTCTGGTTTCGAATACGAAAACAAAGCAACTTTCGCCATGGTCGACCACGGGATCGGTCAACCAAAATTTATAATCTCGAGCTCCTTCATGCTTCGGAAGGCACGTTGCCGTTTGTCCCGGTTGTTACTTCAACCGCTTTAACCCAACAACCCGCATTGGGCCAGCGTGGTGGTGTTATGGCCAAAGCTCCTCATGTGTTTCTTCCATGTAGGAAGGCCTGTGCCCAGCAGTGGGACGTCTATAAGCTGGTGATGATGATAATGATCCCATCCTAAGTCCCTGGTAGGTCAGCTCAGATGGTCAGAGTAGATACCCGGATTGTAATTTTTTGCTAGTTTAGATCTTTCTCCTGTCGATGATAAGGGAGTTCTCTTTCTTCTAGATCTCGAGGTCCCAATAAACACTGAAGTGGAGGAAAGCAAAGGCAAGAAGCGAGGCAAGGCGACCACGTCTCGGGCCAAGAAATCGAAACTGGAAGACGGGGAGACTTCTAAAAGTAAGTCTTTCTTTTGTATAGGATTACGGTGTGTGCAAGGTTTTTTGGTGTATCTTTGTCAAGGCTCCGCGCACGTGGATGTGGGTTTATTTATTTATTTAATTACAACAGTGGACTTATAGCGCTAATCGAAAACGTACTGTTACGTCCCTAAAGTGCTCAGGTTAATGCTGACAGCACGACGCTGCAATCTGCCCAGTGCATCGAGGAGGTACTTGGCGGAGCCATTCCATAGGTGCGGGCAATATTCCACGCAAAGAACGGACCTGAGTTTTGTAAATCAGGCATAAATGGTCAGGCGTGAAAAATCGACGCACCTTATTCAGGACACCGAGCTTCCTCGAGGCTGTTTTGATCACGGTTTCGATATAATTCCTGTGATTCAGATCGCAGCATATCTCCATACCGAGCAAGTTCATGAAGCCCTCTGTCGAAAGAGTAGTGGGCTGAAGAAAGGGAAGGGGAAGGAACGGCGACATGTTGGCTGCGAACGCGCATATACCTGTGTTTTATTAGCATTGAACTCAACAACATTGTTAGGTTCCCATTCAGGTGTAAGGTTCAACACTCTGTTGAGCTAAATGGTAAGATTCATTATCGCCCACTCGGTTTCATCGCGCCCAGCCCTTGGGGACCGTAATATCCACCATGCACTGTACTGTCATCCGCACAGCAATGAATGTTTTTAGAAGCATGTCATTGATATGAAGAAGAAAGAGAGTGGTGGATAGAACAGAGCCTTGTGGTACCTACACCAGCGTTCAATGACATGAACCCCGAAGGGGAATCCTTCAACGAGTACACGGATTCTCCGCTCATGCAGGAAGCCGGTGATCCAGTTGAAGAGCTGAGCGGGAAGACCGTATGCTGGTAGCTTGAAGAGAAGAGCCCTGTGCCAGACCCGATCAAAGGCTTTGGCAATGTCAAGGCTAACAGCTACTGACTCACCCACCACGTTTGTGTATACTAGTCTTACCATCAATCAGTCAAAAGTCAATAATTAATCGACAGCAATAATTAATATGCCCCCAATTCTTCAAATCCCGAAAATATCGAAAATACCGAAATAAAAGTTTTGAAATAATGATTCGGTATTGCGACCCTTAATCTGGTATAACCATCTTAATTGAACAAGACAGTGTATAACAGCGCGAGCGTGACCAGCTAGCTCAAGAACAAATATTAACTTTTACGTTTAGAACAAAATGAACGAACCTTAAATTCTGATTAGCAGTCTTTACATTACTCATTATTTTGTGTAAGTCGTTTGTTGTTTTAATCGTCTCCAAATCTGGTTTTGCAAGTTTTGGATAAAGTATGCTATTAGTATTGGATACAGATCCAATCGTATTATAACACGGTATATCGAATGCGTGAAGAGTTGCAGTCTTTTAAGAAATTCTTACAGTAATAATAACACACACAGTAACAGACAGACAGTTCTTACAGTAATAAGTTCACGAGTTCAATATGCGTGAAGGAGTACAAATGACGATTCTTTCGATGTGACAGCGACGAACCCAAAGAACACATTTTATTAATAAATATAAGAAAAAATATCGATAATTATAGCTACTAAAGTATTATATAATAGCCCCATAGACCCATAAGTTAATAAAGAATGTTGATTGGACAGAGAACTACACGAAGAAAAAGACAACTTAACATAATGTTACGAAGACAAAATAGACCAAGATAATGAGATGTGCTCGTTTCTTGTTATAGGAACGGACGGCGTCGCTCCCAAGCGCAAGGGAAAGAAAAAGAAAGGCGAAGAAAGCGCCACCCCAGAGCGAGTAGAGCACAAGGTCAACCTGACCTCCATACTACAGTACTCCAACGCTAGCCCTTTCAGGCATAAGACTATACGCGGCTTCTGCTGTCTCTACTGCGCTAAGTACTTCGTCACCATAGACGCTCTTCGTGAGCACACAGCGCAGCAGAAGGAAAAGGACAAAATCAACTCCATGTTGGACTACAAACTCAGTAACAACCCAATCAAACTTGATATCACCGACTTGCGATGCAACGTCTGCAGTTTGCCCATGAAAGACCTCAACGATCTCAAAGACCATTTAACCTCTGTTCACAATAAAGCCATACACAAGCACATCAAAGACATTATCCTGCCGTTCCGTTTGGAAAACGGGCAGAACTATACATGCGTCATATGTTCAGTCGTCCATGTTTCCTTCAAAAACCTTTACCATCACATGAGTAGCCACTACAGGAATTATTGTTGCAAGAAATGTGATGCTGGCTACATTACTATAGCGGCTTTAAGGCAGCACGGCAAAACGCACGCACAAGGCATATTCCCTTGCGACTTTTGTGATAAATCCTACACGTCCTTAGCGAAGAAGCGGAGCCACGAGAAAGGTGTCCACACTGGTGGATGGCTGAGGAACAAATGCCCTCACTGCCCCGAGATATTTGTTAGTTACTATGATCGAAGCGAACATCTGGTAAAAGTGCACAATGAAACCCCTATCGTATACCCGTGTAACGCGTGCAGTAAGACATACAAAAAGAAATTTGAGTTGAACAGACATATCAAGTATCACCATTTGGAGCAAAACACCTATTTGTGCGATCATTGTAACGCTAAGTTCTTTTCGAAGCGAAGTTTGGTAGATCACGTCTCCAAACATTCAGGATTGTACTCTTGCGACGTTTGCGCCAAATCTTTCTCTAGACCGAGGTACTTAAAAGAGCATATGAGACTCCACGAAAATGACAAGAGATATCAATGTGAGGTTTGCTACAAGAATTTCACAAAAAAATGTAGTTTGAAGAATCATGTCAAAGTCCACCGGGCTGTAATTAATTAAGTATGTGAAAGCAGCAGCTGTCACTTTGACAGTTGAGTTGCCGCTTATTACTAGGTACATCATTTTTCTCAGTCATCGTTCTCCAAGAGTCTGTATTTTAACTTATTATTTTAATTAATAAACGTGCAGTTTGATCTGGGTATATTGTTTTATTAAAAACATAGTGACGACCTAATATTAACACAGAATTTGAGGATATTAAACACTTAATAAATAATAGAGAAATAACATTAAATCAAATTGCTAATGAGAATAGATCAAATGGGAATACCGATTTCCGGGGATTAATAACTAGATAAACTTTATAAAACTACATCAACTACGGAGCAAAAATCTAACCACCGCCATTTAGAAATGGCATGCTTCGGTACAGCGTCATCTATAGCGCACAAATGGAACTAATGTTCCTACAACACCAAACACAATAAATAGTGATTTATGATACTAGTGCCGTAAGTTGGTTTTTACTAACAAGAGTGCGTACCATAGTCACGAGTTTATAAAAACCAATATCCGCACTGAGTGTCATATAACGTAATTCAACAGATTAACGATAAAACAGCACAATTATTAATATTTTTTTGTGTTTGGTGTTGTAGGAACATTAGTTCCATTTGTGCGCAAAAGATGGCGCAGTACCGAAGCATGCCATTTCTAAATGGCGGTATTAAGATTTTTTCTCCGTAGTATAAGTAGTTTTATAAAATTAAAATCTACGTAACTGTCGATAAATTAAAGCGCAGTAAATAATCACTGTAGCAACAGCAAGGCTGCTTAGTTTTTTCCTCGTTAGAAACCCCTGATAATAAATAAAAATAAATAAAATAATCTTCCGATTTTGAAACATACTGAAAGGTTCTTCTTAGGTTTTTGTTAGTAGGAACATGATGAAAAAAAATTTGTTTAACGCCAATCGGCGTATGCCGCACCTGGATGTGCAATACGCCGATCGGGGTTAGACGCAGCGAATGGGTGAATGAATATATCTATTCCAATATGTGTCATAATAATTATTTGATTCCAAGTTATGTTTTATTTTTAGATATTGTTATTTTATCTATGTTTGTTCTCTACCCTCAGATACAAAAACAAACAGACACGGAGTCAGTGCCCAATAACAGGGCAGGAATCACCTCTTGTCTGCTTCCTCCTCGTGAGGTAGAAGGAGACACAAGAAGAGATGTCTGAGACGCAGAGCATCTTGAACTCCACCACCCACAGCATTGTAAGGGATTTTTACCTTAATAATAACTTTCAGTAGAAATCTTCCACTGATGTATGTCCTGCTTGTAAAAGAACTCAACCAAGTTTGAGACCAATATACATACTTTATAGCCTCGAGCTCCTCCGTGCCTCCTCGTACACGTTAGGGCGATACACTAAAAAAAACGCACCTTTAAATGTAATGTCTTAGGTCGCTGAAAGATCTAACGGATCTGAAAATCAGATATACGTTACTCCATATCTTTATCTAGACACGTGTAGAACAAAAACACGATTTAAGGATTTTGCCTCGATACATTTTATTTCCGAAAAGACGTCTTAAAAATAAGAAAACTTAAGATTATTGGTAAACGATAATTTGTATTCAATAGGAAATTACTTTAAACAGAAGTTGTAATTAATATTATGAATCGTGTAAAAGCGTTTTTTTGTAATCCTTATGGTTATTTTTAAATAAAATATTCGTTTTTTGCTTATTTCACACGCGAGACCGCTGCTTTTTTCTTTTTTCCTCCCGCTGAGTTCGTCATTTCTGTCCCTATCTGTCTCGGCCGAAACAACGTTTCGATAGATCGCCTTAAGGGGCTACCTCGTGCACACTAGCGTCACCAATTGATTGTTATTAGAAAAGTGAATTTAGAACATAATAAACAAAAACGCTTTAGAGAACTGCTAAAGAACGGTATTTGTAATTTTTAAAGATGTATCTTGTATAAAGTGTCTAGCTATAAGTAACCAAATTTTTTATTATTGTTAAAAGTGGCCACTTTTGGCAATAATGAAAAAATAGGTTACATGTAGAGGAATATCTTATACCGAGCACATCTCAAAAAATTACAAATACCATTCTTTAGTCATTCACTAAAGCGTTTTTGTTTATTATGTTCTATATTCACCACAATTAATATAAATCAAGTGGTGTCGCTAGTGTCGACGAGGTATCGCCTTAAGCCGTTGGTCTCGGTTGTTATGACAACCGCTTTAACCAGCAGTAGCTTTTACCTGCACCATCGTGGTGGTGTTATGGCCCAAGCTCCTCATGTGTTTCTCCCATGTAGGAAGGCCTGTGCCCAGCAGTGGGACGTACATAGGCTGGTGATGAGTGTGTGTGTGATACATATTTTCTGTAATGTTTCTTTTTGAAAATAACAATTACGTTGTATTCTTTGTTCGATATTAAGTTTCTTTCAGGAGAACCGTGATTTTTGCTATTCTAAATTATCGTTTCATTTCCAGATTTATAATCTTCATATGTTAGTTTTGGAAGTATTACGAAGACACGAGTTACTAATTTTCTTCGTGCGTGGTGTAATTTAGTAAAGGCATGAAGACCTTGATCACGACACTAAAAAATAGACCGGTGAAACAGAAATCTGAAATTGAACCTAATCTCCGTTTTGCCGATACCTATCCATGAAGCACTAAAGAAACGTCAAGCTTTATGCAATGCACTTGATTTTTAAGGAGATTTATATATTTGAAACAGTTGATTAATTGGAATAAAACATACTATGTTTCATATTTATTTTTATTATTATCAACCTCTCTTACTCACATTTAAATGTCGGAATTTGTGCGTTCATAACGCCTATTTTATTGCAATAAATACAAATAAAGAAAGATTGTATGCTCCAGCGGGAATCGAACCCGCGTCCGGCCAGATGCGATAACCGCTACGCACAACTTCATCGTTCTACATACAATTTCTTCATCGTTTTCTTTCTTTATTTGTATTTCTTACCACTCTTACTTCTTTTTATGATTATAAATATCGATCCAGATATCTGTAGATACCTATGTAGGTATGTGTATTAATATTTTACTATGTTTACATAGAAAAAATTGTAAACTCATTTTTTTTCTAGTTTAAATCGTTTTCTATGTAAGTAAATATATTTTCACCTCTCCCGCATCAAAATAGCTTTTTTGCTTCGTAAAATCTCGAAGGAAAACCGGTTTTTGCAGCGAGTGTGAGGCAAAGTTAGTTATTAAATAAATTTGAGATAGGCAGTAGCGCGTTCCGAAACTCAGGACTAGCGCTAGTCGCACAACAATGTAATTTAATTATTTTAGTTTATAAGCTTAACTATTTTAATTTATGGACGTTTTCTTGAAAAAATATAATAACTATATAATTAAGTAATCAATAATGTCACGTTACATAAAAATATAATTAGTATTTACTTTTCAAAAAAATGACATGCATTGTAATTTCGGAACGCAAATCAAAAATAGTCTAGATACCTAATCTGTGGATTCTGTGGGCAAAGCGGGAAAAATAAATTCACATTCTTTTGATTTTTTGACTTGTGTATAAACACATTAATTGTTGTTATTTTGTTAATTTAATTACAAAAATGAGTTCATCGAGTGATGAAAATGATTGTTTAACGCCTGAATTATTATTGTTTGTGTATCTCACTTAAAACAATATTCTCGCTGGAGAGGTGAAAAGTTGTATGTTTCACACGAGAGCAATTTTTTTGTCTCGTGCCTTTAAATCACTCACTGCGCTCAGTCGTCTAATTGTGAATCACTCTTAGCACATACTCTTTCTAATCTGTGCTCATAGCGAGTGATTCACTTTTAGACTAGGCATACTTCGCTGGTTCGTGATTTAACATCAGCACTCGCTACAAAAAATATTTTGCTCACTTGTTGAACAAATAACTATTTTCACACATAATGTTAAAATAAAAATTAAGAATATAAAAGCAATGGTCAACTTAACCGAATCGTAAGTATTTGTAAAAATAGTCTTTCAGATGAGGAAGGAACGGCGACATTTTGGCTGTGAACACGCACACCTGTTGAACTCAACAAGAAGGAATGAATTTGAATCATATCCTTAGGCGGGATCAGACCCCGCTTACTTTCAAATTTCGGGTGTTTGCTATGTATGACCATCAAGTGGCGTTATCCCACCGGAGGGCTTTGACAATTGAAAAATTTGTGTCTGGAATAAGTCCGTTGGAAAGTAGTGAAAGAGTGACATTGCAGATTATTTTACAATCTTTACAGTATGTTCACAACCATAAAACCTAATGATTTTAACAGCAAAAAGTTACATTAAATGAAATTATTTTATTTACTGATATTTATTGATTATTTTTTGAAATAAGTCTGATAAAGCAAAGCAAATAAAATATCGATATTTTTATTAAAGCACCTCACATTTTGTTTTTTGTTGGTGTCATTGTATCCCTTGTTCTGAGCACGGTATTATAACTTCATACTAAAATAACCATATCATATACGACCAATTGCAGTTAACATTGAAGTATCGACTAGGACCATACGTTTAACTGACATTTAATTTGGTCGGCTTATAATGGGTTAGAAATTCAGGCCCAAGTCGATAGATGACTCTGTAACCATAAAAAAATAGTGACTTCGAAAAATATTAACAAAAAATATTTAAAACTTAAATGACATTTAAGATGATAATCATTAAACTGAGAAAAATAATTACTTCAATTTTTAATCAATACTTATTAGGTAACTTTGATATGTTTTCACTATGTCGTTAGTAATATTCTTACTATAACTTATATTATAATATCTTGCCCAAATTATTAATTACTTAGTTACCCTATGTATTGGGATTTAAACCTAGGCCGTCATAGCAGTTCCTGTTAGTTTTGAATTTTTCATGACATTTTAATTTTTTGATGAGATTTTGGTGTTCATTATTTTAACGATATAATTTTATACAGTATTTTTCAATAAATGACCATTATAAATATTTTAGTTAAGTTCATTACTGAAGTAGAAATAGTAGTGCTAATTCATCAATGTTAATAATGATTAGATGGTAGATTTGCGAGATATCCTGCGTTCTAAACCAAGAAAACCATGTTCAAATCCCGATGTGGAAATTTTATTTTTCTTTAAAATTTTATTTTGATACTAAAAATACATAAATAAACATTTTTTATGTAACTTTTGATTATTTAAATTGAGTTTTTAAGAAAAAGAAGGTTTTATTAAGAGAATAATTTTTTGGTTGTCTACCGGTTCAGATCACCAGATATCGCTAAGCGCCATATATTTTGTAGTATGGAGTGATACCTCTATACCCGTATAAAAAATGTACTCTTTGGTTCTGAGATTGAATCACGGATTACTTGATTACTTCATTGAATTGTAAATTGAAAAGTGTAAGGTTTCATAACGTAAGTTTAGAGTCTCGAGCCCACAGATACGCAGTGATTAAATTCTCTTTGATTTGCACAAGAAAAGATTCACCAACCAACCACAAACCAAGTCTCAGCAAACTAGGGAGGGATGCCAATATCGTATCGATATTTATGTAGTGTCAAAATTATCGATATGTCGATATATCTATATTTTTTCCAATGCGCGGTTAGCTGTCATAAAAGCATTGGCAACATATTCGAAATTTAAAAAGTGAAATAAACATCTGCCCTCGTACCCGTAGCAAGGCCAACTCCAAAGAGTAATGTATGTAAGTATGCCAACTCTCTGGGGATCAGACAAAAGATTTTTTCTTTCTTGGTCCTAAATTTAAAAAAAAACTTTATGATTTAAATACAGACTACAAACATTTTAATCACTAGAAACTTTTTGTGTTCGAGGTAAAGTCAACGGAGCTATTATTCTTTTGTAATCTTTGAGATTGGATTGGTCGGAGTGGTGGGACACAAGACGTGACCTCGACGACGCATGAACAGAGCTCTTAAAAATATCGTATTTGATACCCTGAAATAAATATTATCAAAAACCAATGCATCGTAAGTAAAAATATCGGCAATAATATATTTTTTTCTGAAAAAATATCGATAGTTTATATAGGTACATATCGATATTTTTTACCCAAGCCTACTTCAATCCAACCATAAAATTTACAAAATGGTGGACATCCACCAAAGAATTCCAGTTTTTAGCGTCTGCTATAATTCTATTATATTTTTTTAGTTTTAATAGGTGAAGTGTTAACATTGTGACCATGGAAAGACTAATGAACAATGGCATATGCCGGTGTTGTTCTTCCGAAGGAACATTCAAAGACATCTCATCGAAGCACCAATGGATGGGCGAAGAAGAAATCTACGCCGACATGCTTCGCGAATGTTTCGATATTAATGTGAGAAACTAAATTTTTATCAACACTAAAGAGTAGACTGTCCCTAATTTAGTTCTAAATTATCTTGCAGATTTATTCAATCACTAATATTAAAATTGAAATTAATTCTTGAACTTTGAAATGTCAATGTATGGATGTTCAATGGATGCCGAACATTTGTTGTTTTTCTCTTAAACAGAGACGTCTTGTACTCCGTAACCGGGACCCGAATCTAATTATTCTCGCCCTAAGAAAAAACTATAAAACAATAAATTGCATATTACAATTAATAAAATTATATCAAAAAAGCGTCCCACTGAATTCTGATCAAAATCAAGAAGTTCAAAGAAAAGCCATTGAGTACTTTCAGGTTTTAAATAATTATTTGTGCCCTTCAGTGCTTCGGGGTGTATATGTCTAGATAATTTTTCAAAAGGCTAATTAAACAGACTACACTAATTGGCTACAAAAACAATAGTGTGGTATAATAATTTATGTGTAAGTTCATCTTTACAGCCTTTACTAACCTGCTGGTGTCCCCAACCATAGACTTTTATTGTTGCTGCTTCATTGGCTCAATATAATTTCATATTATGGCTGGGGTACTTCACAGATTACAACCAGTTGTCTCATATTGATAAAAATAATAATTTCAATTTAAATAATCCAAAGATATATTTTTGGTAAGTATTATGTAGTTGATTATCACCTAACATTACTGAGTTTGGGTATTGCAAAAGTGTCCCATACATATATACTGATCTGGTACTTTGTTGACCACTGGATGCAAAGCCAACCTAAGTTGTAATCCAAAAATTTTAAAAGTAGAAATTGCCAATTTATATTTTAAGATCCTTTAATTCTTTCATATTTTTTACTCATTTTCATTGCTTTAGTTGATTGCAAAGTAATATATGTTAAATGCTGTGTCACATATTAACTGTGTTAAAAAGGTGTATACATCAGGTTACAGAATAAGTTTGAATTTTTATTTTGTAAACAAAAATTTAAACTTTGTTTTAATGCATGTTCCTGCTGGTGCCATTATCATGCCTACATGTGTCAAAATATCCGTTCACATCAACTGTTAAGGGATGATTAGGTTTATTTAACTTTAAAATGTGATTGTAAATTTATTTCCACATGCTTGTTACGAGAGCGTACTGAAGGGAATACGCTGACGCGACACCAACATTGCACACGGCCCTACAAGCTGACTTAGCGAAACACCGTCATCGCAACATAATGTCGCAACTGGCGTAAAATGCTGACTACAAGCCTCGTGTCTCCAACCAGCCGGCCTACGTGACCAGGCCACCGCGGCACTTCGATTCTTACATCGGTCGAGTCGACATTTAAATATAGTTATAATTAATAAGTTTGTAATTTCTAATATTTTAATTAAATATTCTTAAAATAAAATCGGTTTTTTTTGAGCGCTTCGGCTGTGGCATTCGTAATTGGCGCAGTCGGTTGTTAGGTTAAATTCGCGAGCAAAATCTGGGTACTGTAGAATTGGATCGTTAGTTAATAATCTTTTACATTTCTCGAAACAGTTAATATAATTTTTATCTAAAATAATAGATTTGCTCTTTTTTAAACACTGCGTTAATGGTTTAGTGGTTTTAGCAAAATCGGGAATGAACTTGCGGTAATACCCAATCAAACCTAAAAATTGCTTGATTTGCTTTGTGGTTTTTGGGAGTGGGTAATTCTCGATGGCCTTGATTTTGTCTGGGTTAGGCTTGATGCCATCCCTACTTATCACGTGTCCAAGATAAGCAGTCTCTAGTTTCAAGAACTCGGACTTGTCCATCTGTATCTTGAAATTAGATTCTTTGAGTCTTTGGAACACTTTCTCGAGGTTGGTCATGTGCTCCTGAAGGCTGGTACTGAAGACAATAATGTCATCCAGATACACCAGGCATATGACGTTCTGTAGGCCCCTCAACACGTTATCCATAACTCTCTGGAACGTAGATGGCGAATTTTTGAGGCCCATAGGCATCCTCATAAATTCATAATGGCCATGCTCTACGTTGAATGCGGTTTTGTGGATATCGTCAGGGTTCATCTCCACTTGGTAGAAGCCACTTGCCAGGTCTAGGGTCGTGAAGTACTGGCACTTCCCCAGTTTATCAAGAACGTCACTTATGTTGGGAATGGGGTACTTATCGTCTACGGTTTTTTCGTTTAGCTTCCGGAAGTCGACTACTAGTCGCCATTTCTGTCTTCCAGATGCATCGGCCTTTTTAGGTACAATCCAAATTGGTGAGCTCCATGCGGAGTCTGAAGGTCGGATTATCCCTTGCTCTAGCATCTTGGCGATCTGTTCCCTAACTTCGTCGCGGTGTATGAACGGATAACGATAGCTTTTTGTATAGATAGGATTTTCGTCGATAGTTCTAATAGAGTGTTTTATTTTGTTATTAAAGGTAAGTGCTTCGCCGTCTATATAAAATATGTCGGGGTAGCGCGAACAGAGTTGTATTAAATTAGCTTTTTCCTCTGGATTTAAGTGTTCAGTTCGTAATCGCGAGATGACGTCATTAACGCGTGACGTCGGCATCGTTATAGTATCGGGGTGGCGAGTATCGAACAATTCGGTACTAAAGATCTGTGCAGTTGCGGGGCGATCTAGGGAAAATATGATGTCATTGTCTGTTGAGTTTGTAACTTCGATTAACCCGCGACTGTTCTTTATTTTAGTTACGCATTCAGATATCATACAGTTGCACAAAATCTGTTCATCGACTATGACATCTCCGTCGGGGGCATTGATAGGTAAACGTATTAATTTAGATGTCTTGGCTGGGATCATATCTTCGTATAAGTTAACATTCCGCGAATTGTACATTAGAATAGGGTTAGTCTTAGTTTTCGTCATCAAAAGTTTGTCTTTCAGGTCTATTTTGGCTTCCCAGTTAGTTAGTAAGTCTAGTCCAATTAACCCATCGAAATAATCATGGAATTTATAAACGAACAATTTAATTTCGCTTTCCCCTCTAAATTCGTCAAAGCAAGGTATTGTTATAGAGTGGTTGCTACGGCTGATTCCGTGAATATTAGTTACCTCAAAAGGGTCATGGTCAAGATTTATATGAGAGTAATATTTTTTTACAGCATCCGGGCTTAAAAAAGATTGATTGGCACCTGTATCTAATAGTAATTTAAGGGGTGGACTAATTATTTGTATGAAGGGGAGCTGTCGTTGTGTCTGGAGATTTACTTCTATTTTAAGCTTTTTGACGTCCTGCCCTTGCGAAAATCCTGATCATCATCTCTAGAGGATGTTGAGGGATGAAGCTGCTCCTCAGTATCTCCATAGCATGGTTCAGTTTGCGGGAGTTCCTCATACTGATACTGGTAAGTAGTTGGGTTATGATAGTTATATTCATTAGGTAAGTCATGGTCACTTGGTAACATGTAGTACAGTTCCTGGTCATTATGTTCGTTATAGTAATAGTTAGAATAGTCATCGTAAGGGGTACATTCGTTGACATTTACGCTACGGGTTTTGAAATAGTTCATGGGGGGTGGATTGCCTGGCCTTGCCCAACTTTGTCCTGTTGGTGGCAACACTCGTGGTGCAAAGGGAACTACCCCACTCATAGGCTTTGGGGTGTACCTGTTGTCGTTCGGCTTAGGGGGCATCCTAAATACATTGCTATTCGGGTTGTAGTTCGGAGGGCGTGCACCGAACATTTGTTCGGTACGAGTGGGTATACGCGTTTGTGGGGGCAGAAATGATAATTGAGACCTATGTGGGACGTTATTAGTAAAGCGAGAAACAGGAGCTTGCATATTGGGAACATATTTATAGGGGGCGTTTACGGGAAACGTAAACGGCTTAGGCACTGTAAAGGCGTTAGGCATTGGCATGTGTACCGGAGGTCTGAAATTAGACCCGCTCTGAATTGTTTTAGACAGCCCTTCGTTTCGGCCTTGTAAGTACATGGTGTTTAATTCTTCCTGCACATATTCCAATGCCTTTTCTATTGTATCAGGACGCATACACCTTATACGAGAACCAAGCGGTTCCTTAAGACCGCGTACAAAGGCTTGCATAGTAAGCTTCTTATATAGAGTACGTTTGGCTTCTATGGTGGTTTCTATGTTCTCGTGTAGGGTGACGTACGTCATTATAGTGGCAAACAGGGTTTGGCACTTATCGTAAAACTCCTGCGGGGTATTGCTACCTTGAGATTGAACTGCGAGGTCATTATATAGGGTAGTTTCATCCCTCTGGTCTGTGAAATTATTAATTAAGACACTTTTTATGCCCCTCCAGTTCTCAGGGACACCATTTGAATTTATTGTCCTTGCTGCCGGACCTGTGATTTTGTTAAGGATTCCGTTCAGCATGCAGAGAGTGCCTAGGTTATCGGCCTCTTCACCATAAGCATCTACTAACTGATCACATAGTCTAATGAACCTAGTCAGCACATTAGGGTTGCCATCAAATTCTGGCACCAGGCGTAAGGCCTTGAAAATTGTATCGGGATCGGTAGGCATTATACTTCCGTCGCTCGATATACTAGATAAACTATGACTGTCTAAATTCCTATGACTATCTAGCGTACGATAAATACTACGACGCCTAGCCCTAGGGGACTTATTAGCTCTAGGATAAAAAATCTTGGATACGGTATCCAACTTAAGGATTAAAAAATAGGATTAGATAGGAGAGCAACACTAGAGAAAATTCAGTGGTGCACTTACTTGAACATATTCTCGGTTCCTTGGAGCAACTATCGATTTCCAGATAGGTACTTCGGCACCCGGCTCGTTCCTCTGGTTCTGGATCCTCGGCAAGGCTTAAGAGCTCGTCGTCGCGATCGCACGCGCCCGTTTGCGATATTAGATAGGTATGCGATACGCTGGCAGACTCCGAAGATCCTACCGACTGCGCCAATTACGAATGCCACAGCCGAAGCGCTCAAAAAAAACCGATTTTATTTTAAGAATATTTAATTAAAATATTAGAAATTACAAACTTATTAATTATAACTATATTTAAATGTCGACTCGACCGATGTAAGAATCGAAGTGCCGCGGTGGCCTGGTCACGTAGGCCGGCTGGTTGGAGACACGAGGCTTGTAGTCAGCATTTTACGCCAGTTGCGACATTATGTTGCGATGACGGTGTTTCGCTAAGTCAGCTTGTAGGGCCGTGTGCAATGTTGGTGTCGCGTCAGCGTATTCCCTTCAGTACGCTCTCGTAACATGCTGATTTCATTTACAGTTGTCAACAAACGATAATGGCGTGGACAGTGGCATCTGTGAAGTGTGCATCACTCAGCTCCGCAACGCTTCCAATTTCAAGAAACAGGTGCTGCACACTGAAGAGCAGTTTAAGAAAGGCTTCCCTGATAGGCTGTTCAAAAGTAAGTTGTGCTGGTGTAGTAATGTTAAAGAGTAGGGAAGGCAATCTTGACAAAGGCTGAGATCGCCATGATATTATTCAGTGAGGCTTGACCGAGACATGATTTCTCGGTAGAAACCCAGACAGAGAATAGATAAATTGTGACCAAATGTTGATAATATTATTACAAAACAGTGCAGCCGGAACTTTGACCAATCATAATTGACAGCTGACATACAGGGAATGGCAGTTCATTCATTCATTCTGCCATCAATGAATGAACTGAGGAGCTCGGTGGCGTAGTGGTTTGAGCGCTCTGGTTTCGATCACGAAAACAAAGCAACTTTCGCCATGGTTGGTTCTGGGATGGGTCAATCAAATTTATAATCTCGAGCTCCTCCGGGCTTCGGAAGGCACGTTAAGCCGTTGGTCCCAGTTATTACTGCAACTGCTTTAACCCACCAATCCGCATTGGGCCAGGGTGGTGGTGTTATGGCCCAATCTCCTCATGTGTTTCTCCCATGTAGGAAGGCCTGTGCCCAGCAGTGGGGACGTATGTAGGCTGGTGATGATGATGATGATGATGATACAGGGAATGTAAATGCGCATGGTTGATTTACATCACATGCCGTATAATAGGGATGTCGTCATATTTCGGAAAAGTGTTTCATGTCCTGTATAAGTGCCTATTATAGTCTGAAATAGTTATCGTAATCACTTTATTAGGAATAATGTTTTAAATTTAAATGCCGTCATACACTGAGATTTGTGTCTGCAGTCAAATAATAGTTTGTTCTATTTACAAAATTTTACAGGTATCCTAGGTAGTATAATATTCTAGAAAGTTTCACTTGTTCTACATTTTTAACAGACTTCCAAAAAAAAAGGAGAAGGTCAATTTTGCTGTATTTTTTTAATTTATTTTATGTTACCTCGGAACTGCGTCATTTTTAAACTGATTAAGAAAGTAATTTCTAGGGTTCCGTGCCTAAAGTGTAAAACAGGACCCTATTACTAAGACTCCACTATCCGCATCCATCTGTCCGTCCGTCTTTTTGTCACCAGGCTGCATCTCATGAACTGTAGTAGTTAGACAGTTGAAATTTTCAGATGATGTATTTCTGGTGCCGCTATAACAGCATTTTTTTTTTTTATACAACGATGAAAAACAAGCTGACGGCCCACCTGATGGAAAGCGGTAACCGCCGCCTATAGACACCTGCGATAATAAGAAAAAATCACTTGATATTGCAGGTGCGTTGTCATCCTGGGGCCTAAGATGAAATGCCGTCCATGCCCAGTAATTACACTAATACTAATAATCAGAATAAAATAAATATTTAAGGGGGCTCCCATACAACAAACGTAGTTTTTTTGCTTGGTTTTGCTCAATATTGATAACAGCAACAGGTAGACGCTTGTTTATAGATAATGGTACGGACTTCTTGCGCGAGTCCGACCCGCACTTGACCAGTTTTTTAATTGAAAGAGTATGCTTACAGAGTGTCCGATAGAAGGTTTTTTAAAGTCGATTGGCTAGTTTGGTTTTAAATCAAATTAACTGGAATAATTAAGTCTTCCGACCTAGTTAACAAGTCATGTCATGACTCATATGCTAATGACCAAAATTGTATGTTTCAGATAGCATAGTGAAAGTGGAAGTTGGCCCCATAGACTATGAAGGCAATATCTCTGAAGAAAACCATCTCTCTGATGACTACTCTGGTGGAGGTGAGTTGTTTTATATACATCAAGGTTTAGTGCTCCGGTGGCGTAGTGGTAATCGCGTCTGGCCGGACATCAGGAGACGTGGGTTCGATTCCCGCCTGGAGTATATAATTTTTTCCATCGTTTTCTTTCTTTATTGATAATTGTTACAATAACAAGGGTTCCCAGCAACCATATGGCTGTCTGATGGTTTTTGTTTTATGCAAAGAGATGACAAACAAGCTGACGGCCCACCTGGTGGTAAGCGGTTACCGCCGCCTACAGACAGATATTTAATTTTGGTGCTGGCACATCTTAGAAAAGAAAGAAGGACAAATGAAAAATGAAAATGAAAATGAAAATATCTTTATTCAATTAGGCCCCCAAGAAGCACTTTCGAATCGTTAACAAAAAACCCTTAAGTCTAAATAATATTAACTAACTAACAATTTCATAATGTTTGTCTCTCTGTCTTATCTGGATCTACGTAAGCTATGTATATGTTATGTCAGTCTGTCTATCGGTCTGTCTGTCGGTCCGTCTGTCCGTCAGTCAGTCTGTCTGTCTGTCTGTCTGTCCGTCAGTCAGTCTGTCTGTCAGTCTGTCTGAATTTACACCGGTTCCAAAAGTTAAACTACCGAGAAGATTCCGGCAACAAACTCATGTAGTCACTCTTTTCAATCATTAAGTTACAATGTTTAATTACACAGTAATAGTATTTAGCAGCGCAGTGTCGCACAGAGTTTATACTCTGTGCGACACTGCGCGACTTAATATACCTTTTTTTTATAAAAAAGGTATATTAAAGTACCAATAGGTACCTAATGATAAGAATATTTACTGTATTTAAAGGCTGCCCGACAATGCACCATCACAATATAGGTATTACAATACACAAAGGTGAACAATTAATATACAAAGACCTAATAAAGCTAAACATCTTTCATTAATTTTAAACACTTGTCTGAGCACGTCATTACAATAATAATTGTATTGTTTTATATATAATATCCTATAATGACATATACCTCAAAAATTATACTATTGATTAATATGTAGGTAAATTATTACAAAATCAAGGAAGCTTAGAGATGACCATTTCCACTAGTGGCACCTGTTCACAAGTATGACGCATGTGCCAGCCATCGCTCCGCTCAACCATATCCAACCAATCAAATGAAGAGAATATTATGTTGCTGACTGATCACTATATCTTCTACTCGTTTTTTCCTTTTCTTTCTTTTTCTTTCTCCTTCCTTTTTTTACTTATAGAAAATCTAAAGCGACATTCAATGTCTCGTAAAAGAGCTTTAGAACTATCCTAGAAACTTCCATCAATATTTTTTTAGTAATTTCAATCAAGTCGTACATACTTTATAGGTGTATTTATACCGATATTGCAACACAAATCTGACGAGTCCAGATTGCATCACGATTCGATTTACATTAATCTGTCGTGACGTGTCACGACAGATTAATGTCAGACAAATGTAAGTCCGGCTTTATACCTATTCCAATCTCTTCCAGAGTACGAGGTCCCCATAAAGTCTGAAGTGGAGGAGAGCAAAGGCAAGAAGCGAGGCAAGGCGACCACGTCTCGTGCCAAGAAACCGAAACTGGAAGATGGGGAGACATCTAAAAGTAAGTTCTTACTTATCATTTGTATAGGATTACGGTGTGTGCAAGGTCTTTAACAAGGCCCCGGTTGCTTCGATGTGGGTTATCGCCTCCAGGTAGTTTCTCATACTGTATCTAGGTATATGCCAAAGGAGATGTTTTATGTCCAGACAGCTGTATAATAATAGTAATAATATTCATGCACTGAGATTGTGTCATGGATACTAGACATAATGATAAGTAATAATATGTATATAAATATTAGAAATATACTAAATAAACATCCATGACTCATAAACAAATGCTCATACTCAACATACAATCATTTGCTTCTACCGGGATTCGAACCCGGGACCTCTTGACCGAGTAGCCTTTATAGCAAGGGGTACAGACCGCTCGGCCAGCCAGTGGTCAATGTATGTACAGTATCTCAAAAAACTCTGGAAAAATCTCCTGAATCCAGGGTAAAGTACTAAGAAGTCGTTTTCATTTGACGACCGTCCATTTTATTCAAGAAGCAAATATAATTTTTTTCATTTTTATATTTTAAATACTTGCACACACCGTAACCTGTTTTCTGGTTATAGAAACGTTGAATGCTTTTTTTATCATTTTAATCTACAAAAAGAAATTCACAATTTATTGTTGCTTTAAATAACAATGGTCATTTTTGCTCTAGAAATATTTAGCGAAATGAATTTCTTGATTAAAGAATACTGCTCAAGGCAAGGACTGACAAACTGCTTTAAAACTGGTAACACAAAATTCGGTTATTATTATTAACGATATTCAAATCCAGTCACTCGTATAGATATCTAAAAACAATATATCAAAACTCTTAACGGATACCTGAAAAATTTGGGTGTATCTGTATTAAATCCGATACCGATCGCACAAACCGGCAACGCTAGGTGTAGAACCGTTTTAAAATACCCTAAACTAGACCTAAAAATTTAGGAACCGTTAAAAACCGGTAAGCTCGCGCCTCCTTGGCGTCCGGACAGACGCGTAAAATTATATAGATTCACGTTTGTCCAACGTCTGGAACCTGTGTAAGTTTAGGCATTACAGAAAGGTGGCAGGGTTGTCTGCCCCACAATTCTGCTATTGTGTTTTGATCTCAAACGGATCGGAAACGCTTTAGTTACGTTTTTGGTGTTCTGCTTACTCAGCGCAATCGAAACGAAGCCGTATTCTACTAACAAACAATTAACGCAAACCGATCGCTCCAAACATTGGTTTGTATTCTGCAATATATTTGACATTTGTGGCAGCCGTAACGCATTGATATTTCTTTTGTTGAAAAGTTAACAACTTTCAACTCATTAAACTAAACTTCGTTTCTTGCAATATTTTTAACGATTTATCTCGCCGAAGTTGAGCCAACCATGCGTTTGGTTCGTTAAGCTTTGGTCTCTTGATCGTAACGCACAACGCCGCGGTATACCGTATGCGGCGCACAGTGGTCCGGATTCGGAAAATAGTGGTCCTAGATAAAAAAAGTATTAGCTTTACAGTATATAGTATACATATTTTCTAAATCGACTCGTGTTCAGAGCGATTTAGAAGTTTGCCGCGTACACTACCACCGCCTTTCCTATTTCTGCCGTAAAACAGCTCGGTGTGTTTCGGATCGAAAGGTAGCCAGTGTAATACTTGGATAGGAAGGTATTTCAGAAAAGAGATGTCCAAAAATGTATGGTTCCAGGTCTATGTACAATACTGAAAAATAGGTAAAAATGTTCAAATGTCCGTTTTCTTTTTATTTGCTCTGTTGCGTGGTACAAAACAAGAATTTTATAGAAGAAACTGCAACACAGTCAAATATTCAACATGGCGCCCATGTCACAATTTGGTGACGTTTAGTCGACTTCTATGTCGCCCGCCATTGTGAACAACGGTGAAATCGACGAAAAATTTCAACTTTTTCACAAACAATGCATGAAAACGAATTATTAGTATTCATCGCGGATTCAGGAGAGTTTTCCTGGTTTTTTGAGATAGCATTAAGTTGAGGCATGTTTTATTCCTGACCGGATATAAAACATGCCTCAACTTTTATAAAAAAAAGGGGGGGGGGGGGGGGAGTGTTTGGCGGGTTTTTGTGGCGTCAGTCGAGATTTATGTTTCAATAATTAAAAATTGTGTCGGAGCGAATTTTGTGTTATAAAATAGTTTTATAAACAAAGTGTTTGTGTTGACGTACAACTTAATACTTTTATTCTAATCACCATTACAATAAAAGTGATTATGGTGTGAAATACGATGAGAACTTTTTTGTGGTTATCCACCTCATCAAGTAGCTATGAAGACAGATGAAGACTGATACGACTGACGGCGTCAAATACTCCCAAGATGCATTGAAATGTGTAACACCAGCATTTCAATGCAATAAATGAAGAAATAAGAAATACTGAAGACATGGCTGTATGGACATTAGTTTCCGTTGCCTTCCCATTGTAGGGAGAATGAATAATAAAAAAATGGCCATTGTTTATTACGAAATTTTTGATTCAGCTTTTCTATAACTGATACTTGTTTTTCATTGCTGTAGATTTGTGTTCAAAAGTGTGCCTCACAAATAGGAAGAATTGTTATTCCAGTCACTGTCATGTACAGACGACCCGCACTTCAAGTGTAACAATTGCACTACGAAAGCCACCTCTATTACGAATGGAATAAGGGCGGTCTCAAGGTCAAACTGGTACGCTTGATGTGCTGTCGACTGTAGTCACACTCATTCCGTTCGTTATATATGTGTTGCCGCCGTCTGGTTAAATGAGCCGTTTAACTGGGTGGCTAGCCCGTTGATTAAACGCCGGCATCCAATTGAATGCCTAGCCCGATAGTTAATTGGCGTATTGAATGGATCGTCTTGTACTGAAAAATTTTGGTTTGATTGGTAGGTTCAAGGTTACGGTTTACGGTTTAAGATATTTATTCGAAAAACACAATTGGTAAGACGTACATAATTATTATGACGGTAGTAAGAGAATACTTAGCGGATTCACCGCCACAAATGCCAATACACAGCCTCAGGTGTAGTAATAAAAATACAGATGTAGAAACTAAACTACGCTCGCGTAATTTTTTATGACCACTTATGACCGATATCGTTTTGGTTCTAAGTGGTCATAAAAAAATTACATTCAACCTGCCAATCACTCAAACAGTCACACAAAAGCTCTTCGTTTTAAATGACTCGCCTAGGCGTCCAATTGAATGGCTAATTTAAACCAGACGGCTGACGTGACGTTCAGCCATCTGGTTAAAGGTTGCACTCAATGAGTTGTACTTCAGCTGTTTAATTGGACGTCAACGTTTAATCTACGGGCTAGGCGTCCAGTTAAGCGGCTGATTTAACGGCTGCGACATATGCAGCTTTCGTAGAGCAACCTTTACACTTGATGTGCTGTCATTTATACTTAACGAAAACTAAGATCAGACTGAACCTTCGCGTCATAAAATAGAGATAGTAAAAGTTTTTATAGGATTTGGGCTAACTCATGAGAACCATTTTTTCGTAGAGTTATTTATGTAAGAATCCATCTTACCTTATCGTTTCCATAAATCTTGACTGAGAGAAGTGGAAAAAAAGTATTTTGATTAGCTAAAAAACATCACATAGGTCGCCATTTTGAGGAAACCCAAATGTCAATATCATATATTACAATTATGTTTCTATCAATAAATCAATCAATCTATGTTGCCATTGTATACATTACTTATTTTATTTCGTATTTTTTTTTGCAATGAAATACAAATATACAAATACAAATATTTTATTGAACCAATTTTTTTTTATACAATTTGTTGGGGAAATCCTTAAAGTTTAAAAACCTGTATTGAGAAGATTCCGCTCCTCTGTAGTTACATACATCATTATCGTTTTTCTATACCTTAGTGAGTGACCTACTTTTGATAAGGTATATAAATTCTGTTATATATTCTATAGTACAATAATATAGCACTAGAAATCCATGAATATAATACCAACCCATAAACCCATACTAATACTAATAGTTTATCAACCACTGGGCATTACCCAGTGTTCAGATTTTACAAGTATAATACATACCCACTTCAAATAAACATCAGAACCAAGTAACATTTAAGCTCAAACACTTTGACACTTGTTCAAACACACAATATGCAAGTATTATCAAACCAAACATCAAAAATTACAGAAAAATATTACTATAACAAAGCAACCAAAGCATAAATACAAAAACTCGAGACAATTATAAGACTACCTTTACAGTGGCCGAAATAAAACAGTTTAGTGTTTAATGGAAACCATGTTATTCAGTACATTATTGTCTACAATCTGATATGGTGCTAATGAGCTGGCCCATAACTTTACCATCTCCTTTGTCGTTGGACTATCAACACAGAATATGTACACTATAGTACAGGTACAAAAGATTCACTCAGCAATGAATAAACAAATAGCGACTCGTGCTACACAATAGAGTGCACTTCAAGTTGCAGAGCGCTAATTACTTACAGTTATATACACCTAAAAGTTGCCTCTCCCCCTATCGCGTAACTCTTATATCTTTGGACTACTTTTAGGACTGTCTTCTTTTAAAAATTTATTAATCTGAATATTCAGTTACTTTAATTAATTATTCTCTTCATGTGCCTTTACTTTTGTCAACAAATGATGATTAAAATATACAGGGTGGTGCCGTCAATGCGACAATAAATTTAAACATGGGCTATATTAGTCCATAGAAATGATTTGCCACTTTCAAAACTATCGCATTTATTTGAAAATTTCATGACATTTGTATGGAATAGTGTAACGTTGGCAGCATTATTTCATACAAATGTCATGAAATTATCAAATGAATACCATATTTTTGAAAGTGGCAAACCATTTCTATGGACTAATATAGTCCATATTTAAATTTGTTGTCGCATTGACGGCATTACCCTGTATATCTTGTATTGCCATTATTTATTTACCACCAACCGCGTGCTAAACAGCAATGAGTCAATGGCCAGTGGGTAAACAAAATCGATGATTGAGCAATCCGAGAACCGACTTGTAGTAACCTCTTTCACGCACATTGATTGAGCAAGCCGAGAACCGACTTGTAATAACCTCTTTTCCACGCATATTGTTTGAGCAAGCGGAGAACCGGCTTGTAGTAACCTCTTACACGCATATTGATTGAGCAAGCTGAGAACCGACTTGTACAAATCTCTTTTCCACGCATATTGATTGAGCAAGCTGAGAACCGACTTGTACAAATCTCTTTTCCACGCATATTGATTGAGCAGGCCGAGAACCGTCTTGTAGAAATCTCCTTTCCACGCATATTGATTGAGCAAGCCGAGAACCTACTTGCAGTAACCTTTTTTCTACGCATATTGATTGAGCAAGCCGAGAACCGACTTGTAGTAACCTCTTTTCTGCGCATATTGATTGAGCAAGCCGAGAACCGACTTGTAGTAACCTCTTTTCCACGCATAATTTAACCGAATAATGTGGATATTAGCTTCGGTGCCTTTTAGACCGATTCTTTGGCGGAATATGCGTATTCGTTGGAAGCCATGTTCGGCGCATCTCACAAGTAACAAGTTTCGTGATTTAATGAAAAAAAAATTAGCTAATAAAGATGATTGGTAATTGAGACCGTTTTTACGCAAATTAAAGTAGTATTCATAGGAAAATTAAAGGATAAAGTCACTTCTTTCGTGGAAAAGTGGCCGGCTGCAGCTGCTGGCTCGAGGACTCTTAAAGGATATCTGTTATCTAGCGATTTGAAATCTCGTTACTTGGTCATAGTTATATTAGTAGACTTAGGGCCGATTTTTCAATGCTCAGATAAACAGTCAGATAGGGTTTATTCGATAGATAGCAAAAAAGTGGGTTTTTCAAGCGTTAGATAGACTTTATTCGACGAATAATTCACTTAACTTAAGAATAAATCTATCTGTCCCTTCGACGGCCAGATAACCGCTTATTCTATAGATAAATTATGCTTGTGCTTTCTGGGTGAGTCAAATACTTCATAACAAAACATGTTAGAAAACACATGTAAAATGGTATACAGTAGAATTCCGTCGTAGATTTAGACTTACTAAAGAATCGGTGCAATATTTGCAAACTTTTGTAAAAGATAAATTATGTAAGTAATGAAATCACAAAAAATACATATTTAATTTGGTTTCTGAAACCACTGTATTCTTCCCATGCTACAGCTGCCAATCACTGATTCTTTGCCCTATGAGTTTCTATATCACTGGTCCTATATAGTTTGGCGGTATTAATAATTCCACTTCATGTCGTATTATAAAAAAAATTAGGTACTGTTGCAATTACATCTTTGAGGAAAAAATTGAATTCTGACAATTTTTTCATTTCCATGAGGAAGCATAAATGAGCTAAGGTTTCTTGATTGATATCAGCTATAGATTGCACTTACATGTTAAGTTTCAAATAAAATACCACAGAACTTGATGTGTTTTTTTTTTTATACAACTAGATGACAAACAAGCTGACGGCCCACCTGGTGGTAAGCGGTTACCGCCGCCTATAGACACCTGCAATAAAAAGGAAAAGCACTTGATATTGCAGGTGCGTTGTCATCCTGAGGCCTAAGATGAAATGCCGTCCATGCCCAGTAATTACACTGGCTACCTTTCCCTTCAATCCGAAACACAGCGAACTGTTTCACGGCTAAAATAAGAAAGGCGGTGGTACCTACCCAGGCGACCCTACATATGGGTCTACCACCTAGTGAATGTATGAATGTAGTATGAAATAAGATGCCAGATGCTTGCTTGTTTTTGACAATAGATGTGAAGTTAACAGCAAACAAAGAAATTGTCTGTCCCGCTCTAACATTAGTGTCCTCTATACATTTGTCTCAACTACCTGAAGCTGGCGTTATTATGGAAGACCTAAACGGTCAGATAGTTATTCTTAGGATAAATGTTGATTGAAAAATTGACAGTCACTTATCGGACGAATAAACAGTGTAATAACTTTATTCCTTAGTTAGCTATCTGTAGTTTTATCAGGGGATTGAAAAATCGGCCCTTAGTTACAGTAATAACTTAAGAGATTGGGCGAGAGATTAAGAGAAACCAGTAAGTCGATGGTTAGACATTAGCGTATTCTATTGTAGGGTAGGCAACTACCAAAACAAAAAAACATATAAGTAAATACAATATATTTTGATAAATAATAATAATAATAATATTCTTACACTCACACCTATTATCTAGCCCAAAGTAAGCATCATTAAGAGCTTGTGTTATGGATACTAGATAACGGAGAAATAATGATTATAATATGTATATAAATATTAGAAATATACTAAATAAACATTTAAACATCCATGACTTGTAAACAAATGCTCGTACTCATCATACAAACATTTGTTCCTACCGGGTTTCGAACCCCCTTGGGACCTCTTGACCGGGTTGCCTGGGGTACAGACCACTCAGCCAGCCGGTCCTCACATATTTATGCTTATCCGACGACGTCCGTCAATGTAGCAGTCTCTTGCATTGAGTTGCAGTTTAATTATGAAGTCATACCAAATGATCGCGGTAGTCATTTTCTTGAGGATTTGATTACTTTCGAAATATACAGGATAAATAGATCTAATGTACAAAACTAAGCATAGAATCAAAGTGATGTCGCTTATTCCAGAGCTCAATTCGCAATGGTTGTTCGTCGTCAATGAACAATTATTATATACTGATCGCTTACGTTGTATAAACTGTTATGGCATGCGCAGACGACGGACTTTTCTCCGCGGCGGAGAAAAAGTACGCTCCGCAAATAAAAAGTCCGCCGCGGATTTACCGCGAACTCAACGCACACGATTGCATCGTATAGCGTCCTGCATACGTACGTCACTCTCCAGCGCACAACGCGGACTAAAAACAGCCATGTGCGTTGCTTCGCCTAAGTCACACGAGTTCGATTTTTTTCGGGGACTCCCCCGTACTTTTGTCCGGTCCGCTCTCTGCATGTCCTCGATTATTCGGGAGACTTTTTGTACGCGTTACTTTTAATTCCTCGTTTGCGTTAGTCGATACAGTTATAAGCGATCTATTTTAGCGGACAAAAAATCCCTCTCCTGCGCAAACTCTTATAGGTAGTTAAGCCATGATGCCAGGTTATAACCCGAATGTATTGAAATTTCTTTTAGTCTAATTATCCTGATACTGTCGCGAATCCTAAATTGAAGTGCATCTCTTTCTCTTAATATGAGCGCAAGCAGGACAGCTGTCATTTATTACGACATTTAGAAAGGTGCCTACACGCCTTTCTTTGTACAAGGTTGCAAACAAGCGTACGGTCCGCCGAACCGGTTACCGTAATCGTATAGACCTTCGTAGCACCTTGGGCGTTACTAACAAATGTATGGACTTGGTCTGAAATAAATTATTCTATTCTATTCTATTACTCACACTATGCTTGCCATATAGAAATCAAGATAATGTACTTTGAGATTAAGGTTGTGTCTTCAATGTCTAATTTTTATAACCATCTTAAGTGAATAAAAGATTGTATAACAGCGTAAACAACTATTACAAGTTCTTATATTGACTATGAGATTAGATAAAAATGAACGAACCTTGATATCTGACAAGTGGTCTTCCCGATACTTATAATTTTATACAAGCCTCCAATGCTTGCAATAGTCTCCAAATGTGGTTTTGCAAGTTTGATATAAACTATGCTTTATGCAATCGTATTATTACACGGTATAACTATTGCGTGAAGAGTTGCTAAGGCCTTTAAGTTCACAAGTTCAATCTGTGAAGGAGTATAAATGACGAGACGTTTCATGTGACAGCAAAAAACTAAAGAATACTGTTTATTAATACTTAGAAAAGAAAAAGTCACTAACTTTACTTACTCAAGAATTAAGTCCCCATAGGCACATAAGTAAATGAACAGAGAACCACACGAAGAAAAAGACAACTAAACATAATGTTACGAAGACAAAATGGACCAAGATAATGAGATGTGCTCGTTTCTTGTTATAGGAACGGACGGCGTCGCGCCCAAGCGTAAGAAAAAGAAAAAGACAGGGGAAGAAAGCGCCACCCCAGAGCGCGTAGAGCACAGGGTCAACCTTACCTCCATACTACAGTACTCCAACGCTAGCCCCTTCAGGGATAAGACTATACGCGGATTCTCCTGTCTCTACTGCGCTAAGTACTTCGTCACCATAGACGCTCTTCGTGAGCACACAGGGCAGAAGAAGGAGAAGGACAAAATCAACTCCATGATCGACTACAAACTCAGTTACAACCCAATCAAACTTGATATCACCGACTTGCGGTGCAACGTCTGCAGTCTGCCCATGAAAGACCTCAACGATCTCAAAGACCATTTAACGTCGGTTCACAATAAAGTCATACACAAGCACATCAAAGACATTATCCTGCCGTTCCGTTTGGAAAACGGGCAGAACTATACATGCGTCATATGTTCAGTCGTCCATGTTTCCTTCAAAAACCTTTACCATCACATGAGTAGCCACTACAGGAATTATTGTTGCAAGAAGTGTGGTGTTGGCTACATTACTATAGCGGCTTTAAGGAAGCACGCCAAAACGCACGCACAAGGCATATTCCCTTGCGACTTTTGTGATAAATCCTACACGTCCTTAACGAAGAAGCGGAACCACGAGAAGGGTGTGCACACTGGTGGGTGGCTGAGGAACAAGTGTCCTCACTGCCCCGAGATATTTGTTAGTTACTATGATCGCAGCGAACATCTGGTAAAAGCTCACAACGAAACCCCTATCGTATACCCGTGTAACGCGTGCAATAAGACATACAAAAAAAAGTTCGAGTTGAACAGACATATCAAACATCACCATTTGCAGCAAAAAAGTTTTATGTGTGATCAGTGTAATGCTAAGTTCTATTCAAAGCGAGGTTTGGTAGATCACGTCTTAAAACATTCGGGGGGTGAACTGTACTCTTGCGACGTTTGCGGAAAGTCTTTCGCTAGAGCGAGGACCTTGAAAGAGCACATTAGACTCCATGAAAATGACAAGAAATATCAATGTGAGGTTTGCTACAAGAATTTCACGCAAAAATCTAGTTTGAAGAATCATATAAAACTCCACCAAGACGACTTGGAAATATTCAAAGAATTTGAGGATGTCAAACACTTAATAGATAATAGAGAAATGACATTGAATCAAATCGCCAATGAGAATAGAAAGAAAGCGCAAGCCGAGAAGATGAAAGATCAATTTATATAGTAATTATAACTGACATTGACGCTTCAATGACATCAGAATCCGTCATTGGATTACTTGGATTAATCTACTAGAAAAGTAGTGTTTTAACATAGTTTTATGTAGAGTAGCACCCAGAAATTTATTTTAATCATGACATGATACAAATCGTATATATTTAGCTGGTCGTGAGAAGTTATTTTAAAACATCGTAATGCGTTATTTATTACGTACGGACTTATTTCCTGTCATTTATACAATGAAATACGTATTCATTTGAAAATTATGTTTCATAGTAATTTAAATGCTAACTTTTACATAGCATCCATAATTATAGGTGCCGATCGCTGGCAGGTTCTCTAAAAGTAAATTTAAATACCGCACCTAACTTTAATACCAATACAAAAGAAAAGGGAATGAAGGGATTTTAAAAAACGTCAAGTAATCATGAATTATTTCAATTTTACAAACGTCTGGTCTAACCTTTTGTCTATCGCTTGCTTATTTGATTGCAATGAAAGAGCTAGGCACAAAATTAAAATTATTTTAGAACATTTAATATAGTCTCGGCACTGTCGGCACCATTAACTTAGTATTCGGAACACACACATTACAATCACAACTAAACTTGCAGTTCAAGGTATGCAATGTGATACCATCGAGAAATTTATATAAGTGAACGTAAAATTCATATTTTTGTTCTATCTGGCACGAAGGACCAATCTCAATTTTTTAACATAGAGGTACTTTCATCATTTTTTTTTTACTTTTACAGACTTGTTACTTTGTAAGGTGCTGACGTACATTTGTATCTGAAGTATAATTAAAATTTTATCATACAGGGGGTTAGGGGGACGCTCTCGAATAGATGGCAAGTTGGCAGTGCTGGTCACCCTTAACACGACTAAACCTGTTTCACACAAATTGTTATTAATATATACACGGCCTGTTTGTATGGAACAGCTGATTTTTTTCGTGATTTCAAACTTTTTTTCAACAAATCTTGTTTTAGGTGACGAGCACTGCTACCTGTCTTCGTTGCCGAGAGCGTTCCCCTAACACCCTGTATAACAAAAACACTCGTTTTCTCAAAATACATTATAATAATGAATTCATGATATCCGAAAGACGTATACCTAGTCCTGCCATAAATACTGAAACAAAGAAAAAAAAATTCTATTGCAAATAACATATATTTATTATTTTTACAGTGTGTTAGTTTAATACATAAATATGAAACAATTTAAAATATAAAAACCTTATTCGAAGTGGTCTCCATTGGCTGCAATACAGTCCTTTAAACGTTGAGGCCAGTTATCAATAGAAGCACGCACTCTTTCCATGGGAAAATTCTTTACTGCCAGTCGTACGGATTGTTTTAGGGACTCCAAATTATCATGGCGTTTAGAGCAAGCCGTACTCTCTGAAACTGACCATAAATCATAATCCAGCGGATTAAGATCGGGACTAGACGCCGGCCAGTCTTCAGCTCTGATGAAGTCCGAAACGTTTGTTTCCAACCAAGACTGCGTAGACCGAGCTTTATGACCAGGCGCCGAGTCTTGCTGGAAGGACCATTCTTGGTTATTGAACATGGTGTTGTTAAGGGGCTTCATTACCTTCTCAAGAATGGTATCTTGATACACTTGTGCCTATGTTTTGATACCTTTTTCACAAAAGTATGGCTCAGTCACTCCTTCATAGCTAAACCCCACCAAACCATCCCCTGAAGTCGGATAGTGCCCACGTTGCACTCTGTAGACTAATTGTCAAGCTTCCTCAGAGCTTTAAGCATAAATACGGTCATTTTGTTTGTTAAAATGTTGCTCAATTGTAAAAATTTTCTCATCCGTAAACAAAATTTTTCTGTGACCTCCCTTTGCGTACCGCTTCAGTAGTTGTTTCGATTTTACCACCCTATTCTTTTTTAAATTATGAGTTAAGAAATGACCAGTACGTCTCTTATAGGCTGCAAGTCCTAAGTCATCTTTTAAAATACGCGACATGGCTCTAGGTGCTATCTTTATCTCCCGAGATAAAATCTTTTGCTTTCGGACAGGATTTCTTCGAATTCTTTCCTTTACTGCTTAGACCACCTTTTTCGTACGAACACTACGTGGACGGCTAGATCTTTTTCTGTCACAAACAGAGAAGGTCTCATTGGACCTATCAATAGCCCGGTACACAAACATTCTCCTCCATACCTACTTTGTGTAATGCAATCACAGCGATTCGGTTCTCTATCACCCCACTCCATTTTAATATCGCAAAATATTGTACAATGTATTGGCGCCAAAATGAGAAAACTCAATGAACAATCATATAAAAATGACAGATTCCAAATTCAAATGTAATGTTTTGTTTATTTTTAATTGTAACAGTATTTATGGCCAGACTAAGTACACAAAGTCGCCTGCAATTTGATATGAAATCTTTAAACTTATTGCACGAGTGGAATCAAATTTGAATTCATCGAACTTTTTATTATAGGACATTCTGATGTCTTGATATACTTACTAAAAATATATGGAGACCCGGTTATACTAAAATGAACAAAAATATGCGGAAGACTTTTGAAAAGTTCCGTTTCTTTTTGTTTGCCTGGTTCTATCATTAAAATCAAGCATTTACGTTTAATGACGCTTTGAAATTCGTCGTTATTTGATCTATCTTGCGAGATTCCTAATTACAAAGACCTTACAATAGTATAAAAAACCAAACTAATCTGAATTCGCTAGGGTAAGTCAGAACCGTGGTAAGTAGGGTAAGTCAGTTCCTTGCTGATAGATGTAACATGTGACCTTCAAGATGTTGGTCATGACATTTGCAAATTACATCTGGCTCAGACCGATGTTCAATGCCAGGTACTGAGATGAGATCTTTATCCATTGCTCTAATCATGTGAGACCTCTTTCAGAGTTGCCCAAGTTCTGTATGGGTCTCATAAATACATTTCTTAATGTTAATTGATTATATGAACTGAAGCGAAATCTTTAAAACCTTAGAATAATGTCGTTCCTCCTTCAGTGCGTATTATGTTATTGTTTTAATCACGTCATATTATTGTGATGGAATAAATGTGTGTATTTTATAATAAAAGAAAGTATATTTAATCGTATTGCAGTTTTTTTTTCAAATTCATACAAAACCACGCGAACACCTTTTGATAAATGATCGTGTGTGCAAGATTCAGAATGTGTTGTGTAAGAAGAGAGAACCGCCTATGAAAGACTGTTTTTCTTTTATAGGTAAAACCGGTGCAAAATTACGGGAAAGGGCTAAAAAAGTCGACGAAGACGTGGAACTGGTAGATAACGGTGAGAAATTCATGTCCGAGATGAAGAAGCAGTTGCATAACCTGAACACGGTGCTCAGGTATTCCAACGCGACCCCGTTCAAGGACCGCAACGACGCGGGCTACGTTTGCGCCTACTGCTACAAAACGTTCCCGGATCCGCACCTCCTGAGGAGTCACACGCATGACGACCATAGCAAAGAGAAAACGTCATATAAAGGCACGTGTGGAATTGCAACATTCATCGCCCTTTTAGATATAGTCGATCTCAAATGCACCGTATGCGATCAGCCCTTCGAAACCCTCGACCTCCTCAGGGAACACTTGTTCAAAGAACACAGCAAGTCATACTACTTCGGCTTGACAGACTACGTGCAGCCGTTCAAACTGACCAATGAGCAGCAAGTCGCCTGCTGCCTCTGCGACCAAATGTTCCACAACATGAAACTCCTGATGATGCACATGAATAACCACTTCAGAAACTTTATTTGCTCTGTCTGCGGCGCTGGGTTTGTCAACAGCTTCAGGTTGAGTCGTCACGAGATGACTCATGTCAAAAAGAAATCGAGCTTCCCTTGTCGACATTGCGGGGAAGTTTTCGATGTGGAATCGAAAAGGAAATCGCATGTGACCACGGTCCACAAAGGCGTGGCCGGCTATAGCGTGTGCCAGCTCTGCAAGGCAAGGTTTAAGAATTACTACCAGAAAACGCGGCATATGATACAAGTCCACAACGCTGAAGGCATGAAGTGCGATATGTGTGAAAGGAAGTTTCATTTGAAATCAAACCTGATGCTACATATGCGGCAAGTGCACTTAAAGGAGAGATCTTACGAGTGCTCGGTATGTAATATGGGGTTCTTCATTAAACGGCATATGGTAGGGCACTATCTAGCGACGCACACGAACGAGAGGAAATATAAGTGTGATGTTTGTGAAAAGGCATACGCGACACAGAATAGCAAAGGGAAACATATGAAAAAGATTCATGGGATCTCTAAAAAGCAGATGACTAAGTGAGATAGATTTTTATAGTAATTTCGATGGCATCTCAGTTTTCAGAATAATTTATAATTTAAATAGTTCGATATATAAGTGAAAATGCATTTATGGAATGTCGCATAGCTTGGCTAAGCGTAAGATAATATACCCGTATTGGCGTATTATGTTTAAGTATTTTTATAACACCAATCGATAGTAAGTTACAACTTGCGGACACGACTGATTTTTCAATTGTCATATACCTCCAGACGTATAACTCCGGTTGACAGATTAATATTCCTGCCTCTCTATCAATTCAAGTAAAAAGAAAAGGACGATTGCCAATAATCTAAAGGAGATAGTAAAAGTTTCTATGGGATTTGGGCTAGCTCATAGCACCATTTTTTGGTACAGTTAAGTTTTTAAGAATCCTTCTTACCTTTTTTTTCGATACAACTAGATGACAAACAAGCTGACGGCCCACCTGATGGTAAGCGGTTACCGCCGCCTATAGACACCTGGGCCTCGATCGCGCTAATTTACATTGTATTTACCAAAGCAAATGTGAAACGTTCCCTTGCGCACAATTTGTGTTGCGCGAAACCAACCAATTAGCTGTTTTTTCGAAGCATACATTGATTACTTTGATTATAATTATATTATATATTTATTAAGTTCAAATTACATAAATTAATAAAATAAAACCTTTCTAAATTTAGTAAATATATCGATCAGTTTTTGACAGCACCTAGATACAAAGACGTTACTATGGCAACCATCTATGGGAACGTATTTTCCGCTCTCCTACAAACATTTTTGACAAGTTGCTTAGGCACTAACTTAATCAAAAACGTGCGACCGACAGCGGAAAATACGTTCCTTTAGATGGTTGCCATAGTAACGTATTTGTATCTAGGTGCTGTCAAAAACCGATCGATATTTTATTTAATTTAGAAAGTTTTTATTTTATTAATTGATGTTATTTGAACTTAATTAATATGTAATATAATTATAATTAAAGATATCAACGTATGTTCCGAAAAAAAACCTAATTGGTTGGTTTCGCGCCACACAAATTGTGCGCAAGGGAACGTTTCACATTTGCTTTGGTAAATACAATGTAAATTAGCGCGATCGAGGCCCTGCAATATCAAGGAAAAACACTTGATATTGCAGGTGCGTTGTTATCCTGGGGCCTAAGATAAAATGCCGTCCATGCCCAGTAAATACACTGGCTACCTTTCCCTTCAATCCGAAACACAGCGAACTGTTTCACGGCTGAAATAACAAAGGCGGTGGTACCTACCCAGACGACCCTACATACGGGCCTATCGTTTCCATAAATCTTGACTGATAGAAGCTCCAAAAAAATATTTTGATTTGCTGAAAAACATCACATAAATTCGCCATTTTGAAGAAAACAAAATGTCAATGTCATTATACAATTTTGTTCTTACTACTTTACGTTGAATATTGACGTTTCATTTCTTCATAACCAGGGTCAAACAGTTTCAAATTTCGAAAATTATAAAACACTAAACGCACCCTAAATATTCACGGTTAAAAATACGGAATGACAATTTAATAAAGATCAATTTAACTTTAAAATCAACTTTTTAATAGCGTTATTGTGGCTGTGGACTATGCACTTTTGAGCAGTTCCGTTTAATACATTAAATACATACATTTAATACATTTCTATTGCAACAAAATAAAAGACTTTTGTGTTATTTAATGGCAACCATGTTATTCAGTACATTATTGTCTACAATCTGAAATGGTGCTCATGAGCTGGATCAAAACATTACCATCTCCTTTTTGAAGTACCTACTCGAAAAAAGGGTTAATTTTGAGGTAAAATCGTGAAATAATCGCACATACCACAATTAATCCACACAGAAATTAATGAATAATTAATTTGTACTAATTTGTGAAAATAATTAGTAAAAACGTACTAATTTGTGGAAATACTAGCAGTATTTGCTTTTTCTATTATGAACGTTAAGGTAGCAAGAGCAAGGCTTTCATAAATATTAGAAACGAACAATTCAATTTTAGCAAGCGCGACTTGCCGTGCATAAGCTAGGCAGGCTAGTCTAAAAAGTCGTCTGATGATTTTTCGAAAAGTTTCATAAAAAAGTAACTATTGGCGATTTTAGGTTACAATACTTAATTTTCATTTAAAAATGGTTCTTACTTAATACTGCTTTTCTGTGTTTCTGGAATGAACTTGTTAAAAACAGTCTCCATATTGAATTGTTTTTAGCTAATTTTAACTTTGTATGTCTGTGATCCTTAATAATTTTGTGTTTTTAACAGCTACTAGTCGAATCAGTATAATTTTTACAATATTGTATCTTAAATCTAATAGTATTTATCTGTGCCTATTATTAAAACTATGCGAGTCAATTTATTTATTTTATTTGAAATATGTATATTTCGCTACATGGCTGGAATGCGTTTTTTTATGACAGAGGGAAGACTGGTCCATTGAAAGAAATTGAATTCGTCAAACATTGTAAGAAAGATATTTAAATTAAACTAAAAACCTATCTACTTATTCATCGAATATTATTTGTAGGCATTTGAGATTAATTGGGTCGACACTCGGTTTGAATATTCCATAACGTATGCCATGCCTGTCGCGAATTATACGTTCAGAGACCCGTACTGTTGAAAAACAATCCGCCATCTTGTAGCATCCGCCATTTTGCTTAAATGACGCTTCCTACCTTGTGAAAATACGTTGGCTTTATTCTTCCTCAGTTTAGCTGAGCAGTAGCCAGATGAAATATCGATTTATATGTTTCGAGACTACTATAGGTATAACTCACGCCAAACCTCTAGTTGGCTCTGAACTCGAGTCGATTTACTGCGCACTATCAATCATCAAAGTATGGAATGCCGGAACAAAGTATGCTTTAAAATGACGCCGTGGCATCGAAAGGCATTTTTCGATGCCACGGCGTCATTTTAGTGTCAGCAATTTATGTCGTATTTCTGTAACGATAAGTTTGAATTTCCATTAGTAAAAATTTAAATACTTTGCCATGCCGTCCCGGTCTGCGTAGGCCTTAACTGGCCAGCTGCGCAATACAGCTCAACTTCAGACCTAACTAGAGGTTTTCGAGAGGTCTACTGTAGGGATTTATATAGCTCTTAGTGAATACGCAAATTCTTTATCACTACATAGTATAAAACAATGTCGCTATCCGCCGTCTGTCTGTCCCTATGTATGCTTAGATCTTTAAAACTACGCAACGGATTTTGATGCGGTTTTTTTTAATAGATAGAGTGATTCTTAAGGAAGGTTTATATGTATAATCCATGTTTATATGTATAATACCCGTGCAAAGCTGGGGCGGGTCGCTAGTATTTCATAAGCTATGGATATGACACTTTAAAAGAAAGCTTGTATTTTTTACCTTAAGCACTACTGCTTGGCACTACCAGTAGTATCATGGATAACACTACCGGTAGTGCCACGGGTAAAAAAGTGCTATTTAAAACTATAAACCATAGTTAATTTTTTTACTGTCGGTTCCAATATTGTGTCGACAGATAGAAGTAAGCTTTATTTTTGTTGCCTAGTTAATTTTATAATTAATTAACTCAATAAAAAAGGTTGCTTGGCAACTTAATTTTTGGTAGGCCTCTGTCAGTGGATAGAATTTCGAAATCGACCGTTAGTTAAAGCAGTTTTCTCTTAAAATAAAAATGCGCTCTTTAATAACTTAACAACAAAATGCTTTCATACATCGTGGAATAAACTCCATCTCTGCGATCAAAGTTCACAGCATTCAGCTGAGCTAACTTAGCGTTGAGAAACAAAAGAGGTTATGAAACATAAGAAATCATTATATTTCATTTCAAACATACGTAGCTGAGCGTAGATTAATCATAGAACATCGGAACTATATCAATCCGAAGGGGTATTTATTTGTGGCGTAGACGCGGTGCGTAATGCGGCTTTTCCGTACCATCTCGAGGTTACTTCATGGAAAAACTGGCAGTTCCCCAGCGGGAGCCTCTACAAGCATTGCATTATATTATCAAGAAATTTAATTCCCAATTATGTATCTTTTTCATTATTAGGCTAAGCCTTGATGTAAGCCTATTCATGGGACGTAGCACTTCATATTTACTATCATGGTTGTTAATATTGGAATTAGAATCATACCTATACGGGATATTTCTACCCTCTTTCGTTGACGCTTGCTTCGATCGAGTCAGTCTCACAGCTTACACGACACACAACACTCGGCATCCACTGTAACTCATGGTAAATATACAGAATATAATAATTCTTATTCACTCGACGTTAAACGCTTGTGATAAGTCGAGTATATCATGTTTTATTTTCAAGTAGGTAGCTACGGAGTATTCTTGTTAAGCACTTGTGTCGTGTTTCGTTCTACTAACAGTAAGGAATGCTTGACAAGCACGAAATATTTACGAGATTTATAATTCATAGTCAAAGGACCCATTATCTTTGTGTTGATGAAATTACAATCCTATCGATTGGTGCTATTGAATACAATTATGAAAACTCACATAATATTTCATATTGCATCTATGAATGAATTTTGTGTTAAATATCTTAAGGTCGATTCTATTTTAAAAACTGCAATATAGTATAGAAGCACTATATGTAGGTGTACCTACATTATAATAATCCATTATAAAAAGTGCTATCAAAATCTAATTCAGTCTGCATAACCTGCATTGTGGCTCTATTCACACAAGCCTTGTCGTCTGCCACTTTGTTGCCCATATAATTCTCAACTATTTATGTATTAAAAATTAAACTACCCAAATCTGGAAAAATAAAGAAATATGATTACTAGATATTGAAACTACCTATCATCACCAATGGATAGCAACGAAGAGCCAAGGGTTTAATTAAACGTTTTTCTTTTTAGGTGTCATCAGGAAACCTACTAGATTAGGCGCAATTCCGCTCAATCGTGAAAGCATTAGAGAACACAAGGAATATAATCATGGTGACGATTGGAAATTGACTATTAAAAAGATAGTAGAAAAGAAGCGAGTAAATCGTTCAAGTTCAAATTCTAATAATTTAAATAATGCTGTGGATTTGCCTGACGGTCCGTGTCTACGTAGATTGGAGTTATCAAAGCACCATCATAATATTAAACTGATACTGCTACATACAAACGCGACCCCGTTAAAAGACTACTACGGTATCGGATACTCATGCGTCTTCTGTACCGACCATTTTACAGATCCTGCAGAACTCAAGATACATACTTTGACTAAACATACGGAACCAGAGTTCGGCAAGTTCTTACGAAGTGAGTCCTGGTATTCGTACGTAGCCAAAATCGACATCACGTCTTTGCAGTGTTCTATTTGTGAAGAACATGTGGAGAATTTGGAAAAACTAATCCAACACCTTACCAGTCGCCACGATAAAATATGGCACTTTGATATAAAGAACCGTATACTTGCATTCCGGTTTGAAGGCGACACTGTATTTTGTTCGGTTTGCTTCATGACCTCGCATCACTTCAAAATAGTGTTGGAACATATGAACATGCACTACGGCAACTTCTTATGCGATGTCTGTAACGCATCATTCATAACTTCGCGTACTTTAAAAGGTCACCGTAGGAGCCATAAAACCGGAGAATTCGCTTGCAGCGTTTGCTCCAAGGTCTTTAATACGGAGCTGAAGAAAAAGATGCATGAAAGATGTGTTCACAAAGGTGAAGATAAAAGGAGCAAGTGTCCGTTTTGCATCGAGAGATTCGTGAGTTATACCAAGAAAAGGATTCACATGGTCGAGGTTCATGGGGCGCCACCACTCGTTCTGAAATGTACCGCTTGTGACAAAATTTTCTCATGTAAGGCAAAACTGAGAAAACACATGAACAGGGATCATTTACTAGAAAGACGCCATGAGTGCAAATATTGTGATATGAAATTCTTCGACAGCCGTACTTTGAAGGAACATATGGTTAAACATACCGGAATAAAAAAATACACTTGTGAAGTGTGCTCCAAGTCGTATGGACGAAAATGCACACTCCGGGAACATATACGTATACACGTGGACGACAGGCGATTTAAATGCAGCCACTGTGGCCAGGCCTTCGTCCAGAAGTGTAGTTATAAAAGTCATTTACTCTCCAAGCACGGACACGTCGACGACAGGCGATTCAAGTGCAACTATTGTGGTCAGGCTTTCGCCCAAAAGTGCAGTTATACAAATCATTTACTCTCTAAGCACGGAGAAACGCAATGAAACTTAAAGTAGGTTGTTGTATGATTAAAATAAACATTGCTTAACAATCATATGTTAAATATACGTGGTCTCTATTTAATAATAACGATTACGTAGCAAAAACAAGTTGTTTTCTTTCATTGTAAATACGCCTTAATTAAAATAAAACACCTATTTTAATAATAGTTATGAGAGTTAGGTATCTTTTGAAAATTCTCTTTTGAGAATATTTCCACCATGATCTAAGATTCAGCTAAGCTGGCTTTGACCGTTGGACCATAACATGTCGCTGCGATGTGTGCCCACTCAAGTGCAGAGAAATAAAAGAGATTATAAAACATAGAGGAATTAATATATTTCTTTTCAAACATACGGAAGAAGCTTAACGTAGATTAATCACAATCACAACACATTTAAACCGAAGCGGTGGTACCACAAGTAGGTAAACTTAAAATAACTCGTGGACGCCACCGCAGTAGGTCCACGAGTGGTGGGATTTTAACTAGGAAAATCCGAAAGGGTATTGGAGTCATGGCTCATGGCTTGGTGTATTTCCTGTTCTATATTGAGGGGATTAGCTTTGGATTTCATTTCCATTCATGTTTTTTTTAATACTTTCTTGATTAATCAACTCTAAACCTACTTGAAAACTTAAACAGCACTTGTAAGAATAATAGCATTTAATCCTTATAAATCTGTCCAGCGGCGTTATACCTCTGGAGGTCTTAACAATTGAATAATCAATTGTGTCTGGAATCTTGCTTGACAGGTTAAAAATGTTGAATAATGTAACCCAGAGCCAAAACAACTGCCGCCAGTGAACTCGTCAAAATTTTATACACTTCTGTAAATGTTCTTTTAAAAGATCGCAACTTAATAATGCTGCTTTGTGGTGAATTTTCTGCAGTGAGTAAGGTCGCCAGAACCTTGCAGCAAAGGGACTAATCTCCTATGTTGTCAACATAAACGCTCTTTCTTGATTTTAAAGGGCAATCAACGCGTGAGGAGTGCCCAAGGGGTTGCGGGCGACTATAGCCTAAGCACAGTTACCGCTAACCATCTGGCGGGCTGTACTCTTCTTTGCCATCCTTGTCGTACAGCAAAAAATGTTATTTGATAGCTTTACATATTAGACACGTAGCTACAATACGTGCATCTATATAAGCAGGACTTAAAGTAATATGATAGCGAGCGGTTGCACAAGTTGCTGACACGTACGCGAAAAGGATTGTAATTTAGAATCTCAGGAAATAAAATATTCCGTCACCCGAACAACTTCCCGCTTTGATAAAAATAAATCTAAATCCAAGACATATGTTTAATCGGCTCGAAGGACTATTTATGATTGATGACCCAAAAAATACGACTGATGAATAAATCGAAAGCGTGTTGGCTCATATTGGACCACTATAATGGAGTAGTGTTAAGCCGTCGTTATGTTCCTACGTGTCATATTTGGGATATTATTACGTGTAGAAGTTAAATAAACCTGTTTAATAATGGTACTCAAGATACCTAATATTATTTTTTCTTTTTAGGTATCCGTACCAACAAATGTGAGTCCAAACCCCGACCTGTGCAAAGCACTCGACATAAATTGGAGTTCAGAGTGCCTGAAATAAGCAAACACCGCGCAAATGTGAGAATGATACTGCAGTGCTCCAATGCTACGCCGATCAGATGCCACGGCGGCATCGGCTATGCTTGCTGCTTTTGCGCAGAACAGTACCCAGATCCGGCGGATCTCAAAACGCACAATTTGGAATCCCATGATGATAAATCTAAAGTCAAATTTATGAAGGACAAATGCCTCTCTTCTTTCATAGTGAAATTAGATATTACAGCATTGAGTTGCACAATCTGTTCTAAAGCTATGGACACGGTAGATGAACTTACGCAACATCTAGTTAAAGATCACGGCAAAATAATATACACGGATGTCAAGAGCCACATTGTTCCGTTCAAATTCTTTGACAAAACACTGCGCTGTGTGGTCTGCTCAATAATTTTTAACAAATTCAAAGCATTGCTGGAACATATGAATACACATTTTAGAAATTACGTATGTGATGTTTGTGACGCTGGGTATGTGACTCGGTGCATGCTAGCAAACCACAGTGAAGCCCATAAGACTGGAAAATTCAAATGTCGTTATTGCGAGAAAGTATACGATACGCAAAGAAAACGGAGGTCTCACGAGAAATGTGTGCACATTTACATGAACATGTTAAACAAATGCGGCTACTGTAACGAGAAGTTTAAAGACTACAGGATAAAAGAGAAGCATATTGCCCAAGTGCACGGGATTGCGAGTATCGACCTGAAATGTCAGGCTTGCGATAAGTCGTTTCCAAGTCAAAGAGCTCTGAACACCCACACGAAGAGGGATCACTTGTTGGAGCGCCGACACAAGTGTGATCATTGTGATATGAAGTTTTACAATGGGAACGAGTTGAAAAATCACATAGTTAAGCATACTGGGGTGAAACTGTTTCAGTGCAGTGTTTGCCTAAAGTCGTACGGTCGGAAGAAAACGCTGGCGGAGCATATGAGGATACACGCGGATGATAGGAGATTCAAATGCGAGCATTGCGGGCAGTCTTTTGTCCAGAAATGCAGTTGGAGAGGCCATATGCGCTCGAAACATGGGGAAGTGGTATAAAGAGGGGAGTTAATGGAGGACATAATAATCTTAATCTACTTATATAGTTGAAGTTCGGGAGTGTTAGTGAGAGGAAGACCGAAGGAAATGGTATGGAAATGATGATATTTGGATGTAAGGCCGTAAATGTAATAGGACTGGTGCAATAAAAACTGATGGTCGTCTTCATTTTGATTCATTTAGAAAAGTTTTCATTCCTACATCTGCGTACGTGTCAGCAACATCTGCAATCGATGACATGTTCAGTCATTATAATTCTTCGTTGTAGCAATGAGTCTCTGATCTTTAGTTAATGGCATTTGGCGTTTTTTACCAACCGAATTTAGTCTTGGTAATAGGTAAACTTTTAACCGTGGTGGTCAGATCGGCTATAGCCGACAAGCGATATCGTGCCCCCAACGCCAATATTTACGGGTTAGCTAAACAAAAATTAAAAATATTGAATGATTTTTAAATCCCAATTCTTAATGCAATTAGCGTACAGGGCACGGCGACGCAATAATGATGTGGCGGGTAAAAGGCTATTAAAATCTAAATAAAAGAAATAAACCATTGAAATTATTCCACAGTATTTAAAAATGTTCCTCTAACTAACGCACATTCGTCAGCATCGTATCCGCAGTAGTTATGCGCTGTACGAGTAGAATCTAAGAAATCGTTGGATGAAATTATATGACACTTCGCACATTTGACCCGCGCCGTACGCGTCGAATTTTATGAATGCGGTTGATATCCAAATATTGAAGGATGCATGCTGGTGACGTCATATATGGCGCAAACTGCGCGAGTTAAAAGCACATTTACGACAGCACATCAAGAGCAACAGTTGCACTACGAAAGCCGCCTCTATTACGAACGTAGTAAGGACGGTCTCAACGGTAGTTACTCTTGATGTGCTGTCGACTGTACATAAGTGTTCGATCCATAAAATTCGGTGCGTACTGCGCGTATGGTGCTGACAAATGTGCGTTCAACTTATGTCAGCAAAGGTTGAATAAAATATTTTTTACTTTTATCTCAATTTATTGCTTGTCCATTGCTGCATCACAATAAGGCAAAATATCACTAAAATGTTATAGAAAAACAGTAGTGGACTTACAATGTTACAATTAAAGATGAAGCCTATTGTTAGTAGGTACTAAGTATTGCTATTGAAAATACGTAATTAGAGGGCAGGATGAAGGAGTTCTTCAGAAACGAATATTAGATTTAGGTTAAACCAATGAATCATAATAATATTAGGTATAGTTTCTTCCATGATCAAGTTTTTTATAATTATTTTTATTGAATTAAAATATTTATTATATTTTTGCGTTTTTTTCTTGTTTTGGCCCGATTCATATGCTCACTAAAGATATATTTAAGTAGAGTACCGGTTAACGTGCGATACTTTGACATGGAGAGTGGTTTTGACCAGACTTTCGAAATTAGTGAAATAATTTTTTTTCTTCTAGTAATTGATATTTACATTTTAAGGTATTACTTTAAGTTTCATCATAAACTCGCAAGCTTTTAACGAGGAATTTTTGAAATTATTGTTCGTCAACGTATAGTCATTTGGATACAACGGATAACGGATAGCCGTTCCACCTGGTTTGACCACGGGAATTTTCTTTTACCTGTGGTCCACCTAGTTAGGTATAGGTACATGACTAAACTACTAGGCTTCCATAAGTACGTCAGAGGTTAATTAATATATAAGATTATATCCATATTAGGATTATAAATGAAAAATATATACCTATACTAAACATCTCCTACATAGTTATGGTAGCCTGGTACTTCAGGTTGGAAATTCATATGTGAAATGATCAAATGGATCAACGAATCTTTTAATACCCATATTATTCTTTCGTGATAACATGATATAAACATTTGGACATTCTGGTGTACCACGGGTAAATAAAATCATCGTCATCATACTTCCTACTGCTGGGGAGAGAAACACATGACGAGTTTGGGCCATAACACCACCACGCTGCTTGCCCTACGCGGGTTGGTGAGCTGAAGCGGTTGCAGTAACAACCGGGACAATCGGCTTAACGTGCACGATGGAGCACGGAGGAGCGAGAGATTACAATTATGATTGATCCATTCCGGGGTCGATCATGGCGAAAGTAGCTTTGTTTTCGCAAACGAAACCAGAGTGATTCGCTACGCCACCGAGCTACTCAAATAAATTCTGGATACACATAAATTCTAAATCTACGAATGGAGTAAATATATCTGTAGATTCAAACGGTTAAACACATGCTCGCTTCCTGACTGAAGCTCTCGCAAAACATTATGCTTGAGCCATCCCGGGATCGACCATGGCGAAAGTTGCTTTGTTTCTGTAATCGAAACCAGAGCGTTCAAACCACTACGCCACCGAGCTTCTCACGGTTTCATAAATGAAAGCAATTCGTGCAATTGTCCACGGTGACTTGTTCTAAATTTTACACTAATATTGATTTCTTCAACACATTCCAAAGTTATTAAAACGATGCGCTTTCAGGCTTGCAGAACTAATTTTATTATTAACCAAAATATTAGGCTCGCATTGGACCTGTCTAATGCTTTTGTATCTAAACCGTCATACGTACACAAGCTTAATGGGCCCTTACATATAGTATAATAGTACTGAAGAACTATACGCGCCACAAAACAGCCTAATACATTTTTTTTCTTTTTAGGTATAAGTACCACCAAAAGCGAATCTGAACTGAAACCCGTGCAAAGTACTCAAAGTAAAATGCCGTTAAAAGTGCCTGAAATAACAAAACATCGTGCAAACTTGACTGTGATACTGCAGTGCTCAAACGCGACGCCGATCAGATGCCACACGGACATCGGCTACGCTTGCTGCTTTTGCACAGAACAGTACCCAGATCCGGCGGATCTCAAAACGCACAATTTGGAATTCCACGACGACAAATCCAAAGTCAAATTTATGAACGACAGATTTCTCTCTTCCTTCGTAGTGAAATTAGATATAACGGCCTTGAGTTGCACAATTTGTTACAAAGCTATGGACACGATAGATGAGCTTACGGAACACCTAGTTAAAGATCACGGAAAAGTTATACACACGGATATTAAAAGCCACATAATTCCCTTCAAATTTATTGATAAAACACTAAGCTGTGTCGTCTGCGCGATCAATTTTAACAAATTCAAAGCGTTGTTGGAACACATGAATACACATTATAGAAATTATATATGTGATATTTGTGACGCTGGGTATGTGACTCGGTGCATGCTAGCGAACCATAGCGCCACCCATAAGACTGGAAGGTTCAAATGTAGTTATTGCGAAAAAGTATACGAGACGCAAAGGAAACGAGTGTCTCACGAGAAAAGTGTTCACATTCACAAGAATATGAAAAACAAGTGCGGTTATTGCAATGAGAAGTTTAAAAACTGCATATTAAAAGAGAAACATATAGCCCAAGTGCACGGGGTTGCGAATATAGAACTAAAATGTCAGGCTTGCGATAGGAAGTTTCCGAATCAAAGTGCTCTGAACACCCACACGAAGAGGGATCACTTGTTGGAGCGTCGACACAAGTGTGATCATTGCGATATGAAGTTTTACAATGGGAACGAGTTGAAAAATCACGTAGTGAAGCATACTGGGGTGAAATTGTTTCAGTGTAATGTTTGTCTAAAGTCGTACGGTCGGAAGAAGGCGCTGGTGGAACATATGAGAATACACGCGGATGATAGGAGGTTTAAATGCGAGCATTGCGGGCAGTCGTTTGTCCAAAAATGCAGTTGGAGAGGCCATATGCGCTCGAAACATGGCGAAGTGGTATAAAGATAGGATATAAAAAAGGGGTTTTATTTATATAACACTTTATTGTACAACACTCATCACACAAATAAAGAAACAGAAAGAAATAAAAAAATAAATTTGATAATATCTAAGCAATGCTTACACAATGAGCGGCCTTATCGCTAAGAGGGATCTCTTGCAGGCAACCTCAGGATGGACAGGATATACAATTAGAGGCAAAGGAAAGTAAGCGATGGATGATGATGACTAGGGAGAAATATCTTTTAATTACATGAGAGGAATGGAGTTATAGGTACTGCTCACGCCAAAGTTCTTGTTAGCTTTGAACACGAGGCGATTCACTGCGAACTGTTAATATAGGATACAGGCGAAACAATGAATCAACTTAGTGCACTCTGAAGTTACTTCAGTATTCCGCCGCCAGATGTTTGGCGCTAGCATTGCATAATAAGTATTTAATATTGGACATAGCATACATAGCAGACATAGCTATTTATTACAAAATTCAAGAGAAAGTACAATATTGAACTGGTCCAGTTACAGCTATTGATCTTGCATTTTCAGTATAATTTAAAAATACTGGCAATATAGATACACATTTATCTATGCCACCACAGTTGTGGCACTAACTAGTACAACTGACCGCATGCCAAGGAATTTATCACTTCGGTTAAATTATAAGGTAATGTTATCCAATTCAGATAATGGTGAATTTGTAACCATTCGATATCCAACACACGAAATAAATACCTTATTCCCATATCAGTACGTATATCCTATGAACTTATCGTGCGAATCCTCGTCAATATTATATCATAAGTGTTATCGAATTCAGATAATGGCGAATCTGCTATTCTACAACCTACATTACACACGAATGGAGTTCATTTAATCCCGATTCGAGAACGTGTGAACTATAAACTTATTGTACGACGTTCATCAATATGTTTGCCAAAAATCTCGACAAAACTTCTAAATATTGTCCGAATCATAGAAATAGTGATATTGCAATTCAATGTATATTAAGGGCATTTGTAGTCATTCAAATCTATTTTTAAGTATTGCTTTATAGATTGGCGAGTGACTGTGTCGGAAATAAAATATATTTTATTTTATGTATTTATTTATATATTGCGTACGGAAATGAAAATTTTATAAGTTGAAATTACTTACATTCCTGGTAATGTTCAATGTAGTTTGTGCACTTTTTGCTGCTTTTGACTAAGATTTATAATAAAATTATTAACTCCAATTTTGTGTATTTTTCGTATGATCGATACGAGTTTCCTCATAGTACTACTAATTTGTCGCACTAGTAGGAAAGGGAATCTAGTTCCACGTGGTTTTATCATTATTAATCTACCAAATGTATATTAAATTACCATCGCACTAGAAATGGTATCATTTCAAGATAAATATTGCATATATAGGTAAAAGCCTGACAAGAATTTACTGAAAACCCTACTACTTTATATTATCTACTGGCTACTAGATCTAATTGACATTTATCATGTGCTACAGAAGCGTTACATCAAAATGTTTTAAAAGAACATCGCCGTTTTCATTCCAGATAAACGCGGGACGAGGAGCAAAAGTCAAATCGCGAGCAGCGACCGAATCACTCTAGATAAGAGAATCAACTTCTCAACATTCATAGCCATCAAACCTGCTTCTGTAACAACTAAAACTGACATAAAAACTAGATCTAAAACGCCCGAGAAGAAACCCTTGCCGAAATTAGTTGCAAAAACCAAGCCTAAAGCACCAGCGGCTAAAACAGAAAAGCCATCTATTCGTAGAACGCGGGCTCGGCCGCCGGAAAAAGTAATACAGCGGCGTCTGACTGAATTGGACTTACACTATGACAACATAAAGACTGTTTTGCGATGTTCAAACGCTACGCCTATACGGAATAAAGTGGCTGAGAAATATACTTGCGGATACTGCCTGGAACAATTCGATGACCCGCGCGAATTAAAAAGTCATACAATAGACACGCACTCAGATACAGATGATAGGCCAGAATGCTTGAGTATTCGGTCACTTTCCAAGTATTGTGTTCATTTAGATGTGACTAATTTGAAGTGCGAATTGTGTGATACCGACATTGAAAAGTTGGAAGATTTGATAGAGCACTTGAAAAATGAACACGATGAGTTGATTCATACGAATATAAGGAACCTTATGGTCCCTTACAAGTTTGAGACTACGGATGTGGATTGCGTAGTTTGCTCAAAGCATTTCGAGGACTATTTGGAGTTGCAAGACCACATGAGTGATCATTATAAGAATTACGTTTGCGAATTTTGCGATAAAGCATTTATATTGAGGAGTACGATGATAGAGCATAAGAAGTTGGTGCATCGTGTTTGATTGAATGTATAGAAACAGTTCTAATGCTAGATGCACACGTTTGAGGTGTCTCACGCGTGTGAGGTTTTTACGCTATAAGCCTATCTGCTAGTGCTGCCGATCGATAGTCGAATATCGATAGCAGACCGATAATCGATAGTACCTACTATTGGTATCTAATATTATTGATACTATTTCTATAGGTATATTAATAGTGTTGATGTGAACCACGCTATCAATGTAAGTACTTTCTTATTAAAACTGTGTATTTTTTGGCAACACTATTTCATGTTGGTAGTCGATCAAGAGGGCACTGTATATACATACGATTCGGAAAGATGAGTGAGACTTGAGTATACGCCATGATGTTTTTTTTCTATAAAAAATCTTATTTGGTACCTCGAAGCAAAGCAAACAAAAAGAAAAATGAGAATTGTACAGTTCTGCGTCTTTCGTGTGAATAATGTAGTTCTTAATTGTGTTTGTCTGATAATTAAAGTGTTATGTGTAATCTCAGTGTGTGTGTTGTTTTTATTTAAGTAACCCATATAAGGAGGAGCAAAAGCAACCTTCAATGATGGGTCAATAAGAATTTGTTATCTCGAGCTCACCTACATGCTTCGGAAGGCGAGCAAGTTCGAAGCATGCAACCGCTTTAACCCACCAACCCGCTTTGGGCCAGCGTGGTGGTGTTATGGCCCAAACTCCTCATGTGTTTCTCCCATGTAGAACGAATATAGACTGGTAATAATGATGGTGATGAACCCTTAGAAGAACGAAATGCTTGTTACAGTATTACAATAAAACTTGAGATCCTTTCCAGCCCAGAAGTCAAGTACGCTGAGTCGGTCCACGAGCGGTCGATAATAGCCTACTGATTTAGGGTTGTCGCGTTTAGTTTATTTAGTACCTACCTACGTAGACAGGTGTAGATTACAACAATGGTAGCATTAAACGTGGGCGCGCTTCAACGGCATAGGCAGCCTGACCGACGCACCTTTAGCATCGTTAACATTTGTCTTTGTGTGCGAGCGGTGATGCGCTGACGCACACGTAAAAGCATGCAAGCTCAGTCAGTCATTTAATTATACATCAGGACATGAGATACAGCGTGTATTCCCACTTGTCCCTTTGGAGTAGACTCATGATGGGACTACTCCACTGGCACTACTGGGAATACACGAGATACAGTGGTGGCAAACAAGCCATCATCCCCACCCCCGGAATTTAACACAGTTCACCATAATAATTACGCTGAACAGAGTTATATAGTCCATTTTTTTTAGTATTATTTACTATTTTTTAGTATATCTATTTAGTGTAGGTACATACACCTGGCCGGGCCTCCATATTCTTTCTCTCTTTTTATTTCTGGCTTTTGTAACAGACTGTATTATAGTTATTTGGTATACAAGAGTGCAAAGTTGCTTTTTAACCGCGTGCTCAATTTTGATTACCGAGCAAGCGAAGGATTCTAAAATCCTGAGCGTTAGCGAGGGAATCAAAAGAGCACGAGGTAAAAATCTTTGCACTCGAGTGCAACACGTAACTTTTCATCCCACCTCAATGAGGAAATGACTAAATGCAAAAGAAAACATTTGCGCATTATTAACAGTTTCAGTGAATTCTGTTGGCGTCTAATAAACTTCTTCGTCGCTAGAATCACTCATTTTTACTTTTTTACTGGTTTTCAAGTTTCTTGTTTTAAACCTATAGTTTTAATAAATACTAATGTCGTAAAAAGAAAATGGCGCGCGCAAAGCAAATTAAACAAAAAGTACACCAAGGTGCCGAGTCTAAGTTTTTAAAAGTTAAATAGTTATCATAAATTCGGCACTATGGAGGTAGAAATAAAGAGGTTTAATGATGTTTGGAATTCACAAGCAGTGCAAACTTAGTGTTCTAAATTTAATTTTACTTTATCCTCTAGCGGATAAAAACGGCTTTTGCACTCAGATATCGAAGAGCAAGAATACTCTTTCCGAGATGGGGGAATGAAAAATAAATTACATAGAAAGTCTCCAAATTGTATTGGGTGTGAAACGCTTCGCCGACAAATCCAAAAATTAAGCCCTTTTCTTAAATACTAGACAAAATATCCAACTCTGCTTGGTCATAAAAAATAACCATGCCATGCAATGCCATTATTCTATTGAATTATTCCAAGTGGTATTTCTGGAATGGATTTAAAATGTGTCGGCGACTCGTTTGTCGACAAAAAATAAGTCAGAACTTTTCACACTGAAGAAATTACATAAACTTAGGTCTCGCTCCAGGATGGCCTCTTTTACCATCCAGGACGCGTAGACACATCGAAATCTCGGTAAGTAGGTATATTGAGAATCGAGATCCCGCGTCATTTTAATCCCGCGTAGAGCGAAATTACTTGCGCGGGATTTGCAGAACCGACAAGCAGTATAAATACGTCGTCTGTGAAATTAGGCGTATTTATGCTGCTAGTCCATTCTGTACGGGTACTGTACCCCTAGAGTAAGTTTAAATCGAATGAAATAAAAAGATTAGCGTCGTGTTTAACTTTCCAATCCTTATCAGGGTTTTAGGGGGACGCGGGCGCTCTCGGAAACGAAGGCAGGTGACAGTGGGCCTAATTCTGAAGATACATTTAAGTACAGTATAGGTATCTCTTTCTCGCAATATGCAATAGTAAAAAGATAGCAAGAATTTTGTTTAGAGCTGTCAATTTACAATTTTTATGAAACAGCAGATTTTTTTTTCGCGATTGCAAATTACCTGCCTTCGTATTCGAGAGCGTCCCCCTAACAACCTGTATAAAAAGAGGTTTCAAATAATCACAACAGAATCAGTGTTGCCGGTTTCATACTTTTTGACAGTAATTTTTATTATATTACGACGACGAACGTTTTCATTTCAATTCGATGGAAACTAACACTAGGGCACATAGTAGGTATCACATACACGAAGCGATTTAAAGAGTTCCCGAGCCTTTCAGGACATCAGAGGGCCTAGACAAGATGCCTTTCGATAGTCGCTATCGCTATCGCTGAGCAGAAAATGTATGGGATTTGACATAAGCTCTCGATCGATTGACTTTCGATTGTAAATGTCAAATCCATTACACACATAACATTTTCCATTTAGCGATAGCGGTAGCGATTGTCAAATGGCATCTTATCTTATCTAGGCCCTCAGAATAGCCCGCGGGCTAATTGGTTTGCTAACACTTAAAAATCCGATCGTGAATGTCGAAATTCGCGTAGAATCCCAAACAAATGAAATCGTGATGAATGTTTAGATTGAGGAGCCATTTTTCGCATCTTAAAATGCCTAATACAGTTATTTAGTAGTTGCTTAAAAAATTATGTAGCCCCGATCCTGGATTTTGTAGTTGATTACTTACTTCAAAAGTTAAATGAATTTAATGGTGACTCCTCAATCTAAACGTTTGAAGTGAGGATATTAGCTCTTTGGGGCTTAAACTAAAAAAACTACAATACCTTTATACCTAACATATTGATTGAACTTTTGTTTTTTTTGGAAAATCGACACGTTGAAGTTTGGTATGAGGAGCCACATATACCTAAATTATTGTAACTTTTAGTTTCAGTCCTACCGAGCTCAGATTTTGTGTACTAATTCTTCTTGAATAGTACAAAATTCTAACAAAATTTTGATAGATATTCATCCATAATATTCCTAGCTTTGAGATGGCTCTTCAATTGAAACGTTTTGATTGAGGTGCCATATTTATGCGCGATGTTATACAGCCTATAAAATACCACAATAAATAGACTTTCCAACACAAAAAAAAACAATTTGCATCAGTAGTCCCTGAGATTAGCTCGTTCATCCAAACAAACAAACTCTTCCATCTTTATTATTAAACGCAGACTAAAGTGAGTCCTATTCTAAAGCTGATGCTGTGACCCTTTTTTGTTTATATCAATGGCTGTGACTTATATTTGTTAAAAGAAAGACAGTGACGTCATCAGTTTTAGATCTATGTGTACTTTATAGTATTAAGTAAGTACCTATAGTGTCCTTTGGCGCGATAACCTACATACCTACTAGTGTTGCCACGAATAATGATTTGGCCGAATAACGAATATTCGGCTTCCTTCTCGCCCGAATGACCGAATATTCGGCCGCAGACGTGTGGATAAAATTACGATGAAGATGCAGAAAAACAAAAATTAAAACCGACTCCAAAAAACTGAAAAGAAAAAAATAATTAAATTTTAGTAGGTACCTACTCATAACCTAGGAACATATTTTTGGAGTCGGTGCTTCACTATCTATGGTTTCTGGAAACAACTTAGCACCAACTCCAAAAATATGTTCCTAGGGGATGAGTAGATACCTATTAAAATTTAATTATTTTATCCTTTTCAGTTTTTTGGAAACGGTTTTAATTTTTGTTTAAATATTTTTTTTTTCACAATTTTTAGTGATAACTTTTGAAGGTCAAAGCTAGATGGGTGACCGTGAGCTTATATTGATTTCTACTATCGTTTCATTTCACTAAAAATTCATAGGAAAGCAAAAATCCGCAATTTCGTATATGTAGACGACTTAGTTTTTCCAGTTTTTTTTATTTAAAAACCAAACTACGCAATGGATTTTCAAAAAATTTATTGGAACCAAATAGGAACTATTCCGCATCGAACAAAAAAAGAATCATCAATATCGGTTCAACCAGTCAAAAGTTCTGAGGCAACAAACATAAAAAAAAGCTTAGACGAATTGATAACCTCCTTCTTTTTTTGAAGTCGGGAAAAAAGATCTGTGGCAAATAATTTTATATGAAAACTGCTCGCCTAAATCGGACGGCAGACCCATACGAATGGTAATCAGCAAACGCAAAATCATACCCAGTCCTGACGAAATTCGCTAAGATTTATCTATCGTCTCCTGGCAGTAGTGTCTATAGTGAGAGACTTTTTTCAGAAGCGGGTATTATTTATTAAGCAAAGCGCAACCCGTTTACTGTCAACAATGCGACGACCGCCTGGCCGAGTGGTCTGTACCCCAGGCTACTCGGTCAAGAGGTCCCGGGTTCGAATCCCGGTAGGAACAAATGTTTGTATGATGAGTACGAACATTTGTTTACGAGTCATGGATGTTTATATGTTTATTTGGTATATTTCTAATATTTATATACATATTATTATCATTATTTCTCCGTTATCTAGTATCCATAACACAAGCTCTTAATGATGCTTACTATGGGCTAGATAATAGGTGTGAGTGTATAATAATTATTAATTATTATTATTATTATTATTAATGCTGAAAAATTTGTTTTTATACATCATAACAGCATTGGTAGATTTTAAGTATTAATTTAGTCATTTGTGATTAAAATATTGCATTTTTGAATAATATATGGTTTTTATTTTCCATGGTTTATAATTCGGTATTCGGCCGAATTGTATATGGCCTAATACCGAATATAAAAAAAATACCTGAATATTCGTGGCATCTCTACTACATACACGCAGGCGGCCAAGATAGACTATGTATAAGTGTAGGTATAACAAATCGAATATTGTATGGGTTCCTGTACTTTTTTCAGACCACAGCAAGGTGGAAGCTGGCCCCTTAGCCAATGAAGATTGCGACAAAATTTCCAATAAGAATTGCCTCGCCAAATCCGTCGTCTCTAAATCCAGTAAGTTTTTATATTTTTATTTGTCATCTACTTGACTCTTTGCTAGGAAAATGTGGAGGTGGTTCATTTGCCACCGGCATCCAATTGCCCATAACTCTCGAAAACGAAGCCAGAAGTTGCTGGTCATTCTTAATACGACTTGTTAAAAAAAAATTGAAATCGCAAAAAAAATAGCTGTTACGTATAAAGAAGTCATGTAGAGAGGTCGTGTAATCGACGTTGATTAAACGCCGGCTTCCAATCAAATAACTAGGCCGATAGTTAATTGAACTAGACTCTTACCGTTTAACGACTTGGCGTAGTGAAAGGATCGTCTTGTACCGAAGAGTTTTGGTTTGATTGGTGGGTTCAATGTTATTTTTTATGAGCACTTATAACCGACATCGTTTTAGTTATATGTGGTCATAAAAAATAGCCTTGAACCTACCAATCACTCAAACTGTCACACAAAGCTCTGCGATTACACGACCTGCCTAGGCGTCCAATTGAATGGCTAATTTAACCAGACGGCTGACATGACGTTCAACCATCTGGTTAAACGTTGCACTCAATGACTTGGCTTGTTGTCCTTCAGCGGTTTCATTGGATGCAGGCGTTCAAACAACAAGCTAGGCATCTAGTTGAGCGGCTAATTTAACCAGACGGCTGCGACATAGGTATTAGAATTTAGTATGAAACAGCTGGTTTTTTCGCGACCTCCATTTTCTATTCTACAAGTCGTGGTTAGAGTCTCCAGCACTGCCATCAGCCTTGGTTTTCAAAAGCGTTTCCCTTACACCCTGTATAGCCTCTTGGTCGTTTTTCAGACAGCACCAAGGTAACGAAAGTGGATCCCTTGGGCAAAGCAGAATGCGACAAAATTCCTAGTAAAAATCGTGTTGCCAAATCCTTCGTCGCTAAATCCAGTAAGTTTTATATTTTTATGTCATCTACTTTGCCCTTTGCTAGTAATACGTACAGGGGTACGTGTTACTTGTTTTGGGATAAACCTCTTCCACAGTAGACTATGTAGGTATAACAAAAATCAGTATATTAAAGGTTCTTCCACCTTTTTCAGGCAGCGCCAAGGTTGTGGAAGTGGACCCCTTAGGCAAAGAAGAATGCGACAAAGTTTCAAATAAAAATCATCTTGCCAAATCCTTCGTGTCTAAGTCCAGTAAGTTTTATATTTATGTGATTTATGCTTCGCTAACTAAAACGATTTTTATTTCATTAAAATTTTATACAGAATAATTTCATGGCATTTGTATGAAATAATGCTGCCAACGTTACACTATTCTATACAAATGTCATGAAATTATCAAATGAATACGATATTTTTGAAAGTGGGAAACCATTTCTATGGACTAATATAGCCCATGTTTAAATTTATTGTCGCATTGACGGCACCACCCTGTTTAAGGATACAACCACGATCGAAATCTACACTTGGGCATACTCGCTACGTTTTAATTGTCAATTTTACTATTTCACAGGTAAAAAAGAATTACAGATCATCACTATTTCTCGCGATACAAGCAAAGTACGAAAGAAGCTCATCTCACTGTTGCCTATAAAAGATTCTGATCCAAAGCCAGATATAAAACTTAGGAAATTCAGGGAAGTGGACAAGCATCAGGAAAACCTAGCCACTATATTGTTGAATTCAAATGCCACGCCACTGAAGAGGAGATATGACGGAGACAATGATTACGCTTGCTGTTTTTGTGCTATGATGTTTTCTGATGCCAAAGTCCTCAAAAAACACACTATGCTAGACCACGATGACAAATGCAAGTCGAAATTTATGAAGAACGATAATTTATGCAAATTCATGGTAAAATTAGACATAACTGCTCTCCGTTGCATCATTTGCGACACCAAATTCGATCTTCTAGACCCGTTAATTGAACATCTGACTTTGAAACACAACAAACGTTTCCATCAAGGCTTGAAGAATTATATATTACCATTTAAATTTGATACAGACGAATTCCAGTGTGTGATCTGTGAAAAAGAATTTAATTTCTTCAAACTACTCATTGAACACATGAATACGCATTACAGGAATTATATCTGCGAAACGTGCGGGGACGGATTTGTAAATAGGCGTCTGTATTTGAACCATATTTACAGACACAATAGAGGCAAATTTAAATGTAGTTTTTGCGTCAAAGAGTTCAATGCGAGAGTGAAGCAAAAGGAACATGAGAGAAGTGTGCATATTTCTATGAATAAAAAATATAAGTGTGCGTACTGCGGTGAAAAATTCACGAACTATGCCAAGAGACATGATCATCACGTGAAAGTTCACGGGGTTAAGCCGTTTGTGCGTAAATGTAAGGCGTGTGATATGACTTTCGACAACCAAAGAGCACTTACAATCCACACCAGATCGTATCATTTGATGGAGAGGACATTGAGAAAATAACAAAGTTTGTAGCTTTTAAACTAACGAAAAAAAACGAATTGAGCTACAAAAACAAATTAATTTTGTTCAATTTTATTAAGAATATTTGTGGGTCTGAAAAACTCGCAGAGTCAAACTAGCTCCTTTTTCCACTCTCCGAATTTTCTTCTTTTTGGGCATTGAAAACGCCTTATGCGCGTCTATTTTCTTGGAGAAGAAGAAAGAGGGACTCGCATCTATAAAGCTGGGGCTCGGCCGCGAAATGAGCGAGGTCATTGATAAGTCCGCTTAACTCGCCACGCTAAATGTCGTAGCCAAGCTCGACTGCGGCCTATTCTCGGTTACGGCCTCGCTGTGTCATTGCGTTGTGAGTTTCCAGCGGAGCAAGGTGGCGGCGCTCCCTCCACACCTACCCGAGCCTCTCTTCTTATCTTACTGTGGGGCCATGACTAAGTCACAGTGCACTTCGACCCATTGGGATCTTTTGTGCCTCCCCTGCGTTTACTCTTACTGTGTCCAGAATACAGATGCCATTAGATTTACTTATATTTTTAGGCAGAAAGAGCCTCTAGTCTTCTGGCTTTGGATATGCCACTTCCAGAAGGCTCATTCTGGTTCAAGCCAGAGCCTCACAATGATACAAGAGATGCATCATTGATTCCTGGCATTCACCACATGCTCGACAAAGTTGTGTTGGGGAGAGTTGCATTTTATGTAGCATGTGGTTAGTAGCAAAATGCTCTGAGTGCCCCAATCAAGAAGCGAGCTTTTGTTCTACCGTTTGCATAGACGTATTTACTCCATTCTCCTGCCCCCTACCCCTACTACTACTCCTGGCCCGACTGAAGGTGATAGTGTTAACATCGCTAGCAGCTTCTTTTTGGTCCAACTTCACGCATTATTGTCATTTTAACTATTTCTCGCTTCCAAAAACTAGGTCAGGTCATCTTTGTCCGTTCATTTTGCGGTCGAACCCGGAACTCTTGCCTTACACCCTTTTTTCTGCCAGCTGATAGTGTTATTCCCTATCCAGCTCCTCACTATCCAGCTGATAGTGAGGAGCTCGGTGGCGTATTGGTTTGAGCGCTGTGGTTTCGAATACGAAAACAAAGCAACTTTCGCCATGGTCGACCCTGGGATGGGTCAACCAAAATTTATAATCTCGAGCTCCTCCGTGCTTCGGAAGGCACGTTAAGCCGTTGGTCCCGGTTGTTACTACAACCGCTTTAACCCACCAACCCGCATTGGGCCAGCGTGGTGGTGTTATGGCCCAAACTCCTCATGTGTTTCTTCCATGTAGGAAGGCCTGTGCCCAGCAGTGGGACGTTTATAGGCTGGTGTTGATGATGATGATGATAGTGTTATTGGTAGCCAGTGACATGTCATCCATATAACATCAGAGCAGGCGACTGCTATGCTATCTCACCCCCGCGACTTCAGCATTGTAGTAAGGACCTAATCTTATTTTTCCTAATACTGTCGTTACTGTTTTCAAACATATTATAGTGGAATGATCATTAAAGTATTTTACAAATGCCAAAACACAAATGGGAACAATTTTGACGCGAAGGCCCGAGATGAAACTACTTATTCCCTTTTTTCTGTTTTATAGAGACATTGATGAATATTTAAAACCCAAAGTACCTAAGCTTGTTAAAAAGGCAAGTAACTTGGAATGAAAAGAAAATTTAAAAGAAAGTGTATCTTTTTCAAATACGTGCATAAATAATTTCCACTTTATCACTTGCATTATGCTTGCGTGTGCTATTGTAGTCTTTTTCCTCGCGCTCCTAATTCATATCTTCATCCCTCCCTTTCTAGCACATAAACCAAATGTGTGTAGATTTATCGTGTTATAGAATTATAACCTGTACTTACCTTCATACGGGTCGAATTAATTTTTAAAGATATTTTGAGAATAGGTCAAAGCCTAAAAATAATAATGCATAGATGGGATTCTATTGTCATCGCCCACCAGTGGTATATCGCCTCTTTACAGATTAAATTAATAAAAACATTGACCACTGACATTTATCACCTGCTCGTGATAAGATAAACCTAAAAAAATGCGTGCTTGCTGTCGCGTATCGTACGACACTCTACAGTTATGTAGGTAAACCACACAAATTTCGGCCTCACAGATAAACCTTTATAGGTTTCCGTGTACGGCTATATACAATGTATGAGTGTATATCTATAGAATTGTGAACAAATAAATTTGAAAAAAAAATACACAACCCGCGCACTTACTATCATTGCACCGATATTGTATTTCCTGACCCACTTACTGGTCGACTGGTAGAGAATGCTGTATAGCGTTAAATCCGCCTTTTGTACTTTATTTTGTGCAATAAATAATAAATAAATAAACAAATTACTACGATATTGACCCCCGCTACCCCAGAAGTTCAAATTTCATATCGAAATCCTGTAACACCTCATCATCATATCCGCCGAGAGACGCCCACTGCTGGGCATAGGCCTCATCCAAGGATCTCCAAACTGATCGGTCCTGCGCTGCCCTCATCCAACGTCCTACGGCCACCACTCGAGGACCTTTCCGCCCCAAAGGCCGTCAGTCCTCCTTGCAATGTGACCTGCCCACTGCCACTTGAGACTCGCAATTCCTTGGGCTATGTCAACGACCTTAGTTCTCCTGAGGATGTCATCATTTCTGATTCGATCATGCAGAGAAACACATAAAAATAAATATATTAAAAGTACTATCCGTGTTTATTTTCATTGTTCCTCAATATTACTAATTTTATTTTTAATATTTTAGTAGGTAGTTATGAAAGAAAAATACTTATTTGTCCTTAAACGTCCTCGCGGCATCTTGTCTTAATCCTCTGATACTTTTATGATTGATCTGTCTAGCTAGACTGATATATAGGATGGTGATGTCAATAAATTGAAAAATGGGATATATTAGTTCATAGCAATGGTTTGCCACTATCAAAAACATCACAAAAAATCAAAATCAATCAATCTTGATAATTTCATGACATTTTTATGAAAGAATATAACATTGGCTGCATTCTTTCATAGAAATATCATGAAATTATCAAATGAATAAGATGTTTTTGAAAGTGGGAAACCATTCCTATGAACTAATAAAGGTAGGGTCTCTACGTTCGCCGTAAAGGTAGCCCATTTAATGGTTGCACCATCCTGTATACTTGAAGCAAAAATACGTTATTAGGTATTAGCTCTTTGATTAATAACTATTAATTATTATAGCAAACAAGAAAACTCCCATTTTGGCGCCCAACAAAAGTGAAAAATATCTATCATTTCTGAATAAGGGAACCTTAAGACGCTTTTGTTTCGTACAGACGACAGCACATCAACCGTTACAATTTGTCCTTGAGACCGCCCTTACTGCAATCGTATTTGAGGTGGCTTTCGTGGTGCAACTATTACACTTGACGTACGGCCTTCTGTACAAAAATATGTGGATTAATAAAACAACTCTTTTAAACTTCATAGTTTTCTTTAATTGTTGACCTATCTATTTACTAGGTGGTAGGCCCGTATGTAGGGTCGTCTGGGTAGGTACCATCGCCTATCTTATTTCAGCCTTGAAACAGTTCGCTGTATTTCGGATTAAAGGGAAGGGTCGCCAGTGTAATTAGAAGGCTTTTCATCTTAGGCCTCAGACAGTGAATCAAGGTGAGAGGCAAATCACCACTTTTAACTTCACTCATTATTATTATTATCATAAGTGTGTACTGCGACCCCATTATAAAATTTTTACATGGCTTTGGCCGTAGATACTCATTTGTAGTGGCTTGTTCTTTGACTTCAACATAAAGCTTGTTTTACATCGCCTCAGGATGATGCTTCATCATATGATAATTCAAGCTCGCTTTCTGAACGAACCTTTCATCACAAATCAAGCAAACCTTCCTCTTGTCGCCGGTATGTATCTTCTCGTGGGCCCTCAGAGCATTTAATCGTGGAAATTTCTTTTTGCAAAACTTACACTCAAACTTTTTGACCGGGTTATGCCGAACCAGGTGTTTCCGCAGCTGAACCGTGTCGAAGAACATCGCGTCACATTCGGGACAAGGCACGTTCTTCTCCTTCAAATGCACCTTCCTCTGATGCGTTATAATGCGATCTTTTTTACTGTTCGTATAGCCACAGATCCCGCATGTCGGTAATGGGACTCCGTGCACCTCTAACCTATGTCGCGCCATGTGCTCTCGGCTAATCATTGCAGAACACTCCGGGCAGCTCAAAGACTTATGGCGGCTCATGTGTGCGCCCAACATTCTCCTGCTGACAACCTCTTTCTTGCAAACTTTGCAGACGCACTTTTCTGTTGCTTGCAACACTTTGGTGCGTCCAACTGTGATCTCTTCCATGGCATGCTTTTTTTCTAAATGTCTTATCAGAGTGGCTGTGGAAATAAAAAATCTAAGCTATATTGAAGTAACAATACAAATCTAAATAAGGTAATGTAGCTCGGTGGCGTATTGGTTGGTTTCGGATACGAAAACAATGCAAATTTCGCCATGTCAACCAAAATTTATAATCTCGAGCTCATGCGTGCTTCGGAAGGCACTTTAAGCCGTTGGACCCGGTTGTTACTAAACATACCACACGTATCCATTTAACCCACAAATCATCGTGGTAGTGTTATGGCCCAAAACTCCTCATGAGTTTCTGCCATGTAGGATGGCCTGTGCCCAGCAGTGGGACGTATATAGGCTGGTGATGATGAAGGTAGTATAAAGTGGTATATTCAATTATTTTTACAGGGTAGACTGCGTGTGAGTGAGTCTAATGTGCTACGAGCGTCAATAGGCTACGGCAACCGTTTTCTATCGAGCCGTGCGCTTGTTTGACATCCGAGTTAACAGTTTATGAGGAGTCACTCTGTTCCCAACATGTTCTGCGGGCCTAGACAAGATGCTATTTGACAATCGCTATCGCTGAAGAAAAAATGTATGGCATTTGACATTTACAATCTAAAGTTGATCGAGGGTTTGTGTCACATCCTATACATTTTCCGCTTAGCAATATCGATTTTCGAAAGGCATCTTGTCTAGGTCCGTGCTGACTTTGTTCTGTAAGGTGGAATGCTACCACATCCAGCCACTTAAAATTCGAAAATACCACTCACTTCCTATCACCACGAGCTTGTCAACTGAGGTGCAAGTGGCAAGTTACAGAATAGAAGTGAGGGTAGGCGAAGGCGTTAAATGGGCCTGAAGACACAGTGAATCTAAATTTAAGTACAGCATATCAATTATCGAAATATGCAATAGGAAAAAGATAGCAAGAATTTGTTTAGAGCGGTCAACTACGGCATGTACGGAGGTGCTTCCTAAGCACTGCATTTTATCACGTTCAATAAGGTCGGAAATTGAAAGCACGTTTCTAAATGTCAAATTATATGACAGCCGTCCTTTTTGTATTCATATTGAGAGGAAGAGATGCTAAATGCATCTCTTAAATTTAGAATTAGCGTGTGTTATCCAGGTTTAAGGCCAATATCCTCAATTCTAAAACGATGATCAGACAAAACTTACCTCTGTGCTTAAAGCTTTCGCCACACAGCGAGCACTTGAATATCGCCTTATTCAAGTGCACCGCTGCGACGTGAACTCGTATGCTGTCATAGCTGTTCAGCAAGACACTGCATCTTTTACAGCTGTATCTCTTTTTGATTCCTTTTTTGTTTCCTTCTTCTATAATAGTGTAGTCTGACGAGTCTATAAAATCCTCTGTGAATGAAAGAGTGGATGACTCATCTGTTTAAGCCAAAACAACATTAAGAGTCGGGTAATTTTGCACTTGGCCGTGTATATTATGATAAATTAAAAAAGGGTTGGCTACCAACAACCATAGAACCACAGACCCAGAGGGGGAAGCGGTGTCAGCTTGAAGGACCAATATTATTATGCCTCCGTAACGATTTCAAATAAGTGGACTGACATAACAATGGTTTGATCACCAACAAAATAAAAATCAAACCAATCGCCGCGGATCTAAGGGAAGGAGTGGTGACCGGTCCTATAGTACCTAGCTCCTCACTAGCCGATCAGCTGACCACTCGTTCCGCTCCTTACCGCTCCCCTCTGGGGTCTATGGCCCCATGGCGGCTCATGGACAAGGATAATTGATTATCTCTTCCTTCTGGCTGAGAGACAGAGCCATGCTGTATCAGCGGGAAACTGAGTGAATAAGCAAGTTGCCTCCCGCCGACATATTGTCAACGGGTCGGCAGCTTGGATATGTAGATTCTTTATAAATAGGATACTGTGCTAACAGAGGCCACGTGGACGACACCTAAATCTGATACCCTTGGGGTTGTTTCCTCTTATTCTTTTATTCTCCTGGATCTGCTTAAATAGACACGCTGCAAAGTAACATGTTGAAAGCTATGTAGTTGAAGAGGATAAATAGATTTTTAAGCATAATCAATTTAACCTCAAACCAAAGAGCTATCTACTATCTATCATTTGAGGATAAAAATATATTTATTATATACCTAGCATATTATATTACATACAACTCATAACGTTCGATTGACACAAGTGTTGTTCGGATGTTACAGAATTCCAGATCATAAAATTAGTGATGAAAACACTTCGACGGACGCTACTTTGAAATTTCCATCTTTCATGCTGTTCTAATGTAAGATCATATTTCAAGCAAATGGAGGATTTTTGAAAATCTAAGTAAAACACGACTGATGAATTAAGTGAATCATTCGTCAGTAAAAGTCCCTGCTACCTAAGCGAACAGATTGAGTACAGCTGCTAACGTTCCTTTAACCTTTAGTTTCTTTATACATCTAACTAAAGCGTTTGATTGTGTGCATTATTATACATTTTCAAATGACTAGAAACTAAATCAGTGCCGAAATAACAGAAATTTTGCACTGCATTGATGTTATAATTACTTACAAAAAAAAAACAATATTTTAAGTAATGTCAATTTATAAACGACTAATAATAAATGTTGTTTGGAGTACCACAGGGTAGTGTTATCCTATAGGACTCCTATTATGATATTAAATAGAACGTTTGCTTGCGCTAGCAGTGACATCAGTAGCTCGCACTGTAATGTGAAAAAAAGGTTAAAGGTGCTTTATTTACTCCGCAACAGTTTTTAGTCCAGAATACAAATACGTACAGTATATTTTTGTTTTTGCGTTTATGAGCAGAGGAATAAAAGTGAGTGTCGCTTGATCATTTTTATTATTAATATTACATGTTTAATAAATTTTCATTAAGTATTTGGCCGTAAAACTATGCTTATATCAGTACACTCCACGATGACATTGTACTGTTCATCTTTTCAGTGACACTTCCACTCCCTCTGTTGCTGCAGTAAGGAATGGGACGGCTACACCATTAAAACTAAGAAATTTGCAATAAAATATTGTATTAGGCCAAAAGTTTATTTAATCATTTCCTTAAAATGTTATGTTGTTCCTAATTTTGTATTTACATTTTTTTATTCGAGTTCCGGTAGTGACACAATGTTTGTAAGATGAGTACGAAACTGCGAACGAGTTCCCAATGTTCACGAGTCATTGGGCCTAATTCTGGGAACAAACTTTAATTCTAAATTTAAGAACAGTATATCTCTTTCTCGCAATAAGTAATAGAAAAAAGATAGCAAGAATCTGTTTAGAGCTGTCACATAAATTTAGATAGATTTCATAGAAACCATAGACAATTTTAGACGGCATGTACGGAGGTGTCTCCTAAACACTGCATTTTATCACGTTCAATAAGGTCGAAAATTGAACGCACCTTTCTAAATGTCAAATTATATGACAGCTATCCTTTTCGTATTTCTTTTGATAGAAAGAAATGCACTGAACTTAAATTTAGACTTAGCATGTGTTCACCAGAATGAGGGCCATTGAGTCATGTGCTTATTAATAATGGCCCTAATTCTGGAGAACACATGCTAAATTTAAATTTAAGTGCAGTGCATTTCTTTCTCATAATGAATACGAGAAGGATGGCTGTCTTAAAATTTGACATTTAGTAAGGTGCGGTCATTTTTCGACCTCATTGAACGTGATAAAATGCAGTGTTTAGAAGGCACCTCCGTACATGCCGTCTAAAATTGTCTATGGTTTCTTTGAAATCTATCTACCTAAATTTAATTGACAGCTCTAAACAAAGTCTTGCTATCTTCTTCCTATTACATATTGCGAGAAAGAGATATACTTTATTCAAATTTTGAATTAGAGTGTGTCTTCAGAATCAGGCCCATTGTATTTCTAGTAAGAAAGTACAGACGACAGCACATCAAGCGTAAAAGTTACACTACGAAAGACGCCTCTGTCACAAACGTAGTAAGGGCGATCACAAGGTCAAACTGTTACTCTTAATGTGCTGTCGACTGTACATAGTAATATCTACAAAACACTGTAAATGATGCTTAATTTGGGCTAGTTAATTGGTGGTATTAATAGTGTTCGGAACTTTTATAATTATTTATGATTAGAATTATAGTTTTAGTACAATTGAATTTGTAGTAATAAGAAGTTTAGAACTCGTAAAGAAATATTGCAAAAGAAATAGTATGTTTAAAATCGTTAGTTTCACGGGTAGGTATGTTTGTTAGGTTGCAGCGAACTCACCTAAAATCTGCGCAACACATGTTGCTTTATTACTGAAAAATGTATGGAAATATTGACTAAATCAATAATCAGTAGATGTGTATTTATTTATAGTTGTTTTAATAATAGTTGTTTTAATTGATGTAAGCAATCTAATATCATAATAATTTTCCATAAATTTTGGAAAAAAAAAATCATTTTTATGAATTTTCTTAACCGTACAATTTCAAACAAGATTCCATAACTTTGAAGTTTGAATTGTTTTTATAGGTAAAAGTAGCGTATATTTTACAAATTTGTGAAAAATATCGCTATATTCAAACTTAGGTAACATCCCTATTGTATAATATATGAGAGTAAACTTATTTTGCAATATTCTCGGTCAAACGTACAAAGAGATGCAGTACGTAAATTTTGGCATTTAGCCTATGTTGTTGGCCGATTGTCAGTCGGCACTCCCGGCGCGCTCCCCTAACAGAAATCTTAAGAAAACCTACAGTGGGAAGACTCCAACAGCGTCATAGATATAGAAGATCAAGCATTTTTATTTATCCGACGGTTCTACAGCACAGGCGGATCATTTTCTATACATTAAATGGCCAGATCCATATTGGATCCAGTGATTATTTTGTTATACAAAGCACGGCAATTGACCCAACACCACCTGATGTGAAGCGGTAAAGAGAGTACATATGCGAAGACAGCTAGTGCAGAATAGACACTGCTCTAGCCGCCTCCGCCTTGCCGGCCAAAAAGGTGCTTTTTCACGCCTCTCTTGAAGGACCCCATGTTATAGGAAGGAGGGTGCTGACAAAGCATTCCAAGTTCTGGATGTACGACAAAGAAACGAGGCACTAAATTTCTTTGTGCGTGATGTTGAAGTGGAGACAGTGAATTGATGACTCCGAAGATCGGCACGCGTGGATGGAAGAATGTGGATTCTACTGTGGATGGAATGTGGTTTCTATACTCTGTCGACAAAAAACTTGAATTCTATGTAGATCCATCCCAATTCCCAGCACATAGAAGTGCGGTCACGCACAAACAATAATATTATCGTATAGGATTACGCGCACGAATCGCCTTCTCCCCAGGATGACTCTTCATATGAAACCTCAAACTGGCTCTCTGGCCGAACGTAGCATTACAAACGGCACATGAGTAAGGTTTTTCGCCTGTATGTATTCTGTAATGGACCTTAAAATACTCTTTCCTAGCAAAAGACTTCGAGCAAACGTCACACTTATACACCTTCAGCTTTTCGTGCGTGATCATATGGTCTAGTAAATTGGACTTCGTGTAAAACCTTTTCTTGCACACTGTGCAGATCTTATTCTTCTCGCTCAAGTGTACTTTCCTCTGGTGCCTGACTAAGGCGCTCTGCATCAGAGTTCTGAGGCCACAGATCCCGCATGTCGGCATTGAGACTCCATGCATCTCGTTCAAATGGAAAAGGTAACATTTTCTCGCAAATTTTGAGTCGCAGTGCTCGCATTTCTTCTCTATATGCACATCCATCATATGAGCTGCTAGAGTGTTCTTCCTTTTGAATTGTCTATTGCAGTAATCACAGACGAAATCGTTTGGCTTCACGCTGCAGTGCTCCGAGAATATATGACTTTTTCTCTGGCTGTAGTACATGAATGTTTCCGTGCAATATTTGCACTTGATGAACTTTTGCTTTAAGTGCAGCCTGATGACGTGATAGCGTAAATCGTTTAGCCGCTTGTAATTAGCCTCGCAGGCTTTGCACGTGAATCGTTTCTCTGTGTTCTCTTTTTCTGTTACGTATTCGTCCACGATGTCACCTACAAACAGAGAAGATCATTAGAATTTTCAACTTGTGTACCTAACATTAGCAGTAGTTTGTCAATGCTAGATATTTTTAAAAAGTAAGCGCGAAGGATGACAAAATTATACTCTGTAAAATTTTATATTTTTTATCTGTAAGGGTGATTAAACGTGTTGAAATCAAGAAATATCTATGTATAAAAATAAATATTGAAAAAATAACTACTGAAAATTCTCAATGATCTTCTTGCTTGTGATATTCGTCTTTCCTTATTAGATAATACTAAAGACATCTTTAATAAACAAAAAATTAAATCACTTTCAGTTCCCGCGACAACGAACACTAATCTCAGTGTATGACGTCACTGGTTGTTAACATCAGACGCTGTCAAAAGGAAAACCAATCACCATAGCAACATATCTGTGTTTGGTAACAGGTGACGTCGTTGACGTGACGCAACGCGTATTGAAGTTTTATGTAATTGTATGATTGATCTATGAATAAAACTCATAATATGAATAATTATATTTAATCATCCATCATAAAATGATTGGCTTTAAAACAAAACTGGAAGTTCACAATTTTAATGTAAAAATTAAGGCATGAATATGACGTAACTATTTACTATATACTTCATGACGGTAAAACTGTCATATCTACAAAAGGTTCTTTCTACTCATCGGATCTATAACGAAACACTTAAAACAATTTTATAAATTATTCAATTCAAAGTAACTAACATTCTATAGAATATTTTAATAGTATATATTTTTGATTGAATCATAGCTATAACTAAGTGGTATGCCCATATGTAGAGTCGTCTGGGTAGGTACCAACGCCTTTCTTATTTCAGCCGTGAAACATATTGACAACAATCGCCTCTAGGTACAAATTAATATAATATAAATGCCAAAACAATAACTGAAGTCAAGAAGAAGCGAACATTGAGTTACAAAAGTGGCGTCGTTTTATTATTCAAGTGTTTGTGGTGTGAAATACGATGAGAACTTTTTTGTAGTTATCAACCTCATCAAGTAGCGTCATATGGTCATATATACTGTCATCATATATTTCGCGCCAAATTCTCCCAACACAACAACATTTCAATGCAATAAATGAAGAAATACTGAACACATGGCTATGTGGGTATTCATTCCCTTTGCCTTCCCATTACAGGGAAAATGAATAAAAAAACAAACCTAACCTATAAGTTTTCGTAAAGACTTGAATCTCAAATTGGAGCATTGTCCAACCAAAGTATAATAGCGCAAAACATCGGTTAAGATAGACAATTTAGACGCAAGGAATTTGGGCCAGCGGGGTTAGGCAAAATAAAATTAAAAACTTAATAATTTTCACGGGACTTCCGCTGACTTTACAAAAAATCTACATAGTTCTCGCATTGCGATCTATGCGACCAAAGCTCAAACAGAACCCGGATGTTTCTTCATTATATGGTACTTCAGGCTCGTCTGCTGAACGAATGCTTCATGGCATATAAGACACACTTGTCTCTTGTCATCCAAGTGTATCATCACGTGGGTCTTCAAATTCTTCTTCCACTTGAATGCTTTCTCGCAGTATTCGCACTTGTATAATCTGATCGAGGAGTGCTTGGCCTCGTGTCGCCTCAGTCGCGAAGGTACCGTGAATTTCATGTCGCACTGTGAACAGGGGTACATTTTCTCGTCCATGTGAAACTGTTTTTGGTGGTGTATTACCTGTAAATAGTATCGCTATTGTAATATCTCTAAGTAGTTAGGTACTGGATGGTTTTTGGCCGAAGATGTCAGCGAGCTACACTCGGATTCAAGCAAAGAGGAACTGGCTATCTTACCTCGAACTGCCGGAACACAACAATGCTGTTAGCATTGTTACGGCGGCAGACTTAGGTAAGATGGTGATCGTTAGCCAGGCGGAGTTAGAAAAGCCCTATCGCCAAACCGAGCAGAAAATTTCTGTACCCACAGGGAATTGAACCCCGGACGTCTAGATCTGAAGTAAGGGGTCTCACTAGGAGTACTTCGGCCGTAAAAGAGTTCGCTGTGCTTCGGTGTGAACGGAAACGGGCATGGGAGGCTAATGATTTCTTGTCTTTGGAATGTCAATGTTATGTGAAGTTATAGCTTTGATATTGTAGGTCACGCGATGGTGAATTGGTGACCACCTACCATCAGGTCGATCTTCTTATTTTCCATTCTTTCACATAAAAAAAGTCTGAATCTTTTTTTTGAGAATTTAATGACATTTATAGGGTTTTCTATGTCCCCTGTGATTTCCTTTGTCAGCATTTGGTCGGATTCAGGCAAGGTCAGATTTTCATTAAGTCGAGATATAGTTAAGTGTGAAAAAAATAACAAACAGCTTAAACAACCGCTTTAAACATCTGATCGTGGACTCACAGATCAACTCAGTATGGAACGGATTTTTTTACCACGACCAAAAAAAAAACATTCACAAATGTGACATCTCTCGATCTAAACATCAAGTCAGTCAGTATATACAAGTTGCGTTACTTTCATAAAATTAAATACAAATACGAATGTTGAGTCACTAACACTCAAGCAATTCGTAAGTAGAATTCGGTGAAATGAGCACTCGACTTTTTGCTAATCCCACAAAATGCTCACAAAGGTTTAATTTGCACGCAAATCTAAATAGGACCATATAAATACTTAGTTATTTCTCCCCCTTTACTTATCCTAGTGCTATATTCGTATTGTACCTGGAAAGGGTACGAAAATTTCTTTCCGCAAGCATTGCAAATCGGGCGCGGTACGCCATGCGCCTCTTCGAGGTGTCGCGCTCGCTTGTGGCCCGGAACACGCACTTCGCAGAGGTGACACGAGCGGAGCTTCGGCCGCAACTTGAGGTGGACGTGTCTAGAGCATTCGAACTTATTCTGAATAGAAGCTCTATAGGGCTCTAAGAAGGTCGAGCTTGGAGACAAGCACGAGTAATTCTTCTGATGGTTGAATTAAAAGTTAATGTCGATTCTCCTAAAGGCACTTGGCTTCGCAGACTCATCTAGCGCGATAGGTAATATTAGCTTCTAGTTTTTTTCTTTGGGGTCTCCGAGTTGGTCTGGCGGCTTAGGGCAAGCGGTAAGTATTGTTGTGTTTGGTCAAGCACGCTAAGAGTTCTTTAAAGTCGACTGCCCTAAAGACACTTGGAGTCATTGTAATTCGGTTTTGTGTTAAGCTGAGACGCGTCTCTGGCATATCTGTATGTATAGCTAGGTAATATCAATAAAGTTCAACATATCATATCAGCCTAAGATGTCCACTGGTGAACAAAGGCCTCCACCATAGATTTCCAAACTGCATCTGCATCCAATGGCTCACCGCGACTCTAATGGTCGTTTGTCCATTTGAAAACTGCTTTGTGATTTCCGGTACGTGGTCGTCGTCGTCATGCTAGAACGTTAGCGCCCCCTCGGCCGTCCAATCTGCGTGATATGTGTCCTATCCACTAATATTAGTTTAACTTTATAATCATATGAGCTACATGTCAGTGACTTTGGTTCAATTGCGGATGTCCTCATTTCTGATTATATCTCGTAGGGAAACACCTAACATTGCTCGTTCCATAGCTCGATTAAGTGAGTGTCAACTTGTTCAGAAAGCCATCAGTGAGATCAACTAGTTAGTTGATTCAGTTCCAGATATGCAAACAAGAAAAGAGAGTACTAGTGTTGCGAACTGTCTGCTTAGTGGGCTCGTTTGTTAAGAAGTTGTGACTAGTTAAGTCCAGTGTCGTTCGCTGTTACGGTTTTCTGCTTTTACCTATTTTTATATTATTTTACCAATAAGCCTATTTATCCTGCTACCAGCCCTCTTCCATTCTGTCCGTCCACTTTCAGTGGGTATTATCTAGATTCCAACTAAGTAGCTACCTGTAGTGTTGCGTGAATAGATCCCGCTTGGTGTAGACGCGCGCGCAAACGTTACAGCTGTATAGTCTGCCCTCCGCGTCTTCTATGAGCGTAAATTGGTTCTCGATTTGCGTGTTATTTCCTAGAAAAGAAATTTACAGTTATTACTTTTCTAGAAAAAAACACTCACTCCCCGATTGTTATAAGCAGACCCTTATCAAGAAGCTTTACTCGGGGTGTTCTCTGAGGCTTGTTCACAATCTTTCACGGATGACAGCCATTTTATTGCCTTAGCTAACTCAAAGCCATATCAATAGTACGATTACCTTCTCCTTTGAAAGCCATAATATAGCTTTCAGTTAACTCAACTATCCACTTTTTGGCATCAAACAAAGATGTTGAATGGAAGAACTTATTGAAAGAATACTATGTAGGTAAACAAATTTTCTTTCTTCGTTTTTACTTCACATAAATCTGACAACGACAATATAAAATTTGAGGTTATAAAACAACCGGTTCGTTCCTGATGCTAGACGAGTTGATAACCACCGAACAACACGGAGTAGTTCTCACTTCAAGTTTGCTCTGAACACGAGTGGATTTACTGCGCAATACCAAAATATGGAAGTGAAACATCGCGGTGCGGCTGCGCAATACAGCTCGTTGTTTGGTGCAAGCTCTACAAAAAAAATATAATTTGTCGGTATTTTGATGACCAATTATATTTTTTGATGATCAATTATATTTTTAAGGTTGGTAAGGTTATGTTTGTATGGTGATCAGTTAAATACAGGCCTTAATAAATGTATATTTCCCAACCTTAAGTACCAGGCTACCATAGCTATATTAGAGATTATTTATAATAAAAGATTATTTAAACCCATGTAACCCATGCTGTTATGATTATAAATTAATATTATGCTCAACATCTCTTACGTAGTAATGGTAGCCTGGTACTTCAGGTTGGAAGTCAACTTCAGTAAAAGAGGACATTTATTGCAGAACCGTAGTAGAGTACTTTCAAAACACACCTTTAAATGCCACGATTTACTCCTTTAATATTTGAATTTGTAGACGTTCTACTTATATGACGATTTCTTATATGATTATGGTCGAAGAAGACGCGGGAGGCGGGCAGGCGCGGCGAGACATCGAGACGCCAGCCCGCGACCATACACACTCTCATCAACGCACTGCGTTAGCTAGCTAATTACTTAATATCACGTTTGTTCACTGTCGGGCTATATTCTTTATAGTATACCAGTACATATATACAGTCCACTTTTATTGTTAGTTTCCCGAATTAAAGCTATTAGGGCTAACATCCTCAAGCTATTTGACCTTATCCCACCTTCCCCCTTCCTACTCAGGAGCACGCGTGCCGGTCTTCGGAGGCATCGATTCACTGTCTCCACCTCAACATCACGTACAAAGAAATTTAGTAGCTCTTTTTTTTGTCGAACTTCCAGAACTTGGAATTCTTTGCCAGCACAGTGTTCCCTCCTTCCTATAACATGGGTTCCTTCAAAAGAGGCGTGAAAAAGCACCTTTTGGGCCGGCAAGGTGGAGGCGGCTAGAGCAGTGTCTGAACTGCACTAGCTGTCTTCGCATATGGACTCTTCTTACTGCTTCACATCAGGTGGTGTTGAGTCATTTGTCGTGCTTTGTATAAAAAAAAAAAGCTATGCAATTCTCTAAAGTCAGCAGCCTTGAATTCGCGGTTGTGGCAGCGCTGTCATACCTTTTGGCGTTTGTTTGACAACCGTTGGCGACACTAGCGTTTCGGTAACGAGCACGGCGTAAGCCGGAACTAAAAAGGATGTTTATTTGTCTATGTTTTTGTAAGAGACAATCCCTTAGGAAAAGAAGTCATTACGATACATTTTAAACACATGAAAAACTAAATATAGAAATTTATTATTAGCTCCGTATGCGTAATTCGGACCGCTCAAAATATAACACAAAGTGACGGTAGTTAACTTAAAACTTATCAAAGACAACTGACATCTTCAGTCTTCCCGTGACCACGATCGCTGTAAAGTAATCGAAACGTCGGGTGTATAATAATAATGTAACATCTAATTAAACGCGAGTTAAATCCGGTAAATTGGTTTTATTTCAAATAGAAATATCACTTGTACTTCCATCGTATCTCTAAAACAGTGACACATAGACAGCCAAGCGATCGATGTAGAGTTGTAGTGAATACGCTTACTCGCAGCGCTGTGCTCAAACGTCAAAATCAATGGCGGCTCGACGTCAAACTCGATGTCGAATATTTCTGTTAGTGAATCATACTGCACAGATTTCAGATGTTTTACTAGTAGGACAGTATGGATACATGGTAGCTATTGAGACGGCCCACCTGATGGTAAGCGGTAACCGCCGCCTATAGACACCTGCAACAACAAGAGAAAATCACTTGATATTGAAGGTGCGTTGTCATCCTGAGGCCTAAGATGAAATGCCGTCCATGCCCAGTAATTACACTGGCTACCTTTCTCTTCAATCCGAAACACAGCGAACTGTTTCACGGCTGAAATAACAAAGGCGGTGGTACCTACCCAGACGACCCTACATACGGGCCTACCACCTAGTAAAAGATGGCCTTTACAGCATTACCGGGGTTAAAACGGATGCCTCAGGATTCCCTTAAGGAGGATTTCTAATTGATATGCATCCTCAGAGGTGTCTCACTGTCGCTTACTTTCCAGAGCAGTCGAGCCATGAGGTAGCGATAAACCTGAGGGTTCCTCTAAAGGCCTAAGATGTATTGGAATATCATGACCAGCCTATATACGCCCTACTGCTGGGCACTGGCCTTCCATGAGAGAAACACATGACGAGCTTAGGCCAAAACACCACCACGCTGGCCCAATGCGGGTTGGTAGGTTAAAGCGGTTGCAGGAACAACCGGGACCAACGGCTTAACGCGCACGACAAAGCACGGAGGAGCTCGAGATTATAAATTTGATTGACCCATCCCGGGACTGATCATTACGAAAACTGCTTTGTTTTCATAATCGAAACCAGAGCGTTCAAACCACTACGCCACCGAGCTCCTCGATTGGAATATGTCGAGGTATATTATACATATACATCTTTGCATCAAAGATGCCACCTGTGACAGCCTTTAGGCTTTTACTGTAGGTATAGGGCTGCATGTATAATATGTATATCTCTCGCTAATGGCCTTTCACACAATTGACTTTCCCTCAAGCACGCGCATCGCCATTCCAAGCGTCCTATTTAGCAAAAAGAAACAGAATGGACTCCTTTGCATTCCTAGTCAATAGTAAAAATATCGACAGGATAAGGATAAATAAAATTAATAGCTGTTAGTTGTTGGGAATGGACAAATGGACTGGTTTAATATCTCCTATTTCCTTTACACAAAAGGGGGTAAGCGGTTACCGTAGCCTTAGATTCTCGTAGCGCCCTGGGAACTACTCACACGTTGTTACCGTACCATACAGACGCTCGTAGCAGCGCACTATTCGCGCGTTGCTACCGTAACCTATAGACGCTCTTAGTAGGGCACTATTCACGCATTGTAACCATAGCCTATAGACGCTCGTAGCGCTTTAGCCACTACTCACGCGTTGTTACCATAGCCTATAGACGCTCGTAGCGCCTTAGCCACTATTCACGCGTTGTTATCATATCCTATAGACGCTCGTAGCGCCTTACCACTATTCACGCGTTGTTACCGTAGCCTATAGACGCTCGTAGCGCCTTAGCCACAATTCACGCGTTGTTACCGTAGCCTATAGACGCTCGTAGCGCCTTAGCCACAATTCACGCGTTGTTACCGTAGCCTATAGACGCTCGTAGCGCCTTAGCCACTATTCACGCGTTGTTATCGTAGACTATAGACGGTAGTAGCACATTGGGCACTACTCACGCGTTGTTACCGTACCGTATAGATGCTCGTAGCACCTTGGGGACTACTCACGCTTTGTTAACATAGCCTATAGACGCTTGTAGCACCTTGGGGACTACTCAAGGGTTGTAATTGCTGCTGAGGTTAAAATCATAACAGAAGTTGTATCAAAAGTACTATTTATTGTTTTACTAGCGACCCGCCCCGGCTTTGCACGGGTGTAATGCTTATGTAAATATTATGCATGTATTATACATATAAACCTTCCTTAAGAATCACTCTAACTATTAAAAAAACCGCATCAAAATCCGTTGCGTAGTTTTAAAGATCTAAGCATACATAGGGACAGACGGCGGATAGCGACTTTGTTTTATACTATGTAGTGAAGGTTTTAAGCTCTCTCTTAAGTAATTGACCATTATCATGGTCGGCGTAAGGTCTTTGCGTGGAATTCTGATCTAATAAGACTTCGGTTACGAATGAAAATTTATATTGAAAAATAGGAGTTGAAAGTACATAGGTACTTATACTTTTCTTCAACACACTGAAACCCTTTTCTAGGAGCTCAGTCTGTAAAATCGCATTTAGCCGAGCTTTGGATTCCGCAGAAGTTCTCATTTCCTAGTACCAAAGTCAGGACGTCTTCTATCAAGGATGGTTCCTCATCGTGTGCTTTTTCAGCGAAGATTTCTGCACATAAGCTCTCCCGCACAATTTGCAGTCATACCGCTTCTCTCCCATGTGGAGCAAAATATGGTCTGTCAAATTGTTTTTCCGTCTAAACTCCTTATGACAAACATCGCATTTGAAGCTCCTTATATTGGAGTGGGTCATCATATGGGATTTCAGGGTAAGATTATCAAAAAACTCTTTGTCACAGATACTGCAAGTCACCATCTTCTCTCCCATATGAACCTTCCTCTGGTGCTGAAGCACATCGCAAGGGAACCTGAATCGTCTTCCACAAACACCACATTTAGGCGCCGGTATACCGTGTTCCTCTTCCAAATGGTAAGCTCTTAGATACCCTGGTACTCGCTTGTCACAGTGCGGGCATTTCCTATCGCGCGGCCTTCGCTTCAGATGCACGAATCTGTAGTGCTGTGAGACGAGGGGCTGTGACGCGAACGATCTCTCGCAAATGTTGCAAACGTACCGTTCCTCTTCTATGTGATAATAATCCAGTTTGCCTAGAAAAGAAATTGGACGTCACTCTCCTTCCGGTTCAACTTTTGAGGTTATATCACAATATTGATTTATCTCACGATACATTCTTTTATTAAACCGTTTTCTCTACAGGCTGTTATTTTATGGAATTAATTCCCTGTCAAAATTAGAAACACACAGACTGAGTACTATCAAAAGTCTTTCATGGGAACACTACTTGTCACCATTCGTATGTTGGTTATTATGTTGTTCAGATGTATGCAATTTTTTTTAGATATTTGACCTAAAGACCACCAGGAACCGCCGAACAATGTTCCCACTAGATATTGACATATTTTTATATAAAAATTTGAGCTTATTTCTCTTTAATATTTTCTTTTTATATGACATTGTACAATTTAATTCAATTATCATTTAATTAGTTTAAGTCCACAAATTGTAGTGCCCTAACGAGGTTCCATGATTGTATACTTTTTCATGATGACACCAAACAAACAATGGAAACAATAAACGATTATGATTATAATTTTTAAAGTAGTTTTAAACGAATTTAAATCTGACGTTTCTTGTTCGTTCGTTCGTTTTTATCGTAATATTTTTATGCAATAATACGCAACAGAATTGCTTTTTAATACACAGAGTACGCTGCAGCACCTACAGTCTTTTCGGTGTAATTGCCGATCGCTGTGATGTGATGCTTAGACATTGAGTTACTACGCACATGACCCATGCCTCGGCGAGATAAATAATCACATTTATATTAATCAAAGTTACTGGCATAGTCTATACGTATTTAATGTTACTAACAAATGTATGAACTTGGTCTGAAATAAATTATTATATTCTATTTGGGACGTAGATCTATGCACTGGTGCGGTGGCTTTTTTTGGTCAGACTATCTATTCTCTATCATCTATCATAGCTAATTTGATTTTTGAATAAATTGTTATAGTTTATTTTCTAGCCACATTAAGAAAACGCATAAACAACAAGATTTACTATTCAATACCGTCTAATATAACGCACACCGGTACCGCAGTTCCTACAGATATAACAGCTAGGTACTACTAGGTAAGGTACCTACTGGCGGGTCAATTACAGGTAAATGAAGGCAAAATACCGTAAATCGTAATAATAATTTATTGCACTAATTACCTTAAAAATTCACAAAGCTCAAAGAAACTAAATTTAAACTCGAATATGTTTAACAATGCAGTCTCATTTAGTCTAGATCAAAACGATATTTCGTTTCATAGCCTATATTGGATTGAACTTATAAAATTATTGAGGCCTGTGCCCAGCAGTGGGCGTCTCTCGGCTGACAGGATGGTGATGATGTTACACACACATGATTTTTAGAACATTGCATTATGCCCTCGACAGCATAAGCTATTCGTTTGTTCTGCTACCACTCGTTTTGTGGAGCCGGCCTTCTGTGCCAATCTATTCTGTGGTATGTACTGCGTAATTTGCTATCAAAGTTGGTGCAAACCGGACTAATATTTGCTCGTATGGTTACGCTTGCAGTATGGCACGAATATATGGCCAGATACCTTTATACAAAATATATATTTTTATGTCAATATAAACTATTCTACAAAACATTTTGATAAATTAAATTAAACAAATATATAACAATAAATGTGTACTAATTCTGCAAGTTCTGTCTACATGAAAACACAAAAAATGCTTCACATATATAAATCAAAATTATACAATTTACACTAGTTTACAATAAACAAAACAAATATCCGATCTCTTATTATTAATCTAATGTGAAATTGCTTAAAAATGGTTGTGGTTGGCGATTAAATCAAAGTTAACTCAGAAGACGAGGTACTTCACGTTAGGTCTACTTTTGAAACCGGTGTACATTCAGACATGACAGACAGACAGACATATAACAATATTGGCTAACGTAAATTCAGACATGAGATGAGTAAGCATTATTGTTGTGATAGTCATACATATGAACTTTTCGACGATTCGAAAGACCTCAGGGGGCGTGATTGAATATATTTTTACGGACGGTTTTCCGATCATCATCATCATCATCATTTCAGCCGAGAGACGCCCACTGCTGGGCATAAGCCTCCCCCAAGGATCTCCAAACCGGTCGGTCCTGCGCTGCCCGCATCTATTGGCTTCCCGCGACCAGATCGTCGGTCCACCTTGTGGGGGGCCTACCAACGCTGCGTCTCGTTTTCCGATAATCCGAAATAATTGAAATTAGATAAATACACCAATCACAACCATTAAAATGAAACATAATTCGAAATGGAATATCAGCTTCTCATCACAAGCAGAAACGTGTAAATAATCACTTATAATTGTATGTACAAAACCGCTAAGTCACTGGCACTAAAAATTCACTTCCGGATGATACTTTGTCATATGATAGTTCAGGCTCGCTTTTTGCACAAACGCTTTACTGCAAACGTTGCAAACTTTTCGTCTATCCCCCGTGTGAATCCTCTCATGCAGTTGCAAGGTAGTCTTCCTAAGGAACGCCTTCCTACAAAAACTGCAGTGGTAATCCTTCACGGTTTTATGTTTGAATTTGTGCTTGTACATACCTTCGAAGCTGAAGGATTCATACTCGCAAAACTCGCACTTATACTTCTCGCCGAGCATATGAAAGTTGTTTATGTGCTTTCGGAGCTGCACTTTCGTGTTGAACACCCCTTTGCAAGCGTTGCACTTGAATCTGTCGTCCACGTTGTGCTCTTTCAATTTGTGCACAGCGAGCGGAGCCGGCGTCATGAACTCCTCATCGCAGTACGGACAATGATACCTCGCTATCTTATAGTGCTTCGTCTTAACGTGGTATTTTAACGAGAATATTTTGTCGTACCGCTTGTCGCAGCGGCTGCATTTGTAGATACCGTCCTCCCTCGTGTAATCTGCATCGCGTAGGCGGAACTTTGGCGCGGCGGGTTTATCGCCTAGAATACAGAAAACAGACATTTCAGTTTGCTCTTCTTGCTTGTCAGGGTTTTTGGATACAAAGCACTAAGGGTCATAACAGTCCATAAGCGGAGACAGGTAGTTCAGCACCAACGTACGGCTTTAGCCGCCACCTTGCCGGCGCCCAAGGTGCCTCCACAGCTCTTGAAGAAACCCACGTTTAAGAAGTATGGGATATAGTATGCCGGCAAAGAGTTTCAAGTTTTGCATTTACGACAAAGAAAAGAAATAGCTAAATTTCTTTGCGTGATCTTGAGATGGTCAAATTTGATGACTTCGAAGTATTGGGGATTTGAGACTAGCCAAGCTGGCGTCAGGTAATAATGTGCATATTATGATAACTGTTCATCTTGGCCGCTATAATAGTGTTCGTTCTTGGCAACTATTCATCCTCAATCATTTCGTAGCGGTCAAATTTTTCCATTTAAAACTGTGAAGTTCCCAAACCAAAATAGACGGTTTGGTATGAAAATTCTGAGTCATCATTATTTTTTTTATCAGTTTCTAAGTTCTTTCAACAATCTATGCGATGGTGTCAGTATCATAACCTGAACTTAATAAAGATATACCATTACGTGAGCATTCAGTGCCAGTGACGCGATTAAGTCAATATAATATTCATAGTGTTCTATTTTGTCGATTAGAATTGTAATTATAAAAATAAAAATGTTTACATACCTACAAATCAGTAGATAATTAAGTAAAAAGTATAAAGTACAGTTATAACCGCAATCATCATCATCACAAGCCTATATACGTCACACTGTTGGGCACAGGCCTTCCTATATGGAAGAAACATATAATCTCAATAAATAGATAAAACACTTCACGCGTGTGTGAATCAGTGATACACATGTGTCACCGATGCACACGCATGCTACTCAGTGAAGCTACGAAAGACTGCCGCATCCATTCTATCCGAACTCAGAAGCTACGAAAGACTGCCGCATCCATCTTATCCGAACTCAGTGAAGCTACGAAAGACTGCCGCATCCATCTTATCCGAACTCAGTGAAGCTACGAAAGACTGCCGCATCCATCTTATCCGAACTCAGTGAAGCTACGAAAGACTGCCGCATCCATTCTATCCGAACTCAGTGAAGCTACGAAGGACTGCCGCATCCATCCCATCCGACCTCAATCAAGCTACAAAAGACTGCTGCATCCATTCTATCCACTATCACTTTCAGGATCCGGTTGTCGGTTTGCCCTATTGACGTGACCTTTTGACGTGACGCATTAAAGCAATTAAAATAATTGTCTGCATTTATATACTTTTGGATCTTTCTTTTTGTTGTTTTATAAACGACCGATGCAAATTTACGGCTGAATGACGATTAGCTATTTTACAAAACGGCTAGCCGTTTTATAATGCGGCGCAAAATTCAATGTGGTTGCGCTATATATGTTTCAGGCCCCTAGTTAAATTAGGTACTTAACTGGACGGCTAGGCGGTTGATTGAACGCCGGCATCCAATGAAACTGCTGAACGTCATGTCAACCGTCTGGGTCCATTAGCCATTCAATTGGACGCCTAGGCAGGTCGTTTAAATCTAAGAGCTTTAGTGTAACTGGTTGAGTGATTCGTAGGTTAAAGATTATTTTTACGTCGTATTAACTTAAAGGTTATTAGAATAAAAGTGATTAAGGTGTGAAATACGATAAGAACTTTTTTGTGGTTATCCACCTCACCAAGTAGCACATAAATATGGAGACTGTCATCATATATTTCGTGTCAAATACTCCCAAGAAGCATTGAAAAGTGTAACGCCAGCATTTTAATCCAATAAAAGAAGAAATAAAGAAATACTAAAGACATGGCTGTATGGGCATTCGTTCCCTTTGCCTTCCCTTTATAGGGAGAATTAACAAAAAAATGTACTAAATGAAGAAATGCTGAAGACATGGCTGTATGGACATTAGTTTCCGTTGCCTTCCCATTGTAGGGAGAATGAACTACACACACCATAGATTAATGATGTAGTATGTATACGAAGTAGGCAGTCAGTGCAACAATTTAATATTCTTTTAACTTTTTAACCCCACAATGTTTTTACATTTAAATTCGAAAGATTTTTTTTTAAATACGTTTGATTATTGCGCATCGTGGGCATGTTTGGGCATTCTCCTTTATTTAAAGTCCAATTACAAAAGTGGTTAATTGAAAAATGTTTTTACTCATTAAACGAATATTTATCATGTAAGCATGCATAATGAAAAATGGGAAAACAAATTGTATCGTGTAATGTGTAATGTTTCGCTGGATTATTTGACATTCTTTATTTTCTGTTAAATTAAATTATTTCATTAATTATATTGCACACTGTCTTCACAGTTAAGTGTGAGTGGCTATTCCTGTATTAACACCATAAAGTACAATATTTAAATGCATTTTTTTTTATTTTTATTTACATTTTTCAAAATACTGTAACAACGAACGTTATGAGTTGTCGAATCCCTCGATTCTTTAATAAAATAAGTAAACACACAAATATCTAATATAACAACGATAAACTGATGCAAATGTGTAAGGCATTCATTGATTTGAAACAAAAAGATGTACATATGTATTTAAAGGGACGTACTGCAGCATTCCTAAATTCACAATACTTTAGTATTACGCTCAACGAAAACCGTCCTTATTTCTATACATATTAAGCCTTATTTCTATAAAGATTTTTCTATGAACTAAATATTGTTTATACGACGACATTAAAATTCATATGGCTAATTGAAAGGCCCCTTAGGCAATTGGTGTTGATTATATTGTCACCTAAACTAAATTTAAATTAGCTGTCTCTCTTTCATTTCACTTCATTTGCTTCAAGAAAGGGATAGCATGATTTCTTAAAACGTCCAAGTATTTAACGTTTTTTTTCGTGTTGGCAACAAACTCTCATTTTCATGTATAATGAATGTATTTTATACAATGTTTAAAGATAATTGAAATGGCTAAAAATAATCATATTAACAAAATCTTTTAAAAAATCGACATTGGACATTGTTCTCAGAATTTAAATTTAATTACAACTGAAATAAGAAATATTCTGAGACAATTTTTTCCTTCAATCGCTCATCATCAATCATCATCATATCAGCAGAGAGACGCCCACAGCTGGGCATAGGCCCCTCCCAAGGATCTCCAAACAGATTAGTCCTGCGATGCCCACATCAATCGGCTTCCCGCGACCCCCACCAGATCGTCGGTCACCAACGATGCCGTTTCAATGAATGCATTGAATTGAATCACTTATACTTATTTAATATAAAATAAGCCTAAAATAACGTCACTTGCATCTGTCCTTTTCTTATCGTATTGTAATGAGAGAGTGGCGATCAACTTAAATTTAGTTTTAGTCGCGCCGAATCTTAAAAGTAAGCGCGTAGCAAGGTGAGCTCGCCGAAAGATTTTTTCTACAAATAGATATCGTTCAAAAAGTATTACTTCAGTTGAGGCCGGGAAAAATAGCATTGCGATTATAAGAGAAATTGCTTCTAGAATTCACGTAAGAGCGAGGCGAGAGACTGGAATTTTTTAACTGTTTCTTTTACAACAATAATGCATTACATATCGGCGAGAAACGCTACGCTTGCATGGAGATTCTGAATACAGGAGACACCTTGTACTGTCTTATATTTTCGCGAGCACTATAAAGGAGATGGAAAAAGTTTCTCTGGGACTTGGGCCAGTTCTTGAGCGCCATTTTGTCGTATAGTTATTTTTGTTAGAATCCATCTTACCTTTTTATACAACTAGGATGACAAACAAGCTGACGGCCCACCTGATGGTAAGCGGTTACCGCCGCCTATAGACACCTGCATTAACAAGGTCATCTTCTCGGTAGTTCAACTTTTGGAACCGGTGTAAATTCAGACATGACAGACAGACAGAGACTATGACGTTAGTTAATAATTATATATTTTGTGATAGTTGTAAGAATGTGTTTTTTTTTTGACGATTTAAAAGTGCTTCTTTGTGGCCTATTTAAATAAAATATTTTTTCTTTCTTTCATTCAAGGAAAAATCACTTGATATTGCAGGTGCGTAAGTTGAAAAGCCGTTCATGCCCAGTAATTACACTGGCTACCTTTCTCTCTTCGTGATACCTACCCAGACGACCCTACATACGGGTCTAGCACCTAGTAAACTTTTACGGTTACCTTATCGTTTCCATAAATGGACGCGGCAAAAAAATATTTTGATTCGCGGAAAAACATCACAGAGGTCGCCATTTTACATTTACGACTTTTCTGAAAAATCATCGTCACCAGCCTATATACGTCCCACTGCTGGGCACAGGCCTTCCTACATGGGAGAAACAAATGAGGAGTTTGGGCCGTAACACCACCACGCTGGCCCAACGCGGGTTGGCGGGTTAAAGCGGTCGCAGTAACAACCGGGACCAACCTCTTAAAGTGCCTTCCGCAGCACGAGGAGCTCGAGATTGGAAATTTTGATTGACTCCATTCCAGGATCGACCTTGGCATAAGTTGCTTTGTTTTCGTAAACGAATTCAATTGGATTATTATTTAATTTATTTTATTGATATTTATATAATATTTAATTAATTGTAATGATAATTTATTATGAAATAGTTTAAATATAGAACAATTTATTGATTCGTGTAATTACATAGTACGTTTCCTCTCTCCTAGTCCTTACATTGCGTGCCCGTCAGGGTCCATAATACTGGTCTAACATGCTATGTAACATCCTATGTACATTATGGTTTGGCAATAAATGATTGATTGATTGATTGATTGAAGAAGCCAGAGCGCTCAAACCACTACGCCACCGAGCTCCTCCTCCTTACGTTAAATATTGTTGTTTAATTTCGTCAAAGCCAGGGTCAAACAATTTTGAAAAACAACAAAAACAGTAGTGTTTCGGTTGTCCGCTTGTAGAAGCGGACCCAAAACCAATAAGTGTCACGTTGTAATAAAATACGGAAAATACTTAATGACAATTTCAATAAATGTCAATACTGACCGGTGCTCGTGAGCCGGCCCAAAAGTTTACCATCTCCTTTAAAATTAAACAAATTTGACTGTTTTATCTCGCGTTTAATTAGATGTCACATTATTATTTTACATCCGACGTTTCGATTACTTTACAGGGAAGACTGAAGTGGTCCACCATTTATACAGTATGGTATAAAATTATCAAATGAATAAGATATATTTGAAAGTTGCAGTACATTTCTAGGAACTTATATATCACCGCCCTGTATAACCGTGTGTCTACGAAGTAGCACTTTAATGACCCTGTGATTTCAAAACCTCCAAGAAGCATATTGCGTAGTAATAATAATTGGTGTTCCTACCTTTCTTCTCGTCCTCGGTGCTTTTGTCGGGCTCCTCGGCCTTCAGCTTGCGAGGCCGGCCTGGGGGACCCTTGCTCTTGGCTTTCTCTTTGGCCTTGGGCCTTTTGGGCCGAGGTTTTTTCGGCTCCTCTTCTTTGATTTTCAATAATTCGTTGTCATCTGTTAGACAGACATGATAGGCGATAAGGCTTGCTGTTCGTGATGGCCAGGATTCAGGTAAGGGCATGATGAAGAGCTTTTTTTTTCGAAAATCGTGCATATTTATTCCAGTTACCGTTATGTACAGTCGACAGCGCATCAAGCGTGACAGTTTGACCTTAAGACCTCATTTATTATTATGACATTGGGCCTAATTCTGGGAACACACTTTAATTCTAAATTTAAGTACAGTATATCTCTTTCTCGCAATAAGTAATAGGAAAAAGATAGCAAGAATCTGTTTAGAGCTGTCACTTAAATTTAGATAGATTTCAAAGAAACCATAGACAATTTTAGACGGCATGTACGGAGGTGCCTCCTAAACACTGCATTTTAGCACGTTCAATAAGGTCGAAAATTGAACGCACCTTTCTAAATGTCAATTTATATGACAGCCATCCTTTTCTTTTTCATTTTGAGAGAAAGAAATAGACTGAACTTAAATTTGAACTTAGCATGTGTTCGCCAGAATTAGGGCCATTGACATTAAAACGCTTTCTTTCTTTCTTTTTTTAACAAATAAAAGTGACAGAATGTGTTTTAGACCAGGACTAACTTTAGTACGCGTTTTATAATAAGGGGGTTACTCATAAAAAAAATATCAAACCATACATACCTTCATCGTCGTAGTTGAGACTCAATCCATCTTCATCATCATCATCATCATCATCCATTCGGGATATATGTATATCTATATCTGTAATAATATCGAAAAACAAATTTTAGTGGCAGTTCAGTAAATAAAAAAGTTATCTTATCTTATCTTACTGTGGGGCAATCACACACAAGTCAACAACACAAGTCAAGTCACAGTGCACTTCGACCCATTGGGATCTTTTGTGCCTCCCCTGCGTTTACTCTTCCTGTGTCCAGAATATAGTTGCCATTAGCCTTACTATATCTTTAGGCTTATTAATCTGCCCAATACTACCGTTATCCTTTAGATATACCATGATATATGTAACAACTTTATTTGCTCTACTTTTGGCTAGATTCGGATTTTAGGCTATGCTAGCGCAACTTAGCGACGATCAAATAAAATGTTGTCTCTCGTAAATCTTTCTTCTGCAGTGTTTATTATAATGACTACAGGAAAAGAAAGTCCGTTTAATGCCTGCAATGGACTAGAACTACCACCAGTCCCAAATGGTATTTACAATGAAATATAAATAATGGAAACTGTAACTAAGGATTTGGGCGTAGTTTTTGACAATAACCTCAGTTTCAATTATCACTATGATGCTTTATCTAGTAAATGTAATAAACTTTCAGGATTCATATTTAGATCTTCTAGAGATTTTAAGTCCCATAAAAGCTTGTTGTTATTATTTAAGTCGTTAATTCTAAGCCAACTAGAATATGCTTGTGTGGTCTGGTCACCTCAGTATAACACATATATTGATATGCTCGAATCAACTCAGAGACGCCTTCTCAGAGTTATGACATATAGGTCTGGACTTAAACGGGAGCTTACTACGTATGACGGACGTCTACGTTACTTTAGACTGAAGAGTCTTGAAAGCCGGCGCAAAGTGCATGACCTAACCTACCTACATAAAATCCTGAATGGCTCATTATCAACTACAGTTATAAGTGACATACATTTTGGAGTCCCCAACAGGTCTCCCCGGCTGGAACGTCCGTTTGTTATTCCGTTTTTTAATAATAACGTGTCTTTCCACAACCCTATTTTGAGGATGTGTCGCGATTACAACACATTGTTGAATAAACACGACGGTGTGCCTGATATCTACAGCTCATCCCTTGGTAAATGGAAATCTACTTTACAGCAAATAGTCAAGTGACTAAATACTGCATATATTATGGATATGTGTGTGTGTATATGTATGTATGTGTATGTTTATGAATGTTTATATATTGTATAATATATATGTATAATATATATTTTTAAATAATTATATTGTTTGTATCTGACATTTAGATATGCAATATGTGTGTTATAGCACATATATTTATTACGCTGCGAGAACGAAATGCTATGTAACAACCTACGTTTATATTTTTTCCTATAATGTATATATTTCTCTGAATGTGCATCTTGTAATGTGTCTCGATATCATTATCATGCTGTGTGCACATGCTTGTGGAGTTACAGCCTATCAATGTATTTAATTTTTTCTACTGCTTCTAAATATGTTCTTGTTGTAATTCTGTTTTGTGTACCTGATTAAATAAATAAATAAATGTATTCTCAAGTTCGTTTCATAATCATCATCAGCGAACAACAGTCCACTGCTGGACATAGGCCTCTCCATATGAACGCCACTTGGCTCGATCCATGGCCAGCTTCTTATGGTAGGACTTCACTTTCGCACGAGACGCTCGGACAAGGTACTCGGCAAGTGATGCCGAGGCGAATGGTACCCCTCTTCACGCTCGGTCAGCTCAGTTGCCGCCGAACCGTTCATCAAGATGGAGGTTTAAAAAGACGCTGCGGCAACGGCCTTACGGACGCTTGCTTACTACAATTATGTGCGTACTTATTGTACAAAAAAACCGTGAAGGAAAATAAGATAGATGCTTACTGTGCACAAAAATAGAACTGTTTAATTACTTAATGTAATATTTTTTTATGTAGCAAGAAAGAAATAAATTAGGTAACAGATTATTGTTATATTATTTTGAATACTGATAAAATTACGGACCGGAAAGTTGTAATTTCACTCTGAACCACGCGAGCGTGTAGAGGCCCCGCTCGCGCTCGCCGCTTTGATGTACGCCAAAATAGTGAGCGACGACGAGGTGAGACGAGGGCGCACGACTCACGAGAGCGTGAAGTGTGGGCATTACAGTAACTGCCAACCACTCTGCGTAGATCGTCACTCTACCAAGCCTGAGGTTGTCCTACACCGCGCTTAACGAACCGCAGTCTCCACTCAAGTACCCGCTTACTCCAACGGCCGTTAGTTCTGCAGATAACATGGCCGGCCCCCCACTATAGCTTACTAATTCAGTGGGTTATATCGATGACTTTAGTTCAATCAATCAATCAATCAAATTCTTTATTTGCGATAAATAGGGTAATTTACAAGATGTTTACAATTTCAGTGTGTGATCTTAAACCTATTTAGCCATTATCAATAATAGCATGCAAATTTATATAATACCTAATTACGTTGTGTCAAAATTTAATGATACATCTATTCTATATTTAATTATTATTCAAATATTCTACATAAAAACAACAATAGGTATTCAATATAAAATAATTAGATTTACAATCTCGAGTCAGTTGGTAAAAGGGGGAAAAATACATATAAAATAATTGATCAGTCCATGTTCTATAATCTATTTGTCATACTTCATAAATTCGTCAACACTATAAAAAGAATTTTTCAAAAGCCATTTACGAAGAGCGGTTTTGAATTTGTTAAAAGGCAACTGTTTTATATGTTCCGGTATTTTATTAAATATATTTATTGACATTGTCGGTGCGTTCCGTTGGAAACGTTTTGTTTTTGGAAGGGTATTTAATATAATTTTATTTGGAAATCTACAACTTCTTTTTGTTACGTCCTCTGCCTTAGTAAGCCTGTGGTAGTGTTGTTTAACAAATGTACTTACTTCCAGTATGTATAAACAAGGTAATGGTAATATATTTAATTTTCCGAAGTGTGGTTTACAGGAGATATCCGGTGCAATATTACATATCGCACGGATGCACTTTTTTTGGGATATGAAAGCTTTTTGTATATCTGTCCCGTTTCCCCAAATCAAAAGCCCATATCTGAGCACAGATTCTACATAAGCAAAGTAGGATGTAACAGCTGTTGCTTTGTTTGCGATTTTTCTAAGTTTGTACAGTGCAAATGAAAATCCGTTTATTTTATTGCAGACCATTTGTATTTGTTCTTTCCAATTTAGACATGGTTCTATCTTTAAACCTAAAAACGTCACTATATTTTCATGTCTTATTTTATGTTGATTTATATCAATGTCAACTATTCTATTCTTAAAATTATTGAAATTAACTAGCTTCGTCTTTCTTAAATTTAATTGTAGATTATTATTTGTTAACCATTTAATTATTGATGTCAATGTTTTAGTTATTTCTATTTTGTGTTGTTCTAAACTATTAACTTTATCTGAAGTAACGATGACCGATACGTCATCGGCAAACAAAATCATTTTATGCATAGTCACATTTGGTAGGTCATTTATATACAACAAAAACAGAAGTGGTCCGAGGATACTACCTTGTGGCACTCCATAGCTGTTTATTTTACGGTCAGAGTTGTAGAGTTGCGTAGTATGCATTTCATCTAGTTTTTTTATTTCTACGTATTGTAGCCGATTTTTTAGATATGATTTTAACCAATCTTTAGCAGGTCCTCTTATTCCATTGTGTTCCAGCTTTGTCAAAAGTAGATCATGTGCCACAAAGTCAAAGGCCTTTGACAAATCTAGGAATAGCACTGACGTGTAATTGGCTTTATTGATATTTTGTAATATTTCCTCTATCAGGTAATATGTCGCATGAGTTGTCGACTTTTTCTTTTGGAAGCCATACTGGCTCTGGCTTATTATTTTATATGAGCTAAAAAAGGAACATATATGACCATGCATAACCTTCTCAAAAATTTTTGAGAACACGGAGATTAATGTGATGGGTCGATAGTTCGAAATTTCATCCTTATTTCCCTTTTTATGTAGAGGTACTACTTTTGATATTTTTAATTTTTCTGGAAATTTACCACATTCAAATGACATATTTATTAGAAAAGTCAGCACTTGTGTCAATTGATCAACACACGCTTTAACTACCTTAGTGCACACATGGTCATAACCTTCTGATTGGGTATTTTTAAGGGACAATATGATGTTTCTAGTATCATTTTCATTTATGGGTCTAAGATATATGGAATTACTTAATGTAGTTGCCGGGGTTGCCGGGGTTGATGGGTCATATTTTGAAGTAAAATCTTTGTTGGATATACTAATAAAGTGATCATTCATATAGGATGCAATTTTTTTAGGGCTTTTTAACTGGTTACCGTTATCTGTTATTTTATCTATAAAGCTCACAGACGATCTTTCACTCTTTTCAGATTTTATAACTGTCCAGGTCGCTTTACATTTATTTTTACTGTTTATCTGTTGTTACTGTTCTATGTTGTTATTGTTTTTTAGTTTAGTTATTTTCCTACTTAATTCGATACAGTATTGTAACTGCTGTGTATATTTACCTTCCTGATCAGGTACCTCTTCTTTGACTGCTAACTCTTCATAACAGGCAGCCACTAAAAAACATTTATTGTGTGAAACAGAAAACTCAACACGGACATACTTTAAACATACAACCAAGAGACCAGCAACCATAGCATGGACCATGAACAAAATTAGGATGCGGATTCACATCGGCAACAAGTAACTGAATGTAAAGAAAGTGGGCGGGGACAGAACGGCGCAGGCCTCGCGCGTGTTTGCTTATTGCTATCTTCGTTCGCTAACTGACTAATTTGGAAGGCAATAATATTACATTGGCTGCATTATTTCATAGAAATATCCCTAAATTATCAAATGAATAAGATGTTTTTGAAAGTGGCCAACCATTTCTATGAACTAATACTACACTAATACACTTAGTAGTCTTGGTAGTGAAAAGTTCAAGAAACCCTTTCTTAGTGGACACTTTAGTTAGCTGTTGAGGCTGTGCATTGATATATCAGTCAGTCAGGATTATAGTAAAATTAAAATTGTTTATTCTATATCTGGTTGTTCCTATTGTAAAAATGTTCATTCTTAATCTAGGTTACCACATTATATCGTCACAGTAGAGGGAAAAGTCACCAAGTCGACATTTGGCCAAAAATGAGTTAGAAATGTCATCAAAATCTCCAAATTTTTCCACGGAATTTAACCTTACAGCCATGTCTACACGTATCATTGTTTTAATTTTAGATAGTGCATAAAATCACTAATTCTACATTTGGACTACAACACATTAGTCAAAAATTAATTATTTTGCGTAAGCACTTGTCATTGTCCTGTGGAAATACAAATCTGTACCTAAGTCTGGTTAGTTATTTATCTTCTAAGAAAATTAATCATAACTGGAACTTAATCCAGGGCAAAATTAACTAAAATAACTTGATTACTTTTATAATGACTATGGAATTCATAGTCTGTCTTTTTTATATGTCATATTCTAACTAACTTTATTATTTTTAAAATTAATCCTGACATGGGTGAAAAGTCACTAACTAATTATCTTATAATGTTGGTACAGGATAAGGAGGGTGAAAAATAAATAAGACTGTGTTAATTATCACACTAATTATATGTAATTCATTGAAAGTAATAATGTTACCTTATGCGCCTTTCTATTTTCTAAGCTAAGAAACTTTAAAATTAGAATTATCAAATACAAAAACTAAGTTATATATTTTTTTCTTTTCTGAAACGTTAAACCTTCATAACTCAAAACAAGCTTAGACCTATTTAGTGACTTTTCACTCTAAGGCGACGGTATTCTTAAGTTATTTATTATAATTAAGTAAAACATTACTAATTACATTTGATTGTATCCCTGCTGTAAAGATCCCGGAACCTCCGCTCACACTGGGTGACCTGTTGCTTGAAGCTGCATGCCTCCCGCAACCTCAGAATGCAATCTTCGCATATAGTGAATGTAACAGCACATAACGGGCCCGACACTGGTGTCAGCTAGAATTAAATATAAAACAAATTATAAAAAAATCTTACAAAAATGTTTTTAAAATCTCTAACTATGAAAACAAAGTGAATAATTGAGACAGTGGAGGAGGTGTCAATATTTAGACAAAATATTTCAATATTTATTACACTGGTCTAAAAACAAATGAAAAAAAGTTCAAATGAGACTTCAGCCAATAGTAAAAAGTTATTTTGAAAATCAATAAGCATGGTTCGGTAATTACACTGACATCAAATGATATTTTGTTGATCTAAATATTATGGCAAACTATACATAGTAAAAAAAAATATGTCACTCAAAGTTTTCCTTAACTAATTATGTGAAACACATGATATTTGTATAACACACCGTTCTATGTACAATTAATTTAAAAAATTATGTAGTTTGGAAACTTTATGTTAAAGAGACTTTATGTAAATTACTTTACTATAGTTGTTGCAAATAACAGCACGAACAGGGTATGACCAGAAATGAGGGAATTATCAGTTGTGAAATATATTATCGGCAGGCAAAAAAAAGCAAAATGTATTTGAGATGCCTAGTGTCAGTGTCCCTAATCATATACGCCAACTGTCCAATAAGCGACACTCTAGCAACACTCTGATGATAAAAAAATAAAACACTGACCAAATCATCTCCTTATAAATAGTATTCATGGAAAAGTTGTGTTTGGAAGTGTGCTACTGAAGTCAGTAAAACACTTACATTAATATCTAAACATTCTTGTAACATATCGCAGTATATTTCCTCTTGCCCGTCCTTAAAGCTGGGCTCTGCTAAATTCTTAAAAACTCCCTCACTATGACAGCACCGACACAAATCCTTTTCTAATTTCCACTTTACCACAGACATTTTTCAAGACAATTAACATTACAGATCAACATTAAGTTTTACTTAATTATAATAAATAAGGGCCAAGTCAAGTATGATACATTATTTTCAACTCAACTAAATAATATTATTAAATGAAAAAATAAAACTAATATGTGAACCTAAAGCCAAAGGCGCCGACCGCCATTACATATTACTTACGTAGGGATGCGCCAGCATCGAATCAATTCGATGAATTATTATACCAAATGGATATTCGATTGAAATAAGAACTCGATTGGAATAAAGTCTTAGATCACGGGTGCAGACTTGAATCGCGAACATAACGAACGACTCTACAGTTAACACCCGAAAGCGCAGCGAAGGTGTTAAATAATTCCAAACTGAATAGAGTCCTAATTCAAGAGATTCAAGTGAACCCAAGATATAAGACTGCTTTTTCCCGAGGAATATACTCTGCTTTTCGTACCAACTACGAGAAAATTAGAACTGAATACAAGAATGTAATTAGGTACCCATTTATTAAAAATAATATTAATTTAATAAAACAAAAGTTGAGTTTTACATTTTAAGGTGTGCTATTTAAAAAAAAAAACATGAAAATAATTAACAGCTGAAACTGTAAGCAATATGGCGGGACTAAATGTTTTTATTATTTTGTTATAGTTTTGAACATATTATTATGTTGTCGATTCAAAATCATTATATTTTTCGCATAACAATTTAAGAAAGGTTTCAATCGACATTTGTGTTATTTTGGTGTTCCAACTTCTAATTGATTTTGTCCCTAGGGATAGAAAAGAAATTCAGTACACCATTCTCTTCCCGCCTTGTAAAGGCTTAGAATGACTAACTTTAAGTTCAGTTTACTTGACATAGAATACCTATGTCATTTTAGAGCAGGTGGTACGAAAAGTATTCTCATTGTTTTATTTGTACACTGAAATAAGATACACTGTAATAACGCACCGTTTTAAAGCAATCCTTTAATTTACCGAAACGCAAAGGTATTTGCTAGAAGTCTAGAACACTCGTTAGTTTGTGAGATGTGAGAACTCTGTCAATGTGAAGGTAAACGTAAACTTAGTAAGAACGTAAAACCAATAAACTAGGAGATATTCATAGGGTCTTCCCAATTCCCAAGTACGCCGTTGCAGTGCTTAATGCTAGCTGTGGCTAAGGTATATATATATAGTTTCTTATTGATCAAAATAACGTTTATCACGTCTAATGTCTACCTATTAATGCATGTGGATGCTGTGAGGTTGGACATGGACAGTGTATTATGCAGCAAAGTAGGCTTATTCTTTAACTTTTTATGATAATAAATGTAAGGATCATTGAGTTAATGATAATTGAGTTAATTGTAGTTCGATGGATGCGTTACAATAAGGCAAGATATCACAATGATGGCTCCCCTCGCATGGAACTTCCTAGAGAATGGACAAATGTTTGCCTCTCTCTTCGTCACAGAGAAAAAAGGGATGAGCTCAATTTACATCGTGTTATTTAAACGTAAAATGTTGCAGTCACTAATGGGCACAATTTAATTTTTAATTTTATCTGTCAAGTAGGTATTCTAAAAACCGACAGATGTATCCATAATTCTCAATTCCGAAAGGAAGCATGATAAAAATGTTAAATTTGGTTACTCTCACTCTTTTCTAACTTAAAAATAAGTTAGAAAATATCTCATCAATAGTTCCGAAATGAATCTGTTTCACCATCTCGTCATTATCAACTAATAATCAATTTCATATAAATATCGAATAATTAACAAGGAAAGTAGCAACCCTAGTTTCTGCGATAGCTGTCAAACATCCTTTTTTGTTTTTTTTTTTGGTTCATACTACCTGTAATGGGCAGGAGTGGCGGGATTTGGTGGTGTCAGTTAATATTTTTATTACAAAAATTTTTTGTCGGAGCGAATTTTGTGTTGTAAAAATGGTGTAGTTTTAAAAAACAAGTGTTTGTGTTGACGTACAACTAAAAGATTATTGGAATAAAAGTGATTATGGTGTGAGACTGTGATGACATATTTCACGTCAAATTCTCCCATGCTGCATTGAAATGTGTAACACCAGCATTTCAATGCAATTAATGAAAAAATACTCAAGACATGGCTGTATGAGCATTATATCCCATTGCCTGCCCTTTAAAGGTAGAATGAATTAAAAAAAATGTAATGGGAAGGCAAAGGGATGCCCATACAGCTAAGTTTCGAGTATTTTTTAATTTATTGCATTGATGAGGTGGATAACCACGAGAAAGTTCTGAACGTTTTTCACATCATAATCACTTTATTCTCATAACCTATTAGTTGTATGTCAACACAAACACTTGTTTCATAAAACTACACCAATTTTTAACACAGTTTGCTCAGACACAATTTTTAATGGTACTAATAAAAATCTTGACTGACACCACAAAATCTGGCCTAATTCAATTTTTTTTTTTTTTAAATCTGCCTGAATAGGGAAGGCAAAGAAGTGAAGCTCATACACTTATCGGATTTACATTTATCTGACGCTTTCTGACGTGACGCGTCAGAGGGCCTAGACAAGATGCCTTTCGATAATCGCTATCGCTATCGCTAAGCAGAAAATCTATGGGAATTGACATTAGCTCTCGAACGACTTTCGATCACAGATATCAAATGCCATACATTTTTCATTTAACGGTTGCGATAGCGATTGTCAAATGGCATCTTGTCTAGGCTCTTAGAACGGAATCGGTTTCATATCTTTAATACGGTTAGATTTACATTAATCTGTCGTATCTGACGACACGTCACGCACGACAGATCAATGTAAATCTAACCATAGTAATGCTAAGAAAACGATTCCGTTCTGACGCCTCATGTCAGATGACGTCAGATAAATGTAAATCCGGCTTAAGATTGCATTATAATGCTGGTGCAACACATTTCAATTCATCTTGGGAGTTTGGCACGAAATTTATGATGAGGTGGATAACCATGATAGTATTCTCAACGTTTGTCACATCACTCACATCAAGCCCTTTGTTCCCGTAGAGTCACACCATTTTATGTCACACTGTTACACATTGGGAAAAATATTTCCGATGAGTAACACTGTAACTCAATGCCCCTATACTCACATTACATTGATCTTCCATTATACCACGTCTACACAAATACTTGCTTTACAAAACTACACCAATTTTATAAACTTAATCATTATTAAATTAAATATCCGTGTCTAAAATCAACACCAATTAATAAAACAACAAATAAAATTATACAACTTTTTTATTATAACATTCTACTGAAATACCCATCATTATAAGTTATTTTAATCAGCATCTGAATAATAAACTAATGATTATTTAAGCTACAGTTTTGAATAAACGATACCGCGCAAACTTTAAATTAAAATCTCTTTGCGTGTTGCATCCTCTCAGCGTCCATTGTACAAATTGCACGACCGCTTGAGCATCGTTCCGCTCACCGTCGTCCCGAGTGTTGTCGTCCTCGTCAAAGGCCGGTTCCACTTGAACCAAACCACCGCTCGGCCTCCGCCTCGTCGTCAAAATACAATTTTCGTTTGGCCGAGCACTCGTCGCCCTTTGTTCCCGTTGAGTCACACCATTTTGTGTCACACTGTTACTCAACGGGAAAAATATTCCCGATGAGTAACTCCGTGACTCAATGCCACTATTTTTTCCCCGTTGAGTGACAGTGTGACTAAACAGAACGCTGTATTCCCGTTAAGTAACACCTTCTTGGGTAAAATCATTGTTCAAATTCGTATGTAGCTGTATCATCCCGTGAAGTACCAGCCTACCATAAGTATATGAGAGGTTATTTATTGTACCCCTACGATTATTATAAATAAAATAAGAGTATGCTAAACATCTCCTACATAGATATGGTAGCCTGGTACTTCAGGGGATGATCCAGCTATATACCATACGGGAAAAAAATAGTGGCATTTTTCAATAGTGTATCTGTACATACACTATTGAAAAATAGTACTGAAAAATAGGTAAAAATATGCACAAATTTTCGTTTTTTTTTATTTGCTTTTTTGCGTGGTACAAACAAGAATTTTTATAGAAAAAAAACAGCAGCACGGCCAAATATTCATATCATGGCACCTATGTCACTTTGGTGACTTCTATGTTGGCCGCTATATTGCCATATTGAATACATATTGCCATTATTAAATGAAAAAATGAACGTTTAAATCGACGAAATATTTAAAATTTTATACAAGCAAACTATATACTAAAACGAAGTTTTAGTATTTTTCCCGGATTAAGGAGATTTTTCCTGATTTTTTGACATAGTGTCAAACCTTCTAATGACTTCGCCAAAGCCTTTCTTTATAACTGAAAATTCTCAAATCTCACATAGATACTGGCTTAGTTTTTAAATTGATAAATCTTTTGTGCACTCGCAATCCTCCAATGGGGGCCACGATCGCGCTAATTTACAACGTTTTTACCAAAGTAAAATCAAAAACGTTCCGTTGAGCACAATTTGTAAGGCGTTTTTGACAGCATTTCGGTCCAAAGACGTTACTATGGAAACCATAATTTATGGGAACGTATTTTCCGCTAACGAACGTAACGTATTCGGTTTTGCTTTGGTGAATACGGTTAAAATTAGCGCGATCGAGGCCGATTTGGTTAACATTCATGTTTGAATGCCAGGCCATGTGTTCTTTCAATTCATTGAAGGTAACAAACCATTGTTAGCAGTACAAGCACAAAAAGTTGTTTGCTTACACATTTAAAAGTAATTTTATATTCTTCAGAATTGAATTTAGTTTTATTTTGCACTAAAGCATCATTTATTCAGAGCATACCAATCTTCTGTCACTCTCATGCGCTCTCATGTGTTCTTTTAAGGTGTAACTCCGTGCATATGATTTATTACAAACATTACAAGAATACGGTTTCTCCCCAGAATGTCGTCGCATATGCTTCTTCAAGCCATGGTTGGTAATAAAAGCCATGCCGCATTCAGAACACTTCTTGTTCTTATGACCGTGAGTCTGTCTTATATGAGTAGCTAAATAATGTTTTATTTTATACTCTCTACCACATATTGGACATTGGAACTTGTGCGTTATGTTGTGAACCTCCGACATGTGCTTAATCCGATCGTTATAGTGTTTCATTGGCTTGAAACATATCTGGCATTTCATCTGGCGCTTTGAATGAGCATTCTCCACATGATTGGACCTAGAAATTTTCGTTTTCAAAACTTTGCCGCATTCCGCACAAGGGAATTGTCCAGCCTCATGCGTGCGTTTGTGTACCTTGAGCCGTTTGGAATTAAGGAATGATTTGCCGCAAACATCGCAAATGCAGTTAGCATAATGCTCATTTAGATGAGTCGTTAATGTTCTAAAGACATGGAACTCCTGCTTGCAGATGTGGCAAGAGTAAGGGCTGACATCCAGTTTGAAATCAGCAATACATTCGCTGTAAATAACTTTATTGTGGATCTCGCCCAAATGTTGACGCATTTCACTCACATCTGTCAAATTCAAATGACAATTGCGACATTCCAAATTCGAAATTTCTATTTGTAAAGAGCGCGGATAACGTTTAATTTTCGTCAGTTCTAAGTCAACATCCGAATGAATTCGCAGTGTGTGGTCTCGGAGTTGATTTATTTCAATAAAGTCTTCCGAACAGAAAAAGCATTGAAACCAACTCTTGTGATGTCTAAAAGGGCATGCGGTTGTTTCTCTAAGTACTGTATGACAAGTGACTATCCCGCGTTTTCTTTCCGAAACATATTTCACACCAATCACCCCAGTTTGTGGTACGCCTACAATAAAATAATAATTATAAGCAGCGATTTCTTACTGTAGCTATGTCTAGCTAGAATGTTAATTTTATTTATCACAAACAAGCCCACAAATCCCACAATATTCAGCATAACTCTAAAATTAAATGAAACTTTACAAGTTCAAATTTTTAAAACAAAACTATTAAGTGAACTATTCCGCATCAAATGTGAGGAAAATAATATATTGGAATTTACCTTCAATTACTGGATGAGGATCGTTTACAACTTTACTATTTTCACCGTACTCAATGCTGTCATCCGATTGTAAATTTTTCTTTAAAAGAGAAGCAATGGGCTCATCGGAATCATAACCTGTATTTAGATCTAACTTTTTTTTCTTTGCGTTTATCTTACTCGTGTCTTGCCTCTTTTTTTTGCTTTCATTTTCCACTTCAGCCTGTTTGGCTACGCCTTTATACTTTGATTGAAATAAAGTCTTGTCATCTTCGTCTGTAAAAACCATTATTTGATTTATATTGAGCATTATAGTGCGCTTTAGGTATTTGAAACCCTGAAGATATCTACTAGTCTAAAATTTTAAATTTGATCTTGAACTACCTTTACCAGCTCACCGATATTTCCGCGACAATAGTATGTGTCTGGTTTGCGGATACTTCACAAAGTTAAATAGGATTCTAAGTGACTACCGCTTATTAAAAATTTTGTAACTGTTTCTCTTACTATCACTTGGCGTCAGAAGATCATCAATATACGACACCGCAGCCGGACTATGACTCTCTTTATATCCTTCTTCTGGGATGGGTTTTTCTGAAACGTAATGCGTGTTATTATATCAATCTAAGCGATAGAACACAAGCCCAGTTCTAGATTGGAGCGCTCAAAGGACAGTTTGCCACTACCCACATTCTACATAATATGCAACTTCCCCCAACGCAACTTGTGATGCCCCAACACTCTTGTTTCAGTGTGATTCTCTGGCTAGAACTAGAATGAATCTTCTGGAAGTGGCAAAACCAAAAGACTACATGCTCTTCCTGCCCAGAGATAAAATATAATAATACCAGAAATACAGGGTGGTGCCGTCAATACGACAATAAATTAAAACGTGGGCTATATTAGTTCACAGAAATGGTTTGCCAGTTTCAAAAACATCTTATTCATTTGATAGTTTCAGGACATTTCTATGAAATAATGCAGCCAATGTTATATTATTGATCAATTAGCGAACGAAGATAGCAACTAGCAAACATGCACGAGGCCTGGGCCATTCTGGCCCCACCCACTTTCTTTACATTCCGTTACTTATTGCCGATGTGAATCTGTAAAAGCTCCACATCAATGTATGCTCTGAATCAATGCAAATATACGTAAAACCCTTGTTCTGGGCACAGGAAGAGCACAAAAGAACAAAAAGAGCACAAAAGATACCAATGGATCGAGTAGCATTGTAACTTTGTCACGGCGCCACGATAAGATAGTCTGATAATAATACATCTATCCAAATAATTTTAATGTAATTAAACTTACCTCTACTACTACAGTGTTCATTAAAGAGCTTCTCGCAAAGAAGCACCTGATTTCGGAAACCCCAAGCATCACGTAACTGGCCCAAACATAACGCACATATCATTCGGCTTGGGCCCCATGGCGTTACATGGGAAAGCTGTAAATGAATATGAAACCCAATTGAAACAACCTGCTTCCAAGTTACTTTAATATTCTATTATGTAACGGTAAATATTTCAAGACGAATAACATCAATGATATAATACTATCGGTCACAGAACAAGCAAAATACTTTAAGATTAGTAAGTATTCTAGAGCCTAATGTGTTGCGCTTAGTGTGGCACCAATCTAAGATAAGCTTAACAATATCGCTACAAAAAAAGGATCAGTGCCACATGAGGCATCAGACGTCAATTGACGTCGGCGCCTCCACGAGCAATAGCCCACCATCCACCGAGCTACGAAGTTTCCGGGTTCCAGAGAAACCATACTTCCGCTGGCCATACCACAATTTGTAGATCCGGCCGCACTAAAAATGGGCCGTTTCTTTCATGCTGGGCAGACGCGGGCGGGGGCGGAATAAGCCTATGTGAAATTTTTCTAGTCTATCTTGTATTTGCGTTTATGAGCTAACGTCCACCCTACAATGTCGAAATATTCTATTTCAACATCCGAAACGAGTATTTTTACAAATACCGACGATTCGGTTAAGTTGGGGCAGTGCTTTCAAATATTCTTAATTTTTGATTTTAACATTATTATAAATGTTTGAAAAATTACTTAGTAATTAAAATAGAATAAAACTAGAAATAGAATATTTCGACATTGTAGGGTGGACGTTAGCTCATAAACGAAAATACAAAATAGACTAGAAGAATTTCATAGGGATATCCCAAGTCCTGGGTGGCTCAGTGGTAAGAGCAGTCGCCCGGATTGCGAAAGGTCGCGGGTTCGATTCCTGCCTCAGGACGTGAAATTTTTCTAGTTTTATTCTATTTTAATTACTAAGTAATTTTTCAAACATTTATAATAATGTTAAAATCAAAAATTAAGAATATTTGAAAGCACTGCCCCAACTTAACCGAATCGTCGGTATTTGTAAAAATACTCGTTTCGGATGTTGAAATAGAATATTTCGACATTGTAGGGTGGACGTTAGCTCATAAACGCAAATACAAGATAGACTAGAAGAATTTCACAGGGATATCCCAAGTCCTGGGTGGCTCAGTGGTCAGAGCAGTCGCCCGGATTGCGAAAGGTCGCGGGTTCGATTCCTGCCTCAGGACGTGAAATTTTTCTAGTTTTATTCTATTTTAATTACTAAGTAATTTTTCAAACATTTATAATAATGTTAAAATCAAAAATTAAGAATATTAATTAACATTAAATGGGTCGACTAACAAAGTAGTCGCTTCTCTCATAACACTAGTTCGCTTGGACATCCAGAGAATATGCTCCGCCCGCCCCACCCGAGCTTTCCTACCGCCAACATAAGAGATTCGCCATACTCCGACCTATAGCCGGGTCCACTATCTCGTTACGAATGCAGTGAAAGCCGCACACGTACCTGGCCTACGACCTACCCGACTCATAGCCGCGGACAACCCCCGCCGACCACTTCGCAACTTTTTGGGTCACATACATACACAGGACGTGTTCGCCTACTTGTCGCCAACCTTGAAGGGCAGCCATTCCACATACGGGTCCACTGGCCTTAAGACACGAACCACTACTTGTTGCGTATCGCGTATGCAGTCTCAATCGGGTACGCGGGATTACACCAGATTGACCCGTGCTCAAGTGCGCGCCCGGCGAGCACCCCCTGACACCCGACTTCCTCAAACTGAGCGCGTGAGAAATCGCTCTATTCGCTGAGGCACCGCTGCCACCACCTCTACTACCTGCATCACCACCAGCAGGCGGCACCATAGACCCCTCTAGCCTACCTCAAAGCTCCCCTGGCAGAAGTTTAAGCCGCGGCTCGCTCGCAGGCGCTCAACAGGTCTTGACCAACGTCAAATCACTGTGGGGCTGACCGCGCAGAGAGCTTCGCCTCCTAAGCCGGGGTCGTAGCATAGGAGCGAAGATGTCTGATTACCGGTAAGCTAACTCCAAGATACCGCTTGGGCAAAGAGTTTTAGCTAGAAGCCCGCAACCGCGCCAATAGACGAAAACAAAACCAGAGAGAAAAATATTAGGTCTATGGGGATTGCTCGCGATTTCCCAGGGAGCGACGGCCAGGACCACTGCGGAACCGCCCTTTACATCAAATGTGAGTACCGGTACCACAATGGACCTGACACACGGGAAGGTACTCCAGCCCGCCTAACATGACCACCGAAACGCGATATGATACGATATGATAAAGCTATTTATCGCTTCGAACTGTCAAAAATCATTGGATATAACCGCCATCTTGAAATTTTATCGAAACTGCGAACTTGTATTGTATATATACATGTTCGCAGTGTCGATAAAATTTCAAAATAGCGGTTATATCCAATTATTTTTGACAGTTCGAAGCGATAAATAGCTTTATCTTATCGTATCATATCGCGTTTCGGTGGTCATGCTAGGCGGGCAGCACTGAAGTAAAAAGCTGAACCAACATCTTAATGTTCCTTACAAAGAATGAAAGATCTCGAGATTACAAATTTTGACAAAATTTGTAATGACCATGGCAACTTTCGCCATGGTCGATCCCGGGATGAGTCAACCAAAATTTCTAATCTTTGAGCTCCTTCGTTCGCAAGGCACTTTAAGCTGTTGGTCCCGGTTGTTACTCCAAACTGCTTTAACTCACCAACCCGTATTGGGCCAGCGTGGTGGTGTTATGGCCCAAACTCCTCATGTGTTTCTCCCGTGTAGAAAGTTTTGTGCCCAACAATGGTATGTATTTAGGCTGGTGATGTGCTGCAGTTTCTTTTTTTTATTTAAGCAAATAGATGCAGCATATTATTATGTACTATATATAACATAAGGTTTTTTTTATCAATAGGAAACTATCACTAATAACAAAAATTGTATTCAAATTATCCAGTTTTAAATTTTAAAGGAGATGTTCCAAAAATGTATGGAGACTCGGCCAGTTCTATGGACACTACTAAAAAAAATTAATAGTCCTTTTTCTTTATATTTGCTTTTTTTCATGGAACCATTCAACAGTTTTAAAATAGGCGTAATTAGGCAAATAGTCTACTGTGTCGCCCACCATATTTCCTAATTTAATATTAGCGAAATGGATGAATCATTTTGAAATTTGTACCAGTGAACAATACATGAAACATGATAAAAAAAATATTCGTATTTACCCAGCTTCAGCTGTTTTTTTTTTAATTTTCCAAAAAGTGTACATACACCTGGCCAGTTATTAAACATCTCCTTTATGATATAAGCCGTTGCTCATGCATTTTTGGAGTTGAGTATGACATGGAAATATTTTATGATTTTGTATTTCATATTTTAAAGTTTCATATACTCAGTAAAATTTTATTGTTATGTACAGTAAGTCAGGCATAAATGTTGATATTATTCAGTTTTAACCGACTACGCCCACAAATTCATGAACATTAAATATTGTCATTTTATGAAATATGAAACTTCAAAATTATGGCCAAGGCCTGCAAAACAAGCAATGCTTTGCTTGCAATTTAAATGAACATGGTCGTCTCCGAAACGGTGCTCATGAGCTGGCCGAAAACTTTGTCATCTCCTTTTTCTCTTAATAACTTGATATTCTAATTAAAGGCGCCATAACCTGATAGAATTAACTTTATGCATTAATGAAATTCTTGAGCAAAACAGAAATCAAAAGATATTTATTGTGACACACAAAAAACAGACAAAGAAATCTGGTGTCTGAAATTTATTTAACAAATTTTAGGGAGTACTTACTCCCTAAAATTTGTATTAAAGCCGTAGGAGCCGAAACAACCTCTAAGTTTTATAGGTATAAATTGTTTCCTATGAATATGCATCAATGAGTTATAAATAATTTATGGTAGGTACCTAACCTTACAATTTCAAAAAGAAATAAGTTTACAAAACATATAAATTAAGACGTAAAATAAATATTGTTTCTCTCTAAACTTACGGTAATCCCGTAACATTCACGTAATTTATCGAAATAAATATCCTTAATTCCCGAATCAGAAATATATGATGCAGTTACATCCCAAGCACCGCTAGCGGATAAACAGCATCTGCAAACGTCTGGTCGTGATACCCAACTTTTTAGATTTTCTACATCCATTTAATTTATTTTTCTAAAAACTAACAAAATTGTTCCTCTGAAAAACTGGAAAATTGGAAAATAGATAGATAGGTATTTTAGGAACTTTTGACATTGACACTTTGACACCACAGATTAGAAAGAGTATTTACGTTACGGTCTAAGAAGCACAATTTGCGCAGATTGCGCGCTTACAAACGAAACGAAATGAACGCATGACTGTGCCAAGGAATAAACTTTTATCGTAATTATTTGACGGTTTGTGCGGGGGGATAGAGCTCCTTCCTAGATTGCGTAGCTAGGGTAGGGACGTACGCGCACATTAGCGATGTGCCGGGTTAATCACGGTTAACCCTCGGACACAACTAGAAATAGTTATTTTACAAAATCTTTTAGAGATATAGTTATATGGTATACAATTTATCAATGTTTATTTAATCAGTAATCGATTACATAATCTTTAAAAGTGATAATAATAACGAATTAATTTATACTAGCAAATTTGTTGTGAAATCTGGAGCGCGGACACGTCGTGGTAGTCAATATTTGACGAATTACGTTTTTTTTTAATTACTTAATTAACTATTATTAACTATCTCTGTGGTTTAACAACTAGAACCAAAGTTATATTATTAGAAAACATTATTTGTTACTAAAGTATTATGATATTCGGGTACTTTTCGGCCACGGACACGTGAAATTGTTGGCCGGTGGAAATACCCATTACCTTCGGAATTCGGAATGTAGTCGGTTTTTGACTTTGATCTATGATGTCTCTTTCTAATCTGTGATTGACATAATGACACTACATTGTTTACATTGCAGCCGGTCATAAACATAAACTTAATGGGGTTGACTTACAATTTTAATTCCAGTTTTATTCTGATTCACAAAGAGAATTAATTTTGCGTAAGTATAAATATTCTTTGTCCATATGCCATCTAAGCGTTTACCGATTTCTATCGAGTTTACATAACCTAACCTAATTTTTTACGGTCATAGGAGTATTCTTTTTCTTATTATTTTTTAGTTTCGTGTATGTAGCAGCAAAGTAGCTATATTAAAGTGCAATGTTTTTGACGTTAGACTAGTCAACTAGTGGATTGTTAAAAAATTTCGGATATTTTATAATTTATGTTTGTTGTTAATAAGTTCCTCTTAATAACCAATATAAAGTAAATGAGAATCAAACTAAAAAATACCTAATGATTTCAGGATCATAACAATTCAAAATGAGGAACGTAGAGATCAAAGCCAAAGTAAGAGATTTAACAAATATTTGTCAAGTAGCTGAACTGCTTAGTGGCGGGCCACCAACTTTGATTGATCAAGATGATACATTTTATAGAGTGAATGAAGGTCGTTTAAAAATGCGGTCATACTCTGACTCTTCAGCTACACTGGTCCAATATGATCGTAAGAATGAAGATGGTCCAAAACTATGTGATTACAACCTTCTAGAATTTTCTGTAGCTGAGAGTGAAAAAGCTAAGTTATTGGATAAAATGTTGGTCAAATCCCTGGGAATACGCGGAAGAGTAATCAAACAAAGGTTAGTTGGTATAGTTAATAATTAGAGTCTAATGAGAAACAAATTGTGTAATAAATAATAGGTCTTTAGAAACATCAGATTCCAGACACAATTGATTTTTCAATTGTCATAGACCTCCAGAGATATAACACGGCTTGACAGATGAAATTAAATTAAAATATACATTTATTTAGTGCCGCCCATAGAAGCAGCACAACAGAGAAAGAAAGCAGCCGACAAAAGAACACAGTTGCCATAAATGGAAATAAAATAATTGTATATTCATGTATTTAACAGAACTAATTCAGTAAATTGTAGAATCTGGCTCAAACGTGTCTTATAACATTTTCCAGAATTTAGCCATATTATTACTTATCTTGTGAAGTACCCCCAACAAACCGGACACAATTAAAATGATATAATTAGCTGGGGAAACAATAGAATGAAAAAAAATTGACGTTTATTAATAAATTACATTTGTACAATAGAAAATATGCATACTTTTTATATCTTTTCATAATTATATATTACATGTATCTTTTTTAAATAATTCACATTAGCAATTTACAAAACAAAAAATACCTGAGTGACAACCACTTACAAGAGAGGTGAGAGAGGGGAGAGTGAAAGGGACAAACTATACAAAATTACATTTATTCTTTAACTAAGTTTGCTCAAGGACTTTAATGTCTCAGTCACTAGCATACTTTTTTTGTTTAAAAAAGTGGTTTTAGAAAAAGACAGATATAGGTAGGTACTTCAATGGGCCTAATTCTGGGAACACACTTTAATTCCTCCTCCTAAACACTGCATTTTAGCACATTCAATAAGGTCGAAAATTGAACGCACCTTTCTAATTGTCAATTTATATGACAGCCATCCTTTTCTTTTTCATTTTGAGAGAAAGCAATAGACTGAACTTAAATTTAAACTTAGCATGTGTTCGCCAGAATTAGGGCCAATTTCTTAGATAGTTCAAAGTTCAATATCTCATAGGTTTTGCTAAAATCAATTTGGTTTATATTGCTAGTGTACTTTACGTATTTTTTTATAAATGAATTAAAAACTGCCTTTTTTTCATGCATATTCCCTATTACATGTAAGTTTTTACTCTGTGTACAATATTGATCAAAATATTGTTTGTGTTTATTCATTAAGGAAACTCTACCTAGTAGGACAGACTCGAATCCACATAGATACAGTTCAAGGACTTGGAGACTACATGGAGCTGGAAGTGGTGCTCCGACCAGAACAAAGCGTAGAGGAAGGGCAAGCCATTGCTAAGGATCTGCAAATCAAGCTAGGTGTTGATGATAAAGATTTAATTGAATGTGCATATGTTGACTTGCTAGATGAAAAAAAATGATCTTTTATAAACACTGTAAGAGAAATGCTCAATGAAGGAAGGGGATAGATTTTGCAACAATAATTTTGTAATGATAAAATTAAATAAGTTTAGGTACACTGTGAAGCAAACCAGTACTCAAACATATTATTACTGTACTTACTTGGTTTTTTTTACTATGTAAGCTTGTCAGTAGGCTGGTAAGATTGGAATGAAAATGTCATTGAAATTGCCAAAACATTCAATAGAAAGTCGTCTCACATCTTGCTTAATATTTCATTGAATTAACGTTTCATTTTATTCATGAAACATCATAACTTTAAACATCTGAGATAATTGAGATCTTATTTTTTGGGAACAAATATGCTGTAGATATTTAACAAAACTATTTATTAAGGATGGGTGCTGGTGCTTTTAACATTCCTCCACTCTATACAATTAACTTTTGGAAAATGTGTCTGAGTAAAATTTTATCTTAAACTCACTTAGGTATTTCATAGTAATACCTACTAGACTAGAAAAAAAATATTTAATATTTTTGCTCTAATTAAGATATTTTTAGGGTATGTTACACTAAGTAATTAAATAAGGACATAATTGGTATGTGGATTATTCATTTGCGAAATTTTCGCAGTTTCTTGGTTTTATCCCAGTAGTCCCCTCTAGCCTTTCCCCCTTGGGGGACAATTGGAATTTTTTTATAAAAATTTCCCAGTTGTCCCCTCTACCAACGACACGGGGGACAACTGGGACTTTAATTTTAAGATGTCCCAGTCTCCCCCAATTGAGATGTTGCCGTATAATTTTGGTAGACGTAACAAATAATTAAACATTTGTAAGACATCCTATACACTGGCTCGAATATGACGAAGAGTGTCTAATGAGGAACAGAAAAAGTCAATTAGGGGATAATCACGAAATTAGGTACTTATAGTTTTAGTATTCTCTGTAAAATAAAACACGTACAATAATATAGCACTTTATACTTTCATGGTTATTAACATTTGAATTAGAGTTATATACGGGATATTTACCATGTAATTTTATAGTTGGGAGTTTTAATATCGGGATCTCCCAACTATAAAATTACATGGTAAATATCCCGTATATAACGTACAATAATATTGTTCTTTTAACTATACTAGGGTAAAATGATCTTTTAACTATAGGTAAAATTAAGAAACTAGGCTTTTTATATTAAAGAACCATATTTTACCCGCGGCTTCGCTCGCGTTGAAAACAAATATTTCGGTAAATCTAAAAAAAAAACAAAAATTGCTAACTAATAAAAATGTATTTAAACTAAAAAAAAATTACGTCCTGAGGCGAGGACCGAACCCGCGACTTTTCGCAATCCGGCCGACAGCTCTAACCATCTGAGCTACCCAGGACAGGATAATTTTTCAAACTTTTATAATAATGTTAAAATCCAAACTAAAGAATAAAAAATAGCTAAGTTCCAGATTCGTAGTATTTTAACAATATTATGATTTCATGCTAGTAAATTTATGTCCTTATGGTAACAGATTTACAGATTGAAAGACTCACGATTACCTACCTGTAATTACAGTTAGTAAAATATTTATATGATACAGCTGCTAATAATATATATAAAAACAAGCTAACTAACTAGCATGAAATCAAAATAGTGTAAAATAACCAAGACTGATAAATAGTGGGAAAAAAAATCATAGGAATGACTCTTTTTGATGTGATTTTATACCTATTTATTTATTTAAAACTTTATTGCACAAAAAAATGTACAAATGGCGGACTTAACGCCTAATGGCATTCTCTACCAGTCAACCAGGGGCTAAGCAGAAAACTTAAAAAAGCGATGAACAGCAATAAAAAAGAAAAATATTTTGAATTAACTAACTAAACAAGTTAAAATAGCTCATATACATAATATCAAATAAACTAAATATACATATAGAGATAGAAAATATACTACATAAATTTTACACATAAGTAACAAAATTACATGCAAATAAAAAATATTAATACCTAAAAAAAAGAAGATGAAATAACATGCTAGTAACTACTCAAGTGACTTTAAGAAGTAGGCAACCAACTCCTTCTTGAAGAGCGTCCTGTTTCTGGATTGCCGCAGACTTTCAGGTATTGAGTTCCAGAACCGTATAGCAGAGACAACAAATGAGTCCGACATGAAGCCAGAGCGAAAAGAAGGGAACAGCAGGGCAAGATGGTCGTTAGATCGAAGCAAACGTTCAAGTAGGAAGGAGAGCTAGGAGCAAATAATACGCTATAAAGAGTGCACAAAATTCGGATATATCTACGCTCACGAATGGGTAGCCATTTAAGTTGGGAACGAAATAATGAAATATGGTCGTATTTGCGTAAACCGTAATTAAATCTAATACAATTGTTAAGAAGCCGATCCAATTTATTCAACAACTATTGAGGTAAGTTTGTACAGCACACATCACCATAATCAATTATTGGCAAAACCAGTGATTGAATAGGGAGGATTTTAGTACTAACAGGAAGAAAGTGTTTAAATCTATACAATGCTCTTAGTGTCGCAGTGACCTTATGACTGTGATCTCCTTAATATGCTTATTCCAACTCAAAGTACTGTCTAGCATAAGGCCCTTTTCTATTTACACAGTGATAAAATCTAATCGTTGTGATTATGAATTTGAATTAATAACACAAAACGAACAAATACTTTATGAAAAATATTGATATTATAAATTTTATAATAGGTACTTAAATATACTATTATTTATAACAACGCGCGCGCGACACGAATCGTACACAGTACCCAAAAGACCCGAGACCCACGTTGCGACCCGTGACGTGCGTCATCCACGACCAGGGGGTGTCAACTTTCCTTATACAAATATTAAATACCTACGGGGGCAAACTTTTCTCATTGCTAGTTTCAAAAATGACGTTTTTTTAATTATGGTATCCCTTGGGGATACCCTTTTTTATATCCTGAATACTGTAAGTAGATTTTTGTGAAGAAAATATTGCTTCATCATTCAATTTATCGGAAACAAAACAATTTTAGACCAATACCTCTCTATGCGTTGCTATTTTTAAAAGCAAATTGTGATAAAAAAATTTATTTGATTAAAGAAATACAATTTATTTTTCGTATGTTGATAAAAGGATGGTAGATAAATTACCACGTACGCTGGCAAGACCGATCTTACAAGTGGGACGGACATAAACAATCATGGCGGATTTTGCTTTTGTTTGCCGGCCTGTCTTCATTTGTATTTCGTGATCTCTCAATTTCATGTGGTTTAGTTTTCAAAGTACTCGTATAAATAAAGTTCATAAGTTTTACGTGCATACGACGTCGAATTGATTGAGTTCCTCCGTCTATGTTTTTGTTCCTGAATTCTCCTCAGTGATCGATCAGTGATAAGATTCGTACAAGACAGTGACTTTGATTATTTATTTACTAGACAGTGACTCTAAACCGGTGCAATATGTCTATTACAAAGGAAAGCAGAAGAAAATGTTCTAAGTTTGGCAAACCACCTGCCTTAGACGAAATCAAACATTTTCGTTTTCTAAAACCTAACCTATTGCGGTACGTACTTGTGTGCTATTTACGCCGTACTATGACATATGACATGCATCAGAATTAGTTTTAACTGAAACTTGGATTAATTTAGATTATGTATGTTATGTGGAAGTACTAAATAAAAAATAAATAGCTCCATAACATAAAATTATTGTTTTATTTTACCTTTTATGGGCAAACTATTTATGAAAGAAATTTTTTTTAGTTTTCTTACAAGTGAAATTGCCCATCCCTCCATTCAAACTTAAATAAATATTTTTGCATGAAATTTATATTTTGCCGCTGAAATAGTTGACGGTGGGTCAACTATAGGTGGCACTAGAGTGTTGTACTTCCGCTAAAACCGGAAATAAATATTTTAACTATGAAGTTGTCATTCTTCTCCTTGGAGTAATATTATTCTATGTCCACGACACGTGAGCATTGAATCACAGATTAGAAAGAGTATGTCTACATTGAATAGAAAGAACCGAATCATGTGTTGGAGTGCGGCTCAAAAAAACACTTTATACTCGCGATCGATCATTTGATCGAATCATTGTGAGTCGATTACCAACCTAATGGGTCATGTCGTGATCGACCCGGGTCGCGGGAAATGATCGATCGACACAGGTCTAGTCCGTGTCCTAGTAATTCATAATAGCACCCACAGACATTAAAGTGATGCTACGCGTGATGATAGCACCGTAAAAAAATGTTGAAGGCACTGTTCGTAACGTTGGTAATGTTTGTGCATTACGGATCGTAGCGAGGGACAGTAAGGTTGCGGCCCGAATACCACTAAAAGTAACTGTCGGCGATATAAGCGCGCTCAAATGCGTCCTGAAACCCTTTTTTTTTTTTTTTTTTTTTTTTTCGGGGAGAAATCTGTTTACAGACCTACCCGTCGCTGGCGAAGTGACGGGCGTGTGTGGGGGTCTCCCAGCGCTAAATGACACTGGGAATACCCACTAAAACTCCCCGGTAACTCCACTGCCCTTCGCGGGGGTAGCCTAGGCTCTGCCGAAGCAATTTCACTAGTCCACCCCAGAGCGTCCTGAAACCCTAGCGCGCTAATATCGCTGACAGTGACTCTTAGCGGTATTCGGACCGCAGCCTAATTCAGTCTACTCTTTCTAATCTGTGAATACTTAGTGAATACCTTAATAATAATCTGTGGAATTAATTTATAGTAAATATTTACTTTGTCGTGTGTTTTTAAGTGTTTGTTTCGTCCTTATTCCAGGTAATGAGGTAACCCAAAACATCTCTATTGCGTGGCTATTAGCACCGGTTATTCTCCAATACAAGTGTTTTTCCTAACTTGAGCTTGGCAGAAATGCTTGTTTTGATAAGAACGACCGATTGCCATAATTTAAAAAAGTGAAGTGAAGTGATTTACTTTGTCAAAATTGTCAACTTAAATAATTCAGAAATAAAAATGGATTCTAAGAAGAACACTACCTATGGAGAATGTAGATGTTGTTTAGCAAAAGGCTACCACAGGGACATAATGAAGGAATATTATTGCAGTGGGATTCGCGAAGTTTACTACGATTCTTTTATGGAATGTTTCAATTTATTTGTAAGTTTAAGAAGTTACTAACAAACCAGACTTGCCGTTACAGTATCTTTTCGAGTCTCAAGCGGAATGTTTATATTGATCCAGCCAATATTTTAAAATGTTCCAGACCGTGATCATACATCCCGGAACACAAAATTATAGAATTTTCTGATCACGGTCTGGAACTTTCTAGCGCCGAAATTCTTCTAGTTGATTTGTGAATGTTTATATTCACAATATAACTTATTTTTTCATCAATGCTTACGTATTAACAAAGAATGTTATTCATATTTTTTTTCAGGTGATGTCTAGTAATTTTGATGTTTATTTTAAGAATTACCTCTATTAGTATTATTATTCTAAGAGTGTTACCAGTATTACTGTGAGACTATGTTTCGATTAGCCTATCAATTAAGTTATGAGGTAAAAGTATTTTTTATGAGATTAAATTAGTAAACTGTCAAATAGACTGAAAACAGTTGAATAAAATAGCTTTTTCCACTCACCAAGCTGAATGATTTAATAAAGCTTCAATAAGTATGAAAAATCTCGTCAACAGGTATTCTGAGATAAACTTTAAGAATAAGTAAGTTAGTATTGTCTTATATTTTCACGAGCACTACACATTTGAAATAGTCCTCACACTCTCTGACAAATAGACATTGTGAGCTCTGCATACGGAAATTAAACCACTCAAAATATAACACAAAGTTAGAGTAGTAAATGTATAAACTTGATCAAACTGCCAATAGGTACCCCTAATAATCCCCTAGCTACGGGATGTATTTTACTAGGTGGTAGGCCTGTATGTAGAATCATCTGGGTAGCTACTACTGCCATTCTTATTTCTACCATAAAGCAATTTGCTCTGTTTCCGATTGAAGGGTAAGGTAGCTAGTGTACTAACTGGGCATGAAAGGCATTTCATCTTAGGCCTCAGGATGACAACACAGCTGTAATACTAAATTACTAAGTAATGTTTTCATTGCTATTGCAGGTATCTATAGGTGATGGAAGCCACTACCACTAGGTGGGCTGTCTGTTTTTCTGCTAGCTGTATGAAAACCAATGTCTTTTAATGTCCAGCTATTAGTCAGCTTATTACATTATACTATATTTTATAACAAACAACACTGCAATGTGTAATGTAGGGTCAGCAAATGTCACCGCACTAGTACTTTAGTCAATAGACTGATCTTGTGTGAACCAGTCGTTTAAGTTCTACACAGGGTTGTTGTCAGCTGACTGTGAAATCGACAGGTTGTGGGCACCCACAACCATCTGACAGCATCCATTTTGTTTATTGGGCCGGCGTCCAAGTTTTCTTCGGAAAACGAATATGTCTTGCCCAATCACCGTACAATGTTGCCGCAAATTATTTGCATATTAATTTTACTTGACCTTGGCAAAATTCGTAATAACGAGAGGCCATTAAATAAAGAAAAAAAAGAAGCAGAAATTCTACACAATGTAAGTCTTTTGTAGTGTTAGTTACCAATACTGTTTCTCATTGTTCCAGCTATCAAGTGACACAAACATAAGCAAGTTGATATGCTCATCCTGTGTACAGAGGCTTCGGGAAGCCAGTGCATTCCGCATGATGGTTGTGGCCACAGAAAGACAGCTGCTGGAGAGTCTGAAGCAGTCAGATGATAAGCTAATGGTGTTTGTAAGCGGTAACTGCAGCTTTTACTGATTTTTAACGATAATTAGAGTAATTCTTTAGTTTAAAATAATTAAGAGGCTACCATGAATATTTAATATTAATAAGGATTTATACCTACTTTTCTCCTAATACTGGTGTTCTGTTTTTTAAGTATGTCAGAATAGAAATCGCTACTATCAAGGATGACATAGAAAGGTTTTGTGAAGCCTACAATATTAATCTGTGCTGCTGCTAAAAGTTTAGTAAATTAATAAAAAATGATCATAAATTCTTTAATTATAAACTCTTTATTGCACCAAATACAAACAAAAGTAAATGTATACAATGCATGTCCTCCCTTGTATCAGATCCCTTCCAGCCAATCTATCACTCATGGCAGTTATAATGTCTTATCAGAAGTGACATGATTTATTTATTTATGATGTGGTTGTTTGAATAATTTTCGCCTAATTTAATTGGTTCCCTTTTATTCAGTGCCAGTTGAAGACACGCTAACGTCTGAAGTTAATATAAAGGAGGAAGACGAAGACGTGAAGAATGAACCTAGCGATATTGAGCCCGACTCCATGGACTACGACCCGGATTACGTTCCAGATGATGAATATTGTAAGTTGAAGAACAGTACAATTCATCATCATCATCTGGTATGATTATACTAGGCTGGTGCCGATATACGTTCCACTGCTGGCCTTCCTACATGGGAGAAATGCGTTAGGAATTAAGGCCATAACATCAACACGCGAGCCCAATGCGGGTTGATGGGTTAAAGAGGTTGCAGTAACAACCGGGACCAACGGCTTGATCTGCCTTATGATGTATGAGCTCGAGATCAAAGATGTTTCAGTTTCGGCTATGAACATGTACAGTAGATTAAAAAATGTCAAAAAAAGATTAAAACTGTTATAAATTATTTTACGTTATATTTTTGGCCGTTAAACCATGTAAAAAAATATTTTAAAGCATCCATAAAAAAACAAATATGGCAATATAAATACATAATCCTCTATAATCTGTGATCATATTTAATAAAACGTTCGAAAAACATTCGTTTTTAGTCTAGGAATATGGAATTATGGACTCAGTAGTCTGATAGACAGATCAATAGTTTTTTCTTTCTTCTGTATATTTTGAGTGGTATAATTATGGTAGTTAGTCGTTATAGTGTTGCCATTATATTGATAATTTAAAACTGTCACTTATCATCAGAAAGTATTTTGTACGAGAAAACACCAAATAATAATGGATATAAATTGAAAAATCATGTTTTATTTCCTTTTCGCAAACTTAAAAACCGCTGTACCTACATACTCATAGCCGGGACTCCATCTAAACCTGAAACATCTCCTTTCTTTTCATAATCGAAATCAAAGCTCTTAAACCACAGCGCCAATGAGTTCAAAAGCTAGTTTACTATATTAAAATTTAAGCAATATCATTGTCCTTCCTAGCTACCGTGCCAGTGAGTCCAGATATAGACGATGCCATTATCGATGGTGAAGCAGAGTTACTATCAAGGTTCCCTCCCATCAGACTACCGACGAGGGCCACTCTTCACAAAACCTGTGCGGAATACGTCAAACATCTGAATCTTCTTAAAGGTAAGTGTTATAAGAGAGAGTCTGCTAAGATCGCCATTACAGTCCAAAGAGCTGCGAGCCTCAAGTGGCAGTGGGCAGGCCATATTGCAAGGACTGACGTCCGTTGGAAAGATCCTCGAGTGGCGCGTGCCGGGAGACGAAACGTTCCCTATTACGGATGAAGCTATAATTTTTGAAGATCAGTTAAGTCGTTTGATGACTATCAGCTCATTTTCTACATTATTAAAGGTTTTACTAACTTTCACAGCCCCCCAATTCTGGTATTGTATTTTGATCTGAAACGAATCGGAAACGCTTAAGGCGATCTATCGAAACGTTGTTTCGGCCAAGACCGATAGGGATAGAGATATGGCTGACTCAGTGGGAGAAAAAAAGACAAAACAGCGATCGCGCGTGAAAAGTAAACGAATTACACATATATGGACTACAAAAAAACGCTTCTACACGATTCTGAATATTAATGATGTCTACTATTTAAAGTAATTTCCTATTGAATACAAATTATCGTTCACCAATAATCTTAAGTTTTCTTGTTTATAAGAGGTCTTTTCGGAAATAAAATGTATCGAGGCAAATTCCTTTAATCGTGTTTTCATTCTGCTCATATCTAGATAAGGATATGAAGTAACGTATATTTGATTTTCAGATTCGTAAGATCTTTCAGCAACGTATGACATTTACTTATAAAAGTACGATTTTTTTCAATATATCGCCTTAAGTTACAACGTTTTTCTATTCTGCTAACTCAACGCAATCGAAACGTAACCGAAACGCATCAGTTTGGTATTCTACTAACAAACACGTAACGCGAACCGTTCGGTTTAATCATTGTTTCGTATTCTGCTAAATATTTAACATTTGTGGCAGCCGAAACGCATCGACAGTTCTTTGTTCGAACTGGCCAAAATTTACAACTGTCTAGTCACTAAGCAAAAATATATTTGCTTCTTGCAATATTGCTAACAATTATCGAGCCGAAGTTGAACCAACCGAGAGCGTTTCGTTAGCGTTCCGGGTTTATAAGCAATGTTAGTGGAATACCTTTTTGTATTACAACCGCATTGGTAACGATACCGAACCGCAGCCGATCAGTTTAGGAAAATAAATAGCAGAATTGACCCACAGATTAGATTGATTTGAAATTTGGTGTACTGTCACTTCGGTGACATTCCCATGACATACTAACCTTGAGCTGATCCTATACCATCAAAAAGTCTGCGGGATGCTTAATTCTTCAGAAAATTACAGCAGATATAGCGTGTTTGGGCTCATAACAATAGTCTCAATGAGACGGTGTTAGATAGATGATTAATATGGCCGGGGGTTAGGTACTTAAAATTTTTATTTTTTGTTAGCTTTTCATGCAAACCAAAAACCAAAAATCATTTCTTTACTATTAGACTTTCCTAAAGATCCTTTGATAACTTTTTAGACTCGATTTCTTCTTTTCCAATATCGATTTGAAAGTTTGTATGAGAAGCCGTGATGTGTAAACTCTCATAATACAGTCCATTTTCACGTACCTATTAATGTGAACTTTTACTTCTCACCCAGGAATCATCATCTTACCAAGCACAATCGCGAAACTTATAGAAGGCGACCAGAATAGATCTATAATTGACAGCAAAAGAGTATATGTTACAGAGAAAATGGCTCACATAATCAACGCGTCGACCCTTCTGGAATATTCCAATATAACTCCATTTAGGAGCAGAAGCAGGAACGGGTTCCCGTGTTTCTATTGTAGGAACCTGTTTGAAAACCTGGACAGACTAAAAGAACATACAAGCGAACACAAGAAGAGCGAACTAAAGAAGGTTTTAAGCAATTATGGAGCAGAGTGCTTGGTTGTTTATGCTGACGTCACGAATTTGTCTTGCTCGATATGCCATATCCACATGTCGAACTTAAACGAACTGAAAACGCATTTGTCTAAAGACCACAAGAAGAAAATGTACTTGGACCACAACGACAGAGTAATACCCTTCAAGCTGTCACAGACCAATGTTTACGAGTGCCAAATATGCGGGTTCAACTTTGAAACCTTCGGCTCAATAGAACGGCATATGAACGTCCATTTTAGGAACTACGTATGCAAAGATTGCGGCACCGGATTCGTGACCAAGTACCGTTTGAAAGTGCACGTTAAAAGCATGCACGTAGGGGGCAATTTCCCTTGCGATGTATGCAAAAAAGTGTTCACAACGCAACAAAAACATAAGAATCACGTCGACACAGTCCACAAGATGGTCAAAAGATTCAAATGCACGAAATGTCCGGAACGCTTCTCGGAATATTTCCGTAGACAGAAGCATATGGTCGAAGAGCATGGCGTCGCGCCGTTGCGATATAAATGCAATGTTTGCGATAAGAGCTTCGATAGACGATACACCTTATCTAGGCATATGAAACGTGATCATTTAGAAGAGAGAGATTTCCAATGTCATTTGTGTTCTTATAAATGCTTCACGAATAACGAATTAAGAGTTCACATGATAAAGCATAACGGTGAACGGATACATGAATGTTCGGTATGCAAAAAGTCTTATGCGAGGAAAAAGACCCTCAAAGAGCATATGAGAATTCATAATAACGATAGAAGATTCGCATGTGCGGTTTGCGGGCAAGCGTTCGTACAAAAATGCAGTCTCAAAGGTCATTTGAAAACCCACCATCATGAATACAGTATGCAATAATTTGAATTAAATTGGTATCAATAAATAAATCCCCAAGTTAGGACTTTTTTGATAGTTATTGTTTATGTTCTCTCTATTATGAAGAAGGCAAGGGAAAGTAGTGCCAATACAGCCATGTCCTAAATATTTTCTTTAATTCTGCAAATATTGCATTGAAATGCTGGTGTAACATATTTAATGGTGTGACATAGTCTCCGTCATGCTACTTTGATGACGATAAAATTCTCAATATCTTTAAAACTACACCAATTTTAAAACACAACGTTCGCTCAGACACTATTTTGTTATTGACTGACACCATGAAATCTCCCGATAAAAACTCATTTTTGTTGAGTTCTTCCAATAAATAGGAAGGCAAATGCTCAAGTCTATACAGTCATGTGCGATGTATTTTCTTTATTTCTGCAGTTTTTGTAGAGAAATTCAGCTTTATCACATTTTGCATTTAAATGTGATAAAGCTGAATTTCTTTACAAAAACTGCAGACTTGCGAGACTTTGGCGCCAAAATTGGCATCACTGCCACTTCGATCAGGTTGATAACCATAATAAAATAGTGGCCAATAGAAATTCAAAATAGTAGTTATGTGCGTAAATGTGATGTTGTTTATAAGAAAGAAGTATTTATCTTAATTAAAATAAATAAATGTATAAATCTAGTAATTTGGTTGGTATTATTTATTTAGTCAAGTAAGTGATCAATAATGATAACCCCGGTCCCTATAAAAGACTTGATATGCTAAAAGCTTGACGAAGTGTGTCAGCCGGCGACCGGAGAGCCGTGTCAGCCGGGTGTGACCGCGAACCGTGCCGACTTTATGCTACAGGAAATGTGTCATACAGCTGATACAGCTAACAGCTAACTACTACAAAGTATGTACAGTACTTTATACATATAGTTATAAAAACAATTTATATTTTAATTGAAAATAAAAGCAACCAAAAACTGAAATGTTTAGATATTGCCATACGTAGGATAGGAATTACAGGTTTTTCACACTTATATGAGCTATTTTATTTATACAAGCTTTACAAATTACATTTCTTTATAGGTATTACAGAATTATTATGTGGCGTAGAAATTATCAATAAATATGGAAACCAATTTCCAAAACTTTATTAAAATCATTCTATTCGTTCTAGTTTGGATGGCACGTTATGCCGTCGTTGGTCCCGGTTGTTACTGCAAGGCAAGCTGCAACCTCCTAACCTATTAGGCCAGCCTGAGGGTCTAGACAAGATGCCTTTCGATAATCGCTATCGCTAAGCGAAAAATGTATGGGATTTGACATAAGCTCTCGTTTGACTTTCGATTGTCTAGGCCCTCTATGCCATTTGACAATCGCTACCGCTATCGCTAAATGGAAAATGTATGGGATTTGACATTAACTATCGAAAGTCGTTCGTTGTCTATGTCAAATCCCATACATTTTGCGCTAAGCGATAGCGATAGCGATTATCGAAAGGCGTCTTGTCTAGGCCCTCTGGTAGTGTTTTGTGTCTCAGAGCAATTATATCAATAGAGTCAGTCTATAAAAGCGGGAATAGAGAGATGATCTATCTGGTCTATTCACTCTTATGATGTAACAACGTGAGAGAGTGAACAAGCCTATCTACCTCTGATTTATAATCGTACACACTTGCTGTTGTCATTTGGTCATCTTGGTCATGCAATTAAGCAACACTTTAAAAAGTTTCTATCGTGCATTTATTATCTGGTCAAGTAGTCGCCATTCTGTTTTAGTCGTATAATATTGACAGCGCAATTCTACGGCGATTCGTAAAACTCCGTACGCAATTTAATAAAATTCTTATGGTTATCGTTGGATTTTGGAGGCAAGCGAGTGATATATGTTTTGCGAAATGGCACGGTTCATATCTGGATACAGTTCGCATTCGTGACGATGTAAGAAAGAAAGTAGTGAAGCACAACAAATTAGCTTTCACAAGTAAGTACAGTTTTATGATTTTCCATTCAAAATTAGCGTTTTGGAGGACTGGAATTATTATTTTATTAAAGATGTAGAAGTAGTACTCATTTGTGGCAATAAAAAACGAAGCTTTTTTCTTGAATTTAAATGGTAATAAACGATTATCGTAATATGGGCTAGTGATGAGGTCCTTCTGACATTTTCTAAATAATGTCGATAGTTTTTGCCAATGATTCGTAATAGATATTAAAGTTTACTAATGAAATAAAAATAACTGCAAAATTAAAGTAAAGTATTACGAATGGTAGAAAATTCGTGATACTTAAATACTAGATACATACTACCTATATCATACTGATAAAGAACAACATATAAATGTTGTTCATTACCAGTATGAATAACAGTTGTCTGATATCTATAGTATTTTAGGGGTGGTTGTGTGGGAGATGTGCTTAATTCTTATGAATATTTTATTATATTTCAGTGAAAGATCGTGATGGATTGAAATACCCCTCAAGAAGCGTCAGTAACATTTGCAAAGTGACTAAAAGAATGCTGCGCGAATTTCAATTAAACACTGGATCAAAATGCACTGGAGAGCACAGAAACATGTCCAAAATGCGTTACTCATACTGTACTTGACACAACAATATTTGAAGAACTATAGGACCATGGTACCTTTGACAGCGATAATGTCAATGAAAATGATTAAACTTTACATATCAAATTTATTAGGCTCTTATTCCTTAATGTTAGATTTTTTTACGTAACATAAAAACTGTCTTTCTCAAAAGAACAATTAAGATATTTTTTTACTAAAACTTTTATTTTATTTTCATCTAAGGGACATAAGCTGTATCGTATTTTAATAAAAAAATTGTTTTAATGTTAATCTTGTATTTATTGCTCCATTCCACACCCATAAAGAAGTAAGGTGGCCTGTACATCAGGTTACGCAAATCAGTCAAATTTCTACAATTGATCTTGATCTTTATCCCTTATCCCTTTTATTAAAAATCATATCGCATTGTGTAAATTTGACATATGGATAATGTAGTGTATAGTCACATGTATCACATTATCCATGGATGTAGACTTTTATATTCATAAATTCAATGGAGCGAGAGATTTTTTCTAATTAATTATGTCCCACTTTATCCACTGACGACAAATAATCGTAAATGAAACAAGAATCACATACGGCACTATCCCACCTAGTCTGTTTATAAGTTACTGTCACTTGACTTGGAAAATTTAATTTAATTTTCATTCCAGTTAAAAATATTTTACAGTCAGTCCATTTTAGTCACTATGCTACCGCTGCCTTTTCTATTCCGGCTGTAAAATAGTTCGCTGTGTTTCGGATTGAAGGTAAGGGCGATGGTAGCCACTTATCACCAGATGGGCCGTCAGCTTGCTTCTCATCTCGTTGTGTAAAAAAAATCAGCCAGTAAATGTCGCCAAAGAGTAAATATATAATTATTATTGTCTCTATTGATGGATACTTGAAAGCGAGTTTATCTATTAAAAACATGGTCAGTGTGCAGTTCCGGTTATTGTTACGAGATTTGAGATACGTCATAATAAATCGCAATGGATGTAGTGGGACAAACACTCCTAGTTTATCCATTAATGAACATGTGAAAGTGGTATTCACCTATTCACTGTAGGTTAGGTACAAACTAAGCTGCATCGAGAGGGTTTAGCTTAGTTGTGTGTACGCTATATCATGTGAGAATGTTTTTAGGACAATCATATAATTTGTGGACAAATAAAGCTTAAGAGAGTACAAAATTTTAAAATTTCCTATATTGCTGTATTTTATTATACCAAATATCCAACGAATTTTTATCGACTAATCACATCACTATCAATTTAGAAAAAGTGTACGGCGTGAGTACGTCTTGGTTGACTCTATTGGTTTATTTGCTCTGAGTTTTGTGTGGACACATATTCTGTGGTTACGACTGTTTTGTGACGTCTCAATTCAGCATCATTTTCTATGGAGCCTATGAAACTATTGGTTGGTACTATTGCTTCTGCTGTATACTTTTTTAATTACTTATAAAAAAAAATGTTTCTCAAATACCCTATTGATTGTTCTTGAGCAAGTGTTAGATAACTACGTGTGCAATTTGTAAAGTGGCGCCGTTTTTGGTTTTTTGTTTCATTCTCCCTGTAATAGGAAGACAAAGGGAACTAATACCCATACAGCCATGTCTTCAGTATTTCTTTATTCTTCATTTATTGCATTGAAATGATGGTGTTACACATTGCAATGCATCTCGGGAGTATTTGACGCAAAATGTATGATAACAGCCTCCATATGATGCTAATTGATGAGGTGGATAACCACAAAAAAGTTTTCCTCTTATTTCACACCATAGTAACGTTTTTCTAATAATCTTTTAATTGTATGTCAACACTGGCCCTAATTCTGGAGAACACATGCTAAGTTTAAATTTAAGTTCAGTCTATTTCTTTCTCTCAAAATGAAAAAGAAAAGGATGGCTGTCATATAAATTGATATTTAGAAAGGTGCGTTCAATTTTCGACCTTATTGAACGTGCTAAAATGCAGCGTTTAGGGGGCACCTCCGTACATGCCGTCTAAAATTGTCTATGGTTTCTTTGAAATCTATCTAAATTTAAGTGACAGCTCTAAACAGATTCTTGCTATCTTTTTCCTATTACTTATTGCGAGAAAGAGATATACAGTACTTAAATTTAGAATTAAAGTGTGTTCCCAGAATTAGGCCCTAACGCTTGTTTTATAAAACTACGCCAATGATATATAACACTAAGTTCACTCCGACACATTTTTTAATTATTATAATAAAAAATCTCGACTGACGCCACGAAATCTCGCCAAACATCCTCTATATTTGTTTTTCAGTTACCGAACACTCTCATTAATTAAATTGGCCTCATGGTACAGCGACCACAGAAGTAGCTTAACACTATAGCACCATGTCACACTGAATGTTACACAAGTTGCTAGACTCTGGCCAGTGAATCGTGTCACTGGGAAAGAGCGGCAATTTTAAAAAATCTTTAGCTGTAAACACTTATTTCGCAAGGAATAAATAGTCTTGATACTTCGTTTTTTAAGTATGTAATAATTTATTTAAATGGATGCCTACCTTATTAAATACATAATATTCTAATTACTATAGTTTGGTTTTGATTGACCCATCCTGGGATAGGCCATGGCGACACTTGCATTGTTTCCGTAATCGAAACCCGAGTGTTCAACTTCAAACCACTAGGCCACCGAGCTCGCTCACGAATTGTTGTATGATTTAGTGCTAAATAGAACTTCAAATACTATTCCACTTGCCTATTCTCTATGGAAAAAGAAAAAGAAAAGTGTGATATTGAACTTCACGTAAATTTTATCATCATCATATCAGCTGACAGATGCCCACTACTGGGCATAGGTCGACGATACTTTAAAAATAAATAAATTATAAAAATAGTATCTTTCACTTAATTTGTTAACATCAATAATAGACTGGAAAATTTTAAATAAAATCTATACTACATAACACAAATTTTAATTTTAAATCTCAATTTTTTAAATCATAATGTTTACTTACTTCACTTTCTTAAAGGCGCTTATAAAATACCTAATTGTAATGAATTATCAGCTATTCGCTTACTACTAGTCATTATAGACGCTTACAGGCTGACTATCAAAACAGGGAAAAAAGAGGATAAAAAGTAATGGGCGGGTATAAAATAAAATTTGAAAAAAGGCATATATAATAAGTTGTTCAGGATGATTCATAATCAAAGTCAGATTCTAAATACATCTGTTGTCATGAACAAGGCACAATAACATTTGTATGGGTACTCTTGAAATGTTACATTATTTTCTATTAACCATTTCCGAATATCGCCTTTGCTATTAGACATTGTGGGAGGTTTGTGGTAGTTTCACGCCATGGTAACTTGCATTGCATTATATATAAAAATTACACATGGCTTTGTTAGAATAGGTAGATATTCCCTTATCCATTTCAATAAGTTTTATGCATTCATGTCACCATGGTAATCAGCTGATTTGGATTTTGCACTGAAAACTATTAAAGCACCAGGCAGAAAACTTTCTTCAGATCTTGCCTTGCATGCAACATTTCGGGCTTATCTGAGTTTTAAGTGAATTAATATTTTGAGTTTTAATTCTTCATATGCACTTTCTGAAAATAACCGATAAAAATGAATATTATGAAATATTGGATTTTATAAGGTAGGTGATGTGGGCAGAAAACAGAAAAGTATCAAGCCATAACGCCCTGAAAACAATAAACTAACCTGTAGCGAACATATTTCATCCAAATGTCGAATTTTCTCTACAGATTTCCGATTAAATTCACTATGTACATCTTTGTATTTATGTATCATATTGTATACAAGCTTTCGAGTAGTACTTTTTATTGATTTCGACATTATTTTAAAGTAAAACTACAAATTAAGCTCATTAAAGGAATAAGAAATGAAACGTCAATATAGCATTTCGAGTGCTGCCATAAAAAAACTTCATTGAAAATACGAGTGACACGATACACTGGCCAGACTCTAGCGTACTATATTGACGCCATAGTTATTGTGACATGGTACTAAAGTGTTTGGCTACTTCTGTGGTTGACCGTACCAACCATAAAACCAACCAAATAAAAATTATCATATGTGGTGCTGTCGTTCCTAGGATCGTTTACAATAAATTATTGTTTGTTTGTTGTATGATTAAATTATTGTAATTAAAAGACTGTATCTGAAAAATTTTATAATAGAAAATCTAAACGCAGCATTTAAATTTTAAACGATCGATTCTACTTTTTAAATCGTGAAAGTGGAACGTCACTAGAACTGTCAAATAAACAAAAATATATTTTTTATTTGTTGATTTTGTTCTTGGTCTTGTATTTTTAATACGACTTATAAACAATAAACAAACAGTAGTTAACCTGAAACATGGAAACAGAAGGCTTTGCAACACTGTATGGACAATGTCGTTGCTGTTCAGACGAAGGCAACCACAGGGATCTCTTCAAAGAATACTCTTGGGACGGCATACGTGAAGTTTATTCCGATATATTTGTAGAATGTTTTAATTTGTGCGTAAGTAATCATAAAGAAATGTTTGATAATCTATACTAAAATGATAGAAATACATATACATAAAGTAGAAGAACAAAGTAATGCCTAGTATAAACAGTACCTTTATGATTATCAGCTTTCACGCGAAGCAAACTTGACCACATTGATATGTGCAAACTGTGTAAATCGACTGAGGGATGCAAGCAGCTTCAAAATTCTTGCTGTGAACACAGAAATACAGTTTTTGGAGGCTGTAGGATTAAAGAACAATGACAACAAAATGATCAGTAAAGGTATAAAAATGTATATTAAAACCCGCCATAACCTAACACTTCCCTAATGCCTAATTTAAGAAATGGCACAGCGTCTCAGATTATTTATTTAAACTTTATTTTACAAAAAATGGACTTACTGACTAATGGTAGTTTAATCACATTTAAATGTTTTTGATGCTTTTAAACACCTATTTTATTGTAACAATTACAAATATAGAAAGAAAACGATGGAAAAATATATGCTCCAGGTGGGAACCCGCAACTCCTGATTTCCAGATGCAAGTTCAACTCCCGCCTGGAGCATATTTTTTTTAATCATATAATAAAATGCAAGCCACATAGCAAGACTGACAGATAAAAGATGGACATCAATTAGCACAAAGTGGAAAGGTCCATCTGGAAAAAGAAGTGTCGGCAGGCCAATAAAAAAATGGGCTGATGACTTAGTACAGATTGCTGGCAAAAATTGGCACAACTTGGGGAGAGATAGAAAGTCATGGAAGAGTCTGGAGGAGGCCTTTACCCGAAAAGGGATCCATATCTCCAAATTATAGTATTAATTCAACTAACAATTGGCTAAAGTAAATTTACTAAGACATAACTTTTGCAATAATTGTAAAAAGGAAGGTATGAAATAAATGGCTTATTATTATTAATAAATAACAAAGTTACAAAAATTTCATAAATTGATATTAACATGCTGCACCAACAAAAACATAAAACAAATCTAAACATTATACCATTAGTCGAGGCATTCATTTGCAACAGTCAAACTAGTAGAAAATAAAAAACTGAGCAAACTAGCAAGTTATTCGTTTTGCTACACAAATCTTCTTAAACTAGTGTCCTTTCACATCAATACATCATTGTATCCAATGGAAATGTAATTGAAAATAATAATTACTGGTAAATATATAAATTACCGAATATTGGTATATTTTTTAGCCAACATAAATGTCAACTTTATAAATAAATTAAAAGATGTTCTAAAAATGATATTAAACTGTACAATAATATACTACTGATAAATTGTAAAAGAAAAATAATCTAAAAGCTCAGCTACATTTGTACAAAAATGTAGCTGAGCTTTATGTTTGTGGACTGTATAAATCATTTTTAACAAAAATGTAGCTGAGCTTTATGTTTGTGGACTGTATAAATCAATATAAACCTAAAATATATGAAAAAGCGATGTACTTCATCAAATAATTATTATTGCATGTAAATATGACAAATTCTGATATTAAAAGACACTATTTCAAAAACTGACAATTTCACTATAATTTTGACGTGAAAACCGAAAGAGAACTTATATCCTACTAGACTGCAAGAAGGTTCACGACAATCTTAAATATGCATTATATAATTAATTTATAATTTAAAATGAATTAAATGTAATTAATAGGTAACTAAGTATATAATATATAATTAGAAATAAAGGAAATACAATTATTACTTTAAAATGTAATTTAATATTGATAAAATAAAAATGCTATGAAATAAATTATTTATAATAAACTAAACATGGTAAGGATGTGATTTAGACAATTTTCAATTTGCTGTCAAATCGAAAAACAAATGATAAATTAATGTAATACAAACTCAATAATATTGGCAGAGTTCGATTTTCAAAATTTAATCTTTTTTTTCTTCTGTTTACAAGTAACCAATCATAAAAACTTTCAGTGTCGCCCTCGTATATACGAGGGCGACACTGAAAGTTTTTATGATTGGTGGATATCCACCAGATTATAGTCTCGCACGTCATATTCGTTCACATCTAATTATCTTATCTAACTTAACATCTTATTAATTTATTTGAAAATTAATATTTTAATGTTTTTGTATTTATTTCAGTTTTACATACCATTTAATACAGCAATAAAGTTGAAATTAATATTAAATACTATATTCTTGTTGTAGACAAACAAAATAACTATGTAAAATTGGAAGAACAGCCAGATGTTAAGGTAGAATCTTGGCTCCTAGGGCAGAGTGAAGATGAGTTTTCTGATGGTGGAACAGATTGTAAGATGTTTGAAGGTAAGTTATGCCCAATAGAGTATTCACTCATTGGAGCCAATTATTGTTTATTTAGGGTCACAAATAAGATATATAGCATTTAATAAAATTGAACAATACATTATACTTAGGTTCATTGCTAACTGTGTACACTATCAGAGGTAGCCATAGCATGCATTGTGTATTGACACTTAATTCTAGCTAGTCTATATCTATAACACACACAATTTTGTTACCTTTTATTCACATATATATAAAAATGTTAAAATAAAACTAAAGATAATTACCCACTTTCTTGTAACAATTACAAATAAAAAAAGAAAACGAAAAAATATATGCTCCAGCCGGGAATAGAAAAGGTGACGACAATACGGCAATATATTAAAACATGGGCAATATTAGCTCATATAAAAGTTTTGCAACTTTCCAATACAACTTACTCATTTGATAATTCCATATCATTTGAAATTTCTATGAAACAATATAACATTGGCTGCATTATTTTATAGAAATGTCATGCAATTATCAAATGAATAAGATGTTTTTGAAAGTTACAAAACATTCCGATGAACTTATATATAGCCCATGTAAGTATTAATTTAATGTCGTTGTTGCGGCCAGACCTGCCTGAAGGGGTGCAAGGCGTGTGGCACATGGTGCGGGGTGCGTGCATGGACTGTGCGGTGTTTGAAACATTGTGGTGAGGTGGATATATAGTGAAATAAGTCAATAAGTGGAGTAAATGAGTGAGTGCGCGCTATGAAATGGTTTAAAGTGTCGATCTATATCGCTTAAAGTTAAAGAAACAAGCTAGAGAATGTGATTAGTATGTGCATCGTAATAACTGTATCGGTTAAAAGTAAATGGTTATTGCTAAAGGATGTTTACATAGTCTATTTCGCGTTGTGTAATGAACTATATCGGTAAGAAGCATATAATGGTTGCTAAATGATGTATAGATAGCGTAGTTAGCGCTCCATAAGGTTTTAATGCCTAGATATAAAGTAAATAATGTTTAAAGTGTTTGTTATTGCTGTTAACATGATATATTTAAGTTATAGCGATAAGCTTATGTAAATGAATGAAATATATAAGTTATTGGTTAAGTTTGTAACATGAAATACTTAAGTTGATTAAATGATATGTTATGATAGACTTATATGGAAATAAAGTTGATAAGTCGTTAGATTATTATGTATATAACATGCTTAAGATGTGCATTTTGGTTAAGTTGTGATGCATTATGGATTAAACGATTAGTAAGCGTTATGTTTTATTCCCCGATATCTATCTATTCTATAGATTAGAATGTCATAAGCACTACAGTGCAGTACATAGGGGCTAGGTAGATAGGTTATATGTACTACCTAGATATGTGATGTCCAATGTAAGCTAGGTAGATAGGCTAAATGTACTACCTAGATTTGTGATATGTCTAATGTAAGCTAGGTAGATAGGCTAAAGGTACTACCTAGATGTATAATGTTAGTTCTTAGGGGAGGCAAGTGCAATTGATTATGGTAAACAGGATTAAGGGGATAAATGCCTTGTCTATCCTAAGGAATAGGGAAATAGATAAATATATAAACTTTTTCTATTGACCCGAAATATTTTTGTAAACAGGGTGAGTCATCTGATTAGAGGGAGAATACCGGGGGAAAGGGACAGGTGACCGGGTTATGACGGGTCACGCCTTCTCGTCAGAGACTCCGAGAGTTGCCATATGTATTTTTAGTGTATTAGACCGACCGTCGGGACGCGATTTCGTACGCTCTCCGGTATCGATATTTTTTATGTGACTCGCGGTCGGTCATCCAGTTGTGAATAAAGAAGTAGTATTGTTTTAACTCAAGCAATCGCGTTTAAGTATACAGTCCACTAACTTTCGATCTTCAGTACGGGAGAATCTATTGCCTGCGGGTGCATGCCTGTGGGTAACAGTCGTATTGTCTTCACCACCCTGTACAGTAATCTGTGGCTTCCACCATCTTCTTCTTCGTCGTGCCGGCGGTTTCCGCAAATCGACGTCAGTTGCACCTGTCTTGCGTCGGAGGATTGTGAGCTGGGTTACTTGAGCCATCCCAGCTCCTCCAGGAAGTCACCCAGCGCCTTAACGTTGCCGAGCACCTCCCGAAGGCTACTCGGGTTGCCCAGGTAGTTTGCCTGGTAGTTAGCCACACCACTGCATTCCAGCAGAACGCGAGCGGCCGTTTCTTCTGTCTCCATTCATGCTCTGCATAGAGGACTTTCCGTGATACCTAAGTTAAAGAGGTGTCTGTTAAAATTGCTATGACCAGTCAAAGCGCCCGTAATAAGGCGTGGGCGTGATCTGCTAAGCTGAATGAGAGTCTTGGAGAGCCGAGGGTCAACTTAGAGTAGTGCAAGTTTTGCCAGTCTGCAATCCTCCAGACTGTTCCAGTGGTTCATGTAAAGGCTGTGTCTATGCTCGCATACTATACCTTTAAACCAGCTAGAGGGAAGAGGTATAATTGGTTCCGGGCCAACCGGTTTCCTATCAGATCCGCTTCTTGCGAATTCATCAGCGGCATCGTTTCCACGTGACCCACTGTGCCATTTGATCCACTGTAGGGTGATCAAGTTCTGATTGCCTACCTCGTTCAGAGCCAGGTGACATTCGTATATTAGACTGGAAGATAGCTTTGGGCTGCTCAAAGCCTGTAGGACGCTTCTACTATCAGAAAGGATTCTGATGTTGTGGTTTTGTATTTTTCTTGCTGAGATTGCGGGGGCTGCTAGCAGGACCCCCATGCACTCCGCTTGAACCAGCATCTTATCTAAATTTGCCGCCATAACAATAATGTTACCAGCATTGTTGTGTTTTGGCAGTCGGAGGTCAGACAGCCATTTCTTCTGTGGTTGAGGAATCCGGGTGTAGCTTGCTTCCATCTTTAGGTGAGATGATGCTACCCCTCCAAGAATTATATTGAATAAAAAATATTTTATAATGTTTAATATTGTGTTGTGATATTGTGTTTTTTGTTTGTTATTAGGAATACAATAAACTGAGCAACTAAAAAATACTAAGTTAGCAACTAAAAATCTGTTTTGCTCGACTATTCACGATTTGTTGCCGAAATCAGATTTTTAGTTGCGCACTTAGTATTTTCGTTGGTTAGGTTAGGTTAGTACCTATGATGCTCAGTTAAATACATGCCTTGTTATTATATGTTTCTCCCGTGTAGGTAGGCCTGTGCCCAGCGGTGGGACGTATCGTATACAGGCTGGTGATGATTAAATATTGTAATCCTCAGATGAGATCCCTCCAATCAAATGCAAGGATCTTGTGGAGGGTGAACTGGAACTCCTCTCCAGGTTCACACGCCGGCAGCTCCGGCCGCTTCCAACAAGATCTTCGCTCAAGTACATATGTGTGGACTACACAAAGCATCTTGAATCTTTGCAAGGTATTTACTATACTTCTTTAAAATGTTTGTTACATGGACAACGCATGTGTTCGATACACACTAATTATAATTCTCTAGGAAGCTACATAAATTACAATTAGTTAGTTAAAAGTACTGAACTGACCATTGGTGCGTACGTTGGTTGCGTATTTGCATGTTACACGATATGCCTGCGACATATAAATAAATATTATGTTGTATTCCTTCCAAACTCTCCACCTAACCTTAATGGCCTGTGCAGACGACGGACTTTTCTCCGCGGGGGAGAAAAATGTACGCTCCGCGAATAAAAAGTCCGCCGCGTTTTTACCGATAACGCAACGCACACGGTGTGCGGTTTAGCGTCCTGCATACGTACGTCACTCCCAAGAGACCAATGCGGACTAAAGTCCGCCATGTGCGTTGCTTCGCCTAGTGACACGAGTTCTAATTTTTTCGGGTATTCCCCCGTACTTTTGTCCGGTCCGCTCCCTGCATGTCCTCGGTTTTTCGGGGGGCATTTTGTACGCGGTACTTTTAATCCCTCGTTTGCGTTACTCGATACAGTTGTAAGTGATCTATTTTAGCGGACAAAAAATCCGCGGACTAAAATCCCTCGTCTGTGCATGCCATTAAAGTTGTATTACCCTTCGTTCTTCTTCTTTTGTTCGTGATTTGCGTTCTTGTTTCAACTTTACTTTGGATGTTCCTGCACACTCCACTGATTTCCTCTCCTATTCCTTTTCTGTGCATTCTGTTCGGTTATGAAATTCTCTGCCAGAGTGCATCAGGGTAGCTCGCACTTTGGATTCTTTTAAGCATTAAGTCAAAAGTCATTTCTTACGTTTATCTCATTAGCTGTGTATTTTATTTCGCTTGTATTGTATGACATAATATGTAAGTATATTTGATTTGTATATTTTATTTTGTGTCTTTAACTTTTATTATGTTCAAGCATATAAAGGGTGGTGTCGTCAATACGACAATAAATTATAACATGGGCTATATTAGGTCATAGAAATGGCTTGCCATTTTTGAAAACATCTTTTTCATATGATAATTTCATGACATTTCTATGAAATAATAGAACATTGGCTGCAATATTTCATAGAAATGTCATTAAATCATTAAATTAATAAGATGCTTTTGAAAGTGGCAAACTACTTCTATGACATAATATAGCCCATGATATAATTTATTGTCGTATTGACGGCACCACTCTGTATATTTCATTTATTCCTTCTATTTCTTGCACCCTTTCTGAATTCCGTCCCGGGTTCGAATCCCGGTGGGAGCAAAAGTTTGTGTGATGAGTACGAGCATTCCTTCACGAGTCATGGATGTTTATATTTTTATTTAGTCTAGTTATATTTTCTAATATTAATATACATATTATTATCATTATTTGTCCGTTATCTAGTATCCATAACTCAAGCAATGATTTGAAGTAAAACCTTTTTACCGGATTGAACTTGCATCAAGCAATGATGCTTACTTTGGTCTAGATAATAGGTGTAAGTGTATGATTATTATTATTATTATTTCAGGTAAATATGTTAGCGGGAAGACAATACAGGCAGTATTAAACAGTAACACTAAAAGAAAGGCAGTGTTAAGAGGGAAAACTAGCAAATCCAAACAAGACAGAACAGAAACGAAGCCTTCCAATAAGAAACCATTACAACGAACTAGCTATAGGGATAAAGCAGTGGATATTAATACAGAGAAGAATCCTTTCACGATAGAAAGGTTTGCGCATGCCGCCAACATTACCGCTTTGCTACAATATTCCAATGTTATCGCTTTTAAAGCGAAGCATCAACGAGCCTACCCCTGTTTTTACTGCGAAACACACTTCGAAGATTTCGAAGAGCTGAGAAAACACCAAACGACTGCGCACATCAAAGATAACATGAGTCAATGTGTCCTTAAAAAGTACAGAAGAGGTAAACCGGACGGCTTAGTCGTATATGTGGATGTTACAGACTTGAAATGCACGGTTTGTGATAGTCAAATAGACAGCTTGAAGGAGTTAAAAATGCATCTAACTGGGGTACACGGGAAAAAGATGTTTCTAGAACTGTCGGACAGAGTGATACCGTTTAAAGTGCGCGAAAACAATTTCAAATGCCAGATTTGTGGGAATTTCTATGAAACTTTCGGATCCATTGAGAGGCACATGAACACTCATTACAGGAATTACGTGTGCGAGGACTGCGACTCGGGGTTTGTTACGAAACAGAGGCTTCGGATACACGGCTACTTGATGCACTCTAACAGACCACAGCAGTATACTTGCGGAGTATGCCAAAAACAGTTCGCGACACGACAAAAACGCAGAACGCACGTCGAAACCGTGCACGAAAAGGTGAAAAAATACAAATGTAATAGATGCCCTGAGAGGTTTAATGAGTATTTTAGACGACATAAGCACATGGTTTTAGTTCACGGCGTTGCGCCTATAGAATACAAATGTAACGTTTGCGACAAATCTTTTGATAGAAGGTACTCGCTGTCGACTCATATGAGAACGCATATTCAACAAAAAGATGTTTACTGTGAATTGTGCCCATACAGGTGCTTTACTAAGGTTGAACTCAGGCATCACATGATCAAACATAACGGTGAAAGAATATTTGAATGTTCCGTTTGTAAAAAGTCATACGCCAGAGAAAAAACTCTCAAAGAACATATGAGAATCCACGCGAATGACCGGCGATACGTTTGTCCGGTGTGCGGTATGGCTTTTATACAAAATTGTAGCTTAAAAAGTCATTTAAGAAGTCATCATAAAGAATATGATTTGTTGTGAATAAATGAATATGATATAGTAATAGATATGTTATTTTTTCCATTCTTGTTTTTATAGTAGGTAAGCACGGCAAGGAGAGTCTAAGACAGCTAGTGCAGAATAGACACTGCTCTAACCGTCACCACCTTGCCGGCCCAAAAGGTGCTTTTTCACGCCACTCTTGAAGATCTCCATGTTATAGGAAGGATGCTTTAGGTGTTCCTAAGTTTATAGTTTATACGACTAGGTGGCGTCGTCTGGGTGCCTTTCCTGTTTCCGCCGTAAAATAGTTCACTGTATTTCGAATTGAAACTAACGATTATTTGAAACCCAAACTAAGTTAGAAGGCACACAGTAACTTTTTTAATTAATCTCAAAAGAGGTTTTTCAATATCTAGTTTATAAATTAATTATATTCGCTATATCGCTACTATGTCCCATCTAAGCGTAGTTTTAAATTCTCTTTGAATCCCATCGTAATGCCCAACAATGGTTTAGATATTGACAAGTTTCATTTCTTACACTCAGACTTCAGACTATACAAAATGAAAGGCCCTAGCTAAGATGCCATTTGACAGTCGCTATGAAATGAGGGGTTATGTCAAATCCCTTACATTGTTCCCGGTGTATTATATTCCTCTATGCATTGTCCATTTAGAGGTAGCTACTCGTTTTCACAAACATTTGTTTAGCGTTAAAAGTCTCTTAGCGATTTTTAGCTGAGTCTATCCAAAGGAGATAGAAAGAGTCACATGTTCATAAGAGTCTCCTAAGACTACGGAATGGTTATTAAAAATGGACCTCAGATTATTGCCCGTGGTATTACCAGTAGGACCACGGGCAACGAATGAGCTTATCGAAAGGCATTTCATTTTTGAAAGGTATTTCTATTTATCGTTTTTGACCTAGTTTTGAAGTTCTCTCTATTAGAAACAAGGCAAGGGGAACTAATGCCCATACAGTCATGTCTCAAGTGTTTACTTTAATTCTGCAAATATTGCATTGAAATTCTGGTGTAACACATGTTAATGCATCTTGGGAGATTTTGGGACGAAATATATGATTAGATTACATTCTCCATAATGCTACATCACTTGCTTGACGAAACTACACGAATTGTAAAACAACGTTCGCTCCGACACAATTGAGAATGTTAATAGGTATTCCAAATGCTTGAAAGTTTGTTACAGTAAAGCTTGTATGTATACAAATACACTAGTTTTTGCTGTAGTCAAAAATACCTATTAGTTTTGATTTTACAGGCATTTGAACTTACGATAAATATCGAGTCCCGTTATCAGTCACGTGACCGCATGTGACGTCATTTTGCAACGCAAGGCGTCAGTGGCTAAGGAGCTTACGCAGTATTTAATTTTGTTTTCATCCGCGCATTACGATAACAGTATATAGTTTATGTGTTAATCGATTATCGTTATATCGTTAAATCGATTGATAAAATGGATGAAGGATTCGAAATAGGGCAATCGGATAATCTGCCTAAAATAGATGCACTAATGGTTGCCCACTACTTATCAACAAATAGAGATTTCGTTGCTGCCGAAATGCGAGGAATAAAAATGCAAAGGTAAGTTAACTTTTCTTGCTATTTAGAAAATAATTTATCTGTTCTAAATTGTTTTATTTAAACAAAATACCTAACAAATGTAATTTTGCAATTCAAATAGGCAGAAGTACCAAACCTTTTAAGCTTTACCTTATAGATTACAAATGTATGTCTGTTTTATATCTGTAGGTTCGAATGTACAGTCGACAGCACATCAAGCGTAACAGTTTGACCTTGAGACCGCCCTTACTGCGTTCGTAATAGAGGCGGCTTTCGTAATGCAACTGTTATGCTTGATGTGCTGTCGTGTGTACATATGTAAATATAGGTAGTTACATACATCTTCTTAGTAAATTTTACTAAATACATACATTGATTTATTGCAAATTTAGTGGGTTGAACAGATGTACTAAACCTTTTTTAATTTGGTTTGTTTTATTACTAAAATACGTAAGGCCGTGTTATTTATTTTTATTTGTAACTTATTCCAGATCGGCAAGAGACAGCTATGGTGATGATGCTATTGGTTACGTACAAGTAAAAAGAGTAAGTGATGTGTACGGTCAAATGTAGAATTACGCCTGAACATCACGTACGTACCACACCTTATCGTTGCAGTTTAGAATGCAATTAAAAGGACCAAGAAGTTTTAAACGTAACTTGCGAAGATTGTGCCGCCAGCAGAGGTGGCTGTAAACATACTATAGCATTTTTAATGTGGCTACATCGTCGAAGCGAGGAACCTTCAACGACTGCTATCTAGTGTTATTGGAAAAAATCTAAGCTATCAGGTATCGGTACCACACTGAAAATGATTAAAGCTAAAGACTTTGATACAAGTTGTATAACACGTCATGAACCCGGTCAGGAAGGAAATATTTTTTTTGACATGGTAGTATTAAAACTTAGAGAGCTTCAAACACAGTGCTCTCTCTCACATTATGTGTGTGAAAAAAAAAGATGTTGAAAAGATTTCTTTTCATTAATTAATTAATCATTTCAAAACATCTTTTGTGGATCTTGACGTCGAAAGTTTTATAACATATTGTAAGAACGAAATGACGGAATCAAGATGTCTTCAAGTAAAAAATGATACGATAGCTCAATCAGATTCAAATTTGTGGTTTGAGATGCGCTACGGACGTATAACAGCTTCAATAATGTACGAAGCTGCTCGGTGTACAACAAAAGATGGCTCTTTGGTTGAACAAATATTTGGTGCCTCAACTGAAGAAACTGCTGCTATCAAAAGAGGAAAAATATTAGAAAAAGATGTCATAAATGAAGTCGCGAAGGTAAAAAATATAAAGATCAATCTGGTCTTTCTTTAAAGAATGAGTGGCCTATGATTGGTGCCTCGCCTGACGGGCTTACTAACGACTGCGTTATAGAAGTATAGGCAAAAAATATTATGCTCAGATACAAACACAAATGCAAATGACCGGAAAAAGAAAAGCCCTATATTGTATTGCACACGTTGACTTTGAAACTTCAAAGAAAGTTGATGTGCATGAGGTAGTTTATAATAAAAAATATTGTGACGATCTTTTTAACAAATGTGTAATATTTTGGAAGGAAAATATATTTGACAAAGTAATAAAATAACATTACCATAATGTGACATAGTTTTATGAAAACCCTGTAAATAAAACAAACATTGTTGGAAAATTAAATTTGAATACACTCTTGAGATTCTAACCGTAACATGTAATTTTATATTTTTAATACAATAAAATAAACATAAATGTATTTTGCTTAAAACACTAGTTACTTTAAATGAAACAGACTTCTTTGAAGATTAACTATTCCACATGCAGAAATCACCACCGAATCTAGCAGGTCGACTTGCTTTAGATCTACACAAGCGTGTGGCAACATAAACTCGAAGAATCTAAGTCTGCCGATGGCTCTTTCCACGTGTATCCGTAACGCGGCAATTTTTTTTGGTCTCTATAACTTCTTTCTTGGTCGGTTTTTCTTTAGTGCTCACACTAGGAGGTCTGATCAGAGTATGCCCATTTTGAGTAAATGCGCAATATGTTTAAAACCTGTCAGCTAATACTGCTGATCCTTCAGGTAAAGTTTGCAAAATACCGCAATCTTCAAAAATTAAAGAATCTGTTACTCTGTCACCATAACCTGGTAAAATGAAATTTATTAATCCATCGGGTGTTATTGATATTAAATATTTTATTGTATTACAATTTTTGTAATCAGACCACGTAAGAGATTACGGCATCAACAGGCTGTTCAATTTGAATCTCGAAACAGTCGATAATGCTTTGAACCTGATTGTAATTTTTCCTAAATGGAATAGGTAGATTCATCTGGACATCGGATGAAGGTGAAAAGTATGCAAGTGATTTAAGTACAGATGCTATAGCCGGAACAGTAACCCTTATGATTTTAGTAACAGAACTAGTCGACAAACCAAAATCTAAGGCCAGATTAGTATTAGGTATCAACCTAATACTAATATATAAAAATACGCTTGTATCAACAAGCGTATTTTTTTTAAAGTTATTATATTTCGCGGAGTACATTTTGTTGTTTCAGATAACATGTTTATACAAAAATAGCATTCTTTAGGTAAACCTAACAACAGTGGCGGCTCTCTAGATATGGATAAGAGAGAAGCCTTTTGCATATAGTTTCTAAAAAACTGCGTTTCGCATTCCGAGCTCTCGGTATCTGAATCTTTTAGGATTCTTTGATTGTTGATCAATGTAATACATTTCATGTGAAGAGGCGTTAGAAGATGTGTCGTTTATACTACGAACTGATTTTTAAAATATTTACTATCAGTCATGGTTGATTTATTGGCACTTTTAACTTTCAGCTTTACTTGCACTCCCTTACTTTTTTTTGATATTTCTAAGCCCTGATCATTATTACCGATATTTATTGAATCCTCTATTTCTATTTCGTCTTCACAGCACGCAACAAATATCTCTTCAGGCTTTTCTAACGCCAAAGTTTCGTCTTCGTTTAATAGTTTCTCAAAATTTTTTATTCTATTACGTTTTTGCACTGCAGATCTTTTAGGTTTATCTTCCTTTTGACATTTGAATTTGTGAGGAACTATACCCTTTTTTAGTTTAATTCTGCCCCCAACCATCTTATATTTAATATAGTTCTCCATATCATTCTTAATCTAAAACAAGAAAAAATCTCATAAGCTAGATTTTTACTCAAGCAGAGCAGTAGGTAAAGTCTAGTATAGATTAAAAGTTATGTAAAAAACAAAGGGTAACGCAAAAAAGTCGCATTGTTCTTTAAATATTATAATAATATCTATGTATAAACACAACGGTAAACCTAAAAGTTCAGACACCAAAGGTTTTGCACCTCTGACCTGATTTTATGTTTATACGTAAATAGGTACTAAGTAAATTCAATCTACAAAAGATAATAATCATTATTATGTACCTACATTAAAGATTATCAGATAGGTACTTACATCAAAATGGTCTTCACAACAATAAACGTTGCTTTTATCTCCAAATGGATCTAATCTCCTCATAGCTTTTATCCATTTCTTTCGCATTTGGACGTCTTTTGGTACGATAAAAAACAATTTGTCAGGGGCATTGGTGGTTGTATTTGTACATTTCGGCACAACACATGATTTCCTAGTATTTGGATTGGACATTTTTGAAAGTATTTATAATTTCTAATGAAACGTAAGACGAAACCGTGCTGAGAGTGCGAGCGGACTGAGCCACGACGGCCACGACTGAGCTAGTGTTGCGAAATGACGTCACACTGTCGCACGCAACGAGTCGACGAGCGGACTCGTGTCCGCACGTTTACTTCTATAAATCGGAAACTAATTGACGTATCGAAGTAATACTTTCACTTGTATTTTTTATTTTTGACAAAGAATATGGAGAGATAATAATCAAAAATAGTTAACATTCTTCATTTTTTAGTAAAAATCTAGACTGACACCATCCCAAAATACTCAAGATTTTAACTTGAATGACCCAATGGATGACCTAATAGAACATCACTACTGCAGCGTGTTCCTTTCGCAGAGTCGAGTTTAATTTTTCTACAATTTTATTAAAAGATTAAAAAATACAATTTTAATTGGAACGTCAGATTTTCTTAGATTATTATGAGAAGAGGAACACAGTCATAAAAAAACATTTATTTCACGAGGAAAGTTTGAAAATTTCTAGAGATTTAAACAATTTATTTTCTTGGGTGACTTGGGGTAGTTTAATCAGAAATGGGATCCAGAGAAAATGATACGATTTACGGACAATGTCGCTGTTGTCTTGCTGAAGGTTACCATAGGGATTTGACGACGTCCTATATAAAATAATAATAATAATAATAATAATAAAGGTGATAAGAAAGAAATAGGAAACTATAGACCAATCAGCCTCATGTCCAATCTGTATAAAATTTTCTCTAAAATACTACTGTCACGAATCAACAACACTCTAGAAGAAAATCAACCTAGAGAGCAAGCAGGATTTAGAACGAATTTTTCCACCTTAGATCATATCCATGTCGTGAAACAAGTACTCCAAAAATACAAAGAGTATCAAAAATACTACTACATAGGTTTTGTTGACTACACCAAGGCATTTGACTCATTGGCTCATACTGCTATATGGAAAGCACTGCAGCAGCAAGGAATACACAACAAATACATCCGCATCCTAAAGAAAATATATTCAAATAGTACTGCAGTTATAAAGCTAGATAAAACAAGTAAAGAATTCCCAATACAACGGGGGGTACGACAAGGAGACCCAATCTCACCAAAGTTGTTCTCTGCCGTGTTGGAAATGGTTTTCCGAAAAATGGACTGGAACGAATATGGCCTGAGAATAAATGGAGAAATCCTACACCATCTCCGTTTTGCTGACGACATAGTGCTATTTTCTGAAAGCAAGAATGGTTTGGAAACAATGCTCCAGCAACTTGCAGAAGAAAGCAATAAAATTGGACTGTCCATAAATTCACAAAAAACAAAAGTAATGACCAATCATGAAAAATCTAAAATATACGTGAAACAAGAAGAAATAGAGTATGTAGAGGAATACCTATACTTGGGTCAAACTATAGCCACAAAAGACACAATGCAAAAAGAAATAGATAGAAGAGTCAATAACTCATGGAAAAGATTCTGGTCTCTGAAAGAAATAATGAAAAACAAGGATATAGCACTTAAAGATAAAAGGAAAGTTTACAACTCTTGTATTTTGCCTTGCCTATCATATGGATGCCAGACCTGGTCTCTCACTGAAAAAATGAGTAACAAATTAAATATTTGTCAAAACTCAATGGAGAGAAGTGTGCTGGGTGTGAGGCTGATAGACAAGGTCAAACTAAAAACGATCAAAGAGAAAACAAAATTCAAGGCTATTACCAAAACAATAAGAACCCTTAAATGGAGATGGGCGGGACATATTATACGAGAGAAACAACCAAAATGGACAAAGACTATTACTGAATGGTGGCCAAGAGACCAAAGGAGAAGCAGAGGCCGAAAAAATGTTAGGTGGGAGGATGATTTAAAACAGACCGCAGGATTGCTGTGGGACAGGACTGCTAGAGACAGGAAGACGTGGAAAGCCCTGGAGGAGGCCTTTGTCGAAAGACAAACTGTTGGCTAAGGTTGCTGTTGAATTTAAAGTACTATATTTAAGAAATTGTAATGCTAACAGTAAATAAAAGGCTTTATTATTTATTATTATTATTATTATACTATTGGCGTGTGCTAGCTAGTGCCTCTCACGACGCTATCATCGAATCAGCGCGAGCATCGAATCAGATTGCGCATTGGCACTGGAAGCACTAGGAGCAGTGTTCTATCAAAACAGAATGCACCTAGTTATTATAGTTATTATGCCTGTTATCTAGTATTCATAACACAAGCAACTAATGATGCTTACTTTGAGTAAGATAATAGGAATGGGTGTGTGAATAGTACCTATTATATTATTTAAATGACACTGCTAGTCACAGGCCATATTTTAAGGTAGAAAGCCATGAACCGAGTAGCCTGCATAGCAAGGAGTACAGACCGCGCGACCAGTCGTCAATATATAATATTATTAAAAAAAATATAATTATATAAAAGTTTCTATATGACTTATAAATAACTTTATATAATATCTAATAAGTATAGCACCCATTCTAACATGGCATATATTTTGTGTATTTTATCTATTATATGTATTATTTTGTGTATAATTATGTATACTGCGTGTATAATATTATATTCATTAAATGTATTGTATCTGTGTACATATTAATATGATTTTAACTATTAAGTCCAACTTATTAATAAAAATAATAAAAAATAAAAAATTGTAAGTTGATTATACTTATCCAACATGTAATATACCTACATTGTATTTAGACATAATTAATTAGGTAATAGTTTATATTCCACAGTGAAGAGGGGACTCTTCTACTACAGGTTTCAAAAACTTAACAGAAGAGATCCCAAAACGTGTAACATAATTTCTTGTAAGGAAAATAAACAAATTTTGGTTTTTTTTATAATTTTTGAATGAAGAGTTGGGGCATAAAACACAGGAACCAAGTAGTCTATTGACTAGTTTCATTGATAAAACTTATTTGTTATTAATATACTAGAATTAATATAGAAGTCTGAATATTAATGCAGTTTTCACTTTTTATTGTTTTTGACGTGTTGAAACGCCTACTTTATTGTAACAATTACAAATAAAGAAAGAAAATGATGAAAAAATATATGCTCCAGGCAGAACTCAAACCCGCATCTCCTGATTTCCGGCCAGATGCGATTACCACTACGCCACCGGAGCAATAGGTATAACTTACAAATTTCTTCACCGCTTTCTTTCCTTTTTCCAACGTTTTTATAACAATGTTTTTCTCACCACTCATTGAAGTTAACACCTCTAATGATCCAAAAGCATTGGAACTCTTTAATGTGGAACAGCAGTATATAAAAGTATTAAAAAACATATATAATGCTAGTAGCAGTTCAGTACGCCTTGAGTCTAAAGGAGAAAAAATATTGTTGGGTAGAGGGGTGAGACAGGAAGACCCACTCTCACCAAAATTATTTATTACTGTCTTAGAACACATCTTTATGAAACTAAACTGGAAGAACCAAGGTATAGACAACAAGTACTTGAGCCATTTAAGGTTTGCAGACGATATTGTTATATTTGAAAATAATCACATAACATTACAAAACATGTGTGGCGTGTGAGCACCAGCCTTTACATATTAGTTAAATAAGATTTAGAGTGTGTAGACATAGCTTTACTTAGCCGTCAAGTTGTCGGCTTGTTTATCCCACATTGTGATTGGCTGCCGCACTAATACAAGCCGCCAACCTGCGGCAACTAGACTTTAATACTTTTATGAATGTTTTCGTTCTCTTCCTCTCTCGGTCAGCAACCAGCAAGTCGGTTCGCTCCGCAACCGTAAAATCATATAGTATATATTTAATGTAACATAGATCAGTAAATTACGCAGTGATATCAATACAAAACAAATGGACTTTTATTGACCAACGTCAACTCCAAATTGGTGACCCCGACGTGATCACTGCGTAGGCGCCGCAACCTGAGCCAGCTAATCAAGACAGTGAGTTTTCTGTGTATGAAAGCTGAGGTGAGCTGATCTCCAGCCGCAGAGTCATCCTACGAAGCCAATCGCCACCTCGCGGTAAGACTGCTGCGACGACGAACGGCGCTGATCCTGCAACGAAGCCCTACGCCTGCTTATCCACGAGCATACATTTAGGGCCGCCAGTAATTACATCATCGCTTGGGTAACAAAGACATTCAGTGCGCACAGTGAGAATTGTTTACATTACACGCAGACGTGTAATACGAGCCGAGTAAGCACCTTATTCATGTGTTGCCGGCCGCGCGAGGACCGAAGTTCGCCGCCCCGCCGCATGCGCCATCTAGTGTGACAAAGAGGGTACGAGTGACGCGACGACGGACGAACGAACCCGAGATCACCCGAGATGGAAGCCGCCATCTTCTGTCCCGCCTAGTAACGTCAAGCCAATGTGTCAGTGATAAGAACCCAAACAAAGACTATTTATAGAACAAGTTTATTTTCAAGTCAGTTTATTTACAAGTTTTCTTTCATGTGTATTGTCAAAAGGTATTTATTAAGTTTATATTGGATAACTGCATTTTAGTTACCTATTTTCTATTTTCGTGCGTTATTTTGTTCTTAGATTCGTGCTGTGTGTAGGTACCTATTTTACTTTTCTTGTGTACCTTATTTAAACCATTTTGTGAGTTGTGTTTGTTTATGAATTAATTGTATTCGTTTGGTTTACCAATTATTTTGTTTGGGGCTGCATACATACCACTCACTCACGGAAGTATAATTTGTTAAAGGTTCCTTACGCCTATTGTTTACTCTGCCGCTCGGTCTGTAGGTACCCCTTTCATATTTAAAATGAGTGACTCCGAGAATGACAATACTACTTCAGGGAAGGAATCTCCGGGTAAGGAATTTGTTAACAGGGTTTCCATAAAAGTTCCACCCTTTTACCCGGATAAACCAGCTTTGTGGTTTGCCAGTTTAGAGGCGCAATTCCATCTAAACCAGATAACGGTGGAGCAAACTAAGTTTTACTTTGCCATTTCACAACTCGACACCAAATGTGCATCGGAGGTGGAGGAGCTTATTACTAACCCTCCCAAGGCAGAACCATATTCCACACTAAAACGAACACTAATTTCCCGTTTTTCAGCATCATATGAAGAAAAAATACGCCGATTATTGGAGAAAGAGGAGATTGGGGACCGTCGACCCTCGTCATTTCTACGCCACCTCCGGACCTTAGCGGGGCCCTCCATCCCGGAGCGCCTCCTACAAACCATATGGATAGGGCGACTACCTGTCCAAATCCAGGGCATCCTCATCGCGCAGGCAGCCTCCAGCCTCGAAGAACTCGGGAACCTGGCTGACAAGCTGCATGAGGTAACATCTTGCCCTGTTTCTTGTCATTCAGTCACAGACCTCACACAACCTCAGCTGGCCTCTACGTCTGCCACTGAGACCGACCGAATGAGCCGCATGGAAAGGCAAATAGATCATTTAACCAAAGCCGTAGCGAAAATAACATCAGCCCTGAACAGCAACCGCAGAGGTCGCTCGCGCTCGCGTAGTAAATCGTCGCCCCGCGATCGAGCAAACGACACATCACTGTGCTTTTATCACAACCGGTTTAGGGACAGGGCTAGGAGGTGTGTGGCCCCGTGTAACTGGTCTTCGGTAAACACCTCCGGCAGTCAGTAGAGGTAGCTACCGACTGCCTTTTACGTCCTGCTACCAACAGACTTTTTGTGACAGATCGGACTACCAACTGTCGCTTTCTGGTTGATACTGGCTCCGATCTGTGCTGCTACCCTAAAACCGTTACCCCAGGACGAAGACAGCTATCCACTTATAAACTAAGCGCAGCAAATGGTACCTCAATTAATACCTACGGGACAATAGCGTTAACACTAAACCTTGGCCTACGTCGCGACTACGCGTGGAATTTCGTCGTAGCCGATGTCGAGACTGCAATCATTGGGTCAGACTTTTTAGCTCATCACCAGCTGTTGCCAGATTGCGCTAACAAACGTCTGGTAGATGGTACCACACAGCTCACAGTCGGTTGCGCCGAAGTTCCGCGCGACTCTGAACAACAAAGCATCAAAGTAATCCGTGTCGCTGACAACTACAGCAAGCTTCTTTCTGAATTTACAGATATAACCATACCACCAGGTATCCACCGGGAGCTGAAGCATAATACGGTGCATTTCATAAAGACCACCGACGGACCTCCCGTCGCGTCTCGACCGCGCCGCTTAGCCCCCGAGAAGCTGCGCGCTGCCCGAAAGGAGTTCGCCGACATGGTGAAGTCTGGCACTGCGCGCCCTTCTAGCAGCCCGTGGTCTGCGCCACTCCACATGGCGCAAAAGAACGACGCCTCCTGGCGGCCGTGTGGTGATTATCGCGCTCTTAATGACCGGACCGTCCCTGATAGGTACCCTGTAAGGCACATAGCGGACTTCAGCCACAACTTGGCTGGATCTACTATATTCAGCACGATCGATCTGATCAAGGCCTATCAACAAATCCCTGTAAACCCGGACGATATATGCAAAACTGCGATCACCACACCGTTCGGGCTATTCGAATTCCCGTATATGACATTTGGCCTGCGGAATGCTGGGCAAACCTTTCAGCGTTTCATAGATGAGGTCACACGGGGACTCGACTTCTGCTGGGCCTACATTGATGACATCCTGGTGTTCTCCAAGACTCCATCCGAACACCTGCAACACCTGAGGACGCTGTTCGAAAGGTTCCGGCAATATGGCGTGGTGGTGAACCCTTCAAAGTGCCATTTCGGTGTGAGTGAGGTGACCTTCCTCGGTTATAACATCAGCGCCGACGGCACTCGCCCACCGGAAGATCGCATACGATCGCTCCGCGAGTTCCCCCCGCCCAAAACCGTCCAAGGCATGCGCCGTTTCCTTGGAATGGTCAACTTTTACAGGCGGTTCCTACCTAATGCCGCCGCCCACCAAGCTCCTCTCATTGACGCCCTCACGCAAATTGATGGCAAGGGTGCGAAACCATTTATATGGACATCCGAGCTGCTGCAACAATTCGAGGCTTGCAAAGAGAGTTTGTGCTCTGTAACCATCTTAGCCCATCCAAACCCTACAGCACTTTTGGGGCTTTTTACTGACGCCTCGAACACATACGTTGGCGCTTGCTTACAGCAGAAAGTCGGTGACGACTGGCAACCGTTAGCTTTCTTTAGTAAGAAGCTGACCGCAAAGCAGTCCTCCCTTCCAGCATACTACCGTGAGCTGCTCGCCGTGTACGAGAGCGTGCAACATTTCAGGCACATTATGGAGGCACAGCACACCACGATCTACACAGATCATAAGCCGCTTTTATACGCTTTCTCTCAAAAACGCGAGAAACTTCCACCACCCCAATTAAACCAACTGTCATTTATAAGTCAGTTTACCACCGACATCCAACATGTCAAGGGGGTGGACAACGTTGTCGCAGACGCCATGTCTCGTGTGGAAGCCATCAAGCTGGAGATGGACTACGCTGCTTTAGCTAAAGCCCAACAAGAAGACGCTGAGCTCGCTTTGGTGAAGACAAACTCTTCTCTCAAGCTCGAGCCCGTCCCCATCCCTGGCACATCAACATCCGTACTATGTGATACCTCAACAGCCAAACCGCGACCTTACCTGCCTCTGCCCTTCCGCTACTCTGTGTTCGAAAGACTACACAATCTAAGCCACCCTGGCGCGCGCGCGAGCGCACGCCTGGTGGCCGACCGTTTCGTGTGGCCCAACATCAGGAAGGACTGCAACACGTGGGCCCGCAACTGTGTCCCATGCCAACGCAACAAGGTCTCGCGACACGTCTCGGCGCCGTTGGGTAACTTCACAGGCCCGACGGCACGTTTCCGCCATGTCCACCTAGACATCATCGGTCCCCTTCCATCTTCTAATGGTTTTTCTTACTGCCTTACAGCTGTGGACCGATTCACCCGCTGGCCTGAGGCATGGCCCATGACAAATATCACCGCCGAGGAGGTCGCCGCGCAATTTACAAATGGGTGGATCTCCCGCTTCGGCGTGCCAAGTGTAGTGACTACGGATCAGGGCCGCCAGTTTGAAGCATCGCTGTTCGCGCGGTTGTTAGACACCTGTGCTGCTAGGCGTGCCCGTACAACGGCATACCACCCGCAAGCAAACGGCATGGTGGAACGATTCCACCGGCAGCTCAAAGCTGCTCTGATGTGCCACGCAGAGACGTGGTCCAGAGCACTGCCCCTAGTCCTACTCGGCATTCGGTCCGCATTGAAGGAAGATCTGGATTGCTCAGCCGCTGAACTTCTATACGGCGAACCACTAAGGCTTCCCGGCGAGTTCATTGTTCCTGCATCTTCAGAACCATCCTCCGGCGACACATTCGACTTCGTGTCACAGTTACGAAACACAATGTCAAGCTTACGCCCGCAACCCGCATCAAGACACGCACTGCCCTCGTCATTCATCTTTAAAGACATGGCGACGGCCACGCACGTCTTCCTGAGAGATGACACCGTCCGTCGATCTCTCCAACCACCGTATACGGGCCCTTATAAAATCCTTGCCCGGACAGCTAAGACACTTACACTGGACATAGGCGGCAAGAAGAATGAGGTCAGTATTGACCGCACTAAACCTGCTCACCTGGAACCAGAGTTCGCCCCGCGTGCCATCAGCACGCCCGAACTCATAACTCCAGCACCCGCTTTAGTCGACGTCTCACCGTCCGTGTCTGCTCCGAACTTACCTGTCGCAACGACACCAACCTCCACCTTACCCGCCCCGACCGCTGCCTCGCCTGCTGTACCAACATCGGGCCAAGTTCCCAAGGCACCGGCTACTGCGCAAACCCTGCGAGAGCCAGTAACTACGAGAGCAGGTCGTAGAGTAAGATTTAGGGATATCCTTGATCTGTAGTTTTTGTTTTCGTATATTTTATTCAATATTGTTATATTTTATTGTTATCTTTTCGTTATTCTTTTTTTCTCCGTGGGGGGGTGGTGTGGCGTGTGAGCACCAGCCTTTACATATTAGTTAAATAAGATTTAGAGTGTGTAGACATAGCTTTACTTAGCCGTCAAGTTGTCGGCTTGTTTATCCCACATTGTGATTGGCTGCCGCACTAATACAAGCCGCCAACCTGCGGCAACTAGACTTTAATACTTTTATGAATGTTTTCGTTCTCTTCCTCTCTCGGTCAGCAACCAGCAAGTCGGTTCGCTCCGCAACCGTAAAATCATATAGTATATATTTAATGTAACATAGATCAGTAAATTACGCAGTGATATCAATACAAAACAAATGGACTTTTATTGACCAACGTCAACTCCAAACATGATACAACAACTGGACCAGCAGAGTAAAACAGTAGGTCTGGAAATGAATATCAATAAAACAAAAATTATGACAAACAACAAAAGATCTAAGATATATACACAAGATGCAGAGATAGAATATGTCGAAAAATATATATATCTTGGCAAACAAGTTTCATTTAAAGATAAGAATAATGAAGAAGAAGTAAAAAGAAGGATTAACACAAGTTGGAATCGCTTCTGGTCACAAAAGGAACTACTAAAAGGCTCATATAAAATGGAAGAAAAGAAAATCATTCTGGACACATGCATTCTACCTTGCTTTACATATGGGTGCCAAACATGGACATACAGCAAAAAAATTAAAAACAAAATTAACTTTTGCCAAAGAGCAATGGAGAGGAGCATTCTGAAAATAAGGATAATGGACAAAATAAACAGCAAAGTTATAAGAAAGAAAACAAAAAAAACAGATGCTCTGAACCAAGCTTTGAAACTGAAGTGGAGATGGGCGGGTCACCTAGCAAGGCAGAAAGACAACAGGTGGACAACAAAAGCTACGATTTGGTCAGGGCCTAAATCAGGGAAAAGAAAAGTGGGAAGACCCCGATTGCGCTGGAAAGACGACTTGGAGGCAGTAGCAGGGAGGAACTGGGTCTATACCGCAGGAAATAGAGAGAAATGGAAAAGGATGGAGGAGGCTTTCACCCATCAAGGGGCCCCAATATAAAAATTTATATAAATTAAAAAATACAATGTATAAAAATATAGCTTTATTATTATTAATTTATTATTATAAGGGTATTTTGAATTCTCAGCTGTAAGCTGGTTTAAGCTACACTTACGGGCTTGTACCAAGTAAGTGTAGTGTGTGATGCAGTGGCGAGGGGTCCCTATAACACGATTCCTGTCGGCTTCCCTTTTGAAATAATACTCACCTAATAACAACTTCGACGTTTGTTCGGCATACCGTTTTACTATTAAATATATTATTACACTAATAATAACTTAATATTTAACTTCAAACATTAACAATTCCCAAACACCTATCTAAGCGCCTACCTAATTCTTTTAGCAATATCACACATAGAGTCGTCATTGCAGTTCCAGTTTCCGTGCGTTGCGATCATTCGCAATAAGCAAGCCGTAATTTTTCGGGTTATTAAGCCTATACTTACTGGTGTGGCTATCTCTTTCTTACGCATATATTTTTTTCAAGCGCCGCCTCTTTCTCACACGCCGTATCAAGGGCCGATATAAGCCGGTCGCGAGTTATTATAGGGAAAGCATTACAAGATTCCGTGAGTGTGACTAAGACAGACAGTGAGGTAATATTATTGCTTGAGTTATTAATCTATCAAGTAGAAAGTAAGCGTCGTCCATCCTTTGTCGTGCTTTCGACCGAGACATTTTAAATTTTGCCAGCTTCTAATGTCATTCGCCAATAAAATTTTCTATATAATTTCGTTCGAGTTGCGCAGAGTAATGTAAACAAAGAGTTTTTTGTGTGTTGTTGTTGTGCACAAATAAGTGATTATTTAATATTGTGACATTGTGTGAAAAAATGTTACCAGTGATATAAGGTAGGTTTTGATTCGGTTTTAGGTAAAACTATTGTTTGTTTTGATATTTCAGGTTGATTTTGGTTACATCAGATTTTTTTAAATTCTCTGTTAGTGCAGATTTTTATTATGGCCGATCTTTAGAAGTTCGTTGCTGGTCATAAAGTACCTTTATTAATATTGGATATTATAGGTTTTGAAAGTAAAAAATTATGAAGGTGTACCTACCTAAAAAGCTAGTATCGGTTTTTCTGATATAATATGATTTCTATTGGTTAGTTTTCAACTAAACGAGGTCGTGATTTTGTCTCTTGATTTGAACATAGGTAGGTACTACTATTTTGACTGTGTGATTTTGTTCCGGCTTCCCTTTTGGTATTGTTCACCCTTCGCCACTGGTGTGATGTATTTATGTTGAAGATGGTGTATTGTGAGGAGCTATTTCATTTACGTCTATTTGCATGAACTTTCGTACTATTCTACAGGTATTCAATGGCGGCTTTTTGTAGCGTTATTATTATTATTATTATGATCCAAAAGAATATTTTAAACCCCTACTTTATTGTAATAATTAAAAATAAAGAAAGAAAACAAGGAAAAAGTATATGCTCCAGACGGGACTCGAATTTTTCATCGTTTTCTTTCTTTATTTGTTATTGCTACAATATTTATGTACATAGTTATCTTGTTTTCATTTTATTGAAATCTCAGTTACAGGTGTATCAAATGAAGTGAAGGAAAATGAAAATGACTGTTTATTAAATGATGATGATCACAATGATAAAAAACCTGTTTATGAGGAATTGGACATTGACAAAGGTATAGTATACCTACCTACTAATAAATAAAAACTAGTAATGTATGACTATTGCAAGTGACATCTTCTAGTTGGAAACTTTTTTGAACCAGTGCATAAAATCTAACAAATTATGTACAGTTGACAATACATCAACCGTAACAGTTTGACCTTGAGACTGCCCCTACTCCGTTTTGTACTGTAAATGTTAAACTTCATGTGCTGTTGTCTGTACTTATAAAAATATTAAGATCAAAGCTATATGTATATTATGTATTACGATACGTAAATCAGTGGGAGTAAGTAAATCAAAAGACAGATTTTGATGATGAAATGCTTAGAAACGACTGACTGGACTGGATTATATCAGCTACTGGACATTCCTGCACTCAGTTGATTTTCTATTTACGTTCATTAAAACATGATTTTCCATGGTGCTAACCATGTGAAAGTTTATGATGAAGCCTCTTAGAAAACAATGTCTGCCATCGAGTCTGCTGCTTAACCGTGATAGCACCACAAGATACGAACTGGTAATAACGAGTCCTCAGCCTGTAGGAGTGAATGGAATGGGGTAGAGAGGAAATATCACAAGCTGCCGTCTAAACAAAAAAATATGAACGCAAAAAAATATAACGCTCCTACCTACAACCACATAATAATAATATTCATACACACACCTATTATCTAGCCCAAAGTAAGCATCATTAAGATCTTGTGTTATGGATTCTAGATAACGGATTAATATTGATAATAATATACTATATAAATATTAGAAATATACTAAATAAACATATAAACATCCATGACTCGTGGACAAATGCTCGTATTCATCATACAAACATTTGCCCCTACCGGGATTCGAACCCGGAACCTCTTGATCGAGCAGCCCGTATAGCAAGGGGTACAGACCACTCGACCAGCCGGTCGTCACATACACGTTACATTGTGTACTTACCCATCAGAGTGAACATGAGGTTCCTGTCATCATCATCAGCCTATACAGCGTGGTGCCTTCAATACGAAAATAAATATGGGCTATATTAGTTCATAGAAATGTTTTGCGACTTACAAAAACATGTTGTCCATATAATAATTTTATAAAATTTCTAATTCTAGCCTTGTGTGATCCCTGTTACACGAACCTTTTGTATTTTTTTTCAGATTTTAATGTTTTTGATGCGTTTAAACGCCTACTTTATTGTAACAATTATAAACAAAGAAAGAAAACCGACTAATTTCTTACCGCTTTCTTTCCTTTTCCAACGTTTTTATGGCAACATTTATGTCACCACTCAATGAAGTTAACACGTAATGATCCAAAAGATTTTTTCAGTCCGGGGCAGTGGTCCAACTGCTCTGTCCAACTAGTTGGACCATGGGTCTTTTCTAGGGGCAGTTGACCAACTTTGAAAATAGTTGGACCACAGCACCTTTTGACAGTTCCCTGGTCCAATTCATTTCAGTGAGATCAGTGGTCCAAATGCTCTCTCCAACTAGTTGGACCATGGGTCTTTACTATGGGCAGTTGTCCAACTTTAAAAATAGTTGGACCACAGCACCTTTTGAGAGTTCCGTGGTCCAATTCATTTATAAAATAACTTGCCGACTCTAAAAACCTTGCGGACTCTAAAAGCCTTCCCAACTCTAAAAACCTCTACTGCATCTTTGTGTGTACGGCACCAACTGATTTCCTCTTTTCAGTAAATAGGTATGTACTGGCTAGCTGTATATACTGGCTGGCTGTTACCAATTATGGTTGTTATCAAACTAAATGCATTTGTTATCATTGTGTAAATATTATATTTTTAATCAAAATATGTACGTACTGGTTCCTACATATTATATAATTTTCTATACGATTCTATTTCAATCAAAGTCTATCAAACTTAACTAACACAAATGGACACAATTATGACAAATGCATTTAGTACTATAATTGATAACAGCCAGCCAGTACATACCTATTTACTGAAAAGAGGAAATCAGTTGGTGCCATACACACTAAGATGCAGTTGAGGTTTTTAGAGTTGGCAAGGTTTTTAATATCGGCAAGGTTTTTAGAGTCGGCAAGTTTTTTTTAATGAATTGAACCACGGAACTCTCAAAAGGTGCTGTGGTCCAACTATTTTTAAAGTTGGACAACTGCCCCTAGTAAAGACCCATGGTCCAACTAGTTGGGCAGAGCAGTTGGACCACTGCCCCTGAATGAAATGAGTTGGACCAGGGAACTCTCAAAAGGTGCTGTGGTCCAACTATTTTTAAAGTTGGACAACTGCCCCTAGTAAAGACCCATGGTCCAACTAGTTGGGCAGAGCAGTTGGACCACTGCCCCTGAATGAAATTAGTTGGACCACGGAACTCTCAAAAGGTGCAGTGGTCCAACTATTTTCAAAGTTGGACGACTGCCCCTAGTAAAGACCCATGGTCCAACTAGTTGGACAGAACAGTTGGACCACTGGCCCGGACTGATTTTTTTTAAACTTCAGCCTCAATGTTTTCTGATTTTCATAAAATTTTCGTCTCTACCTCTGTTACAGTTGTATCGAATGGGGTTAAAGAAAATGAAGGTATTTGTAAAAAAATTCAAGTCTATTCCACTGATGATGTGTTGCCTCTACATGAGCCATTGGAAATTGATGAAGGTAATTAGTTTTTCACGTAACAGACTTGCAAAACAATTTGTGTTTTACCCTGGGTTTGTTTTCTTTTAATTTCCTTTAATTATGTTTAAGCGGTTGTCCAGCCATAATCAAATCTGGTTAGGAGTGGACGATTTGGTTACCAGTCCAGTGTTTAGTACCATACAGGGTGGTGAGGACCAATATGTCAATAAATTAAAACATGGGCTATATTAGTCCCTAGAAATATTTGGCCTACCATTAACAATCTTAAGAATAAAATTCAGAATATGTAAAAATAATCATTAATAATATCAGTTTCAGAATTTCCTCACAAGCAAACACTTGAACAGAAGCTCCTAAGCAGATTTCCTCGGGGATCACTCCAGAAATTACCTACAGCCTTTACACTACACTCAATTTGCCCTGGATATGCCAAGGAACTGGCTAAACTAAAAGGTTATTTTATACTTACATACTTGATTGTTACTATTATTATCGTTGCCTATAGACACCTGCAATAAAAAGGCAAAGATCACATGGTATTGCAGGTGCGTTGTCATCCTGAGGCCTAAGATGAAATGCCTTCTATACCCAATAATTACACTGGCTACCTTTCCCTTCATTCCGAAACACAGCGAACTGTTTGACGGCTGAAATAAGAAAGGCAGCGGTATATACTCGGACGAACCTACATAATGTAAACAAACCAAATGACATTTTGTTTCCTTTCTAGCTAGGTTGTTTACATAAGTAAAGTACAGCCAAAAGAAGCCCACTGCTAGACAAAGGCCCCTCCTAAAGATTTCCATTTCAGTTTGTCTATCGGTCTATTCCTAGTTCCTAGACATAGTCACTTAGTAATTTCTTTTTTTTACAGGCAAAATAATCACTGCTAAAATGCTGCAACGTATGGAGAGAAAGATAAACCAACCATGCGAAAAGATAATGAAGCCAGTCCCAGAAAAATATGCTCACATCACGAACATAACTACTCTTCTGCGCTACTCAAATTTAACTGCTTTTAAAACAAAGTACAAAAATGGATTTCCATGTTTCTACTGCTTAATACGTTTTGAAAGCTTAGAAACGCTTAGGAGGCACCAGTTTGAGCATATAAATACTGATATAAGGAGGTTGGTGGCCTCAAAATATCGAGTGGGCAGACCCGATGGATTGGTTGTTTATGTAGATGTCACAGATTTGAAATGCACAATATGCAACCAGAGTATATCAAATCTTTTAGATTTGAAGTCGCATTTGGTTAATGCTCACAAAAAGACCTTGTACTTTGAATACACTGACAGGGTTATACCGTTTAAAATGATTAATAACCTTTACCGATGTCAAAGTTGCAATTTTGATTTTGAAACTTTCGGTGTTATTGAGAGGCATATGAATACACATTACAGAAACTTTGTCTGTGAGGAATGCGGTGCTGGGTTTATAGCTAAACACAGATTGAAAATACATAGATATACCCTGCACAGTCGTCTCGGGAGATACCCTTGTCGAATCTGTGGTAAATTTTATCCTACCCACAGTAAAATGAAAATACACTTTGACACAGTGCATTCTATGTCTAGAAAAATAAAATGCCCGAAGTGCCCCGCAAAGTTTTTGTATTATGTTGTTCGACAGAAACATTTAGTTGATGTGCACGGAGAAGAACCGATATTATATAGATGCAATGTATGTGAGAAAACGTTTAAAAGAAGATATTACCTGACAAACCATATAAAGAAGGACCACTTGAATGAGAGGAACATAAATTGTGAATTGTGTCCGTTCTCTTGCTTTAGCAACAATGAATTACAAGTGCATTTAGTGAAGGAACACGGTGAGAAGTTGTTTGAGTGTAGTGTGTGTAAGAAGTGTTATTCTAGTCAAAAGTCTCTGTCCCAACATTTTAATGTGCATAAAAGCGACAAGTTTTGTTGTGTGGTTTGTGGTGAGTCTTTTCTGCAAATTAAAACTTTTAAAAGACACATGCAAAGACATGTAGATCTAGAATAGTAAAATAGTTTACTTTGACAGTTCTTAATTGATAAAGATGTCAGCTAAAGTATTCAGGTTAGGTTTGCGTACAACAGGAAATCATAAAAAGTATGGAGAAGACATAGTATACAAACCATTTTAAAATGTTGAGAATGTAGTATTTGTGACCAAAAAGTTGTAAGCTTGCATACATAGTGGTAATGGGTGGTGTCGTCTCTTTAACCACTTTATGTTAATGAAACCCTAGCCATCTAATATATTTATTTTTAAGTTACATAAAAGAGATACTCATAAAAGGAGCTCAAAAAAATTATAAATTAGTTTTTCATAAATGTATAAGGCTGTATGAGTGTAGTTCTCTATGCCTCGTGTCCGCAAATAACGCAAAAAATTCGAGGCAAAGGCAACAAGAATCATTCAGCCTAAACTACCTAAATATAAATAAATATCTGCCCTTGTAGCATGAATAGGTCATGGAAGGTTCGTGGAATATTAAATGATATCTGTTTCACTTCTCCTAACTGCTAATAAGTGGATGGGTCTGGTCTGACAGTCGACAGCACGTGAAGCGTAACAGTTTTTGAGACCACTTTTAATGTGCTAGCATTAAGCGCAGGCCACACCGCCAGCGAGCAGGCGAGCGAGCTAAGCGGGCGGGCGAGCGAGCTAAGCGGGCGAGCGAAGCGATAGAAGGAAACTATACAAACTACGCGGAATATTGGCGAGCGGGCTGGCGGGCGAGCGAGCTAGCGAAGCGGCCGCGCCTAGTGAGGTGAACGAGTAAGTAAGTATGTTATTATTGGCAAAGGTTTTCTCTTAAAAAAACATTCTGCCAGCGTCACGTCAGCATAAACAAAAAAATAAAAAACGAACAAAACAGTCGGCACGCCAGCCTGAAGTAAAGGAAAAACATTATTAAATCTAAACTACAACTAAACTACAGAAAACCAAAACTAAAATATTTACAATATTATTCACACTACAATATTTATGAGCGGTAAAAAGGGTGAACGAGTAGCTTAGCTGGAATCGTTGGATATATCGTTCTCTTCGTTCGCATCGCTGACGTAGCTTAGTTCTGTAGTTCGCGGTGTGAACCAAAGTATGAAAAGAGGTGAAACGATGCTCGCCCGCCCGCTGGCGGTGTGGCTAGAGATTGCAAACCTAGAGGTGCACTTTTAGCACTTTATGCACTTATTTTCTACAAGTTGGGGCTTCCGTGCCGCAGTTTTCGCACTTACCGGGGCCCGGTATGAATGGCCGGGCCCGGTGATGTCTAAAAGTGCACCGGGCCCTGCCGGGCCTGACCCGGTTTGCAATCTCTAGGTGTGGCCTGCGCATTAGACACTTATTGTGCTGTCGTCTGTAAATATAACCAACAATAATTTTAGAGGGTCATAGCAATATATTTATATTTCTAGTCCAAGACTTAAGAATAAGTATTTGTAAACAATGTGATAACTAATATAATTTTGAAATTAAAATGAAGTTTGTTTTAAGTTCAGGGTATGAATGGAATGGAATGGTTCATAAACATTAAAAACACAATTTGTTAATCAGATCATATAATTGTTAAATCTTAACAGTTTTAAACTTGTTAAACATCAATCAACATTTTATAAGAAATATAAAAATACTGATAATCTGGGCTCGATACTTAATTGGAAAAGTAAAGAACATCTATTCTTGGATATGTTAGGACAACAAAATAATATCTAGAATAGAAAAATAATGGAATAGTATCTAATTTTTGACCTAAACAAAATGGCCCCAAATGCTTTCTAAAAATTTATGGTTTCACATAAAGCAAGTCGCTACTGGGCGTAAAAATGTAAAAAAACAGGCAATTGTTAAGGCACAGAAGGTTAAAATCAACAAATACAATAGCTGTTGATGAAGAATTTTTTTTGTCTCAAAAATTTATCAATTGAGGACTTAACTATATTAGAATTAAAATATAATTTTGACATGTGTTTATATAGTATTGTCTTACATTTTCGCGATCACTAAACATTTGAAATAAAACCAATTTACCGGATTTAACTCGCGTTTAATTAGATGTTACATTATTATTATTCACCCGACGTTTCGATTACTTTACAGCGATCGTGGTCACGGGAAGACTGAAGATGTCAGTTGTCTTTGATAAGTTAAACATAATAATAAGGTGTGGTGGTGGTAAGGTGTGATAGTTTAATAATGTAACATCTAATTAAACGCGAGTTAAATCCGGTAAATTGGTTTTATTTCAAATGTGGTTATATATTAGAAATCCTAAAAAACACTTTAGTTTGTTGTATGATTACGGAATTTAAATCGCTTAATAAACAAATTGCCATTAGATCACTCTCAGGTAATGTGACAACGAACACCAATCTGTGTTTGACACCACTTGTTGTTATAGTCCTTTTATCTCACGAAGCGGAGCGCGCTTTACATGTGGTAACCTAGTATACAAACACGCTGCGTATGTGTGGGTAAGCACAGGAGCTCTCAGTGCCGTCCGAGACACGGGCGAAGTAAGACGTGCATATTGGATCTGTATTCAAGCGACGCTTCAAGTAGCGTCTGTATGGTAAGATTGAAAAGTCGACCATGCATTGCACAGAGAGATAAGTATTTTTGAATTTTTCGTTTATTTTTTTATTTACTTTTACCCAGGTAATTAATTTATATAAAATAAATTAATTTAGTTTTATAATTAATTTTGGTATTATAGTTTATTTTAGTTTATGACAAAAAAAACATGGTAAATATCAAAGACGAGACTCGACGAGAGACGAGTTGAGCTAAACTTTTCAAAGTAGTGAAAGAAAAGAACAAGATTATGAATTCGGAATTACTATAATTATAATAACAAGATGATTCAGATTAAACTGATAATTATACGAGTGATTCTGATTTATTTAATTAAATATAACACAAGTAACATGGTATTATGTTATTTGGTTCTTATTGTTTATGAACCTTCAAAATATCATGATTTATTTTTTATTTACTTATCTCCTTATTTTAATTATTATTAAGTTACTAAACTTTAATCAAATAAGTTTTACAGACATTCTCAGCGTGTTTGACACTTGGTTACCACAAGTAAAGCGCTTGTCAGTGGAAGTTGCTTCGTGAGATAAAAGAACTATAGCATCCGATGCTGTTAAATGGATAACCGTTTAATGGCCCATAGCAACCTATTAGTGCGTGGTAAAGTAACAGGTGACGTCACAACGCTCACTTGACATACATTGGCGCGAAAGAAACTAAATTTAAGATAAGTAAAACTATGACTTATTTATACTAATGAGGGATCATCCATAAAGTACGTCACACTAATTTCCTTCCCTTTTTAAAATTATGGCAATCAGTCGTTCTTATCAAAACAACCATTTCTGCCAAGCTCAAGTTAGCAAAAACACTTGTATTGGAGAATAACCGGTGCTAATAGCCACGCAATAGAGATGTTTTGGGTTACCTGTATTAAGGACGAAACAAACACTGAAAAACACACACAATATAGCACACAGAATAATTTTATAGACATAGTACAAATACACGTGATTAGAGTTTGATTTAATATTTGGCATATTGAGTTAAAAAATTTATTAGAGGGGACTAATTCCGTGATTATTTTGTCGCAGTTCGTCGACCTGTCCCATCAACGTGTGACGTACTTTATAGATGGCCCCTGATGATTTAACAGGTACTTATAAACGCCAAGCAATACTTTCCCAGTCTACACACCCATTAATTATTGTTCCAAAAAACATTGGTCTACAAACCAGTGGTATACTCATGGACATAGGAAGTAAGCTTCAATTTGAGCCATGTTTGCTTCCTTGAACTCAGCCTCCTACCCTTGTGGGCCTTGGTACGCCATACCACGCATCACAACCCCCTGCACTGAATCAGCTATTCTCCTGTAAAAAAATTAATAATATTACAGTATATTTCTTTCTCACTGTGTGTATAGGAAAAATATAGCAACTTATTGATAAGAGCTGTCAACTAAATTTAGACAGCTTTTTAAGAAATAATATACAATTTTAGACTGGTAGGACTGATTTATGTAAATATATATAAAAAAGAGAAATAAATACAGATAATTACCTGTATTTATTTCTATGTAGCATACAAAACACTTTGGATGCTTAGAAGATGTTTTCTAAGCTTTTCTTTAATGGAAGTCTTTGTCATCAAGTGCCTAAGCGGAGGTGGGATGATATTCCAACACTTTTTTTTTGTAACCTAAACGGGGTAACTCTTGGCCTTCACCTCACCTGATAGTAAGTGAAGATAAGGCCGACGATGGAAGCGAGTTACACCCAGATTCCTCAACCACAGAGGAACTGGCTATCTTACCTCTAACTGCCGGAACACAACAATGCTGTTAAGATTATTGTTATGGAGGCAGACTTAGGTAAGATGGTGGTAGCTAGACAGACGGACTTACGGAAAAGCCCTACCACCAACCAAACCAAGCAGAAAATTACTGCCCCCACGGGAATCGAACCCCGGACCTCTAGATCTGAGGCAGGTGGTCTCAACCACTAGACCACAGAGGCGGTTAACAAGAGGATCTACAACTGTATTTATTGTGGTATATCAAAAAGTTCAAAGATATTCCAGTTTCTTACATTGCAGTAAGTTGAACAAAAACATGCAAAATGCTGCTGCCTACAGAATACTCAATATAGAGGCATTGTTTAAATACAGCAAAATGTAGCTAAGAGAAAGAACATCAAAGCAATACTGACAGCACACTTTTTGTAATTGCTGAATACAGCATACGTTTAATAAAACACTGGGTACTGGACAGAAGACCCATAAACAATATCACCATATTCTTAATTTTTGATTTTTTAACATTATTATAAATGTTTGAAAAATTACTTAGTAATTAAAATGGAATAAAACTAGAAAAATTTCACGTCCTGAGGCAGGAATCGAACCCGCGACCTTTCGCAATCCGGGCGACTGCTCTGACCACTGAGCCACCCAGGACTTGGGATATCCCTGTGAAATTCTTCTAGTCTATCTTGTATTTGCGTTTATGAGCTAACGTCCACCGAATCGTCGGTATTTGTAAAAATACTCGTTTCGGATGTTGAAATAGAATATTTCGACATTGTAGGGTGGACGTTAGCTCATAAACGCAAATACAAGATAGACTAGAAGAATTTCACAGGGATATCCCAAGTCCTGGGTGGCTCAGTGGTCAGAGCAGTCGCCCGGATTGCGAAAGGTCGCGGGTTCGATTCCTGCCTCAGGACGTGAAATTTTTCTAGTTTTATTCTATTTTAATTACTAAATATCACCATAATTAAATCTTGGCATAATTAATGACTCGCAGAGCATTATATGCATCTTTTCTGAGAGTAGATTATGAATCCAATACAAGATTTTAGCCTGTAAAAACAACCCTTAACAACTATAGACACATGACTATTGAAGTATAACTGATTGTCCAGTATAATACCCAGATTTCATACCTCTTTAACAGATTCTATAGGTTGACCACATAAACTTAGGAGTGGGTTTATCAATAATAAATATACTGCTGATCTGCATTTTAGAACCAAGTACCATTTACCTTGAATTATTGAGATTAAGCAAAAGGGAATTGTTGGATGAACAAGTACCAACTTTCTCCAGATCTTCATTAATAATCATTTATTTTGCACCACATACCAAGTAAGTACTTGTTTTTAATATTACATGATAAAAACAAAGTTATGAGTAAATTAATAACAAACATGCCAATTTGGAATGTGGGTCGCTGGTGCCTGTGGTAGGTTATAAACCTGTTACATTTTAACCTCATTAAGTTTTAGTCATCTGAACGTCATCAACGTAATACAGAAACCTACAATGCCTAATTATATTCTGAACATTAGCACTGTATATGATAAAGAGGAGTGGTCCAAGTATAGAACCCTGAGGAACACCATGCTCCACAGGCTTTTGATCAGAATATAAACTTTTCGCCATTTGAAGCAGCTAGTTTTCCAGCTTGATATCTTCTGCTGAGATAGCTAGTAAGCAAATTGATAGAACAGCCCAATCCATAATATATTAAGTTTACTAGCAGTAACTTAATATTTCAGCTGCCAAATGCATGACAGAAATCTAACAGAGTCAACAAAGTACCACGTTCAAGATCCTGGTCAGCAAATATATTATCAGTAACAGCCTGGCCACGGGAAAGGGCGGCGGCGTCTCAGCAACCACTGCGTGGTCACCACTAAACGCTGGGAGGCCGACATCTAGACAACTGGCCAGGTCGTAACCTCAAGGAGGGCTGTTATAGTGCCAATCAATTAAATAGTGCCAAGTCCTTACGATTCCTGACTAAAATATCGACAACATTTTGCAAGATACAAGACTTAAAAACAGCATTATCAAGAATTTCAAGTGGCAGATGACTCCGGATTTTTCAGGCAAAGTATCCTGTAGCCAAAAATACTTGTTCTGCACTATGATATACACACATTATGCTGCCCCGCTCAATCTCTTGGGATCTTGCACAAAATTGTACAAGATTGTTTCATAAAATATTTTCGAGACTGCATTCCCTAGCAGGTAGATTTAATTTTTTTTTTTTTCATACAACTATATGTCAAACATGCTGACGGCCCACTTGATGGTAAGTGGTTACCTCCGCCTATAGACACCTGCAATAACAAGGAAAAATCACTTGATATTGCAGGTGCATTGTCTTCCTGGGGCCTAAGATGAAATGCCGTCCATGCCCGGTAATTACACTGGCTACCTTTCCCTTCAATCCGAAACACAGCGAACTGTTTCACGGCTGAAATAAGAAAGGCGGTGGTACCTAGTAAGTATTAAATTCTATAATGAGTAGTACTTACTGCATCGATTCGGCAATACTCCTAACATTTGTCAACATTTCATTGTAAAATTGCATTCGGAGTCGTGAGGAACGTAATTTTGATTTTGCAATATGGACAAGAGTACGCCGGACTGCATCGATACTCATTGGTTTGAGAGCGCGTCGCCGTTTTATAGGGAGTGATGGCTCGTGAGGGTTGGTTGCCTCAGAAGTTTCTTCTCCAGCTTTATCGTATGTCGATGTTTGCTGGACTGCTTTCTGTGGTTGGGTATTCTCATTGTCACATCGCTCTTGAATATTTACCACAGACTTTGATGTTGCTGCAGAGAGATGAGTATGAACGGGTAAACCTCTGCTTAGGCGATAGTTTTTAATTAATTCCTCTCGTTGCCGTCTTCTTAGCATTTTATCTCTCTGACTTCGCCGATGAAATTCTTCCATTTCGAATAATTCTAACATTAGCAATTCGCTAGCCATTGTAGGATTTGTTAAAGTTTTATCTTTAGTCAAGCTTTAATGCTATAGGCACATTTAATGCAGAATATTATTGATAAAAACCAATAAAAACACATGCACAAACTCATAACAAGCTGAAAACCACCTCAAAACTTTATTGTATCAACAAGGAACAGTTTTTTTTACTCCAAATCCAAATCAACAAACAATCGAAATCCAAACACAGACTTTTGGTTTTTTTTTGTTAATTCTTCCTATAAAAAGAAGGCAAAGGGAACTAATGCCCATACAACCATGTCTTCAGTATTTTTTTTATTTCTTCTATTATTGCATTAAAAAGCTGGTGTAACACATTTTAATGCTTCTTGGGAGTATTTGACACGAAATATATGATGACAGTCACTTTATGTGCTACTTGATGAGGTGGATAAGCACAAAAAAGTTCTCATCGTCTTTAACACCACAATCACTTATTCTAATAATCTTTTAGTTGTACGTCAACACAAACACTTGGTTGATAAAACTACACCAATTTTATAACACAAAGTTCGCTCAGACACAATTTTTAATTATTGAAATAAAAATCTTGACTGACACCACAAAATCCCGCCAAACTTTTTTTTTTGGTTTCTCTCTATTACAGACTAATGCTCATACAATCATGTCATATGTCTGTGCAAGTGCCACACATTTCAATCTACTTTAGGAGAGTTTGACGCGAAATATATGATGACAGTCTCCATGATGCTACTTTAATAAGGTGGATTACCAAGAGAAAATTTATAACACAACATTCACTGAAACAAATTTTTAATTCATGATCATCATATCAGCCTATGATGTCCACTGCTGAACAAAGTTCTCCCCCATCCATCTCCAAATAAAACGGTTTTGCGCAGGCTGCATCCAACGGCTCCCCGCAACCCTGACCCAGCTCATCTGTCCATCTAGTGGGAGGTCGTCCTACTTTGCGCTTTCCGGTACGCGGTCGGCACTCCAGAACCTTAATGCCCCACCGGCCGTCCGTTCTGCGTGCTATGTGCCCAGCCCAGTGCCACTTCAATTTGCTTATCCTAAGAGCTATGTCAGTGACTTTGGTTCTCTTACGGATGTCCTCATTTCTGATTCTATCGCGCTTATGTCTCTCATGGACTAGCTGAATCATTATACTCAAACCCTCCGATTATGTCCTTCATGGATAGGGTCGATTAATATTAATAATAATTAATTAATTAATTAATTAATTAATTAATAATATAATAATTGTTTCTTTTTATAAATTGTGTGTACATAAAGTTATAAATAAATAAATAAATAATAAATAATATTATGGCCTGACCCACCGATTGCGTCCCTCATGGACTGGGTCGATTAATATATCAAATTCCCTACTTTGAACCACTGTCACAAAATCAACATATCACATGTATTTAATAGAACGAAATCTAACGACCGCGTCTCGCACCTCATAGAATCTCAAATAGTACACGTACGGAGAATGTTTAACATTCTCCGCATTAGAACAGACCAAAACAATTCGGAAGAATTACATATAGCCACGTGAGAGTGCATTGCATGAGAAAATCGTTATTGACATTTATCATGGATAATACCATCGGACAACATTATAACACGGAGTTAAATACTTAGGCAACATGTAGCTATAAAAGGTATAGCACATGACAGTTTTTGTGTTGAAATCTTGTTTTTTTTTGATTCTGCTAGGTTTAAGACATTTAAGAAATATCTAAACTAGAAAATTTTCGTTTAAAAAATTACAACTATTAAGGAAATGAAATAATCAATGTGGTTCACTATTTACTTTAAATATTAAATCGAATCTTTATAAAAAATACACTGATTGCTGACATAATACATAAACATCTATTGTAAATACCTATGGAATGCAATAAACGATTGAGTATTGAGTATAATCTAAGAATAGCAAAGCTAAGACCCAGCACCCACCCGCCCTCAAGCATAAAATCAAAATCAAAACAAATTATTTTTATGTAAAAAGGCCACAAAGAAGCATTTTTAAATCCCTTTTTTAACTATCATTAATATTCACTTACAACCTGTCTGTACGTCGATCATGTACTGAATTTACGTTAGCTAACAATGTCGTAATTTTTGTCTATCTGTCTATCGTGTCTGAATTTATACCGCTTCCAAAAGTTGGAACTACCGAGAAGATTCCAACAACAAACCAACAAGCGCAGTGAAAAAAAAATACAATTGGAAGAAAATTAGAATTAGAAGGTCTATAAACGAACCAACAATGAAGATACCCACTGACATAAGTATTTACGTTATTTTCAAGCTGTGTCACAATATAGTTATCATAATATACAGAGATTAAAAGTCTTAATACTCATTAATAAACATTTAAAACATTTTGAAATTATGATGTGTCCACACATTCTTATCATCTAAATATTCTTGGACCTTATAGTAGCCGTTTTTCATTAAAGTTTACAAATAGCATAAACTCGTGAAAAGGCAGTTCAGTTACATTTGTTGGGACTTTGTTATAAACGTATACCGTATACATTGCATAAACAACACACAATGAAAATTTAAACAAGGACAACAGAGTATTATGGAACTGCTGCTGTTGTGTCTAGGAAAGTTACCAAAGGTTTGATTGTTATGTGGTTTTTAATGCCATGTTGCTAGCCCAACAAAATTTAAGATACAGACAAATCTGAATATAATGTGAACATTTCGAAGGTCAACTTTGTGGGTGTACCAAATAAGAGTTACAATTTGAGTGTGTATGTAATTGGAGCGGAAATAGTGGTTATGATCCTTTCTATTAATAATTTAGAAAAACATGTTTAAGTAAATAAAACATTGAATTTCTGTTTCATTATTTGTAATCCTGTAAATAAAATACTTTTCCATTAATGAATACCTCCCCATACTATTTATCGATAAGAAAAAGAACATCACTAGTAATTAATAGAAAGGAACATCACTAGTCATATATATATTTAACTATACATACATCTCCTTAAACCTTTTTTTTTTTTTTGACGCTGAGGAGAAGCTCTATCAGCCGATCCCCCAACCCCGGGGGGGAGAAGGGGGGGTGTGTGGGGCTCTCACCCACCAAACTCCTCAGCGACGCACCTTCTTAACCGCTTCTTGACGACATCACGGGATGGCCCGAAGACATTTCACCGTTGTGTTGTCAAGGCGGTTCGACCGCAGTCGGGTCCCTGCTCAAAGTTTCGTTGGGGGGAGGAAGATGGGATACAAGGGTCTGTAAAAAGGACCCTTGCATCACATTAACCATTAGTAATCTGTGCTATAACCGGCGACTGCAGCGCCAAAACGGAACACTTGGAACTAAGTCGAAAAGTCACTATTCACATACTCTTTCTAATCTGTGCTATCGATGACTGTCGCATCGCATCTGTAGCTTTCTACTATTATCTGATCCACAGATCCAGATCTGTGTATACATATATTTATTTACTAAAAATCAAAACAAATATTTTTTAGTTATAAATAATAAAAAACGAAAAATGAAATGGCTTTCGTCAATGATACTAACAATTTAAGTAAATTTCGTACTACTGTCTACGGATTTTGTAGATGTTGTTTAGAAGAAGGTACACATCGTGATATTACTGAAGTTTATTTTGACGGCGAGACACGAGAAGTGTACGCCGATATATTTTTGAATTGTTTTAACTTATTTGTAAGTTGAAATTTATTACTTATAGCTTTAATTAAACATAATATTTTATAGGCCTTTGTTTAGTGTACATAAAGACTGTTATGATGAATATCTGAGTGCTGTTACATTTTCTATACAAGATAAAAATAATAAATAATAATAATAATATTTATACACTCACACCTATTATCTAGCCCAAAGTAAGCATCATTAAGAGCTTGTGTTATGGATACTAGATAACGGAGAAATAATGATAATAATATGTATATAAATATTAGAAATATACTAAATAAACATATAAACATCCATGACTCGTAAACAAATGTTCGTACTTATCATACAAACATTTGTTCCTACCGGGATTCGAAGCCGGGACCTTTTGACCGAGTAGCCTGGGGTACAGACCACTCGGCCAAGCGGTCGTCATATCAGAATTACAAAAAAAAAAGAAATTCTTTATCGAAAACTCAAAATGAAAATGTCCATACTGTACCATACTAGTATATGGTACTAACCATACTGTATGAATAATAGTCATATTATTTTTTGTAGCTCTCAACAAAGCTTAATATCAGTACTTTGATATGCACAACCTGTGTCAACCGTCTCCGTGATGCTAGAGATTTCAGAGATTTAGTTGTGAAGACGGACCAGAAGCTAATGGAAAATTTGCAGAAGTATGATTCAAACCAGATGGTGCTTGTAAACGGTACATATATTGAAATTCACTTTCGCAATATTTTCAAGGACATTGGTTATTACTACTCTAAGGATGTGTCTTAACAATAAAACATTTTTTTTATACATGAGTAAAGCATACAGTCGCCCGGATTGCGAAAGGTTGCGGGTTCGATTCCCGCATCAGGATGTGAAAATATTCTAGTTTTACATTTTATTTACTTCGTGTAACATAGTTGCGCTTGGAAGCTGCAACTAGCACATGTCAGTTTTTGTGTTGAAATCTTGTTTCATTTTTTAATTCTGCTAGGTTTTAAGACATTTAAGAAATATCTAAACTAGAAAATTTTTATTTCAAAAATTACGATTAGGGAAATGAAATAATCAATGTGGTTCACAATTTACTTTGAATATTAAATTGAATCTTTATAAAAAATACACTGATTGCTGACATAATACATAAACATCTATTGTAAATACCTATGGAATGCAATAAACGATTAAGTATTGAGTATAATCTAAGAATAGCAAAGCTAAGACCCAGCACCCACCCGCCCTCAAACATAAAATCAAAATCAAAACAAATTATTTTTATGTAAAAAGGCCACAAAGAAGCATTTTGAAATCCCTTTTATAACTATCATTAATATTCACTTACAACCTGTCTGCCTGTATGTCGATCATGTACTGAATTTATGTTAGCTAACAATGTCGTAATTTTTGTCTATCTGTCTATCGTGTCTGAATTTACACCGGTTCCAAAAGTTGGAACTACCGAGAAGATTCCAACAACAAACCAACAAGCGCAGTGAAAAAGAAATACAATTGGAAGAGAATTAGAATTAGAAGGTCTATAAACGAACCAACAATGTAGATACCCACTGACATAAGTATTATTGTTGTTTTCAAGCTGTCTCACAATTCATAATCACAATATAGTTATCATAATATACAGAGGTTAAAAGTCTTAATACTGATTAATAAACATTTAAAACATTTTGAAATTATGATGTGTCCACACATTCTTATCATCTAAATATTCTTGGACTTTATAGTAGCCGTTTTTCATTAAAGTTTACAAATAGCATAAGCTCGTGAAAAGGCAGTTCAGTTACATTTGTTGGAACTTTGTTATAAACGTATACCGTATACATTGCATACACAACACACAATGAAAATTTAAACAAGGACAACAGAGTATTATGGAACTGCTGCTGTTGTGTCTAGGAAAGTTACCAAAGGTTTGATTGTTATGTGGTTTTTAATGCCATGATACTAGCCCAACAAAATTTAAGATACAGACAAATCTGAATATAATGTGAACATTTCGAAGCTCAACTTTGTGGGTGTACCAAATAAGAGTTACAATATGAGTGTGTACGTAATTTGAGCGGAAATAGTGGTTATGATCCAGAATCTCCAATTGCCATAAGTCAAAAATTGAACAGAATAGAATGTGATGAAATTTCTAGTCGTAATTTCTCCATGATGAAATAATACAAAGAAACCAAGTCCTGCAAATGCATTCTAGATGCCATTCTAATTATTTCAGATGCCTGGCTAGAGTTCAAACGAAAGGCAGAATGGGACTGCTCCGATGAAGACCTGTCATCAAATGAGGGTAGCCTAGTATTGATAAAGTCTCCAACAAATATAGATGATGTTGTATCAGTAGAATCAACAACAGATGGAGATTCCATGTGTTCTCTAGAGTGTCTAGATGATGACGATAGAGAATACCCTGTTCCTCGCATTGGGTCATCAATATGGGGAATGTACCAAGAAAATCACACAGATGAAGAGGATAACTCCATACCTCCAGAGGAGGACGATGACTCTAAATCACCCGAAGAGGATGATGATGATGATAACGACATATCACCACAAGAAGAAGATGGTATTGGAACAAAGCGATCTCCAAGAGACACAGATGAAGAAGATGACATACCTCTTGCTTCTTTGTCGGCGGGTCTTAAACGGAAGATGAAAACGGAAATAATAGAAGATTTATTCGAAGCTCATGACAATGTTATTGGGTATACGGATACAGAAGATGAGCTGGCGCAAGACGAAAGCAATGAATGCTCTATAAATAAGGAAGAGGAAGAACAGCTTCAGCCATCAGTATGCGAAACTGTTGATGCTATAACAACTTTACTATTGTTTGTTACTTTTAAAGAGGAATTTAGTTCATATGTTAATATTGATGTCTTAAAAGAAATGAGAAGTAAGCTGCAGAAAACTGTTGAGATAAACTTCCAAAATCAGACCAAAATAACAGATTATTTCAGAAAAAATGTAAGTTCTAGCTAATCAACGAATATGAGTCGATACTTAAAATTGCCAAGCTTAGTAATTGGCAGGCATTCTGGATTGCATAGAAAGGAGAGGACCACAAAATTTATGGAGCCTGGGCTTAAAATAATTATAATTTTGAACAGCAATCCTACTTTTGTAGGATGAAAAGGTATAATTATTTAGAATTTTTAGTGCAGTTAAAAATGTTATATAGTTTATTTTTATTTTTAAGATGAACATGAAAATGCCATACTATAGTTGCTTGTTGCGTTTTTGTATTGAATTAATATAACAACCATTACTTTTTACTTTCAAAATATAGCTGCAACTAAACCTGTAGTAAAAACTTAAAATTCTGTTTCTGTTGTTACATTATTTACATTTTTTGACAAATTGTCAGCTCTAAAAATCTGATTCAAGTAGCTTAGTTAATTACCTTTGTAGAGGTATGTCACGTTGTTCAAAATTATTCTGAATAAAAGGCGATGGCATGGTTGCCAGTATAATTTTAGGGAGGAATTACTTCAATTGTCTGCTGAATGTCCACCCATATGCAATCAAGTAGTTTTCTTTGCTGTATAAGCAAGATCAGGATGTACTTATTATGTTTTATATCATGGGATATAAAACATATAAAACATAATGAAGACACTCTAATTCTAAATCTAAGTAATCACTTTGTCGGAATATGTAATCCTTTTCTTATTCCTTTTGACAGAAAGAAATGCACTGAACTTAAATTTAGACTTAGCAGTATTCTCCAGAATTAGGGTCACTGTGTCTTATTTATTTCTAATCTAAAACTGCAGCCATTCCAATGAGTTACTCACGTGCACAATAAGTGTACCTATAGAGTCTATAGGTACACTTATTGTGTTCATCTCTAGCACTAGTAGACCATCAGGTAGTTAAAGAAGTAACTTCAATACATCCTCTGCCCTTTTAGGTCGGCTTCCACTTTGGACGGGTTCCATGTTGGAAGGAATTAGTACATTCTCGTAGACAATGGACCTACATCTGGATACACTCTCTAAATCTAAATTTTACTACAGTATATCTATTTCATGCAATATGCCATAGAAAAAAAAATTAAACAAAAAATTAAAACCGTCTCCAAAAAACAGAAAAGGATAAAATAATTAAATTTTAGTAGGTACTCATCCCCTAGGAACATGGATGGGTGACCGTGGCCTTATATTGTTTTCTACTATCGTATCACTTCACTAAAAATTCATAGGAAAAAATCCGCAATTTCGCATACGTAGACGACTTAATTTTTCCAGTTGATTTAAAAACCAAACTACCCAATGGATTTTCAAAACATTTTTATGGGACCAAATGGCCTAGACCTATTCCGCAGCGAACAAAAAAAGAATCATCAATATCGGTTCACCCAGTCAAAAGTTCTGAGGTAGCAAACATAAAAAAAAAACAAACAGACGAATTGATAACCTCCTCCTTTTTTTGAAGTCGGTTACAAAAGAAATTTGTTCAGAGTTGACAACTAAATTTAAATAGATTTCAAAGAAACAATAGACAATTTTAGATGGCGTGTGCGGAGGTCGAAAATTGAACGCACGTTTCTAAAGTTAAATTTCAAGATAGCCATAGAATAGAAAGAGACACACTGAACTGAAATTTAGATTTAGCGTTTGTTTTTCAGAATAGGAATCACAAAAAAAACAGAAAGTAAACTAAAAACATAAAAAATCAAACATTGACCTCAATTCTGGAGAACACATGCTAAGTCTAAATTTAAGTTAAGTGCATTTCTTTCTCTTGAAATGAATACTTTGACATTTAGAAACGTGCGTTCAATTTTCGACCTTAGTGAACGTGATAAAATGCAGTGTTTAGGAGACACCTGCATACATGCCGCCTAAAATTGTCTATGGTTTCTTTGAAATCTATCTAAACATTGACAGCTCTAAACAAATTCTTGCTATCTTTCTCTTAGTACATATTGCGAGAAAGAGATATACTGTACTTAAATTTAGAATTAGAGTGTATCATCGGAATCAGGTCTTTACCAAATTATGGGTTTAGGTATTTGATGTATATTTATTTAGTAAAATATCTAAACTAGAAAAATTTCATGTCCTGGGGCGGGGATCGAACCCGCGACTATTCACAATCCGGGTCTCTGCTCTATCCGTCTGAGCTACCCAGGACTTGGGATAACCCTGTGTAATTCTTCTAGTCCATCTGTATTTGCGTTATAAACTAACGTCTATCCTACAATGTCCAAATATTCTATTTCATCGTATGAACGATTATTTTTACAAATACCTACCTAAGATTCAGATAAGTTGGGCATTGCTTTTCAATATTTATTAATTTTATTATTAACGTTATTCTTATTAGTAATGTTTCAAAAACATGACACATGAAAATAGGTACTTGAAAAAATATCTAAACTATAAAAAGGAGATGTTTCATATCCGGCCAGGCATATGTACCTACAGTGTTTCAAAATATCAGGAAAAATCTCATGAATCCTCAGAAATCCGGAAAAATGTAATAATTCGTTTTCATGCATAGTTTGTTTATACAAAAGTTGAAATTTTTCGTCAATTTCACCGTTATACAATATGGCAATATGGCGGGCAACATAGAAGTCAACTAAACGTCACCAAAGTGAAATAGGCGCCATTATGAATATTGGGCTGTGTTGCAGTTTTTTCTATGGAAATTCTTGTTTTGTACCACGCAACAAAGCAAATAAAAAGAAAATGGACAGTTGAACTCTTTTAAACACTGTTTTGTTTATAGTTTTACCTATTTTTCAGAATAGCGTACATACATAGACCTGGCCAGGGTTCCATACATTTTTGGAATATCCTCTTTTCATTTATTTATCCTCTTTTCATTGTGGCAATATATTTATAATTTACAAAAAGTTAAATTAAAAAAAAAACCAATAGTGTTTTAATCACATTTTAATTTCTTTGATGCCTTTAAGTTGAAACGCCTACTTTATAGTAACAATTAGAAATTAGTAGGTTATACCTAGTGTTTCGGTGGCGTAGTGGTAATCGCGTCTGGCCGGACGTGAAATCAGGAGACGCGGTTTCGATTCCCGCCTGGAGCATATATTTTGTCATTGTTTTCTTTCTATATTTATAATCGTTACAATAGAGTTTTCTTAATTTTGATTTTAACATTATTATAAATGTTTTAATAGAGTTTTGTTAGTAAGTGTACTTCCGTCCAACATGGCACCCGTCCATATCATTAGTTATAATAATTCTTTATTTGTGAATGTTGTTGCTTTATTGCTAGTTGCTTTATTATGAATTATTCCCTCTGCGTCGACTCTCTTTACGTCGAGTCTCACTACGGTGACTCTCGATACGTACGTCGCTTTCCCATTACGACGAATCTCACGACGTCGAGTACAGCTTGCAAAGCAAGACGTAGTTGAAAATAAAACTAGTTTTCGTACGTGAATTTTATTAATATAAAATAGAAAATATTTCCAAAATTATATATTTTTTATAACAAAAATATAAAACAATATGATGCGATACTCGGAAATCTGCATAATGTATTTAATTAAGCACACAAATGAAGGCCAGCTAGTTAAGTGGTCGGTACTCCTGCCTACTAACCCAGAGTTCACAAGTTCAAGTCTTGGTAAATAATTGTGTTCTTCACACAAACCAATTCTTTATTATTATGAATCTTATTTTATTAAGTGCGTTATCTGTCTGTTACATTTTAAAACCAAGAAAACCTCGGATTGTCGCAGAATACCAGTGCTTTGTTCACTCCCGCGGTGTGAACAAAATCTTTTGCACTTCTACAGCGCACACAATTAATGTAGTTTAATATGTATTGTTAATATTGTTATATCTATGCAACTTTTTGTTCAGAACAATTTTTGTGTGTGATGAAGAACTGAATATAAATCTTTTATCTATCTATCAAAGTGGAAACCATCTAATGTGGAATCGCTGTTAGATGGACAGAAGCAGTAATAATTCCACTGCTGCACCAATTATGTCTTTATCGTGATATCTTGCTTTGTAATAGGGTAGTTGACAACTTTTTTTTATTTCTTAAATAAGACATTAAGAAATATTGCAAAATAAATACATACTATGCCTTAGATCAATAGTTTCACAGATATAGTGGTATGTGTATTACTAAGAAATGTGGGTATACTGTAAAAATTATAACAAAAAGTATGTACATAATAAGTATGTTTGTATTCCTAGCTGTCATGATGATAGTTGTTTTGATTGATGTCAGCCTAATGTCATTAAAATATAAACTTCAACAATTTACCATAATATATAAGTTTGAATTGTTTTTATGGGTAACAGTAGCGTATATTTTCCGAATTTGTAAAAATAGCGCCAAATTCAAACTTAGGCAGTTACGAACAAGCTTCTGCCCGCGGATCCCATCGTGGAGAATTTTGAAAAATAAGTAGATAATCTCCAAGAAGGTCCAATCTCTTGGTGGATGAATTAAAATTTTATCTCTTTGTTATATTAGTGTAGATAAATAAAGAAATATTGGATGAAAACCTCTTTAATAGAAACAATGGCCCTAAGCCTAAATTTGAGTTCAGTGCATTTCTTTCTCTTAATATGAATACGAAAAGGATGGCTGTCATATAATTTGACATTTAAAAAGGTATGTTCAATTTTCGACCTTATTAATAAAAGTGATAAAATGCAGCATATTTTCTATGGTTTCTTTGAAATCTATCTAAATTTCTCAGCTCTAAACAAATTCTTGCTATCTTTTTCCTACTACATATTCCGAGAAAGAGATATACCGTACTTAAATTTAGATTGAAATTAACGCCCGTATTCACAAACGACACTATGAGGTCTCACAGTACCCGCGGACGCACAGGGTGCCAAATTCCTATTCATAAACAATACTTGAGTGACAATCGGCACTATGCGTTTGTCCTAATGAACACTTAGCTAAGGGAGCCTGATAGCTATATTAATCAACGCATAGTGTCGAGCTCACCAAAGAGAATGTAATCACTACGGAGTTTACGATTAAAAGCAAATAAACAATAGAAGTGAACTACGTAACACTAATCAACCAATCACAGAGCTATATTCAACGCTATGCGTCCGCATAGTAAAGATTCGTTCGAGTATTGTTTGTGAATTGAAAGGCTTGACATAGTGAACCCACTGAGAAATGCCTTACTTCGCATAGTATTGCTTCTTCACTTACATAAGTATCGTTTGTGAATACGGGTGTAAGTGTCTTTCGGATTTATGCCCAGTGTCTTTTTAAAAGTCAGACCGAATGGAACTGATTTTTTTGGAGACTTACCTATCACTGAAATTGCGATTTGGGTACTTACTTTTAGAAGTGCGTCGGTACAAAGACATTATAAATAAGTAAGTTTCATAAGTTTAGTTTAAGCGTAGTTGTAAGCAATTGAAATGTTAATTTTTTTTTGACAATAAATATTTTTATTCATATTTGTATTATTTTTCTTACAAATTTGTACATACATATGATGTGCTCGCTAGACGTTGTTATTCTGGTACACGCACTGAGCACTGGTGCCATATCATCTCTATTTAGAGTTCCGTACCCAAAGGGTAAAACAGGACCCTATTACTAAGACTCCACCACTGTCCGTTTTGCTTGTTTATAGATAATGGTACGGAACCCTTCGTGGGAGAGTCCGTCTTGCACTTGACCGGGTTTTTGTATACAGGTTGGTGATGACAAAACGTCAATTTTAATAGCAAATATATACAGGGTGTACGCTCAGGGGGGCGCTCTCGATAACGAAGGCAGATGGCAGTGCCGGTCACCCTAAACACGATTTGTTAGAAAATAATTAGAAATAGCAAAAAAAACAGCTATTCCATACAAACAAGTCGTGTGGTTACAATTAGAATGAAACAACTAATTTTAAGGTAGCAGACGCTAGGACCGTTTTCCTGTAACTCTATCGGGTAAGGCACAGTCGACCACAGGAGTAGCTTAACACTTTAGGACCATATCACACCGACTAATGCGCTTGTACCTAATAGTTGCCACCGCCATTGGTATTGTGACATGGTACTGAAGTGTTTAGCTACTTTTGTGGTCGACCGTACCTGCCCTTATTTGGCGCTCCCGTTGTATCTGTATCCACTGACAACATTGAAGTGTTTGTGTATCAATCACTTAAGCCGCAGGAAGACTCCTGGGGGTCTATGACAGTTAAAAATTCAATTGTGTCCGACCGAGACAAACACAAAACGGTTAACTGTATTCGAGAATCCAGACACTTGACATTCGAAATTAAGGGCAGGGGTGTCACTCCTTTTTTTCTTTTTTTTTTTTTATGTGAGACTCCGACTGGCATACTCACTAAAAACCATCAGTTCTTCCTCCCTCGCTGCCTAGCGACGCAACCACACGGGGAACTTGGTAGTCGTCCACGTGGCCGCTAGCAGCTGGCCTCATCAGGCCACCACAAACAATTAGAGATATGCCGGAAGAACATCGGATATCCCAACCACACGGGATGACGATGCAGACGATGGAGCAGGGGTGTCACTCCTCAGTTAAGGTAAGTACGTTCGGCCGGCGCGGCGCGCCTTTCGGGCAGGTGTATAGCATCAGGTTGCCGCTAGGCTTTTGGCTCGCTAAAGAAATAACGCGTAATTTAACATGTTAACTGTGATTTTTGCAAGCAACAATGACTTCTAACTTATGATCCGTATTTTTTTTATACTAGTTGACATAATAATAGTTTTTTTAATTGATGTCAGCCATCTAATATCATTAAAAAAAAAAAAAAAATTTAAATAAAAAAAAATATCATTTTTTTAATTTACAAAGCTGTACAAATTGAACAATATTTCATGTCTTTTAAGTTTGAATTGTTTTTATGGGTAACATTTGCATAAATTTTTCGAATTTGTGAAAAATAGCGCCATATTCAAACTTAGGCAACATCCCAATTACACTAGTTACCTTTCTCTTCAATCCGAAACAGCGAACTGTTTCACGGCTGAACTAAGAAAGGCGGTGGTACCTACCCAGACCACCCTACATACGGGTCTCCCACCTAGTATTAAAGATATTTAACACATGTGTTTTTATTAATGGAAGAATAAGGAATCGAAATGAATAAATGAGAAACTGACAACCCAGTGCTCTTGCCGGACCAACGGAATATGAACGCTCGGGTCATACGATAAGTTTCAGTTTCGCTTGCAAGCAGGCAACGATCGTAAAAGTAGGCAAAGATCCTTTATATCCGGCCAGGTATATTTACACTACCTTAAGAAATCAGAAAAAATCCCTTATCAGCGAAAATTAAAATACAAAAATATTAGTCAACTACCCTATTACTTCTTCTACGGTCTTTGTTGGTTCAACTTTTTGGTGCTATAGAAAGGCATATGAATACCATTACAGAGATAATGCGTGTAATTGTGGCGCAGGCTTCGTCACTAGCTTACGGTTGAACGCTCATCATCACCATCATCATATCAGCCGAGAGACGCCCACTGCTGGGCATAGGCCTCCCCCAAGGATCTTCAAACCGATCGGTCCTGCGCTGCCCTCATCCAACGGCTTCCCGCGACCCTTACCAGATCATCGGTCCACCTTGTGGGGGGCCTACCAACGCTGCAATCTCCCGGTACTCGGCCGCCACTCGAGGACCTTTTTGTGACCTGCCCACTGCCACTTGAGACTCGCAATTCTTTGGGCTATGTCAGCGACCTTAGTTCTGCGGATCTCATCATTTCTGATTCGATCACGCAGAGAAACACCAAGCATAGCCCTCATTGAAAGCTCACACAAAAGCAATACATACCGTTGGTAGTTTTTTTAAATAACACAGTTGGCAATCAACCATACAGCCTACATGGTAAGCGGTTACCGTAGCCTATGGATGATTAGTAAGTATTAGCCTATTAAGCGATTACTGCGACAGGGTGTTCTCGACGCAGATACGACCAAAGTGCCACGTGGATTTCGTACAGGGTGGTGCCGTCAATATGACAATAAATTGAAACATGGGCTAATTAGTTCATAGAAATAGTTTGCAACTTTCAAAAACATCTAATTCATGATATTTCTATGAAATAATACAGCCAATGTTATACAGGGTGGTGCTGTCAATGCGACAATAAATTTAAACATGGGCTATATTAGTCCATAGAAATGATTTGCCACTTTCAAAAATATAGTATTCATTTGATAATTTTATGACATTTGTATGGAATAATGCTGCCAACGTTACACTATTCCATACAAATGTCATGAAATTATCAAATGAATAAGATGTTTTTGAAAGTGGCAAAGCATTTCTATGAACTTATATGGCCCATGTTTTATCTTATTGTTTGGGGCTGGCATATCCGTGTGGATAAAAGCCCCAGAGAAAAAAAAAACGCTAGCAATACACATTTGAAATAAAACCAATTTACCAGATTTAACTCGCGTTTAGTTAGTAATGTAACAGCTAATTAAACGCGAGTTGAATCCGGTAAATTGGTTTTATTTTAACATACCTACACTGTTAAAATGACATGAATTTTTTTAATCAAGCTCAATAAAAATGTATTCTTTGTAATCAATTACAAAGAAACGACTTTGTTTAAAAAAGGATACCTACATCTTCATTGAGCTCTAAAAGTATAAATAACAATGTGAAAGTGTAGGTTAATATGTAAATGTATCATATGCAGTATATTTTTATTATTGTTATTTATTAATTAAAATATATCTAAACTAGAAAATTTCACGTCCTGAGGTGGGGATCGAACCCGCAACCTTTCGCAATCCGGGCGACTGCTCTAACCATCTGAGCTACCCAGGACTTGGGATATCCCTGTGAAATTCTAGTCTATCTGTATTTGCGTTATGAGCCAACGTCCACCCTACAACGTGGAATTTTTCTAGTTTAGATATATTTCAATTAGTAAATATTTTTTCAAACATATAGAATACATAATGTTCAAAACAAAAATTAGAATATTGTTATTTACCTTTTTTTCGAATTACCGGCAATAAAGAACCAAAATTCTCATTCGTAAATTTGCAATATAATAAATGGAAGACAGGAAAAAATTATGTTTAACTTTAATTTTGAAATCGAATTTATCACGCATCTGATTATAGAAACAAAAACTCTTATACAGGTTGGTGCCGTCAATGCGACAATAAATTTAAACATGGGCTATATTAGTCCATAGAAATGGTTTGCCACTTCCAAAAATGTCTTATTCATTTGATAATTTAATGAATAATACTGGCAACGTTACACTATTCCATACAAATGTCATGAAATTATAGCCCATGATCAAATTTATTGACGCATTGACGGCACCACCCTGTATAAATTTTGTAATAAAATTTACCTGTATTCGTAAATAAACATACTTTTGTTTAATTAATAATTTTATGAATTTTAAATATGTATGTTATTTTGATTAGATCAGAAATGAATAGTTCAGGATTAATTCCCAATCACTATCAATGGGGTTTACCATAAAAAGGGAATTAAAAGAATATAAAAATACAATACATTACATTTATTTAAAACTATTTTATAACATAAAATAACGTCTTCGAAGTGCAACTGTTCCTAATTGTTTATGTAAAATTAAATAAAAAACAAACAATGACTCCCAATTCATAGTCCGTAAATTACATTGTTTGCTAATTACTAAAGCTAATTTAGCTTCAGTTATATTTTGACGACCTCATAATCATATTAGTAATATTTTTTGGGTATCCAAATTTAAGGGGTGTTTTAGACCATCAATATCTTTTTAAGTGGACAACTCGAATATCAGCTATATTACGAAAACGGATAGTCTCGATATTATAGTTTAGTAAAGGCATTCTGTGAGATTTTTAATAATTTTGATGGTCTAAAAGACCCCCTTACACTTCGTTATTTGTTAAAAAATTAACTGCTGTATTTCAATACAACTTCCAGGTTTTAAACAATATTTTATAATATTTACAACTTATTTGCTTATTGTACATTCACAATGAATGAAGATAACATAAGATAATCATTTATTCACTGAATATGGCAAACATGTCTATCCTTTCAATAAGTATCATCTGTCAGTTATGGAAACTCACCATCTTATCTGTAACCAGTAAGGCAGTTCCCGGCTAAAATACTCAACAGAAAGCAGTTGCTCCACACCCCGACATATCACCCAGTTATTTTTAAATTGTCTATTATCATCACCAGCCAATATAGGATGGTATCGTCAATACGACAATCAATATTGAATCATGGGCTATATTAGTTCATACAAATGGTTTGCCACTTCTAAAAATGTCTTATTCATTTGATAATTTCATGACACTTGTATGAAAATAGAAATGTCATGATATGAAATTATCAAATAAATAAGATGTTTTTTATAGTAGCAAACCGTTTCTATGAACTAATATAGCCTGTTTCAATTTATTGTCGAATTGACGGCATCATCCTGTATACGTCCCACTTCTGGGCACAGGCCATCCTACATGGGAGAAGCACATGAGGAGTTTGTGCCATAATACCACCCCGCACCCAAAGCGGTTTCAATAACTGGGACCAATGGCTTAACGAAGAACGGAGGAGCAAAAGATTACGAGAGGAGGATGCTAATCTTAGTATGAAGCCGTGCCCCACCTAAAAACTGACATGTCCAAATTTAATTTAGGGCGCAATTAGATATTATTAAGACAAAGTATATTTACATACCAATACATTTTTGTTTAAAGATGCGGTTTCTAAGATATACGTAAAAGAATACTGGATTGTAATAACAATCAATACTAGCAATATTTGTCATCTGTCAAAGTGCGTTTTGTTATTTTCTTCCTAGGTAGGTAATAAACTTGTTTAATCCAATTAACTGTATTTAATTATTACTCATCTTTTTGTTATAAAATAATAATAATAATATGAAAAATATATAATAAATACATTAAAATACCTTCTATGGTTTTCAAAACACAAAGTATTTGTTTTCTTCAATAGTCTTCATTGTCAAAATATTACAATTCCGGAATGAAAGATTTTTTAAGATTTTATTTATGTTGTCGACAAAACCTTAGCTTTATATTGACTCCAACTATTTCCAAAAAATATTTCTATTTATGAGGCTTATTGGAAATATTGTTTTGTTGGACATTAATCTTGGTTGGGGCAAAAATTGTCATCGTCCTTTCCTTTGTTCCCGTTGAGTCACACCATTCTGTGTCACACTGTTACACATTGGGAAAAATATTCCCGATGAGTAACACTGTACCTCAATGCCCCTATTTTTACCCGTTGAGTGATAGTGTAACTAATCAGAACGCTGTATTCCCGTTAAGTAACACCTTCTTGGTTAAAATAATTGTTCAAATTCGTATGTAGCTGGATCATCCCCTGAAGTACCAGGCTACCATAAGTATATGAGAGGTTATTTATTGTACCCCTACGATTATTATATAGATAAAATAAGAGTATGCTAAACATCTCCTACATAGATATGGTAGCCTGGTACTTCAGGGGATGATCCAGCTACATACATACGAATTTGAACAATGATTTTACTCAAGAAGGTGTTACTTACTCATCGAGAATATTTTTCCCGATGTGTAACAGTGTGACATAAAATGGTGTGACTCAACGGGAACAAAGGCGAAATTTGAATGACCCATCTGGGATTGACCACGGCAAGTTTTGTTTACTAGAGTGCTCAAACCACTACGCCACCGAGCTCCTCGCCGCATAACTCAAAGCCATATTAATAGTGTTGTTTTAAAAGCCATATCGCTTTCAGAGGCGGTACTAAATTATGAGATCATAAACCATACAAATTTTCAAACCAATACATTTGGGCGGTCGCCCCACAGAACTGCGTTGGTACATAATAAAAATTAACCTTTCGACAAACCGATATAGAGGGGTCAATTAAATATTACAATCTCTGACTCCTCCGCGCTTCGCCGTGCACGTTAAGCCGTTGGTCCCGGTTGTTACTGCAACCGCTTTATCAGACATGGGCACTTAATAATGTAAATTTTCCAAGGAAACACCCGCCTTACCACAAAAAAAGGCACTTAAACAAAAAAAAAAGTATTCCACTTATTTACATTCTTTAAAAAGCTTTATACTATTTCTGTATTCAGGTAAACAAATTAATATTTACGCGACTATAAGAAATAGTATAATTTTTTCGATTTCATTTTGACTTCTAAAATATTTTGAAAGAGATCTAAGAATTAATTTAATAATTTATTATTATTATTATTTATTTACTTTACGTGGGTATAGCTCCATAAAAACAACTTAATCAACTCCACAGATAATAAAACGTGCCCAGTTGCAATACTTAGCACAAAAGCTTTTACTGAGCGATTTCTTAATCTATAAAGTTGCTCGGGATATTTGCCGGGGACCTGTATCTGGGGAAAATAGCGCACCTCTTTTTTATTGTTTGGAAATATAGTAAATTTAAAACTCTTGCCTATGAATAAAACTTGCCCAGATAAAGGTCGAATCTGACATAGTCTATATAAAGTTTCAAACGGCCGGTTGCGAAAGCCGCTTAACAGTAACACACGTGTTAGGACACAGATAGTAGAGTGCAAATTGAGGCGTTAACCCTCCAATCCGCATTGGGGCAGCGTGGTGGCCCAAACTCAAGCAAAAGTGTAACAATTGCACTAAGTGCGGTTTTAAGCTCAAACTGCCACGCTTGATGTGCCATCAATTGTACCGTTGCAAATGGCCACCAGCGTTAACTAGCTACTGAAGCCGCGATCTCTTTGGCGTGCCTATTCATATGACTCTTCAGCTCCATCATGGTGACGAAATTCTTACCACAAAAGTTGCAGTAATGTTTGCCAGTGCCAGTGTGTCTCTGCTCATGCATCTTCAACTCATGTTTGGACACAAACGCTCTCGGACAAAACCTGCACCTATTTTTCTTTTCGCTGCTGTGAACTTTCCGTAAGTGGGCCACGTAGTAAGCCCTCCACGTGAAGGTCTTACCACAGAACTCGCACGTGGACTCCCGCACCTTCTCCTTATGGCTCTCGACCACATGCGTGTGCCTAGTGATGTCTGAATGAAACTTTTCTGGACAGTACATGCACTTGAAGGACTTGATTTTCTTATGGACTATGCCGATGTGTTTCCTCAAATACTTGTCTAAAGTGAAATTTTTTCCGCAATCATCGCACGTGAACTTCCCAGAACTGATGTGTATTTGCACATGGTGTTTCAGTCTGGATTGAGCTAAGAAAGTGTCCCCGCAATCCGCGCACATATAATTGGCGAAATGTGCATTCATGTGCGAATCTAAGTAGGAGAAGTTAGGGAATTTCTGCTCGCATATGACGCAGTGCATAAAATCTCTTTTGAGTTTGAAAGGGATCAGTCGTTTGCGGCACTGCTCGAAGTCTAATTCGTGCACTTCTTTCATATGCTTGAATGTGTCTTCCCACTTCTTTATAGACAGGTTGCAATCAGTGCAGCGTAGTGCCTCAATGTCCATTCTCAGGATTTCATTCAAGAAATACGGCTTCAGTATATTCTCAATTTTCGTCAACCATTCAGCCTTGTGGCTTCCGGCGTGCAGCCTCAGCTCGTCCGGGTCTTCGAAGCTGTTTTTGTTGATATAGCAATGAGCACAGAAATACTTAACCCCTTTTACCTTGAAGGGCACAGCGTTGGTGAATGACAGGAATTGCTTCAGCTCCCGAATGAAGTTCTGCTGCTTTTCCTGGTTGATTTGCCTCTCGATTTCTTCAGGTGTTTCTGAAAAAATAAACTTACTATAAATGAAAACTGTTTTTCAGGATTAACCGTGACCAGTTGGCGTTTTGGATTTCGAGTTGGGTCATTAGTGAGTTCGTTTAAATCTCAACGATATAGGAGATAGTAAAAGTTTCTATGGGATTTGGGTCAGCTCATGAGCACCATTTTTCGTACAGTTATTTTTGTAAGACTCCAGTTTACTTTATTATTTTATGGATCTTGACTGATCGAAGCGGCACAAAAATATTTTATATTGCTGAAATACATCATAGTGGTCGCGATTTTGAAGAAAACAAAATGTCAATGTCATAATTCATTTTTTGTTTTTTTTTAGATTTTATGTTGAATATAGTCGTTTTATTTCTTCATACTTAGGTTTTAACAATTTCTAAAAACAACAAGAACACTTCAAGAGCACCCAGAACATTCACGGTTGCAAATATGGAATGACCATTTTAACACATTGAATGCCAAAGCCAAAATTGGAGTTTTCTACTGGTGGCTCAAAAATCTTTTCTGAATTACACTAGAACCATCGCATGATCCTAATGGCCACGCCCACTTTGTGATAGCTCAATCCTTTCTCTAGAGGCCCAAAAACAACACAACTGCGATTACGCGCTGGCCGATGCAATATTCTTCATACAAAACTGTTTGGACACTTCACACTTCGTCGCGTGAAGGGCCAATTTGAAAAGCATAGAGAACACGCGACGTCGCGTGATTGGCAATGAACGTGACTAAATAAAGAGATAAATATCAATACGACATTAAAGTCAACTTTTTAACAGTGTTATTGTGGCTACGGCCTATGCCCTTTTGGGCACTTTTATGACTTCTACGTTGCCATTTTATACAATAGTTATTTTATTTCGTTATTTTTGCAATAAAATAAAAGAGTTTTGTGTTATTTAGTAGAAATCATGTTATTCAGTATATTATTGTCTACAATCTGAAATGGTGCTTAAGAGCTGCCCTAAAAAGTTATCGTTTCCTTGCATTGCTGAGACTTAGCCGAGAGTCCAGCGGAGCGAGCTGAGCGGAAATGGGCGAAAGCGACTTCGCTGTGTCATCGCGTAAGTTGCGAGTTACGAGCGGACCGAGGTTTCGGCGCTCGTCCCCAAACCGGCTGCGCCCATTTCCCTGGCTCGCCTCACTGGGATTAATCTGAATTCTTGCTCATAGATAAGATAAGATATTATTTATTGTCATTCTGTGTACAATAGATGTTACAAAATATGGGATTGTGTCAACAGATTGCCATTTTCGGGCGTACAATATTATGCAATTGAAAATTAGATTAACATTCAGAGATTAGATTGGTGATTAGATTATTGATATAATAAAACAAAAAGATTCTATTTAAGTAGTTCTATTCAGTGTAATTACTGGGCATGGACGACATTTCATCTTAGGCCTCAGGATGACAACGCACCTTCAATATCAAGTGATTTTCTCTTGTTATTGCAGGTGTCTATAGGCGGCGGTTACCTTACCAATAGGTGAGCGGTTAGCTTCTTTGTCATATAGTTGTATAAAAAATTTAATAACCGCCGCAGGAAGGCCAGCAGATGTGAAACATCCAAATTATTTTGTTCAGGTAATAGGCATAAAAGAATAGTTTACGACAGGTCGTCATACTATTATAAATATCGCAGTAGACTGGTTAAATTAAATTGAGCGCTAAGTTTAACCAGATGGTTGAACGTCATGTCAGCTGTCTGGTTAAACTAGCCATTCAATTGGACCTCTAGGCAGGTCGTTCAAATCTAAGAGCTTTTGTGTGAATGTTTGGATCAAGGTTATTTTTTATGACCACTTATAACCGAAATTTTTATGGTTATAAGTGGTCATAAAAAATAACCTTGAACCTACCAATCACACCAAAACTCTTTAGTATGAGACGACCCGCCTAGGCATCTAATTGAGAGGACTTTCTATACGCCATGTTGATAAACGTTGACTGAGTCTAATTCAACTATCGGCCTAGACATTTAATATGCCGGCGTTTAATTAACGGGCTAAGCATCATATATATACCGCGAGCCGCATCGTGTCGCACGCGCAGTCCCCGGTGTGCTGCATCGCATGCATACCGCACTCAATGCACTCCTAGACCATCACCCCGATATTGATGTGTTTTTTGATAAATGGAGTAATGTCTCGTCAACCATCTTTCTGTGGGAGTTGTAGTAGTTTTATGAAATATAGCTAAATTTGTAAGCTTGATTTAATTATGTAATTGGGTATATACCCGTGTAATTAAATAAAAAGAAATAAATACAAAATAAATAAAATACACGATGGCGGCGACATACAACCTGTCCTGTATTTTTATAATAAAAAATATATATACTGTATTTTTATAATAATAAAAAAGTACATTCGCTGTTTGGATCTGTATGAAATTTGGCACAGAGATAGATTATAAACTGGAATAGCACATAGTCTACTCTTATCTCGGGAATATGTTCCCATAGGATAACGCAGAGGAAGTCGCGGGCGGAATTTAGTAATTTAAGCATTATAAGCACGAGCGAAATTTTCACAACGTGTTCTACTCATGAATAAGAACTACTATCACTCTGAGACCAACTGTGAAATAACGACCAATAAAAAATTGAAAATTTTAAGTGACCCTCGGCCTTATTAATCATCTATCTGACACCATGAGCCCAAACACGCTATATCTGCTGTAAGTTTTTGAAGAATCAAGTATTTTGCAGACTTTTTGATTTTTTTTATAGAACTAGATGACAAATAAGCTGACGGCCCACCTGATGGTAAGTGGTTACCGCCGCCTATAGACCCCTGCTGCAATAACAAGGAAAAATCACTTGATATTGCAGGTGCGTTGTCATCCTGGGGCATAAGATGTAATGCCGTCCATGCCCAGTAATTACACTGGCTACCCTTCCCCTTCAATCCGAAACACAGCGAACTGTTTCACGGCTGAAATAAGAAAGGAAAAAAGAAATAAATTTCAAATCAATTGGATCTGTGAAAGTTAGTAAAACCCTTTTATCATGTACAAAATAAGCTGTTAATTCTTTATTTTTGATTTTAACATTATTATAAATGTTTGAAAAATTACTAAGTAATTAAAATAGAATAAAACACAACCCCAACCCAACACTGCCCAACACTGCCCAACTTAACCGAATCGTCGGTATTTGTAAAAATACTCGTTTCGGATGTTGAAATAGAATATTTCGACATTGTAGGGTGGACGTTAGCTCATAAACGCAAATAAAAGATAGACTAGAAGAATTTCACAGGGATATCCCAAGTCCTGGGTGGCTCAGTGGTCAGAGCAGTCGCCCGGATTGCGAAAGGTCGCAGGTTCGATTCCTGCCTCAGGACGTGAAATTTTACTAGTTTTATTCTATTTTAATTACTAAGCTGTTAATTATCAAACGCCTGATCTGATCTTTATACATTACTAGCGACCCGCCCCGGCTTTGCACGGGTGCAATGCTTATTATAAACCTTCCTTAAGAATCACTCTATCTATTAAAAAAAACCGCATCAAAATCCGTTGCGTAGTTTTAGATCTAAGCATACATAGGGACAGACAGACGGCGGATAGCGACTTTGTTTTATACTATGTAGTGATAGCAAAGACCATCCTAGTCACGTCAGATTAAAAAAAAATGAATCAACATTGGTCCATTCGTTTAAGAGCTACAATGCCATAGACAGACACACAGATAGATAGACACGTCAAACTTATAACACCCCTCTTTTTTCGTCGGGGGTTAAAAATCTGACGACCCACATTTCAATAAATCACCAGCCTATATACGTCCCACTGTTGGGCACAGGCCTTCCTACATGGCAGAAACACATGAGGAGTTTGGGCCATAACACCACCACGCTGGCCCAATGCGGGTTGGTGGTTTTTTTTCACATTTTTTCACATTTCAATACTAAATACAAAATGTATGAAACAGTTGATTTTTACGCGATTCCGGAGTTGGTCTCATAGTGTTGTTTATATTCCTGGTGAAACACATTGTGAAAATTTCGCTCATCCTTAATATTTTAAGCATCATTAACCCTCCGGAGGGCTACGACAATTAAAAATCAATTGTGTCTGAAATCTGGTGCTTAACGGGCTAAAAAGTAACAATTACAAATAAAGAAAGAAAACTATGAAAAACCACATGCTCCAGGCGGGGATCGAACCCGCGTCTCCTGATTTCCGGGCAGACGCGATTACCACTAAGCGACCGGAGAACTACGTATAACCTACTAATTTCTTCACCGCTTTCTTTCCTTTTCAAAGGTTTTTTTGTCCTTCTTTCTTTCGCAGTGCTCTATTGGCGTAGTCGCGTCTGCCCGGAAATCAGGAGACGCGGGTTCGATTCCCGCCTGGAGTATACAGGTGCCATCAATGCGACAATAAATTTAGACATGGGCTATATTAGTCCATAGAAATGGTTTGCCACTTTCAAAAATATCGTATTCATTTGATAATTTCATGACATTTGTATGGAATAGTGTAACGTTGGCAGCATTATTTCATACAAATGTCATGAAATTATCAAACGAATACGATATTTTTGAAAGATGGACTAATATAGCCCATGTTTAAATTTATTGTCGCATTGACGGCACCGCCCTGTATATTTTTTCATCGTTTTCTTTCTTTATATTTGAAAATGTTACAGTAAAGTAGGCGTTTAAACGCATCAAAAAAATTATAATGGGATTAAAAAGTAGTTATGTATAAATGAATAACAAGACATTGTTATAAAATCAGTGCGTGTATTCCTACTATGTTACCAATTAGACACTTAGGACCTAATCTGTGTTACTCGCAATAATTCTAAGTTTAAGCGTAAGTACAGTGCCCCCACTTATTTGTCATATAACGATGGCGCCGCTATCGAAAAAGTTGCCACAATAAAAAATACAAAATTATTTTTTTAAGTAACCCCCGGCGTCATTAATCGTCTATTTAATACTATCTCGTTTAGACTTTTTATAAGAGGCTAAACACGCTATATCTGCGGTAAGTTTCTGAAGAATTAGGCATTTCGCAGACTTTTTAATGGTGAAAGATCAGCTCAAGGAAACTATGTCACCTAATTTCAAATCAAACAGATCTGTGTGAAAGTTAGTAAAACCCTATTATCATGTAGAAAATGAGCTGATAGTCATCAAACGCCTGAACTAATCTTCATAAATTATAGCTAAGAACCATCTTAGTCACATCAGCTTTCAAACAAAAAAAAACCGAATCAAAATCGGTCGATTCGTTTAGACGCTACGATGCCACAAAGACACACAGATAGACAGACAGACACGTCAAACTTATAACACCGCTCTTTTTTCGTCGGGGGTTAAAAATAAACAACTTCGGCACTCTTTAATATTCGTAACTGCATGACAACAAATCGTCGGTGGGCGTGCAAGAGCGCGTAAGAGCAGTTCGCAACACCGCGTATGTGCTTTTTGATTATTTCACAGGATGGAAGAAAAAAGATAATATTATTATCTTGGATATTTCTACAGATTTCTTTGACTAAACTTGTTTGGGGTTTCTCTGGGTGTTGTTTAATGAGAATCTAGCATAAGCGAATCAGCGCTAAGAACCTGCTGGCGCGATATTTTAGTTTTGCGACTTTTGTAAATACGTGGTTCTACAGATAAGTTGGTGGCATTGTACGTTTCGCTCAGTATGAATACAGAAAGGACAGCAGTCAACCTGACATTTAAACTGTATACAATTTTCGACCTTAAAGCTGTGTGTACTCGACAGAATCCCGAAAACTCGGCCACATGATGGTTTGTGATCCTCGTCCATTCTGAAGTCGGATAACAAATAAATAAATAAAAAATAAAATAAATAAAAACACGATCACTGTGAGTAAAGCTGGATACATAGCACTGGATAAAAATTCCAGAAGACTAATTATGTTGAGCTGTTCGTTGGGATCTATGGTCTGGATAACATACTGGCAGATAAGGTATTCCACTCCTTGTGTGGAATTCTTCCAGTATGTTTCCCCAACAGCGATTTGGGCTCAAGGCTATATCCAATACACACCTTCTATGCAAACATGCTCCAGGTCAGCTGCTTTCTAAATCAACGCCAGGTAAGATTGTAGGCAAAAGCTAGCCTTTACGTCAGACTTCAGAAGGAAAGAGGATCATTCGTGAACGTTTGGATTTCGTTTCGTTCCTTACTGAACACCTAATATTAATGATCGTTAAACGGGTGTACTTTAATTTTTCTACTTACATTACGACATCACAGAATTAATTAAAATGAGATAATAAAATAACAATAACATAGACATTTGAAAATTTAACAACTTATAATTATTAATATTTATTGCACAGATTAAGCCGGATAGCTTGTAGATAGATAAAAGAATAATTCGACATCATAGGTACTAAAAATTATAAAAATCTCATATTTTCGCCATTTTAGTGAACAACATTTTAACTTGCAGTCAACATCGCTTTACTGGACCGTCTAAAATATTATTCTAAAACATTAGTTAATAGACAATCTTTACCGTGCCATGAAGTAGTCAAGTTAAATTAAAATAAAAACAAACATAAAATAACAAGAACATTCACTTCAAATAATAAACAACAAAATAATATTCTTCTAAATAAAATGTTTGGCTCTGTATCACATTTGTTTTTTTCAATGGGTATTTTTAATTTAAATTATAAAACAACTTTAATAATTTTTAAAACTGAAATCACCATTTCATTGTTTTATATGGCAAACCTTTTATCTAACAAGTGCCAAATGATAAAATTGCAACTTAATAACTTTTAGTTTAAAGGAGATATTTCATATCCGGCCAAGTGTATGTACGTACACTAGCTCAAAAAATCGGGAAATATCTGCTGAATCAGGGAATAGTAATAATATTTATATAAATAAATAATTAGATATGTATAGATGGTTTGGTAGGTGGGTGCCTCGAACGCATTTTTCATCGGTAGGATTTTTTCCCTAATCGCATTTTGCCACGATCGTGTTTTGTCACGTGTGTATAATCGATTTTAACCTTAGTCTCCCATTTCATTACAGAAATGTCATTTCATGACAGAAAGACAAACATTATGACATTGTTAGTTGATATTATTTTATGTGTTAGACATAAGGGGTTTTTGACGATTCGAAAGTGCTTCTTGGGGGGCCTAATTGAATAAAGATATTTTCATTTTTATAATGTCAGTTTATCTAGCCGCATTTAGTCATTAACGCACATTCAAGAGAATAATGCCCGTATTCACAAACGACACTATGAGGTCTCACAGTGCCCGCGGACGCACAGGGTCCCAAATCCCTATTCATAAACAATACTTGAGTGACAATCGGCACTATGCGTTTGTCATAATGAACACTTAGCTAAGGGAGCCTGATAGCTATATTAATCAACGCATAGTGTCGAGCTCACCAAAGAGAATGTAATCACTACGGAGTTTACGATAAAAAGCAAATAAACCATAAAATTGAAATGTCAGTCAATGAAGTGAACTACGTAACACTACTCAACAGAGCTATATTCAACGCTATGCGTCCGCATAGTAAAGATTCGTTTGAGTATTGTTTGTGAATTGAAAGGCTTGACATAGTGAACCCACTGAGAAATGCCTTACTTCGCATAGTATTGCTTCTTCACTTACATAAGTATCGTTTGTGAATAAGGGCGTAAGTGTGTCAATGTGTTTGGGCTCTTTGTCTGTATCTGTTGGTGACTGTAGGTTAAAATGACGAAAACAATATAAAATGTTCATCACATTTTAGTGTTTGTGATGCGTTTAAACGCCTACTTTATTGTAACTATTACAAATAAAGAAAGAACATGATGAAAAAATATATGCTCCAGCCGGGATTCGGACCCGCGTCTCCCGATTACCGTCCAGACGCGATTTCCGCTACGCCACCGGAGATGTAGGTACAACCTACGAATTTCTTCACCGCTTTCTTTCCTTTTCCAACGTTTTAATAGCAACGTTTTTCTCACCTCTCATTGAAGTTAACACTTCTAATGATCCGAAAGAAAATTTTTACATATATTTTTAAACTTCCAGTTAAGGTGAGAAAGCTATTTTAATCACATTTTCGAACGGGTTCAAATCCCGTCTGGAGCATATTTTTTCATAATTTTCTTTCTTTACTTGTAATTGTTAAAATGTTCATTTTTATGAAAAGTTACTTTAATAGGTGATAAACGTAAAGAGAAAAACAAATTGAAATCATTCAATTTACAGTAGGGAAAAGCACAAAACTATTGAAAAAACACGATCGGGGCAAAATGCGATTATGGCAAAATCCTACCGATGAAAAATGCGTTCGAGGTACCCATCTACCAAATCCTATAGATTACTCGTTTTAAGTTCAAAATTTTTCGTTAATTTCACTATTATTCAATATTGCAATATGGCGGCCGACATAAAAGTAAAGTAAACGTCACCAAAGTGACGTAAGCGCCATGATGAATATTTGTCTATGTTGCAGTTTTTTGTATAAAAATTCTTGTTCTAAAGACGAAACAAAGCAAATGAAAAGGGCTTTTAAAAACTATTCTGCATCTTTTTGACGAAATTTTTAATATAGTGTACCTGGCCGGGTCTCCCATGCATTAGGCACATTTCCGTTTCATGTCACATCTATGGTAGGATGAGTTGGTTTTAACGATGACGCGCCGTCTTATTGTTGTATGGACCTTATGATGGCGGCAGCTCCATTTACAATACAAACGTGTCACACACACCATGCACCAACATATGACTCTTCCATACATCCTTATCCCCAAAATTTTCCATACAGACGTTGCATTTGAATCTGTTCTCAACGTTGTGACGTTTCATATGTTTTTTCATAGAATTTTTGTCCACAAATCGTTTGCTGCAAAGCATGCAAAGATAATCTCTGCTCAGAGAATGTTTTTCCAAATGCCTCAACAACAAAGGCTTTTTAAAAAAGGCCAAATCGCATTTCGGGCACCGAAAAGGTTTTAATACCAAATGGAACCTCCTCGAGTGAGTGCTCAGAGATTTTTGGTTGTCAAACTCTTCGTGACATGTGATGCATTTATAAAGTGTTCTTGGACCACCGTGTATCGAACGCTCGTGATCCAATTTCTTTGCAACATTCACGAACTTCTCATTGCAATAACTGCATTTTTGGGTCTTGTTCCCGTTTATATGGACCACCCTCTCGTGGTCACGTCGCCGCATCTTGTTATCGAAAGCTTTCGGACAGTAACTACAGTAATATACCCCTGTTTTATGTCTTTCTTTGTGCATCTTATATCTTTGCTTATTTATAAACGGCGTCCCACAAACTTCGCATTCAAAATTCCGGTAATGCTCACTCATATGCTCAGCTAACAGCTTAAAGTAGTTAAAGACGTTGGCACAAATCACGCATTTCATTTCTTTGCTATCAAATTTGTAAGGCACCATTTGGTTAGTAACATTCGTGTGTATGTAGAGCTCGTGCACATTTTTCAAATGGACCATCAGATCCTCGAGTAAATCCATTGCTTCATCGCAGAGTCTACATTTCAAATCCGTGATATCTAACTTTATACTGAAACCGAATGCCACTTTAATATCTGCAGCTTTCGACACATCTTTATGCAATTCCATTGTATGATCCTTCAAATCTTTCGGTTCAGAATACTGCTTCCCGCAAAAAAAGCATGAATAGAAGATACCTGTCTGACTCTTAAATGGGGTAGCGTTAGAATTTTCTAGAATAGTTCTCACGTTCTCTCTGTGTTTCCTCACTTCGGGTATTCGTCTGCTTCTCCGCGGTAGTATTCCCTCAGTTACAAGGTCTATCCAGTCATCTAGAAGAAGGCAATAGTCTACTGTAGGGATCAGTTTGTTTCTAATTGTCTCCTACATTACTGGATCTATTCTTAATGAAGCGCGACCTGTCCTGTCCATCTAGTGGGAGGCCGTCCTACTTTGCGCTTTCCGGTACGTGGTCACCATTCTAGAACTTTAACGCCCCACCGGCCGTCCGTTCTGCGTGCTATGTGCCCTGCCCATTGCCACTTCAGTTTGCTAATCCTATGAGCTATGTCAGTGACTTTGGTTCTCTTACGGATATCCTCATTTCTGATTCTATCTCGCAGATAAACACCTAACATAGCTTAACATGGTGCCAATTTGCACATAATTAATGGTACCAGCCTATGTCGACTGTCGACAGTAGTCTTGACGCATTTTTGACTTCGATGTCCGACTTTGTGATTGGGTCTGCGTCGCTCGCCGCTGACTTCGTGAGCGCGGCCGTAACCCGTCAAGCATCAGATTCCAGACACAATTGATTTTCATTTGTCATAGACCTCCAGAGGTATAATGCTGCTTGACAGATTAATATTTACTAACTAAACTAGTAGTAGTTCCTAGCTAGACCTACAATTCTGAAAGCCTCTAAGCTCACAAATGGAGACAATCTGACAAAAGGAAGACCCTGTAAATTACATCTAGTCCATTTGTACCTGCGTCAGAAGCTAAACTAGGTATGTCAAATAAAGTTAACTAGGTATGTCAAGTAAGTTAAATTGGTTTTATTTCAAATGTGTAGTGCTCGCGAAAATGTAAGACAATACTAGGTATGTCATTCAATGTGGAAATATTTCAACCCCCGTCTGCTTTTTTTTCTATTTTAAATCTCTCTCTCTCTAATACTAGGTGGTAGACCCATATGTAGGGTCGCCTGGGTAGGTACCACCGCCTTTCTTATTTTAGCCGTGAAACAGTTCGCTGTGTTTCGAATTGAAGGGAAAGGTAGCCAGTGTAATTACTGGGCATGGACGGCATTTCATCTTAGGCCTCAGGATGACAATGCACCTGCAATACCAAGTGATTTTTTCCTTGTTATTGCAGGTGTCTTTATTCTATAGGCGGTGGTTACCGTTAGGTCCTGCAATAACAAGGAAAAGCACTTGTTTTCCTTGTTATTGCAGGCACGCTTACCACCAGGTGGGCCGTCAGCTTGTTTGTCATCTAGTTGTATAAAAAAAAATACTATGCTGAGCTCACAAGCGGCATTGAAACCTTAAGGCCTAAGGAGCGATTTTGACTCCTTGTGTGTGTTCTACCATTTGTATAACGGGGTGTGTTCTAATTAATTATTCGACATGATACCCACGGTCTCTTTCTATGATCGCACCGCACGCCACCGGCAGGGAGTTCATCCTCACAAATTGGAACCAACGTGGTCGCGTACTGTACGGTTTCAGCGAAACTTTCTCCCGCATCCGATCTGGTTGTGGAATGAGCTCACTGCAGAGGTTTTCTCGAATGACTACAGCATGGGGTTCCTCAAAGGTGAAAAGGTTTTTACAGGGTCAGGGATACCCCTGGTGTTGGAAGCGTCCATAGGCTACGGTAACCGCTTACCATCAGGTGGGTCGGATGCTTGATTGCCACCTTAGTGGTATAAAAAAAAACTAGTCTGTGTTTAGTTTTAGGCTGAGAAAGATAGGGATAGATATATGACTGACTCAGCGGGAGGAAAAAAGACAAAAAGCGATCGCGCGACACAAATAACTAATAATTATTGCATCAAAAAACCTCTACACAATTTTGAATATTAATGATATCTACTGTTTAAAGTAATTTTCTATTGAATACAATTTATCGTTTAAGGTCTATTCACACATATCAGTGAAGCCACAGTTCCGACACAGTACCGGCACAGTTCCGTATCAGTGCTTCAGTGTTGCGTCAGTGATTCAATTCACACATGTCAGTGCCTGCTCAGTCACGGAGCTTCAGTGAAAACGTGTCCGTCGTCAATCGTGATTGTATTTCGTATCCATATACTTTGCATGAGATAAATCATATAAAACTCTATTTTCACGAACCAATTCTATTAATCGCTCGTCCTCCATTTTGTTTTTGTTGATGCCGGCGTCCGTGATCTGTCCGTCCGGCAAAAAATATCGTTGTCGACGATCCCTTCCGTGCTTGCCGGTGCCAGCACGGACACTGAGAGCACTGTGCCGTCACTGACACGGACAAGTGGAGATACGTTCATAGATAATGTATGAAATAATATTTCGCACTGATACGGAACTGTGCCGGTACTGTGCCGGAACTGTGGCTTCACTGACATGTGTGAATAGACCTTTAACAATAATCTTGAGTTTTCTTATTTTTAAGGTCTTTTCGGAATTCAAATGTATCGGGGCAAAATACTTTTATCATGTTTTCGTTCTACTTGTGTCTATATAAATATGTAGGTATATGAAGTAATGTATATCTGATTTTCAGATCCGTAAGATCAATCAGCGACTCAGCAGCTATGATATGACACATAAAAAATTAAAACCGACTTAAAAAACTAACTTCCTTTTTTCAGTTTTTTTTGAAAGACTTTTCAGTTTTTTTAAGTGGGTTTTAATTTTTGTTCAAAAAAATTTTTCACAATTTTTTTGTGATTACTTTCTAAGGTCAAAGCTAGATGGGTGACCTTCAGCTTATACATATTGTTTCCTACTATCGTATCGTTTCACTAAAAAGTCATAGGAAAGCAGAAATCGGCAATTTCGCATACATAGACGACTTACTCATTCCAGTTATTTCAATTTAAAAACCAAACTACCCAAACGATTTAAAAAAAATAATGGGTCCAAATGGCAACTATTCCGCATCGAGCAAAAAAATAATCACGTAAATCAGATCAGAAATCTCGACGTAATCGGTGTACATACATAGGAAAAAAAACCATCCCAACCGAATTGAGAACCTCTTCGTTTTGAAGTCGGGTAAAAGAAAAAACGATTCAATGGGCCTAATTCTGAAGACACACTCTAAGTGTAAATTTAAGTTCAGTATATCTCTTTCTGGCAATATGTAATTGCAAAAATATAGCAAGAATTCGTTTACAGCTGTCAATTAAATTTAGACAGATTTCAAAGGAACCATAGACAATTTTAGACGGCATGTACGGAGGTGGCTTCTAAACACTGCATTTTATCACGTTCAATAAGGTTGAAAATTGAACGCACGTTTCTAAATGTCAAATCTTAGGACAGCCATCTTTTTCGTATTCACTTAAATTTATACTTAGCATGTGTTCTCCAGAATTAGGGCCAATGTCGCCTTAAAAACCTCATTCGTTCAAAAGACACTTACCTGGCTCTTTTTTCGCGGTCTTGCCTAGCAGCTTAGATGACACCGTCTTCCGTGGTATTCCGAAGAACTTGCACGCCTCCGTCACAGTCATCTGGTTTTCTCTGATCAGATCCAGACAAGATTTCATGTCTTCCTCCGTGTAGTTCTTGTATATTCGCGTTAGTTCCGTCCGTTTCTTTTTGCGAGGCCATTTGGGTTTTCTCTTCGCTGGCTCCGAGTTGGAATCCGATTGGGCTATGTCCGTTGAGTTGGAGTGGCTGGTTTCTGAAAACGGACGTTGATTTGAAAATAATGACCAATGGGAAATCCTGATTAACGTTTTACATGATGGTAGGTGGCAGGCGGGTCATTCAACTATAGTCCCCCAAATTAGAATTTTATTCTTGGTTGTAAATCGTTTATCGGTTAACTAATATGTTAATTTTATATGCTACTAATTTCAGTATATTGAGTAACATATAGACAGCATAGTTTTTGGGATATTAAATTGTTATATAATTACTATTGTGTAACGCCAGTGACAATTTGTTAATTAAATATATAATAAAAAATAATCAATCACCAAAAAATAGTCTAAATGAATAAAATAAAAAAATATGACAAAATGGGTGCCTCATGATTTGATTGATCTGCAGAAAGAAACGCGTGTTGAAAATTGTGTTGCCTAGTTGAATCGATACAGAAATGAAGAAATATTGGATCGAATTGTGACATGTGATGAAAAATGGATTCTTTACGATAAGCGAAAAATGCAATGGCTGACCCCAGGTCAAACGCCGCAACAGTGTCCTAAAGCAAAACTTACTAATAAAAAGGTAATGGTAACTGTTTGGTGGTCTCAGCATGGTGTTATTCACTATAGCTTTCTCTGATCTGGTCAAGCAATAACGGCAGATGTCTACTGTACCGAACTCCGAACAATGATAGCAAAACTTGCAATGAAACAGCTCCGACTCATGAATCGATCTTCAAAGTTATTGCTTCATGATAACGCGAGACCTCATACAGCACGAGAAACCGTTTTAACTCAACAGGAACTGCAATTAGAAACTATTCGTCACCCTCCGTATTCGCCTTTGTTCCAACGGACTACCATTTTATTCGTGATTTGGACAATTTTCTACGAAATAAAATGTTTTCTGCCCAGTAGGCAGTACAAAATGCTTTCACCGAGTTTGTAGAATCTAGATCACCAGAGTTCTATCGCAAAGGCATAAATGACCTTCCTATTAGATGGCAGCAATGTATAGATAATAATGGTAGATATTTTTATTAAATAAATATGTTAAATTAAAAAAAAACGAATTTCAATTTTTCAGTACAAATCAGCAATTTCATACTTTAACCCTTGAAATTATAATAACATACTTATATTATAAATCTTAAATGTTATCAAGGATGATAGAAGTAAAGGATTGCCAATGTCTAATGTCGCGTAAATTAGTACCTAAATATCGACGAGATGTCGCTAGCAGTATCAAATCATAAAAATACACATTCCGTCAATACTTTGCGTAATAGCAGACTCCTAGATGGCGTCACTACAACTTAAATTTATTTATGAAACTTACTTAATCTTGCCAATAGATGGACCTATTTTATAATTTAACAACATAGACCAAATATCATCCTTGTTATTCTTAGATTATTATTATCATCAAAGTAGTAATGAGGTAATAGTATAAATTAACGTAGCAATTTTTATTCTAATGATTTATTCTCGTTGTTTGTTTTTATTTTTTAAGTGTAGGTATATTACTTACATAAAATTTTAAACATAAATTAAAACTTCGACTTCAAAAAACTCAAAAGATTAAAAAGAATTAAATTTATAATAGAAACATATTTTTGGAGTCGGTGCTTCACTTTCTATTGTTTTTGGAGACAACTTAGCACCAACTCCAATAAATATGATTCTAGGGGATGATTACCTACTTAAATTTAATTATTTTAACCTTTTCAGTTTTTTGTAGTGGATTTTAATTTTTGTTGAAATTTTTTTTTTCACAATTTATTTTTAGTGATAGATAACTTTGTAAGGTCGAAGCTGGGTTACCGTCAACTTAAATTGTTTCCTACTATCGTATCGTTTCACTAAAAACTCATAGGAAATTGATTGCACACGGGCGCTAAATGAGCCGGCTCTGGGTTGATCTCCTATATTGCATAGTTGTGTACTTTTTTTAACTATTGCATATCTAGACTTAGTACCACCGCAATATGTAACAAAATTTTGTGGAATAAATTATTTGTATTTGTAAGTTTCTAACTGACATTTCAGTAATGAAGACTAAGAAAATGGTAGAACTTTCAGGTTCATTTCCCAAAAGTGGGACGAGTAATGTTCGGGTGCATTAGAAACCCGTGTTTTTTACGACGGCGACTTAACTAGTCACTAAGCGACATCGCTTAGTGACTAGTTAAGTCGCCACGCGTCATTTCATTATGTAATGCGGAAGAAATCACTGCTATCGCTCATTTCGAATGTTCGTGTTCATCACGGGGCACAAGTTTTATTTAGGCTGTGTGTTGTTACATCCGCCCAGACAAAAAAGATCAACCTGGCCTTCGTTTTGAAGAACTCTTCAAGAGCGCAGCCGGTATTTTATTAATCCAGGTGGCTTAGTGTCAACCAGGCAGAGTATTTGCGTCTAAGTCAAAATTGGCATTCTGGCCGAGCCGTCTCAAGATGTTGGTGGAAGGCATTTAGTCCGGTACCTACCGCTAGGTTTTGAGGTTCCAAAAATATTAAAGTTTCTGATTTTTTTTCCATACAATTAGTAGGTAAGGTAAACGTCCTAATACTCGTCGGATTTTGAACTTGGCTGACTTTGACGACTTGTCACACAAACATCATTGATCCTGTACCTCACACACCTGTACCTTACACGATGAGGTACAGGATTTAATACTCTATTAGGCATAATGATTCGTTTCATTAAGGTGAATAGCTAGCAGCTCCTAATACGACGAGCGTCACAGATGCTGAAGAATGGACGGAAGTAAAAAGTAGAAAGGGGGGTAAGGGTAAGCTTGGCGCAGCATCAATACTGGCTCCTGCAACGATTGCCAGTAGAGGAACGTCCAAAGCCAACGAGGTAACAGCAGACGCAGCCCCCGAAAATAGGCAGAGGAGGAGGAATACTAGGCTTAGAGCTCCGCGGTCAGCGGCTGTCATAGTGACTATTGAGCAGGAGAAAAAGGTAACTGGTATGATGGTGGTGAAAAGGTGACTGGTACGTCATATCAAAAGCGCGTTCGTCTGTAAACATTGAAGAGCTGCCCTGTTTACTACACAGGGCACTTGAATATGTGCTACAAACAATATACAATTAAATGAATATTACTCTAACTGAAACATTCGCTACTTGAAAGTTGGCCTTTTGAAAAGTGTCATTATAAAAGGCAGACCAAACGTACAGTTGGCAACTGTTAGGTTGGAAAATAAAACAAAATTATGTGATAAGTTGGAAAATGATTATTTGGCGAAATAAAATTCTGCGAAGCGTTAGTTGGCAAGTGATAATCTGCCAACAATTTTCTGCGAAAAGGCAGAGAACCAAAATCCAGGGACTTGAGGATAACGCGGCTGGCGCAGATAAATTTGCGGAAAAGCTACGCGCCGCCCTCGGAGAAGGGGTACGGGTGACTCGGCCCATTAAAACAGCAGAGTTTCGTCTCACGGGGCTTGACGGCTCGGTTACCGCGGACGATATCAAAGTCGCTGTGGAACGTACGAGAGGTTGCTCGCAAGATCTGGTCACGGTAGGAAACATATACCGCGGACCTACAGGCCAGGGCATCGGGATTGCGTGGGTAACTTGTCACATTCCCGCGGCGCAAAAGATATCCGAGGCCAAACGCGTCCTGGTAGGCTGGAGCTCTGCTCAAGTGCGCATGCTGGAGCCTCGGAGGATGAAATGCTTCCGCTGCCTGAAGACTGGGCACTCCATGTATATGTGCTCGGCTGCAGTCGACCGCAGCAATCTGTGTTTCCGGTGTGCTCAACCGGGACATAGGGCGGCGACTTACACTGGCCAATCACACTGCCCTCTCTGTGAATAGGCGAAGTTACCAGCTTATCACGTGGCTGACAGGTAAGTCATGCTTTGCCCCTAAGAAGCACCGGAGATCCGCCACACGACATCGGGCGGGTAACGTAGCAGAGCGGGCCAATTCCCGGGGAGAGGCTATGGCAACAGAATAAACTTTAATGGCCCTAAGTCGTCATATAAGTTTCCTTCAGGGTGATCTCAATCATTCCACAGGGGCTCAAAACATCTACTGTCAGCCCCTGAGGGAGTAGTCAATTGACGTGGCCGTCATAGCTGAGCCTTATTTTATTCATGACAGCCCCTACTGGGCCTCGGACCGACTGCAAACGGTAGTTGTTGTGGGTGCTACCGGCGCAGGACGGCAACCACTTATTGCCTTGCAGAGGGGTGACGGCTTCGTTGCGACACTGTGGGAATGTATTGCCATCGTCGGAGTCTATTTCTCCCCCAATAAAACGTTTGCCCAATTCGAAGATTATATGAACGAAGTCATGGTAGCGGTGCGTCTGGCGCAATCGACGCGATTGCATTCTGGTCATGGGGGGCCTCAACGCAAAAGCCACTGCGTGGGGCTCCCCCTCCACTGACGTAAGAGGAGACCTGGTCGTCGAGTGGGCAGCAAGCCTCGGACATGTACTCCTAAACAGGGGCACTCAGCACACTTGTGTCAGGAGGCGGGGAGCGTCGGTTGTAGATGTATCATTCGCGTCCTCCGCCGTTGCTGACTTGGTCTCCAACTGGAGGGTACTCGTGGAGGAGGAGACACTCTCTGATCATTTATACATCAGATTTGATATCTCCCGTCCGCGACAGCAGGTTATGAGGAACCCCTCAGGCAGAACACAGCCCTTTCCTAGATGGACGCTCACTAGACTCGACCGGGACTTGGCTGTAGAACTAGCGCTTGTTGAGGGATGGAATCTTCATTTGGCGTGATCGGGGGTTGATGATGATGCCGATCAGTTCGCAGTGACCATGTCGCGCATCTGCGATGTGGCTATGCCTAGGTCCTGTTATCGTACCCCTAAGCGAGAGGTTTACAGGTGGAGCACTGCAATCGCCGAGCTTCGTCAAATCTGCATAAGGAAGCGTAGGGCTCTCACCCACTATCGTCGCAGGAGACGCCGGGTAGAGGCGGAGGAGGACATTCTATACGAGGCCCTGGGGAACGCTCGTAAGGACCTGCAAGTGGCAATAGCTGGTGCCAAGGTCGCAGCTCGGGCTAAAATGTTGGAGAATCTAAATAGGGACCCCTGGGGTAGGCCCTATCGTGCAGTGCGTGATAAGTTCGTAAAGGGCCTCCCAGTAGTGGAATAGATCTCTATTTACTACGAGAGACAGTAGACCAGCCGTTTCCTGAGTGCGGGGAGTTCCCCGCTCCGACGATGGCGTCTGACCAAGCGACGCGCGAACCTGATTCGCTGCCTCCGCCGCCAATCACAAACGGGGAGTTTGAGACAGTCGTCACGAGGCTCCGAGCCAAGAACACAGCCCCGGGGCCTGACGGAGTGCCTGGCTGAGTTCTGGCACTTGCTCTTGGGTCCCTGGGGGATCGTCTCCGGGGCATTTACGATCGCTGCTTCGAGTCTGGTGAGTTTCCACGAAGGTAGAAGATGCGACGCCTGGTGTTGCTCCAGAAGCCCGGAAAACCAGCGCACAGTCCTTCTGCCTATAGGCCGATTGTGCTGCTGGACGAAGCCGGAAAGCTTCTGGAGCGAATTGTTGCAGGCAGGCTGGTTAAGCATCTCAGCCGGGTGGGTCCTGATCTTGTGGAGTGGCAGTTCGGTTTTAGGGAAAATTGCTACTAGGGGCAGGGTGTTTCTTGCAGTTTCGCTGGACATTGGGAACGCATTTAACACCCTACCGTTCAGCTGCATTGAGGAAGTCCTGCGAATTCACTGTGTGCCCGGGTACTTGCGAAGACTCATGAGCTCGTACCTGCGCGGCCGTAAAGTCATGTGCTTTGACCGTTATGGGCAGCTGCTGAATCGGTCTATGGCGTGCGGTGTCCCACAGGGTTCGGTCTTAGGGCCGACCCTATGGAACATTGGGTACGACTGGGCGTTGAGGGGGGCCTTGCTTAGAGGGTTAAGTGTCGTCTGCTACGCGGATGACACTCTGCTCCTGGCCCGAGCCAGAAACTTCGACGAGGCGGCGGGACTAGCTGAAGAGGGAGCTGGTTTACTCATTGACCGAATTGAGCAACTCGGTCTAAGGTGTGCGGTGGAGAAAACGGAGGCCCTTGTTTTTCATGGCCCCCGCCGGGGCCCGCCTCGGGGTGCACACGTGATGGTGCATGGAGAGCGCATCACGATTACTAAGCACATGCGCTATCTGGGGCTTGTGCTGGATTCTACCTATTCTTTTAGCGAGCATTTTCGTCTCTTATGCTGGTCTATATCTCGTCTATATACGACTGCCGGGGCCCTCGGGAGGCTCCTTCCAAATTGTGGCGTTTGGCTACGCAAGCTGGAAGTTCCAATTTATGGCCACTGGACTACCGAGGGAATCAGGCCATGCTTGGCAAAGTCCGTGCGGTGACGGATTAAGAATACAATTCACCGCCCCATTTCTTCCCGTGGGTGTCGTAAGAGGCGACTAAGGGATTACCGAGCTACCAACTGCTCGACTGGTGGTAGGGTCTGAACACCCGTCTGGTTAGTGACCACCGTACGCATGGCGTAAAACCCGCCAAGTGACCACTTGTGGTCGCGTTCCGGGATCAGTCAGCGTACAACCAGAGCTTGGGGAGACGTTGTGGCGATGGATGCGGTCGGTGACGGCTTCCGTCTAACCAGAGCCAGGTGGACTGCATTGACCCGCCGACCAGGGAGACCCGAAGAAACGGCTGTTCCGCTGGCCGCCCGTGGTACAGTACAGGGGCCCAAGCGAACCTAACCAGTTCGTGAGGCTGCCCTATCATGCCACGCATAATCTTGGGGTGGTCCGTCGTGCCGGTTGGTGACCGGGTGGTGGGGTCCCGGCGGCCATTCCCGGGGGGGTTCGGGGGCCCTTCCGTTCGGCGGGTCAGCGCTTCTCTACTGTCGGCTATTACCTGGGGAAACAGGCCTCACGCTTTGACCGTATATATCGCGGCAACGTCCCCCCAATTCACGCCTCTCCTCCTTCTATATTAACTATGGCAGCGCTCAAAAACAGTTCCGGTCGTTCAGCGGTGCACACCCCCACTACAACCACGCTGTTTGAGGTCGGGCTCACTAACATCCGTGGGCTCCATGCTAACCTCAATGCCGTCCACCAACATCTCGAGACGGCTCGACCCGAAATGCTGTTTTTGACGGAGACGCAAATACTCCGCCTGGCAGACACTAGCTACTTGGATTACCCCGGCTACGCTCTTGAAGAGTCTTTCAAAGCGAAGGCCGGGGTATGCTTGTTTGTCCGGGCGGATGTTTGCTGTCGCCGTCTGCGCTGTTTGGAGGACCCTTCCTACTCTATTCTTGGGGTGCATGTGGACCTGGGCACACATTGCCGAATCTACGTGTGCCTCTATAGATCCCACAGCGGTGACATGGAGACAACTCGACTTTTCGAACATCTTAGTCGGGTGGCAGATGTTGCGCAGGAGCAGTTTCCAACCGCGGAATTGGTGTTTTTAGGGGACTTCAATGCTCACCACGAGTCGTGGTTAAGTTCCTCTAAAACTGACCATGCTGGTAGAACTGCCCACGCTTTCGCTCTCACGCACGACCTGACCCAACTGGTAAACCAGCCCACCAGGATTCCAGACATTGTCGGTCACGCGCCCTTATTGTTGGACCTTCTGCTGACGACTCGCCCGGATGGATATCGGCTAGAGGTTCGTGCTCCTTTAGGAACATCGGATCACTGCCTGGTATCCGCTGGGGTGCCACGGGCGTCGCCACCGGTACCTATGGTTGCCAAACGCCGCATCTGGCACTATGCGTCGGCTGATTGGGACGGTATGCGGGATTACTTCGCATCTGTCCCTTGGAGGCAGCGCTGTTTCAGTGAGCTGGACCCGAACGCTAGCGCTACTGCTGTTGCTGGTGAGATCATGTTAGGGATGGAGTACTATATCCCTCACTCCGATCTCATCAGTAGGGGTAGGCGTAACCTTTGGTTCAACCGCGATTGTGCCTTAGCTGTTGAAAACAGACAGTCGGCATACCGCGCTTGGATCAGGGGCCGAGCTTGCGGGGATCCCAACATTGACTCACTGAAAGCAGTCTATAACAACGCCACCAAGTCCTGCAAAAGGGCCTTCATCAGAGCGGATGCACAGCGCGTTGCACGAGTTGGCCAAGAACTTCTTACGCATCCTACGGGAAGCCGTAGCTACTGGCGTCTGGCCAAAGCCGTGCAATCCAACTTTTGTCAACCCTCGCTGCCCCCGTTGAGATGTTCTGACGGCTTGCTAGCTCACAAGCCGCAAGAGAAAGCCGATCTCTTGGTAAAACTCTTTGCTGCTCACTCCCGAATCGATGACTGCAACTTACAGCCACCAAAACTCTCCCACTGTGGCCACACAATGCCCGATATACGTATTAGGCAATGTGATGTACGCGCGGAGCTTCAGTCAATCGACGTCCGGAAAGCTAGTGGGCCTGATGGCATTCCAGCAATAGTACTGAAAAACTGCGCAGCGGAGTTGTCTCCTGTCTTAACGCGGCTATACCGTCTTTCTCTCTCTTCTGGGTGTGTGCCGGAATCTTGGAGAGAGGCCAATGTGCAAACGGTCCCCAAAAAGGGAGACCGATCAGATCCAGCTAACTACCGCCCGATAGCTGTCACCTCAGTTCTTTGCAAGGTCATGGAACGGATCTTAAACCACCAGCTGATCCGATACCTAGAAGATCACTCATTAATTAATGATCGACAGTACGGGTTTCGGCCGAACCGGTCAACGGGTGATCTTCTAGCGTACTTAATGCATGTCTGGGGTGAAGCTATTGACAAACGTGGTGAGTCACTGGCAGTTAGCCTTGACATTGCCAAAGCGTTCGATCGGGTCTGGCACAGGGCTCTTCTCTCCAAGCTCCCGGCATACGGTCTGCCCGCTCAGCTCTGGAACTGGATTGCCGGCTTCCTGCGTGAGCGAAGAATCCGTGTCCTCGCAGATGGATGCGCTTCGCGGTTCATGTCAGTGAATGCTGGTGTACCACAAGGCTCTGTTCTATCCCCCACACTCTTTCTTCTTCATATCAATGACATGATTCCGTTAGGAAACATTCATTGCTATGCAGATGACAGTACAGTGCATGGGGGATATTACGGTCGCCCAGGGGCTGGGCGCGCTGAAACCGAGAGGGGGAGAGAGAATCTTACCATGGAGCTCGACAGGGTGTTGAACCTCGTATCTGAATGGGGATCTAACAATCTTGTTCAGTTCAATGCTAAGAAAACACAGGTGTGCGCGTTTACAGCCAAAATGTCGCCGTTCCTTCCCCTTCCGTCTCTTCAGGGCACGACTCTTTCGGCACAGGGCTCCCTCAACTTGCTAGGTATGGAGATATGTTGCGATCTGAATTCCAGGAACTACATCGAAACCGTGATAAAAACAGCCTCACGGAAGCTCGGTGTCCTGAACAAGGTGCGTCGATTTTTCACGCCTGACCAATTATGCCTGCTGTATAAAACTCAGGTCCGGTCTTGCGTGGAATATTGCTCGCACTTGTGGGATGGCTCCGCCAAGTACCTACTCGATGCCCTGGACAGATTGCAGCGTCGTGCTGTCCGTATCGTGGGCGATGTAGAGGTCACGAACAACCTTGAGCCTCTGCAATTGCGTCGAGACATTGCGTCGCTTAGCGCCTTCTATCGGCTATATCACGGAGAGTGTTCTGAAGAGCTATTTGACCTTATCCCACCTTCCCCCTTCCTACTCAGGAGCACGCGTGCCGGTCTTCGGAGCCATCAATTCACTGTCTCCACCTCAACATCACGTACAAAGAAATTTAGTAGCTCTTTTCTTTGTCGAACTTCCAGAACTTGGAATTCTTTGCCAGCACATGTGTTCCCTCCTTCCTATAAAATGGGTTCCTTCAAAAGAGGAGTGAAAAAGCACCTTTCGGGCCGGCAAGGTGGAGGCAGCTAGAGCAGTGTCTGAACTGCACTAGCAGTCTTCGCATATGGACTCTTCTTACTGCTTCACATCAGGTGGTGTTGAGTCATTTGTCGTGCTTAGTATAAAAAAAAAAAAAAAGTGGGAGGATCGGGAGCATGGCTCCCTGTCCTTCAGACTAGTGCAGGTGATGTCTGGGCACGGTTGCTTTGGCCATTATCTACACAGAATCAGACAGGAGCCGAGTCCCCGGTGCCACGAGTGCGATAGCGAAGACAACACGGCGCAACATACTCTTGAGCTGTGCCCCGCATGGATTGTTGAGCGTCGTGACCTGGTCGCGACAGTGGGGGCAGACCTTGCACTGCCGACATTGATTAGATCGATGGTCGGTAGTGTGACGAGCTGGGAGGCAGTTGCCACCTTCTGTGAGCAAGTTATGCTCCAGAAGTAGGCCGCGGAGCGGGCTAGAGTGGATGATCCTCTCGCAGCCCCATCCCGTAGGAGGCGCATGGGCCGGAGGCGGCGACTTTTCGCCACGCTCCAACAGCCTTAGCCAGGAGTGTGGACGATGGAATGGGACTCCATCGTCTGCATCGTCACCTGGCATGGTAGGGATATCCAACGTTCTTCTGGGATATCCCTAACCCATAGTGGTGGCCTGCTGAGGTCAGCTGTAAGCGGACACGCGGACGACTACCAAGTTCCCCGTGTGGTCGCGTCGCTAGGCAGCGGGGTAGGTAGAACTGATGGTTTTTAGTGAGTATGCCAGTCGGAGAGTCTCACATAACCCAACCGTGGCCCCTTATCACAGCTGCGTAGCTATAAAAGCTTTTCCATTATAAAAAAAAAGGTTTATTTGTTTCATCAACTATGATATTTTTTGACACTTTTAACAATTATATTGGCCAGCCTGTCAATTTGCACTGGACGTAAATGACACACACTTAGTTAGCACATAGCCTAGGCTTATTTTACACACAATATTATTATCATTTGAGACATTAAATTATTTTTGGCAGTTTTATTTATATTTCAATATTTTAGTTACAAAATATTGAATTACTAAAAATGCAATAGCAAGATTTGACACAAAAATTAAATATGAGCTTTTTAGGTAGAAGTGTACCCCCTTGCAAAAATTCATAAACTTTAGAATTTTTGTAACTTAGGTAGGTAGGACCTCAAAATCGCCTATTACGTAACGGAGTTGAAGTATTACGGAACGCAGTTTGAGGTGGGGGGGGGGACCTTACCTTACCTTACCAGGACCTTACTTACCTTACCAGGGCGGAAGGAGGGTTCAAACAACGCGTTACGTAACATGTTTTTTTATTTAAATAAAAAAACTAGGAAATCTTCGAAAATTGCGATACGTAATACTTGAACGTCCCCTAGCCGTACCGGACTAATTGCCTATTTGCGTAATAACTACAAAAAGTAATAGTTAAATTAACAATAGCGAGAGACGTGTAATTTACATAAAACTCACAACACACACATTACTCATACCCGAAGTACACAAAAATATTTTAGTAATTCGTGTAGAGATGTACGAATCGTACGATACATAACAATTTATGTAGGTAGCCTAGCCATTTCTTTATAAATATCGCTGCGGTACGGGCGGCGCGGCAAAGTACAAAGGACGCTGGCCGCCCTGACCCCGCGGCCGCTCGCGCCGCTAAACTTCCCCCCGCCACACGTGCTCACACAAACACCACTCGCACTCATAAAAAAGCGTAAAAGAGCTATCTACTTACCCTAACTTATTGAAAGGTATTTTAATAACTGTATCAAAATCTGCGTCAGCTAGCAAGAAGCACATCCACAATATCGAAAATTCGAAATATTCTATTTCAACACCCAAACAAGTATTTTTCAAATACCTACAAGTACAGTCGACAGCATATGAAGTGTAACAGTTGCACTACAAAATCCGCCTCTATTACGAAAGCAGTAAGGGTGGTCTAAAAGTAAAACTGTCAAGCTTGATGTGCTGTCAACTTTACTTAGATAAATAGACAAACTAGAAAAAGTTCATGTGCTGGGGCGCGGGCGGGGACCAAAGCCGCAACCATTCTCAGTCCGGGCAAGGATGATAGTGTCCGGGTGCCTGCTCTAACCAACTGAGTTACTTAGGATTACCCTAATTTTTTTATTATATATTTTCTATATTATTAAAAATTTGTGTTTTATGTATGGAATTTATGCTGTACAATAAAGCTTAAGTATTGCCATCTATTATGTTTTTTGAGTACAGACGACAGCAACCAAGTGTAACAGTTGCACTGTGAAAGCCGACTCTATTATGAACGCAGCAAGCGCGGTCTCAGAGTCAATTTATTATCCTCGATGTGCTGTCATATGTACAGATTTTCCTAAGGTTTATTTATTAATTATACTTAATAAGTAATAAATGTTAAATATAAAATTAAGAATAATCTCACATGATTTATCGTTTTTTTGTCGATGTTTTCACAAAATGAAAGATTACAAGATCTTTTAATCTATGATGAAAGAGATTATTTGACATTTTATTGTATTTGAACGCCTGACAACTAACATCTAGAAAAGTTATTCAGATTAAAACAGCAGTTAAATTGAAAGCTTAAATAAAACAACCGATCAACCCAGACGTGTAACCTTCTGAATGTAAGTACCTACGGTTGAGTTAAGTACCATGTCACATCCGAAACGAGTATTTTACAAATACCTACGATTCGGTTAAGTTGGGCAGTGCTTTCAAATATTCTTAATTTTTGATTTTAACATTATTATAAATGTTTGAAAAATTTGAAATGTTTGAAATGTTTGTTGAAATAGAACATTTCGACATTGTAGGGTGGACGTTAGCTCATAAACGCAAATCAGAGACTAGAAGAATTTCACAGGGATATCCCAAGTCCTGGGTGGCTCAGTGGTTAGAGCAGTCGCTCGGTTGGTATGTTTTTTTTTAAAGTATGTACATCGATTACGCCTTTTTATTCTGCTGTAGCATTGTAGTAACGGCTGCCATTTGGTCCCAAATTAAAAAAAAAACTGAAATCAGTAAGTCATCTACGTAAGCAAAATTGCGCAGTTTCACTTTTCTATGACTTTGCCGTCAATACGACAATAAATTAAAACATGGGCTATATTATTTAATAGAAATGGTTTGCCGCTTTCAAAAACACCTTATTCGTTTGTAATTTCATGACATTTGTATGAAATACTATAAAATTGGCTGCATTATTTCATAGAAAGATCATGAAATCATCAAATGAATAAGATGTTTTTGAAAGTGGCAAACCATTTCTATGATCTAATGTAGCCCATGTTTTAATTTATTGTCGTATTGATGGCACCACCCTGTATAAGTTCATAGAAATTGTTAATAATAATGTAATATAAGTTCATATTTCAATGAACTAATATAGCCCATGTTTTAATTTATTGTCGTATTGACGGCACCACCCTGTATAAGCTGTCGGTCACCTGTCTAGCTTTGAAAAAAATTTCAACAAAAATTAAAACCGACTTCAAAAAACTGAAAAGGATAAAATAATTAAATTTAAGTAGGTGCTCATCACCTAGAAACATATTTATTTATCCTTTTCAGTTTTTTGAAGTTGGTTTTAATTTTTGTTCAATTTTTTTTATACAAACGTGTGCAGGCAGACATCAAAACAAAGTCTAGATTCTAGATGCCTACCTATCTACTTATTAACGCTGTCGTCGTCGACGCTCTCATTCCAAATTTTTTACATTTGTGTTTTACATTAATTATAATGTTCCCAATAGTTTTTTTTATTTTACAATAAAATACTGGATTAGCAAACTTAAATTAAAAAAAAAATACGAAATAATATAAAATAATACTAGTTTCAGCGCCATCTATTAAATTTATGTTGGCATTATATTGAAAATCTAAAGTAGCACTCTGGTAGCATAGCGGTAGCATAGTAGCAAATGGTATATAAATGTATCACGTAGCGCTAGTTTCATATAGAAAAACAAAATTGTTGAAGCAGAATATTGTGAAGATATTTGGAGCTCAAAAATAGTAATGTATCAAATTATTAATTTTCATGAAAAAATTCTAATGATTTACTATCACATTTGGGCATATTTTAATCCGCAGGCTAACTGCTAACGCCATCTAGTTTTAAGCAGGTATTCGTAGCTTTAACAGAGTTACGCTTTTTTGTATGACATTGGCAGTCTATATATTATTTGGTCCATGATGTTATTTAAACACAAACTATAATTATCAACATTTCATTTCCATAATATTTTCCTTGACACTGTAAAAACATTTTGCATTTACCCATTTTGACAATTTCATTTTAAATTGATTATTGTCTTTAGGCTAGTTGACAACATTTTTTTTATTTCATAAATAAGAAGTTTGTAACTCATAAAGCAATATTGCAAAAGAAATGGTATGTCTAAGATCAATAGTTTTACAGATATAGTAGTATGTTTGATATGTTGCGGCGCATTGTCCAAAAACGCTCCATAGAAAATCTACGGAACAGGTGACGTCACATGTTCCCATATTACTAAGAAATGTATGGGCATACTGACAAAATTGATAATAACTATGTATTAAGTAGGTTTTTATTGATAGTTGTCATAATAATAGTTGTTTAAATTGATGTCAGCAATCTAATATAATTAACATTTTTAATAAATTTTGAAAAAAAAATATCACCATTTTTTAATTTTCAAAACAGTACAACTTCAACAATATTCCGTATCTTTTAAGTTTGAATTGTTTTTATGGGTAACAGTAGCGTATATTTTCCGAATTTGTGAAAAATAGCTCCGAATTAAAACTTAGGCAACATCCCAATTATAAAATTCTCGTGTCACAAATTTAGTTAGCATACTCCTCCGAAACGGCTTCACCGATTTTTATGAAATTTTATATGTAAGTAGGTATATTCAGTAGGTCTGAGAATCGGCTATTATTATTTTTTGTCAATTTTTTAATATGGCGAAACAAAGTTTGCCGTGTCAGCTAGTTTATTATATAATTGTATACACATATTATACGCATTCTTTTTGTATATGTACTTACAATTAGTTAGCTGGTATAAAATATTAGCATAATTAGATCTTCGTTGTCTAACTAAGGACTCTGAAAACAGTTTGAAGTGATGAGGATATTGCTTTACAAAATTAGATTTAATATTATGTCTATCTTTCTCCATTATCTAAACATTCTCCCGCGTACGCTCAGATTGTGGAATGAGCTCCCTGCATAGGTTTTCTCAAATGAGTACAGCATGGGGTTCTTCAAAAAAGGGGAGATAACGCTCAAGTGATACCCCTGGTGTTGCAAGCGTCCATAGGCTACGGTAACCGCTTACCATCAGGTGGGCCGTATGCTAGACTGCGACCTCAGTGGTATAAAAAAAATCTCACCTTCTTTAGAGAGCGCGTACTCATCTTCTAAGTACTCCACCTCACAATACTCTGAACCGCTCTCTCCTTCATCGCTGCCCAATATTTCTTCCTTAAATTGGTGTTCCTCGGATTCATCGAGTACTTCCTGTTTAAACTGGATGCTCTCATATTCAGTGGACAATTCATTATCTGTCGACAATTTTAGTAATTTAAGTCAGTAATTCACAAAGGAAATAGTACCCCAGCCACTGTCGTATGGCAAACTCCCTAAGGAATGGACAAAAGTGGGACTTTCTCTTCGTCCAATAGAAAGAAAGAGATAAAACGTATTTGGTCTCTTAATAAGCGGACAAAAGGTGCGGATGCTGGGATAGCAAACGCAAAAGAGGCAGACTGGGAAAAGATGGGAAGACAACCTAACCTATCCAGAGGATGGAGAAGGCTGGCGACAGACGGAAGAATGGAGAATTTCGGAGTTTTGCAATGGCGGATCCCGGGATGGGTCATTCAAAATTTATAATCTCGAGCTCCTCCGTACTTCGGAAGGCACGTTAAGCCCTTGGTCCCGATTGTTACGGCATCCACTTTAACCCACCAACCCGCATTGGGCCAGCGTGGTGGTGTTATGGCCCAAGCTCCTCATGTGTTTATCCTATGTAGGAAGGCCTGTGCCAAGCAACGGGACGTATATAGGCTGGTGTTGACGATGAGTCTTAAATAAAGTTTAATACTTTGTATTTGTATTTTTGATGCACTCGGTATTGCCTGCTTTATACAAAAACCTTACATACTGACCTACCTCCTAGTGGTAGTTGTTGTGGTAGAATAGCTCAAAGTAACATTTAAATAAGATTACTTTACCATTCAAGTCATCACACATGAGGTTTTCGGACGCCAGGACTTCCCTCTTGAAGTTGCACGCATCACGAAGCCGCTGTACACAGGATTCGCAGATCACCTCCTTATTTTCTTCGGCAGAGTCCCACTGTGTGATATCAACATAATTTTTAAGAAAGAAAGAACGCGTTTATTGGCCAACACATAAATACAAATATAATAAAGAAAATCGAGGATAACAGGCCAACTAGGTCTCTGCCTCAGCATAATGCCACAGCAACCAACGTCGCTGTGGCTCTGATATTCTGGCAGGACCTACGGTTGGTATTATACAACTTAAGATTTAACTTTAGTTATTAAGGTTAAATCTTAAGTTGTATAATACCAAATGATGGTAAGCGGTTACCGCCGCCTATAGACACCTGCAATTACAAGGAAAAATCACTTGATATTGCAGGTGCGTTGTCATCCTGAGACCTAAGATGAAATGCCGTCCATGCCCAGTAATGGTCATCTCTCTAAACCCTTACTTATAATTGTTTACTACTAATGCTATACAGCATTCTGTCCCAGTCAACCAGTAAGAAATTAAAGATATACACAACAACAGTGCAATGTCGACACCTTACTATACGGACTACTCATTCAGGGGTCCTGGATGAGAATCCTGGTAGGGGAATATATTTGTATGATAAGTGCAAGCACTTGTTCATGAGTCATGGATGATGTTGGTATGTTTATTTAGTAGATCTGATATAAAAATATAAATATATTACATAATAATAATACATAAATAAAACATACTACATATTTAGTAATTAAAATAATATAAAACTAGAAAAATTTCACGTCCTGAGGCACGAATCGAACCCGCGATCTTTCGCTATCCGGGCGACTGCTCTAACCACTAAGCCACCGAGCACTTGGGATATCCCTGTGAAATTCTTCTAGTCTATCTGACTTGCATTTATTATACATATTTCTTTTTTTCTAGTTTTATATTATTTTAATTACTAAGTAATTTTTCAAACATTTATAATAATGTTAAAATCAAAAATTAAGAATACTACATATTATTATCAATATTTCTCTGTTACATAGTATCCATAACACAATCTCATAATGATGCTTAGTTTGGACTACTTAATAGGTGTGAAGGTATGAATATGATTTATTATTTATTCATATTTCTTACATTACCTACCTACCTATTAAACCTTGACTGATTTATTGTTAAAATTGATGGCCATGGTTTTCAATACATATCTGGATTCGCCGTCTCAAACATTGTACTGCATTCAACATAACAATATTGTTGATTCTGTTTACAATATTCCTAGCCAGGAATCAAACCCGGTGATTTTGAAAACAAAACACACTGTAATATTACACCATTCTAGTGTCGCTAATAAGGAATGAATTCTGGAGTGTAATATACATATAATTATAATATAATATATGCTGCCAACTTAAGGAATATGGTAGATTTGAATAAACTGCTTCATATTGTAAAATAATCGCTTTAATAATCATACCTATATTACTCTACCTTATAAGTATTAGATATTATTAACTTGAAATTTTAATTATTTCTTTGCGGTTAAAGGTCTTCGGGGCAACTTAAAATGCAATTTGATGGCTTGGAATTCAATTATATTGCAATTCTAAATGCTTGAAGGTAGGAAGAAACCTATATAATAATAATAAAGCCTTTGTTTCTCACACCAATTAAATTTTACACATTTTTTTATAACTAACTAATATCAGTCTGGTTGTCCACTGACATAGGCCCCCTCCACATATTGCCATTACCTTCTGTTATGCCACAGTAGGTAGATATGTAACAGGAAAAAAAATAAAAAAAGTATTTTGTTAATAATTCACTGTTTTTATTAATTTTGCTGAGTGTCATTACCTACTTTCGAGAATTCCTTTTTTATTAGACACTATCAAATAGTGCAATATTTATTACGGGTGTTTTTTTTATAAAATCACTGGGTTGGATTTCAAAATATAAAAAAAAATATTAAATTAATTAAAGTGTTTATAATAGCTTGGTTGATATCATTTGACATAAAGTAACTTTGCGAGACAAACATTTTACCAATTCAAACCAAATACAGACACTGCTTGTATAAGGTTACTCTGCATCTGCTTTAGGTAGCACACCCGTCACATGGGCCATTTACTTACTAAGAGACAAAATGTGTTTTATCTCTTTCTTTCTCCTGGACAAAGAGAAAGACAAACTTTTGTCCACTCCTCAAGGAGTTTGCTATACTACGGAATTATTGTAGATATTTAAAACTATGTATATTATTTATGTTATGCAAGCAATAAAAATATTATAGGGTTAGATATTGATGATATGATACACCATATTCCTTTTTTAGTCTGGTATCATAAAATCCTTGAATCAGACATCTAAGCTTTTTTAGGAAAACGAACTACAGTCTGCCACTGCCAATGACAACTGAATAATTTAGGGCCAGCGGGCTGGTGCTATTTCTTAGAGCCGTTGACCCGGTGCTTAGACTAGTAATTTATGACAATGAGCATGACAGTCTAAGGGAAACAATTTTAGCGAGATGAAGAATTGGTAACTTTCCTATGGTTTTTAATATTTAAAAAGGCATTCTGCAATTTGTAGGTTATGTTGTTTTTAGATCCTATGGAAGAAAATAGAATCAAATCAAAAAATAAATTAGTAGATGTCTAAATTTATACTTTTGTACTTACAGTTAGAGAAAAAGTCTCCATCAACATCTCCCCGTATATTTCCTGAACGCCTTCACAATAGTATTCTGACCACATATTTTTCAAGTAGCCATATTCGAGACAACACCTGCATCTACCAAAAAATGTATTAATTTCGGTTTTAGACGGTGCCGCTTGAAAGGAGTCCATCTTTATTTTATTTTTTACTTCGAGTTCAAATAAAACAAAATATTGAGAAAAATTTCTTCTTCTTTTTTGGTTGATGGCGTTGTCTTTGATAAGAGAAAAATTTAAAGAGAGGTTGACTTGACGGTGACGCGAAAGTTGACGCCATAGACTACAAATTACAATTTTTTTTTTTTTTAGTAATTCTCCCTATAAAGGAAAGGCAAAGAGAACTAATGCCCATGCAGCCATGTCTTCAGTATTTCCTTATTTCTTCTTTTACTGCATTAAAATGCTGGCGTAACACATTTCAATACTTCTTGGGAGTATTTGACACGAAATATATGATGATGTGCTACTTCATGAGGTGGATAACCACAAAAAAAAAAAAGTTCTTATCGTATTTCGCAACATTATCACTTTTATTCTAATAATCTTTTAGTTGCACGTCAACACAAACACTTGAATAATAAAATTACGCCGCTTTTATAACTCAATGTTCGCTCCGACACAATTTTTAATTATTATAATAAAAATTTGCTTTTTTCTGACGCCACATAAACCCGCCAAACACTCCTACAAATTACAAATAAAACATACAACCACAAACACAACCACAGATTAGAAAGAAATAGTATGAATATAGCTGCATTATAAAAGAAATAAAATAAAATAAAATATCTTTTATTTCAGGCACAGTTAAAGTGATTCAACAAACTAGACCCATAGAATACAATTAAAAATAAATTATGTCAAATTATTTTCATGCAATATACAGTCGTCAGTGGCCCTAATTCTGATGAACACATGCTAAGTATAAATTAAGTTCAGTGCATTTCTTTCTATCAAAAGGAATACGAAAAGGATGGCTGTCATAAAATTTGACATTTAGAAACGTGCGTTCAATTTTCGACCTTATTGAACGTGATAAAATGCGTGTTTAGGAGGCACCTCCGTAGATGCCGTCTCAGAACAATGATGCCGTCTAAAATTGTCTATGGTTTCTTTGAAATCTATCTAAATTTAAGTGACAGCTCTAAACAGATTCTTGCTATCTTTTTCCTATTACTTATTGCGAGAAAGAGATATACTGTATTTAAATTTAGAATTAAAGTGTGTTCCCAGAATTAGGCCCAGTGAATAAAGCCTTAACAGTACACATTCAGCTAGTCACGAGCCATAGCTCATGATACAATTCTTACTTTGAGGTAGACATCATTATACACAGTTTTAATTAATGCATTGTCACTATAATACAGTCTGTTCTTAAAGGAATCAAGCATTCTTTTTATTAAAGTTAAGAAGGTGTCGATTTTGTATTGAGCAAATATACCCGACGTGCTACACCTCCATGGCAGGCCGAGCATGCACCTAAATGCATTGTTGTATTGCACTCGTAATTTATGGAAAGCCTTTTGCGTGTAGTTATACCATAGGTGCGTGGTGTAAAGCACTTGGCAGTAAGCTCGAAACATTGTTACTTTAACATCGTCTGAACATTTAGCAAATCTTCTGCCCAGCATATTACTTTTAGCCGCACATACATAACATACATTATACATACTTATAGACCATAGAGTATTAGAGTACATTTTTATCGATGAGAATTTTGTGTTTGAAGTCGCCACTCTTCTATAAAAGTAAGTTGTTAAGTTGCTGTTAAAAATTCTAATTCCAGACTATAGAAATGTTTAAATCTCAGATTAATAACGAGGTAGATAGTCTAAGGTTTAAATGTGTACTTATCTATCTATGATAAGATAGATAATACTTATTTTGTAAATCAATGCTATTAATTTTTAAAGCAATAAATACACAATAGGTATGGGTATGGCTAAGGCCGTGTGTATTTCAAAATCATTTTAATTGCAAAAAATATTTCCTTCCCGGGTAAAACATTTACTGCACAGATTACTTAAAAATTAGTAGTGATGTCCGTGTGTCATATACGTTTTTTAAATTACAAAAACTAGTACTAGCAGTAGCGAAACGCGATGCTAGCTAGTGACATTTTTATTTTTTATTGATGCAGTGGCGTGTTGGGGAAGCTTTCGTCTGAATTCCATTATTTTTGTTCTTGGGCCACATCCTAAAATTTCGGTTTTTCATCGGTATTTTTGTTATTGTTTTTTAATATGGCTTGTTTTACTATTTAGATATATAGTTTCACGTGAAATCGTCGAAAATGAGTGCGCCAAAGAATAATGGGCCTTTGATAGATCCAGCTTTGTGTCGATGTTGTAGAGCGATTAAAAAATGCAGAGTATTAACTGCAGAATACACTTGGATGGAGAAGAAGGAGGTGTATGCGGATATGGTGATGGACTGTTTTGGAATTTTGGTGAGTTTAATTGTGAACAAATAACATAGAAGTATACCTAATTTTCATTTACAAATAATTATTTACACACAAAAACAGCATACTAGACCACCTAAATAGATTAGGCGCCTAGAGCATCTTATACCTACCAGGTCAGGCAGACTGCTTGACTGGGTAGGCAGCTGGCTTGGGCCAAGACTGTCTGCCTGTCTGCCACTGCCCGAGGCAGTGGAAATGCTGGGTGGTGAGTGTCACATTCTGCCCGCCTAGCATGACCACCGAAACGCGATATGATAGAGCCATTTATCGCTTTGAACTGTCAAATTTAGACCTTTTTTTCGTCATGGGGTATCTTATCGGTCGGACGGGCGTAAACATCGCTCCTCTTGAAATATATCTAAAGCTTGCTTAAAGTGGTTAATTAGTACAGACTTTTTAAAAGACGCTTATTTGTGTACATCACATTAATATAAACTGTAGTGAATTGTCACTGTGCAAGGATAAAGTGAAAGCCTGTTTACATTTTTATCGCCAAAGTTTTGCTGCCTACCTACATTATCGCTCATAACTTAGTGCGGAGTGTGGAACCCGGGGTCTTTTTTAGTGTGCACTTAACATTTCTCATTTGAATTTGTTTACTAAAGGGGCATTTATTAGTGTGTGAAATTTATTAAAACTACTTCGAGTCATGGATTGCGCTGGCTGCGAGAAAATATTGCAAGAAAACAATTATCTTAAATGCAATACTTGTAATTCAAAATATTGCACAGCATGTTTAAATGTAGATGTTGCTGTTTCGGAGATCGACTCAGAAAAATTAACCAAATTAAAATGTCCACTATGTAATAATGTTACTCGGTGGAAAAATGATGACTGCTCGCCGGCTAGGCCTGGTTATGCTACTACAATGCTGAAACCTGGCCCTGCTCCTGTTATTGGAAAGGGCACGAGTAAACCCTCAAGCACTGGAGTGTCTCAACAGGTATCTTATGATTCGAGTCAAAACGCAATATTGGAAGAAATAAAACAGTTACGATTGGATATGAACAGGCAGTTTGAAACTCAGCAGATAAATCAGGAGAAAACCAATGCAATGTAATAGAAAAAAATTTAAATGTCTAATGTAATGTAAAAAAAATGTTTTAAGGTTATGAATTGGAAAGTTACTAATGGATAGATGAGTCAAATTTAATTAAGAATATCATGTAATAAAAATTCGGGCGCCAGACTCACCTCTGCACACAGATGCTACTATGTAGTTTATGGACTTCTAATCATAAGGGGGGCTTGTTTGGAATAAAAATCAATAATCCCTTTTGTTGTGTTTATTCTATAAAAACAGGTTCACCTTTATAAATTTAATTTTTAAAAATATTCTATAATGTTAGATGCTACATTTGAACTATAAAGATGTTGCATTGTATTTGACTAGTTTATTTAATGAATTTAGTTTTAAATAATTAAATAGCTACGGGAGGAAACTGCATACCTGCGGCCGGAGATACTTAGGTACACCTTGTGGCTAGGAAGCTGATACCAGGTAAGACAGGGCTCCTCTGCCATGCGTGAAGAGTAAAAGCTTTAACTTTGTTTCATATTCAAAGTCTTGCAACAGTGAAGCATCTCGATCAACAGAACGAAACGGGTGCAAAAACGAGGCGAAAAATGGGTTCAAACCAAAACGAAAACAAAGACGGAAAGAACGGGAACCGGGAACCGGCATACTCCTAAAACAAGCAATTTAGAATTAAAATCTAACCTAAAAAAATGTGGTTTATCAATTTTGAAAAATATTTAAAAAATATTCTTACCCAATTGTTCTTGTGGTATTAGTCGATCATTGCTTTAACTTATATTGCCATTTTAAGGCATATTCTTATAGATCCATAAGGATTTCTCACCAAAGAAAATATTTAGGCTTCCATTGCTAATGGGTCGGGTCGAATGTAGGGATGTGAAAAAATAATCGATTATGAAAAAAATCGATTAATAATCGATTTTTTTAAAGTAAAAATCGATTTATATACATGATTTTATTTTGATAAATAATCGATTAATAATCGATTTTTTTATAATCATTCAATCAATATTATTACTGATTTTTCATCTGTAGCCCCCCGACAAAGTTTGGTCTTTTGGCCCGAAGCCCGGAACGCGAACTGACTGTCAAAGAATACTATCTCCTTTGTTTAATATTTTGTATTCCTTTATATGTCTAAATAATATTAAAATTTAATATTTTATGTAACATATCTTAACATTATATTATTAGTATCTATTAATTATATTCCGTTATAAACATTATATGTAGTCCTTAGCAAATATCTATTATTCCAAACCTGGAACTCTTCTGTACTGTTATAGTCATTCCGTCATCCATTCCATATAAATATAGTTTCCCTACCTTCAACACTAACATTGGCAGAAAGTAAAAAGCTGTTGCCATACAATATATATAAAAAAAAAACATTATACCGAACTTATCTGAACCTTTTATAATTTGATTGTTCTAAAACTTTAATTTGTGTTGATTATTTTGTATAAAACTTACTATTTCTCCTGTTTATTTTTAATTAAAATATCTATTGATATACATTTTAATTAATAAATATATTTACGGTGTATATTTTGAAATTAATGGACAAATTAGAAAAAAATCGATTATTATAAAAAAATCGATTATTTTCTTCAGAAAAATCGATTTTTTATTAATCGATTTTACATCCTGCAATAAAAGTCGATTAATTAAAAATCGATTTTTTATGTACAATGTCACATCCCTAGTCGAATGTGAATATGACACTTTGACGTCCGCTGTCAATGACTTATTTTTTTTTTATACGGACACTGTGTGAAGGCAAAGAAATCTCGCCCGAACAGCCAAAACTTTAGGAACGTAGGAAAATACGTTACAATTCACCCTTCCCCGATTAAAGCATCGAGAATCGAGGCTGACAAAATAAACGATTACCTTGAAAAAATGTTAAAACCAACAAAAGGAAAAATCTATGCATGTGAATAAAATTCTATGCAACTATATAAAATCTATGCAAGTGTATGAAAATCTATGCAGACAAACGACTTGCGAAAAGTAATAAGAACTAAATAACAACCAAAGTTCGAAATCTGAATTATTGGTTGGTAAACCTATAATGAAAAAGGTTCAACAAAAGAAAATAAAAACTCAACGATAATGAGAAAAAATAATTCCTAAATTATCCTACGTGTGGAGATCTGTTGGACACCCTAGTCACAGACTCGAAAACACGATTCTCCTTCCTTTGAGATCAGTTGGACACCCTAGTCACTGACTCGTACTCTATCCTCTTTTCATTGAGATCAGTTGGACACCCTCGTCGCTGACTCTAAAACAAACTGTTTTTTTTTAAGTTAAATCTGAAAAACACCCAACGTCTATCAGACTCTTAAAGCACTATCATGGTCGGCACAACACCACTGACCTTCCGAACATGACGTGTAAGAAAAATTGCGTCCTACAATTCTGGAACACAAAACAAAAGACAAAACACAATCATGGCCGGCGCAACACTACCAACTTTCCGTACATGACGTGGAGCTAAATGTGCGAATTCCAACAATCCGGGAAAACACAAAAAAAATCAACACAATCATGGCCGGCACAACACCACCAACTTACCGTACATGACGTGGTAAGAGTATGATCCAACAATCCGGGATCGTACAAAATAAAAAAAACAACATAATCGTGGCCGGCACAACACCACCAACTTACCGTACATGATGTGGTAAGAAGTGTATGACCCAACAATTCGGGATCGTACAAAAAGGTACCACCAGTAACAAGACTAGGGAAAAAATATATCCACCAATAGGACAAGAAAAATCCAGTACTCGAGTATAAAAATGTCAAAGCCGAGAGTTTACTTATAAATAACCAAATAAACAACGACAAGATTAACACTAAAAAATGTACATCTTACCAACCAGACAAAAAGGTTCAAAATGTAAACATAATTATGTTGAACATAATTGTGCTACTTTTTAGAATATATAACAAAATGTACAAATAAAATATACAAATAAAATCTTATGATGTTTATAAGAAAAAAAAATTGTTGTCTGGAGACTATTTTTTTTTTTATATTTATGCCAAATCATGAACTTTGTTTCTGAAATCTATTATATTAAAATTACTTTTAATGTATTTTGAATTTTGTTTCATAAAATTTAGAAAAAAAATGAATATATTTTTACATATCATTTTGTGATCAGGATCCATAAAATGAATTATTTACTTCCCTTTCATTCCCTCACTTTCAAAGACGATTGCCTATCATACATCACACAGGAATACAATCGTTCAGACGTCATTAAACAATGTCAGGTTAGAAACCCCAAGAACAAACAAAATATAAAAAAAATGAGAAGATTAAACTTTAAGAATATCTTTGACATGATATCGACCAACTGTATTTTTATCTAAATCCTTTAACATATAAACATTATTAGAAATTTTCTCTATGATTTTACATTTAACAAATTTTGGAGCAAATTTAGCCGAAAAATAATGAGCAGCATTAGATTGAACGAAATTTCGTCTCCAAACTACGTCGTTTACATCATAAGAAGTGACAATTCGACCCTTATTATAATAAGAAGCATTACGCTTATAAGCTTTAAATAATGAAAGAACAACTTTCTTAAAAATCTCTTCAAGTGAAGAAAGAGTCTTAGCAAAAATAGAACGATCTACCAAATCAATCTCAGCTAAATTATCAAAAGAACTACTAAAGCGATGTAAAGAAGCGTCAAAAATTAAATCTCTACCAAACATGAGAAAATTTGGCGTAAATTCAGTAGCCAAATTAATACTACTGTTTAAAGCTAATTGAATATGAGGTAATAATTTAGACCATGTTCTCTGATCATCACGAACAAAACAAGAAATACAAGTTTCAATAGACTTGTTATAACGTTCCACAGGGTTATTCTGAGGTGTATAAAGAGTATTATAAAATATTTTATTAATATTAAAACCATTAAGAAATTCTACAAAATTTTTAGAAGTAAATTGAGTACCATTATCACAAATAATTATCTTGGGACATCCAAATTTAAGGAAAACATCTCTTTCTATAAACTTACAAATAGATCTAGTAGTGGCATTAGCTAAAGGAAATAACCAACAATATTTAGTAAAAACATCTACTATAGATAATATGAATTTATGACCAGAATAAGTTTTAGGCAGAATACCTATCAAGTCTAAAGATAGCATAACCATGGGTCTATCTACTTTTTTAGGATTAATCATGGTACCTAATGGTGCAGAAGTCGAATGTTTATAAGCCTTACAAATATCACAATTTTTAATATATTTTTGAATATCATTAAACATACTTTTCCAATAATAATGAAGTTTTATTTTATTCAAAGTTTTATGAATTCCCAAATGACCAGAGTTTATATTATCATGATTAGCTCTAATTGTATCCAAAATATTTTCTATTGGAATAACTATTTTCCATTTTAAATTTTCATTTAAATTAAATTTACATTTAGTATAACGATATAAAGTATTGTTTTCTACTCTAAAATTTTTATATTTACTTGGATTTTTCTGACAATCTATAAACATTTTTCTATACCAAGGATCAACAATTTCATTGTCAACTGGAATAATAGTATTAGAAGACATTGTTATATTAGCTATCTCATAACGAGAAAGTGTATCTGGAACAACGTGTAAAGCACCTTTTTTATGTATAATATCAAAAGTAAACTGTGAAATTCTAGCAGCCCATCTGGCTAAACGACCAGAAGGATTATTTAATCTTAACAACCATTTTAAACTAGCATGATCAGTGACAACTGTAAATTTCATGCCTTCGATATAAGGTCTAAAATGTTCAATGGAATCTAAAATAGCTAAAAGTTCTCTTTCTGTAGTACTATAATTTCTTTCGCATTTATTAAGCGATCTAGAATAAAAAGCTATAGGATGTTGCTCATTGTTATCATCTTCCTGACACAAAACGCTACCCATTCCAACAGAACTAGCATCACAATGTAAAAAGAAAGGTTTATTAAAATTAGGACACTGCAGCACAGGTGATGTCATCAAAGATTGTTTTAAACTAATGAATGAATTTTCTGCATCATCATTCCATTCTAATTTATGTTTAGAGTTTTTACCTGTTAATTTAGTTAAAGGAGAAGCAATATCAGCAAAATTTTTAATGAATCTACGATAATAAGAACACAATCCCAAGAAACTACGAAGTTGTTTTAATGTTTGAGGCCTAGGAAAGTTATTTATAGCATCTAATTTAGAAGGATCAGTGTGTAAACCTTGTTTATCAACAATATAGCCTAAGTATCGCAATCTTTCCTTACAAAATTCACACTTTTTTAAATTGACAGTTAATCCAGCATCTTTCAGTGTTTTATGTACTTTTTTAAGAAGCTCTAAATGACTTGAAAATGTGTCGTTAATGCAAATCAAATCGTCTAAATAGCAAAAGGTATTTTTATCAAATTCAGGACCAAACAGTCTATCTACTAATCTTTGCAGTTCTGCAGGTGCATTGGTTAAACCAAACGGCATACGAACAAATTCGAACAAGCCTTTACCAGGAATACAAAATGCGGTCTTCTCACGCGAAGAAGCTTCTAATTTAATTTGTAGAAAAGCTTTAGATAAATCTATAGCAGTTATAAACTTTGCACCTTTAAGGTTATCTAAAATATAAGAAGTATAAGGTAAGGGATAAGAATCCTTAACAGTAATTGAATTTAATTTTCTAGAATCTAAACACAATCTAATTCCACCATCCTTTTTAGGAACAGTTAAAACAGGAGAACTCCAAGGAGATTTTGAAGGTTGAATAATTCCTTCCTTAAGTAAAACTTCTACTTCATCATAAACTTCTTTTTGTTTTGCAGGACTCAAGGGATAATAACGTTGTTTAATTGGATCACCAGTAGTAATAATTTTATGTTCAGTAAGATGAGTTAAACCTAAACCATTCTTTTCATAAGAAATATCTTCAAATAATTTAATAACTTTACCCAATTTATCAATCTCAGAAGGAGAGAGATTATCAACTGCAGTAATAGTATTAACTTGAATATCACTGTCGTTCACAAAAGTTACATTTTTAATTAAATCTTTAGCTAAGTCAAATTTTAACCAGAAATCGAAACCGAGAATAATATCAGGTTCAAAAGAGGGAATAACCATAAACGAAATAAATTTAGTAATATTATCACAAGTTATAGGTAAATCAATGGTTCCAATAATTTCCTGTGAAGAACCATCAGCTGTACGAGCTGTCTTAGAAGAAGATCGGATCTTAAAACCCATATCCAAAAATCTTAGATGACTATTCGCACCTAATACACAACAATTAGCACCGCTATCTAAAATGCCAGTAAAACTCTTATTATAAACTGAAAATTGTAAGTAAGGTCTATTATCTTGTTTCTTAACAAAAAGTACGGGAGCTACTCGATAAATTTCAAAAAATACTTTTAAATAATCTAGCCATTCTGAAAATTCTTTTTTACAATCTACTTTATTGGGAACAAAATACTTCGCCGAGGCTCGATTCACTTCTGTTTGAAGAGGAGTTCGGCGAAAGCCTCTCAGTTTTTTGGACTGTGGTCTTCCAATTTTGAAAAATTATTTTTATTGCAATTAGGACAACTAAGTGTGGTAGAACCCTTATTTCCACATTTAAAACAAACTTTACCTGTTATAATTTTACAATTTTTAAAATGATGGCCACTATTTTTACATTTTAAACAAGTAATATTTTCAGTAACAATATTGACTTTATGAGAAGAATTTGATTTCAATGATAATGTTTCCAGGGTCAAATCTTCGATTTCCTTGCCTAATCTAATGATTTGGTCAATGGAATCTATATTACGACCTATAAAGTGTAGTGCATAAGAACGCAACATATTATGTTTAATAATTTTAATTAAATTTTGTTCGGTGAGTGGATCAGATAATCGACATGACATGTCTTGAATTTCAATAATAAATTCAGATAAAGATTCCTTAGGTTTTTGTTTTCTAGTACGCAAAATGAACTCAAGTTGGTAATCAAAATCAAGTTTATCAAACTGTTTAAGCAAAGCTAATTTTATCTCAAACCAAGATTTAGCATGAGAACGAACAACTCGAAACCATTTCTTAGCCAAACCGGTAAGAAAATCTGAAAAAGAAGTCACTATATGATGTTCTTCAATATCCCTAGACACAATATATTCCTCAACAGAAGTAATAAAATCTCTAACACAAGACTTACCATCAAACAATATTTTACTTTTTGAAAAATCAGGTTTCTTATAATAATTATGTTTAGCAGTATGATGAGTAAATAAATCGCTATTCAGTTGTGACGCAACAGGCAAGCTAGAGTCCAACAAAGAAGACTGTGCAACATTATGAGTATGATTCAAGCGAGGTTCTTCAGATAAAGTGATCAAATGTGATTCCATGTTGTGTGAAAAAGCAGGAGCAGAAATCAAGTCAAGTGTATCCATAGCAACATTAACAAATTTGTGTGAAGTTCCAGCAGAAGCAAGTTTGTCAGTTTCCATTGTCACCAAAGAATATAAATGTGAATGTATTTTATCAATTTAAAAGTATATAAAAAGCAAAATAGCTTATTAATGTTTATGTAATGATATTTTTAAAAAGATTTTTTTTTGTAGAAAAATGCAACATCTTTTTACAAAGAAAAGGTTATAATTAATATTTTATGAGACACAATAAGTGTTTTTCTTATTAAAAATATATGATTAAGTATTTCAAGAAAGTAAATACCTAAGTATAATAATGTGTATTGCAAATGAATGCTTATAATAATCTATGTTTAAAAAACGTTACATAAGTAAAATTACAAATAGCAATTGCTATGATTGGCAAAATAACCTGTGAAACATGGCAAAATAACATGAAAATTATGTAATTGTAATATTTAAATGTGTGGCACAATATAAAGAAATTAACACCTTAAAAATGTTTGGTAGAATTAAAAAACACTGCCTCTTTAACCACATAAAAATTATTGTGTAGTTAAATTATACCCATTTTATAACAATAAAAGTATTGTCATAACATGTGTTATAAAAGCAATAATGTTATGTTGTTCTTTACACAAATAAAAAAAACAAAAAATGTACAAAATAAGGTAAATAAAGTACACACAAGAACAGTTTATTTATACTGGGAGCATGCCGCATAAAGTTATACAATACAAGTTGTATTTACTATAAAAAAACAAACAATGTTTATGAAAGTTATTGAAAATCTAAGTCAATGCAACAACTTCCAAAAGTAATGTGAAAAAATACAATGAACACAACAAAGAGATGGCACAAAGTATATACTCAAGTCCCTGTTCGGGCGCCAAATGTAATAGAAAAAAATTTAAATGTCTAATGTAATGTAAAAAAAATGTTTTAAGGTTATGAATTGGAAAGTTACTAATGGATAGATGAGTCAAATTTAATTAAGAATATCATGTAATAAAAATTCGGGCGCCAGACTCACCTCTGCACACAGATGCTACTATGTAGTTTATGGACTTCTAATCATAAGGGGGGCTTGTTTGGAATAAAAATCAATAATCCCTTTTGTTGTGTTTATTCTATAAAAACAGGTTCACCTTTATAAATTTAATTTTTAAAAATATTCTATAATGTTAGATGCTACATTTGAACTATAAAGATGTTGCATTGTATTTGACTAGTTTATTTAATGAATTTAGTTTTAAATAATTAAATAGCTACGGGAGGAAACTGCATACCTGCGGCCGGAGATACTTAGGTACACCTTGTGGCTAGGAAGCTGATACCAGGTAAGACAGGGCTCCTCTGCCATGCGTGAAGAGTAAAAGCTTTAACTTTGTTTCATATTCAAAGTCTTGCAACAGTGAAGCATCTCGATCAACAGAACGAAACGGGTGCAAAAACGAGGCGAAAAATGGGTTCAAACCAAAACGAAAACAAAGACGGAAAGAACGGGAACCGGGAACCGGCATACTCCTAAAACAAGCAATTTAGAATTAAAATCTAACCTAAAAAAATGTGGTTTATCAATTTTGAAAAATATTTAAAAAATATTCTTACCCAATTGTTCTTGTGGTATTAGTCGATCATTGCTTTAACTTATATTGCCATTTTAAGGCATATTCTTATAGATCCATAAGGATTTCTCACCAAAGAAAATATTTAGGCTTCCATTGCTAATGGGTCGGGTCGAATGTGAATATGACACTTTGACGTCCGCTGTCAATGACTTATTTTTTTTTTATACGGACACTGTGTGAAGGCAAAGAAATCTCGCCCGAACAGCCAAAACTTTAGGAACGTAGGAAAATACGTTACAGCAATGTTGTCGAAAGTTAAAACTGAGGTAACAGATTTAGGAAACAGAATCTCTGAGATGTGCGGAGAGTTAGATGGGGCTATTTCTTCAGTACAATTTTTGTCTGAACATCATGATGAGCAAATAAAGGTAAATAAAGAAACTAAGAGCACCCTATCACAGTTCATTAATGAAAACGACTCGCTTCGCTCTCAAGTTGCAGACCTTAGTTTGAAGGTGACCCAAATGGAACAACTGTCAAGAGAATGTAATGTAGAAATACAGTGCGTGCCGGAATTCAGTAACGAAAATCTACTTACAACATTTCAACAACTACTTAAGTCAGTTTCATGTAAGTTACCTGATTCTGATATTAAAACTTTACATTGTGTAGCCAAACAGAATAGCGAAGCTGAACGGCCTAGAAACATTGTTGTAAGATTCGGAAGTATTCGTTCGCGAGATATGGTGTTAGCAGCAGTCAAAGTTTTTAATAAACAGAATAAGAATAATAAACTAAACACTTCTCATCTCGGTATGGCTACGGATAAAACCCCTATCTTCGTGTCGGAGCATTTATCTCCGTCAAATAAACAGCTTCACGCAGCAACTAGAGTATTTGCAAAGAAGAATAATTATGAGTTCGTATGGATCAGAAACGGACGCATATTTGTCCGCAAAAATAAGGAAGAAGCTGTTAAGCTAGTGAAAAATCTTGACTGTTTGAAAACATTGTAATTGTGTTTTTCATTTGGACTTTTTTTTCTTTTAATATAATTTGTTGCATGTTATACATATTTTTAAATTTTAAATTCACTTTTAAACTTTTTTATCAGAATGCTAGAGGCTTGAGAACCAAAACTGAGGATCTTTTTATGTCTACTTTGTGTAATGATTATGACATTATTGTAATTGTGGAGTCTTGGTTAAATGATACTGTGTATGACCGCGAGCTTTTTGATGATAGATACGATGTATTTAGAAGAGATCGAGCAAGTACATCGTCTTTTCGAACGAAAAAGGATGGTGGAGGTGTCTTGCTTGCAATTCACAAGAAATATAAAGCCATAAGAAACATAAAATGGGAGCCTTCAAATGAAGTATTGTGGATTTCTTTTCGATGTGAGAAAGATGTTCATATACAAATATGTGTAGTGTACGTTCCACCTCCACCAAAAAATGATTACTTGCAAGAGTTACTTAATAATATTACTCAGAATATTCAAAATAATATAATCTCATCGTCAGTTACATTGGTCATGGGGGATTTCAATCTTGGTAGCATCTCATGGATCAAGGAAGGCGAACCTGGTATTGGTTATTTATCGCCTGCTGCAATGGATTGTAATCTTGAAAATCTTCTGGTCGATAGTATGTCTTTTAATGATTTGTATCAGTGCAATTCAATTTCCAATGTGAACAAACGTATACTCGATCTTATTTTATGTACCAAACCCAATTTTCTTACAGTTGAATTGGCTGATGAGCATCTTATTGAAAAAGTTGATTTACATCATCCACCTTTATTGGTCACCCTCTCTATGCCTAGTAATAATAGAAGACTTATGAAACCAAAACATACAGTGACACTTAATTTCTGGGCTAGTAACTATGAAGCTATTAATAATGAACTAGATTCACTAGATTGGGCAGCAATTTGGGATAAGGTATTGGATATAGACGACATGGTTCAAAAATTTTACGCAAATGTTATGCCAATCTTAGAGTAATTTACATGATCTGTGATAAGACGCGATACTAATTACCCTATATGGTATAGTTGGTCCTTGATTAAATCGCTTAAAGAAAAAGCTAAGTATCATTCTAAGTATAAAAAATATAAAAACCCTATGGATCAATACACATTTAGACTCTTAAGGCAACGTTGTGATGCAATGACCAAAGAATGTTACCGCAATTTCAAGGAAAAGGCTAAAGAAAATTTGCGTTTGCGACCAAAATATTTTTGGCAGTTTATAAAAGGTAAGAAGTCCAATAGCAGCACTATACCCAATGAAATGTTCTTAACTACGCAGACTGCCACCGGTGGGCAAGAGATATGCAATTTATTTTCGAAATACTTTCAAACAGTTTATGAATTAAATTCTTCCCCATCTACAACTATTTCATCAAATTTATCTCATATTAATACAAACGTGTTTCCCTTGAACAGTATCAACTTAACTGAAAAAGAAGTTCTTAATTATCTGAACATATTAGACTGTAGTAAAGGTGTAGGACCGGATTTAATACCCCCACTGATTCTTAAAAATTGCGCTAAGGTGTTATATAAACCCTTACATCACATATACACCGTGAAAATTTAGTGGTTGTTTTCCCGCAGTAAAATGATTCTATCTTAGTAGTACAATAGATGTGTGCAGTTTTTTTTTATTCAAATCAAATAATAGCAGTTTTAAGATTGTGACAAACAAAACTCGAAAGCAACCTCGAATCAATAGTACCGGCCGCGCCGCGACCGACAACCGGCCGGGGTCATTGCCCCTCGCGCTTATCACTAGGCTGCTAACTCATTATTTACTAACAAGTGATTTCCATTTTCCCTTCATACTTTAACGGGCTTAGACCGTCGTAAATACTTTCATCTACACTTAACTAAACACGAACATAATTTTTAATGGATAAACAACATGTAATCAAGATTATTGTCTTAAAGTAGGTAATAATGTATTAGGTACTGAATTAGGCAATAAAGTATTTATGGCGTATTTAAAAAATGGGAATCAACGTATTTACAATGATTTTAATTACCTAACCTAATAAATGTTCGCTATTTACAAATGTACAAGTAGGTACTTACACTTCCCGGTAGCGGAGTAATTGTTCAAAGTGTAAACCACTGCGTTCTACACACAATCGTGCACGTTTTAATTGATTGGCTTTCAATTTTAATATTGTGTCTCTGTCACGTCTAATTATATCAAAAGCGTCCACTATCGCACTTTTTAACGCGTCGCGAGTTTGGTATTCCTCCCGATACACAAGGCGTTTGAGCTCAGACCACAAATAAAAGTCTAACGGAGTAAGATCCGGGCTTCGTGGTGGCCACGGCACTGGCCCGCCGCGACCGATCCAGCGCTGGGGAAACACCAAGTGTAGGTGCTCTCGCACGGCGCGCTGATAATGGGCAGGGCACCCATCGTGCTGGTAATACAGGTTATCCACGGACACGGCTAGGGGAATATCGTCCAGTAAGTCCGGGATAACACTACGTAGCATTTGTAGGTACGTTTCACCGGTCAAGTGTCCTGTCACAAAATGCGGTCCAATTAAGCAGCCGTTTATTATGCCGGCCCACACGTTTACACTAAACCGCACTTGATGTGAACACTCTCGGATAACGTGTGGGTTATTAAAAGCCCAAAAATGTTCATTTCTTTGGTTGAATAGTCCAACTCGCGTAAACGTTGCCTCATCAGTCCACAAAACATTCACGTTTTCATTTTCGATTAGCCAATGGCAAAAACTAATCCTGGCCGGCGCATCATTTTCGTGGAGGGCATGAACCTTGCGAAAATGATAGGGATGTAATCCTTCACTGTTGAGCAGTTTCCACACGTAATACTGGCTAACATTAAACCGAGCCGCAGCCATACGTGTACTTCGGCGAGGATCCCGTTCAAAAAACTCTATGATATTTTCATCAAGCGCTGACGAATAAATGACCGGGTGACCTCTGCCTTGAGCATGAGCTGGCGTCTGGAACTGCCCGTGATCGAGTAGCCGCTGGGTTGCGGCTACGATCGTCCGGGCCTGGGGTACTTGCGGGTTCAGAACAGCGCGAAGACGAAGGGACTCCATGTGCTGCGGCTCCGCGTAAAGTCGACGGGCGGCATGCGAATTCGCCCTCGCGTACAATTGCACCATAGAAACGTACTCCACATTCGAATAAACGTAATGGCGATCCATTTTGGCGGCAACAATTGCGCTTGAGTAGTTGCGCGGACGGCGTTCGCGGTGCAACTACTGTGGTGCAAGTCGGTGCAACTGAGCTGAGACACGCGCGCGCATGCGCGGCGGTGCCTGTGTGTTTTTGTTATTGTTTATTTGGCGGTTCGCTTTACGGAGCGCGTGCGGTGCAGTTTATGCTGTATTGCTTAGTTCGTAGAGTTTCTTTTGCTTTAAACATTGATTTCGTGCGGAAAGCAGTACCCAAATATGTCATATCTCGTAAAAGAAACTATCGTTTCTCACGCTTTCGAGTTCATGATTATTTTTTTGATTAGTAGAGGTCAAAAATATTTTCGATTTCAAAAAACAACTCGCATGATTCGATAGTACTACTAAAGGTTAATCGTTCTGCTGCGGGAAAACAACCACAAAATTTTCACGGTGTATAACACGTCACTTGTGTTGGGAACGTTTCCTAGTTATTGGAAACTCGCTCATATAACACCAATTCACAAGGGTGGAGATGTTAATGATGTTAGTAATTACAGACCCATTTCCATATTATCAACTACTGCCAAAATTTTCGAGTCATTAATTCAAACTAAACTTTATTATCACATTAAGAATTTAATTCACCCCAAGCAACACGGATTTTTATTACGTAAATCAACAACCTCAAATTTACTGGGTTTTACTGAAGATATTCATAAAGCTTTGGACAAACAAATTGAATTTCATGCCATTTATACAGATTTTAAAAAGGCTTTTGACCTTGTGAATCACGATCTCCTTTTGTGCAAATTGAAGAGGGCTGGTATACACGGCTCGCTTTTGAGGTGGTGTGAGTCATACTTGAGAAATCGCTCGCAACTCGTAGCCGTCTATGGGTATAAATCTGAAAGAAAGGTTGTACCTTCTGGTGTATCACAAGGTTCACACTTGGGTCCACTATTTTTTCTAATATTTATCAATGATATTACACATTTTATCGAATCAAAATTTAAAATGTATGCAGATGATTTCAAAGTCTATCGTTTAATTTATAGTCAAAATGATATACTCGCTCTTCAATCTGATATAGATAAAATAGGCGAATGGTGTATTAACAACGGAATGGCTCTTAATTTAGAAAAATGTCACCATATAAAATTCACAAGAAAACTGAACCAAGCAAAAGTCACATACAGCATATACAACAAACCACTATCTGAAGTCTCCCAAATCCGTGACTTAGGGGTTATCTTTGATAGCTCACTAAGTTTCAAATTTCACATGGACTCTATAATTAAGAGGTCATCTAAATTATCAGGGTTTATTTCTCGACAAATGAAAATATTAAGTGCTCCGGAGCTTACTGTTCTCTTGTATAATAGTCTGGTTCGGAGCATTCTGGAATACTGTAGTCCAGTATGGAATCCTTGCTACCAGGTTCACTCACAAAGGATTGAGTCGGTACAAAAACGTTTTATCTATAATCTGGCATTTGCGGATAACATGTGCCATCATTTGTGCTCTTATGATTCCCGAATTTCACATTACAAACTTTCTTCACTAAAAACTCGTAGGACAGCAGCTGATGTAATTTTTCTATTCAAATTGATCCACGGTCATATTGAGTCCCCTGATATTTTGGAGAGCCTAAACTTTTCAGTTCCACGTATTGGTAGTCGTGTAAAAAACAGGAAAACTTTTACCTTTCCCCTTTGCAGAACTCGTCATGGTCAACACTCCCCAATTTATAGAGTGTGTTCTTCATACAATTCCGTGAGATTTGATTTTGATATCTTCAATGGTTCTCTGGCCTCAGCTAAACAAAGTTTGAACTTGGCCCTAAATATAGCTTAAATAAAAAATTTTTTTTTTTTTAATAAAAATTCCAAACATTAATAAAAAAAGTTAAAAAAAAATAAGAATGTATTAACATACCTAACTAATAAATTCCTCTGGACATAGCATATAGATACCCCTTTATGTATTGTAATATTGCATGTTGTGCTTGCATCAAGTAGGGTGCAATCAAGCAAGCCTTTGATGTATTTTATTTAAGATTGTATCAAAGATTGTAACCAGTTTTGTGAGCCAAATAAAATAAAAAAAGATACAATTAAGAGTTTGAGTTTGAATGTTCTACCATACAAAGTATGCACATTCATGATATGGACATAAAGACTTGTTCATATCCACAGCTATCGCATGTAGACGACAATGAACGCGACAGCGGCGTTTGCGCAACGTGTGTGGTGCGGTTGCGTGACGCGTGCGCCTTCCGACAGCAAGTGCTACAGTGTGAGGAGCTGTTCCTACACGCCAAGCTGTCTGACAAGGAGCCGGATGAAGGTACGAATATTTCATTTATTTATATAATGTTCATCTGCACATTCCCACATAAACACACGCTCACAAACACCAACACATTCTCACTAACCAACGATTATACATACAAACACATTTTCATCCATATAAACTTGTACATACCCACATATTTTCACTCGCACATTATTGTAATATTCTTCTTCTTTTTGGTTGATGGTGTTGTCTTTGATTTCGCCAGAATCCAGTTTTTAGCTCAAATCTAATTCTTGTGATTTATCCCATATGTCGATGGCCACTGACTCTGCTTATTTATTACGGATTGTGAAAGTACAATGCGTACATAAAAAGGCTAACCAAAGTGTTAAACCGAGTGGCTGTTAAATTTCTGAAAAAGAGACGGACACAAATATATATACACTTGTTAGTATGTTAGGCCAGACGAACAAATACTTATAATCTTATGTAAGTTTTTGTTATGTAATCACATTTTGTTATGTATTATAATATTGATAGTAGTTTGAAATCTTTCTTTTCTTAACTTGTGATTAGCCTAACTATTGGTAGAGTGCATAACAAAGGGTGGAAGGCGCTGACAGCTATGACACGGTTCATACTAGTATAGCTGGCAACGTCAACCTCTTTCAAATGGCACCTCTTTGTCACATAAATGTATTAGTATTAGGGCTTGTAATATTCGTCCATTTTTACTATTCGAATATTTAGAATAGTCCCAAAACTATTATTCGAATTATTCGAATATTACGAATTTTTCGAATACTTTTTATCGAAGGAACAAAATACATCATCATTACCTTAATATAGCACATAATTCGTTGATTTTTAAAAATTCACTGACATCAAAGTGGAATGTCACTTATTTGAAAAGAAAAACCACATTTTTTAAACATTTATTCAACATTTTTATCACCATTATAATATTTGTAGGCTGTTGATTCTCTGCTGTCAACTCTCTGCCGGATCACTTCATTGTGAATTCATAGCACATAATTCGTTGATTTTTAAAAATTCACTGACATCAAAGTGGAATGTCACTTATTTGAAAAGAAAAACCACATTTTTTAAATATTTATTCAACATTTTTATCACCATTATAATATTTGTAGGCTGTTGATTCTCTGCTGTCAACTCTCTGCCGGATCACTTCATTGTGAATTCAATCCTTTAGTGAACCTCCAAGCTAAGCCCTCTCCATGGATCGCGGAGCGGCCTAAAAGTGGTGCACCAGCTCTACCGTGAGTGTCCACGCCACAGCACCATATGCCATAACGAAGGACGCACTGACTTTTGCTTTAGGCTTTGTGGAATTGCCGATAAAAAAAAACTCGACGTAGCTTGCCGAATGCTGCCCAGTCCAGACGAATTCGTCTATTGGTCATGAAATGCCCCGAAATGCTTTTTACTCAGTTATGGTCAGTTTGTCCTAAATTTATCCAAGTTTATCCGGAGAATGATGCGTTGAGATAAGTCAGCTAGGTCGTGCAACATCTGTTGTCGATTCTGCAGCGTTCCGGCTATAACGACGACATCATACGTAAATCTCTCTTGCCATTAATGTTAATACTCCTTCCGTTACAATTCAGTATCTTGAAGATATCCTCTGATGCACTTGTGAACAATTAAGGGGATATGACGTCTCTTTGTCTCATACATCGGAAATAGGTAACTCTGCTGGTTCTGTACTTGGATAGTTACAGTCTTTGCATCGTAAAAGCATTTCCTCACTTAGATATATCAACTAGGCATTGCTCAAAGATTCTAGAACTGCCCAGGTCTTGATAGAGTAAAAATGATCTATATTGTCATTTCTTCTCCGGAACCCACATTGTTCTGAGGGCTGGAATTCTTCGAGTCTTCGCGCAAGTCTATTCGATAGGACTCTCGAAAATAATTTGTAGCGGAGGCTGAGGAGTAACATTGGATGGTAATTCTTCAGCAGTGTCTTGTCGCCTTTTTAAAGAAGAGAGCGACCACACTTCTTTCCTACACTTCTAGAGCTCTCCTATAAAAGACGACAGAATTAAACATTTTTTGGAGCTCCTTCAGCAGTGCTCACCCACCAGCTTTGAAGTTCCGCCGTGATTCCATCTTCTCCAGAGGCTTTTCCGTTTTTAGCTGTCCTAGACCTATCTCAATTTCGTGTAGGCTGACTACTTCGTTTCCTCAGGCCCTCAGTGAAGTGGCGTGTTAGTGTTGATCTAGTAGAATTCTCATATTTTAGATCTGCGTCAAGACGCATGCGAAGGGTATTTACTATGGAAGTTTTCAATTTCCCAAAGAATATCCGGCCTAGATACAATACAACAACGTTCCCACTAGCAGTAGTCAACTTCGCCAGGTGGTCTCCCTACTCCCTAAGGACTGGACGAGCACTTTTGACCCCATGTCCTGCTTAATTGCTCTTTTTATGGAGCGAGTATTAGCATTTCAGAGACCATTTAGAACCAGTATGTAAATTTCCCGATGCGCTGACGAAGTAACAGATAGATATTGACGTCGTCGCTGCTTGAGTTTAGAAGTTTCTTTTGAAAATTTCGTTGTAATAGATGTGTTTCTTTTGAAACTGACAAAACAAAATTAAATCAACTTTTATTTTACAGTTAACTCAAGTAGTTTTTCAATTAACTCATAAAGTAACGCTTCGTTGCCTAATTCTACGTATATCATCTGTCGTTTTTGGTAAATTCATTCATAGTTGTCTTGATTTTTAACCGACTTCAAAAACGAGGAGGTTCTCAATTCGGCCGGTATGTGTTTTTTTTTTTTTTTTTTTTTTTTCTTCTATGTATGTACACCGATTACGCCGAGATTACTGATCCGATTTACGTGATTCTTTTTTTGTTCGACGCGTAATAGCTGCCATTTGGTCCCATAAAAATTTTTTCACAAACACTTGGGTACTTTGGTTTTAAATTTAAAAAAACTTAAATTATGAAGTCGTCTACATATGCGAAATTGCGAAGTTTTGCTTTTCAAATGACTTTTTAGTAAAACGATACGATAGTAGGAAACAATATAAGTTTACGATCACCCATCTAGCTTCGACCGTAGAAAGTTACCACTAAAAATTGTGAAAAAAAAATTTTAAACAAAAATTAAAACCGACTTCAAAAAACTGAAAAGGATAAAATAATTAAATTTAAGTAGGTATTCATCCCCTATAAACATATTTTTGGAGTTGGTGCTAAGTGGTTTCCAAAAACAATAGAAAGTGAAGCACCGACTCCAAAAATATGTTTCTAGGGGATGAATACCTACTTAAATTTAATTATTTTATCCTTTTCAGTTTTTTGAAGTCGGTTTTAATTTTTGTTTAAAATTTTTTTTTTTATTATGAAATATCATTATTCGAATAGTAAATGAGGCGAATATTCGAATAATACGAATATTCGAATACCAAGCCCTAATTAGTATGTACCTATTGTAAGAGTTCATTTGTGAAATTGAAGTGACCAATAAATTATTATTATTATTATAACACAGCAACTTTCGCCATAACTTAGTCCGGCCGGAGGAGCTCGGTGGCGTATTGGTTTGAGCGTTCTGGTTTCGATACGAAAAACAAAGCAACCTTCGCCGTGGCCGATCCTGGGATGGGTCAATCAAAGTTTAATATCACGAACTCCTCCGTGCTTCGGAAGGCACGTTAAGCCGTTGGTCTCGGTTGTTCCTGCAACCGCTTTAACCCACCAACACGCATTGGGCCCGCGTGGTGGTGTTACGGCCCAAACTCCTCGTGTGTTTCTCCCGTGTAGGAAGGCCTGTGCCCAGCAGTGGGACGTATGTAGGCTGGTGATAATGATGATGAATAGGTTCATATAATAATCCTCATGGATTCGATTACGAAAACACAGCAACTTTCGCCATAACTGAGTCCGGCCTAACTCATAACTGTCGGTCACAGATTCGATTCAAAAAGTCGCATTCCGTCTCGCTTTGACGCCGTATAATTTTACGTATTTTTTTATAGACGTGCTAAACCAAACCAGTATTTTTTTCATGCATATGTAGAAATGTAGATCTTAACATGGATAAACTACATTCCAGGAGTTCGGAACCGCAATCTTTTATAAAAATATACAGGGTGGTGCCGTCAATACGACAATAAATTAAAACATGGGCTACATTAGTCCATAGAAATGGTTTCCTACTTTCAAAAACACCTTATTCATTTGATAATTTTAGGAAATTTCTATGGATCAATGCAGCAAATGTTTATCTTATTTCAAACAAATGTTATGAAATTATCAAATAAATAAGATGTTTTTGAAACTGGCAAAACATTTCTATGAACTATTAAAGCCCATGTTTTAATTTATTGTCGTATTGACGGCACCATCCTGTATAATCATCTAAATCTGTAAATTATTTATTATGTATAGTTGGTGACAAAGCCTTGAATTGCAAAATACTGTATCTCTATCAGCTCCGAACGAAATCTCTAATATGTACACACGACATCACATCAATTGTAACTGTTGCACTACGAAACCCGTCTTTATTACGAACGCATTAAGGGCTGTCTCAAGGTCAAACTGTTACACTTGATTGTACTGTCGACTGTACATCGTCATCATCATTACCAGCCTATTTAAGTCCCACTGCTGGTCTCAGGCCTTCCTCATGGGAGAAACAAATGAGAAGCTTGGGCCATAACACCACTACGCTGGCCCAATGCGGGTTGGTGGGCTAAAGCGGTTGTAGTAACAACCGGGACCAACGGCTTAACGTGCCTTCCGAAGCACGGAGGAGCTCGAGATAACAAACTTTGATTGATCCATCCCGGGATCGACCATGGCGAAAGTTGCTTTGTTTTTGTAATCGAAACCAGAGCGCTCAAACCACTACGCCACCGAGCACCACGACGACGACGACGACGACGATGTCGACTGTACATAATACAGACTTATTTTCGGGGAAAAGAATCGTGTTTTACCTGGCTTTTCAAATAATTCTGAAATTCTTAAGAGATTTCGAACTGCATTATACTTAGCAAGTCTACCTATTCTCATCCCCGGTAATCAGTTTTACATATAAAATTATTTCTCAGAGACCAAGAAGCCCCTAGTGCTGGAGCCCAAGCCAGAGCCTAAGGATGACGTCAGCGAGCACAACTCCGTTGGCGGCGTGGACTACGACGATGCCATGTCCTTGGAAAATTACTCCGCCGACGACGCAAACGGTCAGTACCGCTTGTCACATCCTAAGTTATCTGTTAGTCTCTCAGCCAGTCACACACAAAGGAGAACACATTGGGAAGGTTCAGCCAAAACAGTGAGCCAGATACCTCCTCGATGCACTCGCCAGATTGCAGCGTCGTGCTGTCCGTATCATTGGCGATGTAGAGGTCACGGAACAACCTTGAGCCTCTGCAATTGCGACGAGACATTGTGTCGCTTAGCGCCCTTTTATCGGTTTTATCACGGAGAGTGCTCCGAAGAGCTTTTCGACCTTATCCCACCTTCCCCCTTCCTGCTCAGCACGCGTGCCGGTCTTCGGAGTCACCATTCACTGTCTCCATCTCAACATCACGCACAAAGAAATTTAGTGCCTCGTTTCTTTGTCGTACTTCCAGAACTTGGAATTCTTTGCCAGCACGTGTGTTCCCACATTCCTATAACATGGGTGCTTCAAGAGAGGCGTGAAAAAGCACCTTTTGGGCCGGCAAAGTGGAGGCGGCTAGTGCAGTGTCTATTCTGCACTAGCTGTCTTCGCATATGGACTCTCCTTACCGCTTCACATCAGGTGGTGCAGGGTCAATTGCCGTGCTTTTTTTTTTAAAATAAAACATTTATTGAAAATGTTCTGCAGAAAGTCACAAAGGGGTGCACATTGGGAAGGTTCAGCCAAAATAGCGAGCCAGAAGATTACCGAAATTGTCATAAGTATTTCAATCATCGCCGCAGAGGTAACCCAACACCACCTGATGTGAAGCGGTAAGAAGAGTCCATATGCGAAGACAGCTAGTGCAGTTTAGACACTACTCCAGCCGCCTCCACCTTGCCGGCCCAAAAGGTGCTATTTCACGCCTCTCTTGAAGGAACCCGTGTTATAGGAAGGAACACATGTGCTGGCAAAGTATTCCAAGTTCTGGAAGTACGAAAAAGACGAGGCACTAAATACCACATAATAGGCACTAGTAGCATGTCTGTCGGTGTTTTATCGAATCCACTTCTGAGTGTGTGCGAATGAACTGGTACGAAGTCATGCCGCCAGGCGACTATCACCAACGAGGAACCAGACGTCGATTTGCTCTGCACTCTTACGCAATTTATATTCTATCTATCTGAACAAAAAGGTTCGCTAATTCCTTTAAAATCCGAACAGAATACATTACCCGCCAATGTGTTCCCCGAGCATGAGGATTTGAGTTCCTAAAAGGCTCATCTTTCAGGCAAGCATTTTCCAGCGTCAGCTACATGTATCTTTAATAGCACTAGGAAAAAATATATAATAGGAATAAATCCAAATGCTTGCCTATACAAAAATGCGACAACCTAAGAGTAAATTGTTTCTTTTTTATATTGTGTGTGTACATAAAGCTATAAATAAATTAATAAGAGTAGTGAATGCTGGTACTTCATCAGTGATTCTAATCATCAATTTCCATTTCTTTTCTCATTTTTATGAGTCGGCGAAATCTCTATGAATCTAGTTAATATTCTTAATAAATCTTTGCAGAAGTAGATCCAGCCATTAAGGAAGAGGACAAAGACCTCTCGCAGCTTCCAACCAGTCTTCCACCGAAGTCCCCAGATGACAGCGACTCATACGCCTCGTCTTCCGACTCAGACAAACCGATCAAGAGGAAAAGAAGTTCCAAGAAGAAGTCCAAGAGTAACGGAGCTACTACAAAAAAGAAGAGTAAAGCGAAACAGAAAGCGGGTGAGTGATAAAGAAGATTTGGGAGTTGAATAACGGGTACATCATGGGGCTAGTCAAAATGGGTGTGGAAAAGTTTTTCCAGGGTCTGCAACGCGTAACGTGACGAAATGTGTTTTGTCTTGGGTTTAGTCTGTAACCGCCTCTGTGGTCTAGTGATTGAGACATGCCTCAGATCTAGAGGTCCAGGGTTCGATTCCCGTGGAAGAAATTTTCTGCTCGGTTTGGTTGGTGGTAGGGCTTTTCTAAGTCCGCCTGGAGCTACTACCATGTTATCTAAGTCTGCCGCCATAACAATAAACAGCATTGTTGTGTTCCGGCAGTTGGAGGTAAGATAGTCAGTTCCTCTGTAGTTGAGGAATCCGGGAATCACCGGCCTTATCTTCACTTACCATCAGGTGAGATGAAGGCCAGGAGTTACCCCGAAACAACACGAAAGAGGAGCTCGGTGGTGTAGTGGTTTGAGCGGTCTAGTTTCGATTACGAAATCAAAGCAACTTTGGATGGGTCAATTGAAAATTTGTTATCCTCCGTGCTTCGTTGTTCACGTTAAGCTGTTGGTCCTGGGAATTTACTAACGCTTTAACCCAACAACCCGCATTGAGGCAGCGTGGTGGTGTTATTGCCCAAGTTCTTCATGTGTTTCCCCCCATGTAGGAGTGGGACGTATATAGGTTGGTGATGATGATGATGATACGAAAGACAGTTCCTTTACTGCTAAATACTTACGTACTTTTCTGGTAGTTACTTATCAATTGGGCATTATTTACAACTCCATTACTAGGTGCGGAAAACGCATATCGGTGTTCATTTTATACATATGAGGTGTGGCTCACGCCGATCGACGTTCCGTCTGTAAGGACCGCTTTACCCAGCTAATACGAGCAATTTTTGTCGCCGCATTGAACGGGTAAGGACCAAATTTGCATTGCGACATTATTCGCGTCGCATCCACTATCCATCAGCGAAGTTTGCACATTTAATGAAAAAAACTGACTCGCGTAACTGCAGTGCTTGTGATAAAATAGAAGATGTACAACATTATACTGATGGACTGTGTCAAGAACAGAAATGGAATCACTATTTAAAGAGTTGCAAATAAATATTAAAGATGTAGGTCTAATACAAAACATTCTGGCAGAACCAAAATCAAAAGCAGCTTAAAAATTATGCGATCTAGTCCAACTGTCAGAGCAGTGATTTCTTTTCCTTTGTACCACTTCATTAGTAATAATAAGGCATTAAATTTTATATATTTTTTATTCCTAAAAAATTTAAACCATTTCTTTTGTAATTGAGAAGATATAATGGGGCTGGCATATCCGTGTGGATAAAAGCCCCAAACTAAATAAAGAGAGAAAAAAAATTCTTTCTTTTACAAAGGTTAGGCAAAACCCATATTTCTTTTCTGTACTTTCAAAACTTGGATTTCTTAACCGCCACTTGTGTTCCCCCCTTTCAATAACTTGGGCTGTATTAAAAAAAGGTGTGTAAAATCACCTTATCAGGTGGTTTTAAGTCATTTGTCGAGCTTTGTATAAAAAATAGCAAGGAGTACACTTTAAATATTGGTTACAGGTTCATCAAAAACCAAGAAAGCCAAAAAGCCACCAGTCGAAAAGAAAAACAACTATGACAGGGACCTTGACTGCATGTCCGAAGAGAATCTTCTGACCATCATACAGAATTCCTATGTGTGTCCTTTCAAGAACAGAAGGAACAATTACTATTGTTTTTACTGCAAAGACTATTACCCAAAACCCGAGGATCTAAGGGAGCACACCATAACACATGACACGAGACCATTCCAACTCCTGATGGGGTATAAGAAAATGCCCAAAATCGACATCACCCGGATCGATTGCAGGCTGTGTCCAACGAAAATCGATGATCTAAATGCCTTCAAGCAGCATATAGACCAGGTGCATGGCAAGAAGATATTCTTTGAAGCCCCAGACAAGATGTTACTCTTCAAACTGACGTGGAACGATCTGGTCTGTGTAATGTGCAACGATGTCTTCGAAGACTTCAACACACTGAACACGCATATGGTGGGACACTTCAGTAACTACACCTGTGATATATGTGGCTTCTGTTTCTTGGAGAAGCCTCGTTTGGACGCTCACTTGAAACGCCACAATGACGACGATAGACACACCTGCGAGGTATGCGGGAAAGTATTCAAGTCCAACCATTACAAAGATATGCATGTGGATATAGTACACAAGAAGAAAGCTATAATTCGGTGTCCGCGGTGTGATGAGTGTTTTATGTCTTACGCGTTGAAAAATAAGCATTTAACTGAAGCGCATGGGCAAAACAGGACGTACCCTTGTAATTTGTGTGACAAAGTGTATAATAGGCAGAAAACGTTGACCGAACATCAGCGGAGGAATCATCAGAAGGTACTGAAGCACCAATGTGAGTATTGTGATCAAAGATTCTATCTTCCATCGCGGTTAAAGGAGCATATGGCTACTCATACAGGGGAAAGGAACTTTAGGTGTGAGCATTGTGATAAGTCGTATCCTCGGTTGAAATCGTTGCAGTACCATATAAGGACTCATACAAATGATAGGAGGTATAGATGCCATATCTGTGGGCAAGCGTTTATACAGAATACTAGTTTGAAATCTCATATTAAAAGTCATCATCCGGAGTGCGATATTGAGGGATGTTACTTTTAGTTATAATTAAATGAATTATTTATTGTGTGATGTGTAGAGATCGGAAATACGGCTGCAATTATACCTAAAGTTAGGCTAGCATAATGTGGATTAAATAAAAATTCACGAAAATTTGATTCTTGAGTTAAATCAACAGTGATTGTAAAGATCTGTTCTTTTGTTTAGGTACACAAATACTCGCTAATGCTTCCTATTTAACCCAACGTCATGGGGTTGGAAAAGTGTTACATGGATGTATGGGTGGGTCTCACAGACCGGCTTATAAGATATAAATTATTCCAGTTCTTAATTAATAAAAAGATATTTATTAAGGTCTATTTCTTTAGGTATTAATGTAAATAAATAAAAGAAATATTGAAAAATTTCATATAAAATTATTTGAATCATTCTTATAAAGCATTTAAAAAAACGAAAAGAAAATTAACAAAATCTTTTTATTCTTGTTAAATATAACTCAATTATTAATTAACTATTACTATTGATTTTTTAAGGAATATAATAAACTGAGCAACTAAAAAATACTAAGTTAGCAACTAAAAATCTGTTTTGCTCGACTATTCAACCATTAATATTCATTTCATTACAACTATGCACCACGTGTATAAACATGATTATATAATTGAGGTCAAGTTAATGAACTGTGAAGCCACAGTACACAGGACTTCAAGCAAAATAAAATGTGCCGGGTCTCACAGACCCAACCCCTATTACGCCAGGTTAGCCAAAGAAAAAAAAATGTACGATATTCTTACATACTCAACACTCATTGATTTCTTGCAACCGTAATGTAGTACATAGGTGTTACACATAATTATACAGATCAGATTATGGACCTGTCAGGCATTGTAATGAGTAGAGGAGAGGACGAACGTCTTACTCATTTAACAATTACCAATTCTTTAAACATATTTACATGTACCTGCATTTGTGCATAACAGTTAATATATAAATATAAATAGATACCTACTTTTATAGGTACGATAGTTACTCTTGGAGATTATAACAGCATTTATGTAATATAATTTCTTTTATGCATTTTATGAATATTTTTTCGTGTTTTTCTTAACCTGTTTGTCTGGTACATAGGTTACAACAAAATTTAAATTGAGCAGTTTCACATGCTTTATAAAAATAATTTATGGATGTACACCTTATTTCATTCAATTAAGTAAAATCAAATTAAATTACGTATGTATATCATCACTAGAAGCTCGAAGGATCATTTGATGTAGGAAATAAGGTGGTACACCAAAATAAATCAAAATAGTGTTTTACGCATCGGTACACTTTTATCCGTCACACTTTTTATCGGTCACACATTAATCATCATCAACAGCTTATATACGTCCCACTGCTGGGCACAGGCCTTGCCAGGACATGGGAGAAACAAGTGAGGAGTTTGGGCCGTAACACCACCACGCTGGCCCAATGCGGGTTGGTGGGTTTAAGCGGTTGCAGGAACAACCGGGACCGGTGCCTTTCGAAGCACGGAGGAGCTCGAGATAAACTTTGATTGACCCATCCCAGGATCGACCATGGCCCTAATTCTGGATAGCTGTGCTTTGGCTGTACTATTTGTATCTGGCTGGTTTTGGTATCATTAAAAGTTTAAATTTTAAAAAAGATAATTCCAAATTCAAATTAGGAAAATGTGTGTTTTTCATTTGTTTTTCGTACTGTCAAGATGAGTGAATCTAATGAAGAAATTCGATACATTTTAAAATTTTACTACAAAAAAGGTAAAAATGCAACGCAAGCCGCGAAAAGAATTTGCGATGTTTATGGACCTAGTGCAGTGTCTGTGAGAGTAGCACAAATTTGGTTTAAGCGTTTTCAATCCGGAAATTTTGATGTCAAAGATGCACGTCGCTCTGGTCGCCCTATTACGGATAAAATTGATGCCATTTTTGAAAAACTGGAGCAAGATCTGTTTTGCTCGACTATTCAACCATTAATATTCATTTCATTACAACTATGCATCACATGTATAAACGTGATTATACAGATCAGATTATGGACCCTGTTGGGCATCGCAATGAGGAGAGGAGAGGATGTCTTACTCATTTAACAATTACCAATTCTTTAAACATATTTATGTGTACCTGCATTTGTGCATAACAGATAATATTTAATATAAATAGATACCTACTTTTATATTTTAATTTATTTTGTAGCTTAGTTACTCTTGGAGATTATAACAGCATTTATGTAATATAATTTCTTTTATGCATTTTATGAATATTTTATCGTGTTTTTCTTAACCTGTTTGTCTGGTACATAGGTTACAACAAAATTTAAATTGAGCAGTTTCACATGCTTTATAAAAATAATTTATAGATGTACACATTATTTCATTCAATTAAGTAAAATCAAATTAAATTACGTATGTATATCATCACTAGAAGCTCGAAGGATCATTTGATGTAGGAAATAAGGTGGTACACCAAAATAAATCAAAATAGTGTTTTACGCATCGGTACACTTTTATCCGTCACACTTTTTATCGGTCACACATTAATCATCATCAACAGCTTATATACGTCCCACTGCTGGGCACAGACCCTCCTAAATGGGAGAAACACATGAGGAATCTGGGCCATAACAGTACCACGCTGGTCCAATGCGGGTTGGTGGGTTAGAAGCTCTGCAGTAATATTACTCGTATACACGAAACATATAAATATGTCGGCGATATTCCAACACGTTCACTAGGTTACATATTAGAAGTATTCAGAAAACAACAAATACTGAAACAAACAAAACAAAAAGTATTCGCGACTCGCATATACATTGTTTATACACCGAGCTCCTCACACATTCGGCCTGATTCTGAAGACGCAGTCTAATTCTAAATTTAAGTACAGTATATCTCTTTCTCGCAATATGTAATAGGAAAAAGATAGCAAGAATATGTTTAGAGCTGTCACTTAAATTTAGATAGATTGCAAAGAAACCATAGACAATTTTAGACGGCATCTACGGAGCTGCCTCCTGGACACTGCATTTTATCACGTTCAATAAGGTTGAAAATTGAACGGACGTTTCTAAATGTCAAATTATATGGCAGCCATCCTTTTCGTATTCATTTTGAGAGAAAGAAATGCACTGAAATTAAATTTAGAGAGCATGTGTTATCCAGAATTAGGGCTATTAATGAATGATGTCATTCATTAACGTGTGGGGAGCTCGGTAGTTTATTGGTTGGAGCGCTCTGGTTTCGATACGAAAGACAAAACAATTTTAAAATTTTCAACAAAATTTTGTGGGATGGGTCAAACAAAGTTTATTTCGAGCTCCTCCGTGCTTCGAAAGGCACCGGTCCCGGTTGTTCCTGCCACCGCTTTAACCCACCAACCCGCATTGGGCCCGCGTGGTAGTGCTATGGCCCAAACTCCTCATTTGTTTCTCCCTTGTAGGAAGGCCTGTGCCCAGCAGTGGGACGTATATAGACCTGTGTCGATCGATCATTTCCCGCGACCCGGGTCGATCACGACCCATTAGGTTGGTGATCGACTCACAATGATTCGATCAAATGATCGATCGCGAGATTCGCGAGTCTCAAGTGTTTTTGAGCCGCCCTCCAACACATGATTCGGTTCTATTAAATGCTCACGGGTCGTGGATCACGCACGTCACGGGTCGCAACGTGGGTCTCGGTTCTTTTGGGTACTGTGTACGATTCGTGTCGCGCGCGCGTTGTTATAGCGTTTTATAATGAACACGTAATTATGTTTCGAGGTTATAAATAATATATAGTATATTTAAGTATTATAAAATTTATAATATCAATATTTTTTATAAAGTATTTGTTCGTTTAGTGTTATTAAGTCAAATTCTTAATCACGATGATAAGATTTTGTCACTGTGTAAATAGAAAATTTTGTCATTCAATACAAAGTGAGTGATCGAGCTAGCGCGTTAACATCGATCTCAGTGATCGAATCTTTTTGTGGCTCGCGACCCGATCACTCGTGATTGAATAGTGATCGAATCAAAGTGATTCGATCAATCACGATCGACTCAGGTCTAGACGTATATAGGCTGGTGATGATGATTAATGTGTGACCGATAAAAAGTGTGACGGATAAAAGTGTGCCGATACGTAAAACACTATTTTGATTTATTTTGGTGTACCACCTTATTTCCTACATCAAATGGTCCTTCGAGCCGGAAACACCAAACAAACTAGCTCACGCCACTGTTATGTTCGAGCGAAACAAGTCACGTGGTTCACAATAGATTTGGCTTCGAATAAATCAATTTTACATTAAAAATATATTCGCAAACATACAAGAAGCATATCCTTGCAGATTTTACATTTTCATAATTAATATAAAACTGTTACCGGAAGTTGTGAGCATTCTAACCGGGATGAATGAAACATCTTTTTTAGCATAAAACAATTAAACTGTCGTACTTATTATTTAGCATGATTATAGTAAACATAAAAGGTTCGCCGCCTAGAAACAGAGCGGTGCCGTCCATACGACAATAAATCAAACCATTAGTTCATAGAAATGTTATAAAATTATCAAATGAATATAATGTATTTGAAAATTGCAAATATTTCTATGAACTAATATAGCCCATGTTTTAATTTATTGTCGTATTAAAGGCACCACCCTGAATAATATGGCCAAAAAATTTTGTAATAGGAGTTTTTTAACTAATCGTGTAGTTTTCTACGATTCCCGGAATCCCGGGAAATTTAGTATGAAAATTCCTTATGGCATATCCATAATAATTTATTGTAAAATGAAGTTTAGGTATAATTGCATTCGAATTTCCGGTCACTAGTGATGTGATGAGTGTTTTGTAGACGAAATATGGTTTTTAGATTAGATGTATGCGAGCGTTTTTACATTGCGTAAGGAAAAGAAACTGTATTTTATTTAATCTAGTCAGAAAGGGGTTACTAAGCCATATTCATACATCATCATCATATCAGCCGAGAGACGCCCACTGCTGGGCATAGGCCTCGCCTAAGGATCTCCAAACCAATCGGTCCTGCGCTGCCCCATCCATCGGCTTCCCGCGACCCTCACCAGATCATCGGTCCACCTTGTGGGGGGCCTACCAACGCTGTGTCTCCCGGTACGCGGCCCGAGGGCTCGAGGACTTTTCCGCCCCAAGGATGAACACCTCCAACATTATAAATGCGAAAGTTACTCTATTTGTCTGTATGTTTGTTGCGCTTAGACTCTTTACGCTGACTGATCCGATTTAGAGCTAATTTTGGAGATAGATTACGTCCTGAGAAAGGATATATGTTTACTATCTTTTGGCGCGATACGATTGTGGATGTATGATGCCACACAGGCGTCGCCGCGGGCGGCCACTAGTAGTAAAATTTGTTTTATTTAAAATTTCATCTAAATTGTTAGTGGAAACGGTACAGACTGACAGAGCTAATTAGCATTTTTAATATATGGATTATTCTTTTGGCTTAATACACCCTTTCTAACTTTATTATGTATTAGCTTAATTTTATTACTGAAAGCGATACAAAACTGTAAGTGTTCGTTCTTTTCTTAATATTGAAAATATGTTGTCACTTGCGATTTATTATACAGGGTGGTGCCGTTAATACGACAATAAATTTAAACATGGGCTATATTAGTCTATGGAAATGGTTTGCCACTTTCAAAAACATCTTATTCATTTGATAATTTCATGACATTTGTATAAAATAATTTATTTTAGGGAATTTCTCTGTAAGCTCGTACAGGTCCCATACAAATACTGTCCTGGCAATTATTTTTAACATTTGCCAATAAACCGTGTACTATTTCGAAGAAAATTAACTACTATTTAGTTAGATAAGGAGGCCCACTGAATTTATACGTATTTTCCGAGCTATTACCGATAATCAAAAAAATCATGACAGCGGACTGTGTGAGGTATTAGAGTACTGTTTCGAACGTGACAGGGGGCTGTTAAGTGAGACAGAGGACTGTTATATTAAAAAAAGTAATTTTACATTAATCAATATTTTTTTATTTTTGTGACATATTTTTGCATCAATAATCAACAAAGTTTTTTTTATAAAAAAAGAACAGATAACATTCTTTAAACATTCATATCAAAAATTAACCTTAAGTGCTAGAAACAGTTTGAACTCACTGAGATCAACATAAATGTAGTATTCACTGAAATACTTACTATTATAAATATAATTATTCGAAAAGGCTTTTCTCTCAAATATATAATATTTCAACTGAGATCTCCAATCAAATCCTATGGAATTTTCTAAATCTAATAAGGCACGTAATAAAATTTAATCACAATGAACTTAACATGTTAAAAAGTTAGCGCTCGAAAACGTCTACTTGAGTAGAAAACTGATGAAATATTCTCTGTCCCTTTTAAATCAAGTCAGGATTATCAAACTTTTGGACAACTTGATCAAATGACACGTCTGCAATGTCGTTATCATCTATTCTAAAGGTCTGCATTTTTTGGTCACAAATCTTAAGGAAAGTAACATGTAAGTCATTTTTATCGCCATCAATCTCATTAATTACGTCAGCATAATGATATTCTACATTTGGATAATTCACAAGAACGTAATCTCCAGTATTGTAACATGAATTCCGAATGCCACTCGTTCCTGCTATATTATCATCCAATCTTTGAGGGGACTTGTTTGGCGTAGGTGTCAATTCAGGCTTACAAGATTCAGGATCTTCCGGTTCAGACTCTGTAATGTAAACACTTCTCATCTTCTCATCTTCTCTTCTTCATCTAGGTTTTAGAGCAAAGTTGATATTGCCAATCTTATGATGCTCACAAGATCCGCTGTTGCAAAAGCAGCTGAGACTTTTCATTGTAAGTGTTTTACATTTAGTTAGAAGGCCGAGGATGGTGCTCGAATAAAGACCTGATGCACATTTAAAGTGCCTTAAAACCCTTCTGATCGGCCGCTTCCTCTTCAACTTTATCAACTATTGCCTGGATATCTTTGCCGTCGATTGCGCTGCATGTGATAACAAGACATCGCTCTCGGATTACTTTAATATACTGATCAGTATTATTGATGTCGCCTCCAGAATTAAGAACAAAATCAGCTGTTCTTTTGCACGTTGCTCCGATACCATCCGGTGCACTTTTTCCATGGCCACTTTCGGTGTAGTTTCATGTAAAGTTTTCAATATCTGTAATTTCTTCAGAGAGTTGGCCAGCCATTATAAAAAACATATACGCGTTACAGGGCCATCGCTCAAGAAATGCACTCGTTTGATGCCAGGTGGAAGAGTCTTGAAAATTGGTCGTAGATGTGTCCAAATGGCAGCAGGTGAATGGGCTATGTTTTCGGAGACTGTGCAAAAAGAAAGGATGGAATTTCGTAGGTAAACTACAACGGTATGCAGGCTCAGTTGTGCTCGAGATCCACCGAAATTAATTTAGTGCAATAATTCTCGCTGAAATCTATGTGGATCAGGACTTCACCATCTTGTATGTTTGACTTCAAATCTGTATTGGTGAACAATATTTCGCTGGTGATGCAAAAAATTGTGAAATCTTTCTGCAAGATTATTATGAGCTGTCTTGGATGAATTTCAAATATTTTTTTCAAACATTTAGTCACCAGTCGGGGCTTTTTAGTCTTAAAATCTTGGATTTGTTGCCTTCCGGAAATCCACATTTTATATTTTATGACATTTCTGTTATCAAATTCTTTATATTTCGGGTTTTATCAAGGCAAGTATGACATGATCTCGCCAAACAATTCGCATTATACCGGTCGCAACATAGATCTTCCAACAACTTTTGGTGATTGTTGTAAGTCAATATGTTGGCAGTATGAAGTGCGCTGAGCTTCATTTCTATGTTGCTGTGAACTATGCAAAGACACGTATCGCGGTTTTGAGCGTTTCGTTTCACTACCCAAAATGGACGGAGTCGGCAAAATGCTTGGTAGGTAATTTTTCAGTTCCCAGTCATAAACTTTTTGTAAAGATTAAATAATGTGTCAAGAAGATATCTCTTCTGTTTTTCTAGTTATAAATTCTTTTTTGCTGGCTCCCATACGGCTATTACTGTCATCTTCGAAGAAATTCTAACCTTCTCTTTTATAACTATCAGGTATTTTACATCGTATATCTACAGGTACATCTAAGCCATTGAGAATCTAATCTCAATGAGATTTTTTTCCGAGTCTAGACAACGACTTCATTTCTTTAGGTATCGAGTACCTGTACTTTTGAACAATACTGCCAGTAACAACGTTTTTAAAATTTTGTCTTTCTTTGGTACGGTTCAATGTGGAATAATTTTCTTTCAACTGCTTACTAATGACGTCGCCAAACAACGCTTTCTTGAATACTTCTTTTCTGTGATCAGGCTCCTCTAACATTTTCTATATCTTTGTCTTAGGTGTATCTTCAACATTCTTTTTGTTTTTACTTTCAAATCTAGCGGGTCTTGTAGGCGGAGTATGTGTTTCTGGATCCGATAACGGCGTATTTTCTCGTACAAAAGTATTAGTGACGCTTTTCAGTCTTAGTCTTTTGGCTCGATATACGGTACAGTGTTCTTTCCACTTCTTTAAGGCAGATCTGTGCTCACGAGGTGTCATGTCCTTTACTAACTTTCGCAAAACTTTTTCTTTCTTCTTTTGGTACTTTAACTTCTCCTTTTCTCTCATTTCTTCTCTCTTTTGAGGTTCATTTTTTCTTGTTTGGTATCGTAGTCGCTCTGCTTCTCTGTTTTTCTGTAGTTATTCCTCTCGGGTTAACTTTTTCTTTTTAGGAGCCATATCTTGAGTGTTCAATCGCCTAGTGTAAACACAGACTAGCGGATAAATTTACACAAACAATACATAAAAACAATAACCAATACGCAAAATACACAGTCCCCTGTTGTGTAAAACAGTCTCCTGCTGCATCTTCAGGTAGAGAACTGTTGCCAGGGGACTGTGTATTTCGGTTAAATTTCATAATATTTACAAAACTGATGTAAAATAGATTTTTTGGTACCTGCCGACCAATTTAGGCGTAAATAATAAAACAATTAACTATGAATAGAGATAATTAAAGTGATTAACATAAATATTATTACTAACCAGAGGACTGGGACCAAATGCGTGTTCACCTCACAAATGACACTCTGACACTGAACAAAATGGCGTCTCGTCGCCGCATTCGGCAAGGTTGCCAACTTCACTACAATTTGCGTTTCGTTTCACTAAAAAAACGTTTGTAAATATTAAATAATAATAATAATAATAATCTTTATTTAAACTTTCAAGTACATTACATTATATGGGTTGGTACATCATTTTTTAAGTTTGTAGAACCTGTATTAGAAGAGTACCCTCTTCTCTGTGGCGTTTAACACTTGAAATTAATATTAAAATTAAAACTTAAACAATAACATTGTATTTGTAAGAAAATGCGTGTCTCAAGGCTGGTATTTAAATAAGAAATAAAATTCAGTAATTTTGTGTAATACGCGTATTTTGGAGTGAGCCAGTGAGTGTATACGTTTGTGTGTGGTGTGTGTGTGTGTGTGTGTGTGTGTGTGTGTGTGTGGTGTGTGTGTGTGTGTGGTGTGTGTGTGTGTGTGTGTGTGTGTTCGTGTGTGGTGTGTGTATGTGTTCGTGTGTGTGTGTGTGTGTGAGTGCTTGCGTATGTGTGAAAAATATTTTTTACAAATTCTAGCTTTCAAAAGATAGCAAGTTTCCTGTGTCATCATATGATAAACACTTGAGATAATGAATTTAGTTTTGTGCGTACCACCCCATATAGGTATACAGTAAAGTAAGATCGATTGAACCAATGTTATGTAAATGTATGTAATTAGTTTCTTGTCTGAGATTTCTCTTAAATATTTGAAGATCCATATTAATTACCTAATACGGTTATCAACTAACTCCAGGTGGGGCTGCCATGTAAGATTTTTTTCTAATATTATACCTAGATACCTAGTTCTGTCAACTTTTTCTAGTTTATTACTTTAAAGTTTTTTATTATGGATTTAAATTTTTGGCAGGGGACTGTATGTGTGGAAAATCTGGGGACAAACTTTTCAGGTGTTTACTAAATATAATAAAATTTGTACTGCGACTTTGTTTTAACTACGAAAATAATATAATTTGATTATTTTTCTTTACGATATTAATTGACAAATGTATGTAGTTTCAATATTTTTTAATTTTTATTTTTAATTTCGTAAATCTCATTTCTAGGCGGGTATACAGTGATGGGTACAGCCAGGGGACTGTATTTTTAGAGCTTCTATCACGTCTAGAAAAAAAATTCGAATAGTAATGGTTGTAAAAACAACGTGGGCCCGTACAGTTTCAGGGTTAAAGTTTTATTAGGAGTGATTTTTTTAAAAATAATGAAATACTTTTTGAAAAAATCGGTCGGGACAGCCGATTAAGAGGTTACAGAGAATCGCCTTTTAATTTATTGTCGTATTGAAGGCACTACCCTGAATAATATGGCCAAACATTTCGTAAAGGGACTAGGAGTTTTTAAAGTGGCTAGTCTCTTTGTAAAGCGGGGAATGGTTAGTTATAGTTTCATATTAAACAAGAATCTGCACAAAGCTTTATAAATTTATATAGATGACTTATTTTGTTTAAATACTATTTTATTGTGTAGACTGGTCTCTCTTTAAGCAATATAAAAAACACAGTATTTTATCGGCTTCGTTTATGAAGTTTAGATTAATAATAATTTATATTAATTAATTTTAGATAATTTGACATTAATTAAATGCCTGTATCTACAATAATGATCTATGTAAGTACTGATATTAAAGATAAGATACATTTACTATTTATTTATAAAGAGTTTGAATATTTAACTACCCATTGTGCCAATCAATAACAGGGATGTAGAGAAAATTCTGCAAAGTTGCATATCGTGTATGATATCCTAATATAGCCCCAAATAGTTATAATTTTTTTAAAATACATGTATCTCAAATATCCTTTCAAATTTGGTTCCAAAACACCAATACATGTCACTTCACTTGATCGCTGTGACGTCACCTAGGCCCCGATCGCACTAATTTACAATGTATTTACCAAAGCTAAACCAAAACGTTCCGTTTCGCACAATTTGTATTACGCGAAACATTTAAATGGCCACCAACTAGCTGTTTTTTCGAAGCATATGTTGATTTCTTTGATTATAATTATAATACATATTTAGTAATTAAAATAGAATAAAACTAGAAAAATTTCACGTCCTGAGGCAGGAATCGAACCCGCGACCTTTCGCAATCCGGGCGACTGCTCTGACCACTGAGCCACCCAGGACTTGGGATATCCCTGTGAAATTCCTCTAGTCTATCTTCTATTTGCGTTTATGAGCTAACGTCCACCCTACAATGTCGAAATATTCTATTTCAACATCCGAAAACGAGTATTTTTACAAATACCGACGATTCGGTTAAGTTGGGGCAGTGCTTTCAAATATTCTTAATTTTTGATTTTAACATTATTATAAATGTTTGAAAAATTACCTAGTAATTAAAATAGAATGAAACTAGAAAAATTTCACGTCCTGAGGCAGGAATCGAACCCGCGACCTTTCGCAATCCGGGGGACTGCTCTGACCACTGAGCTACCCAGGACTTGGGATATCCCTGTGAAATTCCTCTAGTCTATCTTGTATTTGCGTTTATGAGCTAACGTCCACCCTACAATGTCGAAATATTCTATTTCAACATCCGAAACGAGTATTTTTACAAATACCGACGATTCGGTTAAGTTGGCAGTGCTTTAATTACTAAGTAATTTTTCAAACATTTATAATAATGTTAAAATCAAAAATTAAGAATATAATACATATTTATTAAGTTCAATTTACCCACTTAAATTAATAAAATTAAAACTTTCTAAATTGAGTAGGTAAATATATCGATCGGTTTGCGACAGCACCTAGATACAAAGACGTTACTATGGCAACCATCTATGAGAACGTATTTTCCGCTGTCTAACAAACATTTTTGACGTTTTATGTGTAAAGTTGCTTAGGCACTAACTTAATCAAAAACGTGCGTCCGACAGCGGAAAATACGTTCCTTTAGATGGTTGCCATAGTAACGTCTTTGTTTCTAGGTGCTGTCAAAAACCGATCCATATATTTACTCAGTTTTTATTTTATTAATTTGTTATTTGAACTTAATAAATATGTAATATATCAACGTATGTTCCGAAAAAGAAAAATGGTGGCCGCAAGGAAACGTTTCATATTTGCTTTGGTAAATACAATGTAAATTAGCGCGATCGAGGCCCTGTTCCCAAACCCTGGTAACCTGCCGAGGTTAAGGTTTTCTTTTTCAAACTTAAACTTATGTATTTATGGCACCATAATGTTACAAAAAACGCTTTAAGTTAAAAATGGCATCATTGTGAACACTGTCGGCCACAGCAAAAACAGAGGAAGGATACATATACATAAACAGGATATGAAATTAATAAGTCAAAATAATCGAATTAAATAATGTCAGGTTTCTTCAAATATTATTATGCAAATAATGATTATAATGTTAATAAAAACAAGATCATAAGGCTACGAATAACATTATATGTTCAATTCATTTTGTTGTACAGTCGACAGCACAACAAGTGCAACAGTTTGACTTCGAGACCGCCCTTACTGCCTTCGTAATAGAGGCGGCTTTCGTAGTGCAAATGTTACACTTGATGTGTTGTCGTCTATACCTTTTTATAATATCACATTAATACTGGATTAAATACGTCAAAAATAACGTGAGTTTAAAATTAGTTATGATACATCAAAAAAAAGTTTCATGTTTGAATAATTATTTTTATTTTTCATGCCATCATTTCGATAAGTCAATAATTCGGTATTTACCTAATAAGTATTGGTAGTATGTCTATTTTCTTTTTCTATTTTTATACGGGGTGATGCCCTCGATTCGACAATAAATTAAAACATGGGCTATATTAGTATATATAATTTTTTTGCCACTTATAAGAACATCTTATTTATGTGACAATTTCATGACATTTGTATGAAATAAAATAACATTGGCTGTATTATTTGATAGAAATATCAAATGAATAAAATGTTTTTGAAAGTGGCAAACCATTTCTATGAATTAATATTAATATACTTAGCCCATGTTTCAATTTATTGTCGTATTGATGGCAGCACCCCGTATACATGTACCCACTTCTCGCTGTTCGTGTCTCATATTGTAAATGGAATAAGCATGTTCAAATGTCAAAGTGAGTAAATATTGCTCGTGATTGTACAGACGACAGATCAAGTGTAACATTTGCACTACGAAAGCCGCCTCTATTACGAAGGTAGTAAGGGAGGTCTCAAGTTCAAACTGTTACGCTTGATGTGCCGTCGACTGTACACGCATTTTGTAACGTCACGAAGGCATGCGCCGCAAATAAATCGCCACACATGCTGCGGGTTGTATCGACGTGAGTACTCGCTGTGATCGCTGCATACGGACGGATCGTTGGGTTGGATGCAGTATACGACGCATGCCTGGAATCAAAGCACACCGCCAAAGAAACGAAATCTAGTTGAGTGCATCTCTCTCAAAGTTCATGAAGAAAAATAAAGATAGCATCTTTTGACATCTCTAAAGTGGAAATTTTTGGGTGTGGAATTAAGTTCGGCAACGCGCAAGTCATAGGTTTTTTTTAGATGTATAACATGACATATAGTATGGATGTGTTTGGCGGGATTTTGTGGTGTCAGTTAAGATTTTTTTATTACATGAATTAAAAATTATGTCAAAGTGAACTTTGTGTTATAAAAGTGGAGTAGTTTTATAAAACAAGTGTTTCTGTTGACGTACAACTAAAAGATTATTGGAATAAAAATGATTATGGTGTGAAAGACGATGAGATCTTTTTTTGTGGTTATCCACCTCATCAAGTAGCATCATATGGAGACTGTCATCATATGTTTCGCGTCAAATACTCCTAAGATGCATGAAGAAATACTGAAGACATTGCTGTATGGGCATTATTTTATTTTATTTTATTTAATGGTTTACCAACAACTTATGCACTAATACATTTTCAAATTTATCTAGTTTATATTATGAGCTAAGTACACAGTCAGTTAAAGGTAAACACTACTTGCATTACACAATAACAATTCAAACGTATAGTAACTTACAAATGGTGTTATAACAACAATAGATTGGAACGCGAATGAAAAGGGAGTACAACAACTAAATAATAATAATATTATAAGCTAATGATTTTAAACTAAACTTACTAAAGTATTTCAAAAAGAATTTTACGAAATTTACCTATGGAAACATGGTTAATATCAATGTGATCGCTTATTTGGTTACAAAGTTTGCTTATCCTACAGATTGGAGAGTGTGATCCCAAAACAGTGCGTCGAAATGGAGGAGACAGTAATTTTGTAAGTTTTTTGGGAGGCCTAGCGGGAACTCTAAAATAGATTCTTTGCGAAAGTTCAGAGCAATCGATGTTGTCGTGCATTAATTTATGCAAAAATAACAAGTCCAATACCTCTCTTCGTTTTGCTAAACTATGTATACTATGTAATCAAGTTAAAACGCTTGAGACGAGTTTCATAGCTTATACGCCTGCCATGCAATCCCACAGAGTACGCTAAATGCCGAAGAAAACGTTTTTGTATCCGTTCTAACCTCAATGAGTGTGTAGCGTAGTTTTAGACATTAGTTCCCTTTGCCTTCCCAATACAGGAAGAATAAAGCAAAAAAAAATGACATAGTATGGAGATCTAGAAATAGAACTAAAAACGAACTAGAGAAAGTATTCCTACCAGTGGGGTTATGTCAGTAGGGATATATGGAATAGGGAGAGATGAAACGGATATCCGGTATCAGGCCTATTCAGCCTAAATTTACTACCAGGCCAGATACCTACACAAAGTGTAAAAAAACATGGTTTAAGTATGTGATGTTTTTTTTTTATACAACTAGATGACAAACAAGCTGACGGCCCACCTGATGGTAAGTGGTTACCGCCGCCTATAGACACCTGCAATAACAAGGAAAAATCACTTGATATTGCAGGTGCGTTGTCATCCTGGGGCCTAAGATGAAATGCCGTCCATGCCCAGTAATTATACTGGCCAGACCTGGCCTTATAATTACTGGCCTGGCCTGACCAGTAATTATAATGTTGTATGAAATTGTTGTTATATCGTCGATAGATAAAAAAAATATTATTTTCTTTAGGTACCTACTTGAGATGTTTTCGACTTTGACATAGGAATTGACAAAATTTTCGCTGATAAACTTAATAAAGTATTAAAACAAGAATAAGATACTGAATAGGATTAATAATTTCTAATTTGCCTAATCTCATTTAAAAATATATATACACTTCTTATCCAAAAAAAAAACATAAAAACAATGTCTATTTATTCTCGCATTCGTCAAAGTTCACATTGAAATTATTTTCCATTAGAGTTTTTACACTTCGTATTTGATTTAGTTCCGCAAAAAGAGTTCGTACTCTATCCTAGAGGGTCATATACATGCGTTCCGCAGCCTTTTTTTTGTTGTAGTACAGGATTTGTATACTCCACAATGTCTTATTGCATGCAAATGTTTTTAGTTGAATTGGTTGTCTTCTGTTTCGTCACATGTTACTCCTTTAATTTGAATTCCTCATTTTTTTTCTAATTTATCAGTATGTTTAAAAAGTTTTGTGTCGCTTTAGACATATATTTTAAAAAGTACTACAAACAACGCAAAAATAAGAAAAATCGTCAATAATACTCATAAAATTTTTCTCACCGTTTGATCTAGAATTTGTTGTTGGTATTTTTATGAAGCATTTTTGCAATCATTTAGACCACTTGCTGTTTATTTAAATGGATTCTGCGGTTCTTTGCCTTCAATATTTTATTTTGACTCTTCTTTTCGCAGTATGTCTTTATTGTTTTTATACAACTAGATGGCAAACAAGCTGACGGCCCCCCTGATGGTAAGCGGTTACCGCCACCTATAAACACCTGCAATAACAAGGAAAAATATATTGCCGGTGTGTTGTCATCTTGAGGCATAAGACGGAAACCTACCCATATCAAAATATTTGTACATTGAACTATAAGGGATTTTTTCACGTTGATCACAATCTATCATATTTATATTGACGACCAGCTGGCCGAGTGGTCTGTACCCCAGGCTACTCGGTCAAGAGGTCCCGGGTTCGAATCCCGGTAGGAACAAATGTTTGTATGATGAGTACGAGCATTTGTTTACGAGTCATGGATGTTTATATGTTTATTTAGTATATTTTTCTAATATTTATATACATATTATTATCATTATTTCTCCGTTATCTAGTATCCATAACACAAGCTCTTAATGATGCTTACTTTGGGCTAGATAATAGGTGTGAGTGTATAAATATTATTATAATTATTATATTTGTTTTTTTTTCCTCCAGTAATATCCCCCTGTCTGTCACTCTGTATTTTCAAATTTTGACGCTTCGTTTTTAACCGAACGGTACAGTTGCTGCCATTTTTTCTTTTAAAAACATCTTGACAGTTCAAAATTGTGGATATGCTACTATTTCATTTTACTCGGTAGGCATGCTCTGCTACTTTATTGAGTAGAATTATTTAAAAAATAAAACCATCTTGTTGCGACTGTTCTGAATTTATTTCATTTGTCTAATCTCATTAAGAATATACCATGTCTTATCCTAAAACCCGTAAAGAATTAAATAAATGCAGCCACTGCTTTTCAACAAAAGATAAGCTAAGTTTTGTCTCTAGTTCTAGATTTTTCTTTCGGTTTCTCGTTACCTACTATTTGTTGATTGTTGATACAGGCATGTTGTGGATATCTGCAAATGTGGCTTACTAAGTGTTGATCTGCATCAACGTTTCTTTTATTGTCTGCAATGTAATTGGAGAGACTATTCTGCGCGCTGCAACCAAAACTACTGATACTTTTGTGACTACCCACTTTTTATGCTGGACTAATCGTTATTACGTCTCTTTCCCTTGAATTGAAATGCAATGAAATTAAATATTTATGTTACTGTGGTGCGGTAAGTTGATTTTTACAAACGAGTAGATGAATGTAATTATCATAGTCACGAGTTTGTAAAAACAACGTTTTTCAACGAATTTGTGAGAAAACAGAACAAATAGTGTTATTATTTTGTTTTTTAATACCTATCAGTCGGAAAGTTGCAACAATCTTTGACGTTCCTACTATGTATTACAGTCGCTTGCTCAGCTGGCTTCAACATTTCACGACGTCCTTAACAGAGATCCATTCTTCAGTAGAAAGGTTAGTAGGTGGATTTGATGTAGAAACCAAGCCAGACTAAGTGGAATTTTAAGCTCGACAAGCCTTGACATTACTTAATATTATAAATAAATTGCACTTACTAATAACATCTTGGACAACTTTTAAATCTGGTAAACTCAACTATTTTTGGATTTAACAAAGTTTGGCTTACAATACCACGGCATTTAATGAGCAAACCCCGGAGCTTGGGTGCATTTACTTCTAATTCTAATGCGTCGTCTGAATTGAAAATATCATCTTTAACGCAACCATTAATCGCCAAATTGTGAATGTGTGTTACACAGTACTAGTTTATTTTATTTAAATGTTCATTAACAACCATTTTCACATTCGCAACATTTTTTTTATACAACTAGGTGACCAACAAGCTGATGACCCACCTGGTGGTAATCGGTTACCGCCGCCTATAGACACCTGAAATAACAAGGAAAAATCACTTGATATTGCAGGTGTGTTATTATCCTGAGACCTAAGATGAAATGCCAATAATGATTATTGGTGACAATAGCCACAATTTTGTCAAAAATTTCCCACTCGTCAAGGAACTCTTATTGACTGCGATCTGCGATATATTCAGGGCACGGTGTTCAAATTTAGTTTCTTTCGTGCTAATTGTAAAAACCTGCGTTATACTGTCGGCATTGAAATAGGAAGGTAAGGTGACATAAATGCTAATGCCATCAATGGACCACAAGTCAGTTGTGAAGGAAATGTAATCCACGTCTTTCAGTTTGTAGAAGTCGATTTACGCGACGGGCGTTCATAACCTAAATTTAGCGCTTTGGTATAGTATGTAAAAACTTTTTCTTTGACAGTGCTTAGATGTTGGTAGTCCCATATAATAAGATTCAGTAAAACTTTGTCTATAGTACGTTTTTCGACACCGGACAACTTTGCGATCGTAGCAATGTTGTCTGTTTTTTTTCCGATTATTCCCGCTGTCCACCCCCTGCTTGTCCCCCGTGGGGGACCAGAGACAAATGTTCTAAAAACCTTTTGTTCGTATCGAAACCAGGCCGCTCAGACTAATACGCCACCGAGCTCCATCATTTTATTCACGACAAACAAATGGGACTTGTCAATGGAGACTTTAGGTACTATTGATTAAAGGCTGGTGAAATTGCTTCGGCAGAGCCCAGTCCATCCCCAGCAAGGGCAGTGGAGTTACCGGGGAGTTTTAGTGGGTATTCCCAGTGCCGTTACCATCAAGCACTGGGCGACCCCCACACGCCCGTCGCTTCGCCAACGGCGGGCAGGTCTGTAAGCGGATTCCTCCCCGAAAAGAAAAGGTACTATTGATTTATAGAAATGATGAGGATGTAAAGATATTTTCTGTGACTATGATTAATACTCTGATAATTATTTGCACAATTTTAAAATTAAAATATTTTGAAAATATTATTAAACTATCTACTTAATTGATTTTGTGATAATTATTTACACCCAAAACCAAGAGGGGGTTAGACATCGAGAATGTTTATTTAAGCAGTGGCTTTGTCCACCGGAGGTGGACATCGATAGTAGTAATATTAAACTCGTGTCTTTGTCCACCCGGGGTGGCCAGCGGAAATAATTTAAAATTAATTCTCGCTTTCCCCCAGGGGTTGACAGCGAGAGGTTTTTAAAAGTAAAACATTTGTGTCTCTCTCTGTCCACCCGCGGGGGACAAGCAGGGGGTGGACAGCGGTAATAATTGTTTTTTTTCTTGGTAATTTATCACTTACTTGCTGTGCTGGTCTCTGACTCTGACTCGGATATAATAATTTTATCGTTGTTTTGCAAAAGATGTTTCCTTTTTAAATGATTCACCAAGTTTGTAGTATTTGCACAACCTTTTTCTTTTTCAGTAAAATTATGGTGTCTGAAAGTATTATCATCTCCATGAATAATGAAATCATGTACAAGATGACAATCCAGATGGTGAAGCACGAACGAAAAACTTAAATCCCCATTTTGGGTTTATTCCGTACAAATTGTTTTTGACTGCCGGCTCGAGTACCTTTGTAAGGCACCATCATCTCGTCAGTGCTGAAGCGTTTCCCTTCAGGAATTATCGAAGCGCAGTTCTGGTGAACTTTTTCTACTAATGGCCTTATTAAATAGTACCTGTCACCGCAATCTTTAAATTCAGTTGACCAGTAATCGGTGTCGTAGATAGGCCGGATATCTACGACGCACTATAAAATATTTAGGTATAGCTATAAAATCTTTGATATCGTCTTTGGTTATATTAATTGAGGTGCCCTTTTTCTGTACAGAATATAAATTGGTTTTATATACTATTAGTTCTAGTATATCGTTAGTAAAAAATAGCGTAAAATAATCAAGCGGCGATTTCTCAATATCAGTTGATTCGAAAAACATATTATCTTCTATGTCAGCTGCTCCTTGAAATTTATGTTTTGACCATTTAGGTATCAATTTGGTAGGCTTCACTACGGTTTTTTACGATCACCTGAGTTTTCTTATAACGCCGAAGACGCTCAGTAGGTGCTGTAGGTGTAGCAAGTGCTGAAGGTGCGGGACTGCAGATTGAGGCTATAGATGGTGACGGTGGAATATAAACTGATAGTGAAGGCGGTATAACGTCAGGACCATGTTGAAGAATAGAAGGTGAGTTTGGAGTAGAATCAACGGTGTTGTGTCTGAATCTCGGCTCATCATGGACAGAAGCAACGACATATATGTATTTCACGATACTCACAGTCATGAGCAGTACAGTCACTATCAAAGATATTTATATTTTCGACAGAAGATGCTATATGATGATCGGGATAGGAGAACTGTTTTCAGAGACGGCTTGATGATGTCTACACATCTGGAATTCATCTTCCGAAGGTTCACTGGATTCTACGTCAGACTTCGCTCCACATTTAGGCACTAAAACTAGGATTTTTCGACCTCTAGTCATCTGAAACAAAAATATTGCAAGCTAAGGAATAGGAATTTGGGGGTAATCATGCATTATGAAAATAAAATCTCTGTCTGAACAAAGGCTCGATTATATAGCAGCACAGTCGGCAATGTGCATTTAAAGACACGACATTCACAAACAGTAATAGTCTATGACGTTGGCAGTGTGCATTTAAATATACACAACAAATATAGTCATTCATTCTGAACCAGGCAGTGCGTATTGTAATGGACACATGAGCGAGATGAGTGACACTGACATTCTTATTTACTCATTTACAAAACGTGGTATCAAAGACTTATAAGTAGAATAATAAAAAGTATCAAAAAGGTCTGATGGCCAGCCAATTACCAACATTCCCGCCCCCAGTGGAACACTCAGATATTAGGTGGTAAGTGGCTGGTCGGCAGAGGTCATGAGGAGTAACTTTCGGACGGGCCGTCGCAAAATTCCCCCTTTTGTTAAAACGTCGGCCACCCGTACCGTTCCGTCAGCTCCCGTAAACGTTCTTGTTATCCTTCCCAACGGCCAAAGGCCACGCGGTAGGGAAGAATCCGCGATGAGCACTACGTCTCCCTCGGTGAGGTTTTGGGAGTTACTGCTTCGTCCTCTTGGCCGTAGTGTGGGCAGGTATTCTTGTAGCCAACGTGCCCAAAAATGGTCGGCAAGACGAAGGGTAGACCGCCAATCACATCTCCGTAACAGGTCCGCATCGCTTAACGAGGAAGTCCATGGTGCTGACGATGATGATCCAAGAATAAAATGGAATGGCGTAATGGATTCCGGAACCTCGGGCGAAGACGATACGTAGGTGAGTGGTCGCGAATTTATGATAGATTCTGCCTCCATCAATAAGGTCGTCAGTACCTCTTCTTTGGGAGCTCGGCTTCGAAGGGTGTTTTTTAGGGCGCTTTTGACAGTGCGTACTAGCCGCTCCCAGGCTCCGCCCATGAAAGGCGATGCTGGAGGTATGAAGCGCCACTCGATCTTGTGGTTCGTGGCGAATTCGCGAACGTCTTCTCCATGCAGCGACATAAGTACTCTGCTCGCCCCGACAAAGTTAGTCCCGTTATCTGAAAGGATGACTGATGGGGATCCACGGCGAGCTATAAACCGTCTCAGACTTAGGAGCGCTGAATCAGTAGACAACGAACCAACTACTTCCAAATGTATTGCTCTGGTCACGAGACAAGTGTAGAGGGCGACGTACCGCTTCTCGTGGTGACGCATGACCGTGACGTCAACCGGGCCGAAGTAGTCTAAGCCAACGTTGGTGAATGGCCTCTTGTGGTGTTCGAGTCTATGCAGCGGTAGGTCTCCAGTTTGTGGAATGCTCGGACGGACTTTGTGTCTCTTGCATTCTAGGCACATGTTAGTGACACTTCTAATTGTACTTCTGGCCTTCAGAATCCAAAATGTTTGACGAAGTTCGTTAAGCACCAACTCGTTAAAAGAATGGGCCGTCTTTCGATGATAATGCATGATCATAAGACGGACGATGTGATGGCGGCCAAGACTATGGGTTGTTTTGCACTCTCACTCACTCCCGGGGCGGCCTTGATTCGGGAGTCGAGTTTAATCAGACCATCGGCGTCTAATACTGGGTGTAGTGCTGCAATCTTACTACTCTTCAGCACTGGCTGGGATGACTGCAACCTCAGCAACTCTTCCGGGAAATGGTCAGCTTGAGCGCGTTGAAGAAGCAGTAACTCCGCCCGTGCGATGTCCGTTGCTGTTAAAACCGAGGGGGACGTGGTGCCATCTGTGCAAAAAATAGAGCCTTGTGTTAGAGGCTTTGCCAAGAATGATCTAAAAATACGGGCTGCCTGTAATACGCGAGCTGTGGTTCTTAATAATCGTAACCATTTACTAAAGCGCGAAAATTCTGGAATGCTCTTGTAATATTTAGAAGCATCGATAATAAGCCCCACCAGCTCCGACTCTACGTCGGACGCTGGTGTGACTTCTTCCATATCGGAAGTCGTTTCGCCCGGCCAATCAAAATCGGATTTCAAGAGAAATGGAGGACCAGAAAACCAACGGTGTGAAATGTTAAAATCGAATGCCTTAGGTTTAGTGGCATCGTCAGCGTTATTGAGGAGACTAGGGACCCATCTCCAATTAGAGGGGTTGGTTAGCTCTAAAATTTCACCCAAGTGGTGTGCCACGAAAGGCTTGAAGGACCTGGCATCGCTTCTTATCCATTTTAATACAGTGGTAGAATCGGTCCAATAAAACACGGCAGACGGTTTTATGCGGTGAGCGTTTAAAATTGCACGGGCAAGTCTACACGCGATTAAGGCTGCTTGCAGTTCTAAGCGCGGTATAGATAAAGGCTTCAACGGCGCGACTCTAGCTTTACTACCTATCAACGCTACCGAGATAGAACCGTCTTCGTACGCGAAACGCCAGTAGGCGACGCAGGCATAGGCTTGCTCTCCGCCGTCTGCGAGTACGTGTAGTTGGGTATCTACGGGGTCTGTCTTTGTCAAGTACCAGCGAGGGATCCTAATAGCTGTGGCTTTTTGTAATTGTTGAAACCAATTTCTAGTCTCGGTCGCATACGTTGCGGGCAAAGGTGCGTCCCAATCAGTGCCTTCACGCCAAAGCTTTTGAATTAGTATGCGGCCGCGAATAGAAATGGGTGTCAAGAACCCTAGAGGATCGTACACTTTCATCACGTTTGACAAAACGATACGTTTCGTTAATGTGCCAGAAGAAAAATTAGCAATTGTACGAAAACTTAGGGAATCTTCGAGTGGATTCCACCTTACCCCTAGCACGCCTACTTCGCTGTTGCTTGGAGGAAGATGAACCTCTGAGTTGGACTGGCTGCGAAGTTCTTTGGGGATAAGACAGAGTGCGTTTGGTTCGTTCGACGTCCAGGAACGCATCTCATAGCAGCAATTTCTGTGAACCGCTGATATATCGGCTGCTATGCGTGCTGCTTCCGTGACGTCAGAATGGCTACCTAGGTAGTCATCCATGTAGTGGTCACGTAAAATCGCGTCGCAAGCTTCGGGGAAGGTGGTCTCTAATTCTTTCGCGTTTTTGTTTTTAAGGTACTGCGCGATGAAAGGACTGGAGACTGCACCGAAGATCATGGACGCCATACGGTATTCACATATGGTGCCGTCATCGTTGCGCCACAAGAAACGCTGAGCGTCTCTGTCCTTAGGAGCTATCTTAGTTTGGGGAAACATTTCCCTGATGTCGGCGTTCAGTGCTACGGACCCTTCCCTAAACCGAAATAATATGTCCAGTAGGGGCTGGAGAAGATCAGGGCCTTGTAGTAAAAGGCTATTCAAACACACGCCTTTAGTCTTTGCCGCCGCGTCGTGTACAGCTCTTAGTTTTCTTTTTTGTGGGTGGTATACGCCGAAAATGGGTAAGTACCAACGAATAACGCTGTCGGCGCTGGCGGTAGCAGTCTCTGGGAAGACGCCTTTATGATAGGTGGTAACGTCGCACTTTTCGGCATAGCCCTTTGATATGATGTCGGCTAAAAAACTCCGGAAAGCGGTAGCAAACTCTTTGTTTTTTGACATTTGCCGTTCCAGGGCTGTAAGACGAGACAATGCCTGTGGGTAGCCATGTGGGTTTCCATGGGAGGCCTACTTCGAAGCGGCCATCGCTAAGTCTACGAGCTGTCGATTCGATAATTTCCATAGCACGCTTTTCATCGTCAGATTGTAGAGTACATTTTTTAATACCAATGGCGTCGATGTCATATTGAAATTTAATAAGACGCTCTAATTCATCATATTTGCTTCTAGCGCATACATCAAAATTGTCGTCGGCGGTATGGTGAATAAAATCAACAGGTTTAGATGCCGTTGACATCGCACCATGCACTACCCAACCCAAAAGCGTTCTCGAGGCCACTGGCTCGTTCCTTTTACCCGCCCTGACTTCACGGCTTACGGACAGATACCAGTCTGCGGCGCCAATGAGGACAGTTGGATTTGTGTGATCGTACGACAACTCGTCGGACAGATCGGCTAAGTGTGCGAAGTAAGAATAATTAATTTTGCCAATGTTCTGTGTTCGTAGGCCCAATGGGGTGATTGCTCGTGCGTTTTGTACTAGGTAGCAATCTTTTAGATTGCGTCCCCTAATATGGAAATCAACGTAACTTACGTCTACATCTGTTGACATGCCACCGACACCCTCAATACGAAGATGACCATTAAGACCTCGTTTCGCACCGATACGAGCAGCTACATCGCTATCTATTAACGTTGCGGTGCTGCCTTCATCAAGAAGAGCTGTTGTAGTTAACTGACCTGTAGGGCCCTCCACTACGACCGGCAGTACCTTCAGTAGACCTCGTACTGTTGGTCGCGGCTGCGCGCGTGTCGATATAAAAGGAATTTCAGACAGGTTAGCTACTTGGATGTTTGCGTTGCCATCCGAAGAGTCTGTATCTAAAATGGTAGTGGCAACGGTCCCTTTGGAAGCAGCGTTACTGGTCCCTGGGGTGACAGTGGGAGGAGAGTTGTTAGGGCGTGACGTTGTTTCGGGGATACCATGAAGGAGAGCATGGTGACGCCGGGTACAACCATCGGTGCCACACGGTTTTGCGCGACAAAAGTTCCATCTATGCGGATGGGACTTCAAACACCTATAGCATACACTATGTTCACGTATCCACTGCCAGCGACTTGCGATGTTAAGCTGACTAAAAGCCCTACACTTATTTATTATGTGTACCCCTTGTTTGCAGTTTACACACTTGACGGCATCATTTTTGCCAACAGTTGCATGTATACATTCTGTTGTTGGAAGTTTAGGCTTACTTAATGCGGAAAAACTGGGTCTAAAATGAGTATGCTTATTGCTTGAAGATACTGTAGTGGGATCGAAAGTGAAATTGAATTTAAGTTGTCGATCTGCCTCGACCAGTAAGAACTCGGATAGCATTTCCAATTTTGGCATATTTTGACCGAATGACATAACGTGTGTCGCTGCGTAGTCAGTAAACCTACTTCTTGTGTGTTCACTCAATTTTGTGAGCACAGTACGGAACAACTCGGGTGAGTACAATGACTCGTCCTGGCGTAAATATTTTATGGTGGACACACAGTTGCGTAGTTTATTTGCCATATCATTAAGATGTTCTACGCTACTTATCTTAATGTTTCGTAGTCCGGCAATCTCGCGTGCGACGAGGATCTCGGGTCTCGCGAAGTTCTGCTCCAGCGTGCTCATCACGTGCTCTGGGTCGCTCGAACCCCAAAGATGAGAGGCGACGGCTTGGTACGCTGGACCGCGGACTGCATTGTTCAGCCGCGTCAAGTTTTCGGCTGGAGAGAAAAGATGTTTTGTTTTATCATAGGTAGTCTTAAACAACATCCATTGGTCTAAATCTCCAGCAAATGGTGTTAGGTCAGGCCGTTTCGGCCGTTGTGCTAAGGAAAGAATGGCCTTAGCTAGCTGCGAAGTGGAGTCGGCACAGCTGTTGTTCATCGAGGGCTGACGTTTAATTGTAGGGTCGTGCGGGTTTGATGACGTAGCGTTAGCAGGTCCTTGTTGGGCTACCATCGCTGACTGGACCGGCCGTGCTTGAGTGTCCTGTGCAATATTCAGGGGCACGGAAGGTAGCGGCGGGGGCGGGTGGACCACTGACGTCAGTGGTAGTTCAAGCATGGGGGTTGGTTGAACTATCTCTGCTAAATCTACATCGTTGTTCATCACCCACGACTCAGTACGTTTTGCGGTACCCCGTGAGGTGCGCGATGAACGTCTAGATGACTTATCTGATGCATCCAAGGCGGCGAGCTGGGCCTGCAGTTCCGATTGTTCGGCGTCGACCTGTAGACGAGTAAGCATACGTTCGCGCTCAGCTAAGGCGCGCTCACGTTCGGCTGCCTGTTGAGCAAACATACGTTCGCGTTCGGTTAAGGCGCGCTCACGTTCGGCTGCCTGTTGAGCAAACATACGTTCGCGTTCGGTTTCCTGCTGTGCCAACTGTACGCGCCGTCGAAGGTGTTCTGCTTCGATGATTTTTTCGCACGTACCGTAGCTGATGAATGGGAGGACTGCGTATGTTCCTCTACAGAGCTACCGCTGCGAACAGATAAGTTTTTAGTAGTGGTCACATTGCCATCATCAAAGACCGGGCGCTGTGGGAGCCCTGGGTGAGGGCTCGCGCTTGATGATGGTGCCGAAGCACTACTATATTGGCCACCTGGAGTCGCTTGAATATTGCGAGGAGGATCAGCGGAGCTATGCTGCTGAGTACAATCTACTTCTGGTGTCGAAATATCCACAACTGATTTGCTTTTACTACGTGTTTGCACCATTGTGAAAATATATGAGATGACGTATGGGTGAAAAAAATGAAAGACGAAAAAGTGTGAAAATATTATCGAATCTGCTGGTGAATGATTATTTTAGGCTAACGAAGGACCAATGTTGAGGATGGGCGTGAAGCTGATGATGGAAACACGTATTTTTCACGTAATAAGTATATTAGCAAACAATTGTGGACAGCGAGATGAGTGACACTGACATTCTTATTTACTCATTTTCAAAACGTGGTATCAAAGACTTATAAGTAGAATAATAAAAAGTATCAAAAAGGTCTGATGGCCAGCCAATTACCAACAATGGGCTATATTAGTTTAAAGAAATTGTTTGCTACTTTCAAAAGCATCGTATTCATTTGAAAATTTTATGACAATTGTATGAAATAATATAACATTGGCTGCATTATTTCATAGAAAGGTCATGAAATTATCAAACGAATAAGATGTTTTTGAAAGTGACAAACCATTTCTATGAACTAATATAGCCCATGTTTTAATTTATTGTCGTATTGACGGCAACACCCTGTATATTCAAAACATATATCACAGAAATAATATCACCAAACAATTGCATAAAGCTTGCAGAATTTAAAATTATAACAATTTCAAACATAACATAATTTAATTGAGATAAAATAGGATACTTACAGAGCGTTGCGCGGGCGCTAACCGCTCGCCATTTTGTTCACCACTGACAATATGCGAGCAAGACAGATATAGCTTTCTTTTTCTTACGTAAAGAAACGTTTACGAAGACACTTTGAGTTATTATTAAAACGATTCGATGTTTATAGTTACCATAAAAAAATCTGAATTGAATGTGCATACACCAAAACAAATTGTTTTTGTAGTAAATGTTTTTGAGGATTACGAGGTAGCAAAAGTAGTTTGCCTAAAAGTGTAAGTTACTTGTCTTATTGCCATCGATATTATAGGTACAATATAAGTAACATGATTCAAGTCTTTTCAGTTCAGTTGGAAAACGCAAAATGGTAGTATTGGTTTCCTTTAGGCTTTTATTTAGTTTTGAATGAAATGATTCCGTAACATTATTTGTGCGGTGTCTTTCACCAAACACAGATAACATGGAATCAAAATTTGTTGTCATCCAAAATCCGTCCAGGTATTTGAAAAAGGAAATCATTTCATTTATATTACTGCCTTCAAATTTTATGTAGTTAAGACCTTCGGTCATGTTTTCAATAGGTAAAAGCGGTAGAACTGCAGTCAATCCCACTAGCCTTCTCTGCTTTTTACCTTTAAGATTTATTTTTAGGCCTTTTTCTATATTGCTCTACTCCAATGATAGTAGCAACCTGTTAATTTTATTTGCGGAAAAACTATCGAAATTGTATCTATAGGTCCTTTTTCGAAGTCACAATGATATTTGACTGGTTTGAAGTTAGGCAGTTCTCGTTTAATGAGTTCGAAAACAATAGCATATGTATCTTGCTTTTTGTTAGGCATTAATGCATAAATTAATGTTGCTGTTTTTGTCTCTGTGATGGTACTTCCCATATCGCCATGAATAATGTATAATTGACTAAATGGTTCAGGACAAGAAGTGAATGTTGCATCCCAAAAAACTCTTTTATCTCTACAATGTTTTACCTGTTTGCATGACTGGAAAAAAGTATAATACGTGCACCTTCGTAATAATAATCGGCTAATATAAAATCATGAAATTTTAATGGTACTTCCACTTCTTCAAAAATTTTAAAAACTGTTTTATTTACCCCTAATGATTGGTTTCTTAATCTATACAAATTATGTTGCACATTCGATAGCGAAGGAACTTCAGTTACTAAAACTAAGCCCAATTGCTCAATTTTGGATCTTGTTTCATAGTACAATTTAGGCACAGGATCAATTGAATTCATCACATTCTCCCTTAATTTTACTAACTCTTTATCAACAATATTTATCTTTATCAAAAAAATGTACTCGCTTTCTTAGCGATTCCTACAACAAAAACGGATTTTTCCGAGATCGCTGTCAATCCATTTTATGTCAGGCTACCATATTGGAACAAAATGGCCGAACTGAATGACATTTGACATTTTACTAGATGAATGTTGTGATGAATTTTACAAATGTCAAATAATTGAGTGAGTTTCTGGGTAACGTTGGACGGTAGAGGAATTTATTTTTTTTATTTATTTTTATTCTGGCAACAAACAGTCATGTACATCGAATGATCAACTTAAAAATAGGACATAAATTACAGACCTTGAGTGCCTAAAATTACAGTATTTAGATGCATGCTTAGCAACAATCAAGTCAAGTTGGAGGAACTCGACAGCAACAACGTTAATTTTTAGAACTATAGAATATTCAGACACACGCAAACCAGACCAGACACTTCGACAATTTTATATGCCTTAATACTCTGTAATTAGAGTAACTCTAATCGATATGCGAGGCCCGATGTGCGGCCGCCTGTAATATCATTATTAATTTTATATAGGTAGACATAAATTATAAAAATAATGATCTTCTGAATCCTATGTTAAACAATTAGTATTAATATATGTCATAATGTAGATATTAATACATATTAATTCTTACAATTTTAAAGGTATTTATGTTTGTTTATGTACTTATATTTAATAAATTTTACTTCGAAAACATTGCTTTGCAATCTTTATAAATGCTCGCTCTGTAGGTTACTTAAGTTTTTATGTTCAAAATTAAAATAATAATAACAATAATCACAATTACAATTTAGACATTAAACATTCAATTACCATGTTTTTAAATTTATTGTGGCTTGTAGAAAAAATATCTATATGATAGAATTGCTTATTATGTGCAGTTGAACAACGGCGGAAAAAAGTATTTGATGTGTAATTAGTAGTTGAGCTAGGGATAGCGAAGAGGTTATTAGGTCTGCGAACCCCTTTTGTTGGAATCTTAAATTTAATTTCTTCAAGTAGGTTAGGGGAGTCGATATAGTTATTTATTAGTTTATACAAAAATACAAGATCGAATTGTAAGCGTCGGGATGTCAACGGTAACATATAATGTTTTTTTAAAGATTCGTTATAAGATAAATAAGAGGATCCAGTTCTGTACTCTAAGGCTTTCATAAATTTTATCTGTATATTTTCTAATCTATTAATGTGGCATGTGTAATAGGGGCTCCATATCACAGAACCAAAATCTAAGATCGATCGCACCAAACTAAAGAAAAGCGTTTTGTATGTCATAATTTTTTTGAAAGGTTTACATACTCTTAGTATAAAACCAAGCTGTTTATAAGATTTTTGAATAATATAATCGTAGTGTTCCTTGAAGGAGAGTTCATTATCTAGTATTATTCCAAGGTCCCTAATCTTGTTAACTCTTGTCAAAATGCTGTTATTAAGTCTATAAGTGAATGTTATTGGTTTACGTTTACGAGTATAAGTCATGATAAAACACTTATCCGGATTTAAGAAAAGTTGATTCCGAGAACAGTAATTAGATAAGTTTATGATATCAAGCTGTAATGCAGTACAATCAGCGTCATTTCTTATTACTCTATATATTTTTGCATCGTCTGCATAAAGTAGTAATTTACTGTCGCTCAGACAGCTATCAATATCGTTTATATACAGAGAGAACAGAAGAGGACCCAGATGTGATCCTTGAGGGACACCTGAGGGCACATTTTGAAAATTTGAGATGAAACCTTTTATTGAAACTGCCTGGGATCGATTACTGATATAGGATTTGACCCAACGGAACAGATCACCATGAATTCCGACTTCCCAGAGCTTTTTCAATAATATTTCATGACTAATTTTGTCAAAAGCTTTGGAAAAGTCGGAGTACATGACATCCACCTGTACCTTTTTATCCATATTCTTTAACACATCACTGGTAAATGAGATTAAATTTGTTTCTACAGATCTTCGACGGAAAAAACCATGTTGACTGGGCGTTATATGATTACGGATGAAGAACGATATTTGATTTGTAACAATTTTTTCTAATAACTTACCTAGTACAGAAAGTTTAGAAATAGGTCTATATTGTGTGACATCTTCAATTTTATCGTTTTTAGGTATAGGAGTAATTAGAGATTTTTTCCATATATCTGGAAAAGTACCTGTTTCAATTGATTTACTGTATATGTATGTGATAGGTATCACTAACTCTTCAGCACACTTAGATAGAAACAACGGGTGGATTCCATCATAGCCGGCACCCTTCTTTATATCTAGTCGCTGTAGTTCTTTTTTAACAATTTCGTCATTAATATTAACGCAATCAATGCTTGTGGGACCATCAGAATTCGTATCAATAGGCGCATCAAAATTGGATGAAGTCGACTCTGGGTGAATAAAAACCGAATGAAAGTAATCATTAAATAAATTACAAATTTGAACACCGTCGCAAGTGGTGATGTTATTATACGTTAATGAATCCGGCAAACCTGACCTTACCTTTTTTGACTTAACATAGGTCCAAAAATATTTTGGGTTGCTTTTTATCTTGTCCTCAGTAACCCTGATATAAGTCGCATAACATTCTCTCTCCAGTTTGTGGCCTCTCGACCTCAAGAGAGAGAAGATGGTATAGTCAGTACTACATCCGAAACGCTTCCACCTACGATGATATTTACGTTTTTCATTTAAAAGTTTTATTAGGGGACGCGATACCCAAGGTGCGTATCTATTTAGGGAGGACATTTTTTTAAACGGAACGTATTTATCAATTAATTTATTTAAGATAGAATAAAAAAAATCAATTAAACATTCAAACGTGTTACACCTTTGAAATTCACCAATCCAGTCTATTTGTCTAAGTTCATATGTGATGGCATCGTAGTCAGCTAAGTAATATAAAGGTCTGCGACAAGTCGGATTACATTTTAGTGGATTGTAATTCACGACAGACAAATCAATATCAATGGCGGGATGATGTGTGTCTTCTTGAGTTAGTGGGGTAAGAGAATGCTTAACATTACAGTGAGTATTACAAAAAATAAGATCAAGGAATCGATTATTGATATTAGGTATTGAATTATACTGCTTTAAGTTCGCCAAATTCAAAAAGTCTGCAACAGAAAAAGCTAATTCATTTCCATTGGTAAACAACGACATGCTATCAGAGTCGCGATCAAAGTGCCACACAGCGTTTGATACATTAAAATCACCCAAAATTAAAAATAAATCATTTAAGTGATTATCTATGTAGCTATAAACTCTATCAAAGAAGCCAGTCAACAAATTGAGGTGATTCGGTCCATGTGGAATATATGTACAAACAACATTCAGTGAAGCAGGCTCCGCAGCGGCACCAGAGGCGGCGGCGGCGCCGTCGGATACCCGCGCCGCTAGGGAACGGCACGACAGGGACGACAACGACCTATACGCGCGCGCCGCGCCCGCCGAGCTAAGCGGTATACTCACCCACAGCTCGTCCGCCAGCGCCGGGGCAGGCGGGGCGTCGCGAACCATCGTTGAACCGAGTTCCCGCCGCACCGCCACCGCCACCCCGCCACCGCGGCTCCTTCCGCTCGCATTTACATCACGGTCCTTGCGATACACTACATATTGTTCAGAAAAATATTCGGCACTGTAAAAAGAATCATTTAACCACGTCTCCGTTAAACATATTGCATCATAAGCGCATAATATGGTTTTAGATAGGAAATCATTCGACTTTGTACGTAGTCCCCTAACGTTTTGATATGCTATAGTTAGATTCAAATTGGCCATGGCAGATAGAATAAAGGTGTTCGCAGTTTAATACCTGCCCCAGAACTCATTTTTAAATAATAAAATGTTAATGATAAATACTTGTTAACGCTTCGTTCAACTAAATAATAAGAGCATATACAATTTAACTTAAAACAAATTGTTTGTAAATAGTTTATATACATAAAGAAAAAATTAAGTGAACTTATATAGTATTTCAAAATCTTTTCGTATTTTTTTATTTGAGCAAAAATCAATACTGACATTTGTACTAACATTAAAATACAAAAACGAAAACTACAAAACCTTAAATTACATGTATTACAACCTCTGATCAATAATAATCTTAACAGCAAATGAAATAAATAGTGATTTAATAATTGTATGAGATACAACCTTGATTGTCATTTAATCTTTGTTAAATCAATTTCGTTAGAAACATAAATTATTTTTGAAGTTTCGTTCTTACGTAAAAATATTTTACCGTCTTTAACCCAAATAAATCTATAGTTTAAATCCTTTCCAAGGTCGCGGGATTTCTTCAAAAGTAACTTGTTCTGTGGTGTGAGATGTTCGTTGAGATACAGCTGTTTGGTAGGCCCGTCAAATCCCAAGTCTGTTGTAGTTATCTCACGGCGAGCTTTAAATGCAGATAAAAAATCATTTCTTCGGTTGCGCCGACAGAAATGAATGATGATGTTCGGTATTTGTGTGAGTTCATTGCTCGACGGAAACTTTCTGACACGATGAATTTGTTCTATGTCTTCGGGAGACAACTTTTGTCCGATTTTTATACCAATTTTGTTTAGAATAGTGAACAAATCCTCGCCCTTTATAAACGGCACCCCGGACAGTTCAAGATTTTTCAAGCGTTCTCTTTGATCTTTAGCTGAAAGTTGAGTTTGTAAGTTTTGTATAGTAGCTACCATATCTGTTATTTTTTTGTTAGCTTCAACCTCCTGTGCCTTCCATTGCTCAAGGTTAGATAGCCGTACATTATAGGTTGTCACTTTTTCATCAATAAGAGATAAATGGCTACATGACTGCAGATGCTTAGATTCCAGCTCAGACATCGATAATTTTAACTCATTGCAGGTAGATTTGACTTCAGTAACCTCGTCCTTAAAATTTTGAATGGTGTTATGAAACTGTTTTAATTCGGATGTCAGAGTATTATTGATTTTTGAACAAAAAATTTCCAACTTTGAATCCATCTCATTTCGCAGCAGACCAATAGATTCGTTTATTACTTCTGTGAATCGATCCAGAGAATTGGCAAATTCAGCATCTGATTGTTTTCTTTTTTTACTGTTTATGAAGCGAAATTCATCATCATTACCAACCGTTGTCAAGTTAGGATTTGATGAGCTTTGTCCAGGTGGAGATCGCAGTATTTTAGCCATATTTAGATATAAAATAAGTGAGAAAATATGGTCAAAATAATCAACTCGTGCGTAAGAAGGAATAAGTATGTTATGTTCACTATGCGTAGGACAAGGACGACACTCACTTAGATACGCGTCCGCCGATCAGCGTACACACGAAACGGTAAACAATTCCCTATTGACGACAACACAAGATCGAATATTAGACCGCAATCACCGAGTAATATAGCAAAATAATCAAGCGCACGTCTGCCTCCAAACTCGATTTGACACTGACTGAGAAATATGAATGAGGAATATCACTATATTTAGAAAACATGTTAATGAGAAGAGATAGAGTGAGTTTCATAAAATTTTCGTTACTAGTGCTAGGAGGGTAATTTAGCATGCTACCATTCTCTGAAGGATGAGGGTCTCTTTGGGAGATAATGGCTTGATAAGCAGCACGATCATACCCTTCAGGTAAGGTGACTCTTGATCATTCAAGAGTCACCTGGAGTGGCAAATGTTTTTCTGTAGGATGAAGAAATTTGAGTAGTGGGTCTTGGAGTAGAATGACTTGTGTTAATGAGGGAAGAAGATCGAGGAGGAGTAACTAGAACACCTGCAACATTGGAGTATGGTAACTTTACAGAGGGGAACCTGGAAGCTGCTTCAGTATAAGATATGTTTTTTTGTTACATGTTCATCTTCATAGATTTTTGACGAAGGTGTTCTGGATATGTCTTATTTGTAGCAAAATGGTTGCCAGAGCAATGAAAACAGTAGGCTTTATTCTCTGGAGTTGCGCATTCACTGGGCATGTGTGGTTGAGCACAACGAAAGCAACGAGGTGTCGACCTGCATTGGGCCTGAATATGTCCAAACCTACTGCATTTGTTACATTGTATGAAGGGTAACTCAAAAATTTCTACAGGAAGTATAACAGCAAAAGTTTTTTTTGGGAAGAATTTGACCGCTAAATGTAATGATTACAGTACCGGTGGGAGCCCATTCAATTTCACCATTATTAAAACTTTTCCTGTTAAGGCGACGTGCTTTTAATATATGCCCACAATTTTCAGGGAGTTCTACAGATTCTACAAATTCTGACATAGACCATTCTACGGGGACTTCTCTCACTATGCCCATGCGTGTTACATTGTATGTAGGAATCACAGTAGTGAATTTACTATCTTTTAAAACTGGGTTGGAGATAAATTGGTTGGCATCAGAGGCAGATAAAAATTCGACAGCTATTATATTCCTACCTACATTTTTCACCCCTAGTTTCGATATATTTTAAATTTTGGTATTAAAAAGAATCTTTCCAAAATGTATAGGGTTTATGGATGTGCCGGCCTTTGGATGGTTTTCCTGACGTGATACATGTACAATAAAAGGCGAATCCAAAAAAAAGCCGTCATCCAGCGAAGAGTATATTCTAGCTTGGTCCATAGACGGGTGTCAGTATACATGTTCTTTGGAGGCGGATGGTGAAATATTTGTTTCATTGTATTAAAAGGCATGTATGGCCTCGCGAATAGTATCTGATATTTTTGATTGCAGTAACTTTCTAGTTGTTTTCTTTTGTTTTAAAATTCTGGTAAACATTAATAGCTGAGGGCTTCTTTGATTGCAAGCTTTTATTTTGTTTTGGCGTCTCATTAATATTTTCTTTACTTTGTCGACGTCTAAGTTCTCGCATTCGGTACAGGGCATTTTGCCGTTTCAATGTTTTTATAATTTCTCTTAAATATCTCTGTTTATTATGTTCCTTGTAACGTTATCTTCTTACAATCAATAAAACTTCCTTAGATGTGTATGCCCATCCTCCGACCCCTTTCAATAAATCTCTTGAATTTCCTGGAATAATCACTTCTTAGTTTTCTTAGATATCAATTTGTACTGGTTCTGGTAATTTCTTCTTTCATACTTTTATGTATGAAGAGGTTCATGAATATAAATAAATTGTATTGGAATCACTTTATTTAATTAAAATATAATTAGAAAATTGGAGAACATTACAAACGTTAAAGGCGGGAGAAAAGCTAACTAACTGTCACTGTCCACTTGACATAATAAGATGAACCGGCTGCGTTCACCTTCTTTACAATACACTACAATACCTCCCCCTTAAAGGTTAAGCCTTTGGGGTGACTTTCTTATTCTTTTGGAGCGTCTCACATTACTATAAGCACCCTCTATTATTACATTAGGACTTGGGTCTTCTATGGGGGCATCCAACTGTTGTGTGGTATCAACAGTCAATTCCTTTCCCACGTCCATATTGTCCCTTGGTATCTCAGAAACATGGTCATTTAAATTTTTAGAAGTTACATTATTTTGAGATTCACCATAATCAGTTATTGAAATATTTAAAGGTTTTTCCACATAAGTTTCTGGGTTACCATAACAATTATTATTTAATGAATTATTAATGTTACAACTATCATTAACATCAGTCTGAGGCAAAGAACTTATTATTTGGTCTAAATGTCTTTTCCATAACAAGTTTTCTCCTACTACTTTACACAAATAAGTTTTGTGTCCCAAGACTTCATCCACAACACATTTTACAAATATTTTCTTATTGGGATTTCTATAATCTCTACAGTAAACATGATCACGTTTTCTTTAAGACTTTTTAAAACATGTGATTTAAAACTTTTCACAGCATTTTCAGCGAACCCGTTGGTTGCTGGATGAAAAGGTGGAGACGTCTCATGTTTAATACCATTCTTAGACAAAAATGTAGAGAACACTTGAGAAGAAAATGTAGCAGCATTATCAGTGACAACAGTTTTAGGAAGACCAAATCTACTAAAACATTCTCTAAATTTTTCTACCGTGTTATTAGCATCTAAATTTTTAACAATAAAAGCTTCTGGCCACTTTGTGTAACAATCAATGATAATCAAAATATTTTTATTTTCAATAGGACCTAAAAAATCCGCATGTACCCTCTCATATGGTATACTAGTTCGGGGCCATGGAATAATTTTTGCTTTCTCAGGTTCTGGTCTAGAAGACATACAAATATTACATGATTTCACATAATTTTCTATATTTTTATCTAAATTAGGCCACCAGAAATAGGACCTTGCATTGTTCTTCATTTTGACAATACCTTCATGTATAGCATGTAACTCTTGCAATAAACTATTTTGCAATTTTAAAGGTACAACAATTCTGTATCCCCACATTATGATACCTTGGTCACAATATAATTCATCTTTACGGTTATAATATGGTTTCAATTCTTCATTATTTTTATTATCTACAAATCCATAACGAATCATATTATATACTGCACTTAATATAGGATCTTTCCTAGTCTCTGAACGAACTAAGTTTATGTCTATTAAATAAGTTTTTTCAACAAAATTTACATAATCTAATTCTTTTTTAATATTTTCTTTGATTGAATTCTGTAATGGTAATCTTGACATACAATCTGCCTTAACATTATCTGTTCCCTTAATATGTTTAAATGTGTAATCAAAAGCAGCTAAGTATAGAGACCACCTTTGTAATCTACCTGCTGCCATTTGAGGTAAGCTTTTACTTTCTCCAAATAAAGCTTGTAACGGCTTATGATCTGATACTAATTCAAATTTTCGTCCTACCAAGTACTGATAAAATTTTTGAACTGCCCAATAAATTGAAAGAGCTTCTTTATGTATCATAGAATATCCTTGTTCTGCCTTTGTGTATACTCTTGAAATAAAACTAATTGGTCTATCCATACCATTTGGCATAACATGGCTCAATACTGCACCAATACCTGCTTGAGATGCATCACACGCTAACCTCAGAGGTAATTCTCTATCATAATGAATCAGTATATTGTCAGAAACAATATCTTTTTTAACACTTACAAAACTATCTTGACACTGTTTGTTCCAATTAAAATTAGCATTTTTTTGTAGCAAGTTATATAAAGGCTTAAGTTTAACAGACAAATTTGGAACAAACTTACTATAGTAATTAACCATACCTATCCAAGATCGTACTTCTGCAACATTCCTTGGTGCAGGTGCTTCCACAACAGCAGTAACTTTTGACATATCTTTAGACAAACCCTGTTTTGAAATAATATGACCTAAATAATTAATTTTATCTTGAAAAAATAAACATTTCTTTTTATTCAATCGAATACCAGCTTCATTAAATCTACGTAACACCTCTTCTAAATTTTGTAAATGTTCAAGGTCTGTTTTACCTGTGATTAACACATCATCAATGAAATTTACAACACCCTTGGCTCCTAATAGAATTTTCTCTAATTTAGCCTGAAAAATGGAACTTGCTGGCTTAGTGCCATATGGTAAACGTTTTATTTTAAATATACCCTTTGGTGTGCTCCATGCCAACAATTCACTAGTATCATCATCAAGAACCAAATGATTAAAAGCATTTATTAAATCTAATTTGGAAAATTTAGTACCACCCTGTAGTGCCGTGAAAATATCCTCAATTCTAGGTAAAGGATGATTTACTTCTTTTAAATATTTGTTAATAGTAATCTTGTAATTAGCACATAATCTAATTTTATTGTTCTCTTTTAAAATAGGTACTAAAGGAGTTCCCCATTTAGAGTTTTCAACCTTTTCAATGACACCTTCTTTTTGTAATCTTTCTAACTCTGAATCTACTTGATCTTTAAAAGCATATGGAACTGATCTTGGTTTTATAAAAATAGGATTGACTTTATCATTAATTAGTTCTAATTTAACAGTCTCATTTTTAATCATACCTAACTCATTTTTAAACACATCATCATATGTACACAGTAATCTATCTAAATCAGAAGCAACATTTTGAATTAAATTAACTTGCGGTGAAAAATAGTCACATACATTTAATTTAAATTTTTCAATAAGATCTCTACCAAATAAACTTTTACACCCATTTTTGACAATTAAAATATCAACTAAGAGTTCTTTATTATTAAATTTTAATAAACCTGAAATTTGTCCCACTGGCATTATCAAAGAACCATTATAAGTTTTCAACTTAATATCACAATTTTTAATTGGAATATTATAAAAATGTTTTTTATAATAAACTTGTGGCATACAAGACACTGCAGCACCAGTGTCTAATTCCATTTGTAGTGACTTACCACGAAAACAACAATTAATATGAAATGGTGAAACAAAATTTACTTGCTGCTCAAAATCAATAGTAAAAAGTTCAATATTTTCACTTACACTTTGTGCTTCGACAATATTGGTTTGGGCCCTGCTCTTGCAAACAGAAGCAATGTGTCCTATCTTATTGCACTTTTTGCACTGGTAATTTTTAAATTTACATTTTGCAAAGGAATGATCTGGCTTTCCACAGTGAAAACACTTTTGCACTGCTGAACCTGCATCCTCCTTTCTTTTGTAAGCTGTTTGCTTGTGCTGGAATACTCCTACCTTATTAACCGACATTTCTTTTAAAACTGTTTCTTTGTTCAACGCTATTTCCAATAAATGATGTATTTGTTTCGTTACATTTTCTTCACATAGTCGTTCCTGTATAGGTCCTGGCCTCATACCCGTAACAAACTTGTCACTTATCCTCTCCTCAAGAGATTCGTCGAAACCACAATCTGCTGCAGCTTCTCTTACCCTGGAGTGCCAGTTGGAAATACTTTCATTTTCTTCTTGATATAATCTGTCGAATACGATACGTTTCCGATATTTTGAAATGCGTTTTTCATAGCGCAATTTTAAAATGTCTTTCAATTTTTGAAAGTTTTTATCTTTTGGTAAACTTGGATGTACCATGTTCTTTATTACTTTGTATACATCTTCACTGAGCGAAATTAATAAAGTGGACACCTTTTTAGACTCCTCTATCTCGTAGGCATTAAAGTATTCTTCCAACCTCTCCAAAAAACAATTTATGTCGCCAACTCCATTGAAAGACTGTAAAATTGTTGAGTTTATCCTCGTCGCCATTTTTATGTATGAAGAGGTTCATGAATATAAATAAATTGTATTGGAATCACTTTATTTAATTAAAATATAATTAGAAAATTGGAGAACATTACAAACGTTAAAGGCGGGAGAAAAGCTAACTAACTGTCACTGTCCACTTGACATAATAAGATGAACCGGCTGCGTTCACCTTCTTTACAATACACTACACATACTTTGCCTGTAACGTCTTGAATTTTCTTTCCATTTCATTCTTTATAGTTTCTGTTTTGTATTGTTCTTTTCTGCAATTGCGGTTATTTTATTTTCAGCTTTTCTTTTCAAATAACGTGCTCTTTGTTTTTATTTTTCAATAGCATATAATCTAGGATCATTTTTTATTTTCTATTTTCATCCGCGATCCCGCCTTCATAGTGTAGGCCCCTATGGCACCATGGAGTTAGCGAGCACGACCGACGACAGACTTCTTGTCTTCCCTATCTGGTTGCCATGGTGACGGATTGGTTGTTATAATTTTATAGAATAATTTTACTGTTTTTCGTTGCGTGTTACATATTAGTATTTAGTTATCTTTTGTCTTTCCGTGCCTTGTAAATATTACCGCTATCTTCTGTCTATCCTGATTTATGTAGTGAGGCGATCTGTTGTAAATATTTTTAATAAACCTTTTACATTTATTGGCGTAATTATACTTCATGATTATGCGTTGAGTCATATATCGGCTCGACCATGGATATGCTTCCCGCAATAGATATGGTGTCGTCAGTCAATGAGCCACAATTAGCTTCCGGCTGTGGCGGAAGTGGTAAACGAATTAAAATCATCCGTCACGATAGAATCGTGACCAATTAGGTTAATTATCGCGTTTCGCTCCATCTCAGTCATCTCCGCAAGAGCAGAGTCAGATGACGAGTATTCAAGTTCTGAATTAGTAGTGAGGGATGAGGTAAACTCCATCGTGCTGCCATCGAAACCGTTGGCGCACGCTTCATCTGGCTCTACGTTCAAGTTCCATTTTACTGTGGCAGTCTCTTCGTCCATGTTGAGTTCATATGCGTAGTTAAAATGGTGAAAGGGAATCTTTATCATTTCATCTTTAAAGGTTTCGGACAACTCCACGAAGGAAGAAAAGTGATGAGTCGAATACGTGCAAATATCGGGCACAGGAGCGCGAAGAAAGGTGTATTCAATAATGAATCTATGCGCCGAAATATATCCCTTTAATCGGGCTTCGGCGTATGCCGTACACATCTCGCGACTGAGCGCTCCGCCGAAAAGTAGTGGTGCGAAATGAGCAACTGTTGTTTCCATTGCTGCGTTTATCGATCTGATGGCGTTCAAATGGGTTATCAACTTAGTGATCTCTTGAATTAAAGAAATGCGGTCTATGACGCGTCGCTCTTTAACCATGAGTCAAGAACCGATTGCTCGTTTGTCCATTCCAACGCACGCAACAGACGTGCGTGCAGATCAACGGTCTGTTGAAGAGCAACAATCTGAGCCCCTGTCATTTTTAAAGCTATGGGTCGTGCGCCTGCGTATACCACGACCTGCACAATCATTGTGGAATTGGTGTAAGGGGACACCAGAAACGAGTGTGCGCCGAACGTTCTAACACCATTGATTGGCGGTTCAACTCAGGCGTCCGAGTGGCAAGGGTCGAAATAAACGAATAGTCGCATATTGGGAATAATAAAATGTTCAGAGAACGAATCCGATGTATTTAATTGATATTCAAATTCTCCTTCCGAATGAATCTCACACAGTTGTTTGTAAAGGCAGTCGTAGCATGAGTCCTGAAGTATCCAAGCTCTAATAGCATACGCGCCTGAAGCCAATTTCTCATATTCTCCGTCTTTTATTAGGCGTGATGACCAGATTGCGACGTATATCAGAGTGCGCAAGTGCACTCCGGCGACGTTACCTCGTCTAATCCTTTTATTTAGAAGTAGTAAAAACCATTGACCGATGGTGTTCGTTTCAAATTCATATCCGCCCTTAAACCTAAAAGCGTCAGAGCTCATGTTCGGTATGGGTTGCTTTAACAACATTGGTATTTCACCGAAGCTCGGGGAAAAGGATGGAAGCCAGCGCGACCTGACTGAGTCGTCACGCCGCGTTTTATCTAACAATATCAATATGAGTGTGAACTCCGTGATGTATTTTTCTACGTCCGTGGAGCTCAAGTGTTTTAACATATGATCTATGATGGTAACAGATCTAGATTTCCGTTGAAGAAATACTTTTATCTTTGAGAAGTCACCCGAATCGTGCACTTCAAGCGCGCGTTGACGAAAGGTAGTATTCAAAGGTACGGGGACCTCATGGACAATTTTGATCGGTGATTTGACGTCGAATAAAGCCAAGCCAAGGGAACACTCGTCGGTTATCTCGATAAATCCATTCCACTGCGGTTTTGCAAAAGGACGTAACCTGCTCGAGACTTTATTGATCGCGTGATCAACAATAGACTGGGTACAAGCGTCAGGGACGCTCCTATTAGTTCGTTCTATCATTGAAGGCTGAGGTAATGGAGAAAATCCCACTGCAAACTGAGTCGATCGCATAGGCTGCATTATTACGCTGTTACTTGGCGAGTCCAGAAATTCGCTAGCGTTCTGATGCACGAATTTGCGCTCCGTGTTCAGAATGAAAAAAAATTCAAGAGTAACTCTAAAAATAATGTAACGTCAATCTAAATCCAATATGGCGGACCATCCAAGATATCGGATTAGTTATTTTTAATGCATTTCTACAATATGGGTATCAAATGAAAGGGCTTGTTGAGAGTAACTCGAAAAATAATGTGACATTATTCTAAATCCAATATGGCTGAACATCAAAGATGGCATAATAGTTATATTTTATGCACTTCTGCAGTAGGGGTATCAAATGAAAGGGCTTGCCAAGACTCGGAAACCTAGCCAGCGATAACTAAAAAGTAAAAAATAAATTAAAAGTAAAAATGTTTTTTTAAAAAAAAAGCTTTTATTTAAATGCTCTAAAAAGAAGAAAATAAAATTTTCCTTTAAAATTTTAACTATAAACTAATAACCGTGCTTGTAATATTTTTGAATATTTCACACAAACTCTTCGAAAATCTCTCGGATTGGCGCCAATTTATCAGTCTCTCTTCTTGTATCTCTTGTCCTGATATCATCGAAACGTAAGCATCTGAGCAAAAAATGAAATCTGTTTCTTGACATTGCTGATATACAGATATCACTTCCTATTATCACTTCCTGAACCATCAGTGGCCCACAAATCTTTTGTGTTCAGATCTGCCCCTCTTAGCTTTCCGATATAAAAAAGAAGTCCATACAATGCTTTTATTTCAGTTATATTTGTAGGCTTACAGTCTCTTTCTCTTTCAAAATTTTCTCGAAGTTTTTCTGTTATATAAATATTTGTAAAAATCACAATTTTCGATAAAGTATCATCTGGTAAGAAAAGACTTAATATTTCAGAAGGTGTTGTTGAGTTTAGTGCTTCCAAACAGGGCCCAGGAACTTCACGTATAATATTATGACTCCGGGTTCTTACGTTACGTTTCTGGCGGGTTCTTCAATATTCCATAGAGTGGTTTTATCTTTGCCAATAAAATAGCCTCTTTGTAAAATTGACAACGGTAGACATTCTAAATCCGGTCGGCAAAGATCAAGTGCGGGCCGACGGATGCCTTGCCTAGGCTGTGTGGGTATTTCAGGCTCATCTTAAATATTTCGTTCAGTGTGGTCACTTTCTTGTTCGGAATCTGTTTCATTCTGTCTTCAGTCTCAGAAGAGTCTTCGTCTTCTATTTCTTCATTTAAATATTCCTCTACTTCGTGCAGTCTCAAAGGCCGGTTGGTCGCCATTTTCTACGAAATGAAGTAACAAAAATAGTAAACAAAAAAGGCCGGTTGGTCGCCATTTTCTACGAAATGAAGTAACAAAAATAATGAACAAACATAAATAACTAGATGAAAAAAACACTAACGTATTTAGTCGCTACCGGGTCCAACGGACCCATACGCACCTTTCACGTCCGTAGCACTCAAACGCAGCGCGCTAACTGACAGCTAAGATGGCGATCTATCGCCTCATACTATTGTCGAAAGGTACTAAGAGCGGCAACGTCGCAAACTTCGTAATTTTTAAGTAATTCAACTAAATACAAGGCACTGGGTCCACTGGACCCATTAGCGAGTCCTTAAGTGTTAATACTCTATCTTTTAAACTGTTCGGAATTACTACTCTATCTCTCCAAATAATAGCATATTTAACTAAATATAACTCTGTTTCTTTTCCTTTTAATTTTATTAAATTATTGTCTACAATTTTTGGTCAACCTTTTCTAATGTATATATAAATTTTACTTAAAATGGAATCACATTTTACATGCTTAGCTACTTCTGTTAAGGTAACTGGTGGATCCAATATCCAATATAATCCAATATAATGCTGTTAACAAAACTATCAATTTCTGAAAATTTTTCATTATTGTCACAAATATGAAACCTCGAAGGAAAATCAGCTGCAGCATTGTGTTGGGAAGTCCGATATTTAATATTATAATTGTAATTGCAAAGAATTAGGGCCCCATTTAGCCATTCTGTCAGCATAAATGCTGCTGGTAGTTTTAGTTGGATTAAATATTGATATGAGTGGTCTGTGATCCGTTATTAAGGTAAAAGTTTGACCCTTTAAGTAAAGATCAAATTTCTTAACTGCCCATATTATAGCTAACGCCTCTTTATCAATTTGAGAGTACTTAATTTCCGCGTTATTTAAGGTCCGGCTTGCAAAAGCCTCACGGACGCTCAGTTGTTTTTGAACCTACTGTTACTTCATGAGCTAAACAAGCTCCTAAACCATATCTAGAAGCATCACAGCTCAACACTAATGGTAATTTTGGGTTATAATGTATTAGCACCTGTTCTGATGCATTGCTTTCGTTGCCCATTCATAAGCTAAACTTTGCTTTTTAGACCACATCCAGCCTCCTGTATTCTTTAATAATTTATACAGAGGTTTTAAATTCTCTGCTACATTCTTTAACAACTTATGGTAAAAGTTTATGGTGCCAAGAAAACTACGCAAATATTTTACATTTTTAGGTTGTGGTGCTTCCAATATGGCTTTAATAAGCTCTGGGGTTTTAAGGATGCCCTCTTTATTAATAATATGACCGTGTGGTGTCTAAAACCGCTTCCTCTTACACTTGGGCCACTGGCGGAAATCATACGATCTACGTCACAGCATGACGTAGATCTAGCTACGGGGATTCGCTCCGCCCGCAAACAACATGGCTGCGCGCGCGCTTTTGTCTAGCGTCCCGCCTCTTTGGAGTGACGTCGCACTGGGCATTGTTCGGACGGGCGAGCAAAACATGGCGGCGCGCCCCACTGTCTCCCTCCACGCCTGACGTCACTGCGCGGACGACACACAACAAAACCAGTTGACCGGACCTCGCACACTCACTCCGCGCTCCGATCTCGGCTTTGCTTTTAATTTGAATTTGTTTCTGTTCTTGTAACAATATAGTAGTTTTCAGTAATCTTTGTTTAATTTAAATAAAATCAACTACGCGAATTTGCTATTCCTTCATTTTCTTGCAATAACGCTATAATAAATAATAATTAGCTTCCGATTAAGTAAAGATAGATAATTCAAGTAACCGAATTATCTTCAACCGCAATACTCTAACCGAGGAGACATCAAGATTGTTTTCTCATTCATTCATATGGTATTCTCCTAGATTAACATGACCTTGGTGTCACTGACTCTTTTAATTTTAATTTGCCTAAAGAGCACTTTATTTCACCTAGAGATCCAGAAAATACATCCCTATATTTTTCTATAATATTTTTAACAATAACCTCTATTTCTTCTATATGAACTACATTACATTGTTTCATGCAACTTTGCCAGTCAATCTTTATGACATTCAAACAATCTCTACCTATCAATGGCTTATTGCCTCCTTTTACAACTATTAACAGAGCTAAATAACTTTTACCTTGATTTTTAATTAACATTTTCGTTTTACCTACTACCAAAATAGGTTCTTCTCCATATCCCGATAATTTTAAAGCACAACTATTTAATTTTACTCTTGGAAAACATCTCATAAAGATTGACTCTGGCATTAAGGTAACGTCTGATCCACAGTCTATTTCAAATACAATACTTACATCATTAATCATTAATTTTTAATTCCATGGACTTGTAGGATTTTGCTATATTTACTTTACTTTATTTACTTTTTGACTCACTGTACCCACTGGCTAAAATAACCTTTCTAAACCATAATTTTCAATTTTAATTCACTTTTCAAGCCATGTACAAATTTGTCCCGAAGTGCTCTTTCCAAATAATTACCGAAATTACAAGACTGTGCCAATTTCTTTAGCGCCGCCACAAATTCGGCAATAGTTTCATTTGGTAATTGTTCCCTCTTCATAAATTTATACGTCTCCGCAATCTCAGACTGTTTTGGCTCTAAATGTTTTTCTATTAATTCTACTAGTCCCATGAACTTTTTTTGCTCCGGTGATTTTGGTTAACATTTTTTTTTATCTTTTATTAAATTTAGGGACTTTTACTATATGGTATGTCAGTCCCATTGTAACCTAATCTAGAATCACTTAAAAACAAATGGTTGTTACTTATGATTTTTGACAATCATTGACGAGTCACCAATACCATATTGCATAGGAGTTTAGATGCTTCTGATGTAGGGTCTGCCAGGATAGTTTGGAAAACTCCAACATCAGATACTCTAATGTTTAGTTGACTCGTCAATAACTGTCGCTCTCTTTGGTTTTTGACACATTCCGTCAACACTGCCCACCCGAGACTAAAGTGCAGTAACCGCAAAATATCGATTGCGAGCAAACGCCATTTAAAGTTCAGAATTTGATATAAAAAATAAGCAGATGTAAAAACAAAAAAATAATAATCCTGAAATGTTCTATAGGCGTAGGTTCACACGTCTTAACAATAAAAAATATATATCCTTATAAATGAATTTATTAATGACAATTTACTATTTTGGCGCGAATTACTGCACCGCCTTTTCAATAATAAAAAAACATTAAAACTGATTAAAACGCAGTATAAAGTAGCATTACTGCGTTTGGATTAGTTGTTTTGTCAAGAAACCCAACTAACATGCAGTAAGGTGAAAAAAAATACTGCATGTTAGTTGGTTTTATAGAAAAAAAGTGTTCGTTTTACTAGTGCAGTAAGAAAAATAGCTAGGTAATATTTTATAAAACGTTTATTTTTACATAATTAATAACAATAATTTAACTTAATGAAATAAAAATCACATATCAAAAATTAAAAACTTCTTCTAATCCAAAAAAAAATGTGACAGTTTTCACATAATAATAACATTAAGATATTAAATTTTTAATAAGTAATAAAATATACTGTCTCAATGTAGGTGCGTATTTTTAAATGGTGGACATTATCTTGAGATCAACGTTACAGTAAATTTAAATCATATACAAAACATCACACGCTTACATAACTACACAGTCTACATAAGTAAGTCTTAAATAATTAGTTTCTAGGAATAACTTGTTACTTTTAACAGTTTGATACGCTTAAAATAACATTGGTTGAGTTTAGCTTTTGAAGCCTCTTAATATTCTTAATACTAGGTTTAAAATAATAAGAAGTATGTATCAAAATCTAATACACAGCCAGTCTCATCATTTATGTATCATTATAAATCAGTCTTATAACTATAAAATTGTATAAATCAGTCTTATAATTATAAAAAGAAACTCAATCGCAAAAATGTACTGTTATTGAAGTAATAAAATCTAATTAAAGTTACCTACATACAATTTTCAAAACAGACCAGAAAAAAATATTAAGTTTTTTCTTGTACCTACATAATAAGTCTTAAGTTACATTTAAGGCACATTATTTCTTAGAATAAACCCGTCAAATCCTTTGAACATAAACAGAAAAATCACAGACTCTTAGTAATAAAATATAACATTAAAAATTCAACACTATTCATCAATATCAAAAAATGATTCTTCCGGTTCTTGTGGTGTAGAACAAACAGAAAGGTTTTTCCAGAAGATCAATCTACTTGGTGGAATAAGTGGCCCTAGTACCTTTAAGATATTTTGTTTCCTTTCAACATCAGCGCCTTTAGGAACAGTTTTTGCAGTAAAGGTAGGCAAGGTCTTTGATTTGAGACAAGATAGTTCTTTGAATTTTATCTCATCAAAATTCTTTTTGTAAAAAAAACTGTAACTTCCCCTCTTTACCATAAGATGTACAATATCTTTGATGTATATCCGGTGTCCATCCCTATCCTTGTTTTTTTTCTGTGCAATATGAGATTTATAATTAATAAAATCTTTAATTTCCATACTTTTGACTTCAACTTTCCCCGATTTCAATGAATTTTCAACAGCTTCTAAAAAGTCTTGATAATCATAAAGCTTACCCTTTTTGTCCATCGACTTCTCAACAAAATCATGAAAGGAATCGGCGGACAAAAAATTATGGCCTGGTTCGAAAAACTAAAGTTCAATTGTTTTGGCAGAAATCTCTAATTTGTTAACTATACATACCAAGAATGTAAAAAAACACTAGTTTTTATTTTGTGCCGAGCAATTATCAAGCCATAAAATGATGTGCTCCACATCACGATTATTTAGTAAGAATGCTCTAAATGTACTGGTGATATCCTCTTGCTTCATACCTGACACCCCTTCATGCCAAACTGCTGCAAACACATGACCTTTCTTGAAGTTTCCTACTTTTGCACGTTAATATTTTTTTTTCCTACCAGCACTTCGACGTAAATGGCCTGTTAACCTGAAACTCAACAGTTAGCCTTTTTTAAAAAGCCATAATAACAAAAGGAATTTAGAACATTTTAAATAAAATAAGTATGTGCAGAGGAGCAAATTATTGTAGCCACGAATTTTTATCTTTAAAATAATCTTCTATTTTATAATACCCTTTTTTCATTAAACAGCTTTTAACAGTTGACTTAAATTTGTGCAGTGGCAAGTCAATAAAACTTTGTGGCAATCAATTGTGGAACTTTGTAGAAGTCAATAAAAATATAGAACATAGGTCACTTACCCGCCAAATCCTGTCGCCAAAAAAACGTATGCTGCGACGTGACCGGAGCGCACGTCCACGTACGCTTCACTGGGGCAACTGATCAATCATACACAATCCAGCAGTATCCTTTCGGAAGCTCTGTTTCACGCTTCATAAACATTTTAAAACAACTAACTAAAATGCAGTAATTGCTACTATTACTACATGAAGGTAGTTTACGAATAAACGTTTATCTATTCAAAACCGATTAAAATGCAGTAACAACGCTTGATACTATGTTATAATTGGTTTGACCTACTATCATTTGTCAAACTTGATCCCAATTAAAACGCAGTATATAAAACATTACTGCACTTTATCTGGGAATAACCATATGTGTGTCACTACGTAATCCAAACTAATCTGCAGTAGGTAATGCTGTTGTTCGCGCCCGTCTGTCTTTATTTTTGAAAATACGCGCGCGTATTAGCTGCTCGGATCAAGATCGGCGACCTGCGACGGGGCGGGCGGCGCGGGCAGCGCGGGCGGCTACCGATGACGTAGCCGACGTCATAAATAATACATTGACATACTTGATTAAGTGGTTGACTTTTAATAATTTGACAATTAATTTGACCAAAACCTTTTTTATGAACTGTAAACAAAGAAATAACATTCCATTACACATTGACATTAATTATATGGGCAATTCAGTGAAAGAAGTAGATTCTACAAAATTTCTAGGCTTAACTATTGACAAAAAGTTGACATGGAAAACTCACATTAGTAGTTTAGTGAATAAATCAATCCAGTTTTCTTATGCACTGCATAAATTAAGAAAAGTTGCCAACATTAAAACTATTCTAACAGCCTATCATGGGTATGTAGCATCAACACTAAGATATGGTATATTATTTTGGGGTAACAGTACTGACAAAGAGAATGTCTTTAAAGCCCAAAAGAGGTGTTTGAGATCAATGTTCGGTTCAAAACAAGACGACTCGTAAACCATATTTTCTGAAGCATAAAATTTTAACACTGCCATCAATATATATAAGTGAAATTGCAAATTTCGTAAAAAACTATCCGCATTACTTTGAGTCATGTGCCATTGGAAGCCGTCGTGAACCCTTACCCGAAGAAGAGCTTTACATCCCTGAGTTACTTTCAAATTACCCAATTTGAAAGTAACTAAGGGATGTAAAGCTCTTCTTCGTAAAATTAGTGTAAATTGTATGGCGCCTACCATTTACAATAAAATTCCTCTAGATATTAAAAGAATTAATGACAACAAAAGATTTAAAACTGCTCTCAATGGCTTCCTTGCTGACAAACTTTATTATGACATAAAAATATTTTTAGATGATAAGACAATAATAACTAATGATGGATAATTTTTATATAATAACAATTAATATATTTTGACATTATAATGTTTATTTGACGATGACTAGATTATGACATTAATTCTAATTTTATTACATACATAACTATATAATGATTAATTGTTATTGTTTGTTATTTTGTTTTAATTTCAATATGTTCATATGCCTATATGGCGAATCATGGCTGTACTGATATTTTCTAATATTTAAAACCAATGTAAATACCCATGTTTATGAATAAATAAATGAATTATGAATTAAATTCTTATAAAATTTTAATCAAAGGAGCGCTATACCATAGGATACTTGTTTGATTAAGCCTTACGCATGGTATATGATCATTTTGTTAATTTGTATAGTGTCTGGAAAATATGAAACCGGGAAAGAAAGGGTGGAAACACGGTACCTTGCGCTGGTTCTATGTTGGTTCCGTAGTGCGGGCAGGATGTTGGTGGCCGCGGGATTCTGCCTTGCAGTCCGGTTTATATTTCGGTGATTTTCCCTTTGATTACGGTATGATCGCGAAGACCGAGAGCTCAGTAATCACAGCAGATGGGACTTAGCGTAGTCGACCGATCTGAACCGATGCGCACCTCTCGACACCGTCAACGACCGAAAACGTAATGCTGCTCTTGACAGCAGTCACCAAAAAGAATATTCCAAGTACCCGTGTTTAGGATTGGATTTTTGGAAACATAATGTTAGGATAGAGAGGGTAGGAATAGGGCGGCAGAAATTCATAAGTTTTAAACCTAACATAATCGCCCCCTAAAGAGCTACCCAGCTCTTTCATTGAACCCTTAAGATATGAACCTTGAAATTGAAAATAAAATCCTTGAAATTATAAACTAATATGATAAATAACTAAGTTGATGTTCCTTGAGATGATATTCCTTAAATATTAGATATTGAAAGATTGATGTTCCTTAAGATGATTTTCCTTTGTATTAATGATATTAATTAATAAATTTTAATTGAATTTTATGAAAATAAGCAACTCATTACGATGTCTGATCGTGATTTGTGTCATATCTGGGTAACGGACACACTTTAGCTGTAGATCGCAGACAAGAACCTGTACCAGTTTTCAGCTCTACAACTCTGATCACACCGTCGCTACCAGGATGTAATTTAAGCACTCGCGCCATACGCCATTGTAATGGTGGTAAATTGTCCTCCTTTATTATGACCAAATCGCCGACCTCAAGATTTGGTTTGTTAGTAAACCATTTCCACCTCTGTTGCAGATTATGCAGATACTCGGTTTGCCATCTGCGCCAAAAATGTTGAGAAATTTGTTGGACTAGTTGCCATCGGTTAAGGCGAGACGACGGAACGTGCTCAAAGCAGTGCTCAGGTGAAGTCGTAAGAGGCTGCCCTATTAAAAAGTGACCAGGAGTAAGCGTTTCAAGGTCATTGGGGTCGCTTGAAACAGGACACAATGGTCGCGAATTGAGCACAGCTTCAACCCTAGCGAACACTGTTGATAGCTCTTCGAAGCTAAGAGGCCTATCACCGATAGTTCGCTTAAAAAGCTGCTTTGCTGACTTCACAGAACTCTCCCACAGTCCACCCATGTGCGGGCTGTAAGGTGGGTTCATGTGCCAATTTACACTTAATATAGAAAAATGATTGCCTAGATCCGTTTGAGATTTTGTTAAAAAAGCCGCAGCTTCCGAAAGGTAGCGTTTAGCACCTTGGAAATTTTTGCCACAATCCGTGTACACATCGGACACCGTTCCTCGCCGAGATACAAATCTGTGGAAGCTGGCCATGAAAGCATCAGTCGTTAGGTCTGACGTTATTTCTAAGTGTATCGCCTTAACAGCGAGACACACGAAGACGCAGAGATAAGCCTTTCCTATCCTAGCATTACGATTAGACGAGACTTTCATGTTGAAAGGTCCTGCAAAGTCGATGCCTACCTTAATAAAAGGCCTAGCTTGACGAACGCGATCGGGCGGCAACTCTCCCATAATTGGTTCCAGAGGTTTGACTCTAAGTTGACAACAACGTCGACATTGAAATATTCGGTGGCGAACCACTCGACGAGCCGACAGAATCCAAAATCTTTGCTGAAGAATCGAGATTAAGCATGAAGCTCCAGCATGTAAATGCAGCTGATGATAATAATCGATAATTAAACTCGTTAAATGATGTGACTTAGGAAGCAAGATTGGATATTTGCCCGAGTACAAAAGATTGGAGTGCTCGAGTCTGCCGCCCACCCGCAACAAACCTTCAGAATCAATGAAAGGGTTGAGACGACAAATTGGACCCTTCAAAGCCCGATTTAAACGGAGCGATTTGTAATGATCGCTGAATACCTCCTCTTGCACCAATCGGATAACTCTATGGGTAGCGTTTTCCAATTCTTGAGCTCTAAGAAAACCTGACCTTGAATTATTTGCCTTACGTGAGTTAAAAATAAAACGAAGTGACCACGCAAGAACTCTTAATAATTTTGAATAAGAACTAAACCGAGTGATAATATAACATGAAAATGTGTCAGGGTCTATCGAAGCCTTCATTACAACCTCACTTTCGGACTCAAAGGTATCTGGACCAAAAACTAAATTAATTGGCCACGTTTCAGGGTCTTCCTTCAACCACGCCGGTGACCACCACAGACTGTGGTTAACAATATCCTGTGGTAATAACCCCCGACTGGCACAATCAGCAGGATTGAGATCGCTGGGCACGTGTCGCCAAGAAATATTAGGTAAAAGATCCTGAATGCGAGAGACTCGATTACCTTCAAAAACCTTAAGCTATGGGGTAGAGTGCGAAGCCAGCTTAGGACAATGCTAGAGTCACACCAGGCAGTAGTCTTACAGATTACAAATTTTCCTCGCAGCACATCTTTAGTGTGCGCAATCAATTCCGCAAGAAGCATTGCACCGGATAATTCCAGCTGTGGAATTGTACGCCTGTGTCTGGTTGGAGCGACTCTAGTCTTGGCCAGGAGCAAGTGAACATTTACACTGCCGTTAGAATCCTCAACCCTTAAATATACAACGGCAGCATAACCTTTTTCAGAGGCGTCACAGAAGCCCATTAACTCACAAAGAGTAGGATCTTCGCATCGAATGAATCTAGGAATATGAGGAAGCTTCAATAGGCTAAAACTATCAGCAAAAGAAATCCACTTCTGAAATAAGTCCTCCGGTAGAGGGTCATCCCAGGATATATCATTACGCAACCACAGAGACTGCATAATGTTTTTTGCATAAAATATTACCGGGGCGAGAAACCCACATGGGTCGAAAATCCTTGCTATATTTGATAAAATATGTCGCTTAGTGGAGCATGGAGTGAGTGAGCCTATATGAAAAATGAAACTATCTATCTTATCTCTCCATTCCACTCCTAAAATCTTAAAAACTTTGTCCCCAGATTCTTCGAATCGATAGGGTATTTCAAGATGATCAGTGGGGTATCCTTGTAAAATTTCCTTAACGTTGCTGACCCACTTCCTTACAGACAAACCACCTTGAAACAAGACCTCAACTATCTGACGCTGGAGTTCTCTTGCCGACTCTATATTTGAGGACCCGCTCACAATGTCATCTACGAAGGTATCCTGCTGCAGAACAAGAGCAGCTTCAGGATGAGTCGTTTGATTTAACCTGGCCAGCTCATGAACAACGCGCATTGCCAAAAAAGCAGAGCTGGTTACACCGTATGTCACTGTGGTCAGCTCGAACTGTTGTAGAGGCCTTTCAGGTGATTCGCGCCAGAATATGGTTTGATAGAGACAATCCTCATTGTGGAGTCGTACCTGTCTATACATCTGTTTTATATCACAGGTGAAGACTACAGCATGTGTCCTAAACCTTAAAATGATATCCTCTACGTTGTGCTGAAGCTTTGGTCCGGACATGAGAACCTGATTGAGTGAAATTCCTGAGTTACTGGGAGAGGAAGCATCGAAGACTGCGCGAAGCTTTGTGGTACTGCTGCTTTCCTTAAGTACCCCGTGATGAGGTATATAATACCTATTATCAGATGAGTCGACAGTTATCGGCCTCATGTGACCCACCTCCAGATATTCCGCCATAAATGCTACGTAACTATCCTTGAGCTTAGTGTCTTTAAGCAGCCTACGTTCGAGGTTGTAAAAGCGTTTTAAGGCGTTGGAGCGTGTGTCACCAATCGGCTTCCGAATAGGCTTAAAAGGCAGCCTGACAATAAAACGACCGGACACATCGCGTGAATGAGTATCTACAAAATGCTGCTCACATAATAAATCTTCAGGATCATGCACAGCTGAAACAGGTGGCTCCTCTGTCTCCAAAACCTAGTAAGAGCACTGTCCAAATCGATTGCACAATGTAATGAGGTATTGCATTCCTTGTATGTATGTGTGGTGGGAGCCTTCCCTAGTAAAACCCAGCCAAAAATGGAACTATGTGCCACTGGCAATCCAGGACCTAGAGGACACCGCTTACCATCGAACACCTCATTAATAAGATCCACACCTATGAGTATGTCAATGGGTCCCGGGATGTAAAATCTTTCATCGGCTAAATGTAAAGAGCCGCTTATGCACTTATCCAGCACCACCGGGGAAACCGGTATGCTAGGTAAAAAATTAGTAATGCGCTTCATGATAACTGCTGTGGTTACCAAAGGCATGTGTGTTTTGTCATGTAGTGATTGAATGGCACATTGTACCCTACCATTGGTACGCTGATTAGCTGTACCACCTACACCTAATAAAGTACCCGACATTGTACGAGGTAGTTTCAGCCTTTGAGCAAGAGTCTCTGTTATAATTGAAACCTGGGAACCGCTATCTAAGAGAGCTCTTACAGAATGAAGATACCCATTAATATCCTGGACTCCAACAACAGCAGTACCTAAGAGCATAGTTGAACCTTCAGGAATGCAATTGTAATTTGAAGGATGGACTGTGGAACTTAAAGACGACACAGCAGCCTCTCCAACCTTTGGAGCAGAATTATTAATAGGATGAGAACCTTGTTTTTCAATGTGAAGCTTAGTGTGATGCTTCCCTTGGCATACGAACAACGGCTTTTTGATAAACATTTATTAACTGAATGAGGACGTAAACAATTAAAGCATAAATGATCTCTTATGACCAGCTCCCTTCGACGAGCAGGTGTCATTTCATTAAATTTGTCACAACTAAAAATATAGTGACTTCCTTTGCAAACAGAACAAGAATATGTACTAACAGTAAATGATTTGTTTGGGTTAGTGTTGGTACCACTAGAACCGCTTGAAACCTTCGTACCACCAACAGTTTCCAAAACTCTGAGCTGATTTTCCAAAAATTCTAACAGTGTGTCAAAGCTTGGAATGTCTTTGGGAGAACTTAAAGTAAGCTCAAACCTACTACGAAAATCTGAGGGTAATTTCCTTAAAATTATATGAAGTAGAATAAAACTCCATGACTTGACATCAAAACCTAAAGCCATGAGTGCCTGAGAGTTCTCCTTCAAAATATTAACAAATTTCCTTAATCCCTGATTGATATTATTATTATTTAAACTTGTCAATGATAATATTGATTCCAAATGTTTGTCCGCTATAAGACGCTTATTGTCATACCTGTCCTTTAAAATTAAATAAGCAACTAAATAATTATTCTCTGACAGCTCTAAATGTTTTATAAGTGTTAAGGGTTCCTTAGCAAGTGAATTAATTAAATAGTGCATTTTTTGAACATTAGCTAAATCTTGATTATAATGAATCAAACTATCAAACAGTGCTATGAAATTGGGCCAATCTGTGTAATTACCTGAAAAGTTATTAATCTCAATTTTGGGCAAACAAAAATTACTACTTTTGTTTGTTACTCCGCTATTTGGCCTTTGGTTCGTATCAGTTTGTGAATAAGAAACCGGTATAATGCTTTCCTTCATCACTTGGATAGAATAATACATATCACAAAACTTGTTATAATTTAAATCAATCTCGTCCTTTCTAGCCGCGGAAGTACAATGTGTAGAACAATTAACATACGCGTCATCATAACGATCACGAAACCTTTCTAGATCCCTGTAGCGAGCTTTAAAAGCCGGGAAATGTTCTTGTTTACCTTCGAGGTTACCGCTAATTTCACAAGCTAACTTGTACAAACTGTTGGCAACCCAACAAATAAATAAATTTATAATAATTTTTATATGCTAGTAACACTGATATGAAATGTCATGTCAGTCATCCGCCCTTTCTCGTTCTTACTACATGTTGTACTTGCGATATAATAATATTGTAAATTCAAGTGTTCACCCTAATAAACAGTGCATTATAGTGAAGAATCAACGGATCTTTTATTGAGCCGCCTACAGATTGGTCCTTCGAGCGTGGAACAAAGAGAAATTGATTCTTTCCATCCACTGGATACGGGCGTGGCACGGCGACAACATCTATTCGTAAATACACCGGACCGCAATTTTTGGCTACGCGAGCGACGGCATATTTCGTGGCTGGACGGTGCGAAGGTGCGAATAGCAAAAGAAGAACGCGATTCAAGGAAGGACGCAACAAAAATTTTTTTTCTTCCAAGCAAGGTATTGCATATTTGCCGCCATTTTATACATCGATAAAAGCGGGAGAACGAGCAAGAATCGAGCAAGATTTGTCGGCGTATTGCATACTTTCCGCGGGGCGGCGCTCTATTCTAGCAACAGTACCAACATAAAAGTGTGCAATCTTGGAAGATTTCCGCGAGGTGGCGCTGCCTGTCTACGATCATCGGCATCGGTACCAACTTCAAGAAGTGAAATTCCGACTTGTTTTGTTGTTTGCTTGCTGGACTTTTGGGGTTCTCACACGACGCTACCTACGGGGTTCTCATTTCACTTCACACACTCATTTCCGTTTCGTATTCCTTTGTCAGACATTTTGTCTTGTCATTTATTGTAATAATTGTAGTAGAAGCCAGCTTGTATTGTGTATTTTTTACGTTCTAAAGTAGTATTTAAGTGCAGTGTACTTTGTGTGTATTGTGCAAAGGTCGCAATTGGTGTTCTGTAATACTAAACAATGTCGTCCAAGGACGATAGCGAACACGACCTAAAAAGGCTTGTGGCTGCCCGTGGCTATGAAAAGGCGAGTTTAACTCGCATAGCTGCGGCAGTTACCAATGATACGTTTTGTACTAATGCCACCGAAACCGTCATCACCATGAGGGAACGCACTGTGAAGGCATTCCACGATTATGAACAATACAATAAGGAAATAATTTGCTTGAATTCTAAAGATTCCGAAGATATTCTATCGGTAGAAAATAAATATTATATGATTTTGAATACGATTGATAAGGAATTGGCATCTACAAATAGAAAATCCGACTTGCCATTGAAGTCGAGTAAATCAATTAAATTACCTACAATAAATATTGAAACATTCACTGGTAAGTTAAAAGACTATGTAAATTTTATAGAATTATTTAAATCCTTAATAGATAGGGATATTAATTTAGACAACCTCCAAAAGTTGCATTATTTGAGATCATTTTTGAAGGGAGAACCTTTTGATTTGATAAAAAATTTACCTTTGTCCAGTAACAGTTATGCAGATGCTTTAAAATTGCTTGATGACAGATATTTTAATATATATAAAATAAGAGAGGAGCATATATGTACACTTTTAGACCTAAATCCTATTTCAAAACCAACTCCTACCCTTGTAAGAGACTTTATATCTTCGATTAAGCAAAATATATCTGCTTTAAAAAATTTAAATTCCAATGTAGATACTTGGGATCCTATTTTAATATGTATTCTTAATCGCAAATTAGACATTACTACGGGGCGAGCTTACCAGCTCGAACGCGACATGGAGAAGGAACCAAGCGTTAAGCAATTTATAGAATTCTTGGAAAGGCGTACTCTTGGGTTGGAGAATGCTGAATTAGCTGCAGCAAGGCCTAACAGGTTGGTGGCCATTAACACTGCAGCAACTGAGACACCAAGAAAACAAGGATGCCAATACTGTAAGTGTACAGATCATAAATTATTTAATTGTAAAAAATTTAAACTGATGTCACCTGCCGAGAGAATTAAATTTGTTCAAAATAAAAGTCTGTGTAACATTTGTCTGAATATTCATCAGGGTAAATGTAAATTTCACTTTAGATGTACAATATGCAGGAAGAATCACAATACATTAATACATCAGGATCAGGAAAACAACTCTGAACCTGTAATCATGTTGTCCGGAAAACCGTCTAATAATATTTTGCTCCCTACAGCAAGGATAAAACTTTTTGGTCGTGGCAACAAGGAAGTACATATAAAGGCTATTCTTGATTCGGCTTCCCAAGCGTCACTAGTCACTAGCAAGGTGATTGATGTATTGGGCTTAACACCAATTCAAGATTCAACCCAAATATTAGGTGTCACTAATAATATTAATAGTGTGCAATATTCTATACCATTAGAAATACACTCATTAGTTTTACCATTTAGTACAAGCATAAACTGTCATGTAGTAGACAAAATAACATGCAAGTTGCCCCAAATAGCAATTGACCCTTCCAGTATCATTATTCCACCAAACATCAAGCTAGCAGACAATGAATACTATCTGCCATCAGATATCAATATGTTAATTGGTGCGGACATATTTTTTCAGGTGCTCCTGCCGGATACAGATGTGCAGCAGAGCCAGATACAGAAAGGGGAAAGGAGGTCATTGACCTCAGTGCCTCGCCGGCATCAGCTTGAGGTGGCAAGGCCACACATAGTTAACACAAAGTTTGGACACATAATTGCTGGAGGTTTGCCTTCTCAAAACGAGGTAACAAAGCTTGCATCCTTTTTATGCACTAAATGTAACCTGGACACCTACAATATGTTGACAAAATTTTGGGAAACAGAAGCTGTTCCAGAGTTATTTAATGAACAGAATCAAGAAAATGATATTGTAGAAAACATTTTCAAATCTACTACAAAATTGAAACGAAAAAGATTTCAAGTAGATCTGCCATTGAAATTACCTCTTAGTAAGGTAAATGAAACATTAGGTGACTCTTTCGACTTAGCATATTATAGGTTTCTTAGTTTAGAAAAAAAGTTACACAAAAGCCCTAACATGTTGGCTGATTATTGTAAATTTATTAATGAATATGTAGAATTAAAACATGGTCATTTTGTTGATTTTGAGTCCTATAATTTGAATAAAGATCCTGTCTATTTTCTGCCCCACCATGCGGTGGTAAATGAAGGCAGCAAGACTACTCGCACTCGTGTGGTCTTCGATGGTTCCATGAAAACAAAAAATAAAATTTCTTTAAATGATATTTTATTAAATGGTAATCCAGTGCAAAGAGATATATTTGATGTTTTAATATTGTATAGAATAGGCAACTATACATTCAATGCAGATATTAAAAAAATGTTTAGAATTATATTACTTAACCCTGAGCAGACTTCATTGCAAAATATTTTATGGCGTGACAACCCTTCGCTTCCTATTCAATGTTTGCGCTTAGACACTGTCACTTATGGATTGAAAAGCTCTAGCTACCTTGCTACTAGATGCTTGCTTGAATTAGCAAAAGCGAATGAGGAGACCCTGCCTTTGGCATCACACATAATAAAAAATTGTACATATATCGATGACGTCCTGCACTCACATTCTGACATCAGTTCATTGCACGATGCTAAAAATCAACTAAGAATGTTACTCGATTTAGGCAGCTTTGAGTTGCACAAGTGGTCATCTAACTGCGATGATATTTTAGCTGACATACCAACAGATCAACTTCAGTTAGATCCATTAGACATTCAAAGAGATAATTACAATATAAAAACATTAGGTTTAACTATTGACACTAAAAAAGATTATTTTATAATAAAGTCACCACAAATGTCATGTAAAGTTATAACAAAAAGAGAAATTTTAAGTCAAATTGCAAAATTTTATGATCCATTAGGCTTCATTAGTCCAATTGTGGTAAAGGCAAAGGTTATCATGCAGCAATTATGGCATGATAAAGTAAGTTGGGATGCTAGTCCATCTCAATCAATAAAAGATAATTGGTCACAATTCGCTAACAGCCTTGCTGCCATGCAACCTATACATGTCAACAGGAATATTCCTGTAACTGAAAATGCAGAGGCAGTGCAGCTGATCGGGTTTGCAGACGCATCAAGCTCCATTGGTTACGGCTGCTGCATATACCTAAGGATAGTAAATAAAGAAGGTAATGCCAAATTGTCCTTACTTTGTTCAAAATCTCGCATTAATCCATGTGCTAAAACATTAACTATTCCAAGATTAGAACTCAATGCTGGCCTGCTGTTAGCCAAATTAATGAGCAAAGTCTATGACATATTAATTATTAAAATTAAAATAGACATGGTTTATCTATTTACAGATTCAAAAATAACATTAGCATGGATTAACACTGATCCACATAGGCTTCAAGCTTATGTATCAAACAGAGTAAGGGTAATTCAGCAGTTAACTAGTAAATGGTCTTGGTTGTATGTAAAATCGCAAGAAAATCCTGCTGACTTTATAAGCAGGGGTATGGACCCGCAAGAATTACATTCCAACACAATGTGGTGGAACGGGCCTGAATTCCTGCAAGACAAGTGGTACAATTTTGATTTTTCAATACACCTGCCCAATGATCTGCCTGATTTAAAAAATTGCCTAGTGAAGTCTAATGAAGCAATACTTGTTACTTTAAAACTAAATACTTTGTTTCAACATTTAGAAAATTTTTCAAATCTAAATAAAAGAGTTCGTGTGTTAGCTTACATTCTCCGATTTTGTAAAAATATCAATAGAAAAAATATTAAATTACAAACAAATTTTTTAGCAAGTTCAGAGTTACAAGAATCTTTGTTATTAATTATTAAAAATGAACAAAATATTCATTTTAACAATGAGATGCAATCACTATTACAGGATATAAATATTAAGGGCTCGTTGAGACCACTGCACGGAGGGACACGCTCCATACAAGGGCGGTCATAAATAGTTAAAGTCCTGTTACTATCAATACATTGTATTATTTTAGTGACTTATAGTTGTAAAAGTGTTTTAGGAACATTAAAATGAAAGAAGTACATGTATTTACGGAATAAAAAACGTTTACTTCAGTAAAAAACAAATATAAACAATAACATACTTTTACCTAAATTTATCATGAACAAACACTTAAAAATTGGAATGTAAAACATATATTTTAAATAAAATAAGAGTCAAAACATTGATAACATTATTTAATTATAATAAAATAATAGAAATAAATAAATTAAAATTAATTAAATACAAAAAAAACAAAACAACTAACAAAATACAAATAAATTATTCTTATTCTAACAATATTAAACATGTAACAATTCTATTACACTTTGTGACAGAGTATTTTTCTTTTTAGGGGGAAGTTTCCGAAGACTTGTAATATAAGGATCTGAATGTAATAATAGTCGTTGTATTAAATCTTGATTGGTAACTTCACGTGACATTTTTCGAGTGTGACTTCGTCTATAAATTTTGATATACTTATTTGTCGCTTCAGCAGCTTCTTCGGAAAGTTCTCCTATAGATAACAATGCATAACTTATAATATCTGATCCATGTACGAGCACCTTGTGGACAGAAGCAGGAAGACTATACCACGGATATTCCTCGACCAGGCTGTATGCTGTTTGTAATGCATAGTCTTTAAACTTGCATTCATTAATTTTATGTCCAGAAGATAACGTTTGTAATATTACACAACAACGATCTATGAGATCCTTATTCAAACCTGTAATTTCAGCAGATACAGCTGATTCCAAAAAAAACTTCCTGGCCGTGTTTCCGTCGTTAGACGTCCCGCTTCCACCACTACGCGGCTTGTCAACTATTAAACCTAATCGTTCCCTAAACTGGGACTGTACATATTGTTTTTTATTTGATAACAATTGTTTATCACTATCTAGCCTAACTTGCCATTTTTTTATGTCTAATCTATATGAAAGATGAATAAAATATTCGAAGAAACGTATCCAAGAATGTAGTGGTGATAATCCAAATTGGTATCTACTCTCTATTACAGGTTTTTGTAAACATTCGTCTATTTTATTCATCTCTTTAGGGGTAGCATTACATATATAACATCTACTTGTAGATGTTTCACTTAAAGCACTACAAATTTTACCATCTACCATTGAAAGCTGCAACTTATGAGAAACGACCAATTCACGATTGTCGATCTGAATAAAAGTAGGTTGCAAACTTTCAATTTTATCCTTAAAATAAGCTTCCTCTTGCAAAGACACTGCTGTGCTTTCTTTCAAAAATTGAAATTGAATAGGACGGCAGTACCTAGTGGAAGAGGGTCGAGGATTTTTCCATAAAATTTTACAATTATCTTCAGCTAATTTTACAATAATTTGAAGGGGTACATAAGATGTTACAAACAAACTACTATCTTCTAAAGTTGAATCTGAAAAAAATTGTTTGTATTCACTATGTCCAGTGCTGCCATCGAATCCCCATTTCCCAAGTAAAGAGATATTAGACAAACAATCATCAGGAATCTGATCTAAGACCTCTTTTTGAGATTCAAGGATTCGAGAAGCTGTGTGATCAAAAAGACTTTGTAATTCAACTTCAGCTGAAGACTCGGAAACAGTTATATTAGAAGGGTAACATCTCTGTTTCGCTTTAGTAATTTGTTGGTAACATGGTAATACATTAGGAGAAATCTTACTATTAACAAAGTTTTTAATTAATAAATACTGATGTTTTGTCAACTGAGCATCAGTCACAAGTGACAAGACATCATCAGTGCTAACTCTAGATATACACGAATCGAATGAACAGTCTGAAACATCAAGCAATGCACTCACAGTAGAATCATCAGACTTTGACAAATCAGCTACTCTCCGACGTTTAGTCCTTTTACTACATTGCGTAAAAGGTTTTCGAGGACGACCACGTGAATGACACGGCGACGTTTCAGACGGAGTACATTGCTTATTATTTTTCACAAGTTGAATTTTTTCAATAACATTAAACCAATCGGAATTCTTATATAAAAGCTTGGTTTTATCCCTATTACATTTTTTCCAGAATCGAGCAATAGCTTTACATAAATTATTAACAATTTTCTCTAAATAATGAATATCAATGTTCTCAGCATCGTTCAGAGTAGTCAACAAACTTTGTAGGACTTGACGACACTTTTCCGAGTCATTATCGGTATTGACAGTTAGCCATATTTCAAGAATATGCATTCTTGAAAACGAGCATATATATAAATTACCTAAAACAAAAAAAAAACGGTTAAAATTCAGTCACAAAACCTACACAAAGCACTAAGACTAAATAAACTAATTTCGTAGCAAATGCTACGAGATAATCTGGCAACCGTAGCACCCTTGTCATCGCCAAAAGGGCAGATAAGGGCAGCCAAGTTTTAATTTTCCTAAGATAAGAAAGTCTAAAGATTATGGTGCAATATACCTCCATAGTCGGAGCGAGTGGGAACATATTTAAAAGTTTATTCAAACTTTGAATATTAAAATATAATACTCCAAGAAAAGTCGCCTCGTAGCAATGACATACTAAAGAAAATATATACTAAGATACAATTAAAATAAAAATATTAATTATTACATACCCTGTTCTTGGATATCCATTTCAGAAAAAACTCACACAGCACTCACAGGTCCCGCAATGACAACAAATGACGTCACGCTTTTTAATGACTCACTGATAACAGTATTTACGATTGGCGATGCGCTCTCTTTGAATGCACAATAGATAATGAAGGCGCACTCTAATTACTGACCTATTTATAGTTTCAGAAGGTACCGCAACTATCCAATGTAACGACAAGGAATAAAATGTAAAACAAGAAAGCAGGTTTTTAAGATTTATGACCTATGGATGTCCCACTGTGCACTGCATCCATTCATAGATGACAAGGGCTTATTAAGAGTAGGGGGGAGGCTCCACAATTCAGAGCTGCCTTATTCTCAAAGGCATCCCATAATATTGCCAAAAGATTCTAATATTACTGCACTTATTATAAAAAATGAGCATTTCAGAATGCTTCATGCCGGGCCTAAGTTATTATTATCACATTTAAACCAAAAATATTGGCTCATCAATGGCATACGTCTTATAAAGAAAGTAATTTACAAATGTTTAATATGTTTCAGAATGAAAGCTAACACAGCAAAGCAGTTGATGGGCTCTTTGCCACGCCAACGTGTAACAGCATCCCGAGCTTTTCAAGTTGTCGGAGTGGATTTCGCTGCGCCAGTGCAAGTAAAAAATTGTGGTATAAGACGAGCTCTAATCGGAAAGGGCTATATCTGTGTATTTGTCTGCTTTGCAACTAAGGCCATGCATTTAGAGCTGGCCACAGACTTATCCACAGAAACCTTTCTAGCTTGCTTCAAACGATTCATATCGCGTAGATCACTGCCCACCGAAATCTTCTGTGACAATGGGGGTGCGTTTCACGGGGCACAGAGTCACTTAGCTGATTTGTACAAACTTATTAACTCAAAAAACTATCAAAATGTTATTTTTAATTTTTCAAGTGAGCAAGGTGTAAAGTTTCACTTTATCCCCAGTTACTCTCCTGTGTTTGCAGGCCTCGCTGAGGCTGCTGTTAAAAGCACCAAATTTCATTTAAAAAGAACTTTAAATAAAAGTGTACTTACTTATGAACAATTAAATACTGTACTTTGTCAAATCGAAGGGATTCTCAATTCAAGACCTTTAATGCCAATTAATTCTTCAGACATTAAGGACTTTACTTATTTAACTCCAGGACACTTCCTAGTAGGTGGTCCTATAACTGCATATCCAGAACCAGATATTACTGAAATACCTAGCAATAGGCTTAAATTTTGGAAGTTAGTAGAATGTATGAAACAATCATTTTGGAAGGTATGGCACAAGCAGTACCTGAATGCCTTACAGTGCAGACCCAAGTGGCAAGATGTTGTACCAAATGTAACTGTAGGTTCGTTAACTATAATGCGTATTGCAAATTCACCCCCCATGTACTGGCCAATGGCAAGAGTGGTGAAAGTTTACCCTGGGGCCGATGGTAAGGTCAGGGCCTTAGATTTAGTCACTGCTGATGGCAAAACCTACACACGATCATTGTCTGGCATATGTCTTTTGCCAGTTCAATAGGTTATTTAGTAATAATATTATGTTATTTTAAGCAAATACAAATTCATTTTTGTTTATTTTTAGTTAAGGCGGGTGCTTAACTAACTTAACTTAGCATTAACTACTTAGATAAGTAATTGTGTAAGAAACTTAACTGCACTGTACTGTTTAACTGTACTTTTCTATGTTAATACTACATTAAGTAAATGTAAAATTAATTAAATATTTACCTTTGGTTTACCATTTCTATGTTAAAACGACATTAAGTAAATGCCTTATAAATACCTTTGTTGTACCATATTGAGCGCGAATGCACTTAGTGTTAGACAACTTTAAACAATTGTCTTTATTGATAAAAATAAAGGAAAAGTAAAACAACTTCTTTGTTTAATACTTTTGTTTAATTGTTACTTAAAATTTAAAACTTAACTTTGTAAAGCCTAAGAATGCGGGCTATTCTATTAATTGTAACATTGGCATAATTGTCATTTTTGTGAGGCCGCAGCATGTTGGCAACCCAACAAATAAATAAATTTATAATAATTTTTATATGCTAGTAACACTGATATGAAATGTCATGTCAGTCATCCGCCCTTTCTCGTTCTTACTACATGTTGTACTTGCGATATAATAATATTGTAAATTCAAGTGTTCACCCTAATAAACAGTGCATTATAGTGAAGAATCAACGGATCTTTTATTGAGCCGCCTACACAAACTACTAATATAGTTTTCACAAATAGACATCGAAATGAGTTGTTGTGACTGCTTAATGGGTTTGTCATGCGAAACATCATCCTTTCCCATGTTTGAATAAAAAGAAAATATGTAAAATTTAACGTGACAATAAAAGTACTAGATTTTAAAATGTCAAGTTTGATTTGACGTAAGAAAACAAAATGGTTGCTAGGGAGTGTTCCACTAGTAAAAATTAATCGATATAGTCTGCAAAAATGCTCGATAAAATTATGCAAAATATTGTGAAATTGTCAGCGGAATCAACGGACAAGGAACACACCCGAAAAATTAAAATTGAACTACCCAAGTTAACTACCCTCTAAAATGAACAAAAAAATTATATTTAGTAAGAAACCTTCGATAAACGAATAATTATGATTTAAAACCTTATGAAATGAAAAGATCCGGCTCGAAGGACCAATGGAAAATATGAAACCGGGAAAGAAAGGGTGGAAACACGGTACCTTGCGCTGGTTCTATGTTGGTTCCGTAGTGCGGGCAGGATGTTGGTGGCCGCGGGATTCTGCCTTGCAGTCCGGTTTATATTTCGGTGATTTTCCCTTTGATTACGGTATGATCGCGAAGACCGAGAGCTCAGTAATCACAGCAGATGGGACTTAGCGTAGTCGACCGATCTGAACCGATGCGCACCTCTCGACACCGTCAACGACCGAAAACGTAATGCTGCTCTTGACAGCAGTCACCAAAAAGAATATTCCAAGTACCCGTGTTTAGGATTGGATTTTTGGAAACATAATGTTAGGATAGAGAGGGTAGGAATAGGGCGGCAGAAATTCATAAGTTTTAAACCTAACAGTGTCTCATAGAAAATTGCGACTGCTGACTCCACAGTACCCTGAACAAGAATATCGTTCAAAACAATGTTCGTCAAGTTTGACCGAATTTCATCGAAATTCGCACGTTTATAAATATATTTAACACGTCTATATGAGTCAAGTGGGCACAATTCTGTAAAGGCAGCAGTTATCTCCAAGGCCCAGAGATGTGGATCCTCAGGGACAAGAGGATCAAAGCTACCAGAAACCGAGACAGGATCATTAGATAAAACAAGATCCAAAATTCGACCGAAATTATTGTTAACAGAGTTATATTGATCTAGGTTACAGAAATCTATCACGTTAATCACTAACCTGTACTGTTAATCAATAACAGTATTTAAGTACACTCCTTAAATATACCTTACAAGAACTATGAATTGCAATATTAAAGTTTAGCCTTAATAAAATCATACCTATAACTATAAAATAAACAAAAACGGAAAATATCCCTTACCATTGATCGTCGACTGATTATTACCACATAGGATTCTTAAAAACGGCCTTACAATCAAAAGTAAAACTGACCGAAAACTACACCGTCCACATCACCAGCCTATATAACACACACAATACACACATAAAATAAAATAGTAATAAATAGATTCAGATATTAATTTCATAACTTCAAAACATCAAACAATAGCACCGTGAAACAAAAAGAAACATTTTATACAATCTATATTTTTACGATATGCATGAACAGGGTAGTTGAAAACTGTTAAAATAATACGCGAGACTTTCTAATTAATATAATTTATTGTAACAAAGTATTGTACTATTTCACATCACAATGACTCGACATTCGACAAAACCAGAGAGAGAGTGGCATAGATAAAAGTTCCGACACACCCGATCAGTATCAGGCAAAAGGGTCCATGCGTCCTATACATTACATCCTATACATTCCAACACCCTACCCTGGACGCAGACCCATTGCCTTGGCGAAAACTTCATGCTTTGAGCGATTTAGGCCTTTCGTTAGGACATCAGCAACCATGTCTTGAGAAGCCTTGTAGAGTACAGAGACTTCCTTGTTAGAGATCCGCTCCCGTATGAAGTGGTAACGTACATCTATGTGTTCACTTCTTGCATGGTATGAGTCATTACCTGAAATTTTAGAATTTCAGGCAAATCAAAGTGCAATTAGTTGCACTTTGATTATCACAGTTCAATACAATAGGTGTACCTGATAAATTGGGCCAAAAATCTTCTTCCAATTTTTTAAGCCAAATTGCCTCTTATTGCAGTGGCTAGTGACATATATTCAGCCTCAGTTGAGGAAAGAGCTATAGTAGCCTGTCTTTTTGAGCACCAGCTTACTGCAGCACCCTGAAAAATAAAAACATATCCCGAACAGGATCTTCTGTCGTCTAGATTTGTTGCCCAGTCTGCATCACAAAAGCCTGGAGTGTTTCCACTGTTTTTCTTAAAAACGAGTTTTGTTTGTTCAGTACATTTAAGATACCGCAGCACTCTCTTGACGGCAACCCAGTGTTAAGCGGTTGGATTGTTATTGAATCTGCTCAATGTATTCACGATGTAAGCTATATCCGGTCTAGTACCTTGTGATAGATATAGGAGGCATCCAATCACTTCTTGATAGGGAATATTTTTCATCACTTATTCTTAATTTTCAGCCTTTTTTAGCTGTAAATTTGGTTCACATGGTGTAAAAACTGGTTTGCAATCATTCATGTTAAAACGACAAAGTATTTTCTCTATGTAAGTGGACTGATCAAGCGAGATCTCATCATTATTTTGGATAATTCTAAAACCAATACAGCATCTTGCTGTGCCTAGATCTTTCATTTGAAATTTTTCATTTAATTTTCTTTTAATCAACTGTGCAGTGTTATCATTATTAAATAGGTACAACAGGTCATCGACATAGACTGTAATAATTAATATATCTTTTTCATTATTTATTCTATAGTATATACAAGGATCAACTTTCGATCGAAGCATACCAGTTTCTAGAAGGACTGTATTTAGTTTTATGTTCCACTGCCTGCTTGCCTGTTTTAGGCCATATATTGATTTATGCAAACGGCAAACCTTATTGCCTTGTTCAAAATATGGTGGTTATATCATGTAAATTTCTTCATCAACATCTCCTTGTAAAAATGCTGTGACAGCGTCCATTTGGTGAATATTTAAATTATATTTTACAGCCAAACCAATAACATATCTTAGTGAAGAGTAGCGTACAACTGGAGCATATATTTCATGATAATCAATCCCTTTCTTTTGCAGATAGCCTTTTACAGCTTTATATCGAGTTACTTTACCATTCTCATCTGTCTTGGTCTTGTAGACCCATTTACACCCTTCCTTTCCATTCATTTACATCCTTCATAATCGTTTGGACATCGTGAACCAGGCTTAGTAGCGGCGAAAATTTAGTATTAATCATCTCAAGCTCACGCATTACCCTTTCCAACGTAGGAGAGCCCTGGGGCAGCGGCGACAAGGGCGTGCTTAAAGTTTTTGTAGAACTCTTGGCAACCGTTTTACAATTGCTACATTTCCACAGTGATTTACGTTCGCCAAGCTTAGGATAGCCCCGCTCAGAAATTGCACCGCAAGCGAAATGAATTACGTACACAATCTGATGGGTTCCAATAAATCTTGCGAGGCTCTAAGCTGAAATCAGTTGCTTACCATAGTTTAACGCGAATTCAATTTGGTCTTCGCGAAGGCTCTGGCGGGGACGCGGACGACTTGATGTTGAGAAGCCGCATTCCTCAAATCTGAAACAAAATTTGTTGATTAGTTTGGAAGAAGCTATCTTTTAAAGATTAAAAGAAAGGTTTATAAGTAACTTACGCAGATGGTGATGGGACCCACTCTCCAGTAACTGTGGGCGGCGGTGTTGCTGGTGACGGCCACCTCGTCCACGCTTCACTACAGTCTCCGTGGATTGCGGCCCTGCTGCCCCTCTACCCCCCCCCTGACGCCTCTGGGAGCCGCTCGTGCATGTCTATTTGGCGCACAACTCTCGGCCGCGGTATGTTGCGCACTGCGATGTGTAGCGCACTGCGATGTGTAGTGGCTAGAATGATATATTGGTCAGACTCATCCATCGCTCTCTCTTGGCTACGTGTGAGATATGATAAATTAAAAACTTTTGTTGCCAATACAGTAGCCAGAATTCTAGAACTTACAAATGATTATCAGTGGCGTCACGTACCCACTGAATTCAATTCAGCTGACCTTGCCTCACGTGGTGTGAATGCGAACCAAAACGGCTATCATGATTTGTGGTGGCAAACCGGAATCATCATGGCCGACAATGAATCACAATCAAGCGTTAGTCACAATGGAAGAGTTACCTGAGATTAAATTAGATGTCAGAAAAGTTGAAAAAATTACCAATCAAACGTTAATTGATTTTAACCGATACTCCAAGTTAAGTTTTTTGAAACATTTCATTGCGCATGTTTTGCGATTGATTTATAACTGCAAAAATTCATCTAACAAGAGGACTGGTGTTTTGTTGCCTGAGGAGCTTAATGCTGCCTTTCTGTTATTAGTGCGGTTATCTCAAGGTGAAAGCTTTCAAAAGGAATTAAGAATTCTCCTATTAAATAAGGCACTTAGTGCCAATAGTCACATAATTTCTTTGAGTCCGTTCGTAGATGAAAATAATATTATAAGAGTAGGAGGACGATTAGAGTCGTCTTCTTATTGTTATAAAAAACGTCATCTAATGCTGTTACAGTCGCGACACAAACTCACCAAACTGCTATTTCAACAAGAACATTTACGTCTCCTCCATGCCGGACCACAACTTCTTCTAGCCTCCATCAGAGAGTATGTCTGGCACCTGGCTGGCAGAGATCTCGCTCGCACTGTGGCTCGACATTGCGTTGTTTGTAGAAGGGCAACTGGCAAAACTTTAACCCCAATTATGGGCATGTTGTCCAAGCAACGTGTAAATCCAGGATTTCCATTCGCTAGTGTAAGCGTCGATTTCGCTGGACCTTTTTATATCACAGCCAGACGAGGAAGAGGTTGCAAAATAACAAAATGTTATGTGTGTATTTTTGTTTGCCTTCGATATAAGTGTATCCACTTGGAGGCAGTCAGTGAACTCTCAAAGGATGCTTTCATACTGTCGTTGCGTCGTTTTATCTCTCGTAGAGAAAAACCAGTAGAAATTTTTAGTGACAATGGTCGCAACTTCGTTGAAAGAAATTGCAGAAGAAATTGCAGAAATTGCAGAATTGCAAAGAAATTGGCAAAGAAATTGCAGATTTTCTAAACTCTCATTCTAATGATAATAGGTTGGGGAAAAAGTTTTTTCGCATTTTTCAAGAAAATTCAAAACATTTTTAATATAGTTTATTTACATTTATCTAAAGTATGTAGGTATCATTTTGTTCGATAACTTTTTGGAATCTTTTAGGTAGGGACATGATCCCATTGCTATAGAAATTTTGGGGCTTCTGATCAAAATACCGCGACAAGTGGTTTTGGCAGTCCTCTCGTGATGTTAACCTGATACTTCCTAGAGAATTCTGAAGAGAGCGAAACAGGTGGAAATCTGAAGGTGCAAGGTCAGGACTATACGGCGGATGCATTAACACCTCCCAGCCAAACTCTCTTAATTTTTGCTGAGTGGCTAAAGATGTGTGAGGTTTAGCGTTATCATGATAAAAAACCACACCCCTTCTGTTGATTGATTCCGGCCGCTTTCTCTCAACTTCTTGCTTTAATCTCATCAGTTGTTCGCAGTAGAGTTCAGAATCGATGGTCCTGCCTGGTGGTAACAGCTCATAATGAATAATGCCCTTCCAATTCCACCACACACACAGCATCACCTTGTTTCGAGTTAGCCCTGGTTTCGCCATAGTCTGTGAAGCCTAACCGGCCTTTGACCACGACCTTTTTCGCACGTTCTTGTCGTACGTGATCGACTTTTCATCACCAGTTTTCAGCTTTTTCAAAAATGGTTCGGTTTCATTACGTCGTAATAAAGAATCACAAATGAGTAATTTACGACGTAGCTGAAGAACTGGGAAATTGACCACAAAAAAAACAGTTTTGGCCCTTTAAAAAAAAATGGGTACACAAAAAAGCTCGATATTTGGGTACCCCACGAGCTCACTGAAAAAAACCTAATGAACTGTGTACTCATTTGTGATTCTTTATTACGACCATGGACCAAATAATTACGACGTAATGAAACCGAACCATTTTTGAAGAAGCTGATAACTGGTGATGAAAAGCGGATCACGTACGACAAGAACGTGCGAAAAAGGTCGTGGTCAAAGGCCGGTCAGGCTTCACAGACTGTGGCAAAACCCGGGTTAACTCGCAACAAGGTGATGCTGTGTGTGTGGTGGGATTGGAAGGGCATTATTCATTATGAGCTGTTACCACCAAGCAGGACCATCGATTCTGAACTCTACTGCGAACAACTGATGAGATTAAAGCTTTTCTTTCTCTCAACTTCTTGTTTAGAGAAAGCGGCCGGAATTAATCAACATACGGGGTGTGGTTTTTCATCATGAAATTAAGAGAGTTAGGCTGGGAGGTGTTAATGCATCCGCCGTATAGTCCTGACCTTGCAACTTCAGATTTCCACCTGTTTCGCTCTCTTCAGAATTCTGTAGGCAGTGTCAGGTTAACATCACGAGAGGACTGCCAAAACCACTTGTCGCGGTATTTTGATCAGAAGCCCCAAAATTTCTATAGCAATGGGATCATGTCCCTGCCTACAAGATGGCAAAAAGTTATCGAACAAAATGGTACCTACATACTCTAGTTAAATGTAAATAAACTATATTAAAAAATGTTTTGAATTTTCTTAAAAATGCGAAGAAACTTTTTCCCAAACCTATTATTTTGTGTGCTAAACCTTTTATCTTAGTATTCTTTGAACATAGTATAAAGATGACATACACTATAGTAGGCGATGTCATATACTGGATGCACGTTTCGAAATTCAGGTCCATACGCTTTATTATATATCCACAAACGTAAGCCCATGCTTGTAATTCCCCAGAATTTTCATCGATAGATACCTTATCCGTAACACTTCGATAGTCTACCTCGTCATATAGGATTGTTTCTGGAGATGTGAGGTCGAAATTGTGGGTTAAAAATGTATTTAAATTATCTAAAATTACATCTTCATTATTTTCACAATTTGTTCTTAAGCTAGATGAAGATAAATTGGACATAATGTCTGTCTTTAAGGCTGCAACAAACTGTGAAACTGTTGGATTGCAATTAGATCCACAATTACTTCTCGCACATCCAAAACAATTTACTAAAGGATCTTGTTGTAGCCGTCTTGTGGACAAGCTACCAATTTCAGGGTGCTTTATTTTTAAATCACACCACAATATTTCCACTCCAATCATTGTTTGAACCCATCCATCCAAAGAAGGTGCTCTTGTTTTTGCACCAATGAAGTGACAGGCCTAGAAAAAGGGGATCATTTCACGGAAATATTCCAAATGAGAGCTCCGGACTGAAATATGTCTAGAAAATTTCTCGCCTCTTTTCAGGTTCGGAGGGTCAGCATTCAGACTGTCAAAGAGTTGATAGATTTTTCTAATGAGATTAACTGTGGCTAGGGCTTCAACTGGCAACTCGTCTGAAAATAGACAAGTTGTTATTAGCTATAATTGAGTTGCAATTTATGCGGGGTATTTTTTAAAAATTAAATACGAAAACAAAGCTACTTTCGCCTTGGTTTATCCCGGGATGGGTCAACCAAAATATCTAATCTTCGAGCTCCTCCGTGCTTCAGAAGGCACGTTAAGCCGTTGGTCCCAGTTGTTACTGCAACCGCTTTAACCTCAGATTAAAGGCTTTAACCTCTGAGGTTTTAACCCATCAACCCGCATTGGGTCAGCGTGGCGGTGTTATGGTCCAAGCTCCTCATGTGTTTCTCCCAAGTAGAAAAGCCTGTGCCCAGCAGTGGGACTTATATAGGCTGGTGATGACGATAATGATGATTTTTAACTAGATATATTTTGTTCTCATATTAAGTGAATTTGTAAATTCTTAATGAAAATAAATTTCCTTCATCATTTTAGAAATTTACGTATTAGAAATTCAAAATTTATATTCATAGAAAATCAAACCTTGTGTAACTTTAGCATACATTCCAGCTGAAACCGTGTGGCTAAAAATTTGAGCCGCCAATATGACTTTCATTTTTGTTTACTATTAGGATTTAAATGACTCTTTTTTTAGGGCAGGTGGAAAAACCAAGAATGGATTCCTGTTCTCTAGCTCAAAGAATTGTTGGATATGATTCCACTTTGCTATGTCTGCAAAAATTCTGTTCAACAGATTTATTACAATAATATTAAATAATTATTGAAAAATTTAGGATGTTAGGTATATTTTAATTAAAAGCAACAAACAACAACTATAAGTATGTCTGGGTCAGATTCGGCAAGATCTACGTGCGAAAGGATGACGGCTCTAGTGCAGTACATATAAAAAATAAAGACTCTTTGAAGAAACTCTTCCAAAACTAATTGTGTACCCCTTTATTAACTTGGTTATTTAAATTTGATGTATTTTAATCATAATGGAAATATTTTACCAAAATGTAAATAGAATAAGATCTAAAATAAATGATATATATTTAAGTATTCTTAATAGTAACTATGATGTAATATGTTTAACGGAAACTAATTTAAACGACACGATATCAGATAGTGAGCTATTTGACAATCGGTATCAAGTTTTTCGTAGAGATAGGTGTACATCTGCGAACACCAAAAATGATGGAGGTGGTGTTGTGTTAGCCATAAAGAAATCATATATTGTAAATCGCCGGTTGTTATGGGAGACTGACCTTGAGGATATTTGGATTACGATTTCTTCTAGCGTACCTGATTCCAAAATACATATACTTTTATGCTACATACCGCCCTATATATCTATAGATAGTTTGACTAAATACTAACAGCATTGCCAAGATTTAGTTCTTGAGGCTAATGTTAACGACCAGTTTTTGTGTATTGGTGACTTTAATACACCTCATCTTCAGTGGTCCAAGCCTCCCGGGAGAAACCATCATATCCCTTCTACGGCAACAGATACTAAGTCTTCATTATTGTTGGATACTATGGCGCTATGTGATTTTTCTCAGTACAACGGAGTTAATAATAAAAATAAAAGGCAACTTGACCTTGTTCTTAGTAATACAGACAACATAGAGGTGTATGAATGTTTACCATTAAGCCGCTTGGATCAGCATCATCCGGCTATCACCATTACTCTAAGACTAGACAAAGACTTGAAGGTAGTTTCTCCTAAATTCCGTTAGCGTCTCAATTTCTGGAAGGGTAACTTTGTAAGATTAGATCGGAACTCAGAACTGTGGATTGGTCTACCGTGTTAGCCTCGCCCGATGTTGATTCTAATGTTGCTGCTTTTGGAGACACACTGATGTCCATTATTACCAAACATACCCCTACTATGTCAAAGAGCACCCAAGGATACCCTAAATGGTTTGATGCTTCCGTTATACGCTGCTTAGCCGAAAAGAATAAATACCACAAGTTATTCAAAAAATTTCATAATCCAAGGGACTACGATGTTTTTTCGCTCTTACGTGCCCGGGGTAAACGTCTAATCATGCAATGTCACAGAAAATATATTAACTCAGTCGAGGACGGATTGTCCAACAATATCAAATATTTCTGGTCATTTGTGAACGGTAAGCGGGGACAGTGTAACTCGCTCCCCAAGGTAATGAAATACAAAAACAACGAAGCATCAGAGCTCAGAGATGTTTGTGAGTTGTTTTCTCAGTATTTTAGCTCTGTTTTTGAGGACCCCGGGGACGAATGCAGGTTTATGACCCAGACATCTGCGAATGACTCGAATGTCTCCCTTTCTACAATTGTAATATCAATTGAAGATATTAAAAAAAAGTTAAAAGCCATTGATTCGAGTAAGGGTGCTGGGCCGGATGGAATACCACCTCTAGTCCTTAAACAATGTGCAGATGAATTATCTTTACCCCTTTCTCTAATATATAACCAATCATTACATTCTGGCGTTTTCCCCGATTCCTGGAAGTGTGCGCATGTTGTTCCCATATACAAAAGCGGAAATAAGTCCCTATGCGAAAATTATAGACCCATAAGTATTCTGTCTGGCTGTCCAAAACTGTTCGAGTCCTTGGTCTATGATGTTGTTTACTTTCACATCCAACCTTTGCTCTCTGTTTCCCAACATGGCTTTGTTAAGAATAAGTCCACTATAACTAACCTTTTGGAATATAAGAATTACCTGTGCGAGGCATTTGCAAGGAATATACAAGTAGACTCTATCTACACTGACTTTTCCAAGGCATTTGACAAGGTTAACCACACCCTCTTGTGTCATAAATTGCAAATAATGGGTATACATGGATCATTGCTTCGGTGGATTGAGTCCTATCTGTCTAGAAAAAGTCAATTGGTTGCTCTTAAAGGTGAGATTTCCAGACCTGTAATCGTAAAGTCAGGTGTACCCCAGGGTTCACATTTGGGTCCCCTGCTCTTTAATGTGTTTGTTAATGATTTAATTGACAGATTGAATTGTCCTTGTCTGCTTTATGCTGATGATCTTAAGATTTTCTCTACTATTGTTAGCAATCGTAGTGCAGAAATTCTTCAACATGACCTCGATGTGGTTTCTGAATGGAGCATAGAAAACGGAATGTTCTTAAATACCGATAAATGCTTTGTATTAACTTTCACTAGAAAATTTAATAAAATATGTTTCGCGTATAAATTAAATCAACAGGTCTTGAGTCGACAAAGTAAGGCTAAAGACTTGGGTATAATATTTGACGATAAACTGTCTTTCAGAGATCATTATGCTCACATTTACAATAGAGGCGCAAGGCTGTTGGGATTCGTGTCGCGAACTACAAAGAATTTTAAAAAGTCCAAATCTATTATATACTTATACAACACACTAGTAAGAAGCAACTTAGAGTATGGATCCGTTATTTGGTCACCCTTCTACGCCGTGCATATCAATCACATTGAATCTATTCAAAGAAAATTCCTGAGACTTGTCTCCTATAGACAGGGACTTCACAGAAAACTCTGTACTTATAGCGATAGACTAAAAAGATTCAATATGCCGACATTGGAAGCAAGGCGTAAGCAGACTGAACTTTTATATTTGCATAAAATCATCAATTCTCTCATAGATTCTCCAGCGCTACTCTCAGCCATCAGATTCAACACATATTGCAGAGCTCGAACACCAAAATTATTCTCCCTTCAGGTATACCGCAATAATACATCGTATTTTAATCCCTTGGTCCGTATGTGTCGCCAATATAATGATCTGACTCATAGCAATCGTGAAATTGATATTTTCAATGTCAGTCTAAATGTTTTCAGGGGTCTATTACGAAAATTATTGTAATGACTGTTATAGCTTTTTAATTTTTACTTATTAATTTAATTTCGCAAGAGGAAAATATCGTATAAGCAATGTTCTAATCATATTAACCCTACTTTTATCAACATGCTAGGGATACTTGTTCATAGGTAATAGTTTAGTTTTAAGTCTCATGCATTTATAAGTACTATTTATAATCATAACTGTTACCTGTTAAGTATTCTTTAAAATAAATAAATAAATAAATAAATTAAAATGAAGCGTCAATTTACTCTACATTTCATTACAAATGTAACTTACTGGCAATAGGTTTTCCATTGCATTCCACGTTTGTATCGCATTTCATATCATATTTTAAAAACAAGTTTCTAAAACATTTAAGGAGATGAGGCGTGTCATGCAGAGCAATGACTTCGTGTCCTCCAAATAAGAAATAAGGCTGATCAACGTATTGACAGTGCTCTCCTATTTACACCATCCATATCACAAACAGTGGCAGCAATAATTACACCTGCCTCGAAGCATGCTTGAAGAACCTGAAAATATAGAATGAAATATTAATTACACTTAAAGTGCCTGTAAAAGGTGTAGATGGAACTAGGGACAACTAGCTAGGGTCTATTCAGACTGCAACTATTCAAAGAAAATAACATACCTCTTTGATCAAAACTGATAATCTGTCTGCGGTAACATGTTCTCCTGACAAATAATAAGCTTTGGGTTATTTGACTTTTTTTCGTATCCCTGCTATCATGAATACCAGTGCATGGCTTGCTATTTGTGGATCTCGTCCATGCTGCTGTCCATAGTCTTGAAAGCCATCAATTTGATCAGCTCGTGGATTATAATTCAAATTTTTTCCTAAGGGTATCTCGTCAAATAAGACGCTGTACTCTTTATCTACTGGCATACATGCACCAGTAACCTTCTTTACAACTTCAAAGAGATGCCAGGACCAAGTGGAAGAAGTCTGTAACATGCAGGTGAGCGCTTGAATAGTCGAAGCGAAAGTATTTTTTGCTGCAAGATCCATCTTCGTCCCCTCTTTTTCCTTTTGCAGTTTAATAATCGCCCTTGTAATAAAACAGCAAAAGAACTGGTTAGATGAGTCGACAACTCTTTTACAGCCTCATCATTAACATGTGTTTCTAATAAACGCTTTTTCTGTATTTATTTTTTAAATTACATATTTTGCGAAGGTTTCTTCGGCACTTATTTAACAGCCGCCTTTCTTTGACAGAGCGAACTATATTCTGAAAACTGATGTAACGAAACATTATCAAATGATTAATATATTTTAAGAAATATATTCGAAAAAATCTAAACAATACAGGGCGGTGCCGTCATTACGATAGTAAGTTAAATCATGCACTATATTAGTTCATAGAAATCTTTTGCACTTTTCAAATACATCTTATTTATTTAATAATGTTATAACATTTCTATTTCTATGAAAAAATGTTATATTATTTCATAAAAATTATCAAATCATATTTTAGCTCATGTTTTAATTTATTGTCGCATTGACGGCACCACCATGTATGTTTCTCTTTGTTACAGCTCCCTCAAGACATGTGGGTGCCATTGTATACTTTACGCTTGTTTTAAATTTAACACTTACACTAGCTGGTGACTTTGAGGGTTCTGCCTGTGTGGTGCATTAGCAATCTCAGTTGAAATTGGAGTAATTGCTGTAATATCCATCTTATTCTGTAAAATCACAGCAATAATAATCAATACAGAAATAATTATTATATTGAAATGTTCACGCCACGGCGCGACCGCAGAAGACGCGGGGGGTGCGGGGCAGTGAAGCTGCGCGGCCGGCTGCTCGCCATCGCGTTCGTGGGCAGAATGACAGGGATTCCGGATCGTGATACCTTGTCAAGTTTCGCTCGGCTTCTATGACTTGTCACAGTCGAACATCAACCTGCTGTATTACCATATATGAAAGGTGTCACAGACAAGATTGGCAACATCTTGAAGAAGATTAACCAATTCCTACCACCTGTCAAGTGCAATATTCAGGCATATACAAGTTAGATTGTGACTGCGGCCTCTCATACATAGGTCAAACAAAGAGAAGCATAGGCACCCGGGTAAAACACAGGCGCGAAACGAAGTCGGCAGTGAGTGAACACGCTCTTGACGGCCCAATCACTATATCAGATTTGATAAGCCCCAGATCCTCGCCAAAGAACACCGTTTCATTCCTAGAATGTTACGTGAGGCTATTGAAATCAAAGAACATCCTAATTTTAACAGAGAAAATGGTTGGAGTGTACCACCAGCTTGGGATTCCATCATGCGAATAATAAAGTCAAAAGCCCATCCTCACACTGTACAAAAAATTGACACCGTGAGCTCCGTAATGCGTAATTCGGACCGCTCAAAATATAACACAAAGTGACGGTAGTTAACTTAAAACTTATCAAAGACAACTGACATCTTCAGTCTTCCCGTGACCACGATCGCTGTAAAGTAATCGAAACGTCGGTTGAATAATAATAATGTAACATCTAATAAAACGCGAGTTAAATCCAGTAAATTGGTTTTATTTCAAATGTGTAGTGCTCACGAAAATGTAAGACAATACTAATGAATAATCTGCAATTTCGTTGACCTACTATTACTGGTAAAACCTGATATCAAGTCTTTCCTCTGATTTTATCCGAAATGTGGAGCTATAGCCATTTCATCAAATAGCAACCTACACACTTTTTCTTCAGTTGTCATCTTGATTGCCTTTTTTTTTATTAATTCGAATATGTTTTCATTTGTTCCTGGGGTTAGATTTGTTTGTCCTAGTAATCTTGTTAAAGACATTTCATGTCTGTAAAATCGGTATATTATTCTCTGTCGTTATGAAATAAACACTATGTTCAAAAAATGGGCAAAGCTACACGCAGTTTAAGATTTAAAATGAGTAGAATAAATTGAATGGCAACAAAATCGAGTGGGCAAAGTTATCTACTTCTCTAGAACATTCTCCATACAACCGTTATACTGCTCTAGGGTTGTCGCTATTTATTTATTCGCTGCTTTTGAAAAGAAAAACAAGTTTTTAAAAATACGCTTTATTCGTGCATAAAGTAAAACTAAACGAATACAATTTGAACAACCATATCAGAGTAATAAGAAAGAAATAATTTGGTACTTCTCTTTGTTTAAAAAACAACATTTACCAAGTGGTGTAATGTAGACTCAATCATATACATTATAAACTAATTATTATAAAAAATGAAAGCAAGAAACAAAATATCTTGCGAAAGGAACATTAAAAAGAGATTAAAATTTCAAAAATAAATTTCTGAAGATCTATTCGAAGCATATCTACTTAAAAAAAGGTCAACCCAGGCATCTCCAGGCATTTTATCATTAAAAATAACGGCGCGGGAGTTTTTTTGTAAGTATTGAAAAACAAGCATTTTTAAATATAATTTAGTCATTGAACTGCCGTAGTTTGCAGTAGCAATTAGAACGTTGAAAAGTTTTTCCTCTTCTTCGTTCGTTAGTTATTTCTGTTCTCCTACTGATTTTAGGTGCTTGTTTTTTGCTTTATTTAATATTGTCAGGCGAGGAATTCCAAAGTTTTTCAGCCTGCCTACTGGATAGAACTTTTTTTCTACCATATCGACATCCACCTCTAACATCTCCATCGAATAGTTTTTATAGTCTCTGGAACCTAGTAAGCTTCTATTGCATGTCTTTTTTCCCGGGGGTTGGTTATTATTGTTCATTATGTAACCAAAAAAACACTCAAATAGCACCATGCAGGCAATCCAAGGTTCAACATTCCGTTGATCCATTGTAAATATACCGATACATGCCATCATCATCATTCAATTACATATATAGACCCAAATGCTCGTCTGAATCAGTGAAGGCGTAGAGGCAGTCGTCGGTGCGACTGCAAATACTTCCAACTGTGAGTTTTCCAAGTCGTAAGCTACTTTAATTTCAATGGTAGGAGTTTATTAATAGATAGGTAGTAAATGCAAGATAAAAGAAAACTGTTATTCGTTGCCGACCCCACTGTTTACGCCACCAATGATCTTAGTATCATTGTTGGTGGGTGTCCGCGATTACACGGAGCTTCTACAAATAAAACACCTAAAGCCCTGATAATGAAATATAAGATAAAAAGATTTAATAAATACCTTGGTGTAGATCACAACTTGCACAATTCACTTGGGGCGCCCCGCTCTTCTTAGTAGGCACACACTTTTGTTTGTTGGTTTTATGTATATAATCATGCAATACATATATTTATATATAGAATAACACTATATTTCCCGTAGATACTCAAAATCCGAAGTTATTATTAATCTAGCACCGAATCGAACCGAGAGCTAACTTACACCGACCGAACAGTTTCACAATGACAACTCGACTGCTGAGAGCTAATCCTACCCTCAATATATTAATAAAAATCTGATAAAGATTAAGCATCTATTCCAAACAGTGGGTGTTCATTTGGTTTATTCAATTTATTAGTAAATCGAATATAAATGACAGTTAAGTGGAGTTAATTGTTTTCGGAACGCACCAAAGTTTGTGATATTATTACGTTTGTTACGGTTTATTGTATGTGTTCATGTATAAAATTTAATATCCTAAGGTGACAACCCTCACGTTAGTATTTTGATGAGCAATGTTAAAAATCAGTGTTTAATCTATTCCAAGGTAACATTGCGCACCTTCATATAATCTATTCCGATAAAGATTTCATGTCAAATTATCAACTAAATTCGTGTATTTATGAAACATAAACAATACCTTTAAAAATACGTAGTACCTGATACAACTGGAACTATGGTTTTTATGAAAAGTTTTTAAGTTGAGTTTGACCCGGATAAAACACGTCACGACTTGATGACAACTGCCACATAAATTACTTATCTCAGCATATTCAATCTATTCTATGGTTACTTGTGACGAAGCAGACCATGCGGCTTTTGCTGTTGCCAGAAATTTGTTGACGTTATTTTCTAAATTAACTGAAAAATACCCTATCGGGCAAAGTAACCCCACAATGGAAAAAAAGCGCGAGAAACGTAACAGTGGTATTAACATTTGATGGACTAGTTCTGCCAAAAAGGGTGTTCATGTGCTACAATTCCTTACCTGTAGATTTTTACATTTTCCCTAGAATACATTGTTTTCAGTGCTGCAGATATGGTCATATTAAATCTCAATGTACACTCGCGAGCAAAAGTTTGGAATCAGTTACTTGAAATTGGTTCCGCGTGATCTTGCTTACTCAATAAATTTTTAATAATCATAAAAATGACATCATGTTAAAGGTGCAACTGTCCACTTTAAATTGATATCAAATTAATTCATATCGAGCCCGTAATTGTGGAGTTATCCCGGATTAAGTGAAGGAGGTAGGAAAATAAGGAAATAGGAAAAAATAATAAATGAATAAAACAACAAAAATTATTAAATAAAATTTTTATTTATCTTTAAAAATAAGTGTCAATATTTTGTGTTCCCTCCCCTCGCCCTAATAACTGCTCCAAGACGACATTGTCGTACAAGGTAAAGGGTCAAAAGTGGCGGAGATGTGTACCGGTCAACGTGTAAAAGTCGACTGGTGTCAATAGGTCGCAACTCGTGACGTATCACACAATTGAAACACGTTTTTTTCGATACACCTTACGAATGGCTCCATAAATACTGGCTTTTTTTTAATGAATTCGGTATCAGTTTAAAAGTAAAGAGTTGAACCTTTAAAATGATGTAATTTTTACGATTATTAAAAAGTAGTTTATTACTCAAGATTACGCGCAACCAATTTCAAGTAACTGATTCCAAACTTTTGCTCGAGAGTGTATATCTTCCCCTCGTTGTTTTAAGTGTGGCAATGACCATTATGGTGATAGTTGTACTATTGATGATAATTATGTTACATGTTGCCTTTGTTCTGGCTCACCTTATTCTACCAATCGTAAATGTCCCGAATTTCTTAGGCATAAATGCATAAAGGATAAAGTCCATTGCAAAAAATTGTATAACTTATTCTGAAGCCTTTAATTTACATCCTTCTATCTCCAAATCCTATGCTGATATTTTATCAACACCTAAATCTGTTCATCCTTCTCAGGTTAGCTATAATAGTAATACAAATGATGACAATTTTATTAAATCTAATAAAAAAACTGTTTTTGCTAAACCAAAGTCTCCTGTGAAGCTTAGTGAAGGATATGATAAAGTAGCTCATGCTAAGTTGACTAAAGAATATGATATTCCTTTACCATCCAAAGTCAAAGTCAGAGTTCTTTATTGCACTTTCCATGTTGTACATACAGATGTTGTGAGTTGAAAATTGAAAATTAAAGTTATTTAAATATAGATATAATTATATTAAATTAACTTAAATTAGGTAAATTAAATCAAATTAAATTAAATCAAACAAAATTAAATTAAATTCTTTATATATACCTAATGCAAGTTTAGTGTACCGATTGTTTCGATTTGATCCGTTGGGGGTGGTTATGATTACAACGCTCTTGAAAATTGGACGACTCGCCATCTAATTTTTTATAAATTCTCTTTCTCAATCTCCTCAGATTGTCTTTACTGTCCAATGCTTATTTCAAAGTTTCTTAATTAAACTCAGTGGACAGTCAGTCTCCGATATCCGCGAGTGGAATTAACAAAGCATTAAAATTAATTATAAACCCTGTGCTACTTTTTACAAAGATAAACAAATTTACTTACAATGTTACTTAGATTTTTAAAATGAACCAATGCACTTACCTATATTATTCCCTACCTTTATAACTCTTGTTGTGGCAAATAATAATAATAATAATATTTATACACTCACACCTATTATCTAGCCCAAAGTAAGCATCATTAAGAGCTTGTGTTATGGATACTAGATAACGGAGAAATAATGATAATAATATGTATATAAATATTAGAAATTTACTAAATAAACATATAAACATCCATGACTCGTAAACAAATGTTCGTACTCATCATACAAACATTTGTTCCTACCGGGATTCGAACCCGGGACCTCTTGACCGAGAAGCCTGGGGTACAGACCACTCGGCCAGGCGGTCGTCCAAATGCACAAACCGTGCGAGCCAAAATAAACAAACCCCCCCAATTTTTACTGCCAGTAGATCACACTTATTACACGTGTCTTTCTGTGGTTTCTTCCTTTGTAAGTTAAATTTGGTATAAAATATTTTCTTGTATGTTGCAAATGAAACTCCTTTCCTATATTCATCACAGCTTATTTCCGATAAATATAAGTCATACATTTTTGATAAAGTCATATCTGGTGGTAAATACATCCTGTCTGTCGCGCTCTACAATAATGGGATTTGTAATTAGGGAACTTGTCAATTTGTCAATAATAGTTGCTTCTACATCTTGAGATACCTGACGGATGTTTTCAGACGTTTTGCTCCTTTTGTCTTCAATTTTATCAAGAGCTGAACTTTTTTTAAGTATCTGTCGTAAGTATCTATCTTAAGGTATTAATAAACATTTTGGTAGAGACTACTTGGTTTTTTAAGAATTAAATACGTGTGTTATTTCTTTTATGTGAGTCCTTGTTTCTTTTCTTTTTTTATTGTTATCACTTTAACGTATAATTCTGCTTCACGCTCTGCCACCGATATTTTTTCATGACAACTATCTTTACATCTAACATCCATAAATTTTCGACGATTAACTACTTTTCCTTTTGATTTATATATTGTTTGTTAGTTTCACATAACTTTTTACGAATTTGACGTGTCTGATCAGGCTATTTTCTTTTCCTACCCTTTTTTGGTGAAAATATGAGGATTCCATAGCATAATGCCAGTGCACTAAAAAAAATCCACTGAAGTTTAACTATGCTTGTGCTTTATACTAGCGTCATCTAGCGATGACTGGATAACTAAGCGGTTAATAATGATTGTATTGAAATATTTTAACTAAATAAATTTTCATATTTTTCTTTTTGGTATAACTTTAGGTTTCGATATAGGATTGTGGATTATTTTACCTGTGCGCCCTCACAAGAGTAATGTATGTTTTGGTTAAAATTCTTCTTTGTTTGTTCCAAAAATCACTTTTAATATGTTTACAATAAATTTTAAAGTTTTGTTATAATTTCCTAAGTCGCTATCACTTCTAGCACATATTCGAGCATAAAATCACTCACTTGGTTTGAATTATTTGAAAAATAAGCTTTTGTTCTATTTTTAATTTTAATTTTCGACACAGCTGATGTTAACCGGGTGTCAACTACCCACCTTCTCAATTATGGTTTTTTCATATATTTTTGTACTCTTTATAGCCAATGTGTTTAGTAGTAATATTATATTCTTTTCTGACTCTAGGGCTCATTCTTAGCAGTCTTGCCACTAGTTTTACTGTACTCTTATACTGTTAGATGAGTCAATAAAAATGTATGTTGTATCTGTAACTTAATATAGTCTGTGGTGTGCATGACTGGTGAATTTGAGTTTTTTCCTGTTCTACATTTCTGTAATACTTTCCAAAAGGGTTTACAATAAAACAAACTGCCGTTTCCAATTAAATAATCTTTTATTTAAGTCCTAACAACAGGTTATGGGCCCAGGCGTTTCGTAACTCTGTGATTAGGTGAAGAATTTGATTGGCGGCATTTTTTCGTTGGCGTGGGTTTGTGGCGGCGCGGCGTGAGTTTAAGTAAGACGTCTAAGGTGTTAGTTGGTGAGGGTGTGTATACTCACAACGATTAGGCGTTGGCACGTTGAGTCTGCATCGACAGCGAAAAGGTATATTTAAATCCGCTAAAATGGATCAAGTGGGAGTACTTTCGGGCGGAGTTACAAAACTCGTAGTAGTAGAAGTACAAGTGTACATTTACCCCAACAAAAATTCTTCAGCTATACATATGAAGAGGGCATAGATATGCCAGTATTTCTTTCGAAGCTGCAGGAAATGACAACCCAGCTTAAACATGGAGGAGGTTTCAGAAAAGTTTATAATAACTAAGTTACGATGTCATTGCCAGAAAGGTTTGCACACTTCATATCTGCCTGGGAGTCAGTGGATTCAAAGAATCAAACTTATGAGAACCTTGTAACAAGGCTGCTTGTGGAAGAAGAACGCATGAAGTCAAGGAACAGTGACCCTGAAAATATTGCCATGATTGTAAAGAAAAATAACAGTGAACATAGTAAAAAGTGCTTCAAGTGTGGGCGTATTGGACATGTAAAACAAGAATGCAGAAGTGTAAAAGACATGCGTAAGTATTTTGTGTGTCACAAAATAGGTCATTTCAAGAACCAGTGTCCAAAAAAATATCAAAAGCTTAGCTATGTAAATGAAAATAAAAACAATGCCTTTTTAGCTTCAGTGAGTGCGATGACAGTCAGTGGTAATTATAATCAGCTTAAATGGATAATAGACAGTGGTGCTAGTGAGCATATGTCTTCAGATAGATCATTATTCATGTCAATGTGTGAACAGTCAGACAGATTTGTTATTGTTGGTGATGGGCATCAACTACAAGTTTTAGGTATAGGTAATATAGATATTTTAGCGTACATTGGTTGAAGCTGCACGTACATTGATTGCCTCTACTAATATGGATAAAGAGCTTTGGGCAGAGGCGATTAATATGGTAGTTTATGTGTTAAATAGGACCAGTAAAAGCAGAGTAGAGGGTAAAACTCCATATCAGGTTTGGAACAAAAAGGATTTTGATATATAATCATTAAATAGAGTATTTGGTGAGAGAGTTTATACACATATTCCGAAAGAAAAAAGGACTAAACTAGACAAAAAGACAGAAGAAGGAATATTTGTTGGGTATGAAGCATCTAAAGGATACAGAGTTTATTATAAAGAAAAGAAAATGAGAGAGAGGATAGCTCAGAGGAGGATTTAATTCAAACAAGAAGTGGACGGAGAGGAATTAAACCAAAACATCTACAGGATTATGACCTGAGTTACTTAACATTAGGAATTCATTGCATCTTCATAGCTTATAGGGTCCTGCCCTATAAGCTATGAAGATGCAATGAATTCTCTAGAAGCAAATAAATGAAATGAGGCTGTTCAGGCAGAACTTCAGCAAATAAAAGAAAATAAAACATGGACCGAGATAGAGAGCATACCTGAAGGCAAAGAAGCTATAAGCACAAAATGGGTTTTTAAAAAGAAGGACAATAGTTTTAAAGCAAGGCTAGTAGCCAGAGGTTTTGAGCAAAACTTTGATAGTGATTATGATCTCTATGCTCCAGTAGCTCGACTTAATACTTTTCGTATTTTTGTATCTGTTGCAACTAAATTAAATTTAGAAATAAAACAAATGGATGTTTGTGGGGCTTTCTTAAATGCTAAATTAAAGGAAGAATTGTATTTGAAATTGCCTAATGGTGCTGATACTAAATTTGTTAAGCTAAACAAATCTTTGTATGGTTTGAAACGATCTCCCAAGTATTGGAATGAAACCTTTAGTAATTTAATGTTGTCAGTGGGTTATAAGCAATCTGATAAAGATTGCTGTCTGTATTCAAAGTGTGAAAAGGATAGTAAAACTTTTTGTATGTCGATGACATTTTGTATTTTGGAAATTGTAATCATGAAGTTTAAAAATTGAGAGATGCCTTATGTAAAAATTTCAAAATGAAAGATATGGGTCCTGTGACAAAATTTCTTGGTATAGATGTAAAACAAAATCTTGATAAAGGATGTACAATTATAAGTCAAGAGAACTATTTGTTACAAGTATTACAATTACATAACATGTCGGAATGCAAATCACTGTCTTTGCCAATAGATAAAAATTTCAAAAATGATGTATTAAAACGAGATAAGTCTGAAAGTGTAGAAATTGAAACAAAATGTAGAAAGCTCATTGGAACTTTAAATTATGCTGTAATGGGTACAAGACCTGATTTGTGTTCAGTGGTTAACATGTTGAGCCGATATCAAAGTTGTGCAAGTACATTATTATACAAATTGTTGTTAAATGTTTTAAGATATGTAAAGGGTACATTAAATCTGTCAATAATATATTACAAAGATAAAAGTGATTGTGTATTGGGTTATGTTGATAGTGATTGGGGTGGCAGTCATGACCATAGGTCAACAACAGGATATTGTTTTAAAGTGTTTGGGGGAACATTAATCTGGGCCTCTAGAAAACAGCAGTTAGTTGCCCTGTCATCTACAGAGGCAGAATTTGTTGCCTTGAGCAGTGCAACAAGTGAAGCTTGTTGGCTAAATGATATACTTAAAAAATTTAATGTACATGTTGGACCTATTGTCATGTATGAAGACAACCAATCTACAATTAAAATGGCCCATATAGCAGCTGGTAATTCCAGGGTAAAACATTTAAATATTAAACTAAGCTTTGTTAAAGAGAAAATTGACAGTAAAATAATTGAATTAAAGTATGTATGTTCAAGTAATCAAATTGCAGATATGTTAACAAAGTCATTGGGAGGAAATTTATTCAAAGAGTTTAGGTTGAGATTGTTTGAGTTTTAAGTAAGTAGTTATCTATTCTATGTAATGTAGTGTTTGAGTAGAGAACTGCTATGTATTTTATGATAAATATTTTATTGAGGGGAGGTGTTAGATGTGTCAATAAAAATGTATGTTGTATCTGTAACTTAATATAGTCTGTGGTGTGCATGACTGGTGAATTTGAGTTTTTTCCTGTTCTACATTTCTGTAATACTTTCCAAAAGGGTTTACAATAAAACAAACTGCCGTTTCCAATTAAATAATCTTTTATTTAAGTCCTAACAACATATATACAATAATCTTTCACGGGAATTTTCTGTACTTACAGTTTATTGTGATTCTATAATTTATCAAACGTTAAAATAAACGTTGAAAATACAATCGTCAAAATAGAAACATGACAGCTCTTCTTAGAGAGAGAGAGCGAACCATGGAACATCTGTAAGTGTTTTCTTAAATAAACCTTTATCTTAGTCATAATCAATTGGTTTTTATTAAAAACACAAAAGTGGTGACGAGGATGGCGGCCTATATTGAGCAAATTGAAAATTTTGACCCTATTAATGGCGATTTTGCTAGTTGGTTGGAACGTTTCCACCAAGACATGACCATAAACGATGTGGATGAAGAAAAAAAGTGCCGTGTTTGATAACTTCTTTGGGTCCAGAAGCCTACAAAATAACTGCAAATTTAGTAAGTCCAAAAAAGCTGCATGAATTTTCATTTTCAGAGTTGGAAAAATTATTAAAAGGTTATTTTTTACCAAAAGTAAATGTCATCTCACAGACATTTAAGTTTTACAAACGAGATCAAGAGCCGGGAGAGAGCGTGAAGAGTTATGTCAATAAATTAAAAAAAATGGCTAGCTCGTGCGAGTTCTCGGGCGAAACATTGAAGGAATCCTTAAGGGATAGATTGGTATGTGGGTTACGAAACGAAGCGACACAAAGAAGAATACTATCAGATACAGATAAGCTAACATTTGAGTGTGTATATGAAAAGGCTCTTGCTATGGAAGCAGCAGATAAAGGAACTAAAATTCTTCATTCCCGACGGTAAAAATAAAGTGGCAAAGGAGGTACCATTAACTAAAAGTCGAGCAACATGTAACAGATGTGGAGGCTGGCACCATCCAAATAATTGTAAAGCTCGTTCATGGAGATGCTTTAAATGTAACAAGGTCGGTCATACAAGTAAGGTCTGCAGAGCAAAAATGTTTTTAGATGTGAAAGCAGTTCAAGAGGGAACACAAGTTACGTTTTGAACAATATTGTACTTTAAATAGGTTAGATCTTAACGTAACGAAATGCTTTCATATGACATTTACTCGTAAAATTAATCAAATTTGTTCTAAATACACCCTTCTTCTAGGATTTGATTTGATTTAAGCTTATGCATTTCTATCCATCTAGAAAAATAATCAATTACTATAAGATAAGATTTTCCCTTATATTCCATAATGTCTGTAGCTATACATGACCAAGGACGAGATGGTATGGGCATACTCAACATAGGTTGTTTACAGTTTTTAGGTCTTAATTCTATACATGTGTTACAATTGCTTATATATTCCAAAATATTTACTGACAACGAGGGCCAATGTAAGTATTTGCGAGCCTTTTGACGTGTCTTTTTAATACCTATGTGACCTCTATGTGTATTTTCTAAAAACAATTTTCTTAAACTCAATGGTACAATTATTTTGTCTCCATACATTAAAATTCCATCATTATAGGATAATTCATTTTTAATTTGAAAATAAATTTTTAAATCACTATCAATTTTAGTAGGCCATTTAGTACTTAGGTACATAATTACTTTGCTTAGGATTGGATCACATTTAGTTTCTTCAATTAAATTTAATTTTTTTTCTTGTGTCATAATATTATTAACTATAGAATGTACAGCATACTGAAGTTTAATATCGTCTTGAACATTTGTTATTAAATATGCACGAGATAATGCATCAGCAATTAACATGTCTTTACCAGGCAGGTAAGTAATATTGTAATTATATTTCATTAATTTCAATAACATTCTTTGCAATCTATTTGGAACTTTATCTTACATTCACGTTTTCTTATATTAAATAAAGGTTTATGATCTGTTTGAACAGTTACTTGATGTCCATATGTATAATAATGAAAATGTTCCATAGCATAGACTATAGCCAATAACTCTTTTACAATCATTGCCATTCTTTTCTCTGTTTTTGTCAATGATCGAGATGAATAAGCAATGGGTTTAGAATTTTGTAACAAAACACAACCAATACCTCCCTCACTAGCATCAGTTTGTACGGTAAGTTATTCATGATCATTATAGTAGGATAGAATTGGTGCATTTATTATTAAATTTTTTAACTTATTAATACAATTTTTATGTTCATCTGCCCATAGCCATTCAACATTATCTTTAATCAATTCACGTAGTGGAGCAGATAGTTGAGACGAGTTAGTAATGAATTTATTTAAATATTTTACAATACCAAGGAATCTCTGAACAGCTTTTTTATTTTCAGGATCTGGTATGTTCTTTATAGCATTGATTCGATGAGGATCTATTTCAATACCGTTTTCTGAGACAATATGACCCAAAACTCTGATTTTATTAACACAAAGTTGATATTTATTAATATTAAATGTTATATTATTTTTCTTGGCTGTATCTAATACTTGTTTTAAAATACAGTCATGATCATGCTTATTAGATGCCATTATATATATATATCAACTATATATATTTTTAACCCTTTATTATCACCAAAAATTTCCATATTTTTCTTTTGAAAAATTTCTGAAGCGGGCTTTATACCATAAGGAAGTCGCAAATAAGAAAATCTACCAAAAGGAGTATTGAAACTACATAATTTTGATGAATTATCACAAATTACTATTTGGCGAAAAGATTCCTTTAAATCTAAAATTAAGTAATATTTTTTATCTTATAGATCAGATAATATTTCTTCTCGACTTGGGATACGATACTTATCATCCAAAAGTTGCTCATTAAGATATTTAGGGTATAAGCATAATCTTAGGCTGCCATAGGGTTTTTCGATGATTACTAGAGGATGTAACCATTCTGATGGACTTTCTACTCGTTTAATAACTCTTTCTTTTTCTAAATTTTCCAACGTAAGTTTAAGCTTAGGCATGAGACTTTTTGGTATTCTACGTGCACTGTGAGTTACAGGCACTGCATTAGGTTTTAAATGTCAAGAATAGGGTTTTCCAGGAAAACTACCTAACCCATGAAAACTTTAAAATATTGTTCAATTATCTCTTAATGTTTGTTATTAAAAATTTGACTATTATTACTGATAGTACAACTTAAAATATTAATTCTTTTAATCATTTTAAGTTTCTCTGAAGTCTCTAGTCCTATGATAGACTTATCATTAGTTTCGATGACTAAAAATTCAATAAGATCTTGGATGAAATTTTACCAATTACTTCCAAAAAGTACCCTTATAAGCTGACACTTTTACATTGGTATTTAAAATTTTTATATTATTATTATTAACATTTAACATTTTAAAAATTCTATAAGGCAAAATATTAATTTGACTGCCACTGTCAATCTTAAATTTTATGCTTAATTTATTCACTTTGCCATAAATATGCCAGTCTTTTTTATCTGTATTAATTGAATGCACTGACAGTTTTTCAGATGCATCAGACAAATCTAATCTATTATTAATTAAATTTACATTTTTCTTATTAAATCTGTTATTATGATTGTATTTATTACCTTTAATATTCCATCCAATGCTGAAATAATTGTATTTCTTACACAGCGTACACTGTTTTCCATAGGCTGGGCACTCAGCTTTTTTATGAACATAGCCACATTTCTTACACTTGTACTCCATATTTCTTGAGCTTTCTATTTTGTTTTCATTTTTGAAATTATAATTAACATTCTTATTTTTCTTCATATTACATATGGAATCAACTTCAATGATTGGAATTTCATTTGAGCTGGACGACTGATTTTTTATATATTTCATTTCTTTATTTCTCTATGTAATTTTATTAATTCTATAGTCCTATCCAATGTTAAATTGTTCCCTTCATCCAATAATCTATTTATAAGTATGTCATCTTTTATGTTTTGCAATATCTTATCTCTTAACGTATTATGGTTTTCTTTAAATTCACAATTCTATGATTGTGTTTTTATTATTGTTATGAGTGACTGACCTTCCTTAATTATTAGTTTGTTAAATTTGTATCTCTCATACAAAATGTTAGTTTTTGGCTGAAAATAATTTTCAAAAGCTTCGACGACGCCCTTAAAATTTTCGATTTTTGTTTCAAATGTATTATAAATGCTTATTCCTCGGGGTCCGAGTTGATTTAACAGAATAGCTATTTTTATGTCATCACTCTCTTGATGTTTTTTAGTTTATATTAAAAGCTTGATACCAACGCTGCCATTCTTTTTTATCACCTTTGGTGAAATCAAAATCAGAAGGAAGCTTCTCCATTTTTCGTATTTTTACACTTTATTATTATTTAATGGTATAAGACTATCACAGGAATCATTATTTTATTATTATTTTTAAATTTATTTTACACCTGACACCATATAACATAAATTAAAAGATGTATTAGAATTACCATGTTTATTAATCAAACAAGACGCAGAATATGTTAGTTACCATAGATAATACTTAATATTACAGTTTCTCTTTTTATTTTCTGTCTGAGGTTAATTGTGCACTAAATATGATCTAAAAATTTCACTTTATACTTTAGTATTTAAGAACACAAAGTTTTTGATATTCAAATACTTTCTAAGTTCCTAGTAGTAGCCTTGTTTACTTACTCAGTGAATATATATATAAAAAAAAATGGTAACTTTCCTTTTATGAAGACAAGAAGAGCAGTGATAGTTGGTAAGGCAGCCTTAAATCCTCGATCAGCGCAACATGCGCCGTAGACCTGCCAGGTCCCGCCAGGCACTCATAACTGTGCACCGGGACTCACAAGAATTGCAATGGCAATTCGACAGCTCTTCTGCATGTACACCTTTACTATGCACACAGCACAATGATCAGTTTTTTTTTTATAAAAATAGTCACGAAAAGAGTCAAACACACACTACCGAGATCAGCTAAAGTTTTTATATAAGTTGATAACTTACAGTTCATTATACACTGCGTGAACTTTTATCTATTTCCAGTGAAACACAGTAAGGAAAAACGAAAAAGTTTAACTGCGTCTATTTTAAGTAGGTGCGTAGCACGAAAGCACTACCTAATCTGAATGAAACATACCCGAAAAAGTCCAGTCCGTCACAAACTATTTACCTAATTAACGTGTTAAAAATATTGCACTGTTCAGCTATAACTGTTCACATAACAGTTTATGAGTAGTTTTTGAAACAAACACTGTTTTTGTAAAAAGTTTATACAGCAGAGCGAGTACATAAACTACACTGGACGACAAAAGTAGATACACTATTTATTTCACTTAGTTCGGCCAAACGTTGGGCTGCCAATTATAGGCGGTTAAAAGTAAGACATTTTAGCTGATAACTATTTTATTATTGACCACAAATTATACAGTTGTTATTACAGATCAGTAATATGATGTTAATTAATGACATTGAAAAAAAAGAAAGAGGCAAAGAAAGAAAGAAAGAAAGCATTTATTGGCCAATAAATAAATTATACAAACAAAATAAATAGAGGCCAACTAGGTCACTGCCTCAGCATAATGTCACTGTGGCACTGGTCTTCTGGCAGGCAAAACTGATCTATGATATTTCCTTTTTTTATTCTAGGTAGCGCGCTAGAGGGAGCGCGGATTATGCGCCCTCGGTTAGTTAATAAATGAACTAGATTTTGCTAACCTACACCTGCCCTCAGCTTCCACTTCATTTTTAAGGAAACTTAATAATTGATCTAGTTTTGACCCTCCTGTCAATGTGCTACACAGAATGAGTGTACTGTCTGGGAGCGCCAATTCTATGAGGGGGAGTAATATGCACTCATATTTATCTTTACTGATACCTAATGAAGCTTATATATGCAGATTTATCGGAATTTTATCATACAAATCTTCTATACAATTAATGTTTTTAGTGATAATCAATTCTTACAAATCCCGCACATAAATTTCTATTAGCACTTCATCCCTGGCGAATCTGTTCTTGAGCGTTTTGATGACTGTCTTATAGTTCTCTTTTGTGGGGGGTAGCTTTCTACAAGAACCTTCGCTTTGGTGCCATCAGCCATGGTTTGTCGAAGTGAGTCAAAATTATCTTCGTCTTCTAAAGTTGTACTTTCGTGTATCTTGCGAAATTGTGTCCAGAAGCCGATCCAAGACATTGGGTTGTCATCGAATTTCCTGAATTCCACCTTCGGTAGCTTTATATTTTTAGGTTGGTCATCTTTATTTTTGTTCCTCGGGTAATCTTAAGGTTTCTTTTTATCCCGCAGGTCTTCTAATTTTTTTTTGTTTTAATTGCAGCTCTAACCACTTTCTAATTTCCATTTAAATAATTTCACACTCGTCAAAGTCGAAGTCGTATTTTTCTTGTTCAAAGTCTGCGGATGTAATCATTTCAGAGTGAATCGCATCGTCGAGGGTGCGTGTACCTACCTGCAGCAAAAGATAACGCATCATGCATACGCATCACGCATAAGTCGACGTCATTAAGGTTTTTCTGTTGTATGGTTCTGTTGAAAACACTTCTTATTTGGTCTCTCTCTCGACGTAGTTTTTCGAGAGCCATGTTGTCACCTGCGTTTCCACGATGTGTCTCTAGCTTCCACGGTCGCCAGTTGTTCAGTATTTAGGTTTTTGATCAGAAAAAACACCGCTTTTCTTATTGAATTTATTCTGGAGTTCAATTTCAAACGATACAATGACTCACAGACCATAATTCCATTATTCTCTATCACAGACTATACATTTCTTTTTTACATTTTGACAGTAACTTAAACATAAATCCCTCTATTCATGGTGTAATCTATAACAACATTCGTTGGAAATTTACTCCTAACCTATATTTTCAAGGATAATTTCTAGTTGTGATATCTAACCGCTTTCATCTTGTTATCACCCAGGCTGAGGTTTGTATAAAATGGTATCAGTCACTGAAATATAACTAGAATTGGAATTGTTTTAGTGTTTCGCAAATCATGCAAAGTAATGTTTTGTGACTAGCTCATTTGTCAAAATGCACCTATTAAAATAATTTTGTACGTGTTGGAAGTAGGAAGATCCACATGCCACACGAATCTAGATTTGTCCCTTTCGCATATACTGATTTTTAATTGAAACGGATGAGTGCGTAGTGAAGTAATAACTTTCACGTGTAATATTTTGTTTTATGATTTTTATGGCTTACGCGTAAGGTATACTTTACTTTGATTTGCCCGAATTTAGAAACAAAATTCGTTATGGTTGGTAACGTTGCATACAATCCGAGTTCTTTGCTCTGGCAGCGATAGTGTATTACTAGATACGGCATGTAGAAAATGTTTCAAATGAAATAACGAATCTTGTGGCTAAACTATTGAATAAATTTGAATATTTTTTTTTGGTTATTAGCGTAATAATACATTCTTTGGTCAATTTATTGTCGCATTGACAGCACCACTCTGTATATTGACTTGTTGACACATAATGTCACTTAACATATTTACTGATTACCAGATTCACAAAATTATTAGTCCACACACACGATCTTTGCACACACACGTCCGTCCCGCACCGAGTCACTGTGTCCCTGCTCTATCCCCGCGCGCCCGGCCACACCTGATCCTGCTCTCCTCTTACACGGCCGCTCCTGACAGAAGAACGTCCTCGTTCTCCATTGACGTGGTAATGACCGGCAACTTGTTGAGTTGTTCTTGTTCGTCATTGAATGATGATGATCCAGGTGTTGGCTCGTCGAGGACTCCCGTGTCCGCGGAGTCTTGTTCTGCATCTGTATAGCGAGTGACCCTTGGTCATATCGTCAAGTTTATTTATAGATGTTAGGTCTGCTAACTTTATGTACAGTCTGCTCATGAAATGAAATTTAACATCGACTAACACATAATGACTTGTGAGGTCTGCTCACACGAAATAACTTTGTAAGGTCTGCTCACACGAAATAACTTTGTAAGGTCTGCTCACACGAAATAACTTTGTGAGGTCTGCTCACACGAAATATCTTTGTGAGGTCTGCTCACACTAAACAACTTTGTGAGGTCTGCTCACACGAAATAACTTTGTGAGGTCTGCTCACACGAAATAACTTTGTGAGGTCTGCTCACACTAAATAACTTCGTGAGGTCTGCTCACACTAAAGAACTTTGTGAGGTCTGCTCACACTAAATAATTTTGTGAGGTCTGCTCACAAACTATTACAATAACATCACAGATTATTAAAATTTGAACACGCAATGTTGCTTGCCCATATTGTGAGGTCTGCTCACGAGCGAGGTTTGTTCGCTAAGTCGTGTAATAAGAAATCTCTTTGTACTATGTTTAGCTGCGAGGTCTGCTCTTTTAGCAAAAACATAGACAAAAGTAGGTAAAAATAAAATCTTCACGGCTTACTCTCAAAGAAGGCAGCGCACGTGTCCGGAGTCCACTCGCCCTTCCACGGCACCATGTACTCGGCCGCGGCTTGAGTCGTTTTCCCGTAGGAACCGACGACCAGCTGCAGCTCATACCGCCCATGCGGTAGTGCTTTGACTACACGGTAGGGCCCGCGCATCCCAGAGTCCAATTTGCCTGTAGCTTGTGCTTTCTTAATTACAAAAGCCATAGAGTTGACAGCAAAACCGCGAGGCAAACGTCTGTCTTGGTTGACCGAAGCATCCTGTTGCTCTCGGTTCCGCCTTCAGCGTTCAGAAGCGCGTTGCCTAGTCAGCTCTCGCAGTGCTTCTCGATTTTGGTGAGTTCCGCTGATAGCAACATCGCGGACTAAGTTGCGGATAACAGGTGTCATGGCGTCAATACCAATCAACAGATTCAATGGTGAACTGTGTGTGGTTTTGTGCTTAGTCGTGTTAACAACTAATTGTAACTTCCAGATTACACAAGACCATTCTTCCTGTCGATAATTACTCTCAACCCTAATCATATTTAACAAAGTTCGGCAGTATCGCTCAACCTGACCATTTGATTGATGCATTTCGGAATTTATCAAATGGAGTTCACTTCCCATCTCAGAAACCCAATTATTAAACTCAGCACTTTGAAACATGCGGCCACGATCCGCGACAATAAGTTTTGGGGTGCCAAACAGTGATACTGCATTTGTGAAATGACGTTTGAGCTCACTTGCGTCCTGGCGAATCATAGGATATAAAAGACAGTACTTTGAAAAACTATCAACAATGATAAGGATATAACGGTGCCCATTAGATTCTGGTAACGGTCCTAGCGCATCTGCATGAATAGTTTCAAATGGTAGGTCAGGTTTTTCATAAGAATGAATAGGTTGATGTGGTGCTCGTGGTGACTTTTTGTGAGAAAGACATACTACACAATGGGAGACATATTTCTGAACAAAGGCCCGTAAGCCCGGAAACCAAAAGTGTTTTAGAAGAAGATCACAAGTTTTGTCAACGCCGACATGATCATGTTCGTCATGGAAGACGCGGAGTAAACTAAGTCGGTGACCCTTAGGAATAAAACATAAAAGTCGAGCCTGCTCACCGGTCCGACAGTGGCGATAGTACAAAAGATCATTCTTTTTGACATATTGATTGGAATCTAACTGTCCATCGTTCAATTTTTGCAAAAGAGTTTGGGTTTCTTCATCAGCTGCCTGAGCAGTTTGTGCCCAGTTTTGAGGCTTTTGAACACGAACAACATTAACTGGATTACGACTCAAAAAGTCGGCATGTGACATGGCGGTACCCTTACGGTATTCCAGGGAAAAATCGAAGTCCTGCAAATAGATCCACCACCTGGATATGCGTGGCAATAAATCTTTCTTTCTTTGAGTAAGTTTTAAAGCGTTACAGTCCGTAACGACTGTGAAATGTATGCCTACCAGGTAATGTCTGAAATGTTGCAGGGCCTTGACTACCGCAAGGGTCTCGAGCTCATACGAATGGTAGTTTGATTCAGCTCCTTGAGTCAATTTTGAAAAATACGCAACAACACGTTTATGTCCCGACTTATGAGTTTGAATCAGAACCCCACCATACCCTAGGGAACTGGCATCCGTATGCACCTCAATAGGTAGCGCCGGGTCATAAATAGCAAGTACAGGTTCACTCGTCAAATGTGATATTATATCTCGCCTAGCAGTCTCTTGTTCAGAGCCCCAGAAAAAAGGAACGTTCTTCTTCGTTAATTTTGCAATACAAGCCACCTTTGACGAGAAACCTGCAATGTACTTTCTAAAATACCCAGCGAGGCCCAGGAATTGGCGGACCTGCTTGACATTTTTAGGTATAGGGGCCTCGGTAAGCGCGTTCACTTTATGCACGCTCGGCTGTACCTGACCCTGACTAATAGTTCGACCCAAGTATTCAATTTTAGTTGAGAGAAACGAGCATTTTTTTAAATTAATCGAAAACCCTGCTTTCGTCAGAGTCAAGAGAACTTTGCGCAATAAAACAAGTCCCTCAGCAATCGTTTCGCTCATAATTAAAACATCGTCAATATAAACCAGCACTTTACCAGACCCAATTAGATGCTGCAGTGTCTTTGTCATGATACGCTGATACACCATTGGAGCATTTGCGAGACCATAAGGTATTTTTAAATATTCAAAGTGGCCTTGTGGAGTTACAAAGCCGGTTAGTGGTATGGACTCTTTATCTAATGGGATCTGGTGAAAACCTGTTGCCATATCCAGACTACTAAAAAACTTATGGCATCCCAGTCGATCAATATGATCATCTATAAGGGGCAGTGGGAATCGATCTTTTACCGTAACCTCGTTTAACTTCCTGAAATCGACGCACATGCGATCAGTGCCATCTTTCTTTTTGACCAAAAGAATAGGGCTTGCGTATTCAGATTCCGAATCTTGTATAACCCCTTTTTCCATAAGGTCCCTAATAATATCTTGGACGCGTAAAGACTCTGCTTGGGAAAGTCGATATGGTCTATAGTGAACCGGTGTGTAACTGTTGAGTTTAATGGACATAGTAATTAAAATAGAATAAAACTAGAAAAATTTCACGTCCTGAGGCAGGAATCGAACCCGCGACCTTTCGCAATCCGGGCGACTGCTCTGACCACTGAGCCACCCAGGACTTGGGATATCCCTGTGAAATTCTTCTAGTCTATCTTGTATTTGCGTTTATGAGCTAACGTCCACCCTACAATGTCGAAATATTCTATTTCAACATCCGAAACGAGCATTTTTACAAATACCGACGAACCGAATCGTATCGCGACCTTTCGCAATCCGGATTGCGAAAGGTCGCGGGTTCGATTCCTGCCTCAGGACGTGAAATTTTTCTAGTTTTATTCTATTTTAATTACTAAGTAATTTTTCAAACATTTATAATAATGTTAAAATCAAAAATTAAGAATATTTAATGGACATACTTCCAGTATTTACAGTTGAGACTGCAGTACCACTTATAAAGAAAGAGGAGAATTCTTTGATTAAGTTTAACAGTTTAACTAAATCACCTCCAGTAAGTTCGGTGTTAATCGCAAGTTGTCCACCAGACTCCACAGTCAACACAGTATGAGTATCGGGGGTTTTACGAGTAATACATTGATTGTCACGGGTACGTGTGTAAGTAATACCTTCGCGGTTAAGGACATCGGTTCCCACAATTACTGGAGTATTCATATAAATAGCATCAACCACAAATAAATCTACTTCAAGAGTGGCATCATCAAATTCAATCGGTAACGTTATGTAATAAGAAGACTCTACTTCTTGACCACCAATTCCCTTTAAAACACGGAATGCGGGCTTACGTGAACAATTAAAATATTTTATGATCGCTGACGAAACGAGTGATATTGTGGAACCGCTATCGATTAACACGTCTACCGGGACACCCTGAATCACGGCAACGACTATGTCTCGAATTTGTCTCTTATCCATCTCACGGCAAAAATTTACATTAGATTGGTTGCGTGACTCTGATTTCAATTTGGCAAAACACGTATCTATTTTATGACCTATTTTTTTACAAAATGAACAGGGGTCTACTTTGTGTTGAATAGGTGTAGTCTGCGCACTAAATGTTTGTGTAGCCGTAGGTAAGTTACTGATGTTAGAAGTAACCTTCACTCTCTTAAAACAATTTGCTAAAACATGTCCCGGTTTTCCACACGAAAAACATTTATTACTCTCAAATCTCCGTTTTCTAATAACATTCAAACGTTTGCCTTTATAAGTATCTCGCTGGTTATATAACTCATTTTGGATTTGGTTTGTATTGGATGAACTAGGACCAAGCTTAACGTAAATAGAAAAGAACTTTACTAAGTCATTTGGCATCAAGTTGGCATTAGTCGCGGCTGCTCTTATTTGAGGATCAGTAATGCCACGAATAATAATTGAAGATATAAGTTCATCACTTAAGCCCGTCACAATACGTAATCGAAGTAAGGAACGACGTGCGTAATCAGCGTACGTTGGATAATGATCCGAATTAGTTTTCATTACATGAAACAATATGTCCGCTACGTCGATTTTTTTCGGACACAGGGCCTTAAATTCGTTTTTAAAGTTACTCCAACTACGGTCGTTTGTAACCCATTCATTGAGCCAAGTACGCGCGTCTCCTTTTAAGCAGTTCCCGATTCTCGATAAACACTCGTTATCGCTCCAATTATTTAGAACTTTAGCCCTGTCAACCTCCTGACACCACACTTCAATGTCATGTATGGTTGGGTCAAAGTTAGATATATAGTAAGGTTGGTTTGATCTTACAGCAGTGTTGAGGGAACGTAACGCGTTGCCAAAAACGTTTGTCAAAGTTTGCTCCGACGACGCGCTCTCGGGTACCTGCTGTTGTTGAGTGACTGCACTTATTTTGTCGCACCCAACGGACTGACTACGGTGACACTTATATACAGAGCTTCGCAGGGGTGGCGTACCCGGCGGTGTACAACTTTCTTTAGACATTGTAATATTAGGCGGCGGTGATGTCGAAAAATCTGCTCTATTATCATTATCGTAGGCTTTCAATCGGGTTAGTATAGCGCCTAACATGTCCCGTACTGAATCCGTAGTACTATGTGTGCTACGAACGCTACGTGATGTAGACGGCGAGCGTTGTCTACGACATGTACTAGTACATTCTCGAACTGTATCGTGGGAACGCGAACGACGGGACCGAGACGTATTTCGGGGCCTTCCCCGCGACCGCGACTGACGTCGATGAGAGCTCGGGTTAGCCGGCATAGCGTTATCGCGTCGCACGCACTTAAATAACAACTTAAAACAATGAACAAAGAATTGCGTAATAGTTCAACTTCGATATTTGAAATGATTTCTTTTCATTACTAAACTTTACACAAATAAGTCACTAAAACGAATAATGTTCTGATATCACAATATTTTAACAATTTCAGGATAGTCCAAATTTAAAACTTAGATAGTCCGAAGCGCACTTTGGCCGTGAGTTTTTCTGTAGTGATCCCACTTCTGATATTAGAGATGGTAAAATATCAGGTGAGAATCCAATGCAAACACATAATGTCACTTAACATATTTACTGATTACCAGATTCACAAAATTATTAGTCCACACACACGATCTTTGCACACACACGTCCGTCCCGCACCGAGTCACTGTGTCGCTGCTCTATCCCCGCGCGCCCGGCCACACCTGATCCTGCTCTCGTCTTACAATATATTATTTATAATAATAAAAAAATTCAAATTCAATGTATGGTTAATCAACATTTATTAAATGGTATTCGCTATTGCTTAGTCAACTTTCGAACGGATTTGATCGTATATATCCATTATAATTTCGGAATTATTAGAGGGAGAATCATAACGCAAGTCTTACGATTGCGATGAAGTGCTACTGATGTCGTTGCAGTTGTAGTAGTTGGTTGGTAAGTTTGATAACCGTGTCGGCGGACGTCGGCGAGGCGCCGGGACCAGAGGTGCTAAGAATCCCCGGGTGGCGACGACTTCCCGTCATACGACCTTGGCCCTGGCAACATACAACACACGCACACTGCGGACCGAGGAGAAGCTGCTGGAACTAGAGGAGGAATTAAGTAGGATTCGCTGGAGTATAGTGGGACTGTCTGAAGTCCGACGAGAGGGCGAGGATACGATGGTCCTTAAATTCGGCAACCTGCTTTATTTCCGGGAGGGCGAAGATCTGTCCTAAGGTGGTGTCGGGTTTATTGTCCACAAGTCTCTCGTGAACAACGTTGTACGAATCGGGAGTGTATCGAATAGGGTGGCGTACCTTATACTCAGAATTACCAAACGGTATTCGTTGAAGGTCATACAGGTTTACGCCCCGACCTCGACACGCCCCGACGAGGAAGTGGAGGTAATGTATGAGGACATCTCTCGTGCAATACATTCTTCCAAGGCTCACTACACTGTTGTCATGGGAGACTTCAACGCAAGGTTGGGCAAACGTGGCGATGATGAGTTGAAAATGGGGCAATTTGGACCTGGAATCCGGAACTACCGTGGTCAAATGCTAGCCGATTATATGGAGAGGAAGGGACTCTTCATGATGAACTCCTTCTTCAGGAAACGGCAACATCGAAAGTGGACCTGAAAAAGTCCGGATGGTGCAACGAAAAATGAGATCGACTTCATCATGTCGACTAAGACTCGGATATTCAATGATGTCTCAGTGATCAATTCGTTTAACACGGGGAGCGATCACCGAATGGTAAGAGGCACATTGAATCTCAGTGTGAAATCCGAAAGTTATCGACTGATGAAGTCTACGCTCCGCCCTAAAGCTATCCAAATCCAAAACCCCGAATGCTTTCAACTCGAACTGCATAATCGCTTCGATTGCCTGGAGGACTGCACAGATGTGGACACATATAACGACAGGTTCGTGGAAGCTGTCCTTACGGTGGGTTCTAAGTACTTCAAACCCAACCGTAACGAAAGAAGTAAGAAGACATAGAGACAGGCTTCACCTGCCAAAATCTAGAATCAAAATGTTGAACACCAGCCCTTACTATATGGCGGTTAAAATTTACAATAAATTACCAATCACTTTAAAAAATGAACAAAACTTTAAATCGTTTTCAAAAAACCTTAAATGCTACTTGATTACCAAGTGTTTCTACTCTGTATCTGAATACTTAAGTGAAAAAACTTAACAATAAATTTTAAAAAGAGTGCTCTGCTTGATAAAGAGACTAAATGACTTCAATATAATATTATTTTAAAAGAATATGCAATATGTTTGATAATATTAATATGAAGATATTTATGTTAGTACATAGATCATTGAATTAATAGTGTATGTGATTTTTTTAAATTTAAATTTTTTTTTTTTTTTTGAAATTGATTTGACTGTTGTAAATTGTATTAATTAATAATATTTACAATTCTGATTCTTATTTATTGTGATAACTATAATTACAGAGGCTTGCTGTCCTCAAATTTGCTACACCTCGCGGTAGCTAAGTTTAAAGTGCCTATATAAATTTATACAAAGATCCAATGTACACTTAGTGAGCAAATAAAAAAACTTTGAACTTTGAACAGCTTTGCAGATGGTGTTAAAGCAAAATGAGTCACTTATTGGTGACTGGTCGTGGTAGTGGTGGAAACAGCTTTGCAGATGGTGTTAAAGCAAAATGAGTCACTTATTGGTGACTGGTCGTGGTAGTGGTGGAAACAGCTTTGCAGATGGTGTTAAAGCAAAATGAGTCACTTATTGGTGACTGGTCGTGGTCGTGGTGGAAACAGCTTTGCAGATGGTGTTAAAGCAAAATGAGTCACTTATTGGTGACTGGTCGTGGTAGTGGTGGAAACAGCTTTGCAGATGGTGTTAAAGCAAAATGAGTCACTTATTGGTGACTGGTCGTGGTCGTGGTGGAAACGGCTTTGCAGATGGTGTTAAAGCAAAATGAGTCACTTATTGGTGACTGGTGAGTGGTAGTGGTGGAGATAACATAATAATGTACAGGTATACATTACGTTCAGGGCCCATTCATGCTGTTCGCTCGGTGTAGTAATCTTGAAGGCAGTGAGGACTTAGAACTGGGTGAAGTAGGGGAGTCAGGGTCTTGTCGTCAAATAAATCGATATCTGTAGAAGAGAACTCCAAAAAACTTTGCAAATTATGTGAAAGCAAAATGAGTCGTTTACTAGTCGTTTGTCGTGGCGGCAGAGAAGTCAGGGTCATGTCTGTAGAAGAGAACTCCAAAAAACTTTGAAGATTATGTTAAAGCAAAATGAGTCGTTTACTAGTCGTTTGTCGTGGCGGCAGAGAAGTCAGGGTCATGTCTGTAGAAGAGAACTCCAAAAAACTTTGAAGATTATGTTAAAGCAAAATGAGTCGTTTACTAGTCGTTTGTCGTGGCGGCAGAGAAGTCAGGGTCATGTCTGTAGAAGAGAACTCCAAAAAACTTTGCAAATTATGTTAAAGCAAAATGAGTTGTTTACTAGTCGTTTGTCGTGGCGGCAGAGAAGTCAGGGTCATGTCTGTAGAAGAGAACTCCAAAAAACTTTGAAGATTATGTTAAAGCAAAATGAGTCGTTTACTAGTCGTTTGTCGTGGCGGCAGAGAAGTCAGGGTCATGTCTGTAGAAGAGAACTCCAAAAAACTTTGAAGATTATGTTAAAGCAAAATGAGTCGTTTACCAGTAGAAAGTAACTCTCAATTATCGCAAAACTTTGCAAATTATGTTAAAGCAAAATGAGTCATTTACCAGTAGAAAGAAACTCTCAATTATCGCAAAACTTTGCAAATTATGTTAAAGCAAAATGAGTCGTTTACCAGTAGAAAGTAACTCTCAATTATCGCAAAACTTTGCAAATTATGTTAAAGCAAAATGAGTCGTTTACTAGTCGTTTGTCGTGGCGGCAGAGAAGTCAGGGTCATGTCTGTAGAAGAGAACTCCAAAAAACTTTGAAGATTATGTTAAAGCAAAATGAGTCGTTTACCAGTAGAAAGAAACTCTCAATTATCGCAAAACTTTGCAAATTATGTTAAAGCAAAATGAGTCGTTTACCAGTAGAAAGAAACTCTCAATTATCGCAAAACTTTGCAAATTATGTTAAAGCAAAATGAGTCGTTTACCAGTAGAAAGAAACTCTCAATTATCGCAAAACTTTGCAAATTATGTTAAAGCAAAATGAGTCGTTTACCAGTAGAAAGAAACTCTCAATTATCGCAAAGCTTTGCAGATTATGTTAAAGCACAAATAAGTCGTTTACCAGTTTTTTGATTTTTTTTTTACGAATATAATTAATTACGTTTGTGGTACGCCTTAAAGCAATTAATAATGCATAAGTTTACGTTGCAGTCCTCGCACTTATATACCGTCCTGGCGGATTTACAATAAGCGCAACGACCTTTTCTGTACGCTGAGTGGGCTGGGAAATGATTCTCTTCTACATAGCGTCGCTTAGTCTGTAATGCCGTCGTCGTGTCTCCAGTCGGTGGTCGTTTAAATGTCAGTCTAGGTTCATTTGCCAAGTCAACTTTCCTGTGTAGTTTAAGTAGGTCCTCTGCCAAAGTCTGTCGAAATTGTTTATGTTGTATTTTGTGCTTCTCACTAAAAATGACAAAACAGTTAAATATAGCCGCGTTAAAAAGACGTCTGAATAGCTTTTTGTACCATACTTTATTGCGGGTCCGCTCTAAGCATTGACCCGCAAGAAATTGGTCTTTTCGATCAACCCCGCCCATCGATTTGTTGTATTCCAACACGATGGCGGGCTTGAAGACCGTGCGTGCAGGTCTCTGCTGGACACTTCCGACCCGGAGGGGATAGTATGTCGAGATCATACTAACGAAGTTAGCTCGCCATAACATCGCCGCCAGGTCGGAACAATATGTAACCACTACCTCACCCTGACGCAAACTGGCCTTTACGGTCCTTAGAGTCTCGGGAACGAATTCCCGAGACAGTCTAAGGGTCCCGAAAACGTCAGTTCGCCCGTCGCGTTTGAGGCATCGCGCTAATAATAGCGAATTATAAAAATTGTCCATTATTAGCGTGTGCCCCTTGTGAAGTAGTGGTTCCAGCAGTTGGTAAACTATTTTTGAGGTGGCATTTGTCGGTCTTATGGAAGTCGTGTCGTCGCCGTCGTCATGGGTCGGTACGTCCTCGTCGGTCGGTCTGTCGTCAGTCGGCCTGCTGTCGCCGTCGTCGTCGGTTGGTCTGTCGTCAGTCGGTCTGCTGTCGCCGTCGTCGTCGGTCGGTCTGTCGATGGTCGTGGTCGTCCTGTCTGGTCCACTCTTGCCCGTGTATACGAAAAATCGCCACAGGTACCCACTCTGCGACTCACAGAGTTCGTAGGTTTTTATACTGGAGTGTTTTACGTCAGTCTTTAGTCTAAGTGCCGCCAATTTTTGTTCCGCGTATCGGTTCGTCTCTGTCACTACTAGGTCAATAAAGTTGTCGTCAAACATTCTATAGTAAATGTCGGTCGGTCGAGTCTCGTCAGTCACCGGAAACGTGGGCCCTGGCGTTCCGGTGAACACTTCCCGTACTCCTGTGAATGTCTGTGGGTCGCTACTCCAGTCGAAGTTAAAATAGTCGGGGTTAGTTGTCAAGCTACGTATGTGGCCGTCAGAAGTCGTCTCTTCGTGTCGTACTATAAGTAGTTCTTCCGCAGATAGTCCAATGTCGTCAGCATGTTGAGTCGTAACAGTCCTTATTGCGTCTTCGTTTTTAAAAATTAAGGGGTCAGTCATGTCAATTTCTTCTTCGTCACTTTCTATTGGCGCATTCCTCACCCAGTCCATCACTACCTTCTCATAATTGGTGTCCAAGACAGCTGAAACACAAAAATATGCATATTAGACATGTTAATACTTCAAAAAACACCAAACCGCATAAAAGTTGCGGTACAGTAACCGTCTAAAATACTTACAAATTGATGTCCCTTTGGTGGAACTTGTTGACGGGACCGGGTTCGCGAGTGTTGACCTGTGCGACGACAATCGCGCCCGGCCGTCGTCTCCAACTTCCAGCTCTGTAAAAAATAAGTAAATTTTAAATTCTGAATAACTCTTGCAACCTACAAGCAAATTTTAAAAGACTCAAAAAATGTTTACCAATGACACTTGTTGTCGGGACTGGATCCGCGAGCGTTGATCGGTGCGACAATCGCGCCTGACCGTCGTCCCCAACTTCCCGCTCTGTAATAAATAATAAAATTTTAAATACTGAATAACTCTTGGAACCTACAAGCAGATTTAAAAAAGACTCAAAAATGTTTACCGATGCCACTTGTTGACGGGACTGGGTCCGCGAGCGTTGATAAGTGCGACGACAGTCGCGCCCGGCCTTCGTCCCCAACTTCCCGCTCTGTAATAAATAATAAAATGTTAAATTCTGAATTACTCTTGGAAACTACAAGCAGACATTTGAGCGGATAACAATCATTAAAGAATTAACTAACCTTCAAGTGCTTTTACTTTTCTTGTTTTATCGCCAAAACCTTTATAAAATAACAGTGCAATATTTTTAATACGTTAACTAGGTCAATAGTTTGTGACGGACTGGACTTTTCGCGTATGTTTCATTCAGATTAGGTAGTGTTTTCGTGCTCCGTACCTACTTAAAATAAACGCGTTTCAGTTAAACTATTTTGTTTTTCCTTACTGTGTTCCACTGGTATTAAATAAAAAGTTCACGCAGTCTATCTATAAGTTATCAACTTATATCAAAGACTTTAGCTGATCTCGGTAGTGTGTATTTGACTCTTTTCGTGACTATTTGTAAAAAAAAAATGATCATTGTACAGATGTAGTAGCATTCATTGAAGCTATCGGAATTTATAAGGAGTGTGTGTCAATGGATGTTGATATAGCACTTAGAGGCCTTCCAATGTTACTTACTGTTAATGCTGCAACATAGTGGCAGTGCAGTGCATACATGGGACAATGCTTTGCTGATTTTAAGACAGATTTATGGGCCGCGTCTGCCTCCCCACAAAATTTAGAGGGAGCTATTTCGGAAGGAACAAGCTGATGAGAAGACGGATGTGTTTGTATACAAAGCCAGAACGTTATTAGCCCAACTGCCAGTTAACAGCATACCAGAAAACCCTACCCGCATCAGGGAAAAAGTAGCAAGATCTTCATTCCCTTCATTTACTCGTGCTGTTCAAGATCTGTTTGATGGAGGACGCCCTCAGGATTCTTTGCGCACACCAAAGCCAATACTGACTCCTAAACCAGTTCAGTCTACAACAAAGCATAGTACTACATCTAATATCAAACCCGTACCCATGCCTAGAAATTCCAGTAACACTAAAATATAGACCTCGCTGTGTCTATTACAAAAAATAGCCATTTTTTGCAATAGACACAGAGACCTACAGAGATACCTGTCAACATAGAGACCTGTCAGAAGAAGCCCCAAGCCAAATCAGATATGGAAAAGGACCGGAAGGAGATGAATGCTAAGCAAAATCCAAATCCAATCCAAAATCCTATTTTATGTTTTGGAGGTGTAGGCCCAGTAGCCCAATTCACGTAATTAAAACCGTAGCGATATCGCAGCGATGTAATCGTTGAAACCATTTTCGTATTCACGTACGTCAAATACACCGATTTTGAAGTCGCACAATCGCAATGTCGTTGAACTATCGTCGAACCGTATTCAGCTAATCAATCGTTATAAAATCGCACCTGAAACGTCAACAATGAGGTATTCTGCTAAAAAAATGACATTTGTTTCAATCGGATTCCAACGACTAAACGTCAAATGTACCGATCTAAGTGTCGTCGAACAAAAGTTCATAGTTGCGGTGCGCGAGTAGTTTTTAAAGTGCGTTTATTGTAGTTAAAAACAAAAATGAGTCTCAGATTAGCGTATATAATGCTGGATAAAGCAGAAAATTAAATGCGAAGAAGATATTACATAATATTATAGTTAATACTGTCCATTTCGTAGGACTGATGCTCTTTTCTGAAAAATATAAATTATACAAAATTAGATACTACAACAAATACAGAAATAAGGGTACTAACAAAAGAGGGTTCTGTTGAACCGGTAAAGGCTCAAATTTATCTGGTGCTATAATAGCACAGAGCCGTTCCTCAAGCGCAGACAGTGGTGGAGCATCTGCTGGTCCTCCATCAGTCTGTCGCTAGCTCTGTGCTATTTTACGGACCTTTTGCTTTAACCTACATTTGTAGTCGTTGTAAAACTGAAAACAAACAAATTATAAGCAATGACATGTGTGACTTCTTATTTTATGTATGTAACTCACTCACTTTATTCCATTCTTTGGCCGACCTATGGCCACTTAAAGTTTATGCATTTAATTATTGTGTTATCTCCGACCACAACTTTTGGGACAGCGCCCGCCCTTCTTTTGAGCGTACGCGACCTAAGGCGAGGTCCCTGTGCCGCTCCATGAACTCTATTAACATTTTAATTTGTTTTATAGATACTGGTTTTTGGCTCATTTATATTATTTTTGCAAAAAACTTAAAATTTTCTTAATCGATGCAAGAACTTTGAATGAAACGCGCGTAAAAACTTTCAAAGCAATGACAATTGATTGTTTTAATATCCATAGATATTTCTTGTCATAGACACGTGTTTTGTCTTTTATGTTGAGAATTGTCTTACTTTCTCTAAATAAATTCTCATATCACGTTCATTTTATGATAAGACCAATATTATTTAATTTTGTTGTATTTATTTATCGTAAATAACTGTATTTAAAGTATAAAATGTATTTGAAACTTTTGGTAGAAAATAGAAATATTTTACTGGCATTCTTTTTGTTTCGTAGTTGACAAGTCGTTCAAATGCAGTTTAGTTCCGATCCTATCGATGTGTCGTCCTATCGAAATGTAGCTGAGTAACATGAGAATACCAAATTTGGGTAGGACTACGATCGAACGACTTCTGAACTTCAACGATTTTTAAATTTATAGTATTTACGTGAATTGGGCTACAGGAGTGGTCAGTAGCCCAATTCACGTAATTAAAACCGTAGCGATATCGCAGCGATTTAGTCGTTGAAACCATTTTCGTATTCACGTACGTCAAATACACCGATTTTGAAGTCGCAAAATCCCAATGTCGTTAAACTATCGTCGAACCGTATTCAGCTAATCAATCGTTTAAAAATCGCACCTGAAACGTCAACAATGAGATATTCTGCTAAAAAAATGACATTTCTTTCAATCGGATTCCAACGACTAAACGTCAAATGTACCGATCTAAGTGTCGTCGAACAAAAGTTCATAGTTGCGGTGCGCGAGTAGTTTTTAAAGTGCGTTTATTGTAGTCAAAAACAAAAATGAGCCTCGGATTAGCGTAAATAATGCTGGATGAAGCAGAAAATGAAATGCGAAGAAGATATTACATAATATTATAGGTAATACTGTCCATTTCGTAGGACTGATGCTCTTTTCTGAAAAATATAAATTATACAAAATTAGATACTATCACACAAAATGCTTACCTAACAAATTACGAACAAATACAGAAATAAGGGTAAAATAAAATAGAAGGCATATAATAGGTACTAACAAAAGAGGGTTCTGTTGAACCGGTAAAGGCTCAAATTTATCTGGTGCTATAATAGCACAGAGCCGTTCCTCAAGCGCAGACAGTGGTGGAGCAGCTGCTGGTCCTCCATCAGTCTGTCGCTAGCTCTGTGCTATTTTACGGACCTTTTGCTTTAACCTACATTTGTAGTCGTTGTAAAACTGAAAACAAACAAATTATAAGCAATGACATGTGTGACTTCTTATTTTATGTATGTAACTCACTCACTTTATTCCATTCTTTGGCCGACCTATGGCCACTTAAAGTTTGTGCATTTAATGATTGTGTTATTTCCGACCACAACTTTTGGGACAGCGCCCGCCCCTCTTTTGAGCGTACGCGACCTAAGGCGAAGTCCCTGTGCCGCTCCATGAACTCTATTAACATTTCAATTTGTTTTATAGATACTGGTTTTTGGCTCATTTTTATTATTTTTGCAAAAAACTTAAAATTTGCTTAATCGATGCAAGAACTTTGAATGAAACGCGCGTAAAAACTTTCAAAGCTATGACAATTGATTGTTTTCATATCCATAGATATTTCTTGTCATAGACACGTGTTTTGTCTTTTATGTTGAGAAGCGTCTTACTTTCTCTAAATAAATTCTCATATCACGTTCATTGTATGATAAGACCAATATTGTTTCATTTTGTTGTATTTATTTATCGTAAATAACTGTATTTAGAGTATAAAATGTATTTGAAGCTTTTGGTAGAAAATAGAAATATTTTACTGGCATTCTTTTTGTTTCGTAGTTGACAAGTCGTTCAAATGCAGTTTAGTTCCGATCCTATCGATGTGTCGTCCTATCGAAATGTAGCTGACTAACATGACAATACCAAATTTGGGTAGGACTACGATCGAACGACTTCTGAACTTCAACGATTTTTAAATTTATAGTATTTACGTGCAGATCCAACTGTTCTACCTGTAAAAACAAAGATGTAGCATTTCAGTCTATAGCTGCAAGCTCTTTTTGTGCACGTTCTCGTCCTATTGTGAGAATCAATATTTATGGTGTGAATGGACGCGCACTAATAGACACAGGTGCAAAGTTGTCTATCGCGAGTGTTAGTTTAAGTAAAGTTTTAGAGAATAATGAGGTATCTTTTAATAATTCTTTTGTTGAAATAAAACTTGCCGATGGTTCTAAATGTAATAAATTAGTAGAAATTGCTACTGTAAATGTAACTTTACATAATGTAATTGTTCCAACTGTGTTCATAATCTTACTTGAGGCTACAGACACTCTTTTGGGTATGAATTTTATACGGGACGCGGGAATGGTACTTGATCTGGAATCGAATCGGTACTCTTTAAAATGAATTAAAGATATTTTTCCGTTATAATCTGAGGGTGGGAGTGATACTCTGAGCTACTCACTAGTGAGTCTCCGTGGAACTGAGGGTATTTCACTGACTCCTTCAGAACGGCAAATGCTTTCCGAATTGCTGGAATTGAATTCTGATATCTGAGCCAGGGGGAGTCCTAACAACATTTGCAGTCCATCGTATATATACAGGAGATCATGCGCCGATCAGCGTCCCGCCGTATCGAGTATCTCCTGCAAAAAGAGAAATTATAATGTATGAAATAGAGAAGATGCTAGAGGAGGCAGAGTTTGAGTGGGCTTCACCAGTAGTTATGGTACCCAAGAAGAACGGAGAAGTTCGCTTCTGTGTGGATTACCGAATCGCTCTGCTTGTTGGAACTGAGCATCGAAGCTGGCCACAATATCTCCGTACAGTCAGGTTTGCGCTCAATAGTGCTTATAATGAAGGGACCGGGAAGACCGCAGCTTACCGTACGTTTGGCCGCGAGCTCAGATCCCCTTTCAATATGGCCAACGACCTAAGAACTATAGTGCAAGAAGAGAACTTCGTCCCCCTAATCACCCCAAACCTTGAGCAATTTTCGGACATTCTAAAAACGGCGGGTCGAAGAGCAACAAGAGCGTTGGAACAATAATCATCATGCAAAACATGGTGTCAGGTGGGCTCCCGAAGTTGGATTTTAGCGGAAATCTTGCTCAAAATTATCAACCATGGAGTCAGCGGTTCAGCATCTTCATCGAAGCTAGCCTAGAGCACGTGGCCGAGAACAGAAAAATCAGCATTTTGTTGAATTTCATCGGGGATGGCAACGAGACGCTGGACGAAGTGTTGGAACTATTTAAAAAATATTTTTCTCCCAAGAAAAGCTTAACAATCTACCGAAACGAATTCTTCACCATACAACAAAAAGATAGATCATTCAAAGATTATTTCCAGACTGTAATCAATCTAGGGATTTCTTCCGAATTGGGAGATCTCAGAGAAAATCTCACAGCATGTAAATTTATTTCCGGCTTAGACTCTTGATTCAATAACCTCAAAGTAAAGTTAATGGCGTAAGAGGACAACAATTTAAATTTGACATATGTGATGAAATACTTGCTTAGTGCGGAAAAATCCAGGATTTATATGGAAATTTAAACTAAAAATGAGACAGACACAAAATGACATATGCAGGAATAAAACCAATTTACCGGATTTAACTCGCGTTTAATTAGATGTTACATTATTATTATTCACCCGACGTTTCGATTACTTTACAGCGATCGTGGTCACGGGAAGACTGAAGATGTCAGTTGTCTTTGATAAGTTTTAAGTTAACTACCGTCACTTTGTGTTATATTTTGAGCGGTCCGAATTACGCATACGGAGCTCACGGTGTCAGTTTTTTGGGCAGTGTGAGGACGGGCTTGGGACTTTATTATTCGAATGATGGGATCCCAAGCTGGTGGTACACTCCAACCATCTTCTCTATTGAAATTAGGATGTTTTTTAATTTCAATAGCCTCACGTAACATTCTAGGAATGAAACGGTGTTCTTTGGCGAGGATCTGGGGCTTATCAAATCTGATATAGTGATTGGGTCCGTCAAGAGCGTGTTCACACACTGCCGACTTCGTTTCGCGCCTGTGTTTTACGTCAGCTATATGTTCTTTTACCCGGGTGCCTATGCTTCTCTTTGTTTGACCTATGTATGAGAGGCCGCAGTCACAATCTAACTTGTATATGCCTGCATCTTGTAAGGGGATATTGCACTTGACAGGTGGTAGGAATTGGTTAATCTTCTTCGGCGGCTTGAAATAAGTTTTAATTGTAGCACGTTCAAGATGTTGCCAATCTTGTCAGTGACACCTTTCATATATGGTAGTACAGCAGGTTGACGTTCGACTGTAACAAGTTTCGCTCGGCTTCTATGACTTTGGCGTGGTATTTGCAGTTTGTTGTCCCGCAATACATGCTTGACATGCTGTAGCTCAGCTGTCAGGTGTTGGTTGTCACAGATGCCGCGCGCTCTCTGAAACAAAGATTTCCCTACGGTAGACAACTGACTGGGGTGGTGATGAGAGTCACCATTGAGGTACCTATCAGTATGGGTTGCTTTACGATACACAGTGTGGCTCAAGCTGTGATCTGGATTTCGGATAATTAAAATATCTAAAAAAGCTAGTCTATTGTTTGCCTCTAACTCCATGGTGGATTGAATTTTAGGATTGATGGAGTTAAGGTGTGATAGAAATGCAGTGACTTTATCAGTTGGTAAAATTGTGAAAGTGTCGTCTACATACCGTTTATAAAACCTTGGTGTTACCGGTGCTGTGCTAAGGGCCCTCTCCTCAAAGTCCTCCATGAAAATATCGGCGACTACGGGTGGTACAGGAGAGCCCATTGCCACACCATCCACTTGTACATAGAATTCCTCATTCCACAATAGGTAGCCCGATGTGAGGCAATGTTCAAGCAGGTCTGCATACTCATTAGGCATATCACTATCACATAGCTTCCTTTTAGCAATTTCAATGCAGTCCTTAACATTGTAGTAAGACAATACTATGACATATGCTATCTAAACAAAGTAAATACTCAAAATAAATTTAGTTGAAACTGTAGAAATTGTTGTATACTAGAATATGAAATAAAGAAATGCCCAGCATCTGGCAAATCATGTTTCAAGTGCAATGATCGAAATCATTTCAGCAAGACGTGTCGGTCCCATAAAACAATGAAACAAAAACAAGTTAATAATAGGTTGGGGAAAAAATTTCTTCGCATTTTTAAAGAAAATTCAAAACATTTTTTAATATAGTTTATTTACATTTAAGTATGTAGGTGTTCGGAATACGAACTCTTTTTTACTTTAAAATGAAATATGTTTTTTTTGTTCTTCTTGTTGATTCTCAAATTTGACGTATTGGAAGTAAAGGCGTATTTTTCTACAGAATATTTTATTTTCTATATGTAATAACTAACCTAGTATTCAGCACAAAGTGGCGACCGTGACAGGACACGAACCTGCAATCTTCGGATGTATGTTAGGAACTATTTTGTGATTGACTGCATTACATACTTTTTGGTTTTTATATTATGTCTTTGTCAGATTGTGTTAGAATAAAAATGTCTTTGTGAAGTAACAATATAGTTTTTGCACGTTTTACGAACACAATTGGTTTTATTACAAATAACAAGATATTACACACAAACTTTACATGGTCCTTCAAATTGCCGACGATGCGAAGCGAATTTGGTGAGACGAAAACGAAAAATATATGAAGACAAAACTGTATGTACAAATTTTTTTATTATTTGACATTGCGTCAATATGGAAGTTACACGAGAAAATACATTGGAAAATTTAGATGAAATTTCTAATAACATTTCGAAACTATTAGTTAATTTGAAAAAATGCCCTAAAGAACGTATCAATCAAACATATTTAGAAGTTAGATTAGATCTTCTAGAACAATACTGGTTATCATTCAAAGGTCAACACGATAAATTAAAATGTTTGGTTCCGGTACAAGAACGACAAAAATTGGAATATTTTCAAAGTGATATTTTTGACAAAGTTCAAGAAAAATATTTAGACACTAAAAGTTGGATAAAAGAAAAAGTAGCTTATACAAAGTTATCAATTTCATCATGCGCTAATAGTGAAGTTTTAAAAGACGGCATTAAAACAAAACTACCGACTATCTCAATTCCTAAATTTGGTGGAAATTATAGAGATTGGATGTCATTCAGAGATTTATATACATCCCTTGTACATAACGCAGTTTTATCCGATGTTGAAAAATTTCATTATTTGAAAACAAGTCTAGTAGGAGAAGCCGCACAATTGTTGAGTAATTTTTCCGTCACAGAAACAAATTATAAAAAAGCATGGGAGACACTGGTACAAAGGTTCGAGAATAAGAGATGCATAGTCAACGAATTATTAAATAAATTTTTGTATCATAGAAAACTTATGTTTGAATCATCACGAGGTATTAAGGATTTACTTGACGTTTCGAACGAGGTATTAATGTCGCTGGATAATTTGAATATTTCTACATTAGAATGGGATCCTATTGTTGTACATATTGTGGTATCAAAATTAGATACTGAGACTCATAAACTATGGGAGCAACATTTAGGTAACAAAACAGAAATACCAAGTAAGAAGATGTTGTTTGAGTTTTTAGAAAGTAGATTCCGTTCTTTAGAGATGATTACAAATGCGAACAGAAACAAAGATTTTAGAAATGCTCCTGTAAACCATACGCAAGCAAAAAGTTTTAAGTTGGGAGTCGATAGTAAGAATTGCGCATATTGTTCGAAAGATCATTATATTAGCCACTGTACCGAATTTTGGAAAAGGGACGTAGCTGATCGTCGAGAATTTGTGCAAAAAGCTAGACTTTGTTTTAATTGTTTAGTACCTGGACATAGTGTACTACAATGTAGACAAACGAAGTCATGTCACATTTGTCAAAAGAAACATCATACCATGTTACATAACAATAAAGTTTCACCTGATAGTTCCGCATCTCATGATACCACACCTGTGGAAAATGAACAAACTAATAACATAACTACTATGAAAACAGATTCAAATGATTCACATGTACTGCTTGCGACAGCTATTGTCAAAGTTGAATCGCACACTGGTAAGTTGATTAGGCTCAGAGCACTGATAGATTTAGGCTCACAAGCATCATTTTTAACGGAAGCTGCCTGTCAAATGATTGGATTGAAGAAGACACATGTTTATGGTACTATTACCGGAGTTGATTCAAAACCATTTATTACAAAAGCAGCGGTTACTTTTGAAATGTTAGTACACAACAACCCTGCTGACAAAATAGTGATTAATGCATATGTATTGAAGAAGATAACAAATATGACTCCTTCCCAAAGTATTGAATTAAAGACATGGCATGGTATTACAAAAAATGATTTAGCCGACCCACTCTACCATAAGCCAGGCTCAGTAGATTTATTGTTAGGAGCAGAAGTATATGCAAACATTTTAAAGGATGGATTAATACGACATGATGATCACTCACTCGTAGCACAAAACACTGCGTTAGGATGGATAATATTTGGAAAGTTGTCACAATCTGGGCGTCCTAACAATATAACCCTATTGCACATTCGAACAGATGTTGATAAATTACTGAAACAGTTTTGGGAAATAGACACGATAACTGATAGAAAGCCTACACACGATGAATCGATTGCAGATGATATATATAATAAAACGCATCGACGGACACAGGAAGGTAGATACATAGCTAGACTTCCGTTCCGTAATGAAAAACCCGAGATAGGAGAAACTTTAGATATCGCTGTAAAAAGACTGAAACAAATGGAATTTAGGCGAAGAAATAAACAGAAACTAAAAGATGATTATTGCAAATTTATGAGAGACTATGAAGAACAAAATCACAGGGAACAAGTTCCTTATAATGAAATTAACAAACCTGGTAGTATTTATTTACCTCATCACGCAGTTATTCGCGAACAGGCACTCTCAACGAAATTACGTGTCGTGTTTGATGGATCTGCAAGTTCTTCCAATGGAAAGTCACTAAATGACGAATTGTTTATTGGACCATCATTGCTAGCAGACATAAGAAATTTAATACTTAAATGGAGACAATATCCGATTGTTTTATTAGGAGATATTAAACAGATGTATAGACAAATATTAATAGCAAAAGAGGATGTAGATTACCAGCGAATAGTGTGGAGAGAAAAGGAGACTGATGAAATAAAGCATTACCGATTATTGACATTGACTTACGGTACGTCTTGTGCGCCATATATTGCAAATAAAACAATGAAACAATTAGCAGATGATGAAAATGACAGGTATCCTACTGCAGCTGAAATATTAAGAAATAATTGTTATATGGACGATATTATGGCAGGATTTTACAATATAAATAGCGCTATTAAGGCTCAAAAACAAGTAGTTAAGTTGCTCAAAGATGGAGGTTTTGAAATGCACAAAATAGCATCTAATAGTAGAGAGTTATTAAACAATATATCAGAAGAAAGCCAAAACAAATCAGATACACTATTTATAAAAACGGAGGAATCATTTAAAACTTTGGGCTTACTTTGGAACCCAAAAACAGATAAATTTGAAATAAAAATATCGATTGAACCTAAAGAAAAATACACAAAAAGAATTTTAGTATCAGATATAGGGAAGATTTATGATCCACTTGGATGGCTAGCTCCAATAGTTGTCATTGCAAAATCATTTTTGCAGAAGGTTTGGGTAGCAGGAACTGACTGGGATGATCCGATCCCGGAAGACTTACAAAAGGAAGTTATTGAGTATGCCAAAGAATTGTCGACATTTAGTTTAGAAATAGAGAGATGGATTGGAATCATGTCTGAAAAATGTAATCTAGAATTACATGGTTTCTCTGATGCATCGAACTTAGCCTACGCGGCGGTAGTCTATTTGCGAATTGTAAAAGAAGGTGAGATAGAAACAAAACTAATTGCAGCGAGAACGAAGGTAGCACCAGTAAAAACCTTAACAATGCCCAAGTTAGAGTTATGTGGTGCGTTGTTGTTAGCAAAACTACTTGAGCAGGTGAGAAACAGTATGAATTTATCTAGTGACAGTATTACGGCATGGTGTGATTCAGAAATAGTGTTGGCTTGGTTACGAAAAACTCCAAATAATTGGAAAGTTTTTGTAGCTAATCGGTGTTCAGAAATAACGAATATCATTATTAGTGAAAAGTGGCGTTATGTAAAATCAGTGGACAATCCTGCGGACCTGTCTTCAAGAGGTCTGATGCCTTCTGATTTACGTAATTCCAATATGTGGTTTAATGGACCTAGTTTTTTAAAAGAGACTGATTTAAGTTATAGAGATAAAAGTTTTATTAATGAGACAAACTTAGAATTAAAGGCTAAAACAGTACATGTTAATGTGTCTTTAGAAAATGATTGCGTTATTTATTTTAATAGGTTTTCTACTTTGAATAGGTTAAATAGAGTTATAGCTTTTTGTTTACGTTTCGTTGTTAACTGCAGAAAGAAGTCTGTTAGAACTAAAATTAATTTGAATAACATTTCAAATGACATTCCTTTTTTATCTACTAGTGAACGTGAATATGCGTTAAATGTATGTCTTAAAATGTCACAATTTGTTCATTTTTCTAACGACATATTATCACTTAATCACACACCACAAGTTCCGAAATGTAGTTCGATACGTTCTCTCAATCCGATAGTACATACAGATGGATTGTTGAGAGTTGGTGGACGCATCAATAATGCATTTTTAAACTACGATACCAAACATCCGATTATCCTTAGTAAGAATTGTAAGTTATCGTATCTAATTATGAAACATATCCATGTTTACAAGATTCTACATGGTGGTCCACAATTGATGCTAAATATCAGTCGTCAAAGATATTGGATTGTTTCGGGTAAAGTTTTGGCAAAGAAAATAGTTAGCTCTTGTATTACTTGCTTTAAACATTCAGCAAAACCTATGGAACAACAAATGGGTGATTTGCCGAAAGAGCGTATAACACCATGTAGGCCTTTTATGAAATGTGGAGTTGATTATTTTGGCCCTGTTAATCTTAAATTATATAAAGGTAGATGTCAAAGGTTTCAAAAGGCATATGTAGCCTTATTTATTTGTTTGTCAACAAAAGCAGTTCATTTGGAACTTGTAAACGATTTGTCTACTGCTTCTTTTATTGCTTCATTTAGAAGATTTGTTGCTAGACGTGGCAAATGCGTAGAGATTTGGTCCGATATGGGAACAAACTTCCAGGGAGCCGCTAAGGAGTTAAACAAATTGTTTTCTAAACACTTAGCAAATGAATTTTTAACCACATTAGCAAACGATGGTACTTCGTGGAAGTTTATACCTCCGAGCTCCCCTCACTTTGGCGGGTTATGGGAGGCCGGAGTGAAGGCGGCGAAATTGCATCTTAAACGCATATTGAATAACTGTAAATTTACTGTTATTTACTGTTCTTTTTAACCTCTACGAGCAATAAACCGTCTTAAACACATTATAAAGACGTCGGTAGACATGGACTCGGCGAGCTCTAAATGAACAGCGCGGTAGACGGCACACGTAAATATTACAATATAGGATTTCTTCCCAGACCGAAGATATAGTGGTCCAGCATAATCTACACCAGTTGTCTCAAAGACCGCAGCATATTTATTTAACCTATTACGTGGTAAAGGCGCAAAGGGAACGGTACACGGTTTAGCCTTGAATCGGCGGCATCTCCCACAGCGCGAGATTACTCTTTTAACAAGATGGCGTAACCCTATAACCCAATATTCTTCTCGAATTGCCGACATAAGTATTGATATACCGGCGTGCATTAACAATTCATGCCTTTGCTGTACCAACCTTTCTACAATTATATTAGTCCCTGGTAACAATATAGGACACTTGAAATCATCGGTTTCATCACTGAGTAACAACTTTGTATGTACTCTAATTAAACCATCTTGTCCTTTGAATGTCGCTAAACTTTTCTTTGATTTGGATATTAGAGTATCATTCGTAGATGCCTGTATTATGTACCATAATTTTCTTGTAGCTATTTCTACCTCTTGACTTTTTAGTTCATTCTCAGATAATTTTTCCTTACTTGACGAATTTTTAATAAATCTCAATATCCATGTAAAAGAAAAGTTTAGCGACATTCAAAGGACAAGATGGTTTAATTAGAGTACATACAAAGTTGTTACTCAGTGATGAAACCGATGATTTCAAGTGTCCTATATTGTTACCAGGGACTAATATAATTGTAGAAAGGTTGGTACAGCAAAGGCATGAATTGTTAATGCACGCCGGTATATCAATACTTATGTCGGCAATTCGAGAAGAATATTGGGTTATAGGGTTACGCCATCTTGTTAAAAGAGTAATCTCGCGCTGTGGGAGATGCCGCCGATTCAAGGCTAAACCGTGTACCGTTCCCTTTGCGCCTTTACCACGTAATAGGTTAAATAAATATGCTGCGGTCTTTGAGACAACTGGTGTAGATTATGCTGGACCACTATATCTTCGGTCTGGGAAGAAATCCTATATTGTAATATTTACGTGTGCCGTCTACCGCGCTGTTCATTTAGAGCTCGCCGAGTCCATGTCTACCGACGTCTTTATAATGTGTTTAAGACGGTTTATTGCTCGTAGAGGTCGCGTGAAAACAATTTATAGCGATAATGGCTCTAACTTTGTTGGGGTTAACAATTTGTTGAAAGCAATTGATTGGTCTGAAATGCAAGCTTACTCTACGGTTCACAAAATTACATGGATGTTTAACCCTCCAACGGCTGCATGGTGGGGCGGATGGTGGGAACGATTAATAAAAAGCATAAAAGACCTGCTGAGAAGAATGTTGGGGCGAGCCGTCGTGACTTACACAGAAATGGAAACCATCTTGTGCGATTGCGAGGCTATCGTGAATGCACGACCGCTAACGTATATAACAGAAGTTGATGAATTAATACCCCTGACCCCAAATAACTTTTTACAGAGTATACCCCAAAATGAAATTCCAGATTTAGACGCTATCAATAGACGAAGCTTGAATGAAAGAGTTAGATTTGTTCAAAAGCTACGTGATGACCTACGACAGCGCTTTAGGACTGAGTACCTGGCCATGCTTGTTCACAGAGGCAATGAAGGACGACACTCTCTTAAAGTAGGAGATGTGGTTTTGGTGGAAGCTGACTCTAAGAGAGTGAATTGGCCTTTAGGTGTCATCGACGAATTATATCCTGGTGCAGACGGCCACACAAGGGTGGCTAAAGAACTCAGCACGGAGAAAGAATTCGACCTGTCCAAAGATTATATCCCATGGAGTTATCTGAATGCACTATAGTTGAACAACTGCCGTCGTCCGTTCCTGAGGAGTCGATAAGCGCTACTAACACGAACGTTAAGAAAACCAAATCGGGACGAATAGTGAAGATGCCCCGAAGGTTCTACGAAGTGAATCTAGTGAATGGTAGTGTTTAATTATGACGAGTGCGGGTAAATCAAAGACATATTTTTTTTGTGTGTCGGAGGATGTTCGGAATACGAACTCTTTTTTACTTTAAAATGAAATATGTTTTTTTTGTTCTTCTTGTTGATTCTCAAATTTGACGTATTGGAAGTAAAGGCGTATTTTTCTACAGAATATTTTATTTTCTATATGTAATAACTAACCTAGTATTCAGCACAGTAGGTACCATTTTGTTCGATAACTTTTTACCATCTTGTAGGTAGGGACATGATCCCATTGCTATAGAAATTTTGGGGCTTCTGATCAAAATACCGCGACAAGTGGTTTTGGCAGTCCTCTCGTGTCGTGATATTAACCTGACACTTCCTAGAGAATTCTGAAGAGAGCGAAACAGGTGGAAATCTGAAGGTGCAAGGTCAGGACTATACGGCGGATGCATTAACACCTCCCAGCCAAACTCTTGATTTTTTCTTAGTGGCTAAAGATGTGTAAGGTCTAGCGTTATCATGATGAAAAACCACAACCCTTCTGTTGAATAATTCCGGCCGCCTTCTCTCAACTTCTTGCTTTAATCTCATCAGTTGTTTGTAGTAGAGTTCAGAATCGATGGTCCTGTCTGGTGGTAACAGCTCATAATGAATAATGGCCCTTCCAATCCCACCACACACACAGCATCACCTTGTTGCGAGTTAACCCGGGTATCGCCACAGTCTGTGAAGCCTGACCGGCCTTTGACCACGACCTTTTTCGCACGTTCTTGTCGTACGTGATCCACTTTTCATCAACAGTTATCAGCTTCTTCAAAAATGGTCCGGTTTCATTACGTCGTAATAAAGAATCACAAATGAGTACACGGTTCATTAGGTTTCTTTCAGTGAGCTCGTGGGGTACCCAAATATCGAGCTTTTTTGTGTGCCCATTTTTTTTAAATGCGCCAAAACTATTTTGTGGTCAATTCCCTGTTCTTCAGCTACGTCGTAACTACTGATATGCCGATCTTGCTCCAGTTTTTCAAAAATGGCATCAATTTTATCCGTAATAGGGCGACCAGAGCGACGTACATCTTTGACATCAAAATTTCCGGATTGAAAACGCTTAAACCAAATTTGTGCTACTCTCACAGACACTGCACTAGATTCATAAACATCGCAAATTCTTTTCGCGGCTTGCGTTGCATTTTTACCTTTTTTGTAGTAAAATTTTAAAATGTATCCAATTTCTTCATTAGATTCACTTATCTTGACAGTACGAAAAACAAATGAAAAACACACATTTTCCTAATTTGAATTTGGAATTATCTTTTTTAAAATCTAAACTTTTAATGATACCAAAACCAGCCAGATACAAATAGTACAGCCAAAGAGATTTTATTACAAGTTCATACATACTATAATGCGAAAAGACTTTTTTCCCAACCTAATATGTTAGAGGAAGAAGAAATTAATGAAGAGGGTGATTTCTTTGTAGGCCTGGTGGGAAAGGAAATAATTCAAGAATTTATGGTAAGGAATAAAAAGTTGCTCATAAAAATGGATACAGGTGCTGCGTGCAATGTTATTGGAAGTGACATATGTAAACAATTGGGTTAATTAGGTTTAGTAAATGTGTCCCTGTTCATGGTGCATGCTGGTTAGAATTAATACATCCAAACTTTTGTAAATATAATGTTAATTTTATTGTAATTTAAGGTCAAGTTCCTACCTTATTAGGTTGTAAAACATGTTTAAAATATAATTTTGTTTCAGCTAATACTAATCTAGTAAATATTTATAATTTAGAATGTATCTCTCACGTTCCAACTGTGTTCCAACTGTGTTACAACTGTGTTCATAATCTTACTTGAGGCTACAGACACTCTTTTGGGTATGAATTTTATACGGGACGCGGGAATGGTACTTGACCTGGAATCGAATCGGTACTCTTTAAAATGAATTAAAGATATTTTTCCGTTATAATCTGAGGGTGGGAGAGATACTCTGAGCTGCTCACTAGTGAGTTTCCGTGGAACTGAGGGTATTTCGCTGACTCCTTCAGAACGGCAAATGCTTTCCGAATTGCTGGAATTGAATTCTGATATCTGAGCCAGGGGGAGTCCTAACAAAATTTGCAGTCCATCCGTCCATCCATACAGGAGATCATGCGCCGATCAGCGTCCCGCCATATCGAGTATCTCCTGCAAAAAGAGAAGTTATAAAGAATGAAATAGAGAAGATGCTAGATGAGGAAGTTATAGAGGAGGCAGAGTCTGAGTGGGCTTCACCAGTAGTTATGGTACCCAAGAAGAACGGAGAAGTTCGCTTCTGTGTGGATTACCGAATCGCTCTGCTTGTTGGAACTGAGCATCGAAGCTGGCCACAATATCTCCCAACAGTCAGGTTTGCTCTCAATAGTGCTTATAATGAAGGGACCGGGAAGACCGCAGCTTACCGTACGTTTGGCCGCGAGCTCAGATCCCCTTTCAATATGTGCCATGTGCTAAGGCCTCTTTTTCGGTAACTGTGTAATTGCGTTCAGCTGGTGTGAGTAGCCTACTAGCATATTCGACTGGGTGCTCGTTGTCGCCCTCCCCCTGCACCAATGCTGCTCCAATGGCGTAATTACTGGCATCGGTTTTGATAACGTATGGTAAATGACTATCCAGTTGCCTCAGTACAGGTGCTGTAGTTAATACTTCTTTCAAGCTATTAAAAGCTTTTATATGAGGTTCTTCCCATTTCCAGCTCATATTCTTCTTTGTTAAAATTGTCAACGGTCTTGCGACTTCTGCGAAATGATGAATGAACCGGCGATACCAAGATGCTGTTTGCAGGAATGAAATTAACTGTTTCAAAGTTTTAGGTGGTGCTAATTCACTTATTGCTTTGATTTCATCGGGGTCTGCTTTTATTCCCTCTGGTGTATTTAAATGTCTTAGGTATTTTATAGTTTCACAGGCAAATTTGCATTTGCTTCTATTTGCTCTCAGTTTGTAGTATCTTAATTTTGTAAATATTTCTCTTAAATCTTCGTGGAATTGATCAAAATTCGCAGAACGGCAGATGACGTCATCAAGATAAGCAAATACTGATTCTGCTTTCAATTCACGACAAAATTTATTCATTAGCCTTTGAAAAGTACTTGGTGCGTTTCTTAAACCAAAAGCCATTCTTTTAAAACAGAAAGTTCCAAAAACTGTAACAAATGCGGATTTGTTTTGGTCGTTTTCATCTATTTTTATTTGCCAGTATCCAGATTTTAAATCAATTGTACTCATGTATGGCCATAGCCTTGGCCTGGTGTAATAAATCGTCTATGCGAGGTAATGGGTATCGGTCAGGTGTCGTAATAGCATTCAATTTTCTGTAATCTATACATACTCTGATATCTGAGTCACCTTTAGGCACCAACACAACAGGAGCCGCCCAAGGACTTTCACATTCCTCTATTATATCGTTTTCTAACATTTCATTAAGCTTCTCTTTCAATTGTTGTTGTCTAACAGGTGAGAGCCTATATGGTTTCAGTGCTATCGGTTTATGATTATCGGTTTCTATTTTATGTTCAGCAAATGGTGTAGGTTCACCATGCTTCTTAAAAATGTCGTGAAACTCATTTAACAACTTGTTTAATTGCTTTTTTTGAGACTTTGTTAGGTATGTCGTTTCATGGGATTGTAATGAAATATCAACAGAATACATTTGTAATGGATTTATTGGAACATAAGTTACACGAGGGTCTCTTGAACGTGGATCTTCGATTGCACGTGGTTCACGAGGACGAACAAGTTTAGGTGGGGTGTCGAGTTTTTTCAACTTCCATTCCGTTGTCGTCTCTGGTGGTTCGGCGTTTAGAGTTGGGCTCATATCCGATGGAGTGTCAGGAATAGGTGACAACAATTTTAGTGTAGACGCCCACGCCAGAAATGTTGACAGTGGCTCCGTAGAAGTTTCCTGTTGTGATTTATTAAAATCTATCTTCTTGACCACATTCTTTGTTAGCTCGTTTTCCAAGCGAAGAAATTTAGATTTATTTTCTGGTTCATCGGAGAAATACCACACCTTTTGCCCCAAATCTAATATCACCATATCACCACCTATGTGGTCCTTCAGAGTGAAGACGCCATTTTGTGAAGTGAGTGTTTGTTCGTAGTTCGTCTTGATCGATAGCGCTTTGCCATTCGTTCGTTGGGCGCGGGCGCTGGCAGGAAACCGCCTAGAACCGGACTTCACAAAAGGCACACATGTTTATCAGCGCCATCTATATGAAACAGTCAAAAGTTAACAAAACAGCACGGATACGAAAGCTACTACTTTACCGACACATTCGGAAACAACCAATCAATCAAAACAGCACAGCTACTTATCTACTGCTTTACCGACACATTCGGAAACAACCAATCTACGTTCAACAATACAGCTACGCATCTACTGCTTTATCGACACGCTCGGATCATCTATATCCGTCACAATACTGCCAACATCGTAACTACAATCGCCCTAACTATAAGCTTCCGTGACTACATTCAATTTCATACGATTCTTCGGCCATTCCGCCATTTTGCACTTCAAGAACCCACAGTGTTCATCTTCATTCTTACAATAATTAAAAATCAAGTTTACAATCAATCAATCAATATTGTTCCAACCACACTGGAAAACTTTTATAACAACAATAACAATTGCAGTGACAATATTCACAATGGCCAACGAAGATATAGACTCTTTGAAAACGCAACGTGCTATCTACAAAGGTAAAATTACCAGAATTACCAATTTCGTCAACGCATTTAACGCAGAGATAAATACATCCACAGAACTGAAAGTTAGATTACAAGAGTTGAATTCTGCCATGACTCGATATGAAGAAATACAAATGAATATCGAATGCCAAGATGGCGACTTAGCTTCACACGAACAAGAACGCCAAATTACAGAAGACCGCTATTACACAGTCAAGGCGAAAATAGAATCTTTTATTTCAGCTCATTCTTTTCAACATACTGCAATATCTAATGACAATGAACAATTTCACTCTACTACCATACCACCATTCCCTCATGACTGTACTGCGAACAGGAAACCTAAAGTGAAATTGCCCCACCTGGAGTTACCTAAATTTAGCGGTGATATTCGAGAGTGGACTGCTTTTAAGAACATTTTTTACGCATCAGTTGATGGAGCCGACCTGCCCACAGTCAACAAACTACAGTACCTTAAGTCTGCCCTCAGTGGAGAAGCGGCCGGGTTGATTTCTTCTTTACTGATCACCGAAGAAAACTATACTAAGGCTTTAGATATTCTATCCAAGAGGTATGAAAATCAAACACTAATTGTTAACTTTCACTTAAAAGCTATTATCAATTTTGGTGTTATTTCAAAATATAATCTCAAAGATTTTTTAGTTACATTACAACAAAGTTTAGACTCATTAAAAGCTATTCAATTAGAAGTTGATAAATGGGATGTAATATTAGTCTTCTTGATTTCACAAAAATTAGATAATTCCTTAAGAGCTGCTTGGGAAATCAACAGGAAAGATAATTCCATTGCCAAATTGTCAGAATTACTAGATTTTCTAAATCAAAGAAGAACAGCATTTGAATTATTAAATGATAAATATAGTGACAAACTTATAAAAACTTCTCATACATTTAATTTCAGGACAAGTCAAACTAATAATTGTATTATATGTCAACAAAGTCATAATTTACATAAATGTCCTAAATTTTTGCAGATGACTGTATCACAACGTCTTGATTTTGTACGTGCTAAAACTTTATGTTTTAATTGTTTGCAGCCATATAAAGAAAAACATATATGTTCAAAGAATACTTGTTTTAGCTGTCGTCGCAGACATCATACAACTTTACATATGGACAGCCCTAATTACCAGGTCAGTTCTAAACCTACAGCTATTGCATCATTGACCTCTAGTTTATCACATGATTCTACTTTAAGCACTCATGCTCAAGCTACCACACAAGATAAAGATTTTGTTCAATTGTCTCCTCAAGCTGTACACAGCACCTCTGTCACTTCACAAAGCTATCACAATAGCACTCAAGCTTCAACTAGCGCTGAACACAGCATTCCTACATACACACCAAGCTATCACAATAGCATTCAAGCTTCAACAAATGCTGCACACAGCACACAGCCAACAGTAAATTTATCTAATGCCAACAAACAACAAATATTGCTATCTACTGCCATTGTTAAGGTCCAAGATGTAAATAATAAGTGGGTAAATGCACGAGCTTTATTAGACTCTGGTAGTGAAGTCAACTTAATTACATCCAAGCTTGCAGATTCTTTAAATCTTCCATTAATTAATCATTCTTGTCATATCTATGGAGTTGGCAAAAGTAGTAATATTTTACAAACAAACATAAATACAACTATTGCGTCACGCTACAGTGACTATCAAACAAACATCACGCTTTTAGTTATGAATAATATCACTATCCCATTGCCACATACATTCATACCCACATTTGCCTGGAATATTCCACATGCACAAGTATGTAAATTGGCTGACCCTTCATTCTTCACACCTGGTTCAATAGATTTGCTTATTGGAGCAGAGCTTTTCTATTCCCTCTTAGACACAGGCCGTATAAAACTAGGTCCTAACTTGCCTGTCATGATAAATACTGTTTTTGGATGGATTGTCTCGGGCTCATATATGTGTGAAATGCCTAGCTATAAAACTGCCTTGCACATGAGTGTGTTTTCACAATCCACAGATCAACTTCTACAGTCATTTTGGGAACAAGAAGAAACTAATTTAGTAAAACTACAGTCTCCACAGGATAAATACTGTGAAGATTTATATCAGGCTACCACTACAACTGACACTTATGGGATATACACAGTTAATCTACCGCTTCAAACTGACAAGTTGCAAGATTTAGGTAATTCTTTCAATTCAGCTTATAGATGCTTATTACAATTAGAATCAAGATTTCAAAAAGACCCTTTGTTATCAACTCAATACAAAGCATTTATTGATGAATATATACAATTAGGACATGCATATTATATTTATAACTTTTCTCCTACTGACAAGAACTCACATTACTTGCCACACTTACCAGTCATACGATCTGAAAGCAGAACCACTAAGCTACGAGTAGTTTTTAATGCTAGTTCAAAATCCTCAACTGGAGTATCATTAAATGATATTCTTTATGAAGGTCCTAATATCTACAATGATCTTCTTGACATAATTATTTGTTTTAGACTATTCAAGTACGCTTTCTCTTGTGACATAATTAAGATGTTTAGATGTATATTTGTAAACCCCGAACAGAGAAAATTACAGAGAATTTTATGGAGAGAATCTAAATCTCAACAATTACAGTGTATAGAACTAAGTACTGTAACTTATGGCACCAAATGTGCTCCTTATTTAGCATGTCGTACTTTATTTGACTTAGCTTCAAAATTCAAGGATAGCCACAGCTTAGCTGCTGATTGCATAAAAAGAAGTTCGTACATGGACGACTTTATCAGAAGTGAAAACACAGTTGAAGAGTGTATACAACTCTGTTCACAGCTGAAAGATCTGCTTAGTAAAGCTGGTTTTCAACTACATAAGTGGTCAAGCAACTGCCCTCAAGTGTTGTGTATGTTTTCAAACTGTATGATAGATACTCATATAACTGAACCCACTTCACAAAACTACTGTAACTTGCAAAACAACACCTACAGTTTTAGTAAGCAAGATGTAGTCAAAACACTTGGTCTAAACTGGTTACCTATTCATGACACACTACAAATTCATACACCAAATATTTCTGATAGCTTACCTACAAAGAGAAATATTTTATCACAAATTGAACAAATATTTGATCCAATAGGTATTTTAGCACCTACAGTAATCATTGCAAAAATCCTAATGCAAGACATTTGGAAAGAAGGCACAGACTGGGATACATTAATTTCTAGTGATTTACAGTTATTATGGCATAAGTTCATTGACCAATTCATTCATTTAAAGGCTATTGAAATTCCCAGATGGTACTTCTCTGATATACCTAGTTACATAACATTAGTTGGTTTTTGTGATGCATCAAAAAAAGCATATGGTGCTTGCCTGTATTTAAAAGCAGAGTACACTAACAAAAGTCCTTCTTGTACCTTAGTCATATCTAAGTCAAAGGTTGCACCAATTAAAAAACAACAGTCAATACCACGTCTTGAATTATGTGGAGCTGTTTTACTTTGTGATATATACAATAAATTTATTAATTCAATTAAAAACAAAATTTCAATTGAGCAAACTGTATTATTTGTAGACTCATCCATTGTTCTTCACTGGATCAAATCACCATATAAGAAAAAACAAGACACTTATGTGACACACCGGTTAAATAAAATTATAGAAGCTGTTTCTACTGACAAATGGCATTACATAAATACTAAACAGAACCCAGCAGACTTAATTACACGAGGTGTTATGCCTAAAGACTTGCCCACTTGTAAACAATGGTGGCAAGGCCCTTCTTGGTTATTAGATAGTCAAAGCTCATGGCCTATCTCAGATCCCAAGATTGTTAACATTACAGTGAACGAAGAAACATCACAAACACACCATGATTCACCTGACATAACTCGCACACAACCTACTACACACTATCAGATAAATTATACCTATTTCTATGATCTATTTAGCAAAATTTCGAATTTTACCAAATTAATTAGAATAATGGCTTATGTTTTTAGATTTATTAACAAAATCAAGTATAAAGTTAGCAATTTGCCTTTTCATTTATCTGTCAAAGAGCTGGGCATAGCTAATAATTTCATAATTCAAACTGTTCAGAATAAAGCATTTTCTAAAGAATATTCAGAACTTTCCAGTCCAGATAAACTAAAAACTTATACATTCAAGTCGAGTCCTTTGAGAAAATTAAATCCATTTATTGATGAACAAAAGATCATAAGAATAGGAGGTCGCATTCAACACTCCGACATACTATATAAACAAGCACACCCTATAGTTCTACCAGCAAAAGATTACATAACCTCATTAATCATAAGACAATATCATTTGAAACTACTTCATTCTGGAATACAAAATACACTTTATCATATCAGATTAAATTATTGGATAATTAATGGTAGAAGCGAGGTAAAGAAAATTATTTACTCATGTGTTCGATGCACTAGATTTAGAGGTCAAACCTGTAATCAACAAATGTCAAGTCTCCCAGCTCCTAGGGTAACATTAAAACGAGCATTTCTTTTTGTAGGCATAGACTTCAGTGGTGCAATATCTGTTAGGAATGCTATGACACGTAATTGTAAATATACAAAAGGCTACATATGTTTAGTTGTTTGTCTGGCGACTAAGGCTATCCATTTAGAATTGGTAAGCGATTTAAGCTGCCAAGCATTTATTTGTAGTCTAAAAAGATTTCTATCCCGTAGAGGTATCCCATTGTGTTTATACACTGATAACGCCACTAATTTTAAAGGTTCAAAGACTGAACTACATGAACTTTATAAAATGTTTAAAAATGATACTTCATATAGCAATATTGTCAATTTCTGTATTAATAATTCTATAGATTTTAAGCTCACAGTGCCTCTAGCTAGCCACATGGGTGGTTTATATGAAGCAGGAATAAAATCTGTCAAATCTTTGTTAAAAAGGCATTTATTCTCAACTAAATTAACTTACGAACTATTGTATACAATCTTGGTTCAAATAGAAGGTATTCTAAATTCGAGACCGCTGTGTCCTATCAATGATGTCCCGGATGATATCACATGTTTAACACCAGCTCATTTTATTATTGGTACTTCTTTATCAGATCTGCCAGAACCATGCTTGTTAAATAATAATGAGAATAGACTAAATATGTATCAAAAAGTCATGTTTTATAAACAAAAGTTTTGGAAACAATTTTACTTTAATTACTTATCTGAATTACAAACTAGAAATAAATGGCTAGATTCTAAAATTAATTTAAAAATAGGAGATTTAGTAATTGTTAAGGATGAATGTACATTACCCACCTTTTGGCCCCTGGGGAAAGTAATTTCCACAAATATTAATAAGTCAGATGGACTTGTTCGTTCTGTATCTATTCGCACATCTAAAGGTGATTTTACTAGGCCCATACATAAATTAATTCTGCTACCTGCTAATGAAAATCAAGAAAATAATTAAACATCTCTTATGATCAGAATACTTTATTATTGTACTAAAGTAATTATCCCTAAGATAAGTTATTAAATAATAAGTTAATTTAAGTACATTACAAAATTATCCTTTTGCTACATATTGTATAAGTATGTAGGGTTACCTACTTTTGATTACTATTTAGTTTACTTAACTATAATTGTTTAACACAAATTAATATTAGTATAAAAGCTCAGTTCATTTTGAAATACTTAACTTTGTACAATCATAATTTCATTGAGGCAAAATGTATCAGTTACTTAACTGTAGCATAATTTAACTAAACTTAATTAAAAAACTTAAACCTGTATTACCATTATACCTACTGCTTACCTATTTTATCCTTGTATCTAGAATTAAAAAAGTCAAGCCTTATTGTTACTGTTTATAGTATAGTTAGTGTTAATTACTGTTTATATTAACACTAACTATCATTAACTTAGATATTAAAACTACTACTCGATTGTTAATTATATTGTTAATTAGTTTCAGTGTCAACTAACATAAAAGTTTGTAAGCAAGCTTCCCTTGCATTAAGAGGGGCGAGAATGTTTAGTATTCAACCTAAACTATTGTTGATATAGATGTCGCTTCTCGCGCCTTCCTGTTTTGTCAACCTAAAAGTACATACGGACGTGCTCCGTTCAATAAATTAATTAACTTAACTACAAGTGTTCTAATAAACTGTAAAAAGTGTTAAACTTAACAATAAACGTTCTGAGTGCAAGTGACAGTGTTTTCATTACCATCCAGTAACATATACTTAATATTTAAACATCACACCATTATTTTGCAAGAAGTCTATTCCTAACAGTGTATGGGTTCCTGAGTCTGGGAATATTGTAAAATCGATAGGTAGTATTCTGTTTCCCATTTTTATTTCAACAGACATCAATAATAACTCCATCATTTTGCATGAACCATCGGCCAAGCTGACTTCCGTTTTATAGGTGCTACTTGGTACTCCAGCTTGCTTAAACAGATCATAAAGCTTAGTTCCGGCAATGCTAGTCCTGGCCGCTGTATCAATGTGTGCATGTCCCATCTTTCCCTGGAACTCGATTTCAATTGTAGGCACCTTCGCGACGCTTTGAACAGTTGGGCAGTGTGCGTAGAAATGAACTGTTTTCGGTGGGCTGTCTTTAGTTTTACATGTGGCGCCATTGCTTCTAAATACGCCTGGAGCACCGCATCCATAGCATTTTATAGTACTAGATACCGTAGGGGTTGATATTGCAGCATGGGTTGTATCTGGGATTGCCTTGGTAATATCTCCGTCAATTTTGGAATTTTGCGCCAATCTTATCCGTATAATCCTTATCTTTACGGCGGCAAAATAGGCATTTCCTAGCATTTTTCTTCTTACCGGGATTTTGGTTGAAAGTTGCGTCATCCGAAGTTGAGGCGTGCACGTTAGAAGTTGAGGCTTGCACAATGGGAGTTGCGGCCACTTTCTTCGTTTTTTCGAGCGACTCTAAATGGCGTGCCTTTTCAATCAATTCTGAAAAATTTTTAATTTCTGAACGGGCCACTTTCTTCTTAAAATCCATTTTTAATAAGCCGTATATAAAATCGACTTGCTCCTCTTCCTTATGTCTTTTTGCTGGCAACATTCCCAATAACGCCCTTTTTCTGCACAAGAAAGTAGGTTCACTGTCACCCTGACGATCTATAAATAATTCCAAATAAACTTCGTACGGTTCTTCTCGTCTTCTTCCTGATTATCCTCCTTTTGGGGAATTGATTCTTTTTTACTACTCATTTGCGTTGGGTGCCAGATGAAGGGTTGAATGAGACGCCAAATAGAACTCCAAATGGTATATTAAGTAACTTACAAAACAATAATATTCTTATGGTTTACCCTAGCTAACATAGCATACAAAACTATGAGCTTAAGGGTGGACGCAGTGGCTGTCTCACCCCGTACCCACTTTGGCGTCACTTGACGATAGCAGAGGCCGTCTCTCAAGCTAGACCGCTAGCTTAGAAATGATGATTCGACGCCCGTGCGCCCGCTTATAAGGCGTGCGTGAGTGGCGATCGTCGATGCTCGGGACAGTCCGTCGAGCGGGACAGGTAGTGTGCGAGCGAGAAAGTATTCGAACCCACGCGCCTTGTGATTACGATTCAATGCTCCGCTACACTTGGTATTTATGGACTATTATTCTAAGTACATAGAAGTTTGTAAATTGGATGATCTGTCAGGTAATTCTGTAATTGAAAATTGTAAATCTGTTTTTGCAAGACATGGCATCCCATCTTTAGTGGTTACTGATTGTGGGACTCAATTCACTTGTGAAATGTTTAAACAATTTGCTAATAATTATAAATTCAATCATACTATGTCCAGTCCTAAGCATTCAAATGGTCAAATTGAGAGTGGTGTAAAGATATTTAAGAGTATATAAAAAAAATGACGAGTAAAAAAAAGAGGATAAATCAGATTCATTCTTAGGTTTATTAAATTATCGTAACAAAAACCTCATATGCCATCTCCAGCACAATTATTATTTTCTAGAACACTAAATTCTTTGCTACCAATTTCTAAACTCCAACTCAAATCAAAAGTTTATAAATATCAAGAATATTCTTAATTTTTGATTTTAACATTATTATAAAAAATTGAAAAATTACTTAGTAATTAAAATATATCTAAACTAGAAAAATTTCACGTCCTGAGGCAGGAATGAACCCGCGACCTTTCGCAATCCGGGCGACTGCTCAGTTGGTTAGAGCAGTCGCCAACTTGGCATATTAGCAAAATCATTTTTAACAATTTATAATCACAAACAGGTTTCTAATTTCTTATTTTTAATTCAATTTACGGCTTATATAGGTTTACGAAAATAGAATATTTACGGCGAATATAGGTTTGTGATAATAGGATCTTGTGTAGAATCATCATTAGTAAAATTATATTAATTATCATTATGTTGCGATGAACTGCCTGCAGTATTGACATTGGCACTAGCAGACGTTGGAAGCGTGTGGTAGCTATTTAATAGTTGTGACACACAACTTTTAGTACTTGTATGAGCAGGTGTTGTATCGTATCTTGATATCCAGACTGATATCCATGTGACTGGTGTATACAAACGTTTGTGTCATATTGTTATATTAGCAAAGAAAATTTATCATTTCAGCTTTCGCATCGAGTTTATATTCTTCCTGGAATTAAAATGTGGAAAAAGCGAAAGTAAAAAATGGTGATCTGGATGTTGAATGGTGGGCGTGAATTTGTTCAGTTTCTCAGTTAGTGTTTCGTAAAATTTGTTTTTTGAATCATCAACGCCATCATTTGTTTTAAGCTTCTTTGATTTAGGAATAGCAATAGATTCCAAACAGCCTTCTGAATGGTTTTCCTCAGTTACTGTAGGTCGACTTGGCGTTCTGATTTCGGTCAAAGGTTGTAAAAATGACAATAGCTTATAGTAAAGATATTGTTTTCTGGGTTTAGCCCCGGACCTACTGGGACAGTTTTTTTCCTTTACTCGTTCCCGTTCCGTATTATAAGAATCTTTTAAACTATTCCAATTTTTCTGGAGTTTAATAGCTGAAAAAAAGATATAGAAGTGAGTTATTTTTTTAAAATTATGCGAGCGGTGTTTGTACCTTTGCGTAGCATGGATTTCATAAGAGTCAAAATAGCGGGTGTATCTTCTGGAATCCAAACAAATAATATATCAAAAATTGTACTATTTTTTCGGTAAAAAGATGTATGATCACTTAATACGAATTAAGAATCAATTTTTTTTTTCTTTGTAAAATCGTAACTTTACTGCTATTTATTTATTTTTACTGTAGTAGAAGCAGGCGTGTGCGCAGCGCTGCGTGCGAGTTCTGGGGGACAATTCTTCAAATGAAAGAGATCTATTATGAAAATCAGGATAATTTAATAATTAAATTACATTTTTAAGAAGATATTTTTTTGATGATTCGTGATCAGTATAAGGTAACATAATACCCTCTGAAAATTCTGCTCGGGTTGAAATCGGCCTGTATATTAATAATCTCAAAAAATACCTAAATAGTAGGTACTATTTAGGTATTTAGTAAAACCCAAAGGTATGTAGTACACTTTTAATATACCATTTGTCTGTGTTCCATATGGTACACCAGCCATTTTTATGTCAAAATACCGCGAGTATATTCTTTTTCACATTACTTTTCTCTGAGAGTTTAGTTATTTGATATCACCCTGGCTGAGCGTGGCGTGTTTTACCTCCGTTCGATCGAGCTCACTCACTTCGGGTGTACAGAATTCCCAAAAGCCATTGCTTACAGCCACAAAGGTTAGGTGGCGCTCGAAGTCACCAGTCAGTCAGTATAAACTGATGGCTCAGAATATTTTAATAAAGAAACATAAATATTGAAGCATTTGATAATATCGATACATTGGATGGTGCTTGTATCAGCAAACCTGACAAAATCCTTACACTTTCACCATTTATAGATCATAATGTGAGTGCAGACTCGTTTAAATCCTTTCAATCATCACCAAGCCTAAAACACCAATCTATATATAGCCACGATCATCTAAAATTACGAAAAACGTAGGTACCATATGCACCAATACAATTAGTCCTCAGCAGTAACCACTAGTCCCAAATGCTTCAAAAAAGGAATGAGGGCATTATTTTCATATGCAATTATTTTTCATTAAAAATAGGTTGATAATATTGGAAATGGAGCAACATGTTAGCTAACCCAATAAATCCAATTCATAGCAGTAGAGTATTGAAAGAAATATAATTTTCTTAAACAATTTATTTATAAAATTATTATAGTTCACAACATATTTTAAATACAACACACGACAGCTAATTAAGCTTCATTCTTTGGCTTAAATATTAGCTTCATTATATATTTTTATATTATATCAATTGACATATTTTTAAATAGTTTTTAATTCAATCGTACTAGTGGTTAATAAATAAATCTACGACTATTTAAAGAAATTAACTGACTATAATCAGAAGTTACAAATCAGAACTAAACATGTAAAAATCAACAAACAATATTAAATTCTTCAAGAAGTAATGGTTCTTCTTGAATATCCTGAAACTCATCAAAATCAAAAGTTTCCATGGATTCAAGCATATATTCTTCATGTTCAGAGTCACTTTCGTGTTTTGTTTCGTGGTTTGCTGAGGTAGTCGATGATTGAATTGTAGAAGAAGATGATTGATGACTCTGTGTTTGTGTGTTTTTTGAGGAATTAGGAGTTTTATTCATGAGCTTCCTATTATGAGTCTCATTTCATAGTTTTCCAGCTCTGTCATACATTTATGACGTCTGGGCGTTTTTTTTCATCACCACATATTAAGAACTTAACACAACATAGTCACCCTTAACGTAGTCTTTAGCTTGTTGGGATCCACTCAACTTCAACACTTTAATTTTAACAAGACGAAGTCCTTTTTTCGGTACACTATTGATAATCAAAGAATGTGCCGCTCCATGGTGCTTATTCAAAGTTCCTGACGCGACGCTCCTTCTTTTACATGACGTTGTACGACGTCGCTGACTCGTATGAAGTGGTTTCGACTGATTCTGCATTTTGTAAAAAAAAATGTGTTGAAATGAAACTCGACTCGTACAACTCAACGTCGTGGTACCGCTACTGTTTTTCGGAATGTTATTGACCGCTTCCTCCGACTGAAGAATGTGGAACAGACCCTTTTTTATTCACTCTGTAACATAATATAAAACACTGAGTACCTCTGTCTACTCTGTAGTGTAGTACATTATAAGGTCCAACTAATGTATGTACAGTTGACAGCACATCAAGCGTAACAGTTTGACCTTGAGACCTCCCTTATTCCGTTTGTCATAGAGGCGGCTTTCGTAGTACAACTGTTACACTTGATGAGCTGTCGTCCGTACCTACATATTGCAAATTATATTTTATTACTATTTAATCTGTTGAGCGGCGGCACCTGTGGAGGTCTATAAAAAATGAATAATCTATTGTGTCTGGAATTTGATACTTGACGGGTTAAATTTTTCTCAACATTATATTAAGTACCTTTAATCTGTAACGAAATATTTTCTTTAATTATAAAAATAGTGTTACATTGTTTTAAATTATGTACCTGCGAGACGTAGTAATCTGGTATGGTGCTGGTGAAGTGTCACGCTTGGCCGGTGCAGTTGTAAACACAGCAAGCGTAAAGACGCTTGCTGGCAGCAGTGGGCGATCTCGGCGTCTTCTTTGGTGGTGCCCCAGAAACCACTGAAAGTGCTTCGTACTCGGAGTCAGACCTGTGTTGAAATAATATTTTTAGATATCATTCGTAATGATACGCATAAACAAATAATTATTAGTTTTCATAGCACTATATTGTAGAAAATAATGACGTACTATCCACCTCTTAAAGATAAATAAATAAAAGAAATGTGATAAATGACGCACGTTTTATTTAATAATTTGGTGTTACCCACTGCAATGGTTACTGATGGGTACTGGTGAGCACTGACGGGTACTTTTTTTATTTTTTATTGATTTATTACCAAAAAACACACAGTTCATACATTATATTCCCATCTGCCAAACTGCGTAGCAGTTTGTCGGCAGTAGTTCTCGCCCTTACTATAATTACAACTAATGAAATATCCTCAAAACATTTCAGCAATGGTTACATTTCGACAATAACATACCTTAATTTTATATCACATACATGACCATGCTTATATTCATTTTATCCATATACATATACACATATACGCACGAAAACACACATACATACACATACCCATACACACGTACAGATCTAGCTTTTGTATATTAAGGCCTAAAGTTCACAAATCGATTCAATCCAAGGCTTGCCTGGACAAGATCGCTTTAGTTTTTTTTTCTATGGCTTGCACGGCTTGTGCATTAGCCACGACTGTGTTTAAAAGGTTGGGAAACGTTTAGAAGGAATTTTAGGAAGTAGACGGAATTCAGGTGCAGGTAGGATCAAAGATGCAAGCAACATTATAATTTAATATTGTTATGAGATAAAAATGAAGATAAAATATTATATATTATAACCGAATCATTCATAGATAGTAGGATATGGATAGAAGTAGGAAAAGGAATACTCAAATCTAATAAGGATAGATTATCAATGATGAGTAGAAAGCAGTGCTGTCATTCAAAGAACAAGCAAAAAATATATGATTAAGATCGCCAACTCCATGACCACACTCACAAATGTTACTATACAAAATACCAATTTTAGCAAGATGCTCAGGTGAACAAACATGGCCAACTCTCATACGGATGACACTTGTAGTAGCAGCCTTACTTAAATTAATATTTGAAAACCACGGCTTGAAAGGAATATCCGGTTGGATTAACTTATACTGTTTTGCTTTAAATTGACTACTACGTACCCAATCTTCTTTCCAAGATTCACGAAGGTCAATCTTGGGGAGAGGGACTAGGTCAAAACAAAAAATTTTGTAAGGATAGAAGTCACCAAAAGAAACTGCTTCACTCGCCAACTTATCAGCATACTCATTTCCTGATATACCTTTATGCCCTGGAAGCCAGGCAAAGTGAACACAAATACCTTTCTTATGACAAATATTTGAAAAGCCTCTGCATTCGACAATACAGCTAAATTGATATTATTTTTAAATGGAAATCTTTCTAAAGCCTGCAACGCACTCTTGCTATCAGTAAAAATCACACATTTTTTAAGCTTCATCATCATTAAAAGCCCATAACATTCCCCAGTAAAAATAGAACTTTCAGGAGGATATTTGATTTTTTGGACTATTTTGAGCTGATGATGATAAACACCAACCTCAACACAGGCCTTATCTAATCGCTTAGAAGCATCACTGTATATATGATGCCAATCATGCCAGTCTCTATCAAGAATGTAATTAAAGTTAGTATTGGCATTTAAATCAAACTTTAGATCACACAAACTAAGATTTACACGGGGGCAGATCACCAAAGATTCGAAACCAGCACAAAAATAGGCAAATGAGAGGATTTACGTATAGGAGCATGAAAAAAAAAAAATTTACGGTAATTAATTATGAGGCAAGGAATAGTTTTATTTGACCAATAAGATGATGTTTCTATTAGTCTGTTTAGTGCTTGTAATTTAGTATGCAGAGGATGATCGATAATTTGAAGTGATCGAAACAAATAGCGATCGCAAAGATATTGACGTCGATGCTTTAATGGTGTCGCGATACCGCCTGTTATGTTACTAGGTATATACTTTGACTCTCTACACTACATAGTGATAGTATTGTAACTCATAATAGGGTGTAAGGTTGCTAACTAAGCGGTATCGTGATAAAGTAAAAAATTAAGGTCTGTGTGATAATAAACATTTCATACCTATAAGATTGCTTCATTGCCCAGGGTATCCTGCTCTTGTTGTAAGTATATCTGCTTCGCTTTAGTATGTATGTGTCTTCCTTCTTTGCATTCGCTTATATTCATATACACTTCACTTTTACCACCTGTAATGATAAGTCACGATGACACCCACTATGATAGCAGGTGCCAGTAAGTGATAAGGATACTGCTAACTTCATAGCAGTATCCCCATCCCTCTAGGGTCGTTAGGTCACAATTCACAACACCATCATGATTATGGGATATCAGAAATAACTTATTTAAAGGTGTAAGTCAATATTAAGTTACACTAAATTAAGGGCCCGTCACCGTCCCCTGGTCGGGCGGAGCTGCATCCCCTGACCAGGCGAAACTGGCAAATGACCCAACACATCTCAGCTTCCTTATCGGATCGAGCTGGATGAGATTAACACAACACATCTCAGCTTCCTTATCGGATCGAGCTGGATGAGATTAACACAACACATCTCAGCTTCCTTATCGGATCGAGCTGGATGAGATTAACACAACATATCTCAGCTTCCTTATCGGATCGAGCTGGATGAGATTAACACAACATATCTCAGCTTCCTTATCGGATCGAGCTGGATGAGATTAACACAACATATCTCAGCTTCCTTATCGGATCGAGCTGGATGAGATTAACACAACATATCTCAGCTTCCTTATCGGATCGAGCTGGATGAGATTAAGGGCCCGTCACCATTCCCCTCATCAGGCGGAACTGGATCTCGTCAGGCCGAGCTTACCACCTTTCCCTACATCATACCTCGCTAGGCGGAGCCGGTGGAGAATTAGATTACTACCATAAAGTCAAGATACCATGTGTATTTAATAGAATGAGTATATTTAAATGACCATGCCTCATGCCTCATAAGATCTCAAGTAGTGTACATAGGTATTTCCACATTATAACAAGTTAAAGCAATTCACAGTAAGAATAGTCTAGCACGTGCTCGTGCGTCGTATAAGAGATCATTATTGTTAATCATCATGGGGAACAATACCATCATTACAATAAATTACTGGCTATGCTAGAATACTTAGCTTGTACACCCCCCGGCAACATCTTCAGTCTTCCATGACTGTCCAAGCCTCACATGATTGCACAAACTTACTCCGGCCGGCCACCATATTGTAAAAACCGCCGAGTTAGTCAATTTACTTACATGTATGTTTTAATGTTGACCATAGACGTATCGACCACAGATGTGTTGACATTCGCTTCATATGTTTGACATTTATTATCGATATCATTTGACATTTCAACTATTACTATTTACATTTGAGGAATTCGCGTTGAACGTCGCGACACTCCCCACAGGCAGAAAGATTTAAAATAGAGTAAGTAGACTGCGCGTCCAGGCCCTGATCTTTTCCAGGGCTTTTATGGCTGCACCTCTTCTTGTTCTTATTTCTTTATTTTCACCCTCAGTCTCGCTACTGATTGTGTCGTCTTTCTCCTTTAGACTTCTCGATTCGCTCTCTACCGACTCATTCCTAACATCCTTCCTCAGATTTCTTTCCTCCTCCATTTCAATGTCATTCAGTTTGTCTCCCTCAAGAGTGTCCATCTCTATGTCTCCTACGAGTGCAGTTTCCAACTGAATCGCAGGCTGTTCATGATGATACGTTTCATCAGAATTAAAGCAACTCTCTTCTTGTTCCTCATCAATTTCAAGAGGGTATAAATGAGATATCGATCTCGTAAATTCTTTATTGTCCACCTGGACTTTAGCAACTCTACAAAGCCCGTCGGCTCCTTTTATAAGTGTAACTATCTTTCCCACCTTCCAGCATTCTCTATTCTTAGTATCTCCTTTAATTTGTACGGTCTGTCCGACTTTAGGTTCCAATTTTGATAACACTCTAGGTTCCTTCTTTGAGTTTCGATACCTCTCCCGAAGGCCCAGTAGGTATCTATTCATAAACATTTCTTTGAATTCTTGTAGAATGATGAGCGCTCTCTTCCATCCTTTTATTATTTCTGTTTTAGTTACCGTTCCTTCTACTAAATGGTTTCTGTCTGAAGACTTTATCTCGATACATTTTCCCGTAGTAAGAAAATCGGATGGTTTTAATATGTGGTCTAATTCGGAGTCAACAGTGGTAAGCGGTCGGGTGTTTACAACAGCCTCTATCTCCTTTACCACGGTAGCCAGTTGAGAATCAGTCAACATATGTTTCTGTAATGTTCTCTTTAGACAATTCTTTACAATTCCTATCAATCTTTCATAAAATCCACCAAACCATGGTGCCAATTGGGGTATGAATTTCCATCGTATTTCCTCTTGAATGCAGTATTGGTTTGTCAGTATTTCGGATAATAATTTGAAATGAGTAGCGTTATCCGATGTAATAAGCGAAGGTACCCCTCTGCTTGATATCATTCTCCGCAAAGCTAAAAGTCCTTCATCTGCTGTAAGGTCTCTGACCACTTCGAGATGAACCGCTCTTACTGCTAAACAAGTAAATAGACAAATCCATCGCTTAGATGTTCCCTTCTCGTCGCGAACAAGTAGCGGTCCCATATAATCTATTCCCACGAAAGTAAAGGGTGAGCTATAGTTTACCCTTTCAGATGGTAGTGCTGGTGTATCTGGCAGTTTATATGGACCACCACTGTGTTTCAGACAGCTAGCACATTTCTTCAAAATCTTTTGGACTTGTCTTTTTCCTTGGGGAATCCAGTAATTTTCTCTTATTATGCTTAATGTGTGATTCGCACCTACATGGTAGTTATCCTTATGAGTTTCCATTATTATTCTATCTGTAAAATCACTCTCTTTTGGGATAATAATAGGATATCGTTTATCAAATGACCAATTAGCATTATTGAGGCGGCCTTTACACCGTATTATTCCATCTATATCTTTAAACAGTTTTAGATTGCGGCTTAGATCGGTTTCTTTTCCTTGAACTTCTAGTGGAAAGTAAGTGGCTTGCAACTTTTTTAACTCTTCACATAAACTAACTGTGGATTGAGTTCCTTTCTCGTTTGTATCTTCCTGGTTTTGAACTATTACCATCGACTCATCATGTAACTCTTGTTCTTTCTCGGGAAGACCCTCCCCAACAGACAAGAAAGAAAAACTTTTTTCACTAATTTTTTCTGTTATAAATGTAGGGCCTTTTAGCCATATCAGCTTTTCTTCTTGAGACTTATCTGGTCTAGTCGCAACGTCTGCCGGATTCAAAGCAGATGAAATGTGTTTTATAATAAGATCTTTGTTCTGTTTAATCTCTTCTATCCTTCTTGCTACAAAAGGTGGTAGTAGTTTATTTGATTTGCACCACTCGATCACTATTTGGCTATCTGTCCAGAGTATTTGACTGGTGGCTTTTCCTTGGAGTTGTTTATGTATAAATTTCATGAGTCTGCTTCCTATCAGTACTCCCAGGAGTTCTAAACGAGGTATTTTTAAGTTATCTTGGTCCTTTAACGGTACTAACCGTGACTTTCCCATTACGAAGCTTATCTCTTTTCCATTTACTATATACACAACGGCTGCATAAGCCTTTAGAGAAGCATCTGTAAAGCAATGCAATTGATAGTTTTCTTTTATAGTATCTTTGAAATAGCATCTATTAAGTGATAGTTTCGGTATTTCGTCAAGTTCTTTACGTATGTTTAACCATTGGATAAGCAAATCTTCTTTTAGAATAGTATCCCATTTGACTTTAAGTTTCCATAGTTCCTGCAGGAATAATTTGGCGGCCAAGGTTTGTGGTATAGAGTATCCGCACGGGTCGTAGACAGATGCTATAACTCTTAGTACGTCCCTCTTTGTTCTCACGTTGATTTCGTTATTAAATTTCAAACTAAGTATATCCTTCTCCAGTTCCCAATTTAATCCTAGGATTTTAACGATCACATTATTGGACGTGTCTGGTACGTATTGCATAAACTCTCTGCTGTTAGAACTCCATTCTCTAAGATTCATTGATATTTCTTTGAAGGCTTCTTTAGAATCTTCGTATAATCTTAATGCTTCGTTGCTGTTACATGCGCCGGTGATAAGATTATCAACGTATATGTCTTTTCCCATGTCTCTTATGTGTTGTTTATCGGATTTTGACAAGTGATGTTTGATTGTCGCATTGAGTATAAAAGGACTGGATATTATTCCAAAGGGGACTCTACAAAATCTCATAATGACTAAGTTTTCTTTCGTGGGTGGTTTTGTAATATCCTTTATCCAAAAGAAGCGCGTCACGTCACGATCTCTCTCATGAAGGGCAATCTGAAGAAAAGCCTTCTCTACATCTGCAGATAGGGCTACACGATGATATCTGAATCGTATTATTAGGCTTGTTAGGTCTTCTAACATTAATGGTCCACAGTACAGACATTGATTCAGACTTCTTCCTTCCTTTGACTTAGCTGATGCGTCATATACGATCCTTATCGGTTTATCCCTTTGAATAACACAATGGTGTGGTAAATAGTGTACTGGATGATCCTTGACGTCTTCGGATTGAGGTATCACTTCTACTATGCCCCATTTTATCTGTTCTCTCAAAGTTTCATCATAAGTTTGTAATGTCTTTATATCCAAGCGTTTTATTAGGCTGACCAGGCGTCCATATGCTAATCCATAGTTGGAACTTATTGATGGTGGATATTCATTCCATGGCCAACTTACTGAGTACCTGTTGTCGATAATCTTAGTGGTATTATTGAAATTATCTATTGCTTCTTCGTCTCTATTTGTTTTTGGTGAGTCGGTGATTCCAATAGATTCTAGTTCCCATAAAAATGATACATTTCCTTGATCCATCGGTGGGTCTGGTAGGTTCAGTTTTGTCTCCATCCCATTCTGAAAGTACGTCACCACAGACAACGTTTCTGTTGGACTTATTTCGGTTTTCCCAGACAGAATCCAACCAAATTCGGATTCTATTAGAAATAGGTTCTCTCCTAATTTCCTTTTCCCTGTAAGCATACATGAATAATAATAATCGTTACCAATCAATATGTCTATGTGGTCCGATAGGGATCCATCATCGGCCAAAACTTCTTCATAATTTCCATTCTTCAAAATGTCTGGGGGTACTGACACTCCTTGTGTTATCATGGGAACTACGTTAGCGTAAACTGTTTTCTTGTCTTGAGTTCTTGTTTCTAGTTCAAATTTTACTAAAGGACTCTCAAATTCTTGAGCAGCTTTCGAGCCAAATGTGAACACTGTGAGGTAGTCATCTTCTTCTGTCTGAAGATCCAGTTCTTTAGCTACTTTGCTTGTTATATATGTTCTTTGTGATCCGGAGTCGAAAAGAACCCGGTAACTTCTGGAGTCGTTTATTCCGCATTTCTTGGCTGAGACTATCGCTGTAGGCAATATTGTTAAACTACTGTTGTTTACTAAGGTTGCGATCGTTCTTTGCTTCATAGCGAATTTAATAGGACATAATGCTCTATTATGTTTTTTAATCTTTCCACAGTGTCCACATTCGATCGGTGATTTACAACCTTTAGCATTGTGTCCTTCCTTTAGACAAATGAAGCAACGGCCTCTCAATTGCAGTCTCCTATCATTTATTGTTCTATATTGGTTACATTGATCATTGAAATGGTCATTGCCACAAAAAATGCAAGTTGGCTTCATTCTCTTTCTATCGTAATTCTTTTTATATTCTACTCTTCTTTTCAGTTTATTGTCCCTTGGTTTGTAACGAAATGAACCGTGTCCCTTTACTTCGGGCCTAGTGAATTTATCTTTAAATTGTGGTCTTAGAGTATGGTTTATTTTATAGCTAGTTTTTTCAGCTCTCTGGTTGGATCTAATTTGGTTCGCAGTTAATGTTTCTACAGTGTATTCTCTTTTACTATTTATTTTACTCGCTATTCTCCCTGCTTCTTCCCTTGCTGTAATTATTGTCTCTAAATTTTTTCTAATATCTTGTGTGGAATCACTCGGTGTTTTTAGTTTGATCTCATAGATCAAGTCTTCGGGAAACTTACTAAAAATAAGATGTCGAAGATGGTTATGGTTAACGTCTTCCTTTAACGATTCTAACACCCTCAGGTGTCTTTCCAAGTCGTTTAATGTTCGTCGGCAACTACTAGTATTTTTGTCTGCGATTGGTACCTTTGTGAGGGCAGAGTAGTGTGCATCGACTAGATATGAGGTTTTCCCGTATCTTTCCTTCAAGATTGTCAGCGCAATTTGATAGTTTGCATTGTTGGTTTCTAATCCATCAATGATTCTTTGAGCTTCTCCCGTAACAGAAGCCCTTAAATATAATAGCTTATCAACGTCAGCAATATTTCTTTTGTCGATGCTCGAACTAAACTGATCCCAAAATTGACACCAGCTTAAAGTATTACCATCGAATGGTACCAAGTTCAATTTCGGTAAGCGACTACCGACACTCTCTTTGGACGATATCTGAGTCAGCGTTTCTGAGGACTTAGTGGACATTTTTATTTTTACTTCTAATTCTACCAAATTTTGTTCGGCTTTCAATTGTATCTCCGAAATTCTACAGATATCATCAGCGGAGGGTTCCATTATCAATTTGAAATAATTAGTTATATCGTCGTTCAATCTTTTAAGTAATGCTTGTAGTTTTGTACGTACTATTTCTGCGTTAAGTCTACAGTCATTATCTGTGAAAGGAAGAGTCGGTACGAGATCGGAATTTCTTTTGATTTCATTAGCTAACATGTTCAAGCGATATAATAATATTTCTTCCATTTTACTGGTTTCGGACATAATTAGCCTGTAAAGAACAAATAATTCACAATATAATCTCATATCACATAAATAATACTATTCCATTGATTCCAATAATGTAAGCTTGTGTAATCATACATAAGGTAGACAATGTCCGAATGAGATTATTAATTTAATCCCCCTCTTTTTTTCATTCTTTCAAGAACTTGTCTGTATGTTCTAAAATAAATCACTTGAATAGCTTTTACTTACCTAGAATAATTTTATTTTACTATATTTGTGGACAATCATCCCCATTTTATTTTTAACCATAATAGAAAAGAGAATGTGATGAGTTCCATGATGGCATCATTAGTAAGATTATATAACCCCCCCTTTCTCTCCCCCTTTTTTTTTGATTTAAGAATAGAGGTTGAGATTAAGGTTTGAATGTGTGTCATAGTAGATAAATAAGTTTATATTTGTAGTATCCATCAGCGAAAATAAATGATTTAAGGTAAAATTAGTTCAGTTTATCTCCATACTTCATTCATGAATTATGTATATAGTTTCTTTACTGTGGTAAACTAGCTAAATTTGCCTTTGTGAATTTATCAATAGCAGGGTGGAAAATGCAATTAAATTATCCAAGTGGGTTTATTTGTATTCTGGTGTTTCTTCATGAGCACAACTAATATCTTTGTACATCATCTCCTTCAGAAGATATAATACAATGACCATTGTTCAACGTTGTCCTTGTGATGATCATGTATCAGATACCGCAGGTAGGTAAGTAAATATTACATTGTTTAAGACATGAATAGACTCAGATGTATACTTATCGTACCCTAATTCAATTTGGTAGTTAGCTGAGAATGTTCTCTGGTAAACCAGCTAAACCATTATGGCTTATTTTACAATACACAACATAGTCTTCAATCATTATTAAAACAGTAATAATACCACCAAGGTATAATTAGACAACCAATCTGTTCTCATACAAACTGTTGTAGTAGAGACAGAATGCTTCCTTTTCACCTTTCCTAAATAAACAATACATTTTCTTAGCACATTGACAATGTCGGTCAATTTGTATGAATTATTAAACTCGCATAATTCTTCCTTTATTCGATTTTTGTTTGTGCTTAGTATAATGTTTGTCTAAGTCAGAATTATGTTTAAATACTGTTGCTGCCTTGTATTTCTTGTTAAAAAAGAGAAATATTGTCTTGTAGATTCTCCATAAAACACAGCGAAATAAAAAGTTAAAACTTACTTGCTGCCAAATTCGCCGAACCAGCTTCGCTTGTTAGCCAACTATCACCGTTTACTTTCCTCGTAAATATCGTAGAGATATACTTTCCTTTAGTTTTACTAAAGTTATCACAGCCAAAAGGATAAGAACTTTTCGTCTATAAATGTTCTCAATAAGTAGTAAAGATTAGTGATGTACCATAATAATCGTTTTATAAATCGTTATTTACTCAGATACGATATCGATATATCGACTATCGATATTTAGATTATTACACAGGTTAAGTGGTACAATTATTCGCATAAATAATAGCGTCGCCATCTCGACCTATTACTTATGCTCCCCCTTTTATCGAATATCATCTTATAAGTGCAATCATGTTTCGGCTATTTAATATTTATTCTTTAATGCCCAGATGTCAACTTAAGTTGCCTTGATAGTTAAATTCAATTGTCTATTTGATCTGGCTTTAACGGGTTAATCAACTAGAAGGGCTTAACTCCTTTTGACACAATTATAACCTGTTTCGACAGATCGTTATGGGTTAACCCTTTTTACAGAGGTAAACAAACATTAACTGTATAGGTTTTCTTAGGACAAGTCGCCAGATTTCGCCCCTTAACTTCCTCTGACAGTGTTAAACAAACATTAAGAGCTCACAGGACGTGTCACTAGACCACGTCCATTTAATATTTTATGACAGTTTTAAATCAATATCAAGCACTCACAGGACGTGTCACCTGACCACGTCGCATTAACCTTTTATGACAGTTAAATCTGGTAGTCAGCACTTGCCGATCTTAAATATTGCATGTGTCTCATAGGCACTCGACTTATACTCATTCTCGACAGTAAAATCAATAACACTCGTTTGATTCATCATAATGGTTCGTTCGAATCGCAATTAATACTCACTTATAATCGTTACGTTCGATTAGCGATTAAACAAACTTAACTACTCTGTTTTACAGAATAGCTTATTAAAATTTCATTACGATACGTACATGTATAAATGTGCCCCTTTTACGAATTAACCGTAACATTATACTCATCTTACGATACCATAAAATTAAATACCAATCATCTTTTACATACGTTCGTTCTTGTAGGTTCGTCGCCTACTTAGCCGTTTAACATCGTAATTTCTTATATCATCGAATTATTGAGTAATTTTCTTATTAGTCAACATAATCAATTGAAATCCTCATACGAAACAGAATCAAACTCCATATCCGGATCGGTACCTATCCGAATATCGAATCGAATCCCCGAATCGGATATCAATTATCGGTTTTTTTTTTTCATAAACATTCGGTTCGTCAACACTAATCTGTGGCAAATAAATGAAAGCCCCAAACATTATTTATTTCGATGGTTCGATTGGTTCGTAATATAATTTCACATTAACAAACACAAATAATTCAATACAAGTAAAATAGTCCGTAACACAAACATTAACACAATATTCGTCGTAACGCTTGTGATGTCTTTTCATCTCGTATTTTGGCAAATCATTCCAAAACCGAGAACATCTTAAAATTACAAATTGAATCAATTCATTTCAAAAATAACAAATAAATAAAAGATAGGATATTGTTATTCAAGTCAATGTATTTATGAGAGATATGATCAAAATAACCATTGAGTTTTCTTTTAAATTTATTTCTATTTGTTTTCCAATATCCATGATAATATACATGTTTTATCAATCAATTAACTTAAATAAAATTCACACAATTATCTTGTCGATGACTTCTCTCTTCATTGAAGAATACTCAGGATAGAAGACACCATTTCTCTTGAGTGTATTGAAGAGATGAAGTTCTCCATGCTTGATACAATGAAGTGTCTGATGCAGTATTGTTTCTCTTGAATTCTCCACAAAGGTATCTCAAATAATTACTAGAGTTAAGTCTAATAATTACAAAGAGATCCCAAATAGTATCATCTTCAGTCTTGTTAATTTATGTTGAAACTTCTTGAGCAGCAATAATCTTATTATCCCAGCTAGACCTTCACCATGTCGCGATACCGCCTGTTATGTTACTAGGTATATACTTTGACTCTCTACACTACATAGTGATAGTATTGTAACTCATAATAGGGTGTAAGGTTGCTAACTAAGCGGTATCGTGATAAAGTAAAAAATTAAGGTCTGTGTGATAATAAACATTTCATACCTATAAGATTGCTTCATTGCCCAGGGTATCCTGCTCTTGTTGTAAGTATATCTGCTTCGCTTTAGTATGTATGTGTCTTCCTTCTTTGCATTCGCTTATATTCATATACACTTCACTTTTACCACCTGTAATGATAAGTCACGATGACACCCACTATGATAGCAGGTGCCAGTAAGTGATAAGGATACTGCTAACTTCATAGCAGTATCCCCATCCCTCTAGGGTCGTTAGGTCACAATTCACAACACCATCATGATTATGGGATATCAGAAATAACTTATTTAAAGGTGTAAGTCAATATTAAGTTACACTAAATTAAGGGCCCGTCACCGTCCCCTGGTCGGGCGGAGCTGCATCCCCTGACCAGGCGAAACTGGCAAATGACCCAACACATCTCAGCTTCCTTATCGGATCGAGCTGGATGAGATTAACACAACACATCTCAGCTTCCTTATCGGATCGAGCTGGATGAGATTAACACAACACATCTCAGCTTCCTTATCGGATCGAGCTGGATGAGATTAACACAACATATCTCAGCTTCCTTATCGGATCGAGCTGGATGAGATTAACACAACATATCTCAGCTTCCTTATCGGATCGAGCTGGATGAGATTAACACAACATATCTCAGCTTCCTTATCGGATCGAGCTGGATGAGATTAACACAACATATCTCAGCTTCCTTATCGGATCGAGCTGGATGAGATTAAGGGCCCGTCACCATTCCCCTCATCAGGCGGAACTGGATCTCGTCAGGCCGAGCTTACCACCTTTCCCTACATCATACCTCGCTAGGCGGAGCCGGTGGAGAATTAGATTACTACCATAAAGTCAAGATACCATGTGTATTTAATAGAATGAGTATATTTAAATGACCATGCCTCATGCCTCATAAGATCTCAAGTAGTGTACATAGGTATTTCCACATTATAACAAGTTAAAGCAATTCACAGTAAGAATAGTCTAGCACGTGCTCGTGCGTCGTATAAGAGATCATTATTGTTAATCATCATGGGGAACAATACCATCATTACAATAAATTACTGGCTATGCTAGAATACTTAGCTTGTACACCCCCCGGCAACATCTTCAGTCTTCCATGACTGTCCAAGCCTCACATGATTGCACAAACTTACTCCGGCCGGCCACCATATTGTAAAAACCGCCGAGTTAGTCAATTTACTTACATGTATGTTTTAATGTTGACCATAGACGTATCGACCACAGATGTGTTGACATTCGCTTCATATGTTTGACATTTATTATCGATATCATTTGACATTTCAACTATTACTATTTACATTTGAGGAATTCGCGTTGAACGTCGCGACAAATGGAGATTCTACACACTCAACTTGTAGATCATTAATTGGGCTAGTTTTCATGGCGCCACATATAATACGTAGAGCTTTACTCTGAATACCCTCTAGTTTATTTAACCCTAGGGTACTACATGGCTCTAAAAAGAAAGTACCATAGTCAAGAATACTCCTTACAAGCGCATTATAAAGAAGTTTTAAAGAAAGGGGATGAGCCCCCCACCATACTCCAGAGAGACATCGAAGAATATTAAGAGTACGTTCGCATTCATCAGAAACATGATAAAAGTGAGGAAGGCCTGTCAACTTACAGTCTAAGATAATACCTAAGAATTTTACTTCTTTAGCAACCGGTATAGATACATTTTTGTAATAAACGGAAACAGGGGGAGGAAGACGCATTCTTGAAAACAAAACCACAGAGCTTTTAGGCACTGACAAACTTAGTCCATTTTTGTCGAACCAGTTTTTGAGGAGTTTCAGTGAAGAGGTCAAGGAAATGGATAAATTTTCAATGGACCTCCCGGAAGTATAAAATAACAAATCATCCGCATACTGAAGCACATTAATATTATTACTGACAATTACAGATACATCTAAATCATGGGTATAAATATTGTAAAGTAATGGACTTAAGACTGACCATTGTGGGAGGCCTCTCCACACCAGCCTTGTTTTTACAAGAGAATCTTCAAGAAATAAAGAAATAGACCTACCAGTTAAAAGATTAATAGTAAAATCAAGCAATATATGAGGAACCTGTAATTTTTGTAACTTATCGCTAAGTATTGATAACACTACATTATCGTACGCGGCAGCTATGTCTTAAAAATACTGCTAAGAGCGATTCATTACGAGAAAACGCCAAACGAATATCAGTAGAAAAAATACCGATACTGTCCATACAACTCTTTCCTTTCCTGAAACCAAATTGATTGGATGATATTACACCTTTACTTTCTACGAACCACTCTAAACGATTTTTTACTAGATGCTCGGCTATTTTGGAAAGCACAGATGAAAGAGTAATTGGTCGATAGGATGAGGCTTCGGATGGAGGTTTATTAGGCTTCAGGATCGGAATGACCTCTTGCGACTTCCATGAATTTTGCCTCTGTGTTTCACGACGACTTGCCCTTACTGGACCCAGCTCGGGCTGTCCAGGCTACACATGCCTGTAGCGATGCCGGTGCACAGTGGAACATCCATAGGTCATAAATCTTAAAAACCTGCTTTCTTGTTTTACATTTTATTCCTTGTCGTTACATTGGATAGTTGCGGTACCTTCTGAAACTATAAATAGGTCAGTAATTAGAGTGCGCCTTCATTATCTATTGTGCATTCAAAGAGAGCGCATCGCCAATCGTAAATACTGTTATCAGTGAGTCATTAAAAAGCGTGACGTCATTTGTTGTCATTGCGGGACCTGTGAGTGCTGTGTGAGTTTTTTCTGAAATGGATATCCAAGAACAGGGTATGTAATAATTAATATTTTTATTTTAATTGTATCTTAGTATATATTTTCTTTAGTATGTCATTGCTACGAGGCGACTTTTCTTGGAGTATTATATTTTAATATTCAAAGTTTGAATAAACTTTTAAATATGTTCCCACTCGCTCCGACTATGGAGGTATATTGCACCATAATCTTTAGACTTTCTTATCTTAGGAAAATTAAAACTTGGCTGCCCTTATCTGCCCTTTTGGCGATGACAAGGGTGCTACGGTTGCCAGATTATCTCGTAGCATTTGCTACGAAATTAGTTTATTTAGTCTTAGTGCTTTGTGTAGGTTTTGTGACTGAATTTTAACCGTTTTTTTTTTGTTTTAGGTAATTTATATATATGCTCGTTTTCAAGAATGCATATTCTTGAAATATGGCTAACTGTCAATACCGATAATGACTCGGAAAAGTGTCGTCAAGTCCTACAAAGTTTGTTGACTACTCTGAACGATGCTGAGAACATTGATATTCATTATTTAGAGAAAATTGTTAATAATTTATGTAAAGCTATTGCTCGATTCTGGAAAAAATGTAATAGGGATAAAACCAAGCTTTTATATAAGAATTCCGATTGGTTTAATGTTATTGAAAAAATTCAACTTGTGAAAAATAATAAGCAATGTACTCCGTCTGAAACGTCGCCGTGTCATTCACGTGGTCGTCCTCGAAAACCTTTTACGCAATGTAGTAAAAGGACTAAACGTCGGAGAGTAGCTGATTTGTCAAAGTCTGATGATTCTACTGTGAGTGCATTGCTTGATGTTTCAGACTGTTCATTCGATTCGTGTATATCTAGAGTTAGCACTGATGATGTCTTGTCACTTGTGACTGATGCTCAGTTGACAAAACATCAGTATTTATTAATTAAAAACTTTGTTAATAGTAAGATTTCTCCTAATGTATTACCATGTTACCAACAAATTACTAAAGCGAAACAGAGATGTTACCCTTCTAATATAACTGTTTCCGAGTCTTCAGCTGAAGTTGAATTACAAAGTCTTTTTGATCACACAGCTTCTCGAATCCTTGAATCTCAAAAAGAGGTCTTAGATCAGATTCCTGATGATTGTTTGTCTAATATCTCTTTACTTGGGAAATGGGGATTCGATGGCAGCACTGGACATAGTGAATACAAACAATTTTTTTCAGATTCAACTTTAGAAGATAGTAGTTTGTTTGTAACATCTTATGTACCCCTTCAAATTATTGTAAAATTAGCTGAAGATAATTGTAAAATTTTATGGAAAAATCCTCGACCCTCTTCCACTAGGTACTGCCGTCCTATTCGATTTCAATTTTTGAAAGAAAGCACAGCAGTGTCTTTGCAAGAGGAAGCTTATTTTAAGGATAAAATTGAAAGTTTGCAACCTACTTTTATTCAGATCGACAATCGTGAATTGGTCGTTTCTCATAAGTTGCAGCTCTCAATGGTAGATGGTAAAATTTGTAGTGCTTTAAGTGAAACATCTACAAGTAGATGTTATATATGTAATGCTACCCCTAAAGAGATGAATAAAATAGACGAATGTTTACAAAAACCTGTAATAGAGAGTAGATACCAATTTGGATTATCACCACTACATTCTTGGATACGTTTCTTCGAATATTTTATTCATCTTTCATATAGATTAGACATAAAAAAATGGCAAGTTAGGCTAGATAGTGATAAACAATTGTTATCAAATAAAAAACAATATGTACAGTCCCAGTTTAGGGAACGATTAGGTTTAATAGTTGACAAGCCGCGTAGTGGTGGAAGCGGGACGTCTAACGACGGAAACACGGCCAGGAAGTTTTTTTTGGAATCAGCTGTATCTGCTGAAATTACAGGTTTGAATAAGGATCTCATAGATCGTTGTTGTGTAATATTACAAACGTTATCTTCTGGACATAAAATTAATGAATGCAAGTTTAAAGACTATGCATTACAAACAGCATACAGCCTGGTCGAGGAATATCCGTGGTATAGTCTTCCTGCTTCTGTCCACAAGGTGCTCGTACATGGATCAGATATTATAAGTTATGCATTGTTATCTATAGGAGAACTTTCCGAAGAAGCTGCTGAAGCGACAAATAAGTATATCAAAATTTATAGACGAAGTCACACTCGAAAAATGTCACGTGAAGTTACCAATCAAGATTTAATACAACGACTATTATTACATTCAGATCCTTATATTACAAGTCTTCGGAAACTTCCCCCTAAAAAGAAAAATACTCTGTCACAAAGTGTAATAGAATTGTTACATGTTTAATATTGTTAGAATAAGAATAATTTATTTGTATTTTGTTAGTTGTTTTGTTTTTTTTGTATTTAATTAATTTTAATTTATTTATTTCTATTATTTTATTATAATTAAATAATGTTATCAATGTTTTGACTCTTATTTTATTTAAAATATATGTTTTACATTCCAATTTTTAAGTGTTTGTTCATGATAAATTTAGGTAAAAGTATGTTATTGTTTATATTTGTTTTTTACTGAAGTAAACGTTTTTTATTCCGTAAATACATGTACTTCTTTCATTTTAATGTTCCTAAAACACTTTTACAACTATAAGTCACTAAAATAATACAATGTATTGATAGTAACAGGACTTTAACTATTTATGACCGCCCTTGTATGGAGCGTGTCCCTCCGTGCGGTGCATGGAATAATTTATTCAGGTTATGTTCATTTTGGTCTTGGTTATCATTCGTTTTATCAATTTTAATTGTTTGCTTTTCTTTTTCCAGTTGCCAAATGATATGGAAAATTATATGGAGTATCATGTGATGGGGTCGGTATCACAAGTCCGTATGAAACCAGGATGTATGCCCAAAAAATTTATTTGCCAACCAGATAGGAATACACGAATATCTGACACAACAGAGAGACCATATATTGCTAAGAAACGAAGAATGATGGTTCTTGAAGAGTGTGAAAAGCAATTCAAAGAAAGTATAATCACAGAACAATCAAGTTCTGAAGACATTGCATCTAGTAGTTCAGGTATATATTTTATTGATAGTATTGAAAAAGTTAACTTTATTCTCAGTATAATTACATGACATTGTTGGTACACCCAAAACTACATAGGTCCTAGTAATCTCCTATTTGATAACTTTGCACTTAAATAACAAAACATTTGTTTTACAATTCAGCAGATTGTTGAAGAAATTTCCCAATTAACACCAAGAGTGTTGGATAAATCAGTTCAAGTACACTTATGCAAAACATTTAGAAGTAAAGCTAACCAAACAAAAGTTAGTTTGGTAAATCAGATGACATCACCATTGAAGCCGTCCCTACAATCTGTCTCTACTTCACCATTTAAAATCATGCATGGTGTTAATAGTAACCCCTCAAGACCAAGTATAAATGTTTTCAGTAAAATTGTTAAACAAATAGAACAATCAGATAGTGATACTTCATATACTCCCTCCGCGACTCGAAACCTCCGACTTCTCAAAATGTTTGCAACCCAATATGTGGGTCATGGCAGATAGAGGATTCAAACATGTGGAAGTGTATTTGCGAAAAATGGGTGTGCGATTAATACGGCCTCCAAGTGTTCTATCTGGGGCTAAATTAACTAAAGCTGAGGCCAAAGAAACCAAACAGATAGCCAGCTTTCGAATTCATGTTGAGCGGGTGATAAGACGGTTACGTGAGTTCAACATGTTAAAACCACATGCCTGTCTTAACTTAAGTTTGGTTAAAGTTCTTGATGATATAATTACTATAGCTTGTGGTTTAAATAATATACAAGATTCACTAATTAAATAAAACACACATGAAATTTTTGCATTTTTATTTTATATACTTTTATATAACAAGGGATACACATGGGATTTCCAAAATGTAATAATACTTTCAAGAAAGCCTGACATATATAGGTTATCAAAGGTTATGCATATAATTTCTACATTTTTAGTAGTGGAGAATTTGGGTCTGCAACACAAAAGTAACATTTTTTTAGTCCACTTAGGTACATTTGCATTTGTATCTGAGCAAAACATTTCTTGCTGGGTATCCCATTTTTTATATAATTGAGATAAGTTTTTTTGCTAATAGGACATTTTATCTCCCCAATGCTATCTTGACATATTCCATCTGGGGAACCTGCTAACATTGGATATTTTTTTGATATTAAGAGCCCACTATTCTTGATTTTTTTCCCTAGTTTCTTGCTTACTATTTCTCGCACTTCATTTTCTAAATATCTACCCCGTTTCATTGCAGGTGTGTCTGGTATTTCCCCCCCCATGATAGTAGAAATCAGAGTCCCATCATCGGTCTGGCACCGACTCACTTCATAAGCTTTAGAAGCTGTTACCCTGCCATACCTCAGTTCAAACCATAGGTTATTTTTGAACTGATCCCTAGTTTCATTTTCAATTTTGTTTACAAGCATATCTGTCAAATTAATTTTACTTAAAAATAAGTCGCAGCACTCTTCTTTATATGTGAGCACAAGTTGGTGCATTGAGACACTAAGTATTTCATCACAATTATAATCATGTTGATACTTTAGTAGCTCGCAGTTGACAAGTTTTCTTTTTTTTCCTTCTTCTAAAAATTTTTCTAGATCTGTGGAGTTAGAAGACAATCTAGGGCTTCCTTTAGATAATTCTTTTGCAGATATAAATTTCAAGGTAGTGCCGACTCTTAATAGTTTTGATTTCTGCCAGTAACACTGAACTTCAGTGCATGAAGGTTCTTCGCTTCGTCTATGGACCCACATAAGCAGTGCTATGGCATGCTTACATCCGCCCTGGGCAGCAACACAATCATGGCATTCAATTGATGTTACTTTTTCTTCATCTTCATCAACCATCAATGTCACAGCATATAGTTTTCCATGGACTTTATGCTCTGGGCAAATCTTGCACTTTACTGTACAAAAGTTTCCTTCCCGTTTTACTTGCACATAACTGATTGCATCTTTTATTTCAGATCTTCAAGACCATCATATGGGGATATGATGGTCTTGAAGATCTGAAATAAAAGATACTAATTAGAACAAATACATACACAATATCAAATCAAAAATTATGATTTTTCAAAGTAGGCTACAATTTTAGCATAAGGTATTTGAAAGTCAACAATGTTGTCCAGTATGTTTGTTAATCTAACTCTAAAACTAGAGAAATACTAGTAAGTGATTAGTAGTTACAGAATTTACTCGTTTTGTCGGTTAGTACTCTGTTTGGTAGACTTTTCTGATAGATCTGCAAGGGGGTTAACCTCAAAAATAAACAATGTCAAATATAATGTAAAAATAACCTATGAAAGTAAATTAAACTCCTACCAGTTTATAACGAGTTGTATTTGTATCTAGAACTAAGGATAAATACAAAATTTACTTACAATGAGGTTTTCACGTTTCTAAACTCAGACGAGCAAAACTCTTTATTTGTTGCGAGGAAATCGCCCAACATCATTAGATCAATCCTAGGCAAATTTGAGCTATTTGCCTTAACAAAGCCTGGTTCCATTATTATAGATTATTTGTGTTGTCGGTAGAGTCGAGTAGAGTGGATAAATCACACTTGAGACTAATAAAAAATCAATTTAAATGCGCTAGCGGTAATATTCACAAACAAAACACAAGAGAACTATATATGAGATGTTTACCTTACCAATGCGTGACGTCATGCGCTGTCATTGGTGTTTCAGTCAAAATGGCCGATTGCAGTATTTTATTCTTTTATTTTATTGAAAATCTTATTAATCACAGAATTTTAAATAAAACTAAATCAGCATTTTAAATCCTTTTCTTATGTATTTTCCCCTAAAATCATTAAATCGATTGTGGGACTCAATTCACTTGTGAAATGTTTAAACAATTTGCTAATAATTATAAATTCAATCATACTATGTCCAGTCCTAAGCATTCAAATGGTCAAATTGAGAGTGGTGTAAAGATATTTAAGAGTATATAAAAAAAATGACGAGTAAAAAAAAAGAGGATAAATCAGATTCATTCTTAGGTTTATTAAATTATCGTAACAAAAACCTCATATGCCATCTCCAGCACAATTATTATTTTCTAGAACACTAAATTCTTTGCTACCAATTTCTAAACTCCAACTCAAATCAAAAGTTTATAAATATCAAGAATATTCTTAATTTTTGATTTTAACATTATTATAAAAAATTGAAAAATTACTTAGTAATTAAAATATATCTAAACTAGAAAAATTTCACGTCCTGAGGCAGGACCTTTCGCAATCCGGGCGACTGCTCAGTTGGTTAGAGCAGTCGCCAACTTGGCATATTAGCAAAATCATTTTTAACAATTTAATATTAATCACAAACAGGTTTCTAATTTCTTATTTTTAATTTAATTTACGGCTTATATAGGTTTACGAAAATAGAATATTTACGGCGAATATAGGTTTGTGATAATAGGATCTTGTGTAGAATCATCATTAGTAAAATTATATTAATTATCATTATGTTGCGATGAACTGCCTGCAGTATTGACATTGGCACTAGCAGACGTTGGAAGCGTGTGGTAGCTATTTAATAGTTGTGACACACAACTTTTAGTACTTGTATGAGCAGGTGTTGTATCGTATCTTGATATCCAGACTGATATCCATGTGACTGGTGTATACAAACGTTTGTGTCATATTGTTATATTAGCAAAGAAAATTTATCATTTCAGCTTTCGCATCGAGTTTATATTCTTCCTGGAATTAAAATGTGGAAAAAGCGAAAGTAAAAAATGGTGATCTGGATGTTGAATGGTGGGCGTGAATTTGTTCAGTTTCTCAGTTAGTGTTTCGTAAAATTTGTTTTTTGAATCATCAACGCCATCATTTGTTTTAAGCTTCTTTGATTTAGGAATAGCAATAGATTCCAAACAGCTTTCTGAATGGTTTTCCTCAGTTACTGTAGGTCGACTTGGCGTTCTGATTTCGGTCAAAGGTTGTAAAAATGACAATAGCTTATAGTAAAGATATTGTTTTCTGGGTTTAGCCCCGGACCTACTGGGACAGTTTTTTTCCTTTACTCGTTCCCGTTCCGTATTATAAGAATCTTTTAAACTATTCCAATTTTTCTGGAGTTTAATAGCTGAAAAAAAGATATAGAAGTGAGTTATTTTTTTAAAATTATGCGAGCGGTGTTTGTACCTTTGCGTATCTAGCATGGATTTCATAAGAGTCAAAATAGCGGGTGTATCTTCTGGAATCCAAACAAATAATATATCAAAAATTGTACTATTTTTTCGGTAAAAAGATGTATGATCACTTAATACGAATTAAGAATCAATTTTTTTTTTCTTTGTAAAATCGTAACTTTACTGATATTTATTTATTTTTACTGTAGTAGAAGCAGGCGTGTGCGCAGCGCTGCGTGCGAGTTCTGGGGGACAATTCTTCAAATGAAAGAGATCTATTATGAAAATCAGGATAATTTAATAATTAAATTACATTTTTAAGAAGATATTTTTTTGATGATTCGTGATCAGTATAAGGTAACATAATACCCTCTGAAAATTCTGCTCGGGTTGAAATCGGCCTGTATATTATTAATCACAAAAAAATACCTAAATAGTAGGTACTATTTAGGTATTTAGTAAAACCCAAAGGTATGTAGTATAAATTAGGTACACTTTTAATATACCGTTTGTCTGTGTTCCATATGGTACACCAGCCATTTTTACGTCAAAATACCGAGGGTATATTCTTTTTGACATTACTTTTCTCTGAGAGTTTAGTTATTTGATATCACCCTGGCTGAGCGTGGCGTGTTTTACCTCCGTTCGATCGAGAATCTTGAATATCCTGAAACTCATCAAAATCAAAAGTTTCCATGGATTCAAGCATATATTCTTCATGTTCAGAGTCACTTTCGTGTTTTGTTTCGTGGTTTGCTAAGGTAGTCGATGATTGAATTGTAGAAGAAGATGATTGATGACTCTGTGTTTGTGTGTTTTTTGAGGAATTAGGAGTTTTATTCATGAGCTTCCAATTTTGAGCCTCATTTCATAGTTTTCCAGCTCTGTCATACATTTATGACATCTGGGGGTTTTTTTTCATCACCACATATTGAGAACTTAACACAACATAGTCACCCTTAACGTAGTCTTTAGCTTGTTGGGATCCACTCAACTTTTAACAAGACGAAGTCCTTTTTTCGGTACACTATTGATAATCAAAGAATGTGCCGCTCCATGGTGCTTATTCAAAGTTCCTGACGCGACGCTCCTTCTTTTACATGACGTTGTACGACGTCGCTGACTCGTATAAAGTGGTTTCGACTAATTCTGCATTTTGTAAAAAAAAATGTGTTGAAATGAAACTCGACTCGTACAACTCAACGTCGTGGTACCGCTACTGTTTTTGGGAATGTTATTGACCGCTTTCTCCGACTGAAGAATGTGGAACAGACCCTTTTTTATTCACTCTGTAACATAATATAAAACACATGTATGTACAGTTGACAGCACATCAAGCGTAACAGTTTGACCTTGAGACCTCGCCATTATTCCGTTTGTCATAGAGGCGGCTTTCGTAGTACAACTGTTACACTTGATGAGCTGTCGTCCGTACCTACATATTGCAAATTATATTTTATTACTATTTAATCTGTTGAGCGGCGGCACCTGTGGAGGTCTATAACAAATGAATAATCTATTGTGTCTGGAATTTGATACTTGACGGGTTAAATTTTACTCAACATTATATTAAGTACCTTTAATCTGTAACGAAATATTTTCTTTAATTATAAAAATAGTGTTACATTGTTTTAAATTATGTACCTGCGAGACGTAGTAATCTGGTATGGTGCTGGTGAAGTGTCACGCTTGGCCGGTGCAGTTGTAAACACAGCAAGCGTAAAGACGCTTGCTGGCAGCAGTGGGCGATCTCGGCGTCTTCTTTGGTGGTGCCCCAGAAACCACTGAAAGTGCTTCGTACTCGGAGTCAGACCTGTGTTGAAATAATATTTTTAGATATCATTCGTAATGATACACATAAACAAATAATTATTAGTTTTCATAGCACTATATTGTAGTACTATCCACCTCTTAAAGATAAATAAATAAAAGAAATGTGATAAATGACGCACATTTTATTTAATAATTTGGTGTTACCCACTGCGATGGTTACTGATGGGTACTGGTGAGCACTGACGGGTACTTTTTTTTATTTTTTATTTATTTATTACCAAAAAACACACAGTTCATACATTATATTCCCATCTGCCAAACTGCGTAGCAGTTTGTCGGCAGTAGTTCTCGCCCTTACTATAATTACAACTAATGAAATATCCTCAAAACATTTCAGCAATGGTTACATTTCGACAATAACATACCTTAATTTTATATCACATACATGACCATGCTTATATTCATTTTATCCATATACATTGGATAAAATGAAAACATATACGCACGAAAACACACATACATACACATACCCATACACACGTACAGATCTAGCTTGAGTATATTAAGGCCTGAAGTTCACAAATCGATTCAATCCAAGGCTTGCCTGGACAAGATCGCTTTAGTTTTTTTTTTCTATGGCTTGCACAACTTGTGCAGTAGCCACGACGGTGTTTAAAAGGTTGGGAAACGTTTAGAAGGAATTTTAGGAAGTAGACGGAATTCAGGTGCAGGTAGGATCAAAGATGCAAGCAACATTATAATTTAATATTGTTATGAGATAAAAATGAAGATAAAATATTATATATAACCGAATCATTCATAGATAGTAGGATATGGATAGAAGTAGGAAAAGGAATACGATAGATTATCAATGATGAGTAGAAAGCAGTGCTGTCATTCAAAGAACAAGCAAAAAATATATGATTAAGATCGCCAACTCCATGACCACACTCACAAATGCTACTATCCAAAATACCAATTTTAGCAAGATGCTCAGGTGAACAAACATGGCCAACTCTCATACGGATGACACTTGTAGTAGCAGCCTTACTTAAATTAATCTTTGAAAACCACGGCTTGAACGGAATATCCGGTTGGATTAACTTATACTGTTTTCTTAATTTTTGATTTTAACATTATTATAAATGTTTGAAAAATTACTTAGTAATTAAAATGTAATAAAACTAGAAAAATTTCACGTCCTGAGGCAGGAATCGAACCCGCGACCTTTCGCACAAAAAAGCGAAAGGTCGCGGGTTCGATTCCTGCCTCAGGACGTGAAAATTTTTCTAGTTTTATTACATTTTTATACTGTTTTGCTTTAAATTGACTACTACATACCCAATCTTCTTTCCAAGATTCACGAAGGTCAATCTTGGGGAGAGTGACTAGGTCAAAACAATAAATTTTGTAAGGATACAAGTCACCACAAGAAACTGTTTCACTCGCCAACTTATCAGCATACTCATTTCCTGATATACCTTTATGCCCTGGAAGCCAGGCAAAGTGAACACAAATACCTTTCTTATGACAAATATTTAATAAGCCTCTGCATTCGACAATTACAGCTAAATTGATATTATTTTTAAATGGAAATCTTTCTAAAGCCTGCAACGCACTCTTGCTATCAGTAAAAATCACACATTTTTTAAGCTTCATCAGTAAAATATATTCAAGAGATTTCAAAAGCCCATAACATTCCCCAGTAAAAATAGAACTTTCAGGAGGAAGTTTGATTTTTTGGACTATTTTGGGCTGATGATGATAAACACGAACCCCAACACAGGCCTTATCTAATCGCTTAGAAGCATCACTGTATATATGATGCCAATCATGCCAGTCTCTATCAAGAATGTAATTAAAGTTAGTATTGGCATTTAAATCAAACTTTAGATCACACAAACTAAGATTTACACGGGGGCAGATCACCAAAGATTCGAAATCAGCACAAATAATAGGCGAATGAGAGGATTTATGTATAGGAGCCTGAAAAGAAATAAATTTACGGTAACTAATTATGAGGCAAGGAATAGTTTTATTTGACCAATAAGAAGATGTTTCTATTAGTCTGTTTAGTGATTGTAATTTAGTATGCAGAGGATGATCTATAATTTGAAGTGATCAAAACAAATAGCGATCGCAAAGATATTGACGTCGATGCTTTAATGGAGATTCTACACACTCAACTTGTAGAGCATTAATTGGGCTAGTTTTCATGGCGCCACATATAATACGTATAGCTTTACTCTGAATACCCTCTAGTTTATTTACCCTAGGGTACTACATGGCTCTAAAAAGAAAGTACCATAGTCAAGAATACTCCTTACAAGCGCATTATAAAGAAGTTTTAAAGAAAGGGGATGAGCCCCCACCATACTCCAGAGAGACATCGAAGAATATTAAGAGTACGTTCGCATTTATCAGAAACATGATAAAAGTGAGGAAGGCCTGTCAACTTACAGTCTAAGATAATACCTAAGAATTTTACTTCTTTAGCAACCGGTCTAAATACATTATTGTAATAAACGGAAACAGGAAGAGGAAGACGCATTCTTGAAAACAAAACCACAGAGCTTTTAGGCACTGACAAATCATCCGCATACTGAAGCACATTAATATTATTACTGACAATTACAGATACATCTAAATCATGGGTATAAATATTGTAAAGTAATGGACTTAAGACTGACCCTTGTGGGAGGCCTTTCCACACCAGCTTTGTTTTTACAAGAGAATCTTCAAGAAATAAAGAAATAGACCTACCAGTTAAAAGATTAATAGTAAAATTAAGCAATATACGAGGAACCTGTAATTTTTGTAACTTATCGCTAAGTATTGATAACACTACATTATCGTACGCGACAGCTATGTCTAAAAATACTGCTAAGAGCGATTCATTACGAGAAAACGCCAAACGAATATCAGTAGAAAAAATACCGATACTGTCCATACAACTCTTTCCTTTCCTGAAACCGAATTGATTGGATGATATTACACCTTTACTTTCTACGAACCACTCTAAATGATTTTTTACTAGATGCTCGGCTATTTTGGAAAGCACAGATGAAAGAGCATATGGTCGATAGGATGAGGCTTCGGATGGAGGTTTATTAGGCTTCAGGATCGGAATGACCTCTTGCGACTTCCATGAATTGCCCTTGCTGGACCCAGCTCGGGCTGTCCAGGCTACACATGCCTGTAGCGATGCAACTTCGGTTTCGATTGTGAATGTTGAAGAGAAGGATTTAAAAGGGGCCATAAGACGTCTCAAGCCACGGTCATCAGGTGGACCTGATGGTATCCCAGTATTTCTGGCTAAGGATTGCATATTGGCTTTAGCCGCGCCACTCTTACATCTTTTTAATCTGTCTCTGGTTCAATTCAGATATCCTGAAAGATGGAAATTGTCTAGGGTCACTCCCATCCCGAAAGGAGATGGGGGAGCGGACGTTTCGTCTTTTAGGCCGATTGCAGCCTTGTCAGTTTTTGCTAAGATCTTTGAGACAGTCCTAAATGAACGCATTATAGGCCAAATAAGTCATTTGTTGCACGATAGTCAGCATGGGTTTCGGCATGCCCGTTCCACGACTACAAATTGGATATAGTCCACATGTGCGACCAGCACATGTGGACTATATCCACTCTCAAATGGATGATGGTAGACAAGTAGACGGAGCCTACTTTGATTTTCAAAAGGCTTTCGATCTGGTTGATAACGACAAACTATTGGAGAAATTAGCAATAATTGGTTTCACTCCAAAACTACTAATTTTTTTTTCATGTTACTTGAATAATCGTTGTCAATATGTGCGTTTGAATGGATATGACTCCTATGAATACTTTACTAGGTCAGGGGTAAGTCAGGGTAGCACGCTGGGACCGACACTTTTCGTTATATTTATCAACGATCTTCCGGGAATGGTGTCTGTCTCGAAATGCCTTTTATTTGCTGATGACCTAAAGTTGAGTCTAGGTATTAAAACTGAAGCGGATTCGATTTTGTTGCAAGAGATATTGATGCTGTAACTCAATGGAGCCAAGACAATAATCTCGCTTTCAATAACCTTAAGTGTAAGGTAATTACTTTTTCACGCAAATTACGGCCGGCGAACTTTAATTACAATTTAAATGAAGCTCCAATGGAAAGAGTTTATAGTGACATTAAAGATTTAGGTTTAATATTAGATTGTAAACTTGATTACCATAGGCACATAATAAGTATTTGTAAGTCGACAAAAAAGATGTTAGGCTTTGTAATAAGAACAGCATCACAGTTTGACAGTACAGCAGTAACGAAAGTACAGTATGGTGCATACGTTCGCAGTAAGCTCGAATACGGAGCAGTTGTGTGGAATCCCTATGAGGAAAAGTATAAAATCATGGTTGAAAAAATTCAACGTAAATTTGCTAGGTGGCTGTATAAAAAAACATATGGTTACTATCCATTTCTATTACCATCTTTATTCGTTTCTGGTATGGTCGACATGGAAACTCTGGAGTTTAGAAGAAGAATGCTGATGATAATACATTATCTTTCGATAGTGCACTATAAAATCGACAGTCCCCAGATACTAGAAAGATTCCATATTTTGGTTCCTACTAACATCACTTGGGAAGAGTCGGGGCAGGTGGCGCCGCGCCGCCGTCCACGCCTCTTGGAGCGCGATCCGTACGCGCCCAGGGCGCGTACGGATTCCGGAGTCCGGAGTCAGTATCCGCAGTGGTCTTAAAAGGTCCCGTTACTGTTAAATCCATGTCGTGCTCTAATATATTTTGAATAACTGTGGTGGCGTAACCATTACTGCAATGAACAAGAGCATCTGGCATTCTGACTCCCAGACAGAATTCCTTAAAGTCCAAAATTGCTTGTCCAGAATAAATGTCGGTTGGTAACCTAACTCTTGTTTCCGATCGAGCTGGTAATTTAATTAAATAATTAGGTGGGTTATGAACGATTGGTATCTCGGTAGTTTTAGTGATTAGAATTTTGTGTTTGAGGTCAATTATAGCTTCTAATTCTTTCAATAGGTCATTACCAATTAAACCGTCATATTTCGAATCTACGTCATAAACGTAAAACTTATGGAAAGATGCACTTTTGAATGTCGGCATTAACGGTATATGAATTACTTTATTGTGTATAGAGCTTGCATGCGTACTAACAACTTCAAAATATTCATGGTATATAAAAGATAAAAAATAATTATGGGCTTTTTTTGTACTAATAAAGGATCGCGTACTTCCGGTATCGATCATAAATTTAGCATCAATTTCTGGTAAGTAAATATAAGGTAATTTTAATTTAACATCACAATTTAGTTCTATTATTTCTCTATCTCCGTAGAGGCTTCCATCTAAAAATTTACATTCTTATCTCTCGACGAAGAATATTTATCGGTTAGTGCTTGCTTACAATTATCTGACTGTGTTAAAGAGGCATTAGGTGGTTGATTGTAAGTATAATCCAAATAAATAGAAGGGTCTTCCAAATAACTATTGTCGTAATAATTATTCGGATACTCTTCCTCATAATAGGACTCTACGTAGTATGATTGTTCATCTTCGTTATAGAGATCGGTCTCATTTACGTGAAAACCTGATTTTACAGGAGATGCGGTGCGCATAGACACGTCTGCGTTAAATGTAGGCCTATGAGATAAGTTTTGTTGTTGCCCAAACTGTTGCGGACGCATAGGAGGCATGAGCTGTAAGCCTGGTGGCCTATAACCAAATTGCGGTAGACGATAACCTACTTGCTGTTAAGGCCTATAACTGTACTGCGGGTTATTTTGAGGACGATAATGATGTTGCTGCGACTGACTATTATAAGGCGTCACTTGTTTAAATTGGTTGTTAGGTGGAATACCGAACCTAAACCTATTCTGAATATTAGGTACCCCGTTATTGAATTTAAAGGGTACTGAGGTAAACTGCGGTTTGCTACTAGTCGATTGACTTACTTTATTTCTTAAATTTAATTATATAAATTATTTCTTAAACAGTATAACTGTTCGAAGAAATTAACTTCTTCTAGTGCAATGCTAAGCGCAGACTCAAGCGATTCGGGAGCTTTGAGCCTAACTATTCGAACCATAATTTCAGGTAAATTGTAAAGAAAAACGTTCAAAGATAATTTATTGTATATTAATATTTTATTCGCTCGCATATTTGCATCGCTAATTAAATTCACCTTTGAAATCAAACTGGCCCTAACCGATTGGATTCTATTACAGAAATCTAAATAAGTTTCATTAGATTTTATTTTTAAACTTTCTAGTTCGATAGCAATGCATTCCTCGCTACGAGGGTCACCGAAATGTTGTACTAATAATTCCTTGAATTCGTTCCACGTCTGAATGTCGCCTCGCTCACTGATAAGAGCCGCTGCTATGTCTACCAGCCGGCTAGTAATCACTTGCAGGATATAAACATCTTGCGCTTCATTGCCTCTAAATTTGGCAATGATATATTCACATTTACGTATAAACAAATTTAATAGTCGCTTATCACCATTGTAAAGAGGAATAATTTTAATTAAATCGCCCGGAATTACATTGATCTCCGCCATTATCACAAAATAATAAAATTAATTAAAACTAAAGAGTATTAACATGCACAAGTAAAATAGGCTATATAACACTGAATTTATTTACTGTATGTCATAGTTTTACTTCACACAAAAATATTATAATCTAGATAATCTATGCTCTTATGGATCTTATTTTATCATTTAATTCTTTTAAAATATATTATATTGTGCTATATAGTTATTAACAATTAAAACACATTTTAATAGTCATATGTAATTAACAAATAATTCAAATCTATACTAATAATATTACTTTACAATTATCATTCAATATTTGTCTCTATGTAGAGAAATTAAAATATATGTGAAAGCTTATTTATTTCACTATATTTTCTTTACTTTAATTATCAGATTACGTTTCACAATAGGAGAAGACTTATCCCAAATGCAACAAAAATAGTATGGATCATGAGGTAAGGAAGGTGAAAAGTTCTACTCACCAGCCAGCCAAAGCACCCATCTCGAACTCACTTTCCCGTAATTAGACTTATTTATTTTGGTTCGCAGGATTCGCACAGGACTTTCCACGCGCCGACTTTCCGTGATTCGAACGATATTGAGTCCAAATTCGCGTGAAGGACGACACAGCCACGATAGAGCGAATCCTACCGGCTGCGCCAGTCAAGTTCCGGGGAGCTACTTTGAGTTTTTTAAAAAATTAAAAAAAATGACTTTTAATTAAATTTAATTATAAAAAAAATTAATACATGGGGAGACATGAAAGCGCTGTGCTGAGCACGCAGCTTTTAGGGGTTAATCAGCACTCTATGGGGTTGGGGTTGCATAACTAGGTTGACGACTTTGAAAGGCATGATGATTATTTTTAAGTTTTTGTTGGTTACAAACTAAAGAAGGGAAAGAAATAACTAAGGGAAAGGGATCACTTCCGAAAGTAGAAGTAAGAAGATGCCAACATAGAGAAGAGGCTAAATTTGAGGCATATTGTCAAATCAGGAGCACTATCACCCTCGAGAGGAGTTGTGCGGCGAGTCGCTTCGCCATTGTTTAAAATACAAAAATTGTTACTATGAAGCATATCTACAATTCTAGTACCATAATAATTTGAACTAGAACTCCCCCAGGATTGAAGCTGAGCATTGAAATCACCCATAATCAACAAGGCCTTAGGGCGATTAACAAAAATATTATCAACCTCATTATACACAGAAGAAGAAGGATGAGGTATATACAGAGAAACAAAGCAAATATTATTTACAACAGCAGCAATTATAGAAAAATCACTGCTGTGAGCAGGAATTTGAAAATGAGAAAACAGAACAGAATGCTTGATGAGTAATGCAACACCACCATAGCCATCTGCTCTATCTTCCCTCAGACAAGAGTATCCTGAAATCTTAAAACTAAGACCAGGCCGCAGCCAAGTCTCTTGAAGTGCTACAACAAAGGGTTCATAATTATTAATTCAATAAAATAAGTCACTTTTTTTATTGATTATACTACGACAATTCCACTGTAGGGTTTTGTAACCCCCCATTATTATTCTTAGTCTCATTCAAAAAATCTGCAGCGTTGGTCGGTAAGGAAATTATATTCTGTTGAGATAGTGATGTAATTAAAGATTTAATCAGTTGTTTTATCTCTGATAATTCTGATAAAGAGGTGTCATTTTCATTATAGCCAGTGCGTACAAATTGTATGATGTTTGGCTAAAACTATTTTGAATGACATTGTTTTGATTGCTAGAAGATATTTGTGTAAAGGAAGGTAGAGGCTTAGAGGACAATACATCGGAATACAGTTTTGTAACTGGTGGATATGATTTTAAAGATTGATCTTTGCCTATTAAATTCTGGTCATTTTTTACTAATTGCAAAGTGAGAACCTGACAGCATTTAACCAAATCTTCTTCAACTGAACAGTTGTCTCCTGAATGTCCATCACCACATTTAAAACATTTTGGTGTAGACCGGCATTGAGACTTCACGTGGCCATATCTACAGCAATTAAAGCACTGTATAGTTGGGTAGATGTATAGATCTACAGGAAGTGAATTGTAACACATATAAAATCTTTTTGGTAGGACTTGACCATCAAAAGTAAGAACTACGGTTTCAATTGTAATAAATTCAGTTTTTCCATTGTCTATATTTTTCCTTTTTAACCTCCTAACTTTTAATATTTTACCACATCCTTTGGGGACAGAAATATTTTCAATAATCTCTTCATCAGTCCAAGACACTGGAACTCGTCTTACTATGCCCATACGGGTGATGTTAAAGTTTGGTAGAAAAGCTTTAAATTTATTTCTTTTTAAAATATTACTAGAAAGAAAGGCATTTGCATCACTATGTAAAGAGAAGGAAAGAGAAACACGATTGCGGCCAATTTTTTTGACACTTCCATTTACAATATTTCTAAAAGTATTTTTCTTTAGGAAATGACCAAACGACACTGGATGAATAGAACAATTTTCATTGGGGCATTGTTTGTTCCTTTTGAACATGAATGATGTAAGGAGAAACATCTGACGATTGGTATTCAGTCCGTCCAATGGGAGGACGGTCATTAATAGGTAACAATTGTGAGGTGTTAGGACCTGAAACAGAGCGCTCTGCACACTCAAAAGATGGTTGTGAATTTTCAACTATTGATTCACATTGACAATCAATATCAGTAATTGGTCCTAATAATGATGATTTATGGTGTCTCCCTTTCTTTTTGTAGCAGTGCTTGCTGCTTTTTTAGCAGATGATCGTTTCCGCTTTATAGATGTTTTACACTCAGAACCATCTGTGTCAGGCACTGAACCCTCCGTGTCCATTCCAGAATGGTTGTAAGAAATCGTAACATAGTTGGACACCTGGGGGACTGTTCCCCCAGGGTCCTCCGGCTCATTTATCAAATATATATGTATATTCAAAAACTTACGCCGTAACTGCTAGTTAAACAAAGAAACTAATAAATAAATAAAAATTAATCTAAATAAATAAAAATTACCGCCTATTTGATCCTTGCCACTAATAGAATAGAATAGAATAAAACTTTATTCAGCATCACAACATAAAAGACTTAATTCTAATACATAATAAATTAAAAATTATCATTTAGTGATTAAGCTGAAATGGTATCCACTCAGCATTTGTCGCAGCTGCTACCAACCACGACGCTAATATTTATATAAATAAAAAAATTAAATAAAAAAAAGACGACCGCCTCATTTTACGTTTCCCGCGCTTTTTCTACGATTTGATTTTCATCGCTTTAGTTATAATAATAGGGTAGTTGACAACTTTTTTTTTTTGGTGAGTACTGACGAGTATGGGTGAGAACTAATGGGTATTAGTGAGAACTTTAGTCACAACTAAGGTATAAAACCTTAGTTGTGACTAAAGTCGAAAAAAGTCCAAGTCAAAATACTTCTTTGCTTTCATGTGTGAGTACAGATGTGAAATATAATATCTTTGATACAGCATGATGCTCGTTGGGCATAGCAAATAACTAAAATATCAAAAAAACATATTTCAATCAAATAATTATTTGTAAAAAATGGAACTAATACCGTGTAACAGAAAATGTTATTTTTATTATTATTATTTATTTTTCCTATGCAAACATAATAAGCATATTATTATCTTTATTCGTGTCAAAGTATTTTGATATCAATTTGTGATTTCTATAAATTTAGATATATACTACATTATAATATCTAATTTTAATAAGTTTTGAATGTTCATGTTGATTTTTGAGTTTAAATCATACTCTGCTACACAATCTAAATATTTTATTGTCACACGAGATATTCATTTTTTCAAGACTTCTTCTTCTTCTTTATTTAATGGCCTCTCGTTATTACGAATTTTGCCAATGTCAAGTAAAATTAATGTGCAAATAACTTGCGGCAACGTTGTACGGTGATTGGGCAAGACGAATTCGTTTTCCGAAGAAAACGTGGACGCCGGCCCGATAAAACAAAATGGATGCTGTCAGATGACTGTGGATGCGTAAATTCTAGTAATCTAGCCCAAAGTAAGCATCATTAAGAGCTTGTGTTATGGATTCTAGGTAACGGCTAAATATTGATAATAATATGTATATAAATATTAGAAATATACTAAATAAACATATAAACAACCATGACTCGTGAAAAAATGCTCGTATTCATCATACAAACATTTGTCCCTACCGGGATTCGAACCCGGAACCTCTTGATCGAGCAGCCCGTATAGTAAGGGGTACAGACCACTCGACCAGCCGGTCGTCAAAAAGGTTATTTCAAGGTATTTTGCTCTTTTAGAGTTTTCAAATGATTTTATTAACTCTAAAGCACCTCTATTATCAATCTAAAGAACACAATCAACATAAGTCAAATTAGGATTTAAGTCTTAATAAAGCTTTTAATATAAATTAGATCACAGGCACTTACTGCTGCAGCCACATACTCAGCCTCAGTAGTAGAGAGCACAGACGTTATAGTGATGCTAGTAGACAGTGTAACGCAGTTTTGCTTCCTTAACAGCTATGTCACAATGTTGCTATTGTACCGGGTAACCTATCCACTCAGGCTCTTTCTGTCTAAATGGTTATATCCCCAGTCAGCATCTGAAACTGGGACTGTTTTAACCCATACAGTCCTTGCATCAATTTCAGAACATTATCCTCAACTATTTGGACTCCTTCTGGTAGTACTAGATATACTTCTTCTGCTAGTATACCATTCAAAAATGCAGAAGACATGTCCATTTGGTAAACATTATATTCTTTGTGTACAGCATGTGCCAATAGCATTCTCACAGAACTTATTCTTGCTACAGGAGCATAATTATTTTTAAATGCATCAACATTCTTGATTAAGAAACCTCTTGCCACCAGACGCGCCTTTCTTAATCCATTATCTTTTGTACGAAAAAATTCTTTCCTTCGGGTAATTTCACAGGTGTCCAAGTATTTGCCTTTTCTAATGCATTCATTTCTTTTACAATAGCTATTTTCCAGTCCTTGTCCTTTATTGCCTGGCAATAAGTTACTGGATCTTTTGTCATATGTAGTAAACATAATGCTTCATAGTTGGTGTCATATTCTTGTAGGTATTCAGGTTTATTTAATATCCTTCCACTTTTAGTTACAGTTTTCTCTACACATACTGTTTCTTTATCTTTTATTATTTCTATATCATTTTCTGTATTGATTTCTATTTTTCATTCCTATTTTTATTATTTATATTCCTAGCATATTGTTCTTAAAAAAAATCTTCGTTACTATATCTATTTTTGTTTTTTTCTTCTATTATTATATGTTTCTTATTACTATTAATTTCATTATGTTTTATATTAGTCTCATCAAATCGGATGTCGCGTATTACAAATATTTCATCAGTAACCGGATCTCAGACTTCATATCCATTTCTTGTGTATCTCAGCATTCTTACTTCAATAGCACGATTGTCAAATTTATCCCCTTTTAGTAAAGACACTGCCCGACCTTTACATCCAAAATTTTTATTTTATTTAAATCAACTTCTCTACTAAATCCTACGGCTGGAATTTTATACTTTAGTGTTGATGTAGGTGATCTATTTAATAAGTATGTTGCAGTCACTATAGCATGTCCCCATAAGTACCTGGGCAAGTTTGATTCATCTAACATTGTTCTAGCTTTGTCATAGATCGTGCGATTCATCCTTTCTGCCTTTCCATTCATCTGAGGGCTGTATGGCACAGTATACTCTAACTTTATTCCTTGATCTTTACAAAATTTCTGAAAGAATTGCCGAGGAAAACTCACGTCCATTATCACAGCGAATCCTTTTTACTTTTATTCCATTTTCTGTATTTATTTCTCTTATATATCCAAATTTTCATAATCCATTTTTTAATTGCTTCACTCTTATTCTTTAGAAGATATATCTATGTAAAATGAGTATAATCTGATTATATTCTGTATCTGTAGCCCTCTTTTGTTAGTGTTCTTGTTGCTCCTGAGATATCTGTGTGAATGAATTCGCCAATGCTATGCGACTGTTGGTAAGTAATAGCTTTAAATGGTAACCTTGTTGACTTATTTTTCATACATTCTATAGTAATAATGAAAGATATAATCCTACACCACATGAAGTAGAACAATCAGTTGGAGGGGACGTTATAATAAGAAATACAGAAACTGGACAAAGATTACGGAGGAATGTGATTCATCTTAAGCGTGTGGAAGGCAAATGGAAATCGGTGGATGAGACTAAAGAAAAGGAAGGTCAGGAAATCGAAGATAATGAAACTTCATAATGTGAAATACATTCATTTAATTATGCTATATGAAAAGTTGTTTAATGTCTAATTTATAGAAGATTATGTAATTTAATTAAGGTCTTATATACATATTAAGAGAAGTGAAAACGATGATTTGGAAGAGATACTGAATAAAATTGTTGAAAAAGGAAGGGATGTAGTGTTTGTATCTATACAATAGATATAATACATTGTCTCACGTACACTTAGTAGAGGGGGTGGCTGTCAACCGGGAATGCGCGGTTAGTCGCTGTGCGAAACAGTGCGGGTTAGACGTGCGCCTGCGCTCGGAGCTGTGTGTAGTAGTGAGCCAGTGTTATACCTATTTACATTATAGTACTTCTTTAAAGGTGAGATTGTGATCACTACACAAAGTTTTAATATTTAGGACAAATTGTGACTGAAAACCTTAGTGATGACTTAGACATTGAAAGAGAGCGCAGAGCATTGACGGTGCGAGGTAATATGTTGGCACATAGGTTTGCACGCTGTACAGCACCAGTTAAACTGACACTTTTTAATGCATATCGCCAAAATTTTTATACATGCAGCCTATGGGTTAATTTTACCAAAAGTGCCTACAATGCGCTGAGGGTGGTATATAATAACATATTCAGGGCTACGTTCAGACTTCCACGTTATTGCAGAGCGTCTGGTATGTTCGCAGATGCGAGCACCAATGACTTTTATGCTATTATGCGTAGAAGTGTAGCATCATTGGTTCGTCGGGTGTGGGGTATTCTCAACAGAGTTCTGAGTATGATAGGAGATAGGATTGACTCTGCTCTGCTTGGTCGGTTCATTAATCTACATGTTTTGGTGAGGAGGCCGATTAGGGGAGTGTGAGGGGAGTGTAGTTTGTAAGTTTTAAATAAGAATTACTAATCATAGGTTAAGAATAATTTTGTTACTAACAACTATGAGGCATGTACCTTGAAATAAATGTTTTTTTTATTTTTTTTTATTTATAGACAACCAAACCCCTACCTGAAAATCTGAATTGTCACTTATATTGTGCAGCCTTTTGCAATCCCTGCAACACCTGGAGTAATGACCCACTTTTTCGCACTTATAGCACTGCACCGCTGCCGGACAGGTACTTTTAGTATGCACCGCACCTGAGAAATGTTTCCCAGACCACCAACATTTTTTGTTGTCGTTCTTTTTTTCTATTTTATTTATTTTTATTTCCCCCTCTTCATTTATATGCCACAGCTTCTTGCTTCTGCTCTACTGCTTGAGTAGCGAACCTTATAGCATCTTCTTATGTTAGATCTGGTATAAGCTGTAGCCGTTCACTCAATTTCCTATCTTTTACCCCTACTACCAGACGGTCTCTTTCTCAATTATTAATTCGTCTCTTAAAGAGCCATAAATGCATAAATCCGCTGTTAGTTGTTTTGCTAATTGTTCGGCCTTGCTGCCTATCAAGTATAGTGTTGAGACTATCCCACTTCTGACACCACTTTGTTGGAAATATAGGGAAAGTCTGTGAAGTGAAACTTCCTTCTTCGACTGTGACGTTTATAGTAAGCAAAAGCCAACAAAATACAATCGTAAAAACCATAGAAAAATAGATGTATCAAAAACATAAATAATATTAAAAAGGTCGACTTAGCGTAGTCAACATATAGAAATAAATTGATTTTTTCTTTATCATTCTTTCCATCAGCGGTGCCACTAATGCTGAGGTAGCGATCATATCTTTTTTTTATCTGGCGGTTTGATATTTTGCATTATTGTCCGATGTCTATTTCACTCATAAACAACACCGCCGCTGTCACCATTTAGTAATAATGAAAGATATTATATTAGGAGAACACTTTATTTAGTTAACACTTAAATCAAACAACCATGGGTAATCCTTGCAGACATAACCCCCCGATTACTCCCCCAAGCGCGGGCTGTCAGTCTGACTTAAGAACTACTGATGTTCTCTTACAACACATTCATTACATTTTTCTTTACTGGTAGGTAGTAGAAACTGATATACTTAGAAAGAAAACATTAGATAACAGTTTGAAATTTTAATACCAATATTGTGGATTTAAACACGATCACGGACGATGCCTGGCAATGTGTGTCATTTAGAAGAAGAAAAATAATTTCTCTAAATAATGCAGAAACAAAAAAGTAAGTTTATTGGAAGAAGCCGCTAAAGAATATGTTCTTAAGAGTGCGCCTAAAGATAGAAAAAAATCAAATTTCACCCGCACCCCCCGCATCTTCGCGAGGCACGATTGCAGTGTGTTGTCAATCAAGCTCGTCTAGTCACCTGCCGACGTCATAACATAGTATACGCAAAATATTCACATGAAAGCAACAGTAGCTTCTTAGGAGTAAATGTTTCTAATCTATAATATTAATTTTATTGGCTCAATGCAATATTGAAGTTCAGATTTTTATTCTTACAAGGGGTCAAAATTAGACCAAATTTTCGTCAAGGCGACACATAGTTAATTTATTCAATCAACATTTTTTATTCAAATTAAAATTAATGTTAAATCGTTGTGAACCTAAGATCTAAGTCTTGTTTGATATTCTCGAATGAAATATAATGTATCCTTGTACTATTTTTTGCATACATATCAACTATCCACTGCATAAATATTTTTTGTAAATTGTGCAACATACTAAAATCATCACTAATTGCAAATCATATGCGGGTAATTTATTTTTGGGTGCTCTTGAATTAGATGTAGTTGGCACATTTAGAGAAATAAAGATATGTCACCCATAAGAAAAAGTTATAGATACGCTAGAAAATTTAATGAACAATCCAAAACAGAGGTATTTTCAATGGTACTATTTAGTTTTGAAAATAAAATCACATTTTGTTCAAAATTTAGATCACCATCAACTGTACTAAATATTGCTGCTACATCAGTTTGAACTGAATCATTGTAACATTAATAACTATGCAGATGACAGTACAGTGCATGGTAAATAGATATTACGGTTGCCCAGGGGCGGGGCGCATTGACACCGAGAAAGAGAGAATGAATATTGCCGTCGAGCTTAACAGGCAGGGTTGTTGAGTTCATCATCATCATCACCAGCCTATATACGTCCCACTGCCGTCCCGTCCCATGTCATAAAATTATCAAATGAATAAGATGTTTTTGAAAGTAGCAAACTATTTCTATGAATAAATATATCCCGTGATTTAATTTACTGTTGTATTGACGGCACCACCACTCATTTTTATACGTTTATATTATTGTGAATTGTATTTCCAATTATCCATCTTAAAATAACATTACATTTAAAAAAAGCAACAACACACAAGTAACGTCACATTTTTCAGATGACTTCAACTAAGCCAATATTCTGTTTTTAATTGCTATTAATAGCAATAAATTATTCATATTTTAATGTTTTTGGTGCGTTTAAACGCCTACTTTATTAAAACAATTACAAATAAAGAAAGCAAACGATGCTCCAGCCAGGAATCGACCCGCGTTTCTTGATATCCGGCCAGACGCGATTACCACTACGCCACCGGAGTATTAGGTATAACCTACTAATTTCTTCACCGCTTAACGATTTTATAGCAAAGTTTATCTCACCACTCATTGAATTGAATACCTCTAGTGATCCAAAAGAAATAAACTAGCATATATTATAACATCAATAATGTATTTTTGTTATTAAATATCTTATAGTGAATACCATTATTTTTACTATATATTTCATTTTAATAAGATTTTTTAATTAGGTGTAGTTGTGGTGATATTAATCCGATGCTGATCTGAAAAAACATTGTGATCATTAAATTGCAATAAAGTTTAGACTAAGGTGTTAGATTCTCCAACTGCATATTGATAACTGCCCGATAATATTGTGATTTTTGTATTATAAATACATATGAAAATTTCGACCATCGAAAAAAGTACAAATAAATGAAATACGAGTGCTGTAAGTCAATAAGTAACACAAAGCATGATTTTATTTTACTTATACTACCGCCTACTGAGATTGCAAAAACAATGCGATTTCTGCTCAATGTACATAAAAATAAGGTCGATATCAATAATTAAAAAGTGAGTAAACAAAAGACTTGAGTTTGACACCTAGCCGTCATTTGAATTTTCAGTTTTATTTTATAGCATTTTATTTAAATAATTATGTGAAATCTCAATTTACAACGTTTCATTAAATTTTTTAAGCAATAGTCTTAAAATATATGTACTAAATTATAGCTTTTAAGTTATAAACTACAAATTATTCGCGAGAATGTTGACGAGGGCGTGCGAGAACGCAGAAACATAGTCTTCCCGTCTCAATGGAGCAGCCGCGAGTGAAACAAAACAAATATCATGCGGCCTACCATGCGACTGACAGAGACCGACGATGGCGTTTAGCGCGGAAGGAAAATGGAGTATGCGCCAATATAGTTTTTTATTAATTACTTGCAAACCATAACATATATTGAAAAATCGCTAGTAGAAGCCCTCGGAAACATGGTGACTCACATATTTATCAATTTTCCCTGTGGTGAAGTAATGTGATTTGGACAATAAATTGAATCTCCTTGAAAGTCAGAGGTATCTTTGTGAATTTTTTCTATCGAGAAAATTTTATAAATTCATGTTTTTTCTCTGACACAACCCTCACAAATATAATGTAATTACCATATTTAAAATTACAGCTCATTTGGATTTGATTTAATACGATTAAAATCAAATCTACGATTAGTGATTTGCTTTATGCCCCCTCTTAAATGAAAATAATAAAAAATCCTGGTAGTCTCAGCTGACTATAAACAAAAAAAACAGCGGCATTAAAAGTCGATTCCGGTATTCAGTGAGTAAAATCAATTTTAAAAATTAGGTATTAGTAAAGTTTTTATTATTAGTATTTACTAGGTGGTAGGCCCGTATGTAGGGTCGTCTGGGTAGGTACCACCACCTTTCTTAATTCAGCCGTGAATCAGTTCGCTGTGTTTCGGATTGAAGGGAAAGGTAGCCAGTGTAATTACTGGGCATGGACGGCATTTCATCTTAGGCCTCAGGAATGCAGGTATTGCAGGTGTCTATAGGCGGCGGTAACCGATCAGGTGGGCCGTCAGCTTGTTTGTCATCTAGTAGTATAAAAAAAAACGAATATCAAAATTACATCATTTACTAATTTGAAAGTACATGTAATTGGTAAATGCACTTTGAATTGTCAGTTTAAATAAACAGTATATCCTATTGAATTTTACTTTATGAATACAGATTGTTATAATATATTTGTTTAGGAAGTTCAAGTTACCTGGTTTCATTAAAAGAATTGTCGAAATCAGTGTAAATGGGAATTGGAAATCTGCGATACATAAAGAACATAAGTAATAGCTAACGAGAGTGGACTGATTATGATGCAAACACGTATTTTACGATTTATAATATATTTTAGCAAGCAATACAGTGACAGATAGAAAAGGTAACACGTAAGTGACGTTGACAGCCAGCCCAAGCCAAAAGGCAAGGGCATTCCAAAATATAGAGTAGTATCAAAACATGGTATAAATGGTGCGATAACCAGCCAGTTTCCAACATTCCCGCCCCCAGTGGAACACTAACAACGCTCGGTGGAAACTGACTGATCCTCAGCATTGATTAAAAGCAGCTTTCGGACTGGGCGGCGCAAAACTCCCCCCTTAGTTTGAACATCAGCGACCCGCACCATTCCGTCAGCTCCTGTAAATACTTTAGTGATTCTTCCCAGAGGCCAAAGGCCGCGCGGTAGGGAAGAATCCGCAATGAGCACCACGTCACCCTCGGCGAACGTTTGTCGACTGCCGCGGGGTCCTCTTGGTCTCAGTGTTGGCAGGTACTCCCGCAGCCATCGAGACCAGAAATGGTCAGCCAAGCGCAAAGTTTGCCGCCAGTCACATCGTCGCGAAAGGTCTGCGTCTGTGAGTGAGGCTGTCCACGGAACAGTTGAAGATGTGCCAAGAATGAAGTGGAATGGCGTGATTGACTCTGGAATCTCAGGTGAGGATGGGATATAAGATAAAGGTCGCGAATTTATTATGGCCTCGGCCTCCATGAGGAGGGTAGTCAAAACTTCTTCCTTGGGTGCCCTACTCTTCAGAGTGTACCTCAGAGCGGTCTTTACTGTGCGCACGAGGCGCTCCCAGGCACCACCCATAAATGGTGACACGGGTGGAATGAATCGCCAATGGATTTTATGGTTCGTTGCAAAATCTCGAACGTCATCGCCATGTAGAGCTCGGAGTATTCTGTTAGCGCCAACAAAGTTGGTTCCATTATCTGACAGTATGACAGCTGGAGATCCTCGACGAGCTATGAAACGCCTCAGGCTCAATAGAGCGGAATCTGATGACAGCGAACCCACTACCTCCAGGTGAAGTGCTCTAGTCACGAGACATGTGTAAAGAGCGACGTATCGTTTTTCATGACGTCGGTGGACAGTTACTTCAACCGGGCCAAAATAGTCGAGGCCGACGTTAGTGAATGGCCTTTTGTGATGCTCTAGCCTCTCGAGTGGTAAGTCACCGGTCTGTGGGATATTCGGGCGGGCCTTCTGTCTTTTACACTCTAGACATGCGTTTGACACACTACGGATCGTCCCTCGTGCTCTTAGTATCCAAAACTTCTGTCTCAACTCATTCAAGACTAACTCATTAAATGAGTGAGCCATTAGACCGTGGTAGTGAAGGATCATGAGGCGGACGATGTGATGGCGGCCGTCCAAAACTATCGGGCTTTTCACACTCTCACTTATCCCTGGAGCGGACCTTATACGGGAATCCAGTCTTATAAGGCCATCTTTATCTAACGCTGGGGAAAGTACTGCGATTCTACTGGTTTTGCTCACGGTTTGCGATAACTGCAAGGACTGCCATTCTTCTTGAAGGGTGCCAACTTGAGCTCGTTGAAGAAGAAGGGTTTCTGCTCGCACGATGTCTGACGCCAAAAGCTCGTGGGGTGGCGTGGTGTCATCTGGATAAAGATTAGAATTTTGAGTAATTGGCCGAGATATACTAGAACGAAAGATGCGCGCTGCTTGAAGGACACGGGCTGTAGCCCTTAAGAGTCGAAGCCATTTACTGAACCGCGAAAAGTCAGGAACGATAGAATTTGGAAGAGGTGCATCGACAAGAAGTCGCACTAGTTCCAATGTGACATCAGACGCTGGCGTGACCTCTTTCAAGTCGGATTCTGGCTCAACGGGCCAGTTACAGCCGGGCTGTAAAAGAAAAGAGGGTCCAGAGAACCAACGATGAGATAAGCTCAACTTCAGAGCTTTGGGTTTGGTTGCGTCATCGGCGTTATTGAGGGCAGTGGGTACCCACCTCCAGTTGGAAGGATTTGTGGTTTCCAAAATTTCTCCCAAACGATGTGCTACAAACGGCTTAAAAGACCTAGCATCGCTCCTTAACCATTTTAAAACTGTGGTGGAGTCTGTCCAATAGAAAACAGCAGAAGGTTTAATACGGTGCGCATTCACAATAGTTTGCGACAGTCTTGATGCAATTAAAGCCGCCTGTAGCTCCAGCCGTGGGATGGAAACCGGCTTTAAAGGTGCAACTCTAGCTTTGCTGCCTATGAGTGCTAGTGACACCGAACCATCTTGAAAGCTGAAGCGCCAGTAGGCAACGCAAGCGTAAGCTTGTTCACCACCGTCTGCTAACAAATGTAATTGAATGTCGACTGGGTCCGATTTGCCCATGTACCAACGTGGAATTCTGATGTTGGAAGCGGTCTCCAAAAGATTAAACCAATCTTCGCACTCGGACACGTATTTCGTTGGAAGAGGTGTATCCCAATTTAAGCCCTCTCTCCATAAACGCTGCAGTATTATTCTACCTTGAATAATAATGGGCATCAACAAGCCTAGTGGGTCATAGATCTTCATGACGCATGATAATATGTAGCGTTTTGTCCATTTTACGTCCCTGTCTCGCTGAACTATACGGAAGCTAAGAAGATCTTCACGGGGGTTCCATTTCACTCCTAGAACGCCCACGTTACCATTAGGAGGTAAGCTTACGTCAGAGCCACCGTCACTTCGTAATTCATAGGGAATCAAATTAAGTGCCTCTGTAAAATTCGAGATCCACGAACGCATCTCGAAATGACATTTTTTGTGGACCGTTACTATGTCCGAGGCAGCCCTTGAAGCGTGAGTGAGGTTAAAGTGACTGCCAAGGTAGTCGTCCATGTAATGGTCATTGGTTATTGCCTGATAGGCTTCTGGGTACTGTGCTTTAAACTCTTCAGCATTCTTGTTTTTTACAGCTAACGCGATAAATGGACTAGATATGGCGCCAAAAATATTTGAGGACATACGATACTCCTTCAGGGTCCCTTGTTTGTCGCGCCATAGAAAGCGTTGCGCGTCTCTGTCCTTTGAAGCTATTTTGATTTGTGGGAACATCTCCCTGATGTCTGCGTTTAAAGCAATAGCGCCCTCTCGAAAGCGAAACAATATGTCTAATAAAGGTTGTAATAAGTCAGGCCCTTTTAAAAGCAGACTATTCAAACATGTGCCTCTTGTCTTAGCTGCTGCATCATGAACAACTCTGAGTTTGCGTTTTTGTGGGTGCATAACACCGAAAGTGGGAAGATACCATCGAAAATTAGCGTTGTGTTCGCTGCGGTGAGCGGCGCCATGGTAAGTATCAGGCATGCATTCCTCGGCATAGTCCTTTTGTATAATACCCGAAATGAAGTCTTCGTAACTGGTCTTAAACGATTCATCCTTTAGGAACTGCTTTTCAAGGAGTTTGAAGCGAGCCAACGCTTGAGGATAGGAATCGGGAATTGACTTAGGTATATCATCACGCCACGGCAAAGCGACTTCGAAGCGACCCGTGCTAAGTCTACGGGCTGACGATTCAAAGATATCGACAGCCCGTTGATCTTCGGTATTTTGCTTCGGAAGCTTCTTGCTTATACCGAGAGAGTCTATATCATAGTGTTCTTTTATCATACGCTCTAACTCTTCATATTGACGTTGCGATGATAAAGAATGATCAAAACTGGCTTCAGAGGTATGATGTATGAAGTCAATTGGTTTCGAAACAGATGAAAAACCTCCATGCAAAACCCAGCCTAAGAGCGTCCGCGAAGCGACGGGCTCATTCTTTTTGCCCACCCTTATCTCTCGGCTTAAAGATAAATTCCAATCAGCAGCGCCGATGAGGACAGTTGGAGTGACTTGGTCATAGTATGTTTCAGGAAACAAATCTGCTAAGTGTTGGAAGTCCGAGTAATTTATTTTGGCAAAATTTTGTGTACGTAGGCCTAACGGAGTAATTGCGCGAGCGTTTTCTACGAGGTAACGGTCAGTGAGGTTACGTCCTCTGATATGAAAACTGACGTAACTTACGTCAACATCCTTGGACATACCACCGACACCTTCGATGCGAAGTTGGTCTTTGCAGCTCGCTTTAGCTCCGATGCGTGCTGCCACGTCACCATCGATTAGCGTAGCAGTGCTACCTTCGTCGAGCAGGGCCGCTGTCTCGAACTGGCCCGCTGGACCCTCCAACACGACAGGCAGTACCTTTAAGAGACCACGCGTCTGTGGTCCTGTCCGCGGTGACCCTGTTACATTGACAACGGTTTCAGCGGTGTTCGTAATTAAGATGTTAGGTTTGATGTCAGGCTTCTCTAGGTTTGATGGAGCAACTATAGTTGTAGAAACGGAACAAGTGCTTGGTTGCAGTTCTGCTTCTGAGGTGCCATGGAGAAGTGAGTGGTGACGCCTTGTGCAACCATTATTACCGCACGGCTTTGCTCTACAAAAATTCCACCTATGCGGGTTCGATTTTAGGCAGCGGTAGCAAACCTTTGACTCGCGTATCCATTGCCAACGATTATCAATGCTAAGCAGTTGGAAGGCTTTGCATTTAATAATCGTGTGTGGGCCTTGCTTGCAAAAGATACACTGAGATGCCACTGTGTTGTTTTTAGCGAGTGTGGTGTGTACGGTTTCTCTTATTACCGGCCTAAAAAATGTCTGTTTATTAGTGGAAGAAACAGTAACTGCGTCGTACGTAAAATTAAACTTCAGTTGGCGATCGGCCTCAATTAATAGAAATTCCGACAAAATCTCCAACCTAGATGTACTTTGATCGTAAGGTGGAGTATAAGTGGCCGCATAATCCGTGAAACGGTTTCTGGTATGCTCACTTAATTTTGAAAGTATGCTACGAAAGAGTTCCGGTGAGTACAAACACTCATATTGTCGAAGATACTTTATCGTGGATACACAGTTGCGTAGAGTATTAGCTAAGTAATTTAAATGTTCCGTATTACTTATCTTTATGTTGCGTAGTCCAGCTATTTCACGCGCTACAAGCAGCTCGGGCCTTGCGAAGCTTTGCTCGAGTGTGCGCATGACGAGCTCTGGGTCGCTTGAGCCCCATAGATGAGACGCGACAGCTTGGTATGCTGGGCCACGAACAGCATTATTCAAACGCACCAAGTTTTCAGCTGGAGAGAAAAAGTCTTTAGTTTTGTCGTAACTAGATTTAAAGGGCATCCATTGACATATGTCTCCAGAAAAAGAAACGAGTTCGGGTCGTTTCGGCCGTTCTGAAGAAGCAATGATTGCTTTTGTGAGCTGTGGTATAAGGTCAGCACAGTTGCCGTGTCTCGGAGATTGACCTAAAATTGTGGGGTGGAATGACTTAGATGAAGTAGTTGGTAACGGAACTGTCGTCGCTAGGCGGGCGGGCCGTGGTAAAGCGTCCTGTATTGGCAGGTCCACGGGCGGCAGCGGCGGTTCGGCTACAGGTACTGATATTACCGGTGGAACCGACTGCAAAAACATGTGTTGAGTATTCAACGATGTAGTCGGTACACCATGGGGTAATGGTACGTGTACTTCTGCTAAGTGAGTGTCGTTATTCATCACCCAATTTTCTGTGAAAGGTTCGGACCTACGGGAGGTATGCCGAGATGAGCTCTTAGAATGTGCGGACTTATCTGAGGCGTCAAGAGCGGCGAGTTCTGCTTGCAGTTTCATCTGCTCGGCTTCGAGATGCAGGCGCGCGAGCTCACGCTCGCGTTCCGCTTCACGCTCAGCTTGTAGCTGTGCCAGTTCCGCGGCTTCGCGCTGCAGGCGCGCAAGCTCACGCTCGCGTTCAGCTTCACGCTCAGCTTGTAGCTGTGCCAGCTCCGCGCGACGTTGAAGGTGCTCTGCTTCAACGGCGAGTTTTCTGGCGCGTATTGTAGCCGATGAATGCGATGACTGCGAACGCTGTGAGATGCTTGAATGCATGCTAGTGCTCGATGGTCGCGCTGAAATACTTACAATGTTACCACCCGGAATCGTTCGGATATCGCGCGGAGTATCCGCGGACTGTGGGATGCGCTGTATACGATCGATTCCGGAAGGCACCGATGTATCTGCAACTGATTTGCTCTCGCTACGCGTTTGCACCATGACGTATGATTTATGGAAAAAAAATGACGTAGGTGAAAAAATGATTTTGACGAAAAACCGAATTAATGCTGGAAATGAATAATTTTGACTAACGAAGGACCAAATAATAGCTAACGAGAGTGGACTGATTATGATGCAAACACGTATTTTACGATTTATAATATATTTTAGCAAGCAATACAGTGACAGATAGAAAAGGTAACACGTAAGTGACGTTGACAGCCAGCCCAAGCCAAAAGGCAAGGGCATTCCAAAATATAGAGTAGTATCAAAACATGGTATAAATGGTGCGATAACCAGCCAGTTTCCAACAATAAGTAAGTAGTAGTTTATTTGATGGTACCATTGGATGTGCACCTCATACAATCAAAGTCAAATTACAAGTTAAGGAAAATGTCCAGCTCGTAATTACTCCTGCCAGAAGATTACTTTACAGTTTAGTGCCTAAAATAAAGCTTGAATTAGACTATTTAGTCAAGAAGGATATTATTGCGTCGCCGCGCCGGTGTAAGTCAGATAATTGTTATTATAAAAAATGGCTCTTCTAGAATTTGTCTAGCTAGATCCTAGACTAATTTTTGGTCTGTGGTTGGCCTCCTATGAAAGATAGCTAACGTAAGATTTCTAGGTAAATGATTCACGTGAAAGTTATAATAAATGATTACAATCATCACGGTGTTCAGTGTGTGTCATATGTAAAACTCATAACAAGACTGCTAAAGTTTAATACATAGTGACAGCGTCGATTTCAAGAATACACGAACTAAATTGAGTACCGCTAACGCTAACCAAAGAAAGCCAAGTATTTCAAGATAGAGCCGACCTTTTATTAAATTTGCAACAAGTAAATCAACAAATGCTCCGCCGCAACCGCAAATTGATTTTACTTTACTACAATTTTACAACGGAATGTCGACACCACCGCCATCACAATTTTCTTTCAAAGACACAGATTGGCCAGCATGGATAATCGCGACACAACAAATAGCATTACCACTAAAAACACTAGTGATATCACTTTTGTGTACCATTGAAAATAAAGCGAATGACATATTCCGATCTTTCAAATTGTCGGAGGATGATACCAAAAACTATAACATCGTCAAAAATTTATTCGATAGTTATTACGACGCAAGAAAAACCAAAACTTATGCAAGACATCGTTTTGACCAAAGAACTCAAAGACAATACGAAGCCGCAGATAATTTTACAATTAATTTGCACACCTTTGCCAAACAATATGAATATGGCACATTAGAAGACGAATTAATAAGTGACCGTATCGTAGTTGGTATGAAAGACACTGTACTGTCAAAATTAATTTAAAATCTTGATTTCGAGCCGAGTCTAGAAGTTGTAATAAACAAATCCTGGCATGCTGAAATCGTAGACGCCAACATTGCTACACTAAAGGAAAGACATCAGCACCACCTGAAATAGATTAAACAGGGCGTCCCACGGCCATGCCACACGGAGGGAAAGTATATTAAATATTGAACGTAGGATATTTTACTAAAAGAAGACATCGTTTTATTTTTAATAATAAGTAGAACTGCATTCACAAATTTTTTAAAAATCGCCTACCTCAACCGGGAATCGAACCCGCCAAATGTGATAGAAAAATTACTTGTATTTTATAATAGCGTTTGAAAGGGCTACTCATAAGCATTATTTTTTCCTAAATAACCTAGCATATTAAATGAAACTAAGATCATAACATTTTTCATTTTATTTAAAATTTTGTTCAGGGAAATTTCCTCTGACTTGGCCATGCTTCCAACAATTAACATTATCATTTCAAAGACCTACCCACTTGAGATACGAGATTTCCGTGGTGTAAGTACATGATAATAATAAAGCGATACATGAAGTGTAGTAGGTACTTGTATGCATTTCTTCATGAGCTCACAATTACCATGCAACTGGCTGATATTAGTAAAAATAAATAATTCGAAAATGGAACACGTAAATTTTCAAGCGTCTGTTCTTTTGTTTATTGTGAGTTTCATTTTCGTTTATTAGCAATTTTTGTGTTAATTTACTTACCATGGCGTACCAAAATAATTTGGATTTAATAGAAGCATACTTTTAAATCACAAAGACATTTCATTAGCTTTGCGGTGGTACCGCGAAAGATATCCCGATAGACGCACACCATCTCGATATGTGTTGAAAAGAATGGTGGATAATTTAACAAATTTAGGACGTTTTGATCATCGCTTACAGCAACCACAGCAGCAGATAATAAACGTCAGCGATGATGAACTCAACATTCTGATTTACTTTGAAGCGTACCCGAAGAGTTCAGTGAGGGAAGGTGAAGAAGAAATTGGACTTTCAAAGAGTAGAATACATCGCGTTCTGAAAAAATACAAGTTCAAAAGTTATGTTGAAGGGCGATTAGTGCAAAAATTACGGCCGGGAGATGCTGAAAGACGATTTAATTTCTGCCAACATATCGAGAGACTCATCCTTGAGCATCAAAATTTTTTGAACACCATTATTTGGTCAGACGAGTCAAATTTTAGTAACAACGGTATGTACAACCGGCGTAATAATCGCATTTGGTCCAGACAGAATCCCTTACGAATCCGCGAGACTAATGATCAAGTGCGTTTTTCTTTCAACTGTTGGTGTGGGATTGTAAGTAACCGGGTTCTCTTAATACATTTTTACGAAGGAACTCTGAACACGGAAAGATATCTAGAAATACTTGAGATTTTAAGAAATGAGATTAATAATCTTCCTGATGCAGATCGACGAAATCTCATATTCCAGCAAGATGGGGCTCCGGCTCATAACAGTAGGAGAACAGCCGAGTTTCTTAATGAATATTTTCCTTCCTGGATCGGCACTTTTGGACAAATTAGATGGCCACCGAGATCCCCAGATCTAACCCCACTTGATTTTTTTTATGGGGTTATGTAAAAGATTTAGTTTACAGGAACCGGTACAACAGTGTGCAGGAGTTACAAAATGAACTTAGACGTATTATTTCAAACATCTACCATGCAAAAATAAGTAAATCGACAGGGAGAGAAATTATCAAAAGAATGAGAATTTGTATACAACAGAACGGATCACATTTTGAGCAATTGATAAATTAATTTTTTTTTAAATAAAATGAAAAATTTTATGATCTTAGTTTCATTTAATATGCTAGGTTATTTAGGAAAAAATAATGCTTATGAGTAGCCCTTTCAAACGCTATTATAAAATACATGTAATTTTTCTATCACATTTTGCGGGTTCGATTCCCGGTTGAGGTAGGCGATTTTTAAAAAATCTGTGAATGCAGTTCTACTTATTATTAAAAATAAAACGATGTCTTCTTTTAGTAAAATATCCTACGTTCAATATTTAATATACTTTCCCTCCGTGTGGCATGGCCGTGGGACGCCCTGTATAGACAAGAGAGCGAGAATCAAACCTGCAAAACCAGAAACAAGTAATGGTAAGAAGTACAATAATACTTGTAGAAAATGTGGCAGGCATCTGAAGCACAAATTTAGTGATTGTGAAGCAGCTAACTCAACATGGATGTGGAATAAAAGGTCCTTGGACAGCAGTTTATAAGAAATCTAAAAACATCGATGAATTGGAGCCAGACCACACTATCGACATTATAGGTACAATCAGTGTTCCCAGATGTCTACTTAGGTTCTTAAACATACTCATTAATGGCAAATGCAATTGACACCGAAACATCAGAAACAGTCATCCATCTTCAAAAGGAGCTTCAACTTGGAACAACGCAATTGGAATCATAGCTAAAGGAGCATGCTATTTGTGATTAATGAAAAGTGGATTGGAAAAGCAAGGCTAGAACAGCATGCTATATACCATTAATTTTACCACGATTGCCGTTCCTATACGATAGAGGGCAGGATTGTACTAACGATTAGCAAGAATAATTAATTAATTTTAACCAAAATGGAACAACGTTGTGCGGGCTGCCTATCCACAATACCAAATAGAGAATATCTTGTATGTTCACGCTGCTGTGACAGTTATGATTTGGAGTGCGCTAATGTTAGCTGGCAAAGATTTCACAAGTCCATGACAAATGAACACAAACGATCATGGATATGTCAATCATGTTCCTGCAAAAAACCAAAAGGAGACAATACAAACACTCCAATTCGGCCTATTAACCAGCCCACCAGTACGTGTTCATATAACATCGACAATGCGAATGTAACAATAAGAAAAGTCTCCGCTATACCTAAAAACGACTCTTACGACTCTGAAAGTGATCTAAGCATCTTAGGGGATAACACCAGGCATGAGAGTTCGACAAACATAGACACAGCAAAACAGGAGATTGTTTCGATAACTTACGACAAATTAGAGAACCTGTTAGACAAAAAGCTTGAGAATGTAAAGCAGTCACTGATATCTGAATTAAAATACTCGTTATTATCTGAATTAAAAAATACAATTTCATCTCTTAAGTTTGAGATAAAGCAGGAAACAAGCTCTCTATATCAGACACAAGAAAAGCTAGGAAAACAAATCCAACAAATGAACACAAAAATAATGCACCTTGAAAGAGAGAACAGTAAATTTCAGAGTGAACTACAAATCCTAAATAAAAGTATAATGAATACTACCCAAGTTGATATACGCTCATCCAACTTGGAAAGCGAAACTTCTAGGGCAAGAATTATATCTGAAATAGAAAATAGACGGAGGTTTGTTGTTGTTTATGGCTTCATTGAAAATCAAAGGGAATCGGAGAGCGAACTATACAATCGAGTTGTAGGTGCTTTCCATGATATTTTAAACATTAATCTAACAGGATACATAGAATGCATAACAAGGATGGGCAAAACAGGACGAAAACGACCACTGGTAATTAAATTGTTGAGCAAAAGGATGACTGATTACATACTTAGAAATAACCTCAAGTTTAAGAATACTGGATTGGCTGTAAACAGCTTTTTGAACGAGAGATCACTAAAGGAAAGGAAAGTATTAATTGATATTCTTATTGAAGCCCGTAAAAATGGCTCCCGGGCCAACATCATTAATAATAAATTGATTATTGATGGCAAAGAGTATACTCAAAAACCATCAAATGCATCCTCAATATCGAGCAATGATGCCGTTGTGAACTCAGACCCACGTTGAACCAATCGATTAAGAGTACCTGTCATGCTGCTAAGCAGGTTGACCCCTACCTTGAAAGTCAGAGTACATCACAATTACCACCTCAAATGTCACCTCGGGAGACCGCGGACACGTCTACATCTGTCCCTGACACAACTAAGACACCAACAACTGGACAAAATAATAACTTTCGTCACTAAAAACTCAGACATTTACATCTTGTTACAGAATATGCAAAGCATGTTTAATAAACTAGACACTATAAGCGCTTTTATAGAAGAAACACCAATCTATCATGCTATATGTATTACAGAATCTTGGTTGACTCCTGAAAAGCTGGCTTTAGTTGACTTCAATGGATACAACATCGCGTCATCATTTTGTCGACGAAACTACGCAGGTGGAGGCCTATGTGCGCTATTACGAAACGACTTAGACTACACTGAGCAAAAAGATATTGTGGATATGTCAATTGAATATATAATAGAAATCGGCGCGTTTATAATCCATGATATTAACGTGTTACTGATCACTATCTACTGGAATAGCCGTGAAACCGATATATTCTATGCTCAATTAAAAAAAATATTAGAATTAGTAAATTAAAAATATAATTCAATGACCGTGATAATTGGCGGCGACTTGAATGTAAATATTCTGGAAAACAATTACCAATCAAATACTTTATTGAACATAATGTTAGAATACAATTTAAAGCAATATGTCTATGAACCTACCCGGACTACCAATACGACTTCCACATGTTTGGACTTGATATTTACAAATTATGACTGTACAATAATAAAAATAAAAATAAATGACTACGGGTTTTCAGACCACAAAGGTGTAATTCTTAAATTAAAAGATATTATTGATTCACCAAAAAACCATAAAATATGGCGAACCACAAAAAGGATTTTTAATGAAAAAAATATAAACCAGTTTAAAAACGAATTAAAAACAATTGAGTGGCAGATTTTGATACAGCCGGCAAAGAGAGTAAACGATAATTACAACTCTTTCAACAACAAACTAATTCAAATTTTAAACTTACATATTCCTAAAAAAAACATTAGGATAAACCCAAACAAAAAATATAAATGGTTAACGCGAGGCATAAAAACGGCAAGTAAAAATAAACGTTTACTAAAACCCTTAGTAACAGTTACTAAAGATCCTATTCTTATTAAATATTATAATAAATACTCAAAGTTATTAAAAAAGGTTGTGAATAAATCAAAAAGAAACCAATATATCTGTGAAATGAATGAAGCTGAAAATAAAACTAAGTCTATGTGGAAATTAATAAAAGAACGCACAAATAAAACCATTAAAAAATCAAAAACCAATATAAAACTGAAAATCCGCAATAATCTTACGTCCGATCCAAAGATCGTCGCAAACACGTTCAATGAATACTTCGCCTCGGTGGGGATAACCAATAGTGGGGCGACGGCCGTGCGCGGCCGACCCGTCATTCAGCCCGTGCATAACGCAGTGTTTTTAAGCCCGGTAGAACCCTACGAACGGCGACCGATAATAACATAGACGAGTAACTAGCCCATCCAAAATGACACCCCGAAAGAGACTCCAAAGTGGGCGGGGCTTAAATCGGACTCCGCGCCAAGATTTAGTTTGTCATTGACTGCGTCACGGTGATGTACTCGTAAAAAAACAATAAAATCTCAGTAAATATGTCCAAAAGTGAAGTAAAATGGTGTGTCAGTCGCGTAGGTGAACATAATAAGAGCACTGGAATAAAATTTTTCATGTAAGTCTCTCCTAAACCTTTATAATCGAGTCAAATATAAACAATAATATTGGCCGCCATGTTGGCCCAATATTTGTGGACAATTTGAACAAATACACGAGTGGATGATGTTATGCAGTCATTTGTGTGTGACAGTATTCATTTATTTTCAACTCAACTTTTAACTCTGCAAACTTTTATGATGACTTATTGCTATTGTGTATATTTAATAGTTAATTTACCTACTAATAAGCAATTATGGCTTTACACAGCGTTGTCTTATATGTATTTTGTAAGAATGATAAACAAACCTCCACTTTATGGATATTTTGCCACCGTTCCTTACAATACGATGACACCTTCAACACATTTCTCAATAAATTTAAGCATTATTATTTTAACATATGTATGTTTAATTATTACTTTAATAATTTTTTGAAATAATAATAATAATAAAAAATGTGTAATATATTATAAATAAGTGTTCCTCTCGCCTAAGTTGCCGTGCCCGACAGGGTCCATGATGATCTAATTATAATAATGTAACACCTACTATACATTGTGGAGTGCAATAAATATATTAAGTATTGAGTATTGAAACATTGGGTATAAAAAATCATAATGTAATATCTAATTAAACGCAATTTAATTCCGGTAAAGTGGGTTTATTTCAAGAAATAAAACTACTTGATGACAATTTAATTTTTTTCTTATGTCCTTAATACAATAAATATTATCATGACAGATATTTAATTTTTTTTATTTAAATGAATGAAGCGAACCCATTTTTTTTCTGATTTCTAATCTCAACTCTAAAATTGAATAAGTTCACCGATTTACAACGTTACTATATTTATTGAAAATGACGATACATATATAATTATTAAAGTCGTTATGAAATTTTGCATGGTTACATCCTGCATATATGACCCGTCCGGCGCGTGTAAATCAGAAGACCGAGAGGTCGCTATACAATTTCGATATTAGCCGATTTTATCCGACGTGCTCTTCTAGCCGCCGAGGGTACCCATTTTGCGACGAGCTTTGTATGAAGTTATGCTTCTAGGCTCTCTACGTTCGCCGCCTACGAAGTATATAAATCCATTACTGGATTAAAAAGCAAATACAGTTATGGTATTGATGAACTCCCGCCTATACTTATAAAAAAATGCGCCGAAGAATTAACGCTACCATATTACTTATTAATTAATCAATCCTTTAAAGAAGGAACATTTCCAGACTTCCTAAAAACGTCTTTAATAAAACCCATACACAAAAAAGCATCTAAACAAGACGCTAGCAACTATAGGCCAATTGCCCTCTTGCCTACCTCTTCAAAAATATTTGAAAAGGCGATGCAAGTGCGGCTTCAGTCTTTTTGCGAAAAATTCAATATTTTTGATGATTCTCAAAATGGGCTTAGAAAAAATCGGTCAACTATACTGGCGGTCTATAAATATATCCAAGACATATTAAATATTTTAAAGGACAAAAAATATGCAATAGGCATTTTATTAGACATGACAAAAGCTTATGACAAAATTAAATATAATATCTTATTAAATAAATTATACGGCATAGGAATACGGGGAATCACACACCAATGGTTCTGCTCGTATCTTAAAAATCGACAACAATTCGTAGAAATTGAAACTTTTGACTCTAAAACAGGTAATATAGAATTAATCAATTTAATCCAATTCAATAACAATTAATCACTCAATTCCACAGGGAAGTGTAATAGGGTGCATTCTATTCCTAATATATATAAATGACTTACCAAAAACAATTCACGAATCCTGTGTTCTCTTCGCGGACGACATATCTCTCCTGACATCTTGTAAAAATAGTCTTAATTTAAACAATAAAATTACTGACATGTTTAATATTATTATTGAGTGCATGAATGACCATAACCTTGACTTAAACTTTTCAAAAACCAAATTAATCGAATTTAGAACCTATCAAAAAGCCCCACTGGATATTACCTATTATTATAATCAAACTAAACTAGAATGCGTTGATGCGTGTACATTACTCGGTATTGAATTAGATTCCAATGTAAATTGGAAAAGCCACATAAGTAAGGTCAAATCGAAATTATCGAGCTTCACTTATGCTCTTAGGGAGTTGAGACGTGCGACTGACCTCAACACAGCCCTAACTGCCTACTATGCATATGCATACTCATGGCTCAGATACGGCATTATTCTGTGGGGCAATAGTGTAAATGCGCAGGACCTGTTTATCTCCCAGAAGAAATGCATACGGATCCTTTTTAATATACAACAGCCTGAAAGTTGCCAACCCTATTTTAGGAACCAAAAAATTTTAACTCTTACTTCGATTTACATATTAGAAGTATGTAAATTTGTAAGAAAGCATTCTAATTATTTTTCAAAAAAAACAGACCAACTTCGACGATTTCCAACCAGAAACGAACATAAACTTATCCTGCCAAATTCTAAATTAAAATTGCATAGCACAAGTCCAAACGTAATGGCAGTCAAAATTTATAATAAATTACCTGACAGATTAAAAATAGAAAAAAAAGATACAGTTTTCCAAAATAATTTAAAATTTTTATTAATTGCTAAATGTTATTATAGTATTGATGAGTTTTTTAATGACAACAATATGTAATTAAAATATATACATTTATGTTTAGCCTCGAAATGATAATTTGACATTCTAATTAACTGACAAACATTATTATGACAAAATTAATAAAATTTTCATTATTATATTATTACTAAATATGACATTGTAGTAGATTACTTTGACTATCTGTGTATTCATAATGTTTGACATTAATAGAAATCGAGCAATATTTGAAATAATATTAATAATTGTTAATTGCATGCGAATGTATACTTATATTGCGGTACCCTTACAGGGTTCATGTTTGATACTAAAAATTATTTGTAAGAACATTTGTAAACAACATGAAAGCAATAAATGATTGATTGATTGACTTCTCGAACCCGAACCTGTTAAAGAAAAGTTATTTGGGCCCTGCAATATAATTTTGCCAGGAAGAAGTATATGCAAAGAAATAGCAGTAAAATGGGAAAATAAGAGAAGGACTACTAATGTTTATGTGGTGGAAGGTAAAAAAACACCATTATAGTACTACCAGAATGTGAAGCATTTGGTATAATTAAATTCATAAAGAAGTTTATCAGATCATATCTACAAAACTACCTGAGGATGAGTACACAGCACTTTTTAAAGGAATCAGTGCAATAAAGGACAAATATCGTATAAAGCTGAAACCTATAATAACACCGCATGACATGTATCACTTCCCTTAATGTCTAAAGTAGAACCGAACCTGTGAGTAAACCTACGGAGTGGTGTTCCCAAATGGTACGAATAATTAATGGAAATAAAGTTAGAGTAACTGTACACTACATGGAGCTAAATAAAGCCATTCATCGCGAGAACTATCCTTTACCAACAGTACAAGAATGCTTAGGACAGCAAGCTGGAGCTAAAATATTCTCCAAAATCGACGCAAATAAATCCTATTTCCAAGAAGACTGGAGAGAGTTGACAACATTTAAGGGGCTGGGCAAACCTGGTGGTCGGGTGATATTCGGAAACTCCGCTAGTACCTCTTCATAAGAGCTACCAATTTTAACAGCTTTAACGCTTGGCTGTGAAGTCCCGGAAAAAGATATTGGAACATATGACTTAGCACTTCTGTCCACCAAACGCTGATGCCGACAAACTGGCAGTAAAGTGTAAAAGCTAAGAAAGTCGGATCCAATAACACGTCTGCAATTACGAAATCCCACTGGAAATTCCGGCGCAACATCAAGTGCAGGCGCATTGTAATACTCCCATAAGTAACAATTGAACTCCCACTAGCCGCGCTTAGATTATAGTCTTTGGAAGTATAGTTATTAACACATTGCAGGTTTACACTTAAGTGAAACCATATTAGCAATAGTATCCTGGTTTTTAGCCCGGCGAGCAAGAATAGACTTGCTTGAGGCCGGATATTTCCATCACCTTTCCATCAAGTGCTTTTCCTTGTTATTGCAGGTGTCTATAGGCGGCGGTAACCGCTTATCACCAGGTGGGCCGTCAGCTTGTTTGTCATCTAGCTGTATAAAAAAAAAAACCCTTGTCCCCCAAATCTGCTTGCTTCTCAAAGCTAAGTTCAGCCTGAGAGGTTAATATGACTTGCACTTGTTGAGGGAGTCGACGTAGCTACAGTTGACGTAATATATTTTCATCAGTGAGGGCGCCATCAGTTAGTATCGTAAAAATTGGGAAGGGCGTCTATCACAAAGTTCTTCTTTGCTAATTAATTGGCGGACCCTTTGCTCTTCAGACATTGACAACCGTCTGATCAGTTCTTCATTTAGTTTGAGGTACTGCTGTCCTTTCACTGAATAGCTTGTTATTATATCCTCCACTTCACCTGTTAATTTTTGGTCCAGCTCGGAGATGACATAATTAAACAAAGTGCTGTGATACCTGCTATCTGAAACCTTGGCAAAACACACTGCTTTACACTGAAGTGAAACCATATTAGCATATAGTTTCTCTGCCATGGTTAACAAACACACCAAAACCAGCAGGCAAAATATACTGAACAAGCTGATGGATTTAATTAGATTTTTTTATTGTGTTTTATAGGGTGTGTTGACGACCGCCGTGCCAAGCTTAACGCCGACCAATAGCAGCGGCTACTTTAATGCGGGGCGCGTGGGACGCGGGGGAAGCGACGCCACAGCTGCCGACCAATCACAGCGGCTACATTAATTTCGGCAAGCGCGCCGCGGGGAAAGTCACGCCGCAAGCGCATCTGTGATTGGTCGCCGGCTCGCTCACAGCCCGCTAGTTGTGAGCGTCCAAAGTAGTATAAGAATAATCCTATTCTTATAAGTTAGGGCAAAAATTGTAGTCAACTCGCAGAAGTAAGAAAGTGAACACTGAACATTGTACCGACCGAATCAAGAATATAACCAGCTTCAAACACCACCGTTGTTTTTTTCTTCAAGAATCAACCTTATACAGTCCACACCCGTTGGCGATCACCAACAGTATGGCTTTAGTGCACCGGTGCGTATGGCAGCACCAGTGCAACATAAGACAACAATAATATGTCACAAACTGTACAGACTATATACACACAAAAATTATAAAAAACAAGAGACAACTAACACAAACTTAAGCATAAGTTAATATTTTTTTGTAAAAATAATTAAAATGATTTTTGAGTAAGTTATTGGTAACACGAACCATAAACTAAATAAAATTTCTATATTGTCTGTAAAATTATATGACACTCTTCTTGACGTTTCTACTTTTGTAAACTTATCGTAGCTCTTCAAAATCTATTTTCCTTCGCCCAACCACCCTCCCAGCTACAGTCACGCTCATCTTTGGTCCTTCGAGCCGGATGTGGATTTTAACATCCCGTTAAAAATAAATATGCTGATTATAGCGGACACATTTTTCCAGGTGGTGATACCAGAGCAACTAGCATCACTGCAACAACCTGTTCTGCAATCTGCTGAGTATCCAGCTCAGCAAAGTCACCAGCCAAGATTTATCAGCACAAGGTTTGGCCATGTCATAGCGGGAGCATTGCCTAAGCAGACAGTGTCTGATGCAAGTAAGATCTCACTTTTATGTACAAGTTGCAACTCAGATGTCAATGAAACACTACATTAATTTTAGGCAACGGAAAACATACCAGAGCCCCGTAGTGATAAAATACCAGAGCATGAGCTTTGTGAAAATATTTTTAAAAATACAACTTTAATAAAAGATAATAAATTTCCAAGTAGATTTGCCATTATGCTACCTTTAAATAAAATTAAGGCGATACTTTGAAAAAAATGCCTTTTTTGATATTATACTATAGGACGCTTAGAAATGTTACAAATCTGGTAATAAGATATGCATTTCTTCATATTAATTCTTATTATTAAATTCTTCACGAATTTCTTTACTTTCATTGGACATTTTGTACCCCTGTAGTCTATCTGAGAACAAAACACTATCCGGTTGGGCATCTGATCTCCAACTGCCAGGAACCATTACACCATTAATTTCCTCATCGAAGGTGCCTTGTGGTGCATATATATGTCTCGAATTACGTTCTAAGAGAAAATTATGCAACACACAAATTGCACATACATTTTTTGTAACTTTTTCAGGACAGTTCTATAGGCTTTCTTAGTATTCTAAATCTGTTTGCAAGTATGCCAAACGCATTTTCTACTACACGTCGAGCCCTCGACAGTCTGAAGTTATAAACACGATTAGGACCTGGTTAATTACGAAAAGGATAAGGTTTCATAAGATAAGGCTTTAACGGAAAAGCATCATCAGCAATAATGACATAAGGCACATTTTTTATCCTGCCAGGAAGTGGCTGTGGTGGTGGTATATTAAGCATACCCTCGCTTAAAGCATTTTAAAGTGAACAATTTGCAAACACGCCTCCATCGGAGATTCTCCCATTGCACCCAATGTCTGTGTGAATAAAATTGTAATTGGCATCAACTATTGCCATTAATACAATGCTACATGTACCTTTATAATTATAGTACACACTCCCACAATGTTGAGGTGCCACTATCACCACATGCTTTCCATCTAATGCTCCTAAAGCGTTTGGAAAGTTCCATATATTGTTAAAATCTTTAGAGATTTTTTTCCAGTCATCTTCAGATGAAGGTAGCTGTAAAAATAATAATAAATAAAATCAATTATTTTCAGAATGAACCTTCTACCAACATTGATGTTTTGGAATCACCAGAATCGACAAGCGTCAACACACAATCTTCTCAACGAACTTCTAAAAAACAGAAGAAAGAAGACGAAGCTTTAGACCGAGCGTTAAGCGTATTAGACAAATCTGATGACGCTGCCACTTTCGGTGATTTCGTGGCTGCTGCGATTAGGAATATTAGGAGCGATGCTCGAAAAAGAGAATCAAAGCGTAAAATCCAACGCATTATTCTGGACTTGGAAGAACTGGATAAATCTGACCAATATTCAATTCTTTCTGTTTCCATCGTACTCCAATGCCAAATGCGACATGGGAATCCACACAAGATCAAAATCTGACGTACGAAAACTTGTAATTGTTGTTAGATAATTTTTGTTCTCATATTACTTAATAAATAAAAATAAGTGTCTTAAATAAATATTGATATTATTTTATTTGACTAACCTCCATGTAATCTTCTTTTAGAAATCTGTAGATAGCTGCGCAACATTCAGGTACTATTTTTGAAATCGTTTGCCGCGGTACTCGAAATAAGTACGAGAGCGATCGATATGAATCTCACTAAACAAATATAGTACAAATTTAACCGACTAAAAAAAAGAAGGTTATCAATAATTCAATGAGTGTGATTTAATCATGGTGTTAAATATAATTTATCTGACGCCAAAAATCTTAGTGTTATCGCGAAACGTTCTTTCACACTAATAGCTAATCTCATATTCGTATCTTGTTTCTTTACCGCAGGTGAAATCTTGTCAGATAAATATTGAAAGTCCTCGTGTTTCATCCGAAGAAAGTTTTTGTAGCATTTTGGGTCTTCGCTTTTCAGTTCAGATAACAATTGATTATGTGCTCCCAGTTGTGCTCTTTTTTTAATTCAATCTTTAACCCATATCAATCTCTTTTTACGACGACGTATTTTAATTGAAACACATATCATGACAATCGCGGCAGCAGCACGTCGATTCATGGAATGGATGGTGGATCAATGGAATTTAGCACACTAAATTCAAACCAGTGTAGCATGCCTCGATCCGTGTAGACAGCAAATACACTAGAAATGGGACACTAGATGTATACACAAATGTCGACATAAAAAATTTCAATTTCTTAGAAAAAATAATCATTTTTTTTACCGTGTTTTTTTTAGTTGTATGTCTTTTTTTAAAAAAGTAGGTCGTTACGAAATGATAATACGATGATAAGTACCTCGGTATTTACTCATGTGCTGGAAGAACGCAGTCATACGAACTTTATGTTGTCGGTTCAAAGTGAATGAGAATTAGTGATGACAATGTGATGATAACCTCGAAACCCGCAACCATATAAACTCACATCCAGATCACTACTTTGGTGTTATGAGGGTACTTTAGGATCACAACAGGTAATAATTTCTTTCTTTCTTAGAATCTGACAGATGGCATTCAGACGACAGCGATGCTATACTACTTTAAAGAGGAAAGCTCACAGCATACCAAAATTCTCTTATAGAGTCTGCATACTGTTCATAGTTTTTTCTATGACATATGACAAAAATAAGTGTGGTTCTTGTCAAGTGCAAATACAGGTACAGCACAGACCAGAAACACTTGAAGAACTTCATGGATACAGTTGACAAACTGAAAGACCAAGAAATAGATGTAGTCCATAATATGCTGTATAGTATTTTAGAAAAGTATGAGAGTTTTAGGATTGCTATAGAATCTCAAAAGTCGTTGAAAAGTCCTGAAAAAAATAAAAATAAAAATAATTGAAGAGAGTGATGCTCGAAATCAAAACGTCAACCCTTGTTCAACCAATGATTAAAAAAAATTTTATGCCTTCTGTAAAATATGTCAGAAAAAAAGGACGTGAACAAGACAGACGTTGATTTGAAAACAAAAAAGTAACAAGAATAACAAGAAAAACTCAAATTATGAACAAGAATACAAGAAATGCGAAAATGTTGGATATTAGGCAGTGGATGAAAGGTGGTGGTGGCGGTGCGGTGGGTAGAGGTGTCTCACATGACGTTTTCGGTCAAACCATTTACGAATTTTTAAAATTTATTGCAATTTTTGAAATTAGCATGCTGATGACATAGAATTATAGCCTAGCTATTTAGGCCATATGTGGGAGTAGGACGAGAAGTAAGACCCTAATAACAAGTTGCTAGTTGGATTAGGTGAGAGCCCCACACACCCCCCCTTCTCCCCCCCGGGGTTGGGGGATCGGCTGGTAGAGCTTCTCCTCAGCGTCAAAAAAAAAAAAAAAAAAAAGGCTTTGATAGTAAAATACCAAGCAAACCTAGCACGTCGTCACGTACCAATCAGCTACTTGAAATTGTACACAGCAATGTATGATGACCTATACAAACATCTTTATTAAATGGAAATAAATATATGGTCACGTTTATTGACGATTTTCAAGATACTGTTATATTTATTTTATAAGACAAAAATAAAGTCCCTGAAAAATTTAAGGTATATAAACAGCGTTCAGTAGTATGTTTATGGCAAATTTCTAGCACCACTTGACACTTTTTCGTAATGGTGTGCAATATGCCGTCATCTGATCGGATAAATCAACAGCTCCTTTCGCCTTGTTGTAATCAAGAACTATATTTGGCTTGAAAGACACGTTGCGAGTCTTTGTTGACAACACCCTTCTAGTGCTTAGTTGAACGAACATACACATCACTCTTGTCTTTCCATTTCAAAAATGTGATCCCATCTACACTTTCCTTTGCAATATAATCCCCACGTTTCAGTTTCGCAGTAATTACTTTTTTAGGTAAATGTTTCCGATTCTTTCGCATAGTACCAACGAGATGTGTTTCTTTTTTCAATTTCAGTTATCGGTATACAATGTGTGGCCTTTGTCAAACAGATCACTGCACAAAGACATAACAATATTTGCTGGTGTAGTGTTGGTCTTGTTGTTTTCCTTTTCCGCATAAATGCTAAGTTTATACGTATATCCCGGTAATGTGCAAAGTTTAAATATTTTTATACCATATTTGACGTTTTTGTTTGTTGTACTGACGAAAAATCTGTCTTCCACGGAGCGGTATATAGTTTTTTTTTAAGTTTTCATTTAATTTATCTACCAACTTTGAAACTCGGTGTAGACGATCAGACTTACTAGCTTCATCTTGTTGAAAAATGGGGCATTTGTAACAAAGTGACCAATACTCGGAAAGTTTCGGGAGCTTCACCAAGCCTATCAATAAAATCAATGCAAAAAAAGCTCTTCATAACTATACATTAGAGAACTTTGGTGCCCCCTGCAGGGATACCAACCAATACTAGACCACAGAGAAGTTGACTTAGAAGAAAGCTTCTATGGATTTTTACAATTTGAATTCTAGCTAATTTGGTAATGACGTGAATATTCAATTTCAGGAAGAACGTGAACCTTAACGATCACAGGAGGTCGCTGAGAAACCTATTCGACCACAGGAGAGAGCTGAGAGACTGCCACAGCAACATTTTGAGTGGAACAGTGAACCATTTACTCCTGATGTTAGATCCTTCGACGAGTTTTCTTCTGGAATTTCACCGTCAATAAATCTTTCTTCATCATCAGCAGAATTAGATATTTTTGAGTACAATATAGATACAGAGTTTATACAAAAAATTGTCGACTTTACTAATAGCTACCATCAATATTTTATTACAAAAGTGGATTTAAGGCAACATTCGCGACTTCATGCTTAGCGTGATGTAACCATATCTGAAAAGTACATGTTTTTAGCTATTACGATGCTGATAACTCAGAACAGTCGTCACACCATTGAAGAGCATTGGTCAACTGATCCTTTATTGAAATTAGATATTTTTTCTACGCTCTTCTACGCTAGATTTTATTATATACTGTGGTGTACAAACCGAAATAACACTTACCGCAGATTTAGGTGTAAGTGGTTCTGTTGTTGCAACTCTTTTGGAAATATTTTATGGGTCAAACAGAAAACTATAAATAGATAACTGGTATTCTAGTCCCAAATTATCATTTTTTTAAAGCAACACGATATTCATTCATGTAGCACAGTTAACAAAAACAATTCTGGCATGCCTATATTCAAAACGTTGAAAAGGGGTGAGAAAGAAGCCAAGTACTCTGTACCAATGATGGTTTCAAAATGGTGCGATCAAAAAATATTCAAATACATACTACTATTCATACAGACGAAATGGGCCCGAGGGAAAAACTTGATAGATCTACGGGTTTGCCCATAATGAAGCTAGAATGTGTCATTGATTACACGAAGAAAATGGGCACTGTCGATACCGCAGACCTGATGATAAGTAATGTTCAGTGTCTACGAAAAACCATAAAATGGTATAAAAAGTTATTTTTTCACATTATTGATATGCATTTATTATTATTTTTATTTATTTATAAACTTTTGAATACAAATCTTCCCGAACATAAATTACGTTTGAAAACATTTCAATCTGTAATAATAAGAACAAGTTATTCAAAAGTATGGAGGGCAGTCTCCATCTGAACGCACAATCGTTCGGTCAGCTCTTGACCATCCTGTTCGTATTCTTCCAGGTAATGCAGCAACTTACATGCCCCATTATATACCAAATGGAAAAAAAACTTAGATGAGTCAAGTAGTATTGTGAACTTTTTTTTTAAATTACAAAATTTCAGACGTATTTTTCTTTTTTTTTTTGATGTCTTGATGATTTCGAATAAATCCTGGTGCAAACTATTATGAAATAGTGTTTTATTGTAGTTTTATTAATATTAACTATTGTTAATCACCTCAAATTGCAAAAATAAACTAAATAATAATTGAGAATGTCCCATCACTAGCGAAAATGGCTACCATGGCAATTTTTACTGGGCTTGGCGTCGGAGTTATAGTAACGTAAAAAAATGCTGGCGTGCAAAAGGTTTAGACAACCATAAGTAAGAATTGAATAGCGTTTGAGACGCGCGGTTCAAGAATTATTATATGCAAAACATAAATAAAACTAAATTGTAATTTAATAAACTATACCTACTAAGAATTAATTATCAAATTTTATATAGCGAATTAATTTTTGATTTGGAAGAGAACACAAACGAACGACCCGACGAAGGTACTCTTAACTTTCTTTCGCGGTTCTAACGGTAGCCACGCGAACAACGCCATCCTTAGACGGATCAACCTCGTCAGCAATCGCTAATGGCCAGGTTAGGGGCGGCACGTTATCGTTTATCACAACCACGACGGTACCTGGAACGATAGGTGTGGATTGTGTATTCAACTTTTGCCTAACCTGTAAACCGTGTAGATATTCCATCCTCCAGCGGTTCCAAAACGACTGAACTAATTTATGTAGAACTAAATACCTGGTCAGCGTCAGAATGGCCGGTCACTAGACGTATTTATTGTTGAAATTATGACCAATAATTGCTGCCTAATTGCTTCATTCAAGCCATCATGGAAATAAAGTATCGATCAATTTTCCTTTTTAGCCACAGTTCCTGATAGGCTGAAACGAGCAATAATATGTACACTCGAAATTGCTACAGCAATATGCTCAGGCGCTGCTAGATTATTATTTTATTTTAAATGTAGGTAAGCATGTTTTTTATATAATAGTTTGACACTGTTACAGCTAGCATTACGTGAAGTATGATAGCATTTTTAACGTAAAATTATCATTTAAAATAAATAAGTAATTTCTTATAATGAAAAAGGGAAGGAAATTTATAGTGTCTTTAGAGGAACAAAAAAAGGTTTTGCACGATACAAACATATTTTTCAAAATGAAAATGATCTTCCTCCAGCTAGTGATCCAGTTTTTACAGAAATAAAAAGTGTGCTCTTGAGCCCAGTTTCTGAAAAAGGACTTCTCCTGTCTGTGAAGAGAAATTTTTATTATTTATTCGATGTTAAGGATAATGATGACGGCGATTATTACAGAAGTGGTGTAAAATGAAAAACAATTACCAACTTAGTCAACTGAGTTTGAGTTTATGATTGATTTGTATCAATGGCAGCAAATACAGCCCATAGGTAAACAAGTCAAAGTTATACAAAATTATAAAGCTGTTACTAAGCAGAAATATCGTCTCCCAAAACACATGTGGGCTCATTCATTGCGAGACCAAATATTGAAAACAATGAAAACTCCATGTTCTTGGATTTTCAAACACTACTCAATTAAGAATAAAAATAGAATCACGTGCAATAAATTATGCAAACAATGCAAAGCGTCGATAAAGGTCATAATTTCCTGGCCTGTTGATAAAATTGCTTTTTGCACTTTAACAAATATTGATCCATAATTTCCTCATGTTCCTGATAATAAGATTAAATTATCACGTAGTACACACGAACAAACGCCGAATCTTCGTGCATCAAGACTTACTCAGCTGCAGCCATGTGTTTGTGCGAGTCGATGCAGTGAGAAGACCACTACAACCACCTTATGAGGGGCCCTATCTGGTTTTAAAGCGTGGAGACAAAATCTACGCAGTCAAATTACCCGATCGTGTAGCAAACATATCAATAGACAGATTGAAGCCAGCTTACCAGTAAGAGGAAAATAATCCTAATCCCTACTCAATAAATATAAAAAATCCAACATACCATTCTCACAATTACCATTACCAGTACCAAGAAACCATGAAACCAATACCAAGAATTCAGACACCATGACGTCACAGACAGCAGTTAAGAAAGCAACAAGATCCGGCCAACACCAAGTCCAGGACGCCGTCGTCTCTTCACATCTCGCTGTGTGCCGTCGTTTGCGCGCTAATCTTCTCACAGTTTCACACGCCTAATCGCTCCGATGCCCGCCGGTCAAAAGAGCGAGCCGATCGCCTCGACGGCTATTTATACATCGCAGTACTGATACTACTGAATACATACCGAGTGAGCGCAATTAAGTTTTTTATTGGTTCTAATATTATTTGTAGGTAAGGTTTTTTGTATAAATATTTGCATATGTTTCTAATAAACACATTCCACATTCCGCAGTCATTAACCGAGGTTTTCATTTATACCTAAGCATTAACTCTGCTAAAAGTCGAAAAAACATTGCATTGAAGATGAATACATGGAAATTTTTAACAATTTCGAATTTAACGCAGAGTATCCAAAAAATTACAAATACCTTCTAGAAAAGTTTAGTTTATATACTTTTTGCCAATTTCTAATGAAAGGCATAAACAGAAATATGTTCTTCTCGAGAAAAATGAAAAAGACTGAAACATTAGACGAATATGGCATTATGAACAATGAGTAGTAATTGTAATTTTCGTACTTTAAGAGACAGCTTAATCAAAGACCAAATTATTCAAGGAATGAAAAATAAAAGAATTATACAGAGGTTGCTAAAGGAAAATGAGTTAGATTTAAACAAATGCATACAGATTGTAAAGTAACTACAGTTAACTGAAAAGCAAATAAAAGATTTTGTTACTGATGAAATCATAGTAAATAAAATAAAGTATAAAGAAAATAAAAATGTACACAAAATGAGCTAGAACCATCATATGGAAAAATGACAAAAATGTGGTTATACATGGGTTCAAATGTCCAGCATTCAATCAAACATGCAAAAAATGTAACAAGTTTGGACACTACGCAAAGATGTGCAGGAATCGAATTATTTATTTGAAGCAGTTAAGTGATAAAATTGATGTTGATAGTAATGAAGTGGTGTTACGTAATGTTCATATAAGTGCTATAAATAATAAAGAGCTATGTGAAAGTCTTCAAATTAACGATAAAATACTAGATTCTAAGATTGAAACAGGTAGTGATTGTGATGTTCTACCATTAAAAAAATAATTATTTTTCCCGCCCTGCTCCCCGCTCCATTTAAAGTTCGTAATTACCTCCTACTCTTATAAACTACTGGTAGCTAATATTTATTTGATAAAATAATAACCTAAAATAAATAACATTTAAATTCTCAATTCTAGTATTTATTTTGTAGGCTAAGCACAAAAAAGACAGATAGATATTAGATAACTTTATTGAATACTTACAAGAATACTAAGTTAGTGAGAATCAAGATGAGTCAACATAAAAATCACAAATAAAATTTTAAGTTAGTGAGAATCAAGATATGAGTCAACATAAAAATCACAAATAAAATTTTAAAGCTGTATCTATCTACCTAATTGCTCAGATGAATAAATTAAGGTTTTAAGCAAAAATCAATATATTTTAATTGGGTTTTATCTATCACACACAAGAACCCGTAAGATCGATAAATATGGTTTAAAATTTAACACGGATCAATCAATTAGGTATCTAATCTATGTAATAGGCGTGACGACAGCATCAAATAATCAATGATTTAATGATTTTATGGAAAAATATGCATTAAAAGGATTTAAAACACCGATTCGGTTTTAATTAAAAACCTGAGATTATATCCGCCATTTTGACTGAAACACCAATCACAACGCATGACGTCACGATTAGGTAAACAAACATCTCCCTCTTGTGTTTTGTTGTGACTACTACCGATAAATAACGCATTTGAATTTGTACGGGTTACCGCACAATAGTTCCTTACGATGTCAATGACTCGCTGTATAATTTAGGTCACTTAGAAACAATATTATAAATTATTATTGTGCACATAAATACCACGCAGCATTTCTGTTTACGTTTCAGTTTTATAATTATTTGTAGAATATATCAGTGTTAGAACAACTACCATTGGGTTTGTTTCGTACATTAACCTTCCCTTATAATCTCACACTCATCTTGTAACTGTAGATACACCCTACAGAATTGATTTTTCAGGACCAGGCTTTCTTAAGGCAAACAGCTCAAATTTGGCTAGGATTGATTTATTGATGTTGGGTGATTTCCTCGCAACAAATAAAGAGTTTTGCTCATCTGAGTTAAGCCACTTTGTAAGTAAATTTTATATTTATCCTTAGCACTAGATACAAATACAACTCGTTTTGAACTGGAAGGAGTTTATTTTACCTTCATAGGTTATTTTTACAATAAACTTGTCATTGTTTATTTTTGAGGTTAACCCCCTTGCAGCTGAAAAAGCTACTTTAGAGTTAATACCCGAAAAAACTTCCGTAATTACAAAGCACCTACTAGTATATCCAGCGTCAAAAAACTACAAATTAGACAACAATACAAAAATAACTATACAAATGCAAAAGTGCAGTAGTACGTAAAAGTGTCCTTTGAATGGCTCCCATGTATTTATAATTAAATTCCTAATAAAATAAAAGAACTTAATGTAAATCATTTCAAATCTAGATTGAAATCTTTGTGAATAGAAAAATGCTATTATTCTGTAAATGAATTTTTGAATGACAAATTATAATTGATAATCAATGGAATACTATTAACTTATTTATTTAATATTAATCATTTTAAATGAAATCTTTGACATTACCTTAAATTTTATCGCTATTTTTTTTGACATACCTACTGTAATTTTGGGACATTTAAATATTTATTATTGTGATTTATTGTAAATTTAATTGAATAATTTCTAACATGCGAATGTTTTGTTATGTTTAAACAAATAAATTTTGATTGATTGATTGATTGAGTATTTTTCTAGTTTCAGAGTAAGTTAACTGACAAACAGACATTTTACTTTCAAATAATGCTAAAATTATAGCCTACTTTGAAAAATTATAATTTTTGATTTGATAGTATGTATGTATTTGTTCTAATTAGTTTCTATTATTTCAGATCTTCAAGACCATCAAATGGGGGTGATGCAATCAGTTATGTGCAACTAAAACGGGAGGAAACATAAGTACAGTAAAATGCAAGATTTGCCCACAGCATAAAGTCTATGGTAAACAATATGCTGTTACATTGATGGTTGATGAAGATGAAGGAAAAGTAAAGTCAATTGAATGACATGATAGTGCTGCTGCCCAGGGCGAATATAATCATGCCATAGCACTGCTTATATGGGTCCATAGACGAAGCGAAGAACTCATGCACTGATGTTCTATGTGGCGGAAATCAAAGCTCTACCTTCAAATCAAGAGTCAGCACTACCTTGAAATTTATATATTTTAAATGCTTTGTTCAGATACAAATGCAAATGTACCTAAGTGGACTAAAAAAGTGTTACTTTTGTGTTGCATGCCCAAATTTTCCCACTAGTCAAAAAGTAAAAATTATATGTGTAACCTTTGATAATCTATATATTAGGTTGGGGAAAAAGTCTTTTCGCATTATAGTAAGTATGAACTTGTAATAAAATCTCTTTGGCTGTACTATTTGTATCTGGCTGGTTTTGGTATCATTAAAAGTTTAGATTTTAAAAAAGATAATTCCAAATTCAAATTAGGAAAATGTGTGTTTTTCATTTGTTTTTCGTACTGTCAAGATGAGTGAATCTAATGAAGAAATTCGATACATTTTAAAATTTTACTACAAAAAAGATAAAAATGCAACGCAAGCCGCGAAAAAAATTTGCGATGTTTATGGACCTAGTGCAGTGTCTGTGAGAGTAGCACAAATTTGGTTTAAGCGTTTTCAATCCGCAAATTTTGATGTCAAAGATGCACGTCGCTCTGGTCGCCCTATTACGGATAAAATTGATGCCATTTTAGAAAAACTGGAGCAAAATCGGCATATCAGTAGTTACGACGTAGCTGCAGAACTGGGAATTGACCACAAAACAGTTTTGGCGCATTTAAAAAAAAATGAGCACACAAAAAAGCTCGATATTTGGGTACCCCATGAGCTCACTGAAAGAAACCTAATGAACCGTGTACTCATTTGTGATTCTTTATTTCGACGTAATATAACCGAACCATTTTTGAAGAAGCTGATAACTGGTGATGAAAAGTGGATCACGTACGACAAGAACGTGCGAAAAAGGTCGTGGTCAAAGGCCGGTCAGGCTTCACAGACTGTGGCGAAACCCGGGTTAACTCGCAACAAGGTAGGGGTGTCCACTTAAAAAATATATCGATATTTATATTCGATGTAAAACATCGGATTCCAGCATCGATGTTTATCGATACATCGCTAGAAAACATCGATATTTTTCTACTATCGAATACTTTCCACAAAAGTTTAATATTACCTTTTTCCAGTGAAATGCGCAAAATTTGTGGTCTTTGATTTTGCAGGTGTGAATGTAGAATCAGATACCAGAGTAACATAGTTAAACTAATAGTGTAATGATAGTGATTTTCTATGAGAATCACTATCATTACATAGTTACTTAAATAGAATTGTAATACTAAGATAATGGTGAGATGAGTTATACCTACATTTGCAAGTGAAATATAAACGACAAATTAATAGAAATATTTTATTACATATCACATAACTTCAAAACAGTAAAAGAAAACAAAAGACATATTTAGTGCTAGCCTTAATCTAGGTATGTACCTGCAAAAACTTACTTTCACTTTACCTATTTAATTAAAACCAATGCTCTTTAGACAAACTTTGCAAAAATAAAAGTTTACTTAATCTTTTACCTTTCATTCTATTTCTTTGTTGATTAACTATTTGAGCAGCCTTAGAAAATAATCGTTCGGATGGAACAGAAGTCCCGACAATAGTCAAATATTTGAAGGCAATCTTATAAAGCTTAGGAAATTGAATTTTTAGATCTTGCCAAATCTCTAAAGGATTCTCATTGAGCCTTCCTACTACTGGACTACGCAAGTATATTGATAATTCATCAGAAATTGCATCATCTGATTGTGATGATTTCCAACTCTTGCTTACTAGTTTGTGATGATTATCCCATAAAGAAAAGCTCTCTTCTAGTTTTTCAGATTGATCAGAATCTGATTCGGACATTTCAATATTTTGTGTAGTATTTTTCATAAAGTCTTTAATTTTTGCGACTGCTGTGGAGCAAGCAAGTGCGTCTTGGAAGTGAATTTTTTTATACCTGGGATCCAATACAGTTGCTATGGCGAGTGGAGTTACCCTCTCGATAGCGCCCATTCTTTTTTCAATTTCATTAAGCACAAACGATTTCAATTCATTGGCAAGCGAATCTTCCAATTGGAGAGGTTGGATTTTTAAAACTAAGCAATGAACTAACGGAATCACCTTGCTGCTTGTGCAGTATCTGTCCCCAGAAACTTCTTTAGTAGCAGCTTCCAGCGGTCTTAAAACTAATAACACAGAAGAAAGAACTGACAGTTCTGATGCATTGAGCATAGGTGGCGCTGTCTTATGGCGAAATATTATTTCATTGATTACAATACGTAACTCTAAAAATCTCTCAATCATATAGTAGGTGCTGTTCCATCTTGTTGAAACTTCTTGAATTAACTTTGTTTCTTTTTCTGTGGCTTTTCTTAATTCATTGCTTGCTGTATTACTTTGCTTGAACCATGTTACAATAGTCTTGACCTTAGTTATTAGATTTTGCAATTCTGGACAGTGTTGAATCGCATTTAGCGCAACTAAATTTAGAGTGTGCGCAAAACACGGTATGTGTTTTTTACCAAAAGCCAGGTCGACCGCCTTAATCATAGATGCTGCGTTATCCGTTACTACAGCCGAAACTTTATTAACGTCAATGTTCCATTCAGAACAAGAATTCAGAAGCATCTCAGCAATATGATCCGAAGTGTTACGGTCAAATGACTGATATACTCCAAGAGTAATAGAAAAAAATTCGGTACATATACCAAAGTGACCGGTAATTCCAAGAAAGCTTCTCATACTCATTGTTTCTGTCCACATATCGGTTGTAAGTGTTATATTTTCTACACTTTTTAGTTTATTTTTAAACACAGCTGATAATGCATCATATTTGTCATCAACCCAGCGAGTCAACGTTGTCTTACTTGGAAGCTTGTAATGTGGTGCAGTTACTTTCATAAGATTACGAAAACCGTCATTTTCTACAATCGTGAAAGGTTGATTATCTTTGCAAATCATGTAGATGAGGGCATTGTTGACTTTCAAAGTTTTATTGCCACTTTCCGAATAAGCAGATATATTTTCGAAGCTTTCATGAATCGACTTTTGCCGTTTTAATGGCGGAGGTACAGGATTATCGACATGGATACCTTTTGACGCAGCTGTACTTGTTGATGGCAGTGGTTCAGGGCTGGGAAAAACAGGTTCAGAATCTGCTTCATTTGTTTTTGTAATTGTTTCATTGTGGATATTTAGTAAGTTGACATTGTTCAACACTTGCGATTTTTCTTTATTCATATCTAAAAACGCAGCCTTATGGATATTTTTTACGTGGCTAAACAGGTTTGATGTATTGCCACAAGATTTAATTTGTTTTTGACAAATTTTGCACTTTACAAGATTCTCATTTCCCTCAATTTTCGTAAAAAACTTCCATACATGACTTTTCTTCGGAGGCGCCATCTTGTTATTAACTAAAATAAAAGAATAAATCAATTAATGTTTATTTTTTTCTACAATTTTATTTTGTGTCGTAGGTAGTATCATACCAGTATTTGAGTTAATTTGTTTATAAGCTTAAAAATTGAAATGAAAAATACACTTAAGAAATGATTCGATGCGATATTTATTGTTATTATGAAATGTATTATAATATAAAATATCATTATGTTATATCTTAAATATAAAACACTGTCACAAACGAGTAGAGGTTAGGTTAGGTTTATAAACATAATAGGAATATAACATTACATACCTTTTCAACTTCGAACTAGCAATCAGATGATGCGTCAACTCAATTATTTTAGAGTAATTAATTGTTGTAGCAAGTAAAAGTCTTACATAAACTTGTCTTAGATATAAAATCAAAACAATGATTTAATGCGTTACCGACCGCCAAACAGCAAAAGTCGACGTAAAAACAATGAATGAGTCCAATGAGTGAATGAGAGTGAAAATAAATAGAATGAAATGAACCTATAGAATCCACAGATTATATAAATTTAGAGTGAATAATCAATCGATCTGTCAGGATGGAATGGATTAGTTAATTAAGCTGGTCACTCACAGATGTCACTACCTTATTGAACCATATTTAAAATCCAAAATCCAAGTCATCAAGTAGTGTTAAAATTATTTAGTTTTTTAGTAGATTATACAAAAAGAAAAATAAAAAAACAAATATTCGATGTTTCTATAAATATATCGATATATCGAATACAATAAATATTTGACAAAACATCGAATCAATCCGATATATCGTAAAGAAAACATCGAATAAATTCGATATATCGATGTTAAGTGAATATCCCTACAACAAGGTGATGCTGTGTGTGTGGTGGGATTGGAAGGGCATTATTCATTATGAGCTGTTACCACCAGGCAGGACCATTGATTCTAAACTCTACTGCGAACAACTGATGAGATTAAAGCAAGAAGTTAAGAGAAAGCGGCCGGAATTAATCAACAGAAGGGGTGTGGTTTTTCATCATGATAACGCTAGACTTCACACATCTTTAGCCACTCAGCAAAAATTAAGAGAGTTTGGCTGGTAGGTGTTAATGCATCCGCCGTATAGTCCTGACCTTGCACCTTCAGATTTCCACCTGTTTCGCTCTCTTCAGAATTATCTAGGCAGTGCACGGAGGGACACGCTCCATACAAGGGCGGTCATAAATAGTTAAAGTCCTGTTACTATCAATACATTGTATTATTTTAGTGACTTATAGTTGTAAAAGTGTTTTAGGAACATTAAAATGAAAGAAGTACATGTATTTACGGAATAAAAAACGTTTACTTCAGTAAAAAACAAATATAAACAATAACATACTTTTACCTAAATTTATCATGAACAAACACTTAAAAATTGGAATGTAAAACATATATTTTAAATAAAATAAGAGTCAAAACATTGATAACATTATTTAATTATAATAAAATAATAGAAATAAATAAATTAAAATTAATTAAATACAAAAAAAACAAAACAACTAACAAAATACAAATAAATTATTCTTATTCTAACAATATTAAACATGTAACAATTCTATTACACTTTGTGACAGAGTATTTTTCTTTTTAGGGGGAAGTTTCCGAAGACTTGTAATATAAGGATCTGAATGTAATAATAGTCGTTGTATTAAATCTTGATTGGTAACTTCACGTGACATTTTTCGAGTGTGACTTCGTCTATAAATTTTGATATACTTATTTGTCGCTTCAGCAGCTTCTTCGGAAAGTTCTCCTATAGATAACAATGCATAACTTATAATATCTGATCCATGTACGAGCACCTTGTGGACAGAAGCAGGAAGACTATACCACGGATATTCCTCGACCAGGCTGTATGCTGTTTGTAATGCATAGTCTTTAAACTTGCATTCATTAATTTTATGTCCAGAAGATAACGTTTGTAATATTACACAACAACGATCTATGAGATCCTTATTCAAACCTGTAATTTCAGCAGATACAGCTGATTCCAAAAAAAACTTCCTGGCCGTGTTTCCGTCGTTAGACGTCCCGCTTCCACCACTACGCGGCTTGTCAACTATTAAACCTAATCGTTCCCTAAACTGGGACTGTACATATTGTTTTTTATTTGATAACAATTGTTTATCACTATCTAGCCTAACTTGCCATTTTTTTATGTCTAATCTATATGAAAGATGAATAAAATATTCGAAGAAACGTATCCAAGAATGTAGTGGTGATAATCCAAATTGGTATCTACTCTCTATTACAGGTTTTTGTAAACATTCGTCTATTTTATTCATCTCTTTAGGGGTAGCATTACATATATAACATCTACTTGTAGATGTTTCACTTAAAGCACTACAAATTTTACCATCTACCATTGAAAGCTGCAACTTATGAGAAACGACCAATTCACGATTGTCGATCTGAATAAAAGTAGGTTGCAAACTTTCAATTTTATCCTTAAAATAAGCTTCCTCTTGCAAAGACACTGCTGTGCTTTCTTTCAAAAATTGAAATCGAATAGGACGGCAGTACCTAGTGGAAGAGGGTCGAGGATTTTTCCATAAAATTTTACAATTATCTTCAGCTAATTTTACAATAATTTGAAGGGGTACATAAGATGTTACAAACAAACTACTATCTTCTAAAGTTGAATCTGAAAAAAATTGTTTGTATTCACTATGTCCAGTGCTGCCATCGAATCCCCATTTCCCAAGTAAAGAGATATTAGACAAACAATCATCAGGAATCTGATCTAAGACCTCTTTTTGAGATTCAAGGATTCGAGAAGCTGTGTGATCAAAAAGACTTTGTAATTCAACTTCAGCTAAAGACTCGGAAACAGTTATATTAGAAGGGTAACATCTCTGTTTCGCTTTAGTAATTTGTTGGTAACATGGTAATACATTAGGAGAAATCTTACTATTAACAAAGTTTTTAATTAATAAATACTGATGTTTTGTCAACTGAGCATCAGTCACAAGTGACAAGACATCATCAGTGCTAACTCTAGATATACACGAATCGAATGAACAGTCTGAAACATCAAGCAATGCACTCACAGTAGAATCATCAGACTTTGACAAATCAGCTACTCTCCGACGTTTAGTCCTTTTACTACATTGCGTAAAAGGTTTTCGAGGACGACCACGTGAATGACACGGCGACGTTTCAGACGAAGTACATTGCTTATTATTTTTCACAAGTTGAATTTTTTCAATAACATTAAACCAATCGGAATTCTTATATAAAAGCTTGGTTTTATCCCTATTACATTTTTTCCAGAATCGAGCAATAGCTTTACATAAATTATTAACAATTTTCTCTAAATAATGAATATCAATGTTCTCAGCATCGTTCAGAGTAGTCAACAAACTTTGTAGGACTTGACGACACTTTTCCGAGTCATTATCGGTATTGACAGTTAGCCATATTTCAAGAATATGCATTCTTGAAAACGAGCATATATATAAATTACCTAAAACAAAAAAAAAACGGTTAAAATTCAGTCACAAAACCTACACAAAGCACTAAGACTAAATAAACTAATTTCGTAGCAAATGCTACGAGATAATCTGGCAACCGTAGCACCCTTGTCATCGCCAAAAGGGCAGATAAGGGCAGCCAAGTTTTAATTTTCCTAAGATAAGAAAGTCTAAAGATTATGGTGCAATATACCTCCATAGTCGGAGCGAGTGGGAACATATTTAAAAGTTTATTCAAACTTTGAATATTAAAATATAATACTCCAAGAAAAGTCGCCTCGTAGCAATGACATACTAAAGAAAATATATACTAAGATACAATTAAAATAAAAATATTAATTATTACATACCCTGTTCTTGGATATCCATTTCAGAAAAAACTCACACAGCACTCACAGGTCCCGCAATGACAACAAATGACGTCACGCTTTTTAATGACTCACTGATAACAGTATTTACGATTGGCGATGCGCTCTCTTTGAATGCACAATAGATAATGAAGGCGCACTCTAATTACTGACCTATTTATAGTTTCAGAAGGTACCGCAACTATCCAATGTAACGACAAGGAATAAAATGTAAAACAAGAAAGCAGGTTTTTAAGATTTATGACCTATGGATGTCCCACTGTGCAGTGTCAGGTTAACATCATCATATTAAGTTGACATAGAAAATGTAGGAAGGTAGCCTGCATGGTCTAATAAATGACGTAAGTACTCTGTAAATATAATATTAGTCCGCCCATTTGAACCCATTTTTGTTTTATAAAGAATAAACCAAATGAATCAAAGTCGAAACACAGGACAGTAATAATTATATAATTATACATTATCAATTTTCTTTATCAGAGTCCGTGTTAGACTTTGAGAAAGAAGACGAGTTCTCAGACACGTTTATTATAAATTTTGGCGTGACTTCATCGGTCATATCGTCTATAAGCCCGTCTAACTTTTTCATTTTATCCTCAATTTTCTTTACGTGATTGACGCACGCTGCCCATTGCTCCTGACCGATTTGCGCCATACTCTCCGTCAGTAATATTTTTAAATATGCCATCTTAAAACTTTTATTATTTCTTGCAACGTATGATTTCATTTGGGCCCATATTAACTCTATTGGGTTGAGTTCGCATTAGTAGGGTGGAAGGCGCAGGACGATTATATTTTTTTTTGTTGCCATTTCATCGACTTGTTTTTGTTGGTATTTTTCTTTATTTATTTAGGCGAGTAATTCTGCTTTTATAGTGTGCATCGAAAATTATTTTTTTTAACTCGCAACCAATTCTGAATATCAGCCTTCCTCCATCTCATGTTTGGTAGCAGTAATTTTATAATCTAATCGAAGTCATAATCTAGTTCTTTTCTTTTGCACTTTGAAAAGTTTTGCTCAACAAAGTCTCGCCTTGGATAAATATCGAAGGCGAGACTTGCTATGCTTTATTATGCTTTATTTTGTTAATAGAATAAAAAAAATGATAAAACAAAATAAAATTATTGTAACAATTAAAAATATAGAAAGAAAACGATGAAAAAATTATATGCTCTAGGCGGGAAATGAACCCGCGTCTTTTGATGTCAGGGACGCCACCGGAGCACTAGGTGTGACCTACTAATTTCTTAACCGCTTTCTACCATTTTTTTATCGTTTTTATAGCAACGTTTATCTCATCACTCATTGAAGTTAACACTTCTAGTGATCCGAAAAGATGTGATTAAAATTGCTTTTTTCACCTTAACTGGAAGTTTAAATATGCTTGTAAAAGTATTCTTTCGTATAACTAGAGGTATTAACTTCAATGAGTGGTGAGATAAAGAACTGAGACTGCACTGAGAGCTTCTGTGCTTACACATACATTCGCAACGTGTTTGTATACTTGGTTACCACAGGGCAAAACTCGCGTCGCTTAGTGATATAAAAGTCCTGTAGATTATTATGGTTAGTTCGAAAGAGCTCTGAGCGCTCTAGTTTCAATAGTGAAAATAAAACAACTTTAGCCACGGTTGATCCAGAATGAATTTAATAAATAAATTATAAACCTATATTTTCCCACAATTATGTTATAATATTTTATAAAATAATTTATATATTATAAACTAATGCATAAATCTTTTAATTAATGTAGTAATTTACATGTCTGTATTCTAAAATTACAATCACAATACAAGTAATGATATTTTACTAATTAGTTCATTTGAATGAAAAACATACAGCACTACGGTTTTCGTCAAATGAAAAATAAAAAGCTTGACAGAAAATGTCACATTGTTTCAATGCTGTATTTATTGACGAATATTTAGTGTTATTTGTGGATATTTTATTATTTCGTGTGTGTTGCAGCAAAGTTTAAAAAAGAGTGATGTGTATTACGTTGGACCAGTAGATTGTTAAAAGTTTACGAGATTTCTGTAAGTTTATTGTTTGTTTACATCTCTGGCAGTAATGAAAAAATGAACTATACAAAGTACCTGGATATTCACGAAAATATCCCGTAAATAGTAATAAATCGGAGTACATTGTTTTTCTATCACATCTTGACGAAAAGAAATATTTCTCAGACAAGGACAGGCTCGCCATTTCTCACGCCATACGAAAGTATGGAGTGACTGGTATATTACATTTAAAATCGGTCAATAGATACAAAATCGGTATCACATTCGATCTATCTAATAACGCTAATGTCTTCCTACAAAATAAAAAAAATCCTCAAAGCCTGAAATCTTCAATACCGGCTAGTGCCACCGTGGTGACCGGAGTTCTTTCTTCTGTGCCTACGGAACGTCTTATCTGATAATCAATTTAGTTCTCATAATAGCTTTATATTCCAGATAAGATAGTGCTTTTGGTTTGGATGGCATTCCTTATATTATGTTGAAGAAGCTCAGTGAAAAAGCATTGCAAGTCTTTTTAAAAATATTAAATGATTTATGGGCAAACAATAATATACCTGTAAGATGGAAGACAGATTGTCTAGTAGCCATATTAAAGCCAGATAAGGTCCGGTTAAAACCAGATTCCTATCGTCCTATCGCTCTAACTTCTTGTGTTGGAAAGGTCTTTGAACAATTGTTGAAACAGAGATTGGAATTTTATGTAGAGCAAAATAATATCTTACCTAATAATCAGTTTGGTTTTCGAAGGTGAATGTCTGCTCGTGAAAGCATTTGTCAATTGCAGTTGGATATTCAAAATAGTTTAAACAATAAGAATTTTTCAATGTCTGTTTTCTTTGATGTAGCTGGGGCTTTTAACAGTGTCAATATAGACATACTTTGTTCTGAATTGCAGTATGTAGGAATTCCTGATAAAATGGTTCTCTGGATTCATAACTTTTTTATTAACAGGCAAGTTTATGCTAAGTATAATTGTATGTCAAGGTGGAGGATTCTTTCTCCATTGATATTTATTATACAGGGCGTCCCACGGCCATGCCACACGGAGGGAAAGTATATAAAATATTGAACGTAGGATATTTTACTAAAAGAAGACATCGTTTTATTTTTAATAATAAGTAGAACTGCATTCACAGATTTTTTTAAAAATCGCCTACCTCAACCGGGAATCGAACCCGCCAAATGTGATAGAAAAATTACATGTATTTTATAATAGCGTTTGAAAGGGCTACTCATAAGCATTATTTTTTCCTAAATAACCTAGCATATTAAATGAAACTAAGATCATAAAATTTTTCATTTTATTAAAAAAAAAAATTAATTTATCAAATGCTCAAAATGTGATCCGTTCTGTTGTATACAAATTCTCACTCTTTTGATAATTTCTCTCCCTGTCGATTTACTTATTTTTGCATGGTGGATGTTTGAAATAATACGTCTAAGTTCATTTTGTAACTCCTGCACACTGTTGTACCGGTTCCTGTAAACTAAATCTTTTACATAACCCCATAAAAAAAAATCACGTGGGGTTAGATCTGGGGATCTCGGTGGCCATCTAATTTGTCCAAAAGTGCCGATCCAGGAAGGAAAATATTCATTAAGAAACTCGGCTGTTCTCCTACTGTTATGAGCCGGAGCCCCATCTTGCTGGAATATGAGATTTCGTCGATCTGCATCAGGAAGATTATTAATCTCATTTCTTAAAATCTCAAGTATTTCTTGATATCTTTCCGTGTTCAGAGTTCCTTCGTAAAAATGTATTAAGAGAACCCGGTTACTTACAATCCCACACCAACAGTTGAAAGAAAAATGCACTTGATCATTAGTCTCGCGGATTCGTAAGGGATTCTGTCTGGACCAAATGCGATTATTACGCCGGTTGTACATACCGTTGTTACTAAAGTTTGACTCGTCTGACCAAATAATGGTGTTCAAAAAATTTTGATCCTCAAGGATGAGTCTCTCGATATGTTGGCAGAAATTAAATCGTCTTTCAGCATCTCCCGGCCGTAATTTTTGCACTAATCGCCCTTCAACATAACTTTTAAACTTGTATCGTTTGTTTAATATTGTAACCACTTTTTCGTAGCCTTTTAACGCTTTGCCTACGAGGAAGGTGCTTTCCAGACCAGTGGAAACATAGGAAGCCGGTTCTGCTGAGGAAGTACGGACGGCCGATAGACTCCCCATCTGCCTATCGGCCCATTGTGCTGTTAAATGACGCGGGTAAACTGTTTGAACGTGTGATTGCTGCCCGCCTCATAAAGCATCTTGAGGAGTGTGGACCTAACCTCAGTGCCAACCAGTTCGGCTTCAGACGCAACAGGTCCACTATTGCGTCTGGACGCCATCTCTCACGTGAAGGCTCTCACAGAGGAGGAAACAGCAAAAGGGGGGGTTGTTGTGGCGGTGTCCTTAGACATCGCCAACGTTTTCAACTCCCTCCCTCACGCATGTATTGAGGAGGCCATGGCGGTGCTCGGTCCACTCCTGTGGAATATCGGCTATGACTGGGCCATAAGGAGCGCCACTCTCGGGGGAGTAAACATATTTTGTTACGCCGATGACACATTGGTCACGGCTAGAGGAAAGAACTACAGGGCGGCGTCCATACTCGCTACAGCAGGCGTCGCTCAAGTGGTCGGTCGTATTCGGCGTCTTGGGCTAAAGGTCGCGCTCGAGAAATCCGAAGCTATTTGTCTCTGTGGACGTCCACATTACCACCTTCCGGTTCTGAACTTATAGTTAGCGGTGTTTCTATCAAAGTCGGGGGCACAATGAAATATCTAGGGTTGGTCCTTGACAGTCGCTGGATTTTGAGGAGCCACTTTACACAACTAGCTCCTAAACTAAGAAAGATCACGCTAGCGTTGAGTAGGCTCATGTCAAATCTAGGCGGACCCAGTGCTGGGTGCAGACGGCTCTTTGCCGGCGCGGTTCGTTCGGCCGCGCTTTAAGGGGCACCAATATGGGCGAACTCACTATTCGCTAAGAACATCATTCACCTGAGACAACCACAGCGGATCATTGCGGTAAAGATCACCCGTGGGATTTAGATGCTGAAGTGCTTTCTACCGTCTACCAAAAAACAGCCGACGCAATAAATAATGACGGCATAAAACCTCTACCTGAGGTTATTGAAAGTTAGAGAAGAGACGCACAAGAAGTCGCGTTAAATAAATGGGTCGATAGATTAAACGAGCCAAGTGCCGGTGACCGCACCGTTGCAGGGTTCCGACCGGTACTGGATGGTTGGTTAAATGGACAAGGGGGTTCGCTCTCTTACTGCGTCACGCAGGTCATCACTGGACATGGTTGTTTCGGCAGATACCTGCACAATATCGCAAGAAGAGAGCAAACCCCAGTGTGCCATCAGTGTGGCGCGATAGAGGACACATCGACCCACACTCTAGAGGAGTGCCCGGCATGGACAACTGAGAGAGATGAGCTAAGGAGAGCAATAGGAGGCGACTTTTCGCTGCCAACTATTGTCAAAGCCATGATTGATAGCGAAAGCTCGCGGAAGGCCTTCACCTTCTGCGATAAAGTAATTTTGGGCTTTGCCGGCGCCATCGCCTAGAGAGTTTGGCTTTGGGTGACGGGCTGGGGAACCCTGTCGCTCAACTTTTTTAGCGACAGAGAAGTTGCGACACCACATGGGTACTCCGTTGTGGTGTCGCGGAGGTGTTGCGCGATACGCGCTAGAGTCGAGTCCAACAGGACGCATGCAAGACAGGCAAATAGGATAAGGTTCGCTGTTGCCTAAAACCTGTTTTTGCACGAGGTAGGAGTACGGGGGTTATTTTAGTGGGTAGTCTCGGTTTCTACCATCTCTGGCCGAGGAGCCCCACATACCCCTGCACCGTTCTTTCCCCACGGTGCAGGGCATGCGTAAATGCATTTTTTCCCTCTCAAAAAAAAAGGAGGTGATACAGGTGCTGCCAACAAACCAAAATGGCTGTTATTTAAACAAAAATTTAATATCTATTTGTCAGTACTACAAATTAGAGGTAAAAAAATTGATAATGAATCGGACAAAGATTTAGATTTATATTTATTTGTTTCATTTTTACACAATTGTCATTGTAAAAACTAAGTTAGGTACATGCAATTTGTAAAAATGATTGTCAATTTATACAAAAGATAAAATAATTATAATCGATATAATAATAATAATGATGTCAAATGTAATATAAATTATATTGATATTTTAAAATTGAGATGTCAAATAAGAGATAGTATAAAAAATATATATTACACAATGTAAAGTCAAATGTCAATAATGTTCTAAGTCAATAATTTCACATTCAATTTTAGAATTTCAATGATAAGAATTCTTTATTATTGTAAAATTGTAAAATTTTTTATGCAATAAAAGGTTTTTCAATCGGCGCTCAAATATTTCGTCATTTGTTTCATTTTTCAGATCTAGTGGCAGATGGTCGTAGTATTTGGGCCCAATCACACGCAGGTTTTTAGTAGCGAGCGCTAAGCGCCGCGGCACGCTTGTGAGGCGATTTGCGTGTCTTAAATTATAAATATTGCAATCACGGCGTCTGAATTTATTTATATTTTTTCTAACGTACATAATTATGTCATATAGGTACAATAAATACATAGTCATTATTCTTTGTTTTTTGAAAAACGATCTGCATGTCTGTCTTGATTTAATATTTTCAATAACTCGTACTGCTCGTTTTTGTAACACAAATACGCGGTCAGAGTCAGTCGAGTCGCCCCACAACATCAAGCCGACATTAGGGAATGAAAATATGCGAAGTAAGTCTGACGCAAGACACCGCAAGTAACAAGCGGCTTCAGCTTGCGCAAAGCATATGCTGCGCGGCTCAGTCTATCACATAGTGTATCTATGTCTGACTTCCAGTTCAAACTGCTATCCAATGTAAAGCCCAAGAACTTGCACTGTTCTGTAATGTAGCAAAAGAAGCGTTAATGTTAAATAGTGTGGATGATGACACGCTTCAAATAATAAATACATTTGATTTGAATTTGGAAACTGTGTCACTTGAGTCGCTTTACAAAAAAAATTAAAATTACGTAAATCAGGGCACAAATGAAATATACGAACGATTTTTATTAATATATTATGCAAGAGCATAACCAGCTAATTGACATGTTCATTAACAATTTAAAAATGCAAGCGGAACATTGTAATTTTGGAACTCAAGGAGAGTCACTTTTAAGAGACAGACTGGTATTGGGTGTAAGAAATAAAACTCTTCAGAGCATGATGATAAGGGAGCCTCAGTTATCCTGGAAGAAGGCTATTGAAATGGCCAGGCAAACTGAAGCATACGAACAACAAGTTAAACAAATACAAAATCAAGAAAACACTGTATTTGAATTCAAAACATTGAACAGAGAAGGCAAGTAAGGTTACCTGTAAGACTCAGAAATTACATAAAAGATTATTATTATGTATAATTAATATTAGGTCGATTAAAATAATTATATAATGTAAGCTTCAATATTGACAATGTTTCAATAAAAAAATCGAGATTACTGAACAAATTATAACCAATAAATTGGTAAAAGTTGTTGACTAATTAGAAATAAAATATGTCTAAAATTATACTAATAATAATAAGCATTTATATGTATATTATTATTACTTAGAGGGGAGATGTTGTGTATGGTAACACAATATAAAAGATTATATGGCAACACTGTTAGTCTTAAGATCTCAATAAGCTCAATATTAAACTCGTTAATAGATCCTATTCTTTTATTAATAAATACGAATAAAACAATGACGGGCCCGGATGCCTCTAAAATAGTATCTACACTACCTTTGAGTTCTAAAATTTTTAAATTTTATGAAGAGGTTATTACAGGAATAACTAAATATGTCAATCCAAGAACAAATATTGTTTTCGAGAGGTTTTACTTTAGAGAAAACAAACAAAAGGAAGGTCAGCCGTTTGATCTCTTCTTAACAGAGTGTCGACATTTAATAAAATAATGTAATTATAAAGGTGCGGAAGAGATGATGCTCGACCATATATTGTTCAATATATGACAAAAGTGCACAAGAAGCACTGTTAAGATTAGAGGACTTTACCTTGGCAAAAGTAATTCGCTTCTGCCAAACTAAAGAACATGCGATAAAATAGGTTTCGCAGATGAATTCTACCACGAATGAAATGTGTGCAACTTCAAGTACTAATTAATTATCAAGCACAAAACGTAAGAGAAAAGACCAACAGAGGTCAATTTAAGCGCAGGCGCTGCCAACGCCAACATGGACCAAGAGAGTGTCCTGCGTTCGGGAAAGTATGCAAGAAATGTGGACTGAAAAATCATTTTGCGGTCAGTTATAAAGTGAATAAATATAAAAAGAAAGTGAAGGAAGTGCAGTGAAATGATACAAGTTCTGAAAGTGGAAAAAGTTTCCGCTGTGAAGCAGTGTTATCTAAATCTAAGTGTAAAGATAAGAAAGAATGGTATGAAAATATTATTATAGAAAATTTGTAAATAAATTAAATGACTGTGATACAGAGAGTTACGATGTAGAGTTTAGAGTTGTTGATTGGCGCAGATCACTACGGTTCCTTATTTACGGGTGAGATTGTTCAAGTAAATGATTCGCTAGTTGCTATGGGTACTAAATTGGGATGGATTTTACAGGGCGTTACAACCACTTCAAACGTTTACGTTCCCGCTCATACTGCAGCTAATTTTAATGTTATAGCACAACTGTGGGACTCGGAGTCTATTGGCATCAAGGATCTTGCGCAGACTAAAAAGAGTGAGGCGATTGTAAATTCCCGGCCGCTATCTTACGTTGTAGATGATGTTGATGTGTCATCCGAGCCTATAACGCCTGCATCTTTCTTACAGCCTTTGTCGGGTAGTGAAGTTATCGACTTGGATCAGTTAGATTCTAAAAGTCTCAATTTTCACGTTAAGTATTTGCAGAACTTAAGAGACGACCTCAAGATCCGTTTTCGTAATGACTACCTTGCTCTTTTGATTCTGAGAGGTAGGGACGGTACTCATGATTTAAAGGTAGGAGATATAGTGTTAGTCGAGACCCCCGAGAAACGTGTACGATGGCCGCCTAGGACGTGTTTTAGAATTACACGAAGGTCGGGATGGTGTGTGTCGAGTAGCCACAGTTAGGTCTTCAACAGGCGTGCTTACTACAAGTTTAGTGTTCGAAAATTATATCGTCTTGAATGTAACAGTTAAATTAACGTTCGAATTTCCTTACTTAATTTTTTATTTAGAGATTATATACAGACTGTTGTATTTTTAAGTTGTAATTGTTAAGTTAGAGAAAAAAATATATTTTTTTGTGCCTTGGGAGGATGTTTGGGACTCTTTATTTTGATAAATAGTTTTTTACGAAGTTTCTTTTTTTTTATATGTCAGATTTTGTCAACAAATAAAACGGGAAATAAACGGTATAATGAAAATATTTTAAGTTTTATTAAAAGTCATCTCAGTAGGGTTTTTATTTACACTGATTTGAATTACTACGGTGCTACCCAAACCAGCCCTTCAATAAATTGAAAAAATATTTTAACACACTTTGGATGAACTAGACCTACAAAAAATGTGGTGCATGTATGGAGAGATGCACAGGACAAATAATGTCCTTGAAGGATGGCATCACAGTATTAATACAAGAGTCAATAAAAACGAGACAAATGTAAGCTGTTATATATATTATACACATTTGTTATGTTATATATATATTATTATGTTATGCGACATTAATGAAGTATAGAACTAATCTTCTAAAAAACCTTGGGCAAAGTTCATAACCTAAACGACGCAGAATGGCTCAAGACAGAGACGATTTTGTCACGGAAACACAAATGCAACTGTTAGCAGGCGAAAATGACCCACAGATGGTAATTTTTTAGACAAATTGCGATGAGCGTGTGTTGAAAATAAATCCGTGATGATTATTTTGTTCACCATATTAATCAAAATTTTTAATGAATAAATGTTTGTTGATTAATATTCAATATTTTATTTTTAAAACTAAGTTTTTTTACCTCTATAGGTTTTTGCACAGTCGAAAATTTCGCAAGTGCCAGTTAGTTACCTACATGATATAAAATGGATCTAGTGATAATAAAATTGACATTAGTTCTATTGTGTCCAGAAAATAAATGGATGGCACTGGTGTTAAAAATTATTATCAGTAGTTCCATCATGGAACTGTGAATGGCACTAGTGTCAAGTCAAAATTGACACTAGTTTCATTATTTCGAGGTCCATTTTAAATGGAACTAATAATATAAGTTATTATCAGGATCAGGAGTTCCATCATAGATCTGTTGATGGTACTAGTGTCAACGAACGCCTTTAAATTGAATTGCTTAGGTTTGGTCTTTGGTGTTGATTATTATCATACTTATTCACCAGTTGTTTCCCATACTGTACTTAGATTTTTAATAAGTTTATCTATACAAAATGATTGGTACTTTAAACACTAGGATATAGTTACAGCATTCTTGTATGGTTAATTAAATGAGACTATCTACATGTGTCAGCCAGAGGGCACTGTTTTACCTGGTCAAGAACATTAAGTTTGTAAATTAGATAAAGCTTTGTATGGGCTTAAACAAGCAGCCAATTCATGGTAAGTATACAGAAATTGATGAAGAATTACGTTATAAAGTTAAGTAAAGAGTCAGGCCTCATCGGTTACTCTCGGTCATTGTCTTAAGCTGTGCTGGCTTGCGTGCGTGGACCCCTCTTCCCCCACTCTCGTTCTCCGTTCCTTTCGTTATCATCGGTCTGGCACGAGACAGACAGATAGTTGCTGAGCGCACAGGCAACATGACGTCCGTCCGTGCGGTTCGATAGTGATAGTGTTCGTTTGATTTAAAGTGTAATTAATAGTGCTAATAATTTTTAATATAATATAAATTATTTGTGGTCCCCTCACTATTTTGGTTTCATTTCTGAGTTCGTAACAGCTCAGAAGTGGGATCAAACCTACCCCACAATTTCAAAGAGTAAAGTAGGTAGGTAGTATATATTTGCTCGCGGTCACTCCTTCCCCGCGGCCCCCTCGTCCGATGCTGCGCGATGCGTTCGCGCCTCTCGTTTGCGCAGCGACGCGCCGTACAACAGTTGGCTTCCTGTTATCCGCCTCTGAACCTGCGTCGCAATCCAAACGCTCTCTAACGTAAAATACCTGTTTCTACACGACGCGCTAAGTTTTGGTGTTTTGTGTTGTGATGTGACTATGAGTGATGTAACGGGCGATAAAGAACTTCGCCGCATGCGTCGCGCATTATTGTCAGATTTAGACTCACTCGTTTGCTTGCAAACAGCGTTAATCACGATGGTCGTACGAGCGAAGTAAGAGCCGGCACCGATTATGCAGACGACAATTCAACCGGCACAGTACACGCCGAATTTCCAGTCTTAGCTTCCAGAGTAAGGCGGCGCCCTATGGGACGAGAACGTCCATTTCATTTCAAAAATGCCTTTTGTAAATCTTTGATTTCAACAACCTTTTTAAAATAATATATTCATAATAGAATGTTAGAAGTACCTGGAAATGAAACAAATATGCACGTAAAAATATTTTTAACATTCAAAATATGAACAAGAGTTCATATTTAATTATCTTTTTAACCGGTCGAAATAATATTTTTTTCTCTATGTAGCAAACCTTTTAAGAAACTATATTGATGCTGAGTCGGATTTGAATGGAATAGACATGTATGTGTTATACATTGTTAGAAAGGCAATACCTTACTCTTTTTAAATACATAATATAAATGCTTCATAAGTTCTTGTACAACGAGGTACAAAATTATTTACTCGATACTCCTAATTTTTCTTGTTTTATAACTTTGAATAGACTTTTGACAGTTACCGCCGCTTACCGCTGTTCTTCAGACATCTTCAGAGGCAAAAGTTACTTGCCCGTTTGTGCCCCTTTTCTGACAAAACCCATTTATGTTTACGGCAGAATAAATTAAAATTTTAATAAAATTTACATTACATATTTTTTGGTACGTATAAACATTTTTCTGAAATTAGTATTGCTAAACAGTGCTTGAAATACTTATTAGCAACTAAAGATTTGGGTATCACTTACAGAAAGACAAAAGATACAGGACTTTGCGGCTATTCCGATGCAGACTGGGCAAACTGTACCGAAGATAGACGCTCATATACAGGATACTACTTTAGTATAGCTGGAGGTCCTGTTACGTGGGAAGCGCGTAAGCAGCCAACCGTAGCTCTTTCGTCTGCTGAGGCTGAATACATGGCTCTTTCTAGCGCTGTCAAGGAGGCCTGTTTTCTCAGACTTTCAGGTGAACACCACAAAGTTGTTATATATCCTGACAGTCAAAGTGCACTTGCGTTAGCTTCCAACCCTATCCATCACAATCGAACTAAACACATAGATGTTAAGTTTCATTTTATTCGTGAGAAGGTCAATGATGGAACCGTCAAATTAAACTTTCTATCGACAGATAAGTTACTTGCCGATATATTGACCAAACCCTTAGGACGAGTAAAACATAAAGTATGTCTAAATATGATGGGCATTACTTAAGTTTTTGTGTTTTTTAGTTATGTTGTTTATATAGGATAGAATTTAGTTTGATTTTTAGTAGCTGTCTATGCTCTAATTTCTAATTTTATAACTAATTTAGATTAGGGGGGCGTATGTTGTATACTGGCTAGTTGTGTAATCTAAGTTGTTATTTAAAATTATTTTATTCTAAGTCACTTCTTGACAGTTTGTTACTTGGTTACCAATATATGTTTGTACACACGCATTTTACTTTATTTTTATTTACAACAGAATGAGCTTAGAGGCCTAAGCATAAGAGGTGCTGTTTTGCGCCATGTACATTTTATTACCATTAAAGCTTCCACGAGCGTCGAGATTTAATATACTTGTGGACCGGTCTTGTAGGTCCAACCTTAGTCAAAATTCGCCTCTAAATCGTTTGATTAGGAAATTTAATGCCTTGGCCAAATCTATGGACTTGGACTTGTTTATGGATGGCATTCGCAGCTTTAGGAGATCACTTTTTACTCAACGCTAAATGTCTCTTAGTAGTATTTGTTTTTATTCTTTAAAATTTTTTGTTGCTCCTAGTTGCATGTAGTCTTCACCTATAACTGTAATAACATTAAGCTGGAACCAAATTGTAATTATGTCTAAATTCTTAATTTTTGTTTTTAACATTGTTATGGTTCGAGAAAGAAAGTGGACTGTATTTTAGACGAAGTTACGATAATTAAAATTCGATAAAACGCGACAAAGTAGCACAAAAATGTAAATCTGTACACGAATGAAGTGGACACTAACCTTGGGTTGTGCTGCGATGTTGATCAGCTTCAGACAGACGCAAGGATGGTTCAGGAACCCTGTGCAGGCCAGACTTACCAAAGGACACCTTATACCTGGCTATCTGATACGTCAAACCTTCAGAATGCGCCCTCCTTCAACGCCAGATATACACTTTTGCTGTGTAAAGTAATGCACGACGATATTTATAAAAGTTAAATCCGGATATTCACTGAATTACGATAATGTACGATAAGACGTTGCCGCGACAGCGCTAAACGTCAGAGCGACTAGACGACAAAACGACGAGAGCAGTAGTACGTTATATTTTGAAGAGCGGAGAACTACATATAAATGTTGCCACACTCTACAATAAAACCATAGACTGAACATTCCGCCCACCAAAATACACTGTATTTTAACTACGATAAACATATACATAAAAATAATTACACATGACAATATACAAATACATAACAATTAAAACGAAAGAGTAACGAAGACGATACTATTAATTATGGTCGACAGGCAGTGGACACAGCTTGACAACTGGTCTCCGGTATTCACCAGAAGCAGTCCTAACAGTCACTACCCTACAGACCCCATCAGTTCCTGGATGTAGAGTCAGTACACGACCCATATTCCACTGCAACGGACTAGTTTGTTCGTTCTTTATCAAAACCAATGTCCCTACGGTGATGTTACAATTGGATTCGGTCCATTTTGCCCTCTGTTGCAGTGTGTGAATGTATTCCTGCTGCCACCTACGCCAAAAATCCTGGTGAAGCTGTTGAATCAACTTCCACCTATGTAGAACACTAACCTTCTGATCGACGAAATTAGTCTCTGGAAGGAACGACAAAGGTTCCAGAGTCAGAAAATGACCAGGTGTTAATGCCGAAAGATCGTTAGCATCAGAGCTAAGTGGAGTAAGGGGACGCGAATTCAACATGGCCTCTATTTGAGTAAGCACGGTATAAAACTCCTCGAACGTCAATCTCTGGCGACCGATAACGCGAATGAGATGAGTCTTGAAGGATTTTATCCCTGCTTCAGCGAGCCCATTAAAGTGGGGACTACCAGGAGGGTTGAACGAGAATGTTATCTCTTCTGAGTTAGCAGCTTTCTGCATCAAAGATCCCAGATAGTTACTAGCACCAACAAAATTGCGGCCTTGGTCGGATACGATCCTAGAACACCGACCACGGCGCGCGATAAAACGCTTGAGCGCTGCTAAGAAAGCCTCGGTCGATAACTCCGAAGCAAGCTCCACATGCACAGCCTTGGTACATGTACAAACGAAAACACAGATATAGGACTTGAAAGTCCTTACTCCGCGACCACGACCTAAAGCGATATCGAAAGGCCCACCATAATCGATAGCTACACTCGAAAAAGGCTTGATTTTATTTACACGATAAGCCGGTAGATCTCCCATTAACGGTGCAGGAGCTGGTTTTGGATTAGCCCGAAAACACCTCATACACCCTGCGATCACAGTGCGAATAGTTCGTTTTGGAGAAAGTATCCAAAACTCTTGCGCGAGAACATTCTGAAGCGTCTGAGCACCAGGATGCATCAGTTTACGATGATACTCCCCGATAATCAGAGTAGTGAGGCGATGAGACCGCGACAAAAGCAGAGGATGTCTCGTCTCAAAGTCTGTGTCAGCATGAGCCAAACGACCGCCCACCCTCAAGAGACCCACATCGTCAAGGAAAAGCGACAACTTACGCAAGTTTTTCGACAGGCGATTGGGGAATCCCTTTTTCAGTAAATCAATCTCCTGCGAAAAGGCCTTATGCTGTGCATGTTTTACTAAGAAATTAAAAGCTTTATTTATTTCAGAAACTTGCAAATGCCCGACGATCTTACTCTCGGCCGAAGAACACTTTAAATTTGCAATAAAACGAAAAATATACGATACGATATGTTTAACGGTAGAAAATGACGAAAATTTATTGAGCAAGGTTTCTACTATATCTTCATCGAGAACAGTCACAAGACTAAATATCTTTAACTCCTCCTTTTGCTCAGCTTGATCGAACGACAACAACGAGACAGGCCAAGTTTGAACAGGTTGCGACAACCACAAAGGACCCCTCCACCAAATGTCATGCGTCGTGAGATCAGAAGGGAGTAAGCCCCGGGATCCACCATCAGCAGGATTTGAGGACGTACCCACATGTCGCCAACAATCAGGAGCAAGAACCTCTTGGATATGGCTGACCCTATTGGCCACGAACGTCTTCCATCTTGACGGACATGACTTAATCCACGACAAGGCAACACTCGAGTCCGACCAAGCGAAGACTTCGTCGACAGTGTGGAATGGTTGTAATGCATCCACGACAGATTTTATTAAATCTGCTAACAGAACTGCTGCTTGAAGTTTTAATCTCGGAATCGACAGCTTGCGAAGAGGTGCAACTTTTGATTTTGCACAACAAAGATAGACGGTACAACATCCGTCTAAACCAAAAATTCGACAGTAGACAACAGCACAGTACCCGCGCTCTGAGGCATCACAGAAGCCATGCAACTGGAAGCCAACGAAAGATAAGAGCATGCGACGCGGAACTGATATCGAAGCCAGCGACGGCAACTGTGACATGAACCGTGACCACTCTTGCGCGATACTGTCAGCAACATCGTCATCCCAGGTGATACCACTAGTCCACAGTAGTTGCATAATGTACTTAGCATAAAATGTCACGGGGGCGAGAAATCCCAGAGGGTCATAGATACGGGCGATTTCCGATAGTATAGTGCGCTTCGTACACCGTCGACTCTCCTTACCAACAACATTAAACAAAAAAACATCAGAACTAGGTGACCATCGAAGCCCTAGGATCTTAAGAGACAGGTCAGAGATATCTTCGAAGCACTTGAAGTCCTCAGAATACAACTCAGTTGGAGGCAAGTCTGCGAGAAAAGCCTGATCATTAGAGGTCCATTTTCTCAAGTAGAATCCTGCCGACGACAACATTTGAGTCAATTCCGATCTGATTAGTAGCGACCTCTCGAGAGACTCAGAACCGGAGACGACGTCGTCAGTATATATGTCTCGAGCAAGTACTTCGGCCCCAAGAGGGTAATCAGCAGCGGAGTCCTTGGCTAACTGTGCTATCGTGCGAAGGGCCTGAAACGGCGCCGAAGAAACACCGTACGTCACTGTGCATAGCCTATAATCCTGCATAGGACTAGCTGGAGATGATCGCCACACAATACGCTGATATTCTGTGTCAGTATCCGTACTCACTACCTGGCGATACATCTGCCTGACGTCGCCAGTAAAAACAACGGCATGCCAACGAAAACGAATAAGCAAATCAAATATGCTCTTTTGTAGCTTTGGTCCGGCCAAGAGGGTATCGTTTAGAGATACACCTCTAGCGTCCTTGGCACTAGCATCGAAAACGACACGAAGAGGGGTGGTTACGGAATCAGGTCGCAGAACACCGTGGTGTGGTATATAGAAGAACTGACCAACACTCGACGAAGGAGGCTCTGCCTTAATCATATGGCCAGCAGACTCATATTCCTCCATGAAAGAGCGATAAGCATTGGCCAACTCTGAGTTAGAGCTAAGTTTACGTTCCAATGACTGGAATCGCTTCACTGCTATTTCCCGAGAGCCACAGAACTCTGGTTTGTTCACGGGATCGACAAAGGGTAAAGGAACCACATATCGACCGTTAGAATTCCGAAAATGATTTTTGATGAAATAATCTTCACAACGTTGATCCATCTTCGAGAGGTAAACATTATTTTTTGAATCAACATTTTCTAACTCCCAAAATCTTTTTATTGAGTTATCCAACGACAGGTTCGAGGGTGGAGTGTCCCCACCGCTCATCAACGATACGAGAAAACAATCGCTTCTACGACAGCGAGAACGAGAGTAATTGGATTTAGTGTCATCACAACCTCCCATAACAATCCAACCAAAGACAGTGTTCAAAGCCTTTGGTTGGCCTGGCTTTCCTCGCCTGAGCCCAGGTAATAAACAGGACGCAAATATATCCGCATTTAGCAGGATATCAATTGGACCCGGATCCGAAAAACTAGGATCAGCGAGAGGCAAGTTGGTTATGTGTGCCCAGCCCGAGAAGTCAACAGGCTGAATGGGCTGGTCAGCACAAATCATAGGTAACACCAACGCTTCGAATTTTTGACAAAAGTTATAAGTAGTATTTAATGGCTTGATCTCACACAGTAAATCACCCAGCGGTCTTGCAGTCGCACAACCTATGCCACTGACAGACTGTAGACTAGAATTCATTCTCAGCCCTAAGCGCTCAGCACAAGGTTTTGTTATGAAGTTACACGCACTTGCACAGTCTAATAAGGCTCTAACAGTTTGATAGTTACCCAAACTATCTTTGACTAAAAGTTGAACGGTCGAAAACAAAACTGTACTATTATTAGTCACCGATGTCAAGGCGGTATTTCCCACTGGGTTAGGACTCACATGAACTGCAGGGGCAGTAGCTTTATTAAAATGCAATAAAGTATTGTGTGAGTAGTTACAAACACCACAACGAACAGGTACACGACAGCTTTTAACCCTATGGTCACCCGAGAAACAAAGAATACAAAAACCTTTTTCTTTAACAAATTTGAAACGAGAATCAATATCCAACTTAATGAATTTATCACACTTTACGAGTGTATGTTGACCAGAACAGTAGGAACAGACGACAGACTGGACAACAAGAGCAGATTTTGACTTAAACTTATTTAGATTACTACTTCCGGTATTCTTGGAAGCAGGAATATTATGAATTGGTGGCTTATTATGTATTATACTCAATGCTTTAAAATGTTTTTCAATGAAGGCCTGTACATTTTCAAATACTGGAATCTTACTAGAATTATGTTCCAGTTGATAAGCCTCACGAGTTGCCCTATCTAACTTTGACCACAATAAATAAAACAACATAAAATTCTTGTCTGGCAAATTATACCTTTCTAAAACTGAAAGATTCTCTGAAAAGGTTCTGTAAACACGCTCAAGTTCCTCTCCAGATTTTGTTTTAATAGGTTCACAATACACTAATTTGTCATAGTATGACATTGCAATTTGGCACTCCTTATCATAATATTTAGAGAGAGTGTCATATGCGAGAATATAACTCTCATCAGTGAGTGGAAAATTCTTTATTAAAGTGTAGGCCGCCCCTTGAACACTAGACAAGAGATAGTGGAGTTTCTCAACGTTACTCAAGCTCCTACTATGTATCAATGAGTCAAACAATTGTTTAAAAGACACCCAATTATCCAAGTTTCCGTCAAATGGCTTAATAGAAATTTTAGGTAACTTCGCAAGTAGCTCATTGGAAGAAGAAGCAATAGGTTTCGTATCAATGTTTTTTGTTATTACACGAAGACGCTGCTTGACATCTTTGAGTTTCTGTTCGAAAATTGCACTTGTTTTCAACTCATGATTCCGATCCGAAACATTAGATAACGAGCAAAGAACTTTCACTTGGGCGTCTCGAAATTCAATAGAGATATCCCTAATATCCTCCTCTGTGTACCCGAGCAAATCCGACGTTTCGATAAACTCAAGTCGGAGCATTGCATAATCTCTCGCTATGCGATTGGGATCGGCAGTCATGTTACTTTCACCTTTCGACATTTTCAAATAGGTAACTAAAAAGACTATTAAACGATACGTTAAATAGAAATTAACTATTTTAAACTTAATTAATGTTGTTTACCTAAACATACGATAACGGCATACAAAGTTCGAAATAGGTTATAAAAATTGACAATGACAATTGAACTGTTAACACAGATTATACAGTCACGATAAAAAGGTGCAAAGTGTGAGCCGCACTAGTGAAGTGCTACAACCAATTGGTCTAATTATATCAATTGTCAATACTACCAACCGACCATAACCAATCGATAAGTCGTTCGTTACCACAACCGTTACCGAATAACTTTTCAAAGATACCCGCATAAAAATTATGAATACACGAAAATTAAAATATAATGTAAATACAATAATTAAACGACAAAAAGGCACTATTCAGTTAATATCCGGCCGAAGGGCCAAATGTTATGGTTCGAGAATGAAAGTGGACTGTATTTTAGACGAAGTTACGATAATTAAAATTCGATAAAACGCGACAAAGTAGCACAAAAATGTAAATCTGTACACGAATGAAGTGGACACTAACCTTGGGTTGTGCTGCGATGTTGATCAGCTTCAGACAGACGCAAGGATGGTTCAGGAACCCTGTGCAGGCCAGACTTACCAAAGGACACCTTATACCTGGCTATCTGATACGTCAAACCTTCAGAATGCGCCCTCCTTCAACGCCAGATATACACTTTTGCTGTGTAAAGTAATGCACGACGATATTTATAAAAGTTAAATCCGGATATTCACTGAATTACGATAATGTACGATAAGACGTTGCCGCGACAGCGCTAAACGTCAGAGCGACTAGACGACAAAACGACGAGAGCAGTAGTACGTTATATTTTGAAGAGCGGAGAACTACATATAAATGTTGCCACACTCTACAATAAAACCATAGACTGAACAAACATTATTATAAATGTTTGAAAAATTACTTAGTAATTAAAATATAATAAAACTAGAAAAATTTCACGTCCTGAGGCAGGAATCGAACCCGCGACCTTTCGCAATCCGGGCGACTGCTCTGACCACTGAGCCACCCAGGACTTGGGATATCCATGTGAAATTCTTCTAGTCTATTTGTATTTGCGTTTATGAGCTAACGTCTACCCTACAATGTCGAAATATTCTATTTCAACATCCGAAACAAGTATTTTTACAAATACCGACGATTCGGTTAAGTTGGGGCAGTGCTTTCAAATATTCTTAATTTTTGATTTTAACATTATTATAAATGTTTGAAAAATTACTTAGTAATTAAAATATAGTAAAACTAGAAAAAATTCACGTCCTGAGGCTGGAATCGAACCCGCGACCTTTCGCAATCTGGGCGACTGCTCTGACCACTGAGCCACCCAGGACGTGAAATTTTTCTAGTTTTATTATATTTTAATTACTATGTCTAAATTGTTTAACTTGATGTTTATTATGTTGGTGTTCAAATAAATAAATAAATAATTTTTCTGACGATTTACTTCAGGGCATGTTTTATGTATCGCAAAATGTAAACTAGAACAATGACAACAAATAGCATCACTTTCTTTAACTAAACATGAATCACTGGTATGATCCTGACCATATTCAAAGCATCGTGGCTAGACCTACACTGAGCTTTGGTGACCAAACCGGCAGCAGTTGTAACACTGCATGGTGGGATAAATATACAAATCTACTAGTAAGGCATTACAACACATAAATATTCTCTTGGGTAAAACTTGACCATCAAATGTTACAACTATTGACTGTGTTGGCTTCCATGATGGAGAATAATGGCCGTCAATAATAACTTTATAATTTATACGCCTGACTTTGATAATTTTGTCACAACCTATTGGAACCGAAATATTTTCCATTGCACCCTCTGGAGACCACTCAGCTGGTACATCTCGAACGAGACCCATTCTAGTAACATTGAATTTAGGTATAAAAGCTTTCATACTGTGTGCATCTAAATTCCTGTCATTAAGAAATGTATTAGCAGATAAATAGTTTTAGAGAAACACATAGATATTTTATTACGACCAATTTGCTTTACGCTACCATTGACTATGTTATCTCCAGAATTGCTTTTAAAAAAAATTCCAAATGTTACTGGATGAAGTGTGCAGTTATCGTTCGGGCCAGATTGAATTCTTTGAATATGGACAACGTATGGAGAAATATCCTCCTTATTATATCTTGTACGACCAACGGGATTAAATGATGATGATGAAGTGGGTACATTGGTTGTGGGTGCAGATGTAGACTCTTTAGATGTAGGTGTAGGTGTGGGTGTAGACTGAAACGGATTCACATCTCTTTGTAGGGAATGAGCAGGAATTGTGACTATTTGGGAAGGCTCTTTTTGAGGAGACAATATATGCCAAACAATTGGGATGTTGCCTAAGTTTGAATTTGGCACTATTTTTCACAAATTCGGAAAATATACGCTACTGTTACCCATACAAACAATTCAAACTTAAAAGATATGAAATATTGCTGAAGTTGTACTGTTTTCAAAATTTAAAAAATGGTCATATTTTTTTTCAAAATTTATCATAAATGTTAATGATATTAGATTGCTGACATCAATTAAAACAACTATTATTATGACAACTATTAATAAAAACATACTTATTACATAGTTATTATCCATTTTGTCAGTATGCCCATACATTTCTTAGTAATATGGGAACATGTGACGTCACCTGTTCCGTAGATTTTTTAAGGAGCGTTTTTGGACGATGCGCCGCAACACATCAAACATACCACTATATCTGTGAAACTATTGATCTTAGACATACCATTTCTTTTGCAATATTGCTTTATGAGTTACAAACTTCTTATTAATGAAATAAAAAAAATGTTGTCAACTAGCCTATTACAATTGCTATCGTTATCGCGCGTTTCTATGCCATGATGTTTGCGTCTTCTTTTATTGCACTGTTAGCATACATGTAAACGAGAGCGTTTTAAAGAACGGCCCGATGTCGACCCATCAGTTTCCATGCCTGATTAATTACACATAATCGTGAAAAAATTTCCCGCCGGAGAAACAAACTCGCCCGGGTCGGGAGGTTTTTTCATATTAAAAACTCACCAGAGAAAGCAGCGTATACACCGAAACTATTAAAAATTTTAATAATAAATAAAAATAGATACAAAAAAATCTACTTCTCTGACCAAAAATACCAGTAAATTGTAATAAAATAAGCATTAAATTTAATATCGCACCCGCACAGTCAAAAGTTTCCCGCCTTTGTGACATTGACTTGACTTGAATCAGTTGAATCTAGATAAGTGACATATATCAAACAAACAGCACTACCATAGACAAAATAATGTACTTATTTACGGCTTCGGCACCAAAGGATTTAAGGTAATAAAGCGTTTAAAAGTTCAAAAGTCAGCACTTGCATATATTACGAAGCAATAACCCTATTGCTGTTACATGTGTGTTATCAATCACCTTTCACCTTACTCTATGACATGAGTTTATATCAAGTTATTATTTATCTATGGCCTACTCTTCTAACAATGTAGTTGTACTCAAGCAAGCGTTGCGATGTATCTTATTGAAATACAAGTTTTGATTTATCAATTTAGTTTTACTTTGTGGAACACCTGACAATTGGCGACGAGGATGGAGGCAAATGTAGAAAGCCTGCGTTGCGTACCAGTAAATTTCATAGAGTTTTATGATCCCTCAACAAAATTTTCAAGATGGCTGGAGCGTTTGGAAGGCGCATTCGAAATTTACAAAATTGAAGAACTCGATCTAAGGTCTTACTACACTACATCGGAGCTCAAACTCATGACTTGTTATGCGATTTATTAGTGCCAAATGAACCTAAGTTCGCAAATTACCAGGAATTGAAAACTGCTTTTAAGGAGCATTTTGACCCGACGCCGCTCGAAATAGCAGAATACTATAAATTTCATTACAGAAAACAAATGAAAGGCGAATTGATTAAGGACTATTTGGCTGCGTTACGAAAATTAGCGGCGACTTGCAATTTTGGAGCTTTCCTTAATACCGTACTTAGAAATCAATTTACATGTGGGCTAAACGATCGAAAAGCACAAGAAAAACTTTTTAATCCAGAGCACTAACATTTGAAAGAGCGGTAGATATCGAACAGCCGCAACCTGTTGTTCAACGCTGATCTCACTCTGGGGTCCATTTGTCATAGCCTATTGAGACAGAGGGACGCATTAGCAGAGCAGATCAAAAAGGTGACAGAAAAAAAAAAATATTGGATGATTGGCAGGAATTACAGTTCCACGACTACATTCAAAATTATATCTGACGATCTCCTTCACTACACTTGCGCCCGTAGAGCAGAAATACTGTAACAACGCAGAAAGCTGTACAAGCCGGCTAATGATTTCCCTTTTTCTCAACTTTCCCAAATTCCTCCATCGGAAACGCATCTTCTTGATGAAAGGCGTCTTGAGGAACTAATCAATAAACAAGGGGGCTTCTTTTGCGTCTTTCGTACGGGTAAAAGACCACTTCAAACTAGTTCCGGATTCTCAGCTTATCAGAATAAGCAACTAAAATCTAAACCTTCCTATAAGAAGCCAAGACAAAATGATTGGAAGATACCTCATCAACAGCTGGGGCTCAAACTAAGCGGTATAAGGACAAGTCAAAAGCTTCCAAGAAGCGCCAGCCTTAGAAGAAAGGCCACTCGTCTTGCTTTTGACTGGATGTTCAGGGGCGGTCAATTAGCTGTATTTGCGTCCCGCTGGCAAAGTTTAGGTGCGCCAGATCTAATAATAAAAATATTTTGGGATACGGAATACCCTTTTTCAAGACACTCTCTCTTCCACGCCTTTCAAAAATAAATGTGAGCAAATTTGCTACTCCGGAATCAGAAGAAATTACTTTAGAAATAAAAAGTATGATACAAGAAAAAAATATCGAGAGATCATTGGCACCTACGGGCTTTATTTCAAACTATTCCTAATCAAAAAAGTAAACGGCAGCAAGCGCCAAATTTTCAATCTCAAAAGACTAAACATGTATCTTAAACAGAAACGGAACTGTTTCTGTAAATCATTGATAAATCATTCCAAAGTAATAAAGTTTTTGGCAAAGACGTCTTCATGTGCAAAGTGGATCTCTCTCAAGCCTACCTACATGTTCCAGTAAAAAGAAGTCAACGCAGATTCCTGACTCTAAGTTACGACGGCGTTCCGTACCAAATGTCTTGCCTACCCGTGGGCCTGGCCAGTGCACCTTGGGCATTCTCAAGAATTACAAACTGGATGGCACACCGACTTCGAGCACAAGGGATAAAAGTCTCAGTATATTTAGAAGACTTCTTGTTTGCCCAGCAAGACGAAGTTCTATTACAACGACAAGTCGAGTCGGCAATAGATCTGATTGGCAGTCTGCCTGAATGATAAATTGGAAAAAATCGAATTTCTAGGAATTGTTTACAACACACAATCAAATCTAAAATCCCTTCCAGGGACAAAATTGCAGATCTCCGAACCAGACTAAAAAAGATCTTGCGAGTTCGACATTGGAATTGGGATCAAGGAAAATCTCTGTTGGGAAAACTGCAATTTGCAACAGTTCCTGTGGCAACTTTGAAGAGCAAGTCTAAGACTGAAAGAGGTCTACCCGAAGCAATATTTCCCTGTACCTCAACCGGCAATAAACGATTGCCTTTGGTGGTTGGATCACTTAACGAATTACGTCTTATTTTTCAGGGAAATGGGGCTCAGTTTACAGAAAATGGCACATAAACCTAAAAGAGCTTTATGTGGTGTATATAGCACTAAAGAGATTCAGACAATTCTGCAAGCGCAAAGTGGTAATGATTTGAAAGATTATCTCCACGTCCTCAAGTGTGGAATATTCAGGATTTGATTGAATGGCTTCAATGTAAACCTCCAGATGTATCTAGCATGTATCAGATTTCTAGATATTGCGCAATAATGCGCCTCAGGCAGGAGGATTCATGACTTGTGGTTGCTACAAATAGATGATAAACATTGCTCTATAAAAGATGACTCTAAACACAGATAAATTCATAGGCTGAATAATGTGAGTAGAATTGGGGTATAAGCTATGACTTCTATTCCATTTTTCGAACAAAACTTTGACAAATGTTACGTGAGATGCGATTTGTGCCCATTCAAAAAAAAAATATTGGTTTTTCAAAATTGTTTTCTTCTAACCAGGGATTAAAGATATTTGTCATATACTCGTAAAATGTACTACTGCAGATCCAACCGCTTTATGATTTTCCTATCGCCCACTCATCGGGAACGCCGGCAGAAATGGATGCAGGAATTCATTCATAATTGTAAATGATCATTGGAGGGGCAAGTATACCAGCAGCATTTCCTGTGATCAGAACAGTTAAATTATCCTTCTCATCACCACAGGCGCTGTACAAGTGATTTTCTCCTTTTTTTGCGAGAACACGACCAGGTTTCAGTGATAAGAAAAATGCACTTTCGTCGGTATTGAATACCCCATTTGGATCGCTTACATAGGTTTCAGATTATTTTCCTCCAGGTTTGTCGCGATATCCAGAAACCAATTTTGTATGTCATTTTCAGTTACGTTATCTCGAGCTCTTGTCAAGTTATCTGGTACTTTTTGTGTCAATTCCGGATGCCTCTGGAACTACTTTTTACAAGGCCTATTGTTTGTGAAAGGATTTGGTCTTTGTTTTTCCGTTAAATTTTTTTGCACACTGTCCAATAAATTGTCTTTCGTCATCAGACTCTGTCTTTGACTTTGTCTTTGTGATGCAAGGCACTCCAAATATTTTAGACTAGGTCAATGGCAACCTTTTCCCTTTTCCGTACAGTCTCAATGGCCTTTCCGACTTGCTCCAGGGTATAATCTTTTCTCAGTGCCATCGTGAAACCAATTATCGACATATATATATCCAATAATCGACACTTTGTCAATCACTAGTACCTACACACCAATCAGTTTCTTTCAAACATGAAATTAATAAGTAAAAAAAAAATAACTAAATATCTAGAACAAATAAATGCTAATTATTATTGACACTTTTCGATTATTGGAGAAAAATTTAGTGAAACCAGTGATCGACACCGGCTGTTTCAATGGAAATTCCCTAACCTCAATTTGTTTAGTTACAAAATTATTTGAAGGATATCTATTGTTGCAAGAAAAAAATTGATATGTTGGGATATTGTTTTACAATAGTGTCTTTGTATTTTAAGGACGTTTTTGAAAGTAGAACACCAAATGAGAAGCAGTAAATTCGTAAGCAAATATCGACTTACTTACAGTTTGTTTTTATCACATTTCACATAGTATTTGAAGTAGAACCTTTCATGTTAAGCAAATGGCGTATGCGTAGTGTTTTCCTCTTTACATTTAATTGGTTCCCTACATCCAAAACATAAATTATTGGATTATTCTCATCAGGAATACTTTCTTTCTTAAAAAGAACATAAATTAGTGTTTGTTATGTAGTAGCTGTCAGTTTGACGTTTGCCGGCATAGACGCGTACCTACCGCAGATCCTAGACGTTGTCTATCCTTACGGCCCAATATACGCAAACAATGCATACGTTACAAACAGTGCAAACGCCTCGGGGCGAATAGAATACGGTGCGATGTGCGCTGTTTGCGTCAATCAATTCAGACCACACTTTCGCTCATTCGTGTGTACTCCTGTCAATGACCCTAAAGACCCTAACTAAAACTTTCTAAGATTTTACGTTTCAGTCAAAGAGTAAATTTTGAAAGTACATATTTTTTCACAAAGTCTAAGTCATAACCTAATATTTGACATTAGCGCACATACTGCACTACCTCTTTTTCGTGAGCACCGCTAGCACGGCTTCATGACGTCATAATAATCTCGTTGGCACAAATACGTTCAATTCAGTTCGTTTGTAAACGCGCTATTGGCGCGCTGTGAGCGCAAATGGCTCAAGTTGGACCGTAGGGTATGTCTAGTCCTCAGAGCAAATAAACTAATAACGTCTTATTACAAAAAAAAGAAAAGAGAGAAGATGTCAAATTTACACAACGCGATATGATTTTTAATAGGTAAGGGATAAAGATCAATTGTAGAAATTTGACCGATTTGCTTAACCTGATGTGCAGGCCACCTTACTTATTTATGGGTGTGGAATGGAGCAATAAATACAAGATTTACATTAAAACAAAATTATTATTAAAATACGATACAGCTAATGTCCCTTAGATGAAAATAAAATAACAGTTTTATTAAAAAAATATCTTAGTTGTTCTTTTGACAAAGACAGTTTTTATGTTACGTAAATTCTAATATTAATAAATAAGAGCCTAATAAATTTGATATGTAAAGTTCAATCATTTTCATTGACATTATCGCTGTCAAAAGGTACCATGGTCCTATAGTTCTTCAAATATTATTGTGTCAAGAACAGTATGAGTAACACATTTTGGACATGTTCCTGTGCTCTCCAGTGCATTTTGATCCAGTTAATTGAAACTCGAGCAGCACTCTTTCAGTCACTTTGCAAATGTTACTGACGCTTTTTGAGGGGTATTTCAATCCATCACGATCTTTCACTGAAATATAATAAAAACATTCATAATATTCTTAATTTTGATTTTAACATTATTATAAATGCTATAGGTTTTAACATTATTGTGTAATGTGTTTGTTATGTATTCATAATAATTGAGCACATCTCACACACAAACACAACCACCCCTAAAATACTATAGGTATCAGACAACTGTTATTCATACTGGTAAAGAACAACATCAATATGTTGTTCCTTATCAGTATGATATAGGTAGTATGTATCTAGAATTTAAGTATTACGAATTTTCTACCATTCGTAATACTTTACTTTAAATTTGCAGTTAATTTTTAAATGGAAAATCATAAAACAGTACTTACTTACTAGTGAAAGCTAATATGTTGTCCTTCACCACTTTCTTTCTCACATCGTCACGAATGCGAACTGTATCCAGGCATGAAACATGCCATCTCGCAAAACAAATATCACTCGCTTGCCTCCAAAATCCAACGATAACCATAAGAATTTTATTAAATTGCGTTCGGAGTAGTACGAACCGCCATAGAATTGCGCTGTTAATATTATACCTACGACTAAAACAGAATGGCTACTCCTCGACAAGATAATCAATACACGATAGAAACTTTTTAAAGTGTTGCTTAATTGCATGACCAAGATGACCAAATGACAACACTGAGTGTGAACGATAGTAAAGGACATGTTCTGAAAATGTATGGGGGCTGGTACTCAGCTACCCCCCAAGACAAAAGTTATATGGGAAGAAAGAGTATATTTTAAAGAATATTATGAGATAAAAACTATAATTTTAAATGCCTGCATATAAATAAAAAATTAAATTTTATTCTGGTCAAAAAACTGTTATCCAGAGATATAAAATTCCATTTTTAAAAATGTCACTCATCTCAGACCATAGTCTCAGAAGGTCACAGACATAGTATAAAACGTCAATGTCGTCTATTGTCTTGTCAAATATTTTTTTAATAACTAGGCACGGGGTTTATTTGGTTCAGCCTACGACTATTTTGCAATAATATTTTATTGTAAATGCTAGAAGTACATGGCAAATTAGTTTCTGCACTTGTTTCTGACTAATAATAATGATTTCAATTAATTTTTTACTATATTTTGTCAGAGAAACTTGGATAAGAAGCTTAGAATTCTTGCATACACTTTTCAAAATTACTCAAAAATGCCGGGGTATTAAAATGAAAAAAAGGTATATTCAAGATCCTCTGAGCATAAGCTTTCGCATAATATATAATTTATCGTGGGGGGCTTTCGAGTACCAATATCGAACATCTCCTTTAGAGATAGAGTCTGGCCAGTGTATCGTGTCACTCGTATTTTCAATGAAGTATTTATGGCAACACTCGAAATGCCATATTGACGTTTCATTTCTTATTTTTAAATTGAGTTTAATTTGTAATTTTACTTTAAAATAATGTCGAAATCAATAAAAAGTACTACTCTAAAGCTTGTATACAATATGATACATAAATACAAAGATGTACATAGTGAATTTAATCGGAAATCTGTAGAGAAAGTTCGGCATTTGGAGGAAATATGTTCGCTACAGGTTAGTTTATTATTTTCAGGGCGTTATGGCTTGATACTTTTCTGTTTTCTGCCCACATCACCTACCTAATAAAATCCAATATTTCATAATATTCATGTTTATCGGTTATTTTCAGAAACTGTATATGAAGAATTAAAACTCAAAATAATAATTCACTTAAAACTTAGAGAAGCCCGAAATGTTGCATGCAAGATCTGAACAAAGTTTTCTGATGGTGCTTTAATAGTTTTCAGTGCAAAATCCAAATCAGCTGATTACCATGGTGACATGAATGCATAAAACTTATTGAAATGGATAAGGGAATATCTACCTATTCTAACAAAGCCATGTGTAATTTTTATGTATAATGCAATGCAAGTTACCATGACGTGAAACTAACAAACAAACATCCCACAATGTCTAATAGCAAAGGTGATATTCGGAAATGGTTAATAGAAAATAATGTAACATTTCAAGAGTACCCATACAAATGTTATTGTGCTTTGTTCATGACAACAGATGTATTTAGAATCTGACTTTGATTATGAATCATCCTGAACAACTTATTAAATATGCCTTTTTTCAAATTTTATTTTATACCCGCCCATTACTTTTTATCCTCTTTTTTCCCTGTTTTGATAGTCAGCCTGTAAGTGTCTATAATGACTAGTAGTAAGGGAATAGCTGGTAATTCATTACAATTAGGTATGTTACAAGTAGAGCCTTTAAGAAAGTGAAGTAAGTGAACATTATGATTTAAAAAATTGAGATTTAAAATTAAGATTTGTGTTATGTAGTATAGATTTTATTTAAATTTATCCAGTCTATTATTGATGTTAACAAATTAAGTGAAAGATACTATTTTTATAATTTATTTATTTTTAAAGTATCGTCGGCCTATGCCCAGTAGTGGGCATCTGTCAGCTGATATGATGATAATAAAATTTACGTGAAGTTCAATATCACACTTTTCTTTTTCTTTTTACATAGAGAATAGGCAAGTGGAATAGTATTTGAAGTTCTATTTAGCACTAAATCATACAACAATTCGAATATTTTAAGGCAAGCTAATTAATAAGCTGGTATAAAAACTGTTTAATGTAGTGATAGCTTGCCTACTACAGCCATACTTGGTCTATCATATGGTCTAACTCATTAATGCTCATCAAATCTATTTTATCTATACCAAGGATGATATATCCATGAATTATACCCATGATATATTTAGTCTACTCAAGTTTATGAAACAGATTATTGCGTAAACATAGATCACCTTGTGTTTTAAGAATCATTAGAACATCTAAAAGAGTATTAAAATTATAAATGTTTTGTTGTTTTTATTATTGAATTATTTTAAAAAAATAGAACATTCCTAATGCACGCGCGTTTCATCATGTATAAACTGTTTAAAGCTAAAATAGGTTTTAATCGGCGTTATTGTGGCAGAGTATCTGATACCCGACGGGTTTTAAAACCCTAATAACTTTAAATTATACTCGTGAGGGAGCTCGGTGGCCTAGTGGTTTGAAGTTGAACACTCGGGTTTCGATTTCGGAAACAATGCAACTGTCGCCATGGCCTTTCCCAGGATGGGTCAATCAAAACAAAACTATAGTATTAGAATATTATGTATTTAATAAGGTAGGCATCCATTTAAATAAATTATTACATACTTAAAAAACGAAGTATCAAGACTATTTATTCCTTGCGAAATAAGTGTTTACAGCTAAAGATTTTTTAAAATTGCCGCTCTTTCCCAGTGACACGATTCACTGGCCAGAGTCTAGCTATGCTTGTTCACAATCTGACGTTGTTACATCATAAGAGTGAATAGATTAGATACATTGGGCCTAATTCTGGGAACACACTTAAATTCTAAATTTAACTACAGTATGGCCCTAATTCTGGTAAACACATGCTAAGTTTAAATTTAAGTTCAGTGCATTTCTTTCTATCAAAAGGAATACGAAAAGGATGGCTGTCATATTATTTGACATTTAGATACGTGTGTTCAATTTTCGACCTTATTGAACGTGATAAAATGCAGTGTTTAGAAGGCACCTCCGTACATGCCGTCTAAAATTGTCTATGGTTTCTATGAAATCTATCTAAATTTAAGTGACAGCTCTAAACAGATTCTTGCTATCTTTTTCCTTTGACTTATTGCGAGAAAGAGATATACTGTACTTAAATTTAGAATTAAAGTGTGTTCCCAGAATTAGGGCCTATATCTCTTTCTAGCAATAAGTCATAGGAAAAAGATAGCAAGAATCTGTTTAGAGCTGTCAATTAAATTTAGACAGATTTCATAGAAACCATAGACAGTTTTAGACGGCATGTACGGAGGTGCCTCCTAAACACTGCATTTTAGCACGTTCAATAAGGTCGAAAATTGAACGCACCTTTCTAAATGTCAATTTATATGACAGCCATCCTTTTCCTATTCGATTTGAAAGAAATAAATAGACTAAACTTAAATTTAAACTTAGCATGTATTTTCCAGAATTAGGCCCACTGGGCCTAATTCCGCGTTGTAGTAGTTGAAAATAAATAGACGTTTTTTGTTATAACCGATTTAGTTAATTCAACGGTTCAGATCGAAATTATTGTCGGTCGTGTCTCATCCCTTCTTTTCCATGAAGGCTTCGAAGAAGTCGGTCTGTCTGTTAGGAAATTAATAAAAGTTTACTCTTTGATTGAAACGTAATATCTTAGAAAGTTTTTGTTAGGGTCATTGAGCCTAATTCTGGGAACAAACTTTAATTCTAAAAGTACAGTATGTCTCTTTCTCGCAATTAGTCATAGGAAAAAGATAGCAAGAATCTGTTCAGAGCTGTCACTTAAAGGAGATGTTTTATTTTCGGCTATGAATATGTACAGTATGAATACATTAAAAAACGACAAAAATGATTGAAACTACTACAAATTATTTTGCGTAATATTTTCGGCCGTTAAACCACGTACAAAAATATTTAAAAGCATCCACAAAAAACCAAATATGGCTGTATAGGAGGCCATATTAAGACATATAATCTGTGGGCATTTTTTTAAATCATTAGGAAAAACGTTCGTTTTTAGTATAGGAATATGGAATTGGGACTCAGTAGTCTGATAGACAGATCAATAAAATATTTGCTTTCTTATGTATATTTTGAGTGGAATTATAGAAGTTTGACGTTATAGTGTTGCCATTATATTGATAATTATAAAACTGTCACTTATCATCAGAAAGTATTTTTTACGGGGAATAACAAAGAAGTGATGAAAATGAATTTAAAAATAATGTTTTATTTCCATTTTCCTAACTTAAAGACCACTGTATGTACATACTCATAGCCGGGACTCCATATAAACCTGAAACATCTCCTTTAGATAGATTTCAAAGAAACCATAGACAATTTTAGACGGCATGTATGGAGGTGCCTTCTAAACACTGCATTTTATCACGTTCAATAAGGTCGAAAATTAAACGCACGTTTCTAAATGTCAAATTTTAAGACATCCATCCTTTTCGTATTCATTTTGACAGAAAGAAATGCACTAAACTTAAATTGAGACTTAGCATGTGTTCTCCAGAATTAGGGGTGATTAGGGCCATAGACAGCAGTACACATGAATGAGCGAAAGTGTGGTCCAAATTCATTGCACGCAAACAGCGCACATCGCACCGTATTCAATTCAATCGGCTTCAGGCGTTTGCAGTGTTTGTAACGTATGCATTGTTTGGGTATTTTGGACCGTAAGGTACTACTGTTGTCAGCTCGTCTGTCAAATCTGTCAAACTGATAGAAGCCATTATTTTACCCAAGTCCATTTTCGTATCTTGGACTTTTCAGAATTTCCTTCATTAATCGATCGATAATTGATAATATTAGAGTAAATTTCGATATATAATAGCACAACTCACACATTAAAAATAATATGAAATGTGAACATAGTAAGTTTAGTCAATTTTATTGTGTGGTCAGCATAGTTTTGAATAATTTTGTTTGTAATGTATGTGTTTAGATCTTTAAAATTTTATATTAATGTTATATGTGAAACAATAACAATAACCTTTCACATTGTTTTTCTAAAACTATGATTTATATTTTAACATATAAACTCTTTAAAACTCTAACATCAATTATGAAACTATGAAGTGATCAAAAGGAATAAGTTTACTATCAACAACAACTATGGCTGCTTCAATGGCTGAGAAGAATAAAATGTCCATAATAAACCCGGGGCTGTGTCGGTGTTGTAGGTCTATTAAGAAATGTAGAATTTTGTCATCAGAGTATGAATGGAGGGGCAAGAAAGAAGTGTATTCTGATATGTTTATGGACTGCTTTGGTCTATTGGTAAGTAAACTTTGAAATAATTTTTATTTTAAGATCTGTTGTAAGTTACAACAAGTTTCTGTTAGGAACAATAAATAACCTGCCTGGAGATTGCTCGGTGAAATGCTTCGACAAACCCCGGGTCGTCTCCATTATGGGCATCGGGAAACCGGAGTGGTTTAGCAGGTATTCCCAGTGCTGCTATGATCAGGCGCTGGGCGACCCCTCCACAGGCCCACGTCTAGCCAATGGTCCGCTGGTCCACCTAACCAGCGGTTTAGGGTATCGTCTGTAAGCGGATTCCACTCTGAAAAATAATAATAATAAGGAACAATAAATAATAGACTAGAAATGAGATAGGTATACCAATGCTACATGGAAGAAGCATAATCTTGCTATTCACACTACTGATTGCCACGAACAAATCTGAATCCTTATAAATTAGTACCTACCTAAGTATCATTACCAGCCTATATACATCCCACAGCTGGGCACAGTCCTTCCTACATGAGAGAACCACATGAGGAGTTTGGGCCATAACACCACCAATCTGGCCCAATGCGGGTCGGTGGGCTAAAGCAGTTGCAGTAACAACTGAGACCAACGGCTGAACATGCCTTCTGAAGCATGGAGGAGCTCAGATAACAAATTTTGATTGACCCATCCTGGGATTGACAAGTTGTTTTGTTTTCATAATCAAAACCAAAAAGCTGAAACCACTATTCAACTGAGCTCCTCTACCTAAGTATATCTTGTTACATCCAGTGCACTGTTCAACTAAAGATGATTTGAAGGAAAGGAAGAAAAAATATAATGAAATGTTACTGTAATATCTGTGATAAATTCTCTGTATTCTGTATTTCTTATGTAACCTGTAACTTCCCATTCTGACTTGAATACAATGAAAATGCTACAAATAGCAAATACTATGCTATGCTGTTTTGCTAACTTCCATAATATTTTTACTTAAATTAAAATCTCATCAATAAAAGTTATTATAGTATATGTTTGAATTATTCCAAGATAAACATATTTGATTATAGTTTTAGTAAAAGCCAAAGTGTCTGAGTCTGAGTTTAAGTAAAGGTTTTAAGAGTAGAATATAGCCAAAATCCTCATAGACCTCCTCCAAAGGACAATGAGGTATTCATTCTGTAATTATTCATGACCAATTCCCTGATTCTCTCAACATATGGCCCACATTTCAATTGTTTAGATTTCAGCATTAGGTCATTATGTTTTGTTATTTTACTCACATTTATGGCTATTTGTCAGTCCGATCTCCTACAGGAGAAATACAATCTGAGGATACTTCTATCCACCCTGCTCTGGGAAGTTCTTATTTACTTCTGTAGTTTTGTGTGATACTTGACATCCATAGGTTAGTATGGGTAGAATACAAGAATTGAACAATTTTATTTTTATGATCATAATACAGTGACTACGGTTGAAGATGTCCTTCAGCTACCAACATATTTTCCAAGTGTTTGTGACCCTACTTTCAATTTCGAGGTATAGCTGGTCCAAAAAAGATACTAGTTGCCCTCGAACTAGTATCTTTTTTGGTCAGTGGGCCTAATTCTGGAGGCACACTCTAAGTCTAAATTTAAGTACAGTATATCTCTTTCTCGCAATTATGTAATAGATAAAAATAGCAAGAATTCGTTTAGAGCTGTCAACTAAATTCATATATATTTCAAATAAACTATTTTAGATGGTAATTACGGAGGTGCTTCCTAAAAACTGTATTTTATCATTTTCAATAAGGTCGAAAATTGATTTCATGTTTCTGAATGTCAAAATATATGACAGCCATCCTTTTCGTATTCATATTGTAAGAAAGAGATGCGCTGAACTGAAATTGAGATGTAGCGTGTGTTCTCCAGAATTGGGGCCAGTATTGGAATAAAATTCAAAATTATCTGCATCATCCACATGTTTCATAATATTTACTAACTCTTCTTTAAAAGACATAATAATAATAATAAGCCATCCATACCTCCCTTTTTACAACTATTGCATTACTTAAAAAATTATGTGTTAGTAAATTTACTTAAGCTAATTGTTAGTTGAATTATTATTATAGTTTGGAGATATGGGTCCCTTTTCGGGTAAAGGCCTCCTCCAGACTCTTCCATGTCTCTCTGTCTCTCCCCAAGTTGTGCCAGTTTTTGCCAGCAATCTGTACTGTCATCAGCCCATTTTTTTATTGGTCTGCCGACACCTCTTTTTCCGGATGGACCTTTCCACTTTGTGCTAATGTGCATAACAGAAGATATAAGCTTGTTAAGGGTTCGAGAAAGAAAGTGGACTGTGTTTTAGACAAAATTACGCTAATTAAAATTCGATAAAACGCGATAAAGTAGCACAAAAATGTATATCTGTACACGAATGAAGTGGACACTAACCTTGGGTTTTGCTGCGATAGTGATCAGCTTCAGACAGACGCAAGGATGGTTCAGGAACCCTGTGCAGGCCAGACTTACCAAGGGACACCTTATACCTGGCTATCTGATACGTCAAACCTTCAGAATGCGCCCTCCTTCAACGCCAAATATACACTTTTGCTATGTAAAGTAATGCACGACGATATTTTTAAAAGTTAAATCCTGATATTCACTGAATTGCGATTAGTTTACGATAAGACGTTGCCGCGACAGCGCTAAACGTAAGAGCGACTAGACGACAAAACGGCGAGAGCAGTAATACGTCATATTTTGAAGAGCGGAGAACAACTGACAAATGTTGCCACACTAAAGTAAATACAATAAAAACCATAGACTGAACAAAGCTCAATTCAATCATGTTTCAGCTGTCTCACCTGGACGGCGAGGAGAAGGACTGCGGCGTGTGCGCCACATGCGTGACCAGACTGCGCGACGCGTGCGCCTTCCGGCAACAAGTGCTGCAGTGTGAACAGGTCTTTCTAACTGTTAGACTTGAGAATAAGGAAGGTAAGGAAATAACAATTCATTCCTCATGCTCGGAAAGTAGCGTTTTCTCGATCTGAGTATTGGGAGGAAAACGCTAGTTCCCACCACCGGGCGGGAAAACTCATACTAATTGCATCCCTTCCTAGTAGACATGTGTAAGTAATGCGCGTAATATCACAAATGAGATATCACTCAAACGCGTGATGTTACATTACGCATCACTCCGAGAAATCAAGTATCACTTTAAACATCACGCGAAATAACATTACACTAGCTCCGAGCGCGAGCGAAAGGGACCGACCGAAGCGCACGTATAGCTGTGATGTGATATGTGATGTTTCATCTAGCGCGCGTTGCGTGCGCATCTCACGATACGCAGCATCACATCTGTTCGGGTGATGTTTCGAGTGATGTGATATCTCAGTGTAATAAGTAATAGCTGTGACCATGTGATGTTTCATCTAGCGCGCGTTGCGTGCGCATCGCACGATACGTAGCATCTCATCTGCTCGCGTGATGTTTCGAGTGATATCACAGTGTAATATTACGTTTTCGTAAAAGTGATGTGATATACCATTACTTTTTGAAGCACTGTTTCGCGCATGTCTACTTCCTAGGGCGGGAATAAAAAATATAAAAATAGAACTGAATTTGGTTACGTACAATCTGTGGTACAATGAAGAAGAAAAAAGTAATCGGCTGAATGGCCAGTAGGCGGTAACGCGATGTGTTCCAAATTTAAAAATACTCTTTTTAAATAGGTTCTACTCATGTTAGGAGTATTTTTATTAATAAATTTTATTAGAAAAAATATTTTTTATTTTCCTTGCATTTGAAATGAAAAGTAGAGTGCTACACACGGGTAAAAGGAATCAACCCCTACTCGGACTACAGCCTAACAACCTCGTAGGGATTGATTCCTTTCCACCCTTAAAGCAATCTACTATTGTATAGTATTTCGGCTTGTATAGGTGTCGCAGCCATCGCATTTGACGACCGGCTGGCCGAGTGGTCTGTACCCCTTGCCATACAGGCTACTCGGTCAAGAGGTCCCGGGTTCGAATTCGAGTTGATTGGTAGAGAATGACATTAGGCGTTAAGTCAGCCATTTGTACATTTTTTTTAGTGTGCAGTAAAGTTTAAATAATTAAATATATATCAGTGTAATAAAATATATGTCTTCCTTCCTTCCTTTACTGGAAGTTTAAAAAATGCTTGTAAAAGTATTCTTTCGGATCACTAGAGGTGTTAATGACAGGTGAAATAACCATTGCTATAAAAACGTTAAAAAATGCTAGAAAGCTATCAAGAAATTGATACGTTACACCTAGTGTTCCGGCGGCGTGATAATCGCGTCTGGCCCGCCCCAGGAGACGCGGGTTCGATTCCCGCCTGGAGCATATAGTTTTTTTATCATCGTATTCTTTCTTTATTTGTAATTGTTCAGCCATCTGGTTAAACGTTGCTCTCAATGACTCGGCTTCAGCCTTTTCATTAGATGCCGGCGTTCAATCAACGGCCTAGGCGTCCAATTAAGGGGTTAATTTAACCAAATAATAACAATAACATTCATACACTGACACCTATTATCTAGCCCAAAGTAAGCATCATTAAGAGCTTGTGTTATGGATACTAGATAAGGAGAATTAATGATAATAATATGTATATAAATATTAGAAATATATAATAAACATATAAACATCCATGACTCGTAAACAAATGCTCGTACTCATCATACAAACATTTGCTCCTACCGGGATTTGAACCCGGGATCTCTTGGCCGAGTAGCCTGTATAGGAAGGGGTACAGACCACTCGGCTAGCCGGTCGTCAATGTAACAATCACGTAATGGAGTTTCTTACATACTATACTGCACTGTTTTACTCTGAAGCAGTGAAGTGCTGCTTTGTTCTCACTATTTGATGTTTTTTTTAGAGCTGGACACCAAAGTCATGGTGGAGGTCAAACCGGAGCCGATGTGCGGAGTCGAGTCCGACTCCATGGACGACAGGGACATGCACGAACCAGGTTAGTTATAGTCTATGCGCATCCCACAGCTGGGCATGAAGTTCCCTACATATTGTTTTATGTATAAATATACAGGATGATGCCGTCAATACGACAATAACTTGAAACATAGCCTTTATTAGTGCATAGAAATGGTTTGCCACTTTATTCGTTTGATAATTTCATGATATTTGTATGAAATAACATTACATTGACTACAGTATTTCATAGAAATGTCATGAAATTATCGAATGAATACGATGTTTTTTACAGTGGCAAACCATTTCTATTAAATAATATAGCCCATACTTTAATTTATTGTCGTATTAACGGCACCACCCTGTATAAGTGCATAGAAATGGTATGCCACTTTTAAAAACATCTTATTTATTTGATAATTTCATGACATTTGTATGAAATAATATTTGGCTGCAGTATTTTATATAAATGTCATGAAATTATCGAATGAATACAATATTTTTGAAAGTGGCAAATCATTTCTATAAACTAATATAACCTATGTTTTAATTTAAGGTCGTAGTGACGGCACCACCTTGTATATTATGTATAAATATATATGGGATATTTAGTTACAACTAAGGATGGAAAGCAAGCTCCCAACAACAAAGATCCCAACGGTAAGTGGCCACCTTACCGTTAGGATCTTTCTTCGCCTATAGAAGACACCTGCAATAACAAGTACACAAGCACTTAGTATTGCTGGTGCGTTGTCTCACTGAGGCCTAAGATGAAATGACTTCCATGCCTAGTAGTTGCACAGATTGCACTGGCTACCTTTTCAATCGGAAACAGGAACTATCTTAGGGCCTAAACAGGAATGGCGGTGGTACCTACCCAGATAACCCTAGTAAAAGAAAAAAAAAATTTCTGCTTCCGTAGCAGGGAAAACTCCCCGGGGAGTGGATAAAAGTTTGTCTTTGTCTTCACACGAGAGAAAGAAAGAGACAAAATACTTTTTGTCGCGTGGTACAAAGCAAGAATTTCCATAGAAAAAACTGCAACACAGCCAAATATTTATCATGGCGTCCATGTCACTTTGGTGACGTATAGTGTTTAGACTTCTATGTCGCCCGCCATGTTGAAAATCGGTGAAATTGACTGAAAATTTCAACTTTTGTAATACAAACTAAGCATGAAAACGAATTGTTGGTATTTTTCCAGGATTAAGGAGATTTTTCCTGATTTTTTGAGATAGAGTACATACAAGGTGGTGCCGTCAATACGACAATAAATTAAAACATGGGCTATAATTATTAGTTCATAGAAATGTTTTGGCCACTTTCAAAAATATATTATTCATTTGATAATTTCATGACTTTTCTATGAAATAATGCAGCCAATGTGATCTTATTTCACACAAATGCCTTTGAATTATAAAACGAATAATATGTTTTTGAAATTAATGTTTCAATGTTCCATTAATGTTCCATGTTTCAATTTATTGTCGTATTGACGGCACCACCCTGTATACCTGGACGGATATGAAAATCTCCTTTGAAATATTTCGTCAATGTTACCATTATTCGATATGGCAATATGGTGAGTGACATAGTGGTCAACTAAGTGTCTGTGGCTGTGTTCCAGATTTTTCATAAAATATCTTGTTACATGGGCCTGCCGGGTCTCTATACATTATTGGAACATCTCATAACCGCCCCTGTGGTCTAGTGGTTGAAACCACCTACTTCAGATCTAGAGGTCCGGGGTTTGACTTCCGCGGGGCCAGAAATTTTCTGCTCGGTTTGGTTGGTGGTAGGGCTTTTCTAAGTCCGCCAGGCTAGCTACAACCATCTTACCTAAGTCTGCCGCCATAACAATAATGTTAACAGCAATATTGTTGTGTTCCGGCAGTTAGAGGTAAGATAGCCAGTTCCTCTGTGGTTGAGGAATCCGGGTGTAGCTCGCTTCCATCGTCGGCCTTATCTTTACTTACCATCAGGTGAGATGAAGGCCAAGAGTTACCCCGTTAAGATACAAGAAAAAGAACATGATAGCTCGGTGATAACCTTAATATTGTAAATTTCCAGACCCAGACTATTTAGTAGAAACGCAGCAGGCTTCAGACTTGAAGTGCAACGGAGACATCAAACCGAACACACGGAGCCGTAAGAAGGGAGCCCTCAAGAGAGACTTGCTGAACAAAATGCAGCATCTAAGAAGGAAGCTCGACCTAATGTTAGACAAGCCTAAAGGTGGGTTCTTCTGTGAAATATAAAAAAAAATATATTAACAGGTTAGTTACCCTTCATCTCTTCTGATGGCAACTGATGTTAAGGCCGAAGATGGAAGCCAGCTACACTGGCTTCCTCAACCACCGAAGAACTGGCTGTCTTACCTCCAACTGCCGGAACACAACAATGCTGTTAACAGACACACAGATAACATGCGCAACTCGCGCTTTTATATTGCACTTTAGACATTACAAATCAAATCAAATAAAAAATTTTATTTTAATTTTACAGTCTTAATGGGTAAGCTTTTACTGGGAGATTATATTAAACAGCCTATATGTAGCCTAATGTCGGCTGGGTAGGTAACACCGCTTTTCTTATTTCAGCCGTAAAAAAGTTCAGTTTCAGTTTGAAAGTAAGGTGGGCAGTTTTATTACTGGGCATTGAAGCCATTTCATATTACTCAGGTATCCATCATTACCATCGTAGCTAATGTAATATTTACTGACAGTAATTAACCAGGTTACATAGTTTCAAGGCTACATTAGAAGTAGGAGTATGCAGGATGGTTTGAACTATACCCACATTGTTGAGGTTAACACGTATAATGCCTTGTCAGCCACATATGGCTGACAAGGCATCTGTGACAAGCCATATGTGGCTGACAAGGCATTGTATGTGTTAATTTTAAAATTACTGATAAATAGCTCTCTCTCTCGTCTGTTCTTAACACATTCCATCAATAGATGTTGCACATCTTCTACTTGTCCACAAACGTCACAATTAGGTGAGCTTTCTTTTTTTATTAGATAAGCAAACTTCTTCGATGGATAGTGACCAGATCTTACTCTAAACAATAACTTAATGTCATTCCTATTTAATTTTGGTTCCAAAAACCAAGGCACCGGAAGAGGCTCACATTGAATTGTTCTGTACCAAATCCCTTTTGTTTTTGAGCGTTCATCAAAATACTCTTTCCACTGCATATGGCACACGTTTTTGATTATAGGTAACACTTCTGAGTAGCAGGGAATAATGTTATAATCTTTACCGCTTATTGCAGCAACTTTTGCTAATTTGTCAGGCTCTTCGTTACCTTGTAAGCCAATATGGGCTGGGACCCTTTGCAACTTCACTGTGGTACCGCGCAAACTTAGTTCATAGATCTGTGCAAGTACCTTGAAGGCTATCGAAACACCTCTGAATCCAGAGGCGCATCGAGCCAGGTGTTGGATTGCACTCTTGCTATCAGAACAAATAACTACTTTAGCCCAATTAAAACCTTCAATGTATGACAGTGCTTCTGAAATTGCAATGAGTTCAAGCGTCATTATACAAACTTCGCTCTTAATTTTATAACATTCTGATTTAGCTCGAGATGGGTCAAAAAATGCTACTCCTTGTATGCTTTCACTCTTTGAACCATCTGTAAAGAGCAATTGCCAATCACAATATTTTTGTAGAAGTTCTTCATTTACATTAAATCTAAGTAAGTTTATTTCATATAAATTTTTTCTTGTTATTGCAGGTGTCTCGACGGTAGCCACTTACCATCAGGTGCGCCGTCAGCTTGTTTATTATCTTGTATAAAAAAGAACTCGACTTGAGTTGTGTAAAATTAAGTCGAGTAATTTTTAAACGCAATAGACTCGCATGCATCACTGTGATTGTAACACTAGTCTGTGAAAATGTCTTATCCACTGCCACGAAATGCAATTCCTCATATATCGTGGTCTTACTGTATTTCTTGAGTGAGTGATTATTCTTTTTTTTATACTACTAGATGATAAACAAACTGACGGCCTACCTGACGGGCTCTAAACGTTGCGTTGTCATCCTGAGGCTTAAGATGAAATGCCGTCTATGCCCAGTAATTACACTGGCTACCTTTCCCTTCAATCCGAAACACAGCGAACTGTTTCACGGCTGAAATAAGAACGGCGGTGGTACCTACATACGGGCCTACCACCATTCTTATCCATTTCATATTTTTTTCTTCAACTACGGGACCTATACACTTTAATAATAATGTTTTGGTTTATATTATTGTACTTTATACTCAACGCAAATATTTATTTATTACAGAAACAACGCCAGTTAAGAAAGAGAAAGAAAAACCAGCCAAAGGGAAAAAGAAATATCAAATGGACCCAGACTATCTTGCTTACTATAACACGGTGACAATTGTCCAGAACTCCTTTGTCTGTCCGTTCCTGAACCGAATCAGCAATTACTACTGCTATTACTGCAAAGATCAATTCGTCAATCCGATAGAACTGAGGGAGCATACATTAACCCACGACCCGAAGGACTTCGAAAGCATGATGGAGAACAAGAAGATCCCGAAAATAGACATAACCAAAATCGATTGCAGGTTATGTGCAGCCAAAATTGAAGATATCGACTCGTTCAAGCGGCACATCAGTAATGTCCACGAAAAGGTTGTGCATAGTGTTGAAAACGAATTTTTGAAGTTCCGTTTGACGTTAAACAATTTGACGTGTACAGAGTGTAGCAGTGTGTTTCCTTACTTCGATATGTTGAAAAAACATATGATCGAACACTTCGGGACGTTCATATGTGATCAGTGTGGTGCGTGCTTTCTAGAACAAAACTCTTTGCGGACTCACATAAAAACTCATAATAAAGTCGAAGCGAACTTTCCGTGTGAGATCTGTGGCAAGAATCTCAAATCTAAATACAGTAGGTATCTACACATTGCAACGGTGCATGAGAAGAAGCCAACGGTTAACTGTTATAAGTGTGACGCTAGCTTCCTTTCGTATGCTTTGAGGAATAGACATTTAATTGAAGTGCACGGTGATAAGCGGACGTTTCCTTGTAAGTTGTGCGATAAAGTGTATAACCGGAGGAAGACATTGATGGAACATAATAGGAGGAATCATCTGAAGGTGTACCGGCATCAGTGTGATTTATGCGATCAGAGGTATGATATAGTTTGAGCACACTGACGTTTTTTTTTTTTTTATACAACTAGATGACAAACAAGCTGACGGCCCACCTGATTGTAAGCGGCCACCGCCGCCTATAGACACCTGCAATAACAAGGGAAAATCACTTGATATTGCAGGTGCGTTGTCACCTGAGGCCTAAGATGAAATGCCGTCCATGCCCAGTTATTACACTGGCTACCTTTCCCTTCAATCCGAAACACAGCGAACTGTTTCACGGCTAAAATAAAAAAGGCGGTGGCACCTACCCAGATGACCCTACATACGGGCCTACCACTTTGGTGTTGGCCCCATATTACAGGGTCTAGGGGGAATACTCACGAAAAAAAGGCCAGATGGCAATGTTTCTAAATACTAGTTGGGCCTAGTCGCAGAATGTCTAATTTGCAAAATGTCAAGTGGTGTCAAAATGTCCAAGTTACGAAATGTCCAAGTTACGAAATGTCCAAGTTACGAAATGTCCAAGTTACGAAATGTCCAAGTTGCAAAATGTCCAAGTTGCAAAATGTTTACTATTTTACTGTAACTGTTTTTATTATTACTAAGAATTTTTCATATAGTGTGTATTTTATCGAAATAGTGTTATATCGATGTTTTGTTTCCCATAATTTTGTTTCCACATAACTTTTATTGGGTCAGGTTAGGTTAGAATAGTGACCATGAACACATTCAAATTCTTAATAATAATTATAAAAAAACTGTTACAGTAAAATAGTAAAAGAGTTTTCATTTAATTGCTTTTGAGAGTTTGACCTTTTGCTACTTGGACATTTTGCGACTTAGACGTAAGCCTGACGTCTGACATCGCGCCTAATCTAAGAGACATTATCTGTGGTAGAATTTATGTCGCTAACCGGTGCTAATCTAAGCCTTTGGTTACTAGATTATTTATGTTCATTTCAATTTAATATAAACTTTGTTACCGTTGCGAAATACAGCCCCTAACATATCCCACGTATTGCATTTTTAATTCCAGCATTGGGGAACGCCGGAGAAACCGACATTTTATGTCTTGGACATTTCATGAATTTGAATTTTTCCAAACTATCCTTACTATCTATTGTTCACCCTGAAATTAAATCACCTAAGCCGTATCACCTAGGTGTACAAAGTGGAAGCATGATTATCCTTCGTTCACATTGGAGACCCATCAAAGCCCGATGAACCAGACACAATTAAATTTTAATTGTTATGACAACTTAAGTTGACGTCTGGGCATTGAAGTATTAATTCAGTTGAGTGAACAGTGGCAACTACAATGTATAAATTGTATTATGTAAGCCGCCCATTCAAAACATTTTTGCTTGAAAGTTGAAACTGGCTATCTTAGCAGACCTCAGCCCTTTAATGATTGACCAATCGGAAACCTCACCACTACCCTATATAACCTATTTGGGGCTTTGTTTGAAAACCCATGCGACGTTAAAACCTTTAATACTAATATTTCGCCCAGGTTTTACCTGCCATCTCGCCTAAAGGAGCACATGGCAACGCACACGGGCGAACGGAACTACCGCTGTGACCTCTGCGACAAGACTTACCCTAGACTACAATCGCTGCAGGAGCATATACGGTCGCATACCAGCGACAGAAGGTAGGTCATTTATTTATTACAATAAACAAAAAACAATATAAAAAATTAAAATATTTTTCTTTAAAAAAAAAGGTTTTATTTAAATGCTCTGAAAAGAAAAAAAGAAAATTTTCCCTAAAAATTTTAACTTAAATAGTTTATTTACAAGTGAATCGCGCGACAAGCTTTTATGATTATATAAATTGTGTTTAATGTGGTTATTAGTTTATATTTATTATAATTATATATTTATTTTTTAATTTTAAGTTATCGCTGGCTAGGTTTCTGAGTCTCGGCAGTCCCTTTCATTTGATACCCATATTGCAACAGTGCATAAAAAATAACTATTCCGCCATCTTGGATGTTCAGCCATATTGGATTTAGAATGACGTCACATTATTTTTCGAGTTACTCTCAACAAGCCCTTTCATTTGAACCTTACAATTGGGATGTTACCTAAATTTGAGTATGTTACCTTCCCTTTACAGGGAGAATCGACAAAAAAAATATATTCACCTCTCCAGCAGCAAAATAGCTCTTTTACTTCGTAAAATCTCGAAGGAAAACCGGTTTTTGCAGCGAGCGTGAGGCAAAGTAAGTTTTTAAACAAATTTGAGACAGGCAGTAGCGCGTTCCGAAACTCAGGACTAGCGCTAGTCGCGCAACTGTGTAATTTAATTATTTTAATTTATAAGATTAACTATTTTAGTTTATGGACGTTTTTTTGAAAAATAATAATAAATAACTATATAATTCAGTAAACAATAATGTCAGGTTACATAAAAATATAATTAGTATTTACTTTTCAAAAAAAAGACATGCACTGTAATTTCGGAACGCAACTCAAAAATAGTGTATATAATCTGTGGACAAGGCGGGAAAATAAATTCAGACTGTTTTGATTTTTCGACTTGTGTTTATAATTACATAATTGTGATTATTTTGTTAATTTAATTACATAAATGAGTTCATCGAGTGATGAAAATTGTTTAACGCCTGAATTAATATTGTTTGTGTATCTCGCTTATAACAATATTCTCGCTGGAGAGGTGAAAAGTTGTATGTTTCACACGAGAGCAAATTTTTATTTGTTTCGTGCCTTTAAATCACTCACTGCGCTCAGTAGTCTAATTGTGAATCACTCGCTATGCTCGTGATCCAATTTTAGACTACTTCGCTGGTTCGTGATTTAACATCAGCACTCGCTACAAAAAATAATTTTGCTCACTTGTTGAACAAATAACTATTTTATTTTACAGGTTCAAGTGCGACCTCTGCAATTCGGCGTTCACACAGAATGGCAGTTTGAAAAGCCACATGAAGACTCATCATCAGGGCTACGACCTCGACGCTAGCTTCAACTGAAAGTCGGACAAACCAGCGTTGAGACCACCCTTACTGCGTTCGTAATAGAGGCGGTTTTCGTAGAGCAACCGTTACACGTACGTGTGTAGGATCAGCAACAGAATTCGATTAATATTAAGTTTACGTTGCACGACGTTTCATACCAACTTTTAGTCGGATGTGTTGGGAACGAACAAACCGATTCTAAGACTTTACATGCATAAGCAAGACACACACAACTCTCTCTCTGACACACACACACACACACACACACATACACACACACACACACACACACACAGTATTGTTGACTTTAAGTTAAAATTATTCAATTAGTGTAACAATGGCCCTAATTCTGGAGAACACATGCTAAGTTTAAATTTAAGTTCAGTCTATTTCTTTCTTTCAAAACGAATACGAAAAGGATGGCTGTCATATAAATTGACATTAGAAAGGTGCGTTCAATTTTCGACCTTATTGAACGTGATAAAATGCAGTGTTTAGGAGGCACCTCCGTACATGCCGTCTAAAATTGTCTATGGTTTCTATGAAATCTGTCTAAATTTAATTGACAGCTATAAATAAATTTTTGCTATCTTTTTCCTATTACATATTGCGTGAAAGAGATATACTGTACATAAATTTTGAATTAAAGTGTGTCTTCAGAATCAGGCCCAGTGTCACCTGGACTTAGTGTGTGATGTCAAATTTATCTGTCAGTTAAAATCACGGAATGCAAGATACAGGCCTAAGTCTAGTTTGGGTTCCAACACTAACATTATGAAGGAGGATGCTAATGTTAGTATGAAGCCTCACCCCACCTAAAAACTGACACGTCCAAAAGTAATCTAGGGCGCAATTAGATATTATTAAGACAAAGTATCTTTACATACCAATACATTTTTGTTTAAAGATGCGATTTCTGAGATATACGTAAAAGAAAACTGAATTGTAATAACAATCAACAATAGCAATTTTGTCATCTGTCAAAGTGCGTTTTGTTATTTTCTTCCTAGGTCAAAAACTTGTTCAATCCAATTAACTGTATTTAATTATTACTCATCTTTATTGTAATAAAATAATAATAACAATTATATCGAAAAATAATGATAAATACATTAAAATACCTTTTATGGTTTTCAAAACATTAAAAAGTATTTGTTTTCTATGAAACAAAATGCTCCGGTCAATGGTTTTCATTGAAAAAATATTACAATTCCGGAATGAAAGATTTTTGAAGATTTTATTTATGTTGTCAACAAAACCTCAGCTTTATATTAACTCAAACTATTTCCAAAAATAATCTTTCTATTTATGAGGCATTATTGGAAATATTGTTTTGTTGGACATTAAACTTGGCTTGGGGCAAAAATTGACATCCTCCTTTAAGTATGTTGTTCAAGCTATATATTATAGTAAGGGTTTTGTAACATGTGTTATGGAAATAAATTATTATTATTATTAGTTATCAGAGTATTTTTCGAAAAACAGTATTTAAGTTAAGTAGCAGCAATTTTTAGCTTTTCATACATAGCAAAAATCGCCAATAAATCTTTTTATCCTTAATTTTGATTTTAACATTGTTATAAATGTTTGAAAAATTATTTACTAATAAAAATCTATCTAAACTAGAAAAAATTCACGTCCGTCATTAGCTCATAACGCAAACTATCTATCTATACTAGAAGTTTTTCACAGAGATATCCCAAGTCCTGGGTAGCTCAGATGGTTAGAGCAGTCGCCCGGATTGCGAAAGGTCGCGGGTTCGATCCCCGCCTCAGGACGTGAAATTTTTCTAGTTTAGATAGATTTTTATTAGTAAAACTTTTTTTGCATTTGACTCCTCTGATAATTTTTAAGACTCCCCCGACTTGCTTATTCATGGCTACTTTTGTTACGATCGGTTTGTTCGTTTTCAATATTTGGCATATTATTGTGTATGCCAATATTGTATGTTGATATACAGGGTGGTGCCGTCAATACGACAATAAATTGAAACATGGGCTATATTAGTTCATAGAAATGTTTTGCCACTTTCAAATACATCTTATTCATTTGATAATTTTATGACATTTCTATGAAATAATGCAGCCAATGTTATATTATTTCATACAAATGTGATGAAATTATCAAAATAATAAGATGTTTTTAAAGTGGCAAAACATTTCTATGAACTGATATAGCCCAAGTTCTAATTTATTATTACATGGTAATTTTAAATTTACAGTTTGTTAGGGTGGACTTATCTCTGTTAGAGTTCTCTTCCAGTCTGCGCAATGAGGTAAAATTATCACAATACGATTACAGTACGACGGTAAATTAAAAAATGGGCTATATTAAGTCATATGTTTTTCATTTTTCAAATACATCTTATTCATTTGATAATTTCACCAAAAACATAATAGTTGTAACAATTACAAATAAAGAAAGAAAACGATAAAAAAATATGTGCTCCAGGCGGGAATCGAACCCGCGTCTCCTGATGTCCAGCCAGATATAAAAAAACAATAAAGTAGGCGTTTAAACGCATCAAAAACATTAAAATTAAACATAATAATGTTATAAAATTATCAAACGAATAAGATGTATTTGAAAATTGCAAAACAGTTATATGTACTAATATAGCCCTTGTTTTAATTTACCGACGTATTGTCGTCACCAACCTGCCAATTTGTTATTAAAAGGCAGTGAAGTGTTAATCGATCTCTGCTGTTGACTCAGGGCGTTCGAGAGATGGCGCCACTTTTCGTAAACAGTATTTAAGGCCCAATTTAGGCGTATCCATTAATGTTATAAAGTGTATTATAACTTGAATCCGGACGATATTGTTTTGTTTAATCGACAAATCGTCGGTTCACAAATAAGACTTAATTTGGGACTGTATTTAATTTGAGACACCATTGTGTTATTGCCATTTATATAGGTATTGCTAACAAGGTCTGTTTCTTAAATGCTTTAAATAAGTAGGCAATATAGGGTGTAAGAGGAACGCTCTGGAAAACTGGAGATCCTATAAAAAAAGAAAAAAAAATGGTGTTAAAAAGGAGATGTTCATACTGGCCAGGTTTATATACACTATCGCAAAATAACAGGAAAAATCTAAATCCAGCAAAAATACTAATAATTCGTTTTCATGCATAGTGTGTTTGTACAGAGTTGAAATTTTTCGTCGATTTCACTGTTATTCAATATGCCAATAAGGCGGGCCACATATAAATAAGCTGAACGTCACCAAAGTGACTTAGACGCCATGATGTATATTTATTTGGCACTGTTACAGTTTTTTTTTATAAAAAATCGTGTTTTGTACCACGTAACAAAGCAAATAAAAAGAAAATGGACATTTGAACACTGTTCTTCATATTTTTATTTATTTTTTAGAATAGTGCACATAGACCTGGCCGTGTCTCCATATATTTTTTGGACATCACTTTTGAAATTGCTTAAAAAAATATTTGTTCCATACAAACAATTAAGTATAAAACAGCTGTTTTCCTTCGCTATTTTAATTGTTTCTTAAACAAACCGTTGTTAGAGTCGCCAGCACTGCCATATACCATCGTTTCGTCTTTACACCTGGCATAGAAAAACACTTAGTAAATTTTACTTGTTGATCGACGAAAATAGGCTTTACATAATCTTTATTACAGTATTTATTTTACACAAAATGTTGGCAATAATATTAAAGTCTAATGTCAATGTAATATTCTTATGTGACACTATTTGTATAAATATTATGTAATAATAAATTATTAGTAATTTTAATACTGTTTTTTCTTCCGCTACTTCCACACAGGCTAAAAAAGCGCACTACGGACATAAATGGTTGCGAATATTGGCTTAAAGTCACTGACATAACTCATAGGATTAGCAAGTTGAAGTTGCAGTGGGCAGGACACATAGTACGCAGAACTGGCGGCCGGTGGGGCGTTAAAGTTCTAGTATGACCACGACCACGACCACGTACCGGAAAGCGCAAAGTAGGACGGCCTCCCACTAGATGGACTGACAATCTGGTCAGGGTTACAAAGTAGGACGGCCTCCCAATAGATGGACTGACAACCTGGTCAGGGTTGCAAAGTAGGATGGCCTCCCACTAGATGGACAGGCGACCTGGTCAGGCTCACAAAGTAGGACGGCCTCCCACTAGATGGACTGACGACCTGGTCAGGCTCACAGAGTAGGACGGCCTCCCACTAGATAGACTGACGACCTGGTCAGGCTCACAGAGTAGGACGGCCTCCCACTAGATGGACTGACGACCTGGTCAGGCTCACAGAGTAGGATGGCCTCCCACTAGATGGACTGACGACCTGGTCAGGCTCACAGAGTAGGATGGCCTCCCACTAGATGGACTGTCGACCTGGTCAGGCTCACAGAGTAGGACGGCCTCCCACTAGATGGACAGTCGACCTGGTCAGACACACAGAGTAGGATGTCCTCCCACTAGATGGACAGGCGACCTGGTCAGGCTCACAAAGTAGGACGGCCTCCCACTAGATGGACAGGCGACCTGGTCAGACTCACAAAGTAGGACGGCCTCCTACTAGATGGACAGGCGGTCAGATCCGTTTGGAAATCAATGGGCTTTATTCAGCAGTGGACTTCATAGGCCTGTTCCCTAGAAACAATGTATAATGACAAAACAGCCAACTGCAAAGGCGCGAGGCAAGCGGACTTGAATTTGTAAATTATACCTTAAGACGTCTTTAAGACCACATTTGAATGACAGCATTGAAATGTGGTCTTAAAGTCGTGCGCTATAGGTGGCTCCGAGCACAGGTCCGGAGCGGTGTCTTGTAGGGTAGGCAAGCTTATGACCTTAGTAGCGTTTACGCCGCACGGCTTCTCGTGCAAAATTTCCAGTCGAGAATATCGGCAACAAACAAAAAGATTATAACACAACTTGCCATGCATAAGCAAGTCAGGCTAGTATAAAAAGTTAGAAGAGGATTTTTTAAAAATCTAATAATACCTAAAGTAATTATTGGCGGTGTTTGGTTTGTATGAAAAGCTAAAAATTGCTCTCATGCAACTATGAGGCTGTTTTTCATAAAATCCTCTGATAACTATTTAGCTTAGCCTGACTTGCTTATGCATGTCTTATTATTAGATTCGGCAAGTGTCCAGCAAGACACACTGGTCACTTCATTGACCACTTTGAAGATGTGTCCCAGCCGTCTGGTCAAATTAGCCCGTTAATTGAATACCTAGGCCGTTGATTAAACGCTGGCACCCAATTAAATGCCTAGTCCTTTAGTTAACTGAACTACTCACTAAACGTTTAACAATTTGGCGTAAAAGTCAGCTCAATAGGGACGCCTACGCGAATCGTCTTGTACTGAAGAGTTGAGTGTTTGGTAGGTTCAATGTTATTTTTTTATGACAACTTATAACCAAAACGATTTCAGTTTTATGTGGTCATAAAAAATAACCTTGAACCTACCAATCACTCAAACTCACACAAAAGCTTTTCGTTGTAAACGACCTGCCTACGCGTCCAATTGAATGGCTGATTGGGATGTTGCCTAAGTTTGAAAATGTCGCTATTTTTCACAAATTCGGAAAATATACGCTACTATTACCCATAAAAACCATTCAAACTTAAAAGATATGGAATAGCGTTGAAGTTGTACTGTTTTGAAAATTAAAAAAAAGATCATATTTTTTTTTCAAAATTTATCAAAATTTTTTATGATAATAGATTGCTGATACCAATTAAAACAACGATTATTATCATAACTATGAACAAAAACATACTTAATACATAGTTATTATCAATTTTGTCAGTATGCCCATACATTTCTTAGTAATATGGGAACATGTGACGTCACCTGTTCCGTAGATTTTCTATGGAGCGTTTTTGGACGATGCGCCGCAACACATCAAACAAACCACTATATCTGTGAAACTATTGATCTTAGACATACTATTTCCTTTGCAATATTTCTTTATGAGTTATAAACTTCTTATTTAAGAAATAAAAAAAAAGTTGTCAACTACCCTATTTAACCAGATGGCCGACACGACGTTCAGCCATCTGGTTTAACGCTGCGCTCAATGAATTGGCTAGTTGTCCTTCAGCCGATTTATTGGATGCCGGCATTCAATTTAACCAGACGGCTGCGATTTATGTACTATTTATACCATTCTTACACTTTACACTGAAGATATTATACAATAGGCCTTCGACAGGACGATTGTCTTCAGTGTCTTCACGTAGCTGTACTTCAATTAAAATGCTATGTACAGACAGCAGCACATGAAGTGTAACAGTTGTACTAAGGCCGCCACTATTACAAACGCAATAATGGTCTCAAGGTCTAACTGTTACGCTTGATGTGCTGTCAACTGTACTGTTATCAATGAATGTACGGTCGACCACAAAAGTAGCTGAACACTTTAGTACCATGTCACAATACCTATGGCGTTAATGTAGTACGGTAGCAACTATTAGGATAGTGTGTGTGACACCGTACTAAAGTGTTAAGCTACTTCTGTGGTCGACTGTACATTTCTTAACACGGCTCTTAGTTGGAGGTCATAGCATACGATCTTGACGTATCCGTCAATGCGACTGCGTACGGCTTCCCATAGGTACTACAGTGCTGTTTGGTATGTGATTAGAGCTCGGAGCTCGGTAGCGTATTGGGAGGAGCTCAATGGCGTATTAGTTTGAGCGCTTGGTTTCGATATGAAAAACAAGCAAGCCAAGATCGATCCTGGGATGGGTCAATCAAAGTTTCTTATCTCGAGCTCCTCCGAGCTTCTCCGTGCAGAAACAACCGGGACCAACGGGTCCCGGTTGTTTCTGCAACCACTTCAATCTACTAACCCGCATTGGACCAGCGTGGTGGTTTTATGGTTCTGCTCCTCGTGTTTTTCTCCCATGTAGGAAGGCATGTGACTAGCAATGGGACGTTTCAAGGCAGGTTATGATGATGATATTGTATGTGATTAGAATCTGAATAGAGTAATGAAGGAAGGGACTCGCTTGAGTAGCTGTTATATGTTTAGTCGCATAATGCCTAATTCGCAAAATGCCTACCATGTCTCAAAAGGACTAATTCGTGGCAAAACTTATTCTCAAAAGGACTAATTCGCAGAATGCCTAATTCTCAAAAGGACTAACACTTGATTATCATAGATAATAATGAACGAACGAAGAACGTTAGATGCATGAAAATAAAATAAAAACTTGCATAATTAAATAATTTTGGTTTAATGTCAAAAGAAATCAACGATTATTAACATTAAAAGTCTTCAATTGTATAAATACCAATAAATCCTAGTTAGAAAAGACTCGATACGCTTTTGAGACATGGTAGGCATTTTGCGAATTAGGCATGATGCGACTAAACGCTTTGTCTGCGGGCGGCACTGTATCCGCTTTCTTCAATAAAGTGTCTTGTTTTCATTCCTTCATTGGATGTCTGGTATATTGTGAGAAGGAGCCGGCTTCCACTTTGCACAAATTTAGTTTTTTCAGTAGATTTAAGGCACATGATGCAAGTTTGTCGCCTGTAGCATACAATTAAATTGGCGATGGTAATTTAGTTACTTATAAATATGATTAATGTGTATACCTACTTTGTGTGGCGTTGAATAAATGTATTTCATTCATTCACTCATTCAAATTTAAGCAAGAAATGACTTGCATTGTCTATAAACAACTCATTTCAGTTTATACTATGTAAGCCATTTCTTGCAACAGTTTAATTAAGTGACGGTTAGACTGCTTAGTGCGCAATGAGAAGCTCTTAAGCATTCCGAGCAACGTATTTTTTTATACAACTAAATAACAAACAAGCTGACGGCCCGCCTGGTGGTAAGTGGTTAACGTCTTTAATAGACACCTGCAATAATAAGGAAAAATCACTTGGTATTGCAGGAGCGTCGTCATCCTGAGCCCTAAAATGAAACCTTCCATGCCCAGGATTTACACTGGCTGGCTTCTTTCCGAAACACAGCGAACTATTTCACGATTGAAATAAGAAAAGCGGTGGTATAGTCGACCACAGAAGTAGCTCAACACTTTAGTACCATATAACACCGACTGTTGCGCTCGCAATTAATAGTTGCTACCGTACTATATTAAGGCGATACCTCGTCGATACTAGCGACACCACTTGATTTATAATAATTGTGGTGAATTTAGAACATAATAAACAAAAACGCTTTAGTGAATGACTAAAGAAGGGCATTTGTAATTTTTTGAGATGTTCTCGGTATAAGATATTCCTCTACGTGTAACCTATTTTTTCATTATTGCCTAAAGTGGCCATTTTTAATAATAATAAAAAATTTGGTTGCTCATAGGTAGACAATTTATACAAGATACATCTTTAAAAATTACAAATACCGTTCTTTAGCAATCCACTAAAGCGTTTTTGTTTATTATGTTCTAAATTCACCATAATTAATAACAATCAATTGGTGTCGCTAGTGTGCACGAGGTATCCCCTTAACGCATAGTTATTGTGACACGGTAGTAGTGTTCAGCAACTTCTATGGTCGATCGTACCTTCACAGACGACCCTACATACGGGCCTACCACTAATTTTGTTGAGGCAGGCCGGTCTCACTCCGCGTTATAACTGTGAAGCTTTATGTATGGCGGCCTCGGAACTTTTGTATAATCAATCCGTTGCCGCTGGCGTAGTCGGAAAGAGATGAGATACGTGATAGCAAGTGCGCCAACTAGAGGTGATTTTATCGGTACGTACAAACGAAAGCACATCAAGTGCAACAATTGCACTGCTAAAGCCGCCTCTATTACGAACGGAGTAAGGGTCTCCAGGTCAAACTGTTACGCTTGATGTGCCGTCGACTGTACAATAGCGCTGTGTTTTTTTTTATACAACTAGATGACAAACAAGCTGACGGCCCACCTGATGGTAAGTGGTTATCGCCGCCTATAGACACCTGCAATAACAAGGAAAAATTACTTGATATTGCAGGTGCGTTGTCATCCTGAGGCCTAAGATGAAATGCCGTCATGCCCAGTAATTACACTGGCTACCTTTCCCTTCAATCCGAAACACAGCGAACTGTTTCACGGCTGAAATAAGAAAGGCGACCTGGCGTGTGACCTGAATTGCACTTCATTGTGTCATAGTAAGGCGCTATTTAAATAAATTGTGCGGAGAGAACCTTCTGCCTCTATTTACTATTCTGTGATTGAGTGCTCAATAATCGCGCGCTGCCACGCCGAAATGTTCTTCACGAAGCGTAAATATGGCGCTAAGTACTTAATTGGATGGATCGTAAATTCGGAATAAAATAGGATAGGCAGACCAGCCCCCTTATTCAGAACTGTCGGAAAAGAATCGAATTTCGGAATCTTTCTTTCTTTTTTTCTCACGGTGCGTCAAAGCGAGATGGCATGTGACTTTTCGAATCGAATCCGTGATCCGACAGTTTCTGAATAAGTGGGCAGTATGTCCAACCGTCGATCGCCGTGGATCACTGTCTTGATCTCAAGCCTTGGTCAGGACCAAAGCTTAAGGCCAAGACGTCGTGGGATAAGTCAATAAATGCTAAAAACTGTCTCCTCTGTCTAAAGGGGGCAAAACCGTCCTCTTTGGACAGAGAGAGGATACCTTTGCCAAAACTCGTCCACAGGCGGAGTCGAGTTCAGAAGCTAGTTAAGTGTATAAAATAAAAATACTGTATCAGTACTTAATGCAGTATATTTCAATAATTATAATTTTATGTTAATTATATACACATACAACATATTTGAAACTTTATTGAATCTTTCTGAGATCTTAAAATATAGTAGTATTTAAATAAAATTTTACTAAATTTAGATCGTGATCTGAAAAATAAGAGTAGCATCACCAAGACGCTTTGTTTTTTACAACGGCGTTTCAATAGATATGACTGAATGAGCTATGTGCCTTTGCATTTAACAAAAAAAATGATAACGAAGTGTTTGGCGGGATTTGATGATGTCAATCAAGATTTTTATTACAATAATTAAAAATTGTGTCGGAGCGAACTTTGTGTTATAAAATTGGTGTAGTTTTATGTACCAAATGTTTGTGTTGACGTACAACTAAAAGATTATTAGAATAAAACTTTTGCGTGATTATCCACCTCATCAAATAGCATCATATAGAGACTGTCATTATATATTTCGCATCAAATTCTCCCAAGATGAATTGAAATGTGTAACACCAGCATTTCAATGCAATAAATGAAGAAATACTTAAGATATGGATAATAATGTATGAGCATGTGTTCCCTATGCCTTCCGATTACAAAAAGAATGAACCAAAAAAAATTGATAAAATGAAACTTTGATATATGCAAAACCACGTAGTAATAATTTTCGTATATTAATTCGTTTAAGCTTTCTAATCCTGATAATTCTCATCTAAATCCAAACTCTGATGCTGCCTCTTCATATGGTTCTTCAAATTCACATTCTGAGTAAAAGACGCGTTACACAACATACATTTGAACTTTTTCTCCGAGCTATGTGATTGCATGTGCACCTTTAAGCCCCTCAGCCTAGGGTAGCTTTTCCCGCAATATTCACATCTGAAATTCCTTTCTCCCGTATGTACTGCCATGTGTTCCTTCAAACGCGACGGCAGATAGAATCTTTTGTCACATAAATCGCATTGGTGTTTAAATATTTTCAAATGGAATCTTCTATTATGTTCTCTTAACGACTTCCGGCTGTCATAAGCCCTGTCGCAATGCTCGCAAGAAAACATTCTCTGCTCCCCGTGCGTTTCAATCATATGCCTATACCTTAACGAGTAGGAGAAAAATACTTGGTCGCATTTATAACACTCATACGCAGGTTCTTTTTTGTGTGTTTTCGTTATGTGCAGGTACCTACTATGTTTCGATTTGAAGTTTTTCCCGCACTCTTTACAAGGGAAGTTTTCGTCGATTTTCTGATGCGATTTCTGGTGTAAAATCAGCATTCGCTCCTCGAAGTAATGCGCGCCGCATATATCACAGATGCAAGTGCCGAAGTGTTCAGCCATGTGCTTTTTTAACGCGTGAAAGAAACTAAAATTGCATTCGCATTCTAAGCACGTCAAATTATTTGACGTCAAACGGAATTTGAGGAATTCGTTGCCGATCTCATACAGAAGCATCCCGTGAGCGCTAGTGATGTGACTTTTGAAGGAGTCGAGATCGTCGATTATGTTTGGACATAGTCGACAATCAATTCTTTGTACATCTATTTGTAATAGCTTTTTATTCACTGCGTGGTCTTTAAACGTTGTAGGGTCGTGGGTGAGTGTGTGCTCTCTAAGTTTTGTGGGGTCTGTGAAGATATCTCTACAGTATATGCAGTAGTAATCGCTGAAAGACGTGTCGAACGGACACACGTAAGAGTTTTCTACTATCGTACACGTGTTATGGAAAGCCTTGTGTTCGTTATCCACTGATTTGGTTTTAGCTGGTTTTTCTCTGGTTTCTTCTGAAAAAGAAGAAGATTTTCTACAATACAAACATAAATATATAAACTCATCCATTCCTTTCTACAGCTATGCCCAGCAGTGGGCGTCTCTCGGCTCATATAATGATGATGCTGATATTTATTTGTATAATATACAGGGTGGTCCATACGATAATAAATTAAAACATGGGCTATATTAGTTCATAGAAATGGTTTGCCTCTTTCAAATACATCTTATTCATTTGATAATGGCCTTAATTCTGCTGAACACATTTAAGTCTAAATTTAAGTTCAGTGCTTTTCTTTCTATCAAAAGAAATACGAAAAGGATGGCTGTCATATAATTTGACATTTAGAAACGTGCGTTCAATTTTCGACCTTATTAAGCGTTCTTAATTTTTTATTTAAAAAAATTACTTAGTAATTAAAATACAAAACTAGAAAAATTTCACGTCCTGAGTTAGGAATCGAACCCGCGACCTTTCGCAATCCGGGCGACTGCTCTGACCACTGAGCCACCCAGGACTTGGGATATCCCTGTGAAAATCTTCTAGTCTATCTGTATTTGCGTTTATGAGCTAACGTCCACCCTAAAATGTCGAAATATTCTATTTCAACATCCGAAACGAGTATTTTTACAAATACCATAATCCGTCTGGCTAGCTACCACTATCTTACCTAAGTCTGCCGCCATAACAATAATGTTAACAGCATTCTTTAATTTTGATCTTAACATTATTACAAAATGTTTGAAAAATTATTTTAAATTATTTAGATTTTTATTAGTAGTTAACAGCATTGTTCTGTTCCGGCAGTTAGAGGTAAGACACCCAGTTCCTCTGTGGTTGAGAAATCCAGGTGTAACTCGCTTCCATCGTCGGCCTTATCTTCACTTACCATCAGGTGAGATGAAGGCCAAGAGTTACCCCGTTAGGTATAAAAAAACGGTCCGACTGATGGTGAACCCGTAGCCTATAGTCGTAGTCTTTTCAGTGGGCTGCATGTATGTACAGGGTATGCAACGCGAGAGTACACAACAAACAACGCGTAATGGGTACCCTTGGGCCACTACTCACGCGTTGTGTGCGAGTGTGTGAGTGTGAGTGTGTGTGTGTGTGATTGTGTATATGCGAGTGCGTGTGTATGAGTATGCAACGCGTGAATAGCGCCCAAGGGCAACAAAGTAAAACATACTTTTTTTTTAAATACAACTAGATGACAAACAAGCTGACGGCCCACCTGATGGTAAGCGGTAACCGCCGCCTATAGACATCTGCAATATCAAGGCAAAGTCACTTGATATTGCAGGTGCGTTGTCATCCTGAGGCCTAAGATGACATGCCGTCCATGCCCAGTAATCAGTGTAATTACTGGGCATGGACGGCACTTCATCCTTCCCCTTCAATCCGAAACAAAGCGAACTGTTTCACGGCTGAAATAAGAAAGGCGGTGGTACCTACCCATACGACTACATACGGGCCTACCACCTAGTAGGTACCACCTATACGTACACTCATGCAGCACTGGGAAAGACATAATAATCAAAAATACCTTGCCCTTCCATCCTGCGCAACCTCTCGCTCATTCTCGCTAAACTCTCCAACATCTCTTCTCGGTCCTTATCTTCTTTGCAGTCTTCTTTATTTTTCTTCTTCACTCTAATCTTTTTCTTGGCACGGGTTTTCACTGATTTCTTTTCCTTTGTAGACTTTCTTAATTTCCTTGAAACCGGTTTGAAGTCTTCCGATGGATCTATGAGAAATAATACAAATGTATTGTTATAAAACGCATGATTGTTGTTTTTTATAAAGATAGATGAAGAGATATCAGCTCATTTCCTACTTGCCAAAGGGGTCTTACTTACTTTCACAGATTGGATTTATCTGAAAGGTTTACTGTTACTTCGGTGATATTCCCAAGACATGTTAACCTTGAGCTGATCCTGTACCATTAAATAGTCTACGGAATGTTCAATTCTTATCAGACTTACCGCAGGGCTCATAAGAATAGTTTCAATGAGATGGTGTCATAGATGGCTAATTAGGACGGAGGTTACTTAAAAATTTAAATTTTATACTATTCTTCATCATCATCATACTGCTGAACAAAGGCCTCCCCTATCGATTTCCAAATGGAACGGTTCTGCGCAGCCAGCATCCAACGGCTCCCCACGACCCTGACCAGGTCGTCTGTCCATCTAGTGGCAGGCCGTCCTACTTTCCGGTACGTGGTCGCCATTCTAGAACTTTAAAGCTCCGCCGTCTGTTTTGGGTGCTATATGGCCTGCCCTGCTACTTCAATTGTCTAATCCTATGATCTGTGTCAGTGACTTTGGTTCTCTTACGGATGTCCTCATTCCTGATTAAATAGAATCAGGAATCAGTACGTTGTGTCACTGCGAACTTGCACACAAGGCCCTTAGTGAGCGACCACGTTTCACAGCCGTCTGTCATCACTGGCAACACACACTGGTCGAATACTTTCGCCTTCAAGCATTGAGGGTTTTTATACTATTATCGCAATGGTTTTATTGGGTCGATTGAACTCGTTGTCAAACTTACCGTCATCAGCGTAGTCCGTGCCGTCACCGCTATCGTTGCCGCGACCAGACAGCGTCTCCACACATATTTCGATTTTAAGATTTTCTGTTTTCACTGTAGTGTCCATTTCGCCATCTAGACAGTAATTAACATTTAAAACAAAGTAAGATCGACGGAACGACTTTCGATCGCAAATGTCAAATCCCATACATTTTCCATTTAGCAATAGCGATTGTCATTTGTCTAGATTGTCTAGGCCCTTTTGACACCTACAAATTCGTGATATTTTTCTAATGCCCGTGACGCGCCCGACGGAGAGCCGGGTAATTTAAATTTAATTTTAAGTAAAAAAAACCTTTTCAAATGTACCACCTCATATTTATGTAATGTGACATGCAATAAATAATTTGATTTGTTTTTTTTTTGATTTAAGTATCATAGCCGCCGACCAGCTCCTGCGCAAGCCGGTCAAGCTGCGGCACTGTCCACGCATTGCGCTTGATTGTGGATATGCTCAATATAATGAATGTGATATTGATATATTTGCTAATCATGTTGAATAGATCTCAAGGAAGCTTGTAAATTCTTAGAATTAGGTACTTGACAACTTTTTTTTATTCCATAAATATTTTTATTTCATAAATAGGAAGTATATATATATAACTCATAAAGAAATATACACGGCGGTGTCGATCATATGACAATAAATTAAAACACGGGCTATATTTGTTCATAGAAAAAACCATCTTATTTATTTGTCAATTTCATGCCATTTCTTTTAAATAATACAACATTCTATGAAATAATATATTATTATTTCATAGAAATGTAATAAACGTGTGAAATTAAATTGGCATTTTAGCTACCCGTAGCACGTGACAGTACATTTATCATTACTGATACAGTACATTTATGATACTGTGATTCAGAAGAACTTTATATGATCAAAGAGAAGGAATATTTTAAATCAATAAGTGGAAGTAGAAGTAATGATTGACATAAATTATTTCCTTAGGCAGTTACAAGATCGAACATGCCACAAAGATTGTTTGATTGTAGGACTGTAAACTTTAGGATCGTCGGCAAGAAGTGGGTTACTCCACAACATAAAGAACATCGGCCAAATCGTACCTGACTGTGGGCATAAATAACTAATTTATAAAAAAAAAATGTTGTTTTTAGTTATTATAGAAATTACAAATATGATAGCTCTAGAACTTAAAGTTCTAGATAAATAATATTATTCCGTAAAAAAAATCAGTTCCGTCCGATACAACGTGTTGAGTAGCCGTGAAAATCTTAAAAGAAATTCGCTAAAGAAGTGTATAGTAAAAGCAATCTTATCTGTACGACTTAAAGTCGAGTGTTAAACTATCTTCACTTTTGTTCAAGTGTTTCTTTGACGACTTATTTACGTAACATTCCACAGGATGTGTGAATATTTTGTCTAACTACTCACTTCTAAACCGCGGTGATCATAAAAAACAAGTAGTCTCATATTATTATTATTTTTATATAAAATTATTTTTCCTGGTTCGTCATGAGTGTAATACGCTCTCCCCCTGATGCTCAGATGGGTGGTTCTCAGCCAAATCTGACCACTCTAAAGGATTATGATGCCAGTGTAACATTTCGGAAAAGAAAACAGCCCGATCATGACTGCCAGATATCACAGGAGTTGACCGACTTTCGCAAAGAGATGACGTTTTTAACTTCATTCAGTCAAGCTCAAAATGAGTCCCTTAACAAAATGCGCCAAGAGTTTTATCTGAAATAAATGAACAAATACTTAATATTTCATCCTTGACTGAGAAGGTTATAGAAGAACAAAATAGCCTAAAATCTCAATTGTTAGATGTTAAGGACCGATTAAAAGCTGCAGAGAAATCACTGAATTCAGTTAATGGGCTTTCAAAGGACGTCATGGAAGCAAACAAACAAATATTTTTTACACAAACAAATATTTCAATTCGCGTCTCGCACATCCTCGTCCATCCTGACTATTTCCACCAAAGATGCGCGAGGCGAGGATTGAAAATTTGCCATACAAATTTTAAATCTCATCTCGCCTCTTCTCGTCTCGCCCCTCTGGTGGAAAACCACCTTAATATGTGTTAGATTTATAAAAACTTTATCTTATTTTATTTTAAGCAAAGGTAATCAGGAATATTTTTTTTTCATTTTCAGAAAACTTTAATGCTCTAATTGATCATGACTACAGACAAACAAGAAAAAGAAAACACAATGACCATAGTTATTGCAAACCACTACCGTTAGTAGGGAGTCACAAGAAATAAATGTTTCTTGTAAGTTCTAGTTAATTTATGATATTAATGTTTATTTAGTCCTAATAGTTTTAGATTACTTTTATTGACCTTATATTTGTTTGTGATAGATAAACCTTTGTTTATAGTTTATATTCCTAATAATTTGAATTGGTTTATTTCAGATTCCAACGTACCACCCACTTTGTTAATGAATGAAAATAAATACCCACAAGTCCAATATCTGTTGGGTAAATATTCATTTTAAGTATAAATTAATAAAAGCTTTCTTTACTATAACCACATTGTACAAAGTTGTTATATTTTTAAATACTATTATTTCTCAATATAGTGATATTTTCAGACGCCAGTTTTCCATCAACCTCTAAAAATTTTGAAGAAATTCCAAAAGACCAGGTCCAACCAGTAATGACAAGTAAGTAAATAAAGTATTTTTTTTAGCTATCTATTTCATTCTTCTGCATAGTAGTAGTTACACTTCGCCGTTACATCCTCGAGATTAACATAATTCACTCGGTACTCTCTACTCTCCACTCTCTAACGTACTAGGCATAGAACACAAATTTAGAGCTATAAAATAAAAATAAAAAATTAAATCCTTTTAAAACGCATCTTTAGTTGATCTGTAGACCCACTAGCGCCATCTCTCGGGTCAAGTGACGCTTGTTCCTCATTCGCTTTCTGTGTGCAGGCATCGTAACGTCACATTTTCTAAAAGTTGAATTTTTTTCTTCAATTAGTGTTTAAATCTTGATTGCAAGTTATTAAAAGTGTTACACGTGTTACAAATGGGTAAAAGAAAGCATAGAGAAAAAGATTCAGATGAATTACGGCAAAAAATAAGACGTTTAGAAAAACGTCTTTACCGGCAAGAAAAAAGTGACAGTGAACAATCATGGAAGTCGTGTTTGATTTGATTTTTAGTTATTTCCAATAATTATTCCGCTATTATGTTTTCCACAAAAGACAAATAATCATTAGGAAGACAAATAGTTAAGAACAAAAACCGAGGCATGTCTACCTACGCAAGTACTGTAACTACTTACCCACAATATCGTAACGGTAGAAAGAAACCTCTATAAGACAATTGGAATAAACTGGATAGGTATCTGAGTAAAATTATCTCATAATTTTATTACTTAGCTAATTAGGTATGCTTATTTATTATTAGTTTAGTGATCCTATGAATCTGATATTAGTATTACTTACTAAAAGGTTTTATGTTTATTCTTGTATACCTACTGGCTTTCTTTAGGCTTATGCGTATTATTGATAATATTGAACAATATGCACAACGTGAGAAGTCGTGATAGTGAGTTGGAATGGGATTTATGGGATACAGGAGCTCTAGGTACCTGTATACGTATATGATATGGCGAATGGGACTTCAGTTCCTTAATAAGGTGCTTATGGAATATGGATTAAATAAATATATATACGTGCCAAAAGCGTATACTACGGCGCGATCGTAGTCTAATATTCTATAAATAGAAATCACCTTGTATTGGTACTCATATGACAGATTGGTTTATGTCATATCATAATATATGTCTTATATTATTTTTTCACACGCGTTTAACGCGAGAACTACGGCGTGATCGTAGTCTAATAATATAGACAATAATAACTCTGCAGACATACAGTTACCTAAATTACAGGTTATATTTTACAAAAATCAGGCAGTAAGATAAAATATAAAAGGTACCTCGACGCGATCGTGGTCTAGCCCTATAGGTATAAACATATACTGGCAATATATACGGGTCGTATAACCTAATACGCTGTGTCGTGACAAAATTCTGACCATGACCCTAATGTAATTAAATGGCTTTTCCAGATTATAAATCGGACAGTCCCTTATATTCATCGGAGGACTATTTATCAGAGGCTCGAGAAAACTCCATGTATGAAGAAGAGGGCTCGGATATAGATCAAGGTTCAGTTCCATCAGTAGTAGTAGCCATCACGCCTCCCAATCAAAGCCAAGCCAATATAAGGTATAATGAAGTACCAAGTACAAGTGGAGATTTATCGACTGCCCCAATATCTTTACATGCAAATGTCACCTCGCAGAACGGACAGGACAGTGCACCACTACCTGTAGAAATATTAGAAGCTCTGGGAGATGCAAAAATAAAACAAGAGATATTAGGCCCAAAAATTAGAGAAGAAGTCGCTAAACGTTGGGAAAGGATAATATTGAATGGACTGGGTAGGGAACAGAGACTAAAGATTAGAGAGAATGTGCTCCTACCAGAAAACTTTCAATTACTTAAGGTTTCAAAACTTAATCCCGAAATTTCAGCGGTAATTACGGAGAATATTAGGAACCGAGACAGTCGTAGGGAAAGGTTTCAAAATGACCTTGGCATAGGCCTGGCCTCTATTACTAATTTGTTATCATCTCTTATTAAGGGGAATATGGATAAAGCAGAAATTATTAAGAAGCTGTCGGAGGCTGGGCAATTTCTCCTCGATCTACACTTTAGAGAAACTGGTAACAGAAGAAGTTTGATTATGTATAGTCTGGATAAAAGGTTCATGAATATGGTTCGGCATGTAAATCGAGATTCGTTATTATTTGGGGAAAACTTAGGAGAAAAAATAAAGGCAACAAGGGCAGCAGAGACCTCAGGGTTACATATGAAGCATAAGGATCGCAGTACAAATGCTGCTCTTAGACAGATTCGAACCACACCTCGACAGGGAAATGCCAGAGGCCCGCCGCCGAGACATTACAATCAGCAATATCACAGCAGTGGCAGAGGCAGGATAGGCGGGCCTCGTACAGTGCCTGCGAACAACAGAAGACTTCCTCCAGAGGCACCCAACCGGTACCAGACCTCGACGTCATCGAGACCGATCCCCAGACGCAAGACATAACAAAGGTAAAATTTAATCATGCTGGTAGATTACAATATTTTTCTAATAACTGGAAAAGTATTACTAGCGGCCGCTTTGTCTTAGAATATGTCACAGGATATAAAATTCTTTTCTCGAGAGTGGTCAAACAATTTTCGGAACCAGTTGCTCCTCAGTTCTCGGAAGTCGAAATTGAGAATCTTAACTTAGAAATTAAGAAACTTCTCCAGTCAGGTGCCATCAAAAAATGTTGCGACGTCCCAGGACAATTCATATCAAATATATTTTTAATTCCAAAAAGCGATGGCTCATTCCGACTTATTCTAAATCTGAAGAATTGAATAAGTTTATGGAAGCCCAACATTTTAAGATGGAAGACATCCGAACTGCCACTACACTCATTTCAAATTCTGATTTTATGACAAAAATCGATTTAAAAGAAGCTTATTTTTTCATACCCATGCATCCATGCAGCAAAAAATATTTAAGGTTTAGATTTAACGGTCAATTATATGAATTTCAGCGTCTCCCTTTTGGACTTTGCTCAGCACCATATATATTTACTAAACTTTTCAAACCGGTGGTGACATATTAGGTTGGGGAAAAAGTCTTTTCGCATTATAGTATGTATGAACTTATGATAAAATCTCTTTGGCTGTACTATTTGTATCTGGCTGGTTTTGGTATCATTAAAAGTTTAGATTTTGAAAAAGATATTTCCAAATTCAAATTAGGAAAATGTGTGTTTTTCATTTGTTTTTCGTACTGTCAAGATGAGTGAATCTAATGAAGAAATTCGATACATTTTAAAATTTTACTACAAAAAAGGTAAAAATGCAACGCAAGCCGCGAAAACAATTTGCGATGTTTAAGGACCTAGTGCAGTGTCTGTCACAAATTTTGTTGAAGCGTTTTCAATCCGGAAATTTCATGTCAAAGATGCACGTCGCTCTGGTCGCACTATTACGGATAAAATTGATGCCATTTTTGAAAAACTGGAGCAAGATCGGCATATCAGTAGTTACGACGTAGCTGAAGAACTGGGAATTGACCACAAAACAGTTATTACGACGTAATGAAACCGAACCATTTTTGAAGAAGCTGATAACTGGTGATGAAAAGTGGATCACGTACGACAAGAACGTGCGAAAAAGGTCGTGGTCAAAGACCGGTCAGGCTTCACAGACTGTGGCGAAACCTGGGTTAGCTCGCAACAAGGTGATGCTATGTGTGTGGTGGGATTGGGAGGGCATTATTCATTATGAGCTGTTACCAGCAGGCAGGACCATCGATTCTGAACTCTACTGTGAACAACTGATGAGATTAAAGCAAGAAGTTGAGAGAAAGCGGCCGGAATTTACCCCTACATTTGATCGTTGTGTGCAAGAAACTGCAACAATAGTAAATCTATTAAATGATTTAGGATTTGTAATAAATAATAGCAAAAGCATTCTAAGGCCCAAACAAAAAATAACTTTTTTAGGATATGAATTAGATTCTGTTCAGATGGCCCTTCAACTACCTTATGGAAAAAAGGTTAAAATTAAAAACTTAATTAAAATAATGGCAAAGAAGAAATCCTGCGCGATTAGAGATTTCGCGAAATTTTTGGGACTACTTAGCTCATATTGTCCAGCTGTGGAATATGGTTGGCTTTACACCAAACGCTTAGAAAGAGAAAAGTTTCTTGCTTTGCAAAGATCGAATGATAATTATGATGCAAAAATGTACATTAGTCATGTCTTAAAACCAGATTTGATATGGTGGGATAAGAATATTCTGCCTTCTATCAATCCCATTCGATTTCATCAATACTCTTTAGAAATTTTTACGGATGCTTCCCTTACCGGCTGGGGAGCCGTATGTAATGGAGAAAGATCAGGTGGTTTTTTGATGAAGCGCAAACACACATTAATTATCTAAAACTAAAAGCATCGTTTTTAGGTTTAAAATGTTTTGCTAGTCATTTTAATAATAAAGAAATCCTATTGAGGATTGATAATATGACTGCTATATCTTACATAAATAGGATGGGAGGAGTTAAATATATACATCTAAATGACATAGCCCGGGATATTTGGCAATGGTGCGAAAAACGTCGCTTATTCATTTTTGCATCCTATATAAAGTCCAAAGAGAACATAGAGGCAGATGAAGAATCTCGCCGCAATAACATCGATGCTGAATGGGAATTGGCGGCATCAGCTTATAGAGAAATTCTTAAGACTTTTGGAAGACCAACTATTGATCTGTTTGCGACTCGCCTAAATGCAAAATGCCCTAAATACGTTGCTTGGAAGAGGGATCCCGATGCGTTCAATATTGATGCATTCACTTTAGGTTGGGGTGACCTTTTATTCTATTCATTTCCGCCTTTCTCACTTGTATTAAAATGTTTGCGCAAAGTAATAGATGATCAAGCAACTGGTATTATGGTGGTTCCTTATTGGCCGAGCCAGCCTTGGTATCCTCTTTTTACTGCATTGCAAATATCTGAACCCATATATTTTTCACCACGTAGTGACCTCTTGTTGTCTCCTTTCAGGACAGAGCATCCCTTATGGCGAAGCCTTACGTTGGTGTCGTCGATTGTATCCGGCAAAATTTTCCTGCCAATCATTAGATCAAAAAACTGTTGACATATTAATTGCGTCGTTATCGGAACTCTTTAAAACAGTACAAATGTGTTTATAAAAAATGGTGAAAGTTTTGTGAAGACAAACATATTGGTGATTATTATTCGGCATCAATTCCCTTAATATTAAAATTTCTTATAGTTCAGTATGAATTTGGTGCATCTTACTCGTCATTAAATATGTGTAGGTCTTACTCTAATATTAGGGAAACAGGTAGGATCAAACGAAATGGTTACTAGATTTCTTAAAGGAGTATTCAGAAAAAAAACAAATCTTCCTAGATATCAAGAGACATGGGATACCAACATAGTATTAGATTTTTTACATAAATTATATCCAAATGAAAATCTCACCTTAGAAAGGTTGACTAGGAAATTGATAATTCTTCTCGCATTGTCGACTGCACAACGGGTTCAGACGTTGTCATTGATAAGATTGGAAAACATTAAATTTAATGATTTAAATGCAGACATTTTGATAGATGATTTGATTAAGACATCAGCTCCTGGTAGACAGATACCTAGGCTTGTGATTCCATTTTTCTATAATAAACCTGAGATATGTCCCGCCAAAACATTGATGTCTTATATTAATATAACTAAGGATATGAGAAACCAAACAAATTGTGAAAGATTATTCCTTACTACCAAAAAACCTCACCACAACGCGAGCGCCTCTACGATAAGTCGCTGGCTACAAAAGACGTTGGCAGATAGTGGGATAGACACTTCAATTTTTTCGGCGCATAGTGTTCCGGCACGCGTCTACTTCCGCAGCTTGTCGTAGCGGCATCTCCGTTGACATAATCAAGAAAACAGCAGGTTGGTCAGGCAACTCGCTAGTTTTTGCTAAATTTTACAACAGACCTCTTTTAACTAAACAAGATAATTGTTTTGCTCAGTAAATTTTGAATTATTGTTGATTTCAATTATTATGTAACTAAGTATTATCAATAAAGAAGTTCGATTATCGTTATGTCCAGATAGTTTCATTAATTAGACATACCTTTTGGCGTATACCCTTAACTCAAGTGTTAGGTGCTTGCTATTCCTCAGACACGCTAAACATCTACCTAGTGAATTATGTAAATCTCGAGGATGTAACGACGAAGTGTAATTAAAGGTTAAACAAACTTACCTGAAGTGAAGTTTGACCATAATTACACGAGCCGTTACATCCGAAGAGATTTACATCCCCGCCCACCCTGTTTTAACATATTGTGTGGGTATATACACATACATTAGAAATAGCTCTCTGAAACAATGACGAACAAACGTCACTCGACCCGAGAGATGGCGCTAGTGGGTCTACAGATCAACTAAAGATGCGTTTTAAAAGGATTTAATTTTATACTTTTATTTTATAGCTCTAAATTTGTGTTCGATGCCTAGTACGTTAGAGAGTGGACTACCTAGTGAATTATGTAAATCTCTTCGGATGTAACGGCTCGTGTAATTATGATCAAACTTCACTTCAGGTAAGTTTGTTTAACCTTTAATTATACTATATTATTAGTACTTTTAAGATTAATCAGCTACTAAAATATTTGATATTATTTGTCCTACAGAAACAACTTGTCCTGAAACACCTAAAAAGCCTTGTAAAAAACCTAACCTATATCAACAAAAATTTGACTCCAAGGTGTCGCCAACTTCTTACTGAATACAAAAAAGCTAAAAAGCAGCTCAATTTTGCAGTCAGAGCTAAGCAGGCACAGAAATATTGAAAAAAAGGAATATTTGAAAAACTATTCGCTAATCTGAAACCACTTGCAAAAAAAATACTTTAGATGCAAACTAGTCAGTCTACTAAACAGATAAAAGGGGGCGATTATCAGATGACGAAAAGATGATTGCACTGGTTAATATGAAGCAAAGCCCTAAAAGTCACAAATTTTTGAGGCATATCTTTATTCTTCCTTCAGTAAGAACTATAAATAGAATGATAAGCACACTAAAAGTGGAATCTGGAATAAACTCTCATATATTTCATGCAATAAAAACAGAGATAATTTATACAATGTGATATTAATCATTAACTAAGTATTATAACTTTGAAAGTGTTGTATCTTATATTTTAAATTATAATTTCAGGTTAATAACTGGCCGGAATAAAAAAAAATATTAAAAAAAAAAAAAAAACTATAATTTTTGGTGAAGTTCCTCTTGAACCAGGTTTTTGGTAAGACAAGCATAGTGACAAAATATGTGGACTTGTTGAGCTCCAAAATAAAACAAATAATTATGCTGACCATGCATTGGTTTTCATGGTACGATGTGCTATTCATAAGTGGCAACAGCCTATTAGTTTTTATTTTTGTGAAGGTGCTACTTCCTCTTATATTTTGAAAAATATATTAAAAGAAGTAGTGATGGTAATAAAAACTGGGCTAATCCCTGTGGCGCTGGTCTGTGATCAGTGGACAACCTTCCAATCAGCCATCAACAAATTAAAAGAGGATACCAGAAAGCAGCAGATTCTGTTGAATGAAAATATAGGTAAGTTAAATTGACTGTCTCTAATGACTCGAGAGCATTATTCCGAAATTATCTGACCGACCGTCAAAACTCCGAATGGTCATTTCACCTATATGAGATATATTAAGAGTAAACAACTTAATAAGTACAATGGACACTAGCATGCAAGCAGACATGTATACCAATTACTTCTCAACGACTAGCGGTGGAGCGAATGTTCGTAGAATTTATCAGCGGCGAAATGACCATTCGGCGGAATGGTTTCTAAGAATTTGAACTTTTTCATCCAAACATTTTATTTTATTCCTTACCAGTTTTGTCAGAAACAGTTTAAATATGTGAAGCAAATGAAAAATTTCTTCTCATTTCAGATGACACAATCAAGATAAACAATTATAATATCAGCATGATCTATAATCCTCCCCATCTTATTAAAGACATAAGAATCATTTTTTTAAATAAAAATATTTCTTATGATGGAAAAACATCGTTGATGTCTATCTCACCGATTGCAAACATGCTGATAAACGTATGCTCCACAAATTAAGTGACAAGCATGTTCTTCCCCAGAAACTTAAAAAAATGAAAGTACAATTACTTAAATTGATTTTATTTGTAATTATCAGTGTTCAAATATCATTACTAATTATTTTTTGTCATCTTGTTTGTGGTTATAAATACTTTACTATCTTTTCTCAATATACAAATGATTTATTTTTAGGTAAAAAACTGCACCCGGGTCTTAAGCAAGACTGTTGCTAGTGCTTTGGCATACACCGCTAACTTTGTTAAATTTTTCTGAGCTGTTATATTATATTTCACTTCCATTACAGTGGCCAAATATCATTAAGCATTCATTTGAATTTAAACTTTAACTTACATGGCACTAATTACTAGCAAATTATTAAATTTATATTCACAATAATTGATTTCTGATCATCATATTTTTATATTATTATTTATAAGTAAGATAAGAAAATATATTTATTTTTGTATCAATTGTTTTTTATTGTTTTTATTTACAGCTGACGGAAAACCTATATGTAAAACAATATTAAATACCTCCGAAACCGTGTCGTTTTTTAATGACCAGTTTGATTCCTGCAATGGATAAGCACTGAGTGCTAAAAATAAAGAAAAGCCTGCGACAAGCTGTCACAAGGAAATCGACGTTTGAGGATTTTTGGAAAAATGCCATTGCCAAATTAGAAAAAATTAAATTTATTGATAGTAATGGCAGAGAAGGCACTGTACTCTCACAAAAAAAATTATAGTTACTTTGAAAAGTTTGATACGGTTGTGGCCATTTTTTCAAAAAAAGGGTTCAAAATTATCCTTTGTTCCCGTCGAGTCAACATTTTGCGTCCAAGATACTTAAATTCAGACCCAATTGAAAACTTTTTTGGGCAAGTTCGTGGGTACAGTTTTAGGAATAATGATCCTAACTGTCCGTCTTTTAAAATTATATTCCGCTTCCTGTTAATCACAAGATTTATACTTTCATTCCGTTAGTTTTAATTGTGAGGACTCTTCAGGAGACCAAATAATAAAATTAAAAAATTTGTTAACAGAAAATTGGGAAGACAGATTAATTTTGCCCCTGTCTTCTAATGATTCAATATCAATGTCATTTGAAAGTCGCCAAAATATTATAGAAGAAGCTCAAAAAGAACGATTAAATGTACACTCTCGTGTATACACTGCAGGATGGGTTGTTAGAAAATGTATGAACAAATATAATTGTGTGGACTGCAAAAAATTCTATAACTCAGAATAATGAATCAGCAGTCCACAAATGGATTTCTCAGAGAGAATTCAAAGAATTTAAAAATAAGAGTAAATTAACCTATCTCTCAGAACATGCCGTGAGGTATTTCTCATATATTGTAAAGGAAGCTCGGTGTCCTGAACAACGTGCGTCGATTTTTCACGCCTGACCAGCTATGCCTGCCTTACAAAACTCAGGTCCGGTTTTGCGTGGAATATTGCTCGCACTTGTGGGATTGCTGCGCCAAGTACCTCCTCGATGCACTGGAAAGATTGCAGCGTCGTGCTGTCCGTATCATTGGCGATGTAGAGGTCACGAACAACCTTGAGCCTCTACAATTGCGTCGAGACATTGCGTCGTTTTGCGCCTTTTATCGACTTTATCACGCGGAGTGCTTTGACCTTATCCCACCTTCCCCCTTCCTGCTCAAGAACACGCGTGCCGGTCTTCGGAGTCATCCATTCACTGTCTCCACCTCAACATCACGCACAAAGAAGAAATTTAGTGCCTCGTTTCTTCGTCGTACTTCCAGAACTTGGAACTCTTTGCCAGCACATGGGTTCCCTCCTTCCTATAACATGGGGTCCTTCAAGAGAGGCAAGAAAAAGCACCTTTTGGGCCGGCCGCCTCCACCTGGAGGCGGCTAGTGCAATGTCTATTCTGTACTAGCTGTCTTCGCATATGGACTCTCCTTACCGCTTCACATCAGGTGGTGTTGGGTCAATTGCCGTGCTTTGTATAAAAAAAACCAAAGGAAAATTTGGAGTCAGAACCCATGTCAGATAACATTTCCAAACAAATAATATCAACTTGCGATCTGTTTGTCGCTGTGTTCGCACGTCTTAGCGCGAGTTCCTCATATCAACCAGTGATCTAGACCTCTGACTTACGACGCGTAACACATACTTGCCGTGGCTACTGTCGCTGGACGCCTCAATACTAGTGTAACCAAACACCAAGATCTCTGCCATATCGATATCAGCCCGGACGTTCCGTGTCTCGCACGATTGGTCACGTTATCACGCTCGTGAGCTCCCCGTCACTCCTACGCTAAGGCCCATAAGTTAAAGTGAAACAGTGACTGTTGTGTGTTTGTGAAAAACCTATTATTTCAAGCTAAATATCGCCGTTTGCACACCTTTTATATCGTGAATATTACATATTTTTCGTAAATTTCATCCTGACAATCACCTCCTTTTTGTGAGTACCAGTTTTATCGCTGCTGAAAAGACAAGATGTTACTACGCTCACCAAATCAACAGCAAAGTTCCAACCCAGACTTATCTTCTACGCATGGACATAATATTACATTCCGCAAACCTAAACATGATGATGACCTTTATGAATCCTTTAGTCAGTTTACCATGGACGTCATGAAATCTCTAAAAGAAATAAAAACGGACTTTGACCACAACTTATCGAAAATTAACGACAATGTTAATAACGTCATAAGAAATGATATCGTTAAATTAACGGAAACAACTTTGGATATAAGGACTGAAATAAAAACCGTTTTAGACGAGCATAACAAGCTGAAGGTGACTGTACAGAAAGTAAGCACTAAACAAAGCGACCTAGAAAAGGAGGTAACAGAATTGAAAGAGTCTGTTCAGTTTAGTTCAAATCAACAGGATGATATTTTTAAAAAAATTGATCGTTTTTCAGAGAACCTAAAAAAAATAGAATCTTTAGAATCTGAGCTGGTAGAATTAAAACGCCTAAATCACTCATTAAAGTCTGAATTTAACTTAAACGATCAAAGAGATAGACTTATGAATCTAGAAATAATCGGAATACCCGAAACGAAAAACGAAGATTTGAACGAGATCCTTATTAATTTAATAAAACATATAGGTCTCGACTCAACAAAAGCTGATATTGTACATGCCAGTCGGGTCTCCCCCAGAATAAAACTTCAAGGCAGGCCGAGAGTCATTATTGTTAAAATGAAGACTCGCTTACTAAAGGATAACATTTTATCACGTTCTAGGAAATGTCGTTTAACTACAAAGGTTTTGAACATGGCAGGAGAGTCACTCCCAATATATATTAACGAGCAGCTTACTTATTTTAACAGGTTCACTGTCCAGGGTTAGAGAGCGAAAACTGCTCAGAAGTCCAGTTATGTTTTTGTGAAAATTGGTTTCTTATAGGTATAAGTAAATAAATAATGCTGTAATATATATCGTAATGTAATTGCAAAATAGTTTTTTTAAAGCATACCACATATGGTCTGTGGACTCTCTAGAACAAAATTATTCAAAATTGTCTCATGAGTCCACAGAACATATGTGGTCTGTGAGTATTTTTGACTTTTAACTATTTTTTATCTGTATGAAATAAGAAATTACCATAGACAAATTATGAACTAAGATGTCAGAAGTGAAATTAGCAACATAATTGACAAATGACGTTTATGACATTAGTAGAAAGTCAAACAAAAACAAGTGTGTGTATATTTTCTGTGTTTGTTTTGTCGATTTAGAAGTTATTGTTGCAAAATGAGTAAGAAACAACAATATACGGACGATGAGTTGCGAAGAATATTAGAAGAGAGTGATTACGAACAAAATAGCCAGTCAAATTCTTCGGATGAAGAAGGGAATGATACCGATGACGGCCGTAGTGATGTGCCTGATTTTGACGATGATGATAGTGTAGCCGATCCCGATTTTATTCCTGATGATTTGTCACCTGACCGTTCAATTCTACAAGATAATCAGGTAATGAACGAAAATATAAATATTCAGCATTCGATCGAACAATATGTGAATTTTTGAAAGTACGATGACATCTCGTCCGTCCACGTTTCGTATGAATATATCTCCCGACATTTCTAATGACAATTCACAACAACGACAAATAACCGCACCACTTGATTCTGACGAAGACGGAGACATTGAAATGAGTGCAGCTCCAAGAACTACTACAATATCATCTACAGAGCGTCGAATGAAAGAACAAGATGAGGAAAATGGATGGAATTACAACATTCAGCCGTTAGATCGTCAAATTTTTAGTAACTCAGAAAACGTTATACAAACTGAAAACATACCTGAAAATGCAGATGTGTTTACAATATTTCGTCTTTTGGTTGATGACAATTTTTTGACCTGGCGATAGAACAAACCAATCTGTACGCTGAACAACTTATTGCTAATAATTCTGGAGGTCGTTTGAGCCGCTGGAAACCGGTAAACAAGGAAGAAATGGAAAAGTTTATGGGCATTTACTTGTTGACTGGTATAATCAGATTCCCTACATTAGAATGCTACTGGAAGAAGGATCCTATTTTTTATCATCCTCTATTGCACCAGATACAAATGTCCTACAATCGTTTCGTAGCAATTTTACGCTGCTGGCATTTCGTCGACAATACAATTGAAAGAGATGTCAATAATCGCTTGTATAAAATCCAACCAGTTATAGACATTGTAATGAGAAACTGTAGGAAGTTGCTTTCGCCTAAAGACTGCGTTGTTGTGGATGAATCTATGGTTCCCTTTCAAGGCCGACTGCTGATTCGTCAGTATAATCCAAATAAAACCCACAAGTATGGACTCAAGATCTACAAAGTCACAACTGATGATGGATATGTTTTGAAATATAAAGTTTATTCTGGCCAAGATCCTATAATCTCCAATCTTGATAAACCTGGAAGTGTTATTGTCGAGCTTTGTGAAGACCTTTTGGACCAGGGAAGAGTTATTATTGCTGATAATTGGTATACAAGTATGCCACTAGCTGAATACTTGCTTCAGCGTAAGACTGATCTTTGTGGGACATTGAGGAAAAATCGCAAAAACTTACCTTTATTGGTTAAAAACAAAAAACTCAAGAGAGGAGAGCAAATTGCTGCTCAAAAAAATAATGTGACTATCCTAAAATGGCATGACAAGAGGGATGTGCTCATGATATCTACTTGTCACGCTGATGAACAAACGATGAGTACAGGTCGAAACCCGCGTCCAAAGCCTAATATGATATTGGAATACAATAATCGAAAAAAAGGTATCGATCTTTCTGACGAATTAGCTAGCTACTATTCGCCCATTCGTAAGACTTTGACATGGTACAAAAAAATTGCTGTCGATGTGCTGTTTGGAGTGGGTGTCATAAATACAGTTTATTTGTTCAATAAATTGAACCAGCAGAATAAATGTACTTTATTACAGGCCCAATTGTCTATTATAAAAACTCTTTTGGGTACGAACGTTGTCCAGACACCGGCCACACCAACACCATCAACGTCACGAGCACAGCATTTTCTCAAACAACTGGATAGAAAAGATGGCAAAATTACTAGACGTAGGTGTACCGGATGCTATAATGAGTTTCGTCAAAAAGGGGAAACAGCACAAGCTGCCACAAATAAAGCCAAAAGGGTTTCACAAATATGCAATATCTGCACAAAACCGTATTGTTTGAAATGTTTCCAAAAAGAACATAATATAATATGAACATTTAAATTTTTTGGTACTTTTATGTTCAATAAATAACTACTTTTCAATACATTGTATTGTATGTTTTATTTTACATATCCATTATTTATAATGCAAACATAAAATGCACATAGGTATCTTTAGTTAAAAAATTTTTTCTAATCGCAATTACGATAAAACGGCACATCTGTTCTCTATGTCCCAACACTATTTGTGTTATATAGGTTAGTTCTGTCAAGTCCATGTCAATTTCGTTCACGTTCTCCTCACGTCCACTGATAAAAAAAGGCTGGAAGTTGTATTGACGAACAGACCACATGTGGTCTGTGGACTGGCAGTGTAGTTTAGTCTACAGACCATATGTGGTCTGTGGACAGTGAACCTGTTAATAAGCAACTGCTACGAAAATGTAAGGAGATAGCTAAATTAAAACAGTATCAATATGTGTGGGTAAAAAATGGGAGGATTTACGCAAGAAAAAACGATATATCTCCTGCTGTACCAATAATCAACGAAGAAGATTTATCAAAATTTATTTAGAATTATTTATCTTACATGATGTTATTCTTGTCGGTTTTATAGCTGTTAACAATGACTCAGAATTTTGTTTGCAAAAAGGTAAACAGTTTTGTGGAGGTATGCTCTGTTATTTTGCATTAGTATTAATTTTTAAGTCAGATAATAATATGCAAACATTCTTTAAATATCTATGTCTGCTAATAATTTTTTTCAAAATTAAATTGTTTGTGAGCTCATATATTGCTCATGTTCATGGCGATTATTTGGCCGATACTGGCAATGTAATAATAATAAATCACTCACTGATACTTTGGTGTAAACACTTTTTTATTTTGTTGTTGTTTAAATGTCAAAACTATAGAAATATTTGTTTCCTTATCTTTTTTAGTGAAATATTGTTATCAATATATGCATATATTTATTATGTAGTAAATATATATTTATTAGGTAGTTATTTATCAAATTGCAATTGGTATACAGAAAAAAACGATGTATCTTACACAATTTCTCTGATTATTATTGCTATTTATCCTCAATTTGCGTACATAATTAAGTATAATTTTAAAATAAATGTTACATTTCACATGCATTTTAAACTTATAAATACAAGAAATGTTAACGTTATATTTTTTCAATTTTTAAAGTGCTTATTGTTTGTGTGTTTATTGTTGTCTATATGTCAAATCTATAGAAATAATTGTTTCGTTATCTATTTTAGTCAAATATTGCTATCAATATATGTATATATTTATTTATTTGGTAGTTCTTTACCAAATTGCAATTGGTATATAGAAAAAAATCATGTATCTTACACAATTTCTTTGATAGTCATTGCTATTTATCCTCAATTTGCTTACATAATAAAGTATAATTTTAAAATAAATGCTACATGTCACATGCAGTTTAAACACATAAATATAAGAAATGTTAACTTTATATTTTTACAATTTTTAAACCTTTTAAAGTGCTTAATCGACTGGCTATTTTACTATTATGAATCCGTTAATGGAACGCTGACTAGCACGCTAATATACTGCCGCACACTTTGTAGGTTTGTTTCAACTTTTTATTACACATTAAAAGTATTTGCCGTCGTTATCCAGGCCTTGTGTCTTAAACTTTCTGGCATCTTATTTCTGTCGACTTTACAATTTCAACTAATTTATAGGTATGTTATATACAGGAGATATTTAGGTACAGCAGTTAACTCATTTATACTATAATGGACTCACGGAATCTGAATATATATTACCAAAATGTAAGGGGATTACGCACTAAATGCTTAGAGTTTAAGCAAAGCTTGCTGTCGACGAATTTTGATGTCATTATTTTGACGGAAACTTGGCTACATGACGGCATTTATGACGGAGAAATTTGCGACAGTAGTTATGAAATATTTCGCTGCGACCGTAACCTGGAAGTTAGCGGCAAAAAGACAGGAGGCGGTGTATTAATTATAACTCGCCGCGATCTCTGCGCGTCGCGCAGCGATTTAGTCGTACGCGCACCGACTGAGATGTTGATGGTTACATTGCCTGCGCGTGCTCTCGCCTCGGCACATGATTTACATATTAGCGTTGCTTGTGTACCCCCTGATTGTCATCGTTTGCCCATTGATATGGAGGTTATTATCCAGGCATTAACTTCAAGAGTGAACTTTAAATCAAATGACAATTATTTACTCATAGGTGATTTTAACTTGCCTTGTATAGCATGGCACAATAATACACCAACATTTATTAAAAGTGGCCCTGTCGATATTCAAAATTCAGCTTTAAAATTTATCGATAATCTTAATATGGCCGGCTTTACTCAATACAACTCGATAAAAAATTTCCATGGTAACACACTTGATTTGGCATTTGCTAATTGCCCGTTATCAGTAAGTAATTTCTTAACACCCCTTAGTAAATTGGATAGATGTCATCCCGCATTGTTGATTGAGGTCATAGATATTTCTGTTGCGCCACTATGTGAAAGCCGATGCCCAAAGCCTAATTTCAGGAAAGGAAGATACGATGATATAAATAAGCACTTAAGTAGCATTGATTGGAATTCAGCTTTGGATCAGAGTGATCCTGATAAGGCCACTAATACATTATATGAGTCTATTAATTATTGTGTAGATAAATACATACCATTGAGCTGCAAAAATAGATCTAACTATCCAGTATGGTATAGTAAGCCACTTATTAAAATAATAAAGGAGAAAATGAAGGCCCATTCACGTTGGAAAAAATACAAAAATGAAGTGGACTATGACGAGTTCTCGCTGTAGCGCAAAAGACAACGTCGAGTACAACATGAATGCTTTAAAAATATATATCTTTAACTGAAACAGCATTGAAATCATCACCAAAAGTTTTCTGGTCATATTTAAAATCTATGAAAGGCACTTCAAATTACCCAAAAAAAGTTTCATTTTGTGACGTAACCTACACTGAAGGTAAACCAATTTGTGATGCCTTCAATAACTTTTTCCGTAGTGTCTTCAGTGATATCTCAACTGGTGAACTTGCATCACCTTTTCCTGATATTAGTACAGACTCTATTAGCAATATATATTTACCCCTTTCCGAAATTGAAAAATCATTAGAAAAGTTAGATATTAACAAAGGAGCGGGTTATGATGGGATACCACCAATATTTTGGTTAAATTGTGCCAAAACTGTGTCCGTTCCGATACAGATTATTTTTAATAGTTCACTTAAAGTGGGCATTTTTCCTTCTATTTGGAAAAAAGCTCATATTTTGCCGTTACATAAAAAGGAATCGAAAACCAAGGTTGAAAATTATAGGGGAATCTCAATACTTTGTACTATTGCAAAAATTTTTGAAAAGTTAGTTTATGATTGCATCTATTCCATTGTGGCTCGCGGGATCTCAGGCAATCAGCACGGGTTTTTGAGGAAACGCTCGACAATCACCAATTTGGCTTGTTTTACAAATTATGTGTTGAGGAACATGGATGGCGGAGGGCAGGTTGATGTGATTTACACTGACTTCGAGAAAGGTTTCGATCGTGTGGATCACATCATCTTGTTAAACAAGCTTCTGTCACTCGGTATTCGTGGCGATCTGCTGAGATGGTTGCAATCATATCTTACCAATCGCTCCCAGGCAGTAGTTTTGGGAGGATATCGGTCGGACTTTGTGAATATAACCAGCGGTGTGCCACAAGGATCACACCTTGGCCCATTACTGTATAACGCATATATATACGATATAGGCAAGTGTTTTAGACACACAGAGCATTTGTTGTATGCAGATGATAAAAAGATATTTTATCGAATAAAGACCCTACAAGATTGTGTGAACGTTCAACGTGATCTAAATAATCTAAGTAAATTTTACGAGGAAAATAGAATCACTGTCAATGTAAGCAAATGCATGTACATGAATTTTAGTCGTAAACCAAATCCTTTAAAATATAACTATAATTTCAATGGAATAATAATTACTCATAATAATGTTGTTCGCGATCTGGGTGTCATCCTTGATAATAAGATGCTATACGATAACCACATACATGGCATCACTGCTAAAGCGTTAAAAAATCTGGGTTTCGTCCTGAGAGCCTGCAAACCTTTCAAAGACTTATCTTCTTTGAAAGTCGTTTATTGTGCCTACGTTCGTAGTTTACTGGAATACGCAAGTCCAATCTGGTCACCTCAATATTCAGTTTACATTGACAGCTTAGAACATGTACAGGGAAAGTTCATTAATCATCTCAACTTCCGATACCGTAACTCTGCCAATACTTATTTGGAGGCATGTCGCAAATATAAATTTTTGACTCTAGAGGAGCGAAGACAGATGTTAGACATGTGCTTCCTCCACGACATTGTTAATGGTCGTTTGAACTGTGCTGAACTAGTTGCCGGTCTCTCCTATTGCGCACCTGTGCGTCGTACGCGACACACTCAATTATTTCACGTACCGCGGTGTGTTACTAATTATGCTCAGAATAGTGTGTTGGTTCGCCTTCCTCAAACATATAACAAACTATTTAGCAAGCACGACATCTTCTTAATGTCAAAGCCAGTTTTCAAGAATTCTGTAATATATCAACTGTTTAGTAAGTCATAATTATTATTTTATGTTATTAATGTATTAATTGAAGTAGGTACACTACATATCACGTTATATGTTTAAATATAATACATTTAGTTGAATATGTGTATGTATTTGTATATAGGTATATGTATATATGTGTATGTATGTGTGTATATATATGTGTGTGTATGTATATATATATGTCTGAATATTGTTTATTTATTATTAAAGTGTATTATTCATATCTCTTATTTTATTAATGTTTCTGTGATTTTGTTCTTTCATGTATGTGCATATGTATGTATATAATTTAGTATTTATTTCAATAGTTTTATATAAAAACATTAAAAAGTTACATAAAGTGGGTAAAGTGATTTATGTTTCATTAAGTATAATATTGTTAATTGATCAGTGTAATTTTAATTATTTAAAGGGAAACCTGTAATTGGCCTTATTATATTAAATGTCTAGTTGTAGATGCATTTTGTAACGCTGTTGGTTTTCTCAATAAATAAATAAATAAATAAATAAATTTATCCAAATATTCGTTTGACTATTTAAAACTTTTGAAATAGTCAAACGAATATTTGGATAAATTGGATTTATATTGGATTGTCCACATGGACAACACAAAGAAGCTCTTCTTGAATATTTTGTGTCTATCACAATTAAACTATATGTGATTAACTGGTGCAGCATTATCAATAAAATATTAAGAGGTGTTGATATAATACGCTTGAATGTTGGAGATTTGCCTCAGATGCAGAGAAAAATATAAAAAGAAATTAAAAAAAAATGATAAAATCTGGTTTTATTTACTATTTTACATTAGTATTTAACTTAAAATAAATCCAGAAGCTTTCCGCCCTCCTAGAGCGAGCACCATTTTTCACTATGGTTTCGTCGTATCCTAAGCACTATGAGAATTTAAAAAAAACAAATGTCAAACTCTAAAATACCGTGCTACAATGCTGCTAATGGCAGTTTCCCATCTGATACGTTGTATCCCATTAGTAGTCTGTGAGTCTATCTTTGCTTTTATGCTATGCTGAGGCAGTGACCTAGTTGGCCTGTTATTCTTATTTATTCATTGTTTGCTTCTTTTGTTTTCTTTCTTTCTTTTTAATGTAATTATTCTTTTTATTTTTAGGCCAATAAACGCTTTCTTTCTTTCTTTTGCTTCGATACGTACTGTGCGATTTTGGATTATCTTTTGTGATGTTTTGAACTTTTGACCCCATTTTGTTTTACGAACTCTGATATCTGCTGTTTCTGACGACCATCCTGTGCTTTGTTTTTATGGACTCCGATATCTACTCCTTGTAACAACGACCTTGCGCTTTTGATTTTGGACACTGTTTTCCCATTTGGTATTGGATTCGTGTGCTGTGCTGTGCTTAATCATCATGCAGACCCCTCCCAAAACACCGCGACTTCTATGTGTCAACTGCAATATATGCGTTAATAGACTTCGTCGGCACCTTGTTCTGGAGCTTGACATAAGAGCCGCTTCTATGATTTGCGAATGGATATCTCCATTGATAGTAAGTTCGAGTTTGAAATTGATATTTTTATTTTTGTTGTAGAATTCTCATTGTTATAGAACCTTTTAGGAGATATGTATAGTTTTAGTGCATTAGACATCTAAAGAAAAGTATAATAATAATATTCTTACGCTGACATCTACAGTATACAGTAGATGTCAGCGTAAGAATATTATTATCGAGCCCAAATTAAGCATCATTATGAGCTTGTGTTATGGATACTAAGTAAATAAAAATACTAACATCCATGACTCAAGAACAATAAATGTTCAAACTCATCATACAAACATTTGCGTCTACCGGGATTCGAACCCGGGACCACTAGATTAGTGGACAGGGGTACTGGCCACTCGACCAGATGACCGACAAACAGCATGATGCTTATTTTACGACATTTTTCTTTCAGATCACTGATGAAGATTATGTTTGTGATCCTTGTTGGCAATTGGCCATGGAAGCTGTTAATGCTGGATTGACAAATGAGCCTGGCAGCTCTACTTCTCGCTCCCGTGGCCATATAGAAGTTTGCATTTTCTGTGGTATTTCTTTACGGAATAATAATCGCACTCAACTTATAATGAGGGAGAATCCATCGATTTTGCGTCAAGCAATACAATCAGAAATTGAAAATAGAATTGCACCACGTCAGGTAATTATAATCCACTGACCTCATTATTTATATGCATCCCATTTGTAATTAAGTTGCATTTCACAATTCAATCATTTTGTAATTTTAAAGTATAGGTAAGACCTACTATAAAACTCAAAAGAATGTTAAGTGGACGGTGTTATTTTTATTGTTTTCAGGTAGTGGCATCTGATTGTGCATGTTATCCTTGTTGGAGGAGAGTGAATGGATTCATAACTCGTATACAAGAAGAAACAGTACATGAATCTAATCAATCAGTGTCAGAATCAGAGCCACTTGAACCTGAGGAGGATAACCCTCAAAACATTATTGAAGAATCTGAAGAATCAAGTATGATTAACCTGACAGAGTACAGGGGAGCGGCAAATACTGCATCTCATTGTGTTTTTCGTGGGTGTCAAAACAGGGGCTTGCATAGAGTTTCTGATGCTTTTAGAGCAACTATTGTGTCAAGTCACAAGTATTATTTGCCGATACATGTTTGTGGAGAACGTCTTCAAAGTAACAATTGGGATATGTTGTTTGATTCTGAGAATAGCATAGCAACTTTTACTACAAATCAAGTTCAACATGTGTTCTCATTTGTAATTGCTTTTAATACATTTTTAGAATTTTCTACAGTTGAAAATATAAAACAGATTGATGAGCATTTATTTGGTTATTGGTTAGGACTGTCAAAACAACAGTTTTTAATATTAATCAATGAACTACCTCGTGTCACAGAAGTACATATAGGTTTAGTTAGGTGCACTCTTAATTAAAATGAGAACTGGTGATTCTAATGACAGATTGTCCCAGTAGCTACAAGTACCAAGACGTACTCTTGAGAGGCTGATGCACAATGTTAGGGAACTGTTAGTGCAGGATTTGGTTCCCCAAAATCTTGGCTTAAACCATATAGCCCGAGAACAATTATTAGCGCATAATCTAATGATAGATAATTCAATTTAAAATAATAATAATGAAAATGTAACCAATTTACCGGATTTAACTCGCGTTGAATTAGATGTTACATTATTATTATTCACCAGATGTTTCAATTGCTTTACAGCCATCATGGTCACAGCCGGGATAGTACAAGATTTAATGGCACACAGTAAGTAGGCGAGTGCTACTACAGACATTTGGACCAACGCATGTAAACATGTTCACTTCTCAGTTTCACAGCTCATTTCATCATAATTATCATTTATCTTAAAGTAATTTTAGGTACATGTGTGCTAGAACAAGACCATACTAGTCAATATATCGAACAAAAATTTACAGATATGGTAAACGAATGATGTTTACAAGGCAAGATTTTTCTAGTCCTACGTGACAATGCCGCTAAAATGGTTCGCGCGATGCGTGATCATTATGAATCTATAGCATGTGTCGCACATACGCTCCATCTTGTCATAAAACAAGCGCTTTTTTCAGAAGACGAAATAAAAGACCTCTTAAAGAAATGTAGAAAAATCGTCGGCCATTTCCATCACAGTGAGCCAGCAACCAGGAAATTGACGAAATGTCAAAAACAATGCGGATTGCCAGAGCATGCCCTGGTACAAGACATTGATGTGAGATGGAACAGCACGTATTTGATGCTGCAAAGACTTTTGGAACAAAAAAATGCAGTAAACTTATACTGTGTTGAACATGGTAAGGTTGATTCTCTTCAATCTAATGAATGGGTCATTGTAAAGAACCTCACATCCGTGTTGACATTTTTTATGAAGCCACCCTTGAGTTATCATTTGATAATGCATGCATTTCGATTGTCATATCTCTGATATCGTTATTAAACCCGAAATTGCAAGTTTGCTTTGAAAGTGACAACGAAATGATGACCAACATGAAAAATTCACTATACGAGTCCATGAACATCAGATTTTCGTAATAAAAAAAACTCCCTTCGTTGACGGTAGCTACAATATGGGACCCAAGGTTCAAGTCTAAATACCTCAATTCCAATGAAGTGGACATATACAGCAAGAAAAAGAGAGTCTTTGGGATGTGCACGATAATACGTCTAGTCAAACAGAGACCACAGAATCTGAAGACATAAAACACTTTCTGAAAGCAAAGATTCAATCTTACTTGTAGGAGCCATTATTACAACGCAATGCTGACATATACAGTTATGGGAACAGCAGTTCATATCCTATATCGAGAAGTGCAGTTTTAAAATACCTTTCAGCTCCACCTACCAGTGTCCTGATGAGCAGCTGTTCAGTGCTGCTGGCCAAATATACTCGGATCGTCGCAATAATTTACGTGGCGGAAACGTAGCTATAAAAACTGCATTACTTGGCGTACAATATAAGACTTTTTAATCATAATAATACGAAAAACCAAAAAAGTAACCCTAAATATAAGATATTTAGAAGTTTTTTTTTTATTTGATTTTACAACTGTTTTCAATTTAAATGTTTACTGTAGTTTAGTAGTGAGTTACTTAATTCGAAATGTATTTATTTTACAAAAAAAATGTATCCGTATAATTTACATCATGTTTTATGTGGATTCATTAAGAAGCACTTTCGAAGAAAAGAAATTCCTTACGTTAACTAATATTTATATTTTGGAAATATGTACTTTTATAAAAACAGTATAAAATTATATGATAGTAAATCACTCCGAAACCAACGTTATAGGTACACATATAATTTAAACTTGCCAATTATAAACAATAATATTTACAAAAGTACATTTCAATTTCAATTTCAACTTTATTGCTTTTCCACAATGGTCTTAAGGTCTAAAAAAATATTTTGTCTGTACATCATGGACCCTGTCGGGCACAGCAATTAGAAGGGAGGAGGATATTGTGTCATAGAATTTATTACTTTTCAAATTACTATCTTTTATTCTTCTAATATTGTTAACTAATTTATGTCATTATTTAATTTATTAATCGTTTATTATATTTTATTATGTTTATTAATATGTTACTAATATTATTATAATTTACCTATATTATATTTAACACAATTTGGCTGTCCCAAAGAGAAAAAAAAATATATTTTTGAATCAATTTATAGTTATTATAATATAAATATTGTGTAATTTTATAATTAAATTAAATGATTGATTACCAAATTTCATGTCAATTATATAGATTTTTAAATGCGTTTAATTTGTTAGCTCTAAATTGTCATCAAAGTAATCTTGTAGTGTATAGTAGCTTTTTAATATAAGTACAGTCTTCAATTTTTTGTAAAATTTATTATCATTTGCTATTGCTTTAAGCGCACTTGGTAGTTTGTTAAATATTCTTACAGCCATTACTAATTTATTACAACATTTATTTCAGGTATAAAGGTATGACGGCGCGCCGAGAGAATTGGCTCGACACCGTTCCGTTTTATTGTATCCTATTTCCGAACGAAGTGTGTCACCTAAGTGTCACACTGACGTAACACCATATACTGATGAGGCGGTAGTTGTTAATATGTTTTGTTGTTGATTTTATTGTGTTAATTTGATTAAGTAACATTATAGTACAGTTAAATGTTAATGTGGAAAGTTACAAGTGCGCTCGCGGTCACGTATTTGGTGAACGTCATTAGTCAATCATTAGTCAAAATCTTAACAATAAGATTTTATGTGTATGATATTAGTGATTCTGATTCGGATACAAACATTGTGTTCATCGAATAAAGTTTGCATCTATTAAACTGCGCCTCGCCTTATTTATTACCATCATGGAACACGACCTTAGAAATGATCTCCTGCCTTCATCCGGAACTCCTCCTCGAACGTTACAGAGATCATGTTGTAATGTTGTTACAAGAAATCATACCACGTGAGGTAAGTACAAGTGACATTTTATAAGATAATTATAAACTTGCCATCTAGAAGGTTGAAAAACTCACCGATAGTTAAAAATAGTACCTACCCCTGCCTTGAAATAATCAGTCACACAATAAAAGCTCTGGCTAATTCTGTCTACCTGGAATGATCTTTTGTTTAATAATCCTTTCTGGGAAGTTCCATTATTCAGTGTGTAGTTATCATATAATTGTGAGTTAGCTAGGTATACACGGCGGCACATCAGACTATACATGTTGACCTTGAGACCGCCTCTATGTCCTACATAATAAAAGCTGTTATCTCAGTTGTAACTTGATGTGCTGTCGAGTGTACATAACGGCATGTGATGGCATCTGTAAAACAACATTAGGTAAGTGTAATGCAGAGGAATAATGAATAAAAGTTTTTTTTAAAAATACCATTTAATGGCACGAGGTCCGTATGTCATCCATGTTGGTTGAGGTTAAGTCGTCATGTGAGAAGTCAACATACACCAAATCAGCCTGTACCGGAGCAGCCACCTCAACAAGTTGAAGCAGAACCTGATCACGAAATCGGTGTTGTGGAACCTCCAATGGATACAAGCTTTCTTGCGTTTAATGGATATAAGCGTGCATCTAATACCGCAAGGCGTTGTATATTTCGGAACTGCAGAATGAGGATGGCACATAATGTCCCGTTATATGCCAGGTTCTATATGCTGCACGGTCATAATTTTTACATACCTCAGCTAGCCCGGGTATGCAATACTCATTTCACAAGTAATGAATGGGAAGACTTACTAGATGGCGAAACAACCCATGAAAACTTCAACGCCGACCATGTACTCGATTTGATAAACATTTATAAATGGGACTACGAAAACAAAAAACAATTGGACTTCGAAAACATTAATGAGATAGATAAAAATGAATTACAATTTTGAACAGGTGTGACGAAAAACCATGATCTTGAATGAGACGCTTTCACTACACAATAGGTCAAACCGTCCTGCCACGGTTCTTGGTATGTACTTAATCAAACTAAGAACCGGCGAGTCTGATGAGCGCTTAGCAACAAAGTTCAATGTATCCAGAAGAACATTAGAACATGACTTCAAAACAGCTCGGGAATGGTTAGCGGAGGAATTTATGCCACAGCATTTGGGAATAAATCATATATCAAGAGAAGAGGTCGTAGCTAGAAACTTGCTAATACCGAGCCATTTTTTCAGTGGTAACGATCATCAAGCAGCGATTCTCGTTTGTGATGGAACGTACATTTATGCTCAAAAAAGTTCCAATTTCCTGTTCCAAAGAGAATTCTACAGTTTACATAAACCTTACAAAAACTTTTATGATAGTGTGTACCGATGGTTACACACTTGACGTGTACGGACCGTACAAAGCTACGACGTCGGATGCCACAATAATGAATGAATTAATGCGTGATGAATCTCCACTGCATGGTTTTTTACTACCTGACGACGTGTTCATATTAGATCGTGGGTTTCGAGATGCAATCCAAGTTATCGAAGAATGCGGTTATAATCCACATATGCCACCGACAAGACAAAGACGAGAACAATTGACAACGATCGATGCCAATAAATCGAGATTAATCACAATGGTCCGATGGGTGGTCGAGACTATAAATGGCAGATTTAAAAAGGATTTTAAAATATTTCGCCACGTTTATTTTAACGTTGCCGCGAGTCACATGATGGCAGACTTCAAAATAACTGCAGCAATTATAAACGCCACTCGTCGACCATATGAAAATCATGTTTATGCTGTACAGTTTGTAGCTCAGATCATAGAATTAAGGAGATATGTTACGGGGGCGTGGCGCGTGATTTCCCGACATGCGCAAACCGAAATATCGGTCTCCTCAGATCTCTGACGGGCTGTTACTTGTATCTTAGCCGCGCTCACGCAACGACCTCCTGTTTTTTTCCGAAATGCCGAGCTGTAGTGTAATAACTTGTAGAAATAGGAGTGAAACAAAAAACTATGTGAAGGATGGAGTCACGTACCACATGTAAGTATAATAATTTCATTAGTTATTAGCTTATAAACAAGTAAAACAAAATATTTAACTATAATTCACATTGTGGCGATATTTTATTACAACTGATACATATTGACGGTTTTGTACGGCTAGACCGTTATATAGCGGTAAGCGGCAGCGCTTTCGTAGCGCAATGGAACGAACATTCGTGGAGACCGTCGCGTCGATACCATTCACCACGTGTAGTAGTAGGCTAGCGTGCAGGGAAATGATTTTGGGATGTGTCCGGTTTATCGTGCCAACAAATATTATCGATAAAAATTTCAATAAAATATGGAATATGATTAGATTGTTATTTCGATGTATTAATTATGTAAATAATTGTCATCTCCGACATGAAACATATTTGAAATTCCAAAATGAAAATTACGCTCTCTGACTAAAATTAAAAACACTTTGATCAATAATGCTGAAATGACCAAGGTTGTTGACTGTGATAGGAAAACCGGTTTTATAGGATTTTTGATTTGTTTAAAAAGTTTAAAAGCTATATATTGTGAACTTGTTGAAGAGGAGAAAATATTAAAATACATTCCCGTTTATAAACAAAGCCAGGATCATTTAAAATTGATGTTTGGGAATATACGTGCCCACGGCGGTTGTAATACCAACCCTACCGCCCGCCAATTCCAGGCAATTTATAAAAAACTGACGGTGAAATCGGAACGGCGGGACGTAGATAATGGCAATTGCACGGCTCTTGAAAAAAATTCAATTATCACTTGCTCGTCATCATCGCAACAAATCAATATGTCAGTGGAATCACGGTATTTAAACGACAATACCGAAGATAAGCTCAACAAACAGCTCGAGCAGGCTCAGTTTGACGATGAAGTAAATCTACTAATTGTCAATGATATCACAGAATTTAGTTCACAGGCTATATGTTACATTGCTGGATTTGTAGTGCACGCTTTAGTATAGACTTTGAAATGTCACACTTGTATTGGTGCTTTAGTAGCAAATTGCATACAAGATTCACGTCACGGATTTATACAATTAAAAGACAAGGGTGGACTGATGTATCCGTCAAGAGATGTCGTTACTATTTGTAAGCGAATGGAAGTAGTAATTAAAAGTAACGTTCTCTCATATGATAATAATCTGTCAATAAAAACAAAATATATTAAAGAAAAGCTTATATCAGAAGCTTTACCCCATTTCATAAGCTTGAATGTATTCAATGATATCGAGTTTCATCAATATGAACAGTCACCTCTGACCAATCATATAATCCTTCTGATAAAGGCAGTCATGGAGAAGTATTTAAACATCCGACTTCACTACATATTTAAAACGGCCATTAAAAAACTTTCAAAACGATAAGTGCTTAACAAGTATCTTCATTTTACGGGACAGTGATTAATAGGAAAATCACTTCGATTCATCGTCATCACTAGGATGCTAGGCACAGGTCTTCCTACACGGGAGATACACATGAGGAGTTTGAACCACAACACCACCAAGCTGGCCCAATGCTGGTTGGTGGATTAGAACGGTTACATTAACACGAAAACATGAAAATGCTCGAGATAATAAATGTTGATTCACCCATCCCGTGATCATTCATGCATGGCGAAAGTTGCTTTATTTTCGTAATCAAAATACAATCAGGCTCTCATTACTATCATAGCTTGTTGTGAAATAAACGACATTTCTCAGTTTTTAATGGTATTGTGGCCAAATAACCAAATATTTCTTATAATCTCTTAAATAAAAAGTGAAATTTTTCTCATTTGTTTCATTATAAAAATCTGTTTATTATGCACTACAGCACCGGTGCGAATCCGGGATACGCTACTAGTACTCTAATTAAAGTTCCTGTTGTAGTCACATTTTTTTTCGTGTTGGTATAATAAATGTCGTTGCCACCAAAGGTGGAAACGATTATCGATAAAATGTAGTATCTACATTCATTGTCGCAGCACTAGCGTACGTACGTAATTTGTTTGTGTAGTTGTGATTGCTGTGATTAGTTGGTTGGTGGTGTACGTGTCTAATAGGAACTGGGACTAACATAATCTATAGGTGCGGGATCTCTATGCTTACAATAGTGCTTATGTAGTTGTGTCACACACATATTACAAATTGGCGACGCCGGTACAGGAACGATTTGGCAGCCATAACATATCTCCTTAATTCTATGATCTGAGGTTTGTAGCGATTATAAATGAAAAAATGCAACAAAACAATGAACTCGCAGAATATGTTATATCAAACAATTTAAACAGGCAAAGAGTAGCATTCGTGTCGCTTGATGGAAATGATCCAGATTTTAATGATTTTCCACATCATTTGAGAATTGCAAGGTCATATTGTGCCGAACACATGCGGCCAAATGGCGTTTACCAAATAGAAATGTACCGGCACCGAGAAATGGTTCAAAACAAAATATTATTAAGAAGCCGAATCGTCACGCCATGTGCAAAGACAGTATTCGTAACTATTATTGTTCTTGCATACACGGCCGCCGTACAGTTGGAAGTTGCGCGCATGTCGCGAGTGTAGTGTACTTTTTATCGTGCGCAAGACATCAGGAAGGAATGGATGCACCAGCAAGGTTTTTAGACGATATCACGATTGATATTGATAATATTGAATAAAAATGTGAAAATAGGTTAGGTTTTACTTTCAAAACGAGACGAACGTGACGGAACTAAAAAATCGCAGTGCTTTTTATGCGGTAAAGTACTTGCTAATGGAAGTATGAAGCCAGCAAAGTTGTCAGAACACCTTAAAACTGTCCACCCTGGAAATGTATCCGACAGCATTGACGATTTGCGTACTAAAGGGCTCGGTTTAAAAAATCCGACACTACCTAAATTAGGATTCACTCCGACACAAAAACCATGTCTTGAGGCATCGTACAAGGTCGTTTACCGTATTGCGCAGCAAAAAAGCCACATACTATCGCAGAAATATTAGTAAAGCCTTGCACACTGGATAATACTGGATATTGTAGAACTTGTGTGTGGTAAGGATGAAAGAAAAAAGGTTAAACCTGTTCCCTTATAGTATAACGATATTATTCATTCTAGAATTGTTGAAATGTCGTTAAATGTTTTAAAGCAGTTCATTGAAGAATTGAATGCTTCGCCGTTTCCCTTCAGTATGCAATTGGATAAAAGCACCTGTTGCGGACAGACCTGCCTGAAGAGGTGCAAGACGTGTAGCACATAGTGCGAGGTGCGTACATGGACTGTGCGGTGTTTAAAAACATTATAGTGAAGTAGATATATAGTGAAATAAGTCAATAAGTAAAGTAAATAAGTGAGTGCGCGCTATGTAATGTTTTAAAGTGTCGATCTATATCGCATAAAGTTAAAGAGACAAGCTATAGAAGGCTTATGTGATTAGTATGTGCATCGTAATAACTGTATCGGTCAAAAGTAAATGGTTATTGCTAAAGGATGTTTACATAGTCTAGTTCGCGTTGTGTAATGAGCTATGTCGGTTAGAAGCATATAATGGTTGCTAAATGATGTATAGATAGCGTAGTTAGCGCTCCATAAGGTTTTAATGCCTAGATATAAAGTAAATAATGTTTAAAGTGTTTGTTATTGCTGTTAACATGAGATATTTAAGCTATAGCGATAAGCTTATGTAAATGAATGAAATATATAAGTTATTGGTTAAGCTTGTAACATGAAATACTTAAGTTGATTAAAATGATATGTTATGATAGACTTATATGGAAATAAAGTTGATAAGTCGTTAGACTATTATGTATATAACATGCTTAGGATGTGCATTTTGGTTAAGTTGTGATGCATTATGGATTAAACGATGAGTAAGCGTTACGTTTATTCCCCGATATCTATCTATTAGAATGTCATAAGCACTACGGTGCAGCACATAGGGGCTAGGTAGATAGGTTATATGTACTACCTAGATATGTGATGTCCAATATAAGCTAGGTAGATAGGCTAAATGTACTACCTAGATTTGTGATATGTCTTATGTAAGCTAGGTAGATAGGCTAAAGGTACTACCTAGATGTATAATGTTAGTTCTTAGGGGAGGCAAGTGCAATTGATTATGGTAAACAGTATTAAGGGGATAAATGCCTTGTCTATCCTAAGGAATAGGGAAATAGATAAATATATAAACTTTTTCTATTTACCCGAAATATTTTTGTAAACAGGGTGAGTCATCTGATTAGAGGGAGAATACCGGGGGAAAGGGACAGGTGACCGGGCTATGACAGGTCACGCCTTCTCGTCAGAGGCTCCAAGAGTTGCGATATGTATTTTTGGTGTATTAGACCGACCGTCGGGACGCGGTTTCGTACGCTCTCCGGTATCGATATTTTTTATGTAACTCGCGGTCGGTCATCCAGATGTGAATAAAGAAGAAGTATTGATTTAACTCAAGCAATCGCGTTTAAGTATACAGTCCACTACCTTTCGATCTTCAGTACGGGAAAATCTGTTGCCTGCGGGTGCATGCCTGTGGGTAACAGCACCGATGTATCACAATGCAGCCAACTCTTGGTGTTTGTCTGTTACGTAAAACATTATACGCGTAGTATCAAAGAAGAGTTTTTTTTTTGCGACTCACTTTTAGAAATTACGAAGGCTTCAGACTAAACTTGGTAGTATATGCACCGATGTAGCTCCCGCAATGCTTGGCAGCAGATCTGGTTTTGCAGCTTTGATCAAGAAAGAGATCCCTCATTTTATAATCACTCATTGTGTCTTTCGCTGTCAAGAAATGGGGTCAGATCATACCTATGGGGACCATAAATTGTGCAAAAATTACTATGGTTACAAAGATGAAAATGAAAAGAATTGCTTAAACTCGATTAGAAATTCGACGTTTTTGGTACAAATAATTGCTATTCCTGCGAATAAATCGCGCAGTTTAATTGTAAACGTTAATCACGCCATCATCAATACGTGAAACGAAGCTGCGGCGGTGGTGGGCAACGTGGCAAAAGTGTACCCACATACACAACGGAATCGACAAGTTAAGGGAACAAGGAAATCAAGAGGTATCTTACTTAGTATATTAATACAATTATTTTAGTGCAACTCTTTTTAGCAAATTTACTTAAACATACTTTTTAGTATTGAAAATTTATGTTACATTCACATATGTAAAAATATTTCATATAGGCACCGAAATAAATCAGTGCGTTTTTCTATATTATGTAACGTAAATAATACATACAATCAAAATTGCTCTCAATTAATTATGCACATTTCTTTTAAAAAGAGTTGCAAAAAGTGTGAATTTGAGAACGCACTTCTAAAAAGGAAATATCTTCTGGCTAAAAAAATGACTAAAACCGAAGCATTTTAGATTATTTCAACAAAAATGTTAACCACATATAAGTTATGTCACATGCAAATGTCACAGAGTGGTAAAAAAACAAGGAAGGCGATTCAATTTTGATGAGAAAATAATGGCACTTTCTCTTTATACGCCTTTACGAAAATTAATTACGCCAGGGAAAAAATGATATGGCTTCTTTGAAGTTGGAAATGAAAAAAAAATCCCATTTATTCCACCTCATTTGATGAAAGGGATCAGGAACAATTTACTCATAAAAAACCTTCATTTTGTAATGAATTGCAAAGAGTGTATTGTTAAATGGAGTCACATTTTGGCATTGTTTAATAGATCTCTTGGGTTCAATGGAGTAAATTTGGTCCCTAAATTAACTGCCCAACATGTGATCCCAGCTCTGATACCCAAAATGAAAGTAAAGCACGCAAGTGTTCAGCCAGTCAGTTTCTGTAGCACTTGGATTAATGGCAGGTATGTAATCTTTAATTTTTTTAATCATCTTTAATTATAATGTACAATTAAAGTAAAGTAAAAATTTATCACAGTTTGAAATGTGATTTAACTCAATAAGGTCCTTTGAAAAAAACGGTCTATTTTCCTAGCTAAATACCCTAATGGCGGATTAATTATTGTTACCGGCTAGGTGTAACTAAAATGCCAATTGAATTGATAGATCATGTATATTAAAAAACAGTAACAGATGATAAAGGAAATGGTAATGAAAAGATAGTAAAGTGTTAATCAACTTCAGTTGCTTACTGTAGGTACTATTGAACAAATATAACCCATGAAAGAACATTGTCAAAGTAAAGGAAATAACATAATTATAATTATGTTCTTGTATTGTACAGTACATACCTACTTCATGAATAGTAGTGATAATTTATTTTTGTATTTTCAGAACTGGGTCCTGTTGAAAAAGATGTACTGACACTGCTCATGTTCTTATGTTTTTTGATAGATTATTTGACAGTGTGAATGGGAGTTATAGCATAATACAAGAAGGAAAAATTTACAGAGCCGCAGTAACTCCGACATCACCACACCCTGAATTTTTTTTTTTTTTTTTTTTTTTTTTTGACCTATTTGACCTTATCCCACCTTCCCCCTTCCTACTCAGGAGCACGCGTGCCGGTCTTCGGAGTCATCAATTCACTGTCTCCACCTCAACATCACGTACAAAGAAATTTAGTAGCTCTTTTCTTTGTCGAACTTCCAGAACTTGGAATTCTTTGCCAGCACATGTGTTCCCTCCTTCCTATAACATGGGGTCCTTCAAAAGAGGCGTGAAAAAGCACCTTTCGGGCCGGCAAGGTGGAGGCAGCTAGAGTAGTGTCTGAACTGCACTAGCTGTCTTCGCATATGGACTCTTCTTACTGCTTCACATCAGGTGGTGTTGAGTCATTTGTCGTGCTTTGTATAAAAAAAAAAAAAAAAAACCCTGAATTATGGAATTTAAGTCTACCTATACTGAAAACTATGAAATTTGTAAATACCTCCTATTCATAGCACAGAGTTATCCACTAATCAGGACTTTCAGACTGTTCTGGAATATTTCGAGGCTTTTAAAGAACTCCTAGCTACCACAGCAGAGTCCTGTTTTCCTCTTAAAAATGCTGCTACTAATAAAATACCGTCCCCGCCTTGGTGGGATGAAGAATGTATTGAAGGCACTACTCCTTGATTGTTTAATAGGCTTAAACAATCAAGGAGTAGTGCCTTCAATATCAAGCTGGATAAGGACAGTTGAGAATTTGAAGGGAATTGCAAAATATTTAAGTCGGAAAGGTGTTTACTCCTTATTGCTGCGCAATTTTAATCAGGACTCCTTAAAGAACTGTTTTGGTGTTATTTTTGGAGCCCATGGTTACAGCAACTATGCCCTCAACGGCGGCATTTGAAAGCACGTACAAAACTTTGTTAATTAATCATATAGGGCACAGGAAATGTTTTTAGGATCAGATAAACTGATTTTAAAAAAATAAGATGTTGTAATTCCTAATGATGTGCCCGAAACTTTCAAGATTATTGAAGATGGAAACAAGGAAAAAATCATTTTGTTGTGTTCTAAGAAGATGCTGAAATTACTGAAATCTGAGAAAAGTATTTCTTATTATGGGGATGGTACTTTTAGATCGTGTCCCCGGCCATTCTATCAGTTGTACACAATACACCTTGATCTTTATTCTAACGTCAGAAGCATAAATATTCATCCGGTAATTTACGCTTTTTTTCCAAATAAAGCAGAGAAAACTTACACACGGCTACTTCAATTCATTAAAAATGAGAACAAGAACAAGTTGAACCACAGGTCCAGGCCATTGCGCCGGTTCCAGCCGCAGCACCCGTTCCTGCGCTGCCAACTCCAAAGCATCTTTCTAAGATAGCGTCACCGCTGTCCAATGACCCTTTGTATTTAGAGTCATTTATAAATGAGCTTGGAACGGATATGCAAGCTGCTCCTGTGACAAACGAAGTTCATCCAACGCACATTGGCTTCACCGATGTCGTTGAGGAGGATTATAGGGCTGTTACAGCCAGGTCCCATGTTTACGCAAAGAATGTATCACCCGCAATGCACAGCTACTATTTTGGTATGCTGCTGCACGGACGTATGCTTGATCTTTCCTTTTTCCATATAAGAGAAATAGAAGAGAAAAAGATATTTTATTTGACAAAATGTATTTACTCAATATATCGATATTTTTATGGGAGGTGAAAAAAAATCAATATATCGATATTTTTTTCACCTCCCACATCCCTATAAGGAAATGCAACAAATTAATAGACCGCAGGTGGACAAAGCAAGAAAAAATTGTAGCTCTGAGACATTTTAAAAGATCGCCCAATTGCAATAGACTTTTGTGGGGGCTATTCCAGCTACCATCTCCTGGTACTCTAACAGCATTACTTAATAAAAAGCCTTGTGGTGTTGGTGTCACAAACCCAGTAATAAAAGTATTATCAAATTTCATAAAAGACCAAAAGCCAGCTGACAACAATTTCATATAAATGTTTAATGAGATGTCAACTAAAAACATTTCGACTATAGTACAAAGGAAGATATCATTGAAGGATATCAGGCCCATGAACAACTAAATGACAACAAGCTGACGGACCACCTGATGGTAAGCGGTTACCGCCGCCTATAGACACCTGCAATAACAATGAAAAATCACTTGATATTGCAGATATGTAGATATGTCTACAAAAAAGTGGATTTTCAAAATTTTTTCATTGTAAGTAATTTTCCCTACTTGACGACCCAATGATTCCTTGCTACAATGACCATTTGCTAGCTAAGTGTATTGCTTCACAAATATTTTGGGTAGTTAGACGTTTTGCTATTTAGAAGTAGTGGCCGTAAAACATAGATGATTTAGCTTCGCTACGCATTTTTTATTTTTAAATCAAAAATATTGATAATAGCACACTTTGAGTAATATTTTATAAATCCAAATATTTGACTTGTTTCAGAAGGAACCATAAACATCATCAGACTGCCGCCGTCTACTGTTGGATGTGACCACCTAGCAACCGACTGCTCTTTGTACAAAAGAGGCTCATGAGTTAGTGGCGCGTAATACAGCTTTTAGAGAAAAACTAGAAAAAGCAAGAAAAATATCTCAGAAGAGGTTACTTAAAATAAATTTAAGACAAAAAACGCGTAGGTTTAAATTTTGCCTTTATGATAAACTTACAGAATTATTAGAAAAAGAAAAGTTATATATGCTATATTGTGTCAAGTCTAACAAGGTAGTTGAAAGGTATTTGTTAAAGCAGGGAATAGGGGATAATACAACATCCAAAAAAGAATACGATTTAGACTTAAAAAGGTTTACCGTAACTTTACATTTTCTTTCACCTCGTGCATACAATTTTGTTCGAGACGAATTAGAAAAAAATGAACCGCATCCCCAAACAATTAGTAAGTGGAACACGGACTTAAATTATAGTCTGAGATTCACAGGCGAAGCTTTGATACGATTAGAATAAAAGTTGAAGCTGAAGGAAAGCCTTGACGAGACAAGGCACAGTACAACGCCTAGGCGAGATGGCAATCAGGAGACTCGTTGAGTGGGACGTTAAAAATTATTTGGGTATGATAATGTAGTGTGTGATCTGGATACTGGCGCGATGCCTTTAGCGAAAGAAAATACCCTTACTTTTATGTTAAAATCCGTCAATAATTGCAATGTGCCACTACTTAGGATGTGATTATCGAGTGAGATTCTTTATATAAAAGATTTGCCTATGGCCAGACCCTTGTAGTAATATTCAAATAGTACGGAATGCTTTTAGCGATAAAAAAGTCTTTATAGATATGCACGGTAGGCAGGTAGATTGGAAGTACATACAACTTCTGAACAACTTACAGAACGAAAAGGTGTTCATTTGGGGAACAAATTAAGAGATAATCATGTCAATTTCTTTCGCCAGAAAATGAAAGTAAAATCAGATCGCAGTGCGAATATAATATTAAACCCATCTGCACGAATGTTCATACAAGAAGCTGCTTGTGCATGCACAATTTAAAGCAAGTTATATAGGAAATTGTTCAAAAATTGAAATACTCGAAAACCGGCCGTTTATCATCAGCAGATTTTCGCCTCGAGGTTGCAGAGACCCTGTGCAAAATGGGTATAAAACCAACTTCGCAAAATAGACGATCATTAGAGAGCGAGATTCTAGCTAAAAAGCACAAAGAACCTGCTCAACATGTGCCTCCAAAAGTTGTCCGCCAGGACCAAATTGAAAGAAAGAAAGAAAAATTTATTCAATGTTGCTTCGAGGCAACATTCTCCATTTTTGTATTTTTTTTTTCAAACTTTTCAAGGCTATTTGAACTAAGAGCCGAGTTACAAATGTTTCTTTCAGATACTTCTTTTAATTTGAAAGACCGTTTGTATAACAAAACTTGGTTGTTACGACTGTCTTTTATGGCCGATATCTTTCAAAAACTGAACGAATTAAATTTATCATTGCAAGGTAAACAAACAACAGTGTGCCAGGATTGTAACAAAATAACTGCCTTCAAAAAAAAAATTAGATTTTTGGATTATTTCAGTTGGATAGAGAGAAATAGAAAGCTTTACGTCACTCAGTGAGTTTGTTAGCGATAACGGCTCAGAAATATTTCAAGATGATGTATTTGAAGAATTGGTCCAATATCTCACTTCGATGCGCGCATCTTTTGAGAAGTATTTTCCCGAAGAACTGGATACAGAAATGAAACTGAATTCATGGATTCATAATCCTTTTTTACCCAACTTACAAAAGCCCGAAAGTATGTCAAACGAGATATATGAATCTCTTTTAGAAATGTCATCAGACAAGTATGGAGTCAGAGTTCAAAAGGACGCCCCCTAACGATTTTTGGTGCAGAATCTGTGGTGAATATCCAATACTTGCCAAAATAGCTCTGAATATTCTTCTCCCGTTCCCAAAAACATATTTGTGCGAAACAGGATTCTCAACATATGCAGCCACGAAAACAAAATACCGCAATAGACTGGACGCCGAACCTGTTATGAGACTTCAACTGTCCTCTATCAAATCTGATATCAACTAATTGATGAAAAATAAAAAAAACACTTAAGAAAACACCAAATAAAGTAACAATAAAAAAAGAGTTATAATAGACGAAGACAGTGCAATAAGTGAAGCGGAAGATATATTATAATCCTTGAAAGTGAAACGGACCAAGAATCGGATGAATCCTCATCCCATGATCATGAATATGAAATTATAGATGAAGATTTTCCTGACTTACAACGTAATCCAATGATTTACGAATATGTCATTCTTTTGCTGCAATCTAAAAAACGGGTTGCATTGATTTTAGACACAGAAAACGATGATAAATATTGCGTTTCGTAAGATCTTCTCAATAAAATGTTTATGTTTCCTTTAGAACCAGATATGGCAAATGTGAAACTGAGTGATATTAAAATGATTCTCCTTCCTCCTTGTGTGTCAGGTACAAAACGTCTAATTAAATATACCTTCAATGTGAAGTTATCTTTACTAAATATGGCATAAACATTTAATTTGACGCATTTTAATGTTTTTTTTTGTGGCGTAAATTAAATAAAGACCGATTATTTTGAAAAGACTCATTATAATATAACCGCTGATTGTTAATTATCTAAAATGTTTAAGTAGGTAGGTATAGGTAAGTAGCTACTGAAAACCAAAGCATAAAACATCTTAATGTTTCATTGAAGTTATAATTTATATGTTATGTCAATTAATATGTTTAAGAAGTTTTTTTGTTAGAAGAAATTATTTTTATTTGTAGGTATTTAGTGTGGAAAAAATAAAAGACGATTATTAAATTTTAATTTTAGCGTTATTAAGTAGGTAAGTAACTACTGAAAACCAAAGTATAATAAATCTTAATATTTAATTGAAGTTATAATTTATATGTTATGTTAAATTAATATGTTTAAGCGGGTTATTTGTTTTTGTTAGAAGATTTTTTTTTATTTGTATGTAGTATAGAAAAAATAACAGACGATTATAAAAAATTGCGTTTCTTTTCACCATTTTTTACGGGTAGTAAAATTATGGTTCACTGTTAAAAGACGGGTGGTCCAGTGTAGACTACCCATAGTACTCAGTGAGCCAATAAAAACCTCCTTTATGATCTTAGTTTGTTCCTGTGGCTTTCGATGACCTAAACTGAGAAACCTTACTAAATTACCTAAACGATGACAAACGAAATTCTCAGCTTGACTTTCTAGCAATTTATATAACTTAGCAAAAAGGATGGTTCACTGTTCAACACCGCACCCTACACATTAACCTGTGAAATGTACAGTTCTGTCATATTAGTCGTAGTTTCAAAAACCTTAATAATCGTTATACGAGTGTACTATTTCGGATCATAAATCAATATTTTGAAGGAGGAATTAATATATTACCTAATGTGCGCGACAAGGATGGAATAAACAGGCGGGCTCTATCCATCTTGGGTGCAACCAAGGAGCATCCATGCATAACTGTGGGCAACAAAGGAGGAATTAATATATCAGCCACTGTGTGCGACATGGATGGAATAAATAGGCGGGCTTTATCCGTCTTAGGTGCAACCAAGGAGCATCCATACATAACTGTGGGCAAGAAGGGAGAAATTGATATATCAGCCACTGTGTGCACATAGATGGAGTAAACAGGCGGGCTCTATCCATCTTGGGTGCAAATCAAAGAGAATCCATACATAACTAAGGGTAACAAAGAAATCACGCTGTTTGACACACCACATCTTCTTGAATGTTTCCGAAACTTATTTTCAGAAATTGATATAGAGTGCATAATGGTCATTTCATCTGAAGCAAAGATAGGAAAAGGTACTTTAATGATGCTAGAATTTACATGGCTTAGCAAATTCATGATATCATTTGCTTTCAGATGTTGCGAAGTGGACTCACATAAAGAATTTCTATGAATTAGATAATGCAAAACAGACTTTCGTGTTTACCCTTGCTTTAAAGAAAGACCACCTCAACCCGAGCAATTCGGTACAAGTAATTCGGGTAACATTAGCTGTATCGATTTTCAGCAGTCATACTGTCGCCGCAGGGCTCTATGCGAAAGTAAGCTTACTAGGGCTTATTATTAATTATTATTATATTTTATTTATTGGGACAACTCTGATCCATACATGATTTGGTGTTAGTAACAGCAAGTGACTTAAAAAACTATGTTAGTACTCTATAATTAACTTAGAACTAGACGTCTGTTTTAAGTGCCACAATATGGGACAGACATGCTCCGTACTCGCAATGACCTTCAGGATGGTGTTAGTACTGCCCCTCACTCTGCCCAGCAAGGATACCATTCTTTTCCGTAGCACACTTGAAAAACTCTCTATACGCGCCTCCGCAAACATAGCAGATGCACTACAGAATCGGGGCAGCCCCAACAACACCCTGAAAGCATTATTATACTGTATTCTCAGAGCGTTGTACGACTTCTGAGTATATTTAACCCACAGGCTACCGGCGTAAAGTGACGTGCATTATGCTCTAAAATTATCTTGACCGCGTCCGTACTCCTAGCAAACCTACGAGCCAGCATATTTGCTCTTATCGACAGCGCTCTGCGCTCTCTCTCTACATCCACATTGTCCTTCAGGTCCTCGGTCATCCAGTGCCCAAGGTACTTAAATTGTTGAACTCTGTTCATCAAGCTGTTGATTTATTGCAAAAACAAATTACCTATGTCAACTTGATTTGGTTTCGTTGACAAATTGGGTTCTTATGACTAGTCATTTTGAATAGTATGCATAAAAGTTGATTTGCCATTTTGCAAATAGGAATATAGGTAGGTATAGGTTAAAAAAATATTTCAGGAACGATGACTTCCGATGCACTTACTACATCAAAGATGGATAAACCGTTTGGCTGCTTAAACAGCGATACGCCCGATTTGGGACGTGGAAAACTATATTCTACAAACATGTCGGCAAAAAAGATCTATATTTGCTGCTGGTTGCTGAAATGGAAAAGTTTTTTAGTAATATGAAGTTTGTGGGGATCGCTCGCGTACCTCCGTCACAAGATTGAGACCATAAATGGAAAAAATATATTGTTCCAGGCCGGAATTCTTTATTTGTAATTGTTACAATTAAGTAGGCGTTTAAACGCATCAAAAACATTAAAATGTAACCATAAATGGATTTGAGCGTTTGTTCATAAAATTAACTAGCGCTAATGTGAAAAGTTTAGCAACTAGGCGTTTGCAGACAGACCCATTAGAAAATTATTTGGTTCTATTCGCCACAACTGCTGGTCTATTACAATAATTACATTAAATAAATCTTCGAGAAAAATCACAAATTATTAAAGATTAGTTAACTAAAATAAATGAGTTCGCTCATACCTACGACTATTTATGAGTGTTCAGATAGACAAATTATATTTTATGTTCTGTCAAAACTTCAAGGTTTGGCCAAACGAGGGTTAACGACGTGTTGGCTAGAAAGACTAGACTTAATGAGACCTTAGAGGAATATTATTATGACAAAATTATGCTCATAACTCGTTGTGAGCTGAAGGATAAACAGGCAGCAGACTGCCTTACTTGTGGAATATTAAATTCTAATGTTAGGATGAGGTGTTCAGACAGCTGACAATCAAGAGCCTGGGGTGAGGGTGTCTTAAGATATTTCGGAAATATTTCTACTGAAGTACATGGTGTTCAAAAAAAGATTTTTACAACGAATTAAAAAATATTTTTACCACAAATTGTTTTAACTGTGAGTTGCCACCAGGTTTTAAAGCATGCTTACAAGGAGTTGTGGTAATAGCACTAGCATCTGAGGTTATTAGAATCTGGCATTACAGAATCTGTCGTTATAAGAGTCTGTAGTCTAAATAGTGTTATCTGACATTTCCAGAATGGTAATCGACTAATTTTTGGTGGCCATGCATCCGCGCAGAGGTAAGTAGGTACGTCGGAAGAAGCGGTTACATACCCAGGAGATGCACACGGCGATAGACGTTCACAATCTCAAATTTATCGAAAACTGCTTCGTACCGAGCAGCTAGAAGACGAGCGATCGGATATATTTGTTACGAAATATTGCAAAACCTTTTACCCATGCTTTTAACGGGATTTGCTGCAACTTGGTGGCAAGGCGTTGAAGGATCGATAAATACATGAAGCGACGTTATATCTGTTACGTATAACGTTTGGACTGCGCTTACCGCCTCATAAAATATACAGAGTTATATTTTCAAAAGAACAAAAAATCGAAAAAATAGATGTTTTCGTGTGTGGTGTGCGGGCGCTGTTTTCACAGATAACCAAAACCGATTTAAGTTAAAAAGTGCAACTAGATATTGTGTATGGTTTATTACATAGTAGATTGTGAAAAAGTGGAACGGTCGTCTTTGAGTTCGTTTCCAGAGCTTTTAGAGAAAGCTCGCTTAACAGAGGATTTTAACTACGAAATTTTTTCTATCGGAGCGAATCGGTATCGCTATACGTGTACGCCCGGCCCACCGGCGGCACGTATTCCTCGTCCAGGCCGAGCACATAGGCGGCACCGACGCCGCCGACCACACGGTTTGTCAATGCGTCACCGGGATCAGCTAAAGGCGGGTCCAGATATGTGTCATTTGCCCGATCTGATCACCGTATCCGTATCAGCGTATCACGTATCAAGCTCCGTATCAAGCCGTGGACGCCTCGATTTGCTCCGTATCCGTATCTTCACAATAGTCATGATCGCGTATCAAATTGCCCAGTTCTGTGTCAGCTCCCGATCAAACATGTCGTCGCCGTTGGTTGAAGTGTACGAGTATATAGCAGTTTCGTGTGCCTGAGTGAGTGATGAACGCGTCCAGACTGAACGACGCCTGTATCTGTATCACCTTTGATGATCAGACCAATCAACGCGTCACGCTTGCAGCTGCGGGGCGGATGACGGGGCACACTTGACGCGTTTAGCCCTAAGCGCCAGTGGATTTAAGTATAACACCTGTTCCGGAACGTATTTACTGGCTTTGACAGTTCCCGCATTATGGAATGTCAATGGCAGGTTGGGATGAATCATTAATATACATTTGGATTGTTAATTACTAAAGTTAAATTGATATAAATAAATCAGATTTAATAGAGCTTGTAACTTTCAAAACATAGTGTCAGAAGTGGTGAAAAATGGAAAACAAAGAAGTAAAGAACGTATTGGAATCACAAAGTCAAATAATAAAAACATTACAAGAACAAATAGTTATGGTTCGAGGTTATTTTTTTTATGACCACTTAGAACCAAAACGATGATGGTCATAAAAAAATAACCTTGAACCTACTAATTAACTCACAACAAAGACAAGACGATTCATTCAATATGACAAGTCGTTAAACGTTAAGTGGCATTTAATTGGATGTTCAACGGGCTCGGCATCAAACTAAGCTGGGAATTCAACCAGATGGCGACATGGATACAGAAATGCTGGCAGAGAATATAATAATAATATAATATTATTCATACACTCACACCTATTATCTAGAAGTAAGCATCATTAAGAGCTTGTGTTATGGATACTAGATAACAGAGAATACTGATAATAATAAGAATATAAATATACTAAATAAACATATAAAGATCCATGATTCGTGAACAAATGCTCATACTCATAATACTAATATTTCCTCCCACCGGGATTCGAACCCAGGACCCCTGATCGAGTAGCATGTATAGCAAGAGGCAAAGACCACTCGGTCGTCATTTCCAAGTTTAAATGTAGTGTTGTTTCACTGCTACCTTTTATAGGTGTTTCTCTTTCTCTGATAGTAGCATAATTTAAATCACAAACCTTCTTGTCCATTAACCTGCGCTTGCAACAGACGCTCCTCACATCTCAGCACTTGCTGCCTGAACGAGCTTGCTTCCCGCAAACGGGACACACATGTTGCACATATCAGGCGATCCATGGGCTCTCCATCCAGATGAGACAGCTGTAACATACAAATAGCTTAACTTACTTCTAGAGTTTCTGCTTTCAAGTCTAAGCAGAATGTGGTATATAACTTCTGACTTGGATAGAAGATTTTCTAAACAAAACTTTTGTGTGGTGTGAGTTGAAGACAAATCACAGGCAGCAGAGAATCAGTCGGCCGGGAATTCATCCTCACACGTTGGAACTAAAATGGTCTCGTACTGTGCGGTTTCAGAGGCTTTCTCCCATGTACACTCAGGTTGTGGAATATGCTCCCTGCAGAGATTTTCTCGAACGAGTACAGTATGGGGTTAAAAGGGGTAAAAAAGTTTTTACAGGGTTGGCAACGTGCAAGTGACACCCCTGGTGTTGCAAGCATCCATAGGCTACGGTAACCGCTTACCATCAGGTGGGCCGTATGCTTCTTTGCCACCTGTGGTATAAAAATAAAATCTTAACCACATAACGCTCATTGTGCACTAAGATGTGTACTGAAATTGAAATTGAAAAATAATTTATTTCACATGCTTATTACATTACACACAAAAAGAAGCAATATCATACAAATCATACAATAATATTAATAATGTGAGCAGCGCTACAGCAGTGAAAAAGCCCTGGCTCAGCAAGTGTCACGACGGGGATGTTGTAGCCGTGACACTGTATTTCAGACAGAGGCTAAGTATGTTCAAGGATACACCCACAAACGATTTATGGATGTATACATTAAACACATGTTTATTTCGGAATCACCTGTGTATGTCTGCCTATATTTATATTTTATCTAATACTAGCTGGGTGTTAAAGGGACTCCAAAAAAATTAAAATTGGAATTCCGGGATTGCGGGTGTCGATATCATAGTATCAGTGCGAGTTATATGTGTGTCAAGATATCAAAAGTAATTTTTTGCATGTAATTGTACCACAGAAGTCTGGTCTTAGACAAATCTTATTTGAAATATTACTGACTGAGCTTTATGTGTTATCACAATTACTGAGTGGTACCCCAGAGACCACAAAAGAAACAGAGGCAGATAGAATTTAATCACTCAAGGGGTGTTATCCCGCCGGGGGGCTATGACTATGGAAAAATTTGATGCATGATGGGTTAAGATGTCATTTATCATCTGTTCCTTTTACTACCTCTTGGGTACCATGTAGAAATAGTTTTAGTAGATAAAAAATATGTAAATAAAAGAACTAAATATATATGTTAAATAAGATAAGGGGAAAAGCTTGTACTCATGCATTAATTTTAAGGGGTGGAAGTTTATGACTTATTAAAATGTATTAATCCAGTGACCTATGACTTTTTGGTAATTTCACCCTTAACAGTTGCCCAGAATCCAATCAACAATAAGATATCTATTGTGTCTTGTTTATAGTTTAATATTAATTGCAGCATGTTTATCAGATAGATCCCATGAATTTCTAAAACTAAATATGTACAATAGTTTTTGTATCAGTGTGATCACAATGTATAATGTATAGTTTTTACCCCCTTTAATAGACCCTGTAGCTATTTATGACAAAAGAGATATCACTTTCCAGGTATTCAATATAAAGTAAGAAAAAAGAAAGCATGCAAGACAAATACACGCTATAACTCTTCATAATTGTTCACAAACTATTGATAGAACTGGTTAATTACTGTAAACATATTTTAATGAAGCAATACAGTGAATATTAGTGTAATTTACCAGTAGACCGAAACAATCCATGAACATATCAGAATATATTTCTTTTTGTCCCATAAAATCGTATTCAATATTCAGCAAACGACATTTCTTTGAAACACCACAACACCGGCACATTCCAGGATCATAAATTGGGCCTTTTTTCGTTAGAATATTCATTTTAGATCAAAACTTGAGTGTTTTTTAGTTGTGAATTCAATTGTAAATAATAGCTATAGATAGACCGATTAGACCACGACCACAGATCACTAAAGTGTAAGTAAGTAAGTTTGTTATTCATGGCAAAGGTTTTCTTTTTAAAAAAACATTCTGCCAGCGTCACGTCAGCGTGAGAATACAAAAAAAAACGAACAAAGTTAGGTAATCAGGACTCAGGACACGCCTGCCTGAAGCAAAGGAAAAACATTGTTATGATCTAAACTACAACTAAGCTACATACAAAAAACTAAAATACCTACAATAATATTATTTACACAACGATACATATGAGCGGCAAAAGGGATGAGAATGCGTGGGACCAATAACTAACAGCTAACACTAAATTTTTAAATCGTTACTAGCAACAAAGGAAGTGATTATATTAATAGAACATAAATCTAGCTTAGACAAGATAACTTCAATACTAGTAGGTAATGGATATTTACACTTGACTAGAGTTTCAAAAAGCTTATCATGATTAAAATTTGGGCACGAAAAGAAAACGTGATTGGCATCCGCCTCTCCCAACCCACACTCGCACAGTGAAGTATTCAAAATTCGCAGCTTTTTAAGGTGGACAGGAAGGCAGCAATGACCAAGGCGTAATCTGGTGACTATAGATGCTATCCTCCGACTAACCCGAAATTTATAAAACCACGGCTTTGCTGGTAGCTCAGGTTGGAATTTTGCATAATTAGTGCCTTTCGTTTTACTACTAGTGGACCACCTCTTCGACCATCTAGCTTTTAGATGTAGACTGGGCAAAGCTAATAAGTCAAGGGGATAAACCTCAAATGGGACTCTGTCACCACAAATGATAGCTTGTTTTGCAGCTACATCCGCCCTCTCATTCCCGTATATACCACTATGACCAGGGATCCATGCGAGTACAACACAGTATCCCTTTTGGAAACATTGCAGGAGCAGCTGCTTACATTTCAAGATCAACTCATTTCTATGGCACGATTTGAACGGGTTACTCTCCAAAGACTTCAAGGCACTCAGACAGTCAGAAAAAATTACTGCCTTCTTAAGCTTGAACAATAAAATATAATTTACTGCCTCCAAAAGACCTCTACATTCCCCAGTAAACACAGACGTTTCCGGCGGACACTTGATTTTTTGTATTATGTTATAGTTTTCATGGTATACACCAACACCTACACACCCCTTTAGGCTCTCTTTTGATGCATCAGAATATACAAAGTTCCAATCCGCCCAGTACTCATCCTTTAATCGCAGAAAGTGCTTCGGCGTCAGTGGGTCCTTTTTCACAAGATTAAGTGAAAGACATATAACCGGCCTAAACATAAGAACATCGTACCCGAATTCAAAAACAGGAAGCCTATTTGTCCTATTCACTGGATACTTTAATTGCTGCAGTCGCTGGAAGCTCACAACCAGACACGGAGTTCTTTTATGCGCCCAGAACGCAATAGAGGTAGTATATCTAGACAAGAGCTGTAATTTTGGGAGAAGTGGGTGAGTATTTAACTGGAAGACCCGATATAAAAATTGGTCTCCCAAGAACTGACGCCTTAAATCAAGGGGAGGGTCCACACATTCAGCCTGTAGGGCATTAACTGGAGATGACGCCATAGCTCCACAAATAATTCTTAGTGCCCTAGACTGAATCCTGTCTACCCTCGACAGTAGCCTCTTGGATGCTGGCTCGAGGAGGAAGGATGCATAATCGAGGACACTACGGATAACAGCGTTATATATTAATTTTAAATAAAGCGGATGGGCACCCCACCAAACCCCAGCTAAGCATCTTAGCATGTTGAGATTTTTCTCACACTTATTAACTACATACTCCAAATGAGAAACAAAAGAAAGCTTGGAGTCTAAAATTACCCCTAAGAACCTGATTTCATTTTTGACTGGAATTCTAACTCCGTCCACAACTATATCCAAACGGGGTCTCAGGCGCTTTCTAGTAAATAGGGCCACCGAGCTCTTATCTGGAGATAGGGTCAAGCCGTTAGAATTTAAACATTTGAGCAGCGAGATAATGCCCTTTGATACACACTCTGAAGCATCCTCAACATTTCTATTCGAAGAGTAAAGCACCAGGTCGTCCGCGTATTGTAAAATCCTACAGAATGGAGTAACAGAAATGTGAAGGTCAAAGGTATACAAATTAAACAGCAGAGGGCTTAGTACCGACCCTTGAGGAAGGCCCTTATAAACCGATCTCGACGCTACCACTTCACCATCAACTCTCAAAGAAATGTACCGCCCTGAAAATAAATTAAATATAAACCTTATTAGCTTACTTGGCACGTCCAACTGAGCCAGTTTCTCCTTTAGGATGCGCAAGCAGACGCTGTCGTATGCCGCGGATATGTCAAGGAATGCTGCCACAGTTGAAGCATTCCTCGAGAACGACAGTCTCACATCCGTGGTAAAAACTGCAAGGTTATCCAGAGTGCTTCTGCCCTTACGGAAGCCGTACTGACAATTTGGGAGAATTCCACGACTTTCTACTAACCATTCCAACCTATTCTTTATGAGGTGCTCTGCCACTTTGGTGAGAACAGAAGACATGGCAATTGGCCGGTAGCTGTCAACTTTTTCAGAGTCCTTGTCTGGCTTGAGGATAGGTATCACGATTTGCGTTTTGAGCGCCTCAGGAATGTACCCTGTCTCGATAAGCATGTTGACAAGGTGCAAGTAGTACTTTAAACACCTTTCCCCGGACTTAACAAGGAACGAGTACGGGAACCCATCCAGGCCTGGAGAGGAATCCCTCAAAGTTGGGAGAATCCAACGCAATTCGTTCATGGAGAACCAGTCCCCCGAATCGCCTTCCGGGACAGAGCTGTACGATAAGTCGCACAGATTTGGGGCATAAGGTGGAGCTAATTTGTCTAAAAATCTATTACACCACTTGGGATCGACAGGGCACCGCGGAGCAGAATTTTTTAATGATCCACGAAATACCCTAATCTTCTTCCACACCAACGAAGGGCTGACATATGCCCTTCGTCCCTTAGGAGAGATGGACTCGCAGAAATTCTGCCAACCCTTTCTCTTCTTAGAGTGAAGGAGGTTTTTTGTTCTAGTCATGATAGAGCATAAAGCAGAAAAATTATCGCTAGTCATATTTTTACGGTACGCGCGCTCTGCTAATTTTCTACTTTTGATAGCCTCAGAACAATCCCCATCCCACCACGGGGGAGATGGTTTTCTGTGTGGAAGTACAGCCTTTAAAGGAAATGACTGGCTAGCCGCATTACTGATACAATCAATAAAGAAATCGAAACAATTATCTAAATTATCTGCGGAAGGGGAAGGAAGAGATTCGGAGAGTGATTCTGTTAATAACGCAAACTTCTCCCAAGTAGACTTGTCAGTGAGTTTGTACTTTAAAAGAGGTTTAACTACTCTGTAGGCGGGTTTAGAGAAAGGGAGCTCTATTAGGATTGGAAAGTGATCACTACCAAAGCTGCTCCTACATACCTGCCATGTCATGGAAGGGGCTAAGCTAGCCGAGACAAATGTAAGGTCCACTGCACTAACCCTTTCAAAAGGCCTAGTGCGGCGCGTTGGGCTGCCGTCGTTTAGAAAACACAGATTGTGCGAATCCATCATGCCTATCACCTGATCCGCTAAGGCGTCTCTTTTTTCGCAACCCCAGGCGGGATGATGGATGTTGAAATCGCCCATAATAATCACTGGGCCACGCAACCCAGATAATATTCCGCACAAATTACGAATGATTGAAGAGTTTGGATGAGGTATATACAATGAAATAAAATTGATACATTTGGCTTTGACTACTACTATGGAGAACTTTGCTAGAGAACTGAGCACAATTCTGGAGGCCGATAAAGCCGTACTGACGAGCATGGCAGAACCACCATACCCGTCTTGACTATCATCTCTGAAACACACAAAGCCCGGAACCCTAAAGTAAGATTCCGGCCTAAGCCTTGTTTCAGAAATAGCAACAACGAAGGGGGAGAATTTGTTTAAAAGAAATAAAAAATCAGTTTTCTTGGCTTGCACACTTTGACAATTCCACTGAATTGCCTGGGCCATATTGGGGAATGCGAGAAGGTGCTGTAGAGTCATTGGCAACGTTGGACGGTACTACATAAGTATGTAAAAGGCTGGTTAAAGCTTGTATTATCTCTGAAAGAGAAGAGGTAAATAGAGAGGGATCTGGGATATGGGCGATACCATTGGTTTTTGGGAGCACAGGGTCTTTGACAAGACTGCTGTGTGCAATCCTATCGTACCCAAAACGGGGGGGAGGAGGAGATTTTGGTTTTACATTGACAGTTTTCTTGTAAGACGTTGTCTGGCTATAAGGCGCAGAAACAGGTGCTGAAGCCGTCGCATACGAGGCTTTAACAGCATCCCTAAAACTTTTGGATACTGGGCCGTGGAGTTTAGAGGCCTCTCCGTATGAGATGTTCCTCTCCGCCATTGTTATTTTGATAGCCCTTTGCCTAGCATACTCTGGACAAACCTTGTCAATAGCGAAGTGGGATCCAGTACACGATATACACACTGCTTCGGCCTTGTCGACATTGCACGCATTTCCAGCATGGCCTTCATTGCCACACTTATAACATCTTTGCTTCGATCTGCAGCTAGAGACAACATGGCCAAAACGGCAACAGTTGTAACACTGCACAGAGGGATAATAATATTTTTCTACTTTTAGAGAATTGTAACAAATAAATATTCTAGGAGGGAGATACTGGCCATCAAACGACACTACACAGGATTGAGAGGGTTTCCAAACAGCAGAACCGTCAACCATAACTTTAAAGTTTAACCTCCTGACCTTAATAGCCGGGCCACAGCCCTCCGGTACCCTAATATTATTCAAAATTTCCTCCTCATTCCAATCCGCTGGAACGCCCTTAACAAGCCCGAGCCGGACTGTGCTAAATGACGGAATAAATGCTTTATACCCGTTTTCAGAGACGAGTTTACTTTTAATAAAATTATTGGCTGCAGGAGCACTGGAGAATGAGAGGGTTATCCTGTTTCTCCCAATACTCTGTACACTGCCATTAATAATATTATCTATGTTGTTTTTAGCTAAAAAGCGGCCGAAATTAACCGGATGGAGGAATGGGGCGGGAGAATTATCACCAACCTTCTGAATATGTACCGCATAGGGACCACGATCAGAGTAGAGGTATTCCTGCCTTCCCGCAGGAGACTGCATTGGAACAGAAGCGGTTTGCGTGGGGGAGTGCCCAGACGACGCTAATGAGTCCGTTATTCCAGAAAAATTAGCATCAGAGCGCTGCGATACTGGCTTCTGGCCAAGAGGAATTTTATCTGATATCTGCGATTGCGATGCCTCCGTTGTGACATCTTTGCTGCCATTAGCAGATGGTATCTGACAGATTTTAGCACTTTTAAAATTAGTTTTTTTAATTCTGTCCGGGTTTTTCCGTTTTTTGGGTTGTACCAACTTGAAGTCGTGGTAAGAGACCACAGCTTGGTTGTCACTATTGCTCGACGAGAAACCATCATCGCACACCGATACATATCCACCCGGAGACGGAATAGGCTCCTCGTCCATATCACTCGCCGCGTCTATATCTGGGGGCACTTTGCCCCCAGAAGCAGCCGCCATGCCTCAAAGAAAACCCCGACCGACAAACAAAAGACAAACGCCTTTAATGGGATATTTACAAAATGAAAGGATATACTTACATGAAATCACCAAAAACTATTAACAATTAAATATGATACACTCAAGCTATACTTAGAAACATAAATGAAACCGAAATATGATATTATTAATATTTTTCCTTTGAGCTGAAAAAATTTGAAACTCGCGCAGCTGACGATCAACCGGAAGTCCCACTAAAGTGTAAAACAACAACAAACGTTTCATTCTTCATGAACTAGCAACTTCAAATGCAACGAAAGTTTTTTTTTTCTAAAACTTTCGTTGCATTTCATGTTTCCACCAATTTCAATTCACAGAAATTATCAGTAAATAATTTAATGAAACTTATTGACGATATAACAAAAAATGTAAAAAAGGACACGAACTAAAACACAAATCTATTTTTTTTTAATTCTCCCTATATAGGAAAGACAAAGGGAACTAAAGTCCATGCTTGTTGGTTTAAATTAATTCTTCCTGTATTGGGAAGGCTCAGGTTACTAATGACCATACCGCCATGTCTTCAGTATCTCTTCATTTCTGCTTTTATTGCATTGAAATGCTGGCGTAACACATTTCAATGCTTCTTGGGAGTATTTGACACGAAATATATGATGACAGTCACTTTATGTGCTACTTGATGAGGTGGATAACCACAAAAAAAATCTTATCGTATTTCACACCATAATCACTTTTATTCTAATAATCTTTTACGACACAATTTTTAATTATTGAAATAAAAATCTTGATTGACGCCACAAAAAACCGCCAAACACCCCCCTTTTTTGTTTTTTTTGAGTTCACTCTCTCTCTCCCTCTGTCTCTTTATTACAGAGAAGGCAAGGGGAACTCATACATAAATATTCTGAGTGTTTTCTATAATTCTACAAATATTGCATTGAAATGCTGGTGTAACACACTATGCATCTATAACAAATAAATAAAAAACTAGACCAATTTATACTTTAAGCAATTTTAAGTATAAATTGGTAAATAAACAATTTTGTATTTAATGTAATAAAAATATTGACTAATTCCAACAAATCCCGCCAAAAACCCATTTTTTTGTTGTCGTCAACCATCATTTTCAGAACAATTTGAGGTCGTTTTTATATTGTCTTTTAGAGAGAAAGCAAGGGGAACTAATGCCCATAAAGCCATATCTTAATCTATAGCATTTAGAGCAAAATCTACGTTATGTCTACATCATGCTACTTAAGTGGTTATCGTAGATACATATATAACATTAATCTGTGATGTGGTTATCACGATAAAAATCCCAACATCATTCACATCAAAACATAAGTAAAATGATCTTCAAATTGTGACATACATCAATGCAAAAACTTCCTTTACAAAATTTCATTTGCATCTTGGAAATATAGCGCGAAATATAATGTAATTTTGTGAAAATTATACCTAAGACCAAAATAAATTGTTTAAAGCTGTTTTATTAATTTTAGGTAAGATTGCACATTGTTTCGGTTTAAAGGGAAAGGTAGCAGCCAGTGTAATTACTGGGCATGGAAGGCACTTTATCTTGGGCCTCAAGATGACAACCCACCTGCACCAAGCAGTACCAAGTGATTGTGAACTTGTGATTGCAGATATCTATCGGCGACAGGGTACGGTAGCTACTTACCAACAGCCCCCTAAAAAAGATTTCTTTCGATAATCTCTATCGGTAAATGAAAAACGTATGAGATTTGACATAAACCATTGATCGACTTGCAAGCGCATATGTCAAACCCCATATATTCTCCGGTTAGCGGTAGCGACAGCCACTAGGTATCGGAAGACATCTTCCAAGAACGTCATACAATCGCCTATAAATAATCGTTACTTTATTTATGTAACTGACTCTTATAGCACTGACTAAAAGGACAGACGCTAACGTCGCTTCTATGAGCAAAAGCACCGTAACTTTGAGAATCAATAAGCGTCTGCGCTTATAGCGCTTTAGCTCATAACATAACACACACTTAACGCGCTTTGACTTATAGCACTGATACTTACAGCGATTGAAAAAATTTGGATCAAGGTGCGTTCAAACAAACAAGTTAGGTATGTAAGCATCCTAAAATTCAACTCAACACTGACTTACAGACAGACGCTTTCAGCGTTTCATATCGCGCTTTGACTCATAGCACAAATAATAGCACTATAAATAATAGCGCAGTAAGCGTGAGATTAATTTGTTTGGGGGGTGAATATATCTAATAAATAATCATAAATGCGGTACAGCACAGTAGAGGTTCTTTATTGTAGCGCTCATGGGGCATAGGCCAATAACAACAGTACGAGATCGAAGTAAAAAAATTCTACATATCTGTTTTTAAATCAAAGTTCAAAGGTGATGTTTAATATCCAGCCAGGTATATATCCGGGAAAAATACCAATAATTCGTTTTTACGCATAGTTTGTTTGTACAAAAGATGAAATTTTTCGTCGATTTCACAGTTATTTAGTCAACATCACCAAAGGGACATAGCCTAATAAAAATTTGACTGTGTTGCAGTTTTTTCTATGAAAATCCGTGTTTTATACCACGCAACAAAGCAAATATGAAGAAAATGGACTATTGAACACTGTTCCGCATCTTTTTACCTATTTTTCAGTATACTGTACATAGACCTAGCCGGGTCTCCACACATTTTTTGAACATATCTTTAATAGACAATTTTAAATTTCTTTGTCGTACTTCTATGGAATTCTTTGCCCGCACATGTGTTCCTTTATTAAAGAGAAATACGGATCTGTCAGGTTCCTGATTCTCTTGAATAACCTCTTGGCTAACCATTGCTAAGAAAGCAGCTATTATCATTAGCTCTGAAGTTACGTTATTTGCACAACTTTACGGAGCATGTGGTGTGAGCCAGGAATCGATGGAACTTCTTTCCAAATGCACATCCAAATAAAAAATGTAGGCTCTATCTGCCCAGAAACGTAGAGAAGTTTATGGCAGCTGTATTCTGGACACGGGATGAGTAAAAAGCAAGGTGTGTAATTGATAAGGAAAGTGGCGGAACCTTTATTTTAATTTCTAAGCTCGTCACTAGATGGCGCTGATTGTTTCAACATCGCGCTAGCATTTACTTTAAACGTACGATGTATATTCAATGGAGACAAGTGCCGAGCCGAAGTCATATTATTAGGAGCTCATTGTAAGCTGGTTTAGTATCATCAAATTTGTACGTTCGTCATCATAAGCAAACTTTATATACACTCCCACTGCTGGGCACAGGGCTTCCACTTCATACATGGGAGGGACACGTGAAGAGTATGGTCCATAACACTGTGCTGACCCAAAACAGGTCGGTGAGTGAAAACAGTTGTTACAATAACAAAATGTAACAAGGGCAGGGCTTGGCATGCAAGCAATTTCAGGGAGTCCAATAATACCAATGCGTTTTCATTGCACATTGTCCAAATAATTTGTCCCTTGGTGTTTAGTTTTTATATGGTTCTTTAAATTGTTGCTTTGTGTATACGACGCTGAACATAACACACATTTATACCTCTTCTCCGTCTCATGTGACTGCATATGTACTCTCAAAGCCCTCATACGAGGGTAACTTTTACCACAATATTCACAGCGGAAATTTCTTTCACCCGTATGCGATGCCATATGGTCTTTCAACGCTGACGGCAAGTAAAATTTCCTTTCACAAACACTGCACTCATGTTTCAACACTTTCAGATGGTTTTTACGGTCGTGTTCCCTTAAAGATCTCTTTGTATCATACACTTTGTCACACCGTTCACATGGGAACTTCTTCGCTACTTCCCCATGGATTTCTATCATGTGTCTGTACCGCAGAATCTGTGAGAAAAGCACTTCATCACACTTGTAACACTGGAATGTTGGTTCCGCCTTGTGCGCTCGCGATACATGGTAGTACATCCCGTGTTTGGACTTGAAGAGTTTCCCGCAGTCTTTGCAAGGGAACACACTGGTCTTTTTCACTTTGTGACTTCGCTGGTGCACCATTAGACGGTTTTCTTCAAAGAAATGTCCCCCACATATATCACAGATGCAAGTTCCAAAATGCTCTGCCATATGCCGTTTCAAAGCATGAAAATTGTCATAGTTCTTACCACATTCTATACAGGAATGCGTTCCAATTTTTAAGTTATATTTGAGAAACTCGTTCTTTATGTTTGGATAAAGCATTTTGTTATGGACACTTGTGATGTGGTTGTAGAAATCTCCAAGCTCACTGATCGGCTCTGGACATAATCGACAGTCGATTCTGGCTATATCTATTTGTAATTCTTTTTTGTAAGTCACTGTGTCCTGATATACTCTTGGATCATGGAGCGACGTGTGTTCTCTTAGCTTGTCAGGGTCTGTGAACATTTCTTTGCAGTACACACAGACGCAATTGCTGAAGGTGGTGACGAACGGACAGACGTAGGAGTTCTCTACCAATGTTATGATGTTGTGGAAGGCTTTCGCTTTGGCTGAAATCCATTTCGGTGGTGGTGGTGGAGGATCTTCTGAAAAGAAGACACGTGAAGTGTTAATGGTTAATGGTAATACAGGTGGCCTATGTCAAAGGACAAGCTAGGGATAACAGACAAAACATATAATAAAAATATATCTTACATTATATAGTCTAGAGGCTGGAGTATACAATGAAAGATATATAGGGTTACCTCGGAGACAGCGCGATTTTTTACACCCCATAATTAGTATTGTTAAAATAACATATTTCAAGAACAAAATAAAAATAACATTTAATTTATTTGATATTTTTTTATTTTATCCACTATTAAATTCAAGTAACCCTGTCTCTCTACGTTTGCGGCGCGGGATTAGTGACTTTGATTTTGTCAAAGGTTTGCACTGACTTATTCAATGTCACTAAAACCGTTATTTTATTCCTAAAGTATGTAATGTTAACGATACTAATTATGGGGACTAAAAAAGCGCGCTGTCTCCGAGGTAATCCTGTATATTGTAGAGTCTAGAATACTCTAGACTCCGCAATGTAAGACGTATAATAGATTAAGACCAAGATAGCCCTTATGTCTAGAGTCTAGACATAAAGTTCATCTTAATCTTGAACCACAAGCTAGACATTACACTATGTTAATATTTATTTATTTATTCTAATTCTAATTCTAATTCTAAATTTAAGTACAGTATATCTCTTTCTCGCAATAAGTAATAGGAAAAAGATAGCAAGAATCTGTTTAGAGCTGTCACTTAAATTTAGATAGATTTCAAAGAAACCATAGACAATTTTAGACGGCATGTACGGAGGTGCCTCCTAAACACTGCATTTTAGCACGTTCAATAAGAAAATTGAACGCACCTTTCTAAATGTCAATTTATATGACAGCCATCCTTTTCGTATTCATTTTGAGAGAAAGAAATAGACTGAACTTAAATTTAAACTTAGCATGTGTTCGCCAGAATTAGGGCCATTGTGTCTATAGTTGCAGTGCGCAAGGCAAGGCGGGGTCAAAAAGACGCGGGAGGCGGGTAGGCGCGACCATTCACTCTCGCCACCGCTGCGACTTGCTAGTTAACTAGATACCTATTTCTTTACTTATACAGTCCACTGTCATTGTTAGTAGAGATCGTCTAATGGCTGATTTACACTTGCATAAGTACAGTAGCGAGTTAACTTGCGGTCTTGGCGAGTTAAGTTCTTAACATTGTTTGGACGGGAATTTGAACTTAACTCGCCAAGACCGCAAGTTAACTCGCTACTGTACTTATGGAAGTGTAAATCAGCCTTAAGCTGAAATGACGCGCCCCACTACTTTATTATTTTATTTAGATGTGTGAGTGCAAATATTAATAACGACTCTTCATCTGTGTGGCAGCGTCGACTGTTTCGTGGACTACGATCTGTATGCGTACAACTCGGTCGAATAGTCCGGCGATAAATCCGACAACGCTCACTGTATGAAGCAGCGCCGTCGCATTGTATGAGACAAGACGTCCGCTCTCTCGCTCCATCAGACCAAATATGACTAGTTGGACAACTAATCAGAAACAAAACAGACATAACCTTTTGACATCTAACCAGCAACTGAATGGCCAATTACAATTGCATGTTTATCTGTATTGCGCCCATATTTTGAATTTGCGTTTGTGTGTAATGCAGTGGTGGGGCGCGTCATTTAAGATTAGACGATCTCTACCCGATTTACAGCTAAGACGGCTCAACATATGGTCCTTCGAGCAGTCACGTCACGTCGTACATAGCGGCACTATGTCTAGAAGAATAATAATATTTCCGAACCACCTACATTTTTCGCCGAAGTTTCCGAGTCAAGAAGAAGTAGGCACAATAATGGCTTAAGAGCCTTTATATTTTTCATACAACAAACTTTCAAGTAAAAAATATTGGAAACCAACAAACCGATTCTAATAAGACTTTATATACCTACGTAATGCAATACTTAATATTCGTAGCATGTAATGCTAAAAAGATGAAATAATGTTTTTTTTAAAACAAAGCACGACAAATGACTGAACACAACCTGGTGTGCAGCGGTAAGAAGAGACTTTAAGCGAAGACAGCTAGTGCAGTTGACACTGCTCTAGCCGCCTCTACCTTGCCGGCCCAAAAAGTGCTTGTTCACGCCTCCTAGTTTATAAAGCTGTCAGAGTATTTATAGAAAAACTAGTAATTTTTATCTTTTCATACTAAACGAAAATCGTCAATACTTAATTACATTTTTATTAGCCTTTTCGAAAAATCCCAAAAAAACTTTTTAGACTGGTCTATATACTAGCATTAGCATGGCAGGTATAGTTAGAATCAGTTTGTTAGAATATGAAGCACTGGGGACTGGGGACCCATTACAAATGTCAACAGACCCATCCTGAGATCAACCATGGCGAAAGATATTTATTATCGTAATCAAACCCAGCGCATCGAGCCTTCAAACCACTACGCCCCATTGAATCGCTTTTATAAGATACATTTCCCAACTGAAGTATTACGTTTGTTGTGTGTTGTGTGATTACATACCATTTCCTTGTATTCTTTTTAATTTCTCTCTCATTTTCTTAATCTTGGTCAACATTTCTTTTTTCGCTTGTACATTTTCGTCGCCAACAGGTTTCCTGGTGATTCTCTTTCTGAGTGACTTCCTTGGAGTCTCAATCGGGTCTGCATGGCCGACTTCAAAGTCAAGTGTATCTGTAAAAATAACATCAGTTAGGGTTCTGATGACAACGTGAGAGCATACAGCAAAGAGAATATGACGCATTGTTTAATTTATAAAATTACGTCAACACAAACACTTGGCCCCTTCTTACATTACGATATTCGCAAGAGACCATAGCTCAGTCGCATACCAATAAGATACTTGTTTGCTACTCGAGATTCGTACATTATGCTACTGAAAACAAAGAAAATTACAATTTAATATTAATTAAACTGTTGTTCCGTCGCCATCTTGGCAAGATTTGAAATTCGAAGGAGGCGCGACCAAAATGGCGGGTATCGCGCGACTAGTAGCGGACGCATAGGATACCGGTAGCGTAGTGTGCGGACCGCTATACAAATGTATGTGAGATACCCCTCGGCGACCCATCTTCGAGACTCGCGTAGGATACTAGTCGTCTGTAAGTAGCGTAATGTAAGAAGGGCCTTAGTTCACAAATTCAATTCAATTCAATCATTTATTCGCTTTTAAACAGGGTACATTATGTAGTTATAATTTAGCTACATTCAATATTATAGCATGCAAATATTTAATTTGTAACAAGTTAATAACATTTATTAATGTAAGAACAATAATTATTAAAATAAGATTCACAATACAATGTCAAATTTTAAATATCAACAGTAACAAGTCACAATGTAAAATTAAAAACTTGTTTTTTATGTCATGTCATTAAAATTACTTACTACTTAATATAACTTATTTTTCAAATATAAAGTAAATTAGTGCATCAACTACTCTAAACATTTTTGTATCTTAAAAACTCGTCAATTGAATAAAATGCCCTTTCCAATAACCAATTTCGCAATGCGCTCCTGAAACGGCTGTAGGGGAGTTCCTTAAAAGAATTCGGAATTTTATCATAAATTGATTTACCCATAGCATAACTATTATTCAAAAAAATTTTTAAACAAAAATTAAAACCGACTTCAAAAAACTGAAAAGGATAAAATAATTAAATTTAAGTAGGTATTCATCCCCTAGAAATATATTTTTGGAGTCGGTGCTTCACTTTCTATTGTTTTTGGAAACCACTTAGCACCAACTCCAAAAATATATTTCTAGGGGATGAATACCTACTTAAATTTAATTATTTTATCCTTTTCAGTTTTTTGAAGTCGGTTTTAATTTTTGTTTAAAAATTTTTTTTCACAATTTTTAGTGATAACTTTCTACGGTCAAAGCTAAGATGGGTGACCCTCAACTTATATTGTTTCCTACTATCGTATCGTTTCACTAAAAAGTCATTGGAAAAGCAAAAAATCGCAATTACGCATATGTAGATGACTTCATAATTTCAGTTTTTTTATATTTAAAACCAAAGTGCCCAACTGATTTTGAAAAAAAATTTATGGGACCAAATGGCAGCTATTCCGCATCGAACAAAAAAAGAATCACGTTAATCGGATCAGTAATCTAGGCGTAATCGGTGTATGTACAGTCGGCAGCACGTCAAGCGTAACAGTTTGTCCTTGAACCTAGAGCGCAACGCACAGAAAATTTGTGAGCAAAGGATAAACATATGTCTCTCAGCGCCTCTTTCTAACGTCTCTCTCTCAAGTACTCTGTACCTACAATACTCGCAGTTGGCCTTGAACGCGAGCGCGACGACTATTAAAAGTATTTCTTCGATATAGCCTCCGACGAAATATGTGTAGGTTTATAGGTAGCTATAGCTACAGCTAGCTATGTACGCGGTCTACTCTCTTCGCTTCGTTGTTTGAACTTGATTTAAAATTAAAGTACGGCTGAGACTATTGCTTTAATTTAATAAAACAAAAAGTTTTCTACATATAATGGCTAGTTAAGATATTTTATTTACCTACCTATTTACCAATGATGCTCAGCGTACCTAGTTATTTCAATAGACTAATATTATACCTATTAAAATACAGGCTTCATTATTTATTCATTGTTATTAACTTAAAAAATATTTCTATTGTCGGGTCATTATTATGGTCCATTGTTATGGAGAGAAATGAAAATAAACATTTACTGTGGTTTGTTTTTCTACATTTATTTATTAAAAAACAAAAACAAAACATTTATAATGTTCAACTCCTACTATCATACCTGTAACTACTACTCATTCACAATATTTTAAAGATCTAACATTCTACTCTTCAAATGTGAATATGAATTAACAATTTTGAAGAAAAGTAATATTAGACCTAGCACAACTACAACACACAAAATCTTATTGAATTTTAGTGTTAAAAATAAATTCTCAAGAAACAATAATTGAGATTTGAAGTGGGTTCCCCAAGAATGAAGACAAGTATGTAACGCAATCAACCAGGGATGTTTGTAAATTTGTTTCGAATTTATTTAATGTATTTTACAAGATACAGTGATGTGTGAAGCAAGCAATTTTGAAGCTTAATTACATGACGCTAAAGTTGAAATTGTGTTAAATGTATAAAATTGTAATGATTTGGTGTAAATCACTAACTATCAACTACTAATACTTGAATAAATTTTCAATTAGGTATGTGAAGTAGGTATGATAGATAGGTCTTTGTGATTTGTTTTTTTCTAATATACTTACTTATGTAGGATCTAAATCCTTTTCTATTTAAGTTAATTACAATACCATACGACATAACAATATATGGTGCAATGCGGTTACGTCTTCAATGGAATCTCGACCTTATATCAAATACCTTAGGTCGATTATTAATTATCAAGGTATGGCTCATGATATTTAGATCAATAGGTAGGGTATAAAATTCGCCTGTGACATTACATTACTTTTTGATTTGTGTTAGTTATAGTCCTACGATCATAGATTAGAGATAATATATCTTATGATGGTCTGTCTAAGGATAAGGATAGAGCAGTCGATCAGTTTGTAAAAGAATTGTGTAAAGTCGGGGGTTATACCTAGTTTAAATACATTTCAAAATTTATAGTTACTAGTCTTTAAGTTTTAGCCATAAGTAAACGCTTAAAAAACTGAAAGATTATCACTTAGATTAATTGTTTATATCTAAGGAATATCTATACTAACTTTAAAGGTTTCAGTTAAATCCTCTATAGCTCAGTGGTTAGGGCAGTCATTCGAATTGTGAAAGGTCACGGGTTCGGACCGCCGAGCACCCGTAGAAGGTAGAACGGACCGTGGACAAAACCACCTTGTTCCACCACCTCTGTCCACATACTAAGAGACAAATTAATGTGTTTTATTGTTTTATTTCTCTCTGACGAAGAGAGAGAGACTATCTTATTGTTTCCCCGGGAGTTTGCCATGCTATGAGCGCGGGGGGCAGACATTTTTTCTAGTTGAAATATTTTTCACACAATTTTATGTTGTCTTTTTCAGGATAATCATACTTACCTACTTAGGATCGATTTGTAATTTAAAGATTGAAAATTATTCTCATGTCTAGGCAGTGCAGGACCGATCGGTTTGGAGGTCCTTGCCCAATTGCTTATGCTCAGTAGTGGGTATATCTTAACTGACGTGATGATTATAATGTGTAGGGTTTTTTAAATTAATAATTAAAATAAAATAATAGTAGGGAATTAATAGTGTAGTGGATTCAAATTTTAATACTAGTTTTTTAAGCTAAGGAGGAGGAGCTTTGTGGCGTATTGGTTTGAGCGCTTGGTTTCAATACGAAAAACAAAGCCACTTTCACCATGGTCGATCCTAGGATGGGTAAATCAAAGTTTGTTATCTCGAGCTCCTCCGTGCTTCGCATGTTAAGCTGTTGCTCCTGCAACCGCTTTAACCCACCACCCCGCATTGGGCCAGCGTGGTAGTGTTATGGCCCAAACTCCTCATGTGTTTCTCCCATGTAAGGCCTGTGCCCAGCAGTGGGACGTATATAGGCTGGTGTTGATGATGATGATGATGGTGCAAAGAAGCTATTAAGTAGACACACAGACAGACAGGTAGACTGATTGGACTGATGCTACACCCCATGAGCACGCATGAGATCTGGCGACCTCACTTACACCAGAAACACTTAGTTTTAAAATATTCTGCAATGCTATAATATTCAAGGTGATAATAACAAATTCCAAAACTGTATATAGTTTTATAGGTTGTTAATATGACTAGTTTAAGAAGCTAACAGCTTTGTTCAATGAGTATCTAATCAAAGAGACTCAACAATAATTCCTAGACACTGGTCGCTACTAGTTCTTCTATGACACTGATCTCAAATTATAGTGATAAATAACTAAAAGTAGCATTATAAAACTGAAATTACAGGTGAAATGGTGAAGTGCTGTCTCTTGAATGAAAAACATTTGGATTAGTAATTTTATAAGTCATAAGTTGCAATTCAAATTGCATTATGATTTAGCCAAATACTTCATTGACATTCTGAAACTGCTACTTGGATCTACTTCTCTGAGATAAACTGATATTGATGATGATTGATGACAGTAAAATTACTTAAGAATACATTTTTTTTTGGACAAAACTAAAAACCAATTGTTTCTGCAATCCATGGCTTGACAGAAATAAGAAATTCTTTATTTGAGCAGGTCTAATTGGGAATGTGTAAGAAATAAGAAACAGAGTCAAAATTGATTTAACATGTTTATTGAATAGTTAACAATATTAAAATAAAATTTTAATTAACTCTCAGCCTCGTCTTATTGAAATATCACTTTTGAAAAAAATCTGATCTGTGAAAGATTATCATCAAACGCCTGAACAGATCTTTATAATTCAAAGCTAAGAACCATCTTGACCACATTAACTTTCTAACAAAAAAAATGCATCAAAATCTGTCAGTGCTAGCTACGATGGCACAGACAAACTTACAGATACAAAGACAGACACATCAAACTTAAAATGCCCCTCTTTTAGGGTCGGGGGTCATAAAAACTAAAAAGGGTAATTTTATGAATAACTTAGGTGCTAACAATATGCAGTTAAGTAGGTAGGTAGTAGGTAGGTAGATATTAGTATTTTTAGCACCATTTTACCTCCCTTCTTCTTTTCTATAATTATTTAATGAAATCCAAAATTATATGTAGAACATCACAACTTTCAGAAATCTCTTTTAATTAAAGAGTTATGCAAATTTTTGTTTCATGCTAGTAATTTATTCATCTGTCAAGCGGCATTATCCCTCTGGAGTGTTAAGACAATTGAAAAATCAGTTGTGTCTGGAAACTCTGGAATCTGATACTTGACAGGTATTCAAAAACCAACCATTCCTGTGATGTGAGAAATATTACTACTTAACCTATAAAATTGCTTAAATTAAATTTTGAACACCATTCTAAATCAAATAACCATTGCAATGAGAAGTTAGTGAATTTAAATAAAATTAAACAACAAAAGTAATAGGAGAAAATATGTTAGAAGACTGTTAGGTTTTGAAAAGTAACTATATTTTATTATAATTTGGGTTAAGAAAATAATATTCTGGGTGAATTAACACCATTGCTCTTTGAAATTATATCAATCTCTTATCATAAAAATCACATAGATAATTAGATAGCCTTACTATTACATTTGAATTTACAGGTCATGAAAGTTACACTAATATCATGTAGGAACTTGGAACACTGCTATTGCTGAACAATTATGAACATGTGAATATTACAGTTGTCCAGGCAGAGATAGGTATAGGTACCTATAGGGACAACTCTTCCTAACCTACTTTGTAATGTGGTGGTGTTTAAGTATTTTTACCAGGCCCTGTTGATCTTATCACCCCAGGAAACAAAAACTAATGTAATTATGACTCTGGTTGCTTATGTATTGATTTAAAGTGCTCACTATTGCTAAGCCAAAATGTTGAACTAAGTATCTTAAAAAAATATCTTCAATAACCTTTCATTTTTTTCGAAGTCAGTCATTAAATTATAAACTGAAACTTACCCTAACCTCTATGTGGTGGTCATATATATACTTTTTGTAAAAATATTATTTATGTCTGAAGCTTTTAGGTAAATAAATTTTGACACTGGCATCCACTCAACAATAGAATATCTCTTGTCTGGTTTGTGGTTACTTATTTACTTCACTGACATAGGTATGGAATTCACTAATAACAAGAATTATGTGAACAAATACACCACACATCAACACACTATCTTGTAGCCTCTACCAACAGCCTGGATCTTCATCTCATATTTAAAAACCAAAAATATATGGTCCGCCACCTGCAAAGTAGTATTTGTTTTATTATGTGTACCTGTTCATAAATAAACTGGATTGAGTCTTTCAGAATATCAGCTACTTAATTAAAGATGTTTTTACAAAACATTATAGTAGGTGGAATCATTTTACAAATATGATTAGTTGGTATATTTAGACCAAATAATGAAACTAATTAACTTATCAAGGTTATAAGTTAATTAGTTTAGCAAGGAAGTCTCCAAATACTCCAAATACTTTTCATTTTGTTAGAAGTTGAAGAAAATCAAATGACATTGACCAAAACCTGTTTCGTATAGGTAAAAAATAAATGAAGCAAAATACTTTTATACACATGGCGGTCATTTCAAAAACAAGAAGAAAAGTGCAGTTTATTTAAAATATAGTTTGGTGTGTCCTGTTCTCATAAAAACAGTAGAACAAAATTCTAACTTACCGATATTTGGTCGGATTTTCATATAATTAACTACCCATTTGTGTAGTGCTACTATTTTATTTTCATTCCATCCAAGTGCGTGGCCATTTCGTATATTACTTATTTTTTTCAAAGAAACTAACATTTATCTACAAATAAATTAAACAAGAAAAGTCAATGTTGATTTCGTTATTTCGTATTCAATAGTTTGAACCCTTATTATTAGGTAGCCACATACAATTCAGGTCTCAATACAAAATGGACATCCTATTTCTATACTCAACTTTTAAATACCACAGATACAAAAAAAAATCTTCTAAACTTGAGCCCCAACTTCATACTTAAAAAATGCGATGTCATAGAAATTAGACTAAACTGCGCGTACAAATAGCGTTAGCTCAAACAATTCGACCAATTTTAACCAATAAACGCTCGAAGCATTCTGACAAGCTCTGCTATTGGTCAGATTCTAAAAGATGGTGGAAGTTGAAACAATAGCGAAGAGGGTGTGCTTTCTTTCTAATAGCTATACATAGCGTTTACTAGGGTTATATATGCTGCCGACTGTACATACTAAGGAAAAAACAAAAAAAAAAAAAAACATACCGGCCGAATTGAGAACCTCCTCGTTTTTGAAGTCGGTTAAAAATCGTTTGGTTTTTGGAACTTGTTTTAAAACAAGTCTATGAGGGTCTCTTCTTGTTATATTTGATAGATATTTGGCCTCAATGAATTTATCTTTATTTTGCTTCACAAATAAAGCCATTTCTAAAATATACAGACAGGGCAGTGTCTATTTATTAGGTTGGGGAAAAAGTCTTTTCGCATTATAGTATGTATGAACTTAGCACTCTATACTTTCATGGTTATTAACATTTGAATTAGAATTATTTACGGGATATTTACCATGTAACTTTATAGTTGTGAGTTCCCGATATTTCGGCGCAGTTGCATGCGCCATGATCACGGGTAGACTGCTGAAACTGCGAGTAGAAGTCAACTTCATTGCGGGCAGATATATCGATCTACCCTCTTTCGTTGACGCTTGCTACGATCGATGCCCCTACCATTGGACTCAGTCTCACTACTAACACAAACTGGTTCCCGACACACAACACTCACAGTATCGACTCGCGGCACTGATACGGGACGCTTTTGACGCTTTTGATGTATGAACTTGTTATAAAATCTCTTTGGCTGTACTATTTGTATCTGGCTGGTTTTGGTATCATTAAAAGTTTAGATTTTAAAAAAGATAATTCCAAATTCAAATAAGGAAAATGTGTGTTTTTCATTTGTTTTACGTACTGTCAAGATGAGTGAAGTTAGTGAAGAAATTCGATACATTTTAAAATTTTACTACAAAAAAAAATGCAACGCAAGCCGCGAAAAAAATTTGCGATGTTTATGGACCTAGTTTAGTGTCTGTGAGAGTAGCACAAATTTGGTTTAAGCGTTTTCAATCCGGAAATTTTGATGTCAAAGATGCACGTCGCTCTGGTCGCCCTATTACGGATAAAATTGATGCCATTTTTGAAAAACTAGAGCAAGATCGGCATATCAGTAGTTACCACGTAGCTGAAGAACTGGGAATTGACCACAAAACAGTTTTGGCGCATTTAAAAAAAAATGGGTACACAAAAAAGCTCGATATTTGGGTACCCCACGAGCTCACTGAAAATAACCTAATGAACCGTGTACTCATTTGTGATTCTTTATTACGACCGAACCATTTTTGAAGAAGCTGATAACTGGTGATGAAAAGTGGATCACGTACGACAAGAACGTGCGAAAAAGGTCGTGGTCAAAGGCCGGTCAGGCTTCACAGACTGTGGTGAAACCCGGGTTAACTCGCAACAAGGTGATGCTGTGTGTGTGGTGGGATTGGAAGGGAATTATTCATTATGAGCTGTTACCACCAGGCAGGACCATCGATTCTGAACTCTACTGCGAACAACTGATGAGATTAAAGCAAGAAGTTGAGAGAAAGCGGCCGGAATTAAGCAACAGAAGGAGTGTGGTTTTGCATCATGATAACGCTAGACCTCACACATCTTTAGCCACTCAGGAAAAATTAAGAGAGTTGGCTGGGAGGTGTTAATGCATCCGCCGTATAGTCCTGACCTTGCACCTTCAGATTTCCACTTGTTTCGCTCTCTTCAGAATTCTCTAGGCAGTGTCAGGTTAACATCACGAGAGGACTGCCAAAATCACTTGTCGCGGTATTTTGATCAGAAGCCCCAAAATTTCTATAGCAATGGGATCATGTCCCTACCTACAAGATGGCAAAAAGTTATCGAACAAAATGGTACCTACATACTTTAGTTAAATGTAAATAAACTATATTAAAAAATGTTTTGAATTTTCTTAAAAAATACAAAGAAACTTTTTCCCCAACCTATTATATAGGGATTTAAAATAAGGCACGCAAGATACATCGGGGGCTATATGAGAAATAGATCTGATGCATCGTTTTTGAGCAACAGTTTCTTTATATCCGTGCTATTTCCCTAAATAACTAACCCATATCGTAGTACTGACTCAACATATGCATAATACGCCATAACAGCGGCATTAACATTGGCAACCTTTGTCAATTTCTACAGTTTGTCAAAACTACACAATTTTTAGCATAATGTTCGCTCAGGCACAAATAATTATTGCAATAATAATATTGACCGACGCTATTAAATAGCGGCGAAATACTTTTTTTTAATCGATTTCAACGAAGGTTAACAATTCGCCTAATTGTTTTTTATGTTTGTTACCTCAGAACTCAGTCATATATATATTTGGTACATTTGAAGACTTAATTATTCCAATTTTATTAAGTCAACTGGAACAACTGGAATAATTAAGTCGTCAATGCAAAACACACTTTATTATATTTTACTGATATCAAATAAAGGTTACCTGTATCCGGAAGATCATCATCACCGCCAGCAGCCGCTTCATAATCCTCAGGTTCTTCTACTTTTATATCGAATTCAGGTTTCATATGCTTGATCCCATCTGTAAATAGGACATAACTGTATGGGTATGTGGGTACAGTTGAGAAAGTTATACAAAGCATGGCAATTGAGCCAACAGCACCTGATGAGAAACGGTAAGGAGTCCATATGCGAAGACAGCTGGCGCAGAATAGACACTGAACTAGCCCCTCCACCTTGCCGGTCCAAAATGTAAGTTTTTCACGCCTCTCTTGATATAGGTTATAGGTGTGGTGTATTTAAGAACTAATCATTACCTACTCTGTGTTACTATGTTAGTCTGTGGTCTGTTATATATGACATCTGTCATTGTATCATTGTGTCTTGTTAACTCTGTTACTGTATGTCTGTTGCTGAATTATAATAATCCAAGTCAATCATAAAAAGCCTTTAATTATATATATCACAAATGTTTTGTGTATAAAATAAATAAATAAAAATAAAATAAAATAAAACAAATAAATAATAAGTAACCCACAAACACGACAATAGGAAGGAGGGAGCACATAGTTAGTCGATTTTACACAAAAAATGTGCTTCTAAATTTTTCTCAGCAAGGGACGAACCGTACATCGGCAAGTTTATGGCATCTATATTCAGGACACAGGAAGAGTATCTTATTTTATCATGGGGCCGTGACTATGCCACGATGCACTTCGACCCTTCGGAATATAGCTGCCATAGGCTTCACTATATCTTTGGGTTGAAAGAGCCTATAGTCTTCTGGCCTTGTATACGCCCCACAGGACGAGTAAAAACAGGGAAGGCATAAATGATCCCTTTGGGCCGTAGTGCACTTTCGTGGCCCCTCAAAAGGATAAGATAAGGGACGAACATACGGCCCGTCTACCCTCCAATAGGAGCAAGCATCACGTCGCACACAGGTTTCCCTTGACTACTGGGACCGAAGGCAAGTGATACTGGATTCAAATTAAAATATTATTATGACGCGTAGTGGTAGTCTTCATAATAGAAATGCAAAAAAAACACAAAAGTCTATTGTATTTTATTATGGAATTTAAATAATATACAATGTTCATATCTAAAGTTTTTGTTCACATCCCATAGCTTTAAGGTTTTATTATATGAATGAAAATAATGTAAAACGTCCTAAAAAACATGGGTTTTTAATATACTTCATTTGTAATTAATATACTTCAAAAATTGACACTAGTATTACGAGTTTTTAGTTTTGCAATGTTGCCAAACGCCCTTACATCGGCGCAAGATTATGCAAGGTACGTCCTAGTATCATTCAGTGAAGTAAGTTACAGAACTTTAGTCCTTTTGCTTATATACTTATGGTTGTGGTTTCTGTAGAATACAATAAGTTCTATGTGTGCGTTAAGTTACTGGAAACACATTAAAAATAATGTGTCTATAGCATGTGGAATGTGGATTTCCAAGTTTTCTTCATTGTAAGTAAATATACTCATTTTTTTAAATTCTTTTAAATAAAAACGTATAACGTAAATTTAATGACACTTTAGACAAATCTTATCATGATCTTCCTGAAGACAATTGTAACAGGAAGTAGGGTATACATTATCTTCTAATGCAAATACAGATAAGACTAGAGGAATTTCATAACTGAAAAAAATATTCATTAATACCTTAGAGTTATTATAGGATATCAACATAAAAATGTATGATGAACAAAATGAAGGTTCAAGTCACAGTAACATAAAATGTAGTGTGTCATCACTTGTGTTATTATAGCATCAGACGCTGTAACGCAAACTCACCACAGTCTACACTTACCATCTACTTGTATCTGAGCTTGCAACAATTTCTCTTCACAATGTAACACCTGGCGTCTAAACAAACTAGCATCACGTAAACGTGTGACACATGTCGCACATATAAGTCTATCTGTCTCTTCGCCTTCTAGGTGAGAGAGCTGAAAGGAAAGCAAAAACAAGTAATTATTAAACAGTTATTTGATTAGGTGCTATTGACTCAACACGACCTGATGTGAAGCGGTAAGAAATGTCCATATGGGAAGACAGCTAGTGCAATTCAGACACTGCTCTAGCCGCCTCCACCTTGCCGGCCCGAAAGGTGCTTTTTTATGCCTGTTTTAAAGGAAATTATGTTATAGGAAGGGGGGAACACATGTGCTGGCAAAGAATTCCAAGATCTGCAAGTACGACAAAGAAAAGAGCTACTAAATTTCTTTGTACTTGATGTTGAGGTGGAGACAGTGAATTGATGAATCCGAAGACCGGCACGCGTGCTCCTGAGTAGGAAGGGGAAAGGTGGGATAAGGTCAAATAGGTCTCCAGAACAGTCTCCGTGATATAGCCGATAGAAGGCGCTAAGCGACGCAATGTCTCGACCCAATTGCAGAGACTCAAGGTTGTTCATGACCTCTACATTGCTAACGATACGGACAGTACGACGCTGCAATCTGTCCTGGGCATCAAGTAGGTACTTGACGGAGTCATGCCCACAAGTGCGAGCAATATTCCACGCAAGACCGGACCTGAGTTTTATAGAGCAGGCATAGTTGATAATAAGTTACTTTAAATGCATCCACACTGCAATAAAATTATAAAGTAACTATGTCTTTAGTATTATCTTAAATTTTCATGATCACTAAGCATTTGAAATAAAACCAATTTACCGGATTTAACTCGCATTCAATTAGATGTTACATTATTAATATACACCTGATGTTTCAATTAATTCACAGTGATCATGGGCATGGTAAGAGGTCAGTCTTCCCGTGACAACAATCGATGAAGTAACTATGTCTGTTTGTCTATTACATTAAGACCTAACTACAAAAGTGATTTAGATGAAGTTTGGCATGGAGATGGATTACCTTGTAAGAAAAGAATTAGTATAGATAGAGGGTAGTCTTTACTCCCTCTAACCTCCTCTCCTCCACCCATCACAAAAATCGGGAGTGATTAAAAAATAGCCCTTCCCTTGTGTATTTTTAGTTTTAAAAAAATAATTACAAATAACAAATATACAATAAACAAACATCATTATAAATAAATTTTAAAGCTAAAGTATTACAGATTGTGTTCTCTAAATCACATTTTAAATTAAAACCCTACCGTCGGCGTCTCCTCCTATAAATTATATGTAATTTCCTTATCAATTTTATATATTAGATATTGCATGCAGTAGGTAAGTAATTACATTAATTAATGAATATCTTACCACCAATCCAAAACAATCAACGAAAATTTCGGAGTATATTTCTTTATGTCCGCAAAATTCGTATTCAACATTCAATAGTCGACATTTCTTTGTTTGTCCACAACACCTGCACAAGCCCCCTTCAATTATTGGGCCTTTTTTACTCGACATTTGCTGTATTTATCAGTAAATATGTAGTCAAAGTTAATACATTAGTAAAATTTTAAGAATTATTCGAATTATTGACCAATATTGACTGACTGACACTTAACTGACACTAGCATTTAATCACCATTCAATGCAATGCACAGATTGCATCACTGCAATGAGGAAGGATTATAGACTGACACCTGACACCAGTGTTGCCAGTAACCGATAGTCAATAGTAACACGAGACAGTTCCAAAGTAACATTTTCATGTCAAAAGTAACATTAGTTTCTTTATGTTAAAAAAAAGACTAATACCACAGATTAATCACAGCTAATACTGAAACATGTTTCAAAATCCATTTTTAATTTTTTCGAAGAAACATGTTTCAGAATTCATTTTTCATTATTTCGAAGTTTTTTAGAAAAAACTTGGAAAGGTAACAATCTTTTGAGATCGTAAAACTTACTATTTAACGAAAAGTTATAAGCTACTCAATAGCTTACTTTTATGACTAATCGGTGTCTGAATTTTTTCGCTACTTTTGTAAATTCTAAAAGTAACGTAAAAGTAACATTTTGAGTCGTGTAACATGAAAGTAACATGAGAGGATCAAAAGTAACATAAAATGTTACAAAAGTAACATTCTGGCAACGCTGCCTGACACTGACAATTGATATCCCCGCCTACAGATTACTAAGCATTTCTTCGTCATAGATCACTACCTCATTGTAATCTGTGCTACAAGCCATAAGGGGCTTGGTCTTAGATTGGAATGATACCAGCTTTCTTAATGCCGTATCCACGTAATTTGTCACAAACAGACAAGATGCCTTTCGATAATCGCTATCGCTATCGCTATAATTTGACTTATACTCTCGATTGACTTGCAAATGTCAAATCCCATACATTTTCCATTTAGCGATAGCGGTAGCGATTGTTAAGTTACATCTTGTCTAGGCCCTTTGGTATGAGAAGGCAAAGGAAACTAAAGCCCATACAGCTAAGTCTTCAGTATTTCTTTATTTATTGCGTTAAAATGCTGGTGTTACTCATTTCAATGAATCTTGGAAGAATTTGTCGCGAAATATATGATGACAGTCTCCATATTAACACAACAGCTTTCTTAATGCCGTATCCACGTAATTTGTCACAAACAGCAGACACGAGATACGACCGAAAACACAGCACAAACAGGTATCCACACGCTTGCTGATTGTCACAAACAGCAAACACGTCCTAAACTCCCAGCACAAACACGGCTTCCAGACGCTTGGCGAATAGAGAAGACGCCTTTTGATTATCGCTTAGCGGAAAATGTATAGGATTTGACATAATCCATCGATTGACTTTCGATCTCAAATGTCAAATCCCATACATTTTTCATTTTTTTTGTGATGTTGTGGTGGAGACAGTAAATTGATGACTCCTAAGACCGGCACGCTTGCTCCTGAGTACGAAGGGAAAGGTGGGATAAGGACGAAAAGCTCCTCAGAATACCCTCCATGATACAGGGCCTAATTCTGGGAACACACTTTAATTCTAAATTTAAGGACAGTATATCTCTTTCTCGCAATAAGTAATAAAAAAAAGATAGCAAGAATCTGTTTAGAGCTGTCACTTAAATTTAGATAGATTTCAAAGAAACCATAGACAATTTTAGACGGCATGTACGGAGGTGCCTCCTAAACACTGCATTTTATCACGTAGACAGAGTATATAACGCACATTTCTAAATGTCAAATTATATGACAGCTATCCTTTTCGTATTCTTTTTGATAGAAAGAAATAGACTGAACTTAAATTTAGACTTAGCATGTGTTCACTAGAATTAGGGCCACAGCCTATAGAAAGCGCTTAGCGATGCAATGTCACAACGATGGAGTTGTAGGAATCTGTCCAATGCATCGAAGAGGTACTTGGCGGAGCCATCCCAGAGGTGCGAGCAATATTCAACGCAAGACCGGACCTGAGTTTTGTACTGCAGGCATAATTGGTCTTGCGTGAAAAATCGTCGTACCTTGTTCAGGACGGTTGTCGACACAACAACGCAAGCACAAACAGGCAAACACCCATCCACACGCTGGTGTTTCTTGTTTTTCTGTGTGCCGTTGTTTCCCAAGCGTGTGGATAGACCATAACATTGCAAACTCCCTGAGGAGTGGACAAAAGTGAATTTGATGTGAGTGTTGTGGTCGTCTAACTCATCAAAGTAATATCATGGATACTTTCATCATGATGATGTATCCTATAATGCATTGAAACGTGTCGCACCTGAATTTCAATGCATTAATTGTAGAATTTTAAAAAATATTTTCGCATTCTGATGTGTTCTGATGATATTTGAATGAATGAGTGAGAGAATGAGAGCTTATGTCAAATTCCATACATTTTCCGCTTAGCGATTGCGATAGCGATTATCGAAAGGCATCTTGTCTAGGCCTTCAGGGTGATTTAGTTATTGTTTTGAGTACCAGGGAAATGAACAAAAAAAAGGAGTGTTTAGCGGGTTTTTGTAGCGTCAGTGAAAAATTTTATTACAATAATTAAAAATTGCGTCGGAGCGAACATTGAGAAAAGTGGCGTGGTTTTATTATTCAAGTGTTTGTGTTGACGTGCAATTAGAAGATTATTAGCATTAACGTGATTATGCTGTCAAATACGATGAGAATTCTTTTGTGGTTATCCACCTCATCAAGTAGCACATAAAGTGACTGTCATCATATATTTCTTGTCAAATACTCAAAAGAAGCATTGAAATGTGTTCCGCCAGCATTTAATGCAATAAAAGAAGAAATTAAGAAATACTAAAGACATGGCTGTATGGGTGTTAGTTTCTTTTGCCTTCCCTTTATAGGGAGAATTAACCAAAAGAAAAAAGAACCAAAAAAAATTTACTCTTTGGAATAACTGCATGAATCTGTATTTAGCCAGCTGCCAAAAACTCTTTAAGAAATCTCATTCTGTCTGTGACCAAAATCTTTTTCTTTCAATTTCTGCGGATATGGTTTTCGGTTTTTTTCGTTCGTTTTTTGTTTCTTGTTTCTTTCTGTTTTTACCCACCTGAAATGTGAATTTTATTTACTTCGCTTCTATTGAAACAACCTATGTTTTAGTACGTAAACTAAAGGTTTTCGTCTCGTTCGTGGGTGATTGTTTTGTCACTTGGTCAGTTAAAATATAATAACCATTTCAAATTACTGCAATATAAAATTATACCTCGGTTTATTCAACATTTCGAATAGGTAGGTAGTTGTTCATTTAGTGGAATTTATTTTTGAAAGAGGTTGAATTATGTTTGAAGTGAGACTCGAGTATTTTTGGTTAGAGTGCCGTCTTTTTAATAACTATTTTTGATATTGTTTATTGCAGGGTCGTTGTTCTGTGTGTATCATGTTAATCTTGTCATTTGATTGACATCCAGCGAAAAAACTAAAAACTTGTATTTTCGTACAGCAAACAAGGAGCAGATTTATTGGGCAATATTTTGTAGATTGGACTAAATCAAAAACCAAAATGACACTCCCTAAATATGATTAAGACAATGTCATCTGAGCCTAATAGAAAATGGGTTAGAGTTTACTTTTTATAAAAACAGTTTAGGTACAACATTCAATAAATTTTACCTAAAATTTCAATTATGTATCTCATCAGAGTGTCATGTCTAAACTTCTCTTGTATTTATTTTACAATATCTAGGTTATTATCAAGTGTTGTGTTGTGATTGCTTAGCCTTGTTGTATATTATTATTTTCTGTATCTGTTGATATTCTTCTTAGCAGTCAGGAAAGGTTATTTATGGATTTCAGAATCTCTCTAACCAATGTCTGTTGCACACATCCCATTCTCAGTTCAATGTTTTTAAATTTTGATATATATATTTTAATACAATTAGATGACAAACCAGCTGACGGCTTACCTCGTGGTACTTGGTTAACATCGCCTATAGACACCGGCAATACTACAGAAACAGTAACTTGATATTGTAGGTGTGTAATGCACAGTAATAGGGTAGTTGACAACATTTTTTTTATTTAATAAATAAGAAGTTTATAACTCATAAAGAAATAATGCCAAAGAAATAGTATGTCTAAGATCAATACTTTAACAGATATAGTGGTATGTTTGATGTGTTGCGGCGCATCGTCCAAAAACGCTCCATAGAAAATCTACGGAACAGGTGACGTCACATGTTCCCATATTACTAAGAAATGTATGGGCACACTGACAAAATTGATAATAACTATGTATTAAGTATGTTTTTATTAATAGTTGTCATAACAATAGTTGTTTTAATTGATGTCAGTAATCTAATATCATTATTATTTTTTATAAATTTTGAAAAAAAATATTGACCCTTTTATAATTTTCAAAACAGTACAATTTCAAAAATATTCAATTTATTTTAAGTTTGATTTATTTTTATGGGTAATAGAATCGTATATTTTCCGATTTTGTGAATAATAGCGCCATATTCAAACTTAGGCAACATCCCAATTACACTGGCTACCTTTCCCTTCATTCCGAAACACAGCAAACTGTTTCACAGCTGAAAAAAGAAAGGCAGTGGTACCTACTCAGACGACCATACACATCATCTTGTAAATTTCTGAAGTATCTCCAAGTTATTTCTGTATAACTCTTTACTAATTGAAAAGGATGATATAGTGATGAAAAGCAGCAAACTAGAACTGATGAATGCATTTAACAAATTAAAACAATAAAAAGTGATAATACTAGTAGTTAAACTGTAGACAACATAATAACAATATATTATCAAAAAGTAAAATTATACCAATTAAAAAGAATAAAATAGGGTTCGGTTTGTTTAAAAGAGGTGTGAAACGGCACTTTATAACAGTGTCTCAAAGCTGCACTAGCTGTATTCGTATATAGACTTACCGCTTCACATCAGGTGGTGTTGACTTATTTGCTGTTCTTTGTATAAAAAAAAATGTTTCTAAAGAGTATTCAACAGCACTGTCACCAACTGGAAATAAAATAATAATAGCAGTCATTATTAAAATATAATTTTTACCACACCAATTAATATCTTCTACATTATCATTTTGTCAGAAATTGTGTTATCCAATCAGTAATGAGTAATCATTTATTTATAAAACATTGGTAAATATAAAAGTTCTTACAATATTTTAATGTCCACTATGTTTTGCCGATAAGAGCATACAAATTTTAAAAGTTAAAATTCATGCAGTAAATGTCTAAATTACATAGTACAAAGTGTTACAGTTAAATAATTGTCATAATAGTAAGAAAATAAGATACAAATTGGATTAAATGTCAAAAATAATAATACATAAAATGAATTGAATAAATTTACAGTGTCATATCAATTAAAAATCATTAGTGGTGTAATAACATTTATAAATCAACAAATTAGCTATTTTTTTTTTAACAAATTTAATTTTAGTTGTTTTATTTCTTTTGGTAATTTGTTATACAGGGTGGTGCTGTCAATGCGACAGTAAATTAAAACATGGGCTATATTAGCTCTTAGAAATGGTTTGCCACTTTAAAAAACATCTTATTCATCATGTATATAAAGAAAAAAACCTACCGTATTGAAAACCTCCTCCTTTTTGAAGTTTTTTAAAAATTAGTGCTAATAATACTCTTTTGGGTCTGCTGCATGAAATTTTTTATTTTTTATTTTTGCGTAAAAAACTATACTACACCAAAATAGAAAAAAAAACATCATTAAGCTTAAAATCTGAGAGAACTTAAAGAAAGCTAAACAATATAACAATCTTTATTTACTAAATATCAACATGGTAATAATAATATGAGATCAACAAAAAGATGTCCTAAAATGTATGGAGACCTGGCCAGTTCTAATTACACTACTGAAATTATGAAATAATATGCAGAACAGTATTATTCGCTTTGTTTCGTAGTAGGGTAAGGTTGCGATGATCTAACTACTTAAATTTGAACAGCTTTAAATGAAAAAAAAAATGTATTTTAGTTATGTTAGTTGATTCAAAATATAGATTCAGGGTCCTGTTTTATATCTTCTTTGTAGCAGATCAAAATATAATTGCTGTAAAGAGAAATACAAGGCATATTTTTTAATGGTTGCTTTCTTTGGACCAGGTTAGTCTGCTGCGTCTAGTAGTTAGTTCTTGCCATGATTGGACTTCGACAGAACTGACCCTGTGGTCCTATCAGGTAACGAAAATATGACTAAGTATTTGGAAAAAAATATAGTTTAAGACAAAAATAAGTTTGTCTTTTCTTTGTGAGTGATTGAAAAACACAAAGTTATGGTGTAATTAAACTTGCTTTAATGTACTCGTGATAATTCTTTGGTTAGTTTAGGAACAAATTAACACTTAATATCTACAAACATACAAACCTATGTACTACATATTGAACAAAAATATATCTTTCGACGTTTTTTACACATGTACATTCTTTGTGTACCCAAGATTTACCTACATCTCAAGCACTGGATCTTATCTTCCACAGAACAGACAAGGCAGATTTTGCAAAACTACTGGTTTGATGATCTAACTGCTGTCTTTTAATTATAGAATCTTTATTTTAGGTTTTTGTATTTTTTTTTTGGTTTCCTCCAATACAATTTTGTAGGGCGTTGATGTCAATTCTATTACCTTCTGTGTTTGACGAATTCTTTCTTTTAATTTCTTAACATTTTGCGTTGCACCAACAATAGTAATATTTAATGAACGCAGAACTCGGAACTCTGATCGCTAAACCGTGGGGCTGAATTCATTTAGTCAAATTTACTGTCTCCACCTCAACATCACGCGCAAAGAATTTTAGTAACTCGTTTTACTTCCAAAACCTCGAATTCTTTGCCAGCACATTTCGCTCCTTTAAACGAAAGTGTCTAAAATCAAAAGACTCACGGAAACAATTAAATATTATTTTCAGAAACTGAGGCTTTTGATTAACCAACACATAAATCTCAGAGGCCATGTTGTTCCAACATCAAGCCCCAAATCCAGTCACCTTATAGGTCGACAAGATGCAGGCGGCCAGAACCGTGTGCTTCTGCACTAGCTGTCTTCGTATATGGACTCTTCATTCATATGGACTCCGCTTCACATTAGTTGGTGTCTTTTTCTCTGCTTCGTATTAAAAATCTTCTTTTATATTTCTTTGCTCGATTCTGAAGACGACTTTTAATATGAAACACATATCGTCTCATATTTTCAGATAAGGTAGAGTCGGTTAATTTGTTTTCTGCACTTAGTATAATTATCGAATATTCAGACAGAATCCAACCAATTAGTATTGTGTCTTTAAAAAATCTTCGGTTGTGTCCTGGTTTTTGCCAACATCTATCAAGTAAAGAAATGCTTTTCAATATCACCGAATAAAAAGCTTAGATATATTCAATCTTATGAATGACAAAAATGACTATATTTTTTTACATTCATCGGCCACATCAACATTCACATCGTACTTGGTAACATTGTAAAAAGTTACAGTGTCTTGTTCTTTTTTATGGTAATCTGATATGATTTTATACATGGACTCTCCATTCCGTTTACTTATAGTAATGTATTTCACCGTGTACGATGTGTTTGTTTCTTTCTCATTTGTAAATGTCTTAAAAATGAGTTGAAAATTGTCTCTTATTGAATTCTCACTGTTACTAGTTAAAAAATTACAACGTTTCATAATAGTAATGCTTAGTCTACATGACATCGGTTGTAATCTAATCTTATGAGGGAATGGTGCCGAAAATAGGTTTGGAAGAAGCATCATGATGAAGGAAAGCTCCTGGGACGGGTCATCGAGCCGAGTGGCTACCATTACGTATTCGACCATCTAGCTAGATGAATTGGAGCTACAGTCGATCCAGGGGGCCTAGACAAGATGCCTTTCGATAATCGCTATCGCTAAGCGGTAAATCGTCACACACAGACAACAAACAGTAGGTAATAACAATTTTCCATTTTATCAAAGGCTAATTTGGAAATATATATAGTGTTTGAAATTGTGCATGTGCGGTATGTGTACGTTTTGGACTGCGTGCGTGTTTGTGCGTGTGAGTTTGTGTGTGCGTGGGTTTTTATTTTTCGGTTATCTAAAGGTGGTGTGGTAGTTTTAGTTTTATAATTATATCCCGAGACAACAAGCTTTACTAAGAGAGTTTATGTAAAAAATGGTTTTAATATAATGATGCAAATATGGATATGAGACACAGCAAGATGCAGACTAGATCCTTTGGATCCGTGACCTTACGCAGCTTACGGGTTTGAAGGGCAACTGAAAATGCATTTTAACAATTGTTTTAAGAACTATCGTTTGCCTTACTGTATGTTCTAGTGTCTATATAGTTTAACTGTTGAATAATAATACGGCAAATTGTCTGCAACCACCAGAACCGCCCGTTAGGCTGCTCCACTGGTAAACTGTGTGTTTTAGCTGCACCGCCCGAAACATACAATATTCAATATTCACCACAATGATACAAATGAGACTTAGACTCCGCTATCTCAACAGCCACATTCACATCGTATTTGGAAACATTGTAAAAAGTTGCAGTTACCTTACAGTTTTTTACTATACTGACTTTCATTAATAAACTCCTCATTCAGTTTCCATAAAAACATATATATTTTACCACGTACGGTGTGTATGTTTATTTGTCATTTTTTTTAAAAAAATCTTGCATTCACAGCGTACTTGGTAACATTGTAAAAAGTTACAGTATCTTATTTATTTTTCTGGTTATCTGAATTTTATAGAACTCTTCAAAATCGGTTTTCTTATAGATATGAATTAACCATGTACGATGTGTTTGTTTCTTTACCATTTTTGAAAATGTTTTGTTGAGATGTGTCTCTGTGTTTTATTGTCAACAACTGATGAAAATAATAGTGAACATTTTAATTACTACTGTTTCTTCCCCTGTGAATCCAGGGATATGAATAAAATATGACCAATTGAAAATTCTACAATCTCAGTGAAAGCAATGAATAACATTCGAAAACCTACTCACTAGGATCTGCGTCTTCCTCAGCGCTTGTCGGCACAATTAAACAGAACCAGATTTTTTCACTCGAGTAGAGTTTTTAAAGGTTTCCAACACTTATGTAGCAAATTAACAACAATTAGCGAAAGACGTCAACCGAATACAAAACTACTTTCAATAAATTTTATATTTTAACACGAAATAAGATCAATGTATCTTTGAGTATACAGTCACTAATTATGCTTTCAAAATGCAGTCATTGTTATTGCTAAAAATAAAGAAATGTTTCCTTTGAATATAATTTGCTAACTTCAATAATGATCAATCAATCAATCAATCAAATATTCTTTATTGCACAATAGGACACTTACATATCAACAATACAATAAAAGTAAGATAAACAATACAATTGGCGGCCTTATTGCTAAGTAGCAATCTCTTCCAGGCAACCTGGAGTGAAAGGAAATAATACAGAAGGAAATAAAGAGAGTGGGTGCAAGAAAGACAAATAACATTAGAAAAAAAAAACCAATTTATACATAATTACTAATAAAATAAATATACCTATAGATACTTAATACACACAGAAATACATATTTATACATATATATAAACCAGATAGGAATTAAGCTTGACTTATCTCAATAAACAATAATAATGATAATAATAATAATAAAAAATAGCTTATTTATGTACAGCTAACTAGAATTAAGGAAGTAATTTTTTACTTGGATTTTGAAGGACTCCAATGACCGGGCTTTCCTGATATTTTCCGGCAGTGAGTTCCATAACCGGACAGCGTGCACAACAAAAGAATATGATAGAAAATCGGTGGAGTGAGGAGGAATGTCTAAAATTAGAGTGGAAGAGTTACGTAAGGTACGGATCAAAGTTGAGGAACGGAAGGTGAAATTGTTATGAAAATAGCGAGGAGAAGTAGGTAGGAAAAGAATAGTGTAGAGGAGAGCAAGAACGTGTAAGTCTCTGCGCCGGCGAATAGGAAGCCAGTTGAGTTTAGAGCGGTAGTAGGAAACATGGTCAAATTTACGAAAATTAAAGATGAACCTTATGCAAAGGTTCTGCAGTCGCTCGAGTTTATTCAATAGTTCCTCCGATAGGTCAACATAACAAGTATCAGCGTAATCAATGATGGAAAGCAATAGTGATTGTGCCAAGGTAATTTTGGTTTTAATGGGTAAGAAGTTACGAAGGCGACGGAGTGAGCTATACGCAGCAAACACCTTTTTCCTTACTTCTTCGATTTGAGGCTTCCATGTTAAGCACTGGTCAAAAACGATACCAAGATTTTTTACTGTTTTGGCAAAAGGAATATCGGTGCCACCAAAATGAATAAAAGGCAGAAGTTCAAAATCGATCCTCGAGATGTAGTATTGGCTTCCAATAATAATTCTTAAGGGTCTTACTAGGATTAATTTTAAGGCCAAAAGACTCACTCCAACTTTCAATAGTTTTAAGATCACCATTAGTTAACTCAATCGCACGGGGTAGATCGAATAATGTCGTTTGCGTATATATTTGAAGATCATCGGCATAAAGGTGATAGGAACTTTTAAGTGAAAAGGTGATAGAATTAATAAAAATTGAGAAGAGAAGAGGAGATAAGACGCCACCCTGCGGAACTCCGGCATTAAGGTCGCACCACATAGACAACGAATCATCAATGCGAATTCGTTGCCGTCGTCCATGCAGGTAACTACGAAACCAACCAACTACGGCTGGAGATATGTTAAGGGAACGTAAAACACCAAGCAAGATATCAAAATCAACAGTGTTGAAGGCATTACTGAAGTCTAGCAACGGCAACAAAGTAAGACTTCGATTTTCCATGCCCTCTTTAATATCTTCTGTGATCTTAACCAAAGCAGTAGTCGTACTATGACCCATGCGGAAACCGGATTGAAAAGGATTAAAGAGATTATTTCTATTAAGGAAAGATGTGAGTTGTCGATGTACAAGTTGATGATCATACTGGTAAACTATTTACCATGCACTAGACTCTTGCTAATGTTGTTGCTGTTGTTGTTAGTACTACGACCTATTTGGTAGCATTGTACAAATTCACAGTCTCTGGATTCTTTACGTATGTTAGACGTCAAGCTAAAATAAAATAAAAACAACTTAAACAGACTTTACATGATGGTCAAGGTCTTACCTTGTAATACTTGTAAAATCCATGTATCATGAAAGTTACGACATTTTAATTCCAAGGCGTCGACCTTTTCTAATATTGATAAACGTTTTTAGGCTTTACCGGGGACTTGACGGTGCCAAAATTTATGGATTCTTTTTTAAAATATTTAATGGGAGTGAGTATGTGGGGGAGGACAATAAGTATTTAAAAACTGTTGTTGGAGATATGTCCACCCACTCAAAGACCTGAGCAATATTGGTTATTACGACTGTATCTTATTAATTCATAACATAAGTAAGGGAGATCATAATAATGGTTTTGATGAATGCCGATATTGTATCCCCTACCTAGTCCGTGTTATCTTATCATGTTCCTTTGTTGTCCATACAAATATCTAAACAATTTAATAAACTCTTCAGGTAATCAGGCGTCTCACAGTTCAGTTTCTTCCACAGTCTATCATAAGACACCTTATCGAACGCCTTACATAAGTGTAGGAGTGCTGAATATTGACCTCGTAAGTATTCACTATCGTTACGATTTGAACGTGTTCTTGATTTAATTTGTTTTGAAACCAATTTTGAAAGTACACGATTTTATTGGTGTCCTTGGAACAGAAACTCGTACGTTAGTTGCTAACTAATCTTTATTGTGTTGTAGTTCCAGATATTACATTTGTTACGTGTTGAAGTTTTCATATTAATTTGCTATTTATTTACTAATAGATTATATTTGTAATTGAGGTGCAACAAAAACTCAAAAATACGTATCCACGCTTGAAGGGAATTTATACCGCGTCTCATATTTTCTTTGATTGTAGGTTTAGAATAAGCAATATTCAAATTATTTTATTGGATAGCTGTGAGTTTACAAAATGGGCATCTTAACTGCGAAGAGATCCCAGTAATGATATTCAGGACTTTTTCACCTATTACACTTGAATGTTAGGTTATAAAGAAAGGTCATGTCGTGGACCTTCTGAAGTTTGTAGAAATATAGGTAACAGACTTTTTATTTGTTCTTCCACACAGTTTTTTTCGAAAATAATATGGTCTCGAGTTTCTTTTTTGTATTGAAAGTGCAGTGGTCGACAAAATCGGTACGACTAGGTTGATGGATTGAGCCAGACTACGAAATTATTCTCCACCAGAATACGTAGGGTAATAAAAGTTGTTACGAAAAGGCTATTTTCATTGGTAATCATATGTTCAGTTTCTTGTGGGAAGGACTGCTTATAATAGGTTGGGGGAAAAGTTTCTTCGCATTTTTTAAGAAAATTCAAAACATTTTTTAATATAGTTTATTTACATTTAACTAAAGTATGTGGGTACCATTTTGTTCGATGACTTTTTGCCATCTTGTAGGTAGGGACATGATCCCATTGCTATAGAAATTTTGGGGCTTCTGATCAAAATACCGCGACAAGTGGTTTTGGCAGTCCTCTCGTGATGTTAACCTGAAACTGCCTAGAGAATTCTAAAGAGAGCGAAACAGGTGGAAATCTGAAGGTGCAAGGTCAGGACTATACGGCGGATGCATTAACACCCCTTTCTCTTTATTTTTTTGCAGTTTTTCGGACGCCACGTACCTTTAGCTTCATTTCCTCGGGGTAATGTTTTTGGTTTCGGTCGGTGGCCAGGGACAAAAAATGTTGCTACTGTAACAAATGCTGTATTAATAAGAGTCATAGAGCAAAATATAACTTATATAAAATATACTTTGGTAGCAGAGCGTGGTTAGCTACATTTGATTAGCACCACTTATTGTTTGTTAGGCCATATTACAAATTATTTTTTATTTAATAACTAGACCACTAGTTATTAAATAAAAAATAATTTGTAATTTTTAATTTTTTGCTTTAGTACATCAGTACACATCACTGCATGTTCAATTTGCCTATGATCAGTAGCCTAATTCACGTAATTAAAACCGTAGCGATATCGCAGCGATTTAGTCGTTGAAACCATTTTCGTATTCACGTACGTCAAATACACCGATTTTGAAGTCGCACAATCGCAATGTCGTTGAACTATCGTCGAACCGTATTCAGCTAATCAATTGTTATAAAATCGCACCTGAAACGTCAACAGTGAGATATTATGCTAAAAAAATGTCATTTCTTTCAATCGGATTCCAACGACTAAACGTCAAATGTACCGATCTAAGTGTTGTCGAACAAAATTCATAGTTGCGGTGCGCGAGTAGTTTTTAAAGTTGCGTTTATTGTAGTTAAACAAAAATGTAAAAACGTAAAAGTAAAACAAAAATGAGCCTCGGATTAGCGTATATAATGCTGGATGAAGCAGAAAATGAAATGCGAAGAAGATATTACATAATATTATAGTTAAAACTGTCCATTTCGTAGGACTGTTGCTCTTCTCTGAAAAAACCAATTTATACAAAATTAGATACTATCACACAAAATGCTTACCTAACAAATTACGAACAAATACAGAAATAAGGGTAAAATAAAATAGAAGGCATATAATAGGTACTAACAAGAACCTCCTCGTTTTTGAAGTCGGTTAAAAAGAGGGTTCTGTTGAACCGGTAAAGGCTCAAATTTATCTGGTGCTATAATAGCACAGAGCCGTTCCTCAAGCGCGAGTGGTGGAGCATCTGCTGGTCCTCCATCAGTCTGTCGCTAGCTCTGCTATTTTACGGACCTTTTGCTTTAACCTACATTTGTAGTCGTTGTAAAACTGAAAACAAACAAATTATAAGCAATGAGATGTGTGACTTCTTATTCTATGTATGTAACTCACTCACTTTATTCCATTCTTTGGCCGACCTATGGCCACTTAAAGTTTGTGCATTTAATGATTGTGTTATCTCCGACCACAACTTTTGGGACAGCGCCCGCCCCTCTTTTGAGCGTACGCGACCTAAGGCGAAGTCCCTGTGCCGCTCCATGAACTCTATTACCATTCAATTTGTTTTATAGATACTGGTTTTTGGCTCATTTTTATTATTTTTCCAAAAAACTAAAAATTTTCTATATCGATGCAAGAACTTTGAATGAAACGCGCGTAAAAACTTTCAAAGTGATTGTTTTTTTTTTATATACAAAGCACGACAAATGACTCAACACCACCTGATGTGAAGCGGTAAGAAGAGTCCATATGCGAAGACAGCTAGTGCAGTTCAGACACTGCTCTAGCTGCCTCCACCTTGCCGGCCCAAAAGGTGCATTTTCACGCCTCTTTTTAAGGAACTCATGTTATAGGAAGGAGGGAACACATGTGCTGGCAAAGAATTCCAAGTTCTGGAAGTTCGACAAAGAAAAGAGCTACTAAATTTCTTTGTACGTGATGTTGAGGTGGAGACTGTTTTCGTTTGAGATTGTTTTAATATCCATAGATATTTTTTGTCATAGACACGTGTTTTGTCTTTTATGTTGAGAATTGTCTTAAATAAATATAAATAAATTTTCATATCACGTTCATTGTATGATAAGACCAATATTGTTTGATTTTATTGTATTTATTTATCGTAAATAACTGTATTTAGAGTATAAAATGTATTTGAAGCTTTTGGTAGAAAATAGAAATATTTTACTGGCATTTTTTTTGTTTCGTAGTTGACAAGTCGTTCAAATGTAGTTTAGTTCCGATTCTATTGATGTGTCGTCCTATCGAAATGTAGCTGAGTAACATGAGAATACCAAATTTGGGTAAGACTACGATCGAACAACTTCTGAACTTCAACGATTTTTAAATTTATAGTATTTACGTGAATTGGGCTATAGGTCGTGTAGGTTAAATTGTTCCAATGTCTACCCATAATTGATAAAAAAATTAGAATATTGAACTTAAATCATAGGAATTTAAAATCATAATTAGGTCAGTATCTATTCACGTCCTCGGTGAATGATAGCTGCGTGGCACATTCTTTTGTTTCCTGTTGCCAGGTGCGACTTGTTTACGACAAGCCGGCCGGCGAATAATGTTACACCACTTAATACTTGCAAGGATGTGGCTGGGAACATTCTCGCTGGTAGTGCAAGCTCAAACATGAGTAGCACAATCCTCGTTGGCGATTTGGCCTTACGACCCTGTATACGCTGACTCAAGAACTTCCGACAGCTGGGCGTCTGATGCCCAGAGTCCTTGCAATGAGTACAGCTCGAGGTTCCTTGAACCACGGAGTACCGTTTGGGCTGTCTGGGTTCCTGTCGTCCCGAACGAGGAAGTCTACTGGATGACGCTGGAGGATCTGTAGTCCTCACCCAGGATGGGCCAGCTACATCGGAGTTGTCCGCTAGCCTACATTCATCCTCCATAAATTTCAATAGGTCTTTAAAGGGTGGCAGGTATGTGGAGCTATCCCCACCAAGTCTCTGTTCAAATCGAACCTTCAAATTATCTGGCAACTTAGCCAACACAATGTGTAATAATAGAAAAGACCATTTCTCGACCGGCAGGTTCAAACTGCGTAAAGCATTAACGGCCACCAGAAGTGGGTTTAATATGTCAACCGTAAACGCAACATACTAGTAACTCGTGGTAGTCCTAAAATACTAGCGACTTGGGCGTCGGCTAGTCTCCTCACATTTTGATACCGTGGGGTAATAATATCCATCGCCACCACCTTATAATTCTCATCCGTGGGGGCCAGATGCTGAACTTTGAAAGAACATGCTATAAATTTCAGATAGCTAGTGCATGTCCAGGTTGAGATCAGAGAGCAACTGATGAAAAGACGATACTAACGGCTTGTTGTCCTTCTGTGACTCGAACAACATGTCTAGAAATCGTTTCCCGCCTGGGTATAAATCATTTTGATGGATACATAATCCATTTGTCAATGATTTTATTTGGGCGTAAAAAAGGTTAATTTCAGCTATAAAGTGTTTGTCGAAATGGGTATATAAGATATCAAAGATTATTCTGGATAAGGATCCAGGTGAGTCTTGTCCTCGGAGCGTGTGTAATACATATGTGTCGCATCTTGCCAGTGTGGTATCAACAAGCGTCATGACCTGATCATACCCAAATAACCAATGTTTTTGATCACTACTGGACTAGGAAGTCTTTTCAAAGATATCCAGTCTGTGTAAGTTGAGATATTTACCTGCATGGCACTCCGGATATCCTCCCATATACAAGTTATAGAATACCAGTATAGTATATCCTCGGAAATTGGTGGCTTCTGCATCTCTCCTAAGCCCAGTGCTGCATAAACTTTTTTAATAACTTCCGTGGCAGCATCAATGCTTGATGGGACATGGTCCGAAAGTCCTTGTTTCTTGCTTCAGCTGCCTCCTCTGATAATATTCCGATGGGAAGGCAAGAGAAATGCTTGCAAATATCAGCACCATGAAGTAGAAACTTATGCACGCTGGCTGGCATTTTATACCAAGGATAGTGATGAACAAACAACTCCGCAGTTTCCTTGCGATAAGACTGAAATTTATCAATATTGATAGATTTTCCAGATGAAATCACTTGCAAGATTACTGCGAAGTGTTTTATCAAATCAGCATCAACTTTTGTGTTTTGGGTTGTTTTCTCATATTCCTTAAAAAATCTTCTTGCTGTTTGCCGTCATTTGTAGTTCCAAATCCTTGTTTGACGATGTCTATCAATAGCCCCATCTGTTGTTTGAATTCAATCTGAGTCATATCCTTTTTTGCCTTCTTAAGGCCTCTGTTCTCTCCTCGAGCACTCCACATCTTGAAATCCAAATTGTATGAGATATGCAGAATACACTCCATACTACATATCCACGTGTGAAGTGTTGATAGTCCATATTGGTAAACATCTTCTCGAACAGGTCTTTGTAAACATTTGGGAAATGTCAATGCAACTCATGAGTAACTTCAATATTTCCACATTTTGAATCAGTAAGGTTTCTTATTTCCTCCTTCATCACTGCTTTTTCTTGTTGACAAAGTCTATAGATTCTTTTGCAAATTGAAATTTTATAGGCCTGCGGTAAAAAGTCGAACTAGGCTTCGAATTCTCCCATATGACTCCATTACTTGACTCCAACTTTAATGGGACAAGGCTCGTCATAAACACAGATGAGTCGTCATAATCTGAAAGAATGCTTTTTTGTTTATAATTCCTTTGGGCCGAAGATCCATCAAATTCCCATTTGCTTCTTAGCTTCAGATTTTTGTTTGGAATGTTAAAGTCATTCTTAATTTACAGATTTTTTTTGCTGTTAAGTCCAAAAGAGATTGTAGGCTGACTTTAGGTACTGTAGGTTTGAGGTTTGGTCTCTAATTCTATACACACTCTAAGACACACAGACACTTTCATTCTTTTCACAATTTATTCAAATTTTAAGGAAAGTTGGCGTTGTGGGTTGAGGGCAGTATTTCGACTGGAAATGCTTTCATTCTTTTAACAATTTATTCAAATTTTAAGGAAAGTTGGCGTTGTGGGTTGAGGGCAGTATTTCGACTGGAAATGCTTTCATTCTTTTAACAATTTATTAAAATTTTAAGGAAAGTTGGCGTTGTGGGTTGAGGGCAGTATTGCAACTGGAGATACTTTCATTCTTTTAACAATTTATTCAAATTTTAAGGAAAGTTGGCGTATACTTTCATTCTTTTAACAATTTATTCAAATTTTAAGGAAAGTTGGCGTTGTGGGTTGAGGGCAGTATTTCGACTGGAAATGCTTTCATTCTTTTAACAATTTATTCAAATTTTAAGGAAAGTTGGCGTTGTGGGTTGAGGGCAGTATTTCGACTGGAAATGCTTTCATTCTTTTAACAATTTATTCAAATTTTAAGGAAAGTTGGCGTTGTGGGTTGAGGGCAGTATTGCAACTGGAGATACTTTCATTCTTTTAACAATTTATTCAAATTTTAAGGAAAGTTGGCGTTGTGGATTGAGGCCAGTGTTGCGACTGGAGATACTTTCTTTCATTCTTTTAACAATTTATTCAAATTTTAAGGAAAGTTGGCGTATACTTTCATTCTTTTAACAATTTATTCAAATTTTAAGGAAAGTTGGCGTTGTGGGTTGAGGGCAGTATTGCAACTGGAGATACTTTCATTCTTTTAACAATTTATTCAAATTTTAGGGAAAGTTGGCGTTGTGGGTTGAGGGCAGTATTTCGACTGGAAATACTTTCATTCTTTTAACAATTTATTCAAATTTTAAGGAAAATTTGCGTTGTGGGTTGAGGGCAGTATTGCAACTGGAGATACTTTCATTCTTTTAACAATTTATTCAAATTTTAAGGAAAGTTGGCGTTGTGGATTGAGGGCAGTATTGCGACTAGAGATACTTTCATTCTTTTAACAATTTATTCAAATTTTAAGGAAAGTTGGCGTTTTGGATTTAGGCCAGTATTGCGACAGGAGCCTTTTTTACCCTGTGACATCTGATAACACCGACATTGAGTCCTCGGATTCAAAACACTCACTTTCCACCTCAGAGCCGCTGTCAGCAACAGTGCGACTACTCCCGAACCGTTCTATAGTGCGGCTATTAACCGTTCTATAGTGCGGCTATTAAGTCATCATCCCGTGTAGTCGTGCCAACATCTTCTTTTGCTGTAGCATCTTCACTTGCTGTATTACCGTCTGTGCGATTTACAGTTACAGTATCTTTTATGCATAAAAGATTATCATAAAATAGATACGAATCCTTTTTTTTCGCTGCAGACCCGCTCGGGCTCACCCTTGCTTTATGGGCTTTACAAAAGCGTCTCGAATCTTCCTCCACTTTTTTTTTAATATTCTGACCTGTAAGAAAGAACAATTGTTTCAGATATTTGGCAACGGGGTGCTCATTCGCTGAATTGCATTAAATATTTAGGATTGGACTTAGCACAGTCGCCGAAATAGTTAGAGAAGTACGAGTATGTGCCACAATATGGTTTTGCTTAAAAGAAACATGCCTACCAGAACCAACGGAAGAAAAGTGGCTTCAAATCGCAAATGATTTCTCTAAGCGAGCAAATTTTCCGCACTGTATAGGGGCTTGCGATGGGAAACATATAAGAATTATAGCACCTAACAATAGTGGATCAATGTGCTTTAATTATAAGGGCTTTCATACTCTGGTTTTGATGGCGATTTGTGACAGCAGCTTCAAATTTGTTTTAATTGACGTTGGAGCATATGGTAGATTTGGTGACTCAGCAATATTTCAGAATTCGAGCTTTTATAAAAAATATGCAGGAGAATCGCTTGAACATCCCTAAACCTGCACCGATTTCAGAATCCAATAGCACTAGTTTCCCCTACGTCTTTGTAGGAGATGAGGCATTTGCCTTAAGTACAACCATGATGCGCCCATATCCAAGACGTGATTTAAATGTTACAAGAAGAATGTTTAATTACAGGCTTTGCCGAGCTAGACGTTATAATGAATGTACTTTTGGGATACTTGCGAATAAATGGCGCATTTTCCATAGACCCATTAATGTTAATATCGATTTAGTTAAAGATATTATTAAGTCTGCTTGTATTTTACACAACTTCGTGAGAGAAAGAGATGGATATTCTTTTGAAGACTCACTAAATCATCCACTGACTGAAACAATTGCTCGAGATAGTGTGCGCAGAAACAATACAACTGCATTGAGATATCGAGAATTATTTGCAGATTATTTCATAAACGAAGGGAGGGTAAGCTGGCAAGATAATTTCATTTAAATATGCTGAGACATTAAAGAACATGAATCATCATCACTAAAATAATATGTTTGAATAAAATTGCTAACCTTACCTTACCTTACCTTACCAAATTCTTTTTTTTTATCTTGTGATAAATCAAGTCCATAAATATCCACCAACTCTTCCCAAGCTTTTGAACGTAAGTTTTTATCCGAATATTCTGCGGATTTTGTATTCCAGATTGCTGGCCTACTTTGTATCTCAATTATAAATTTTCCGTATCGAAATCCATAGTTAATTATCAATAAAATGCGCGAGCGTCGGTGAACACGTACACCGTCAATGGCGGGCAACCGCAAACTAGTACTATCCGCGTAGTGTGTATAGCAACCGTACGGCTGGCCGTCAGTCGGGCCGCAGCGCTCAGAACGACCGGAGCGGTCGGCCGGCAGCCGCATCGCAGTGCGGATAAAAACTAATTTATCGTACACATTTTTACGGCTCTAAGATGCAAGTGATTTTGCTTCAAAAGGTCCCAAAATTATTCTTGGAGAAAATCACTTTTAATATCTGAAGGAAGACGTGCTTTTAAGTGTTTCTCCTGATCTTTTGTATTTGATTATTTCCTGAAGCAATGAACTTAAAACTTGATGGTTTTTTTATATATCTGCAACTTTATTTGCCCTGCTCATAATTTTGTCAATAATACAAATCATGGCATAGCAAATTTAGAATATGAGCGCCACATCCAAGTTTGGTGACATGTGGATATTGCAATTTAACGAGCTGAAAAGCCTTTTGCATATTCTTAGCGTTATCTCCGATTAGAACATGAACTTTTTCTCATCGAATTGTTTCATAATTCGAATGATTTGGGAAGATATATATTCTTTTTACACCATCATCAGTAATCAACATATTTTTCTCCACCATCACCCATCACACTCCCATAACCACTTTCAGCGTTAACACCATCACCAAGAATGACAGTATCCGAAGTGCTCTGGATCACACCAATATCCCTTATAGGCTCCGATAGCTCAGAGTCACCACCGAAGCACACACTGTACCCCTCACATGTGCTAACTAATATTGATGCTACCCTATCAAGTGCATCATCTTGTGGGGTATAGTCTGGTTTGCCTCCGCCAGTCTGAAAAAAATAATAATTTAATAACTGATGAAATAAATTAAACAAGTACAAATTTTTTCTTAGTCAATTGTTATTGTTCATCAACACGAATATAGGGAATGCAAAATTACCTTGATCTGGTTCATTCTTATCTTAGTGGATCACTTACGCGCTATCGTTAACTATTTATTTGCCTGTGGTTCTTATTCTAGTTCTACAAGACGATAAAGTAGTTCTCACGTAAAAGGTTCATGGAACGAGAGCGATTGGCTTCTTACATTAATTTATTCTTATTTCAATTCATTCTAATTTACATATAGGGTGTGTTCTACCTATATGTCTGTACAAGGGGAACCCACAGTTCCCCAGGAGGACCTTCACCAAACCCTTATAGTCCTTCCCTGGCCACCATATACTTATAACATTCTACATTCTAAACATTATTCTAATTTCTATGCATTCTCACTCTCCTTCCACGAACCTACATTCTTATTGAGTAATTATAATCTTAACACAATTATTAAGTCACCCAAATATTTGTAGTTCTCATAGTCCACAAAAACCCACAATTCACTATTTCTATTTTCTATGTAAAAGTCTCGTCCGTTACTGCCCGCGTCGTCTACCCGCCATCTTAAATATATCTACCTACCTTATTTTCTACTCCCTCCACTACCGTTGGGAACAAGCAAAGGGTTTTACATATACAGCCGATTGGCTGTATAACAATTCATAACAATTCTTATGTTGATGTTTAGTTTCTACTTATCTTTTTAATGAGGATCGCGTTCTTTCGCGACACGCGCTGCTTTTTTAAAAATTTTGTACTTCAGCCTCAATTGTTCCATTTTGCGCGAACTTGGGGACTGACGCATTAAAGGAGTCTGTTATTTGACCCCACGCAGCTTCTTTCGGCTTGTATGTCGGCTATGAGTAGTCATAGATAGACAGAAATTACTGATGATTTTGGGACGTCATTCAACGATAGATAGAAACATACTGTCTATCGTCGGTATTTGTCTATCTATTACAAAAGCTAGCTTATTGGGAATGGCCGTAAGCGACTAGTTGCGGGCGACCGCAGCCGCTAGCGGCTAGCTTTGTAGCGACTGCGTGCGCGACTGGTAGCCCGCGACTCTAGTCTATTACCAAACAAGCTCATTTTCAAAATGAATGTCGAAGAAATAACATGTCCTTATATGTTAACAAAAAGAAAACGAAAACATAGATTTTGGATACATCCATTGTTTAGAGAACGTACTACAAAAGGTGCATTTTATTCGTTCTATAATGACTAACGGGACTAAGACACAAAAATTTTCAATTACACACGATAGTCAGTGAATTCAAACTAACGCGTACTACAACTCGAATAAGAGACTGTATATCTGCTGAAGAAAAACTCGATCCAAACTCAAGAAAAAATCGACAGGTCACATTAGGGTAAGTTCAATTATGTCTTTATTTCTGAGAAAATTAACAATCTGGCAACAATTATTAACTTTTTAGATGTTATATTTATTTTTCACCAGTTAACAAATCAAACAATTCTGAATCTTGAGTACTATCACTATTGGACACAATCAGTTTTAGACAAATATCTTGATGAGGTCTGGGTTCTTCGTGGCAAAGCAGTGTCAGTTACTGTAAAGTTTCTAGTTGTATAGCCAGTATTATAACAATTGAATTATTCCTTAAGGTATTCCAATCAGGAGTAGGTGAAGGGTAAGGGTAATTACTCCTCGAACGATCCCAATATGAATTTGGAAACTGTTGGGGTACTAAATCACTGGACTGCTGGTCAATTCTGCTATTTATTTTCCTAAACGGATCGGCTGCGGTTCGGTATCGTTACCAATGCGGTTGTAATACAAAAAGGTATTCCACTAACATTGCCTTCATAGTCGGAACAGTAAAGAAACGCTCTCGGTTGGTTTAGCATCGGTTGGATAATCGTTCGCAGTGTTGCAAATAACAAATATAGTTAAGCTTCGTGAGTTCCTCGTACATTGTTCGTTTTTCAATATATTACTAAAATTCTTGGCTGAGTACTGAGATTTGAGTCTGTGGAATTAAAAAAAAACAATTTGACAATGACAACTAAAACGTTTGTAACATTGAAGTTATATTTTAATATATATTTATTAATATATTTTAATAATTGAAGTTATATTTTAATATAAGGTGTGGCCTTATATTAAAATATAAATTCAATTATTAATAATATAATTTTTATGTTTCAGAGAAGAAGAATTATGGAAATTAGTTAAAGTGATGATTTATTCAGAGAAGTAGAATTATGGAAATTAGTAAAAGTGATGATTAAAAGTTAGTTTTTTTTCACAGAAACCTCTTTGATTATTCATCATTATACTTATATTATGATAATTATAAGACTACACATCATTATAACGTCTTTGTTTCTCCTCCCACAGACGGCATACAAGTGCTTGTTGCACCACCCTGCCTTCAAGAAGATCCTGTTTTCGTCTGTTACCCTCTGTAATGTTTCTGCGCATTTCAATATTTCGACTACTTTCTGCTGATGTTTCTTCTGGAGATAATTGTTCGACGTCCAGACGTGCTAGATTTGCTATGTTGTGCAGAACACAACATGCATTCACTATGCGTGCAGCTGAGACAGGATCATAGTGCAGTTCACGAGCAGACAGTAGGCATCTGTAATGAAAATTAAATAATAGTTATATTGAATTTAATTCATATAAGACTGATTACTACAGAATTAAGACATTAAGTAGGCATCTGTAAATAAGAAATTAAAAATTACATTCAATTTAATTCATATGAGACTGATTACTAAAGAATTAAGTAGGCATCTGTAAATAAGAAATTAAAAATTACATTGAATTTAATTCTTTTAAGACTGATTACAAAAGAATTGAGACAGCAAAGTATTAGAGGACTAGAATGTTAAATCTTAACTGTAAGTGCATAAGTTACAATTGCAACAAAAAATAGAGAAAAAAAATAATACATTAGGGGGAAAATATAGCTGTTTAAAAATAGATTAAAGAAACTAAGGTTAAACATGTGTTTTATTACCATTTAATATGGTATACTATAATCCGGACGCCTCCATAATCCGGATAGGGTCTTGTTTTTGCCTCTCCAGATTAACGAGGCCCTACTGTAAATTATAAGTGTAGGTACATCACCAGCAAACTCACCTAAATCTAGCTTTCAGAACTCCTATACATCGTTCCACAGTATTCCGTGCAGGTCATAATAGTATGCATCAGGTGTATCAGGTAGTGTATTCAGTATTGGCGTCATCATGCTGGATCTCAGTGGATAACCTGAATCGCCTGTCAAATTAAAGGATGTAAATAGGGAAGGTAATCTTGTTCTCGCGAGATTATTATGATAATTTACGAGACTAAGTCTCATAAATTTTTTGCTCTCAGACGAAACCCTTGTTGTGTTTTCTGAGAAAACAGTTCAAAAAATAAATATCTTTTACAAACGCAGCATGAAAAAGTTTGATCAGACAAATATAATTTTTATCTAATTGCTATTTCATGAATGTTAGGAAAATATAAATACTAACCTAGCAAATAAAAAATTTCGCCCAAGTTTAACTGTCTCTGGATGTATTCATTGAGAGGATGATCGCTCCAAATAATACTGTCATGTGTTGAACCAGGATGGCTAGCATCAACACTCAGTATTTGAGTCACAAATCTGAAATAACATAGACAAAAATATAAATATTCAAATAGGTACTGTTATTTTCTATTATTTGGCCAAATGGTTAAACAAATTATTACTATTTGAACGTTCAGGGAGTGATAACCCTTTCGATTTATAAACCGTTCTTCATTGTTAGTTGGTTTGATTATGGCTATTTGTGTGCCATCTATGCAACCTACAACTCCTGGTATCTTGAATTTTCTATAAAACCTGCAGTAAAATAGGGGTATTTTAATTTCCGTTTTGTGTTGTTGTAAACAATTTTATGAATAAAACATGAATTTATACAGATCCTTACTCTGTCTTTAATTTATCTCTCCCAGTTCTACTCATCGGGAAGACAATATATTTATTAATTATTTCTTGGTTATTTAGACCTGCTACAACTTGTTTGATGGCCCTCGATGCCGTTGGTTGGGAAACATTGTGCACTTTGCATTGGCCTGCTAGTGTCTGGTATGATCCAGTAGCAAAAAATGCTAGAGCTATTAACACCTACAAATTAAGGCTATATAACTTTAATAATAATATAATATACTGGTATGAAATATGAATAAATGTTGAATTAGTATATTATCTCACCAAAATCAAATGATGAACAATCTGACTAATAAATAATTAGGTACTATAAAAAGTGGGGCAAAATTAAAACAATGAAATTATTGTAATTATCGTTATTGCCAATAACTTTTTAAAATTTATCATGTTGGAAGTATTTAAAAAACAAAGCTGGATTCCTACCTTATCTTCTGCGCTTATGGCATCACTGCGGCGGGTCGGAGGCAGAAAGGGTCGTAATTCGCAAATAAGGTTTTCAGTAAGGGTATTTGAAAGACGATAGGTTTCTTATAAATTCCCTATCAGTCATTTCAAAGGGTTTCCCTCTTATTCGCAAATTACGTTGCCTCCTTCTGCCCCTAGCTAGGGCAAAGTCCAAAATATGCTCTCCAAACATCATATTCCAAGCTAGATATGAAGACATTAGGTACTGCAAAGGATAAGGAAAAATATTGCAAAAATACTAACTAAGTATAAATGAAAAAAATGGGTTAAATTCATAAATTCGTGATATGATGACTCACCCAAGCTTTTTTTATTTTTGATGAAATTGTTATGAACAGTAAATAACTTAATCACTACTGTTTATTCCTTTTTTGTGAATTTATAGTTCGACAATTACTGCCCTTTAAGAACCGTAACTTTTGACAGTTCAACCTTATGAATACCGATGCGTTGCGGCTGCTTCAAATGTCAAATATTTAGCAGAATACAAAACAACAATTGAACCGAACGGTTTACGTTACGAGTTGGTTAGTAGAATACCAAACTGATGCGTTTCGGCTGCGTTTCGGCTACGTTTCGATTGCGTTGAGTTAGCAGAATACAAAATCATTGTAACCAAAGCGTTTCCGAATCGTTTCAGATCAAAATACAATAGCAGAATTGGGGGCCTGAGCTCTTGTATATATTTTTAACCGACTTCAAAAACGAGGAGGTTCTCAATTCGGCCGGTATATTTTTTTTTTTTTTTTTTTTTTCTATGTATGTACACCGATTACGCCGAGATTACTGATCCGATTTACGTGATTCTTTTTTTGTTCGATGCGGAATAGCTGCCATTTGGTCCCATAAAAATTTTTTCAAAAACAGTTGGTTACTTTGGTTTTAAATTTAAAAAAACTGAAGTTATGAAATCGTCTACATAAGCGAAATTGCGAATGTTTGCTTTTCCAATGACTTTTTAGTGAAACGATACGATAGTAGGAAATAATATAAGTTGACGGTCACCCATCTAGCTTCGACCGTAGAAAATTATCACTAAAAATTGTGAAAAAAAATTTTTAAACAAAAATTAAAACCGACTTCAAAAAACTGAAAAGGATAAAATAATTAAATTTAAGTAGGTATTCATCCCCTAGAAACATATTTTTGGAGTTGGTGCTAAGTGGTTTCCAAAAACAATAGAAAGTAAAGCACCGACTCCAAAAATATGTTTCTAGGGGATGAATACCTACTTAAATTTAATTATTTTATCCTTTTCAGTTTTTTGAAGTCGGTTTTTTTATATCAGCTTTCAGATTCATTTTGTTGCTATATGTAAAAAATCTTTTTAAAATATTCCGTCAATGATATTAAAAACATTCTGTCAGTGGCGAAGGGTGAATTATTCTAAAAGGGAAGCGGGAAAAAAACACACAGTCAAAATAGTAGTTCATTCCATTACCATAGTGTTCAAAGCAAAAGACCAAATCACGTCCTCATTTAGTTGAAAACTAAACAACATAAATCATACCTACATATTAGCTATAATAAAATACCTACGAAAACCTGATACTAGCATTACTAGGAACACTTAAATATTTTTTTTTTGCTTTCAAACCCTATAATATTTTTTATTAACAACCAACTTCTAAACATTGGCCATAGTGAAAAAAACGCGCTAACAGAGAATAAAAAAAAAATGATGTACATAACCTAAATTCAACTTGAATTAACTAAATATCAAAACAAACAATTGTTTTACCTGAAACAGAATCAAACCTTACCATAAACCGCTGATAACATTTTTCCCCACAATAATATAATAATCACATAATTGTACATCATCGTAACGACAACAACAAAACACGGAACGTTATTTGTTTAGGGAGTACTACGCAATAGCTAAGGACGATAGCTTGAAAGACAACAGCGCGAAGACGATATCGCTCGAAAGTGTAATTGCGCGAAAACTTAATTGCGCAACACACAAAAGCGCGAACGTTCATTTGCGCGAAAACTTAATTGCGCGACCCACAAAAGCGCGAACGTTCATTTGCGCGTAAATCACGCCAGCAAATAGATTTATGTTTTCTGGGGGATTAGCAGTAGACATCATTTCACTCTTTATATAATTGATTAAATAGCAGTAATGTTTAATGATTTTATTTAAATCTTTTTATTTTCAATATTTTTATTAATAGAAATCATGAAATTCACAAAAAAAAATCTTTGAACATCTAAAATTCATAACAAAAATGAATAAAAAATGCTACTTTGACTCAACAATTCAACATCTGAATTTATTAATTATGATTATTTATTTTACAACCTTAAATTAATGGCAATTCCACGAATAAAATCGACAGAGCTTATATTATTCCTGCGTCTGATAATATCATTTAATTCGTTTTCAATACGCTTTCCTTTTTTTCTGGATGGTGTTCTTTCAATCGATGCTCGAGATTTCTCTATGTACTGATTAGCAACCACCCAGAAAAAGAGTAAGTAAAGAGTTATGGTTTATTGTCCTGCATCAAGATGAATCCTGGTCCAGCTTCTTGTGCAAATGGAATGATATGTGGCTGTACCACACTGTTCACGTAACTTTGGGCAGTTACTGTACCCTCGTTAAAAATGACAAGCTCAGTTCTTCCTCCTAGGGTTATCCCGCCCCAAACCATTACACTGGGTCCATCAAAACGGTCCATTTAATGAATACAGGAATCTTGACGACCGGCTGGCCGAGTGGTCTGTGGCCCTTGCTATACAGGCTACTTGGTCGGGAGGTCCCTGGTTCAAATCCCGGTAGGAGCAAATGTTTGTACGATGAATACGAGCATTGGTTCACGAGTCATGGATGTTTATATGTTTATTTAGTATATTTCTAATATTTATATACATATTATTATCATTATTTATCCGTTATCTAGTATCCATAACACAAGCTCTTAATGATGCTTACTTTGGGCTAGATAATAGGTGTGAGTGTATGAATATTGTTGGGGTCTTCCTTGTTAAAAGATGCAATAAAGTGACGAGTGGACTGTATATACTGCTTTATTTTATAGATAACTGGTTACAAATTTTATAATGATAATTAAAACAAAACGATGTTGACGAGGCGCGAAGAAAAAGAGAAGTCCTGTCATCGGCGTCACACCAGAGGGCGCTCCTGTCGTAAGCTCGAAAAAGGCGCCGGGTGCGCGTATTTTGGCGCACCTGTTGACGGCAGTACAAAGTTGGTGGCGCTAGTATCGGCAGGGGGCGTCGCTGTCGATGTTCGTGCACGAACAAATATTATTATGAAACCTTTTCTCCAAATCGTCTCCACACTCTAATGCGTCGATCGTCACTTGAAAACTTAATCTTGCACTCATTAGTAAAGAGTACTGCAGCCCAGTCCTGAACAGTCCAATCCTGGTGTTGCCTTGCAAACCTTAAACGATTTTCACGATTTGCCGCAATTAACGATATACGAACCAAACATCTTCTTGAGTATTGCTGGTCCACACGAAGACGATTTCTTATCGTTTCATCGCTCACACGAGTGCCAGGCCAGTAGCTCGCCGTAACGCATTTTGTATGGTCCGCGAGGAAGACGTACGCTCTCTTCGTGCGGTTAAACGGATATACCGGTCTTCTTGAGCTGTTGTTGCCCGAACTCTTCCTGATTCACGGCGTCTGGTGACCACTGCCAGTCTCCTAGTATCGGTCCGAAACGTTTGAAACCGCTATTTAAAAGAGTCTCACTCGATCCCGACACTACGTAGCCTTGTCTGCTCTTACGATTCCTAGAGTATAATTAGGACTCTTGGTTTTCTTCATGAGAATCATGCTCATTTCCATGGAGCCGCCGGTGTTCGGCTAGTTCGGCAGCGCGGCGTCATCGTCTCTTCGCGTTGGCGGCGGCGCGGCGTTGCCGTCGCGTCGTTCAGCCACTGGTACGACGTGTTTCTGTCGATGCTCAGCAATGACAGCGACGCGCTTCACGGCGCTGAAGTTTGGTGGCGCGCCGTTTGAACTCCAGTTCCATGGCGCGCCGTCAACGCTTCCGCATCTCGGTAACCTTTTGTGAGGTCCAATTTGGCTGCGCTTCTGTTGCATGTTCTTGCCTTTTGAGCACTCCAGAGTAATATTATCAATAAGATCAATTAGCAGTTTACTTAGAAATAAATTTAAACTTTGTTGGCATACAATGACTGATGACTTTTGCATTCTATCAGGTCATCATCAACTTTCGTATTATATTCTTTGTGTAACTTATTTATTGATAATTCTGACTGTAAAAACAATCTTTAAGTTTCCTCTATAGGAATGGGGTTCCTGGATTGGTAACGTGTTGATAAAATTCATGATAGCCTCTCTTTTCGCCACATGTTTTATTGAAGTACGATCGCCTCCTCGTTTTTCAGCTAATAGCTTTCCAGTTTTATAATATTCCTTTATTACAGATTGAACCCTGTTCTTTGTGATTTGTAATACTGTTAAAAAATATCGGTAATGAAAGTGGTCCTATCAAGATGTTACATGACTATTAATTTTAGGAATCTTCGTACCTGCGGGCCGGAAACTTTATCCTCTACGTGCACTGCGTGACTCGAGCACGGATTCTAAATCCTGGTTCCGGACTCCGGGAAGGCGTCGCCGCTGCACCACATGTGCAACCACACGACTGCGTGCGCTCAGCACATTATGCCCCCTAATCCACAGAAAAAGTAGCAAAATCAGGGTCTGAAGACGTATCCATCAAAAAGTAACGTCAAAATGTAATCTCCAAAAAAAGTAATCTTAAAGAAGACGTCTTCTCAAAATATATGCTTAAACATACGTTTACGTATACACAAAAAAAAACTTCTATAACGGCATATCCCTTAAACCAAACAACACATTTTAGTAGATATCTAACCAAAAATATAAAAACGGGTCTTCGAGACAAAATTTGGAAAATACACAAAAATATGCTTACCCAACTGTTCTTGTTAAAATTTTTAATATAACACTACATGTGTCTATTAAAATAGATACATTTCGCCAACGATTAAACCTGATTTCCACATTCCAAAAAAATCGACTGGCTTCGTCGAGACAGAGGTCGGCTGTGTCCAAAAAATGAATCAATCCCGTCATGACAGATCAAACTTATTTTTCAAGACACCCAAAAGTTGAGCAAAGGGATCTAAGACCAAACAGCCTTACATTTCTTTGACACTCGAAAAATCGGCCCATAGTGTTTGGGCTATATAGTACCACAAAGGAACATACATACATACACACATACAAACATACATACATACATAGGCTGTTAAACATATTACCTACCACTCCTTTGCTTTGCTTCTCACTCGATCCCGACACTACGTAGCCTTATCTGCTCTTACTAGTCTCTTGTTTTTCTTCATGAGATTCATACTCATTTCCGTGGAGCCGCCGGTGTTCGGCTAGTTCGGCAGCGCGGCGTCGTCGTCGTCTCTCCGCGTTGGCGGCGGCGCGGCGTTGCCGTCGTTCAGCCACCGCTACAACGTGTTTCTGTCTATGCTCAGCAATGACAGCGACGCGCTTCAAAGCGCTCAAGTTTGGTGGCAGGATGTTGGTGAATTTCTCGCAGTATGCAGGGGCTGGAAGACTAACGTTCAAACCTCCAACGCGCACATGAAGCAGAGAGCAGAACCTGTCCCAATCAACTCCACGAACTCTGAATGGCGCCGGTAACATGTTGTCCTTATCATCGGGACTCGACTCCGGTCCGCCACAGGAAACCGCGAAAGTAATTAGCTGATGGTCACTAAGACTGGCGCCCTCGTGCACTGTCCAATTACGTATGACAATCCCTCTGGTCGCCAGAGTCAGGTCCACATTTGATATTCCGTTCGGTCCACTGAAGATGGCCGGAAGCATTATGAACAGTGAGGTTCCTGCCAAGGATGAAGGCTTCCATGTGGTTCCTCCGGTATTCCGTGTCACGGCCACGACCCAAGTACTGCCTTTCTTCACAAAAACACAAAGGAGAATGTGAATTGCTGTCGACACCGATAATTATTGGTCTGCCTGAGAGTTGAGCCAGCACAAACTCCATGTGTTGAATGTGTCGACTTATATCATGGCTATACTTGAAGTAAGCCGACACTATATAGAAATCGACATCGCCGTACGCCACATGTGCAACCAGACAAAACTCCGTGCTTAGGTCGTGGAGGATGGTAAAAGCGATGCCACGGTTTAGCACCAAGACGCCAGCCATGGGATTCTCGCCACACTGTAGTAAACCAGGGGGACTTCCATACTGCTCCTGAACGAGGACGAAGTCTGAATGCGATCCGTTAAGGTTGAGTTGCCCTACACGAAGTTCTTTTTTGGTCGTTCTATCCATATTGGAGCATATTGACTGCTTGTTGTTCTGCGTGAAGCCTCGCCGGCGGTAACGTGAGTGTGCGCATCTCTTCGTTTGAAGCGGTGACAAGTCGCGCAACACTGCGTCTCCGATTGGCACTCATTCGATTTATGGCCCGTATCACTACACTTGCCACATACCATTTCCTGGGCCCTGCAATACTTTTCTGGGTGGCTGTATTGTTGGCAACGGTTGCAGCAAGTCGCCCTAACGTGGTCACTGACTTCTGCCTCGTCCCACCCGATGTAGACACTGCCCAGCCGCACCAACTTGTCTCGCAGCGGCATGGAGCATTCCAAAACCACTAGGAATTTCGGTCCCACTGCCCTCTTCACCGCCAGTTTACAGGAGTCCCTTATCTTCGATAGAGGCCGTTCCTCATCATCTGCAAGATTCACCTTGTGCTGGTCTTGGAGAATGTCCTCTTCGCTCACGTCAGCCCTGAGGTACCTCAAAGCAACCCTGGGTCTTAATCTTAGGGTCCGTCACTTTTAAGCTTGGCGGCGCTGCCGCCTTTAGCCGCTGGGCGGCTGCGGCATTGGCTGTTCTTACTACTACACCCGAGTTTCCAACCATGCGGACACTCTGAATCTTGATGCGATGGCAGACTGAAGCATCTTTTTGGTATCCTCAAACGATTTCAGCGTATCGTCGGCTGGGTAGAAGATAACCGATGGGCCCTGCTGTTGAATTTCCAAGGGGGCCTTTCCTCGCGGCATCTTGAGCGCATTGGAATAACTAGGTGCCATCGATCCCAAGGGTGCCGGCGCCACGACAGGGCCTGCCATTGGGTGCCTCTTCGAGAATTTTAATTCGGCAGTGGCTGCTTGTAGTTTGGTGGCACTCACAAGGTGCTCCATGTCTGTGAGCTTAAGCTCAAGAGCCGCGACGCCGCAAAAATGTCCTGGCTGTGGGCTGCATCACTAGATTTGTCACTGAGGTTCAATTTGTTGGCAGCGTTCGTTACTGTGGCAATGCCTCGCAGACTCCTATGTACCATGTCCAATAGTTCCATTTTGTCCATTCCAGCAAGACCCTCACGTCGCTCGACTGGTTGGTCAGGATGCGGCCGCTGCTCAGGTTCCAGGGCGGGGCGAGGCTGTACTGGCTGCTCCGTAAGGATACCACCAGGTTGGGATGGGTCAGTCAAAGTTTGTTATCTCAAGCTCCTCCGTGCTTCAGAAGGCACGTTAAGCCGTTGGTCCCGGTTGTTACTACAACCGCCTTAACCCAACAACCCGCATTTGGCCAGCGTGGTGGTGCTATGGCCCAAATTCCTCATGTATTTCTCCCTTGTAGGAAGGCATGTGCCCAGCAGTGGGACGTATATAGGCTGGTGATGATGATGATCCAGTCAAAAGATAATAACGATTGATAGTGTCTGCTCCAAATTAAGTTCTCAACACCGTTTTCGGACTGAATCATATAACGGTCTAACTTTTATGAAACGATCGGAATTACCTGAAGGAATTGTATTATTGTCAATAATATGTAAATTATATGTAATTATACGTACTACTATGTTATTATACGTAGCTGTAAAAATCTATCCCTTGCCATATTCTCTAAAAACACCTTCATGTCTAGACTTGTATCCCAATACAAACTTATGCGTGGAAACTTTAGATTACAAAAAACACTGGCATTTCTTTTGCATGACTTGACTTGAAATTCTGCACTTCTTTTATATTAGCGTATAGATTTGTACAGAAAACAAATTCATCTTTATGAGAATCTGGTTTATATTTAGAAAAATATTCTATTGGTTAAAGCGGCGATTCTATACCTGAAGGCATTTGGGCTGTCCAAGTAAATTGCGGTGGGTTGAATTCCAAATATCTCCTCCAAGCTATATCCGTTTTGCGAATTTTGATCTGTCGACTTGATTGAGGGATTGACTCTTCCTGGTATTGTTGGTGTTCTATTTCGTCTTCATGTAACAACGGCTCGTTAGGGAGAACGATAGAACGATAGTTTTTGATGTACCTACTCTGAACAATTTCATCGTCACTTTCTTCGTCGATATCAGACAAAGTCCTATTTCTAAGAATGTCGAGCAAATCATCAACATCGCGTTGTGTAGATAACCGGTTGTCCATTACAATGGACACAGAAATAAATACAGATTTATGCAATACAAATAATTATTTGTAATTTATAATACATCTCAGCACAAATGCACACTTTTTCTTTGAGAAAAAAAAATCAAAATTTAACACTACCTACAAAGGCCATTACTTATTAAAAACTAAAAATAAAACATTAATTCAGAAGTGTATATTTTATAACAAATTACATCAGAAACTAACTTGAAAGGTAAACCTAATATACTTATTCAAAAAAGAAGTTTAATAGAAGTAAACAACATTAAATTTTATTATGATAATCAATAAGCATAAATAACTAATTACTTAAATTAAAAAACCCCAATTTAAACAAATTTAAAGCGTTAAATAAACCTGACTTTATCTACTACTCCATAGCCTTTGCACTATCAGAGCCCTTTGATTTCGACCGGCATCAAGCTCTGACTGAGAGGTTTCTTAATTAATTATTTCAGGAATTTGCATTGATGCATCCCTAGTAGCTTCCTCCTGTGGTAAATTTGGCACAGAAGGTCTTGCCTTATTGCTAAATTGTGCAATCCTACACAGTATTTATAATTTTAGCCACTTTACTATGATGGTAATGCTGAACACGATGGGATAATAAATATCGGCTTTCAACACTCCAATACAGAGTTCTACAACATTTCTTACTTTGCAGTGTAAATTTGTATAGTGTTCTTCTGCACTGCCAGGAGGAGCATTGGTGATAGGAGTCAGTATCCACTCTCTTAAAGGATATCCTGAATCTCCTGCAAATAAAAAACTGTTATTACCTAAAGCAATATTTAATCTTTTTTTTTACAAATTAGCGATGATTTTTACACCCACCTAAAAGCATAGTGTTTCTCCAGTTCTGTGTAATTGCTGCACATGCCTATTAATTTCTGAGATGTTCCAAATATAAGAGTCATGTGAAGCTCCACCAAATGTTGCATCAACATTTATTATATTCAGATCACTATCACATATCTGTGACAAAATAAGTAATTTATAAAAAATAAGTAATTTATAAAATTCAAAGTTTAACAGAAATAAATGAGATAAAAAAAATTTGCAACTCACTATTTGTACATTTCTTGAATGATAGTGTTTCCTATTCAAAAACCTTCATGTTCGGTTGGCCTAACTACAGCAACATGAGTACAATCTATGCACCCCAAAAATTCCAGGGAACCCAAATTTATTTGAAAACCTGAAATCAGATAATTAATATCAGAGATTTATATAATAAATTAATTACTTACAAGTGCTGTAGACCAAAAACTTACTTGTTAATTCCATTCTTTCTGATCTATTTTGTAGAAAATGGATATATTTCTTGACTATATGTGGGTGGTTTAGGGTATCTGTCACTTCTCTTATAGCATTTGACACACTAGCGGGACTTAGTCCATGTAAATAGCTCATGCCCACTGGCTTTGGATAAGACCCAGTGGCATAAAAAGAGAGGGCAGTTAAAAGCTGCAAAAAATAAATTATCAAGGGAATTGTAGCAGAAATTATTAATATTATTTTACCTTTGTTCTGCATACCTTACACTCCACGGAGATTTTGTTCCTTCTTCGCCGTCCAGGCAACAAGGAGCGAGTTCAGAACATATCTTTCTAAACAGGTATTTCGATAGCCTGCAGTGAGCTCTGAACCCGACCTCTGAAATCTGTCGAACAGAGTTTACAGCATTTTTACGAACCCTTCTTCGCAGTCTATAAACATTCGCAGCCCTTCTTTCATTGTTTTGATCTAAAATAATCCCTAAGGATTAGAGCTCGTGCCATCGTTAAGTTATATTGGCAAACTTTAAAAAGGTTATGTAGGTACTTTATTTAAAATTATTGCTGGATGCGAAAAATAAGTTGAAACAATTAAATAACACAATTTAAATACAAAACACTCCTTAAATCAATATAAAACGATGAAACCGCTTAAAAACTTACAAAAGCAACTAAAAACAATCACAACAATACTAATTGTCAAATCGCAATCGCCATTGCTCTCGCGTCACTGTCAAAAGTAGTTTCGTAAAATCAAAAACAAGCAATCGGTTGCTGTTCCGTACAGTTGTCATGCACTTAATTTTTATCAGTTGCCGCTTGGAGCACTAACGTAGCACGATCGTAAAACGAATTTACAATTTATTAGCAATAGTTGTGCAATTTCAGCAATTGCGACTATCAAAAAAGATCGGTAATAAGCCTGCGGTTTATATTTTATTGTGCGTACACGGCGACTAGTAGTTCCTTGATAATGACTATTGTGTTCAGTACTTATAAATATTACTTCCCGTTTATCTTGGCATTTGGTGACTACATTTTTTTTATTGTTGTAATTTAGTTGGATTTCCGATACGGTTTGGTCTTAGGGTACCAGTCAAATATGTGTTTTTGCCTTTTAGCTCCTCAGCCAACCCCAGCGCGGGTATAAAAATTGTCCAAACATAAAGCATGCCTTTTTTTGATATATTTTTCTATTAGAAGATTTACCACTTTTTTGGTGTGGTTTCTATCTCCTACATGTACGTCTTGGGACCCTGCGTACACATGAATTTTAAAAATTGTACCGTTGGCGTCGGCTAAAATTATATAATTTAATGCCGTATATATGGTACTTTACCTTTGTTATATTGACGTCAAAATAGTCTCCTTTTCCACAAAATAAAAGATTCGTCAATTGTCAACTCTCTCAATGGGTAATATACCGCGTTAACTGTGTCATGGAACAAATCAATCAAAGATTTTATTTTAAGGATACTTTCCGTCCTTTCATTGTCTTGTACGTTAAAAGCTCTTAATTTTTTTTAAAAAAAAACCTATCCCTAGACATAAATAGGCGTGGACTTAGGCGGAAAAAATAATGAGTGGACCAATAGTCTACCATTCTATTCAGCTTTATTGTGCCCATGAGTAATAGTATACCGAGAAAGTTTTTAATTCGGCGACACTTAGATCGGTCAACTTGCTAAAGCGAGAACGTGCAGTAGTCACTGCTGCTTTGTGTTTGTTGCCGTATTTATTTGTAGATTCCAATATTAAATTTAAAAAGAGGGAATTTAAAAACAAAAAGAAATAGTCAAAAGGAATTAGGACGTCTGCGTCACGTGGCTGCAATATACCACTTGTTTTCCCGTAAATGATATTTTTAACATATTACTGGGATTACCCGGAAACCAGCTAATCGTTTCTTCTGGAGAATCTTCCTCTGGATCTTCTTCCTCTTCCTCCTGTTCATAGGCCTGAGAATCGCCAATATTAGCTTCCTCGTTCGGATTTGCACCACTTATTCATTTAATATTTCTTCGTTATTTCTGCTCAGAATCCCATACAGTTCTTCGTCTCCATATAAATCTAGGCCTGGTATGCCATCTAACGGCTCACTTTCTTGTCGAGACATCATTCGTTCCAATTCCACGCTTACGGGAGCTATGGCGGTTGATGGCCCAGGTATGGGTGAACTTGGAAGATCCATATATGGATTCAGAGGATCTATGCCAGATGATGGTCCAGGAATTGGCAAACTTGGATGATCCATATATGGATTCAGAGGATCTATGCCAGATGATGGTCCAGGAATTGGTAAACTTGGAAGATCCATATATGGATTCAGAGAATCTATGCCAGATGATGGTTCAGGAATTGACGAACTTGTCAGATCCATATATGGATTCAGAGGATCTATGCCAGATGCTGGTCTAAAATTGGCGAACTTGTAAGATCCATATATGGATTCAAAGGATCCATGGTAAATGCTGGTTCCGGAGAACTCGAAGAAGGGTATTCCATACTCGTTAACCTGCAAAAGAAATTGCTGAATGAAACTCACATAAATGGTTTCATTTCGACGGTTAAAAGGCAAGACGTTTTAAGAGACATTATTGCAACTTTGTATGAAAAAACAGTTAAGCGTCACTGTAATTAGGAAGTTGTTGACGGCAAAACTGTTCGCGACAAACACTTAAAAATTTTGAAAGATCAAACTGTTTAAATAATAAATATATGTTTTTTTTATTCTTAATTTTGATTTTACCATTATTATTTAGATTATTATTATTATTTTTATTAGTAGAATTTTTTTTAATGAATATCCACATTCTTAAAACCTTCCTGGTATAGTTCTTTGACAGATAAACACCTTTAACTAATAAACTAAACATACATTGCAGGCATAGTTCTTTCATTAGATTTGCGTAACCAATAGCTAGTTTGAACACTAAATATTGTGTACAAAAAAAAACAATTAGATTAACAATAACATATAAAATCGATCGATACTAAAAAAATACAGGTCTTCTACGAATGAACCACAATAGTTCATTCATTAGATTTTGGTGTTTGCGATCCTATATTCGTCCCCTTAAATTATAAATAAGTGCTCACACCCGTATTCACAAACGATACTTATGTAAGTAAAGGAGCAATACTAAGCGAAGTAAGGCATTTCTTAGTGCGTTCACTTTGACAAGCCTTTCAATTCACAAACAATACTCAAACGAATCTTTACTATGCGGACGCATAGCGTTGAATATAGCGCTGTGATTGGTTTTCAATTTTATTGTTTGTTTGCTTTTTATCGTAAACTCCGTAGTGATTACATTCTCTTCGGTGAGCTTGACACTGTGCGTTGATTAATATACACCCGTATTCACAAACGACACTATGAGGTCTCACAGTGCCCGCGGACGCACGGGGTGCCAAATTCCTATTCATAAACAATACTTGACTGACAATCGGCACTATGCGTTTGTCATAATGAACACTTAGCTAAAGGAGCCTGATAGCTATATTAATCAACGCATAGTGTCGAGCTCACCAAAGAGAATGTAATCACTACGGAGTTTACGATAAAAAGCAAACAAACAATAAAATTTAAATGTCAGTCAGTAACACTAATCAACCAATCACAAAGCTATGTTCAACGCTATGCGTCCGCATAGTAAAGATTCGTTTGAGTATTGTGAATTGAAAGGCTTGTCAAAGTGAACGCACTGAGAAATGCCTTACTTCGCTATGTATTGCTCCTTTACTTACATAAGTACCGTTTGTGAATACGGGTGTTAGCTATCAGGCTCCCTTAGCTAAGTGTTCATCATGACAAACGCATAGTGCCGATTGGCACTCAAGTATTGTTTATGAATAGGAATTTGGCACCCTGTGCGTCCGCAGACACTGTGAGACCTCAGTGTCGTTTGTGAATACGGGTGTTAGTCTTGCCATAAATACTGGAACAAAGAAAAAAAAAATCTATTGCAAATATAATTTATTACTTTCACAGTGTGTTAGTTTAATACATAAATATAAAACAATTTAAAATATAAAAAGCTTATTCGAAGTGGTCTCCATTGGCTGCAATACAGTCCTTAAAACGTTTAGGCCAGTTATCAATAGAAGCACACACTCTCTCCATGTGAAAATTCTTTCCTGCCAATCGTTCGGATTGTTTTAGGGACTCCAAATTATCATGGCGTTTAGAGCAAGCCGTATTCTCTAAAACTGACCATAAAGCATAATCCAGCGGATTAAGATCGGGACTAGACGACGGCCAGTCTTCAGCTCTGATGTAGTCCGAAACGTTCGTTTCCAACTAATACTGCGTAGACCGAGCTTTATGACCCGGCGACGAGTCTTGCTGGAAGGACCATTCTTGGTTATTGAACATGGTGTTGTTAAGGGGCTTCACTACCTTCTCAACAATGGTATCTTGATACACTTGTTATTGATTATTTTTAAAAACCACGAAAATGATACCCATATTGTTTTTTTAAAAATTTGCGTCCGTCATCTTGGATCTGGAAATGGATGTTGTATTTAAAATCGGGACCCCCCGAAAACCACGAAAATGATACCCATATTGATATATTTTTTTTAAAGTTGCGTCCGCCATCTTGGATCTGGAAATGGATGTTGTATTCAGTTAGTGTTTATTTTTAGTTTCAATCCTTTATATTATTACGCACTAACAAAATAGGTAAGCTGAGTGTTTATATGCGTAGATACACTTGACGTGATGAGTGTTCAGATATTATTGAAACGTTGTGTGTAGAGAAGTTATTGACTAGCATCTGCTCAGATATTAAACTGTTCAGATATGTTTGGTCACTTTGTCTGCTACGATATATCTGATGGTGACTGTGCCACAAATATATACTTAAATACAAATTAACATCCAGACACAGAAGAAACACAAATGTTCATCAGATAAGTGTTTGTCCTGGGTGGGATTCGAACCCACGACCCCTGGCGCATAGGGCAGGGTAACTACCAAATGTTTATGGCAAATGGAGAAACATATGCTTCGCTTTCATTCGCATTTCGTATATGACCTTCTTATATTTCACAAATAGTCAAAGAGGTGTTAAAACATTTAAAGATTGTTTTAGTGCCAATTTTAATACCAATTCCAAAAGAAAGTGATTTTAGGCTTATATCTAACGGCTTTTGGGACAAATGGCAATTCCCCAATTCGCTATTGATGGGAAGCACGTGAGAATAAGAGCCTCTGAAAATAGTGGGTCGTTGTATTTTAATTATAAAGAATTTTACTCGATTGTTCTTCTGGCTATTGTAGACCATAATTACAAGTTCATTGCAGTAGACGTTGGCTCTTACGGCAAAGAAGGAGATAGTGGAATATTCCAAAAGTCTACAATGGGAAAACAAATCATAAAAAATTAATTTAATTTTCCAGAACCAGAAAATCTACCAAATTCGAACATAATATTAACACATTTTTTAGTTGGAGATGAAGCATTTAGTCTTGATACTTTTATGATGAAACCTTACGCTAGAAGAGTTGCAAAAAACGATTTAAGCAAAGAAATATTTAACTACCGCCTTTGTGGTGCTAGACGAGTATCGGAAAACGTGTTCGCTTTGCTGTCTCAGGTGTTTAGAATATTTTACACTCCTATCGGAATAGCGCCAGAAACATGCACTGACATGATCTTAGTTGCCTGTTGCATGCATAACCTATTAACCCTTAATTTGGCAGAAGTTTTCATAACTGGTTTTTGATGAAATTTATGTATATTTGTTATCTTAGGATATAATCAGACATCTAAAAAATAATGAAAAAATCTCAAGTATTCAGGTTTTCAGGAAATCAGTGTTCACCACAGTAGACATTGCGAAATAAGCCGAGAACTACCACTAGAATGTAACGTTCACTGTGGTGAACATTGTCAAATTATGTCACACAAATTAAAACGGCAGTTTATGATAAAATATTTATTTATAATGAAAACTTAAAAAACAGTTTGTGGCCTAAGGCTTTGTTTGTTACAAAACAAAGCCTTATGCCACATTTTATACAGAACACTTTACTAGGCATGTCAACAATACCCATAAGAATATGGATGGCTATGAAATCACGAAGTTCGTCTTCGCTTGCTTGTATTGATCTACCAGTTTTCTGTACGGAGTAAAGATTTGTATGGTCTGTAATATGCGTTATTATATCTGGGAAGAGAAACATATTGAAGTAGTCAAGAGAATCATTACTGGATAAATCAGCTAGGTTTTCGTAATTGTCTTCTATGATGGCTCGATGACGAAATGAAGCTGCTTTTTTCCATTTATAGGCTAGAACGAATTTCGGTGGTTTCTTTGGTATTTTAGCAACTGACACCAATTGTCGTTTGGCTCTGGTTTTCCTGGTAAAAGAGCTTATAGGAGTTGACATCGGTGGTTCAGGAGGAAGAGACGGTATGGAAGACAGCGAGGGCATGTTGTCAGAATTTGGTTCTCTTGTCGGTGTACTAGGACAGATTTCATCAAAATTGGGGTGAATGGAATTGTTTCGGTTTCGTATACATCAGGTTGATGATCGTCGTCATTATCACTACATTGAGAGTCAGTAGCTTCAGGGCTGCCTAAAATATGCATGCGATATAACGATGAGTCAATGGATAGGGGAGAAGATGAAGCAAAACTTGGAGAAAGATGAACTGGGAATTCATTATCACTATTTGTATCTGACATTTCGCTAACATCTGAAGGGGCGTGCTCTATAGGTACAAGAGGCCATGCTGTTGACAAGCAAAAAAACAAACAAATATAACAAAAACATAACTCATAAGCCCTCAAAAAACACCAGTTAGCATTTAACATTGTTCACCAGGATAAACATAAGAATTAGTAGGTACTCTAAAGCGTATTTGGGCAACGTTCATTGCGATGAACATGCAAGTTTACCGTGTTGCATAGCATGTATAATTCAGAATAATTATAGAACTCAAACCCAAAACCAAATCACAGGGGTATCTTGATACAGATAAATTATAAAAGCAGTGAAATCTTTCTATAAATAAAGTTATTTTTTTTTTATTTACCTTGCGGAGAATAGGATTCTTGCGAGCCGCCGATTTTTTTTTCTTTGTAATTTATTTTACGGCTTTGGACGTTAGCCATCAAGCCTGACAATTTTGTTCAGATAAAAGTTGAGATGGATTTTACCAAGATTACATCGGTGGGTAATCTGTGTTACCATAGTCTGCAATGTATAAACGGAGAAATTTTACTATAGCTATTCACTGATCTTCACATATGATAGCGATCGTCGTTTTATAAGTTTCCAAATGAAGAATTTATATAATTGTAAATGGCTTTATATGTATCATAGTTTCCAAGAATAGATGACAAGAGGCGGGGAATTTCTTCATTTTTATAGATCTTCATTAGGTCATCTATTAGAATCAGTCTCTGAATATTGAAAGCGGAACAGTGTAAAATCAGGTGATCAAGAGTAGCTTCCTCGGTGTTGCAGTATTGACAAACAGATGTATTTATACGTTGAATCCTTTTGTGATGCGAAGCAAACTTTCCATGCCCTAGTCTCAATCTGCATATAGTAGTGATAAATCTTCTTGATGCGGTTGTTAATTTGAAATACCAGGGTTTTGTAGGCATATTCTTTTGTATGTCTGCATACCACTTTCCCTTAAATTGCCTCGTGTACTCCCAATCACGAGACCATTCATCGTACATTCTCATTTTTATTATCGGATAGTTATCTGTTAAAGGAACTACTGGAGTAGAAGAAAATTGGTGATTATTAATGCGAGAAGCGTGAATTTTCATCAATAAGTCGACATCTTCATTCCCTGTAATTCCGGATTGCGACGGTACCCATATAAATTCTATGTACTTATCTTTATTAGCAAATAAGTATTCACGAATTCTTGTAATGTAAATGTTATTCTTATATGATATTTTAGGGCTCTCAAAAAATCCAACGGCTTATCAGCTTCTTTTTGATGCTTGGTTGTGAGATGCCGCATAAGCTTTGACGGTTTCATACTCTCACGTGATAAAACATCGCCGCAAACTACACATTGAGGTTTATTATTAATGACTGTGAACCCGTATTTCAAATAACTGTCATCGTAATGTCTATTCTTTTTCGGGTTTGATTCACCACCACCGCTATTGACACTCGTACCATATGTTGAAGGCTGCGATCTCTTGAGAAACTTATCCATTTTACAAACGCGCGGAGCGAGCGAAAAAACAAAAGAATGACGTCCGTACTTATCGTTGACTGCGCCTAACTGAGTGAGATGAGAGTTGGGCGCGCGGGGCGCTTTCTGTCGCCGCAACAACAACAATTCGGTGTGGCAACGTCGCCGTCGCAGTTTGACTCGCGCGAGTTGGCATCCAAATTAAGTCGCGCGTAGCTTTAACAACTTACCTCGTACTTACTTTCAATACTCTCGCAGCTTCTTGCAGAGTAGACCTGAATAATTGATAAATGTACCAAAATAGAAAAAAAATCATTAACATAAGTAGTCTTTTAATTAAATTTTATTAGTTCTTAGTCTTTCTATGACACAAGGGGGTCGCCAGAATTTTTCAACTTGTAAAGCGGTCGCGAAATCAGAAAGATTGAAAAACACTGATCTAACCTAATCATATCCATAAATCTTGACTGATAGAAGTATTTTAATTTGCTGATAAACATCACAAAGTTTACCATTTTAAAGAAAACCAAGAGTCAATGTCATAATACAATTGGTTTTTTACGACTTTACGTTGAATATTGTTGTTTTATTTCTTCATAGCCCGGGTCAAACAATTTCAAAAAACAACAAAACCACTTCAAGTGCTCCCAAAACATTCATGAAAATACGAAATGACCATTGAAAACACTAATAACCTAAATAGCCCACAAAATGAATGTCAATATTATATTAAACTTAACTTTTTAACAGTGTTATTGTGGGTGGCTATGGATTATGCACTTTGGGCACTTTTATGACTTCTGAGTTGCCTTTTTATACAATCCTTTTTTTTTTTATATACTACTGGATGACAAACAAGCTGACGGCCCACCTGATGGTAAGCGGTTACCGCCGCCTATAGACACCTGAAATAACAAGGAAAAGTCACTTGATATTGCAGGTGCGTTGTCATCCTGGGGCCTAAGATGAAATGCCGTCCATGCCCAGTAATTACACTGGCTACCTTTCCCTTCAATCCGAAACACAGCGAACTGTTTCACGGCTGAAATAAGAAAGGCGGTGGTACCTACCCAGACGACCCTACATACAGGTCTACCACCTAGTAAACCACCTTTTTTTATTTTGTTATTCTTTCGTATTAAAATAAAAGAGTTTTGTGTTATTTATTGGAAACCATATTATTTAGTACATTATTGTCTACAATCTGAAAAGGTGCTCATGAGCTGGCCCAAAACTTTACCATCTCCTTTATCTTTCAAGTTGAGATTACCTACTTATACTTTATTATAACGATTCTAAAATATACTAGAAGATGTACTAAATCTAAATCGGTAATCTAATCCATGAAAACTCAATAGATTTTCTACTGTGAGTAAGCGCCAGCGGGTTGTTATGGAATGAAAAGTTGAATGAAAATTCTAAATCAAAAGACAAATAAGTACCTATTTAAGAAAGAAATATTTATCATAAATGGAAATCGATCCCATTAACCAAACACAGCTACTGGTATGTATACCATAAATAAATACCAAATTAATTAATAACTTACTTGTCACACGTATTTGAGGTACATGACCGCGATGACCAGGCGAAAACACCAATTGCCTTGCATGTGGTCGAGTAGAAGTGGCGGAGGGCCCTGAACTCTCTTCCCTAATTTCCTAAAAATGCAAAAATACACATTATCATTTATTACAATATTTTATTAGTTATTTTATAATCCATAGATGGAAAGGAAAGTATATATAAATCAAAGTTAATAAATTATAATTAACTAGGAGGTTGATCTGTCTGTTGAGTCTGATCTTGGACCCTAGTTAATAATAATAACTATGACTAACAAATGGTTACAAATTTCGTCAATTTAAAACAAATAAATACCTCACTAAAATGTAGACTCGGAGTAGTGGCATCTATAACGTTAGGATCTACTTCTACTCTCTGTAACGGAGAAGTATTACTATAAAATTAGGGAAATATGGCATATGAAATCAATTAAAATTATTTATTACTACATACCGATTGTGACTGATATTGGTGTGGTGGAGGTGGTTCTGTAGCAGTATCCTGAAATTAAATAAAATCTTTAAAAAAAATTGAAAATCATGCAATATGAAAATAATTTAATTGAAATTATAATTATACATACAATTACTTGTATTTCTACAACAGGACTTGGTGGGTCCGCAGGTGGGAGGTTAGTTGAAGTGCTCTGAAATTTATAATTTTATGTCAGTATTTAGTTTATTCTATAAAGTGAATACTATAAGAAAGTTGTTTTATTACCATTTGCAGAATTTGAATATTGTGTCGATTCTGTATCAATGAGGGACAGTCTTGACTTGTTTTATTACCATTTGCAGAATTTGAATATTGTGTTGATTCTGTATCAATGAGAGACTGTCTTGACTTTGTTCCTGAAAGTAAAAAAAAACATTGAACATAATGGTTTTAAGTTTGATTTCAATATATTATGTGTAAGCAATATACACTGAATTGCTGTATTTGCAAGTGCCTGTCACCAGTAGCGAAGCCTTCACCACCCATAATTGTTAAAATGCGCTCTTCCACTACTGACAACTCAGGGCCCTCCTCTGCCCCACCACCGGTCCGACGGTTGGCTTCGACACGTGCTGCTGCTTTTTTCTTTACCGCACTCTTCTTGTCGGACCAATACTAATGTGAAATATACATTATTATTGTCAATTAATAGGCATGTTATGTAAACAAATGACAATTCAGTTTAACCAACTTACAAACCTTAATCCATTTCTTTGCAGTTTTAATAGTCCCATCACCAATACTATTCAATTGTGGTGCCAGCCTTTCCCACTCCATTTGTGCCCTTGCCTTGGCGCTAGCGTTTCTGGAGAAACCTTTTGCTATATCAGGCTTTTTCTCCAAGAAATCTACCAACATTTCCAGCTGCAATACAGATGGGTGGGAAGAGCGTTCACCTCTTATTGATCTTAAAATAAAAATCAAATACATTAAAAGAATATTGACTTAATTTTATTTATATAATTTTATTTACTTACTCCATGGTAATAGGTACTTCGGTATTTTAAATTTTGTGCACAAATCTTACTTTACTAGAGCGACTAGTAACACTGGCGTTAAGAGACGGTCGGGTCACACCACAAAAAACAAAATCACTTAAAATTCCACAGAATCTCGAGGTTCTAATCCACTTCAAATCCATTTTGTTGTTGTTTGTATTTTTTCTAGCATTGACTTGACATGACCGACCGCGGGAAAAAAGTAGTAACTTTTTAAAATGTATGCAACAACGGCATTGGATTCCTGGACTTTTGCCAAAAATTCCTGAATTTTTCCATAACTTGATGTTCTTATTCATATTTATACAAATATTTGAAAATAAGAAAATAAAATAATATATTTCCATCTTATTTCGTTTCAGTTTCTATGATTTATACAAGAAATGAAAAAAAAAACGGTTTTTCATTTACAACCGAACTTTACGTGCCATCACTAAAGACTTCATTCCAGTTTTCACATCTCATCTCACTTCACGCGACCTTGATTTTAGTTATAGAATATCAAAAGAGCTACAAGTGAGATCTGAGATGAAGTGAAAGTGAGATTCGAATCGAGTTGTGAGATGAGTTTGTTCCTTACAGAATTGCTTAGCTGATTATTCCGCGGGAGAAGCTCTGAAAGCGGCTACAAGTGCCTACTCGTGCCGGCTGAATCTGATGTTGAGCTTAGGTTACCGTTCACTGGCTCGGTGGACTGATGGTTGCACACACGTGGTAGTGTGACGCGATGACTATGTGCGCGGCTTCAGATGCGGCTGCCCTACTGATCTTCTATACTTATTTCTGAAACCTGGACTCCCCTGATGGGCCACCAAAAAGATGTTGACGGTATCGTGGGTCGGTGGCTTGTTCAAAGCGCCTCCCCACGTTGACACCCGGGCCTATTAGCTTAGTGGGTGTTGGTGGTGTACTTTCACTGATTTACTCACTGAACTGATTACTGACTAATTTACAAAGGATTACACTGAAATCTGAATTAAGTTTGAACGGATAAAATGGCGTCGCAGACGCACTTAGCACCAACGCGCCTTAAACTTCTTAAAAACCAGAAAGGGGATGGAATTTAAACAGCATTTGATGTCATTAGGAAAACAAAGGGAAATATTTACATAAAGTGAATAGATGCCAGGGGGAATAGGAGGATATATTATTATGTCCTCCAGAGGTAGAGAATCTAAGTTAAACTATTTGGAGGAGGCGGTGAAACTGTAGGGCAGATATGGATAGTGGGATAAGACTGAAAAGGAAATCATTGAAATAAAAATAATGAAGGGTAGAGTTTTAAATAGAAGTATAAACATTTTTTTAATGTACTTACTTGGATAAATTTTGTGGTAGAATCCGGGGGAAGGATTCAGTGGAAAAATCTGATGCAGGAATTTGCTTAAAAATCAGGAAGGAAATTTAGTTAGTTCAATTTTATTCAACTTGACGCGAAACCTTAGTACACTCATTCTAAATATAGTAAAATGCGTACCATAGGAAAGTGAGGAACAGGAATGAAAGTGGGAAATGTTGAATTATTGGGGTTTAAAGTAGGAGCTTGCTAAAAAAAAAGAGTTATTTTACTCCTTTTTAAATTAGTTAATTGAAATATATAAAACCCGAAATTATAAAAATAAGTATACTTACATCGGAAAGTTGAATTGTAGTATTAGGAGTGGAATGTTTTTTTTTTTTTTTTTTTTTTTTTTTTTTTTTTATACAAAGCACGACAAATGACTCAACACCACCTGATGTGAAGCGGTAAGAAGAGTCCATATGCGAAGACAGCTAGTGCAGTTCAGACACTGCTCTAGCCGCCTCCACCTTGCCGGCCCGAAAGGTGCTTTTTCACGCCTCTTTTGAAGGAACCCATGTTATACGAAGGAGGGAACACATGTGCTGGCAAAGAATTCCAAGTTCTGGAAGTTCGACAAAGAAAAGAGCTACTAAATTTCTTTGTACGTGATGTTGAGGTGGAGACAGTGAATTGATGACTCCGAAGACCGGCACGCGTGCTCCTGAGTAGGAAGGGGGAAGGTGGGATAAGGTCAAATAGCTCTTCAGAACACTCTCCGTGATATAGCCGATAGAAGGCGCTAAGCGACGCAATGTCTCGACGCAATTGCAGAGGCTCAAGGTTGTTGGTGACCTCTACATCGCCAACGATACGGACAGCACGACGCTGCAATCTGTCCAGGGCATCGAGTAGGTACTTGGCGGAGCCATCCCACAAGTGCGAGCAATATTCCACGCAAGACCGGACCTGAGTTTTATACAGCAGGCATAATTGGTCAGGCGTGAAAAATCGACGCACCTTGTTCAGGACACCGAGCTTCCGTGAGGCTGTTTTTATCACGGTTTCGATGTAGTTCCTGGAATTCAGATCGCAACATATCTCCATACCTAGCAAGTTGAGGGAGCCCTGTGCCGAAAGAGTCATGCCCTGAAGAGACGGAAGGGGAAGGAACGGCGACATTTTAGCTGTAAACGCGCACACCTGTGTTTTCTTAGCATTGAACTCAACAAGATTGTTAGATCCCCATTCAGATATGAGGTTCAACACCCTGTCGAGCTCAATGGCAAGATTCTCTCTCTCCCTCTCGGTTTCAGCGCGCCCAGCCCCTGGGCGACCGTAATATCCCCCATGCACTGTACTGTCATCTGCATAGCAATGAATGTTTCCTAACGGAATCATGTCATTGATATGAAGAAGAAAGAGTGTGGGGGATAGAACAGAGCCTTGTGGTACACCAGCATTCACTGACATGAACCGCGAAGCGCATCCATCGGCGAGGACACGGATTCTTCGCTCATGCAGGAAGCCGGCGATCCAGTTACAGAGCTGAGCGGGCAGACCGTATGCCGGGAGCTTGGAGAGAAGAGCCTTGTGCCAGACCCGATCGAACGCTTTGGCAATGTCAAGGCTAACTGCCAGTGACTCACCACGTTTGTCAATAGCTTCACCCCAGACATGCATTAAGTACGCTAGAAGATCACCCGTTGACCGGTTCGGCCGAAACCCGTACTGTCGATCATTAATTAATGAGTGATCTTCTAGGTATCGGATCAGCTGGTGGTTTAAGATCCGTTCCATGACCTTGCAAAGAACTGAGGTGACAGCTATCGGGCGGTAGTTAGCTGGGTCTGATCGGTCTCCCTTTTTGGGGACCGGTTGCACATTGGCCTCTCTCCAAGATTCCGGCACACACCCAGAAGAGAGAGAAAGACGGTATAGCCGCGTTAAGACAGGAGACAACTCCGCTGCGCAGTTTTTCAGTACTATCGCTGGAATGCCATCAGGTCCACTAGCTTTCCGGACGTCGATTGACTGAAGCTCCGCACGTACATCACATTGCCTAATACGAATATCGGGCATTGTGTGGCCACAGTGGGAGAGTGTTGGTGGCTGTAAGTTGCAGTCATCGATTCGGGAGTGAGCAGCAAAGAGTTTTACCAAGAGATCGGCTTTCTCTTGCGGCTTGTGAGCTAGCGAGCCGTCAGAACATCTCAACGGGGGCAGCGAGGGTTGACAGAAGTTGGATTGCACGGCTTTGGCCAGACGCCAGTAGCTACGGCTTCCCGTAGGATGCGTAAGAAGTTCTTGGCCAACTCGTGCAACGCGCTGGGCATCCGCTCTGATGAAGGCCCTTTTGCAGGACTTGGTGGCGTTGTTATAGGCTGCTTTCAGTGAGTCAATGTTGGGATCCCCGCAAGCTCGGCCCCTGATCCAAGCGCGGTATGCCGACTGTCTGTTTTCAACAGCTAAGGCACAATCGCGGTTGAACCAGAGGTTACGCCTACCCCTACTGATGAGATCGGAGTGAGGGATATAGTACTCCATCCCTAACATGATCTCATCAGCAACAGCAGTAGCGCTAGCGTTCGGGTCCAGCTCACTGAAACAGCGCTGCCTCCAAGGGACAGATGCGAAGTAATCCCGCATACCGTCCCAATCTGCCGACGCATAGTGCCAGATGCGGCGTTTGGCAACCATAGGTACCGGTGGCGACGCCCGTGGCACCCCAGCGGATACCAGGCAGTGATCCGATGTTCCCAAAGGAGCACGAACCTCTAGCCGATATCCATCCGGGCGAGTCGTCAGCAGAAGGTCCAACAATGAGGGCGCGTGACCGACAATGTCTGGAATCCTGGTGGGCTGGTTTACCAGTTGGGTCAGGTCATGCGTGAGAGCGAAAGCGTGGGCAGTTCTACCAGCATGGTCAGTTTTAGAGGAACTTAACCACGACTCGTGGTGAGCATTGAAGTCCCCTAAAAACACCAATTCCGCGGTTGGAAACTGCTCCTGCGCAACATCTGCCACCCGACTAAGATGTTCGAAAAGTCGAGTTGTCTCCATGTCACCGCTGTGGGATCTATACAGGCACACGTAGATACGGCAATGTGTGCCCAGGTCCACATGCACCCCAAGAATAGAGTAGGAAGGGTCCTCCAAACAGCGCAGACGGCGACAGCAAACATCCGCCCGGACAAACAAGCATACCCCGGCCTTCGCTTTGAAGGACTCTTCAAGAACGTAGCCGGGGTAATCCAAGTAGCTAGTGTCTGCCGGGCGGAGTATTTGCGTCTCCGTCAAAAACAGCATTTCGGGTCGAGCCGTCTCGAGATGTTGGTGGACGGCATTGAGGTTAGCATGGAGCCCACGGATGTTAGTGAGCCCGACCTCAAACAGCGTGGTTGTGGTGGGGGTGTGCACCGCTGAACGACCGGAAATGTTTCTTAGCGCTGCCATAGTAAATGATGAAGGAGGAGAGGCGTGAATTGGGGGAACGTCGTCGCGATATATACGGTCAAAGCGTGAGGCCTGTTTCCCCAGGTAATAGCCGACAGCAGAGAAGCGCTGACCCGCCGAACGGAAGGGCCCCCGAACCCCCCCGGGAATGGCCGCCGGGACCCCACCACCCGGTCACCAACCGGCACGACGGACCACCCCAAGATTATGCGTGGCATGATAGGGCAGCCTCACGAACTGGTTAGGTTCGCTTGGGCCCCTGTACTGTACCACGGGCGGCCAGCGGAACAGCCGTTTCTTCGGGTCTCCCTGGTCGGCGGGTCAACGCAGTCCACCTGGCTCTGGTTACACGGAAGCCGTCACTGACCGCATCCATCGCCGCAACGTCTCCCCAAGCTCTGGTTGTACGCTGACTGATCCCGGAACGCGACCACAAGTGGTCACTTGGCGGGTTTTACGCCATGCGTACGGTGGTCACTAACCAGACGGGTGTTCAGACCCTACCACCAGTCGAGCAGTTGGTAGCTCGGTAATCCCTTAGTCGCCTCTTACGACACCCACGGGAAGAAATGGGGCGGTGAATTGTATTCTTAATCCGTCACCGCACGGACAGACAGCACGGACTGTTTGTCAGTGGAAGCGGAAGTTAACTAAAAACAGAGGAGGGATAAGTTAATGATTCTTTATAATTTAGGTAATGAAAGTATATTTAGTAAAAGAAAAGAAACCAGTTTAAAAAAATAAAAAAAAGGATTTTTCTTCGTTTCAGGCGAAGATGGCGCCGTTGGAAGTTATTAATTTGTTTTTTGATTTCTGCTATGGTTGTTATGGTTTGGGACTGGCTATTTATTTCTTGTACTAAAGATTCTCAGTCAAGAGCTTTATAGTAGGAGCTACGGTAATGAATGTGTTTTGGTTCCCAAAGAGAGGGGTATTTGAGTATTGTTTTCAAAAACCCTTTTTGAGGCTATCTCGAAACGATAAAAACACGGAAAAGGCAACTTTAGTGAGTCGGAGAATAAAACCAAAAGATCAGTCGAATCGGAGAAAGACAAGAGATCAGTATTTATTTTGTCAAACTATCATGATCCTAAGAATGTTGGGAAAGTTAACCGCAGGGAGAGGGATGGTTCCAGTGTTGAAGTGTCCTGTCCAGAAGCCGTGAAACACTACAACACAAATATGAATTTTGTTGACAAATTCGATCAACTCAAAGGCAGTTATGCTGTTGGCAGTAAATCCCACAAGTGGTGGCACAGGATTTTTTTCATTTTCTTGATTGTTGTGTAGGTAGGTAGTCCATACCTTTTTGATTTATAAAGAACTGCAGTCTTCTTCACGCCCGGACCTAAGCACATTGACTCTGAAAGAATTCAGACGAATTGTATACAGAGGTTTACTGGCGCCAGCATGTGTCAGAGATAAAGAAAGGCCCGGATCAGTAAACAGCAACCGTAGTTTCGCAGCCTCTTCTCCAGGACCTGCATTTATAAAACGTCACAAGCCTACAGTCCCTCGGAAAATTCGTCTAGAATGCAGTCGCCATCAACCTGAGAGAAGCACTTCGAGAAGATTTTGCAAATGTAGCTCTAATCATCTCCAGTGCGGGTCCGGGTGTCGCAAAGGGTGTGCAAAAATACACTCTTAACTTTTTTTTTATCAAATTGGCGAAAAACATAGATGTAAAAATTATAGACGAATTTTTCAAAAAAATGATCTCATTTTTGAATTATCTCGAAAATTATAAATTGGGGTTACATCATGTATATTAAATAAATTGATGAGCATGATAGTACAAACGCGTTGAAATTATAAAAAATGGTGGTTAGTTGGCCATTGAAAAAAAAATTTTGAAAATTATACAAGTCCCGTAAAATGCCGCAATATTAGTATGGAGTTGGAACTTAGAATAATTGTTATATATTTTAATGGCGAAAAATTTTTGTGATAGTATGGAGCTAGGACTTACGTTTTAATTTTTTTCCACCTTGACAATATTTTTTATTTTTATTTAATTTCGATGAGACGTCCGTACTCTCAGCCCGCTCGCGCGTGTTTGCCCGCGCGACCGCAGTCTTTAAGTTAGTGTAAGGGTCGCGGATCGCAGCGTTATTTCATACTAAATTTCAGATATTGTATGCGCTTGTTAGATAAACATTAAGAATAATGAGAAGAGAGATAAATGAAACTTTAAAATTAAAAATAAAACAATCGTTTATTCATTACTTTACAAAATAATCATTCTTAATTCTACACTTTTTTAACTTGGGACCCAAAACAAATAGTTTAATCGTTACTTTACGTTATTAAAACACTATACCACTATACTTGTTAACAAAACAAAATACCAATTACAAACCAACATTTTAATTTGAATCGAAGATAATATTTATTTCTGTAGACAATAAATTTGGTTAGGTTGGTTTACATTTAAAGTAGGTACACACTACAAAGACAGAGAGAAGGATCTTATCATGGATACTTAACTTACGTGAGATCTGCACCAACCAAACGTATCACTGACTTAATTTAATTTTTCTTATATTATCACGCAACATGACAGTTTTTACAACAAGTAACGCCCCCTGGCGGGGTAAATCAAAAATAGACAAACATATCTTTGACGAAATAATTAACTAAATGTTGAGTAAAAGAGATACATTAGTACATAGATTTGTTCAAAAACTCTATGTTATGATTATATATTAATTGTTTTATGTAATATTGCGTAATTCGATAGAAATCCTTTAAAACATATTCAACCAATCACAGAGCCTTATGAGACTTCGGTAATATTGACTACAATTTAAACTCAAACGGATATATTAGTATACAGGATTGTTGAAAAACTTTATATTATTAATATATAATAGTTTCTTTGAGTAACATTGCTTATTTCAGTAGAAATCCTATAAAACATGTCCAACCAATCACAGAGGTTTATTGTTATACTTTGCTAAGCTGATCTCCTTTTTATTTAAAGTAATTAGGTTGTACAAATAGAGAAAACATTATACATTTTTTTATTATTCTAATATTTAATAATTAATACTATAATAGTTAACTTTCATTATGTGTTAAGATATATTTGTTTTGAAAACAAAAAAAGTAGTTCAAGCTACTTTTTAGTTTTTCTTTGGTGTAATCTCGTAAAATGCAAAGGGATTTATTATCGTACAGCCAATCGAATTAAAATATTCATGACTATATCCCAATTATCCGACACGCTCACTTTCGGTTTCGTTCTTTCTTTGATATCTTTTGTAGTAGTTTTAATATGTTTAGTTGTTTTGTTTTATTAGCTCTTAGTTTTATTCCTTTTTTATTAATTCGCTTTTATCTAGATTATTAGTAATTAGAAATAAAACCAATTTACCGGATTTAACTCGCCATAAAAAAGGAATAAAACTAAGAGCTTGTTTAATTAGATGTTACATTATTATTATTCACCCGACGTTTCGATTACTTTACAGCGATCGTGGTCACGGGAAGTATGAAGATGTAATTAGATGATGATGATGATGTGATTTGATGTGTGTTGTGATTTGATGTAGTAATTAGTTTTAGTTCATTGGGTTTTTTTTTTGTTTTTAACTTATTTTTAGTTATTTAAGTAATGAAGTAGATTTAGTTCTTTCGTTTATTTTATTTTTTGTTTTTCTTATTAGTTATTAAGTACCAAATTAGTTTTAGTTGTTTTTTTTGTTTTTATTTTAATATAATATTTAAGAAGTTTTGTTTTTCTGTTTTAAAATATTATTATTATTTTCTTTTTTTTTACTTTATTGTGGTTGCGTAATTTCAATTTATGGAATTACGCAATCGCCCTATCAAATGAGGAACGGGCTATCGCAGCTGCCCATGCGTGGCTGCTGATACCAGAAAGGCCACCTCGTTGCTTAAATCGAGCTTGCGGGGAGACTCGACTTTCAAAGGAGTCAAGGCCCAGTTATAAAATTGGGTACCGCTGCCGATGCGGTAGGCGTAATTGCCGAAATATTGTTTCTCCTTTGAAGAATACGTTTTTTGAGCGGAGTCACCTATCAATATTAGCTACCCTGCGGCTAATATTGCATTTTTTTGGCGTGACAACGTTACACTAGCCGCCAAAGTCGTTGATGTGGCAAAGAAGGCGGCCATACGAATCTTTCACTACCTGAGAGAGGTATGTGAGGTCGCGAAAGCTCACGACCGTGTGCCGCTTGATGGAGACGATGATGTTGTAGAGCTGGACGAGACCCATCTCTACACAAGAAAATATCATCGCGGACATACTGCGTAGCCAAACATGGGCCTTTGGCTGTATAAGCCGATTAACAAAGAAGGTCCATATCGAAATAATTATAAATAAGACTAGGGCAATCTCGGACCCAATCATACAAGCGAACGTGCAGTCCAATACTTATTTGATGAGTGACATGCACAGAGCGTATACTGGTGTGTATTTACGACTAGGCATGCGGGGACTTAGTTCTATACAAGAAAACTTCATCGTCTCCATCAAGCGGCAAACGGTCGTGAGCTTTCGCTACCTCACATACTTCTCTCAGGTAGTGAAAGATTTGTATGGCCGCCTTCTTTGCCACACCAACGACTTTGGCGGCTTGTGTAACTTTGTCACGCCAAAAAAATGCTATATTAGCCGCAGGGTAGCTAATATTGATAGGCAACTCCGCTCAAAAAATGTATTCTTCAAAGGAGAAACAATATTTCGGCAATTACGCCTACCGCATCGGCAGCGGTACCCAATTTTATAACTGGGCCTTGACTTCTTTGAAAGTCGAGCCTCCCCGCAAGCTCGATTTAAGGAACAAGGTGGCCTTTCTGGTATCCCGTGCGATAGCCCGTTCCTCATTTGATATGGCGATTGCGTAATTCCATAAATTGAAATTACGCAACCACAATACAGTAAAAAAAAAAGAAAATAATAATATTTTAAAACACAAAAACAAAACTTCTTAAATATTACATTAATTAAAAACAAAAAACAAAACTAATTTGGTACTTAATAACTAAAAAATTAGAAAAATATTTGGTCGCTGTACTAGGTTGTTCTTGTACATGTTGCGGCTGCTCGAGCTCTTGAATGGAAGAATGCACGGGTGCTTGTAATGTTGATGGAACAGAAGTATTAAGCGGCAAAAAGATGGTTTGTTTTGCATGCCCTGATATAAATTGTCGCACTGGTATTGAAACTGGTGACTGTATCGGCATGGTTGGAGATGGAGAAGGAGAATAATATGATTGCCGATACGACGTTTGCGTGAATGTCAGAAGTTTTGATCTCTGATTATGAATTGGTGTTTCGCATAGATAGAAAGATTTGGCTTTTTGCAAAATATTCATAATTTCTTCCTTGGCAAAATCTTTCTGATCATCATTAAGTTTACGTAACATTGGTACAATCATTTGTGAAAAGTTTATGTCTTCGTCATATTCACAAGTATTTTCTTTTGTGTTCAAAAAAGTTAACAATTTCTGTTCATAATCATTTTGACTTTGGCTTTTGGAAGCCTTCTTACAGGATTCGGGGTTCGATTACTATTCGTTAGTGGAAGGTTATCAGACAAGTCAATATCAGGTTTATCTTGTGAAGTAGATTGGATATTGCCACTAGTCTCCCTTTTTTGTAAAGATGGTACCAAAAACAACAGAAATTCAAAATGAATATAATGCAAGTTATTACTGAACCCCAAAGGTTCAGTAATAACTTGCATTATCTGAGCTTTTGTACGTAGGCGTAAATGTTCAGGCACTTTTTTTATTTCACTAACCAACGACAATAAGAAAAGTCTATCTTCATCTTCTTCGGCCTTTTTTAAATATACATTTTTATTTAAGACGTTAATCAATTCAAGTCTTATATCATCTTCTTTGTTTTTCTTTTTGTTTCGTTTTGGCGGTGGTGCTACCAATGGATCATTTACAGTTTCTGTTTCATTTCTCTCGTTTTCTTGCCTTTGCATGCTTGAATCAGTTGTATTGATAGATACTGTCCTTCAAAAACATTAAATTATTGTAAAATATGTATTGAGGCCTTTTCTTTGCCGCTGATCCGCTCCTTCATGAAATTGTCTCTAATCTAACACTTCTAAGTTCATTTTTTAAAAATAAGAGATCTTTTTCGAAATGCAATTTCTGTGATGAGTTGCACAAAATGAGTTAACAGGATTAGCTTAAGGTTATAATGTCTTGGAAACACCATCGAAGTTAAAGTTAATAAAACCGTGTTGTCGATGCGGAAATGAGACGAAAGTCATCAAATGCCTGAACTGATCTTCATAAATTAAAGCTAAATACCATACTGATCACGTTAGCTTCCAAACAACAAAAAAACGAATCAAAAACAGTCCATTCGTTTAGTTAGGAGCTACGATGCTACAGACACGTCAAACTTATAACACCCCTCTTTTTCTTCGGGAGCTAAAACAAGGTTTGGCAATACAATGCCGTTTCTTTCTGAAAGCCAAGTATCGTTAAAGTAGTACAAAATCAGATTATAAAAATATAGTATTCTAATAGTATTGTTATATTACCCACAGCCATCCATTAACAACAAAAAATTTAATAAATAAACAAATCCTAAAAAAGGAACAGTTTTGGAAGAAACAACAAATTTAAATTTACTTTTTTATATTTTGCTGTTGTAAACTGTGGTGTTCATTGCAGTTCGCAGCATTTTGACTTGATTGTCAGCACTTATTTATGGCAATTAAGTGAAGAGCGTCTTCTTTAAAAACCTTGTTTTATTTTTTGTTTAGGGCAGAATTGTATTTGAAATTTTGATTGAGGTAGAAATTTATACTGATACTGATGGTGTGTCCATGTTTATTGGTTACTAGAATTAGCATTTTTTTTTATATATATACTTCTAGACGAAAAACAAGCTGTCGGCCCACCTGATGGTAAGCAGCTATTTGTAAATGTATCTAACGCATTAAACTACACAGTACATGATTTCTACTTGAACCAAAATTTCCGAACAGAAAAAAGGCTTTTAAAGTGGCTGATTATTTACTCCAGCAAAATTTGTTTCAGTAGGGTGGGAAACCGCCACAACTTGCTGTGCCTCTGTTAAAGCTAAGACAACTTTGCTAAAGCTACGAGCAATTTGTTGCGCAATTGTATCTGCAGACGCACTTAAAGCTGCAGAAAGTGTTTTGGCAGCATTCTGCGTAGACTCTCTAAAAAGAGTGCTATTTCTCTCTAATGTTCTAATTAGGGAGTCTGTTGCACCTACTCTAGGACGGACTTGGTGTCTGCGTAGTCTTTTGCTGGTGGCAGAAAGAGCTACAGTCTCTTCAGTTAGTTGTGATGATGTAGGTGGTAGTGAAGATAGCAACAATGTGGGTTCTTGAGTAATTGATGGATCCTGAAATGGGAAATTACATATAATGTTAAAGGTAGACAAAATACATCTATATGTTTTAGAATCTCAATGTAAGCTCAGTATAACTCTTTCTCTCATTTTTTGGAAACAAGAAGTAGTAAAAATTTGACTATCTTGACAGTTCAATCAATTTACTAGAAAATACTGAATGACATAAAACACTGTATACAGTGGAGACGGTGGCAAATGGACCACCACAGCTCTGTTAAATTAGCATATTTTAGACCATTTCCAACATCTGAACTTAAAGGACAATGCCCATTCTTCTATAGAGCTTTGGCTCACTTTCGATTGTCGAGTATGGCATCCAAATTTTGACACATTTATGCTCTCATAACATACTTTCAAATTATGTTAAAAATTTAAAAATATTTTGTGGGGTTTTCTTGAAATAAAAATAATAGTTAACATTTTGTGGTTACAAAGCAATGCCTATAATAGTAGCTACAACGGTATATGTATATAATTCAAGTTATTTTTTAATATAATCTAGGTATATCTAATTGGATATGTATATTGGTAATAGTAGACATTGACACAATGCAAATTAAAGGTGCTACCTAAAATATATTAAATATTACAACAATAAATATTTAGTGTTCTATCTTTGTTTTACAAGACATTTTGTTACACTCAATTTTTTACTAGAACATATCTACCAACTTAATTCTGTATAATTTGCTAAGGAATTGCATAAGTACTTTCATATAAATATTTATTATGCAAGAGATTAGTTCTCACTAACTATTAGTAAATTTATCTAACGCATTAAACTACACTGTACATGTTTTTTATCATAATAGGTACTTCTATTTAAGTTATGGGTCATGAAAATATTATGTAACTACATGACAAACAAGCTGACGTGCACCTGTAAATGTAAAATGGTTTCATTCCAAAAATAAAAAGTAACAAAAACATAATAGGTAGGATAATAGGTAACATATAGGTATGAAATGATCAAAATGGACTTGCTGACAACAAAGAAACAAAAAGAGTGCTGTGCTATTTGATATAAATGTACCTCATGCCCATTCCATATTGGCGTGTAAAGTCTCTACAAGTAAAGACTGCTGCTTTTTATCAATTCTCTTTCTGGCGAGCGTAATATCCATTTGTAAAATTTCTCTGGCGCCTGATATTTAAAAAAAAAATATCAAACTATCAAAGGTATAAGTAAAGACTATTCGGTTCCGTTTTCATATTACTGCGTTTTGTTTGCTACAGGTTTTCTCTGCTTTCTTTACGGAGTCACGATTCAAAAGTTTATAACCAGTTTGTTTTGTAATAAATTAATGCGATGGCGGAATGGCGGATAGATGGCGTTGTGCTGTCACGTTAACTGAGGCTCCGCATAAATGACTTTTATTAAAAATTATAAGACTCATTTCCGAAGTGAAGTTTTAGTGAAGGCAAATAAAATAACTTAACACACGCGCATAAATGTTATTTTTTTTTTTTTTTTTTTTTTATACAAAGCACGACAAATGACTCAACACCACCTGATGTGAAGCGGTAAGAAGAGTCCATATGCGAAGACAGCTAGTGCAGTTCAGACACTGCTCTAGCCGCCTCCACCTTGCCGGCCCGAAAGGTGCTTTTTCACGCCTCTTTTGAAGGAACCCATGTTATACGAAGGAGGGAACACATGTGCTGGCAAAGAATTCCAAGTTCTGGAAGTTCGACAAAGAAAAGAGCTACTAAATTTCTTTGTACGTGATGTTGAGGTGGAGACAGTGAATTGATGACTCCGAAGACCGGCACGCGTGCTCCTGAGTAGGAAGGGGGAAGGTGGGATAAGGTCAAATAGCTCTTCAGAACACTCTCCGTGATATAGCCGATAGAAGGCGCTAAGCGACGCAATGTCTCGACGCAATTGCAGAGGCTCAAGGTTGTTGGTGACCTCTACATCGCCAACGATACGGACAGCACGACGCTGCAATCTGTCCAGGGCATCGAGTAGGTACTTGGCGGAGCCATCCCACAAGTGCGAGCAATATTCCACGCAAGACCGGACCTGAGTTTTATATAGCAGGCATAATTGGTCAGGCGTGAAAAATCGACGCACCTTGTTCAGGACACCGAGCTTCCGTGAGGCTGTTTTTATCACGGTTTCGATGTAGTTCCTGGAATTCAGATCGCAACATATCTCCATACCTAGCAAGTTGAGGGAGCCCTGTGCCGAAAGAGTCATGCCCTGAAGAGACGGAAGGGGAAGGAACGGCGACATTTTAGCTGTAAACGCGCACACCTGTGTTTTCTTAGCATTGAACTCAACAAGATTGTTAGATCCCCATTCAGATACGAGGTTCAACACCCTGTCGAGCTCAATGGCAAGATTCTCTCTCTCCCTCTCGGTTTCAGCGCGCCCAGCCCCTGGGCGACCGTAATATCCCCCATGCACTGTACTGTCATCTGCATAGCAATGAATGTTTCCTAACGGAATCATGTCATTGATATGAAGAAGAAAGAGTGTGGGGGATAGAACAGAGCCTTGTGGTACACCAGCATTCACTGACATGAACCGCGAAGCGCATCCATCTGCGAGGACACGGATTCTTCGCTCATGCAGGAAGCCGGCGATCCAGTTACAGAGCTGAGCGGGCAGACCGTATGCCGGGAGCTTGGAGAGAAGAGCCTTGTGCCAGACCCGATCGAACGCTTTGGCAATGTCAAGGCTAACTGCCAGTGACTCACCACGTTTGTCAATAGCTTCACCCCAGACATGCATTAAGTACGCTAGAAGATCACCAGTTGACCGGTTCGGCCGAAACCCGTACTGTCGATCATTAATTAATGAGTGATCTTCTAGGTATCGGATCAGCTGGTGGTTTAAGATCCGTTCCATGACCTTGCAAAGAACTGAGGTGACAGCTATCGGGCGGTAGTTAGCTGGGTCTGATCGGTCTCCCTTTTTGGGGACCGGTTGCACATTGGCCTCTCTCCAAGATTCCGGCACACACCCAGAAGAGAGAGAAAGACGGTATAGCCGCGTTAAGACAGGAGACAACTCCGCTGCGCAGTTTTTCAGTACTATCGCTGGAATGCCATCAGGTCCACTAGCTTTCCGGACGTCGATTGACTGAAGCTCCGCACGTACATCACATTGCCTACTACGAATATCGGGCATTGTGTGGCCACAGTGGGAGAGTGTTGGTGGCTGTAAGTTGCAGTCATCGATTCGGGAGTGAGCAGCAAAGAGTTTTACCAAGAGATCGGCTTTCTCTTGCGGCTTGTGAGCTAGCGAGCCGTCAGAACATCTCAACGGGGGCAGCGAGGGTTGACAGAAGTTGGAATCTAATAAAAATAATTTACAGTTTGTGAAATATCAACAAAAATTGAACTGTGCATTTTGAATATCATTAACACTAATGTGAGACTAATAACTGACTTAGCCCATATTATCCCAAACATATCCAGCCTTGACAGATTTCTATGAAAATTTTATCCAAGCACCTTATAATATACGTCAACATAAATTTATACTAAAATATATTTTTTACCTTTTATTTATTGCATTTTAAAACCGATCGATTAATCGATCAGTAGGAACATATCTACATGTGTGTTACTAGTAAGTATGGTAATTATTGTAAAATAAAAACTCCTTGCAATAATTTTTATTTATTTTTCTAACCAAATCAAATAATAAAACTGTTTTGAACTAATAAAGACATTGTATATATTTATGTAAACTATTTTAAATGAAAATTTACTGTGCATTTCTGATGTAACATTGTAAGTACTTTGAACATTTCATATATGTATTTTTATGGCATAATCCTCATCGGGTTGGCTTATTTTGTATGTAATGTGATGAGCTATTCCATCTAGCCTAGTAGAGTCAGAAACCCGTTTTGCAACAGCCAAGAACGACCTAGGCACCAAGAGTTTACCAAAGAAGGAGATTTTGGAAGACTCTTCCACGAGATAGTATGTTGTTACAATATACCTGGTAAATGACAACAGATCGTAAGAACGGTTGCCAGTTTTCGACGCTAGAGATATTTTATATGATTCAAAGGCATTGTTTACACTTGCATTGAGAGAAAACATAAGTAATTGCCAGTAATGGTACTGGCAATTACTTACTCTTCAGCATAATAGAAATTCGGTAACACCCCATATTTTGATCTAGGCGGTCTACGCCGCCCATTTATTTATTATAATTTATGAAACACCTGGGTTGATCAACATCCTTTTTTTGTTTCTCACAAAAACGCTTGACCTATCCTACAGGCTGTTACACTACACTGAAAATCAATTTTTTTTTTTTTTTACAAAGCACGACAAATGACTCAACACCACCTGATGTGAAGCGGTAAGAAGAGTCCATATGCGAAGACAGCTAGTGCAGTTCAGACACTGCTCTAGCTGCCTCCACCTTGCCGGCCCGAAAGGTGCTTTTTCACGCCTCTTTTGAAGGAACCCATGTTATAGGAAGGAGGGAACACATGTGCTGGCAAAGAATTCGAAGTTCTGGAAGTTCGACAAATAAAAGAGCTACTAAATTTCTTTGTACGTGATGTTGAGGTGGAGACAGTGAATTGATGACTCCGAAGACCGGCACGCGTGCTCCTGAGTAGGAATGGGGACGGTGGGATAAGGTCAAATAGCTCTTCAGAACACTCTCCGTGATATAGCCGATAGAAGGCGCTAAGCGACGCAATGTCTCGACGCAATTGCAGAGGCTCAAGGTTGTTGGTGACCTCTACATCGCCAACGATACGGACAGCACGACGCTGCAATCTGTCCAGGGCATCGAGTAGGTACTTGGCGGAGCCATCCCACAAGTGCGAACAATATTCCACGCAAGACCGGACCTGAGTTTTATACAGCAGGCATAATTGGTCAGGCGTGAAAAATCGACGCACCTTGTTCAGGACACCGAGCTTCTGAGAGGCTATTTTTATCACGGTTTCGATGTAGTTCCTGGAATTCAGATCGCAACATATCTCCAGGCCTAGCAAGTTTAGGGAGCCCTGTGCCGAAAGAGTCGTGCCCTGAAGAGACGGAAGGGGAAGGAACGGCGACATTTTGGCAGTAAACGCGCACACCTGTGTTTTCTTAGCATTGAACTCAACAAGATTGTTAGATCCCCATTCAGATACGAGGTTCAACACCCTGTCGAGCTCAATGGCAAGATTCTCTCTCTCCCTCTCGGTTTCAGCGCGCCCACCCCCTGGGCGACCGTAATATCCCCCATGCACTGTACTGTCATCTGCATAGCAATGAATGTTTCCTAACGGAGTCATGTCATTGATATGAAGAAGAAAGAGCGTGGGGGATAGAACAGAGCCTTGTGGTACACCAGCATTCACTGACATGAACCGCGAAGCGCATCCATCTGCGAGGACACGGATTCTTCGCTCATGCAGGAAGCCGGAGATCCAGTTACAGAGCGGAGCGGGCAGACCGTATGCCGGGAGCTTGGAGAGAAGAGCCCTGTGCCAGACCCGATCGAACGCTTTGGCAATGTCAAGGCTAACTGCCAGTGACTCACCACATTTGTCAATAGCTTCACCCCAGACATGCATTAAGTACGCTAGAAGATCACCCGTTGACCGTTTCGGCCGAAACCCGTACTGTCGATCATTAATTAATGAGTGATCTTCTAGGTATCGGATCAGCTGGTGGTTTAAGATCCGTTCCATGACCTTGCAAAGAACTGAGGTGACAGCTATCGGGCGGTAGTTAGCTGGGTCTGATCGGTCTCCCTTTTTGGGGACCGGTTGCACATTGGCCTCTCTCCAAGATTCCGGCACACACCCAGAAGAGAGAGAAAGACGGTATAGCCGCGTTAAGACAGGAGACAACTCCGCTGCGCAGTTTTTCAGTACTATCGCTGGAATGCCATCAGGTCCACTAGCTTTCCGGACGTCGATTGACTGAAGCTCTGCACGTACATCACATTGCCTAATACGAATATCGGGCATTGTGTGGCCACAGTGGGAGAGTGTTGGTGGCTGTAAGTTGCAGTCATCGATTCGGGAGTGAGCAGCAAAGAGTTTTACCAAGAGATCGGCTTTCTCTTGCGGCTTGTGAGCTAGCGAGCCATCAGAACATCTCAACGGGGGCAGCGAGGGTTGACAGAAGTTGGATTGCACGGCTTTGGCCAGACGCCAGTAGCTACGGCTTCCCGTAGGATGCGTAAGAAGTTCTTGGCCAACTCGTGCAACGCGCTGTGCATCCGCTCTGATGAAGGCCCTTTTGCAGGACTTGGTGGCGTTGTTATAGGCTGCTTTCAGTGAGTCAATGTTGGGATCCCCGCAAGCTCGGCCTCTGATCCAAGCGCGGTATGCCAACTGTCTGTTTTCAACAGCTAAGGCACAATCGCGGTTGAACCAGAGGTTACGCCTACCCCTACTGATGAGATCGGAGTGAGGGATATAGTACTCCATCCCTAACATGATCTCATCAGCAACAGCAGTAGCGCTAGCGTTCGGGTCCAGCTCACTGAAACAGCGCTGCCTCCAAGGGACAGATGCGAAGTAATCCCGCATACCGTCCCAATCTGCCGACGCATAGTGCCAGATGCGGCGTTTGGCAACCATAGGTACCGGTGGCGACGCCCGTGGCACCCCAGCGGATACCAGGCAGTGATCCGATGTTCCCAAAGGAGCACGAACCTCTAGCCGATATCCATCCGGGCGAGTCGTCAGCAGAAGGTCCAACAATGAGGGCGCGTGACCGACAATGTCTGGAATCCTGGTGGGCTGGTTTACCAGTTGGGTCAGGTCGTGCGTGAGAGCGAAAGCGTGGGCAGTTCTACCAGCATGGTCAGTTTTAGAGGAACTTAACCACGACTCGTGGTGAGCATTGAAGTCCCCTAAAAACACCAATTCCGCGGTTGGAAACTGCTCCTGCGCAACATCTGCCACCCGACTAAGATGTTCGAAAAGTCGAGTTGTCTCCATGTCACCGCTGTGGGATCTATAGAGGCACACGTAGATTCGGCTATGTGTGCCCAGGTCCACATGCACCGCAAGAATAGAGTGGGAAGGGTCCTCCAAACAGCGCAGACGGCGACAGCAAACATTCGCCCGGACAAACAAGCATACCCCGGCCTTCGCTTTGAAGGACTCTTCAATAGCGTAGCCGGGGTAATCCAAGTAGCTAGTGTCTGCCGGGCGAAGTATTTGAGTCTCCGTCAAAAACAGCATTTCGGGTCGAGCCGTCTCAAGATGTTGGTGGACGGCATTGAGGTTAGCATGGAGCCCACGGATGTTAGTGAGCCCGACCTCAAACAGCGTGGTTGTGGTGGGGGTGTGCACCGCTGAACGACCGAAACTGTTTTTGAGCGCTGCCATAGTTGACGATAGAAGGAGGAGAGGCGTGAATTGGGGGGACGTTGCCGCGATATATACGGTCAAAGCGTGAGGCCTGTTTCCCCAGGTAATAGCCGACAGTAGAGAAGCGCTGACCCGCCGAACGGAAGGGCCCCCGAACCCCCCCGGGAATGGCCGCCGGGACCCCACCACCCGGTCACCAACCGGCACGACGGACCACCCCAAGATTATGCGTGGCATGATAGGGCAGCCTCACGAACTGGTTAGGTTCGCTTGGGCCCCTGTACTGTACCACGGGCGGCCAGCGGAACAGCCGTTTCTTCGGGTCTCCCTGGTCGGCGGGTCAATGCAGTCCACCTGGCTCTGGTTAGACGGAAGCCGTCACTGACCGCATCCATCGCCGCAACGTCCCCCCAAGCTCTGGTTGTACGCTGACTGATCCCGGAACGCGACCACAAGTGGTCACTTGGCGGGTTTTACGCCATGCGTACGGTGGTCACTAACCAGACGGGTGTTCAGACCCTACCACCAGTCGAGCAGTTGGTAGCTCGGTAATCCCTTAGTCGCCTCTTACGATACCCACGGGAAGAAATGGGGCGGTGAATTGTATTCTTAATCCGTCACCGCACGGACAGCCCTCCGACGTCTATATACTGCAACGCGTTTGTTTCTGCGGAGGTTGTTTTGCTGACGACGTACCAGGTATAGGTTCGAGAGTTTGAATATCCAAAACACTGTCTTCTACATCAATACCAATTTCTGAAGCAACGGTGGCCCTAAGTTCAGCTTCGGCCAATAGTTGATGCCTCGACAAATTATTTATGTGGGTAGATTCTTGCAATGTGGGACCCGGGAGTAGCTGATAGTGAAACGACTGTTTCAGTTAATCGATGGTTTATTACTAAAGAACTACGCTAATTACATACTATGCCTTAATTCTATACATAACCTAATGTGAGGAGACGCGGCATACACTACACGCCCCCCCTTTTTTGAAGAAAAAAAAATATTTCATAATTGTTTTTTTTTGTAAATTTAACCAAATACAATTTTGTATTAAATTTTAACATTCAAGTTTCGCAATCTCTAACAAAATAACAAGTTTAAAAAAAAAAAAAAAATTGGACTAAAGAAATAAAATCAAAAGTTAACATTATCATTATTACCTATTAAGGTATTTGGACACTACAAGTAAAAAAAAAATTTGGACTAAAGAAATAAAATCAAAAGTAAACATTATCATTATTACCTATTAAGGTATTTAGACACTACAAGTATTAACTCTGTAATGTTATATAATCTATACCTACACTGTTGGCAACATTATTTTATTATAACAATATCAACTAAGGTACATTTTCTTCCCATTTCCATTATAACAGAAAAAAAAAACACTTTTTGAAAATATTATTATAAATTTTACAGTATAATCTCTAAATTAAAACATTTATGAATATCCTGAAACTTCTTTTCTAATCGTGTACAGCTTAGGCATATTTCCATGTTATCAATGTTATCATCACAATCATAATACAGTTTTGAGGCAACAAAAAAAAATACTTCGTGTATATTATAATATAATCCCATCAAATTAGTTATAAGTAAAAAAGTCAAGTAAAGATTTTTAATTCTTTCTAATACCTTAGTGATTCTTCACACTTTATTCACAACATCTAGGTACTCTTCAATACTAAAACTGCTTCTTGTTTATTTTATAGTAAACTATCTATCTCAGATTTTCAAAGTCTGTCAACATCATTCTTTATTTTAATCTCACACTAAAAACAATCCTACTCTTTATCTCTTTGTTTCTATTTATTCATCATTTTTCTGTAAGTAGACATCTATCGGTACACACTCATACATACAAATTATTACATTATCTCTTACTATACTAGGTTGTTCTAGGTACTTTTATTATTATATTTATACAGTCTGGCCAGACGTCTTTCTTTACTTCATTTCATTTGGTACATTTATTTATTATTTAAAGTCGACTCTTTTTATCATATTTTGGCATTATAGTGCCTTACAAGGGTCGCGCGCCCTAATTATTCTGGGGGTCATGGTTTAAGCCTCTTACTTTTTTACAATAAATGGACTCCAACTTATCTCACAGAGGAAATCTCGTTCGCACCATGATCGAATGGAAGGATCTGACCCTCCATGTACCATTCTTATTAATAGGGTTATCATGAATTAAGACTTCCTCATGGTCTCCAACAGCTTTCAGCGTGGACTCTCGGTCACATCGCATTTATTCTGAAGGATATGATCCCTATAGTACCTACCTAGTGTACCGCATACTTACTTATTATCTTATATACACTCATCATTTTCATTCCAAAACCATTTTATAATTTCTCTAAACCATAAAATGAATAATTTGATTATTTTGACTGTTGCCTTGCTTTTGGGTGATCAGTCCTATAGCAGTACAATATCTTAGTAACCAAATCATTCGCAAACATCCATTAAACTATCTCTATCATACATAACAATGCTTGCAACGTAAACCTATTCCCTACTCTTTTTCATATTAAGAGGACAGTACCTAATTGTAATCAAAAGTTACAAAAAGTTGTTTGTAATACTCTCCGCCTAATCTATCCTATACCTCGCATTATTATTTGACATTGTTACTATACTTTTATCAATTCCTACATTTTTGGTTTTTATATAATATGATTATCATCAAATCAAATGTTTTTTATATGTATTTTCTATTGATGATAAATAAGTCCTAGCGCTAATTAAAAGTATTGTGTTAATGTTATTAATGAATCAACAATAAATTAATGTTTTCCTATTCATTTCATAAAATTTTAATGTATTTTTCAACATGTTACTTTTATTTAATAATATTACTCAACATTGTTATGACTCTTCACCTAATCAGAATACTAAGAATATGCAACGTTACGATAAACAACACCTTATACTGCATGTAAGGTAATCATTTCTTACCACACTAATAAGTTACAATAATCTGACACGTGTGTTCTCGGGCATGAATTTGATACTTAGCTACACTTCCAATATGTTAGTACCTAACTTGTTACAATTGATTATAATTTAAACTTTCTTTCTTTCTCTTTCTAATAATAAACTTTCGCCTTAAAAGAAGTAATATTTTCTATTGAGTAGGTAAATTATATGAACTAGTTTCAGTTATGGTATTCCGTTTCTATCTAACAAAGTATTTACTGTTGACACTAGACAGCTATTGTCAAAACACATTTTCATCTAAATTCTTATTACTTATCAATAATTTATTTGCTACGATTTCTTGTAATGTTGTTTGTTACTTATCAAATGCTTCGCAGAAGTCTCATATGACATATACTTTGCTGAACTAAAGCAACTATTCTACCTACGACTCACTGGTATCAAATAAAATGTAAATCTAGCAGTTGTGTCGAGTGCAAAGTTCTGTATATGTATTTCAATAAAATTTATGATTGCACAATTTTAAATATTTACATGTGTAGAAAAGTATGAAAATGGGTAACTGAACTTGAACTGTATCCAAAAACAAACCACATTCACAAATTGGTATTATTAATCATTAATTAAAAGATCACCTTCGTGTAACGGAAATGTGAATCTTTTTTTTTTATCTTCTATTAATGAAGAGAAATATAAATTACAAATGTTTCGATTATATAATATAGATATTCTTAATGTTTATATATAGATATTCTTAAAAATTAAAGTATTCAACCGAAATACAAATACGTTTTGTATTTCAATTAGTTGTTACAAATATATTTTGTAATTCGTATTTCAAATACCTGACGCTTATGGCTTAGGCATTTTGTAGTTTGTATTTCAGTTTCAAACTACATTTAGCCTTATTAATGGGTACTTTCCGTAGAAAATAGCACTCGATACATAAAATGGTGACCGTTAAAGATGGTAAGCTTTAAACTTAGCAACACTGCACCTTTACGTAGGTCAAATAATTTAATCGATCGTAAGTGGTGATAATGCTGAAGACGGAGGCGAGCTACACCCTGATTCTTCAACCATAGAGGAACTGGCTATCTTATCTCCATCAGAACTGCCTGTACTGTTAACATTTTATTCTGTCGGCAGACTTAGATAATACGGTGGTAGCTAGCAAGGCGGACATAAAACAGTCCTATCACCAACTAAGCCGAGCAGAAAATTATGCCTCCACGGGAATTGAACCTCGGACTTCAAGACCTGAAGTAGGTTGTCTTAACCCCTTCCCGTGGTACTACCAGTTGTACCACCGGTAGTATCACGATTAGGAAGGGGTCTAAACCACTAGACCACATAGGCGGTTAAAAAAAAAGATAAAACGCATTTCGTCTTCTTATAAGTGGATATAAAGAGTTGTAAGAGATTTTGTCCACAGCTTGTATTATGGGATCAGGATTTGTAGAAATATTAAGTAGCAGGTTTTATTCATTTCCCACCAAATGGCTGTTTGTCTGAAAGTACAATTTAAAATCTGGCGTTCAAGGAAATTCTTCTTTATCTAATAGGCTGGGCTTGATTAGTTCTATTCTCTTTCCATAACCTAAGTATTTTGTAATTTATATAATGAACACATAAATAGTTGGGAAAAAATACAAAACTTGAACACAGTAAAAAAAAAAAATTTTTATTAATCTGTAGTTTATTGTCGTGCCAATAAAGTACCTAATGACAAAAGTATAACTTTAGTCTGTCTGACAATGCCCAATAGGGTAGTTGACAACTTCTTTTTTATTTCATAAATAAGAAGTATATACAGGGTGGGCCGCCAATACGACAATAAATTAAAACATGGGCTATATTAGTTCATAGAAATGGTTTATTTTACACGGTTGGTTAAATGGTTTATGTACACTTTATAATTAAGATAATCAGTTACCTTAAAGTAAGCTTTAAAGAAAGAAAGAAAGAAAAAATATTTTATTTAAATAGGCCACAAAGAACCACTTTTAAATCGTCAAAAAACACATTCTTATAACTATTACAAAAAATATATTAACTAACAACGTCAAGTCTCTCCGTCTGTCATGTCTAAATTTACACCGGTTCCAAAAGTTGAACTACCGAGAAGATTCCGGCAACAAACTCGTGTAGTCACTCTTTTCAAATATTAAATTACAATGTTTGTAGTTACAAAACTTTAACCTTTAGCAGTGCAATGCCGCCCAGCGAAAAAAAAATGAAAATTAGAAGAGAAGGTAAGTCAACGTACCAAGAAAGGTCCCCAATGTCAAAAATAATTTCGTTATTTTCAGGCTATCTGACAGTGCACAATCACCGTATAGGTTACAGAGGTTAATAGTCACAATACTCGTAAATAAACATATGAAACATTTGAAATTTTAATGTGTCCATGCATTCTTATCATCTAAATATTCTTGGACCTTATAGTAGCCTTTTTTCATTCAAGTTTGTTTCACATATAACTTAAGTTTGTGAAAAGGCAGTTCAGTTACATTTGGTGGGACTTTGTTATAAATGTGTATACATTTCCCCATGAATGAGCGACTTATCTTGTGAAGTCTAAAACTTGGAACAGAGTGTTTATTTTTATATCTAGTGTTCAAGTTATGAATATCACTATGTTTTGAAAAGGTATGTTTATATTTGTGAACATAAATTATGTTCTCATATATATATTGAGAAGCAACGGTCAAATTATTAATTTCTTTAAATAAATCCCTCAGTGTATCACGTGGCTTGAGTCTGTAAATAGCACGCACAGCCCTTTTTTGTAAAATAAAAATATCTTCAATGTCGGCTGCTGTGCCCCACAATAACAAGCCATATGACATAACACTGTGGAAGTAACCAAAGTAAACAAGTCTTGCTGTTTCAACATCACACAAAGACCTAATTTTTTTAACAGCATAAGCAGCTGAACTAAGTCTTAGATAGGGACGAGATATGTGGATACCATTGTAAACGAGAATCTAACTTAATTCCCAAAAATACTGTAGAGTCAACACATTCAATAGTTTCTTCATTAATTTCAACATGAGTACTAACCTGCCTTACATTTGGTAAAGTAAATTTAATACACTTAGTTTTCTTTGAATTCAACAATAAATTATTATTTTCAAACCAGGATAGCACTTTTGAAATGGCATTATTTACATCCTCAAAGTCAGTTTTAGTTCGGTCTATTTTAAAAATTTGTGAGGTGTCATCTGCAAACAATACCGTCTCACACAATTTTTTTGAAAAGTAAGGGAGGTCGTTGATATAAATTAAAAAAAGCAATGGCCCTAATATCGAACCCTGAGGCACGCCCAGGCACACCAGAAGACTCAGTTTTGTTTATAACAACTTTTTGAATTCTATTGGTCAAATAGGATTCAATAAGTTTTAATGAGTTTTTTGATACACCATAATGCTTTAATTTACCTAATAATGTTTGATGGTCAACATAGTCAAACGCCTTGGATAAGTCGCAGAAGATACCTAGAGCATCCTGCCTATTTTCCCATGATCAAATATGTGTTTTATAAGCGCAATTCCCGCGTCTGTAGTATTTTTTCCTTTAGTAAATCCGAACTGTCTATTGTGAAGCAATTCATTTCTCGTAAAATGAGAAAGTAATTGGTTAAGAATATTTTTTTCAAAAATTTTGCTAAGAGTCGGGAAAATAGAAATGGGACGGAAATTAGTGGGGTCATTGATATCTCCCGCCTTAAACAAAGGTATTATTTTACTTAATTTCATTTGATTGGGAAATACACCATCATTAATACATTTATTAAATATAAACGATAATTTACGAGAGATAACATTTATTATAGAATTTATAACACTAACAGAAAAGCCCCATAAATCCTGTCTTTTTCATATTCAAAGACTTAAAAGCTTCTATGATCGTATTAACGTTGATTTCATGGAAATTGAAAGGAATATTGCACTTATAAACATTCGACTCTATGAGAGCAAGTGCGCGCTTAGTACACGAATTCAATTCTTTTGTGATTTTAATAGGTATTTCGGAAAAAAAAGTCTCGAAGGTATTTGCAACTCCATCATCTGTTTCTATAGTTTTGCCATTGACATTAATTTTAAAACACCTATCAGTAACTTTTGTTTTACCACTTTCTTGATTTATAACTTTCCAAGTGGCTTTTATTTTATTGTCTGATGTCTTAATTTTATTACTCAAAAAGTTCGCTTTAGCAGTATTACAAACCCTTTTAAAGATTTTGGAGTACTTTCTGACATAATCAATAAAAAATGGATCAGTGGAAGTGGACTTTTGATAGTATAGTTCAAATAATTTAATTCTACTAATATAAATACCCGGAGTTGCCCAATCACTAAACTTCCTTTTAGAACTGACTGTAAAAGTTTTTTGTTTGAAAATATTTTGGAATTCTATATTTAAATTATCAAATAAATTGCTATATAACTTATTGGGATCATCGGTTTCTTTAAGACTTTCCTACAGAAATGTATAATTGTGTAATATTTTTCTGTACAGTTATAATGTTCATCTCTTTGACCTTCTCTCTGAGTGAAACCCAACATTTTAATTGGATATTCTGTAAAACTAAGTTTTTCTGGTATTTTCTTAATATATTATGAGGATCTCGTTGCAATTTAGCATGCAACATTTAATAACTAAGAAAACTGTAAGACTAAATAGAAAGAAGAGAAAAAAGCAAAATAGTATTCAATTTAATACAATTTAATTGTAGCTGCTTTAGATTAGGTGTGGTTAACTTGATCATTATTTGAAAGTTAAAAACATATTAAGAAAGAGAGAGAGAGAGAGAGAGATTTTCATTACAAAACAAAATTAATATGCATAAATCCTCAGTACTTTTCATAGATTTCAAAGCCTTCATGATAGTATTACAGTAAAATAAAAATACTAATTAAGCCCACTAACTAAACGGTTGAGCATTGCCCTCCCTTGCAATAGGTCCCGGGTATTTAGTCTGCTGTCAGAAATTGTAGTTTGAGAAAACAACTCTTCATTACCACTTTCTTCAGCAATGTTGACCAAGTCGGGTGGTGGTAAATGCGCATTTATTTCCACGTGTGTAAGACACAAAATGCAATAGTTAAGTTTCTAGCAACAATTGGGTGATAATGAAGAGTTCTATCCTTCAACAAGCACCTCCATCTTGACTTGAGCAGGCCATAACAGCGTTCCACACAATTTCTAGCTTGTATATGCCGTTTTGTATACAAGTCTTCTGGAGAACCTGGAGCCGCATGTAAAATCGGGGTCATTAACCAGGGCCTCAGTGGGTAGCCGGAGCCACCTGAAATATTGAGATTTGTTAAATCTTGTCCTTGTTAATACCACTTATATTGATGTATCCGTCATGAAAGACGACCTGATCAACAATTTTTATACAAAAGTGTCAAACAAGCATACAACATGCCTGATAATATGTGGTTACCATATCCAATAGACAGCAACATGGGCACTACTTGTGCTGCCTATCCTGTGTATCCTCTATATCAAGAGAAAGCATTATGTTGACAGCACAGAAGATAAGACAATATAAATGACAACAACGATGACAATATAAAATAATAATTGCTACTTTATTAATAAGTTTTATGTTAATATTGTTATGTCCTTACAGGGCTCATGTGTTAGAACTTAAATGTATATTAGACCTTAATTGTTGCCACATGAAATGCAATAAAGTATTCTATTCTATTCTATTTTAAGTCCCCTGTAGGCCTAGACGAGGTCACATTCTATTCGCGTTTTCTATAATAGAAAACATAAAAAATGTATGGGAATGACACTTGCGATAGAAGGTCACGTGATTCCATCACGCAAATAGAGAAGTCGTAGACACGATGCTGTCTATTGTGTTTATAATCTATTACGCGTCATTCGTCTATTTTGACAGTAGATTATTTCTTTAGATTTCGTAGACAAGATGCCATTTTTGTGGTAGAAAATAGACGCGGTTCTATTCTACTGATCGTCAACAAAGCTATTGCTAATACCCAATAGAAAAGCATACTTAACCTAAGTTTGTCGTTTGTGTTTAGTGTTTTTTAACATAAATATTGTGAAATGCATTCTCTAAGACTATTGTGGGCAGCCCATAATAAACAAACTTGGCTTAGAGTTAGGAAACGAGTTCCAAATCGGCGGCTGCTTGAAAAAATTTCCGAAATGCCCGAAATTTTATTTATAAAACACTTCCGATTAAACAAATACACATATTACGAGCTTTGTCTTGACCTAAGAAGGTTAACTCAATTAAAAGGAAGCAACGAATTACCATTAGAAATAAAAGTAAGTTTTTCAAATTTATCTTTTACCTACATTGAACATTCTCTAAAATTGTACTAGTCAGATACATAAACCTACTAACTTATTATTTTTTGTTGAAGGTACTTTGTGCCCTTAGTTTTTTTGCAACGGGTTCTTATCAAAGAATAGTTGGCGTCACTCAACACATTGTGCAAAGAACGGCGAGCCGATGTATTCGTGAAGTGGTTGACGCTTTGAGCAGTGATGCTATTTGTTTTAAGTGGATTGTGTTCCCACAAACACATGAAGAAGGTCCAAAATCAAACAAGAGTAAGTAGTTACCTATACTAATCTGTAATTTTGTAAACAGACATTCTCAAGTGACTTGTTGGTTTGTGTGGGAAACAGAATTTAATAGGGTATTTTGGTGTATTTTTTACAGATTCCAAAGAAGATTTTCTTTGCCGGGGGTAATAGGTTGTGTGGATTGTACACATGTTGCAATAGTTAAGCCAAGCGAAAATGAGCATTTGTACATTAATAGAAAAGGATATCATTCTTTAAATGTTCAAATGGTAAGATGATAAAGCTTTAAAATTTTAAAAATATTACAATTCAAAAGAATTTTATGATGTACATGTTATACCTATATATTTTTAGATATGTGATGCCAATCTACGCATAATAGCATTAAATTCAAAGTTTGGAGGAAGTGCCCATGATTCCCACATTTGGTCAGCCAGCATAATAGAGCAATATATGCGAGAGCTCCATCAACATGGGGAACATGTTTGGCTATTAGGTAAGACTTTTAGTAGGTATGGTACCTAATATCACAGTTTTTTCTTTAATAATATTTTATTTATACATATATTTCCATTTCTACAATTTTCTCTTACATAATATAATTTAACTACATTTCTTAACATCTCTACTTGATGGTTGCCTGGAAGAAATCACTTACAGTACCCATTTTTTTATTACTTAGTAATTGTTAATGTTGTTGTGCAGTAAAAAATTTATAATTTATTCAGTGAATATCATTATGTTTCAGGAGATTCGGGGTATCCTCAACGGCCGTGGTTAATGACCCCTATTCTTAATGCAGCACCTGGCTCAAGGGAAGACTTGTACACATCACACCATGTGCAGGCTAGGAACTGTATAGAACGCTGCTTTGGATTACTTAAGTCTCGTTGGATATGTCTGATAAAAGATCGAACTCTGCACTATCATCCTCTTGTAGCAAGCAAAATAGTTGTGGCATGCTCTGTCCTCCATAACATTGCACTCACTGCTGCACATTTAACACGTTAAACGCCATGGGGGTCACTGGTGACCTCATATGTTCTGTCCCAGTACGCCTTGGGGGTCACCAGTGACCTCAAGTCAGACCTGTTTTCAAGAGATTGCCCTGCGCCGTACACGCTAGTTTGTAGCTATTTGGTGTACTGAGATGACCGGCATGGCGCCCAGGTATAAAACTTTCGTCTGGGACTTAGGTGCCACAGACGGAAGTTATGAAATTAAGACAGTGTATGAAAAAAAAATGTAAAAATTTTGCGAATCCTTTTTGTTTGTGATTAATGTGATTGTCACTGAAATTATTCAGAAAATGTTTGGCATAAACCATGTGGATAATCATCATAAATATATACTAAATTTATAGCTTCTTTATGAATGATTGATAGATTGAAAAACTACCTATGTTTTCTCGGAAACTACCACTCCTACAGAAAAGTTATGTACCTATAAGAGAAAAAGCTAGTTTATGGAATAAAACAAAACAATATTATTTATATCAGTACACTTTATTAAAACATAGTTAGCAAGAAGGTAAAAAGTTCTTATTTGTATCGGTGCACTCTATTGAAACATGGCAAGCAGTAATAGTCAAAGCACTGCACACAGTAAGTGGACACTTTTTTTGTTTTATTTTTGGCCTCCTTTCTAGGCATGATCTTTACATTGTCTTTATAACACTGCGAGCAAAACCTCCTTGTATTCTTCACTGGTCCGGGCTTTTTCTTGAGTTCATGTTTCAGTCTCTTTGGTCTTTGATTTTCTTTTGCTTCAGTCTCTGTGTCGCCTGAACGAGTAAGGTACTCCACGAGTTTTTGTCTATAATCTACCATCGATATGTTTTGTCCTGTAGTTTCTGTGTACATTATCATGGCGTTGACCACAGCGGTGTTCAAAATGAGCTCTATGGCCAGCTTCTTGTACCACTTGACAGTTTTGCGCAGAGGAGACGAATACGCAGTCATTTGATCGCTCATGTCAACAGAGGCTTTAGCTTTGTTGTAAGCGAAAACCATTTTAGGTTTTTGAACCGTTTTATTTTTCACGCTAATTCTATCGATTTTATCGCCGTGCTTAGTTGAAAGCATTAGAACGTCCCTTTTGTCTTTCCATTTTAAAACTGTTATACCGTCTTCGTTCTCTTGAGCTACGACTTCTCCACGCTGCAATTTTTTTTCTGTTACGTTTTTTGGCAACCCTCGTCTGTTCTTTCTTACTGTGCCTAAGAAATGAGTCTCTTTTTTCAATAATGCCTTTGCCAGTTCCAAACTGGTATACCAGTTGTCTGTAGCGATCGTATGGCCTTTATTTAAGTATGCCTCGCATAGTGACAAAACCACTTTTGCTGCCGTATTGTTCTCTGTATCGAAGTTTTTGCCGCTGTACAGTTGTAATCTGAGAGTGTAGCCAGGATTCGTGCAGGCTTTAAAAAGCTTCATGCCATATTTATGAGCCTTTGCCTTATTATACTGGCGAAAAATAATGCGCCCTCTAAACGGGACCATGGTTTCGTCCACACATATCTCTTCCTTGGGTGAATAATACTCTGCAAAGTTTTTATTCAACATGTTGATGAGGTATCTTATTTTACCAATTCGGTCATTTGGATTTATGTTGTCATTATCGGCGAAATGAAGATATTGCAAAAGCAACTCAAATCTGTTTCTATTCATGATAGTTCGTGGAAATGGTTGGCTCATAATGCCAGTTGTGATCCAGTAGTGACTGAGTTTAGGGAGTTTTACCAACCCCATAAACAAGATCAGACCGAAAAACCGTTTCATCTCATCTTTATCAGTAGGTTGCCATTTGTGTGAACGTGAAGATGGCTTGAAATCAAGTTCTGTCAAACTTTGTGTCGCAAATAAATTTGTTTCGTCAGCTATTATTTCGAACATCTCATCGGGGATTAACAAAGAGTAAAAATCCTCTGGACCACATTTTCTCATAGCGTCAGCGTATGGAAATTTCATACCTGTTGGCTCTGTAAATGGTATGACGCGAGCTGTTCGTCCAGTTGAATCAGTCCACTTCTTTGCATAAGTATTAGTTGACCCGCCAGGTAGATTGTTTAGAACGAAATTGTCCACTGAGTCAGTTTCTGAATCTGAATTAATAATTAATCGCTTCCGTTTACTTGGGATTTGCATTTTTTCATATTCACCGTCGCTTTCGAATGGTTCGGGAATTGGGTTGGATTCCAGGAGAGAAATTTGTTGCAAGTCTTCTTGAGTCAGCTCTAAATCAACGAAACTCACTTCAAACTCCATACAATCCATGTCAGGTTCACTTTCTAAACACTGTTTATGATTTACCTTCATATTTAATAAATAAAATATCACAATACAACAATATTTAACGCAGCCGAAACAAAACACAGCGCTCTGATTGACTGCCGCTGACAGACTGAGGCGCGGGGGTGACCGGCATAGTGGGCGACGCGGCGCTGCCGTAACGGTTTTTTAATTTTCCGTCACAGGGCGCCATGGGGGTCATGGGTGACCTCAGTCAGTTTTTTTAAAATAACTCAAAAACTACATTTCAGATATTAAAATAAAATTATTTGTACACGTATCCGGTTATAAGAAACAAATTTACAGCAAAAAGTTTTTTTACAAAAATCACCAATTCCACCTTGGCGTTTAACGTGTCTATGCCCCTCGAGCCTGTTGTAGATGATAGGGATGATGATGCAGGTCAGCCTCTTGCAGAGATTTCTGACACTGACGGACAGAGTGAGTTAATTCAAGGTAGAGCTATGTTAAATTCATTATTAAGTAGATTGTAATAAGAAAGCATTTTAATCAATCAATCAAATCATTTATTTGTGGTTCACATGTCAATTAGATCTTAAATAATAAAATTCATAGGTACAAAATGTAATAGGCGTACAAATGTCATTAAAATATCTAATAAGTTTTGTCAATTTAGATTAAGTAATAAAATTTACGTAAACAGTTAATTACCTACACAAATAAATAGTCTAACATTACCAAATATAATATGTCAAATATTTAAGTAATGAGTTTAAGTTTTTATTGTCAAAAAATTCTGCAACACTATATTAGCATTTGTCAACTAGTAATTTAAATAATTTCTTTTTAAACATATTTATGTTTTCCTGTTTGATTGTATTTATTGTAATTGATTGTAAGTTTAAGGTAGGTTTGTTTTCTTTTAAGCTGAGATTGTTTGATACACATCTGTTTATTTCTCAATGTAATCAGTATAACACCTAGTGAAATTAGAAAATCATTTTCAAATCAAAAGTTTTATTACATATCACATTATATATTGTTGTTATTGCATATTGGAAAGATTTAAAATTTAATATAAGTAATAGAATAATCATGTGCTCCATAATTGTAACTTTTACAATATTTAGACACTTATTTTTATTTTTAATTAAAAGATTAACATTTCAGTATTAGATTCAATACCACTCATTTCATAGTGAGTAACAAAATACTATATAGTAAAGTAGTATGTACCTACCTACAAAAAAGAGTAATATACTTATTAAAATTAACTTATAAAATAAAATTATTTTTTTGCCTAGTTCCACCAAACTTACATCAATTTAAACAAATTCAAACATTAAAAGGTCATAAATTTCTTAAATAATTTGCCCACAACATCCATTTTCACTCCATACTTTATCAATCAATCTATTGAACAAGTCACCTAAGTGGTTTTTGGAATGTTTGTAAAAACAACCCACTTGTTGATTTATTTTTAGTTATGCATTCAAACGTTGCCTGAATATTATCACATCACCATTGCATATATTACATATGGTTAATATGTAATACATCTATGCCATATATTTTAGATAAAATTAAATATAGTTAAACCTAAGAAAATAGTCCTACTTCCTAGCCTATAATAATATAATTTCATCATCATTTCATCGGCATTTCATCTTAGGCCCCAGGATGACAACGCACCTGCAATATCAAGTGATTTTTCCTTGTTATTGCAGGTGTCTATGGGCGGCGGTTACCGCTTTCCATCAGGTGGGCCGTCAGCTTGTTTGTCATTCAGTTGTATAAAAAAAAAAAAATATAAACGCGAAAGTTTGTATGGAATTGGATAGATGTATGTGTGTTTGTTACTTTTTCACGCAAAAAGTACTGAATGGATTTGAATGAAATAAAAATGTTAGGTTAGGTTACGTAGTATACAAATAAATATGCTAGGTGATAAGATACAACTATTAACCGTTCAGTTGAGCTATAGAAAAATTATTTTAATGAAGAAAGGACAAGTTTCTTTGACAATTAAAGAAATCTGTCCTTTATTTGTGACATCAGCTCAATTAAATTTCCGACTGCGTCAACTAAACGGTTTAATGTTGCATCTCGTTGGGCCTCTAGTTCTAGCCGCCGTAAATCAATTTCATGCTGTCGGCGCTCTCTTGCGGCTTCCATTTCGAGCCGACGCCTTTCAACAGCAGAAAATTCATCCACGGCTCGCTCGAATGGGGTGCGCGTTCTTCTAGTGCGCCTTGGTATTGGTGATGTCGCTGTGGCACCTTGCAACGCATCTCGTCTATTCCCTGGTTGAGAACGTTGGCCTGTAAGGAACAACATTTTAATATAAGTTATTTTGTAGAATGAAAAAAAAAACAATATGATTAGCATTTAAAGTTTGTTTGTGTTTCCATAATATAATTGTTACTTTCAATTTAATTTGATTACCTTGTTGTTCTGTCAAAGATGTTGAAGCTGGTGTCACTGGTGGTGGTGGTGGTGGCTCTTGGGTGGTAATTGTGATGGGACTTGGTACTGAGGCGTCATAAGGTGCTTCTAAAACCATCGGGGTATCTACAAAAAAATATATTTTATTTATTTTATTGTCAAACAATCAAGCTGGCCACCTGATGGTAAGTGGCTAGAGTCACCGATGGTACATTTGATCCTTGTAGGATTTATAGATCTGTAACCCTTATAAGGAACATGTGTGCATTGCTTGGGAAATAAGATGTACACAGTTATTTCACTGCCTGTCTTACCCTTCATACCGGAACACAGTAATGCAAGCACTGCTGCTGTGTGGCTGAAATAGGTAACAAACACATAAAACACTCATATTTTAGTAAAGAAACTAGGTATATCTACCTGTAACAAATTGTGAGGTATTTGGCAAGCTTGAAACATCTAAAATGGCCCTTGAAGAAGACGGTTGTAGATTTTCGGTATTTGATTCCTGTAAGAAAGAGTATCGTTTAAGGTAAAAGTTATCATATAGGTAATACTAATACATACAAAAATAACTATTATAAATAATAAGCTTTACCCACTTGAAACCCAATCTCCCTGACTTCTCCAAGGCCCGTCACTGCTGTTTGACCACCCATTATCGTAAGGACTCTTTCCTCTAAATCTGTGAGGGATAGTCTGCTTCCAGGCCCACCACCAGTACCTCTTAAATCCCTATGGATGGTCAAAGCTTTTTTTTTTGTTTTGGCCTTCCAGTCTATCCACACCTTAAAACGTTTCATAAAATGCAGTGAAAATCCAAAATAGGAAAGAAAATACATTATTAAATATATTAACTAAAGTGACTAATATGTATGAGAAATATGAAAACTAGAGTAGTAAGTGCGTATATGTAGTAATGGAACTTTACTTACTTTTCTCCACTTATCAGCTGTCTTATTTACACCAACACCAATTTAATTCAATAATGTGGTCAACTGATCCCACATTTGGTCGGAACGGATACGACCTTGAGCCCCCGACTGAGGCTTTGTTAGGTCTCCATGCCTAAAAAGTATTTCATTAATTAGTACCTAGGAAATTATTTTTTCTCAGAAACGAATTTAACTTCAGTATCAAATGGAATGTATACCTTTCCATAAATTCTATCATAGCGGCAAACTGCTGTGGAGTAGATCTTTGTCTCGATTCCATCCTAAAATAAATTATTTTGCTCTAAGTTACAAAAATTTGTACACGAAAAATATCACTTAGATTTCACAATGTTCACGCACACTTTTTAAATGATGCGCACTTATAAATATTTACTTAATAAGTATTTGAACTAATTGCTTGCACTTACTTTATAAAGTTTCTTTTCCACTAAAATATTTTTTGTTTGTAAGTACTCGATCGCCGTACAAACTCACTCCCGCTCAAAACTCAAATAAAATCATAACAATAGTGAAGTCGTCAAGTATTTGACGTTTAAAGTGGTTTGAAGTTTTTCCGAATGGTTTTTTACTCATAATCTCCCATCGTAGAGAAAGCAAAGGGAACTAAAGCCAAACATCATAGACTATTTTTGATTTCTTTCTACTGTCACGATAGAAACAACGATTTTGACAGTAGAAACATCTTGTCTACCTTTTTTCGATAGAAAACGCTAAAGCGATTATAATGATAGAAATAGAATGGAAACGATGTACGTGATTTTTGTCTAGGCCTGCTGCTCCCAACATACACTTTCTCTAATGCTCTCTGGCGACCTTACCACAACATTTAAAGCAGTATAATGCTGCTGCAATCTTCTGGTAGGTGGGATGTGCTACCACACTAGTCATATTTTTGCTCTAAATTTGAGTTAAAAATACCGCTTTGCCCTAGCTCTCTTAAAATATACATGTGGTGCATGACATTTGTATGAAATAATATAACATGGTCTGCATTATTTCATAGAAATGTCATGAATTATCAAATGAATAAGATGTTTTTGAAAGCGGCAAATCATTTCTATGAACTAATATAACCCACATTTTAATTTATTGTCGTACTGACGGCACCACTCTGTATAAATACATAAAATAAATCTAATCTAGATATCTCCCATAGTTGCTATTTAGAGCAGTCTCTTTAGGTGCCTAATCTCTTAACCCGTCAAGCATCGGATTCCAGACAAAATAGAATTGTCAATTATCATAGATATCCAGGGGTAAAACACCGCTGGACAGATTAACCAGTACAGTTAAACATAAATTTAATTTATACCTAACAACCAAACTTGTTCACCACTTTGATGAAGCTCCCGCGTATATGGCTCTTTATGGCTTGATGACCATATATATGAATCATGTGTAGCACCACTAAACTTTTTTGTGATGCGGAGATTACTATCAGAAATCTGAAAAATAAGAAATACCTATAAGTAATGTACCTAATTTTTAAAATAGATATGAGTTCTACACACTCAATCAAAAATATTATTAATAATTAAGTTATGGTTAATATACACACCATTTGAACATTTATAGAGTGATACCCCTTTCTGTTAAAAAACAATTGTTCTTCAAAATCCGGTTTAATAAGAGCAATGTGGGTGCAATCTATGCATCCAATTACACCAGGTAAACCAAATTTTCTTTGGAACCTGCAAAGTTATTCATATTATTAGTATGTCTATAAAAGCTAACAGTAAAATATATTGTTAGTAAAACTAATGATAGGTCCCATCTAAAACATTATGCTAAGCAAGAAATGATTGTGTATCAGTTTGAACTCTCTCTTGTTTGATGAGTGTTCTGTCCTCTCTTCTTTGTGGAAATTTTATCCATTTGTTTAAAATTATGGTAGAATTAAGGGCAGCTACAACCTCTCTAATGCATCTACTGGCAGGTCGTTGGGGAAGGTGCTGTGTTATTCCCATTATTCTTTAATATGATCCAGTGGCAAAAAAACTTAATGCGCACAGCACCTGAAAACAGGTAGGGATCCAACTTAATTAAAATTGGAAATAAGTTTCCATTTTAAAACAATTAGGCAAGTCATACATAGGTCATAATATTAATATTTATAACTGTATATGTATAATGTTTTTTGTTTTGCCTTTTTACTTTTGGATATGACCGTGAATATTTTACAAGGACAAGAATAGCAAAATAATGTTGAATTGAATTTTTGACGTACCTTAATTTCCACAGGTATTTCGTTTGTGCCTCTTAATGAAGTGTATGTTTTTAATGTATTGCAAAGTGCTCGAAACGTTGTTTTATTGAATCTAAATCTTTCTCTAAATAATATATCAGGCATATTGTCAACGTTTTCCATCAGTTTTCTGTTGCGAATATTTTTTTGGCGCCTTTCATAATGCTCTTCGTTACGAGCAGACCACAGCAAATTCAGAGAATGCATTTCAATAAATATAACCCTAAAGTCCAACTATTACAATCTCTGTAGGACAATGATATAAATGGAAGATTCTGCAACCACTTTGTAACACCTTTTTTTTGTTAGTGCATAGTGCACTCATTTCAGTTTTATAAATGGTATTAATTTAGTCCATTATTCTTATATTTTTGCATTGGCAGCCCAGTCGGGATTTGTCAAACTCAATTTTTGACAAACTTCAATGTCATAGTGAAGGGTACGTTCTAAAGACATACATTTTTATTCGTTTCGAAAGTAAATCTTTTCATTGTTGTCCTAAACATTCATTTATTTCCAATAAACAATAATTAATCAACTAAATTCGTAGGAAATCTATTTATTTGACATTGTTTCTAAAGTTATTTTTACCATATAAAGGATATTTCAAAATTATTTTGTTGATTTCACATTTTGCCAGAGAGTATTAAGACTGCCTTCTGAACGTTGCGTCATTTGTGCTGCGTAATCATCGATGTTCTGAATTTGCTCTTCCTTTTGCCGATTAACCATGATCGAAGTCAAGTAAATTTTATACTTTACAACTGTGAGTATTTCTTTGGGATAAAGTAGCATTTAACTACACATTTCGATGCTGATAGTGTCCATTATTAATTTCAGTTTCCGACCTGCTTTTAAGCAGATGAATTTTTATGGGATGGAAACCGGCTGCCGGCCGGTAACACATACCTAGAACAGAAGTTGTAAGTTGTATTGTTTAATTTTAACATTAAGGTAACGTGTATTCCGAAGGCGTCTAACCAACGGGTCCGTTTGTTTCAGTTTTCAATAACAATATCTAGAATACTTAAAATCTCGACGTGGCGTCGACCTCGTGCTTGATGATGACCACATGTCGTGGCATTAGTCATTCAAAGATAAACGGGAGCCCACTCCGATAAAGTGGTAAGCTACTAATTTTTATATTTAACGTTAGGATCATTCCATAAGTATTTCATAAATACAAATACTAACTGGTACATTTTGTTCCAGGGTTTTTTTTCTTCTCTTTTTGTTTCTAGTTCTCCTTATTATCTCTCACACAAATTACCCGGTTATCAAAAATACCTTTGAGCCCTACCATCGTTGTGGATGGGGACAAACCTGCTTTCCTGAGCGTCATGTGACCGCAGTGACAACATTGGTCCGCGCTAATCATCGTCGCCCAGTTGACCTTACTTCGTAGGAGCCCGGAGGCCATCGTTCTACAGATGTTAGACATATGGTGCTAGTCCCCGTGTTCCTCGAGTCTTAATGTTACCTTCCCAACATAACTGATTTGGTATGGTATCCCATTTTTTTTGTAACCTAAGTAGTAAATTTGAATAGTTGTGAGTTGCTACCACTACAACTTCACAGGACATAAAATTGATAATCCTCGCTCAACCTCAGCCGTGCCATATTTTGGAAGAATAATTTAAAATAAGATAAATGTGTAACCAAAACTAGGGTATATTTGCCCGCTCTTGGTTTTAACCAATAAGCCTTTATTTTAAGAAAATAAACATATATATATTTTTAAACTTTGTTATTACTATCAGGCAAAACTTGATTTGAGTTGGAGGAAGGTGAACCTTGGACCTGCTGACAACAAGGCGCCCACTTTTATAAATTTAGTTGCCGGTGGGAATCCGTCCACCTTGCTCCATCCTCTGGGCCCCGACACCTACGCCTCTGCCACCTCATGTTCTCCCTCTAGCTAGCCAAACTGACGTGGTAACCTGCACTTGCGGCGTGACCCCACAGGTGCCACAATTTAAGGTTACAAAGTGGCGCCCAACGTGGGGCCCAGTAAAGATTTTTGCTTGATCTATTAAATTTGCTTATAAACCAGTATAAATATATTTAATACCTTTTTTATATATGGCATTGAGCTGAAAGTTGAGGAGTAGGGTTATAAAATATTGTACTTATAATATAAAAATTTATATGATACTAGTATTTTAAAACTAGGTCATCTCATTTTGTTACTTTACTATTGTAAACACATTATTCAACTGCATATTATTGTGTTAATACTGTGTTTACACATATTAAATCTTAAGTGTACTTTCAGTGATTTAGAAAATAACAGAAAAAAATTATAAGAAAAGAAAATACTTAACAGTTGTTCTTTAGCAGTGGCAGTTTTCACGAATACTTGCTTACACAGCATTTGTTAGAATTGTTACTGATACTGAACATACTCTTTATGGTTACTTGTGACATATTTGTATCAACACACAATGCAAGTGTGTAGTGAATCTTAGTGTGTAGTGAATATAAGTGAGTAGTAAATATTCTGTGTGGTGAAATGTTTTAATCTAACTTATTACATTAAAGCATTTTACCTCATTCTTGAACAGTTTTTGTTTTGGTATATATAAACTAAACATTGCTGAAATTAAAAAAAAATATTATAACAATTTACTTTTGAACCTGTTTACTGTGAAACTGTAAGACATGGCTGACGTTGGTTGCAATATTAAGTTTCTCCTTAAAGATGAGTTATCTCATGAATTAAATATTAGAAATATACCTATCCAAGATGGTTGTAAGTGTGAGGAATTAAGAAGAATTTTACGTTCAACTTGTAGATTAGCTCGGCGTGGTAGTTACGTTTTACCTAAAATATTTCCTGAGGTGGACATTAAACTTGAGTTACCATTGTTATCATCTAAGGTAAGTGAGATAGCTGAAGAGGTTGACAGTGGGGAAATATCTGACTCTGCTCGAACACGTCTGACTAATCGAATAAATTATTTCCTATGTCGTTTGTCTAGAATATCTACCTTGACACCTGACCTTGAGCGTTTAAAGTCTACTCTTGTGCAATGTAGTAACCAGTTGGAAATGGAATCTGAAATGTCATCTGATTCTGAATGTGACAGTGTCAAGCCGTCTCGGGTTCGAACAATTGTTTATAAAAATGAAATTAAATATAATCTTAACAGTTTAAATTTAAAATTTACTGGTGATTCTTGTGTTCGTGTTTTCATCACTCGTTTAGAGGAATTGCGGTCAGCGCGTAATATACCTCTCAAAGTAATTTTTGATGGTTTTGTAGATTTACTTGACGGACCAGCTTTGTCTTGGTACCGTACACAGAAAAATAGATTTAAAACTTTTGCTGATTTAATTTCTGCGTTAAGATCTGATTTTGACTTACCTGATTTTGACTTTCGTTTGCTTCAAGAGGTACGAGCTCGCACTCAGGCCAAGGAGGAAACAATTGTTGTTTATATATCGATCATGATAGGGATGATGTCACATTTTTCAACTCCTTTATCAGAGAGAGAGCAATTAGATATTTTGCTACGTAATATTCGGCCCGATTATAGTCGTGAGCTGGTTTTTGCTGACGTAACATCCATTGAACAACTTAAAAGTTTGGGTAAGAAACTAGAGTTAGCCAAAATAAAAACCCAAAATTTTTCAGAACCTGTCATATCAAAAAACTCTGTACTATCTGATGCTAAAATTAAACCAAAGTCAAATCCTGGCAACAGTTACAATTTTTTATCATCTATTTCAAAAAGACCTGAAGTTGGTTCGAAGGTTTCTAAAGTGATGTGTTTCCGTTGTGGTAAAGATAATCACCTCACTCGTTTTTGCCGTACTAGTCGTGAATTGGTTTGTTATAAGTGTGGTAAAAAGGATGTTAAAACCACGGACTGTCCAAATTGTTCTCATCCAAAAAACTAGATAGGCTAGTCTCTCTGAGTTCTAATTCTACTTACAGAGAGACACACTTTGTTCCGCCTTCTACGGATTACAGACCTTATTTAACAGTAAAGGTTTTCGACATTAAGGTATCCGGACTTTTAGACTGTGGTGCTTCCTGTTCCATATTAGGAAAGGATGCTTATAAACTTTTTCTAAATTTAAACATTTCTGCATATGCTTTTGTTAAGCCTCGTATCCTTAGAGTTGCTAATGGCGAAGAGGTGTATTGCAATTATTACATGAATGTTCCTATTAGATACAATAATAAAGTCAAAGTCATTTGTTTTCATGTACAACCAGATATCAAATTACCGATTCATTTTGGAATAAATTTCTGGAAAGCTTTCAATTTGGCACCTGATATTTTGGCTTGTTTGCCTAAAAGAAATTTTGATAGCTCTGAATTTGAATTGGACAATGTGGATGGTTCTGGTTTGTGTGATTTTGTTTCTCTCTCCGAATTTCAAAAGCTAGAAATAGATAAAATTAAGCAACTTTTTAATGATATAGATACTGACAAGGTTGGTTTGGGTCGTACTCATCTCATTGAACATAATATAGATACTGGAGATGCTCGGCCAATTAAACAAAAGTATTATAGACTCAGTCCTGAAAAATTGAAGTCACTTAATGTAGAAGTTGATAAAATGTTGAAAAATAATGTGGTTGAACTTTCTCACTCACCATGGAATTCTCCTGTTACTATGGTTCCAAAGGCTAATGGAGATGTGAGACTTTGTTTGGATAGCAGAAAACTCAATTCTGTCTCTAAATCTGATGCTTATCCTCTACCTTATATAAATTATATTCTTGACAACCTTAGAGATGCAAAATATCTAACTTCTTTAGATCTGAGTGCCGCCTATCATCAAATTCCTTTGAGTGCAACCTCGAAAGAAAAGACTGCATTCACTGTTCCGGGTAGAGGCCTCTTTCAATACAATGTCATGTGCTTTGGACTTGTTGGCGCTTCGGCTACCATGCAAAGATTGATGGATAGTCTCTTCGCAGCCCAGTTTGACAACCAAGTATTTTGTTATATCGACGATATTGTTATATGCACTAGCTCTTTTGAAAAACATGTTGAAATTCTAAAAAAGGTTCACAATATACTTAAATTGGCTAATCTCACTATTAATATGAAAAAATCCCTATTTTGTAGATCTGAACTGAAATATCTAGGTTACGTCGTCGATCATTACGGTCTCCGTACTGATCCTTCTAAGGTGGAAGTAATTATGAATTTTCCACCTCCTAAAGACGCTAAAGAAGTTAAAAGATTTCTCGGTATGGCTGGTTGGTATCGACGGTTTATTAAGGATTTCTCACGAGTGGCCAGACCTTTGACTCGTCTCACGAGTAGGAAAATATCTTTTTCTTGGACTTCTGAAGCAGAAGAATCATTTAACTTACTAAAATCTGCTCTCGTTTCAGCACCCATATTAAGGTGTCCTGACTTTAAGCAGCCTTTTTATATACATACTGATGCTTCGTCTTTTGCTGTTGGTGGCGTTCTTACACAGAGGGTTGATGATGTTGACCATCCTATCGCTTTTTGTAGTCGCACGTTATCTGCTGCCGAATGTAATTATACTGCTACTGAGCGTGAATTGCTTGCAGTCATATATGCTTTGGAGCAGTATCGTTCTTACGTGGAAGGAAGGACGTGCTTTATTGTGACTGATCATGCTTCTCTTCAATGGTTTTATAAACTTAAAAACCCTACAGATAGATTAAATAGGTGGGCTTGTCGCCTTAGTCAATTTAGTTTTGAAATTATACATCGAAAGGGAAAGGAGCATGTAATCCCTGATACCTTGTCCCGCATTAAGATCAACTCTATTGAAATTGATCCGCATACTGTAGTTGATGCTTGGTATATTAAACTTTTTGATAGCTGTTCTAAGCATCCCAACCGATTCCCTAATTTTAACATAATAAACGGTAAACTTTATAGACTATCTAAGAATAAATATAACTTGACTTCACAACATGATTGGAAAACTGTGGTTCCTTTTGAAAAACGTCATGAAATTATTAAAAAATATCATGATGATCCCACTTCTGGACATTTTGGTGTGGCCAAAACACATAAGCGTATTAGCTCCATTTATTTTTGGCCCTCCTTATTTGAGGATATAAAAGGCTATGTCAAATCCTGTGAGGTATGCAATGCCTACAAACCGGTAAATACTGCTCGTCCTGGTTTAATGGGTAACCCTAGACAAGTAACTAGACCATGGGAGGCCATATCTTGTGATATTTTGGGCCCTTTTCCTCCATCTTACGCTAGGAATCAGTATTTGTTTGTTGTATCCGATTATTTTAGCAAATATGTATTATTGTTCCCCTTGCGAAACGCTACCGCTAAAGCCATTGTTAAGTGTTTATCGAAGCACGTATTCCTTATACACGGGGTGTGTCGTATTTTATACACTGACAATGGACCACAGTTTGTTTCGAAGGAATTTAGGGATCTTCTTTCTTCGTATGGAGTTCCTCATATATTTTACAACCCGCGTTATCATCCTCAATGTAATCAGACTGAAAGAGTCAACCGTGACCTGGTGAGAGCTATTGCCTCGTATGTGCGTTTCGATCATCGAAAATGGGATCAAAACATTGCCGAGATCCAATGTGCTCTTAACACCTCTGTTCACGAAGGAACTAAATTTTCAGCATATTACCTAAATCATGGAAGAGAGATGATAATCGATGGTGCTACTTATAACTCGGATAAACCTTTGAATGAAGCTAAGATCGATATAAACCTCGAACCTTTTGCTTCGAACTTACCTAAACTTGTTAAAGTTTTTAAAGACGTTGAGTGCCATTTGCATAAAGCATATCAGCGTCAAGCTAAATATTATAATCTCAGAAAACGTCCTTTAGTATTAAATGAAGGCCAAATAATATATAAAAGGTGTTTTCCTTTGTCTAGTGCACCTAAATTTTTTTCTGCTAAACTAGCCCCTAAATTTGAGAAATGTGTTGTGGATAGGAGGCTGGGTAATTTGGTTTATGCTCTTAAGTCAATGGATGGTAAACCATTAGGTTCTTTTCATATTAAGGATCTTGTAGTTAGGGGTCAGCATGAGTCTGAGTCTAACTGATTTTTTTTGTTGAATGCCGTCTTTGTATACTTGGGTATTTTGCCAGTGTGGTCTGATCCCGCTCAGGGGATGTTCCCTTTGTCCATTTTTTTTTTTTTTTTTTAGTACTTGAGGAAGGTTCTTGTATGTCTATAGGAAGACTTAAGAATTCTTCCGTAGGCCTAGATGCGTTCGTGTACTTCGGTGGTGTACACGAATGATGCCAAGGATAACGTAGCATTTAAGCATAGAAGACACCAGTAGATATAAGTATATAGTTGTTAGGTAGGTGCTATAACGTAGCATTTAAGCAAAGAAGACACCATTTAGACATAGGTAGATAGTTGTTAGGTTGGTGTTATTTTAACGTAGCATTTAAGCATAGAAGACACCATTAGATATAGGTAGATTTTTGCTTGGTACCTGGTGCCATAGTATTTAAAAGTAAAAGTCAATAATAGACATATTTTTTTTTTAGATTTGTTCAGCCGTAGCAAATTAAATTACCAATTAGTGTTAGTTTTGTTAGGTTTTGAAGACACAGAGTTGTCATAGTCTCTGCATGGGTAATTTCTAAGAAGTTTTATAATTAAGGTTTGTTTCAGTGTAATTATATAGTTTTATTTAGCTAGCAAACAATACACTTTAATTGTATTACAAGTGGTTTTCGAAAAAGAGAATAACCCCTTGTATGTTTTGTTTTAATAATCTTGAGTTTCGGATTTCAAACATAAACTTAAAGTTTGATAATCTTATAATCGCTTTGCGACTTATACTCCTAAGGTTATTGTTATTGTTTAGGTTTTCACTTTCTATGTAATATTGCGAACCTACTACGAATAAACACTTTCGGTTATTCATGACGTGATGATAGTAGGTAACTTTTAAGCTTGTTGTGTGGTCATAGTGAAGTTCTACTATCAGATGTACATTTTTATGGAGTTCCACTTAAGTAGTAAAGAAGTGTCGAATCTCTACTTGGTTGGTATAACCAGATTAGTTGTAATTACATTTTGTTTCAGATTTAAGTTGTTAGTATTGATTTTGAGCTGTGGTTGAGTCAGTTTTGAAATTAGTAATATTTCTAGGTCTTCGGTTTATCATTTTATTTCAGGGAAACCTGGATGACCATCCGATGTCCGTATTGTTTTCGTACAGTTTTACCTGTAGCGAAAAATTTTATTTTAAAATTAAAATTTTAAAATAAAATTTTTCTTTGCCAACCAAAATTGTACTGTAACACCTTTTTTTTGTTAGTGCATAGTGCACTCATTTCAGTTTTATAAATGGTATTAATTTAGTCCATTATTCTTATATTTTTGCATTGGCAGCCCAGTCGGGATTTGTCAAACTCAATTTTTGACAAACTTCAATGTCATAGTGAAGGGTACGTTCTAAAGACATACATTTTTATTCGTTTCGAAAGTAAATCTTTTCATTGTTGTCCTAAACATTCATTTATTTCCAATAAACAATAATTAATCAACTAAATTCGTAGGAAATCTATTTATTTGACATTGTTTCTAAAGTTATTTTTACCATATAAAGGATATTTCAAAATTATTTTGTTGATTTCACATTTTGCCAGAGAGTATTAAGACTGCCTTCTGAACGTTGCGTCATTTGTGCTGCGTAATCATCGATGTTCTGAATTTGCTCTTCCTTTTGCCGATTAACCATGATCGAAGTCAAGTAAATTTTATACTTTACAACTGTGAGTATTTCTTTGGGATAAAGTAGCATTTAACTACACATTTCGATGCTGATAGTGTCCATTATTAATTTCAGTTTCCGACCTGCTTTTAAGCAGATGAATTTTTATGGGATGGAAACCGGCTGCCGGCCGGTAACACATACCTAGAACAGAAGTTGTAAGTTGTATTGTTTAATTTTAACATTAAGGTAACGTGTATTCCGAAGGCGTCTAACCAACGGGTCCGTTTGTTTCAGTTTTCAATAACAATATCTAGAATACTTAAAATCTCGACGTGGCGTCGACCTCGTGCTTGATGATGACCACATGTCGTGGCATTAGTCATTCAAAGATAAACGGGAGCCCACTCCGATAAAGTGGTAAGCTACTAATTTTTATATTTAACGTTAGGATCATTCCATAAGTATTTCATAAATACAAATACTAACTGGTACATTTTGTTCCAGGGTTTTTTTTCTTCTCTTTTTGTTTCTAGTTCTCCTTATTATCTCTCACACAAATTACCCGGTTATCAAAAATACCTTTGAGCCCTACCATCGTTGTGGATGGGGACAAACCTGCTTTCCTGAGCGTCATGTGACCGCAGTGACAACATTGGTCCGCGCTAATCATCGTCGCCCAGTTGACCTTACTTCGTAGGAGCCCGGAGGCCATCGTTCTACAGATGTTAGACATATGGTGCTAGTCCCCGTGTTCCTCGAGTCTTAATGTTACCTTCCCAACATAACTGATTTGGTATGGTATCCCATTTTTTTTGTAACCTAAGTAGTAAATTTGAATAGTTGTGAGTTGCTACCACTACAACTTCACAGGACATAAAATTGATAATCCTCGCTCAACCTCAGCCGTGCCATATTTTGGAAGAATAATTTAAAATAAGATAAATGTGTAACCAAAACTAGGGTATATTTGCCCGCTCTTGGTTTTAACCAATAAGCCTTTATTTTAAGAAAATAAACATATATATATTTTTAAACTTTGTTATTACTATCAGGCAAAACTTGATTTGAGTTGGAGGAAGGTGAACCTTGGACCTGCTGACAACAAGGCGCCCACTTTTATAAATTTAGTTGCCGGTGGGAATCCGTCCACCTTGCTCCATCCTCTGGGCCCCGACACCTACGCCTCTGCCACCTCATGTTCTCCCTCTAGCTAGCCAAACTGACGTGGTAACCTGCACTTGCGGCGTGACCCCACAGGTGCCACAATTTAAGGTTACAAAGTGGCGCCCAACGTGGGGCCCAGTAAAGATTTTTGCTTGATCTATTAAATTTGCTTATAAACCAGTATAAATATATTTAATACCTTTTTTATATATGGCATTGAGCTGAAAGTTGAGGAGTAGGGTTATAAAATATTGTACTTATAATATAAAAATTTATATGATACTAGTATTTTAAAACTAGGTCATCTCATTTTGTTACTTTACTATTGTAAACACATTATTCAACTGCATATTATTGTGTTAATACTGTGTTTACACATATTAAATCTTAAGTGTACTTTCAGTGATTTAGAAAATAACAGAAAAAAATTATAAGAAAAGAAAATACTTAACAGTTGTTCTTTAGCAGTGGCAGTTTTCACGAATACTTGCTTACACAGCATTTGTTAGAATTGTTACTGATACTGAACATACTCTTTATGGTTACTTGTGACATATTTGTATCAACACACAATGCAAGTGTGTAGTGAATCTTAGTGTGTAGTGAATATAAGTGAGTAGTAAATATTCTGTGTGGTGAAATGTTTTAATCTAACTTATTACATTAAAGCATTTTACCTCATTCTTGAACAGTTTTTGTTTTGGTATATATAAACTAAACATTGCTGAAATTAAAAAAAAATATTATAACAATTTACTTTTGAACCTGTTTACTGTGAAACTGTAAGACATGGCTGACGTTGGTTGCAATATTAAGTTTCTCCTTAAAGATGAGTTATCTCATGAATTAAATATTAGAAATATACCTATCCAAGATGGTTGTAAGTGTGAGGAATTAAGAAGAATTTTACGTTCAACTTGTAGATTAGCTCGGCGTGGTAGTTACGTTTTACCTAAAATATTTCCTGAGGTGGACATTAAACTTGAGTTACCATTGTTATCATCTAAGGTAAGTGAGATAGCTGAAGAGGTTGACAGTGGGGAAATATCTGACTCTGCTCGAACACGTCTGACTAATCGAATAAATTATTTCCTATGTCGTTTGTCTAGAATATCTACCTTGACACCTGACCTTGAGCGTTTAAAGTCTACTCTTGTGCAATGTAGTAACCAGTTGGAAATGGAATCTGAAATGTCATCTGATTCTGAATGTGACAGTGTCAAGCCGTCTCGGGTTCGAACAATTGTTTATAAAAATGAAATTAAATATAATCTTAACAGTTTAAATTTAAAATTTACTGGTGATTCTTGTGTTCGTGTTTTCATCACTCGTTTAGAGGAATTGCGGTCAGCGCGTAATATACCTCTCAAAGTAATTTTTGATGGTTTTGTAGATTTACTTGACGGACCAGCTTTGTCTTGGTACCGTACACAGAAAAATAGATTTAAAACTTTTGCTGATTTAATTTCTGCGTTAAGATCTGATTTTGACTTACCTGATTTTGACTTTCGTTTGCTTCAAGAGGTACGAGCTCGCACTCAGGCCAAGGAGGAAACAATTGTTGTTTATATATCGATCATGATAGGGATGATGTCACATTTTTCAACTCCTTTATCAGAGAGAGAGCAATTAGATATTTTGCTACGTAATATTCGGCCCGATTATAGTCGTGAGCTGGTTTTTGCTGACGTAACATCCATTGAACAACTTAAAAGTTTGGGTAAGAAACTAGAGTTAGCCAAAATAAAAACCCAAAATTTTTCAGAACCTGTCATATCAAAAAACTCTGTACTATCTGATGCTAAAATTAAACCAAAGTCAAATCCTGGCAACAGTTACAATTTTTTATCATCTATTTCAAAAAGACCTGAAGTTGGTTCGAAGGTTTCTAAAGTGATGTGTTTCCGTTGTGGTAAAGATAATCACCTCACTCGTTTTTGCCGTACTAGTCGTGAATTGGTTTGTTATAAGTGTGGTAAAAAGGATGTTAAAACCACGGACTGTCCAAATTGTTCTCATCCAAAAAACTAGATAGGCTAGTCTCTCTGAGTTCTAATTCTACTTACAGAGAGACACACTTTGTTCCGCCTTCTACGGATTACAGACCTTATTTAACAGTAAAGGTTTTCGACATTAAGGTATCCGGACTTTTAGACTGTGGTGCTTCCTGTTCCATATTAGGAAAGGATGCTTATAAACTTTTTCTAAATTTAAACATTTCTGCATATGCTTTTGTTAAGCCTCGTATCCTTAGAGTTGCTAATGGCGAAGAGGTGTATTGCAATTATTACATGAATGTTCCTATTAGATACAATAATAAAGTCAAAGTCATTTGTTTTCATGTACAACCAGATATCAAATTACCGATTCATTTTGGAATAAATTTCTGGAAAGCTTTCAATTTGGCACCTGATATTTTGGCTTGTTTGCCTAAAAGAAATTTTGATAGCTCTGAATTTGAATTGGACAATGTGGATGGTTCTGGTTTGTGTGATTTTGTTTCTCTCTCCGAATTTCAAAAGCTAGAAATAGATAAAATTAAGCAACTTTTTAATGATATAGATACTGACAAGGTTGGTTTGGGTCGTACTCATCTCATTGAACATAATATAGATACTGGAGATGCTCGGCCAATTAAACAAAAGTATTATAGACTCAGTCCTGAAAAATTGAAGTCACTTAATGTAGAAGTTGATAAAATGTTGAAAAATAATGTGGTTGAACTTTCTCACTCACCATGGAATTCTCCTGTTACTATGGTTCCAAAGGCTAATGGAGATGTGAGACTTTGTTTGGATAGCAGAAAACTCAATTCTGTCTCTAAATCTGATGCTTATCCTCTACCTTATATAAATTATATTCTTGACAACCTTAGAGATGCAAAATATCTAACTTCTTTAGATCTGAGTGCCGCCTATCATCAAATTCCTTTGAGTGCAACCTCGAAAGAAAAGACTGCATTCACTGTTCCGGGTAGAGGCCTCTTTCAATACAATGTCATGTGCTTTGGACTTGTTGGCGCTTCGGCTACCATGCAAAGATTGATGGATAGTCTCTTCGCAGCCCAGTTTGACAACCAAGTATTTTGTTATATCGACGATATTGTTATATGCACTAGCTCTTTTGAAAAACATGTTGAAATTCTAAAAAAGGTTCACAATATACTTAAATTGGCTAATCTCACTATTAATATGAAAAAATCCCTATTTTGTAGATCTGAACTGAAATATCTAGGTTACGTCGTCGATCATTACGGTCTCCGTACTGATCCTTCTAAGGTGGAAGTAATTATGAATTTTCCACCTCCTAAAGACGCTAAAGAAGTTAAAAGATTTCTCGGTATGGCTGGTTGGTATCGACGGTTTATTAAGGATTTCTCACGAGTGGCCAGACCTTTGACTCGTCTCACGAGTAGGAAAATATCTTTTTCTTGGACTTCTGAAGCAGAAGAATCATTTAACTTACTAAAATCTGCTCTCGTTTCAGCACCCATATTAAGGTGTCCTGACTTTAAGCAGCCTTTTTATATACATACTGATGCTTCGTCTTTTGCTGTTGGTGGCGTTCTTACACAGAGGGTTGATGATGTTGACCATCCTATCGCTTTTTGTAGTCGCACGTTATCTGCTGCCGAATGTAATTATACTGCTACTGAGCGTGAATTGCTTGCAGTCATATATGCTTTGGAGCAGTATCGTTCTTACGTGGAAGGAAGGACGTGCTTTATTGTGACTGATCATGCTTCTCTTCAATGGTTTTATAAACTTAAAAACCCTACAGATAGATTAAATAGGTGGGCTTGTCGCCTTAGTCAATTTAGTTTTGAAATTATACATCGAAAGGGAAAGGAGCATGTAATCCCTGATACCTTGTCCCGCATTAAGATCAACTCTATTGAAATTGATCCGCATACTGTAGTTGATGCTTGGTATATTAAACTTTTTGATAGCTGTTCTAAGCATCCCAACCGATTCCCTAATTTTAACATAATAAACGGTAAACTTTATAGACTATCTAAGAATAAATATAACTTGACTTCACAACATGATTGGAAAACTGTGGTTCCTTTTGAAAAACGTCATGAAATTATTAAAAAATATCATGATGATCCCACTTCTGGACATTTTGGTGTGGCCAAAACACATAAGCGTATTAGCTCCATTTATTTTTGGCCCTCCTTATTTGAGGATATAAAAGGCTATGTCAAATCCTGTGAGGTATGCAATGCCTACAAACCGGTAAATACTGCTCGTCCTGGTTTAATGGGTAACCCTAGACAAGTAACTAGACCATGGGAGGCCATATCTTGTGATATTTTGGGCCCTTTTCCTCCATCTTACGCTAGGAATCAGTATTTGTTTGTTGTATCCGATTATTTTAGCAAATATGTATTATTGTTCCCCTTGCGAAACGCTACCGCTAAAGCCATTGTTAAGTGTTTATCGAAGCACGTATTCCTTATACACGGGGTGTGTCGTATTTTATACACTGACAATGGACCACAGTTTGTTTCGAAGGAATTTAGGGATCTTCTTTCTTCGTATGGAGTTCCTCATATATTTTACAACCCGCGTTATCATCCTCAATGTAATCAGACTGAAAGAGTCAACCGTGACCTGGTGAGAGCTATTGCCTCGTATGTGCGTTTCGATCATCGAAAATGGGATCAAAACATTGCCGAGATCCAATGTGCTCTTAACACCTCTGTTCACGAAGGAACTAAATTTTCAGCATATTACCTAAATCATGGAAGAGAGATGATAATCGATGGTGCTACTTATAACTCGGATAAACCTTTGAATGAAGCTAAGATCGATATAAACCTCGAACCTTTTGCTTCGAACTTACCTAAACTTGTTAAAGTTTTTAAAGACGTTGAGTGCCATTTGCATAAAGCATATCAGCGTCAAGCTAAATATTATAATCTCAGAAAACGTCCTTTAGTATTAAATGAAGGCCAAATAATATATAAAAGGTGTTTTCCTTTGTCTAGTGCACCTAAATTTTTTTCTGCTAAACTAGCCCCTAAATTTGAGAAATGTGTTGTGGATAGGAGGCTGGGTAATTTGGTTTATGCTCTTAAGTCAATGGATGGTAAACCATTAGGTTCTTTTCATATTAAGGATCTTGTAGTTAGGGGTCAGCATGAGTCTGAGTCTAACTGATTTTTTTTGTTGAATGCCGTCTTTGTATACTTGGGTATTTTGCCAGTGTGGTCTGATCCCGCTCAGGGGATGTTCCCTTTGTCCATTTTTTTTTTTTTTTTTTAGTACTTGAGGAAGGTTCTTGTATGTCTATAGGAAGACTTAAGAATTCTTCCGTAGGCCTAGATGCGTTCGTGTACTTCGGTGGTGTACACGAATGATGCCAAGGATAACGTAGCATTTAAGCATAGAAGACACCAGTAGATATAAGTATATAGTTGTTAGGTAGGTGCTATAACGTAGCATTTAAGCAAAGAAGACACCATTTAGACATAGGTAGATAGTTGTTAGGTTGGTGTTATTTTAACGTAGCATTTAAGCATAGAAGACACCATTAGATATAGGTAGATTTTTGCTTGGTACCTGGTGCCATAGTATTTAAAAGTAAAAGTCAATAATAGACATATTTTTTTTTTAGATTTGTTCAGCCGTAGCAAATTAAATTACCAATTAGTGTTAGTTTTGTTAGGTTTTGAAGACACAGAGTTGTCATAGTCTCTGCATGGGTAATTTCTAAGAAGTTTTATAATTAAGGTTTGTTTCAGTGTAATTATATAGTTTTATTTAGCTAGCAAACAATACACTTTAATTGTATTACAAGTGGTTTTCGAAAAAGAGAATAACCCCTTGTATGTTTTGTTTTAATAATCTTGAGTTTCGGATTTCAAACATAAACTTAAAGTTTGATAATCTTATAATCGCTTTGCGACTTATACTCCTAAGGTTATTGTTATTGTTTAGGTTTTCACTTTCTATGTAATATTGCGAACCTACTACGAATAAACACTTTCGGTTATTCATGACGTGATGATAGTAGGTAACTTTTAAGCTTGTTGTGTGGTCATAGTGAAGTTCTACTATCAGATGTACATTTTTATGGAGTTCCACTTAAGTAGTAAAGAAGTGTCGAATCTCTACTTGGTTGGTATAACCAGATTAGTTGTAATTACATTTTGTTTCAGATTTAAGTTGTTAGTATTGATTTTGAGCTGTGGTTGAGTCAGTTTTGAAATTAGTAATATTTCTAGGTCTTCGGTTTATCATTTTATTTCAGGGAAACCTGGATGACCATCCGATGTCCGTATTGTTTTCGTACAGTTTTACCTGTAGCGAAAAATTTTATTTTAAAATTAAAATTTTAAAATAAAATTTTTCTTTGCCAACCAAAATTGTACTGTAACACCTTTTTTTTGTTAGTGCATAGTGCACTCATTTCAGTTTTATAAATGGTATTAATTTAGTCCATTATTCTTATATTTTTGCATTGGCAGCCCAGTCGGGATTTGTCAAACTCAATTTTTGACAAACTTCAATGTCATAGTGAAGGGTACGTTCTAAAGACATACATTTTTATTCGTTTCGAAAGTAAATCTTTTCATTGTTGTCCTAAACATTCATTTATTTCCAATAAACAATAATTAATCAACTAAATTCGTAGGAAATCTATTTATTTGACATTGTTTCTAAAGTTATTTTTACCATATAAAGGATATTTCAAAATTATTTTGTTGATTTCACATTTTGCCAGAGAGTATTAAGACTGCCTTCTGAACGTTGCGTCATTTGTGCTGCGTAATCATCGATGTTCTGAATTTGCTCTTCCTTTTGCCGATTAACCATGATCGAAGTCAAGTAAATTTTATACTTTACAACTGTGAGTATTTCTTTGGGATAAAGTAGCATTTAACTACACATTTCGATGCTGATAGTGTCCATTATTAATTTCAGTTTCCGACCTGCTTTTAAGCAGATGAATTTTTATGGGATGGAAACCGGCTGCCGGCCGGTAACACATACCTAGAACAGAAGTTGTAAGTTGTATTGTTTAATTTTAACATTAAGGTAACGTGTATTCCGAAGGCGTCTAACCAACGGGTCCGTTTGTTTCAGTTTTCAATAACAATATCTAGAATACTTAAAATCTCGACGTGGCGTCGACCTCGTGCTTGATGATGACCACATGTCGTGGCATTAGTCATTCAAAGATAAACGGGAGCCCACTCCGATAAAGTGGTAAGCTACTAATTTTTATATTTAACGTTAGGATCATTCCATAAGTATTTCATAAATACAAATACTAACTGGTACATTTTGTTCCAGGGTTTTTTTTCTTCTCTTTTTGTTTCTAGTTCTCCTTATTATCTCTCACACAAATTACCCGGTTATCAAAAATACCTTTGAGCCCTACCATCGTTGTGGATGGGGACAAACCTGCTTTCCTGAGCGTCATGTGACCGCAGTGACAACATTGGTCCGCGCTAATCATCGTCGCCCAGTTGACCTTACTTCGTAGGAGCCCGGAGGCCATCGTTCTACAGATGTTAGACATATGGTGCTAGTCCCCGTGTTCCTCGAGTCTTAATGTTACCTTCCCAACATAACTGATTTGGTATGGTATCCCATTTTTTTTGTAACCTAAGTAGTAAATTTGAATAGTTGTGAGTTGCTACCACTACAACTTCACAGGACATAAAATTGATAATCCTCGCTCAACCTCAGCCGTGCCATATTTTGGAAGAATAATTTAAAATAAGATAAATGTGTAACCAAAACTAGGGTATATTTGCCCGCTCTTGGTTTTAACCAATAAGCCTTTATTTTAAGAAAATAAACATATATATATTTTTAAACTTTGTTATTACTATCAGGCAAAACTTGATTTGAGTTGGAGGAAGGTGAACCTTGGACCTGCTGACAACAAGGCGCCCACTTTTATAAATTTAGTTGCCGGTGGGAATCCGTCCACCTTGCTCCATCCTCTGGGCCCCGACACCTACGCCTCTGCCACCTCATGTTCTCCCTCTAGCTAGCCAAACTGACGTGGTAACCTGCACTTGCGGCGTGACCCCACAGGTGCCACAATTTAAGGTTACAACTTATACTCACAATAGTCCGTCAATGATTTGGTTCACAGAAATTGCTTAGCTTTTTTGCTGTTTTATGGCTAATATCGTTTTACACGGATTACTGTTAAGCATTTTCTACATAGTCTTGGTGATCGATAGCCAAGCAATCAATAGAATCGCTAGGGTGTCGATTTAGAATGTCAAAGCTGCATCTTGGCTACGCCATTAATGGGAAGCTAGCGAGCGACGCCTTTTATTGCTTGCGATTGGTTTGAATGGAAACGAAAAATCACTCTTGGCTAGCACTAACCTAACCAAAATATTCACAGTAGCTCATTTGTATGTCGTGAGTGAATCTGATAAACTACCCAAAAAAAAATTTGTTTCATACCTTCAGGTCTGTGACATTGTTAGAGCCCTTTTATTTCCTAAATCCATTGCTTACTGCCTTTCAATTCACCCACTGGCTAACACTGAATCACTCTCCAAAACATATCTTACTTTGATTATCAAACATTCAATTATTCATCCTTCCTCAATCTCTTTACCAGCGCCTCTAACAAAAATCCAGCCCGACAAGATATGAAACTATTTAAACAACTCTAACAGTACCCTTTTATATTAGGTATTTAATTCTATTTCTTATACCCACAATTTTGAAACAATAATCATTAATTTAAATAAAGCTTTTAGAATAATATAACTTAAACGCATTTATTAAGACAACAAAAAGCAAAGTTAAATAACTTCGGATTGCCACCGATTTACCGATTGATATTTATCTATGAAAATCCATTAAAATTTGTTTTTCTCTTAATTATTAATTATACATTTTAGTTTATTTTTCTCTAACACACTATTTCGATACTAATAATAACTATTATAAAGATTATTTAAAGTTTTAAATCACTTCGCTCGCGTTGTAGAAAATTAAGATTTTCATTACCATCGTTGACTGACATTGACATTCGACAGAAACTTTCGGATACTCACAAATTTAACCACGGATTAGGAAAATTATGTCTAAGGAAAAAATTTTTTTTTAATAATAAACTAAATTTATTCTTAATTTTATATTTCATTTACTACTTATATAATTACTAATAGAGGCCGTCAACTCTCCCCTCCATCTATTTCTATAACTCTCATTTGAACTTTATTTATTTACTTTTTCTAATTTGTTTTATATGACTAAACTCCAATCCAAACAGAGTGATTTATAGAGAAATAAATGAGCCTCCCCCTAACCCTTCTCACTCAATATAATGCTATGTTTTTTTTTATTAGTTATCACACAACAAAGAAGACAATAATAAAGTAACTCTTATTCTATTCATTAATTCGAAACTAAGAAAACCAAACAAAATTACACTAGTTTTACTTAATGTCCTTTCCTTTTAGTTTAGATCTATTACTCTGTTACTGCCAGCACTTATTTGATTCTCTGCCATTTCGTTTACAACTCTCTTTGAGTTATCTATTGATGAAGTCATATTTGTTGGCTTCCTCCAACGCCGATAGTCTTGCTGATGAATTCGTTTATTTTCTTCATATTTTTTTGACATCCCTTTATTTTGAGAATAACTATGAACCTCTAATATTATCCATACTCCTAAGAGACTCGGCCGCTTCTAAAGCACTCCCCTTTTTTGCTGTCACCCAAACTTGTTGCACATGTCGCGGATAGTGTCTGATTAAATCTTCTATTAATTGTTTCTCCATTATTTGATAAGTTAACTTTTGGGCCTTGCCTACAATCTGAAGGAAATAATTAAGCATAGAGGATTCCTGCTGACAATCCCAATACCCCTGAGTAATATTACGACGAAGCTCACTCTGTTCATTCTCTCCCCAATACGTATCATAGAAATCTATTTTAAAATCTTCTATAGTGGTCTCTTCTTTGTAAACTCTAGCCCATTCCCTTACGTCTCCTGTCAAGCAATCATAAATTAAATCCAATTCTTCTCCTTCTTTGTCCATTCTACTGAGATAACAGTCTAAATCCTCAATAAAAGTTACTGGATGCACTTCTCCTTTCCCATTAAACTTAGGCTTTTGTATGTTAATATTTTAAAAATTATATATTACGCTTCTAAATTCTTCTCTAAGTAACTTATTTTTAGATTTGTTTCCATTTCCTTCCCGGGGAATGTGAAATCTTTCATAATTGTCCATGTTGTCTCTAGAAATATTTGAATCTTCTTGCGTCCCTGAAACAATCGGACACTCCAGTATGGTTTCACTACCTTTATCTGAACCAGCTTTCAATGTATTTATTTCTTTATTCAAACCTTAAATTTTCATAGTTAAAGTACCTATTGTTCTCCTCATTGTTTGAAACAACTCCATCTGTACTTTTGTACTCCCTTGTTTCTTATTACCTTTAACTAATTTTCACTTAATCTCTCTACTCCCTTGTACTTCACCTCCTACATTTTCTACTTTTTCTCCTGCAATTAATCTGGTTTCCCAATCATCCTGGACAAATCTGTCTGGCAGTTTCCTTTTCCTTCCTAACTGGTTTTCGCCCATTTTTATAATATACTAACTGTCAATCTCCTCTATGCACTATAAAGAGAAATTCACGAAAACTTTGATCTAAGCAAATTTTTGCTTAAAAGTAAGTCTTTGTTTGTTACGCATTTATTAATACCCTATTTCTGTCAGAAAAGAATTATAAGCAAATGTATACACTCTAATATAGCTGCCGTTTTGATATATTTTTTTTTACTATCTCTCCACTTATCCTGACTAAACCTTTCGCTTTTGCGGCTAGTGGCTCCAGAACCAGACTTTACATTTTTTTGGCGTTTGACTTCCCGCGCATAGCATGATCTGATGCTTTTCCATCTTTTTTGCAACACTAACCCTGGAAATAAAATTATATTACTTATTTCTTTTTGTTCATTACAGGTACCTCGCGAGTGGATGTACGATGAGAGAATTGCATTATAACTTTTGTCTAGGACAAACCACATTAAGCACAATAATAAAAGAAGTGTGTGCCATGATTTGGGATAAGTTGCAAACATATTTATCACTTCCGGCTACTGCAAATGACTGGATGAAAATAGCAGATGGTTTCGAAAAACGTGCCAACTTTCCACACTGCATCGGTAGTATCGATGGAAAGCACATAAGACTGATTCAACCTGCTGATTCTGGTTCGATGTATTATAACTATAAACACTTTTTTTCATTGGTGTTGATGGCTGCATGTGACGCTAATTATAATTTCATTTATATAGACGTCGGTGCCTATGGGAAAAGTAGCGATTCAGCAATTTTTCAAGAAACTGATTTGTATAAGAAACTCACTTAAGATATTCCAGAGCCCCTACAAATTTCAGAAAATAACTCAACGCTTTTCCCTTACGTATTTATAGGTGATGAAGCATTCCGGTTGAGCACAAATATTATGCGAAACAACCTCAGTGACGAAAAGAAAATTTTTAACTACAGACTATCGAGAGCTCGCCGTTACATCGAGTGCACATTCGGCATCATAACAAATAAATGGAGAATTTTCCACAGACCATTAAATGTCCACACAGAATTAGCAAAATCCATTGTGAGAACATGTTGTGTGTTACACAATTTTGTTCGTTCTAGAGATGGATATTCATATGATGATACTCTGACAATAACGGGCTTTCAAACTACAACACAGAAAAAATTCAATACAGGAGGGCGTGCTGCTACTACCACTCGAGATAATTTTACACATTATTTTGTAAACAAAAACCCAATTCCATGGCAAAATTATAATTAATAAATACATACACAACTTACGAGCTTGTATACGGCTGTCCATGTTACACCAAAATCATCATGAACATTTATTGATTGACAAATTCATTAATAAAAATATATGTTGTTTATTTTCCTTAGCTCTTTTATTGTTCAACGGTTTGGTCCTGTTCTCCAAACAAATCTACAACTTCCTCCCAACATTTTTTTCTCAAATCTCTATCGGAATAATCTGATGAGGAATTATCCCAAATTGATGGTCTACTTTGAATTTCGATAATAAACCTTTCTGTATCGAAATTATTCATCGTATGCAATTAACAAACAACTAAAATATTAAAATATGCAGTAAAAAAATAAAACATAACAGTGCGATACGTGCTGCATGCAATGAGGTTCGAAGAAATTTGAAAACGAAGAAACATCCTGCTCTAATTGGTAAGAAGTAATATGTCATTTTATTCAAAGTAACTCATAACTATGTACAGTAAACAGCTGTAATTTAGTAATTTTGTGGTAGCCTGACCAGCTGCTGTCTGTACTATAACTAAGTAAAATAACAGTCGGCCGAGTGACATGTTAACAATTTACATTAGACGTTAAATATTGAAAAATGCAATAAATGAACAATAAGTAATTGTTTTATTTTGATGGATAAACTATACATATAATTATTTATGTACAGAACTTTTTCATTTCTGACTTAAATTTTATTTTTGCTTACTATAGTAAATACCCCATATGAATGAAAGAAGGCATTTGATCTGTTACTTGAAGCAGAAATAATTGAAAAAAAGAAGGAATGGGAATTCCATGAAAAGGAGCGCCAATGGAAAGAAGAACAGTACAAGTTAAAATTAGCGAAGCTAAGAAAATAATTAAATAATTTATTTTATATTAAAGACTTTTATTTTATATTATCCTTTTATTTTCACTAACGTAGGCATAATATTCTCAAAATTAAATTACAACACAGTAATACATTATTAATTTTAATTATTCAGTAATGGTAAGAAATACTCTTGCACAAGTTTATTTCTCATGTTGTTTAGAGTAGGTGGGGAAATATCAATAATATGCTCATGATATTCTTGTAAATTACTTTCTACATCTTCTCCAAAAGTTTGTTCATTTGTATCGATGGCAATATTATGTAGAACAAAACAAGAAACAATAATTGCTTGAACCTTATTCAAATTTAATGTTATTTGACGCCTTAGAACAGGAAATCTATTTTTACACGCTACAAAACATCTTTCAATTGTATTCCTAGTTCTAATATGTGACTCATTATATAGATAATACTACTAGTAATTACTGGGCATGGACGGCATTTCATTAAAAACATCATTTAAGGGATAAAATAATAAGACCTCCCTTATCTTTCGTCGCTATTATCCATGCATATTTATTTGTAATCAAAGCAATAAGGCAATCTTCACACTTTATGAACCTTCTTATTTTTCTCACAATAAAACCGCCTATGTAAGTTATCACTTCTTTGGTATAAACAGTCTACCTAGAAGGATCAGCTAAGTAATCATGATCATCGTCAATGACAGGATGACTGAATCCACCTTTAGCGCGGATGGCACTGGAGAAGGACTCCAAATGATCTTGGCTAAATTTATACGTGGGAATAAACCTTAGTGCCCAATGAGCAATCAAATTTTAATAAATTTTCTTAATGCTTTTAATACAAATTAAGAATCCAAATAATCCAGTTCATCTGTTCGTGTTTAAAATTGGCTGCCCGTATAATTTCAGCCCGAACGAATAACTTTCCATCTTTTTGGTTAACAATTTGGCATCTTCCTCTAAGGCTAATTTTTCTGGAGTATCGGTGAGAATCGTTGATTTTCTTGAACGTTTGCGGTTGGAGTCAAGACGTAGTGACGCTTTTGGAAACGGTCGTATGCTTTCTATATTAAACTATTCTAATTATTATTATTTTATTCTAATTCTTTTTATTATTTTTATTCTAATTATTGTTGTTTGAAATGTCTGGAGAATAGACTATATACGAGTATGTTGACTTATCCTTAATTAATCATTTAATGAATTGACAGTGTTGTTGTATGTTATTATTATTATTTTTTCTTACCACAATTATGTACCAATGTAATATTTGCATGCCTGTTGGTTGAATATGGTCCGGACTATTAATTAATTATTCTATCTTGTATATGTATCTACCCATATTCGCAAATAAATGAATTTGAATTTGAATTTGAAACTTTTCTGTGGGCTTTGTATTTGATGGTCCTGGCAAATTTGAGGGTCCTGGCTCATTTGATGGTCAGGGCTTATTATTAGTAGATGGTCTTGATTCTTTTGAAAATTCCGGCTCATTTGATGGTACGCGTGATATTTGATCAATAACCTCCGAAATACTTATGTTAATATCAGACGTGTTACGAATAATTTCATTTTGGATTGAGGATTCTAAATTTAGTGACACTTCTTCTGGATTGAAAGAAGTATCTCTAGGCTGAAGTAATTCCTGGTTTTTCATCGAAGTAGTATTTGGATTGGGACGTAACAAATGATGGGGCAAAGTCACAGTCATGAAATAAATACATCTTCATTTCACGGCCAAATACCAGCTTTTTTAAATTACTTGATAATATTGTGTTGAGTGGATGCCAGAGGAAATGCTTCTTTCACAATTCCAGGGAGATCATGGATCGTCATTGTTTTTCCAGGATGATTTATCATCCAGTTTGTTTGCTGCCGGCTGATGTAATTCTTCAACGGTCCATAGACACCGACATCTAGGGGTTGAAGATTGTGGGAACAATGCGGAGGGAAAGACAAAAGTATAATGTGGTTGTTTTGCCTTGGTGATAACCCCCACATTCACATGAGAATGATGATTATCCAACTGCAGTAAAACTGGATCATGTTCGGTTTAACATGTTTTATGAAGTGGTCTATGAATTGCGAGAACTCTTTTTCAGTCGAATCCATCCAGACTTATTACCAGTACATATACCCTCGGGCGGCCTATTTTGGACGAATTAATCGCTATATCGCATTCTCGGAAAAATCGCATTTTGCAGTATCTTTTGTTCTTAATTTCTAGTTTTATATTTTATTTACTAAGTATCTGTTGTTGTTGTCTCTGAAGTCACACCTGAAGTACTAGTCTGAAAGTCTAAATTTTTTGGCCCGCTATTTCCAGTGGATACAACATGGATATAAAATGAACATCCTCGTTGAGAAGAGACGTATTTGTGGCGATACTAATGTTTTAAAATCAAAATTCTTCATAAGAAAAGTTGTCATAAGTACATATTAAAAACTAAAGCTAAAGCTCAACGTACCATAAGTGGAAGATCAATAAAAATATGAATTGCTAATACACTAATACCATTAATTTATATTTGAACCTATACTTACATATAATGCAGAAATTACTGTGCAATTACTGGGCCTGGCCTTTCCTGGGGTGTAATTACTGGGCATGGACGGCATTTCATCTTAGGCCTCAGGATGACAACGCACCTGCAATATCAAGTGATTTTCCATGTTCTTGCAGGTGTTTATAGGCGGCGGTAACTGCTTGCCACCAGGTGGGCCGTCAGCTTGTTTGTCATCTAGTTGTATAAAAATAAAAATAAAAATTAGTTTGTTAAATTTATCGGTTCAGCCAATAGAGCACATTTATACAAGCCAAGAAACCATTTTTTGATTTTATTAGCATGACCACATTCATTACAAGAGATAGACGAGCATTTGTTTGGATACATGATGGGAACGAAATAACGAACGACGAACGGGAATCAATACTTTTAGTGCTTGCCTTGAGTCTTAAAAGACGAATATCTATGTCGCACCTATACCAGTTACAGTTAGGAGTTCTATTCTCAAAGTTGTTGACGAGTACGTTCACCCAGTTCGTTTTACCACTTCGAGAATGAGGTAAATCGACGAATCCAACTCGGATGGGCAGCATTCGGAAAATTGCGTAAGATCTTCTCGTCTAAATTCATCAGTGCTTGAAGTCGAAAGTCTTCGACCAGTGTGTGTTGCCAGTGATGGCATACGGCTATAAAACGTGGTCCCTTACCAAGGGCCCTCTATACTTTTAGTGCTTGCTTTGAGTCTTAAAAGACGAATATCCATGTCGCACCTATACCAGTTACAGTTAGGAGTTCTATTCTCAAAGTTGTTGACGAGTACGTTCACCCAGTTCGTTTTACCACTTCGAGAATGAGGTAAATCGACGAATCCAACTCGGATGGGCAGCATTCGGAAAATTGCGTAAGATCTTCTCGTCTAAATTCATCAGTGCTTGAAGTCGAAAGTCTTCGACCAGTGTGTGTTGCCAGTGATGGCATACGGCTATAAAACGTGGTCCCTTACCAAGGGCCCTCTATACTTTTAGTGCTTGCTTTGAGTCTTAAAAGACGAATATCCATGTCGCACCTATACCAGTTACAGTTAGGAGTTCTATTCTCAAAGTTGTTGACGAGTACGTTCACCCAGTTCGTTTTACCACTTCGAGAATGAGGTAAATCGACGAATCCAACTCGGATGGGCAGCATTCGGAAAATTGCGTAAGATCTTCTCGTCTAAATTCATCAGTGCTTGAAGTCGAAAGTCTTCGACCAGTGTGTGTTGCCAGTGATGGCATACGGCTATAAAACGTGGTCCCTTACCAAGGGCCCTCTATACTTTTAGTGCTTGCTTTGAGTCTTAAAAGACGAATATCCATGTCGCACCTATACCAGTTACAGTTAGGAGTTCTATTCTCAAAGTTGTTGACGAGTACGTTCACCCAGTTCGTTTTACCACTTCGAGAATGAGGTAAATCGACGAATCCAACTCGGATGGGCAGCATTCGGAAAATTGCGTAAGATCTTCTCGTCTAAATTCATCAGTGCTTGAAGTCGAAAGTCTTCGACCAGTGTGTGTTGCCAGTGATGGCATACGGCTATAAAACGTGGTCCCTTACCAAGGGCCCTCTATACTTTTAGTGCTTGCTTTGAGTCTTAAAAGACGAATATCCATGTCGCACCTATACCAGTTACAGTTAGGAGTTCTATTCTCAAAGTTGTTGACGAGTACGTTCACCCAGTTCGTTTTACCACTTCGAGAATGAGGTAAATCGACGAATCCAACTCGGATGGGCAGCATTCGGAAAATTGCGTAAGATCTTCTCGTCTAAATTCATCAGTGCTTGAAGTCGAAAGTCTTCGACCAGTGAGTGTTGCCAGTGATGACATACGGCTATAAAACGTGGTCCCTTACCAAGGGCCCTCTGTGCAAATTTCGCAAAAAAATGCCAAACAATATTTAAAACAATTAACTCTTAAGTTGTTTCTAGACCACACCTTACACTCTGAAGTACAAATACTTACGTACGTACGTTCGTATACTTAATTATGAATGTCAAATTTAAATTAAACAACACAAGAGAAAGCTTACGTTTTATTATAAAATTAACGTCATTAATGCTATGGAACTTAAAAAAAAAAATAACCTTACATTTGGAAATAATTGTGTACAGACAAATGTACATACTAAAATAATCAAAAATTATGAATAAAAGTCATAATAGGAATCAATCAATGCATGAAGCATGAAAATATTCATCAATTATTATTTTTTGGACATTATTGAAATGCGAAACTAAAGCTTTGTCCCTCAGTCTTCTCAAAACTAAAAGTTCGTTGTAGGAGGCACCACTCTCTTTAGCCCATTGCAAACCTATCTCAAAGGCATTAATTGCATCTTGTGCTTGATTTTTTCTTGCATGTTTTTTATTTTTTCCTGCATTAATATTTCTTTTTCCATTTGCTACTCTAACTACAGGGTTTTCATTTGAAGAGCTTGCTCATCGTCTGCATGTGTATTGCATTTAAGTAATGTATTTATGCGTTCAGTAGTAAGGTGGTGAGCGTCCCTTTCGCACCTGGGCGCTGGGCGCCGGCGACTAGTCGTTAAAGCGGCTGTTGCTACACGTGTTGTAAGTTGTTGCCCTGTAATAAGTTCGTTAACAGACCAGTCTGTTTTCCCGAAATTTAGAGAGCGTGGCATTGCACCTCTTAAGTTTTTAAAGAATGTTTGAACATTCACTTTATTAAATGCCGAAGCCCGCGCTAAACTTCGTGTGTTTATTTTTGAAGGACCTTAACCACTCTTTTCCGGCAATTTTTTATCCTCCGATGAAAGAGGAACTTTTATATCATTAACCATAGCCATCGTTCAAAATAACCCTCTAATTCACTACAAAAATTAACACCGCTTTTACTATTTCTCTCATTGGCGCGGTCTTCCAAAAAACACTTACTTTCTAAATAACCAAGCTTTTTACAATATGTACACTTATTTACTTGACCTATATTAGAACTACTGGTAATATTATTTGAATTATCAGGCATAGATTTTAATTTCTTAGCACACGTATTACTTTTGTGACCAAACTGATTACACTTTATCATTACATTTTATCTTAGAATCGAATAATTTACGCTTCAATGGATTATTATGTGAGTATTTATTGAATCGATTGGGCATGTGAGGGTGGATTTTCTTAGAATTAGTCTTAATGTAGTTTGATAAAAACTCCACAATATTTAATTTTGCATTAGCGGCGGTAGCACGTATTTGATCGTCGGTTATACCACGAATAATAATTGCAGTCAATAATTCGCTACTTAATTCCTTAACTACTCGTAACTTTAATAGTGACCTGCGTGCATATTCCACGTACGTGGAGAATTTATCAGACTCTATACACATGACATCGTAAAGAATGTTCGCGACGTCGATATTCTCTATCGTCCCAACGATTAGAATTACGAGCTATATCTACTTCATCACACCACGTATCAAATTCATGAACACTCGGATTGAAATCATCAGTTGGTGCTTAGGGCTGACGTCCAGCGTTGCTCGTAACACGACGCTCGGGTTCACACTCGAACGGTCCTCGAGAGCCGGCAATCGCTTCGAAATCTCCGACATGGCGTTAGAAGGAGAAGGGGTCCGTACATGTCGGGTTCGATTTTGTCCCCGGCGTTGGTTTTTTGAAGACATAACGCAAAGCAAACTCCACCCGTATTAAACTTGAAAAATCCTTTCTAAACGTCAGTGATGGTATCGTGCGGCCAAAAGCTTACGAATCCCTCTTTTGATGTTAGAAATAAAATCGAATATTAATTTAAAAAAATATATTTATTGGGCCTATGGGCCTGAACAAAATTTACAAAAGAAAATATCGAAAAATAAACGGGCAAAGTAACGCTAGCACTGATTTTCATTCAACGGAACCGCAAACAAAAATGGACGGTCTACTGGCGCGCGGTTTCTTATATAGCTGCGCAGAGTAGTGAAAGGAGTTGTTGTGGTCTTCAATGAAACCATGTAGTTATCTTCATAAAGTCATTTATTATATCGAAATACAATTAATCTAAGTAACACGTGAACCATGCTTGGGCGGGATCATAGAGAGAGATAATGTCATTCACATATTATAGACTAAGTATAAAGGCAATGGAATCTTAGTTATACAGCCATATACAACAGGAGTAGGCTTCTTCCGCTGCTAACACTATTATAATACCGACCAAAAGTGTTGGGAGATGTCACTCCAAACCGGCAGTTCTCCATATGAGATTAATAGTAACTCCTACCTAATCTATGACGTTTAGACGTAGCGGCATGTCTAGTAATATGTGCGGTGAAAATTGTTACATCTACACCACTTTCAGCTAGTGTGCTCTTCACCCGACCCAGATTATCATAGTCAATCGGGGGAATTTCCCTTATTTTTAAGCCAGTTTCAACACGACAGCCATCCCATCCCGCATTGGAAAGTTTATATTTTAAGAGAGGAGAGAACTCTCTAGTCTCAGCACAGGGTTGAGCTACAAAGAGGGAAATAACGTAATGTCACTGCCATAGTTTTCACTGTGAATATTTCATGAGATCATTGAGGACAAAGAGAAGATTGAATTATTTCTTTGATGTAAAAATGAGTTAAAATAAAACAAGCTTTAATTTTTAGTTTTCATATATTTGTATAAGGTATGATACAAATTTGTTAGTAAATGGAGCAAAAAAATAATATTCCAAAACATCAATTATTATCAGCACAATTTATTAGAGAAACTCACGAGAAACTACAAAGTCCACAATACACCTTTTTCACATAGAGTAATTCGCAGATTCCACAGACATATAATAATGCATATCATTTTAAAGGCAAAGGTATACCGAGCCACACTGCCAGTAAAGTATTTAATCATCTTATGCTATACTTAACACACTGTCTACTTCCATTTGATGAATAGACAAGTAGTCGTTATGTGAGCTGTATTGTTAGTTATGTAACTTAATGTATAAACTTCATATGATGTTAAAGAATACTTTCGAGGCCGAAGTATGTTGGCAACACCAACAATATGTTTTTTCTTATGTTAAAAATTAACTCTGGATATTCTCTCTTGCTATCTAATGACGGGTATGTGCAATTTGTGTCATAATAAAAATTATTTTTCATACTATCGAAAGCGTTTATCTTGGTTCCCACGACCTCCCACCGGACCCTAACATTGGCAGCGAAGCAAAGAGTCAGCATGTTTACGGGTTCAGAAGGTCGCGAAAGGTTAAGCAGGCGAGGAGACAAGATTTTAAGATCGCCATCGCCCGCCATTACAAGGGCCCTGTACTTCGCGAGAATTTAACATTGGATGTGCACGTTATTATCATCTACGCTGCGATTACAACGGCAGAGGTGCAAAGTGCAAAAGTGTTTTTCAATAATTAAAGTGCAACGTGAATTGTGTGCGTAAATAATGAAATATAAGATAATTTTGATTTTGTAAAAAAAACTAATCTAACCATTCATACAAGAAGCTGTCATCAACCAATCAGCGCGCGCCACACGCTTCTATACTTTGCGTGAAACAGTGTGATTGGCTTACCGTACAGGTGGCGCGGTGTGGTTCCCGCCAGGCAACATTTTGAAGCAGATCATTTCCCGGTGTCCGCCATTTGGTTATCATTTTGTCGTCGTACAATAGTACTGTTGTTGTGCTCTAATTACTTTATGTTGTTACTAAGTTTTAAGTTTATAATAGTGTTATAGTTTTTTTGGTTCAAAGTCAAACATGTCTATTAATGATTTGAAAAAGTTGAGGGCGGAACGATCCTTTATTAAAGGAAAAATCACCCGTCTGTATAATTTGTGTTGTCGAGACTATAGCCGATGAAACATTTGGTAATCTACAAACAAAAAAGACGAAAAAGGAATTTCAACGAGTACGAAAAAATTATCACCCGCATCCATATTTTGGATGCGGGTGATCCGGAGGATTACGAATCCTCAGAGTCCAAATATCTCGATGCTATGTCTTAACTAAACGACAAAATTTATGGATATTTATAGATATGTTTTATTAAAGTATGGCTTTACTGAGTTATGCTTTATGTATGTCAAACTAAATTATGCATAATTAAAATCTGCGTTTCAAAGTATGCTTTATAAAAATATATATTTATATGATAATGGGTTTTATTATTATGTCTTTCAACAAATCTGCGTTATTACGTTTATGCGTAATTATAACTTTGCTTAAAACTATTATGCTTTTTAATTTGTATGCCATATGATGTCAATTGAAATTATGACAATAAACATTATGCGTTTCAAAGTGTCACCCTATTTTACTCGTACCGAAAAAATCGGATGAGTCAGACAGTAAGTCGTGAAGATTAGTGATAGATTATAAAAAAGTTAATGACAAGATACAAGACGATAAATTCTCTTTGCCAAACATTGATGAGATTTTAGATTCACTAGCCGGTGCTATTTATTTCACACGTGTAGATCTCTGTCAATCATATAATCAGCTGACCTTGAAACCGGAGTGTCGTAACATCACAGCATTCACAACAGGCACTGGCCAGTATCAAATGAAACGTCTCCCCATGGGACTAATTACGCCAGCAGTGTTTGTAGAAAAATTGACTGCATTTAGTAAGAAAATAAACGTCAATGAAATGTGTATTATAAAAAGAAGTAATAACGAGTTGTTTATCAAGGAAATGATAAATGAAATAAAAAATAAAGTTAATTACGAAGGACCAAAAATCATGGTGCTAAGAGGTGAAACACGAATAAATTACAAATGCGACATAAAACATATTCATGACTAGCACCTTCCACCTACTAGCGGCCATGCCGGAGTACGTAGGATGGTAAATAATATTAAACGACAATTTTACTTGCCAGAAATCGAAAAGGACGTCCGAGATTTTATTAAAGAGTGTGAGACATGTCAAAGAATGAAGCATTAGAGGCACACTATTGAGCCCATGGTAGTGAGACTACAGCTACGTATGCATTTGAAAAAATGTTTTTAGATATAGTAGGCCCACAAGGTAAGGATTTAGATGGTAATGTTTATATTCTCACCTTACAGTGTGATTTAAGTAAATTCGTACAGAGTTTATTTCATCAACATTGTTAGATATTTGTAATTTACTTGGAATAGAAAAACTAAATTCAAGGGCTGATCGCCACCAAACAATAGGATCCTTAGACAATTCACATAAAAACCTTGGTTCAGTATTATGTATACAGTGTGATAAATATCCAGACACCCGGAGTTACTGGCTTCCATATTGGTATTTCTCATATAATAATACCGTCCATACAGCAACCAAATATGCCCCTTACGAATTAGTGTTCGGTAAACCATGTAATATACCTAGTTAAAGTAAGTAACAACAATTTAGTAGAACCATTGTATAACATAGATGACTATTGTTTAGAATTAAAATATAGATTACATGTGGCACAAAAGGACGCTCGTTAAAATTTAGTGAAAGTGAAACAAAACAGAAAAACAATTCATGATTAAAAAAAGTGAATCCAGTGACTTAACATAAAAGTGATTTAGTTTCAGTAAAAAATTAAACTGGTGGAAAATTAGATTGTGTATACGAGGGACCCTACGTAGTATTAGAAGATAAGGAACCTGATGAAGTAATATTAAAAAATAACAAAGAGGAAGTAATACATAAAAATAGGACTAACCTTTTTGTACCAAATACCTAGGTTTTATATAAGTTTTTTTTAGAATAAGAAATGTGCGATAAATTTAAGAAAAATGCTATTGTCATACTATTTTTCTTTTTCATCTACCCCTGTAATGTAATATGGTGTATAGTATTGTTCTTTAGTAATAAACGGGCTTCCAACGGGAACAGTCACTGTTATTATTTACGCCCCTCACCTAACCTCACACTTATCTAATTTTGCTTCTAGTAGTAAACATCTTGCTCTATCCATAACCGTTCTATTTTATAGGTGGAGCTGGATTTAATAAGTAGATACCTTCTGCTTTACATAACTGATAAAAGTCTTTATTTAAATTATTTTTATTTATTTAATCTTTTCCATTATGACAACGAATTTCCTTAATATTTTTTCCAGCCTTATTTTGTACTAACCTTATATATTTCAAAAAACAATCAAAGACTTGACTTTTTTTATTTATGCAGTACTACACCATGGCAATTTTGCTGAAATCATCGATATAACTTACGAAATATCTTTCACCACCATAACCTGTAGGATTTAATGGACCCATGAACATCTGTGCGAATTAATTCTAAAATATCACAGGTTTGGCGCCTGTTATTAGCAAAAGGTAAGTTACACATTTTATTTGACAAACATATTTCACACTTTATAATGCTGTTTTCTATTTTATTAGGTAAATTTTAAAATTAGTATGACCTAAAATTCTGTGCCATCTTTCCTTATTTGACATTTGAGAAACACTTGTGTATGATTTTACATTTTTATTAATTATATTATTTATTATACCTGTTAACATGAACAGTCTATTTTTTAAGTAAGCTGACGCATTTTTTTTTTATTACAATTTTATATTTTAGCAATGTTATTTTGAAAAATTATAGAATTATTTTCTTTGACAATACTTGAAACACTGAACAAATTTTGTTTCATAGTTGGAACAAAGTACACATTTTTAATTTTTAATTTTTCACTTTTACCTCTTCTATTATATTTTAATATTACCAATTTTATTTGCTTTCAGAGAAAAACCGACACCAACTTTAACATCTAAAGGATTTTCTAAATTTATAAAGTCAGTAATTATACTGTTATTAACAGATGAAAAGTTATTAAACAGACATCATTTATAATATGATCAGAGCAACCACAATCTAATAAAAAGGTTACCTTTTCATTATTTCTTGCCGTATTTACCGTTGTTGTCATTACTTCCACATTAAATGACTGGTTGTCGACTTGAGCTACACTTGCTATAATTATATCCCTGACCTTCCAGTACCTCTGACATTATTTCCTCTGCCTCTCCAGTTTCTTCTACCTCTGTAGTTTTTATTATTTGGACAATATTTTAGGATAAGACCAGGCTTCTTGCATCCGTAGCATAAATAAACTATTATTATTCTGCATTCCAATACCTTGATTGTTAGTCAACTTTTAGATTGAATATTAAAGGACTCTGTTTTGAATAAGTCGGAGCACTCTCCCTTTTTTTATATTTTAAGATTAATTTTGATTTTATGTATTCCACTGATTTATCTTTATCAGGTAGTGCATCCACAATATCTATTAGATGTGAACACCCTTCAGGCAAACACAACAATAAGTAATTCAGTTTTAGTTCATTGATAATATTATTCAAAAATATTTAAAAAATCGGTTGGGTTGTTACCATCCGACATTTTTAACTCCAGAATTTTCCTTTTACATATAAATTTACTTGCACAACTTTTTGTTTCATACGTATTATCCAGTTTCTGAATCATTTGTTTGGCAGTAGTCTCTTAAATAATTAGTTCTAATTGCGAATCATTTACGCTATTTACTATGTAGTTTCTAGCTTTGACGTCCATCTTTGACCAATCATTTGTCGACTTTTTTTTGAGGCTATTGTTGCCCTCTCAACAATTTTTGGAGTTTACTCCTTAAGAATCGATTTGCATATATAAGGGGCCCGGTATGAGAAAAATGTGAGGAGTAAAATCTATCGATGAATGACCTCGTTACGTTTTTGGTGCGAAACTTTCTAATTTGGTTGAAAGTGAGCTTAAATCGGACTCCGCGCCATGATTTAGTTTGTCATTGACTGCGTCACGGTGATGTACTCGTAAAAAAACAATAAAATCTCAGTAAATATGTCCAAAAGTGAAGTAAAATGGTGTGTCAGCCGCGTAGGTGAACATAATAAGAACACTGGAATCAAATTTTACATGTAAATCTCTCCTAAACCTTTATAATCGAGTCAAATATAAACAATAATATTGGCCGCCATGTTGGCCTAATATTTGTGGACAATTTGAACAAATACACGAGTGGATGATGTTAAGCAGTCATTTGTGTGTGACAGTATTTATTTATTTTCAACTCAACTTTTAACTCTGCAAACTTTTATGACGACTTATTGTTATTGTGTATGTTTAATAGTTAATTTACCTACTAATAAGCAATTATGGCTTTATACAGCGTTGCCTTATATGTTTTTTGTAAGAATGATAAACAAACCTCCAATTTATGGATATTTTGCCACAGTTCCTTACAATATGATGCCACTTTCAACACATTTCTCAATAAATTTAAGCATTATTATTTTAACATGTGTATGTTTAATTATTACTTTAATAATTTACTTATTTACAAAATGATTGGAAATAGTATAGGTATCTATTTTAAACTGTTAAGGATAAGTCGTAGTAAATAAAGTTGTAAACTGCGAGATAGTTTCGTGAGGTTATTGAAATAAAACAACACCATTATTTCAATAGAGAAGATAGTTGGACCACACCAGCTTGGGATCTTATCATGAGAATTACAAAGTCTCAAGCCCGTACTCGTCCCGACCTTCGGACACTGTAAGCTCCATAGCGTGAATCGGAACACTCAAAATATAACTATAAAAAATATGACGGTATTTAATATTAAACTTATCAAAGACAACTGACATCTTTACTTCAGTCTTCCCGTGACCTTGATCGCTATAAAGTAATCGAAACATTGGGTATAAAAAATCATAATGTGACATCTAATTAAACGCAAGTTAAATCCGGTAAAGTGGTTTTATTTCAAGAAATAAAACCACTTGATGACAATTTAATTTTTTTCTTATGTCCTTCATCATCACCAGCCTATATACGTCCCACTGCTGGGCACAGGCCTTCCTACATGGAAGAAACACATGAGGAGTTTGGGCCATAACACCACCACGCTGGCCCAATGCGGGTTGGTGGGTTAAATCGGTTGTAGTAACAACCGAAGCACGGAGGAGCTCGAGATTATAAATTTTGGTTGACCCATCCCAGGGTCGACCATGGCGAAAGTTGCTTTGTTTTCGTATTCAAAACCAGAGCGCTCAAACCAATACGCCACCGAGCTCCTCCTTATGTCCTTAATACAAATAAATAATATCATGACAGATATTTAGTTTTTTTTTATTTAAATGAATGAAGCGAACCCATTTCATTTCTGATTACTGATCTCAACTCTAAAGTTGAATATATATCGTTATTAAAAATGACGATATATAATTATTAAAGTCGTTAAAAAAATTGTATGGTTACATCCTGCATATAATATAATAATAATAATAATAATAATAATCATTTTATTTCAGAATCTCATTCCATAAGCAATTAATTAAAATCATCCACATTATTACACATACAAATTAAATATAAATAAAACTAAAACAGCACTCACTAAAACTATGTCAAATAATAATATAAGCTAGATTTACAATATCGAAAATTAAATTAAAATGTCCTACACAAAATAAAAATAACAATCACAATAAAACCATAGGTGTGTCAAAAAATAAAATAAAAATAAAATAATAATAATGACCCGTCCGACGCGTGTAAATCAGAAGACCGAGAGGGCGCTATAGAATTTTGATATTAGCCGATTTTATCCGACGTGCTCTTCTAGCCGCCGAGGGTACCCATTTTGCGACGAGTTTTGTATGAAGTTATGCTTCTAGGCTCTCTACGTTCGCCGGTTATTGGGTTTGTTTATTTCTATCAGTGTCGACATACTTATATTGCTGTTTTTATTATAAATATCAATAATTAATATTGTTATTGTGAAGTTTTAATCTTTATCATTGTGTTCCGCTAAAGTGAACTGAAAGTATCTTCAAATAACTATGGCAGAAAGGGTAGATGATATTGCCGGAACATCTAAATGTATATGAAATAAATAAATATATATTTATATATGTATATTATTTTCATTAATTTGTTAATTTACCCTTTCATACAGTATCAATCTTTTTAAGTCAAATAAACTCTTTTTGCGTCTGGTTAGACTATCGAACTTAAGGAGTAAACTCCAGTCGTGCGTCGGAGCTGACACACACAATTTTTATTTCGAGATACAGTTTCAATCGAAACTTTCATTTTACATAATTACTTTCATTAAATATTTGCAATGTAAAATCTTTTCCGCCATTCTCTAAGTACAATCACTTTTCGCTGCTTCGTAACGAACTTGATAACTTTTACAACCACGGGACTGCTACCATGTTAGTAAATGGAGCAAAAAAATAATATTCCAAAACATCACTTATTTATCAGCACAATTTATTAGAGAAACTCATGAGAAACTACAAAATCCACAATACACCTTTCTCACACAGAGTAATTCACAGAATCCACAGACATATAATAATGCATATCATTTTAAAGGCAAAGGTATACCGAGCCACACTGCCAGTAAAGTATTTAATCATCTTATGCTATTCCTAACAAAATTGAAGAGTTTTCAGGATCGTATATTTCTATTCTGATAACTTTTGTCTCTCGATTTACTGGTTTCTTTATGAAGGAAAAAACAGTTGTTCTGTCTTTGTTCTCTTGCGTGATACATTATCGACACCTATATTTTTTTGACCTCGTTTCTGATATAAAGGCGGAAATTGAAGATATCCTCAGAATCTTGTAAATAAATGAGAAATAAAAAAGTCAAATTTGAACTTTTAAAAACGGTTAACAAATTCATTGTGTGTAAATTAAAATGGTGGCGTTTTGCCAGCCCTGCCACCCTTTAGTTACGCCACTTAGACATCATGTTAAGTTCTCGCGGGTTAGGCAATGAGAGCATGCGAGAAGCCATTGCTTCTCCCCTCGGCGTTCTCCCCTTTAGGTTCTTTAATATTCATATCTATTATTACTAATACTTTTGGTTTTATGATCATTATAATACTAAGAACTAGGTGGTAGGCCCGGTGGGCGTATGTAGGGTCGTCTGGGTAGGTACCACCGCCTTTCTGATTTCAGCTATGAAACAGTTCGATGTGTTTCGGATTGAAGGGAAAGGTAGCCAGTGTAATTACATAGGGCATGGACGGCAATTCATCTTAGGCTTCATGATGCACCATCAAGTGATTTTCCCTTGTTATTGCAGGTGTCTATAGGCGACGGTAACCGCTTACCATCAGGTGGGCCGTCAGCTTGTTTGTCATCTAGTTGTATTTTTCAGTTTGCTGCGGGGAGCCGGATTTGTCGACCTTGTCTCCAGCGTCACGCTAACAACCCAATACCAGGACCAACTAACAGGGAAGGAGAAAATGCTCCAGTTGTTCCACGACCTGATGAATTTATTGAGAAAGATGCAAGAGTTGTAGAAATAAATCCACGTTTTGATCAAGCTGTGCAGGTAACGTTTCCACAAACCATAACGGTCCCTGACTTTACTCGAGCCCCCAACGTGTATTGTAGTGCAATCTGTAACAATGTGAATAACCCGCATAGGATTGACATTGTAACAGGAACTGCTTTTCTTAAAAGAGATCATTTCTACGTACCCATTGGGGGGCGTGTATGTGAAGAACATAAATAACCCTGGTTGGCTTGATATTATAAACAGAACTCAACTTTTAAAAAACCACACAAGAGTGCATCAACTCAATCATTAAGTCGATGGATCAAACTGTTCCAGACCACATAGAATTTAAATAAATAGTAAAAAAAAGTAAAAATAATAATATGTTGGCAACATTGAGCGTTTCCGCTCGCTCTCTTCCATCTGTAACGTGCATCTATTAACACTATTTTGTTGTGAGTAAAAGTAATAAATTAATTACTAGTTAATACTTTATGTTTCTGTTGAACCTACCAGCGACCAAACATTTTATCCTAGCAGAAACATAAAAATGGTCCTTCAAGTTAACAAACACAAAAGCGAAATAAAGAAGTGCATGAAACACGTTCCGCTTATATTCCGCCTTGAAGATTTGCCTATAAAAAGTTATCAACTTCAAGTATTCGGAGCAGGTATCGTGGTTTTGAGAAGAAGAGCATACAATAAGGAGAAGAATTACTCAAAAGGCGGGCATAAAAGAAGATTTTATAGTCATTTCAACTTGTGCCTACCATTCACCATTCTGAAGGCCATAATATTTAATGGCTGCCTGCTTACATGTGAAGTGTAGGTGCGTTATCACGATATTTATTTTAGATAAAGTGTTGTTCATATTTTCGCCGTGGTGAATCCTTTTCACGGAAAAATTTGTGCTAATTGACATAGTCAATTCATGATTGTTAAACATTTGCAATTTTACATAAACCTGGCATCCATTTTGTGCTTATGTACACCAAGTACATAACGTAGACAGACTAGACAGCATATTGGAGAGAAATACAGGAAGTGACGTATCCGAACGCGCTTGCATACGTCTTGACAAGCTATCGGCCAATCACGGAGCTCCAACTCGTCCCGTTCCTATTCGAAGCGTCGTTCGTCTACGTCTACATTTTATGTATTACATAGTTTTTCTGTTAAATGTATTCTATTGTAAAACCAGGCGTGCTTATACTCAGCCATCTTGTAAACTGTTTAAGTTGTGAACAATCTTATGTTTTGCATGTAAATCAAAGAAGTTAAATAATAATTTACATTACGTGCTTAGTGATATGCATTAGTGTTAGCGACGCGCTCATTGTATTTAGTTTTATTTTAGTTTAAGGTTGTTGGAAATTGTTTGTAAGAATATTTTAATTTTACCCTCAAATGTTTCCTCCAAAAAATTTTACGGCGCGCTTGCGTTGCGCGAGTCACGTAGGCCAGTCTAGTCCAGTCCGCGACCATATGTCAGCGACGCCTCACGGCGCTCTGTACCAAGCCAGTTCATACGTGTTTTCGTGTATTTCGCAATAAAATAGTTTTACTTGGACTTCTCGCTTTAATTTCGCCCTGCGTACCTAGGCACACTAACAAAGTGGTCCTTCCAGCCGGATCTGAACCGTAGCACGTCGGAGGCTGCGATTCAAATGTTAGCTAGTGCACTACAGACCCTTACCACTAACTCAGTTCGCAATGGAACTAACGATAAGCTACTAAGCCGAATATGTACGCCACGAGACTTGCCAGAATTTTATGGCGAACCCTTGGAGTGGTTGCAGTTCAAGCAGGCGTACGACGAGTCGACAGAAGTCTGTAACTTCACCGATACAGAAAACCTATGGCGACTAAGAAAGTGTTTGAAAGGTGCAGCGAAAGATGCAGTCTCCGCACTGCTTATTAGTGCATCTTCACCTGAAAAAATAATTGCTACTGTGGCGAATTGCCTCGCGATTCAGAGCGCAAAATAAAACTATTTTATCTGTGGATACTGATATTAATAATCTAGGAGAGAGATTCTGGTAGGCACAGAAACCGGCTATTGCAATATTGCATTTTCGTGAATGATAGTATTATCAAATTGTTACTGATCTTGTATCTCCTTTGTATCTTCGGGAATAAAAACAATAATCAACCCAGTCGTTTGTTTGGATCGTCAAGCACCTCGCACCTTAAGAAGATTGCATGTCGATCGGACAAATTTCCGACATTGGTGACCCCGACGTGATCTTGTTCTTGGTGCGAAGAAGACATTCCCGGCTGTTGGTGTGGTGCACCTTCTTCGAGTACGAATTACTGCAGATTTTGTTGCACTCTGCTTTGCCCTGGCGTTTGGTTTGTTTGCACGCATAAATTGCATATTTCAACAACGTCATCATCAAGTGGGTGCGCAGACTACGCTTACTCACCATCAGGTAACCCCAAACAAAACCTCTACTGTGTGGCTACTTGTATCAACGGTTTTACTCCAATGCCAACCTTAGTATTTTTCACAACTCCAGTTTGACAGGAAATGACTGAAGTGAAACTAAGTGGGACAAAGTGAACTAAATTATTCTTAGTAAATATATAGGTATTACTTACTTGTTAAGTGCAATATCTCGTTTTATAGGTATGTACAATATTTTGTGAAAAAAAATTACTACTTATATCTTTAAATTTTGTTTTTTGTTAAAACATAGCAGCGGAAGTGCATATAATCTTCAAAACAATTATTTTACTATTGTTTATTTTGTTATCACTGTGTTATGAACTTGTTTATGTGTGTTATTCTTGTGTATTAGAATAAGATAACTGCTAACCAATATTGTTACATTTTGTGATTGAGATTATTCTTAAAAATATTGTAACACAAATTTCCCCACGGAGCAACCTTTACTCCTCTCTACACAGTTCGCTTTATAGTCATATTTTATTTTTATTTTTATTATATCACTGCCATAACTAATCATGACTGAAGACTTAAAACAACAGTTAGAAAATATTTTGGCCGAGAAGGCTGAGTTAGAGAAACGGTTGCAAAATGTGTCTCCCAAAACAACTGACATCTGCAAGGTGTCGGTCAAACTACCTCCCTTTTGGCCAGATAAGCCAGCTGTATGGTTTGCACAGGTGGAAGCACAGTTCGAAATTGCCGGCATTGTGTCTGACACAACACGGTATAATTATGTAGTCGGTCAAATAGATCACAAACTCGCTGGCGAAATTGAAGATGTCATCACTCGACCTCTTGAGAAAGGTCAAAAATACATTACACTGAAAACCGAACTTATAAACAGGCTTTCAATGTCAGAGTCTCAGAAGGTCCGGCAGCTTCTCAGTGATGAGGAACTGGGAGACAGAAAACCGTCTCAGTTTCTCCGTCACTTGAAGTCTTTGGCTGGTGCTTCTCTGTCTGACCAAAATATTTTACGACAGTTGTGGATGCGTCGACTCCCTCAAAACATTCAAGCAATTCTTGCGTCCCAGCCAGAGTTGTCAATTGATAAATTGGCAGACTTAGCTGACAAAATTGTAGAGCTTTCTATGCCATCAAGTGCAGTCTGCTCTACTGCTGTACCACTCACAACCACGGATACGATGCAAAGTTTGCTACTAAAAGTAGATGAGCTGACCAAGCAGGTGCACGCGCTCACAGCCCGCGACCGTAATCGCCCACGTGGTAGATCTCATTCTAGGAGCTCCTCTCGTACATCGTCGCCAGCTTCTAATAAGCTTTGTTGGTACCATAAGCGGTTTGGGCAGCGGGCTAACAAGTGCGTCGCGCCGTGCAATGCATCGTCGGAAAACCTGAAAGGCAATCAGTAGCGGCGGCAACCGATTGCTCACCTGTCAGCAGCCGCCTCTTCATTACCGACCAGATGACCAAGCGCCAATTTCTTATAGATACAGGTTCGGATTTATGTTGCTACCCTCACAACTGGCTTGCTCGTCGACGAGTAACCACTGACTATGAGCTCAGCGCCGCAAATGGTAGTAAAATTAAAACCTTTGGGACGGTCAACCTTCATCTTAATTTGGGGCTGCGCCGAGACTTTGTTTGGCAGTTCGTCGTTGCTGACGTTCAGAAGGCTATTATCGGAGCTGATTTTCTAGCACATTATCACCTCTTGCCAGACTGCCACAACAACAAACTGATAGACAGCACTACCCGCTTACACTCAATTGCTTCCTCAGCTAATGTTGACCAGCCAAGCGTTAAGGTTGTAACCGCAGCAAATTCAATATATACCACATTACTGGCTAAGTTCCCGGACATAACGCGGCCACCCGGACTACCTAGGGTCATTAAGCACAATACTATGCACTACATCAAAACCAGCGATGGTCCTCCCGTTACATGCCGTTCTCGTCGTTTAGCGCCGCAAAAGCTTATTTTAGCAAAAAAAGAATTTGAGGACATGGTCCGATGCGGCACGGCAAGGCCATCTAAAAGTGAATGGTCATCTCCGTTACACATGACCCCTAAAAAGGATAATACCTGGCGTCCATGCGGCGATTACCGCGCCCTTAACGCTAGGACTGTTCCGGACAAATACCCTGTTAGACATATATATGATTTCGCTCATAACCTCACTGGAGCCAAGGTGTTCAGCACGTTGGATTTAGTCAAAGCATACCATCAGATCCCCATTTTCAAGGATGATATTTCGAAGACAGCCATCGCTACCCCGTTTGGCCTCTTCGAATTTCCTTTCATGACTTTTGGACTCCGAAACGCTGGTCAAACCTTCCAGCGATTTATCGATGAGGTCACACGGGGTCTCGATTTTTGCTTTCCATATATCGACGACATTCTTATATACTCTCCAGATGAGGTTAGCCATATTAAACATCTACAAATCCTTTTCACTCGTCTGCAAGACTACGGCATTGTGATAAATCCTTCCAAATGCGTCCTTGGTGCCAGTGAGGTTATATTTCTGGGTTATCATATTAACGCTGAAGGTACCCGTCCTCCACAGAATCGTGTCCAGGCACTAATAGACTTTAAACCACCTGAAACAGTCCAAGGAATGCGGAGGTTCCTTGGCATGCTAAATTATTATCGCCGGCCCCACGCCGCAAAATTGCAGGCCCAACTCATCAACACTTTAGCAGCGACTAATAGCAAAGGGTCAAAACCATATCCATGGACACCTGAGCTGTTACAAAACTTCGAGGATTGCAAAAAGAGTCTCTCGGAAGCAACTCTACTTCACCATCCTGTCGCTGATGCAGATCTCGGTCTTTTCACTGACGCTTCAAGTCTCCATGTAGGTTCTTGCTTAGAGCAGCGTATTAAGGGACAGTGGTTCCCCATAGCATTTTTCAGTAAAAAGCTAACCCCACGGCAGTCTCAATGGCCTACGTATTATCGTGAGCTTTTGGCTGTGTATGAAAGTGTACAGCACTTCCGGTACATTTTAGAGGTGCAACATGCTACTATATTTACCGATCACAAACCATTGCTGTACGCTTTCATACAACGCCGTGAGAAACTTCCTCCAGCTCAACTCAACCAGTTGACTTTTATCAGTCAGTTCACAACTGATATAAAATATATTAAAGGAGATGAGAATATCGTCGCCGACGCTATGTCGCGTGTTGACGCAATTTCTTTGGAGCAGGAATGCGAAGCTCTTTCTAGATCGCAAGAAGCAGATAAGGAGATAACCCAACTTTTGGAGGGTTCTAGTCTTAAGCTATCAAAAGTTAGCATACCTGGCACTAACATCTACTTGTACTGCGATCTTTCAACAGGCAAGCCTCGTCCTTATGTACCACTAGATCTGCGTCGTACACTTTTCACTAAGTTACATGGTTTAAGTCACCCCGGAATTCGAGCCACAGTCCGCCTTGTTACCGACCGCTTTGTGTGGCCGTCAATCAACAAAGACTGTAGAGACTGGACTCGTTCGTGTGACCCTTGTCAACGCAGCAAAGTGTCAAGACATAACAGCGCTCCGCTTGGCGACTTTGATACCCCCTCTGGCCGTTTCATGCATGTTCATGTTGACATAATTGGACCTCTGCCTCCTTGCAAAGGGTTTCGCTATTGCTTGACCGCAATAGACAGAGTGACCAGGTGGCCTGAGGTCTGGCCAATGCAGAGTATCACGGCAGAGGAAGTAGTGGAAACACTTATTACAGGATGGATCTCCCGTTTTGGCGTTCCATCGATTATTACTACGGATCAAGGCACTCAATTTGAGTCTGACCTGTTTCGTAGAATGGTACGCATGTTTGCCACAAAACGTTTGAGAACCACCGCGTATCATCCCAAAGCGAATGGCATGATCGAGCGCGTCCACCGGCAGTTAAAAGCCTCTATCATGTGCCACGGTGGCGACTGGTTGACCGCTCTGCCTCTTGTGCTTTTGGGGATACGTTCCGCTTATAAGGAGGACTTAAAAGGTTCTGTCGCCGAGAGTCTTTATGGCGAGACATTGCGCCTCCCGGGCGAAATTTTAGTCTCCTCGCCCAGTCTGTCGAAGATTGAAGATCCCTCGGATTTAGTCGTTCGCTTACGTCGACATTTATCAAGAATAAGACCTGTCCCAGCGTCTCGACATGGTGACGCTCCTTCTTTTATATTTAAAGATCTTGCTACCTCCTCTCATGTCTATCTGCGTGAGGATGCTGTGCGCCGTCCCTTACAACCACCCTACAGTGGTCCCCATGAAATCATTAAAAGGGCCAATGACGGTAAGACGATGACCATCAACTTAAAGGGTAAAGACGTTACAGTGAGTATTGACCGAGTTAAACCTGCATACACCTTTCATCAGGATACGGGTCCACTTATAACTCCTTCATCTGTAGTGATTTCCCCTGAACCTATTGACCAGATAATACCTACTCCTGAAGCTCCACCGACATCTCTTGCTCAGCCGACATCTCTTGCTCAGCCTCCGGCAGCTACAATTTTGCCTGCTCCATCGCCTACTGCTACCGCAGAAAACTTTAAAAACTATACCACGCGCTCTGGCAGGCGTGTTAGATTTAAAATATTCAGAGACTGACCTGTCTCTCTCCGTGGGGGGGTGGTGTGGCGAATTGCCTCGCGATTCAGAGCGCAAAATAAAACTATTTTATCTGTGGATACTGATATTAATAATCTAGGAGAGAGATTCTGGTAGGCACAGAAACCGGCTATTGCAATATTGCATTTTCGTGAATGATAGTATTATCAAATTGTTACTGATCTTGTATCTCCTTTGTATCTTCGGGAATAAAAACAATAATCAACCCAGTCGTTTGTTTGGATCGTCAAGCACCTCGCACCTTAAGAAGATTGCATGTCGATCGGACAAATTTCCGACACTACTTTACAGCTACGATTTGGTAACCCTGATTAAATATTGTCACGAATATTACAAGACGTAAGAAAGTTACCGTCAATGTCACAAGAATACCAGAAGGAAATAGTAATATTTGCATGTAAAATTAATAACTTCGTAGAAGCAGTACGCAGAGAGGAGTACCTGCATGGAATAAATATAGTGTCTACAATACTGTCCAAGCTCCCGTCCGTACTGCTTGCAAAATGGACAGATTACAGTTATAAGTTGATTACCGAAAACAAGAAATCACGCCTGATTATATTATCCGATTTTTTAAATGAAGAAGCCGTGAAAGTGTCAACTACTGCAAATATTTACTACAGTACGGGATACATTGACTCGAAACAGAAGTCTACCAATCACTATTCCCACGCTCAAGCGGTGCTGGTGCTTTTCGCTTGACTACAAGCGAAAAGTGCAGTTTTTGTAAGAAATCTGTACACAAGCTGACAGAATGTAAACAGTTTAAACGAGCGCTGTGCAAAGTGAGATGGCAACATGTAAAACGTCATGGAATATGCTACAAGTGTCTGCTGTCCCGCCATGACCGGGAGACGTGCCCGGCGCCTGTGTGTGACCGCGACGACTGCAACCAAGCTCATCATAAGCTGCTACATTATTTAAGCAATCGCGAGCGTAGTGAAGTGACAGTGCGTCAGTCGAACCCGTGTCCGACCAATGATGAATCCGTAACGCATATAAGCGCGAGTGATCAGTGCAAAGTGATACTAAAAGTAGTCCCAGTATCCACGGTCCAAACGGTGTATTTAGTGCGTCCGCGTTACTCGACGACGGGTTGACTGTATCATTGATAAGCAATGAGTTAGGGGCACGCGCAGGGCTGCGCGGCCGCCGAAAGACAATGCGAGTGCGTGTGCGCTTGGACTGACAACGACTTCGTGTGCGATGCTACGCTAGTAAATGTAGGCATATCAGGTATAGACAGTAAAATTAATAATGTTGAGATGCACAGTGTTGACGAATTAAATTTGCCTATTCAAAAATTATCTATTCTTAATTTTAGTAATTATAAACATTTATCAAAAATTAAAAATCTATTTTGTCCCTCAGACACTAAACCGGACTTGTTAATCGGTCAGGATAACTACCATTTATTGTTGCCATTAGAAATTAAGTTAGGGAAATAGAATGAGCGCGTCGCTAACAATTAGTATAACGCATTACGCATATGAAGGCAGCAACCATAAGAATTAGCAAACGCAATGGCTTCAGACAAGTTAAAGCATTTAATAAGTGAGCGTGGCTATATTAAACGGCAGCTTACGCGTGCAGCTAACTATATTGATTCAAGCGAATTTAATCGCGACGAATATGAAAATCTTATAGAAAGAAGAAGTCGCATTGTCGAATATTTCAATTAATACGAAAATATAAACAAATCCATATTTCTTCTCAACCCAAGTGATGATGAAGAATATGAATAATATGAAAGAAAGTATTACAGCATCATTTCTGCCTGTTGGGGATTGCATCAGCTGGGGCGGTACTCGAATGAAGATCTTTATTTTCCTCGTTTAAACGTATATATTTTCAAAAAAAAGAACGTTACAGTATTTGCTTTATGAGACGTATAGTGATATTCGACAGTGCCGGTGGTTGTAAGACGAATGAATGTCCGAAAAGACGCGCGTCAGTGTCCGAGCGACGTCAGCGTCCGCGTCGCCGTCCGGTGGTCCGTATCGTTCTCCAGGCGGCTCCAATTCATGCACAAGGGTCCGATTCTCAACATGCCCCCGGCCTTGGAATCACCAGGTTCCAAACCCTCGTCTTCTCCTCTCCTCAGCAATTATTGAAGTAACGGGCAAATCTTGGAGAAAGCTCGCCGGATGATGCCAGCTGCTGTACGTATATCCGCTACCCGGTTCACGCCATCCTTCCCTGGAATCACGCGTATGACTCGACCCAATCGCCATTTTAGTGGAGGAAGGTTGTCTTCTTTTATGAGGACCAGACTGTCTAAAGAAATATCCTCGGTCTTAGATTTCCATTTCATCCTCTGCTGAAGCTCTCCCACGTACTCCTTGGACCAGCGCTGCCAGAAGTGCTGTCGTATCTGTTCCAACCGCCCGTAGCGTGTCAGTTGTGTAGCAGGTTGTGCAGTGATGTCTTCGCCGGCAGTCGCAGTCAATGGTCGACCAATGAGGAAGTGACCAGGTGTCAATGGGTTGAGGTCAGTAGGATCTGCAGACATAGGGGACAAGGGACGGGAATTGAGGACAGCCTCGATTTGCGTCAAAACCGTGCTCAACTCCTCGTAGGTTAGCTTAGCGTTACCAACTATTCGTCTCAGATGATATTTACACGATCGTACCCCGCTTTCCCACAGACCGCCAAAATGAGGGGAACAAGGAGGAATGAATTTAAAACTAATACCATCATTGGCAGCAAAATCAATTACTTTCTTAGAATTATTTTTTAACGATAACATAAATTCTTTTTCAGCCCCTACAAAATTCTTCGCATTATCAGAGAATATGCTATGGGGTTTACCCCTTCGACTTATAAACCGTTTAAGAGTAAGAATATAATCGTCTGCAGTAAGACTAGTGACAAGTTCCAAATGAATAGCCCGAGTCACAAAACAAACAATTAAACAAATATAGGCCTTTGTCAAACTAGCCCCCCTGCCTTTCCTATTCAAAATAAAAATAGGTCCCGCATAATCTACCCCAGTATTTAGAAATGGATAGCCAGGTTCCAATCGCTCAGATGGTAAGTTACCCATAATAGGTGTTAAAGTTTTACCTTTTATACGAGTACATGTTACACACTCACGTATTATCTTCTTTGCTAAGTTCCTTGCATTCAAAGGCCACCAATTCTCACGAATATTGGCTAATAAAAGCTGTGGACCCGCATGCAATAGTCGAACATGTTCACTCCTAAATAACAAATACGCGAGCTGATGTTTACTACACAATAGGATTGGGTGCTTCTTATTATAATCGAAACTAGACGCATTACATATTCTACCACCAATCCTAATCAATTTATTCTCATCTAAAAAAACATTTAACCCTAAAACACGATTAGTTTCTACACATTTTTTAATACACTCGCTATTCATCAAACACTTATAAACCTCAGCAAACGACTGTTTTTGCATAGATTTAACTAACATTATCTGCGAAGCGGTGAGCTCGTCAACAGATAGCAAACCGGTTTGGCGATCCCCGCCACTGCCGCGTCTCGAGCGCATATTTTTTATAAAGCGTAGTACATACGCGCCGACTCGCTGTAACCTATTAAATGATGAATAACGTTTAAAATCAAACAGACTATCACTTATTGTACTTACTAAACTAGCAGTTATTGAACGTAATTCCGGTAAATTTTCCGTATTAATGCAATTAAAATTATTAATATCAATTATAAAATTCGAATTATTATTTTGTAAATAGGATGGTCCATCCCACCATAAGCTATTGTCTTTCAATTTATCTAAAGCAACGCCCCTGGATAGTAAATCGGCTGGGTTATCTTCCCCCTTAACGTGGAACCAAACTGAGTCTCCAGTTAAATCGTTTATTTCAGACACCCTATTCTGAACAAACGTCTTTAGCAAGTGAGGTGACATTCGTATCCAACCCATAACTATAGTGGAATCTGTCCAGAAACACACCCTTGAAAAAGTTAGTCGTAAAGACTCGACTATTTTTCTATAAAGACGAGCACCTATTAATGCACCGCATAATTCTAGCCTAGGTATGGAAACTGTTTTTATAGGCGCCACTTTACTTTTTGCACACAATAGCCTGACCGTGACAGGTGAATTGTCATCATATGTTCGTACATAGGCGCACGCACCGTAAGCGCCTTGTGATGCGTCGGTGAATATATGTAATTCTGTGTACCGCGTGTGCACGCCCCTTACATGACGTACAACTCGTAGCTCGTCCAAACACCGTAGCGTATGAATGAACTGACACCATTTTATAGCAATTTCCTTAGGCACAGGCGTATCCCAATCGATTTTACTCAACCATAATGTTTGTAACAATGTTTTTAACATTATAGTTGTAGGTGCTAAAAGTCCTAACGGGTCGTAAATCTGTGAAATAATAGATAGCATCGTACGTTTACTTATTTGTGATAAATTTATGTGCATATCGATTTTAGTGGTGTAGTACAGTTCGTCACAATTACTATACCAGCCTAATCCGAGTGTTTTATTCTGCGCCTTATCATCAGCGAAGTGTTGCCTAGACGCCGTATCGTCTAGACTAAAATTAAAATTCCACTTGCGTAATGGAAGGCAGGCAGATTGCAATACATCGGCGGTTTTATGACAGATGTTTAGTAATGTCTGTAAATTATCGTGACCCATAATGACGTCATCAACGAACATATCCTGGCTGAGCACCCGGGCTACAGTCTCGTCGTTGCACTCGCGAGATAACTGTTTGATACACCGCATACTAAGGTACGGCGCTGACGCAGTGCCATACGTCACCGTATTAAGTTTGTACGTTTTCAACGGTTCCGCTTGGTTCTCCCGCCAAACAATCATCTGTAGGCATCTATGGTGGTCTTGGATAAGTACATTTCTGAACATCTTCTCGATGTCAGCGCATGCAACATACCTATACTGTCTGAATCGCAGCAAAATATTAAATATATCGTTATGTAACGCTGGACCAGGTAATTGAATGTCGTTTAATGACTTATTAGAGGTTGTCTTTGCGCTCGCATTAAAAACTACGCGCAATTTAGTAGTAGTACTATCCTCCTTAAGAACACCATGATGTGGTAGAAAATAGTTAGGTTCACAGACTTCGTCTACCTGTGTCATGTGACCCAATTCAATGTATTCACGCATAAAGTTGCAATAAAGAGTTTTATATTCGCCTGAACGTTCCAACTTGCGTTCTAATGATAAAAATTGCTTTTTGGCTAACGTAAACGAGTCACCGAGATAATCAGCTGACTCCTTTAGAGGTATGCAAACTGAAAACCTACCGTTTTCGTCACGTTTAGTGGTACTAACAAATATTTCTTCACACTTTCGTTCATCGTGCGTCAAAACCGGTTCCGTATTCTGCGGTAAGTCCTCCAATTCCCAAAACTTACGGAGCTGACTGTCTAAAGATTGCGTATAATTACACTGCACTTGGTTAATAGACAAGTGCATAGTGCTTATAGGGCCCGACAGTAACCATCCCAGCTTAGAATTCTGCAGGTATGGTCCGTCCGATAATCGTATCCTATCGTCGGTTAACAGTTCCCAGAATAAATCAGCACCTATCAATAAATCTATCCCGGTAGAAATATTGAATTTAGGGTCTGCAAGTCGTATATTATTCGGGATACGTACAGAATCGAAATCTATGTTTGTCGAGGGCAAATTAGACGTAATATGCGGCAGGACAAAACAATTTAATCGTTTAGTATAATCGCATGTTTTTGATCGTATATAAATATGACACGAATGATTTATCTGTGTGATGGCTTGACCTACACCAGATATTCGAGTAGTGGACTGTATCTTAGGCGTATTTAATCGTTTAATTAATTTTTGCGTAACAAAACAGTGCTGGCTACCGCTGTCGAGTAGCGCACGTACTGTATGGAACTCATTATTGTTATCTGCTACCTCGAGTAACGCTGTTGAGAGTAACACTTGATGTGAGGCGGTGACTGACTCAATCGGTAAGTCTTTGGCAATGGAATGCAACACGGTGGACGAATTAGTGTGTGTGTAAGTATCGCATGCCCTGTCTGACGACTTATCAGCCGTATTGAGGCGAATTATCTTCGAATTACCGTCTAAATGTAACAAACTATTATGTTTGCGCTGGCATTGCTGGCATGCACTAAATAAACAATCGTTAGGCAAATGCCCAGCTCGCATACAATTTTGACACAATTTATTTTCGTTTACAAATTTAATTCTTTCGGAAATACTTAAGTTTAAGAAATTGACACACATATAAAGAGAATGGTTTTTACCGCATAATAAACAAGTACGACTATTCAATTGCACACGCTTATTGCCGTTGGAAGACTTGCCTTTCATCAAATTATTGCTCGTCGAAACATAGCTACCCGCATATATTTGGTTATAATTTTTATTACTGTTACTATAATTATTTGACGTTTTATTTTCGTTTGAACTAGATTGCGGTTTATTTAAACGATTTCGATTAATCATTTCTAGCATATCAGCTCTGTTTCGAAGAAAAGAAAGTAAGTCCTCCAAACATACCTTCCTAGTGCCGTCGGAAATAATCGAACCTATATGATTCTCCCATTCATGCTCGGTGGATGTATCTAATTTAGACACGACTAAATAAATAATAATTGTGTCCCAGGCATCTGTGGACTCGCCCAACGTCTTAAGCGCTCTTAAATTTCGCAACACAACGTCTACTAACTTCCTAATTTGCAATGGTGCCTCATATTTAATGCACGACATTGTAAACAACGATTTCAAGTGATTGTGCACCAAAAGACGTGGGTTATGATAACGATTCTCAAGTAACTCCCAAGCATGAACGTAATTATCAGCTGTGAATTCTAATGCGCTGATTACCTGCAGTGCGCTCGCGGTAAGCGACGATTTTAAATAATGAAACTTATGAATCGCATTTAAATCTAAACGGTTATGTATCATGGTTAAATAAGAGTTTTTAAACTCCAACCAACTATCATATGAGCCATCAAAAACTGGAATCTTAACCTCGGGTAATCGAATATTTAAATTAGGTTGAATATCTTTAGATACCGTACTTCGGCTGATATTTTCTATCGAACAATTTGCAATAGACATAGTACTAAAATAAAATGACTCAATTGATTCTAAGTACTCAAGGTTATTACTAAGTTCAGATTCAGGAGACATGTCGTGAATTTTGCCTTGTAACTCGGTCAATTGCCGAAATATGTCAGTAGCCGACTGCATTCGCAACTTTAATTCCCCTTTTTGATACTCAGATAATTCAATACCTTGGCATGAATCAACATATTTTCTGAAATGCGTTAATCTACTTCTTAAATATCCTCTTTGTTTTTTAAGCTGAGTAATTAAATCGGTATCTATAGATTGCGAAATTTTACTAGGGCTTTTCGAAATTGGAACTTTTAAATTTGATTCCTCACTCATTTTAACGGTCGGTTAATGAAAGGTGTGGGTACTCACGTGAAATATCTCCGATTACGCGGCACTGGCAGCTTGCACAGCTCAGAACTAAAGCACAAAAAACACGGTATTAACACAAATCGATTATGATCGGGAAAGGGCAGGAAAGAAGATCTGACCACTGACTGATGCGACGAATTTCGGTTGGCGTCTCGATGATCTGCGCCTGCGCTGGTTGTCCAGGTTATCCGCGCCGAAGGTCCAAAATGTTGGGGATTGCATCAGCTGGGGCGGTACTCGAATGAAGATCTTTATTTTCCTCGTTTAAACGTATATATTTTCAAAAAAAAGAACGTTACAGTATTTGCTTTATGAGACGTATAGTGATATTCGACAGTGCCGGTGGTTGTAAGACGAATGAATGTCCGAAAAGACGCGCGTCAGTGTCCGAGCGACGTCAGCGTCCGCGTCGCCGTCCGGTGGTCCGTATCGTTCTCCAGGCGGCTCCAATTCATGCACAAGGGTCCGATTCTCAACACTGCCTTTGATATCAATATAAAACACAAATCAAATAGTAACAAAGCTATCACACCTATCACTAAAGGGGAATTTAAAAGTTTGCCTAAAATTAAAATTCAAGAATTTGATGGCTCTGATGACTTAGAATATTATCCATTTATAAACATGTTCAAGGCAGTAATACATTCTGACTCCAAAATAAGTATGTGTGAAAAGCTATATTTTTGTTCGCAGTTTTGTCACGGGAGAGGCATTCAACATTATAAAAAATCTGCCACTCACCGATGAAAATTACACAACAGCGTTGGATTTGTTAGAAAAAAGATATAAATTGCTTACTTGACCTGCCATGTTTCAGCAAAACTTCTGCACAAAATATACGCGTTATTATAAGTAAAGTGCAATTGCACTTAGCTGCATTAAAAAATTTAAAGGTACCCATTGAGCATTAGGATATCTTATTAATAAACATTTTATCCAGAAAGCTTGACTCGTACACCAATAAAGGATTTCACCTGGAGCGCAATACTAAATTAATACCTACACTGGAGGAGCTTTTGGTATTCTTGGAAAAAAGAGCTATCGCTCTCGAGACTGTGGACGAAAAGCAGCCGCCTTCATCAGTACCACCAATGAAACCCAAGTGGAAGGCAGTTAGTGGAGCGGTGACTTCCAACAAAATAATTTGCAGGTATTGTAGTCAAGCGCACAAATTATATGAGTGCAGTAAATTTAAATTATTAACACCACCTGAAAGGGTAAAATTTATTACAAATAATAAACTATGTAAAGTTTGTTTAAATGCCCACTTGGGTAAATGTATGTTAAGATTAAAATGTTCAATATATCATAAGATGCATAATACCCTTGCACATGATCCAAGTTATTGTGTCGAAGTGAGCAATGCAGCGGCTGTTAGTGATCCTGTGGTTTCCATGTCAGGTACAACACATTGTAATGAAGTTTTATTGCCCACTGCAGTTGTCAGACTGATTAATAAGGATGGTTCTTTTTCATATGTTAGAGCTCTTTTAGATAGTGGGAGTCAAGTATCCTTTATAACAGAGAGATTGGCTCATATAATAGATTGTAAAATTTCTCAATCTGAGCAAATTATTACCGGTGTATGCGAGTCAACTAGTAGTGTGTCACAAAAGGCTAACTTCTCTATTCATTCAATAGCAAATAATTTCAAATTAAATGTAACATGTAGCATAACTAAAAGGATTACCAGCCATTTACCACAATATACATTTAGTATTTCTAATTTAAATATACCATCTCATGTCAATCTTGCCGACAAACACTTCTGTAAATCAGGTGAAATTTCATTACTCATGGGTTTTTTTTTTTTTATCCTATCTCCCCTAGCATGACCAGGGCCTTTGTCTAGCTACTTTATTTTTCGTATGCCCATCTAATTGGTTACCTCTTTGAGGTTTTATGTACACTTTCATTCCAGTTCTATCATATATTCCTCTCGTACTTGCATTCTTCATACTGTATCTTTCTTTTATTCGTCACCTTTCATTATTTATCGCGTTGGGATTACGCCTATTTTATTTTTGTTTCCTATAACTATTATTGTTTTTCGGGGAGTTGCTGCTTATTCATTTATTTACTTTATTTTAAAATTAAAATTTTAAATCAATACATTTATGTTGTTCTTAAATCTATTACATTCCTTTTTATAATATGACATGCGCTTTTATAACTATTTTAAGGGTACAATTCATTATCTGTTCAATGTTACAGTTTTTATTTGTTTTATTTACGTATTACATTTTTCTTGCTACTATGTTCTCATCTACTTCTTTATCTTATTGATTACATTTATTGTTTTCTTATATCTATTGGTTCTTACATTTGTATATTTTATAGGTATAATTTTAATCTTTTATACCTACTTATTTTTAGTATTTTGATCATCCTACTATATGTTTACACTTAATTATATTGTTATCTTATTACTATTACATTTGCTGTTTACTTATATCTATTAGTTTCTTACACTAATTTATTTTCTGAGTATACTTATTTATCTCTTATATCTACTATATTGTTAACGTTTTGGTCCTATTACTATATATACTTAATTATTTTATTATCTTATTACTAATACATTTGTAATTTTCTTATAATAGTTTGCTACATTAAATGTCTTATCTATATAATTTATATTCTACTGTTGTTTAGGGTGCCTTTAACAAGGTTCCTTATAATTGTTTCTTAGTGGAGTTTTTATGCTTTATTTTCCTGTACGTGTTATTTTTATCTATTTTTATATCTACTGGTTATATTATTTATACTTATTTGTTCAATTTTTACATTATATGGTTAGTAGTGTTTATTTATTCTATTTATTTTGTTTGTTTTTACTTTTTGATAGTATTACTAATGTTAACATTAGTTTGTACTATTCTCTGTTTAATTGTGTTTTGTTGCTGTTTTATGTTTGTTTTTATTTAACTTATTTGTTTTATATTTATGTGTCGTTTATTTTGTTGTATATTACTCTATTTTTATCGTGTTTTAATTCTTTATTGTTATAATTTGGGGTTGGATTGTTGATCTGGTTCATTCTATTCTATATTTATTTGTTGCATTTTATGTTATAATTTTATTATTTTTTGTGTGTGTATATATATATATTTATAAGTTGTATTATAAATTCAATATACCTTTCTTCCCTTATTATGTTTTGTTATTTTTTATTGTTCGTCGTGTGCTCGAATTAGAAATTCGGGCATGTGATTTCATTATCACCCTTACTTATCAATTGTATGCTACTCTCAATCGGGCCAACCTGTCCCATTTTATTCTGATTGGGCATGTGTCGTCAAAAGAGTTGTGGGCAGTTTCTTCGAGCTTGCCTCTTATGCAGTTCTTGCACTGGGGGGAAGCCTGCTTCTTCACTTCGGGACAATCTGCCTTCATGTGCGGTCCTGCGCAATGACTGCAGATGTCCTCGGCTTCGGTACAGAGCTTCCTCCCATGACCATATTGCAGGCATCTGGTGCACTGCACAAGAGGCGATTGGTCAAAGACCGGTACTCTTTGAAGATCTACATGAATCTTCCCGGCCTCTAACATGCTACGCCACAACTTTGGCGACACTTGCATAACTACATGGTGCTCGTTTTGATTTCTTGCTCTCTTTTTATATTTGATTGCTACCCTTATATCTTCCTCCGCTAAATTTTCTACTATATGACCGTTTTGATTTTTTATTGATTTGACAATGTCTTCATCGGTGTTGAACTTGAGGACATTTCTCAGTATAACTAATGGATCTTTATTTTCTTTTCTCTCTACTTTCATGTTTTTGTCTCCCTTAAGTAGGTTCTCTACTTTTTTCAGTTCTTCTTTCTCCTTGCAACTTATAATAACCTTTCTGTCCCTTGCCTTTCGCACTTTATCCACTCTCACTCCTGTCTCTCTCGATTTCAGTAGTCCTCTTATTCTCTCGATCACTTCATCGCCTGTGTCCATGGTGTTTTCCGTGGTGATCACCATGGAGTGCATCTGATGGTATGTTTCCATGTGCGGAATTTTCCTTGGAGACCTTTTGGTCGGGGATATGCACTCCATGTTGGGCAGTTCGGTTACCCCTTTTGCTATTTCCGCATACGTTCTTTTTCTTTCATCCTTCTCTTCCCTAATAATCTCTCTTAGCGTACTTATGTCTTTTCGAAACTCTGTTATCTCCACACATACTTCTTTCTCTACATTCTTCTTGCTTTCTTCTATTTTCCTATTCATTTCTTCCATTTCCCTTCTTCTTTCTTCTCTGTCCATATTAATTTGTTCTCCTATATTTTCCATTGTTCTTATTACTTCGGCTATTGCTATATTTGTAGATTCCTTGTCTATGGCTTCCAGTTTTGCCTCTATTCTATCTCTTTCTCCTTCGGCTTTCTCACATAACTGCTGCCATGACTTCGCACTTTCTTCAAAGCTTTCACTTCTTGCCATCACCGCTTTAAATTTTGCTTCTAATTGCTTACATCTTATACATTCTTCTCTTACTGCTTTACTTTTCATTCCTTTCATACTGTCATATAACTCCTCGTACTTTTTTCTCCATTCCTCAATCGTTTTCAGCATCTCATCCTGTTGTTCTTCCATTTTCTTTATTTCACTTCCCGCTCTTTCTATCACGCTCTCATATTCGTTTAATTTCTCTAGCGTTCTATCATGTCTTCCGTCCATTTCCTTCAGTCGCTCTCTTAGTTTTTCAGTTTCTTTGTCGTCTTTGCTTGTTTTTACCGCCTCCTGTTCAGAAAGGGGGCCGTCAAGGAGGTTAATCGTCCTCTTTCCTATCTCTTTCAACCTGTCCTTCACGGTCCTCTTAATGTTCCCAGCCAGTTCCAGCTGATACGGGATTTCTTTGAGTAATTCGCGAACTTCGCGGTTAGCTCTACTTCGCGGGGTGAGGGTGCTGGTGGAGGGCGGCGGAGAGATTACTCATGGGTTGCAATATATTCTTTCAGGTGTTACAGCGTGAGGCATTGCCTCTGACACAATCAGGCCCATTTCTGGCTAACACAGGTCTAGGATATGTTGTTGCGGGGAGTCTGCCAGTCATCATCATCATCATCATATCAGCCGAGAGACGCCCACTGCTGGGCATAGGCCTCCCCCAAGGATCTCCAAACCGATCGGTCCTGCGCTGCCCTCATCCAACGACTTCCCGCGACCCTTACCAGATCATCGGTCCACCTTGTGGGGGGCCTACCAACGCTGCGTCTCCCGGTGCGCGGCCGCCATTCGAGGACCTTTCCGCCCCAACGGCCATCAGTCCTCGCAATGTGACCTGCCCACTGCCACTTGAGACTCGCAATTCTTTGGGCTATGTCAGCGACCTTAGTTCTCCTGCGGATCTCATCATTTCTGATTCGATCACGCAGAGAAACACCGAGCATAGCCCTCTCCATTGCTCTTTGGGTGACTTTAAGCCTTTGTATAAGGCCCATTGTAAGCGGCCACGTCTCGGTTCCGTACGTCATCACTGGCAACACACACGAATTAAAGACTTTCGTCTTGAGACACTGCGGTAGTTGTGCCGAGAATATGCTGCGTAGCTTCCCCAACGCTGCCCAGCCGAGTTGGATCCGTCGATTGACCTCTTTCTGGAAGTTGGACCTACCAAGTTGGACTATTTGCCCCAGGTAAATGTATTTGTCAACAACTTCCAGTGTAGACTTTCCAACCTTCACAGGAGTGGGTACGACATGGGAATTCGACATAATCTTCGTCTTATCCATGTTTGTCTTCAGTCTTGTTCTTAGTCTGCCAGTATCAGCAGGCAAAATTTAACTTCTAACTGATGTATCGCAGTTGAAGGTACCCAATTTCCTTATATTAAATGTGATGCACAAGGACAATTGATTCAAAAAATTGATAATTCCATATCCCGATTTTAGGAATGTGAAAGGGTGCCTAATATTTTCAATGAGGCCACCACTGAGCATCAATTAGCTGAGCAATGTTATCAGGATTCAAATAAATAAAAAAATAAAAAATGATCTGTGTCATTGCCTCTTAAAGTTGAATTAATTGTGCTCAAATTGGGAAACTCATTTTCTTGTGCATTACAGCAATTTTACAATTTACACAAATTTTACCTCTTGATATATGTGAATAGATTAGTAATAGTTTATTTAAACTTTTTACTGCGGTACTGCTATAATTAGATAGAAATGGTATAGAATAATTGAGATTTACTTGGATTTGTCTGCGGTTTTCTGCATTCAGCTCTTCAGGTGTAAGGATCGGCACTGGTATCCTATTTGAGGTTGCAATATTATGCAGCACGCAACAAACATTCACTATTTTGCCAGCTGTTAACACATCATAGTGTAGTTCACGTGCTGCCAACAAACACCTGAAAATAGAGTGGTGTTTTTAACAAATAACATCTTCAATCAGTCAACAAATAAGTCTATACTAAATCAATTAAAATTAAAGCAACACAGTTGTCGTGTTAGAAAGTAGTTACCTAAATCGTGCCTTTAGCACTTCACTACAATCCGAGCAGAAACATGTTTTACATAATAGAGGTGTTCTGGACTACCTTCTATGGTGTTTAATATTGGTGTCATCATGTTTTTCCGAAGTAGATATCCACTGTCGCCTGCAAAAGGTACATATTAAATTTTTGAGTTTATTAGCAGAGAAACAACAGTTTCAAGAGTAGATAAATTTATTTATCTAACATAATTCAAATGACAATTAGCACCAAGATACAAATAATGTAACAAATTAAAAAAAAAATAATATAAGTAATATTTTCTTTAGTGTAGATTTATAAGTATCATTTTATTAATCAATATTTTATGCATTGTAATATTAAAATAAATTCAAAAAATATTTTACCAACCTAATAAAAATGCTTGTTTTCCATTAAGAGGGCTAACATTTAAGTGCTGGCTTAGAGGATGACTGGCCCATACACTTGAGTCATGGACTGACCCTGGGCTACTAGCATCCACACACAAAATATTAAGGTCAGCATCACAGATCTGTAATAAAGATTTATACAAGTAGAAGAAATAGTTTATCAGATAAAAATACACAATGAAAATGATTTGTTAATTGCACATAATTATAATTTAAACTTACAATCATTACATTAAGGGAATGGTAACCCCTGCGGTTATAATATCTCTCCTCGTGAATTACGGGCCTAATGACTGCAAAATGTGTGCCATCTATACATCCCAAGACACCAGGGATTTGAAACCGTGAGTAAAACCTAAAACAACATGACAATAGAGGTAAGTTGAAGCACTAAGTAAAATCTCACTCATATTAATTAAAACAATAACTCACCGGGCTTTTATTGAGTTAATTTGGTCTTTTCTTGTAAGCCACTTTATATACTTATTATATATACTTGTGCGGTTTAATGCCTCTGTAACTTGTCTTACAGCCCTAGATACTGTGGTCTGCGAAGTATTGTGAAAGGCACTTTGAGCCACCAAGGTTTGGTAAGACCTGCGTAAAACGCAAGTGCGATGAGGATCTGTAACGTTGATGTCGTTAATGCCTGTCATGTTAATACTTACCTATCTAAAATTCAATTCAAAAACGTTTATTTCTCTCACAACAGATCAGTTATTCATAAGGATTAAATCTGTATTACAGGTCACCAGGCCCACTCCGCGAATCAACAAATACAGTACAGTTCATAATTGACTGACTTAACCTACAGATCTTACACACAGTGAGATTGTGAACTTACTTAATTATTTACCAAAATAAAATGCTTTTGTCTTACTTACCTTCAAAGTCACGGATATGCCGTCACTTCGCCGTGTAACTGGCATTAGAGGAGCTAGTTCATGTATTAACTGCCTAACAGTGTCCTTCCCCAACCGAAATGTTTTGATGAATTCGATTTCGGGGACATCCCGCAAAGCATTAAAATGATGCAGCAACAGTGCCCGTGATTGGCGGCGATAAAGTCGACGTCTGCGATCTTCATTCGAAGCAATTTCCAAAAGTCGACGTCTCGACATTATGCTGCTTACCCTGAGTCCCATTCTCAGATTTTAAATATTTAAAAATTCCAACGACGACAACACTTGAAAAATAGCAAAATCTAGGTAAATGTAGAGGACACTGACAGTGCAGTGACAGCTTAATTTCTCTTAATTGTTCGTCAACGCGGAAGCTTGTGCATCAAAATAATACCACTTTCACTGCACAAAAACTCATCACCAGCCTATATACGTTCCACTGCTGGGCACAGGCCTTCCTACATGGCAGAAACACATGAGGAGTTTGGGCCATAACACCACCACGCTGGCCCAGTGCGGGTTGGTGGGTTAAAGCGATTGCAGTAACAACCGGGACCAACGGCTTAACGTGCCTTCCGAAGCACGGAGGAGATCAAGATTATAAATTTGATTGACCCATCCAGGGACTAACCATGGCGAAAGTTGCTTTGTTTTCGTGATCGAAACCAGCGGAAAACTATGTTCGAGGAGAGTGATTGTTGTAGGCTCGGTGTATGTCCAACTTGTCACCGCGAGCAGAGCGGCTCGGCTTGCGCTCAGCTTGTGCTCGGCTCGTCTAGCGTAGATCCACCTTAAGGAATACACGAATTTATTTAGATGTGTCGCTAAAGTAGCCAAGTAAATATTTATGGCATTTACACAAAGCCTAAAAAGGCTGCTAGGATTTTCGAACATCAACGATGAACAGTGTACAATTGGCGAATTATCATCGATGATCCCGATGATCCATGACTTTACTTTTTCTGATACTAGAACTATTAGTTTCAGTGTGTTTTACGTTCTTCTTCCTAACAGCTTTTGTTTTCGACGGTCCTTGTAAGTTTCACTTTTTTATGTTTTAGTTTGATTAATTTTGTATCTTCTTTCGCTTTAGCTAGCTTTTCTGCCTCTTCAGTTGATATAGACCTACCCGGTATGACTGTTAGCTTGCTGTTTCGGCCTGTTTTTAATGTTTGTGATCTGTTTCGCTGTAAGAACTCCAGAAGGCTCGTATCAAACTGATAAGCGTTTTCTTCTTGTACTGTAGGCATCGTTGATATTACTCAAAACGGATTAAAAGGATATATTCCAGATCTTTCAAATCCTTTACGTATATTATTCTCTCTGGTAATATTTATTTTAGTCATTAGCTGCTGCAGTAACTGAGGTAAATGACATTTGTTAATTGTGGTTGCAGTGCCGAATACAACTTTATAATTTGTTAAAATTTCCAACAAAAAGGGAATGTCCAACGGCTGAGTTAGGTGGGTTGCATTTTTTTGAAGGAAAACGAATCTGATGTTTTGACTTTTTTTTTTTTTTTTTTTTTTTTATACAAAGCACGGCAATTGACCCAACACCACCTGATGTGAAGCGGTAAGGAGAGTCCATATGCGAAGACAGCTAGTGCAGAAAACTTTGACACAACTGAATGGTTTCAACGCTGAGGTGTGATGCTAAATTATTGCCAATTACTAGTTTCGTCCCATTTCGGGAGTTTACCCATGGTAAAACTATAGTCTTAAACCAATCGTCAAAACAAACCATGTTGAACCAGCCAGATTTGGTGCGGTTATACCGCGCATTTTCTGGTCCATTCTCACAACACCTAGACCACAAATGTTCTGCTTCGTAAACCACATAAGGCGGTAAGCAATTCCCATCAGCAGTTCCGCTAACCATTATTGAAACTGCACTTTTACTAGAATTAATGACCCTCTCAGGGTGTTTTATTCCTCTTATAAAAATGCATTTTTTACAACCGTGGTCGTCTCTTAAATTCGTCTCATCGAAATTTAGAATATTACCGGTGTGTTGTGGTGTTCGGTAGGTTGGGGGATGTTAACAGAAAGACTTATTGAGACAGTAAATGTAGTTTAATATTAATATCTATGACAATGGTGTCTTGGACCATACGTACTGTGTCTGCAGTTAGGTGACAGTGACAGACGTCAAATGACATTATTATTGTATTGCCAACATCTTCCTTTTTTTTTTAAATAAGATCAAGATTATTTTAACAACAACAACTTATCGAAAAAGTATCAAGGAAGATTCCATGACTCGAAATCGGAGAGTTTTAACAGTAAGTATCTATTTTCCTTTTCTTTTATTAATATTTTTAAAAAAACTGAGTCTCCGAGTCATGAAAACTTTTACAAGTGTAACTGTTAGATTTAAATGATTAATTTACATGTTTTGATATGGCTGTATGGGTTTAGTTCTATTTGCCTGTACCAATGGACGAATGATTAAAGTAATAACCATAGACTAAAGATAATTTTAATTGATACTACATTATACTATCCTAAGATTGTGTTACACATACTCTTTGGTGTTACAGCTACATTACATTTATTATGTACTGAGAACAGAAACAAGTTAAAATTAATATCGTAAGCTAATACACAGTATCAATCATACCGACTTGGTTTTCTGATTAAGCGTCCAGAGCGTGATGTATCAAAGTTAGGTACTAATGTTTGTGTGTTTGTGTTATTAGATGTAGTAATGTTTGTTTTTATTATTTCAGGTAATGTTTCTGTCTGGGGATCGACTGGTTTCAAAATATGCTCCCGATTTCTACGAAATGTGCCTTGCGGAGAGTCAATAAAGTAGCTACGAGGATGTGTGTCTGTTTGTGAAATAGTGCCTGGGACCCAATTGCTGTGTGGCCTGTGTTTAAAATAAATTTTTACAGTGGTTTAGTGTTCCTGATATAATAAAATGTTGTATTAGCTTGTTGTTTTTCAATAATTTCCTGTGACTTAGCAATATCTACAACAATAGGTGACAGTGCAGCCTCAGAAGCAGGTAATAGTGTTCGTAAGTTTCTAGACATACATAATTGTGCAGGTGAGTAGCCTGTCTTTTTATGTGTATTTCTATACATTAGGGTCGTTAGATAAGGGTCAGTGCCATCCGCTATAGATTTTCTTAATAAATTTTTTACTGAACCAATTGCTCTTTCTACCATACCATTTGATCTACTTAAATAGGGACTAGAAGTAGTATGTTCAATTCCCCAAGACTTTGTAAATTCCTGAAACTCTTTACTGTTAAATGGGGGGCCATTGTCTGAATTCATGATTTCAGGTATACCGTGTCGTGCAAAAATAGATTTCAAATGTGTGATTACAGTTTTAGAAGTTGAATCATTTTTTATTAAAGCAAGTTCTATATATTTGGAGAAATAATCAACAACCACTAGGTATTTTACTCTATTAATTTCAAACAAATCTATACCTACTTTATTCCATGGTAACATTTTGTGCTCATGGTGAATTATTGGCTCATTTTGATTATTTTTTCTGTATGTAAGACAAACATGACACTTATTAATGTATTTTTCAATATCATTTTTCATGTTAGGCCAATAGACTGTTGTTTTTGAACTTTGGATGGGTCAACTTTGACCCCATCTTGACTGAAAATGTGACCTAAATATTAAACTTCTGTGGCACAAATTACTGACTTTTCATTATTAAATTTTAAATTAATAGAACGAGCTCTGTCAATTACTTTTTGTAATATCTCATTGTGTTTTTGAATTGAATTAGATAAAATTAAAAAATCATCCATCATAATTTTAACACCTACTATATCATGAAATCGTTTCACCATCTCGCTATGAAAGACTTCTGGTGCTGCATTAATTCCGAAGGGTAAGCGTGTGAACCTATAACGTCCAAAGGGAGTTATGAAAGTACACAGCTTAGACGAAGCTTCACTGAGTTTTAGCATCCAGAATCCCTTGTTTAGCATCAAGAGTAGAGAAATATTTAGCTCCTGACAGTTCAGATTTTATCTCATCTAATGTTGGGAATTGATAGTGAGGTCGCATTATTGCTTCATTTAATTTATTTGGATCTATACAATGTCTGAGTTTACCATTTTTCTTTTTAGTAATGACAATGGGACTTACCCAATCAGTTGGCTCCTCAACTTGCTTAATAATGTCTTGTTTAAGCAAGTCATCCAATTCTTGTTTCAGAGGTGTTCTCAGTTGAAATGGAATGCGTCTACAGGCGGCGATCGTTGGTGTGGCATCAGGCTTCAGTTTGAGGTCCACTTCCAGGTCATTGATGCATCCTATACCTGTACTCAGATCTTTCGGAAGCTGTGGTGCAAAATTTACATGAAATATTCTTTTAATTAGGTTAAGAGTTTGACAGGTCTCCCTACCTATGATATTTTGACAAACAAGGTCGACTATGTGAAAGTTGACATTGTATGAATTATTGTTATGCACTACTACCAAGTTACACTAGCCTGCTGTTGGTATAGCATCTCCACTGAAAGTCGATAATTTATGGCAACTTTTGAGTATAGTTTTGAAAGGAATGTTGAGTTTGTGAAATGTGTGATATGATAAAATATTTGTGTCTGCACCAGAACAAAGTCAATAATTTTATTATTTATAACTAGGTCTGTTTTCCATGACTGTGAGTTAATTGCATTTATACAAATTGTGCCCACAAAGAGATTATTATTACTATTACATATTGGTTGTGAAGAAATTATGTTGATCGATCTACACATTTGAGCGAAATGATTATATTTACCACACTTATGACATTTGACACCTTCGGCAGGACACTGAAACCTATGAATTTGACCACATTTGTGACATTTATTTTCATTTTTCGCTTTTGACCTGGTATCAGTGTTTGACTTTGAGCGTGCTCTTGAATGTGGTCGGCTGAATGATTGCTTCAATGGTCTTCTAGTAGGCAGGCTGCTTGCTGTCGAGTGATTTCAAAATCTTTGGCGAGTTGTATAGCTGCTCCTAATGTTAATGGTTTTTCTGATAGTATTCTTTCTTTGATATACTGATTATTGGGATGCAAATTTAGACTGAAAATGTCTCTTGTCAGACTGTTTTTTAGTTTTTCTAGGCTGCACTGTTTTGCAATATTCTTTAGGTCTGTGACGTAATCATCAATTGTTTCATCTGATTTTTGTCTTCTATTAAATAATTTATGTCGTTCCATGGTTGTATTGACTTAAGGTAAGAAATGTGCATCAAACCTTTCTGTTAGAGCCATGAATGTGATGGAGTCAATATCCATATTGAAACTATAGAATATGCCAAGTGCGTCTGTTCCTAGAAAATGAAGCAGGATTGCTACCTTGCGTTGGTCCGTTTCACGTTCAAGGTTATTAGCTCGCAGGTATATCTTCAGCTATGTAAGCCAGTTCTTCCAGGTAAGTAGCATGTTAGTATTTTTGAGGTCTAGGGGTCTTAGTTGCCCTGTCCCGACGTTCCCAGTTCCTGAAGGCGTAGTACTTGGCATTGGAGGACGTGCTGTCGTAGCTTTTTCTTGTCGTTTCTCGTCCGCCATTTCGGACGTGCAAAAGACAATCTGTGTAAATTAACCTAATCCGACCTGACCACTTCTGACACCATGTGTTGTGGTGTTCGGCAGGTTGGGGGATGTTAAAAGAAAGACTTATTGAGACAGTAAATGTAGTTTAATATTAATATCTATGACAATGGTGTCTTGGACCATACGTACTGTGTCTGCAGTTAGGTGACAGTGACGGACGTCAAATGACATTATTATTGTATTGCCAACAGCCGGCAGGAACGTCTTTCAGTGAAATTTGCAGATTTTTGTAATACTCGTTCATTTCGTTCACCTTTTTTTGCAGCACGACATTTTTAAATATTTTGCGTAGCTCTTTACAAAAACTTGTGTCTTTTCCAAAAGTCACGAACCCAGCGTTCTCCAGGCATTTTTTCTTTAAAAAGAGTAACTCTTCCGTTTTTTTGAGGCAGTTGTGAACTATAATCAGCAAATCTAATAATGTAAGATGACAGCCAAATTCAGCTGAAACATTCACTTAAATTTTGAGAAATTTGAAATTCATTTTATAAGGCTGGCGTATGAAATGATACCCACGATGTTCAGGAGCAGTGTTTATTTATTTACATACAACATACACAGTAATAATATTTTTGCATCTATTCATTCCACACGTTATAACCTATTCAGGGATCCTGGGTAGGACGCGTGGCATCGCAACCCTATATCCTCCTATCTAGCTTTAACTTGATGACGCGTGGCATCGATCAGGTCAAGCTTTGGACTCTGAGCAGACTACGGGAGCAATCGTACTCGAAGCCGTCTAGCGAGCTACTGAACTATTACGGCCGCAGGATCTGTTTATTTATTTATTTTGTTACACATGTTGGCTTACAGAGCAGGGCATCCAACACACCAGTATGTTAAAGTACATTAATTATTTATAAAATAGAATTAAAAGAATTAAAAATGTCATACTTATCAACTACCTTTGTCAGAAACTGAATGTATCAATAAAAATATAAAATATGTCAACTTAATTAAAACAAATGAATAACATTATAATAAAAATATCATACAACAAAAAAATGCTTTTTCACGGCTGTTTTGAAGGAACCCATGTTATAGGAAGGAGGGAACACATGTGCTGGCAAAGAATTCCAAGTTCTGGAAGTACGACAAAGAAACGAGGTACTATATTTCTTTGTGCGTGATGTTGAGGTGGAGACGGTAAATTGATGACTCCGAAGACCAGCACGCGTGGTCCTGAGTAGGAAGTGAGAAGGTGGGATAAGGTCAAAAAGCTCTTCAGAGCACTCTCCGTGATATAGCCGATAGAAGGCGCTAAGCGACGCAATGTCACGCCGCAATTGCAGAGGCTCGAGGTTGTTCGTGACCTCTACATCGCCAACGATACGGACAGCACGACGCTGCAATCTGTCCAGGGTATCGAGTAGGTACTTAGCGGAGTTAGCAGCAGAGTTAGCAGGTTACTTATTAAAATGTCATTAAAATACAAAAACAATAAAACAAATAATAGAAAAATATGTCACAAAAATATGTCAAATAATAAAATCAAAATACATTTAGTGGAGCGCCGTAAGGTTTATAAATCCAGGGCCAGATCAAATGTTAAAAAAAAATTTGAGCGCTCTCAATTTTTTTTTGTAGGTTTCCTTCAGTAGTTTAGTTCATTAGTTTAAAGTTATATTTTAAAAAGAAGAACTATTATAAACTTGATCTTGGGTCTCCAGGGACTGCAGGTATACCGATGAAGGGTGGGGAGGGGAATAGAGGGGAAAAACCAGCTGTTGTTGTTAACGCGGGCCTTAACAGAATAGTACACGTGGCAACTTGCTAGGCTTAATACGTAGCTGTTGTTGCTCGCTCCAAAAAAAATTGATTTCTTATTTTTGTTTATTTACAATTAGTGTTTATATTATTGTGCAGTGACTGTGATAAGTTTTTTTTTATACAAAGCACGACAAATGACGCAACACCACCTGATGTGAAGCGGTAAGAAGAATCCATATGCGAAGACAGCTAGTGCGGTTCAGACAGTGCTCTAGCCGCCTCCACCTTGCCGGCCCGAAAGGTGCTTTTTCACGCCTCTTTCGAAGGAACCAATGTTATAGGAAGGAGGGAACACATGTGCTGGCAAAGAATTCCAAGTTCTGGAAGTACAAAAAAGAAACAAGCTACTAAATATCTTTGTACGTGATGTTGAGGTGGAGACAGTGAATTGATGACTCCGAAGATCGGCACGCGTGCTCCTGAGTAGGAAGGGGGAAGGTGGAATAAGATCAAATAGCTCTTCAGAGCACTCTCCGTGATATAGCCGATAAAAGGCGCTAAGCGACGCGATGTCTAGACGCAATGGCAGAGGCTCAAGGTTGTTCATGACCTCTGCATCGCCAACGATACGTGCTGTCCGTATCGTTGGCGATGTAGAGGTCACGACGCTGCAATCTGTCCAGGGCATCGAGTAGGTACTTGGCGGAGCCATCCCACAAGTGCGAGCAATATTCCACGCAAGACCGGACCTGAGTTTTATAGAGCAGGCATAATTGGTCAGGCGTGGAAAATCGACCCACCTTGTTCAGGACACCGAGCTTCCGAGAGGCTGTTTTGATCACAATTCCCGGAATTCAGATCGCATCATATTTCCATGCCTAGCAAGTTTAGGGAGCGCTGTGCCGAAAGAGTGGTGCCCCGAAGAGACGGAAGAGGAAGGAACGGCGACATTTTAGCTGTAAACACGCACACTTGTGTTTTCTTAGCATTGAACTCAACAAGATTGTTAGATCCCCATTCAGAAACGAGGTTCAACACCCTGTTCTCTCTCTCTCTCTCTCTCGGTTTCAGCGCGCCCTGGGCGACCGCAATATCCCCATGCACTGTACTGTCATCTGCATAGCAATGAATGTTTCCTAACGGAAGCATGTCATTGATATGAAGAAGAAAGAGTGTGAGGGTAGAACAGAGCCTTGTGGTACACCAGCATTCACTGACATGAATTGCAAAGCGCATCCATCAGCGAGGACACGGATTCCTAATGCAGGAAGCCGGCACTCCAGTTACAGAGCTGAGCGGGCAGACCGTATGCCGGGAGCTTGAAGAGAAGAGCCCTGTGCCAGACCCGATCGAACGATTTGGCAATATCAAGGCTAACTGCCACTGACTCACCACGTTTGTCAATAGCTTCACCCCAGACATGCATTAAGTACGCTAGAAGATCACCCGTTGACCGCTTCGGCCGAAACCCGTACTGTCGATCATTAATTAATGAGTGATCTTCTAGGTATTAGGTAATTACTGAACATTACTGAGTTTTACTGCAGATGCCGCTTTTGAACACTTTAAAAGAGTATTTTAGCAAATTCAAACATGGCTCGGAAGAGAAAAATCGCCAGAAGAATGGGGTTGGAAATATGAATGCGGAATATTGATACCGCAAATAATGACGCAGCGACCAGCTCCAGAATCTTTACAAAAATTATTTTTTTGCGCATGCAAAACAGGATGTGGAGCATCTTGTTGGTGCAGGAAAAGTGAATTAAACTGGTGACAGCTGTACTAATCCTTCACCTACAATCTACATCTACGAGATCGACGACGACGACAATAATGAACAATAATGTAATATAATTTAGTTAATGACGAATTTTTTGTGTAAATAATTATTTTTTGCGAAAATGTAATAAATTGACATTAAAGTTACTCTGCCAACATAATTTATTACATATAAAATTGATTTTTTTACTTTAAGCATTTTTTTCACCCTTCCGCCCCTCATTTTTCAGTAAATTATTGTTAAAAAAAAAATTTAACATAAATAAAACTGACTTCAAAACCAATACATTTTAGGAGGTAAGTACCTAGATACTGAAATTTAATTATGTTTTCCTTTTTAGTGTTTTGAAGCCAGATTTAATTTTGATAAAAAAAAAAAATCACATTTTTAAGTGATTTTCTAAGGTCAAAGCAAAATGGGTGACCGTCAGCACTATCGACTTGTCAATCTCTCCGTCTTTGGTTGAAATACATAGTGAAAGAGTTATCTTCTTACTCCTAACCGTTAAGGAGTTGTACCTTCCATCATCAGCTCATCAATATGAGATGATGACTAACAGAAGCAAATACTTGAATAGCTTTATAAAGGAATAAAACATGTCATACGCGCCTATAAAATTTGAGATTTGCCCTCGATTTCCCTGGGATCCCATCATCAGATCCTGACTTGGTGACAATGGGACCACCTTAGCAGTATACTTTATAGAATAAAAAAAGAATTTTGAAAATCGGTTCATAATTGACGGAGAAATCGGTGATAACCTTCTTCTTTTTTGAAGTGGGTTAAAAATTGTTCTAATCAAGATCGGCCAATTTAGAGGTTTAAATATTTGAGGTTTTAATAATACAGTCAAATACTTGCTATACAGATTCATTGACTGGCCCTGGGTTCCGAGGTTTTATCATTTTAATGTCTTACGGCTCTCCACTAATTGTCATTTGTTTAAAATGAATTCATGCGTAGTTGACACCAAAGCCGCTAGCCCATCGGCAAACAAATCACAATTCTTATACTGAGCGAGCATATCCCCGATCAGACGTAGAGCGCGGATTGTAGGTGCTTGCAGCATAGACGGTGCGAGTGGTCGGTATCGGCAATAGGCGCGGTTCGCGCCGCGGCGCCACTGAGCCGTTGCAGTCCCAAGACATGCGGTTGGGCACGTCAAGACAGACACGCTCGAGTCCGCACGGGCAGTCTATCTTATGGTACAGTGCGGAAAGGTAGTGCACCACAAGCAGTAATTTGGAGAGAGGGGTGATAAGTGTCAATAGGCACTAGAGAATCCGCACTGCACGTTACCGACACTCGATCAGGCATAAGGTGGCTCAATACAAGGTCTAGAACGCCACCATGACTGTTAATTATTTGATTATACTGCTGTAATTGACAAAACGCACAAAAATTTTCAAATTGGGTATTAACCTTGGCATTAAATGAATTAAAATTAAAATCGCCTAATAAAAATATATCTAGATTTGTATAAGAACAAATTACATTTGCCATACAATTTAACACATTTGAATATTGGTCTTCCTTGTAATTAGGAGGTAAATAGACTACAAAACACAGCAATTTCATTTTCTTAATTTTTACAACTGCACTGATTAATTCCATGTCAGGCGTAATACCGTCTACTTCAGTAATTTATAAAGGTGCGCGCCGTGTGGCGCGGAGTTGGAGGGGGCGACGCTTGTAGAAGTTGTAGATAGCTTTGTGGATGTGTGCGTGTGATGACAACAAAGTAACATGTCTTGTTATATACTCCCCCTCTGGTACTCTAAAGTCGTCTCGACAAGAGTACCAGGATCTAGGTCTTGCGAGGTCTTCCTCTACGTCGAATCGGGTTAATTGGCTGAGGTAGGACGTTATTTCTTGTTTCAAACTTTAGTTATTTGCGAGGTATGGTACTTTCCAACGACTTAGTCTGGTAAATGCAGGTGTGCCACTACATAAGTAGAGGCTCCATGTTTTCTTAATATAATATAGGGGCCATCTCGACGTGGAGCAAATTTAGCAGTAAACTGTTTCTGAAGATTTGCTTAACGAATGTGTTTCTACGAGCACCAAGTCTCCGGTTTTGTATCCTGGATCTGCGGGCTTACTCTTGAACACAATTCCGATAGATCGACATTGGGATTATGACGTTTAGTACTCTTGACTGCGACACTAGCGCCACATTGGATCTTTATTGTGTGGTCATTTTAAGAAATTAACTATTGATATTGGATTCGGTCGGTGTTAAATCGGTACTCTCGAATGAATTTTGACAGCTGTCTATTGCGTTTGGATTGCTTGGAAATTGGCTTATTATTGTCTTCTAAACAAAAGTGTTACTTTTTACATATTGTTTTAAGATTTACTAGTAATTTTGGGGGTTAATGTTATTAACTTAGGATTAATGTTATACGGAAAGCTAATAATTTCGACTGAAAACAAGACGAAATGTACATTGAATAACGCGGTGTATTAATGAATTAAGCATTTTGTATGGGTAATGACGAGTTTCAAACAAATTAACATGTGTGTATACAGGCTACTCGGTCAAGAGGTCCCGGGTTCGAATCCCGGTAGGAGCAAATGTTTGTACGATGAGTACGAGCATTTGTTTACTAGTCATGGTTGTTTATATGTTTGTTTAGTATATTTTCTAATATGTATATCGACATTATTATCAATATTTCTCCGTTATCTAGTATCCTTAACACAAGCTCTTAATGATGCTTACTTTGGGCTAGATAATAGGTGTGAGTGTATAAATATTATTATTATTATATTATCTAGCTAAACTCATATAAAATAAAACCACAATAAAATAATACTTAGATATTTTTATTTTAATAACATAAGCTGCCTTAAAGACCAGTCATAAAAAAGTTCTTTCCTTTTGTAATTTCCTTGTTTTATTTCAGTATATAGTATATTATTATGCTATACCGATGGGTGTCAGCCGTTCATATCTCCTTGTTATGTTGTAATAGAGCGACGACGTTGCCGAATATCACGTCTTAATATCTGCAGCTGTGTTTCTGAAATTAAATATGATTATATTAAATATTCAAATCAATAATCATAATTAGGTAAAAAATATAGTGACCCATTTTTGTACCACTTAAGTAAACATTCCCACCAATTCTTTCAAGGGTCAAACCACTTGAATACATTATGCGAGTCTATAAATAGACAGATTACCTACTTTATAGATTTCGTTTCTATAAACACACATTTATTTTATGAAACGAAAGTAATAGTAGTTAGTAGTTATAAAAAGAAATTAGAGAAATAATAATGAATAACTAAGTAATTTTTCAAACATTTATAATAATGTTAAAATCAAAAATTAAGATCATAACTAAATTACGACAAAACGCATTCATGCCTCATGAATGTGTTTTTGGCAAAGTTTTCTTATAATAATAATAATAATAATAATTTATTGATCACTTCAATTTCACAAATTAACTCTTACTCATACTAATACATTTATATGACAAAATGGTGCAATTTGTAAGAGGTTGACGTTGCCAGCTATACTAGTATGAACCGTGTCATAGCTGTCAGCGCCTTCCACCCTTTGTTGTGCACTCTACTAATAGTTAGGCTAATCACAAGTTAAGTAAATAAGAAGTATTCAAACTACTAACAATATTATAATAATGTGTGTGTGAAAATATGTGGGTGTGTACAAGTTTACATGGATGAAAATGTGTTTGTGTGTGTAAACGTTAGTTAGTGAGAATGTGTTGGTGTGTTTGAGAGTGTGTGTTTATTTGGGAATGTGTAGGTCTTTGGCTCCATAAACGAAAACGGGTCTAGCATACCTTCAAAATACATTCCGTGTCATCAAAATTGAGTTTTGTGAGCCATTTTTTTACTTCTTCTTTACATTTGTGTAAAGTTAACGGGTAAATATCAATTGCCTTATTTATGACGTTGTAAATATGCGAATTTATAACGTAAAACTGTCGCCTAGCAAGTGTCGTTCTGTAAGATACTGGTGAACAGACTCTGTATCTGTTTCGACCACTAATAGGTACATAGGGAAGTTGTGTGTGTTTTCGCAATGTAGTTGACAGAATAAACAATTGTCTAACAGAGAGTACAGGGCATTGACTATATAGGAGGGAAGTGCTATATCTTCGGGGTTTTCCAAGCATGACTTTGAGAATAGCTCTTTGTGCCCGTTCGAGTGGTAGTAAAGTTGTTACACCAGTTCCACCCCAAGTACTTATGCAATATTAAAGCAACGACTGGGCAAGAGCGCAATAGATACATAATAGTGTTTCTAAGTCCGCAGAGGACCGCAATTTCCTGAAGATGGGAAACAGTTTTCTTATGCGAGAAGTTGAGTTGTGTACATGAATTGACCAATTGAGACTTTTATCTATAGTTAGTCGAAGATATTTTATATCGCTCAAGCTGTTAAACAAGGACAGTTACAGTAACCTCGAGTAGCACATGTATGTGCTATTATAGAAAAATCATTCGAAGGTTGAGTATTTATGTTATTATTAATATGTTAAAAACTTACTTTTGCCCATCCTTGACCTTAGTTGCTTCTCCTAAAGAACTGAGAGTTGTTGCCAAAAAGACCATTTCTTTTTTATTTCCATTTTGGCTCAGTAAATCAAATTGCTGTCTACCTTGCCATTGAATCCAAAACTAATAATAGAACACCCAAAATCCTTGAACCTTTATCTAGATATCTTTTGCTACGAACAAAAAATCTCAATGTCGCCAAATAATTTGAAATAACATTTTAATTTACCACAAAGAGAATGTAGACAACGTAACTTATGGCTAAACGGCTAAACAGCCAATGATACAGCCAAATATTTTTATTTTAAAAGAATATGACAATTTACGAAATGGAAATAAGAAATAATTGTTTAATTTACTAAACCATACTTATTTGAGATTTTATTTCTTAGTATATGATTCAGTTTTTGCAGTTAATTGTGTAATTATTAATGTTTTATCGGTTTACGATGAATGCGGCACATCCCTAATGCAGAGTCAAACAGAGGTAACTTCATAGGCGTTACGCAATCCTAAACACAATCCCAATTTCAATCCAATGCTGTCGAGATTGCATTCAAGAGTACGGTTTCTGTCAACATTAAAATTGAACTTGGATTGAGATCGACATTGAATTGAAATTGTTATTAGATTCAAGAGTAAGCCTGCTGGTCTTCTTTTAATATTCGCATTTTGTCTATTTGAATCGGAATTTTGTTCAATGTTTTCTTTTGCAACTGCTAGGTCTTGTGCAAGTTGTTTCAGGGTTTATTGTAATATAATCAATGCGAGGATCTACATGTGAATATATATCAGCTGGTTCACGTGGTCGTAATGGTCGTGACAGTGTATCCAGCTCGTGTAGTGTCCACCGTGGTCGCTTCTACTCTGGTGGTCCATCGTCTTGATCTTGGAGTGGCGACGGTGTATTAAATAGTGGCGACAGCATATTAAGTTCGTTAGCCCACTTCATAAAATCGTAAAAAGACTCCCCACTTCCTATTGGCTCATTTGTGTTTTCAAATGAGTCTTTTTACTGCTTTCAAGGGAATAACATCATTCATTAATTGTAGAAAAACATTTTGCTTATAAAGTACGATTCCCGAGATTTCTAGGAAATCTATACCTAGAAGAGTGCGGTTGTCAGAGGCTTCTGGAATTGCAGAGAAAGTCACAGGTAGTATACGGCCTCCTATTATCATGTCCACTGTAGTTATTAGTAGGTTGGACGTTTTTACGGTGCCATCAGCAAAAGTTGTATGTCTGCCGCTCGCTCTGGGAATGAAGCGCCTTGTTTCAGAAGGGTCTTGTATAGTTGCTTGCTTACAATACTGGTTCTGGCCGCAGTGTCAATGTATGCATAACCTTTTTTGCCTTTAATGCTAACTTCAATGGTCGGTATTTTAAAAGATGTTTCTATGGTAGATTGGCCAGCGTAGAATGCAACAGGTCTCGGTGGAGTTTCTTTATTTTTGCACGTAGAACACCTGCTGCGATATACTCCCGGTTCCCCGCAACCATAGCATTTTATAGTGTTGATGTTATCGTCGTCGGCAGCTTTCTTTCTGCTTCGGCATTCATCTTGTACGTGACCACGCTTACCGCAGTAGGAACAACGTTTTGTTTTTGGTGCTTCAGTATAAGTTGTAGATTTGTACAGGCGGTTCTACTTCCCTTTGGGTTGATTCTATGTTTCGGCCCTTTTCTAGTAACTCCGCAAAAGTTTTAATTTCGGAACGAGTTGCATTTTTTCGGATGTTAATATTCAATAGGCCGTAGATTAAATCCATATGCTTGTCTTCTTTGTGCCTTTTAGTTAGAAGTTGTGCTAAAAGTGCTCGCTTAGTACATAAAAAAGGCATCTATCGGCTCTCGGTCACGCTGTTTAGTTGCGAACAGCTCCAAATAGACTTCATAGGGTTGCTTTTTGGTGCAAAAGCTTGGCGGATTAGTTTTAAGGCTACATCCTAAGTCTTGACTATTACATATAGCAACACTCGTCACGTGATCGCTCTCTGTCTTTGAACGCCGTCGCTACTGTATGTATCCTCCATGTCATATTATGTTTATCTAGTAATAAACCAGTATATAAACTAAGTAAAGGAGTTCTCATTGACTACCATCTTACATGGTGTCAGAAGTAACGCGATTAGCTATATCCAAGTCTCAAGATGCCCGATTTCGAAGAAAAGACGCTATCACTTCAAGATGGAGGCGCACATGTCGGTTCAGGATTTCTGAAACCTCTAAGTCTCAAGAGCAGCAACATGTCCTTAGAATGGAAAAACTGGAGCACGCAACTAAAAATATACTTAAGAGCGAACAATTTAGAACGAGAAAAAGATGCACGAAAGGTAGCCATCTTGTTACATTTTATTGGTCAGGACTCGCTAGCAATTTTTTATTCCTTCAACGAAGATATTGACACAATTAGCTTCGACGCCCTTCTCAGCAAATTTGCGAAATATTTCACACCACAAGTAAACATCACAATGGAACGTCATAAATTGTTCAATAGACGCCAAGGCGCTGAAGAGACGATTGACGACTATGTTACAGATTTAAAAAACATTAGCAGACAATGTGATTTTAACAAACTAGAAGATAGCCTAGTAAGACATATTTTTAGCTGGAATCTCAACCCAAGAAATCAAAATATTAAAGAACAAATACTTATTAGAAAACCTGCTACCCTAGATGAAACTATTGAACTGGCAAAACACATCGAATCAACTAAAAAACAAGCCAAAACACTTCAGAGGCAGAAGAGGCAGCATCATCATCATTTGTTGGTCAAATACACTCTAGACATGACCGCCAGGCAAGACCACAGATAAGAACTTATCAACAGCATAGCAGTAATTCCAGACAGCCAAGTAATACCAGACAGCAAATCAATTCCAGACAGCCAAGCAGTGTCAAACATATGAACAGCTTCAGACAGCAGCCAAGAAACACCAACTCGTGTGACAAATGTGGTCAGGTACATAGGTTTAAGTGTCCTGCCAAAGGTACACAATGTAACAAATGTGGGAAATACAGCCACTTTGCTACTGTATGTCGCAGTGCACAGGTACGGCAAATTACAAGTAATTTAACAATTAATAATGTCAATATTAACTTCCTATTAGAAACTGGTGCTGACACTAATGTCCTGTCAATAAATACATTTAAAGAACTTAATATTTCTCCTAAAATTATAAAGAAAAGTAAACATCAGTTATCGTCTTATGGTGGTGAAGCAATACCAACCTTAGGTCAGTGTAACCTAATAGTACAGCATAACAGTCAAGAACATAATATTCAGTTTCACATAGTCGATATAAAAAGTCAAAATATATTAGGTAGGGAAACTTGTCAGACACTAAAATTAATTAAAATAATTTATAAAGTCAGTATAAACACTTCTGAAAATATTATTCAGTCAAATAATGATTTGTTTCAAGGTATAGGTTGCCTAACAGATTTTAGCTGTGAGTTAATGGTAAAACCTGATGCAATTCCCACTGTTGATGCTTGCCGCAGAGTACCATTTAGACTGAGGGATACTCTGAAGGCAGAGCTTACTGAACTAGAGAAAACTGGTATAATTTGTCATGTTCAAGAACCTACTGAATGGGTGAGTTCTATTGTTCTTACTACAAAAAAGAATGGTAAGTTAAGGTTATGTATTGACCCTCGAAAACTAAATAAGGCTATCATGAGACCCTTCTATCAGTTCCCCACACTAGACGAGATAAAGTCTGACCTCGCTGGTGCTAAATTTTTCACTACTTTGGATGCTAATAAAGGCTTTTGGATGCTTAAACTCTCAGAGAGCTCGTCAAGACTGTGTACTTTTATTACCCCCTTTGGGCGCTACAGATTTACTCGCTTGCCATTTGGTATTAATGCGGCACCCGAAATCTTCCATGGGGAGATGATTAAAAGGTTTCACGACATTAAAAATGTAAAAATTATGATGGATGACTTTCTTATCTATGGTAAAACTCGTAGTGAACATGATGAGACCCTACAAAAAGTTTTAGACAGGGCTCGTGAAATAAACTTAAAATTTAACAAATACAAGTCTGTAATATGTGCTACAGAAGTCAAATACCTTGGTCATATTTTTAACCAACATGGTGTACAAGTTGATCTAAGTAAAGTAAAAGCAATATGTGACATGCCTAGACCAACTTGCATTAAGGATCTACAAAGATTTATGGGTATGGTGAATTACCTAAGTCCCTTTATACCTAATTTGTCTAAAGAAAATAGTCTTTTGAGAACTCTTTTGTCTAAACATATAGAATGGTCATGGTCAGATCAACACGAATCTGAGTTTATTAACATTAAAAAACTTATTAGCTGTGCCCCAGTTCTCACTTATTTTGACCCAAGTAAAGAAATTATTATGTCTGTCGATGCCTCAAAAGATGCTCTTGGTGCTGTATTGCTACATGATAAGCAACCAATAGCATATGCATCCGCTTCTTTAACTAATTGTCAAAAGAACTACTCTCAGATTGAAAAAGAGCTTATGGCTGTACTATTCGGTTGTACTAAATTCCACCAGTACATATATGGTAAGACAGTTACAGTAGAAACAGACCTTAAACCACTTATTCCATTATTTAAAAAAGCTTTATATGATATTCCAGCTAGATTGCAAAGAATTATATTACGCCTACAGCCATATGATATTGATATTATATATAAGCCAGGTCGTTTTCTGTATATAGCAGATACATTGTCTCGGGCACCACTAGATGAAAAAGTATTATTAGACCTAGAAAATGATATAGATTTACACATTAACTTAGTCATAGCATCTCTATCAGTCAGTCAGGAAAAACTCTTAGAAATTAAAAAGTCTGTTAGTCAAGATCCTATTCTTGCTAAAATTATTGAATACTGTCAAAATGGTTGGCCAGAACATAAAAGGTCTGTTGGTCAAGATATAAAGCCCTATTTCTCATTAAAAGATAAGTTGCATATTATGGATGGTATATTATTTATGTCAAACAAAATAATTATTCCAGAGTCTATGAGAAGTTATGTTTTGAAATTAATACATGAAAGTCACCAAGGCATTAACAGTTCCATTAGTATGGCTAAAACTACAGTCTATTGGCCTAATATGATTAGTGACATAGAAAAATATATTAACCAATGCCATATTTGTATTACATATCGTAGAAACAACTCTAAAGAACCTATCATGTTTCATGAATTTAAGCTACTACCATGGAATAAAGTAGGTGTTGATATTTTTGAATTTAATAGCAAAAAATACCTAATAGTTGTTGACTACTATTCTAAAAATGTTGAACTAGCATTACTGGATTCAGGCTCAAATGCAAACATTGTTATTACTCATTTAAAATCCATATTCTCAAGACATGGTATACCTGGGTTTATGATAGCAGATAATGGCCCCCCTTTTTCAAGTACACACTTTAAAGAATTTACTAATGATTGGCATATACAATTAAATACTTCTAGTCCATACCTAAGTAGGTCTAATGGCATGGTTGAAAGAACAATCGGTACAATAAAGCATTTATTAAAGAAAAGTTTAGCTGATAATACTGAGCCTTACCTTGCTTTACTCATGTATCGTAACACTCCGAAAAAATCAGGGTTTTCACCTGCACAACTCTTTTGGACATATTTACTGAGATTTTATTGTTTTTTTACGAGTACATCACCGTGACGCAGTCAATGACAAACTAAATCATGGCGCGGAGTCCGATTTAAGCCCCGCCCACTTTTGAGTCTCTTTCAGGGTGTCATTTTGGATGGGCTAGTTACTCGTCTATGTTATTATCGGTCGCCGATGTTAATATATTAAAGGGAAATATAGAAAAACAAAATATGTATACAAAACTTTATTACAATAAACACACAAAGTCTTTGCCAGAAGTTAAAGAAGATGACAAAGTTTACTTTAAACATAAACCACACAGTGTCTGGGTTCCGGGTACCATCTCACAAGCCAGCAGTGAGCCACGTAGTTTCGTTGTCAAGTCTCCTCAGGGTATATTTCGTAGAAATCGCGAACACATTCTGAAGCCAGCAGCTGCTCCCTTGTCTGATGATGTACCTGAAAACAAAATAAATGGTAGTCATAAGTTATATCAGAATGTAAATGTTAGTTCGCCTAAGATGACACGCTCTGGGCGTATTGTTAAACTTCCGACACGTTATTGTGATTAATCTTAATTAGCAATGTATAATTTTAGTCATTTTTTAATAAATATGTAAAATTGTTAACTGAACATAAAAATAATTTCTGAAATGTCAATTTTAACTAATGTCATTTGTCACTTGTCAGTTTGACAATTAGCGTTTCGTTCAACATTAATTGACTTCGTAAAACATTCACGGCTCCGACCTATAGTAATTTAGCCATTTTAATAAAATATTAGTACTTACTGTAAATCGGTCCCTGAAGTCTTCTTTTATTTAAAAGGGAAGATATTACATATAGCAACACTCGTCACGTGATCGCTCTCTGTCTTTGAACGCCGTCGCTACTGTATGTATCCTCCATGTCATATTATGTTTATCTAGTAATAAACCAGTATAAAAACTAAGTAAAGGAGTTCTCAGTGACTACGATCTTACATTGACTTCAGTTTTTTGACTCAGACTCTGAGTAGATTACGAGAGCACTTGTACTCGAAGCCGTCTAGCGAGCTACTGAATTATTACGGCCGCGGGATCTGTTTATAAAAGTGCGCGCCGTGTGGCGCGGAGAGGTGGAGGGGGCGAGACTTGTAGAAGTTGTAGATAGCTTTGTGGATGTGTGCGTGCGATGACAACAAAGTAACATGTCTTGTTATAATTTTATAATTTGGAATTTTTGATAAAGCCATATTTATGATTCATCATCATCATCATCATCATTTCAGCCGAGAAACGCCCACTGCTGGGCATAAGCCTCCTCCAGGGATCTCCAAACCGATCGGTCCTGCGCTGCCCGCATCCATTGGCTTCCCGCGACATTTCACCAGATCGTCGGTCCACCTTGTGGGGGGCCTACCAACGCTGCGTCTCCCGGTACGCGGCCGCCACACGAGGACCTTTCCGCCCCAACGGCCGTCAGTCCTCCTTGCAATGTGGCCTGCCCACTGCCACTTGAGGTTCGCAATTCTTCGGGCTATGTCGGTGACCTTAGTTCTCCTGCGGATCTCATCATTTCTAATTCGATCACGCAGAGAAACCCCGGGCATAGCCCTCTCCATTGCCCTTTGGGTAACATTGAGCCTTCTTATGAGGCCCATTGTAAGAGTTCCGTAAGTCATCACTGGCAACACACACGAATGAGGCATACTCGGTTGGGCCGAGAATACACACATGATACCATTTCGACGGATAAGACTGGAGATCTTCATTAAGTAGTGAACTGCACATAACAATTTTTGGCATCAAGCACCTCGTCTTGAGGATATAAGATAAGGATATGTAAGTATAAGAGAACACAGAGGATACATTGTCTTTCATAGCAGTAGCTTTGAGTGTCGAACATGATGTTCCTATCACATATGAAGACGCTTTAAAGTCTACCGAATCAACACAATGGAAAAGGTAGCAAAATGCGATAGCTTAAAACTGATGCATAAGTTCATAAGCGACATTGAAAATTTTTGGGTAAAAATACATAATCCCAACGCATTTAGCGTTTACATTGAAAGACATCGGACGACAAATATTTTAGAGTCGTTTCATTTTAAATTGAATAAATTACTTAATAAGAATACAGTAACTTAATGCGACTGTTTAATGTCCTACACAATATTCATAAAACATTAGTTACTCCTACAAAACGTCAAGCGGAACAAATGATTAATGATGATTTTATTACAGAAGTCCAAATGCAGTTAGTGCACAACGAAATCGACATTGGGCATGCTTTAGACCAATTAAGAACGTAGTTTATCATGTTTGAAGTTTTTTTTGTGAACGATAAATAACAAAATATTTGTTATATTTTTAAGTTTTAACGTTAATTAGTTTCTGTCAGAACGGCTTTCCCTCTCCCCGGCCCTCCACTTCCTCGGTGCAAAAAGATGCTATAATCCAAGCGAACAAAGCTCACATAGAATTAGGCGGTACACAAGCACCGGTTGTGATGCCACTACAGTTATCTACTGCTTTAATAGAGTTAGCGGATAAGGATAACAATCATCACGTTGCGCGTGCCTTTCTTGACAGCGGCAGCCAGAGGTGCTTTATTTTATTAACGCCAGTAATACAGTCCACTCAAGAAATACGGGGTGTTGGCAACTCGGTCACAAATTCAACTCAAATATGTGACGTTGAGATTAAGTCGCGAAATAACTATTACCGTTCGCAATTACAGTGTTTCGTTTTACCGACGATTTCATCTTTATTGCCCGCTATTAAAATAAGAGGTAGTGTAATAAAAAACTATCTAAAACAGAATGTTGATATGAAAGGAGTAGAAATTTAATTTAATTTTTACTTACTCATAAAGACTTTAAATTGGACATTTTGACAAAACTAGAATTAAAGAAAAATATAGAATCTTGTTATTTAAAAATTATTAAATTATGTTCTGAACCTAAAAAATATGATAGTAAGCGAAAGTGATTTTTGTGACACGGAGACAAATTTAGAACCACCCATGGAGTTTGACTTAAAAACGGCGTGTAACTTGATTCCTGTTATGAATAGTAATGAAAATAATATTAAGAGTATCATTGACTCTATCGAAATGTATGCAGACATGTTAGGACATGTAGAGGAAACATTACTAATAAAATTCGTATTAAAGTAGATTATCCGAAAATGCGAAACTGCGCATGTCCTCAGAATGTGCATCTACTAACGGTCTTGTCAGACATTTACGCGATTTACTTTTGCCCAAAAAATCATTTACTGAAATTTATCACGATTACAAAGCACGTCTCAAGGTTGGCGACTATCGACCGAAATGAATAGCGAAACCGAAATTTTATTCACAAACCTGACAATATCGCAAGCAGCTATAAATTCTCAAAGTTATGTTGTGTTAAAACCTATCAACGAAAAATTAGCAATCAAAAAAATTGCAGATGGGTTGTCTGATCGTCGACTCAGCACAATAAGTGCTAACTTGAAAAACGCAATACAGGCCGCAAAAGACGGAGGAGTTAACGGCAGCAGCATCAACGTCGACAGGTGATGTTTTGTACTTTTCACGTCGCAAATCAATCCTATTTTCAGAGGATATTTTTATAATCAGCGAGGCACTGGTCAACACGGATATTATCATCAAAACTCCTATAACGAGTACTGTACGGGCGTATAATGAAACTAGATTGATTTATTTCGTGGTTTTTACAAATTTTGTAGGTGTTCTTACAGGTAATAGTGAACACTGTTGTATTAGCACTGAAGCGCGCGCGCGCTATCCCTGACGAGAGGCCGCCGCGCGACCGAGTATCTATCGAGTCTATCGTATATAGAGGCTATCGGAGTTCAGGATAGCCTCTATCTGAGCAAAGAGAGTGGTTAATTCTTCAAACGTTAAAGACACATTCTTTTATTTTGATATTTAGAAGATTTTATGCCTGCTTCTCAAATCTCCCCAAAAGTTAGTAAATTCGCCGGAATAAATTTCACGACCATGCCCTTATTACTAACATATTTGTCAATTGGTTAGATCACAAGATTCTAACTAATTCATTGTTCGCGCCAATAAAATTAGTGCCATTATCACAGTGTATAGCTAGCAGCTACAACACAATTGCAACGCACCTGCAATATCAAGTGATTTTCCTTGTTCTTGCAGGTGTCTATAGGCGGCGGTAACCGCTTACCACCAGGTGGGTCGTCAGCTTGTTTGTCATCTAGTTGTATATATAAAAAAAAACATAATATGAAGGCTTCAGTGCTAAGTCGCTAACCACTTCTAAAAAAAAAACAAATCATATGTAAGTAGCATTTAATATAACGACTACCCCGTCCCTTCTTACTAGCAATCATAAAAGGTCCGGCGAAATCAGTGCCACAAGTAAGATAACGAGTTCGAGGACAGAGGCGACGAGAAGGTAGAGAATGTGGAGCTGTCTGATGAAGATAACGAGTTCGAGGACAGAGGCGACGAGAAGGTGGAGTATGTTGAACTGTCTGATGAAGATAACGAGTTTGAGGACAGAGGCGACGAGAAAGTGGAGTAGGTGGAGTATGTGGAGCTGCGAAGATAACGAGTTAGAGGACAGAGGCGACAAGGAGGTGGAGTATGTGGAGCTGTATGATGACGAAGATAACGAGTTCGAGGACAGAGTCGACGAGAAGGTGGAGTATGTGGAGCTGTCTAATGAAGATAACGAGTTCGAGGACAGAGGCGACGAGAAGGTGGAGTATGTGGAGCTGTCTCATGAAGATAACGAGTTCGAGTACAGAGGCGACGAGAAGGTGGAGTATGTGGAGCTGTCTGATGACGAAGATAACGAGTTCAAGGACAGAGGCGACGAGAAGGTGGAGTATGTGGAGCTGTCTGATGAAGATAACGAGTTCGAGGACAGAGTCGACGAGAAGGTGGAGTATGTGGAGCTGTCTAATGAAGATAACGAGTTCGAGGACAGAGGCGACGAGAAGGTGGAGTATGTGGAGCTGTCTCATGAAGATAACGAGTTCGAGTACAGAGGCGACGAGAAGGTGGAGTATGTGGAGCTGTCTGATGACGAAGATAACGAGTTCGAGGACAGAGGCGACGAGAAAGTGAAGTATGTGGAGCTGTCTGATGAAGATAACGAGTTCCAGAACAGAGTCGACGAGAAGGTGGAGTATGTGGAGCTGTCTGATGAAGATAACGAGTTCGAGGACAGAGGCGACGAGAAGGTGGAGAATGTGGAGCTGTCTGATGAAGATAACGAGTTCGAGGACAGAGTCGACGAGAAGGTGGAGTATGTGGAGCTGTCTAATGAAGATAACGAGTTCGAGGACAGAGGCGACGAGAAGGTGGAGTATGTGGAGCTGTCTCATGAAGATAACGAGTTCGAGTACAGAGGCGATGAGAAGGTGGAGTATGTGGAGCTGTCTGATGACGAAGATAACGAGTTCGAGGACAAAGGCGACGAGAAAGTGAAGTATGTGGAGCTGTCTGATGAAGATAACGAGTTCCAGAACAGAGTCGACGAGAAGGTGGAGTATGTGGAGCTGTCTGATGAAGATAACGAGTTCGAGGACAGAGGCGACGAGAAGGTGGAGTATGTGGAGCTGTCTGATGAAGATAACGAGTTCGAGGACGTAAAAGGGGAAAGGTTACATGCGTTCGCTGCGATAGCAGATGTCCCATAATAGGCTACATTGTAGTTCCTCTAAATAACCTTACTGTGTATACAGGTGGTTCAAAGACATCCAGTAATGTGACATTTATGATCCTCAAGCTAAAATAACTAGATGTTTTAAATTAGATCCTAATTGTAGTATATTCTTAGCTGAGTGTTATGCAATCTATAGACTTCTCATGTATGTAAATAATGTAAATAATGTAAATAGTGTTAATTTTCTAATATTAACCGATAGTAAAAGTGTTTTGTTAGCTCTAGATGGTAACTTAATTAGATCCCATGCTAATACATATTGTATGATATAAAGAAATTATTTTTCGATTTAAGTAACAGAGGCAAAAGAATTAGATTTAAATGGATACCTTTGCACTGCGGAATCACTGGAAATGAAGTGGCAGATCAAACGGCTCGTGGAGCATGTGATGAAGATCACTCTACAGTTGTGGCGGTTCCTTACACGGAATTCCATCAGCTGTTAAATGAAAGCATTATAATCTTGTGGCATGCTTATTGGAAGAAAGTTTCTGAAGAGAAAGGAAAATGGTACGCTTCAATTCAGATTATCCCGCCGCAAAGACCATGGTACCACAAAAGCAATATCAAGGCCGATTCAAGGAATTTTATTATAACTTTAAATAGACAAAGGTTTGGCCACTGTCGAACGCCAGCCCATCTATCAAGACTGCGCATTATTTCCGATGAAATCTGCGAATTTTGTGGATTAAATGAACTAGATGATATCGAACACATTATTTTGAAATGTCAAAAGTTCAATGCTCAGCGTTTAGTTTTAGCAGCGGATATACAAAAAATTTGTGATTCAGAGAGCAGTGAAAGTGAAATACCAAAAGAACTTGAAATAATGTTATCTAATAATTTGTATTATAAACCTTTGTATAATTTTGTAATTAGCACAGCAGGAAAGCTCTAATGTATTTTTATATTGTAATAAGCTAGGCTAGGCTATTTTTTTAATGACTAACGAAAAAATTATCTGTTTTTTTTTGGGAAAATGTCTTTGACATCAGCTGAAAGACATAGAAGATATAGAGAGCGTTTAAAACAAAATAATCCTGATAAGTGGATGGAGACTAAAAAGAAAGACGCAGAGAAAAAAAAGAGGAATCACAAACACATATCCGAGTTATTGGAATCTGCAAAAGCAACAAGACGTAAAATGTGGCGGCAACTAAAACAAAAAAAAAAACAGAATAACAAAGATGATATAACGATCAGTCGTAGAGTATTTAAGCAAAGATATTATAAAATTACTACAGAACACAAAAAACAAATATAGATATATTGAAAAGAAAGGTTGATACTTTAAGAAAGAAAGTTTACAGATATAAGTTGGTACTCTCCTGCCAACAAAATCAAAGAACTGATGAAAAGGAAAACACTGAACCAACGATGTCTCCTACTCCTCCATTATTAAAAACAGAATCTTTTATTCAGAATTTAGAAAATGTTTCTTCACCAGAAAAAAATAAAATAAGAAGAGTTTTACTAGAAAAAAACGTATTGAGTGAGTCCTTATCTTACACATACAAAAATGCTAAAGGCAATGACGAAAGAAAAGTTCTGAAAAATGTCATAAACAATACCATAGTTAGGCAGTATTAAATGAAAACTCAATTGGGGTACTGTGTTGGATTGAAAGGAAGGTTACGTGTTTACTGGCAGCATCCAGTTTGTTTGATGAGGGATACCCTATGAAGTGTTTAATTTGTATATGATTAATCAATTTGTCGATAATAATCGAGTGAATCACTTAGAAAGTTATCTTGTTATTTTGGATTTTGCATTATTTTGCTATATAAACAATAGTAATTGTTTCTTCAGACTTCGGTCTTCATTTTTGATTTTGTAGTGGATTCAATGGTATATTTTAATAAAAGTTAGGTTTCATTTAAGGAATCGCTAACCGATAGGGAAGTCGATTGTAATTCGATCCTTATTTTTAAGTATATCACACTTCGTGTATCTTAACAGTGATTTGCATTTTTCGTTTTTCTTTGACCGATTCTCATCGTCATGATGAGGTCTTTTTAGAGCGGAACTTGAACTGGATGGCTGATGTGGAGGAGCTCCAAATTTAAAAGGCTACCTCCATAAATTTATATTTTATTTATCCTAATTTTGTGGTGTCCTAGCGTCCTTTAACTTTAAAGAAATTTGGAGACCCATGCTTAGAAACATGGTAAGGTTTTTCAAATATTTGTTATGCCAAATTACTCTAGGTCAGTGTACTTTATTCTTAAGTGTAACATTTTGTTACAGGGTTTCAATTTCTAGCCTTTGTTTAGCTACTAATATTTTCATCATATTCACTATTTGGAATCTTCGATAACTTAAGGGAATTAACTTTCTCAAATCGGGTAACTGCATGTACCTTAGACATACCGGTGCCCAGTAGTGAGGGAAAGGAGAAGAACTCGACGGTCGAGGGCCTGTTGGTGTACCTATCCACCCGTTCCCACGGGTATGTGGGAATAGAAGTTGTTTGGTCGAGGAATGACTCGGCATCTGTGTACCCTTAAGGTATTTTAAAGTGAACTTACTTTTGTTATCCAGTGTTAAAGATCAAGACTTTCCATCTTAAAGTGTTCTTCAAAAATAGTGAATAAGACTTTTTTATATGTTTAACAATTAATATTTAATATTTGTATAACTGGGACATCATTAAATTATTGCATGTAAATCTGAATACTTGTTTTCATTTATTTCACACTGAAATTGTTTGTAATTGTGTGTAAGGCGCCCTCTTTATAACTCTAACACACAGTACTCCAGGCAAAGAATAATAAAAGTTCCATTCTACCCACGACCCAATCAATTATAATTTGCTCTGCCGATTGAAAGTGTTACAGAGCGACACAGGGGTCGGCTGCTCGATGCACTCCAGTCGGCTGGTCACTGCATCAACAGTATCAGCTATGCAGACGACATGGTGCTGCTCGGCCCATCAATCGCCGCTCTCAGAAGACTAATAGGTGTATGTGAGGAGTACGCTATGACACACGGCCTCCAGTATAACGTTAAGAAGAGTGAGCTCTTGATCTTCCAAGTGAAGGGTCGTAAATTGGGAGATGTGGCAAGTGTGCTACTTAACGGTGTCGCTCTAAAAAGGGTGACAGAGTTTAAATACCTCGGCCATATGGTCACCGAGGATTTAAAAGACGATGGTGACATCGAAAGGGAGAGGAGGGCGATGGAGGTCCGCTGCAACATGTTGGCGCGCAGATTCGCCCGGTGTAGCATAGAGAAAGATTTTGTACACGTGCAACCTGTGGATCAACTACACGCAGCGGGCCATCAACGCGTTCCGTGTACAATACAGTAACGCATTTAGGGTGCTGGTGGGCCTCCCGCGCTACTGTAGTGCGTCTGCTATGTTTGCGCTCGCGCACACAGATGGCTTCCACACTGTGTTGCGGCGACGGGTCGCATCGTTGATGCTGCGAGCGCGCGGGAGTACCAACAGCATCCTAAATGTTCTGAGCAATATGCCTGACTGCCCCCTTCTGCGACACTGGGCACAAACACACGTGCTTGTACCAGGTGCCCCAGACTGAGACGGGTACTTAAATGAAATTATCGTTTCTTCTTTTTTATGTATTTTTTTGGTTTAATTTGATTTAATTATGCTTATGTGTTTTAATTTAATGTGATTATAACATTAAAAAGAACCTAGCTAAAATAAATAAGGCTACCAGTGGCACTGGTGATGGACCAGCACTTCAATTACCTTTGACTGACCTAGATAACAGGGTCATGCAAATAATTGGTTTTCAACAGGTCTTCGTAATAATATTTTACAGCAGTAAACTGAACTAGAATTAAATATTTAGCAGTCATATTGTATACAGGGTGGCACATTTAGATCGGTCAGTATGGGAAAGTCTGAAACTATACGAAGATCTCTTCTTAGGAACCATGTCATCGATTTTAGCAATAATAAAAACTGCATTCATACATTTAAAAAAAACGTGTACTCAGCTCGGGAATCGAACCCGGACGTTTTGAAAAATAAAACAAGCACTATTTTTATTTAGATATCAATGGTGTAGGTCTTACGCAGTAAACGTTACTATGAAACATGATGTCTAAAATGAATAGAATGCATTGTTTTCATATCCTTTAATTTATTTTAGTAAGTGTTCGAAATTACTACCATTTCTTCAACACAACATTCAACTCGTTTAGGTGCGTAAAATTGTCTCTATGGTTGTTTGTAGCTCTTTGCTGGTGTCGTAACTTGTTACATACACTGCTTTACATATTGTTATCTGCGATAATATTATCTATGTATGATTGTAATTGCTTACTTCTATTAATCATACTTACACTAATAATCAATTGAAAAAAGTATGTACGTAGATACAACGACGTGATAAACCTCATTTGAAAATGGAACGTCTTAGTTTAAACAGAGACGTGATAATTCTTCTATTGTGGTAATGGTGGTAACTTTGAACATTTATTAAAATTAATTAAATGATAAGAAAACAATGCATTTTATTCATTTTAGACATCATGTTTCATAGTAACGTTTACTGCTTAAGACCTACACAATCGATATCTAAACAGAAATAGCGTTAGTTTTATTTTTCAAAAAGTCCGGGTTCGATTCCCGAGCTGAGTTCACGTTTTTTTTAAAATGTATTAATGTAATTTTTTTATTACTAAAATCGATGACATGGTTCCTAAGAAGAGATTTTCGTATGTCTTATAGTTTCTGACTTTCCCATACTGACCGATCTAAATGTGCTATACTGTATATCACAGATCATAGGTTCATATGTCAGTTTTTCTTATTACTGAAATCGATGACATGGTTCCTAAGAAGAGATTTTTGTATGTCTTATAGTTTCAGACTTTCCCATACTGACCGATCTAAATGTGCCACCTGAAACATCTGACACTGTGCTCACAGATCATAGGTTCATATGTATAACAGTATCATTACTATAGTTTTAAATAATATTTTTTCAAATTAGAAATCTGAACACTTTGTCACAACAACCAGACACACGTTTAAAACCAAACAGAGGATTTCAATACTGATCCTCCTCGGGAAAATATATCCCAGGTAATTCTATTTTGATTCTCTTACAAAAGTTTCTAACTAAAAAATAATAGAATAATACCAATAGTATCCTATGATTTGCAGTTAAAATCATAGGATGTTATTATTTTTATTCTTTGACAAACCTACATGTCTGACACAATATATTTATCATTGTGCGTGAACACCGACAGCCTCGTAAGGGATGAAGAGATAATAATTGATATTAAGAATTAGACTTAAATTGTTATAAATTACTATCTTACGCCCGCGACTTCGTCTGCGTTATCCCATGGTGGCATTCCCGGGCGAAAAAGAATTATTTTCTTTTTTATCCAGACTACAACCTATCTTCGTGCTAAATTTTATCTAGACACGTCCAGCCGTTCTGGCGTGATTGAGTTACAGACTTCCATACAAACTTTCTCTTTTATAATCATCATCATCATCATCACCAGCCTATATACGTCCCACTGCTGGGCACAGGCCTTCCTACATGGGAGAAACACATGAGGAGTTTGCCACCACGCTGGCCCAATGCGGGTTGGTGGGTTAAAGCGGTTGCAGTAACAACCGGGACCAACGGCTTAACGTGCCTTCCGAAGCACGGAGGAGCTCAAGATTATAAATTTGATTGACCCATCTCGGGATCGACCATCAGAGCTGTCGGTATTTAAAAAAGATAATAGACGGGTATATGACAATTTCCACATGTTAGGAATGTATAAAAAGCATAATTTTGAGTTACATAAACAATATTTACCAGAAAATGCTCCAAAGATTATGTGAATTCCAAATTAATATGGTTCAGTAAATTGTTCATTATTAAATATAAATTGTAATTTGATCCAACTAGCGCCACCTATTGACATTTTGTATTGTATTTCACGCATACTCAAACTAATTTGTACGGTCAGAACTGATTAGTTCGCCCTTCATTCACCAGAGGGCGCTATTATCAATTACATTACTATAATATCATTGTACGAGAGAGAATCTAAAACCCAATTCTCTTGTCAGCCATCTTTGAGTAAATAATAATCTCTTGCTCTGGTACTCTCGCCGGGGTCGGTCATAAATCAATTTATATAGTCAATTAATGTTATCATTACGCCTAGGTTAAGGCTTTTTAGTTATTTCATTTTTATATGTATTCATCACCATAAGAAGTGTAAATAAAGAACAGTATTAGAGATATCCAGTTTCAATCAACCACCACCTACTACCAATGTGCCTGACGATTTGAGGGGATTGCTAGCACATTTTTTGGTGGCTCATGAGGGGAACATCATCAAGTTAACTACATTATCAGCACGATTAGAAGTCATCATCAAGCCAGTCTTCGAGTCACGCGTGTCTACTATCATCACCAATCTTTCATCGACCCGGTGAGTCAGGGAGACCCACGGGTAAACACGTCATCAAACACCATCACACCAGCGAAGTTCAACGGGTTGAACTTGCACGTGCGTGTAAGTGCGGCGCGGGGAAGTGCCGGCATAAATAAATACTAAGTCATCATCAAGCACGTGAAAGTGTGAGTGAATAGTGCGTTATTCGGTGAAATAAATCATCGTAAAAAGGGCAATTCAGTGTCAGTGAACAAAGTGATCGTTTCATCAAGATCGTCGGACTCATTCGTTCGGACAAATAAAATAAGGTAGCCATTTTAGTTATTGTACGAAGAACAATTTGTTGCATCATCATTACATAGACAATAGTGTTGTAGACAGTCGTACCAACATAAACTTGTTTTCACTAGGGAAATGACTACTTAAAGTTTTATACGGTAGTGTATTTACGTAAAAAAGCCATATTATCACTTTGCATCTATGTCAACTAATGTCAAAGTCGATTGACAATTCGACTTGTCATCAATCATATAATTCAACTTTGTGTCAAATTCAAGTTAAGATTTCTTGTTCTTTAGTTTAATATCATTAATTAATAAATCATCAAGTAGTTAAATAATCAAAACGTAATTTCGAATTCATCATGACGGAGTTAAAAGCATTTCAAGCTGCCAAGATGCAGTTCAAGCCAAAGCACCGTATGTTAAGCGACTTTCATAGGACAGTAGAAGAAAATAAGTCTGCCGTCGCTGCCTGCGTAGCTCGGCGACAGTTTGATAAGTACTATGGAGACTTCGTAAGTGCATACGAAGTCATTTTATCATCAGATCAGGTCTCTCAAGAGGAGATGGACAAATTCACTACTCAATTCAGCGAAATTAATGAGTTACTAATAAGGATTGACCAAGTCACTGATTCGTCTACTTAGTCATCATCATCATATCAATCCTCAGATCAGGTTAAGGCTAAATTGCCATTCATTGAGTTACCTAAATTTTCAGGGAATATCATGGATTGGGTTCCCTTTTATGATTTGTTTCAGTCCTTGGTTCATGAAAGGGTCAACATGCCACAAGCGGAGAAGCATTATTACCTCCGTGCTTCACTTCAAGGTGAGGCGCTGCAACTCATCAGACAGTTGCCTATGGATGAAGCCAACTACGAGGTAGCTCTAGGTCTTCTGAAGAAGAGGTACCATAACCGCAGACTTCTCCTGGATCACTACCTGGATCGCATCATCAAGCTCCCGGTAGTGCAGGAGGGAAGTGCCACCATCAGGTCAGCGTTGTGTGACCCCCTTCGTGAGTCCATTCAGGCCATGGAGAAGCTTGGGGTCCCCATTCAAGAGTGGTCATACCAAATTTTATTCATCACTTTACAGAAGTTGCCGGCACAATTGCGGTCCAGGTTCGAGGAGCGGTATGGGAAGGACAGTGAGGTGCTCCCGACTGTCTCACAACTGTTGGAGCTGCTGGACGAGCAGTGCAGGGTGCAGTTCACTATTACGGAGTCATCGGTCGGACCGTCAACGCCGTCTGAGCCACGGGTGATATCCAAACCAAGGTCACCACAGGGAAGCAGAAGGTATGCGCCATCATCATCGCGCGCCACGCTGCCTCGGTCATCACAAGCTCATCAGGTAACTTCGAGTTCATGCAGTTACTGTCAGCACAGTAGCAATCACTATGCCCATTGTTACGGCACATTTACCTTCAGTTTTTGTTGAAGTTAAAGGTATTTTAAAAAATCATCCCCAAGTCAAGTTAGCAGATCATACCTTTAACTCACCTCAAGATGTTGATCTATTATTAGGTACTGATGTCCTTAATTATGTATTTGACGGTACTAAAATTCCTCTTTCAACAGGGTTAGCGGCATATGGAACTTGCTTTGGTCATGTCATCATGGGACCGGTTAACGTTACTCAGGCATCAGCAACAAGGGAAGCTACTACAGTCTTGGATTATGGTGCTCAAATCAACACCCTTTAAGAGGCTATAGAGAAATTCTGGAAGGTAGAGGAGTCACCTCCAGAAAGACTACTTAGAATGTGAGAAAATTTATTCTACCACTACTCAGAGGATGCCCGGTGGAAAATATATGGTACGCTTGCCTTTTAAATCACAACGTTCACCATTAGGAGATTCAAAGCACATTGCTATGCAAAGGTTTAAATCATTAGAGCGAAAATTCAATAATAACAAGTTACTAGCGGATAGGTACAGGGTGAGTCATATTGAACTTTCCGGTTTTGGAAGGGCGTTGCACGAAGAAGGGGAGGAGCAGAAGGGTGGGGATGGCGTCATTAGACGCGCCATGACATTCAGTTTTAGTGTGAGCAATGGCTTGGTCGGGACAACATCGTGCGTTCGTAGTTGAAGAGTTTATTAAAAATGGCGGCTCCGTGATCACAACACAGCGTGCGTTCCGTTTACATTTTGCTATTGGTCGACGTGATCCCATTCCCACTGGACCAACAATCAGAAATTGGGTATCAAATTTTAGAGCAACATCATCAGCATTAAAAACAAGACCACAAGGCCGAATTAGGACGTCAACGTCAGCGGAAAACGTGGATAGAGTGCGGGCTTCAGTTCAACAATCACCTCGGCGTTCTGTTCGGAAACATGCCGCTTCACTAGGATTATCTTTCAGTAGTGTCCGCAGAATACTGCATAGAGACCTTAAATTTCACCCATACAAGATTCAGGTAGTGCAAGAATTAACAGTTAGAGACTTAGACACACGAACAAATTTATGCCGCGACATTCAGCAGATCCCCCGCACTGCTGTTTTCATCTTCAGTGATGAGGCACATTTTCACCTCGCCGGAACTGTTAACAAACAGAATTTTCGATACTGGGCTGAGAATAACCCACGAAACCTACACGAACGACCACTCCACAGCCCTCGAGTGACAGTGTGGTGCGCTATTGCAGAGTTTGGTGTCGGGGGTCCCTATTTTTTTGAAGAGGATGGTCAAGTCGTCACAGTTACCTCTGCTCGGTATTGCGACATGCTTGAAACTTTTCTGAAACCGAAATTTGAGGAATTAACGTAGAATCATGACAACGATAACATCTGGTTCCAACAAGATGGTGCTACAGCCCATACATCCAGGCGTTCAATGGAAATCCTGCGACAAATGTTTCCCGGTCATCTCATTTCTTTGCGAGGTGAGGTTGGGTGGCCGCCGCGATCACCTGATTTAACCCCCTGCGATTTTTTTCTCTGGGGTTACCTGAAGGAAAAGGTCTACACGCATCGTCCCCGAACCATCGATGAACTGAAGGCTGCAATCACGGAAGAAATCAATGCTATTCCGCTGAATATCACTCGACGAGTAATTGACAACTTCCGGGAAAGGCTTCAGCAGTGTGTGGACAATGGAGGTAGACATTTACAGGATATCATTTTTAAAACCAACTAAATTAAAACTGCATGTTATGTACTTTCAAACAATAAAATAATTTTTACTGCATGTCGCTTTGTTTTTAATACACACCTTATTGAAATCGGAAAGTTCAATCTGACTCACCCTGTATAAGGACTTCATGAAGGAATATGAGCAGTTAGGTCATATGTCTGAGTCTAAATTCAAATTCAATTCAGAGCATTATGTAATTCCTCATCATAGAATATTCAAGAAAGACACTGACAAATTGAGAGTAGTCTTCAATGGAAGCAGCAACACCTCAACAGAAACTGCCCTCAATCAATGCTTGCATTCAGGCGAGCCACTTCAAAATGACATCACTAAAATCATTATGAATTTCAGAAAACATCAATTTGTCATCACAACTGATATTAAAATGATGTTCAGGATGACATGGATTCACCCTGAGGATAGGAAGTACCAACTTATACTATGGAGATATAGTCCTCAGGATCCTATCAAGGTATATGAACTCAATACTAATACATTACACATACTAGGTGGTAGACCCATATGTAGACTAGTGGTAGACCCATATGTAGGGTCGCCTGGGTAGGTACCACCGCCTTTCTTATTTCAGCCGTGAAACAGTTCGCTGTGTTTCGGATTGAAGGGAAAGGTAGCCAGTGTAATTACTGGGCATGGACGGCAAAAAAAAAGAAAAGAAAAAAAAAAACATATGGACTGCGGTCAAGTCCATACCTTTCAATCAGGACACTTCATCAACTAGCCGATGACTGGGAGGCTACTCATCCTCAATCCAGAGCTTCAGAAGTCATCAGAAGTCAGATATTCGTGGACGATATCTTGACAGGATCAGATAGTGTGTCGGATGCCCAACTACTCAAAGAGAAGCTACTTCAACTAATGGGAAGCGCCGGCTACGAACTTAGGAAGTGGTCATCAAACACTACTAAGTTACTAGAAGACTTGCCGAGCGATTATTGTGAACAGCCACGTCAATTTGAGAATGAAGATAAAAGTTTCATTAAGGTTTTAGGAATTCAATGGGATCCAAGTTCAGATTCATTTTCATATAGATTGAACATTCCTTCTGGTCAACCAATCACAAAGAGAAATATTTTGAGTACAATAGCCAGATTGTACGACCCATGTGGATATTGTGCACCAGTGATCATAAAAATCAAGTGTTTACTCCAAACGTTATTCAAGAATGGACTGCAATGGGATGAGCCTATTCCAGATTGCATCAACAACCAATGGCAATGTTTAATTCAAGATCTTTCAAATTTAACTAACTTAAATTTACCAAGATGTGTATCTCTTCATCAGGCGGTGTCATATCAGCTCCACGGCTTCGGTGATGCATCGGAGCTCGGGTTTGCAGCGTCAGTTTACCTCAGGACAGAGGATTCATCAGGGAACGTCAAGGTGTCATTGCTTATGGCTAAGTCAAGGGTAGCCTCAAAAAAGGTATGTCAAACTATTCCGAAACTAGTTAGAGCTCAATGCAGCCCACTTGGTATGCAAGCTACTCAATCATGTCGCGGAGACCTCCGAGAGTTCCATGGAAATAGAAAGTCTCAATGCATGGACCGATAGTTCTATCGTGTTGTCATGGCTAAGTACTAAGCCTCACATGCTTCAGACGTTTGAGTGTAATAGAGTTCAATACATTCAAAATACACAAAGGTCTATGACCTGGAGACATATTTCATCAGAGCTCAATCCGGCTGATTGTGCGTCACGTGGGATGTTAGCCAAAGATTTGCTCAAGTATCAACTTTGGTGGTCTCCACCATGGTTACATCAAAGGTCAGCCGATTGGTCTAGGTCAAAATTAGATGTCTTAAAAGAAATCCCAGGTTTCAAAAAACTAGTTCATAGTATCACTGCAGTTCGTTCATGGGATTCAGAACTTTTAGACCGTACTAGTACCTTCAACAAACGCATAAACGTCACAGCTTTCGTCAGAAGGTATATTAACAATCTCAAGGTATCAAAGGATCAACGAAATTTAAGTAAAGGATTGTCATTATCTGAAACCAGAAATGCTATTAAGTATTGGGTCAAGAAGGTTCAAACAGATTCATTTGCTACTGAGCTTCTTCAACTTCAGTCGAAGAAAATTATTTGCACATCACTTCAAAAGCTCAGTCCGTTCATTGATCAAGATGGTTTCATCAGAGTCGGAGGCCGATTGAAGCGATCACAGCTTCAATACAACTCACGACATCCATACCTTTTATCTAAGTCTCATAGGTTTGTGTCATTACTCATCAGTCATCATCACCAATTTTATTGTCATGCTGCTACCACTGCGCTTATCTCTATCTTACGGAGGGAATACTGGATTCCATCACTCAAACGTCAAGTATCACGTGTCATTCGAAATTGTCATGTCTGTTTCAGATTTAGACCAGTAATACAATCACCATTCATGGCAGACCTGCCAGCTGATAGAGTCACAGCTACCAAACCCTTTGCAGGTGCAGGCACGGACTTCGCAGGTCCATTTCATGTAAAGGCTAGTTTATTGAGGAACGCAAAATCAGTCAAAGCGTACCTCTGCGTGTTCATTTGTCTAGCCACTAAGGCACTAAGGATTCGTAAGTAGGCGTGGACTACCGTCACTCATAAGGTCCGATAGGGGTACTAATTACGTAGGAGCTAACAATTGTCTTAAGGAAATAAATCAATTTTTATTAAATCATGAAGTCGTTCTCAAGGAAGAATTTCGACGACAGAATATTCATTGGGAAATCAACCCACCAGCTTCACCTCACATGGGAGGATTATTCGAAGCAGCTGTCAAAAGCGCAAAGGGTCTTCTCTACCGCGAAGTTAGAGATACTATCCTCACGTTCGAGGAATTGTCAACTATATTCAGTAAAATCGAGGCGATACTTAATTCACGCCCTCTCGTTCCGATGACAGAGGATCCTAATGATTTAGATATTCTCACGCCGGGTCATGTTTTAATAGATCAACCTTTAGTAGCCTTACCTGAGCCGAATTGGAAGGATACTAAGATTTCAAAATTGTCACGATATCAGCTCATTCAGAAACTATGTCAAAATATCTGGTCACGTTGGCAACTTGAATATTTAACTTCACTTCAAGTCCGAAATAAATGGTATACTCATATTGAAAACTTTCAACTTGATGATTTAGTACTCATTCTTGATGAAAACTCCCTTACATTGGAGGAGAGGTCGAGTTATAGAATTATATAAAGGTAGAGATTCTGTAGTCAGGTCAGTCAAATTGAAGATTCAGTCAGGAGAGTTAATTAGACCTGTGGTGAAACTTTGTAAGTTACCATTAGACAAGGATTTTAGTGGTAACCAATTGTCAGTCAATAAACCTTTTTCATTGTATAGTCATAAAATAATCAGTTAATAAGCTAATTCATTGTGTCAATATTTGTTGTTGTGTGTCGTTTCAGACTAGGTCTTTCACTGCCTGCCCCCCGGCCAGGAATGTTAATTCCAAATTAATATGGTTCAGTAAATTGTTCATTATTAAATATAAATTGTAATTTGATCCAACTAGCGCCACCTATTGACATTTTGTATTGTATTTCACGCATACTCAAACTAATTTGTACGGTCAGAACTGATTAGTTCGCTCTTCATTCACCAGAGGGCGCTATTATCAATTACATTACTATAATATCATTGTATGAGAGAGAGTCTAAAACCCAATTCTCTTGTCAGCCATCTATGAGTAAATAATAATCTCTTGCTCTGGTACTCTCGCCGGGGTAGGTCATAAATCAATTTATATAGTCAATTAATGTTATCATTACGCCTAGGTTAAGGCTTTTTAGTTATTTCATTTTTATAAGTATTCATCACCATAAGAAGTGTAAATAAAGAACAGTATTAGAGATATCCAGTTTCAATCAACCACCACCTACTACCAATGTGCCTGACGATTTGAGGGGATTGCTAGCATAGATTAAATCTTTTTCTGCTAAAACTGCGCGTAGCCACTCCAGTTTCGCTTCAATTCTGCTCATATTTTATTTTATCAGCAGAAAAGTAAGTAATTTCATTAATGGCAAAGGTTTTTTAAAAATTTATCAGCAGAAAACAAGAAGCTTATGCAGAAAATGATGTAATGGTCGGTCGGTCAGACTATGGCGACGTCAAATCACATACTACTAAACTGTCAAATTTTTTTTTTTTTAAATTTAAAGTGATGTCCGGTTTGAAATTGTAATCGAGATTTTCAACTTGTTGCTACAATTGTAGACTACAAGAGGTGTTTATAAAACGCATGTTACTTGTAACTTGTCATTACAATCCATAGTTGCCAGTATCACTTGTAACTTGTTACTTGTAGCTTTATAAAACAGGGCCCTGATGTGAAGCAGTAAGAAGAGTCCATATGCGAAGACAGCTAGTGCAGTTCAGACACTGCTCTAGCTGCCTCCACCTTGCCGGCCCGAAAGGTGCTTTTTCACGCCTCTTTTGAAGGAACCCATGTTATAGGAAAGAGGGAACACATGTGCTGGCAAAGAATTCCAAGTTCTGGAAGTTCGACAAAGAAAAGAGCTACTAAATTTCTTTGTACGTGATGTTGAGGTGGAGACAGTGAATTGATGACTCCGAAGACCGGCACGCGTGCTCCTTAGTAGGAAGGGGGAAGGTGGGATAAGGTCAAATAGCTCTTCAGAACACTCTCCGTGACAGCCGATAGAAGGCGCTAAGCGACGCAATGTCTCGACGCAATTGCAGAGGCTCAAGGTGGTGGTTGGTGACCTCTACATCGCCAACGATACGGACAGCACGACGCTGCAATCTGTCCAGGGCATCGAGTAGGTACTTGGCGGAGCCATCCCACAAGTGCGAGCAATATTCCATGCAAGACCGGACCTGAGTTTTATACAGCAGGCATAATTGGTCAGGCGTGAAAAATCGACGCACCTTGTTCAGGACACCGAGCTTCCGTGAGGCTGTTTTTATCACGGTTTCGATGTAGTTCCTGGAATTCAGATCGCAACATATCTCCATACCTAGCAAGCTTAGGGAGCCCTGTGCCGAAAGAGTCATGCCCTGAAGAGACGGAAGGGGAAGGAACGGCGACATTTTGGCTGTAAACGCGCACACCTGTGTTTTCTTAGCATTGAACTCAGCAAGATTGTTAGATCCACATTCAGATACGAGTTTAATGGTAAGATTCTCTCTCTCCCTAAGACCTGGAAACAAAGGTCCTTTATCTCGAGGGGGGGAGGGGAGGGGGGGGGGGGGGTTTCTACATATAATTTTGGATTTCATTAAATAATTAGATTAAGGGAGGTAAAATGGTGCTAAAAATACTAATATCTACCTACCTACCTACTTAACTGCATATTGTTAGCACTTAAGTTATTCATAAAATTACCCTTTTTAGTTTTTATAACCCCCGACCCTAAAATAGGGGCATTTTATGTTCGATGTGTCTGTCTTTGTATCTGTAAGTTTGCCTGTGGCATCGCAGCTAGCACTGACAGATTTTGATGCATTTTTTTTTTGTTAAAAAGTTAATGTGGTCAAGATGGTTATTTGCTTTGAATTATGAAGATCTGTTCGGGCGTTTGATGATAATCTTTCACAGATCTGATTATTTCCAAATTTGGTGCACTCTTACTTTAGTGATATTTCAATAAGACGAGGCTGAGAGTTAATGAAAATTTTATTTTAATATTGTTAACTTAATAAACATGTTAAATCAATTTTGACTCTGTTTCTTATTTCTTACACATTCCCAATTAGACCTGATTGCTCTCAAATAAAGAATTTCTTATATCTGTCAAGCCATGGATTGCAGAAACAATTGGTTTTTAGTTATGTCCAAAAAAAAAATGTATTCTTAAGTAATTTTACTGTCATCATCAATATCAGTTTATCTCAGAGAAGTAGATCCAAGTAGCAGTTTCAGAATGTCAATGAAGTATTTGGCTAAATCATGATGCAATTTGAATTGTAACTTATGACTTATAAAATTACTAATCCAAATGTTTTTACATTCAAGAGACAGCACTTCACCATTTCACTTGTAATTTCAGTTTTATAATGCTACTTTTAGTTATTTATCACTATAATTTGAGACCAGTGTCATAGAAGAACTAGTAGCGACCAGTGTCTAGGAATTATTGTTGAGTCTCTTTGATTAGATACTCATTGAACAAAGCTGTTAGCTTCTTAAACTAGTCATATTAACAACCTATAAAACTATACAGTTTTGGAATTTGTTATTATCACCTTGAATATCATAGCATTGCAGAATATTTTAAAACTAAGTGTTTCTGGTGTAAGTGAGGTCAGTGCTTTCAAATATTCTTAATTTTTGATTTTAACATTATTATAAATGTTTGAAAAATTACTTAGTAATTAAAATATAATAAAACTAGAAAAATTTCACGTCCTGAGGCAGGAATCGAACCCGCGACCTTTCGCAATCCGGGTGACTGCTCTGACCACTGAGCCACCCAGGACTTGGGATATCCCTGTGAAATTCTTCTAGTCCATCTGTATTTGCGTTTATGAGCTAAACGTCCACCCTACAACCACCCCAACTTAACCGAATCGTAGGTATTTGTAAAAATACTCGTTTCGGATGTTGAAATGGAATATTTCGGCATTGTAGGGTGGACGTTTAGCTCATAAACGCAAATACAGATAGACTAGAAGAATTTCACAGGGATATCCCAAGTCCCGGGTGGCTCAGTGGTCAGAGCAGTCACCCGGATTGCGAAAGGTCGCGGGTTCGATTCCTGCCTCAGGACGTGAAATTTTTCTAGTTTTATTATATTTTAATTACTATGTATTTTAACTATAACCCCCGACTTTACACAATTCTTTTACAAACTGACTGCTCTATCTTTATCCTTAGACAGACCATCATACAAACGACTTTATCTAACACAAATCAAAAAGTAATGTAATGTCACAGGCGAATTTGATACCTACCTATTGATATAAATATCATGAGCCATACCTTGATAATTAATAATCGACCTAAGGTATCTGAAATAAAGATCGAGATTCCATTGAAAACGTAACCGCATTGCACCATATATTATTATGTCGTATGGTAATTTACCTAAATAGAAAAGGGTAGGTCAAATTAAAATTGGTCTTTTTTACTAAGGATTTAAAACCTACATAAGTAAGTAAGTATATTAGAAAAAAACAAATCACAAAGACCTATCTACCATACCTATGATACCTACTTCACATTGAAATTGAAAATTATCCAAGTATTAGTAGTTGATAGTTAGTGATTTACACCAACAAATCATTACAATTTTATACATTTACTAGTATACACAGACATCACAACTCACATCCGAAATATAAAATGAATCTACAATAATATGCGATAATTATCAATATAATTTCAACTTTAGCGTCATGTAATTAAGCTTCAAAATTGCTTGCTTTACACATCACATCACTGAGTCTTGTAAAATACAATAAATAAATTCGAAACTAAATTACAAACACCCCTGGTTGATTGCGTTAGATTCTCATCTTCATTCTTAGGGAACCCACTTCAAACCTCGAATATTATATTTCTGTGTGAATTTATTTTTAACACTAAAATTCAATAAGATTTTGTGTGTTGTATTTGTGTTAGGTCTAATATTACTTTTCTTCAAAATTGTTATTTCATATTCACATTTAAAATATTGTGAATGAGTAGAAGTTACAGGTATAACATACATATCACATAGGAGGTGAACGTTTTAGATGTTTTTTTTGTTTTTTAACATTAAATAAATGTGGAAAAACAAACCTAAGTAACTAAATGTTTATTCTCATTTCTCTCCATAACATGGACCATAATAATGACCCGACAATAGAAATATTTTTTAGGTTAATAACAATGAATAAATAATGAAGCCTGTATTTTAATAGGTATAATATTAGTTGATTAAAATAACTAGGTACGCTGAGCATCATTGGTAAATAGGTAGCGTAAATAAAATATCATAACTAGCCATTATATGTAGAAAACTTTTTGTTTTAAATTAAAGCAATGGTCTTTGCCGTACTTTAATTTTAAATCAAGTTGAAACAACAAAGCGAAGAGAGTAGACCGCGTACGTAGCTAGCTGTAGCTATAGCTACCTATAAACCTACACATATTTATTCGGAGGCTATAACGAAAAAATACAAATTTTAATAGTCGTCGCGCTCGCGTTCAAGGCCATCTGCAAGTATTGTAGGTACAGAGTACTTGAGAGAGAGAGCCGTTAGAAGGAGGCGCTGAGAGACATATGTTTATCCTTTGCGCACAAATTTTCTGTACGTTGCGCTCTAGGTTCAAGGACAAACTGTTACGCTTGACGTGCTGCCGACTGTACATAGTTAGATAATCCATTAGTGATTCTTTCCAGTGACATTTCTTCTCAGCTTGACAAATCCTTAATCGTTTGAGTATATCTCGATTTTGGCGTTCAACCTCCCCGTTCTGCTGCGGCCAATATGGAATCGAATTGTACAATTTTATATCATTTTCCAAGCAAAATGTTTTAAATTCATTGCTAATAAATTGTTTGCCGTTGTCAGCCGTTATAGAAACGGGGCATCCCAAACGACTGAAAATTTCCCTTAACAATAGAATCATCTCCTTGCTGGATATATCTTTACAAATCTTTACCTCTTTATACCTAGAATAATAATCAATAATTACTAAAATGTAATCTCCAGAGGGCAAAGGGCCCAACAGATCTATTGCGGTATCAATCCATGGTTGTGAGGGCAATTCCCTTCTCTTCAGTGGATGCGGTGGATTTGGTGCAGAAACTAGAGTACACCCCTTGCAGGACTTTACTAAATTTTCTGTGTCTTTATCATACCTGGGCCACCAAACTTTGGTCCTGAGTCTTCCTTTCATTGCGACCATTCCTGGATGCCCTTCATGCGCCGCTGCTAGCACACGACATCTTAAACTTTTCGGAATCACAATTTTTGTTCCTCTGAGCAAAATATCTCCACAAAAACAAAGTTCATTTTCAAATATTTTATATGTTTTAACGCTATCTTCCCATGTATTTTGATAAAGACCAGTTCTTAGTTTCTGAATATCAAGATCCTGCCAAGAATGTTCTTCAATATCCTTCAATGAGACTGCTACGGGCCTTGTTAACTCCACAACGTCTTGTACATAGTCTTTGTTCTGATAGTCATATCCCGGGGTAAGTTTACATAATCGTGATAAGGGGTCAGCTATATTATTCTTTCCTGGCCTGTAAATAACTCTATATTTGTATGACTGTAGTCTTATCACCCATCTTTCAATGCGCGCACAAGGTTTTGACTTTGGACCGAAAATCACTTCTAAAGGTTTATGATCCGTCACTAGATCAAAATCTTTTCCATACAAAAACATATGAAAATGCTCCACTCCCCATACTAAAGCCAATGCCTCCTTCTCCGTCTGACAATAACGACGTTCACATTCAGACAAGGTTTTATTTCCAAAAGCAATTATCCTTGGGCCTTCCTTATTTATTTGAACCAACACAGCACCTAATGCAACTGGACTAGCATCAGCAAAAACAATCGTTTTGTCGTTTACATCATAATAACCTAGTTTTGGTACGTCTACTAAAGTAGCTTTTAATGAACTAAAAGCTGTCTGTTGCTTTTCACCCCACAAATCAGAGATATCTGTGTTCCGACCAAACTTACCACGAAGCAGTTGTTTTAAAGGTTCTGTTGTTGTTGCCATGTTTGGTATCCATTTACCGACATAATTGATGAGTCCCAAGAAACTCTGCAATTCTGAAACAGTTGTCGGAGCCCGAAAATCTTTTATAAATGATACATATTTATCTAAAGGTTTGATCCCTTGGTTAGACAGCTCATGGCCTAAAAATTGAACGGAAATTATATTATAAAAACATTTTTCCTGCCGTAAGACGACTCCGTTATTATTTAAGACATCAATCACTTTTTCCAACCTCAGGTTATGCTCGCCCTGATTTTCCCCGAACACTAAAATATCGTCTATAAAGTTTACAACCCCATCACACTCGATGAGTATTCTTTCCAAGGTTTTTTGAAAAATTTCAGGAGCACAAGTAATGCCAAACATCAAACGTTTATAGCGATAAAGACCTTTGGCAGAAATAAACGTTGTAATGTGCCTCGACTCTGGGTGAAGTTCCAGTTGATGAAATGCATCCCTAATATCCAATTTGCTAAAAACTTTCGCGTCTTTCATTTTCGGCAGAAATTGTTCCATTGTCGGTAGCGGATGATTTTCCCGTTTTATTGCCATATTCGCACGCCGCATATCTATACAGATAAGTATATCTCCATTTTCTTTCAATATTGGTACAATGGGTGAGATCCAATCTGAAGGACCTTCCACTTTCTCAATAATATCTTTTTGCAGAAGCTCATTTAACTTCCTCTCAACTTTTTCTTCTAGAGGAATAGGAATTCTTCTGTAGGGCTGTGCGACAGGTTTCACAGTATCATCTATAGGTATTCGTATAAGTACATCCTTGAATTTTGGATAACTGTCTTTTCTCACACTGTTCACCTCAAGTCCAATTTTAAGGACCCCCAAAGCGAGAGCTGTGGTTTTACCTAACAAATTTCGAGTACCACCAATAACAACATAAAACGTAGCATCTCCTTTGTTTCCAGCAATAGATACAGTACTCCGAAAAGATCCCATTAATTTAAGTGGAATAGTGCTTCCATAGACCAGAAAGGTTTTGTTTGGATTGCGAACTTGGTGCGTAACTTTTGCTTTGCTTGCTTTCATCTTTAGCCATGTCTTATCCGTAATTAAATTTTGCCTGCACCCAGAATCAATAAGCATGTCGACTGCTGTTCCTCCTATAAGGCAAGTAACTGTGTCATCATTATCTATGTTGAAAACATAGTGAACGTCTTCATCTAGCATACTCCCAATGTCCTGCTCACTAACATTCCTTACTTCTGTTCCTACTTTGGTAAATTTCCCTTTTGCCTCATTCTTTTTCCCAAAATACTGTGTCTCTAACCTTCTTTTAAGTGGATTCGTTTTACATTGTAATTTGAAGTGGCCTAACTTGCCACATTTCATACATTTCTTGCCTTTTGCAGGACATTTCTCATCAAAAGCCAAATGATTCCAACTTCCACATCTGAAACATTCCTTTTTATTCATAGATTGTTTATCGTTTGATTTGGCTTCTATCTTATTCACTTCCTTTTCCTGAATATTTTTCCTGTGATTGAAATCTACTAATTGTCTATTCACTACCTCTAAGGCGTTTGCTTCCGCAATGCAATCATCTAGGTTCATATTGTCGCTTTTAATATTTTCTTCCGTAATTCGTCCATGTTACAATTCTCCGTGATTTGGTCAATTATTTGATCCTCCGCATCAGTAAATTTACATTTTTGTGCCTGTTGTCTTAAACGCAGAACAAACTTTTCAAATTTCTCATTTTCTTCTTGTTTCAATTTCCTAAAAACGTGCCTTTCAAATCTTTTACTTTGCTTCGGTGCAAAATATTCGTCCAGCTTATCTAAAGCTACTTTAAAAACATCCAAGTTTTCTCCCGTTGAAATCTCTGCACCAGGTATGTTGTAGAATACTTCTTGAAGTTCAGGTCCACCCCAATGCAATAAGCTTGCACGCTTCTGACTATCCGTTTGGACATTTGCCGCTTCTAAATATATGTACAAACTTCTCTTCCAACGCTCCCATCTAGTACAGACCGAATTCACATCTCCGTTACATTCAAACTTATCTAAAGTTAAGTTTGCCATTACTTAAGCCTGTAGACAAAGAAAAGGAAAACGCTGTATATATAAATATACAAATCAGTAAACAGGCGTCACCTATTTACAACTTCATCACAATAATATGCTTCCATTTGTTCATCATACTTCCACATTTCTATATTTCGTCCGTCATCCTTCTTCCCATTTTATTTTATTTTTAGCGTCCCATTTATTTATTTGTCTTCATCATACTGCATTTTTTTTTTCTCATGCTTCCATTTTAATATTAAACTAAATTAAAAGTCATTATGCTACCACAATTTTATTTTATAAGAATCAAATAAATTAACTTAGATAAGTCGCTTATTTTAATTAATGGAATACCGAAAATTCGAATACTACTCGAGATATAATTGTAAATACTGAACTGAAAACTAAATTGAATTATGGAAAAATGAATGTCATTCTGTCTATTTGAATTTATAAAATTGAATAAATATCGATGTCGTAAAAAAACTCAAATTTTATGATAAAAAGATTGTCCTTATAGTTTAGAGAAATTTCCCTTTGCCTTCTTTTTTTTTTGGCATAATAGAGAAATTTTCTTTGCCTTCCTTTTTTCATAAATTTAAAAAATTGTTGTTTAATTAACCTTCAAACATAACAACATAACAACAACATAACAATAACATTTTCTGAAATTTGTAACCAAGAATACAAATTTTGACTCGGGTTAAACTCATAATGTTCTAAACTTAAATGTACATTTAATTAAACACTTCCACTCATAAAACTCATAAGGAAACTTTACCTTGGTAGTTGTAGATTTAATTGTATTAGAACTGCCACTACACAAAAAATCACCTTCATTACTACAGAATTGATCACCAAAATCAATATTACAAATAGTACTTACAGTCTCGTCGCCAAAATGTACTATTTCTCGATATATCTGTAATTATCGGCTCCTTTCTCCTCCACACCCATCCGTTCATCTTCCCATCCATAGAGTATATATCTCTTGTCAACTCATCTTTACTTTACTTACTAATAGTGTGCAGAGGAGACGACAGTATACATCCTTACATACACTACAGGTATGAACCGTAAAGGTTACTTGCATATTATTCATTTTTTACCAGTTACTGACCACAAATCAATATATTTTAACTCCAGAACTTATTTTCTGCGCTGCTCAGAACGAGATGTATAAATTGCCAATTGGTTTGTACAAAAAAGTGTGGTTGGTACTAGTGCACATGCTGCCATGTTTTTGTGAAATGCTAAAGCACATTGTTTGTATCGTCATTGTTTAGGCTTTACGTTAATAACCCTAACTTTAATGTTTTCCTTCTTCAATTTGGCCTGATTAACTAACATCGAGTGTTATTTTTCTAATTTTCTAAATTTGTCATACTAACTGCTTTTCCATGTATAATTTCTTCTGTACCTAGTCTAAAAGGATGACGTGTCAAGTTGTCTTTTAATTAGACTTTTTACAAAGTTACAAGGAATACTAAAAACCTGAATGATCCTACTAACTTACAGTTGATATTATTGGGTATAATTGCAGAGGATCTATATTTTATAGATTTGCTTTTTTTTTGTTTCATCTGTGAATGTGATTGCTTTTGAATAATGCAGATCTTTTTTTAGGGACCCTCTTCTCCCAAAGGAGATCAAATTTATTAGATGGCAGCGGATAGTGGCCCGCTGTTTTAGCTGCTTTGGGTAAGTGTTATCATCATAATAAAAGGCAATATTCTTAAACTCACACCTATTATCTAGACCACATTTTAACCTGTGAAGCAACAGATTCGAGGCACAATTACTTTTTAACCCGTCGAGCATCAGATTCCAGACAAAATGGATTTTTCAATTGTCATAGCCCTCCGGTGGGATAACTCCACTTGAGGGATTAACTGTAATAAGCTCCCCGAAGGTATTCTGCGACTTAAAAGTTGCATTTTTAAAGCTTTTTATTGAGCTATGTAATATTATTATAAAGGAATTGCATTGAATTCTTTAATTTTTGAACTTTACTGTCTGTTTTCTTTCAGTAAATTAGTGTCTGTAGATATAACAGTCAAGTATGTCTTTAATTAATTTTCCCATGCTGCATGCTGTTAGTAAATAACTGTCATAAATTGTAGATAAAACAGTGCTGCCGGTAAAACAGATGTTTTATGAGTGTAGATAATATTGGCTAAAATAGAATTTGAGCCTAGGAAAAAACAATTGTAAATCACATGAATAAGTTTTAATAAAAGTTAACAATCTAGCCAGTTTATAGAAATGTTTACGAAATTGAAATCAAAAAGCTAGTATAATCCAAACCATGTGTTTTTAAAGTTTGTATAGTTAAGTTGTGTAAATGTGTATCTATGTATTTGTTCTTGTTCTCAGGGCGGAAGAGGAAGTTATGGGGGAGGTTGAGGCCCCCGTGTCAATACCGCCCTCGCCTCCTCCCCGTCGCCGCAGGCAGCTGCCGGAGCCCGTGGTGCTCCCCCCCCCCCCCCCCCCCCGGCCTTTATCTCCAGACAAGATAGCCGCGATAAATAAAAAAACTAATGTACAAGACCAAGGAGGCTGGATTAGCACTCTTTACTTTTTCTACATATTCGTCATTTATTTTTATTGTCATTATTTATATTCTTCTTCTTCTATTCTCGCTACTGATAACATCTATCGACTGTAACACAATATTTTATATTACAATACTTAAACCATGAGTTGAATACAGTTTCATTTACGCTCATCACAATCGACGGCTCATCACACAACATACAAAGTGGTCCTTCGAGCCGGATAAACAAAGGGCAATAAGCGTCTCTCACTGGCGGTCTACGGCATCAAACGACAACGTGACTACTATTTCTACGGCATCTACGGCTTCTTCAACGGCAACAGACAACGGTAGCAGTCACGGACTCAACGTCTGGGAGAGATTCTACGGCACGAACTCTACTACGGCTACGCTGCGATACGGCAGCAACCTACGGCATTCAAGAACGCTTTCAACGGACAAAAGCAGGGAGAGGTATGAACGGCTAACAGGAAAGTGGTTTCCATCCCCATTATCTCATTTTCATATAACATTCTATCATATTATTACCTTCGCTTTCACCACGGCATAAAGTTGATTCTCCATACATTAGAAACCGATGGATAATTTCGCCAAAGAAACCCTCTGCCCGCACATTCGATTTGACAGATTTTCATTTGTTTTTCAAGGCTCGTTTACACTTACTGGAAAGTGTTGCATGAGCGTTTTAACGTGCTTGCGTATCAATTAAGTGCGTTTACACGTTTTTTTTTACATACATTTTTACTATAGTTTAATTTTATTATTACAATAGCTCAATCGATGGAACTATCTATGGCACAATTAATTAGTCAAAGGACAATTATCAAAGGCAAATTAACAAGGCATAAAAAGTATTTTAGCCAATTTAATTCAAATGTTTCACTTTTAAATGCAGAGGTAATTCAAGTACAACTTCGTTTAGCAAAATTGGAACCATTACTTAACGAATTCGATGATATTCAATGGCAAATTGAAACGATGTCCGACGACATTGAAAAGGAGAGTTACGAAAGGGAGTCGTTTGAGAATATGTACTATGAATGCGGGGCGTTAGCTAAATCGTTGGTAGCGAAAGACTATTGCTTACATTCTCCTTCTCAGGTCAGCGAGGCAAGCGCAACTGTAAACAAAGTATGTTCCCATGTTTCTCAAAATGAGTCCCATAAGGTTAGACCTTACAAAATTATGTTTCTGAATTTGGTGTGACAGATGTCGACACTTTTATCGTGGTTACCCACCTTGTAAGCACGATAAAAGTCTCGACATCTGTCACACCAAATTCAATTTTAAAATAATGATTCCCTATGGGGAATCTCCCACCCCTTCCCTATAGCAGAAACACTTGTTTCACAAAACTACACCTATTTTATTATAAGTCAACTTTCGCTCAAACACAATTTTGTATTAATTGTAATAAAATCTTTACCGACCAAAAATAGTTTTTTTTTGTTCAGTTTTCCCTATAAAAGTACGGCTAAGGGTCTAACTCATAAAGCCACGTCTTAAGTTTTGTCTGTATTTCGGAAATAATTGCATTGTAGGGCAGGTGTAACACATTACATACATGTCGTAGCAAAGGGGTCGCACTCAAATGACAGTTTTTTCTCTCACAAAATACGTTCATAGTCAAAAGATATTTTTATTTTTTCTCCGAGAAAGTTTTTCCAAACGTATTTCTTTAGAGTTGTAATATTTCTCACTTTTTGCTTTTAGATCTTTTTTGCGTTTTCTACACAAGCTATCTTTTAGCGGTCCGCTGCTGCGGCAACGCTCGCTTTTACAACCTAATCTAATCTTGATAAAATGAAAAATCATCAATCATACATGCCGTATAAAATTGTCTATGGTTTCTTTAATCTATCTAAAAGTTGACAGCTTCAAACAAAATCTTGCTATCTTTGTCCTATAACCTTCTCCGAGAAAGGTGATATACTAAAGTGTGTTTTCAGATTAGGCCTACTCTCTCAAATCATGGCTTAAAAGACTTGCATCCAAGTCAGTAAAGTAACCACAAAAAAACTCTTTAATCAGTGGTTTTCTATCGGCAATCGGCATCGGCAAAGTTCATTTGGTTATTCTATGACAGGAAGTGAAAAGTAATCCAAAGTAAGTTTATTTTACTAATATATTTTTATCCTAAGTAGATTTGAATTGTTTTTTGATATGATATTTAGATATGATTTCTCTTTTTTGCAGATAAAAACGAAAAATGCCCCTATTTTGTAATAACACCCATGCCGCTTCCGAAAGGTATGAACCGTAAAGGTTACTTGCATATTATTCATTTTTTACCAGTTACTGTCCACAAATCAATATATTTTAACTCCAGAACTTATTTTCTGCGCTGCTCAGAACGAGATGTATAAATTGCCAATGTACAAAATAGGTGTGGTTGGTACTAGTGCACATGCTGCCATGTTTTTGTGAAATGCTAAAGCACATTGTTTGTATCGTCATTGTTTAGGCTTTACGTTAATAACCCTAACATTAATGTTTTCCTTCTTCAATTTGGCCTGATTAACTAACATCGAGTGTTATTTTTCTAATTTTCTAAATTTGTCATACTAACTGCTTTTCCATGTATAATTTCTTCTGTACCTAGTCTAAAAGGATGACATGTCAAGTTGTCTTTTAATTAGACTTTTTACAAAGTTACAAGGAATACTAAAAACCTGAATGATCCTACTAACTTACAGTTGATATTATTGGGTATAATTGCAGAGGATCTATATTTTATAGATTTGCTTTTTTTTTGTTTCATCTGTGAATGTGACAGTTTTGTGTGATTGCTTTTGAATAATGCAGATCTTTTTTTAGGGACCCTCTTCTCCCAAAGGAGATCAAATTTATTAGATGGCAGCGGATAGTGGCCCGCTGTTTTAGCTGCTTTGGGTAAGTGTTATCATCATAATAAAAGGCAATATTCTTAAACTCACACCTATTATCTAGACCACATTTAAACCTGTGAAGCAACAGATTCGAGGCACAATTACTTTTTAACCCGTCGAGCATCAGATTCCAGACAAAATGGATTTTTCAATTGTCATAGCCCTCCGGTGGGATAACTCCACTTGAGGGATTAACTGTAATAAGCTCCCCGAAGGTATTCTGCGACTTAAAAGTTGCATTTTTAAAGCTTTTTATTGAGCTATGTAATATTATTGTAAAGGAATTGCATTGAATTCTTTAATTTTTGAACTTTACTGTCTGTTTTCTTTCAGTAAATTAGTGTCTGTAGATATAACAGTCAAGTATGTCTTTAATTAATTTTCCCATGCTGCATGCTGTTGGTAAATAACTGTCATAAATTGTAGATAAAACAGTGCTGCCGGTAAAACAGATGTTTTATGAGTGTAGATAATATTGGCTAAAATAGAATTTGAGCCTAGGAAAAAACAATTGTAAATCACATGAATAAGTTTTAATAAAAGTTAACAATCTAGCCAGTTTATAGAAATGTTTACGAAATTGAAATCAAAAAGCTAGTATAATCCAAACCATGTGTTTTTAAAGTTTGTATAGTTAAGTTGTGTAAATGTGTATCTATGTATTTGTTCTTGTTCTCAGGGCGGAAGAGGAAGTTATGGGGGAGGTTGAGGCCCCCGTGTCAATACCGCCCTCGCCTCCTGCCCGTCGCCGCAGGCAGCTGCAGCTGCCGGAGCCCGTGGTGCTCCCCCCCCCCCCCCCCCCCGGCCTTTATCTCCAGACAAGATAGCCGCGATAAATAAAAAAACTAATGTACAAGACCAAGGAGGCTGGATTAGCACTCTTTACTTTTTCTACATATTCGTCATTTATTTTTATTGTCATTATTTATATTCTTCTTCTTCTATTCTCGCTACTGATAACATCTATCGACTGTAACACAATATTTTATATTACAATACTTAAACCATGAGTTGAATACAGTTTCATTTACGCTCATCACAATCGACGGCTCATCACACAACATACAAAGTGGTCCTTCGAGCCGGATAAACAAAGGGCAATAAGCGTCTCTCACTGGCGGTCTACGGCATCAAACGACAACGTGACTACTATTTCTACGGCATCTACGGCTTCTTCAACGGCAACAGACAACGGTAGCAGTCACGGACTCAACGTCTGGGAGAGATTCTACGGCACGAACTCTACTACGGCTACGCTGCGATACGGCAGCAACCTACGGCATTCAAGAACGCTTTCAACGGACAAAAGCAGGGAGAGGTATGAACGGCTAACAGGAAAGTGGTTTCCATCCCCATTATCTCATTTTCATATAACATTCTATCATATTATTACCTTCGCTTTCACCACGGCATAAAGTTGATTCTCCATACATTAGAAACCGATGGATAATTTCGCCAAAGAAACCCTCTGCCCGCACATTCGATTTGACAGATTTTCATTTGTTTTTCAAGGCTCGTTTACACTTACTGGAAAGTGTTGCATGAGCGTTTTAACGTGCTTGCGTATCAATTAAGTGCGTTTACACGTTTTTTTTTACATACATTTTTACTATAGTTTAATTTTATTATTACAATAGCTCAATCGATGGAACTATCTATGGCACAATTAATTAGTCAAAGGACAATTATCAAAGGCAAATTAACAAGGCATAAAAAGTATTTTAGCCAATTTAATTCAAATGTTTCACTTTTAAATGCAGAGGTAATTCAAGTACAACTTCGTTTAGCAAAATTGGAACCATTACTTAACGAATTCGATGATATTCAATGGCAAATTGAAACGATGTCCGACGACATTGAAAAGGAGAGTTACGAAAGGGAGTCGTTTGAGAATATGTACTATGAATGCGGGGCGTTAGCTAAATCGTTGGTAGCGAAAGACTATTGCTTACATTCTCCTTCTCAGGTCAGCGAGGCAAGCGCAACTGTAAACAAAGTATGTTCCCATGTTTCTCAAAATGAGTCCCATAAGGTTAGACCTTACAAAATTATGTTTCTGAATTTGGTGTGACAGATGTCGACACTTTTATCGTGGTTACCCACCTTGTAAGCACGATAAAAGTCTCGACATCTGTCACACCAAATTCAATTTTAAAATAATGATTCCCTATGGGGAATCTCCCACCCCTTCCCTATAGCAGAAACACTTGTTTCACAAAACTACACCTATTTTATTATAAGTCAACTTTCGCTCAAACACAATTTTGTATTAATTGTAATAAAATCTTTACCGACCAAAAATAGTTTTTTTTTGTTCAGTTTTCCCTATAAAAGTACGGCTAAGGGTCTAACTCATAAAGCCACGTCTTAAGTTTTGTCTGTATTTCGGAAATAATTGCATTGTAGGGCAGGTGTAACACATTACATACATGTCGTAGCAAAGGGGTCGCACTCAAATGACAGTTTTTTCTCTCACAAAATACGTTCATAGTCAAAAGATATTTTTATTTTTTCTCCGAGAAGGTTTTTTCAAACGTATTTATTTATTTATTTATTTATTTATTTATTTATAGTTAGGGACAGTACACAGCTCAAATAAATCATATTTACAATTTGATGTAGGTACATTTTGTAGGCCAATTACGACTATCCAACATATTACAATAATTATTAAGCTCTACTTATACTACACTACTAAGCGCTCTAGGGAACCGCTATAATATATAAAATATAATTACAGTAAGCTATTACATAGTTAAATTATATTATATGCTATTGTAAGTGAAATTATAATTACAACTACTAATACGCTATTAATATACTTATTATGTACTCGATAAACAGATAGAAATAGGTTATATACTGACACATTTACATAATATAAAATATATTTACTCTCATACACATATACATATATACATCAAACATATATACTTACTTACATATACATATACCTACATATACATACAGTCGCAATAACACGGTATCAGAAAATTTTTAAACTTTAGCTGGATCCAAGAAGTGATGTTTGACTTTACTTTGAAACAGTGCTTTGGAGCCAACAAAAAGGTCAATGTCATTAAAAAAAATATTGTAGGTTTTTGGTAGCCTCGTGAAAATGGAATTCTGCCCATAGTTAGTGTGGTGCTGGGGGACATGCAGCAAGGGAGTACACCTGGTGCGGCGTGGAGGGGTGTTCAGTGAGATAAGCTCGACCAGTTCAGGACAATCTAGGCGACCGCGAATGACGTCGTATAATAGGCCCATATCCAACACTTGTCGACGCTCCGCTAGTGTGAGAAAGTTGTGTGCTCGGCAAATCTCCTCATATCCAGCACCCACGTTTATTTTCCTACATTTGAAGTTAAGATGTCGAATAAACTTTTTTTGTATACCTTCGATGCGTTTCATGTAGATATCATAGCGCGGGGACCATACAGGTGCAGCGTATTCTAAAATACTGCGTACGTACGCATAGTATACTATTTTTAAACTTAGCGCGCTATTAAAAGGACGGCAAGTGCGCATAACAAAGCCGAGATTTCGGTACGCCCTACCTATAATAGTCTCTATATGAGTGGACATTATCATTTTACTGTCAAAGCAGACACCCAAATCGCGGACCATCTCCGCCCTCTCAATTACAACACCATTGAAATGATATGCATAGACTACAGGCCTCGGCTTTCGAGTAAAACTTATACATTGACATTTTTGGATGCTTACTGTTATTTTATTTTTAACGTAATAATTATAAAGATTATTAATATCATTTTGTAACAGTTTACAGTCGTCAGCAGATCGTACCCTCATATATACCTTTTTATCGTCAGCGTATAATAAGTGTTTCGCTTTTTCAAAAACACTGTCCATGTCATAGATATAAGCGTTATAAAAGAGAGGACCGAGATGGGATCCCTGGGGAATCCCAGAAGGGATAGAGATGAAATTTGATCTATATCCACCCAGAACAACGGTCTGTGAACGATTGGTTAGATAAGAGTGCACCCAACGCAATAAGTCTCCGTGTATACCAAGGCACTGAAGCTTCTGGAGAAGGATGTCGTGGTCCACACGGTCAAAAGCTTTTTCAAAATCCGTGTAGACCACGTCAACCTGCCCACCCCTCTCCATTTCCCCCAGAACAAAGTTGGTAAACAATGCAAGGTTAGAAGTAGTAGACCGACCGCGCAAAAACCCGTGTTGCGTCTGTGGAATGCTCCTAGAAATCGAAGAATAAATGTGTTCATAAATAAGTTTTTCGAATAGTTTGCCGAGAGTGTTAAGTATTGAAATAGGACGGTAATTTGTGATCAAAGACTTAGAGCCTTTTTTGTGTACTGGAACTATTTGTGCTTGTTTCCAAGTATCAGGGAAAATACACTCCTGCAATGACCTGTTAAACAAGACAGTAATGGGCGAATAAAGGCTATCAGCACAAGAGGCAAGAAATATTGGAGGAACACCGTCGCAACCGGCACCTTTGCTTTTGTCTAGCGATTGCAATAACTTAAATACTTCATGTTCATCTAAAATTATATGTGATAAATATTCGTTATTTAATTGCTGATTAGTGACAGATGGTAAAGAGGGAGGACTTTCCACCGATGTTATATAGACACTTTCAAAGAACTGGCTAAATGCGTTACAAATATCCTGTCCGTTAATGTAATTGGTACCGTTAAAAGTAAATTTAGACGGATAAGTGGTTGACCCTCTTTTACTCTTCACATAACTCCAGAAAAATTTGGGCGATTTCTTAATAAGTTTCTCAGACGTGCTAATAAAATTTTCAAAACATGACCTCTGTAAGCGATGCTGCCTTTCTCTCAGTATTTTAAACTCATCGTAATCTCTAGGGTTGCTATATTTTTTCCAACGTTTATGTAGTTTTATTTTTTCATTATTAATTTTGATTAAGGCGGGGCTGTACCAAGATGGATAAGTGCTTTTTTTGATTTTTGTTAACGGAACTAACAGAGAGAAACAAGTTTGAATTTTATCATAAAATATATTGACAGCACTATTCACCGAATCAGAGGAGAGTAACTCACTCCAATCAGTATTTTTTAAATATGTATTTATTACTGTATAATCACATTTACGGAAATTGAGTATGGGTTGTCTATTTTCTACTAAAGGGGTTATGTGTAGATCCAACATAGTAATGTCTATCGCAGGATGATAACTGTCCTCCCTAATAATCGGTTGCATACATTGTGATATTGTACATGGTGTGTTACAGAAACATAAATCTAAAATCTTTCCCAATGAGTTTCGGGTCAAATTATACTGGTTTAAGCCCAGAAAGTACATACGATCAACAAATGTATTAGCAGCATCAATAACAGTTTTAGGACCGGTGTTTAGATTTATGTACTCGTAGTCATTGTTCCAATATAAACATGGAAGGTTAAAATCACCTAGTAGAATTAAGTTATCTGAGGGAAATGTATCGATTATATGATGTATACTGCTCCCGATCTCGTCAAAACGATTCGCAAAAACATTTAAATCAGGCGGCATGTAAACTAAAATTATACGCAAATTATAAGATGAGTTAATTGCACGCGCAGGTATAGCTACACATAACGACTCGGTGGCTCCGGCTCCCCGCCACTCCACACACGACTCGGCAGCAAGTTCGCGGCGAACGCATAGCATTACGCCACCTCCGGTTTTTTTGTTGGTTTCCAGACAATTGCGGTCGCATCGAAATATCTCGTACCTATTGTCACTTAATTCAGTGTTAATTATGTCGTCTTGTAGCCATGTTTCTGTAAATGATAAAATATCGTAGTCATTAGCCAGTATATTGTTGTACAGTTGTAAACATTTAGTTCTCAGGCCACGGACATTCTGGTAGTAAAAGCGCATATTTTTTTCATGTTTGTGGTTAAAATTATTCACGGTAAATAAATAAAATGTAAATTGTTTTTTAAAATTTGATTTGCAGGTAGATTTATGCCTATATAACATTGAATAAATAGGGCCGTAAGAACTATGTGAGGTATCTTTAAATAGAATGGTTTTTTAATATTTTTTTTTATAATAATAAGTAGGCTACGGTAAACAGCGTGAAGTATTATCACGAAAGTAAACACAAGTGTTATTTCATGGTTACTGTGCAACTTGTAATCGCACTTAAGCTGTATGTTTGTATTGTAAGTAGTAAAACTGTAGGTAGTAAAACAAAAATAGTATACTAATATATAAATAGTAATTTTATTCGCATGTCGCGGTACGGAGATATAATAAATATTAGCAATTGATCGTGAAAGATAGGAGACAATAATATGGGCGTATATTAAATTAAATATATTAAAATACAATACATAATATAAATATTTACATTTAATACAAATAATAGTAATTTTATTACAAATAATAGTTCCCTTGAGTAATATATGTTTTGGACGTGTCAACAACAAGAACAAGAAAGTCACTTTATTTTCCCCAAATCTTTGTGATCCATGATATTTAATGAGGGTGATTTGTCGTTTTTTCGGACGAATATTTTCCCATTTCGAATCCATACGTATTGGTAGGCAGCAGTAGCAGCAGCATCGCGAGTTTTTTTATGCAGCATTTTGTAGAAAGGAGTCAAATGCTCGTTTATATAAATTCTTTTCGGGCCATCCGGCAACGTGAGCCCAAAGTCGTTGGTTGTAAAAGTTTTCTTTCTCCGGATGGCCGATATGATAGTATCTTTAATAAGTTGATTACTCATCTTTGCTATAATATTTTTAGGCGATTTGATGTTATTCATTCGGAAAGGTACACGGTGTATGCTTACAATGTCCTGCATCGTCGCCTGAACACCCAGAGCTTCACATATAGATAATAAACATTGAGCGAGGTTTTCATTTTTATTTTCCGGGACTCCAGCGAGTTCTATATTATGTAAGCGTTCCCGCTGCTGCTGAATATTGATGTCACGCTCTAAGTTTGAGAAACGATGATTATAAGTGTCAAGTTCCTTTTCAATTTTTTTATAATGATTGATGTCCTTAGCCATAACCTCCGTTTTGGTTCGAAGATCGTCGAATGCTTTAGTATGAAAATCCAGTGATTTAGCTAGGTCGGTTAGTTCAAGCCTAAGCTGTCCGTGCTGTTGTGATAAATTATCCACTGTTTTAGTCACTGAACTAACTTGAGTTTTAATCTCGCATATTTCCGATCTCATGTTATGCATAAAATCATCGTTAGATTTCTTGATTTCTTGTAAAAGTGACATTATTTCTTTTTTGAACTCGTAAAAATCATCCTTTTGTACATGGTCCGAGTCTGGCTGTTTTCTTTTACGTTGAGTAATTTGTGAATCTGACGCAGTAGAATCATAATCTGTAAGGTCTGTTTGCGAACCAGTATAGTTAGATCCCTTACGTGGTTTATTTGGCGATCGTTTGACGCTCATATTGGTTGGTTACACGGCGCAGGATGAATCGGGCAACGGATGATGAGAGAGACGAAAAATGCAATCGTTCTTGTCCCGCGGGGGCGCCCCGGAGTGAGGTAAGCCCACAGTTATGTTAGTTCTCACCCCCAAAATGTTTTATGATATTAATGCTAACAACTTCAACTTTCAATTCACTTGCACTACACTTATGGTCGATAATCGACAAACACCGACTCAAAGTTTGATTTAAGAGATTTAAATAGCGAAACACACGTCCGTTCGCACGAGCTCACAACGAGTAATAATCTTCGAGTAATTTCTTTAGAGTTGTAATATTTCTCACTTTTTGCTTTTAGATCTTTTTTGCGTTTTCTACACAAGCTATCTTTTAGCGGTCCGCTGCTGCGGCAACGCTCGCTTTTACAACCTAATCTAATCTTGATAAAATGAAAAATCATCAATCATACATGCCGTATAAAATTGTCTATGGTTTCTTTAATCTATCTAAAAGTTGACAGCTTCAAACAAAATCTTGCTATCTTTGTCCTATAACCTTCTCCGAGAAAGGTGATATACTAAAGTGTGTTTTCAGATTAGGCCTACTCTCTCAAATCATGGCTTAAAAGACTTGCATCCAAGTCAGTAAAGTAACCACAAAAAAACTCTTTAATCAGTGGTTTTCTATCGGCAATCGGCATCGGCAAAGTTCATTTGGTTATTCTATGACAGGAAGTGAAAAGTAATCCAAAGTAAGTTTATTTTACTAATATATTTTTATCCTAAGTAGATTTGAATTGTTTTTTGATATGATATTTAGATATGATTTCTCTTTTTTGCAGATAAAAACGAAAAATGCCCCTATTTTGTAATAACACCCATGCCGCTTCCGAAAGGTATGAACCGTAAAGGTTACTTGCATATTATTCATTTTTTACCAGTTACTGTCCACAAATCAATATATTTTAACTCCAGAACTTATTTTCTGCGCTGCTCAGAACGAGATGTATAAATTGCCAATGTACAAAATAGGTGTGGTTGGTACTAGTGCACATGCTGCCATGTTTTTGTGAAATGCTAAAGCACATTGTTTGTATCGTCATTGTTTAGGCTTTACGTTAATAACCCTAACATTAATGTTTTCCTTCTTCAATTTGGCCTGATTAACTAACATCGAGTGTTATTTTTCTAATTTTCTAAATTTGTCATACTAACTGCTTTTCCATGTATAATTTCTTCTGTACCTAGTCTAAAAGGATGACATGTCAAGTTGTCTTTTAATTAGACTTTTTACAAAGTTACAAGGAATACTAAAAACCTGAATGATCCTACTAACTTACAGTTGATATTATTGGGTATAATTGCAGAGGATCTATATTTTATAGATTTGCTTTTTTTTTGTTTCATCTGTGAATGTGACAGTTTTGTGTGATTGCTTTTGAATAATGCAGATCTTTTTTTAGGGACCCTCTTCTCCCAAAGGAGATCAAATTTATTAGATGGCAGCGGATAGTGGCCCGCTGTTTTAGCTGCTTTGGGTAAGTGTTATCATCATAATAAAAGGCAATATTCTTAAACTCACACCTATTATCTAGACCACATTTAAACCTGTGAAGCAACAGATTCGAGGCACAATTACTTTTTAACCCGTCGAGCATCAGATTCCAGACAAAATGGATTTTTCAATTGTCATAGCCCTCCGGTGGGATAACTCCACTTGAGGGATTAACTGTAATAAGCTCCCCGAAGGTATTCTGCGACTTAAAAGTTGCATTTTTAAAGCTTTTTATTGAGCTATGTAATATTATTGTAAAGGAATTGCATTGAATTCTTTAATTTTTGAACTTTACTGTCTGTTTTCTTTCAGTAAATTAGTGTCTGTAGATATAACAGTCAAGTATGTCTTTAATTAATTTTCCCATGCTGCATGCTGTTGGTAAATAACTGTCATAAATTGTAGATAAAACAGTGCTGCCGGTAAAACAGATGTTTTATGAGTGTAGATAATATTGGCTAAAATAGAATTTGAGCCTAGGAAAAAACAATTGTAAATCACATGAATAAGTTTTAATAAAAGTTAACAATCTAGCCAGTTTATAGAAATGTTTACGAAATTGAAATCAAAAAGCTAGTATAATCCAAACCATGTGTTTTTAAAGTTTGTATAGTTAAGTTGTGTAAATGTGTATCTATGTATTTGTTCTTGTTCTCAGGGCGGAAGAGGAAGTTATGGGGGAGGTTGAGGCCCCCGTGTCAATACCGCCCTCGCCTCCTGCCCGTCGCCGCAGGCAGCTGCAGCTGCCGGAGCCCGTGGTGCTCCCCCCCCCCCCCCCCCCGGCCTTTATCTCCAGACAAGATAGCCGCGATAAATAAAAAAACTAATGTACAAGACCAAGGAGGCTGGATTAGCACTCTTTACTTTTTCTACATATTCGTCATTTATTTTTATTGTCATTATTTATATTCTTCTTCTTCTATTCTCGCTACTGATAACATCTATCGACTGTAACACAATATTTTATATTACAATACTTAAACCATGAGTTGAATACAGTTTCATTTACGCTCATCACAATCGACGGCTCATCACACAACATACAAAGTGGTCCTTCGAGCCGGATAAACAAAGGGCAATAAGCGTCTCTCACTGGCGGTCTACGGCATCAAACGACAACGTGACTACTATTTCTACGGCATCTACGGCTTCTTCAACGGCAACGGACAACGGTAGCAGTCACGGACTCAACGTCTGGGAGAGATTCTACGGCACGAACTCTACTACGGCTACGCTGCGATACGGCAGCAACCTACGGCATTCAAGAACGCTTTCAACGGACAAAAGCAGGGAGAGGTATGAACGGCTAACAGGAAAGTGGTTTCCATCCCCATTATCTCATTTTCATATAACATTCTATCATATTATTACCTTCGCTTTCACCACGGCATAAAGTTGATTCTCCATACATTAGAAACCGATCGATAATTTCGCCAAAGAAACCCTCTGCCCGCAGATTCGATTTGACAGATTTTCATTTGTTTTTCAAGGCTCGTTTACACTTACTGGAAAGTGTTGCATGAGCGTTTAAACGTGCTTGCGTATCAATTAAGTGCGTTTACACGTTTTTTTTTACATACATTTTTACTATAGTTTAATTTTATTATTACAATAGCTCAATCGATGGAACTATCTATGGCACAATTAATTAGTCAAAGGACAATTATCAAAGGCAAATTAACAAGGCATAAAAAGTATTTTAGCCAATTTAATTCAAATGTTTCACTTTTAAATGCAGAGGTAATTCAAGTACAACTTCGTTTAGCAAAATTGGAACCATTACTTAACGAATTCGATGATATTCAATGGCAAATTGAAACGATGTCCGACGACATTGAAAAGGAGAGTTACGAAAGGGAGTCGTTTGAGAATATGTACTATGAATGCGGGGCGTTAGCTAAATCGTTGGTAGCGAAAGACTATTGCTTACATTCTCCTTCTCAGGTCAGCGAGGCAAGCGCAACTGTAAACAAAGTATGTTCCCATGTTTCTCAAAATGAGTCCCATAAGGTTAAACCTTACAAAATTATGTTTCTGAATTTGGTGTGACAGATGTCGAGACTTTTATCGTGGTTACCCACCTTGTAAGCACGATAAAAGTCTCGACATCTGTCACACCAAATTCAATTTTAAAATAATGATTCCCTATGGGGAATCCCCCACCCCTTCCCTATAGCAGAAACACTTGTTTCACAAAACTACACCTATTTTATTATAAGTCAACTTTCGCTCAAACACAATTTTGTATAAATTATAATAAAATCTTTACCGACCAAAAATAGTTTTTTTTTTGTTCAGTTTTCCCTATAAAAGTACGGCTAAGGGTCTAGCTCATAAAGCCACGTCTTAAGTTTTGTCTGTATTTCGGAAATAATTGCATTGTAGGGCAGGTGTAACACATTACATACATGTCGTAACAAAGGGGTCGCACTCAAATGACAGTTTTTTCTCTCACAAAATACGTTCATAGTCAAAAGATATTTTTATTTTTTCTCCGAGAAAGTTTTTCCAAACGTATTTCTTTAGAGTTGTAATATTTCTCACTTTTTGCTTTTAGATCTTTTTTGCGTTTTCTACACAAGCTATCTTTTAGCGGTCCGCTGCTGCGGCAACGCTCGCTTTTACAACCTAATCTAATCTTGATAAAATGAAAAATCATCAATCATTTCCGTGCGGTCATTTTTCCGTGCGGTGACGGATTAAGAATACAATTCACCGCCCCATTTCTTCCCGTGGGTGTCGTAAGAGGCGACTAAGGGATTACCGAGCTACCAACTGCTCGACTGGTGGTAGGGTCTGAACACCCGTCTGGTTAGTGACCACCGTACGCATGGCGTAAAACCCGCCAAGTGACCACTTGTGGTCGCGTTCCGGGATCAGTCAGCGTACAACCAGAGCTTGGGGAGACGTTGCGGCGATGGATGCGGTCAGTGACGGCTTCCGTCTAACCAGAGCCAGGTGGACTGCATTGACCCGCCGACCAGGGAGACCCGAAGAAACGGCTGTTCCGCTGGCCGCCCGTGGTACAGTACAGGGGCCCAAGCGAACCTAACCAGTTCGTGAGGCTGCCCTATCATGCCACGCATAATCTTGGGGTGGTCCGTCGTGCCGGTTGGTGACCGGGTGGTGGGGTCCCGGCGGCCATTCCCGGGGGGGTTCGGGGGCCCTTCCGTTCGGCGGGTCAGCGCGTCTCTACTGTCGGCTATTACCTGGGGAAACAGGCCTCACGCTTTGACCGTATATATCGCGGCAACGTCACCCCAATTCACGCCTCTCCTCCTTCTATCTTCAACTATGGCAGCGCTCAAAAACAGTTCCGGTCGTTCAGCGGTGCACACCCCCACCACAACCACGCTGTTTGAGGTCGGGCTCACTAACATCCGTGGGCTCCATGCTAACCTCAATGCCGTCCACCAACATCTCGAGACGGCTCGACCCGAAATGCTGTTTTTGACGGAGACGCAAATACTCCGCCCGGCAGACACTAGCTACTTGGATTACCCCGGCTACGCTCTTGAAGAGTCCTTCAAAGCGAAGGCCGGGGTATGCTTGTTTGTCCGGGCGGATGTTTGCTGTCGCCGTCTGCGCTGTTTGGAGGACCCTTCCTACTCTATTCTTGGGGTGCATGTGGACCTGGGCACACATTGCCGAATCTACGTGTGCCTCTATAGATCCCACAGCGGTGACATGGAGACAACTCGACTTTTCGAACATCTTAGTCGGGTGGCAGATGTTGCGCAGGAGCAGTTTCCAACCGCGGAATTGGTGTTTTTAGGGGACTTCAATGCTCACCACGAGTCGTGGTTAAGTTCCTCTAAAACTGACCATGCTGGTAGAACTGCCCACGCTTTCGCTCTCACGCACGACCTGACCCAACTGGTAAACCAGCCCACCAGGATTCCAGACATTGTCGGTCACGCGCCCTCATTGTTGGACCTTCTGCTGACGACTCGCCCGGATGGATATCGGCTAGAGGTTCGTGCTCCTTTAGGAACATCGGATCACTGCCTGGTATCCGCTGGGGTGCCACGGGCGTCGCCACCGGTACCTATGGTTGCCAAACGCCGCATCTGGCACTATGCGTCGGCAGATTGGGACGGTATGCGGGATTACTTCGCATCTGTCCCTTGGAGGCAGCGCTGTTTCAGTGAGCTGGACCCGAACGCTAGCGCTACTGCTGTTGCTGATGAGATCATGTTAGGGATGGAGTACTATATCCCTCACTCCGATCTCATCAGTAGGGGTAGGCGTAACCTCTGGTTCAACCGCGATTGTGCCTTAGCTGTTGAAAACAGACAGTCGGCATACCGCGCTTGGATCAGGGGCCGAGCTTGCGGGGATCCCAACATTGACTCACTGAAAGCAGTCTATAACAACGCCACCAAGTCCTGCAAAAGGGCCTTCATCAGAGCGGATGCACAGCGCGTTGCACGAGTTGGCCAAGAACTTCTTACGCATCCTACGGGAAGCCGTAGCTACTGGCGTCTGGCCAAAGCCGTGCAATCCAACTTCTGTCAACCCTCGCTGCCCCCGTTGAGATGTTCTGACGGCTCGCTAGCTCACAAGCCGCAAGAGAAAGCCGATCTCTTGGTAAAACTCTTTGCTGCTCACTCCCGAATCGATGACTGCAACTTACAGCCACCAACACTCTCCCACTGTGGCCACACAATGCCCGATATTCGTATTAGGCAATGTGATGTACGTGCGGAGCTTCAGTCAATCGACGTCCGGAAAGCTAGTGGACCTGATGGCATTCCAGCGATAGTACTGAAAAACTGCGCAGCGGAGTTGTCTCCTGTCTTAACGCGGCTATACCGTCTTTCTCTCTCTTCTGGGTGTGTGCCGGAATCTTGGAGAGAGGCCAATGTGCAACCGGTCCCCAAAAAGGGAGACCGATCAGACCCAGCTAACTACCGCCCGATAGCTGTCACCTCAGTTCTTTGCAAGGTCATGGAACGGATCTTAAACCACCAGCTGATCCGATACCTAGAAGATCACTCATTAATTAATGATCGACAGTACGGGTTTCGGCCGAACCGGTCAACGGGTGATCTTCTAGCGTACTTAATGCATGTCTGGGGTGAAGCTATTGACAAACGTGGTGAGTCACTGGCAGTTAGCCTTGACATTGCCAAAGCGTTCGATCGGGTCTGGCACAAGGCTCTTCTCTCCAAGCTCCCGGCATACGGTCTGCCCGCTCAGCTCTGTAACTGGATCGCCGGCTTCCTGCATGAGCGAAGAATCCGTGTCCTCGCAGATGGATGCGCTTCGCGGTTCATGTCAGTGAATGCTGGTGTACCACAAGGCTCTGTTCTATCCCCCACACTCTTTCTTCTTCATATCAATGACATGATTCCGTTAGGAAACATTCATTGCTATGCAGATGACAGTACAGTGCATGGGGGATATTACGGTCGCCCAGGGGCTGGGCGCGCTGAAACCGAGAGAGAGAGAGAGCTTCTTACCATTGAGCTCGACAGGGTGTTGAACCTCGTATCTGAATGGGGATCTAACAATCTTGTTGAGTTCAATGCTAAGAAAACACAGGTGTGCGCGTTTACAGCCAAAATGTCGCCGTTCCTTCCCCTTCCGTCTCTTCAGGGCACGACTCTTTCGGCACAGGGCTCCCTAAACTTGCTAGGTATGGAGATATGTTGCGATCTGAATTCCAGGAACTATATCGAAACCGTGATAAAAACAGCCTCACGGAAGCTCGGTGTCCTGAACAAGGTGCGTCGATTTTTCACGCCTGACCAATTATGCCTGCTGTATAAAACTCAGGTCCGGTCTTGCGTGGAATATTGCTCGCACTTGTGGGATGGCTCCGCCAAGTACCTACTCGATGCCCTGGACAGATTGCAGCGTCGTGCTGTCCGTATCGTTGGCGATGTAGAGGTCACCAACAACCTTGAGCCTCTGCAATTGCGTCGAGACATTGCGTCGCTTAGCGCCTTCTATCGGCTATATCACGGAGAGTGTTCTGAAGAGCTATTTGACCTTATCCCACCTTCCCCCTTCCTACTCAGGAGCACGCGTGCCGGTCTTCGGAGTCATCAATTCACTGTCTCCACCTCAACATCACGTACAAAGAAATTTAGTAGCTCTTTTCTTTGTCGAACTTCCAGAACTTGGAATTCTTTGCCAGCACATGTGTTCCCTCCTTCCTATAACATGGGGTCCTTCAAAAGAGGCGTGAAAAAGCACCTTTCGGGCCGGCAAGGTGGAGGCAGCTAGAGTAGTGTCTGAACTGCACTAGCTGTCTTCGCATATGGACTCTTCTTACTGCTTCACATCAGGTGGTGTTGAGTCATTTGTCGTGCTTAGTATAAAAAAAAAAAAAAAAAAAAAAAAATCATACATGCCGTATAAAATTGTCTATGGTTTCTTTAATCTATCTAAAAGTTGACAGCTTCAAACAAAATCTTGCTATCTTTGTCCTATAACCTTCTCCGAGAAAGGTGATATACTAAAGTGTGTTTTCAGATTAGGCCTACTCTCTCAAATCATGGCTTAAAAGACTTGCATCCAAGTCAGTAAAGTAACCACAAAAAAACTCTTTAATCAGTGGTTTTCTATCGGCAATCGGCATCGGCAAAGTTCATTTGGTTATTCTATGACAGGAAGTGAAAAGTAATCCAAAGTAAGTTTATTTTACTAATATATTTTTATCCTAAGTAGATTTGAATTGTTTTTTGATATGATATTTAGATATGATTTCTCTTTTTTGCAGATAAAAACGAAAAATGCCCCTATTTTTATATTAGGTAGTAACACCCATGCCGCTTCCGAAAGGTATGAACCGTAAAGGTTACTTGCATATTATTCATTTTTTACCAGTTACTGTCCACAAATCAATATATTTTAACTCCAGAACTTATTTTCTGCGCTGCTCAGAACGAGATGTATAAATTGCAAATGTACAAAAAAGTGTGGTTGGTACTAGTGCACATGCTGCCATGTTTTTGTGAAATGCTAAAGCACATTGTTTGTATCGTCATTGTTTAGGCTTTACGTTAATAACCCTAACATTAATGTATTCCTTCTTCAATTTGGCCTGATTAACTAACATCGAGTGTTATTTTTCTAATTTTCTAAATTTGTCATACTAACTGCTTTTCCATGTATAATTTCTTCTGTACCTAGTCTAAAAGGATGACATGTCAAGTTGTCTTTTAATTAGACTTTTTACAAAGTTACAAGGAATACTAAAAACCTGAATGATCCTACTAACTTACAGTTGATATTATTGGGTATAATTGCAGAGGATCTATATTTTATAGATTTGCTTTTTTTTTGTTTCATCTGTGAATGTGACAGTTTTGTGTGATTGCTTTTGAATAATGCAGATCTTTTTTTAGGGACCCTCTTCTCCCAAAGGAGATCAAATTTATCAGATAGCAGCGGATAGTGGCCCGCTGTTTTAGCTGCTTTGGGTAAGTCTTATCATCATAATAAAAGGCAATATTCTTAAACTCACACCTATTATCTAGACCACATTTTAACCTGTGAAGCAACAGATTCGAGGCACAATTACTTTTTAACCCGTCGAGCATCAGATTCCAGACAAAATGGATTTTTCAATTGTCATAGCCCTCCGGTGGGATAACTCCACTTGAGGGATTAACTGTAATAAGCTCCCCGAAGGTATTCTGCGACTTAAAAGTTGCATTTTTAAAGCTTTTTATTGAGCTATGTAATATTATTGTAAAGGAATTGCATTGAATTCTTTAATTTTTGAACTTTACTGTCTGTTTTCTTTCAGTAAATTAGTGTTATATATTACAATTCTTGAAATGAAACAGAAGTTAGCAGTTTAGATTTAGAACAGTCGCTGGAATCTGACGTACACCATCATGTTCAACATCAGATTTCAGTGACCAAACCATAGTAATAGACAGTGATTAAAGTTGTAATATTTACGGAGGATATAGTATACTTAACTTATTAAAAAAAACTTTTATGTATGTTTTGTATTTTGTAATTGTGGGCAATAAAGTATAATTGTATTGTATTATTTGTTTTTTTTTTTAAATAACACTACACGAATAATTATGTAATCCCTTGTGTTTGTTTAAAATGAAAACTACATGCTAAACAAGTCCTTTCCATACCATGTTACCGATAAGTTTCTGTAATCCCTGGATTTATATTTTAAAAAGTATGTTTTAAGAAGAAAGATAAATTTTTACTGATTTGTAAAGATTTATCTTTATTAGTAAAATAATTTGTAATTACCATTAATATGTCATTCTAGGACACAGTTGCTTACTTTGTCTTTATATTGCTCACAGGTAATGGTCAATTCGAAACGCTGTTGCATCCTTAGATGCAAATCGACTTTATCAATGATGTTCTTTAATATTTCCCAAATCAGAAAGGCTTCGGTCAGTGTTTATGAAAATACATTACGCAAAATGTACCGCAACATAAACTTGACACGCGGCATTCATTTCACGGCTGCTGCCAGCAATGGTGTTGCATCCTTCATTTTGAGGCTAAATATTAGCGTTTGTCGCAAGCTCTTCGAGTTAAGAAAGTTGGAATAATATCATATAGTACTGTAGGTATTCTTTGTGCTAACAATCACACCATTAATTTTAAGTCTATACTTTACAGCCAGGGAAACCATAGGTGACATTAATTGTCAAAGACTACATGAATGTAATATCTGCACTGCAAGCTTTTGTTGCTAGGGCTTTTGTGTCAAGTGTCGTGATTTAATTAATTAATTGCCTAATTGCTTTGTATTCTTTTGAAAATATAATAGAAAAAAAAGATAATAATGATAACATAAAATAATATTATTTCACATGGCAACACTGGCTGTCAAATTCGCAGGTGACTAGTGGCGTGTTGGGTGGAGTAGTGGGGATAAACTCGGGGAGGGAGTTTAGTAAAAGGTGGACGGGCCGCTCATAGCGGCAGTGTGACTTGTGCTCTCGAAGAGGTTGTATAGTTTCTAAAGTATTATTAGGACGACAGTGCTGAAACTGTGAGGTCACAGAATAAAGAAGTGTCAACTAGGTACCCGACTTTGGTTTACGCGACACAAGTAAGTATCGAAAACTGTTAAACTTTGAACTTATAATAATAAAGCAATATAAAATTATCTGAATATAGCGCTGTCATTTTTTTATATAATTCTTTATAGCACTTTAGATTACGACTGGTTTATCAATCCGTGAATATTTTTTTTCCAGGGAGTGGATGGGACGACCTGCTTCCGACCCATTTTAACATATTGGTAGATTTTCTAAAAATTAACTGTTAACTTGTAGATAGATAAAAAGTTTATTTGCATTAAAGGCACACACGTAATATAAAATCATACAATCCATTTTAGTATAAACAACGATATAGTGAATAGGTTACAAATTAAAGTTAAATAGATCTTAAGTAAATAGATTACAAATTAAAGTTAAATAGATCTTAAGTAAATAGATTAAAAAAGATTACTTGTGCGTGCTACAGTAACGCAAAGGGGCCATAGCTCAGCGGTAGTTGTTGCCTGACAGGCGCAACTGACAAGCAACACACTGATTTTCAGCTATTACCCAAAGTGGGTGCGAGTGCGCATCTATTACAGTTTTTAAATAAAATATTATCTGCGTGCCATACTAATATATTTAATTAATAATGAATAACAAAGCCGTTGCGTGGCAACCACCATCCGTCATAAAACCACGGTATATAACACTCCTCCGCGGCGATTCTTGGCTACGTCACCAGAGGGGCAGGTAGTAGCTGGTCCAAGTGTCGTCGCCATGTATGACCACTGTCCGTTGCTACTTCATAATGCACCTGTCCCAACCGTTGAGTGATAGTCCCAAATTCCCACCTTTGGTGCGATTGGTTATAGCTTCGCGCTTGGACACGGTCACCCTGATTGAATTGTCTCGTGACTCTTGGTTGCTGTGTGGCACCATATGTACTTGGTGCTCTCTGTAACATCACATGTAATTTAGTCCTTACCTCGCGTCCAAACATGAGTTGATAAGCTGACTGGCCCTCCAAGTTAGGCGTGCGTCTCAACCTTGCCTTAAGCGTTAACAACTTATCGGTTAGATCACCTCTCTCCCCCGCCATTGCTCGTAAGGCCTTTTTTACCGTTTGTACATATCGCTCTGCCTGTCCGTTCGTAGCAGGGTGGTATGGGGCTGTAGTTTTATGTATTATACCATTATCGTTCAGGAAAGTCTTGAATTCTTCTGATATAAACTGTCTGCCGTTGTCTGATACCAATATATAAGGGGATCCGAATGTGCAAAAGATATCCTTTAATTTTTTCACACACCAACTACTCGTTGTTGTCTTGGTCGGAACGATTTCAGTCCATTTTGTAAATGCATCTACCAAAATAAATAAATATTGTCCAAAAATGGGACCGGCGAAATCAATATGCACCCTCTGCCATGGTCCGGCAGGATTTTCCCAATGATGTGGGGTGGTCTTAACAGGTTCGTTCTGTTCCAGTCGGCAAGCTCGGCACGATTTAACTTTATTTTCGATGTCCTGATCAATGTTCCTCCAGTAAACATAGCTACGAGCAAGAAGTTTCATCTTTAATATACCTGTGTGTCCAGTGTGGGGTTCGTTGAGTATCGGTGTACGTAAGCTTGATGGAATCATTACCCTTGTCCCTCTTAATATACAATCATTTTGCAACGTCAGCTCGTTGTCTTTGAAGCCATGCTCTTTTACTGACTGTCCACTTTGTAAAGTTGCTAGTAGAGCTCTTAGTTCCGGATCATTTTTAGTTTCTTGTGCAATCTTTGTTGGACTTACATCTAAAGTATTTATTTGTTGAATTTGAAAATAGCTGTGTTGATCGATAATGTTTTCTTTAGTTGCTTCTATTGGGAATCTTGACAAATAGTCTGCATTCGAGTGCTTTGAAGACGTTCTGTATTCTATATCATAATCAAACCCAGACAGAAAGTGAGCGTAATGAAACAGCCTCATCGTACTTAAGGCGGGTAACGTTTGATGTGGATGGAAAATCGATGTCAAAGGCTTATGGTCTGTAATTAATGTAAATTTACGCCCATAACAATAGTAAAAGAATTTCTTTAATCCCCAGTATATAGCCGTAGCTTCCTTGTCTATTTGACTATATTTGCGTTCGCTGCTAGATAATGTCCTTGATGCAAAGGCTATCGGTCTTTCTGATCCGTCTGGAAGTCTATGAGAAAGAACTGCTCCCAGTCCTGAGGGCGATGCGTCCGTAGCTAATAAAAGACTTTTCATAGGGTCAAAATGTGTAAGTACCCTATCACTTAGTATTTCTTTTTTTATAGTTTGAAAACTTCTTTCACAATCATCTGTCCAGATATATTTTGATTCCTTTTTCAACAAATGGTTCAAGGGGCTCGTGATAGCTGCTAAATTGGGAATAAATTTATTGTAGTAGTTTGCCATACCAAGAAAAGTCCTCAATTCACTAATATTTGATGGTCTTTCGGTTGCAACAATAGCGGTAGTTTTTTCTTTATTTTTGTGTAGGCCGGTAGCGTCGATAGTGTGCGCCAAATAGTTGATGCTTTTCTTGAAAAAATGACACTTAGTTTTATTTACTCGAAGGTTACTTTCTTTTAATTTTTCTAGTACTAATTTGAGTCTTCGTAACATTTCACTCTCTGTAGTCCCTTGAATTATAATATCATCAAAGAAACATTTAACTCCTTGTATACCTTGTAACATTTGGTCCATAAATTTTTGCCACAAGCTTGGCGCTACCTTCACCCCGAACATTAATCTATTGACCTTGTACGTTCCCTTATGTGTACTTATTGTTTGTAAAAGAGAGCTTTCTTCGTCCATAACCATATTTAAGTAAGCTTGACTAATATCAAGTGTAGTGAATAACTGACCTCCATTCATTTCAGAAAATATATCTTCTATAATCGGAATAGGGTATTTTTCATCTTTCAGCACTTTGTTCAGGGTTACTTTGTAGTCAGCGCAAAGCCTAACCGATCCGTTTGGTTTCACAATAGGTACTATGGGGGTCCCCCAATCTGCATGGTCTACTTTAGTTATTACTCCAGCTCTACACAGACGTTCGATTTCTTCATCTACTTTTGATTTCAATGCGTAAGGTATTCGTCGAGGTTTGATAAAAATAGGTTGAGCATTGTCATTTAAATTAAGATGTCCTTGCAAATAGGGAATCTTTCCTAGATCCGATTGAAAAACTGAAGATGAGTATTCCTCTAATAACTCATCCAATTTTGGGTATTCTTGAGACGTTTGTAAGGTTCTGATGTCAGCTAGTTCAATATTTAGCTCTTTCATCCAACTTCTTCCGAATATAGGGTCTACGTTTCTATCAATTATGTAAAGTTTTCCATAAAATACTTGATTTTTGTATTGACCTTTAACATGTATCACTCCGTGGGGTCTTATTATTTCGCCTGTATAGGTTTTTAGTTTCATGTCAGTTTGAAATATTTTATTTGTCAAGTTTAATTGTTTGTAATCTGATAGAGAAATAGAAGATAATGTAGCACCAGTGTCAAACTCCATTTTTAATTTTTTGTTGTTAATATAAATCGTTATCATAAATTTCTCGGATATTTCACCATTTAAATTATGTATTTCGGCCATGTTTTCTTCGTTTAGTGAACTAGTGGATTCGTGGACTTGATGTGTATTAGTATTTCGTTGCAAACAAACTTTTGCTAAGTGACCTCTCTTCTGACATCTTGTACAAATGCTATTAATCACTTTACAGTTATTAGCACGGTGTTGTATATCACCACATCTGAAGCACTTCCCTTTCAAATCTCTTAAAGTTAACTGAGATATCTGTGTTCTCCTAGGAGGAGAAGTTTGGAAAGTGGATGATTTTCTATTAGACGTTGATGCAATATTATTGACAAAATCAGGGTTTCTGTGTATATCTGTGTATATCTGTGTATATGGGGGTGGTGTACTCATAGCAACGCGTCGTGATTTTGGTATCATCTTTCAGCCTACGTTTCAATCTAACGCAGAGGATCTTTGGTTGACGTTAACCCTAAGGCATCGTGCGACTAATCGTGTTATGAAATTACACTTGTGTGCTCTTTATTTATGCAAAGAAAATCTAGGATCTACTTTCTCTCAGCAGCTATGTAACTTTCTTCACAGTCTAAATAAAGTTGTTATGGGTAATCCATTGGATATATATCTTATAGCCGGCGACTTTAATCTGAGTGGCATAAGCTGGGCTTCAAGCCCTGACGGTGATGGTTCTTTTGATCCTTTCAACTTTAGGTCTAACGATGAAATTAGTTTAGTGGATGAGTTGCACACTCTTTGTCTTAGACAGTTTAATGGATTACGAAACACCAGTGGTAACACCCTCGACTTGATTTTATGCAACGATCACTTATGTGTTAATGATTGTAGTGACGACGCACTCGTGCCTGTTGACTGCCATCATGGAGCTCTGTCTATGGACTTACTGTTTGCTGATTCTGTGCCATTAGATAGCGCCCCACAGATTAAGTACTTCTATAATAGAGGGGATTATGACTCAATTAACGTGGAAATCTCGAAAATTGACTGGAATAAAGCAATGTATTCGAGGTCGTTTGAAGAAGCGGTGGAATATTTTTATAACGTTTTCTTGTCATTGAGAGATAGGTACATACCATCGAGATATATAAAAAATGATCGATTTCCGAATTGGTATTCACCGGCATTAAAAAAAGTAATTAGAGAGAAATATAAATTCTTAAGAAAATATAAAATATATGGCAATCGCTCAGACCATGAATGTATTAAATTGCTACGCGATCGAATTAGAACTTTGGAGAAGTCTTGCTACCTTAAGTATATTACCTCCATTGAAAGTTCTATAAAAGATAATCCTAAGGCTTTTTGGTCATTTATCAGAGCAAAATCTAAGTCCAATGCCATGCCCAGTAGTCTTAATTATGGCAATTGTGTTACCAATACTGGTGAAGATATATGTAATGCTTTCTCTAACTATTTTTATTCTAACTTTTTAAATAATCAAAATTCAATTCCATTACCTGATCCTATTAGTTCAACCATATCAGATATCTCTGTGATTTCATTCTCTACCGCTGACATTGCCGAGAAACTCTCCGGACTGGATCCATCGAAGTCTGCTGGACCGGATTCCTTGCCGGCTCGTTTTCTTATAGGTTGTGCGGAAACCATAGCAATCCCTATTTATTTGCTGTTCAGGAGGTCTCTGGATGAGGGTAATGTACCTAATATCTGGAAACGAGCCTACATTTCCCCAATTCACAAGAAAGGTTCTAAGACTGAGGTTACCAATTACCGACCAATATCCAAACTCTGCATTGTTTCTAAGGTGTTGGAGAGGGTTGTGTATGATCAAGTCTATCGAGCACTTCAACATTCCTTTAGCCTAACTCAACATGGATTTCTTAAGGGCCGTTCCACTGTTTCTAACCTTGTGGTGTTTAATAACCTTCTAACTAAAGCTATGGATGGAGGCTCTCAGATTGACGTTATTTATACCGATTACTGTAAGGCCTTCGACAGAATCCAGCATGGGCTGCTTTTATCCAAGCTCAAGGGGATTGGCATCAGTGGTGATTTGTTCAGATGGTTTTCATCATATATTGATAATCGCTCCCAGGCTGTAGTTATTAACAATTATATGTCGGGTTGGGTTACGGTTCCGAGTGGTGTGCCTCAGGGGTCTTTACTGGGTCCACTTTTATTTACAATTTTTGTAAATGATATTGAGCATTGTTTACGATCGTCGCGGTTATTATGCTTTGCTGACGATATGAAGATAATTTCTACCATTAAGTCGTCGAATGATGCGGCTTTGCTACAGGAGAACCTTGTAAGGCTGAGTGAATACTGTACACAGAACCAATTGGATCTTAACCCTTCCAAATGTAGCGCCGTGACTTTTTCCAGAAAAACTAAGCTGGTAAGGTTTGATTATAAGCTAGACGGAGTCAATTTGCAAAGGAATGTGTGTGTGCGTGATCTTGGCGTATTTCATGATAGTAAACTATTGTTCGATTCACACGTTGAATATACGGTCTCTAAAGCAAACAAGGCATTGGGTTTTTTAATCCGTAATGCCAGAGACTTTACGCAACTTAAAACACTCAAAATCTTATACTGTTCACTTGTGCGCAGTCACTTAGAGTATGCATGTCAGGTTTGGAACCCAAGGTACCAAACGTATATTTCGCGAATCGAAAATATACAGAAACGATTCGTTAGATATTTATGCTTTCGTGCCAAGGATACATATGACTCTGAGCTTTATTTGGATTTATGCAAAAAACATCACCTACTTCCATTAGAATTGCGCCGTGAAATCTCAGACGTAGCATTTTTATTGAAGATTGCTTCCGGAACTATTGATTGCCCTGAGCTGGTATCCTGTATCTCCCTTAAGGTTCCCTCTAAGCCACTCAGATTTCATTCGCCCCTATTCCTTCCCCGTGTTAATTCGAACTATAGGCAGAATACGTATCTATGGCGTGCGGCTAACAGTTTTAATGCAGTGTCCAGAACGCTTGACATTGATTTATATAATACTAGTTGTGTGTCGGCGAAGCGTCTTATGAGCGGAAACTTTTTTGAACCTAATTAGGGATTATTAATTCGCTGATTATTTGATTCGGTTGTTTTTATGTGCATGTGCGTAGTTTGTTGCAGTGTGTATATTACTTAGTTAATATGTTGCCACTTGTGAGGACCTATAATTGGCTTTTTGTTATTTATTTATATCACTTAATTTGTTGTAATAGCTGTTGGTCTTCCGAATAAATAAATAAATAAATAAATAAATATCAAGAGACATAGCCCTATTTTCTGTTTTTCCAAGTTCAATAGAAGAGGCAATATGAATCAGCTTAGAAAATGGTAATATATTTCTATCTTGTAACAATTTAGTACGTACGTCTCCATCTTTTATCCCCCTTATAAGTTGTAAGCAAAGAAAGTTTTCAGCTACTGATTTGGTACAATTTAAACATTTGAACTCACAGTTTGTGGAAAGCTTCTTGAGTTCTGAAGCATACATGGTTATGGTTTCATCGTGTTGTTGTAAGCGAGAAATAAATTTATGTTGTAGAGACCAAATACTAGGTTTTGGGTCAATGTATTCATCTAATATTTGCGTAATTTCTTCGTACTGTTTATCAACAGGATCATCAGGGGAGCATAAATCACAAATTTTTTCATGCAGCTCAGGAGAAAGTGTCGAGAGCAAAACATACACCTTCATTTTTGAATTAGTGATATCGTTAAGTAAAAAGTACACATTCAATCTCTTGATGAAATTTTGAAACGTTTCTTTTTCTTGTAATGGTTGAAAGTTTATTTTAGGTGTATTCTTTTGTAAATTTTGATTTGAAATTGGTACATTGAGCACAGCTGTAGCATTATTGCCATCACGTAAGGATTTCAAAAGTAATGAAAATGTAGATTTTACCTTGGTATAGAGATTTTCAAATTCATATCTGTAATTAATTTCTTCCTCTAGTTGATCATCGTCAGTGTTATTCTCTATCTGTTCTTGTATTTCTCTAAACTTGCGAATTGTATCTTCTATGTAAAGAAGTCTGGTATCGATTTCTTCTTCTGAAATATTTTCTTGCGATTTCACATAGTTTTCAACTTTTGTAAGAACACCTCGTAAAGAAGCGCGTACTCTTTTTCTACTTTTAACATTTTCAGAAGACATCCTCGTCGCCACTATTAAATAAAATATTATCTGCGTGCCATACTAATATATTTAATTAATAATGAATAACAATGCCGTTGCGTGGCAACCACCATCCGTCATAAAACCACGGTATATAACAACAGTGAAAATATTTTGTAAAGTTTCATAGACTTGTCAAAGTTTTTCTATCTTATCTGGTGAATAAAAATTAAAATAGGTAGTGTGCAAGACTTATCTTTAAAAAAGATATCTTCCAGCCAATACATGAATGAGTCAGATATTGCAGGTGTGACAAGCAGGTACTAACAAAGCACATTAAAAATACCACTAACAACAAATTACTCATAATAAACTATAACTACATATATTGTCAATAATAACGTCATATGGATGGTCTCAATAATACAATTTTAATTGCTTGTCAAATGTGAACTAGCACCTGAGTCAATGTACAGATGACAGCACATCAACTGTAACAGTTGTACTACGAAAGCCGCCTCTATTAAGAACGTAGTAAGCCGTCGACTGTAGCAGTCACTCTTATCAAATGTTCCATTAAAAAATACTATAACTAAATGCGTTAGTTGTTTTTGAAGATTTATTTTCTGAACCTTGCATATTCTTTGAAAATTTATTGATATTATTGCAATGATTGCGATAGTGGCCATATTGTTTGCAACCATAACATTTGACATTTGGTTTTACTTTGACAGATATCGACACTTGTGCACCCACGCTATCTTTATTGGCCATAGACCGTGGTGTTCCCAGTACATTCCTTGTCTTTGAACGCTTATTAGTCAGTCTTATTGCGGAATCATGCCAACGCATTATTAGCATCACTATCTTCCGGTTCCACATCCATCAACTTCCCTTTAATGGCGTCGGTTGTGATTATTGTTAGCAACTGGCTGGTGACTCCCATACTCTTTTGTAATGGCATGTATTTTATATCAGTTTGTTACCTGACTGATTGTCAGATTGTTTTGATAGATGTCTTGTTGTCGCGTTTGGCTTTGGTGTTATTTGTTCTGTGTTAATTAAATTTACTTTTATTCTAGATATCTTAGTGTTTCCATCAGTACATCATAGCTCATAATATACAGTCCACTCTCCAGTAGCTATTAATTATCATACCAGAATGTTCAATAGCCATTGTCATGGGCATATATTTTTCAGTTAGACCAACCAACATGATAGAACCAATCCACTCGTCGTTTATGCGAAATCCCGTTCCTTGTAATTTCTGACCCGCTTCAGCAATTTGTGTAACATACGACGTCATTGAGCTGCAATTATCTAATTTATTATCTAATCTAATCTAATCTATCTCTTATCTAATCTAATAGACTTCTCAGGAGGCTGATTTTTTCTAGTAAGCCCTGAGTCGTCGAATAGCGTGTTCAATTTAATCTCACAGTTCTTTGATGTACAGACGTTTTTTATATGAAAGTAAAGAGCCGGGTCAATTGTTAAAATTAGATTGGCTTTTGTTTTCGCATCATCTGCAGCTGCAAGTGGCTGATTAAGCTTAGGTTTTATACATCCAACCATTCCTCCCAATACCAGAAAATTCTCTGCTGCGAAACACCACTTATAGTTCTCACTCCCTTTCAGCTTCTGGACGTTAGCTAATTAATTTTAGAAACAAAACCGGTTTTATGTAGGCCACTGTTTACGAAACACTCACTGTCTGTTTTGTAAAACACAAAGAAGTTCATCACACGGATAATACTATTAATAAACTTTATAACTAGCTATTTACTTGGCCTGGACCCATAACCTAAAATAAAACACAGCGATTAATCAGTCAAGCAAGATGGAAGACTAAATTTATTTGAAAGAAATAAAGACACAATAACAAAAAGGTTTTCGATATAACGAGAGTTGTATTCCTTCTCAATGAAACTTTTTTGTAAGAAATAATTACGTAAAATAAATACGAAAAATAATACGAAGCTTTTTTGTCAGAAATAATTACAAAAAGTGATATTATAAATGGTGGAAAATTGGAAAGGACGTTGTGATAACAGCTAAAATTAAAACAAAATCATTACAGGCGCACGATAAGATTCATCTATTGCAAAATGGTAATAACTGTCCGTCGAGTGTAAGAAATATTATAGTTGAAAACACGTGTGCATTTAAAGCTGTATTACACACATGTGTGCTTGGTTATTGGATAGACCAAGTATGCAAAAAAGAATCGATTTAACGAGCCAAAGTGACTTTAGTCAATCTGTGATGGCGGTTGCTAGCAACGACTTTAAACGAAACATATACAAAATGAATACTAACATTATAAATAAATATTCAATCTACTTTATGAGTAATGTTTATTTTGTATTAGATCGAATATTAATGAATGATTTTTCTTGTGCCGTATCGAAAAAATGTGCAGTGACAATAGCTGTACCCAGAACAACGTTCATACTGAGAGGAAGTGCTCATATATGCCAATAAACTTACTAATTTTGTCGGAAAAAGGAATGTCAGCAGCTAAATCGATGTTAAACCTCAAAAATAATGTAAATTGCAAAGCAGTAGATAAGGGAATGAGATATATAGGTAAACAAGAGATAAGATACACGTTGACAGATCTAATGATATTGACCTTTCAGAAAAAGTTGACATACAGAGTATTTCAAGCAATTTGCTCTTACAAGGAAATCAATTTCATTTAGCAGTGATAGAGTTGGTTGATAATGCGCGTCAGTATGTTACCCACTGTAAGCGAAATAATAGATGGCAATGTTTAGATGACCTAAGCAGTAAATTTTCGTGGACAAAAAACACAACAATGTTTATTCATTGTATTTTCTACATAGTTTTGTAAGAATCGTGTTCTTATTTATCTGTAAAATATGGGTCCGTATCAAATTTTTTTTTTATTGTTTAAGTGTACTTTGCAAATTTTGATTTGAAATCATTTTCTGTTTTTTTCATACGTTTCTCTTAGTTTATATTATAGGATAAATAAAGAACACGAAAGGAAGATTTATTTTATTTTAAATTCAAAACATTATGACTGATGGGGTCATCTAGGGAATTCAATTCCGGTATACGGGGATCCCGCTGGACTGGCGGGATTACAGAGAAGCCTAGTTCATACGTGTTACTCTGCGCGCGGCGGCGCGTAGACTAGGAATGTGAAAAAATAATCGATTATGGAAATAATCCATTAATAAATGTTTTTTTAAGAAGTTAAAATCGATTTTATTTATAAAAATAAAATCGATTTTAACTAATAATAATTTTATAATCATTCAATCAATTATTACCGATTTTTCATCTGCATTGTTCGTTGGTATGTCATTCATTATTCGTTGGTGAAACTTCATTTTTCAAACGACAATTTCGAACGGTTTTTGTGACAAAAAGTTTTTAGTCTTATTAAAAGTCTCAATTTTAGCAATGTCTAAGACTAAAAGGACGACAAGTAAATGGCGTCAATATTTTCATGTTGACAATGAATCTGGCAATGCTAAATGTTAATATTGCCCTAAAATTTAAAAAACGAACAGTAACACTACCAATCTAAAACAGCACACGGAGAGGAAACACTCTGGTATCGTAAGTAGTATTAAAAATAAAGAGGTAAGTACCTACCATCATATTAGCCTATTTCAGTCCACTGCTGGACGTAAGCCTCCCCAAGGCTGCGCCACAAAACACGATCTTCAGCTTTTCTCATCCAGGTACCACCTTTCAGCTTCTTTATATCGTCGGTCCACCTGGCAGAGGGACGCTCTACACTACGTTTGCCGAGACGTGGTCTCCATTCGAGAATCTTTCTACTCCACCGGTCATCGGTTCTGCGACAGATGTGACCGGCCCACTGCCACTTCAGCTTGCTACATTTGTAGATAATATCAACCACTTTTGTCTTCTGCCGGATAACTTTGTTCCGGATTTTATCCCTGAGCAAAATTCCCAGCATTGACCTTTCCATAGCTCGCTGGGCGACGTGAAGTACCTACGAACTCTATGTTAATTCAGTATCAGTCACCCGGACTGTGAAAAGTCGTGGGTTCGGTCCAGGCCCTAAGAGACGAATTTTATCTAGACTGGATAGTTATAATGTAAGAAAATATGACTAGGTAATGATATTTTAGTATGTAAAATAATATTTGGTCTATTAACAGCCCGCTGGCGTTCTGTTGTGTCTGATATGTGGATACTTCATAGACTTGTCCTGAAACTTCTCTACCCACTTTGCTGGTAGGCGAAAATATAAAGCATAAAGTTTTCCATTAATAATAATTTTCATTTAGATGTGCTATCAACAGTCATCAAACTTAACTCATAATTGACATTTATTCTTTTTATTAACAGAAAAGGGGATTCTTCCTGAAGAGTCGAAGGATACTGCTCGGATAGCGTTATTGCTTGACGAATTATTCGACTCTGTCAATGGTAGCCATCCTAAACATATAGGGAAATCAGGGAAACCTCTACTAGGCCCTTAAACTTAAATCATGCCACCAAAATATATGGAAGAAAGCAAAATCAATAATAAGAACAATGAAATATATTGATAAATCTGGCAAAGAACAAGTTGTGTCAACCATTAAAAATTGAATACATACATTAGAAAATTTATAATATTCAGGAAAAAAAATGTCAGAGAATAATATCTAATCTATTTGGCTTCGATACTTTAATCAGGACCCATTGGATATTTTTTTGGGTCTATAAGAAGTCATGGGCATAGAAACAATAATCCCACACCGACTAGTTTCGCAGATGCTTTTGCTTGAATTTTTTTTAATAATCTAAGCTTTCTTCTTTCTCCTGGAGTAAACTGCGAGAGAGATCCTTGCACCTCCATTACTTCTCTAAGAAAGATTTTTTTTTTCTAAATATTATTAAAAAGAAGAGCGTTAGTGATATCGACATAAATGATATAACCTGTGCTCAAATCTTAGTTAGCATAGAAAATAAAATAAAGAACATTAAAATTATAGCACAAATAGAATATGTAGCAGGGTATGTATTAAAAAATAAACTAAATATTTTTAAAAATTGCACTATATGCAAGTCATATCTTCATAAAAAAAATTAAAGTGCTAGTGGGTTTTTGGAAAGAAAAAAATATAGACAAAAGAAAGATTTAACATACCCCGCTGAAGGATTTCTGAACTTGTTCAGTGATGTACAAGATGTGGTCACATACATATGTTTTAAGATATCGCATCACCAATGAAAATATAAAAAAATACATTAAAACGATACTGTATATTGTCTGCAATTTAAATTTTATATCTTGTGACATACATAAAAAAGAAATAATTGATTATGTGTTTGAATTGAGTACTAGATTCTTTTTATGCAGTAAGTGCAAGGATTCAAATAAATTGATAAAGGGAAGCAGAAGTGACTAGGACGTGGCGGATAGTTTCCATAGTTCATGTTACTCTTCGCATTTAAATTATTCATCGCTACTTAGCGGAATTAAATTGTCATACAAAAAACGACGTGGCAGAGACCAATATTCCGGTGGTAACCACCGAGCAATGCGCGACGCCCAACGTGCCTACAACTACAAGAATGATCGCTAAATGGAAAGAGACTGGGCGTTTAAGCCCGAACCATTTGATGCAACGAGAGATAAGAACAGGAAACCAACTAACCGTTTCTCTAACTTTAAAAAGCAGCAGCAACCGGCTAAAGATAAAGCCGTGCCCAAAAATTGTGCCTAGCACAACGGCAACACCACACAGAGATGAGCCTTTATATGATATAGACCCACATTCATCACTTCTAGCTGCACAAGATGTATACTGCCAAAACTTTGAGTACTCGGGGTTTATCCCATTAGTGAACGAGACATACGAGAAGATGAGGGGTGTAGATCCCCGCCTACATGATAGGCTTCCACTAAGCATGTTCACACATGCCATGGCAGTACATCTCAATTTAGAGATTTTAGAAGTGGCCAGGCAAGCCAGCCAAAACGTACTAAACTTAAGAACTGATGCGCGAGAGATACTCCCAGACTATCAAGCCATTCCACAACCTACAGTGGATTATACACACACACATGTCAATACGGCGATGACTCAAGATGGTAAAGAGGTGAGGCTGAACCTCCCCGCCATTGCTATACCGCAAGGACCAGTGGAACTTGATGGAGTCCAGCTACCAAGTGACTCTTTTGGAGCTATTAACGCTGAGACCCATAACGTATACGAGTGTTATGTATCCCCACTCGTTACTTCAAGAAGAGTTGAAGCTTCAATAGAACGAGACGAAGAATATCAACCATTGCTTGAAGCATTCATCCCAGGTCAACTCGTCCCAAACCGCAATCTATTAGGATTCGAGCCAATAGATGTTCACAGCGCAGGAGCAGCATCTCGACTTCATGGAATCCAGTTCCCAGATGACGATACTTTAGAAGGAAGGTATAAAGTATCCATCCTACTACAAGATCGTGTTTACACAGTGCTCGCCGAGATGAAAGAGGTTTAGAATCGTAGAATATAGGAGAGTGCAAAACGAGAAAGGTATTAATATTATGGATCGATTAGTTCATAAGGTCACAGCTGTCAACCTAACGTTTGTTGAATCAAGCGGTCCAGTCAATGATGCTAACATTCCATTGTATACTCGTAACGTAGCCATTCACAGCTTTGGCGCTCAAGGATCAGCCGCGGCGAACCAGGCAAATATAGAATGTTTTCACCGTAGAAGAATTGAACGGGGTCAACATATGGCAAGGGGCTTTTGCTGCACAACTGCAGCTGGGCAAGGCCCTGGGGGTTGGAATGCCACCCTGAAATTTTTATGTCTTTAAAATGGCGCTAATTAAACTACTTTATAGAAAAAATCATTTATATTAATGCTATGAACTACAACCATTACTTATTATAACTAAACTAAAAACTAATGTTGGACGCCAGGAGAGTTTTCTAATGGTGCCAATCCAAACCGCAGCCCCGACTGCTCGTAATCGGTAGGTATGTAGTGACTGATTAATTCAGATCTTGTTGGCCCTCAGTGATACGATAAGGGCGTTTGGCTAGGCCCACGTAACTTCTGATGACACTTAGTATTATATATGTTTTTATTCGCTTGATTTTTAATCCTGTTATTTCAACAATGGATAAAACGATTCTACTATGCATTTACTTAATTGCTTTAGCCACAAAACTCATCTAGGCGTATACTAGGTAATAATTTCCAATGTCGGTAACTGACAAATTATTTGTACGAAAGTACGAACTCAACGACAGGTCTCTCTTATAATCTTTCTTGACGCACAATGGCCCCGATATTTTATCTTATTCTACTTATATTTTACACTACCTACTTCAAAGTGATTAATCATATTTAGGAAACTTTAAATAATTTTGATACGACCAAAAAGATACAAGGATGAGCTGGATTTGAATTTGAGATCTCTTGAGTAAAGAACGAGGTTCCAACCGATCGACCAAAGAAGCGATGATATAAGTTACCAAATAGTGCTACTCAAGTGGGAATATTAACGCTCTGAGATTCAAAATAAGTCTTATGTAGTTGTCATTAGGACTATTTTTGTATAAACACCTTACAAACTATTATGTAAAAAGAAATAAATAAATGTAAAAATAATCTGTGTCGCTATTTTATTATGTGTCTTTTAACATTTTCATTTTTGATTGATTGATTTTTCCGAATAATTTTTTGATCAGTTGCAAAAACGTTCAATAAACTATTTAGATTTAATCCGTTCTATTATTAACTCTAAATACTTTATTCAACGTTTCTGCAACTGACCAGACCAAACTTTAATGAAAATAAAATTTTCCCCTAAAATTCTAGTTATTGACACAGTAGGTCGCAAACACAACACTAAATGTCGCTTCATTCACTAACTGTTGACTGATAACTCTATCTCAGCATATTCAATCTACTCTATGGTATCTACAATTGGGATTTAATTACAATTAATAATTATAAAGAAACTGGACCACTGTCTATACAAATACAAATACAAATCTATTAAAGATTTGTATTTGAAGTTATTTTCGTTGCTATGAACCAACCAAATAATAAATCAGGGCCATTCAGGACAATATTTAAAATGCCCGGGCAATAAAATTAATGACAAGTCAAAGTTTCATTTTGACAGGTCTAGAAGAAAGTAGATGCTCTAAGTCAAATAGTTTAATAGTTGTGACTATTTGGATATGACCCTTTACTTTAAAGATCTGGCAAGTAGAAGGAAAATAAAAAATAAAATATTGCAAAACCGCGGAGGTCATTTTGAACAGTTATTGTAATATTTTTGTACCTTTTTAAATCAAACGCCATTATTATTGTAATTTTTTTTCCTTTTACTTGTCAGGATCTTGTCAACTCTGTATATCTTAATCATTTTATAGAATGAGCAAACCGTGTAAAAAGGAACTCTACATATTGGCGTATGTTTGCCTAACATCCGCAAAGCTACGATGTTTATTTATTCATATTAGCATTCAAGAAATCGTTAAGGGTAGTGACACAGCACTTGCTATATGCAAAAAATAAGTAGCAGATTTACAAGATTCAGTGATTGATCTGATTAATGAAATACCGGCTTATGAATCAATCAAGTCATCTGTTAATCGACGAAGAAACAAAGAAAATCAGGTAAAAAAAATTAGTTACATTAATGACAGTGCCAACATTACAGTGGAAATATCACCTAAATATGCCGATTTCCTATTGACTATAAAGTTTCGATTCATATTGCTCCACTAGAGAGATTATACAAACTCCATTCCCGAAAAAGATCATGACGAGATCTCGTTTCAGAGCCATATATAGTTGTCTTCATCGAAATGACAACGCGAAGTATACCAACGAGAATAGGAAGGCTATGACGTTGTTTTTTAAACTGCAGCTATATTTTGAGAAGCTTTCGAATTTGTGTCCCTTTTTCCCTGATGAAGAACTAACTATCGATGAAGGAACATGTGGCTTCAGAGGGAAAGTACATTTTCGAGTGTATAACAAAGATAAGCCCGACAAATACGGGATGAAAATTTATATGCTGAGCGATGCTAAAACCGGCTATATTTTGAAGATGGCGAATCATACTTTGAAAAATGGCACACCATTTACATGGACCGTTTTTTTACTAGCCCAATTACTGTTGACTTGCTATGGCTCAAAAAACCCGTGCTGTTGGTACAGTTATGGCGAATCGGAGTAAAAACCATTCTTTTCAAAATGCCACCGTGAAGATTTATTAAATGCCAAATATTTAAGATTAGGTGAAGATTTTTTTTTTGTATGATTATCATGCAATCAGTCCATCGGACTATGAGCAGATTTGGTGTGTGGCTGTTTACGTGTCAAGGCAGTCCCCAACAGGAATGCCCCCCTACTACAACACATTGGCTCATTCAGTGGCGCCAAGTCGGAGGATCCGGTGTCGCTTCAACCGATTTATGCAGTCTGGTATTGTGAGCTGGATAGCTAGCTGGTTCGGATGATTTTCCAGTCTATATTTGTACTTTTTCGCAGCTTGAGTTCTTTTACTGTTGGCATATCTAGGTGATTATGGACTTCCGAATTTCTGATAAACCAGGGCGTGTTGGCAATTTGCTTAACAATGTAGTGCTGGGTTCTTTGAATTATATTTAGATTTGAACTACAGGTTGCTCCCCATAGTTGTATCCCATAGGTCCAGATAGGCTTTATGCAGGTCTTGTAAATTAACACGTTAAACGCCAAGGTGGAATTGGTGATTTTTGTAAAAAAACTTTTTGCTGTAAATTTGTTTCTTATAACCGGATACGTGTACAAATAATTTTATTTTAATATCTGAAATGTAGTTTTTGAGTTATTTTAAAAAAACTGACTGAGGTCACCCATGACCCCCATGGCGCCCTGTGACGGAAAATTAAAAAACCGTTACGGCAGCGCCGCGTCGCCCACTATGCCGGTCACCCCCGCGCCTCAGTCTGTCAGCGGCAGTCAATCAGAGCGCTGTGTTTTGTTTCGGCTGCGTTAAATATTGTTGTATTGTGATATTTTATTTATTAAATATGAAGGTAAATCATAAACAGTGTTTAGAATGTGAACCTGACATGGATTGTATGGAGTTTGAAGTGAGTTTCGGTGATTTAGAGCTGACTCAAGAAGACTTGCAACAAATTTCTCTCCTGGAATCCAACCCAATTCCCGAACCATTCGAAAGCGACGGTGAATATGAAAAAATGCAAATCCCAAGTAAACGGAAGCGATTAATTATTAATTCAGATTCAGAAACTGACTCAGTGGACAATTTCGTTCTAAACAATCTACCTGGCGGGTCAACTAATACTTATGCAAAGAAGTGGACTGATTCAACTGGACGAACAGCTCGCGTCATACCATTTACAGAGCCAACAGGTATGAAATTTCCATACGCTGACGCTATGAGAAAATGTGGTCCAGAGGATTTTTACTCTTTGTTAATCCCCGATGAGATGTTCGAAATAATAGCTGACGAAACAAATTTATTTGCGACACAAAGTTTGACAGAACTTGATTTCAAGCCATCTTCACGTTCACACAAATGGCAACCTACTGATAAAGATGAGATGAAACGGTTTTTCGGTCTGATCTTGTTTATGGGGTTGGTAAAACTCCCTAAACTCAGTCACTACTGGATCACAACTGGCATTATGAGCCAACCATTTCCACGAACTATCATGAATAGAAACAGATTTGAGTTGCTTTTGCAATATCTTCATTTCGCCGATAATGACAACATAAATCCAAATGACCGAATTGGTAAAATAAGATACCTCATCAACATGTTGAATAAAAACTTTGCAGAGTATTATTCACCCGAGGAAGAGATATGTGTGGACGAAACCATGGTCCCGTTTAGAGGGCGCATTATTTTTCGCCAGTATAATAAGGCAAAGGCTCATAAATATGGCATGAAGCTTTTTAAAGCCTGCACGAATCCGGGCTACACTCTCAGATTACAACTGTACAGCGGCAAAAACTTCGATACAGAGAACAATACGGCAGCAAAAGTGGTTTTGTCACTATGCGAGGCATACTTAAATAAAGGCCATACGATCGCTACAGACAACTGGTATACCAGTTTGGAACTGGCAAAGGCATTATTGAAAAAAGAGACTCATTTCTTAGGCACAGTAAGAAAGAACAGACGAGGGTTGCCAAAAAACGTAACAGAAAAAAAATTGCAGCGTGGAGAAGTCGTAGCTCAAGAGAACGAAGACGGTATAACAGTTTTAAAATGGAAAGACAAAAGGGACGTTCTAATGCTTTCAACTAAGCACGGCGATAAAATCGATAGAATTAGCGTGAAAAATAAAACGGTTCAAAAACCTAAAATGGTTTTCGCTTACAACAAAGCTAAAGCCTCTGTTGACATGAGCGATCAAATGACTGCGTATTCGTCTCCTCTGCGCAAAACTGTCAAGTGGTACAAGAAGCTGGCCATAGAGCTCATTTTGAACACCGCTGTGGTCAACGCCATTATAATGTACACAGAAACTACAGGACAAAACATATCGATGGTAGATTATAGACAAAAACTCGTGGAGTACTTTACTCGTTCAGGCGACACAGAGACTGAAGCAAAAGAAAATCAAAGACCAAAGAGACTGAAACATGAACTCAAGAAAAAGCCCGGACCAGTGAAGAATACAAGGAGGTTTTGCTCGCAGTGTTATAAAGACAATGTAAAGATCATGCCTAGAAAGGAGGCCAAAAATAAAACAAAAAAAGTGTCCACTTACTGTGTGCAGTGCTTTGACTATTACTGCTTGCCATGTTTCAATAGAGTGCACCGATACAAATAAGAACTTTTTACCTTCTTGCTAACTATGTTTTAATAAAGTGTACTGATATAAATAATATTGTTTTGTTTTATTCCATAAACTAGCTTTTTCTCTTATAGGTACATAACTTTTCTGTCGGAGTGGTAGTTTCCGAGAAAACATAGGTAGTTTTTCAATCTATCAATCATTCATAAAGAAGCTATAAATTTAGTATATATTTATGATGATTATCCACATGGTTTATGCCAAACATTTTCTGAATAATTTCAGTGACAATCACATTAATCACAAACAAAAAGGATTCGAAAAATTTTTACATTTTTTTTTCATACACTGTCTTAATTTCATAACTTCCGTCTGTGGCACCTAAGTCCCAGACGAAAGTTTTATACTTGGGCGCCATGCCGGTCATCTCAGTACACCAAATAGCTACAAACTAGCGTGTACGGCGCAGGGCAATCTCTTGAAAACAGGTCTGACTTGAGGTCACTGGTGACCCCCAAGGCGTACTGGGACAGAACATATGAGGTCACCAGTGACCCCCATGGCGTTTAACGTGTTAAGAGCTTGTTGTCAACTGATAATTTTGAGTTTCTCCCCAGTAGCCAGTATAGTCCTCTGTATTTAAGGTTTATCTCATTTCGTTTCATTATTAATACTGGATAAACGCCACGCTGCACAGTGGGACATCCATAGGTCATAAATCTTAAAAACCTGCTTTCTTGTTTTACATTTTATTCCTTGTCGTTACATTGGATAGTTGCGGTACCTTCTGAAACTATAAATAGGTCAGTAATTAGAGTGCGCCTTCATTATCTATTGTGCATTCAAAGAGAGCGCATCGCCAATCGTAAATACTGTTATCAGTGAGTCATTAAAAAGCGTGACGTCATTTGTTGTCATTGCGGGACCTGTGAGTGCTGTGTGAGTTTTTTCTGAAATGGATATCCAAGAACAGGGTATGTAATAATTAATATTTTTATTTTAATTGTATCTTAGTATATATTTTCTTTAGTATGTCATTGCTACGAGGCGACTTTTCTTGGAGTATTATATTTTAATATTCAAAGTTTGAATAAACTTTTAAATATGTTCCCACTCGCTCCGACTATGGAGGTATATTGCACCATAATCTTTAGACTTTCTTATCTTAGGAAAATTAAAACTTGGCTGCCCTTATCTGCCCTTTTGGCGATGACAAGGGTGCTACGGTTGCCAGATTATCTCGTAGCATTTGCTACGAAATTAGTTTATTTAGTCTTAGTGCTTTGTGTAGGTTTTGTGACTGAATTTTAACCGTTTTTTTTTTGTTTTAGGTAATTTATATATATGCTCGTTTTCAAGAATGCATATTCTTGAAATATGGCTAACTGTCAATACCGATAATGACTCGGAAAAGTGTCGTCAAGTCCTACAAAGTTTGTTGACTACTCTGAACGATGCTGAGAACATTGATATTCATTATTTAGAGAAAATTGTTAATAATTTATGTAAAGCTATTGCTCGATTCTGGAAAAAATGTAATAGGGATAAAACCAAGCTTTTATATAAGAATTCCGATTGGTTTAATGTTATTGAAAAAATTCAACTTGTGAAAAATAATAAGCAATGTATTTAATTAATTTTAATTTATTTATTTCTATTATTTTATTATAATTAAATAATGTTATCAATGTTTTGACTCTTATTTTATTTAAAATATATGTTTTACATTCCAATTTTTAAGTGTTTGTTCATGATAAATTTAGGTAAAAGTATGTTATTGTTTATATTTGTTTTTTACTGAAGTAAACGTTTTTTATTCCGTAAATACATGTACTTCTTTCATTTTAATGTTCCTAAAACACTTTTACAACTATAAGTCACTAAAATAATACAATGTATTGATAGTAACAGGACTTTAACTATTTATGACCGCCCTTGTATGGAGCGTGTCCCTCCGTGCGCTGTATCTCTATTTAATTTGTGAACGCCACTGAGAACCTTTAATTAAAAACTGGAAGTCAAGCTTTATTTGATCACATTAAAATATTTTCGTTTTGTAGATATTATTATTAAAATGGCTCAACGATCATCGATCATTCATCAAATTTTTTCATTTTTTTTTTGAAAACTCGTTTCGGATGTTGAAATAGAATATTTCGACATTGTAGGGTGGATGTTAGCTCATAAACGCAAATAAAAATAGACTAGAAGAATTTCACAGGGCACAGTGTGTAATTTTGGCTTGATTTCGGCCATGTATAGTTTAAGTATTTATCCGAAAGAGCTTTATATGACAAACAACTTATAAAAATTCCTACATTAAAATTATGAATACTTTTAGAGATATTTTTTTTTTGTGGAAGGTCAATGACCTCAATGAAAACTTATTTATTATTTTATATCGATAAATATAATTGTTTTTTTTTTGTTGATATATTAAGTAATGTAACATTGCATTACCTAGTCATATAAAAAAATTGGCAATTTTACTGAAAGATTATAAGAGATATTCAAGGTTTTCTTTTTTTTACTTTTTACTGATTTTTTATTTATCCTTGTTTTGGACGCATTTTATTTTTCATTATTAATATGAAGAATATTGTTGTTTATTACGTCCTAAAATTTAAACACTAACATGGATGGGGTAGCGAGATAAACCGTTTCTAAATATTATAAAAATTTCTATGGAAATAGGGTTGTCCAAAATTTTACCACATGATTTTTTTTTTATATTGTTAAACAATAAATCAACAGCCTAAAATCTAACACTATATAACACAGTATAATATAATTGAAGTCAATTACAGATTGACTTTTTGTAATCATAAGTTTAAGTATGTGTGTAATGTTATAAGCATGTGAAATAAATTATTTTTCAATTTCAAATAACTATATTGATTGCCGAATCTCTGGTCGAGTGGTCAGTACCCTGTCTACTTAGCCAGTGGTTTTGTGATCGAATTCTGATAGGGGCATATATTAGTATAATCAGTGCGAATATTTGTTCACGAGTCACGAATGTTTGTTTGATTATTTAATAAATTTCTGATATTTATGTAAGTACATAATAGAGACGAAAACTCTTAGTATTCCATGGATTCACCGTGGGGGTGCTGCGTCCATCGCGTTGCAGAGAGGAATCCAGAAGCAGTGGCTAAGGAGGCCTCTTCAGGTGCACCCGGCACTCCCCACCACTACCCTGAGTTTTCTCTCTGCTTAGCCATATCTGATACAATTCCGCGAAAGCTGCTTTAGATACGCGTTCCAATTCTGAACTTATGAAAGTTCTAGACATTTCAAATCTTTTGAGTACAGGGATTTTGCTGGCCTAGGCTTGGATTTTTCTCCTGCATACAAACCAAATGATATGGGCATTTTTTGTTAAATGGTTTAATAAATAAAAGTATTTATTGGTTTTATAGCGTGACCTTTAGAAAAGTACAGTCAGCTCGACTAACGGCACACGCTTGAGTGTCCGTGAGTAAAGTACGTAGCGGTTTCTACATCTCGGCCGGACATATGGCCGAGATGTAGAAACCGCTACGTGGTTTCATATTTTGTAATGTTTCTCGTACGTGTTCATAAGAATTATCCAGCCCGGCGACAAGTCTAGAATCTTGTACGGTTTATGAATCGATTTCTGATTGAGCCTTTTATAGCGAAATTTACGGGGCTTTTGTTCGTTGTCAGTTGTTTTTGTGCTCTCGCGAACTCAAATCTAACAACTTCACGTATGACTACTACTAGGACCCTATCATGACGACACGTGTAATGATCTGCCTCCTAGAGCATCCTGCATCCCACCAGTATGTGCCTAGCTGTTCCAGGCGCTTCTCCACATGTGTGACACGTCTTTTCGGAGGCCTTCCCCCTACGCACCCAGTTACACTGATCAGGGAGAATCATCTGATAGGCATTAAAATAGAATTAATGTGAGTATGAGAAATATTACACTAATTACAAACATTACAAATCACCGATAAAATCGTCGTCATTAAAGTGTATAATTTCTTCTGACGATAATACGATGTTAATATCGTCTTCGTCATCGTCATTTTCATTTGGTGGTGACGGATCACTATGAAAATGGACGTTATCCGTTGTCTCTTTTAAAAGGCGCAGAACTTTTTGTGGGATGACAGAATGTTTCCTTTTTTTTGCCTGTTACCAATTGCTATTGATGACAATAGAGGGTCAGAAGACTTTAAAGCTCGGTGAAACAAGTCAAGGATCGTGGTCTTACGGTCAAACTTACGAGTGTGATGTTCACGATCATAACGCCAAAATTTATTCCTTTTTTCACCGGCTTGTTCTGAGAGCATTCCGATGGGTAAGGAAATAGATTCTATAATTCTTGCACCATGAATCAATATTTTATGAAGAGTGACCGACATATTGTACCAGCTATATTTTTTAATGTATTTGGTAGCCAGATTGTTGCAAAATACCTGATACTTCATAGAATCTATTTCTAAACCGCATGACAATACGACTAGAATAGTATGTAAATCGTCAAGGAGCCATTCTTCGAGTCCTTAAATATTATCAAAGGTCTTTCTATCTGTTTCTGACAGAGCAGTACGAGCAGTGTTTCCATCATTAGTCGTTCCCGAGTTCGGCCGAACTACGTCCACCAATAAACCCATTTTTTGTCTGATTTCATTTTGGATTTTTGTCTTTCTTAGAGACACAATATTATTATTAATTATTACACTCGTTAACACTAGAAGTAGAAGGAGCCTCTAGGAAACTGATTTCCTTGGAGGTTGAGGGGATTTCATGGACAGAACTTGTTGTAGGTTTTTCGTCAACGTTTGCAATTTCTGAACTTAAGATTTTTTTGTATTCTGGTTCTTTGGAATAATCATAAATTTTGGGTATTGAAGAAAGCCAGTTTTTATTTTTTAATACAAATCTTTTACGATTTCGAGAACAAGATTTGTAAAGTTGTTCACATCTACAAATAAACCTTGTTGTATTTTTTTTTATTGTGTTAAAATCTCTTTGTACATAGTCAGGAATGCCTTTAGGGTAAATTGCATTCAAGACTATTATCGTTCTTTCATTTTCAGGAATGTCCAGAGGACGTGATTTCGGTCCTCTTAAATGAGCAGTATCTTCCAATAATTTAAACAAGTCAAGATGAGTCAATCTTTGTGGAGTTATTGTTGTTTGATTAACTATCTCTGCCACTCGCTGACCAACATGAGGGTTGGCGCCCTCATGCCCCTCTAGCATTAAGTCACTCGGTCGAGGCCCGAAATGACATCCCTCAGGAGAATGGGTCAATTCCTCCTGAGGCAAAGCAGCGCCATGGGTCTTTGACGGCTCCATGACGCCTCACCCCCGCTTCTCCAGACATTATGTAATTGATATTGGGTTTTAGCCTAAGCTTGACGAGGGCGGACCCCTTCCCAATACCACACAATGTCCTTCATCGAAGATCTTTTCTTACGAAAAGAGTATAGGCGCTATGTTATTTTGCGTAGCAAGAATTTTAAGAGTTTAGTCTAATATTATGCCTACTTATTAAAAAAAACTTGTGTCGTTAATATTTTTACTTATCATAATATTTTTAATAATGTTATATGATGGTAATATAATGAACCAAAATAGATGATGTTTATGAGCAGAATAAATCAACATGAACATTGCGTTTAAATGTTTATAGAAAAGTTAGTGCCAACCCTAAACAAAATTTAAAAAAATCATATCTCGTCTCCCCATCATTTTTATTAGTTGATATTTTATAAACACGTATTTTATGACATATGGATGCAAACCATTTAAGAAAAAAATATTAATCGTGTCTTATTTGACTGTGTTTTTCGTGTAGTTTTTGGCAAGGATATAGCTACGGACTTCTTTTATAAGCACATAATTTATTTATTCATAAATAATGTATCTCAAAAAAGATATTGCGTATCTATGGTTTCTATGTTTTTTTCTCGATAATCACAATAACTCCAAAAATAATAATAAAAAAAATGTCGGTGTTTTTGTCATGCCTTTAAAATATTTACAGCCATCAAATAAATACATAAACTACACATGACCGAAATCAAGCCAAAATTACACACTGTGCAGGGATATCCCAAGTCCTGGGTGGCTCAGTGGTTAGAGCAGTCGCCCGAATTGCGAAAGGTCGCGGGTTCGATTCCTGCCTCAGGACGTGAAATTTTTCTAGTTTTGTTGTATTTTAATTACTAACATCATTTTATATTTGCAGCGAACTGAAGCTCAGCTAAGGAAGTGCTGGGACAATTTAAAAACAAGAAAAAAGCACTCTTATCCCAAGAAAAGAAAGAAAGGATGAGGACTGGTGGTGGACCCTATAATCCTCAACCAGAATCTAGTAAGCAAGACCCAACACTGTTAGAGGGTGCCTTACTAATGCAAACTGACATCGAAATGCATAGTGTCATGGACAGTGATAACTTACCTACAATATCTGCACAAGCCAAGTATGTACTAAGTAACCAAACTTCAATTGAAATTCATACAAGTAACTGTTATTTTATTTTGTTCTATAATTTCCTTATTATTGTGCGATCACAGTGGTGTGGATGTTTACTTTGCCATATAGCTGTTTTAGACTGATTCGCACTTATAAACAGTTTAGTATTTAATGACTTTTTTAATAATTTATTACAATAAAATATTGAAGACGCGCGCGTGTTATAGTGATTTGTGCTAGTGTACCTACATATATATCGTGCTAGGTAATTATAGAATGTGTAGGCGGAAGCTAAAGTGCAGTGCTTCATTTTTAAAACACTAAACAATAACACAAAATGGAACGATGGATGGATGTAATTACTGGGCATGGACGGCATTTCAACTTAGGCCTCAGGATGACAACGCACCTGCAATATCAAGTGCTTTTCCTTGTTATTGCAGGTGTCTATAGGCGGCGGTAACCGCTTACCACCAGGTGGGCCGTCAGCTTGTTTGTCATTTAGTTGTATAAAAAAAACTCGTGTTAGCTGATCTCACACCACTTGGCTTTTATTTGTGGGGTGAAGTAAAAGTGAATCAACGACAGTGAACTAACTAAAAGAAAAAATTGTAAGTGCATTTAACGCTATCAAGTCACAAACTGACGTGTTAAGAAAATTGAAAGATAACCATCGGTAAAGTGCTTAATTCTGCATTAAAATGGAAGATGGTCACTTCGAACATTAATTAAAATACACCTAACTTCACGCAGAGGTAAGTCAAGTAAAAATCTAATAAATAAAGAAACCAGTCAAAATTTTTGGAAAATATTGTAAGATTAACTTGAGATTTGGCTCTTTTACCTCCATGCTACATTACAATTACAGACGGCTGGCTAGATCTGTCAGCATGATGTTAGAAAAAAATCGTAATATAGATGAGTTTACAAATTACTTCACCACTCAGTGGTTTTCTACGATAAAAGCAAACTACTAACGCCGTCGAAGGTTGGCATAAACGCCTAGATAGTAAAGTTGAAAACAATAAATTTTTATTCCAATTCGTATATACATTTAAAAAGGAAGCTTCTAGATATGATCTTATAGTAAGCCAAACACAAGTTAGACCACGCAATAGTCAAAAACGCATGACTAAAGATATGACGCCAAAGTTTAAGTTGATAATAAAGAACCTTTCAAATTACCTACCCACATAATTAGTTTTTTAATGCTTTGATGTAAAATGTTTTTTTGTTAATTATGATTTTTATCCAAATATAAAAAGAAAACAAATCAAAATATGAAATATGCCTATACGATTGACATTTTTTTCTTGGTTATCTTAAAGCTCATCCGACTTCAGAACTCAGTTGACAAGCTAAGGATTTCACGATTTAACAACTTAATAAATCAAGTGTTTCACCGTTATAGATTCTGATCAATCTATAAATTGACGAATTGCGAAATCGACAAATTGAGGGTTTGACTTGAGTAGAATATGACTAATCTAGGATTAGACGAATGTCTAATTTGACAAATCAATAATTTGACAAGTGGCTGCGAAATCTATGGAAGCATTTTAGGTCATCTTTTTTCTTAGCTTATTTTAATGTATTACAAATCGCGATAACCTTTACTTTCTGTTCGCCATATACCTAATACAAATAGAAATATTTCCTTTGAAAATAATATAAATAAAACTTTACAAACAGTGATTGACTGGCTAAATCCTAATAATTTAAATGTAAATCTCACCAAAACCAAATTCATTCAATTTAAAAATTATAAAACTCATCCAGTCCATCCATCGGACGCTACGACGAACAAAGAAATACAAATTTTAATAGTCGTCGCGCTCGGTTCAATGTCATCTGCCAGTATTCTAAGTACTCTGTGGCCGTTTAAAAGAGGCGCTGAGAGACATATGTTTATCCTTTGCGCACGAATTTTCTGTGCGTTGCACTTTAGGTTCAAGGACAAACTGTTACGCTTGACGTGCTGCCGACTGTACATCAATTTATTATTTAATTCCATACTTTTTCTTACTGCTTCATTTTGACTATGTGTTACTATCATCGAGAAATTTTGTTAATACTAGACTTTTCTATTTATCATGTATCATCTATGATAGCCTATGATTGTACAGGTAAGGAGATTAATATAACATCAATCTCTGTTTTAGATACAAAGTCATGTCCAGAATTCAAAACGTCTAGTATCAGAGATTCAATGAATATTCAGGTATTGCAGACCAGAGATACATATCCAGTGCATATAACCTCTTCTCTTTGTTTTCTGTTTGTTTTCTGTTGTTAGTTTTACTTGATAACCGAGGTAAGTTTTCATTAAAATATTTTTATCGTAGATTTGATTTTTTTTTATATGATTGTATGATACTTAGATATGATTTCTCTTTTTTCAGATTGCATCGAAACAAAGAATGTTTGATGCAAACGCCGCCGGTTCCGAAAGGTATGTACCGTGAAGGTTACTTGATTTTATACATTTTTTACCAGTTAGAGTTACGGTTAAAGTCCGAAAATCAATACCTATATTTTAACTCCAGAACTTATTTTCTCCGCTGCTGAGAACGAGATGTATAAATTGCCAATTGGTATGCACTAAAAAGTGAGGTTGGTACTTAATGCACATGGTGCCATGTTTGTGTGAAATGCTAAAGCACATTGTTTGTATCGTCAGTGTTTAGGCTTTACTATAATAACCCTAACGTGGGCATGATTAACTAACATCAAGCGTTTTTCCCTCTAATTTTCTTCATTATTCATAATAACTGCTTTTCCATGTTTAGTTTCTGCTGTATTCTAAAAGGGTGATATGTTAATTTGTCTTTTGATTACACTTTTTACAAAAGTTGCAACGAATACTAAAAACCTCCTGAATGATCCTACTAACTTACACCTGTTTTTATTGGGTATAATTGAAGAGGATGTATATTTTATAAATTTGCTTTTGTTTTATTTGATCTGTGAATGTGATTGTTTTGTGTGATTGCTTTAAAATAATACAGATCGTACCATGGTTGTATAAAAGTGGATTTATACAACCATGGTACGGCCATTATTAACATATGGCAGCATAGTCTGGTGGCCTAGAACAAGGCTAGCAACTTGCAAAGCTGTACTCGGCAAATTGCAGAGAACATAGAACATCCAACGGCAGCGATGGAGGTACTCCTAGACCTTTCCCCGCTTCACATAGTTATTGAAACAGAGGCGAGGAAAGCGTTGCATAGGCTTAAGACTACAGGTCTATGGGACAACACCAAACCTCTGTTTAAACACACAAAGTGGGCAGGAGCATCTGTCCTAGACGGGTATATGGAAATGGGATGTGATAAAATAAGTCCCAAATTCATATTCGACAAAAAAATTCAGAATTAGCATTCCTACCAGGGAGGAATGGAAATGTAGACCACCAGTTCCTGAAAAGAATAGTCTAATTTGGTTCACGGACGGATCAAGATGGACTCAGGAACGGGTGCTGGTGTCTATAATAAAGATATACAACTATATCAAAGCATGGGCAAATTTGCAACTGTATTCCAGGCGGAGACATATGCAATTATCCTATGTGCAATGAAAGTGATAGAACAACGGACTAAGAATAAAATAATATACATTCTTAGTGACAGCCAAGCGGCTCTCAAGGCACTTGGCTCACCGCGCATCAACTCAGATCTAGTCCTAAACGCTGTACGTGCCCTGAACAGGCTTGGTAGACATAATACAGTGAGACTGATCTGGGTGCCCGGCTATGTGGGAGTGATGGGCAATGAGAAGGCAGATGAATTGGCAAGTAAGGGCTCAGAAAACACATACGTGGGTCCCGAGCCCTTTCTGGCACTTTCACAAAGTTTTATAAACACAGCCATTAAAAACCATGTCCTGAACAGACACAAGGCTGAATGGCATAAGATACCTGGACTAAAACACTCCAAATCCTTCCTAGGAGAGGAGGTAAAAGGATGGAGTAAGTACATCTATGTAAACGGTAGAACACAAGCTCGCCTCTTAATTGGGGCACTCACAGGGCATTTTGCTACTAACCACATGCTACACAAAATGCAACTCTCTGCAACACAAGTTTGTCGAGCATGTGGCGAATGTCAGGAATCTATGAAGCATCTCCTATGTCATTGTGATGCCCTGACTAGAACCAGAATGAGCCTTCTGGGAGTGGCATATCCAAAACCAGAAGACTACAGGCTCTTTCTGCCTAAAGATATAGTAAGGCTAATGGCAACTATATTCTGGACACAGGAAGAGTAAATGCAGGGGAGGCACAAAAGATCCCAATGGGTCGAAGTGCACTGTGACTAAGTCATGGCCCCATAATAAGATAAGATAAGATGGCCTTAATACTTTAGCCTATCAGCTGACAGCAACGTCAAGTGGGCAACAGTTCGGTTCGCGCCCATTCGCGGTTTCCGGAATCTATGATGTGAATGTTTCCTCTTGAGGTTTAATCTGTGTTGTGTGTTGTTGTTAATTCTAAATAACTAACTATTAACGGTGCTGATTGCTGTTTGTTCTGTGTTGCGAGCATTTATATAATGCATTCTGAGAGCAGCGAAACTGATGCACATGATAGCGGTGGAAAAAGAATACAGAGCTCAAGGTTAGGAACTCCGCCACGAAAAGCTATAGAAAGGCACTATGACCAAAAATATTCGAAATAATGGGAGAAAGACAAGGAATTTGCAGGTTGGCTTCAAGAAAGTACCAAGGGTGAAGGATATTTTTATTGCAAATCATGTAGGTGTGATCTTAAGTGTGCTGGTGGAAGATTTATTCTAAATAAACATGCAAATAGTTTAAAGCATGTAGCTTGTGTGAATTCCGTGGTTTTATGCTTTGTTTAGTTAAAAATATGTATAGGTTCCAAAAATAAACGAGGTGGTAGATCTACCAATTTGCCATTTCACACTCTACCAATTTCTACCAACATTTGGCACATAATCTACATATTCTCTAAAATTCGTGTTGGCAACACTGTATGGAACTGTCATAAATTGTAAATAAAACAGTGCTGCCGGTAAAACAGATGTTTTATGAGTGTAGAGCTTTATTTTAGGCTAAATGAGAACTGAAGATTAGGAAAAAACAATTGTAAATCACATGAATAAGTTTTAATAAAAGTTAACAATCTAGCCTGTTTTTAGAAATGTAATTGAAATGAAAAAGCTGTTATAATCCAAACTTAAGGTATTTCTAAGCTTTGAATAAATAAGTTGTATACCTATGTGTTTGTTCTTGTTCTCAGGACGGAAGAGGTGATGGAGGTGATGGGGCGAGTGGAGGCCCCAGTATTAGCTCCCCCTCGTCACATACATCGCAGACAGCTGCGGCTTTACCGGCAGCTGTTGCTGCCGGAGGCCGAGGAGGGCCCCCCCTCTCCGATGCTAGAGGAAGAGGTAGCCGCGATGCGGGAGCGGTGGCGCCGCGCCATTGAGGGGGTGGAAAGGCGGCGCGTCATTGAGGGGGTGGAAAGGCGGCGCGTCATTGAGGGGGTGGAAAGGCGGCGCGTCATTGAGGGGGTGGAAAGGCGTCTAGCCGTTATCGCGGAGCGTCGGCAGTGCTCCGAGGCTTAGGATTAGAGGGAGGTGGGGGTGGGGGGATTACCTTAGCAATACTTAGCATTACATAATTTAATTTGTAGCACAATGCCTACTTCATGGAACGCTATGACGCCCCTAGACTACTTTCTTTGGGGGACTATGAAGCAACGCGTCTACAGCACCCTAATCGACAGTGAGGCCGATTTGCAAGACCGTATATAAGCTGTGCGAATGCCATTAGTAATGACCCCGAGGTGATAAGGAGAGCGACACAACAAATTGTGCTGCGCGCGACTTTGTGTTTACAACAAAGAGGTGGACACTTTGAAAATCTTATGCAGTAGCAGACATTTTGTAACGGAATGATAATAATTTAAAGGACTTATTTTGATGTAAGATAATAAATGATTTTAATTGAACTGTGGTGTATTATTTATAAGCACAAATAAACACCTTCTTAAAAGAGTAATAATGGCGAGTCCGGAGGGCCTTAGTGTCATAGTTGATAGGAAACTTTGTGATTGAGTAATAAATGTGCTATTTTCACCAATAAAAAGTTACATAAAGCGGGCGTTTCATTGAGAAATTTTACAATTACTGTAAAAATTTAAAGGAAAAAATCAGTTTTTCGATCAAAACATACATTAATTAATAATTAAGAGCATCTTTTTTCCGGTTATTGTTATTTTATAAAAAAGCCCTATTAATTCCAATCAGTAATAACTTTCTTTCACCATAGTTGAACATTTAGTTTAAAAGTTATACCGATTTGTTTACAAGAAGGTCACCGCAGCAAGCAAAATCTTTAAAAAATGTATAAAAAATTAAATATATTTTTTTACTATTTTTTCCGTCGATAATATTAAGCATTGTATCCCTAATTTCAATATGTGCACTTTATGAAGACTCACACTGTATAAACGATTCAGGGTGGCAAGTTTCTAGCCACTTTGACTCAAAAAAGAGAAATATCACTATGCGGCTTTACAGTATTCGAGAAGACCATCCTAAATTGTTGGTGCATGAAGTTATCAATAACATCCCTTTCTTTGTATCAACCCCTATAACGCCGGCAAACATGGACATTTTTCTTTATGTAAACGCTAAGTTTACCCACATTGAATCCCATATGCGAAACGAGATGACCAATTTATATGAAACAATTGCAAAGGAGCAATGTAATACGAAGAAAGAAGTCCTAAAACCCATCTCACATTGTATTCTTCGGCGCGATCCTGCGTCGACGGCGTGGGCGGCAGAGGGTTGGGTAATGCGGGTTGCGGCTCCGCATCATCTCTATTTCCCCCACTAGCCGTGCTTCCCGTAAGCATTGGGAGTCCACTTAACGTATCGGTGTTTTGAATACAGTTACACACCAGAATGTATTGCACAGTTTGCACTACAAACTAGTGTACCATTTAACGTTGGGCGCCACCTATGAGGTTCGTGGGGTGGTTGTGCTGGTAGTCGGCCAACCACGCTCTTAGTCCGGTACGGCTAGGCGATTTTGAGGTGCTAAGTTACAAAAATTCTAGTTTCTGAATTTTTGCAAGGGGATACACTTCTACCTAAAAAGCTTATATTTAATTTTTGTGTCAAATCTTGCTATTGCATTTTCAGTAATTCAATATTTTGTGACTTAAATGTTAAAATATCAATAAAACTGCCAAAAATAATTTAATGTGTCAAATGATAATAATATTGAGTGTAAAATAGCCTAGGCTGTGTGCAAACTAAGTATGTGTCGTTTTTGTCCAGTGCAAATTGACAGGGGGCCCAATATATGTTTAAAGTGTCAAAAAATATTATAGTTTATAAAACAAATACAACCTAACTCAGGGCACCTAAATATGACCCAGACTTGATTTTGTGCCAAACTAAGCCATGGGTTATTAAGATATTTAATAATTTAGCTTTTCCAAGCCATAGCGGCTGTAAAAAAATATTAAAGTTATTAGAGTTTGCACATTTAATATCATAAAAGCATAAAATATCTGCTATAAAAATTTGTGTCACTTTAATCCATCATATACTTAAAAAATATATTTCATTTCCTACATAAATATTAGTTCGCTCGCGCGTTGTGTATTTACACACGTTTGCAAAGAGTAGCAAGTAGGAACAGTCAACCGAAGGTCACGTTAACACAAACGCCCGAATTAAGCTATTTCACCAACTTTAATATTTTTCTATAGCTATTACAGCGATGGGTAAGGTATTTGGGTAAAACCAGTATTCCCATGGAGTGAGATGGCACAAAAAGCTTATGTATATCAGTTATGACTTTGTTATCATCATGGAAGTTAAATTTTTAACTCTAATTTTCTTTTCAACGAAATAATGCATAAAGAGACAAATACCTAAATTGTGAACTTAGCATCCACCAAAAATGACACAAAATCATGATTTGGGTTGGTCGAATAGTATACTAACTGTATGCAAAAAATCAAACTTTAATATTTTTGGACCCTCAAAACCTAGCGGTACCGGACTATCTCAGGGAATAAAAGAAAGAGTCACACCGATCGTTTAAGAGAAACACGTTTACTGGGTAACAAAACGAGTAAGTAGGTACATATACACTTCACACACTGCTAGAGGTGTGAAGTGTGTATGTACCTACTTACTACAGTTACTACAGTTACTTACTACAGTTACTTACAGTGTGTGTGTTACTTCGTGAAGTGTTCGAAAAGTGATGTTCCTAAAATGTACAGTATGATGAAAATTAGGTAAAAATATGCATTTTTTGTTATACAACTAGATGACAAACAAGCTGACGGCCCACCTGGTGGTAAGCGGTTACCGCCGCCTATAGACACCTGCAATAACAAGGAAAAGCACTTGATATTGCAGGTGCGTTGTCATCCTGAGGCCTAAGATGAAATGCTGTCAATGCCCAGTAATTACACTGGCTACCTTTCCCTTCAATCCGAAACACAGCGAACTGTTTCACGGCAGAAATAAGAAAGGCGGTGGTACCTACCCAGGCGACCTTACATATGGGTCTACCACCTAGCAATCTAGACCGATGCCGAAATTATAACGCATCTAATATCAATAAAGACAGTATCTTATTAGCATCTGTGCGTATCCATTACTCTCCCAATACGTCACCTATTTACATAGCGGCTTAAGGGATGCTATTTCCTTTTCAGATTTTAGTAGTTATGTGGTATGTGGTAAATTATTTCCACCTTCAGTGGGGCAAGAAGGGGTAATTACCTTCATCATAACAGCTACACGAAAATGATTTTTAGAGACTACATTTTTTTGTGACATTTTAATCCCCATTTACAGATTTTCAAAACTAACTAACATTAGGCTTCAATAATTTAAAAAAATCAAAATTTATATGGTTTCAAGATATTGGTTTGCAAAAAAAACTCTGTAAAATCTTATACATGTCTTTAATTTCACAAATTATTTCTTTAACACCGGTTATGTTTTTATAAGAATTGTTTGGGCACAGGTTTTGTAATTTCTGATTTTTTTATAACTCCAACTTGGGTCGGTTCTATAAAAACTTTTGATCTGTAAAAGAATTTTTTTTGTGTTAAATGGCCCTTTTTGCTGACTGGATATTTTATTGAAAATATGTGAATGAGGACCAAAATCTGATCATCATTTTCAAGTAGCTGCTACAGTTATAGTACTTCCTTATTGCCGTGTGCACCCTGTACATCATTAAATGAATAGGTCCATTTAATTTTATCAATTCTATGCTTTTCTATTAATACTTTCTAAATTGTCTACCTAATTAAATCATACTTATTGTTAACATGACAATTTTTTTTATTATACAAGCAAAACCAGTTGTACTTATAAATTATATTCTATGGTCTAGCCCACTACATTGACGGGAAGCCAGTTAGCGAAACTTTCAGAAACACTGCTTAAATAGTGAGCGTTTTCTACGATTTGTTCGACAGTGCTAATGGAGCTGCAGTATTTTGTAAGAAGTCGAAAGGAAAGTTGACATACAGATGTTACTGAACAGTCAAAACATCATATGTTATGAAGACCAGCGATAAGCTGGAAAATGTTAAAGTTATAGACAAAAATGGTAAAGAAGTATCAGTTCCTACCATAAAGAATTGGATTACAACTTTAAGGAGTTTATTGAAGTTGTGGAAAATAAACGGTAAAGGTATAAAGATTATGGGACCTCGCCAACTTGATTCAGACCCTATCAGAATTTTGTTTGGACTGGTGAGGGCATATAATTATAGAAATGTTAATATATATAATTATATTATATACTGGGTGCTACAGAATCCCGAAATAAAATTTGGAATTATACGGTTGCGGGGGGTCAATCTCGCAGTATGTGCGCGGGCTGTGTGTGTGTGTGTGTGTGTGTGTGTGTGTGTGTTTGTGTTTGTGTGAGTGTGTGTTTGTGAGTGTGTGCGCGATACGCGATAGTAGGCTTTTTAAGGGATGTCATGAGCATGAGCTGAAACCCAGCTAAATTACACTCCTAACGTTAGGAAGAGCAGTTGCCACGGCTAGCCGTAGCCTATTTCCAGAATTTGATGACCTTGTTCCGGAGTCGATAAGAAGATAAGTCCTTATAGACTAATTTTAATATTTCTAATAATCCAGAATTGGCTAAGGTGAAAGTTCTATGAGATCATTCACTGCTAGTGCTATTGCAGTGTTCCTTCTTATAGAAACAAGAAATTTGATTTAAGATTTAAAATATGGATGACCATTTTTTTATTGACTGAAATTGTCTCTAAGAATTTCAACTTTTCCATCCAAACTTTTTATTTTATTTCTTACCAGTTTTGTCAGAAACAGTTTCAATATGTGAAGCGAATTAATTATTGCTTCTCATTTCAGATGACACAATCAAGATAGACAATTTTAATATCAGCATAATCTACCATCTTCCCCATTTTATGAAAGGCACAAGAAACATTTTTTTAGATAAAAATATAGCATATAATGGAAAAACGTCCAAATGGAGTGAAATCGTTGAAATGAAATGAAATGAAATATATTTATTTGCATAAGAGACACGGTTCGATAGATCATAAAAATATACAAAATAGACCAGCGTGTTCTGCCTAATCATAGGCAGTAAATATTGACAGTATTAAGTAATATTGCAGGAAACGTTGACAGTAAATATATTTATTTTTGTATTATTATTGTTTTTCATTGTTTGATTGTTTTCATTTACAGCTCACTATGCTGACGGAAAACCTGTAAGTGAAACATTATTAGATACCTATGAAACCGTGTCATTTTTTGATAACCTGTTTTATTCCTGCAATGGATCAGCGCTGAGTGCTAAAAATAAAGGAAAGCTGCTGCGACAAGCTGTCACAAGGAAATCGACGCATGCGGAATTCTGGAAAAATGCCATTGCTAAATTAGAAAAAAAATGAAATTTATTGAAAGTATGTAATGGCAAAGAATGCATTGTACCTTCACAGAAAAATGTTATAGTGACTAACTCAGAGTAATGAATCAGCAGTCCACAAATGGATTTCTCAGAGATAATTCAAACAATTTAAAAACAAGAGTAAATTAACCTATTCCTCAGAATACGCAGTGACGTATTTCTCAGACATAGTAAAAGAAGCAAACGAATATATTTGGAATCAGAACCCATTCCAGAAAACATTTCCAAACAAATAATATTAAATTTACCAAAATATTCGATTGACTTTTTAAAATGTGTGCAACATAAAAAAGCTCTTCTGGAACATTTTGTGTCTATTACAATTTTATATACGATAATATAATATATGCACTTTTGGGTTGGATTTAGAAATCAGTACCCTCGCTAGAAATAAACTGTGATGGTAGGGGGTTAAAGGAGCCCACCTGAATGATTCCGTAAAAGAATTTCTTGTTGGTGACGCTGATGGATTTTTATTTTCAATTTTGAAAATTGAATAATTTCCGTGATACGGAACGTTACACTGCGCCATTTTGTATGAGCGCGGCTGTCAGACGCGTCTAATTCTGTCACGTTACGTAAAACGGAATGTTTTGCCGCCATTTTGATTTCTTGCGCGTCCTGTAAACTCAACGTCATGTGTTCTTTTGTGTTCGTAGTGATTTTTCTGTTCCTTTTCGACGACTTTGGCTTTCCGCTGGATCCTGTTTCGATTGCTTTACTGACGACTTCGCCTTCCCCTTTGGATTTCGTGGATAGCTCTTTTGGCGACCTCGGCGCGCACTTTTGGATTATAGACTCGAGTACTAACCAACCGGTACCTGGGCCTTCAAGTATTGACGAGCCGATACCCGGTCCGTCTTACTTCGAAGATGATGGCGATTTTGTCGATCGACATTTAAATATGGACGAAATATTGAATTTTTGGAGCATAAAGTTTGGGAGATTGGGCGGCGCGATTTAGAGGTATTGCTTGTTATTGTGACTTCGGCAACGCTCTGGAAACAAATCTTAGGGATCATTTCGTCCTCGGCCTTGGCTCGGGCTCCGAGTGCGATAAGTTGTTCGAACAGAACCGCTAACCTTCGCGCGTGCTTTGAAGCTGGCAGAACAGGCAGCCTGTGCTAGAGAGGCCAAAGCTGTTGTTATAAAGGAAGAACCTATTTTTCGGGCTCAAATGGAGAGTAAATCCTCGGAAACAGGATATAGCGGTGGAGCAAACTACCGGTCAGGCGTGGCGGCAGGAGATCGACGTAGCTGCAGTCGGCGTTCTATTATTTGTGCTACCGTGGTACCTAAGAGAAAAGTATCGATCGCTAGTTAGTGCTTCAGTTCAGTACCTACCTACCTCGTCAACCAGCAGTAACCAGCATTGACTGCTCGTTATTCATAAAAAACAGTTACCCTGAAGATCAAGGCTGTTGATGTAATGTTCGTAAGTTTTAAATATTTTATTTTCAAGTTTGGTCTGATTTACATGGTCACAATATAATATATTGATTTTAAGTATGGTCGTTAACATTTCGTATGATTGTCTCTCATCATATAGAGAGAGAGAATGAGTTTACACTTTCTCTTTTAGAAGGTAGTCACTGTACTGATGTAATACTAACTTGTTTCAGGTCCGAGAACAAACAAATCAAACGCGCTTCAAAGAAAAGCTGTGACCAGGACCCTTTCCTCGATTCGGATGAAAAAGGCGCAAAGCATTTAAAATATCTAAGTAATTGTTGCTACAAATAGTGTTTAATACAACACTATTTCATGAAACCAAGAGAAATATTTTAATTAAAGATAATTGTCTATAAAATAATGTTTTTCTTATCTTCCTAGCTCCAAGAACAAGAGCAAGACCTTGAATGCCAAGCGCCCGGCAGTCAAAAAGTCCCCTCCAGAAACATCATCTTCCAACGCTGGAGAGTGGCTTTTTGACTCGGATTCGGACAATGAAATAGCAGCGTCGCACCCTAAACAGCAGCCGCAACCAGTAAGTTTTCTGTTGCGGCGAGTCCCAGGCGGAGTGCTGCGCCCAAGCGCGCAGCTCGACGACGAACTGTTGGCCGAGTTACGTCTCTATAATGCCGATGAGGTACGCGACCTCAGCGGCTTAGAAAGGTGCGAGAAGTCCGTATTGTGGCTTCGTCTACAAGGAGAGACGGAATCTCCTGAATTACGCGCACTGAAAAAGTTCGTTAAAATAGCGAAAGAAAAATTTAGCGAAGAAGGGTTTTTTTATGGCGATAAAAAGAAATCTTAACAAATGTTAATTTTATTAGTGTTTTATTTTTTCTTTCCCACAGTCTTTAATTGTCTATAAAATATGTTTTTTCTCATCTTCCTAGCTCCAAGAAGAAGGCCAAGACCTTGAGTGCCAATTCAGACTCCTCAGCAACCTCAACTGATGGCAACAGCAGCACCAGCATAGATTTGGAGACCCTCCAATATTTAAGAGAAGAAGGGTGCATTCAATTTAGAGGCGTGAGGAAGCGCTGCAGTGGCGCCACTGTGGCGCGCTAGCCACGCCACTACTATGTAGTTTTCATACAATTTCTAGAAGCGCAGTCGCAGCGCCACTTTCGTGACTCACGCACGTCATTTTTGTATAGGGAAGAGACACGCTTTAATCTTCTATAATATAAAAATGAATCGCTGAATGTGTTGCTAAGCGCAAATCTCGAGAGCAGCTGAACCGATTTCGCTAATTCTTTTTTTTATAATATTCCTTGCAGTACGAGAATGGTTCTTACGGAAAGAAAATTTAAAAAAATTGCCGGATAAAAACAACACTTTTCTATACTCCCATACAACGGATTCGTAATAATACTTAAAGTCAATTTAAACTTTAATCTGTCAAGCAGCGTTATACCACCGGGGGGCTATGACAATTGAAAAATCAATTGTGTCTGGTATCTCATGCTTGACGGGGCTTACCATAAAGTTTAAGTGTTAGTGGAGGGGTTCCGGGAAGGCAAAACAATTGAGTGACGTAAGTATTTGACAATATTTATACATAATTTTTATTTTTTGACACAATGTAATTGTTGACTTATTAACTGACTTTTTTATTTTTTATCTTACTAGCTGACCCGGTATCCCGAATAGAAGAATATGTATTTAAAAAAATTAAAGTATCGACTGATAGGCGGTACGAAGTTCGCCGGGTCAGCTAGTTATTATTGAAACTCAATATGAATGCAGATGAACTTGACATTGAAGTGTTTATTGAGGAAGTTAAAAATCACCCTGCAATATTAGTAGTTGTGAAAGTTATTCCAATCGCATTCATAAGAAAAAGGCGTGGGAATTTTTATACAACAAAACTGCGCTTTGTTTGGTAGCACTATACTTAATTGTATGTTCTTTGATGGTGTTTCTATTAAGTAGTGTGTATTATCAAGTAATAAGGTATATTTGGGCCTTCACATGAACTTTAATACTAGTATTAATAGTAATATTTAATTTCAGGATAACCATACTATTTCACCATCAGTTGATGAGTTTGAAAATAAATAATACAGATAAACAACAAAACTATTAAACTGTTATCACTGAAAAACATAAAAAAAAACAAACAGTAAATTTAGAAAGCTGCATAAACTAAATAAACTATCGAAACTAAAGAAGGTGTGTCCTCCTGAAGCTGCGAATGCCACCCGCGAATAGGTCCAAATCTTTAGTCTTGGCCGTGCTATTAAACTCTCTAACGATTTAAAGGCGCATTTTGACAGAGGTTGGATCTGCTAGATTCGTTCACGAGAATATTAAATCTCGACGGCCGCAGAAGTCTTAATGGCACTGAAAATGTAAGGTCCTGTAAAAGTTCAGGAGCATCCAGGATGCCATTCGCTAGCTTATACAGAAACATCAAATCATGCAAACGTCTTCGATCCGAGAGAAAACAAATTTTGAAATAATTTAACCTTTCTTCATAATTCAAAATCCTTTTGCCCTTGTTAAGAGAATATGTACTTGTACTTATGTATTTACTTGACAAAATGTCTGTAATATGTGGTAAAAGCAGAGCTAAAGGCATAAATAATGCTTATGCATTAGTTGATGTTATGTTTGACCGGGATTTTTTATTAGAATGTTCTTGGGCCGATGGTTCTCGCAACGAATCACAGAAAATTTGTTTTAAAAGATGGAGTATTACTCCATCTTTTAAAACAAATTTTCTGTACTCCAGGAGTACAGAAAATTTGTTCTGTACTCCAGGAGTAATATAATCAATTTATTTTTAAAACAATAAATCAAACTGATAGAAGCTTCACTTTGGTAGACACACATTTTTTTTTAAGTAATTTTACGTAGCTCTCGTCAAAGAACTAACAACACGTGTCCAAAAAAAAATGAAAGAAAATAATACTATTCTTCAAGAAAGCGGTTGATCCATTAGTTGGGGGTCAACCGCTTCTTAATATTGAACAGTCAAATAAAGAGTCTCAGATACCCACACAGGAAGCAGCACTGTTTTCAGATACACGACCCTTTCCCAATATAATTGTCAGTAATTTGGTAGCATAAAAAGTTCAAGACTTATTTTTTGGGCAAGCGTAGTAATTGTTTCTTGACAATAACCTGAGGGTTATTAGCACATCAATTATCTGGCTGAAATCGCGAACAAAAAATATGCTGTTCATTACAAATAATATTGATACAGGAGTATTTTTTATAGAACAGCAAATTTCTTTCCGCTATTTAAACCTGATCCTTAATGTGATATTAATTAGTAAACTTTAATGATGCTTTAATTTGTCCTGTCTCCAAAATATAGATACGACCCATACACGTTTTTAATATTTCTTGTGTTTCAAATTATCTATGTTCTTGTCGAGGTTAAATACAAAGTTGTGTTTGTACTCGTTAATTATAATAACGGATTTATAGGTGATTGTCAATGTTATTTCCAAACATATGTTTACTGTTTTTTTCGTTAAATGAATAATGTCGTCGTTATGAATAGAAGCTAATAATATTTTATTTAAAATTAGTTATATACTTCTCATCAATAAAATTGAAACACCTTGAAAGTTTATGTTTTGTAAGAATAATAAACTTTAATCTTTGGCTAATTATTTAATAAAATATTAATATTTACTGTCTTGATTAGTTATAGATATTATTTATCTTAAACTGGAAGCATGTAACCTAGAAAATAAAAATGTTTTTGTTTTAGGAGATTCGGGTTATGCCCTAGAACCCTGGCTTATGACACCAATAAGAAATGCTGAAGGTGGGGCAGAGGCAAGATACACCGAGTAGCATTATAAAACTAGAAATTTCATTAAGAGAACCGACGGTTATCTCAAGGGCCCATTTCGAGTTCTAGGCATTAACCTAAGCCGCCACTACTCTCCAAAAAGGCATCCGAGCTGATTTATACACGCTGTGCCCTATACAATATTATGAAGCATTTTTGGTAATTAAATCTGTTTAATTGAATAGTTAACTTAATGATAAGAATTTGAGCACCATGGTTTTATCAACAGAGCTGTAAAACTTAGTTCCAGCCACGTTTCGCAGGAAAAATAGTCAAAGAAACTAAACCAGACTAAACGCAGGGAAATAAGACTAGCAAAAGTTGGCGATCTGAAGTGTAAAAATAATGATTTTGAAGCACAGCCCGTTTTTCAAGAAATTGAGAATTAGAGGGGCCAAGCGATGTTTACACCCAGTAGCTTAAAACCCAAACCGATCTTTTACAAAACGGAAACGTGACCAATTCAAAGGTAACAGAGAACAGGGAAATGTTAACGAATACATGCGCTTTCGATTCTGCAGCACAAAAACCATTTGTCAAGCCTACAAAGATAGACAAAATTTCAATGACTGTAGATGAAAAGGTTAGTAAAGGAGAATGTGATGATTTATAAAGAATGGTCGAATACAAAACATAATAGTAACAAATTAGGTATTGCTGTTTCAAGTTTTTAAGACATCGACCACCGTAGTAAGAATTTATGTAATACAACCAAAATATTTAATGACATATGTAAAAACAACTTATTCGTCTCTGCCACCAAACAAAGACTTTGTTTTGGCGGTTTACGTCATAATTTGGTGCAGGATATTGGGCCCTATACGGTAATCCTTTCCTATATCCCTCTCTCCTCTTTTCATTCCGCTTACGCATTATAAATACGGGATATTTCCATCTCTTTCTCGCTCCGCGTCGGTCAACGGGCCCCCAGCGCGCCCTCGTAGTTGTCGTCCTCGAAGCTCCGCCGCCGTCGTGTCGTACGCGCCCCTCGCATGACTGATATGAGTCTCCGGAGCATATCCCGCATCGCATTATCTTAGAACGTACTTATTCTTGTGTTTGATAACAATCAATTAATCTACTAACTGTTTGGTGTGCCGCTTTATTAACTATTTGTGTTTGTGTGTGTGTGCCTAATTAACACGCTTGAAAGCTGAAGCTTAACCGCACAGCTACCTACCTGCTGGAGCTAGCCCTGGTCCTATCTCAGGTCTGACCTTGCTTCCTTGCCGGTAAGTGCCCTTCTTTATCTCTTGCACTTTTTGTGATTTAAATCGTCAGCCATTTCTATCGAACCGCTCAACAACCAAATACAGTCCACTAAAAATAAATATACTAACCACCAGCTGCCTACAGGTTGCATCAAGTAATTAAAGCCCAACTTGGTACAATTAAAATAGAATGTGGCCAAGTCATGATGAAGAAAGAAAAGTTTTAACTGTACATATTGACCCCATTGAACTTGAAAGTTATATTCAATATAGGTATCAAGCACCTACAAGAAGCCTGCGAATCATGCTTGTTAAGAGATATTGGTCCAGATTCTAGAATATGATGTCAAAGACATTGTTATTTTTGAGGTTCATGTCTTACTTATCATGTTGGATGACCTGCCTCTTAATATTGAAATTAATACTTAGAAGTACCAAATTTTATCTATGATCGAATAAGAACGCGTTACGGTATCCGAGCAAATTGGACATTACAGATGGCTCGCTGCTACAAGAAAAATAGTAATTCATTCGAATGTTACGATGATCTCTATAGTCAAGTACAACGACATCGCAAGCTTGCCCGATGTAGTATGTGCTGTAAACAGTTTTCAATTTAAACAAGTAGACTAACACATACAGGAGAAGGAGCACGTAGAATTGAACGTAGTGCGTCATATTATGATCTTTCAGTGAGATTAATTTAAAGCGCGGATAACGAACTAAAGTGTAAGTTGTAAACCTATTAATATATATATACTTACGTACCTTATTTGACAAATGTGTATTAAAAAGTTACAATGAATTAACCTAGAACTCGGTGTTCTTAACTTTTAATCAAAATGTTATTGTTTACATTCATAATTGCTAACCGAGGAAAGCGTTGAATTTATTTGATCTGAGTGACACAAGGTTTAAAAATAGATTTCGCCTTACTAAGAGGCTGTTAATTTTCAATGTGAGAAACTTCGTCGGGGAAAGTCTCTAAAACCGACCGAAAGAGTTAGCTTAGAACTCAGGGTGAGGTATCAAACCAGTGAACATTAGGTAAGAAACGAGAACGATATTAATTTAGTATTATTAAATGTACAAATGGTCAGTACTGTACCAATTTAAAAGTGAGAATTCGACAATAATTATGAGCTCAGATTTATTTTTATTTATTTTCAGATATGTGACAATGACTGCCGAATCTTAAACATTTACGCAAAGTTTGGTGGGGCTACTCACGAAGCTTTTATTTGGAAAAATAGATAAGCAAATAGTCATATGCAAGATTTACATCGAAATAATGAACAAGTTGTTAGGTAAATATAATAATTATCAATAAGCATCTATTTTAATAAGTATGTATATTAAAATGTTGCACATATTTGTATTCAGGCAATTGCGTCTTCCTTCTACGTGTTTTTGAAATATCCAAGTACATTTGTGAACTGTAGTGGTGTAGAGTAGTAATATTGTAATTTACGAATTTAATTTTTCATTATTGCTGTTATTACAAAATAGTCTTTTAAAGTTACAGGTGATTCTGGTTATCCTCAGAGACCTTGGTTAATGACCCCTATACATGATACTGCTGAGGGAAGCCCAGGGCCAAAATATACTAATGTGTATGGAAAAGCCAGAACAGCAATCGAAAATACTTTTGGGCGATTGAAAAATCGATGGCGATGTTTTTGTAAGGAGTCCAGACTGGACTACTCGCCAGAGAAGTGTGCAAAAATAATGACGGCTTGCAGTGTGTTGCACAACTTAACCAGACCAGAATTCCTGGTTTTTCCTGAACTAGAGGAACACCAAGAAACGCGACAAAGCATAATATCAAATTATATTTACCAAGAAAATGAGATTGGGGATGACTTGGCAAGAGGACGTGAAATCAGAAGCATGTCAGTAGAGAGGATAAATAGGATAGGATATTCATACAGTAGCAGCTTCTCTGTCTCCAATCTTTTGTGAGCTATATCACGCTTTCTAGCATCCTATCTGACTCTACAAATAATTTCGTCAAATTATCGGTGGTACCCACCCAGACGACCTTGCATACGGGTCTACCATGGGGCTTTGATATAATTATAATCTGTAACTTTCACTTTTCAGAATGTTGCTTGAGCCACTAGAGATTATCTCTAAATTGATACGCCCTAAAATAAAACTCCGTGACCGAAATCCAATCGAGGCAAGAAAGCAACTTCTGTTGACATTGTGGGTTATGGGGACTTCTCACTCATACAGGTATATTCTTAATTTTTGATTTTAACATTATTATAAATGTTTGAAAAATAACCGAATCGTAATCGTAGGTATTTGTAAAAATACTCGTTTCGGATGTTGAAATAGAATATTTCGACCTTGTAGGGTGGCCGTTAGCTCATAAACGCAAATACAGATAGACTAGAAGAATTTCACAGGATATCCCTGTCCTGGGTGGCTCAGTGGTCAGAGCAGTTGCCCGGATTGCGAAAGGTCGTGGGTTCGATTTCCGCCTCAGGACGTGAAATTTTTCTAGTTTTATATTATTTCATACAGGTATGTCTTACTGTGTGGTATGAACAAGTCAGTGTGATAGAAATTGTAAATTTTCCATTTGTTTATTTCTTTGCTGGCTTAAATGTGACATTCAGTAGTGGTTACTTACTTAAATTTTAATGTGGGCAAGGCCACGGCTATCCGTACTGTGAGAAGGGTGTCCCGTGCATTTGCCGTTTGGCCCCTCATTTCATAGTATGGACAACAGGACAAAGAGCTGAGCAAGTAGCTTATTAATTTGAACAAACTAGTGCATTTTCAGGGGTGAATGATGGGACCCACATTAAAATAAATGCACCCAGAAATGATCTACAATCATACATCAACAGAAAAAGGACCCATTCAATTCAAGTACAGTTTTGTCTTGTAGGCAACACTTACTTACTACATTCATATTATATATGTCCACATTATTTATTATAAGTATTTACAATTTATTCTATGTCATTATTTACATTTATTCATTTATCATTGTTATCTATATAATATATCAATAATGCCGTACCAGTTCGTCGTTAGTAAAGTCGCGCGCTTAAGAGGGACTATGGACACGCGCGACCCACTATTGTCTTCTTTAAACTACTTCACTATTGATATTTCAAATCATGTACATATAGTGTTAATTATACTTATGAAGATGTACGTCGAGAAACTAGTCACTGGAGAGAACCCTCCTTATCACCAGTAACAATTTCTGACTGGTTCAATTATTGCAGAGGAGCCGTAATTGTGTATCAATTAGAACATGAAGTAGAACAGGAAAAAATTGGTGACCCTGGAAAAGTTGTCCAAATCGATGAGTCCAAATTCGGAACGAGGAAATTTAATAGGGGAAGAAATGTAGAACGGCATTGGGTTTAGGGCCTCATAGACGACGGAAGTGATGACCTCCGTCTTGAAGTTTACCCTGACAACGAGCGCAGTGCAGATATTTTAGTGGCTTTAATACAAAACTTGTTCGGGAGGGCACCACAATGCATACAGATTTTTGGAAAGCCTCTGATTGCCTTCGCGAACATGACTATATTGTCAAAAAGTTAACCATAGTAACCCCGTCAACAAATTTGTAGCACCACTTGGGGTACATACTCAGCGAATTAAAAGCGATTGGCGTGTCATGTGTGTCAAAAGATTATTCAGTAAAGAAAATTACAGAGAAAATTTTACAGAGTGGCTTATAGAGACTATATGGAAAACAAATAATAAAATAAAACATTTAGATAGTTTTGAAGAACTTTTAAAATGTATAAAATATGTTTACAAATAAATATTAAACGATTTTTTTTTATTTTTTTTCAAAAACCTAATTTATATATCCATGCCCAAGTAGGTATCAATCTTGTATATATAATAATAACTAAATTAGTTCATTTCTAATTTAAAGTATCATATTTTTTATACATTTTGAGGTTAGGTTTAGAAAATGAAACTGTTGTTTATATAAATGTTTATTGCACTTTGAAATCACAAAAATATAATGCATATCATTTCTGTAAGCGCGCTAAGGTTAGCCGGCGTGGAGGACTGTGTGACGTCTTGTGTTGGACAACGTCATCAATGACATCATAACGCACATAAAGCGCTAATCCTCTGGAGGAAAATCATTGCAAGCAAACTGTTAAACTGACATTTGTTTTTTTTTGTGTTTTCGGTGAAGGCGCTTCTTGTCACACTTTCGGTCTCGGCGATCTTTTCTTCTCAGAAAGCAAAGTTTAATTGTTCCGTTTTATAATACTACTCCTTGTTTAATTGACAAAATGACTAACCTGTCCTGGAGGAGCAACGGGAGAGACAGTTTATTCTACAGTTGACTTTAGAGGAGTAGACTAGGGAAAAATGAGGCAAAAAATCCAATAAGACCACTTTTTGAAAAGTTTTTTGTTGAAATATGTGTTTAACGTCATTATCATTGTTTAACTAAGATACTAAAATAACCATCGCCATGTCACGAGTTTGCTTCTTTCAGACGAATCCTACCTAGCAGAATTAATTACACAATTCTCCTTAAATGAGGAGGCTGATATAATATAAATATAGAGAGAGAGAGCACATAAGAACAACAAAGTTCTGAGGTGCAAAACGTTACACTCCCATCAGACCAGAACAATGTATTTGGCCAAGGTACGATTTGTATATGACGTCTGGTAAGCTATTTCACACTATACTAGGAACCGGCCCCGGCTTCAATCAATCGTAGATACTAATGTGGACGAGTTATAGATATAAACTTTATTTTCAATCATTCTATCTATTATTGAAAACCACACCCCTTGCATAGCTTAAAGATCTAAGTGTACCGACAGACGAAGCGACTTTCCTCCAGAGCATTAGCGCTGTAAGTGCGTTATGATGACGTCACACGGCCCACCTCGCCGGCTAGCCTTAGCGCGCTTACAGTTTTCAATTTCGGGACTCGTTTGAGCGATTTAATGGCGCTAATAGTCACATTTAGCGGTTTTCCGACCACAGCCTTGGTGAGAGTGTTATGGCCGCCATACACGTTACAGTTTACTTGTGCAAGTCTGGACTTGCGCAAAAAAATCTGCAATAAATAATTGAACAATACCGAAAACTTTAACCAAACGCCAAACGTGATGTAGTTGTTAAAAAATTGAATGCGAATTACGTATAGGGATTGCAATCCCGCAAAACGGGATCACGCAACCCCAATTTATCATTCTGCTGGATGCCGCAAATAAAAAATTTGGCGCTAAAACTTTCGCGAAAATCGACAGTAGCACGAGCAGGACGTTGCAGTTGCAGAAGGTTAAAGAATCAACTCGATCTGGAGCAGATACCATTGATGTGTATGAACTTACATTACGGTACTACGAATTATTAAAATTTTGGATGACGACCAAGGGACGCCAAGATTCTCATGGTTTTTTAAAATGTTAAACGGAGTAACTCTTGGCCTTCATCTCACCTGATGGTAAGTGAAGATAAGGCCGACGATGGAAGCAGTTGTCCAGTTAAGTATTAAAATTAATTAAACCCTGACGCCTGCCCTAAGGAAAAAATCGTGCGGTACCGCGATCCAGGCCGTCTCGGTCACTAAATTTCAATATATAACGTGTGTTTTCATGTCATCGTCAGTCTTGAATAGTTGTTCAAAGCGAAAATGTGGCAAACCACCAGGAACATTGCACATCCAGCACAGTGCGATCGTTCTGTACGGTTGGCTACCTTTGAAGATTGGCCCATAGGTCTGCCGCAAAAGCCGTTGGACTTTGTCGACGCGGGCATGTTTTACACCGGTCGGGGCGACAGAGTAATGTGCTTTTGCTGCGGCGGAGGCTTGAAGAATTGGAGGCCCATGACGTTCCGTGGGAGCAGCACGCGTGGTGGTTTCCTTGGTGCCCGTTCGTTCAATCGAGGAAGGAGCCGTTGTTTGTTGAGAACATTAGAAAACGACTCGTAGTCACCGCTGCGTGCCTACGGTATTGCGCATGCCAAATACCGAACACAGGCAGCACCGAATTACACCCGGCGATGCTGCTAAGGAAGAGAAAAGTCATTGCACGGCGTGAGACTCGGGCGCAACACGACGCAGAGCAATGCGCAAATGGCTCCACAACCTCAGAATAATCTCCAAGTGCGGGCATATTAGGTACGTAAATATTATGAATAAATAATTAAATTGATTAATAAATTATAAGTACTTAAATTGTGAAGGGAGTATAAATATATTTTGAATAAGTGATGTGACCTTCTGTTCCACTCAATAAAATAAATTGTTATTTATTTTTACCCTTAGTCGTGAACAGGCAGTCAAAGTGAACACAAGTGCATCTATATAGTACTGCGATGATGGAGCCGCAAACCATTGCAATCCCGCGCTGAGCGATCGTTTCGCTCGGTTGGCTACTGTGATGTTACTCAATTAATGATAACACTTATTTCTTGGTAATGTTTATTATATAAGCTTTTAGCCCTTTAATCTAGAACAAAAACTTTAAAATAAATTAACACCAAGTCAATCTACGCTTCAGCTTGCACAACCACAGATAAGGCAGAGCCGTCCCTACCAACCATAGAGTGCTATTATTTCTTTATAACATGGACTACGGTCCATGACATCCCCCTTTTTTCCCATGAAGAAATTAACAAATAAAAAATTTTTAAACAAAAATTAAAACCGACTTCAAAAAACTGAAAAGGATAAAATAATTAAATTTAAGTAGGTATTCATCCCCTAGAAACATATTTTTGGAGTTGGTGCTTCACTTCCTATTGTTTTTGGAAACCACTTAGCACCAACTCCAAAAATATGTTTCTAGGGGATGAATACCTACTTAAATTTAATTATTTTATCCTTTTCAGTTTTTTGAAGTCGGTTTTAATTTTTGTTTAAAATTTTTTTTTCACAATTTTTAGTGGTTACTTTCTACGGTCGAAGCTAGATGGGTGATCGTAAACTTATATTGTTTCCTACTATCGTATCGTTTCACTAAAAAGTCATTTGAAAAGCAAAACTTCGCAATTTCGCATATGTAGACGACTTTATAATTTAAGTTTTTTTAAATTTAAAACCAAAGTACCCAACTGTTTTTGAAAAAATTTTTATGGGACCAAATGGCAGCTATTCCGCATCGAACAAAAAAAGAATCACGTAAATCGGATCAGTAATCTCGGCGTAATCGGTGTACATACATAGAAAAAAAAAAAAAAAAAAAAACATACCGGCCGAATTGAGAACCTCCTCGTTTTTGAAGTCGGTTAAAAAGTAGACAAACTTAAAAATAATACTCTCTTACAGGTAAACAATTTTAAAAGAACCACATAATAATCAAATATAAGTACCTCTATGTTAAACATAATCTTTAAGGTGCTGGGGTTTTATAACTGACCTTCCAGACCTTGTGCCAAAAAAGGGGGTAGAATGCAAAAACGGGGGGGAATAAGAACGAACCGAAGTATAAAAAGCCACGCGGAGCGAGCACTGGGAAACCGGCACGGTCAACTGGGTCACGTAAAGTAATAATAAGAAAAATAAAGAGGGGCAAGTGAGAATGGACGAAGTGACGGAGGAAACAGCGACTTACGCCGCGATCTACCTGAACGCCATCCCCGAAGATATCCTGGAGGACGAGGAAAAGATCGAAATGGCCCTAGCATAGCTCCGAGAGGAAGAACCCACCACGCCACCTTTAGACGACATACCATGGGACCTTTTATTCAACCAGGACGGGACAGACCAAAAAAAAAAAAAAAGAAATACAAAAAAAAATGAAACACCAAACACGAAAAGATAAGAAAGCGGCAAGGAAAAGGAGATAAGTAAGCGCAGCAGAACAACGGCCGCAACCGTAAATACTCTCTCTATTTACAATATTTTTTTTGTCCTCTCTCTCTCTTCCCAATGTAAATAATCAGTTAGACTTAGATAAAACCTTAATATAATTCCGGACCAGTTTTAATGTAAAGAACAGGGTAATAATATATAAACATATCGCATCTGCTAGATAAAACATCAAAGAAAGATAAATAGTTATAAAACTAATAAGAAACAGCGTAAACATTTAATAAGTAATAACATTATAACTATTACAAGTTAAAACGGCAGCGGATCGATATGAGTATATTAGTAACAAAGAAGGGACACATAGTCAATAAAGCCGACAGTAGGTCGAATAACCAAATAATATTATCCGATAACAAACGACGAGCGGCAGAAGCTGCAAGTTAGGGCTTCGAAGTCCCTCCCATTCCCGACGCAGCCCTTTGCGAGGTTGAACGATTCCCGGCGAAAGTCGAGAAGAGTCGACCCCGCAGAAGAGCGTGGCAGGATCGGAGTCCCGCGTTTGTTGGCTGATGGAGAGGGGGGTCTGCTCGTAGGCGTCGCTAAGCAGAGTATCACGGGCGGCCGTCTCCAGCCGCATCCCGCGTCGCCAGTGAACCCGTCGAACCGCGTATCCCGATTGTCGTCACACGGGGTGACGACACCAGCCCCAGTCTCCCCAGTCGTCGTCTGTCCTCTCATGTCTCCCGAGATAGGCCTCCTCCCCGGTGCTAAGTGCTAGTGAATTACGTAATAATCGGGCGTCGTCGCTCCGTCCCGATTGGTTGTTGTGCCCAGGCAACCCCAGTGCAACAACATTTAGAAAACATGTGAAAATGTCTTTACTACATTTGCAGAAGTCACAAAATTAATTAGGTACCTACTTACCGGCTAGTTTTCACGACGCGCTACACATTGCATGGGGTCGTTTCGGTTCCACAGTGGAGTTTCTATAACTGCTATGTCCTTGTTTGAGCTGTCTTATTTATAACACGTATTATATACACGTATATAATACTGACTGTTTTGGATCGATTTAAGATACAACAAAAATTGCTATTTGTTTTTGTGTGCATATTTTTATTTTTTGTTTGTTTTTGTTCGTATGTTGATTGATGTTTGCTCAGCACAGATTAGATTTAATTCATTTTTAGTTCATTTTTTTTTTGTGTTTGTTAATTCTCCCTATTAAGGGAAGGCAAAGGGAACTAATGCTTAAGCAGCCATGTCTTCAGTATTTCTACTTTTATTGTATTAAAATGCTGGCGTAACACATTTCAATGCTTCTTGTATGTGTGTGTATGTGTGTCTTCAATGCTACTGTACTGTTTTTGTTTCTTTTTTTTTTTGTTATTAAGGTCAAATATATTTATATAGTGCATTATTAACCGTAGGCCCTGCCAGAAGACCAGCGCCACAGTGACATTTGTCGCTGTGACATTATGCTGAGGCAGTGACCTAGTTGGCCCTTATTTATTTATTTATTTTGTTTGTACCCATAATTTATATAATGGCCAATAAATGCTTTCTTTCTTTCTTTCTTTCTTTCTTTCTTTCAGTGTTACGATACAGTGAATCTCATTGCCCTGCGTGGCAATCGTAGTGTATTGGCGCATGTGCGCCCATAATCCGGTACAGTACGTAGGATAAGATAGATTTAAGAGACAAACCCTGGTCTATGTTATTATACTTTATTGTTCATAACCCATTGTTTCTTTCACCTGACCCCGTAGAACCCTGATCGAGCGACATTGGCTTAATTTAATGTCACTAACGACCCTTAGCCGGGCCACACCGTCACATTTGGCGCCCAAACTTGGGACGGCTCTGCCTTATCTGTGGTTGTGCAAGCTGAAGCGTAGATTGACTTGGTGTTAATTTATTTTAAAGTTACTTTGTGTTCTAGATTAAAAGGCTAAAAGCTTATATAATAAACATTACCAAGAAATAAGTGTTATCATTAATTGAGTAACATCACATGGCGCTGCGGACAAACAACTAACAAAATGGATATGTTAAAACCTCCATCACCGTTAAAAATAGATGCTAAAGACCTTAGACAAGAATATAGGGAATGGTCTCAAAAATTTCAAATATATTTTACAGCCAGTGGAGCTGCTGAAAAGTTAACTAAAGAACAACAAAAGGCTCTATTATTGCACTGCGTCGGAGAAGATGCCCTAAAGGTATACGATTCTTTCGAGGATGGCGGTAAATTATCGTATCAAGAAACTTTACAAGCGCTCGAAAAATATTGTTCCCCACCTTCGAATGAAACGTACAATAGATACCTGTTTTTCACAAGGAAAATGTTAGAAAATGAAACATACGAGGAATATGTAGTAGACTTGAAAAAATTAGCTAATGACTGTAATTTCGAGAAACTACGAGACGGATTAATTCGCGACCAACTGATACTGGGAATGAAAGACACTAATTTAAAGGAAAGATTGTTAAGAATAACATATTTAAATTTAGAAAAATGCATACAACAATGTAGAGTGGCAGAAGCATCGCAATTGCAGATAAAAAAAATTAAAAATGAACAACAAATAATGACCATCAAAAAGAAAAATGTACAAAAAGCAGGAACTTACAGATCACAGTCGAGGGAAAGAAATACAAATGCAAATTATCGGAGTAAGTCAAAGGATAGATTTAATAACTATAAACGTCATGAAGAAACTCAAAAATGTGGAAGATGTGGCAACTCACACCTGTATGGAAAGTGTCCAGCATATGGAAGGAAATGTGTAGCATGCCAGAAATATAACCATTTTGCCAAAATGTGTAAGAAAGTGTCAATAGTAAACAAAGAAGAAGAGGAAGAAGGTGTTAATAGAGAAAACTTTACAATAGATTCAGTGGAAATATCAGTGGATATGTTGAGCCATCCAGAGAAAAAGAATGAGTGGTTAGTGGACATAGAGGTAAATGGGTTTATTCATACATTTAAAGTAGATACAGGTTCACAGGTAGATATAATTACTGAGTGTGTTAGAAATAAATTAAGGTTACCAGTAAGTAAAACTGAGGTAAAATTGAAAAATTTTGATAATTCATTCATAAAAGTACTTGGTGAAAGCAAATGTGAATTAAAATATAAAGACAACTGCTGGGAATGTACTTGCTATATAGTAAATTTTAAAACTATGTGTATTTTAAGTTACAAAACTGCATTGAAATTGGGTTTGTTAAATAATGTTAATATATGTACTAGAGAGTTAAATGTCAAAAGTATAGTTGATAAATACACTCTGTTATTTGAAGGATTAGGTGAAATTGACTACGTGTATGACATAAAGCTGTGCAACAAGATAGCGTACCTGTTATAGAAGCTCCGAGGAAAATACCATTCAAAATGGAAAAGAAAGTTAAGTCTGAACTAGATAGGTTAGAAAAGCTAGGAGTTATTAGGAAAGTAACAGAACCTACAGAGTGGGTAAGTTCAATGGTGGTGACTAAAAAACCAGATAATAGCATTAGAATGTGTATTGATCCTCAAAATTTAAATAAAGTTATAATTAGGAAAAGATTTAAAATGTCGACTTTTAATGAATTAGCGGCCAAAATGCCACAAGCTAAATATTTTTCAGTGCTTGATGCATCCAAAGGATTTTACATGATAAAATTGTCCAAGCAAAGTCAATTATTTACAACATTCAATGCAGGTCATTTCGGTAGGTATTGCTACAACAGATTACCTTTTGGTATCAACTCAGCACCAGAAGTTTTCATTAGATGTTTCTCAGATATATTTAAAGAGTGTGAAGGTGTTGAAGTATATTTCGATGAAGTAATAGTATGGGGCCAAACTTTAGAGCAACATAACATAAGATTGGGCAAAGTATTACAAACTGCTTATAGTGCTAATGTCAGATTCAACAAAAATAAATGTCAATTTGGAGTAAAGGAAGTGAAATACGTAGGTCATATTCTGAGCGGGGAAGGGATAAAATCTGACCCAGACAAAATTAAAGCCATTATCGAAATGAATGAGCCTAAGACTAAAAAGGAATTGCAAACTATATTAGGAATAGTAACTTATGTGTCTAAATTTATACCTAATGTGTCTGATCTAACTTATTCACTTAGACAATTATTAAGAAAAAATAAAGAATTTATATGGGGTGATAAACAAAGTAATGATTTTAGAAAATTAAATAATATACTTACTTCTGAGCCAGTGTTAAAATTTTACGAGGTAAATAAACCTATAACCTTGTCGGTTGATAGTAGCAGCACAGGTTTAGGTGCTGTATTACTACAAGATAATATGCCAGTAGCATATGCGTCAAAAGCCCTGACTGACACACAGAAGTTATGGGCACAAATAGAAAAAGAAATGTTGGCAATAGTTTTTGCATGTGAAAAGTTTCACCAACATATTTTTGGACATGAAGTTCTGGTTGAGACAGACCATAAGCCACTAGAATACATATTCAAAAAATCTATTAGCGAAACTCCTATGAGATTACAACGTTTAAGATTAAGAATTCAAGGTAATGACTTAAAAATAAAATTTAAACCCGGTAAAGAATTATTAGTGGCTATTGCTTTGTCTAGAGCTTATATTCAAGATAAAAGTTGCAAAGATCTTGATGAAAATATTGAATGTCATGTGTGTATGTGCATATTGTCTTAACATAAGTGAATAAATGTTAAAAATATTTCAACAAAAAACTGATGAGGGTGATGATCTTAGTTTGTTAAGACATTATATAACTGCATCCTGTCCGCAGCGCCATGTGATGTTACTCAATTAATGATAACACTTATTTCTTGGTAATGTTTATTATATAAGCTTTTAGCCCTTTAATCTAGAACACGAAGTAACTTTGAAATAAATTAACACCAAGTCAATCTACGCTTCAGCTTGCACAACCACAGATAAGGCAGAGCCGTCCCTACCAACCATAGAGTGCTATTATTTCTTTATAACATGGACTACGGTCCATGACAGCTACCTTTGCCGATTGGCCCGCAGATCGGGAACAAAAGCCGATGGCCTTTCTCGAGGCGGGAATGTTTTATGTCGGTTGGGGCGACAGGATAAAGTGCTATTGTTGCGGCGGAGGTTTGATGGATGGGATGCCCGAGGACGTGCTGTGGGAGCAGCATGCGTTGTGGTTTCCTCCCTCGGTGCGCTTACGTCCAATCTAAGTGAAGGCAAGGTGTATTACTTGTGAATTTAGCCAAGAAAATCAAACCACGTGTTCGCTGCTTGAGGAGCCTAGTCCAGAGATCTAGGAAGATTGCTCAACAAGTAAGTGTTTCCAGTTTCCACTGCTTACAACTTTGGGAATATCCATCTATACGGTTTGAATGCGAACGGTCAGATTTTCTATGCCCACCTTGACTTAGGTACGTTTATCTACTACCCTTATAACTGCTCCCGAGGAGTGTACATAAAAAGCGTATGGAGGGCGCGTACAATCGTATTACTATCGAGTTGACGATAGTTACGTAGCATTGTTGCATGCTGTCAACTTAGTACAGTGATCGTTATCGAATAGTAAAAAAATGCGACTACTATACGATTACGAGAATGTTTTGTGCTTGGGGTACTGATATTTAGTAATTATTGAGATCAAATTGACATTATTTTCGTGTAACCTTGTGTGCCGTGATTTAATAGACTTTTACTTATTTCTATCCTCTTTTATTAGCAACACGCAGTAAACCCTTATAAATGGAACATTATAGACAGTGCAGTTCACATATAGGTACATAATAAACCTAAAGATTACCTAAACCGGCTATAAGCGTACGAGTGTATGATTTTGCGACTTATTCTAATGATTTTTTTCTCAGTGTAAAATAATATTTTTTTAGGAAACTAGCTCCAAGAACAAGAGCAGGACCACAAGTTCCAAGCGCCCGGCAGTCAAAAAGTCACCCCATGAAACATCATCTTCCAGCGCTGGATAGTGGGTTTCTTGACTACGAATCGGACAACGAAATACCAACACCGCGCTCAAAACAGCAGCCTCCACCTGAAAGTTTTCTGTCGTCGTTCGGGCGTCGAGTCCCGACAAGAGTGTTGCGCAACAAAATGCGCAGCTCGACGGTGAACTGTTGGCGGAGTTACTACACCTTTACAATGCTGAAGAGGCACCCAACCTCAGCGATTAAGTGCGAAAATCTGTATTGTGGTTCCGTTTACAAGGAGAGGCGGAATCTCCTGAATTCCTCGCACTGAAAAAAATTGACGAAATAGCGATGACAAAATTTAGCGGAGAATAGATTTTTTATGGTGATAAAAAGAAATCTTTAGAACAGTCCAGTCCACTATGGTTCCAATAATACTTCAACATCGCGTTGGCTTGACGCATAACGGATTCGAGCTAGTGTTTCGTAAAATTCCATCGTTAACATTAGAAGTAAGACAGCCGAAGACGGAGCTTGCCATTTTCTTAATGAAGCTCCGGACGTGAGAAAGCAACAAAAGACTCTTGTGATTTTTAGAATAAGTCTCCCTCAACTTTTAGAATAAGTCGCGCTCAAACGGAAAATGAATACTGTCCGCAATTGTTTGCTGCAAGATTTCGAACCAAGGCACCTGGGTCTTGACCACATTTCGAGGAATGAAGTTGTGGCAACAAATCTGTCTGTGCCCAATGGTCTATATGGATCACCAGGCCCTTACAAGAAAGAAAAGCTAATGTAGGATAGATGGAACATATATTTACGTTCAGAAGTCTAGCAACTTCCTGTTCCAACAGAAAATAATCTAACACAAATACACGAACCTGTTAAAACCACACCATCTTATGCTGTGATGGCTACATAAAAGATTAACTGGTCCTCACGCAGCAACATCTGACGCCGTTATAATGCGAGAACTAATTAACGAGAACGCAGAAAACCTTATTTATTATTATTTTCATACGAGCGATGTTTTTATTTGTGATCGTGGCTTCAGAGACGTCATAGAAGACAAGGAGTCCTGTGGCTATGTCGCACATATGCCTATAAGCAAACGGCGTGGTGAAGACAAGCTAACGACGTTAGAGGCAAATAAAAATTTGGAAGTAAAAATTTGTCGTTGGGTCGTCGAAGTCGTCAACGGACGCTTTAGGCGTGTTTTTGGACTCTTTAGATGGCTGACAGCCTCCCCAGGCAAGATACTATTCAATATGCACTATCGCTAGCGTTAAGCGGAAAATGTAAGAGCTCTAAGATATGGACTCGATCAACTTGTGAGCGCATTTTCTATTTAGCGATAGCGAGTGTCAAAACCCATCTTGTCTAGGAGAACTGGTATTTAAAACTACATCATACCGTTTTCGAATAATTGAAAACTGAAAAAAAGATTCGAAAATAACACCCTTAACGTATAAAACTTAATGTTTTACTATGAAAGGAAGACATTAAAATGACAGGAAGAGAATGAGATTAAACCAGGAGTTTGATTAGGAGTATAAATGAAAACAACAGATAGATTTTTAAATTCTTTATATACTTATTACTACATTAAAACTAAAATATTAAAAACACTCTCACATGCACACACACTGATACATGCACACACACATACACACCTATACTTTAATTCTTTCAACTATTTATTCAAATTTTAAGAAAAGTTCATTTTCAAGTCTACTCCCTCTCGAGCCCGGAGCGCCGCTGACGTTCTGCGATGGCGGCGAGACGTCGCTCAGCCCACTTTACGACGCGGCGCCACCGCTGCCGAATAGGGGCTAACTCTGACTCTCGTATGGGAGGGGGGTCGGCCTCCGGCAGCAGTAGCAGCCGCAGCTGCATGCGGTGTACGCGAGCCACCTTCTTTTCTTCCGTCATGAGAACAAGAACAAATACATAGGTACACAACTTATTTATTCAAATTTCAAAAAAGCTGGTTTAATCCAAACCAAAGGCTGGTTTGTACACAGGACAGCACGTCAAGTGTAACAGTTGTACTACGAAAGCCGCCTCTATTACGAACGCAGTAAGGTCGGTCTCAAGGTCAAACTGTTACGCTTGATGTGCTGTCGACTGTACAATAAAAAAACAAGTGCCGAAATAATAACACGTGGGAAACTAATTACTTCCAATATTAAATTGGGCACAATGAAAATAAACATTTATTACAAAAACACAAACATTAACAAAAAATATCTATGTAAAATATGTATCTAAAAAAAAGTAAATAATTATAATTGTTGGTTTTTTAATTTGTTAAGATGAACATTAGAAACCCAAGGTTAGTTTGGATTAAACTAGCTTTTTGATTTCAATTTCGTAAACCTTTGTATAAACAGGTTAGACTGTTTTTTTTGTATTTACATATTACTAATTTCAAGCTTTAGTAAGCCTTCCTATAAATGGGCTAGAAATGTAATAACTCTATTAACTTATTGATATAATTTTGTAATAAACAGGGGGATATTGAATATTCTCTCAACAAAGACAAATAAACTACTACATTTGGAGTGACTCCCAAAGATAGATCCTTATGAATATACACATAACTCAATACAAACCCTTAAAGATGCATCTGTCAAGCCGCAGACGGGTGTTCTGCGGCATGACAGATGCATCTTTAAGACATAAAACAGTCAAAAACAATTGTGTCTGGAAACAGTGGCTTGACAGGATAAAATTTGGTCTAGATAGTAGGTGTGAGTGTAGGAATATTGCCTTTTATTATCATTATAACACTACTTAGTGCAGCTGCCGCACCAGTCTCTCACGAGCCGTTGCCATAAGAGTGCCGAGGGGAGTAAAGGGTCCCTAAACAAAGATCTGTATTATTTTAAAGCAATCACAACAAGTGTTTGACAATAACATTAAAAAAAATACAGAGACTTTTATGTCGACGATCTAATTACTGTGACTGACAATGAAAGTCGTCAGTTAAAGACAGAAGCAACATTAACAATTTTCTTTACAATTGTACTGAGCTGCGCAAACGGACGATTTGTAATCGGTGTCTGCATCCTGTGCGCGACACAAACCGCGCACACCGAGCGGGTGGATGGTGCAGGGGCGCGGGTGAGGGGAGCCGAAAACAATCTCGCCCTGTGGGTCGCAGTGGGCAGTCGTGCGTGACTTCATTTTAACAAACAAAATGGTGGAAGAACAAGTCGACGCCGATATTGAGGTTGTTAGTACAGAACGCTTTATTGAGGAACTAAGAATTCAAATAGCTATTTGGAATTTTAGTTCCTCGGACTACGGTAACCGCATAGAAAAAGTAAAACCATGGGAAAAGGTATGTTTCAACCTCATTCCCAATTTTTCAATTTGGATTCCAAGGGAAAGAATGAAAAAGGTAAGAAAAGCCACAGCAATTATAATAAAGTGATCGCTATTTAGCGTTATATATGCTATATTTATTATAGAGGTCCTGTAGCAGATCTGGAAAGGTTTAATAAGCTGTAACAATCTAGTAGAATATTACCTATGGTCCGAGCATATTTAAAGGGCCCCATTTTGACATTTAGCCCTCTTTTCCTGATCTGCTCGGCTTCAAATACATCTAGACAGGGGGGGCACTCTTAGAACAATGCTATTGGCAAAGAAAGTAGCGCCATCTATGAAGCTTAGCGGTCACCTTTTTGGATGAAGTTTTCAAAGTGTCTCGTAAGATGTCGCTGCTGCCGCTACTAGGTTAAAAACAAACAATATTATTGAATCGAAAACAAAATAATAGCAATAAATTTATATTTCCTTTAGTAAAAGGTTAATAATTACATTATTTTCATTTTATTTATGACTTTTAGCTGCAAGGAATAATATTTTTACCCTTGGCAACCCTTGTAGTACCCGTATTATAAGTGCGTCATTCACTCATGTAATGGCTGCCGAAATTTGCGGTTACGTTGTTTTTAGTCATCCAATTTCGTGTGTGTTCTAGTGGTTTTGATTTATTTCTGTGCTAACATACGTTGAATTGAAAGTACTTCACCGTCCAGATTTCCATATCGCTACATCGAAGCCATTTTTTTCTTCGAAAGTTGTGTCAAATCAACCGACTCTACAACTTGGTGTATTTACTTGCGTTAGGAGACGCTATGTTGTGATATAGACGCTTTGTGTATTTTGGACTCTGATTGTGTTGTGGACTGTGGATTACAAAATTGCTACAATGCCCTTCTTTTGTATTTTTGGATGTAAAAATCAAGAGCAGTGATAGATTATTACTACGTTGGAGACAATAAAATGAAAATTGCGGTCCAAAAATATTGTATGCAACATAAAAATTATAAAAATAAGTCACATGTGCTGTTTTATTTATTTATTTTGAAATTAATATAATTCATTAATTTAATGAAGCGTATTTCCCAGATACGAGTTATTTTATTTCATTGAGATAATGTTTGTTTGAATGTTGAAAAGCTATCCTTACATTAAATTAAAGTCTCAATAAAATAAAATAACTCATATCTGGGAAATACGCGCCATTTAGATTTCAAATCTTTAGATACAAACCTACCTATAGCTACGTATATATAGTTCCCGCACTGTTTTCCAGAGGCACTGATGGCGTTTCAAATTTATGTTACAAAAAATTGCCGCGAGTGGGCGCTCTTTTCCCATAAACTTACATTACTCTTTGCATCTAGATTAAAAGGTAAATATTATTATTGAAAAATATCAGAAATACTAAACACACTGGCATCTCCGACTTCTGGTTGTTTTATTTGAACACGACACTACAGGTCCCGGGTTCGAATCCCGGTAGGGGCAAATAATTGTATGATGAATACGAGCATTTCGCCTCTTTGCAATGACAACGTGACATCTCATAAAAAAACGTTTTATTTTTAATTATTTGAAATTTAAAACCGCGGTGTGGATTTTTATTTTTCACAAAAACGCGGTATTTTTTACGTGAGTGATTGAGAAATAACGAGTGAAAGAGACAGCACTACTGTGTCAAAATGGCGTTATCACGTTGTCTAATTCGGTATTTTGCTTGACATGGACAACGCGACGAGACAGTTGGCCACCGCACGCGCCGCGAGTGAAGTGCTCCCGTCTTTCAGAAAAAACGAGACATCACGAGTATAGCACGATTTTATTACAAAGGTAATTCGATTTTTATCATATAGTGTGATAAAGTACTTAATTTTATATTATCGTAAAACCTGTGTGTGTCTAGACTGAAATAAATAAGTTTGTCACATTATTGATGAAAAGGTTACTATTTTTCTTTGTGATATCATATAATACAACGATGTTGTTGATGAATGGTTTAACAATGTTTAAAAATTCTACGGGTTACTTTCTTATAATTCTCTTTTTATGAAATCATTTTCTTTTTAACGTTAAATATGCCAAAATGTTACATTATACGTGCTAAAATAAAATCAGTATTACGAACTTGTTTTGTTTACATATCGCGATCTACGAAGCTAGTTCAATTAGCTACAAAAGTTGAAAATAATTTAAGTGTACCAGAAAGTCATTCTAGCTCTAGAATAGAGATTCTTAAACAGGATGAGAACGAAAATACTGATAGCAATACATTGAAGATATTAGCAGAAGGTTGGTAAAATTTTCATGCCCTCCTTTTTAATGTTAGTTACGTATAATTTAATTGTTACAATTATTTTCTTTGTAGACAAGAATAACTCAATAAATTCCATTGAACATAATATTTTTAATTGTGTACCAGAACCTGTTTCTGGTTTGTTTACATATCGCGATCTACGAAGCCAGTTCAATTAGCTACCAAAGTTGAAAATAATTTAAGTGTACCAGAAAGTCATTCCAGCTCTAGAATAGAGATTCTTAAACAGGATGAGAACGAAAGACTAATAGCAATATATTACGACATTAGCAGAAGGTTGGTTTAGATGAAACTTTCACGAACTGCTTTTTTGATAGTTGTGTATATGGTGACGCGTCATAGTCATAATGTTTTGAGAATAATCATAATTTAATTTATAATACCTATGAGAGTGTTTAACACATCATTAATTGATTTCGAATTGTAATTGGGTAATTTGCTAGCTGGCGCCACCTGAGTGCCCTCTATGCAGAGTTTTGATTAATATGTCAAGAGATGGCGCCACTTGTCAAAACACTTCAAGAATGTACTTCGCGCGCAATTCGAATGTCGGTCTGGCTACCTCTGCAATCCGCCGTGATTGTGCATTGACCGCTATAATATTTTTATGCCTCCGCACCGCGCCGCTGTATTAACGGTTTTAATTACTACTTTATCAAAATAATTTCACCGCATCAAGATTTGACAACTGAACTATTCTATTGTGCTACTATTGTACCCAAGTGTATCCAGAGAAATAGGGTCGACCCTTCGTCGAGGATTCGAGGTGATCTGCCGCGTACAATTGTGGTGGTGAGGAATCACTTAGAGGAGACGAGGCGCTTCTGGTGAGTGAGCTGGTGGCATTGACCCCTTTTTTACTGTTTGAATAGATTCTTGTGTGTAAAACCTCTCTCATAGGGAAAAAACACCGTTCAGTACAAATTGTAGTTCGGTTGCCGAATTATCCTAGATGGTGGCTATTTACACGCCTCACCAGTATAATTCAATTATTTCTATTATCTTCTTTGTAGACAAGGATAACGCAATAGGTTCCATTCAACCTCATTTTAATTTGACAAGTAGCAGCAGTTCCTCGAGTTCAAGCAGTTCTTCCAGTAGTGGTCCGTCTATACAGAGTGGTGCCGTCAATGCGACAATAAATTTAAACATGGCCTATATTAGTCCATAGAAATGTTTTGCCACTTTCAAAAATATCGTATTCATTTGATAATTTCATGACATTTGTATGGAATAGTGTACGCGTACGACGTTGCAGATCCAGTGATGCGGAATGCTGACCAAACGCCGTTCCTCATCACATCGGAGATGGGAGACCGTTCAGATGTGAATAAACCATAAAAAGTAAAAAAAAAATCTTTACAAAACAGTTAGATACAAAAACTTTTTAATTCTTACAATTCACTCTTACTAATATGTGGGTACTTCACAGATTACTTAATATTGTCTCAAAATTTATTTAAATCGCGATTTCTCTTTTCAGATGGACTAAAGTCATCGTGGTTCAGTATTAGAATGTAAAGTTATTTGAAAAAAAAAAATGATTTACACAAATTTTGTGGCGTTACGTGAAGAATTGGGTATAGTTCACCGACTGGAACAACGCGTAAGATCGGAGTTCGCATCGATAACACCGACGATGGAGCGAAATACGACCCAAATCGTGTACCGTCGGGCATCGTTGGTTATGTTGGTGTGAAAGTTGTGTTTAAAGTGTATCCGTTGTGGGGGCCACAGGTGTTCGCAGTTCAAGCGCCTGATAGATATCAAGTTTTCTTCATGAAGGAATAATTGGATGTTCTGATGTATATTGTTGAACCTTAAAATTATCAATAGCGGCGAATTTCGCAGTAAAACTGTTGAGTTTGATGTGTTGTCGTCTGTACTGTCTAATTACCCTGAGGATTATTGTTATCGCTTGTTTAATACTGAAAACGAATTAGGAAAAAATACTATTTTATCTTTGATTTCTCTGTTGACTCATCTCGGTACATACTAGCTACCAGCCCCCTTATTCTCAACTGTCGGATCACAGATTCGATTCGAAAAGACACATGCCGTCTCGCTTTGACGCATAGCGATAAAAAGTGACAGGTATGGAGTTTCCGAAATTCGAGTATTTTCCGACAGTTTAGAATAAGGGGGGTGGAATGCAGAAAAATGAGGTGACATTTATTAAAGTTGGTAGGAGTTTCGTAGTCCTGGAAACACCCTTTTTGCTTTAGGCGTCTGAAACATGTTTGCATGCTGTTTCAGAAGCCAACTAATCCGATGTCACTGTTTCCAGAAAACAATTTTTCAGGCCTTTTCAGGACCCCTTAAGGCCATTTTACGCCGTCATGTAAAATTCCATAAGAGTGATTGAGATAACGCTAATGCTAGTTTTAATTCCGCACAACACGATGAGGTGGCGAAGAAAATCAGGGAGTAGAGAGTGCCAGAGTAAAGAAGTTGTTTGCGTTAAAGTTTTGGCTAGAAGTAATTTTTGCTATGCTACGGCCACACTATCGTGATAACGCGAAGATTTGCGTTTCCGCGATATGTCTGGCTAAACGATTCGTCCTGTTGCGAATCATCGTGAATAAGAAAGCACTTCGCGCGGCTGTCGGTAAATTGCCGCACATGAAAGGGTTTTATCGCGACAAAGTTCGTGCGGTTGGCTGCATTTTGCGCGCTTGGTTGACTGCGAGGCGCCGAACGATTTGAACGTGTTGCATAATCTGATTCGTGAAAATCAGGAAGAAGAAAATGCAGAAGTTGTTTGAGTCAAAATTTTGTCATAGACCAATCAATTATTATAAAAAGCGCGCCTACTAAATTTAGGAAAAAAAAGAATAAAGGATGACGACTAATTAAGATTGAAATATTAGACCTAGAGTCAAAAAATAGTGATACATTATTAAGTGCGCAATATGTGATTACCGAGCATATTGATGTCTGCCGGCCGTGACAACTTATCACTCGTAGTTATCTTAACCAGATTAGAACTGTTCAGTCCAACTTCATACAGTAGATAACACACGGTGTGTTTAGTATATAAGTCTATAGAATTAAGAAATAAATCACTACCGCACATAAACTAGAGGTGATTATTTGAAATTTGGTTAACTTGGTGTTAGCATCAATTTTCACAATATTATAATTTTTTTATCCAATATTTGAAACTACTAAGCGATGTTATAAAGTCCATTTAATTCGGTCACTCATTTTGATATATATCATAATATTCTTTATTTCCAAAAAATTGACATTTCTTACTCGAAATATCAGGCCCTAGCCATGTAAGATCTCCCGAATTTAGGATTCATTTCACTGTAATTATAATTCTATAAGAATAATTTGATCAAACTCTATTTAAATTCGTTTACTATTACAATACTAACATTGTGATTACGATTTAATTTATAATAACAATATGTTTCATCACATTATTTTAAGTCAAAAAGTGTAAGCGATAAAAAATATCAGGCCCTAGTCATTCACGAAATTCAAAAATACGCGGCATCCAAGCATATACCTTTTTCATAACCCACTCAATACGATTGCATCGGTGGCAACTTAGTTGCAAACAAGACCCAAGCCGCGGCAGCCCTTTTGTTATTAGTGCGGTCGCCGACTTTGCTGCGCAAACACGTACTGTGCCAGTCAAACTCTCAGGCCCTAGGTAAGTCGTTTTAAAGAAAGTTAATTACTAATTGATCTCATTACTTATTGTAAATATGAGTTTGGTCTGCCTTGTTTTTTTGACCGCCTATTGGTTTTGATGTTGATTTTAAATAATAGGTTTCATTTGATTTTGTTTCATTTTGTCAGGCCCTAGTCGTAATAGTGACTAGGGCCTGACGCCAGATCAAGGGACTGATGCTCATACTGTGTGATGCATGGTTTATAACATACCATTGTATTTGTTGTAGAATATGGTGCCTAGAAAGAAAAAACATTGTCTAAAGAGGAAATTGCAAAAAACAGGCTGAAGAGGCAAAGATGCAGTTTTTTTTTTATATACAAAGCAAGGCAAATGACTCAACACCACCTGATGTGAAGCAGTAAGAAGACTCCATATGCGAAGACAGCTAGTGCAGTTTAGACACTGCTCTAGCCGCCTCCACCGCCGGCCCGAAAGGTGCTTTTTTACGCCTCTTTTGAAGGAACCCATGTTATAGGAAGGAGGGAACACATGTGCTGGCAAAGAATTTCAAGTTCTGGAAGTACGACAAAGAAACGAGTACTAAATTGCTTTGTTCGTGATGTTGAGGTGGAGACGGTAAATTGATGACTCCGAAGACCAGCACGCGTGGTCCTGAGTAGTAAGGGAGAAGGTGGGATAAAGTCAAACAGCTCTATAGAGCACTGTCCGTGATATAGCCGATAGAAGGCGCTAAGCGACGCAATGTCTCGACGCAATTGCAGAGGCTCGAGCTTGTTGGTGACCTCTACATCGCCAACGATACAGACAGCTCGACGCTGCAATCTGTCCAGGGCATCGAGGAGGTACTTGGCGGAGCCATCCCACAAGTGCGAGCAATATTCCACGCAAGACCGGACCTGAGTTTTGTAAAGCAGGCATAATTGTCCAGGTGTGAAAAATCGACGCACCTTGTTCAAGACACCGAGCTTCCATGAGGCTGTTTTGATCACGGTTTCGATGTAGAGTTCCTGGAATTCAGATCGCAACATATGTCCATGCCGAGCAAGTGTAAGGAGCCCTGTGCCGAAAGACTGGTGCCCTGAAGAAAAGGAAGAGGAAGAAACGGCGACATTTTGGCTGTGAACGCGTATACCTGTCTTCTTAATATTGAACTCAACAAGATTGTTAGATCCCCATTCCGATATTCAACACCCTGTTGAGCTCAATGGTAAGATTCTCTCTCTCTCTCTCTCTCGGTATCAGCGCGCCCAGGACCATAATTTCCCCCATGCACTGTACTATCATCCGCATAGAAATGAATGTTTTCTAATGGAAGCATATCATTGATATTAATAAGAAAGAGTGTGGGGGATAGAACAGAGCCTTGTGGTACACCAGCATTCATTGACATGAACCGCGAAGCGCATCTATCTGCAAGGACACGGATTCTTCGCTCATGCAGGAAGCCTGCAATCCAATTACAGAGCTGAGCGGGCAGACCGTATGCCGTATGAGCTTGGAGAGAAGATCCCTGTGCCAGACCCGATCAAACGCTTTGGCAATGTCAAGGCTAACTGTCACTGACTCACCACGTTTGTCAATAGCTTCACCCCAGACATGCATTAAATACGCTAGAAGCAAAGAACTGAGGTGACAGCTATTGGGCGGTAGTTAGCTGGGTCTGAACGGTCTCCCTTTTTGGAACTTTAAAAGGCTGATTATTTAAAATAATTGTTAATCACTTAAAAGACTATTAGTTTGTAAGTATTGAACTAAAAGTACAATTTGATTGTTAAAAAATATTGCTACTCTATTTTCATGTGCATAATTAATAAAATAATTTCTATTATTTGGTTCATAGAATTTCTGAACTTAAGATATAATTTGTTGTTTAAGTTGATTTTGCAATAAAAATACGATTTACCATATTAACCGTGTTTGGCGTCAGTCCCTATTACGTCTCGTCAGTCCCTAGAACACTGATTTTAAAAAATTATAAATATCTCTAAAAATATCAAGTAAAGAGACTGGCCCTTTAAGATGCAGCAAAGTAGATGTTATACCCACAGCATAGAATATAAAATATTTCTGATTTTTAACTAAAAACACCACCTTCAAAATTACGTCAGAAGTTAACCAAATTTCAGAATACAACCCAATTATATCTCCCAGTCCCTCGGCATAGTAAGGTTGTAGTCTAAAAATAAATTATTTTATTCCAGAATACGCAAGAGCAGTTGCAGATTGCATTGAATAACGAAAAGATTAGCGAAGAATGTGTTGAAGAAGCTCCTTGTTTTTACCAAGATGCGCAACATATGTGGAGCGTTTCTCGGAAGAGCATGTTGAGGATGCGCATATATATTCCGCACCATACGATAAGGTGGTGACGAAAATCAGGGAGAAGAAAATGCAGAAGAAAGGAAATTGTTTGCGTCAAAATTTTGACCCAAACCAATTATTTGTCATAAAAAGCGCGCCGACTAAAGGACGGCGACTAATTACGATCAAAATATTAGACTTTAGAGTCAAAAAATAGTGATCCATTATTAAGTACGCAATATGTGGTCACCGAACATGTTGATGCAATAATGGATCAGACAGATAGTGTCATAAAAAAAATCTAAAAAAAATGTGGATATAGGTGTATCATATCTATTCAAGACATGCTGGAGCGTTTCTCGGAAGAGGATGTTGGGGATACGGATTTTAATTCCGCACTATACGATAAGGTGGTGAAAAATATCAAGGAGAAGAAAATGCAGAATAAAAGAAATTGTTTGAAAAAAAAGCCCGCTGACTAAAGGTCGGCGACTAAATAATATCGAAATATTAGACCTGGAGTCAAAAAATAGTCATTCATTATTAAGTACGCAATATGTGGTCACCGAGCATATTGATCCAATAATGGATCAGGCTATAAACATGGACGTGTTATAAACAACATTTCTAAAAAAAATTGTGGATATAGCTTTAGTTTCTAAGGAACTATAGGTGTATCATATTTTTTTTTGTAAATTAATTTTCTCTAGTGAATTTTATAGCGTATCTAATAACCTTTAGTTACGCTTATACTTTTATTATATTTTTATTTTTATAAAGAAATCAATAATGATTTATATCGGACCGGTATATTTTAGATATCCTTATGCACGATAACGCTCGTTGTCACACTGCCCGTGTAACAACGGAATACCTCGAAGAAGTCGGTATTGCCACATTGGACTGGCCAGCGCTCAGCCCTGACTTGAATTCCATTGAGCACGTGTGGGATGAACTCAAGAAGGTTCGTTCCAGAACTCCTGCTCCTTCATGTCTGAATGAGCTGAAATCAGCGTTGATTGAGGAGTGGGAAGGTATTCCACAAGAATCAATTCAGAAGCTGATCAGGTCTATGAAGAATCGTCTTGGAGCAGTTATTAGGGCGAGGGGAGGGAACACAAAATATTGACACTTATTTTAAAGATAAATAAAATTTTTATTTCATAATTTTTGTTGTTTTATTCATTCATTATTTTTCCCTATTTCCTTGTTTTCCTACCTCCTTCACTTAATCCGGGATAACTCCACAATTACTGGCTCGATATGAATTAATTTGATATTAATTTAAAGTGGACAGTTGCACCTTTAACATGATGTCATTTTTATGATTATTAAAAATTTATTTAGTAAGCAAGATCATACGGAACCAATTTCAAGTAACTGATTCCAAACTTTTGCTCGCGAGTGTACATTGAGATTTAATATCACCATATCTGCAGCACTGAAAACAATGTATTCTAGGGAAAATGTAAAAATCGTAAGTTGAATTGTAGCACATGAACACCCTTTTTGGCAGAACTAGCCCATCAAATGTCAATACCACTCAGTCCATGTCTATCAGACATTCGAAAACAAACAGTTTTTATCAAAAATCACCGGAACAGTGTAAGTTTTAGGTATGTTTTAAACGTCTGTTGTTCATCATCACCAGCCTATATACGTCCCACTGCTGGGCACAGGCCTTCCTACATGGCAGAAACACATGAGGAGTTTGGGCCATAACACCACCACGCTGGCCCAATGCGGGTTGGTGGGTTAAAGCGGTTGCAGTAACAACCGGGACCAACGGCTTAACGTGCCTTCCGAAGCACGGAGGAGCTCAAGATTATAAATTTGATTAACCCATCCAGGGACCGACCATGGCGAAAGTTGCTTTGTTTTCGTTATCGAAACCAGAGCGCTCAAACCAATACGCCACCGAGCTCCTCTCCGTCTGTTGTTGATTGCGTATATTTAACTAATAGTTTTCCCGAGAGCTTGATTGGTAGAGACGGGCCGATTCCTTGGCCCGCTCGATCACCAGATTTAACTCCCCTTGATTTCTACGTGTGGGCACGAGCCAAAGACCTAGTTTATACAAATCTGGAGATCCAAACAAGAGAGGAGTTCATTGAAAGAATTCAATCGGTTTTTCGCACGATGAAGGAAGAAATGCAAATGAAAACGAGCACCACAGAAGTAAGAAGGCGTGCAAGTGCGTGTATTAGAAATCGTGGGCGACATTTTGAACACGAAAAATAAATAGTTTTAACAAACATGTTGTTTTATTGGGTGATTGAAAAATTAAAATTTTACTCCTTTTACTTACGAGATCGGCCTTCTAGGAGTCCCACCGTTATGGATTTTTACTAAATTAAATAATGTATTTTGTTCCAGAATAAGCAAGAGCAGTCACAGATTGCATGGATTACTGAAGAATGTGTTGAAGAGGCTCCTTGTTTTTAAAAGAATGCGCAAGATATGCTAAAGCGTTTCTCGGAAGAGGATGTTGAAGATATGAGTTTTAATTCCACACTTTACGATAAGGTGGTGAAGAAAATCAGGGAGAAGAAAATGCAGAAGAAAGAACGGTCTGGTACCCACCAGACCGTAGTAACGTGTATCAGTCACCTGTACTCCAACCGGTCTTTTATTGATAACTTTGGTAATACGTAAAAATCTTTTTATTCTTATAAATAATGGTTTCGTTAGATTATGTTTACAATAAAGTGATCCGAGACTCTGCCTACGTTTGTAAAAACACGACTAAGTTAAAACATCACTCGCGCTAATCTTTTCATGAAGTTTAATATGTGAAAATAGAACGAACGATGTCGATAATTTCTTTAATAGACCCGATTTTGAGCAAATGTTAAATAATAATTTGATTTGGCCTTAATATACGGAACATTTTATTTTACGAACAGATTGTATAAATTATTATCTTGTAATTATTTTTATCAAATTAACCTCGACATTATGATCATTGAATTGAACTTTGTCCACAATGTACTAATTTTACTTCAACAGCCATGGTCTTGGTGCAGTAACTGTACCTGTGCACTGTATGGATTACTACCCAGAAGATGAGTGTCATCCTTAACCAGTGCGTTAAGGGGTTTAGCCTGAAAATAGTTTCATTTTATTTTAATACTCAGTAGTGTATATACATGGGGTCTAAGACACGATTCTCAGTCAGACGTAAATGTTTAACTAACAATTAAACGATAGTAGGATATTCCGATCTCCTATAAACAAAGTGTTCACGCCACGGTGCGACCGCAGGAGACGCGGGGGGTGCGGCGAAGTGAAGCTGCGCGGCCGGCTGCTCGCCAACGTGTTCGTTTGACACAACGCCACAGATTCCAAACTGCGAACACGACACCTTTTGCGCGGCTATGCGAGCAATACACAATACGCATAATATTTAATTGTACCTCTCTTTTTATTATAGTCTAATCAACATAGTGGTGTTTTATTAAGAACACAAAGGCTCATCTATATGTGCGTCCTGACCCTACAGGCCGCAGACGTGGTATCTCAGGTCCCAACTTGGGATATGCCAAAAAGCACTTCAGCGCAGCATACTAGGAATTAAATGAACAGACAGAGTACGCAACACCGCGCTGCGCTCTAAAACGGACATTTTTGACGTTGGCAGTAAAGCTGCCAGACCCAAGTGGGAGTGGGCGGTCATGTTGCCCGTATGCATTCCGACCGCTGGGCAAAGGTCATAACCCAGTGAGTGTCTGATGAAGAACGCCACTGCGGAGGCCCGCCCAGAAGAAGGGCGGCGAGATGACCTAGACGCACACCAAGAGGGCTTGTTGCTTGTTTGAGGTGGCGCAGGAACGAGAGAAGTGGAAAACGTTGGGTAAGAAAACCTATGCCCAGCAGCGGGACAACATAGGTTGAAAATTAAATACTATTATATATTGTGTCTTCATTATTTATAATATTCATTTTATTTTTTAGATGAAGCACACACACTTTGTATAATACTAGAAACAAAAGAAGTACAAATAATGTTGTTGAAAGAAGTTATGAAGATCAACTTAACAAAACTATTTAGTGTTTTAGTCCCGTAAACTAATTTTTACAGTCTTGCGTAAGAAAGGAAATTATATTACTAATATACTCAAAATAATACATTTAGGCCATAAAAACCAAGTATAATGTAAGTAACGATTATTTATTTACCTTGTACCTAATAAAAACTCAGGTTTAACTCTCAAAAGGAACTTAAGAAGCTCAAAGAACTGTGTAATATTGCTAATCTCACACCAAATCTCCAAGTTAATGCACAAAAAATTAAGACAATGTTTTTCCACGAAGGAAGCCGGATGAAATATCTATGGTTGAAAAAACCTACGTAACCTTTCATTTGTAATTTTGGATTGCAATACCTATATAAGAACACATAGAGAATAGCATTTTAAATGTAACTTTTAGGAAAATAGTCTTGGGTAGTAAAAATACGGCAAGTTTCAATAGTTCTAAAGACTGCAACGATTCGTATACTTATGCCATGAATGTGGTAAAATATCTTTATTGGAGTCTTATAAAGCGGAAGCCGGTATTCATAGAGTAGAAATATCAAACAGACCTTAAAACTCTCACAAGTATAATTGGAAATTTGACGTCTTATGCCAAACTGCTGACGACTTAATCATGAAAAGATACAATAAAATAACATTAGTCCCATTAGCGATTTAAAATGTTAACAAAACCACCTAAGTAAGAATGGAAAAAACATTGAATTGCAATGCAATTAATGAACAATGAGTCAGTGTTCTGCCGTGTACTGGTACTAAGGTAACAACGTCCCGGGGAACTTCAGAGATAACAATTGAGTGAGCTATTAGGAAAATTATGATAAAAAAGATAATGCAATCGCTAAATATGAAGAATTAGACAATTCTATGTGGTTATAAAACTCTATAAAAATACGCTAAAGCTTGTGAAGCAAAAATCCTAAAAACGTTACTTTAACTCGACTTTGAAAACGTTTGGCAATTAAAAAATGATTATTTAATATGTGGAAAAATGATAAGGAACTGCTTCATTCATAGGCCATACAATGTCAATTCATAAAAATAATATAGACTACTGGATGACGAGTTCAAAAACCTCAACAATTTCTGAACTTTTATATTTAATGGAATCTGGTAACGCTGATAAGTGTAAAGGGTCTAATGTAGATGAAATAACTCTGAACAAAGAAACAACGGGAGATCATGTTCGGAATGAGGAAATTCTCAATTACGAAATGTTAGTCCCCATACCCATAAGCAAAGTTATTGCAAATCCAATTAAAACTGCTGTAGAATCATCCCATCGTTTTCTAATATATCAACTGAACATAGGATAATAAAGAAGATGCGAGTTTTAGTTCCCTGGACACCAGACAAAAAACATGTAGTGTTATTTTTTTTTATGATAACATAAAATTATTATTTCGCATGGCAACACTGGCCGTCAATGCCACAGGTAGTCTTTGTTGTATTAGGTAGAGTAGTAGGGATAAACTCGGAGATGGAGTTTTAATAAATGAAGACGGGCTGCTCAACGGCAGTGTTACTCGTGCTGTCGGAGAGGTTGTATAGTTTGTAAAGTGTTATTAGGAAGACAGTGCTGTGACTATGAACTTACAGAATATAGAAGTGTCAACTGGATACCAGACTGGTCTACGCGATAATATTAAACCCTCAAAAATTAAGCGACCAGGCAAGTATTAACTAGTCGTCAGCAAGATGAGGAGAGGCGGTACAACCATCGGATTTACTGGTGCAACCACCATCGCCGGTGAAATTTGATGCGGTGAAGGAGAGATTGTTATCAATTTATAAAGAATCCACAACCAGACAACTGCAGAAAATGTTGAGCGAAATGGATTTAGAGGACCAAAACCATCGCAATTACTGAGGAAAATGAGAGAACTTGCGCGAGAAAAGATCACCGACCCCACTCTCAGCATACGGTGGCAAAAACATTTACCGGCAGCAGAACGAGCAATTTTTTAGCGAACATGGCAAACACAGTCAACGAGGCCACATGACCCATGCACTGAACCGAGGTAGCAGTTTTCGGCACCAGCAGCAACAGCACGGCGGCAACAATATTGGCCGATATTGCCAAGTTCACATCCAGAACTGCAGCATTAGAGGCGTAATACCTAGCGTTTATAGCTTCCAGAAACTGTCAATGTCAAAAGAACACACTGAGAGTGTGTCTACGTTACCGAAAGAGCTATGTACACCCTTGTAACGTCCATTTCAATCTTGTCCCGATAGCCAAAAGATTTTCTTGTAACTGAATCGATCGTCCTGCAGATCAGATATGCCACTTTAAACATCAGAACCGATTAAGAAACTATTTTTTGTTAAATCGTCAACAATCAGATAAAGTAATATTTAAGTTACTGAACAAAGTTAATGCACTGCCCTTTCTTAACTTAGGAAAACTGGTAACGCTGGTAAGTATAAAGAGTCCAATTAAGATGAAATAAATCTGAACGAAGAAACAACGGGAGATCATATTCGGAATGAGGAAATTCTCAATTACGAAATGTTAGACCCCATACCTGTAGGGAAATCTATTGAAAAAATTTAATAAAAACTGCTGTAGAATCAACCCCATCATGTTTTAATATATCAACTGAACATAGGGTAGCAAAGAAGCGAGTTTTAGTTCCATGGACATCAGACCAAAAACGTGTAGTTTTTTTTGTCTTCTTTTTTTAAAACATACCAACTCTTAAAAATGATGAGAACGTAACAAATCTGAAAACCTACGAAGTTAATATCCAGAGCTCCTAAACAAAAAAGATTGGTTAAAAATTAAATTATTCTACAAAACAATAACTTATTAACGATATTACGAATATTGATTTGAAAACAATAACTTATTAAGCATAAGCTTATGCCTGAAATTTACCGTATTCTTCTCTTCTCGAAAAGATGTCTTACGATAATCAATATCGCTAAGCTGAAAATATACGGGATTTCACAATTGAACTTGGAAAATAATTAAGGGCTGACTTCAACTAATGTGTGTACTAATATTTTTGTGAATAACAATAATAATTTAATGTTTATTTGCTAGCACAGCTTATTGTGAACAAAATAGAAGAAAAAAATGATATGTTAAGGGCCCGGTTTTTTAATTCGAGCACAATAACTAAAAAAAAAGCACAAAATTTTACAAAGTTTTTCGTCTAAATCAAAGGTTTTGATTAATATTTTTTGTAACTTCTTAATAAATTCGGTTTGAAATGCTAGCGCATTTGATCATCTTTAAAATAAGTTTACTTTCCTGTATGTGGACCAACTGAAAAGATGAAAAAACGACTTTTAACAAATTACTTTTGTTATGTTTAAAAAACCATACAAAACCATACAAAGGTAAAAGGTTTTTTTTGGTTCCCTTTGGATGTTAAATTTTATCGAAGTCCGATCCTTGACACACTATATGTATAGGTATATTTAACGTCAACAAGTACTTGTATAAGTCTACGTTGAATAAATATAAAAAAATTTGAAATTTGAATTTTTACTTTCTGATTTTGTCAGGAAGAATAATCCATGGGAGTGTTAAGTAATTCAATTACAATTGACATAAGCGCTGATGCCAATGTCACACGTGGAGGGCCTCCCCGAGCAGGAAAATTAACTGAATGGGACCAGCAATTTTTAATTTTGTTGGGATGGGCCAGACAGCTCCTCTGGTGATGGTTCAACCCTTTCCTGATCAGGTACCCCTTTTTAGCCTACATATTTTTAAATCGTTCCAGTTATTTGAACTTTAAGAATCATAACCAAATGTATTTTTATTAACAGCAGCCTTCCACCTCTGCCAGTACTCAGAGAGTTGAGTCTCAGATGGTGTTACTCGAGGTAGAAGATAATATACAGTGAGTACATTCAATATGTTGTTCAAGATGATAAGCTAACTCATCTTTTAAATATTTTCTATCAGATAAATTTCTAAGGACTAAGAGCCTTTATTATTACAGGTCGTGCGATAAGGTTATACCCAGACTTCCCATGGGGCCACTTAAACTCTCTGACTGGGAATGAGGTTTCAAACTTTAACGATGCTATGAAGATTGTGAATGGTAACCTCTTTTATGGGTTTAATAGGGATTTAGGCGCTGCGCGGAGTAACAAGTTCAGTTCCGTTGCTTATGTTGCTAAGGAACTTTTGATCCAAATAGCTGGGGAAGTTTCACAAGGTTATAAAGGGTTAACGGAAGACCAAAAGCCCAGGTATGTAACAGCCAAGGAAGACACGTTTTTTTAAATGTGTGAATGCAGTTTTTCTTATTACTAAAATCGATGACATGGTTCCTAAGAAGAGATTTTCGTACGTCTTATAGTTTCAGACTTTCCCATACTGACCTATTTAAATGTGCCACCCTGTATAATGGGGTCTTTTGATTAATTTTTGTTCTAATATCATATTATTATGGTTTTAGTTTCCTTTCTTTTAAATATAAATAGTTTTTTTATTTTCGTTTCTATTCTAAATTTCATTGTCATTAAAATTTAATAAAGTGGGGTATCAAACTAGGGGAAAAACGCCTGCGTTGCGCGCGTCACGTAGACCAGTCTGGACCAGTCCGCGACCATATCTCAGCGACGCCTCACCTCGCTCTGTGTTAACCCAGTTCTCACGTGTTTTTTTGTGTTTTTGCTATAAATTAGTTTTTACTAGAATTTTCGCTTTAATTTCGCCCTGCGTACCTAGGCACAGTTACAAAGTGATCTTCGAACCGGATCTTAATGTTCCATACCCCGCCCAAAATGGTACGCACGCGAAAAAATGCGAACCAGTGCGAATACGAGTTTCAAGGTGGTGAACCTCAAGCTATTCACGAGAATGAGCAACCTGGACCGTCTACGCAATGATGTGTTGTGACACCCAGGAAGCTATTTGCCCTAGTGCACTACAGACGCTTGCCACTAATTCAGTTGCCAATGGAGCTAACGACAAGCTTCTAAGCCGAATATAAGCTCTTAATTTGGATGATATACATTTACTTATTGATGTAGAGACATCAAGAGACACCCTTGATGTCTTCTACATAAATTTTTAATTGATTTTAATTTTAAATATTGCTTTGGTACCACACTTTTTTTTTATACAACTGGATGACAAACAAGCTGACGGCCCACCTGATGGTAAGCGGTTACTGCCGCCTATAGACACCTGCAATAACAAGGAAAAGTCACTTGATATTGCAGGTGCGTTGTCATCCTGGGGCCTAAGATGAAATGCCGTCCATGCCCAGTAATTGCACTGGCTACCTTTCCCTTCAATCCGAACACAGCGAACTGTTTCACGGCTGAAATAAGAAAGGCGGTGGTACCTGCCCAGACGACCCTACATACAGGTCTACCACCTAGTAAACTACAATAATTTGAACTGTATCACGTTCTGCCACTTCCAGTTCCTCATTCTTTTCAAAATTAAACTTACTCTCTTGTTTAACCAAGTAAGAGATATATTGGTATTACAACCAAAACCAATCGTCATTCTTATATTCAATTTAATAATTTAGGTCAGTGCAAAAAAACTTTCTATAGAACATTATATCTATTCCTTTGGTACCACACTACAATAATTTGAACTGTATCACGTTCCGCCACTTCCAGTTCCTCATTCTTTTTAAAATTTAACTTACTCTCTTGTTTAACCAAGTAAGAGATATATTGGTATTACAACCAAAACCAATCGTCATTCTTATATTCAATTTAATAATTTAGGTCAGTGCAAAAAAACTTTCTATAGAACATTATATCTGCGATGTCATAAATGAATATTCAGCTATACCTATCAAATCCATCTAGTGAATCTCTTTTGATTACTAAAGTGTTATAACAACTACCAAAAGAATGTATAACTAAATTTCTATACGGAAATGTTGAGATATGGCAAAAATTAACTAATAATCGTTGGATATTTATATACTGTAAACCAACTAAAATTACTATCGATGGTCCAACTAAAGATTCAAAAGATTATGAACCCTCTTCCGTAGGCATAGTAACTTTAGATAAAGATTGTAAAGGTTACGCAAATCTTATTCAAATCACAGCTACCAGTGAAATAATAACTAATTATACGTCACCCAAAATTGATATGGATTTAAATCAGGACGATTGTTTTAACAACTAAACCACTTTTTACTTCTTTTCATATAAATAATATTCAATTAGATGATTTAAATTTGGCTTCAGTAAAATTACATTTAATTGAAGAACGAATAAAGACAAAGGAACAAACACAGTATGACATGAGAAGTAATTTCATGTTCCTTATCTCTTATATTCAATTTGTGGACTTGTAGTTATTTATTTGTTGTGGAGATTATGTAAAATTTATAAAAAAAAAGAGATATAGAGTCTCTGATGAAACACACCCAAAACCTGACGGATGTTGCAGACAAATGTCAAGAAAACAGAAACAGTGGACCTAACTGCTGCGAAAATTCTGGTTTAGAAGAGACAATTCCTGACCTTAAAATGTTTTTCGAGACGCAATACAGAAAGTGTTTTTGAACCTCGAATTGAAATAAATCATCTTACGAATATAGAAAGGATTACACTTTCATCTCGTACTCGTCTAAGAGTCACTAGAATCCCAAGTGACGCGAAACATACTTACAATTTGGATAACTGAATTTATACAGTTTCAAGGAAGTTATTTTAAGATTGTTGTTGTTTGTTAAAATAAGAGTACACGTACCTAATTACTTATACAGTAAGATAATTATGATTTTTAAGAAGATATTAAGAAATATTTCAACTTAATACATCTTTTATTATCCTTTAGATTAAGATCATTGTAATCATTGTACTATGTATATTACATTTTATTGTTCTTGTATTGTCCTTGATTATCTTATAATTATAAAACCTATAGCCGTAAAATTTTACTAAGAAAAAACTATGTTGAATTAATTATAATTTGTATTGTTCAACTAAACAAATTTGTACCTATTGTTTAGTTTTAACGAGGGAGATGTAATGTACAATATTGCTTCGCCTTAACGGGTCTGACACCGGTGACCAGACACACTGTATAAGCCTGAACGAAGGTCAGCAATGACGAAGACATTGGGCCCCATGACAGCCGTGCTAGCCTCTTACAAGTCTAAAAGACCCATATCGAAACAAGTGGATGAAAGCCATAAAAAGGGATCTTGCCCATATACCCCAGGCCGTGAATTTATTTATCAGCCTTACCAACTCAATACGTGGTTTTCTCAGGAAAATGCATGTGGCTTGTCTACAAAGCTGCTAGCATAGTAAAATGGCATTTAGATACGGCGATGGATGACATCTCTGTTGGGCAGGTCGTCTACCACGCAATATTTGGGGCGCAAAATGAGGACCTAGGGATCCTGCAGAGCATAACCGACTACGACAAGCCCAGAAGATCTCAGTGGGAGAGTATTGGTGGCTGTGAATTACAGTAATCAATTCGGGAGTGAGCAGCAAAGAATTTTACCAGAAGACAGAATTTTACCAGAAGACAGAATTTCTCTTGCGGCTTATGAGCTAGGGATCCGCCGGAGCATCGTAGAAACTGGACTGCACGGCTTTAGCCAGACGACAATAGCTACGGTTACCCGTAGGATGCGTGAGTAGTTCTTGACTAACTTGTTGCAACGCATTGTGCTCCGCTCTGATGACTGCTCTTTTGCAGGACTTGGTGGCATTGTTATAGGTTGCCTTCAGTGAGTCAATGTTGGGATCCCACAAGCTCGGCCTCTGATCCAAACGCGGTAGTGCAACTGTCTGTTCTCAGCTAAAGCACCCTCTCTAGTAGTTACGCCTACTCTTACTGACGAGACCGGTGTGAGAGATATAGGACTCCATCCAATTCCAGGTTCTTCGCAAGTTTATGGAGCGGATCTTAAATAACCAGCCGGTCCGCTATCGAGAAGATCACTCATTGATAAATGATCGATAGTATGGTTCGTGGCTGTTAGTCTTGAGCAAAAGGTGAGACCACAAAGAATGAAACATGAATTGTTGAAAAAGGATGGATCTGTTGCTAAATTGCGACGTTTCTGCGTCGGTTGCTATAAAAAAAAATGAGAAAACATATGGATCAAAAGTGGCTCGAAACAAAAGTAAGAAAGTCGATACATACTGTAAGAACTGTCCCGATAAAATGTGAAATATGTTATTGCGTACAATGCTTCAATAAATCTCATCGTTATTTGTAGAGGTTTTTAAAATAATTTAGTAGCTAACTTATACTTTTTTTATTATTAGTTATTATTGGAGGCGCCGTACATACCTTGATTGCTGGTTCTTAGATCCAAGGGTGACGTTCTCCAGGTTCGAGGAGTGACTTTTATTAGTTGTAGTTTTACACTATAAACCACACTTCACAGATACGAATAATGTCTTCATGTACTTCACATGGGTTTCACCTTAGTTTTTGAGAGATATTAATTGCGCGCGGTCTTTGGCAGTACTGACTTTTTGACGTTTTTAAACTCTGTACGGCGCCGAGGAAGGGGAGGATGCAAGGATGTGTGCGTGAATGAGAGTGTGTGCGTGCTGCGTTTAGATATTACTGATTAGTTTAATATATTGCTTTAATTATAGGTTTTTAATATATTTATTTTTTACTTATTTTATTTTGTATTATTAATTATCAAAATGAACTATAACTGGCGTAGCCAACTTCGGGGAGCCTAGAGGTTTCCTCTACATTGTTAAGAATCAAATGAATTCCAAATCAAAGTATGAAATAAGTTTATTTTTATTTTTATTATTACTATTTAAATTAAAATGTTTATTTATTTAAAAAGAGTAATTTATTGAGAAGGTAACGGGCAAAGTCGAGTTACTGGTCGCACATAGCTACTAGTGGCAGTTTTAACCCTAACTGCTCTGATCACGTTATCCTTCCCAGGAAATATCTCTGAAACAACAGCCAAAGGCCAACACAGAGGATGGGTGTTATCATCCTTTATAATTACTACTGTTCCCACGGTAATCGGCCGTGATGGTGTGTTCCATTTACTACGCTGTTGTAAGGATGAAATGTACTCAATACTCCATCTCTTCCAATAACTTTGTACTAATTTATTCATCAACTGATAGCGGGACAATCTATTTTCCGATATAGACGTATCAATTTTTTCTGCGGGTAAGAACTTAAGAGGAGTCATATTTAAAAAATGATTAGGAGTTAAAGCAGTCGGATCCGATGGATCACTAGAAAGAGAACAGAGAGGACGACTATTTAATATGCCTTCAATCTGAATCAATATGGTATTAAACTCTTCATAAGTTAATATTTGGTTTCCTATGACCTTAAAGAGATGAGTTTTGACACTTTTTACATTTGTTTCGCTCAGGCCGTTAAAATGTGGTCCGTAAGGTGGACTGTGTTTAAACGTAATTTTATGTTGCGATAAAATATCACTCAAATAATTTTGAAAATCAGTGGACTGTATAAGTGAATAAATTTCGTTTAGTTTACGCTTAGCACCTATGAAATTTGTACCGCCATCACTATATATAATAGAAACAGGACCTCTGCGTGAGATGAATCGTTTGAAAGCAGCTAGAAATAAATCAGAACTAAGATCAGTGACTAGTTCAAGATGCAGGGCCTTAGTAGTTAGACAGACGAATAAACAAATATAGGTTTTATTACTTTTAATTCCTCGGCGTCGAATATGTGTAGTGAAAAACGGTCCAGCGTAATCTACTGCGGAGTAAACAAAAGCTTTTACTTTAGATACTCTAAACGCGGGAAGATCGCCCATCTGGGGGGTGGTTATGTGAGGTTTAGTTTTAAAACAAATATTGCATTGATGAACAATTTGGCGAGTTAAATTTCTCGCAGATAAAATCCAAAACCTTTGTCTCAACAAAGCTAATAATAAGGCAGGGCCTGTATGTAAATTAATCTTATGATAATGGTTTACAATTAATGAAACTATGCGATCTTTAGATGGTAGCAAAATTGGATGTTTTTGGTCGAAATCCAACTGTGAGTGAGATAATCTGCCTCCAACTCTTAGGATGCCATTATAGTCAATAAATGGATTAAGCTTTAAAATTGCCTTATTAAGACAAATTTTATTATTTTTGAGAGAAGAAATTTCCTGCGGAAAATATTTATTTTGAACATATTTAATAATATGAATTTCTGCATATTCCAGATCATTTACAGTTATAATACCATATGAATTTAATAATTTTAAAAAGCGGAAAACATATACTAAAATATTTATAAGCCTTGGCCAAGATGAGACACGATCGGCGATATCACTAATGGGGTGAGAATGCTCCTTGTTGGAAACAAAATAAACAGGTGAGGCTGTTATTTTGTTTTCTTGAATTTCATTAGTATTGCTGTTATTAACCTTGAACTCCTTTATGGGCCAATCAGAGATGGGAGTTGATAACCACGACGGGCCATTGAACCAAAGAGAGTTGTTTACTAAGCCAAGTGGTGTTACAGGACGAGACACAATATCAGCGGGATTTTCAACACCACGAACATGAAACCAATGTGTGGAAGGCAAATGTTCATTTATTAAAGAAATGCGATTAGCAACAAATGTATGATACTTATATGAAGGAGAATGAATCCAAGTAAGTGTCACAGTGGAATCTGAGAATGCATAAATATTGTCTATAACACAGCGTTTACTGAATACTTCGCGTACTGAAGCGATTAACTTAGCGAGTAGAACAGCTGCACATAATTCTAAACGAGCGAGAGTTTTGGTAGGAGATGATACTTTAGACTTAGAAGTTAATAAATTTACTGCCTTTGAGTTCGAATTCTTATCTTTACTAATGTGTACATATATGACTGCACCATAACACTTTTCGCTTGCGTCTGCGAAACCAATAAGCGTGACTTTCAGAGAAGATGTTATACCTACGTGACGCGGTATTTTTACATTTTTTAAGTGAAAGATTTCTTTGTGAAATTGATTCCATTTTTTATTGATGCATTCTGGAACCCTATCGTCCCAATCGAGCTGTAGCTTCCAGCACTCTTGAACTAAAAGTTTCATGAACGCGACAATAGGACTTATAAGTCCTAATGGGTCAAATAAGCGGGCAGTGATTGAGAGGATTGTGCGTTTAGTACAAACATTAGAGTCTACCGGGCTCATAGAAAAATTAAAATAGTCATCAATAGGTTGCCATTGCAAACCTATAATCTTTGTAGCTGAATCATGGTCAGCATCAAAATTTATAACATGTGGACTTTTATGAGAATTAGGGATGCATTGCATTAATTGTTTACTATTAGAGATCCACTTGACCAAATTAAAGCCGCCCAAATTAAACATATTAATCATTTCCTCATAAATAATTTCAGCCCTTTTCAGACCATCAATTGAACATACGTAATCGTCCATGAACATATGATTTTCAGCCTCATAAGCAGCTAGAGGATGAGTATCGCGACAGTCCTTGGCAAGTTGACGAACAACACGCATGGCGAGGTAAGGTGAACTAGAAACACCGAAACAAACTCGATTGAATTGATAAATATTAATGGGAGCGTTTGAATTGAATCTATACAGGATACATTGAAATTGATGATGCTCAGGAGAAAGTTTGATTTGGAAGTACATCCTTTCGATGTCTGCAGTGAGCGCGATTGAAAACATTCTCAAATTCAGAAGTAAGTCATAAATATGACTCTGTAAATTAGGACCCACGTGTAGTAAATCGTTCAGTGATTTTCCTGAAGTTGTTTTACTACCAGCATCCAGTACAATGCGAGTTTTAGAAGTTTCTTTCTCGGGGCGATAAACAGCTCTATGCGGTATATAGTAAGAATGAACAGCCTGTAAAGTATTCTCGACTTTAATCAAGTAGCCCTGATCAATATAAGTTTGAATAGTATTATTATAATCTGTACGTAAATTCAGAGAATCAAGCTTCTTTTCTAAGTTTAGTAAACGTTGTTTGGCTATTCCGTAAGAATTACCTAAGTGTGATGGATCCCTTTTAAATGGTAATTTAACTGAGTATCGACCGGTAGAATCGCGTTCATATGTCGTCTGGAAGAGGCTCTCGCAAGCTTCCTCGTCAGGGCTCAGATGTTTTCTAATAGGGACATTTTCTACTTCCCAAAAGCGTTGTGTTAATTGCTCGAGAGATAAACAATCGGTAGCACAAAAAAATGATTTGTTTGAGTTATTTTTGTTTTGATATGAATTTGTTTCTTGTATTTGACTTGAATATGAACTGTCATGCAGAGCGAAATTAAGGTTATATGAGTGTGATTGTTCATTTATAGGAGGAGTGTCAGTGAGCGGGTGAGTTTGACTGTTATGAGGTTGAGGAGAGTGAGAAACAGTCGTATGAGCGCATGAGTTTTGTAAATTTAATTTGGAATCATGTTTGTGTAAAATATTAGAAGGCGTGTGAGCCCTACCCATGGCGACATATCCGAGCGTGGTTTGAATACCAACCACCGAAGAGGTGGGAGAAGTTACTTTACCAGGCTTAAGTAAGATGGGAAATAATTCATTACCTAAGAGGCAATCTATTATAGCGGGAGCATAAAATTCTTCATCTGCCATTTGTAAATGACGTAAATGAGTCAATTCTGTAGTATCTATTTCAACATTTGGCAAAAAATCAGTTATTGTATCAATCACACGAGCGGTAATGGTATAATAACAACGCTGATCAAAGCGGGAATATATTTTAAATTTTGTTAATCCGAGAGATTTGCTTTCGGTTTGGCCAATCCCCTTGACAGTCGATGCGATTGGGGTAATATTTAAATTTAAACGATCACAACATTTTTTTGTGATAAAATTACTCATGGAACCTGTGTCTAAAAACACGCGAATACTAGTAGGTTCATTGTTTTTATAAACATAAACTGACGCGGTAGGCAGCAATACGGTAGTATTACTTAAGTTATGAGCGGAGGTAATGACTGAGAGTGTGCAATTTTCGCCTTTCTCACATTTAAGCTGGTTTACACACGCAGTTAGCGTAGGTGAAGATTGCTGTGGCGGCGCGTGAGGTTCGGTGTAAGGGGGGCTCGTGCGAGCGATCGGCGCGGGTACCGAACGCGGCCTCTCCGAAAGCGGGGGGGCTAGTCCACGCGAAGTCATTGCGTTTTGATAACGTAGTGGTGAGTAATTATCATTACTGCGGGGGAGTGTCTGCGAAGAGTTTGTAAAGCTAGCACCAGGTACCTTATAATGATCAAGGTGTAATAAGGAATGATGTTTGCGATTGCAAACTGAACATTTATTTATTGACTTACACCTATCTGTGTTATGAAAACCCAAGCAATTCTTACAAAACGAATTCTTATTGACCATGTTAAATCGAGATTGAGGATCTTTACTTAAAAAATATTCACACTTGTATAATGGGTGAGAGTATTCAGCGTTACATATTTTACAAGGCTGTAATTTTCCAGGAGTATAACTTTTATTCAAATTATAATTATTGTCAGACTGAGCAAAAAATGTATGGGTATTTTTTGTTTTAACTTGGAACTTATTTACTTGCTTATTTGGTAAATTTAAGTTTAGTGGTGAGCGAAGCGTTTGTATTTTACTTTGTTCATTTAAAAAATTCTTTAAATCTGAAAATGTAGGAATTTCAGTCTGTCTGCAACTTTGTTCAAATAAGTTAATTAAATCTTTATCCAACTTGTTTATGGCGATATGAGTTATAATAAAATCAGATAAATCATCTATTTTTAAACGGCGGAGGGCAGCCTCTGCTGAGCAAAATTTATCAATAAAATTGTCTATGGACTGGTTGGGTTTATGTTGTAACATACTTTCTAAGTAAATAGAGGCTTGTACTCGGATATCTTGATATTTGCTTAAAAGAGATTTCCAAATGATTTCATAATTTTCTGAAGTGGCTTGGATGCCCGAGCAAATATTGAGTGCCTTTCCAGAGAGACAGCCAATCAAATACTGAATTTTTTCAGTATTGGAGAGCCTGTAATTTGTATGAATCAAACTATTATAATTTTCGTAAAACACTGGCCAACTACTGGGGGAACCATCAAAGGTAGCTAAATGGAGTGGAGGTAACTTGTGATTGAGGCGATCATATTCTCTGTTTTTGACATCAACCTGTTCCTTCAGAGAAGTTTCTGCCTGTTTAATGTAACAATATAATTCGTCAAAGCTACTCAAGGCGCTATAATTCGGTTTTGCCTCTGGGTTTTCCCGCATGTATTCAATTATCAAATTATCTAATGTTTCGATAAAATCAGCGCGAGTTTTATCGATAGAAAGCGTTTTGGCTAAAAACTGTAACTTAATAACAGGGTCAGAAACCTTTAGGCTTAAATTGTATAATTCTTGAGCAATTAAAAATAAGCTTTGCTTCTTTTCTTCAAGAATTTTTATTTTGAAATTTTCTATGATACTATCATCTGACGTTAATTTACCCTTTCCACCCATTTTGACTTTTTTATTATAGAAAAACAATGTTTCTAGAATTTAAACTTTGCAATTTTGTATAATACTTGAGTAAGCTAATATAACACGTAGTTCAATAGCATTACGGGCGGAAGTTGCGTGAATGCTTATTTGTAAATGGCGTATATTGAGAATTCGAGATAGCGGCAATATAATTTAAAATTTGTCCGAGTACGATTAATTAAGCGAAAAAATATAGGTTTATGTATGTAATTTACCTTTAGAAAATTTAAGAAAACACAATTCTCAATAATATTAATAAGATTTACGAGTGATGTAATTGAGTAAGACTTGAGTTGCAACGGCGGATCGCCCAGCCGGCCATGCGGCACGTGTTTAGAGAAATAGAATAAACAAATTTAAGATAATAAGTAGAATTGTAGTGTGTTTATGTATCTTGTAGGGATACGGGGTAATCTCGATCCGGCTCGTTTGGATCATTTCTTGGAGGCGCCGTACATACCTTGATTGCTGGTTCTTAGATCCAAGGGTGACGTTCTCCAGGTTCGAGGAGTGACTTTTATTAGTTGTAGTTTTACACTATAAACCACACTTCACAGATACGAATAATGTCTTCATGTACTTCACATGGGTTTCACCTTAGTTTTTGAGAGATATTAGTTGCGCGCGGTCTTTGGCAGTACTGACTTTTTGACGTTTTTAAACTCTGTACGGCGCCGAGGAAGGGGAGGATGCAAGGATGTGTGCGTGAATGAGAGTGTGTGCGTGCTGCGTTTAGATATTACTGATTAGTTTAATATATTGCTTTAATTATAGGTTTTTAATATATTTATTTTTTACTTATTTTATTTTGTATTATTAATTATCAAAATGAACTATAACTGGCGTAGCCAATTATGAATTAGTAATGGATGTCTTTGTTTTATTTTTTATTTATTAGCAATTTCAACCAGATTTTCAACAAATTTATGACTACCCAGAAACCATACTGAAGAATTGGCCTACTGCGCCGTTCCCGTCACCTGCGAAATGTTCGGTAAAGATGCTCACAAAACGGTTTCAAGCTAAGGTCTCGAAGAGACCAGAGACCTACACGGCACAGAACGTGTTGAGAAAAAAGACTAATAGGGTACACCGTCCCCGAGTCCCTCAGCAGATTCAGGAGCCTGTTTAGTGCCGACTTTGAAAGTTTTTATGGACTTACAAATATTAATCACGAAGAATTGCATTTGATCTGGCAGAAAAATGTCTTGATGTCTGTCTTGATCATAGGTTCAATAGAGAAACGAAACAGCTCAGTAAGCAATAGGTGGAAAGAGTCGCAAGAAAACATGAACTCAGTCTTCGACAGCCAGAAAAGACTAGACATTATTCACAACTGTCGGAAAAGATTCTCTATACCCGTCGCTTTTTATCATGGCGCGTCAAAGCGAGACAGCATGTGACTTTTCGAATTGAATCCGTGTTCCGACAATTTCTGAATAAGGGGGCAGTTTGGCACGTAATGCTGACGTTATGTCCAGGTAATGCGGTATTATAACAACCTGAAGAAGTCACGCCTAAATACAGGGTGGTAGGAAAAATTACAATATGGATGAAAACTGTCTCCAAAGTCTCCAATAAATTCCCTAAAGTTTACGCAGTAAAGAGTGCGCAAATGAAGAGGATGAAATGAAAGTCAGAGTATGGAAAGTGATGGGTATCAGGACTATAGGACTATAAGCGATAATGTGCTTCTAGAAGGTGAGAATTCGCTTTGAATGGTATGCAACAAAAGGAGATTATTGGGCCTCAGCGTACTAGTTAAAGTTCAATGCTCACCATTTCTTTTAAAAACAAGATTGTATTTGGTTTTTATCACAGTTATAACCCAGCAACAAAACACAAAGTTATATTACACATTTTTATAAACACCAAGATTTTCTATTATCTTTTAAGTAATTTTTGCACCAATTGTAAAATAATAACGAAAAATTTTAATCAGTTTTAGTGACAGGCATTCATTTTTATAAAAGTTTCAAGTATTTTCTTAATTTCTATTGTTATGTTTGTTGTTTGTTTTTGTTTGGTAGTTTGTGCTCCAGACACGACGACAAACCGTCTCCAGTCATTTTTAATGACACCCCAGCTCCTACAGCTTTTGAAAAACCATCTTTTCAATTTCGTTTTGATTATTTTGTTGTTCATCTCACAAACCACCCAACACTATTAAGAAACAGATAACCCAACTCAATGGTACTTAGCTAGCAAAGCCGAAACCGACATTTTTATTTACCTTTTTGTATTTCATTTATTAAAGTAAAACAACAACAAGAAAGCACGAAAATTTTGTAACGGCCATCATTTTGAACACCAGGATGTTACATTTTCTTTGATATTTGTTTCACCAACCGTAAAACAATATCGGAAGACAACCAATTCCCAGTCAATTACAATGACAGCCAGCAATTCAATTTTAAAAAGGCTTGCATATTCTTTATTTGTTTTGAGTACATCAGACAACAACGACAAATAGTCTCCAATCAATTTTAATGACACCAAGCTCCTCAAACCTAAAATTTTTAAATTTTTTGGTTGTTTTACCTCATACACCAGGCATTAATCAAAATGCTCTCCATTTTTTTTAAAACCAAGTTTATATTTTGTTTTTATCACAGTTTTTGTTTTTACCAACAACAAAACTCCATTTTTTTATGACAGCCATATTCTCAAAGACCAAAATTTTCCATTTTCTTTAGCTATATTTAGCACCATCAATTTTCAATCAGTCATAATGACAACCACCTGGTTAATAAAAATAAAATTGTAACAACAGCCAGCTACTAAATTTTAAAAAGACTAACATTCTCCATTTTTGTTTTGAGTATTTATATTTATTGTTTGGTAGTTTGTGCACCAGGAACAACGACAGAAGGTCTCCAATCAATTTAACGACGCCCAGCCCAAAGCTTTTCAGAAACCAAGATTTACTATTTTTGTTTTGGTATTTTTTTTATTTTTTTATACAACTAGATAACAAACAAGCTGACGGCCCACCTGATGGTGAGCGGTTACCGCCGCCTATAAACACCTGCAATAACAAGGAAAAATCACTTGATATTGCAGGCCATTGTCATCCTGAGGCCCAAGATGAAATGCCGTCCATGCCCAGTAATTACACTGGCATTACTTTGTTTCTTATCTCACAAACCACAAAACACCAACGAGAAACAGACAAGACTTAATCAAAATATAATGATTAGACGTAGCTCTTCATTTTTAAAACCCATTCTTTTTGTATTTTGTATTAGTTTCAGAAACAGTTTTACAGTTTGAATATTTTGTATTTTTTTATCTCACAACTCATCAAACAAAGACAAAAAATCTGGATAAAAATTAAGACAAACATTCGAACGACACCCAACACATAAATGCTTTTCAATTTGGTTTTTCATTGCATCAGCTTTTACTTTTACCAAACCCACCAAGAAACAACAAACATGAAGATTGCTTTCCCATAAACAACGCAGAAAATAAGCGAGAAAAATATTGACTAAGCAGCAAAGATCAATTAAGTAAAAAAATGGATACACATAATCTTTTTTAAGGCTTTTCAAAACACATCATTAAGTCACATCATTGAAATTATCTTGTATAAGGACTTAATACAAGATAATTTCAATGACAGTATTCATTTCCTTACCTTGAAAGTCATGTCTTCCCAAACAGATCTTACCCTACCTTCCAACTCTACCACTCCACCTCCGACATTCTCCTTATCTGATGCAGCAATAGATAATGCACTGAAGGCTCTCTCAATCATGAGCTCAGTCGAAGGGGGGCCGCATGAAGGACGGACAAGCTAGCCTGGCATCTTCTATCCGGGTGCTCCACTCGCATTGTAAGACACTGTCAAGCCTGCAAGGTGGGGTCCAGTCGGAACTCCTTGCGATCCGAGAAGAGTTTAGTGTCTGTACTGTAGCATTCAATAAGATAACATCAGGGGTGAATCACCTTGCCTCACTACAAGCTCCCATAGGAAAGCTTCCAACATCTACATCGTACCAGTCTGCTGCGATTGTTGGAGCAGATCCATTATCAACTGAGGGGATCACCCCTCTCCCAATCTCCCCTGACAAGCTAAAAGAAATCTTGTTAAAAGCCCAGTTCCCCGCTTCCAAGATTGAGGGGATTGTTGGATTACTGAACAATCGGACCGCAAAATACTATTCGGCCCATCTTGGAAGTACCTTCCCTGGGATTTCCCTTTCTCATCCAGCAGCATCAGCATTGCTCAACATTGGGGGTATTGTTCCAAAGGATAAAATAATTGACCTGGTCAAGTTAGCCGCAGCTCTTGTTCAAGAATCAGGTGATAAAGGTCAACAAGCCCCTGAATCAGGAGGTCTAGCGCCTGTTGTACAGCCGAGGCCACCTCCAGCTGTGCAAAAAACTCGGAGAATACAAACTGGCATAGACTTTTAGTTAGTCAGCCCGTCCCATCCACCCAACGTCCCCGTCAGCATATCAACCCGTCTGTAGTTGATGCGTATTGAAACATCAGTTCCACCAGCAACTTGACAACAAAATGAACAAACCCTAATTAAGAAAAAAAAAAGCAGAGTTGCGCAGTGGAAGCGTGCTGGGCCCATAACCCAGAGGTCCGTGGATCGAAACCACGCTCTGCTACCACAAATGTTTGGGGAGAATGCTGGGCTAGTAATTTGTCTAGTCTAGGTACGTTACCCTTACGCTGGATCAGGTGTGTAAGGTTCTGCGGGATCACACTGGGTAGGCACAACACTGATGTCACTAGGTAAGTACTGATGGGCACAGAATATGGTATAGCACTCGCTAACGTGGCGCACTTCACGGGTACCTAGGTCGGTCTGTGAAAACGTCGGGAAGCTACTTATAAAAATGGTGGGAGGTAGAACTATATTAAGAGCGGGTAGGTACATACATATAGGTAGGCAATAGACATATCAATTACATATTATTATTATGAAGGGACTTTTCAAAACACATAACTATAATACTCGAAAGATTACAAATACCTAAAGTATTATTACCTAAAACTAACAAGCAAGGTATCTATTTAAAAATGTACATGTATAACAAACTACCTATACACATAACTTGTTTGCCGTACGATAAATTTAAACAAAATATTAAAGTATTCTTTAAAAACAATCCATTTTATAGCATAGCTGAATATATGAATAGTTTAATTCTGATTCTGTAAAATTCCTTTGTTCCCGTTAAGTTACACCATTTTGTGTTACTATATGTATAACATAAGTTTCTGTAACCTATTATTAGTTATGATAACTATTTTTAATGGAATTTATACTGTATTAAGTCGTGCCCAAGTTGCGCAATGTATTAAATGGTAAAGAAATGAATTGAACATATCAAACACCCCATTTATTTGCTTACGAAGACGTCATCATTATTACAACCTATATAGCTCGCAAGGCACAGACCTTCCTACTTAGGAAAAACACCAAAGCCCAAAGCGGGTTGGTGGGTTTAAGCGGTTGCAGTGACAACCGGGACCAAAGGCTTAAAGTGGGCGACGAAATACGGAGCGAGACTTTTCATAATTGGGATGGTGCCTATGTTTGAATATGGCGCCACTTTTCACAGATTCGGAAAATATACGCTCCTGTTACCCATAAAAACAATTCAAACCTAAAAGATATTGTTAAGTATGCGGGCAGGGGTCGAGACAAGTAACACAACCTGTGGTCTGTAACGCACTGACTTTATTGGATACCTTCCCAGAGAGGGGGAGAGAGGGAGAGAGAGGGGAGAGGGGAGAGGGGAGAGGGGGAGAGGGGGAGAGGGGGAGTGACGCACTATCGCATATCTATCAGATATTGAATATTGTTGAAGTGATGCTGTTTAGAAAATTTGCTCACATCAATTAAAACAAGTATTATTATGACCATTTTGAATAAAAACATACATATTACATAGTTATTATTGATTTTGTCAATATGCTCATACATTGTGTAATAAAGGAAGACCGGCTGGTCGAGCGGTCTGTACTTGATCGCTCCGCGATTGATCTTGTATCACGATTGAAGAGTCGTGAAGGAAATTTTCTACTCAGTGTGAGATTGTAAATGCAGTTTCAAATAATGTAACCTAGGATAACTCTTGCCGCAATATTCACAATGATAATTCCTCTCTCCCCGATGAGTCGACATTATATGCTCTTTCAACCGAGACGGCAATGCAAAGCCACGCTCGCATATACTGCATCTGTGCTTGAAAATCTTCAAATGCACAGTTCTGTTATGCTCGCCCAGAGTCTTCATACTGGTGTACTGCTTTCCACAGGTTTCACAGCTATATCCCCGGGATTCACCGTGAACTTCTAGAAGATGCTTATGTCTGTCGCTTTGGGAAAACAAGGCTAAATCACATTTACTGCACTGGTACGCCGGCTGCTTCTTGTGAACACTGGATATGTGGTACAGCAAATTATGTTTGGACTTGAACGGTTTCCCGCACTCCTCACATGTTATTTCTTCCAGTTCTCTGTGCGATTTCCTGTTGTGCATCTCTAGGGAGTGTCTGTCGAAGAAATGGGATCCGCAGACATCACAGACGAAGAGACCGGAGTGCTCGGCCATATGCCTCTTCAACGCATGGAAGTATATAAAAGATTTGCTGCAATCCGTGCAGGTTATCGGACCATTTCGGAGTCTGAATTTCAAAATATTGTCCTTAACTTCGTGTATCACTTTTCCATGCTTTTCTGTGATGTGAGCTTTGAAAGTGTCAATATCAGTTATCTTCATGTCGCATAGCCTGCAATCTATCCTCTCAATGTCGAAGTACACCGGCTTCCCGCTGTAAAACGTCCTAAATTTCACGGGATCGTGTTTCAGGGAATGTTCTCGAAGTTTCTCTGGATCCATGAAGTCTGTTTTGCAGTAAACGCAGGAGTAGTAACTGTAGGAGGTGTGGAACGGACAGACGAATGAGTTCTCTACAAGAGTAGCGTTGTTGTGGAAACTCAGAAAGTCATCGTCCATAGGTCTTTCTTTGGCAGTTTCTGGGAGTTTTGGGGATGTATCTGCAAGTTGAAATGTTCTAATTTATTCAACACGTTAACAGTATGACGAGATTATTCATGTTGAGGAGTTTTGGGAAAATGATTCGTGGGGTATTTTTTACTAGCTCCGCCCACGTGAATTGGGATTTGGAAAGACTTTTTACGGGTAACACGCTACTGTTACACGTAAAAACCATTAAAACTTAGAAGATATGGAATATTGTGGAAGTTGTACTATTTAGAAAACTCATAAAAATGGTATTTTTTTTACAAAATTTATCAAAAATGTTAATGATGTTAGATTTCTAACATCATCTAAAATAACTGTTATTATGAAAACTATGAATAAAAACCAACATAATACATAGTTATTAATATTTTTTTCCGCATGCCATACATTTATTAGTAATATCGGAACTTGTGACGTCACCTGTTCCGTAGATTTCCTATGCAGCATTTTTGGACATCGAACATACCACTGTATCTGTGAAGCTATTGATCTTAGACATACTATTTATTTTGCAATATTTCTTAATGTGTTATAAACTTCATCTTTATGAAATAAAATAAAAATAGTCAACTACCCCATTATTTAAAACGGTGACTACGAATCATCCCCTTAGAAGATACATAGGCTAAGATCTACAATTTACAATAATTTGATTAGACATAGGGTGTAGATTTTTTAACAAACGATAATCAGTCGCATTATGAAGGTTGACTAGGTTAGGAAAAACCTTTTCTTTTTTAAATAATATCTTAAAGAAACAGAGAAAAATCTACGTACAAAATCAATTTATTTTGTTTATTATTATTATACATTATTATTAGCATTGTTATTTTTATTTTATTTTATCTCTGAAATAGAGATTAAAAACTACCAAAACAAAAAAGAAGTACAAACTCACCAACATGCTGTAATTTTTGCAGCCTCTCCCTCGTTCTCTGCATTTTCTTCAGTAACTGTCTTTTAGCACTCAATCGCTCTGTGGAAGACAGTTTTCTTTTGCTGGATAGTTTAATTCTTGTATCTCTTTTAATCATTGTTACTTCTTTAAGCGACGACAATTCTGTAAAAAAAAATCCTTTATTTGAACTGAACCGTATCAAAATGGGTTCTGTAACAATTGTGTAGAAATTTATATATTTTTCAATATTACATTGAAAATTAAACAAAAGATTACAGGCAACGAGAGAAACGGTAGGTAGCAAAAAATTTTAAACAAAAATTAAAACCAACTTTAAATATACTGAAAATGATAAAATAATTAAATTTAAGTAGGTAGGTACTCATCCCCTAGAAACATATTTTTTGGAGTCGGTGCTTCACTATCTATTGTTTCTGGAAACAACTTAGCACCAACTCCAAAAAATATGTTTCTAGGGGATGAGTATTTTTAAAGTCATTTTTAATTTTTGATTTAAATTTTTTGTACACAATTTTTAGTGATAACTTTCTATCAAAGTTAGATGGGTGACTGTCAGCTTATATTGTTTCCTACTATCGTATCATTTCACTAAAAAGTCATAGGAAAGCAGAAATTCGCAATTTCGCATACTTAGACGACTTACTCATTTCAGTTATTTTGATTTAAAAACCAAACTGCCCAATCGATTTTCAAAAAAATTTTATGGGAAGAAATGGCAACTATTCCGCATGGGACACAAAAAGAATCATCAATATTGGTTCACCCAGTCGAAAGTTCCGAGGTAACAAACTTAAAAAAAAACAGTCGACTTGATAACCTCCTCCTTTTTTTTAAGTCGGTTAAAATAGAGGTACATCGCTGAGGGGTTTAGTGGGAGAGAGCACCACACCCTTCCCTCTCCCCCCCAAGCAGAGGGAGGATAGGCTGATAGAGCTTCCCCTCAGAGTCATAATTACAAAATTTAAAATTTAAAGTAAGCCGCGGCGTTATTAATCATCTATCTAACACCACCTCATTAAGACTATTGATAAGAGTCAAACGCACTATATCTGCTGTAAGTTTCTGAAGAATTAAGACTTTTTGATGGTATAGGATCTGCTCAAGGTTAGTATGTCATGGAAATGACATGACAGTACACCAAATTTGAAATCAATCGGATCTGTAAAAGTTAGTAAAATCCTATTATCATGTAGAAAATGAGCTGATAGTCATCAAACGCCTGAACTGATCTTCAGAAATTATAGCTAAGAACCATCGTAGTCACATCAGCTTTCAAACAAAAAAAAAACCGAATCAGAATCAATGCATTCGTTTAGGCGCTACGATGCCTCAGACAGACACACAGATACACAGACAGACCCGTCGAACTTATAACACCCCTCTTTTTTCGTAGGGGGTTAAAAAAGGTTAGTTCGCTGTTTGACTCTTTGTTAAGTGGCCGGCGGAGACGCGCGCGGGCGGGATGGTGCGGGGGCATAGTGTCAAATCATCAAATGATACCTACGGTATGTGCCGTCGTTCCCAGAAATGATGCAATCAAGATTATGTGACGGATTACGCGCGCTACAGTGGTATTTAAATGATCACTTAACCAACTTTATTTTTATACAACTGGAGGACAAACAAGCTGACGGCCCACCTGATGGAAAGTGGTAACCGCCGCCTATAGACACCTGCAATAACAAGGAAAAATTACTTGATATTGCAGGTCCGTTGTCATCCTGGGGCCTAAGATGAAATGCCGTCCATGCCCAGTAATTACACTGGCTACCTTTCCCTTCAATCCGAAACACAGCGAACTGTTTCACGGCTGAAATAAGAAAGGCGGTGGTACCTACCCAGACGACCCTGCATAGCTACCACCTAGTGAACATAATATAATTGAACACCAAAAATATATGAAGAGGGGGGGCTTTTCTTCAGATTTTTACGTGCAATTTGGGATAGTGGCACAAGCCTTCCTACATGGGAAAAACACATGAGGAGTTCGGGCCATAACACCACCACATTGGCCCAATGCGAGTTGGTAAGCTCGAGCTCAATGCTCTAACAAACATTGACTTACCCATCCCAGGACCGACCATGGCGAAAGTAACTTTGTTTTTCGTATCGAAACCAGGAGCGCTCAAACCATACGCCACCGAGCTTCTCCTTTGGGATAGTGTACTGCTATTGGACAGTAATCATGGCCAAAAATTTTTTAACATTTATATTTATAACCTAAACTACGTTACGTTAATCGGGTTGGTTGAACCAGAGATACAGCTTCACCTCTTCGTAATGCTTGCCATCAGGTAATTTAAAATGGTCGCGCGTCAAAGGCTACACGTCATAAAAACTATTAACAGGCGTGCGAAGTCGCGAGCAAAAGCTAGTGTCAAAATATACCTCCGGGATGGCTGTCATGCAGGGCATGATATCTTCGTCAGTTCGATTGTCACAGGCTATCCGCTCGGACTCGGAGACTGTGGCCGTCAGACTGCCTGCTAGCTACACTATTGAGTTGGGTGAGTAGTACATGCATACCTAACATACAATAATCCATTATTTCACGTTCCGAGACAGTAGGGTCACTTCGCCTGTTAGAGACCATTTTTTATTTTATTAGGATGAGTGGACGCTATCGAGTGATATTAATTTACTAGCTGTGCAGGTAACTTCGTTCGCGTGGATCTTAAAAAAAAACAAGTGGTAAACTTTGTCTGTCTGTTACCTTTTTACGCTAAGCCGCTGAACCGATTTCGATTAAACTTGGTAAGTATAGAGATTGTTGAGGACTGCTCAACGCAGCCTTGATAGTTAAATAAAATACCGGTTCTAGTAGTAGGGAAACACGTACAGTTGACAGCACATCCAGAGTAACAGTTTGACCTTGAGACCATCCTAACTGCGATGGTAATAGAGGCGGCTTTCGTAGTGCAACTTGATGTGCTGTCGTGTACTTAGCAAAATCACTGGCGTATAAAAAAACAATTATAATATCTATCTCATCATCTTCATCATCAGCAACGGCACAGTACCACTGCTCTCGCACATGGGAAAGACACATGAAGAGCTTGGCCATAACACCAACACGCTGGCCTAATGCGGGTTGGTGGGTTTAGTGGCTACAGTATCAACCGGGACCAACGGCTTACCGTGCCTTCCGAAACACGGAGGTCGAGATTATAAATTTGACTGACCCATGCCGGGAGCGACCATGGCAAAAGTTGCTTAGTTTTCGTAATCGAAACCAGAGAGGTCAAACCACTACACCACCGAGCTACTCCAATAATACCTATATATCTAAAAAAGATATATTATTAAAAACAATGCTATGTGAAAGTCCGGTACAGAGATAGTCTGAGACTTTGGAAGGACATAGGATACTAGGTGGTAGGCCCGTCGTCTGGGTAGTTAACGGCCTTTTTTATTTCAGCCGTGAAGCAATGCGCTGTGTTTCGGATTGAAGGGAAAGGTAGTCAGTGTAATTACTGGGCATGGACGGCATTTCATCTGTAGCGAGGTTTAAACTAGCATGATCTTGCTGCAAGTTTTGAGACGGATCTATATGCACGAGCGAGTGGAAAATAATTCCCTCTCCCTCTTACGCATAGCTCTGTCTCAAAACTTACAGCAAGGACTTGCTAGTCTAACCCTCGCTTTAGGACTCAGGATAACAACGCACCTGTAATATGAAGTGATTTTTCCTTGTTATTCCAGGTGTCTATAGGCGGCGGTAACCGCTTACCATCAGGTATGCCGTCAGCTTGTTTGTCATCTATTTGTATAAAAAATGATACTTTTTGTAAGCGACAACCGACCTCCACGCAGGCGGAACCGCGAACGCCCACTAGTCATATTAATACTGAAGTCGCTAGCAACCGGCTAAACGACCCTATTCATATGCATACGCCCAACCACTTCGCTGACAAACAATTCTTGTTACTGAATACCATTTCCTTATGACGATGATGCTATGTCGCTATCGCTGTACGCATTCCAGTGTGAGGCAAAGAAGGTTACAGTCAGCAATGGAAGTGGATTAACAAAGTACCTATTCATAACGCTTGTGTAGTATAAAGAACTTAAAATAAATTTCGTTATGGAATGCGTTTGTTCAGAATATTCAGGAGTCATGGATGTTTATTATTATTATTATTATATTACCGGAAGTTAGACGTGCACGTTATAAGGTCCACGTCCACGGAAATATAAAAGCGTCTTCATAAATTTTCATACAATTTACTTCCCTGTGTTATCGTTGTACCGTGGGCGTCCACGATAATATCTTCGCATTACAAATTATAAAAGCGCCCACTGTTATCTAGTATCCATAACAGAAGCTCTTATAGATGCTTACTTAATGCTAGATAATAAGTGCGAGTGAATGAATATTATTATTAATATTGTAAGTGCAAAGGTAACTGTTGGTTTGTCTGTCTGACTTTTTCACTTATACACTGCTGAATCGTTTGAGCTACCTTTTCGAGCAATAAATGAAATTCACACGGTTGGAGCCTCAGACAAGCATTAGTATTTTTTAACCGACTTCAAAAACAAGGACAAAACAAATATACCATCTGAATTGAGAATCCTCAATTTGATTGGTATGTTTTTTCAATCAGTCATCAACGTATGCGAAATTGTAGATTTTTGCTTTCCTATGAGTTTTTAGTGAAACGATACGATAGTTAGGAAATAATGTAAGCTGACGGACACGACACTCATCCAGCTTTGACCTTAGAAAGTTATCACTAAAAATTGTAAAAAAAAAATTAAACAAAAATTAAAACTGACTAGAAAAAACTGAAAAGGATAAAATAATAAATTTTAGTAGGTACTCATCACCTTGAAACATATTTTTTGGAGTTGTTGCTAAATTGTTTCTAGAAATAATAGAATGTGAAGCACCAAATCCAAAAAATATGTTTCTAGGTGATAAGTACCTATTTATTTTATCCTTTTCAGTTTTTATATGTATATTTAGGTGTTCGAGCCTTCAGGCTTGACCCACTTGAGATTACCCTCTTGAACATCAGCGCCATCTAGTATAGAGTTTGTGCAAATATCGCAGAATCAGTATGAGGGTAGACGAATATCTGCATGTCAGTGCGGAGCAGTCCTCATTTTATTCAGTACGCTTTTGAATTTCAGCGTCGTCAGTTGTCCATCGCCTACGGGCGAAATTTATTAAGAATATCTTTTTTACTAATTGTGTAAAACTATTTTTACAGTGTGAAAGAATGTCCTTAGTTTGTTAAGGAAATCATTCTTACACGAGCATGTACCCTAACACACGGGCAAAACAATGTAAAATAATGCTTACGAGTATTATGGGTACCATGTACCACTATTTTGTCGTCTCGCAACGAACGACAAATTGTCATCGCAACCAACTGACGCAATGACATTAAATTTTGCCCGTGTTCGAAGGGTCGTCTCAAAGACTTCGTCACTGACGCATTAGTCATAAAGACCACAGCGTCGCACGCTGAGGTCGTATTGATTAAATTACGTTGTCGATCCGACTAGCGAATGTACTCATCCTTGATAGTACCACTCACACCAACTCAAACCTCAGAGTAGGTACCACCTAATCGTTGATCATTAGGTGTCGTCGCATCAATCATACATCTAGTCGTATCAGTTCATACGTCTGACACAACGAAGTCATGCGTCTAGTCGTATCAATCGATACGTCTGACACAACGAAGTCATGCGTCTAGTCGTATCAATCGATGCGTCTGGTCGTGTCGATCGATGCGTCTGGTCGTATCAATTGATACGTCTAGTCGTATCAATCGATACGTCTAGTCGTGTCGATCGATACGTCTAGTCGTATCAATCGATACGACTCGCCAAGCTTAATTGCAATGTCTAATTGTTTAAAACCATACGTCGGTCGCATTAAATTGCAATCGACCATGACTTATAATAGCTCAGACGAACATACCTAACGCATTTATTGCATTTAATCTTCACAATTCTCATGGCGACTACAACAATAGGCGCCCTTTGCGGGTTACAACCACCGGCCGAGTGAAAAGATTTATTCGATCGAATAATCAGCTTGGTGACAACCATTACCCACAAGGCTGGGTATCCTGGTGAAAAATTATTCCTATACAGAGCTATTTGGCGACACACCAATACCACTTAAAACGGAAGCTAAACTACGCTTCGCAATACCTACCGAAGGGTTAGCCTGAGAATACACACCAAATGACCTTACGCTCTCCGGGGAAAAAAAAAAAAAAAAAAAAAAGTTTTGTTTAATCAAAAGAAATTTTTTTTAATGGCTCCTGGGGCGCGCTCTATTATATGCCCCACATGGCATTATGGAGAAAATCCACCCTGACTCATATGCAATATTTATGAACACAGTTAGGACACTAAAATCGAAACTCGCCTCGAGAGGAGCAACACCGAACAACTCCATACAAAAACGGAGATCTACATTATCATCAGAAGCTTCCTCTTCGAAATCGACAAAATATGAACACAACATAGACAAAAACCAACAAAGGGCATTTTTTGTAAAAATGATGTCAGTCCTGACACATCAAACGAAAACCATTGAAGACGTAGCCTCACAAGTGGCCAACTTAACCGCTCGATATCACGAGCCGAGAGAGGAACAGGAGTCAGACTACGAAAATGGTGCCTCTTGTTCCGAAACCGGCATTAGCATTACTGGCGACGAGGAAATAGAAACACCACCATTCCTCTCAGCCGAACGACTTGAAACCTCTCCATATGCTATTAAGCCTATTAACAGATCAGAAGAGGACGCCCTTCAAGCCCAAATTGCACAAGCTGAAGCAAGATTAGAGGCTCTACAAAATAATGAGTTATCGTAGGCGAACTGTGACATCTCGCCTAGCACAACAGAACCAGAGACCAAATTAGCAATGGCGGATCCACGACTGGTAGAATATGGTATCAAATGTCAACGATTAGAGGAAGATGGCTGGAAAAGCATCAGATATGCGGGAGTGCAAAAAACATTCCACTTCTCTCCGGTGTTCGCCCCCCTCAGGTTGAATAACCTACTCGCCCCACATACACCAAGATTGCCATCCCTAAGTCACTTTTAAAAGACAGACTTTACTCTTGGAGCAATAAACTATGGCCTTTTTCTACAACGGAAAGTTTTTGAAGAAGCTTGGAATAAACTAAGTCTGTCCGCACAGACTGAGGTTTAAACCCATTTCCTAACAGCCGATTGTGATTTTAAGAAAATATTCGACAGTCTTGTCCAATACACTTGTGGTAGAAGAGCGGAAGTTATACAGTCGCGCAGAGAAAGTTCAACCCAAACAGGGTCTTAAGCGATATTTTGCACGATATACCTCCTTCGACTACATATTTGTTTTCTGAGGAGAAGCTGACCGAAGCAATAAAAAACCAGGGTGGGAGCGCATAAGCTCTTCCCTAGGAAATCCTTTTCGAGCACTCCCACAACTAAACAGAAGAAATTTGCTGTACCTCCAAAAATACTACAGAAAACCCCTAGAGAAACCTATTCAAACAAAGCACCATATAAAAAAAAAAAAAAAAAAAAATACAGCATTGTCGGAATTTTTTCGTACCTCTGAGGGTCAAGATCGTATTACCAACAAAACAACACGTCCTTCCTCAAATATTAGAAGAATACCCTAATCCGCAGGTATTCCTTGCCGGTCAATTAAACTCTAAAGTAGCCTGTAAATCATTAGGCGCGTCACCTACGCTCCTAAATGTCATAAAAGGCTACCGAATACCGTTTATACGGAAGCCGCCGACCATCCGCTTCTCAGAAACTCCTAAAAATTACAAATTATTCAACACAAAGAAATCTGAGAACATGGACCAGCAGATTAGTTATCTATTAAAATCGGGCGCAATTTCAAAAATAAATAAATTTAAGAGTGGTTAATTATATCTCCAGTCTTCCTCCGGAAAAAAAAAAGCCAATGGTTCTCACAGGCTATTTGTTAATTTAAAAATCTGAACTACTTTGTGAATTATTCAAAGTTTAGACTGATTAGCCTTAGGAAAATCTCTCAAATAATTGAAAAGATGACTATCTAGTAAAGATAGACATTTCAAATGCATACTGTCATGTTCCAGTCGGAGGCCGGAGGATAGGAGATATTTATCAATAATGACCATGACACAACATGAATTGCCTTCTTTTTTGGCTGTCAAGTGCCCCTTCAATTTTTAGCAAAATTTCAAATTGGGTAGCATCCCTACTTCGTAGCAAAGGCATTAGAACTGTAGTTTACCTAGACGATTTCTTACTCCTACATAAAGATCCTGATTTGCTGGAGCAACGTATTGAATACCTAGGACTTGTATGGGACACACAAATAATAAAAAATACTTACCTAGCACAAAAATTCACAACATCACTGCCCTCATATTGCATACCTTACGCAAAAATAAATGGAGCTGGTCTAGCGCAAAACATATTCTGGGGAACTTAAATTTCGCGGCTAATGCAATACCTTTGGACCTTCTACATGCAGGGTTATAAAAATAGCATCGAAGCACCTCCCGGACACGCAAAAACAAAAAAAAAAAAAAAAAACATTTCAGATACCGGATCGCATAAGAGGAGAACTCGATTGGTGGCTACAGATTATACACAAGTTCTCGACGATTCAAATAACTGCACCAACCACTTTCGTAACCACCGATGCTTCAGATCTCGGATGGGGAGCGATTGTAGACAGCAAAAAGCTTTCAGGGCATTGGAAAACCTCTCAGCTACACTGGCACAGCAATCAGAAGGAATTTATTTATTTATTCAATCCGACAATCGCACATCGCAGCAAAAATATTGAGTATCGCACATCAACACAAAATCAACTTAGTCCCGAAGTATCTACCGGTAAAATACAACGGTCTCGCGGACAGCCTATCCAATTGTAAAACGCACCAAGAAAGGCATCTCCGTTGCACTGGTCCAGTCCATAATATTCAACCGCAGGGGAGCTCCGGAAATCGTCTTATTCGCCTCAAGCGCTTCAGCAGTAGTTCCACGATACGCCCAGCGAAGATCATAGGGATCTAGCTAGCGAATTCACGGATGCGTTCAGCAGACAGTGGAACTACAGTCTGGCATGGATCTTCGCTTCTCCAGCATTGATACCCCGGGTACTCTAACATCTCCAACGCTCCCACGGACTATACATAATGATAGTACCCAGATGGGAAAAAGCATTTTGGAGAGCAGAGATGAAGAAGAGAGCAATTCAACCTCCTCTTCGCATCAGGAACCTCAAGAAACACCTGCTAGACCTACAAACAAGACCACCACCTCGAGGAATCCAACAGTTATCTTTAGAGGTCTGGAACATACGGGCTGGGCCGCTGAACTAAATTCTTGGAACGAGCAAGAACAGGGACTTTTAGAGACTGCGTGGCGGACTTTGACTCTCAAAACTTATAAACCGACCAGCCCCCTTATTCTCAACTGTCGGATCACCGATTCGATTCGAAAAGTCACGTGCCGTCTTGCTTTGACGCATAGCGATAAAAAGTGACAGGTATAGAGTTTCCGAAATTCGAATATTTTCCGACAGTTGAGAAAAAGGGGGCTGGCGCAGCTGGCTACAGTGGTCTGAAGCTAACAGCCTATCTCCTTCAACGCCTGTCCCTAGCGACATAGCGAAATATTTAATATTCTTATTTGAAACCCGCAATCTAGCTGCGAAAACCATTTGCGTTCACAAATCTGCTATATTAACCTTCATTAAGCCATCCCTTAGCGAAACATATAGCAAAACCCCAACAATAAAGAATATTATAAAGGCAATAAGTTATAAAAATCCTCCGCAGCATAAGAAAACAACGTGGAATGTTCCCAACCTTACACATTGGCTTTCCATACAGGAACATAGATCAATCAAGCCCTTTTCGTGTCTCACAACAAGTAGCTACGCTACTATTGTTAGCTTTCGGGCGACGTGTACATGATCTAACTCGGTTGCACATAAGTAAGGATCATTGTCAAATTTACCCAGATAGAGCAATATTCTGGCCAGAGTTTGGGTCCAAAACTGACAGTGCTAACTATCGTCATTCGGGTTGGTGTCTGTTGAAGAACGAAAACAACAGGTTAGACCTATACTATTGGATACCAATACTTATAAACCTATCAGCACATCGTCGTAACCCAAATGATTCTCTATCCAATTTGTTTATTTCCACGAGAGGTAAAATTAAAGCAGCGACAAGGACAATCATGTCTGGCTGGATAAAACTTATTTTGAGGGATGCACGCATTAATGACACACCTGAGCGTTACTACGGTCAACTGGAACATTCGAAACCTCGATATAGACGATCTACTACGCAAAGGAAACTGGCGTAGCGCAAAGACATTCTTTAAACATTATTTCAAAAATATCGGGCCCAAAATCTTAATAACGGGACTTTATCTATATCCACAGACTTCATCGCAATGTGATTCATTACAAGACTGATTATGACGAATTGGCTTAAATATATAAATGTTATGATTGCGTCGCATACGGCATAATACAAATAAAAAAGGGTGATTCGTTAATAAGAACTCACGTGCTGTGATTAAAAAATATAAATGATAAATTCAAATACATGTTGTTGAATTTACTATGATATCATATCTACTTACTCAGTCACAGTACCAACACAACCAACAGTAACAACAGCACCAGCAGATAGGAAACATCTCAAGTGGGTCAAGCCTGAAGGCTCGAACACCTAAATAGACAAGTTTTTCCCCCGAAGGATAAAAAACTAATATTTAGGTTTCAGCCGAAAGGCTTGACCCACCAATATTACTCCTTGCTGGTTCTCACTTCCTCGCCTTAATTCAAATAGGTACTGAATAAAATGAGGACTGCTCCGCACTGACATGCAGATATTCGTCTACCCTCATACTGATTCTGCGATATTTGCACAAACTCTATACTAGATGGCGCTGATGTTCAAGAGGGTAATCTCAAGTGGGTCAAGCCTTTCGGCTGAAACCTAAATATTAGTTTTTTACCCTTCGGGGGAAAAACTTGTCTATTATTTTAATGAATTATACAGTTAATTGTTAGATAGAACTACTACCTTGTGACATGTCCATATCATTTTCATGGTCAATAAACTTGGATTGAGATTTCTCCACGGATTCCTCTTTTGTTGGCATCTCTGTCTTACAATCATGTGACACTCCATCTAGTAAAAAAGAGAATACTGTATATTTTAACCTGTCCACACAGTCCCCTTTATTATGATATGCAGACTTAAGTTAGCGGGCTTAGGTTATTATTCTGAGTTAGCTGGTTTAAAACTGATGCTGTTTGTTACTATCTTTCTTATTACAAATAAAAGAGACAGGATCAGAAACCAGGTGAACTTTAATTCACATTTTGTAGTAAGTGGGTATAATGATAATAATAAGTTTAATAAGTTTTTTATTTCAACAGTTTGGTATCAACAATGTATTGAACTGCTCCCAAATTAGGTTGCCCTGTGTTATGGGAGACAGGCTCTTTAAAGGACCGTTTTTAATTAAGAACTGTTTTTATTGTACCAAATTCTGGGTTCACGTGTGTGCAAATGTGTGAGTGTGTGTGTGTGTGTGTGTGTGTGTGTGTGTGTGTGTGTGTGTGTGTGTGTGTGTGTGTGTGAGAGAGAGTGTGTGTGTGTGTGTGTGTGTGTGAGAAAGAGAGAGTTAATGTGTGCTTCAGTAGGTATATTGTTATATTATAAGTATATTTAATGATACATCCATAATGTAGGTATGTGTTTTAACATAATTATATGATCGTTTTCAAGAATGACTCCATAAAATAAAATATATATGAATGTATAGGGTATTTTTAACAAATTAATTTAACCATAATATTTTCAGTTTTCAAACCTTTCAAGCTACAGATTACAGATTGTCTGATGGTAATATTATACAACAGAATTCTTAGCTTGTTCAATTGTTCTTACATTAAAATAAAGTCAAACACCATGCTTATTAAGCATGGTGTTCGACTTTATTTTACATGTGAGAAATAATTGTATGAGTTTAGCAAAAGCAACGATTGGTTGACCTAATTTCATAAAAATGAGTTTTGCACTTGACATATTAATTACCAATACCATAATTACATCTCAATTATTAATCAAAAGCGCTTTCATAATGATTTCTACATGAGACCTATGTGATAGGGCCTCCTCCAGTAAATTGCAACCTTTCAAAATTTGATCTGAATGTAAATTTAGTACCATAAATATAATGAAAATATATCAGATACCTTTTTTTTATAGTATATTATTGAATATTAATTACAGAACAAATAAATATAGTAGGGCAACTTTAAACAAATAAGATGTTTCATATCCAGCGAGGTATATGTACACAATCTCAAAAAATAAGGTGAAATCTCCTGAATCCGGCAAAATTACAATTACCTATGTTGTATATATATATATAGTTCGCTTGAACAAAATTCAAAATATTTCATCACTTTTACCATTATTTATTATGGCAATATGGCAGGTGAGATAGAAGTCAAGGTGTGTATGATGGGATTTGGTGGCGTCAGTGAAGATTCTTATTACAATAAAATTATTTAAAATTGTGTTTGAGTGAATGTTGTGTTATTAAATTGGTGTAGTATTATGAAACAACTGTTTGTGTTGACATGCAATTAGAAGATCATATAATATTGTATAATAAGAATAATAATGTGGTCTTCCAGCTCATCAAAGAAGCATCATGGAAATTATTATTATATTTTAATGTCAAACTCTCCCAAGATGCATTAAAATGTGTAACACCAGCATTTCAATGCAATGAAAAAGTTTTGAAACCTGAGTCCGTAAAACTTAAAATAAATAAATAAAATAATGATTTATGTCAATTAGATGTCACCAAATTGACATGTGCCATGATGATTATTGGACTGTGTCGCAGTTTTTTTTATAAATAAACTTACTTTGTATAAGAAACCAAGGGAATAAAATGAAAATGGACAATTGTTGAATACTGTTCTGAATATTTTTGCCTATTTTATAGTTAGTGTGAAACTTTTGTTGTAACTAGTTTGGAAAAGAAAATCAAAAATATACCTTCATGGAGTATTATTCGGCTCTGTAACAATTTTTCTTCGCATAATAGCACTTGTCTTTTGAAAGTGCTGGCTTCCCGTAACCTTGAAACACATGTCGCACATATCAGCCGGTCCCCTGGTTCTCCGTCTAAGTGAGACAGCTGCATGAGTGAAGGAAAAGTCAAACTCGTGGGGGGCATATTGTCCCAAGTTGACAAAATTTATAGTATATAAGTGTAACTGTTAACTATTACCTACAATTAACGTCGCTTAAACAAACAGTAAAAGACTTGGTTTACTAATAATTACAACTAAGATCATTTTAGTTCAAAGGTAGATTGAAACTAACTAACCAGTAATCCAAAACACTCGACGAAAATGTCACAATAAACTTCTGTTTGGAGATGGTAAACATAATCTGCGATAAGCGAACGACATTTCTTTGAATTCCCACAACAACGACAAATTCCAGTGTCAATTAGAGGATCTTTGGTGTTCATTTTTCAAAAAATACTTTTCTCTTGTGGTCTTTTCCAAAGACTCAAAGAGTACCACAGATTAAAAAGAGTATGTCTAGTATCAGTGTTGCCAGTGACCGATAGTCAATAGTAACACGTGACAGTTCAAAAGTAACATTTCATGTCAAAAGTAACATTAGTTTTTTTTTATGTAAAAAGACTAATACTGAAACATAGCAATTTCTTAGAAAAAACTTCGTAAAAATCGTAACAATCTTAAGAGATCGTGAGACTTAATATTCAACAAAAAAAATTATAAGCTACTTCATAGCGTAGTTTTATGACTACTTGGTGTGTGAATTTATACGCTACTTTTGTTTAAATCCTAAAAGTAACGTAAAAGTAACATTTTGAGCCGTGTAACATGAAAGTAACATGAGAGGATCAAAAGTAACATAAAATGTAACATTCTGGCAACGCTGTATATATATTTTTTGGTACGCACGACAGCACATCAAGTGTAACAGTTGCGCTACGAAAACCGCCTCTATTACGAACGCAGTAAGGGCGGTCTCAAGGTCAAACTGTTACGCTTGATGTGCCGTCGACTGTACATACCTCAAGGTCGGCCAGTTACTGCCATCCAATAGTCCTATTTGAAATTTCGTGAACAAACCTTCCATTTTATAGCGCTCCTGGGCCCGTAACCTATTAAATTGTTAACTCAGACGCTGTAGATGGAAAAAACAAAAATAATAGGAATAATATATTTTACCTTTTTGACATCAACAAAATAACAGAAATTTTGAGGTCACACTTAATCGTGAAGATTCGTGTTCGCGTTGTCGCGATGAAACTTCGTTGTGAGTATACAAACACGCTGCTAATGCGCTGGTTAGCAGTTAGCACTGGAGCTCTTAGTGCCGTCCGAGACTCGGATACACACGTCTTACGTCGCCGTGTCTCGGACACGGGAGAAGTTAGACGTGTATTTCTTTTGGTGTTATAGTTTATTTTATGACAAAAAAAACACGGTAAATATCAAAGACGAGACATTGTTGAGAATGTAGCCGTAGCATTAGGGAGACAGCTCTTTTATAATAACTCATGACGATTTAATGGATGTCGTACGACCATCATCAGATTGAGTTGTTTTTAAAATGAAATAAATATGTGACTGTGTCTAATAAAAGGTAAAATTTTTAGGGGTTCTAGTTTACAAGATATTCGCAATTCTGTGAAGTGATCGAAAACACCTTATTTATACAAAGCACTTCGTCTGATGTGAAGCGGTAAGAAGAGTCCATATGCGAAGACAGCTAGTGCAGTTCAGACACTGCTCTAGCCGCCTTCACCTTGCCTGCCCGAAAGGTGCTTTTTCACGCCTCTTTTGAAGAAACCCATGTTATAGGTAGTGTGTCGTACGATAAAGAAACACTCGTTTTGACATGAATTAATTGTATTTTCTTTAATTATTACATTGGCGAACATACCTCAAAGCAATCCAACCAGAGATGTTCGTCTGGCCCGCCCAACCCCGCGTCTTTAGAAAACGAGATTTACATCAATCCTATGTACTCTTTTACCCAACCATATGTACAACTTTCATTTTCAATGTAACGCTAATATAAATAAGTTAGAAGCATCACTGGTGGCCGGGCCAGCCTGACGTTTTCAGCCCGGCCTCTTCTACCTCACCACTACTACAACAACTAGTGACAATTAATTGTTAGAGAACTAATGTACTACATAAAATACACACATTCAAGCCTTTATTTCATACTAAAATGCAATATCTTAGGAGATATCAAAGTAATGTGGGGCCGGGCTGAAATTATTGAAATAGCTAATAACAATAAAAATACAAAACCTAAGAACCCATATTCTATGTGTGTGTGATCTCCCAGAGGTGCAGTATATATGTACAACTTTATTTTTAAGTTACATTATTTAAATATAAAAATATGAGCACTAGAAATTATTTCAGCCCGGCCCCCTACAATCGTTTATATCTTTTTAGCTATTGCATCAATCTGCACAAAACGACAATGTGTGGACTCGTATACGGTAGTACTTTGATAAATTTTGGCTCATGAATTTACTAAGATTATATTCGACGAGATAATTAAAATCTAAGATAGTACTAGTGGAGTGACCATCAGGCACGTGCTAATTTCAGGACATTTTTTTTAATGATCTAAGTAGATGATATACAAGTTAATGGCCCAGCTGGTGGTAAACAGTTTCCGCCACCTATAAGCAGCTGCTTTAATAAGGAAAAATCACTTGATATTGCAGTTCGGTTGTTATCCGGAGGCCTAAGTTGAAATGCCGTACATGCCCTCTAATTACTTTATTGGCTATCTTTCCCTTCAATCCAAAACACAGCGAACTGTCTTAAGGCTGAAATAAGAAAGGCCACCCAGACAACCCTACATATGGGCCTACCATCTAGGAAACATGTTTTTATTGAATGATACAATTTATAATTAGAGGATTTGTAACCGACTTCAAAAACGAAGAGGTTGCCAATTCGGTGGGTATGTTTTTTTTAATTATAAAGACTAGATTATAAAAGTAATTGCTACCTACTACTTATATGTATACCAAATATTAACCAATACTTTTATAAGTTATAATTTTTGAAGTACCTAATGAAAGACTGTGATTTAATAGATTATATGGAAGTTAATTAATAAGGTATTTGACAACATTTTATTGAATGTTTAATAGCATCTTAGTACTTTATATATGACCATGTTACCATAATTAGTTTTGTTTTATTTATATCGTCATTTTTAAAAAAATGCAAATAATAAGACCAATATGACATAAAAATATGTGCTCTTCAAGTATTTTTGTAAATAAAATAACTCATATTTTTGAATTTAAGTGAAAATCCTACTTTTTTAATTGTTGACAATATCTCTATTACGTATTAATAATTTTAAATACGAAGGTTGTTGATTTTTATAAATCTAAAAATGTTGTATTAATAAAAAAAAACTCTAATTATTACTTGTTTCATTCGATAAAACACATGTCCTGAAATTGACACGTGACTGATGGTCACTCCACTAGTACTATCTTAGATTTTAATTATCTCGTCGAATATAATCTTAGTAAATTCATGAGCCAAAATTTATCAAAGTACTACCGTATACGAGTCCACACATTGTCGTTTTGTGCAGATTGATGCAATAGCTAAAAAGATATAAACGATTGTAGGGGGCCGGGCTGAAATAATTTCGAGTGCTCATATTTTTATATTTAAATAATGTAACTTAAAAATAAAGTTGTACATATATACTGCACCTCTGGGAGATTACACACACATAGAATATGGGTTCTTAGGTTTTGTATTTTTATTGTTATTAGCTATTTCAATAATTTCAGCCCGGCCCCACATTACTTTGATATCTCCTAAGATATTACATTTTAGTATGAAATAAAGGCTTGAATGTATGTATTTTATGTAGTACATAAGTTCTCTAACAATTAATTGTCACTAGTTGTTGTAGTAGTGGTGATGTAGAAGGGGCCGGGCTGAAAACGTCAGGCTGGCCCGGCCACCAGTGATGCTTCTAACTTATTTATATTAGCGTTACATTGAAAATGAAAGTTGTACATATGGTTGGGTAAAAGAGTACATAGGATTGATGTAAATCTCGTTTTCCAAAGCCGCGGGGTTGGGCGGGCCAGACGAACATAACCAGAGAGAGAGAGAGAGCATAGATAACACATATTTTATTAGCTTTTTAAATGACAGTAGCCACAGAATAAATTAGAAAGTAATACATCACAAATACTCCCCCCTCTAGATCTAATTTCACAGGAGCTTTTACAACTCTATTAGAACGTCTAACACTTTCAACTTTTGGACTTTTAATAGTTGAACTAACATTTTCATTATAAAAATTATTATTCTTAACAACAGGTTTAGATTGAGGACTTATTGACTTATCCAAATTAGGTTTAGAAACAGTTACAGGTTCAGTAGAATAAGGTAACACATTGCTTTCACTCAGTAAAGGAATATCAACATGTTCAGAAAAGTTATCTTGACATACAGGTTCAAAAACTATGCTATCATCTTTCAGAACATTATTACTTAATGATTCTTGTACATTTTGAAATCCAGAGCTAAGTATTTGATCTAAATGTCTTTTCCAAATTAGATTTTCATCTAACACTTTACATAAATATGTTCTATGACCCAGTACTTCCTCAATTACAGATTTTACAAACTGTTTTTTGTTTGGATTTCTATAATCCCTACAGAACACAGAATAAATTAGAAAGTAATACATCACAATAGGAAAGAGGGAACACATGTTCTGGCAAAGAATTCCAAGTTCTGGAAGTACGACAAAGAAACGAGCTACTAAATTTCATCTTTGTACGTGTTATTTTTCATTTTGAAGGTTCTTAATCTTAAACAATAAGGACAAAATAAAATAAGACCATGTTACTTGTGTTATATTTAAATAAATAAATCAGAATAACTCGAATAATTATCAGTTTCATCTGAATCATCTTGTAATTATAATACAGGGTGTTCGGGGTCTCGGAAATGAAAGCAGGTGGCAGTGCTCATCACCTTAAGCACGATTTGTTTAAAAATAAATTTGAAATCACGAAAAAAAATCAACTGCTCCATACAAACAAGCCGTGTAGATATTACAATTTGTATGAAACAGCTTATATTTCTCGCGATGCCAAATTTATTTTTTAGCAAGTCGTTTAGGGTGACTAGCACTGCCACCTGCCGTCGTATTCGAGAGCGTCCTCCTAACCACCCAGCCTGTGTAGTAATTCCGAAATCATATTCTTGTTCTTTTCTTTCTCTACTTTGAAAAGTTTAGCTCTTAGTAGTACGGGACCGAGATCGAATCTGCTACTTCACAGTCGTAAGCTGACCGTACTCCCAAATGGGCTATCACGGCTTTTTTCACGTCACTTATCAGGTGATAATTTATTATCAAACTGTACCTACGAGGTACCTACTACCTCTTTGTCAATGGTCATTATGTCATAGTTTATAAAGTCAAAAGTTTTAAAAAAACATTGTTAACGTCGAGAAAAGTTTATGTGGACATGTGGACCAAAGTTTCAAATGCAACGTTGCCAGCTCAGATAAAGAGTAATTCATATTATATAAATTATATCTAAGCATTTAGTTTGTATGAAAATAAAAAATGTTAAAGAAATTGAAATTCATAAGTGTCCATAGTATAAAATGGCCAATTTAATAGTCTGAATAACATGCCGAAGTTATTGTATAACCTCAGGAACACGGTGTATATGTCATATAGGTATGTCAGTGACTTTGGTTCTCTTATGGAAGCCTCATTTCTGATTCCATCTCGCAGAGAAACACCTAACATAGCTCGTTCCATAGCTCTCTGTGCGACTGCGAACTTGCACAGAAAGCCCTTAGTAAGCGTTTCACAGCCGTATGTCATCACTGGTAAAACACTTTGGTCGAAGTCTTTCGACTTCAGCACTGAGGAATTTTGGACGAGACGATCTTACGTAATTTCTCGAACGCTGGTCATCCGAGTTGAATTCGTCGATTTACCTCTTTTCATCGAAGTTGGCTCTACCTGGCTGGCCCATTAAAATTTGTCTAATGTAAACGTACTCGTCAAAAACTTCGAGAACAGAACTCCCAACTGAAACTGGTATAGGTTCGACATGGGTATTCGACATAACCTTTGTCTTGCCCATGTTAATTTTTAGACCTACCTTTCGGGAGGTTATGTCTAGGTCTTCGAGCATTGTGTTCAATTCCTCCAGGGATTCTACCATGACTACTATATCATCAGCAAATCGAAGACGAGTGATGTACTCGCCGTTGATGTTGATGCAGAGTCCTGTCCAGTCCAGTGCTTTGAAAACATCTTCCAACGCAGCGGTAAACAGTTTCGGAGATATTACATCTCCCTGTCTTACCCCTCTGTGCAGTTGGATAGGTTTCGTATACTGAATCTGTACACAGACCGACATGGAGGCGCTCTCGTACAAGAATCTCATCATCTCGATATACCGATAGTCAATGTGGCACCTCTGAAGAGTCTGAATCACGGCCCATGTTTCGATTGAATCAAAGACCTTCTCGCAGCCCACAAACGCCAAGCAAAGTGGCCGGTTATACTCTTCAGTTTTCTGTGTAACCTGCCGCAGCGTATGTTTGGTATACGGTATTAAAGCCTTAACGGAAACCGGCTTGTTCGGGAGGCTTGAAGTCGTCCAACCTGCGCGCGAGACGATTCTTGATAACCCTCGAAAACAACTTGACAAAGTGTTTATATTGACGTGCAAATGGGAGATCATTCTAATAAAAGTGAAAGGTGGGAAAGAATCGTGGTTATCCAACTTATTCAAAGTAGGATCATCGAAATAGTCATCATATATTTTGCGCCAAACTGGTGCCCCAAGGTGTTACACCAGCATTTCATGATGCAATATTCGCAGAATTAAAGCAAATACTTCAGACATTGTATGGGTTTGATCCGTCCCTGCATAGGTGCCAGTCAAGATTTTTATTGCAATTGCAATAATTATAAAATTGTGTCCGAGCGAACGTTGGTGTAGTTTTCTAAATTAAGTGCTTATGTGAATTTGATGTGAAATTCTTTGAGGATTTTATTGCGGTTATAATGAGAAGAAAACGGGGCGCCCCAGGAGAAATGTGCTAAGGTACCTACTGATCTACACCAAGGTATTTATTAAATCTATTTATTTTATTTTTCATATCAGGGCTTTAGGTATTTTATTTGTAGAAGCTCCGTGTAATCGCGGACAATTACAATCATTAAAAATTGTATCGGAGTGAAATTTGTGTTATAAAATTGGTGTAGTTCTGTACACCAAGTGTTTGTGTTGACGTTTTATTCCAATAATCTTTTAGTTGTTGTTGTGTTGGAATAAAAGTGATTATGGTGTGAAAGACGATGGGAGCTTTTTCGTGGTAATCCACCTCATTACATAGCATCATATGGAGACTGTCATCATATATTTCTCGTCAAATACTTCCAATGTCGCCTCATGCTAATGCATAGCATGTGTAACACCAGCATTTCAATGCAATAAATGAAAAAAAAAATACTTAACACATGGCTGTATGGGCGTTAGTTTTCTTTGCCTTCCCTAGGGTGAATTAACAAAAAAAACGAAAAAAAAAACATGAAATGTTTTTGTGTTTTGCACAGATTATTAATTAGACATTTCTCTATCTCTATAGTCTGTGTTGTAAATACCATGGAAAATAATGGAAATACTTCAATTCAATCAAATACTGTTGGCTTAATGTCATAATTAATAGTTAATTAAAAAATCATAATTAGTATCAACAATGAGTGTTAAAAAGGCGAAAGGGCCTTTATTTGATCCTGGCCTTTGTAGGTGTTGCGGCACTATGAAAAAATGTCGTATTCTAAATGTAGAGTACGAGAGCTTAGGAGTAAAAGAAATATATTCTGATATGGTGATGGACTGTTTTGGTCTGCTGGTAAGTGTCTGCAATCAATTTATCAGTAAATCACACTAAATATCAACATTCCTTAGTCGTATATCTATCAAAACTGCACAGCAACTGTTACTGTGTATTTTTCTTACAAATTTTATTACTCAAATAAGTTTGTAATTTATTTTACATATATAATAAAATCCACTAAAATTATATCATGCAAGTTATATATTTCAAAGTGAAGTTAAATATGGGCTGCCTGGAAATGATTTTTAGTAATTAACAACTAAAACTAAGCATAATATACACAAGCACACTCGGACAAAAATTACTCCATTCCAGACACATTATATCGGTTATCCCACAGGATACTCTTGGGGGGCCTTCTGACAATTAAATACCAATTTTGTCTGGAATCTGCAGCAATAAAAGCAGCTAATAAAACATCTCCTTTGCCAATGCAAATTATGGAGTTTGATCTTACCCAAAGTACTGAGAACAGTGTTTTATTAAAGAAGCGATAGAGTACTCGGCCATAAGCGGGCCCAATTCAATGGTATTTCAAAATATCATCATCAAAGGTGTAAATTTTATGTCTCAGCTCTCACATCTCGATGGAAAACCTTCAGAGCGGCTGGTGTGTGCAACATGTGTCTCGAGATTACGTGAAGCATTCACCTTTAGGAGGCAAGTTCTGCGCTGTGAGGAGGCTTTCCTTCAGATGAGGATGCTTGATACTGATAATGATGGTAATAATTTTATTGTCTAATATTTTTTGCGAGCACTACATATGTGAAATAAAACCACTCACCACACCACCCACACACTCAATCAATTATCAAAAATCTTCCCATGACCATAGTCACTGTAAAGTAATCGAAATGTCAGGTATATAATAATAATGTAACATCTAATAAAAACGGCTTCACTGAATTTTTGATTTTATTTCATATTGGAAATATTTGTTTTATCTGTAGCCACTGAGGCGACATTTTAAAATATCATATGCAGCCTCATTCCTCTTACTAACTTGTCATATACATGAGTGTAATTGTGGTGTGGACTGTGGTTACTTGTTTCTCTTATTGACTGAATAAGATTAACTGAGTAGTGGGTAGTTTTGTAACTCACAAAACAATACATTGTAAACACATTAAGGACGGCCTGTGCCCAATCGTGGAACGTATGGGCTGGTGATGATGATTGTCTGTCTGCCTTGCTAAATGACCTGCCTATTGCCATTTTAGCCTACAACATCTGTGAATTTTGTTCTCCCTTATTTCTGCACTGTTTATTTCATCTACTCTCTAATTTTAATATACTTCTTTCGATTGCTCTTTGGCATTTTGCAATTTTGTATTTTATTTGTATTTGGGGAGCATTACTTTGCATGTATTCAAATACAAACTACTAGGTGGTAGGCCCGTATGTAGGGTTGTCTGGGTAGGTACCACCGACTTTCTGATTTCAGCCGTGAAACAGTTCGCTGTGTTTCGGATTGAAGGGAAAGGTAGCCAGTGTAATTACTGGGCACGGACAGCAATTCATCTAAGGCCTCAGGATGACAACGCACCTGCAATATCAAGTGACTTTCCCTTGTTATTCCAGGTGTCTATAGGCGGCGGTAACCGTTTACCATCAGGTGGGCCGTCAGCTTGTTTGTCGTCTAGTTGTATAAACAAACAAAGTAATGCTCCCCAAATGCAAATACATACATATAGTTGTTGTAGCCATAGTTGTTAATTGTTACAGATCGCACCAGGCGAATGGAAGAAGCCCTGGTAGACGGTGCTCCTAAAGTGGAAGTGAGTGTAGTCAAATTAGAACCAGATGATATTATCAGTGATGGCTCAGGCTCAGTCTGCGGAGACGCGTTGGCAGATACCGCTGATAGTAAGTAGACAATCGGTATTTTCAGAATAATTGGACAACTGTGTCATTAGCGCGTTTTGCCTCATTCATAACGTAAGAAGCTACTTTATAAATTCCTTAAAGGCGTGAAGATGCACCTTGTTTGGCGTCTAAGGCAGTAGAAAACTAGAAACTGTTGTATGTATACTCAAGAAAAAGGCATTAACTAATAACTACACAGTTAAAAGAAAATAAGTGTTGCCACATCCGAAATTATAACCATAATGGGAATGTACAACGTATTACAGGAACCATACTGCACCAGCTGTGTCTACATTTCCACTTTCCCACATAACATTAGATGCAGTTGGGTCATTTGTCGTTCCTTGCATTAAAAAAGAGGTCTTAATATCAGCCAGGTCTTAGGCCACCTTTCTGTCCGTTAAACAATTAAATGATTTTTCCATAATTGTGTGGAGACCCGGCTTGGTAAGGTTTATTTACAGTCGACAGCACAACAAGCGTAACAGTTTGACCTTGAGACCGCCCTTACTGCGTTCGTAATAGAGGCGGCTTTCGTAGTGCAACTGTTACACTTGATGTGCTGTCGCCGGATATAAAATGCAACATATTAAAACCCGTTTTAGATGATGACTTGAAATCAGAAATGCACGATGATTCTAACGACGATATGCCACTTATGCATCATGTTACTAAAAAAACTCACGAAGTCCTCAAGAGACCTGTAGAACTAAAAAATGGTGTTCCTCCCGTTACACGGCGGATCTTAGTGAAAAGGCCACGTAAGTACCATTCGTTTTAGGTTACCGTTGTCAACAAGGAACCCTTACGGCCTGGTCACGGGAACGGGCGACGGCGACGGCGGCGCCACTGGCGGGTCGAATATTCGCCCAGCGCAAATTTTACGCCACGCGCAGTGGCGATAGTCACCGCGATCAGTATAGAACGAGAGCTAGAATGCATTTATCGACGTTGTATCGACACTGTTTCGAGAGTAGCCCAAGATATTGTATTTGGAAGAGATGCACAGATAAATAATTCTAAAAAAAATACGAGCAGTATATATTAAGTATATAAAGAAAAAAACCTACATTTGAATGAATACTTGACACTTAAGGGCTGATTTACACTTGCATAAGTACAGTAGCGAGTTAACTTGCGGTCTTGGCGAGTTAAGTTCTTAACATTGTTTGGACGGGAATTTGAACTTAACTCGCCAAGACCGCAAGTTAACTCGCTACTGTACTTATGGAAGTGTAAATCAGCCTTTACAAAGAGAACAGCCGGAAAGTTTGACTGTTAACAATTATACCGTTATTAACACATCTACACTAATTAACATACAACGAATTATCGTGTTCGTTTTTTTAATGAACTAACTAAAAATATCAGAATGCCGAAATTGGCTTCTGCGCTAGTCGCCGCGTCTGCCGTCTGACGCCGTGGCGTCTCGTACATTTGTTTTATACGCCCGCTCGCGCCCGCTATTCGCTCGGCTAATTTCGCTGGTCGCCGTTACGCGTGACGTGACGTGTTCATTCACGCGAACATTCGCAGCGAATTTGCCGTGGCCAGGTCGTTAATTTCATGTCATGTCTGTCGGTCTATCTGACCGTTCATTCTCCATGGCAACGCAAATAAGACACCGCCAGGTCTGTCATGGGTGATTACTATTCTTAGTACACTCCCCTACTGATGTCCTATTGACTTGTTTACAGCTATCCGCTTATCTGCAAGTAGTGATACAGTCGCGATGCAAACGCGCGTTTATACGCCGCAAAAAATCAAAAAGTCATCAGGACATCATCAGGGCCCTTAAATACACATCTTAGGAAGAACAAAAAAAAAATCATCAATTTGTTATACAAAGGCAATAGCACGCAGAGCAGACGGCCGGTGGGGCGTTAAAGTTCTAGAATGGCGACCACGTCATCATCACCAGCCTATATACGTCCCACTGCTGGGCACAGGCCTTCCTACATGGGAGAAACACATGAGGGGTTTTGGCCATAACACCACCACGCTGGCCCAATAAGGGTTGGTGGGTTAAAGCGGTTGCAGGAACAACCGGGACCAACGGCTTAACGTACCTACCGAAGCACGGAGGAGCTCGAGATAACAAACTTTGATTGACACATCCGGGATCGACCAGAAAGTTGCTTTGTTTTTCGTATCGAAACCAGAGCGCTCAAATCAATACGCCACCGAGTTCCTCCGAGCTTCACCACGACCACGTACTGAAAAGCAAAAAGTAGGACCCCCACTAGATGGAGAGACGACCTGGTCAGGGTCGCGGGGAATCGTTGGATGCAGGCTGCGCAGAACCGTTCCATTTCGAAATTGATGGAAGAGGCCTTTGTTCAGCAGTGGAAATCATAGGCTGATTTGATGATGATGATGATGATTTCGGACGTAGTTATACCTTCTACTTTTTACCATTAATCTTACCTTTTCAGCGCTACCTATGTCCAAAGTACAACAACTAATGCGAGAAAGAGACCCCACTTACATGACGGAGACAAACATACTAACCATAGTGGAATTCTCCTACGTCTGCCCTTTTAAATGCAGACACAACCATTTACTGTGCTACTACTGTGGCCACGATTTCTCTGATCCAATCAAACTACGAGAACACACAGAAAACTTGCACAATCCGAAGAAATTCAAAGTGACCGAGCACAAGAATATGATTAAATTAGATTTAACGAGGATCGACTGTCGATTATGCTCAACTAAAATCAATGACTTGGCAGAATTCAAGAGCCACATTTCTAATATACACAGCAAGAAGTATTACTTTGATTACAAGGACTCAGTGTTGCCGTTCAGATTAACGAAGGACGAGTTAAAATGTGCTATTTGTGAAGTGTTTTTCCCATACTTTCATGCTTTAAATAAGCATATGAATGAACATTTTAGTAATTATGTGTGTGAGACGTGCGGCTTAGGGTTTGTTGATAAAGGCAGGTTTGTGATGCATCAACAGAGGCATGAAGCAGCTGATTTTCCTTGCGAGACCTGCGGAAAGGTATTCAAAGCTCAATACAACAGGGATTTACACATCGATCGAGTTCATATGAAACGCGGACGTGTTTACTGCCCAAAGTGTGACATCAAACTAATGTCTTACCCTCAGAAATTGAAGCATTTAGTGGAAGTGCATGGTGAAGAACCGTTGAGCTTTCCGTGTAATATGTGTGATAGAATTTGTGAGACGAGGAGGATGCTGACGATTCATAGAAGGAAGGATCATCTGAAAGATTACAGGTATGTTTAACTATAGGTTTTAAATATTTTGGAAGAAAAAGAAAGAAAGAAAGAAAAAGAAAGGAAGAAAAATATTTTTATTGACATACATAAAGCATACATACAACATAAAAATTAAACAATAAAACAAAGAAAAAGTAGCAAAATAAAATAATCTACACTAAAAACTAAGTGCAGTCAACAAGGCCCTATCTCAGCATAAAACTTTTGCGACATTATAAAAAATGTCGCAGAAGCGTTGTTATCTTGATTAAGGGCCTTGGGTGTAAATAAATATATTATACTTACAATACATGTACTTACAGATATAAAGATAAGTAACATACACTCAAACACAGTTTTAAATAGGCGCAAAATACTATTTAGGCTGTATGGGCTTTTCCTTATGGCATTCCTTCAAAAGGTATAATAAAATTATTATACGATATTAGTGATCTGTGTGATTTTTATTTTGTTACTGCAGAGAATCAAACAAACGTAGGGTCCACCTGATGTTTAGCTGTTACCATAGCCTATAGACACGCTCGCAGCACCTTGCGCACTACTTACGCACTGTTACCGTAGCCTATAGACGTTCTTAGCACTGTGGTCACTACTCACGCGTTGTTACCGTAGCCTATAGACGCTCGTAGCACTGTGGTCACTGCTCACGCGTTGTTACCGTAGCCTATAGACGCTTATAGCACCTTGGGCACTACTCACGCGTTGTTACCGTAGCCTTTAGACGCTTGTAGAACCTTGGGCACTACTCACGCGTTGTTACCGTAGCCTTTAGACGCTTGTAGCACCTTGGGCACTACTCACGCGTTGTTACCGTAGCCTATAGACGCTTATAGCACCTTGGGCACTACTCAGGCGTCTCCAATCTCAACCATCTGAGCTACCGAAGACATGGGATCATTATCATCTTCAATACCAGCCTATATACGTCCCACTGTTGGGTACAGGCCTACATGGGAGAAACACTCATGTGTTTCTCTCAATATATATTTTCATATTTTTTTAATATTATCTTGCAGTAAACACACCAAAAAAAATTGTACTATAGTAATTGAAATTATTTATACTTTTACGAATTCAAAGCAACTTTCACCATTATTTCGAATCTGTCAAAGATTTATTTTAAGTACAAGATTTTTTTTTTTAAAATCTTTTATTTAATTTAGGGACTTTTACTATACAGTATGTCAGTCCCATCGTAACCTAATCTAGAAACACTTAAAAACGAATGGTTGTTACTTATGAGTATTGACAATCATTGACGAGTCACCAATACCATATTGCATACGAGTTTAGATGCTTCTGATGTAGGGTCTGCCAGGATAGTTTGGAAAACTCCAACATCAGATGCTCTAATGTTTAGTTGACTCGTCAATAATTGTCGCTCTCGTTGGTTTTTGACACATTCCGTCAACAAGTGTTGCACATCCTCCAGTTTATCGCAGACGTCACAGTTTGGAGAGTCTGATTTTTTCATCAAATATGCAAACTTGTTAGACGGAAAGTGACCAGAACGAAGTCTATGCAACAATACAATGTATTTCCTACTTAATTGCACATCTGTACACCAGGGTATACGAGAAGGCTCACTCTAAATGGTTTTATACCAAATGCCCTTTATTAAGGAAATTTTACAAGAACATAAAATTGTAGTTCTCATTTATATGTCTATTTCCTTTCAGATACGAATGCCAATGCTGTGGCCAAAAGTTTTTCACTCGCTTCGCTTTGAACAACCATATGCCAACCCACACCGGGGAGAGGAACTTTAAGTGTAAAGTGTGTGAGAAGTCTTATCCTAGACTTAAGACTTTAAAAGACCACATGAGGATTCACACCAACGACAGACGGTATAGGTAAGAGACCAGTTCAATAATACAGCTATTTGACTGTGTATTTACAAGTATCACCAGCCTATAAAGATTCCACAGGCCTTCCTACACGGGAGAGATATACTAACAAGATATTGGTTATAAGTAATCATAAAAAAGTAATGTTGAACCTACCAATTACTCAACAAGCCAGACAAAGGTCTTCGATTTAAACCTGCCTAGGCGTTCAATTGAATGGCTAATTTAACCAGACGGCTGGCATGACGTTCAGCCTGGTTAAACATTGCGCTTAATTACTTGGCTAGTTGTCCTTCCATTGGTTAGTTCAATGTACGGCCTACACTATTTTAGTTTTATTTTTCAAAACGTCCGGGTTCGATTCCCGAGCCGAGTACACGTTTTTATTAAAATGTATGAATGCAGGTTTTCTGATTACTAAAATCGATGACATGGTTCATAAGAAAAGATTTTCGCATGTCTTATAGTTTCAGACTTTCCCATACTGACCGATCTAAATGTGCCACCCTGTATATTCTTTGGTAGGGTGGTGATTACTCTAAAAATTCTAAACAGCGCGATACACAAATGTACAGATTACAGCGCATCAAGACTAACAGTTGGACTACGAAAGCCGCCTTTATTACGAATAGAATAAGGGCGGTCTCAAGGTCATACTGGTACGCTCGACGTCCTGTCGACTGTACACGAAAATGACAAAGCCCTCTAATAAAGTTATTATTAATTTTGTCAGTACGCCCATACATTTCTTAGTAATATGGGAACATGTGACGTCACCTGTTCCGTAGATTTTGTATGGAGCGTTTTTGGACGATGCGCCGCAACACATCAAACATACCACTATATCTGCGAAACTATTGATATTGGACATACTATTTCTTTTGCAATATTTCTATGAGTTATATACTTCTTGTTTATGAAATAAAAAAATATTGTCAACTACCCTAAGGCCACAGGGTGACAACGCACCTGTAAATACTAAGTTTTGTTACTGCCGGTGTCTATAGGCGACGGCAGCCACTTACCAACAAGGTGGGCTGTCAAGCTGACAGCTTGTCATCTGGTAGTATATTAAAAAAAACTTAATATTATTAAATAAAATTGTTAAAGCTTTTTACTAATAATTATCATGTCTTCCCAACAGATGCCACATATGTGGTCAAGCGTTCATCCAGAACTGCAGTCTGAAAGGTCACATGAAGAGTCAGCATCCTGAATACGGATAAATGTATAAATTATTGAAATATTATGATTTATAGTAATAGCAACAATATAATTTTACATAAATCTATTATCTAACCCTTCGAAGCATAATTATAGCATTTTTTACCCGAGTCCGATGACTGTTCAATTTATAAGCTGCAACGGCGTAGTGAAACCCTATCGTTTATTTACTAAGAATCGATTTTCTTTATTTTTAACCGACTTCAAAAACGAGGAGGTTCTCAATTCGGTTGGTATGTTTTTTTTTCTATGCATGAACACCGATTACGCCGAGATTTCTGATCCGATTTACGTGATTCTTTTTTTGTTCGATGCGGAATAGTTGCCATTTGGTCCCATAAATTTGTTTTCAAAATTAGTTGGGTAGTTTGGGTTTTAAATAAAAAAAACTGAAATGAAGTCATCTGCGGATGCGAAAATGCGGATTTTTCTTTCCGATGACTTTTTAGTGAAAGTGTAGGAAACAATGTAAGCTGACGGTCACCCATCTAGCTTTGACCTTAGAACATTATCACTAAAAATTGTGAAAAATAAATTTTGAACAAAAACTCAACCCGACTTGAAAAAACTGAAAAGGATAAAATAATTTAATTTAAGTAGGTACTCATCACCTAGAAATATATTTTTTAGAGTTGGTGCTAAGTTGTTTCCAGAAATAATAGAATTTAAAGTTTCCTACTATCGTATCGTTTCACTAAAAAGTCATAGGAAAACAAAAATCTGCAATTTCGCATACGTAGAATTTCAGTTTTCTTGATTAAAAACCAAAACTACCTGATTTTGAAAAAAAAAATTCTATTTTATATGACAATCTGTATCCCAAAACCTACAATTTGGATGTCTGTAAGGCTAGAGTGAATAGGCACCTTCTAGGTAAGAATGTATCATCGTAGGACATGGTGGTCAAATGTTTGCCTATAATCGTAAAAAAAAATTATGACAAGATGGCCGCATCGAAACATCGCCGATTTTATTCGATTAAATTGTGTCAATCCCTATATTTATCAATTGTCTTTTATAAATTTTGAATAATAAATCCTCAATTTATTATTGAAAATTTTATTTAGAATTTGAGAAGCGTATTATAACCCTTGATAGGCCCGTATGTAGGGTCGCCTGGGTAGGTACCACCGCCTCTTATTTCAGCCGTGAAACAGTTCGCTGTGTTTCGGATTGAAGGGAAAGGTAGCCAGTGTGATTACTGGGCATGGTCATCTTAGGCCTCAGGATGACAACGCACCTGCAATATCAAGTGATTTTCCCTTGTTATTGCAGGCGTCTATAGGCGGCGGTAACCGCTTACCACCAGGTGGGCCGTCAGCTTGTTTGTCATCTAGTTGTATAAAATAATATATTAATAATGATACAACAAAATATGAAGAATCATTTTGAACATTTTTTTTTCTCGAAAACAGTATTCGTTAATTTAAAAATTTTAAGTGTCGGTGACACATAAACATAAGATTTGAGAAAGAAAGAAAGAAAATTTATTCGGCTAAAAAAAATTACAATATTAACAAAAAAAAGTACACAGAAAGTAACAAATTATTGCCGAAACGGACTCCAACTCAGCATATGCTACAACGCTGGTTTTCAGTTGGCGCCGGTTTATAGATGTCTAGGTGGCTTGTTATTACTAAGGATCAAAGAAAAGTATATTTATGTGATCTATAACAAATAAAATGTAGATGCTAAATAAACTATAAAAATATATAATTCAGTACATACTAAACTTAAATATTATTACCTTATACGTAGATTGATACAACTTAAAATGTTACAAATTAAATAAACACCAATTGCTTAAAGGTTAACATACATAATATATGTAAGAGTTTACGTTATTTTAATTGTAATATAATTGATGATCAGTGCCCTGTAGTTGTAGTTGCAAAATATGTTCTTTAATGTGATTACGGAATGAGTTCAATGAGGTCAGGAAGCGAAGAGGTGGAGGGATATCGTTCCAAATTTTAGTAGCAGCGTATTTAAAACTACCCTTAAAAGCACTCGTGTTATACGTCGGAATAGTAAGTCGAGCAAGACGAGCACGAGAAGACCAACTAAGTTTCTCATATAAATATAGAGGTTTTCGACTTTTAACTATACCGAACAAAAGCGTAGCAAAATGCGTAGCAAAATGCGTATCTCCTAGATTTCATCCTGAGCGTCTTAGAATTATTAATATAAGGTGACACATGACTCCTAGGTGGGATATCAAAACAAAATCTGGCGCATGCGTTTTGTACTCTTTGTATTAGGTTTTCAGTTCTTACTAAATGTCTAGTCTATTAAATGGATACGAAGTGTGGTAGTTCAGAAGTTACGAACTCTATAAAGGATCTTTAAACGATAAAAACAGTTGCTTACTAATTCTTGAATATATGTCTCAAACCTTAAATCTGAATCTATAACAAGTCCCAAATTACGGGACTCTGTCACAAAGCTGACTAATTCATCATGGACCATAATGCGAGGATTTACCGAAATTATTTTTGGAACCTGCTTCTTGGAACCTAAAACCATAAACTTGGACTTCCCAGGATTTAGCACAAGGCAGTTATTAGTAGACCAATTCGCAATTCTATTCAAATCTTCGTTAATCCTAACTATAGTCGAATTGACTTGACTGGGATGGCATGATATATAAAGCTGAAGATCATCAGCATACATAGGGTAACTACAATGCTTAATACTTTGAATAATATCTGCGGTATATAAAATAAAGAGCAACGGTCCCAAAATAGATCCTTGTGGTACGCCTCGGCTAACCGGGGACAGAGAGGAAGATGATACTGAACCGTCACTATTACGCACTTGGACAAATTGGGAGCGGCAACTTAAATAGCTATCAAACCATTTTACAGTAGGCACGTCAAAACCGTAGAAAGACATTTTAGACAACAACAGAGGAATGTTAATCGTATCGAACGCGCGTGAAAAATCTAATAAAATAAGAATAGTAACCAAACCAGCATCTTGTTTTTCCAAAATATTACTAGTGATATCTAATAACGCAGTAACGGTACTTCTTTTCTTACGGAAACCAGACTGAAACATAGGGAAAATATTATTTTGTTCCAAATAATCGACAAGTTGCAACTGTAATACTCTCTCCATTACTTTCGACAGACAAGGAAGAATGCTGATAGGTCGTAGGTCCTTGAAAGTAACAGGGTTAGAGGTTTTTGGAAGAGGTTGGATTTTAGCTGTCTTCCAACACTTAGGAAATGTGCACGTAATAATAGATCTATTAATAATAGACGTTATGGCATCGAGTGAATCAGGTAAAGTAAGGAGTAGCATGTCCAAAGATATTGCATCGGTACCCCGAGCATTGGAATTAAGAGATTAATGAACTTAATTATTTAACCTATATCTTGTTGGTTGATACAATTTAAAAAGAAAGTACTACATTTACTAAACCGATGAAATTCAAAAAAAAGTCAAATTTGACAGTTGAACACTACCAGTGCCTGGCAAATCTAAGAAATGTTCATTTATTTTTTCAGCTGAGCAGAGGTTAGGAGGTAGTTCCTTTTCAGCTTTAGGTGGAAGGACATTGGACTTTAGGTTTTTCCAAAGGGTTTTCGAATCTCTGCTGTTTTGATTGATGTTAAATTTAAAATAAGCTCGTTTTTCGTGAAAAATAGGACAATTAACCAATCTTTTTAAATTGTTATAGTATTCCCTATGTGTTTCCTTCTTTGTACACAAATATCTCATATGCGCCTTGTTTCTCAGTCTCATCATTAACTTAATATTGTCAGTAATCCACGGGTAAGAATGGCTTTTTATTAAAATTGATTTACTAGGAGCATGTTTATCAAATAAATTTATCAGCAGCATCATGAATTTAGGTTTAAAAGCATATCGTTAACATTAAAAATATTACTGACACCCTTCCACGGCGTGGATTTCATGTCACAATTAATTTAGGTTTAAAAGCATATCGTTAACATTAAAAATATTACTGACACCCTTCCACGGCGTGGATTTCATGTCACAACTAAAGTTACATAAATCAATATTATTTAATGGTCTATAATTGATAAGTATTGGAGCTATTTTAGGTTTCTTAAAATTAAATTCACAGGAAACAAAAGCATGATTGGACAATTTACTACCGATTACGTCGGTATTCACATTTCGAACTTGAGCATCTGTACAAACTAAATCAATTAGTGTTTCACTGTGGTCCGTGAAGTGTGTTGGAGAAGTAACTACTTGCTTTAATTTAAAAATATTGCTAAATTCTAAGAAATTCCTGTAGTTTAAGTTATTTTTATTAAATAAATCTATAGTAATTAAAATAGAATAAAACTAGAAAAAAAAAAAATTTTACGTCCTGAGGCAGGAATCGAACCCGCGACCTTTCGCTATCCGGGCGACTGCTCTGACCACTGAGCCACCCAGGACTTGGGATATCCCTGTGAAATTCTTCTAGCCTATCTTGTATTTGCGTTTATAAGCTAACGTCCACCCTACAATGTCGAAATATTCTATTTCAACATCCGAAACGAGTATTTTTACAAATACCGACGATTCGGTTAAGTTGGTTAATAATGTTAAAATCAAAAATTAAGAATAAATAAATCTATGTTAAAATCACCGAGTATAATTAAATTATCACATTGACCTAGGCTACTTACCGAATCAATGATAGCATTGCAAAAGTATCAACGTCAAGCCAGGGGGGTCTATAAGCTGTTCCTACTATAATTTTGATGCCGTTGACATTCATCTTAATCCACATCTGTTCAACAAGGGAATTCACCGGATGCGCACAAACCCTAAGCCGAATACCTTTTCTAATATAAAAACCAACTCCACCTCCGCGTCCGCCGCGCACTCTAGCAGGCCGTGGGGAACTACGAAGAGTGTAGCCTGGAATGGAAGGAGCTTTATCTTCTTCATTCGGTCGCAACCAAGTTTCGTTTATTGCCAGTATATCTGTAGAATGATGGATAACTGCCATAATAAGTTCGTCATGATATTTGCCTAAAGAACCTGGATTATAAAGACCAACGTTGAAAAGACGTTTGGAGGTCATTTTGTCAGATTAATAAAATTATAAAACTTGTCCAGTGTGACATAATAATACTAGAGTTTCAAATAAAAGTTTAAATGAGTGGCAAATATACATGCTTATAATAGAAAATAAGAAAAAGTATGGCAATTGGCTATTAAATAAAAATAACTTAGAATTCGACCAGTAGTTAACAATACCGGGAGACAATTTTTTAAATCAGTGTCGGGAACCAGTTTGTGTTAGTAGTGAGACTGAGTCCAGTGGTAGGGGCATCGATCGTAGCAAGCGTCAACGAAAGAGGGTAGATCGATATATCTGCCCGCAATGAAGTTGACTTCTACTCGCAGCTTCAGCAGTCTACCCGTGATCATGGCGCATGCAACTGCGCCGAAATATCGGGAACTCACAACTATAAAATTACGTAGTAAATATCCCGTAAATAATTCTGATTCAAATTTTTTAAATGGTTGAAAAGAATACATACTGAAAAAAATACATTTAAATAAAAAAGTGTTTTAAGACTGCTTGATAAAACTAATAGAGATAAACATTGGAGTATAATACAGCTGTTAATATTAATATCACAATAATTCATATTGCTCTTTATACAGATAACTACTCCCAGTTTACAATATGAAAATAAAAAAGTATACTTAGTACTAGCAAAATAATTAACTTGTTGACATATTAAATAAAATCTACTATAAGCGTAATTAATATTACAATTGTTATATAAGAAATATGCTTTTAGCAAAAAACAACCAGTATTCGAGCAATTAATTAAAAAACAATAACAAAAAAAAATAAAGATCAACAGGCATACATTTCCAAATGCAGTAAGAGAATATAAAATCTAAAACTATTTCGAATCTTGGACGGAAACGGTAAAAGTAAAGTCTAGCAACATTACAAAAACAAAACAAATAGTAATACAGTATTATTATTATTACATTATTTAAAACTGAGAGCAAAGCTAACACTAATTTAGACAAAAAATTTTAGTAACGTCTGATTCACAACGGAGACGATGTCGAGGTGAGCCGTGTTCTTTACGAGCGAATATCTTTCCGTCTCTGGTCCAAACGTACTTCCAATTCGCACGCAATGATTCTGTACGCGCTTTATAAAATATTTGCCGATTACTACGAGTCAGTCTTTCGTTGACATAGAATCGATTTTCGGGCGAAGCAAGTCCTAAGCCGGCTGTGGTGATATTGCGTCGCACACGCGCCGCGGACAACAGCTGGTCCCGCGGCGCGCTAACCGCACCACGAGCGGGCGCGGCCGTACCGCCGCCGGCGCCCGCTCGCCCGCCGCCGCTGCTGCTCGCTGCGTCGCGCCCGCACGCTCGGCGCTCACAATGTCGCGCTCGTCTAAACTCACTCCCAACTTTGTAGCAACCGCGAGTATGAGGTGGACAGAACGCTCACTCAACTCTTCCGGTATTCCAGGTCATTGAGAACGACTTTAACCTCGTTATTATAAAATGCGAAATAAAGTTGTAAATGTCACTTATGTTTTGAAGGTAAGGGTTTGTATTATGGTGGCTAGATAATGGAGAAATAAAGATAGTAATATGTACATCCTCATCATCATCAGCCTATATACGTCCCACTGCTGGGCATAGAGCTTCCTACATGGGAGAAACACATGAGGAGCTTGGGCCATAACACCACCACGCTGGCCTAATGCGGGTTGATGGGTTAAAGTGGTTGCAGTAACAACCGAAACCAACGGCAAACAGAACAGAATACAAGGTTGTGGAAATTGTTCAACAACTTTGTTTTCTGTGTCCTGTTCAATGATGTCTTCGTCGTTAGTATTTTGTTCTGTATGCAACAAAGTCTCTTAAGTGTTCTTCAGATCTTAATAATCCAATCGTATCTTTAGGAATTACTAACGTCGCAATGTCCATTTTTATTGGACTGCCAAACATTGCTTCGTAGGGGAAGCATTTAATTCCCACGTGATATGCTCTAGTTTTCATCGCTTAGAGGAATTTCAAGCCGTCAGACCACTTGGACAACTGATTGGTTTCCATCCACGTACTGAGCATATTTTCGGTGTCTTGATTGGAACGCTCTACTGACTTCTCCTTGACTCTGGCTATGTCTTGGTTTTCCATGTACAATTTTAACATCATTATCGGAATGAAGAATATTTGACGCTCCAAAAGTGGTGAAAATATCCAAGAGATGACATGCAACTTCTGCTGCGCGTTTAGTTTGAAGTGCACGAAGGATCACAAATTTAGGGCAAACCTGGCAAACGTGCCATTCAAATATTTGAAATAAAAAATTGTATATAATCAAAACATTTTATTAAGTAATCAGTCTAAACCTTTGAATAAATTTGCTCAGAAAAAATTAAAAACTTCTTCTAAAATGTAATTTAAAATACTTGAGATCTTGAGATCAATCATTTATAAAATCTACGTGGGTCACATTTCACCGATACGTCTGTCTAAAATGTGCCTCAGTAATGCCACTCATTTTGCAGCATATTTTCCCTTTCCTTTTCCCTTATTTTTTGCACCGCACTTGTTGGATTTCTAATGGTACCTAGTACAGTCTTCTTGTAACCAGCTGTAACACTGTACACACCGAATCCAGTCACTTTTTTTCTCTGCATGATAGTATAACTCCTGACATTCTACGCAAGTGCTCTCATTTTCATCAGAACAATCTTCACTGGATTCACTTAGCTGTCTGTCACTCTTCGTCACTTTCTGAAGAAGAAGAAAGGGCCTGTAATAATTATTCTTACGCTTTCATGGCGCTGTAACGCAGTTTTTCTGCTGCAACTTCTTTTTTTGCTTGAACAACTTACGAACTGCTAAATGACTTTCTGGTGTCAAAACTTTAACATTTTGTTTTCTTTTGCTTACTTTGTGATGAATGGTAGGCAATGGACTGAATATTTGTAAAGTTTTAGTTGGTGTTTCTTCTTGTGACACGACAGAAGCTATGTCGAATGTAGTCTTTTGCATGATTTGATGTTGTTCCATTAAAGATGTGGATGTACTTAGTAAAGATAACTCATTTGTGTCCTGTATTGCATCATTAATTGGCTGTGGATTACCATCATTCAGTGTCTCTAACTGATGCATCAGATATTCTAAAAAAGTAGTCGGGGATCGTATTCGTATCATAGGGGTTAATTCCAGTCTCTTTAAATCCTGAAATTTCAATCGCTGGTATAGCAAACTTATACCAAGCATTATCAATCATTTTGGAAATGTGATATCGGCTTAAGGGCTTCCCTTTGTTGTTAATGAACCAAGTAGTAAAAAAAATCGTTTAATTCAGACAATTTGAAAGTCCATAATGGGTTAGTTACAAGACTTATATACTATGTTAGTAATTAATTAATTTTAAAGTATATGATTACAAAAATTTTCAATAGCGATCTTCATGAGGAATGGTAAGTCCCCGTCATCGTCACTCTGCGCACAAAGCACCTCCAAAGTGGCGATGTGAATTGATCCGCTAATGTCCTTAGGATGCTATTGGAACTATTTCTCACTCTGCAGATCAGGGAGCTTGTTTTTTTGTCTGACTATTGGTTGAAGAGCCTGAGTAGTGTGGCTTGGTAGAAAAAGGATGATTACTATAGAAAAATATGTATATTATCATATACATATTTTTCTAAACATATACCGTGCCTAGAGGTAAATGCTAAGAATTTCCAAATGAATGTGGTAAAAGTTTGAAATGAACGATAATCACAGAACTATTCGGACATTTACCATTAAGAGTTGGTAAATCTTAATATTTCGGTGTTCTTTATGAAATGCAATGTATTGTGTTCAACCTCACGGAGGATGCGTGGTGGTATGATTATGTCTGAAAATTCAGATAGAAGCTTGCTGTAGTTGTCAGCGACGCGAATAACTGATGTTTTGTTGTTCAAAGTCGCGCGGAACTTCTGTGAGCTGTGTGGTACCATCTACAGGGTGAGTCAGATTGAACTTTCCGATTTCAATAAGGTGTGTATTAAAAACAAAGCGACATGCAGTAAAAATTATTTTATTGTTTGAAAGTACATAACATGCAGTTTTAATTTAGTTGGTTTTAAAAATGATATCCTGTAAATGTCTACCTCCATTGTCCACACACTGCTGAAGCCTTTCTCGGAAGTTGTCAATTACTCGTCGAGTGATATTCAGCGGAATAGCATTGATTTCTTCCGTGATTGCAGCCTTCAGTTCATCGATGGTTCGGGACGATGCGTGTAGACCTTTTCTTTCAGGTAACCCCAGAGAAAAAAATCGCAGGGGGTTAAATCAGGCGATCTCGGCGGCCACCCAACGTCACCTCGCAAAGAAATGAGATGACCGGGAAACATTTGTCGCAGGATTTCCATTGATCGCCTGGATGTATGGGCTGTAGCACCATCTTGTTGGAATCAGATGTTATCGTTGTCATGATTCTGCGTTAATTCCTCCAATTTCGGTTTCAGAAAAGTTTCAAGTATGTCGCAATACCGAGCAGAGGTAACTGTGACGACTTGACCATCCTCTTTAAAAAAATAGGGACCCCAGACACCAAACTCTGCAATAGCGCACCACACTGTCACTCGAGGGCTGTGGAGTGGTCGTTCGTGTAGGTTTCGTGGGTTATTCTCAGCCCAGTATCGAAAATTCTGTTTGTTAACAGTTCCGGCGAGGTGAAAATGTGCCTCATCACTGAAGATCAAAACAGCAGTGCGGGGGATCTGCTGAATGTCGCGGCATAAATTTGTTCGTGTGTCTAAGTCTCTAACTGTTAATTCTTGCACTACCTGAATCTTGTATGGGTGAAATTTAAGGTCTCTATGCAGTATTCTGCGGACACTACTGAAAGATAATCCTAGTGAAGCGGCATGTTTCCGAACAGAACGCCGAGGTGATTGTTGAACTGAAGCCCGCACTCTATCCATGTTTTCCGCTGACGTTGACGTCCTAATTCGGCCTTGTGGTCTTGTTTTTAATGCTGATGATGTTGCTCTAAAATTTGATACCCAATTTCTGATTGTTGGTCCAGTGAGAATGGGATCACGTCGACCAATAGCAAAATGTAAACGGAACGCACGCTGTGTTGTGATCACGGAGCCGCCATTTTTAATAAACTCTTCAACTACGAACGCACGATGTTGTCCCGACCAAGCCATTGCTCACACTAAAACTGCATGTCATGGCGCGTCTAATGACGCCATCCCCACTCTTCTGCTCCTCCCCTTCTTCGTGCAACGCCCTTCCAAAACCGGAAAGTTCAATATGACTCACCCTGTACTAGACGTTTGTTAGCGCAATCTGGCAACAGTTTGTCATGCGCTAAAAAGTCTGACCAAATGATTGCGGTCTCGACATCGGCTACGAAGAAATTCAATTTGTAGTCGCGACGTAGGCCAAGGTTTAGTGTTACGACTATTGCCCCGTAGGTATTAATTGGGGTACCGTTTGCTGCGCTTAGTTTGTAAGTTGATAGCTGTCGTCGTCCTGGTGTAACGTTTTTAGGATAGCAGCACAGATCGGAGCCAGTATCAACTAGAAAGCGACGGTTGGTAGTCCGATCTGTCACAAAAAGTCTGATGGTAGCAGGACGTAAAAGGAAGTCGGTAGCTACCTCTACTGACTGCCGGAGGTGTTTATCGAAGACCAGTTACATGGGGGCACAAACTTTCTGGCCCTGTCCCTAAACCGGTTGTGATAAAAGCTCAGTGATGTAAAGGTGTCGTTTGCCCGAATGCGGGGCGTCGATTTACTACGCAATCGTGAGCGTCTTCTTTCGCCTCTGCGGTTGTTGTTTAGGGCTGATGTTATTTTTGCTACAACCTTGGTTAGATCATCAATTTTCCTTTCCATTCGGCTCATTCGATCGGTCTTAATGGCAGACGTAAAGGCCACCTGAGGTTGTGTGAGTTCCGTGACTGCACGACTAAAAACAGGGCAAGATGTTACCTCATCCAGCTTGTTTATTTTTATATCTAGTGTTTAAGTTATGAATATCACTATGATTTGAAAAGGTATGTTTATATTTGTGAACATAAATTATGTTCTCATATATATATTGAGAAGCAACGGTCAACATATTAATTTCTTTAAATAAATCCCTGAGTGAATCACGTGGCTTGAGTCTGTAAATAGCACGCACAGCCCTTTTTTGTAAAATAAAAATATCTTCAAAGTCGGCTGCTGTGCCCCACAAAAGCAAGCCATACGACATGTCACTGTGAAAGTAAACAAGTCTTGCTGTTTCAACATCACACAAATACCTAATTTTTTTAACAGCATAAGCAGCTGAACTAAGTCTTTTAGATAGAGACGAGATATGTGGATACCATTGTAAACGAGAATCTAACTTAATTCCCAAAAATACTGTAGAGTCAACACATTCAATAGTTTCTTCATTGATTTCAACATGAGTACTAACCTGCCTTACATTTGGTAAAGTAAATTTAATACAGTTAGTTTTCTTTGAATTAAACAATAAATTATTATTTTCAAACCAGGATAGCACTTTTGAAATGGCATTATTTACATCCTCAAAGTCAGTTTTAGTTCGGTCTATTTTAAAAATTAGTGAGGTGTCGTCTGCAAATAATACCGTCTCACACAATTTATTTGAAAAGTAAGGGAGGTCGTTGATATAAATTAAAATAAACAATGGCCCTAATATTGAACCCTGAGGCACGCCCATATGCACAGGCGCACCAGAAGACTCAGTTTTGTTTATCACAACTTTTTGTTTAGACAGTGAATTCTTGTAGAGATTGAGGTATATTGATTTTGATTGATTTGAGAGATTGAGATAGATTGGGTAGGATTTTCACGAACTGACTCTTGCACCACGTCGATGTTTTCTTCTGTCCGTGACGTCCTTGGTCGGCCTGGTCGTTGTTTATCCAACGTAGAACCAGTCTCCTCAAACTTGTGAACCCAGTTGTTAATCTTTTGAACACTAGGGCAGTTATTAAACTTGCGTAAATTATGATGTTCCCGAAATTTACGCCGTGCAACGGTAGCAGAATCATTGTTGCGGGAAAACTCACGCACACAATAAGCACGGTCCGCTCCGGTGAAACGCTCCATAGTGACTGAATTCCGAAAGACCGTTGGTGCTCCCCCCGCACTGCGCGCGCCATTCCTACGCGCCGTTTGCATTTTATTCGAAATTGAAATTTCAAAGGACTTATGGGACATCCTGTATTATGATTTTCATATGTCTACATGGAAATCCAATATTTTCTTGGTACTGATTTCCTTCATATTGTTCATAAACATTATTCATATCCATGACTGGCGAAGGTATTGATATGTATGTTCTGGGTGTAGAAGTATATGTACTGATTGCAACTGTCTTTTGATTGCATTCATGCGGACATTCGTGCATATCCAATACATTATCTTTGATTGATGGCGATGTTTTTGTTATATCTCCAACAGCCTTGAATTTGGTAACTAAATTATCAAGGCGTAAATTTTTTTCCCAGAGTAAATTGGTTTATTATTTTATTTTATTTTGGTCACTATCTGTCTTTTTGGCGCAACCACCGTTTCTACGTCATGTCTAGGCGTTTTTTTCAATTTCAGTATTATTTTCCTTTGTCTTTATTAAAGCAAATACCTGCAAAACAACAAAAAAATAAATTTTATTTTTAGATTCCACTGCGCGCGCCATTCCTACGCGCCGTTTGCATTTTATTCGAAATTGAAATTTCAAAGGACTTATGGGACATCCTGTATTATGATTTTCATGTGTCTACATGGAAATCCAATATTTTCTTGGTACTGATTTCCTTCATATTGTTCATAAACATTATTCATATCCATGACTGGCGAAGGTATTGATATGTATGTTCTGGGTGTAGAAGTATATGTACTGATTGCAACTGTCTTTTGATTGCATTCATGCGGACATTCGTGCATATCCAATACATTATCTTTGATTGATGGCGATGTTTTTGTTATATCTCCAACAGCCTTGAATTTGGTAACTAAATTATCAAGGCGTAAATTTTTTTCCCAGAGTAAATTGGTTTATTATTTTATTTTATTTTGGTCACTATCTGTCTTTTTGGCGCAACCACCGTTTCTACGTCATGTCTAGGCGTTTTTTTTCAATTTCAGTATTATTTTCCTTTGTCTTTATTAAAGCAAATACCTGCAAAACAACAAAAAAATAAATTTTATTTTTAGATTCCACTGCGCGCGCCATTCCTACGCGCCGTTTGCATTTTATTCGAAATTGAAATTTCAAAGGACTTATGGGACATCCTGTATTATGATTTTCATGTGTCTACATGGAAATCCAATATTTTCTTGGTACTGATTTCCTTCATATTGTTCATAAACATTATTCATATCCATGACTGGCGAAGGTATTGATATGTATGTTCTGGGTGTAGAAGTATATGTACTGATTGCAACTGTCTTTTGATTGCATTCATGCGGACATTCGTGCATATCCAATACATTATCTTTGATTGATGGGCGATGTTTTTGTTATATCTCCAACAGCCTTGAATTTGGTAACTAAATTATCAAGGCGTAAATTTTTTTCCCAGAGTAAATTGGTTTATTATTTTATTTTATTTTGGTCACTATCTGTCTTTTTGGCGCAACCACCGTTTCTACGTCATGTCTAGGCGTTTTTTTCAATTTCAGTATTATTTTCCTTTGTCTTTATTAAAGCAAATACCTGCAAAACAACAAAAAAATAAATTTTATTTTTAGATTCCAAACAAAAAAGCAATTGCACAAGGCTTCAACAACAAGTGGAATTTTCCCAGATGCAGTAGTGCTATTGACGCGAAACGTGTTGCAAAACAGCACCATTTGAAGCAGACAGTTAATATTAGGGTTGCTGAGGATTCCTCTTCCGCTTCCTCATAATGCGGAAGTTCCGCAATATTTTGAGTTCCTCAACCGTTTCCGCTTCCTAATAAATAAAAATAAAAAAATCCTCTTCCGCTATCGCTTCCTCAAAATTTAAGAGGCATTTAAGAGGAATTTTACTGCGCATGCGTATTTGTATTCATGGCTACGAACACGCCGCGCAGCACGATGCCGGGCCGAACGGTCAGCGAGCGAGCTATCCCCTCCCGCCACCCGCGCTCTTCCTTGCTTGTTTTGACAATTAACCTATCGTTGTTTTGTTTAAAATTAAAAGAACATTTTCCAGTGGACCATTTAAATTATACATTCAGTCAAAAAAGTATCGGGAATGGATGGTTTGTTTATGGTTCCAAATTACTTTCTTGTTTTTTGTTGTTGTTGTTAGATTGGCACAACTGTTTTCCATTTTGGCGCGGAGCTTGAGTTGCATCTGTTGTTTAAATTAAATACAGTTCTGTTTTTAGTTATATCATAACTAGTGTGTATTAATTAGGGTTGTTGAGGAAGTGATTATGAGGAAGAGGAGGAGAAAGAGGAAGTGTCAAACACAAATTTAGAGGATGCGGATGAGGATGAGGATATTTTATTGAGGAATAGGATGCGGATGAGGAAGCGGAAGAGGAAGCGGATGAGGAAGAGGATGATATGAAAAATACTATTCTGCCAAAAAAGTACCGGGAAAAGATCAATAATACATCCAAATTTATTTTATCATCTTCAAAGTATGCTCCTTTAGAAACGATACACTTACCCTAACGAATAATCCAATCATCAAAACATTTTTTAAACGCTGTTTCCGGAATTGAGTTCAGTTCTTGCCGCGAATTCTCCTTTATGTCTTCTACCGAATGAAAATGGGTGCCACAAAGTGGCAATTTGAGTTTAGGAAAAACAAGAAGTCGGAGTCATATCTGGTGAATATATGGTTGCTCGGTGGTATTGGTTGAGTGTTTGGTCAAAAAGTCGTTCACAACGATGACCTTGTGCGAAGGCGCATTATTGTGGTGCAAAATCCAAGAATTTTCTTTGCACAAATCTGGCCTTTTTCGTCCAATTTGCTTTCTTAAACGCCGCATAACGCTCAAATAATATTCTTTTCATCCCCCCATCTCGGGAAGAGTATTTTTGCTCTTCGATATCTGAGTGCAAAAGCCGTTTTTATCCGCTAGAGGATAAAGTAAAATTGAATTTAGAACATCGTGTGCACTAAGTTTGTGAATTCAAAACATCATTAAACCACTTTACTTCTACCTCCATGGTGCCGAATTTATCATACAACCTTTTTCAACTTGTTAAAAACTCAGACTCGGCACCTTCTTGGTGTAATTTTTGTTTAATTTGCTTTACGCGCGCCATTTTCTTTTTACGACATCTATATATATAAAAATATTATGTTGGTTTGTGTACGCTTCAAAAACTCAAAAAGTTCTGCACCGATTGAGTCGAAATTTTAACATGATATAAAATCCGCATCAAGGATTGTTTTTATCTATATCACAATGTGCCACTACGAAGCGTGGCAGGGTACAGCTAGTATTTGATAAAACCATAGGTTTAAAACAAGAAACTTGAATATTCTTAATTTTTGATTTTAACATTATTATAAATGTTTGAAAAATTAGTTAGTAATTAAAATATAATTAAACTAGAAAAATTTCACGTCCTGTGGCGTTATAATATTAAATACTCGTTTCGGATGTTGAAATAGAATATTTCGACATTGTAGGGTGGACGTTAGCTCATAAACGCAAATACAGATAGACTAGAAGAATTTCACAGGGATATCCCAAGTCCTGGGTGGCTCAGTGGTCAGAGCAGTCGCCCGGATTGCGAAAGGTCGCGGGCTCGATTCCTGCCTCAGGACGTGAAATTTTTCTAGTTTTATTCTATTTTAATTACTAAGAAACTTGAAAACAAGTAAAAAACCTAAAATGAGTGATTCTAGCGACGAAGAAGTTTATTTGACGCCAACAGAATTGACTGAAACTGTTAATAATGCGCAAATGTTTTTTTTTGCATTTAGTAATTTCCTCGTTGAGGTGGGATGAAAAGTTACGTGTTGCACTCGAGTGCAGAGATTTTTCACCTTGTGCTCTTTGATTCCTTCGCTTCCTTCCTTCCTTCCATCAAAATTGAGCACGCGGTTAAAAAGCAACTTTGCACTCTTGTATAACAAATAACTGTTATTTACCGTTTGACCTTCCGGTAAGAATTCCGAGTGCACAACACCGCGAGAGCCAAAGAAAACAGTCAACATGACTTTGACTTTTGATCGACTTTGGCGTGTTTTTTTCGGTTTCGGGTCAGTTGGAAGGCGCCACTCCGAAGCTTGTTGACTAGTTTGCATGTCAAACTCGTAAGCCGTCTCGTCTCGTTACAAGTGAAAATGCGTTTCTTGATGGTCGGAGTTGACTCGTTCTAGGCTCCTAGCATGTCCGCAGCGATTCTCATGCGATTGAGTTTTTGGAGAAAATTCCGGTCATATGGGACTAGCCGAGCGGAAACATGTTTCATACCCAAGTGATTATTTAAAATGGTATGAATCGACTCGTGAGATACAGAAAGTTCGCCGGCTATCTCTCTCAAAGTTGAATGATGATTTTCAGTCACTATTTCCCAACAACGCTATGTCAATTGACAAAACAAGCAAGGAAGAGCGCGGGTGGCGGGACGGGTTGGCTCGCCCGCAGACCGTTCGGCCCGGCATGCGGCATCGTGCTGCGCGGCGTGTGCGTTGTCAGGAATACGATAACACATGCGCAGTAAAATTCCTCTTAGATTCCTCTTAAATTTTGAGGAAGCGATAGCGGAAGAGGAATTTTTTATTTTTATTTATGGAACGGATGAGGAACTCAAAATATTGCGGAACTTCCGCATTATGAGGAAGCGGAAGAGGAATCCTCAGCAACCCTAGTGTGTATTGCGAATTTCATAATGGACAAAAACATCAAACAAAGAGTTTGTCTTAAATTTTGCATCGCCAATGGAATTTTCAGTGACTCCGAACACGAAATGTTCGGAGTCACTGAAAATGTTACGTACGAAACACGTGCTTATAAGAGTGGTACTGAAATAACTTGGTCTTTAGGGCCACCTTAATGAGACAACCAACTCCCGTATAACATGGTTTATTACTGCCTTAAATAATAAGTACAATTAAGTAAAATGCCTAATAGACATTTATGCTTTCTACGTACGTGAGCTATTACTAGGGAGACTTGTGTCCCTTTCTAACACACTTCACCTCCGGGGGTAAAAGGAAAAAAAATTGCATGTTTTTTTTTTTTTTGAAACTAAAGTAGTTACAGTGAATAAAATGTTATATTTTAAGTAAGTAAATATTCCAAGAAAATTGATAGGAATTAATGTCATTGATTACAATATGGCCTTGTTCTATTCTTATGAACTACTTTCTCCTTATTATCCTTACATATCTTAACATTACATCCTAAATCTTCTAAAACTTCATATGGACCATTATACAGTGTCTCAAATTTTTTACCTGTTTCATTTTTTAAAAGAATCAGATCATTATTATCATATTTAATGGAATTTACAGAATTATCGTAACGAATCTTTCTTTTCTCTTTACTACAAATTAATTTTTTTTTGCATCTGCGTTAGCTATTTGTAACCGATATTTTAATTGTAATGGGTAGTCATCAATATTGTACATCGGATCTACAGTATTACAAAGTCGAGAAGGTATGCGACACAATTTACCAAATACCAATTCATATGGCGTGTACTTTGTTTCTGTATGTACTGTATTCTTGAAACAAAAGCACCAAAATGGTAGCCAATAACTCCATGCATCTGCATGATTTTCGCACTGCATCCTCAGAAATATTCCTATGTTTTTATGTGCATTTTCAAGAACGCCAATCGATTGATGATGGTATACAGTGGACGATAATTTTTCTATATTAAGAATTTTACATACCTGCTCCATAGTCGTTGACATAAATTCTGTGCCTCGGTCGGTAGCTATTGTTTTTGGAATGCCAAATCGCAAAATAAAATATCTGGCAAATGCATCTGCAACAGTCGTGGTTACTTTGTTTTTCAAAGGAAATGCTTGGACGAATTTTGATAATTCACACTGTATGGTCAATATGTAGCGATTATCATCTATATCTCTATCTATTGGGCCCACTAAATCTAAATATACTTTATCAAATGCCGAGGAGGCCGTTTTGGTTATCTCCATTGGCTCTTTAATAAATTTAAAATACTTCATTCTCTGACATTTGTCGCATTTTCTTATAAATTCTTGGACATCCTTTTCTATACCTGGCCAGTAATATCAAAATAATTGCGATTGTTACCACAATGAAGACTCCTACACTCATGCGGTCCATGTGCCCACCGATGTCCTTCAATAGTGCGTCATTGTTGCCGCCTGCTGCATTTTGGGTCACGAAAACATCTTCTTTTTCTACCGTAGACCGACACATTTTGCGTAAAAAGGCCGGGTACCATTAACGCACTGATTCCATAATCATTTTGCAAAAATTTGATGGTATGGCAGGGTCGCCATGAAATAACTTGGTCTTTAGGGCCACCTTAATGAGACAACCAACTCCCGTATAACATGGTTTATTACTTGTACGTGAGCTATTACTAAGGAGACTTGTGTCCCTTTCTAACACACTTCAGTACAAAGCGTTGGAGATATGATGGAAGATTTGCCTCGCTCTGGTATGCCATCAACGTCTGCAACTGAAGTTAACATCGCAAAAGTGAGGGAAATGGTGACTGAAAATCATCATTCAACTTTGAGAGAGATAGCCGGCGAACTTTTTGTATCTCACGAGTCGATTCATACCATTTTAAATAATCACTTGGAGTATGAAACATGTTGCCGCTCGGCTAGTCGGCTAGACCTGAATTTTCTCCAGAAACTCAATCGCATGAGAATCGCTAGGACATGCTAGATGCCTAGAACGAGTCATTTCCGACCCAACATTCATGAAACGCATTGTCACTAGTGACGAGACGTGGGTTTACGAGTTTGACATGCAAACTAGTCAACAAGCTTCGTAGTGGCGCCTTCCAACTGAACCGAAACCGATAAAACCACGCCATAGTCGATCATAAGTCAAAGTCATGTTGACTGTTTTCTTTGACTCTCGCGGTGTTGTGCACTCGGAATTCTTACCGGAAGGTCAAACGGTAAATAAAGAATATTATTTGAGCATTATGCGGCGTTTAAGAGAGCAAATTCGACGAAAAAGGCCAGATTTGTGGAAAGAAAATTCTTGGATTTTGCACCATAATAATGCGCCTTCGCACAAGGCCATCATTGTGAACGACTTTTTACTATCGAGTAACCACCATATTCACCAGATATGGCTCCAGCCGACTTCTTACTTTTTCCTAAACTCAAATTGCCACTTCGTGGCACCCGTTTTCATTCGGTAGAAGACATAAAGGAGAATTCGCGGCGAGAACTGAACTCAATTCCGGAAACAGCGTTTAAAAAAATGTTTTGATGATTGGATTATTCGTTGGCGTAAGTGTATCGTTTCTGAAGGAGCATACTTTGAAGATGATAAAATAAATTTGGATGTATTATTGGTCTTTTTGCATCTTTTTTTTCGGAGCTCGGTGGCGTATTGGTTTGAGCGCTCTGGTTTCGAATACGAAAACAAAGCAACTTTCGCCATGGTCGACCCTGGGATGGGTCAACCAAAATTTATAATCTCGAGCTCTCCGTGCTTCGTTAAGCCGTTAGTCCCGGTTGTTACTACAACCGCTTTAACCCACCAACCCGCATTGGGCCAGCTTGGTGGTGTTATAGCCCAAACTCCTCATGTGTTTCTTCCATGTAGGAAGGCCGTTTTCACCCGACAGAGTTGTGAAAATTGTAAAAGCTTGTTGTGTTTTGCATAACTGGCTCAAAAACATAAACAGTTTTGATGATGCTATCACATTAGACGTTGAAAACATCAACACAGGTGATATCATACTTGGTAATTGGACAGAGGTACAATCTAATCACTTTGCTTAAATGGCACGGATGGTGCTTGATAATTACGCCAACTATTTTGTTGGCAGCCGAACAGTAAGCTGGCAGTTGAGTCATAATGATACACTAAATGTTTTTAAATTCTTCTTATACTCTTGTCATGAGGCTCTTAGTAACTTAAGATTAAAGATAATTTAATTTTTCAAGTTTTATTGGAATGAACTAAAATAACACGTCGGATAAGGTAAGGGAGCACTAAAAGTAAAAGATAAATTAAAAAACACTTAAGGAAGGACCAAGGCCTAAGTGGGCGAGTCGAGGAGCCGACGCAGCCAGACGCATAGCCGGCAGCGCAGCGGGCACACAGCAGGTGCACGCAGAGGTGCGTGCAGTAGAGACGCGCGGAGGGGTACGCAGCGTGCGTACGCAGTAGGGGCGCTCGAAAGAGGCACGCGCAGTAGAGGCGTGCGGCAGGCATGCGTAGTAGGGGCGCGCGATAGAGGTGCGCAGTAGTGGCACGCAGAAGGCGAGCAGTAACGCCCGGGAGGAGGTCCTTCTAAGCAGCGGAGGAGAGGACCGCGGCAGACACGCAGCAGGTACCCGGCCGAGGCTCGCATCACAGGAACCGCCGAGGACCCGGAGACTGCTGGTGATGGAGTCCCTACCTGACATTTGGCCCTCCTATTGTGCCATAGACCGAATTTGAATGCCGAATAGAAATTTCCAGAAATTTATAGACGGAAAAAAAGAAAAGCGGTTGTCAGAAAAAAAGAGTGACAATGTCAAAATAATAAATAAACAGTTAATTTGAAGAAAATACAATAATAACAAGCCTAAATATTCAACAAGTGCAAACGTGAAACAGTAAATTATTTACATGGAAACATACATTTCAGACTAAAAAGTGATGGTGATAGATTACAGTGAAAATGTTGTAAATTCTAGTGATAAAATAAAGATATTGAACAGGTAATTGAGTTTTAAAGTTTTTTACAGTGTTTCCTATACAAAATAAGTACCTAGTGTTACAAACCATAACACTACACTCTGTAAACTTGAAACTCTTAAAACTTAAAAATATTCTACTTACCATAATATTGTCCTGTGTAATAATTTGCGTAAGTTCCTTTCCTTAGTATTAAGGAAAGACTGTATAAGTCGTGATACAATTTGTACCAGTCCTCCGTACCCGCACCACTCTTACACGAGTCATGATTTTTTTTGACTCTTAACTGTATGTAGAACGGATGCTTTTTATTTTTTATACTGCGTCCTCTGTTCCAAAGTCTGGAATATTTATTATTTTACAAATTTATAAGAGTGCAGCACCTCGAGCGAATTTTTTTTATACTCAGCGCTTTTAGTGTTGAATAAGCATTCGTGTCATAAATATTCCTTGACGAACTTTTAAGTTGTCTCCACCGATCACTTCATCGTGTTTTTTTTTAAAAAACTAAAACTCAAAACAATTCAAAATTCCAATTCAAACATAACTCGCTGTCAACTTATGAACTACAAAAGAAAAATATCAATCTTCGAAATAACAACAAACATAGCAAGATAAAATTAATTTAATCAAATAAACTTACGTTGGAAAATATGCGCACAACGTACATTACGAGCAACTGGTGTTAAAGAACCATAGACTAGAGATAGTTTGATAACCATAGATTAAAGAGTTTTTTTTGTGGTTGCTTTACTGGCCTGGATGCAAGTATTTTAGGCCATGATTAGAGAGAGTGGGCCTAATTCTGGAAACACATTCTAAATCTGAATTTAAGTACAGTCTTCACACACCGCATTTGATTCTGTATGTTTTATTAACATCTCTACTAAATCCTTAATATAAATGTATCCTCAGTTTCAGATGCGACTTCCATCACAGATATTAACTATTGGCGGCAAGTCTCAATGGATCTTTTAGGTAGCAGTGACAACAGGACCAAAACGCCCTAAAATACAAATAATATTGCAGTTGTCTATAGGCAGCGGTAACCGCTTATCACCAGGTGGGCACTCAGCTTGTTTCTCATCTAGTTGTTTAAAATAAATCTTTATAAGACTGTAATCACGTAAATCAATGCGGCGGCATTTTCCCGATGCGAAATGTTCAATCACCTCTTTATTGAAGTCGGGTATTGTTTGTATAATTTTTTTTTCGATACTGAGCACAGAAAGTGCATTTAGCCGATCCTGAGAATTTGTTTCGCAAAAAAGTTTTAATTCTTTTCAGTGTCGAAAAACATCGCTCGCTCTCTACCGAAGTCATTGGTTTAGTGCACAGAATTTGCAGTAATTTCATTGTTTCTGAAAATGATTCAGTGAGGTCATTATTATAAAACAATTGTAAAATTTCTTCAACGCAAATAGTGCCCTTGAGGCACTATTCATCATCATCATCATCATTTCAGCCGAGAGACGCCCACTGCTGGGCATAAGCCTCCCCCAGGGATCTCCAAACCGATCGGTCCTGCGCTGCCCGCATCCATTGGCTTCCCGCGACCCTCACCAGATCGTCGGTCCACCTTGTGGGGGGGCCTACCAACGCTGCGTCTCCCGGTACGCGGCCGCCACTCTAGGACCTTTCCGCCCCAACGGCCGTCAGTCCTCCTTGCAATGTGGCCTGCCCACTGCCACTTGAGGTTCGCAATTCTTCGGGCTATGTGTACTACTATGTATACAGGCACTATTTGCATAGATGAAATCGTCGCGATTGCGGAGAATTCGTTTTTCAGTTTACATTTGTCTAAAGCGGTGTAAGTAGAAACTGTGATGGTGAAATCTTTATCGGGAAAAGTAGAACGGTACGTGGTAAAGTTCTGTCAGTAAAATAATTTAGCTGCTATCAAATGATTACAAAAATTTTATCTGTCTGTTACTAGAGTAATAATTATATCGCACACTTATTTTGCTATGACAGAGCTTGAAACCTTTTTTGGGGCGGTTCTTCAAGTTGATCTATGGTGTTACGTGCATTCTGTATATTTTCTTTACAGACATTAAATTAAATGACAATTTTTTAACAATTATAGCTTCAAATGTTATAGATTTATTTTGAACTGACATAGTTATTGTACCTCTTTTGTTTGACATTATATATTCACCGTTCGCCACATAAATTTTAATTTCCTTTTCTAACTGTATGATATTCGTCATATAATCCAAATAATCTTCATTAATTAAATGCTCTGTACAACCTGAATCAATAACAAAAATTATCTGTTTACTATTAATACTCTTATTGTTACAATAAAGACTCTTAATATTACCTGTACTTGCATAGAAACCAAAACCTTCCTCTGTTGCTGACCCTGCTCTATACTGCTCCTGTGATGATCCTCCACCTTGTCCTCTACCTCTATATTGATATGCTCGTCCTCTGCCTTGATATCGTCCTCGTCCTTTACCTTGCTGTTGTCCTCTTCCTGGATAACGTCCTCGACCATGAAATGCTCCGTAGTAATTTTCATTTTTGCAATTTTTAGAAATATGACCAGGCTCATGGCATTTATAACACGTTATAAAAACACTTTCATTTCGGTCACTACATTTGTTCATTAATTTTAACTCTTCGTCTAGCAGTCTTGATTTGACAGATTCCAATTTGATGTTTTCTGAGTTTAAAGTTTCAACTGCAGTGATGACTGGCTCGTATTTGCTTGGCAAGCCCATGAGTAGGTACCAAATCTTATCAATTTCTTCTATTTTATCATCGTTTGATTGCTCCAAATCTGATATAAGTTTGTTGAATGTTTGAAAATAATCTTCTAGTTTTTCTTTGTCACCACATTTTAATGTTGTTGACATTCTTAAGTGAAGTTTGGAGACTACACTTTTGCTTTGAAATATGGCTTTTAGTTTGTTTATCATCTCTGCACTTGTTTCACATTCACTTACTATACTGATATATTTATCATGGAGACATTGTACAATAATGGATTTGGCCTTTGCGTCTTTTGTCATGTCTTGTTCCGTCTCTAGTTTCGAGCAGGATATTATTTGAAAAAGACACTTTTCGTTCAGTATACATTTTAGTCGGAAAAACCAATTGTTAAAATTATTTCCCTCTAGTTGTGGGAAAGATGCTTGGGTAGCCATTTTTGCTTATGTGCTAAACTTGTACTTACAATTTCAATTTTTGTTTGATTAATCACCAGCTTCCTGGGCCCAGAACCTGTTAAGGATTCTATTGGAAGCGCTGTTGTAATTAATACTCCTTTCTTGGTCCTTAACGTTTAGTTAGTTTAATTAATATAACTTTTGTAACAGAGCAACTACGTACGTGTATTCTAATCAATCAATCAAATCAAAATGTCTTTTATTGCGATAAATAGGGTTCTTACATTGGTGGAAAAAAATAATATTTAAGTCGCTTAAAACCTATTTAGCCGTAAACTACAGCATGCAAAAAATATATAAATTAAAAATGACAATATAATTACAATATCTATCGAATACAAAAGTCAGTTTGTCTTATGCTTTAAAAATTCGTCAATTGAGTAAAAGTTGTTTACTAGCAACCATTTTCGGAGAGCACTTCTAAATTTATTCTGCGGTAGCTGCTTTACGTGGGTGGGTATATGATTGTATATGGTTATGCCCATTCCATAGCAGTTTTTTTGAAACCTTTTTGTTTTGGGAAGTGTGTTTAACACTAATCTGTTTGGGTTTCTTTTGTTTCTGTCATTAATATCCTTAGCTTTTGTAAAGACAGTTATATTATCATTAACATAAGAACCCATCTCGAGGATATAGAGACAAGGTAATGGTAATATTTTTAGTTGTTGAAAATAAGGTCTGCAGGAAACGTCAGGCGGGATGTTACAGATAGCGCGTATGCATCTTTTCTGTGCTATAAAAACTTTGTGATTATTTACTCCGTTTCCCCAAACCAGCAAGCCATATCTTAAAACAGATTCAACGTAAGCAAAGTACGTGGTCAATGCCGTGCCTCTGCAGGCTACTAGCGCCAACTTATAGAGAGCATACGAAAAGCTGTTTAGCTTGTTGCATACTTTTTCCGTCTGCTCTTTCCAGGTAAATAGTCTGTCAATAATTATGCCTAAGAAGCTAACACTTTCAGCATTCCGTAAAATTTGTCCGTTATAGTTTATGTCAAGAGGGTTATCTTTAAAATTATTAAAATTAATTAAATTTGTCTTAGATATATTAAATTTCAAATTATTTCTTTGTAACCAATTATCCAATAATGTCAGTGTATTTATTATGTCTGTTTTATGTTGGTCAATAGTAAAATTAATGTCAGAGGCTATAATTACAGAAATGTCATCCGCGAATAATATAATTTCGTGTTTAGTCACATTAATTATGTCATTTATATATAGTAGAAATAGTAACGGCGAGAGAACACAACCTTGAGGCACGCCGCATTTATTTTGTTTGTAATCTGATTTTACCGTTACGGTATTATATTCCGAATCTATATAGTCTATTTCTACGCATTGTTTCCTATTAGATAGATATGAGTTTATCCAATCGTGTGCGAGTCCCCTTATCCCGTATTTTTCAAGTTTTTTCAATAATGTATCATGAGAAACCAAATCGAATGCCAAAGACATGTCAAGGAATAATACTGTTGTAATTTTTTTATTGTTTACATTTTGTAGAGCTTTATTGACTAGATGGAACGCTGCATGTGTGGTGCTTTTGTTTTTCTGAAAACCGTATTGGTTTTCGTGTATAATATTGTTTTGTTTCAGGAATGCAACAAGTTTATTATACATGACCTTTTCAAATATTTTTGAAACCACCGGAACAATGGTGATAGGCCGATATTTTGATACATCCGTTTCATCTCCTTTTTTATAAAGTGGTTTCACTACTGAGTATTTAAGGTTTTCTGGAAAGCTTCCTGTTTCTATTGAGAGATTTATAAGGTGGGTTAATATTTTTAGAATATGTTCCTTAGAAGACTTTATAATTTTTGTATTAATGGAGTCATAACCTTCTGATTTGGTATTTTTTAAGGACATTATTATTTGATTCGTATTTTCTTGTACTATTGGGGTTAAAAATATGGAGTTTATGTTAAAGTTATTCACTGTCAATATACTCGACTTATTACCCGAATCAACAGTTTTATTAATATAGTGATTATTAAAAATATTTGCTATTTCAGAGTGTTCTAATATTTCTGTACCATTAAAAGTTATTTTATTAATTTGTTTTTTTCTTTTGTTTTGTCCTGTTTCATTTTTTATTACAGTCCATGTTGCCTTACCAGTATTTCTACTATTCATAATATATTTTTTATTTGATAGTTTTCTAGCATATGAAGTACATTTATTTAATAATTTGTTGTAGGTTAAGTAAATTTTATGGTCGTGCGTAGTTTTACTCTTATAATATTTGTAACGCAATTTCCTATTTGTATTACAACTCCTTTTTAGGCCTTTAGATGTCCAGCGTGTTTTATGAGACAGTTTAATTTTAATTTTATGATATGGAAAACAAAGATTATAAAGTGTGCAAAATATCTCATAAAAACAATTGAAAGCTGTATTTGAATTTGTGTGAATGTAGCATTCCTAATTGTAGACAACAGGAACAAGATACCATAGACTATACTATACCATAGGATATAATTATATACTCAACAATTATTAGAATTGGTATCGTTTTTAGTTTCTATAACACGTTCATCGCCATGGTGGGTCAAAATGACCGGCACGGCAGGTCCTACTTTGAGACTCAGAGTTCACGCCGGAGATTGCGAATGCTGCGTATTAAACCACATAATATGACCGGCGCGGCCCCAGTAACCACATTTAAATTTTTTTTAGCATACCTAATTAAAAAAAACAGACGATTTCGAATCTAACATTTTTATTTTGTTTCCAATAAAACTTAAATCAAGCAAAAAATAATAATTAAAAAGAAATTAAAAGGTGTTAACTAGGTCTTTTTTTAAAATTATAAAACTTTAATCAAATGTTTTACGTACAAAAAATTTAATAAAAAATAAAACCGAGTCCAAAAAACTGAAAAGGATAAAATAATTCAATTTTAGTAAGTAGGCACCCCCTAGGAACATATTTTTGGAGTCGGTGCGTCACTATCTATGGTTTCTGGAAACAACTTAGCACCAACTCCAAAAATATGTTCCTAGGGGATGAGTGCCTACTTACTAAAATTTAATTATTTTATCCTTTTCAGTTTTTTGGAGTCGGTTTTATTTTTTGTTTAAATTTTTTCTTTACAATTTTTAGTGATAACTTTTGAAGGTCAAAGCTAGATGGGATACGTGAGCTTATATTGTTTTCTACTATCGTATCATTTCACTAAAAAATCATAGGAAAGCAAATATCCGCAACTTCGCATATGTAGACGACTTAATTTTTCCAGTTTTTTTGATTTAAAAACCAAACTACCCAATGGATTTCCAAAAATTTTTTATGGGACCAAATGGGAACTATTCCGCATCGAACAAAAAAATAATCATCAATATCGGTTCACCCAGTCAAAAGTTCTGAGGTAACAAACATAAAAAAAAACATACAGACGAATTGATAACCTCCACCTTTTTTTGAAATCGGTTAAAAAAGTATATATTGTCATGAACTTGATGCAAAAAATTGAATATACATCAAAACAACTGTCGAAATTATTTTAGTGGCATTTATCAAAACATTGTCGACATAAATAGGGATTTCCGGGACAAATAGTGCAAAACCAAGAGACCTTTTTTGTTTTATTTTTGGCCCCATTTCTTCCATACAACTGAACATTTGTTTTATAACAATCGCGACAAAACTTTCTTGACACTGCTGCACCTTCCTTTTTCTTCAGCTCATGTTTTTGTTTTCTGGGCCGTGGTATTGTCGATTCTGTATTTTCTTGACAACCCTGAATCAACTGCTTTGCTAGCAGTGGTCTAAAATCAACGACAGAGATTTTCTTGTTGGTCGTGCTCTGATATATTACTCTTACATTTACTACTGCAGTATTCAGTAACAATTCTATACCGAGTTTCTTGTACCACTTTAGTGTCTTTCTCAGAGGAGTTGAATAAGCACTGATTTGGTCAGACAAGTCAACGGCCTTTGCAACCAGGGGTGGCCGACTTGATTTGGCCCAAGATCTACTGTTTACTGACGAAACCCTGTGCGATCTACCTATTACATACTTCTTGAAATCTAAAATAAAACAGCATAGTTCGGTACCCAATTATTTAGTATTTTTCATCTTATGAAAAGGGAAAACATTAAACTGAATATATAATTCTTAGTAACTAATTATTTATATTAGTGTGAGCTTTGCGTTTGAGCATCTTCCGCTAGATTAGCAAAATCAGGTTTCTAGTTGGAAATTGACAACCTTAAAGAATCCAACGTCTGAGCGTCTGTCAAGCGAGAACGGTGTTTATTTTTTATTTGTTTTAAGTAGGAAAATGCTGACTCACATAAATATGTTGAACCAAAACACGAATGCAGTTGTTCAACACATTTCTTCAAATTTGGGTATTTCTCGTTGGAAACCAATGCCCAAAAATCTAGACCTAAAGATGACCTTGCTTTAAGAAATATGTCGCAGCGCAGAGTAATAATTTCGTTTTGAAATTTCATGTGGTCCATTTGAAATGTATCTGCAAATTTTGTAGCCATTTCATAGATATCACTATGATTAATAGAATTATTAAACGAATAACTGATGAATTCCACCAACTTCTCAATTTTTTAAAAATCAAAAGCGTATTTCGAAATCTGATACCACTGCCTTAATTTCTGCTGTGTACTTGTCAGGAATGAAATTGTAGGTAGTATGTTTTTCCATATGATCCTTGATGTTTAAAAATTGTTGAATTTTTTTCTTTTCAATGTCAACTATCATAGACGCTGTTTGACTTTGAAATGCTGCAATAGAACTCATCATTTCTGTTACTATTTTGTTCTTGCCTTGTAGTTCCAAATTTAATGTGCTTAGTTTTCCAGTAAAATCTGCTAAAAATGCTAAATCACATTGCCAGTCTAAATCACGTAATTGCTGATAATCATCACCTCTTTCTTCAAGCAATTTTATTATTTCGTCCAATAGATCACGAAATCTTTGCAAAAACTTGCTACGACTCAACCACCTTACGTCAGTATGCAACGCCAAATCTGGTTCCTTCTCATCTAATTGCTGTTTAAAGAGCCGCCTTTAGAGAGATTTTCCTTTTATAGAATTTACAATCTTGAAAGAAATATCCATCATATGTTTTGTATTTAGTCTTTTACTAGCCAACTTTGTTGATGAATAATGCAGTGGTAGCTAATGAAGTCTGGAAAATCTTCATCTTTGCGACAAAGAGCAATAAAACCATTATGAATACCTGTCATTGCAGGATCCCATCAGTTGTCATTGATACGAGTTTATACAAAGGTAGCTCAATCTGACTAATAAATGCTTTGAATTCCGTGAATATATCAAGGCCACGTGTTTTTCCTTTTAAAGAAATCATACTTAGCAGTTCTTCTTTCACGGAGAAATCTTCAAAGACCATTCGAATAAAAATAAGTAATTGTGCAGTATCAGTGATATCTGTTGACTCGTCAAGTTGAAGCGAAAAAGCAACACAGCGGACGATATCTTTCTGTAGTTGTTCGTTTATGTTTTTACTTATCGTTTCTATACGGCACATCACAGTATTTCGAGACAGCTGTAAACTATTAATAGCTTTTTTAATTTCGTTTTTATTTTTGAAATTTGTGAACAGAGAATCTGATACTGCTTCGAAGATTTCTTTGATGTATTCTCCATCGGAAAAAGGTTTGCACTTTTGTGCAATTCTGTAGCATACATGAAGCCTTCTTGCTTCAGTTGCAGCTTTACTTTGCTCAATAGGCCCAGAAAACATGTTCTCTTGGCCTTTTAATTGCGATTTCAATGCTTGCAATTTACTCTTTCTTATTTCGCTGTCAGGTGGAAAGTTAGTCTGATATTTATTATGCATTGTGTTAAAATGTCGCTCTGAATTTCCTTTTTTGGGTATTGCCAAAGATGTATTGCATATTAGGCAACAACAGTTTTCTTTCACCATAGTGAAGAAGTAGTCCAGTTCCCATTCTTGGTGAAAGTGATAGGTTTTTGATTTCTTTGGAGCACATTTATCAAGTACCTAAAAAAAAATATTAGAAACATAAGTCGTATAATAACAAAAGTAGAGATATCCTACCACAAAAATGTAATGTGAATAAATTTCTTAATGATGGCACAAAGTTAGCGAGTGAACATTATTTTTAAGTTTTTTACCCACTTACTAGGTGGATAATTTGCTTAATCTAACGAGTACCTAAAATAAAAATTGTTTTTTAGTATACTTCGAAAAAATAGGGAGCATAATGCATAATTTTATGCAATATAGGCGCAAAAACTGTACGTGCGCACTTGGGAGGTCGATGACATGAACGCGGCACGTAATGTTCGGGAATGATCGGCTTTCTTAATTAGGTTTTTATTTGAAATTTTAATTCAGTATTTGAAAAGAGTGACTACACTAGTTTGTTGCCGGAATCTTCTGGGTAGTTCAACTTTTGGAATCGGTGTAAATTCGGACACGACAGACAAACACACATTATGACATTATTTGCTAACGTAAATACAGATATGACAAACAGACAGACAGAAGGTCTGACTGACAGACAAACAGACAGACACTATGACGATATAATTTTGTATCGAATATATTTTTGTGATAGTCATAATAATATATTTTTTGGCGATTTGAAAGTGATTCTTTGTGGCCTATTTGAATTAAGATATTGTCATTTTCATTAATTGTACTTTCTTATTTTTAAAGTAGGTGAGAGTAGTAGATTGATCGGTATAACGAGTATGAACTTCCCAGTTGTGGTTAAAATAAATAACGGTGTAGTAACGAACTTCTTAATTCTTGTAGTATAGGTACAATTATTAAGGGGTTCGTTTGCAATGGTAACAATATAAAAAATGTTATCTTACTTTATTTGTTGGACCTTCTGAAGCATTTCTTTCTTCATTTGATGTTCCTTCAGCGTTTCTTTTATTTTTTACTTATCTGTAGCGTACGTACTTAGGAGGCGCGCTGCTTTTAGGTCGGTAGTCTTCGACGATAGCTTCGCTAGCCTCTGTCGTCTACTGACTCGACTAACGAATTGACACCCGCCCCGCCAGCGTATCCCACACGCTTCCCGCTTATTGTTCATCGCGTGCCGAAAACAAAAGAGCGTACCTACGGCGGCGTACAATACGAAGAATAGAGGATAACGGCGATCGACAAACGATACCAGATGTTGCGCGGTGACTACGTTGCGCAGTTCTACGTATTTATATTTTTTGCCTTGCCACGATCGACTGAACTAATAGTCGCGATCGACCGGTTGGCCACCCCTGCTTTATTGCAATCGATCGCGATTTTTGGCTTAATTGTTTCAATGCCTCGTTTGTTTTTTTTTTTATAAATGCGATAGAATGTTTTGTTGACAACAAACACACATCTCTCTTGTCCTTCCACTTCATCACGGTAATTCTATTCTTGTTTTCCTTTGCAGAAAATTCACCCGGTTTCAGGTTCATAGCCATGACGTCTTTTGGTAAATTCTTCCTGTTCTTTCGTAAGGTGACTACTAAATGATTTCTTGATTGTCGGTTGGCATCCACAAGCGTAGTCTCGATTTTTCTTTAGTGACACCTTTGTCGATATTTTGTTGAGCAAATATATTCGTTTGATATGCTATTTCTTCAGATAGACGGTCAATGACTAATTCATATTATTTAATTTTTGCTGCAACTGCTTCACGCTACGGCACATGGTAGCACCCAAATAAAAATTTTCTGCTTGTAATTTACATTCGGCATCTTTTTATTTGTTTCTAGAGTGATCAGTTTTCTTGCTGGTTATAACCGGGTTATCCTTCAGCAGCGTTATTCATTTTAATGTTTCTTTCTTGCAGAAGTTTGTACTGCGATCCTTTGAAACAACACTGATATAGTTTAAGAAATCAAGTATAAAATTACAGCTAATTACATCTTATAAACATAAATACTTATTCTAAAAAGGAACTTAATTGACTTGGGAACATACCTTATCAAAATAAAATTTGTTCTCATCTTGCAATTTTTCCAAAGAAATACTTTGAACTGACTTCACTCTGTCATCATCTTTTTTGTTGTGATTCTTGACCGACGATCTTTGACGAAGTGGTTGTATTTCCCACATTTAGTACACTGCAATCCTCTTGCACGGTATTTGTTTATATTTATCTCAGGCTTGTCACCAAACCATTTGCATAAAATAACGGTGTAATGTACTTTGTGAACAGTGTGTTCAACAATCGCTGAGTTGCCTGGTGTTTCCCTAGTCTGTAGCTGAGCTGTTTCAGAGAGACTGAGTCCTTTTATTGCTTGTTCTACGATGCATAGTATTTTATGTATTGCCCCACTTCATCACTGGTGCCGATAATTATTGTCTCGTATCGATTCATCTTCTTTTGAGACCTGACGATGCCTTGAAAGCGTTTTTACATAACAAAAAGATATGGAATGGTGCACCGCATTGCTGATTTCTTGTGTAAAACAGAAATCTTGAAGACAAAACATTTTGTTTTTTTTTCACAATAATCAGTGAATAGTTTCAGTACATTTTCAAACGTAACCTCACTTCTGTCGAAATCAATATTATTGTATACCTGTACTGCTTTTTTTTCCTAAAAACGTTCAATAAAACTGCAAACTTTCTTGAATCATCATCATTTTCTTCATCTAGCCCAGAGGCAATCAGGTATATTTCCGCAGGTCACCGGTAAAGACACTGCTCTTAATTTCTAATAACAATACACTGTGCGACCTGCACTTAAGTAAAAAAACGCTGGATTTAAGGGGCTACCTCGTGCACACTAGCGACACCAATTGATTGTTATTAATTATGGTGAATTTAGAACATAATAAACAAAAACGCTTTAGAGAATTGCTAAAGAACGGTATTTGTAATTTTTAAAGATGTATCCTGTATAAATTGTCTATCTATAAATAACCAAATTTTTTATTATTAAAAGTGGCCACTTTAGGCAATAATGAAAGAATAGGTTACATGTAGAGGAATATCTTATACCGAGCACATCTCATAAAAATTACAAATACCATTCTTTAGTCATTCACTAAAGTGTTTTTGTTTATTATGTTCTATATTCACCACAATCAATATAGATCAAGTGGTGTCGCTAGTGTCGACGAGGTATCGCCTTAAGTGGAGGGCGTGTTTGCGCATGGGCACGCAAGTACTAGGCCTATTGGTTTTTTTGAACTAACTAGCTCGCGGCTTCGCATACTGATTATTGGTAGGTATATTGAAAAATATATTACATAGAATATCATTAAATAGAATTTAAAACATGTTTAATTTAGTTTTTGCGGTTTTAAAGATTCCAACATGAACTTTCCTTTATTTGGGGCCAGGCTATTTAATTTAGGTCCGGGTAATATGGTGGCTAACATAGTACAGTGTCGCGTTTTATACACGACTAAAGGAATGTTGTGTTAGATAGTTATTAAATTAAATTAGAAAAGAGGTAAAATTACAGTTTAATTTTTCGCGAGAGAACAACTGTGTAAGTTCGTAGATTAGCAGCGGTTAAGTAATAAGCCGGTCAAGCGCACGGGATGCAGGGCGCGAACCACGAATGATTGCGTTCATTCTGGCACTACTGCTCACTCACCAATCGTGACAATCGTGCCGTTCATGACGCAGGAGCCGAAATGATTTACGTAATGCCCGCAACAAGGGCTTATTCCCGTGCCTCCAAATTTAATAATTTTGTTTACTCGTAGGTACAGTCGACAGAACATCAAACATAACAGTTTGACCTTAAGACCGCTCTTACTACGCTCGTAAAAGAGGCTGCTTTCGTAGTGCAACTGTTAAGCTAGCTTCTCACGGCGCGAGATATCACAAGTCGCGCCGCGCCGAGCCAATTTGTACGAGCGAGCATGCGTCAACAGGCGAGTCCGCGCCACCCGTTCTCACGGGCGCGGCTCGGCGCGCGTTGGGCCCGCCGCAGCCAAGTCGACACTACAGACAAATCATCGCTGTTGCTGCTTTTGTGTTATTTAGTGGATATCATTTACATAACAAAAAAAGAAAAAAAAAAGACGCAAGTGGATGACATCGTTCAATAAGAGCCGATCTTGAGAGACGAAGTTGTTCTTTTGATGACTACTGTAGAAGTCAAATTCTGTTGTATGTAAGTCACCAATTATCACGTTTTTTATTTCATATACAACGGTTCGGATTAACTGGTTGGTTATTGGTTTAGTTAAAGAACCGAGCAAAAAATTAGAAAATTTCTGTCACTCGCGCCATCCCGCGCGCGCTCGAGTCTCCACGAGTGCGCTCGCGCCGCGCCGACCCGCGCCTTTGAAGTTACCGACTTGGATCGGATCGGACGCGCTTACTCGCGCCAGCCCGCGTCGCCTCGAGCCATTACCTTCACACGGCGCGTAGGCGCCGTGCGGGCGCGGCGCGACTTGTGATATCTCGCGCCGTGAGAAGCTAGCTTTAGAGACACCGCACATATACAATTTCAAGTTGGCCAACTAAATCGCAGAATGTCTCATCATCACCAGCCTATATACGTCCCACTGCTGGGCGCAGGCCTTCCTACATGGGAGAAACACATGAGGAGCTTGGGCCATAACACCACCACGCTGGCCCAATGCGGGTTGGTGGGTTAAAGCAGTTGCAGGAACAACCGGGACCAACGGCTTAACGTGCCTTCCGAAGCACGGAGGAGCTCGAGATTATAAATTTGATTGACCCATCACGGGACCAACCATGGCGAAAGTTGCTTTGTTTTCGTAATCGAAATCAGAGCGCTCAAACCACTACGCCACCGAGCTCCTCAGAATGAATCTGCTCCGCAGAATGTCTAATAGGCATAGAATCTTATGATAGCCCGCAATTTTTTTTTTTTTTTTTATTGGTTTTACAAAAAATCCACAGCACTTAAAGATAATAGGTACATCACAATATTATTAAACATATTGCCAATTATAGATTTTCATTATTTAGACAATTAAAGTACAGTAGTTAAACAATCTAGATCTTCTTGGTATTAAAGAGAAAAACTCAAAAAAAATTCAACTTATTTTAAGAATCCATTAGCCATAAAAAGTTTTGTAAATATTTCTATTAAGTTAATTATGCCCATTGCGTATCGTATGTGTATGTGAGTACTTGACTGTGGTGTGTGTGGTGTTTGTCTGTGTTGTGTGCCTATTGTATTTCATCCAATATCACAGAGTAAGTTCACGACACTCTGCTTGAAACTTGACTTACCTGAATGAAAGATGTCCAAGGACGAAAACAGTTTGTTAAATTTTAACTGCGTAAGACACACAATAGAATTTCTTGCATAGTTGCTAGTAGTAGTAGGTATAGAAAACAAACCCGCCTGCCTGGTATGAATTCCAGGAGCCCGTAGTCTTAAGAAAAGAGAAGAAAGTTCGGGAGAATCTATAACTCCGTTACAGACATCATGCATAAATGTCATGTCAATGAGTGTTCGCCGGTTTTTTAACGTTAGAAATCGATTATGCTTACATTTCTCGGTATAATCCATATCGTTAGTACAAAAGGTGCGATAGTTGAGATGTTTCATAAATTTCGACTGAATCCTTTCTATAGCGTCTTCATAAACAGCATACTGTGGATCCCATACATTACAGCAATACTCAAGAACGCTTCGTACGTATGAAAAATACAATAGCTTTATACATGAAACATCAGTAAAAGGTTTTGTGACTCGAAGAATAAAACCCAAATTTTTATACGCCTTATTCACTATGTAGTCAATGTGATGGGAAAAAAGTAATTTAGAGTCCATAAAAACTCCTAGATCTTTAACAATATTATTTTCCGGTATAGTGATCTCATTGATTGTGTAAGAAAAATTGACTTTTTTCTTTCGTCGTGTAAATGAGACCACTGCACACTTTGATATATTGACACCTATACGATTTTCAGCGTAGTAAATGCTTAAATGGTTTAGGTCACTTTGAAATAGTAAACAGTCTTGAATATTTCTAATTTTCATATATATTTTAGTATCATCGGCATATATTAGGAATTTAGAATGTCTAAGACATTTCGCGATGTCATAAAGATATGCAACATATAAAATAGGAGCAAGAATTGAGCCTTGTGGGACGCCTGATGGTACTGAAACAAAATCAGAGCGGTTTCCACCTATGACTACGGCTTGACTTCTATTCTTTAGATATGACTCAGTCCACCTCAAAAGATTTCCATGAATTCCTAGCTCCTGCAGTTTCCGCAAAAGAATTATGTGGTCAACGCGATCAAAGGCCTTTTCAAAATCTGTGTAGACTACGTCGACCTGGCCTCCACCATCCATACCCAACAGGACGTCATTTGTGAAGATCGCCAAGTTAGTATTTGTCGATCGACCCCTGATGAAACCATGCTGTTGTATGGGAATACCATTGTAGACCACATTATATGTATTGGTGTGAACAATCCTCTCCATCAGTTTACTAATAACAGTCAATTTGGATATTGGGCGGTAATTTTCAATTTCCGATTTAGCACCTTTCTTGTGAATGGGAACGATTAATGCAGATTTCCAGACTGATGGAACAAACCCATGTCGAAAACAACGATTAAACATGATACTGATAGGTTCTGCAAGTGAACTTGCACATTTTACAAAAAATACAGGAGGCAGATCATCAGCTCCGGCACCCTTTGCGATATCCAGATTTTGAAGCAGCTTAATAATACTATCAGCAGTAACAGTTATATCACTTATAAAGTTATTTGATATACTAGTATTGGGTGAAAGCTTCTCGGTAGGGTAAGATTTTGCAGGTGGAGTAAAGTTACGATGGAAATACTCATTGAAAGCATTGCATATTTCAACTTCCCCCTCAAGAGACCTTTCACCATATTTCATTATATTTGGATAATTAGAACCGCAATTTCTCTCAGATTTCACGTATTCCCAGAAAAGTTTAGGTGAGTTCCTAATGTTTATTTGAGATTTAAGTATATAATTATTAAAGCAACTAACTTGAAGTGACTTTTGTCTTTTTCGTAGCAAAGAAAATTCTGCATAATCTATTGGATTTTTAAATTTTTTCCATTGTGCATGCTTTTTTAATTTTTCTTTCATAACATGAATTAGTGCTCGACTGTACCAAATGGGAAAGCGAATTATATCAACTAAGTCGTTCAACTAAATAGTTGGCCAACTATCGGCCGATAGTCCGCAAACTATAACAACTTAGTTGGTCAGTCGCACGGTAAGATGCAGTGTGACCAGACCCGTGCGCGTGATTTCCCCACGCTTGGATTTTTGCCGACGGGCACGCAACCGCCCAGTCGATCTCTACATTCTCTACTTGTTACATATGAAAAAATAGAACTGCTGATCGACGAAGTCCAAAAAAGGGCTGCCCTTAAAAAACTTATCTGGGTAACATCTCAGTTTAGAATGTAAGGTATGATGTTTCCCACGCTCTAATCTGTCACTTAATATCGGATGCACCCTAAATGTTTTGTTCTGTTTTCGTCTTCTTTTTATTAATTTAAGAAGTGCGTTGTTTTTCCGCATTTTATCGCAGACTTCACCGCGCTAGCAACACTGTCCACCAACTAAGTCGGCGAAGTGTGCGGCCTATGAAAGCACGCAATTTAGTTGTTCGATAGTTGGCCAACTTGAAATTGTATATGTGCGGTGTCTCTTACACTTGACGCGCTCTCGTGTGTACCTACATAAACAAAGTCATATTCTGTACGTGTAAAATACATTTTCTAGTGTTAGAAATTATAAAAGAAAAAAACTGTTTCAAAAGTAATACATTTTAAATGTTTATCGTTTAATCATTATTCTGTAAATAAATACTTTTTATTATTTTAAATAATTTTGATACGTACAAGCAATCAATTACGAATTAAAGTGTTTACACAACATACACAACAGGTTAAAATAAATATTTGTTTAATAACTACATAATTAAAAAACAATTCTTAAGATTGTTACTTATACAACAATACTTCACATAAAGATTTAAACATTCTACATTGTTGATTTTTTAATTTTACTTTTGTTAAAAACACAATTAAAAGTTTAATTCCTTTAAACTTCATCTTTGTTCTCACTGTTAACTTTGGCGTCATATAAAATTGTTTGTTTGTTTTCTATGAAATTGAAATATATGACGATAATCTTTTCAATATTTTCCATCTTTAATCTATTTCTTTTTCATCTAATATTCTTTTAACTTCCACTGATGACAGTGGGGCAAATTTCAAAATTAAAATATCGTCAGTTGCTGAGCCGTTTGAGATTTGATCAGAATACGTTCTGATAATATCAATATCCGGATTGCGAGCCATGACTGCTTCTAATTTACTTTGAACAGGTAAACACTACTCCAATTTACAATTGACGTTACTTCATCAAATATTTCAAATGCTTCGACTATAGATGTATCGCGTTTTTGTAATTTTGTTAATGCTATTTGTATAATTTTAAAATTGTCGTCGATGAAGTTTAAATCGTTGCGAATATTTTGTTTATTAATAATTATTTTTGCCTTTTTGATTGAAATTGCTTCTGCTCCGTATCAAAAATAACACTATATCAAAATTTCATATTTCCCTAGAATTTAGATTGCCAGTTCCGAAAAAGGTTTGCTATGCTGGTCGCCAACAATGTCTTTAAATAGTTTTAGTCTACTGGGAGAGATCAAAAAATTTTTTTTACAATGGCATTCAATGTATCTGACGTCGACAGATCATAGAATTGATCACTTCATGATGTGGCCGACCATTTCATAAAATGGCCAGCTAAAACTGACCATATCGTTTAAACGTCAACGTTTCACGATATGTCGATCCACGTTTGGCCATATCATTAATATAGGGTATCCATGATATCAAAGGTTCAATAAAAAATCAAAATAAAGAAGAGACATATAATATTTATTCTATTATTTTGAATATATTTATTTGTTTATACAGCACACTAAAAGTCTAAAAGTTAAGACTTTAAGTCTAAAAAATGGCAGAAATTATCACACTCGTTTGATTGAGGGCAGAAATAGCTAAGATGGTTAACATTTAAAAATTTAAAAGTAATTTAATATTTTTTGGCACTATTTGTTGATGCACGACAAACTTTGGTGGCACTTTGAAGTACAAAATGATTTATTTTTGAAACATGCACATCTGTTTGTATAAGCACTGGTTTTTTGAAGGCTTGCATGAACATTTCTGAAAACCTTGCCCACAAAACATGGACATGTTACAGCTTGATGCAATGATATAGGAAATTCTGATATATCTTCGATATAATCTTGTGTCGATATTTGTTGGTCCTGCCAAGAAAACCAGTTTTTTACTGTCCCTGAACTAGTTCCAATTTTATAAACTTATAATCTCTTCACCCGCAATTTTCATGAAGTCGTATTTTGTAATCCAATAGTAGTCCATAGCATAGTCACCCTACTTTCTTTTATTTGTTTTATAACCTTTAAAAAAATATGTTTAAAAGTTACTAGCATTCGTTTAATCGGAGTATTCTTGGTCAATAGATAAATTAAACATTTTGAAGATCTTTAATTTAAAAAAAATACCACTAAATAGAAGTAAATAATAATTGATATTTACTAACCTTTGAAATACATTCCGAACTCCTGTGTGTTTTAACATTGCACTCGTTTTTTAAGTGAAAGTCACGTCGTTTTCTGTCGTAACGATATTTTACTTAACTTTTATCTTCCATAACATTAGTATCATTACTAATAATTTTTTTATTACATTTACGTACATTTATCCTAATGTACGCCGCCATGATGCATCAATACAATAACAAATCGACATGAGCACCTATAATGGCGGTTAATGTAACTATTTTACGATATGACTAATAATGTTTGGCCATATCATGAAAAAGCCGTGCGTTTAGCTGTTCATATCGTTAAACGTTGATTATTCATTCATTCACAAAATATTAACCATCTCGCATCGCAGCAATGTAAGATCCATCTATAAAAGTACAAAGAAATCAATATTATCCACCTATCACTAGGTGGTAGGCCCGTATGTAGGGTCGTCTGGGTAGGTACCACCGCCTTTCTTATTTCAGCCGTGAAGCAGTTCGCTGTGTTTCGGATTGAAGGGAAAGGTAGCCAGTGTAATTACTGGGCATGGACGGCATTTCATCTTAGGCCCCAGGATGACAACGCACCTGCAATATCATGTGATTTTCCCTTGTTATTGCAGGTGTCTATAGGCGGCGGTAACCGCTTACCATCAGGTGGGCCGTCAGCTTGTGTGTCATCTAGTTGTATAAAAAAAAAAAAAAAAAAAATTACTATTATTACGTCTCAAATTGAACGCACATTTCTAAATGTCAAATTATATCACAGCCATGCTTTTTGTATTCATATTGAGAGAAAGAAATGTATTGAACTTAAATTTAGATTTAGCGTATGTTCTCCAGAATTAGGGCCATCGATCATTTAACACCGAGCAAAAGGTTACAGAAAACATGTTAATTATTAAAACAAACTTTAATTAAATTTGTTATTTTCTTTAACGTTGTTAATGTTTGAACTTCTGTTAGCGCAAATGATTGTTTTGCAATGTGACAATTATTTCTGATTAATAAATGCCATAAGCGACGCAATGACAGCTCCGACATTCCATTTCTATGGTCACTACACATCTATGATATATCACATTCTGTCATCATTACTGTTACACAGTAGTCACTAATACTTTTCCTAAATAATTGAGTGCGCACATTACGCCCAAACATTTTTGTTGCAATATCAATTGTTTCACATAGCCGAATGCTAAGGTATGTGAGTGACAATTTATCACTCCACCATTCTCGTAAGGCAATGTTATTATACATTGGATAATGTTTGGGATCGGACACTTTCATGGTTTTATGACACTCTCACCATTTTTGATCCTTTAAGACAATATATGTCAGTGGTTATTTGACCTAGATTATTATCTTGGCCAAATAACCACTGACATATACTGTCGGTTGCTTATCAAACATTTTGAAGAGTTCTTTCATCCGCTCGTCAGGATCTATGCCTTTATTAATTATGCAAAACAGACAGATCTTCATTTATTGTTGGCAAACCTTCACTTATACATAGATGAAGATGGTACCTGATTCTCGCTTCTAATAACCTTGGCTGATATATCGTGTCGAAAGACATGGAAATCAAATAATATTTCATTGGCATCGTTTTCACAATTTTACCCTCTATTTGTGTATGAATTTAGGCGAGTTATAACGGTTGGTTTTCTGTGTAGTCTTATTAACCTAAAAAGATTTTCAATAGAGCCCCGATTAAGCTATTGAAGATTTAAATATTTGAAATGCTTGCACTTTACGAAGTTCCAAATAAGGGGCGATATGGTGATAAGATATTCGTTGACACATTTTACATTTTACAATAAAAACTTTATTTTTCTCATCACAAACACATGAACAGAATTATAATTACAATGGAAGTTAAGAGCTACTCAAATATAGTTTGTGTGGGACTGATGACTAAAATGATTGCCAGATTTCAAAAAATTAAGAGTTTTTATTTGCTTTTATATTTGACCCAAAGTCTATGGTGAAAGCTGTTTTCCCCTACGTTTTCTCCGATGTGTTTATTGCTATCTTTTCCGGACGAGGGCCCATTTGTGCAGTCAAAGAGTCTGTCCAAGTCTTCAATTACTTCAGCGGTTTTAAAATTTCCCTGCTGTTTAAGTACTTGATTGGCTACACTTTCAGAAATCAATTTTAAAACAGCTGCGACCGAGTTACTCATTATTTGCAGCAAGCTTTACCTTTATTTTTGAAGAAAATTTTGGTTCTACATGTAATTTTCTCTTTTTTTTTTAAATGGAGTATTCTCTTAATTCGTCTTTAATATATCTAATTATATAAAATTACACCATTTCGCTCTTTTGTCGTCCATCTTCATTTGCCTCTATGTAAAAAAATGTTCCTTATCGATTAAAAGAGGCGTGGAACGTCATAAATGTTGTACACTTTTTGTTATCTATGACATAAAAGTTAAAATCAACTGGATTGTCACAAAATTGCTTGAGTAAATTTAAAGCCCCCACATTTGCATGGCCTCGATCACCCACATGCTGAAATAACAGTATATCCAGCTCGTCTGACTGCTCGAACAACATTTTTTAAGAGTACAGCTAATTTTTGGGTAGAAATGGTACCTTTAACAAACTAATGCGCAATTGGCCGTTTAAATTTTTTCTTATACTTTGGAGCATAAATACTAACTAAAGCATGGTCAGCTACTTCCTCAGTTCTACCCTCATCATTTCCAATATTTATTAATTAGTCGTTTCTTAAGTGCCGTTTCATCGAACGCATATTTTGTTTTCGTCCGATAGTGCTTCTCCTTCATTTTACACATAAGCCATTTCAGAAGGGTATATTCCTGGATTCATCTTAATGTTTTGGAGAATAGTTTGCAGTGTTCTTACACTTGTCATTGGGATTAATCGGTTATATATCTGTATGATTTGGCGACATCTTGTAGATTGCAAGTGCCAAGCTTTTGTCTACTTTTGCCCACCGTTTACCGTATGGCTTGCAGTTTTGGTTTCTAACTGTAGCAACAATAAGATTTTTCAACACTGGTGAATTTAATTTATCGATCAGTGCAACTCTCTTAAGAAGAGTTTTTATTTTTATTTTACTTTTACAAATTTTTTAAATAGCTTTTTCTTGCGAGGTGTAATTTCTAGGTTTGATTTTGATGTTGGAGGTACTGCAACATCAAATACTTACAATTTAGGTAAGGAATTACAAACAAAAAAAGAAAACGATGAAAAATTTATATGCTCCAGGCAGGAATCGCGATATTATTTTTATGCTATATTATTTATTTACATATTTATTTAAACTTTAATTGCACAAAATGAGTTACAATTTGGCGGACTTAATGCCATTAGGCATTCTCTACCAGTCAACCGGAAAGTTGAGAGACACTGCATAACAATTAAAATTAAAATTTGTAAGATGAATAATTATGGATAAATACGCAAATAATATATACATATATAATAATTACATAAATAATAAATGCATATTTAATAAATACATATTAAATAAATACAGAAATAATGAGGATAATTATATCAATTGGATAAAGGAGGAGACTCCAGAAAAAGACTGCGAACTGACCGCTTGAAAGCCAGTTTGTTTTTGGCCTCTTGAATATGGGGAGGTAGTGCGTTCCAGAGCCGTATTGCTTGACATTGAAAGGAATTAGACATGAAGCCAGTGCGGTGAGAAGGAAAAGTTAGAGTAAGTTTGCCGCTTGAACGAAGGGCACGATTATGAGAAGCACTCTGATACTGAAATTTACATTTCAGATATTCAGGAGCATATGGATCATTTAGTATAGAAAATAGAGTGGACAGGATTCTAAGATCTCTTCTTTGACGAATCGTCAGCCAATTTAATACCTTACGGAACGAAGAAATGTGGTCGTACTTACGAAGATTGAAGATGAAACGTATACAATTGTTAAGTAAGCGATCTAATTTGTTTAGAAGTTCTTCAGTAATATCAGCACAACACACATCAGCATAATCAAAGATTGGAAAAATTGTTGTTTGGACAAGAAGAATCTTAGTTGAAATGGGAAGGAAATTTTTTAAATGGTAGAATGATCTTAATATGCCAATGACTTTATGACTAGAATCAACATAAGGAATCCAACTCAACGTGTTATCTATGACCAAACCCAGATTCTTAACATGAGTAGTAAACTCAATAGATGCATTGTTATAGGACAGTGCTGCAACCATACTCATGTCTAGTTTAGATAGGGTGCGTGAACTCCCAGTCGGCGTACCTGCGCACGGTGCGCCGACTTTAAATACCGGATAGTCTGCGGGGGGGGAGGGTCCTCTTTACAGGCCCTCCCTTTTTATCCCCTGCAAAGTACTCCGAGGCGGGACCAACATACGGTCGGGCCGCTCCATCAACACTATGGCGAAATGTCTCCGGGCCATCCCGTGCTGTCGATGGAAAGCGGCTAGGTTGGTGCGTCGCTGAGGAGTTTAGTGGGTGAGAGCCCCACACACCCGCCCTTCCTCCCCCCGGGGGTAGGGGGGTCGGCGGGTAGAGCTTCTCCTCAGCGAGAAAAAAAAAAAAAAAAAAAATGGTGCGTGAACTGCCCACAATAAGACCCTGACACTTGCTTGGATCAACTCGAATACCAAAACTACTGGAGCATTCAGAGATACGCTGGAGATCTTCATTGATAGTGAGAATTGCAGCATCCAAATTGCAGATTTCAGCCTGAGCATAAATTTGCAAGTCGTCAGCATATAGATGATGAGAGTTACGGAGAATAGGAGTGATCAAATTGATAAACACCGAGAAGAGAAGAGGGGAAAGTATGCCACCTTGAGGAACGCCGGCAGCCAGATCACACCAGTCGGACAGGATGTCTTTAGTACGAACAGCCTGCCGCCGTCCCCTAAGATATGAAGAGAACCAATTTAATTCAAGGGTAGAAACTCTCAAATGAGAGAGAATCGCAAGAAGGAGATCATGGTCAACGGCATTAAAGGCATTGGAGAAGTCAATGAGAACTAACACCGTTAACTTCGAGGCCTCCATTCCAATTCTCAAATCCTCAGTGATTTTTAATAGAGCAGTCGTTGTACTGTGACCTGGCCTGAATCCGGATTGAAACTGACTGAGAATACGATTCTTATGGAGGAAAGTTGACAATTGGCTATGAACTACAGCTTCAAGAATTTTGGATAGAAATGGAAGTATTGAAATTGGCCTAAAGTGGCTAAGAGAGGTAGGATTATTGATTTTGGGCAGAGGCAGAACATGAGCCCTACGCCATATAGATGGGAATTCACCCGAGGAAAGAGACGCATTAATAATATGGGTAATTACTGGAAGAGTATTTTCTAAACTCAAAACTATCATATGTCTGCCCACATCGTCACAACCAATTGCTTTAGATTTTAAAGAAGAAACAATTTTGTGAATTTCAGACTCGGTAGCTGAGGAAAAGGTAAAACAATCTGGAGGTTGGCTGCACATGGCTGCAATGTCTTTGAACGCCATTGACCTATCCGTCAGGTTAGAATTAGAGTTGACAGAGAAATGTTGGTTAACATCATTGACGGAGAACGGATAGGGAACGGATGGATTACTTGACGGTTTTACCAGACCCAGAGACTTGAGGAATTTCCATGTGTCCGCCTGGGATGAGTGAAGAATGTTGTCGTGAAAATAGCGGCGCTTAGCTGCTCGCACCATCTGATTGCAGCGATTTCTATACGACTTAAATAAAGTCCAATTTGCATCAGTCCTGCACTTCTTAAATTTTTGGAAAGCTCTATCGCGCCTCCTCATCGCCACTCTGACCAGAGCTGTAATCCATTGTGCAGGTGGTCTTTTTAACTTAACAACACGAGCCGGAGCATGAGTGTTAAATAGCGATAAAATGTGGGTGTTAAATAAATCAACCTTAGCATCGATTGAGGTTGCAGTCAGTACATTATGAAAATCAATACCAGAAGCATCACGAGAGAGTTTCTCCAGATCTAGTAGAGCAAAGTTCCTAAGTTCAACCAGTTCAGGACTACATTTGGGAGTTTTCACTTTATACGAGAGAAAAATAAGATCATGACGGGAAAAGCCGGGAGCAGAAAATTGGCCATGGCGAGATACATGATCGGGAGAGGAGACAAGAATGTGGTCAATCCATGAATCGGTAGAATCGATGTTATGGTGAGTAGCACCTAATTCCAGAAGGGTGAAAATGTAGGAATCAATGGGCAGACCGAAATTTACGCGAAGCATAGGAATCTCTTAGAAGATCAGTATTAAAATCACCCATGATTATGTGATGTGCATAGTCCGTGGATACAGAATCAAAAACTGAAATAAGAGAAGGGATATATTCGACAGCAGGCGGGCAATATACGACTCCAAGAACTGCTTTAACCCCAGATATCACGATATCAAGGAACAGGTATTCAATGCCATTCTCATGTTGATCAGAAGTGGAGAGAATCTTAAAAGGTATGCCACTACGAATATAAATGGCAACACCACCACCTCTCTTCAAAATACGATCATTACGCGTAAGAATAAAGCCAGGTAAAGCATATGAGGTAGAAATATGGCTTGGCTTAAGCCAGCTTTCAGACACCAAAACAGCATGAATTGAAATAGAATAAAACTAGAAAAATTTCACGTCCTGAGGCAGGAATCGAACCTGCGACCTTTCGCTATCCGGGCGACTGCTCTGACCACTGAGCCACCCAGGACTTGGGATATCCCTGTGAAATTCTTCTAGTCTATCTTGTATTTGCGTTTATGAGCTAACGTCCACCCTACAATGTCGAAATATTCTATTTCAACATCCGAAACGAGTATTTTTACAAATACCGACGATTCGGTTAAGTTGGGGCAGTGCTTTCAAATATTCTTAATTTTTGATTTTAACATTATTATAAATGTTTGAAAAATTACTTAGTAATTAAAATAGAATAAAACTAGAAAAATTTCACGTCCTGAGGCAGGAATCGAACCTGCGACCTTTCGCTATCCGGGCGACTGCTCTGACCACTGAGCCACCCAGGACTTGGGATATCCCTGTGAAATTCTTCTAGTCTATCTTGTATTTGCGTTTATGAGCTAACGTCCACCCTACAATGTCGAAATATTCTATTTCAACATCCGAAACGAGTATTTTTACAAATACCGACGATTCGGTTAAGTTGGGGCAGTGCTTTCAAATATTCTTAATTTTTGATTTTAACATTATCATTTCACAGGGATATCCCAAGTCCTGGGTGGCTCAGTGGTCAGAGCAGTCGCCCGGATAGCGAAAGGTCGCAGGTTCGATTCCTGCCTCAGGACGTGAAATTTTTCTAGTTTTATTCTATTTTAATTACTAAGTAATTTTTCAAACATTTATAATAATGTTAAAATCAAAAATTAAGAATATTTGAAAGCACTGCCCCAACTTAACCGAATCGTCGGTATTTGTAAAAATACTCGTTTCGGATGTTGAAATAGAATATTTCGACATTGTAGGGTGGACGTTAGCTCATAAACGCAAATACAAGATAGACTAGAAGAATTTCACAGGGATATCCCAAGTCCTGGGTGGCTCAGTGGTCAGAGCAGTCGCCCGGATAGCGAAAGGTCGCAGGTTCGATTCCTGCCTCAGGACGTGAAATTTTTCTAGTTTTATTCTATTTTAATTACTAAGTAATTTTTCAAACATTTATAATAATGTTAAAATCAAAAATTAAGAATAGCATGAATTGAGTTCGCCGAGAAAGTATCCAGTAATTCCGAATAGTGCCTTGGAATGCTTTGCGCATTAATGTGACACACGTTAAAATTTTTAGCAGAGGGGCTAAAAGTATAAGAAAGTTGGGAGCCTAATGCGTCAGTCTCATCATCAGTACCAGTTAGAGAAAGAAACGATTGATCAGAACTTTCGCACGAATGGAAACCAACATTATCCTCATTATCCGTCATAATCATAATATAATATACCTAATATAAATATAATAATTACTGTAAATAAATAACAAAATAATGGCTAATTTAATTATTAAAGTCAATAGTAAAAAAATATCTTTGAGCACTCAACCAGCCAATCAACTTTACAATAAAATGTAATTCGCTTAAATAAAAATACCCACAGGTTGATGGACAGAATAACACACAGTTAAACGTAATATTAAATTAATGTTAAACTATATAAAAAAAGGGAGAATAAAAGAGATCTAAGCACTAAGCGAACAAAAACAAATCATATAATAAAAATGAAAACAGAAATTAACAACATATCAAACTCACAGATCTTATCACAGATACTTTATCGCCAGTAAAAAAAAATATATCACATGATTGTATCAGAACGCATACTTGTTATTATAAAGCAAACGTATTATGTATCATCTGTGGCGAGAACTGAATAGAAAACAATCTAATCAATTTCATTTAATTGAAAACATTCATAATTATTGTGTTGTGAGTGATATCAAAAGAATAAATAAAATAAAGTCACTGTTAGCTTCACCACACGTAATATCAGGAGTGGTGGTAATAAGTCGCCTTACTAAAGAAATTGCCTTTGCACAGGTTCTAGCATCTTGAAAATGAATATTTTAAATCTCGGATCGAGACATGTAATTACAATCAAATGATTGTCTTCTATATGTCTGAATCTGCGTCCTATCTGTTTGATTAATTCTTTTTTTACTTCATATACTACACCACTATAATCTTCATCAGTCACAGGTATGTCAGTTATCTGCGCCTTTGAGCAGTTAACCATAAGTATATTTTTTGTTATGGTGACATACTGTTCACCTGACAGCTCTTTAGTTATGTATTCCAGTGGTTTTAAAATAATAATCAATGTTGAGAATAGTTTCTGCTGTCAAAGTGATTGACGGATTCACGTTTTCGAGGCAAAATTAATATTTTCTTTGAAATTTATTGGTTTTCCTGGTTTGTTTTTTGTTTTTAACAGATAACTAACAACCAAATTAACGTTAATTGTTTTTTAAATGTAATATACGTAGGTAGGAGAAGATGGATGTTGACGGTGAGGTGATGCCTCCAGACTTGTCTGGGTAGTCCTCGTCCTTCTGATTTTAAATCGCTATTATCATATGTATTTACTCCCTTTATAAGTATTCTGTCCAAATTTATTTTAGCTAACAAAATTAAATTATAAGATAATAACCCTTCTGCATATAATTATCCTAACTTACTGTAGGTATGTAGATTCCTATATTTATAATGAGCTGATGGTATATGTTTTTGACTTGTGTATTTTCTATTTCAGCCTTTGGAAAACTTTAATAGTACATGATAACTATCATTATAACGTGTATCTGTCATAATGTGCTTGATGTGGCTGTCTTCGAAGATTTCCCCTCTTAAAGAAATGAAGAATGTACCATCACATGCTCGGGCTCCATTGGTAGTGAGTGCTAACAGGAGAGCAGTAGATATTGTCCCTCCGAACCGGGAGGGTGATAAACTCCTGGATTAACCAGTCGACAAATCAGGGTAAATGGCCCCTTTAGACTAAGCGAGTGCAGTCTTATTACTTGGTGGCCCATTTGGAGACTCCAGCTTCATTTTCAAAAAAGCGGACAATCCTATTAGCATGCTTCAGTTCTTTCTTTATAATTCTATGTTTCCTCCAATGCAAAATCTTGCTTAGTAATTCATCGATGAGGTTGAACTCTGCTTCAAAACATTTGCAGAAGGCCAAAACTATCGTCACAATGGCTAGGACGACCGGAACAATAGTCGACCAGCATGGCTTAATTCCTTTATTGTGAGAACATATCAGGCAGTCATCACATACAGTGAATGAGGATATCTGTCAAGTGGCAACTGCCATGTGTTTTCTAAGAGGGTGGAATGGTATTGCCATATTACACATCTCCTCCGTAAGATTAATAGCTTAAATATTAATGAATTGAAACAATCATAATCATTTAACTGGATACAAACAAACAAATAATCATTAATGGGAACAATCATTATCACTTAACCACAATGGTTTTTTAATATGCCTGCCATTTTTAGTAACTGTTTCAGGTCTGTGTGAGAGTGGAGAGTCACTGGAAGAATGAGGGGTTATATGATGCGCTTTATCATCAGACTTGCCTTCATTCTCAGTTATAGCTGGTTCTTCCTGTGGTTCTCCTCTCTCAAAACTGATAATATTCTTTTTTATTACAGCGTTATTTGCAGAATGTCTTATGAATAATGAATTTCTACACATAGTTTTTCCTTGTGAACTTAATATTTTATAAGATCTTGGTTTGTCTAACTTTTCTAATATTTTGCCTGATTCCCAAACCTTGGATAATGGGTTTCTAACCACAACAATGTCTCCTGGCTTAAAATGTGTACTAGAAGATGCATTTTTATTATAATAATATTGAGAATATCTCTTTCTATTCATTTGCTGTTTGTATGCATCATTAATTATAATTTTAGGACACAAATGTTTTTTCACAGTTGGTAATTTGGAACGTAATAACCTTCCCATTAACATCTGACTTGGTGTAAAATCTGTACCAGCTACTGGAGCTACCCGATATTCCAATAAAGCATCATTAATCTCAAATAGGTCATTAGATTTTTTAAATATATTTTTCGCAATGCCGCAATGCCTCAGCAAGTCCATTTGACTTTGGGTAATAAGGCGAAGAATGTACAATATCAATATTTCTTTCTTAGCAAAATTTATGAGTGTTCCAATTAATGATTATTTGTTTTTTGTCTGGTCTAATACCTTCCTGTGAAAAAACAAAACCTAAATATGATACCTCACTGACCTTATACTGCAACTTATTAGGATTAAATATAACATGATATTTTCTAGCTTTATCCATTACTAATTTTACTGCTTGTTCATGTTCCTCTCTGGTCTTTGTGGCAATAATTAAATCATCATAATATATTTGCACTCCTTTGATGTCTCCCAAATATTTTCATGTTTTCACGTTGAAATATTTCAGGGCTGGAACAAAGACCAAAGGGTAACCTTTTAAATTTATACCTCCCAAAGGGGGTATTAAATGTGCAAAGCAATGTACACTCGTCGGTAAGACAAATTTGATGAAAGCCATCTTCCATGTCCACAGCTGTAAAGTACTTCATTCCTGAAAGATTTGCAGTTAAGTCCTCCACAGTTGGAATATGATAGTGTTCCCTCATGACATACTTATTTAACTCGAGAGGACTTATAATCTTAGAGTTCCATTTGGCTTATCTATAATTATTAAATCATTAACCCAATTAGTAGGCTCTGTAACTTTTGAAATAACAAGTTTTTGAAGAAACATTAACCTGATTAAAAGCAAACAATAGTTTGCTTTTAATCTGGTTAATGTTTCTTTTAATCTTGGTTTTAATATCTCTGGAACTCTACGGACAGGTTTAACTACAGGAATTGCATCTTGTCTTAGTCTTATCTTATATTCATAAGGCAGTTTTCCTAAGCCTGAGAAGACATCCTGATAAATATATAAAAACTTACTTGCATCAGCATCTTCTTTTTTTTTTTTGTTTTTGCTGCTACTGGAAAACCCATTTACGGGTTTCCCTCCCATGCGGGGAACATAGGAGGGGGTATGTGGGACTCCCGGGCTCTAAAGTGCAAGTCCCGTCCTACCCACTAAAAACTAGCGGTGTTCCGACTCGCTGCTTCACGGCCGTGCCACAGGGATGGTATGGCTTCCGCAACACGGTCACATCGGCCCTTGCCGGGCTCTTCGACGAGGTAGGGTGGAGATGCCCTCGGATCACGAGGGACATCTCCCGTCGCGAGGACCTCGGTAAAGCGAGTACACTTGATCCCCGAAGCGTACACGCGGTCTACACTCGGCGGCGGCGAACTGGCATAGGAGAGACCCCGTCCAGTTCACCCGACGGGGCGAGCCGCTTCGAGGCGTGAAGCCCCGAAGCGAACCGCCCCGTCGGTCCCCCCAACTGCGCTGATAAGTGCAGTAAAAGGGACTCCGCCTCCCGCGGTCTATTGGTGAAAGGGGATAACAGAGAGCGACCTAACGGATCCAGTGCCCCACCGGCCGTGGCGAATCCCACCAACACGAATGCTATCCCGAGGACAACGGCCGACGCGGACTGCCGCATCCCGAACGTCGTCCTCGGTTGCCGAATCATCCAGGCCCGCCAAGCGGAACTCGGCCGACTTCACCGGCCTGGAGACGCGGACGTCGTCGCCAATCACCTGCTTCAGGCGTTCGGCGAAGAGGTCCGCTTGTTCGATTCGATCCGAACCCCCGATCATCAGGAGCCGGGCCGCGGTCTTTGTGGCCCGCATCCTGAGGGCCGGTATGTTCGTATCGTTTTTGGTGGCCTCCTTCGCCCGGATCAGAGCCTCCAGGTAAGTTAGGCCACGCTGCTCTGCCTCGGGCGAAAGAGTCTACCCTATAGCTGCTGTAGCAGGCTCCCTATACGGATTCGGCTTGCGTTTCCGGCGTTTGCTCTTGCGCTACGTTTTCCCCCCCTCAGGCGCATTCTGCACTGGGGCCGGCACCGGGGCCTGGGTCGGGGCTGGGGCTCGTGCAGGTCTACCTTTGGTTCTGGCAGCCCTCTTCGCCGCTGCGCTCTGCTGCCCACGGACGGGCTGCGGCGGCTGGGACGGCACGGACGGCTGGGATGACCCGTCTGTGGCAGGAGCGATCTTCTTCCACGCGCCCGGACCAACTTGAAGCCGTCTTCTTCCATGGGACCGACTTCTGGCTGCGGGGCTACCGGGGCAACTTCCCCTCTCCCAGCGGCAACAGCAGCGGGCCTCTCCCGTGGTTTCGGGGGCGCTGCTTTTTCATCGGCCGCAAGGGGCGGCCGGATTTTGGGAGCCGGCAAAAGCCTCGGCTCTACTCCTTCGTATCGGGCGTCCACATATCGCCCGATCATACGCATGATCCGCGCGTCCTCGCTGTCCTGGTCTTTGGAGGACGGAGGGCTTACTGCAACCCGTACGTCGGAGAGTCCCTCCATCTCGGCGCCATCACCACCAAGTGTCGGCCATGCGGCAGCGGACGCAGTCAAATCGGCCATCCGTCGCTCCAGCCCCTGGTACTCTTCGCGCATCACTTCCAGTTGGGAGCGCAGAAGAAATATTTCGCCGTGAAGGCGGCCGTTGTCTGCCTGCAATCGCCGGACTTCTGCCGTGGCCGTCCTGTTGTTAAGAGCCTCAACAGTGTCCTGGAGGCGGTCCGACGCATCCTTTAGGGCCTTCACGCTTGTGCCCTTTAGGTTCTTGGAGCGGGTCGCTACGCGCCTTATGACGTTGAGATCGTTGTTGGCCCGGCACTTGAGGATGCTCAGCGCCGGGTCGTTTGGCCGCTCTCCCGGGGGCGGCATGCGGCACCGCTCCCACGACTTCTGCGCCATCCGCGCTAGCCGCTTAATTTCTTCATCTGTATCGAGCTCCGCGAGGGCGCTGCACACTTCTTCAGCGCGGGCAGTAGTCTCTGCGCCTGCCGAGCCGGTACGAGAGCGGCGCGAGCTCTTGCGGGACGACACAACCACCTTCGCCGCTACGGGCTCATCAGTGTCACCGGGCATGCTAGCCGGGCACCTTTTGCGGCTGCCAGTTCTCAAAAGGCGGCCACCAAACAACTCTTCGTCCAGCGTGTCCGAGAATACCGACATCGAGTCATCAGAGTCGAGCACCTCACCCTCCGTCTCCGAGCCGCATCCCGCAGCAGTGCGACTGCCTCCAAGCCGTTCTATCGTGCGGCTATTTAATTTCTTCACTACAACTTTAAAACATCCCCCCTTTTTTTCCTCTAAACACTCCTTACCCCCCCTCTTTCCCCGAAACTAGCCCTATGCAATCCTCCCCCCCCCCCCCCCCCCCCGAACGGAGGCACATTTCTGCGCCCCCGAAGCAAATTTTGCCCCCCCCCTGATACGTGGGGGCTGCCTGAGCCAGAAGGCCCAGGAAGGGATTCTCCGGCCGCAGAGCGACCTGTACCCTCCTGGGGTATTGTGTCCTTTAAATTCGCGTCCATTTTTTGTTTTTTAAACACCTCGCCGAACCAACAAATATAAAAATAATAGGGGCTTGGTACCGGACACCCTCCGGCCACTCAGTCCATCACCACCCCCAGAGCTTAGACTTGGGTCGGTGGCGGCAAAAGCCGTTGACTGCCAAAAAGCCAACCACCAAAATGAAGAAGACAAGAGCGGGAATCCATCTGGATGTGGACTCACCGTCCCCTGGCGGGAATCTACGAGCGTAGACTCGACCACCCCACCCGACCGCACAAGCGGTCCGCCACTAAAAGAGGCACCTACTGCCTCCGCTGACTCCTTTGCGAATGAGAGGAGCAGGGAGCAGTCTCAACGACGCAGGACGCCGTGGGCGAAAGCGCCCCCACCAAACAACCGCCATAAATGGTGGTCCGCAGACCTAGCAGGCCCGCCATCCCACGACCCGAAGGTCCGCTGCCCTCCAAGGGGGCCCCACCAGGATAATTTTTTATAGAGGTTTTCTTCCTCACAGCCAGACGCACATGGCTAGCCCTATACGCCCAGCCCCAGCCGCCGTAACCGACCTTCCGACCTACCGACCGACCGACCGACCGTGGTAACTTCCGTTTGGGCGCCGAACACGAAGGACCCCCCAAACGATGTTTGGCCGGCTTGCCGGCCTCCGCACAGAGTGTGCAGTGGAAGTCAGCATGACATTCCACTGCACGATGACCCAGTTGGCCGCAACGGTAGCATTGCTGCCCCCTTTCCACGCAGGACTGACACCTGACCTGGACGTGACCGGTCTCTAAGCACCGGAAACAGCGTAAGTCGCGGAGTGGCAAGAGCTTTACCCGCGCTGACGACCACCCAACCAATAACCGTCCTTCGGCGACCTTCTTAGCTGCTGCCACAGGGCAGCTGACCCAAACAGCACCCATGCTGTATGCTGTTCGGCGGACGGTGCCCACTTTCACCTGATCCGCTGGGCAGCCTCCCACTTTAGTCACGGCGTCTTGCACCTCATTCGGCGTGATGGAGTCATCTAGACCCGACACCATTAATTCCAGGCACTTCACTGGACGCGAGACTTTGACATCCTCTTCGCTGAACAACCGCCTGAGTTCGGCAGCCAGCTTATCTGCTACAGATTCCTGCTCCGCCGCGGTGATCTCTATTATGGTGGCCCCAGTAATGGCCCTGCGGAATCTAGTAGCTTCGATGCCCAAAGAAGCTGGGTCGATCTTACTTTTCGCCTCCTGGAGTACCTTGCCGTAATCTACCCCTTTTTCCTCGGCGCCGTGCTGGATGGTCAACACCACTGCTGCAGTTCGCGGAGGTCTTACGCGAGGTTTGTAAGTTGCCCGCGCCTGCTGTCTGCCCTGTAGTTGATTAGATGGCTGCTCGGTATTCTTCGCTCTCTTTTTCCCCTTCCCCTTATGCGACACAGTCTTCCATTCTCCCTCTGTAGGGGCAGGTGCCGGCGGCGGTGGTGGGCGAGCATCCCTCGATGACGAAGCCTCCTGATTCGCCCTTGTGCCTCTAACAGGGTTACGTCGTGTTTGCGACTCCCCTTCATTCTGGTTCTTGCCCAAGGCCTCCTTATCGGACATCGCTTTAGCGCGGAAAGTGCAGGGGACCAAGGTGAATCCTGACGAGCCGGCCGCTTTTCCTTCGTGCACTTTTCCGTCTTGTTTGGCGGGTTGGGTCTTCTTCTTTCCTTTGCCCTTGCCTTTTTTAGACACGGGTGCCTCCTGGTCTTGATTGGAAGCCTCCTTGTCGACGACGCTATGTGGGACCTCTTCTTGAGCCTCATGAGCGAGTGGAGGGCGGAGTCTCGGGACGGGGTTGAGCCGGGACTCCAAGCCCTCAATTCTGGCGTTGATGCGGTCGCACATGCGGCCCGAAATCCGCATCTCCATCTCGTCCAGCTTTTGCGTCAGCACGTCCATATCAAATGCCGGCATCAGCTTGGACCCACCGGGCGTGGCCTGCGTCGTCTTCGGCGGTGACCTGCTTTCGAGGGCCGTCAATCGGCTGCGCAATTCGTTGACCTCAGACTGGAGTCGGTCATTTTGTCGCTGCAGCCTCTTGTTCTCTTCGTCCATACTATGCCGCGCAAGGTCCTTAGTATTTTCAGCGATAACCTTCGCGGCGTCCTTCAAAGCTTTTATATACGTCCCCTTCAGTTGAGAGGACGTTGTTGCCACCTTTTCTATGATCTTGATGCTGTCCAGCACTCTTGCCGTCATACGCGCCGCTGTTACAGCTTCATCCTCGCTGCCAGACTGACCCGAAGTTTCCGACAGGCCCGTCTTGGACCGAGTTACACGGGCCTCCGCAATCTCGTCCATAAACTCCTGTTCTGCTCTGAGTTTTAATTCCTCCCGTTGGAGCCGGATATACTAGGCTTTGGCTTTAGCCAGTCCTGAAAACTCACCCGTAGTTTTTGGGCGGCCTCTTCCTCTTCCTGAGCTCGATGCTTTGACTTTCGGGCTTTGGACAGACTCGTCGCTGAGCTCCCCTTCATCTTCGCTCATCCTTCTCTTTCTCCATAATCTCCCTTGCCTGTCGGAGGTGTCTGAAACAACCTCTTTCGATGATACGCTAACAAGCGTGTTTACGGACGAATCCGATAGATGTTCCTCCTCGTCTACGTCTCTCTCCCTACTTTCGTCGGTTTTTTTGTTTTGTTTGTTTGAAAATACCATTGTTATTCCCACGAGTGTGGGGGATACAAAACGTCCACCCGGGCGGTGCCCCCTGCACCCGGGTAACCCTAATACTCCAGGAGTTCGGGCGGTCTCCTGGAGGTGATCGCTCGCTGGCGGACTCTACCCGGCCCGCCACCCGAAGGCCCCCCGTAGCCGCGGATCCCAGCTACGAGGAATTGGGGTTTATTATTGAGGTTAGCTCCTCGCGGGGCCGGCCAATTAAGGCAAGCCCCCCCGGTCCCGTATGTGCCGATAGACGTGATCACCAGACACACACACGGGATAACGGGTCACCCGACGGTGACCGAAGTCTGCCCGACAGCCGCGGAATCGCAGCTGCCGGACCCGCCGCGCCGCAGACCTTGCAGGTCTGCCATCCCCCGCCACGGAACGTGGCCACTGAGCCAGCCAACAGAAGCTAGCCCGCACCCCAAAACAAAAGACGGGTAGCGCCTTGGGCTAAAAACGCCCCCATCACACAGTCATCGACCAACAACTGTCCGCAAGCCTTGAAGGCTCGCCATGCCACGACCGAAGTCCACTGGTCCTGAAAAGGACCTTTCAGACAAAGGCGCGACAGCGCCTTTGTTGAAAAGGACCTTTCCAACAAAGGCGCGACAGCGCCACGAGCAAAAGCTCCCAACACCGTCCGCATGAAGCGGACCGCGGCCTTGAAGGCCGCCATACCACGAGCCGAAGCTCCACTGGCCCCCCAAGGGGGGCCCCCCGAGGGTGATTTTTTAGAGAGGTTTTCTTCCTCGCAGCCCGACGCTTTTGCGCCGGGCCCCCGACCCTACAAAAGAGCAGGGCTACGGGTTTGTGCGGCCGTGCAATGCCCGAAGGCAGCCGCACTGTGCTGGAGCGTTGAAGCGCCCCACGCCGAACGAACGCTGAACGTTCCGCGGGCCTTGCAGGCCCGCCATCCCACGACCGAAGTCCCCTGGCCTCCCTGAAGAAGGCCTTTCCCAAAGAAAAGGCGCAGATGCGCCATGAGCATTACTGCTCCCGACACCGTCCGCCAGAACGGACCGCGGCCTTGAAGGCCGCCATCCACCGAGCCGAAGCTCCGCTGCCCCCCAAGGGGGCCCCACCAGGGTAATTTTTTATAGAGGTTTTCTTCCTCACAGCCAGACGCACAGAGCAAGCCCCATACGCCCAGCCCCCGACCCCGCAAAAGAGCAGGGCTACGGGTTTGTGCGGCCGTGCAATGCCCGAAGGCAGCCGCACTGTGTTGGAGATTGGCCGGCTGCGAACCCATTACCCTACGAGCGGATAATGAGTTCGCAGTCGCCCAGGATGCGCCGTCTGGACACGTTGTGGGACACACCGTTTGCACCGGATGACAGAACATCCGCCAAAATGCAACAAGTGAGCCCGACAACGCCCCCAGCACACTAGGAGGCTCCCCAACATGCACCCCAACCTAACCCAACCTTTTTTTTTTTTTTTTTTTTGGCGGGGAAAAAAGACTTTTACGTCTCCCCTGCACCGTGGGGAAAGAACGGATGCAGGGGTATGTGGGAATCCTCGGTCAGAGGGACCGAGACTACCCACTAAAACAACCCCGTTGCTCCTTACTCCAGCAAGAACAGAGAAGGTGACAGTTTCCCTTTTCCTTATATTCTGTCTTGCCCGTGTCCCAATGGACCCCACTCCAACGTAAACAGTTACGTTATCAATCACCGCGTCGCCACCCTGAGCAACCAAGTGACGCCGCTACCACTACCTCTGAGGGGCTGTGTGATGTTGTGCACCAGGTTCCCCACCTGTTGCACAAAGCCCAAGATGTTGATTTAATCGGCGATTGCGTTGGCGTATGTCCTTCGCCGCCGGCCACCTCTTCGCTGCCTAAGCAGATCTGCCATGCACCCCATCGGCACGTTACCGCCACCTTGGGGTTGGGGTAATTTTTTAGTGTGGTTTCCTTCCACGCAGCCCGACGCTCCCTGCGCCGAACTCCCGGCTCCGCGGAGTAACGGGTTGCCTGACATCCGACAGCCGCAAAACAACAACTGCCGAATTCGCCGCGCCGCGAACCTTGCAGATCCGCCATCCCACGCCGCACAAGGCGGCCGCTAAGCTGACCAATAAAGGCGAGCTCCATCGCGAACAAACATGCACCCCAACCTAACCTAACCTTTTTTTTTTTTTTTTTGGCGGGGAAAAAAGACATTTACGTCTCCCCTGCACCGTGGGGAAAGAACGGATGCAGGGGTATGTGGGACTCCGTCAGAGGGACCGAGACTACCCACTAAAACAACCCCGTTGCTCCTTACTCCAGCAAGAACAGAAAAGGTGACAGTTTCCCTTATCCTGATATTCTGTCTTGCCCGTGTCCCAATGGACCCCACTCCAACGTAAACAGTTACGTTACCAACTCCTCGTCGCCACCCTGAGCAACCAAGTGACGCCGCTACCACTACTCTGGGGGCTGTGTGAAATTGTGCACCAGGTTCCCCACCTGTTGCACAGAGCCCGAGATGTTAAATTAATTGGCGAATGCGTTGACGTATGTCCTTCGCCGCCGACCAACTCTTCGCTGCCTAAGCGGATCTGCCGAAAGGTCCTCTTCTCTGGACCGTTCCTCCTTCTCCTTAATCCCCATCACCTTCTCCCAGAAAGTATGAGTAATGAGCGACCGTTGATCTGATACGACGGAACCCCACTCTGTGGATTTGGCGTTCAGGTTTCCAGCCAGTATAATGTGGTGGGGCCTGGACCATCTAACGACTGTGTCTAACTCGTTCAAATAAGCTTCATACTCCGCAAAGGTCCGGTTCGGCGAAAAGTAGACGCTGATGACTACAATATCTCCGCAGAGAACCGCAACAAACCCATGGCCTCTCAAAGATTTTGTGGCCGATGGCGCTCCCGCTCCGACGTTCGTCATAATGGCAGTTAATCCGTCCAGATCTCCGAACCAATCGTCCCTGAGAGGAACCAAGTAAGGTTCAGAGACGATCAAAATCTCTATTGACCACTGTGCCGAGCTTTGTAACAAGAGATCCTGGGCACGGGCACAGTGGTTGATGTTGCACTGCAGTACTTTCAAGGCCATCACTGATCACAAGGGGTCATTTCTACTTCAGTGGACCCGTTCGGTGGGTTATTTGGGTGCGTCGGGGTTTGTCCCTTGTTTCCAGCTAAATTCCTCCTCGAAAACCTTCGTTTGGGCGCCGAACATGTTTTGCCTCCCAACTTGTGATTCGCTGGCTTGTTAGCCTCGGCGCAAAGAGTGCAGTGGATTTCGCCGCCAAATGTCCAATCTGACCGCAGCGATAGCATTGTTGGCCGCGATCGACACACGATGTGCACTTCATCTGAACGTGCCCTGATTCCAAGCAACGGAAACATCTGAGGTCCCGAGGCAGCAGCAGTTTGACGCGTGCTACTGACCAGCCTACCAGTAGTTTACCATCCAAGACCTTTTTAACAGCTGTCACAGGACAACTTGCCCAAACTGCTCCCATGCCATAATTGCGCCGAATGATACCGACCCTTATCTGTTGGACTGAACAACCTCCCAATTTGGCAATAGCCTCCGCCACTTCACTTGATGTCACGGAGTCGTCTAGACCCGTGACCATGACTTCTGAACACTTTGTCGGCCTAGACACACGAACATGGTTCTGTCCCAAGACTTCCCTGAGTTTTTCTGCCAGGACGTCGGCTTTTGTCTCATTTTCGGTTCCAGAGATCTCAAGTATTGTCGCTCCAGTGATGGCCCTTCGAAACCGGACTCCTTCAATACCTAAGGTGGTCAGGTCTACCTTCGTCTTCGCCTCCGAAATAATAGCGTCATATGTAATGCCATTTTCCGTAGCCCCCGGCTGGAGAGTTAATACTACAGCTGCCGTACGAGGCAAGCGCGTCTTTGGCTTAGGTTGCGTCTTCTCTTGCCGCCTGGTTGGTGTTTGGCTGGTCGCAGGAGTGTTGTCAGCGTCCTTTTTCAACCTGCCACCTTTTCCCACAGTAGTCCACCCTTCATCGTCATCCGCATTTGGAGCTGGAGGCAGTGGGCGTGGCCCTGTCGATACCGACCTGTCCTGAGGTGCCTGTCTACCCTTCTCTTTATTACGCCTAGTCTGCGTTTGGCTAGGCTGTGCCGTCTTTTTATTATTAGTTGGGGCCTTAGTTTTTGCATTTGCTTTAGACCGACCCGGTGTACTGATTGGCCCCGATGCCCGCACCAGGGTTGGCTTACTGCTCCTGCCAACCGGCAGCCCTTTCTTTTTACCAACTTTTTGTTTAGTTGGTGCAGAAGGCGCATCCGTCGTCCTTTCTGGAATCGTATTCTTGGGAGTTTCCGACAGCTCTTCCGCGCGCTTTTCGTGCGCCAGGGGCGGGCGAAGTATTGGCGCTGGATTTAAACGGGGCTCAAGGCCCTCAACACGTGCATTTAGTCTATCGCACAGGCGACTTGTAATTCTGTGCTCCATCTCCTCGAGACATTTCAAGAAGTCTTCTTTTGTCACAGCGCCGGTGACGCCGCCCGTCATTTCCGTGTCACGATGCTGTCGCATGTCCGCTTTAATATCCGCTAGTTCCTTGCGGAGCTCGTCCATCTCGGATTGCATCTTCTTGTTAGCACGCTGAAATTTTAGATTTTCTTCGGACGCACTAAATTGCGCAAGAGCCATGGACTTCGTCTTAATTACACCGGCGGCCTCATTTAGTGCCCTGATGTACGTCCCTTTTAAATTTGATGACTTGGCTGCTACTTGCTGGATGATTTTAACGCTCTCCAGAATATGTTCCGTTAAATCACTCACCGTGTCTTCATCCTGCTCTTCTATGTCTGGGTTGGAGTTGTTAGACATCGATCGAGTCTTTGCCCGCGACGTTTTTACCATTTCGAGCATCTCCTTCTCCGCTCTTAACTCCATTTCCTTCCTCTCCGCTCTAACTAGCTCCTCTTTGGCTTTAGCAAGACCAGCAAATTGCCCTGTTGTGATTGGGCGGCCTCTGCCTCTTGCCGGAGTCTTGACCTTTGGAGACGGCGTCGTCCCATCCTCCGCCTCTTCAGTTCTTTTCCGCTTTAGCCAGAATTTGGCATTACGCGAACCCATCTCTTCATTACGTGGCCCTGAAGCCTCTGAGTCGTCACTCTCCATAGTTTGGTACGAGCAATCTGACGTCGCTCCTTCGTCATCGATCTCAATCACCTCCTGAACATCCTCCTTCGCCTTCTTGCCGTCACTCTCCTTCCTAACGTCTGATTTTTTAAAAGTTAATTTGACATTCTGCATACTTAACCCACGAGAATGGGGGAAAGGGTGGTCCATCCAGGCGGTGCCCCCTGCACCTGGATAACCCTATTACTACCGGGGTGGCGGGCAGTTCCCCGGAGTTGAACGCTCGCTGGTGGACTTCCCCAGTCCACCACCTGAAGGCCCCCCGTCGCCGCGGTTCCCAACGACGGTTGGGATTTTTTAGTGAGGTATGCTCCTCGTAGGGCCGGCCGGTAAAGGCAAGCCCCCCCCGGTCCCGTGCGTGCCGATAGACGTGATCACCAGACACACACACGGGATAACGGGTCGCCCGACGGTGACCAAAGTCTGCCCGACAGCCACAGTACTGCAGCCGCCAGACCCGCCGCGCCGCAGACCTTGCAGGTCCGCCATCCCCCGCCACACTAGGTGGCCACTGAGCCGGCCAATTAAGGCGAGCTCCTTCGCAGACAGCCAATTAAGGCAAGCCGGCGATACATGCTGCGAGCAATAAACACTCCAGCACCCACCGCAACTTAAAAGGCGCAGTGTGCCATAGGCAAAAAATGCGTTCAAAACACAAACACATAACAGTGGTCCGCAGGTTTTTGAAAGCCCGCAACGCCACGACCAAAACAAAGAGATCCTTCACAAGACTCTGCCATACCTGCCCCCTCTGATGACCAAGAGAGGTGCAAGAAGCAGCTCGACGACAAAAAGTGTCACCCACAACCACCGAATGGCGGTCCGCAGGCCTTGCAGGCCCACCGTTCCCCGAGCCGAAGCTCCGCTGCCCCCCAAGGGGGCTCCCCAGGGTAATTTTTTATAGAGGTTGTCTTCCTCACAGCCAGACGCACAGGACAAGCCCCATACGCCCAGCCCCCGACCCCACATAAATGCAGGGCTACGGGTTTGTGCGGCCGTGCAATGCCCGAAGGCAGCCGCACTGTGCTGGAGATTAGCCGGCTGCGAACCCATTACCCTAAGACGGATAATGAGTTCGCAGTCGCCCAGGATGCGCCGTCTGGACACGTTGTGGGACAAGCGAGCCCGACAACGCACCCAGCACACTAGGAGGCTTCCCAACATGCACCCCAACCTAACCTAACCTTTTTTTTTTTTTTTTTCCGTTGGGAAATGCGTTACGCATACCCGTGCCCTGGGGAGACACGGGTTATGTGGGACTCTCCCCGCAAAAGGCGGGGCCTACCCACTAAAACCCAACGTGTTCCTCGAGACCACGGCTTCGACGCACGACAGGGAACTTTTCGCAAGCGCTGTCATACGCCAAAGACTACGTGGTTATTGCCCGCTTCCGGGCTCACCGGGGATAGGGAGCGCGCGCGAAACAAAACGCGTGCTCCCCCACGCAGGGACGAGCTTGGCGCGGATGACGGAGCCCCACTCCGTCACCCGCCGTCCCCACTACGGCGGTCGAAGGTTGCCATGGAGCCGCCTCCTCCGGCCCAACCTTCTACGGCGAATCGGGTCCGCAAGGGCGTCTTCCTCACGGGCCCGTTCCGCAGCCTCCTTCTGCGAGATGACGTCCTCGCAGAAGGTGGCTACCGCCTCCCAGTTACTCTCGCTGCCAACCATCTTCTCCACGACGGTCGGCAGCGAGAGGTCGCCACCAATAGTAGCGGTTAAGACACGGCGCTGACTGGCCCACGCCGGGCAGAGTTCCAGCGTGTGCTGCGCCGTGTCCTCGCTGTCGCCACACTCATGGCAGCGGGCATCGGTTTCCCGCCTGGCCGTGTTGTGCAGGTATCTGCCGAAGCAGCCGTGTCCGGTCAAAACCTGCACAACACGGAAGGTTAGCACCCCGTGCCGCTGCCTCATCCACGCCCGAAACACCGGGCGGATGGCCTCAATGGTCCTGACACCGGCCGTAGGCTCGTCCAGGCGTTGTAGCCAGGCGCTTAGTATGCGCCCCTGCGCCTCTCGCCTCCAGCGCGACACTAGCTCCGGCATTATGCGCCGGTGCCCCAACTCCGCACGAAGCTCGGCTCCGTGCTCGTACACCTCCGCTAGGACTCTAGCGTCGAGATCCCAGGGAGGTGTCCTGGCCAGTAGGCATGAAGCCTCGAAGGAGATGGTCCTGTATCCCCGGATTACTCTGACGGCCATGACTCGCTGCGCCCTCCGCAGTAGAGTCTTGTTGTGGGCCGTCAGAGCATTCACCCACACTGGCGCGCCGTACAGCGCCATTGAGCGCACCACCCCCGTGAAGAGGCGGCGGCACACGTCTCCAGGGCCCGCGACGTTGGGCAGCAGTCTACCCAAGGCAGATGTTGTAGCCGTCAACTTGGGGGTAAGTTCCCGGAAGTGGTATTTAAAACTCCACCCCGGGTCAAGCACAAGCCCCAAGTACTTGATGGTCGGACCGAGTGCGACCCTCACGCCATTTAGGTCGAGAGATGCTCCTGCAGGCGGACCCTTCCGTGGCCCGTGAAAAAGAAGGGCCTCGGTTTTGTTGAGGGCCACCCGCAGACCGAGCCTCTCGATCCTGTGCACGACCTGTATCGTCCTAACTTTGGCTAAAGCCGCAGCCTGAACGAACGACGACCCTCTAGCTGTTACGAGGGTGTCGTCCGCGTAACAGAACGTGCGGACACCCGGCAGAAGGGCTCCCCGCAGCACCCAATCATAACCGATGTTCCACAGGAGGGGGCCTAGAACCGACCCCTGTGGAACACCGCACGTCATTTGCCTCTCGAGTACCCTGCCGCTCAAACGGTGCAAACGGCTAGTCCCACAACGTGTCCAGACGGCGCATCCTGGGCGACTGCGAACTCATTATCCGTCTTAGGTTAATGGGTTAGGGCTAGGGCACACGCGGCAGATTTGTGTATGCGAGATCGACCGGAGCAACCAATGTTTCCGTTGCGGAGCCACTGGTCATTTTGCGGCGGACTGCAGGGCGAAACCGAACTGCACGGTCTGCGCCGCCCATGGAAAGCCCCCCGATCACACTATGGGGGGTCGGCTATGTCGCCCGCCCCAGTCAAAGAGTAAAAGACGCGGTCCTCGGCGGTCCTCCAACTCGGCGAAGCCTGTTAGGTCACAGGAGCCGCCGACGGAGGCGATGATCACCGATAATGCCCAGGGGTAGAACGCAAAGTCTCATTCAAGGGAATTTAAACCATGCTCGGCACGCACAAGATCTCCTAGTGCAATTCATGGCGGAGGAAGAAATCGAACTGGCCGTTATGGCGGAGCCGTACTTGGTCCCAAACCAACCTCGATGGGCTGGTGACCGGGACGGTTCGGTCATGATAGCTGGAGGACTAAACTCTCCACCCCTCACAGTTAGGTTCAGAGGACAAGGGGTGGTAGCAGTGAACTGGGAAGAGGTCGTTGTTGTCGGGGTATATTTTTCGCCGAATAGGCCAATGGCGGATTTCGAGGCGTTTTTGATTCAGCTCGGGCAGGTCGTTAGTGCAGCTCACCCTCTTCCCGTGATGCTTATGGGTGACCTTAACGCCAAATCTTCTGCGTGGGGATCGGACACTAACGATCAGAGAGGTGATTTGCTGGAAGACTTGCTGGTGCAAATGGGTCTCGTCGTGGTAAACATCGGACGCGAATGGACCTGCGTGCGGCAGCAGGGTGGATCAGTGGTGGATATCACTCTCACGTCTCCTTGTGTGGCGGACAGAATCAGCAACTGGCGTGTGCTGGGGGGGGGGGGGGGGTGGAGACACTCTCAGACCACGTCTATTGAGGGACCCGAAGGAAGACGTGCACAGCTGAGCCTCATTGCGCACTATGCGCTAGCTCAAAGAGGCCAGCTGATCACATTATGAGGGGCAAGAGTTGCAAAGCTCCACCTCCCCCTAAGGTACGGAAAACGGCTACTAGGATCCCAGCCGCCAGCAACGTCGACCGCGCCGAGACGCAACAAGAGGCCATGTACACGGATCCTTAATGGCCCACACACCATTGTTACATCTCCTGCAGGGCAATTTGAACCACTCCGGCGGTGCGCAAGACATCCTCATGCAAACCATATCGGAGTGGTCAATAGACTTAGCCGTAGTAGCCGAGTCATTGGTGCGGACCTCTCCCTGCCGAACATCAACCCCAAGGATCCGCATCTATTCCGTCCAAAAGCTCCTGCCATGACCGATCTTTAGCCTGCGCAATAGCCTTTTTAAAGGCGTCCTTGGCGTCGCGATGGGCTGACCATAGAACAGCCTCCCTGTCCAGGTCACGAAACCTACCCCTCCTGCTTCTGGTGTAAGCTCTCCTGGCACTGATGCACGCCGCACGGAGTTTGGCCAGTTCCTGGGACCACCAATAGACCTCTTTCTTCGGAGGAGGACGACGCACGCGAGGCATTGACGCGTCGGACACAGACTGAAAGGCGTCCCGCAGTCGGCTCGCTTCGTCGTCAACTCCAGTAGGCCCCTCCGGGGCTGGTACCCAGGAAGCTATAATTGCCCGTATTTCAGCGTTCTCCCTATCTAACTTCGTCAGCGACCAACGCGAAAAAGGGTCACGCCGCGCTGAGCTGCTACCACCATCTACGCTGGATGAGATGGAGACCTCAAACCGGATATAGACGTGGTCTGAGGTTGGTTTGGGACCAAGTACGGCTCCGCCATAACGGCCAGTTCGATTTCTTCCTCCGCCATGAATTGCACTAGGAGATCTTGTGCGTGCCGAGCATGGTTTAAATTCCCTTGAATGAGACTTTGCGTTCTACCCCTGGGCATTATCGGTGATCATCGCCTCCGTCGGCGGCTCCTGTGACCTAACAGGCTTCGCCGAGTTGGAGGACCGCCGAGGACCGCGTCTTTTACTCTTTGACTGGGGCGGGCGACATAGCCGACCCCCCATAGTGTGATCGGCAGGCTTTCCATGGGCGGCGCAGACCGTGCAGTTCGGTTTCGCCCTGCAGTCCGCCGCAAAATGACCAGTGGCTCCGCAACGGAAACATTGGTTGCTCCGGTCGATCTCGCATACACAAATCTGCCGCGTGTGCCCTAGCTCCATACACTGGTAGCACCGCATCGGTCGAGGCTCAAGAGCGACAATTCTCGCCGAGCTCCAGCCGACCAGCAGTCGCTTCTGTTCTATGAGCTTCTTGGCAGCTGCCACAGGGCAACGAATCAATGTGGCCAACATGCCGTAGCGGTCCATTCGAAGTTCCCCGATGGCAAAATCCTCCGCCGGAAGTCCTGTCGCTTTGGCAGCGGCTGCGGCAACCTCATCGCAAGAAACTGAGTCGTCCATCCCCAGCACCCTGAGTTCCGCCTTTTTAATAGGGCGCGTCACCCGAACCGAAATAGGGAGCTTTTCCTTGAGGGTCTGTTCAAGTTTTTGAGCCTCAACCACACCGGCCTCCTTGGGACATCCGCCACAATGCAACAAGCGATCCCGACAACGCACCCAGCACACTAGGAGGCTCCCCAACATGCACCCCGCATCAGCATCTTCTAGTTTAACATCATCTATTCGTTTAATCAGAAGATTCAGTTTTACACTAGAGTTTCTACCTAGTATAGGAATACAATCACCTTGCACAACTACAAAGTCAAGATCAGTGAATATTACCGAAGTAGATTGGAACCTTGAATTTGAAGCATGTTTAACAGTAGATGACGTAGTATCTAAATTTTATAACATTTTAAATCAAATAATAGCTGAGTACGTGCCCATACGAAGACACAATAAAAAGAAATATCCTCCATGGTTTTCCATTAATCTCATTCGTTTGTTGCGGAAAAAAGAAAAAGCTCGTCAAAAGTACAAGAAATTTAAAAATGCCTTAGATGATTTGGAATATAATATTTTGAAAAAGCGAACGTCGGCCATGATAAAGGAATGTTATAAAAGCTATATAGAAAAAGTTGTCAGTAGTGTTGTAAAAAATCCTAAATACTTTTGGGCTTATATTAAAAGTAAACGGAAAGTAAAAAGTGATATACCATCTGTAATGAATTTTGGTGACAGGGTTGCAAGAGACGGCGACAGCATTTCTAATCTTTTTGCAGACAATTTCTCTTTGGTGTACAACACGGCTTGCGATACTGTTTTGGTTAAGGAAATAACACCTAAAGTTATTGTTTCATTGGGTCAGTTATATATTTCCAGCGACAGAATAGAAAAGTCTCTAAAAGCACTTGACTCAAATAAAGGAGCAGGAAGCGACGGTATCCACCCAATCTTCCTTAAAAACTGTGCCACTATCTTGTCCAAACCCTTGCATATCATTTATAATCGATCTCTTTCGGAAGGTTGTTTTCCTGAATTGTGGAAAAATGCTATAATTATTCCAATACATAAAGCAGGCGACAAAAGCAATGTAAATAACTATAGGCCTATTAGTATTCTCCCTGTTCTTGCTAAAGTCTTTGAATCATTAATATGTCCTGATTTATCTTAGCACATTAAACAAACTGTGGCAGATCAACAACATGGTTTTTTAAAAAAACGTTCTACAGCAACCAATCTATTAACATATGTGGATCGAATAGTTTCTAGTATGAGCTCGGGACATGAAGTGGACGCAATCTATACTGATTTTAGTAAAGCATTCGATAAGGTGGATCATTCATTACTATTATATAAACTTAACGCCATCTTTGGCATACATGGGTCACTTTTGAACTGGTTTTCATCTTACTTAAGTAATCGTATACAGCGTGTTGTAGTGAATGGCTTTACATCTAAAGAAGTTTGTCCCTCCTCCGGAGTTCCACAGGGCTCGCACATAGGACCGATTTTGTTTGTTATGTTCATTGACGATATAAAACATTGCATTCTGAACTCTGAATTTGAACTTTACGCAGATGATTTAAAGCTATCCAAAACAGTCAAAGACAGTGTCGGTCGGATGGAACTTCAGGAAGATATAGACCGGGTTACGGAATGGTGTCGACTAAACGGTATGACTTTAAATGCGAATAAATGTTGCCACATAAAATTTTCTCGCAAATATAACAAATTTCCTAGCTGTTACAATATAAATGGAACTGTTTTAAAAAAAGTGGATCAGGTTAGGGATCTAGGTATTGCTATTGACTCTGAAATGAAATTTACAAACCATATAAATAATAAAGTTAACAAATGCTTGAGAATGTTATCGTTTATATTCAGAAATACGAAGGAATTTAAATCTATTCAGGCATTAAAGGTTTTGTACTTCGCCTTGGTGCGCAGCCATGTGGACTATTGTAGTTTTGTTTGGTATCCGTTCTATCATAATAATATTCAACGTGTCGAAAAGATTCAGAGAAAATTTGTGAACAGAATCTCTTTTATCAATGGTAGTTACCGTAGTATTAGGGGTTATTCCGAAAGGTTAAATACATTTAATATGCTATCGCTGAGGCAGCGCAAGGAACAGCTGTCCATGATTTTTTTGTACAAATTATTAAACCATCAGGTGGATTGTCCGTCTCTTCTATCGCAAGTTAATGTGTTGGTACCTAGAGTTACGGCTCGTCTGCATAATTATAAGCCATTTTCAGCACCTTTAGGAAGAAACAATTAAGGTAGTTTTTCTCCTCTTTGTACAATGCTGAAAAGTTTTAACTTTTTATTTCAAAATAGTAAGCTAGATATTTTTTGTGACAAAATACCTAATTTTAAAAAGTCAATTTTTGAATGTTGTATGGAACACTATTAATTATTCATTTACTATATTATTATTTTTTCTGTATAAACAACCAACAACCTTTTTTTTATCAAGTAGTCTATGTGAAACAATAACTTTTTTATCGTAATTAATAATGTTGTGCATACCTATAATTTAAATGCATTTATGGTACTTTTTTTTAAAAGCAAATGTTGTAATGTAACTTACCTTTATGTATTTAGTTGGTAAGCCTTGAATAAAAAATAAAAATAAAATAAAAATATTCGCCCCTTAACTTCACAGGTAATTCTTGCAAGCCCCAATGGCTCTATTGTAAAACCACCAAATGCAATAAGCTTTTGATAATTTTTCTGCAACTCATATTTTTGTTGTAACATTTTATAAAAATGCAAGGGAAGAACGTTGACGTCTGCCCCTGAATCTATTTTGAAATCAATATCTATTCCCTCTATTCTGATTTTCTGCATCCAAACACTATTATTTTGTCTCCTAACTGACATTGAATCTATATGCAATTCTAATTCTTGGTCTTCTTCTTCCTCAGTAAGTTCATGTTATATTAAATTTTTCTTATTACAAACGTATCGTATATTTTGTTGCCTTCTATTCCAATGCAGTTTAACAATATTGCAATTTTGACTCGATCACTTTTTTCTTCCAACTCCTTGGCAATCATATAATTTTGAATTTGTTTTTTAAATAGTACCCAATTGGATGAAACATCTCCTTCTACAGATAATTCCTTTGGAAGATTATACTCCATACTTATTAATTTTGATCACACCTGACACTATGTGTAGTTTTGATTAATAAAACAAAACATATTTTAATTTAGTAGTTTTTATCAAGTTTTAGGTTATCTGTCAAGTGGCAACTGCCATGTGTTTTCTAAGAGGGCGGAATGGTATTGCCATATTACACAGATAGCACATTCGCCAGAAGATGCCCTGTGCACACCATAAGCTTTCACATTCGTCAAGTCCTTTAATTCCATTGGTTGCCCGTTTAGTAGATAAGTGCAACAACTGTCTGAATTCAATACACTGAAGTAGCCCCTCACGACATGAATGGAGAAGCTCGGTGGCGTATAGGTTTGAGCGCTCTGTTTACGATTCAATAATAAAGCAACTTTCGCCATGGTCGATCCAGGGATTGGTCAATCACAGTTTGTTATCTCGAGCTCCTCCATGTTTCGGAAGGCACTTTAAGCCGTTGGTCCCGGTTGTTCCTGCAATCGCTTTCTGCAGTCCATCAACCCGCATTGGGCCAGCGTGGTGGTGTTATGGCCCAAACTAAATAACTTTAAATAACAAAAAGCATTTTTCTTTTAAATCTTCTCCCAAAACCTGTTATCACTTCATCTACTTCAATGGGTACGTTTTTATGGACGTGGAGAAGTGCCAGTCCGGTTAGACGTTCTTTAACCATTGAAGCTCCTACGCCATGATTTGATTTTTCGTAACGTAGAGAAAGATCTTTCCGCTGTCGCTACACTAACAGGTAGTATACTCATAATATTTAAAAATAATATTAGGATACGTCTCAATATCGCAATTTAAAATAAGGTCAGAAACTGCCACTTCACCATCCACAGCCGATATTCGTTTACATCGACAGAAATTGGAGTATTATCTAGTAACAATGTATAATCGGTTGCTACTCGTTTAGTAGTTGGTCTCAGTCGGTAGTTGTTTCACAGTTTTAATGCCTTGATTACTGTATTTGCTTTTTGGTATGAAAACGCTTAGCTGAAACAAATACGCTAGGTGCTTTTTAAAACTCTAACAATGATTATTTTTATATGCATTCTTTTTGTTGTGTAGGAAGGACTATTGATTAATAACTCACGATTTTCGTGGTGGGGGAGGGGGTCTATACCACTTTCTCCAGTCCCCCCCCCCCCCCCCCTTCCCAGACATGGATAGTTTTATATTTTATAAAACCTTAAGTTTATGAAAATTCTGATTCTTTATATTAGAAATTAACTAAATTAGCTCTTGTTATCTATACAAGATTGATTGATACCTACTCAGGCATGAGTATATAAATTATGTTTTTGAAATAAAAACCAAAAATTTTATTTAAAATTTATTTATAAACATATAAAATACCGTTTTAAAGTTCTTCAATACTATCTAAATGTTTTATTTTATTATTTCTTTTCCATGTAGTCTCTATAAGCCACTCTGTATTTTCTCTGTAATTTTCTTCACCCAATAATCATTTCATCACACGCCAATGGCTTTCAATTCGTTGTGTATGGACCCCGTCTGGCGCTACAAATTTGTTGACGGGGTCACTGTGATTCACTTTTTTGTGAATATAGCCATATTCGGGAAGGCAATCATGAAAGAAGGCATCCTGAACATGTTTTTTTTTATTAGAACCACTAAAACTTCTGCACTACGCTCGTTATCAGGGCAAACATCAAGACGGAGGTCATCGCTTTCGTTTTCTATGAGGCCGAAAACAAAATGCCCTTCTACATTTCTTCCTCTATTATATTTTGTCGAATTTGGACTCATCGATTTGGACAATTTTTCCAGGGCTACCATTTTTTTCTTGTTCTGCTTCATGTTCTAATTGATTTACAATTAAAGCTCCTCTACAATAATTAAACCAGTCAGAAATTGTTACTGGTGATATGGTGACTTCTCTCCAGTGACTAGTTTCTCGGCTTACAGCTTCATATGTATTATCAACACTATACATGTACATGATCTGAAATATCAGAGGCAGAGGCAATCGTGCATTTTCAAACCATGTCCCCTTGGCATAGCTGATGGTTTTTTAACGGCATTTGCCCTTTCGGCAGCGAAATTGGCCCACCTGGCCACCAAGTAACTCTAGTTTCATGGGATGAGAATTTAATGCACTGTTCATGTGTGCCTGTAACAATTAGAAAGAGATTTTTTTATTTACTGGCGCCACCCTTAAACTATGTCCCTGGAAACCAAAGATTTCTGTTGTCTGTTAAAAAAACCTATCACCTGACCATTAAATGACCTATATTTCATTAGAGGCCATGGACTAAACGTCAATGACGTAAAAGGCGCCTCCGGGCTCTTATACTCGTATACACTCTAGGGGCATGGCAGACTAGTACCACATGGGGTCGGGGTTGGCTAATTCGTTTCTGTCACAAATTTTGACCTATTCAACACTATTCCGAGTTAAAAAAAACAACGAGTTTGCTTTTGTGGAGAATGAAAGATAATTTTTTTTTTTAAATAGGCCCCAAAGAAGCACTTTCAAAACGTCGAAAACACATTTTTATAACTATCACAAAAAATATATTAACTAACAACGTCATAGTCTCTGTCTGTCTGTCATGTCTGAATTTACACCGGTTCCAAAAGTTGAACTAACGAGTAGATATAAGGACCTTATAGTAGCCTTCTTTTATTAAGTTTTCTTTGACATATAACTTAAGTTTGTGAATAGGCAGTTCAGTTACATTTGGTGGGACTTTGATATAAATGTGTACGAGGTGTGGCTATTAAATAACCAGACTGACGCTGTAAAAAAATATATTTTCATTTTATACATAATTACTTATTGTCACCTTTAATATACACCCCTTCTCTATCCCTACAACGCTCCATGCGAATTTTCCATTGTTGGAAACAGTGCTGGAAGTCATCTTGTGTCAACTCCTTCAGGACTGTGGGCGCTTTCTCTTTTACAGCTTCTACGGACTCAAATCTCGACCCTTTTAATGGATATTTCACCTTAGGGAACGGATAGAAATCACTTGGAGCCTTTGTGTCATTTTCAATGGCATTCAAAGTTTTTTTTTTTGGCACCATTTTGGCACACACTTTTCGCAGGTTCAAATTTTCATGTAAAATTTGCCGTACACATGCTTAATCAATTCTTACAGTTTTAGCAATTGCACGAATACTTAATCGACGGTCAGACCGAATCAAATTAGCAACTTTTTCGGCATTGTCATCCGATTTTGACGTTGAAGGGCGACCCTGGCCGAGAATCATCTTAAACGTCTTCTCGGCCATCTTGAAAACGCTTAAACCATTCAAAAACACGTGCCCGCGATAAACAATTACTGCCATACACTTCTGTCAATAAATTATAGGTTGCAGTAGCGGTTTTTCCAAGTTTGATGTGAAATTTAATAACAATTCGTTGCTCTATTATTACACTAACCATTTTTTCCAGCAAAACAAATAAACAACACTATCGAAAATGAAGTTTATGACTAAACGGTGAAGGTTAGACAAACGAGACAAACTGCATTCTAATGAGAAGAATTACATTAAACAGCTGACTGTCAATGACGGTTGACGCATGCGCACTTGTTCCGCCGTAGCGTCAGTCTCGTTATTTAATAAAAAATGCAATTTAAAACAAAGTTTATAAAAAATTTGGTAGAGATTAATTATTTTTGGATCCGAAGATATTCTTCATAAAGTTCCTTGGCAGATCCTTTACTACCTTCATCAGAAATGTCATCATTACTATCTGCCAATACATAACAGTCTTGGCAAATGAATCCATTTTCGTCATCGGAATCAAATTGATCTCCATGGGATTTTGGAATGCATTTCTGATGAGAAGAATTACATTAAACTAGACTTGCACAAACTACAAGATATCATTTGTTTTTTTCTTTTGTTCCCATTTATTGCAGATTTTGCATGCTAGGAAAGTTACTACTTTATCTTGAACTATTTTAATTTTTGAATTAGTTTTCTGGGCCTCTTTTTTGGGTTTTTTACTGGTTTTAGCTTTGGGCTTTACAGGTTTTTTTCTTTTTTTAGCTTTTAGAGGTTATGCCTCTAATCAGAAGGTGGTAGGGTGACCCCTAATGAAAGATGCGTGTTCAAATGTTCATTTGTTTATTACTTAAGTTAACACTAGTTTATCGCGCGGCGTCCCGCTCGCTACTGTCCTATATAATGTGGCGGGTTGCATCGTCAACGAAATGCAAACGCCTACAAATACTCCCCCCTTTAAAAAATTGAAGGGATGAAATTTTAAAATTTAAATTACAAAAAAAAACATGTTATTTGCTTTAGACCAAAGGTATCATGATACAGTTCTCACGAGCAACCTGACTACTTTATCAACCTGACTGTAAACAATTATATTATTATCATATCGGATTACATTCTGCTTATGCTTACAATAGTGCTTAACTAGAATAAACAAGTTGTCTCTTAATCACTACGATACATTGTAATCTAAACTTTAATTAATATAAGACTTATACGATTCTTAAAATAGCACTCGCGACGTTTAATTTTCGCGAAATTAAACTGTTTAACGCACTGGTTGGTTTTATCTTTTCACTCACTAAATTTCACTTGGAGCACTTTTAGTTATTACGCAATCTATTCTAATTTTTAACTCTAATTTACAATTTAACTTAAAACTATTTCACATCGATTTAAATACTAAACATATCCAGCTGATACAGTTTCCGCGGCTGCTGCTGCGCTATGGTTTGGATTCTGACCATTGTAGATGCTTGCAGTATGCTGCCGAAACTGTGCCGTTGGTATCATCGTTACCGGAGTGGCTTGTTTGCGCAGCCACTGTTTTAAAGACTTACAGCCTCTGCTCCAGACAAAATATATCATTAGTACAGCCAATAGGCTGGCTATTCCGATTAGCCATAAGCTCAATTGGTTGTAACGTTCTTCTACCTTGTTTGCTAAACCATTCTGTTGCGTCAAGATGAGTTGCTCTTTGTTCTGGTAATTTCCCATTATATAAAGTTTGATATTTTCAATTAAATTATAAAAAATTAGTGTACTTTCGTTCACTGATCGTGCGTAAGTAAGTGTCAACCCGTCTAATTCAGACATTTAAAGTAGTAAAGATGAAGATTGCCTAACTTTAAATTATAACTATTTGCCTACCTAAGCTTAACTAGATTTCTTAATTAATTATATCTAAAAGATTTATTATTTACCTAAGCTCTTTACTAATTAGAGCATTTACAAAACGTGGAGGAGGTCTAACTATGCGTCCACTACGCGTTTTGTAAATGTGTGTTGCATTGTTTGCAATTATCGATGACGGCGACGTTGGCGGTGGTACGCTTGCCGGCGCGTCTCGAGCAGCGTCAGCAGGCGCCAGGCCAACATTGTCGTCACTGTCTGACAATACATATGCGGGTTTTAGCCTATCTAATGAAATTGAGACTTGCTTATTATATATTTGAATTACGTAAACCTTTGAACCTCTCTTGATTACTCGGTATGGGCCGTCGTAAGGTGGTTTCAAGGGCTTACGTACTGTGTCATCTCTAACGAAAACAGTCAGTTTTTTGTAAATCCGGATGGATAAAAAAGGTCCGCGAGTTACCATGTGACTTGTTTACTGGCTTAAATTTACTGATTGAGTCACGAATTTTATTAACCAAATTACTACTACAACTATCGTTGACGCTATTTGGTGACGAACTGTCGTAAAAATCGCCAGGGAGGCGTAAGTTACGTCCGTATGTCTGTTCTGCAGTACTAATTCCTGTATCGCTACGACCAGCAGCTCTGAGTCCTAGTAGGACAATCGGAAGCTCATCTACCCAAGTACTATCGCAAGTTTGTAGGCGCGCCGAAAGTGCTGCTTTCAAAGAGCGATGCCATCGTTCGACAGCGCCATTGCTTTGCGGGTGGTAAGCAGTAGTCCGTATCTTACTGATTCCTAATAATTTGACGAGTTCACTAAACAGAGTGCTTTCAAATTGGCGACCCTGATCACTGGTCAATTTTATGGGACAACCATAGCGACAAATCCAGTCTTTAAAAATAACTTGGGCGACTGTGTCTGCTGTGATATCGCTTACTGGGATAGCCTCTGGCCAGCGCGTACACCTGTCTATCATGGTGACGCAGTAACGAAAACCATCTGGAGAAGTGGGTAGCGGGCCTACAATGTCAACGTGGATGTGCTCGAACCGTCCTCATGTTTCGAATTGACCTAAGTTCGTAAAAGTGTGTCGAGTGACCTTTGCCCGTTGTCACTGTAAACACGTCTTTGCCCACTGCGTTATATCATGATTCATCCTATTCCAAAAGTATTTAGAAGTTATTAATTTTTTGGTAGTACGAATACCTGGATGGCTTATGTTATGTAAACTGTTGAAAACTAACTTTTGATATTCTTTTGGTAAATACGGTCTGGCTGTAGGCGTAGATATTTCACAGTAAATTTCTTTATTACATATAGGTAAATAAATTTTCTTTAATTTAATTTTACTGTTGCTATTGCTGTCGTTACGTGTGACAGGTAATCGTCATTTTTCTGCGCGTCAGCTAATTCGTCGTAATTCAGTACTGTCGGGCAATACACGGTTTCGACGCGTGATAAAGCGTCGGCCACACCGTTATCGCGTCCACTTACGTGTCGAATATCTGTTGTGTATTCGCTTATGAATGATAGTTGCCTCGAACGGCGTGGTATCTCGTTCTCGCTTTTAGCTATCTTAGTGAATGCGAAAGTTAATGGTTTATGATCAGTATAAACTATTAACTTACGTCCTTCAAATAATTTTCTAAAATGTTTTATCGCGATATGTATGCCTAATAATTCGCGGTCATAAGTGAAATACTTTTGTTGCGCTTGCGTTAATTTTTTAGACATGTAACCTAATGGTTCCCAAATATTTTGTTTTTTCTGTTGTAATACCGCGCCCACGCTAATGTTCGATGCATCTGTCATTAAAGCGAGTTCGGAGTCGGACTCTGGATGCGACAACGTAGCGGCCTGTTGAAGACCAGCCTTACATTGTTCGAATGCCTTGTTTGCCCGTTCAGTCCAAACAATCGGTGACTTGTCGTTTTTCTTGGCGCTAGATAAATAAGCGTTCAAGTCGGCAAGATAGGTAATAGCATTTGGTAAATTGGCGCGATAGAAATTTACCATTCCCAAAAAACGTCTCATCTCTTGCACAGTTTTAGGTTTAGGGTAGTCAATTATGGCTTTTACTTTTTCATCTAAAGGTCTTATACCATCAGTGCTGACCTCGTAACCTAAAAAATTAAGCTTTGTTTGCCCAAAAGAACACTTTGACAAATTTATTGTGATATTAAAATTTTTTAAATCTTTCGAAAATTATTTCTAAATGCGTAACTACGATGTTGAGATTCGTTTTGACTTGCTATAATTACGTCATCAAGATATGAGAATACAAAATCTAATTCATTAAGTACATAATTCATAAACCGTTGAAAGGTCTGGGCAGCGTTACGTAAGCCGAAGGTCATCCTTGGAAATTCGAACAAGCCGAAGGGTGTTATGATTGCTGTTTTTTCAATGTCTTCCGGTGCAGTAGGTATACAATGATAAGATCGATTAATGTCCAACTTTGAAAATATATTTTTTTCTGCCAAAATATAGGTAAAGTCGTGCAAGCGAGGGATCGGATATCTGTCGGGCTTTGTTTTTGCGTTAAGTTGGCGGTAATCACCGCAAGGTCGAATGCCACCATTCTTTTTCGGGACGACATGTAGGGGACTAGCCCACGCGCTCTTCGAAGGTCGACAGATGCCCAATTCCTGCATTAAGCGAAATTCCTCTCTAACTTTTTTATACCTATCTGGCGGGAGCGGTCGCGCTCGTGCATGCACCGGAGGTCCCTTAGTTTCGATATAATGCATTACATTGTGAGTGGGAGTTTCCAAGAATGACATTGGTTTCGTAATTTCCGGGTACTTAGACAATAGGTCACAATAGGGATGTCGATTGTCGATAGATCTTAAAGATGGTTGAGTCATAGTCGCGATTTTTGTTATCACAATACGATTTGTGTTGATCTATTAATTTTCGTGAGCTAACGTCTACTAAAATTTTATGGTGAGCTAAGAGATCGGCTCCTAAAATTGGTTGCTTTACATCTGCGAGTATGAATTCCCATCTATAAGGTCTACGAAGCTTTATATTTAATTCTAAGGTTTTCGTACCGAAAGTTTTAATTTCAGTTCCGTTGGCGGCGAAAAGCTTATAATCTACACTTACATTTTGACGTTGCTTTATCGTCGCGGGCAATACTGAAACGTTGGCCCCAGTGTCGACTAGAAATCGGTGCCCTGTGTTAATATCCGTGACGCATAAACGGTGGCAGGGTAAAATGGCACACGTGTCCAACACAGCATGTGCCTCTCCCCTCAGTTTTCCGCCTTTTTCCATGCGCAGGTTGAGTCGAAAACTCCTCGATCTCGGCCGGGACCTGGAGAGTTGGAGGTCGCGAAGCTGGCAGTTGATTTTCGCGATCTCAGCCATTATGGAGGCGGTGTTGAGTGTGGTGTCTGGTAGCGGCGTAACCGCTGCTATTTGGGCAGGTCTAGTTACCTCCACCACCTTGTCTGCTACTACCGCTAGACTCTCCAGCTCCTTGGTTTCGGACACTGCGAGTACGGCTCGTACTTGGGATGGCAGCCGGTTTTGCCATAGTACTCGAAGGGTTGCATCCGGAAATTTGTCCATGGCGAGCTCCCGCATACGGCGCAGTAACTGGGACGGCTTCTGGTCGCCTAATTCTAGTTCGCTCATGAGCTTTTCAATCTGGCGGTTATGCGACTCCTCGTAGATCGTCAGCAGACGATTTTTGATGGCCTCGTACTTTGCCGTAGCCGGAGGGTTGATGATGATATCCGTCACCTGCGTTATGACATCTTTGCTGAGTTTGGCGATGATGAGGTCAAACTTCGCTTCGTCACTTAGCCGCTGCGGTGTGAGTATGGCCTCTGTGCGGTGGAACCACACCCGAGGCTGATCCGTCCAGAAGTCCGCGAGGCGCGAAGATAATGCCACGGCATCTATGGCTGACGGGCAGGAGGTCTGCGCTGGCACGTCCATTTGTTGGACTGGTGAAGACGCGGGTTGTGGGCTCCTACCAGCCTGCTCCCGAGGTGCACTCACTGGTCCCCCGGGTGGTACGTTTAGTCCGTGCATTGTCCTGTACCGTAGTTCACTGTCCGGTTACAATCACGCTCACATTCACAATCACGTTTATTACGTAGATCACGTAGATCACGTAAATCACGTAAATCACGTCGGGGTCACCACTTTAGAGGTTATGCCTCTAATCAGAAGGTGGTAGGGTGACCCCTAATGAAAGATGCGTGTTCAAATGTTCATTTGTTTATTACTTAAGTTAACACTAGTTTATCGCGCGGCGTCCCGCTCGCTACTGTCCTATATAATGTGGCGGGTTGCATCGTCAACGAAATGCAAACGCCTACAAGCTCTTATAAGAGCTTCATTCTCTTAGGCTTTTTTCTCAGAAGTATTGGTCAATATTCGGGTTTTACCAGGCTTTCTACCTCTCTGTTCTGATTTTCTTGGGCCTGCTATTTGAAAAGGATGTATAGATATTAACAGAGACATGTCGTTAAAACTATTCTCGAGAAAACTGTGTCTGGGGCAAATTATTGCACAGATATATCGTTTAAACTGGCATTTAAAATACATTTTTTGAATACTGAAGCAACGACTGTTATTACTCTGTGTTCCATGTTAGTCTGTGGTCTGTTATGTGACATCTGTCATTGTATCGTTCTATGTGTTACCTCTGTACTGTATGTCTGTTGCTAATATTTAGTTGGTATTCTGTCTTGACTTATAGATTGACATGACCTCTGGTGACTTGACTTCGACACTACTTTATTTATACTACCATTTCTAACATGTAGACTTTACATATTGTTATTTACTAACTCTTCTTGTAGAAATATATTTTTTGCATTTTCATATGTCAACCCTTCATAAGTTAACAACTTTTTGCGAATGTTTTCGGAACTCATACCGCATATTAATTGGTCTCTTAGTGCCGTCGACAAATATTCAGAACTAAAATTGCACCTGACTGTCAGTTCTTGAAGCGCTCGTATGTAATCAGACGCAGGCTCATTTGAGTTCGGCATACGACGGTGAAAAGCGTAACGATTAGTAGACTCTAAACCCGGAGGCTCATACTTGTTTGTTAAAATCAAACATAATTCTTCTCTTAGTGTTTGGTTTTTCCGGTAACAAGGCACTATATATTATAATTTGTGACCCCAATGTGTGTTAGAAATAACAACTTCTTGATTGACTCGTCCAATACTTTGTTTAGTGAACAATACTCATCAAATATTTCTTTCCAGCTCTCTAAGTTAACTGTTTTTTTATCACAAGGTGGTAAGCTGCCAACATAAGCCATTTCTAATACACGCTTTTTTACTTTTAGACTTATTGACTGACTCACCAGTCACCTTCGCCTTCAATAATATCACCACCTCGTCGCCAATATTGTGTTTGTGGGTTACTTATAATTTAATTGTAATATAATTAAAGGCTGTAAAGAATTGACTGAGATTATTATATTTCAGCAACAGACATACAGCACAGAGGTAACACATAGAACGATACAATGACAGATGTCACAACAGACCACAGACTACCATAGAACACAAAGTAATAATTAGTACTTAAATACACCACAATATGCATAGTACCAACCTATATAGTACCGACCAACCCGCATTGGGCCAGCGTGGTGGCGTTATGGCCCAAACTCCTCATGTGTTTCTGCCATGTAGGAAGGCCTGTGCCCAGCAGTGGGACGTATATAGGCTGGTGATGATGATGCATAGTAAAAGTAAACAATAAATTTATAGATAGTTATAGATATTTTGTACAAAAGTATGGCCTTACTGAGTTATGCTTTATAAAAGTATGTCGAACAAAAATATGGATATGGTCATTTATGCATAATTAAAATCTGCGTTTTAAAGTATGCTTTTTAAAAATATGGCAAAAGAAAATATAGATTTATATGATTATAGGTTTTATGTATGCCATATTTATTTAACAACACAGACACAGTTATTTTTGTAACATATTTATTTTATACATTTAATTACATCGTATGTGATGCCGAGTTTAATTTAAATTATGGTACACATCTAAGCGTGTTTTCCCTCAAAAAAAAAAAAAAAGGTTTCGGCAGAATATCAGCGCTCCGTGTAACGCGGAGCATAATGCTGAGCCGATACCTGTTTGCTGCCGAGGCGCACCTGTGCTATTGTGCAAGTGATTTGGTGATGGTATAGAGATGGACTCATTATGTTGATCCTTACTTACTTGTATTGAAAATTAGCTATACTGTTATTATATTATGTAAATTTTGTGCGCCTAAGTTGCAAATAAAATTATGTCTATGTCTATGTCCACAGAACATAGAGAGTAGTTAGAAGGCGTAAGTGGGCGGGACGCGCGCGCCGCGCATAAGAGTAAACACTCTTATCCAGTCCTTTTTAAGATTCGACGCTCTCAGTAGTTCGCTAACCTATGCAGAGCAATATTATGCCAAAACTAGTGGAAAAATGCCTCTTTGTGCTACTTTAACACGCTGGAAGCAAAGTAAAACTTATAATCGTACTCATTGAGACATTTCTTATTTTCGCTTAGTACATTTTTACTGTAAAATAGTGGAAAATATTAAATTAAAACGACGCCATGCCAAAAATATACATTGCTGGCTGTGTACGTCGTCAATAAAAGTGGCATTGTATTTAGCCCGCAATGTATGCTTTTTGGGGTAAATTATAAGAGTTGCCAGCACGTCACACTTATTTTGCACAAATGAGTCAAAAATATATCAATGTTTAATTTAATTAGAAAATATTAGAAAAAAGTATTATCATGTCAAATTATTGCCTAGTAACTATTTCCATATATTTTGTTATATGGAAATAGTTACTAGGCAATAATTTGACTCTACTCTATTCTTTGATGTTACTCGTTTTTTTCACTTGTGCTAAATATGTAAACAAAACAAACTGACAACAATTTCGTAAATGTTGAACAATCCGCTAGTTCAACGTAAGACACCTTACACTTTATTATCACGCCTTTTTTTGCTACGTAAATAACTATGAAATATTTACAGAAATACGAAATATTTCATCACAGACTACGTTAAGTTAAGGACTACGTTTAGCCATTAAATAAAAATAAAGCACTGAAAAAATTAAGTTAAGTACTAGTTTTTGCTGTTCATATAGAGAGAATATATTCTCTTTATTACAGAGAACACAAGGGGAACGGACGCCCATACAGCCATATCTTAAGTATTTTCTGACATTCTACAAATATTGCATTGAAATGCTAGTGCATTGCAACACATTTCAATGCAATTCCTAGTGTCTTTCTCAATGTCTTCACATCAAATTCACTTATATTACAATGATATTCCAATGGCATGTAATGTAAATACAAACACTTCTTTTAGAAAACTCCTTATACCAATTTTATAACACAATGTTCGCTCAGACAGATTTTTGTAATTATTGTAATAAAAATCTTGACTGATATGACAGCATTAAATCTCGCCAAAAACTCCAAATATAAAAATATGATGCCAGTCTTCATGGTGCCACTTATTGAGGTAGATAGCCGCTATGAATTTCACAACGCGAAAATGAATGAATGAATTTCACTATACGTGAAAACTGAATATCTGGGACATTAAGGGATCTGCGAATTGGTCTCGCTTAAAGAGGTATACCACTTCCCTAGTATCTAACATAAACATAAATTTAACTCGCGTTTAATTAGATCTAACTTTATTATCATACACCCGACGTTTCGATAACTTTACAGCGAGTTTTCTTCCTCCTCTTGTAAGTATTCAGTTACTTTAGATTTCAATCCATAAACAAAATGGAAATTAATATGCGTAGTGCAAGTTAGAAAGGTATTGAATTGATATTATCTCAGTAAAAGAGGTAAAATACACTCGCTGTCTCAATTATAGAGGTAACTACGACGATAAAATCGAAAGAATGAATCCCAAATATAGGGGATTGCATTGTCTAGCTGTGGAGGTTTCTCACTTATGCAGGTCCCACTTGACCAAGTTAACTTTTGTTTTAATGATTTTCCATATCGCACGTCTTTCACAAAACTATATCTATTTCACACAACACAAGGTTACAAACGTTCGTTCAGACATAATGTTCTAATTAAAAAAACCTTGACCGACCTCATAAAATAGCAAAAAAAAACTCTCCAAAAATAAATAAATAAATGAGATGTGGACAAGTAACTTTACTCGTGATAGCCTCGAATTCCAGATTATTAGATTTTTTATTGTCATATAACTACCGGAAGTCTTACACAGCTTGACAAATTAAACTGTAGTGATCCCATTCTCTTTGTATGCTGTATTTTATTTATGAGTCGCTTAAAAAATTGAAATAAATAAGTAGGTACTTCATCATCATCAGCCTATATACGTCCCACTGCTGGGCACAGGCCTTCCTACATGGGAGAAACACATGAGGAGATTGGGCCATGACATCACCACGCTGGCCCAACGCGGGTTGGTGGGTTAAAACGGTTGCAGTAACAACCGGGACCAACGGCTTAACGTGCCTTTCGAAGCACGGAGGGCTGGAGAATTTAAATTTAATCGACCCATTCCGGGACCAACCATGGCGAAAGTTGCTTTGTTTTCGTGATCGAAACCAGAGCGCTCAAGCAACTACGCCACCGAGTTCCTCAACAACTACGCCACCGAGCTCCTCCTTACTTACATATATATACATATATATATATATATATATATATATATATATATATATTCACTGATTAATGAATTATTTTTTTGTAGAATATATACAGAGGCTGTAATTAGTAAAATATATGACATATTTTAATAATCCTATCGCAGCCAAATGTGCTCAAAAGATAACAACTCAATCCTTTCAAAAATCTAACTGAATATGAACTGCAATGGATTCTAAGGGAACCTATCTCCCTCACAATTATAGATCTAAGTTTGCATCAATTACCAAAAACGATTTTAATAAGAACACCTATTGTAAAGGTGTTCTTATTAAAATCGAATCACCAAACAAATTCAATCTTTATGCTGTGGTTATATGGCCTGTATTTAAATGGTCTGTTTTTCACTTGGTACATTTTTGTACCGATTTTCAGGAACCAATCGCGTAATGTTGTTTTATGTAGTAAAATACGAACTTAAAATTGAGATGTGTGCGAGAGGCGACACTGGTTCTGGTACTAACGTCGCTTGATACTACTTCTAACCTCTCTCTTATGTTCTGTGTCTATGTCTATATAATGTATTACAATTGAAATTATGACAATAAATATTATGCGTTTCAAAGTATCATCCAAGAAAACATGTTTTTCAACATAATTAAAACAATTGTAAAATAATAATGTATTTTTTTTAAACTTAAAAATTTCTTCTAATTAACATAAAATAAAGGGAACCCCAAACATTCATCTTAGTTTTTCTAAAAAATGTTGTACAGTAATGTCACCATTAATTAATCCATCTGAACCTCCTGTATAAAATCATCACGACTTATACTTTTTATTGAACGCTTAGTAACACCTCGTACCTCATCTGGAGAAACTTGTGAAAGGACTTCATAGAACGACGCATCTTGAGACAGGGCAGTGAGAAGCTTCACGATATTGGGAGTATTTTGTATCAGGCGTTTCTTAATTTTCTTGTGCCATGCTTCAATTAGATTTGTTGTGCGGTGTTGCTGGCCGAATACACGCCATATTTTAATAAAATCTTCTTTTAACCACTGTTTGAGCATATACAGTCTCAACTCTTTGCTGCTTTCGTCGTTAGGGCTCTGTAGAACCAACCTTCCATAATTTTATCCACTGATAGCAATGGCAATACCGCACTAAGTGCAACTTGTCGTTTTGTTTTTCCACACAGCTTGGGTAAGATGGAAATGGTTATAACCATAACCACCTTTCACTATTTCGGAGGGTACGAGCTACCCACAAACAATTCGAAATAATACTCGGAATTGATCGACGAAATTGCGATTCTGTTGTTATTGAAGATGAAGTCGAAAATAAATCGTAGATGGTGAATTCACCCGTTAAACCAATATCGTTTATATTCTAACGTATTTTGTGATCCATACATGAGAAGACGACTATTTCCGATAATTTTCTCTCATACTACCGCATGTCTCTCAAGTCATTTGATGAGTTTATTTATTGGTTATTGTAAGTGTTAACATTTTGTATATTACAATTGGACGTAGTTATACACAAACGTTCCAATCCACAGATAGGTTAAACTGAAATAATCGCGTTTTTCTGTTTTAGATGATTTCTTTTTTACCTTAACGCACTCATTTTAAAATTAAGGATATTTAGAATGAATGATTTATTTATTATTTTTCAGTAAGCTTAGTTCTCCCAATTTTATATAAAAACATATACATTTATCAAAAACTGTACTTAGAACGTTCTTTAAAAATGGTATTTTGTATGGGAATGTTTAAAATGTTAAATTGCTAAAACGTTCCAGTTTTATTTTCATAAATAATTTTGAAAATATCAAGAAATTAATAAATCTAATAAACTGCATAACCTTTTTACAGTACGTAAAGTATTCTAGCTTATTTTGAAAATAAAATTCGATAAATAAAATAATTACTTGCTGTCAATATTGCCCCTGAATACATTTTGCACATCGAACCTTTGATAGAAATATTATGTTGGGTTATATTTTATTTCGAGATTTTAGTATTAATACTATTAGTAGAGTATCATAATCAGATTAATCATTTTAACTTTCTTAGGAATAATAAGAAGGACAAAAGAAGGATTTATTGTCCTGAATAAAATCTTCCCCTTGTTTCAAATTACGTGTATAAAAACTACAATACTTTAAGACACTAAAAGTTATTATATATTATTATATATTAAAAAATAACATTGCAACATAAAACTAAAAATAATAAAAATCACAGCAGTTGCTTCTCATTATTTTGAAAAACAAAAATTAAACGGAAAACAATTTTTTTAGCCTTCTGTATCTTCTAAAAAGTCGATTTCGTCGCCAAATCCATCAACATCATCAATGGCTGATTCAGATGATTCTATTTTTTTTATAAAATGGCAAGCAGTCTGGGGGAATATACATGTATAATGATTGTAAATCAGCTAATTTAGCTGGAGCTATCGGTTTTCCGTTAGGCCACATAATTTGAGGTCAGATTTATCTATTGAAAAGGTTTTTCGTTTTACTGTTTTTAACCGACTTCAAAAAAAGGAGGAGGTTATCAATTCGTCTGTATGTTTTTTTTTATGTTTGTTACCTCAGAACTTTTGACTGGGTGAACCGATATTGATGATTCTTTTTTTGTTCGATGCGGAATAGTTCCCATTTGGTCCCATAAAAATTTTTTGAAAATCTATTAAGTAATTTGGTTTTTCAATCAAAAAAACTGAAAAAATGAAGTCGTCTACATATGCGAAATTGCGGATTTTTGCTTTCCTATGAATTTTAAGTGTAATGATGCGATAGTAGAAATCAATTTAAGCTCACGGTCACCCATCAGCTTTGTCCTTCAAAAGTTATTACTAAAAATTGTGAAAAAAAAATTTATAAACAAAAATTAAAACCGACTCCAAAAAAACTGAAAAGGATAAAATAATTAAATTTTAGTAGGTACTCATCCCCTAGGAACATATTTTTGGAGTTGGTGCTAAGTTGTTTCCAGAAACCATAGATAGTGAAGTACCGACTCCAAAAATATGTTCCTAGGGGATGAGTACCTACTAAAATTTAATTATTTTATCCTTTTCAGTTTTTTGGAGTCGGTTTTAATTGTATAGAACTAAAATAGCACGACGAAATATTAAAGTATCGAGAGAGAGTGCACTAAATTAAAAGAACAAATAAAAAAACACTTAAGTGAGGGCCACAGCGTAGGTCAAAGGTGTAGCAGGCACACAGCAGTGGCGCGCGTAGTAGAGGCACGCGCAGTAGAAACGTGCAGCAGGCACGCAGCAGGGGCGCGCGCAGTATCGGCACGTACAATAGTTGCACGTGCAATAGTTGCACGCGCAATAGTGGCGCGCGAGAAAGTGGCTCGCTCTATGGCACGCAACAGGCGCGCTCTATGGCACGCAACAGTGGCGTGCAATAGTGGTACGCAAGAAAGACGCGCCGTAGATGCAAGTTGGGCCCGATGAGCAGCGGAGGACACGGAGAAGAGGCCCGTGGCAGACACGCCGCAGGTACCCGGTCGAGGCTCGCAGCACAGGAACCGCCGAGGACCCGGAGACTGCTGGTGACAGGGACTGCTGCCACTTCCTCTTCACACCTTCTTCTTCCGTGCCGAACACTAGACTGGCCTACCTAGCATCTGGCCCTCCTTTTATACCACAGACACGATTAAAAACGGAATAGACATTTCTAGAAAATTATAGAAAAACAAAAAACAAGAGCAGTTGTCAACAAAAGAAATGACAATGTCTTAATAATAAATAAACTGTAATTTAATAACATCTTTATTGTACTATTAGCACCGGTTATTCTCCAATACAAGTGTTTTTCTTAACTTGACCTTGGCAGAAATGGTTGTTTTGATAAGAACGACCGATTGCCATAATTTAAAAAAGTGAAGTGAAGTGTATAAATAAATACTTATCATCTACCCGTTTTTTGAACGTTTCTCTAGAAGGAACTTTATATAATGGCACAAATTCCTTCATAAGTTGTAGGAACCCTTTCCCTTCCACAACTGAAAACGCTTTATGATCCAAAATGATAAAATTCAAAATCGCCTCAGTAATTTTCTTATGTTTGGGACCTTCAGTACTAGTTATACTTTTGATATTTCTAAAAACAGTTCGCCTACATTGGGCTGCTGTTGAGATCTTTGTTTAGCTTCAGTATTCGAACATAGTATGGAGGTTACTGTTGAATTAACAATGTCCGTGTATTCAACCTCTATTACTGCATCAGAACTGTTAGAATTACTAATAGCAGGTTAGCTACTTTGGGCAGCCTCATTGGTTTCATCATTCGATTTTAGTTTTTTGTTCGTTGTGAAGGTTCTTCTGTTATCAAGTCCTGCACAACATCAGCGTGTTTTTTTTTTCGATGTCACCCCGCAGATTAGTAGTATTACCTTAAGTCTTCAAGCTTTTATTGCAAAATTTGCATGTCGCTTCCTTATCATAGACACCTCTTTTGAAGTAATTCCAAATTGCACTTTTCTTCCTATTTCTCAGCATTTAATCTAAAAAAAAATTCAATCGGTTAAAATCTAACTACAACGTACTATATCGAACATACACAACACTAAAATAATATCGATAACAAAATGTTTTAACCGATGCCCATTGTGGTGTTCTATTACCTGTGATATAAGTCAACTAGGCTAGTTATCTGTGGGTCCGCCATCCATTAAGGTGGAAACATACTACTAAAACGCGACGCGACGTGTCGTGTCGATCCCCGATGCGAATCGTGCACATATACAACACGCCACGTGATGCTACAACACGCTTCGCCAGTATCATAGTTTCGTGAAGGACGGAAGTGTGTTGACGTGGTCATGGATTTATTATTTGAAGACGAGCTGGATATAGATTTGGAAGAAGATTTATTGCAGATTTTGGGGATGTATCTTATACATAAACAGTTGTTTAAAAAAAGACGTAGTAGACATAGACGATACTGGATTCATGAAATAAATAAAGAGAGAGATAAGTATGGTGAATATCACACTCTTTATAGAAAATTGCTCCAAGATAGTGAGAGATATCATTTATATTTTCGGATGAATGAAACGCAATTTGAAGTTATACATGACTTTATTAAAAACGACATATATAAGCAGGAAACAAGTTACCGTGCGGCTATTAGTACAAAAGAAAGGCTGGCAGTGTGTCTCAGGTAAGTACAAAACGTTTTTTCTTTTTACCTGTGCCTATTTATTATTTTAGTAACCTTTATTCCCATACACCACTAGTTCTGTCCCCACTGGTGGCAAATGCAACTGAAATATTATAGTGGTGGCATGTGGGAATAAAGGATAAAGTACCTAGTTGTAATGCTTAAAATATTCTTTTAGACTTGATTCTTCAATGTCGTTTTCAATTTCTTGATTGTCATCCTCTACCTCTACTGTATTATTTGGTGTTGGAACTGTTTCTTAAAGTACTGCATTCTCAATCTCATCTTGAATAATCGTTTTATTTTGTGTATTTATTGTTCCAGTATTTGTTGTATTTAAATATGAAGTATTTGGATATTGTAGTGTTCTGTTACGAATCACGTTTGGAGCTGTTCCATAATGTAATACATTCTCATTCACATCGTGAGTAATAGTTTTATTTTGTGTATTTACTGTTCCAGTATTTGTTGTATTTAAATATGAAGTAGTTGGATATTGTATTCTCACGTTCCGATTCACACTCAGTGGTGTCCTCAATACTTGTTCGTTTTTTTTAATCATGTTTATTTCGGCATCATGTATGAGTTTATGCATTTGAAACTTAATATTAGTTTGGTCCATCTTAGGTAATTTTTTTAATTGTTTGCTCATGGACAGAAAGAAATGATCTGTTTCATCCATCTCTGCTATTCTCTTTTGTCGCGATTCTTGAGAAAATTTAATAACATCAACCATCTCTTTGATAAAATTGTTGTCATTTTCTTTTGTATTTCGATTAGGTGTTTTGTGAGTTGGAGTTGGTGTTCTTACAGAAGAAGAGGTTGGCGTCCGTGCCCTTACAAAAGAAGAACCTAGATTAGGAGATAGTGCGTCATCGCGAGGTGATTGAGGTTCTTCTGAAAATTGCGTCTCTTGTGTTGAATCGTCATGTACAGTGGATAAGTTTGTGGTGGTTTTTCTGCCCTCAACATGGGGCAATAAAAATTCCATTTGTGCTTCATATTTCCATGGCACGATTTTAGTCGAAGCTTGGCCGCTCTTCTTATGGCGTCTCTTGAGGGCATTGGTAAAACAGTTTCTTAATTTCCCCCATCGCTCTTTGCATCAATCATCGAATCCCATTCGATAACTGAATGCCAATGATCTAAATGAATTCCCTGTGGCTAAATATCTGAAACAAAAGATAAACATTAAAAATATGTGGCCTTTTTTTTAGTTGACAAAACTAAAAAAAAGGCCACATATTTTTAATTGACAAAACTAAAAAAAAGGCCACATATTTTTAATGTTTATCTTTTGTTTCAGATATTTAGCCACAGGGAATTCATTTAGATCATTGGCATTCAGTTATCGAATGGGATTCAGCACAGTGCGAGAAATAGTACGCGATGTCTGTGAAGCAATTTGGAAGAAATTGGGCCCAGTATATATGCCAGAACCGACTACGTCGATGTGGCAAATATCTGAAGAAGGCTTTAGAAGTTACTGGAATTTTCCCAATTGCTGTGGTGCATTGGATGGAAAACATGTAAACCTCATTTGTCCGATAAACGGTGGATCAAATTATTGGAATTACAAAGGGGAAAATTCAATAGTACTGCTGGCATTAGTGGATCCTAAATATAAGTTCTTGGTTATAGATGTAGGCTCATATGGGAAAAACAGTGACGGTGGAATATACAATAAATCAGCACTTGGAGAGTTATTAGAACAACGCAAATTAAAAATACCTGCTGATAAACCTTTAGGTTCTGATTTGGAACCACTACCACATATAATAGTGGCAGACGAAGCTTTCCCTTTAAAGTCATATTTAATGCGGCCGTACAGTAAAAGTGATATTCGCAATAATGAACCCAATAAAATATACAATTATCGCCTAAGTCGTGCTAGGCGTATCGTTGAAAATTCTTTTGCCATTTTAAGAGCGAGATGGCGCGTTTTCGCCAAACCTATGGAAGTACAACCTGATATGGTGGACAAAATAATTTTAGCAACATGTTGCTTACACAATTACTTAGGTACTGATAATTTGCCATCAGATTGTCAAACACAAGAAGAGAATGATGCGCCGTCAGGGCCTACATCTTTTGAGGACTTAGATCCTCTACGCAGAAATTCTACACAACATGCGTTTTATGTTCGAAATAAATTTAAGGAATACTTCAATTCCAACGATGGCGCAGTTCCTTGGCAAGTAGACATTGTAAGAAGAGGAAGACAAACCATGTAAATCTGTGTTAAAATGTATTTTATAATACATTGAATTTAAATAGCACTTAAGCATTATGGAAACAATATTTTCTGTCGTCGAAGTATGTACATACATATACTAACTGTAACCAAATTTGATCTTCAAATAAATACCCCCTTAACCCCTAAAAATATTTTTAATCTACAACTAATAACAATGACTCTATTATATAGCTAGATTTAATTCAATCACATAGAAAGTAACCTGTCTTTATGATATCTAGCTATAAACTGTTTTAAGTTGATAAGTGACAATATAATGGAATAACATAAATTAAAAACTTACCCGTAGTATGCAATTCCTCTGCAATTACTTCCCAAGCGTTGTTTCTTATACTGTGATCACGGTATTGGCCTGAACTCGTGTCATACAATACCGAGTAACGTTTTACTAATTCTATTAGTTGTTCGTCCGACATTTTAAATAAAAACAAACAAAAAATATCGAATGTTCCCTACTGACTGACGCGTGGCGTCGGCTGTTGTGCTAGAAACACACTGCGTGTGATGCGTCGGGTGGCGTGTGTCCCCCCTCTCCCGGCAACACGGCGATCTAGATCGACTGGATGTTATCGCGTGGCAGAACGTTTCATCACATGGAGTGTTGTCTATTTGTTTCTGACCATAGTAAATATATGGAATTGATTAGTACTGACACGCGTCGGATGGTGTGGCGTCGCGTCGCGTTTCAATAGTATGTTTCCACCTTTATACTTTTTATTGAACGCTTAGTACCACCTCGTACCTCATCTGGAGAAACTAGTGTACGGACTTCATAGAACGACGCATCTTGAAACAGGGCAGTGAGAAGCTTCACGATATTGGGATTATTTTGTATCAGGCGTTTCTTAATTTTCTTGTGCCATGCTTCAATTAGATTTGTTGTGCGGTGTTGCTGGCCGAATACACTCCATATTTTAATAAAATCTTCTTTTAACCACTGTTTGAGCATATATAGTCTAAACTTTTTGCTGCTTTCGTCGTTAGGGCTCTGTAGAACCAACCTTCCATAATTTTATCCACTGATAGCAATGGCAATACCGCACGAAGTGCAACTTGTCGTTTTGTTAATGTTTACCCTTTTTCCACACAGCTTGGGTAAGATGGAAATGGTTATAACCATAACCACCTTTCACTATTTCGAAGGGTACGAGCTACCCACAAACAATTCGAAATAATACTCGGAATTGATCGACGAAATTGCGATTCTGTTGTTATTGAAGATGAAGGCGAAAATAAATTAGTAGAGTATCATAATCAGATTAATCATTTTTACTTTCTTAGGAATAATAAGAAGGACAAAAGAAGGATTTATTGTCCTGAATAAAATCTTCCCCTTGTTTCAAATTAGGTGTATAAAAACTACAATACTTTAAGACACTAAAAGTTATTATATATTTTACAAAAAATAACATTGCAACATAATACTAAAAATAATAAAAATCACAGCAGTTGCTTCTCATTATTTTGAAAAACAAAAATTAAACGGAAAACATTTTTTAGCCTTCTGTATCTACTAAAAAGTCGATTTCGCCGCCAAATCCATCAACATCATCAATGGCTGATTCAGATGATTCTATTTTTTTTATAAAATGGCAAGCAGTCTGGGGGAATATACATGTATAATGATTGTAAATCAGCTTATTTAGCTGGAGCTATCGGTTTTCCGTTAGGCCACATAATTTGAGGTCAGATTTATCTATTGAAAAGGTTTTTCGTTTTACTGTTTTTTAACCGACTTTACAAAAAGGAGGAGGTTATCAATTCGTCTGTATGTTTTTTTTATGTTTGTTACCTCAGAACTTTTGACTGGGTGAACCGATATTGATGATTCTTTTTTTGTTCGATGCGGAATAGTTCCCATTTGGTCCCATAAAAATTTTTTGAAAATCTATTAAGTAATTTGGTTTTTCAATCAAAAAAACTGAAAAAATGAAGTCGTCTACATATGCGAAATTGCGGATTTTTGCTTTCCTATGAATTTTTAGTGTAATGATGCGATAGTAGAAATCAATTTAAGCTCACGGTCACCCATCTAGCTTTGTCATTCAAAAGTTATCACTAAAAATCGTGAAAAATAAATTATAAACAAAAATTAAAACCGACTCCAAAAAACTGAAAAGGTTTGGTGCTAAGTTGTTTCCAGAAACCATAGATAGTGAAGCACCGACTCCAAAAATATGTTCCTAGGCGATGAGTACCTACTAAAGTTTAATTATTTTATCCTTTTCAGTTTTTTGGAGTCGGTTTTAATTGTATAGAACTAAATTAGCACGACGAAATATTAAAGTATCGAGAGAGAGTGCACTAAATTAAAAGAACAAATAAAAAAACACTTAAGGGAGGGCCACAGCGTAGGTCAAAGGTGTAGCAGGCACGCAGCAGTGGCGCGCGCAGTAGAGGCACGCGCAGTAGAAACGTGCAGCAGGCACGCAGCAGGGGCGCGCGCAGTATCGGCACGTACAATAGTTGCACGTGCAATAGTTGCACGCGCAATAGTGGCGCGCGAGAAAGTGGCTCGCTCTATGGCACGCAACAGGCGCGCTCTATGGCACGCAACAGTGGCGTGCAATAGTGGTACGCAAGAAAGACGCGCCGTAGATGCAAGTTGGGCCCGATGAGCAGCGGAGGACACGGAGAAGAGGCCCGTGGCAGACACGCCGCAGGTACCCGGCCGAGGCTCGCAGCACAGGAACCGCCGAGGACCCGGAGACTGCTGGTGACAGGGACTGCTGCCACTTCCTCTTCACACCTTCTTCTTCCGTGCCGAACACTAGACTGGCCTACCTAGCATCTGGCCCTCCTTTTATACCACAGACACGATTTAAAAACGGAATAGACATTTCTAGAAAATTATAGAAAAACAAAAAACAAGAGCAGTTGTCAACAAAAGAAATGACAATGTCTAAATAATAAATAAACGGTAATATAATAACATCTCTATTGTACTATTAGCACCGGTTATTCTCCAATACAAGTGTTTTTCCTGACTTGACCTTGGCAGAAATGGTTGTTTTGATAAGAACGACCGATTGCCATAATTTAAAAAAGTGAAGTGTTTAAATTAATAAATAAATACTTATCATCTACCCGTTTTTTGAACGTTTCTCTAGAAGGAACTTTATATAATGGCACAAATTCCTTCATAAGTTGTAGGAACCCTTTCCCTTCCACAACTGAAAACGCTTTATGATCCAAAATGATAAAATTCAAAATCGCCTCAGTAATTTTCTTATGTTTGGTACCTTCAGTACTAGTTATACTTTTGATATTACTAAACAGTTCGCCTACATTGGGCTGCTGTTGAGATCTTTGTTTAGCTTCAGTATTCTAACATAGTATGGAGGTTACTGTTGAATTAACAATGTCCGTGTATTCAACCTCTATTACTGCATCAGAACTGTTAGAATTACTAATAGCAGGTTAGCTACTTTGGGCAGCCTCATTGGTTTCATCATTCGATTTTAGTTTTTTTTTTCGTTGTGAAAGTTCTTCTGTTATCAACTCCTGCACAACATCAGCGTGTTTTTTTTTCGATGTGACCCCGCAGATTAGTAGTATTACCTTAAGTCTTCAAGCTTTTATAGCAAAATTAAATTTTTCAGTTCATTTCAATAAATGAAATGAAAGAATCCGGTTACGAAATATTGAATAAAAAAAATCCAACCTACTGTACACGAGAAACAAATACAACAAAGACTATAATAGATCACATAAGCACAAATATAAGTAATCACTCTTTTAGATTTTCTATTATTGATTCATGTCTCTCGGACCATAAACAACTATACCTTTATGTTGGAATTAGAACCCGAAATAAAATAAAAAGTCAGTACGCCGCACTCGACTATGAAACGTTCTACAAGAGCGTATCAGAAGGTATGTGTAATGATCACTATGACTACTGTGACCTGGAAAAAAATATAATTGAAAACATAGAAAGCTGTAAATTAATAAAGACAAAAATACTTAATACACCACAGAAAGATTGGATAAATAAAAATATTATTGATAGCATAAACGATAATTATGAATGACACAGCCTTGGAAGTTAAAAAAAACCGAAAAAGATTAATTAAATTTATTTAAAAATTGAATTACAATTAAATGTCTTAAACTAAATTGACTCGTTCGAAGCGTGAAAATCAAGTGGGCGATATTCGGTGGCCACGCGATGTCCGTCGGCTGCGATGACGCAGTGGGCACGTTCCGCGGCGTCAGCGTTTCCGTGGTCTTGCGAAATATGTTGTTGTAAAATGTTCTAATTAGGTTTTTAATATTTTCATGATAAATTATGAAATTGCGTTGTCATCGTTCTTCCTAGTGGCTGCATACGTAATTCCTCCATCCTCAGATCAGCAACTATTTCAGAACTTTGAGAGAAAATGTTGCTGGATGCTGGGTTTCAGTTCTTCTATGATTTATCTCAGAGTAGGTCTCATCTTTGTTAAGGTCATCTTCCTTAGGCGATTTCTTCTGGTTTTGTTTCGAGATGTAGCGTCGATAAAGTATGATGGTACCGGTAATTACAGCACAGAGTAGTAATATGTACAGAGGCACCGTGGTATGGTACAGCGTGCTCTGCAAATTGTCATCCAGTTTTACTACTGATTGTGACGTCATCTTATCTTCACAGCGATGGAGATCTTTAAGATTGATTGTACTTAGATGAAGAGTTTTTGCTGGAGTCTGGAGTAAGGTTTCGTTTGTAAGCGGGATGATCTTGATTGGTTGACCCTCTAAATGATTTTCGTCATTTAAGATGAGAAATTGCTGTGTTCGCAAATGGCAGTGCCGTGGTATGGATACTAGGTAACTTCCATGTATAACGATGTAATCTTCGTGTCCACAGGATAGCTGCACCTTAGTTGGTTTGGGAAGCACGATGACGTAGTATCGGTCGTCTAGCTTTTCCATAGCCTCTTTAGAGAGGGATACTGACATCTTTTTGCATGATTCGGCTACCGATTGATCAGTTAAAAGTTTTCGTACGCAGTCTGGGTGTGTCTGAATCTGGCGATTAAATTTCTCTTCGCACAGATATTGTCTATGGACCTTCGGGCATTCAGCCTCTATGTACACGTAAGAATCGTCATTGGTTGCTATGTACGGAGAGGGCGGTACTATTATCTGATTATTTTTATTGGGTAAAATCGACAGCTTATAGAGATTGTATCTACTTGAGTCTACTATTGGTAATCTTAATATTATAACTATTCGTTTATCTGTAAAGTATGAACTAGGTTGGATTACGTCATAGTACTCCCTTAATTCTAAATCTAATACCTGATCCTTATCGTATAAAGATTTAAGTTTTCTTATCATAATATTTAATTTATCTACTCCTATAATAGAATGGTGAGTGCTTGACGCACGCGTAAAAGCTAAAATATCCTCTATCCTACGCAACTCAAATAATAATTCATCTATATTTTCTCCAATAATTGACAATAACTGACCGAATTTAGTTATTCTAAGGTAGATATCTTCTCCATAGTTACTATTATTTAGCATCATTTGGAGAGTTTCATTGATCTTAGATTGATTATCTACTATTTGGGTTAAGATATGCGAATGTTGAGCTACCCAATCTTTACTAAGAGTTATATGACTGTTTAATTCATTGGTCATTTTATCTTGTTTTTTTCTGAGAATTGCTATGGCATTATCATATTTTACAGCATCTGTATAGTCTAGATTACCGCTTATACTTTTTATGATGGAACCTAGACCGTCCACAATACCTCTTTTGGCACGGTTCGGCTCAAGATTCTTCAAGTGGTCGGACACTTTGTTCAATTTATTTTTCAGATAATTTATTTGGGTGTCATACAAAAATGTCGTGTCTTCACCTAGCTGTGATTTAATATGTTCAAGTTGTGAGTAAACTGAGTCTATGTTAGTTTCAATGTCCTGTAAGTCTATAGTTTGGAGGAAGGAATGGTAATGGGTTGTTAAGGCCATGGGGCCTAGTTTGAAAGGTAGCAATCCTGGTCCATTTTCCAGATTCTCAAGTTTTATCTCTTGAGATCGTGTCACATGCAGAAGTGTGAGGATGACCACTAACCTGTAACAAATTTGCGCTCTTAGGTACGCGTTTAAGACGGGATTTGGCTACTGGGCCTCGTTTCCTAGATGTATAGATATGTATAGGGAGGTTGGCTAGTACTTTATCTTGCGTGTATCTTGCAGCTAATTTTTGTCTAGAAGCTAGCGGATTCTTAACGAAAACTTGCTGGCCAGGCTCATATTCCGCTTCTGGTTCGCGAGTTTTATTTCGGTTCTCGATTAAATCTGTGCGATTACTCAGAGATGATTCATTAATGATATCATAAACTAATTGCATCTGATTCTTATGCGTTTGTATGTACTGTTGAAGTAACAGTTCGTTAAGGTCCACGTCAAGGGGATCTCGCGGGTCGACATGCCCTAGAATTAAGTCAAAGGGTCTGCATTTTGTGAAGCTGTGTATGGAACTGTTATAGGCCAAAATTGCATAAGGCATAAGGTTGACTACTGGTTCATTATGTCGTTGCAAACGTAAAGTGCGTAAATGTTCCAGTAAAGTCGAGTGAAAGCGTTCTATGTTACCATTGTCATTAGGTGAGTGTGCAAGGGTCTTATGATGTGTGATTTTATGAAGTTTAAGAAATTCTGAAAACATCTGGTTAGTAAATTCGGTACCTTGATCTGTGACGATAGTTAGTGGTAACCCATGATGCGTTGAAAAGGTTAGTAGAGCTTGAATTATACTTAGGGCTGTGCCATCTCGCAAGTGATAGGCTTGAGCGTATTTAGAGAACACGTCTATAAAGGTAAGATATTTCTCATTTTCGGCAGTAAATAAATCCATGTGTAAAATTTCAAACGGCTTAGCTGGAGGTGGTACAATATTGAACTGTTGCTTAATAGGATTACGGTCGTATTTTGCTTGACCGCAAATCGTACAGTTATTTATGAATTTAACTATTTGTTCTTTCATTTTAGGCCAGTAATATTTACGGGATAGGGCAAGGTAGCATTCGTTGATACCTCTATGGTTAGTTTTACCATCGTGGTAATGGCGAATGATATCTTGTTGTCGCATATACTCTTTAATATTTTCTAGCTCAGTTTTTGCGAGCACTAAGTTCATAGCTGAAGATTTAAATTTATCTTGTAAGATTGGAATGATAGTATACATATCGAGAGGAGGAGTGATTAATATCGCGGTCTTAACCTTAGGATTGACGTATTCCTTAATTACTTTAATAAGATCTTCTTCTAAATGAGATCGGGACAACTGTACGGAAACTCTTGTGTGCGCGTCAAAAGGTCTTGTTACTGTCGGTCGTTTTTTTAAGTCTCCTACTATGGTTAAATGTAACTGTCGATGGAATTTATTTAATGGTTCGTCAGTAATAGGGATCTCTAATATTGGGTTCTCTCTATCGGTATGTATAGTTGCTGTGGATGAACCATCCACGGACATTCGACAGGTGGCTGGGTTCGCTATTATAGAGCTTGTTTCTTCGTTGTAAATCTCAATTCTAGACAGAGCATCTGCGTTAGTATTTTGCTTTCCCTTTTTATAGATAACGGTAAAATCAAATTCACTTAATTTAAGACGCCACCGTGTAAGACGGGCGTTCGGCTCCTTGAGATTCATAACCCACTGTAACGGCTTATGGTCAGTGACAATTTTAAATTTACGGCCAAAAAGATAGGGTCGAAAATATTTCGTAGCCCATACTATAGCGAGGAGTTCCTTCTCTATAGTACTATAATTTAGCTCACTATCATTTAACGTTCGGGATGCATAAGAGATAGGTTTGTCGGAACCAATGGTACCTTGGGATAAGATAGCCCCGATTGCCACATTGGATGCGTCTGTGGTCAACACAAATTCTCTAGTAAAGTCCGGGTACTGAAGTACTGGGTCGTTTGTTAATAAAGTCTTGCATTTCTCAAAGCAGTCTACGTAGTCAGAGTCTAAAGTAATCTTTTTCCCTTTCTTTAGGCATATAGTCATTGGTTTTGTTATGCGAGCGAAGTCAGGGATAAACTTTCGATAATAACCTATCAGTCCCAGAAATTGCTTAATTTCTTTCGGGGTTTTTGGAATGGGGTAGTTCCGTATAGCGTTAATTTTATCGGGGTTCGGCTTGATGCCTTCTCTACTAATGATATGTCCTAAGTAAGCAGTTTCTAACTTAAGGAACTCGGACTTATCCATCTGGACTTTAAAGTTAGAGTCCCTCAGTCGCTGAAAAACTTTTTCTAGATTAACTATGTGCTCCTGTAAAGATGTACTGAAAACTACTATATCGTCCAAATATACTAAACATATACTATTTTGGAGGCCTCTGAGAACGTTATCCATTACTCTCTGGAAAGTAGATGGTGAATTTTTGAGACCCATGGGCATTCGCAAGAACTCATAGTGCCCGTGCTCGACATTAAAAGCTGTTTTCGCTATGTCGTCTGGGTTCATTTCGCATTGGTAAAATCCTGAGGCGAGGTCTAAAGTTGTAAAGTACTGACATCTTCCTAATTTATCTAAGACATCAGTAATGTTTGGGATGGGGTACTTATCGTCAATAGTTTTCTCATTTAACTTTCTGAAATCTACGACTATACGCCACTTTTGTTTGCCCGAAGCATCAACCTTCTTTGGGACAACCCAAATTGGCGAGCTCCATGCTAAATCTGAGGGTCTGATGATTCCCTGTTCTAACATTTTGTTAATCTGATCATTAACCTCCTGACGATGAATAAAAGGATACCTATAACTTTTAGTGTGTACGGGAATTTCGTCAGTGGTCCGAATAGAATGTTTTATTTTATTTGTGAATGTCAAAGGTTCACCATCTATATAAAAAATATCCGCGTAGTTAGAGCAAAGCGATAAGATGTTAGCTTTTTCTTCTTCGTTTAAATGATCGGTTCTAAGTCGCGATAAGACTTCGCGTGTGCGCTGAGTGTCTGGTTCGGTGCGCTCACATTCGATATTGAATAAACTAGCTTGTGCGGGTCGGTCTAAAGAAAAGATAATATCGTTATTTGTGGGGTTCTCTATCTCAACTATGCCGCGGTCACTAACTACTGTAGTAAGACATTCGTGTATTATACAGTTACATAACATCTGTTCTCGGACTAATACTTCCCCGTCTCTAGTATCAAATGGGATTCTAACTAATTTAGATGATTGCGCTGGAATGATGTCCTCGTACAGGTTCACATTCCGCGAGTTAAATAATCTGATAGGATTAATAGAGGAGACAGTTTTCAGTGTCATGTTCTTTAAATCTATATTTGATTCCCAATTGGTTAACAAATCTAATCCAATAAGACCATCGAAATGATTATGAAATTTATAAATGAATAACTTAATATTGTCTGCCTGATTGAATTCCGGGAAACACGGAATCGTAATAGAATGACTATTTCTACTCGTAGCGTGTATATTTGACACCTCAAATGGTTCGTAATTTAATTGCAAATGAGAGTAATACTTCTGAACGGTTTCTGGGCTAATAAAAGATTGATTTGCTCCCGTGTCGATTAAGAGTTTAAGCGGGGGATTCTCTATAAGAATATATGGTAACTGACGTTGTGTTTGTAAATTAAGTTCTATCCTAACTTTTTTAAAGTAGATACTGTCTGAAAATCCTCAGTTGAATTTTTAGACGTTGTTTGTTCCTCGTTGTTAATAACATGAGGTAAATCGGGTTCGTAGCACTGAGACTGAGAGTGTGCGTAATAATATGTCGGCTCGTCGTAGTTAGTATGATCATAATAAGCGTTTTGTTCGTAGCAAGTCTCCGGCTCGTAGCAGTCGGGAATGTTACCGTAGTTATAGTTATTATAATAATTATCATAAGTGTAACAATCATTTAAGTTGACGTCACGTGTTTTAAAATAGTTTGTATGAGGAGGGTTCCCATGCTTACGCCAATCGTGTCCCGAAGGGGGCAACTGCTTGGTTACGTAATGGCTAACCCCACTCATAGGACGTGGTCCAGAATTAATATTGTTATCCCTCTGGGGCATTTTAAAAGCGTTGTTAAAATTAAATGGCTGAGGTCTAAACATCTGTGGAGTGTTTGACTGCTGCATACGGAAGGGCTGATTAAATTGTGTGTTAGTTCGGAATGGTTGTGGTTGCGGAATAGGACGTTGCCAGTTTGGGGTAACACGTGGTGGTACAAATGGTGGGAGAGTGAATGGCTTGGGCATATAAGGGTTAATATTATTAGCATGGATAAATGAAGTTGGTTGATTTTTATTAGCATGATTAGAAGTGGATGGCTGATGATTCCTATGCGCGCTTTCATTCTTTTGCATGAGATAAATTATGTTTGATTCCTCCTGGACGTATTCCAGGGCCTTTTCGATGCTATCGGGACGCATACAACGGATACGCGACCCTAGAGGCTCTTTAAGTCCTCTAACAAATGACTGTAATGTTAGTTTCTTGTACAAAGCCCGTTTTGCTTCTATAGTTGTATTTAATGTCTCGTGCAAAGTAATGTAAGTCATTAATATGCTAAAAAGTGTCTGACATCTATCATAGAATTCTTGAGGCGTACTATTGCCTTGCATTTGTAGTGACAGGTCATTATACAGGGCGGTTTCGTCCCTCTGGTCAGAAAAATTATTAATCAAAACTGTTCTAATACCAAGCCAATTTTCAGGTATCCCATTAGAATTAATGGTTCGCGCTGCATTACCAGTTATCTTATTCAGTATACCATTTAAAAGCGAAAGATTATTTAAATCGGCTCCAGGCCCACTCACAACCGTGTATGTGTCAACTACCTGGTCGCACAGTTTTATGAATCTAGTTAAGATATTTGGGTTCCCGTCAAATTCGGGAACGAGGCGTAAGGCCTTGAAAATTACATCAGGATCATGAGCCATTTCTATGCTATCGCTATTTAAATTATTTCTATTTAAGTCTGCTAACTGCTGTCGAGACTGACGTGATGCAGGCTCTCCAGTCGTTATTTTCCGCGGATGGAAAATTTTGAACAATTATTACTACAATATATATCTAAAGGACTATCGCGAAGCAACACAAAGACAATTCTTTGAGCGTACTTACAGTATCATTTCAGCTTTTTCTGCGTATCGATTTCTGGATACTCTTCCTTGGCTCGTGTCTTCAGGTTCAGGATCCTCGGCTAGGCTTGAAAGCTCGTTGTCGCGATCGCACGCGCCCGATTGCGATAATAGGTTAGTTAGCACGATGCGCGGATAACTCCGAGTATCCTACCGACTGCGCCAATTATGAATGACACAGCCTTGGAAGTTAAAAAAAACCGAAAAAGATTAATTAAATTTATTTAAAAATTGAATTACAATTAAATGTCTTAAACTAAATTGACTCGTTCGAAGCGTGAAAATCAAGTGGGCGATATTCGGTGGCCACGCGATGTCCGTCGGCTGCGATGACGCAGTGGGCACGTTCCGCGGCGTCAGCGTTTCCGTGGTCTTGCGAAATATGTTGTTGTAAAATGTTCTAATTAGGTTTTTAATATTTTCATGATAAATTATGAAATTGCGTTGTCATCGTTCTTCCTAGTGGCTGCATACGTAATTCGATAGAAACAGATTTTCGAAAGAAAGCAAACTAAACCCAGATAATAAAGACTTGAAGAAAAACAACATAAAGTTAAGGACATGATTAAGACATGTAAAGAAAAATACTACCACAAATTATTTCATGACACATTTAATCAACCTAAAAAAATGTGGGAACTAATTAATACTCTGGCCGTAAACGAAATTAAAACCAGCAATGCTCCCCCAAATTTGTTGTCTGATTCTGGTATTATTACAGACGGTACAGAAATATGTAACTTGATTAATTCCTTTATTTCATCTATTGGTTCAGAATTAGCCAGTAAAATACCTCAAAAATATCACACTGATTCTAGTAATATTATAACGTACGGCCGCAGCTATTCAGACGAAATAACACTTAAAAAATTATAAACGGTTAATAAAATTATAGACGACCTAGATTCTAACACAAGCACTGGAATTGACGGGATCTCCACTAAAGCAGTAAAATAATAATAATAACAATATAATAATATTTATACACTTACACCTATTATCTAGCCCAAAGTAAGCATCATTAAGAGCTTGTGTAATGGATACTAGATAACGGATAAATAATTATAATAATATGTATATAAATACTAGAAATATACTAAATAAACATATAAAGATCCATGACTCGAAAACAAATGCTCGTACTTATCATACAAACATTTGCTCCTACCGGGATTCGAATCCGGGACCTCTTGATCGAGTAGCCTGTATAGCAAGGGGCACAGACCGCTCGACCAGACGGTCGTCATGACTTCATGACATGAAAATGACTTAAAAATGTAATTGTCGAAAAATTAGTTCAATCAATAAACAAATGTTTGAGCCTGGGTGTATTTCCTGACTCACTTAAGTTTACTAAAGTTACCCCTATATATAAATCTGGATCCTAACATGACCCGAGTAATTACAGGCCTATATCAGTTTTGCCCGTGATGTCAAAAATCCTTGAACGAATTTTATATAACCGACTTAACGGCTATGTAACTGAGAAAAAAGTTTTAACCGACCAACAATATGGTTTCCGTCCTAAGTCCAGTACACTAACAGCTGTTATTGACTTAATCACCGAAATTAAGACTAATATTGATAAAAAAAATATAACATTAGGTATATTTGTTGATTTAAAAAAGCTTTTGACACAGTAAGTCACCAAAAACTAATATTAAAACTGCACGATATGGGCATCAAAGATACGGCTTTGGAAATGTTTAAATCTTATTTGCATAATAGGTGCCAAGTTGTTAGGATTGCTGAGTTTATGAGTTCTCCTAAAGATATTTCATGCGGCATACCTCAAGGCTCCATAATAGGGCCATTATTGTTTTTAATCTACGTCAATAACATGAGTAAAATAGGACTTACAGGACACCTCACATTATATGCCGACGACACATGTTTGTTTTACTTTGATACATCTATTCACACTATAATCACTAACGCGCAAAAAGACCTCGATATCCTGAGCGAATGGCTGCTGTCCAACTTATTGACTATCAACACAGCCAAAACATCATATATGATTTTATCCGCTAAAAATAAAGAAATTCCTGACTTCGCGCCACTTAAAATTCATTAATTCAAAGGAAATAAAATTTATTTTATTTTTATTTTATTATTAAAAATAGTAATAAGAAATATTTAGGATTACTGATCGATGATAGACTAACGTGGAAATCTCACATCGAGCTTGTCAAATCAAAGTTAATGTCCGTACTAGGAGCACTTCGAAAGATAGCACATTGTATACCAAATAAAGTTAGACCAATTCTATATAATTCCTTAGTAAAATCTCATCTTGAATATTTAATTGAAATCTGGGGATCAGCCGCACCAACTAATTTGAAATCGTTGCAGAGATCACAAAACAAAATTATAAAGGTTGTTTTTGTATTTAACTCAGTTGTATATTTTCTTAATTTTTATTTAAATATTGTTACAAATGTTTGTATGTAAAAAAACTCATTAGCTCGGTGAATTGTAATCGTCGTTCTGTCGCTCTGTCGCCGCGTCGGAAAGTCTCCCGCCACCGGTGTTCTCCGCCCGCGCCTCGCTCCCCGCAGACAGGTTTTCATGTATTCTTAACATATTCCCCCTCCTCGACGACTGTGGTAGCTCGAGGAATGTTCGGTGTATTCATAGTGTCAGGAAGAAGAGGACACAACCGATGTATGTATCGTCTGTAGATGCCCTTTGTTGTATGAACATCGGCGACACGTGCAATTCCATCTTGTCCAGGATACAGCTTGCTGATACGGCCCATGCGCCACTTCAGAGGAGGAATATTGGACTCCTTTAGCACAACCATATCTCCCTCCTGAAGCTTTCCCTGTTGGACTTGCCACTTGACTCGTTGTTGCATCTCATTTAGGTATTCATGTCGCCAGCGCTCCCAGAAATGTTGCCTCATTTGCTCCATTAGTAGATATCTACTAAGTCTATTTGGATTCTCGTTTTGAAGAGCAGGTGACGGTATTGAAGAAAGCGGCTTACCGATTAAAAAGTGGCCTGGAGTGAGGGGTTCTAAATCATTAGGATCAGATGAGAGTGGGGTCAAAGGTCTGGAATTGAGGATTGCTTCGACCTGTGCGAACAAGGTTGACAATTCCTCAAATGTTAGATGTGTATTACCGAGAACTCTAGTTAAATGAAATTTAGCGGCTTTTACTCCAGCCTCCCAAAGTCCACCAAAATGTGGAGAGTAAGCTGGAGAGAAATGAAATTTTATTCCCTCATTCGCACTCAAAGAGGAGATTTCTTCATTACTAGATTTTAAAAAACTTGTTATCTCATTATTTGCACCTACAAAATTCGTACCGTTGTCACAGTATATTTCACGAGGTTTGCCCCTACGTGAAATAAAACGGCGTAAGCATAAAATAAAAACGTCTGTGGATAAGTCGCTAGCCACTTCTAAATGTAACGCTTTAGAATCGAAACAAACAAAAAGGCACAAATAGCTCTTAGTGATTTTACAGCCTCGTCCCTTTCTGTCAGTGATTAAAAATGGACCTGCAAAGTCAAGACCACTGACTTCGAAGGGAAAAGATGGTGTAATTCGTGAAGATGGTAAGTTACCCATTATTGGAATGATACTTTTTGCTTTCATAAGTCTGCATAATACACACTTGTTAACAGTGCTTCGAGCTAGAATTCTACCTTTAAGAGGCCAATATTGATGGCGTAGATTCGCCAATAATAGTAGAGGTCCACCATGTAGGAGCCGTTTATGTTCATGAGTGAATAACAATTTTGAAAAGTTGTGATTACAGTCTAATATTAATTGATGTTTTTTTGTGTATGTTTCAGATGACTGCTGGATCCGGCCACCTACACGCAAGAAACCATCATCATCGAGAAAAGGAGCTAGTGTCAACAATCTAGATTTTGAAGGTAAGTTTTTGCTATTTTGAAAAATAAATATTTCGTTAGAAAAGCAAAAGATTGATGTAATTTTACCAACTGGTTTGTAGCTGTATTTAATTCTTCAACAGTAAGCGGACCGATAAGTCTAGAGTTAGTATATTTAATATTGTGTAGAAATCGTAAAATATAAGCCATGCTTCTCTGTAAGGTAGTAAACTTAGAAAATTTGTCAAAGTTTATAAATTGTGTAGGTTTGCTATTATTTGTAATAGATGTATGTGTGTAAGTTGCAACTTTAGATGTAAGCTTAGGTTTAGATCTATTTTTAGTATAAGCTTTCTTTTCAGGTACATCGTTAAGTATTTTGATGGCTTGTGGCCAATGTTGAGACTCCATTTGTAAAAATGGAGGCCCTTCCCACCATAACTTTGCTTTATTTGCATCTTTAAAATCAAAACCTCTTGAGGCTAAATCGGCTGGATTGTATTGACCAGGTACATGTCTCCATGCTTGTGGAGATGTGAGACTTTGAATCTCACTAACTCGATTTGCTACGAATGTTTGGAGTTCATAAGACTGAGATGCAATCCAACTTAATGTTACTGACGAGTCAGTCCAGTAAAACTTAGCAGCAATATGGCAGTTTAAAGAATTCAAAGCCTTGGAACTCAATCGTGCTCCCAACAGGGCTGCGCAAAGTTCGAGCCGTGGAATGGTTGTCATTTTGAGAGGAGCTACTTTAGTTTTTGCACATAATAATCGTACCAAAACTTTTCCCATTTTATCAGTTGAGCGCAAGTAAACGCATGCTGCATAAGCATCCTGTGATGCGTCTGAAAACGAATGAAGTTCTATAGCACATGGATCATTAATCAAAACATATCGTGGTACATGAATTTCTGAAATCTGATTTAAGCTAAAAACGAAATCATTCCACTTTTTTTGTAGTTCAAATGGTATGGGGTCATCCTAATCCAGTTTAGTCAGCCAAAACTTTTGTAAAATTATTTTTGCTGTGATTGTACACAAACCTAGTAGGCCCAATGGGTCAAAAAGTTTTGATGAGCTGGATAAAATTGATCTTTTTGTTAATATAATATGTTTGGAGTTTGAATATTAATTGGGAATTGAAGAACATCATTTACTGGATCCCATTTTAATCCTAATGCACTTGATTGAGCACATGAATCAAAATTTTTAGGAATCGTTGAACAAAAATTATTGCTTTCAAAAATAGTTGGTGCATTAGTGCGAAATTTGTGTAAATAAAAACAAGCAGTTTCAAGAGTTTTGGTAACTGAATTTATTATATATTGTAAATCTTGTTTACTTTGAGCTCCAGAAAGAAAATCATCAACGTAAAAGTCTTCCTTAATCAATTTAGCTATCTTAGGATCCAAACATTCTTTTGATAACTGAAACAGACATCGAGTGCTAAGAAACGGTGCTGATGCAGTTCCATATGTGACTGTATTTAGCTGGAGCGTCCTAAGTGGTAGCGTTTCATTGTCACGCCATAGTATCATTTGTAAATGTCTCTGGCTAGGCTCAACTAATATTTGTCTAAACATCTTTAAAATGTCTCCTGAAACTACGTACTTGTGTTGTCTGTATCTTAATAAAATAGAAAATAGTTCATCTTGTACAACCGGTCCAACATGCTGTATATCATTGAAGGACACTCCGGAAGTTGTCTTTGCTGAAGCATCAAAAACCACTCTTACTTTAGTTGTTTCACTTTGCTCTCTTATTACAGCATGGTGGGGTAAGTAGCAGCCAAACACTGGTTTAGGTACTTCACCAAGATGGCCTCACTGTTCATATTCGTGTATGAAGTTAGAATAGTCACGCTTTAACGTTGGATTATTGTTCAATTTCCTTTCAATTTGTAAAAGCTTCTCTCTGCTATATAATAAGAATCACCTAAGACCTTTGGTGACTCTTTTAAAGGAATTTGAACGCAAAATCTTCCGTTAACAACTCGTTTAGTTGTTTGATTGAATAACTCTTCACAATAATCGTGTGCAGGATTACTACTTTTAATAAAATTAGGTAGCTCCTCTAGCTCCCAAAATTTGGAGAGCTGTTGTTTAATTTCTTGACTAAAATTACACTTTATTATGTTACTAACTTTCCCCCCCGTGGGGCCTGCCACTATCCAACCAAAGTGTGTTTCCTGTAGAATTGGCATTTTTTTGCCTAATGTAATTCTAGACGTTCCAAGCAATTCCCAAAATATGTCAGCTCCTAACAGTAAATCTATATCTAATGGTTCATAGAATTTTGGATCAGCTAGCTGAATATTACTTGGAATGCCTAATTTCTGGAAACACACTGTTGTGTGAGGGAGATGATCTGTAATTAATGGTAGGACATAGCACTTAACTAGTATATTAAATGTGTTTACCAATGAGTGTATTTGAATGTTACATTGTTCTGTTATATTTAATGTAGTATTTCCTAAGCCAGATACGCGTTTTGTGTTTTGCTTATACCAATTTTTTGTACTTATAAATGATGTTTGGCTGCCACTGTCTAACAATGCCCTCAAAATGTAGGTTTTGTCATTGTTTGTCACCTTGACCAGCGCCGTAGAAAGAAGAGCATGACTGGAGGAGATAGCAGACATTGTAATAGAAGTATAAGGCACGTTATCTTCTACCGCAGTAGAAGTATTACTTGTGGCTAGAGCCGTGATATTATTTGAATCGCCTTCAATGTGTCTATGTTGTGTAGACAAGGATGATTGTCTATGCAATAATGTGTTATGCTTTCTTTTGCAGATCTTGCAACCACCAAGCCTGCACTGGTATGATTGATGGCCGCCGCGAAGACAATTGTTGCATAATTTCCTAGAAAAAACCTTAGCTATGCGTTGTTCTACTGGTAATGATTTAAATTTGTCACACTCAAACAATTTGTGATTTTAATTACAAATTATGCATTTAATTTCTGAGTAAGTGGTGCCAGAAGAAGCAATAAATGATTTTGATTTTACCAATGTGCTGTGTTTTTCATTTTTATTCGACCTCATAGAATTAACAGTTTCTATGACACTTGCCCTCTGTCTTAAAAAAGAATAAAATTGATCCAATGTCGGGGTGTCAATATCACTTCTAAACTCCTCCCACTAACCTGCTGTAACGCTATCTAGCTTAGCCGAAGCCAGATAAATAATAATTGTATCCCAGGACGCCGTAGGTTCGTCAAGGGTATTCAACGCACTTAAATTTTTAGATAGTGTGTCTATTAGGCTATGAATACCTTTATATGACTCTTTTTAGAGTGGTTCTATAGAAAATAGTAATTTCATGTGTTCATTGAGTAAATTACGACGATTGTTGTACCTGTCATTTAGTAATTTCCATGCAATGGGATAATTTTTAGAGGAAACGGTAACTGAGCTTATGACGTCACTGGCAGATCCCTCCAAATAAGATTTTAGATAGTGGAATTTACATGTTCGTCTGGCCCGCCCAACCCCGCGGCTTTGGAAAACGAGGCTTACATCAATCCTATGTACTCTTTTACCCAACCATATGTACAACTTTCATTTTCAATGTAACGCTAATATAAATAAGTTAGAAGCATCACTGGTGGCCGGGCCAGCCTGACGTTTTCAGCCCGGCCCCCTCTACATCACCACTACTACAACAACTAGTGACAATGTATTGTTAGAGAACTAATGTACTATATAAAATACACACATTCAAGCATTTATTTCATACTAAAATGCAATATCTTAGGAGATATCAAAGTAATGTGGGGCCGGGCTGAAATTATTGAAATAGCTAATAACAATAAAAATACAAAACCTAAGAACCCATATTCTATGTGTGTGTGATCTCCCAGAGGTGCAGTATATATGTACAACTTTATTTTTAAGATACATTATTTAAATATAAAAATATGAGCACTAGAAATTATTTCAGCCCGGCCCCCCACAATCGTTTATATCTTTTTAGCTATTGCATCAATCTGCACAAAACGACAATGTGTGGACTCGTATACGGTAGTACTTTGATAAATTTTGGCTCATGAATTTACTAAGATTATATTCGACGAGATAATTAAAATCTAAGATAGTACTAGTGGAGTGACCATCAGGCACGTGCTAATTTCAGGACATTTTTTTAAATGATCTAAGTAGATGATATACAAGTTAATGGCCCAGCTGGTGGTAAACAGTTTCCGCCACCTATAAACAGCTGCTTGAATAAGGAAAAATCACTTGATATTGCAGTTCGGTTGTTATCCTGAGGCCTAAGTTGAAATGCCGTACATGCCCTCTAATTACTTTATTGGTTATCTTTCCCTTCAATCCAAAACACAGCGAACTGTCTTAAGGCTGAAATAAGAAGCGCCTACCCAGACAACCCTACATATGGGCCTACCATCTAGGAAACATGTTTTTATTGAATGATACAATTTATAATTAGAGGATTTGTAACCGACTTCAAAAACGAAGAGGTTGTCAATTCGGTGGGTATGTTTTTTTTAATTATAAAGACTACATTATAAAAGTAATTGCTACCTACTACTTATATGTATACCAAATATTAACCAATACTTTTATAAGTTATAATTTTTGAAGTACCTAATGAAAGACTGTGATTTAATAGATTATATGGAAGTTAATTAATAGGGTATTTGACAACATTTTATTGAATGTTTAATAGCATCTTAGTACTTTATATATGACCATGTTACCATAATTAGTTTTGTTTTATTTATTTCGTCATTTTTAAAAAATTGCAAATAATAAGACCAATATGACATAAAAATATGTGCTCTTCAAGTATTTTTGTAAATAAAATAACTCATATTTTTGAATTTAAGTGAAAATCCTACTTTTTTACTTGTTGTCAATATCCCTATTACGTATTAATAATTTTAAATACGAAGGTTGTTGATTTTTATAAATATAATAATGTTGTATTAATAAAAAAAACTCTAATTATTACTTGTTGCATTCGATAAAACACATGTCCTGAAATTGACACGTTACTGATGGTCACTCCACTAGTACTATCTTAGATTTTAATTATCTCGTCAAATATAATCTTGGTAAATTCATGAGCCAAAATTTATCAAAGTACTACTGTATACGAGTCCACACATTGTCGTTTTGTGCAGATTGATGCAATAGCTAAAAAGATATAAACGATTGTAGGGGGCCGGGCTGAAATAATTTCTAGGGCTCATATTTTTATATTTAAATAATGCAACTTAAAAATAAAGTTGTACATATATACTGCACCTCTGGGAGATTACACACACATAGAATATGGGTTCTTAGGTTTTGTATTTTTATTGTTATTAGCTATTTCAATAATTTCAGCCCGGCCCCACATTACTTTGATATCTCCTAAGATATTGCATTTTAGTATGAAATAAAGGCTTGAATGTATGTATTTTATGTAGTACATTAGTTCTCTAACAATTAATTGTCACTAGTTGTTGTAATAGTGGTGATGTAGAAGGGGCCGGGCTGAAAACGTCAGGCTGGCCCGGCCACCAGTGATGCTTCTAACTTATTTATATTAGCGTTACATTGAAAATGAAAGTTGTACATATGGTTGGGTAAAAGAGTACATAGGATTGATGTAAATCTCGTTTTCCAAAGCCGCGGGGTTGGGCGGGCCAGACGAACATGAATTTACTTATATCTTGAATGTTTTCATTATCATGAACTAAAGATGTAAATGTATCTCTAAATGACAGCCACTCACACGGTTCACCGTTGAATCTGGGTATCTGTATAGGTGGTAATTTTAAGCTATTCACCAAAAAGTTTGATTCACAATTGAAAGAAGATTCCTTATTATTTTTGCACTCAAAAAATTCCAACAAAGACTCAGCTTCTGATATTAAATAAAAAAAAATATTTTCCGTAATTTCACGTTCGGAAATTTGTTTATCGACATCTTCTTCCAATTGTTCAATTTGTGATTGAACTTCTTCAAAACTGTCAGACAGTTCACTTAATTTTGTCAACCGCAACCTTAGTTCGTTAAGTTTCACTTTATTAGTTTCCTTAGCATCCATCAGTGGCCTTAAATAATTTTCGAATAAAGTTAAACGAGACCTAATTGTGCCTCTCTGCTTAGTAAGGTCGTGTATTCCCGTCATTTTATAGGTGCAAATAATATTATACCAATAATTTCACTCGCAAAATAAAATAATAGTTAAATAAGTAATCAAAGAAAAAACCTCCTGTTATACGTACGAAAGTAGGTCACAGCTGTTTACCGGCTATGATACGGTGACTAGCGGAGCTATATTTCGTCACGCAGTTATTATTTTCTAAACACCGCCAAATAAATAATTGTACCAGTTCCTTAATCCTTTACTCTCGATTTTCGGTTAATTCTGGAATTGGTAGTAGAATAATTTAAATACTAGTTATTACAAGAAAGATATAGATAAAGTAATTAGTTAAAATTGGTAGAATTTACAAATATACAATAGGTAGGTATATATTTCTATTATGTAGTTAAATTTCGATGAGAATAATTTACACTGCTTAATGAGGAATTATCAACACTTGTGAACACAAATAAAGGCATATATGGATGGAAAATAGGATAGAGGATTAGCCACTTCTCTTTCAGATTAACGACTTAACTTCAACACTGTATCTTGATTGTCACGTATCATAAGATCACGTCGGGGTCACCATATGTTTTTGTATTTAACTCAGTTGTATATTTTCTTAATTTTTATTTAAATATTGTTACAAATGTTTGTATGTAAAAAAACTCATTAGCTCGGTGAATTGTAATCGTCGTTCTGTCGCTCTGTCGCCGCGTCGGAAAGTCTCCCGCCACCGGTGTTCTCCGCCCGCGCCTCGCTCCCCGCAGACAGGTTTTCATGTATTCTTAACAAAGGTTTTGTTCCATTATCCATTTCGGACGCCAACTAAACAGTTGTTTACGGCAAGACCAACATAACGGATCTATCCCAATTATATAAATATAACACATGCTTACTAGTAAATGTGATGCTGAATAAAGTTTTATTCTATTCTATTCTATTCTAAATAAAATTAGTACAAATAGCATTAAATGTAATTTACAACTAAATATAAAAAAAATACACATAATCTTCGAAATAAAAACAAACTTCAACTAATTACGACAAGAACTAATTACGGGAAAAAGACAATATTGTTTGAGGGAGCACAGATGTTTAATCGATTACCCCAAGATGTGAAGAGTTGTGAGAGTATTAATACATTTAAACATAAAGTTAGGATGCATATCGTAGAGAGTACCAGAGAATAATTATAAAAATTTACTGTATTTAGTATAGTAAATAATTATTGTATCTGTATCTCATTATAAGTGAAATGTAAATTTCTTATGAGATTAAAGTTCTTTAAACCTAAACCTAAATTTGCATGTCGCTTCCTTATCATTGACACCTCTTTTGAAGTTATTCCAGATTGCACTTTTCTTACTATTTTTCGGCATTTAATGTGAACAAAAATTAATCGGTTAAAATCTGACGATAACGTACTATATCGAACATACACAACACTAAAATAATATCGATAACAAAATATTTTAACCGATGCCCATCACTATTACAATGCGAACAATAATCTTAATAAATATTTTTAATAATTAACCTGTGATCAAAATAATACCTGAGTATAATTTTTATAGTATTTTTCAATAGAAATTAGAAAAAGGTAAACAAAAAGTTTTTTCCGGAAACAGACTATACTTAGTAAATAAGTGTAAACAGAAGATTAAATCATAAATAACAGCATTTATGACGACCGGCTGGTCGAGTGGTCTGTAGTCTGTACCCCTTGCTATACGGGCTGCTCGATCAAGAGAAGGTTCGAATCCCGGTAGGGGCAAATGTTTGTATGATGAATACGAGCTTTTTGTTCACAAGTCATAGAGGTTTATATGTTTATTTAGTATATTTCTAATATTTATATACATATTATAATCAATATTTATCCGTTATCTAAAATCCATAACACAAGCTCCTAATAATGCTTACTTTGGGCTAGATAATAGGTGTGAGTGTATGAATTTTATTATTTCACAAATGTCTGGTCTAGTTCAAAGCGCCAAAACTTGACAAAAACAACCATCATTCAAACATAGCCAACAAATTTTTAAGTAGACTTTTGTACGTCAATTGAACAATATACTTACATAACGCTGTTTCTGGATGCTTACTGAGTTTAAGTTATACAAAATCACGAGGTTTTCAATTTACTTAAAAGTTTTTCAATTTTCAACACACAAGAACGCCGCGTTGCGGATCACGCTAGGGGTGGAGCGTATTTACGCGACCAGGTTTTAAAACCTGGTTTCTGATTCGAACGTACGTAAACCAGGTTTCAGCCCCGAAATACTTGCAATACTTTTACGAGAGCGCACTCGATCTTATTTAGAGCCTTTTAACCATGAAGTAGGTAATTAAAATTTAGCACGATTAGACTAAGAAATATATAATCGTATAAGCTTAATCAAAAACTTTCAAACCATCAAAGTATTTTAATTGGGATTCATTTCAAATAAAATACTTTGAAAGTATTTTTACCAGAGCGCACTCGATCGCCTCAATCAGGTAGGCGCGTCCACCACGTACGAATACTTCCTTTCCTAAATACAAGTATATAGTATTTTGCACCATTCCAACATGTAGTAGGAAAAATTAAATTTAAAGAGCTAAGAATACGGGAGATAATCGTTTGAGGTGAGCTAAAAACTTGCAAACCATTAAATTATTTTCCCCAAAACTACCATAGTCCTTATTTGTATTTAATTTATGGTTAATTTTCAATATTAAGCACTTTGAAACGAAAGTATTTTACTCTCTGACAAGCACGGTCGGGTATATATAAGCGATTGTATTCCTTATTTTAACTATCTAAGCTCTATTTTCCTACGTACTAAGAAATACTTGCAAGTTTTTAGAAACCTGGTATTTGGTGGCTGGCGTACTAGGTCGCCCTGGTACGGGGTACTGCAAGTACGACCCTTATATTCCTCTATGGACCCATGCCTAGTTCACGCGTACGCGGTGCGAATGACACAGATTATAGTTATGAGGAACTATTTGTTGAAACGCACGTTTCAACAAATAGTTCCTCAAAGAGGCCGTCTCTTTGCAATAGAACATCGTTCATAAAACGTTTTCTTGTTGTTCAACATCGATGTTTATGAACGATACCTCGATATTTTAAAATATCGATATATCGCTTACATCCCTACGCGGACGCGGTTTATTATTGTTTAGCTTCATCGGTTGAATATTTATAATATGCATTTCTCTTTATAAAAACTATGGGAAATGAGAATTAGATATTTCGTTTATATCTTATTGGTATCTTCGTTGTACTAGTTTGACAGATTTTGTTATTTGAACGGCTTAGGTCGACATTGTTGTGGGTCGTGTCCCATCGCTTTCTTTTCCATTCGCTTGTAAAAGTATTCTTTCGGATCCCTATAGGTGTTAACTTCAATGAGTGATGAGATAAACGTTGCTTTATAAACGCTAAAAAAAGGGCAGGAAAGCCATAAAAAAGGGTTTGGATTGAAGGGAAAGGTAGCCAGTGAAATGACTGGACGTGGAAATGATGATAGAAGGTATTTTATCTTAGGCTGCAGCCTATAGGCTGCAGCCTAACACATAACAATACCAATTGATTTTTTCCTTGTTATTGTAGGTGTCTATCGGCGGCGTACCACTTACCACCAGTTGGGCCATCAGCTGGTTTGTCATCTAGTAGTTGAAAAAATGTTTCCGAACCGAAAAACAGACAAGCAATCTCATCTCGATACCAATGTTTGACCTCGAGAACGCCCTTATTCCGTTCTAAATAGAGGCGGCAACTGCTACACTTTATGTGCTGTCGCCTGAACATAATAGAACAGATTAGAATCAGCCAACCCATTCGAATGTTGTGATGATTCAAATCAATATAAATATTCATTCGAATTGAGCTTGGACTGATGTCAAACGTAATATTCGCATCAATTGTGTTGTGATTCGAGTTATCGAGTTCGAGTCCCATCAGTCCCATCACTAGCTGACTGGCCCAAGCAACCATTTTCGATGGCGTCGCTCGGTGTCACTATGAAATTTCTGTGATGTTTCAAAGTACTCTAATTCCAAGACATCGTTCTTGCTCCATAGTTTTAATTAGTTAGCTAGTATTATTAAAATAATTGCGTTCTATGTGCAAACGAAGTGAGTGTGATAATGGCATCTAAAAGTACGGATTGGAGACCGGGGCCGACTGTGTGCCGTTGCTGCCTTTCTGAAGGGTGTTACAAGGATATTTCGACTGAATATTTCTGGATGGGCAAGAGAGAAGTCTACGCTGAAATGCTTTTAGACTCTTTTAATTTGAGTGTGAGTAATATTCAATATTGTTGTTGTAACGCTACAAGTCACGATGGCGTCCATTTTCTGATACCGATGAGCCGACTGTCATAACTCTGCGCATTTGCAGTGTAACCCTTACCCTTTGTGAACGGTGCTGTTTCTACCATCTTTACTTTGGCCGGGTTTCAATAAATCAATAGATCCTGAATTGAATGATGCCTACCTAACTACAAACGCCATGATGTTGAATTGATTAAAAATCTTGAATTACATTATTTTACCATTAATATAAATGTTTGTAGTAAAGGCATACACTACAAACCTGCCTTTTATAATCCTATCAATTTTATTTCCTCGGAGACCCCTATAATTTTTTTAGTTTTGTGTAGTCTTGAGGTTGAAAAAGTTAGGGTTGGTCATTGTTAATATCCTATCTAGTTAGTTATGTACTTGACACATGTAGTGGTATTAGGCATGAAGATATTTTCCAATTACATTTTGGGTCAGACTGGGAAGCAACTTATAAACTTGCAGCTAAGTTAGTAAGAAGCATAATAGGGATTATTCTAGAATATGGTGTACCATTTGGTCACCTTTTTATTCAAGGAATTTAGAATGTGTACTAAGCAAATGCTTGAGAATTTTTTCATTTTGTTTGTAACCAGAGTCATTCACTATCTAGTTATGGTACGAGATGCAATCATTTTGTTGTGATGATACTTGAAGTTTGGTGAAAACAATATCACTTGATTTTGTTACACAAAATTCTTCACTCTGAACCATTTCCGACTGCAGGTGTAGTGCTGGTAAAAAGAGCAGGTGAGTCAATACTTACCTGCTCTTCTTGCGGCTTTAAATATTAACATGTATTGCTGATCCCGGACTTCTAAACCATTTAGCCTTACAAAGTTACAAAAATAACACTTCTTAAACAACACAACAATACTAGACTGGTTTGCTGTACATACCGCTACGCTTTGTTGATGAATTTTTATCCACAAATGTTTCACCAACACATTCAAAATCACAAATACCGCTTGAAATAATTCAATAGCAATAATTGCATTACTAGTGGGTTCATGGTTATTTTTTTATGACCAAGCAGAGTTAGATATTTTGTCTGGAATTTAAGAAAAAGGTTTTGGATTTGTTGGTGAAACAGTTGTTGATGAAAAATTTTATGGTAAAATGTTTGGGTTCACACCCATACTGGACTGTGAAACATGAAATAAAAATAAAATAATTGCCAAATTAAAAAATTTAAGTAACCCCCGGAGTCATTAATCGTCTATCTAACACCATCTCATTAAGACTATTCATAAGAGCCTAAACACGCTATAGGTATCTGCTGTAAGTTTCTGAAGAATTAAGCATTTTGCAGACTTTTTGATGGTATAGGATCAGGTCAAGGTTAGTGTGTCATGGAAATGTCACCGAAGTCACAGTACACCAAATTTGAAATCAATTGGAAAGTTAGTACCATCCTATTATCATGTAGAAAATGAGCTGATAGTCATCAAACACTTGAACTGATCTTCATAAATTATTGCTAAGAACCATCGTAGTCATATCAGCTTTCAAACACAAAAAATCAAATCAAAATTGGTCCATTCGTTTAGGTGCTACAATGCCACAGACAGACACACAGATACACTGATACCCAGATACACAGACAGACACATCAAACTTATAACACCCCTTTTTTTTCGTCGGGGGTTAAATAGTGCTTATTATTGAGGTTCACCAATTTTTATCTATAACTAAACTTTCCTACAATCTTTTTTAGGCCATCTGACCATCTTAGGCTTGGTCTGCCTCTTTTCCTTTCATCTTCTCTCGGGTACCATCCTACAATGTCATGTGTCCATTTACTCATAGTTTGTCTAGTCTTATACAAATTAGCGATTTACAGTTACCAAAATACCTGGCTATCACCATAGTAGTATCTTATCTTATCGTGGGGTCATGACTATGCCAGATGCACTTCGACCCTTCGGGATCTTTTGTGGGGTAAGCAGACTACAACGTTCCAACCTTCTGTTCACAGATAGCGTACTCGCAGTCAGGTGGTCCCAATAGCAATAGTCGCCTTATTTGTGAGCCGTGCATATCGCGGCTCCGGGATGCTTCGGAATTCAAGCGGCAAGTCCAGGAGTGCGAGAAGACCTTCATGCAGTACCTGGACCCCGGGAGCACTGCAATAATAGCTGATTTAGAAGGTAAGAAACTGTTGGCGAAGAATATTTAGGTAGAGGCAGTTGTTTGTATGCTGAGTAAGAACATTTGTCCACAAGTCATGGATGTTTGTATGTTTATTTATATAAAATAGCCTTTCTCGAGTCAAGTTGTGCTTTTATGGAACCAATTGCCTGTACGCATAAGAAAGGCGCAATCGCAGGAAGTGTTTGGAAGTGTGGTAAGGGAATATTATCTGTCGTTAGTCGCCAGTAGTTTTCTCATTCATCCACTTTATGTATATTTATAAATATATATTAGTTTATGATTATTTCTGTCTAGGTATTTATTCTATGTATTAGTATGTAGTAGTAAAATTGCTTGTAAATTAATTTATCCTTTTCATATTTATTTATATTATAACTATATTTTACTTTAATGGTACGCCGACGACTTTACCCATTTATCGTATTCTTGTCTATCCAGTCCATCCAAAGATTGTCTGGAAGAGATCGCTACATAGCGATAAGACTGCCCTTGTACAATTTAATTTAAGCATTATGTTTTATCTGTAATTTTTGGTGTACAATAAAGCTTATTCTAGGTATCTATCTATCTATAGCCTGTATTTCTAGGTTAAGAGTACAATTTTAAACTTAGATTAATTAACACTATAAAACATCTCTTAACTTAGTGTGCCTTTCGGCATAGTCCTCCTCCAACTTCTTCCATTGCTCTCTGTCTGCTGTTACTCTTGTCCAGAGAGGTCCCATCTTGAAAATAAATCTGCCGAAAAGGCTGACTTTACATAAATTAAATATATTTTTTATAATAAATGTTAAGAAAACTATGTACAGTCGGCAACACATCAAGCGTAACAGTATGAGAGACCACTCTTACTACGTTCGTAATAGAGCCAATTCTTAGTACAACGTGGTACAACTGTTACACGTGATGTGCTGTCGTCTGCATGTAGCTGACTAAAAAATTGTGGGAAGTAAAAAGCCGTATTTGTTGTAAAATAGGTCAATTAATTGAAAAAAAAAAATTACAATAATTTACTATGTGTACACTAAGCCATTGGTTTGTAATCCTTACGTGGGAATACCTTAGTACAAAGAAGGAGTAGCAACTTGGGAACGGCTGGATTTTGCATTTAATTTTCTCTTACAAAACATCTGATTTATTTATTTATTTTTTATACACAAAAGCAAGTATATGTATACAAATTTTACAAAATTAAACAAATAAGTACTTAATACATGTTATCAAAATAAAAGTGAAAAGTTTAGTAGGAATAAATATAAAGTTTACATTTGTGTATCTATAATTGTATCACAAACAAACAAACAAAAATTAAGATAAAATATCTTTTACATTAAAGACAACTTACCAAAAACTGAAAATAAAACATAGATACAGAGAGAACTAAATTGAAGGGTTAAGCTTAATATACCTATATAAAAAGTAGTCATATGGAACTAAATAGCACATCAAATATTATCAAAAATAAATAAAATTAATATATTTCAGATGTTGCATCTATAGATTTATTAGTGTGTTAGTAACAATCTCTTTCTTCTGTTAGTTGTAGTAAATTTATTAAATTATGATAATCATTACACTTTATTATAAATAGCTTTAGCTCAAAATTAAAAAACAGCTTTAAATGAATTGAATAAAACCTTATTTTTACCTACTTCTCAACAGCCTGTTCAATCTTTTGATTTCAGCCGATAACACAATGCAATACAAGTTACAACACAAGAACTAATAATTTTAGCTACTAATTCATGACGGTAATAACGATAGGATAACAAACATTTTTTACAGGCTTTCCACGCAGTACACACACAGTGACATACAATGTTCCACTAATTTAAAATTATGGTAGTACAGAACACGAAGGGATAACAAACATCTTCCACAGGTTTTCTACATAGCACACACACAAAGAGCTGCACAATGTTCCACAATATTTCTCACTTTACAATGTAAATTTGTGTAATGTTCTTCTGCGCTGCCAGGAGCAGCATTTGTGATGGGAGTCAATATCTACTGTCTCCAAGGATATCTTGTATTTCCTGCAAATAGAAATTTGTTATGAAAACAATATTTTATCATTTTTATTTTTAAATTAGTGATGAAACTCACACCCACCTGAACGCCAGTGTTTCTCCAGTTATATATAATTGGGATGTTGCCTAAGTTTGAATTTGGCGCTATTTTTCACAAATTCGGAAAATATACGCTATTGTTACCCATAAAAACAATTCAAACTTAAAATATATGGGATATTGTTGAAGTTGTACTGATTTAAAAATAAAAAAAATGGTCATATTTTTTTTTCAAAATTTATCAAAATTTTTAATGATATTAGATTGCTTACATCAAGTAAAACAACTATTATTATGACAATTATTCATGAAAACATACTTAAAACGTAGTTATTATCAATTTTGTCACTATGCGAATACATTTCTTAGTAATATGGGAACATGTGACGTCACCTGTTCCGTAGATTTTCTATAGAGCGTTTTTGGACGATGCGCCGCAACACATCAAACATACCACTATATCTGTGAAACTATTGATCTTAGACATACTATTTGTTTTGCAATATTTCTTTATGAGTTATAAACTTCTTATTTATGAAATAAAAAAAAAGTTGTCAACTACCCTATTACCACACATGATTATTTATTTCAGTGTTGTTCAAAATATTATGTGAAGCTCCACCATATTGCACATTTTTAATACTGATATACTGTCACATATCTGTGAAAAAATAAGTAATATGTATGTAAAATTTGAAGTATTTCCGACGAAGTTTTAACTAACTCATTATTTTTACCTACATTTCTTGAATAATTAATAGTTTCCCTATTTTGTTGAAAATGAATATATTTCCATAATATAAATGGGTAGTTTAGGGCATCTATCACTTTTATTATAACTTTAAATACACAAGGCTGATTTTGTCCGTGTAAATAGCTCATATCCATTGCTTTTGATAAGATCCAGTAGCTTAACAGAGAGGGCAATTATAACCTGCAAAAAAAGAATTTTATGCAATTGTATTACTGGTATTATTACATAAAATACAAATGTTCTGTCTCTCACTCGGCCTTACTTGACCTTATTTCTACTTACTTTTCACTCCAACAGAAATTTTATTCCTCTTCGCCGTCTAGGCAACATGAACAAAGAAGCAAGTTCAGAACATAACCTTTTTAAAGATATTTCGATAGTCTGACATCTGTAGAAGAGAGTATATGGCATTTGTACGTACTCTTCTTCGCTGGTTTGATGTATAAAGCCCAATGCTCGTTTCTTATCGTTTGGAAAGTTGCAATAACAAACTTATTAAGTTATGTTTAATTTTATTGAATTATTACTGTATTGGAAAGAATAAGCCCAAACAAATAATTTTTGGCAATATTTTAACACAAAACACTTTTGAAACGACAAAAAAACTTATTATTTCTCATTTACAACTTGAAACGATCAACTTATGACTAATTGTTAAATGGCGGTCGCCATTGCTCTCGCGTCGCTGTCAAAAGTAGTTTCGTAATACCAAAACAAGCAATCGGTTGCTGTTCCGTAGCGTTTTCATGCAGTTTACTTTTGTCAATTGCCGCTTGGAGCGCTACCGTAGCACGATCGCAAATTGTATGTTCCGTAATACGAATTTACAATTTCTTAGCAATAATTGTGCAATTTCAACAATTGCGACTGTCAAAAAAGATCGGTAATAAGCTAGCCGTTAACTTTGGTCAATGTTTATTTAGATTAGTCTAATATTTTACCCATACTCATCATAAATGCGATTGAAAGGAAAGATAGCCAGTGTAATTACCACTTAGGCCTCAGGATGACAACGCACCTGCGATATCAAATCATATTTTCCATGTTATTGCAGGTGTTTTAAGGCGGCGGTTACCACTTACACACGGGCCGTCAGGTAGTTTTTCATGTAGTTATTCTGTCTACTGTGGAGATAGATTACGTCCCAAGAATTATTTTTGCGCACTGTTCCGAAAACTTAATTTACAATTGAATATAAAACTTATTATAAAAACAAATCAAAATGTTTCAAAAGTAACTTTTACTGTAGTGCCCAAATCGGCTTATGATGAATTTTTTTTCTATAACTAGATGACAAACAAGCTGAAGGCCGACCTGCCCCCTTATTCTCAACTGTCGGATCACGGATTCGATTCGAAAAGTCACATGCCGTCTCGCTTTGACGCAGCGCGATAAAAAGTGACAGGTATAGAGTTTCCGAAATTCGAATTCTTTCCGACAGTTGAGAATAAGGGGGCTGGTGGTAAGTGGTTACCGTGAAAAAACACCTGCAATAATAAGGAAAAATCCAGTGGTATTGCAAGTGCGTTGTCACTCTGAGGCCTAAGATGAAATGCCTTCCACGCCCAGTAATGACACTGGCTACCTTTCCATTTAATCCAGCGAACTGTTTTTTTTTATACTACTAGATGACAAACAAGCCGACGGCCGACCTGGTGGTAAGTGGTTACCGTGAAAAGACACCTGCAATAACAAGGAAAACTCCAGTGGTATTGCAAGTGCGTTGTCACCCTGAGGCCTAAGATGAAATGCCTTCCATGCCCAGTAATCACACTGGCTACCTTTCCCTTCAATCCAGCCAACTGGTTTTTTTTATACTACAAGCTGACGGCCGACCTGGTGGTAAGCGGTTACCGCCGCCAATAGACACCTGCAATAGCGAGGAAAAATCACTTGATATTGCAGGTGCGTGGTGGTTTCACGGCATTAACATTTATATTTCTTCCACAGCACCATTGGAGACCTTGGACTCTCAGGTGAAAGTGGAGAAGGTCAAGTTGGAGAAGCAGCTCAGCGACGTAGATGACTTCGAAGACCGGCCCGACTTCATTGATGACGACGACGATGATCGTAAGTCATTACCAACAAATCATTATTATTCACTTGAGGAGCTCAAATTTTTCCAATGTTCTATACCGCGAACCGGGATGTATTTTATTTTATTATTTCACAATAAGTTCACAGCAAAATATACAGGTGTTACGGGGACGCTCTCGGAAACAAAGGCAAGTGGCAATGCTCGTCATCATAAACAAGATTTGTTGAAAAAAATATTTTTTTCTATCTTGGAATGCGTGAAGAATCCGTGTCCTTGTTGATAGATGCGCTTCGGGGTTCACGTAAGGGAACGCTGATGTACCACAAAGCCCAGTTTTTTGCAAGGTCATGGAACGGATCTTAAATAACCAGCTGATCCGATACCTAGAAAGTCACACATAGAAGATCACTCATTAATTAATGATCGATAGTACGGATTTCGGCCAAAACGGTCAACGTGCTCTTTTATAATTCGTAACGCGATGATATTATCGTGGGCGTCCACGGTACAACGATAACACAGGGAAGTAAGACGTCCACGTTATAACGTCCACCTCCACGGAAATTTAAAAGCGTCTTCATTCATATATTTCCATACAATTTACTTTCTTTTAATGCGCGAAACATTTAAACGGCCACCAATTAGCTGTTTTCTCGAAGCATACGTTGATTTCTTTGATTATAATTATATTACATATTTATTAAGTTCAAATTACATAAATTAATAAAATAAAAACTTTCTAATTTAGTAAATATATGCATAGGATTGCGTGGCTGTCAGTCCAGACGGTCAGTCCCTGTTAGTTCTCCACTTTTCAAGGATGTTTGTCCCCAGTGGAATTGGAGAAAAGCGGACTTCAGTGCTTTGTACGCATCTTTAGCTAGTTTGGACTGGTCTGATATATTGGCTAGTGACAACGTAGAGTCAACTGCAACGCTCTTCTATGAAAAATTATATAGTTGTATTGACATGTTCGTTCCTACTAAAGTTAATCAAACAGTACATAATAAACATAAGTATCCTACTTAGTTTACTTATGAAATAATTCAAAACTTAAACTTTAAGCATTTTCATCATAAGAGGTTTAAATTAGAGGGTAAATTATTTAACAAGGAATTATTTAAATATTACAGATCCCATGTGAAATTTCTGATCAGCGAAGCTTATAAAACACACTTAACAACTGTTCAGCATAGTATAGTAGATGAACCAAAAAAATTTTGGAAATTTATAAAAGATAAAAAAGATTCAAGATGCTCTATTGATCGCTTTACTCTTGGTGAGATGGAAGTGACTGGCCAGGCTGCTGCTGACGCGTTTGCTGAGTATTTCAGTTCCGTGTTTCAAATTAAAGTGCCATGGCTTGACCCCGTTCGCGCTGCCTGCTCGGCACATTCTATAGTGGATGCATCTTGTGTATCCATTGAATGTGTGGGTGCAAAAGACCTAAAATTAGCAGTAAAGAGACTTAAGTCGGGATCGTCTTGTGGACCTGACGGAGTTCCTATAATGCTTGTCAAAGATTGTATATCCGTCCTTCAGACTCCCCTGCTTCACATATACAATTTATCCTTACTTAAGTCGAACTTTCCTGGGTGTTGGAAAATCTCCAAAGTAACACCTGTTCCTAAAAAAGACTCTGGTAGCGACGTCTCTAATTATAGACCGATAGCGGTGCTTTCAGTTTTCGGTAAATTGTTTGAATGCATCATAAATCGCAAAATTATTATGCAGATTGGTGGCGCACTGCACAATAGTCAGCATGGCTTCCGTCCGTCTCGATCAACTACGACTAATTTGATTACCCTGGTTGACTACATTCATGCAGAAATGGATGGTAGAGGGCAAGTAGATGCTGCTTATTTTGACTTTCGTAAGGCGTTTGATTTAGTTGATAATGACATATTATTAGAGAAGTTAGCTAAAGTAGGATTTGTCCCTAAGCTGCTTAATTTTTTCTGTAGCTACCTCAAAGACAGGCAGCAGTTCGTAAAGGTATCTGGCTACGAGTCTGACTTATATTTTACTCGTTCTGGCGTTAGTCAGGGAAGTACTTTAGGACCGACGTTATTTCTAGTAATGATCAATGACCTTCCGTCGGTGGTACGTACTGCCAATAGTCTTTTATTTGCTGATGATTTAAAATTGTACTGGAGAATACGTAATAATGAGGACGCTATGGCTCTGCAGAATGACATTAATGCTGTTGTAGAGTGGAGCAAAAACAATAAGCTACCTTTTAATGACACCAAGTGTAAAGTGATTACATTTTCACGAAAACGTTCACCGTTTGAAATTAGTTATAGGTTATCTGACTCTCCTTTGGAAAGGGTTTCTGAAATATGTGATTTGGGATTAATTTTAGATACTAGATTAGACTTGCACAAGCATATGACAACAATCTGTAAGACTGCTAATAAACTATTAGGATTTATTTTAAGAACGGCAAGTAATTTTGATAGCTCTATGGTCTCTAGGGTTTTGTATAACGCCTATGTACGTAGTAGACTGGAGTATGGAGCGATCATTTGGGATCCTAGTGAGGACAAATGTCGCCTAATGATTGAAAAAGTTCAACGTAAATTTGCTCGGTGGCTATACAGGAAGAGTTATGGCTACTATCCTTACTTGTATCCATCACTTTTTGTTTCCGGTATGGTTGATCTTGAAACTCTCTCTCTCAGAAGGAAAATGCTCACTATAGTGCACTATTTGTCTGCCTTACATAATAAGATCGATGGTCACTGCGTCTTGGGAGTGTTAAACATATTGGTGCCAGGGCGCTTGTCCTGGGTCAACTCCGGGATGGTGACTCCCCGTCGTCGCCCCCGCCTACTTGCTAGACCGACGACGCGCACTATGAGTGCCGCGAATGCACCCACGACGCGAGCGTTGACTCTCATAGGCGATATACTCGCTCAGCACGAGGATCTAGATTTATTTGCCGACAGTCTGACAGAGTTGTGTCACAAATTTCATGACTTTTTGAGTGTGACACGTTAGCCGTATTATTCAAATTAATTAATATTTCAAATCTTGTTTTGTTTATGAATATAATGAAAATGATTGTTTTATTTATATTTAATTATTTAATGAACAATTAATATTTAATTATCTGATAATAATTCAATTTAGACTATAACTACTTTTAATTATGACTTTTAAAATGATTTAACTATGACAATTTTATTATTACATTGTGTTTTAATGTACATATACTTAATGACAATTTTCCATTCAATTAAATTATGTATACTTAATAATATAACATTGTATTTAAATTAGACTTGCTGGTGCTTTGGTGATAAACTGTAAATCTGCAAGTATTTTGACATAAATAAATAAAATATATCGATCAGTTTTTGACAGCACCTAGTTACAAAGACGTTACTATAGCAACCATTTATGAAAACGTATTTTCCGCTGTCCTACAAACATTTTTGACGTTTTATGAAAAGTTGCTTAGGCACTAACTTAATCAAGAACGTGCGACCGACAGCGGAAAATACGTTCCTTTAGTTAGATGGTTGCCATAGTAACGTCTTTGTATCTAGGTGCTGTCAAAAACCGATCGATATATTTACTCAATTTAGAAAGATTTTATTTTATTAATTTATGTTATTTTAACTTAATTAATATGTAATATAATTATAATCAAAGATATCAACGTATGTTCCGAAAAAAAAAAACCATTTGGTTGGTTTCGCGCAACACAAATTATGCTTAAGGGAACGTTTCACATTTGCTTTGGTAAATACTATGTAAATAAGCGCGATCGTGGCCCTGGCCGGGTCTGCATGCATTTTTTAAACATCTCTTTTACATTGTTGATTTTGTATGTCATTTTTTTTCTATTTATTTAAAGAGAGTTTTATCGCACAGTGATAATGCCACTCCCACTGTTACAAAAATATTTAACATCTTCTTTTCAAACATAATTGGGCTAGTTCAGAAAACATTTTGGACTGCCTAGATAAAGGAAAGGATAAAACACTATTACAGTTGCCCAATCAAGAAGGTTTATATCTAAACTATTAAAAAGACGCGACCTTTCAGAATGGTTCCTTGAACACTCCATTAAAACATGATAGACATCCTCCAAGTTTCCACATTCAGTGCAATTTGGGGAGACTACTTTCCTCATGAGGAAGGCAAAGTTATTTTATGGCATATGTCCTGCTCGAAGTCTTAGAGCTGTAACCATGTCGAATCTGTTCATCTTAGCTTGATCAATCCAGGTCCACTTGGAGATCTTTGGTTGTATAGTCTTATACCAAATTCCTTTGGTCTAAGATCTTTCATTAAAATATTCGGTCCACATACTATGACATTTGTTCCTGCCTATATACAGACAGTCTGTAAAGAAGGGAAGACAGTTATATATTTCTCCATCAATAGCGGCCTCTTCAGCCAGACGGTCAGCTGTTTCATTGCCTACTAAACCGATATGTGATGGTACCCATTGTAGTGCAACATGTGAATTTTTTATTATTAGTCTATTAATAGATCTTATTACTGTGTAAGCAATTGGACTAAGTAAATGTTGAAGGGCACTTTTTGAGTCTGACAGTATAACTATATTATTAATGGAGCAGAATTAAATATATGATAACGCCTTTGCTATGGCAATTAGTTCTTAGTTAGTTAGTTATTAACTTGAATATCAAAGTATGCAACGCCTATATCCTCACGATCTTTTGACGCATCTGTAAATATTTTATAAGCGGATTTATAGTTATGGTCTAAAAATTGCAATAATCTAGTCTACTGCGTACAATAGATATATATATAAGCGTTTTAAATGAGATGGTCATGGTGTGGTGTGGTGGTGATGTCATTTTTTAATATATGTCATAATATATATTATTATGACATTATATTAAAAAATGACTAATAAATAAAAATGTATATCAAAAAAGATGTTGGTTTCCTGTGGCATAGTGTATTTATAAAGCAATAAAAACTTGTATACTTATTATTTCAGGACTTATAAAATCTTTATACCTAGCACCAAAAAAAAATGAGATTTAGTTATTAAATTATTTTATTCAATTTTTTGTTTTAATAGATAGCACTATTAAATATTTATTTTCTTTGTAAATGCGTGTTTTTTTTTATACTACTAGATGACAAACAAGCTGACGGCCCACCTGATGGTAAGCGGTTACCGCCGCCTATAGACACCTGCAATAACAAGGAAAAATCACTTGATATTGCAGGTGCTTTGTCATCCTGGGGCCTAAGATGAAATGCCGTCCATGCCCAGTAATTACACTGGCTACCTTTCCCTTCAATCCGAAACACAGCGAACTGTTTCACGGCTGAAATAAGAAAGGCGGTGGTACCTACCCAGACGACCCTACATACGGGCCTACCACCTAGCCTGTTGTTTAATTAACATTAAACAATTTACGTTCTGCTTGTATTGATAAAATTAAACTTTGGGCTCCGCTTGACTCTACGATGTCAGTTACGTTCCTTAAACGCCGCCACGAAATGTTGGAACAACTTGCCAGCCCCCATTAAAAACTCAGCATCAATTTTCTGCTTTAAAAGATCGCTTTCTAAGCATCTACTAGACATCCAAAAGTTGTATCCGTAGATAGTCGTCCTGTGTTGTTTGATTGTTGTTTTGAAATTATAAACGAAAATTAATTTAGTATTTTAATTTACTGTGATTAATTTGTGATTATTGGTTATGATGTTATTTTATTTATATATACTCGTTACTAAATTTGTGTTGTACTGTTTGGGCACTTTTCACTATGCATTTAGTTTTTCAAATTTTTTTTTTCATAATTTTATTTAGAAACAACCTTGAGGTTTGACGGTATGCGCGCGTTGCGCTCTCAGTTGGCACCACGGAAGACCAGCGCTGTGGCCTTCCAGGTTGCAGCATACGCTGAGTGGTGACCATTTGGTTATAAGATTTTGTTTTAAAATTCATGCTGTTTGCTTACTACTTTTATTTATAACCAATAAATGTTTTTCATTTTCATTTTAAAGTCACAATGCCAGCAGACGGTGAAATGCGTTAGTTTCAAATTTATATGGTCCACTGGTGGTATTCGACCTTTATACGAAAGCAACTTTCATTTTACTGTCATGCGGGCCTGTCCCACACGCGTAAGTGGTAACCGCTATAGATGCTATAGACACCTGCAAAAACAAGGAATATATCTCTTGGTATTGCAGGTGCGTTGTCGTCCTAAGGCCAAAGATGAAATGCCGTCCATGCCCAGTAATTTCACTAGCTACCTTTCCCTTCAATCCGAAACACAGCGAACTGCTTCACATCACTTTACATCAGGTGTGGTAGCGGTCAAATGTTTACCTATCAATTATAAAAAAATGTTAATGTTTTTTAATTTCCTGCAGTCGATGACCAGCCGCTCACGACGTTCGCAACAAAAATCCCGAAGAAGGAATCCGTGGACCTCCTAGACTTATTAGACAATGCTAAAGCCGGTGAAAAGCGGAAATCCTCGAGCAAAAGCAAAACTTCCCCAGCGAAGAAGGCCAAAACAAAGAAGGAGACACCCAAACCGACGAGCAGCAAAACAATTAAACCGGAGAAGAAGAAGAAAGGTAGGCATCGAAGCATTTTTTGTTGGATCGGTTAATACCGTTGCTGTGAATGATGGTTTTTAAGACTTTGCAGTGTTTGGTATGTGTAGAGATCTTGGTTAGTCATTAATGGATATTCTTTTATGTATTATTCAATGACCCCCTCAAAATAAAAATAAAAAATGTTAAAAAGGGACTCGAACCATGTCGCTTTTCAATAACCATTCCCTAGGCTTAGGTTAGGTTCTTAATCCCATTTGTCTTTTTCTATCTTCTCTAGATAGACCGAGATAAAAATTATTAAGAGACTCGCTAAGCAAATGTTAGTGAGAATAAGTATTAGTTCTTAAAAGTCGTCGCAATAAAGAATATAGATTAAAATATGACAAACACATCATCATGCATCACCAGCCTATATATGTCCCACTGCTGGGCACAGACCTTCCTGCATGGGAGAAACACATGAGGAGCTTGGGCCATAACACCACCACGCTGGCCCAATGCGGGTTGGTGGGTTAAAGCGGTTGCAGTAACAACAGGGACCAACGGCTTAACGTGCCTACCGAAGCATGGAGGAGCTCGTGATTAGTAATTTTATTGTCCAATCCCGGTACCGACCATGGCGAAAGTTGCTTTGTTTTCGTAATCGAAACCAGATCGCTCAAACCACTACGCCACCAAGCCCCTCTATCTATAGTGTTTAGGAATCCTTCTAAAATTTTGGTTTCTTGCTTCACCTGCCTCTCCTGAGAGAATGACAAGAAGCCAAAGTTAAGACATCAGTCTGCACTATGTATGAGAATTTCGGACACACTAGCTGGTATATTGTCAGTGGGTGTAAAAGACCGCGTAAGAGCAGTAGTGCTTTTTGTTTATTTCACAGGAAGGAAGAAAAAAATTAATATCTTGGATATTTCTTTCACTGAACTTGTTTGGGATTTCTCTGGGTTTGTTTAATGAGAATCTAGTATTAGCGAATCAGCGGTAAAGAGCCCGCTGGCGCGATATTTCAATTTTGCGACTTGTAAATACGTACGCGGTATTTCAAACGGCTCTTATGCGGTCTTGCACGCCTACCGACGGTATAGCGTCATGGATAAAGGTGAAAAAAAAAACTCCAAAGGGCGGGTAGAGTAAGAAACAAGGATTTTAGAAGGAGACTTGAACACAGGAGCGGTGGCGTAACAGTTTGATTGCTCTGGTTTCGAAACAAAGCCACTTTCGCCATGGTCGGTCCCGGATAGGTCAGTCACTGTCTCGGAGGGCACGTTAAGGGGCTACCCACGAGGTAGCCCCTTAACGTGCCCACTAGCGACACCAATTGATTGTTATTAATTATGGTGAATTTAGAGCATAATAAACAAAAAGGCTTTAGAGAATTGCTAAAGAACGGTATTTGTAATAATACCGTTCTTTAGAACATGTAGAGGAATATCTTATACCGAGCACATCTCAAAAAATTACAAATACCATTCTTTAGTCATTCACTAAAGCGTTTTTGTTTATTATGTTCTATATTCACCACAATTAATATAAATCAAGTGGTGTCGCTAGTGTCGCCGAGGTATCGCCTTAAGATGTTGGTCCCGGTTCTGCAAACGCTTTAACACACCAACCCGCATTGGGCCAGCGTGGTGGTGTTATGGCCCAAGATCCTCGTGTGTGTCTCCCATGTAGAAAGGCTTGTGCCCAGCAGTGGGACGTATGAAGGCTAGTGATGATGGTGATAACTTGAACACAATACAAGAGAATCCGTTAATTTGTTTTTATTTCAAATGTGTAGTGCTTTAGTAAATATAAGAAATTGCAATACAAGAGAATCAAACTGAGTGAAGACAAATGAAGACTTGCTCCATTATTTCACGATAAGAAAATATCACATTAGACCAAAATAAACTGTTTTAAAATACTTCAATATTAATTTTCAAAGGTAGACAGAATTTATTGATTCAGGGGTACTTTACACAGTGTTTTAGCTTATATTCGCACATCCGGTGCAATAACGTTAGAATAATTATAGACTGTAGAAAATATTTTTGTCATTTGTACGCCAAAGATAATAAATAAATTTCATTTATTAAACGAATAACTGTTAAATCGATCTCCTGAAGAAAAGGATTCGAACTGGGGACCCCCGGCCAAGTAGCCTGTATAGTGTATAGTAAGGGGTACAGACCTCTCAACCTTTATAGTTGCCCATCATTTACATATACCAAAACTGAAACGTATAATTTATTTTATACAGATTTTATTTCGTGCAAAGCTTTATCATTCACAGCAGCTATCTTAACCGAGTTGAGATTGGTAGATTTTCTGAAGGGAAAAACACATTCACATATAACATTCACTATAAAGGCTGATTTACATGATACCGTTCATGATACCTCTTCTACGGACAGCACAACAACCGTAACAGTTTGACCTTGAGGCCGCCCTTACTGCGTTCGTAATAGAGGCGGCTTTCGTACTGCAACTGTTACACTTGATGTGCTGTCGTGTGTACTAAGAGCAACATTTGTTGAATGCATTGAAGAGCGCAGTATTTGACAATCAATTGGTTCAAGCAACTGTTTACACGCGGATATAGTAAAAAAATTGGACGCAATTATTGAATGACAGTCTTGACAAGAAATAATATAGGGTAGTAGGGTAGTTCTTTCTCGCAATATGTAATAGGAAAAAGATAGTAAGAATTTGTTTAGAGCTGTCAACTAAAAGAGATGTTCGATATTGGTACTCGAAAGCTCCCCACGATAAATTATATAAAAGCTTAGTTATATAAAAGTGAAAGCATAACTCAGAGGATCTTGAATATACCCTTTTTTATTTTGATACTCGACATTTTCGAGTCATTTTGAAAAGTGTATGCCAGACTTCTTAGCTTTGTATCCAAGTTTCTCTGACGAAATATGGTAAAAAATAAAATACAAGGGCAGAAACTAACTTGTCATGTTCTTCTAGCATTTACGTATAGTTACGTATATATACGTAGGCGGAACCAAATCAACCCCATGCCTAGGTATTAAAAAAATATTTGACAAGACAATAGATGACATTGACGTTTTGTACTTGGCCTGACATGTATCACTTTTTTTTTAATGGAATTTTACATCTCTATAACAGCTATTTGATCAGAGTGAAATGTATTTTTTTAGTTATATGCAGGCATTTAAAATTATGCTTTTTGTCTCATAATATTCTTAAAAACATACTCTTTCTTCTCATATAACTTTTGTCTTGGGGGGTAGCTGAATACGTGGCCCCATTAATTTTCAGAACATGTCCTGTAGAAACCATTAATAATTTTAGACGGTATGTACGGAGTTTCTTCCTTAACACTGTAATTTATCACGTTCAATAAGGTCAAATTATACGACAGCCATCCTTTTTGTATTGATATTGAGAGAAAGAAATGCACTGAACTTAAATTCACACTTAGCATGCGTTCTCCAGAGTTGGGGCCAGTGTCACTCTTTAGAAAATCCTTAGCCCGTCAAATCAGATTACAGACACAATTGATTTTTCAATTGTCATAGCCGTCCGGTGGGATTACGCCGCTTGGGGGATTAAGACACAATATTCTATGAACATATTTAATTCTGAACACACATAATCAAATCTGTTAGTACTATTTTGTATGAGAGTAACTGTATTCCTTTGAAAATTCCCTTCAGAAAATCTATGAATCTTGTTTGTAGTGTGTATTGCATGTAGGTAATTACTATTGATAAATTTACATGTGGCCATGTCTCTTATTTTCTAAAAATGTCAATAACACATGTGACATGTTAATAATAATATGTACTTCAAAACATTTGAAAACTGCAAACGTGTTGCAAGTGTTATGAACATGCAGAGCTGATGTTTTATTAGTTTAAGGTGGCCCAATGTCACGCTTTTAGAATCCAGTAACATGTGTTTTGTTGCTTTTGATTAAGAATCAGAATCCAGTAACATGTAGTTACATGTTAACATGTTAAAAGCGATGGACATTGGGATTTTGAACAGGTTTTTTCGGAGAAATGTGCGTTATTAAATATTTTTTCCTGCGGAAATTAGATAAATTCAGTTTTTTGAACTTCTTAGAGATTCATACAATTGACGTAATATATTTTTCTAAAGTAATTCAACTGTATTTTTTAGGTGGTAGGCTGCAATGTAGTGTAGGTGCCTTTCCTATTCGCGGAAAACAGTTCGCTGTGTTTCTTTAATTGAAGGGAAAGGTAGCCAGTGTAATTGCTGGGCATGGAAGGCATTTCATCTTAGGCCGCAGGATGACAACGCACCGGCAATACCAAGTGATTCGTTGCCTTGTTATTGCAGGTGTCTTTTAGCGACGATAGCCACTTACCACCAATTGGGCCGTCAGCTTTCTTGTCATATATGTACATAAGTAAATTCCACTTGAAATCGCTACTTAATAATGACATCTGTCATTTTTCTGAACGAATGGAAAATTAAAACTATATTTTATGATATGTCAGATATATTGAACTCCATTACAGTAATTTTATTAATTTTCTTGATAATATATTTTTCTACTTTTCTATTAGCCATTAATCTCAATTATCATCTTTTCAAAAGTTATATTGGAAGGCATAAGATATTTAATTATATGAATTTGAAATTTGATTACGTCTTCAAGCATCAGGGCTTTTGATCCTAACATCTGGAAGAATCTCTGGTAAGTATATTAAATTAAGAAAGCTCTGTTTCACTGCTCTATACTGGTTGTATGATGAAAATTATGTAAATCAACCCATATAACCTGATAGAGCAGTTAGATTTGTTTTATATGGCACGAGACATATTCACATGTGGGCTATCAAAGCCATTGCTTATTGAAGTTATTTGAATGAATAATCAGATTTAAGTTTCCAAAAGAATGAAATTTAACGACTTTAAAAGTTGTAAAAATCTGTTGGTTTCCGTTTCATTTTCATTCGTTCAAGTAACTTTGATAATGCGTAAAGCGTAATTGAAATGTAGTCGTGATATTTCATGGCATTTATTGTAATTGTAATAAAAGGTAAAGTACAATATTGAGTACTTAATAGTCATTATTGCATTTCATGTTCGCTTAGTTAGAAATAGACTATTGATTTTATTTGAATTGAATCACTTTATGTCTGAAACTTAAAGGGTCGTGCACCTTTAAAGCACTTAAACTATTTTAACTATACTCTTCATCACCATGTTTTTGAACATAGCAACTCGAATGGGTCGTTACCCTTATCGAATACGCGATCGATGTTAGTGAACTAGCGCGAACCGACTACATAGCGAATTTTTCTTTTTTAGTTGCACGCTTCGACCCCGTGCGGGCGAACGCTGAGATCATCGTTCGGTGCAGTACCGCGTATCCCTTCAGGGTAAATGACAAGTCCATGCTTTGTGTGTACTGCCATGAGCTTTACGACGACCCTGACGTCTTCAGAACACACATGGACGCCGAACACCAGTCGTTTAGCCTAAAAGTAGCGTTCTACAACCTCCCCAAACCGGAATTCATCAAAGCTGACCTCACGAACTTAAAATGTAGGTTATGCTCGCAGAAGTGTACCAATCTGGACGCTATCGCCAGTCACCTGGTCACCGAACACGAACAGAAAATCAATTTTAAACACAAACTCGGCGTGATGCCGTACTTTCTGCATAAAGACTCGTTTTATTGCGCCGTCTGCGAAAAGAACTTCCCGTCTCTGTTCCACCTGAACAGGCACACGATTACACACTTTCTAAGCTACGTTTGTCACGTATGTGGCGCAAGTTACATAGCAACCACTGGCCTGTTACGCCACGTGAGGTCCAAGCACCAAGAATACAAAGTCTCCTGCAAAAAGTGCGGGAAAGTATTCCCCTCTATGGAAGCGAAAGAGAAACACCGTAGAATGGAGAAATCTTGTCTGCCGTACTGCTGTCCAAGGTGTAGCGTCAGATTTGTGGACTGGAAGTCTCGGAAACGGCACATGGAAGTGGAACACGGTCAATCGCAGAAAACGTACCGATGCGCGGACTGCAATATCAGTTTCAATAATGAGAATACGTACTATGATCATTTTAAGTTGCAGCATTCTGAGGACTGCGTCGTGTGTAAATACTGCGGCACCCGGTTCTTGTCCAAGTATCGCTTGAAGCGGCATATGTCAAAACACGTGGTTTAGTCGGTTTGCGCTAGTTTAGTGATTACGCCCATCACATACGGCAGTTGTGATCTTTATTATATCTGGGGATCTTGGGACACAGTATTTTTACGTTATAGCTGTCGTAATTGAGTCTAATAGCAAGTATAATACATCGACCTATACATCTTTATACTTGTCGCTGCCATCTGGTTATTTCGCCACTTAATTGAGTGCCTAGCCCGATAGTTAACTGAACTAGACTCACTTAACGACTTGGCGTATTGAATGAATTGTCTAGTATTGAAAAGTTTTGGTTTGATTGGTAAGTTCAAGGTTGTTTTTTTATGACCACTTGTAACCGACATTGTTTCGGTTCTAAGTGGTCATGAAAAAAATAACCTTGAACCTATCAATCACTCAAAAGCACAAAAGCTCAAACACAAAAGCTCTTCGATTTAAACGACCCGCCTAGTCATCCAATTGAACAGCTAATTTAAACCGGCAGGCTTCAGAACGGAATCGGTTTCATATCATTACTATGGTTAGATTTACGTTAATCTGTCGTGACGTGTCGTCAGACACGATAGATCAATGTAAATCTAACCATGGTAATGATATGAAACCGATTCCGTTCCGACGCGTCACGTCAGAAGGCGTCAGATAAATGTAAATCTGGCTTTACAGACAACGATGTGTTAACACTAACCGATATACGAATATAATCTCTAGACACCTTATCTCCATATTAAAAAATAAAAATATCTAAATATTGATAGTTTTATTGACACCCCCCGATACTGACTGAAATAACCGACATGATTTTAACATTATATCTCAAAACTTTTTTGTAGTATAAAAACTGCGTTGCGAGACTTGCAACTTACATGTAGGGTTTTTGATGGTATCTCATCTCGTTTTGTAGGCATTCTTACTTTTTTCTGTTCGGGTACTACTTCTTTCTCAAAATCCACTCCCTGTCTCTACGGGCTTTTCTACGATGCTTTGAATTAAATTATTTATAAATTGACAATTTAATTTTAACCCTGAATACTCAGGTATAAAGACTCGTCCTACATAAGTTAAATAAACTCAGTGTTGGGTTATTAGTCTTACCTATATAGAATACTCATACTGGTATCTATAATCATATTTATACTTACATCGTAGTGCACTGTACATACCTTAACAAAAGTGTAACTCTGTAGTTGCATATATTTATATGTAACTTACTGATTGTATATTTCTGAAACGTGACTAAAGTTGCAATGTTTGTAGGTTTTTTTTAATGAATTGATAGGCTAATTGTTTGTAATTTGGAGTTTCTGGGTCTGCTACTAGTACCTAAGAATTATGTTTATCAGTCAGTGTGTCAGTGACAAAAGTAAGGAATTTTGACGAAACTAAAAGTTTAGATTGAATGTTATTGAGAATATATCTTAGGCATATTATGACCTGTATTTTACAGAAAATTCTTTTTGAAACTGTTTAGCAATGTGTAGTCAATTTTATTTATTTATCAATAAAACTATAATTATACAATGACATAACGCTTTCTTATTTCAAACTTACAAAGATAAAACAAAACAATTAATCCAAAACCTACCACTTGTGTATATATAGTCTGTGTGGTACAGTCGACAGCATATTAACCGTAACAGTTTGATGTTAAGACCGCCCTTACTACGTTCGTAATAGAGGCAGATTTCTTAGTGCGACTGTTTCACTTGATGTGCTGCCGTCTGTACGTACGTGCGAAATAACCATATTATTAATAGCCATGTTGTTATGTCCGTAAGCGTGTAACGCTTCCTCTTCTTTCTGAAAGGCTTTGAATTGCTTGTTACCTACAACTTTGACATACACGGGAGATCCAGAAAGGAAAAGAAGAGAAAAGCTCATCCACTCATATTCAATCTGGATAAAACATAATGGTGTGAACAACAGACTAAACTTTTCGAACGTAAAGCGCATGAAATGGAAAATTTAATATTTTTGACGTGCCACGATTTACCACATCCGAAGGACTACATGATGTTTTTTCATTTTCTAGACGATACTCCATACTACCTCGCGAGGAGAAACGCCGAGCTTATCATAAAGCACACGACGGCTTATCCGTTCCGGGTCAATACCAAGTCGTTCCGATGCGTTTACTGTGGCGATTTAATCGACGATCCGGACGAATTTCGCGAACATATGGCGGGGGAACACCAAAAGTTTAACCTCACCATGGTTTTCGTAAAACTACCCACAACCGAACCAGTCAAAGCTGATATAAGAGATCTGAAATGCCGTATTTGTAATTTACCAACTTCTAACCTGAAAATCGCAGCAGAACATCTTCTCACACATAGAATACCTGTTATTCTAGATACAGATCTAGGTATAATGCCATACATCCTAGAAAAAGACAGGTGGAAGTGTGCAGTTTGTGACAAGAATCTTCCGTCCCTCTTGCACTTGAATAAGCATACCATTACTCATTTTCAAAACCACGTGTGCGAGGTTTGCGGGAAAAGTTACAAAGCGTCGACGGGATTAGTCCAGCACATACGAGCGAAGCATGACGAGTCGAACAAGGCTTACTGTAGGCGTTGTAGAAAGGCGTTCCCTTCCATGGAGGCGAAGGCACTCCACACGAAGACAGAGAAGCGGTGTATGATGCACTGCTGCCTAGAATGTCCAGAAAGATTCCCGAGCTGGGAGACGAAGCAAAAGCATCTAGTGGAAGTGCACGGTATGAAGAAGAAGACTTATCGATGCACAAACTGTGACTGGATTTGCGAGGACCGAAGGGCGTTTTACGACCATTTCAAATTGCGGCATTCTCAGGATTGCCTCCTGTGCATTCACTGCGGCTTAAAGTTTGCAACGCTATCGAAATTAAATCGACATTTGGAAAAACATACTTCCAAACATGATATTAGAATATCTTAGTTTTTAATTATGGTTCTTTTAGCGCAATAAATAGTTTAGTATTAGAAAATAGTTATTATAAAGAGATACAGCAAGGAAAAGAATCTCAAAACAATAACTTATCAATTATTTAGAAAATCCTATAAACTGCACCTATCCACTTTCTAAAGACTATTTTTCATGCTCAGTACAACGGAGTTATAATTTTACTAAGTTAACAAACTGGCATCTATGTACAGTCGACAGCACATCAAGCGTAACAGTTCGACCTTGAGACACCTTACGCCGTTTAAAATAGAGACAGACTTGATGTGCTGTCTGTATTGGTTTGTAAAAAAACCTTGGGATGAAGTTAGCACATGTATATAATTTATGTTCTGTCAACTTCAAAAAACAAAAATCGGTTAAATGTGGACAAAAATTAATATTGTAAAAACAATGTTATATTTTTAAAACGCTCATCTTTAATCACACAATGTTTTATAGGATTGAAACCAGGAAATATCCTATTTAGTTTGCTTAATGTTTAAAACCAATAAATGATTTAATGGTATCTGTGAATTTTAATTGAAAAATATATATTTTTTCACCTCACCACCACGGAAAAGTTGCATTTGGCTCACATGTGAACAACATTCATTTAAACTTCGAAGACGGGATTTTGATATTACGCGGCGAAGATTTTTTCTTTTCTGGTATTTTACTGACCTAGATGCATGATGTAGCTTAGGCCAGCGAACCAAAAAAAACTAAAATATGTTCAAAATTAAATTATTTACTGAACATAGATATATGGCTACTACTTTTGTGATTTTTAAAAACATTAAATATTTTAGAGGTATATTTAAGTTTATTAATGCTTTATCTTCTACTTATATAAAGTACAATTTCCAAAGCTAGGAAAAGCTATGCTTAAATTATAATTTTTAGTAATCTACAGCTTGAGGAGCTCGGTGGCGTATTGGTGTGAGCGCTCTGGTTTCGATACAAAAAACAAAGCAACTTTCGCCATGGTCGATCCTGGGATGGGTCAATCAAAGTTTGTTATCTCGAGCTCTTTCGTGCTTCGGAAGGCACGTTAAGCCGTTGGTCCCGGTTGTTCCTGCTACCGCTTTAACCCACCAACCCGCATTGGGCCAGCGTGGTGGTGTTATGGCCCAAACTCCTCATGTGTTTCTCCCATGTAGGAAGGCCAGTGCCCAGCAGTGGGACGCATATAGGCTGGTGATGATGATGAATCTACAGCAGGTCTTGAAAGTATGAAATATTATATTTTTCTATACTATGGACAATTTGGAAACAAGCGGCTTTCAAAACATCTAATATAAATCCGACTCTTGGTCCCGCATTAACCCGAGTTCCATTCTTATTGGCTGCCTCTATAGCTACTACCAATCAATTGATACCTTTAAAACATAAACAAATTTGTTTATCACCATTAAATTAGTTGATATTTTGCAAAGAAAAACGTTTTCAGTTTGATTTAATTTATCGTGCTTATCACCATTCAGTCACTAAGACTTCCTTACTTTCTCTTTGTTCTAGAGGTCAATGCCTTGTTCGAAGCGAGAAACAACGCTATGGTAGTCATGAAATATACTACAGCCTATCCATTCCGTATTCCCATTAAGGATATGGTGTGTGCCTACTGTGCAGACTCCTTTCAAGATCCAGAACCTTTCAGACAACACATGATAGAAGAACATAAATCGTTCAATGTTGAAATATCTGTTGGTCATTCATCTCACAATGAATATGTGAAGGTTGACTGCACTTATTTAGCTTGCAGAATTTGTGAACAAACTTTTGAAACTATCGATTCAATTACTGACCATTTGATTGAGGATCATCATAAAAAAATGGATAAAACTGCTGGTGTAGGCTTGCAAACGTTCAAATTCGGTGCCGAGAAATGGATGTGTGCTCTATGTGACGCGAAGTATCCCTGCTTGAGAACGCTCAGTCGTCATACCGCAAAACATTACCATAGATTCACGTGCGAAACTTGCGGAAAGTCTTATGTGAACAAGGAAAATTTGCAGCGTCATTTAAAACTTAGCCACGCCAAAGGCAAAATTTGTGTTAAATGTAATAAGTCGTTTCCTGATTGTGAAACACGACGAAAACATATTCTAGAATCGTCCAAATGTTGGACTTACAGTTGCTACTTGTGCGGCCAAAGGTTTATTAGCGGTAAGGCTAGAATAGACCATTTAATTGAAGTACACCGCAAACAAAAACAGACCCACACGTGCCCGGACTGTAATCAAGTGTTCGACAATTGGGGATTGTATCGCACTCATTTCATTATCACCCACACGAACAAGTGTTTGACTTGTCCATTCTGCAACCTTAAATTTGTCAGCAAAAGGCCATTTGACGATCATATAGTATCACACACTAAGGAAAAAATTTTCGAATGCAACGTTTGCTCTAAAACTTTCGCTCGAAAAAAGAATCTTACGCAGCACATGTGGATACACAAAGATCTTAAGAGATTCGGATGTGGACTATGTAAAAAACACTTTAACCAGAGAGTTAGTTGGAAAATTCATATGAAATCGTATCACCCTGAGCTAGTTGACTTTTAATATTTTTTTTATGATTGTTATTGAAATAAAAGTGAAGGTTATTTTAGGTTTATCTAATTACAAAAAAATACCAAATCAAAAAAAAATGTTATTCTGAAAATCTAGATGTGGTTTCGTTATATTTTTTGTCATGCGTGGATATGCGGTCGACAAATATAAAATACAAAGTTCTTTATAAAAATACGGGTTCTTTCACGTGGATTATTCTTAATTTCACTGGAAATCAGTCGGCATAAAATAAAAAATAATTATTCTAAAAGCTCTAAGGTTTAATCAGAACAGAAGCGATTTGTCGTAGAGTCGTTGTGTGTGGCGCCCAGTGATACGAAGTCGTAGTACAAAAAATGTAATATCGTAAATGATTTTTTTTTTAAATTTTCTTAAATAAGAAAACGGTTTGTTGTCAATTTTAAATTTTAATTTTATTTATTCTTATATATTAATAACAAATATCTAATGTGCCTAGAAAGTTTGTGTTGTCAACTAGATAGGATGCAGAAAATCGACCGCAATGTCGTTTGATGTATGTAAACATACTAACGGGTCACACGAGACAGTTGAATGATCAAGAACATTTCTTTTTGTTCTAGAAAACGATTCTTACGTCAACGCGAGACAGAACGCCGAGATAATCGTGAAATATTCGACAGCGTACCCGTTCAGGCTACCGGAGGACACCATGGTCTGTGTATACTGCGCAGAGAGTTACGATACCTCCACCGCTTATAGAACGCACATGGATACAGAACATCAAACGTTCAAATTAAAGATGGCATTCGCTCATTGTACTGAAGGCTACATTAAAGCCGACTGTACGGTGCTCCAGTGTCGCCTCTGTTCGGAATCTATGGACAGATTGGAGGATATGGCGGAGCATTTGCACTCTGTCCATCACCAACCGTTAGACTTGAGCACAGACTTAGGGATACAGCCCTTTAAACTAGAAAAAGATAAATTCCTCTGTGCGATTTGCGACGCTAAATCAGTGTGTATTAGACAACTGAGTAGACATACACAATCGCATTTCCTCAAATTTACCTGTGAGGCTTGCGGCAAATCTTATGCTACCATAACAACGCTTAGACATCATATTAGATTTTCTCATATAGACAATAAAAGGATTTGTAGGAAATGTAAATCCACATTTAATTCTCTAGAAGGTAAACGGAAACATCTAAAGGAATCGCCCAAATGCTGGTCTCATCTGTGCAACGTGTGTGGGGAACGTTTTGTTACTTGGAATTTAAAACAAGCACATATGAACCAAATTCACGGCACGCAGAAAAGAACGTATGTTTGTCCGGAGTGCGGCGCCGTTTTTGTGGACAGGAAAAAGTACCGCACTCATTTTAAAATAACTCACACTGATGACAATTTTATGTGCTCTTGCTGCAACTTGAAATTTGAAACTAAACGTGACTTGGACGATCACAGGGTGGTTCACACGAAGGAACGTCTCTTCCCTTGCACTGTTTGCTCTAAATCCTTCCCTAGAAAAAAGAATCTAGCCCAACACATGTGGATACATAGTGAGCACAAGAGATTTGAATGTACGCTATGCAATAAGCAATTCAACCAGCGGGTCAGTTGGAAGACGCACATGAAATCCTATCATCCAGAAATATACATACCTCCATATCAGTCGACTAGCACATATGAAGGAAAGAACAATAATCTGATTTTACTATCCGTTATAAAAACAGATTAGGTAATTATCCTAGAACCACTGATGAATGATCAAGAACATTTCTTTTTGTTCTAGACAATGGTCCGATGTTCATCGCAAGACGGAATGCTGAGATAGTGATGGAATACGTAACGGCATATCCTTTCAGACTACCGGGGTGTTCTTTAGTGTGCGTTTACTGTTGTGAGAGTTTTAATGAATCGTCATTGTTCAGGCGACACATGGAAAATGAACACTCGGATTTTTCCACTCGATCTGCGTTCGCGCACATCCAAGAAGGATATATAAAAGTGGACTGCACTGATTTGCGTTGTCGTGTTTGCAATGTTTCTTATGAAAACTTAGAATATGCAGCATCACATCTGCTTAAAGACCATAACGTTAATGAATTAAAATTGCAGTTTGATTTAGGAATGCAGCCCTTCAAATTTGATGACGGATTGCAGTGCGCCTTATGCAAAAAGAAGTTTTCTGTGCTTCGTACTCTAAGCAGACACACCCAGAGTCATTACCATAAGTTTACTTGTGAATCGTGTGGGAAGTCTTACCCAACGACGTCTTCTCTACAAGCCCACATGAGACAGGCACATATTGGTGATCGTCGTCTTTGTAGGAAATGTAAGACGACGTTCAAGACTTTGGACGCGAGATGGAAACATTTGAGTGAATCACCACAATGTTGGCCTCATATATGCAGAGTTTGCGGAGAACGATTTATCACTTGGAATCAGAGGCTAAATCATCAAGCCAAAGTTCACGGTGAACAGAAGCGGTCCTATGTCTGTTCAGAATGCAAAGAAGTGTTTGCGAGTGCAGTGAAATATAGAACTCACTTTAAAACCGTTCATTCAGTAGTGTAAAACATCCAAATTGAATTTAATAATTAAATTTAATGAGAATAGTGATGTTTTCTTCACAGTCAAATTAAATCTAGACAAATTTCTCTTAGTATTCTGTCAGGTTTATCAAAAGAAGTTGAGACAGCTCAGTCCTATTGAAATATACGAAGAAATACAATTTGAAATAACATTAAAAAATGGGAACACAAAGAAATGACAAAACACTGATCCAAGATCATTTCTGTTTGTTCTAGAAATAAGTCCGATGTCCATCGCGAGGCGCAACGCCGAGAAATTAGTGTTACTCACGACAGCCTATCCGTTCAAGATACCAGAATGTTCCTTGGTCTGCGTGTACTGCCGCGAGGAATTCACGGACCCGTCAGCGTTTAGGCAACATATGAAGTGCTATCATACAGAAGTTAACCTCCGCGTCGCCTTTTCTCACGTCCCAGATGGATACATAAAGCTAGATTGCACTGAACTCAGCTGCAGGATATGCTCAAAAACAGTGTCCACTATAGAAATGATGGCAGATCACTTAATGAAAGTTCACAATAAACAAATGTCCATGGATCACGACTTGGGTATCCAACCTTTTGCTTTCCGAAAAGACTTTTGGTCGTGTTACATTTGCAACGTAAAATTTTCTACCCTCCGAAGTTTAAGCAGGCATACACAGTCCCATTATATGAAGTACACTTGTGAGTCATGTGGTAAATCGTACTTCAATATGTCCTCTTTACAGCATCACGTGAGATTTACCCATGTAAACGGTTTGCGTATTTGCATTAAATGTAAAAATACATTTAAAACTTTAGAAGCTAAGAAAAAGCACGTGGAAGAGACGCCATCGTGTTGGCCGTTCAGGTGTAAGACCTGCGGCGATAGATTCGTTACTTGCACTCTGAAAGATGCTCACAGAGCCAGTGTCCATGGTGAACGGTCAAGGTCTTACGAGTGCCCTGAGTGTAAGGAAGTTTTCCCCAATAGAATGAAGTACCGTTTCCATTTCATAATTGCTCATACGGACGACTACTTCGTGTGCGGTTGCGGTAGAAAATTTGACTCGAAAAATAATTTAGAGAAACACAAGGTCGTCCATACAAAAGAAAAACTCTTTTCTTGCACTGTTTGTTCAAAAGAGTTTTCTAGAAAGAAAAATTTAGTGCAGCACATGTGGATTCATAGCGAGGTGAAGAGATTCGAATGTGTGCCGTGTAAGAAAAAGTTTAATCAGAAAGTTACTTGGAAAATACATATGAAAGCTCGACATCCCGACGTCAATATTTCTTGATAACACCTATAGATAAATTTATAAATCAGCTAAGAATTTAAAAATTGGAGAAAATAAGTCAATAGTGAAGAATGTTTATATTTGGACATTTTCGTTTGCTGAAAATATTTTATCTTGGATTTATGTGTAAATGCGCATACTCAATATGCATTTTCACTTGAATAGGTACATTTGACTGTAAATCGTTTAATAAAACTTAATAGCTACCAGATAATCAATATGGGCATGTCTGAACCAGCATGTATCTGTCTGTATTTCTTGCGATCGTTCAGCGTTGATCAGTATATAAATCCGTTAATAAGAGTTGATATAAATTAGGCCTGTTATCTGTTTTATTTCATTAGCAATATCAGAATGGAAACCAGTGTTAATAAGTTCTTAGATGTTATTTTAATGGTTATCGTGTATTGTGTTCTGTTGTTTCTGGTTTTGTAGTTAGAAGTAATGAAAATGACCAACATTTTATAACTAATAATTAACTAATAACATCATCCTAATTGGTAGTAATTCGAAATGTAAAAAGTAACATAGATAACTGAAAACTTAATTATGTAATAGAGGTCTATAAATATTGATTTGTTAATACTTTAAGCACATGAAATTCTAAATAAATGATATCAAGTGACATCTATAACATCAATAACCGTCTAACATTAGATTTAATCGGTTCGTTTTCCTAAGATATTAAAATTCGTCTGACGACAATAAATAGAATTCTTTCTGTCATCAATTTGAAGTTAATCAAAATAAAATAAAAAATATTTATCATGACTCATGTCTGTTAGTAACATTGTTCTTAAATGCAATTACAACTATGGTAGTATTGTTGGTATATTGTTATAGCCTTAATAAGTTTTTACGGATTGATTTGCCGTGCGTACTAATAAGCTAGCGTATGTAGTATGTGCGGCTAATGACCTTCAATGACTGCGCAGATCAGGATTAGATTCAATGATACCTAAATTATACCACCACAGACATACATATTACAGTACCACAAACTTATCTTACCTGGTGAGTGCATCGCTCTTGTTGAATTTAGTAATGCCATTAAAGAAACTTACCGATTTTCGGGGTAAATTCGAGGTTATGTCGATTAGTTAGGAAATAATAACATTTCATAACTTAATCGACATTATAATTTATTACTGTTTAACGCTTTTATAACGTGATGATAAGAATAATATTAATTAACACATTACCTACCTGTTACACCGAAATTCAATTTTACACAATAGTTTTAGGAGGGTTTTCACGACTTGCTTTTAACGCAATTTCTTCTCGTAAAACTTAGTGAACTTTGGTATTGGTGGTATTCATTTCTTAATTGTGAATGAATTTTTCCTCTTAGGTATAATAAAAAATTCCAAAGTTCCAAAGATTTCTAACTTCTCATTAGTTCTGTTCCTATTTCGCCTGGGACTAAAATCTCCGTTCGTGCTGCATTACGCTGTTCTTTTTCATTGACTCCTTTTCCTACGAACCGCTCTTCTAATACGCTTGCAAAAAAGAACATTTTCTTTAATAGCTCAATATGGCAAACCAGCGAACAGTTTTTTATTTTATTTTACGAGACTACTCACATACCTTTGCAATCTCAAAATTAATAAAACTCATCGATCGCAAATAAATAAACTAAATAGGGAAAATGGGAGATTCATAACAACACCTAGGAACTCTCACCTGTATCAGCAGATATTTTCATACAACTTTTCAAATTGTATTAATGATGCTTGGAGGCCATTAATACCATTAAGGTATTAATGAAAAATGATGAAACTCTCAGAATAGTGTTTCCCGCATCATGATAGAGCTTTTGGCATCAATTATCTCACCAAAACCCCAAGACAAATGTAAAAACACCAGGCGCATACACAATAACAGACTTGACAGTGGAATGACATTTCAAAATGGCCGCTTGGTTCCAATTTTGACTACCGGTTCTGTTATTTTTGTGGCACTGTATATAAATTGTTTGTTTTATTTGCTCTCAAAAATTTAAACTTAATATTAATAGACCTTGTATTAAATATGGTTACGAGTCATCTAAATATTCTACAATTGTTTAACAGCAGTTTAGTTTGTTGTTTTTAAGTTCTATTTTTCCCTGTTAATTGTTTAGTATGGTTACTAATAAATCGTTAGATTTAATAAATAGCTATCAATGAAAAACCATTTTTTATTTTAATCATTCCAAATACCTTGATAGATAATGAATTAGTGCTTGTTGCAGAAACATAAGTAGATAGGAGATTTTTTTGACATTATACACAAACGCGCGTGTGTAATAATATAGCAATACAACGGGGTTATCTCATTGTTTGAAAGGGCACGACATTTTGTCAAAAGCGATCCGAAAAGTCTTCCTCAGTCTATCCGTACCAACTTTTCTTTTCTTTTTCTAGAACCGGTCAATCACAAAATGGAGAAACGGAATGCTGAAGGTGTCTTGAAATATTCCACCGCATATCCATTCAGACTACAGGGAAATAAAATACTTTGTGTCTATTGCTGCGAATCGTATGAAGACCCTGCCGAGTACAGAGCACACATGGATAGCACTCACCAAAGTTTTACAGTGTCCACTGCTATGGCCCATTGTTACCGTCATAATGATTATCTTAAAGTCGATCTCACTGATCTCAAATGCAGACTGTGTTTCGAACCCCAAGATAACATAAACGACATGGCTAAACATATTTATGAATGGCATGATTGCAAAAACTTTGACCTAGATTATGATGTAGGAATGCAACCATATAAATTGGAAAGGGGGAACTGGGAATGTTGCCTTTGTAATATGAAACTGCCTTCGCTTGTCAAACTCGGTCGACATACGACTGCCCACTTTCAAAAGTATACGTGCGATATATGCGGGCGCAATTATAACGCCAACGAAGCACTCAAGTACCATGTCAAACTGTCACATTCGGGAAAGCATACTTGTAGGAAATGTTGGCAGGAATTCTCCAGTCCACACGAAAGAAAGGAACATATTAGGACCTCTAAGCAATGTTGGTGTTACTGTTGTCTCATTTGTGGCGAACGGTTCATGTCTTGGGAGAACAAACAGAAACATCAAATTGAATTCCACGGATGCTCCAAAAGAACATACGAATGTCCCGGCTGTGACAAAGTTTTTGACTCCAGGAAACATTTTTATAAACACTACAAACTTTTTCACACAGATGATAACATTGTTTGTTCTTGTTGCGGTCTTAAATTTGCAAATAAAAGGGAATTGGATGACCATAGGATTGTACATACAGGGGAAAAGGAATATAAATGTACTGTTTGCCTAAAAGCATTCTCTAGAGATAGATCTTTGAAACAACATATGTGGATTCACAGTGAGCACAAAAGGTTCACGTGTAGGGTTTGTAACAAGCAGTTCGTTCAAAAAATTAGTTTAAAAACTCACTTAAAATCACATCACCCGGATATCAATATAGAATATTGAATTGCTTTTTGTATTTTCGTTTCATTAAACTGCATGTTCATTGTAACACCTTGTTTGATATTGAATATACCGTTAGTTTACCAAGTTAGACGTCACTCGCCTTAGGTATCACACTGACCAGATTCTTTTTTGTTTTTAGGGTCCAGGGTGGAAATTCACGTTGGACGTAGTGAAAGTGACACTGAAACAAAAAAGAAAATAGTCCTAGTGTACCAGACGCCCCAGCGGCGCAACGCCGAATTGATACTAAAATTTTCCACGGCCTATCCCTTTAAAACACGATTTAGTCAAATTCTTTGCGCATATTGCCACGAAGAATATGATACTCTAAATATTCTTCGGTATCATATGAAAAGCGAACATCTCAATTCTGATTTCAAAAATGTTTTTTATAGGACTAAAGATAATCTGGTCAAAGTAGATATTACTAATTTAAAATGCAAAATATGTTCTGCAGACATACACGATGTAGATGGTTTAATGGCACACCTATCTAACGAGCATAGCAAACCTGTTAAATTTAATGCCCGTTTCGGTGTATTACCATATAAGCAGAATGAAGATAGTAACTACGTTTGTGTATACTGTCAAAGAATTTTTGCAGATTTCATTAATTTTAAACGTCATATCAGTAGTCATTTCTTGAACTTTACTTGCGATAAATGTGGAACGACTTTTGTTTCAAATCATGCTCTGCGTGACCACCATCGTCAGGTTAAATGCTTTCGTACAGCTTATAAACCTCGTAATGGACCTGGTATGAAATCCAGAAGTAACGCTGAGATAATACTCCAATGTTCGACGGCATGTCCGTTCAGGACATGGAAGAACAATTTCAATTGTGTCTTCTGCCGCGTTCAGTGCAGCGACCCCAATGGACTTCGAAGTCACATGGCTACTTACCACGCTAACTACGACGTGCAAGCTGCCTTCTATAAAAAGTTAGGCAGCGAATTTCTAAAAATTGATATTACTAATTTACAATGTAAACTCTGCTTTATGCCTATTAACGATTTTGAATCTCTGACCTATCATTTGAAAAATGATCACCAGCAACGGATCAACACTGATGCTCAGTTAGGAGTTCTGCCATTCAGATTGAACGATGGTTCTATTTGGAAATGTACGATGTGTCCAAACGAATTCAAAGACTTTCTCTCCCTGAAAAAACACACTAGTGAACATTTCCAAAACTACGTCTGCGATACATGCGGCGAAGGTTTCATAACGGAATCTGCTATGATCGCTCACACGAAAATACCTCACGAAAACAAATACAGCTGTAGTCGATGCATAGCAACTTTTTCTTCCTTGGATGAGCGAAATATTCATGTCAAAACTCAGCACACCTCAATGCCTTATATGTGTAATTATTGTGCGGAAAAGCCTCGTTTTGCAAATTGGGAGTTACGGAAGAAACATCTAATGGAAGTTCATGATTACAAAACCGGAGCAGATAAATACGAATGCTCAACTTGCCAGAAATCCTTCAAGACACGATCTGGAAAATACAATCACATGGCGCGAACACACAGAATAAAAAAAGATTCGGAACTCAATTATCCTTGTCCTAGTTGCCCCAAGGCATTCACCACAAAACTTTTCTTGGATAAACATATTGCTAAGAAACACTTTGACACATGAAGCGTGTAAGGTATAATAATATTCATTATGAAAGAAAAGAGATAGATACCTCGTGTTTGTAAAGATTATGTGATGAATAAATATTCCCTTAGTAAAGTGTTTGTAGTATTGAGCATTGTGAATTATGTGCTTGTCGCCTTTAAGAGGAGCATGGTCTGAAATATAATAATCATAAAGTTCTTTTCTTTTTTAGGGCCCAGAAAGGATATAGGCGGACTTATTGAGAGACAAACTAAACCGAAAACAAGATTATTTGAAAGATCAGTAAACCTGAATCCACTTCGAAAAAACGCTGTTCTTATATTAAGACATTCTACTGCGTTTCCATTCAAAACTAGATTTAATAGAATAGTTTGTTCTTATTGCCATGATGAATTCAAACCGATGGCAGCTCTAAGGAATCATATAAACACGCAACATGTCAATGCGGATTATAATAGTGCTTTCTACAAAGTAGTTGATGACTTGAAAATTGATATAACCGAGTTGAAATGTAAAATATGCTCGCTTGAAGTTCCTAATGTAGATACACTGATGACTCATCTGTCTAGAGATCACAACGTAACAGTTAATTTTGAGGTCCCTTTTGGAGTGCTGCCATACCGCCAAGGCTCAACAGGAGAGTGGGAGTGTTTAGACTGCGATAAAACCTTCATAGAATTTTCACAAATAAACGGCCATTTAAGGACCCATGTAAAGATTTTCACTTGCGAGAAATGTAGCGCGACGTTTCTATCAGAACACGGATTGCGACAACACGAACGCAAGTTCAAATGTTACAAAACTTCCTACAAGCCTCGTTTTGGGAAAGCTATGAAATATCGCAGTAACACTGAAATCATTCTCCAGTGTTCCACCGCTTGCCCCTTCAGAACTTGGGGCCAGAATTTTAACTGTGTATTTTGTCGCGTTCAGTCGAATGACCCCAACGGGCTCAGGACTCACATGGCAGCCCATCACGCCAACTTTGATATACAAATGGTGTTCAATAGGAAACTCAGGAAAGAGTTTTTGAAAGTCGACATCACGGATCTTCAATGCAAACTCTGTTTCATATCTATTGACAGTCTTGATGATCTTATTACTCATTTGAAGAACGACCACAAACAGCCTATAAACGCGGACGTCCAGCCAGGCGTCTTGCCGTTTAAGTTGAATGATGGATCGTGCTGGAAGTGTGCTATTTGCAAGATACAATTCACTGATTTCTTATCCCTGAAGAAGCACACCGCAGAACATTACCAGAATTACGTTTGCGATACATGTGGCGAAGGATTTATAACTGAAACGGCGTTAATTGCGCATACGAAAATCCCCCATGGCAACAAGTATAATTGCAGCCGTTGTATTGCCACGTTCTCCTCGCTGGACGAGAGGAATATCCACATAAAAACTCAGCATACAACGTTACCATATATGTGTGTTTACTGCAAAGATAAACCGAGATTCGCGACATGGGAACTACGGAAACGCCACCTCATGGAGTTCCATAATTACAAGCCTGGCGCAGAAATGTATGAATGCACTACTTGCCATATGACGTTTAAGACGAGATCTCAAAAATATCATCATAATGTCAAAGCTCATAGAACAAAGAAAGACAATGAGTTCACATTCGCTTGCAATAGTTGTTCCAGATCTTTTGCTTCGAAACTCTCGTTGGATAGGCATATTGCTAGAAAACATTTTAATGTTTGATACATGCGGACGACAGCTAATCAAGTGTAACAGTTGCACTACGAAAGCCGCCTCTATTACGAGCGTAGTAAGGAAGATCTCAAGGTCAAACTGGTACACTTTTTATGCTATCGACTGTACATAATAGCCCTTAGAATTGAGGTAGCTTATTCTTGCCGTGCCAGATCACGTGGAAGAAGGCAAGACTATTTATAAATATCGCTGAAGAGATCTCATTTAAGTAAATTTATATATTCCCTCGTTCCTATAAAAACGAACAAGTATGAGCCCCACAAAGAAAAGTTGGTACTTTTCTTTGTGGGGCTCATACTTGTTCGTTAATGATCTTGCAAGAGGTCAGCGGTAAATAATAAAAACTACTATATTCTTTTTGCGAATCTATCCACCTTTATTTTCGTTGAAAGGCGGTTGACTTCCAATAAGTTTATAATTACCTGGTACTTTTTAGGAATTATAAAGTATAATAATACCTGTAGGGTGTGAAACGGTTCGCTGACAAACTGTTCATCGATGAAAGTTTCGCTGAGAAATTCAAAGTCTACTCAACAAATATGAGGCATAATATCCGACTCTGCTTATCATAAAAAACATGAACCTACACTAGTAATGCCATCATTTCCTTTGAATTATTTGAAGAGGTATTTGTAGAATATACAGACGACAGCACATCTTGTGTAACAGTTACACTACGAAAGCCTCCTTTGTTACGAACAGAGTAAGGGCGGTCTCTAGGTCAATCTGTTACGGTTGATGTGCTGTCGACTGTACTGTAGATTTTTCGGCGAAACTCGTTTTACATCGATATCTGTGTGATTTTGTAGTTTTAATCTACCCGTATTTGTTTTCTCTACTTTCCTGACCAGTAAATTTCCTTGTTTTGAACATGAAAAAAGGAAAGCGTGATTCACTAGCAAGTGAATCTTACTTTTTAATTTTTAATTTGTCATGTTCGTCAGACCCCGAGTGTTGTTGTATGACAATTTAAAGTGTGGAAACCGTTGCCTGTGTTACATACTAAACAGGATTACAACGCAGAGGGACCCTTACTCCGTTTGTAATTGCGGCTTTCCTAGTTCAGATGATACGCTTAGTGTGCTGTCGTCTGTACATTACCTAGAGCTAAACTATGTTTGTTTGGTATAAAATTCTACCATATTGGCCCTAATTCTAGAGAACACATGCTAAGTCTAAATTTAAGTTCAGTGCATTTCTTTCTCTCAAAATGAATACGAAAAGGATAGCTGTCATATAATTTGACATTTAGAAGCCTGCGTTCAATTTTCGACCTTATTGAACGTGATAAAATGCAGTGTTTAGGAGGCACCTCCGTACATGCAGTCTAAAATTGTCTTTGGTTTCCTTGGAATCTATCTAATTTAAATTGACAGCTAAACGAATTCTTGCTATCTTTTTCCTATTTCATATTGCGAGAAAGATATATACTGTACTTAAATTTAGAATTAGAGTGTGTCTTCAGAATCAGGCCCAGTGAGTCAACAATACTATTTAACCCTATTAGACACGACGTATCCGCGTGAAAAAGAAATGATGATACCGAATAGTGGGCAGACACCATATGCGCCAGTAGAAACAAGGTTTTAAAGCCCTGTTTTTATAACGTATTGGGTTGTTCTATACAGGCTGTAGGGCTCGTTGAAGACGGCAGATGGCAGTGATGGCGATCCCTAAACACGGCTTGTTAAAAAAATACGAAATAAGAAATAATCTGCTGTCCCGTGCCTACAAACAGGTCGTGCAGGTAGCACAATTACTATAGAACATATGATTTCTTCGCCGATTTCTTTTTTTATAACTATTTCGTTTAAGATCACTAGCACTGCCCTCTTCGTTTTCGTCTTACTTCCTGTATGGATTATTCCACACAAACAATGTTACATATATTATTTCAGCAAGTATCTTTATGAACATGAAATCCCGAAAATCACTTATCATATAGTTTGACAAGGCGTTTGGTACATGGTAGGACAAGCGGGAACCACCAACATGTTAACATAGTCATATAAATACTAAGAAATTATCCAAAATTATAAATTACGTAATGAATTTTGAAATTTACAAAAAGTTCAGTCAGTAAAACAAAATGTATGGCATTTTGTTTTACTGACTGAACTTTTTGTAACATGAAATTTTCCCGCTTGTCATGGTATGTAGGTACCCAAACATCCCCTGTATATGTTAAGTGTTTTTTTTTAAACAAAACGTTTACTTGAATCTGATGATAACCTATTCTTTAAATAATAAATGTATGATGGCATGGATGACTTGCCGAAGGTAAATGATATTTCTATTCTTTAGTGAGGATTATGATCTGATAAATTATATATGTATATTATAGGAAATAGTCATACGTAGCGTAATTTATGTAATCTAATTATTGTATATTTAAATCATTGTAATAAAGAATACAAAGCAATAACAGCGTAGCGTTTTAGTAGCCTTTTAATGATTCCCTTTTCTAAAACGAGTGACTTTATTCTAAAGGCTTATAGAGCTTTCTGTTTCTGCTACTCGAATGCAATAAGAAAAGACCGATATTGTGCATTTTTTTTATACAACTAGATGACAAACAAGCTAACGGCCCACCTGATGGTAAGCGGGTACCGCCGCCTATAGACACCTGCAATAACAAGGAAAAATCACTTGATATTGCAGGTGCGTTGTCATCCTGGGGCCTAAGATAAAATGCCGTCTATGCCCAGTAATTACACTGGCTACCTTTCCCTTCAATCCGAAACACAGAGAACTGTTACAGGGCTGAAATAAGAAAGGCGGTGGTATCTACCCGGACGACCCTACATACGGGCCTACCACCTAGTAAAATTCACGAATAAAGCCTTAATGGAAGAGTAAAGTGAAAATTTATTTATTTAACTTTAATACATTTTTGCACACTTATTTATATATTTCCCATTAACAATAACTAACTAGTAACTACGTCCTGCCCCCTTATTCGCTAACTCAAATGACAAGTTCCGGTAGATAAATCTTCGGTGTACATGCAACAGCGAATCAAGCGTAACAGTTTGGCCTTGAAATCGCCCTTGCTCCACTCGTAATAGAGGCGGATTTCGTAGTGCAAATGTTACACTGGATGTGCTATTGTATGTACATTGTTACATTTCACAATGAAACGTTTCGTTTCATTGTAGCGTAAAACACCAATATACAGAGTGGTGCCGTCAATACGACAATAAATTAAAACATGGGCTATATTAGTCCATAGAAATAGTTTGCCACTTTCAAAAATAGCGAATTCATTTGATAATTTCACGACATTTCTATGAAATAATGCAGCCAACAAGAAATGTAATGAAATTATCAAATGAATAAGATGTTTTTGAAAGTGGCAAACCATTTCTATGAAATAATATAGCCCATGTTTTAATTTATTGTCGTATTGATTTATACCATCCGGTATTTAAAAGGAAGGCTAGCACTTGTCATTTATAGCGAATAAGGGTGCTGGTAGGCTTCTTTTATTGTATTTTCTTACTTCAGAAATATTTAACAATATGAGTAGTATTTTAGCAGAAAAATAAAAAATAAATTACCAGGTTGAAATAGAAACCTTTAAATATCTTCCTTTATTTGTAAAAACATGCGGATGATGGATTGACGTGATCTAAAATGTCTAAAACAGCACGAAGGAATCTGACTCGCAATTTTCTATTTTTAGGACCGCGCGGACAAAATTCCAATGATACTGTGATAAAGCTAGAGGAAGATGTGAGCTTACAAAATGAGCTAGATAATAATTTCCCAGAGAAACGGCGGTACCAGAGAAGTGCAAGGGCAGAAGCTCGTATTATTACTAAGAAGAATGCTAGTGTTGTGCTAGAATGCTGGTCCGTCTGTCCTTTCAGATGGAAAAGGAATAGATTTAAATGCGCCTACTGTGAGACTAATTTCACAGAATGTCAACCGCTCAGGGAACATGTGAGGTTATGTGCCTCAAAGCACAGCGTGAAGGATATCTACAGCAAGTTTAAAGAAATGCCTCTAATCAATGTTGATATAACTGAAGCCAGATGCACCATTTGCTCTTCAAAACTCAATGATGTCACCCAAATGCGCGAACACATTATTCAGCATGGTTATTCGTTTAACTCCAACCATCCAGATGGAGTTTTGCCCTTCTATCTCGATAAAGAGTCGTGGAAATGTGTTATATGCTCAGAAAAGTTCAATAATTTCCTCAAATTATATGAGCACATGAATGTTCACTATCAGCACTACATCTGCGCGACTTGCGGTAAAGGATACATGACTGCGCCTAGGCTACGAAAACATTCAGAAGTTCATATATCAGGGTCTTTTCCTTGCAACGAGTGTGGTAGAGTGTTCACTATGCGAGCTGCTAGAGATTACCACAAAGCTCATGCTCATGCAAAGAGTCCGAGATACGGTTGCCCTCATTGTAATCTTCGGTTTGAAGGATACTATGATAGAATGACACATTTAAATGAAGCACACAGGGAAAGAGAAGTTTCGTACAGCTGTGCACATTGTGAGCTCTCTTTCAAGACAAGCGGGAAACGTGCCATGCACGTTCGTTCCGTGCATTTTCCACCCCAAAGAGAATTCGGTTGTCCATACTGCGAGTGGCAGTTTAAAACTGGTTACGAATTAAAGAGACATATGATAAGGCATACTGGTGAAAGAAACTTCCATTGCAACGTATGTGGCAAGTCTTTCCCGAGAAACAGGGCTCTAACGTCTCATCTGAAAACACACGAAGAATTTACTTGTAAATGGTGCGCTACAGTATTCAAACAGCGATCTCAATTGATATCGCACGTGCGCACCAGTCATCCCCATTTAGCTGGTGTACACCAGACTGATCCTGTTAAAGTTCAAATATAATATTGTATAGTTCCATTGTTATATCTATCAGTATTATTTTTAAATAAATATTTTTACTGAGCTTTATTTTTTTACTATATACTATTTCGACTCAAGAACATCGAAATCATACAAATTCGACCGAAAGATAAGTTCACGTTCAAATTTAGTTTTGATGATATTCCCACAAATATTGATACCTAATTATCATAAACTTGCAGTCAAATCTATTAGGCCCTATCACGGCCAAATCAAGCATTACTATAAACAATAATTAAGCTCTGCTTAGTTGTTTTAATTTTACACTACAGTGGTGAAGCTCAAAATTCCGTAAAAGATAATTTAGTATTTTTGTTTTTAGGTTCCGCTCCTGCGGTCACAGAACCTAGCGTAGGCATCGCTAAACGCGCGTATAAACCTAGGAAGTTAAAAGAAGTTGTTGGCGCCCGACAGATGAGCAGGCGTCGACGTGCCAACAACGAGGTGACGCCCACATCTGAGAAGCGAATGGCAACTCTCATAATGAGGCAGAATGCGATCACCATTCTAGAATTTTCCACGGCTTGGGCCTTTAGATGGTTTCATGGCGCTTTTTACTGCTCATATTGTCAGGGAAGACATACAGACGTCGACCTTTTACGAGATCACGTCGCTAAATATCATTCAAATGAGAAACCAACTAAAAGTTTATTCTCAAAGATCATAGAAAATAACATGCTAAAAATAGACGTCGCCAATCTGTCCTGTAGGTTGTGTCAAACCAATTTAGAAAATATAGACGATTTAAAGAAACATCTATGGGAATTTCACGCAAAATCTTTAAACTCCGACTATAGTGATGGTGTGTTACCTTTCATACTGGGTGTTAATGAATTTAGTTGTCAGAAATGTTTTGTCGTGTTTGATACCTTCCCAAAAGCGGATCAACATATGAACACGCACTATCCCAATCACGTATGCGATGAATGTGGTAAAACATTTGTGTCAAACACTCGGTTTAGGCATCACATGAAAAGCCATGAAGTAGGGCAGTTTCCGTGTGGAGAATGCAACGCTTTCTTTAAGACGAGAGCGCAACGAATGACGCATAGATTGAGGATACATAAAAATGGTATTAGGTACGCGTGTCCTAAATGTTCACAGGCGTTTACTACTTATTACATAAGAGCGAGGCATTTAATCGAGGAGCATGGTCAGCAAAAAATAGACTATGTCTGTCCAGCTTGCGATAGGGTTTTTGAGAATGGTTCCAAACGCGCAGCTCACTACCGTTTCACACATGCAAATGTAGAAAAGAAATATAATTGTACGGAATGCTCATTAGCTTTTGTAACTAAATGGAAACTACAAAGGCATACAATGACGCACACGAAGAAAGAACAGGCGCAGCACTAACAAAATATTTCATCTTAAAGGAGATTGAAATGAATTATTTCTTTTATAGGAATCGAAGAGGATCCGAGAAACAACGGACCGGAATCTTCGGTTAAAGTTATATGGAAAAAGAAACGTGGCATCTCAGGTGATAAAGCTAATGCTGCTTTGATCCTGCAACACTCGAATGCAGTAGCATTTCGAAGTCGCCGTGGAAAATTCATGTGTGCATATTGCCAAACTTATTGCACTAATATCAAAGAGTTAAGAGAGCATTCAAATATACACAATAAGTTAGATGTTTTCGAAAAGCCAGAAGTAAGATGTTCTTTCCCATTGAGAATCGATATAACTGATCTATCTTGCACGATATGTGAAATACACACGAAGGATCTAGAAGATTTCAAACATCATATAAATAAAGTTCATTCTAAAACAATTGATTCTGAGTACAATGATGGTGTGATTCCTTTCATACTCACAGAAAAAAACTATAAATGTGTTATCTGTACATGTACATTTGAACGTTTTTTATCGCTATTTGTTCACATGAATGAACATTATCAAAGCTTCGTTTGTCAAACTTGTGGTAAAGGATTTTCCTCGCGGCACAAGCTTCGTGCGCATCAAACTTGCCATGAAACAGGGGAATTTATATGCTCAAAATGTGACTCAGTATTTACGAACAAAGCTTCAAAAAATCGACATATGACGACTGGACACGGACGTAAACAACGCTACCGTTGCCCAATCTGTGATGAATATTTTAGCAGCTATCATTCGAGACTGAGACATTTAGACCGAACACATGGACAGAAAGTGGAGTATAAATGCAGCCTTTGCCCTTTAGTTTTCGCTAGCGGTACTTTAAGATATTCCCACATGCGTTATGTGCACATGAAAAAGAGGAGGAAACAGTTTATGATAACGATTTAATTTTGAATTATTTAGACTTATGTTTTACGTCTTAATAAAGATATGAAATACTTCTTTTGTTGTCTTTTTTTACATTAGACCTCTTAAATATAGACCAATAAAAATCTATGCCACTATGAAATCTGAACGTTTATATTCACAAAGATTAGCAGTGTAGCGTTTCAAAGTCATTTTTCTTTTTTTTAGGGACCGACCTCATACTAAAATGGAAACCGAGGCGCAAGTATCATGATCACAGAAGCAATGCAGCTATTATTATTGAGTGTTCCAACGCTTGTCCCTTTAGGTGGACTCGAGGCACGTTCACTTGCGCTTTCTGCTCGCTCTCTTTTGGAGATCTCTCTGCCCTCCGAGAGCACTCTAACGAACACCCGAACAGAATTGAAGCATTGCGTTTCGCTCGCACGTATGATAACGTTAAAATAGACGTCACCAATCTCAGATGCGAGCTTTGTTTAGAAAACATGAAAGATATACGCACCTTTAGTGACCATTTGATTGATATACACAGCAAATCCATTGATACCAATATAGATTTAGGTGTTACACCATTCCTAACAGAAGGCAAAGGTTTTATTTGCACACATTGCAACGAGAGATTTGAACTATTTTCCAAACTGAATACTCATATAAATCAACACTACCCTAATAATATTTGTTTTGAATGTGGCAAATCGTTTTCCGCTGCGCATAGGCTAAAAGCTCACTTGGTAATACATGAATCTACTAGCAATGGTGAACACAAGTGTAATAAATGTCAACAAGTGTTTGCATCTCGTGTGTTGAAGAATAGTCATGTAGCGTTAGTTCATGGTCCCGAGTATCGGTACAGGTGTCCTTACTGCAAAGATTCTTTCAAAAGATACTCGGACAGAGCAAAGCATCTAAAAGAAGCACATGGTAGGAAAGTAGAATATCCGTGCCATTTGTGTCCTGCTGTTTTTGCCATGTGCAATCAAAGGACAAGACATATTCAACAAGTTCATATAAAACTAAAACAATTTGTCTGTTTGATGTGCCCTTATCAATTTGTAACGGCAGCTCAACTGAAGAACCATATGGTGAAACATGTAGGAGAAAGGACTTTCCAATGCGAAGTCTGCAAGAAAGCTTATACGAGATTAAAAACTCTGAAAGAGCATATGCGCATTCATAACAACGATAAGAGATTCGTTTGCGAGTTTTGCAATCATGCATTTGTTCAGAAAAGTAGTTTAAAAAGTCATCTCAGAGCTCATCACGCTAATGCTGAAGCTTTGAAAAAACCGAAGTTACCGAATATATATTGAAAATTGTAAAGTGAACCAAATAAACCTTTTGAATTTAACCATTTTCGTGCAATATTTCTTATGTTTGACCCCTTCATCTCATACATATAATCGCGTTAATTAAGCCTATCTAGATGTAAGCTAAGAAACACTGGCAAATGGAGATCCTATATCGGATGTTTTTCTATTTTTAGGAAGAAAATCTCCACAGATTGTAAACGAAGCCAGAAAATGCGCTGTTCCGCCTGGCAGAGTGATAAAAGAAGGTGTGTTTACTCCAGCGCGCAATATGGGTGACGAGAAACGCAGCCTTTTCAGACAAAATATCACCATTTTAATTGACTCTTGTACCGCTTATCCTTTCAAGTATAGAAAAGGGACATATTTGTGCTTTTACTGCAAAAGCACGTTTTTGGAACCTGAAAAGCTTCGGGATCACAACAGAATGCAACATTCAGATGTCCAAATCACTGTTAAACCGAGGAAATATGAACCTATCAAAATGGATTTTACGAAAATAGCCTGCAAGTTATGCGGAGTGGATATACTTGATTATTGTTCCTTAAAGTCTCATCTAAAAACGGAACATAACAAAATCATAGATTGCACTTACGGCGAATGTGTCTTGCCATACAAGTTAAGCAAAGACGAATATTGCTGTCAGATATGCGGTAAACGCTATGAAATGTTCCTCAGTCTTCACAAACATATGAACGAGCATTTTGGCCATTATATTTGTGAGAATTGTGGAAAAAATTTTGTAACTCTGCAGCGGATGGTGAGTCACGCGAGAACCCATGAACGCGGAAGCTTCCCTTGTAGGAGTTGTAAAGAAACATTCCCATCTTACGCATCAATGTATGCTCACGTCGCTAAAGTTCACCGCTCGAACAACAGATACAAGTGCCCAGTTTGTGATGAAAAGTTTTCCTCGTACAAGCATAGAGTGAAACATCTGAATGTTGTTCACGGAGAAAAAACAGCCGTATTCCCCTGCGCCCTTTGCCCAAAAGTCTTTGATCTGTGCAGCAGACGAACCTCGCATATAAAGTTTCAGCATCTTCAAGAACGGAATCATGTTTGTCACGAATGCGGTATGAAATTCTTCTCGAACTACGAGCTTCAAGAACATTCTATTAAGCATAATGGAGAGAGAATCTACCAATGTGATGTTTGCAAAAAGTCTTACGCCAGGTTGAAAACACTGAGAGAACACATGCGCATTCATAATGACGATAGGAGATTTGTTTGTTTTGTATGCGGGCAATCGTTTATCCAAAACTGTAGCTTAAAACAGCACATGAGAGTCCATCATCCGACGCACGTGAAACACGATATGAGAGTTTGAAATAATACAGTATATTATTGACTTGTATTTACCCAGATTACAATATAGGTAATCAATCATATATCGCCGAAATAGATAAACGTAATATCTACATAACATGAAGTTTGTTTTTCTGTCTAACAGTTGTGGTTGTAATATTTATTATGCAGCTTGTTTGCCACCACAAGCATACGGCCCGCCTAAGAGAACCGGTTACCGTAGCCGTCGTATATGTCAAAGAGTACATTTTTATACGGGTATAGAGGCATCACTCCATACTACAAAATATATCGCGCTTAGCTATATCTGGTGATTTGAACCGGCAGACAACCAAAAAATTATATTCTTAATAAAACCTTTTTTTTTCTTAAAAACTAAATTTAAATAATCAAAAGTTACATAAAAAATGTTTATTTATGTATTTATATTATAAAATAAAATTTCAAAGAAATAAAAAAAATCCACATTAGGATTCGAACATGGTTTTCTTGGTTTAGAATGCAGAATGTCTTGCAAATCTACGCTACTATTTCTACTTCAGTAATGTACTTAACTAAAATATTTATAATGGTAATTTATTGAAAAATACTGTATAAAAATTATATCGTTAAAATAATGAACACCAAAATCTTATGCTTTTTCAAAAATATACAGAAGTACAACCTTACTTACTAAGGTACAACCCTTCCCTTCATATTGCAAAAATATTTTTATAAAACCAACTGGACATATTGGGGTGTCTGTATAAGATTTCAACTCTAAGTTACACTTCTGCATAGGTATATCACTAAACAGGTGTCTGCACAACTCTAAACTTAAAGCACTGACTGCTGAGCCTGTTTTAATTTCCATTTTAACATACCTACCGGACTCATTTAATTTTGCCACATAAGTGGCTGTCTTAGGTAAATTCATAACAAATAATTTTTTAATATCTTCGACACAATCCCCCCCTAATCACATTTTTTTTCCAATATACAATTTTGTCGAATATTTTTAGGTTTAACTTTATTGCATACATACTGCAAATGAATAATTTTACCACAAGACTCTTGTTTAAATTTACCAACTTTACCACAACACTCACATGTCACCATTTTCCCTTTATGACTTCCTTCTCTTCTTTTCTCCTGTCTGCCATGATACTCCTGTTCTCCTCGCATATTTCCTTTATTGACATATTTCTTAGGAGGTCTGAACTACTTGCTGCATCCTTGCCTGTTTCCTTGGTCAAATTTCTGTACTTTACCACATTCCCCCATCTCTCTTAAATTTCTCTCCGTCCTCTCTGCAGATAATGCCATATGCCATCTCTATCGCTCTTTCAAGGGTGATATCTATCTATCTCATTATTAACCGACTTCAAAAACGAGGAGGTTCTCAATTCGGTGGGTTTTTTTTTTTTTTCTATGTATGTACACCGATTACGCCGAGATTACTGATCCGATTTACGTGATTCTTTTTTTGTTCGATGCGGAATAGCTGCCATTTGGTCCCATAAAAATTTTTTCAGAAACAGTTGGTTACTTTGGTTTTAAATAAAAAAAAACTGAAATTACGAAATCGTCTACATAAGCGAAATTGCGAATTTTTGCTTTTCCAATGACTTTTTAGTAAAACAATACGATAGTAGGAAACAATATAAGTTGACGGTCACCCATCTAGCTTCGACCGTAGAAAGTTATCACTAAAAATTGTGAAAAAAAAATTTAAAACAAAAATTAAAACCGACTTCAAAAAACTGAAAAGGATGAAATAATTCAATTTAAGTAGGTATTCACCCCCTAGAAACATATTTTTGGAGTTGGTGCTAAGTGGTTTCCAAAAACAATAGAAAGTAAAGCACCGACTCCAAAAATATGTTTCTAGGGGGTGAATACCTACTTAAATTGAATTATTTCATCCTTTTCAGTTTTTTGAAGTCGGTTTTAATTTTTGTTTAAATTTTTTTTAATATTCTCATTTTAATTTTATTTTCTCTTAGTCTTGATATGAACCGATCCCTAATCATATTATTTAAGGTTGTACCAAAACTGCATGCTACAAAAAGCTTTTTAAGTTCCGTTATGTATTCAGCAACGGTTTCACTGTAATTTTGAATCCTTTGATTAAATTTGTACCTTTCCGCTATTATAGATGATTTTGGTTCCAAATGCTCCAACAATATGTTTTTCAATTCCATATAAGTTTTCTGGTTTGGGCTTTCAGGAACACAAGTCCTTTAACAAGCTGAATATCTCCGATCCAACTACCGTTAAAAAAACGGATTTCCAATTTTCTTCCTTTATATCGTTGCAATCTACGAACATTTCAAACCTCTCTATATAGGTTCTAAATTTTTCCTTCCCATCATATTCTATGTTTTTGGTCAATCAAGCATACGGTGATATGGTCCACCTGATGGTAAGCGGTTACCGTACCCTATGGACGCTTGCAACATTAGGGGTATCACTTGCGCGTGTGTGTGTATGTGTCCCAAATAGCACGCTGCCATTTTTCAATATCAAAATTGTAATCCTCTTTTAACTTAATAATCCTCGTCGCCGCTTTGTTGTGCCTTATATCAAAATAAACACCGTAATATTGTGTACCCCGTTTATGGCAAACACCAATTACAGTCCGTAGTTCACATAACATTTTCCATTAATAAGTAGATAGCCATTACAACAAAACATTGCTATTCAATTCACCAGAGCCGACGGAGAGACAGACAGTGTCATCTGTCATAGAGAATAGTGTTGCTACATAATAGTCGGGCAAGATCAAAAAGTAACCCGGTTACCAACCGTACCCCCAGTGTTACGGTACCACTAATAGCGCTGAGATCTGAAACTGATTGCGAAAACAATTACTACCTACCTATCTATATCTTTAGTATCTAAAACCGGCATCTGCAAGACACGACAAACATTTTGATTTCCATAGTACAAACTTTGCTACGTTTAAGGAAATTGATAAATGATTAATTACAATGAGAAAAGGATCACATAATGTAGTTTCATTTGAATGCTTCGCTTAACAAAAAAACACAACAATTTAATCTGATTCTTAAATATCTTCGTCTAGACATTCAACACCAAATATGCATTTCGGCTTGTGCTTTTTGTATTGTAATTATCATCTTTAGATTCTGATAAATCACTGCTACTAGTATTCTTTTTCAATTTTTATAACATGTCTGCAAGAATTATTCCAATATTCAACAGAAATGCTTTGGAACGTTTGTTCGACGGCTAACTGCGAGAAATCATTAATTTGTCATGATAATAAACAGAATAGTTATTTATTACTTCCCAAACACTACACACCATAAGGCTCCCTAATATCAGTGGATCCCACATTGTTTGCAGCAATTTTATGCTTTGCAATGCCCCAAATCTATTCAGGTCGCAGTGGTATGGCGGCAGCCTTACTACTATGGCCATGCTCTCCCAGAACTGGCTTACCAAGAGAGTCACCAAAAGATATATTATTTTTAATAAGTCACAGTTTTATATCATCCACCTTTGTTTTACTGAGTTGTGCCTTATTCAATACTAATGAATGTGTAAGGCGCGTTGTCGATTACATTTATGAATTAATTTCTTATTAAACCATTTTGTAAAACTTCTTCGGTCCATGTCAGAATGATAATCCTCGATTTTGTAATTGAATATTGTTACTGAAAATGAGCAGAGCATTTGGTACAAACCCTTTCTCACTATCAGCATGTACTTAATGAATCATTTGCCCTTAGATATATTTTGTGTGACACCACTAACATCGATTGACTGCCAATACTTTTTGAGCTTATATGATGAATGAACGAACATAACTTTCATTCTCCATTATTACTTTGAGATACTTTTCTCTTTTTGGTACTATATTTGCTTTCACCATCAAGGCAAATCCGTCAGTCTGGCATTTTTTGTATGAAAAGCCGAGGCCATGTAATATTTTTCTTAGATGCTCACGGCTTTGATCGTTAGCTAGATCTTGTCTTACTTCAGATAGCAGACTACTTAGAGTAACCTAGCCACATTAAACTAAATATGAAAGGAGAATGGCAAGCTTCCTAAGAACTTTGGGCCTAAGCGTTACACTGATGATTTTTGGACTGTTTTGTAGAGCGAGAAATACACGTTCTTTAAGTATTAATATTGTAATTCTTTTCTATGGGGTTAGCCAGATAAGTAGTTTTTAAAAGTTAAGATACCAAAAATGTAAACCGATAGTATTACCATTTTATTGGCTTTTATTTATTAAATATGGCGTGAAAGTGGACTCCCACGCCCTCCTCCTCCTTCCTGACTAATGCCGCAGTTTATGCAGTTCAGAGTCACGCTCATTTTGAAGTCCAATCGGAAGCAATGTTCGGAGTCCAGGTGAGAAAGCCGTGTGAGACGTTTAGGCAGGGAATCAATGTCCGTTGTGCAAGCGCAGGTCGTTCGTGGTGGCAGAGATCGTCAGAGCCCGTAATAAAATAGCGAAAGTCGTTGTTAAATAAAGGAAATATTAAGAAAACACAACAGAGCACAAGAAAACGTAGACGCGAATGATTACCAATGACAATAAAGATCTAGTCTATGGATGTAAATGCCAATTTGACATGACACACAAAAATATATAGAGATTATTGCCAGTGTTGGTTGACTAAATCGTAATCGATACTTGTGATTCGCTTAAAATATTTATGAAGTTATCTTTAAAAAGACAGCGTACTAAACGAAGCATAATGTTAATAGCACGATCACATTTGTTCATGAGACTCAGTAAATAATTAAAATGTTTTTCTTTTTATTCGTCGAACAAAAGCGCTAATCGATAAAACAGTCTTTTTTTTTGTTCTTGGCAACATTATCATCTAATGGACTTCATGATGGTTGGGATAACTTTTAGTCAACAACATTTCACTTTAATTTCTACAACTATATCCCATAGACGAAGTTGTTGATTTTATTCGACAAAGTATAAAAAAATATTTATTAAATTTTAGTAGTAACTTTGAGCTTGTAACGATTAAGCCCATTTCTACCGATCTCCTTTATGCACCTGTTTTCGAACAATATAGTGAAAGCAAAGCAAGAAATAACACAGAGATTACCAGATGCATGCTTTTTCACAATATAGAAGAAATGGTCCGATTCTGTCTAATGGCACACAAACTTAAATTATCCAATATTTTTTGGGACCACTGATAATTATTTTGATAATTTTAATACATTTATATAAAAATGCAGCCAATTTTATATTATTTCGTACAAATGTCATGAAATCATCAAATCAATAAGATGAATTTGAAAGCGCTAAACCTTTCTATAAACTATTATAGCCTGTTTCATTTTACTATCGTGTTGAAGGCACCAATCTGTATAAGGTGGTAATGACAATACAACAATAAATTAAAACAATAAAATTCTAGCATCAATATAACATTTTTTTAACACAAACTAAATTGTACTGAGATTTGGAATCGGGCCACTAACCTGGGGCGTCTATGATTTTTATGGCTTACGCGTTAATTAATATGATTTGCTTTGCGTGAATGTCTAAACAAATTTTGTTAGATTTAGCAACATTGAATACAATTAAGGGTCTTCGACCTGGCAGTGATAATGTCTTACCGCCTGTGGGTAGATTATTGAATATTTAATAAATTTTTGTTCGGTGATTATTAGTCTTAGTATATATTCGATGTTTAATTTATTGTCGTAAGATCATAACCACCGTGTATATATTATTTTATAAGTAATTATTTCATTATTAGTAGAAGTGCTTCCCCAGTCGCTCAAAATTCTATTAAGTAAGTATCATCATCATCATCATCACCAGCCTATATACGTCCCACTGCTGGGCACAGGCCTTCCTACATGGAAGAAACACATGAGGAGTTTGGGCCATAACACCACCACGCTGGCCTAATGCGGGTTGGTGGGTTAAAGCGGTTGTAGTAACAACCGGGACCAACGGCTTAACGTGCCTTCCGAAGCACGGAGGAGCTCGAGATTATAAATTTTGGTTGACCCATCCCAGGGTCGACCATGGCGAAAGTTGCTTTGTTTTCGTATTCGAAACCAGAGCGCTCAAACCAATACGCCACCGAGCTCCTCGTAAGTAAGTATACATTTGGCAAAATTATTCTCACGTAGAATTTAAAAATTATAATGAGTTCGGTCTTGAAAGATAATAACAATAATAACATAATTAACAATATGTGAACCTTAAAAAGTAAATTGTCAAACTACAAACATACCTACTTAGAGAAAATGAAACGTAAATGAGCAATATTATACCGTAAAATTTAAAACTGGGATGAGTTGTGTTGTAACTAATACTCATTTAAACTGAATTAACTTAAGATGCATGGAACAAATTTGTATTTATCTAATTAAATATGCTCATGCGCGTTTATTTTCTCATTTTTAGGTGAAGAGTTAAATCCACCAATCCAGTCAAAAACACCAGTAGATATAAGTCAGAAACGAACAACGCTGAAGCTTACTGCAGAACAAGCAATGAATCTAAATAATGAATTACGAGCGAGAAAGAAAAATACCGTGATTTTGCTGGAAAATTCCCACTTATGCCCTTTTAGATGGCTTAGAAACTTGTACATATGCTTCTACTGTGACCAGCAGTTCTCAGATCCAGCTGCCTTGAGAGAACACCACGTCATAAAACACAGAAATCAAACAGTTACTGAAATAAAGGAAGCTTTAACAAGGCTAAAGAAATATGAGTTAGTGAAAGTTGATATAACGAATGCTGGATGCAAGCTTTGTGAAGATCATATTACGGATTTTGGAAAGCTTAAAAGTCATATACTAATTAAACATAGGAAGGATATCGATCTAAGGTCCGGTGACAGCATTCTGCCTTTTAAAGTGACGCGTCAAGAATTCAAATGCGCCATATGTGATAAGATTTATACTGAATTCAAAACATTAAACCATCATATGAATATCCATTTCCAGAATTTTATATGCGAGCAATGTGGCACCGGGTTTATTACTCCAGACAGGTTGAGAACACACGCTTACTCACACGAGACTGGAACGTTTCCTTGCGACAGCTGTGATAAAGTATTTAGATCAAGTAATGCGAAAAAAGAACATTATGCGACAGTCCATATGAAAGTAAAGAGGCATAGATGTCCACATTGTCCGGAAATTTTTCGAAACTACTTCCAACGTAATAAGCACATATCGAACATCCACGGCTTGAAATTAAAAGAATTTAAATGTTCAATGTGTCCTAAAGTGTTCACGCTAAGTGGGAAGCTAGGTGTACATATAAGAACAGTTCATTTGAAAGTTAAGAGGCACGCGTGTGATGTTTGCGACTGGAAATTTTATTCTAAATCAGAGTTGAAAGAACACATGGTTAGACACGGCGGAGAAAGAAAATATCAATGCAATATATGTAAGAAGGCTTACGCTAGAAAGTATACGCTAAGAGAACACATGAGAATCCATGAAAACGATAGAAGGTTTGTTTGTCCGGTCTGCGGAAAATCTTTCGTTCAAAACTGTAGTTTGAAGCATCACACGAAAATTCATCACCCTATGTCTACTCTAGGAATAGTAGGCCCTACTCTTAAAATATCCGGGCTTATATTTAACTCTGCTGCCTCTTGATAGTATTGAGAATTATCATATAAAGTTAATACAGATATCCTAGTGAGTATAAACACTGACATATTTATTTGTAACGTTTAAAATTGTTATAATACCTCAGTTCAAGATATTATGTCAAATCATGTTTTCTTATTTTTAGATGATGAAGAGAAGGCGAACGAGACCAAAATAAATATAGGAACCAGAACGATCAAACTTATCAAAGTGAAGTCTGGCAGAGTTGTGAAAAAAGGCGACAATGTCAACATAATAGCCAATAGAAACAGCGCGGTAGCACTGATTGCTTACACCGGCAGCTCATGTCCCTTCAAACATTGGAACCAATTCTATATGTGCTTCTATTGCCGTGAGCGGTATACAGAATTCCCAAATTTATACCAGCATGTGAATGCAGTACATAACACGATTAATGAAATGATTATAAGAAACGCTTTTGCCAGAACCGAGAAAGATCAGAATATCAAAATTAATTTCATGGACTTAGTTTGCAAAATATGTGATGCAACCTTTGATAACTTTAAGAATTTGAAGATTCATCTGACGATGGATCACCAAAAACCAGTGGATGTAGATAATGATGGCGTATTACCGTACAAGATTTTGGATAACATCTTCGAGTGTCTACTGTGCGGAGTCGCCTATCAAAATTATACCGCATTGAATAAGCATATTAACTCGCATTTTCCTTACTTTGTTTGTAAAGATTGTGGTGTAGGATGCGCCACTTCTCAGCGCTTCAGACAGCATATGGCGAACCACGGCGAGCGGTTGCATGCCTGCGAAACCTGTCCCAAAACATTCCCAACTCTCTCCCGATTGAAAGAGCATATCACTCGGGTCCATTTGAAAGCTAAACAAAACAAATGCCTATTTTGTCCGGCATCTTTTACGAAATATTACGAGAAAGTGAAACATCTAAAGAATGTCCACGGTAAGAATATTAGACTATCATGTAATTATGTGCATAATGAACGTATTATGTGCTACTCATAGCAAAGATTTAAATCGTTAGATTTGACCTAAGAAATTCGTACGGATAAAAAAGGATAGCCTAATTTCGATATGACAGAAAGAGACGACACGACAGCTCTCGGTCTACGGCATTTCACGCCTCAGTGCCTGTCGTCCATTGGTCGTTTGAGTCGCGTCACGAGTAGTTGTCTTGGTATAAAAATGATTACTCATATTTAGGTGTGAGGATCGTATCGTAATTCTAACGATTGAAATCTTTCTATTTATTTAAGAATAATCTGTTCGGACTAGAAGTCCGAACAGATTATTCTTAAAAAATGCCATTGTTTAATATAAATGATCAGATGTTTATATTTCATTATAAAGAGGAAGGTATATATCTATATATGTACCTTCTTATATATATATTCCCCTTTATAATGAAATAAACATCCGATCATTTATATTAAAAAATGGCATTTTTTTAAATATTAAAATAACACCTCTTATTGGAAACCCCTTTAGAAGACTTCTCAAATTATTAGTCCAATCCAAGTTCTCCGTCAGTTTTCAAAATGGAGGTCTATTTTGTCTCCTGATTCTTTATTTCCATCAAATCAATATCTATTCACGTTTCTCATAAACGTCAGTTGCCATAATATTCACCTCTCTTATTTTTTCTCTAACTAAATCAATTTCAATTTGTTCAAAATGATTTTTATTTCTTCGTGCGTTATGAATTATAATATTTACAACAATCAAATGTAAAATACATTACAATTTTCAAGAATTTAAAATAAAAATATGGCGAATAATAAATCAGACAATTCATAATTATGAAAAAAAACCATGAATACATAATCATGAGACAAAATAGAGAACCTTTAAAAAGTCTTATACGCCACCTAAATACGCCGTTTGCATAGTCTTACTTAGCACACCGCACCGTTGTTGGGACTAATTCTGAAGACACACCCTAAATCATGTTTGATATCCGGCCTGTTACGAAATGTACACTATCTCAAAAAATCATAGAAAACCTTTTTCACCCGGAAAAATACTAATAATTCGTTTTCATGCATAGTTTATTTGTACAAAAGTGAAGATTTTTCTTCTATTTCACCGTTATTTAATATGGCGGGCGACATAGAAGTCAACCAAGCGTCGTCAAAGTGACATAAGCGCTGCGATGAATATTTGACTGTTGAGATTTATTTCTACAAAAAATATTGTTTTGTACCACGAAACGAAGCAAATAAAAAGAAAATGGACATTTGAACACTGTTCTGCATATTTTACCTGAACACTATACTAAAAATAGTATAGTGTACATATACCTTACATTTTTGGAACATCTCTTTCAAGTACAGTATACCTCTTACTCTCGATAAGTAAATGAAAAAAATTGCAAGAATATCAAGAGCTGTCTAATAAATTTAGACAGCTTTTATAGAAATAAGAGGCAATTCTAGAAAGCATGTGAGATGGTGCTTCCTAAAACCTACATTTTATCACTTTCAAACAGGTCTGAAATTGCACACACCTTTCTAAATGTCAAGTTATATGACAGGCATCGTTTTTGTATACCTATTGAGAGAAAGAGATGAACTGAACTTAAATTTAGATTTACTTTGTGTTTTACAGAATTAGTCCCATTGAGGGTTATTGATTGGGACTATTCGTATACAATTACTATTTTTCATAAAACCTAGAAAAAAAGCCAATTTTTATCGCATTTATGAAAAAAAATATATTATTTGCCGAAAAGAATACAAACTTACTAATTGGATGACAATACTCACCAAATCAGTAAGCTGTTTTAAAAGAGAGGAAAAGAGCAAGCCACATGCTTGTTTCCTCTTCCGAACCATGTATTTCACTCATTTTTAGAAGAAGCTACACGAAGGCAATTTCTACAACTCCTAATCATTCAAGAGCTCATACGTCGGTTCTTTGAACGATAGAGAAGAAAATTTGCATTTTATTTAATTGATTTTATTTGGTAAATCATCAGTTGATATACATAAATTAGATAGATATTTATAGTGACAGGAAGCTAATAACAGATTCAAGTAGTTAACTGAACAAATGTACAATGAGCTATACAAAATAATAACCAATGTAGACACAAAATATTAAATCATCTTGCATCGCAGCAATGTAACATCCACATACAATAAAAGAACAATGAAATGAATATTATTAATAACATCTACACATCAATGAATAGAAGCCTGTTATTTGACTTCGCTGATTGAGTATATGTACTAAACATGTCAAGGTCTAGAATTAGCAATAGTTTAATAAATTGCTTACTCGCTTGGTATTATCGGTGATATTAGATATTTGATAAGCTTCGTGGCAAAAATGGGATTAGTGATAGAAAAAAAATGAGTTTAAAACCCAGCAAACAAAGTCCTTAGATCATCATTTAAATGTGAAATCCCAAAGAAACCATTCAATACCCTTGATAATTTTTGACGGTATTTCAAAATCACTAATTGTCTGTCGATTTGTGTTAATCGATCGTTTTTATGACTATTAGTTATTATGTATGGTCAAATTATTGATGCCTAGAATGTGCAATATCCATGCTAGTTCTAGGTTACAGTTCATAAAATGTATTTTCTCCTTTAAGGTAACACGAGCGCTGGGACTATTCCAATACGACCTGTTGATAACGCAAAACAGAATGAGAACTTAAACATCGTTAGACGTTCAGAAAATACCAAAGCCAGTAGAGAGAGCGCTGTCGCCATTATCCTTAATACTCATGTGTGTCCATTTAAATTCAACGGATACTTCATGTGTATGTACTGCCAAAACCAATTCGTCACAATGCCCAACCTTCAAGAGCACACAAATGTTGATCATCATAATATAACTGAAGTAGACATAAAAAAAGCCGTTTCCAGGCTTGCTAAGCTAATTCCCATCAAGGTTAACATCACAGATTTCTCGTGCAAACTTTGCAATCAAGAGTTAACCGATTTCAACGACCTTAAACATCATTTGATTGGCAAACACAAACAAGAGATAGATATAAAAAACGACGGTTTGATAGCTTATAGTATGACTGGAGACGAATACGCGTGCATTCGATGCAGCTTCAAATCAGATAATTATAAATCGTTGAATAAGCACATCAATGATATACATTTCAACACTTTCATTTGTGAACAATGCGGTCTTGGTTTCGCAACAAAAACTGGTCTGCAATGTCATTCCATAAGTCACACGTCGGGCTCGTATCCTTGTGAAATTTGTGGGAAAGTATACCGCACCAAATGGTCTAGGCGTCACCATGTCAAAATTTCGCATCTCAACGTAAAGCTGAACAAATGCACTCATTGCCCAGAAACCTTTAAAGGTTATTACGAAAAGGTGAAACATATAGCTACCGTTCACGGTGTAAGAAGATACAATTATAAGTGCCGGTTTTGTCATAAGTCTTTCCTAAGCAATTCTAATCTTAGGAACCATGAACGGGTAGTGCATGCGCAGGGGCATAAATACGTATGCGATAATTGCAACTATCATACTTATGATAAACATTTACTCAAAATGCATATGATATGCCATAGCGATGAGAAAAACTATAAGTGTCAGGTGTGTGAAAAGAGTTACGCCAGAAAGAAAACTTTGACCGAACATATGAAGATTCATAACAATGTAAGAAGATTTGTATGTCAGCACTGCGACAGGGCGTTTGTGCAGAATTGCAGCCTCAAAGGACACATGAAGACCCATCATAAAGACATCCAAAGTTCGGAATGCTAAATTTTCTGTGAAGATGTCATTAACATTAATAAACAAAAGGTTTTTTTGTATGTGCTTAGACTGTGCTTTACACTAAGTTGGTGGTCAGTCAGACAGGCAATATTATACTAGTGCTTCGGCAGATCAATCGTCATTGCTTTATATTTAAACACATTTTTCTGAATGTGCCTTTCCAATATACAGTGGTGGAGTTTTAAGCTTCTGATGGGTGTGGTTTAAGTGACTGAGTGTGAATGCGAAACCGTGCGCGTCGGATGTGACAACTACGGTACCTTCAGAGTAATGCAGACGTGTGATGTGACACATTAGTTTTTTTAACCTTGGGGCATTTTCACATGTTTTTAAACGAGCCGATGTGCGTTGATCGCCATCAAGACGCTCAGCAAACGCAAGGCAGTTGTCAAGCTGTAATATTTGCACACGATCCTGGCGTTTGTTGCGTACAACGCGCAAATACGTCGACGTGTGGACGGGGACGCGTCGTAAGCGCGTGTTCGAATGTAATTAAAATGAATATGTAATTTTATCTGTAATGTTTTCAATAAATACATGAGTACAGTAGACAGCACATCAAGTGTACTAATTTAACCTTGAGACCCTTACATCTTACTACATCCGTTGTAGAGGAATCGTCTCTACATTTGCCGCCACATTTTAATGTTTTTGATGGATTTAAACGCCTACTTTATTGTTACAATTACAAATAAAGAAAGAAAACGACGGAAAAATATATGCTCCAGGCGGGAATCCAACCCGCGTCTCCTGATCTCCGATCAGACGCGATTACCAATAAGCCACCGGAACACTAGGTATAACCTGCTGATTTCTTCACCGCTTTCTGTCCTTTTCTAACGTCTTTATTTGTTATTGTTACAATAAAGTAGGCGTATAAACGCATGAAAAACATAAAAAAATGAGAAAGCTATTTTAATAACATTCTTATGTTTTTGATGCGCTTATACGTCTACTTTATTGTAATTATTACAAATAAAGAAAGGAAACGATGAAAAAATATATGCCCCAGGCGGGAATCGAAACCGCGTCTCCTGATTTCCGGTGAGACGAGTCACAGGACCGGCCATTACAATGTGATTAAAATAGCTTTGCTCAAATTCAATTAAAATAGCTTAAAATAATTTTGTGATAAAATCGGTTGAAATAAGAAAGGCTGTAATACGTACCCAGACGGCCTTGATTTAAATTATTTAAAGTGGTCCTGTTTACAAAGGGATAAGGCATTATCTACCAGTCAACCATTAAGTTATCTCAGATAATACGAGTACATACAGGATACAGTAGCTGCAGCTCCCTTCAAAACACTGCCGCGATCAGCTATTCATTGCTAAGTTCTGTTGTCTGTCTGCGTTATTGGAAAAACTATCTAATCCAGAAAATTTTCACGTCCTGGGGTGCGGAACGAACCGGCAATATTTCTCAAATCTGAATAACTGCTCTAACCATCTGACCTACCAAGGACTTGGGATCATCATCGCACCAACCTATCATGTCCATTACTAAACAAACGCCTCCCCCATCTATTTCCAAATAAAACGATTCTACGCAGCCTGCATCCAACGGTTCCCCGCGACCCTGACCAAGTCGTCTGTCCTTGATAAGGACTGTGAAATTTATTTATTCAAAAACAATCACATATCATTACAGGATTTTCCCAATGCAATAGAGTAGGTAAAGGTCCATTTACACTATTCAAGTTTCTTGCCTGTAGCATAGAATTAAATTAACGCAAGAAATGACTTGCATAGTCTAATGTGTGGTTTAGACTATGCAAGACATTTCTTGCCTTAATTTGTAAGCACACACATGCAAGAAATGACCCCGGCGCTCGTGCGGTGCGCCTCATGCGTATGGTAGGCTAACCTACGTCTTAACAGCACATTGAAATGTTATTTTCCTCGGGCTTATGTATGAAAGTTGATTTCCAACTCGAAGAAAAAGTTCTGTTAAAATTCGTGAATGAGTGCGATTTGTTAACATTATAAACGTTCTAAAGGAATCTGCCGTGCTTTCATCTTCACATCAAAGAGGTGACTACTTTGGTTATTATTATTCATCGGATACTGATTTGTTTACAATTACTAATACTTTTTTGGGGTTTGATCGTTCAAGTACAAAGAAACTATTTTCTCCTTTTTAGGTAACACATGTGTTGGTACCAATTCAACGCTGCCTGTCGATTCTGAAAAGAAAAAGTCCAGTAAGAGGAGTGCGACTGCTATAATTTCAAATACTAACGCTTGTCCGTTTAAATACAACGGACGGTTCATGTGCATGTATTGCCAAAATAAATTCAGCGTGATGCCAGACCTTCTACAACACATTACTACTAAACACCAAATTTTAACTGAAGCAGATATTAAAAAGGCTGTATCCAGACTTCCGATTAAAATAAACATCATAGATTTCATCTGCAAACTTTGCAAGGACGTGTTGAATGATTTCGAGGATCTGAAACATCATCTAATTGGTAAACACCAAAAAGAGATAGATTTAGAAAACGATGGGTTGATGGCTTATAGTATGAAGGGAGATGACTATATGTGCATTCGGTGTGGCTTTCAATGTGATAACTATAAATTGCTAAACAAGCATATTAATTATAAACATTTCAACTCATTCATTTGTGACCAATGCGGTCTAGGGTTCGTCACGAAAGTGCGTCTCGATAGTCACATTTTATGTCACAACTCCGGTGCGTATTCCTGTGAAATTTGTGGCAAAGTATACCGCACCACTTACTCTAAGCACAAACATATCAAGATTGTCCATGAGAATATTAAACTGAACAAATGCACACATTGCTCAGAAACCTTCAAAGATTACTACCAGAAGCTGAAACATATAGCTAATGTTCATGGAGTGAAAAGATATAATTATAATTGCAGATTTTGTACAAAAACATTTCTATGTAACGGTCATCTCAGAACACACGAACGAGTTGCGCACGCGCAAGGGCATAAGTATATTTGCGACATTTGCAACTTTCATACGTATGATAAACACACACTAAAGACACACATGATTTGCCATAGCGACGAGAAAAATTTCAAGTGTCAGGTTTGTAAAAAGAATTACGCCAGGAAAAAATGTTTAACACAGCATATGAAGATACATAACAATGACAGAAGATTTGTTTGCAAGTACTGCGACAGGGCGTTTGTGCAAAAATGCAGTCTGCAAGGTCATATAAGAACACATCATACAGACGTCCAAAATTAGTTGTGTTGAGTGTAAGTAAAAATAATTTAATAAAATACACTTCATAAATTAGTTTCAAGGCATGAAAGTTAGCCGACTAATAAATACATCTACGGCAATATATGATATGTCTCGCTATGCCCACCAGAATGAGAATTTTAAGTAATTTGTGAGTCAACTTGTCTGACCTAGAAATTTTATAAAATACTTCATATTTTTGTTCTATAAATTTCGAAAACAGAAAAATTTGGCTTCATGGGGCCGTGTATTTCCAGCAGTGCCAGAAGAGTAGTCCCATGATGGGGCGACTGGACGGTATTTTTTCCCCAGAGGTTCAGGAACAATTTGACCAACATTGTCGACTGGCTTTTTTGTTTTTTGAAAATCTTTTTATAAAAAGGGGTTATATCTACTTAAGGACTATGAAATGAAACACATAGGTACCTACTATAACAGCCAATACCTACCAGTAGTCCAGTTAATGGAACCTCTCCAGGGGGCCAGCCTTGGCCACAGGGGCTTGTAGGCTGTAGACGTGTAGTCCCACTGACTACACGTCAGGGGCAATTTCATTATGTTAGCTTGTGAATACGTATCATTCCATTCTTCTACTTATGCCACACTCTCCAGAGCGGAACACTCAGGCGTATCTATTTTGTAAGCAAATGTATTTATTTGTTTATTTTTTAATAAATCTACGAACTTATTTAACGTCATTTCTGCACATATTAGTTCCTACCAAGTAGTGGTTAGTTAGTTGTTGGATCAGGTATAATATATTATGAATATTATCTATGATTAACGCAAATATAGAATTTGATGAATTACCGAATTTTATCAAACTTCAATAAGTGATTTGGTCTCGCAACATCGATGTATTATATTCGATTCCAAATTTAGTAATAAGAGTCCTAGTAACCTTAAGAAGTGACCTTGATCCAAAGATGGCGCTGGCCATAATAATAATATTTACCCTGTATTCAAAACCCTGAATCTCTAATGTAACAAAATATAATACTATAATTTGACCATTTTATAATATTACACCCAGTCCAAGATTCTATGTCAAATTATATTTTTTCATTTTTAGATGACGAAGGGAAGAAGAACGAGCTCAAAATAAGCCTAGGAATCAGCACCATCAAAACGATGACAACTGAAGTGGTGAAAACTGCCGAAATAATAGCCAATAGAAACAGCGCAGTTGCACTGATTGTCAACACTAGCGCGTCATGCCCCTTCAGATATGTGAACCAATTTTATGTATGTGTTTATTGCCAAGAACGGTATGAAGAATTCTCAAGTCTATACCAGCATGTGATTGCAGTACATCACAGTGTTAGTGAAACGATTGTGAGGGAGGCTCTCACCACAGTAGAGAAAGAACAAAAAATCAAAGTCAACTTCATGAATTTTACTTGCAAAATATGTAACGCATCGTTCAATGACTTTAAGGAGTTAAAGTTGCATTTAAAAACTGATCATAAAGAACCAGTGGATGTAGATAACGACGGCGTGTTGCCTTACAAGATTTTAGATAATATCTACGAGTGCTTATTGTGTGGTATCAACTTTCAAAATTATACGAACTTAAACAAGCACATCAAGACACATTCACCTTACTTTACTTGCAACCATTGTGGCAAAAGGTACACCACTTTGCGGGCTCTCAAAGTGCACACGGCGAAACACAAACACTTGCGTTCCCGTGAAAAATCCCACAAAACATGCCCAATTGTGAAAGTGAAGGATCAGAACAGCGACCGTCTCGAGAATAAGAAAAATAACTGTCCAATTTGTCAGGAAACTTTCGAACACAGTCACGAGATAGTGGAACATTTTAAGAATGTCCATGGTAAGAGAATTAGACAATCATGTTTTGAGCACATGGCGACTTTCCTGGTCTTTATCGACTGTAACACTTTTGTGTTCAAGCGCAAAGGAAATACGCAATGTGTTTGGTATTCACACCAAATTAGTTACTGACTGCGATTCCTCGCTCATGACTTTTATTTAACCTTGCAAGCTTATAACGGTTTCATCTTACAATCTTCCTTAATACAACTGGACAAAACGGTTTTTGTTTTTTAATAATAAAATAAAAATGTTATAAAGTCTTGCTTTATAACATTTTTATTTTATTTTGCCAATGTAGAGATCCAAGCTCGCACTTCGGTTTCGTCGTAAATGGTTGTGAAATAACAATAAAAACACCTTATAAAGAATGTTGCCTAAGTTTGAATACGGCGCCAATTTTAACTAATTCGGAAAATATACGCTACTGTTAATTCAAACGTTTTTTTTTTCAATTTCAATTGTAATGATATTAAATTGCTTAAAATTAAAACAACTTTTATAATGACAACTATGAATAAAAACATAGATAGTATAAATTTCGTCAAAATGCCCATACGTTTTCTAGTAATATAGTAACATGTTGTGTCATTTATTCCGCAGATTTTATATGGAGTGATTTTAGACAAACATATCACTGTATCTGTGAATCTTATTCTATTTTTTAGTATGAAAAATTAAAAAAAGTTGTCAACATCCATTTTGATGCGGACTTCTGTAAAACGATGTGGGAGAAATACTCAGTCAGTACAATCGGTCGATTGAAAGATATCTATTTATCACTAGCTCAGAAATATTATTAAGTGCCAGCAACATCAAAAACAGTTCTCATGGATTGTAGTGGAACTAGTGTTATTCGCTGTTATAGCTCTTATGATATTCAACTATGTCTGAAAAGGCGATCTGCCAAACAGTTCTTATTTTATTTTATTTTGCTATGGATATTTTAAATTAAATCCACTTCATCCATTCCACTTAACTCGTGGTCAATAGATGTTATATTATAAGTAGCTTTATTAGTAACTTTATTGCAATTGCTATAATTACCTAATGGCAATTCTTTTTTACGGGACGCATTTTTAGGAATTGCCACGATGACAAATTTGCTGTTGCCTGCTCTCAATCCAATATTTCTAATTACTTAGTAATTAAAATAGAATAAAACTAGAAAAATTTCACGTCCTGAGGCAGGAATCGAACCCGCGACCTTTCGCAATCCGGGCGACTGCTCTGACCACTGAGTCACCCAGGACTTGGGATATCCCTGTGAAATTCTTCTAGTCTATCTTGAATTTGCGTTTATGAGCTAACGTCCACCCTACAATGTCGAAATATTCTATTTCAACATCCGAAACGAGTATTTTTACAAATACCGACGATTCGCTTAAGTTGGGGCGTGGCAGGACGTGAAATTTTTCTAGTTTTATTCTATTTTAATTACTAAGTAATTTTTCAAACATTTATAATAATGTTAAAATCAAAAATTAAGAATATTTGAAAGCATTGCCCCAACTTAACCGAATCGTCAGTAATGTAAAAATACTCGTTTCGGATGTTGAAATAGAATATTTCGACATTGTAGGGTGGACGTTAGCTCATAAACGCAAATACAAGATAGACTAGAAGAATTTCACAGGGATATCCCAAGTCCTGGGTGGCTCAGTGGTCAGAGCAGTCGCCCGGATAGCGAAAGGTCGCGGGTTCGAATCCTGCCTCAGGACGTGAAATTTTTCTAGTTTTATTCTATTTTATTTACTAAGTAATTTTTCAAACATTTATAATAATGTTAAAATCAAAAATTAAGAATTTCTAATTACCATCGCAAAACAAAGCCACTGTTTAGTTTCATAGCAACAATTTTCTCTTTTTTAGGAAACACAAGCGTGAATACTATTTCAATACCAGGCGACGGTGTTGCGAGACAAAGCCAAAATAGTTTTCAAAAATCAGTCAAGAAAAGGAATCATAAGGACAATGCTGTCGCTATAATTCTTAATACTAACGCTTGTCCGTTTAGATACAAAGGAAACTTTATGTGCATGTACTGTCAAAATAAATTCGACGTGATTGATGATCTAATACAACACACAACCAATGATCACCAAAATGTAACTGAAGCAGACATAAGAAAGGCTATTACTAAGCCTCCTACTAAATTAAATATCATGGATTTCGTTTGCAAACTCTGCAATAAGGAGTTGACTGATTTCGAAGATTTAAAACATCATCTCATTGGCAAACATAAAAAAGAGATTGATTTAGAAAACGACGATTTAATGGCTTATAGTATAAAGGGAGATGACTATGTGTGCGTTCGTTGTGGTTATAAATGCGAAAACTATAATGAGCTAAGCAAACACATTAATGATCATTTTAACACTTTCATATGTGACCAATGCGGACGCGGGTTTGGAAGTAAAACAAGTCTCCATAGCCACACTTTATCTCACATAAGGGGTTCGGATCCCTGTCAAATTTGTGGCAAAAAATACGGCAATTACGCTTCGAAGCTTAAACACATTAAAATTGCCCATCACAATATTCATATTCACAGATGTCCTTATTGCTCGGAAACCTTCAAGGACTACTACCCAAAGTTGAAGCATATAGCTGCTGTCCATGGAGTAAAGAAATATTACAATTGCCGCTTCTGCCCAAAATCCTTCCTGACCAATAGTCATTTTAGGAATCACGAGCGAGTAGCCCATGCGCAAGGAGAGAAATATGTATGCGATATTTGCGACTTTTCTACATATGTCAAATATTCGCTCAAGATGCATATGGTTTGCCACAGTGATGAGAAGAATTTTAAGTGTCACTTGTGTAATAAGAGTTACTCTCGTAAAAAATGTTTAGTACAGCATATGAAGACCCATTACAATGACAGGAGATTTGTATGCCAGCACTGCGGTAAGGCGTTTGTGCAGAATTGTCGCCTGACAAGTCATATGAAGACGGTCCATACAGACATAGTAAAAGCAACGAAGTAATTTATCTTCATACAAACGCACTTGTATGTACGCGCGGTTTGTATGTGGGCATGGCAGTTCCTGGAGCGTTGCACGGCCACAATGAAATAATGTACGGCTGATATTTATAAAGGAGGAGCTCGGTGGCGTAGTGGTTTGAGCGCTCTGGTTTCGATAACGAAAACAAAGCAACTTTCGCCATGGTCGGTCCCGGGATGGGTCAATCAAATCTATAATCTCGAGCTCCTCCGTGCTTCGGAATGCACGTTAAGCCGTTGGTCCCGGTTGTTACTGCAACCGCTTTAACCCACCAACCCGCATTGGGCCAGCGTGGTGGTGTTATGGCCCAAGCTCCTCATGTGTTTCTCCCATGTAGGAAGGCCTGTGCCGAGCAGTGGGACGTATATAGGCTGATAATGATGAATGATGAATGATGATATTTATATATGTCGCAGCCGTCTGGTTAAATCAGCCACTTAACTGGACGCCTAGCCCGTTGATTGAACGCCGGCATTCAATCAAACGGCTGAAGTGAAATTAGCCAACTCATTGAGCGCAAAGTTAGGCTGAATGTCGGCGGGTCTTTTAAATCTAAAAGCTTTTGTGTGACTGTTTGAGTGATTGGTAGGTTCATGGTTATTTTTTTATGACTACATAGAATGAAAACGATGTCGGTTATAAGTGATCATAAAAAATAACCTTGAAGCTGCCAATCAAACCAAAACTTTTCAGTAAAAGACGATCTACGACTAGTTCAATTAACTATCGGGCTAGGCATTCGATTGGATGCCGGCGATTAATCAACGGGCTAGACATACAGTTAAGCGGCTGATTTGACCAGACGGCAGCGTCATATACAAAGACAAAAATGGCGCCCAATCTACATATAACTCACTGTGGTAGCGCTGCGCGCGCATGAAAGGTTAGGTTCTTTATAGTGTCGATTAGGGTTTTTTAAGCGTCAACTAGTAGGTAATTCCATTTGGATGTCTGAAACACTAGCCACAGATTTGTTATTTTATAAGAAAACTATGTTTGTAATATAATAAATCGAACAAATGCTATTGGCCAATATATAACAGGTTTTTTTTATTATTATTTTTAATAATCTTTGTTAAAGAGTAGGTATGTCAATCTTCTCCTTTGAGATCTCGAATATTAAAACATGAGTGAAAGTAAATTTTTTCTTATGTCAACTTGTGAGTAGCTATTTATAATTATATAAATTTATTTATTAACGGGTAGCTCTTGACCTTCATCTCACCTTGTAATGATGAGGCCGACGAAGGAGACGAGCTACATCCGACTTCCTCAACCACAGAGGATCTGGCTAGCTTACTTCCAAATGCTGGAACACAACAATGCAGGTAACATTATTGTTATGCCGGCAGACTTAGGTAAGATGGCGGTAGATCCCTCCAATCAAACCGAGCAGAAAATTTCTGCCGTCGCGGGAAGAATTAAGATCTGAAATAGGTAGTCCCAACCAGTAGACAACAAAGGCGGTTAGTTATTATACATAAATTAATGCAAAATTGTAAGAAATACAAATAAAGAAAGGAAACGATAAAAAAAATTATGCTCCAGACGGGAATCGAACTTGCATCTCCTGGGGTTCGGCCATACGCGATAACTAAGAACCTACCAATTTCTTCACCGGTTTCTACTTTTTAACGTTTTTATAGCAACGTTTATCTCCCCGCTCATACAATACAATACCTACAACAAACATACAATTACATACAAAATCAACAAGCAGCAACAAGCGAGCATACAATTTTTTCAGCGTTTTCTTTCTTAATTTTTGCATTTTTTACAATAAAGTGTAGGCGATAAAAACGCATGAAATTAAACATGTAAATGTGATTCATGCAAAACGATACATTATTCGTCTTCGTATCGATTCAAAATAATCGAGTTAGAACTTTTTTTATGAATGCATTGGTGATATGCATTCATAATCTGAGTCCAGCACTACATGCTTAATTTTAAGGTCGATTTTCAACCTAAGATCAATTTCATGAAAACTGCATTTAAAAAAGTACGTAAGCATCCATTATATAAGTAAAATTTTTGGATATTATGTCCTGATTGTAATACTTAAGTAATAAGTTGTTGATAAATATATAAATAAATATTATAAGTCTAGTTTTTTTCATCCGACAAGAAATATGCGCCCAAGACGGCTAATTGAATCTGGGAACTACTCACGAGTCGCGCGTTGCTTACCGTGTCAAACACGAGAGAAAGCATTTTCATTCATTTGACAGCAGAGGAAATGAGTTTTAATCCGAATTGGGATGTTGCCTAAGTTTGAATCTGGCGCTACTCACAAATTTGGAAAATATACGCTACCCATAAAAACAGTTCAAACTTAAAAGTCTTTTTTATCCAAATTTTATCAAAAATTTAAATGATATTAGATTGCTGTCATCAAATAAAATAACTATTATTATTTATGACAAATATGAATAAAAACATACATATTTCATAGTTATTATTAATGTTGACAATATTCCCATACATTTCTTATTAACTTAGGAACTAGTGACGTCACCTGTTCCGTAGATTTTCTATGGAGCGTTTTTGAACGATGCGCCGCAACACATCAAACATACCAGTATGTCTGTGAAACTATTGATCTTAGACATACTATTTCTTCTGCAATATTTCTTTATGAGTTATATACTTCTTATTTATTAAATAAAAAAAAGTTGTCAACTACCCAAAATAAAGACGGGCCTCGACTGCCAAATGAGCGAGGTCATTAATGAGTCCGCTTCACTTGCAACGATATTGTTATAATAATTGTATTTGGGGCTTCTCGGTCCTGTTTAGTTTGACTGGGACTTGCCGCTACTAGTTTTTTTTTTACACAACTAGAACATAAAAGCTGACGGCCCATCTGATGGTAAGCGGTCACCGCTGCCTGTAGACACCTGCAATAACAAAGGAAAATCACTTGATATTGCAGGTGCGTTGTCATCCTGGGGCCTAAGATGAAATGCCGTCCATGCCAAATAATTACACTGGCTACCTTTCCCTTCAATCCGAAACAGCAAACTGTTTCACGGCTGGAATAATAAAGGCGGTGGTACTTACCCAGATGACAGTAAAGCCTAGCCAAGTCAAGTAGTAGTTTAAAGTAAAGCCTTGATTTGGGCACCTTCCATAAGTTTTAGGATTTTCCCAACCTTGGGAAGTGTTTGCGGAGCAGGCTGAAAGAGCAAAACTAGGCGGGAGTTGCCGGGAGCGGCCTTGCTGTGTCATCGTGCGAGTTTCGAGCAGAGCCAAGTATTCTGTGCCTCTCCTAGACCCCGCCCGCGCCCCTCGCTCGTCCGATTGTAGAATCGGACGTGCTAGTGTTAAAACAGTTGGCATCTTTTTTTTATACAAACCTCAGCATATGACTCAACACCACCTGTGGTGAAGCAGCAAGAAGAGTCCATATGCGGAGACAGCTAGTGCAGCTTGAAACTGTTCTAGCCGCCTTTACCTTGCCGGCCCATAATGTGCCTTTTCACGCCTCTTTTCAAGGAACCCATGGTATAGGGGAACACTGTGCTGGTAAAGAATTCCAAGTTAAGGAAGTCCGACTAAGGAACGAGTTACTAAACTTTTTTGTGTGCGATGTTGAGGTGGAAACAGTGAATTGATGACTCCGAAGACCGGCACGCGTGCTCCTGAGTAGGATGTCGGTGGGATAAGATCGAAAAGCTCCTCAGAACACTATGATAAAGCCGCTAGAAGGCGCTTAGCGATGGAATGTCACGATGGAATTATAGAGGCTCTAGGCTAACGCTGAAATCTATCCAGTGGATCGAGGAGGTACTGACGGAGCCATCCCACAGGTGCGAGCAATATTCAACGCAAGACCGAACCTGAGTTTTGTTTATTAGGCATAATTGGCCTAGCATGAAAAATCGATGCAGCTTGTTCAGGACATCGAGCTCCTATTTTTTGGTTGGGCTTTTCAACGCAACGCAAAATGAGAATCATTTTAACTATTTCTCGCTTCTAAAAACGATTTGTTCCTGATTCGTTATATTCCAAATTGGTCATCTTCCAAACTCGACACTTTCCTAACTGGTCATATTCTAGATTCGTCATCTTCCAAACTCGTCATTGTACAGTCAAATTAAATTGCGAACACGTGCTTACAGGAATAATAAGTTTTACTTAGGACTTAAGGACAGATTGTACTTAGTAGTTATACTTTGTATTACGGCTATTAGACAATAATTTACTTAAGGCGGAGTCCAAAAGAATTGGCAAATAATGAAAACTTTGTATGACTTGACACATAACCTTAAATATTTTGTCTAATTTGTTATACTTTAAAAAAAGTTATATATCGAGAATGAACAGATATTTTAACCCAAATTAGCTAGCAAATATGTAAATAGGCATTGTATAAAGTTTTTTTTTGTTTTTCCATGTCGGTAGCTCCGACAAAGAAGACTCTCCATTCAGTTCTATAAAGTCTTGTTCAATATTTTGAAATATTTTTGGTATAGCTCCCAAATCATTGGTGACGGCCATTCATATTATGAAAGCATTCGTCAGCCTCTAATTTCATAAACTCCGGATTGCTTGTTGCCTTAGTGGTTAGGCTGCCTTATGACGACATTACTATCATTTAAAGTAATGGAAGTTGAACACTCGCCTCATTTTGTACATCTCCAGGTTACATAACCATTTTTATTTTTTTTACATTTCTTAGTCCGTATGATTATTACAAGAAATCTTCTAATTTCATTAATATAATATTGTATCATTTTCATCATTACCAGCCTATATACGTCCCACTGCTGGGCACAGGCCTTCCTACACAGGAGTTTGGGCCATAACACCACCACGCTGGCCCAATGCGGGTTGGTGGGTTAAAGCGGTTCCAGGAACAACCGGGACCAACGGCTTAACGTGCCTTCCGAAGCACGGAGGAGCTCGAAATAACAAACTTTGATTGACCCATCCCAGGGTCGACCATGGCGAAAGTTGCTTTGTTTTTCGTATCAAAACCAGAGTGCTCAAACCAATACGCCACCGAGCTCCTCCTCCACCGAGCTCCTCATTATTCTCATATTAGCTCCTCATCAATATTGTATGACTCGATATAAATAATAAAGTGACAATGACATTAACTTCATGATAGACAAGTAACACTCATCAATTAATTATCTAAAGAGGTTCTTATCGTATCATTTACCACAGCCGATTTCTATAATAAATTTGTGCAGGCAAATGTGTTTATGTGGTATGACGAGTTTGGAAGATGACGAATCTGGAATATGACGAGTTGGAATATGACCAGTTAGGAAAGTGTCGAGTTTGGAAGATGACCAATTTGGAATATGACGAATCAGGAACAAATCGTAAAAATTAGGTCAACTCATCTTTGTCGATTCATTTCGCGGTCGAGGCACTTAATTCATATCATTTCTTTTTACCGGCTTCAAAAGGAGGTTCTATATACGTCTCTATTCTCTCTTCATCTTTTGTCTATGTTTACTATTAATTTCGTCAATATTGTACCAATCTCAGAACAATAACTAAAGCTTTAGTTATTGTTCTGAGATTGGTACAATATTATTGGTATTGTTCTGAGGTACCAATTTTTTAAATTTGGATCGGACTGATCACATTTTAATTGATAATAATTGTGTAAATGTGTGTGTACTACTTTACTAGTTGTTTGTCCATGTGACGGGCTTGTATTGTATTTCTTCTGTATTTGTTTAGTGTACTTATTTCGACCGTGTTTTTTAACTATATTAATGTTCTCAACATTTTCCTCTATTTGTTTTAACTATTTTGATGATATTTCTGCCGCTTTGCATATATGTTTAGCTTTGTTCAAGGTTAAATCTGATTCTCGCAATAGTCTGTCTTTAATTACTTTGTCTTTTATTCCACTCACAATTCTATCCCCAATGAGGCGTTCCTTCAAATTACCAAAGTCACAGTCTTCTGCTAACTTTTAAGTTCTGTTACATATTGATCTATGCCTTCATTATCATTTTGGTTCCGCAGAAAAAATATGTGTGAACTTAAACTTTAATTTTTCATCGGTATGAAGTATTCTGTAAATTTTTCCATTACTGTGTCATAGCATGGCTTGTCTAGATTGAACGTGTTATAAATTTCGATACATTGTTCTCCAATACAATGCAGTAACAAGGAAATCTGAATATCATCTTGCTTTTTGTTTGCTCTGAGGTTGAGTGAGGTTTTTTTAGATGCTCAGGTGGTTTGAGACCTGAGAGTCCACGTTCTTCCGACATCTTTTTTTCTATGTCCAAGTGGCAGGTACAAGTGACTGATATTAGTTTTCTTTATTTACCTTGTTTCTTCCTTAATTTTCGTTGAAACGCAGCGCCATGTTGTATTCTTCGATGAAACCATGTAGTTATCTTCATAAAGTCATTTATTATAATTGAAATACAATTAATTTGATTAACACGTGAACCATGCCTGGGCGGGATCATAGAGAGAGATAATGTCATTCACATGTTATAGACTAACAATGAAGGCAATGGAATCTTAGTTATAAAGCCATATACAACACTGAAACGGTAAAAAAAAAGAAATTGAAGTATTTTTGGGGTTGATGCAGAAACAATAGAAAACGTGAACCATGCCTGGGCGGGATCATAGAGAGAGATAATGTCATTCACATGTTATAGACTAACAATGAAGGCAATGGAATCTTAGTTATAAAGCCATATACAACACTGAAACGGTAAAAAAAAAGAAATTGAAGTATTTTTGGGGTTGATGCAGAAACAATAGAAAATGCAGCACCGGCTAACAACAATAGTATCTAAGTTTCATTAATTTCTTATTGTTTTTAAGCTGGTACTTAATTTTAATAAAGTATTAGAAACTCATTGGCTCAGTCAAGGTACAGTCGACATCACATCAGGCGTAATAGTTTGACCTGGAGACCACCTTATTCCGTTCGTAATAGAAGCGGCTTTCGTAGTGCAACTGTTACGCTTGATGTGCTGTCGACTGTACAATTGTGTAGAAAGTTCTGTTGGATTTCATATACATATTGAGTAAGACCGTACGCGTGGACAGTACATGGGGCCAATCTTTGAGCAATTGCTTCAGAGTATTTATTTATTTATTTGGGAAACATACAAATTTCATTGCACAAAAAATCGTATAGTATACAAATATTGTTGCTCGGTGGCGTAGTGGTTTGAGCGCTCTGATTTCGATTACGAAAACAAAGCAACTTTCGCCATGGTCGATCAAATCGACAAGGTTTGGAAGGCACGTTAAGCCGTTGCTCCCGGTTGTTACTGCAACCGCTTTAACCCAACCCGCATTGGGCCAGCGTGGTGGTGTTGTGGCCCAAACTCCTCATGTTTTTCTCCCATGTAGGAAGGCCTGTGCCCAGCAGTGGGACGTATATAGGCTGGTGATGATGATGATGATACAAATATTTCTTGACGCTCTTTTCGTTCGACACACTACAAAATATTCTTTTATAAAGTTACGTTACCAATACTTATTTAATTTAATTATTCAAAGCCCTTTAAGGAATTCTTCTTTAAAATCGAGTATTTATATATCTACTGGCAAGTACTTTACTATAAATATCGGGTGAATATACCAGTAAATTCTAATTATTTTCGATTACGCACCAAGAGTCGCAATATACAGCTCCGTTTATTTCTTTTCTAGGATCCGACCAGATTATATCGACGGATATAACGCAGCCGAAACCGATCGTGCCGCTCTTTCAAGTCGAGTACGATCGCAGCCTCTGTAGGCCGCTGGGGACGATATCAGACTTCAGCAAAGTCTTAAATCGAAAGCAGAAGGCCAGAATCAGGATCGCAAGTAACTTAATGCCATTCACGCCGTCTAGAAGCCCTTCTCCTATTTCCATGGCAGCCAGATCCCCGACTCCGCTAAAGGAAATTTACTCGACACCTACTATACGCCCGGCGGTTAAATTGCTCCCGAAAAATCCAGATGTCAAACAGAATGCATTGACTCTCTTCGAGTTTTCAACCGTCTACCCTTTTGTTTATGGCAACAACAAGTTCAAATGTTTCGTATGCTCACAAGCTTTCTTGGAACTCTCTTTACTTAGGATGCACATGAATGAAACACACTTGTTTGCATCACTAAAACGATTGGTTAATAACAGAAGGGAAAACATTCTTAAAGTTGATGTTACTGATCTCACCTGCAAAATATGTGTGGCGACACAAAATAATTTAGTAGAATTAAAAACACATCTTAAATTTATGCACCAAAAACCTATAGACCCAGATTTGAAGGATAATATTATACCATTCAGGTTGGATCTCATTGATGGTGGATATAGATGTGTCATATGCGAGCAAAACTTTATAAAAGTCCGGATTTTAGTTATACATATGAGCGTTCACTTCAATAATTACAGCTGCGAGGTCTGTGGCTCAGGATTCATGACTTTAAGACTGCTGAAGAAGCATTTGGAAGTTCACGAAAATGGCAACTTCCCTTGCGACCGGTGCAGTAAAGTATTCAACACATCTTACAAAAGGAATCTCCATATCCGAGGCGTTCATATGAAACAGTTTCCACGTCGGTGTCCCATATGCCCTGAAAGGTTTAACTCTAACTATAAAAGGACAATTCATCTACAAGATGTCCATAACCAGTCGACGCGTGTGCATAAGTGTGAGACGTGTGGGCGTGCCTTTAATTTAAAGTACCATCTATTATGCCATACAAGATCTGTTCATCTGCAAGAGAGGAATCATCAGTGTGATGTCTGCCACCAAAGGTTTTGTAACAAAGAAACTCTGAAACGTCATATGGTGATACATACTGGAGAAAAGAATTATAAGTGCGAAGTTTGTGGTATGGCGTTTTTAAGGCGGAAGAACTTAAAAGATCATCTTAGGTTACACGAAATTGGATGATTTTCGTAGATTTCTAGAACTTTAAATATAATACTCATTCTTTATGTAGCTCGTATGATATCTATATCAGTGCTGCACAGAATGGCGTTATATGACGTAACATTTGTAAAACTCTTAACGATGTTCCTAGCCTTCAAATAATTATAAATTGAAGCGAATTTATCATATACAGTTATTTTACAATTAAGTATACATATTCTACAATTACACTACGTTCTCTTTAACCATTTGTTATACTTAAAATTGTACTGGTAAGTTTAACTTATTATCTTTCCAAAATATTATGTCATTGAATCCAATGATAGGATTTTATGTTTTTTCTTCTAGGACTCCTTCAACCAAGCAATTCGTCTATCACACTAAAAGATGAGGATGGAAGTGACATCACGTTAACTATGCTCGAAACGCCCATATCCCTTGATAGTCTAAAATGGGAGATTGAGGATAAGAAGAAGAAACCAAGAGGGCCACCGAGATTACTACCAAAAGGATCAGTTGAAAAGACTATCAAATTAAATACACCAATTAATTTTAATAATGTCACGATACTCAAAGAGCCTATATCGCTTGATGATTTTAATAAAACCACTGGAAATAAGGTTACTTTTAATGTTAAAACTGTTCAAGGCCCACTTTGTAAAGGTACTGTTCGAAAGAGAGCAAATGATACAGAATTACAATCGTGGAAACAGAATGCACTTATAATATTCGAGTATTCTAATGTTTATCCATTTATACATTCCGGGAACAAATACAAATGTTTTGTTTGTTCCAAACCATTTCTAGATGTCAATTTACTAAAAGATCATACTAATGGGCATAGTCCTAAAGATATGCAACGGGAATTGAATAATAGAATAAGAGATAATAACTTAAAGGTTGTTATTAATGATTTGCAATGTCGAATATGTGACAGTCGCCTTCAAAATTTAGAAAATCTGAAAAAACATTTGAAAGATCATGGCAAGAGTGTTGATTTGGAATTGCAAGATAATTTGATACCTTTTAAGCTAGGAGTGGGGTCTTTTGAATGCCAAATATGCGGAGAAGTTTTTGCAAAATTAAGATTACTTATAATTCACATGAGTAAACATTTTAATAATTACAGTTGCGAATTGTGTGGTTCTGTCTTTATATCTCTCAATTTGCTCAAAAGGCATCTGCAGTCGCACGAAACTGGCAGTTTTCCCTGCGACAAATGCGAGAAAGTCTTCAGCAACTCAGCTAAAAGAACATTACACATGCGGGGTGTTCATCTAAAACAGCATCCAAGACGATGTCCTATATGTCCAGAAAGATTCAATTCCAATTATCAAAGGACGAAGCATTTGAGGATAGTGCACAATCAGACGACCGCTCTCTTTCGGTGCGAAACCTGTGGGAGAGAATACGATTTGAAATATCACCTCTTAATTCATATTCGATCAGTGCACTTGCAAGAACGAAATCAGGAATGTCCTATATGTCACTCAAGATTTTTCTCAAAGTATTGTTTGACCAGGCATATGGTCATTCATACGGGGGAGAAGAATTTTAAATGCAACGTTTGTAACAAAGCGTATGCAAGAAGGAAAAATCTGAAAGAACATTATAGGGTTCATGACGTGGGACTTAATTGCTCAGTATGTGGCCAGCATTATGCTGACCAAGCATCTCTGATAGTTCATATGAATCTACATGGACTAGTGTAATTTTTAGAAGCAAGTTGAGTAATTTGCAGAGCAAAAATATGGATATTTTTCTTGGCAGCATTTCATTAATTAATGGTGTAAATAATTCTATACAAAAATGGGTGTGCAATCCAAACTGTATTTTAAGGGATGCACATAATTATTTCTTATGACTGTATTATTTACTGGCTTTAAAAATAATTTTTAATAAATTATTAACTTGAATTTTAAGTACAAAAGGATACTTTAAAGTTTAAAGCAAAAGATAATAAAATTGTCTACAATTCAGAGGTTAACTGGCGTGAAGCATGCATGACAATGATTGTTTATCAGGTATAAGAATTTAAGGAAGGGGAAAGATTTTCAGTGACAAATTTACAATCTACCTTTGTATTGCAAACACAAAAAGTAATTAAAAATGTAGATGATGTAGACCACACGATTTTGTACCAAAAAGATGTTTTTTAATAAAGGATTTTTATATTTTTCTTACATAATCCTAATGACGCGTCGTATCTTTGCTTTTCTATCACAATCAAACTGTTTTCTTTCGCGTCTTACTATTGTGTTAATTACATATTCTTAATAAGCAATAATTTACTAGAAAATATGATTTTAAATCATCCACAATATCTATGATATGTTACACAAGATGTGTGTGTATATTTTTTTTATTTCACGAATCTCAATTGCAATATAATAAATATTATTTTTAAAATAACAATGTCTCTTATTTCTTGAGTAATTCACCTTTGAAATGTTGGTGTTTTATAGGTATTTTCAGTCAACGAGAGAAAATTAAGGTCAAGTTTTGTTTTCCCAGGATTACCAGCAAGACATCGACCCGGGCCAAGAACAAGCGTATGGCAAATGACGATATCAGAGAGGCAAAACGCTGCGACATTTCTAGAATGTACTACCATCAAGCCTTTCTTTTACCAGCAGGCTAACTTCAAATGCTTCTATTGCAATGAAGTCTTCCCAGAGATTCACTCAGTTTTGCAGCATACTGCGTTCCACGTGACGCCAGAAAGATGTAACTTGCTCAAACAATATTTAAGGAAGGGTAAACGAGTAATTAAAGTTGATATTTCGGGGTTAAAATGTAGGATATGTGAGCAGAAGTATACAGATTTAGATGATGTTCGAAAGCATCTTGTAGCTGCTCATAAAAAAGAGTTTAATTCCGCCGGCAACGGGCTGATGGCTTATGATTTGAGCACAAACAACGGTCTGTTATCGTGTCATAAGTGTTCCAAAACCTTCAATTCTTTTTTCTTGCTCAACAGGCATATGAATGTGCACTTTAACGTTGTCTGCGAGACGTGTGGTTTGGGATTTATGTCGCATCAACGACTAATCAACCACAGGATAGTCCATCAAAACGGTGTGCACAGATGTGACAAGTGCCAGGAAGTGTTCCCCACGAAATTGAAGCTGCGATACCACATTTTCAAGAAACACGAAGTTTTAAACACTAAAAAAGTGAAACCGTTAAAGTGTCCGCATTGCTTGGAACGATTCTCCGAACATTATAGGAAGATGACGCATTTGAAAGAAGCGCATGGAATTTCGTTTACTTTTGAATGTCAGGCTTGCAAGGCTGTGTTTCAGACGAGGAGAGCTCTAACAGAACATACCACGAAACTCCACACGCAGAAGATCCAATGCAAAGTTTGTGGGAAGTGCTTCGGAACGCAGTCTTTGCTGAAGATGCATATGAGAGGTCATACAGGCGAAAGGAATTTCTTCTGCACCATTTGTCAGAAAGCGTACATGCATGAGAGGACTCTTCGCCAACATATGCGCGTTCATGGACCCGTGTGGAAGTTTAGTTGTTCCGAGTGTGGAAGCGGTTTTCACAATCGTAATGATTATAATAAACACATGAAGCAGTGGCATCCGCAGTGGCAATTCAAGACAATTGTTAAAAATTTTGGAACAGATCTTTTGGGTTGATTGAAGGATATGAAGAAATGCCTTTTAATACATAATTTTAGTACCTACAATTTTTAAACTAGCTATGTAAATAGTAGTAAGTGCTAAGTAGGTAGTCCTTTCTGGTCAGCTGGACACACTTCAATAGGTGTCTTTAATAAAATATCACTTACCAAAGTATAATGGGTCGCATTTTATAATGAAAAAAAAACACACTATCACTCACTCGGGCATAAATTCACATCAATTTAAAGCAACTGGGTATCCTTTGTCACCGGTAATAAGAAAAGGAGATTTACAGGGTGGCACATTTAGATTGGTCAGTATGGGAAAGTCTGAAACTATAAGACATACGAAAATCTCTTAGGAACCATGTCATCGATTTTAGTAATAAGAAAAACTGCATTCATACATAAAAAAAACGTTTAAAATGATGCCGTGGCATCGAAAGGGATTTCATTGCACGGCATTGAAAGACGAGCCACTGGCTCCCGTAGCGGGATGCCGTGGCGTACTGCGGTAGTCAACGGCATGCCACGGACTCCGGCGCTCGTTGTAACACACCGCGGGGTGCGGCGGCGGGGGTGGACAAGCGGGAAAAATCTTCTATCCCTATTATTAGCCTGTGCACCTTCTTTATCTGCAATAATCGATACCAACACCAAATCCCAATCTACCATATTAAAACTGAGGCACATCAACACTCGATCAAACGCAACTGAATACTAAAAGTGTATCGGGCAGCAGGAGTTGCCGAGGCGTGCTTTGACGTGCCGCGGCACGCCGTGGCAAGGCGCTGGAATGCCGCGGTATCTAAGCGGCTAGTGTGCGCTGACTCACGGCAAAATCCCTTGCCATGCCGTCCCGGTCTGCGTAGGCCTTTAAGCAGTAAACGTTACTATGAAACATGATGTCTTAAATGAATAAAATGCATTGTTTTCATATACTTTAATTTATTTTAGTAAGTGTTCGAAATTACCACCAATTTTTCAACACAACATTCAACTCGTTTAGGTGCGTAAAATTGTCTCTATGGTTGTTTGCTGGTGTCGCAACTTGTTACATACCATATACTGCTTTATATATCAGCGATAATATTATCTATTTAAGACTGTAATTGCTTACTTCTATTAATTATACTTAATTAATAATTATTAATCATACTTCATTTTATTAATCTTACTTACACTAATAATCAATTGAGAAGCCCACTTAGTATAAGTATGTAGATACAAAGTCGTGATAAATCGCATTTGAAAATGGAACGTCTTAGTTTGAACAGAGACGTCATAAACCTCCATTTGTGGTAATGGTGGTAATTTCGAACACTTACTAAAATAAATTAAAGGATATGAAAATAATGCATTTTAGACATCAAGTTTCATGGCAACGTTTACTGCTTAAGACCTACACAATCGATACCTAAACAGAAATAGTGTTAGTTTTATGTATACACGTTTTTTTTAAAATATGTGAATGCCAGTTTTATAACTAAAATCGATGACGTGGTTCCTAAGAAGAGATGTTGCAATGTGTTCTAGTTTAATTACAGAATGAATCTTTAGAGTCATGCTGCTTGTTATTCATCCTATTTTTTTATTATTCTTAATGGGGTATGGGGGTTGGCCTTCATCTTACCTAATGGTAAGTGAAGATCTCTCTCTTGACTCTTCTTACCGCTTCACATCAGGTGGTGTTGAGTCATTTGTCGTGCGTTGTATTATATAAAAAAAAAGATAAGGCCGACGGTGGAAGCGACCTACAGCCAGATTCCTCAACCACAGAGGAACTGGCTATCTTACCTCTAACTGCCGGACCACAACAAATATTGCTCCCACAGGAATTGAGATCTGAAGTAGGTATTTCCAACCACTAGACCACAGAGGCGGTTAAATATAATACTAACATAAATGTTACATTATTTGTCTTCGTACTGGTTACAACTTTGGTTATGAATGCATAATTCCATTGGTCATATGCATTCATAATCTGTGTCCAGCACTTCATAGTGTGCTTGATTTTAAGATCGATCGGCAACTAATCGACTTCACCAAATCCGCATTTAAAAAGCCAGCGGACTTAGCACCTACCAGAAAATTTCTGCTCCCACGGGAATCGAACTCCGGGCCTTTAGATCTGAGGTAGGTGGTCTCAACAACACAGAGGCGGTTATTTCATTCCAATTCTAGACGTGGGCCTTTCCCATTCCTACATGAGTTTCATTCTTATCCCTTCGCCATCTATATGTAGCCCGCGGACCCTTTCATATCGTTAACCCATAGCTTCGGTGAGCAGCTTCGTGGTCTTTTAATACCCTCTATTCAAGAACCCGTCTTGGCCATCGCTCTCTGTGCATGTGGACGACTTGACCAGCACAGAGCCGTTTCCGCTCCACACAAACATATAGATTTAAGGCTTGAAACTACACTATGTTTTATAACAAATAAACCTAAGAGAGAGAGAGGAGCTCGGTGGCGTAGTGGATTGAGCGCTCTGGTTTCGATCACGAAAACAAAGCAACTTTCGCCATGGTCGGTCCTTGGATGGGTCAATCAAATTTATAATCTTGAGCTCCTCCGTGCTTCGGAAGGCACGTTAAGCCGTTGGTCCCGGTTGTTACTGCAACCGCTTTAACCCACCAACCCGCATTGGGCCAGCGTGGTGGTGTTATGGCCCAAACTCCTCATGTGTTTCTGCCATGTAGGAAGGCCTGTGCCCAGCAGTGGGACGTATATAGGCTGGTGATGATGATGATGATGATGAAACCTAAGAACCAAAAATAAAATTTATAGTGGAAGGACATAGTGAAAACGACTTACTAGATTTGATAATATTAGCTACCGTGTAATATATATTCATTCCTTTATAAGTAACTTCTTTACTAGCATCAACATCCGAACTGTTTGTTTTATTAATAATCCTTAGTCTAATTACAATAATACGATAAAGTGCATCGTAGAGAACAACATCAGACTTGGTTTCACAAGAATACCTACCACAGATAATACCATACCGCCATAGCCTATTTTGTAGCCGCTTACAATATGGATGCATGCAAATACAAAAACCTACATAATGAGTTTATAATCAGTGTGTGAGTGCATAAACATGAAATGGTTTGAAATAACTGCATTGCCGAAAGTCCGAAATGAGACTAAATACCTGCATTTTGTCTTCCCAGGAACACAGGTCGATGAAGTGACGAAACGAAGACCAGCAGCGTTGTCCAGCATATGGGAAATGACATTATCCGAGCGTCAGAACGCCGCAATAATCCTAGAGAACACTACAGCCAAACCATTCGTCTACTGCAGATACTTTTTCAAGTGTTTTTTCTGCCACGAACAGTTCTCTGAAATACAAGCGGTCCTACGCCACAGTTCGAGTCACGAAATTCCAAATCATGACGCCATTTTGAAAAACTTGCTACCCAAAGGAAAGAGGACTGTCAAAGTGGATATATCAGATCTCAAATGTCGAATTTGTAGCCAAAACTTCACTGATATAGATGATATACGTAAGCATTTGATCGCAGGACATGAGAAGTCCTTTACGAAGTCGGGGAATGGTATCGTCGCCTACAACCTGACGACAAAAAATGGGCAGTTCACATGTCACATCTGCACCAAGATTTTCCAAACTTTTATTCTTTTGAACAGGCATATGAACGTGCATTTCAGTAACGCGGTGTGCGAGACATGTGGCGCTGGCTTCATGACACATCAAAGACTGATTCAGCACAAAGAGATTCACTTACCTGGTGGTTATCCTTGCAACAAATGTGATAAAGTGTATACAACGAATTCTAACCTCAAATACCACATAGAGAAAGCTCACGAGGGAGCCACTAAAATGAGAATGCTCCGATGTCCCCATTGCTCAGAACGATTCTCTGAGCATTTCAGGAAGTTGAAGCATTTGAAAGAAGTCCACGGAGTAACATTCACGTTTGAATGCGAGACCTGCAAGTCTGTATTTCCCAGCCGAAGAGCTGTGACAATGCACACAAATAAATTTCACACGCAGAAAACTCAGTGCGGACTCTGCAAAAAGAGTTTTAGTTGTGTGACGACACTTAAAAAACATATGATCTCCCATACTGGCGAGCGGAACTTCATTTGTAATTTGTGCCAGAAAGCGTACAGACACCAAAAAAGTTTGAAACAGCATATGAGCACTCATGTGAATGGAGAAGACTGTATTAAGTTTACATGCTCAGAATGTGGCAATGGCTTCCCTAATCGCAATGAGTTTAATAAGCACGTTAAAGATTGGCATCCGAGATGCTTTTTCAACTTTGCGGTTAATTCAGCTAACTAATTGTTTGAGGACTATAGGCATCACATTTCAAAGACGATGTGGCAAAACCTTCTAATTAAGAGTAGATACTTAGCACGACTTTTCATACAAAAGAGATGTATGGAGACCCGGTCAGGTTTATGTACACTATACCGAAAAATAGGTAAAAATATGAAGAACAGTGTTCAATTGTCCATCTTCTTTCTGTTTGCTTTGTTTCGTAGTACAAAATAAGATTTCTTATAGAAAAACTACAACACAGCCAAATATTCATCATGGCGCCTCAGTCACTATGGTGACGCTTAGTTGACTTCTAAGTCGCCAATGATTAAAGATTGTCACCCGCCATATTGCCATATTGAATAAGGGCGAAATTGAAGTAAAATTTTAAATTTGGTACAAACTACGAACAAGAAAAAGAATTATTAGTATTTTTCCTGGATTCAGGAGATTTTCGCTTGAGTTTTTGAAATAGTGTACATATACTTAGACGGATTTGAAACATCTGCTTTCAAGTCGAAAATATTAGAAACGAAGAAACCGATTCTAATAAGACTTTCCATGCATGAGCAACTCGGTCTAGCTTTTTTTTTTATAAACCACTAAGGTGGCAATCAAGCATACGATCCACCTGATTGGTAAGCGGTTACCGTAGCCTATGGACGCTTGCAACACCAGGGGTATCACTTCACGTTGCTGACCCTGTAAAAACCTTTCCAAGCCCCTTTTGAAGAACCCTATGCTGTTTTCGTTGTAGAAAACCTTTGCATAGGGCTCATTCCACAACCTGAACGTTAACGGGAGAGTGGCGGCGCATTTTAGTACTGTAGGCACTCACGGGCGCGTAATCATAATCATTTGTGTTTTGCACGGAAACTTCTTTTACATCACGAGCTTTTCTCAGCAGCGTTTCAAATGAGTCCACTTCGTCTCTTCGCAGGCTTTCACGAACTCGTAGATGTAGTAGGCTGTAGATCAAATCTATTTTGACTTTGTCGCTAAGGTCTTCAGGTGGGAGGCGCGCTAGGTGGGCGCGTGGTTTTCCAACAAAGAGCTCTGTTCTGACCCGTACTTGTTGCTAGATTGTTTTCAGATTCAGATAGTTTTCGGATCAGAAGATTTTCGGAAATACAATTTTATAGTTGAATTAGAGCAATTTTCAGCTTTGCATACTAACTAAAAATCGCCAATAATTACTTCTTCATTAGACTTTTCGAAAAATATTCGGATGTCTTTTTGGACTAGCCTGACTTGTTTATCATGGCAAGTCTTGTTGGACTTAAAAATATATAATAATAAATAAGCAAAAATTAAAAATTGAAATTTTTGAGTAACCCCCGTTACACTATCACATTGAGACTATTCTTATGAGCCCAAACACGCTGTATCTGTTGAAAGTCTGAAGAATTGAGCATCCCACAAATTATTTGATGCTACAGAATTAGCTCAAGGTCATCATGCCTACAAAATTTCACCGAAGTAAATCAAATTTCAAATCAATCCGATTTGTGAGTTAGGAAAACTCTTTTGTCGAGTATAAAATGAGGTGATAGTTATCAAACGCCTGAACTGATTAGTAGATATGAAAGTTAATTTCGCAAATAATGTAAGTGAGAGGTACTTGCACTTTGCTGTCAATATACGTGCAGTATGTTTCAAAAAGTCCGGAATAAAATTGAAGCGTGTGGTTTTGTTCCTTGTAAAGAGTTTCTTCTGAAAGTTTGACACCTAACTTTTATTTTCCGATTAAATAAAAAAAAAACATTGTTTCAAGCCTGCTCATTGCAACCCGAAAAAATGCGTACTATTAACTACGTATCGTATATACATCTGTAAACTCCCCATCCCCATTTAAGGTTTATATTTAATGGTTTTATTTCGGAATTCTGTAACACCCGGTATAAAACTTAAAATGCAAGAGTCTTTCCAGTGTCGTTCGAAAAGGAGCTAAAACGCCCATGTGGCTATCAATTTGTCATATCAAACAGCATCATCTAGCGACCGCTATCAAAAAATACATACAAGTGCATTGCATCACATCGTTGTTGTTCTCGTTTTTGCTCCCGTAGCAAATTATGATGACACATCAGACATGTGTAGAAGTAGCTACTCGCTGTATTTTTAATTTGCCCCTATTTGTTTAAATGAAGCAAATATAGCAGGGATACTGTTAGACGACAACGATACGCCAAATGAAGAGCTGGCATAAGTCTGGCGCCCTAAAAACGAGTGAAGTTAACCTTACAAAGAGCTTTGTTTCAGTTTACTGGTATAGACGAACAGCAACGTATTTTAAATAAAATGTTGAAATGAATATAATGGTGTTATTGAAAGATTTTCGGCCGATAAACTCCTTATTATAATCATGTAAATAGATAATAAGCGACTTGATCTCATATAATTGTATTTTATAATTTTATATTTACTATACATAGGTATATACAGTGATAAATGTATCATGTGGCAGTATTATAATGACATATTTTTTTCAATATTTTGTATTATTTCCATCCTTGCTTTCCAAAATGAAAGACACTCGAGTGTCAGTTTTATCATTGAGGTGCTGCAGATGTGCGTGCCGAATTAAAAACTAAGTGTACAGACAGGGTGTAAGCAGAACGCTTTCGTAATTATGCTTAGTTATGTTGGTAATCCTAAACACGGCTAGTTAAAAAAATTAAATCGCTCAAATAATCAGCTTTTTATGTACACAAATCGTGTAGGCAGGTATTAATATTGTAGTATGAAACTGATGTTATGAATGTGATGTCTTTTTTTTCCCCATTTCGATTATTTTTTACCTGTTTAGGATAAGCCTGTATAACTGAGCAAATAACGAAGGTACATAAATGTAAAAAACTATATAAAACGTAAGTAAATATATAAATAAGGAACTAGGTACTGAAGGAGCAAATATCTATGAAATGAAAAAGTAAATAATAAAATTCTTCACAATAGATACGATGCTATTGGTTTCATTAACCGACTTCAAAAAGAAGGAGGTTATATGTTCCACTATAGGTATTTTTTTGTTGTTTGTTCATCGATTTCTCGGTCAATTGTGAACGGATTTTCAAAACGAATAAATAACGAATAAAAAAAGAACATGGTGACAATGGGACCACCTCAGGATGATGGGATCCCAGGGAAATCGAGGGCTAACCACAAGTTTTATAGGCACGTATGACATTTTTACTTTTTTCCAAAACTATTCAAGTATTTGCTACTGTCAGTTACCATCTTATGTTAATAAGATGAGAAAGATGAGAGACAGACAAGTCGATAGTGCTGACGGTCACCCATCTAATTTTACCTAAGACAATCACTGACAAAAGTAAAAAAAAAAAATTTTAACAAAAATATAACCCACTTAAAAACATATAAGGAAAAAATAATTTAATTTAAGTACCTAGGTACTTATCTCCTAAAATGTACTCTTTGGAGTTGGTGCTAAGTTGTTTCCAGAAACAATAGAAAGGGAAGCACCAACTCCAATATACTTTTAGGAGATAAGTACCTAGTACTTAAATTCAATTATTTTTTCCTTTTTAGTGTTTTGACTATTTAACAGCTAAACGCAATCACGATTGAAATATCACTAGGGCTAACCAATGAACCAAATTGGTAAGGTAAGAAGATATTGCGTTCTTACCTTACCAACCAATTGGTAAGGTAAGAACGCAATATCTTTCATTATTTTACTCCACATAGGTATTCATTCTCAGTATTGGAAACGATATGATCTTTCTAGACGTAACTCTACTATCTAGCCATCGCACTGAAAATTAAAATTTTCTTTCTTGCAGAAACAAAAGCGGCTGAGACCAGTATTTGGCAATTAACCGTTTCTGAGAGAAAAAACGCGTCCATGTTCATACAATATACCACAGTGCGCCCTTTCATATTCATGGGGTCGACCTTCAAATGTTTCTACTGCTTAGAGTACTACTCTGAAGTTGACTTGTTATTAAAACACACTAGTTCCCATAAAAGCCAGGAATATGCGCTGATTATGGAGAAATATTTGCCTAAAGGCAAAAGAACGTTGCAAGTAGATATATCAGATCTAAATTGCAAGTTGTGTAGCGAGAACTACCTCGATTTAGAAGCTGTTAAAGTGCATCTGGAAAGGAGACACGGAAAAACATTTTGCGCTGCCAGTAATGGGATGACTGAATACAACTTGATACTGAGAGATGGGTTGTTCTCCTGTCATGTTTGTAGTGAAGACTTCCATTCTTTCAAACTTCTAAACTCCCATATGAACGATCATATCGTCAAAGTAGTTTGTGAGAGTTGCGGCGCTGGGTTCCTGAATCAGCATATGCTAATGAAACATAAAGAGACTCATTTGACGAGGAAGTACGATTGCAAACATTGCGATAAGTCCTATTTTAAGAAAAGCCAGCTTAAATACCACACAGAAATAGTACATAAAGGAAAAGATCGTGTCAAACCGAAAAAGTGTCCGCAATGCTCTGAAATTTTCAAAGAGTATTACAGCAAAGTGGCGCATTTACGGGAAATTCACGGTGTAACGAAGACCTTCCAGTGTCACCTTTGTAAATCAAATTTCGTCACTCGAAGAGCGCTGACTGAGCATTCAAATAGATATCATACAGAGAAATACAAGTGCAATGTCTGTTCTAAATGCTTCGCAATAGAGTCTAGATTGAAGCAGCATATGCGAGGCCATACAGGGGAAAGGAATTTCGTGTGTCCTGTATGCAAGAACGCGTATATGCACAAAATGACGTTGAGAAAACATATGCGGAGTCACAGTACTGAATTCAAGTTTATTTGCGCGGATTGTGGTGCAGGTTTCCATAATAAAAATGAATATAGTAGACATATGAAACAGTGGCATAGTGATTTTGGTCCAACTGAAGTTTCTAGAGAATGACGCGTATTGTTTTCTTCCATCTCCACCATCCATGATACAAAACCGTAGTGAATTGTTGATATAAGATATACATAGAACATTTTAATTTTAATAGCATGTGCTAAACAGTAGCTGCAAGCAAGAGATTTTATTTAATGCCTAGCAAAGACAGCCGGTGCGGATAATTGGGATAACTTGGTGTCACCCCAAGAATAAAACTTCTAAAGTAGTAAAAATATTTGGACTTTGGGTAGTAAGTAACCCATTTTAATTTCTTCTAGTTACTCTGTATTTGCGTGATAAGATTAGGTGCTTTATTTCATTCAACACCCGATCACGTATTTTCATATATCCGGTTGGGTATTGTGGCGGGGGTTCGGGTCCCACTCTAGGACATGATTTTTTTCTACTTTAGATTATATTTTCTAAAAAGATTTACTATGGTGTTAAAAATTAGTTAAAAATGGGTACCTACGCATCCGCTTATAAATTATTAATAATATTGTTTTATCTCTTCCAGTTGAAATCCAATCAATTTACAATTATTCTGAGATCAAACTTGCCACCAAGGAGGCCGTTGACTTAATCTTTGTAGGTGATACTGAGGCCGACGAAAAAGGAAAATCTGCAAGAAAAACTAAAGGGACTCCAGCTAAAAAGCCTGAGAGTATAACTGCCAAACCCACGCGTAAAGCGATTAAGCCGGATAAGCAGAAGAAAGGTAAGCATCATCGCTTTCTCCCGTGTACGCTCAGGTTGTGGAAGGAGCTCCCTGAACAGATTTTCTCGTACGAGTAGGAACAGCATGGGGCTCTAGACGCTTGCAACACCAGGTGAATCACTTGCGTTGCATAAAGGCCTACGCAGACCGGGACGGCATGGCAAAGGATTTTGCCGTGAGTCAGCGCACACTAGCCGCTTAGATACCGCGGCATTCCAGCGCCTTGCCACGGCATGCCACGGCGTGCCGCGGCATGACAAAGCACGCCTCGGCAACTCCTGCTGCCCGATACACTTTCAGTATTTAGTTGCCGCCGCCGCACCCCGCGGTATGTTACAACGAGCGCCGGAGTCCGTGGCATGCCGTTGACTACCGCAGTACGCCACGGCATCCCGCTACGCGAGCCCGTGGCTCGTCTTTCAATGCCGTGCAATGTGCCTTTCGATGCCACGGCATCATTTTAAAGCATAGCAATTTATGTCGTAATTCTGTAACGATACGTTTGAATTTCCATTAGTAAAATTTTAAATACTCTGCCATGCCGTCCCGATCTGCGTAGGCCTTAAGAAACGCAAGTGGTGCAAGTGTCTGTAGGCTACGGTAACCAGGTGGGCTATACCTATGCTTGAATTGCCACCTTCGTGTATAATATTCAAAACTAAACTTGATGATTTTCTTTAATCATCTAGTTTAGTTTTGAACTGTATAATTGTTGGATAAATGGCAGCCCTCAAAACTTTTTCTTTTGCAAAAATGCATAGACCGTAAGAATCCAGATCAGATTCTAGGAGGTAAGGACGTTAGCGAGTACGCTAGTTTTAACTCTACAATGAAATACCATTTTTGTTCGACGTTTCGGCCAGGTTCCTACCACCGCGCTCCAGTCCGCTAGTGACCACGGCTAGTGTATTTTGGCCGAAAGAATTCGCGTTAAAATCAGTGCTAATTACTTAGCAAACTTAGCATTAAGCCTATTTACTATATGACCATATCTTTTTTTTGATATTAATTTAAATATTTCTCAATTTATTCCAGCAGACAAACGTCCATCTACAAGCATCTGGTCCATGACCCTGGCGGAAAGAGAGAACGCAGCTCTGCTGCTACAGTCCACTACACTCAGGCCCTTCACATATATGCCGTTTCCTCTCCGATTTAAATGTTTCTACTGTGATCAAATTCATCCCGAGTTGGTTACCCTTTTAGACCACACACGCACTCATGTCGTTCCAAGCTGCTCAGATATGCTGAAAAGTTTATTGAAAAGAGGAAAAAAGAAAATTAAAGTTGACATTTCTGAACTTAAATGTAAACTCTGCGATGCGCCATTTTCGAACGTTGATGACGTGCGAAACCATCTTGTTGCAGACCACGAAAAGAAATTTAATACAGATTCTGGGAATGGCATGATGGTTTACAGCTTAAAGACCAAGAATGGCGTGTTTTCCTGTCACCTGTGCAAAGAATCTTTTACTAGCTTTTTCGTTCTAAACAAACACATCAACGTGCACTTCAATAATGCGATTTGTGAACAATGCGGGAAAGGTTTTATAACACATCAAAGATTACAACAGCACAAAGAAATACATCTGAAGGGTAAATTTTACTGCGAAAAATGCGAGAAATATTTTGAAACTGCAGCCAAATTTAAGTATCACAATGATAGAGTCCACGATAAACCAAATAAAGTTTTTAATGTTTACATCTGCCAACACTGCTCTGCAAGGTTCGACCATCATTACGAAAAGATGCGGCATTTGAGCGAGAAACACGATGTTCATTTTAATTACACTTGTGAATTTTGCAAAACAGTTTTCAATTCAGGTAAAGCTTTGACCCGCCACAGAATGAAGTATCATTTGAACAAAATCACTTGCGAAATATGCCAGAAACCATTCGCTGATAGGAGTCACCTTAAGAAACATATGGCTATCCATACAGACGTTAGGGATTTCTCATGCCCGCTGTGCAACAAAACGTATAAACATGAGAAAAATGTTAAGGCGCATATGAAAGTGCACAATCCTGAATGGAAGTTTGCGTGCGCGGAGTGTTTCGTCGGATTCGCTTATAAAACTGAATTTAAGAAACACTTGCATAACACACATGCTAAGAAAACTACCTAAGAATAGTTACATACTGGCCCGCTGCAGGCAGCTGGTTTTTATGGCAATAAAAATGTGTGCAAACAGACGGTCCGCACCGAATTCATCATACGTCGAATGAAAATGGCAGGAAGCACATCTGTTTCGGAATAAATGGAAAGGTGATCAATTCCTGGGCGTGAAAGGCGAAGAAGGTATTCTTTGTTATTGCAGATCTATAGGCGACGGTAGCCATTTTGTTTGTTACCTGGATATATTAAAAATTCAGTTAAGATATCATCCAATGGTCGTATTCATAAAGTAGCGTTAGTAGGCCCACAAGTGGACCGATGATCCTGGCGATGAGGGTCGCGGAAATCCGTTGAACGCAGGAAGCTCAGGAACGATCAGTTTGGGAGATCGTTGAGGGAGGCCTATGCCCAGCAGTGGGTATCTCTCGGCTGATATCATGATGATGGTTCTTAAAAGAAAGAACTTCCATAAACATTGCAAAATACAAGTATTTTGGAAGTACATTCTGCTTGTATTTGTAATTAACGGACGGACACACTTAGCGAAACTTTAAGGGTTGCTTATTGACTACTGAACTCGAAAACCACCAAGTAGGTACCTTTATTAAATAATTATATGTTTGAATATTATTTTTGTTTGATTTTAAATCCTAATCCATCTACAGATGTTCCATATCCCGTCAGCTATACAGGGTGGTGCCGTCAATACGACAATAAATTAAAACATGGGCTATATAAGTTCATAGAAATGGTTTGGCGCTTTCAAAAACATCTTATTCATTTGATAATTTCATGAAATTTTTATGAAATAATATAAGTAGCATTGTGTGCATTATTTCATAGAAATGTCGTGAAATTATTTTGGAGTTGGTGCTAAGTGGTTTCCAAAAACAATAGAAAGTGAAGCACTTAGCACCAACTCCAAAATATGTTTCTAGGGGATGAATACCTACTTAAATTTAATTATTTTATCCTTTTCAGTTTTTTGAAGTCGGTTTTAATTTTTGTTTAAAATTTTTTTTTCACAATTTTTAGTAATAACTTTCTACGTTCAAAGCTAGATGGGTGACCGTCAACTTATATTGTTTCCTACTATCGTATCGTTTCACTAAAAAGTCATTGGAAAAGCAAAAATTCGCAATTACGCATATGTAGACGACTTCATAATTTCAGTTTTTTTACATTTAAAACTAAAGTACCCAACTGTTTTTGAAAAAAATTTTATGGGACCAAATGGCAGCTATCCCGCATCGAACAAAAAAAGAATCACGTAAATCGGATCAGTAATCTCGGCGTAATCGGTGTACATACATAGAAAAAAAAAAAAAAACATACCGGCCGAATTGAGAACCTCCTCGTTTTTGAAGTCGGTTAAAAAAAATAGAATATTTTAGCCTGTGTTTGAATTTATTGTCGTGTTGACGGCACCACCCTGACTATACACTGTCTCAAAAATCAGGAAATATCTCCCGAGTCCAGGAAAAATACCAATAATTCGTTTTCACGCATAGTTTGTTTGGGGCGATAAAATAAACACGTGATCAACAATAGTAAATTATTTAATTATAAACTAACAATAAAATCTTATTAAAAATTGTCTTACGATCATAAACAATAGGTACCTACTTAGAAAATAAATTACTAAAAATAATGTAAATTGATTAAAAGTAGGAAAAACTAAACAGAACTAATTTCTTTAAACTAAATGAAAAGAAATTAAAACTAATAATCACTTCGTCAGCCCCGAGGACCTAGAAAAGATGTCTGTCGATGATCGCTATCACTAAGCGGAAAATGTATGGGATTTGTCATAAGCCCTCAATAAACTTTAAATTATACGATAGTGATAGCGTTTGTCAAATGGCATCTTGTCTTGCCTAGACAAGATGCTATTTGACAATCGCTATCGCTAAATAAAAACTATGGGATTTGACATTTTCGATCGAAAGTCAATCGAGGGCTATTGTCAAATCCATTTTCCGCTTAGCGATAGCGATAGCGATTATCAAAAAGCATCTTGTCTAGGCCCTATAAGATTGGCTTGTCGATAATCGCTATCGCTAAGCGAAAAGATTATGGGGCTTGACATTTGCGCTGGGAAGTTTATCGGCTGCTTATGTCAAATCCCATACATTTTCAAATTAACAATAGCGATAATAATTGTAGAAGGCATTTTGTCTAGAGAGACTGGAATTGAGATGAGATGTGAAACCGTAACCTATATATCATAAACTTGCGCATACATATTTTGAAATATCATTTAAAGTTAGTAATGGTATTTGAAATGAAATGTGTGCTTAGTTATTTTCTTTCTGCTGGACCTTTCTGTCATAATTTCTTGCTCCGGCTTTGACAACCTCAAGTTTTCTCTTAGATTTTTGTAAACCACGATTAATTTGAAGTTCTTCGGGAATGGGCATTTGACCCTGATGGTCTACTCCAGGCCCTGGCTTCAGTTTGTATCGGAAATCTTTCCTTGTATGTATAGATTCTGACGGTATCAGACGGTTGCGACATTTGTAAAAGTGGTAATCTCTGTGGGAATATTAAGTCAATAACTGAGCCCAATTCTGAAGACACACTCTAAATCTAAATATAATTACAGTGTATCTCTTTCTCGCAATATGTAATAGGAAAAAGATAGCAATATGTAATATGAAAAAGATAGTAGGAATTTGTTTAGAGCTGTCAACTAAATTTAGTAATTGTTTTGAGATTTTATAACGTTATTTTTTGATTGCCACTAAGGTAGCAATCAAGTATACGGCCCTCCTGGTGGTAAGCGGTTACCGTAGCCTAATGAGGTTGAAAATTGAACCCACGTTTCTAAATATCTAAATAAACTAGAGAAAGGTCCAGCATCAGTAGCGCGGCTGTGGACAAAATCTATCTCCACCACTTACGTTCCCTTTATCGTCCTAACAGGCTATGATGTCCACTGCTGAACAAAGGCCTCTCCCACCGATTTCCAAATGGAACGCTACCGTAATGATAATAATAATAATAAATACACTTATTGCACACAAGAGACAAATTAAATCTACATACTTAAAAAATAAAAATACAGTACAATTGGGCGGCTTTATTGCTAAAAAGAAATTTCTTTCAGCCAACCCAAGGTGATAAAATATGAGAAAGAAGAACGCAGAAAGCGTGCAAGAATTTGAAAGAATAAATAAATACGCTACCGTAACCGGAACGCTACCGTAGTCCGTAATAGCGGGGCCGATACCGTGTCATGTTCATGGTGAGCGAATTTTACCATTTCACTTATCGGTATCACTAAATAGAAAATGTATGAGATTTGACATTTGCGATCGAAAGACTTTATGGCTTATGTCAAATTCCATACATTTTCCGCATAACGACAGCGATTGTCCAAAGGCATCTTGTCTAGTTCCTCAGGCAAGGACAGTGGGATTACTGGCAAGTTTTAGTAGGTGTTCTTTGTACCGTTATTTGCACTGGGCAAACCCCACACACACCTTGGTAAAAAAGGTGCTTGTACGCGACGGCAGCCACTTACCAACAGATGGCTCGTCAACGTCCTTGTTATCTAGTTGTTTCAAAAAAATATATCTACCTTATATCAACAAATTGAAACGGCGCAAACACTCTGTTCTCAAAATTCTGCTTATATTTCGCCCACTGACACTTCAGGAATTCATTACTCTCCAACGAATAGTGTTTGGTGTATGTGTATTCGAATAAACTTTTTTCGAATATAGGTAAAGTACGAAAACCGCGGCCGATCCCTTCGGCTATCTCTAGAAAGAAAATACAATAAAGCCATCCTGAGATTGCCATGGCAAAAGTTGGTTTGTTTTCATAATAATTGTAGCAGCACTCAAAGCAAATTAATCCACTGATTACCTTTGTTTACGACAATATTAGGTCGGGGCGATTTATATTTTTACATGATAAATGTTTATCCGTTGACATTATTAATAATTGGATAACACAAAGTAATATTATTCCAATATGGGGAACAGTGTTTGTTTACGCTTTACACTTGCAATAGGTATTTTAGTATTGAATATTTCTAATATATGGAGGAAAATAACTATAACTCAAAGAGTAATGTAAGCTATAACTTATGAGCGTGACTGAGTGTCATGTGCATTGTCACTAAAAAGTCTAAATGTAGTGCTATATTCTCTTTAGTGAAAACTTTTGAAAAACCAAAGAAAAACGTATTTTGATGATCTCTTAGCTGATTAGCGTAGGAGAAGTCAAATTGAGAATGTTTCTCCGCATTATTGTGGCTTATTATGAGCAACGAAAATGCGTGAGGGAGAAGATTTAACACGATGCTTTTCGATAATCACCATTATTCGATTACTCTATCGCTAAATGGAAAATTTATAAGAATTGACATAAGCTCTCGACCAAATTTGGAGGACAATTGTCAAATTCCATATTTTTTTGCTTAATCGACAGAAATAGTAAATATCAAAAGGCATCTTTCCTCCCAAAATTCTCACTTGACTCGAAACTAAATAAGTTCTCGATGGACTCGTTTTCGTATCTATGTCTTAAGATGAGTTATAAAAGTATATCAACCCACAACCACACTATCATTGGAATGCATGGAACATTTTGGCAGAACTAGGTCCAATTTTCTCCCTTGTGCGCATTTAACAATATACGTTCGCCGATATTTATTATTATTTATTTAATTTTTTATATTGTACAGACGACAGCACATCAAGCGTAAAAGTTTGACCTTGAGACCGCCCTTAGCATCTTGGTAATAGAGGCGGCTTTCATAGTGCAACTGTTACACTTGATGTGCTGTCGTCTGCACAATATATAAAACAGGACGAAACGAAACGAAAATGAAAACAAAATTTACCCAAAACAAAACGTTGAATATGTTGTCAAACTCATCATTTACAAGACTCTTTGGTTTTCTTTACACGATTATCTTCAGGGGGTGTCAACTTTCCTTAAACAAATATTAAATACCTACGGGGGCAAACTTTTCTCATTGCTAGTTTCAAAAATGTCGTTTTTTTAATTATGGTATCCCTTGGGGGTACCCTTTTTTATATCCTGAATACTGTAAGTAGATTTTTGTGAAGAAAATATTGCTTTATCATTCAATTTATCGGCAACAAAACAATTTTAGAGCAATACCTCTCTATGCGATGCTATTTTTAAAAGCAAAATGTGATAAAAAATTTAATTTGATTAAAGAAATACAATTTATTTTTCGTATGTTGATAAAATGATGGTAGATAAATTAATACGTACGCTGGCAAGACCGATCTTACAAGTGGGACGGACGTAAACAATCATGGTGGATTTTGCTTTTGTTTGCCGGCCTCGGGCCTGTCTTCATTTGTATTTCGTGATCTCTCAATTTCATGTGGTTTAGTTTTCAGAGTACTCGTATAAATAAAGTTCATAAGTTTTACGTGCATACGACGTCGAATTGATTGAGTTCCTCCGTCTATGTTTTTGTTCCTGAATTCTCCTCAGTGATCGATCAGTGATAAGATTCGTACAAGACAGTGACTTTGATTATTTATTTACGAGACAGTGACTCTAAACCGGTGCAATATGTCTATTACAAAGGAAAGCAGAAGAAAATGTTCTAAGTGTGGCAAATCACCTGCCTTAGACGAAATCAAACATTTTCGTTTTCAAAAACCTAACCTATTGCGGTACGTACTTGTGTGCTATTTACGCCGTACTATGACATATGACATGCATCAGAATTAGTTTTATCTGAAACTTGGATTAATTTAGGTTATGTATGCTATGTGGAAGTACTAAATAAAAAATAAATAGCTCCATAACATAAAATTATTGTTTTATTTTACCTTTTATGGCCAAACTATTTTTGAATGGAGGGATGGGCAATTTCACTTGTACGAAAACTAAAAAAAATAAGTTTTCTTACAAGTGAAATTGCCCATCCCTCCATTCAAACTTAAATAAATATTTTTGCATGAAATTTACATTTTGCCGCTGAAAAAGTTGACGGTGGGTCAACTATAGGTGGCACTAGAGTGTTGTACTTCCGCTAAAACCGGAAATAAATATTTTAACTATGAAGTTGTCATTCTTCTCCTTGGAGTAATATTATTCTATGATTATCTTAAAGTAATCTGTGATCTGATCTGTGATTCCTTCCTTGATCCTTCCTCATTGGGTTTTCGTGCTAAGTTGCTATATTCATTTTTGTATTCAATAGATTGACCAAAATAAAATATTAATATTCAAGCAATTATTGTGGTTTAGGCTCCGAAAAAGCAATAAGATTCTTAATAATATCGTTTTTCATTCACCACTGTGATGAATTCTATCAATAAGAGCGATAAAACTTTCAAGCAATATGATATTTGTTGCTGTTGCCATAAAGTCGGATGTGGGAAAGATATTTCCTCAGAATACAACTGTTTGGGCCAGAAAGAAATATATGAAGTGATGTTAAAGAATACATTTAATATCCAGGTATATTTTACATTAGTTAGCTATTCTTTTAAACGAACTATTAATTGTTTGCGGACAATATTTGTTGAAATGATCAATTTATTTTTTTACCAAACCATTTTTAAACTTTTATTTTGCCTAAGCAGCTTATACCAGTCTCCTTATTCAGAAGCTGGCAATATTAACAGTTGCATTGTAAAATAACATTATTTAAAGTATGCAAGCAAAAATATGAATATAACCAATAAGATTTTTAATATTATGCCTCAACAATTAGAAAATATTAAGTTAATGCAGCTTTTTATATTTTATGCCACATTAGCTGTCCCATCGAACTTCATAGGGCCCCAACTCAAAATCATGTTTTGAAACAGCTGTCTGCAAAATAATAATTGTTTAGTTTTCTGGTATGGAAGAGGGTAGCACAGGAAAGACTCAAATGGAAAAGATTAGACAAGGTCTTTGCCAACTGGCAAACAGACCTAGTAAGCAGTAAAATACATCTATAGTGAATTATGAAAACAAATAACAAGCAATTTAGATACCGCTATAATTTCATATTTAGGAGAAATTAATAATGTTTGAAGGAGTGAATAATTTAATTAAAAATGTAATTTCTATTTGTATAATTGTCTGAATTAATGACTTATTATTATATTTCTGGTAATATCCAATTTTTTACTCAATTTGCTTAATTTTTCTATCCATGAGAACCTTCTAAAAAGTATGAAGAAAATTAAAAGAAAAATGAAATAGGTGATGTAGTTCTCAAGTTATGGAGTGATATATTCCAATTGATATATGACAATCAACATTTTGCGTTTCAAAGTTTCACACATGTTTTATCAATTTATCATCACATTATTAATTGTTTTTGTACAAGGTAAACATTTTCTTAGTTGGTTTAGTCCAAGTTCAAACAATATCTTCTGTTGTATCTTCCACAGATCTTACACCATGCTAACGCTCCAGTTACATACCGACTAATATGTGAAGAGTGCATAGCCCAGTTACGTATGGCTTCAACATTCAAAAATACTGTTTTAAATAGTGAGAGGATATTTAAAGAATACATGGACCACTGGAATGATAATACTGGTAATATTTTTGATTGAAAAGTATTTTTTAATTTCAATTACAGTTTTCAAAGGTTATTTCCAAAGTATTTTTTTTACACACACCTATTATCTAGCCCAAAGTAAGCATCATTAAGAGCTTGTGTTATGGAGACTAGATAACAGAGAAATAATGATAATAATATATATATAAATATTAGAAATATAATAAGTAAACATATAAACATCCATGACTCGTAAAAAAAATGCTCCTACTCATCATACAAACATTCACTCCTACTGGGATTCGAACCCAGGACCCTTTGATCGAGTATCCTGTATAGCAAGGGGTACAGACCACTCGGCCAGCGGGTCATCATTGCTTATAAAATGTAAATCTAATTAGTCTGATCTGTCCATGGCGTGGCCTTTACACACAAAAGCCTCTCCCAATTTGTTCTAACAGTATCTGTTCAGGGCTACTCTAGTTCATAGTGGGCATGCTTTGTTTTATATTTCATGTTAGCAGCATCAGATGAAAAATTGAGTGAGCTCATTCACTACAGCCTCATCATACCAGCAATAATGTCCACTACTGAACAGAGACTCCCCCATCAATTTCCGAATGAAGGGGTTTTGCTTCAATGACTCCCCGCGACCCTGACTAGGTCGTCTGTCCATCTAGTAAGCCGCCGTCCTACTTAGCGCTTTCCGATATGTGGTCTCCGTTCTAGAACTTTAACGCCCCACTTACCGTCTGCTCTGCATGCTATGTGCCCAGCCTACTGCCACGTCAACTTACTAATCCTGTGAACTATATCAGTGACTTTGCTTCTCTTACGGATGTCATCATTTCTGATTCCAGCTTGCAGAGAAACACTAAATAAATACAGGGTGGTGCTGTCAATACGACAATAAATTAAAACATGGGCTATATTAGTTCATAGAAATGGTTTGCCACTTTCAAAAATATCTTATTCGTTTTGATAATTTCAAGACATTTCTATGAAATAATGCAGCCAATGTTATATATTCTTTCATACAAATGTCATGAGATTATCAAATGAATACGATGTTTTTGAAAGTGGCAAACCATTTCTATGCCCATGTTTTAATTTAATGTCGAATTGACGGCACCACCCTGTATATTAAGTACATTGTTCCGATTTTGTCCCACTAGTGGAAAAGTTATCCCTTACATATTTTCATACTCAATACTATTAAAACATTTTCAGACAATCAATCACCGGCCTTAAAATTGGACACAGTTAAAGTGGAATCTTTGGCAGATAATATGGATTTTGACAGCCAAGATGACAATGTTGACATTAATGATAGTGCCAGTGGATGTGGTGAGTATAAAAGTTTTTCTAGCATAAACCTCAAAAGAAATGTGTGTTTGGACTCTTTCCCACAGACGTCCAGTTCTGTGAGAAAGGTTTTTTACTGAATCCTGCAAAAATTACTGATTTTACATAAGTTTGCGTCCTGTTTCTGCAGTACCGAGATCAACAAGCTGTATAGATTTAAACAAGCAATTAGAGAAAACATAAATTTACATTCTTTTCTTCCAACCATGTCGATGACCACATTTCATAACCTTTTAGAGAAGGTTAAAAAAATTAACTCATCTGGCAAAAACTGTATACATGAAGCTAGTGGGAACACTTTCATTAGACTATTTATTTTATTTATTTATTTATTTTACAGACATGCCTTACAGCTAACAGATGTACACATCCAAAGCGCTTATAAGATTAGTTGGTATTTCTATACAATCAAAATAAATGTTTTAAAATTAAGAAGTCAAAAATTATTAATTCAGAATAGCAAAAAAGAGTAATAAAATGAAACAATAAATAATACCATTCCTAAATTGTCAAAATTATACAAAAAATGGTCAATAATCAATTTCTTAATCTATACAACAATCACATACAATATTAAAACAATAAATACAATTGCAAATAAATATCAATTAAAATTAAATTTCATGTCACATGCCATTCATTATTATGAATATATGAACAGAGATGTCCTAAACTATCGGCAAATAGATCAATTTCATTGTGCTGAGCAAGAATGTCACCTATAGCGCGTAGTGCCCGCTTTGTTGGCGCATGCCTACCGCGCTCCGTACGCCGTACTCCGTACTATACATGTAATTAAACTGGATATGAGTTATTAACTATACAGTGTCATACAGTTTGTAGTGCCAAATCCGAATAGCCAAATTCGAACAGAACGGTTTATCTTATCTTATTATATTAATGTTTTTCAGAAATGCTAGCTAACTTCAAATCGGAAAATATGAGTGACACAGATCTAACAACTAATAAACTACCGAAGACAAGGAATTGCAGCGGAAAAAGAGTTAAACTAAAGAAATGCAAAATAAAAATGGAAAGTGAAGGTCAGTATTTATGTACTTATGGTCACCTCTTTTTTATACATCTAGGCGACACACAAGCTGACGGCCCACCTGGTGGTAAGCAGTTACCGCCGTCTATAGACACCGGTAATAACAAGGAAAACATCACTAAGATGAAACGCCGTCCATGCCCAGTAATTACACTGGCTACCTTTCCCTTCAATCCGAAACACAGCGAACTGTTTCACGGCGGAAATGAGACAGGCGGTGGTACCTACCCAGACGACCCTACATACGGGCCTACCACCTAGTAAAAGGCTTCCCCCTAATATGGCTCCCCCTATGCTGTATTTATTGACGAATATTTAGAGTTTTTTGTAAATATTTTATTGTTTCGCGTTTGTTGCAGCAAATCAGCTTTTCATTCTTGCTATTTATCGCAAATAAAGAATTAGATTGATTGATAAAAATGTGCAATCTGTATTACGTTGGGCTAGTGGATTGTTAAAAGTTTACAAGATATTTGTAAGTGTCGTGTTTGTTTACATCTTGGGCCCAAACGAAAAGAATGGACTTTATCGAGTGATAGGGACAAACCTATACAAAATGACATTTGCTTTGCTGCTTTGCTTACATTTATCTATATCTAAGTTGGCTTACGTATAGGTCGGGTGCAATCAGGGTTTGAAATTATAAAGATAGATATGCCCTTCCTATAATTACAATATTAATTATCAAACAGGTATACCTAAGTCTCGCAATCCTTTTTTTTTTTTGTTTAAATACAATCAAAGTTTGACCGCACAGTGTCCCTATTTCGTGGCATTGCGTAATGTTGAGGAAACAATCTATTCTATATTTTTGTATACAACTCAAGTTACGCTAAGAATTAAAAACCAATTTCGATTTCTTTGTTTTGGCCACATACAAAACAAATGAATAAAGAAAATAATGAATAAGTGACAGTTTAGATACGAAAATCCGACGACGGACGCGGGGAATCCCCGCTATTGACGTTAAGTGGTGCGTTCCAATACACGCAGCATGAATGCGACAAATAACAAGAGGCAAATATTTTAGATTATACTTATCAAGATAATTATCAACCTATATTTATCTTGATAATTATCTGGATCAAAGATAATTATCAGTGATAATTATCACTTCAAACCCGTGCAATTGAAACATTTAAAGCTTCCACCAATATATCTATCCACCATTTTGCTACTACAATAGAAATCAAATTTATATATTTTCAAACGTTCATCTCTTCTGATGTGACTTTACGAAAGTGTTTATCTGCTTCTGTGCTCGACTGTCTCCTTGATCCCCTTTGCCTCGCCTTTATTTTTATCTTGTCTATTACAGATGACGTAAAACAAAGAACACAAAAGGATTGGTCCAAAATTGTCGAAAGAAGAGGAAACGGTCCGATTCTCCGCGAGAATTCTTTGAAACTCTTAGCTAACTCAACAATATGTGTTTTTCAATGGAACAAAAGCAGATACCGGTGTTTTTGTTGTAAAGAACCCTTCTCGGACCTCAGTTCTTTAAAAGACCACACGAACACTGAACACGCTTTAGAAGAAATCGAAAAGAAAATAATACTACAGCAAAACAGATTAGTGAAAGTCGAAGTGTCTTACATAAATTGCAAACTATGTCCCGCAGAGTTGCAAAGTCTACCGGAACTACGGCGCCATCTTAACGAGAAACATGGTATAAGCTTTGTTTTAGAAGACGATCTTCTTGTACCATTCAAAATTAACGGCCAATTGCAATGTCAATTATGTTCGGAGAATTTTACAGTTTTTAGATTATTAAATATACACATGAATAAACATTTTCAGAAACAAGTTTGTCATATTTGTGGTACAGGATTCTCGAATTTAGTGTTTCTCAACCTTCATAAAACAAGGTCCCATAGACCTCTAGTCTGTAAACAGTGCGACTTAATTTTCAATAGTAAATCCGAAAAAAGAAGCCATGATATAGCAACACACGGTATAAAGTACGAACGAAAATTACGATTTCCATGCCCGTATTGCCAGGAGAGATTTTTCCAAGAGAATTTTCGAGTGCAACACCTAGTCGAGAAACATGGTATGACAAAGCCTGAGCATAAATGCACGGTGTGCTCGAAAATATTTATAACGCGAAGTCTGCGCAATAATCACGTCAAAAATGTCCATATGAAAGAAAAAAACCACGAATGTGATATATGCCATAATTTTTTTTATACAAAGTCTGATGTTTTGAGGCATAGAGTGACGCATACTGGGGAAAAGAAATTTTCTTGTGCCATATGTTGTAGTCCGTTTGCTACTAAGGATTCTTTGAGGCGACACATGAAGCGGACGCATGTGCAATAAAATCTTTTTAAATAATATTTTGTGTTTAATTAATCATCATCATCATATATAAATAATATTTTGTGTTTAATTAATCATCATCATCATATACGGGATCGATTTTGGAGACGGGACAGTAAGGGCAGGTACCTTAACCGTTATAGTTACAGGAAAACGTTCCTAGGAGAACATCCATAACTTTTATGCAATAAAGCATATTACGAATTGATTTATACTTTTTCAGTACAAAATACATGGAAAAAGTTTTTGGTCATTTCTATTTCTGTCATTTCCAGTACTCGTACCTTAAATGGTCCCATACAGCCTTTTTAAACACAAAATAGGATGGATAGGCATAAAAATGTTGTTTTTTGGATTGTCATTTTTTTACGATTCCGCCTCGTACAGGGTTGTGTTTATTAGACTGCTATTTCCTGTATGAGGAAGGTAATGTCCTAGTAGCTTCAACTCAAGCAAATTGCTTTATAATTGAATTCAGGGTTGGGTCGAGTAGTCCCATAAAATTAAAATAATTTTATGGGACTACTCGAGCTTAGGGTAAAAAAGCATTTCGTGGAGTGTTTGGCAGAATTTCGTGGTGCCAGTCACAATAATTAAAAATTGTGTCTGAGCGAACTTTGCGTTACAAAAGTTGTGTTGTTTTATAAACCAAGTGTTTGTGTTGACAACTACAAGATTACCTATTAGAATAAAAGTGATTATGGTGTTGGCACGGCTCTCTACGTTCGCCGGTTGGCACCAACCGATTGAATAGTTTGATACGGCGGTTTGATATAGTGTTGAGTAGGACTTACAAGAGGCATTACATTTGTACGGGACATGACGTCACATTGTAAGAGTGGCTCACAATTTTAAAATGTACTACTTCACATTTTATGTCGCGGTATTCGCGTACATTTGTACTCATCGCTTCAAATGTACTGCCGAGCTTATGAACGCCTCGCCTCATTTGAAGTGGGACGTTGTACTGGCTCAGTAGAAAAAAGAGGCTACTCTTACAAACTCATTTTCAAACCGTGTCCTACCCAACAAAGAGAATATAAAACGCTACGCTAGAAGAGACGGGACTTCAAGGAAAAAAAAAATCTATAGAACGTGCACGCCAGACTCATACCAATATAATAAAAATTCAGCCAACAGGCCGGCCACAATAATGCCAACATAAAAAACAAAATAGGGATGTGCTTAGTAGGGATTAGTAGAGATACAATTTACATTTTTATCGATAGTTATAGGTGTTTGAAATTAATAAACAAAGGAACTTGAAAAACTTTTATTTAGTATAATATACAATATATCAAGCTTGACTACTATGACAACATGGTAGGTTGTTAGGTTGACGGTAGGCGTGTGAATCGTCCTGGATCGGCCATCAACACCGATTTGGATTTCGACTACACCAAAAATATGTCGCGATTTAGTTGTCGATTGGTACATACACCAAATCCTTCCCTGTCAATTGAACCCACTGTTTACATCTGCGAAAAAAATAAAGTGGTTTATTTAATGGGCACGACATCGATAGGCAATAAAATTGTACAGACAGCACTATTTTTTACTGAGGTCGGTAGGAAAATATTACTTTTAGGTACTGAAATTTGTACTAAAATCCCTATTTGAACAATAATAGCTTTAGAATAGAACTAATTAACAGTCATTGGTACTTACCGATCATCATTGAGAGGAAATTCAGACATAATATGTTCGTTTTACATTGGCCGCCGGCGTGTCTTTAAATTACATATTTCTTAACTTATTCGTTTACTCATTTAGTTCACTTCACATCACACACAATCCTTTTTGGGTCAAGCTTATTTCTTGAGGCAAAACACTCGTTTTTAATAATAATTTACATTAATTTATGATTTTAGAAAATTCTCCAACACCAACTAAATGAAATGTCAAACGTTTTGAAAACAAGACAACAGCGACAGAGACAGATGACAGATATAAATCACCTGTTTATGAAGAGCGTCGACCACCATATTGATTGTATGGATAATGCCTTCTTTCGGATTGAGGCGGATTATACCGCCATTACTGAGCGTGCACGTTTCATACAATTTTTTCTTCTTACGAACTTGCGCTAGACTGCTACCCAACACTAGTTTGATACGAGCAGCCCAATATGTTTCCGGTGGTTTACATCCTTAGTTTGGTGACGTCACTTCCGCCTGAACAGTTAAGATTTGTTCTGTAAATTAACCTCCGATACTTAGTTTTTTATTATAATTCGTGCGAACCAATAAACAGTGGTAATTAGAAGTAAAACGCGTTTAACTCAGTACACCAGCTATATACAGTCCACTCCAGTCAACCACAGGTGTGAAAGACGATGAGAACTTTTTCGTGGCTATCAACTTTGCCAAATAACAACAAAATTTTTATATTCATTATTTATTTTATTTTAACATAGGTTACAGCTCACATAGAAATACCTCTACAATTAGCAATGGAGACTGTCATCATATATTTTGCGTCGAATTCTCCCAAGGTGCATTGAAATGTGTAACACCAGCGTTTCAATGCAATAAATTAAGAAAGAAAGAAATACTTAAGACATGGCTGTATGGACATTACTTCCCTTTGTTAATTTTCCCGGTAATGGAAGGACATTACAGGGAAAATGAATCAAAAGAAAATAGAGTGTTTGGCGGGATTTGGTGGTGTCAGTTAATTTTTTTATTACAATAATTAAAAATTGTGTCGGAGCGAACTTTGTGTTACAAAACTGGTATAGTTTTATAAACCAAGTGTTTGTGTTGACGTGCAACTAAAAGATTATTAGAATAAAAGTGATTAAGGTGTTAAAGAGGATGAGAACTTTTTTGTGGTTATCCACCTCATCAAGTAGTATGGAGGCTGTCATCATATATTTCGCGTCAAATACTCCTAAGATGTATTGAAATGTGTAACACCAGCATTTCAATGCAATAAAAGAAGAAATAAAGAACTACTCAAGACATGGCTGTATGGGCGTTAGTTTCCTTTGCCTTCCTATTACAGGGAGAATGAAAAGAAAGAGGTGTTTGGCGGGTTTTTGTGGTGTCAGTCAAGATTTTTATTACAATTATTAAAAATTGTGTCGGAGCGAACTTTATGTTATAAAAGTGGCGTGGTTTTATATACAAAGTCTTTCTGTTGACGTACAACTAAAACGTTAATAGAATAAAAGTGATTATGGTGTGAAATACGATGAGAACTTTTTTGTGCTTATCACCTCATCGAGTAGCACATAAAGTGACTGTCATCATATATTTCGTGTCAAATACTCCCAAGAAGCATTGAAATGTGTTACGCCAGCATTTTAATGCAATCAAAGAAGAAATAAAGAAATACTGGCCCTAATTCTGGAGAACACATGCTAAATTTAAATTTAAGTTCAGTCTCTTTCTTTCAAAACGAAGACGAAAAGGATGGCTGTCATATAAATTAACATTTTGAAAGGTGCGTTCAATTTTCGACCTTATTGAACGTGCTAAAATGCAGTGTTTAGGAGGCACCTCCGTACATACATGCCGTCTACAATTGTCTATGGTTTCTATGAAATCTATCTAAATTTAATTGACAGCTCTAAACATTCTTGCTATCTTTTTCCTATGACTTATTGCGAGAAAGAGATATTTCCTATGACTTATTGCGAATTAGGCCCACTGAATACATGGCTGTATGGGCATAAGTTCCCTTTGCTTTCCCTTTATAGGGGAATTAACAAAAAAAACTGTCAGCTTGACATTTTCCCATAATTAATACTTTTTTTTTACATTGTTTGTTTATTTTTTCAATTTCTAAATAATAAATACGTTTAAATTAAGTAAGCGAAGTTATATATAAAAATAATTATGGATGTCTCGAAAGTGTGTCGTTGTTGCCTTAGCGAAGAATGTTATAAAGATTTCTTCTCTGAGTACTTCTTTGGGGGAGAGAATGAAATATACTCTGAAATGTTATTAAATACATTCAATTTATCAGTAAGTAATATTTATTACACCATCTAAAATAGGAATTCAAGCACCAAAAAATAAATAAAGTCCCAGTAATATTAAGTATTCATTTGTATTTATTCATTCTCACAAGAATAGTTAATTCATAACAGGAAGGAAATGTAACCAATGTATAAATACTAGTTCTATTTTACAAAACATTTAGATTCAAGTAAAAAAAAACTGTTGGAATTAAAATTAATTATAGGTCTGACACAAATTCTGAAACTAATGTATTTTTAGCATTCTTTCTTTATTATTTTTCATAGGTATCTGTTAACATATGATTTGCAACTACTAATGTGCAAGATTTTTTATTGTAAAAAAAAAAGTTTTTTGGTTTATTAGTAGGTAATCATAGTCATATCCATTTTTAGGTACCAAATCCTTCTAAGATATTATGGTTCTATATTTGTCCAAATTTTTTCATCCACTTCTCCGTGATTACTACATTTTATATGTAACACTCTTAATCTCTGAATATGTACAAAACTAAAGTAAAATTAAGTTGCATCTGTATTATAGGTAGCCTCGATTTGAGCAATGCACTGCTCGTTCATTTGCTCATATTTCTTCATCCCTCTCACAATTAGCAAGTAGTATGTGTCCCTACCAGAGGTTGTATTTAATTTGTATTCAGCTTTACAGCAAATCAAATGAACAAAGTTTAAACAAGATGACAAGCAAGTTGACAGCCCACCTGGTAGTAAGTGGCTATCGTCGCTTATAGATACATACCTGCAAAAACAAGGTGCATTGTATTCCTGATACATTCCATGCCCAGTAACACTGGCTATTACAGTATCTTACTGGTATTTTACAGCTGTAAGTAAAAATAAACTATATTTTCTTAATATTGCAGATATCTGAACAAAAGGAAGTGAAGAATTTAATATGTGAGGAGTGCATTAGATGTCTCAGAGCAGCGGCTAACTTCAAGAAGAAAGTAGAAGCTTCAGAAAATACCTTACTGGAGATGTTAGGGGCTAAAGTTAATATAGGTAACTAATTTAACTCTTTATTAGTGTTTATGTAAAAGCCGTGCGGCTTTGCATACAAACTCTGAAATCGAATTTATGGAAAACAAATCTAATACAGCACACACACAGACACAGACTATACATGCAGCATAAGCAAGTCAGACTAATCTAAACAGTTCTTAGAGGATTTTGCAGGAAGTCGAATTTACCTATTTACCTATGTTATATAAATCTTTAAATATCCAATGTTATTTTAACCATAGGTAAATTTGACTTCCTAAATAAAGATTTTTTATTTTATACTAGCTTTTACCTGCGGCTCCGCCTGAGTGGATATCGGTAATTGCTCCAAAAAGTATCCTCTATTCTTCCCAGATTCTCAAATTATCTCCAGTTTAGAGATTATGCTAAGTTGGAAAACTCATTAGCATGTTGCAAAACTGTGCAGCACCATCTAGTGAGTGTAGATGAAACTAGCATTACTCCATACAGAAATATCAGAAACATACGGATTGAAATGACCACTTATTTATTTAAACATTTAGTTAAGATAAAACACAGTACAAAGGCACTGCTTATTTCTAAAGAAATCTCTACCAGCACACCTGCGACAGGAAGACGAGAAAATAATAGTGGGCACAGTGTGTAAATATAGTATAGGTTGGTGACAATACGAGAATAGATTAAAACGTGGGTTATATTAGTTCATAGAAATGGTTTGCAACTTCAACAAATCTTATTCTTTGATAATTTGACAGATGACAACGCACCTGCAATATCAAGTGCTTTTCCTTGATATTGCAGGTGTCAATAGGCGGCGGTAACCGCTTACCACCAGGTGGGCCGTCAGCTTGTTTGTCATCTAGTTGTATAAAAAAAAATTCATGACATTTGTATGAAATAATTATTTCATAATCAACTATTCTAATATAGCCCATGTTTTAATTTATTGTCGTTGTATTAATATAAATTCATAATTCATTTATTCACATAATTTGTCGCGTTACTTTGTATATAATATTTGTGGAATAGATGGTGTTAATTAAGCTACAAATTGCCTTTTGAGTTGAAGGCGTTTGTGAACATTACAAAAAAAAAAAAAATTCTGGCTGAAGTCACTTTGATATTATTATTAAAACATCAAACATATTAAGAAAAGGAGATGTTTCATATTCGGCCAGGTATATGTACAGTATCTCAAAAAATCAGGTAAAATCTCCTGAATCCGCGAAAAATACTAATTTTCATGCATAGTTTGTTTGTACAAAAATTGAAATTTTCGTCGATTTAACCGTTATTCATTACAGCAATATGGCGGGCGACATTGAGGTCAACTAAAGGTCACCAAAGTGACATAGCAGCCATGATGAATATTTGACTGTGTTGCAGTTTTATCTATAAAAATTCTTGTTTTGTACCATGCAACCAAGCAAATGAAAAGAAAATGGACAATTGAACACTGTTTGCATAATTTTACCTGTTTTTCAGTATACTGAACATAGACCTGGCCGGGTCTCCGTTCATTTTGGAAACATCTCTTTTAGATGAATAATAAATAATACACCTGAATTAAAAAAATGTAACTAATTTAGAACTTAGTTCACATTAAATATATTACATTTCAGATGAAGAAGATTTAAAGCAAGAATGCAGTGATTATGACAACGCATTCGACTTTGATGACAAACTTGGTGGTGATTATGTATGGGATGTTGCACAGATAAAAGATGACAAAGGTATTGTGTTGCTTGTGCACCTAAATCTAAATTTTTACCCACTCTTTCATTACAAAGTGGAAAAGGACAGAGGCCATGTGACAGGCTATTCTATATATATTTTTTAGTTTTGTTGAAGCAGAAAGATAGATCGGCTTGGAGATCCTTGGGGGACGCCTATGCCCAACATTGGGTGTCTCTCGGTTGATATTATAATAACGGCATTTGATAACATTGATAACTCAGCCTGTGTCAAGTTTTTTAAATAGCAATTTTTAAGTATTTTACCCCTATTAAACGCAATTTACTAGGTGGTAGACCCATATGTGGGGTCGTCTGGGTAGGTACCACCGCCTTTCTTATTTCAGCCGTGAAATGGTTCGCTGTGTTTCGGATTGAAGGGAAAGGTAGCCAGTGTAATTACTGGGCATGGACGGCATTTCATCTTAGGCCTCAGGATGACAACGCACCGGCAATATCAAGTGATTGTTCCTTGTTATTGCAGGTGTCTATAATAGGCGGCGGCAACCGCTTACCAGTAGGTGGGCGCCATCAGCTTATTTTTCATCTAGTCATATAAAAAAATGGATAAGGGTGACAAAGACGTGTGCTGTTCGTCAGATGGTAAGCGGTCACCGTAGCATATATGCTTTTAGCTCGTAGCTTATAATTTTTTTTAATTTCAGGCCAAATTTTCGTCATTAAATTAGAAGACGAAGAAGGAAATCGAAATACTCGGAGGTCTTTGAGAAATAAAACACCAAAAAATTTAAAAAAGGTGAAAAACAGAGAGTTAAGAAATTCTTCATTGGAAAAGAAAGTAGAAAACCCATCACTGAAAAATGTAAAATTGAAAGGTATGCTTTATATATTTTCTCTCGGAGGTTCGGAGTTCATATCTCCGTGGGGGCAGAAATTTCCTGCTCGGTTTGGTCGGTGGTAGACCTTAAGTCCTCCTGGGTAGCTACCACCATATTACCGAAGTCTACCGCCTTAACAATAATGTTAATTGATGTATGTGTCGCAGCTGTCTGATTAAGCCGCTTAACTGGACTCCTAGCCCGTTGATTGAACGCCGGCATCCAATGAAGTGCTTAGGCCGATAGTTCATTCCTACATGGGAGAAACACATGAGGAGTTTAGGCCATAACACCACCACGCTGGCCCAATGCGGGTTGGTGGGTTAAAGTGATTGCAGGAACAACCGGGACCAACGGCTTAACGTGCACGATGAAGCATGGAGGAGCTCGAGACAACATACTTTGATTGACCCATCGCGGGATCGACCACGGCGAAAGTTGCTTTGTTTCCATATCGAAACCAGAGCCCTCAAACCACTACGCCACCGAGCTCCTCAACTAAAAATGAGTTAAATAAAAGGAGCAGTTTTTATAGTGAGACATAAAGAAGAAGAAAATAAATGAGGGCGCTGGCGTCGCTTTTTCTGGCAACACTGAACATATTGTACCAATCACATACGAACGCACGTATATTGCCATAAGTAATAAGTACCTAAATGTTTTCATTTCTTGTATGTCACACTGTAATTCATTTCCCCATATTGAGTAATAGTAGATGTTGAGTGAACTGTATCTGCATGTCGCCAGCCCTTGGCCTGGGAGTGTGTGAAGGGGGGATGGGGGTGAGTTGATTTTATGTAGAGTGAGAAAAACCCTAGATGGGTGGTGTACAGTGTGCCTCACACACCGTTTGGGCGTTGCCGTTTAGAGTCAAGGTACGGCATTAGCTGTTAGCCTATGAGTAGCGAAGGCTTTCGATCGGGTCTGGCACAGGGGTCTTCTTTCGAATCGACCGAATTACGGACTGCCTGAGGGATTGAGCAACGCTTTTTGTCCAGCAGATGCTTAAGAGCTGTCCGCAGACGATGCCCAGCTCCATTGGCGATACCCTTATCAACATGAAACTTTTCCTCTGGCTTACCAAACCACTCGACCAGACGGTCGTTTCCGTCACTAATTTAGTAATACGTTGTTTTTAGATGTCAACAAATCATCACTTGCCAGAGACAACTCCGCAACATCACAGACACAAATCGCCTTACGAGAAAACTCCTTGCAGCTTGTATTAAATTCTAACCTCTGCTTGTTCAAGTCCCTTAAAACAAAATTCGGTTGCTTCCATTGCAAGGAGAGTTTCATGGCTATGCCGGAATTGAGAGAACACTCCAAAACGCATTCTAACGTCAAAAACCTAAAGATCAGATTCAATCTTCTCAAAGGACTGTCTTATAAAAGCGTGGATATATCAGGGCTGACGTGTAATATATGTTCAGAGGCTTGCGAAGATTTGAATGCGCTCAGAAAACACTTAACAGAACAACATGCTGTGGAATTTCGTGATGGCGAACATTTTCTCATACCGTATAATCTGGGGAGAGGATTCAAATGCGTTTTGTGTGCTCAAGATTTTAACACGTTCGCCCGTTTAGCTATACACATGAATAGTCATTACGCTCATAATGTGTGCGAAATTTGCGGAGTGTCCTACATCAACAGGCTTAGTCTCCGTATGCATGTTAACTCTGTGCACAAAGAGAAGAAATGCTCGAAATGTTCTGCTACGTTCTCCTCGCATTACCTAAAAGTAAAGCACATGAAATCTGCCCATAATGTGGGCACTTACAAGAGATATTGCCTACTCTGCGACAAAACGTTCCGTTACACGTACTTGCTAGTCGAGCACAAAATAAAGGAGCACGGGGCGAAAAGACAGGTGTGCGATTGTCCGGTGTGTGGCAAAACATTCCTTTCTCCCCAGAATCTCAAAGTTCACACCCGAGCTGTACATATCAAGGAGAGAAACCACCCTTGTGCGGTGTGTGGCATGAGGTTTTTTACCAAATGCGATCAGAAACGACACGAGAGGACACATGAGGATGTGAGATCCTTTTCATGCAGTCACTGCGATGGAAAATTCAAAACGAAAGATTCTTGGAGGCGACATCTGAAGAGGCAACATGGACATCTGTATGAAGTGCAATAAAAAATGTTTTTAAAACAGTATTTTGTGTATTTTTAATGTGTGAAATGGAACGTAAGATGTAGAAGCACTTCCCAATCAATCCTAAATAATATTAATAATATTTGTAGCCAAAATCAACTATAGGCATCTCATTTCATCAAGGGGTTTTCAGCTAAAGCCCATCGGGCCATATATTTTATATTGCTTTTGCTTTGAAAGCCTTGTATAATTAAATTATAAGTAATACCAATTTGTCGCCCCGCTGAGTCCTGCCTGAGGGCCTAGACAAGATGCTTTTCGATAATCGCTATCGCTAAGCGGAAAATGTATGAGATTTGACAAAAGCTCTCTATTGACTTTCGATTGTAAATCGCTATCGCTAAATGGAAAATGTATGGGATTTGACATTTATAATCGAAAGGCAATCGAGGGCTTATGTCAAATCCCATACATTTTTGGTTTAGCGCTAATAATTTAGCGTTAATCGCTATGATAGCGATTATCGAAAGTCATCTTGTCTAGACCCTCTGGTGTCTCCATATTGAAAACAATGCACACAATAATAGACGTTTAATAAATATCTAAAAAGGAACTTCTATCATAAGGTTGGCAGCCCTAAAATCAAGTAGGAGTTAATGTAGCACGGCTTTTCATGCACGCTCAAGTCGAAAATATTAGTAACGAACATCTAAATCCAACAAGATTTGTCATTCATAAGCAAGTTCGGCTTATCTAAAAAATTATCGCAAGATTTTTCGAAAAGTCTAATAAAGAAATTACTGTCGATTATTCGTTTGTATGAAAACTTAAAAGTTGCTCTATTTAGCTAGAAGGCGGTGACGACAATACGACAATGAGTTAAAACATGGGCCATATTAGTTAAAAGAAATGTTAAGCAACTTTAATAAAATACGTCTCATTCATTTTACCTATATTGGCCCTAATTCTGGTAAACACATGCTAAGTTTAAATTTAAGTTCAGTGCATTTCTTTCTATTCTATTCTATTTTTTGTTTATGGCTTATGTATCAAAAGGAATACGAAGAGGATGGCTGTCATATTATTTGACATTTAGATACGTGTGTTCAATTTTCGACCTTATTGAACGTGATAAAATGCAGTGTTTAGGAGGCACCTCCGTACATGCCGTCTAAAATTGTCTATGGTTTCTATGAAATCTATCTAAATTTAAGTGACAGCTCTAAACAGATTCTTGCTATCTTTTTCCTTTGACTTATTGCGAGAAAGAGATATACTGTACTTAAATTTAGAATTAAAGTGTGTTCCCAGAATTAGGGCCATTGTCACTGTTATTATTTAATTAGAGATTCCTTGGCGAAGTCCTTCAGGCCTGTGCAGGATTATTTATTAGACTTATCCAGAGTTCACAGTTACGCCAAACAAGTCATTGGCTCTCTGTATCGTAAGTTGTAACAGAAGATTATCAGAATTATACGATCCACAATACTGTCATCCAATAATTAATTATACAGATATATGTGTTTTATGGCAAAGAAAAATCAAAATATTTATAATCGCATTTGCTTGATCCCTTTGCCTACTCATTCAATAAGTTTTAAAACAACAACTGTCAATTTGTCAAAATTGTCAAATTAGCCCGTCAAATCCGTCGTTGTTTGTAAAAAAAAGGAATTTATTTTGAACCTCTTCAGCTATGACTACTTAGTTAAATTTAAGAAAATTCTTGAGTTAAACATTCAAAGATGGATACTGAGTTATTGGTAGAGACACTACCGCTTCTAGGTGTTTGCAATTTGTGTTTGAAGGAAGGTGTTGTGAAAAGTATGATAGTTTCTCAAAATCATAATGGTAATCAAGAAATTTACTCAGATATGCTGATAAAATGCTACTCTATAGATGTAAGTATACATTAGGATTGATAATAGAATACCTCACAACCTAAATTATAGATTTACAGACTGATCACGCGACGTTTCACTTTGATAAATTTTAATTGGATACCACTGATTCTTGGTATTCTCTAAGGAATTTCTATAGATCATTGTTTGTAAATAAATCAAGCATTCAAGTAAAAGAGTATTTCGAAGAAAATAATTGAACTTTCATAGAATTCGACCATACTTAGTGGAAAATGACTTTCATTTTTACTTGTTTACAAATATGTACCGAGCTATACCTGTCATTATTTTGAGGAAGAATAAAGCAGGGGCCACAAAAGACCCTAATGGGTTCAAGTAACAGACAGAGAAACACAGGGGAGGCGCAAAAGACTAATTGGAGCATGTATCAGGAAGAGTAATTCAGGGGAATAAATCAAGGCAGGGGAGGCACAAAAGACCCAAAGGGGTCCAAGTAACAGGATTAGTAAAGCAGGGGAGGCAACAAAGATTCTAATGGGTCCAAGTAACAGTTAGAGTAAAGTGAGGCACACATGACCCTAATGGTGGACCCATAGTAACAGTAACAGGAAGAGTTTGAGTTTTTTTGTTTATTGCATGGCTAATGAAATGACTGAACACCATCTGATTTGAAGCAATAAGAAGAGTCCTTAGAGGAAGACAGCTAGTGCGAGTTGAAGCATGCTGTTGTAGCCACTTCCACCTTGCCCGCCTATGAGGTCCCTTTCACGTCTCTTGATGGAAACCATTTTATAAGAAGGAGGGAACACATGTACTGTCAAAGAATTCTAAGTTTTGGAACTACTACAAAGAAATGAGAAACATGTTACTAAACTTCATTGTGGGTGATGTTGAGGTGGAGACAGAGAGTTGTTGAGGTGAAGACAGTGAATTAATGATTGAAAGTAAACCAGGGAGGCACAAAAGACTTGTGATCAAAGCACCATAAAATCATCATGGCCCCACAATAAAATACCTATGATGCTATCCTCAATAATTTATTCTAATAATCTATACATTTCTGTCACAGATATCTAGTATGGAGCTGGGTGACTCGAAACGGTTGATTTGCACAGAATGCATATGCAAGTTGAGAACAGCAGCAGTATTCAGGGAACAGGTGGAGGCGTCCCTGAAGGTGCTGGTGGAAAACTGGAAGCACCAGAGCAATACAGGTATATTGTTCAAATCTATTATTTTGATTATAGTAATAGTCAGAATAATTTAATATGTATTTTTTGACATTTGCACTTTACGGAGGGGGTTCGAACAAATCGATAGTACAAATAATCAATATTTAAAACAAAGAATTTATGCTTGAAACATCGTCAATCTTTTTTTAAATAGTTTTACTTGTTATTACTGTGCTCTTCATTTAGCCTGTTTTTTTAAATTATGTGCTGTGCTCCTCTGATTTAGCTAGGAATATAAACTCTAAAATAAATTTAAAATCTGCAAAAAGTGTCAAAATATCTATCTACCTCATTTATTTTTAAGCTTTTTATCCAACTCATAGGGATCATTAGCAATTGAGATATTTTGACATAATATAGGATAGGTGAAGGGTTAATGAAAACAGTAACAGATATCAATAATATTTATTCACTTTATGAACTGATATTTTCATTATCAGAGACAAAAAAAATAACTTACTGTCTCATAAGTTGTCTATAATCATGTCTATATGAAAGTCTATTATAATTTATGTATTTATTTTATTTTATTTGATGGACAAGCGGCCAAAGTGCTTTTCTCAGTGGCACCATCGGATGTAGTGATGTGAATGGACACTTTTGAAAAGATATAATAAAACTAATTACCTGCCAGTTTGTCCAGTTTTTGTTTTTCTAAGAACTTTCAAAGTAACAAAGAATGAGTTGTCACAGAAATCATCATTTTAACTTACATAGGTTCCTCATCTTATTGTACCAGGTGATACGGGATTCCAAACTAAAATTTGGAATTCTGGGGCTGTGGGGTCGATATTGTAGTATGTGTGTGTGAGTGTATGTGCATGTGTGTGTGTATGTGTATGTGCGTGTGCGTGTGTGTGTGGTATGTACCGAGTGGTATCGACAGTACGACAATAAATCAAAACATTGACATTTCTATGAAATAATATAACTTAAGGTCATGGCACACTATACCGGCACGGCTCCAACCCAGCAATTAACTTGCCATTCAAATTAGAGCATTAAGTTGCGAGTCGTACAATATATTTTGTAATATTAATATGAAAAAGCCAACGGCGAGCAGTCAGCGCGCTAGCCGCTACTATACAACTCAACTAGCAGCTCGCGTCCTTACAGCGCGCTAACGGCGTGCTCCAGCGAGCCGGCTGCGTGCTTACTACGCGCCGACTCCGAGTCGCCAGCAAAACAACGTGCAAGTGTTCAATCACAAATGTCATATAACAGCAAGCTTGGAGCTTGCGGCCGACGCGCAGACTGCGGGCTTGCACCTCTGGCTGTGAGCTTGTACCTTTCGGACGACACGTAGCTAGCGCGCTGGCGGCGGCTAGCCGTAGCCTAAATTCGAAGCGACGCCGTGCTGTTGTGGAGCCGGTATAGTGTGCCATGACCTTTATGCTGCATTATTTCATAGATACGTCTGAATTTGTCAAATGAATAGGATGTATTTGAAAGTGGCAAACCATGTCTTTGAACTAATATAGCCCATGTTTTAATTTCTTGTTGTATTGTCTTCACCACTGTAGTGTGTCGTGCCGCGTGCGATACGCGACAGTACGCAGTTTTTAGGGTTGTCACGAGACATGACTACCCCTTAAATTTTACGTCGGACTTAAGAAACGCACTGTATAAGAGGCCTGAGCATACACTAGAGATGGAGTAAATATATTTGTACAAACAGTAGAACATGGGCTCGCTTCTTGACTGGAGCACTCACAGACATTTTGCCACCAACCACATGCTTCACAAAAAGCAACTTTCTCCAACACAACCTTGTCGGGCATGTTGTGAGGGCCAGGAATCAATGGAACATCTTTCCTGTCAATGCGATGCCCTGGCTGGGATCGGAATGAGTCATCTGGCAGTGGCGTTGTCAAGGCCAGAAGACTATATGCTCTTTCACCCCAAAGATATAGTGAAGCTTATGGCAGCTATATTCGGGACGTGGGAGGAGTGAAGGCAGGGGAGGCACAAAAGATCCCGAAGGGTTGAAGTGCATTGTGGTGTAGACACGACCTAATGACAATGATAAGATTAGATGATAAGACTAGACATGTAACTGGTAGGTGTGAGTGTATGAATAATATTATTATATTGTGTTTGACGACCGGCTGGCCGAGTGGTCTGTGGCCCTTGCTATATAGGCTACTCGGTCAGGGGTCCCGGGTTCGAATCCCGGTGGTAGCAAATGTTTGTATGATGAGCATTTGTTCACAAGTCATGGATGTTTATTTAGTATATTTGTAATATTTCATCATCATCATCATCACCAGCCTATATACGTCCCACTGCTGGGCACAGGCCTTCCTACATGGGGGAAACACATGAGGAGCTTGGGCCATAACACCACCACGCTGGACCAATGCGGGTCGGTGGGTTAAAGCGGTTGCAGGAACAACCGTGACCAACGGCTTAACGTGCCTTCCGAAGCACGGAGGAGCTCGAGATTAGAAATTTTGGTTGACCCATCCCAGGACCGACCATGGCGAAAGTTGCTTTGTTTTCATAAACGAAACCAGAGCGCGCAAACCACTACGCCACCGAGCTCCTCGAGCTTGTATCAATATTTATCCGTTATCTAGTATCTGTAACACCAGCTCTTAATGATGCTTACTTTGGGCTAGATAATAGGTGTGAGTGTATGTATATTATTATTGATATTATATTGTATATTTGTTTCCAGCGCTCAAAAACTTCACGGACGTAGTGAAGAGTGAAAATTCTGATGCTATAGACGATCATTATGATGATTTTTTTGATGATGATGATAATATGGGTAAGTAGCTTAATTTTTTGACTGTAGTTGGTAAGTTTTCGAGATGAGTAATCCTAAAGTAATAGAAATGATTCTCAGTTACCGCAAAAAAATGTGTCACAAAAAAAAAGCTTTCTTGATATTCATTTAATGATATAATATTTATTTTCCAGCACTCACCGAATACAAAATCAAAGAAGAACCCATCAAAGAAGAAAACCTACTGAAAAAATCTCGTAAAACCCTCTCAAACAAAACTAAACTGATAACCCTGAAGAAATTGGACCTGACCGAAACAGAAGCCATGTTGGATTCCGGACTGTTCCCATTCAAAATACGGAAAAATAATGTGTTCTCTTGTTCCATATGTCCGGAGAAGTCAAAAAACCTGGAAGACATTAAGAACCATATCAAGGATCATAGCAAATCGAATATTTTAGTCGCATTCAAAAAGATGATGTTTTCAAACTCGCAACGGTTTTACAAATCCGACACAAAGCTCCGATGTAAAATTTGCACAACAGATATATTTAATTACGAGGAATTGACGCAACACGTAGAGAATTGTGGCCAGTTGAAATACAGCAGGAAATGGAACAACCTGCCGTTTAAACTGGAGAAAGATCAACTGGATTGTCCGGTTTGCAGCAAAAAGTTCTTGAATTATGTCAGTCTGAATACTCATATGAACGTGCACTATCCGAATTATATATGCGAGAGTTGTGGCAAGGCTTTCGCGTCCAAAGCCAGGTTAAGAGGACATATGCGTACTCACGAAGTGGGAAATTTCCCATGTAGACACTGCGATGCAGTGTTCGACAGGGTAACGAAAAGAGAGAACCACGTGTCCAAGGAACATAAGTCCGGAGTAAGATACGCTTGCAAACGATGCAACATATCGCTGCCGTCGTTCTATGCCAAACAAAAACATTTAGCGGAGGTGCACAATGAAGAATTGAAACGGTATAAGTGTAAAGTGTGTCCACAGAGCTATATAACACCTGGTCATCTGTCGAGTCACGTCAGAAGGGACCACTTGAACGAGCGGAATCATAAGTGCGACAAGTGCGATTTGGCTTTTTACACAAAAAACGCACTGAAAATGCACATGATCAAACATGACGGAGAGAGAATCCACACGTGCCATATTTGCCAAAAGTCATATCAAAGGAAAAAAACCTTGAGGGAACATATGCGGATACATAATAATGATAAACGATTCGTCTGTCCGGTGTGCGGGAGGGCGTTCACTCAAAAATGTACCTTAAAAGGCCATCTTAAGGTTCACGAAAGGAAAGTTGATGGAGACGATAGGATAGTACAACCCCTTCATTCTATTTAGGAGCTCAATTTATCTATGACGAATACGTACAAATAAAAATGGCTCTCAAAATGGCGTGCGAGGGACGTCTAAGATCTCACTATTGTTTCTTAGAGAGATTTGTTCCTTATAATGTACTCTCTCAGATCAGTATGATAAAAATTAAGACTCCCCTGAATTCTCGGTCTCGGCTAAAAATGGCTGAAATTCTTGGCCATTACCGAAACTTGTACGGTATGAGATTAAAATTATTGGTCATTTCATTCTTTTTAAACATATTCTTTATACAGACACATCACACAAGTATGATCGATCATTAATCACTCTTGAACTAAAAAATAGCGGGAAACACTTATAGGAGTTTTGGGGACGATATTTATTAGATATCTTTTGGTTTATTTTAATGCAATAAGGGTGTCAACCAAGCTTAAGGCCTGCCTGAGGTTAAGCGGTTGCCGTAGCATATAGGCGCTTGTAGCACCTTGGGCACTACTCACGCGTTGTTACTGTACCCTATAGGCGCTCATAGCACCTTGGGTACTACTCAGCGTTGTAACTGTAGCCTATAGGCGCTCGTAGCACCTTGAGTACTATTCACGCGTTGTTACTCTACCCTATAGGCGCTCGTAACACCTTGGGCACTACTCACGCATTGTTACTGTAGCCTATAGGCGCTCGTAGCACCTTGGGCACTACTCACGCGTTGTTACTGTACCCTATAGGCGCTCATAGCACCTTGGGTACTACTCAGCGTTGTAACTGTAGCCTATAGGCGCTCGTAGCACCTTGAGTACTATTCACGCGTTGTTACTCTACCCTATAGGCGCTCGTAGCACCTTGGGCACTACTCACGCGTTGTTACTGTACCCTATAGGCGCTCATAGCACCTTGGGTACTACTCAGCGTTGTAACTGTAGCCTATAGGCGCTCGTAGCACCTTGGGCACTACTCACTCGTTGTTACTGTACCCTATAGGCGCTCATAGCACCTTGGGTACTACTCAGCGTTGTAACTGTAGCCTATAGGCGCTCGTAACACCCTGGACACTACTCACGCGTTGTTATTCTACCCTATAGGCGCTCTTAGCACCTTGGGCAATACTCACGCGTTGTTACTGTAGCCTATAGGCGCTCATAGCACCTTGGGTACTACTCACGCGTTGTTACTGTACCCTATAGGCGCTCATAGCACCTTGGGTACTACGCAGCGTTGTAACTGTACCCTATAGGCGCTCATAGCACCTTGGACACTACTCACGCCTTGTTACTCTACCCTATAGGCGCTCGTAACACCTTGGGTACTTGCGCGTTGTTACTGTAGCCTATAGGCGCTCGTAGCACCTTGGGCACTACTCACGCGTTGTTACTGTAGCCTATAGGCGCTCATAACATCTTGGGTATTACTCGAGCGTTGTTACTGTATCCTATAGGCGCTCGTAACACCTTGGACACTACTCACGCGTTGATACCCTGTATAAAAATCAGCAATAGAGAATAATAAAATATAAACCTCGCTAAATACAAAAGAAAGGTTCATTTATATTATTATAATAATGTATATTTTGTTCAAAGCGCATTTTTTTCTGTTAATTTATATTTTAGATAATATTTTATTTACACAAATATTATAGTGAAACTTTCGTTAATGTCTAGAAAATTCCTGTTTCTCTGTAATTACCTATGTAAATGTATTTATACATACATCAGTTCAAAATGAATTGTAAAATATTCGATATAAGTATTTATAATTTTGTAAATAAACATTGTGCAATAATGTAAAAATGGTTCTTGTCTAAAACTCAAAAAACTAAATATATTATTACAAATAAGAAACTTGATTTTTATTTATTGACCTTCATTTTAAAGGAGATGTTTCATATCTAGCCGTTATACTAAAAAATAGCTAAAAATATACAGAACAGTGTTCAGTTGTCCATTTGGTTTTTGTTTTGTTGCGTGGAACAAAACTAGATTTTTATAGAAATAACTGCAACACAGCCAAATATTCATCATGGCGCGTATTTCACTTTAGTGAAGATTAGTTGATTTCTATGCCGCCCGCCCGGCGACCGATAATCGCCCGCCATATTGCCATACTCAATAACGGTGAAATCGACGAAAAATTTCATCTTATGTACAAACTATGCATGAAAACGAATTATTAGTATATTTCGCGGATTCAGGCAATTTTTTCTACTTTAATACTTTGTTTTTTTGGATACCTGGCCGGATATGGAACATTTTTTTATTCGACCAGATGACAAACAAGCTGACGGCCCACCTGGTGGTAGGCGGTTACCGCCGCCTGTAGACACCTGCAACAATAACAAGGGAAAATCACTTGATAGAAAAAAAAGACTAGATCCTATTTCATGTGGGGATCAAAAAATTATGAGATTATTTAAGGTATGACTACTAGAAATGACAGAAATCGCAAAAAACTTTTCCCATGCTTTATGTACCGGAAAAACGATAAATCATCTCGTAATATTCTTTATTGCTAAGCGATCCTATTTCTTACTGCTTCTGATCACAGTAAGAAATATTACTATGTAAGGGCAACTGAAATTTGAGTAGGTACAGATACTACGGCTTCACACGCAGACATAATCTACAACATTAGAACTAAAAGAGTAGGCTCCGAGATTTAAGTCATCAAATATTTGAGACACCTAAAACTATTCGCTATCGCCCCAAAAAGTATCCAGTATACAGGGTATTAGGGGACACCCTCGTACACGCAGACGGCAGTACTATTCACCATAAGCAAGACTTGTTAGAAAAACAATTTGGAATCACGAAAAAAACCAGCTGTTACATACAAATTTCAATATCTACACGACCTATTCTTAATTTTTGATTTTAACATTATTATAAAATGTTTGAAAAATTACTTAGTAATTAAAATATGAAACTAGAAAAATTTCACGTCCTGAGGCGCGAATCGAACCCGCGACCTTTCGCAATCCGGGCGCCTGATTTAACCAACTGAGCCAACAGATGGTTAATTTTTGCGATTACAAATTTATTTTCGAGAGTCTATATGTTCTTCCTCTATACCTAATCATCTAAATTTAGTGGCTTATACGTGAAAGCGTAACAACTCACTATATTAGCAGGCTTAGGTAAATATCGAAACGAACCTCTACGAAGTTCATAAACCACAATAATTCTTTTGTCATCTGTCATTTCCCAGAAAAAAAGTGAAGTAGATTTTTACGCACATTTCGACGAAGATTTTATTCTTTGAACGTTTATTGAGGAAAGCCGTTTTGTAATCACTTTTCTTTTTTAATATTTTTGCAATTTGTGTCTCGCAAAGATTCCTATATGAGCAGGCACAGTCTATTGAGGGCGTTATTCACTATAGCCTATCTTAAATGGAGGAAAATTTTAATGCAAATCCCAAATACGAAAGCTGTATTAGCTATAAACGGAAACAACCGGTCTCCAACGTTGACCAAGGTAAGCGCAAGATCTACTTAATTACTGTCGTTTTACTTAACATATCTTACGCTCACATTTAAATGTTTGATTTTGTGCGTTTCTAATGCCTGAATTATTTCATTGTAACAATTAGGTACAAAAAATGAAAGAAAATGATGAATATGCTTCAGACGAATTAAACCCGCCTTTTCTGGGGTCCGGCCAGACACCTAACCCCAGGAGACGATTCTAGGGGACTTTATTTGTAATTGTTACAAGAAAGTAGGCGTAATAAACGCACAAACTGAAATATTTCTCATCTTTACTGAAAGTTAAGCTTCAATGAGTGGTGAGATTTATAAACGTTGAAAATAGAAAGCGGTGAAGAAATTGCTAGATTACACCTGGTGCTCCGGTGGCGTAGCGATTATCGCGTCTGGCCGGACGTCAGGAGACCCGGGTTCGATTCCCGTCTGGAGCATACAATTTTTCATCGTTTTCTTTTTTTATTTGTGCTACAATATTTTATGCTAAGTATATTTTTTTGAATCATTCCCTCTACGTCGACTCTCTTTACGTCGAGTCTCGCTACGGTGACTCTCGCTACGTCGCCTCTGCGCTTAGTAATGTCAAAATCTCATTACGTCGAGTCTGTGACGTCAGAGGTGTAGTTAGCAGAAAAAACTGAATTTTTGAACTGATTTATGAATATAGTTTTAATAATCTTTTATTTAGGGTTAGATCAATGTTTATTTTTATATAACTAAATATGGAATTATATAAATAAATGAATAATATTTATACTCTCAAACCTAAAGTCTAATCCAAAGAAAGCATCAAAAGATCTTGTGTTATGGATACTAGATAACAGAGAAATAATGATAGTATGTATATGAATAGTAGAAATGTACTTAACAAACTGACAGAGAGACTAAACAAACTTAGAGGTTCGGCAATCTGATAATAGGTAGAGAAGCGTAGCTATAGGGTGTAAAAGATATCATAAATTCGAATTTAACTCTGTCTGTCTGTGTGCTAAGTTTTTACTCCTAAGCTGAACCAATTTAGATAAAATTTGGCATGGAGATAGATTCATCATCATCACCAGCCTATATACGTCCCACTGCTGAGCAGAGGCCGTCACACAACAGAAACACATGAGGAGTTTGGGCCATAACACCACCACGCTGACCCAATGCGGGTTGGCGGGTTAAAGCGGTTGTAGTAACAACCGGGACCAACGGCTTAACGTGCCTTCAGAAGCACGGAGGAGCTCGAGATAACAAACTTTGATTTTCCCATCCCAGGATCGACCATTTCCGTATCGAAACCAGAGCGCTTAAACCAATACGCCACCGAGCTCCTCAGCAGATAGATTACATCCTGAAAAAGAACATCAGTTTTCTTTTGGCGCGATAACCGATATCCACGCGTGCGGCCACCGGTATTATTTTAATAGTGTCTGTCTGTTTTCACACCTAAACCGACGAACGGATTTAGAAAAAAATTGTCATGACATAGTTTACGTCTTGAGAAATGACATAGTCTTCTTTTTGGCGCAATAGCTGAAGCCGCCGGCGGACACTAGTAAGTAAGTTAATCGCTAGTAAGAGGAAAAAAGGAGAAATATTTTGCTTAATATGATGTTGATGTATACTGATTAATTCTTCAGAGATCTTTCTTACCTAATTCTATGTTATGCAAGAATGGCGTCAAGTTGTATAGCTATAAATATGTAGATGCTTATAGAGTCAACACTGTTTTGTTATTATAGTGCATTAGTGGCTTCCCGGGTGGATGTTGGTTAAACGGCCAAAGGAATAAGCCTAAGTATGTCCTTTCTCTGGTACATCCAGCGGTGAAGTCCTATTATCTACTCGCTATAAAAGACTGAGGAGTCACAAAAATATTATCAAAATAAATAAAACTGCAAGTAAAATATCATAAATCTTCAAAAAACCTTGTTTTGAACAAGGTTTTTTGATGCTTGGAGTATGTGTGTCTTATGAGTAGAATAAAACTATCAGTCAGCTGTCTCTGAAGCTTTTATTACTATATTTTTTTAAACTACGTAATAACAATTTACTTGATTAACAATTATATCACAATACAATCTTATTATCAGGTAAAAAGTAAAGTTTACGTAAAATTCACAATAAAAAAGAAAAAAGGAAAGTATCAAAATATTTGATCGTATTTTGGTATCTTATAGTAAAAACAAAGGTATCCTTATTATTCTTATTAAGTAAAATACCATCCTCCTCGTGTGTTTCGCCCATGTAGGAAGAAATGTTCCCAGCAGTGGTACCTATAGACGCTCGATGAAGATGATGATGAAGTACAAATATATGAGACATAACGATGTAGAAGACATAATAGGTTTACTACTATATGTGAGCACTGGCAGGCTGGCAAGGGTTCATAAGTTTATATTGAACCATTGACAATTGTTAAACATTAAAATCATATCAGTTTTCGGTATTAGAAATAATATTATAAGTCTTTGTTATTATCCAGTGATCCTGGACATAGCTATGGACTACCAATATATTTATAACTGGCAGTATACCTACTCGCACTGTTGTGTAGTGCTTTTGCACTCTAGAAAGCAAATAGCTTTTTGAATATATATCTCATAATAAAAATCTGCATTCGTCCTCCTACAAATCTTAAAGAGCTTCCCTCACTAGACTCCATCACATTTACTGAAAGAAACCTAATATTAAGACATAGGTACTGAGAACAAAACCAATCACAGATATGGATGGTTTAGTAATATTATGTCGATTTCACTAATTTGTTATGCCGCGTAATACTCCCGGGGGCATATTAATTATGACAACTATGAACCAATTGTTTTTGGAATGTGTTGCTTAGGTTAAAGCGCTCACGATCCTTAAGCCACGAAATATTTAAAGATATTTAGACACTCACTGATTTTCCTGTCGATGTTTGAGCTATATTTCAATGACTATATAAAGCCGCATAATTTGTTTTACTATCTTGCGTCATATTTCCTTTTAGTAGTTATTATTTTGTCTACTAGCAGACCCTGCGGCTCCGCCCCGCTAGATGTCGTTTTCGTGCTAAAAGTCCTATCTCCTTTTCAGAGTCAGATACCATCCTCCTCATGTGTTTCGCCCATGTAAGAAGGCATGTTCCCAGCAGTGGTATCTATTGACGCACTAGGTTTATACTAAATTTTATCTAAATCGGTTCAGCAGTTTAGCTAAGGTAGATAGATAGGCGGAGTTACTTTCGAACTTATAATATTAATGTATTATACATAATAGATAAAGGCTTTAAATTATTAGTAATTAAAATGCTGTATTGACATTATACACAGTTTATTTGAGAGCCAATTATTAGATACTTACAGAAAGTGTGAAAGTGTTACATTTCCATGAATATAAAATCTGAATGACTAAAATCATATGAAAATGCTAGAGAACGCTAAAGTAGTAAAAATATTTAGAAACATGTACCTTGTCGGAGAATCATCTATCATTATGAGCCACGTAATAATAGACAGGTGATAACTTCGGTGGTGGCTTAGACCGTCAAAGGGTGGTCAATTTAGTTTTATTCACTCAACTGTACTGATAGTCTGATACTGTAGTCAATAAAGTAGTATATGGTATTGACTGTGCTTCACATAATGCAATACAAATCTTTACAATTCGCTGCTAAATTATTTCTTGAAAGTCAAGATTTCAAATATTTTAACGTATTCATCATTTATGACATTGTCATGTCAAGCAAAGAGAATATAAATGTCAAGCACAGAAAGAATAATGTCAACCGATGATTTTTCTTTATTTATTTTTTGTTAATGCTCCCTATAAAAGGACGGCAAAGGGAACTAATGCCCATACAGCCATGTCTTCAGTATTTCTTATTTTTTTATTTATTGCATTGTAATGCTGGTGTTACACATTTCAATGCATCTTGGGAGTATATGACGCGAAATATAATATGACAGTCTCCTTATGTGCTATTTGATGAGGTGGATAACCACAAAAAAGTTCTCATCGTATTTCACACCATAATCCCTTTTATTCTAATAACTTTTTAATTGTACGTCAACACAAACAATTTGTATACAAAAAAACACCACTTTTATACCACAAAGTGCGCTCCGACACAATTTTTAATTATTAGAGTAAAAATCTTGACTGACACCAATAAAACCCTCCAAACACCTATCTTTCAACCAATGAGGAAGGCATAATGTCAACATAAACAAAATTCTCCATAAAGAAAGTAAGGCAAAGGGTTAAGCCTATATATCCATGTCTAATTATAAACATTACAATCAATGCAGGAAGTGAAGTTTAATAAATTTATTAAGACATAAAGTCAAGCTGAGTCGGAACCGAATGTACTCTACAGAACCAGCATATTTTATGTTTATTTTTATTAGTTTAACTTTACACTTGTAGTCCGTGCGGTGACGGATTTAGAATACAATTCACCGCCCCATTTCTTCCCGTGGGTGTCGTAAGAGGCGACTAAGGGATTACTGAGCTACCAACTGCTCCACTGGTGGTAGGGTCTGAACACCAGTCTGGTTAGTGACCACCGTACGCATGGCGTAAAACCCGCCAAGTGACCACTTGTGGTCGCGTTCCGGGATCAGTCAGCGTACAACCAGAGCTTGAGGGGACGTTGCGGCGATGGATTCGGTCAGTGACGGCTTCCGTCTAACCAGAGCCAGGTGGACTGCATTGACCCGCCGACCAGGGAGACCCGAAGAAACGGCTGTTCCGCTGGCCGCCCGTGGCACAGTACAGGGGCCCAAGCGAACCTAACCAGTTCGTGAGGCTGCCCTATCATGCCACGCATAATCTTGGGGTGGTCCGTCGTGCCGGTTGGTGACCGGGTGGTGGGGTCCCGGCGGCCATTCCCGGGGGGGGTTCGGGGGCCCTTCCGTTCGGCGAGTCAGCGCTTCTCTGCTGTCGGCTGTTACCTGGGGAAACAGGCCTCACGCTTTGACCGTCTTTATCGCTACAACGTCCACCCAATTCACGCATCTCTTTCTTCCATCACCCACTATGCCAGCGCTCAGAAACACTTACAGTCGATCAGCGGTGCACGCCCCCACCAAAACCACGCTGTTTGAGGTCGGGCTCACTAACATTCGTGGGCTCCATGCTAACCTCAATGCCGTCCACCAACATCTCGAGACGGCTCGACCTGCAATGCTGTTTTTGACGGAGACGCAAATACTCCTCCCGGCTGACACAAGCTATCTGGACTATCCCGGCTACGCTCTTGAAGAGTCCTTCATAGCGAAGGCCGGGGTATGCTTGTTTGTCCGGGCGGATGTTTGTTGTCGCCGTCTGCGCTGCTTGGAGGACCCTTCCTAATCTATTCTTGGGGTGTATGTGGACCTGGGCACACATTGCCGTGTCTACGTGTGCCTCTACAGATCCCACAGCGGTGATATGGAGACAACTCGACTCTTTGAACACCTTAGTCGAGTCGCAGATGTTGCGCAGGAGCAGTTTCCAACCGCAGAATTGGTGTTTTTAGGGGACTTTAATGCTCACCACGAGTCGTGGTTAAGTTCCTCTAAAACTGACCATGCTGGTAGAACTGCCCACGCTTTCGCTCTCACGCACGACCTGACACAACTGGTAAACCAGCCCACCAGGATTCCAGACATTGTCGGTCACGCGCCCTCATTGTTGGACCTTCTGCTGACGACTCGCCCGGATGGATATCGGCTAGAGGTTCGTGCTCCTTTGGGAACATCGGATCACTGCCTGGTATCCGCTGGGGTGCCACGGGCGTCGCCACCGGCACCTATGGTTGCAAAACGCCGCATCTGGCACTATGCGTCAGCAGATTGGGACGGTATGCGGGATTACTTCGCATCTGTCTCTTGGAGGCAGCGCTGTTTCAGTGAGCTGGACCCGAACGCTAGCGCTACTGCTGTTGCTGACGAGATCATGTTAGGGATGGAGTACTATATCCCTCACTCCGATCTCGTCAGTAGGGGTAGGCGTAACCTCTGGTTCAACCGCGAGTGTGCCTTAGCTGTTGAGAACAGACAGTCGGCATATCGCGCTTGGATCAGGGGCCGAGCTTGCGGGGATCCCAACATTGACTCACTGAAAGCAGCCTATAACAACGCCACCAAGTCCTGCATAAGGGCATTCATCAGAGCGGATGCACAGCGCATTGCACGAGTTGGCCAAGAACTTCTTACGCACCCTACGGGAAGCCGTAGCTACTGGCGTCTGGCCAAAGCCGTGCAGTCTAACTTCTGTGAACCCTCGCTGCCCCCGTTGAGATGTTCTGACGGCTCGCTAGCTCACAAGCCGCAAGAGAAAGCCGATCTCCTGGTAAAACTCTTTGCTGCTCACTCCCGAATCGATGACTGCAACTCACAGCCACCAACACTCTCCCACTGTGGCCACACAATGCCTGATATCCGTATCAGGCAATGTGATGTACGTGCGGAGCTTCAGTCAATCGACGTCCGGAAAGCTAGTGGACCTGATGGCATCCCAGCGATAGTACTGAAAAACTGCGCAGCGGAGTTGTCTCCCGTCTTAACGCGGCTATACCGTCTTTCTCTCTCTTCTGGGTGTGTGCCGGAATCTTGGAGAGGCCAATGTGCAACCGGTCCCCAAAAAGGGAGACCGTTCAGACCCAGCTAACTACCGCCCAATAGCTGTCACCTCAGTTCTTTGCAAGGTCATGGAACGGATCATAAATAAACAGCTGATCCGATACCTAGAAGATCATTCATTAATTAATGATCGACAGTACGGGTTTCGGCCGAAACGGTCAACGGGTGATCTTCTAGCGTATTTAATGCATGTCTGGGGTGAAGCTATTGACAAACGTGGTGAGTCAGTGGCTGTTAGCCTTGACATTGCCAAAGCGTTTGATCGGGTCTGGCACAGGGCTCTTCTCTCCAAGCTCCCGGCATACGGTCTGCCCGCTCAGCTCTGCAACTGGATTGCCGGCTTCCTGCATGAGCGAAGAATCCGTGTCCTCGCAGATGGATGCGCTTCGCGGTTCATGTCAGTGAATGCCGGTGTACCACAAGGCTCTGTTCTATCCCCTACACTCTTTCTTCTTCATATCAATGATATGCTTTCGTTAGGAAGCATTCATTGCTATGCGGATGACAGTACAGTGCATGGGGGATATTTCGGTCGCCCAGGAGCTGGGCGCGCTGAAACCGGGAGAGAGAGAGAAAATCTTACCATTGAGCTCAACGGGGTGTTGAACCTTATATCGGAATGGGGATCTAACAATCTTGTTCAGTTCAATGCTAAGAAGACACAGGTATGCGCGTTCACAGCCAAAATCTCGCCTTTCCTTCCTCTTCCCTCTCTTCAGGGCACCACTCTTTCGGCACAGGGCTCCTTACACCTGCTCGGCATGGAGATATGTTGTGATCTGAATTCTAGGAACTACATCGAAACCGTGATCAAAACAGCCTCACGGAAGCTCGGTGTCCTGAACAAGGTGCGTCGATTTTTCACGCCTGACCAATTATGCCTGCTTTACAAAACTCAGGTCCGGTCTTGCGTTGAATATTGCTCGCACTTGTGGAGTGGCTCCGCTAAGTACCTACTCGATGCCCTGGACAGATTGCAGCGTCGTGCTGTCCGTATCGTTGGCGATGTAGAGGTCACGAACAACCTTGAGCCTCTGCAATTGCGTCTAGACATTGCGTCGCTTAGCGCCTTCTATCGGCTTTATCACGGAGAGTGCTCTGAAGAGCTTTTTGACCTTATCCCACCTTCTCCCTTCCTACTCAGGACCACGCGTGCTGGTCTTCGGAGTCATCAATTTACCGTCTCCACTTCAACATCACGCACAAAGAAATTTAGTACCTCGTTTCTTTGTCGTACTTCCAGAACTTGGAATTCTTTGCCAGCACATGTGTTCCCTCCTATAACATGGGTTCCTTCAAAAGAGGCGTGAAAAAGCATTTTTCAGGCCGGCAAGGTGGAGGCGGCTAGAGCAGTGTCTAAACTGCACTAGCTGTCTTCGCATATGGACTTTTCTTACCGCTTCACATCAGGTGGTGTTAAGTCATTTGTCGTGCTTTGTATAAAAAAAAAAAAAAAAAACACTGGATAATATTTTTAAGGAAATACCCCCAAGTGGTTAGGAATATTATTCATCGACTGTTCTGAGTTCACCCAACCGGACAGAATGTCAAAAAACCCCTGGATGGACAAAATCAACTTAAATAATGAATAATCACAATTTTCTCAAGTTTGTTTCATTTGCTTGTTTTTTTTGTGTCAAATGTAATTGGATTTTTATAACTCTTCTCATTTTCGAATGATGATACTACCAGGTTGGTCCCATATAAATGTTATCTGGATCTGTTAAAAATCTTCCAATGTAAAGGAACTCCTTAATGAACAACAGTCAAGTTATAAAAACATACTTCAATGTTCTTAATTTTTCATTTTAACATTATAAATTTAAACTGTATGTGTATAATTAAATGTATTTCAACCAGAGACAGACACATACAAGTCGATAATGCAAACGGTCACCCATCTAACTTAGTCGGTTAAAAAAATCTACTGCTGAATCCGGGAAAAATACTAATAATCCGTTTTAATGTATTGTTCACTTGTACAAAGTTCAAAATGATTCGCCAAATTCACTATTATTTAATATGGCAATACGGCGGGCGACATTATTCCTTCCCCATTAGGCGACATAGAAATCAACTAAATGTCGACGTCAACTATTTACCCCTATCTACCCATAGTGATTAAGTACAGTATATAGTAGAAATTCTCACTGAACAAACTACATCTACCAATCGAGTAACTTTTCCATCACTGAATATTGGCAGAAATGGTCGTTTCCACTTTTTAACGACCGATTGCCAAATCGCACAAAAAATACATTCTCTTTGCGTCTACCCTTCAATTTAAACTCCTGACCACCCAGTTAGTTATTAGTAGTTTAGCCAGAAGTATCGCTTAGCTTATGAACTGAAGAGTTCACGAAGGGGATCACCTAGGGCAGGGATGGCGACCAATGGCACGCGTGCCATTAATGGCACGCAACACAATATTTTGGGCACGTCACTGATCATAAAATTCATTATTCACGACGAAAAACAGTGTGAAGTAGATATGACAGGCGAACGCGAGTGATCCCTCCCTACGTTAATTGATAGTATTTATTAGTATTATTTTACCAATAATCACAAAGTAAATATTGATTTGATGGCACGTCTATGATCTCATTAAACATTTCCTTACAAAAATGGCACGCTGATACGTAAAGATTCGCCATCCCTGACCTAGGAGATACCCCAGGTGGCCCCTTGTGGACTCTTTATTTAGTTCATCAGGATCCCCTTTTAGTCATTCGCACCATGTTGAACCAGCATCATGTTCTATTTCTTTGGTAATAGCATACACCAAATATCATCCTGGGTTAAAGCATATAATTTCTTTATCCTTGGTAGTAGTAGTAAACCTGCTTTCACAATCAGAATTTCATCATTGTTGCTTAGATAGATTTGATACGTGTACATAAACTTTGTTGATTTATGTAGCTATCCGAGAGCTATCCAGCTAGAAAATTCAATCTCCTTTTGTTCCCATGACACATGACGTTAATATTTCCAAAGAGGATATAATCACTACGTTATTATCTTATGACCTGTGATTTTGGCAATCCAATGTCATATGCAATTTAAAATGACTAAAAATTTATTTGCATCTAAAAAATTTAGATAGCTAATTATTGAACCAATTAATACTATAAATGAAAATAATTATGTAATATGAAAAATACAAAAACATGGACAATTGATGCTTCAAGAAATGCGTAAATATCATATAAGAAGAAAATGTAAAAAGGTGTAAAAATTAATAAAAGTAAAAATAATTTAATTTTATTAAAATAATGTATGCATGTAAATTCTACTTTACATTAAAATCTAACATTGGAGAACCCTGTTGAACTAATGTGTTTAAATGTTCACGAGGATCTTCTGGCTCAATGTGAGCTAGGGAATCCTGGTGGCTGAACTGGTCAATATTATACAGTTGGCTAGACGTATTTACATCAGGCCGACTAAATAAGATACGAAAACTTTTGAGTTTTAAAAGTTTGATGTGTTCATTTTCTTTGAAAAAAAAAGTAGTTAGGCGTAGGTACTTAATAAGTGAACAAAATTAACTATGTCTTGGAACTAACTTGAAACCCCCTGGTGTCTATAGTACCATTGATTTATACCATCAATGGTATTAGTGACACTACAATGTGTCCTTATTACCATCAATGGTACTACAGACACATTGTTTGTGTGAAGAACACAATTATTTGCCAAGACTTGAACTCGTGAACTCTGGGTTAGTACGCAGGAGTACCGACCACTTAACTAGCTGGCCTTCATTTGTGTGCTTAATTAAATACATTATACAGGTTTCCGAGTATCGCATCATATTGTTATATATTTGTTATAAAAAAATATGTAATTTTGGAAATATTTTCATTTTTATTAATAAAATTCACGTACGAAAACTAGTTTTATTTTCAACTGCGTCTTGCTTTGCAAGCTGTACTCGACGTCGTGAGATTCGACGTAATGGGAAAGCGACGTATCGAGAGTCACCGTAGTGAGAGTCGACGTAAAGAGAGTCGACGTAGAGGGAATAATTCATTTTTTTTATACTTCTAGATAACAAACAAGATGACGGCCCACCTGATGGTAAGCGGTTACCGCCGCCTATAGACACCTGCAATAACAAGGAAAAATCACTTGATATTGCAGGTGCGTTGTCATCCTGGGGCCTAAGATGAAATGCCGTCCATTCCCAGTAATTACACTGGCTACCTTTCCCTTCAATCCGAAACACAGCGAACTATTTCACGGCTGAAATAAGGAAAGCGGAAGAATATATTTTAAGCCGATTACTGCCCAGCAAACTATTTAAACTTTCTTGTTGCATGAATTAGCAGTAATTTTCACGTATCTACGACCATTATCATTTCGTCTTTCAGCAATAATAGACAACTTCAGCAACGACTTCCGAGTGCTCCCCCTCTTTGAGAAGAAGTTGCACGACCACACCCGCGTCAGACACTACTCCCTTAAGAATAATGAGCTGCTGGCTTGCCGCTGGACGTGCTATGTCGACACACCGCTAGTGCGCACGCCATTCGTCTTCCCTCGAGTCGAGTGAGTATGGTCCCAACTTTTTAACATTGTTATGTTATTTAACGCGCCGATTGCAAAACCTTTGGATAAAGAATTTTACAATAAAATTTAAAATTGAATGTGAAATTATTGACTTGGAACATTATTGACATTTGACTACATTGTGTATTAAACAATATACCTACATAATGTTTATTTTTCTTATTTAACATCTCAATTTTATAATTTCATTATCATTTAAAAAATTTAGATTTGACATCATTATTATCATATAGATTTTGTAAAATAACAGAACGAGAACAATATCAAACATTTACACATGCAGACTGGCCGAGAGGAAGTAAAGTCCAAAGAGAAATTACTTATGAGTTATGTCAGATCAACATAGGCAAGGTTTGTTTGGCGGGTTTTTGTAGTGACAATTTTCATTTTTAATAATTACAAAATTGTGTCGGAGCGAACTTTGTGTTATGAAAGTGGTACACACAAAAAAGTTCTCATCTTATTTCACACCATAATCACTTTTATTCTAATAACCTTTTAGTTGTACGTCAACACAAACACTTTGTATTGTATTGAACTTTTTTGTGGTTATCCACCTCATCAAGTAGCATCATATAGAGATGGTCATCATATACAGGGTGGTGCCGTCAATACCACTATAAATAAAAACATGTTCTATATTAGTTCATAGGAATGGTTTACTGCTTTCAAAAACACCTTATTCGTTTGATAATTTTATGACTTTTGTATGAAATAGTGTAAAATTGGCTGCATTATTACATGCATTAAATTGGATGCATTGAAATGTGTAACACCAGCATTTCAATGCAATAAATTAAGAAATAAGAAATACTGAAGACATGGATTTATGGACATTAGTTTCCGTTGCCTTACTTGAGGGAGAAAGAACAAAAAAAAAGCAATATAGACAATCATAGATTAGAGATAAGATATATGGTAAATGGTAGTGTAGGTACAGCCAAAGCTTAACAAAACCACTACCCCATCGAGCGCCTCAGCCATAAACAATGTATGCTATTCAAATACCAATTAACGTATAACCCTATTAATATTTACAGGGACTATCACTTCTACAAATACCACACACGGTACGAGCCATCCCAGTCACTAAGCAACATGGTCGAACACAGAAGGAGATTAGGTCTCGGCCATCGTTAATCCAGCCGTTACCACAGACAACTTACCAGACGATATGAACCTTCGACAGACAGCTACGAACTCGAGGAAAAACAAACGTAGAACACCGGAAAACCGTTTTATAATGAATTTAGTTTTGTTGTAATTTATTTTGGAAATAAAATGGTTTTGGTTAGATTGGCTTTTTACTCCTTTAACGCCCAGACCACAGATTAGAAAGAGTATGTATTTATTTGTCTTTATCCTGGGCAATCTTTTTTGGACTGGAAAAATGTCATTATATCTGAGTAAATGAAATAAACAAAATTTTGTATATAAATAAATACCTAATAAATACCTAAACAACAAAAACTACGCAGTACGAACTTCGTTGAGTAACAGGAACTGATATTTAATTTAGTTGTCATACAGGGTGGTGCCGTCTATGCGGCAATAAATTTAAACATGGGCTATATCAGTCCATAGAAACGGTTTGCCACTTTCAAAAATATCGTATTCATTTCATAATGGCCCTGATTCTGGCAAACACATGCTAAGATTAAATGTAAGTTCAGTCTACCTCTTTGTCTCAATATGAATACGAAAAGGATCGCTGTCATAAAAGTTGACGTTTAGAAACATGCATTCAATTTTCGACCTTATTGAACGTGATAAAATGCAGTGTTTTAGGAGGCACCTCCGTACATGCCGTCTAAAATTGTCTATGGTTAGTATGAAATCTGTCTAAATTTAGATGACAGCTCTAAACAAATTCTTGCTATATCATTCTATTACATATTGTGAGAAAGAGATATACTGTACTTAAATTTAAACTTAGTGTGCCTCCAGAATTAGGCCCAATTTCATGACATTTGTATGGAATAGTGTAACGTTGGCAGCATTATTTTATACAAATGTCATGAAATTATCAAATGAATACGATATTTTTGAAAGTGGCAAACCATTTCTATGGACTAATATAGCCCATGTTTAAATTTATTGTCGCATTGACGGCACCACCCTGTATGATAACTAAATTAAATATCAGATCCTGTTACTCAACGAAGTGCGTACTGCGTAGTTTTTGTTGTTTAGGTATTTATTTATATACAAAATTTTGTTTATTTCATTTACTCAGATATAATGACATTTTTCCAGTCCAAAAAAGATTGCCCAGGATAAAGACAAATAAATAAAAACAATCATATTGTGTGATTAAACTTTATTTATAAGAAACAAAATCTACCTTTAAACAATTTTAAACTATAGATATACATTATGAAACTGCAATAAATAAGAAATTATTGAGCTTTTAATAATGTAGCACTTACGAAATGGAAACAACATTAATTATTCTAAAGATTACTGAGAAATATCACATGAATATGCATTTCTAAATATGTAAATTACTTAGCTTTATTTAAATTGACCGATTATTGTAATGCAGTTTAAACATAGTGGAGTAAATTTTAACTTAAACTTATACTAAATCCTAATATTATTTTTGTACAACTACTTACATGAACTATAAATAGGAAATCACTAATAATAATATGCTGTTTGTTCAAAGATTTATGAAAATATTTTTTTATTCCGAATACCTGCAGCGCCATTTTGAAATTTTAATGTCGACGAGGGCGCGCTATTCTGTACTAAGTTTTTTTTAATTGTGACAAAAGAGTTTAGTTGTCTATGCGCAATTTGTACTAAAAAGTATACATATTTTTTTAATTGTGACAAAAGAGTTTAGATGTCAATGCCAATTAGTTTTTTGTCGAAGATAAACTCTCCTAGCGAAGCGTGGCGATCCATCATCTTTTTGAGAGTGGAGGCCTTGCCGGCGAGGTCGCGTTGACCCTTGTATTGTTCTTCCAAGAATTCGCCGGTCAGGTAGTCAACCAGCTGGAAATAAAAGGCGTTTATGAATAAATGTTCGTATAAAACCGTTTCGGAATGCGATCTTAAAAATTAAAAATATTGGACTTGTTTTTTTTATTTCTTTTTTAGAATAGTTTTCAGTATTATTTGTGAAATGTCAACGGCTGTCATTTTGTATTTTACGGGGTGACCAGCTCTAAAAACCAACTAATAGTGTATGTAGTGTGGCATTTTTCAGTTTTATTTTAAAATTAAATAGGAGCTTTAAAATATTATTACTTAATTTAGTGTAGAATTTTAAAACCTGAAAAAATTTATGCAGATTCCCCGTTGCTTTCAGTCTGAGTAATGTCTAAACTGTCTGAGTAACGTCCAAACTGTCTGAGTAACCTCCAAACGTTATCCTAACTAAAAATACTAGCGCCGAATAACGAAAACCTATTTGTCATTATTGTCATTGTTTTTTTTTATTCAAATGAATTAGTTTTCCACCTTGATTGATTAATTTCCGTGTTTTATTTTAAAACTGCCGGAGTAACGCCCAAACTGTCTAAAAATATTGTCTGATATAATCTGGGTAATGTCTAAACTGTATAAGTAATGTTGTTTGGGTAATATCTAAACTGTATGAGTAATGTTTTAACTGTCTGAGTAATGTCTTAACTATCTGAGTAATGTAAAAACTGTCTGACTAATGTCTAAACTGTCAGAGTAATGTCTAAACTCTCTGAGTAATGTCTAAACTCTCTGAGTAATGTCTAAGCTGTCTGTCTTATGTCTAAACTGTCTGAGTAATGTCTAGGTTGTCTGATTAGGTAATCTATAACTCACATGATAGTCGTTGAACTCGCTGTCACCTTCACAAGCCGCGATCACAGTACGGATGCTCTTGGTGACGTCCGACTCCATTTTCAGGGCATGCTCGAGGGCCTCTACACCGTTGTCCCAGGCCTTGCGTTCTGGGGCCTGTGAAAGCATTCTTATAAGTGTCTGGCCTATTGAAGAAGTGGAACACAAATATTTAATACAGCTGACGCAGCTTAGACTATACTGGGCCTAATTCTGAAGACACGCTTTAATTCTTAATATAAGTACAGTATATCTCTTTCTCGCAATATGACATAGGAAAAAGATAGCAAGAATCTGTTTAGAGCTGTCACTTAAATTTAGATAGATTTCAAAGAAACCATAGACAATTTTAGACGGCATGTACGGGTGCTTCCTAAACACTGCATTTTATCACGTTCAATAAGGTCGCACATTGAACGCACGTTACTAAATGTCAAACTATATGACAGCCATCCTTTTCGTATTCCTTTTGAGGGACAGAGATGCACTGAACTTAAATTTAGACTTAGCATGTGTTCTCCAGAATTAGGGCCACTGTCATACAGCCTTTCCATACGCTTTGCCGGAACAATAATGTGGCTCGTCAAGCCTAGTTTGATTTAAAAAACCTATGCCATAGGAGGAGGCACGCGCTCTGTTCCATACTTTGGTAGTACAATAGAGAAACGGTTACTCTACCACTTGACTTACCCTAATTTGAATGAGGGAGCTAACGTCCGAGGTGAGCTCTCCCCTCATGAGGAGGTATTCAATCAGCTTCATGGCATGCTCGCGTTCCTCGGAGCCGGCTTCGAAGAACATCTTAGCGAAGCCTGGCCGGTTGATCTGCAGAGGAGTATTTATTATCATTATCGCCGTAGAGACTTGGTATTGCCTCACCCGCACCCCGCAAATGGGACATACTACATTGCAGCTAAAGTCTACAACCATCTGCCCAATAATCTAAAGAGCCTCCAAGGTAGTAAATTTAATAGATGTCTAAAAAGGCTAATGTTAATGAAACCATTTTACAGTATTAAAGAGTATTTAAAAAAAAAAATACATTTTGACATGGAATTCAATTCTTAATGGACTTATTGTAATTTATATTATGGAATGTTTATTGGTATATTGTGTATTCTGGCTTATAATTATTTTTATTTTTATAGGTATCTACTGACATTTTTGTACCTCATTGATTTTTCTTGTTATTTCAATTCCTAATGTGTTTTTATTATTATTATACCTATTTTAAGTAACATTTGCAATGCCGTAATGGTAAATTTGTACAATTAGACTAAGATCTTACCTTCTCTACCAGTGCATTATTGTAACAAATTTAAGCGAATAAATGAATATGAATATTATAATCGATATAGCACTTTATATTTTCATGGTTTAACATTTGAATAAGAATTATATTCGAGATATTTACCATGTAATTTGTTTGTAATGAGTTCCAGATATTTCGGCGGAGTCGCATGCGCCATGATCGCGGGTAGACTGCTAAAGCTGCGGGTAGAAGTCAACTTCATTGCGGCCAGATATATCGATCTACCTCTTTCGTTGGCGCATGCAACTGCGCCGAAATATTGGGAACTCGTTACAAACAAATTACGTGGTGAATATCTCGAATATAATTCTAATTTATTATAAACGTTTGAAAGACATTTATAAAAATACCTAAAACAAAAAAAAATCATGTCCTATGCAAACTTTCACATTTAGGGTGACATTACACATTTTATGACTGGCTCAAATGGTCTTGAAACCAGAGCCGTGAAACAAAATCATCCCGGAATTTGTAATTTCGAGCCACTCCTTGTTTCGGAAAGGCACCTTTTACCCACGCTTTTACCCACGCTTTTACGCACCAACCCGCATTGGGCCAGACCTCCTCATGTGCTTCTCCCATGTAAGAAGACACAGGCCCAGCAGCGGGAATTTTACATATAGGCTGGTGGTGATGGTGTATGGTGACTATAATTTTAGTTGTTACTCACCCCATCCCTGGAGAAATGTGCGCCCATTGCCAAGTACTGAAGCGAGGCGGCTACTTCCATCTGTATCTGGCGACGCATCGAGTCCCGGCATGGCCGGTGCATCGTGATCCATTCCCGGGGGATGTTAACCGGGTTCACGTGACCTGGACAAAAGTAATTTTGTTAGGATCTCAATAACGCAGGTCGCCAAAGCTATAAAACTTTAGCTTTTTTATCTATGATCGCATCTATCTTCTCTCTGATTTAGAGGGAGAGCGGGTTTTAAAATCCAATTTAGAATCCAACAAGGAGCCCAAAAAATTACATGGAATCCAAGACTTATAGTTATGGTTACCTATATAGATGTAGAATTCTATTAGATCATGGGGTACGTTATTCCTAGGCACAGCTAAACCCAAAACTGTGGTAGTTCCTGCTCCGAATTCCATTTTTATTCTTTCCAGCGACGTTATAGCTCTGGAGGTCTATGACAATTGAAAAATCTATTGTGTCTGGAATCTGATGCTTGACGGGATAAGGAGATGTCAAATTATATTTAAAAATATGTATCTAACAATAACAAAATATCAACATTGATACGGCGCTATTTTTCACAAATTCTAAAAATATCCGCAAATGTTACCCATAAAAACAATTAAAACTTAAAAGGGTATGAAATATTGTTGAAATTGTACTGTTTTGAAAATAAAAAAACTGGACATATTTTTTCAAAATTTATCAAAAATTTTAATGACATTAAATGGCTGACATCAATTAAAACAACTATTATTATGATAACTATTAATTTAAACATACTTAATACATAGTTATTGATAATTTTGTCAGTACGCCCATACATTTCTTAGTAATATGGGAACATGTGACGTCACCTGTTCCGTAAATTTTCTATGGAGCGTTTATGGACGTTGCGTCGCAACACATTAAACATACCACTATATTTTTGAAACTATTGATCTTAGACATACTATTTCTTTAGCAATATTTCTTTTTCAGTTATAAACTTCTTATTTATGAAATAAATAAAAAGTTGTCAACTACCCTATTCTGGAGAAGACACGCTAAATCTAAATTTATGTTCAGAGCATTTCTTTCTCTTAATATGAACTATAACTATATTTTATTTATTTTCTATTGTAACAGTATTTATGGCCAGACTAAAGTATACATTTATCTTGCTTAATGTTTATATTCCACACGTAATATTACTATTATAATCTTTTAATTGGTACTCATGTTTACAGGCAATCTTTTCGAGATAAATATTTTAATTACGGTAATATCACTTTATCGTTATTATTTAAATACACAAGGCTACTAGTTATTTTTGGATTTTAATGTCAACTAGCTTTACAAAGGAGGTGATTCTTATCTAACCAGCCATATGTACATTATTGCAAAAATCAGGAAAAATCTTATGAATCTAGGAAAAATCCTAATAATTCGTTTTGATACATAGTTTGTTCTACAAAGGATGAGACCGCCCTCATTTCATTTCTTCTCTTTTATGTCGCAGTGTACGAGTAAAAGGTAATTATTTATATTTAAAACAATGTAGAAAGACATATAAATACCTATAACCACGTTATCATGATCTCCTGTATGTCTGCAGATATGGTCGATAAATCTTACAGATACTGAACCACGTATGCGCTATCTAGACATGGGACATCAACTTAACATATCGACATTCCAATGTAGTATTTGATTAGATAGTTAAGTACGCAAAAATGAGACGTGTTACTAAGGATGGAGTGGAACGACTTGGAACAGTTAAATACTATAAGATTTTAATCATCTAGATTCTGTCACAAACCGATAGATATAATTCTCTCAATTTAGATTTTTTTTATTTTATTCATACAGGTTTGGTGCCGTCAAGACAATAAATTAAAACAAGGGCTATATTAGGTCATAGAAATGGTAACAACGTATTCATTTGATAATTTCATGACATTTGTATGAAATAATATAACATTGGTTGCATTATTTCATACAAAAGTCATGAAATTATCAAATTAGTATACGATGTTTTTGAAAGTGTCAAACCATTTCTATGAACTAATATAGCCCTTGTTTTAATTTATTGTCGTATTGACGGCACCACCCTGTATAATTGAAGTTTAATAAATATGTAATATAATTATAATCAAAAATATCAACGTTTGTTCTCAAAACAACATGCCGTTGAAATGTTAAGCGCAACGCAACGTTTTTGGTTTTGCTTTGGTAATACGTTGAAAATTAGCGCTCTCGAGGCTTAAAAAAGCCAAAACAATAATGTAAACAATTTCACTGATAGATAAAATACAAAGATGACCCTTCCCTTTTCTTTTTCCGTTTTATAAGGAAACTGGCTATTATTTATAATGAAAACTATGAACATGATCCAAAAATGTACGGAGACTCGGCCAGGTCTATGTACTTCTACAATATGCAGAACAGTTTCCAATTGTCCATGTTCCTTTTATTTGTGATGTTTTGTAGTACTAAACAATATTTTTTTATGGACAAATTCCAACAAAGCCAAATATTCATCATGGCGCCTATGTAGTGACATATGTCACTTTACTTTGGTGACGTTTATTTATGTTCGTCTGGCCCGCCCAACCCCGCGGCTTTGGAAAACGAGATTTACATCAATCCTATGTACTCTTTTACCCAACCATATGTACAACTTTCATTTTCAATGTAACGCTAATATAAATAAGTTAGAAGCATCACTGGTGGCCGGGCCAGCCTGACGTTTTCAGCCCGGCCCCTTCTACATCACCACTACTACAACAACTAGTGACTAGTGACTAGTGACAACTAGTACTACATAAAATACACACATTCAAGCCTTTATTTCATACTAAAATGCAATATCTTAGGAGATATCAAAGTAATGTGGGGCCGGGCTGAAATTATTGAAATAGCTAATAACAATAAAAATACAAAACCTAAGAACCCATATTCTATGTGTGTGTGATCTCCCAGAGGTGCAGTATATATGTACAACTTTATTTTTAAGTTACATTATGTAAATATTAAACTATGAGCACTAGAAATTATTTCAGCCCGGCCCCCTACAATCGTTTATATCTTTTTAGCTACTGCATCAATCTGCACAAAACGACAATGTGTGGACTCGTATACGGTAGTACTTTGATAAATTTTGGCCCATGAATTTACTAAGATTATATTCGACGAGATAATTAAAATCTAAGATAGTACTAGTGGAGTGACCATCAGTCACGTGCTAATTTCAGGACATTTTTATTAATTATCTAAGTAGATGATATACAAGTTAATGGCCCAGCTTGTGGTAAACAGTTTCCGCCACCTATAAACAGCTGCTTTAATAAGGAAAAATAACTTGATATTGCAGTTCGGTTGTTATCCTGAGGCCTAAGTTGAAATGCCGTACATGCCCTCTAATTACTTTATTGGCTATCTTTCCCTTCAATCCAAAACACAGCGAACTGTCTTAAGGCTGAAATAAGAAAGGCCTACCCAGACAACCCTACATATGGGCCTACCATCTAGGAAACATGTTTTTATTGAATGATACAATTTATAATTAGAGGATTTGTAACCGACTTCAAAAACGAAGAGGTTGCCAATTCGGTGGGTATGTTTTTTTAAATTATAAAGACCTTTTCAGATTTGTGAAATTCAGCAACATTCTTATTTTTTACTATCAACAATTATAATTATAATAAAATTGATTTTATGAGGTTTAGACAAGGAAAAAAAAAATTTTTTTAACCTTAACGGGGTAACTCTTAAGAACCAAATATTTTGACTTTACAGCGTATCTACATATAATTATTATGGTCACGTGAAGATCCGGTAAAGTTGTTATAAAAATTTAATATTATACAAGCGTCATTAAACAATGACCAGTAATTGATTGCCTATTAGTAATTTTCTTATATTTCTTACAAATATTATATATCTTATGACGGGCATCTACCCCGTCATAAGATATATACATTTATAATAAAAATGTGTAAGAAACAGTCATTTGATTTTTTAAGATTCAAGAATTTAAGATCTGTTTGTTAATATTTATCTTGATATTTTAAGAAATGATTGAAAATTTGCTCAATGTAGTAAAATAATGAAACTGAGCTACATAGAAAAATTTGGTGGAACAGTCGCCCGAAGCGAGGTTAACCTGCTAACCTCACTTCGGGCGACTGGTCTACCAAATTTTCCTTGGAATCCCGGGATTTCATTCTATCTTTTTAATTTTACACTTTATTATGATAAACATACATCTATATTTAAATTGTGGGCACATATTTGTGCGAAAAGCTGTGATTTACTAGGGTATATAAGAATATTAGACTTTCTATACATAGATATAACTTTATATCAATGTTTTATAGTATAATATAATATTTGCAACCGTACCATATTTATTGAAGTTACTTAGATTATAAAAGTAATTGCTACCTACTACTTATATGTAGACCAAATATTAACCAATACTTTTATAAGTTATAATTTTTGAAGTATGTACATACCTAATGAAAGACTGTGATTTAATAGATTATATGGAAGTTAATTAGTAGGGTATTTGACAACATTTTATTGAATGTTTAATAGCATCTTAGTACTTTATATATGACCATGTTACCATAATTAGTTTTGTTTTATTTATATCGTCATTTTTTAAAAATTGCAAATAATAAGACCAATATGACATAAAAATATATGCTCTTCAAGTATTTTTGTAAATAAAATAACTCATATTTTTTAATTTAAGTGAAAATCCTACTTTTTTACTTGTTGTCAATATCCCTATTACGTATTAATAATTTTAAATACGCAGGTTGTTGATTTTTATAAACCTGAAAATGTTGTATTAATAAAAAAAACTCTAATTATTACTTGTTTCATTCGATAAAACACATGTCCTGAAATTGACACGTGACTGATGGTCACTCCACTAGTACTATCTTAGATTTTAATTATCTCGTCGAATATAATCTTAGTAAATTCATGAGCCAAAATTTATCAAAGTACTACTGAATACGAGTCCACACATTGTCGTTTTGTGCAGATTGATGCAATAGCTAAAAAGATATAAACGATTGTAGGGGGCCGGGCTGAAATAATTTCTGGTGTTCATATTTTTATATTTAAATAATGTTACTTAAAAATAAAGTTGTACATATATACTGCACCTCTGGGAGATTACACACACATAGAATATGGGTTCTTAGGTTTTGTATTTTTATTGTTATTAGCTATTTCAATAATTTCAGCCCGGCCCCACCTTACTTTGATATCTCCTAAGATATTGCATTTTAGTATGAAATAAAGGCTTGAATGTATGTATTTTATGTAGTACATTAGTTTTCTAACAATTAATTGTCACTAGTTGTTGTAGTAGTGGTGATGTAGAAGGGGCCGGGGTGAAAACGTCAGGCTGGCCCGGCCACCAGTGATGCTTCTAACTTATTTATATTAGCGTTACATTGAAAATGAAAGTTGTACATATGGTTGGGTAAAAGAGTACATAGGATTGATGTAAATCTCGTTTTCCAAAGCCGCGGGGTTGGGCGGGCCAGACGAACATGTTTATTTGACTACTATCTCCCGCCATATTTCCGTTTTGAATAATGGTAAAATCGACTAATTATTTTGAATTTTGTATGCATAGACAAGGTGGCGTAGTGGTTTGAGCGCTATGGTTTCGATTAAGAAAACAAAGCAACTTTCGCCATGGTTGATGTCGGGATGGGTCGATCAAGATTTGTGATCTCGAGCATTTCTTCGAGAATTTGTGTGCTTCGGAAGGCACTTTAAGCCATTTGTCCGGTTGATACTGCAATCGCTTCGACCCACCAACCCGCATTGGTCCAGCGTGGTGGTGTTATGGCCCAAACTCCTCATGTGTTTCTCCCATGTAGGAAGGCTTGTGCCCAGCAGTGGGACGTGGTGATGATGTACACACGACAGCACATCAAGCGTAACAGGTTATTTACTACGAAAGGCACCTCTATTACAAGCGGAGTAAGGGCGGTCTCCATTTCAAACTGTTACGATTGATGTGCTGTCGACTGTACAAGTAAACTACACCTAAAAACGAATTATTTGTATTTTTCCCGGATTCAGGAGATTTTTCCTGATTTTTTGCAATAGTGCACATATTATACCTGGCCATAAATTTTCCACATGTGGGGGTTTGAACTAGGCCAATAGATATTATTATGTGATTCATTAAATATAATGGCTGTAAACCTTCCTCAACAAATAAAATATATGAAACAAAATACTATTGAAATTATTCTCAAAAAGATTTTTTTTTAAAAAATCAGCTCTTTAAAATAAATAAATTGTTTCTGATTTGTCGCTAACGTGTGCTATTGTTGTCCGTTTACTTGCCCTGTGATGTCACATCATTATCTCTCTCTGTCTCAGCCTAAACAAAGTTGTAATTGTGACTGTATTGTAAAATTACTGTAGTTTTGTGTTCCCACTTGTAACACAAAACGAGACAAATAATAAAAAGGTGAATCAGTGTTGTAAACTATCTTATCAGAATAATCTCGGCTGACGTCATAACACAAAAGACTTTTGAGTTTAATTCAATGTATTCTACAAATCTAAGAACAAAACAAAATTCAACATATATGGCTGTATGGAATAAATCCCTTTACCTCAGAAAAGTTTGATTTGAGACATTTTTAGCGACAAAATTTATTGGCTCCACAACCTAACGAAATCTTCTGTTTACAATATATCTCGCTGTAACAAGTGAAATGCAAAAATAGCTGTCAATTTTCGACCTTATTGAATGTAACAAAAGTACCATTTTTTTTGTTCTATTATGTGCTATGCTATTCCTTACTTATTATGACAAAAAGTAGGTAATCATTAGGTAATTAATTTTTAGATTGAGTGTCTTCTGGATTGGGTCTTATATCGAATCACAAATATGTAGTTTTGCCTATAGTGTGTGTTTGTTATCACTAGGTGGTAGGTAGGCCCGTATGTAGGGTTGTCTGGGTAAAACAATTAGCTGTGATTCGGATTGAAGGGAAAGACATCCAGTGAAATTACTGGGCATGGAAGGCATTTCATCTTGGGCGTCAGGATGATAACGCACCTATAATGAATACCAGGTGATTTATTCTTTGTTATTGCAGGTGTCTATAGGCGGCGGTTACCACTTACCACCAGGTGGTCAACTTGTGTGCCAGAAAAAATGGAGAACAACATTGGTAAGTCATGAAGTAATCGACACCAGTAAACGTTATTATAGTATAATGATTCATAATATTTTTCGTCAACATGCACACTAAAAACAGAGCATTATAAACTCATTACAATTTTAAAAACAAAATTATACCTAAACTGAAACTGAAACAAATCACGGGAGGCGTTCGTAAGCTTTCTTAGCCCCTCAAACTGTGTGGGTATTTCTTTGCAGATTGGAGCAACATGTAAGTATCAAACTTGTATAAATATGTGCGCTGTTGCCGACATTTGGAACGAAGTTTTTAGCTATTTTAATCACTAATTTTCACTTTTTTTTCAATAAATCCCCTAATCGGCAAACGTGCCTGGACTGCCAAATGCAAAATGCAGACTCACGAGTGGTCCCTTTGCTTTGCGCTTTATATGATTAAAAAACTAAGCGAGCTTATGGCAGCCATCGAGATTTTTCCATAATTATTTTATATTTAAGAATTAATTAATCTTTACACTATTACAGAATGACTGTATGAGGTTAGTTCCCTTTGCCTGCCTCAAAAAAAAAACTACCAAAGAAAACAAGTTTTTACTGTTGTTTTTTACTTTTATGATTTCTATGAGAGAAAGAGAACTATAAACTGTTACAGTATAGTATAATTGGAATGAAGTAAAGGTAGCTAGGTGTACATAAATTTAGAATAAATTTATTTTCTGATGTTACCTATTTATTTATCAAGACATAGACATACCACACTCATAGAAGTAAAAAAGTTTATTGTTTTATTTCTCTCACATAAAAGCAATCCTCCTGGGATAGGACAATATATTCAAAGAATTTTCTTCTAATTAAATTAGACTGTTAATTTCATTATTACTTAGTACATTATTCAATATGGCTTCTTCCATCTTTATTAGAATTCTGTGAATTATCAAGTTGTCCAACCACTTAAATGCAATTAGTTATTCTGTTCTATTGCTAACTTCATGTTGTTTTGAAGAAAAATGTCAACTCATTTACAATTGTAGATATAGGTAGGTATATTCTCAATTAGTTGTTTGGGCAATGCATTCATTTTTGCAATACCAGCTTACTGTGTAGTTTTGTAGTTTTATAGGTGGGTTTAATATGTGTTGCAGGTAGATATGTTGATTTGCTATCATTTAAATAAAGTTCCCTGGTAAGTTTTGATCTAACAATTGTCAAAATTCAAAATTACATTATACAAATATCTGTCGAATCCTTTACCATACATTGATTGAATAATGTTAGATTAATGTAAATACTTATTACTTAGTTCTACATTATTTCCTTATTGAATGGTAGTGAGTTCAAGGTTTGAATGCATGTAAAAACAAATGACATTATAAATTAATGTAGGTAGGCAATCCACTAACTAATAATTATTAATAACAAGCTCTAATGTCTGTCATAATGTCATCATTGTAAAGCAATATTAAGAATATCATATTGTTTTTGAATAGAAAACTAACTACTGAAAGCTTCAAGAAACAAAAAAGTAACAGATACTAAAAAAATTGACAATTACCTAACTAATATTAAAAGCAAAGAATAATTAATTAGAAAAAATAAATGTTTTTTTTTCTACTCACATTGTGTGCCGAATGCAGGAGCGCATACAGCTAGGAAAGCAGCAACAGCAAGGATGATCCCCTTCATCTTTAAATCTACAATTAAAATCACAGATACTTTGACGATTGTTCCAATTTAAAACAATAAAAACGTGAAGAGTACTCGCGAAAGTCAGGCCTTTACACACACTGGTGCAGAAGGCGACTTGAAACGCAACAAAATATAACAAAGAGGAGCTATACCCCGACGATGGATCTGATTATACAAAAATAATGAATTACGCATCGATAACACGACCATCTCTTGTTGACAAGGGGTTTCCACAGAATGACGCGTGCGAGCGAGATGGAAAGTGCCGTGGAGTACTTGGAGCGAAATACCTCGGAGGTTTTGAGTTTCAAGGCCGGTTTTGGTATTATTCCTACAAATTTTTTATTAATAAAACACCAATTACTACTGTAAAATTACTTCAAAAGTCCTTGCACTAATTTCTGCAGCCTAAAATTATACTTTCATGTGGTAAATCAGAAAATACTGATGTAATTGTTAGAAAATATTCGAAACACAAAACCTCAATTTCCTTTGTATGACTGACAACTTTTACGTCAGAGTTGGGTCACCGGGGGGAGAACAAGGGGGTTTTGGCTGAAGGGGAGGTATCCAGTGATACCAGCCTTACAAAATTACCCAATATTTGAGATGCAAACTTATTCTAAATTACTAGATTAATTCAATCGTTTATTACGGAATCAAATTATCTGTTTTGAAGTGTTTTAAACCAAACATAGCATTGATAAAAGAATTTATATATACCTTAGGAATATGCGTTTTGCGGTAATTTTATTTCGTCACTCGGCAACACTGTTCGTCTGCTAACTTCACTTGACGACTTGACGAGAATTATAGTATATTTGTCAATAATTACTGTGTGTCATCTACAACGCGTACGCGGTTAAAGTGCGATTAATCTTCTTTTATTTTCCTCGTATCGGTCCCGCTGGGGCGTATTATCAGTAACACATCACTCTTTGTTCGAAGTCGCCTTCTGCGCCAGTGTGTGTAAAGGTGCCACTTCCGACTGTTCTCGATTTTGATACAATATTAATTTAATTTAAACTTACCTACTTTGTGTAAAAGTTACTTCGCAGTTTGGTGAGTGACCTTTCTTCATAGATTATTATTGTTAGAGTTCTTCTATACAATGTCGCATAAAGAATTATTATTACTACCAAAATAAAATCAAGGTTGAGCCATGATTTTCTGCATGTTTTTGTAAACAGAACTGACTATTTACGAAAGTCGTACTAGGTCCGTTTTCACAAAAAAAATATTATGTGACTTTTGTCTCTTTCTATCTCCTTTATATACTACAGACTGAGCTAGAAATCTCTAAGAAACTCTTAGCAAATTTTATTGAATACAAGCAAGTGTCCCCAAAATTAAAAATAAAACAATGGCGGGAAAGAAGATCAGAAAATAAACTATTTGTGAGGAAAGTTTGTTTTAAGTATTTTGTTATTGCAATCAACCAACTTATTTTACATTTTCTGGTCTTTTTTTAACTAAAAATAAATTTTTGTTAGTAATCTTTTTATAGTAATAAAGTTAGGTACTAAATAAAAGTTCTCAGCTTAATAAGTAGGCTTAAAAAGAACTCACTTTCTCTGAATATACTTATCCCAGAAATTCTCACTAACTATTAGAATAATCCCAGTTTTTTGTTTAATAATATGTAAATGAATAAATATATTTATCTGTTAATCTTGTTTAAGTATAAATGTTATCAATGACATTTTGTCTGATGATAAGTTAAAAAACGGTGCAGTGCAACCTTTGTGTAGCAACACAATTGAACAGATTTTATGCAAAATTATAGAAACATATTGTAAGAAATTTGGTGCACGATTTTCATGTGGCTTTTGTTTCGTAATTTTATAATTTTCGAAGTTACGTGTTTTCACAATTTTGAAATGATTGCTAAAAAACAATAATTATTTATCAATTATTATCAATCAATACAATTATATGGTGTAATAAATCCTATTTTAATTTTTTTGCTATCTAATCGTAATCAATGATGTATTGGGGATTATAACAAATAAAAACAATACCTACATATTTAATTTAATCCTAAACATTATTAGTCATACTATATCTATATCTATCTAGATAGACACACTACAGATACTACTGACACCACAAATATTACTGTAGATATTTTTTCCTAAAAACAGGAAAGTAGCCCTGTAAAGCAAATGAGTTGCTTTAGTTATTTCATGACTTCACTCATATGCTTGTGTCAATTCTTATGTTTTTGAATTATATATTGATGATTTGACAGCGCCAAAAACTTTCTAATTACTAATAAAAAGTAATTGAACAATCTAAAAAATTATAAGTTTGATTTTGTCCTGGCACAAAAGGCTTTTATCTCAGCAAAAATGGTGTGCCCCATGGTGTCCAACAAGTTTAAATAAGTTTTAGGGAGCCTAATACTGAATCAGCAACTATCTCTATCTCATCAATGCAATGATTGCTTGAACTAGTAAATCATTATAAATCAATTAAATACTGTATTGATGTTATAAGTCTGTTTTATTTTTATGTTATCTAATCTATTGTATCTATTGGGGCTTTTATTAAATAAGACAATTATTAATCTATTGTAATCTTAATTGTATACGGCATTGTACAATGATAATGCCATCTGGTGTTAAAGAGTTAATTATATCATAGGGTGGCCATGTAGCAGGAATTTCCCGGACATTTCCATTAATTTTATCTCTTGAAAGCCTTACATTATATTAATGTAAGCCTATCAAGAGTTCGGAACGCGCCCCTGATGTCGAATAAATAATCGCCGAATACGAATACAGATAATAACCAATATAGCAACCCACGCGTCTCCTTTGCCTCTGCGGTAATCCCGCGGACGTGTCATAATAACGCGTTACTACAGTGTCATAATCACATTAAACACTTATTTAAATATTCTTTTTTGATTTAGCAACCTATGCTATAGAAATCAATTTAAAAAATATATATATTTTAACTTAATGTGAGTAATAATAAAAATCAACGACTGGCAACTCAGACCTGAGACTGGCAAGTATTCCTTTAGGAAAACAAACAAGTTCCGAGGGCCTAGACAAGATGCCTCTCGATAATCGCTGTCGCTAAGCGAAAATGTATGAAATTTGACTTAAGCTCTCGATCTGCTTTCGAGCGCAACTGTCAAATCCCATACATTTTTCATTTAGCGATAGTTTTGAGGCAATTTGTTTTTAGGCCCTCAGTTCATAAGTTCCAAATATATCCAGAAAAACGGCGTCATGTCAACGCATTGCGTTTCGTTCCACTCGACTCAATCATGAAAATAAATGGTTACGAATAATAGTAATTCCTATTCCCTGCAGCCTTAGAATAGCTTTCCTGGAACTGCAGGATTTTTTATCACTCTGAGCCTTCAGATGATAGTAGCGTAATATCATCAGTTGCAGAAAAATGAAGTCGATGCTGTACGGTTTCCTGTGCCTGCTGGCAGCCAGCACCGCGTTCGCAGCTGACGCCTGCTACCAGGACGTCTCGCTGGACTGCGGTCAGGCGTCCAATGCTTTATGTGAGTTGACAATTTACTTTTAATTTTATTATAACGTTTTGATAAAAGTTTGAAAGATTAGATAAGTGTCTAAACTAGACGAAATTCGCGACATTTCACAATCCAATAAATTTTTAAAGAGTTGTCAAATACAATCGATGGAATATTTCGACATTGGCCCTAATTCTGGAGAACACATGGTAAGTCTAAATTTAAGTTCAGCCCATTTCTTTCTCTCAAAATGAATACGAAAAGGATGGCTGTCATATAATTGACATTAAGAAACGTGCGTTCAATTTTCGACCTTATTGAACGTGATAAAATGCAGTGTTTAGGAGGCACCTCCGTACATGTCGTCTAAAATTGTCTATGGTTTCTTTGAAATCTATCTAACTTTAATTGACAGCTCTAAACAAATTCTTGCTATCTTTTTCCTACAAGAAAGAGATATACTGTACTTAAATTTAAACTTAAAGTGTGTGTTTAGAATCAGGCCCATTGTGAGGTATACGTGAGCTTCAACGCAAATATAGATACTTGTCTAAGCGACTTCTAGTCTTAGAAGAAATTCACAGGATCATTCTAAGTCGTTGGTAGCTCAGACAGTAAGAACAGTCGTCCGGACTGAGAAAAGTCGCGAATTCGACCTCTGCCCTAGGACATTATTTTTTCTAGTTTAGACTCGATTTTACTTACTTGTCAATTTACGTTTGTTTTGATACGAATCAATATGCCAGATTACCATAAAGCAAGAATAGAGAATATTCTAATTACTTCTCAGGTGCTGTTTATTCATTTGCCGTGGTTTGTATACAGGGTGTTTGGTACATGGCCATGTTCAATTATGTCATATACATAACTGCAATGATGATATCAAAAATTCAAAATTGTGTAGTAAAGGATATGTTTCAGGTTTATTATGGAGTCTCGGCTATGAGTATGTACACTGGTTTTTAAGTTAGGGAATGGAAATAAAAGCATTATTTTTCAATTCATTTTCATTATTTTTTTGTTGTGTTCCCGTACAAAATACTTTATGATGATAAGTGACAGTTTTATAATTATCAATATAATGGCAACACTACAAACTTCTATAATTATACCACTCATAATATACAGAAGAAAGCAAAAAACTTTATCGATCTGTCTATCAGACTACTGAGTCCATAATTCCATATTAGACTAAAAACAAAAGTTTTTCCAATGTTTTAAAAATATGGCCGCAGATTATATGTCTTAATACGGCCTCCTTAATTGCCATATTTGGTTTTTTATGAATGCTTTAAAATATTTTGTACGTGTTTTAATGGCCGAAAACATCACGCAAAATAATTTGTAGTTGCTTTAATCATTTTTATAATATTTCCATGCTCTTCTTTTGATATTTCCCATACATTTTGTTTTACTTATCGAAGCACCGTGTACGTTGCTTCCCGGCTACGTGTATATTTTCTGGTGATGTTCAGAATGTCTTGAATAAACCATATAAATGTTCCGTTTGTGTTATTTATTTATGAATGAATACTAAGTAAGCTAATAAATAAACGTTTAAAGAACGGCATAAACGATTTTTTTTGTTAGTTACCGCCCGTTTAGTAAAAATAGCACTGCTGCTTACTTAGTAATTTTTGCTAACGCATCTCTAGGAGCAATCCTCTTCGAAAAACAGCATTTTTTATGAAAAAAAAAATGAAAATAAAACTTCCCTCCTTTTTCGAATCGCCTTTAAAGGATATCTATTCGACAAGCATCATCTCCCGGGGAGGTGTCCCGCTGTCGCTTAGTCTCCAGGGTGTTCGAACCATGACTGATTACTTTCTTTTTCCAGCTCTACCCCGCTGTAACGCGATCTACGGCGAATACGGCCACCATGGCAACGTCGCTACTGAGATGCAAGCTTACGCGAACCTCCATTTAGAGCGTTCGTACGAATACCTTCTTTCGGCGGCGTATTTTAATAACTACCAAACGAACAGAGCTGGATTCAGTAAATTGTTCAAGAAACTATCAGATGATGCGTGGGAGAAGAGCATTGAATTGATGAAACACGTTACATTGAGAGGTGAGTATTAAAATATCATATAATAATAATGTTTATTTACATAGTAGCCTATTCCAGATGGTGGGGCCGCGGGCATTTGCTAGGGAAGGTATGCGTTAACGCAGTATACTACAGATAGTGGGCCACAGCCACTTGCTAGGGAAGGTATGCGCTAACGCTACTACTATAGATAGTGGGCCACAGCCACTTGCTAGGGAAGGTATGCGCTAACGCTACTACTACAGATAGTGGGCCACAGCCACTTGCTAGGGAAGGTATGCGCTAACGCTACTACTACAGATAGTGGGCCGCGGGCACTGGCTAGGGAAGGTATGCGCTAACGCAGACTACTACAGATAGTGGGCAGCAGACACTTGCTAGGGAAGGTATGCGCTAACGCAGACTACTACAGATAGTGGGCCGCGGACACTTGCTAGGGAAGGTATACGCTAACGCAGACTTCTACAGATAGTGGGCCGCGGACACTTGCTAGGGAAGGTATGCGCTAACGCAGACTTCTACAGATAGTGGGCCGCGGACACTTGCTAGGGAAGGTATGCGCTAACGCAGACTACTACAGATAGTGGGCCGCGGACACTTGCTAGGGAAGGTATACGCTAACGCAGACTACTACAGATAGTGGGCCGCGGGCACTGGCTAGGGAAGGTATGCGCTAACGCAGACTACTACAGATAGTGGGCAGCGGACACTTGCTAGGGAAGGTATGCGCTAACGCAGACTTCTACAGATAGTGGGCCGCGGACACTTGCTAGGGAAGGTATGCGCTAACGCAGACTGCTACAGATAGTGGGCCGCGGACACTTGCTAGGGAAGGTATACGCTAACGCAGACTACTACAGATAGTGGGCCGCGGGCACTGGCTAGGGAAGGTATGCGCTAACGCAGACTACTACAGATAGTGGGCCGCGGGCACTGGCTAGGGAAGGTATGCGCTAACGCAGACTACTACAGATAGTGGGCAGCGGACACTTGCTAGGGAAGGTATGCGCTAACGCAGACTACTACAGATAGTGGGCCGCAGGTACTTGCTAGGGAAGGTATGCGATAACGCAGACTACTACAGATAGTGGGCGGCGGACACTTGCTAGGGAAGGTATGCGCTAACGCAGACTTCTACAGATAGTGGGCCGCGGACACTTGCTAGGGAAGGTATGCGCTAACGCAGACTACTACAGATAGTGGGCCGCGGACACTTGCTAGGGAAGGTATACATATAAAGAGTCTGATTATTATCCGTATCCTCGCGTTAAATAAAAAGAGTACATCATCGACTAATTTCTTCAGGTGATGAAATGAACTTCAGCCAACGAAGCACCCAGAAACCAGTGGAACGTAAGAACTACACTGTGGAGCTCCATGAGCTAGAATCTTTGGCTAAGGCTCTGGACACGCAGAAGGAACTCGCTGAGAGGGCCTTCTACATCCACAGGGAAGCCACCAGGAATAGCCAACATTTGCACGACCCTGAGGTGAGAATAATAAAATAATCCATTTTACTATGTAGTAGGCCCATATGTGTATTTTGAATCAAAGGGACAGTAGACTTTGTTACTGGGTATGGAAGGCATTTCATCTTGGGCATCAGGATGCATGCCAAGCAAGCACCTGCATTACAAGGTGATTTTTTCCGTGTCAATTTTTTTTTGTTTATTCTCCTTGTAATGGGAAGGCAAAGGGAACTAATGCCCATACTCATATTATCATACATGTCTCAAGTGTTTATTTATTTCTTCATTTATTGTATTGAAATGCGGTGAACACATTTCAATGCATTTTGGGAGAATTCGGAGCGAAATATATAATGACAGTCTCCATATGATGCTATTTGATGAGGTGGATAACCACGAAACAGTTCTCATCGTCTTTCACACCATAATCACTTTTATTCTAATAACCTTTTAGTTGTACGTCAACACAATAACTTGGTTCATAAAACTACACCAATTTCATAACACAAATTTCGCTCAGACACAATTTTTAATTATTGTAATAAAAATCTTGACTAACACCACCAAATCCCGCCAAACACTCCTCTTTCCTTGTTAAAGCTAGTTGGCTGACCAAGGCTTATAAACAAAAAAGAATTCTAAAAAAATTAGTCATAAACAAAATAGTCTTTTTTAGCTGCTCAATTGGTTTTGGTTTTGTAAATAAAAGCAACGAATTATTCTCCCCACAGATCGCCCAATACCTTGAGGAGGAGTTCATCGAATACCAGTCCAAGAAAATCCGCGACCTTGCTGGCCACACCAGCGACCTCAAGAAGTTCATCCTGGCAAACAGCGGACAAGACCTCTCCCTCGCTCTGTACCTGTTTGACGAGTACCTGCAGAAAACTGCATAAATGTCACAAATTTGTTCTTAGAAGCAATAACCTCCACTATTTAATGATAAAATAAATAACAAAACTTAAATTTAAATCCTACCAATTTAGTAGATATTTCTTTAGACTTACAACACCGATTTCTTGGCAAAAGGGCGCTCGTCAAGATGGCGGCGAAGTGATTTTTGGCGAACACATCTCATCTATAGGTAATGAAGTAGAAAATCGCTTCCAACTTGAATAGTTCTAGTTTGACGCCATTTTCAATATTATTCCTTATTATACTAGGCGAAGTCAGTTGCAATACTCTGTAATGTACATGTACAAAGATAGGGCTGTAATAATCACAATTATATATCATTTATAAAACGTTATATTGTATATTACTGTAAGCATATTCTGTGGTATAGTAGTAATCATAATTGTAGCTTGTAATTCGGTTAATTTCAATAAAGATTTAAATCACATCTTTTGTTTATATTTCACCCGTCAAGCGGCAGATTCCAGACACAATTGATTTTTCGATTGTCATAGACCTCCAGAGGTACAGCGCCGCTTGGCAGATTAACTTTTCTAATACTTCCATTTAGGCTGCTCACATTTACAAGACAAATCCGCGCCCAATTTTTTGTCGGCGAAAAGAAGTCTGGGTAGGTACCACCGCCTTTCTTATTTCAGCCGTGAGACAGTTAGCTGTGTTTTCTATTGAAGGAAAAAGTAGCCAGTGTAATTACTGGGCATTGAAGGCATTTCATCTGAGGCCCCAGTATGACAACGCACCTGCAATATCAAGTGATTTTTCCTTGTTGTTGCAGGTGTAAGGCGGCGGTAACCGCTTACCACCAGGTCCGTCAGCTTGTTTGTCATATAGTTGTATAAAAAAACCTGTTTTGTCTGTCTAATTATGTCTTGGTTGGTATTGGAATATGGTTGACGAGGTATTGTCTTATGCGAGCGTTTAATTTTTATAACACACTAAACGATGGCCAAGTTTTGTTAGTGAATTGGAATCGCCATTTAAAAAAAACTCCATAAATTTTCAACACCATTTATTTCACTTAAGGCGGCTCCCCACCAAAAGTGGCGCCTGGGTAGATTTTGTTTTAAAATTCATTTATAAAACTAACCTTTTTTACAAAATTGTAAGACGAATTTAAACAGGTATTTTATTGAATCCCTTGTAAACACTCATACTAGGAATGATCATGTTAAAGTGCCCATTTTTGTCCACCACCAGATATTATCATGCTAAAAGTGGACACTTCTGACCATTACTGGCATTAATCACGCTAAAAGTGGCCACTTTTGACCACTACTGGCATTAATCACGCTAAAAGTGGCCACTTTTGACCATTACTGGCATTAATCACGCTAAAAGTGGCCACTTTTGACCATTACTGGCATTAATCACGCTAAAAGTGGACACTCCTGACCATTACTGGCATTAATCACGCTAAAAGTGGCCACTTTAGTCACTAACTAGAAAATGTAATAAGTAATATCTTAAAAATACACCTTTATTTTTAGTTATTAAACAAAAACCACAGCAAGCGCTTCTTTTGGTGGAGAGCCTTATCGATTACACTTAGCAATTGTATCAGTCGGAGTCGCTAGAATCAGAAGCCGCATCAGCCACGTCCACGGTGAACTTGTACTCCTGATCGGCTCCGAGGTACGCGTCGGACATAAAGTACAGCGTGTACGCGTGTCGGCCCGCGGCGCCGCATACAAAGTCTAGCTGTACGCGACCCGCCCGACCGAGGGAAACGCGTTTGATGGACAGAAGGGTATTGCTTTTGGGCTCGCCTATCACTACCCACCAGCCCTCCTCGCGTTTCTGTTGGCACATCGTGTTTATTTTATTTTTAATTTATTGGTTCACCAACAACTTATAAACTAATACATTTTGTTTACTAAACTTAAGAAAACTAGAACTAAGTGCACATCCAATTACTGGTAAACACCAGATGCTTAGAATAAAGTAGTTACCGAGACATTTAATTTAAAATTTGAAGTGTAAGGTGACATTAATAATACTGACATATTACGTATTATTTAAAGACAAATTTAAAAAAATGTGTTAAGGTCAATGACATGGAACAGAGGGTGATATTTTTGTGTTGCAGAGCGAGCGCACATAAGAGTCACGACAGCCTAAAGACAGACTTTTGCTTCACAAAAATAATGAAGACTCGCAGACTTCTAACAAAACGTCTCACAGACAAAATACCTACAAGATCTGCACGGCGACAAGACAGACTTGTCTGCGAGAAGCAAGTCTGTCTTTAGACTGTCGTGACTCTTATGTGCGCTCAGCCTTATGTGTACTAAACAATTTAGTTTCGGACCAGCTCAGCACTATTTCAGATTGTACCTAACAATGTACTGGTTATCTTTATTATAACAATTACAAATAAAGAATGAAAACGATGAAAAAAATGTATGCTCCAGGCGGGAATCGAACCCGCGTCTCACCGCACTAGGTGTAACCTACCAATTTCTTCTCCGGGTTCTACCCTTTTTTTAAGTTTTTTATAGCAACGTTTACAAAATTTTATTGACAAAAAAATATTCCATTAAGGAATATTTTTTAATGGCAACACAGAAGTCACAAGTGCTCAAAAGCTTACTGTCCTTAGCCATGATTTTTTGTAGTTAGTAAAAACTTTTTAACACTGACTAGATGCTTTATGAAGCAAGGCACACTCTAAATCTAAATTTAAGTACGGTATATCTCTTTATATTTTTATAAACCCTGCTTATTATCACGTTCAATAACTTCCAAATATACAGGGTGGTGTCGTCAATACGACAATAAATTAAAACATGGGTTATATTAGTTCATAGAAATGGTTTGACACTTTCAAAAACATCGTATTCACTTGATAATTTCATGTCAGTTCTATGTAATAATTCAATGTTATAATTATTTCATACTAATGTCATGAAATCATCAAATGTTTATGTTTTTGAAAAATTAAAACCGACTTCAAAAAACTGAAAAGGATGAAATAATTAAATTTAAGTAGGTATTCATCCCCTAGAAACATATTTTTGGAGTCGGTGCTTTACTTTCTATTGTTTTTGGAAACCACTTAGCACCAACTCCAAAAATATGTTTCTAGGGGATGAATACCTACTTAAATTTAATTATTTCATCCTTTTCAGTTTTTTGAAGTCGGTTTTAATTTTTGTTTAAAATTTTTTTTTCACAATTTTTAGTGATAACTTTCTACGGTCGAAGCTAGTGGTGATGAATGAATGAATGAAGTGGGTGACCGTCAACTTATATTGTTTCCTACTATCGTATCGTTTCACTAAAAAGTCATTGGAAAAGCAAAAATTCGCAATTTCGCTTATGTAGACGATTTCATAATTTCAGTTTTTTTTTATTTAAAACGAAAGTACCCAACTGTTTTTGAAAAATTTTTTATGGGACCAAATGGCAGCTATTACGCATCGAACAAAAAAAGAATCACGTAAATCGGATCAGTAATCTCGGCGTAATCGGTGTACATACATAGAAAAAAAAAAAAAAAAAACATACCGGCCGAATTGAGAACCTCCTCGTTTTTGAAGTCGGTTAAAAATTACAAACCATTTCTTTGAACTAATATAGCCGATGTTTTAATTTATTGTCGTATCGACGGCACCAGCCTGTACGACAGCCATCCTCTCCGTGTTCATATTGAGAGAAAGAGACGCACTGAGCTTAAATTTAGTTCTGGCTGTGTTTTCCAGAATCAGGCCCGTTGTGTATCATACCTGCGGGAAGAACGGCGCGATGACAGGCCCGACAATCTCGTCCTCTCGCTCTAGGGAGACTTCTACCACGATTGGCTTGCCCACTGACAGGCGGCGCTCGTTCTTCACCTAGTAAAAAAAAAAAAATTGGATTCTGAAACCTTTTGTACAGTCGACAGTACATCAACCGCGACAGCTTGACCTTGAGACCGCCCTTACTGCGTTCGTAATAGAGGCGGGTTTCGTACTGCAACTGTTACACTTGATGTTCTGTCCGGATTTCTACCACATTCCCGAAACTCGACAAAAAAAGTGTTTTTTCATGTCCCCCGTGGACCCCGGGGGGTCCTGATGGCCGCCTCTGTGGTCTAGTGGTTGAGACCACCTCAGATCTAGAGGTCCGGGGTTCAATTCCCGTGGGGGCAGTAATTTTGTGCGTAAGTTTGGTTAGTGGTAGGACTTTTCTAAGTCCGCCTGGCTAGCTACCACCATCTTACATTGTTGTGTTCCAGCAGTTTGAGGTAAGATAGCCAGTTCCTCTGTGGTTGGCTGGCTTTATCTTCCCTTACCATCAGGTGAGATGAAGGTCAAGAGTTACCCCGTTAAGATAAAAAATAATAATATTATTATAAACAATATCAAACTGTCTACTATGACACTGAACCATAAATTTATGAAATGAAAATGAAAACATCTTTATTCAATTAGGCCCCCCAAGAATTCGAATCGACAAAAATCCCTATGTCTATCACTAAAAATAATATTAAATAATAATGTCATAATGTTTGTCTCTCTGTCATGTCTAGATTTACGTAAGCTAACAATGTCATAATGTCAGTCTGTCTATTGATCTGAATGTCGGTCTGTGTGTCTGTCGATCTGTCTCTCAGATAGTCTGTCGATCTGTCTCTCAGATAGTCTGTAGGTCTGTCTGTCAGACAGTCTGTGTCAGTCTGTCTATCGGTCTGTCTGTCTGTCGGACAGTCTGTGACTGTCTATCTGTCTGTCAGTCGGGTCTGTTTGTCAGTCTGTCAGACAGTCTGTGTGTCTATCAGTCGGTCTGTCTGAAAGTCTGTGTGTCAGTCAGTCTGTCTGTCAGACAGTCTGTCTGTCAGTCAGTCTGTCTGTCAGACAGTCTGTGTCTGTCAGTCTGTCTGTATCTGTCTTTCAGTGTCATGTACACAAAGCACCGACCTCATAGGTGAGTTCCACGTTGGGGTACCGGTTACAGAACCTGGCCATGTCCGCCACCTGTATCTGTCTGTCAGTCAGTCTGTCAGTATCTGTCTTTCAGTGTCATGTACACAAAGCACCGACCTCATAGGTGAGCTCCACGTTGGGGTACCGGTTACAGAACCTGGCCATGTCCGCCACCTGTATCTATCTGTCAGTCAGTCTGTCTGTATCTGTCTTTCAGTGTCATGTACACAAAGCACCGACCTCATAGGTGAGCTCCACGTTGGGGTACCAGTTACAGAACCTGGCCACGTCCGCCATCTGTATCTGTCTGTCAGTCTGTCTGTATCTGTCTGTCAGTCTGTCTGTATCTGTCAGTCAGTCTGTCTGTGTCTGTCTTTCAGTGTCATGTACACAAAGCACCGACCTCATAGGTGAGCTCCACGTTGGGGTACCGGTTACAGAACCTGGCCACGTCCGCCATCTGTATCTGTCTGTCAGTCTGTCTGTATCTGTCTGTCAGTCTGTCTGTCTGTGTCTGTCTTTCAGTGTCATGTACACAAAGCACCGACCTCATAGGTGAGCTCCACGTTGGGGTACCGGTTACAGAACCTGGCCACGTCCGCCATCTGTATCTGTCTGTCAGTCTGTCTGTATCTGTCTGTCAGTCTGTCTGTCTGTGTCTGTCTTTCAGTGTCATGTACACAAAGCACCGACCTCATAGGTGAGCTCCACGTTGGGGTACCGGTTACAGAACCTGGCCACGTCCGCCATCTGTATCTGTCTGTCAGTCTGTCTGTATCTGTCTGTCAGTCTGTCTGTCTGTGTCTGTCTTTCAGTGTCATGTACACAAAGCACCGACCTCATAGGTGAGCTCCACGTTGGGGTACCGGTTACAGAACCTGGCCACGTCCGCCATCTGTATCTGTCTGTCAGTCTGTCTGTATCTGTCTGTCAGTCTGTCTGTCTGTGTCTGTCTTTCAGTGTCATGTACACAAAGCACCGACCTCATAGGTGAGCTCCACGTTGGGGTACCGGTTACAGAACCTGGCCACGTCCGCCATCTGTATCTGTCTGTCAGTCTGTCTGTATCTGTCTGTCAGTCTGTCTGTCTGTGTCTGTCTTTCAGTGTCATGTACACAAAGCACCGACCTCATAGGTGAGCTCCACGTTGGGGTACCGGTTACAGAACCTGGCCACGTCCGCCATCTCCGCGGATGACAGCTGTAGAAGCTTGGCCCGCGCCGCGTCCTCTAGCTCCATCACGTCGAACACCGTCTCCACGCCCTGCGGACCACGAGGGTTGTAGTCATTTTCAGATTATAGACTTAAATGTACTTAATGACAAGTTTTCCTTCAAATAGTACAAAACTGTTATGTGAATAATAATAATAATAATAATATTTATACACTCACACCTATTATCTGGCCCAAAGTAAGCTATTACTATTATTAACGGATAAATAATGATAATAATATGTATATAAATATTAGAAATATACTAAATAAACATATAAAAATCCATGACTCGTAAACAAATGCTCGTACTCAACATACAAATATTTGTTCCTACCGGGATTCGAACCCGGGACCTCTTGACCGAGTAGCCTGGGGTACAGACCACTCAGCCAGGCGGTCGTCAAAATCAAAAAAATACGTATAAAATTATTTTTAAAAATACTTATTTCACTAAATGTTAACATAGAAGTCATAAAGTACCCTAAACGTCACTTTGACGTTCTCAGCTTACACTCGGTCACCCATCCAATCCCTGACCACTGCCAGACCCCCTTCACTTTCACAATCTCCCTGTACACGTGGTCACCCATCCAATCCCCGGCCACGGCCTCGCTGCACCGCTGCACGGTCTCGGCGGTAAAGTGCGGCAGCTGTCTCAGGTACGAGTCCTTGGCCCACATGGCCTGCGTCACCATCTATGTACCCTCGGTCACTCATCCATTCCCCGACCACTGCCAGACCCCCTTCACTTTCACGATCTTAGGTTACACGCGGTCACCCATCCAAACCTCGACCACTGCCAGACCCCCTTAACTTTCACGATCTTCCTGTACACTCGGTCGCCCATCCAATCCTCGACCACCACCAGACCCCTTTCACTTTCACGATCTCACTGTACACGCGGTCACCCATCCAATACCCGACACTGCCAGACCCCCTTAACTTTCACGATCTCCCTGTACCCTCGGTTATCCATCCAATCCCCGACACTGCCAGACCCCCTTCACTTTCACGATCTCCCTGTACACGCGGTCACCCATCCAATCCCCGACCACTGCCCGACCCCCTTAACTTTCACGATCTCACTGTACACGCGGTCAACCATCCAATCCCCGGCCACTGCTAGACTCCCTTCACTTTAACGATCTCAGCTAAACTCGGTCACCCATCCAATCCCCGACCACTGCCCGACCCCCTTAACTTTCACGATCTCCCTCTACCCTCGGTCACCCATCCATTATACGACCACTGCCAGACCCCCTTCACTTTCACGATCTCCCTGTACACGCGATCAACCATCCAATCCCCGGCCACTGCTAGACTCCCTTCACTTTAACGATCTCAGCTAAACTCGGTCACCCATCCATTCCCCGACCACTGCCAGACCCCCTTCACTTCCACGATCTCCCTGTACACGCGGTCACCCATCCAATCCCCGATCACTGCCAGACCCCTTTCACTTTCACGATCTCCCTGTACACGCGGTCACCCATCCAATCCCCGGCCACTGCCAGGCCCCCTTCACTTTCACGATCTCCCTGTACACTCGGTCACCCATTCATTACCCGAATACTGCCAGACCCCCTTCACTTTCACGATTTCAATCTACACGCGGTCACCCATCCAATCCCCGGCCACTGCCAGACCCCCTTCACTTTCACGATCTCCCTGTACACGCGGTCACCCATCCAATCCCCGGCCGCGGCCTTAGTCCGCACGCACCTTCTCGCTGCACCGCTGCACGGTCTCAGCGGTGAAGTGTGGCAGCTGCCTCAGGTACGAGTCCTTGGCCCAAATGGCCTGCGTCACCATCTATGTACCCTCGGTCACCCATCCAATCCCCGACCACTGCCAGATCCCCTCACTTTCACGATCTCACTATACACGCGGTCACCCATCCCATCCCCGGCCACGGCTAGACTCCCTTCACTTTAACGATCTCAGCTTTAACTCGGTCACCCATCCATTCCCCGACCACTGCCAGACCCCCTTCACTTTCACGATCTCCCTGTACACGCGGTCACCCATCCAATCCCCGGCCACTGCCCGACCCCCTTAACTTTCACGATCTCCCTGTACCCTCGGTCACCCATCCATTATACGACCACTGCCAGACCCCCTTCACTTTCACGATCTCCCTGTACACGCGGTCACCCATCCAATCCCCGACCACTGCCAGACACCCTGCAATTTCACGATCTCCCTGTACACTCGGTCACCCATCCAATCCCCGACCACCGCCAGACCCCCTTCACTTTCACGATCTCCCTGTACACGCGGTCACCCCTCCAATCCCCGGCCACTGCCAGACCCCCTTCACTTTCACGATCTCCCTGTACACGCGGTCACCCATCCGTTCCCCGGCCACGGCCTCGCTCCGCACGCACCTTCTCGCTGCACCGCTGCACGGTCTCGGCGGTGAAGTGCGGCAGTTGCCTCAGGTACGAGTCCTTGGCCCACATGGCCTGCGTCACCATCTGCGCCAGCTCCATGGCGGCGACGGCCGGCGACAGCCAGCCGCTGCTCGACACCACGTCCACGCACGCTTGGATCAGACGTATCGCCTGGGAACAATATAATAGGTGTTTAAATATGAAATTGCCATTTTATTTCCAAATCCTTTAATACAGGTTGGTGCCGTCAATGCGACAGTAAAGGACACGATCTTTTTTGGGTTTTTATTCCGAATAATTTTGAACAGCAATGTGATATACCTCTTTAAAGAGGTTATTTAATAAGCCACTTGATTTTATATTTTATATCAATCAGATTTTTCTAATCATCCCTTTGTCTAAAAATGTAAATAATGTTCCAGCAGAAACTAAACGCCTATTTTAAACGTTGCTATACAAAGGTTAAAAAGGAAGGATAGAGAGTGGTGAAGAAATTAGCAGGTTATACATAGTGCTCCGGTGGCGTAGTGGTAATCGCGTCTAGCCTAATCAGGAGAGGCGAGATCGATTCCCGTCTGGAGCATATATTTTTTCATTATTTTCTTTCTTTATTAGTGTCGTTATGGGCTATATTATTTCATAGAAATGGTTTGCAACTTTCAAAAACATCTTATTCATTTGATAATTTCCTGATTTCTATGAAACAATGCAGCCAATGTTATATTTTATTACATACAAATTTCGTGAAGTTATCAAATGAATAAGATGTTTTTGAAAGTTTATGAATATGAATAAAATGTTTCATTTTATTGTCGTATAGACGGCACCACCCTATTGTATATTCATAGTGCAGTATTCGCTAGGTGCGAAGTACTAATTTAATTTACTGACGTATCGTCATCACCCTGTATAACAGTTGACATGAGCGTTCGTCGCTCATGATGCTACTAAGTCCGGTCGCGGAGCGGGAAGAATTTTGTACAATGACCTCTTGGCCTACTGACAGATATTACAAACCTTTTTCTAATATGTATTGTTTCAAAAATCATTTGCGAGTGTAAAATACTAATGAAATAAATTATAACTTGTTTGTAACTCTAATGCCTATTTAAATTACTTATTTAAAAATAGATTATTTACTAAAAATGTTTGAAAAATTCATGAAAATTAAAAAGATTATAAGTTAATGATTACGGATTATTTATAAAGTTATTTAAAAAGATAATATTAATTTCAAGCAACACGTGGTATTATTTTAGAGACACAAATGCCTGCATACCAAAACAACCCTTATAATGCAAGAAAAAGGTATTCTGTTCCGCGACCGGACTTTAGTCATCAGTATTGTTTTGAAAGGTCTCTTTATAATAATAATATGTAATTGATGTCTATTGCCTACCTATATGTAAGTACCTACCCGCTCTTAATATAGTTCTACCTCCCACCATTTTTATAAGTAGCTTCCCGACGTTTTCACAGACCGACCTCGGTACCTGTGAAGTGCGCCACGTTAGCGAGTGCTATACCATATTCTGTGCCCATCAGTACTTACCTAGTGCCATCAGTGTTGTGCCTACCCAGTGTGATCCCGAAGAACCCTACACACCTGATCCAGCGTAAGGGTAACGTACCTAGACAAATTACTAGCCCAGCATTCTCCCCAAACAAGTATATAACACGTACCTTAGTGAGAACTAGCGCGGTATCGGCCTGTAGTTCGGCAGGCAGCTGTGTCCTGGACAGATGGGCTTGAAGCAGCACGTGAGCCTTGACGTGCGGGTCGTTGTACTTGACGGTGCCGCCCGAGGGCGCGGCGGGCTTGTGGGGCACTCTGCGGTATTAAAAACAAACATAAGAAACATGCAAGACAATTGGGATGTTGCCTAAGTTTGAATATGTCGTTATGTTTCACAAATTCGGAAAATGCACGCTCCTGTTACCCATAAAAACAATTCAAACTTAAAATATATGCAATATTATTGAAGTTGTACTGTTTTGAAAATAAAAAAAATGAAACTAGAAAATTTTTTTCACGTCCTGAGGCAGGAATCGAACCCGCGACCTTTCGCAATCCGGGCGACTGCTCTGACCACTGAGCCACCCAGGACTTGGGATATCCCCGTGAAATTCTTCTAGTCTATCTGTATTTGCGTTTTCTTCTAGTCTATCTGTATATCTGTATTTGCGCGTCATATTTTAATTACGTATTTTAAGTACATATTTTAATTTTAAGTAATTTTTAAACATTTATAATAATGTTAAAATCAAAAATTAAGAATAAAAAAATGGACATATTTTTTTTCAAAATTCATCTTAAATGTTAATGTTAATAGATTACTGACATAAATTAAAACAACTATTATTATGACAACTATGAATAAAAAAAACATACCTAATACATAGTTATTATCAATTTTGTCAGTATGCCCATACATTTCTTAGTAATATGTGAACATGTGACGTCACCTGTTCCGTAGATTTTGATGACACGATGCGCCGCAACACATCAAACATACCACTATATCTGTGAAACTATTGATCTTAGACATACTATTTCTTTTGCAATATTTCTTTATGAGTTATAAACTTCTTATTTATGAAATAAAAAAAAAGTTGTCAACTACCCTATTATTTATAAATGCCATAGTCCTTTTATTTATTTATTAAAACTTTAATTGCACAAAAAGAGTTATAATTTGACGGACCTAATGTAATTAAGCAATATCTACCAGTCAACCGTAAAGTTGAGTCCAAAATGATTATATAGGAGGCACCTCCGTACATGCCGTCTAAACTTGTCCATTGTTACTTTGAAATCTGTCTAAATTTAGTTGACAGCTCTAAACGAATTCTTGCCATCTTTTTCCTATTACATATTGCGAGAAAGAGATGTACTGTACTTAAATTTAGACTTAGTGTGTGTCTTCAGAATTAGGCCCACTCACCAAAAATTTGATTTTGGCGACAAATGGTTTGATTTGGCAAAAAAAATGTTACTTAGTATTTTTAATTTGCTCAGTTTATTATATTCCATTTATTGAAAATCTGACTATCACCAGATTCATAATAAAGAGTATAGTCAGTGAAAGTGACTCACTTGGCTGCCAACGCCTTCACAATGTTCTCCTCGCGGTGCCGGATGCACAGCTCCGAGTACTCCGCAGCTGATGAGATAATCTCCAGCAAGCCCCGGATCTTCGTCTTGCTGGTCAGGGATAAGCTGAACAGCTCTGTTGAATGATAAAACATCTATATTCTACTAATTCTGTAGGACACAGGCTTCATCTGAATTTATCCGCAGGGCATCTTGCCTGTGAAATTTTACATCGACTAATCCAAAGACCTGATATACGTCCCACTGCTGGGCACAAGGAACTAAAACATGAGGAGTTTGGGCTATAACACCACCACGCTGGCCCAATCAGGGTTGGTGGGTTAAAGCGGGTGCAGTAACAACTGGACCAAGAGGAGCAGAAATTACAAATTTTGATTGACCCATCCAGGATAGACCATGGCTAAAGTTGCTTTGTTTTCTTAATCGAAACCAGAGCACTAAACCACTATACCACTGGGCTCCTCAATTAGCTCTTCTCTCTGTATTGTGTCGAAATCATAAAAGTATAGATCATTATCTATATGTCTAACACCATCTCATTGAGACTATTCTTATGAGCCCAAACACGCTAAGTTTCTGAAGAATTGAGCATCCCGCAGACTAGTTGATGGTACAGGGTCACCTCAAGGTTAGCATGACTTGAAAATACCACCGAAGTAACAGTAAACCAAATTTTAAATCAGTCGGATCTGTGAAAGTTAGTGAAACCCTTTTATCATGTTGAAAATGAGCTGATAGTCATCAAACGCCTGAACAGATCTTCATAAATTATAGCTAAGAACCATTTCGATCAAGTCAGTTTTCAAACAAAAAAGGAAGGAATCAAAATCGGTCCATTCGTTTAGGAGCTACGATGACACAGACCGACAAACAGACACATTAAGACACGTCAAACTTATTACGCCCCTCTTTTTGGTTCGGGGATTAAAAAGAAGGGATTTTCTGACACTTCACTAGGTGGTACTAGGTGGTAAGCCGGTATTTAGGGTCGTCTGGGTAGGTACCACCGCCTTTCTTATTTCAGCCGTGAAACAGTTCGCTGTGTTTCGGATTGCAGGGAAAGGTGGCCAGTGTAATTACTGGGCATGGACGGCATTTCATCTTAGGCCCCGGGATGACAACGCACCTGCAATATCAAGTGATTTTTTCCTTGTTATTGCAGGTGTCATCAGCTTGCTTGTCATCTAGTTGTACAAAAAAACGTCAACATATTACAACCCTCGTTTCTTTGTCGGGCTTCCAAAACTTGGAATTCTTTGCCAGCACATGTGTTTCCCTCCTTCCTATAGCATGGGTTCCTTCAAAAGAGGCGTGAAAAGTCACCTTTCGGACCGGCAAGGTGGAGGCGGCTAGAGCAGTGTCTGAACTGCACTAGCTGTCTTCGCTTATGGACTCTTCTTACCGCTTCACATCAGGGCCCCGATCGCGCTAATTTATGGCAATGGTTATGTATAAGAACGTGTTTTCCGCTGTCCAACAAACATTTTTGACGTTTTTTGAATAGTTGCATATGCACCAATTAAATCGACAATGGGCCTAATTCTGGGAACACACTTTAATTCTAAATTTAAGTACAGTATATCTCTTTCTCGCAATAAGTAATAGGAAAAAGATAGCAAGAATCTGTTTAGAGCTGTCACTTAAATTTAGATAGATTTCAAAGAAACCATAGACAATTTTAGACGGCATGTACGGAGGTGCCTCCTAAACACTGCATTTTAGCACCTTCAATAAGGTCGAAAATTGAACGCACCTTTCTAAATGTCAATTTATATGACAGCCATCCTTTTCTTTTTCATTTTGAGAGAAAGAAATAGACTGAACTTAAATTTAAACTTAGCATGTGTTCGCCAGAATTAGGGCCAATGTTCGTCCGACAGCGGTAAATTTGTTCCCATAGATAGATGGTTGCCATAGTAACGTCTTTGTATATAGATGCTGTCATAAACTTGATATATTTACTTCATTTAGAGACTTTTCATTTTATTTATTTATGTAATTTAAACTGTAATAAATATTTAACATAATTATAATCGAAGATATCAACGTATGTACCGAAAAAAAGCTAATTGGTGGCCGTTTAAATGTATCGCGCAAAGAAAAAAACTCCTCTTTTCGCGTTGGGGATATCCAAAATCTTTTTCGCTAGAGAAACTCACCAATAGTTGTATAGTTGATGTAGTAGTACGACGCGATCATTCCCAGGTTGAGCGGCTGGACGTCCATCTCGTCTTCTATGGCGATGCACTTGGACTGCTCCAAGTCCGTCAGGGTGGTTTCTATCAACTCCGACAGGTGGTCTGACAGGTGCCTGGTGGCGATAGAAAAAATAGAATATTTAGTTGAAGACTTGGTAAAGTGCTTTTATTTATTTTCAATTTCATTACTCTAATAAAAATTGGAGGAGCTCGGTGGCGTAGTGGTTTCAGGGCTCTGGTTTCGATAACGAAAACAAAGCAACTTTCGCCATGGTCGGTCCCGGGATGGGTCAATGAAATTTATAATCTCGAGCTCCTCCGTTCAGAAGGCACGTTAAGCCGTCGGTCCTGGTTGTTACTGCAACCGCTTTAACCCACCAACCCGCATTGGGCCAGCGTGGTGGTGTTATGGCCCAATCCCCTCATGTGTTTCTCCCATGTAGGAAGGCCTGTGCCCAGCAGTGGGACGTATAATGCCTGATGACGATGAATAAATATTGACTGACACCACCAGTATGGGGTTTTCCTGTCTAACAGGGGTTTTCTACACACTGTTAAAATTCAACTTGAAATATTTGCATATATCAGTCGCAGCCAGATTAAATTAGAAATTGAACTGGACGCCTAGGCCGTTCATTAAACTCCGGCATTCTATTGAATGCCTAGGCCGATAGTTACTGGAACTAAAATCACTAAATGTTTAACAACTTGGTATATTGAAGGTCGGATCTCCTGTCACGCTAATTTAAGTGCATTATCTTTTACTCTCACCTATGTGTAACACCCTGTAGATTGTAATAATTAGGGTTCTGCGTCAGCCGGCGGTACAGGAAGCTCCACGTGAGATAGTCCACTGCATCCTGTTTGTTCTCTATGGTCTTGGTCACGATCTCCGCGTTCATGTGATCGTGTAGTCTATGGTCGAGATGGCTCTGTACAATGACACATGGACATGATTAGAATTAGGGATGCATCGATACGCCTTTTGCCGATACGATACCGATACCGATTCTCTTATAAAAATATCGTCGAGACCGATACAAACGCTTAGTGAATTAAAATTAATGAATGAATGAATGCTTAGTGAAGGTAAAATATATAAAACACAGAATATTGGTTAAATATTTTTAATTTCTATTAAAATATATAAACAGTTACAGACTTTGTAAAAGATTATTAAAATTAAGAATTAAGGGTAATAATTATAATGAAATCAATAACTGCTGTTAATAATTAAAATTAACATTAATAAGATTTTTGTTCAAAAAACAGAGCATTCTCAAGTTTTGCGGAGAAAGCCGATTTCGCAAGTCTGTCTGTATAAGACCTGTCAGTATAAGACACCTGTATCTTTACCTCTAACGGAAGGCAGTCGTTCACCTTATATCTAACCTCAAACGGAAGGTAGTCGTTCACCTGTATATCTTACCTCTAACGGAAGGCAGTCGTTCACCTCTATATCTTACCTCTAACGGAAGGCAGTCGTTCACCTGTATATCTTACCTCTAACGGAAGCCAGTCGTTCACCTGTATATCTTACCTCTAACGGAAGGTAGTCGTTCACCTGTATATCTTACCTCTAACGGAAGGCAGTCGTTCACCTGTATATCTTACCTCTAACGGAAGGTAGTCGTTCACCTGTATATCTCACCTCTAACGGAAGGCAGTCGTTCACCTGTATATCTCACCTCTAACGGAAGGCAGTCGTTCACCTGCATATCTCACCTCTAACGGAAGGCAGTCGTTCACCTGTATATCTCACCTCTAACGGAAGGCAGTCGTTCACCTGTATATCTTACCTCTAACGGAAGGTAGTCGTTCACCATGTATATCTTGCCTCTAACGGAAGGCAGTCGTTCACCTGTATATCTTACCTCTAACGGAAGGTAGTCGTTCACCTGTATATCTCACCTCTAACGGAAGGCAGTCGTTCACCTGTATATCTCACCTCTAACGGAAGGCAGTCGTTCACCTGCATATCTCACCTCTAACGGAAGGCAGTCGTTCACCTGTATATCTCACCTCTAACGGAAGGCAGTCGTTCACCTGTATATCTTACCTCTAACGGAAGGTAGTCGTTCACCATGTATATCTTGCCTCTAACGGAAGGCAGTCGTTCACCTGTATACCTTACCTCTAACGGAAGGCAGTCGTTCACCATGTATATCTTGCCTCTAACGGAAGGCAGTCGTTTACCATGTATATCTCACCTCTAACGGAAGGCAGTCGTTCACCTGTATACCTTACCTCTAACGGAAGGCAGTCGTTCACCTGTCTATCTCACCTCTAACGGAAGGCAGTCGTTCAACAGCTTGGTGAAGAATGTCTTCTGATGCTGCACGCACATGAGCACCGCCACCGAGTGGTCGTCCTCAAGTGGGCGACAAGCCCGCCCTATCATCTGCAGGATGGTGGTGATTGGGTACTGCTCGTAGCAGTGGAGCTTGCCGTTGTATCTGGGCGAATGAAGGTCGCTATAAATACTACTACAGTATTTGCGCTGTGGCTTGCGAAAATAGACGCGATTTTCAATAATTTATTGGACAAATTCATTTATTGCCTCTAAGGCTCTAATTTTGGAGAACACACTGTATAGGAATCGTTGTATCCCATACAAAATGGGGGCAACACTCGAATGAAAATGAGACTTCCTGTCTCCAAAAGATAAGTCCGATTGCCGGCCTGACGCCAGCAGTGTGACGGCAACAAACGCTATTGAGTATTGTGAAAGTTCTGTAGGTAAGATATTTGACGAGCACAATTTTTAATACCTAATTTGATCAACAATATAATAATAAAAGTGTTTCCTCCTCTCTTCTAATATTGCGGTGACCGACAGGGTCCACAACGATCCTTATAATTGTATTTACCATCTCATTTATTAACCCTCGACGAAAAAAGAGGGGTGTTATAAGTTTGTCGTGTCTGTCTGTGGCATCGTAGCGCCTAAACGAATGGACCGATTTTGATTCGGTTCTTTTTGTTTAAAAGCTGATGTGACTACGATGGTTCGTAGCTATAATTTATGAAGATCGGTTCAGGCGTTTGAGGACTATCAGCTCATTTTCTACATGATATTAGGATTTTACTAATTTTTACAGATCCAACTGATTTGAAATTTGGTGTACTTAGTAATTAAAATATAATATAACTAGAAAAATTTCACGTCCTGAGGCAGGAATCGAACCAGCGACCTTTCGCAATCCGGGCGACTGCTCTGACCACTGAGCCACCCAGGACTTGGGATATCCCTGTGAAATTCTTCTAGTCTATCTGTATTTGCGTTTATGAGCTAACGTCCACCCTACAATGTCGAAATATTCTATTTTCGACATTTATAAGAATATTTGAAAGCACTGCCCCAACTTAACCGAATCGTCGGTATTATGACATCCCATGACATACTATCCTTGAGCTGATGCTATACCATCAAAAAGTCTGCGAAATGCTTAACTCTTCAGAAACTTACAGCAGATATAGCGTGTTTGGGCTCTTATGAATAGTCTCAATGAGATTGTGTTAGATAGATGATTAATAACGCCGGGGGTTACTTAAAATTTTTAATTTTGTATTTTTTAACTTTGTGGTTTGCAATAAATATGGAAATTGAAATTGAAATAGGTCCAACCAAACTAAATAGGACTCACGTGAGGGTATCCGCCACAATGACTGTATGGACGTGCGCGGCGAAAGCCCACGCTAGCTCACTGGCCACCACGCACAGCTGAACCGCGCCGGACTCCAGCAACTGTTGCACTACCCTCCTGTCCCCGGGCTCTACCCCCTCGTGCAGGTACGCCACCCCCGCCGCTAGCGTCTCCTTTAGCATCTGGGAATGTATACAGTGGATTGGAGAGGAGCTCGATGGCTTTTCACGAAAACAAGGCAACTTTCGCGATGTCCGATCCACGGAGGAGTGAGAGATTATAAATTTGACTGACCCATCCCGGGACCAACCATGGCGAAAGTTGCTTTGTTTTCGTGATCGAAACCAGAGCGCTCAAACGATTTCGCCGCCGAGCTCCTGTTTTCTACAGATATTAACAGTATTAAATTTCTGTAGAAAATCTGTCAAAACTAAATGTTTATTCTTCAAAGCTAACTGGTAAATAGTATCTGCGTCTAGTTCACTATTCTGGACCAGTAGTAATACCCTCCTAGAGCTAAATATTGTAGTAGTACTTTAAGCCTGATTATGGTCCTTCGAGCCGGATTGTTGGTCCTTCGAGCCGGATTGTTGGTCCTTCAAGCCGGATTGTTGGTCCTTCAAGCCGCATTGTTGATCCTTCGAGCCGGATTGTTGGTCCTTCGAGCGGCATTGTTGGTCCTTCAAGCCGCATTGTTGGTCCTTCGAGCCGGATTGTTGGTCCTTCAAGCCGCATTGTCGGTCGTTCGAGCCGGACATTACTCACCTTATCCTGTATCCTCTTCAGGAAGGGCGCGAGCAGATCAGGCCTCGCCCTGAGGAACCTGGCAGGTCGCTGGCTGGCGGCCGCCAGTGCCAGCAGATCAGCTGCCAGCAGCCTGGCCCCTCGCCTCGAGGGCACGAACACTGCACAGGGTCTGGTCCCGGCGTGTCTTATCACGGCGTTGTAGATCGGCTTAGTCATTGCTGCGAAGCGGGAGCCAGCGTGGGATATGTTGAAGCCCTGTTGGAGGATGGATATGACTAATTAGACATTTATTATTTACTACAAAATGAATTAAACATACAGATGTTATCCGTAGCTTTAAGCCTAGATTCAGTTTGTGACATTATAATTATTATTTAACCTATTGACATAATAATATTAATATTTATAAAACCTGACATTATTATTGTATTATTTGACATTTTGCAATTTGTACTTGTATTTTTTTTATCATTATTATTATTATTTGCAATTATTTTTATACTTATTTTTTTTTTAAATTACATCTACACCTTTTAAATTATTGTATAGTAGGAATAGTATTGTATATCCTCTCCTCTCTTTTTGCTGCATTTGCTGTGACCGACAGGGTCCATGATGAACCATGTTTAGCTTTAAGCCTTATAACAATAACATAATAATAACAATGAATAATAATTAATTATAGATTTTTAAGATAAAATACTAATCAAAATAATGAAAGTAACAATGACAATATATGGTACATATATATTACTAATAATAATGACAAGTATTCCTCCTCTCCATTATTGTTGTGCCCGACAGGGTCCATAGTGATTCCCACTGTGTAATGAAACATCTATTGTAAATACCTATGGAATGCAATAAGCGATTGAGTATTGAGGAAAATGGACCTTTAAATAGGGTGGTAAAGTTTAATCTTACTGATTTGTTGTGGCGTTCTCTATAATAGTGTTAAGATAAGTAAGTGGATAATGTTGTTAATAAATATTTCGTATGGTGTTAGTTCGCGATCGAGGAGCTCGGTGGCGTAGAGGTTTGAGCGCTCTGGTTTCGATTACGAAAACAAAGCAAGTTTCGCCATGGTCGGCCTCTGGATGGGTCAATCAAATTTATAATCTTGAGCTCCTCCGTGCTTCGGAAGGCACGTTAAGCCGTAGGTCCCGGTTGCTACAGTAACCGCTTTAACCCACCAACCCGCATTGGGCCAGCGTGGTGGTGTTATGGCCCAAGCTCCTCATGTGTTTCTCCCATGTAGGAAGGCCTGTGCCCAGCAGTGGGACGTATATAGGCCGGTGATGATCATGGTCTTAGTTACCTCGCGGCTGTACCGTAAGGAAGGTCTCATACAGGATGGTGTCGTCAATACGACCATAAATTAAAACATGGGCTATCTTAGTTCATATAAATGGTTTACCGCTTTCAAAAACACCTTATTCGCTAGATAATTTCATGACATTTGTATGAAATCTTGAGTATTACATTTGTACTACATTTGTATGAGTATTGTTCCGGTGTTAGGTCTTTTAAGAAAAATCTTCGGAGTTTTTTACTTAACCAGCAAAAAGAATTGGCATATTAAACTTATCAGTATCTCATATCAGCTGATTTATATAACTCTTTTATAAGTATGTAGTATTTTCTATAAAATTATTGATATCAACATATAAAAGTATATACCGTTACTAATATATTTAAATATGTTGTATGTGTGTATTTATGTATGAATATATGTATTGTATGTATATATATGTGTGTGTTTTATATATATATAAGTCATGTATGTACCCCGTTTATTTTTTTATTTTTTTTTTATCAAATTGGATTGCTTTCGAGTTTGTTTTGTTTTTTTATGTAACCCTGGCTTGGCTACCTCTTTCACAATCAAATCCTACAAAAGGCTCCACTGAAAATCAGCGTCGTGGTTGGTAGCAGCTGCGACAAATGCTGAGTGGATACCATTTCAGCTTAATCACTCAATAATAATTTATAATTTATTTTGTATTAGAATTAAGTCTTTTATGTTGTGATGCTGAATAAAGTTTTATTCTATTCTATTCTATTCTATTCTAAATAGTATGATATTGGCTGCATTATTTCATAGAAAGGTCATGAAATTATCAAATGAATAAGATGTTTTCGAAAGTGTCAAACCATTTCTATGAACTAATATAGACCATGTTTTAATTTATTGTCGTGTTGACGTCTCCAACCTGTATAATGTTCTAATAATAAATTATCTAATTATAATCTTATAACATTTTTTTTTATTGTATACAATCCACTGAGTATAGTATACAAGGTCATTAAAATAACATCAACATTTGTAGGTTATATTTCTGTTTATCTCAGAAGCCCCATTTCAAAAAATATGCTGTACTTACCTTTTTTTAATTTTTTTTTTCTTTTTTTTTTATACATATAGATGACAAACAAGCGACGACTAACTACTAGCGACTACTAATTAGACTAATCTATCTTTTAGGAGTATTTTCATTATGATATGTGAGCTATAAGTGCGACACTGAAATTGCATGGGTCCTTGCCATTCTTCTTTAAACAGTCTACAAAATAATCATCATCATCATTGCCAGCCTATATACGTCCCACTGCTGGGCACAGGCCCGTCCTACATGGTAGAAACACATGAGGAGTTTGGGCCATAACACCAACACGCTGGCCCAATGCGGGTTGGTGGTTTAAAGCGGTTGCAGAAAGGGACCAACGGCTTAACGTGCTCTCCGAAGCACGGAGGAACTCGAGATAACAAACTTTGATTGACCCATCCTAGGGCAATACACCACCGAGCTCCTCCATACAAAATAATATTATTAGAATATTGAATAAGTCTACAAATTAGTAATTAAAATAATATAAAACTAGAAAAATTTCACGTCCTGAGGCAGGAATCGAACCCGAGACCTTTCGCAATCCGGGCGACTGTTCTGACCACTGAGCCACCCAGGACTTGGGATATCCCTGTGAAATTCTTCTAGTCTATCTGTATTTGCGTTTATGAGCTAACGTCCACCGAACAATGTCGAAATATTCTATTTCAACATCCGAAACGAGTATTTTTATAAATACCTACGATTTGGTTAAGTTAGGGAAGTGCTTTCAAATATTCTTAATTTTTGATTTTAGCATTATTATAAATGTTTTTAAAATTACTTAGTAATTAAAATAATATAAAACTAGAAAAAATTTATTAATAATAATGATAATAATTTATTTATAATAATGCTAAAATCAAAGATTAAGAACACAAATTGTTAACTTGTCATTATATTGTCGCCCAAATATAATGTTTGATGATCAATAGTATTTTTAGGGTTGGTTAGGTTAGTGATCTGTTGAAAGCCTCTATTTATCTACCTGTATATGTAATTCCAGTGGCAGCGGCCTAACGCTGGGGTGGAAGTTGAAAGAAGCGTTGGTTCCGCAGCCGAGCCACTGAGCCACGTCTCTAGCATCCGCTAGGGGCAGCGAGAGAGCTACTATGCGGATAGGACGCCCTGGGGAACGATAAATAATAATAATATTCATACCACTTATATCTAACCAATGTGACGGAAAGTCACATGACTGTTATTCGGTTGCTATAGTGATCGTGTGTACGTACGGATAGGTTAAGGTGTTCGGTGTTAGTTAATTAGTTTTATTATTGTTTTGTATTTATTTCATTATATTATTATATCAGAATATCTTCCTTTTATTTAGCTATCATTCTATATCCCACATACAGTCCATTGCTTTCAACCCAAACCAAATCAATCATCAAAATCAATTTATCTAATTGATTATTATCTGTTTGAGTATCTAGCCCAAAGTAAGCATCTTTAAGAGCTTGTGTTCTGGATACTAGACAACGGAGAAATTATAATAATATGTATATAAATATTAGAAATATACTTCATAAACATATGAACATCCATGACTCGTTAACAAATGCTCGTACTCGTCATACCAATATTTGCTCCTACCGGGATTCGAACCCGGGACCTGTTGACAGAGTAGCCTGTATATATATATATATATCAAGGGGTACAGACCGCCCGACCAGCCGGTCCTATATACGATCGTCGAACGACACTTATATCATACCGGTTCAAATTCAAACTTATTAAGATTTTCTTATTTCAGCCGTGAAACAGTTCGCTGTGTTTCGGATGGAAGGGAAAGTTAGCCAGTGTGATTACTGGGCATGGACGGCGTTTCCGCTTACCACCATAGGTGCTTACCGCTAGTCATCACTGTTTGTCATCTAGTTGTATAAAAAAAACTAAAACAAATTATTTGATGGGATGCAGTTATATTAAGATGTTACAATTTCAATTACAGTACAGTCAGTGTCAGAGTCATGTGAGCACGCAGTAAGGAAGTTTCCATTTTTTTTAAAAAATAAGTATATTCATACTTCGTCACTTGACGAAGTCATGATTTTTAAATTAATGACTGTTTTATTACGGATCTTTCCACATTTAAACTGTATATTTTAATGATCGGGATAAGAAATTAAGTAATTACATTGTTTATTGTTCAATTGTAAATAAGGCAACACTACCGCACGAGTTAGAATAACGCAGCATTATAATAGATATAGTGTATGTTTAGTAAGTTGTTCTAATAAATGAAAACCACTTATCTAATAATTAAAATAGAATAAAACTAGAAAAATTTCACGTCCTGAGGCAGGAATCGAACCCACGACCTTTCGCAATCCGGGCGACTGCTCTGACCACTGAGCCACCCAGGACTTGGGATATCCCTGTGAAATTCTTCTAGTCTATCTGTATTTGCGTTTATGAGCTAACGTCCACCCTACAATGTCGAAATATTCTATTTCAACATCCGAAACGAGTATTTTTACAAATACCGACGATTCGGTTAAGTTGGGGCAGTGCTTTCAAATATCTCATTTCACAGGGATATCCCAAGTCCTGGGTGGCTCAGTGGTCAGAGCAGTCGCCCGGATTGCGAAAGGTCGTGGGTTCGATTCCTGCCTCAGGACGTGAAATTTTTCTAGTTTTATTCTATTTTAATTACTAAGTAATTTTTCAAACATTTATAATAATGTTAAAATCAAAAATTAAGAACACTTATCTAATATAAATATCATTACTATGTATCCACCTATATGAATATGGATCTGGGCATGTTTTATATATTTATTTATTTGGGGAAACAAACAACCACATCATAATACATGAATAAAAACACTGTTAAAGTTATACATTAATCAGTGAAGTTTCCACAGATTACCGACAACAGACATATCGAGTATTTAAAAAGATTGAAGAATATAATGACAATAAATACTTTAGAAAAAAATATGTGTATAAACAATAAAAACCAATATTAAATTATTTAATAAAAACCTTGTTTACAATATAACATGCATTTGAATATAAAAACTACAATAATTCAACTATTAACAAATAATGTGTCTTGTATTTGACATTTAAAATGTAATGAATTCTTATCAAAAAAATCAATCATATTGAATTTATTATTGTGATCATGTTCTTTGAGTGTCAGTTAAGGTGCTGCCACACTGCTGTTTAAAAATGTTTACAAACGTCAGTAAACATTTGTTAAGAAACATACGATGACAATGTTAGAAAATGTTTGCATGTTAGATAATGTTACTAAACATTCTTAATTTTTGATTTTAACATTATTATAAATGTTTGAAAAATTACTTAGTAATTAAAATGATATAAAACTAGAAAAAATTCACGAATGTTTTTTACTAAACATTTCTAAACTAATTAACAAATTGTAACAAAACAAAACATTTGTTATTGTAAACTTATAATTCAGTCCACATCAGGGTATCCAAACTCCGAGCGAGCCGATTTTTCAAATGTTATAAATGTTTGTAATCATTTTTAGGCAGTGTGGCAGCACCTTTACTATCGTACTCACCCGTCTGCGAGGCGATGTACCTCATCCTGGAGCACACCACTTCAAGAACCGGTCCCTCCTCGCCGCCCAGAAGCTGTAAGGCATCCACTATAAGCAACGACACGCTTTGGACGCTCTTACGGACTTTCCATCTGCGGGGAAAAGGGGGGAATCAACCAAAATACACAGTAGGGGTCATCCTCCATGCTTCGGAAAGCACGTTAAGCCGTTTGTCCCGGTTGTTCTTTTTAACCGCTTCGAAGGTGATTTTCCACCAGAGTGGCGAGAACAACAATAAAGGCTTTGCCAGACAGATGGTGCATTGTCGGACAGCCTTTAAATACAGTAAATATTCTTATCATTAGGTACTTATTGGTACGTTAATATACCTTTTTTTATACTCTGTGCGACACTGCGCTGCTAAAGACTATTACTGTGTAATTAAACATTGTAACTTAATGATTGAAAAGAGTGACTACACGAGTTTGTTGCCGGAATCTTCTCGGTAGTTCTACTTTTGGAACCGGTGTAAATTCAGACAGACTGACAGACAGACTGACTGACGGACAGACAGACAGAGTGACTGACCGACGGCTTCAGAGTGCTTCTAGCTGCCGCGGGTATCACACAGTGACGTAAAATATTATTTAAAGAGTCAAAATACGGTAAAAATGCCCAGTTGTGCTATTAAATGGTGTGGGATGTCGAGTCCTACTTCAAATTACAAAAAAGTTGGAATAACCTTCCACAGGTAAGTATTATTTAGATGAAATTCGTACAAAATAATTTTCACAAAAATAAATTCTTTTTAATAAATATAAAATTGGCACGCGTTGATGTCTTTCTACCCCTCTCTCTCTTTCCTAGGTTTAATGTACTATGCATTTATCTCTTTCTTTCAAGATAGTGCTGTTACGTGCACTTTCTTCTTGGTATCGATAATAAAATCATTTTGTAAGATTTAATTATATTGTTTTCGTATTATTCAAATCTAAATTCTAATTTGATTAATATAATTTTTATTTCTATTTACAGACTCAAGCCATGTGATTCACTAAGGGATTTATTTAAAGAAATTAATATTTTGACCGTTGCTTCTCAATATCTAAAACTTGGAACAGCAAGTTTATTTTTATATCTAGTGTTTAAGTTATGAAAATCACTATGTTTTGAAAAGGTATGTTTATATTTGTAATCATAAATTATGTTCTCATATATACAGGGTAGAAAAAATCTATGGGCCCTGGAAGGGAACTACTTTAAATCCTTTAGTTAGCTCATTTTACTGAAAGGAAACAATTCCTTTATTTTTGAAAAGAAACAAAACTGCATTTAAAGATCTTCTAAAAGTCACTTGTCTCACCCGGGAATCGAACCAACTAAAAATTAAAAAAGTAAACCCTCGCTATTTTTTTTATACGAATCGGTAGGATTAATGTTCAGGATAAAATTTGTTTAATAAACATTTGGTATTTGGAATAAAAAAAGTAAAAAGTAACATCATTTATTTACGATCGAATACATTCAACATTTTTAACGATTTTAAACATGTCAAAAGTTCTTCTAATTTCAAATTGCCCCGCGTTGCATTAAAAAATGCGTTCCATTTTTAACTTTTCCTCAGATTGCCTAGTTTAAGAACGAATTGTGCATAAATTTATTATTACAATTTAATGATTTTCTTATCGAAGTCTTCAATAAGGTACTAAGACATAAATAACATTAGCAAACCTGTATTTCATACAATATCTTTGGATGTTAGAGAGATAATAAAATTAACGTATGGTTTACTTGTAACAAATGAACATTACAGTACTAGGTAGTTAATAAAAAACTTGTAATAAATATTCAATTTCATAGGTATCACGTACAACATATTAGTGTGTTTCCTAGACAAATTTTATCCTGCACAATAATCCTACCGATTCGTATAAAAAAATAGCGAGGGTTTACTGTTTTAATTTTTAGTTGGTTCGATTCCCAGGTGAGACTAGCAAGTTTTAAAAGATCTTTGAATGCAGTTTTGTGTCTTTTCAAAAATAAAGGAATGTTTCCTTTCAGTAAAATGAGATAACTAAAGGATTTAAAGTAGTTCCCCTCCAGGGCCCATAGATTTTTTACATTCTGTATATATGAGAACATAATTTATGTTCACAAATATAAACATACCTTTTCAAAACATGGTGATATTCATAACTTAAACACTAGATATAAAAATAAACTTGCTGTTCCAAGTTTTAGACTTCACAAGACAAGTCGCTCATTCATGGGGAAATGTAATGGAATACACATTTACAACAAAGTCGCACCAAATGTAACTGAACTGCCTTTTCACAAACTTAAGTTATATGTCAAACAAACTTTAATGAAAAAAGGCTACTATAAGGTCCAAGAATATTTAGATGATAAGAATGCGTGGACACTGTTTATTTACGAGTATTATGACTATTAACCACTGTATACCTATATTGTGTTTGTGCATTGTCAGATAGCTTGAAAATGACGATAATACTTTTGACATTGGGTACCTACTTTGTTGGTACGTTGATATACATTCTCTTCTAATATTTTTTTTTCGCTGGGCGGCACTGCGCTGGTAAAAGTTATATTTTTTAAAAAAACATTGTAATTTAATATTTGAAAAGAGTGACTACATGAGTTTGTTGCCGGAATCTTCTCGGTAGTTCAACTTTTGGAACCGGTGTAAATTCAGACATGACAGACAGACAGAGACTATGACGTTGTTAGTTAATATATTTTTTGTGATAATTGTAACAATGTGTTTTTTTGACGATTTAAAAGTGTTTCTTTGTGGCCTATTTAAATAAAATATTTTTTCTTTCTTTCTTACGTTCATTCATTAATATCGTACTAAGTTATTATGTTGTTTAATTACACTAGAAATTCCCTCGCACCAAAGTTGACTTATAGTTTTTATCGATAGTCGATAATATTTTTGGTCTCCCTGCTCGCTACAAAAACACGTGTAATTGAACTGACCAATCAGCGAAGCCAATGCCTCGTCGCCCCCGCACCGCTAAGCAGTGACCTGTGTTTCTAAGGAGGAATGCATCTATGCGCTCTCCACTGGTTAAGTACTCCGTGAGCTACATACATACGAATTTGAACAATGATTTTACCCAAGAAGGTGTTACTAACCGGGAATACAGCGTTCTGTTTAGTCACACTGTCACTCAACGGGAAAAAAATAGTGGGATTGAGTTACGGTGTTACTCATCGGGAATATTTTTCCCAATGTGTAACAGAGTGACTCAAAATGGTGTGACTCAACGGGAACAAAGGGCTCCCCCATCGATTTCCAAATGGAACGGTTCTGCTTTGCCTGCATCCAACGGCTCCCAGCGACCCTGACCAGGTCTTTTATAGATCATTTTATAGACAGTGATGAGAAAACCCTCTTTGTACCTTCGTATTTATATTTATACTAGCTGTGCCCGCGACTTCGTCCGCGTGGAACATTGACATTTTCCATACAAACTTTCATCCCCTATTTCAACCGGTTACAGCCCTTTTTCGCATTAAAAAGTAGCCATGTCCTTTTGTCGGACTCTCGACTATTTCTGTACTTTATTTCTATTTAAATCGGTTCAGTAGTTTAGGCGTGATTGCGTAACACACAGAGTTACTTTCGCATTTATAATATTAGTAAGGAAGTAAGGATTATATATGTTTGTACCTTCTCGACAATACGTCCCACTTTTCCGCCGTGGTTATGATGATTTGTCCTTTGTTCAAGAGTTTGTGGTCCGTTGCCGTTTCGCCTGTTAGTTGTACGACCTGGAACAAAAACATATGTTAAGTAGGACTTGTAGTTTTAAGTGAAATAAATTATGCATATATTCCCCCTCCTTCCTATAACACGGGTTGGTTCAAGCGGCGTGAAAAGGCACCTTCTGGGCCGGCAAGGTGCAGGCACATATTTATTTTTGGAATTTTAATTTGCTCTTTAAATCAAAATAACTGAAATAAGTAAGTCGTCTACCTATGCAAAATTGCTGATTTTTGCTTTTATATGGCTTTTTAGTTAAACGACCCGATAGTAGGACATAATATAAGCTGACGGCCACCATCTAGCTACCTTCTAAAATATGTAAAAAAATAAATAAAAAAAAAACCACTTCAAAAAACTGTAAAGGAAAAAAAATAATAAAAAAAGGTATTCATCCCCTAGAAACATAAATATAAAAGTGTTTACAGTGTCAATGAATATACTATGGAAACGAAATTTTGACAATTATAGTTCGTGTATAAATAACATTTAAGATTGATAATGTAAGTATGCTATACAGGGTGGTGCCGTCAATGCGACATTAAATTAAAACATAGGCTATATTAGTTCAGAAATGGTTTGCCACTTTCAAAAACGTGTTATTCGTTTGATAATTTTGATAATTTCATGACATTTCTATGAAATAATGCTGCCAATGTTATATTATTCCATACAAATGTCATGAAATTATCAAATGAATACGATGTTTTTGAAAGTGGCAAACCATTTCTATGGACTAATATAGCCCATGTTTAAATTTATTGTCGCATTGACGGCACCACCCTGTATATTATATTTATATATTTAGTTTGTTTAATATGTATGTATAGCTATTTTATCTTTGTTTAGTTTAGTTTGATGACCGGCTGGTCGAGCGGTCTGTACCCCTTGCTATGCAGGCTACTCGGTCAAGAGGTCCCGGGTTCGAATCCCGGTAGGAGCAAATGTGTGTATGATGAGTACGAGCATATGTTTACGATTCATGGAAGTTTATATGTTTATTTAGTATATTTCTAATATTTATATACATATTATTATCAATATTTATCCGTTATCTAGTATCCATAACACAAGCTCTTAATGATGCTTACTTTGGGCTAGATAATAGGTGTGAGTGTTTGAATATTATTATTATTATTCGAGTTTAAACGATACTTGAGCCGCGTTCTGTAATACGGGCCAGCCTAAATTTAAGTACAGTTTCAATTGTATTATCTAGTGTGTACGCTAGGCTAGCCTCTTTCTAAAACCTTTTCTTCCTTAAACTATTGTATTGCAAACCGAGTCATAATCAATATAGCAAGTGAAAGATGGCTGATTTGTTGAAGACAAATGGCCTGTACCCGACTCACCTTCAGATTGAACCGTGCCCCAAACTTGTGGTACCAGTCGGCGAACACTATGTCTGCCAGTGCATCTTTGGGCAGAAGGTAGACTGCCCTGGCGGCCGAGTCGGCTGATAGCAACCTTAGCAATGCTAGTTCCGCCACCACGGACTTCCCCGCGCCCGCCGGGGCACATACAAGGACGTTGTCGTCGCTGTTGTATACAGAGTTGAACACCTGAACGATTGAATGAAAATATATTTTTAGAATAACTGCTCCACCATATTTGCCATTTTAAAATAGTAAAAGCGCATATTTTTATTGGATTCTGTGATAATCAAGAACATGAAAAACCAAGTAACAAACACAATCATTGTATGCGAATTATCTACAGAAATAACCAAGAAAATTACAAAAGATTAAAAAAGTGGTGACCCAATTTTGATTGAGAATCCACGGAGTGCTTATTACTGTACTTATTATTTGATGTTATCACAAATTTTACCTCCACTGACCTTTTTAAGTATAAAAAGGTCTGTGGAGGTAAAATTTGTGATAACATCAAATATTCCATCAAAAACTAGTGAACAATAATAAAACCTAAGCAGTTAGTTGGTTGTTAAATTAATTGTTTTGAAACTGTTTTACCGACCCATACCCTGACTAGTAGATTGACTAAAACTTTAGCAGTTGTATTGCCCTACTGCCACCTATTGAGGAATTGAAGGTACTTAATTGGTTTGGAGAAAATAATTTATAATTTAGAAAGATATGGAACAAGGGGAACTGCACTCTCTTGGCTGAAAAGTTATCTAAAAGTTATACAGCAGTGTATTTAAATATCACATATAGAAAACAACACGAAGATGACTTACTATTCATCTTACTGTACTAATAAAGTAGGTGTTCCGCAGGGAAGCTTGCTAGGTTCTTTTTTTAGTTTATATAGAGCACAAGAGCTAATACCGTTCATAGTACAACACAATTCTACCGCAAGACTAGAGCTAAGTACGCGTTTTGTTTGGCAAAGCCTTAAAGGATTAAACCCGAACCCCTCCCCCACCTTTTAATCACCATTAAAGTATAAAGTGCTATACAAAAGGAGTTGAATCTTTACCTGCGTCTGCACAGGGTTAAACTGCGGGAACGCGTCAGTATACAGTTGTTCGTAGGCCGGGTTCCGTAGCGCCGATATGGGCAGAGGTTGCAGATCCAACAGTTCTGTGGGTGGTAGATTCTTCTCTGGTAATATGAGGTGGCGGAACGACACCGGAAGCTGCGTCTCCGACGCTATCCATCTGGAGGCGAAACGTGGAGAACATTGAAAAATGATTAAAACTACTACAAATTATTTTGCGTAATATTTTCGGCCGTTAAGCCACGTACAAAAATCTGTAAAAGCATCCACGAAAAAACAAATATGGCTGTATAGGAGGCCGTATTAAGACATATAATCTGTGGCCATTTTTTTAAATCATTGGGAAAAACGTTCGTTTTTAATCTAGCAACATGGAATCGGGACTCAGTAGTCTGATAGACAGATCAATAAAGTATTTTGCTTTCTTATGTATATTTTGAGTGGAATCATAGAAGTTTGGACGCTATAGTGTTGCCATTATATTGATAATTATAAAACTGTCACTTATCATCAGAAAGTAATTTATACGGGAAAATAACAAAAAAGTAATGAAAATGAATTTAAAAATGATGTTTTATTTCCATTTTCCTAACTTAAAAACCACTGTACATACTCATCGGCTATGAGTCTTCATATAAACCTGAAACATCTCCTTTGTGGTATATTAACAAATATGAGATCTTAAGGTTGCTATTGCAACCGGTTTTTTTTATAAAACTAGATGACAAACAAGCTGACGGTCCACCTGATGGTAAGCGGTTACCGCCGCCTATAGACACCACACAAGGGAAAATCACTTGATATTGCAGGTGCGTTGTCATCCTGAGGCCTAAGATGAAATGCCGTCCATGCCCAGTAATCACACTGGCTACCTTTCCTTTCAATCCGAAACACAGCGAACTGTTTCACGGCTGAAATAAGAAAGGCGGTGGTACCTACGACCTAGTATATCCTACAACCCGTGTTGGACAAACTTTGATATTACATATATTCTGTTTCAGTTGATATTTTCTTCTTCTTTTATTATCTAACAGAATAAGCTAAGTACTTACTGAAAAGATGCCAATGTTACTTGTAAAAAGGATAAAATACTACAAATAATAGATAAAAAAAAAAAGAAACGACTTCAAATTACTAAAAAGGAAATAATAACTAAACTTTAGTACCTTGGTACTTATTATTTTTTATAGTTTCTGGAAACAGCTTAGCACAAACAAAGGATACATTTTTAGAAGATAAGTACCTAGGTACTAAAATTTAATTATTATTTCGTTTTTGGTGTATTGAACTCGATTTTATTTTTGTAAAAAAAAAAATAACATTACATATTGCGAGCAAGAGATATACTGCACTTAAAGGAGGATGTCAATTTTTGCCCCAACCCAAGTTTAATGTCCAACAAAACAATATTTCCAATAATGCCTCATAAATAGAAAGATTATTTTTGGAAATAGTTTGAGTTAATATAAAGCTAAAGTTTTGTTGACAACATAAATAAAATCTTCAAAAATCTTTCATTCCGGAATTGTAATATTTTGTCAATGAAAACCATTGACCGGAGTGTTTTGTTTCATAGAAAACAAATACTTTTTTTATGTTTTGAAAACCATAAAAGGTATTTTAATGTATTTATTATTATTATTATTTTATTACAATAAAGATAAGTAATAATAAAATACAGTTATTTGGATTGAACAAGTTTATTACCTAGGAAGAAAATAACAAAACGCACTTTGACAGATGACAAACATTGCTAGTGTTGATTGTTATTACAATACAGTTTTCTTTTACGTATATCTCAGAAATCGCATCTTTAAACAAAAATGTATTGGTATGTAAAGATACTTTGTCTTAATAATATCTAATTGCGCCCTAAATTACTTTTGGACGTGTCAGTTTTTAGGTGGGGCAAGGTTTCATACTAAGATTAGCATCCTCCTTTAGCGTGTCTTAAGAATTAAGCCCAGTCTCTGGTTAATTTAATATTAGAAGATAGGAAATATGCTGATATGGGAAACACTGCTGCACTTCAATATACCAAAGGCATTTACAAAATGGCTGAATGGGCTGACTGTGTCACTGTACATTCTCTACCAGGAGATGGAATATTAAAATAGTATCAAGACTTGTGCTCACCTATCGGAGACCACCCTGAGGAAGTACTGCGGGGGCAGTGGCTCGAACACAGGCACGAACAGCTTGACCTGGTGCTCGTCGCGGCAGTACTTGTGCTTCAGCAGGAAGTACTCGTGGTGGAGGATCACCTCCGAGTCCACGTCCTCCACGAGGATCCAGAACGCCTCCGACTGGCCGTGCACCTGGAAATTGGGGGTGTTGAGGGTTTACCTCAGGCGAGGCGAGACTAGGCAAGAATTAAAGACGAACCAGGTATGTGTTCTATTGAGTAATGTTGTTGTTTTTTGAAATAATTACAAAATTAAAAATTTTAAATAACCCCCGGCGTCATTAATCATCTATCTAACACCATCTCATTGACACTATTCATAAGAGCCCAAACACGCTATATCTGCTGTAAATTTCTGAAGAATTAACCATTTCGCAGACTTTTTGATGGTATAGGATCAGCTCAAAGTTAGTATGTCATGGGAATGTCACCGAAGTGACAGTACACCAAATTTGAAATCAATCGGATCTGTAAAAGTTAGTAAAATCCTATTATCATGTAGAAAATGAGCTGATGAAACATATTTTTAAATATTCTTAATTTTTGATTTTAACATTATTATAAATGTTTGAAATGTTTGATATATTTTTAAGTAAAAATATATAAGCAGAATTCTTCTTTTAATTTAATGGCTTCTCGTTGAGACGAATTCTGCAAGTGTCGAGTTTATGACAGATACACGTTATAATAATAATTATCATGTACAGTCGACCAAATTTAATCATGACCCACCTTAAGATCATTTTCCTACAGTCACTCTATACAAAGTAGGTTGAAATTAGCTTGAACATACATTTCTTAAGTAACGAACCTGTTATCAATTTATTAGACACTGACAGTCACTGACAAGGATATGATCGCTTTGATAAATAGATCGGAGTATTTGAGTATTGCACGAAAAAGTTTTTACCAGACCAACGATTTGTTTAATAATGTTGTCTTAGATTTTTGTTTTATTCAATTCAATTTTGTTTTATGGCTTTTTTAATTTTTTTCAGACTACTACTTTACATCTGACACATAACGCCATTTTATTTTAAAAATTATAATAGTTTTTCTCAGCAGTGAAAAGAGTTTAGCTTATGAACGACATCTTATTTAAAATTCCAATTGATACTTGAGTGGAGTGATAACAAAGATTGAAATTGCATAGATCTCTGACCCGTAATGACACATTAGTATTCATATTTAAAATGTACTAAGTGCAACACGCATGATAGCGAAGAATACCTAACTAAATTTATGATTCTAAAGGAATGATCGACCAAGTGGGTCATGATTCAATTTGGTCAACTGTACCATTGAAGTTTTCCCAAAGTCTGCAATAGAAAACACGTGACAAACATATACCATCACCTCATTATGAATATAGGAATCTACATGCCTACAGTAAGTTAGGATAAAATAAAACAGCACAAAGAACATTGACATAATCGATCATATAGTGACATCGATATTGACCTAAGATTATTTTAGCAGGCAGTTCTACTGCAACCTACAACTTTTTTTTTTGGTTTTGTGGATAATTTAATATCATTAAGGCGATATATTGAAAAAAATCGCACTTTTATAAGTAATGTCATACGTCGCTGAAAGATCTTACGAATCTGAAAATCAGATATACGTTACTTCATATCCTTATCTAGATACGAGTAGAACAAAAACACGATTAAAGGAATTTGCCTCGATACATTTTATTTCCGAAAAGACCTCTTATAAACAAGAAAACTTAAGATTATTGGTGAACAATAATTTGTATTCAATAGGAAATTACTTTAAATAGTAGATATCATTAATATTCAGAATCGTGTAGAAGCGTTTTTTTGTAGTCCATAAGGTTATTTTTTAATAAAATAATTTGTGTATTTCGTTTACTTTTCACGCGCGATCGCTGTTTTGTCTTTTTTCCTCCCGCTGACTCAGCCATATCTCTATCCCTATCGCTCTTGGCCGAAACAACGTTTCGATAGATCGCCTTAAGTGGATATTCATTTAAAATTATTTGCCAAGAATAACGGTCACAAATATAAAGACTATATAATTTTATGTAGGACTTTTGGATATATCCCACAGACCCACCTTCTCGTCCCACTGGAAGTCTGGCGTGATGGTTAGCTCCACCCTGAGGGTAGACCTGGTGATTGGCTGGATGTGGGTGGCCAGCTCCAGCCTCGGGAACTGGTGGATGTGCTTGTGGAGGGTCTTGCCCAGCTTGGGGGCGCGGACCAGCTCGCCGATCTCGTTGGGCCCGAGCTCGTATAACTTCTCCCAGGGGAAGTTCTTCTTCTCCAGTTTCTTTATTACCTGTTTGAAGAATCATATTGCATATAATTGCAACAAACACAAGGATGGCTAATTTATTTAATCTTAGAAATGTCTTGCACCGAACGAACCGCAACAACAGGTGAAGTGTCAGATTTACGTAGCAGTATAATACCGTGCTTAACCCACACAAACTTAATATATTGATTTTTTTTGCAGCTTCACGACATTGGCCCTAATTCTGGCGAACACATGCTAAGTTTAAATTTAAGTTCAGTCTATTTCTTTCTCTCAAAATGAAAAAGAACAGGATGGCTGTCATATAAATTGACATTTAGAAAGGTGCGTTCAATTTTCGACCTTATTGAACGTGATAACATGCAGTGTTTAGGAGGCACCTCCGTACATGCCGTCTAAAATTGTCTATGGTTTCTTCGAAATCTATCTAAATTTAAGTGACAGCTCTAAACAGATTCTTGCTATCTTTTTCCTATTACTTATTGCGAGAAAGAGATATACTGTACTTAAATTTAGAATTAAAGTGTGTTCCCAGAATTAGGCCCATTGCCGAAATACTATTTTGTTATTTAGAGTTAAGTGTTCGTTCACATAGATAGTAGTTTGAGTTCCACTTATTGCCAACTTGGAGGTGTCCAGTCCCTTTGTCAAACGGCAAGCTGTGATTATATTATCTCTTAGTATTCTGGACGACAGCTTCACAATAATATTTTTAGGCCTTGTTGTTTTTTGGTCAGCGTGGGGTACACGGTGGACCGCCAAAATGTCTGTAGAACGTATAGGTTGTTTGATAACATTTCCCAAACTTTCCAATATACCGACAAGGTTTCCCCCACGCCGCTCAGGCAAATTGGATATTTCTAGATTATTTTGCCTGGCGTGCTGCTCCATTGTGGATATTTTAGTTTCTAGCGCCTTTATATGCGCCCTGTGTTACACTAACTTGTGAGAGTTTGTCGCGAAATGCATGATGACAGTCTCCATGATGCTATTTTGATTAGGTGGATAACCACGATAAAATTCTCAACGTCTTTTTATCAAATTCACTTATATTACAATGATCTTCCAAACGCACCTCAACACAGACACTTGCTTCACAAAACAACACAATTTTGTAATTATTGTATTAAAAACCTTGACCGACACCATCTAATCCCGCCAAAAACCCAAAATGCATCTGTTACAATGACATTTCACAGAAATATTAGTATTGAAATGGAAATACTAAATATAAAGATTGATTGTTAAATGTCCGTATATTTTTCGAATTTGTTTGATATTTTGTTTTTTTTTTAACAAAAAAGCTTTTTTATAACCTACATAGAGAGGAGCTCGGCGGCATATTGGTTTGAGGGCTCTGGTTTCGAATACGAAAACAAAACAACTTTCGCCAAAAATTTATAATCTCGAGCTTCCTCCGTGCTTCGGAAGGCACGTTAAGCCGTTGGTCCCGGTTGTTACTACAACCGCTTTAACCCACCAACCCGCATTGGACCAGCGAGGTGGAGTTATGGCCCAATCTCCTCATGTTTATTTCATGTAGGAAGACCTGTGCCCAGCAGTGGGACGTATATAGGCTGGTGAAGAAGAAGAAGAAGATAGCCTGCATAACCATCATAATGCGACCTATTTTCCTGTGTAAAAAAATCTATGCCCTATGTCTATTCAAATTATATCATCGCCCCTGTGACACAGATTCGTGTATGCAATTATAATCAAGGTGGTAAAAATAGTAAAAAATTTATAAAACTGTTAAAAGAAATGTTAATTAATAAATGTTACTATAGTCTTCAAGAATATATTAATGACAAAACACAATAATTATATATAAATTATCTTAATTATTTAATATCTTGCGTGCATATTAAAATAATTAATAATATATATTTTTTTATAGAAATTATACGTCCTCCTCTCCTCTTTCAATTAGCGATACCCGACAGGGTCCATAATTGTACTTTTGATATGTATAAACACCTTTTGTAAACATTATGGTTGCAATAAAGTATTGAGTATTGAGTATTTTTAGACTGCTATTGAACATGATTTGTACAATAAAAACAAAGATATATATAACCTCCTCGGGCATCTTCCGGAACTGCCTCAGCGGCGACATAGACTGCCACATCCGTCGGTCCACCATCTTGCACAGAGCCAGGGTCTTGTCGACTAACTGCGCCCAGCCTGATCATGGACAATCCATCATGATTATTGTTTAACATAAAGATATTCATAATGCACTCGTTCTATCAAGTAACTAATTTAGGGCAAGATGCATTTTTAAAATGCATTTACGAATCCTGTATGATGTATACAGGTTAAATATTACGTACGGTAAAATGGTACATTCATATAATATGTACATATTTTACCGCAAGCGTTATTGTATGGATTTTTTTAAGTTACTAGGTTGTTACTAGGTGGTAGACCCATATGTAGGGTCCCCTGGGTAGTTACCACCGCCTTTCTTATTTCAGCCGTGAAGCAGTTCGCTGTGTTTCGGATTGAAGGGAAAGGTAGCCAGTGTAATTACTGGGCATGGACGGCATTTAATCTTAGGCCTCAGGATGACAACGCACCTGCAATATCAAGTGCTTTTCCTTGTTATTGCAGGTGTCTATAGGCGGCGGTAACCGCTTACCACCAGGTGGGCCGTCAGCTTGTTTGTCATGTAGTTGTATAAAAAAAAAAAAGTTCCTTTAAAAATATAAAATAATTACACCAAGGAGTTTCACATAAAGAGAATAAATAGGCTGAATGATCGAACCTCCTTGGGAGTGCTTTAGCTCAATACTATTGACGACTGATTAATAAAAATCAAATTAATAATAATATTATTATGTTTATTATGGTTTCTCGCAAAACTGTACGAAACCGTTGTATGACACACGTGCGGCAATTGGCATTTACAAATTCGTGAGTATGGTAAGCCCAAGACGAATCCACTCGTTTTTGAAAACCAACTTACTGCACTAGTATTAAATAACTATTTTTGAGCAACTGTGTTGAAAATAATTATTTTGAGCAAATGTGTTGAAATAGTACATTATGATTAAGTGCGGTATATTGAAGGCGAGTGCTACAAGAAAGCAGAGGCTGTAATTATCAAAGCGCACGTATGTCTGAAGAGCTCGGTGGCGTAGTGCTTTGAGTGCTCTGGTTTCGATTACGAAAACAAAGCAACTTTCGCCATGGTCGGTCCCGGGATGGGTCAATCAAATTTTTAATCTCGAGTTCCTCCGTGCTTCGGAAGGCACGTTAAGCCGTTGGTCCCGGTTGTTACTGCAACCGCTTTAACCCACCAACCCGCATTGGGCCAGCGTGGTGGTGTTATGGCCCAATCTCCTCATGTGTTTCTCCCATGTAGGACGGCCTGTGCCCAGCAGTGGGACGTATATAGGCTGGTGATGATGATGATGACGTATGTCATACGACGTCTTATAACACATTTGCGAGGAAATAAATAAAATTCGGACTTGCTTAAACGAATAAATCTTTAATCACTTGAGCAGATATAAAACTATTGATCAATTTTTTAAATTGATTATTACGTTGCCGGTTTGCATCTTTTTTATTGTCAAGTAAATTCATATTTTTGTGTTTTTGTTACAGATAAATGGTTGTAATTTATTGTAAAAATTAATTAAATTAAAGTAGGAAAGGTTTATTTATTATATTTTATCTGCCAAAGTTAACTTTATTCATAAAATATTGACTACTTTTCTCACATAAAAAACTCTTTGCTTATAAAAAAGTACCGTTCGTTTTTGGATGGAGCATCTTGATAAACCGTGTGTTTTACATTACAACAACGCACAAGTACGTAATAAGATACAATACGATATTGAAAGTGGTGAAATAAGAGACCCTTTACGAGCAAATGTTTTATAAATAACTATTTTGAGCATCTGTGTTGAAAATAACTATTTTAAGCATATGTGTTGAAATAGTTATTTTCATCCCCCCATCTCGGAAATAGTATTTTTGCTCTTCGATATCTGAGTGCAAAAGCCGTTTTTATCCGCTAGCTAGAGGATAAAGTAAAATTGAATTTAGAACATCTTGTGCCCTAAGTTTGTGAATTCAAAACATCATCATCATTTCATTAAACCTCTTTACTTCTACCTCCATGGTCCCGAATTTATCATACAACCGTTTTTAACTTGTTAAAAACTCAGACTCGGCAGCTTCCTGGTGTACCTTTTTTTTAATTTGCTTTGCGCGCGCCATTTTCTTTTCACGACATACTGTTAAAACCTTTGTTTAAAAACAAGAAACTTGCAAACAAGTGAAATACCTAAAATGAGTGATTCTAGCGTCGATTTAGTTTATTTGACGCCAACAGAATTGGGTTTTGAAAGAAGAATTTTAGAATCCTTCGCTTGCTCGGTCATCGAAATTGAGCACGCGGTTAAAGAGCAACTTTGCACTCGTGTATAACAAATAACTATTACAGGTTGCACCACTGACCTCTGTGTAGGACGATCTCAAATATGGCCCGGAGCAGTCGGCAGGCGGACTGCGTGACGTACACCATGTCGGCCATCAGCGCGAACCCTTCCAGCTTCAGCTGAGAGATGTACGCTTGGAGTAGAACGTTGATCTTGGCCGACGGCTCCTCGATACTCTCCTTTATAGGTATCGGCACCTGGGATCAACCAGTCATTGTATTGTAACTAGATGACAAACAAGCTGACGGCCCACCTGATGGTGAGCGGTTACCACCGCCTATACACACCTGCCATAACAAGGGGAAATCACTTGGCCTAAGATGAAATGCCGTCCATGCCCAGTAATCACACTGGCTACCTTTCCCTTCAATCCGAAACACAGCGAACTGTTTCACGGCTGAAATAAGAAAGGCGGTGGTACCTACCCAGACGACCCTACCTACGGGCCTACCACCTAGTAATTAATACTTTTAACATTATTTAACAGCATTTAAGCCAGAAAAACAACCGCTAGGCGGTAGGCCCGTATGTAGGGTCGTCTGGGTAGTTACCACCGCATTTCTTATTTCAGCTGTGAAACAGTTCGCTGTGTTTCAGATTGAAGGGAAAGGTAGCCAGTGTAATTACTTAAAAGAGCTCAAGATGACAATACACCGCTTGTTTGTCACCTAGTTTAATTTAAAAACTTCATGGCTTCAGGCGGGGACGGAACCCTCGACGATCTGAGCTATCGCGGACTTGGGACGACCCTATGAATTGCTACTAGAGTCTATAGGCCATGGTAACAACGCATGAGTAATGCCCAAGGTGCTACGAGAGTCTATAGGCCACGGTAGCCCCTTATCATCTTGCGGGAAGTACGCATGCTGTATTGTACAAAAAAATGCAAAAGATTTAAAAAACTAAATCAACTGATTCTGGAATGAAAGTGAACATCCCAATTAAACATCGGGATCATCAGATAAGACACTCACCCTCTCCATAAGCTTATGTAGCTCCAGCTTCTCGTATCGGGCACTCGGCCGATACCAGAGTTAATACAACATTGGGACCATCAGCCAAGACACTCACCCTCTCCATAAGCTTATGTAGCTCCAGCTTCTAGTATCGGGCACTCGGCCGATACCAGAGTCAATACAACATTGGGACCATCAGCCAAGACACTCACCCTCTCCATAAGCTTATGTAGCTCCAGCTTCTAGTATCGGGCACTCGGCCGATACCAGAGTCAATACAACATTGGGACCATCAGCCAAGACACTCACCCTTTCCATAAGCTTATGTTACTCCAGCTTATCGTATCGGGCACTCGGCCGATACCAGAGTCAATACAACATTGGGACCATCAGCCAAGTCACTCACCCTCTCCATAAGCTTGTGTAGCTCCAGCTTCTCCTCGTCGCGGACTGTGACGTGCCTGAACTCGGCCGACAGCGAGAACACTCGGAACAGCTCTATCTCGCCCAAAGTCGGCCGCAACAGCTGGTTGTACGACTGCATCGTCTCGTACGTGCAGTAGAAGTGGGACGCGATGCGGCCGAGCTCCGTCGGCTGGAAGTGGCCGGATTTGCGTTCGTATTTTATCAGGCCGGCCCTGGAGGGAGATTGATATGTTAAATCGCTTACTTAGCTCTTTTAATGGCTATACTTGAACGAAATTATATCTATCTATAGTCTGATTTTTATTTAAAGAATTTGTAATTAGTAGGTTTCTTTCCTATAAGTAGTATCCATTTTGACTATGAAAATAATTTATCTTTTACTTGTTTAAAAAACTGAATTGTCGTATTATGTAAATTTACATTTTTTTATTTTTTATTTATTGGTTCACAAAACTGGTTACAATCATTAATATATTTACTATAAACATACTTCTAAGTAAATACATTTAGTAAAATTTTACCCTTCTAGATGTGACCACAGCATACAATTTTTTATATCAACATTATACTACTGGTTAGTGGAGTCAGGTAAACAAGAAAGATAACTTTATGATATAAATTTTTGAAGTTGGTTTCTGAATGAGGCTATAGAACCAGTCTTAAATATATCGATGTCTGATCTTAGTACATTAGCTGAAGAAGTCATGCGATATATCAGTGAATGCTGGCCAATGTTGGTTTTGTGTAGGGGAGTGTAAAATGTCTTACGGTTACTGAGTCTGCTACATGAACGCGGTATTACAAACACAATTCGTTCTAGAATATCAGGGGCGTCTATGTAACCGTGTATTAGCTTGTGCAGAAACATGAGGTCAGTTATTTTACGTCGATCGGATAAAGACTGTAACTTATAATGAGCACGGCGTTCCACATAGGATTTAAATTTTCTGCATTTGTTATCTTGAAAAGCTAAATGGTACAGAAAACGCCTTTGTATTCTCTCTAGTCTATCTATATGGACTTGGTAAACTGGGCTCCATACATTGCTGCAATATTCAAGAATGCTGCGTACTAAAGTTTTGTATATTAAATTGGTTAAGTCTGGTTGCTTATACATTTTCATATGTCTGTTGATAAGGCCGGAAAGTTTACTGGCTCTCTTGGTAATATTGTCGATATGAGACCTAAAACTGAGTGATGAGTCCAATATAACACCTAAATCTCGCACTACGGCTACCTCTTTTATAGGGGTTTGGTCAATGTAGTATGTAAAATTATTTGTAATTTTTCTTCGTGTAAATTTTATGAAATAACATTTATCTTGGTTTAAAATCATACGGTTTTCCTTGCACCAAATGTGTATTCTATTTAAATCAGACTGTATTATTTGGGCGTCTGCGTTACTATATACAGCGCGGTAAATTTTCAAGTCATCTGCATACAGTTTAAATTTTGATTGAATAATATGTTGTATATCATTGATAAAAACTAAAAAGAATAACGGTCCTAAATGTGATCCTTGTGGGACTCCTGAGGGTACCGCAAAAGCTGAACACTTATGACCTAGTATATATACTAATTGAGATCTATTACTTATATACGACTCGCACCACCTCAATAACGATCCATGAATACCAATTTTAGAAAGTTTTTTTAAAAGATAACCGTGATCCACCAGATCAAACGCCTTTTTAAAATCTATGTAAACGGCGTGTACTTCACCGCCTTTATCAATTGTGTCTACTATGTCACATATATAGCCAGCCAGGTTACTATTTGTGGACTTTTTTGGTAAAAATCCGTGTTGGTTGGGTGTTACTTGATTTCGAAAGTGGGACATTATTTTTTTATTAACAAGTGATTCCAAGACTTTGCCACATGCTGACAATATAGATATTGGTCGATACTGTGATACATCATCCAGTCTACCACCCTTATGAATAGGAGTTATATGCGCTACTTTCCATGCTTTGGGAAAAGTGCCATTTGAAAGCGAGTCATTAAATATTAAAGTCAAAGGAAAACTTAAACAACTAGCGCAGTTTTTTAAAAATAATGGTGGTAATGAGTCTGGTCCCGGGCCTTTGCTAGAGTCAAGTGATTTTAAACATCTCAATACTTCTTCTTCTGAAACTGCGCACCCACTTAATGAAGCTACATTTGACGTACCGTTGACTCTTGATGATGATTGCACAGCATTTAAATGTCTATTTTGGTTATATACGCTTTGAAAATGCTAAGAGAATAAATTACATATTTGTGAACCTTCTACAGCTGTCACATTGCTTAAGGACATTTCGTTTGGAATATATGAACTGTTTGATTTCATATCTTTTAAATTTTTCCAAAAGTATTTAGGTTTAGATTTTAAATTGTCAGCAGCTTGCTTTTTAAAGTTAACATAGCAGTCTCTAATCATTTTATCACAATTACTACGAATTATATTGTATTGCAGTTTATCTATTAAATTACCGTATCTGTTAGGTATTAAGATTCAAATTTCCCACATTCCCAACATACCCACTCTGAAATTGTTCCCTATCACATCCAAAGCACGGTACATTGAAAACTCCGTGACAAGGTCATTCGGTGGTGAAATAAAACCGCTATACTACTGCTTTCGCATCTCGCGTACGTGCAACATCACCTTCGCGTCGGGAAGAGCTATCGGTTCTTAGTAGTCGAGATTATCGTATAATTCTCCTACTTTGCGTTTACTGGGGTCCCGGTCAGCGTAGCACGTGAAAAGAACGGAAAATCAACCAAATATAAACCGAAGAAAAGAAGTACAGTGAAACGCGGCGTATAAGATCTAGCCCGAACGGTGGCCTAAGGAGAACCAGCGCAAACAGGTACCGTGCAATCCTTATTTTCCTAGGTTTCATATTTTCCAGTATCTTTTATATCTAGAGTGATGTCTTTTTTTTTCACGGAGAGCTTTTAACAGAGGCGGAGTAAACCATACAGGGTAAGATTCATATCGACGTGTCTTAAGGGGAGTATGGTCGGATATAATTACTGACAACACTACAGGGCTGGTCAAAAATTGGGTCGCTTTTTTAAAAATATCGTTGTTTTTGATAGGCCAGGAATAAATGAATAAATTTTATGAGTAAAATAAAACCAAAACCATAGAAAATATGCAATATTTAAATATGTATATAGTTTCTGTTGTTTGGGACGTCATTTTGTATAGGTTTGTCGGCGGCTAGGCATCCAATTAACCGGTGAATTTAACCAGATGACGGCGATATATCTTCTTATTTTGCGTATATGTACCACCAGACGGGTCGTACGTTTGTTTGACACCCTTGTAATGTGGATATTTATTTATTTTAGATAGGAACACTTACCGATAATCGTCATTACACCCTTGTAATGACCCATGACATATACGCATATAGGTGTCATAAATACAAAGAGTTAAGCTATAGCATATATATGAAAACATACTATTGTATAAAGGAGTATTTTGATGACAGATTTGTAGAATTTTAAATGGACTCTATTGTTATTTTATATTAAGGATTGACATTGTTTAATTTAATTATTTAATAATTTATTTGATTTTAATTAAGTAAGTGATTTGAATCAATTAATTTTCTTATAACTGTAATAACGTTGATTAGAAATTGACATTTTTTTTATTTTATTTTATTTTATATTAGGAGTTTTACTGTTTGCTATATATAAAATTCTAAAATGATAGACCTATATCTTACTTTGGTTTGTTAATTTTATTATTAGAAGACCAAGCGCCGAAAAGCCATAATTGTTGGTGACAATATAATCACTAGTGCCCTGAAAAGGTTATTTGTAAGCCTAATTAACCACCTCACGATGCAAATGTATTTATGTACTGTACTGCTGCAAATAAAAGTGATTAAATAAATAAATATACTTGAGTCAAATTTATTAAAGAATTGTTGTAAACAAACCAAATGTCATTTTGTATAGGTTTGTCCCTTTCATTCTCTACCTTTCTTGCTCATCACTCTTACAAAAGTGACGGTAGTTTGTTTACATTTATTCTTTATCGAATTTGGCTCAAGTCTAGACAGTTATCCTATTTTAGTGTACATGTTTAATTATGCTTACAGGATGTAGACAAAGGAAAAAAAAGTTGTTATAATGTATTAATTACTAATAAAAAAAATCACAACATAGAGTCAGCATTGGTGTGCGGGATCGAGGATGCTTCTACCCGGAAGATTTCCGATATACTCCGTTTAAATACTGAGAAATTATTATTAAATATATTCACCTCTCTAACCGCCCGAATTACGTCATTCTAAGTACGGCACATTCTCACTATAGGGTTGTAATATGGCGTACTGTTTTTGTACATCTGTATACCAAATAATAGTAATAATAATAATATTCATACACAAAAACCTATTATCTAGTCCAAAGTAAGCATCATTAAGAGCTTGTGTTATGGATACTAGATAACGGAGAAATAATTGTAATATTATGTGTATACATACTAGTAATATAATAAATAAACATATAAACATCCATGACTCCTAAACAAGTGGTTGTACTCATCAAACAAACATTTGCTCCTACCGGGATTCGAACCCGGGACCTCTTGACCGAGTAACCTGTATAGTAAGGGGCACGGACCGCTCGACCAGACGGTCGTCTAAATATATTGGGCATATTTGTCATATTGTGTATATTTATCAGAGTTGTCACATTCAAAGATGAAAGTAATCCGTGGGCTATTAGACGAATGCCCAAATAAGTACAAGATAAATAATATGACATCCTTATTAATTTTAACTGTACGTGTTAAGCGCTGTACTCCGAAAGCATATTCACATTACATCACACACGCGCACACACACACACACACACACGCACGCACGCACGCACGCACACACACGCACGCACGCACGCACACACACACGCGCGCGCGCTTAATTACTTTATTCAATCTGATCATGTTCGTAAAACAGCTGTGATTGCATTTATGTGACATCACTTTTTGTAATTGTAATTTTATTTTAGTAATTAATTATGCTCTTGTGTTCCGAAGCCTCCTCAGTTTTGGAGGTGGGCGTTAACAACTGCGACACAGTCATTTGACTAATGCAGTTTTTATCGTTCACATTTTTATGTTTATGTCTTTTTAAATGGTGCTCAAATAAATATATTATTATTATTAATTACTGTATTGACAACTTAAATTTCTTATTTATTATAATTATTTATTGACTGTAATCTATAAATTGAATTGAATATCTTTTGTATTAAACGACTTTATGCATGCTGTGGTTACCTCTAAATGTAAGAACAGTTAGTGAGAAATCGTAACAATATATTAAGTATATTTTTGTGTACAACTGCTGTATCTTAAACATTACCAACAGGTAATCCATTAAATAGATAAATAAACAAGTAATTCTTACTTGTCCAACAAATTGGCGGCCGTATGTACGAGGTCAGCTCTATGCAGTTCCAATAGTGGGTCCTCTTGCAACTTCTCCGGAGTCACTCCGTATAACGCGGGCTGACGCAGCATTCTGATGTACAGGTATGTGTAACCTAAGGAAGTGAAACCGAGTGTGAGTAATATAATCATCATCATCATCACCAGTCTATATACGTCCCACTGCTGGGCACAGGCCTTCCTACATGGGAGAAACACATGAGGAGATTGGGCCATAACACCACCACGCTGGCCCAATGCGGGTTGGTGGGTTAAAGCAGTTGTAGAAACAACCGGGGCCAACGGCTTAACGTGCCTTCCGAAGCACGGAGGAGCTCGAGATTATAAATTTGATTGACCCATCCCGGGACAGACCATGGCGAAAGTTGCTTTGTTTTTCGTATCGAAACCAGAGCGCTCAAACCAATACGCCACCGAGCTCCATATATAATATAATCATAATAATAATATTCATACACTCACACCTATTTATTTATCTATATTACTATATTACTAGCGACCCGCCCCAGCTTTGCACGGGTATTATACATATCAACATGTATTATACATATAAACCTTCCTTAAGAATCACTCTATCTATTTAAAAAAACCGCTTAAAAATCCGTTGCGTATTTTTAAAGATCTAAGCATACATAGGGACAGACAGACGGCGGATAGCGACTTTGTTTTATACTATGTAGTGAAATTATTATGTTTTTCTTTTGTCCTAGCTGACGGCCCACCTGATGGTAAGCGGTTACCGCCGCCTATAGACATCTGCAATAACAAGGAAAAGCACTTGATATTGCAGGTGCGTTGTCATCCTGAGGCTCCAGATGAAATGCCGTCCATGCCCAGTAATTACACTGGCTACCTTTCCCTTCAATCCGAAACACAGCGAACTGTTTCACGGCTGAAATAAGAAAGTCGGTGGTACCTACCCAAACGACCCTACATACGGGCCTACCACCTAGTAGTCTTATAAAATGTCTTACATAATATAGCAATTTTTCTATTCTTCATTCAATTTATGGTCTGGGAGTTCTTTGAAAGCCATAGCTAGATTATTGTAAGTTCGTATAGCAGAGTCACAAGTACTTTTTTCGATATCCTGAAAGAAAATCTCACTTCCCCTCTGTCTACTCACCCAACCAAGTGACAGCGTCCCGGACGCTCTGGACTGAACCCAAGACCACCTCAGCGTTCAACATGTCCGGCAACTTGCTAACCAGCTGCGACTCTATAGGCAGCTGTTGGTTCAGAAGCGACAGGTAGTACTGGAGCTCTGAGTAGTTCGTTATTAGAATGCCTGTGGAAAATATACATTTTTTATATACATTTACAATACGACAATAAATTAAAACATGGGCTATATTAGTTCATGGAAATGGTTTGCCACTTTAAAATACATCTTATTCATTTGATAATTGCATGTCATTTCTATGAAATAAGGCAGCCAATGTTGTATTATTTCATACAAATGTCATGAAATTGTCAAATGAACAAGATGTTTTTGGAAGTGGCAAAGTACGAGTGTCACGTTCCCCATACGAGGCTCACTTCCCCCCTCCTAGTCTCACCTTCCCCCTACCAATTTTACCGTTCCCTAAGAGTCCCACGTTCCTCCTACGAGTCCCAGCTTCCCCCCTACGAGTGTCACCTTTCTCCTACGAGTCCCACCTTCCCCCTACGAGTCCCAGCTTCCCCCCTACGAGTGTCACCTTCCTCCTATGAGTCCCACCTTCCCCCTACGAGTGTCACCTTCCCCCTAGGAGTGTTACCTTCTTCCTACGAATCTCACTTTTCCCTACGAGTACCATTTTTCTATAAAGGAGTCTCACCTACCCTTTACGAGTCTCATCTACCTCTTACGAGTCTCGCTTTTCCCCTAGGAGTGTCACCTTCCCCCTACCAATCTCACCTTGCCCCTTCGAGTTCCAATTCCCCCACGAGTCCCACCTTCCCCCTTCATGTCCTACTTCCCTCTATAAGTCCCCTCCTCCTACGAGACCCACGTTCCCCCTACGAGGCCCATTCCCCCCTACGAGTCCTTCTTCCCCCTACTCGTTCCATTTCCCCCTGCGGGTCCCATTTCCCCCTGGTGGCCCCACCTTCCCCCTTGGTGTCGTACTGCGGGCGGCCCGCGCGGCCCAGCATCTGGAGCACGTCGAGCGCGCCGAGCTCGGCCCAGCGGCCCCGCTCGGGCGAGTACACCTGGGTGCCCTTGACGATGACGGTGTGCGCGGGCAGGTTCACCCCCCACGCGAGCGTCGCCGTCGACACTAGCACCTGAGGGGTAACGCGCTTTTAGGCATCTCTGGAAAAATTCTCTTTAAGATTTCACCAAAAAAAAAAAATACAAAATTAGAAATTTTCAATAACCCCCGGCGTCATTAATCATCTATCTAACACCATCTCATTGAGACTATTCATAAGAGCCCAAACACGCTATATCTGCTGTAAGTTTCTGAAGAATTCTTTGATGGTATAGGATCAGCTCAAGGATAGTATGTCATGGGAATGTCACCGAAGTGACAGTACACCAAATTTTAAATCAATTGGATCTGTAAAAGTTAGTAAAACCCTATTATCATGTAGAAAATAAGCTGATAGTCATCAAACGCCTGAACTGATCTTCATAAATTATAGCTAAGAACCATCGTAGTCACATCAGCTTTCAAACAAAAAAAAAGGGAACCGAAATCGGCCCATTCGTTTAGGCGCTACGATGCCACAAACAGACACAAATACACAGACAGACACATCAAACTTATAACACCCCTCTTTTTTCCTGGAGAGTTAAAAATAGAATTATTGGCGAAACTCTGGGCCTGATTCTGAAAACACTCCAATTCTAAATTTAAGTACAGTATATCTCTTTCTCGCGATATGTAATGTAATAGGAAAAAAGATAGCAAGAATTGGCTTAGAGCTGTCAATTAAATTTAGATAGATTTCAAAGAAACCATCGACAATTTTAGACGGCATGTACGGAGGTGCCTAAACACTGCATTTTATCACGTTCAATAAGGTCGAAAATTTAAAGTACCTTTCTAAATGTCAATTTATATGACAGCCATCCTTTTCGTATTCATTGTGAGAGAAAGAAATGCACTAAAATTAAATTGAGACATAGCATGTGTTCTCCAGAATTAGGGCCAATGGCATGATAAATACTTTAATAGTTGTTTCAATCAATTTACTGTCTCCACTTCAAAATCACGCACAAAGAAGTTTAGTAACTCGGTTCTTTGTCGGGCTTCCAAAACTTGGGATTCTTTGCCAGCACATGTTCCCTCCTTTCTATAACATGGGTTCCTTCAAAAGAGGCGTGGAAATGCACTGTGCAATGTCTATTCCGCACTAGCTGTCTTCGCAGATGGACTCTCCTTACCGCTTCACATCACGTGACGAATTGGCGTGCTTAGTATAAAAAAACTGATGAAATGCCTTGTCTTTCCAATCTTTCTCTATGGAGTCGAAATTTGGTCTTTGAGACTGCAGGACTGTGGTGCTGGAGACGCCTCCTAAAGATCCCATGGACAGCGTTTCGCACTAAAGAGCTTCGTATTAAAGATCGACTTTCGTCAACCGTGCAATTAAGAATGCTGGAGTTCTTTGGTCACATCTCCAGAAATGTGAACTCGATGGAAAGACTGGTGGTTCAGGGCCAGGTGGAAGGAAAGAGAAGAGATCACGCGGCCGATCACCCACTCGCTGGACTGACACAATATAAAAGGCTACCGAGTCCACCATGGTCTAGTGTACTCGCGATGCCTCTAACCGGCAGAAATGGAAGTACCATCGCTAAGAGAACAGTCCAAGGGAAAGTCTGCGATCCGGCGAACATCTCTTTATGCACCTCATCTGCGCAACCACGACCACTCTGACCGTGTGAGAGTGTCCGACTGAGAAGAGTATAAAAAAAAAATTAAACAAAAATTAAAACCGACTTCAAAAAACTGAAAAGGATAAAATAATTAAATTTAAGTAGGTATTCATCCCCTAGAAACATATTTTTGAAATCGGTGCTTCACTTTCTATTGTTTTTGGAAACCACTTAGCACCAACTCCAAAAATATGTTTCTAGGGGATGAATACCTACTTAAATTTAATTATTTTATGCTTTTCAGTATTTTGAAGTCAGTTTTAATTTTTGTTTAAAATTTTTTTTTCACAATTTTTAGTGGTAACTTTCTACGATCGAAGCTAGATGGGTGACCGTAAACTTATATTGTTTCCTACTATCGTATCGTTTCACTAAAAAGTCATTTGAAAAGCAAAAATTCGCAATTTCGCATATGTAGACTTAATAATTTAAGTTTATTTTAAATTTAAAACCAAAGTTCCCAACTGTTTTTGAAAAAAATTTTATGGGACCAAATGGCAGCTATTCCGCATCGAACAAAAAAAGAATCACGTAAATCGGATCAGTAATCTCGGCATAATCGGTGTACATACATAGAAAAAAAAAACATACGGGCCGAATTGAGAACTTCCTCGTTTTTGAAGTCGGTTAAAAAATCGGGTCTCCCTACAATATCGATTCTAAGGCAGTGTTACCTGTATATGCCGGTCAGCGAACAGGTCCTCGACGAGCGTTCTGTCCACCCTGCTCATGCCGGCGTGGTGGATGGCGAACCCGTAGGGCAGCAGTTCACGCAGCTCCGGGTTCTTCACCTGTTCCGCCTCAGTGCGGAGTACCTCCATACTCGCGGAGCCTTCCCTGGGGACAAAATTATTTATAAACAAAACAAAATTTCCAAATGAAACAGCTTATTTTTTTTCACGATCAGAGTTGCTTCCATAGTAAGTTATTTGTATTGATGAGATCCGGAAATGGTATTGAGGTTTTTGGCGTTTTAAAAACAATCTTATAAAATTAGAAAAAAAAATCAAACAACTTGTTTTGAAAAGTCCCTTCATACGTAATTGATATGTCTATTGCGTACCTATATGTACCTAGTACTATCAAAGAAAAGTCCAACCTGCCACACTAAAGATCTTTTTTGTACTCAAAGGTCGTCAACTACCTGCCACCTACTTGGGGTATCATCCACCAATAGAATTTAAGAGTGTCTCCGAAAAATTTTTGGCAATTATAACAATGGTAAAATACTAAAACAAAAACTAATATTTTGTTTTTGTCACAAAGACATCTGGTCCCGGAATGTCTTTACGACCAGATGTTTTTTGAAAACAATGAAGAGCAATAACCTTTCACAAAAAAATAAGGGTTTCCGATTGGTCAATAATTTAAGGGCTGGGGGCTGGCTAAAGTACCCAGTTTCAACTTTCAAGCGAAAATGTTTTAAAATTGGCAGGTTGGACTATTCTTTGATGGTACCTACCCGCTCTTAGTATAATTCCACCTCGAACCATTTTTATAAGTAGCTTCCCGACGTTAGGCAGATCGATCTAGGTACCCGTGACGTGCCCATCAGTACCTACCTAGTGCCATCAGTGTTGTGCCTACCCAGTGTGATCCCGAAGAACCCTACACACCTGATCCAGCGTGAGGGTAACGTACCTAGACTAGACAACTTACTAGCCCAGCATTCTCCTCAAACACCTACCCATACATATAAATAAAAAATATTCGACGAAATGTATGTACGGCATAACTTACTAAAGACTTCATCAAATTGGATTTTTTTTATTCTTTAAAAAAATATACGATAAGTTTGGATCGCTAACTATTTACAACTTTTGCCATAGTCAATCCAAGATGGGTGAATCAAAATTATTCAATATTATTGCTTTGTCGCGCACGTTAAGCCGTTGGTCCCGGTTGTTCCTGCAACCGCTTTAACCCACCAACCCGCATTGGGCCATCGTGGTGGTGTAATGGCCCAAACTCCTCATGTGTTTCTTCCATGTAGGAAGGCCTGTGCCCAGCAGTGGGACGTATATAGGCTAATGATGATGATACATTTAAAAATCTATGATATTCACCTCAAAAACTGTCCCAGGGTATCCTTTTCTAGGCACATGTCCCGAATCGCTCGAGCTGTCTTCCCTGTTTCTTTTCTCGAATGTACAAATACTAGGATCTGAGAAAAAAAAGTCAATTTTACTCAAAGGAGATGTTCCAAAAATGTATGGAGACCTGACCAGATCCGACAAATACTATTCAATTGCATTCAATTTTTATTTTTTTATACAACTAGATGACAAACAAGCTGACGGCCCACCTGGTGGTAAGCGGTTACCGCAGCCTATAGACACCTGCAATAACAAGGAAAAGCACTTGATATTGCAGGTGCCAGGTTGTCATCCTGAGGCCTAAGATGAAATGCCGTCCATGCCCAGTAATCACACTGGCTACCTTCCCCTTCAATCCGAAACACAGTGAACTGTTTCACGGCTGAAATAAGAAAGGCGGTGGTACCTACCCAGGCGACCCTACATGTGGGTCTACCACCTAGTCATCATTTATTGATTTGTGAAATGCAGTTTATAATATGGTGATAGATGTTAAGGCTAATTACATTGTCTCACTACATTTCCACCTTTCAAGGTATACAAATATAATTTTAAAGATATAATATTAATGTCAATACAATAAAAATAATAATAATATTGATAATAATACACAATACAAATAATTAGTCACAGAATGTCACAAATAAATTTCAAGATGCCTATGTTAATAACAAATTATAGTATCAATATCAAATGGGTCAGTAAATAATACTAATCGTCGGTGGGCGTGCAAGACCGCGTAAGAGCAGTTTGCAATACCGCGTATGTGCTTTTTGTTTATATCACTGGACGGAAGGAAAAAGATAATATCTTGGATATTTCTACACATTTCTTTGACTGAGCTTGTTTGGGATTTCTCTGGGTGATGTTCAATGAGCAACTAGTATTAGCGAATCAGCGCTAAGAACCCACTGGCGCGATATTTCAATTCTGCGACTTTTTTTAAATTGATGCTGACTGTACAGTCGACAGCACATCAACCGTACCAGTTTGACCTTGAGACCGCCCTTACTGCGTTCGTAATAGAGGCGGCTTTCGTAGTGCAACTGTTACACTTGATGTGCATTGAAAACATAATTTTCCATACCTGGTTCCTGCCAGCATGCTCCATGGTCTTCTCATAGACAATATCGTTCATCACTTGAAAACGTTTCAGGGCCTTCTTCTCGGTAACGCCTATGTACTGCTGCTCCAGCGCCACTGGTCTGGGAAGTAGAAAAAAAAAGCGTAACAAACTTTTAAGTGGAAAATTCACTAGGTGGTAGGCCCGTATGTAGGGTGTCTGGGTAGGTACCACCGCCTTTCTTATTTCAACCGTGAAACAGTTCGCTGTGTTTCGGATTGAAGGGAAAGGTAGCCAGTGTAATTACTGGCCATGGACGGCATTTCATCTTAGGCCTCAGGATGACAACGAACCTGCAATATCATGTGATTTTCTCTTGTTATTGCAGGTGTGTATAGGCGGCGATAACCGCTTACCATCAGGTGGGACGTCAGCTTGTTTGCCATCTAGTAGTATAAAACAAAAATATATTGGAAGCGAAATAACCGTTCTTGCCATGCATTAGCAAGTCAAGGTAGTCTAATAAGTTGTAAGAGGATTTTTTTAAAAGTCTAATAATAAAGAATTCACTGGCGATTTAGTGGCTTAGGTCTACTTCTAAACGCTGTACAGACCCTGAACAGGCTTGGTAGACATAATGGGGTAAGACTGATCTGGGTGCCCGGCCATGTGATGGGCAATGAGAAGGCGGATGAATTGGGATGTTGCCTAAGTTTGAATATGGCGTTATTTTTCACCAATTCGGAAAATATAGGCTCCTGTTACCCATAAAAACAATTCATACTTAAAAGATATGGAATATTGTTGAAGTTGTGCTGTTTAGAAAATCCTTAAATATGGTAATTTTTAATCCAAAATTTATCAACAATTATAATGATATTTGATTGCTGATATCAATGAATATCAATTATAATGACGACCATAAATAAAAAACATACATATTACATAGTTATTATTAATTTTGTCAGCATGCCCATACATTTCTTAGTAACATAGGAATGTGTGACGTCAGCTGTTCCGTAGATTTTCTATGGAGCATCAAACATACAGCTATATACAGATATAGCGGTATGTTTAGTTTTGATTAGTTTTGATCCTAGGCATACTGTTTCTTTTGCAATATTTCTAATTAAGTTATATACTTCTTATTTATGAAATAAAAAAACCTACCCTATGTCAAACTATGTCACTTTGGTGACGTTTAGTTATTGCCATAATAACTGTGAAATCGACGAAAAATTACAACTTTTGTACAAACAAACTATGCATGAAAACGAATTATTAGTATTTTTGCCGGATTCAGGAGATTCTTCCTGTTTTTTTTTTGAGATTATGTACATATACTTGGGCAGATATGAAACATCTACTTTATCGTTAAAAACCGTTTCATTCCCTGTATGAAACAGTTTTTTTCGGCGCTTCAAATATTTTTTCAGCAAGTCGTCCTTAGAATCACTAGCGCGGCCATTTGAATGAATGAATGAAATTTATTTGCTTGATACTGTGTTACATTTCAGATGGTAAGTGACAGAGTGCGTTACCCCAGCAAGAAAATATCTGCTAGGTGAAGTTGAGTTATGCCAATAATTAGAGTGTAATATGGTGTAAATGTGACCCAAATAAAAAATTTGTGTGTGCTGTAGTTTTGGAGAAAAAGCAAAAAAACCGTTCCTGCTGGAGTAACGCTGTTCCAGCAGGAAGATTCTAAACGAATGATCGGACAGAAAAGTAAAGTACATGAGCAGGTAGGTTATATTTGTGTGTGAATGTGTGCTAAAATTGAGATTTGTGCGTCTTAAGGTTTTAGAGATATTCGGTTTCCTGCTGGAGTAACGTTTTGCAGAATCCGGTATCTCGGAAACCTTTGATTGTGCGCACGTAAAATAAATGTATTTCAGTAGCTGTTGATTTGTGCGTATTTGTGAATCAATAAGTTATTAAAATATATTTATCGTTTTAAAGTAATCATGCATTTCCTAAATAACAATAAAAAATTCTAGCGCTTAAATGAGCAAACGTATAAGCCAACTGAAAATGGAATTCGCTTCTTCTTGTTAATCTTGTTGCCCACAAAAAGTTTCAAAACTAAATATACACACGATTTTGAATAATTTAACTTTAATTCAAAACTGACAATACCATAACTCCTACTTCAAATTACAAGAACCAGTATTAACCAAATACAATTTGGTAGTAACGCACAATTAGAGTATTTCGTGAAATATAAATGGTGAAAATTTCAGCTTCATATGTCTCGTATTAATGTAGATATAAACAAAAAACCAAAATAACCACTAGATTACCGATAATCCGACAGAATTCGAATGACCACTAAAAAGCGACCGTTTCATATATTTTGAGGACCTATTTGAAAGAACAGCATTATATTATTCTATTCTCCATACAATCGCGTTCATAACGTTTACAGGCAATCGTATTGTTTTAGTAGTGCATTATGTTCAGTAGGCACCTATCCTTATTTCAAAATTATAATGTATTTATTAAATATTAGTAATGTGCTTCTTACAGTATATTTATTAATTATTACAGAAGGGTGTTTTAAGCCCCACCTATAATTAGTATTAATAGAACCCAATTTTTTTTTTAAAGAAAAACATTTACGGCCTGGCTACGACTATTGGGTAGGGGCAACCGACGATGTCCAATCCAGTAGGGTCAGCCAGTAACGTTTAGCGGCAACGATGGAGATGGACGTAGTTAGACATTTTTTTTAAACTTAGGTAGTAGTGGTAGCTACAATTTGGCGAGTCGAATATTTCGTAATTATAATTTTTTAACACTTTCGTGTTTTTACATTAGTAGGCGACAAGATATAAGTAAGGTCAGGTTGGGTTAGATCTGAAAGATAATTCACTCTTTTCTTCACAGTGAATATATTCAATAATAACTAAACCGCTCCAAAATCGTCTAAAATATTTTGTTTATAAGTCGCCGCTCAGTCAGCCGCAGCCGCTGTTGAGTCTTAAGCATGATTGCACTTCGTCCGCCATACATTTGTTCTCGCCGCTCGCCTTCCCGCGCGTCAACCCTGCAGCGAGAGTCCGCTCTGTAAAAACAGCTCAGGCGGCACCAACTCCAAAAAATTTACGATCATGGAAGGTATAATAATAAATAAGAGTATCTTTGAAACAAGTACTGTATTTCTTAAAAGTTTCTGTATTACCAGCATTAGGTACTTATATTTACATATAATTACTCATGTTGTGACTGAGAAAAGGTCTATAAAACAGCCTCCCAGTAGTTACTCGATGTAATTTATATCATGAAAATAGTATCTTAACCCTGGATGGATGACCTAGCACTAGGGAGTCAATGGCTTTTATCTGTCTCTGTTACCCGGTTATAGGTACCATGTTGTATGTGTACTTAGATAAAATTTTCTGTACTGTGGGCTTATGCCAGCGCACGCAGCCCGTTTTTCGATTGACAACGTGAAATCTGACTACATTATAAAAATAAGGTACCTACCAATTCCTCATTATTACAAGTAGGTACAGGAAGAAAAGTAACAATTAAATAAAATCCAACCGAATTGAGAACCTTCTTGTTGTTGTACCAATTACAAATAACCTCCTCGTTATTGAAGTCGGTTAAAAATGCTCTTATCTGCAAAAATGTGTATTTTGGAACCATTTTCATGGAAAATTTCAATTATTTATGATCACTGAATAGAACCTTAAAGTTAGGGGGATTCAAAATGAACACGTACATACAGGGTAGTGCCGTCAATACGACAATAAATTAAAACATCGGCTATATTAGTTCATAGAAATGGTTTGACACTTTTAAAAACATCTGATAATTTCATGACATTTGTATGAAATAATATAGCATTGGCTGCATTATTTCATAAAAATGTCATAAAATTATCAAATGAATATGATATTTTTGAAAGTGGCAAACTATTTTTATGAACCAATAGATCCCATGCTTTAATTTATTTTCGTATTGACGGCACCACCCTGTATAAAAAAGCGACTCATAATTTCATGTGGTAGGTAGGTGCTAAGTTATTCTATCTATAAATTGATAAGAATTACCTTTGGGACTCTAAATGTTGAATACCTATCATCATAAAAATTTATTAAATTCTGAAATGGTTAGCACATTTCATTGAATTTAATAAGCATCTACTTTGCATCAGTTTAAAAGTAAACCAGTTAAGCACACATTGTCACATACCAGCATAGGTAAGTACTTTTTATATAAACTAAAATGCATTTTAATAACTTTCTCTAAGAGTTTTGTGCTTCAGTGTACCCAGGAACCAAATGTTCACATGTATCTGTGAGCCAATTTAAGAAGGTCATCAATATGTATGAAACGGTCGCTTTTTAGTGGTCATTCGAATTCTGTCGGATTATCGGTAATCTAGTGGTTATTTTGGTTTTTTGTTTATATCTACATTAATACGAGACATATGAAGCTGAAATTTTCACCATTTATATTTCACGAAATACTCTAATTGTGCGTTACTACCAAATTGTATTTGGTTAATACTGGTTCTTGTAATTTGAAGTAGGAGTTATGGCATTGTCAGTTTTGAATTAAAGTTAAATTATTCAAAAACGTGTGTATATTTAGTTTTGAAACTTTTTGTGGACAACAAGATTAACAAGAAGAAGCGAATTCCATTTTCAGTTGGCTTATACGTTTGCTCATTTAAGCGCTAGAATTTTTTATTGTTATTTAGGAAATGCATGATTACTTTAAAACCATAAATATATTTTAATAATTTATTGATTCACAAATACGCACAAATCAACAGCTACTGATATACATTTATTTTACGTATGCACAATTAAAGGTTTCCGAGATACCGGATTCTGCAAAACGTTACTCCAGCAGGAAACCGAATATCTCTAAAACCTTAAGACGCACAAATCTCAATTTTAGCACACATTCACACACAAATATAACCTACCTGCTCATGTACTATACTTTTCTGTCCGATCATTCGTTTAGAATCTTCCTGCTGGAACAGCGTTACTCCAGCAGGAACGGTTTTTTTGCTTTTTCTCCAAAACTACAGCACGCAAAATTTTTTTATTTGGGTCACATTTACATCGCATTACACTCTAATTATTGGCATAACTCAATTTCACCTAGCAGATAATTTCTTGCTGGAGTAACGCACTCTAAGTGACAAGTGTTATGTATAGTTTCATCAGTGTTATACCTTAATTTTTGTAGGCATGCAAATATTAACTGTCGTAGGTACACGATACTTGATTAAATATAAAAAATAAATGTCAAAATATATTGCATAAATTAATTGTTAATAGAATTAGTTATAAAAAAAGTCATTTATTATAATGCATCATAATTAATTAATTACTAACTATAGACAATTTGTATTTGTTTCTTTATATTCTAAATATTCCTTAATAAAAAATTTAAAAAAAAATGTTTATTTTCGTAAACAAAGCAGATAGTTACAGAGATGTTGGAGATCCTCTGTTAAGTAAAATAATACTTGTAGTAGAGGACCCCGCTCCTTCGCGAGACTTATATAACAATTTTATCCACTAAAAATAATCTATTTTGATATAATGCAAAATTCCTAATAATGTAAAAAGAGGCAATTAAAATTTCAGAAGTTCTTAAAGTTTTAAAAATTTTCTATACATCCAACTGCATTGATTTTATTTCATGGGTTTTATTGACAGGTATTCTTTCTTCTACACTAGCACGTGTTTTTCTCCTTCTTCCTAAAGCTTATAATGAAAATATCTATATTCAAATATAGATTCTTATATAACAAAATTAACGCCATTCTGCATATTTTCTCTCAAAATAAAGCTAGCTGTAAACTGGTTGTCTCTAAATATTTAAAGTCGTTAGACTATGAAGCATCAGAAAAACTAATAAAAATGATAAATCAACTACATTATAATTTTTAAATTTCTTCTATATTTACTCAAATATACTATAGTACCTACATATTAATAAAATTTAATAAATAACACGATTATTCTAACAATTATAATTAACAATTTAATAATAATATTTTTTAAATAATAATAATAAAAAAAATGTGTAATATCATATTCTAAATAAGTGTTCCTCTCGCCTAAGTTGCCGTGCCCGAAAGGGTCCATGATGATCTAATTATAATAATGTAACACCTACTATACATTGTGGAGTGCAATAAATATATTGAGTATTGAGTAATCGGTCCCTTAAAGTAGTTCCCTACTACTACTAAAATTAAACTCCCAAAACATTATAGGTCACCCTAAATATATGTATACCCATTCACTCACAAACTCAAATGCACACACTCACACATTGACACAAAAAGCACACACGTGACACTCACAAGCACAATCTCAAATACTCATACTCACACACGACACATTGTTCCTAAAACAGCCTTATTAAATCTATTGCATATTCGGAAAAAAAATCTGTCTTACTTACTGTTATGTCTGAGGGTGGGGCCTGGCGACCTGTAGCACAGGTTTCTCTTATGAAACCTATTTCAGGTACCAGTCCCTCACAAAATTGGATTATATACAGGGTGGTGCCGTCAATGCGACAATAAATTTAAACATGGGCTATATTAGTCCATAGAAATGGTTTGCCACTTTCAAAAATATCGTATTCATTTGATAATTAATACTAACACAAAAAACTCTTAACTAACAACGTCATAGTGTCTGTATTCTGAATTTACGTTACTCTCTGTTCACGCCGTTAGACTGTGGAACTCACTTCCGTCCGCTATCCGTGATTGCGAAACTGTATCAATTTTCAAATCACGAGTTAAAGCACATTATCTTTCCATTCTATAATCCTCTTTTTACTTGTTTTATTTTTAATATTATTTTGTGTTTTAAGTTATATTTGTATGTATTGTTGGGAATTTTTGTTTATATACATATTATTTATATAATTATCATTTTTATTATATTTTAGTACACACCATTTCTACCATTATTTATTTATTCTCCTAATCGTAGGGCTGCTGGAAGAGATTTCTTTTAGGAATAAGCAGTTCCCTTGTACTCTGTTGTCCTTGTTTATGTTTTCATTGTTGTTTTTTATTGTGTGTATATAAATTGTGAAATAAATAAATAACAAACTTTGTTAGTAAAACCTTTTTGTCGAGTAGGAAATGAGTTGGTAGTCATCAAACGCCTGAACTGATCTTCATAAATTATAATTTATAACTAAAAACCATCATAATCACGTCAACTCGCAAACAAGCACAAGGAACACGAGAAACTCGAGAAACGGTTTTGTCTACACCGTAATGTCATTTTTGTGGGCATTATCCCAAGAAAAATGACATTACGGTGTACTCTTGTTCCTTGTGCTACGCGTGCAGAGGGCCTAGACCAAAGTGTACACTAGTATAATAGGAGAAGCAAGTGGGAGTATCGACTTCTTTCCCGTGGCAGTCTGCGACGGATCGGGTCAGCTAAGGTTCTCGGTAGTTCAACTTTTGGAACCGGTGTAAATTTAGACATGATAGACAGATATACAATATGACATCGTGAGACCATTTGTTAAATAGATATACATAATTTGTGATTTTTGACCATTCGAAAGAACTTCTTCGGAGCCTACTTGAATAAATATATTTTTGATTTTGAAGGGGTCTCTCTCTCTGAGCCGCTCTGCAGTCTTCTCAACCATAGCAATTCATATTATATCAGCACAAAAAAAATGTTGTTTCTAAAAAGTTCCAGAGATGGCGCTATACGTTTCTACATCGCGCTATCGTTGCTTATACCCAATATGACAAGACGAGTCAGATTTGCGCAAACATTAAACAACAATAACTTGAAAAAATACAACTAGATGACTTTCAAGCTTACACTTTTTGTAAGACGACTATTATTAAAAAATACGTCGTTTTCATTTAAAGCTAAAATTTAAAAAAAATCCCTGCTTCTATACATATAGGAACTATGTGTTAACTCTTATAAGAAAACAATAAAGAAATTGTTAACTGGAAATTACTGGAAAATGTTATTAGTGTGACTGATTTTTAAAGAGACAAATTATGAATTTTGACCTATTAATTATTATTAATTTCTTCACTTGACTTAAGATGGATAATATTGACTTATTATTGAATAAAATTATTTGTATTTTTGTTATTGTGTAATTGTATTTTATTATTTTAAAGTTTTTAATTTAATAAGAAATATTGGTATGCCAATAAATGAGTCGGCGCAACATTTTGTGCCTATTTATATTTTTTTAAGATCTTTGTTACACAAATAAATTATAGGTAAAATTCGTACTTAGTAGGTACCTACACCTGTTTCTAGTCTCTAAAAATACTTGATCCTAATACCTGTTCCACCTAGTCCATAGACTAGAGATAACGACCTAGTGTTCTAGTCCATGAAGTACTATACCGGACAGATGGCTTGCGATCTGCTGTTAATAGAATAGAAATTCTTGTCTTGAAGCCATCGCAACAAACTGTTTTTAAATTTGTTATTCAAAGGTAAGCTCATAATATTAGAGGCTATATGCCTACGTTTTTGATGGCATTTCCTTTACAGCCTATACGATTATTACCTGAACGAATTATCGAAGTAAAACAGTCCCTTCTCCGGCCGCACGCGCAGGAACGCCGCGACGTCTGTGTAGTTCGGCAGGGTAGCGGACAAGCCCACCAGTCGCACCTGTCAAACGCTTGGTCATTATTACCACGAAAAGTAAAGACTTAACAGTAGTCTTCCATTATGATTTTAACATCATTATGAATGTTTGAAAAACTATTTATTACTAATAAAATGTATTTAAACTAAAAAAAGTAAACAGTGCTTTCAAATATTCTTAATTTTTGATTTTAACATTATTATAAATGTTTGAAAAATTACTTAGTAAAAAAATTTTTCTAGTTTTATTCTATTTTAATTACTAAGTAATTTTTCAAACATTTATAATAATGTTAAAATCAAAAATTAAGAATATTTGAAAGCACTGCCCCAACTTAACCGAATCGTCGGTATTTGTAAAAAATACTCGTTTCGGATGTTGAAATAGAATATTTCGACATTGTAGGGTGGACGTTAGCTCATAAACGCAAATACAGATAGACTAGAAGAATTTCACAGGGGTATCCCAAGTCCTGGGTGGTTCAGTGGTCAGAGCAGTCGCCCGGATTGCGAAAGGTCGCGGGTTCGATTCCTGCCTCAGGACGTGAAATTTTTCTAGTTTTATTCTATTTAAATTACTAAATCATTATAAATGTTTAAAAAACTATTTACTAATAAAATGTATTTAAACTAAAATAAATCACGTCCTGAGGTGCGGATCGAACCCGCGACCTTTCGCAATCCGGGCGACAGCTCTAACCATCTGAGCAACCCAGGACTTGGGATATTCCTGTGAAATTCTTCTAGTCTATCTGTATTTGCGTTATGAGCTAGCGTTCACCCTACAATGTCTAAATGTTCTATTTCAACATCCGAAAAGAGTATTTTAATAAATAGCTACGATTCGGGTTCGATCCCCGCCTCAGGACGTGAAATTTTTCTAGTTTAAACACATTTTTAACCCCCGACGAAAAAAGAGGGGTGTTATAAGTTTGACGTGTTTGTCTGTGTATCTGTGTGTCTGTCTGTGGCATCGTAGCGCCTAAACGAATGGACCGATTTTGATTCGGTTTTTTTTGTTTGAAAGCTGATGTGACTACGATGGTTCTTAGCTATAATTTATGAAGATCAGTTCAGGCGTTTGATGACTATCAGCCCATTTTCTACATGATATTAGGATTTTACTAACTTTACAGATCCGATTGATTTCAAATTTGGTGTACTGTCACTTCGATGACATTCCCATGACATACTAACTTTGAGCTGATCCTATACCATCAAAAAGTCTGCGAAATGCTTAATTCTTCAGAAACTTACAGCAGATATAGCGTGTTTGGGCTCCTATGAATAGTCTCAAAGAGATGGTGTTAGATAGATGATTAATGACGCCGGGGGTTACTTAAAATTTTTAATTTTGCAATTATTATTAGTAAAGACTTAACAGTTAAGAAAATATAAAATTAGAAATTTTAAGTAGCCCATTCTCGTCCTCATTAATCATCTATCTAACACCATCTCATTGAGACTTTTCATAAGAGCCCAAACACGCTATATCGACTGTAAGTTTCCTAAGAGTTAAGGATCCCGTAGACTTTTTGAAATAATAGGTCAAGAGGTCCCGTGTTCGAATCCCGGTAGAAACAAATGTTTGTATGATGAGTACGAACATTTGTTTACGAGTCATGGATGTTTATATGTTTATTTAGTATATTTCTAATATTTATATACATATTATTATCATTATTTCTCCGTTATCTAGTATCCATAACACAAGCTCTTAATGATGCTTACTTTGGGCTAGATAATAGGTGTGAGTGTATAAATATTATATAAAAAAAAAGCTCAAGGTTAGTATGTCAGGGAATGTCACCGAAATGACAATACACCAAATTTTAAATCAATCGGATCTGTAAAGTTAGTAAAACCCTTTTAACATGTAGAGAATGAGCTGATAGTCATTAAACACGTAAAATGATCTCCATAAATTATAGCTAAGAACCACTCTAGTCACGTCACCGTTAAACAAAATACCGAATCCAAATCAGTCACTTCGTTTAGGCGCTACGATGCCACAGTCAGACACACAGATACACAGACAGACACGTCAAGCTTATAGCACCCCTCTTTTTTCGTCGGGGGTTAAAAATGTGTAGAATATTAAACACTTGTCCTGCACGCGTAGCACAAGGCACGAGACTTTGTCGGGTGTGGATCGAGGCTCTCGAGCCGGACTCGACCCAAGTGAGCGTAGGGCGAGCACAGTTTGACAGTTGGAGAAAGTCGACTCACTTTCTTCGATAGAATATATCACTAAGGTGGCAATCAAGCATACGGCCCACCTGATGGTAAGCGGTTACCGTAGCCTATGGACGCTTGCAACACCAGGGGTATCACTTTCATATCATAATCAGATTCAGATTCAGATATTTATTTACCTTATAACAGAGTACGTTACATTAGGCAAGTCACATTTACAAATATTATAATAATATGCATTATTGATTAGCTACACATAATAAAGTTCTATAGGATACAATATTTTGTTCGTTCTTTTTTTGTTACGGAAATAAATTTAAAGATATATATTCACTATTCTATTCATACAGTGCTACGAGCGTCTATAGGCTACAATAACAACGCGTGAGTAGTGTAACTTGATAGCAGGCTGGCGGCTTGCTATCAAGTATTTGTCTCAGATTCTTGTCATACAAATCTTACCTCTTCCTGAGTCTGTTCTATGCTGCGTAAAGTCCTGGCTACGAGCGCTTCAAGGACAGGACCTCGTTCGTCGTGAAGGAGGTGGACTTCATCGATGATGATCAGCCGAACTAGGTTGGTGAATGAACGCTCGCCGCCTGGTTGAAGGAAGATAAACAATATAAAACATTAATTTTAGACTAATCATTCATACAGCCGCGGCCACTTGCTAGGTTTGAACAGCTGCGTAATATGGTCTTGGACAGTAGGAGTATACACAATTCAAAACTATATCCCGGGAAGGACGGAGTCAATAGAGTGGCTGATGTGACTACTACGGCAGGGGTTCTAAAAAGGCCCCTCAGAAAACTAGTGCCCCTCAACGTCACTTAAAAAAAAGGGGCCTTTTTAGAACCCCTGCCGTAGTAGTCACATCAGCCACTCTATTGACTCCGTCCTTCCCGGGATATAGTCTAGAGACTCTTCCTCTCGGCCAGACTCCACGTGGTAAGTTGTTGTCGGCGATAACGACTATGTGATCCGGCTCGAAGGACCAAAAATATTACCGATAGCTCTTGTGGAGAGCGAAATTAGAAGGGATTTTTTATATAATAAAGCAAAAGCGTCCTTACGGTAAATTGGTCAACTGACAACTGTTTATTTTAAATATTAGTATCAAAAATGACCATCAGTATAAAGAATATTAATAGCAAAAAGTATAGTTTATTATGAAAACGTGGTCCAATGTGCCACAATGTTCGCGACCCATTTTTCCTCGATGTATGAAGCACCAAGTATTAACGATGGAGAAAGTGCCTATACATCTACATTGAACCCAGTGAACCTCGATATACTAGGATCTTTTCAATTTGGCGCAAATAAAGTCAAAAATAAACTAAGGAACTTAGACACCACAAAGAGTATTGAGTAAGAGAGAATTATGGCCCGGATAATATAATAATAATAATAATAATATTTTATACACTCACACCTATTATCTAGCCCAAAGTATGCATCATTAAGAGCTTGTGTTATGGATACTAGATAACGGAGAAATAATGATAATAATATGTATATAAATATTAGAAATATACTAAATAAACATATAAACATCCATGACTCGTAAACAAATGTTCGTACTCATCATACAAACATTTGTTCCTACCGGGATTCGAACCCGGGACCTCTTGACCGAGTAGCCTGGGGTACAGACCACTCGGCCAGGCGGTCTTCAAATATTCATCCACTCATGTTAGTTAATTGCGCGAAGACGCTAGCTCTGCCATTGTCAATGTTGTACAATCGGTCATTACAACAGGTACGTTCCCAGCTTCATGGAAACAGGCAAGAGTAGTGCCCATATACAAGAGTGGTAAGAGGGAGTGCATATCAAACTATCGTCCTATGTCTGTCCTGTCGGCTATGTCTAAGGTTTTTGAGTCAATGGTTCACACTGTTATACATATTACAATTTACAGAATCTTAATAATAGGTAATGTTTTATAGTGGGCCTAATTCTGGGAACACACTTTAATTCTAAATTTAAGTACAGTATATCTCTTTCTCGCAATAAGTAATAGGAAAAAGATGGCAAGAATCTGTTTAGAGCTGTCACTTAAATTTAGACAGATTTCTAAGAAACCATAGACAATTTTAGACGGCATGTACGGAGGTGCCTCCTAAACACTGCATTTTATCACGTTCAATAAGGTCGAAAATTGAACGCACGTTTCTAAATGTCAAATTATATGACAGCCATCCTTTTCGTATTCCTTTTAATAGAAAGAAATGCAGTGAACTTAAATTTAGACTTAGCATGTGTTTACCAGAATTAGGTCCAGTATAGTGTAATTTGACATTTATTTAATATTTGCATGCCTGACTACAGGCTGAATACATGGCGCCCATTTATATTTAAGACCTTTTTGTAAAATTAAATGTATTCTGCAAATAAATGATTGATTGATTGATTGATTGATTGATTGATATGTACAGACACATACATAGGTATTTAATCACCAATCGGTATGGTTTTATGAAGAATCGATCTACCAATACCAATTTGATACTTTTCGCATCTGAATTTAATGGAAGTGGTGGATCAGGGGTTACAAGTGAATACGGTATACACAGACTTCTCGAAGGCGTTTGACAAACAAACTTATCCCTACTGATTGATGGAATACAAATATAGATGGTGTCGTAAACGAACGGCAGATAACGATGCTTGTCATGATAACATAAGCAAGAAATGATTTTAAAACATTGTAATCAAAATTTTTAAATACATATTTTTAACAATTTGCGTCACAAGCACTAATGATGGATGACAAGCACTCTACACAGAGCGGTGCTGTCAATACGACAATAAATTAAAACATGGGCTATATTAGTTCATAGAAATGGTTTGCAACTTTCAAAAATATCTTATTCGTTTGATAATTACATGACATTTGTATGAAATAATATAACATTGGCTGCATTATTTATTGCAAAGTCATAAAATTATCAAATTAATAAGATGTTTTTGAAAATTGCAAACCATTTCTATGAACTGATATTGGCCCTAATTCTGGAGAACACATGCTAAGTCTAAATTTAAGTTCAGTGCATTTCTTTCTCTCAAAATGAATACGAAAAGGATGGCTGTCATATAATTTGACATTTAGAAAAGTGCGCTCAATTTTCGACCTTATTGAACGTGATAAAATGCAGTGTTTAGGAGGCACCTCCGTACATGCCGTCTAAAATTGTCCATGGCTTCTTTGAAATCTATCTAAATTTAAATGACAGCTCTAAACAGATTCTTGCTATCTTTATCCTATGACTTATGCGAGAAAGAGATATACTGTACTTAAATTTAGAATTAAAGTGTGTCTTCAGAATTAGGTCCATTGTCGGCAGGACTCTGTATAGTAGCTTGCTTCCATAATAATTCTTTACTGTTGACTTACTATTTAAAAGAAAATTTGACAAATACCTAACTAATTTTTAATGGCTTGGCAAACTATGCGATAGGTAGGTTTAGGTTTAAAGAATTTTTAGTCTCATAAAGACATTACATTGTCACTTACATGAAAACATAACTAATTTACACATTGAAAACTGCTTGTAGTCACAAAAGCAAAATATTTTTTTTTGTCTAAGTTTCAAATTAAACATTAAAAATTAATCATTAAAATCTATAATATAAAAATGAATCGCTGAATGCGTTGCTAAGCGCAAATCTCGAGAGCAGCTGAACCGATTTCGCTAATTCTTTTTTTATAATATTTCTTTGAAGTACGAGGATGGTTCTTACGGAGAGAAAAAAACATAAAATTTTTCTAAAAAAGTCTAAAAACAACACTTTTCTATACTCCCTTACAAAAGATATGTAATAATACTAAAAAGTCAATTTGAACTTTAATACCATACCATAAAGTTTAAGTGTTAGTGGAGGGATTCTGGGAAGGCAAAACAATTGAGTGACATTCAGGGGTACGAAGTTCGCTGGGTCACCGGTCATTAATATTTATAAAAGCGTGAAACTACTGTTGTGTACCTATATATTTTTATAGATGGTGCCTTTTTAAAATAACTTTTTTTCTTATAGTTATTTGAAGGTAAGACATACCTTTCCTAGTAATGATGTCCCATTTCTCGGGCGTGCATACGATCAGCTGAGTGGCTTCAATCTGTTCTCTGGTCAACTGGTGGTCTCCTGTCAACTCTGACACTTTCATGTTGTACGCCGCAAGCCGCTTGCTGAAGCTGCCCACCTGAAATATAATATTAAATCTTACGGTCCATAACGCACAATGACCAATGCTACAAACAGTGCGGACGCCTTGACCGAATTGAATACGGTGCTATGTGCACTCATCATCATCAGCCTATATACGTCCCACTGCTGGGCACAGGCCTTCCTACATGGGAGAAACACGTGAGGAGATTGGGCCATAACACCACCACGCTGGCCCAATGCGGGTTGGTGGGTTAAAGCGGTTGCAGGAACAATCGGGACCAACGGCTTAACGTGCCTTCCGAAGCACGGAGGAGCTCGAGATTATAAATTTGATTGACCCATCCCGCCGTGGCCGCTTACAATGGGCCTCATAAGAAGGCTCAATGTCACCCAAAGGGTAATGGAGAGGGCTATGCTCGGGGTTTCTCTGCGTGATCGAATCAGAAATGATGAGATCCGCAGGAGAACTAAGGTCGCTGACATAGCCCGAAGAATTGCGAGCCTCAAGTGGCAGTGGGCAGGCCACATTGCAAGGACTGACGGCCGTTGGGGCGGAAAGGTCGTCGAGTGGCGGCCGCGTACCGGGAGACGCAGCGTTGGTAGGCCTCCCACAAGGTGGACCGACGATCTGGTGAGGGTCGCGGGAAGCCATGACCCTTCCCAGGACCAACCATGGCGTAAGTTGCTTTGTTTTTGTAATCGAAACCAGAGCGCTCAAACCAATACGACACCGATCAATGTGCACTGTTCGCTTGCAATTAATTCGAACCACTCTTTGACGCATTAGTGTGAACTCTTGCCAATTAAACGTACCATGATCTTACGTTTTTATCCATTTCGCAGAATGTGCATTTCTCTCAAGGGTCACATCTCATAATGTGCATTTCTCAAAATGAGCACTTTCCTAGGATATGACTAAATGTCCTGTGTAACAAAGGTAAGTCCCAAAATAAAAAAAGATATTGTTCTGTATGGGTACTGGGTAGTAGCCACACAGAACAATATCTGTGTATGGGTAGCTGGGTGGTGGGTAGTTTTCCATTGTGTCATCCAGGAGTACCCGCGTGTATTCACCCACTTATACTCCTGTATAACTGCCATGCCTATCGCGGATGTGAGCTGGTGTCTGCCGAAGTAAATTCAAGACACCTTACTAGAGATACCGATTCGTTTATTGCTTATCTACGAACATTTTTACATTATCAAAGAACTAAAATTACAATGTCCTTTTTCCTTCTACCATTGAAATAAACGATTGAAACAAACAGACAAATAGATTTTAATTTCTCACATTTAAAATGGAGGTCGCGGGCATATTACCAATGCTCCATGGTACATTAAAAACGACAACCTTCATCGGGACCTGAAGATTAAAAAAAAACGTAGCAGCAGAGTCATTGCAATTGTACCACAAACCACTCCAATCCATTGGCATGGAACCTAATAAAAAAAACCGTTAAGAGACTAAAGAGGCGTGCACCGCAATACTTAATGGGAATGTAGATCCCACATAATACAGATTGGTGCCGTCAATGCGACAATAAATTGAAAAATGGACTATATTAGTTCATAGAAATGGTTTGCCACTATCAAAAGCACCTTTCGGGCCGGCAAGGTGGCGGCGGCTAGAGCAGTGTCTGAACTGCACTAGCTGTCTTCGCATATGGACTCTTCTTACCGCTTCACATCAGGTGGTGTGACGTCATTTGTCGTGCTTTGTATAAAAAAAAAAAACATATGCATTTGATAATTTCATGACATTTCTATTAAATAATGCAGCAAATGTTATATTATTTCATACAAATCTCAGGAAATTATCAAGTGAATAAGATGTTTTTGATGCTTAATGGGAATATAGATCCCACATTATACAGATTGGTGCCGTCAATGCGACAATAAATTGAAAAATGGACTATATTAGTTCATAGAAATGGTTTGCCACTAACAAAAACATCATATGCATTTGATAATTTCATGACATTTCTATTAAATAATGCAGCAAATGTTATATTATTTCATACAAATGTCAGGAAATTATCAAGTGAATAAGATGTTTTTGAAAGTGGCAAACCATTTCTATGAAGTATTGTCTTACATTTTCGCGAGCACTACACATTTAAAATAAAACCAATTTAGAAAAAAAAAATTTTTTTTTTTAGGGATCCCATAATGCGAATAATAAAGTCCCAAGCCCGTCCTCACACTGCCCAAAAAACTGACACCGTGAGCTCCGTATGCGTAATTCGGACCGCTCAAAATATAACACAAAGTGACGGTAGTTAACTTAAAACTTATCAAAGACAACTGACATCTTCAGTCTTCCCGTGACCACGATCGCTGTAAAGTAATCGAAACGTCGGGTGTATAATAATAATGTAACATCTAATTAAACGAGAGTTAAATCCGGTAAATTGGTTTTATTTCATTTCTATGAACTAATATAGTCCATTTTTCAATTTATTGTCGTATTGACGGCACCACCGTGTATGATAGTTATTTGGGTCTTTGGGAGAATCACTGGATTTCGCTCCAAACACATCCGATGATAAACACGTTAATATCCAGCTGAATGTAATACATTACAGATTGCAGGAATAACGTTTGCCGACCTCCCGTAGTATCGTTAGTAACGCCACGTTTGTCGACCGTAGTAAAGTCGATACTACAGTACTTTGGACACGTCTCTAGGCGGGATAACGACTCCATAGAGCGGCTGGTAGTACAAGGAAAGGTGGAGGGATCCAGATCTCGCAGGACTTGCTAAGTGAAATCCGCAGTGGGTAGCCGCGTTTCTGACTGCGCCAGACAGTCTGTCAACAGAAGGAGATGGCGGGAGATCGTGCGAGGAGCTGTGTCTGCCTCTAGCATCGACGTGAACGCCTCAACGTGACCGCGACCGCTCTGCCAAGAGCGAAACTAAGATATGGTGTATTATTTTGGGGTAACACTACTGACAAAGAGAATGTCTTTAAAGCCCAAAAGAGGTGTTTGAGATCAATGTTCGGTTTAAAACAAGACGTCTCATGTAAACCATATTTTCTGAAGCATAAAATTTTAACACTGCCATCAATATATATAAGTGAAATTGCAAATTTCGTTAAAAACTATCCGCATTACTTTGAGTCATATCCTATTGGAAGCCGTCGTGAGGGTAATTTGAAAGTAACTCAGGGATGTAAGGCTCTTCTGCGTAAAATTAGTGTAAATTGCATGGCGCCTACCATTTACAATAAAATTCCACTAGATATTAGAAGAATTAATGACAACAAAAGATTTAAAACTGCTCTCAATGGCTTCCTTGCTGAAAAAGTATATTATGACATAAAAATATTTTTAGATGATAAGACAATAATAACTAATGATCAATAATTATTTGTATATAATAAATAACAATTAATATATTATTAATAATTTTATTTGACGTTGACTTGATTATGACATAATTCTAATTTTATTACATTTCAATTTATTACATTTCAATATGTTCATATGCCTATATGGCGAATCATGGCTGTACTTATATTTTCTTGTATTTAAAATCAATGTAATACCCATGCTTGTGAATAAATAAATGAATTACGAATTATGAAAAAAAAAAAAAACGACGGAAGAATGTCAAAATATTGAAGATCCCCACGCGGTATTCTGTCTCACTCACGTCGCGGGCATAGGCTGAAGGCTGAACTGTCTTAAAATAAAGTCGCTGGCAAAATATGCGTAGTTTTGGACCAAAAACTGCTGTCACTCACCATTTCCTGTACGAGAGACCTCATCGGCGCCACGTAGATCATCTTGAAGTCGTGAACGTTCACGGTGCCGTCGTCGTTCACGTGTTTGCCGACCTCCCGTAGTATCGTTAGTAACGCTACGTTTGTCGACCGTAGTAAAGTCGATACTACAGTTCTTTGGACACGCCTCTAGGCGGGATAACGACTCCATAGAGCGGCTGGTAGTACAAGGAAAGGTGGAGGGATCCAGATCTCGCAGGACTTGCTAAGTGAAATCCGCAGTGGGTAGCCGCGTTTCTGACTGCGCCAGACAGTCTGTCAACAGAAGCAGATGGCGGGAGATCGTGCGAGGAGCTGTGTCTGCCTCTAGCATCGACATGAACGCCTCGACCGCTCTGCCAAGAGCGAAACGACAGAGAAGAATGTCAAAATATTGAAGATCCCCACGCGGCATTCTGTCTCACTCACGTCGCGGGCATAGGCTGAAGGCTGAACTGTCTTAAAAACATAGTTTTGGACCAAAAACTGCTGTCACTCACCATTTCCTGTACGAGAGACCTCATCGGCGCCACGTAGATCATCTTGAAGTCTTGAACGTTCACGGTGCCGTCGTCGTTCACGTGTTTGCCGACCTCCCGTAGTATCGTTAGTAACGCTACGTTAGTCTTACCGGCGCCGGTTGGCGCGCAAACTAGGAGATTCTCGTCCGATTCTAGAGCCGCTTTCGAGATTCGACTCTGTGGACGAGGTAAAAGAGTTCAATTTAGACATGCGAGTTGCTAAAATTGCTAGTGTGTGTTCTGGTATTTCAATCTATCAATCAAATACTCTTTATTGCACAATAGGGCACATACATAATCAACGGCAATAAAAATAAACAATATAATTGGCGGCCTTATTGCAAAGCAGCAATCTTTTCTAGGCGACGTGGAGTGACAGGATATAATACAGTAGGAAATAAAAAGAGTGGATTATCTGGAAAAATGTTTCGACTAGAGTCCGCGCCACAAAAGAAGTCCCGTAGACGCGGCGCTGTTAGCCGACGGACAAATGTTGCCATAGTGTCATTAATTTACCCATTCGTAACTGGTTTGCGATTTTAAATGTAAGAAAAATATCCATAATTGATCCAGAATCACAAAATCCACTAAGCCGATCTAGCGGCGTTTGGCGGATGTAGAAGTTAGGTCTTTTGTTCCCTAGTACCCCCTAATTACTATTACTACACTCAAGGAAAGAAAAGAGGGGGCTAATTTCTAAGTACGAAGCCACACACTACTATAATGTATGCGACATGTAATGTTTATTTACAAGAATTAATAATCACATAGCGTTTGAATAAATGAAAACGAAATTAATACCAATATTCTTAAAATGCGGGTAATTATCAATACAGTGGCAACTTTAACTCTAATCTATCTGTCAAACAGCTGTAGTTCGTCTTTTCGACGCGGGACTTCTTTGGTGGCGCGGACTTTAGTAAAAATGTGGGTATTCACTATTTAAAAAAAATATGATTTATTATATAATTTGTGAAGTGGTTTAATTATGCGATAATGTACAAATTTCTATTAACATCATTAGCATGTTAAATAAATAAATATTAAAAAAAACGTAACATATGAATTTTTGAAAATTGGTAACATAAATATTTCCAAATTCATTAATACCATTTAATACTATTCGCTTACTGACTTTAATTGTAATATAACAACCATACATGTGAACGCATATATTACAAATATATCAATAATTTACTCCATGCGTCTATACATATCATTGCTGCCATATGACGTCAGTAGTTACTAACATTTTATATGAAGTGTTACTCCTCAGAACTGACAAATAATAATAATAATAATAATATAATATTTATACACTCACACCTATTATCTAGCCCAAAGTAAGCATCATTAAGAGCTTGTGTTATGGATACTAGATAACGGAGAAATAATGATAATAATATGTATATAAATATTAGAAATATACTAAATAAACATATAAACATCCATGACTCGTAAACAAATGTTCGTACTCATCATACAAACATTCGTTCCTACCGGGATTCGAACCCGGGACCTCTTGACCGAGTAGCCTGGGGTACAGACCACTCGGCCAGGCGGTCGTCGTCATTCAGTCGTCGTTCACAAATCATTTTGAACTTTGAACAAGTAAACTATACATGATAACGAATCATTAGTATATTTGACTGTTTCAGTAGATATTTCCTATTTTTTAGTCATACTAACACACACACCCATACACACACAAGCATACACACACACACACACACACACACACACACACACACACACACACACACACACACACACAAGCACACACATATATTCACGAACGCTTCAGCGCTTTAAATTTAACACTAAGATGTTTAGTTTTATGTAGGTAGATACTATATATAGATATACTAATACAATTGTTAACCTTTTATTTAGTTACTTAAGATACCGTTCTTAGAGGTAGAGGGTTGATAACCGAATGTTACAGGATATATCCTAGTATAGGTATCAACCTGCCATAATCAAGTTTGTTATTCAACCCATATAACTTATGTTTCTTGTCAGATTATGGTGAGGATTAAATGATTTATTATCATTATTTATTATACCTGAATCCTGTTCAAGGTCTTGAAACCCTCAAACGCCGGCTGAACGTACTTCGGCAACTTCTCTATGGGCACCAGGGTCTCGTCTTCCTCGAAGGGTTTGGGCTTCAGCGCTGGTACGTGGACCTCTTCATAGCCTAAGGGAATGAAACATTATTTAGACGGCTAAAACATTTTATACATACTTAACGGGTAGCTCTTGGCCCTTATCTCAACTGATGGTAAGTGAAGACAAGGCCGACGATGGAAGCGAGCTACACCCGGATTCCTCGACCACAGAGGAACTGGCTATCTTACTTCCAACTGCCGGAACACAACAATGCTGTTAACATTATTGTTATGGCGGCAGACTTAGGTAGGATGGTGGTAGCTCCTTAGAAAAGCCCTATCAGCAACCAAACCAGATATAGAACCACATATCTGGTACGGTTGGTATTTTTCCCAGCTTCCCCCTTTCTACTGCCCTTTCTAGTGCTCCTGGCACTAGGTGGTAGGCCTATATGTAGGGTCGCCTGGGTAGGTATGTAGTAACCGGCCTCCTTGATAAGTATTGGCACATTCTGTGCTAATGTCAAAAAGAAATTCTTATTTAAAATATTCGATTGTCAGACTTATTCTAGACTTTGAGAGAGAGACTCGGGCCGAGGGGCCACGAGCGACGGCCGGTTTGTAGATGGTTATAAAATACAATTTTCGTACCACTTGCTCAAAAAAGTGACATTCTATGCCACAAAAAACGAACATAACAATAGTCATTTTTAATCCGTTAAAATCAGGGAAAGAAAATTGTACTGAATTTCATTCATCCTCTAGGGGGAGAATGTGATTTAAATTTGGAATACTTACCGAAATTTATACTGAACTACATCTGTGTTTACACCATTGAGTTTGTATATAAAGCAGTATACATCTTTTTGAAAAAGGAATACGCACAAAAATGTAACTCTCTCTATCAATAATTGGACCAATGTTTCGAATGTTAACTTTTACTTTTAATTGTCATTATTTTTAATAAATGCTTATCTCATATTATTATTGTGTTATTTTTTTCGCAAATGGTACGAAAAGTAGAGTATTTTCCTCGGTGATAAAGCTGTCTTAGTCTTGGGTGAACTTAAATCCCTCGCTACACTCAGGACTCGTCTTAAATCCCTCGCTACGTTCGTGATTTAGGTTTTTAACACCCTCGCTACGCTCGGGAGTAAACCTCGAGTCCTTCGTTACGCTCGCGATTTAAATCGTCACCCGCGACAGAGACACTGCTTTATCCCCTTGGTTAATAATCTATTATTTAGACAACATTGTTTCGTAGCTTCAAAAGTGACGAAATATAAGCGAATACAAGATCCCCCGGTGTTTGATTGCGGCGCAAGCCGGTTCGCGACAGTACCATCAAAGAATAAGGCACCCTACCATACTAAAGATCATTTTTGTACACGGAAGTCGGCAACTACCTGCCGCTTACTTGGGGTATCAATGTACGTACCACCGTTAAAAAAAGTTAAACCACCGCTAAACTAGACGACAAGCTGACGTCCCACGTGATGGTAAGCGGTTACCGCCGCCTATAGACACCTGCAATAACAAGGGGCAAATCACTTGATATTGCAGGTGCGTTGTCATCCTGGGGCTTAAGATGATATGCCGTCCATGCCTAGTAATTACACTGGCTACCTTTCCCTTCAATCCGAAACACAGCGAACTGTTTCACGGCTGAAATAAGGCGGTGGTACCTACCCAGACGACCCTACATACGGGCCTACCACCTAGTAACGCCACGATTTTCGTGGGTGACACTGATTTGTGCATGCAATTATAAAGCTTAAGGCGATACCTCGTCGGAACTAGCGACACCACTTGATTTATATTAATTGTGGCGAATTTAGAACATAATAAACAAAAACGCTTTAGTGAATGACTAAAGAATGGTATTTGTAATTTTTTGAGATGTGCTCGGTATAAGATATTCCTCTACATGTAACCTAAAGTGGCCACTTTCAACAATAATAAAAAATTTGGTTACTTAACGGTAGACACTTTATACAAGATACATCTTTAAAAATTACAAATACCGTTCTTCGGCAATTCTCTAAAGCGTTTTTGTTTATTATGTTCTAAATTCACCATAATTAATAACAATCAATTGGTGTCGCTAGTGTGCACGAGGTAGCCCCTTAAGGTGGTAAACATTTTTGGACCGCGATTGTACGCGGCAGATCCTTAATTACGGAGACTCGTCCTTTAAGTCGGATATTGGTCCTTCGAGCCGGATACTGGTCCTTCGAGCCGGGCAGTAGTACATAGCGCTATATTTTGTTGATTGAACCCCCAAAGCCTACCTTTCCTCTGCTTCCTGAAGGAGCCGGGCGGCAGTTGGCAGCGCTTGTTGGCCATGAAGTGGGCGCCGGCCGCAAACACCAAGTCTTCCAATTGCAAGACCTTTCTAGAGCCTGAAACTTGACCGGTGCTGTCTGTTTCCATCTCCACGTCCGATTTGTGACGTTTGCGAGGCGCTTCCGACTGTTGAGTCGTCTGCGGAAGACATTTAAACTTCAGTGAATGAAAGTAAGAATGTCATCAAACCTATTAAAAACTAGTTAGTATGAAATTGTATTCAGAGATGGCGCTAAGTGTTTTTGCATCGCGCTATTAAGTTTTACCACTTATTTATATGAGTACATAAGAATGTTTCCAATAATAAAACCCTAATAATACATTTCTTTTATTCTAAAAAAAACATTTGGTGTGTGGCCGTTGTACAGTGAACTTAGATATAAAGAAAACAAACCACTGTCATTCTTGTATGAGTGATGGATGAGCAGAGGTCGGAATTAGGTAGAGTTATTTGTGTACTTGGATCGAAATGTTGATATTAATATGGATCTTCCTAGGATTTCAAATTTTGCAACTTCGGACTAGGGATGATCGATATTAGAAAAACATCGATGTTGACATCGAATCAAAAGTATCGATGTACGATATATATCAATTGAAATACATCGATACTTCTAAAACATCGATGTTTTTCGGTAACAAATCAAACTGTCTATTATATTTATGAAATGTGTTTATTATTATTATTGCAATCACAAAAGTTAACGAAAAAATTAAGTAAATTATATTTAGTATATTAATTACAGTTTTTTTAGGCACAGTTTGTAAAAAAAAATACTTTGATAGGTTTTTTCAGTGTCATCTAGTGGAAAATAGTTGAACTTGATAGTCATCTGATAATGACTATCCAACATTTAGTTGAATCTAGTACCTAGTTGACGTTTTCATATTTTATTCTTAAAACATCGATGTGTCGATAATATCGAAGTCAACCCATCGATGTAAAAACATCGATGTTTGCCAGTTAAACATCGATGTTTGTTCAACATCGATGAATATCGATCATCCCTACTTCGGACATCCGATGTCATTGATATAAATTTGGCAACGTCGCGCGTGCAGTAGTTTAAATTGTATAAAAATTGTGTAAAAGTAAATAACTTTTTTATTTGATAAATCACGGGATTTTTCTGCTCTTTAATTAATCTGGGGATTTGAGGCATATCCACTTTCATCTTTCGCTGTATGAAATCAGTGTAAGTACATAAATAACTCTACCTAATTCCGACCTCTGGTGATGAGCAAGACAGATAGCGAGTAAAAGAGACAAATCTATACAATATAAGATGAGGATAGTTCGAAGTCCTATCACCTAGTAACTGTTGATGAAGTGAACAACTCACCTCATCATCACCTTTCCCGGTTTCGATTAGAGCCAGAATCTTCAGCAGATGTGGTTGCTTCGACATTTCCTCTCTTATTGATGCCCTCTCGCTCTCAGACTGAGACGACGCTAGCTTCGTACAGTATAGGACTGGGGGAAGGAAGATAATATACTATGTTACTGTACTATTATACAGGGTGTTGGGATGCTCTCGATAACGAAGGCAGATAGCAGTGCTGGTAGAAAAAAAAAAATTGGTTATCGCGGAAAAAAAATCAGCTGTTTCATACAAATTGTAATATCTACACGGCCTGCTTGTATGGAACAGCTGTTTTTTTTCTGCAATTTTAAATTAATTTTTAGCAAGTTTAGGGTGACCAGCACTGCCACCTGCCTACGTTTTGGAGAGAGTCCCCCTAACACCCTGTATGTTAACCTAAATAAATACATAAATGTCTCAATATTTATATCATGATTTAATTTAGTACAATTCTATTTTATTTTTAATGTAAATATATTGCTAATAATTCTTTTTAGATAGAATTATTAGCACTATACTTAAATTAAAAATTTGTTTTCCACAATAATAATAATGTAAAAAACCTAAAAAAATCATTAAAATACCATTTATGGTTTTCAAAACATAAAAAAGTATTTGTTTTCTATGAAACAAAACGCATTGGTCAATGGTCATCATTTACAAATCCGGAAGGAAAGATTATTGAAGTTTTTTTTAAAGTTATCGACGAAACCTTCCCTTTAAATTAACTCAAACTATTTCCAAAAATAATCTTTCTATTTATGAGGTATTATTGGAAATATTGTTTTGTTGGACATTAAACTTTTACAAAAGTAAACCTATTAAAATGGCCCAAATATTGCTATCTCATGCGTTCAACAAAAGATTATTACAGTAATAACAAACTCACTCATGTATCTGTATTTGTTGAGCAGCTTCACGAAACTGAAGCAGTCGTAGCCCAGCAACAGAACAAGCCTGTTCTCCAGGTCTCTCTCATCGGCCGCCTCTGCTAGCGCCTTTAGCACTTCGCTCGATTTGCCCTGAAACCATTATTCATTTTCCAGCTTTCGCCTGCATAGGAATATTTTCCCAGGACGGAAAGTACATTGGGCCTAATTCTGGGTACACACTTTAATTCTAAATTTAAGTACAGTATATCTCTTTCTCGCAATAAGTAATAGGAAAAAGATAGCAAGAATCTTTTTAGTGCTGTCACTTAAATTTAGATAGATTTCAAAGAAACCATAGACAATTTTAGACGGCATGTACGGAGGTGCCTCCTAAACACTGCATTTTAGCACGTTCAATAAGGTCGAAAATTGAACGCACCTTTCTAAATGTCAATTTATATGACAGCCATCCTTTTCTTTTTCATTTCGAGAGAAAGAAATAGACTGAACTTAAATTTAAACTAAGCATGTGTTCGCCAGAATTAGGGCCATTATGCTATTCCAGGCTATATTGTATGTCTGTGTCAAATGTCAATCCGATCCGGACAGCCGTTCTAAAGTGATTGAGTGACTAACTCTATTGAAATTGTCACATATTAGAATAGAATAGAATTTTTATTATGCTAGAATACGGTTCACATAAAAGTTGTTAATCTTAATATTAAATTGTACAAGACACATTCACCCAATTAGGGCATGCAAATGTATAATAGTAATAAATCAATAATTAAATCAAATACAATTAATATCATTAAAGTCAAATTCAATAGCAGGTCAAGTTTTATGGTTAAAATATTCGTTTAAACTATAAAAACAATTTTGAATTAGCCATGTCTTGAGCTTTTTCCGCAATTTACTTAATGTTAGATTTTTCATGTCACTTGGTAATTTATTATAAATTCTTACAGCCATTGGGTAAGAATTTCTAGAACGCATGGCAGTTCTCATTATTGGCAATATTAATTTATTATCGCAAACGAACGCTCTGTGCTGCTCACACTAAACATGACTTGCTTAAAAATAAATTAGAAATCACGTAAAAAAATCAGCTGTTTCATACAAACAGGTTGTGCAGATATTACTATTTGAGCGTCCCCCTAACACCCTGTATATAGCAAGATCTATAAAGCTGTATTTTAAATTGTGTTCTGTAGCAATACCATTTAAATTCTACTAATATGTGACAGATTCAATGGATGTTAATCACTCCAGAGGGCCTAGACAAGATGTCATTTGACAATTGCTATCGCTATCACTGAATGTATTTAACATTTACAATCGAAGTCAATCGAGGACTTTTGTCATATGTTATCAAGATTATCGAAAGGCATCTTGTCTCGGCCCTCAGAACGGCTGTACGGATCGGTATGACATTTGACATACAATACAGCCTGGAATAGCGTCCCCCTAACACCCTGTTTATTATTTTATTTATCAAAAAATTAGGATTGCCTGGCTTGTAGTCTAAGATTATTAATGTTTAAATTACCTGGGAGACCATAGCGTCCGGGAAATGCCTAGACAGCCTCCGCTGGAGCCAGTAAGCGTCTATATCCATGGGGTGCAACGTTGCATCTCTTCGTTTCTGGGATTGCTCCTCGGTCAGCTGTAAAGATAAATTGAAATAAGTCAAAGCTCACATATATGAAAATTCAAAATTGGCTTATTGATGCCACCTATAGACACCTGCAATAACAAGGAGAAATCACATGATATTGCAGGTGCGTTGTCATCCTGAGGCCTAAGATGAAATGCCGTCCATGCCCAGTAATCACACTGGCTACCTTTCCCTTCAATCCGAAACACAGCGAACTGTTTCACGGCTGAAATAAGAAAGGCGATGGTACCTACCCAGACGACCCTTAAGGGCCTACCACCTATACAAGCTGGAGATAATAAATTCCAAAAAAAAGTTTTTTTTTTCGTGTATCGTGTTTCTGGCTATTGTCGTGTCTAGATAAAGATATGAAGAAATGCATATCTGATTTCGGATCTGCCGTTAGATATTTCATTGACCTGTGTCTTACTAGGTGGTATGTAGGGTCGTCTGGGTAGGTACCACCGCCTTTCTTATTTCAGCCGTGAAACAGTCCGCTGTGTTTCGGATTGAAGGGAAAGGTAGCCAGTGTAATTACTGGGCATGGACGGCGTTTTATCTTTGGCCTCAGGATGACAACGCACCGGCAATATCAAGTCATTTTCCTTGTTATTGCAGGTGTGTATAGGCGGCGGTAACCGCTTACCATCAGGTGGGCCGTCAGCTTGTTTGTCATCTAGTCGTATAAAAAAAACCTGCATATAAAAGTGCGATATTTTAAATGTATTGCTTTAACACTCACATTGGCATGTATAGCGTTCCTGCGCGTCTCCGTATCGCTTCCATCTTCTCCGCTGCTCTCTTTGTCCTTCTCGTTGTCTGTGCCTTCCCCATCTTCCTTATCTTCTTCACGGACCTGGATAATATAATTTAAAGTTTGTGAAACTTATCAAAAACAACTGACATCTTCAGCCTTCCCGTGACCACGATCGCTGTAAAGTGATCGAAACGTCGAGTATAATGATAATGTAACATCAAATTAAACGCGAGTTAAATCCGGTATAGTGGCTTTAAATATAAATTTATGTGGATGATATTATTTATTAATGACTTACACCCATATGCACAGTCGGCTCCTCGAGATTTCCTCCACTCGACTGTGACTCGACTCAGCCTCAAGGATAAAATCGGTATGCAGAATTCAAAACACTATCCTCGACTTGAGCAAATTACTCAGTTGAGTCGAGTAATGAACTGTCAAACTCAAGGTACGTCGCGATCTACCTTGAGGTCTCCTCAAAGGTTGTTATAACAGTGCTTTTCACTTAGTAATTAAAATAGAATAAAACTAGAAAAATTTCACGTCCTGAGGCAGGAATCGAACCCGCGACCTTACGCAATCTGGGCGACTGCTCTGACCACTGAGCCACCCAGGACTTGGGATATCTCTGTGAAATTCTTCTAGTCTATCTTGTATTTGCGTTTATGACAAAAAAATTTTACAAATACCGACGATTCGGTTAAGTTGGGGCAGTTGGGGTTGGTTTCGGTTAAGTAATTTTTCAAACATTTATAATAATGTTAAAATCAAAAATTAAGAATAGTGTTTTTCACGTTATTTCTAAGGTTATTTAAAGTTTTATTAGCATAATGACTGATTTATATGATTTTATTGACTAACTTTCAAGTGAGTATATGTGCTAGATACAACTTTATTAATTTACCTAGATATTTTGATGCAAATATAATTATGTCAACCGACAGTGGTGTTTAATTTATACTTTGTGATAAATTCCCTCAAGCACGCCTTTACCATTTCAGTAAAAACTTGCCTCCCGGCCATAATAATTTTCATACTGAACGCGAAAAACGAATAAAATCAAATAAATTAAAATAAATCATTGCAGTCAACAGTTTAGTTGAATGACAAATAATGACAGAACTGAAAGATACCTCACAAAAGCAGAACACAATCTCAGAGGAAGACGACATCCCACAGATGAAAAAAGTAAACCATAAACATATTCTCTACACTTTGCCAATATAATAATAAGAAATTTCATGACGTCATTCCTTCACTCAACCACAACTCGACTTTACTGGAGTTTCCTCACTGGAGGATGAAGCCGTAACTGATCATACCGATTTCAAGGATGTTTTTAAGATTTCCTTGAGGTGACTTCGACTAAGGTCGAGTGGAGGCGGTTTCGAGGAAACGTCTCTGCATATCGGTGTTAGTGTCTGTAACTATCTCCATACCAAATTCCATCTAAATCGTTTCAGCGCGCAAAACAAAAAATGAGAGAAATCTAATAAATTGACAGAAATCTAATAATTGCAGTGTTTTTTGTGTCAATAGACATATAAAAAACTTGCCAGTGTCATTATTAAAAAAAAAACTAAAAAGATTTAGCTACTGTTATTATTCATCATCAGCCTATATACGTCCCACTGTTGGGTACAGGGTGTCCTAGAGAAACACGTGAGGAGCTTGTGCCATAATACCACCACGCTGGCCCAATGCGGGTTGGTGGGTTAAAACGGTTGCAGGAACATCCGGGACCAACGGCTTAACGTGCGCGACGAAGCACGGAGGAGCGAGAGATTATAAAGATTGATCCCGTGATCGACCATGGCGAAAGTTGCTTTGTTTTCGTAATCTAAACCAGCGCGCTCAAACCACTAGGCCACCGAGCTCCTCCTGTTATTATTACAGTATTATATTGTTAACTAAATGTTGCCAGCTGATTTGTCCGCGTGAAATTATGACCCAAACCAAGGTCCTCATGTGTTTCTCCCATATAGGAAGGCCTGTAAAACAGTGGGTCGCATATAGGCTGATGATGATGTCATAGCTGCAAACCAGTCAATAACCAAAGCAAGCTACTCACCTCTCCATAGGCGTCCTCATCATCTTCTTCAGATGACTCCTCAAACTGCACGTTGATGCCATACGTCTCATCTATCTCCGTGTTATCATCGTTGGATGTGCTTATGTTGAAGTCTGTTATCTTCTTGCCTGGAAATATTTCATAAATAAATTAAATAAAGAAACAAAATATAGAGTTTCAAATTTTAAGTAACCCCCGGCCTAACAATGACGCATCTTTTGTGTCATTATGATGCCCCGGCTAGAACCAGAATGAGCTTTCTGGAAGTGTCATATCCAAAGTTAGAAGACTAATGGCATCAATATTCTGGACACAGAGTCGAAGTGCACTGTGACTTAGTCACGGCCCCACAGTTAGATAAGAACCCCCGGCCTCATTAATCATCAATCTAACACCATCTTATTGAGACTATTCTTATGAGCCCAAATACGATATATCTGTTGTAAGTTTTTGAACAATTAAGCATCTCAGACTTTTTGAGGGTATACAATCTGCTTAAGGTTAGTTATGTCATGGGAATGTCACTGAAGTGACAGTATATATAATAATAATAAAATAATAATAAAGCCTTTTATTTACTGTTAGCATTACAATTTCTTAAATATAGTACTTTAAATTCAACAGCAACCTTAGCCAACAGTTTGTCTTTCGACAAAGGCCTCCTCCAGGGCTTTCCACGTCTTCCTGTCTCTAGCAGTCCTGTCCCACAGCAATCCTGCGGTCTGTTTTAAATCATCCTCCCACCTAACATTTTTTCGGCCTCTGCTTCTCCTTTGGTCTCTTGGCCACCATTCAGTAATAGTCTTTGTCCATTTTGGTTGTTTCTCTCGTATAATATGTCCCGCCCATCTCCATTTAAGGGTTCTTATTGTTTTGGTAATAGCCTTGAATTTTGTTTTCTCTTTGATCGTTTTTAGTTTGACCTTGTCTATCAGCCTCACACCCAGCACACTTCTCTCCATTGAGTTTTGACAAATATTTAATTTGTTACTCATTTTTTCAGTGAGAGACCAGGTCTGGCATCCATATGATAGGCAAGGCAAAATACAAGAGTTGTAAACTTTCCTTTTATCTTTAAGTGCTATATCCTTGTTTTTCATTATTTCTTTCAGAGACCAGAATCTTTTCCATGAGTTATTGACTCTTCTATCTATTTCTTTTTGCATTGTGTCTTTTGTGGCTATAGTTTGACCCAAGTATAGGTATTCCTCTACATACTCTATTTCTTCTTGTTTCACGTATATTTTAGATTTTTCATGATTGGTCATTACTTTTGTTTTTTGTGAATTTATGGACAGTCCAATTTTATTGCTTTCTTCTGCAAGTTGCTGGAGCATTGTTTCCAAACCATTCTTGCTTTCAGAAAATAGCACTATGTCGTCAGCAAAACGGAGATGGTGTAGGATTTCTCCATTTATTCTCAGGCCATATTCGTTCCAGTCCATTTTTCGGAAAACCATTTCCAACACGGCAGAGAACAACTTTGGTGAGATTGGGTCTCCTTGTCGTACCCCCCGTTGTATTGGGAATTCTTTACTTGTTTTATCTAGCTTTATAACTGCAGTACTATTTGAATATATTTTCTTTAGGATGCGGATGTATTTGTTGTGTATTCCTTGCTGCTGCAGTGCTTTCCATATAGCAGTATGAGCCAATGAGTCAAATGCCTTGGTGTAGTCAACAAAACCTATGTAGTAGTATTTTTGATACTCTTTGTATTTTTGGAGTACTTGTTTCACGACATGGATATGATCTAAGGTGGAAAAATTCGTTCTAAATCCTGCTTGCTCTCTAGGTTGATTTTCTTCTAGAGTGTTGTTGATTCGTGACAGTAGTATTTTAGAGAAAATTTTATACAGATTGGACATGAGGCTGATTGGTCTATAGTTTCCTATTTCTTTCTTATCACCTTTTTTGTGTAGTAATATTATTTTTGATTTAGACCATTCTAATGGTATGTCTTCTGAATGTAAAATATTATTAAAAATGTTTGTTAGTCTGGGTGCAGTTTCATCAATTGTAGCCTTTAGCAATTCATTTGTGATAAGATCTTCACCAGGTGCTTTATCGTCTTTTTGAGTTTGGATAGCTTTACGAGTTTCCGATAGTAATATTGTTGATATGGGCTCTTCTACATCTCCTGAATAGTCATTATTAAAATTCCTTGTGTCCATTCCATCTCTACCTCTATATAATTCTTTGTAGTATGCTGCTGCGATGTTGGCTATCTCATCTCTATTCCTTACTTCCTTATTTGTTTTATCGTTAATACTTGGCATCCACTCTTTTGTATCAGATAATTCTTTGAAAGCTTTCCTGACACCTCCTGTTTTCTCTATGTGTCTCTGTATTGTTTTTGCCCTTTTTTTCGAAGTGACAGTATACCAAATTTCAAATCAATTGGATCTGTGAAAATTAGTAAAACTCGGTAGTAGGTTGTTGTAGGCTGACTGTGAAATCGACGGGTTGTGCGCTTCTACAGCCATCTGACAGCATCCATTTTGTTTTATCGGACGCGACCACGTTGTCTTCGGAATACCAATTCGTCCTACCCAATCACCGTACAACGTTGCCGCAAGTTATTTGCAGATTCATAGGCTACGGTAACCGCTTAGCATCAGGTGGGCCGTATGCTTGATTGCCACCTTAGTGGTATAAGAAAAACTGATGTTAGAATTATTGATTACATAAAGATCGGTCTTGGTGCAGTGCGACCTGTGTAACAGGGTACATAAGAACTTTAATATTACAAATCATCCTGCACCCGCACCTCACTCTGTGGGTTCTAACCATTGAATAATAGAAGACCTTACCTAAATTTACTAAAACAGCAAATCTCTCATCCGGAAGTGGACCCAGAAGCAGTTCAACTTCTCTCTTCTTCTCTGGATCTTTTAACTTGTCGCTCTTCAGTACTACTAGAACCTAGAAGAGAAAGCATGTATGACGTATGATGACCCTGTCCTTGTTATTTAGTGTAAAAGATAATAATAATTTTTCCATGGTAAAAAATTAATCAGACATTTCGATTATGGCTCCAAAAGTATTCTACTTCAGAATCATATTTAAATGTGAATGTTAACTGCCAAATACCGACTTGCCACTTCGGATTCGGTGGAACGCAGAGCCAAGAGACTAACTGGTTCCAATAGTTGAACTACCGAGAATACTCCAGCAACAAACTAGTATAGTCACTCTTTCAAATATTAAAATAAGCTCTAGGAATATGTTTTTATTGAGACTAAATAAGACAACTTACCTCATCACAAGCACCGCACAATATATCCCTTGGTTGATCGCCAAGAGACCCCTGCATGAATGACAGCAACAGTTCATATGCATGCCTAGTGTGCTGGGCTCTAGGTCTATACAGTACTCCAGGAGTGTCATCAGCCCAGGCTACTCTAGCCGTTTTTGACTTGGACAGCTCGTATGAAGCTTCATCTCGTTTCTGTCGTCTAAAAGCAAGAGTAAATATTTAAATTATTCATTCTAGGCAATTATTTTGCCATTTAGGTTAGTTAACCTAAATGATGTAGTCTATTATAGATGTTCCTAGTGTTAGCCGTATCTATAAAAATGGTCCCTAATTGGGCATAGGTATAAAAACTATGATTTCAATAAAGATAAAATTTACTTACTGGCGCTAAACTAGGCATAATGATGTTCATAAACTATCTTTCTTCCAGTTCAGCAAAGAATTCTGTTGCCCATTAAAAAATAATACCATTACTCTCAGCTAGTGATACTCCTGGTGTTGCAAGCGTCCATAGGCTATGGTAACTGCTTACCATCAGGTGGACCATATGCTTGATTGACAACTTAGTGGTAAAAAAATCCTATCACACAACCTAAAGGAGTGAGTTTTGATAGTTTTCAATTATTTATTACAAAAAATAATACAAGTTTTCGAGATCTAATAATATTCAGTGAATATGTATAATAATAGCAAAATTAAAAATTTTAAGTAACCCCCGGCATCATTAATCATATATCTAACACCATCTCATTAAGACTATTCATAAGAGCCCAAACACACTATATCTGCTGTAAGTTTCTGAAGAATTGAGCATTTGCAGACATTTTGATGGTATAGGATCAGGTCAGGGTTAGTATGTCATGGAAATGTCACCGAAGTGACACCAAATTTGAAAACAATCGGATCTGTAAAAGTTAGTAAAATCCTATTATCATGTAGAAAATGAGCTGATAGTCATCAAACGCCTGAACTGATCTTCATAAATTATAGCTAAGAACCATCGTAGTCACATCAGCTTTCAAACAAAAAAAACTAAATCAAAATCGGTCCATTCATTTAGGCGCTACGATGCCACAGACAGACACGTCAAACTTATAACACCCCTCTTTTTTCGTCGGGGGTTAAAAAACTATACTCTATCAAAATGGTAAACATCTGAAACTGATAATTGTGCGTGACTAATCAATAGCTGAGCCAAGGAGACACCATCTATCAGCACTATATTCTCTTCAAGTATGGCTATCATACTAAACTTTAGTCAGCCACTGTTGCTAGAAAGAAATGTGTTAATATACACTGAGCAGCACGGAATCTTGGCCAAGCACTTTTAAAGCGATAGCAAAAGTTTCAAGTGTTTAAAACAAATGTTGGTTATGAGGGTGGGTCATAAAAGTACTAACATTTATTCTAAGAGGATAATTCATTATGTTTGAGTGTTCTTTGGTGTGACCTAGTGAGATTTAGTCGTATCGCGTATTTTGACCAATTAAGTTGATGTGTGAATTTTGGTTTTGTGAGATTTTCTTGCCCCTTTTTGAAATTCTTTGATTTTGTAGTGTTTACTATAGTCTTACCCTACTTAAAAAGCAAAAAAAAATGCCACCAACACCTGCACAAGTTGCACAAGTGGTAGCTCTAATTGACCAAGGGTTAACCCTACTACCCGGTGGCGGCTCGGTGAAATGCTTCAGCAAACCCCAGGCATGGGGAAACTGGAGTGGTTCAGCAGGTATTCCCAGTGCCGCTATGATCAGGCGCTGGGCGACCCCTGCACAGGCCCACGTCTAGCCGACGGTCCGCTGGTCCACCTAACCAGCAGTTAAGGGTATCGTCTGTAAGCGGAATCCACTCCGAAAAAAAAGAAAAAAGGGCTAACCCTACTTGAGGTGACTATTGTACTTAATGTGCCGCGTTCATCAATGCAGTACGCCTTAAAACGTTATTGCGATACTGGTAGCTGTCGCCGTAGACCAGGCAGTGGAGGTGTGAGATGCACATCAGCTCGAGACGACTGTTTTTTCGTTCTAGAAATTTTGAGAAATCCCTACCTCACTGTGATTGAAATCCGCCAGCGACTCAAAAATGCGAGAGGGTAGAATGTAAGTGGGCGTACAATAAGAAGACGAACGGAGGAGGTAAATCTAATAGGGCGCAGACCAGCACGCGCTCCAGAACTCCTCAGACAGCATCGAGTAGCTCGGCTTCGGTTCGCCTGAGAACATGCCAATTAGAAACACGAGCAATGGGCTGAAGTTTTGATCACGGATACTCATCCGATTCTACACTCGTAGAATCGCATTACGTGCACCAGACAGTCGAGTTTGAGTGTGGAGAAACTGGAGAAGAAGAGGACAGAGGTTTCTTACAATAACTACCACTGTAACTGTAAGTTTTCACGGAGGCTCCATAATGGTTTGGGGAAGGAATAAGTTCCGATGCTCGTACAGAGTTGGTTATCGTTGACTATGGATTAACTGCAACTCGATACATTGAAGAAATCCTTCAGGATCATGTTGTACCCTATATGGGGTTTATTGGGTACGATCAGTTCCTATTAATGCATGATAATGCACACCCACATGTTGCAAGATGCGTGGAGGCCTACCTGGCCAGGCCACTGTATTTTTTGGATACCAAGGTCTAGTGGTATCCAAAAATTACAGAGGCCTGCGCGTAGTCCGGACTTAAACCCCAAAGAGTACATCTGGGTCATGCTCAAAAAAAAAATTAAATACTCTCCTAACCCCCCGCAACTGATAGGTGAGCTTCGAACTGCAGTTTTGACCTCTTGGGAGAGCTTACCCCAAGTTGATGTTAGAAACATCCTCCAGAGCATGCCAGATCGGATGCAAGCCATCATCAGGGCAAGGGGTGGAAACACCCGATAGTAACGTGTACAAAAATCTAAGAAATTTTGTTGACTTTTCATTGTGTCCTGTTTGAAAATTAAGTACAAGTTTCTGTGAAAGTGACACTTTTTATATAACTTTTTTTTTGATGCAATAATTTCTTAAACAGCAAAAAAATTGTTAAAAACAATAAAGAAGTGATATGGGTAAGTCAAAAATAAATCAAATGCCAAAAAAATATTTTATTCAAAATATAGCAAAAATATTGGGTGGCCAAGATTCCGTGCCGGTGACTGTAGTTCATAGCTGTTACTATAGTTTCGAAATGGAATACTACTTTTGGTATACAATGTCTTCTATAAACTCTTTATCTGAATGTACGCTCTCATGTTTAACATATTCTAACCAACAAGAAATTAATAACCATGGTGCTCTGCTGTAATTTTCTTTTTTAATGTTTATTCCTATGATTAAATGCTAGAACTAAAAACTAAACAACAGGAAAATCTGTAAAAATAATTGAGGACTTACTTGGCTTTCCTCTCCTCAGCTTTATCTGGCTTTGTACGCTGAGCCCTGTCACCCATACGGGTTCCTCCAAGTTTCCCAGAGAGCGATAGCACCTCTCCGGTTGCTTCATCGCGTCCACGACGTTCTATAAGCCTCACATCAGCTTGAAGTACAAGATTGGAATTCTGTTGAAGGAAAAGGTGGAATGATAACTCTGACCGAAACGTGCAAAAGACATTAGCATTATTGGAATGATAATCCAATTAAAGATGAAAATAATCAAAGAAATAGAGATAAATCAGTGAAATCAACTGAAATCATAACTTACCGCTTTGTACTCGTATTGCAACTGTCTAGCAGCCGCATCCGCCATAATGTAGATGTAAAATTATAATTAACGAAATTTTTTTTGTCTATTTGACCACTAAATATCATAAAATCTCGCAAAAACAAAAATGTTTTATGGGAGGTTATGTTATTGCGCCGCCGCCATTACTGTTTTGTTTTTAAAATATTTTTATTGGCTTTGAATTCAAGTCTTTCACTCACTTTATGGTTGCTGTAATGTTGGTAAGCCTGTCATTTTTATTTGGCAACAAAAAGTTTGACCTGTGTCTGAGCCACAGAGTACTTTGAATACGTCTGAGCAATAGTTGTAGTAGTCTAGTAGGTAATAATAGGTATCTTATCTGTGAACCGATTTCACTGTGATACGGGGATGGAGTGGTTAGGATAGATTCACTATTACATAAATCTATCTAATATTTAATATACTTTATCACTCACTAATATGTGCATTTCACCTTCAGTATGGATAGCATAGCAGTATTCTATTAATTATAAATAAGGTTAAATTGTTTTATGTTTAAACGTTTAAATAACAATTTTATTATTTGTGTGTTTGCCGCCTTTTTAGTATAGACAAATCACAGTTCTCAATATTCTTTAATCTGATGTGTAATTTTAATTACCTACGGATAAAAAATACAATAATTACCCTCTACAACTCGCCCCAGGACATGATTTTTCTTTAGCTTAGATATTTCTCTAAGTAAGTAACTAGGTACCTAGTTTTAGTTTATGTAAAAAATAAAATTACGAGACAATTAGCTTTCAGCATATATAAGTCAATGATTCCAGCTCTTCTTTGTTTACTTTTCATCCCGTTGAGTAAAAATTGAATTTATTCAAATAGGTACAAAACAAAATTTTTAGCCTAAACATATTACACGAAAAGCTGAAGGCATAAATAAATCATTCAGATTGTATTTTCAGTATACCGAAACGGAAAAAGAATACCGACCGAACTTATTCAATTCAATTCAATTCAAATTATTTTATTTCAGAATAATATCATCCATATTTTGTTACACTTAAGGTCACCCGATTGTAATGAATACATAAACGTCATTATTACGTCACCTCTCAGCGTCACAGATTAATGATATATGTTTCAGCGTGGCGTAAAGAATAATCTGGTCAAACTGTTACCCTTGATATGCTGTCGACTGCACCTTTAAATATTATCCAACGTACAATTAATGAAACCCTTACCTTTAGCTGTAGATTAGCCGATAATGTTAATAGTATCCTAGAGAATTTTCCCAGAGAAATTCCTCCGCGCCTCCCAAGCCGGGGTCGCAGCATAGGGGCGAAGAGGGGGCCATCGCCACTAGGGCGAAGATGCCTAAGACCGTAGCCGTGCAAAGGCACGATGAAACCAAGACGACCTAGAGTTTCATTGTATAGTAGTATTTTTTCGAAAAATACATGATATCACGGGCGCACATTCATCTGTACTTACGTGAAGAATGTGCTATGAAAACATAACTAACATAACTTAGACATGAATGAAAATCGTGGACTAAGTCATGCTTGTGTGATGTTGGATAGATTTATTTAGTACTTACTTTCTTGAAGTTGTTTTCAACTACGAACAAGACCTAAACAAAGAACAAGATTGGCGCGATTTTTCGAAAATAGTGTGTTAATAATTTTTCAATTTTCAATAAAGTAATCAAACAAATACTTCGAATAAATATTATATATAGCACTTTATACTTTCATGGTTATTAACATTTGAATTAGAATTATTTACGGGATATTTACTATGTAATCAAAACTATAAAATCACTCAAAACCATAAAATTAAATGGTAAATATCCCGTAAATAATTCTAATTCAAATATTATATAGTATACCGAGAATAACTTAAAAAGTTTTTCGACCAAATAAAATGTCAGAGTAGCGAAAAAACGAATTAATAATAGGTCAACTAATAATAATAATTTCAAAAATCAACTAATCAAAAATCAACTAATAATTTTTTTACTCCGTCGAAATTATTTTGCCACGCAACATAGAAATCCTTGAATATGTTTTCTATCGAGATGCAACTGTTAACACATCTGTACATATTAAAGACGGTGTTAAAGCAAATTGAACTAAAAAGTGAAAAATAAAATATACTTAATTTTTGATTTTAACAGTATTATAAATGTTTGAAAAATTACTTAGTAATTAAAATGATATAAAACTAGAAAAATTTCACGTCCTGAGGCCGGGTTCCTGCCTCAGGACGTGAAATTTTTCTAGTTTTATATCATTTTAATTGCTAAATAAAATATAGTTTAAAAAAACTAAAAAAACCCGCTTTAATAGCAAATCGAACTAAAAATCAGAATGTAAATTTTAATTTATATTTTATTCAACGGGTATAAAACGGTTTCATTGTAAAAAAAGCGTAGGGTGCTCGATATCGATTGTTGTTAATATATAATTAGTAGTTATTTGTAAACATAAAGTTAGTATAGAAATATGATATAAAAAGCACCCCACGCTTTTTTAAAATGAAACCGATTTATACACGTTGAATAAAATATAAATTAAAATTTATTTTCTGATTTTTAGTTCGATTTGCTATTCAAAGCGTGTTTTTTTAGTTTTTTTGAAGTCGGGTAAAAAAGACAGAACCTTATGACAGAACGAAAATAGTCGAAAAGATTTCCGTTACATGAAATTTGGTCTAAAAATCATAAGTAACCAAGAACGAAGCTGTATTTAAAATGTGATTCAAAGTAAGACTTTGACATTAATCTGTGTATTTTTTATTATACACTACACTACACCAGTACAATACACTACACTACGGTGATATATGTAAATTGTGTGTACTATACACGTGCTATGAATAAATGATATAATTATGAATATTTATTACAATAGATATAATTATTAGATAGGTATAGGTAAGTACTTATTTATTATTTATTTATGAGGTATACTTACAGCTAGACATACAAAACATTTTAATTAAATTACACTTATTGCTAAAGGACACATATGTAAGCCTTTACAAGTATACACAGCATTCTGAAACAAAAATGTAGGTACCTATATGAAAACTAAGACATACTATTAACTAAACTATATATATACATATACATATACACATACATACACATACACACACATACATATACACACACACATATATATATATATATACATAAAACTGATATCAATTAAATGATCCAATGATGTAGTTGAGAAAAACTAGATAACTCCTGGATCAAGCAGTACTAAAAATATACTATATACTAAGTTGAATCACAGAAGAAAGACGTATTCTCACGATCAGCTGTTCCTGACAGTTCCGCAGTTCTATCAACTGATAAAAATAAAACAGAGAGTGAACGGTTCGGCGCCACGCACGTGTAGTAAATAATGGTGACTCATTCACTCGTGATACGCGCGTATGCGCTTCTCTGTCTGTCAGAAACGAACTCGAGGTCAAGGCTACAGCGTGATGAAGTATTTTGAATGACTTGTTCAGTCTATAATTTGCAAATCTTGTGGGACTTACGTTTGTACTAGTTATCTGCTGTTGCCTAATTAAAGAATGGGTGAGAGCGAGACGTTCCTATCTTACTTTGCAATAATTGTTGCCTACTTTCATATTTTAGTAACGTCCAACCCAAGTAGATTGCATTCCTTATTACAACGAAATAATTTATTGGTTTATCAGCTTTGGAAATAAGCGTAATGTGTAAAGCGATATACCACCGGTAGGCGATGACAATAGAAAAATCAATTGTGTCTGGAATCTCATGCTTCGCGGGTTAAATTATTTAATTTGCAATGTTTTATTATAACACGCAAATTCAAAAGACAAAATTACAGAACAGTGATTAAGAAAAGGACAAGGTCTTATGTTTGAAATCTAAATATTTTGCTTTCGAGTTAAGTCTAACAGACATAACAAGCGAAGGGTAAAAGAGTGAAAAGAAATGTTTTAGGGATAGAGAAATTACATTATTTTCAATTACTGCTTTACATGTTTAACTTAACATTTTGTCACTTAGCTATCATTTATCAGCCCCTCGCTGTGTCTCTTCGACATTATAATATCTATTGTGTCTTGTTTGTGAGTATTGCACAAATTAAAGAGGTCATTCACGTAATAAAAGATGAAAACATTAGGGTTGACAGTTAGTTGTAATTTACTAACTGACAACCCTAAATCATCGAGTGGATTGAATGAAAAATATACATAGTAGGAACTTTAATCATTATTTATACGTCCAAAAAACTCAATTACAATTACCTAGTGCAGTTTAAGTTTAAGTAATCAGCCATACCAGTATTTCTCCATCATATAAATGATACAACAAAAGCAGACATACAAATAAAGCAGAGATAGTTATTTGATATCAGTTTTATTAATAAAATATTTAAAAGTTTGATTTTAATATTAATATATTAAAAAAAAATCTGTGTTAAAATTGAAGTCTTCAAAAGTAGTAGGAATGTTTCATTATTAACTGAGCCTTTCGTCACGAAAATGTAATCAATCACACTTTCGTTCGCATTATTGTGTCACGCGTGCGTTCACACACAACAAAAACAGATTTTTGATGCTTGTCCTAAATAGCCTAGTGGTTACAAAACGTCATGGGTTCACATCCTAACCAGTCTAGACATTTTTCAATTTTCTAAGTCGTCTTTGTTAATCTAGGTGATATTACCTGCCAATCCAATCATATAAGATTCGTTAACTAGCCTAGACCTAGAATAAGTAGTAATAGTACAATTTTAATTTAGATTAAATAATTGTGACAACCCTGATTATTGATTGAACGAATGAACGAAAACACTTGCGCATTTCATTGTTGTTGTGTTGACTGCGCGTTGCGCGTCACCACTCTCGTGTTTTTCGCACATTTCGTCTTCTCTCTCACTCAGTTCAATCATTGAAGCTAAATAAAATTCGATAATTAATCGTATAAGATGGCGACCCCATCAAATGGCAGTGGTAATTTAGTAGAGGAGTTCGAGGAATCTTTTCAGGTATGTTTCATTTTGGAAGACAAGCCACAACAATATTATAATTACAAATATTAAATTCATTCCTAACCTCTCTAAACGTAAATAGAATTTTGTTGACAACTGTCACAATCAGATACCAACATTCAGAATCCAATCGGGTCCTGCCGGTGTTGCTTGTAAGTAGAAGCTTCATATGGTGAATTAAATAATATGCTCATTTAAACCGGAAGACTTTCGTTGTCTACGTGACCTATTTTCACTTATGAAGCTTCGACTGATCATAGATTCGTATGAAGGGATTTTGTTGCAAGCAAGCGCATCTCATTCAAGTCGGCCATTTTACTGATAATGTTTTCTCATAATTACGAAAGTAATAACGCGTGTTTTTTAACTTGATCAAGCCATTTTGGACGGCATATTGTTTAGAAAAATATCGTGAATGGCGTCTAAGCAAATAAAGTGTAGAATCAAGAACTTTATGAGAGTGATCGTCGTGTGATGAAACTGTGTTGATTTTGGACATCGCGTGTGATTGTGAAGACAATGTCTGTGTCTTTTGACGATGTGTCTGCTTCGTCGGGCGGAGCCGCCATACAGGTGTTCCGTCCTACATGGGACGAATTCAAGGATTTCAACAAATTCATCCAGTACATGGAGTCGAAAGGTGCCCATAAAGCAGGCCTCGCCAAAGTGATACCTCCACCAGAATGGGTTCCTCGGAAGTCTGGCTACAATCTGGACCAGCTGAACGTAACTATACCGTCGCCTATTTGTCAAGTGGTAACTGGGAAACAAGGTTTGTTTCAGCAAATCAATATTCAGAAAAAAGCTATGACTGTAAAGCAGTTTGCTGTTTTAGCGAACTCAGCGAAGTACTGTACGCCTCGTCACTCGAGCTACGAGGATTTAGAAAGAAAATACTGGAAAAATGTCACTTACGTTGCGCCGATATATGGAGCTGATGTTAATGGTAGCATAACTGACACAGATGTGAAGGAATGGAATATTAATCACCTGGGAACTATTCTCGACTTTGTGAATTCTGATTATGGCATTGAGATAGACGGTGTAAATACTGCATACCTGTATTTTGGCATGTGGAAGACTACCTTTGCTTGGCACACAGAAGATATGGACTTGTATTCAATAAACTATTTGCATTTTGGTGAGCCCAAAACTTGGTACGCAATCCCACCAGAACATGGAAAGAGATTTGAAAGAATCGCTTCGGGATTTTTTCCAACATCAGCTAAAACATGCCAAGCGTTTCTGCGCCACAAAATGACATTAATATCACCTCAAATCTTGAAACAGTATTCTGTCCCAATAAATAAAATAACTCAGGAGGCTGGGGAAATAATGATTACATTCCCATTTGGTTATCATGCTGGTTTCAATCATGGATTTAACTGTGCGGAGTCTACTAACTTTGCAGCACCCCGTTGGGTTGAGTATGGGAAGCGGGCTACACAATGCACTTGTAGCAATGATATGGTGAAGATCTCCATGGATACATTTGTCAAACGCTTCCAGCCAGACCGCTATGAACTGTGGCTCAAAGGCCAAGATATAGGCTGTCACCCAGAGCAGCCTGAGAAAATGGTCCCAGCACCACATCCTTCTGGCCAGGACATTCTCTGTAACAAAAACAATACAGAATTACCAGATGTGTTTATTGAGGCAGAGGAAGAAAACTCCAAGAAAAAGAAACGCCACCCATTACATTTAAAACGAGCTATGGCTAGTAAAAGCATATCAGAAGGTGCAATAGCTGTATCCATTTTAGGTCATGATGTAATGGATGATGATGAGATGACAATGGCTGAAGGAGATTTGGACATGATGACTTCAATGAAGAGACGAATTCTGCCTCTGGACCCTGATGACACGCAGCTAGATGTTCTGGAAGATATTTGGTTAAAAGGGGATGAGATGGATCCTTCTGAAGCACAACTACCTGACGTTGGTTATATGGATTCTGATAAAGATTCAGACTATGGAGGACCAAAGTCTAAAAAGTCAACAAAAACAACAAGAAGAAAACGAAAAGAAAGCGTCAAGAAAGAACCAAAAGAAGTGAAACCGGAAGAGGAAGGTTCATTGGAAAAGAAAACTACGCTGAAATCTAAAACCAAAAAAGTAAAAACAAAGAAGCTTTCTGATGAGCAACTAGAAGATATGGCAGCTGTAGTATCAAATTGGGAATCCCCACCACATATAGAAAATTTAAGTCCCACATCTATCCCACAGGTGGAAACATCTGACACAATAGATCCTCTCCAAAACACCACTGACAGCACCCTGAAAAGTAATCTTGACAGCACCCTGCAAAGCACGCTTGACAGCACCCTACAAAGCACCTTTGAAAGCACTTTTGAAAGCACCTTTGAAAGCACCTTTGAAAGCTCCTTTGAAACTACTCCAAAATTATTAAATCTATCTACTACTACACAGGAAAATAAAGAAGTACCACCTCTAGAGAGAAAGAAACGGAAATACACCAGAGATCCCAATAAGCCTATAAAACCAAGAGTGAAAAAAGAGCCTAAGGAACCCAAACCGCCTAAGGAACCCAAACCGCCTAAGGAACCCAAACCACCTAAAGAACCTAAGCCCCCGAAAGAACCCAAGCCTCCTAAAGTACCCAAACCTCCTAAAGTACCTAAAGCTCCTAAACCACCTAAAGAACCCAAGCCACCTAAAGAACCTAAGCCACCTAAAGAACCTAAACCTAGAAAACCCCGAGTACCTAAAGAGAAGAAAGAGGGAGAAATTAAAGAGAAAAAGCCAAGGAAACCGCGTGAACCTAAAAAGCATCCAAATTTCGAATACAATTCACCTTTAGAGCCAATTATGAAGAGAGAAGTCTCAGAATACTCGGCTTACAGTCCACATAGAATGAAAGAACTTGCCACATCTACAGTTACATCAATGACTGCTCCACTTAATACAAATGCACCAAAACCCTCCCCACCATTCCGAAACCCAATGAGTTTACTAAAACTACCTTCTACACCAAAGCCAGAGAAATCTTACTCAGCTATTTTACTAGACCCCAATTTGAGAGTGCCAGCAATAGTACCGCCAATAAATAAAAATCCCAGTGCGTTTGAGGGAGAATTCCACAAATTCATGTCTACAAAGCAAAGTGTTTTACCGACGACACCAACCCCAACACAGCAGAAAGTTAAAAAGTCCCCACCACCACCTAAAAAAGTTTTAGTTGAGCCTACAGAGCCAATGAAAGCTGACTGGCCGATGCCAGTTGGTCAGTACAATGACAGTATATTCTTGAACTCTCCATTAGATTATAGAACATACAATGGCCAGAACGTACCTGAAAGACAAAATCTGATGAGTCATCAAAGTCATCAAAGTCAGCAAAGTCAGCAAGACACAAGACCGTGGCGGCCAGAAGGGAACTATTACCAGCCTGATATGTACCAAAACATACCCCACATGTTTGGGAATATGAATACAAATGATTATTATAGAAGTCCATACCAATCCCCTTGGTATGGATACCAGAAATAAACAGTTTAATTTAAGTGTAAGTAATTTAAAGGAGTGATTTAAGTGTTATTAAAGTTTGAAGTGAATTTTAAACAATAGTTTAAAATACTATTTAATTAGCAATAATGTTGCTATAGTATGTATGATGATTTATTATATGATAATTGTAATGTGTGTGTGTTTAATGATTATTATGAGAAGACATAAAATTTTAAAAATTTAATCTAAATTCTATTCATCACAGAACTGAAAATATTAAAGCCATGTAAAATAATTTACCTAATTACTGAGGTTTCTCAATGTATTTATAATACTAGCTGATTGATTTAAGAGATAGGGTTGAAAATGATGAATTTTTCTAGCCTAAAAGATTTTCAACTTGTTTGAGAACACATGCACAGGGAGAGATCCACACCTTAGCTATTATATTATAACTCGCTTGACTATAATGTTTTTCAGTGAAAAAACATCATTCTAAGGTCGTATATAGTTCATCTGTTTATCATCATAATAACTTATTCATTTAAAAAATAGAGACTTAAAAGTGAAAAATAGAAAACATTTTAAATAATTTTAATGAATGAAGCCGAATATTGTTATATTGCACAATCTAGCACATGTGGTTTGATGCAATAAAGTGAAATAATTTTTATTTTATCAGTTTATCACTCACTATTGCTGTATGAGGTTGAGGTGGACGAAAACTTCATTATTTTCAACTCCTATTTTGACAGCCTACATGCTCTGCATTAAAATTGTGTTTAAAAATACCCCAGAATTTTTGTGAAAAATTTCACTTCAAGAAAAAAATAATTTCCAAAAGTATACACATTTTTAATGCAGAGTGTATAGTCAAATATATTTTTTAATTTTTTATTAAAAAGTGAACACAGAAATTGTTTATATATAATGAGTATTTAAGCGTGAGCCTGATTCTGGTTCAGGTACACTCAGTCATTCATTTGAGTACAGTACTTTTGTAATGACAAGAGATGTACTGTTTAGGAAATAACTCCTGCATAAAAATTTATACAGTTGTATAAAAGCTAATTTTGGCTGTTTCAATTTATAGTCTCTTATATGCCTACATAATGAGATGTAGCTATTGTAATTATTTTAATTTAGCGTGTGGAATCAGAATCACGCCCACTGTATATTATTTTAACAAGTAACTCATGTGCACACAAAACGAAAACATTTAACATCAACTAGTATGTATTCATGCATTTATAATTTTCATAAATTGGTTACACTTTGATTTGGGCAGAATTTATATAGGTGATTTCTCCTAGTGTTTGGATTACCGAATCCAATTAAGCTGTAGGTAATAGCGAAAAATATTACAAAGAGATAAATAAATAAAACTACACCGCCGATTTTAAATAAAACTACTTCATTATAAAGTAAAAATTTTAAAAAATAAGGGTATGGATACTCTTGATTTTGGAAAAAAACAATTATTGCACCATCTAGTGTCGCTAATAACTATCATTTGCAAACTAAATATTTATCGCAAACTAAAGTGGTAAAAAAAAAAGTTTATGGTAAATATTATTAATTAAAATAGATAATTTTTCAATTATTTATTTACACATTACCTTTACCATATCTATCAAATTGTACAAAATAGTAGTCTGTTTTTTTAACCCACATCTGGATTATTAAGAAAAAATATATTTTTCCAATTCTCTTTTTAACTGACATTTCGGGAGTAACACACTTAAAATAAAATACAAGCGAACTGAGGACATTCTCCTTTTGTTGAAGTCGGTTGAAATTAAATCAATAATATTATGTTGCTGAATGTAGTGACATTTTAAAAAAAATGTATAATTTTTACGCTAAAATAAATTAACAATATTTTCAAAAAATCTAATGTACAATTTTTTTTGCTATGAATCATAAATTATTATTATAAAAATACGCGTCGTAAAGTACTTCGGTACGAGCTGTTTTTTTTCTAAATCAACAAGTTCTATTCCCGGCTGGAAAAATTGTTTCTAATATTCAATGATAGTTTCCGTTTTCCGAATCGGCACGAAATTCAGTATTTTTTGCCATATGTACTAACTAATACTGTAAAAGCTGAACTAAGTCTATTTGTCTGTTTGTAATTAGATGAAATTAGGCATGAAGTTAAGGCGGCAATCTCAGTGTGTGGTCGATCACTGAGATTGGCGCTATATCCGACATCCACTAGTTTCCTATGACTTTGGATTTGGCTATCCATAATGCACACTTGGAGAATTTACTTTTATAATATCGTCCCTCGTTTAACTAACTGTCCTGTCTCATTTTTGTTAGTTTCTCAGAACAAGCGTTATTCAGTTGTCCACTATCTCAAAAAGCACAGGAAAAATCTGCAGAATCCGGGAAAAATACTAATAATTCGTTTTCATGCATAATTTGTTTGTACAAAAGTTGCAATTTTTCGCCGATTTCACCTATAATCAATATGGCGGGCGACATAGAAATCAACTAAACGTCACCAAAGTGACATAGGCGCAATGATAAATATTTGACTGTGTTGCAGTTTTTTCTATAAAAAATGTTACCAGGCAACAAAACAAATAAAAATAAATCGGACAATTGAACCCTGTTTTGCATATTTTTACCCATTTTTCAGTGTACTTTACATAGATTTGGCCGGGTCTCCATACATTATTGGAACATCTCTTTTCTAAAGTTCTTTGTAACTTAATGTAGCGAGGTTTCTAAAGAAAACAAGCGAGGCCTATACTTTTGTTCTTTAACAGCCGCGCTCTTAGATCTCGAGGTCCAGGCCTTAACTCTCGTGGGGTCAGAAATTTTCTGCTCGGTTCGGTTACTGGTAGGACTAAGTCCGCCTGGCTGGCTACCACCGTCTTACCTAAATTTAAAATAATAATAAAAAGTATAAGCCATTAACCCTAACCCAAACCCTTAACCTTGTCATTTCGGTAAAAAAATGAGATAGTACAGTTACATAAGCGAGAGACGATATTGCATACAGTAGCTACACAATTGTAGTAACATATTGACCTTGAGACCGCCCTTATTCCGTTCGTAATAGAGACTGCTTTCGCAGTGCAACTGACGTGCTGTCGTCTGTACATTGATATAAATAATTCTTTTGTTCCCTTTCAATGTTTTGTATGATTTGTCAGTTTGGTGTTTGTGTGCATGTGAGTGTCTAACTCGAGCGTAGAATGCATTGCTAAGATAGAATAAATAGCTAAAATTTCGTTGATAAGATAGATGTTTTATTCGATTAAACAAGTAATTGCTAGTCTGTGTTTTAATATTTATAACAAACATCCTTTTTTACGGCGGAATACTCAAACTGAAACGTGCTCATGAGGTTTGCAAATACATTTTTTTTGACATATTTATTTATTTATTAGATGCATAACAAATAACATTTATAATTGCACGATGACATATTAAAAATATAAAAGTTCTGAACTGTACTCCAAAACCATACAACCTAAAATTGCACAGAATTTTCTATGAGTGGAAAGGAATGTTATATTTTGACCCTATTCAGAACATTCTAAAGAAATCTAATGTTTCTAATTATTATAACATCGAAAGAGACACTTATTCGGAGTATAAATGTGTACAGTGTCTCTGTCCAGGGTATACACAAAGCAGTCAGTCCACTTTAGCTATCTTTAATCACTGGTCCATTTAGGGACAATCCACAACCCTAACCAGTACACAAGACCGTAACACAGAATGAAATATACATACATAGTTTCGTACATTGTTTAACAAACAGGCAGTACACTAAAAATGCTACTAAGGTGTCAAAAGTTCAAAATTCTAAAAATATATTTTGAAATATCCCATACCTTTTGTTCTACGGACCGAATTATTTGTATGGAGTTTGAAATTTATTTTATAACTTTGATTATTTTTTTATAGTAGGTACCTACCTCAGTATTCATAATTATGATTATGTTAACATGGGTATGGGCCGTTTGTAATACCTTGTACCGAACACCCTGTATTAGTAAGTATTTACTTAGGTTCAATTCATTATAGTGCCAAGGTCGAAGCGATAAACTAAAAGTTAAGGCGATCTATCGAAACGTTGTTTCGGCCAAGACCGATAGGGATAGAGATATGGCTGACTCAGCGGGAGGAAAAAAGACAAAACAGCGATCGAGCGTGAAAAGTAAACGAAATACACAATTATTTTATTACAAAATAACCTTATGTACTACAAAAAAACGCTTCTACACGATTCTGAATATTAATGATATCTACTATTTAAAGTAATTTTCTATTGAATACAAATTATCGTTCACCAATAATCTTAAGTTTTCTTGTTTATAAGAGGTCTTTTCGGAAATAAAAAGTATCGAGGCAAATTCCTTTAATCGTGTTTTCGTTCTACTCGTATCTAGATAAGATGTCATACGTTGCTGAAAGATCTTACGAATCTGAAAATCAAATATACGTTACTTCATATCCTAATATATATAAAATAGCGATTTTTTTCCATATATCGCCTTAATATAGCGAATTCACCCTTAATTTCCTTCTGACATAATAAAACTCCCAGTCGCCTGCATTCTACGGAATATTCGCGTTTGCGAGCGATCAACGCTGATTGGTGCGCGGCTATTGTAAAGAATTGACAGTTCGACGCAGAGTCGAAGCGTCAATTCTTTACAATAACCGCGCAATTTAGCGTGATTTTACCCTATAGTAGCGCCCAAGGTGCTAGAAGCGTCTAAAGGCTACGGTAAAAACGCCTGAATAGCGCCAAGGTGCTAAGATCGTCTATAGACGATATATATGGTAACAACGCGTGAGTATTGCCCGAGGTGTTATGAGCGTGTATAGGCTACGGTAACAACGCGTGAGTAGTGCTCAAGGTGCTACGAGCGTCTATATAGTCTACGGTGACAACGCGCGAGTAGTGCGCAAGGTGCTACGAGCTTCTATTGGCTACAGTAACAACGCGTGAGTAGTGCACAAGGTTCTACGAGCGTCTATAGCCTACCTACAGTAACAACGCGTGAGTAGTGCCCGAAGTGTTACGAGCGTCTACAGTCTACGGTGACAACGCGGGAGTACCTAGTGCGCAAGGTGCTACGAGCTTCTATAAGCTACAGTGACAACGCGTGACTAGCTAGTGTCCAAGGTGCTACTAACGTCTATAGGCTATACGGTTACACCGCGTGAGTGGTGCCCGAAGTGTTACAAGCGTCTATAGGCTACGGTAACAACGCGTGAGTAGTGCGCAAGGTCCTACAAGCGTCTATAGGCTTCGGTAACAAAGCGTGAGTAGTGCCCAAGGTGCTACGAGCATAAGACGTCATATTGTCATGTCATACCAAGTGCATAAAATTTGCGATAGTGTGAAATTCGGGGCAGGCGAATATTTGTATCACCAGTCGCGTCGCCGCCGCCCGTTCCAGTGGCCAGGCCGTTAATTTCATACTAAAATGCAATAATCTTAGGAGATATTAAAGTAAGCTGGGCCGTGCTGAAATTATGGAATTAATTAAACAATAAAAATACAAAACCTAAGAATCCATACGCTATCGCTGTCTCCCGGAGATTCAGTTAAAATAATTTGATTATATATTTTTTTCATTACATAAAGCACATGTCCTGAAATTAGCACGTGACTGATGGACACTTCACTAGTAGTCTTAGATCTTAAATCTCGTCAAACAGAAGCTTAATAAATTCATGAGTCGAATAAAGGAATGTTTCATAACCGGCTAGTTATTTTATTTATTTTATTTTATTGAGAAAACCAACTGCGCAATACATATTTTTTCTTATCTGGTACTTATATGTACTGTATCTCAAAAAATCAGGAAAAATCTCCTGAATCTGGGGAAAACACTAATAATTAGTTTTTATGCATAGTTTGTGTGTACAAAAGTGCAGATATATTTGAACACTGAGAGCATCCAGAAGATACTGACTGTTACTATTCTTGCTATCTATTTTCTTATACATATTATTGCGAAAAAGATGTCTTATACTTTATCTAACTATAAAAGCCTTAGTGATACAATGGCCCTAATTCTGGAGAACACATGCTAAGTCTAAATTTAATTTCAGTGTATTTCTTTCTCTCAAAGTGAATACGATAAGGATGGCTGACTTAAAATTTGACATTTAGAAACGTAAGTTCAATTTTCGACCTTATCGAACGTGGTAAAATGCAGTGTTAGGAGGCACCTCCGTACATGCCGTCTAAAATTGTCTATGGTTTCTATGAAATCTATCTAAATTTAAATGACAGCTCTAAACAGATTCTTGCTATCTTTATCCTATGACTTATTGCGAGAAAGAGATATCCTGTACTTAAATTTAGAATTAAAGTGTGTTCCCAGAATTAGGCCCATTATGTTGGTTCCGTCGAAGTAAGGCACAAAATTATCCATTTCTATGTTATTCCAATGCAGGCATGCCTAAACGTGCTGACGAAACAGGAGGCGTCTCCGAGCGTGGAGAAGGAAGAAGTCAAGGTGGAGGTTGAACGGTTCATTGATCTCGCTAGGCAGATGGAAGCTTTCTTCCTGCAGAAACGGTAAGTATCACCACGTAATTACTGGGCATGGACGGCATTTCATCTTAGGCCTCAGGATGGCACCTGCTATATCAAGTGATTTTCCTTGTTATTGCAGGTGCCTATATATGGTCGGACGTCGGCTTGTTTGTCATCTAGTTGTATAAAAAAAATGTCGAAAGTCAGCTGTAATATTACACTCGTACACCTCTTATTAAGATTTGCTTACATTTTTATATGCACTTGTCAGGTTCCTCTTGTCAGCGATGAAGCCAGAACTCTTGGTGAAGGAAGACAATAACGAGTTGAAGTGTGAACTCCAGCGGAAAGAGGAGTTGCTCCGGAGGCACTACGATAAGATCGGGCAGTGGCAGAACCTGCTGGCTGATTTGCAGGTACGTTGTAGTCCACAGGCCCACTATCTGTTGTAGTTTGCTTTAGCATACGCTAAGGTATACACCTTACCTAGCAAGTAGCCGCGGGCCACTATCTGTGGTAGTCTTCGTTAGCGCATACCTTCCCTAGCAAGTGCCCGCGGCCCACTATCTGTAGTAGTCTGCGTTAGAGCATACCTTCCCGTGCAAGTGGCTGCGGCCCACTATCTGTTGTAGTTTGCTTTAGCATACGCTAAGGTATACACCTTACCTAGCAAGTAGCCGCGGTCCACTATCTGTGGTAGTCTTCTTTAGCGCATACCTTCCCTAGCAAGTGCCCGCGGCCCACTATCTGTAGTAGTCTGCGTTAGAGCATACCTTCCCGTGCAAGTGGCTGCGGCCCACTATCTGTTGTAGTTTGCTTTAGCATACGCTAAGGTATACACCTTACCTAGCAAGTAGCCGCGGTCCACTATCTGTGGTAGTCTTCGTTAGCGCATACCTTCCCTAGCAAGTGCCCGCGGCCCACTATCTGTAGTAGTCTGCGTGAGAGCATACCTTCCCGTGCAAGTGGCTGCGGCCCACTATCTGTTGTAGTTTGCTTTAGCATACGCTAAGGTATACACCTTACCTAGCGAGTAGCCGCGGTCCACTATCTGTGGTAGTCTTCGTTAGCGCATACCTTCCCTAGCAAGGGCCCGCGGCCCACTATCTGTAGTAGTCTGCGTTAGCGCATACCTTCCCTAGCAAGTGCCCGCGGCCCACTATCTGTAGTAGTCTGCGTTAGCGCATACCTTCCCTAGCAAGTGCCCGCGGCCCACTATCTGTAGTAGTCTGCGTTAGAGCATACCTTCCCGTGCAAGTGGCTGCGGCCCACTATCTGTTGTAGTTTGCTTTAGCATACGCTAAGGTATACACCTTACCTAGCAAGTAGCCGCGGACCACTATCTGTGGTAGTCTTCGTTAGCGCATACCTTCCCTAGCAAGTGCCCGCGGCCCACTAACTGTAGTAGTCTGCGTTATACCTTCCCTAGCAAGTGTCCGCGGCCCACTATCTGTAGTAGTCTGCGTTAGCGCATACCTTCCCTAGCAAGTGTCCGCGGCCCACTATTTGTAGTAGTCTGCGTTAGCGCATACCTACCTTAGCAAGTGGCTGTGGCCTGTGGCCCACTATCTGTAAGTATGTAGTCTGTGTAGGTAGAATTAAATTCAGTATGTTTCAATTCGCCAACTAAAAGGACGCTTATATTCTTACGTGAAATAAACAGAATTGTTTATTAAAACTAGAAAAATTTCACGTCCTGAGGCAGGAATCGAACCCGCGACCTTTCTCAATCCGGGCGACTGCTCTGACCACTGAGCCACCCAGGACTTGGGATATCCCTGTGAAATTCTTCTAGTCTATATGTATTTGCGTTTATGAGCTAACGTCCACCCTACAATGTCGAAATATTCTATTTCAACATCCGAAACGAGTATTTTTACAAATACCTACGATTCGTTTAAGTTGGGACAGCGCTTTCAAATATTCTTAATTTTTGATTTTAACATTATTATAAATGTTTGAAAAATTACTTAGTAATTAAAATATAATAAAACTAGACAAATACTTATTATATTTTAATTACTAAGTAATTTTTCAAACATTTATAATAATGTAAAAATCAAATATTAAGAGAATTGTTTATTTTATGTGTTCCTAAAGAGTACCTCCCGCTTCTATTTCAGGGTCACACGGTGTATAACAAGTGCCAACAACAAAGCACGCAGCAGAGCATGCAGCAGGCCGCCTCGCCTTCACCGCGGCAGCCCCCGCCGGCAGTACCGGTAAGTATACTTTGGGAACTTCTATGACTTAGAGCTGAAAATTATAGGAAGAGGACAAATTGCCACCCAATGGCCCTAATTCTGGCGAACACATGCTAAGTTTAAATTAAAGTTCAGTCTATTTCTTTCTCTCAAAATGAAAAAGAAAAGGATGGCAGTCATATTAATTGACATTTAGAAAGGTGCGTTCAATTTTCGACCTTATTAAACGTGCTAAAATGCAGTGTTTAGGAGGCACCTCCGTACATGCCGTCTAAAATTGTCTATGGTTTCTTTGAAATCTATCTAAATTTAAGTGACAGCTCTAAACAGATTCTTGCTATCTTTTTCCTATTACTTATTGCGAGAAAGAGATATACTATACTTAAACTTAGAATTAAAGTGTGTTCCCAGAATTAGGCCCAATATATGATAGATGTAAGCTCTGTTCAGTGTGTAGACACTTGTTTGCAACCGTTAGTTTATAAAAAAAATATACCGCTGCTCCTATAGGGCCTCGAACCAAGGGCCACTGAGCCGGTCGTATGTGAGCCTTTACCCGTCCTTCACAGGAGCACACATACTAGTCTCAGAATAATTAATTTACTATCTCCACTCGAACTACGAACCAAGAAAATGTTTAATGAAAATAAAAATCATTTTATTGTTCTGCTTAAGATGACAGATTCCATCTTTCTGTCAGTATTTCGACCGCCTCTGAGGTCTAGTAGTTGAAACAACGCAGATCTAGAAGTCCGGGGTTCAATCCCTGTGGCGGCAGAAATTTTCCACTCGGTTCCGTTGGTGGTATACGCCTTTTTCTAAGTCGGCCTGGCCTAGCTACCACCATCAAACCTTAATCTGCTGCCACAACAATAATGTTTACAGCATTGAGGTGAGATAGACAGTTTTTTTTATACAAAGCGCGGCAAAGGACTCAATACCAACTTTAAGTTCCTCTGTATTTGAGGAATCCTGGTATAGCTCGCTGCCATCTTCGGTCTTATCACACTTGTCGACAGGTGAGATTAAAGCCAATAAGCTGCCACGTTAAGAATAATAAAGAAAAACATCTGTTCCAGCGGATAGGTTGTTTTTGTAACAAGAAACATTGCAACTTAATAATTGAAAAGAGTGACTACACGAGTTTGATGTCGGAGTCTTCTCGGTAGTTCAACTTTTGGAATCAGTGTGAATTCAGACACGACAGACAAATAGGCGTTATAGCATTGAGGTACTTTCCGAGCCAACACTCCAAACACTCCGAGTTGTTTTTTGTGTTGCTCTATAGTGTGTTCCACAACACAAGTTGTTTTTATAACCTCAAATTTTAACAAGGAGCTCCATCATTATACGAAGCATTCTATTTTCTGTATTAACACTTTTATTCACTTTAATTGAAAGTAAACTAAAAATGAGCCGTGCCTTTTTTGATGTTTGACATATCCAATCTCATTTGACGGATGGTTACTAATATCTCAGGACGTTTTATCCGTCGAGTGTTTTATAACCATCAAAATTGATCGCGGAAAAGTTGCAACTCTTCGATGCTCGGAACGGGGTAGTTGTGACAACCGAACGTCATGCCAAAGGCACGGAACGGCCATAGAGTAAAAAGTTGTAGGCTTGGCCCCGCGCCCCTGTTAGTTAACGTAAATTCAGACATGACAGGCAGACAGACAGACAGGCACTATGACGTTTTAGTTAATATTTTTTTGTGATAGACATAAAAATGAGATTATTGACGAAGAATGCTTCTTTGTGGCCTATTTGAATAAAGGTATTTACATTTTCATTGATCAAACCAGCTAGTCAGCCAGCTAGGGGTGCGTATTACCAGTGCAATAAAGACTATAATGTTCCAGCCTCAGCAAATGGCAGTAGCGGCGGCAGCGCAGCAGGCAGCGCTGCTTGCCGCTGCGCTGCCTGCTGCGCTGTCGCCCGAATAATGTATAGTGGAAAGTTTGTACAATTCTATGTACTATTGGGGCTTGTTCTGGTTAACCTTACTTAAATATTTAAGTGAAGCTCGCGCCAAGCGTCTAGTTTGTTCTGAACTTATTGCGCAGCTGCCCGCAGCTACCGTCCACACCGCGTTGTTCCGCCGTACCACATTTTCATAGTGCGCAGTCAATCGACTCGTGTTCAAAGCTAACTAGAAGTTTGGCGCGTACTTTACATTACTTGTTTTATACAACTAGATAACAAACTAGCTGACGGCCCACCAGTTGGTAAGCGGTTACCGCCGCCTATAGACACCTGCAATAACAAGGGAAAATCACTTGATATTGCAGGTGCGTTGTCATCCTGAGGCCTAAGATGAAATGCCGTCCATGCCCAGTAATCACACTGGGTACCTTTCCCTTCAATCCGAAACAGAGCGTTCGCTCGGATTCACGGGTGAAATAAGAAAGGCGGTGGTACCTACCCAGGCGACTCATACGGGCGACTACCTTTCCTTTCAATCCTAAACAGAGCGAACGGTTTCACGGGTGAAATAAGAAAAGCGGTGGTACCTACCCAGGCGACTCTACATACGGGCGGCTACCTTTCCCTTCAATCCGAAACAGAGCGAACGGTTTCACGGGTGAAATAAGAAAGGCGGTGGTACCTACCCAGGCGACTCTATATACGGGCTTACCACCTAGTAAACTAAACTTTAGTCAATAACAGATAGCCACTCTCCGCCCCGCACCAATCTCAGTTTCTGCACCCCCGTAGTCGATACGAGAGTTCTCGTGAAGAAATGTAAACACACCAGTGTCATTGTTGTACGAGTGAGTGGGTGAGTTGTGAAAGAATAAACGTAAATGGATGGGATTCCACCTGTTTGTTGTTGGATGTTGCGAGGTGCTGTCTTTGCCTCTGACCATTATTTTCAATACGGCCCTAAAAAGCGGCATTTTCCCTTTAGCTTAAAGAGGCAAGAATTGTCCCTATTTTTAAATCAGGCGAACCAACTTAAGTTTTAAACTACAGGGCTATATCTATTTTTTCTGTTTCTGGTAAAATATTTGAGTCCCCAGTGTGTCCTATCTTGTTTGGTAAATAAAGCCGTTGATATCTCCGCAACAGTCGTTTCTTATTGTCTCGTTCAGCTACCACCAATCTGATGTCTTTTGTGACATGTCTCTGAACTGAATCCCTTGACTCACGTACTTCAGTAGATACCATGTAAAGATAAGAAAAAGATATTTTATTTGTAAAAACATGAGTGTACGTACATAAAATCAGATGTTCCAAAGAATCATATGAACTTCTAGCATGTTTTGCCATTTCTAGCATACAAATTATAATTTAGCTATGTCAAATTTATTAAGTATAATTATAAAGAGTCAACATTTTAAAATAATAATAAAACATCCAATCATTAATAATTTGGGACAAAATTACATCAATACAGATTTCCGTAAAGCCTTCGACACTGTTGATGATGAGCATCTTAGTAAACAAACTTTCTCTTTTCGGCATCTCCGGTAATTTATTGTAATGGTTCTCATCATACCTTAATGAGCGAATGTCTAAAGTGATGATTACTGGCTTCTGCTCTGAACCCTTCTTATCAATGTCTGGTGTTCCTCAGGGTACCCACCTTGGTCCGGTCCTCTTTAATGTCTTTATAAACGATATAGTATTTATCTTTAACTAAGGAAACATGCCTTCTTTACGGATTACAGCTGACACGAAAATATCAATGCAAATAAATAATATTGGTGATTCGCCTTCATTACAAGAGGGCTTAGACCGTCTTGGTCAATAGTGCGTCAAGAACAAGTTGGATATGAATATTGACAAATGTAAACATATCAGATTTACTAGATGCAAAGATACCACGAAGACAGACACACGGACCGACAGACAGACCGACAGACAGACCGATAGACAGACTTTATAACATTCTTAGCTTACGTAGATCCAGATATGACAGAGAGACAAACATAATGTAATTGTTAGTTAGTTAATATTATTTTTATGTGATAGACATAAGAGTTTTTTTGTTGACGATTCGAAAGTGCTCCTTGTGGGGCCTAATTGAATAAAGATATTTTTAATTTCATTTTCATTTTCAGTTTATAATATTAACGGTCAGACCTTAGCGGAAGATGAGTCGATCCGAGATTTGGTTGTGGTCCTGCACAAAACTTACGTTTTTATAAACACATCGAACAGGTTGCCACAAAAGGATTCCAAATGCTAGGGACACTGAAAAGAATTCAGGAAGTCCGCCACAAACATCCTTTTGTTTTTATCTTTAGTTCGATCTAATCTCGAATACCGCAGTCAAGTTTGGTCTCTAATATGACGTGCCTTGTTGGTCGTCCTAATAAATAAATAAACTGTCATTTTCGTATGAGTGAGTAAGTGTGAGTTGTGCAATAAAGCGTCAAATAACTCTTTCAAAAAGAGTCTCCTTTGTTTTCTGGTCCAAAAATCTTATAACACTATTAATGAGTTTCTAACTGACACATCGATATAGACTCAATTAAAGACCTAGTAGTGGTTACATCTTAGCAATGTTCGATTTGTTAAAGGCCAATAAATGCAAAAAAAATGTTGTGTATTAAAATTCAATTGTTATAAATTTTGTAATATAATATTGCAGTGCCCTCACAGGCCTCATGTAGCGAACGAAACATATGTATGTAGGTACACTGTAAGATCCTTGTAGCGACATGAGCAAGAAATGAATAAATGAAATGAAATAAATGAACAATATTGCAGCCGCAGCAAATGGCGGCGGCGGCGGCGGCGCAACAGGCAGCGTTGCAGCAGCAAGCGGCTCTGCAGCAACAGGCGGCGCTACAACAACAACAGGTACCGCTACAACAACAGCAGGTACCGCTACAACAACAACAGGTACCGCGGCCGCCGCACCCGCCCGCCTACCCCGCCCAGGCGCCCAGGCGGTAGCGGTAGCAAATAGCAATGTATACAGTCTGGTCGAATTGGGATGTTGCCTAAGTTTGAATCTGGCGCTGTTTTTCACAAATTCGAAAAAATATACGCACCTGTTACCCATAAAAACGGTTGAATCTTAAAAGGTATGGAATATTGTTGAAGTAAACTTTTTTATTTCCAAAATTTATCAAAAATGTCAATGATATTAAATTGCTGACATCAATTAAAACAACAATTGTTATGACAACTATGAACAAAAACAGCCTTATTTCATTGTTATTGTTAATTTTGTCAATATGTCTAAATATACATTTCTTAGTAACTTAGGAACCGGTGACGTCACCTGTTCCGTAGACTTTCTATGGAGCTTTCACTTAGAACCAAAATCATGTCGGTTATAAAATAATGGTCATAAAAAAATAACCTTCAACCTACAAATCAAACCAAACTTTTTCAGTACTATTCTATTCAATACGCCAAGTCGTTAAACGTTAAGTGAGTCTAGTTCAATTAATTATCGGGCTAGCCGTCCAATTGGGTGGCTAATTAAACCAGACGGCTGCGACGTACACATGGCAGCACATCAAGGGTAGCAGTTGCGCTACGAAAATCTTCTCTGTTACAAACGCAGTAAGGGCGGTCTCAAGGTCAAACTGTTACGCTTGATGTTCTGTCGACTGTACTTTAAGGCGCTATATCGAAAGAGTTCGCATTTTTATGTAGGTGTAAGAGGAACTGTCTCGAAAATAAAGACTTATTGTTATACTGGTCAGCCGAAGCATGACTTGTTGAAAGAAAATTGAAATCTGCTGTTTTAATCTATTTTATTTTTATTTTTACTAGGTATGTAGCGTCGTCTGGGTAGGTACCACCGCCTTTCTTATTTCAGCCGTGAAACAGTTCGCTGTGTTCCGGATTGAAGGGAAAGGTAGCCAGTGTGATTACTGGACATGGACGGCGTTTCATCTTGCGCCTCAGGATGACAACGCACCTGCAATATCAAGTGATTTTTCCTTGCTATTGCAGGTGTGTATAGGCGGCGGTAAGCGCTTACCACCGGGTGGGCTGTCAGCTTGTTTGTCATCTAGTTGTATTTTAAAAAAGAGCTATATCAAGGTTTTTGTTTAACAAGACGTTTTCCCCTGATACCTGGTATGCAATGTAGGTAGGTAGGAAGACTTACGAATCTAAAAATCAAATGTACATTTCTAAGAAATAAGAAGAATTGATTTCTTCACATTTTTATACAGAGTGGTGAACACAATGTATTATGCTCGTTTTGACTAACAGTTGCTTAGCGTTAAGAGTCTCTTAGTGATTTCTATCTCAGTCTATCGTAAAGGAGATAGAAAGAGACAAATGTCTTTAAGAGTCACCTAAGCCTAGGTAAAAACGGACATTAGTTCTGAAACTTTTAGATGCATCTTATTCATTTGATGATTCTGTAACATTTCTATGAAATAATGCAGCCAGTGTTCTAGTTTTATGTCTTAGTGGCCCTTATTCTGGAGAACACATGCTAAGTCTAAATTTAAGTTAAGTGCATTTCTTTCGCTCAATATGAATACGAAAAGGATAGCTGTCATATAATTTGACATTTAGAAACGTGCGTTCAATTTACGACCTTATTGAACGTGATAAAATGCAGTGTTTAGAAGGCATCTCCGTACATGTCGTCTAATTTTATATAGGGTTCCTTTAAAATCCTCAGAACAATATTAAAATCTGTCTTTTAGTTGACAGTTCTAAACGAATTCTTGCTATCTTTTTTCTATTATACATATTGCGACAGAGAGATATACTGTTCTTAAATTTAAACTTAGAGTGTGTCTTCAGAATCAGGCCCACCGTCACCACTCTGCATAATTACGACAAGAACCATAAGCTATTCAAAGATTTACCTCGACACATTATATTTTGAAGATCTCTTAAAGATAAGAAAGTTTAAGATTATCAGTAAACAGTATAAGGTATTCAATAGGGTTTTTTATTTCCTTATAAAAATATCTAAACTTGAAAAATTTCACGTCCTGAGGCGGGGATCGAACCCGCGACGTTTCACAATCCGGGCGACTGCTCTAACCATCTGAGCTACTCAGACTTGGGTTAACCCTGTGAAATTCTTCCAGTCTATCTGTATTTGCGTTATAAGCCTACCCTACAATGTCGAAATGTTCTATTTCAACATCCGAAACGAGTATTTTTACAAATACCTAAGATTCTGTTAAGTTGGGGCATTGCTTTCAAATACTCTTAATTTTTCATTTTAACATTATTAAAAATGTTTGAAAAATTATTTACTTATAACTAGAAAAATTTCTAGAAAGTGTTTTTTATAATCACTTTAAAAAGTGATTTAAAAAGTAGCTATCATTATTAATATTCACAATCGTGTCGAAGCATTTCTTGTGATACATAAAGTTATTTTTAAATAATTTTAAGTGTATAAAACTGTGTATTTTTTTCATGCATAATCAATTTTATACTAATTTGGTTTAAAAACTACAGGATAAGCAAAATTATTTTTAAATTGCTTTTCTCCGCCTTGTTGTTGGTGGTAAATACAGACATATGGAAAACCAGACGATTATGCTTTCGCTGTTCGCTGTTGCAATATTGGCTATCTTTTGTTATTCATAGAGAGAATTAAATGGACAGTCGACATCACGTCAAGCGTGTAGGGAACCTACTCTAGTTAATATCATTAGGTACAATAAAATAGGTTAAATAACATATACAACCTTTAGTTAATACAACATAATACTAACCTAATATTTACAAACCTTAAAACAAGTACATAGAAATAAAAGTGATAAACTTAAATAAATATATTACATCAATCTTACTATCTAAGATAATACGTAACTTTAATATTATGAATATAGATTTCATTCATTCGTCTCGCTTTCATACATAATAATACATACACACGCATTAACATAATTTATATCAGTATTTCGTATGGCGTAGTATCTGAAAGCTTAGCATTAGCAGCGCGCCTGTATCGCGCGACACTGTAGCGATGTCTCAAACGACATCTTTTGTTCGCGGCAAACTTACCAAAAACCGGTCCACCGAGCGGGCCGCGTCATGAGCTCCCGCGCAGCCGCGAGCAGTCCGAATTACTACACGAGACAAATCGCACGTCGCGTTCTATGCAAATCTGCTTTCGCGCTTGTTATTATCGAACATTTGTGTTTTCATTCAGTACCTAAGTACCTTCTATATATTTGGTGGTTAAACCACACAACCACCTAAACTGGTGACCCCTACAGTGCACGGTATTATATTATTACGTTGCTTAAACAATATGGAATCGAAGTCGTCAACAAGTGCGCAAAGGAACGACTCCAGCAGAAGCGATGCGAGCGATATTTTTCGCATTGGTGTCAGGAACATCCCATTTTATCCTGACAAGCCATCGTTATGGTTTTCGATGATCGAAGGTCAATTTGCCTTGGCAAACATCACCACGGACACCACAAAATTTTACCACGTCATCGGAATGCTCGACCATCAATATGCCATTGAGGTAGCAGATGTCATCGAGTCACCTCCGCAGGACGGTAAATATGACAAGTTGAAGTCGGAGCTGATAAAACGCTTGTCAGCGTCGAAGGAACGGAAGGTCAAACAGCTGCTGGACCATGAAGAGCTTGGAGACCGCAAGCCTTCCCAATTCCTGAGACACTTGCAGCACTTAGCCGGCCCAAGTATCCCAGATGATTTTATCCGCACCATCTGGACTAGCAGACTACCCAGCAGCATGCAGAGTATCATTGCCTCCCAGGTCCATTCAACCTTGGACAATTTAGCTGACCTTGCTGACCGTCTGCAAGATATCGCGCCATCATCTCCTCACGTAGCGTCTACATCAACATCACGCCGAGATAGTTCGGGAGACAGGTTAGATAGAATGGCCAGGCAGATCGAGAAGCTGACGCAGCAAGTTCACGCTCTAACAACGATGAACAACCGGAGCCGATCTAAAGCAAGGTCCACTCGAACGCAGTATGACCGCAGCCGCAGCAGATCGCAGGCCAGCTATCGCAAATACCCGACCTGCTGGTACCACGCTAAGTTCGGCAGCAATGCTCAAAAGTGCGTCAAGCCTTGTAACTATCGGGCGGAAAACAAGATGGGCGATCAGTGATGGCGACGAACGATTGCCCAACAAACCACGGTCGCCTATTCGTCACCGATCGAAAATCGAAAAGACAATTTTTAGTGGACACCGGTAGTGATTTATGTGTGTATCCCCGATCAGCATTCAAAGAACGACGGCCAAAGACTAGTTACGAACTGTGTGCAGCCAATGGAACAGTGATTCATACCTACGGCTATGCCAATTTTTGTTTAGATTTAGGTTTACGTCGAGACTTTATATGGCGTTTTGTTATAGCCGACGTAAACAAAGCCATAATCGGAGTGGACTTTCTGTCACACTATAATTTAATCGTAGATGTAAGAAACCAAAGATTGCTTGATAATGTGACATCATTAAATGTTTCGGCTGCATCAGCAGATAAGTATAGTGCTATTTCATCTGTGAAAGTTCTTACTATTAACTCACGATACCACGCTATACTTACTGAATATCCTGAACTAACCAGACCAGCCGGTACACCACGCGTCACATTACACAACACAATCCACTACATTCGCACCACTCCAGGACCACCCGTAGCTAGCCAACCGCGCCGTTTAGCTCCAGACAAATACAAAATTGCTAAACAAGAGTTTGATTTGATGATTGTGAACGGTACAGCCAGACCCTCAGACAGTCCTTGGTCATCACCCTTACACTTAGCGCCTAAAAAAGATGGCTGGCGCCCTTGTGGTGATTACCGCTTATTAAACGCACGCACAATCCCTGATAGGTATCCAGTACGTCATATTCATGACTTCACGCACAGCTTATCTGGTTGTAAGATCTTTTCCACCATTGACCTCGTCAAGGCATACAACCAGATACCTATCAACCAAGACGACATTCCCAAAACGGCCATCACAACACCTTTCGGCCTCTACGAATTTCCATACATGACTTTTGGTTTACGCAATGCAAGTCAAACCTTCCAGAGATTCGTAGATGAGCTGACGCGTGATATGGACTTCGTTTATCCCTATTGCGATGACTTTTTGGTGTACTCACAAGACCCTGAATCCCATGAGTCACATCTCCGACAACTTTTTAAAAAGATGTCAGATTACGGCATCTTAATTAACACCGCTAAATGTGTCTTCGGTGTGTCGGAAGTGACCTTCCTAGGCTACAAGATCAACGCCGATGGGATCAAGCCGCTAGAAGAGAAAGTGCTTGCTATCAAGGAGTTTCCCAAGCCAACTACGGTCAAGCAACTCCGAAGGTTCCTTGGCATGGTCAATTTTTATAGGAGATTCATTCCTCATGCTGCCGAAACCCAAGGACCCCTTAATGCACTGCTGACTGGCTCGGTCAAAGGAAACCACCCTATTGAGCTTACGGGCGATGCACTTAAAGCTTTCGATAGTTGCAAGAAAAGCCTTTGCGACGCAGCACTTTTAGCATACCCAGACTGTCAAGCTACTCTCGCCGTTACCACCGACGCATCAGACGTGGCCGTAGGCGCTGTTCTACAACAGCAGGTAGAAGGCGCCTGGCAGCCACTTGCTTTTTATTCTAGCAAGCTAAGCACTTCACAACGTAATTACTCTCCATACGACCGTGAGCTCCTTGCTATTTACCAAGCCATCAAATACTTTAGATATATGTTGGAAGCAAGAGACTTTATCATCTTTACCGACCACAAACCAATAAGTTTTGCTTTTCATACAAGAAAGTCAACTTGTTCTCCTAGGCAGTATCGGTATCTTGACTTTATATCTCAATTCTCGACAGACATACGCCACATCTCCGGTAAAGACAATGTAGTTGCAGATGCATTGTCTCGCGTAGAAGAATTGGAAATGACTGTCGACCTTGATTCCCTTGCCAAAGCTCAAGATTCCGATACTGAGCTACAAAATCTACTGGCAGATGGCACTTCTCTTCGTTTGAAGAAAATGAACTTACCTGGAAGTCAGCTGGCACTATATTGTGATGTTAGTACACCGACTCCTAGGCCATTCATTCCAAAAACTTTACGCCGCCGAGTATTTGAAACATTACACTCGTTCAGTCACCCTGGTGCCAATGCCACCACGAGACTGATATCTCAGCGTTATGTGTGGAGTGGCATGCGAAAAGACTGCAGGGAATGGGCAAGAGCTTGTTTAAGCTGTCAACAAGCCAAAGTAAATAGGCACGTGTTTACACCGCTAGGTACATTTGAATTACCACGCGCGAGATTCAAACACGTGCATATTGATCTTATAGGACCGCTTCCTATATCAAACGGATTCCGGTATTGCCTCACGGCAGTCGATCGTTTCTCGCGATGGCCTGAAGCAATACCCATACCGGATATAACTGCGTTGACGGTAGCAAAAGCATTACTACGAGACTGGATCTCCCGCTTCGGTTGCCCCACTATCATAGTAACAGATCGTGGCAGACAGTTCGAATCCGAACTATTCCGATTCCTGTCACAAATGGTTGGCTTTCAGCACCGCAGAACTACAGCGTATCATCCAGCTTGCAATGGTCTCGTAGAACGCTTCCACAGACAGTTAAAAGCTGCCATTACATGCCATTCAAACGTCAACTGGACAGAGTCCCTGCCGTTAGTTTTGCTAGGCATCCGCAGCTCGTTCAAAGAAGATCTGCAAAGTTCACCAGCAGAACTAGTCTATGGAGAACCTTTAAGGCTACCTGGAGAATTCTTCTCTGAAAATCTGAATTGTACCACGGACATGACAGACTTTACAGCACGACTCAAATCCTTCGCGCAAAACGTACAACCTTGTCCAGCTAGCCGTCATAGCAATGGCAAAATCTTTATTTATAAAGATCTAGCTACTACTAGTCACGTATTTTTGCGCGATGACACTGTCCGTGGTGCTTTACAACCAGCATACACTGGTCCATATAAGGTTTTAGATCGGAGTAACAAAACTTTTAAAATAGAAGTCAAAGGTAAACCAGTGACTGTATCATTAGATAGGCTTAAACCTGCCTATATACTGTCACCCGACCAAAGTCATTCTAGGCTTACGACCACTGACGTCCCACCACCACCATCAACTCCAAAAAACAACACAGCAGAACATAAAATAACTCGTTCTGGCCGAAAAGTACGCCTACCAGATTTTTATCGCCCGTAGGGACGGTCTCTGGGGGGGAGTGATGTAGGGAACCTACTCTAGTTAATATCATTAGGTACAATAAAATAGGTTAAATAACATATACAACCTTTAGTTAATACAACATAATACTAACCTAATATTTACAAACCTTAAAACAAGTACATAGAAATAAAAGTGATAAACTTAAATAAATATATTACATCAATCTTACTATCTAAGATAATACGTAACTTTAATATTATGAATATAGATTTCATTCATTCGTCTCGCTTTCATACATAATAATACATACACACGCATTAACATAATTTATATCAGTATTTCGTATGGCGTAGTATCTGAAAGCTTAGCATTAGCAGCGCGCCTGTATCGCGCGACACTGTAGCGATGTCTCAAACGACATCTTTTGTTCGCGGCAAACTTACCAAAAACCGGTCCACCGAGCGGGCCGCGTCATGAGCTCCCGCGCAGCCGCGAGCAGTCCGAATTACTACACGAGACAAATCGCACGTCGCGTTCTATGCAAATCTGCTTTCGCGCTTGTTATTATCGAACATTTGTGTTTTCATTCAGTACCTAAGTACCTTCTATATATTTGGTGGTTAAACCACACAACCACCTAAAAGCGTAACAGTTTGACCTTGAGACCGCCCTTACTGCGTTCGTAATAGAGGCGGCTTTCGTAGTGCACCTGTTACACTTGATGCGCTGTCGTCTGTTCTTATTTGGTTTTTTTGTGAATGTAATAGAATCCTGCCGTGTATAATTTTAGTTGCATTATTTTAAGATTTTTTGTTTTTTAAAATATTATTTTGCTTATTGTAAATAAATGTAATTTTTATTTATTCTTTGTTTTATTTATTATTTTAATGCCTTTTTCTTAAAAATATATGTATATTGGGCTTTTGAGCGCTACTTATATTTTTTTATTTCGCAAAAAGGATGGTGTACTTGGCTTAATTTTTAATAGTAATTTGTAATAGCCTACTTTATTCATGTCATTCCCAAAGTACCCGTAATTTTATAAAAACCGACCTAACGATAATTGTTAGAAGGATGGTGTTTTAAGAAAGAATCTTATTCATACGATATGGGTGTTAAACAAGTGTATGGGCCACCCCATAGCAAGCGGTTACCGTATCCTTTATTACACGGCCGTAGCATCTTGGGCGCTACTCACGCGTTGTTACCGTAGCCTATAGACGCTCGTAGCACCTTGGGCGCTACTCACGCGTTGTTACCGTAGCCTATAGACGCTCGTAGCACCCTGGGCGCTACTCACGCGTTGTTACCGTAGCCTATAGACGCTCGTAGCACCTTGGGTACTACTCTCGCGTTGTTTTCGAAGCCTATAGAGGCTCGTAGCACTATGCGCACTACTCACGCGTTGTCACCGTAGCCTATAGACGCTCGTAGCACCTTGGGCACTACTCACGCGTTGTCACCGTAGCCTATAGACGCTCGTAGCAACTTCAGCACTACTCACGCGTTGTTACCGAAGCCTATAGACGCTCGTAGTACCTTGGGCGCTACTCATGCGTTGTTACCGAAGCCTATAGACGCTCGTAGCAACTTCAGCACTACTCACGCGTTGTTACCGAAGCCTATAGACGCTCGTAGTACCTTGGGCGCTACTCATGCGTTGTTACCGAAGCCTATAGACGCTCGTAGCAACTTCAGCACTACTCACGCGTTGTTACCGAAGCCTATAGACGCTCGTAGTACCTTGGGCGCTACTCATGCGTTGTTACCGAAGCCTATAGACGCTCGTAGCACCTTGGGCACTACTCACGCGCTGTTACCTTAGCCCATAGACGTTAGTGAAATCTGTCCTCTTATGGCACAGGTAGTCCACCAGTTTAGTTACATTGTTTGTCATCTAGTTAAAAATTATTAAAAATACATGATAGTTATTTTTGGGCACTCTGAAAGGCACTTCGGCACTCTGTGTAACGCCTGACGGTAAAATACTAGTTAATAACACTAATATCTGCTTAGCTTGTAATAAATAAATAATAATAAAAGAGATGTCAGCTGTGTTATATGTTTAACGTGTCTGTACACACAGAACATAAACTACTCTCTATGTTCTGTGTCTGTACATGTATCTATATGTCTGTGGCATAGCTGCTAAACGAATAAACCGATTTTGATTCGTTTATTTTGTTTGAGAGCCGATTTGATTGGGATAGTTGTTAACTATGATCATAAGCTGATTTTTTAATTGACAAAAAGGGTTACTAACTTTCACAGATCCGATTGATTTGAAAGGAGTAGGTACGTACTTTTACGTCGGTGGTATTACAAAACATGGTAACCTTTAGCGGCTGCTGTAGCATCAAATAGGCTTCATTCTTCCGAAACTTACAGCAGATAGGCTCATAAGAGTAGTTTTAATAAGAAGGTGCAGACGCTGACCAAAACCGGGCGTTACTTAAAATTTTATAAATATATTTTTAGTGATGTAGGTATGAGATTGCTTTAGGTAAGCAGGCAGCACACGTTTTTCGTCTTTCTAAAATAAAGATTCCTTCAGACGGCTGACATGACGTTCAGCCATCTGGTTAAACGTTGGCCCAATGACTTGACTAGTTCTCCTTGAACCTTTTCATTAGATGCCGGCGTTCAATCAACGGCCTAGGCGTCCAGTTCAGCGGCAAATTTAAAAAGACGGCTGCGGCTGCGATTCCTACACGATCTGTCTTAAGAACATGTAACAGCTGATTTTGGTATTGCGATTTCAAGTTTTTGTTTTAACTAGGATTGTGAGCACTGGTCTCCTTTGTTTTACGAGAGGGTTCCCCTTACATCCTGCGTAAAAAAAGTTGGATTGTAATAACACAATGGAGGCACTACTGTCTAAAAATGTACTCTGCTACTGTCGTTCTCATACGATAAGACACAAGACAGAATTTCAACTTAAAGATGTCAAAAGCAATGATTAATGCCCTAATTAATTGAACTATTTGAAGTAATTTGAAATGCTTGGAACTAATAATAAAGGGTAAATAAAACCACAATGGGCCTAATTCTGGGAACACGCTTTAATTCTAAATTTAAGTACAGTATATCTCTTTCTCGCAATAAGTAATAGGAAAAAGATAGCAACTTAGCAACTATCTGTTTAGAGCTGTCACTTAATAGATTTCTAAGAAACCATAGTCAATTTTAGACGGGTGCCTTCTCAACACTGCATTTTATCACGTTCAATAAGGTCGAAAATTGAACACACGTTTCTAAATGTCAAATTATATAACAGCCATCCTTTTCGTATTCCTTTTGATAGAAAGAAATGCACTTAACTTAAATGTAGACTTAGCATGTGTTTACCAGAATTAGGGCCAATATTTTAGCCTGATCTAAATATATATTATAATAAAGTAAATAATAACAATACATCGATTCACAAAGGTACACCGCCATCTATTGACGTATATCGAAACTGAACTTTAATATGGGCTCATGTTTTATTGACGACAATCAACGATAGCGCGACGTAATTTAGCGTAACGCCATCTATTGACATGACTGTCAACTTATTATTTTATGAATACAATATTTTGTAGGGATTGTGCAGAATTTTATTACAATAATTAGAAATTTTGTCGGAGCGAACTTTGTGTTATAAAAGTGGCGTAGTTTTATAATCCAAGTGTTTGTGTTGACGACGAACAACTAAAAGATCATTAGAATAGAAGTGATTATGGTGTGAAAGACGATGAGAACTTTTTTGTGGTTATCTACCTCATCAAGTAGCATCATATGGAGATTGTCATCATATATTTCGCGTCAAATACTCCTCAAATGAAGAAATAAATAAACATTTAAGACATGGCTGTAGGGCATTAGTTCCCTTTGCCTTCCCTTTATAGAGAACCCAAAAAAATAGCTAAGGCTCGACCGCTAGAGTTTAGCGGGGCGGGTTGAAAAAACAAAAACAGGCGAGAGCGGCCTCGCTGTGTCATGGCGCCGCGCCCTGCGCTCGATTGTATCTTGTGTTATCACAGTCATGTAAACCACAATTCCACAATAAACATTTATGATTATGTAGAAACGCGCTAGGGCGTTGCAGCTTCAACGCAGAAGTTGTCATTTTAACTTATTCTTGCGTCCAAAAATCTTTCAGCTCAACTTGGTTCATTTCGCGGTCGAGCCTGGGATTTAGTGGGTCCAGTAGAGTCAGCGACTCGGCCCCGCAAATCGGTCCGATCGAACGCCCGAAAAAAATAGTGGTTAAACGATTATTTATTACTTAGTGCTATTTATTATTGCGCTGAATAATCGACCATTATTTGTTTTTTTTAATAAAACCTAGGCACTACCTATTGTCGATGAAAGAGCGTAACATTTATTACTCTATGAATAATAAATTAGGGAATTATTATTTTATGTTCAGAAAACAAATCTTAAAGATAATTCATGTTCCAGATGACATTTTAGTCGTTGCTTGCATATTTACAATGGGCCTCATTAGAAGGCTCAAATTGTCACTCAAAGAGCAATGGAGAGGGCTATGCTTGATGATGATGAGAAATGATGAGATCCGTAGGAGAACTAAGGTCGCTGACATAGCCCAAAGAATTGAGAGTCTCAAGTGGCAGTGGGCAGGTCACATTGCAAGGAGGACTGACGGCCGTTGGGGCGGAAAGGTCCTCGAGTGGCGGCCGCGTACTGGGAGACGCAGCGTTGGTAGGCCTCCCACAAGGTGGACCGATGACCTGGTGAGAGGCGCGGGAAGCCAATGGATGAGGGCAGCACAGGATCAATCGCTTTGGAGATCCTTGGGGGAGGCCTATGCCCAGCAGTGGGCGTCTCTCGGCTGATATGATGATTGCATATTTGGATACTTGCAAGCCACGACGAAAATGTCATCAAAATAAAATGATAGATGATAATTGACGATTACGAATGATAATGAAATCGCTAAGTATTTTGTGATTAATCTTAGGTAATCGTAATCGTTTCTCACTAGTTCTACAAACTATTTATATAAGTGCCTTATTTTGCCATAATTTTTTACAATGGCGCCCGCCCCGTGCCAGTTTGGCGTCAAGTTGGTCGAGCTCCGCTGAGTATGATTCACGCTGTACTACCTATTAAGCATTTATGTTGCACTTTCCAGTTTACATCAGGTACCTTCCATTTGCATAGATGCAGAGCAGCCTGGCCCAGGGTATGTTTATGGCAGGAGGCCGCGGAGCCTACCCCGGGGCTCCGTTGCAGGGCCCACTGGCTTACCTTGAGAAGACAGCCACTAATATAGGTAAGAGATTCTCGGTGTTGCTATCCGCAAAATTGGCATACAGTCGACAGAACACCAAGTGTAAATGTGCATTACGAAAGCCGCCTTTATAACGAACGGAATAAGGGCTTCTCAATGTCAAAATGTTTCAATTTATATGCTGTCGACTGTAGTGCTGAGCGACGTATTAATTAACCTAATTTCTTTATTTTTTTTATACAACAACTTGATGGTATGCGGCGTCTGCCGTGGCCTATAGACGCTCGTAGCATCTTGGACACTATACCTACTCATGCGTTCAACCGTGGTCTATAGACGCTCGTAGCATCTTGGACACTACTCACGCGTTGTTACCGTAGCCTTCAGACACTCGTAGCACCTTGGACACTATACTCACGCATTCAACCGTAGCCTATAGACACTCGTAGCATCTTGGACACTATACTCACGCGTTCAACCGTAGCCTATAGACGCTCGTAGCGTCTTGGGAAATTTTCACGCGTTGTGACCGTAGCCTATAGACGCTCGTAGCACCTTGGGCACTTCTCACGCGTTTAACCGTAGCCTATAGACACTCGTAGCACCTTGGACACTATACTCACGCGTTCAACCGTAGCCTATAGACGCTCGTAGCATCTTGGGAAATTTTCACGCGTTGTTACCGTAGCCTATAGACGCTCGTAGCACCTTGGGCACTTCTCATTCTCACGCGTTTAACCGTAGCCTATAGACGGTCGTAGCACCTTAGACAGTACTCATGCGTTGTTGCCCTAGCCTATAGACGCTTGTAGCACCTTGGACACTGATCACAAGTTGTTGCCGTAGCCTATAGACGCTCGTAGTAACTAGATGGTTAGTTAGGTTTTACAACGATGATTAGTAACCTAATAAAGAGTTAGCTACGCTAAAGCTCGTCATCTCTTACAGACATGGTGGGCTTGGGAGACGGGAGGAGGTGACGCGGCCGCGGGAGGGGCAGGGGCCGGGGCCGCGGCAGAGGCCGAGGTGAGTACCAGCAAACTCCCTGGGGAGCGAACAAAAGTTGGTCCCTTTTCGAGAGAAAGAAAAAGATAAAACACATCTTGTCTTCTAATAAGTGGTGGAGTGAGACATAGGCAAGCTCTTAATTAAGCTTACTTTGGGCTAGATAATAGGTGTGAGTGTATGAATATTATTATTATTATTATAGGTATATGTCGCCGCCATCTGGAAGAATTCGCCGCTTAATTGGATGCCTAGTCCGTTCATTAATCGCCGGCATCCAATCTAATGCCTAGCCCGATAGTTAACTGAACAAGACTCTCTTTACGTTTAATAAGTTGGCGTATTGAAAGGATCGTCTTGTACCGAAGAGTTTTGGTTTTGGTTATATGTGGTCATAAAGTCATAATGTACATCTTGTGTTAAAATTAAAAGTAAGTATATAATTTGAATGCTATTATATCGGTACAATACATAATAATTACAGCAGTCTGCATTGTCTTACTTATTTAATTATAACTTTTCAATTTAACACAAAATGTAGGTACAAATAGGTAATTTAAGTAAAATAAGTGTCGTAAAAAGTTAAAATTTTATAAATCAAGTGTAAAAGTTGCAATAATAACGTCCTTAGGAGAAAAAGTCCGCTGACTGGAGGTTTCTTTGCAGCTTGATTGTGACTGAATTATGGACGTTAGAATAATGATTTTTTTAAATGAACAGAACATATATAAATCTAAAAGTTGATACCAATTTATAGTTCATCAGACGTAGTTTTGGTAAATATCCCGCTGGCTGGAGGTCGGTTAGAAAAGCTTACGGAACAAATTCTGATTTCAGCATAATTCAGTAGAACGAACCCAGATCTTATTCTCTGTATCACTCATAAGTCTCCTAGACATGGGGATCCCGCTAGGTGTAGCTCATAAGTCTCCCAGACATGGGGATCCCGCTAGGTGTAGCTCATAAGTCTCCCAGACATGGGGATCCCGCTAGGTGTAGACACATGGCACTAGTCGACTAGAGGAAATGCAAAGAGGATATAAACACTACGTTAGACTAAATGTATGAAAACACGACGCCGCCAAAATTTTCAATGTGTGCGTAGTACTACATTTTTTAGGTAAATTTTTCAACGCTACGTAGTGACAGTATGTCGATGGCAGTCACCACTAAAAATTTAAACAAAAATCAAAACCGACTTCAAAAAACTGAAAAGGTTAAAATAATTAAATTTAAGTACCTAGGTACTCATTCCCTAGAAACATATTTTTTGGAGTCGTCTAAGGGATGAGTACCTATTTAAATTTAATTAATTTAAACTTTTCAGTTTTTTGAAGTCGGTTTTAATTTTTGTTTAATTATTTTTTTACATTTTTTAGTGATTACTTTCTAAGGTCGAAGCTAGATGGGTGACCGTCAACTTATATTGTTTACTACTATCGTATCGTTTCAATTCAATTTCTTCTTTGATGGGTTTCTGCTATAATTTAGCCAGTGTCAAGTTTCTGTGTATCTTTGTTGTATTTGGACGTTTGTTAACAACTCTGCTTAGTATGTAGACAGGCGTTGTGCAGATACAATAGCGAATTATGATTGTTAGCGAGGAATTATTAACAGTTTTTTTTTTAAATAAAAGCAAAAATAAAACCTGAAACTGTTGAATCACCTGAAAAAAAATACAGAGTGTTAGTATGTTAGAATAGCTGACAAAAGCTCGATTGGACGACTTAGCACCCGTCGAATTTACTTAATATTTCAGTCGTCAACTCGCACACTCATTCCAAAATACAGCCAGGTAATAAAATTTGAAATTAAATTTCAGAAACTTTTCAGATTTATTCAAAGTCGTTTGTATTAAATCTTAAAATAAAGCTACTGAGTAGTTGACTGTACATTTTATGGTCGTTACCTCACATTTTTATGGTCGGGCGAGTTGACGACAGAAATATTAGGTAAATTCGAAAGGCACCTTTCTAATTTACCTATCGCCCTATCGGGCAAGTTTTTGTCGGGCGAGATGGCGAATAACTCAAAACTTTTTTCAACCCAAACCTCAGGAAGAAGTGCTAAATTGGCAACACTGTTTGCAGGTCGAGGTGCATCCCCTGAGTACGGCGGCAGCATGACGCCATAGCCCGCCCCCCTCCCGGCGTGGCTGGTTCCGCACCCCCCCGCAAGACCACACACATACTAACACAACTTACACTATAAATAGACTATATTCTATGCCACAAGAGTGTAAACATTATACATTATACATTATATTGGCGATAACAATACGACAATAAATTAAAACATGGGTTAGATTAGAAACATGGGTTAATAGAAATGTTTTGCAACTCTCAGGTACATATTATACATTTGATAATTTCATGACATTCCTATGAAATACTGCAGCCAATACTAAACTATTTCATAGAAATGTCAATTAGAAAGTTGCAAAACATATCCATGAACTAGTATAGCCCATGTTTTAATTTAATGTCGTATTGACGTCACCACCCTGTATAAAGACAGGCAGCCACAAAAACAGTATACTACAAATTATGCCAGTAGGTATATCAATGCCAATGTTCATTGGCGCGACGCGAATAGTCCTAAACTGCTTAAACTGGGCTGGGCGACCATCTAACTATAGTGGAATGAAAGCATGGATTATTACGTCACATTGTCATATTGAATTCAATTACGACATTCACTAACGTGTGAATGTCATGGTTATTTGCTTTCAGTTATGATATTAACTGATCGTCACTGGAAACTAGCAGAAATGGTATCTGGTTCGAAGGACCAAAATGAATGGCCTGCCGGCTGATATATGTCTGAGTCATGTCAACTACGACCTTGTGGGTGGATAGGGCACTGCCCTACGTCTCCCTAACGACCTCCTTATTCCCTACAGCCCTAACCTGCAACATAAATGTGGATAAATAAATCTATACTTAAATAAGTAAAGGATTGTCTGTGCACCATGAGACGTAAGGTGTCAGAAGGAAAGTGGGGAGGAACAGGGTGAGGAGATGATTTTCTCTGATTGATCAGAAACTGATGGCTAAGGGTGTCTTGGCCACGGTAAGAGGAAGTTTATAAGGAGAAGAATGTCGTAATTGAATTCAATATGACATCAATAACTATACTTATGTTCATATACTGATAAAGTAAGACTGTCGCCCCGCCGGTCGCGGTCGCCGTTCGACAACATCGGAAAGCTACCTTCGATATACCTACAGGATGGTGCCGCCAATACTACAATAAATTAAAACATGGGCTATATTAGTCCATAGAAATGGTTTCCCACTTCCAAAAACATCTTTTGATAATTCTTTGATAATTGCACGACATTTTGTATGAAATAGTTTAGCATTGGCTGCATTATTTCATAGAAATGTCATGAAATTATCAAATGAATACGATATTTTTGAAAATGACTAATCATTTACTAACTAATATAGCCCATGTTTTAATTTATTATCGTTGACGGCACCATCCTATATACAAAAGAGCTACAGGCATTATTTGTTCTTGTAAAAGGCATGTCTAAGTAGTTTGACAGATCTCATTATCGCTATTGATCTCTTTTCATTACATATTATGAGAAAGTGATGAACTGTTTTTTTTAGATTAAGTTAGTATCCTTTCTTAAGAAATCGTATTTGTTTTATTTATTTATTTGGGAAACATACAAATTTGATGCCATATAAAACAAACACAGTAATATAAATCTTAAATCAGCAAAGTTTCCACAGAAAGTTAAAACAGACGTGTAATTTACTAAACTAATTTTACTAATTAAATTTAATTCCTAATCCTAAATATAAAAAACAAGAAAAAAAAGATATATCCTCAGTCCTACAGATATATTCACTGATTACTTCTTAAATTGAAAGCAGGATCATAAGAAAACATACCTACAAGACATAGTCAGACATCTCATTTTTATGATGTTATTGCCACTTAAATTAATGTAACATAGATATAAGAATGTTGCCACATCTAACTCGAAAAAAAGAAAAAATATTTATTTCATAACAATACTAGGTATTAACAATATTGCTGTCAATTTCCTAGTAAGTATAAAGATACCTGTATCACGAAGTACAATAAACTAATTATTTAATTATGTGTTAGGTACTAATCATAACAGGTAACCCATGTTAACAATGTTATATAAATACTGGGCTTATTCTGGGAACACACTTTAATTCTAAATTTAAGAACAGTATATCTTTTTCTCGCAGTAAGTAATAGAAAAAAGATAGCAAGAATCTGTTTAGAGCTGTCACTTAAATTTAGATAGATTTCATAGAAACCATAGACAATTTTAGACGGCATGTACGGAGGTGCCTCCTAAACACTGCATTTTATCACGTTCAATAAGGCCGAAAATTGAACGCACGTTTCTAAATGTCAAATTATATGACAGCTATCCTTTTCGTATTCCTTTTGATAGAAAGAAATGCACTGAACTTAAATTTAGACTTAGCATGTGTTCACCAGAATTAGGGCCACTATGATGTTATTAAGAATTCAAAATTGTTAAATTAATTCCAAATTTCTTTAATCCCCCAAATGGCGTTATCCCACCGGACAGTTATGACAATTGAAAAATCAATTGTGTCTTGAATCTGATGTTTTATGGGTTAATCAGCTTTATCATGGAGTGTTCTGAAGAGCTTTTCGACCTTATCCCACCTTCCCCCTTCCTACTCAGGAGCACGCGTGCCGGTCTTCGGAGTCATCAATTCACTGTCTCCACCTCAACATCACGCATAAAGAAGTTTAGCACCTCGTTTCTTTGTCGTACTGTCAAAACTTGGAATTCTTTGCCCACACATATGTTCCCTCCTTCCTATAACATGGCCAAGGAACCCAAAAGAGGCGTGAAAAGGCACCTTATGGGCCGGCAAGGTGGAGGCGGCTAGAGCAGTGTCTGAACTGCACTAGCTGTCTTCGCATATGGACTCTTCTTACCTCTTCACATCAGTACCAAACACCTTATAGTTACCTCAGATCTAGAGGTTCTAGAGGTTTGGTTGGTGGTAGGAATTTTCTAAGTCCGCCCAAAGCTACCAGCATGTTACCTAAGTCTGCCGCCATAGCAATAATGTTAACAGCATTGTTGTGTTCCGGCAGTTGGAGGTATCTTACCTTCAACTGCCGGAGACAGCCAGTTCCCCTGTGGTTATGGAATCCGGATGTTGCTCGCTTCCATCGAGTGAAATTATAATATTCAAGTAATAATTGTAGTAATTCTGCTGTCCGTTGAGAATTACAAAATAAAATAGTCCGATTGACTAAAGTTATGTTTCATTTTGTATGACAGCGAAAGAACATGAGAGTTTTGGGCTCAGAAACTACCATTTCAGTCCTTTATTCTTACATTAATAATACTTCTCATTTTCTTTGTGTTGTAGTTTAAGAAAACGTCTCTATGGTATCTCGGTAGTTCAACTTTTGGAACCGGTGTAAATGCAAACATGACAAACAGATAGACAATATGAAATTGTGAGACCATTTCTTAAATAGATATACATAATTTGTCATTTTTGACGATTCGAAAGAGCTTCTTAGAGCCTACATTAATAAATATATTTTTGATTTTGATTGATTTTTTATTTATGGGGGGCGACTTATGAAGTAAAAAAAAAATTTTATGTACTTACACAATGGCACAAAAAACTATATAGATATTACTAAGGATGTATATTACATAAGATACATTTGTACTGCAAACAGTTTTAGTATTATAATCTTGATATTTTAGAGTTAGAGTATTATAATTATTAGCATTATAATCTTTAAATTTTAGAATTAGAGAACATGATGTAGTGTGGATTTAGTGATCTTTGCTTGATCACAGATAAGTCTGTGTAAAAAAAAACTGCTCTCCCAAGCAAAATATCCTATTATACAGACGGCAGCACATGAAGTGTGACAACTGCATTACGAAAGTCGCCTCTATTATGAACGCAGTAAGGTGTCAATATCAAACTGTTACACGTGGTGTGCTCTCAGACTGTACATCTCGCAACAATTTATAGGTACCTACTATGCCATCGAATTTTAATTTCTATTTCAGATAATCATAAAGGATTGTTAAAACTGTTATTACTTATGGTTAAAGAAATTTATTCCCAAAAAATACAGTCACTTAGGTACCTACATGAGAATATCATAAGTACCTACCTTATATATATAAAAATGTTATGTTGGTTTGTGTACGCTTCAAAAACTCAAAAAGTTCTGCACCGATTGAGTCGAAATTTTAACATGATATAAAATCCGCATCAAGGATTGTTTTTATCTATTTTTTGCATCAGTCACATATCTGCGACCGCGAGAAAACCACTGCGAAGCGTGGCAGGGTACAGCTAGTATCTTATAAAATTACTAATATGTCGTTCGAACATTTATGTTGTTTGGGGAACATTTATTTGTTAACCGGTGGGGCGTTGCCCGCAACCGTAAGTAACAAGTATGTATTTATCTACAGGACTCTAGCACATACCTTAATTACTTAGGTACTTTCTAAAATGTATAGTTCAAGTTTTACTTTGAATACACTAAGTGAACTTACATTTTTTATATGTGAGGGTATTTTGTTGTACAGTTGCGCTCCTTCAAAAACGGTTTTTTTGCCATAATACTTGATTTGCGCGTGCCGCTATTTTATAATGATTTATGCAGATCACTCAATCCACACGTGCATAGAAATACATCACTACTTTTTAATTAGTACAAAAACTTTAAAGGCTAATTAGGAATGGTCTCGCTATCAAATATATATAAGAATATTTTTTTAATATTTTTAAATAACAAAGTTATTATCATTTTTTTGTTGTTGTCCCAAAATGTCGCTGGATTTGTGGACGTAATTTATTACCCATTCGTAAAAAAAATGCATTTATCATATTCTCTCGCTCTAGCGCATCCACTATTCGCGGGAAGGGACGGGCGGGAAGTTTGATGTATGACGCGGGGATTTATCAATGGGCTCAACGGCCAATAGTGTAAACGGAAAAATACTGCGCGTACTATCGCCTAGGCTAGAGGCACGTGTTGCTCATTGATTCCATAATGAGTATTTTTGTGGACAATTTTGAAATTTGGATTTTATTACTTTTGACTGTTTTGACTACGTATATAGGATCAGCAAAACGGCTACTGAGACCCCCAAATTTTTTTGGTACTAATTAAAAAATAGCGGTGTATAATTGATAATAAATCTTGCATTTATGTATACGTACTTCTTATCTATTGATTCTTATATATTGATGATTGTACACCAAAGTAGGTATATTGCACAAACTATTGTACAGTCTACAGTTTGACTTTGAGACCTACTGCGTTCGTAATAAAGGCGACATTACATACAACTATTATACTTTATGTCCTGTCGTCTGTACTTACCTCCTTGCTATTATACAAAACGCAAATACCTATATTTATTCTTAATTTTATTTTTAACTTATTATAAATGTTTCCATATTCTTCTAAGTAGCTGTATTTAATTCTGAATGAGCTATAATCCATAAGTACCGTTAATACGATAATAAATTAATACATGGGCTGTATTAATTCATAGGAATGGTTGGCCAATTTCAAAACCATCTCATTTGTTCATTTCATGACATTTCAATGAACACACATTGGCCCTAATTCTGGCAAACACATGCTAAGATTAAATTTAAGTTCAGTCTACCTCTTTCTCTCAATCTGAATACGAAAAGGATCGCTGTCATAAAATTTGACGTTTAAAAACATGCATTCAATTTTCGACTTTATTGAACGGGATAAAATGCAGTGTTTAGGAGGCAGCTCCGTACATGCCGTCTAAAATTGTCTATGGTTCGTATGAAATCTGTCTAAATTTAGATGACAGCTCTAAACAAATTCTTGCTATCTCATTCTTATTACATATTGTGAGAAAGAGATATACTGTACTTAAATTTAAACTTAGAGTTTGCCTCCAGAATTAGGCCCATTGGCTGCATTATTTAATTTGTAATAATAAGTGTCATGAAATTATCAAACGAATGTGTTCTGAAAGTGGCAAACCTTTTTCTATGCACTAATATAGCCCATGTTTTAATTTATTGTCGTATAGACGGTACCACCCTGTATACATAGTTTTAGTCGATGAACAATAGTATAAATAGGACTGTGTAATAGTTTTAGTATCCTTATGTTACTTATTGCACTGCTATCATTTGTGCAAAAAAAAATATGTATAAAACAGACTGAATCTATCTATCTATAGGAAGGTAAGTCTTTATTTCATTTTTAGACATAGATACTTAATTCATGTCGTAATTAACAATATTTATCATTACCTACTTAGATTGAATTAGGGCCAACGGCTCTTATTCTGGAGAACACACACTAAACCTAATTTTAAGTCCAGTGCATCTCTTCCTCGCAACATGAGTACAAAAAGGAAGGCTGTCATATAATTTTTCATTTAGAAACGTGTGTTCGATTTTCGACTTTAAAGGATGTTGATAAAATGCAGTGATTAGGATTAGGAAGCACCTCCGTACATGCCGTCTAAAATTGTCTATGGTTTAAAATCTATGTAAATTTAGTTAACAGCTCTACATATACAAATTCTTGATATCTTTTTCCTATTACATATTGCGAGAAAGAGATACCTATACTAATTTTTTTTAGTTTCTCATAAAAGCTGTATTTTAGTAACTTGTAAGATAATATTCGAGGAGCTCGGTGGCGTTGAGGAGCTCGGTGGCGTAGTGGTTTGAGCGCTCTGGTATCGATTACGAAAACGAAGCAACTTTCGCCAAGGTTGGTCCTGAGATGGGTCAATAAAATTTATAATCTCGAGCTCCTCCGTGCTTCGGAAGGCACGTTAAGCCGTTGGTCCCGGTTGTTATTTCAACCGCTTTAACCCACCAACCCGCATTGGGCCAGCGTGGTGGTGTTATGGCCCAATCTCCTCATGTGTTTCTCCCATGTAGGAAGGCCTGTGCCCAGCAGTGGGACGTATATAGGCTGATGATGATGAAGATAATATTAAATAATGATACATACAGGATTTCCTTTGTAATATGCATATTGGCTAATGGGTCTTATGCCATTGAATTACGTTATAACTTTAAAAAACCTATTATTTTTGCTGTCCATTTCTTTTTCATATTGATAGAAAGTGATGAACTGTACTGTACTAAAATTATTCAGTGCGTGGCTTCAGAATGAGACCCAGTAGGTAGGTACGTGTATAATTTTAAGAACGATAAATCTAGTCATGTGTGTATATTAGATATTTAAGTTTTCGTATCAGAGTAATTGTAGTAATAAATAAATGAATTTAGTATACTTTTTATTTCCTCATAATTATAGTATATCACTTTGATCGATACTAGGCGTACTACTGATCGGAAAATTGTTTTTTTTATATACAACTAGATGACAAACAAGCTGACGGCCCACCTGATGGTAAGCGGTTAGCGCCGCCTATAGACACTTGCAATAACAAGGAAAATCACTTGATAATGCAGGAGCATTGTCATCCTTAGGCCTAAGATGAAATGCCCTCCATGCCCAGTAATCGCATTGGCTACCTTTCCCTTCAATCCGAATCACAGCGAACTGTTTCACAGCTGAAATTAGAATGGCGGTGGTACCTACCCAGACGACCCTATATACGGGCCTACCACATAGTGAAAATTCAGACATCAATTGATGCGGAGCTTTTAAGGATTCGTAATCTGCAACAAGTAACGACATATAAAAAAAGTGGGTGGGGCCAACGTAACGCATGACTCGTTGCTATCTTCGTTCGCTAACTGACTAATAAGAAGACCCTAGGTGACAGAATTTACGTATTTAAAATTGAAAATCTTAAAAAAAATTAGCATCCGCACCCGCAACATCCCCAATTGATACTGTAGGGGTGTCAGGTAGGATGTTATTCATTGTTCAATACTATTTATCTGTCAAGCGGCAATATACCACCGGGGGGCGGTGACAATGGAAAAATCAATTGTGTCTGGAATCTCATGCTTGAGAGGTTAAGTACGGACTTAGTAGCTTGCCCCGCTAGCCGAGCGACGGTGGCGGTGGGTGGTGTTGTATGTACGTACCTACATTCGGACATTCTGTATAATATAAACGAAGTTATTTGATCTAATATGGTGCCGTATCATTTGTGATATATGTACCTATACTTTACGAACTATACATATAAATAATTAGTGACAAAATCACCAAAATACTAATATTATAAAGAAGAAAGTAACTCATGTTTGTCTTTGAAATAGCTCATGACATGTAAAGGTGGGTGGGGCCAAGGTGCCGCAAGGCTCGGTGCTAACTTCGTTCGCTACCTAACCTATAGGAAGGCATGCATTAGTGACAGGATTCTACAGAATTTAAACGAGAAAGTAAGTCATGACTGTTAACAGACACACATGAGTTACTTTCGCAAGCCAAGCTTGTAACCGCTCGCAGCCCTGTTCGTGGATATCGGGTTATCTTCTCAAAATGGTGGCTGCCATTTCTTTCCATATTTCCGGTCTATGTGTAAAAATATAACAGACTGAGTTATTTTTCAATTTATTAAAGAATAATGTACCTATCTAGAAGAATACTTTGCAGATAAAATTCATGAGTAAATATTTGTTGAGGGGCTCGGTGGAGTAGTGGTTTGAGCGCTCTGGTTTAGATTACAAAAACAAAGCAACTATCGCCATGGTCGATCCTAGATGGGTCAATCAAATTAATAATCTCTCGCTCCTTGCTTCGTGGTGCACGTTAAGCCATTGGTCCCGGTTGTTACTGCAACCGCTTTAACCCACCAACCCGCATTGGGCCAGCGTGGTGGTGTTATGGCCCAAACTCCTCGTGTATCCCCCATGTAGGAAGGCCTGTGCTCAGCAGTGGGACGATATAGAAAGAAAACGATGAAAAAATTATATGCTCCAGGCGGGAATCGAAGCCGCGTACAATAAAGTAGGCGATTAATCGGATCAAAAACATTAAAATGTGATTTCAATATCTTTTCTCACCTCAACAAGTAGTGAAAATGCTTGTAAAAGTATTCTTTCGGATCAATAGAGGTGCTAACTTCAATGAGTGGTAAGATAAACATTGCTATAAAAACGTTAAAAGGATAGATAGCGGTGCAGGAATAAGTAGGTTACCTATGCCTAGTGCTCCGGTGGGTCCCGCCAGGAGCATATAATTTTTTCATCCTTTTCTTTCTTTATTTTTAAATGTTAAAAAAAGTAGGCGATTAAACGCATCAAAACATGAAATGTGATGATATATTTGTTTGAATAAAACACAAAAGTACGCATCGCGCATCAATAATATATTTATTTTGCTCATTTACATAACTATACAACAATCTATGTACGCACTTATATCTAGTATCGATTCATCCTTGATATATACAGAACATTAACAGTATTATATTATTTTAAGTATGCAGTTACAAAAAGGGAATAACTCAAAATTAAACATCCGCTACACTAAGTAGGTAGTCTTGTTTGAAAAACCTTGAGTCTATTTTACGATAGAGGTTTTAGTTTTGATAATCGAAAATTTATGATCACCAAATAAATTGTAACGTCTATGATTTAGTGAGATAAGTATTGACTAATAAAAATTGAACTAATGAGATTTTATTATCACTAGTTCAGGGAATAGAACAAGCGAGATAATTTAGTGACGCCACTGGCACCGAGTTTCATTTGACATTTATAATTTTATAAAAAAATACCTGCTACTACTGTTCTTGTTTTCAAATGTGCTGAGAGTTGACTAGCAAATTATTTATAGTTAGAAGAAAACAAAGATGAACCTTTTCATTTCCTTTTTTAACGGAGGAATATTTGGAACCCAAAATCATTTTGTTAGAAAGGCAATTAACTATTGGGACGATTCTCAAAAAAAAAATTTTAAGTATCACTTCGTTTTTTAATAAATAAATTCTTTTAAATTTTTTGATCAACTTTTTATTTACTTGTACGACGTAGGCCTTCTACAGAGTGTTTGGTACAAATCATAAAAAGCGAACACCTATCTATGTAAACATGGCCTTATAAATACTATGGTGTTATCAACATATTAAAATTGTAGAATAAATTTCAATATTTTTTCGTACAAATAGTATGGTCAGTAAAACAAAATGCATGCGTTCAAAATTAATTTAACAATTTTTAATATTTGATGACGCCATAGTATTTTATATGACTATGTTAACATGGGTAGCTTGTTATAGCATGTACCAAACACCTTGTATATTTAACTATTTTGTGAACATGTCTTGGGACAACCGGGAAATCTGTGTTTTCGCAAAATCACAGACAATGCCAAGAGGTGTAATATAATAACATAAATACTTAAATAGCCATGTCATCAGGGGAAAGCTGTTAACAATTTGACTTAGTATGTAGTTATTGAAGGATTTTAATTTCAAATGAAAGGGTGTCAACAACGAACATTCCCGAACTCAGGACCTTTATCCCCGATGGCCTAACAATTTATATCACAAAATAAAATGGCGCCGATCATTCTCGCGTTTCATCTACATGCATGATTTGTAATAAGATTAAATTAATATTTCACGCAAATACAATTAAAATAAGCACCCACATTAAAATGACTAAAGATAACAAGAAAGTCGTTGTTTAATCTAGAAATAAGGCTTGATGGAAAAACTACTATTCGTTTCAAAATTAAGCTATTACAGCGGAGAAATATTAATTGAAAACATAGCGAGATTGTACTAAGAAATAGTTAGTTTCTATTTAAATATTTTAATAATTACTTCTTCTTTCAATATAAAAAACCTGTTGTTATATTGTACTCCATATGCAGACTTTTCACTTTTTAATTTTAACTATTTTTTTATATATACTTTAAATACTTTAAATACTATAAAACTAATTAATATTTATGTAATAATTTAATAAATTAGAGAGATTTTTATTGCAATTGTCATGGTTAGTAATTTTGTGAGTTTATTGCCTATTTTTAAGATCCGTCAATAGATCTATGATTAAATGAATAATGAAATTATTGTCCTCGATTATTTAAAGTTTAAATAACGCCCATTTTTTTGTTACGCCGACGTAGACCCCCGTCGACACTCCCGTGGACCTCATGACCACTTTGGGAACTAAGGGTCCGTTTCCGGTTAGACTGACGCGATAACAGGTGCATAATTTTCGATTGACTGTTATGTATAGTGGGAAAGCGAAGTTTTTTACTTGAACAACGCTTTTGATAAATATACATAATTTTGTTCGGTCATTGCTTAAAATCAGCATATAATCTTCTATTTACTTTAAATATAAAATACCAAAACAATTAACCGTTTTAGTAACAGATTCAATAAGTGTTCTGTTAAACATGCTAGTCAAGGAGTTGTTTTATCTTTGAAATAATAAGTATCGAAGTCAGGTAAGACTAAAAAGGTTGGCAACAAAACCATAAAAAAATTAACTTATGTAAATACATAAGTCCATAAGATTTCGCTATATATGGAGCAAGCTGATAACAATTATAAACTATCGAATTTAGTCAATAAGTTGTAGCGGGCTGTCAGATTTGGTGGTTAATTTTTTTAGGTGGTAAAAGCCAGGCATTGAAAAACCGCTTTAACCGGTAACACATTATTCGAGTATCATTATTATCGTTATCCAAATTCAGTGACTCATAAAGATATCTAAAATGTACGGTAGCGACCGATATATCAAAACTCCTGACGGGTACCTTAAAGATTGGGGTATCGGTATTTAATCGGATACCGATCGCACAAGCTGGCAACGTTACGTGTAAAACAGTTTTAAAATACGGGTATCCGATCTAAAAATTCAGGTACTATTATTACGGCTACCGTTATAGTTAAGGTATCCTTTGAATGGTGGGTTAGTTGAAATCAAATTTTTGGGTACAGTTATTTATCAGTATTTAAGAGGGCTACAGTCCCTGCTCTTTAGAGAAAACCTCCGCAGGGAGCTTATTTCACAACTTGAGCGTACGCGGGGAAAAGATCAGAACACAATATTCGTTTATTGCTTTGAAAGGGGGACCCTGTAGATGAAGTAACAGGGGGTGTCACTCTGTTTAGGTACCTACGTTCGACCGGTGCGCCTCTTGGGCAGGCGTTAGGCAGTAGGTTGCCGCTCGGCTGTTAGTTAAGCATCTTTTCCGCGATTTTGCAACGAACAATGACTTCTGAACGATGTTTTAATCCGTATAAAAGTTAATTTACTCGGTTGTCTATATTAATGGAAGAACAAGGAATCGAAATGGCTGAAAGAGCCGTTTAGCCGGTATCTGAGCGGTACCCAACAGAATATGAACGATTGAATCACACGATACGATTCAATCTCACGTGCAAGTAGGTAACGGTCGTAAAAGTAGGGAAAATTTTATAACTAAACATGATTATTTCATCTGTGGCAGTAGTATATTAAGTTAGAACCAAAATTATAATTATTTACATTGACAGTTGTTACAAAGTTAAGTAGGTTCCCAACTCTAATCAAAGATGGCGCTGCAAGCTCCTGAATCGCGCAAAAGTTTAGAAATTGTGTCCGTTTGAACACCCCTGAGACATTTCAAATCAAATCAAATATATTATTGTGCATAATTATTGTTGTAACATTTGATTAAATGAGAATAAAAACTTACAGAGTTGGTGTATTATTTTGTGTAGAAAGTGAATGACAGTTCTTTCGGTATGATACTGATAAAAACTAATAACTTTAAATGAGAAAAAGTCCCATTTGTTCAGTCGACTGAACTAGTGGGACTCAATCATAATCATAATCAATCGTTTATTTGCATCACGCCGTATTGTTTGAAATTTGTTGTTTACTGACGGCCGCCAGCGTGGATGTTAGTAATAACGACAAAAGTAAGCCTTTGTCCTTTCTCAGGGTGTAATCAAACTCCAGGCGAAATTTCATCTAAATCGGCTTCAAGTATAACTCAAAAGTCACCTATTAAGAATGAAGTAAAGGCGGCCTCAAAGTCAACATGTTGTCGATTGTACATAAAAATTGAGTTAGTCAGCTTATGTGTTTAATAAAAAGGATACTTTGTTTAATATTAAACGATTTCCTCAAGATACAATAAAAGCTACGATTGAAGTATAATTTCTAAAACAATTCAAATTTATCGAGTATCCTTTAGACTAGAATATGATTAAGTACGAAGTCCGAATTTTAAAATTGTCAACGATAAAAAAAACTTAGAATAGTAATAGGAACAGAACATAGAGAGATACGTTCGAATAACGTGTCTATATTTTTAAATTTACGGCCAGTGTTATTTCTGCCAAATAAAAATGCAGCCATCTACGGCTGTTTATTATAAATAATATATATAATAAAAAATTACATATACTCTCCTTACATTTGGGAGACACGTAGGCGTCAATTACACAAAAACTTTTACTTTCACTCAAAAGCCACTTAAAGGAGATATCCCAAAAATATATGGAGACCCCGGTCAGGTCTATGTACAATCGCGGTCTAAAAATGTTTATCAGTTTCTTAATTAGATTCTCTGTCACACTGTGTGCAGTAAAGGCTAAAATGCAAAGTTTAAAAACTTATTACTTTTTGATATTTGTGAAGCATCTATAAGTTAAAAATGGACACGTTCAAAATGAAATCCATCTGCTACAATATTAGGTTTGAAATACCAAAAAAAATAGATTGATTGTTAACTGTCCGTATATGTTTTTTCTTATTTCTCTAAGAGAATTTAATATAGACAAAAAGGTTTTCTATCTATGCCCTATGTGTAATCAAATTATAGCATCGACTCTGAGACACAGATTTGTGCATGCAATTATGAACTTTAAGGTGGTAAACATTTTTAGACCGCGATTGTACACTACTAAAAAATTGGCAAAAATATGCTGAACAGTTTTTAACTACCCATTATCTTATTATTTGCTTTGTATCATCGTACAGAACAATAACTTATAGAAACTTTTTCTTTTTGGTTGTTGGCGGTGTCGTTGATTTCGCCAGAATCCAGTTTTTAGCTCAGATCTAATTATTGTGATTTGTAATCCCTTGTGACGATGACCACTGACTCAGCTTATTTATTACGGATTGTGAAAGTTCAATGTGTACATAAAAATGCTAACCGAAGTGTTAAACCGAGTGGCTGTTGAAATTTTTTAAACTGCAACAAAGCCAAATATTCATCATGGCGCTTACGTTACTTTGGTGACGTTAAGTCAACTTCTATGTCGCCCGCCATATTGCTATATTTGATAAAAGTGAAATTGAGGAATAATTTTGATCTTTAAACCAGTAAAGTATACATAAAAACTAAATATTAGTATTTTCGCAGATTCAGCAGATTTTTGCTGATTTTTTGAGATAGAGTACATACTCCGCCGTGAATTAAACATCTCCTTTTCTAATAAAGTGTTGTTTATACAGTTTGGTACTCGGTATAACAAGCGGGCACCTTCCCATGTTACCATTGTCATGAAAATACAATTTAGAAGTTATCAAAAATTAATTTTGAAATTTCCCATATGTTTTCATTAACTGACCGAAATATTCGTATGAAGAAATATGAAATTTATTTTATAATTTAGTATTTTCATGACTATGTCACTTAGGTACCCGATTGTTATACCGTGTACTAAACACCACGTGTATTTGGTATTAGTGTACTATCCTTATACTAAAGCTCACATTACGGATTGAATTCATTAACGTTAAGAATCCTTCAGTAATTTCTCCTGTTCTTCAAGTCTGGTGGTACTGTATAAATCCCCGTTACGATTCTCTGGCGAGGCTCTGGAAGCGAATGAGGACCGAGTGTGGGGGGACGCTGACACTGGAGGAGGGTTAGGGGATACCTGTATGATAAAAAATATAAATTTAAAATAGTGAAAGTTAAAAATGAACAAATGAGAAAGTCTCATTTGTTTAGTCGACTGAACTAGTGGGACTCACGCCGCTTTATTTGAAATCTATTGTATACTGACGGCCGCTAGCGCGGATTTTAGTGATAGACAAAAGTAAGCCTATGTCTCAGGATCTAATCAAACTCCAGGCCAAATTTCATCTTAACCGGCTTAGGAGTGAAAAAGTAATAGACAGACAGAATGGCAGGGTTACTTTTGTATTTAGAATATTAGCCTAATGTCATACATCAATTAAAAAATAGCATTTGCAACACTAATAAAAGAAATGTGCTGATTATCAGTTTTTAGCTGATTTCCGAGATACTTACCTAAAAGCAAAGTAGGCTATGGTATAAAAGTGTTAATTTTTAAAAGAAATATAACAATTTTTACCTGTCTGGACGGCGTTTTGTGTTCACCAGTAATACTCAAATCCTCATCCACCGATTGCAGGAGCTGTCAACAACAAACAATAAATTTATTCCAATGAAACGTTTTGAAACTTGTTTTAATACTTTTACTTATCTTACTAACAAACCAAATTATATGCAGATAAAAGAGATAACAAAACGAAACTGCATAAATGACTACGTACGTCTTGTATATATTTATCAGACTACAGTAATTTGATAATTGTATACTTGATAACTTTTTTTATTTCACAGAATGGTCGGAAAGGTGACGTCCACATTTTTTTTTGGATTCCTTCCATCTGGGCCAACTCAAAAATATCCCATGTACGATTTTTTTTTAAATGAGTTAGAAGTCACGAAATTTTATTTTTAATGCTTTTAACCTGGAACATGGTTAAGGATGTGGTAAAGGATGGGAAACAACATGGATGGGAATTCATGAATTAGTTGAGTATCTAATACATAAGTATTATACAGTCGGTATCACAAATATCCGAGCTCTCAGATATTTTTATCTGCACTGTTTAAGAAAATCAATCTTAACAATGATAGTCGTATGTTACTTGTGGCATCACTTAAATTGTTAACAAGTGAAAGAGGGATTCTTTCACTTGTTAACAATTGTTAACAAGTGAAAGAATCCCAACTACCGCACAACTACCGCAGTGTCTCAAGACGAAAGTCTTTAATTCGTGTGTGTTACCAGTGATGACGTACGGAACCGAGACGTGGCCGCTTACAATGGGCCTTATACAAAGGCTCAAAGTCACCCAAAGAGCAATGGAGAGGGCTATGCTTGGTGTTTCTCTGCGTGATCGAATCAGAAATGATGAGATCCGCAGGAGAACTAAGGTCGCTGACATAGCCCAAAGAATTGCGAGTCTCAAGTGGCAGTGGGCAGGTCACATTGCGAGGAGGACTGACGGCCGTTGGGGCGGAAAGGTCCTCGAATGGCGGCCGCGCACCGGGAGACGCAGCGTTGGTAGGCCCCCCACAAGGTGGACCGATGATCTGGTAAGGGTCGCGGGAAGCCGTTGGATGAGGGCAGCGCAGGACCGATCGGTTTGGAGATCCTTGGGGGAGGCCTATGCCCAGCAGTGGGCGTCTCTCGGCTGATATGATGATGATGATGATGAAAGAATCCCTGGTATCAAGCTTCGTTAGTACCAAAACAAGTGTCACCACAAGCACAAATAAGTCTTGTTCGTATTTTACAACATAAAACACCGTTACGTTATCGGTTACTAACTATCGTAGTTTACTCAGCGCTTTTAAATAAAAACAGTTGTAACGACAAAGAAAAATATGTTCTGTACCGTCAGATTAAAAATAGGTAATAATAATACTACTAATAAAATGTTTTATTTGGACTATCAAGTGCACCAATTTAAACCTCAAGTCTGGTCCTTCTTCTCCAAGATCCGTATAATCTTGGACAGCTGCGACAACATTATTTTGTCCACTTCAGACACGTCATGTCTCGCTATCGAGTCATAGTCGACGGATTCACGCTCATATTCGATTCTGTCGTCAAACGAACATCGTGCACAATCGGAGTAATCTATTAGAAGAATATGGTTTTATTTTTGTCGACTATTGTTTCTAAGGCCATATATACATATACTTTTAGGATGATAGCCTACTGCTAATTATTCTATAAAACAACAATACTAACGACTAAAAGCCAGCTATCATAAAATGAATACATATAACCCTGTTGAGAACTTGAGAGTTGCGATCGTGATAAGTCTAACAGTACTCTTCTAATGCTATTAATACTGTTATTAAATATATTAATTCTGGAGAACATACAAAGTCTAAATTTAAGTTTAGTGCATCTCTTTCTCTTTCTTTTTTTTTTTTTTTTTTTTTTGTATTCATATGAATACGAAAAGGATGGCTGTCATATGATTTGACATTTAAAAATGTGTAATAAAATGCAGTGTTTAGGAGGCACCACCGTACATGCCGTCTAAAATTGTTTATGTTTTCTTTGAAATCTATCTAAATTTAGTTGACAGCTCTAAACGAATTTTCGCTTTCTTCTTCCTATTACATATTGCGAGAAAGAGATATACTGTACTTAAATTTACACTTAGAGAGTGTCTTTACAATTAGGCGCAATGTTCTTAAATTTGGATTAAGACTGTCTTCAGAATAGGGCCTATTGTAGTTCCACTAAATTACTGTTTAGCCTGTATTTGGAGTAAAGACATCTAACCTTTCCCAGCTTCCTGCGAGCTCCCATCATTCAGTTCACTACTGGCCGCCAAACCGTGATAGGTAATTAGCGATGAGTCAGTATGGAAAGTGGTTTTCTTTTTCTTACTAATATTATCGGTATCTGGCAAGATAAATGACTTTAATTTGTTAAGCCGCGTAAGATTTCCGGAAGCATGTGACAATGAAAAACCAATTGTGTCTGGAATTAGTGGCTTGAGAGGTTGAGGGCTTCCGCACACCATCCATCTCGATTTAAAGAAAAGCGTCGAAATCTGATATTTATACCGCGTCACAAACAGATAAATATTCCCTGTATTCGCATTACATATTGTTTAATTACTATGAATCAATATACCACACAAAAAAAAGGTATACTAAATTGAACTACTGAGACTTTCCGAGTATTTGTTTATTCGTAGTCTCACTCTCTTAATTTAGTGTTTTTAAAAAGCCCGACCAAACTCACGACGATACACTTTGACCGCATATTGTATAATTATGATGTCTTGATAGAATAATAACTAGATACATTAATGTATTTCAATTTCAGTATTTCCGACTGAATTCAGGCTGCTTTAAACAAAATAGAGCCGACTAACCATTATCCCTAATCTTCTCCAAAACGGAATAATTCATCCAATAATTATTTTCTTCACACACATCGCAATTCTCCAAAGACAACTTTTTCGTATGTCGTCGCGGAGACAGCTCATTCAACATCTCTCCATTTTTGGGGAAATCCACTTTTGAAAAATGTTGGTTCAAACTCTTTGCCATACATTTGGTGTCACAAACGGACTTGGTTGCAAGTTTTTTGGTGGGGCTGCAATTAAAGTCCATGGCTTTGGTGGGAACGCCTGAATGTTTCTCGGAATCTGTTCGGTTGCATGCAACATAGTTTTTCGATACCTGCATTAGTTCTATAATATTAACTCTTGACGGCTGTGTGAATAAAAATACGGTCTGATTATACAACTGCCAAAGTCTCAGTAGTTAAGTTTTTGGAACCGGAAAATATTTCGACAAATACATTCCTTACGGTCCAAAATACGCAAACATTACCAACGTTGCAATTAGTGCAAACGCCTTGAACCGAATTGAATACGGTGCTATGTGCACTGTTTGCGTGCAATTAATTCGGACCACGCTTTCGCTTATTTGCGTGTACTTACAGTACTTAGTAGTCACTGTCCATTACAAAAACGTTCTAAGATCTTACGATTTTACCCAAGAGTAAATTTAGGAAATATTTGTAGCAAATAAATAACAAGTTTTAAAATAATCTTAGTTTTTTATTTTAACATTATTATAAATGTTTAAAAATTACTAATCTACTAAAAACTCCAAAACCCGTAAATTACATTTTTTTTCTAGTTTACATATATTTTGAATTACTATTTTTTAAAAAATTCATTAATAAATTTTACACGAACTAAATTATAACCCTAAATTTGACATTTGCGCACACACCGCACTACCTCTTTTTCGTGAGGAGCGTTAACACTACTTCATGACGTCACATTACTCCCGTTGGTACGAATTCGTTCAATTCGGTTCGTTTGTAAGCGCGCTATGTGCGCAAATAGTTCATTGCGGACCGTAGACACTCTTTGCATTCCTACGATCCAAATTGAACCATTTACTACTAGTAATGCCATTATTTCTGTCGCAGGCATTTAAGTTAGCCAATTAAATGGACGCCTAGGCCGTTGATTGAACGCCGTCATTCAATCATATGGCTGACGGTCTTTGAGCGCAACGTTAACCAGATGCCTAAACGTCTTGTCAGCCATCTGATTAATGGGACGCCTAGGCAGATCGTTTAGTATGAAGAGCGTCTATGTGGCTGTTTGTGCGATTGGGGGGTTCAAGGTCACTCATAAACAAAATTATTTTGTTTATAAGTAGCCCTAAAAAAAATTTTAACCTACTAATCTCACCAAAATAGGCCAATCCGCCTGCGCGTCCAATTTAGCTGACTTTTGATTCACCAAGTTGTTGAACGGACGTTTAACGGACGGCCTAGGCATTCAATTAACTGTCTTATTTTTTTATTGAATTATTTCAAGTGATATTTGTAGATTGGAAATTTTATGCTAAAATAGTTTTAATTTTGACATTTTGACTAATGCGAGAACATCAAATATTTATAATAATTATTAACCTTACTAACCCTGAGTTCGGACGTGGAACAGACATTCTCATCATTCACGGCGGTGGTGGACTTACCGAGGAGCTTCTTAGATATCATTGCTATCGGTATGTTTGCGCTCGAAGCGTGACATAGCTGCTGGGAAGGGGGAGATTAGGGAGGGAGTGAGAAGGATAGTACTTTGAAAAGTGTATAATTTTTACTGGTCTTGCTCAAAAGTATAAGTGAAAAAAAAATGAAAATTTTAAGTAACCCCTAATACAATTTAAAAGATGGTAAGTATCTGGCTTTTAGATAATTGTTTTTATAGTTAAAATGAATAAAATAATTATAATATAAATTTTCTACTTAGGTAAGTAATTTGACAATACCTAAAATAATTGAAATTAAATATAAAATAAAGTTTAAGAAAGATATGCATTTTTATTTTACAAAAAATAATAATAGAATATATTAACTGTGAATTGTAATATCATTGCTTTATGTATGATTAAAAATAGTACAATACGCTGGCACACATAATTGTAATGTCACGACTAGTAATACACTTGTATTCTGGTAGTTTTTTTTAAAAAGAGTTTTTATTAATTTTGAACTAACCCCCGGTCTCATTAATCATCTATCGAACACCATCTCATTGAGGCTATTCTCATGAGCCCAAACACGCTATATCTGCTGTAAGTTTCTGAGAATTGAGAATCCCGCAGGCTATTTGATAGTACAGGATCAGCCCAAAGTTGGCATGTCTTGGGAATACCAAAGAAGTAACAGTACACCAAAAGCTGGATCGAAAACGGTCCATTCGTTAAGGAGCTACGATGGCACAGACAGACACACAAATAAACAGACTTAACACCCCTCTTCTTGCATCGGGGGTTAAAGAGTCCATCATTGTAGCGTACAAAACAGCATATTTCGCGGTAGGGATAAAAAAAAATCTATTATCATACCAACAATCCCACAAAAACAAAAAAGTCTTTGTAGAATTATTTTCTTATTAATATAGTATCGGATTACTTAGCTTGTATTATGTATAAATAATTTATTCTAACATATTTATATCTATTTTTAAATAACTTTAATTTTCAAAGTGGCTGTGTTATCTATTATATTGATAGTTGCACAAAAAATAATAATTAAGTGTTAGACTATTAATATTCAGAGCCGTCTTTAACCTATTGGGGCTCTGGGCACTTTATTATTTTAACCGACTTCAAAAAAAGAGTAGTTTATCAATTCAATATTTTTTGGAAATTTAATCAAAATCTTAATTTTGTACAGTTCAAAAACTGTTGAACGATCGTCAAATGATGCAGTGAACTCACCTTATCAACTTCTGTGTCAAATTGTTCATGGGTAGCGCCTTTAGATAAGGCGCCTTTCTCCATGAGTGTAGCGCGCTTGGCCGCTAAATATAGAGATCTGAAATGGAACAATTATAAAATAACTAGCTGAACCCGCAAATATTGTTTTGCCATAAAAAATCTCCAAAAAAGAAAAGATAGTAGCCGATTCTCAGACCTACTGAATATACATATAAAATTCCTAGCTGACCCCGCAAACGTTATTTAACCATTTAAAAAAATGTCAAAAAAAAAAATTGTCCTAATAATAAAATTAAAAATAGATAGTAGCCGATTCTCAGACCTACTGAATATACATGTAAAGAAAACCTCTATACTGTTTTCTTGAGTTTATCTCTGCCGCGTGATTGACAAGGAATGCATTATGTCAAGGTCAGGGGGGGTCAACTGTGCTTCTATTGGTTGGTTCATTCGGTGGGTTTAGTATAGAGATGTCAGTAGAAAAAATAAAATCTATTTATTCAACCATAAGGTGGCCATACTAAGCATTAAAAAAAATCTTTTCTGTCAATTGGCGTCCATTTTTATTTTGAGTTGTCAATAATGTCGCGCTTTAGTGAGTTGGGATTGAATTTTTTTAAAAAGGCAATATCAATAATATATATGAAAATAGATGTTGAAATGCAACATATCGACGACAGAACATTCAACTTTAGTATTGTACCAATTCCCAAGATCGGAATCACAGAGTACCTACTTTTATGATTGGAATCTTCCAACATTCATCGGTGAGTAATATTTGTATTAAGTAGCCGTTTACCTAGTATCAAGTTTTATTCAAGGAATCTTTCTTTTGCAAAAATTATATCAAAGAAGACAGACATAAAAAACAAATTATAATATTGTTACCTTTCTTCAAAATTTCATAACAGTTATGTGCATTTAGAACAACTCCAAATATAATTTATGTTTAGCTGGCCGAGAGCACGATAAAGAGTAACACAGTCAAAATAATAAATAAAAACAAAATTATTATGTAATATTTCTTGAAATTTTAAATGATTTTTCTGATATACATATAACTATCCAAAGTCAAAGCAGTAGATTGCGAAACTCTTCCTTTTTAAGTCAGTTATATAAAAATACGTGAGATTTTTTTGCCACTTTACTAATTTTTCATTGCTACTTTATTTATTATGAGATTGTATAAGCATCATATTTGGCCCAAATTTTCTTTGCATAGTAATAATATTGTGGTGTTTTCAGTTTTACAGAGTGGACAAAGTTCTGTTATCCAAATGGAAATTGTGGAATTCAATTGAGTTGATAAAACTCATTTAACACAGCTAACAAAATATTTTGCTCCAAACATAATTATTCCTGAAAGTACATTTCTGAAAGTATGTACCTACAGTTCTCGAGGATGAAATGAAAAAGAAAAGGCTTATTTGATATGCAATTCCTTCCGAAGACACTGCTTTATTGATGGAACCAAAAACTAACACTTCACTTCCTGCAGTTTTCTAACGTAAGTTCTAAATTAAATACAGCTTTGCTTTCCTAGCTCCTTTATCAATGTATGCTTTTATTAAAATATGCACCGAACACAGGCTTTAAAAATATATTTATTATTTATCTTATTATTTCAGGTCCAGGTGTACTTGTTGCCACTATTTGCAATTTCAATAGTGGAATTAAAAGAGTACTGTCTAGTGTAGTACTCCATCACAAAATTACATAATCACGAATTTAAGGCCACGAAAAATTGGGTAGCGAGGAGCGTAGCGAGTTAGCTGGTATAACTATGATTACAAAGAAAAAGTGAGTACCATGGCTGTAGTCGACGAGCATCAGAATCGATATAGGTTTGTTATAATTGAAACTATATTAGTAAATTCATGCTTGATTACAACATTAATTCTTTTAAAATCTTCAATCATTTAATGCTTATTCAATAAAATTATATTGCTTCTTTTGAATTTATCTCTTACATTATTATTTTTTCAGACATAGCAAAGTGGAATCGTATCCAAAAATACCTGGACAACAGGTACCCGTTCCCTAATAAGGAGTCAAATATATTCAAATAATAAGCAGACGATAAAATTTAAGAAAGCAGCGCTAATTTTTATTCACACTGCTTCAGCTGGAATGTATTCCAAAGTTACACAAGGTATAAATATATTTTTTTATAAGACAAACGTGGCAAATAAATGTAAAGCCTGCCTGATGGTAAGCTGCTACCATAGCCCTTTTATAAGAGAAGTTTTCAGTACCTTGGGAAAAGCTTTTAGTAGCTTGGCCACTGCTCACACGTCGTTTACTCTTTTTGTCCTATACTCTTTTCTTTCAGTCTTTACATACTTCAGTGTAATAATTATCAAGCGTAAATTATTGCTGTGAATAAACATTTAATTTTCTAATGCCCTACATAAATTGCAGTTCCACATCAATCCTAGCTAGAAACAATTTATCTTTTTTTCAGGTGAGCTGCACTTGATGCCCTGGACACAGTTAATCTCATAAAGAAATCCAAACTAACGGTTTGACAGTCTGAGTGCCGATTCAGAAACGGGGAAAAAGTTCAGAAGAAAAATATTTCATAATAGTTTCATGAAAATATTCCAAATGAGGGTTCTTTTGGAATATTTTCATGATAGAATAACCCTTTTCAAGTACTATCACTTCAGCGATGCAAAAAAAGCACCTTTGTATTAATAGCTTCAAACTATAATATAAGTGCAAAGATTGCAGCTGGCATAATTAAAAAGAAAGCATCCTGAAATTGGCAGCTTGTCCACAAGACGGCCACAATAAGATGTTTAGGATAATTGTTTTGGATGTGTGAGGAGTAATTGTAGATCTAATTGCAATCCAACAGTTTCACGGTTTTTTGTAGCCCTAAAGACAAGTAGTAGTTATGTTCAATTTATCTTCACCTAGCTTGTGAACAAATTGTGATACTTATTAAGATTTAACTTTGTCTAAATTAAAAACATTTTGAATCCACAACTCTGAACTCACACTTCCAAAACCAACACAAAGTAATGAGGTAGGCTATTAAGGTATTATGGATGACATATCTAAAGAAGAAAATTTTGCCTCAATGCTGAGCTTGCATTAGGGCAAAATTTTCTTACGTTATCTACGTTACGTTATAAAAGCTTACGTTTATCCATATAACATCTATACATTTGATCATGTATCCACAAACTTTTAGTTGTGTTGTAAAATGTGTGTTTAGTTATTGACGTCACCTACTAAAAGTATTATTGTTTTTGTCTAGTACCATTTTTTTAAATAATCACGCTCTGTGTAGGTTAGTCTAAAAAAATACTAATTGTTCTATGTACTAAATTCGAATAATTTTAAAATTAGACAAGCTTCAAAAACACAAGGAAAAAAAATTAATTATCGTAATGAATTCTATATATTTATATAGGGTGGTGCTGTAAATAGGACAATAAATTAAAGCATGGGCTATATACAGTCCATAGAAATTGTTTGCCACTTTTAAAAATATCGTATTCATTTGATAATTTCATAACATTTCTATGAAATAATGCGGCCAATGTTGTATTATTTCATACAAATGTCATGAAATTATCAAATGATTAAGATGTTTTTGAAAATGACAAACCATTTCTATGAACTATTATAGCCCATGTTTTAATTTATTGTCGTATTGACGGCACCATCCTGTATGTTTACTTATGCATCAGATACTGTAGTAACAAAAATAGTTTTAATTAATAATTTTTTAATTTTGTAAAATGTAATATTTTTTTTTTGAAAAATTGAACAGTATTAACTGTATAAGTACACGAGATCCTAATCAATTTGACTACAAAAATTATCCAAATTTTGGCTAGTAGGTATTTTCGATAGTGTATCGCATAGCTACTATGTGCGTGAAAATCTTCAACTTGAGATTTAATATTAACAAATGGAATATGAAAAATTTCACGAAGTGGCTTCGGGAATAATCCTTATGAACTGTAAAAGAGTTATTAGAATAAAATAATAAATTTTGATTTCATTTCTAAGACACTAAATGTGTATCAACTTATTTTATAATTTGTATCCTAACTCTAGTAACATGTGAAGAATCCTAGTGTTTAATATTACCTGTAAGACCCACTGTAACCATATTTGAAGCAAATAATTTGTTATTATTATAAATATCTACAGCATTGCAACTTGAAAACCTTATTTATGTATGCAAAAACATTACAGACGTCATAGAGAAACGTAATAAAAATATTGTTTTTTTTTGTACAGCCGGGGAATTTTATTATTTAGCAAGTTAAAGATTTATTGTTTTTTTTTTTCATATTATAACGGCAAATGAGAGAACAGTTATTTTCAATCCATCAAATTTCTTTGTAATAGTTCGTGTATCGCTATTATTCGACTAAATGCAAATATTCGTTAACGTCCTAAGCATTTAATTCCCTGACTGTACATGGTACTAGCCTGTATAGAAAAAAACTAAGTTAAGGGGTACCTATTATATTTTATAATAATTATCATCATGATTTTAGAGACTGGAAATCAATTAACATAATTAAAATTGATAACATTACATAAAACAATAATTTTGTTACAATATGTCTTTAAATATGAAATTGCCGTTTTTATTTTAAATCAACTAAATGTAATGTGTTAGTTGAAAATGAAATTATGATGGTCAATTAAAGTCTCAAACTATTTCCATACCAAATTTCATTTTAATCGGTTCAGTGGTTGACGCGTAAAAAGCGTAACAAACAAACAAACTCACTTTTGCATTGCTATTATTAGTTAGGATTTGTAGAATAGAATATCTTTATTTGCGTCAAACATGTATGTCTTTAAAATAAAATAATAATTTTTTAATTAAGTTGGTTTTATTTAAATATTTTATAAAATCTCTTTAAAAATTAGGGAAAGGAACGATCTGTTACTTTCAAATTTCGCGCCAATCCGCGCTACTGAAAAGTTTCCGGTGGGTCCCACAAGCGGCGCTGGTGTCGTATTTTGTAACCGCCTTTTTTGTATGAAGTTGGCATTCTTCTCCTTGGAGTAAAAGTGTTCTGTGCAAGGTCAAGTGTTCTGTGGTCAAGGTTGTCTTTTAGAATATGAAACAAACACGGCAGTTTATTTAATTAATGTTTTTCCCATTATTTTTAAAAGCTTATATGATAGAACTGGAATAGTGGCTTTAAATGTTGTTTCTTTTATTCTTACAGGTGAGTAAGTTTTATGTTAATAAATATTGTAATAGGTTGAATGCTATGTAAATAAGTTTTGTAAAAATAAATCTTTTATTCTTACAGAGAAACGCAATTACGCCTTGTTTTATTATTCCAAGCTATCGATCAGATATAATCTTATTATATATATAAAATTTCATGAAAATCGCTCAAGCCATTTCGGAGGAGTATGGTAATTTAATTTGTGAGACGAGAATTTTATATATTAGATAAGATAGCAAATAAAGAAAGAAAACGATGAAAAAAACGTATGCTCCAGGCGGGAATCGAACCCGCGTCTCGGCAAAAAAAAGGCAAAAGGCTTGTAAATGCTTGTGAAAATATTCTTTCAGATCACTAGAGTTGTTAACTTCAATAAGTGGTGAGATAAACGTTGCTATAAATACGTTAAAATAGTAGAAAGCGGTGAAGAAATTTGTAGGTATTCGCGTCTGACCGGACCCAAGAGACGCGGGTTCGATTCCCACCTCGAGCATGCATTTTTTTCATCTTTTTCTTACTTTATTTTTAATTGTTACAAAAAGTATCAAAACATTTTAATGTAATTATAAAATATATTCTTCAACCGCCATTAATCATACTGCGTAACTATTATTTAGCATTTACTTATTGTATAGGGATATATGTAAAGAACTTTGTTTACTTGATTGTATAGTAGAGGGGCTAGAATGTGAATGTGGCGCCGTGATAAAGTCAGTCTGTATTTAACATTATGGTATCAATGAGCAACACGTGCCCCAAGGCCAGTGGTCAGCAAACTTATTAGCCAAAGAGCCAAATATGTACATTAGAACAATTTTAAAAAAAAATTGGGAGCCAAATCTGCTTGTTTAGTAAACTTTTATTACACTAAATAAGTACTTAGTATCTACAGTAAATGAAACTAAAGGAGATGTTCGATATTGGTACTCGAAAGCCCCCCACGATAAATTTTATATTATGTGAAAGCTTATGCTCAGAGGATCTTGAATATACCATTTTTTCATTTTGATACCCCGGCATTTTTGAGTAATTTTGAAAAGTGTATGCAAGAATTCTAAGCTTCTTATCAAAGTTTCTCTGACAAAATATATTAAAAAATAAATTAAAATCATTATTATTAGTCAGAAACAAGTGCAGAAACCCATTTGCCATGTTCTTCTAGCATTTACAATAAAATATAATTGCAAAATAGTCATAGGCTGAACCAAATCAACCCCATGCCTAGTTTTTAAAAAATATTTGACAAGACAATAGACAACATTGACGTTTTATACTATGTCTGTGACGTGTCACATTTTTTAAAATGGAATTTTACATCTCTGGATAACAGTTTTTTGACCAGAATAAAATGCTATTTTTTATTTATATGCAGGCATTAAAAATTATAGTTTTTGTCTCATTATATTCATAAAAATATTCTCTTTCTTCTCATATAACTTTTGTCTTGGGGGGTAGCTGAGTACCAGCCCTCATACATTTTCAGAACATGTCCTTTCATACTTAATAAATATTTTTTAATGCGAGCAATGTGCTTGCGTCTCCTTGGTATTCCGTCTTCCGTATATTTTTTTTCCGTATTTTTCTGTCTTTATATATTTTTGAGGTAATCATGTTTGTGAAGTGTAACCCACACCTGTTCCCTCGTCTCTCAGACAATGTCATTCGAAATAGGCGTGATAAGCATAAATTGGAAGCACAGACTGCTAAAACTAGTATGTTGAGGAAAAGCATATATGGCATGGGCCCTAAGCTTTATAATAAACTTCCAAACTCATTAAAAGAATGTGACATTAATATATTTAAGAATAAATTGAAAACCTTATTGATTGGCAAATGTCATTATAATGTGAATGATTTTCTGAGTGACAAATGTATTCAATAATTGACATTAAAATTTATTTTATCCAAATGATTTAACACTGAACTTATTAATTGACATTCTATTCTCTATATTAGTTGTATTTAATTTAATTGTAATTTGTATTTTGCCTTTCATGGCAAGACATGTTGATACAGTGTACTAATATTTTATGTAAGATCCATTTAATTAATGACACACATGTTGTGACAAATAAATTATCTTTATCTTTGGAAAGTTTGAGTAAAAGTCAGGTTTGTATGTTGTTGTTTTTAATTTTCGGCATGATTCCAAGTTCTCATCAATAAGACTATTTTCTTACCAAGTTTTTTTTAAAATGAAAATATGATTGCGCCTTCCGTGGATATTTGCGCCTGAGTCGCACTTAAGGAGCCAAAGAGCCACATGCGGCTCTGGAGCCGCACTTTGCCGACCACTGCCCTAGGCGATAGTACGCGTTTACACTATTGGCCGTTGAGCCCATTCATAAATCCCTTTGTCATACATCAAACCTCCCTATGAATGAACCTCCCTACCCTCGAATGGGTAATAAATTACGTCCACAAATCCAGCGCCATTTTGGGATAAAAACAAATGACAATAACCATGTTATTTATAACTATTAAAAAAAAATCTTACACATATTTAATAGCAAGGCCATTCCTAATTAGTCTTTAAAGTTTTTGTTCTAATTAAAAAGTAGTGGTGGCTGGTCATGATGATGATTTATCTCACCTTTTAACAGTCAAGTAGTAGAGTTCCGTGATGGCTCTCACAGAGTAGTCCGGCACGAAGGTGTGTCTCAGCATCGAGTCCACGTTGATGTTCTGGAGGGAACCCATCGCTGATGGAGTGGGGGACTCCGCTGGGGTAGGATATTATAATCATCAGACATGGAGGCTATATTATTTTCAGTTATCTGTCAAGCGGCGTTATACCACCGGGGGTATGACAATAGGAAAATCAAATGAGTCTGGAATCTCATGGTTGACGGGTTAAACATCTTTATCATCAAAAAAGTCGCCACTTTTTTACATTTTTTTTTGTAAAGAAATAAAGAAAAGATATTTTATTTAAATACGCCTAGAAGCACTTTTAAATCGTCAAAGAACACATTTTTATAACTATCACAAAAAATATATTAACTAACAACGTCCATAGTCTCTGTCTGTCTGTCATGTCTGAATTTACACCGGTTCCAAAAGTTGAACTACCGAAAAGATACCAGCAACAAACTCGTATAGTCACTCTTTTCAAATATTAAATTACAATGTTTGTACTTAGTTTTAAAAAAATATATCGTTTAGCAGTGCAGTGCCGCCCAGTGAAATGAAATTGAAATAAGAGGAGGTATCAACGTACCAGAGGACGTACCAACAAAGTAGGTACCCAATGTCATAAGTATCTAACAATGCACAATTGGGATGTTGCCTAAGTTTGAATCTGGCGCTATTTTTCACAAATTCGGAAAATATACGCTACTGTTACCTATAAAAACAATTAAAACTTAAAATATATGGAATATTGTTAAAGTTGTACTGTTTTGAAAATTAAAAAAATGGTCATATTTTTTTTTCAAAATTTATCAAAACGTTTAATGATATTAGATTGTTAACATCAATTAAAACAACTAATATTATGACAACTATTAATATAAACAAACATAATACATAGTTATTAACAATTTTGTCTGTATGCACATAGATTTCTTAGTAACTTAGGAACATGTGACGTCACTTGTTCCGTAGATTTTCTATGGAGCGTTTTTGGACGATGCGCCGCAACACATCAAACATACCACTATATCTGTGAAACTATTGATCTTAGACATACTATTTCTTTTGCAATATTACTTTATGAGTTATAAACTTCTTATTTATAAAATAAAAAAAAGTTGTCAACTACCCTATTACAACATAGGTAAAAAAGGTGTACCTACTATGGGTGTAAAAAAGTGGATTGTCTTTTTTGTTAATTTTCCTCGAAGTTTTTCTTTTTTTTTCGGCAATAAATAAACATTTCACCGCCTTTTTTATTTTAGCCGTGAAACAGTTCGCTGTGTTTCGGATTGAGAAAGGTAGCCAGTGTAATCACTGGGCATGGACGGCGTTTCATCTTAGGCCTCAGGTTGACAACGCACCTGCAGTATCAAGTGATTTTTCCTTGTTATTGCAGGTGTCTATAGGCGGCGGTAACCGCTTACCATCAGGTGGGCCGTCAGCTTGTTTGTCGTCTAGTTGTAAAAAAAATTTTTTTAGGTAATATATTTTGCCTCATATCCCCATCAAATGTAAATCGATTTTGATATTTCTCTTTCTGTTCGTATAAGTATACGAGGGCGACACTGAAAGTTTTTAGAACTGGTAACTTGTACACAATACAATAAAAAAATAAGTTCTAATTTTAAAAATGGAACTCTATGCCAATATAATATGTCATCTGATTTACGATTTGGCGGCAAATTGAGAATTGTCTGAGTCGCGTCTGCATGAGTTTAAGTCGAGCGGTCTGTACCCCTTGCGAGAGGTCCCGGGTTCGAATCCCGGAAGGAGCAAATGTTTGTATGGTCAGTACGAGCATTTGAAAATGAAAATAAAAATATCTTTATCCAATTAGGCCCCCCAAGAAGCACTTTCCCTTGTCCATCACATAAAAATAATATTAACTAAAAATTTCATAATGTTTGTCTCTCTGTCTTATCTGGATCTACGTAAGCTAACAATGTTATAATGTCAGTCTGTCTATCTGTCTGTCTGTCGGTCCGTCTGTCCGTCAGTCAGTCTGATAAAACGCCGTCAACGCCCAGTAACTACACTGGCTACCTTTCCCTTCAATCCGGAACACAGCGAACTGTTTCACGGCTGAAATAAGAAAGGCGGTGGTACCTACCCAGACGACCCTACATATGGGTCTACCACCTAGTAAAGATAGTAAAAGATAAAGAATGATAAGATGTTTGAAATTATTTATTACTTTAATATCACTATAGACAAAAATTATATCCATTCTGTGTATTACTGCCCTACTTACATTGATAGAATAAACTTTAGATTAACAATTTTAATTTGTATACCCTACGGGTTGGATATAGCGCTCCTGTAATTTGTATTTTTTAACAACTGACATGTAACAATGTATACCTATATTCCCAAATAAATAATGATTGATTGATTGAAAATACTCACCGACGCCAATGTTCTGCGTGAGCGCCTGCACGCCGAAGTAGGTGAACGGTCCCGCCTCGAACACGAGGTTCTCCCTCCCTACCGTCACCTCCACGCGACCCTCCAACACCAACACGAAGTAGTCCACCTGGACACACAGACACATTACCTCATCATCATCACTAGCCGTTGAAACGGTATGAATATCTGTATTCAATTAGGCCCCAAGAAGCACTTTCGAATCGTCTAAAAACCCTTATGTCTATCACATCATCATCATCATCATCAGCCTATATACGTCCCACTGCTGGGCACAGGCGTTCCTACATGGGAGAAACACACGAGGAGCTTGGGCCATAACACCACCACGCTGGCCCAATGCGGGTTGATGGGTTAAAGCGGTTGCAGTAACAATCGGGACCAACGGCTTAACGTGCCTTCCGAAGCCCGGAGGAGCTCGAGATTATAAATTTGATTGACCCATCCCAGGACCGACCACGGCGAAAGTTGCTTTGTTTTCGTTATCGAAACCAGAGCGTTCAAACCACTACGCCACCGAGCTCCTCTCAGTCTATCACATAATAGTACATTATGATATTATGAAAGAGCACGAATGTCACACGACGTTTTGTAACATATTTGCGAGGAAATAAATAGAACTCGGACTTTCTTAAACGAATAAATCTTTAATCACTTGTTAAAGTAGTTATAAAAATTTGTAATTGATTATTACGTTGTTAAATGTATTCAAGTATTCTTTTTTGTTTTTTTTAGAGATAAATGGTTGTAATTAAAATATAATAAAACTAGACAAATTTCACGTCCTGAGGCAGGAATCGATCCCGCGACCTTTCGCAATCCGGGCGACTGCTCTGACCACTGAGCCACCCAGGACTTGGGATATCCCTGTGAAATTCTTCTAATCTATCTGTATTTGCGTTTATGAGCTAACGTCTACCCTACAATGTCGAAATATTCTATTTCAACATCCGAAACATAAACTAGTTTCGGTGGTGGCTCGAGGCTCAGTGGTCAGAGCAGTCGCCCGGATTGCGAAAGGTCGCGGGTTCGATTCCTGCCTCAGGACGTGAAATTTTTCTAGTTTTATTATATTTTAATTCCTAAGTAATTTTTCAAACATTTATAATAATGTTAAAATCAAAAATTAAGAATACAAATGGTTGTAATTTATTGTCAAAATTAATATAATTAAAGAATAAAAATTTTAATTATTATATTGTATCTCCCAAAGCTAATTTTATTCATAAAATATTAACCACTTTTCTGACATAAAAACTCTTTGCTAAGATTTAAAAAAAGTACCGTTCCTTTTTATACGGAGCATCTTGATAAACCGTGCGTTTTAAGGCTGATTTACACTTCCATAAGTACAGTAGCGAGTTAACTTGCGGTCTTGGCGAGTTAAGTTCAAATTCCCGTCCAAACAATGTTAAGAACTTAACTCGCCAAGACCGCAAGTTAACTCGCTACTGTACTTATGCAAGTGTAAATCAGCCTTTACATTACAAAAACGCACAAGTACGTAATTATAATAATAATAATACATTTATTTCAGATTTCTTTGATCCATATTTTAGGTTAGTTTGTTAGTTACAGTTTGCACTTAGAGCAAAGTTAGTTTGTTAGTTAGATGAGATACGATGTAATGAGATACAATACGATATTGAAATTGGTGAAATAAGAGACCCTTTACGAGTGTGTCATAAAATATTAACTAACAATATCATAATGTTGGTCTCTCTGTCTTGTCTGGGTCTACGTAAGCTAACAATGTTGTAACGTCAGTCTGTCTATCGGTCTGTAAATTGTATTGTTTTATATAATTCCCATAATGCCATATACCTACATCCCTCAAAACTGATACTATTGGTGTCTAAGTATGTAATTATTACAAAATCAAGGAAGCTTAGAGATGACCATTTCCACTAGTGGCACCTGTTCACAGGTATGACGCATGTGCCAGCCATCGCTCCGCTCAACCATATTATAGGGAACCGTGTACGACTAACGAAAATTAAAAATTTTAAGTAACCCCCGGCGTCACTAATCATCTATCTAACGTCATCTCATTGAGACTATTCTTATGAGCCTAAACACGCTATATCTGCTGTAAGTTTTTTTTTTTTTTTTTTTTTTATTTTATTGAGAAAACCAACTGCGCAATACACAAATTTTCTTATATGGTACTTATAACTATGAGTACAGCTAATTACAGGTTTTCCTTCATTATACCATTTGCATATGACGTGAAACAAAACAATGTACTTAATACATTTATAGATTTGTATAATTACACATATACACACGCATATATACATATTCAATATATATTAAGACAAAAATATATAGATAAATACTTAAACTCATAAGCTTATACATTACTTAAATAAATATTAATGTGAGATTTCTATCTATAAAATCCAAATTCAAATTTAAATTTAAATTCCAAAAACTCAAAATTCCACATTTAATTTTTTTTTTCAAATACCAGGTCTTGAACTATAACTTAAAATTTTAAATTTTTAAACTTTTAAATTTTAATATTTTTTTTTTCAGTTTCAGTAGAATTAAGCATCCCCGCAGACTTTTTGATGGTACAAGCTCAAGGTTAGTATGTCATGGGAATGTCACCGAAGTGACAGTACACCAAATTTCAACTCAATCGGATATGTGTGAGTAAAACCCTTTTATCATGTAGAAAATGAGCTGATAGTCATCAAACGCCTAAATTGATCTTCATGAATTATAGTTAAGAACCATCCTAATCACGTCAGCTTTCTAACAACAACAAAAACAAATCAAAATCGGTCCATTGGTCGACACACACGAGACACGAACCCCGGACGTCAAGATCAGAGGTAGGTGATTTCAACCACTAAATCACCGAGGCTGTTTAGCGAAACTACTTCAATGACATTAGTTACAACCAAAATTTAGCGAGTTGTAATTACAGTTTTTTTTTTAATTATTCATACACACACCTATTATCTAACTAGCCCAAAGTAAGCATCATTAGGAGCTTGTGTTATGGATACTAGATAACGGAGAAATAATGATAATAATATGTATATAAATACTACTAGAAATATACATCCATGACTCGTAAACAAATGCTCGTACTCATCATACTAACATTTGCTCCTACCGGGATTCGAACCCGGGATCTCTTGCCCGAGTAGCCTGTATAGCAAGGGGTACAGACCGCTCGACCAGCCGGTAGTCAATGGGTCTGATTCTGAAGACACACTCTAATTCTAAATTTAAGCACAGTATATCTCTTTCTCGCAATATGTAATAGGATATAGATAGCAAGAATTCGCTTAGAGCTGTCAATTAAATTTAAATAGATTTCAAAGAAACCATAGACAATTTTAGACGGCATTTACGGAGGTGCTTCCTAAACACTGCATTTTATTACGTTCAATAGGGTCGAAAGTAGTACGCACGTTATTAAATGTCCAATTATATGACAGCCATCCTTTTTAACCCCCGACGAAAAAAAGAGGGGTGTTATAAATTTGACGTGTCTGTCTGTGTATCTGACACAGACATGCACGTCACGTATCGGTGTATCTGTCTGTGGCATCGTAGCGCCTAAACGAATGGACCGATTTTGATTCGGTTTTTTTTGTTTGAAAGCTGATGTGCCTACGATGGTTCTTAGCTATAATTTATGAAGATCAGTTCAGGCGTTTGATGACTATCGGCTCATTTTCTACATAATAATAGGATTTTACTAACTTTTACAGATCCAATTGATTTCAAATTTGGTGTACTGTCACTTTGGTGACATTCCCATTACATACTAACCCTGAGCTGATCCTATACCATCAACAAGTCTGCGAAATGCTTAATTCTTCATAAGCTTACATCAGATATAGCGTGTTTAGGCTCTTATGAATAGTCTCAAAGAGATGGTGTTAGATAGATGATTAACAGCGGGGGTTACTTAAAATTTTAAATTTTGCAATAATCGTAATCATTTTGAGAGTAAGAAAAGCGCTGTACTTAAATTTAGACTTAGCAAGTGTTCTCCAGAATTAGGGCCAGTATTAATGATAAATAAATAATGGCTGTTAATGCTATTACATGTATAATTACACCAGCCCGCCTAGCATGACCACCGAAACGCGATATGATAAAGCTATTTATCGCTTCAAACTGTCAAAAATCATTGGATATAAACGCCATCTTGAAATTTTATCGAAACTGTGAACTTGTATTGTATATATACATGTTTCATAAAATTTCAAGATGGCGGTTATATCCAATGATTTTTGACAGTTTGAAGCGATAAATAGCTTTATCATATCGCGTTTCGGTGGTCATGCTAGGCGGGCAGAGCAGTATATCAAAACGTCTTACCGGCTTTCCTTGCTGGTAGACGTAGGTGCTGGGGTCCCTTAAGGTCTTTCCTTTGAGCTTGATATATTGAATCACGTCCTGTCTGAGCAGCCTTCGTAACACTGTCTCAGACACTGTGTCCGGGCGGAATACGTCCACGCCTGTTGGACAAAACAACTATTACTCTCTAATATACTGGTAGGCATTATGACACTGGATATAACTCATTTGGAAATTAAAAAACGTAAACAAATCGTGTGACAACCGATATATGCTGAGTGGCTGTCCTTTTAGTGTCACAGCTATTACTTTAGACTTAAGATTTTTATTGTAAAGTAACCAATAGTGTGTGATAGTGTGTCACTAAATAAATATTTTCTTTCTTTCTTTCATCATACAAACATTTGCTCCTACCGGGATTCGAACCCGGGACCTGTATAGCAAGTGGTACAGAACGCTCGACCAGCCGGTCGTCATAAGGAAGCAAATCTCTCCTTAGGCTAAGGGTTCAATACCGCTTGTGAGCTCGGGATCGTCGACAATTCTCATAGCGCGTCTTTGAACTGCGTCAAACGGTCCAAGCTATGGGGAAGACTATGGGGTAATATGGGTGGGTGCCGGCTTACTACACCAAAAACTCTGTACAAATACTCACTAGTGCTCAGAAACTGGAAGGTGGCGAGCGTGAGCTGCGGCGATATATGTATCCGTTGGTTTTCGTGCCTCTCAGCAAACGCCGCGAAGTCCTGCAGCTTGTTCTGCGGCTGTTTGCGGCGGCGTTTGGTGCGATTGTCCACTGAACGAAAACTTGTTATTAATACCGGCCTATATACGTCCCACTGCTGGGCACAGGCCTTCCTACATGGGAGAAACACATGAGGAGTTTGGGCCATAGCACCACCACGCTGGTCCAATGCGGGTTGGTGGGTTAGAGCGGTTGCAGGAACAACCGGGACGGCTTAATGTGCTCGAGGAAGCACGGAGGAGCGAGAGACTAAACATTTTAGTTATTTTGTGCTCAAACTAGTATCTGATGCAATAAAAGATTTTTTTAATACTACTAATGCAAACTATTAATAATTAGTCTATGACATATTTATCTATGTTGTCTATGCCATTGTCACTTGTAAGGCACCGGATGTACATTCCTATAAATAAACCTCTCTTGTTCTATTCATGTCAGCTGAATCGAGCACGTTGTTTTATTTATCTTATTATAACCATATTATTTTAAATGGTTCATTCAAAATGGTTAATTTCGGCGACAGGTGTTCTAGTAATCGAATCCAGAGCACTACGCCTCAAGTTCATTAACAACAAAATTGTACTGGGTAAGATACAATAGCCTATATCACTATGGCGATACTTCATGAATGTCGTTTAGGTCGAGACAGAGAGGGGTGTTACTTTTTTCACGCAGCACGAGGAAAAAGTAACGAAAGGATAAAGTGAAAATTACTTATGCATTAGAAAACTAAATGATTGTTGGAACAAACTCTTTTGAGATTGGAATAAAAAGGATATTAAATTACAAATACTTTTCTTCTAAAATTTCAAACCTATGGCAAAAGTGTTTCAGACTGCCAAATTTCGTTAGTAAAATTTAGGTAACGAGATGGGCGACGCGATAAAAAGCGTGATACCCCCCAGCAGCGCCACAAGCCAGATTGTGAAAAGGTTTAGCTGAAAAAAATGTACATTTATTGTTCTTTTTTCTACTTATAAACCAAAAATATGTACCTTCGTATTTACTGATATAAAACACATTAATGTGGCGCTGCCAGAAAGAGTGCCTTACAGCAGCGCCACCTTATTGTACTACATTCTAAGGAATATATTAATAAAATAAATTTATGTACAATATGTTCTGGAAAAGTGCTATTTGATCATATATAACTGAACACGATTAGCAGCTCCGATGCAAAGTTATGAGCAAATCAAATATTGTATAATAGCTATGTCGACGCGACGCCCGCTACAATGAAGGCGGCATTAGTTTAAGGCGACTTAACTTAAATTATTATTGGTCAACGGTGGTTGATAAACGGTGGTTCGTCTTCCGCCATCATCATTCTTATTAGCGGCAAATTATAATAATTAACTGAAGAAAGTCGCTATGATATTGTAAGTAAATTATACATATATGAAATAATTTCAATAATAATTATTAATAATTTATAGTTATTTCAAAGTGAAGTGAATGAAATGCAAGTTGCACACATAAATATGCTTTAGTTTTATACAATGATCGATGTTTTTTATTCATCTTTGAAGTCACGGTTGTTAAAAATTTTAGGTAGGTACCTACTGTCGAAAATAATTCGAATCGTATGACAAATTTTACAAAATTTTATCTTTTTGAAAACAGACCCAAAGTGAAATCCTACTTTTTGTAGTCCTACTTTATAAAAAATATATAAAAATGTTTTTCTCATTTTTCCGTGTAATCTAATTTACAAATAAAGTTTTTTTTTAAATTATTATTTGACCGCGAGCTTCAACCACTTCACAATAATTAACTATGTCAACGCGAACATTGTATGTGTGCGTCTATCGCGTACGTCCACGCACACACGTCCCTTCATTAACAGCTACGCGGGACGGCCGCGCTCCTCACTCCCTTAGTAACTACACGAATAAACACATGTAACCATTTTATTTTCTATAATTAAAAAATATCTAAACGATTGGAGTCGCATCATTTTTAAACACCAATCCAGTAAACTTCACAGTCAAAACATTGATCCTTCACCCGGATTATCTAAGAAAATCGAAGACGAATCAGCTGTGACGTGACTGAAGTCGGCGCGATATTGGTGTTACTACTTGTTCTATTCAAGACCACACAGTGCAAGGAATCAGGATATTGGACAACATTGCTATCAGGCGAGTGGCGAACTGGTTAGACTATTATAGATATGCCAATATATCCGATAATTTCCTATCATTCTAACAACAGTTGAATCGCTTAAATGTGTCAGTGTTGTATTCTACCTTGTTACTTTTTATAATAAAAAAGGCTACCTATTGCCAAATAACTTATATGGCTACCTATTGCCCTATCATAAAACTATAAAAAAGAGTAACGTAACGTATCGAAATATTAATTCACCAAATAATTAAATTATATACAGTTACCTACATACAACTACCTTCAATATAATAAGATCAGTATATACTTATATATATTGGAACAGTTATTGACTGGTTGATTTTAAGCGATAGTAATTAGTTATTCCATAAATTACTTACGCAATACATAGACATATATAGTAGTTACCCTTTTATAATTTGCATTATTCACTTACTAAGTTTGCCAACCTAACTAGTAAGCAATGACTGACGAACAAATTCTAATTAAAAAGCGAGGTAATTTGAAAGGACGCTTAACTTTGTTTAATAATTATTTTAATACTTTACCAAAAATATTAAGTAATGATCTAAAGTTAGAACTTGAGTTGAGGCTATCAAAGTTAGAGCTATTATTACATAGTTACAATGAAGTTCAAGAAGAAATTGAGTGTATGGTATCGGACCCTGACGATCAATTTAAGGAACGCGATGCCTTTGAGAGTATGTACTTTAAAGCAATGGCAGCCGCAAAGTCTAAGCTTGGTACTATAAGCGGTGAGCCTCTCCAGCGCTGCGACTCAGGCTCAACCACGGGCTCAGGTGTGGTGCAGCACACAGGCGCAAGCGTTAAACTTCCAATTATTCAATTAGCTAAGTTTAACGGTACATACGGTTCTTGGTTGGAGTTTCGAGATACATATTTATCCCTTATTCATGATAACCCTGGCTTAAGCCCCATTAATAAATTCCATTACTTGCGATCTTCTCTGGAAGGCAGTGCCCTATTAGTCATTAAATCTTTAGAATTTTCATCTACCAATTATGAAGTAGCTTGGAATTTGATTTGTGACAGATATGATAATAAAAAAATGTTAATAGCTAATCATGTAAAATCACTTTTTAACGTCTATCCAATACAAAAAGATTCATCATTTAATTTAAAAAGACTAGTCGACAGTTTTGTAAAAAATTTAAGGTCTTTGGAAACATTAGGGGAACCCATAAATAAATGGGATACCTTATTAATATACATGTTATCAAGTAAATTCGACCCCCAAACCTTGTTGGAATGGGAAAAGTATAAGGCGTTACATGAAGATATATTTTTAAATTTTGAAACTATTGTAAAATTTTCAAGAAATAGGGCCGAGTTATTAGAAATAATGGAACAGAATAACAAGGGTAAAAATCAAAAACATTTGGGCGCACATAGTCTAGTTGCGTTTAATAATTCGAAATATCAATGTCCAGTTTGTCAGTCAGATCATTATATTTACTATTGTCATAAGTTTTTAAAATTATCAAAAAAAGAAAGAGAATCAAAAGCTAATGCATTGAACCTTTGCCTGAACTGTTTAAGACCCGGACATACATCGAAAAAATGTCACATGAGGTCATGTAAGAATTGTGATAAAAAGCATAATACTTTGATTTGTCCGGAGCTGGCGCGCAGCCCTCCAGACAGTGAGGCTCAGGCCGCTCGTGACGAAGTTTCATTGTCTTGTGCGGCTGTGTCCGCGCAGGGCCTACTGTCGACCGCCTGTGTCAGTGTGCGCTCCTCAGGTAATGAAAATAAGCGCGTGCGCATTTTGTTGGATTCCGGTAGCACTTCGAATTTCATTACGGAACGTTTATGTAAACAACTTGGTTTGCGCACTAAAAATACAACCATCACAATAAATAGTCTAAACAAAAACGTATCAGTAGCAAAAAAATGTTGTGATATTACTATTCAATCATTGCATTCTAATTATGAGATTACGATTACTTGTATTATAATTTCACAAATAACCAATCCATGGCCGAGTTTTCCTATTGACAAACAAAGCATTAAAATACCTAAATCTATATCATTATCAGACCCTGAGTATTATAAGCCAGCGAATATTGAAATACTGGTAGGCAACAGTGTATTTTGGGACTTAATCGAACCAGAACAATTTAAATTATCTTCTATAACACTTCAAAAATCAAAATTAGGATGGATTCTAGGCGGATCCATCCAATCGAAGTCATCAGTATATTGCAATTTTTCTGATTCCCAGGTATTAAGCGACCAATTAGCTAGATTTTGGGAATTGGATAATGTCATTACAACAAAAAACAAATATTTGCACTGGTCTCAAGAAGAGATCGAATGTGAACAACTTTTTGTTGATACTACGTCTCGCCTACCGAATGGGAGATTTTGTGTCACTATTCCATTAAAATTAAATACGAATCTTTTAGGTAACTCATACAATTTAGCAAAAGCTAGATTTATACAATTAGAGAAAAAATTTCAAACTGATCCCGAATTTAAAAAGGATTATAAAAATTTCATAAATGAATACATTTGTCTCGGTCACATGAGAGAGTCAAATTACTTTTGTTTGAATAATGAAAATAATAGTAATCAAATCAATTATTTTGCTCCCCATCATGGCATTCAGCGCCCTCACAGCTTAACAACAAAGTTAAGAGTCGTATTCGACTGTTCTGCTAAGTCAACATCTGGCTATTCGTTCAATGATTTACAGAAGGTAGGGCCCACGATTCAAGATGACTTGTTTGCGATATTATTACGTTTTCGGCAGCATAACATTGTGTTGACCGCTGACATCTCAAAAATGTATAGACGTATTGAAGTAAATGAATCCCAAAGATGTTTACAACAAATACTTTGGCGCGATGATTCTAATGAGCCATTGAAGGCCTACGAACTGAACACGGTTACTTATGGCACCGCCTCGGCACCATTTCTAGCGATTCGCTGTCTTAAGCAACTAGCTGATGCGTGTACTGATCCTTTAATAAAGGAGGTAATATCCAAAGATTTTTTCGTCGATGACCTAATTTCTGGGGGGTGCAATGTCAGTCAATCATTACAATTATATACAGGGTTAACCAAACAATTAAAAACTGGTTGTTTTCAATTGCGTAAGTGGTGTTCGAATGATTCGGAGGTTTTGTCACATATAATGGGTCAGGATAACACATCTAATGAACCTTTTGATCTCTGCCCTAATAATATATCAAAAACTTTAGGTATTAATTGGGATCACCAATCTGACCTTATTTGTTTTGACATAGATTTAAAATCTCGTAATAGTATTACAAAAAGAAACATTTTATCTACAATATCACAGCTGTTTGACCCATTGGGTTTAGTTAGCCCAGCGACACTAAAAGCCAAAATAACATTACAAAGGCTATGGTTAAGTAAGCTGTCGTGGGACGACCAAGTCCCCTTAAGCGTACAAAAATCTTGGCATCAGTTCATTAGTTCTCTAAAACAATTAAATAAACTTAGAATTCCTAGACATGTCATTTGTAAAAATTACAGTAAATTACAGCTACATATATTTACAGACGCATCAGAGGAGGCTTACGGAGCCTGTGCGTACATACGTTCTATAGATAATGATAACAAGATTTTTGTTCACTTGTTGTGTTCAAAAAATAAAGTTAGTCCTCTAAAGTCACAAACCATCCCACGGTTGGAGCTTTGTGGAGCGTTGTTGGGCACAAGGCTTGGTGACAAGATTATTGAATCATTACGTTTACAAATCCATGAACGTTTTTATTGGACCGATTCGACCATTGTTCTAAGTTGGCTCAATACGCCAACAAATAAATTACAAACTTTTGTACGAAACAGAGTAGCCGAAATACAGTCCACTACAAGCATTGATTCCTGGAAATACGTACCAACAAACTCAAATCCGTCTGACCATCTGACGCGACATATTACGGTTGACGCATTGATAGACTGTGAACAGTGGTGGCACGGTCCACAATTTTTAAAATTTCAAGAAACTTTATGGCCAACATTTGACTTAAAAAACAGTGATCAACTTATACCTGAACTAAAACAAGAAGTTAATTGTATGGCAGCAATTTCGACGGAACCATTGTTCCCATTTCACCTATTTTCTAGTTATTCGCGTATCATTAGAACAATGGCCTATATACAAAGATTTTTACATAACATAAAAAATAAAAATAAAAAAATTATGGGCATTTTACAAGTTTGTGAGCTCAATTCGGCCAAATTAAAATTAATTTGTTTATCCCAACAAGAAAGTTATGCTACCGAGTATGAATTGCTTCATTCAAATAAATCAATAAAAGGTAGGCATTCATTGCTTTCACTTAACCCGTTTTTTGACCAAGATCTAAAAATAATACGAGTCGGTGGCCGTCTCTTAAATTCGCATTACAATTATAATAAAAAATTCCCAATTTTATTACATAAAAATCATATATTTACAAAACTTTTATTTAACAATGAACACAAGGTTTTACTACATGCGGGGCCGCAACAAGTATTATATTCTACACGTCAAAATTATTGGACTGTGGGAGGGCGTGACTTGGCTAGGTATGTTTCTCGAAACTGCACCGTTTGTAACCGATTTCGGGGTAACACAATTACACCTCTGATGGGAAATCTTCCGAAAGAGAGGTTTGATGCTGGTTACGCTTTTCAATACACCGCCGTCGACTACGCCGGTCCTGTAATGATCGCTAACAAGGAAGGCCGTGGCTGTAGACTTATAAAATCGTATATTTGCGTTTTTGTGTGTTTCACAACAAAGGCCATTCATTTGGAATTAGTTAGTAACATGTCCACTGCAAATTATATTTCAGCGCTGAAGCGGTTTATTGCTCGTAGAGGTAAGCCTTCGTACATGTATAGCGATAATGGCTCTTACTTTGTAGGTGCTAACAATGAAATTAAAAAAATGATTTCTTCACATGGAGAAAAAATTATCGAATCCTTTGCACAACAGTCAATAAAATTTAGTTTTTGTCCTCCACATTCACCACATTTTGGTGGATTACATGAAGCTGGGGTAAAGTCTACTAAAACTCATTTGAAACGCGTAATAGGTAGTTCTAATTTGACATTCGAACAATTATATACAGCATTGACACAAATTGAAGCGATACTAAACTCGCGCCCCCTTAGCCCAATATCCTCTGACCCTCATGACCTACTACCCCTCACACCTGGTCATTTCCTTATTGGTAAGCAACTCACGTCAATACCAGAGCCAGATTACGCCGAAGTTCCATCTCATCGCTTAGACCGTTATCAACGTGTTGAGAAGCTGCGGCAACAGTTTTGGTCAAGGTGGCACAAAGAGTACATCACAGAACTCCAAACTCGAACCAAATGGAAGTCGTCACATGGTACTCTACGCCTGGGAGATCTCGTCTTATTAAAGGATGAACATCAACCACCGATGAAATGGCCTTTAGGACGAATCATTAATATCCACCCTGGAACCGATGACATTGCCAGAGTTGCAGACATCAGAACATCAACAGGGACAAAGCGGCGTTCATTTTCAAAAATTTGTCCACTACTAGCATCTGACAACGATTGAAGCAGCAGTGCTTCAATGAGGGGCGGCATGTCAACGCGAACATTGTATGTGTGCGTCTATCGCGTACGTCCACGCACACACGTCCCTTCATTAACAGCTACGCGGGACGGCCGCGCTCCTCACTCCCTTAGTAACTACACGAATAAACACATGTAACCATTTTATTTTCTATAATTAAAAAATATCTAAACGATTGGAGTCGCATCATTTTTAAACACCAATCCAGTAAACTTCACAGTCAAAACAAACTATCTTCTTTATTACGACACTGAGGCTCCAAATTAAGCCAAAGTAATGAGGTTTATTTTTTTCATTTTTTTTAATATACCACTAAGGTGGCCATCAAGCATACGGTCCTCCTGATGGTAAGCGGTTACCGTAGCCTATGGACGCTTGCAACACCAGGGGTATCACTTGCGAGTTGCCGACCTTGTAAAAACTTTTTCAAACCCTTTTTAAAGAACCCCATGCTGTACTCGTTCGAGAAAATCTCTGCAGGGAGGTAATTCTACAACCTGAGCGTGCGCGGGAGAAAGTTTCTCTGAAACCGCACAGTACGAGACCATTTTAGTTTCAACGTGTGAGGATGAATTCCCTGCCGATGGCGAGCGGTGCGATGGTAGAAAGAAGCCGTGGGCATCATGTCAAATAATTCCTCAAAACACACCCCGTTATACAACCGGTAGAACACACATAACAAAGCAGGAAAACATATTTGCTGTAAGCCGCAAAACATAAAATGTTCACCACAGCCAAAAAACTTTTCTGAAATCAATAAAAAATTCATTACGTTCATACATCGTCTAAAGACTGCAACCTCATTTGTCGCCTTTTTCTATGATGGGAAGGGTGCGGTCGGATAGTTTTTAAGGTCCCTTTCTGCGTTGGGTCTTACAGAGCTTAGATCCCACGTTTTGGAGAGTTTCTTCCAGTCCGCTATTTATCTCGTCCACTGTATCACAGCTCTCCAGACATTCGAAGCGATTTCGGAGTTTGAATTGATAGCCTTCGGGGTTGTGGACGTGAAAGGGTGCTGGTCGGAGCGTAGACCTCATTAAACAAGACCTTTCTAATCTGACGTCGATATTTAACGTGCCTCTCATCATACGGTGACCACTACCAATTTTAACCTTGTGATCACTGAAACATCGTTAAATATCTGTCTTTTAATGGTCATGATGGACTCTATCTCGTTTTTATTTTAACCATCGGGACTCATCCAGGTCCATTTCCTGTGCATCGGCTTCTGGAGAGAAAGAGTTCATCATGAAGAGTCCCTCTTTTTCCATGAAGTCGGCCAGTCGCTGTCCCCTGGTGTTCCGCTGCCTAAAGCCTAATTGCCCTACTCTCAGCTTATGTTCGCTTCGTTTGCCCAGACATGCATTTAAGTCCCCCATAACAACAGTAAAATGAGTTTTGGAAGTGCGAATGCCTCTAGATATCTCCTCATACATACTTTAGAATAGAGTATAGTTAGTATCATTTACAGTAAAAAAAACTTAACAAAACACAATTTCTTTCTTCCTTCTAACAAAACGTAACACATTATTACAGATTACTTCTCCTCAAATTCACCCAAGATTACACCACTGTAATCGCAATCGGAGGAGCTCGGTGGCGTAGAGGTTTGAGCACTTTGGTTTCGATCACGAAAACAAAGCAACTTTCGCCATGGTTGGTCCCGGGATAGGTCAATCAAATTTATAATCTCGAGCTCCTCCGTGCTTCGGAAGGCACGTTAAGCCGTTGGTCCCGGTTGTCACTGCAACCGTTTTAACCCACGAACCCGCGTTGGGCTAGCGTGGTGGTGTTACGGCTCAATCTCCTTATGTGTTTCTCCCATGTAGGAAGGCCTGTGCCCAGCAGTGGGATGTTTATAGGCTGATGATGATGATGATGAATCGCAATCCGTGTCTCAGCACTACGGTGGGATCGTAGAAAAAAATAATTACCCACCGTACCACTGGGGGTATGGTGGGTGTACGATCTTCGATTGTACATTGAACTTCCATAAGTAGGTAAACACGCGTCAGCAATATGAATTACCTACAGCGCGTCCACGCGCCGACTAATTATTATATTTCACAATTATTGTTTTAATTGTTATACATTTGTTAAATCAGTGTTAATTCGACTGCTATACCAATTGCGCGTATTCACTCATACCATTTCACCATACCATTACCATAGTATTTTTAGTATATTTCTTAGACTTGTCATAGTGTTCATATCTTAATAAACTTTAGTATTTGTTACTTATACTAGTGACTTTTTATCCACCATCCTACTCTTAAATGTACAAACCCGTACAGTGGGTCAATCGTGAACCAAGCAAACAAACTCTACAGGTTTATAAAATCAGTAAAGATGTATAATTATAATAATTATAAATAGCTAAATTAAATTAATTGAGTAAAAACAGGTATATTCTCCCTGTTTGTATCCAATACATTTTATTCTTGCATTTGAGTACTCGAACCTAAACTACCAGCTAATATAAGTAAGTATATCAGAGACAGTCAGCCAGAACACCTGTTGGATTATAGGCGACATCTGTGGGAATCTAATCTAAGCATTTCACCTATCAAACTTCGCTTTAACTTTTAATATACAATATTTGATTTGCTCATAACTTTGCATCGGAGCTGCTAATCGTGTTCAGTTATATATGATCAAATAGCACTTTTCCAGAACATATTGTACATAAATTTATTTTATTAATATATTCCTTAGAATGTAGTACAATAAGGTGGCGCTGCCGTAAGGTACTCTTTCTGGCAGCGCCACATTAATGTGTTTTATATCGGTAAATACGAAGGTACATATTTTTGGTTCATAAGTACAAAAAAGAACAATAAATGTACATTTTTTTCAACTAAACCTTTTCACAATCTAGCTTGTGGCGCTGCTGGGGGGTATCACGCGATAAAAACATAAATCAACCGCCACTTGACATCGCACCTTTTTTTTGATGCGCTAAGCAAATTGGCATTCAGAAGTTACGCAATAGTTTTTACGATATTGAATAGGTATCCAATTAAAATAAGAGCTACTTTTTAAAAGTGTCGGGCCACGATCCCATAGCGAACAGTAAGTGTTCCCTTTTCGGAAAAATATCTTCTTCCCCTTTGGCTAAAGATTCGGGGAAACCAGCCACACCCCCAAGCATAATGGGCAGTCATCTACATAAAAATACTCACTGTACACATCTGTCTCGTCCACTATCTCCGATTGGATCATCTCTTCGATGACGTCTTCCAGAGTGACCAATCCGATGGTTTCATAGAACGGGTCCCCTTCGCCTTCGTTGTTGATGCGGTGAACAAACGCCATGTGACCCTTATGCCCTGAGGAGGTGAAATGAAATAAAAAAAAACTTAGTTTTTTTTTCAATTACTTTTATTCAATTACTCAATTAGGCCTTAAGAAGCAGTTTAGAATCGTCAAAAATCCCATTTATATGTCCGATACAAAAAAATAGTGTTAACCAACAGAGTCGAAATGTCTGTCTGTCTGTCATGTCTGAATTTACGTTAGCTAACAATGTCATAGTATCGGTCTGTTTGTCTCGTTTGAATTTACGTTAACCAACAATGTCATAGTGTCAGTCTGTATGTCTGTTTGTCTGTCTGTCATGTCTGAATTTACACCAATTCCAAAAGTTGAACTACCGGAAATAAAATTGTCTATGTTTTCTTTAAAATTATCTAAATTAAGTTGCCAGCTCTAAACAAATTCTTGCTATCTTTTTCCTACTACATATTGCGCGAAAGAGATATACTCTACTTAAATTTAGATTTGGAGAATTTGGCACAGCGATAATATTTTGCAGTACAGTGCGAGAATAAAATATTACAATTAGAAAAGTAGTACAATAGCCCCTAGATTCTAAGTCCTGACTCTTCTCCCTGGCTCAACCCAGACACTTACCATCCTTGAACTGTTTGAACATGATATCCAGGGTGACGTCCTCGAAGACAAAGTTGCAGGGGTTCTGGTAGTACTGGCAGAGCGTGCGCAGCGGGGTGTTGTCGTCAGGGTCGACGAATGCTAGGTCTTTGATGAAGAGAACGGTGACTATGTTCCCGCGGCCGCCTTCGTAGACTGGGATGCGGGAGTAGCCTGTGAAGTAAACGAGGCGTTGAGAAATATTAAATTAGGATGTTGCCTTAAACTGCGGCTGTTTAAACTGCACTAGCTGTCTTCACATATGGACTCTTCTTACCGCTTCACATATGGTGGCGTCGAGTCATTTGCCGTGCCTTGTATAAAAAAACCTGACCGCGGGAAGATCGGCTAATTTGTATCGCTATCAGTAACGGCATTATCATCCTTGGTAACCCTTACGTCACATTTTTTCGCAATGGGCTAGAAGCTCTTTATATCACCTGATGGTAAGTGAAGATAAGGCCGACGATGGAAGAGAGCTACACCCGGATCCCTCAACCACGGAGGAAATTCTCATTTCAAAAGCGATATTGGCCCACCACAGGAGATCGAACCCGCGACCTTTCACAATCCGAGTGACTGCTCCAACCATCTGAGCTACCAAGGACATAGGAAAATCCTGTGAAATTCTTCTACTCTATTTTTATTTGCGTTTTAAGCCAACGTCTACCCTTCAATGTCGAAATATTCCATTTCAACATCTAAACGAGTAATTTTAACCCCCGGCGAAAAAAGAGGGGTGTTATAAGTTTGACGTGTCTGTCTGTGTATCTGTGTGTCTGTCTGTGGCATCTAAACGAATAGACCAATTGTGATTTGTTTTTTTTTGTTTGAAAGCTGATGTGACTACGATGGTTCTTAGCTATAATTTATGAAGATCAGTTCAGGCGTTTGATGACTATCAGCTCATTTTTACATGATAATAGGATTTGACTAACTTTTACAGATCAGATTGATTTTAAATTTGGTGTACTGTCACTTCGGTGACATTCCCATGACATACTAACTTTGAGCTGATCCTATACCATCAAAAAGTCGAAATGTCGCGAAATGCTTAATTCTTTAGAAACTTACAGCAGATAGGTATAGCGTGTTTGGGCTCTTATGAATAGTCTTAACGAGATGGTGTTAGATAGATGATTAATGACGGCGGGGGTTGCTTAAAATTTTTAATTTTGTAATTTTTTATAACTATTTATGTTCTTAAATATATTTATGATATGCTAATTGTTGCTCTTGTACTAAAAAAAAGGCAGATTATTGTAGTAAAAAATAAGTTTTCGTATGAAAAAGTAAGTGTTAAAGAATTTCGTTGATTGATAGTAGAAGTTTAAAGATTTTGTTTTTGTTAAATAAATAAAGGAGTTTATGTAAATTATCTTTAAAATTATTATTCTTATATATAATATGTATAAATAAATAATCACATAAAATTTATTGAAATAAATTAATAAGGCTCGACCTGCAGCTAATTAACATACATGCGTCAATTTTACGCTTGAGTATCTTTTCCGTACTACACAATATGATTATCTTTCTAGGGTTAAACAGCCGAACGGATGAGTTAAAATACATGTCGTGTTCCTACCCCGATTACTGGATTACTTTAAGATTGGCGGGCGTTTATTTATAGCGTCGCTTCTCTCGTTTTGGATAACCTCCAGACGTGGCGCAACATCAATAGCTGGAGACAATTTGCGCATTACCGATGACGCTAATAAAACGTAAATATGTACTTAATTAGAAAAAGTAAACCGAATCCTTGGTCAGAAATCATCAGATTGGGAAAGAGCTAGGTGGTAGGCCCGTCTGAGTACCGCCGCCTTTCTTATTTCAGCCGTGAAACAGTTCGCTGTCTGGGCACAAGTGATTTTTTCCTTGTTATTGTAGGTGTCTATAGGCGGACCGCTTACCACCAGGTGGGCCGTTAGCTCGTTTGTCATCTAGTTGCATGAAAAAAACCGGCCATCTTCTTGTGGAGTGGGTGTTAGATGATTAATGAGGCCGGGCGTTTCTTAAAATTTTAAGGTTTCAATTTTGTTATATATAATTTTGTCTTATCAACAGGGAATTTGCATTCAGAAAACCACCCGACACAGCTCCTATTGGCACCCTCTGTACGCACCCCTTAATCTGTTTATTAGAAGGCACTTCGCTAAATTGAAACTTAACCAGTACTTCATACAGTATTGCTTATTTTGGGATGAGTGCTATATGACAAGAACTTTTCAGTGATATTAATTTCGCAATCATACAAGGCGATCGAGGGAATGGGTCAAATTAATTTGTGCGTGCTTGATTGATTGACTCGTTCAACTTAGAGAACTGTGAAAGTTTCATCAAAATCGGTTCAGTAATATTTGTGATAGAGTTAAGTGTGTACCAGTCACTAAAAACGTGCATTTCAAATGCACGTTTCTTTCGGATCACACAACGCAGTTTTATCGCGACAACGCGATCACGGATCTATCGAAACGTTGTTTCGGCCAAGAGCGATAGGGATAGAGATATGGCTGAGTCAGCGGGAGGAAAAAAGACAAAACAGCGATCGCGCGTGAAAAGTAAACGAAATACACAAATTATTTTATTAAAAAATAACCTTATGGACTACAAAAAAACGCTTCTACACGATTCTGAATATTAATGATATCTACTATTTAAAGTAATTTCCTATTGAATACAAATTATAGTTCACCAATAATCTTAAGTTTTCTTGTTTATAAGAGGTCTTTTCGGAAATAAAATGTATCGAGGCAAACTCCTTTAATCGTGTTTTCGTTCTACTCGTATCTAGATAAGGATATGAAGTAACGTATATTTCATTTTCAGATTCGTAAGATCTTTCAGCAACGTATGACATTACTTATAAAAGTGCGATTTTTTTCAATATATCGCCTTAAGTGCGGCCCCACGGTAATACACTCACCAGACTTGATTATTTCAGACATGGTCTCAAAATCCAGAATCGAGCTGATGGGCAGCATGAATACGTCTTCTAGCTTCGTCATCACGTCCGCTACCGTCTTCTTGCGGAGCTCCAGCGCTCCGGAGATGATGTTGACTTCATCCCTGTCCAGATCGTTCACGTCCGTTGTCACCTGGATGGAGGGAAGACCGGAGTCATATAAAGAATGGACAAATCTCAGCAAGGTTTGTCCCTCAAGCGTTGAGGAGTTTTGCTTGATTTACGAACGGATGGTTTCTAGTTTAAGTTCAATAACATGTCACAGCCATTAGGTTAAATCAGCCAGTTTTGTTGCTGAAGAGATTTTGGGTGATTGGTGGGTTCAAGGTTATTTTTTATGACCACTTATCAACAACATTATTTCGGTTTTAAGTGGTCATAAATACCAATTACTAGAAGACCTATCTAGGCAGATTGAAATGTTATAAAATTAGGTTTTTTTTTAGAAAAAACCAGGGCAGTGGCCAAGAAAAAGAAACCAGATGACAACTCGCCTAGTATCAAACTCACTTTTCCAACTTCCAAATTTTATATCTTTGTTATATGTGAAACATCTACTTTGTGTGAAGGAATCCGTTATGTCGAGTTTAAATGTCTAATTTTGTCGATCGATAGATCCATGCTCGCAGAGGAGAACCTCTTAAGCTCTAACTTTTTGTATCCGTTAAATGTAATCGACTTATCGTTTCTTTTATAAGTCTGTCCATTCTTTTCTTATTGAAGAGGAAAGGAAGGAAGACCGATAACTGAAATTTATTTTATAACACCATGGCATCTCCAATACTCACCTCACATCGTACAGTCAAGCATTTGGGGAAAAACTTACCAACTCACAACGTTTATCTCACCACTTATTGAAGTAAGTATTCTTTCGGATCACTAGAGGTGTTAACGTCAATGAGTGGTGCGATAAACTTAGTAAAAAAAGGGTAGAAAGCGATGAAGAAATTAGTAGGTTACACCTACTGATCCGCCCCCTTATTCTCAACTGTCGGATCACGGATTCGATTCGAAAAGTCACATGCCGTCTCGCTTTGACGCCGCGCGATAAAAAGTGACAGGCATAGAGTTTCCGAAATTCGAATTCTTTCCGACAGTTGAGAATAAGGGGGCCGGTGAGGATCGCGTCTGGCCGGACCCCAGGAGACGCGGGTTCGATATCCGCCTGGAGCATAAAATTTTTTCATCGTTTTCTTTCTTTATTTGTAATAGTTACAATAAAGTAGGCGTTTAATCGCATCAAAAACATTAAAATGTGATGACCTTGTTGATACTCTGTCCCTTATTTTGATGCGATAGGATCAAAATAGTTTAGTATAATAGTTCTCAATGTTTTATTGTTTTATTTATGTCGTTGATTAAACGCCGGCATCCAATGAAACAGCTGAAGGTAAACTAGCCAAGTCATTCAGCGCAACGTTTAACCAGATGGCTTAACGTCATGTCAGAAGTCTGGTTAAATTAAAAATTCAATTGGACGCCTAGGCAGGTCGTTTAAATCAAAGAGCTTTTGTGTGACTGTTTGAGTGATTGTTAGGTTCATGTTAAGTTTTAATGACCACTTATAGCCGAAATCGTTTTGGTTATAAGTGGTCATAAAAAAGTAACCTTGAACCTACCAATCTTCAGTACAAGACAATCCGCCTAGGCATCTAATTGAGTGGACATTCAATACGCCATGCTGTTAAACGTTGCGTGAGTCTAGCTCAATTAACCATCGGCCTAGGCATTTAATTGGATGACGCGGCGAACATAACCAGATGACGGCGACATTAATATCATCTTCAGATTAGGACATTGTAATAGATCGAGAGTGTGCTGTCATAAGTGCACACATCAGACGTAATATTACCCATGGTAATACGGAGTTTTTTTATACAAAAATAAAGATGTCTGCCCACTACAATGTACCATATCACGACGGTAAACGTATCGGCACTAACAAAACAATATTTTCAACACATTTGCTCAAAAAATGCATTTACGTACCCTGCATACATTGTTCGAAAGTTAAATAATAAGAAGAATAGTATGAGAAATAGAACTAAATCCTCATTAAAAATGCTTAGTATTCGCGAGATATCCTAGCAATTTGAGATCGCCTACGTACTTTCGACGGATAATGAGCCTTATTGGAAACTAAATAAGGTTGCCAAAGTGCCTTTTTGTTGGAATTTCAAATGACAGCAGAATCGATGGAATTAAACATTTTTTTTTTAAAATGAAGACAGCATTATTGTCTGTAATTTAAATAACAGTACATCTGGCATTTTTCCCCGATACGCGGTCGTTGGTCATTTAGCATGGCGGTTAAGCGTGGTGGTCATTGTATGACACGTTGTAATGGGTAAACACCTTTATGAAATGAGTTAATCCTCACCATAGTCTTAAAGCAGGTACAGATAGACATAGTACAGAAAAAAACACTGTTTAAGGATTATAGCGGACTGATACCTGAAGCGTCCATCGGACTTTCATAGCATACTTAAATTAAACATGCTACGGCTATGGCAACTACGCGTGAGAAATGCCCAAGGTGCTACGAGCGTCTATAGGCTACGGTACCAGCGCGTTAGCCCAAGGTGCTACGAGCGTCTATAGGCTACGGTACCAGCGCGTTAGCCCAAGGTGCTACGAGCGTCTATAGGCTACGGTACCAGCGCGTTAGCCCAAGGTGCTACGAGCGTCTATAGGCTACGGTACCACCGCGTTAGCCCAAGGTGCTACGAGCGACTATAGGCTACGGCACCAATGCGTTAGCCCAAGGTGCTACGAGCGTCTATAGGCTACGGTACCAACGTGTTAGTTTAAGGTGCTACGAGCGTCTATAGGCTACGGTACCAACGAGTTAGCCTAAGGTGCTACGAGCGTCTATAGGCTATGTTACCAACGCATTAGCCCAAGGTGCTACAAGCGTCTGTAGGCTACAGTACCAGCGTGTTAGCCCAAGGTGCTACGAGCGTCTATAGGCTACGGTACCAACGCGTTAGTAGTGCTCAAGGTGCTACGAGCGTCTATAGTCTACGGTACCACCTCGTTAGCCCAAGGTGCTACGAGCGTCTATAGGCTACGGTACCAACGTGTTAGCTTAAGGTGCTACGAGCGTCTATAGGCTACGGCACCAACGCGTTAGCCCAAGATGCTACGAGCGTCTATAGGCTACGGTACCAACGCGTTAGTAGTGCTCAAGGTGCTACGAGCGTCTATAGGCTACGGTACTAACGCGTTAGCCCAAGGTGCTACGAACGTCTATAGGCAAGGCCCTAGCCTATAGACGCTCCTTGCCGCTAAGGTAACGACGCGTGAGATCAGGCGGACTTTATGCTTGTTCGACACCCTTGTCCTAAGAAAAAACCTAAGTATTAAGTCTTGAAGTAATATTATTTTATGATTGAAATAAGGGTTCACAAACTACAGACGACAGCATGCAAAGTGTAACAGTTACACTACGAAATGGGTAGCGTATTAATGGTGTGGTAAGGTCATGGTTAAACTGTTACGATTGGCGTGCTGTCAAACTGTCAACTGTAGATACGTCTCAGGTTTCAGTCCGCCATATCATTGAATAATTTTGCAATAACCTATGGGCATGCGACACACAATTTTGACTTATAAACAACGTGGTAGCATTTTGATTTTTAAGTGACGTACAGACGAAAGCACATCAAGTGTAACAGTTGAACTACGAAAGCCGCCTCTATCACGAACGCAGTAACGGCGGTCTCAAGGTCAAACTGTCGACTGTACAGTCGACCACAGAAGTAGCTGAACACCTCACACTGATCTTGTGCACGTACTTTATAGTTGTTACCGTACTATATCGACGCTAGAGTCGTTGTGACATGGTACTAAAGTGTTTAGCTACTTCTGTGGTCGACCGTACTACTATGCCAGTGGAGCTTTATACTATTAATTCGGTTGTATTCCTTTCGTGTTTGTTAGTGTCATTTGCAAACCGAATTGGAAAATTTATTTGTTTCAAATGATCTTTCTGATTGAATCTCATAGAATTTATTTCAAAATCGGTTCAGTAGTTTGGTTTTGATTAAAAATAATTGCACTACTATCCAATTTTTCTGGACTTATCTTTTTGGTTGACTGATAGAGAATGTCTTATGAAATTAAGTCAGCCAGTTGTACTCACATGTGCAATAAAGGTCAAAGTTTAGAAGTAAATGCATATTATATTCAGAGGTCGGAATTAAGAGTCATTTATGTACTTCCATCGAAATGTTGATATTAATATGGATTGGAATTTTGCAACTTCGGACATCCGATGTCGATGGTTGGCAACGTCGCGCGTGCAGTGGTTAAAATGTGTAAAAAGGAAATAGCTTTTTATTTAATAAATCACGGGATTTTTCTACTCCTTAAAATTAATTTCGGGATTTGAGGCATATCCACTGTATTCTTTCGCTGCATGAAATCAGTGCAAGTACATAAATAACTCTACCTAATTCCGACCTGGTCTGGCTAGCTACCACCACCTTACATAAGCCTGCCGCCATAACAATAATGTTGTCAGCATTGTTGTGTTCCTGCAGTTGGAGGTAAGATAGCCAGCGAGCTACACGCGGATTCCTCAAACACAGAGACTAGTTGAGGAATCCGCAAGCAACTCGCTTTAATCTTCGGTCTTATCACCATCAGGTGATTCTATGACCAAGAAGTCAAGAACTGCCTCGTGAAGAATAATAAAAACCGAATCCGCTCAGAGACATTGGAAAGTTTGAGAAGCCAGTCCAGGGCCTCGATCGCGCTAATTTACATTGTTTTTACCAAAGCAAATGTGAAACGTTCCCTGCGTACAATTTGTGTTGCGCGAAACATTTAAGCGGCCACCAAGTAGGTTTTTTTTCGGAACATGCGTTGATATCTCTGATTATAATTATATTACATATTTATTGAGTTCGAATAACATCAATTAATAAAATAAAAACTTTCTAAATTGTGTAAATATATCGATCGGTTTTTGACAGCACCTAGATACAAAGACGTTACTATGGCAACCATCTAAAGGAACGTATTTTCCGCTGTCGGACGCACGTTTTTGATTTAGTTAGTGCCTAAGAAACTTTTATAAAACGTCAAAAATGTTTGTTGGACAGCGGAACATACGTTTTCATAGATGGTTGCCATAGTAACGTCTTTATATCTAGGTGCTGTCAAAAACCGATCGATATATTTACTCAGTTTAGAAAGTTTTTATTTTATTAATTTATGTAATTTGAACTTAATAAATATGTAATATAATTATAATCAAAGAAATCAACGTGTGCTTCGAAAAAACCGCTAATTGGTGGCCGTTTAAATGTTTCGCGCAACACAAATCGTGCGAAACGGAACGTTTTGGTTTAGCTTTGATAAACACATAGTAAATTAGCGCGATCGTGGCCCAGTTCTCAAACGCCTATCCCTCTGTGGATGATGAGGGTACTTACCTTCACCAATTCCTTGAGCCTTTCCCTGTTGTACACACTACCGATCTCTTCTCCTAAGAAGTAGTCCAGTAGTTTGCTCACCGGATACGCCAGGGGCGCTGTCAGGGCCATTACTGCCTAAATAAATGCAAAAGTAAATATTAAAACGTCACATACATGATGGACAGTGCACAGTGGGTCGTAATTTTATATTATGTATATTTATTAAGAAGCCAACAGCTATTTATTTTCAAAAAAGGGGTTTTAGGTAGAATTTACTTTCACAGGCAATTGCAGGTTTCCTAAGATAAGATTCCATCAATTTCTGAAAACGGATTGTGTATGTGGTATAGGAGAAAGTGTGTGTGTGTGTGTGTGTGTGTGTGTGTGTGTGTGTGTGTGTGTGTGTGCGTGCGTGCGTGCGTGCGTGCGTGCGTGCGTGCGTGCGTGCGTGCGTGCGTGCGTGCGTGTGTGTGTGTGTGTGAGAGAGAGAGAGAGAGAGAGAAAGAGAGAAGATAGAGCAAGAGTGAGTATGCGTATGCGCGTGCGTGTACGTATGTGTTTGTGCGTTTCTCATCATTTGGTTTTTGTGTCGGTATGGGATGAGAGATGGGAGTGATATTGTAATTTTATATTCTTTTTACTATTGGTAGGTGTACGTAATTTTATACGATAAATGATTAGGATGTAGTGTAAGTTAATTCAGCCCTATTTTTGAATAATGTACCATTATGTATAATGTTGCCATATCTTTTATATTAGCAAATATAAAATGCTTACCTTGGTAATCATTATACTCTTCGCTCCAACCATCAGCCCGTGCCTCGAGCAAATCGCTTGAGGCGTAATCTCACCCAGCAGTACAATAGACAGCGTCGAAAAGATAACAGCGAACAAGCCAGACGTCAACTCATCCAAAAGTATGGTAAACGTGGAGTTCACCGCCACATTACCCAGGAGAATACTACACAGCAAGTAGTTGCCGTGGTCCCGAACAGGCATGATCGCTCTCGCGTACTTCCTCTCCTGTTCCGTGCCCGTATTAGAAATGATCTTCAGCTCCGTCCGATCCAGGGACATCAAGCCAAGATTCAGCCCAGAAAACAGCGCCGAGAACATAAGACACGTCATGATGAGGATCAGCGAGACCCAGAGAGGCAACAGCGTGTTGTGGGAAGCCAAGATCTTAAAGGAATCTGTTCCTTGGTGTATGTATTTGTCCTCGTCTTTCGATACGTCTGTCACTTCCGGCCTGAGGTTTTTGGTGCAGATGTACAGTTTGTTCTCGTTGACTGGGGATGGGGTGTATATGTCGAAGAGCGCGGATCTGTTGCTTACTGATCCAGATTTCGCCTGTAACAATTAAGGCTCCGTCAGATATTACGACGTCTAGTTTAGATGTTTTTCTAAGTATATAAATGCGAATATAACTCTGTCTGTCTGTTACGTTTTCACTCCTAAACAGGTGAAGAGATAAGATAAAATTTGGCATAGAGATATACAACGCGTGAGTAGCCAACAAGGTGCTATGAGCGTCTATAAGCTACAGTAACAACGCGTGAGTAGTACCATAAGTGCTGCGAGCGTCTATTATAGGCTACGGTTACAATGCGTCAGTAGTGCCCAAAGTGCGACGAGCGTCTATAGGCTACGGTAACCGCTCACCATCAGGCGGGCCGTAGCTAGATTTCCATTCTGGATAGTAGGTAGACTGTTAAGCTAATACGCTACAGAAGAGGCACAGTGTAGTTTCTAATTAAAAAAGTCTAATTTTTAAAGATTTAAGGGCGATTTTATGTTGAAAGTGCATCGATTCGTTCTATCACAAGTACAGTCGATAGGACATCAAGAGTAACAGTACGACCTTGAGACCTCCTTTACTGCGTCCGTAATAGAGGCAGCTTTCGTAGAGCCACCGTTACACTCGACGTGCCGTCGCCTGTACAACGCACTAGCATTAAAAAAAGTCTAATTATATTTTGATTGAAGCGTCCGCTATTTATTTGTACATCCCGTACGTATACTAGAATGAATCGGCTTGTTCCCACTGTGTCGTGATGGTGACGAACGAAGATAGATAACCGTCCTTTTAGGGTTCTACCTCGTGAACTCTGCTTCGGTCGAGAAAGCGAAGGATAAAAATATGACCTCTCAGCGCGAGGAAAAAGGATGACAATAACGCTAATGCGCGTAACCTAACATAGGTAAATCATTAATAATGATAATTAATTGGAAATCATTTATTTATTTCAAAAAAATTGAAGAATTGGGCAGATGTTGCCTAAGTTTGATTATAGCGCTATTTTTCATAAATTCGGAAAATATACGCTAGTGTTACCCATAAAAACTATTAAAACTTAAAAGATGTGGAATATTGTTGAAGTTGTACTGTTTAAAAAAATACAATAAAAATGGCCAAACAGTTTTTTTTTCCAAAAAAAATCCTCTGTACTTCATCTTTATCATCACCAGCCTATATGCGCCCCACTGCTGGGCACAGGCCTTCCTGTGAGGAGTTTTGGGCCATAACACCACCACGCTGGACCTATGTGGGTTGATGGGTTCAAGCGGTTGCAGTAACAACTGGGATTAGCGGCTTAACGTGACTTCCGAAGCACGGGGGAGCTCGAGATAAGAAATTTTGGTTGACCCATCTCGGGATCAAACACGGCTGCAGAGCCAGAGCGCTCAAACCTAGTGGCTCTGAAACTTGCTCAAACCTAGTGGCTCTGCAACTTGCTCAAACCTAGTGGCTCTGCAATTTGCTCAAACCTAGTGGCTCTGCAACTTGGTCACACCTAGTAGCTCTGCAACGTGCTCAAACGTAGTAGCTTTGCAACTTGCTCAAACCTAGTGGCTCTGCAACTTGCTCAAACCTAGTGGCTCTACAACTTTCTCAAACCTAGTGGCTCTGCAACTTGATCAAACCTAGTAACTCTGCAACTTGCTCAAACCGAGTGGCTCTGCAATTTGCTCAAACCTAGTGGCTCTGCAACTTGCTCAAACCTAGTGGCTCTGCAACTTGCTCAAAACTAGTGACTCTGCAATTTGCTCAAACCTAGTGGCTCTGCAACTTGCTCAAACCTAGTGGCTCTGCAACTTGCTCAAACCTAGTGGCTCTGCAATTTGCTCAAACCTAGTGGCTCTACAACTTGCTCAAACCTAGTGGCTCTGCAAATTGCTCAAACCTAGTGGCTCTGCAACTTGGTCACACCTAGTAGTTCTGCAACGTGCTCAAACGTAGTGGCTCTGCAACTTGCTCAAACCTAGTGGCTCTGCAAACCTATTGGTTGGAGCTTGAAAACGTAGTCCTAGTGGTTTAAGCTGCTCCTGTACTTACTATTATGTATTCTGTGGTATCCGTATAACCAAACAGAGTGAGCGTTTACGTCTTCTAGATGCGAAAACTTTTTATATTGTCGCCTAAAGACACCTGCAATAATCACTTAATATTGCAGTTGTCATCCTGAGGCTTAAGATGAAATGCTGTCCATGACCAGTAATTACAATTACACTGGCTACCTTTTCCTTCAATCCGAAACGCAGCGAAACTAGAGAACCTTACATAAGGGTCTAATTGCTAGTATAATTGATTAATGAAATGATAACATCTTTATTGAAACAATATAATTATCACTTTCGAATCGTCTACAATATGAAGGTAGTTCCACCATGTATATACAGGATGGTACGACATTACTACAATAAATTAAAACATGGGCTATATTAGTTTATAGGAATGCTATGCAACTTTGCAATGCATTTTATTCTTTTGATAATTTCCTGATATTTGTATGAAATAATATAACATTGGATGCATTTGAAAGTTGCAAAACATTTCTATGAACTAATACAGTCCATGTTTTAATTTATTGCCGTATTGAAGTCACCAACCTGAATATGTTTTAACAATATAGATGCTTACCATATATTCTCCCTTCAGTATAAACTTGCAGGGCTGCCCGAATTCTTGAGGGTAGTACGTGAAAGCTATCACCGTCCTTGATGTCAGTCCCTGCCCGAAAATTCTAGAAACAAAAAGATAAACATATCAAGACTTTAAGAGAATCATAATGAACCGATTGACAAGTAAAATAAAATAAAATAAAATCCAAATAAAAAATGACTATCTACTCAAATAGGAAATATGCATAAATTTTGTAGGTTTTAAAGTTATTTGGTACTACAAGCAATATTTTACAAAACTGAAAGAATTCAAAAATAAAATTGATAAATATCCAACTTATAACCAATCAAAGTTCCCTGCTAGACATTGAGATCAAGGAGAGTGAGAGAAGAGAGATAATATTATAATAGGCCTATCTCACCTTAAAGTCACCGAAGACTCAGCCAGCACGCTAGGTATGCCATCTTCTATATTTGGTTCTTTAGATGCTTCCTCAACTCTGATTCCATCGAGCACTATCGCTGGTTGTGGTGGTGGTGGTGGCGGCGGTAGAGGGTCAGCTTTGACAGACGTAAAATCATCTGTAATTTGTCTTTTGTTTACATTATTTACCGATTTCTTGTCATTCGTCTGATCAATTTCACGTTTACTTCTATGCTTGTCATTTTTAGTTACAGTAATTGCGTTACCGTTGTAATTGTTTTCAATAACTTCTTTATCTGAAACATCATTTGCAAAAACAAACGCTTTATCAACTACTTGCACATCATTAAGACGATTTAAAGTTTCGATGTCATCAACTTGAGTTAGTGGAACATATTTGTTATTGACGAGTAGCTCAATATCTTTGCTTTCTTCGCGTGTGGGTCTGTTCACTTGAGGTAGCTGGTTGACGTCGATGTCATGGGATAAATCGACCCATTCTTGATTTTCATTTAGACTTAGACTTGCTTTCTGGACATCTGAAGGTTGCGCTGTTGATCTGTAAGCAAAGAGAAGTTGTAGAAAAAAACGTAAGTTTTAGTTAAGTGAAAAAGGTTAAGTAACAAATAACTTAATTATTTAAATTAATATGTGCGAAGAGTGTAAATCCATTAATCCCTTCCATTATACACCTACCAAATCCTTAGCCATACATTGGCATGGGGATGCCAATGTATTGCTAAGGATTTGGTCCAGTGCTCGCCACGCAGTCAGTGTTTGAACTATAATCGCACGGTAAAAAAGGGTGTAAATACGACCCTCAGGGCTCTGTACGTGCTGTGCACATCCTTATTAGTGCTGTGTAAAGAAAACTGCGTTTTTGAGTGGCCACTCGTTACTAAACTGTCGTAACAGGTTCCTGTTACGTAACTTAATGTTGGTGAATTGGTGAGTCTTCCCGTGCCTTTACATAACCCATTACTCCCGTTACACCCTTTAGCAGACGAACCAGTGGCGCATAGAAATGTAGTCATCATTTATTACATAACTCCTACAAGTTTTTTTTTAAAAGGGTAGTGTCGTCCTTTCAAAACTCTGTAAAATAATGTACACAACCTGACCATACGTGATACGAGAACTCTGGTGCAGCATGAATATAGATACCAGCTTGCCGGCCTATGAGGTGCCTTTTTAGGCGTCTTGAGATGATTAGATGGATAAAGTCAATGGTGACTGCAAAAATAGTACGCGCGTTATTTTCTAAGAAGTGGGAAGGCAGGAAGAAGTTTAAAGCTCGGGGAAAAGGTTAAATCCTTGCGCCATAGGGAGTTCTCCAAAAAGCTCGAAAGATTACTCTCCCGCTAAGCGACACAATGATCATCATCATCGCCAGCCTATAAACGTCCCACTGCTGGGCACAGGGCTTCCTACATCGTGGAAACACTTAAGAAGTTTGGGCCATAGCACTACCACGCTGACCTAATGCGGGTTGGTGGTTAAAGCGGTTGCAGGAAAAACCGGGACCAACGGCTTAACGTGCCTTCCGAAGCACGGAGGAGCTGGAGATAACAAACTTTGATTGACCCATCCCAGGATCGACTATGGCAAAAGTTGGTTTGTTTTTCGTATCGAAACCAGAGCGCTTAAACCAATACGCCACCGAGCTCCTCAAGCGACACAATGCCTAGCCTTAATGGTGGAATTGTAACTTGCGCAGTTGACTTGACATGGTGTCGAATTTCACATGATCGTAATAATACTCGTATGGCGGATGTCTATTGAAAGACATTCCGACATTCTTCGTAAACACAGAAATGTCGCATTAGAGATTTATTGCTAACGCTCGACTTGCGTGTGGTCATTATGGCCGACATTTTTGTGACGTTTCAGCAGATATATGATCAGTAGACATTATTTCCAATTAGAAATGTGTCGTTAGAATTGTCTTTTGTGTTAGTGGCACGACGCTGCTGCAATCTCTTCAAGACCTCTTCGAAGCACTGTGCAAGTAACTAAAATTTACTTAACGGAGGCATCTACAGAACCCCCAAATGGTTTATACTTTATTTATTTATTTATTTGGTAAACTTATGTGACTTTACAATAAATCATGATCGGGGCTCCCTATTTAAGCAAGGAAATTGCTTGTGCTAAGAAGCTCCGCTCTTCCTTAACTATCAGTGTAATTACCAAAAGTTCTAACATTATCAAATCATAAATATAACAATATCATGAATACTTAAATATGTACTTTAAAAAAAACTATATTATTAATGTCAGCGGGGCTGTATTTGTGTGTTTAAATGTAAAGGTATGAGACTGCGTGAAACTTGTTTGTATGTTTGTTTGTGTTTGTATGTGTGTGCGTCTGTGTGTGCTCGCGCGCGTACGTGTGTGCGTGTGTTTATGATAGTAAGTATTTCTTACTATTTCAAAGTATGGTTTATGACGCGTACGAGATCCTCGTAATTTATAGTATTTAAACATTGAATAACTTCTTTTTGTGTCAATATTATATGACGGGGGTAAATATTTAGTTCTTTGTTCATTTTATCATAGAGATTGGCTGATTTATATTTAAATTGTCGTTTTGCAAAGGTTGATTTTACTGAAGGTTGTGCGGCACGTTGCACTTTCTCCTTTTGGTAGGAATATTAAGTTCGAAGCAACTACGGAGACATCCACATTTATTGCTATAACCATATGGGGTTCCAAATGATTTGATCGTGAAAATTCTGCATTTTAATAATAATGGGGTTCCAAATGATTTGATCGTGAAAATTCTGCATTTTAATAATAATTTATTCTTATTTTAAAAATGTTACAGTTGAATTACCAAAGCAAAACAGAATTGGTAATCATTTTCTCTATATAAAATTCAAAAATGATCCTCCACATTCCGTTTCTGTCGTTTTATATGCAAACGTAGGCGTAGTAAGTTACGATTACGAAAACCAAGCAACTTTCGCCATGGTCGGTCACGGGTTAGGTCATGCAAAAATTAATAATCTCGATCTTCGGAAGGCACTTTGGAAGGTTGTTACTGCAACCGCTTTAACCCACAAACCCGCATCGGGCCGCATGTTACGGCCAAAACTCCTCATGTGTTTCTTTCCATGTAGGAAGTACTGAGCTTTACGCTTACAATGGGCCTCATAAGGGCAACGGAGAGGGTTATGCTCGGGATTTCTCTGCATGATCGAATCAGAAATGATGAGATCCGCTGGAGAACTAAAGTCACCGACATAGCCCGAAGAATTGAGAACTTCAAGTGGCAGTGGGCAGGCCACATTGCAAGGAAAGGACTGACGGCCGATGGGGCGGAAAGATCCCCGAGTGGCGGCCACGAACCGGGAGACGCAGCGTAGGTAGGCCCCCCACAAGGTGGACCGACGATCTGATGAGGGTCGCGAGAAGCCAATGGATGCGGGTAACGCAAGACCGATCGGTTTGGAGAACCCTGGCGGAGGCTTATGCCCAGTAGTGGGCGTCTATCAGCTGCAACGCTGATGATGAGGAAGGCCTAAGCCCAGCAGCATAACCCAATCGAAGCTTATTGGAATTATTCTCAAATGAGTAATGAGGAGCTCGGTGGCGTAGTGGGAGGAGCTCGGTGGCGTAGTGGTTTAAGCGCTCTGGTTTCGATCACGAAAACAAAGCAATTTTCGCCATGGTAGGTCCCTGGATGGGTGAATCAAAATTATAATCTTGAGCTCCTCCGTGCTTCGGAAGGCACGTTAAGCCGTTGGTCCCGGTTGTTACTGCAACCGCTTTAACCCACCAACCCGCATTGGGCCAGCGTGGTGGTGTTATGGCCCAAACTCCTCATGTGTTTCTGCCATGTAGGAAGGCCTGTGCCCAGCAGTGGGACGTATATAGGCTGGTGATGATGGAGTAATTTCAGAAAAATCTGTTTTAAATAAATGATCTCCATTTTCAATTTGTTTTATTCTTTGTTTTTATTGTTGTCTGTTTTCCTCGTGGTGACAAGTAATGTCGCTATCCCTCTCTCAGAGTTCACAATGTGTCGCTTTAACTATGACCTTCATTCACTAAGCTTTAAAGACACTGAAGTCGTAAAATACGCTTATTTACGCTCAGTCTACGTTCGATATAGATTTTTATCGAGTAGCCGTTAAAACGACGACCAAATTGCCCGTAAAAGTGATATCTGTCGGCCATGACGTCGTACTTATGAATTCCCTGGAATATCATTTTAATCCCCGACGAAAGAGGGGTGTTATAAGTTTGACGCGTGTGTCTATATCTGTTTGTGGCATCGTAGTTCTTAAATGAATGGACCGATTTTGATTTGTTTTTTTTGTTTGTTTGAAAGCTGACGTGATTAGGACGGTTCTTAGAAAGAAAGAAAGAAAGAAGAAAGAAAAGACGTTTATTTGGTCATAATTTTAGAAGATTACAAAAGAGAAATAATATGACAAAAGGGTGACCAGCTCAGCATGATGTCATGGCTACGCAGAGCCACAACGCTTGATTTTCTGCTGGGCCCGTGTGATGGGTTGATGGCTATTAGATAAAAAAAAAAAAAAAATAAAAAAAATTACACTGCCAAAAGATAAAAGATAGGTATATAATAACTTGTACACAAAACAAAATAGGTGAAATCTATATCATACTCTAGGAGTAATATTATAGGCTGCTGATAAAAACTAACTATGATACAACACATTTTGTCAGGGACATGAAACAACTTTAAAAAATAAAAAATGTATATTATACTAATATCTTTCTTATTTCAGCCGTGAAACAGTTCGCTGTGTTTCGGATTGAAGGGAAAGGTAGCCAGTGTAATTACTGGGCATGGACGGCATTTGTCAACAGATGACAACGCACCTGCAATATCTAGTGCAATTCCTTGTTATTGCAAGTGTCTATAGGCGGCGGTAACCGCTTACCACCAGGTGGTCCGTCAGCTCTTTTGTCATCTAGTTGTATAAAAAAAAAAACTGGTAAATGTTCATATATTATGTATATGGTCAGTATTATAATAAATGTTCAGTTATGCCGTTTAATTGTCGAGCTAAACTATATTTTTTGACTCTCTTACTGCAAGTCTAAAGAGAGTCTGTCTAGTCTGCAAGACTACACTCTCTTTGGCTATAATTTATAAAGATCTGTTCACGCGTTTGATGACTATCAGCTCATTTTCTACATAGTAAAAGGGTTTTACTTTCATAGATTGACGACCAGCTGGCCGAGTGGTCTGTACCCCAGGCTACTCGGTCAAGAGGTGGTTCGAATCCCGGTAGGAACAAATGTTTGTATGATGAGTATGAGCATTTGTTTACGAGTCATGGATGTTTATATGTTTATTTAGTATATTTCTAATATTTATATCCATATTATTATCATTATTTCTCCGTTATCTAGTATCCATAACACAAGCTCTTAATGATGCTTACTTTGGGCTAGATAATAGGTGTGAGTGTATAAATATTATTAATGAATTAATTAATTATTAATATTATTAATTAATTATTAATTAATTAATAGATCCGATTGATTTGAAATTTAGTGTACTGTCACTTCAGTGACATTCCAATGACATACTAACATTGAGCTTATCCCATACCATCAAAAAGTCTGCGGAATACCTCTTTAGAAACTTACAGCAGATATAGCGTGTTTGGGCTCATAAGAATAGTCTCAATAAGATGTTGTTAGATAGATGAATAATGAGGCCGGGGGTTACTTAAAATCTTTAATTTTATATTTTGCCAAATAAATTATCTTTCTTTCGTCGTTTCATTTCTTTTTATACCACTAAGGTGGCAATCAAGCACACGGCCCACCTGATGGTAAGCGGTTACCGTAGCATATGGACGCTTGCAACACCAGGTGCATCACTTGTGCGTTGCCGACCCTGTAAAAACTTTTTCAAGCCCTTTTTGAAGAACCCCTTTTGCTTCCTTGTGTGTATACGCAACGGTAGCCACTTACTACCAGGTGGGCCGTCGGCTTGCTTGTCCCATCTAGTTGTATGAAAACGCACGGCGCCAAAAGTTCGCTTGTTTACGTGATTTGAACAAAAGCTCAAATCATTTACGTAATACCTACTATAATTGTAAAGTCATTCGATAAGTAATTCCTTTTTCCTCATAATCGTAAAACAAGATTACTAACAAAACCAGACTTTGCCGTCTCCGACTCTTGGCTGGCAGCCATCTTGTGACGTCATCGCCTCATTCAGTACACTCGGCCACAAAATCGGAAGGCACAGGAGGTTTGCTTATGTGCCTGATTCTGAAAACACATTCTAAATCTAGTACAGTATATCTCTTTCTCATAATATGTATAGGAAAGAAATAGAATTGTCAAATAACTTAAAAAGATGGCAAAAGAAACCATAGACGTGTCTGAAGGTGCTTTCTATACATGCATTGTATCACGATTATTAAGGTCCAAAATTGAACACCTTATTAAATGCCAAATTAATATTCAATGCGATCTTCTGTAAGGCAAGGTGCTACCACCCCAGCCGTGCATGGTAAATAACTACCACTATGCCCCACCTCCCTTCAAATGACTCCACACCATCCGATGATAATCGGTAAGAAGACTAAAATATAACATTAAAAATTTTCACTAACCCCCCGCATGAATGAATCATCTATCTAACACCATCTCATTGAGACTATTCTTATGAGCCCAAACACGATATATCTGTTGTAAGTTTCTGAAGAATTAAGTATCCTGCTGACTTTTTAAAAGTATAGGATCAGTTCAGGGTTAGTATGTCATGGGAATGTCACCGAAGTGACAGTACACCAAATTTCAAATCACCGGAATCTGTGAAAGTTAGTAAAACCCTTTTATCGTGTAGAAAATGAGCTGATAGTCATCAAACGCCTGAACTGATCTTGATGAATTATAGCTTAAGCTATCCTAATCATGTCAGCTTTCAAACAAAAAAAAACAAATCAAAATCGGTCCATTCGTTAAGGAGCTATGATCCCAGAGACAGACACAGATACACACGTCAAAGTAATAATACCCCTCTTCTTTCCTCGGGGCTTACGAGTCCATATGCGAAGGCAACTAGTACATCATGAAGACACTGCTCTATCTGCCTTCACTTTGCCAGCCCATACGGTTCCTATTCGAAATCAAAATCAAAAATATATTTATTCAAGTAGGCTCCTAAGAAGATCTTTCTAATCGTCAAAAATCACAAAATATGTATACTTATCTAATTAAAAAATGGTCTCACAATGTCATATTGTCTATCTGTCTGTCATGTCTGAATTTACGACGGTTCAAAAGCTGAACTACTGAGAAGACTCCGGCAACAAACTCGTGTAGTCATTCTTTTCAAAATATGAAGTTACAATTTTTGTTGTTCACGCATCTTTAGAAAGAACCCATACTGTAGAAAGGAGAGACCATCACGTCCATCACATCTTTGCACAGTTGGTAGTCAACCTTCTGTACTAACGTATTTTGCGACTACGCGTTATGAAATACGAGCGTGAGCGGCATAACGCACTCGCTAACACTGACACCGGTCTAGACATGCGAAATATTGTTATAAAAATACACCGGCGCAATATTTTTAGTAATAAAGTCAGGGACACGCGGAAAGCTCAGTTAGTCAACATACTAAATACCTCCATGAGCAACACTGGAACATTCTGGAAGGCTGACTCGTACTTCCCTGAATCAGCCTTAGCTCTCCAAAACCCTGGTACAGCTTACTTTTTTATATAACTAGATGAGAAACGGGCCTAGTGAAAATCAGCTACCATCGCCTGAAGACACGTTAACAACAAGCTAAAAATTCACTTAGTATTGCAGATGTGTCGTCATCCTGAGACGTAAGAAACGCCTTCCATGTCTAGTAATTATACTAGTTACCTTTCTCTTCAATTCGAAATACAGCAAACTGTTTTACGACTGAAATACGAAAAGCGGTGGTCTACTCAAATGACGCTACATACGGGCGTAAAACCTATAGTATATAGTAAACACCATAGAAAATTAGTAAGCAGACCAAGACTTCGTCAAATAACGGGCGTATTAACTGGCCACAGCAATTTTAACAGGCATATTTTCAATGCAGAGTGTGAATCGCTTCGCCGAAGAACGTTCACACACTGCTAGTGCTGTGTGGATTATTCTTTCCTCGGCTTCACGCCTCGGTTTAAGGAACCCATATCGTAGGAAGACGGGAAAACGCGTGCTGGCTGAGTGTTCCATGCTTTGGTATTACGCCAGAGAAACGAGTCACCAAATTTCTTCGTGCGCAAAGTAGAAGCAGAAAGAGTGTATGTCTGTCTCCGAAGATAACCACGGGTGTTCCTGTGAAGGAAAGGGGAAGAAGCATTACTCCTTAAACTCTTCAGAACTCTCTCCATGGTAGAGCTGATAAAAGCCGCTCAGCGAGGAAATGATATTAAAAACTACTATATCAGTCCTGTAAAAGTGTCACAAATAGATAATTATAGATCATTCGTCATATTTCAAACACGTGCCCCATATGTCATCTATGTCATTTGGAATTCAGATGCCAGGTGCGCTGTCAGTAAATTTTAATGGCATTCGAATAAAATATATTCATACTATTCGCGCTCTATACCTAAGAAATAATGCCGATGAACCGATTTATATGAAATTCTGCATGGAAATATAGTAAGGACATACGCAGCCTTTTTTCGCGCTAACCAACATACGCGCTGCCGGAGCCGCGGGTGGTTACTGATCATCATCATCATATCAGCCTATTATGTCACCTGCTGTACAAAGGCCTCCCCCATTGATTTCCAAACGGACCGGTTCTGCGCAGCCTGCATCTAACGGCTCCCCGCGATCCCGACCAGCCCCCTTATTCTCAACTGTCGGATCACGGATTCGATTCGAAAAGTCACATGCCGTCTCGCTTTGACGCAGAGCGATAAAACGTGACAGGTATGGAGTTTCCGAAATTCGAGTATTTTCCGACGATTGAGAATAAGGGGGCAGGTCGTCTGTCAATCTAGTGGGAGGCCGTCCTACTTTGCGCTTTACGGTGCGTAGTCGCCATTCTTGAACTTTAAAGCCCTCGGCCTTCAGTTCTGCGTGCTGCCACTGCCAGTGACTTTGGTTCTCTTACGGATGTCCTCATTCAGAAATGAGGACATCCGTAAGAGATGTTCCTGTTGTCCTGTTTCTACATTTCTGATTCTGCCTCGCAGAGAAACATCTAACATAGTTTCATCCATAGCTTGTTGAAACTGCGAACTTGCGCTGAAGGCCACAACGTAAGCGACCACGTTACATAGCCGTATCTCATCACGTGGTGGGTTACGAGTACTGGTAGAAAATATCTTTCATACCACCTGCTCAGAAATGACAAATTCTGTGTGAAATAAACTCAGCATGAAGTTATTCAGTCTAATTATAAAAATGTTGTACTGAATTTCATTCTATCCCTAGGGATAGAAATAATTTGAATTTGTAACACCAAAACAGTTTAAAATTGTAAAGCGAAAAAAAAGCGCGACCCTCACCAGATAGTTGGTCCACCTTGTGGGGGGCCTACCAACGCTGCGTCTCCCGGTACGCGGCCACCACTCGAGTACCTTTCTCGAGACTCGCAATTCTTTGGGCTATGTCAGCGACCTTAGTTCTCCTGCAGATCTCTTACTTTTGATTTATTAAATAAATATTATTTTGAATAAATAATTACAGTCTTGTAAATTTCTTTTTACTTGCTCGCAGTTAGTATGAAAAGCAGCTATGCGATTCTCTAAAGTCAGCAGCCTTGAATTCGTGGCTGTCGGCAGCGCTGTCATACCTTTAGGCGTTTGTTTGACAACCATTCAACAACCGTTGGCGATAACAGCGTTCCGACGACGAGCACGGCGTGAGCCGGAACTAAGAAGTTGTTTATTTTTATATCTTTATGTAAGAAACACTCAAATATTGAATGAAGTCTTTGCGATACATTTTAAACACAAGAAAAACGAAATAAAAAAATATCGATTGTACTTCATGTCGTATATACAAAACAGCGAAAATCATGCACAGCCATGAGATCGACGTAAAGATTAGTGAATACGCTTACGCGCAACGCCGTGCTCAAACGTCAAAATCAATGGCAGAATGCTCGATGTCGAATATTTCTGTATGTGAATCACACTGCAGAGTATATTCCTAAATAATAAAGGGAAAAAGCAGTCATATACGCTACGGTCGGGATTTAATTATTTAACACCCTCCTTACGCTCGGGAGTTAACCATAGTGTTCTTTGTTACGCTCGCGATTCAAGTCTGCACCCGTGACTTATTTATACACTTCTTTATTCCTTTCTTTATTCCTTCCATAATCTACTATTGTGTCTGATATGCGAGTCGTTCGCAGATTAAACTATAGATAAAAAAGTGTTAATTTAAAAATAACCAGCTATCATTTCCGATAACCCGACCGAGATGTCTTTATATATTTATCTTTAAAAAATGATGTACCTACAACGAGAAAATAAAAAGCATGTCAAAGGTTAACACCAAAACTACTTCGTCGTTTTGTGGTCCTAGCTTCCTACGGTGAGTAGGGTCATTGTGAAGACATTATTTTTGGAGCAGTGCATATGGTCCTACAAGCGTCTATAGGCTCTGTGATCGCTTACCATCTTACGCTTGTATTACTATACAAGCCTTGTCAAAAAAACCTCGAATTGTCCTAAAACCAACCTCTCATAACGTATGTCCTTGTCCATGCTTTGAAACAGGGCAGGGGCTGGAGCGATACCCTATGAAACGCTTTTGAACGGATATTTTTTCGGTGCGGTACCCGAAAATTTAGATATCAACTATTTAATCATTCAAAGGATACATAATGTAATCTGTCAAGTGGCGTTATACCATCCGAGGGCTATGACAATTGAAAAACCAATTGAGTAATGAAATGAAGTATAGCATGATGGTGGAGCGTATTCAAAACAAAGGAGATGTTTTATATCCGGCGAGGTTTGGGACTGTTTGAGTGGTTGGTAGGTTCAAGGTTATTTTTTTATGACCACTTAGAACCAAAACGATATCGGTTATAAGTGGCCAATTAAACCAAAACTTATCAGTACAAGACGATCCGTACAATACGTCCAGTTGTTAAACGTTAAGTGAGTCTAGTTCAATTAACTATCGGGCTAGGCATTCAATTGGATGCCGCCGTTTAATCAACGGGCTAGCCGTCCATTTAAGCGGCTGATTTAACCAGAAGCCGGCGACAAATACATTGTATTTAGCGTAAGAATAGTAATAACCTGGGGCTCTTAAACAGTATGAATGAACGAAATTAATGAATGAAGATATCTTTTTTCAATTACGCCCCCAAAGAAGCTCTCTCGAATCGTCAAAAATCCCATGTCTATCGCATAAAATAAAATAATATTAACTAAGAATGTCATAACATTATTACTGGGCATGGACGGCATTTCATCTTAGGCCCCAGGATGACAACGCACCAGCAATATCAAGTGATTTTCCCTTGTTATTGCAGCCCGCCTACCATGACCACCGAAACGCGATATGATAAAGCTATTTATCGCTTTGAATTGTCAAAAATCATTGTATATAACCGCTATCTTGAAATTTTATCGAAACTGCGAACATGTATATATACAATACAAGTTCGCAGTTTCGATAAAATTTCAATTTGGCGATAATATCCAATGATTTTTGACAGTTCAAAGCGATAAATGGCTTTATCATATCGCGTTTCGGTGGTCATGCTAGGCGGGCAGGTGTCTATAGGCGGCGGTAACCGCTTACTCACGGGGCCGTCAGCTTGTTTGTCATCTAGTACTTAGTATAAAAATAAAATAAAAAAATATTTGTCTGTCTGTCTTGTCTGGATTGTAAGCTAACAACGTTAACACGTTTTATCAGTAACTCCCGACATGACATGGCGATCCTGCCAGGATCTCTTCATGTTCAGCTCCGCCAATAGGCAGCACTGGCCATGCGGGTTGGTGGGTTAAAGCAATTGGAATGTTGCCAAGTTTGAATATGGCGGTATTTTTCACAAATTCGGAAAATACACGTTCCTGTTACCCATAAAAACAATCTAAACTGAAAAGATATACCTAGAATATTGTCAAAGTTGTGCTGTTCAGAAAATTCATGAATATGGTAATTTATTTTTCCTATTTTATCAAAAATGTTAATGATATTTGATTGGTGGCATCAATTAAAACAACTATTATTATGACCACTTTGGATAAAAACATACATTACACTGTTATTATTGATTTTGTCAATATGCCCATACATTTTGTAGTAATAAAGCAACATGTGACGTCCGCCACCTGTTCCGCAGATTTTCTATGGAGCGTTTTTGGACAATGCGCCGATACACATCAAACACACATCAATAGTTTCAGAGATACAGTGGTATATCTCTGAAACTATTTATGTTAAAGATACTTTTTCTTTATCAGTTATAAACTTCTTATTTTAGAAATAAAAAAAGTTTTAACTACCCTATTGCAGTGACAACCGGGACCAATGGCTTAACGTGCGAGACGAAGCACGGAGGAGCTCGAGCAAGATTACTAATTTTGATTGGCAAAGCAACTTTCGCCATGGTCGCTCCCGAGATGGACCCGGAAACGAAATTACTAAGCCACCGAGTTCCCAAATAAAGTTTTAGTAAATAAAAGGCTTAGATATCTGGAATGTAAATGCAAATATTTGGCTTAGAGCTTGATAATGACGCTGCAGAGCCGAGTGTCTCCGAGGGGTTGGCAAGCGGCCAGAAGTACAGTGACGTCATTGAAATGGAAACGGAGGGAATATGAAAATTTTGAATCAATTATTGGAAAAGAAAACTACTGCCACTGAAAGACGTATTTTTTCGAGAACAAATATAAATTATTTTATATTTTTGATATCGCAAAATATTGTAAGTCTAAGTAACGAGATCATAACTGCTAGTGATTGTAACGCAAAGATGGGTATATTGGTTGAAGCCATTGTGTATTACTACAATATAGCTTTTCCAAAAACAAAAAGGAATGTTACTAATAGAGTAACAAAAAGGGTGACAAAGGGTATAAACATTTCTAAAACTAACCTAGAAAATATGGAGTTCTTGCAAGACATTCAATTTTCAGAACAGAGGCAAACTTTCATAAAATCGTATAAGAAAATTTATAGAAAAGTCCTGATGAAAGCTAAAAAACTTCAGTACGCATATAGGATTGCAAATTCAAATAACAAAGTAAGAGAGACGTGGAAAATAATCAACGAACAGGTAAATTCGAAGAAAGCGATTAAGGGAAAAGTTAACATCATAAAATTAAAAGATTCGTCAAATACAACCATAAAAGACCCTATAATACTAGCTAATCTGTTTAATGATTTCTTCCTAAATATAGCTAAACAGATGACATGCCAAAGTAATATAGATGTAAATAAATGTTATCATTTCTTAAAAGCTAATGTTATCAAACCAACTACAAACATAACATTCGATTCAGTAAGTGAAACTCAATTGAAACAAATTATAAGAAATATTAAAGGCAAAAATTCAGTTGACGCGTTTGATATGAATACAAAAATAATGAAAAAACTAATACTTTCAAATGATTTGTTGTTCAATATATTTCATTATGTTATAAATTCATGTTTAATGGAAGGTGTGTTTCCAAATATTTTAAAAATAGGACGTGTTATTCCACTATACAAAAAGGGTGAATGTTCTGATGTTAATAATTATCGGCCAATCTGTATTTTACCGACTATATCAAAAATTCTAGAAAGTATTGTTAAACGGAAAATTGTAGATTTTTTTGAAACTAATGACTTGTTTTCTACAGCACAGTATGGCTTTAGAAAAAATAAATCAACTGAGATGGCAATACGGAACGTCATATATTATATATTGGGGGCGTTGGATGAAGCGCAGAAGTGTGCAAGTATATTCTGTGATTTATCCAAAGCATTCGACTGTTTACGACATGATATATTACTAAAAAAATTGGAATATTACGGTTTTAGTGGAAGAGAACTTAAGATGTTGAGCAGCTATTTAAGTGATCGAAATCAGACTGTAGAGGTAAATGGAATCAATTCTGACATTGGAAGCAGTAATATAGGTGTGCCACAGGGATCAGTATTGGGACCAGTTTTGTTCCTAGTGTATATAAACGATCTCACTTATAGTTTGCCAAAATGGGCTTTTGTAAATTTGTTTGCGGACGATACCTCAGTGGGAATTAAAGATAACAGTCAAAAAAATCTTAACAACAAAATAGAAGAAGTCATGCAAACACTAACAGAGTGGTTTGAAGCTAATGGGATAATACTAAATGCAGATAAGAGTGTTATTATGAAGTACAAAACTGCAAAAAAAACAGATAATATAGATACTATAGTTAAAGAACACATGTTTCTGGGATATACTGTTGATCATACTTTGAGTCATTTACCTCATGTAACGAGGTTATGTAAAAGATTAGCTAGTGCAAACTACGCTCTGTTAAAATTGAAGCCACTTGTGAGTAAAAACATATTGGTATCGGTATACTATGCTTATGTGCATTCAATTATTTCGTATGGTGTTACTGTGTGGGGAAATTGTACAGATATAAAAAAGGTTCTGGTTGCACAAAAAAGAGCCATACGAATTATATCAGGAATACAAAAAAGGGAATCAGCAAAAAACTATTTTGTGACTAATAAAATTATGACAGTAATATCATTATACATATATCAAAGCATACTTGAAATACATATAAATAAGGAAAAGTACACTAAAAATGTAAATAAATACAATTTAAGAAACAAAAATAAACTAGCATTACCTATAGTTCGACTAAAAAAAGTGCAAAAACAGGGTGAATTTAATAAAGTAAAGATGTATAATAAATTACCAACGACGATTGCAACATTAAACTTACATGATTTAAAAAGTAGGCTAAAGTTATTCTTTGAAAAAAATGCTTTTTATAGTATACAGGAATATATGACCATGGCTCTGACTGAATCCTCGTTTTTGTGTGTATAGAATAGTGAATATGTATATATATTTAAATTTATTTCCGTAACAAAAAAAGAACGAACAAAATATTGTATCCTATAAAACATTATTATGTGTAGCTAATCAATAATGCATATTATTATAATATTTGTAAATGTGACTTGCCTAATGTAACGTACTCTGTTATAAGGTCAATAAATATCTGAATCTGAATCTGAATATGTGACCTTGGCTTGCTTCCGTCGAGAAAATAGGTTAACCTGGAGCACTCTTTACGAATTCCATTGCTAAGTTTCATTTTCACGATTATATGTGTCACTGGCGATTTTAGCAAGGTTTTTTTTATACAACTAGATGACAAACAAGCTGAAGCCCAGTAATCACACTAGCTACCTTTCCCTTCAATCCGAAACACAGTTAACTGTTTCCCGGCTGAAATAAGAAAGGGATTGTATGGGATTCGACTTGAGCCCGCGATGAATTTTCGAGCGCTAGTGTCAATTTGTCTATAGTAGCGCTGAGAAAGTTTTTTGAAAAAGTATGAAATTAGAAATTAAACACTAGGTACTGGACAACAACCGGGACCACCGTTTAAACCGTTAAACGTTGGTTGGTGGGGAAGGCGGTTGCAATAACAACCGGGTTGTTACTGCAACCGCTTTCCCCACCAATCCGCATCGGCCCAGCGTGGTGGTGCACGCTGGGCCGATGGTGCATGAGCAGATGGTGCATAAGCTGCTCATGTGCTTCTCTCGTGTAGGAAGGCCTGTGCCCAGCAGTGGGACATTTGATGATGATGAGGTCAAAAATATTCTGGCAGAATAGTGTGTAAAACGTATAGTGAAGGTCATTTAGTGGTGTTTGAAATACAGGATTATTATCGCGTCTGTGCGAAATTTTTAAGAATATGAAGTTCTTTAAAAATAAAAAGAGACTTATTTTTTGTTTTACCATGTTAAAAAACCTCCTTTTACCTCCTTCATTTACCTAATAGCTTCTTAATTATTGGCGTGATTTGAATGAATTCGGTATCAATTTAAAGTTAACAGTTTAACCTTTAAAATGGCGCCATTTTTGTTATTATTACCAATTAATTAGTATTCAAGTTCGAGCGGAACCAATTTCAAGTATATGATTCTATACTCTTGCTCGCGAGTGTAGTATACAAGCTGCACTTTATTAATATAAAGCCCTACATCTACCTACATATATTAAAGGTCGTTCGCCAACCTTGAATTAGGCAAAAAAGATCGATGACTCGTTTAGTTCACCCCATACAGTACGTTCAACAATTTTTCGACTTACTTCCGCTCAAAGAAGCCATATTTTCGCTTGCCTCGGCACACCCTTACGTAGTGTAATATTTCGACTATACGCACGCAAAGCTATACGCGAATAAAAAAATGCGTATTAAACTCGTTTCTTTGTTGTACTTCCAAAACTTGGAATTCTTTGCAAGCACATGAAAAGCGAGGAGCTGGGTGGCGTAGTGGTTTTAGCGCTCTGGTTTCGATTACGAAAATAAAGCAACTTTCGCCATGGTCGATGCCGGGATGGGTCAATCAAAATTATAATCTCTCGCTCCTCCGTGCTTCGTCGCGCACGTTAAGCCGTTGGTCCCGGTTGTTCCTGCAACCGCTTTAACCCACCAACCAGCATTGGGCCAGCGTGGTGGTGTTATGGCCCAAACTCCTCATGTGTTTCTCCCATGTAGGAAGGCCTGTGCCCAGCAGTGGGACGTATATAGGCTGGTGATGATGATGATGACATGAAAAGGCGGAAGCGGCTGGAGCAGTGTGTGTCAATAGGGTAGTTGACAACTTTGTTTTATTTCATAAATAAGAAGTTTATAAGTCATGAAGAAATATTGCCAAAGGAATAGTATATTTAAGATCAATAATTCCCCAGATACAGTAATATGTTTGATGTGTTGCGGCGCATCGTCCAAAAACGCTCCACAGAAAATCTATGGAACAGGTGACGTCACATGTTTCTATATTAGGTCCTTCAAAATATATGGGCATATTGACAAAATTAATAATAACTATGTAATATGTATGTTTTTATTTAAAGTTGTCATAATAATAGTTATTTTTTGTGAGCAATCTAATATCATTATCATTTTTGATAAAATTTGGAAAAAAAACTTTTAGGTTTGAGTTGTTTTTATGGGTAAAACCAGCATATATTTTCAGAATTTGTGAAACACTGCGCCATATTCAATCGTAGGCAACGTCCCTATTCAAGTTGTACTAGCTATCTTGGACTCTAATGACCGCTTCACACCCGGTTGTTTGATGTTGAGTCATTTGGCGGACTTTGTACAAATAATATAAAATTAAGTAACCCCCGGCCTCATTAATCATCTTTCTAACATCATCTCATTACGACTCTTCATATGCCCAAACACACTAATTATCTGCTGTAAGTTTCTTAAGAATTAAGTATCCCGCAGACTTTTTGATGGTACAGTAGTGGTCCGAAAATCCCCGACGAAAAAAGGGGTATAACACCCCATTTTTTTCGTCGGGGGCTAAAAAGCAAAAATCAAGCTTGTACAACTCGACCTATTCATAATTATCACAGAATACCTACGGCATTGTTATGTACGCCGTTGTGGTACAATACAAAGGCATTATTCATTCAATGGTTATGTTTAGTACCATTGTTTCACTAATAGTGATAAATAGTGATAATATATGCCACTTAGAGCATTTACAGACATGTTTTCTTGGGACTGAGTACCCTAACATATGCCTGCCATGGTAAGACCGATTGTTGAGAGCACGGAAAACTGTCGCTACCTTCTGTGAGACCCTGTTTAAACAGAAAGAGGGAGCGGGAAGAGTATGCTCTTAGCGCGAACGCGTGAAGGCCGTCGCGTCCGGGATTGCGCAAGTTTTTTTATGCCACTAAGGTGGCAATCAAGCATACGGCGTCACCTGATGGTAAGCGGTTAGAGTAACCTATGGACGCTTGCAACGCCAGGGGTATTACTTACGTTTTCTTTTTTGGGACGGACTATACTGTTGGCTGCAGATGGCCTTTACAGCGTAACCGAGGTTTTAAGGAGGCGAGAACCTTGGTTAGTCCTCAAGCCCTGAGGGGCGAATTCGCCTCTGGAGGATTTCTAATCGACAGGCATCACCTCTGGGGGAGGTGCCCCGCTAACGCTTAGAGTCCCCAGGGCGCCATAAGTTTGACGTGTCTGTCTGTGTTTCGGTGTATCTGTGTGCCTGTCTGTGGCATCGTAGCGCCTAAACGAATGGACCGATTTTTAATTCGGTTTTTTTTGTTTGAAAGCTGATGTGACTACGATGGTTCTAAGCTATAATTTATGAAGATCAGTTCAGGCGTTTGATGCCTATCAGCTCATTTTAGACATGATAGTAGGATTTTACTAACTTTTACAGATCTGATTGATTTTAAATTTGGTGTAGCTGTCGCTTCGGTGACATTTCCATGACATACTAGCTTTGAGCTGATCCTATACCATCAAAAAGTCTGCGAAATGCTTAATTCTTCAGAAACTTACAGCAGATATAGCGTGTTTGGGCTCTTATGAAGTCTTAATGAGATGGTGTTAGATAGATGATTAATGACGCCGGGGGTTACTAAAAATTTTTAATTTTGGAATTATCTATTGTACTTTTTGTCTGTCAATAAATGTCTGATAGTGAAAACACCTATTATTCTCTCTGCCTATTAAATAATACGGTTGGACAACCCCCATCAGGTTAATTAAAAGGGGGGCACTGAGTATGGTTATAGTAACGCAAAGTGCAGACACTTGTCTTGGCCATACTGATATACTAAGGTATACACACTCATACACATACGTACACATACATTCAACTTAGGGTGTGTACACACATGCATTGTGTTGAATTAAGTTAGTTTGGTGGGCATTCTCAGTGCAGTTACGATCAGGTGCTGGGCGTCCCTTAAACATGGTCGGTCTTTAAGCGATTTCCTCCCTCAAAAACAATCAGGCTCGCGTACATACTTTCAGATTTGTTGTTGAAGGGTCAAACAGCTCGCGAGATTTGATCCTTGCTTACCGCCTAAATTTTGCAACCGTAAGAGTGATAACATAAACAACCCTTCTTTAGGGTGATAATAATAAAGACAAACTTAAAGAAGCAGGTAGTCGGCGCCAGTAACCTGAGGGCCTAGACAAGATGCCTTTCGATAATCGCTATCGCTAAGAGGAAAATGTATGGGATTTGACATAAGGCCTCGATTGAGTTTCGATCTAAAATGTCAAATCCCATTTTCCATTTAGCGATAGCGATTGTCAAATGACATCTTGTCTAGGCCCTCTGCTTCTTTATGTTATCTATCACCCTAATCCAAAGGTCCGTAGAGTAGGCAGTTGTCCACACCACACACAGCGCTTCCGCTACAGAATTAATACGAAAATATCACATGATCCGCTCAGAATTCGAGCTCACAAAATAACCTGCGCGATAACTATTATCCGTTCACATTGTCCCCTGGAGTTTGTTGTAAATAACGCTACGAAAATATCATTTCAAATATTGCAAAATACAATATTTCATTCCTTAAACCAATTAGAAAGTCTTGATATTAAACTGCAATAAATAGTAAGAGCCCATTCACAAGATGATCGTGAAACGGAGCTGATAATTTTACCATTTTTTTTGCTGACTACCTTTTTTCCAAAATCTGTGAATGCAGTTCACAAAATCTTAACAGATATGAATCGTCTACTAAGACCGTTTTCCTGTTACTAAAATGGTTAAGGCCCTTACTGTCCCGTCTTAAAATCTATCCAGTATACGCGTAAGCATAGATCTCAAATACAGATAGATTACAATTACAGATTAGAATCGAAATATTCTATTTCGACAGCCGAATATTGCCGTTTGTGAAGCATCGTGTGTGTAGGCCCTTATGGATGCGTCATTACGGTTTCTACTGATATCCTTGATTGCTTGAATGTTTTTACTAATAAGTATGCAGTGTTCACCTGTAAGTGGTTATAAGTTCAACTATATTTTCCTTCTGAGAAAGAATTGTATGATTATTAGTTACATGCCATTTATTATAATTAAATTAATTAATCTTTTCAAGCCCTTTTTGAAGCCCATGCTGTACTGGTTCGAGAAAACCTCTGCAGGAAGCTCATACCAGGAACCTGAACGCACACGGGAGAAAGTTTATCTGAAAGCGCACAGTATGAGACCATTTTGGTTCCAATGTGTGAGGATGAATTCCCTGCCTATGGCGAGCGGTGCGATGGTAGAAAAAGGCCATGGGCATCATCTCAAATAATTCCTCGGAACACACCTCGTTATACAAATGGCAGAACACATATTAGGAAGCAAAATCTCTCCTTAGGCTTAAAGGTTCAATACACTTATGAGCTCGGGATCGGCGACAATTCCATAGGAGAAACATTTGAAGAGTTTGGGCCGTAATACCACCACATTAGCTAGGTTATAACTGTTGCATTAACAAAAGAGATCAACGGCTTAACATGTTTTCTGAAGCACGGAATAATAATAAATTAATAATTTTAATGATTGATAATTTGTTTCTCCAAGTAATTACATTGCATCTCTAGTGCTCGGGGTCTCCTTTTAAGTAGTAACTCAAGATGATAAATTTTGATAGATCCACCTTGGAATCGATCATGGCGAAAGTTTCTTTGCTGTCGTAATCAAACCACTATGCCACTCAAATATTAGGATAATAATTGAATAGTATAATAAACATCTCCTACATAGTTATGGTAGCCTGGTACTTCATGTTGAAAAATATGGTAAATGATCAAATCAATTAACAACAAAATGAATGAAATTGTATTTACTTTTTTTACTATGTGTCTTACTTAGGACATTCTGTGTACTACGGTAAAAAAATACATATACTGCTAAGCCCACTTACATAAAATAGGTATGGAGATAGTTTGAGACAGGGTACATTTTGGAGGGATAATTGACACCCAGGTGGGTGGATAGATTTACCTAAATATATTCCTTTAAATCCTGATATTCCTCTGCATCCACCTTACATTTCTTATATTTTCCTAAATGATTTACCTTCTCTTTGATGATGTTTCCTCTCTTTCGTTGTTTTTTATAAACAATCCATGCATCTGAAGGGAAAGCAAATTGATTCCAATGCAAAAGTAACCGTTCTGCCTAAAAACTGTGATACAGTTTTGCAGACTGTTGAATTGTTAACTCAGTGTATTACTTTGGGGTGTAAGGGGTCCCGGATAACACCTCACGGGATCCAAGCCAACCTCACCTGCACGTGGTGCACCCTGCTGTTTAACAGACGAGGCTCTGGCGCTCCCCACCAACCCGCACTGGGCCAGCGTGGTGGGAGACGGCCCACAACCCCCCAAACATGAACTCACAGAACGACACAAGGCCCCAAGTGCCCGGCGGTACCGGAGGCCGCGCCGGCGGTGACGGACGTTGGCGAGGCGCCGGTACCAGGGGTGCCAAGAATCCCCGGGTGGTGAAGATATCCCGTCAGACGACCTTGGCCCTGGCAGCTTATAACGCACGGACATTGCGGACCGAGGAGAAGCTGCTGGAACTAGAGGAAGAATTGAGCAGGATTCGCTGGAGTATAGTCGGACTATCTGAAGTCCGACGAGAGGGCGAGGACACGATGGTCCTGAAATCCGGCAACCTGCTCTATTTCCGGGAGGGCGAAGATCTGTCCCAAGGTGGTGTTGGGTTTATTGTCCACAAGTCTCTCGTGAACAACGTTGTACAAATCGGAAGTGTGTCGAATAGGGTGGCGTACCTTATACTCAGAATCACCAAACGGTATTCGTTGAAGGTCATACAGGTATACGCCCCGACCTCGACTCACCCCGACGAGGAAGTAGAAGTAATGTATGAGGATATCTCTCGGGCAATACATACTTCCAAAACTCACTACACCGTTGTCATGGGAGACTTCAACGCAAGGCTAGGCAAACGTGGCGATGATGAGTTGAAAGTGGGGCAATTTGGAGCTGGAATCCGGAACTTTAGAGGTCAAATGGTGGCCGACTATATGGAGAGGGAGGGACTCTTTATGATGAACTCCTTCTTCAAAAAACGGCCGCATCGAAAATGGACATGGAAAAGTCCGGATGGCGCAACGAAGAATGAGATCGACTTCATCATGTCGACTAAGACTCGGATATTCAATGATGTCTCAGTGATCAATTCGTTAAACACGGGGAGTGATCACCGAATGGTACGAGGCACATTGAATCTCAACGTGAATTCCGAGAGGTATCGACTGATGAAGTCTACGCTCCGCCCTGCAGCTATCCAGATCCAAAACCCCGAACTCTTTCAGCTCGAACTGCGAAATCGCTTCAATTGCCTGGAGGACTGCACAGATGTGGACACGTACAACGACAGGTTCGTGGAAGCTGTTCTTACGGCGGGTTCAGGGCTCTTCAAACCCAGCCGTAACAAAAGAGGTAAAAAAATCTCTGCGCCAACTTTAAAGCTCATGAAGGAAAGACGTGCACTGCAGTCTTCCGAAGACGCTCGTCGGCAACTCAACAAACAGATCTCCAAGTCATTGACCCGCGACATACGCCACTTTAATACAGAATGTATTAGAGAGGCAATCGAGCGGAACAAAGGCTCCAAAGTGTTCGCCCGAGATCTGTCGATAGGACAGAGTTTGCTGACGAAGCTGAAAACGGAGGATGGCAGATTCGTTACATCCCGACCTGAGCTCTTGGCCGAGATTGAAAACTTCTATGGACAGCTTTACGCGACATCACGCACACCTGTCACTAAGGCCACCGATCCAAGAGCCAAATTAACCCGACATTACACGGAAGATATCCCGGACGTCAGCCTGTACGAGATTAGTGTAGCTCTCAAACAACTTAAGAACGACAAGGCGCCGGGCGACGATGGAGTTACAGCCGAGCTTCTGAAAGCAGGTGGACGACCGGTCCTGAAAGCTCTTCAGAGGCTATTTAACTCCATCATGCTCGAGGGTAAAACGCCAAAGGCATGGCACAGGGGCGTGGTGGCACTCTTCTTCAAAAAGGGTGACAAGACTCTATTGAAGAACTACAGACCCATCACGCTCCTGAGTCATGTCTACAAGTTGTTTTCGAGGGTTGTTACGAATCGTCTCGCACGCAGGTTTGACGACTTCCAGCCTCCCGAACAAGCCGGTTTCCGAAAAGGCTTTAGTACCATAGACCACATACATACGCTGCGGCAGGTTATACAGAAGACCGAAGAGTACAACCTGCCATTATGCTTAGCGTTTGTGGACTATGAGAAAGCCTTCGATTCTGTCGAGACCTGGGCCGTGCTTCAGTCGCTCCAGAGATGCCAAATAGACTACCGGTACATCCAAGTGCTGCAGTCACTGTACGAAAACGCCACTATGTCAGTCCGCCTCCAGGACCAGGACTCGAAACCAATACCACTTCAGCGGGGTGTGAGACAGGGCGATGTTATATCTCCGAAACTGTTTACTGCCGCGTTGGAGGATGTTTTTAAGCTTTTGGACTGGAGAGGACTTGGCATCAACATAAACGGCGAGTACATGACTCACCTTCGTTTTGCTGATGATATCGTAGTCATGGCTAAAAACCTGGAAGACTTGGGCACAATGCTCGACGACCTCTGTAGAGTCTCCCAACAAGTGGGTCTTAAAATGAACATGGATAAGACGAAGATTATGTCGAATTCTCATGTCGTACCCACTCCTGTGAAGGTTGGAAGCTCTACACTGGAAGTTGTTGACAAATACATTTACCTGGGACAAATAGTCCAACTTGGTAGGTCCAACTTCCAGAAAGAGGTCAATCGACGGATCCAACTCGGCTGGGCAGCGTTCGGGAAGCTACGCAGCATATTCTCGGCACAACTACCGCAGTGTCTCAAGACGAAAGTCTTTAATTCGTGTGTGTTGCCAGTGATGACGTACGGAACCGAGACATGGCCGCTTACAATGGGCCTTATACAAAGGCTCAAAGTCACCCAAAGAGCAATGGAGAGGGCTATGCTTGGTGTTTCTCTGCGTGATCGAATCAGAAATGATGAGATCCGCAGGAGAACTAAGGTCGCTGACATAGCCCAAAGAATTGCGAGTCTAAAGTGGCAGTGGGCAGGTCACATTGCGAGGAGGACTGACGGCCGTTGGGGCGGAAAGGTCCTCGAATGGCGGCCGCGCACCGGGAGACGCAGCGTTGGTAGGCCCCCCACAAGGTGGACCGATGATCTGGTAAGGGTCGCGGGAAGCCGTTGGATGAGGGCAGCGCAGGACCGATCGGTTTGGAGATCCTTGGGGGAGGCCTATGCCCAGCAGTGGGCGTCTCTCGGCTGATATGATGATTACTTTGTGGTAATAAATTAAAAGAAAAAAAAGATGACATTTGTGATTTTTGACTGAGTAATGACAGAGGCTACCTTTAGGCTATGGGAGGACACAACTTCATAATACTTAAATTTTTTTATACAACTGGATGACAAACAAGCTGACGGTCCACCTGATGGTAAGCGGTTACCGCCACCTATAGACACCTGCAATAACAAGGAAAAGTCACTTGATATTGCAGGTGCGTTGTCATCCTGGGGCCTAAGATGAAATGCCGTCCATGCCCAGTAATTGCACTGGCTACCTTTCCCTTCAATCCGAAACACAGCGAACTGTTTCACGGCTGAAATAAGATGAAATTACAAATTAAGCTGAAATTACATGTTATAGAAGTTTTCTTTACTAGATGGGGTGGTAGGCCCATATGTGGGGTTGTCTGGGTAGGTACCACCGCCTTTCTTATTTCACCTGTGAAACAGTTTAATGTGTTTCTGATTAAAGGGAAAGGTGGCCAGTGTGATTACTGGCCATGAACGGCATTTCATCTTAGGCGGTTACCAGTGTTGCCAGTGTCTATAGGCACTGGTAACCGCTTACCATCAGGTGGGCCATCAGCTTGTTTGTCATCTAGTTGCATAAAAATTATATCTATTTAAATATTTTATTGCATCAATTCAAATACTTGTATTCTTCTTCCAGGTCTAGTGGCAGTAGTTGTAAGAAACAAGTGTGTTAATATTGAGTGTGTACATGAATTTGTAAATGAATAAAATAAACAATCTATTGACTTAATTACTTACTATTCTCTACAGATAATTAACTTTCAAAAATTAATACTATCAACCCGTCAAGCATCAGATTACAGACACAATATATTTTACAATTGTCACCACCCTCCAGTGGGATAAAGCCTCTTGAGGGGTTAAGATATGATGATACTTGTGTGCAGAATAAGACATAAAATGTAATGTCGACAGGTGCTTAAACAATTACCTGATGAAGAACCAATTTTTACGTAGCTTAACAGCTGATCTAAGTTTTCCAGTAAGAGTGAAATGTAAAAATACCAATGTAGATGTAAGTCTTAGATAAGTCCTAAAAATATATTGTAGATAATTTAGTAAACAATGTGTGCTAAAGCAGTTACACTTTTGACCCCGAAATTGATCATTGGTTTGAAAATTAATTTGCATAAAAAATAAATTATGTAATCAATGATTAATAATGAATTTCTTGTTTTAATTTAATAAGAATAGAGATTCAATAGGGAATAAGTCATTTATTAATTTAGTTTTATTGAAAAAAATCAATAAAAAAGTATTTATGATGTAAACATTGTGACTATTGCGAGTACTTACGGCGTTTTTTGCGTTGATCCCACTGAAACATCGTCGTTAAACGCGTCCATAAACCATTCTTTACCCTGATGCATCCATACACCACCGAAGGGACTGGTATTATCACTCATATGGTGTAAACAAAAATAAATTTTGCCCTCGATACGAGGTACAGTTACATCGAATTTCGTTAGCCATTGTGTTGTTTCAACTTCTTTTAACTCGTAATCAGGATAAATTGTATCACAACTATCACCCCTAACTCCTGCGCTAGGAGTCAGTCTCCAAGAACGATATCCGAGAAATTCACCACCGCGCACATTTAATAAATATTTACAATTATTTTGGTCACAATTTTTAGTCAATATTTCCACAGAAGATATCCATGGCACTGTACTATTTTTTGGCGTAGCGATCACACACAACACACAACTTAATGTTAACCCACAAGTCCGCAATAAATAAAACACTGGTGCCATTTTTTTACAAGCCGATTTAACTAAAAGAAAACAAGAAATCTTATCTACACAACATGTTTTCCACTATTGACAGTTCGGGGCGGCAATTGTTGCCTTCCCCGCAACGGAACTGCAGTAAAGTTTGGCACATCACATCCGGTAATTATTAAATATTTAATACGTAAAATTTAATACGTTTTTAATGTGAAAAGTCATGTTTCTTTATAATTTTGTAGAGAATTGCAAATAATGAAAAGGGCTTACGAATAAGAAAATATATTATAATAATAATTACAGTTTTTTTTTATTTGTTGATGTCAGCTCAGAACGCAGCTGACAAACAATTTCAGTGTTGGCGACATTGTAAATAAATTGTGCGGATACACAATCTGCACGAGTAAAAGCGAGTTAATCCAATAATGCCCAGACGGTAACTTAAGTTGACATAACAATGAAAATTCAATTGTGTCTGGTTTATCGGGCTTCAAAGGGTAAGAAAGGTTTTGACTACAAATAATGTTAGTACGATAAACCTAAAAAGTAAAATATTGACGTCTGAAAATATTGATGTCTTACGTGACAAACTAAAAATATTTATTATATAATGAATGTATTTGCGCAAACTAGAAAAAAATATATTATTTTTAAGTTATTTACGCAAACTAGAAAAAAAAATCCAGTGTTTTTTTGTTACACATGCAAAAAATAAATTTTCTCAGAAGTTTCCCTTTTGATCTGTGTTATAAATGATGTGATACAAATGATGACCAACTTTCGAAAAAGTCTTCCAGAAACTGACTATCTTTCGTTGTGCACTTAAAAAATCGATTTGTGAATTTTTAGCCATACATAATACTTGGTCCATTATAATACATATTACATGTAGATGAAAATCAATTCCACAAGTGATGTTGACACACAATAAGCGCAGCAAATATGTCGTATCCGAACATACAAATTACTTGCCTGACACCTGTCAGATAAACTCGCATTTAGCTGTTTAGCTGTCAGAATAGTTTTGTTAGGCTTCTCGTTTACATTATATGCAAAAGAAAGAGAGAGAAACATGAAACGAAACGTATATCGAGGCGAGTGGTTTCGGTGGTGGGTGCAACAGCTGCTCGAGGGTGGATGGCTAGATGGCCACCATTTGGCATTAGGTCAAAAAACGAAACCAACTGTGTTGGCTTACTTTTGAATATTCAATAAAAGTATCTAATTAATTTTACAATGATACACACCCACTCTCATGTAAATACTCATTTGAATTAGTCAAAATTTATTAGATAAGCGATAATTAATAAAAACTTAGGGAGTTCCTTTGTTACTTGTAACGTTATATCACAATGAGAATAGTATTTGTTAGTGTAAACAGAGAGCTTTATTAGGTATTTTAAATGGATATAGTGAGTATGGAGGTGAGGGAAGCCGGAGATGGGGCTGCTTCGGCCGGCGAGTATGTTCGGCCGCCTTCAAAGAGGTACACTTGGGCAGAAGTACGTCAAGCAGTTCACGATTTGAGAAAAGAGTTGGCATCGTTATCAGCAATGACTCCAATGGCCATATCGTTTAGGAAGCTTGCCAATGGGAAGACAAGGATATACTTTTTGAGGACCCCTTTGAATGGCTGGGAGATTACTCTGCTGTATTCTGATGTTACTCCTTCCCCTTTATCTAACAACTCAAGGTATTTATGTTAGCCTGTCATTTATGATAAACTAAGCCTTGCATTGTCAATCTCTACAAATCACTAAATATGAAAAAGACAGACTGATATTCAGAAATAACTAGCAGTTATTGACTCAAAAGATTGCTGTGAATGGGTAGGAGTAAAGAGCTTAGTAGCATCATCACCATTTTAGCCAGTATCTCCCACTGCTGGGCAGAAGCCTTCCTACATGAGAGAAACATGTTAACCGCAAGGGCCCAATGCGGGTTGGTGGGTTGAAGTTTTGTAATGACAACTGGGACCAACAGCTTATCGTGCTTTCCAAAGTAGGGAGGAACTTTAGATAACAAATTTTTGATTGATCCCGGGATTGACCATAGTGAAAGTTGCATTGTTTTTGTAATCGAAAGCAGAGCGCTAAAACCACTACACGACAAGCTCCTCATAGTAGCATAGTTGTATTAAATATACCGATGTAGACAGCGTTAGTAGAGTAGAGCCAGTTCACTCTATTGTTTATTCTAATTGTCCATCCGTACACTTTATGCCTGTCTGTAGATTGCAAATTTTTGTATATGTAACACTAAACAATGGTTTGATATAATGCTTTAAAATTGCCATTTTAAATGTATCAACCAATGTCCTTACCTTCATAATTTTATTTTTAGCACTAAAGTAAGTAAAAATAATTATGTTGTCTACTTCATAATATGAAATAGAATATTTCGACATTGTGATGCCCATATGTCAACTTCTAACCCAATTACAGAGTCAAGTTTTAGAGCAGTCACCCGGATTAAAAAAGGTCACAGGTTGTATCCTCCCCACCAGTGTCCATGGAAATTATCTAATTTCCTTTTCTTGTAAGAATGTAATGCAATGAAACATTGATCTTCTAGTTATAGGTAGTGCACAAGAAAATTAAAGCCAATACTAAACTGAAATAAACCATTAATTAAAACTTGGAATAGATTCAAGTAGGAAAATAGATGTCCCTCGTAAAATGACATTTGTCTCATAGGTAAATAAATCTCATGCAGTTCTTATCTTTTTTATACCATTAAGCCGCCTAATCAGCCTTCATCTGGGGAGACACATTATCGATCCAAATGATACTAAAACCTTTTTGGAATATCCTAAACTTTTTGGAAAGTGCCCAAATCAAGGTTCTACTACAAAATTATGTCTATAAGTCTACATGAAATTATTGGTGGCAAGTCACTATAGACCTTTCGGATCACAGTGACAAATCAGTCTAAACAAGACTGATTAGACATAAATAATAATAAGGTGGCTATCAAGCATAGCCTGGTAATAATCAGTACGGTGGATAATTACTGAAGCCTATTGATGTTTGCAACACTTACATCTTTCTGATGTAACACGGCTTAATTCAATAATTTATTACAAAACAGTACCATACCGTACAATGCCCAATGATTTGATTAGATTTTGTTTCTGTACCAATAAACACTGAAGAGGACAATCTGTAAATTATTCTTTTTGTTAGTTGAAAACATTTAACTGTTATTTTTCAGGTTAGAATGGAAACCGTTGATCGAATCTAATGTGGCTCTCGGTGTGTCATCTGGGAAGTGGTCTAGAGAGGAACAGCTGTTGCTGGAGAGACAACGCGTCGCAGCATGGGGCATAGCATCTTATGAGCTGCACCAGTCTACAGGAAGAGTGCTGTTCCCTTGTGCATCATCCTTGTTCGTTGCTGAGGAGGGAATCAATCAGGTGAAATTTTAATTTTTTTATATGGTTTCGGTGGCAAACAAGTATAGGTCTGCTTGACATAGCGTACTAAAACAGTGATTTGTGTTTCATCATTTAAATGAAACCACTTTATTAGATTTATCTCACTTTAAATTAGATGTTTCTATTACTTCACACTGAACTTTGTCATGGGAAGACCGATGATGTCAGTTGACTTTGTATAAGTTTATAAGTTAACTACTGTCACTTTGTTTTATATTTTGAGTCCTTTGGTAAGTTTAGAGTATTCAAAAATATTTAATAAGAACTATACCCTACATACGGGCCTACCACCTAGTAAAGTAGTTGCTCTTTACTAGGTGGTAGGCCCGTATGTAGGGTCGTCTGGGTAGGCACCACCGCCTTTCTTATTTCAGCCGTGAAACAGTTTGCTGTCGGATTGAAGGGAAAGGTAGCCAGTGTAATTACTGGGCATGGACGGCATTTCATCTTAGGCCCCAGGACCTGCAATATCAAGTGATTTTTCCTTGTTATTGCAGGTGTCTACAGGCGGCGGTAACCCCTTACCATCAGGTGGGCCGTCAGCTTGTTTGTCATCTAGTTGTAAAAAAAAAACCTGACATATGAATCGAAATAGATTTTTTCTAGTTTAAATACTTTTCTAAGTCATCATCAACATCATCATCATATCTTAAAGTTGGTGCCACCACATGGAAATGTCATCAGTTACAAATCTGAATATTCATGAGGTATATTGCCTTACCGAGTGTTTTCTTTATCCATTCCAGTCACCACCTTTAGTTCCTCGGTCGCTCAGCACTGGCGGGGGCGCAGCCCTGACCCCGGCGATGTGTCCCCGCGCGCCCACGTTGGTGGCTCACGCGGCAAGGGGCGATGTGTGGCTCGCTGGGGCCCCACGGAGGCCTGCGAGACTGACATACGCCTGTAGAGGACATGAACCTGATCGGTGAGTGATAACTACTGTTCAGTTTTGATTGCATTTATTTTGTAGTGTGGCAACATTCGTCAACCGTTTCCGCTCTTCGAATTTATTGTTTTATACGGAGCTTCTCACAGATCTTAAAAAATATATGCTACTATTTAACGAAGAATATTTCCACGAAAGAACCAAAGAAAAAGGAATTTGGTTCAAATCAATAGATACAATGCCAGCCTCCGATTGCGATCTGGACAGCCGCTAGTCGCTTTTAACACAATTATTTGTTTGTTATCAGGTTAGCAGACGACCCTAGACAAGCCGGGGTGCCGTGCTACGTGACCCAAGAGGAGTTCTCCCGGTATACCGGTTTCTGGTGGCAGCCGAAATCAGATGGTAAGAGTTTCTCTTCTTTCATCTTTTAGGTGGTCTCCTCTAGAAGCTTTGCTTTTGGCTGTAATTTTTCTATGACAAACAAGCTGACAGCCCACCTGATGGTAAGCGGTTACCGCCGCCTATAGACACCTGCAATAACAAGGGAAAATCACTTGATACTGCAGGTGCTTTGTCATCCTGAGGCCTAAGATGAAACGCCGTCCATGCCCAGTAATCACACTGGCTAACTTTCCTTTCAATCGGAAACACAGTGAACTGTTTCACGGCTGAAATAAGAAAGGCGGCGGTACCTACCCAGACGACCCTACATACGGGCCTACCACCTAGTAAACATATCACCTAATGGCAAGTGAGGAGCTTGGTGGCGTAGAGGTTGGAGCGCTCTAGTCTCGATTACGAAAACAAAGCAACTTTTGCCATGGTCGATCTCAGGATGGGTCAACCAAAATTTCTAATCTAGAGCTTCTCCATGCTTCTGAAGGCACGTTAAGCCGTTGGTCCCGGTTGTTACTGTAGCCGCTTTAACCCACCAACCCGCATTGGGCCAGCGTGGTGGTGTTATGGTCCAAACTCCTCATGTGTTTCTCCCATGTAGGAAGGCTTGTGCCCCGCAGTGGGCCGTATATAGGCTGGCGATGAATGGCAAGTGATGATTAGGCCGAAGACAAAGTGTTACTGGGTGGTAGGCTATGTAGGGTCGTCTGGGTATGTACAGTCGACCACAGAAGTAGCTGAACACTTTAGTACCATGTCACAACAACTATGGCATCAATACAGTACGGCAGCAACTAAGTACGAGCGCAATAGTAGGTGCGACATGGTACTAAAGTGTTGAGCTACTTCTGTGGTCGACTGTACCACCGCGTTTTCTTTTGGCTGTAATGCAGTTCGCTGTGTTTCGGATTGAAGGGTAAGGTCGCAGTGTGATTACTGGTCATGGACGACATTTGATCTTAAGCCCCAGTATGACAATGCACCTGCAATTTTGTTTATTCTCTAAAACCCTCGGGTTGTAGCAGATTATCAGATCTTTGTCCACATCCCACGGTATGGGCTAACCAGACACTGACACACACACATTATAATTACCTACCTACTTAATATGTTCTAATTAAGGTTTTTTTTAGTTTGTGTTTAGGTTAAGTTAAATGTTATAGTATTTTGTATGTGTGTGTTGAAGAATTAAAATAAACAAAAAACATAAAAAAACAAGTGATTGTATCCTTGTTATCGCAGGTGTCTATAGGTGACCTCAGCCTCTTACCACCGGGTGGGCTGTCAGCTCGTCACCTTTTTTTTTTTTTTTCGGGGAGGAATCCGCTTACGGACCTACCCGGCGCTGGCTAAGCGACGGGCGTGTGTGGGGGTCGCCCAGTGCCTGATCGTATTGGCACTGGTTATACCCACTAAAACTCCCCGGTAACTCCACTGCCCTTCACGGGGGTAGCCTGGGCTCTGCCGAAGCAACTTCACCAACCCACCCCCAGATCAGCTTGTCACCTGGCTGTGTAGGAAAGAGATGGAAGCAAGCTACACCCGGTTTATTCAACCACTGGCCCTAATTCTGGAGAACACATGCCAAGTCTAAATTTAAGTTCAGTGCATCTCTTTCTCTCAATATGAATACGAAAAGGATGGTTCTTGCTATCTTTCTCCTATGACTTTTGCGAGAAAGAGATATACTGTACTTAAACTTAGAATTAAAGTGTGTCTTCAGAATAAGACCCATTATCGGGCTATCTTAGCTTTTGCTGCTGAAACACAACATGTAACATTATTGTTATGGCGGCAGACTTGGGTAAGATGGTGGTAGCTATCCAGGCGGACTAAAAAAAGCTCTGCCAAAAACTTAACCGAGCGTAAAGCTATGCTCCCATGGAGATTTGATCCCTGAACTTCTAGGTCCCCATCCAGACCTTCTCCTCGAGCTCCTTCAGGATGTCTCCAAGATTCCTTGTTGGGAACAAGGAGTCTTGGAGACAGTTCAAATTTTAGTTCCCTTCTGTGACTAGCTAGACTGATCGTTGCCATGTTTTTTTGCTGAAATGATGTCCCTCAAGACGTAATGTTGTTTACATATTTATTTCAGATGACGTATTCAGGATAGCATACGAGGAAGTGGACGAGAGTGACGTGAAGGTCTTCAGCTTTCCATCCTCGCAGACCAGCAGCGGGGAGGTGGAAGAGTTCAGGTATTTTGGGGCCTTTCTAATGTACCTGTTTGAGATTTCCGTCAACCTGTCTATTTCGGATAGGAGGGAAAGGTAGCCAGTGTAATTACTGGGCTTGGAAGGCATTTGATCTTAGGCCTCAGGATGACAATGCATCTGCAGCACCCAGTGATTGTTTTGTGGCGTCACAGGAATGCGCTGATCAAGCATCATATACCGGTCATATACTCAGTCGCGTTATATACCGGGTCCTGTTAGGTTTACTCATTAGCTCGTTTACTCATTAGTAATTGCATTGTAATTTGGAGTCAGATACTAAATTTTATATTAAGTAATTTGTGTAAAATCAATTGCCTAAATTGAACTGTATGTGTGAAGTGACAATCGCATTCAGACTTTTATTTAGTTCACGTAGAGACATTTATACACCATAAAGGCGAAAGTTTCCTTGTTTATTGCAGGTGTCTTTAAGCGATGGAAGCCACTTATCACAAGTTTGGTGGTCAGCTCGCCATAAAAATGACACTTAAAATAATCAAGAAATAAAACAAGAACAATAAAATTGACAGGGTTATCCGAAGTCCTTGGTAGCTCAGATCGTCTTATCAGACACTTTGATTGTGAAAAGTCGCCAATTTCTTCACTGCTTTCTATCCTTTTTTTAAAAGTATTTATAGAAAACTCATTGAAGTTAACACCTCCAGTGATCCTGTTTCAAGCATTTTTAAATTTCCAGTGAAGGCGAGAAAAGCTATTTTAATCACATTTTAATGTTTTTGGTGCGTTTCAACGCCTACTTCGTTATAACAATTACAAATAAAGAAAGAAAACTATGGAAAGAACAATGAAATTGGCAGGTTATACCCGCCCGGTATTCCCGCCCTAATGTTAAAACTAAAAATATAAAAAAACGTCTTTTGTTTTCAGGTTTCCCCGAGCAGGCACGCCTAACGCCAAGTCGGTTCTTAAACTGGTCACGTTTAGATTACAGAAAGCTTCCCCTACGACGGTCTTGGATTACTACCACGAGGGAACGGCAGACGCGCCTAGTAAGTATACACGTCAAACATCAGATTCCAGACGCAATTGGCATGTTGGCTATGTTTTAATCTGGCGCTATTTTTCACAAATTCGGAAAATATACGCTACTGTTACCCATAAAAAACAATTCAAACTTAAAATATATGGAGTATTGTTGAAGTTGTACTGTTTTGATAATAAAAAAAATGGTCCTATTTTTTTTTCAAAATTTATCAAAAAGGTTAATGATATTAGATTGCTGACATTAATTATAACAACAATTGTTATGACGACTATGAATAAAAACCTACATACTTCATAGTTATTATTAATTTTGTCAATATTCCCATACATTTCTTAGTAACTTAGGAACATTTGACGTCACCTGTTCCGTAGATTTTCAATGGAGCGTTTTTGGACGATGCGCCGCAACACATCAAACATACCACTGTATCTGTGAAACTATTGATCTTAGACATACTATTTATTTTGCAATATTTCTTTATTAGTTATAAACTTCTTATTAATGAAATACAAAAAAATGTCAACTACCCTATTGGTTGTTCTATTGTCATAGCCCTAGGTGAGATAACGCCGCTTAAGGGGTTAAATATAAAAGATGATTCATTTCAACTTAAAAGACAGTCCGAAAAATGTATAAAGCTTGGATTTAAAATAAGTTTATTTGGGATGTTGCCTAAACATGAATATGGCGCAATTTTTCTCATATTCCGAAAATATACGCTACTGTCACCCATAAAAACAATTTAAACTTAAAGGTTATGGAATAATGGTGAAGTTACACTGTTTAGAAATTTTTAAAAATGGACAGGATTCCCACAATATATTATAAATGTTATTTTTATTAGATTGTTGACATCAATAGAACCAACTATGAATATAAACAAATAAATTACATAGTTATTATTGATTTTGTCAATATGCCCATACATTTTGTAGCAATAAAGAAACATTTAACGTCACCTGTTCCGTAGATTATCTGTGGAGCGTTTTTGGATGTTGCGCCGCTACTCATCAAACATACCACTATATCTGTGAAACTATTGATCTTAAACATACTATTACTTCATGAGTTATAAACTTCTTATTTATGAAATAAAAAAAAAGTTGTCAACTACCGTATTTAATCGGAAAATAAATATGGTCTGAAACGTGTTAAGGGGATACCTCGTGCACACTAGCGACACCATTTGATTGTTATAAATAATGGTGAATTTAGAACATAATAAACAAAGACGCTTTAGAGAATTCCTAAAGAACGGTATTTGTAATTTTTAAAGATGTGTCTTGTATAAATTGTCTACCTATATGTAACCATTTTTTTATTATTGTTAATAGTGGCCACTTTAGGCAATAATGAAAAAATAGGTTACATGTAGAGGATTATCTTATACCGAGCACATCTTTACAAATTACAAATACCATTCTTCAGTTATTCACTAAAGCGTTTTTGTTTATTATGTTCTATATTCACCACAATTAATATAAATCAAGTGGTGTCGCTAGTGTCGACGAGGTATCGCCTTAAACTTACATTACACCCTCACATTTTATTTCTGACGTTTATAGCCCACTGTATTGTTACAGTATCAGACAGCGAATCGACAGAAGTGACGGACATCCGGTGGTACGAGTTGAGGACTACCCTCAAAGAAGCGTTCCCCTGGTTCGAGTACTTAGCAAGGGTCGGCTGGACGCCCTGCGGACAGTTGTAAGTTTTTTTTTAAACAATAAACAGACGCTCGTAGCACTACTAGCTAGTGCTAGCACTCAGTAAAGATCGCGTCAAATACTCCCAAGATGCTATGAAATGTGTCACACCAGCATTTAAATGCAATAAATGAAGAAATAAAGAAATACTTAATACATAGCTGTATGGGTACTAGTTCCCTTTGCCTTCCCATTACAGGGAGAATGAACATAAAAAAAAAGAAGTGTTTGACGGGATTTTGTGGTGTCAGTCAAGAATTTTTATTACAATAATAAAAAAGAAACAAAAAGAACTTTATGTTATAAAAGTGGCGTAGTTTTATAAAATAAGTGTTTGTGTTGACGTGCCACTAAAAGATTATTAGAATAAAAGTGATTATGGTGTGAAATACGATGAGAGTTTTTTGTGGTTATCTACCTCATCAAGTAGCACATAAAGTGACTTTCATCATATATTTCGCGTCAAATACTCCCAAGATGCATTAAAATGTGTTACGCCAGCATTTTAATTCAATAAATGAAGAAATAACATATACTTAAGACATGGCTGTATGGGCATTAGTACCCTTTGCCTTCCCATTACAGGGAGAATGAACCAAAAAAAATTCACTTCGTAAAGAAAGAAAGAAAGACACAACACTACAATATACAGGTATAATAAAATTACATGTGTTCCCTCCTTCCTATAACATGGGTTCCTTCAAAAGAGGCGTGAAAAAGCACCTATCGGGCCGCAAGGTGGAGGCGGCTAGAGCAGTGTCTGAACTGCACTAGCTGTCTTCGCTTAGGGACTCTTCTTACCGCTTCATATCAGGTGGTGTGACATCATTTGTCGTGCTTTGTATATAAAAAAAAATAGTCACTAAATACCGTTATTAGACTTATACAGGTGCCGTCAATGCGACAATAAATCCAAACATGGGCTATATTAGTTCATAGAAATGGTTTGGCACTATCAACAACATGTTATTCGTTTGATAATTTCATGACATTTCTATGAAATAATGCAGCCAATGTTTATTTCATACAAATTTTATGAAATTATCAAATGAATAACATGTTTTTGAAATTGGCAAACCATTTCTATGAACCAATATAACCCATGTTTGAATTTATTGTCGCTTACGTTACTATCGCCCGTATTCACAAACGACACTATGAGGTCTCACAGTGCCCGCGGACGCACAGGGTGCCAAATTCCTATTCATAAACAATTCTTGAGTGACAATCGGCACTATGCGTTTGTCATAATGAACACTTAGCTAAGGGAGCCTGATAGCTATATTAATCAACGCATAGTGTCGAGCTCACCAAAGAGAATGTAATCACTACGGAGTTTACGATAAAAAGCAAACAAACAATAAGATTGAAATGTCAGTCAGTGAAGTGAACTACGTAACACTCATCAACCAATCACAGAGCTATATTCAACGCTATGCGTCCGCATAGTAAAGATTCGTTTGAGTATTGTTTGTGAATTGAAAGGCTTGACATAGTGAACCCACAGAGAAATGCCTTACTTCAAATAGTAATGCTCTTAATTTTTGATTTTAACATTATTATAAATGTTTGAAAAATTACTTAGTAATTAAAATAGAATAAAACTAGAAAAATTTCACGTCCTGAGGCAGGAATCGAACCCGCGACCTTTCGCAATCCGGGCAACTGCTCTGACCACTGAGCCACCCAGGACTTGGGATATCCCTGTGAAATTCTTCTAGTCTATCTGTATTTGCGTTTATGAGCTAACGTCCACCCTACAATGTCGAAATATTCTATTTCAACATCTGAAACGAGTATTTTTACAAATACCGACGATTCGGTATTTGCCCCAACTTAACCGAATCGTCGGTATTTGTAAAAATACTCGTTTCAGATGTTGAAATAGAATATTTCGACATTGTAGGGTGGACGTTAGCTCATAAACGCAAATACAGATAGACTAGAAGAATTTCACAGGGATATCCCAAGTCCTGGGTGGCTCAGTGGTCAGAGCAGTTGCCCGGATTGCGAAAGGTCGCGGGTTCGATTCCTGCCTCAGGACGTGAAATTTTTCTAGTTTTATTCTATTTTAATTACTTAGTAATGCTCCTTCACTTACATAAGTATCGTTTGTGAATACGGGTGTTTGTCTAATATTATATAATACATATTTAGACAAAGTGCAAAGCCCAGCCCCCTTATTCTCAACTGTCGGAAAGTATTCGAATTTCGGAAACTCTATACCTGTCACTTTTTGTCGCGGTGCGTCAAAGCGAGACGGCATGTGACTTTTCGAATCGAATCCGTGATCCGACAATTGAGAATAAGGGGGCTGGTCCAGATCTAGGAGGTTGTAAGTCTCCCTACTCTCAAAGTAACACTTCCTTTATGTCTGTGCGTTGGTAGCGTGTGGGTGCAGCTGTTGGACCGTCAGCAGCAACGTCTCCAACTCGCCCTGATCCCCCTGCACCAGTTCAGCGTGCCCGCGCACTATGAACATGCGCCTGCGCACCTTACACGACCGCCGTTCGTGCCCGATCCGCATGGGACCGAGGTATGACTTGGACTTTGAATAAACTTATACTACCAGTCATAAGAATCGGACTTCGTGCACGAAATTGTTTTCCTATGTCAATAAAAATATATAATAAGTTACCGGATAATATAAAGACATGGCTAGTGGAAAATTGATTTTATAGTTTGATCAGAATACTTTAATTATAATAGATTGTATTATATTTTGAAATAGTCATTTGAATAATAGTAATTGACCAATACTGTAAACATTGACTTAACAATAGCATAGAATAATTAAATATATAATAGAATAGAATAGAAATATTTTGCATGCCAATTTCTGGTGAATTTGTCTTGCACACTTATGTATTTATTTTACTTACTTAGATCAACGTGTAGTATATGAATTAAGAATAAAAATAATTTTATAGACTAATGACGATTGGTAAATTAAGTTAAAAATAGAAGCATTATATACCCTGGAAGCCCGATAAACCAGACACAATTAAATTTTAATTGTTATGGCAACTTAAGTTGCCGTCCGGGCATTGAAGGATTTAAAAGGTAATATCAATCAGAGAAGGCGGCAGCCAACTGAAAAAAAATCGGATAAAAAATCTGCGAACGGCACGCGCCATTCGCCGGCTCCGCCCAATTTCTTTCTTGTAGCAACTTCTACAAGAAAGAAAGCATTGATTGTTGCGGATGCGGATGCAGATGTCCACATTCACGCGGAAGCTTCGCATTTGCGGATGCGGATGGGACTATTCGCGGCATCACTGGTTTGTACGAAGACCAATATGCGATAATAATTCCGGACAGTCAATACAGCCGTTAGCAAGTTTATAAACTAAACAAGCGTCATTCACTTCACGTCGGATATGAAGGGTTAAAAAGTGATATCTTTTGCAACGATAGTCATAGTCAAAAGACCACACTTTAGCTTTAGGCAAGATATCGCAGATATCCCTTTTGTATCATCTCCAAACGTGTGATATAATTTTCATTCCTCATGCTCGGAAAGTAGCGTTTTCTTGATCTGAGTATTGGGAGGAAAATGCTAGTGCCCACCACCGGGCGGGAAAAACTCATACTAATTGCTTCCTGTCCTAGGGCGGGAATAAAAAATTTAAAAATAGAACTGAATTTGCTTACGTACAATCTGTGGTACAATGAAGAAAAAAAGTATTCGGCTGAATGGCCAGTAGGCGGTAACGCGATGTGTTCCAAATTTAAAAATACAGTTCTCAAATTGTACTAACGTTACAATTAATTTTAAATAGGTTCTACTCATGTTAGGAGTATTTTTATTAATAAATTTTATTAATAAAAGTATTTTTTATTTTCCTTGCATTTGAAATGAAAAGAGTGCTACACACGAGTAAAAGGAATCAACCCCTACTCGGACTACAGCCTAACAACCTCGTAGGGATTGATTCCTTTCCACCCTTATAAAGCAATCTACTATGTTATACTGCGGATTCCACACCTGAGATGCATACTCAAGGTGGATACGCACAAAGGCACACTTTAATCGACTTCAGGCATTTAAAATCATTGGACATACATATAATGTATATGTATAGACCTGGCCGGGTCTTAATACATTATTTGACAAATCTCATTTAGATTTAGCGCGTGTTCTACATAATTACCTTCTACATAATGATGACCGGCTGGTCGAGCGGTCTGTACCCCTTGCTATGCAGGCTACTCGGTCATGAGGTCCCGGGTTCGAATCCCGGTCGGAGCAAATGTTTGTGTGATGAGTACGAGCATTTGTTTACGAGTCATGGATGTTTTTAGGTTTATTTAGTATATTTCTAATATTTATATACATATTATTATATCAATATTTCTCCGTTATCTAGTATCCATAACACAAGCTCTTAATGATGCTTACTTTGGGCTAGATAATAGGTGTGAGTGTATGAATATTATTATTATTATTATTACGGCCAATGTGTCCACAATATCCTTAATTGTCTTACCCGCTTAATCTTCCATTTTTACAGAAATACCAAGAGATCCAAGTATTAGTAACCGAGAACGCCCCAGACGCGTGGATCAATATCCACGATATACTACACTTCCTGCCCAGCGCTGGGCATGAGGTCAGCTTCATCTGGGCGTCTGAGGAGAGCTCGCATCTGCACCTATACAAGATTACCTGTTTGCTGTCTTCTAAGAGAGACCGGATGAGATGTGAGTACTGTTGTGTTATTACTAGCTTTCGCCCGCGACTTCGTCTGCGTCATCCTACGGGAACGTGCTCCCGGAATACTGTGCAAAATGTCATTAAAATCCATTCAGCCGTCCTGACGTGGTTGAGGAACAAACATACAAACTTTCGTATTATAATGTGCTACAAGGTGCAACGAGGGTCTATAGGCTACGGTAGCAATGCGTGAGTAGTGCCCAAGGTGCTACGAGCGTCTATAGGCTACTATGACAACGCGTGAGTAGTGCCCAAGATGCTATGAGCGTCTAAAGTCTACGGTGACAACGCGTGAGTAATGCCCAAGGTGCCACAAGTGTCTATAGGTTACGGTGACAACGCGTGAGTAGTGCCCAAGGTGCTACGAGCGTCTATAGGTTACGGTGACAACGCGTGAGTAGTGCCCGAAGTGCTACGAGCGTCTATAGCCTACGGTGACAACGCGTGAGTAGTGCCCAAGGTGCTACGAGCGTCTATAGGTTACGGTGACAACGCGTGAGTAGTGCCCAAGGTGCTACGAGCGTCTATAGGTTACGGTGACAACGCGTGAGTAGTGCCCGAAGTGCTACAAGCGTCTGTAGGCTATGGTGACAACGCGTGAGTAGTGCCCGAAGTGCTACGAGCGTCTATTTGTTTAGTGACAACGCGTGAGTAGTGCCCGAAGTGCTACAAGCGTCTGTAGGCTACGGTGACAACGCGTGAGTAGTGCCCGAAGTGCTACAAGCGTCTGTAGGCTACGGTGACAACGCGTGAGTAGTGCCTTAGGTGCTACAACCGTCTATAGGTTACGGTGACAACGCGTGAGTAGTGCCCAAGGTGCTACGAGCGTCTATAGGCTACCTTGTCTTATAGAAGTCTTTGATTATATCTGTTTGTCATCAGCTGTGATAGAAATGATCACCGAGGATGAAACGAATGCTGTTGGACCGAACATAGTGAGCAAGGAGGCGATCACAGCTGGCGAGTGGGAGGTCATGGGCAGGAAGATATGGGTGAGTGATACTTTAGAACTTTTTACTTACATAAATTAGAAGCTCTGGGTATAAGAGGAACTCAGTTGAAACTCTTCGCTGACTACCTCAGTAATAGGTCCCAATGTGTCAGAATAGGAAATATTACCAGTAAGGACCTAACCAGCACCAGTTTTGGTGTGCCCCAGGGCAGTATCCTTGGCCCAACGCTTTTCTTGGTATATATTAACGACCTATGTAATATGAACTTAAATAATGGTAAGATAATATCGTACGCGGATGACACAGCATTAGTTTTTACTGCCGAAACTAGTAAAGAGTTGTATAATAACGCCCAGGTTGGTTTTAACATTGTGAATAACTGGCTTAATTGTAATTTACTAACGTTAAATGCTGACAAATCCAAATTCATTCACTTCACCATGAGAAAAAATCAGCAAATAATTACTAATCCTCAACTATATGCACATCATTGCCAAAATTTTTCAGTCAACACGTGTAATTGTCCTATCATTCTTAACACTACTGCTATAAAATACCTCGGTATCACGATTGATGAGACTCTCTCCTTTAGACAACACATTGAAAATTTGGTTAATAGAATCCGTAAATTAATATATGTATTCAAACAGCTTCGATCAATCGCAGACTTTCGATTGATAAGACAAGTCTACCTGGCCTTATGTCAATCTGTAATACAGTACTGTATCACGTCCTGGGGTGGAGCACTTAAAACTATCTTACTACCCCTGGAAAGAGCCCAGCGAGCCATTTTAAAAGTATCCAGCTTCCTTCCTTTTTTCTACCCCACACATCTCCTATATGAATTCAGTAACGTGTTGACTGTCCGCCAACTCTTCATTATGCACACTTTATTAAAACAACATACTGCGCTTCCGTTTAATGCTACTAATAAAAGACGGAGAGATATAGTCTGCCCCTCGAATAATACCTCAAAATTTATATTTACAAATAGATTTTTCAATTTTTTAGGCCCTATGTTGTATAATAGAGTAAATAGAGAACTAAATATGTATGACTTAAATTATTTTAGTTGTAAAGATATTGTATGTAAATATCTCCAAAGTCGGTCCTACAAACAGACGGAGGAGCTACTCATAGTACGTAAGTAGTTTTAAATAACATTGTTAGCCTAGGCACTTTTTCCTTAGTCAGTTAATTTGTCACTTCTACTTTTAATTATAAGCTGATTATTTTAATTCATTACAATCAGTTCTTTAAAATAACACATCAGCACTTTCTCGCCTAAAGCACAGGTTTCTAACCTAGTTTAGGTAAATTTAATTTCGCAACATGTTTTTATTATTTAAGATTTAATATTGTACACAGCACCTATTTTTTCAATAAACATTTTATTATTATTATTATTACTTTGTGCAGGCATGACCAAAAAGACTATGAAATGTGGAGTGTTTGACGGGATTTGGTGGTGTCTTTAAAAAATAGTGTCGAAGCGAACTTTGTGTTATAAAAGTGGCGTAGTTTTGTAAACCAAGTGTTAGTGTTTACGTGAAACTAAAAGATTATTAGAATAAAAGTGATTTTAGTGTGAAAGACAATGAGATTTTTTTTGTGGTTATCCACCTCATCATATATTTCGCGTCAAATACCCTCAAGATGCATTGAAATGTGTTACGCCAGCATTTTAATGCAATATAATATGAAGAAATAAAGAACTACTTAATACGATTGTAAGGGCATTAGTACCCTTTGCCTTTCCATTATGAGGAGAACGAAAAAAAAATCGTCGCATCCAGTGCTGTCGATGGAAAGCGGCTAGGTGGTGCGTCGCTTAGGAGTTTAGTGGTTGAAGGCCCCCCCGTGCCATTTCAGCCGTGAAACAGTTCGCTGTGTTTCGATTTGAAGGGAAAGGTAGCAAGTGTAATACTGGGCATGGACGGCATTTGATTAGACCTCAGGATGACAACGCACCTGCAATATTAAGTGACTTTTTCTTGTTATTGCAGGTTGTTTGTAGTTTAACTATATTCCGTTGGGAAAGCTCGCCACCTTTTATATTTTGCAGGACTCAGTCTCCGCTGGAGTCGTAAAAAAAATCTACGGCGTGAAACTTAAACACCTACATATACTATCCCTCTGTCGTCTCATAGGTGGACTAAGCCCGTAACTTGACGTACTTCGAAAGACTCGCGAGACTCGGAGATACTCGTGAGACTCGGAGAGACTCGTGAGACTTGGAGAAACTCGTGAGACTGAGATTCTCGTGGGACTCGTAGAGACTCGGAGAGACTCCGCTGGTGTCGTATATAAATCTGCACGAGAACCACACAGCCTTATACAGTGCCCCTCTCACAGGTAGACGAGGCCCGCAACCTGGTATACTTCGTGGGACTCAGGGAGACTCCTCTGGAGCGTCACCTGTACGTCGCCCCTCTCTCCCCGCCGCGGCCGCACGCCGTCACGCTGTTGACCACCGTGGGACACTCCTGCACCGTAGATATTGATCAGGTGAGTACCTTATCTGAGCTACCAAGGACTTGGGGTAACCGTATGAATTTCTTCTAGACTACCCTCACATTTGAATTTGAATTATATTCGGGATTATTATCATTTTATTTGTTCGTTTCTTTGTTTGTTCTAACCTCACAATGTCGAAATCCATAATTGCATCACACGAGAACTTTTTAATATGTATAATTCGGTTTCTCTCGGTAGCGTACCAAGGAGCTCGTTGTCGCACTGGTTTTCCTTTACGATAACATCCATCCATAACATCCCGGGATGGATCCCTCTTTAGTATTAAAATGAGACAATTATGACGACTGGCTGCCCGAGTGGTCTGTACCCCTTGCTATACATATAGGCTTCTCGATCAAGAGGTCCCGGGACTCCCGGGTTCGAATCCCGGTAGGGGCAAATGTTTATATGAGGAATACGAGCATTTGTTCACGAGTTATGAATGTTTATATGTTCATTTAGTATATTTCTAATATTTATATACATATTACTATCATTATTTCTCCGTTATCTAGTATCCATAACACAAGCTCTTAATGATGCTTACTTTGGGCTAGATAATAAGTGTGAGTGTTTAAATATTATTATTACAATTGTGTTGAGCTAAAGCTCTTCTAAAGAGATCATTCATTCTATTTGTTCTCATAATGTAGAAGTCCTTTGAGGAATTCTAATATATTTTAAGGTAATTAAAAAATCGTAAAGAATACGCACGACGCCATACAACGGAGCGTGCGCTAAAAGAGGGACTTGGTGTGGTGCGTTTTCTTCTCCAACAGAACTATATTTAACCCCCGACGAAAACAGAGGCGTGTTATAAGTTTGACGTGTCTGTCTGTGTGTCTGTCTGTGGCATCGTAGCTCCTAAACGAGTGGACCGATTATAATTTTTTTTTTTTTTGAAAGTGACGTGATTAGGATGGTTTATACAGGGTGGTGCCGTCAATGCGACAATAAATTTAAACATGGCATATATTAGTCCAGTCCTTTGCCACTTTCAAAAATATCGTATTCAATTGATAATTTCATGACATTTGTATGGAATAGTGTAACGTTGGCAGCATTATTTCATACAAATGTCATGAAATTATCAAATGAATACGATATTTTTGAAAGTGGCAAACCATTTGTATGGACTAATATAGCCCATGTGTAAATTTATTGTCGCATTGACGGCACCACCCCGTATAGCTATAATTTATGAAGATTAGTCATCAAACGTCTGAACATTTGACAACTATAAGCTCATTTTCTACACGATAAAAGGGTTTTACTATCTTTAACAGATCCGATTGATTTGAAATTTGGTGTACTGTCACTTCGGTGACATTCCCATGACATAATAACGATGAGCTGATCCTATACCATCAAAAAGTCTGCGGAGTGCTTAATTCTTCAGAAACTTACAGCAGAAAGCGTGTTTGGGCACTTATGAATAGTCTCAATGAGATCGTGTTAGATAGATGATTTTTAAGGTCGGGCGTTACTTAAAATTTTCAATTTTTTTGTTTCAGGATTGCACGCTAGCAGTGATTACGTCATCAAACATCAGCACAGTGCCCAGCACTAGGGTGTACCGGATCGTCCACGAAGGCGGGACCAGGCTGATGCCCCAAGGAACCCTCATGGAGAAGCAGCTGCCAGGTAATATTAGCAGATAGTATCACATACTAGGTGGTAGGCCCGTATGTAGGGTCGTCTGGGTAGGTACCACCGCCTTTCTTATTTCAGCCGTGAAACAGTCCGCTGTGTTTCGGATTGAAGGGAAAGGTGGCCAGTGTAATTACTGGGCATGGACGGCGTTTCATCTTAGGCCTCGGGATGGCAACGCACCTGCAATATCAAGTGAATTTTCCTTGTTATTGCAGGTGTGTATAGGCGGCGGTAACCACTTACCATCAGGTGGGCCGTCAGCTTACAATGGGCGTCATAAGAAGGCTCAAAGCCACCCAAAGAGCAATGGAGGGGGCTATGCTAGGTATTTCTCTGCGGATTCGCAGAACTAAGGTCACTGACATAGCCCAAAGAATTGCGAGTCTCAAGTGGCAGTGGGCAGGTCACATTTGAGGGACTGACGGCCGTTGAGGCGGTTGGACGTATATGGCTGGCAATATTGATATGTTTTGCCGAATATTCTTCGTATTCGGCTGGACATCTATTCGGCGCACGTTTAATATCTTTTTCAGCCCCCCATCTCTAAAAGAGTAATTTTGCTCTTCGATATCTGAGTGCAAAAGCCGTTTTCATCCGCTAGCTAGAGGATAAAGTAAAATTGAATTTAGAACATCGTGTGCACTAAGTTTGTGAATTCAAAACATCATTAAACCTCTTTACTTCTACCTCCATGGTGCCGAATTTATCATACCACGTTTTTGAACTTGTTAAAAACTCAGACTCGGCACCTTCTTGGTGTACTTTTTGTTTAATTTGCTTTGCGCGCGCCATTTTCTTTTAGCGACATATTTTTTAAAACTATAGGTTTAAAACAAGAAATTTGACAAAAAGGAAAAACCCAAAACGAGTGATTCTAGCGACGAAGCAGTTTATTTGTCGCCAACAGAATTGACTGTAACTATTAATAATGCGCTAATGTTTTTTTTGCATTGAGTCATTTCCTCGTTGTGTTGGGATGAAAAGTTACGTGTTGCACTCGAGTGCAAAGATTTTTCACCTCGTGCTCTTTTGATTTCCTCGCTAACGCTCAGGATTCTAATTTGTGATTCAATTTTAGAATCCTTCCTTAGCTCGGTCATCAAAATTGAGCACGCGGTTAAAAAGCAACTTTGCACTCTTGTATAACAAATAACTATTAAGAGTGGGTTAGTGCATGCGCACGCGCATGATACCAATACCGTGTTTGTGTCAGATTCTAAAGTTTTTCAATTTGTATTTTTATTTTATTTGCAGAATTCCCTGAGAGCCGAAGGTTTGGGTGTAACGGCTCTTGGGACGGACGGACGGCTGACGAAGATGGAGTATGCACTGAATCTGGGATACTTATACGTGGTAAGATGCCTCTGATACTATGGTTCTTTAATTTTACATTGGCTAAGCGTTATGTATTAACTATGAATAGACAACTCTGCCCAACACAACTTTGTCGAATCCTGGCTAAAACAAGAATGAGCCTTCTGGAAGTGGCATATCCAAAGCCTGGAGACTACAGGCTCTTTCTGCCTAAAGATAATAGTAAGGCTAATGGCATCTATATTCTGGACACAGGAAGAGTAAACGCAGGGGAGGCACAAAAGATCCCAATGGGTCGAAGTGCACTGTGACTTAGTCACGGCCCCTACGGATACTACCCATGTTATGATTAAAATAGAATCCCCAATAGGGGGTGTTTTCTGCAAGTGAAAATGTAGGTTTTTCAAATACATTTCAAAATATGAGTTATTATAACAACTAAATAATGTTAATTTGTATGTTATCAAACATGTGGCTTAGATTTTTTTTTAAAATGACGAAATGTACAGTTAGTTCCGTCAATACGACAATAAATTAAAACATGGGCTATATTAGTTCATAGAAATGGTTTGACACCTTCAAAAACATCGTATTCTATTGATAATTTCATTTAAACATTTCTATGAAATAATGCAGCCAATGTTGTATTATTTCATACAAATGTCATGAAATTATCAAATGAATAAGATGTTTTTAAAAGTTGCAAAAAATTTCTATGAACTAATATAGCCCATGTTTTAATTTACACATAGATAGAAATAAACTTTATTGTACACCCAAAATTATAAATAAAACACAATTTTTAAATTAAATTGTACAAGGGATAGATCTAAAAACTTTTTGATGGACAGGATAGACAATACGATAAATGGGCGACATGTGGTGAATTATAAGATCATTGTAAATAAAAATTAAAACCGACTTCAAAAAACTGTAAAGGATAAAATAATTAAATTTGAGTAGGTAGGTACTCATCCCCATATTTTTTGAAGTCGGTGCTTCACTTTCTATGGTTTTTGAAAACAACTTAGCACCAACTCCAAAAAATATGTTTCTAGGGGATGAGTACCTATCTACTCAAATTTAATTATTTTATCCTTTTCAGTTTTTTGAAGTCGGTTTTAATTTTTGTTTAAATTTTCTTTTCACAATTTTTAGTGTTAACTTTCTAAGGTCGAAGCTAAATGGGTGACTGTCAACTTATATTGTTTCCTACTATCGTATCGTTTCACTAAAAAGTCACAGGAAAGCAAAAATCCGCAATTTTGCATACGTAGAAGACTTACTGATTTCAGTTTTTTAGTTTAAAAACCAAACTATCAAACTGATTTTGAAAAAAAATTTTATGGGACCAAATGGCAGCTATTCCGCATCGAACAAAAAAAGAATCACGTGAATCGGATCAGTAATCTCGGCGTAATCGGTGTACATACAAAGAAGAAAAAAACACTGGCCGAATTGAGAAACTCCTCGTTTTTGAAGTCGGTTAATGACCAGCCCACACGGTCCTCAGAACAGCAACTGTCGTGCCCGATCCCCGCGGCGCAGATCTTCGCGACGCGGCTGTCGTGCGGGGCGGAGGCCTACTGCACGCTGTGGCGCTGCGGCCGGCCGGGGCGGAGCCCCACAGTGCTCCACGTGTACGGGGGCCCGGAGGTGCAGACCGTCACCAACAGTTATAAGGTCAGTGGCTCTGCAGAGCTTTCAATGCCGAAACAGTTTTTTCAATTTTTTAGGCCCCATGTTGTATAATAGAGAACTAAATATGTATGACTTAAATTATTTTAGTTGTAAAGATATTGTATGTAAATATCTCCAATGTCTGTCCTACGAACAGACGGAGGAGCTACTCATAGTACGTAAGTAGTTTTAAATAATATTGGCCCTAATTCTGGTAAACACATGCTAAGTCTAAATTTAAGTTCAGTGCATTTCTTTCTATCAAAAGGAATACGAAAAGGATGGCTGTCATATAATTTGACATTTAGAAACGTGCGTTCAATTTTCGTCCTTATTGAACGTGATAAAATGCAGTGTTTAGGAGGCACCGCCGTACATGCCGTCTAAAATTGTCTATGGTTTCTTAGAAATCTATCTAAATTTAAGTGACAGCTCTAAACAGATTCTTGCTATCTTTTTCCTATTACTTATTGCGATAAAGAGATATACTGTACTTAAATTTAGAATTAAAGTGTGTTCCCAGAATTAGGCCCATTGTTAGCCTAGGCACTTTTTCCTTTGTCAGTTAATTTGTCACTTCTACTTTTAATTATAAGTTAATTATTTTAATTTATTACAATCAGTACTTTTAAAACAACACATCAGCACTTTCTCGCCTAAAGCACAGGTTTCTAACCTAGTTTAGGTAAATTTAATTTCGCAACATATTTTTATTATTTAAGATGTAATATTGTACACAGCACCTATTTTTTTAATAAATATTTTTTTATTTTATCTACAAGGTGTATTAAAAATACCCGTAAATCGGAAATGTTGTAAATGGGTCCCTTGTGTAGAGTTTATTGAAAATGAAAATATCTTTATTCAATTAGGCCCCCCAAGAAGCACTTTCGAATCGTCAAAAAACCCTTATTTCCATCACATAAAATAATATTAACTAACTATGTCATCATCTTTGTCTTTCTGTCTTGTCTGAATCTATGTAAGCTAACAATGTTATAATGCCAGTCTGTCGATCTGTAGGTCAGTTAGACAGTGTGTGTTAGTCAGTCTGTCTGTCTGTCTGTATTTAGACCGGTTCTAAAAGTTGAACTACCGAGAAGATTCTGGCAACAAAGTCGTGTAGTCACTCTTTTCAATTATTAAGTTACAATATTTAGTTACATAGTATTACCAATGACAACTGTTGTTTGACGTTGTAGGAATATTAGTTCCATTTGTACACAACAGATGGCGCTGTGCTCTGGCAGGCCAATTCTACATCTCGATGTTGAGTTTTTTCCTGGTAGTTATAAGGTGACTAAGAAATGTTTGTTAGTTAACATATGTCTTCGAAATCTTCGAATTAGGCCGCATTAAATAAATACAGAATCAGGTTTCCTAGGGTTTTTTTGATGTTAGAATCCCCTGATTATGTGTACTTTATTGGGAAGGAACTGGCTCCTGAAATACATTTCATTCATACTACTTTAGGAGTCAGGGCTACAATTTTACTGTTGTGACTAGAGATGGGTTATAACAGGCAAATTTCCATACCTGTTATGCCTGTTACTGTTACTTATAAATAACAGGACAAAGTAACTGTTAAAAAATAACAGCCTGTTATTTTATTTTTTTCTTAATTCTCCCTATAAAGGGAAGACAAAGGGAACTAGTGCCCATAGAGCCATGTCTTAAGTATTTCTTTATTTCTTCTTTTATTGCATTAAAATGCTGGCGTAACACATTTCAATGCTTCTTGGGAGTATTTGACATGAAATACATGATATCAACAGTCACTTTAAGTGCTACTTGATGAGGTGGATAACCAAAAAAAAGTTCTTATCGTATTTTTCACACCATAATCACTTTTATTCTAATAATCTTTTAGTTGCACGTCAACACAAACACTTGAATAATAAAACTACGCCACTTTTATAAGTCAATGTTCGCTCTGACACAATTTTTAATTATTATTAATAAAAATCTTCACTGACGCCACAAAAAACCGCCAAACACTCCGTTTTTTTGTTAATCTCCCTATAAAAGGGAAGGCAAAGGAAACTAAAGTCCATACAGCCATGTCTTCAGTATTTCTTTATTTCTTCATTAGTTACATTGAAATGTTGATGTTGCACATTTCGATGCATCTTAGAAGTATTTGAGGCGAAATATATGATGACAATCTCCATATGATGCTACTTGATGAGGGGGCTAAGAACAAAAAAAACTCTCAACGTCTTTGACAGCATAATCACTTTTATTCTAATAATCTTTTAGTTGTCAACATAAACACTTGTTTTATAAAATTACACCACTTTTTTAACACTAAGTTCGCTCCGACACAATTTTTAATTATTGTAATAAAAATCTAGACTGACACCACAAAATCCCGCCAAACACTCCTTTTATTTTCTTTTTTATTTTAGATATCACCTAACAGTTACAGAGAAATCCCGAGCAAAGGAACATGAATAGTTCACGTGCTTATTACGGTCCTTTTTCTCACGCTAATAAGTCGTAATTATCTTTATCCTTATACATCTCGGCGAAAACATTATTCACGAGGTATAGAAAAATAAAAAAATTGAAGATTGCTCTGTATGGCCTCAATTTCTTTGCCTTTCCCCAACAAAAAAATATTAGTTTTTGCCGCCGTTTAATGACTAGGGTCAAGATTTTTTTTTCTATAACTGTAAAACTGTGCCTGAGCAAACATCGTGTGTTGATGTATACAATTTAATGTAAAAAACGTTGAGAATTTTATCTTACTTATCCACCTAATCAAATTAGTATCATGGAGACTGTTATCATACATTTCGCGACAAACTCTCTTAGGATGCATTGGACTGGCAATTCAATCCATTAGTTGCAGAAGTAAAAAAAATACTAAGACATGGCTGTATTGGCATTAGTTCCCCTTGCCTTCTCTGTAATAGAGAGAACTAAAACAACAACAGCAAAATTAAGTGACCAAATGAAGTTGTCATTTATTTTTGTGGAAGTCAATTGAATTTGTTAGAATAATAAATAATAGGTGCATCTCTTTCTAACAATATTCAATCACCTAAGCAAGAATGAGATAAAAATAATAACAGGCCTCATGGAACAGATAACCTAACCAAATGAAAAAGATCGTATTTTCTATAGTTAAAGTTTGTAAAACACTAACAATTTTATTTGTTCGACTTTTAAATACTAGGTGCCTCTCTTTTTAACAAGGTTCGAACAAATATAAAAGAGTGAGATACAAAATGTTATTTTTTAACAGGTAGGTATTTTAGTAACAGAGAGACCGGTTGTTCCTGTTATTTACAATAACAGGTAGTATTGCTTGTTCCAAGGAACTGTGACTCAAGAGTGCCTGTTATTTACATTAACAGGTATGTCTTGTTCCAAGGAACAGCTGTTATCTGTTATTTTTAAATACCTGTTTTTTTTCTCTGTTACGATAAATACGCCTCACCTCTAGTTGTGACTCGTTCTTGGTACAATAATGTTTTTTTATTATTATTATGTTTTTATATATTTTATTACTCAGGAACATTCCTGGTAAGTATAAAATGCACGGGCAACAGCCATGTGTGATTTTATGTTTTCTTTATTGACTGACAGAATGATCAGTTTTGGAGTCTAATTGCAGAAATTTTCGTACTATGCGACACCATTGGTTAGGTGCGTATGCCATTTTGACTTCAATGTCGCCCGCCATATTGCCTATCACCATAAAAACCTGACCTAACCAACCTTAAAAATACACCGTGTTCCTGAGGTTATACATTAACTTCGGCATGTTATTCAGACTATTAAATTGATAATTTTTTACTATGGAAACTTTTATGAATTCCAATTACTTTAACATTTTTTATTTTCATACTAACTAAATGCTTCGATGTAATTTATCCAATATAAATTACCTGAGCTGGCAACGTCGCATTTGAAACTTTGGTCCACATGTCAAGTCAAGTCAATTAAATAAGGACGTGACATTTGAATAATAATAACTTCGGTAACCATAGCAACAACCGGTACAACAAGAAGAGTATCTTTAAAAATCTTTTAAATAACCTGATAAGTTTGAGTTTTTATCTTATGATGAATCATACTATCACTGGTTAGAGTTCTTAGGAGTCACGGGTTCGATTTCCGCACAGGACGAGTCACTGTGCATTTGTTTAACAATGCATAATTGTCCAAAAAGTCTGGGTAGGTACTAATTATTACCTTAATGGCTTTCCTTCTGGTAGTGTGTAAAAACCATTACCCTCAACAAATCTCCTTATTTTCAAAGCAAAAGGAATAAAGGCTCAAGGAATAAAAATGGTGACCATTATACGAGAGGCATTTTCATGGAATTGTTCTTTTAGTGGCAATAAGTAAAAAATGGTATTCATCTTAGATTACAAACTCTTTTTATCAAAACACAACACAAAATGCCTCTAACTTAGGTTATTTTGTTCACAAGTGTACTTTAAATTGCGATATGAAATTCAGTTTGATAGTTTTGGTTGCACAAAGTGGCAACATCTCACAGATAAAGACTCTTTTTCACTGCACAACACAATTAAATTGGTTAAACTTAAATTACCAATAACTTAAAAACTTTGCCATTTGAACTACTACTTCCTTTGTACGATATGTTAAACAAGAGTTATAGAAGTATTATTTAAAGTTAATGGATATTCTCAGGAACACGGTGTATAATTTTGATAATTAAAAATGATGATTGGTCATCAGATGACCACGCTAATATATTTTGTAGACACTTTCAATTTCTCCCATTTTTTGTAATATTTTTTTATCACAACATCGTCTGTCGTCAGGGCATCCGTCAACTCCGGATGCATATGCTAGCGGCGAGAGGGTTCAACGTGGTGTCCGTAGATTCAAGGGGTTCCAAGCACCGCGGCCGCGCTTGGGAAGCCGCTATCCGGGGCAAGATGGGGCAGGTCGAGCTGGATGACCAGGTAGGGGAGGATCTATTTACTAGGTGGTAGGCCCGTATGTAGGGTCGTCTGGGTAGGTACCACCGCCTTTCTTATTTCAGCCGTGAAACAGTTTGCTGTGTTTCGGATTGAAGGGAAAGGTAGCCAGTGTGATTACTGGGCATAGACGGCATTTATTCTTAGGCCTCAGGATGACAACGCACCTGCAATATCACGTGATTTTTCCTTGTTATTGCAGGTGTCTATAGACGGCGGTAATCGCTTACCACCAGGTGGGCCGTCAATTCAGAATATTGAAGGCCACTTTTATGAAACAATTTCTTAGCATTCAGTCATTTCGTGAGCTATCAGCTGAAAATATACCACGAAATGTTCATAATCCTGAAGGTCATTTTCAGCGAGATAATTTTGTGAAAGAAGTTTCAATCTGAAAGAAGATGGGTCAATCAAAATTTGTAATCTCTCGCTCCTTGTTTCGAGGTGCACGTTAAGCCGTTGGTCCCGGTTGTAACTACAAGCGCTTTAACCCACCAACCCGCATTGGGCCAGCGTGGTGGTGTTATGGCCCAAACTCCTCATGTGTTTCTGCCATATAGGCAGGCCTGTGCTCAGCAGTGGGACGTATATACAATTTTTTTAATACGACTAGATGACAAACAAGCTGACGGCCCACCTGGTGGTAAGCGGTTACCGCCGCCTATAGACACCTGCAATAACAAGGAAAAATCACTTGATATTGCGGGAGCGTTGTCATCCCGAGGCCTAAGATGAAACGCCTTCCATGCCCAGTAATCACACTGGCCACCTTTCCCTTCAATCCGAAACACAGCGGACTGTTTCACGGCTGAAATAAGAAAGGCGGTGGTACCTACCCAGACGAGCCTACATATGGGCCTACCACCTAATAACATAAAAGTGGCCCTAAATTTTATTAAGAAATGAAATGTCACGATGCGAAGACGACCGGCTGCCCGTGTGGTCTGTACCCCTTGATATACAGCAAATTTATATATTTATTTAGTATATTTCTAATATTTATATACATATCATTATCAATATTTATCCGTTATCTAGTATCCATAACACAAGCTCCTAATGATGCTTACTTTGGGCTAGATAATAGGTGTGAGTGTATAAATATTATTAGTATTAATGTGGCCCTCAGTGTTATGTTTTATTAAATTTGTTTACAGGTGGAAGTTCTCCAGTGGTTAGCTAAAGAGACAAGTTGTATTGATATGGAACGAATCGCCATACACGGATGGAGTTACGGTATGATATACATTGGGCATGATTCTGAAGACACACTCTAATTCTAAATTTAAGTACAGTATATCTCTGTCTCGCAATATGTAATAGGAGAAAGATAGCAAGAATCTGTTTAGAGCTGTAAATTAAATTTAGATAGATTTCAAAGAAACCATAGACAATTTTAGACGGCATGTACGGAGGTGCCTCCTAAACACTGCATTTAATCAGGTTCAATAAGGTTGAAAATTGAAAGCACGTTTTTAAATGTCAAATTATATGACAGCCATCCTTTTCGTATTCATTTTGAGAGAAAGAGATGCACTGAACTTAAATTTAGACTTAGCATGTGTTCTCCAGAATTAAGGCCACTGTCACCCGTTATTAGTATTGGGTTTTGTTTCTCGCACAAAACAACAAATATAATTTTATTTATTTTCATCATCTTCAGCCTATACAGGGTGGTGCCGTCAATACGACAGTAAATTATAACATCGTCTAATATTAGTTCATAGAAATGTTTGCCACTTTCAAAAACATCTTAAGCATTTGATAATTTACTAGGTGGTAGACCTGTATGTAGGGTCGTCTGGGTAGGTACCACCGCCTTTCTTATTTCAACCTTGAAACAGTTCGCTGTGTTTCGGATTGAAGGGAAAGGTAGCCAGTGCCATTACTGGGCATGGACGGCATTTCATCTTAGGCCCCAGGATGACAACGCACCTGCAAAATCAAGTGACTTTTCCCTGTTATTGCAGGTGTCTATAGGCGGCGGTAACCGCTTACCATCAGGTGGGCCGTCAGCTTGTTTGTCAACCAGTTGTATATATAAAAAAAAGACATTTGTATGAAATAATATAGCATTGGCAATCATGAAATTATCAAATGAATAAGATGTTTTTTAAAGTTTTCCATTTCCATGTTTGAATTTATTGTCGCATTGACAGCACCACCCTGTACTACCATACGTCCCCCTGCTGGGCACAGGCCTTCCTACATGGGAGAAGCACATGAGGAGCTTGGGCCATAACACCACCACGCTGGCCCAATGCGGGTTGGTGGGTTAAAGCGGCTGCAGTAACAACCGGGATCAACGGCTTAACGTGTGCCAAGACGCACTTAGATCTCGAGATTATAATTTTGATTGACCCATCCAAAGATCGACCATGGCCAAAGTTGCTTTGTTTCCGTAATCGAAACAGCTCCCCCTTATTTACTTTACGCGCGGACATTTTCTCCTTTCCTCGCACTGAGCTGATCCCTGTTTCGGTCAAACTAACGTTCACAAAATGCAATTGCTTTTTGGTGTTTTCGGCCAATAAAATATATTCACTTAGAATCACTTCCTCAACTCAAGTCCTTAGCTGTTCGTGTTGTATATTGTCACATTTTTTTTAAATATGTAAAGAGTGGTATATATTTCGGACAAAGAATAAGCTCCGAATTGCGAGCAATTCAACGAGGTAATGCGACCAGCCTTATTGGTACACTTCCTGTTTCGCAAGATTTAGGTGCTGTTTATTATTTGTAAGTTTGTTTTAAGCTTTGTAAATATTAGGTTAGTGTTATAAAAATAAATTTATAGGGGTTTAAATATATAAAACTTCATTCTTATATAGGTAGTTTTTTTTTATGAGTGTATTTATTTTATTAATTTATATTTTATTATGTTATAATATGTTTCTTGCACCCACTCCCTTTTTTCCTTCTGTAGTATATCCTGTCACTCCTGGTTGCCTGGAAGAGGTTGCTGCTTAGCAATAAGGCCTTCTATATCTTTTATTGTTTATTATGTTTGTGTCCTGATGTGCAATAAAGAGTATTTGATTTATTCATTGATTGTTTTTGTTATACAGGTGGTTATTTGTCGCTATTGGGGCTGGCGACTCGGCCAAACATATTCAAGGTATGCGTAGCCGGCGCACCAGTCACTAGTTGGAGGTTGTACGACACTGCCTATACTGAGAGGTGAGTTTTGTGGGGAAAAACTATTACAAATATAATATAGCTAAGCAATTGTATGATAAAATCTAGTGTATAAAACTGCCGGGAAAAGTCTACTGTAGTGAAATCTTTTGTGAGAAATACTATTACAATATAACATAACTAAGAATTCGTATGACAAAAATTAGTGTATAAAAATACCGGGAAAGGTCTAGTGTAGTGAAATCTTTTGTGAAAAACTATTTTATAAAAGAACCGGGAATATTTTTAGTGTAGCTAAATTTTTTGTAAGAAAAACTAATACAATATAACATAACTAAGAAATTGTATGACTTATACTAGTGTATAAAAGTACCGGAGAGAGGTCTAGTGCAGCGCAATATTTTGTGAGAAAAACTATTACAATCTAACACAACTAAGAAATTGTATGACATATACTAGTCTATAAAAGTGCCGGGGGAATATCTAGTGTAGCGAAATATTTTGTGAGAAAAACTATTACAATATAACATAACTAAGAAATTGTATGACTTATACTAGTGTGTGTGTAAAAGTGCCGGGGAAGATCTAGTGTAGCGGAATCTTTTGTGAGAAAACTATTACAATGTAACATAACTAGGAAATTGTATGACATATACTAGTATAAAAAAGTGCCGGGGGAAGAACTAGTGTAGCGAAATCTTTTGTGAGAAAACTATTACAATATAACATAACTAAGAAATTGTATGAAAAAACTAGCATATAAAACTACCGAGGAAAGTTCTAGAGTAGCGATATCTTTTGTTAGAAAAACTATTACAATATAACATAACTAAGAAATTGTATGACTTATACTAGCGTATAAAAGTGCCGGGGGAAGAACTAGTGTAGCGAAATCTTTTGTGAGAAAAACTATTACAATATAACATAACTGAGAAATTGTATGACAAAAACTAGCGTATAAAACTACCGAGGAAAGTTCTAGTGTATATCTTTTGTGAGAAAACACTATTATAAAAAGCCGCGTGTAGTTTATAAAACTACTGCAAAAAGCCTAGTACAGGGAATTCTTTTGTGAGAAAAATATTAAAATAATAATAATAATAATAATCGTTTATTTCAGGGTGATACCCATAATAGTTAGTATAACAAATTACACTTATTTCCATGTTAGTTCTAAGCAATTTACTTAATAATAAACACTTATTTAATTTAATAATAATAATAATACGACGTAAAACTATGCTAAAGTGGTGGCGACAAAAAATTACATTTATTTGTTAAAAGAATCCCAACACGTTCTACAGACCAAAATTATCCTTTGATGCCATAGATAATTGAAAAGTTCATGTGTTCATATTTTGTGTATCCAAACGAATATTAAAAATCAATGAAATAATGTAATACATATAATAACCACTTTGCGATGTGAACCATTTATTATAATTATGATAATATGTTGTTTGCAGATATATGGGCTTGCCGGCGAGCGCCCCCCACTCATATACACGGGCCAGTGTCTTGGCTCACGCGCCGTTCTTTCCTGATCAGTGAGTATAATTTGTGACACTTCAACATTATATCACTCACTCACACACTAATTTGTAGCTGAATTTAAGGAGATGGTAACGTTTTGGGCCAGCTCAAGAGAAACATTTCAGATTTATAACAATAATAATATTCATACTCGGCATAATTACTGGGCATGGACGGCATTTCATCTCGGGCCTTAGGATGACAACGCACCTGCAATATCAAGTAATTTTCGCTTGTTATTGTAGGTGTCTATAGGCGGCGGTAACCATCAGGTGGGCTGTCAACTTGTTTGTCATCTAGTTGTATAAAAAAAATGCACTCACACCTATTATCTAGCCTAAAGTAATCATCATTAAGAGCTTGTGTTATGGATACTAGATGACGGAGAAATAATGATAATATGTATACATATAAATATTAGAAATAAACTAAATATACATATAAACATTCATGACTAGTAAACAAATGCTCGTACTCATCATACAAACATTTGCTCCTACCGGGATTCGAACCCGGGACCTCTTGACCGAGTAGCCTGTATGGCAAGGGGTACAGACCACTCTTCCAGCCGGTCGTCCAAAGGATTGTAGACAATATTGTACTAAATAACACAAAACTTTTTTATTTTATTGCAAAAAAATAACAAAAAAAACAAAGTATTGTATAAAATGGCAACATAGAAGTCATAAAAGTAGACAGTAAAGGAGTCAGTAAGTCGTTTATATCCATATTCTTATTATTTCTCCGTTATCTAGTATCCAAAACACAAGCTCTTAAACCCTTGATGAAGCTTACTTTGAGCTAGATAATAGGTGTCAGTGTATGAAAAAAAATAAAAGTTCCTAAAAGTGCTATAGTACATAATCACTATAATTTCTGTGTGATGATCTTCAGAAAATTTTAAAAAAATCTTGCCGCTTCTATCGGTCAAGTTTAATACAAATGATATGTTTAGAAACATTCTTACGAAAATAACTGAAGGAAAAATTGATACTCATTAGCTGGCCCAAGTCCCATACAAAGCTTACTATCTCCTTTAAATGCAATATATTATCTCTTTACCGTACTAAGCAAAGGAAAAAGATAGCAAGAATTAAGTAATTTAAATTGAAATAGCCTTTAAAGAAACCATAGAACATTTTCTTGGCCGATGCCTAGTTAAGCTGAAGCGCCGATATTGGATGATTGTTTTTTTATTTATGACTTTATGACACACACAATATTAAAAAATAAAAAAATAATAGTACTGCTTATTTCTAAAGAAATTTCTGCCAGCAGACCTGATTAATTACAATTAATGTAGACACAGTGAGTGGACAAATATAAGTGACTAAAAATAAAATAAAATATAATATAAATAATTAAATACATATATACTTCTATAACATAATAACAGGTGATGGTATTATTTTTGATTTTTTGTCCCTGTTAAAACATGGACTATGTGATCTACTAATAATAATAATTTTATATAATTTGATATACAAAAAAAACAACGTTTGTTCTGACTGACAGTCAATAATGACAACTCTATTGTTTATTCTTATAATACTACAGACATGTACTGTGGTCTAAAGATGTCTTATACAGTCCCCGTGGATAATGGTATAATTGTTGTTTCTCCCCAGGGAGGGTAGGCTGCTTATAATCCACGGGCTGGCGGATGAAAACGTCCACTTCTGTCATACTGCGGCGTTGCTCGCTGAACTGGTGCGGCTGGGGAAGCCGCATCGAGTGCAGGTGAATATTGGAGCTATTCAATCACTCCTTGGGACTGATACGCGTAGAAATAATTGGGATGTTGTCTAAGTTTGAATATGGCGCTGCTTTTCACAAATTCGGAAAATATACGCTACTGTTATCCATACTGCTAAACTTGAAATTTTTTTTAAAAAAAAAGAAAAAAAAATCTAAATTTATCAAAAATGTTAATGATATTAGATTGCTGACATCGATTAAAACAACTATTATTATGACAACTATTAATAAAAACATACTTAATACATAGTTATTATCAATTTTATCAGTATGCCCATACATTTCTTAGTAATATGGGAACATGTGACGTCACCTGTTCCGTAGATTTTCTATGGAGCGTTTTTGGACGATGCGCCGCAACACATCAAACATACCACTGTATCTGTGAAACTATTGATCTTAGACATACTATTTCTTTTGCAATGTTTCTTTATGAGGAATAAACTTCTTATTTATGAAATAAAAAAGAATGTGTTAAAATATTTTGCATGCAAATCAGCAAGACATGCGTACTGTGGACTCTAACAACTTTTATACCATGTTCTTATGCAAATCATTTTGTGGAATCAGCTCCCAGCAAGCATACGAAAGAAGGAAACTTTAAATTAAAATAAAAAAACACTTCCTAGCACTTTCAACGTGACTCAACTCATTAGTATTTATTGACTCAACCTCCAGTTGTGTATATACTAAGTTTATATAAGTTGGTAGGCCCGTATGTAGGGTCGTCTGGTTAGGTACCACCGCCTTTCTTATTTCAGCCGTGAAACAGTCCGCTGTGTGAAAGGTAGCCAGTGTAATTACTGGGCATGGGCGGCATTTCATCTTAGGCCCCAGGATGACAACGCACACCTGCAATATCAAGTGATTTTCCCTTGTTATTGCAGGTGCCTATAGGCGGCGGTAACCGCTTACCACCAGGTGGGCCGTCAGCTTGTTTGTCATCTAGTTGTATATAAAAAAAAATATTGGTATTGTTATATAGGTATACTTATAGTATTTTGATATTGAAGGATTAATAATTAAATGCCCTGGTTTAACTTCTGATTGGACATTATATCTCACACACCCATGACGGGTTAACTGGAAGATATCTCTTATAGAGAGACGACAAGCAAGGGAAGGGAGGACTTATCCTCCCTTGCATACTACTGTAAACATTTATTTTGTTTTTATGTTTGGTGCAATAAAGGGTATATTAAATAAAGATTATAATTATTATTTCACAGATATATCCAGGAGAAAGACACTCGCTCAGAGCCGTCCACGCCGCGAAGCATTACGAAGCCACGTTATTGCACTTCCTACACGAAAACCTGTGAACGATTTTACACCCTAACACACACGTAATAAGGCACAGCATGGCCTAAGGTCTATTTCAAATCCGTCTTAAAGTGTTAAGAACTTTACTCCAACACAATTAGGTAGGTTTTGCTTTGAAATATCGAAGCAAGCTTCTATATTGACTTTTTCAACCTTTTCTCTCTCACTATTACCCTACATTGTAAATATGAAGTCTCAGAGCAAGTTTAATTGGGATTAGAACCTTATGTCAACGCTTTAGGGTATATTTTCCTATGAAATATATAATATATACGATTTAAAGCGTAATAAACGTGAGGTCTTAAAGTAAGCTCTCTTACTTTAAACCTTATTGTGAAAGCATTAAAGTAATTATTCCTTTGAAATAATGTAAATGAGCGAGAATTGAACAGGTTGGCTTTTCAACTAGGCGTGCTAAAGAAAATCAACCTTATGGCGTTGAGATAAAGTTCTTAAGAAAAGAAATGTCCTTTTTTGTCTCGCACGTAAGCCACAGTGTGCGACAGAGATAAGTTACTAAATCAATCTCAAAGATATACTGTTGTTTTCCTATGGAATAATATTTATTCAAAAATATTTCATTTTGCGAAATTGACAGCTTGTGAACGTTAAGTCAAAGCAATAGGGTAGGTTTTCTCTTTGCGCTATTTTAATAATAGCAAACAATGTATCTATAAAAGAGAAAAGATGCAATACTCATCTTCATGTCCGTGAAACTAGGTAAGTATTCACTTGGCACTGTTTACAAGAAGACAAATTAAAACATGGACTATGTTAGTTCATAGAAATCGTTTGCAACTTTTAAAAACATCATATTTATTTGATAATTTCATGACATTTCTTAGAAAAAATGCAGCCAATGTTATATTATACAGATGTGTTGCGTGTTAGGGTTTGTGTGCGGTTCAGACGAAATCAGATACTCCAATAATGCGAAAATGACTGATTATATTATTTTTGATTAATTTACGTTTAATGTGACATAGGTCAAGGTAAAGTTTATATGAGATGAAGCGGATTGGGATGTCGCCTAACTTTGAATTTGGCGCTATTTTTCACAAATTCGGAAAATATACGCTATTGTTACCCATAAAAACAATTCAAACTTAAAAGATATGGAATATTGTTTAAGTTGTACTGTTTTGAAAATTAAAAAAAAATACAATTTTTTTTTTAAATTTATCAAAAATGTTAATGATATTAGATTGCTGACATCAATTAAAACAACTATTATTAAGACAACTATTAATAAAAACATACATAATACATAGTTATTATAAATTTTGTCAGTACGCCCATACATTTCTTAGTAATATGGGAACTTGTGACGTCACCTGTTCCGTAGATTTTCTATGGAGCGTTTTTGGACGATGCGCCGCAACACATGAAACATACCACTATATCTGTGGAACTAATGATCTTAGTCACACTATTTCTTTTGCAATATTTTTTTATGAGTTATAAACTTCTTATTTATGAAATAAAAAAAAAGTTGGCAACTACCCTATTGCGAATAGGACAAATAAAATGGAGTCTATCTTCTGGAGTATAGCTTCTATCATCTGCCGCCAGAGGGCGTTAGCAAAATGTCATGAAATTATCAAACGAACAAGATGTTTTTGAAAGCTGCAAAACATTACAATGAACTAAAATAGCCCATGTTTTCATTTATTGTCGTATTGACGGCACCACCCTGTATAGACAGATCGGTATCGGTTCTGGATTATAATCACTACAATTAAAGACTACAGTGCATCTCTTTTTCTCTATTCGGATGGGAAGAGGACAGCAAAAAATTTACTTTTCGATTGTATGTTTTTTTTTAACTTGTAATGTGGCGCTATAGATTCCCTTATAAAAAAAATAATGTTGAAAATAACAATGAGAATTATGTAGAATGCGATAAAAAATGGAACTACATTTATTTATAAATCCTTGTACAGCCAACAGCGCATCACACGTTACAGTTTGATATTGATTCCGACTTTACTCCGTTCGTAATAAAGGCGGATTTCCTAGTGCATTAGTCACACTTGATGTGCTGCCCCCTGTACATGCACACGCAATATCTCAAAAGTTTTATAATATATTAAGTAATAACAATATACATACACTCACACCTATTATCTAGCCCAAAGTAAGCATCATTAAGAGCTTGTGTTATGGATACTAGATAACCGAGAAGTATTGATAATAATCTAGATAATTAAAAATCAATGTTTGTATGTTTGTTCCCTATTCGTTTTGAAATCATTGATCCGATTGTGATGAAACTTTGGTGGGGTGTCCTGAGAACTTTTTCTTATTTTTCATTTATTTATTTTACTTTAAAACCTAACAGTTTTCTGTTTATAGGCATTGCAAAACATGTCGGTTGCAGCTAATGTGTACTATACATATATGTTACCGGAAATGTGTGAAACCTAGGAATTGTATACAACTCCTAGGATATGTATACAATTCCGAAGCTATTTAGGAAATGTATAAAATACTGTTTTGAAAATTATTTAATTCACACATGTCCTGGGAAATGTATTCATTTCCTAGGAATTGTATATAATTGCGATATAGTATAAAAAGAATGGTTTCTGTAATAATACACGTTGATTTATTTGTTATATTCTTATAAAGGTAAATTTTCATTTGGTAAGTAATCAGTCTGTTATTTAAGTAATTATAAATGTCTTAATATTAAAGTAAAAGTCTTTATAGTATAATGGGTCGCCTTGTACTGAACAGTCTTGGTTTAATTGGTAGGTTCAAGGTTATTTTTTTTATGTCTAAGTGGTCATAAAAAAAGTAACCTTGAACGTTACAATTACTCAAACATTCACCACACAAAAGCTAAATAATAATAGTAATATTAATACACTCACACCTATTATCTAGCCCAAAGTAAGCATCATTAAGAGCTTGTGTTATGGATACTAGATAACGGAGAAATATTGATATTAATATGTATATAAATATTAGAAATATACTAAATAAACATATAAACATCCATGACTCGTAAACAAATGCTCGTACTCATCATACAAACATTTGCTCCTACCGGGATTTGAACCCAGGACCTCATGACCGAGTAGCCTGCATAGCAAGGGGTACAGACCGCTCGACCAGACGGTCGTCAAATAAGACATTGTTGTTTTACATTTCCGATTGCTATTTAGGAACTACATACATTTCCTAAGAATTGAATACAATGACGGATTACATACATTTCCGTTAACATATATAAATATAAAAAAAATACTAAATAAACATACAAATGACTCGTGAACAAATCTGTCTGTTATCGCACTAAGATCTTTTATTTACTGACCTATCTCTCTTCATCTGTCTATTGCTAAAAGGTATTTAAAAACATTTTATTTTCCGAAATATATCTCAATTAAATGTTCTGGGGTAGGAACTGAATCCGCGACCTTCCACAATACGCATGACTGCTTAGTACTACGTTACCGAGGACTTGGGATAGCCCTGTAAATTTTCGTACATCATAAACTTGGAATTCCGACATGTGTTCCCTCCTTCCTATAACATGGGTTCCTTCAAAAGAGGCGTCAAAAGGCACCTTTCGGGCCGGCAAGGTGGAGGCGGCTAGAGCAGTGTCTGAACTGCACTAGCTGTCTTCGCATATGGACTCTTCTTACCGCTTCACATCAGGTGGTGTTGAGTCATTTGTCGTGCTTCGTATAAAAAAAAAGATTAGATAACCATTACGGATCAACCTATTACGAACGAAGTTAGCGGTATCAAGGTCGAATGTTGCCTAAGTTTGAAAATAGCGCAATTTTTCACAATTTCGGAAAATATACGCTAGTGTTACCCATAAAAACAACTCAAACTTAAAAGATATGGAATATTGTTAAAGTTGTACTGTTTTGAAAATTAGGAAAATGTTCATATTTTGTTTCGAAATTTATTAAAAATTTTTATGATATTAGATTGCTGACATCAATTAAAACAACTCTTATTATGACAACTATTAATACAAACATACTTAATACATAGTTATTAACAATTTTGTCTGTATGCCCATACATTTCTTAGTAATATAGGAACATGTGACGTCACCTGTTCCGTAGATTTTCTATGGAGCGTTTTTGGGCGATGCGCCGCAACACATCAAACATACCACTGTATCTGTGAAACTATTGATCTTAGACACTATTTCTTTTGCAATATATCTTTATGAGTTATAAACTTCTTATTTAAGAAAAGAAGTTGACAACTACCCTACTGTTACATTCTTTGTTGGTTGTTGTTACTGCAACCGCTTTAACCCACCAACCCGCATTGGGCCAGCGTGGTGGTGTTATGGCCCAAACTCCTCATGCGTTTCTCCCATGTAGGAAGGCCTGTGCCCAGCAGTGGGACGCTGTAACGTCTATAGTTACAAGCTTCGCAATGAATGAAGGTCATAAAAAAAAACGTCTGCAGTTTCCCTAAATCTAAGTTTAAAGTACATAGATCATCTCTTTCTTTCAATGGCAATAAGAAAAAGAGAGCAATTGCAAGAACTGATTGACAAACTTTTAGATAGATCATAATTTAATATTGTGAATTCAACCCCAAATAAATTTTAGCTGTGGCAACACACAACATGGTACGGAGTTCACACCTGACAACGCGTGTGATAATAATCGTAAATAAATAAAACTATTATTTTTGTTTTGTTAATAAAAACTATAATATACTACTTTCCTGTGTAAATTCTCTTTCCCCATTCGATTTTCCCATATTTATTATCTTGCACAATGTGTTTTATAAAACAAACATTATACCACGTTATTCAAGGTTGAAAATAAAATTGAATACATCTCTATACGTATGTCCTTTTCCAACCCATATTGTGAGGTGTGGGATGTAATGCGGTTAAATTTTGATTTACTGATGATAATCAAGATTCACACCCAATATCTTTTAAGAATAAAAAACAAAATGTCCATAGATAAATATTTTAATGTGTACCAACGCCATCTCTTGATGAAATGTAGAACTGAAGGCTTAATTAGCATAATATATTGATTTTATTTATAAATAAATCACCTACGATTTACTTGAATCATTTTGTAAATAAAACATGTTATTTTATGATGTGTAAATGTTATGTTTAGAAAAAAATGAAATATATGTAACGGTAAAGATTTTGTGGTTTTATTGGTTGCGTTATATCATCCTCTGATGCTATTTTCCCTAAAACGATTCCCTGTGGAGCTTTGGCGACCTTTCGGGGTATTGGATAGGTCAAACAAAATTGGTTATCTCCCTCTTCGAGCAAGTTAAGCCATTAGGAGAAGTAGTAAAATGTGTAAACAAAGGTTTATATTTGTGTTTACTAGGTCGTCTGGGTGACCATCGCCTTTTTTATGTCAGCCGTGAAACAGTTGGCTGTGTTTCGGATTGAAGGGAAAGGTAGCCAGTGTAATTACTGGGCATGGACGGCGTTTCATATTTGGCCTCGGGATAACAACGCACCTGCAATACCAAGTAATTTTTCCTTGTTATTGCAGGTGTCTATAGGCGAGGGGCTCTGTGAAGTATTGGTTTACGCGCTCTGGTTTCGATACGAAAAACAAAGCAACTTTCGCCATGGTCGATCCTGGGATGGGTCAATCAAAGCTTGTTATCTCGAGCTCCTCCGTGCTTCGTCGCGCACGTTAAGCCGTTGGTCCCGGTTGTTGCTGCAACCGCTTTAACCCACCAACCCGCATTGGGCCAGGGTGTTATGGCCCTAACTCCTCATGTGTTTCTCCCATGTAGGAAGGCCTGTGCCCAGCAGTGGGACGTATATAAGCTGCTGATAATGATGATAGGCACCGGTAACCACTTACAACCAGGTGGGTCGTCAGCTCGTTTGTAATCTAGTTGCATATAAAACCTACTTACGCGGAAACTACATGGTTGCCAAGTCATTTATTTTTAATTTTTAACGGTAACTTTCATCTCAAAAACTGCCACTCAATGCAACTTGCCAAGTCATTAAGTGATGATAAGGCCGACGACAGAAGCGAGCTACACCCGGATTCCTCAAACACAGAGGAACTGGCTATCTCACCTCCAACTGCCGGAACACAACAATGCTCTTAACATTATTTTTATGGCGGCAGACTTAGGTAAGAGGTTGGTAGCTCCAGGCGGACTTTGAAAAGCCCTCTCACCAACCACACTGAGCAGAAATCTCCTGTAATTTGGATGGTATTTCAAAGACATGCTAATCTTGAACTAATAGTGGACTTGTGGTAACACAGTGTAATTCTTCTAGTCTATCTGTATTTGCGTTATAAGCCCACGTGTACTATATAATGTCGAAATAATCTATTTCAACATCCGAAACGAGTCTTTACAAATACCTAAGATTCGGTTAAGTTTGGGCATTATTATTCTTTAATTTTATTTTAACATTTATTATAAATATATCTAAATTAGAAAACAGAAATCGATCCCCGCTTCAGGACGTAATTTTTTCTAATTTAGATATTTTTTTATGTAAATATATTTTTCAAACATTTACAATAATGTTAAAATAAAATCTATATCACTCACACCTACCTTTAAGTAGGTTATAGTTATCAATATTATTATCTTTGTTGTTTTACCTCAATAATGTGAATGGTTCACAGAAGTCGCAAAACATACCTAAGTTTATTTAAATAATAGTTAATTAGACCACACGTGCGGTAATAAACTCTGTTCTGTAACCACTCAAAAAAGTATAGTAGGTAATTCTATTTCTTTCTCTCAATGTGGAGGAAAAAATATGCAATTAAAAATTTTAAATACCTAACCGGCCTCATTAATCATCTATCTAAAACACCATCTCAGAGGCTATTCTTATGAGTCCAAACACGCTATATCTGCTGTAAATGTCGCAGACTTTTTGATGGAATAGGATCAGCTCAAGGATAATAATTATGTCATGGGAATGTCACCGAAGTGACAGTACACCAAATTTCAATTCAATCGGCTCTGTGAAAGTTAGTGAAACCATTTTATCATGTCAAAATGAGCTGATAGTCATTAAACGCCTGAACTGATGTGCATAAATTATAGCTAAGAACCATCCTGAAAATGAAAATGAAAATATCTTTATTCAATTAGACCCCCCAAGAAGCACTTTCGAATCGTCAAAAAACCCTTATGTCTAACACATAAAATAATATTAACTAACAATGTCTTATGTTTGTCTTTCTGTCTTGTCTGGATCTACGTAAGCTAACAATGTTCTTCTTCTTCTTTTAATAATGGCAATGTGTTTATCTTAATGATAACAATTCTGCCAAGCTAACAATGTTACAATGTCAGTCTATCGGTCTATCTGTCGATCTGTCTATCAGTCCGTCTGTCAGTCTGATAGTCTGTGTCAGTCAGTCCGTCTGTCTATATGTCAGTCTGTCTGAATTTACACCAGTTCCAAAAGTTTAACTACCGAGAAGATTCCGGCAACAAACTCGTGTAGTATCCTAATCACGTCAGCTTTCAAACAAAAAAAAACAAATCAAAATCGGTCCATTCACATACGAGCTACGATACCACAAACAGGACTACAGACACACACGTCAAACTTATAACACCCTTTTTTTCGTTGGGGCTTAGATAACTAAATTAAAATGTATATTTTTACCTATTATATAAATAATCTTTAGTTCACAGCCTCAAACAAAATCGTTTCGCCTGCTGATCAATAAATTATTACAAGCTTAGCCCGCGACTTCGTCTATATAGTCCTTCCCAGCTTATCAAACTATCTCGCCGCTCCGTACTACGGAAGGCACGGTATGCCGTTGGTTATGGCCTGTGCCCAGAAGTGGGGCAATTGGGGCATATACAGGTGCCGTCAATACGACAATAAATAGAAACGTGGGAGTACATTAGTTCATAGAAACGGTTTACCACTTTCAAAAACATCCTATTCATTTGATAATTTCATGAAATATGTATGAAATAAAATAACATTGGCTGCATTGTTTCATAGAAATGTTATAAAATTATCGAATGAATAAGATTTACCTATGTATTTGAAAATTGCAATACATATTTCTATGAACTATTATAGCCCATGTTTTAATTTATTGTCGTTTTATATTATTTCGCTGTTGGTGATGATGAAGATGGATAGTGATCATCAAGAAAATTTACTTTTTTTATAAAACCAGATGACAATCAAGCTGACGGCCCACCTGATGGTAAGCGGCTACTGCCGCCTATAGACACCTGCAATAACAAGGAAAAATCACTTGATATTGCAGAGGTGCGTTGTCATCCTGAGGCCTATTAAAATGAAATGCCGTCCATGCCCAGTAATTACACTGGCTACCTTTCACTTCAATCGGAAACACAGCGAACTGTTTCACGGCTGAAATAAGAAAGGCGGTGGTACCTACCCAGACGACCCTACATACGGGCCTACCACCTAGTACTTCTATCATTCTTGTTATCATGAGTGTTCTTTATATCACAGACCTTTTTTCAAAAACATGATAATCATCATCAATCACATAGGCCTCCCCCAAGGATCTCCAAGTCAATCAGTCCTGCGCTGCCCGCGTTCAACGGCTTCCCGCGCCCCTCACCAGATCGTCGGTCCACTTTGTGGGAGGCTTACCAACGCTGCGTCTCCCGGTACGCGGCCGCCACTCGAGGACCTTTCCGCCCCAACGGCCGTCAGTCCTTCTTGCAATGTGGCCTGCCCAAACATGATAATAACTATGTATTACATTGACCAAATATTTTTCAATTTGAAAATGTTCATAAGCTTAATTTTATTTTTAATATAAAACATATGTTTGAACGCTCCTAGAAAAAAAATATGAGCATGAATTTAAGCTCAGGTGGTGAGAGTTACCCGAATTAGTAAAATTATTCTCGCGTCCATCGCCGCCGCCACTCCCGAAAAATTAAGACAAACAAAATCATTTTAAGGTACCCACCACAGATACATATGAAGTTAATAAAAATAATTATGTTTGGCATCACATAGATATACATGTCACAATATACTTGTTTCAAAATTACATATTATTATATGGTTTACCGGTTTAGTCGTCCATACCGTCATCATTAAAAATTACCAATCAGTCGGTCAGTCAGTTGATATTACGCGACCGTACGCGAGTGACCTTTTGCCTTGTTTGCGAAGGAAACGGACAATGGAAATATAATATAATTTAATTAAGGTCTTAAAAATATTCCGCTTATACACGATTATTAATATCGCCTTAGTGTGATTGTGAGTGATTTTGGAATTTTCAATTTTTGATGTAAGTAACTAATTTGACTGTAGTTTTTGTTATTTACGTTATTAAGTGTTGAAACATTGTTATATCATTGTGAATGAAATAGGAAATCAAGTTTGATAACTTTTGGATAAGCTTAAAAATTATTTAATGCAAGAAGTATATTTTTAATTCTTAACGGGTAGCTCTCGACCTTTATCTCATCTGATAATAAGTGATGATAACGTCGAATATGGAAGCGAGCTACACCCGGATTCCTCAACCACAGAGTTACTGGCTATCTTACCTCCAACTGCCGGAACAACAATGCTGTTAACATTATTGTTATGGCGGCAGACTTATGTAAGATGGTGGTAGCTTGCCGGACCACCAAACTTAGCAGAAAATGTCTGTCCCTACGGGAATTGAACCCCGGGCCTCTAGATCTGAAGTGGTCTGAACCACTAGACCACAGAGGCGGTATTTTTTTTATTCACGTAACTTTTTAGCTGTCCTAATTGTCCAAAGAATGTTACAAAGCCACCAAATCTGAATAAATTTGAATTCCCGCTTAATTAACATCAATATGAATGATAAAATTCTTTATTGCCAAGAGCTTACTCAATTCAAGGTCATTTTTTAAGTGTCTCTGTATTTTTTTCTCCGAACAACTGCGGTTTCGCATATCGGTTAATAGTATCCTATCTATATTTACTGGAAAATGGTACAAACTATATGTTGTACCATTTTGAAGTCAAAAATTTCCTTAACTGTTTATTTAGGTACTGGTAGGTACGTTTACCCTAATTCTTCGTTCTTACTGTTGAAAGTCGGAAAACATAAATACCTATCGCATATATAACATTCGTTGTAATGAGGTTTGCGGCCTTTAGGAATCTTAATTTTAAGAAATACAAATAAAGGAAGAAAACGATGGAAAAAAATTGTATGCTCCAGGCGGGAATCGAACCCGCGTCTCCTGGGGTCCGGCCAGACGCGACCCCAGGAGACGCGAGTTTTCTTTCTTTATTAGTATTGCTTACAATAGTAGGCGTTATAATAACACACAAAATAAAAATTTAAGTGCCCTAAGTGGTAACAGCTTGTTCGATATGCCTTTTTAACCGACTTCAAAAACGAGGAGGTTCTCAACAAAGAGTACATTTTTTATACGGGTAGTTCTCAATTCAGCTGGTATGTTTTATTTGTTTCTTTGTATGTACATACACCGATTACGCCGAGATTACTGATCCGATTTACGTGATTCTTTTTTTGTTCGATGCGCGGAATAGTTGCCATTTGGTCCCATATATTTTTTTTCAAAATCAGTTGGGTAGTTTGGTTTTTATATTAAAAAAACTGAAATCATTAAGTCGTCTACGTATGCGAAATTGGCGGATTTCTGCTTTCTTATGACTTTTTAGTGAAACGATACGATAGTAGGAAACAATATAAGTTGACGGTCGCAACTAGCTTCGACCTTAAAAGGTTATCACTAAAAAATGTGAAAAAAAAAATTTAAATAAAAATTTCAAGTTGGTGCTCAGTTGTTTCCAAAAATAAAGAAAGTGAAGCACCGACTCCAAGAAATATGTTTCTAGGGGATGAGTACCTACTTAAAAATTATTTTAACCTTTTCAGTTTTTTGAAGTCGGTTTTAATTTTTGTTTAAAATTATTTTTTCACCGTTTTAATTTAAAAATTTCCTTAGCTGTTCATTTATTGGTACGTTTTACCCCTATTCTTCGTTCTTACTGTTGAAAGTCGGAAAACATTAATAAATACCTATCGCATATATAACATTCGTTGTAATGACGTTCGCGGTTTTAAGAATTTATTTAATAAAAACAAATTGCTCCAGGCGGGAATCGAACCCGCGTCTCCTGGGGTCCTGCCAGACCCAACCCCGGAGGCGCGAGTTTTCTTACTTTATTAGTATTGCTAAGAATAACGTAGGCGTTATATAAATGCACAAAATGAAACATTTAAGTGCCCAAAGTGGTAGGTAACAGCTTGTTCGATATGCCTTTTACAAGTACAAATTATGCCAGTAACTGTATATCGTTCTTGCTTTGCTTATAAATTTACGCAAATTGATTTGTTTACGCAATCAAAGAACTCTTTTAGAAATATTGTAGCACCTACTGTAGATTTAAATCCGTAGATTGTAAATAATCTTTTATTTAAGTTTATTTGATCTTAGCTATAAGTGGAAACTTCATTAATCTATGTATTATAGCGTGGAATATTGCTCGCACTTGTGGGATGGCTCCGCCTTCTCGATGCCTTGGACAGATTGCAGCGTCGTGCTGTCCGTATCGTTGGCGATGTAGAGGTCACCAACAACCTTGAGCCTCTGCAATTGCGTCGAGACATTGCGTCGCTTAGCGCCTTCTATCGGCTATATCACGGAGAGTGCTCTGAAGAGCTATTTGACCTTATCCCACCTCCCCCCTTCCTACTCAGGAGCACGCGTGCCGGTCTTCGGAGTTATCAATTCACTGTCTCCACCGCAACATCACGTACAAAGAAATTTAGTAGCTCTTTTCTTTGTCGTACTTCCAGAACTTGGAATTCTTTGCCAGCACATGTGTTCCCTCCTTCCTATAACATAGATTCCTTCAATAGAGGCGTGAAAAGCACCTTTTGGGCCAACAAGGTGGAGGCGGCTAGAGCAGTGTCTGAACTGCCGTAGCTGTCTTCGCATATGGACTCTTCTTACCGCTTCACATCAGGTGGTGCTGAGTCATTTGTCGTGCTTTGTATAAAAAAAAATGCACCCCCCAGAGGTCTCGCGAATATGCAGCATTTTTAATAAGGGTTTAATTTAAGCTCTTAGTTCTCATAGTGGTCCAGGTGGATCCCCAGGGGTCCACAGGAGACACGACGGGGGTCTAAGTTGGTGCGACACATTTTCTGTTGACTTTAGGGAATATGGTGGAAATGTAGCTGAACTAATTGGGTCCACATCGGCTAAATTTTGAAAGTGGTTAATGAGAAAAAAGACTCCAAAAATATGTTGCTAGGGGATTAGTACCTACATAAATGTAATTATTTTACCCTTTTTAATGTTTTGAAGTCGGTTTTTATTTTGGGTATTTTTTTTAACATTTTTTAGTGAGGTCAAAGCTAGATGGGTAACCGTTAGCATATATTGTATCCTACTATCGTATCCTTTTATTGAAGTCATAGGAAAGCAAAAATCCGCAATTTTGGCATGCTCCGACTACCTAATTATTCCAGTTATTTTGATAAATCAAAACCAAACCAAACTATCCAATCGATTCGAAATATTTTTTATGGGACCAAAAAATGGCAACTTTTCAGCATCAAACAAAAAAAAGAATCACGTAAATCGGATTAGAAAAATCTCGGCTTAATTGATGTACATAATATACATAAAAAAACCAACCGGAAGTCTTGTCAGTTTGTATGGGAGAGAACAGCGGCCTAATACCGTGTAAAACAAACAATAAAAAACTACTAAAAAAAGCAAGAAAAAATTTTTTAAAAATACCTATTCATCTACTTATTATAAAGGCATTTTTTGGAGTCGGCGCTTCTTTCTATGTTTCTAGAAAAAGCCTAGCACTAACTACTAAACCCGCATTGGGCCAGCGTGGTGGTGTTATGGCCCAATCTCCTCATGTGTTTCTCCCATGTAGGAAGGCCTGTGCCCAGCAGTGGGACGTATGGGGCTGGTGATGATGATGATGATGAACTACAAAAATTGTTGGAAAAAGGAAAGAAAGCGGTGAAGAAAATAGTAGGTTATACCTAGTGCTCCGGTGGCGTAGTGATTATCGCGTCTGGCCGGTAGTACCTACTGGTCATTTCTTAACTGATAATTTAAAAAAGAATAGGGTGGTAAAATCTAAACAAATACTGAAGCGGTACGAAAAGGGAGGTCACAGAAAAATTTTGTTTACGGATGAGAAAATTTTTACAATTGAGCAACATTTTAACAAACAAAAAATGACCGTATTTATGCTCAAAGCTCTAAGGAAGCTTCCCAATTAGTCGACAGAGTGCAACGTGGGCACTATCCGACTTCAGTGATGGTTTGGTGGAGTATTAGCTATGAAGGAGTGACATCGGCACAAGTGTATCAAGATACCATTCTTGAGAAGGTAGTGAAGCCCCTTAACAACACCATGTTCAATAACCGAGAATGGTCCTTCCAGCAAGACTCGGCGCCGCGCCGGGACATAAAGCTCGGTCTACGCAGTCTTGGTTGGAAACGAACGTTTCGGACTTCATCAGAGCTGAACCTTCACCTTCTTCTTCACCGCTTTCTTTCCTTTTTCCAGCAATTTTTGTAGTTAGTGCTAGGCTTTTTCTAGAAACATAGAAAGTTTTTTTTTTGTACAACTAGATGACCAACAAGCTGATAGCCCACCTGGTGGTAAGCGGTTACCGCCGCCTATAGACACCTGCAATAACAAGGAAAAGCACTTGATATTGCAGGTACCTTGTCATCCTGAGGCCTAAGATGAAATGCCGTCCATGCCCAGTAATTACACTGGCTACCTTTCCCTTCAATCCGAAACACAGCGAACTGTTTCACGGCTGAAATAAGAAAGGCGGTGGTACCTACCCAGACGACCCTACGAAACACCGACGACGGACGACACCGTAAAGCACCGACTCCAGAAATGCCTTTATAATAAGATGAATAGGTATTTTTAACAATTATTTCTTGCTTTTTTTGTAGTACTTTTATAATCATTGAACTCGATGCTAAGCGAGACGAGCTTAAGACCCGACCACCCGCGGTCATAAATTATAATTTTGTACATGGTGTGCTCACCTGTAGTGAGTGTGACCGCACATTCACTGTGAAAATTGGCTTTATTAGCCACCTGAGAGCGCACGAGCGATGCTCACAATAGCCACTTTCCAGCCGCTGTGACCGAAAACGGTTAGGATATATATACTTTTATAATGTTTGTTTTACACGATAAGTATTAGGCCGATGTTCTCTCCCATGCCTTCCCCTGCTAAGCTTAATAGCTTTAGTAAAATGCTAAGAACGCATCTATGATGTGAGCTGCTGTACAACCTATTCTGTCTGTTATTATAAAAACATTACTAACACAAAAAACTAAAACGACATTAAAATTTGACCTCAAACGATAATCACCCCTGACCCTGTACTAAGAAACGCGTTACGACACGCGTTATCGTAGTAAATTAACCTTAGATAGGTACTTACAAATGATATCGCTATTTTGTAGAAAACATAATTTATAGTTCGTTTCGTATTCCCAAATATAGGCCATTGTTCCGAGACTTTAATATTAGTATTCTGCCTGTTTTTTTTATGACGGAGACTAATTTCAACACAAGGAAAACTCTCAAGGTATTCGTCCAGCCATACCAGTTTGTATGTTGCGAGTTGCGAATGCGTCGCAGGTGTTATAATATTGTAGACGTAAAAAAAACTAAAAAGAATAAAATTTAAGTAGGTCCTCATCACCTAGAAACATATTTTTTGGAGTCGGTGCTTCACGTTCTATTATTTCTGGAAACAACTTAGCACCAACTCCATAAAATATGTTTCTAGGTGTGATGAGTACCTAACTACTTAAATTTAATTATTTTATCCTTTTCAGTTTTTTGAAGTCGGTTTTAATTTTTGTTTAAAATTACTTTTTCACAATTTTTAGTGATAACTTTCTAAAGTCAAAGCTAGATGGGTGACCGTTAGCTTAAATTGTTTCCTATTATCGTATCATTCACAGAACATGAGACAGAACATAAACCTCTCTCTATGTTCTGTGGTATCGTTTCACTAAAAAGTCAAAGGAAAGCAAAAATCCACAATTTGGCATACGTACATGACTTTCTCATTTCAGTTCTTTTGATTCAAAACCAAACTACCCAACTGATTTTGAAAAAAAATTCTGGGACCAAATGGCAACTATTCCGCATCGAATAAAAAAAGAATCACGTAAATTTTTAGAAATCTCGGCGTAATTGGTCTTACATATACATAGAAAAAAAACATAACAACTGAAGTAAGAACCTCCACGTTTTTGAAGTCAGTTAAAAATATGTCTTGATATGAAAGTATTGAGGAGCTCAGTGGCGTGATGGTTTGAGCGTTGAGCGGTCTGGTTTCGATAACAAAAATAAAACTTTCGCCATGGGTCAACCAAAATTTCTAATCTCGAGCTCCTCCGTGATTCGCGGTGCACTTTAACAAGGAGTACCTACATGCACTTTAATACGATGGTCCCGGTTGTTACTGCAACCGCTTTAACCCACCAACCCGTATCGAGCCAGCCGTTACAGCCCAGAGCCCCAGACTCTTCATGTTTCTCCCATGTCGAAAGGCCTGTGCCCAGCAGTAAAAATAATAATACTCATACACTCACACCTATTTATTATCTAGCCCAAAGCAAGCCCAAAGTAAGCATCATTAAGAGCTTGTGTTATGGATACTAGATAACGGAGAAATAATGATAGTTATACGTATACAGGGTGGTGCCGTCGATGCGACAATTTTAAACATGAAATGAAATGGTTTGCCACTTTCAAAAATATCGTATTCATTTGATAATTTCATGACATTTGTATGGAATAGTGTAACGTTGGCAGCATTATTTCATACAAAGGTCATGAAATTATCAATTGAATACGATATTTTTGAAAGTGGCAAACCATTTGTATGGATGGACTAATATAGCCCATGTTTTAATTTATGTCGCATTGACGGCACCACCCTGTATAAATATGAGAAATATACTAAATAAACATATAAACATCCATGACTCGTGAACAAGTGGTCGTAATCAATAAACAAACATTTGCTCCTACCTGGATTCGAACCCGGGACCTCCCACAGGGGCACAGACCACTCGGCCAGTCGTCGTCAGTGGGTGATGACTGGTCCCGGTTGTTACTGCAACCGCTTTAACCCACCAACCCGCGTTTGGTCAGCGTGATGCATTGGCGTAGCTAGGGAATTTTCCTAGCCCCCCCTGGAAAAATCGGCCGGCCACGTTAGCTAAGTCAAGGTAGTCCGCGCATGCGCAACTTTGTAGGTATCAAGTTAATCAAGTATGGATTTCAGTTATCCTATCCTATTATACTATTCTTTTTCTTTGCTTCTTCCTTTGTCACAGATGTCACTGTCATTTAAATTCTTGGCATTTCAGTCGCTAACACATCTTAAAATGTCGGCGGCGTAGGTAAATGTTTTAGCTTATTGTTTGAAGACGGTTTTCGGTTTCGGTAATCAGGGATGAAGTTATATTATGTATGAGGAAGGGTATTTTTCTAGGGTGGGAAACCCAGATAAAATTTCAAGATAGCGGTTATATCCAATGATTTTTGACAGTTCAAAGCGATAAATAGCTTTATCATATCGCGTTTCGGTGGTCATGCTAGGCGGGCTGCAATATATATATGTCGCAGCCGTCTGGTTAAATTAGCCGCTTGACTGGACGCCTAGCCCGTTGATTGAACGCCGGCATCCAATGAAACAGCTGAAGGGCAACTAGCCAAGTCATTGAGCGCAACGTTTAACCAGGTGGCTTAACGTCATGTCAGCCGTCTGGTTAAATTAGCCATTCAATTGGACGCTTAGGCGGGTCGTTTAAATCCAAGAGCTTTTGTGAGACTGTTTGGGTGATTTTTTATGACCACATACAACCAAAACGAAGTCGGTTATAAGTGGGCATAAAAAAACCCTTGAACTCATCAGTCAAACCAAAACTCTTCCGTACAAGACGACCCTTTCAACACGCCTCTAGTTCAATTACCTAACTATTTATTGGGCTAGGTATTTGATTGGATGCCGGCTGGGTAGTAGTCGGTAGTTGTCCCATAGGCTTCCAATACCGGCGTTTAATCAACGGGCTAGGCATCCAGATGACGGCGTCATACAAGGTGAGGCCGTCAAGACGACAATTAATTAAAACATGGGCTATATTAGTTCACAGAAATGGTTTGCCACTTTCACAAAACATCTTATTGATTTTATAATTTCATGAAATTTTTATGAAATGTATAATACATAGTGGTTGCATTCTCAGAGCATAGTTTGGTTATAATATAAATAAAAGTCTAATAATATAAGGTCTTGTTCAAAATGACACCGGCGCGCGCGGCGAGTGCGGGAATTCCCCTTAATGATTGCGAGAAAAAATAGTTAGTTTGTTGTAGGTTCTCACAACACTGGTAAACCCAAGATATCGGAACGAGAGACTAGTCACACGCACGTTGTCATCATTACCTTTGTTTGTTCACAGTAAATATTATTGCAACCGACTACAACATTTTGTAACTATATTTAGCGGGGGTCAAAAGCAAGCCCATTTTAATAAAAAAAAATGTAACAGGTTAACAATCTTCATATGCCTTAATACATCTGGCAATACGGCACTCGTACGTCACTCTAACATATGTTGTTTGTACCTCATTGTACCATCAATGGTACTAGTGACACTACTATGTGTCCTTAGTACCATTAAAAAGATACTAGTTTATACCGTGTATTTACTTCTTTATTTTTATTAAAATAAATTAACAACGCAATTTTTCTATAAATAATTTTTCCTTGAATTAACTGCATTTATTTGCACATATTTCCAATCTGAAGTACCAGGCTACCATAAGTATATCAGAGGTTATTTATTTTAAGTACCCCTACGATTATTATATAAATAGAGTTAACAGTACCTATGCTAAACATCTCCTATAAAGATATAGTAGCCTGGTACTTCAGGGGATGATCCAGCTACATACATACGACATTTCGAGATTTGTTTTAATTGTTTTTACTAAGGGAACTATTGTGAAGACAAGATAATACATCGCGTGCCAAGGGAAATTAATATTCCCGTGACACTAATATGGCCACTGTAGTGTCACAGGAAATTCTTTTTTACCTGTGGCTCTACTACCGGTAGTGCCAAGCAGTAGTGCCGAAGGTAATAAATGGAATTATCTAATACTATTTTATATGTTTGCCCGTCTTTGGTACAGTGGTACTACTGCTACTAAAATGTGTCGGTAGTACCATTGACGGTACAAATCAATGGTACTATAGACACCACTGGTATATTGTAAAGGCATGATCCGTTCGTTGACGTAGCATAAATAAGAGCTCAAAGTCAATCGTCATGTTAATAATTTTTTTTTAATTAAAATATGTATTTATCTGAACTAGAAAAATTTCACGTCCTGGGGCGGGACACACACACAGGCGTCACACACACAGGGATATCCCAACTCCTGGGTAGCTCAGATGGTTAGATCAGTCGCCCGGATTGCGAAAGGTCGCGGGTTCGATCCCCGCCTCAGAACGTGAAATTTTTCTAGTTTAGATTTATTTTAATTAAGTAGTTTTTTAAAACATTTATAATAATGTTAAAATAAAAAATAAGGTTTTTTAATTTATTTATCGAATCACCAACAAAAGAAACAAACATAAACTAACTGTTCTTACAATTATAGGAAACATCATCTGTTGATAAATTATAGTTACTTATAGAAATGCAATTACCCTGCGCATTTGATCACAAATTTTGTATTAGTAGTTAGGTATATTATTCCTAATTTTTTATATAAATAAATACTTAGGTACTTGTTTATGCATGTGTATATAAAAGTAACAAAGTAAATGACTGGGTAAGCATTTATAGGCATTAGGTAGGTCCTTTAATAATATTTAAAAAAAAAATCAAGGCATATACATTATGTAAGTATTCATTGTTACAGAATGCGACTTTTAGTAATCTTGCTGTGTGCGGCGGGTGCGCTTGCGCAAACAGATCAGACGACCATCGACCCCAAGCTGTTGGAGACCTTATTCGGGACCCCACCGACGGCAGCGACCCCACAAGTGGTGGTGACCCCATCAGTGCCCCCCAGATCATCGATTGACGTAAGTTAAAAGATAATTAATGTTGGAAAAGAAAAGACATATTAGGTCTGTGTACACTTTACTGATGAATAGGCAAAAATATGCAGTACAGTGTTCAATTGTCCGTTTTCTATTTATTTGCTTTATTGCGTGGTACAAAACAATAATTTTAACCCTCGATGAAAAAAGAGGGGTGCTGTAAGTTAAACGTATCTGTATGTGTATCTGTGTTTGTTTGTGGCATCTTAGCTCCTAAACGAATGGACTGATTTTACTTCGGTTTTTTTTGTTTGAAAGCTGACGTGAGTAGGATGGTTCTTAGCTATAATTTATGAAGATCAGTTCAGGCGTTTGATGACTATGAAATTTTTAAGTAAGGCCTCATTAATCATCTATCTAATACCATCTCATTGAGACTATTCTTATGAGCCCAAAGCCCAACACGCTATATCTGCTGTAAGTTTCTGAAGAATTAAGCATCCCGCAGACTTTTTGATGGTTTAGGATCAGCATAAGGTTATTATGTCATGGAAAGGTCACCGAAGTGACAGTACACCAAAATTCAAATCAATCGGATCTAATCACGTCAGCTTTCAAACAACAAAAAACATATCAAAATCGGTCCTTTCGTTTACGAGCTACGTTGTCATGTTACCGACAGACACACAGACAAATACACACGTCAAACTTATAACACCGCTCTTTTCGTCGGGGGTTGGCTGCAGTAGTTAAATATTGTAGGTACTATGTGCTTACAGGTAGACATACCTATATATAATAATAATAATAATAATAATATTTATACACTCACACCTATTATCTAGCTCAAAGTAAGCATCATTAAGAGCTTGTGTTATGGATACTAGATAACGGAGAAATAATGTTAATAATATGTATATAAATATTAGAAATATACTAAATAAACATATAAACATCCATGACTCGTAAACAAATGTTCGTACTCATCATACAAACATTTGTTCCTACCAGGATTCGAACCCGGGACCTCTTGACCGAGTAGCCTGGGGTACAGACCACTCGGTCAGGCGGTCGTCAATATATCATGCGCACAACAAACGTACGGAAAGAAGTATAAATGTTTTTTTCAACATTTGTCACCAACCGATTGAATAGTCAGATAAGACCAGCCCTATATGATATGTTTCTGGTGGTTTACATCCTTAGTTTGGTGACGTCACTTCCGCGCTAACAGTAGTAAAATTTATCTTTATTTTTAATATAATTTGTGCGAACCAATAAACAGTGGTAGTTAGAAGTAAAACGTGTTTAATTCAGTACCTACACCAGCTATATACAGTCCACTCCAGTCAACCACAAATTGATCCTTCGTGATGAAGGGGCCTCTATTTCCCTTAAAGATGAAAATCTAGCCCAATTAATTGGGGTTAGTGCATGTGGAAAGATAAGTTAATATTACAGGGAATAGGAACTTCTTCTCAGACAACTAACAGCTATATACAGTCCACTCCAGTCATTCACAAGTTCACAACATCTTACAGGTGACAGTGAAGCCCACAGAAAGCACCACCACCTTCACAGACAAGAACGGAGCACCTTGCAAGTGTGTGCCTTACTACCTCTGCAACAGCGATCTGATAGCTGTGCATGCGGACAATGCGTCCGTCACAGGTTATGGGGAGCTGGATATCAGGTGAGAGGCTGAGAGTATAGAGGATAGTGCCGTCAATATGACAATAAATTAAAAAGTAAGACAAGGGCTAAGTATATTAACTTATAGAAATGACTTGCACCTTTTGAACAGGTACATCTTTTTCATTTGATTCATGACATTTGTATGAAATAATCTAACATTGGCCCTAATTCTGGTAACCACACGCTAAGTCTAAATTTAAGTTCAGTGCATTTCATTCTATCAAAAGGAATACTTACGAAAAGGATGGCTGTCATATAATTTGACATTTAGAAACGTGCGTTCAATTTTCGACCTTATTGAACGTGATAAAATGCAGTGTTTAGGAGGCACCTCCGTACATGCCGTCTAAAATTGTCTATGGTTTCTTAGAAATCTATCTAAATTTAAGTGACAGCTCTAAACAGATTCTTGCTATCTTTTTCCTATTACTTATTGCGAGAAAGAGATATACTGTACTTAAATTTAGAATTAAAGTGTGTTCCCAGAATTAGGCCCATTGGCTGCATTTTACACTTTACTAGGTGGCAGGCCCTCAGGTAGGGTCGTCTGGGTAGGTACCACCGCCTTTCTTATTTCAGCCGTGAAACAGTTCGCTGTGTTTAGAATTGAAGGGAAAGGTAGCCAGTGTAATTACTGGGCATGGACGGCATTTCATCTTAGGCCTCAGGATGACAACGCACCTGCAATATCAAGTGATTTTCCCTTGATAATGCAGGCGTCTATAGGCGGCGGTAACCGCTTACTATCAGGTGGGCCGTCAGCTTGTTTGTCATCTAGTAGGATGTATAAATAAAAATCATATCTATTTTATAAAATTATCAAATGAATAAGATCTATTTATTGAAAGTTGCAAACCATTTCTATGAACTAATATAGCCCTTATTTTAATTTATTCTCGTATTGACGGAACCACTCTGTATATTAGAAATGGTTTCCCACTTTCAAACACATCTTATTCATTTAATAATTTCAGGGCATTTCTATGAAATAATATAACATTGGCTGCATTATCTCATAGAAATGTTATGAAATTATCAAATTAATTAGATGTTTTTGAAAGTGGCAAACCATTTCTATGAACATTAGTTAGTTAAATAAAAACATGGGCTATATTAATAGCCCATGTTTTTATTTGTCGTATTGAAGTAATGTCGTAAAAAATTCTAAGTCACATTTCCTAGAGTGCCCATTTTTCTATCCACTGACCAATTAATCACATAAATCGGATCAGACATCTCGGCGTAATCGATCTACATACATAAAAAAACAACCGAATTGAAAATTTTCTTCTATTCTGAAGTCGGTTAAAAAAGCTTTCTCCTCCAGAGCTCACGGGTGCAAAAATATCCTCAAATTATTTGCATGCATAGGCGTTGGAATAGAAAGGGTGATATATTTGGTTTTCTCAGCATTCAAAGTTAGCAGATTACTCTGTAGCCATTGACACACTCTGCTAACCCATTTACGCAACATTAAAACCTTCCTCCCATGTTTTAGATGCAAAAGTGAGAGCAGTATCATTAGCATACGATATTACCCTTCCCTGAGAAGCGTTCACAAGTAAAAGATCATTAATATAAATGGGAAACAATGGTGGGCCCAATAGGTTACCCTGGGGCACTCCAAAACAAGTAGGAAGATCAGCACTCGAACATGTCCCCAATCTTTAGGCGCTGGAGTCAAATAATCTACAGTTTCAGTTAAGAACCTCATATATATATATACCAATTTTCTCCAGTTTTCTAAAGTAATTTCCTATCTATACTAATAAAAAGCTGTTTGTTTGGTTGAAGGCGCTAATCTTAGGAACTACTGATTCAATTTGAAAAATTCTTTTTGTATTGGGTAGTCCATTTATCGAGGTATTATATAGGCTATATAACATCACGCTACGACTAATAGCAGATGAGCATCAATGAAAAATGTTGCGAAAACGGGGAAAAATATTCCTTTTCAGAGCTTTTGTTGCGTGCGCTGCGTAAACGATTAAAGTTACGTAAAAATTATGTATGTAAGAATTGTGCTCCTGTTAAAGTTCTAAAAAATAGTCCGCGACAGCATACGTCTATCTTTAGAAATTGACTCACTATAACCATTTTTTGGTAATCAAATTTCAAGCTGTTATTTTCCGACATTCACGCGAACGAAGTCGCGGGCACAGCTGGTTGAATATAAATTAACGTTTACGAATAAATCTTATGCTTTCTTATTTTTAAGAGGTCTATTCGGAAATAAAATCTATCGAGGCAAAATCCTTTAATCTCGTTTTTGTTCTACACGTGTCGATAAAGATATGAAGAAATGTATATTTGGTTTTCAGATCCGTAAGATCCGTGAGACCTATGACATTACATATACTTAAAAGTGCGAATTTGGCTCCTTCTGTATTCTAATGTACTTATATACAATGTTTATGGCAGCCCATAGACACTGTGCCGACGCTTGCAGATTGGTCTCATCAAATCTTCTTTCTCTCTCACCCACAGGTTCGGAGAAGAAGACAGCTGCCAAGAATCTGTGGAGAGATGCTGTACCGCACCCAACAGGATAGACCCCGTGGACGTCCCCGTCACGCCTCCAGTCAAGCCCAAGGCTTGTGGGTACAGGAACAAACAGGGCCTGGACTTCTCCATCAAGGGAGGCACTGTAAGTACATTCTTTATTCATAGCTCGTTTTATCTCACCCACAGAATATACACCGCTATTTTTTAATTAGTAGAAAAAAAAATTGGAGCTCTCAGTGGTCGTTACTGATCACATATATCAAGTCAAAAGTAATCAATCAATCAATCGTTTATTTGCATAAATAACGTAAATAGTACACATGAATAGAAGTACATCGCAGAGTAAAAGCTATTATAATCCCTAAGAGAGTTATTCAGTCTGTCAGCAGCAGACGTGCAAATGTTAATATTAAATTAAGTTTAAAAGTACATGCTAATTACAGAATAAGGCAAATAAACTGTCATAAAATTATTATTGTTAATAGGTGATTCATAAATTCAATTGTCAGGGTTATAATTAGTCAATTGTTGTCATAGTATAAGTAAATTATTTAAAAAATGGTCACAATTCTTTTTCAATTTACAATATTAATGTAACTTTTGTTGATTATATTCGAAATATTCTTAATGGTATAGAAACATCTTTCCGCTAACCAATTGGACAGAGCTTTTTTAAATGTTTTCTCTTGAAGTAATTTCAAACTGACGGGTAACTTGTTATATAATATTATGCACATATTATTACACATTATTTTTGTAAATATATGTAGAGCTAGGCGGCCGATGCAACAAATACTGATATTGTATCCTGGGTGGTCTACGACACTTTTCCGTGTATTTTTCGAAATAACGAGGATGCGACTTAACAAAACAGCAGGCATCTCTAATATATAGGCAAGGCAACGAAAGTATATTTAGTTTTTGAAATAACGGTTTACAACTGTCTAAGAACCAAGCGCCAGTAATAGTTCTGATACATTTTTTCTGCAATTTAAAAGCTCTATCTATATCTACTGAATTTCCCCATATGATCAGGCCAAAACTGAGAACTGACGAAACGTAGCCGTAGTATGCAATTAAAGCGGCTTCCGCGGAGATTGTTAACGTGACGCTCTAGTTTGCTGCAGATAGAGTCTATATGTTATTTCCAGTTTAAATGACAATCAATCATTATACCTAAGAATTTAAAAATGTCTGCCTTTTGAATACATTCATTACTATATTTTAATTGTAATTGTAATTCATTTGTATTATAGCTTCTTCTTCTTTTTAATAAAATTATAATTTCAAAATTGTCCACAAAAAATACAATAATTGGTAAAATCATTATGGAATCAATGAGCAACACGTGCCCCTAGGGGGCCTAGGCGATAGCACGCGTAGTATTTTTCCTTTTTACACTATTGGCCGTTGAGCCCATTGATTAATTCCCGCGTCATACATCAAACCACCCGCCCGCTCCTTCCCGCGAATAGTGGATGCGCTAGAGCGAGAGAATATGATAAATGCATTTTTGTTATGAATGGATAATAAATTACGTCCACAAATCATCAGCGACATTTTGGGATAAAAACAAGTTATAATAACTTTGTTATTTAAAAATATTTAAAAATATTCTTACATATAGGTATTTGATAGCAAGGCCTTTCCTAATTAGCCTTTAAAGTTTTTGTACTAATTAAAAAGTTGTGGTGTATACCACCTGATGGTAAGTGAAGATAGAAGGATTCCTCAACCACAGAGGAACTGGCTATCTTGCCTCCAACTGCCGGAACACAACAATGCTGTTAACATTATTGTTATGGCGGCAGACTTAGGTAATATGCTGGTAGCTAGCCAGGCGGACTTAGAGAAGCTTTACAACCATCAAAACCGAGCAGAAAAGACCAATTATGGCACTACCAAGCAAAAATTATTTTATCCCGAATTGAACCCCGAATCTCTAGATCTAAAGTCATCATCATCACGACTGGCTAGCCGAGAGGTCTGTACCCCTTGCTACTCGGTCGGGGGTCCCGGGTTCGAATCCCGGTAGGAGCAAATTTTCGTATGATGAGTACAAGCATTTGTTCACGAGTCATGGATGTTTATTTAGTAAATTTCTAATTTTATATACATATTAATATTTTACCGTTATTTAACATATTTTACCGTTATCTAATATCCTTAACACAACAACAATGCTTACTTTGGGCTAGATAATAAGTGTGAGTGTATACAAAAATATATACGTCCCACGGTTGAGCACAGGCCTTCCTACATAGTTAAAGCAATACTTTTAAATGTCGTTTATTTGTTTTATTTAAAAAATAATTATTCAAATAAAATAATTATAATTAAGGAAACAATAATACACTGTTTATAAGAAAAGTTTCATATGCGGCCAGGTTTATGTACCCTATCTTAGAAAATCAGAAAAGTCTTCATGACTCCGGGAAAAATACTGATAGGTAATTCGTTTTCTTTCATGTATAGTTCACCTGTACAAAATTTAAAATGATTCGTCGATTTTTTTTTTTTTTTTTTTTACACACACCTATTATCTAGCCCAAAGTAAGCATCACTATGAGCTTGTGTTATGGATACTAGATAACGGAGAAATAATGATAATAATATGTATATAAATATTAGAAATATACTAAATAAACATATAAACATCCATGACTCGTAAACAAATGCTCGTACTCATCATACAAACATTTGTTCCTACCGGGATTCGAACCCGGGACCTCTTGACCGAGTAGCCTGGGGTACAGACCACTCGGCCAGACAGTGACCTCATAGTCACTATGTCTCACAGTGCCCGCGGACGCACAGGGTGCCAAATTCCTATTCATAAACAATACTTGAGTGACAATCGGCACTATGCGTTTGTTATAATGAGCACTTAGCTAAGGGAGCCTGATAGCTATATTAATCAACGCATAGTGTCGAGCTCACCAAAGAGAATGTAATCACTACGGAGCTTACGATAAAAAGCAAATAAACAATAAAATTGAAATGTCAGTCACTGAAGTGAACTACGTAACACTAATAAACCAATCACAGAGCTATATTCAACGCTATGCCACTGAGAAATGCCTTACTTCGCATAGTAATGCTCCTTCACTTACATAAGTATCGTTTGTGAATACGGGTGATAGGTAGGTAGGCGTCATGAAGTCATGATGAATATTTGGCTATGTTGTAATTTTTTCCATAAAAAAATCTTGTGTTGTACCACGAAACAAAACAAATAAAAAGATAATCGACAACTGTAAACTGTTCTGTAATATTTACCTAAATTTTAGTATATTGTATATACATAGACCTGGCTCGGCCTCCATACATTTTTGATTTATCTGCTTTCCTTGTTGCCAGGGTAACGAGGCGCAGTTCGGGGAGTTCCCCTGGGTGGTGGCGCTAATGGACGCGTTCAACAACTCCTACACAGGCGTGGGAGTGCTCATCCACCCGCAAGTCGTGATGACTGGAGCGCACATCGCTTACAAGTACGTAAAGCTGACAATGCACTACCCCACCAGGGGAATCACACAGTGGTTGTGGTGAGATACCCTTCATTCACACGAGGAGTCAGTGCTGTAACAGCCATTGAGATATACATAGTATATTAAGTGGGTATCCACACATGTAAGAGCTAGTGCAGTAACAGCCATTGAGATATACATAGTATAACAAGTGGGTATCTACACATGTTAACATAGTCATATATGTATACAATAGTGTAAGTACAATAGTGTTGTCAAAAATTCAAAATTGTAAAATAAATCTCAATTTTCTTCATACAAATAGTTCAGTAAGTAAAACAAAATGTATGGAAAATTTCAAAATTATTGTTACAATTAATTTTCTTTCATAATACCATAATATATGTATATATGACTATGTAGTGTAATTACTGGGCATGGACGGCATTTCATTTTAGGCCTTAGGATGACAACGCACCTGCAATATCACGTGATTTTTCCTTGTTATTGCAGGTGTCTACAGGCGGCGGTAACCGCTTACCACCAGGTGGGCCGTCAGCTTATTTGTCATCTAGATGTATAAAAAAACATGGGTAATTTGGCCGGCTTGTTATACCATGTACCAAATACCTTGTACAGTCTATAGAAGACACTCCACCCATCTAAAATCTAACGTTTGTAAAGAGCTATGAAAACGTCTAAAATCCCATAATTATGAATGACTATCACAAAAATTTCTTAACAGACTATCAATGGCAACTGAATTTACATCGGTTCCAAAATTTGTTGAGGGGGAAGGTGGGATAAGGTCAAAAAACCGTTCAGAGTACTCTCCGTGTGCTCGATAGAAGGCGCTAAGCGACGCAATGTCTGGACGCAATTGCAGAGGCTCAAGTTTGTTCGTGACCTCTACATTGCTAACAATACGGACAGCACGACGCTGCAATCTGTCCAGGGCATCGAGGAAATTCCGTAATAATACAATAAAATATTGTGTTTTATTAGAATTTCTTTTATAAAAATGACCAGCTGTAAGCGGCTTCTTTCAGAATTCAGTCGTTTATTGCAATGTTATACCACCATCTTATAATCCTTGTTTTTTCTTGTTCTAGATACCAGCCGGGTGGCCTGAAGGCGCGCGCGGGCGAGTGGGACACCCAGACGGTGGGAGAGCGACTCAAGCATCAGGAGAGAGCGATCAAGGAGTTCTATATACATAAGGGTAAGTAGTCACGTCTGAAAAAATATATACAGACGACAGCACATCAAGTGTAACAGTTGGGCCGTCAGCTTGTTTGTCATCTAGTTGTATAAAAAAATATAAAAAAATTGTTGGCAACACCCTGACTAGAAGTCAATGATGGTAATAGTCAAAAATTTGTATTAGCAAACGTGAATTTATGCACTCCTTGACACCTGCGTGACGTTTGAGCATTCGCCCGTAAACCGGCTTTTTCCGATGAATTTCTTTTCCGCAAAATATGCAAATTGTCTCTTTCGGGAGATGTCTTCAGTTTTCTAAGTTGGTTAGGTTATATTATAAAGCGTGTGAGAAAAAATCTATGCTCTATGTCTATAGGGCATAGATTTTTTCACACACGAAAATCGGTTATGTAGGATATAGAAAACCTTTTTTGTTTTAAAAACATTTTTAGACCCCGATTATACATTCAATACCTACCTACTATAAGTACGTAAAAAAAGGCAAAGGTGTGAAAAAGGCCAGTTTTCCGCAACTCCACATGTGTATGCGATTTTTCTATGATGCTTGGCCATCATTATTAATAAAACGACAAAGGAAATAATATTGCGAGAGTGGCATTTTGTTACCAGGGTGAATTTTTCGAAAGGGACATTCTGCAACGTAAAGCCTGTAATAAAGCTTTTCATAAAGACTGTTTAAAAACGGCTTGGTGTTTTATTTCCAGATTTCAAGTCCAAAAACCTGTTCAACGACGTGGCCCTGCTTCTGCTGGAGGAGCCGGTGGAGCTCGCGCCGCACATCAACGTCATCTGTCTACCAGAGCAGGACGAAGACTTCGACAATAGCAGGAACTGCGTCGCTAATGGATGGGGGAAGGACGTCTTTGGTAAGTTTATAAAGGCTGAAGAGCGTCCGCGCCTTCTGGCGCTGCCTTCAGCCAGGACCAGAAGAAAGTAAACGTTTGCGGCAACTGAGATTGTTTTTTTTTAAATTCATTCTCCCTGTAATGGGAAGGCAAAGGGTACTAATGCCCATACAGCCCTGACTTCAGTATTTCCTATTTAATCTTTTTTTGCATTAAAATGCTGGCGTAACACATTTTGATGCATCTTGGGAGTATTTGACACAAAATATATGATGACAGTCTCCATATGATGCTACTTGATAAGGTGAATAACCACAAAAAATTCTCATCGTATTTCACACCATAATCACTTCCATTACAATGATCTTTTAGTTGCACGTCAACAAAAACACTTATTTTATAAAACTACTCCACTTTTATAATATAAAGTTCGCTCCGACACAATTTTTAATTATTGTTATAAAAATCTTGACTCACACCACAAAATCCCGCCAAACACACCACTGAGATTGGTGCGGGGGAGTGTAGCCATACTGTGTTCCGAAGGGTTTATTTATTTATTTGTTCATTCACAATCAAGTACCATAAAATTAAAAAAGGTAGAAGGTGTAATGCTAATGTTATATGTCATGAACCTTGTTAGGGCACAGTAAAGATAATACAGAGCCATTCAGTATTTAAATACATAAAGCTTAATAATCTGTCTAAGTATTTAAAAAATATATTTATGTACTTAAAAGTTCATAAATAAATAAATTTTTAGCAATTACAATTCTATGTAGATCAAAAATTGGGACTATTAATTATGTATTCTATGACTTGAGACCTTTTCTATTTAGGTATATAGGTCCTATTTCACCCGTAAAACAGTGTAATTACTGGAAGGCATTTCATTTTATCTCAGGATGATGCACCTGCAACACGAAGTGATCGTTTCCTTGCAGGTGTCTATAGGGGACGGTACATATACCTACGAGTGAGCCGTCAGCTTGCTTGTAATAAATAAATACTATAAGTACTAATACTTTATACTAAGTTCCCTCTATTAATGTCTTAAATACACTTCGTGTTGCCTAGTATGTCTCACACATTTATAGCTTGGCTGGAAGAGATCTCTTATACATAGAGGTAAGTCCACCTTTGCTAACTTATGTATGTTTTTTTTAATTATACAACTAGATGACACGCTGACGGCCCACCACACGAGGGAGACCTATTTCTGTCTGTCCTACTTTATGTTTATATGCAAAACCCACCTGTAGGTAGGTATAGACGAAATTTATTTCCTATAGGCTTTTTGGTAATGGGAACTTAAACTTTTAAAATTAATATTTAGGTATAATCTGGCCATTAGTATGATTATAATTTATCTTTATCACATATATTTTTTTATAGTACAACTAGATGACAAACAAGCTGACGGCCTGATGGTAAGCGGTTACCGCCGCCTATACACACCTGAAATAACAAGGGAAAATCACTTGATATTGCAGGTGCGTTGTCATCCTGAGGCCTAAGATGAAATACCGTCCATGCCCAGTAATTATACTGGCTACCGTTCCCTTCAATCCTAAACACAGCGAACTGTTTCACGGCTGAAATAAGAAAGGCGGTGGTACCAACCCTGACGACCCTACATACAGGTCTACCACCTAGTAATGTATTATGTTTTTGTAATTTTTTAAAGTTACAATGAAGAGTATTACTATTATTATACTTAAAACTTTTCTAATGTCTACTAATTATACCTGTCCAGGCAAGCAAGGTCGTTATGCTGTTTTCCTGAAGAAACTTGAGATCAACATGGTGCCTCATGAGCGCTGCAACGAACTCCTCAAGAGGACCCGCCTCGGGAACAAATTCAGACTGCACAGCAGCTTCGTGTGCGCTGGCGGGGAGGAAGGCAAGGATCTCTGCACGGTAAGAAAATACGCGCCTTTATTCTAGGGCAGTGGTCGGCCAAAGAGCCAAATATGAGCATTACAACTAATCCAAAAAACAAATGGGAGCCAAATCTGCTTGTTTAGTAAACTTTTATTACACTAAATAAGTAGCACACTAAATAAAACTAAATTTCATACTTAATAAATATTTATTAATGCAAACAATGTGCTTGCATCTCCTTGGAAAGTTTGAGTAAGTCAGGTTTGTATGTTGTTCTTTTTAATTTTAGGCATGATTCCAAGTTCTCATCAATAAGACTTTTTTCTTACCTAGTTTTTTTTTAAATGAAAATATTATTGCGCCTTCTGTGAATATTTGTGCCAGAGCCGCACTTGAGGAGCTAAAGTTCTGACCACTGTTCTTAGGGTTTCCAGTAGGTTACACTGGTGGGTCCAAGTGGTAAGGTATTCCACTTGTGACTGCTCGGAAGTCTTTACTGTCACGATTACTATATCAAAGTAACTCTATAACGTTATCGTTAGGATATGTCGGGGATAGCAAGGGAAAAGGCGGATTTGAGGAGGAAAAGGTATATTAATAAAACCAAGGATGATAAAGGTCTATTCACACATATCAGACAAGCCTCAGTTCCGGCACAGATCCGGCACAGTTCCGTATCAGTGCGAAATATTATTTCATACATTATCTATGAACGTATCTCCACTTGTCCGTTCAGTGTCCGTTCCGGCGTGGTTCCGGCACCGGCAAGCACGGAAGGTATCGTCGACAACGATATTTTATGTCGGACGGACCGATCACGGACGGATCACTGATGGATCTCGGACGCCGACATCAACAAAAACAAAATAGAGGACGAGTGATTAATAGAATTGGTTCGTGAAAATAGAGTTTTATCTCTATTTAGAGATGATTTATCTCATGCAAAGTATATGGATACGAAATACAATCACGATTGACGACGGACACGTTTTCACTGAAGCTCTGTGAACTGAGCGGGCACTGACATGTGTGAATTGAATCACTGACGCAACTGATACGGAACTGTGCCGGATCTGTGCCGGAACTGAGGCATGTCTGATATGTGGGAATCGACCTTAAAAGTTTGGTCCATGATAAAACGTATAAATACAGAGCAATATTGTAAGACAGAAGACGTAAAGTAGAAGAGACAAGAAGAGTTAGGAGTAAGGACATAGAACAATATAAAACTATTCTTAATTTTTGATTTTAACATTATTATAAATGTTTGAAAAATTACTTAGTAATTAAAATAATATAAAACTAGAAAAATTTCACGTCCTGAGGCGGACATAGGTAAACGCAAATAAAGATAGACTAGAACAATTTCACAGGGATATCCCAAGTCCTGGGTGGCTTAGTGGTCAGAGCAGTCGCCCGGATTGCGAAAGGTCGTGGGTTCGATTCCCGCCTCAGGACGTGAAATTTTTCTAGTTTTATATTATTTTAATTACTAAATATAAAACTAGTTTAAGTATAAGGTGGAGGTCTGTCCTTGTCCCCTTGACAAGTGAGGTGCTTGATGGCGAATTGGTTTGAGCTAAGGGTCGACCGCGACAGGATTTTCGATCGACAGGAGACCGAGAAAAAAAAATCTCGGCCGAGACCGACAGAAAAAAAGTGCTCTGCTTTTTAGTTTTTCCGTGTCCAGAATACCTACACCTAATTTAGCTGACTGGGGCTGAACGGCTGAGCATTATGAGTGGTACGGTCGACCACAGAAGTCGCTGAACACTTTGGTACCATGTCACAACGACTCTAGCGTCAATATAGTACGGTAGCAACTATAAAGGGCGTGCGTCAGTATGACATGGTACTAAAGTGTCGGCGGTAACTGCTTACCACCAGGTGAGCCGTCAGCTTGGTTGTCATCTAGTTGTGTAAAAAAACTTACTACAGTTTAATTAATGTTTAATACTATGTTTGAGGAGCTCGGTGGCGTATTGGTTTGAGCGCTCTGGTTTCGATACGAAAAACAAAGCAACTTTCGCCATGGTCGATCCTGGGATGGGTCAATCAAAGTTTGTTATCTCGAGCTCCTACGTGCTTCGGAAGGCACGTTAAGCCGTTGGTCCCGGTTGTTACTGCAACCGCTTTAACCCACCAACCCGCATTGGGCCAGCGTGGTGGACTTATGGCCCAAACTCCTCATGTGTTTCTCCAATGTAGGAAGGCCTGTGCCCAGCAGTGGGACGTATATAGGCTGGTGATGATGATGATGATGATGACTGTTTTAATGTGATGACCTACGGAACTGAGACGTGGCCGCTTACAATGGGCCTCATAAGAAGGCTCAACGTCACCCAAAGGGCAATGGAGAGGGCTATGCTCGGGGTTTCTCTGCGTGATCGAATCAGAAATGATGAGATCACGAAGAATTGCGAGCCTCAAGTGGCAGGGCCACATTGCAAGGAGGACTGACGGCCGTTGGGGCGGCAAAGTCCTCGAGTGGCGGCCGCGTACCGGGAGACGCAGCGTTGGTAGGCCCCCCACAAGGTGGACCGACGATCTGGTGAGGGTCGCGGGAAGCCGATGGATGCGGACAGCGCAGAACCTTTGGGGAAGGCCTTTGCCCAGCAGTGGGCGTCTCTCGGTTGAAATGATGACTGTCTTAATTTTATTCACAGGGCGACGGTGGTGCTCCTCTAGCGTGTCCTGTAGGAGAAGACCGCTACAAGCTCACTGGTCTGGTCGCCTGGGGCATAGGATGCGGAGGCAAAGACGTCCCGGCGGTATACGCTAACGTCGCCGCCTTCAGACAATGGGTAGACCAAAAGATGGCGCAGTGGAATCTCCAGACAGACATTTACAAATTACAAAATAACTAAGAATAAACGAATACTCTCTTTTTAAATAAAACAGTTTGAGAATCTTTGGGGATTTTATTTTTGTTTATCCTGCTGTAATAAGTAATGTTTAGTTTTCATTTAATATGTAATAAATAATACGACAAATTAAAACATGGGCTATATTAGTTCATAGAAATGGTTTACCAAGAAAAATCTTATTCATTTGATAATTTCATGACATTTCTATGATATAATGCTGCCAATTTTAAATATTACTTCATAGAAATGTCATGAAATAACCTATAGACACCTGCAATAACAAGGGAAAATCACTTGATATTGCAGGTGCGTTGTCATCCTGAGGCGCAAGATGAAACGCCGTCCATGCCCAGTAATCACACTGGCTACCTTTCCCTTCAATCCGAAACACAGCGAACTGTTTCACGGCTGAAATAAGGTAAGGCGGTGGTACCTACCCAGACGACCCTACATACGGGCCTATCACCTAGTAAATATATACTAAATAAACATCCAGGACTCGTAAACAAATGCTCGTGCTCATCATACAAACATTTGCTCCGACCGGGATTCGAACGCGGGACCTCTTGGGGTACAGACCGCTCGAGCAGCCGGTCCTCAAAGAATATAATTGTACTGGGATAAAATTCTAGAAAGTGGATCGTGAAAACCTAAATTCCATGTTTTATTTATTCCATGTTTTAATTAACTGTTGTAAGGCGGTGGTACCTACCCTGACGACCCTAAGTGAAATTAGTTATTTCGATATAAGATAAACAAGGTGGTAAGCGGCCCTTGTTATTGCAGGTGCTTATAAGCGGTAACCGCTTACCACCAGGCGGGCCGTCAGTTTGTCATCTAGTTTTAAAAAAATGGTTTTATTTTCTGATATCTATTGAATCAAGAATCTTGTAATAATACACATGAATAAATCTAAGTTTTTATTTTAACCGTGGGAAAAGCAGCACTACAGTTTGCCTTCTCCAATTCAGCGCTGATTTGTTTTAGCCTAGCCTTGGCTAACGTTAGATTAGAATTTGTGGCCCGCATGCTTTCCTGTAAAAAAAATATAACATGATAGCGATCCTTCATGAAAACAATTATTTTTTTAAACAGGTAATATTATTTAAAAAAAAAATAGGAAAAGAAATACACGTGTCGCCGCCATCTGGTTAATTCGCCGCTTAATTGGATGTCTAGCCCGTTGATTAAACGCCGGCATCCATTCAAATGCCTAGCCCGATAGTTAATTGAACTAGACTCACTTAGCGTTTAACGACTTGGCGTATTGAAAGGATCGTCTTGCACTAAAGAGTTTTGGTTTGATTGGTAGGTTCAAGGTTATTTTATGACGTCATAAATATCCGACATCGGATATAAGTGGTCATTAAAAAAGCCTTGAGCCTACCAATCACTCAAACAATCACACAAAGGCTCTTTGATTTAAACGGCCTGCCTAAGCGTCTAATTGAATGCATAATTTAACCAGACGGCTGACACGACTTTCAGTCATCTGGTTTAACGTTGCGCTCAATGACTTGGCTAGTTGCCCTTCAGTTTTTTAATGGATGCCGGCGTTCAATCAACGGGCTAGGCGTTCAGTTAAGCGGATAATTTAACCAGATAGCTACTTATACATAGAGAAGCTGTTTGGTACATGGCATGGTTTTTAAAATTTGCACTCAATATGCTCTCACATTTTTATACAAAGCACTGCAAGTGACTCTACACCACCTGATGTGAAGCGGTAAGAAGAGTCCATATGCGAAGACAGCTAGTGCAGCTCAGACACTGCTCTAGTCGCCTCCACGCCTCTTGGAAGGAACCCATGATAGAGGAAAGGAACACATGTGCCGGCAAAGAATTCCAAGTTCTGGAAGTACGACAAAGAGACGAGGTAGTAAAAATCTTTGTGCATGATTTTGAGGTGGAGACGGTTATTTGATGACTCCGAAGACCGGCACGCGTGGTCCTGAGTAGGAAGGGAGAAGGTGGGATAAGGTCGAAAAGCTGTTTAGAGCAGTCTCCGTGATATAGCCGATAGAAGGCGCTAAGCGACGCAATGTCTCGACGCAATTGCAGAGGCTCAATGTTGTTCGTGACCTCTACATCGCCAAGATAATAATGTTAATGATATATCATACCTGCACATTAAGCAGAATCTTGTCAGCTCTCGTGAGTTTTTCAACTGATATGTCTGTGGTGTGTTTGAACAAGCCTTCTATTGAAGCCCGTAGTGAAACATTACATTCCCCTGAAAATTAAATGTGAGGTTTTTTTTGTTTAATATGTAAAATCTGTAATTAATAGTTTCTTAATTATAGATATTTCTTTGAGGAGCTGTTACGAAGGAATCACTGACCGAAATTCGAATGCCCTTACAACCCCACATCTATACAGGGTGGTGCCGTCAATACGACCACAAATTAGAACATGGGCTATATTAATTCATAGAAATGGTTTGTCACTTCCAAAAATATCGTATTCATTTGACGATTTCATTACAGTTCTATGAAATAATGCAGCCAATGTTATATCACTACATAGTATAAAACAAAGTCGCTATCCGCCGTCTGTCTGTCCCTATGTATGCTTAGATCTTTAAAACTACGCAACGGAATTTGATGCGGTTTTTTTTAATAGATAGAGTGATTCTTAAGGAAGGTTTATATGTATAATACATGCATAATATTTACATGAGCATTGCACCCGTGCAAAGCCGGGGCGGGTCGCTAGTTATCTAATATATAAAATTATCGTGTCACAAATTTAGTTACGATACTCCTCCGAAACGGCTTGAGCGATTTTCATGAAATTTTATATGTATATTCAGTAGGTCTCAGAATCAGGTCCTATCAATATTTTTTTATTTGGACTTTTTTTTATGGCGCAACTACGTTTGCGGGGTCAGCTAGTTTCATATAAATATCATGAAATTACAAATGAATAAGATGTTTTTGAAAGTGGCAAACCATTTCTATGAACTGATATAGCCCATGTTTTAATTTATCGTCGTATTGACGTCACCATCCTGTATATTTTTTGCCTTAGTACCTATTTAAATTACATACTATGTTAACATGGGTAAGTGGCCGCTTGTTAAACCATTTACCAAACAGCCTGTATACATACATAGTTTCTGGTGCAGCAGAGACGTGTATATCTTGGAGGGGCTGGTGGGGGGTGTCATGGCCATGTGGAGGGGCAAGTCTGCTGACGGGCTCGGCGAAAGGTGGAGTTTGGAATCTGGAACATTTACATAAGTTAATTTGTTGAACATAAAAAGGAACCATCTGGACTCATTAGAACTTGCGCGCTCGGCGACAGGAAGCTGGTATGTTATACTACACTACACTACACTAATTCTACACTTCACTAGTTGGTAGGCCCGTATGTAGGGTTGTCTGGGTAGATACCACCACCTTTCTTATTACAGCCGTGAAACGCTGTGTTTCGGATTGAAGGGAAAGGTAGCCAGTGTAATTACTGGGCATCGACGGCATTTCATCTTTGGCCTGAGGATGACAATTCACCTGCAATATCAAGTGATTTTACCTTGGTATTGTAGGTGTCTATAGGCCACGGTAACCGCTTTCCATCAGGTGGGCCGTCAGCTTGTTTGTCATCTATGAGTATATAAAAAAAATCAAGAAATGACTTGCATAGTCTAAACAACATAGAAGACTATGGAGGTCATTTCTTGCTTCAATTTGATTTTATGGTACGGCAAGAATTTGTTTTATGTAAATGGGCCTTTACGCTTGCTTATCATTCTTGTACACACGACAACACATTAAGTGTAACAGTTGCACTACAAAATCCGCCTCTATTACGAATGGAGTAAGGACGGTCTCAAGGTCAAACTGTTCCGCTTGATGTGCTGTCGACTGTAGTACATAGAAATACTTTTCTTACCGTCATCCGACTCTGGTGCTTCTCCTGTTACTACATAAGTGAAACTGTCTGAGGAGATGTTCAAATCCTGGAAGGAGAAGGTTATAACATGTAGAAAGTTGTGTATCTTTTTGGAAACACAATTTGAGATCTCGAAAGGCCACACATTTTCTTAAATTTTATTGCAGAATCAGAAACAGCTGGTCTCCACTGTTACATAGCTAGCTCTGGATTAGTAAAATTGTAAAGCCATTTTGAAGATTTGTAATGTCACAGTTGGTAAGATAAAAATCTTTGTCAATTTCAAATTTTTGTTGATAGATATTATATATATATATATCAATGCTCGCAGGGTCTGGCTGGATCGTAATTAGTATTTATACATGGCATTCAACTAGTAAATAATGAGAATAAAAATTTAATCTTAAAAATAACTGCTATTATATAGTATAGTGGTACATTCGACCTGTTTTGAGGGATGATTGGAGCAGCGCCTCCACCTTACAAGAGACTGCATCTAAATAATACTATAGTCCCTTTGTGTTCCTGCGGCAAGGGTACCAGACCTCAATGAAGAAACTATTTTGTTAAGAGCAGGGGAACTCCCATCTCCAGCTTTCAATATAACATCTCTTGAATTTGCAGGGTAGTCAACATGTGAGTAGCGCCTAAGGTGCTACGAGCGACTATAGGCTACAGTAACAACGCCTGATTAGTGCTCAAGGTGCTATAAGCGTCTATAGGCGACGGCAAACACTTGCCAATACGAGTTAGCCCATGTAACCCAGGAAAGGTACTAGATATACAAAATAATATCTTATTCCTAAGGCCAGAGTCCAATTCATTATTTTTCATATAATCTAAAGATAGGTAATTCCATACTCTGAATCTTGGTAAACATTGACGACTTACAGCTGATTTTCCAACTTCTACTTCCGATTCAGATTCAGATGCCTCACCGTCAACTACGTGGGAGTTATTCGACATTTTTAACAGTGCATTGATAATAATAAAATAATATTATAATCTAGAATTTTCAATAAATCTATAGTGTTTAGTGTTTACGTTATGGCAAACTGACATTAGTTGTCAAAAGTGACATGCTTACCTGTCAATTTATGCAAAAAAGGCTCAGTTTCCTTTGCCTGCCAAAAAAAGGAGCGAAGCAAAAATAACGTTATGCAAACATGTTATACTCAAGGAACTTATAACATAACTGGAATGCTCACGAAAAATTATCATGAAATGAATATTATAACTTAGCGTTGTGGTTATAAGATCTATATTTGATTGTAATTTATCAAAAGAGGAAAACGTTCCGAGCAGGACAACGACATTATGGGAGTGTGTCCCTTTCTTGCAATTGCTAGTGTTAATAATTTAAAATAAATGTAGCTTTTATACTTTTCTGGTAACTCCCTCAATAAATTTTGGCTGATGAGTTAATTGTAATAAATAGGGGTCTAATTATAAACTAAGTAAATATTTATATTTATATTGATTTGCTATGTTATTAAAAAAAGAAAAATTAAAAGAATAGTAGCAATCAGTAACAATTTATAAATTACGCATAGCAACAATTATGACGTTTCGATAAACAATATGGCCTATAATCTAGCGCGTTCAAATCGTATTTCTGCACGTTGCATGCTTTTTATTTACATTTGAAGTTAAATTTTATAGTGAATAATAGTGAAAACTTATTGTGTAAAGTGGTGTACTAGTGAGGCGTTTGCTGGTAGCGGTATTTCATTTTTTGGGTAAGTTTTTATCTTTGTTTACATATTACATGGGTAGGGTAACAACAAATGAAATATTCTTGATGGACAATCACAATACATAGGTACATACAATAAACGGTAATCTAATTAATTCGCAAATAGATATTTTGCGCTTAGCAGCAAAAACGATGGGTCACCCGTAATATTCATTAACTACTAAGTCCGTGTATATAGGTAGACAATACATGTTTATTGCACTAATAAGAAATTTATTTATATAAATAAATTATTAATAGTCGAGTAGGCTGCCGTGTAAAGAAACAAATCCGAAATTTCATAAAGGAGTTTTGAAATTTCGGATTTGTTTCTTTAGATTAAATAGTAAGTAAACCTTTATACGGTTGTATTGCACTGTAAAAAAAATCTTACTTATTGTTTTTTTTCAGTTTCCCAAAAAATTAACCCCTTTTGCAGCGGTGGCTGGAAGTTGTACCGGCCGCTTAAGAAAAAATTTTCAAGAACTAGCTTCATATGCAGCTACCACTTTAAAAGTGTAGACATCATAATCCATATTATGAAAACTATACTGTAACCTGATTCCGTTCCATCTATTTCTCCTGTAAGTAATACTTTTAATAATTTAAATTTTAAGTATTCTAATTTGGTATTAAAATACAGAGACATTCTGTCCTAGATTTTTAAATCAGTTATACCAGCAGTTATCATACAAAACTGCAGCAACACAAAAATCATATTACTTTATTTTTAGGTTTCACCAGATAAGCATGTCAAAGTTTTAAGCAACCTTATTTTAAACCCAACTCAAAAAAACGTAAAAGTAATTTTTCAAACATTTATAATAATGTTAAAATCAAAAATTAAGATTTATCAGTATGTTAATAAGGTAGTTTTTTACTATTTTCTTTCCTTGATATTGTTCTTGTGTTTCCCGTGGGTACCGTATTTTAAATAATTTAATTTGTTATTTTTTTACAGTCTGACAATCGTTCAAAATCTGTGAACATCGATATTTCTGAAAAAGAAAATTTGGAGCCAACTCCAGGACCCAGGACCATCAATGGAACCTCAATGGAAGAAATCTCGACAAGATGAACACTTGAAAAATCTTCAGTCCGAAATTAGCTTTCTATGCTTGTTACTAATTAATTTCTGATAGGCCTCGCTGCCACCCGGAGACCCATATAAGGCGTCCATATGGGTCTCCGGTTCACAAGCCGCAGGAGAAAGTCGATCTTGTGGCAAAACTCCTTGCAGATAATACCCAAGTTTGTATCTACAACTGTTTGTAGTAAGTAGCATACTAACGGCGGGTTTCAATATCGTAACAAACGAACAATCCCATGCAGCAAGGAAAAGTTTAGATAATTATATAAGTTATTAAAACCGGTCACTAAAGCAGGTTTTAGATATAATTAAAGAAATGCTACTCGTCAACTTCATGTATAACTTGAAAAATAAAACATCGTGTGCTACTCAATGGTTTCATTTTATTTAAAATTCTAAAAATATCTTGCTATATTAGAAAAGGTAAACCGAGAGTTAGGTGTACAATGACGCCGTTTTGGTGAAGTGGTCAGTATGGCTGCCAACATATCAAGCGGTCCTGAAGGCCTAGACATGATGCCAATCGATAATCGCTATCGCTTAGCGGAAAATGTATGGGGTTTGTCATAAGACATTGGACGACTTTCGATAGTTAGTGTCGAATCCTATTCATTTTTCATTTAGCGATAGCGATACCGATTGTCAAATGGCATCTTGTCTAGGCCCTCTGATAGCGGCAAATGTTTATGTGATGAACACGAACATCTGTCAACGAGTCATGGTTGTTTATATGTATATTTAAATTTATTAACAAAATATCTATAATTATTATGTAAAATAATTCCGTTGTGTAGCATCCTTAACACAAGTTCTTAATGAAATTTACTTTGGGCTAGATAATTGGTGTGAGCGTGGAAATATATTATTATTAACAATAGGGAAAGCAGTGTATCCAAGTGCCCCAAATATCTCTTATTTGTATTGGACCAAATTTTCATAGCAAATTATGTTTGAATTTTATTCTTTTGATTTGATAAATTGAATACATAGTAATTAAAATAGAATAAAACTAGAAAAATTTCACGTCCTGAGGCAGGAATCGATTCCGATTTATGATTCGAGAATTCGATTCCTGCCTCAGGACGTGAACATTTTTCTAGTTTTATTCTATTTTAAATTACTAAGTAATTTTTCAAACATTTATAATAACGTTGAAATCAAACATTAAGGAAATTTAATACACTAAAAACAGACAGGTAAATGAAAACAAAATATTTTTATTTCGAATATAATAACGAGATGTTCTTTGTTTTACGTCTTAATGTAAACATATTTAACATTTAATAAAAATGTCTTTATGTTATTCCTTTTTTATGTAGGTACCTATGTAGTTATTCGTACATAATTTATTGAAGATTTAGGTTAATTGGCTTTAAATATATGAATAATTTTTAAATTATATGTATTCTATGCTCAATTAATTTTGTTTTAGACTCGACAATTACTTAAATATCAATCTTAATACAATTAAAATTGTCCCACTGTTCGAAGCTACTATATGGACACATTAGTAGAAAGAGACACACTCCTACTATGTCGCTTTACTCTTCGGAACGGTTTTTAGATTCCCGTCAGCATTCCAGTTAGGATATAAGTTCCTTGGTTATACTACACCGTTGTTATTGTTAAATAGCATATATTTAAAGTAGTTCAAAGTTATTATTTATAGATTTATTCATCATTCAGTGTTCTTTCTTACGTTTTGTTTATATCGTAAAGTTTAATGCAAATGCCTGTATAGATTTTTTTTCTTAACGGGGTAACTCTTGGCCTTCATCTCACGTGATGGTAAGTGATGATAAGACCGACGATGGAAGCGAGCTATGCCCGGATTCCTCAACCACAGAGGAACTGGCTATCTTACCTCCAACTGCCGGAACACAACAATGTCGTTAACATTATTGTTATGGCGGCAGACGTAGGTAAGATGGTGGTAGCTAGCCAGGCGGACTTAGAAAAGCCCTACTACTAACCAAATCGAGCAGAAAATTTCTGACCCCACGGGAATCGACCCCGGACCTCCTGATCTGAGGTAGATGATCTCAACCACTAGACCACGGAGGCGGTTAAAATGTTGTTCTGTCACGCGGTGTTTTGTCTGGAATCTGATGCTTGACAGGCTAAATTGGATGTATATTATAATAGTTACAAGGAGAGACAGACAGGTATCTAGACAGACGAAATAAACTTCAAGTGCTGACAAACTGCAGTTTGAATGCAGTTGGCACGACTGCAATGAAATAGCTAATCAACTGTGCAGTCTGACAACGGTTCCAACGACTGCACATTAGCTGCACGGTTACCGTGAAGTCCTATTGCAGTCTAAAAAAAAGGAAATAGCTTGAATCGCACACCGATGGCACGGTTGGTTGGGCAGTTCTTTATACAGTTAAAATACTGTCCTGTCCGTCTATGTATAAATCTAGTCTAGAGCGTCTGGTCAAAATCGTGGCATTACCATTTTCAATTCAATATTCAACCAGATAGTAAGGTATAAAATAAAACACACAAATAACATGAAGAACTGATTTACTATCAGATGTAACGTGGACGTTTCGAGACAGCGACAAAATAATTATTTACAATATCTTTACACGTCTCACATGCCGTAATAGTTACGACTAAATCGATAAAACAAGAAATCCTAATGACCCTGATTATAGTATGACGTAACAATAGTCATCTCTTTCATTTGTTTCTAATTTGAAGAGACAAGCATATTTCAATCAGGGTCATTTCGATTACCTTGAGGAACTTGTCGAAAATTCTGTCCCGACAAAAATGACACTAAGAACCTATGTAAATTATTTTAAAATTGATATTATGTATACTTTCAGTCACAGTTAAGTGATTTATTGAAGTAAGTCTATGTGTAATTTTAGGACAGACATTAGTATAAATAACAGTTTTTTTTTTGCTGAATTCAGTTTGAGTTCGGGATGCATTTTTTCCCCGTTACGAAACATGATTTTTGTAACATAGATACGTCGAAATATAGGTTTAATATCTTTTCAGTCATGTTTACAAAGTACACCTGTTTTTCAGTTTGACATTATTTAGAAGTACCAATGAGATAATATTGAATGACGCAGATACTGCGTTGCTTTTTAAGCATGAACGATATTATCATAATGTGTTCTACCCAGAAATATGAGCAACTCACGAAACAAATCACGAAAAAAGTCAGTTTCATTAAGAAAGTTCAATACATACTCGACCAGAATGTATAAAACAGCCATTGACTTATACAGGCTGGTGACGTCACCTATAATATAACATTGGCTGCATTATTTAATAGAAATGTCATAGAATTATCTAATGAATAAAATGTATTTAAAAGTTGCGAAACATTTCTATGAACTAATATAGTCTATATTTTATTTTATTGTCGTGTTGCCGTCACCACTCCCGTATATTTGGAAACAGGAGTTATTTTTCGCGATTTCACAGTTGGTCCTATAAGGAAAGTTGTTCATATTTATAAGTAGAACACATTATGACAATTTCACTAATACTTAAGTAACCCTTTATGATTCAATGTATTAAGAAAATGAAAATTAATAAATATAAGTTTATACATAATAGTAATAGGTATTCCTCAAATAAGGCTCTGCGTCTGCTAGAGTTATAGCGTTGCAATTGCAGCTATAAATATATTTTTAGAAACTTTTTCACTACATATTTCATACTGTGAATTTGTAATTGGATATTTTAGAATGGTTTGTAACCATACAGTTCTATTCTTTTTGCTAGCTTTTTACGCATTAAAACTATATACGATAGATCTATAAAGTCCTCGTCCCTACTCAGAATCAGAACCATGTCATAAATCAAATTTAGATAATTATTGAAGCTTACTAAAATAGGTGTAATTAATACAATCAAATAGCGAAAATAGTTAAACTTGCCTGTAAAAATTATGAAACGTTGTCGGGTTACAACGAGTTACGTGATTGAATTATTGTAACAAAGTCCAAAATCGATTTCGTTAATCCGCACATAATACCGATATTTCGAAAATATCAGATACCTACCACACATACAAGAGTGACTCGTGCAGTCGACAGCATAACAAGCGTAAGTTTGACCTTGAGACCGCCCTTTTGTAATAGAGCCGGCTATGGCAGGCAACTGTTACACTTGATGTGCTGTCGTCTGTACATACAAGTTTTTTACAATTACTCAAAATTTATATAAGTCCACATTTTTATTATTTAGATATAAAGACAACAGGAACACTTAATTTTTTTCTGGTGTTCATTATTCACAACAATTTATTATAAGTAAGTATAGACAGTTGTATATTAAATATTTATTCTATAAGTAAAACTGTAGGTAGTAAACAGTGTCGTAAAATCAGAACGTTTACATTAATATTGTACAAAATAAGGATTCTATACTGTTATTCCATTCGTGCTTCCGTGCGTACAAACGTTCATTTGAAGGAGTACAGCTGTATAATGCTTTGCCTAGTGAATTAAGAAGTTGTTACAACAAAAATGTATTCAAGAGGAAACTTAAAATAATTGTGTGCAACGTAACTGTATTGTGAACCAAACAACCAGTGCTCCAGAAGCCAAGTGAAAAATATTTTTATGATAACTGTATGTCTAATATATAATATTATAACTGTATGTAAACAAATTCTTTAAACATAATTCAGACAGTTACAATAATTATAATAATAACAGTAATGTTTCACTTTTTATACGCCATTGCCAACGTAAATAGGAAATATGTAATAGAGACAATACAACAGAGTTTATCAGCTTATAAAAGCTGATATTGTATTGCTATACAGTTCCAGTGCTATGACTTCAGATTATTTATATTCATTTATTTACCATAAATTTGTAACAATAGGTACACAATGAAAATAGTAAATGATAAGATCTTCAATTGGTGCTACAAATTCAACTATAAAAGGTATTGTTAATATTCAAAGTATACATTTCAACATAATATAATAATTTGCTAGATAATAAATACTGAACACACAGATTAAGTTTGCATGGAACTGAAAATACATATTTTTCTTACTGAACAAAATTTTATATTCGGCGCTTTATATTCCGCGGTGGCTCAGCGGAACCAGTGGTTGTGATTTATTATAACATTTCAGGGTTAGTTTGTTAATGTACAAAATAATAATAATAATAATATCCAATATAATAGTCAATTGTATTTGCTTTCACTAGGACTCGAAACAAAATATATAGAAGATTTTTCCCCCAAGACAGCGTGAATATTGTTTGATATCGGACAAGATATCGAAACTTAAAACCGGTTAGCAAAATTTTGTCTTTTTAATTTATCTGGCATCTATCAGTACATGTAATACCACAGATTATCGAATGTAGTAACTGTAATAAAGTACCTCCTATTTAATGTATTTCAACCGCTCACTAACAATATTAGTAATAGTAAAATTTTAACTATTTCATTCGTTATGCTATAATATCATGTCTACAAACCCGTCAGAAACGTCAAATTTGTTACATGTTTAAGTCACCTAAAGTGATATTTGTGTTTCATTTAGAAAACATTAATTATAACATTGATATCATATACACGTAGTCTTATGATTCCCAAAGACTTAACGAAAACAAAAGTACAATAATCAGAATGTTAGCTATGTTCGTTCTGAAGATTTATTATTATAAAAAACAATAATATATTAAGAACACGCGGTTCTTTTTGACCGGCTACAGATTTGAAAAGGACAGATCCCGAGTATCAATTTTAATATCTATACAATATTCTTGAAATATATACAACCTTCTACATCTATATCACAGTACATATATTAGAATAACATAGTAACTCAGCTCGTCGATTTTTCCACAATGTCACAAGTGTGTCGGTGAGTGACTCGCACACACTCGTAATTTTTCGTACGTCAGTACCATGAAATCCACTTGGAGCTCTTGTTGCTAGACGTATCTGTGCAAATGCGTGAATTAGCGTATAATATTATTCTCTTTGCAGATGCCGAGTTCTATATAATATAGTTTGGTTACTGTGTAAGCTAATACAATTGTACTGCGTCTATATGCTGTATTCAGCATTTAGAGACTAGACTTATTGTTCCAACGCTTTAGTGTTGATCAAAAGATGTTACAAGAAGAGAACTGGTGCCAATTCTGGGTTACAGTCACTATTTCGCATTAATCTCAGTGTGTCTCTTTTATTTTATTGCATTATAATAAAGTCGAATGATTTCAATTCCGAAGATTGGAAGCTAAAAATATGATCTTGTTATTTTGAGTTGATACCTTTTTTTAATTACATTGTTATCAAACACGCCTTTTTGGTAAACACATTGACAATAGAAGTTGAATCTAATTTTTTTACAGTTATTAAACACATAAAAAGTGATAGTCTGGCCTTCTCTTATTAACTAAGTATTGAAAAAGATAAATAAAAGCTGCCAATATCCAAATTGATAATTACATACTAATTTACTAATGCCTCTAAAAAATTGAATCAGTCGCAACTCGCAATTTAACAGATGCATTATTCATAAGATATTTCGTAAACGCTAATAATTAGGTATTACTATATTTTTAGAGCTTGCCCACATAGAGAATGGTATAAAGAAGTTTTGTATTTCAATAACCTTTTAGGTAAAGTCAGCGATATTAAGTATGTATACAACTTAGACGCATCTTACTTATGTAGAGCCATATACTATACACGGTGAGTTTTTTTTTCGGGTCAGTATGGGGAAATTCTAAACTATAAGAGATAGAGAAAAACTCTCTTAGAAACCGTGATCTTAATTTTAGATAAAATAAAAATAGTATTGAAAAAAAATTTAAAATCTTAATAGATTTGGAGATATCTGAATTTTAGAAAAAAAATTTTTTTTGTTATTTTGTTTGTATATCACTATACAAACCAAAAATTGTAGACCGGAGGACGGAGACCATAGGTCTAAAGTTGCTAGAAGTTGTTAAAATTGCTTGAAATGAACATTTTATTAAAGATATATTTTACTATCTAATTAATATTGATGACTGAAACAAAACAAAACCAAAAATCTGCCACTTGCCTTAATCCCACGAAGTGGAGGACATTTTGAACAATTTATAAGATAGAGTTTGTTTCCAAATCTATTAAGATTTTAAAAAATTTTCCAATACCATTTTCATTTTATCTAAAATTAAGATCACGGTTCCTAAGAGAGTTTTTCTCTATCTGTTATAGTTTGGAATTTCCCTATACTGACACAAAAAAAAACTCACCGTGTATATCGTGACTTCATACAACATTTCCACTAAGAGCGTTACGTCTTTTATTTAGTTGTTTAGTTTTTTTAGCTATTTGCTGTGTTATGAACATTTCATGCAATTTTTATGAATATTTTCGATGTTCAGTCTTTAAAAATATTTTGTGTGTAAAAACGACGACGCAGGATGTGATATCGGACACCATTCGCAAATCGCTTAAAAGTATTCATTACCGCTCTTTTATATTTATATTCAAAAGCCATCCAATGCTTTATAATCAGAAACCAATTGCATGTGAACAGTACGTCTTTAGAACTACATGGATCTATTGAGATGTAAGTCCCATTTAACAATGTTGGGCTAGCATAACTATTACTAGACGCCATTTTCCATTCCACTATTTTGTCAGCAGTAATTATTATTGTTAATGAAGCTAATTTAACAGCAGTACACATTATGTTTAACCACTGAAAGCGTAACAGTTATTTTGCAAAAAACGTTTTTATAAGGATTGATATGAGGGGAGCTCGGTGGCATAGTGGTTTGTGTACTCTGATTCCGATTACGGAAACAAAGCAACTTTCACCATGGTCGATCCCGGGATGTATCAATCTAAAATTTCGCTAAGCCGTTGATCCCGATTGTTATCACAACCACTTCAATCCACCACAACCCGCATTGTGGCAGAGTGGTGATGTTATGGCCCAAGTTCCTCATGTGTTTCTCCCATGTAGGAAAGCCTGTGCCCAGCAGTGGGACGTATATAGGCTGGTGATGATGAAGGATTAAATAAGGAATCTAAAATAAAATGTTTGACTTTGAATCACCAAAGTCTAATATCCTTGAATCCTTCCAGATGTACTTTAATAATATCTAAATAATAAGTTTACGTTAGAAACCTAATCAAGTAGGTACCTAAGATTTTAATAGTTTAGTTTAATGCCCGGATAGCAACTTAAGTTGCCATAACAATTAAAATTTAATTGTGTCTGGTTTATCAGGCTTCAAAGGGTTAAGCATATTTATTTTATATAATATCATTAGGTACAGACGTAAACGACAAATAATTTAATTTATCGCTGATTTTCTCTGAAGAAAGTGTACTTACTGTTTTAATATAATGTAAAAATCAATTCATCTTTCAAATCCACAGTGAGCAATCATCCTTAAATTAACAAATATCTTATTCAATTCCTTAAAATTAATTTAAATAAAAAACTTATATTGTGGTCGTTTGCCAATGTATCATAGTATAAATGCAATAGAATAGACGATTATTAAATTAATTTTATACTCTATTATAATTTATAACTAATAATTATAATAGCAAGACGTTGCCCTTAACATGCAAGTGATACTATAGTTAAAATATTTAAATAAATTAAATTATAGGCACAATGCGCTGAAGAAATTAGGTGTGCTATCACCCTTGTCTTCTGAATTCTATAAAAGTAAGTAGGTATAGTTTTAATCTAAATCGCTTAGGTATTAATTCATTATTCTTTATAATTACTTGCAAAACAGTACTAAAACTGATCACTTTAAGTCATATCAATGTCTACATGCTCCAGAAAATGATACAGTACAATTAGTATGCTTTTTTTTGCTTATGAGTGATGCTTAATAATAAACATATTATCGCAATCGAGCTACGCCACTAGACACTGGCCCTTACAACTTACACTTTACAATTTCAAAATATTATTCAATAGCAAACGAAAGATAGTGATATGGTCGAAAATTGCTTACATTGAGCTAAGCTACTTTTGTAGCGTGTGTTTTACCATCTAAACATGAGAGTAAACATTTAGATCCTTGCGAATTTTAAACTCCTTACACAATTTTAGCTATTACGCGCTTGGTCTAAAACACGATATTTTGCCTCTGTTGTTTTACCTATTAATATTGGGTACTTACTGAATTGCGATAAAATTACATACGAAATTTAAATTCTGCAAGGATGACATCATAATATTGTTGTAAGATTTAAATTGAAGTATCTAAAATGGGATAAACATACCTATATGAATATGTTATAAGTTAGGAAATGTTATAAACCAACATTTCATTTTAATTAGGTACATATTTAGTAATAGCTATTTTTGTTGTATATAATAAAAAGGTATAGTAATCTTTATTAAAATGCGTGAATTTTAATAGGATATTATATATATAATTATATGTGTAGCAATCCTTTTCTATTTTTGTACGTGAACAAGGATAACGTGAATAAACTGCATAAAAAGAATTTAGTTATAAGTTAAGTTATCTCCGAATGTTTTTATCGTAATAATATAAATACTCCAGCTTTTATGCGCTAATATATGTCCATTCTGAATTTTATCTTTTACTTTAAACATTATCCATAACGTTATTATAACGTTATGCTTATGAATAATATTCCACGGAACGTTAGGTTCAATTAACAGCTATTTTTAATAATAATAATAATAATTAATAATAATTCGTTTATTGCTTTCAAAAACATATATTAAAAAGTTTAAAGAATACAACAGTTTGAAATTGAACGATGAGTAATAAAGCAACTGGAGGAGGCTCAGCCTATGTTGTCCAGGAAGAGAATTCCTGTGCAACGCTGATTTTCAGCCACCCCCACTTCTCTAAAGGTCTTAAGTGAGGATATAATCGTCATGAGGGTTTCAATTCTTTTAGTAGCATCATTACTTTTTCTGGATAAAGTTTTTATAGAGCAAGTAATAAATATAGTTAAGTATAAATAATTATAAATATGAAAATTAATTTATGCATGTTTTTTTACGAAAAAAAGCCAAAGAAGTATAGTTAAATAACTACCTCAAAACAATTTAGAATATTTACACCCTGATTCAAAATTCTGCCAATTTTTTTTTATATTTCCTCTTTAGTAAATTTTTATTAAATTATTTATGAAATTCAGAATCAACATATATGAGCTATGTGTCGCTAATAAATGGACAGGCAAAGTTAGCATTAAATATAATATAGTGTAAAATATGTTAAAAAGGACTCATTGGCCATTGAAATTATAATTCTTATTCAAAAAATATCTCATTGAGGTAAGCACATCCAAAATCTTTAAAACCGTTTTTATTTTGTCAATATTTTCGAAATAAAATATTATTCATTAATTCGAAGGAGCGGTTCTTTACCCTGTTGATGAGTTTTTTTTAATAAAAAAATGTAGGTACGAAGTATATCATTATTTGAATAGAATTAAAACTGAAAATTTTAAATTTATCTCGTGTACCTAAGTAACTATTAAAAAAAATGTAGGTTCATCCTATAATTTTAACGTATTTAAATTTATTAGATTATATTTCAGTTTTTGATTACTTAATACTTATATTTGCACCTTAGGTAGGTAGTTTTAAAATAAAGTACCTATCTTGTGATATTTTTTATTATTCTAAATCTAATAATTAGGTATTTATTATTTTATTCAGATTTCTCCTTAATTTTGTTAAATTGGCAACTATTGTTCTATGTAAGTAGGTTTTGCATAAGAGATCTATCTTCTAAATTAAAATTATTAATCTATTTATTAGTGACTATCTACCGTTGTCTAGGTATACTTATTACGGGACTTACAATTCTGTGAATTAAAAAAAAAATATTAATTTACTTTTAAATAATAAATAATAGTGTTTACCAACCAAGTAAGAATCCGACCCAATATGTATTGCGAGCATGTTTTATTTTATCTACTTCGAAAAATTTACTTGACGCTATTTTGTCGAAAATGTTAAAAATTTCACGATAGAAGCGGAGCTATAAAATACAGAGGACAGCACATCAAGTCTAACAGTTGCACAACGAAAGCCGCCTTTATTACGAACGGAGTAAGGCGGTCTCAAGGTCAAACTGTTACGGTTGATGTACGGTCGGACTGTACTAGATAGATATGAATATTTGGTTTTGAGTTCCTTAACAGAAATACCTACGTTGAATTATTTTATACTCTTATATTTTAGCTGCAAATCCCTTCTTTTTTTTCTGAAAGCTACACCGCGAAGTCTAACAATTTATCTAAAGCATTCAGTTAATTTTAGTTAAATTTGGGTGGTGTAACTAATTTTTATATTTTTAGGAACTTAAAAAAATCAATTCACTTCCGCAGTCGACTGTACCGATCATCTTGTGGGTACAGTCAGCGTCAAAATTATCACAGCGCTCAAAAACAACTATGATGTATTAGAAAAGCAACCTTATTTATACTCCGTTAGAATCATCTTTCACTTGTTAAACATTACAGTGATGCTACAAGCAGCAACCGACTTTATCTTCGTAATGTTAGCGTTGCTTTTATGAAGAAATAGATATTTTTTGATCACTCTAAGAGCTCAGATAATTCTGATGTTGACTGTATTGAATAAAGACGGAGGACAGTCGAGAAAAAAAATTTATTATTGAAATTATTGTCAAAAGAGATTTCTTCAAAAAGTTTTTAGTTTTTTTAATAAATAAATTATTTCAAATTTGCCGCTTATGCGCTATTGTTGTCTTGTCCTCGCGCTGGGAAGTCACACATCACTATCCCTTTCTGTCTCCGCAGCAAGTTTAAAAATGCTGAATTTTTCTTGGCTACTGAACGGAATAGTTTTATTTCCCGCATGAAGCCGGCTGTGAATTTCAGCTGCGGAATGACGAAGTAGGTAATGACTTTCCGTTTTTTTTTTATTAGGTACCATGCAGAGGAAGTTTGTGGTAAACAGTATAATGTGGCAAGAAAAAATAGTTCGGGTAATATTTAAAAGACCTTTTCATGATGCAAAACCGTGTTACATGGTTGGCACCCCCTCCCCTTATAAAGGGTGGTGCCGTCAATGCGACAATGGGCCTGATTCTGAATCTGAAGACACACTCTAATTCTAAATTTAATTACAGTAGGTAGGTATATCTCTTTCTCGCAATATGTAATAGGAAAGAGATAGCAGGAATTCGTTTAGCTGTCAATTAAATTTATATAGATTTCGAAGTAACCAATAACCATAGATAATTTTAGACGGCACGGAGGTACCTCCTAAACACTACATTTGATCACGTTCAATAAGGTCGAAAATTGAACGCACGTTTCTAAATGTCAAATTATATGACAACTATCGTTTTCGTATTCATTTTGAGAGAAAGAAATGCACTGAACTTAAATTTAGACTTAGCATGTGTTCTCCAGAATTAGGGCCAATAAATTGAAATATGGGCTATAATAGTTCATAGAAATGGTTTGCCACTTTAAAAAACATCTTACTCATTTGATAATTATAAGGCATTTGTATGAAATGATAAAACATTGGCTGCATTATTTCATAGAAATGTCATGAAATTATCAAATGAACAAGATGTTTTTGCAAGTGGCAAACCATTTCTATGAACTAATATAGGGCATGTTTTAATTTATTGTCGTATTGAGGGCACCATTCTGTATATCACTGTCATATTAAGTGGCACTTTTAAAACAAACTTGTCAATTTTTTTGACGTAATTATTAGAAGCAGTTACCAGTTTACTAGGCGCTTTGTACTGAGCTACCACAGACTTCCTCCGAGCGTTTTCGTTTTAATAAAAAAATATTCCTCGCGGGACCAAACGGTCCCACCAGAACAGTCTAGAAATGGAAAAACAGCACGCTCCCTATCTTAGGCTTGACGACGCCGTGGTAGAAGTTGTCGAGGGCGGCCACGTAGCGGGCGTACTCGCGGGCGCGGAGACGCCACGCGGCGGCCATGTTGGCGAGGACGCCGTAGGGCGGCCGCTCGCAGTGGCAGCGGAGAACGCGGAACGAGGGGCTAGCGCGCTTTATCAGTGCCCTGCAAACCACGATTTGGGATGTTGCCTTAGTCTGAATGAAACGCCATTTTTCACAAATTTGGAAAATATACGCTACTCTTACATATAAAAACAATTGAAACTTAGAAGATATGTTATTGTGGAAGTTGTATTCTTTGGAAAAATCATAAAAAAAATTTTTTTTTTTCAAAATCTATCAAAAATGATATTAAACTACCTTTTATTATGACAACTATAAATAAAAACACACATAAAATGGGCCTAATTCTGAAAGCACACATAGTCAATGCCCAGACGTCAACTTAAGTTGTCATAACAATTAAAATTTAATTGTGTCTGGCTTATCGGGCTTAAAATTAGACTCATCCCATAAGTCTAAATTTAAGAACAGTAGGTATATCTCTTTCTCGCAATATGTAATAGGAAAAATATAGCAAAAGAATTCGTTTAGAGCTGTCAACTAAATTTAGACAGATTTCAAAGAAACCATAGACATTTTTAGACGGTAGGTATGTATGGACATGCCTAAACACTGCATTTTATCACGATCACTAAGGTCAAAAATTTAACGCACGTTTCTGAATGTCAAATCATATGACAACCATCCTTTTTGTATTCATATTGAGAGAAAGAGATGCACTGAACTTTTTAAACTTAGCATGACAATGTGTTCTCCAGAATTAGGGCCTACGTCTGTCTATTTTGCTTCAAGGGTTTTATCAGCCATTCCAGCTCAACTTATAAATATTTTTAAATACTAAAATATATTAAACTAATAATATAATATAGTATATTGCTATCGGACCTGGCGGGAGTGCGCGCATCCTCGGCATCGGTCTGACGTCATAGCGCTGTGTCAAACATCTGCAGCGAGCGCGTGATGACGTCATCCTTGAGGCACGACTCCAGGAACTCCTCAATAGTTATCACGCCGTCCTGGTTCAGGTCCAGCTTCCTGAATACCCGGTCCACCTGGAATAATAACAGAAGGAGGTATGAAAAAACATATCATTTTTTTAAACCAAGCACAGAGGCAATGAATGACGAGATATTAGTAACAAACGTATGGGCTACAATATGTATGTTCTTATTCATAGTTCTCATAATAATAACTGTAACCAATCTAATATAATTTAAATTTTTGTTAAATTTTAGAACAAAAATTAACCATTTTTATAAATTTTCTAAACCGTACAATTTACAATATTCTATAAAAAAGTTCGAATTGTTGGTTTATTATTTCATTTTAATAATTACCTACTTAACTTTTAAGTGCCTAATTACCTATGATAATAATAATAATAATTAATATAATATTTATACATTCACACCTATTATCTAGCCCAAAGTAAGCATCATTAAAAGCTTGTGTTATGGATACTAGATAACGGAGAAATAATGATAATAATATGTATATAAATATTAGAAATATACTAAATAAACATATAAACATCCATGACTCGTAAACAAATGTTCGTACTCATCATACAAACATTTGTTACTACCGGGATTCGAACCCGGGACCTTTTGACTGAGTAGCCTGGGGTACAGACCACTCGGCCAAGCGGTCGTCAAGACAAAATATACGCTAATGTTACGTTTAAGGGTAACATTAGCGTATATTTTCCGAATATGTGATTAATAGCGCTATAATCATACTCAGGCAACATCCATATTCCTAAGTATATAAGACGTATCCATATTATGATTTCGTATTGAATATGACGTCATTTGTTTGTTACAGACGAGAGCGCAGGCCGTATTTTATCAGCAGCCTATAATATTACTCCTAGAGTATGATATAGATTTCACCTATTTTGTTTTGTGTACAAGTTATTATATACCTATCTTTTATCTTTTGGCAATGTAATTTTTTATTATTGTTATTATTTTTTGTATCTAATTAGCCATCAACCCGTCACACGGGCCCAGCAGAAAATCAAGCGTTGTGGCTCTGCGTAGTTATGACATCATGCTGAGCTGGTCACCCTTTTGGTTACATCTGGTCTCATATTATTTCTCTTTTGTAATCTTCTGAAATTATGACCAAATAAACGTCTTTTCTTTCTTTCTTTCTTCTTTCTATTCCGTTCGTAATAGACGCGCCATATTCAATACGAAATCATTATGTGGATACGTCTGTTACGCTTGGTGCGCTATCGACTATACTCAAATCTCTAACTATATCGATCCCTGAATATCACATACACACCTGTTCACTAGCCTTCGCGTCGTCCAACCTAGAAGCTGCTGCCCCTGGCGGCCCCCGTCTCCCCAGCAGCTCATGCACGGCCACCACCACCTCCGCCAGCTCCTGTCTCGTGATAGCACCATCCCCGTCCACGTCGTAAAGGCGGAAGGCCCAGCGGAGTCGCTCGTAGACGGAGCCTCGGAGCAGTGTGGAGAGAGTTACAAGCAGTTCCTGGAGAAAAAAACCAGAGATAATGCAAAAGCAAAAAACAAGGAGGTTCTCAATTCGGCCGGTATGGTTTTTTTTCTATATATGTAGACCGATTACGCCGAGACTACTGAACCGATTTACGTGATTCTTTTTTTGTTCGATGCGGAATAGCTGCCATTTGGTCCCATAAATTTTTTTTCAAAATCAGTTGGGTAGTTTGGTTTTTATATGAAAAAAACTGAAATTATTAAGTCGTCTACGTATGCGAAATCGGCGGATTTTTGCTTTCCTATGACTTTTTAGTGAAACGATACGATAGTGGGAAACAATATATAAGTTGACGGTCACCCATCTAGCTTCGATCTCAGAAAGTTATCACTAAGAATTGTGAAAAAAAAAATTAAAACCGACTTCAAAAAACTGAAAAGGTTAAAATAATTAAATTTAAGTAGGTACTCATCCCCCAGAAACATATTGGAGTTGGTGCTAATTTGTTTCCAAAAACAACAGAAAGTGAAGCACCGTTAAATTTTTTTTGTTCCGACTTCTTACATAGTCGCCATCATGTTTGCCATTGTATCAGTTAATCTATTATCAATTGGATTTTGGTCGTCACCCCGATGTATCATTTAGTCGAAGTTTTTACGGAATTTACGCCCGGCCAAAATAACCACCTAAAGCACCTTTCGGGCCGGCAAGGTGGAGGCGGCTAGAGCAGTGTATAAACTGCACTAGCTGTCTTCCCATATGGACTCTTCTTACCGCTTCCATGAGGTGGTGTGACGTCATTTGTCGTGCTTTGCATAAGAAAAACCTTTGCTTGAAGTTTTTTTTTATACTACTAGATGACAAACAAGCTGACGGCCCACCTGATAAGCGGTTACCGCCACCTGTAGACACCTGAAATAACAAGGGAAAATCACTTGATATTGCAGGTGCGTTATCATAAAATGCCGTCCATGCCCAGTAATTACACTGGCTGCCTACCTCCGTCAGCTAGACGTACAGTCGACCACAGAAGTAGCTGAACACTTCAGTACCATGTCACACTGACCTTGTACACGTACTTTATAGTTGCTACCGTACTATATTGACGCCATAGTCGTTGTTACATGGTACTAAAGTGTTCGGCTACTTCCACACAGAAGTGGTCGACCGTACCTTGGTTTTCACTAACCATTTCCTATGCATAAGTGACATTTGTCTCTTTCTATCTCGTTTAGATAGACTGAGATAAAAATCGTTTAGACTCTTACGCTAAGCAAACGTTAGTGAAAACGTGCCGAACATGAATGAAGAAAGGAGAATGGTTTTAAAAATGTTTTTTTTTATGAATGTATTGCTAAAATCCAAGTTTATTCTTTTAGACATCAAAACCCAGCTACAGCTAGACCATTAGCGAAATTTCCTACAAGCCCGACGGCTCCCAGCGGCAAAACTTTACCGGTAACTGCGTAGTAAAACTTATAAATGTGCTCGTCAACATTTAATTGGATAACTCCCGTCCTTGGCAGTTTTCAATAATTGACAATATTTCATTTTTCTTATTGCAGCTTATGATACTAGACAGAAACTCAAGGCACCTAAGACGTCCTTCGTGGTTTTTATTTTTTCGCAAAATAATCTTTAGTTTAGCCTCAAATTGTTGTAAGATTGTTAAAATTAAATTGTTCAGTAAGATTTGATCAAGAACTAAAACCGAAATTATACGGGTGTGTTGCAAGTATGCTTTTTGTTTCATATAAAGAATATGAGTCGCGGGAAATAGGCATGTTCCCAACAAGCAGTAATGGCTGCTTGTTTTTTACGCCGCAGTTTTATTTATTTCTGGTTACATAAATTTATTTTGATTTTGGTTGTGAAAAACGTTTAGTTTAGTTTGGTTTACACAAATTCCTTTTTTTTTAAGTGAAGGCAAAAAAACTAATGTGGCAAAGACGCAAAGTGCACTAGTACTTGAAAATAGTTTAGAAATGTCATTCTCTCTAGCAAAAAGAGAATCGGACAGATCTCTTTACAGAATAAACGATTTTGAAAACGGCTCTCAGTCCCTACTGTTTGTTCATTAATTAAGTAAGCCTACAACGGAACAGTCCAGTTCTCTGTCCAAAATCTAAAATGGTACCTAGTGACTATTTAATAAAATAAATATTTTATTCCTGATAAAAAGAAATAAAAAAAAACTTTACAAAATAAAATCATAAAATTCCCGCCAATGTTTTTTAAAGACGCGTCGAACTATAAACTGTGGTACTTTTTGGTAGCGTTCCAACGGATGTCCGTAAAAGTTTTCTCTTCGATTTGTAATAAAGCGGTTATTATACTACGCGGTTGGTACTATGGGGTAAATTTGAAGTGCTGCCAAACTAAGTTTTAACTTCAATAATTTATAGTCAAAATTTTTGCTTGGAAAACAAATGGCGGTATAAAGGTATCATAAATTGTAGATTATCTTCAAAGAGAATATAACTCTATGTTTAACTAGATCTAATTTTGAAATTATTGATAAAACCATAATTAAGTTTATAACGATACTTCATCAGTGTTGCATTTTAACATAACAATAAATTACTATTTAATTACAAGAACAATAGTACCTGTACGAGTATTACGGTAGTATCTATTCTCTCTGGCTAAGTTTTTCGAAAGTATTACAATATGACTATGATGTAAGCAACCAAGGATGCATGGATCTTTGCTTTCTTAAAATTAGCACGGGATTATAAAACGTACTACAGCAGAAAATCAAGCGTTGTGGCTCTGCGTAGCCATGACGTCATGCTGAGCTGGTCACCCTTTTGGTTACATCTGGTCTCATATTATTTCTCTTTTGTAATCTTTTAAAATTGTGACCAAATAAACGTCTTTTCTTTCTTTCTTTCTTTCTTTACTTAGATTACTAATCTGACTTAATAAGAAAAAAAAAAGCTTCCACTGGAGGTGTTTAATATACTACATATGTAGCGACTTTACAGAGGCTTTTGACAAAATTAATCATAGCTTTCTCTTTCAGAAACTTGATTCATGGTTGTACTTGACGTGTTGATCATAGCAACGTAGCCTCCTAAGATGGATTGATGAGGGGGCTGGATGCACTAAAAGAATTCAAGTCAGCTCCAGTCACTGTTACTTCCGGTGTACCTCAGGGGTCACCTATGGGACCTCAACCCGTACCTTTCACTACGAACTTATTATTTAGTAAGCTAGTTTCCAAAAATTAACTGCCCTAGAAAAAGACAAAATATAACTTTTTAGGTGTACAAGCTTTTGTTTTTTCAATACCACTAGATGACAAACAAGCTGACGGCCCACCTGATGGTAGGTGGTAATCTAAAGACACCTTTATCAAGGAAAAAATTTCTTGGTGTTGCAGGTGCATCGTCATCCTGAGGCCTAAGATGAAATGCTTTCCATGCTCAGTAATTGCACTGGCACATCTTTTTCGAGCACGTAGTGATTGCCAGGAATCAATGACGCATCTGTTGTGTCATTGTGATGCCCTGGCTGGAACCAGAATGAGTCTTTTGGAAGTGGCATATTCCAAACCAGAAGACTACAGGCTTTTTCTGCCTAAAGTTATAGTAAGGCTAATGGCATCTTTTTTTTGGACACAGGAAGAGTAAACGCAGGGGAGGCACGAATGATCTCAAATGGTTCGAAGTGCACAGTGCATTACTCGTGGCCCCACAGCAAGATAAGATAAGAATGGCACTGGCTACCTTTCCCTTCAATCCAAAACACAGCGAACTGTTTCGCGGTGGTACCTACCTAGACGACCCTACTTACGGACCTTCCACCTAGTATATTGTTCTGTCATTCGCACGATGTTGCGTATCTTTCTATCCCACCATTCCCACCTAAACAGTAACAAGGAGTTCTCATACGGATCTCATCATTTCTGATTCGATCACACAGAGAAACGCCAAGCAATTACGATCACATTAAAATTACTGGAACGATCATTTATTATGTTTCATTTTTGTTCATTTGCAGAATACAATTATTATGACAGTTTGCATGACGCCACTATCTACCTACAATACTTAGGCACTACAATGTTCTTTAGTGCTCATAAAATGAGTTCTTTGACCTGAAACAGATTGACCTAAAATTTATCATTCGCTATTAATTTGGGATAGTGCTACAATATCACAAGTAGCCTTAATTTAATGAGTTTGTCAATTTTGTATCATTTCAAAACAATTTATTGTATTAGGTTATTTAGGTTACTTGGTGGTAGGCCCGTATGTAGGGTCGTTCGGTACCCTAACGTCTCCGGTAGTGCAGCATGAATGCTCTGAGTGCCTTCTCATGGCTCTTCTGTAGGAACCTATGATAACCTATCACTTACAGAAATATTCTACAACGAGCTTGACGACTCACAAGACGACGAGCCGCCATTAATTTTGACCTTCAAGCACAGCGCTGCGCGTAAGCGTAGGTATTCACTAGTATCTACGTCGATCTCTTGGCTGTGTATGCTTCTCGATGTTTTATATATACGGCATTAAGTACCTACAATCGATATTTTTGGATTTACTTTTTCTTCTGTTTAAAATGTATCGCAATTCATTCCTTCAATATTTGACTGACTTTTACGAAGTCCGTATGGTACGCCGAAATACCCTTCACCGAATAGGACAGTTTTCCGATAACACTGTACTCCGACGGTTAGTTGATCTAAAAATACTTGGCCGATGGAACAGTTCGCCGAAAATATGATTCAACGACGATTGGTTAAACGAACTATTTTCCTAAATGGATAGTTTTGTTTATATTTTTGGGAATATGTTTAATAAAATTAAACAACGTAAACAGTATATACTTTTAAATTTTAATTGTTACTCAATTGGAAAGCTACGTTTTACTTGATCACCATGTTTAATTTTATCAGAACTTACTGATAAATACCGGGAGCTTCCGTATTAATGATGAGTCCCTAAAGACGCATAATGCACTTATTTAATAGGGGGTTAAACGAGTATTAAATCAACTGTTAGTTACGCGTAACAGCATTGCGTACCTACTTTGGCACGGTGGTAAGTTGCGAAATATGTGACAGCGGACGTCGTTTTATTAAATGTTTCTCGCAATAATAGAGTAACAATTACAATTTGCCTTTATGATTAGGGGAGACCGAGGGGATTTGAAACAATACCGATTTCTCGGAACTTAAAACCGGTAGTGAGCTGGCAATGTCGCTTTTCAACCACTTCCCTCCACCTGCTGACGTGTCAGTTCACGACGGTGGCGTAAGTCGCGCGGTTGTGTAGTTATGCGTGCCATTGCCATGTAACCAAAATCGTGAAAAGTAAGTTATTAACGTTTTTTTACGATGCCTATACATTGATATAGGTTTTATATTTTGGTTTAAGTTATAATATGGTGGTTTAAGTTATAGAGTGGTCTGTACCCCAGGCTACTCGGTCAAAAGGTCCCGGGTTCGAATCCCGGTAGGAACAAATGTTTGTATGATGAGTACGAACATTTGTTTACGAGTCATGGATGTTTATATGTTTATTTAGTATATTTCTAATATTTATATACATATTATTATCATTATTTCTCCGTTATCTAGTATCCATAACACAAGCTCTTAATGATGCTTACTTTGGGCTAGATAATACCTAGGTGTGAGTGTAAAAAAAAATAAATAAAAAATATGTTTCGAAAGCTCATTAACTAAAGATTTATTATATATATTTGGGACAGTTGATTACTGTGTATTTGCTTCTTGATTGTAGATTGAATAAAAATTGGGAGTTTTTTTCGTACTGAGGAGATTTGAAACAGGCTGTTTCAACTCTCCCCGTTTTAAATTTTATATTAGACAACAGTCAATAAAAAACGGGCTCTAAAAAAACCGTCTTTATTTTTGATTTAATTTGTTTATTTTTGTTTTAGCATGCCTACTGATTATAAAAGAAAGACGAATACGATGTTATGGTTATTTTAACTACTTTAGGTGTTGATAATTTGTATTATATCTGTAGTTACCTACTTACCTGATATATCATTACAAAAAAATAATAAAATAAGTTGTGTCATACTTAAAAAGTTTTATTTTAATAAATACCTTTTAATTATATCATCATTTTTATTTTACAGCCTTTAATACTTCTAAAAAATCATATGTTTCAATCAACTCTCCTCGACCCCTGTTTCATCTTACTTCGGTAATTCGGTATGAGGGGAGTTGAAACAAGTTGACTTGTTACGGTTAAATCGATTTTTCACCACAATATTTAACGCTTACAATTTCTTTATGTTAGTCATTCGCAAGTGTAAAGAATGACCTATCGATTGATACTAATATCATACGACTTCTGTCTATAGTATTTGGTGTATGAAACAAAATGTAATGTAAAATAATTTAATTATTGTTAAATAAAAAATAATAATTACAAATCATTAATTTGTAACTTTAATCGCATTATGTTTTGTGTTATTTTTCTATTGCCACAATTCTAATAGAGTAACAATAAAAATTTGAAAATATATACTGTTTATGTTGTTTAATTTTATTAAACATATACATATACATAACATATTAAAATTTTAAGTAACCCCCGACGTCATTAATCATCCATCTAACACCATCTCATTAAAACTATTCATAAGAGCCCAAACGATATATCTGCTGTAAGTTTCTGAAGAATTAAGCATTTCGCAGACTTTTTGATGGTATAGAATCAGGTCAAGGTTAGTATGTCATGGATGGGAATGTCACCGAAATGACAGTACACCAAATTTGAAATCGATCGGATCTGTATAAGTTTAACAAATGCCTGAACTGATCTTCAAAAATTATAGCTAAGAACCATCGTAGTCACATCAGCTTTCAAACAAAAAAAACCGAATCAAAATCGGTCCATTCGTTTAGGCGCTACGATGCCACAGACATACACACAGATACACAGACACACTCTTTTTTCGTCGGGGGTTAAAAATAGTTCGTTTGGTTCGACGATTGGTTAATTGTCGATGAATAATATTTTCGGCGAACCGTTCCATCGGCCAAGTATTTTTTAGATCAACTAACCGTCGGAGTACAGTGTTATCGGAAAACTTTCCTATTCGCTGAAGTGTATTTCGGCGTACCATACATAAAAAAACAAGTTTTTAGTTCTGGCTCAGCCCGTGCTCGTCGTCGGAACGCTAGTGTCGACAACGGTTGTCAAACAAACGCCAAAATGTATGACAGCGCTGCCGACAGCCACGAATTCAACTGCTGACTTTAGAGAATCGCATCGAAGCGTGTGCTGCAAAATAATTATAGGTAGGTAAAATAATAAAAATAAAATCACTTACTCTGAAAGTGATGGCGCCACTGCAGTTCACGTCGAATGCTTTGAACACATAGTGTGCGTAGAGAGCTGAGTCTGTAACAGAAAGGAGATGTTTCAGTCAGGTACACCATCTCAAAAAATTAGGAAAAATCTCCTGAATCCGGGAAAAATACTAACAATTCGTTTTCATACATAATTTGTTCGTACAAAAGTTGAAATTTTTCGTAAAAATTTAGTAGGGCAATATGGCGGGGCCATAGAAGTCAACTAAACGTCACCGAAGTGACGTGCCGCCATGATGAATATTTGACTGTGTTGCAGTTTTTTCTATAAAAGCTCTTGTTTTGTACCACGCAACAAAGCAAATAAAAAGAAAATGGACAATTGCACACCGTTCTGCATATTTTACCTATTTTTCAGTATACTGTACTAGACCTGGCCAGGTCTCCATACAATTTTGGAACTTCCCTTTTCTAAATTTAAACTTAAAAGTCCTCCTAGCTACCTGCGAAAGTTTCCAGCCTCCTGCGCGAACTAGTACAGCAGGGGGTTCTATAAATGGGTAGTGCAAGCGTTCATAGACTACGGTAACTAAGCTGTTACACGTATTTTTTAGACGACAAAAAAGCGAACGGCCCATCTGGTGGTAACTGATTACCGCCGCCAGGAGAATTGTCATCTAGAGGTCTAGTAAGTGAGGTCTAAAAATACCTTCCATGCCCAGTAATTACACTGGCTACCTTTCCCTTCAACCCGAAACACAACGAACTGTTTCACGGCTGAAATAAGAAAGGCGGTGATACCTACCCAGACGACCCTACATACGGGCCTAGGTTAGGTACCACCTAGGCCCTTTCAATACAATCCTTACTTTTTTTGTACAATTAGCACTAGAAAGACCGCTGTCGTCAAATTGACGATTCCGCGAAGTAAAATGCTCATGTTTTGTAAGTTATGCCTTATTAAAAGATGACATTCATTGACTTTTAATATTTTGTAGCTTTATAGCCCCCATTTAAAGAAACAGTTGTTATCTTAATTAGTTTTCGAAATACAATGAGTCATATCTACAAAGACCACAGTCGTCAAAATGACGCATTGTAAATTCATAATATATTTACAATACTTATATAGTAAATAACTCAATTATCGACCTGAGGGTACTTAGAAGTATTTGTTTACATTACACACCGTTTTATATTTAGTTATGCTTTCCTATTTTTCAATCAGTGTTGAATCTTTTAGTGGTGTATATGCTGCATAAATTTGTATGGCCAACGACGCATTATTGAGGGACAGCTCAGATTCGAGCGAAGACATTAGATTAGAAACACCGTCTAGTGTGGTTCCTAGTCGGCGTAGTATCCGATTGAGAAGCAGCCGTAGAGGAATTCGAGGTATGCGAGGTGGACGTTTTTCTTCACGGCAATCGGCACCTCCTGCTATATGATGATAGCAATATTTCACGTCATAATTTCATACTGCAACTTGTTTGTGAGTTACGAGCAGAACATCAAAAAAATCATCCAGGCCCGGCTCGTCTACTTTGCGATCCCGAAAATGCAGATGAAATTGTAGAGGAGACAAGGTCAAACAAAAGACGAACTTGTCAAATCAATCTAAATGTAAACGAAATAAAACGTCTTGCTTTCGTGATAGTTGTAAGAAACAAGTTTGTGGGAAATGTATTAAAAGTACAAAAAAAAAACAATTATATGCTCTAAATGTATTTCTTATTAAAATAAATAAAAAGTAGTAAAGAACCACTGTTGTTTTTCTGTATTAATCATAATAATAATTTTATATCAACGTTAGGGTCGTCTTAGCGTCAAAATGACGATGTTGGTCTTTTTAGGTAGCATACGAATGCCGGTCTTTCTAGTGTTAGGCACATTATAGCCTAATTGTACAAAAAAAGTAAGGATTGACTCGTATTTATAGCGATGCGTGACTTTGAGATGTGTTTTAACATGTTCTATGGTTTTTTAACAGTCTAAATAAACGTAGTCATCAAAGTAAATATAGCTACAACTAAATTCGCTGTTTCCACAAAACAATTGAGATGCTTTTTGACTGGTTCGAGTCAGCGGAAACTTACTAATGAAAATGCTTTGTAATGGTTCTAAACATTTGCCAGGCTTCGGAGGCTTCGGCAAGGGGCCCTTTCTTTTCAATGAAAACTTAGAGTGATTCTCTGAAGAAACAAACTTTGAAAACATTCGGAAACAATAAAAATGTTTCAAAAGAGTAATTAGGTGTAAAAAAGACAAAAGATAACAAATTCAAAAAATATATGCAGCCATCTTTCTTAATAAAAGAGGCGTGAAGAAAAGCAAGCACCGTTTGGGCCAGCAAGATGGAGGCGGCTAGAGCAGTTTCTAAACAATACATGTATTATCTCTAGTCTATGGTCTTAACTGCACTAAGCTGTCTTTGGGTATGACAAAAAATAATTCGTGCCAAAATATTTTAATCTTGTTTCTGTTTTAGAGTCTAGAATCTAGACATGTCTAGTTAAATATATGAAGAAATGTATATGTCGTAGTCGCGTGGTTTCTAGCCCGTTGATTGAACGCCGGCATCCAATGAAACAGCTGAAGGACAACTAGCCAATTCATTGAGCGCAACGTTTTACCAGATGGCTGAACGTCATGTCAGCCGTCTGGTTTAAATTAGCCATTCAATTGGTCGCCTAGGCAGGTCGTTTAAATCGATGAACTTTTGTGTGACTGTTTGATTGATTGGTAGGTTCAAGGTTATTTTTTATGACCGCATATAACCAAAACGATGTCGGTTATAAGATAAGTGATCAAAAAAATAACCTTGTACTCACCAATCAAACCAAAACTCTTCGGTACGCCAAGTTTTTAAACTTTAAGTGAGTCTAGTTCAAATACACGGATGTTTCGGGGTTACCTTGTCGAATCGCCGGGAGGGAACCGACTGCGACCTGCCACCACTGTGATGGCTGCCCCGATGAGGGAGCGCAACACGCCTTAGAGATGTGCCCTCCATGGGCGGAGGAACGGCGGGCATTGATAGCTGTTGTGGGGAATGACCTCTCACTTTCGACCGTAGTCGCTAAGATGGTTTAGAGTGTCAGATCGTGGAACCCCTCAGTAAAAAAAAAGTCTCGTTCAATTAACTATCGGACTAGGCATTTGATTGGATGCCGGGATCGAAGGGCTAGGCATCCAATTAACTTTACGACTTTAACCAGATGACGGCAAAATATACAGGGTGGTACTGTCAACACGACAATAAATTGAAACATGGGCTATATTAGTTCTAGAAATGAATTGCCACTTTAAAAGACATCTTAATCACTTGATAATTTCATGACATTTGTGTGAAAATATATAACATTGGATGCATCATTTCATAGAAATGTCATGAAATTATTAAATTAATAAGATCCGGGCGACTGCTCTAGCCACTGAGCCACCCAGGACTTGGGATATCCCTGTGAAACTCTTCTAGTCTATCTGTATTTGCGTTTATGAGCTAACGTCCACCCTACAATGTCGAAATATTCTATTTCAACATCCGAAACGAGTATTTTTAGAAATACCTACGATTCGGTTAAGTTGGGGCAGTGCTTTCAAATATTCTTAATTTTTGATTTTAACATTATTATAAATGTTTGAAAAAATTTCACGTCCTGAGTCAGGAATCGAATTGATTCCTGCCTTAGGACGTGAAATTCTTCTAGTTTTATTATATTTTAATTGCTAAGTAATTTTTCAAACATTTATGATAATGTTAAAATAAAAAATTAAGAATAAATTAATAAGATGTTTCTGAAAGTGGCAAATCATTTCTATGAACTCAACGATTCAATTTATTGTCGTATTAACGGACGGCACCATTCTGTATATGATTTTCAGATCCGTAAGTTCCTTCAGCGAACTAACAAATAAAAGTGGGAGTTTTTTCATGTAGCGCAAGAGATATTGGTGATGTGGATTGTATAATGTTGGTTTTTATATGCACTGGTAGTAAGGTCTTCACAAAATCGTATCGTAATTTGTTCCGCAGTAGATAACACACTGTATTACCAACTAATAATTAAAATTTATATTTTGGTTCCAAATATTAATAATATAATTGTGATTTTTTTTCAATTACGTCTCAAATTATTAATTTTTGGATTTGTTGTTATTATTTTGAAATGTTGACTCTGTAGGTATAATTATCAGAGGTCGGAATTAGGTAGAGTTATTTATGTACTTGCACTGATTTCATACAGCGAGAGATGAAAGTGGATATGCCCCAAATCCCGAGAATAATTTTAAATAGCAGAAAAATACCTTGCCTTATTAAATAAAAAGTTATCTATTTTACACAATTTAAACCACAGCACGTGCGACGTTGCCAAATTGACATCAACAACATCGGACGTCCGAAGTTGCAAAATTTGAAATTCCAGGAAGAGCCATATTAATATCAACATTTCGATGCAAGTACATAAATACCTTTCTTATTTCAGCCGTGAAACAGTTCGCTGTGTTTCGGATTGAAGGGAAAGGTAGCCAGTGTGATTACTGGGCATTGACGGCATTTCATCTTAGGCCTCAGGATGACAACGCACCTGCAATATCAAGTGCTTTTCCTTGTTACTGCAGGTGTCTATAGGCGGCGGTAACCGCTTACCACCAGGTGGGGCGTCAGCTTGTTTGTCATCTAGTTGTATAAAAAAAAAACTCTACCTAATTCCGACTTCTGATAATTAAAACAAATTTGACATAACTAAATTATAATTTGTATGCTAGTAATGGCAAAAACATGCTAGAACTTCATATGATTCTTTGTAACTTCTGATTTTATGTACACTCATGTTTTTTTTTTTAAAAATATCTCCATCTTTATCTTTATCACATTGATTGCACGTCTTGTCTACTTAGTTATAGGAGAATTATACAACTCACTGCCATGTGGGAAGAACTTCGCGTAGATATCTTTAAACGACTCCTCCTGGACCACTCCCTCGGGACACTCCTGGAAAAGAAGAAAATATACTTTTAAATAGGCTGACACATGGCACACATTACCAGCCTATATCCGTCCCAGCGCTGGGCAGAGGGCTTCCTACATAGGAGAAAGACATGAAGAATTATTGCCATAATACAACCACGCTGGCAAGGTTACAATTGGTTTTCTGAGACATGATAGTCCTTTGAATCACTCTGAAAGTTCAGATTTTTTTTTATGGCTTTTAAAAATCAGAAGTTGAACATTTTTAGTAACTCCCGGCCTCATTAATCATCTATTTTCACCATCTCAATAAGACAATTCTTTTAAACCCAAACGCGCTATATCTGCTGTAAGTTTCTGTAGAGCTCAGCATCCCGCAGACTATTTGATGGTACAAGATCATCTCAAGGTTAGCATGTAACAGTAAACCTCCAATCAATCGGATCTGTGAATGTTAGTAAAACCCTTTTGTAAGTAGTAAATAAGCTGATAGTCATCAAACCTGAAGCCTGAACTGATCTTCATAAATTATAAATAAGAACCATCCTAATCACGTCAGCTTCTAAAAAAAACCGGATGAAAATCAGTTTACGATGCCGCAGACGGACACACAGACAGATAAGTCAAACTTCAAGCAATGAACGTAACAATTTGCAAAACTAAAAGAATTTCGGAAAAATATATAGGATCATAGTGTCGTCTTTGATAAATACCTAAATACAACTGAGTAGACAAGGAGTTCCGATATAGATTTAGACGTCACAGGACACGCCCGCCATGCATTTTCCAAACAAATAGTTGTTTAAAAAGGCAGACTGTCATTTTTTGTAAAAATATCTCTGGCATCTCTGGTTTTTTTTTGGATAAAATCAATTCTGATTTTAGTATTATCACGTTTTAACGATTTTTTTTATAAATGTACGTATTTAAAACAATCTTTTTATGCATTTTTAACCGACTTCAAAAACGAGGAGGTTCTCAATTCGGCCGGTATGTTTTTTTTTTTTTCTATATATGTACACCGATTACGCCGAGATTACTGATCCGATTTACGTGATTCTTTTTTTGTTCGATGCGGAATAGCTGCCATTTGGTCCTATAAAAATTTTTTCAAAAACAGTTGGGTACTTTGGTTTTAAATTAAAAAAAACTGAAATTATTAAGTCGTCTACACATGCGAAATCGCGAATTTTTGCTTTTCCAATGACTTTTTAGTGAAACGATACGATAGTAGGAAACAATATAAGTTGACGGTCACCCATCTAGCTTCGACCGTAGAAAGTTATCACTAAAAAATGTGAAAAAAAAATTTTAAACAAAATTTAAAACCGACTTCAAAAAACTGAAAAGGATAAAATAATTAAATTTAAGTAGGTATTCATCCCCTAGAAACATATTTTTGGAGTTGGTGCTTAGTGGTTTCCAAAAACAATAGAAAGTGAAGCACTGACTCAAAAAAATATGTTTCTAGGGGATGAATACCTACTTAAATTTAATTATTTTATCCTTTTCAGTTTTTTGAAGTCGGTTTTAATTTTTGTTTAAAATTTTCTCTATTCTCTTTATTACTGTACTAACCATAAAGTGAAATCAAAGCAACCATAATGTAAACTTATCAAAATTAGCCCTCATAATGTCGGTTGCGAACGATCGCGACCCAAAAATGGCGTGTCTAGGTGTATTTGAGAAAACACGCGAATTTGCGTGATTTTCGGCGAAACTACTCATTGAATTATAAATTCATAGAAATGAGCTGTGAATTATTACTAATAGCTAGTCCTCAAACCACGGTTAGAAAGAAAGAAGGCTTTTTAATATTTGCAAATACAGAACAGACCACGGCAAATTCACAAATTCGGAAAATATACGCTACTTTTACCCATAAATATAATTCAAACTTAAAAGTTAAGGAATATTGTTGAAATTGAGTGGTTTAGCAAATTTATAAAAATGATCAATTTTTTTACCCAAATTCATTAAAAAGTATTGTTACCTTACCTTTATTAGGTACCGCTACCTATAGACGGTAGTCGTAACACCTTGGGTACTACTCACGCGTTTTTACCGTAGCTTATAGACGCTCGTAGCACTTTGGGAATTACTCACGCGTTGTCACCGTAGCATGTAGACGCTCGTAGCACCTTGGGCACTACTCACGCGTTGACTACTTCGAGGCCGAGCAGTACTTAAACAGTTCGCTGTTTCGGATTGTAGGGAAAGGTAGCCAGTGTAATTACTGGGCATGGAAGGTTTTTTTTATAAACTAGATGACAAACAAGCTGACGGCCCACCTGATGGTAAGCGGTAACCGTCGCCTATAGACACCTGCAATAACAAGGAAAAATCACTTGACATTGCAGGTGCGTTGTTATCCTGGGGCCTAAGATAAAATGCCGTCCATGCCCAGTAATTACACTGGCTACCTTTCCCTTCAATCCGAAACACAGCGAACTGTTTCACGGCTGAAATAAGAAAGGCACCTAGTAAATTTGATGATTAGGTATTTGATTTTAGGCCTCAGGATGACAACGCATTGAACGCACCGCATTATGTGATATTTTCGTTGCTATTGCAGTATGTATAGGCGACGTAAACCACTTACTTCCAGGTGGGCCATTAATTTGCTTGTCATTTAGTTATATAAAAAATACCACGATAGCCAATCTACTTTGAAATAAGCTATATCGTCACAGAATCTAATCTGTTTAATAGCTAGGTGGTAGGCCCATATGTAGGATAATCTGGGTAGGTACCACCGCCTTTCTTATTTCAGCCGTGATGCAGATCGCTTTGTTTCGGATTGAAGGGAAAGGTAGCCAGTGGAATTACTGAGCATGGACGGCATTTCATCTTAGGCCTCAGGACGACAACGCACCTGCAATATTAAATGATTTCTCCTTGTTATTGCAGGAGTCTATTAGGCGGCGGTAACCGCTTACCATCAGGTGTGCCATCAGCTTGTTTGTCAACTAGTTGCATAAGAAAATCACCGCGTAAGTGCTCGTAGGTATGTTACGCTGATAATTTCTGTAACTGGTATGTATTTAATCTGTTTACTTGGTGAGGTGGGTCTTCTTAATCCAATAAGCTAGATGTAACACCCGATTATAACCTAGATCCAGTTATGGCCGTAGGACAGACAGCAACAGAGTTTTTATGGTATAAGTAGTCAGAATTTCAATCTGCTACAAACGCCGGTTTTAAGTCTGATTATGCCAAAAAAGTCACGATTATATTAAACTAGCTGTCCCGGCAAACGTTGTTTTGCCAAAAACAAAATCGATAGTAGCCAATTCTCAGACCTACTGAATATACATGTAAAATTTCATAAAAATCGGTCAATCCGTTTCGGAGGAGTATGGTTACTAAATTTGAGACACAAGAATTTCATATATTAGACTAGCTGACCCCGCAAACGTAGTTTTGCCATAAAAAAATGACAAAAAAAATAGATAGTAGCCGATTCTCAGACCTACTGAATATACATATAAAATTTCATGAAAATCGGTCAAGCCGTTTCGGAGGAGTATGGAGGACCAGTATTCTAAATTAAGTGAACCATCCAGCCCTCCCTCCCCCTAACAAAATTTGTGTGACACGAGAATTTTATATATTAGATTATGTCCTCTGTGCTTCGGAAGGCATGTTAAGCCGTTGGTCCCGGATGTTCAGCAACCGCTTTAAGCCATCATACCGCATTGGGCCAGCGTGGTGTTGTTATGGCCTAAACTTCTCATGTGGTTCTCTCATGTAGGAAGGCCTGTGCCCAGCAGTGGGCATATATAGGCCGGTGACGATGTCGCCCAAATATCTGATTTTGTCGGATTGGTTTAAAAGTTATAGTGCCGTCAATACGACAAGAAATTAAAACATGGGCTATATTAGTTCATAGAAATGGTTTGCCATTTTAAAAAACATCTTATTTATTTGATGATTTTATGATTTTGGTACGAAATAATATAACATTGGCTGCATTGGGACAAACACATGCCGTAACACCACCCCGCTTGCTAAATGCGGGTTAAATCGGTTGCAGAAACGACCCGGACCAACGGCTTACTTTACGTGCACCACCAAGCATGGAGGAGCGAAAGACTGCTAATTTTGTTTGAGCACACTCGCAAGTTGATTTGTTCTCAATCGAAACCAGAGCGGGCATTGCGAGTCTCAAGTGGCAGTGGGCAGGTCACATTGCAAGGTGGACTGACGGCCGTTGGGGCGGAAAGGCCCTCGAGTGCTGGCCGCGTACCAGGAGACGCAGCGTTGGTAGGCCTCCCACTAGGTGAACCGACGATCTGGTGAGGGTCGCGGGAAGCCGATGAACGCGGGCAGCGTAGGACTGATTGACTTGGAGATCCTTGCGGGAGGCCTATGCCCAGCAGTGGGCGTCTCACGGCTGATATGATGATGAAACCAATCGGATCTGTGATGATGATGAAACCAGAGCGATCAAACCACTACGCAATCATCACAAAGCTCCTCTAACTAATGAAAATGAAAATGAAAATATCTTTATTCAATTAGGCCCCCCAAGAAGCACTTTCGAATCGTCAACAAAAAAACCCTTATGTCTATCACATAAAAATATTATTAACTAACTAACAATTACATTATGTTTGTCTCTCTGTCTTATCTGGATCTACGTAAGCTAAGAATGTTATAATGTCTGTCTATCGGTCTGTCTGTCGGTCTGTCTGTCGGTCCGTCTGTCGGTCCGTCTGTCCGTCAGTCAGTCTGGCTGTCTGTCTGTCTGTCTGTCTGTCAGTCAGTCAGTCTGTCTGTCAGTCTGTCTGAATTTACACCGGTTCCAAAAGTTGAACTACCGAGAAGATTCCGGGAACAAACTCGTGTAGTCACTCTTTTCAATTATTAAGTTACAATGTTTAATTACACAGTAATGGTACTTAGCAGTGCAGTGTCGCACAGAGTATAAAAAAGGTATATTAACATACCAATAAGTACCTAATGACAAGAATATTTACTGTATTTAAAGGCTGTCCGACAATGCACCATCACAATATAGGTATTACAATACACAAAGGTCAACAATTAATATACAAAAACCTAATAAAGCCAATCATCTTTCATTAATTTTAAACACTTGTCTGACCACGTCATTACAATAATAATTGTATTGTTTTATATATAATATCATATAATGCCATATACCTCAAAAATCCCTCAAAAATGATACTATTGATGAATATGTAGGTAAATTATTACAAAATCAAGGAAGCTTAGAGATGACCATTTCCACTAGTGGCACCTGTTCACAAGTATGACGCATGGGCCAGCCATCGCTCCGCTCAACCATATTATAGGGAACTAACTAAACCTAAGGACTTTATAAAAATAAAAAAAATTACGGGTAGCTTTTCAACCCCCGACGAAAAAAGTGGGGTAAGTCCGTCCTGTCCGTCTGTGTATCTGTGTGTCGTAGCACCGAAGCGAATGAACCGATTTGGATTCGGTTTTTTGTTTGAAAGCTGACGTGATTAGGATGGTCTTAGCTATAATTACGACCGGCTGGTCGAGCGGTCTGTACCAGTTGCTATTCAGGCTACTCGATCAAGAGGTACCGGGTTCGAATCCTTGTAGGAGCAAATGTTTGTATGATGAGTACGAGTATTTGTTTACGAGTCATGGACGTTTATATGTTTATTTAGTATATTTCTAATATTTATATACATATTATTATCATTATTTCTCCGTTATCTAGTATCCATAACACAAGCTCTTAATGATGCTTACTTTGGGCAAGATAATAGGTGTGAGTGTATGATTATTATTATTATTATTATAATATAAGAAGATCAGTTCAGGCGTAGGATGACTATCAGCTTATTTTCTACATGATAAAAAGGTTTTACTAACGTTCACAGATCCGATTTGATTCAAATTTGGTGTCCTGTCACTTCGGTGACATTCCCATGACATACTAACTTTGTGCTGATACTAAACCATTAATAACTCTGCGGGGCCTTAATTCTTTAGAAACTTACAGCAAATATAGCGTGTTTGGGCTCTTATGAATAATCTCAATGAGATGGTGTTAGATAGATCATTAATGAGGCCGGGGGTTATTTAAAAATTTTAATTTCATATTTTCGCTAGTTTTTGTCGGTGTGAAACATTCGGCGAATTTTTCGTCTAATTTTTAGTCGACACATTCAAAAAATCCATTTCACAAATACCACTTGAAATAAATCAATAGTAATGCCAGAATTACTAGAGTCGGTTTGTCTGGTATTTAAAAAAAGGGCTTTGGATTCGTCGGCGAAGCTTTTCACACCCGTTTTCCTTCTCAATATATTGTGTAACTTAAGCATTGAATACAATGTTCAATATACAGTGTACAATTTCGCCCCTGCAATTCGCTTCGCTCTTTCCCTTTGCCCTTATCAAATGCCCCATAATTATGTCACTGATGCGTATGTGCTACGATGCTACGGCCTTGACTCCAACGCTACGAGTAGTGCTACGAGCAGTGCTACGGCGTAGACGATAAAATATATTTTTAAAATTTTAAAAACGAGGAGATTCTCAATCGGTAGGTTTTTTATGTATGTACACTGATTACGCCGAGATTTCTGATCCGATTTACGTGATTCTTTTTTTGTTCGGTGCGAAATGGTTGCCATTTGGTCCCATAAAAAAATGTTTAAAAACGATTGGGTAGTTTGGTATTTAAATCAAAATGACTGGAATGATTTAATCGTCTATGCATGCGAAATTGTGGATTTTTGCTTTCCTATGGCTTTTTAGTGAAATGATACGATAGCAGGAAACAATATATGCTGACGGTCACCCATCCAACTTTGACCTTAGAAAGTTTTCACTGAAAAAAAAAAATCAATAATTAAAGAAGACTTCAAAGAACTAAAGAGGATAAAATAATTAAACTTAAATAGGTACTTAGCCCCAGAAACATATTTTTTGTAATCGGTGCTAAGTTGTTTCCAACGACAATAGAAAGTGATTGAGGAGCTCGGTGGCGTATTGGTTTGAGCGCTCTGGTTTCGATACAAAAAACCAAGCAACTTTCGCCATGGTCAATCCTGGGATGGGTTAATCAAAGTTTGATATCTCCAGCTAAAATAAGTATAAGAAGAGCGATACGCCACACGATTTTTCATAAAAATCATCAAGTCGAAAATATTGGAAAAGAACAAACAGAAAAGGCGTGAAAAGGTTTTTACAGGGTCGGCAACCCGCAAGTGGCGTAATACCCCTGGCGTTACAAGCGTCCATAGGCTACGGTAACCGCTTACCATCAGGTGGGCCGTATGCATGATTGCCACCTTAGTGGTAGAAAAAGGAACTATTGGGTTATTGTAACTAAGCAGGAGAGGAGCTCGGTGGCGTAGTGGTTTGAGTGGTTTTCGATTACGAAAACAAAGCAACTTTCGCCATGGTTGGTCCCGGGATAGGTCAATCAAATTTATAATCTCGAGCTCCTCCGTGCTTCGGAAGGCACGTTAAGCCGTTGGTCCCCGGTTGTTCCTGCAACCGCTTTAACCCACCAACCAGCATTGGGCCAGCGTGGTGGTGTTATGGCCCAAACTCCTCATGGGGTTCTCCCATGAAGGAAGGCCTGTGCCCAGCAGTCGGACGTATATAGGCTGGTGATGATGATGATGATGAACTAAGGAGGTATTGAAGTCGGTTTTTATTTTTGTGTAAAGCACATCGGTAAGAAGGTAAACGGTCCACATCACAGACCACTGCATAGAGTGGTCTGTGAATATAATCACGGTCAGTGCGAGTATATAGGATTTATCTGTTGCAGATTTGACCATAAATCTTCGTGCGGGGCAATAGTTTGTAATGGTCTATAAATTATGAGCGCTTTCGTCTTCTACTGTTGATTAAAGAACGAGGTAGAATCCTCTTACCGCATTCATAATGTAAGCATTCTTAATGTAGCAAACAAATTATGTCATAAAAACAAAACAAAATTGCCGCGAATACAGAAATAGACAAACCTGCATAATTTCGTACCTATTGCGAAAAGTAACATGGCCGACTTAAAGCTGTCAAAATGACAAGAAAGAGTGTTTCCTATTTTCGTCCGGTCGTCGACATTACCTACTGACCTTTCGAGGTGACTCACAACATAGAGCTGTCTCCTTTACACGAACGCCGTTTGCGTAGTGTCCTCTCGCTTCTGTTCATTAGTTGAAATATATTCTGGTATATCGCTGCGAATATTTTTGAGTGCTCAGCGTTCCCAGTGTTTGACCCAACTTTTAAATCGTAGGAACTAAGAAATTAAAAACGTTTTGTCTGATTTTATAACTATTTTTGGAATGCTAATCTTGTCGATGGAATGGTAAACATTTTTTCACGGGCAGTTTCTCTTTGATTTTGACAATTTAGAGAGAGATATTCATTGCTTTTGTATGCTGTGTTTCTTTTTTTAGCAAGGTCGCCGAGGAAATGTTGCGAAGCGAGAATTGAACTGTTTATTGCATAGTTTAGCGATAAGTTCGTTTAGATGCTTACCTACCTAATGCTTTAATTCAATAGTAAGTAACAAATGTCTGTGATGATTCCGTATGGTTCAATTAAAAAAAATATGACCCTCTGCATTTCCTCTACTTTATAAAGGGTTTTCCAATAAGAGGTGTTATTTTGATATTCAAAGAAAAATACAATTTTTTAATATATATATGATCGGATGTTTATTTCATTATAAGGAGGAAGGTATGCCGTTAATAGTGGAAAATAACATCAGGAAAATGACCACCACGACCACGCTTACAGGACCATATCCTTTTCATGAAATGTTCCATAACCAAATCGCAAAGTGGCTGCCCTATGTCCTCGATAGCCTCACGAATTCCATCTTTGAGGTCTTGAATCGACGCTGGGCTGTTGGCGTAGACTTTCTCTTTCACGTGGCCCCAAAGGAAAAATTTTCTTTGAATATCAAAATAACACCTCTTATTGGAAAACCCTTTATAATTTGCGTCAAAAGTTAACGTTTACCCTCACTATGTCCAATTCTATTTCAACACCAGAACGAGTATGTTTTCAAATAATTGGACAATACTTGACATCTTCTTCATTTCTTTCAAAAATGATTATGTACTAAATATTACATTGAGTAACTACTCCATATTTATAAGGAAGTTAAAATTGTACTATTTTGCGTTTGAGTATTCGTCCGTGAACCCTATTAAGGGCTCAAACTCAACTTTTAAAGTCTTTTAGAAATTACCTTCAGTAGGAAGGTATATTGATTTAATCGCAATCACCAATCCCCAGCAAACCTAATAAAACATCTAAGTTTATCTAAGTATTTTCTCGTAGCTCAAAAGTTAGCATGCGACATGGTAGCCATTTTAAATTGTTTTAATTTTAGTAATGTAAATTCATCCCATGTTTAGAAAATTTCAGTTCATAGTCTGAGATTTAGGCATGGGTTTGATGTTAGATTTTATTTATTATTTTAACACTCACAGCTGTGACTATTTAAATATTAAATTAAATCTAGCATTAAAGCTCTTGTTAGATTTTTATTAAGGGCGACCAGCCTTCCTTTTCGACAACTATAATACAGAATATTAAACGCGAGCTATAACTTATAATCGATAAAGAGCTTTTATTTCAAATACGTCTAAGAAAGCCCGCAAAAATTAACCTACGGGTAGATTTGAAAAGTCAAACGTCAAACGTGCCCTGGTTACATTGTCCCAAACAAAAACAGACAGTGAGTGACGCGCGCCGGAAACACGACAGCGCTGTGAAAGCCCCGGAACTGTGACACGCGTTGTGAACTGTGAAAAGTATGTGTTCTTTAGAGTACAAGTGATTGGCGGTGGCGGTTTAAAGTTTAAAAAAGAGAATTTTAAGGACACTTAAGAATAGAAAAGTTCTTGTTCGAAACTTGTTCGAAGTGCGACAAGATGATGGTAGGTATATCTTCCAAATTGTTCACTGTGGCGTAAGAAAATGTTTTCAAGGTTCTGGACTGAGAGGGACTTAGCCTAAACATCAACGGCGAGTACATCTTAAACCTCCGATTTGTTGACGATATCGAGTCATGGCTGAGACCTATAGGAGCCAGCTAGCCTTCCTAGACTATCCTCCTCAGTAAAGAGTCTCAACAAGTGGGTATTATGAATGAACATATGAGAAGACGAAAATCATCTCGAACTCCCATGTCATCCTCTGAAGGTTTGAGCCTCTACATTCGAAGTTGTTGGAGAATATGTATTTCAGCTAGGTAAGTCCAATTTCAAACAAGAGTCCTCTCGTCGAAACCAACTCGGAAGGCCGACGTTCTAGAAGCTACGGCATATCTCACGTCCGGAATACCGCAGTGTCTCAAGACGGAAACCTTGGACAAGTGTGTGTTGCCATTACTGCCAGTAATGACATACGGCACTGAGACATGGTCGCTCAGTCACGATGCGTCTCATTGAGCGGCTCAAAGTAATTCTAATTTATGGGCTAAGGGCAATATAACGAGCAATGCTCGGGGTTTTTCTTAGGGACCGAATCAGAAATGAGGAGATCTGTAGTACTAAGTCATCGAAATAGTTCAAAGACTTTTTTTAATACAAAGCGAGAGTCCACATACGAAGACAGCTAGTGCAACTTGTTGAATCCACTGTTCTAGCCCCTTCCACCTTACTGGCCTTTATAACGTCTTTAAACACAATTGTGCCAGCAAAGAATTCCAAGTTTTGAAAGTATAACAAAGAAACGAGTTACTAAACTTCTATAAACGTGATCTTGATGTGGAGACAGTAAATTGATGACTCTAAGACCGGCACCTGTGCTCCTGAGTTGCTAAACTAAGTGGCAGTGGGCAGGACACATCGCTCGAGGAACCAATGGCGATCACGGATTATTTAGTTCCTACTCTTTTGTCCATACCTAGGGCTTGGTATTCGAATATTCGAATATTCGTTTTATTCGAATATTCGGCTCATTTACTATTCGAATATTATTGAGAGTAGTATTCGAATATTCCGAATTTTTCGAATAATGATATTTCATAATAAAAATCAACACACCTATGAAGGAATTTATCAAAAACGACAGATGATATGCGTAGAATTAGGCGATGAAGCGTTACTTTTGGGTTAATTGAAAAACTACTTAAGTTAACTATAAAATAAAAGTTGATTTAATTTTGTTTTTGTCAGTTTCAAGAGAAATACATATATTACAACTAAATTTTCAACATAAACTTCTAAATTCAAGCAGCAATGACAATACCCATCTGTTACTTCGTCAGCATCGGGAAATTTATAAATTGGTTCGACATGATCTCCGAAATGCTAATACTCGCTCCATAAAAAGAGCAATTGAGGGAGTAGGAAGACCACCTGACAAAGTTGACCACTGCTAGTGGGAACGTTGTTGTATTGTATCTAGGCCGGAGATTCTTTCGGAAATTGAAAACTTCCATAGTAAATTATACTCTTCGCATGCCAGATCCAATATACCAGATCCAAAATATGAAAATTCTACTAGATCAACATTAACACGCCACTTCACTGAGGGCCTGCCGGAAACCAAGTAGTCAGCCTAGACGAAATTGATAGGTTGATTGGTAGGTTTGATAGGTTGAGATAGGTCTTAGACAGCTAAAAACGGAAAAACCCCTGGAGAAGATGGAATCACGGCGGAACTTTAAAGCTGAAGGAGTTCCAAAAAATGTTTAATTCTGTCGTCTTTTATAGGAGAACTCTAAAAGTGTGGGAAAGGAGTGTGGTCGCCCTCTCCTTTAAAAAGGCGACAAGACGCTGCTGAAAAACTCCCATCCAATTTTACTCCTCAGCCTCCACTACAAGCTATTTTTGAGAGTCCTATCGAATAGACTTGCGCAAAGACTCGAAGAATTCCAGTCTCCAGAACAATCTGGGTTCCGGAGAAGATATGGCACTATAGATCATTTTTACTCCATCAAGACCTGGGCAGTTCTAGAATCTTTGATGCAATTCATGCAATGCCAAGTTTATATATCTAAGTGAGGAAATGCTTTCACGATGCAAAGACTGTGACCATCCAAGTACAGAACCAGCAGAGTTACCTATTTCCGATGTATGAGACAAATCGACGTCATATCTCCCAAATTGTTCACAAGTGTATCAGAGGATATCTTCAAGATACTGAATTGGAACGGAAGGAGTATTATCATTAATGGCAAGAGAGATTTACAGATGATGTCGTCGTTATAGCCGAAACGCTGCAGGATCTACAACAAATGTTGCACGACCTAGCTTACTTATCTCAACGCATCAGTCTCCGGATGAACTTGGATAAAATTATGACAAACTGACCATAGTTGAGTAAAAAACGAAGTAGAGACCAACAGAAGGATTCGTCTGGACTGGGCAGCATTCAGCAAGCTGCGTCGAGTTTTTCTTATCGGCAATTCCACAAAGCCTAAAGCAAAAGTCAATGCGTACTTCCCGTTATGGCATATGGTGCTGTGGCGTGGACACTCAAGGTAGAGCTGGTGCACCAGTTTTAACTCGCTCCGCGATCTATGGAGAGGGCTTTGCTTGGAGGTTCACTGAAGGATCGAATTCACAATGAATTAATCCGGCAGAGAGTTGACAGCAGAGAATCAACAGCCTACGAATATATAAGCAGAAGTAGCAGCCGGGTGGCTTTGCTTTCAGTAACTGAATCAGGCTAGCCAAAGATCGAGCCAAGTGATGTTCATATGGAGTAGCCTGTGTCCAGCAGTGGACTGATGATGATAAAAATGGTGAATAAATGTTTAAAAAACGTAGTTTTTCTTTTCAAATCAGTGATATTCCACTTTGATGTCAGTGAATTTTGTAAAATCAACGAATTTTATGCTATATTTAGGTGATGCTGATGTATTTTGTTCCTTGGATAAAAAGTATTCGAAAAATTCGTAATATTCGAATAATTCGAATAATAGTTTTGGGACTATTCGAAATATTCGAATAGTAAAAATGGACGAATATTACAAGCCCTACCTCTTCCTTTTATAACTTTGTACTACAAGTCTCTCCCAAGCATGTATTGAACATTCGTTAACAATAACTGAAATGAAAAGGACTACTCTCATAGCTCGTGTCGCTCAAATGATGTTACACATGTCTGACTCGCGTTAATTAAGGCAGCGTGCTCTATTAATTAGTGTGCAGTAGGTATTTTCTTATAATATTGATAGGATACTTAATATTTAATTCCGTAATGCAATCATGTGTTTGAAGCCGAAGTACACGGGAGGAACAAGAAATGTCACAGCTTAGACACACATTAGACTGTGTCACATCTTAGACTGTTACTGTATAAGTCTCAAGTCAAGCCCCATATTGAGTACTGCTACCATTTATAGGCGGGAGCACCTAGATACCAGTTTGGACTATTTGACGTGCTCCAAAGCCACACTATGAGAATTGTCGACCATCCTGAACTCACAAGCGGTATTGAACCTTTAAGCCTAAGGAGAGATTTTGCCTTCTTGTGTGTGTTCTACGGTTTGTATGACGGGGTGTGTTCCGAGCTCAGATCATGTTCCGAGGAACTATTTGACATGATCCCGACGGCCTCATTCTATCATCGAACTGCTCGCCACCGGCAGTTCATCCTCACAAATTGGAACCAAAGTGGTCGCGTACTGTACGGTTTCAGAGAAACTTTGTCCCACATACGCTCAGGTTGTGAAATGAGATCCCTGCAGAGGTTTTCTCGAAAGAGTACAAAAAGAGTTCAGAGCATGGGATTCTTCAAAACAATCGTAAAAAGGTTTTTAAAGTGGCGGCAACGCGCAAGTGATACTATAAAGAAAATCTTCACTTTTTTGCAGGCAAAAAGTAATAATTGTTTTTTTACTGGCAATAGTTAAAATGAACGATTTGGATTCAACAATTATAAATTCAATTTCTTCATTGGATTTAAAACTGGCTCCGTCCTAGTACTTGATGGGCCAAGTAAAAAACTTAATGAATTCAGTAGACTCTTTCAAGAAATCGTAATGTAGAAATGAAGTAATTTTCCGACATTTGAGAATATGGATTTGAGAAGGAAGTCGTCTTTCTCGCTCTTTCATTATAACTTCTACCTACTAGTACCTACACATCTTTTGGTTGAAACTCTAAAGGGTTCAAGAAATTTATAGCGGTTGGGAAATGAGAAAATTCTTGGCGTACAGGCAAGATTTAATGGGTCAACTAAATGTTGCGTCTGGATTGTTACAGTGAAGAATTCACTATAGATAAGTTATGTTTTTTTTTATCTTAACGGGGTAACTCTTGGCCATAATCTCACCTGATAGTAAGTGAAGACAAGGCCGACGATGGAAGCGAGCTACACCCTGATTCCTCAACCACAGAGGAACTGGCTATCTTACTTCTAACTGCCGGAACACAACAATGCCGTTAACATTATAACTATGTTGGCAGAGTTAGGTAAGATGGTGGTAGCTAGCCAGGCGGACTTAGAAAACCAAACCGAGCAGAAATGTTCTGCCCCCACGGTAATCGAACCCCGGACCTCTAGATCTGAGTTCGGTGGTCTCAACCACAGAGGAAATTAACAATGTTAATCTAAATACATAGAAAAAAAACATACCCGCCGAATTGAGAACCTCCTCTTTTTGAAGTCGGTTAAAAATAACAATATATAGGTTGGTCTCGATAACACGACAATAAATTGAAACATGGGCCTTAGTTGTTCATAGAAATGTTATGCAACTTTCAAAAACATCTTATTCATTTGATATTTTATGACATTTGTATTAAATAATAAATCATTCGCTGCATTCTTTCATAGAAATGTCAAGAAATTATCAACTGAATAAAATGTTGCAAACCATTTGTAGCAATTTTAACATTTAGCTCAAAGTACCTAAGCATCATTAAGAGCTTGTGTTATGGATACTAGATAACTGAGAAATAAATATAATAAGTATATAAATATTCTAAATAAACATATAAACATCCATGACTTGAACAAATGTTTGTACTCATTCATACAAACATTTTATTTCTCTATTACGTACAGTGTACAAGGTCAAACTGTTACATTTGATGTGCTGTCGATTGAACAATAAAGAATAACAAAAAATATTAAAAAGTATAGATATTGAATATAATTGTTTCTCCTAACTTGAGTCTGGCAGTAATGGTTGCTCATCTAAGAACGACTGATTGCCAAATATTTAAATAAGTGAAGTGATATTGAACTTAAATGCAACCACTTACCGTTTTGAATCCTCTGTACATGACTCTGATCTCCTGCTTTGAGAACTTTGTCTGTCTACAGAGTTCTTCCAAGGCCACTGGTATAGGCTTCGGCGTTCGAGTTGGCTCCAACTCGTACGCATGCTCCTCCACAGGCGACTCAGGTGGCGTAGCCATTTTTTATTTTTATTCACGAATTTTACCGAATCACCACATTTCAAATAATTACTATTCACTTAACACTACCGTACAGCATTAAAAAAAACAGTTATTCGAAAAATATTTATTAATTAATAAAAATCACTTTAACGCGTCACTTGATATTTATCATTGCGAGCACTAATGACTTCTTGAATATAGAATGTTAAGGCAAAGGGATACATGAAATATTTTGGCGCGATTTCAATTGACAGATGTTGTTTTAATTCTTTTTTAAATTTACGAGTTTAACGGCATTGGGTATTTTTAGAAGATGTAGGTAATTAATTGATTATATTTTATCGTGGATTTACGGGTGGTTTTAGAGGCGGGATCTGAAACAAAAGATTTAAAGAAAGTCAGTTAGGTATGTAATTAATCTTTTGATTCTCATAAATTCTCTGGTGACATGATAAATAGCCTAAACGAAGTTGATCGAATTCTCATGAATTCACAGCGATATTGGCTTAGTGCCATCGTGAAAAAGTTACACCGAATAAACCTGAGATCACAATAAATAATTTTATTAGTAAACAGTTTTTGTAAATAACCTTTTTTATTCAATATAGGCAATGGCCCGGCTTCTTTTGTGCTATATTTAATCCAACTAAAGGAGAGAAGACCGGTGTCGTTATTTTAAAGCACCTTAGCCATGATTTGAATCAGGGCTCAAAAACATTTAAAAACATGCATATTACTTAAGTGCCTTTAAGCCGAGCCACAAAAAAAAAGTCTGTAAATTAATGTAAAATTAATGTAAAATCGGATGTCAATTATCTTGACGTTTCTATATGTTATTCTATTTCTTTCTTATTGTATCTAGAACTGACTAGAACGAAAGGGATACTGAAAACTTAGTTAATTTTTCAACAGCTTTGAACCAAGTCAATATATATCTCATGTTTGTTGGTCTATTGTATGTTGTTTGTTATTATTATTATTTATTGAGGAGGATAAAATCAGCCCGTGAGATCTAGCCCTAATGTTGCCATACTGTCATTTTATTGGTAATTTATTTTCACACGACACGACACGACACAAATGAATAATTTTACGGTATTCTGACTAGTGGAGAGTAAACAATATTAATAATAATACTCTCGTCATACATTACACGTAAAATGCAGTGGTATTTTTACACGTCGATTAGTGAAATAGCACCTCGTAAACCACATTTTATTGCAAAGAAGCGTACAGTCAACCTAAATGGTAAGCGATTGTATAGCTTATAATGGTATTTTTTTTTTTTTATTATTTATTAAGACACAAAACAGGTTACAGTTTTTAATTTACAATGTTCATAAGTAACTTAGCATTAGTGCTAAGTTACTTATATAGTTTGGCATTTAGATGCCAAAGTATGTGTCTCTAGAAGAAATGTAATATCTACCTTAACTAAAATACATAAACATATTTTCAGAATATTCAACTTAATACTATACAAGCTTGAATTCCGATGTTTACATTCATAAGTTATACAATATATATAGACTTTTATAAAATCATTTAAAAAGCTTATGAACCTTACATTTGAAGGAACTTGGATTAGGATTAAATATATCAATATCTACGTTGGATTGATCGACCTCATTGTAAAGGCGACACATACGGACCACTGGATTGTAAAATGACGTATTATTACGATATACTTGTAGGGAAAACAATTTAGGGCTACGGTTTCTGTACACGGTATTAAAATATATAGAAGAGAGCAATGTCGGACAATCAATGTGTGAGTGAATTATTTTGTGTAAATACACGAGATCACTACATTTACGCCTATATATTACGCCTATATATATAGGTATAGCATAAAGACGCTCGTAGCACCTTTGGCACTACTCAGTCTACTCACACGTTGTCACTGTAGCCTATATATGCTCGAAGCACCTTGAGCAATACTCGCGCGTTGTTACTGTAGGTAGACTACAGACGCTTGTAGCACCTTGTGCACTACTAACACGTTGTTACTGTAGCCTACAGACGCTCGTAGCACCTTTGGCACTACTCACGCATTGTTACTGTAGCCTACAGACGCTCGTAGCACCTTGTGCACTACTAACGCGTTGTTACTGTAGACTACAGACGCTCGTAGCACCTTTGGCACTACTCACGCATTGTTACTGTAGCCTACAGACGCTCGTAGCACCTTGTGCACTACTCACGCGTTGTTACTGTAGCCTACAGACGCTCGTAGCACCTTGTGCACAACTCACGCATTATTACTGTAGCCTATAAACGCTCTTAGCACCTTGTGCACTACTCACGCGTTGTTACTGTAGCCTGCAGACGCTCGTAGCACCTTGTGCACTACTCACGCGTTGTTACTGTAGCCTACAGACGCTCGTAGCACCTTGTGCACTACTCACGCGTAATTACTGTAGCCTAAAGACGTACTATAGACGCTTGTAGTAGAGTGCACTACTCACGCGTTGAAAAAAAATGTCCAAATATCATATCTCTATATATCTATAACTTTTCGATTATTTTCGTTCTGACTTTTTTTACTTCGTCGAAATCACGTTGGCCACTGTAACAGTTGACCTTTTATCAATTCCATTTTATTTGTTTCTTCGATATTTCATTTGGTCGACAAACTTCTTACTAATGTTATGCTCGGCCGAAATACCTTTGTTCGAAGTATAATAGTATATAGTATCCAAACATTCATTATACCATTGTTTTATTTGCCATATTTTCATTTCGCTTGGTTAAATGAAAAATTGAGCACTCTATTTCCAATCCTTGACTCAAGCAAGAAAACAGTCTAGCAAGCAGCATTCAAGCATTTACGCAAGTATTAAAGCAAGCCCGCAGCATGCAAGCATGCAATTAAGTATGCAAGCTTCCGCCCCGGCCCCACTGAGCAAGCGGCTGCGCCCCCTCACCGCTCATGCAGACAAACAAGCAAGCATGCAGATAAGCAAGAAAACATGCAGACAAGCAAGCAAGCCGACCAACTGTAATGCAGTTTGGCAGATATATTTATAAGAAAACTTTGTATATTTAGAATAAATAAATTTTTAAAAAAGCAAGCATGCAGATAAGCAAGCAAGCAAGCTTGCAGGCAAGCAAGCATGCAACATACAAGCCGGCATGCAGCATACAAGCAAGCATGTAGCATTACAAGCGATCGTGAAGTGAAAGCATACTGAAAAATAGGTAAAATATGCAGAACAATGTTCTATTGTCCATTTTCTTTTTATTTGCTTTGTTGCGTGCGTGGTACAAAACAAGAGCTTTTATAGAAAAAACTGCAACACAGTCAAATAATCATCATCGCACCCATGTCAATATAATGAAGTTTACTTGACTTCTATGTCACTTATATTGAATAACGGTGAAAGCAACGAAAATTTAAAATTTTGTACAAACAAACTATTCATGAAAACGAATTATTATATTAGTATTTTTCCCGGATTTAGGAGATTTTTCCTGATTTTTTGAGATAGTGTACATAATAATACCTGGCCAGTTATGAAACATCTCTTTTGATTGACCGATTCCGGTATCGACCATTGCGAAAGTTGCTTTGTTTCCGTAATCAAAAACGGAGCTCAAATATAGAAATATAGAAAATGTATGTTATCGCTTAATAACTATAAGCATCGAGGTATGCATTTACAATAAAATCGCAAATTCTTAGACGACACAATGTTGTCTTCTTAAAATAGAACCGTCCTATATAGATAGAACAGAATAGCACTGGAAACTTAACTGTATCCCTTTGTGATAAGGACGATTTTCACGCTACAACTCTTGCACAATATGAAATTTAATATGTCAAGCACTATCCTTCCCGTGGGACGCATGGGGTTGCACGTTGCTACTTTATACATCCCTAAGGTAGTAAAGATATACTTACCTATTTGTAAGTATCTTGAACGTTTTATAGCTTTAGAGACACCGCAGACTTACAATTTAAAGTTGGCCAATATCGAACAACTAAATTGCGTGCTTTTATAGGCCGCAGACTTCGCCGACTTAGTTGGTGGACAGTGTTGCTAGCGCGGTGAAGTCTGCGATAAAATGCGAAAAAACATGCACTACTTCTTAAATTAATAAAAAGAAGACGAAAACAGAACAAAACATTTAGGGTGCATCCGATATTAAGTGACAGATTAGAGCGTGGGAAACATCATACCTTACATTCTAAACTGAAATGTGACCCAGATAAGTTTTTTAAGGCCTGGCCTTTTTTGGACTTCGTCGATCAGCAGTTCTATTTTTTTTATTTGTTACAAGTAGTGAATGCAGAGATCGACTGGGCGGCTGCGTGCCCGTCGGCAAAAATCCAAGCGTGGGGAAATCACGCGAACGGGTCTGGTCACACTGCATCTTACAGTGCGACTGACCAACAAAGTTGTTATAGTCTGCGGACTATCGGCCGATAGTTGGCCAACTATTTAGTTGAACGACTTAGTTGGATATAATGCGCGGGCTATCATAAGATTCTATGCCTATTAGACATTCTGCGATTTAGTTGGCCAACTTGAAATTGTATATGTGCGGTGTCTCTTACGAGCCAGATTGTGACCACGATTCACGAGCACTAAATCTTCGTAGAGTCGACATAGTGAACAGCAAAAATAAATCAAATTTCTGAAACAATTAAGTCGTCTGCCTCTCTTTCATTCTAATTCACTAAGAAAGGGATAGAAAGACTATGAGAAACGTCTGTTGACACTTGGTATATCTCTATCTGTGTACAGATGACAGCACATCGAGTGTAACAGTTGCACTACGAAAGCCGCCTCTATTACGAATGTATTAAGGGCGGCTTCAAAGTCAAACTGTAACGCTTGATTTTTTTTTATATACTACTAGTTGACAAATAAGCTGACGGCCCACCTATAGGTAGACAATACAAGCGGTTACCGCCGCCCTTTAGACATACTCTTTCTAATCTGTGCCGCCGCCTATAGGTAGACACCGGCTATAACAAGGGAAAATCACTTGCTGTTGCAGGTGCGTTGTCATCCTGAGGCCTAAGATGAAATGCCGTCCATGCCCAGTAATTACACTGGCTACCTTTCCCTTCAATCCGAAACACAGTGAACTGTTTCACGGCTGAAATAAGAAAGACGGTGGTACTTACCCAGACAACCCTACATACGAGCCTACCACCTAGTACCTAGCTTGATGCGCTGAGTCGGACGTGGAAACAATTTGTCGATGGATAGAAAACCCAAAGATGATGGATGAAAGGAAACGCGAGAGGTTATTCCCTTTTTCCGTTTGAAAAGCTAAGAGACAAGTATTTAACGCATAAGTTTTATACTCACAATTAAGAGTTTTAACGGAATTAGTTTTATTATGAATAAATTATTTCCAATTTGTCGGTTACTTTACGTTCGTACGTCAATTTTATATTTTTTCCACGCGTTGTAAAGAAATTTTCTATCCGTCCTTGTCTTACTTCACTCAAAGAAACTTCACGTTTAACCTGTCAAGCCACACATCCAGCGGTTACCGTAGCTTATGGACCCTTGGGGCAAAGCATGGGGTCCTTCAAAAAAGGCGTGAAAAGGTTTATACAGGGTCGGCAACGCGCAAGTAATACCACTAATGTTGCAAGCGTCCATAAGCTACGGTAACCGCTTACCATCAGGTGGGCCGTATGCTTGATTGCCACCTTAGTGGTATAAAAAAAATCAAACTAATACCAGATAATACACAGCAGCAAAGGCAAGCGAACTTTCGTTCCCAATCATTCGGTTGTTGTGTACCACTACAATAAATCACAGAAGTTTTACAGTAATTTAACAGTCAATTGGTGTTGCCAAGAAAGAAAAGCAGTAGCTCCATTTCTAGACTATTGCCAAGCCGTAAACTGTTAAACGCAACAAATCTCTTGATTGTCAGCTAGTAATTAACAAACAAGGCGCACTGCCAGCTGTTGGCTCACCTCCAAGCCCTGGCAAACTAAAGCCGTGACAAGTGCACTGCAAAACCACTTCTATCCCCTTTTATTAAGGATGGCCTAAGTGTTCTACTTGATATGCTGCCTGTACCAGTTATCACTGCAATAAATTGTTCTTGTAGTTTTTTAACCAAGCCTTTTTTAAGGATTTATTGTTTCTATCGGGAGAATGATGTTCAAAAAATGTATGGAACCCGGCCAGGTATGTACCTACACTATACTGAAAAAGGTATTTTGAAGTCGGTGCTTTACTTTGTATTATTTTTAAAAACAGCATAGCACCAACTCCAAAAAATATTTTTTCCTTTTTGGTGTTTTGACAGCGATTAATTTTGTTAGAAAATAGCAGTGAAAATATTTTTCATTTTAATTAATTGCCATTTAGACGTAATTACTGATTAGGTAAAGCATGTATATTTAATTTTTTTTCTCCAGTTACAGGGCCCAATCCTGTGTGTTAATCTATTTTTTTAATAGAGTAAATTCTACTTCGCGTAACTTTAAGTATACTGCCAGGTTTTTCCCCCATGTAAAATGTCAACTGACAAAAATATCTTCTTTAATTTTTTTATTTTTATATAAGCATTTTTTATTTTTTACGGATTAGCCCTTGGATTCCATCTCACCTGATCGTAAGGGCTGATAAAGCCCAAGATGGAAGCGAGCTACACCCGGATTCCTCAACCACCGAGGGACGTCAACTTGCTTATCATCTAGCTATTTAAAAAAAACTGGCAATCTTACCTCCAACTTCCGGAACATTATGGTTACTACATAACATCATTTCCATTGATCGCCTTATTTTTTTTTATCTTAACGGGGTAACTCTTGACCTGTAACTCACCTGATGGTAAGTGAAGATAAGGCCGACGATGAAAGCGAGCTACACCCGGATCCCTCAACCACAGAGGAACTGGCTAGCTTACCTCTAACTGCCGGAACAAAATAATGCTGTTAGCATTATTTTTATGGCGGCAGACTTAGGTAAGCGGTGGTAGCTAGCCAGGCGAACTTAGAAAAGCCCTACCACCAACCAAACCGAGCGAAAATTTCTGCCCCCACGGGAATCAAACCCCGGGATACTTAAAAACAATCAAAAAACGCTCATGCTGTCTTTATTTTATCAATTTTTTTTTATTTAATTTGAAAGCTTAATACACCGTTTCAATCACCTCACTATTCCTGTTTAAAAACTCTGCCTCATTAGGAGTTTGTGGTTTTCATGCCCCTTTTTCCTGTCACTCTGGCAACGGAGTCAAGTGTTTTTGACTTGAGTGAAGTTTTAACTTGAGTGGTCATTTAAACATGACCTCTGACTCTTGAGGCTGTTTGAGATTAAACGACTTTGCCTAAGAAGAGTGCTTATAACGGTAGTTACTTAGTAATTTGAAAATTCTTCGGTTAAAAATAAAATTAGGTACTAGAAAAACTACGTTATAAGTAGTCATTCCCATAATGTGTTCCATTCTTCGGAAGACAAAGGCGTTTTTATAGTGGTTTGCTCTTGATGGCGTCTACAGTAATTCTGTGTATTTTTCATGCCATCAGTGAGTGGTGACAGTTGGCGCCCAACGTGGGGTATTTTACTGTGTCTATATACTGACTCCTGTGTATTCACCGGTCCAGTGAGTTTTGATAATTGACGCCAAACATGGGCTATTTACCCGTGTCTAGTGACTACTGTGACTGTCACATCAGGCCACCAGTAAGCGGTGATATTTGGCGCCCAACATGGGCAATTTACCATGTCTATGGAATCCTATGTATTCGCCAGGCTAAAGAGCTGTGAAAATTGGCTTTCAACATGGTTACTAGATTGTAAAAATCGTGTATACGTTGTACAATTGTATTGTAAGTCACAGTATGTAAAAATAAATCTCCTCTAATCAGAATAAAGCAAGAATGGATAAAACACCGTCCATGTAAAGTCCCATTTCTTATTTGTAACATAAGTCTTATTTTCATGGGATTGATACTTGGTATTATTACAAGGTTAGTCTTTAAATTTTAATAATAATTATTATTACTATAACATAAAAAATAAACTGTCCTTTATAGCCTAAACAATCGCCATTTAAATGCAGAAATCCAGAAAATTAATGAAATGAAATGAAAATATCTATTTTCAAATAGGCCACTAAAAACACTTTCGAATCATCAAAAATCGCATTTCTATGACTATCACTAACATATATTAACTAACAACCTCTTATTGTCTGTCTGTCCGTCACCTTAACTCCTTGGAGTAAAAATATTGACCGTGACCATTAACCACCTGTAAATAACAATTAAATTGACGCTATGTAAATTTCATAACTTCAATATGCAACTAGTAAATTCAATCCTAGTTATTCTATCTAGTTTCCTTCAATAAGCCAGTTAAAACTCCATCCTCCGCTAATCTGTCCGCTCAAATGACAGGAAGTGATAGAATTGGAAGCCCGCCATCACAGTTTATCGAAAGCGCGCGAGAAATTTGAAACGAAATTGAATGTCGGCCAATTTCATGGACATTACAAAATCAAGTGCTGCCTTTATATGTATGTTAGGTAATTGGCTTTTCTGGAGCTAGTGGTATGGTGGTAATTTCCAAAGCGTCCTTCTATAACGACAAACACCTTCTTACAGTAAAGCGAATCGCAGCAAATAGTACTTCTTAACAGTGACTACCAGTTTTCCGTTTCTATCGTACGACTTGAGCTGTAGGAAAATATTTAGAGTAGGTATTATAAGCAAATAGACACAACAAACGACTGTGTTTAAATTAATTATGTCAGATCTACATATCTACAGATTATTAAATCAATTAAGTATCTGTATTTTCATTTTTAACCGACTTTAAAAACGAGGAGGTTCTCAATTCGGCCGGTGTTATTTCTTTTTTTTTTCTATGTATGTACACCGATTACGCCGAGATTACTGATCCGATTTACGTGATTCTTTTTTTGTTCGATGCGGAATAGCTGCCATTTGGTCCCACAAAATTTTTTTCAAAAACAGTTGGGTACTTTGGTTTTAAATTAAAAAAAAACTGAAATTATGAAATCATCTACATAAGCGAAATTGCGAATTTTTGCTTTTCCAATGACTTTTTAGTGAAACGATACGATAGTAGGAAACAATATAAGTTGACGGTCACCCATCTAGCTTCGACCGTAGAAAGTTAGCACTAAAAATTGTGAAAAAAATTTTAAACAAAAATTAAAACCGACTTCAAAAAACTGAAAAGGATGAAATAATTAAATTTAAGTAGGTATTCATCCCATAGAAACATATTTTTGGAGTCGGTGCTTTACTTTCTATTGTTTTTGGAAACCACTTAGCACCAAGTCAGTTTTGATTTTTCTTTAAAAATTTTTCTTTAAATAATTTCGTAAATATTTATTCACTTAAAGTTACTCAAAAGAACACTTCCTTACATTTTTTTTTCATTCTTCCTGTAATGGAAAGGCAAAGGGAACTAATGCCCATACAGCCATTTCCCATACAGCCATGTCTTAAGTATTTTCTTTATTTCTTACACATTTAAATGCATCTTAGGAGAGTTTAATGCGAAATATATGATGACAGCCTCCATGATGCTACTTTGATGAAGTAGATAACCTCGATAAAATTTCTCAACGCCTTTCCAACCATTATTACTTTTATTTTAATGATAGATCGATAGATAATGATAAATAATTGTTTCAACAAACAATTGCTTCATAAAACTACACCAATTTTGTAACACAAAATTCGCTCAGACACAATTTTTAATTATTGTAATAACCACCTCCCGCATCCCGCAAAAAACACTTCCAAAAACAGACATTAAATCCACCGCCATAACGTGCAGTGCTTGTTTTACGCGGGAAATAATTTGTGGTGCAGTCTTTTATCTATGGTAATGTAAATGTACAAGTTTTATGTTTTGGCACTGCTTGAATACTAAACACGAATGTATAGTAAAATGGAATAAATTTGTCTATTATGGTGAATATCCACTTCTAAGTAATAAAACGTTTTACTCGGAAAGTTACGGTCAAATATGGAAACCTTTTTACTTTTGAGTCCTGCTTAAATTCAAAACAGTTAGATACTGTTTTTTTTTTCTTTTATACCAATAACGGATCAAGTATACGGCCCACCTGGTGGTAACTGGTTACCATAGCCGGACGCCGGTATGGCAGCACCTAGGGCACTGCCCTGCAACAAACCAATCTATATCTAGCGACCTTATCTTATAATGGGGCCGTGTCACCATCTCAATGCATTTCGGACCCTTAGAGATCTTTTGTGCGGCACTACTTTTATTCCTCCTGTTTCCCAAATGCAGCTATGCCTTAATAAGTGAAGCTTTGCTATATCAGGTGGTGCCTTCAATGCGACAATAAATTTAAACATGGGCTATATTAGTCCATAGAAATGGTTTGCCACTTTCAAAAATATCACATTCATTAAAAATTGTCGCATTGACGGCACCAACCTGTATATTTGGGTTGTGAGAACTTACAATAAATAATATAATATAATATATTTATTTATTTTCTCATCACAATAGGTACACTTAATTAAAATACAGAGTTCCCTATAAATTTATTTGCTAAATAAATGACCTGCATTGTGAGGAGACTGGTGCCTGATAAAGGTTTCCAATGAAACCTGAGTTACAGGTCACCAGGGCCCTCTTGCATTTCAGTTTTGTTTATGGACGCTAACGTGAGATGTTATTAAATGATAACAAAAGATATTGTAAAGACAATAACAAAATAACTAATAATAGTTTATCAGAATATTGCAGTGTGTGTGTGTGTGTGTGTGTGTGTGTGCGTGTGTGTGTGCGTGCGTGTGTATGTGTGTGCCTGTTTGCGTATGTGTATGGTTGTGTGTGTGCATGTATATATATATATATATACAATCTTCTGTCTTTGGATATGCCGCTTATAGAAGTCTTATTCTGCTAAGAAAAACATGACATTGACATAACTGTAGTAGGTAGGTAGGTCATCACCAGCCTTAGGTCCCACTGCTGGGCACAGGCCTTCCTACATGGGAGAAACACACGAAGAGTTTGGGCCATAGCACCACCACGCTGGACCAATGCGGGTTGGTGCTACTTATAGGATTACTCATGTCTGAACAATTTGGATGTTGCCTAAGTTTGAATACGGCGCTATTTTTCACAATTTCCAAAAAATTACCTACGCAAATGTTACCCATAAAAACAATTCAAACTTAAAAGATGTGCAATATTCTTGAAGTTGTAAGTACTGTTTTGAAAATTAAAAATAGAACATATTTTTTTTTCAAAATTGATTAAAAATATTAATGATATTGGATTGCTGACATCAATTATTACGACAACTATAAATAAAAACATAATTAATAGATAGTTATTATTAATTTTGTCAGTACGCCCATACATTTCTTAGTAAGTAGGGAAAGTTAGTTAAAGTTAGTAGGGAACATGTGACGTCACCTGTTCCGTAGATTTTCTATGGAGCGTTTTTGGACGTTGCGCCGCAACATATCAAAACATAAAAAACAACAACAACATCAAACTATTGATCATAAGCGAGGTTTAGACTAGCATGTTTTTGCTGCAAGTTTTGAGACGGCGCTATATGCACGAGCGAGTGGAAAATAATTACCTCGCATAACATAACTCTGTCTCGCAACTTGCTAGTCTAAATCTCGCTATAGACATACTATTTCTTTTGAAATATTTCTTTATAAGTTATAAACTTCTTATTTATGAAATAAAAAAAAAGTTGTCAACTACCATACTGGGACTGTTTTACAAATCTCAGGACCAGTCTTGCGTGGAATATTGCTTGCACCTGTGGGATGGCTCCGCCAAGTAACTCCTCGATGCACTGGACAGCATTGCAGCACTGTGCTGTCCGCATCATTGGCGGTGTAATAGTCACAAACAGCCTTGAGCCTCTACGATTTCGTCGTGACATTGGCCGTAATTCTGGAGAACACATGATAAGTTTAAATTTAAGTTCAGTCTATTTCTTTCTTTCAAAACGAATACGAAAAGGATGAGAAAGGTGCGTTCAATTTTCGACCTTATTGAACGTGCTAAAATGCAGTGTTTAGGAGGCACCTCCGTACATGCCGTCTAAAATTGTCTATGGTTTCTTAGAAATATATCTAAATTTAAGTGACAGCTGTAAACAGATTCTTGCTATCTTTTTCCTATTACTTATTGCGAGAAAGAGATATACTGTACTTAAATTTAGAATTAAAGTGTGTTCCCAGAATTAGGCCCATTGCCTCGCTTAGAGCCAGAGGCTTTGTCAAGAAGAGTGAGCAGAAGAGCTTTTCGATCTCATCCCACTGTCCCGCTTTCTACTAGGCACACGCGTGCAGGTCTTCAGAGTCATCAATGACGACTGGTTGGCCGAGTGGTCTGTGACCCTTGCTATACAGGCTACTTCGGGTTCGAATCACGAATCCCACTCTCATTACACAACTCTGCCGCGCATGTGGTGATAGCTACGCAGCCAATGATTTAACACCACCTAGTAAGACAGCTAGGGCAGGTTGAAAAGGTGGAGGCAGGCTGTTCTGCCTCCACATTGGAGGCCTTGTGCCTTTTGAAGCCTCATTGGAAGTAAATATATTTCTCATGTTATGCGAGGTTTTGGACAAAGAAACGAGTTACTAAACATTGTACGAGAAGAAGCAGACAGTAAATTGATAATAATAATTATAATTATATAGCACCGGTATATGTATGTATATGTATTATAGTATATTACTTGCTCGTTAGCGATAAGGTCGCCTTTTGTATTATTTGTTTTTATTTTCTGCTTTTTATGTTTTTCCTATGTTCTAGTGTGCAATAAAGTATATTTGTATTGTACTGTAATAATATTCATACACTCACACCTATTATCAAGTCCACAATAAACATCATTAAGAGCTTGTATTATGTTTAACGGAGAAATAATGATAATAATATGTGTGTAAATACTTCTCATACAAACATTTGCTCCTACCGGGATTCGAACACGGGACCACTGAGTGAGCAGCCTCTAGAGCAAGTGACACAGACCACAGACCACTCGGCCAGCCGGTCGTAATTATTGCCAACATAAGGTTTAAGAATTAGCGACCTGGTGACTAACCACTAAGCATCAGGCGAGCCTTAAGTTTCTTGTTTAAAAAGCTACGCTTTGTATGATATTGCTGTATTCTCCGTTTGCATATTAAACGGTAATCGATATTGATTTGCAAGCGAATATTAATGGCCGTGTGTGATATACGATATGCATAGTAAAGTTAGCTGCAGGTTATATAACCTTTTAATCCATCTTGCACAGTGACGTTCGCTCGTTATTTTTAGAGTACCTACCTATATATACCTATAGAATAATCATTTTGTTTTTTTATGTATAGGTAAATGGTAGTTTTGAAAAGGCAGAAGTGATTCTTGTTTAGGCTATGACCGAATAATCGTGACTTTCCGTGCACCATAAAGTTCTATTCTCGCAATGCACTTTTAACTGACTCTAAAAGGAGGAGGTTTTGAATTCGACCAGTGTTTTTATTGTGTTAATTGCCCGACGGAAAATTGTGAACCTCAAGGGGCAGTGGGCTGGCCACATTGCAAGGAGGGTTACCTATTGAAACGCATAACGTTTTTCGCCATAAACTGACAATTCATAATATTACTGGCCATAATAGTCACTTGCCTTAAGCTATTATAGCATAACTTCATGATGCATAATATCATACGGCTGAAACCTGTAAGGCATAATCATAGAAAGGCATAATTTTGATAAGCATAAGTAATGAAAGGCATAACATTTGTTGGCCATAATATTCAAAAGACATAATAATCAAAAAGCATATATTTAATAAGAATAACCGGCAAAATCCCTAAACTCTCTATACTACTGCAAAGAACATGCAAACAAGCAAGCAGCATGCATGCATGCAGACAAGCAAGCAGCATGCATGCAAGCAAGAAAGCAGCATGCATGCAAGCAAGAAAGCAAGCATGCAAGCATTGTCGCGAACGCGATTTGGAACGACTTGAAATGACGTGTAGTCAGTGCCATTATGTTGGCAGGATGTAAAAAAAGTTAGAGATTGGTACTATCTGTGGTCATGGAGAGGTAATGACCGCCAAAATGTGAGTTAATTAAATATTCTTGATAACAATATAGGCTAGCATCAAAGATTTGGTGAGTCCTTATAAGATTTTGTCAAGAGATAATGATTATTGACTGTAACCGGTGGATAGGGAATGGCTGTAGGGGTGGTTTGGAGGCCATTTAGGGGCCGTATGGTCCCGCCATAATTATCATCGCTTAGAGAGATGGTAATATAACAAAAGAGTAAAATGTATGGTGAATTGGGTAGTACGAAAGTAAATTGTCGTACCTACTCAGATTCAATAGCAACATTATGGTAATATGAACAAAAGAGTGCAATGTATGGTGAATTGGGTAATACGAAAGTAAATTGTCGTAAGCTACTCAGATTCATTAGCAAGGCTATTTTTAACTAGGTAAGTGTTTGCACAGATTAATGATAATATGTATCTACGATAGTGTTTGATTCAGGAGGCGAAGCAGATTATGTTCCCGGCAATTCTTAATTCGCAAAGTCTAGATACCCCATTTGCGACAAGCATGCATGCTTGGTGACGACCGGCTGGTCGAGTGGTCTGTACCCCTTGCTATAGGGGCTGCTCGATCAATAGGTCTCGGGTTTGAATCCCGGTAGGGGCAATTGTTTGTATGATGAATACGAGCATTTGTTCACGAGTCATAATTGTTTATATGTTTATTTAGTATATTTCATCATCATCATCATCACCAGCCTATATACGTTCCACTGCTGGGCACAGGCCTTCCTACATGGGAGAAACACATGAGGAGCTTGGGCCATAACACCACCACGCTGGCCCAATGCGGGTTGGTGGGTTAAAGCGGTTGCAGTAACAACCGGGACCAACGGCTTAACGTGCCTTCCGAAGCACGGAGGAGCTCAAGATTATAAATTTGATTGACCCATCCAGGGACCAACCATGGCGAAAGTTGCTTTGTTTTCGTGATCGAAACCAGAGCGCTCAAACCACTACGCCACCGAGCTCCTCCAAAAAAAAAATGCATAATTAAAATATGCGTTTTAAATGCTATGCTTTATAAAAATATGGCAAATGAAAATATATATTTATATGATTATGGGTTTTATTATTATGCCTTTCAACAAATCTGCGTTATTATGCTTATGCGTGATTATAACTTTGCTAAAAACAATTATGCTTTTTAATTTGCATGCATATGGTGTATGTCAATTGAAATTATGACAATAAACATTCTGCGTTTCAAAATGTCACCTGCAAGGAGGACTTAAGGTCCTCGTATGGCGACCGCGTACCGGGAGACGCAGCATTGGTATGCCCCCCACAAAGTAGACCGACGATCTGGTGAGGGTCGCGTAAAGCCGATAGATGCGGGCAGCGCAGGAACGATCGGTTTGGAGATCCGTGGGGAAACTTACACCCAGCAGTGGGCGTCTCTCGGCTGAAATGTTGAAGTCACCGACAGGACCCTGTCATCATCTTATCTTATCTTATCTTATAGTGGGGCCATGACTAAGTCACAGTGCACTTCGACCCATTGGGATCTTTTGAGCCTCCCCTGCGTTTACTCTTCCTGTGTCCAGAATATAGTTGCCATTACCTTACTATATCTTTAGGCAGAAAGTGCCTGTAGTCTATTTATTTATTTTATTTTATACAACTAGATGACAAACAAGCTGACGGCCCACCTGGTGGTAAGCGGTTACCGCCGCCTATAGACACCTGCAATAACAAGGAAAAGCACTTGATATTGCAGGTGCGTTGTCATCCTGAGGCCTAAGATGAAATGCCGTCCATGCCCAGTAATTACACTGGCTACCTTTCCCTTCAATCCGAAACACAGCGAACTGTGTCTTTTGGCTTTGCGCTGTATGCTCCAGAAGGCTCAGTCTGGTTCTAGCCAGGGATTCACGCAAGAGATGCGTTATTCCTGGCCTTCAGCACAGACTCGACTAAGTTCTGTTGGTCAGAATTGCATTTTATGTAGCATGTGGTTAGTAGCAAAATGCTCTGTGAGCGCCCCAATCAAGAAGCGATTTTTGTTCTACCGTTTGCATAGATGTATTTACTCCATCCTCCTACCTCCTCCCCTAGGAAGGATTTGGAGTGTTTTAATTCCGGTATTTTATTCCATTAAAATTTATGTCTGTTTTTGACATGCTCTTGGCAGTGTTTATGAAACTTTGTGAAGTGATAAAGGGCTCAGGACCCACGTAAGTGTTTTCTGAGCCCTTCCTTGCCCATTTTGACCGACAGACAGACCGATAGACAGACATTATAACATTCTGAGCTTACGTAGATCCAGATAAGACAGTGAGACAAACATAATGTAATTGTTAGTTAGTTAATATTATTTTTATGTGATAGACATAAGGGTTTTTTTGTTGACGATTCAAAAGTGCTTCTTGGGGGGCCTAATTGAATAAAGATATTTTCATTTTCATTTTCATTTTCATTCATCAGCCTTCTCATTGCACATTACTCCCACATGGCCGGGCACCCAGACAGTAACTGACAAACAGGGTCCATAATGATGCCTGAATATTTTAGCTTTTAAGATCTTCTTTTTAACCGTCTTCAAAAATGAGGAGGTTAGTAAGTTAGTGATTCTTTTTTTTCGATGCAGAATAGTTGCCATTTGGTCCAGTAATATTTTTTAAATCGATCGGGTAGTTTGGTTTAATTAAGTGAAAACTTTTCAATTCAGCGGTAATGCGACTAGCCTTATTGGTATCTACACTTCCGGTTTCGCAAGATTAATGTGGTGTTTTTTATTTGTAGGTAGTTTGTTTTTTTTAATGTCACGTTTTAAGGTTTGTAAATATTAGGTAAGTGTTATAAAGAAACGTTTTTTGACTTAATTATGTAAATAAAATAATACCATGTTTAAATCAAAATAACTGGAACAATAAAGTCGTCTATGTATGCGAAATCTATCTCTCGGTATCAAAAATCAAGAATAATTCTGACAATCAAAATATTATTTATACAACCTACCAAGAAGGCCGGTTAGTACAGTAAGAAGAAATCCAAATAACAAGCATATAATTCAATTCTAGACCGAATAAGTTAGAACTCAAGGCCACCATACGTACGCCACTATTAGATACTATATGCATTTCATAAAAAAATCTACGTCTCAATTGAAAATGAACCTTGGAATACTCGATCTGAGATCTGTTTTGCATCAACAGACAAGTAGTGAGTAGTAAACAGAAACGCACATCTATCACTTGAGAATGGTGTTCCTTAAATAGACGTACAAAATCGTAACGCGAAATAGATAGCGTCTTGGACAATTAACGCGTGTTTCTTGTCTGGGCGAGCTGGTCTAGGTAAACACTCGTGGAAACCCACGAGATAGGATCAGAAATGAGAACATCCGCAATGCTAGGGCTGCACCTTTAGCGTCTACCACCTGTTACTGCAATAATTGTGGCATTTAATTACCGCCTAAAATACCGCGTCACCAAAATATGTTTACATAAATATGCCAATGAACTACGCGGTAAAAACATATTCTTTTAATTAGTGAACGTTGATGCTACGGCGGAATGAATCGTTTCCATTTCAATAAAGCTAAACCAAGTTAAAAGAAGATGGTGGGCCAAGAAAAAGATATAGAAATTATAAAAACTCTATTGAAATGGTGATTATAAGGATTTTGTTACATTTGGCGCCCAAACAGGGACTTTTATTACCACCGCTTGGCCGAGTGGTCTGTACCTCAGGCTACTCGGTCAAAAGGTCCCGGGTTCGAATCCCGGTAGGAACAAATGTTTGTATGATGAGTACGAACATTTGTTTACGAGTCATGGATGTTTATATGTTTATTTAGTATATTTCTAATATTTATATACATATTATTATCAATATTTATCCGTTATCTAGAATCCATAACACAAACTCTTAATCATGCTTACTTTGGGCTAGATAATAGGTGTGAGTGTATAAATATTATTATTATTATTATTATTATTATTACCATTATGTGAAGATTAGGTATATTTACAAATTAGCTAACTACAGATGAGTTTATTTCACGGTAATAACGATTAATGACTGAAAAAGTTATTAGGGTAAATGAAGAAACAACCCTAGGGTAGAATGATATAACCTACGAACTACTACCACTAAACTACCAAGAACTTGTGTTGAAAGATGTAAATACGGTTTCCGTTTCCGTTGAGAGATAATGTGACATTACCTCTTAACGGAAACCGTATTTACAGGAAAAAGTAGTCGCAATTATTACATTCCAACTACACCAAACCAAGTGTAAAATTCCGGAATTCCCCACCCAACCCCCAACCCCCAAGTCCAACCAGGCCCGGAAAAGTGTTAAAGTCATATTTTGGTAAGAAAGCAAGGTGATTGTATGATGATTTGAAAGTCAAAGACAATTTATTGTAATTCTTTACGGAGGTTATTAATATGGAGAAATTCTCAACACCGCCAATTAGAAAATCAAACGAAAAGTACAACGACATCTAGTACCAAATTTTGTAACTAACTTAACACAGGTAATAAAGCATACTAAAAATTTATATACAAAATTTGACATCGGCGATTAGACACCAAGAATATATTTTTAATTCAAAAAACGAGGAATCGAATCGGCTGTGTGTGTGTGTGTGTGTTTTTTTATGTATATAAACTCAGAACTCTGTCATTTATAAAGTGATTTGGAAAATTGTTCTTTAGATTAAACGACTAATACTGTCATACCTATTGGTCCCATAGGATTTTTTTATTGTTTCACTAGTTTCGTTTTAAAACCGCAATTTCGGTTACATTGATGATTTCATAAAATTGCGAAATTGCGGACTTTTGGTTTCTTGCTACTTTCAGTCGTGATTATGATAATTCTATTTGCGTTGGAATACTACCACGTTGGTCCACGATCACCTATCTGGCTTTGAACTTCGAAACTTATCACTAAAAATTGTCAAAAAAAAATTAAAACAAAAATAAAAGCCGACTTCAAAACACTAAAAAGGAAAAAATCAAAAAAGTTATAGTTTGGAGTTAGTGCTACACTTTCTATTGTTTCTGGAAACATCATCATCATCATCAGCCTATATACGTCCCACTGCTGGGTACAGGCCTTCCTACATGGGAGAAACACATGAGGAACCATGAAACCATAACACCACCACGCGGGCCCAATGCGGGTTGGTGGGTTAAAGCGGTTGCAGTAGCAACCGGGGCCAACGGCTTAACGTGCCTTCCGAAGCACGGAGGAGCTCGAGATTATAAATTTGATTGACCCATCCCGGGACCGACCATGGCGAAAATTGCTTTGTTTTCGTTATCGAAACCAGAGCGCTGAAACCACTACGCCAAAGAGCTCCTCTCGCCACCGAGCTCCTCTTCTGGAAACAGCTTAGCACCAACTCCAAATATAACTTTTTATGAAATAAGTATCTAGTTATTTAAATTTAATTACTTTTCCTCTTTAGTGTTTGGAAGCCGGATATTTATTCTTGGTAATCTGTCGAACGTTTTTAAAACTGCTATTCAGGTTATGAAACACTTGCTTTAAGAAATATGGCGGTAAATTTAATGAAAAAGTAGAGGCATGAGTAATTTACTAATTGGTGCTGAATATAATCAACGCTAACAACATTTATCTTAAGTTCCGTGAATATTATTACAAACGAGGTTTCCCGCTATGCCCTCCATACCCACAGATTAGCATTTCTTTTCCAAACGATCTTTCAGTGCAACATACCTTGTCACAATAAATCATGATTCCGATCGACGCAATTTTAATACGAAAATGGCATAGAACTCTATCACGTCTTCTAGGTAATCACGTAACTACTATTAGACCAACATTTTTGTACACTCAATCTCATTTGCATCGGTAAAACAGTTGCACTCCAGTGATGAAAGGTTTCCTAATAAATGGATATATTGACACTAATTCAGTTATCTTAATTGTGATTTTAACATTATTATAAGTGTTTGAAATATATTGTTGTTTGTTGTACATTATTATATATGTTTGTTTGTTTATTATGTGAAATTTTTCTAGTTTAGATATATTTTAATTGGTAACTAATTCAGTTGTTTCCAGTCTTATATTTTATTTAGATTTTTAATGGATACGTAGCTAACACTTTTAATACAAATACTTTATATGCGAAAATAGTTGAATTTTATTTAATCACATTTAAATGTTTTATTTCGTGCGTTTATAACGCATACTTTATTATAAGAAGTACAAATAAAGACCAAAACAATAAAAAAAATATGCTACAGGCAGGAATCGAGTCCGCGTCTCTTTGGGTCTGGCCAGACGCAATAACTGTTACGCCACTGGAGCACTAGGTGTAACCTATTCTTATTCATCGTTTTTATAACAACGTTAACTCACCACTCAGTGAAATTTACAGCTCAAGTGATCCTGAAAGTGATGGAGTAGCAGTTATCGTTTCTGGCCGAACAAGAGACGCAGGTTCAATTCATTTGAATTTTATTTATTTACTATTTATTTAAACCATGATTGCACAAAATAAGGTACAATAGGTGGTAGGCCCGTATGTAGGATCGTATGGGTAGGTACCACTGCCTTTCTTATTTTAGCCGTGAAACAGTTCGCTGTGTTTCAGATTGAAGGGAAAGGTAGGCAGTGTTATTACTGGGCATGGACGGCATTTTATCTTAGGCCTCAGGTTGACAACGCACCTGCAATATCAAGTGATTTTGCCTTTTTATTGCAGGTGTCTATAGGCGACGGTTACCGCTTACCATCAGGTGGGCCGTCAGCTTGTTTGTCATCTAGTTGTATGTTAAAAAAAAATTGGCGAACTAATTGCCATCAGGCATTCTTTACCAGTCAACCGAAAAGTGCAGTCCAGAATGATTAAATTGGTAGTGCAAAAATAATTGATTTAAAAATCAAAATAAACAATAACAATGTCTTCTCCACTCACCTCTCAATACGTCAGTTATTCTAATGTGTAACGTTAAAGTTTACCATTTGCCCCCGACGAAAAATGAGGCGTGTTATTAGTTTGACTTGTCTGTCGGTGTATCTGTGCCTGTCTGTGGTATCGTTTTGGCTTTTTGTTTGACAGCTGACGTGATTAAGATGGTTCTTGGCTATAATGAAGTTCAATTCAGGCGTTTGTTGCCTATCAGCTTATTTTCTAGATGATAAAAGAGTTTTACTAACTTTCATAGATCCGTTTTGATTTGAAATTTGGTGTACTGTCCCTTCGGTGACATTTCATGACAGTCTAACCTTGAGCTGATCCTATACCATCAAAAAGTCTGCGAATGCATAATTCTTCAGAAACTTACAGCAGATATAGCGTGTTTGGGCTCTTATGAATAGTCTCAATGAGATGGTGTTAGATTTAGATAGACGATTAATGAGTTAGTGAATACTTAAAAATTTAAATTTTATATTTTTGCAGAATCAGGGCCACTTGTGCAAGTTTTAAACAAAATGAAGGAGAAAGTGAAAAAAACTAATCCTATTTCATTATACCTAAGCCAACTAGAATTTTCGTGTCGAAGTACCTGATGGCAGATTACAGGTGACGTCATCTGACATTTCCAAAATGGCCGTTTTAAAGCATGACTTGACTTTTCTAAAAGGCAAGTGAACAAAAGCCTTGAAGATAACTGTGGAGCGGAGTTAACAGAAATCCAGGCTACATCGACGATTTAATTATTTCTGCATTAGCGAAGTTGAATGGAACTTTACTGAGTTGCCTGTTTGGAATCGCGAAGGGTTGTAAGTTATATAGCACTGAGGTTATGATACTGGGCCTAATTCTGAAGACACACTCTAAGTCTAAATTTAAGTACAGTACATCTCTTTCTCGCAATATGTAATAGGAAAAAGATAGCAAGATTTCGTTTAGAGCTGTCAACTAAATTTAGACATATTTCAAAGGATCCATAGACAATTTTAGACGGCACGCACGGAGGTGTCTCCCAAACATTTTATCACGTTCAATAAGGTCAAAAATTGAACCCACGTATTTAAATATCAAATCATATGACAGCCATCCTTTTCGTATTTATATTGAGAGGAAAAGATGTACTGAACTTAAATTTAAACTTAGCATGTGTTCTCCGGAATTAGGTCCACTGTATTTGGTACAAAGGACTTAGGACCTAACTTATTTGACCGCTAAAGTGATAGCTGCACTGATGTTGAATATTATTCTCACTTATGGGATGACTCCGCTAAATAGGTACTTTCGTGACACGCTACATGGGTCGCAGCATACTGTCCGTATCATTGACGATGTAGAGATCACAAACAAACTTGAGCCTTAAATTCTTGTTTAATACGACGAAACAAAACAAATTAAAAGAAAACGGACTATTAAAAACTATTCCGCATATTTTTGCCTGTTCTTGGTATGTCTCCATGCATTTTTGGGGCATCTTTGTTGCTTTCGACTTACGAATCTCATATACGGGTAAAACGGAATCCTATTACTAAGACCCCCCTGTCCGTCCGTCCGTCCGTCTGTCACCAGGCTGTACCTCATGAACCGTGATAGATAGACAGTTAAATTTTCACAGATGATGTATTTCTTTTTCTGATGCCGCTATCATAACAAATACTAATAAACAGAATAAAGTAAATATTTAGGGGGCTTCCATACAACAAACGTGAATTTTTTGCTTTTTTTTGCTCGATATTGATAAGGCAAGGCAACAGGTAAACGCTTGTTTATAAATAATGGTATGGAATTAGACGCGTACTCGAGTCCGACTCGCACTTGGCCGGTTTTTATGTAAATAAATAAATATTTACCTACATACAATATTGCTTGCTGAAGAGTCAGACGTATATTCCACAACAAGTTAATTAAGTCTAAAGAAAAAAAACACGCGTACAAAATGTATAGGCAACCATTTCAATAATAGATAAATGTGGGAATACTACACAGCCGTTGTATGGGCGTATACTTATACACTAGGGGCATAGGTACTTTATTACTTAACATATCATCCACATAAATTTAAAGTATCCAAAATGAAACAAAACTAGCTTCCACCAGCGACTTCGTCTGCATTAACCCATGTGAACGCATTCCAGTAGGGACAGAAAATGCTTAGCTCAGTTTGGTTGGTGGTACGACCTTTCTAAGTTCGTCTGGCTAGCTACCACAGTCTTACCAATAATGTTAACAGCATTGTTGTGTTCCGTCAGTAAAGATAGCCAGTACCGCGGTGGTCGAGGAATCCGGATGTAGCCCGCTTCCATTGTCGGCCTTATCATGACTTACCATCAGGTCAGATGAAGGTCAAGAGCTACTCTGGTCATCAGATGGTGTAGTCATTTGCCGTAATTTGTATAAGAAATCCGTTAGATGTTCAAACCCATAGAACTCTGCTTTTTTATATACGAAGCACGGCAATCGACCCAACACTACCTGCTGTGAAGCGGTAAGAAGAGTCCACAGCCTTTTCAGAATACATCCGCAAAATTGTAACCCAGCGTTTTGTCTGCTGTTTAAGTACATAACTTATGCCGGTCTGGTTCTTTTATGAAGGTACACATTAGCATTTATTCCTCGGGCTAGTTTACTTACAAAGGAAGGGTAACATTTAGATACATTGTAATAACAGAACAGACCCGTTTCTGTTATTTACCGTGCTACCGGAGTGCGGGCGTTTTATTATTCATAAAATAACTAGTGCAGATACAATAGTTCCTAAGGTTTCATTATAGGAGATGGTAATGTTTTGGGCCAGTTTATAAGCACCATTTCAGCTTGTAGACAATAATGTACTGAATAGCATGGGTTCCATTAAATATTAAATGACACAAAACTCTTTTATTTTATTACAAAAAAATAACAAAATAAAATAAGTATTGAATAAAATGGCAACATGGAAGTGTTAAAAGTGACCAAAAGTGCATTGTGGATATGCCAGCCCTCCCGCCAGCGAGAGGGCGAGCGAGCTAGGCGGGCGAGCATCGTTTCACCTCTTTTACTTTGGTTCACACTGCGAACTACAGAGCTAAGCTACGCTAGCGATGGGAACGAAGAGAACGAAATATCTAACGATTCCAGCGAAGCTACTCGTTCACCTCGCTCGCCCGCCAGCCCGCTCGCCCGGTTAGATCGCCCGTCCTTCCCGTTTCGCCTATGTTTTGCGCCCTAGTTGACGCTTGTCTTTCGAATAGCTTCGCCCGCCCGCCTAGCTCGCTGGCCCGTTCGTAGTTTTTGGTGTGACCCCCATAGTTAAGCTCGCCAATATTCCGCGTAGTTTGTATAGTTTTCTTCTCTCGCTTCGCCCGCCCGCCTAGCTCACGCTGTTAAAAGTAGTCTTTAATGTCATATTGGCCCTAATTCTGGCGAACACATGCTAAGTTTAAATTTAAGTTCAGTCTATTTCTTTCTCTCAAAATGAAAAAGAAAAAGATGGCTGTCATATAAATTGACATTTAGAAAGGTGCGGTCAATTTTCGACATAATTAAACGTGCTAAAATGCAGTGTTTAGGAGGCACCTCCGTACATGCCGTCTAAAATTGTCAATGGTTTCTTTGAAATCTATCTAAATTTAAATGACAGCTCTAAACAGATTCTTGCTATCTTTTTCCTATTACTTAATGCGAGAAAGAGATACCTACACTGTACTTAAATTTAGAATTAAAGTGGCCCTAATTCTGGCGAACACATGCTAAGTTTAAATTTAAGTTCAGTCTATTTCTTTCTCTCAAAATGAAAAAGAAAAGGATGGCTGTCATATAAATTGACATTTAGAAAGGTGCGTTCAATTTTCGACCTTATTGAACGTGCTAAAATGCAGTGTTTAGGAGGCACCTCCGTACATGCCGTCTAAAATTGTCTATGGTTTCTTTGAAATCTATATAAATTTAAGTGACAGCTCTAAACAGATCCTTGCTATCTTTTTCCTATTACTTATTGCGAGGAAGAGATATACTGTACTTAAATTTAGAATTAAAGTGTGTTCCCAGAATTAGGCCCAGTGTGTTCCCAAAATTAGGGCCATTGATATTTATTAAAATTGTCACTTCGTATTTTCAACCTTTCTTTTACATCAAAACAATATTTAGCCATGCACATACTTGGTCAAAACTCTGGGCTACCAGAATTGTTATTAAGATAAACACTGACTTTCCCTTGTTATATCGGTGTCTATAGACGGCGGTAACCGCCTACCAGCAGGTGGGCCATCAGCTTGTTTGTCATCTAGTTGTATATTTAAAAATATAACATTGCCGTTATTAAAAGAAGAAGGACCGTGAATGTTTTTGGTGCGCTCGAAGTGTTTTTGTTGTTTTTAAAAGTTGTTTGACCTTGGCTTTGAAGAAATAAAACGACAGTATTCAACGCAAAATCGTAAAAAACAAAATTGAATTATGACATTGATATTTTGTTTTCTTTTAAATGGTGATCTCTGTGATGTTTTTCAGCGAATCAAAATATTTTTTTGCCTCTTCTAGCATTCAAGATTTATGGCAATGATAAGGTAAGATGGATTGTAAAAAATAACTGTACGCAAAAAATGCTGCCCGCCTAGCATGACCACCGAAACGCGATATGATAAAGCTATTTATCGCTTTGAATTGTCAAAAATCATTGGATATAACCGGTATCTTGAAATTTTATTGAAACTGCAAACATGTAGGTATATATACAAGTTCGCAGTTTCGATAAAATTTCAAGATGGCGGTTATATCCAATGATTTTTGACAGTTCAAAGCGATAAATGGCTTTATCATATCGCGTTTCGGTGGTCGTGCTAGGCGGGCTGGCCCAAATCCCATATAAACTTTTATTATCGCCTTTCATTTATAAAGGATGTGATAATGGATTACGTTACTTTATAATGGGCATCTTTATATTATACAACAAGGATAGCAAACAAGCGTACGGCGGGTCTGGTGGTGAGCGGTTACCGCAATGAAAATGTAAACATTTGGTTACCGTAGCCCATAGGACTAGATAATGATCAAACGAACTTACCAAGTGTATAGTTTGACGCATCATAATTGTTTACTTCACTCGAAGTTATAGACAGAACCGTCTTCTTAAATGTTATTGGTCCTAATTCTCAAGAATGCACGCTAAATCTAAATTTAAGATCATGCATCTCTTTCCCACAATTTGAATACAAGAAGCTGTCATATAATTTGACATTTAGAAAAATTTAGTACATATTCAATTTTCGACCTTATTGAATGTGATAAAATGCAGTTTAGGCAGCATCTCCGTACACGCCGTCTAAAATTGTCTATGGTTTCAATAAAATCTATCTAAATTTAGTTGACAGCTCTAAACAAATTCTAGCTATCTTTTTCCTTCCCCGCGAGAAAGAGATATATTTTACTTAAAAGATTTAGTGTGTCTTCAGAATTAGGCCTATTATCAATATCCTCATTTATCAGCCTCCACCTTTACCACCTCCTTTATATCCTCAGCTTTACCACCTTTGCCTACCCTTAAAAATATACGAGATAGTTTTTGGCGGCATCTTAATGTAGCATTTAGTTCAGGTGCTTATTTTTATCTAAGGCGGAGCCGATCGGAATAGTAATGTGTTTGACCTGTTTAAATGCGGAGTGTAGTGACCTGTTCCTAAATAAACCCTATACTTCTTAGGTATGATCAATGATTCAATGCCGACGGCCGCGGCAATAGAGGTCTCGGGTTCGAATACCAGTAGAGGCTTTGTATAATAAGTAGGGAAGAACATTATTTTTGGGAAGGGATTGATAGTGTTTCATACAAACCAAAAATCATCAATCATCTCATAGCTTTGTAGACTAGCCTGACTTGCTTATGCATGGTACATACCTACGTTCGCAATATTTTCGACTTGAAATTATGAAAAGTCGTCGGCATAAACGTTCTAAGACGTTGTACACTAAAATATCATGAAATTATCAAATGAATAAGATGTTTTCAAAAATGGCAAACCATTTGCATGGCATTTCTATGAACTAATATCCCATGTTTTAATTTATTCTCGTATTGACGGCACCACCTTAAATAACAAATGCAGAAAATTATTCATCCCGTACAAATTCTCTTTTCCAACATTATCTGTAGAGTATTTCACGTAGATAAACAAAACATTACGCTGTGACCTGCTTTGAGATTATACTGCGACAACAACAAAGTGATTCATACGATTACTTTCATAATCACTTGCTCTTGTCACGGACATAATGTTACTCTGCACTAGATTTTACTTGATATTTTTTAAATGATTAATGGTAGCCCGCGGTTGCTCCTGCGTATATCTATTATTGCGCCAAAAGACAGCCTACGTCCTTTCTTATCTCCATGCGATAGTTGTTTCAAAACCCGGCCATCAGTATGATTCACAAACAGAAATATTCGACATCAAGCTTGACTAGTGATGTGTCAACTCGATTCACTAACTCGAGTTGACTCCAATTGCGCTTAGCTCGAATTGACTCCAGCAGTATTCTCTCAGACTCGAATTAATGATCATTAATAAATAAGTCATTATTAGCGTAACTAGTTACCTACACCATAAAATTAAATTAGACTGATATTATTTTGTGGAGACTGTTACAAGACTAGTTATGTTGTTAATTAATAAAAATACTTTACAATAAGACAATATAATCCAAAAATACATGATTACGCACATTTAATTCTTTTTTTAATAAAATTATACCTACTTCCACTAATTTTAGTTTTGCCCCAATACATATTTAAGCATAATCTGTTTTTAATTATGTCATTCTTTTAAATATTTGGTTTACTTAATAAATAAAAAAAAGACAAATTGTTCACTCAGTTTCATCTAGATAACCCGAGGTAATTAACTTGAGTTCAATTCGGGTTACGTGAATTTCAACTCGATTCAAATTGAGTTGTTTTTTCCGAGTTGACACAATTCTAAGCTGACGCCTGACAAGACGGCGAGCTGCCATTGATTTTGACGTTTGAGCACGGCGCTGCGCGTAAGCGTATTCACTAATCTCTACGTCGATCACATGGCTGTGCATGATTGTCACTGTTTTGGATATACGACTTGTAGTAGGTATAAACGATATTTTTTGACTTCGTTTTTCTTGTGTTTAAAATGTATCGCAATGACTTCATTTAATATTTGATTGATTTTACATAAAAATAAGCAACTCATTAGTTCTGGCTCACGCGGTGCTCGTCGTCGGAACGCTGATGTCGCCAACGGTTGTTGAATGGTTGTCAAACAGACGCCAAAAGGTATGACAGCGCTGCCGACAGCCACGAATTCAAGGCTGCTGACTTTAGAGAATCGCATAGCAGGTCACGTCAACCGTATCAGTTTGACCTAGAGACCGCCCTTACTGCGTTCGTAATAGAGGTGACTTTCGTAGTGTCATTGTTACACTTGATGTGCTGTCGTCTGAGCACTATACTAAAAAATAGGCAAAATTAAGCAGAACAGTTTTTAACTGTGCATTTTCATATATCTAGCCCAAAGTAAGCATCTATAAGAGCTTCCGTTATGGATACTAAATAACGGAGAATATACTGGTAATAATATGTAGCTATAGTATAAATATTAGAAATATACTAATGATTGACTCGTGAACAAATGCTCATACTCATCATACAAACATTTGCTACTACCGGGATTCGAACCCGGGCCCCAGACCGAATAGCCTGTATAGCAGGGGATACAAATCACTCGGCCCGCCAGACGTCAAATATTGTGTTACGATCTCTGTCTAACTTCACTTCACTGCTTTCTTTTTACGGAAATCGGTCTTTCTCTGCAATTCTCTTTGGTTCTCAGTTGAAACAATCGTTTCTGTCAAATCTCATAGTATAATGAATGACAGGTCAATGACAGGCTAGTGAAGAATTTCGTAGGTGTGACTAGCATCTTAATTTAAAAAAAAACTGTATGTAAATAAAATAAAACCACAGCATTTACATAGCATTACATAATTTTTATTCCACTCAAACTAAAAACAACAAGACAAAACATAAATAACATAAAAATGATTTCAAATATTTATGTGAAATCATTTCCATGTTTGTATTTCATTTGCTAGTTCGCGTAATTATAATTTTGTTTGCATGCGCAACAGACAACAGCCACAAATAAGCGTACAATTAAAAAACTAAAACCCATAAACAATTCATCGTTAAACAGATTTCATGCAAGTGATAACAAAACAAGTTACTACCTACTAGCACAACATAAAAACATTTCAAAAGGAATAAAATTAAAAGCGTATAAAACAAAATAACACAATACTACATTACTTCTTGGGGAGAGCAAAACTTACATTTTGTCACAGAGTCACGTAAAACAAACGATAAATCATTTTTTACCACTCATTATAGACCGAAATCGATGCTAAAATACACGACACATTTTTAAATCACACACACTCAATAGATTTTAATCATAATTTTATTATGGAGGTTTACTACCTATTTCAATCTATCCTTTTCCGTTCACCTATCTCCCTCTAAGTCGATCCTTAAAAAGAAATTATCTAGAAATGATCCTTGGCAACTGTAGTCCACATTCGCGAAGCTATTTCGAGATGTTTTTGCGTTTTTTATTCATGGTACGGGAAAATATTCGCGGTAACTATGGGCGCGCGTGTTTTTTTAAACGGGCCTGTGAGCAAGCAAACGTTACAGACCTATAGAACCTCTCAGGCCCCGGGACGGGCGGTCACTGATTCTAAATACGAACAAAGTGCTGCCACCTACATTATCGATGTTCACTCAGAATGCAATTTGCGTTCCGTTTATTCGACTGTTAAAAATCTGACAAAGCGTTCTGTTATTGCTACCCAGTGGATTGCTAAATGAAAACGAGTTTTTGTTTTGGTTTAAGGAAATTTGGTACAGATTCAGAATGTATTATGTGAGAAAAAAAACCCAGTAGAATTCAATCCAATTCAATTCAAACATTTATTTCATAAATGTTGTTTACAAAAGGTGATACTTAAAATTAATTAGTTCCAAACATAAACCCCGTTAGCGCACCAAAATATGGTACAAATTGAATGATTAAAAAAAAGGTACTTAATAAGATTAAAGCAATTAACAATTCATAATATAATAAAAAATAATAGACATTAACAATTAGATGTCTATACTATAATTAAATTAAAATTCTTGTTCAAACAGATAAAAGAAGGTAAAAGGTTAATAAATTAAATTAAATTATCAAATTCTAATTTTTGATTCACTTTGAGATATTTTTCTAATAAAGGAATAAAATCTGATACAATAGAGAGATACGATACCTGGTGGAAGCATTTCTGGGATAGTCTTATATTCTAGGATCAAAAAATAAATAAAAAATAGATAGTGGTTAGCCGATTCTCAGGCCAACTGAATATACATACCTAACTACATATAAAATTTCATGAAAATCGGTCAAGCTGAGTTCGGAAGAGTATGGTAACTATCTAAATTTGTGACACGAGAATTTTATTATATTAGGTAGATGTTTGTTATCTACTCTTTCACGCAAATACTACTAAATGAATGACGAAGTCGCGTGCAGAAGCTACTATAAATATATAAATGAGATTATTTGTGCCACAAGACCCCGGTCTTCAGTAGCTATACATTAATAAATAAATATCAATTCATTTAGAGTAGAGTGAAGTAGAATGTATTATATTATAATTACAAGTATAATTTAAAACATACAGTAAGTGAGCGCACTGGTTTCGATTACGGTAACATAGCAACTTTCGATAAGGTCGATCCCGGGATGGGTCAAACAAAAACTGATAACCAGTGGTCGGATAATCGGATGCATATTTACCTAAAGTTGAGGTGTTCGCAGTTATGGAATGCACTTTTGTATCGGAAAAATGCCGGGATTCCGGAATCGACATAATTTTGTGTTTTGATTATAGAATCAAAACTTTTGTTATGTATGTTTTGTGTTTTATAATTGTGTGCAATAAAGTATAATTGTATTGTATTATTTGTTTTTTTTTAATAATACACACTACACGAATAATTATGTAATCCCGGAGTCTCGTGTTTTTTTTTAAATGAAAACTACATGCTAAACAAGTCGTTTCCATACCATGTTACCGATTAGTTTCTGTAATCCCTGGATTTATATTTTAAAAAGTATGTTTTAAAAGCCGCTTTCATAATTTCCCAGCGAAATATTAACTTTAGGTAAATATGCATCCGATTATCCGACCACTGCTGATAACGCTAGTTCCTCCGTGCTTCGAAAGGCACCCGGTTGTTACTGCAACCGCTTCACCCATCAACACGCATTGGGCCAGTGGTGTTCCAAACCAAACTCCTCGTGTGTTTCTCCCATGTAAGAAGGCCTGTGCCCAGCAGTGGGACGGGTTAGGCTGGTGATGTTGATGTAATGAGAACAAAAGGCTACGGTTACAACGCGTAAGTAGTGCCCAAGGTGCTACGAGCGTCTATAAGCTACGGCTACAATTAAGGCGTGAGTAGTGCTCAAGATGCTACGTGAGTCTATAGGCTACGCTTAAAACGCAAGACTAGTATCCAAGGTGCTAAGAGCCTCTATAGGCTATGCATACAAATCATGACAAGTGCCTAAGGTGCTACGAGCGTCTATAGCCTACGGTAGCAAAGCGTGAGTATTCCCCAAGGTACTACGAGCGTTTACAGGCTATGGTTACAACGCGTGAGTAGTCCGTTGCTACAAGCGTCTATAGGCTATGGTTACAACGCTGAGTAGTGCTCAAATTGCTACGAGCATGTATAGAGGCTACGGTTACAATGAGTGCGTCATACTCAAGTTGCTACGAGCGTCTGTAGGCTACGATTACAACGTGTGAGTAATGTCCAAGGTGCTACGAGCGTCTGTAGGCTACGATTACAACGTGTGAGTAATGTCCAAGGTGCTACGAGCGTCTGTAGGCTACGGTTACAACGCGTGCGTCGTACTCAAGTTGCTACGAGCGTCTGTAGGCTACGATTACAACGTGTGAGTAATGTCCAAGGTGCTACGAGCGTCTGTAGGCTACGATTACAACGTGTGAGTAATGTCCAAGGTGCTACGAGCGTCTGTAGGCTACGGTTACAACGCGTGCGTAGTGCTCAAGGTGCTACGAGCGTCTATAGGCTACGGCTACAACGCTGAGTAGTGCTCAAGTTGCTACGAGCATGTATAGCGGCTACGTTTACAATGAGTGCGTCGTACTCAAGTTGCTACGAGCGTCTGTAGGCTACGGTTACAACGCGTGCGTAGTGCTCAAGGTGCTACGAGCGTCTATAGGCTACGGCTACAACGCTGAGTAGTGCTCAAGTTGCTACGAGCATGTATAGAGGCTACGGTTACAATGAGTGCGTCGTACTCAAGTTGCTACGAGCGTCTGTAGGCTACGATTACAACGTGTGAGTAATGTCCAAGGTGCTACGAGCGTCTGTAGGCTACGGTTACAACGCGTGCGTAGTGCTCAAGGTGCTACGAGCGTCTATAGGCTACGGCTACAACGCTGAGTAGTGCTCAAGTTGCTACGAGCATGTATAGAGGCTACGGTTACAATGAGTGCGTCGTACTCAAGTTGCTACGAGCGTCTGTAGGCTACGGTTACAACGCGTGCGTAGTGCTCAAGTTGCTACGAGCGTCTGTGAGCTATGGTTACAACGCGTGCGTAGTGCTCAAGGTGCTACGAGCATCTATAGACTACGGTAGCAACGCGTGAGTAGTCCGTTGCTACGAGCGTCTATAGGCTACGGTTACAACGCGTGAGTAGTCCTCAAGGTGGTCAGTAGTGTGCGTGAGTATTCCGTTGCTATGAGCCTCTATAGGCTACGGTTACAGCGTGTGCGTAGTGCTCAAGGTGCTACGAGCATGTATAGCGGCTACTGTTACAGTGAGTGCGTCGTACTCAAGTTGCTACGAGCATGTATAGAGGCTACAGTTACAATGAGTGCGTCGTACTAAGTTGCTACGAGCGTCTATAGGCTACGGTTACAACGCTGAGTAGTGCTCAAGGTGCTACGAGCATCTATAGGCTACGGTAGCAACGCGTGAGTAGTCCGTTGCTACGAGCGTCTATAAGCTACGGTTGCAACGAGTGAGTAGTGTCCAAGGAGCTACGAGCATGTATAGACGCTACGATTACAATTAGTGCGTCGTACTTAAGTTGCTACGAGCGTCTGTAAGCTACGGTTACAACGCGTGCGTAGTGCTCAAGGTGCTACGCTTGTTTGTAAAAAAAAAGACCTAGAGACAGCGCACACATACAATTTCAAGTTGGCCAACTAAATCGCAGAATGTCTAATAGGCATAGAATCTTATGATAGCCTGCACATTATATCCAACTAAGTCGTTCAGCTATATAGTTGGCCAACTATCGGCCTATAGTCCGCAGACTATAACAACTTAGTTGGTCAGGCGCACGGTAAGATGTAGTATGACCAGACCCGTGCGCGTGATTTCCCCACGCTTGGATTTTTGCCCGCGGGCACGCAGCCGCCCAGTCGATCTCTGGCTGTCGATTCTGTAACAAAAATCGCACCTCACTTCGCAAGTCACTTCGAATTCAACTGTCAAATAGAGCAAATTTTCATACATTTTTTGCTCTATTTGACAGTTGAATTCGAAGTGATTTGCGAAGTGAGGTGCGAGATTTGTTACAGAATCGCACCCCTGCATTCTCTACTTGTAACAAATGAAAAAATAAAACTGCTGATTGACGAAGTCCAAAAAAGGCCATCCCTTAAAAAACTTATCGAGGTAACATCTCAGTTTAGAATATAAGGTATGATGTTTCCCACGCTCTAATCTGTCACTTAATATCGGATGCACCCTAAATGTTTTGTTCTGTTTTCGTCTTCTTTTTATTAATTTATGAAGTAGTGCGGTGTTTTTCCGCATTTTATCGCAGACTTCACCGCGCTAGCAACACTGTCCACCAACTAAGTCGGCGAAGTCTGCGGCCTATGAAAGCACGGAATTTAGTTGTTCGATAGTTGGCCAACTTGAAAATGTAAGTCTGCGGTGTTTCTTAGGGTTGAGCTAATGTCATTGTGCACTGTCATTACTAGAGCGAGAAAGAAAACAGGAATGCGACCGCCTCGTCGGTGCGGCCGTATTCCGTTCTCTTTCTCGCTCTAGTAAATGACAGTTCTGAGTGATAGAAAGCGATAGAAGCATAGGAAAGTGTGATGCGGTGCTACCAGATGTAGTTCAACCCTTAGTACACTCTACTATAGTCCATAGCAGCTATTATAATAATATTTGTATAATTATCATATACGTCCCACTGCTGGGCACAGGCCTTCCTACATGGGAGAAACACGTGAGGAGTTATGGGCCATAAAACCACCATGCTGGCCACCAAGCTCCTCAAATATAGTATGCTTTTTTATTTGTCATTTTATTACTGCATCAGAAGCCTCTCGAGCTAATATCGTGATATCGAACCCCTAATTTGCTAAGCACCTAACTCAGTCGTAAAGATCGCTTTGATAAGCCATGAATTACGGTTTTTACTGCGTTCTGCGTTCAAGGCTAAAAAGCGACGGACCTTTTTCATCCCATTTGGGCGCCAATTCTGTAAATTTTGTAAACTAAACTATATAAGTACTTACTTTTCCCTTTGTGGCCATATGAGCCCATTGACCACTTAGCCCGCGTGCTGAGTTGACCGTATTCATTTTTCTGTGGGTGACTTTAATATTTATTTTTATTATATTGTGTTGTCGTCAGAACAAATTATTTTTATTTTAGTTTATTTTAATAAAATAAACTAAGCGAGGAGCTCGGTGGCGTAGTGGTTTGAGCGCTGTGGTTTCGATACGAAAACAAAGCAACTTACACCGTGGTCGAATCCGTGATGGGTCAATCAAAGTTTGTTGTCTCGAGCTCCTCAATGCTTCGGAAGGCACGTTAAGCCTTGGTTCCGGCGGTGGTGGCCGGTGGTCCTGTAACCGATTCAACCCACCAACCCGCATTGGGCCAACCAGCCCCCTTAATCTCAACTGTCGGATCACGGATTCGATTCGAAAAGTCACATGCCGTCTCGCTTTGACGCATAGCGATAAAAAGTAACAGGTATAGAGTTTCCGAAATTCGAATATTTTCCGACAGTTGAGAATAAGGGGGCTAGTGGTGTTATTACCCGCAATTAGAGATTGCTAACCGGGCCCGGACATTCATACCGGGTCCGGTGACCGGGCCCGGTAGGTACGAAAACTGTTATTGCTCTTAAGAATTGGTTTTGTTTTTACTAAAGCTACCAAAGTTTATCTATCTAAGTTGATAAGACAAGTTTTTGTTTTCAAATAGTTACATTAGTATTATTGAAAAGAGTGACTACACGAGTTTGTTGCCGGAATCTTCTCGGTAGTTCAACTTTTGGAACCGGTGTAAATTCAGACATGGCAGACAGACAGAGACTATGACGTTAGTTAATAATTATATTTTTTGTGATAGTTGTAAGAATGTTTTTTTTGACGATTTAAAAGTGCTTCTTTGTGCCCTATTTAAATAAAATATTTTTTCTTTCTTCCTGTTATAACGCAAATACAGATAGACTTAAAGAAATTCCTAGTGTAGATCATTGGTCAAAAAAGTCACCCGATTTATTTTGGTTTCAAAATTTTTAGTGATAACTTTCGAAGGTCAAAGCAGGATAGGTGACCGTCAGCATAGGTATATTGTTTCCTCCTAATCGTTTCACTAAAAAGTCACAGGAGAGCAAAAATCCGCAATTTCACATACATAAACGACTTAATTATTCTAGGCATTTTGATTTAAAACCAAACTGCTCAATCGATTTTGATAAAAAAATTATTTAACTGTTTCGCATCACTTTAATCGGGTCAGAAATCTCGTCGTAATCGGTGTATGTACATACAAAAAAAACCCAAACGAATTGATCACTGCCTCCTTTTTGAAGTCGGTTATACCTAAACGTCTAAATAATTTAGGCCCATTGGTTCCACGTGTGTGTGGCTGGCTTAATTAAAAACCTGTTGATATCAAATATAATAATTTATTAACCATTTTCATGGGCATAATAATATAAATTCGTTTAGGAATGTATAAGTATGGTAACTTTAAAATACTGGATCACTCGTAACTACAACTGCGCTCGCCTTTACGCCAAGTCACCCTGAGAAAAATAATACATAAAGTTATAAAAAATCATAACAGTGTATACAGGATAAACTAAGATATGGGCTATATTAGACCATAGAAATGGTTAGCCACTTTTTAAAATAGCGTTCATTTCATTTGATAACTTCACGACATTTCTATGAAATAATGCAGCCAATGTTGTATTATTTCATACAAATGTCATGAAATTATCTAATGAATAAGATGTTTTTGAAAGTAGCAAACCATTTCTATGAGCTAATATTGCCCATGTTTTAATTTAATGTCTTATTGACGGCACCATCCTGTATAGGTAACTACCTGATATTAAAATTGCATTCGTATTGTTTTATATATTTACTAGTGCCGGTCATGTCGGTTATGTATGGCACTTTCCCAGGGTCTCAAAATATCTCCATGCCAAATTTCATCTAAATTTGTAGAGCGATTATTGATTCCCCATACAAACTTCCACCCCCTTAAATTATAATATCTAAGATAAAATCTACTCTATGTTCTTTCCCGGTACTCCAACTATCTCTTTACCAAGTTTCATCTAAATCAGTTCAGCGTTTTAAGCGTGAAGAGGTAACAGACAGACACCTTTTCGCATTACTATTCGAATGGATGTTCAATACTTAATTGAATTTTTTTTGACTATAAGTTCAAACTAGGCGGATTATTAGAGTTCTTTTAGAGCAGCGCTGGCCTTAAGGGGTAATTACATTTGGCTAAATTTAGTTAGCTAAATTCAGCATGCCCACTCATTAAGATCGGCAGTATCGACTCTGATTGGCTAATTAGTGCGTCTAAATGTCTTTACATTTGTCTAAATTCAGAATCTAACTCATTTAGCTAACTAAATTTAGGCAAATATAATAATCCCTTAAAGGACGTGCATCCTGGCCAGTAAAATACCAAAAAGAAACAATTCTGCGCCGCGTAACATTAAAATCCCGTTTTCGCAATTTAAAATTATTTTCCTCACATGTGAGCAAAGTGCAAAGCTGGGAATTTTTAGGCAGCAAAAGCAGTAAGCATCCGTTTCGTGCTGGAGAAGTAAACTCTTTATTTGCCATACCCATGGCCATACCGACTGCTATCTTTTACGGTATCTGCAGGACTTGCTTTTTTTTATGTAAATTCTCCCTATAAAGGGAAGGCAAAGGGAACTAATGCCCATAGCACAGGTTAATAACAGGACAGATACTTCACTCTAATACAAATGGTGAAATAATTTCGTTATTTTAGCCCACTAGGATTATTATTATTAGCCATTTTAGACGATGCGAGAAGAAATATACTCTACCAACGCGTGCCGAGAGTCGAGAATCCCGCGTACACCTCGGATTGCGTCATCGAGCGAAAACGTAAGGGTTGTGCCACGACCATAAATTAAATAAAATGACTGAAGAAGAACTATTTTTTATTTATTTATACATCTAATGCAATGAAGTGAATGCAAAGAAAGCCGGTCAATTAAATTTAGTAGATTTCGGTAGATTTAATTTTATAAAATGATCAATGTTTTTTTTTTCCATCTTTGTATTCATTCGTTAATATTCTAAATCGTGTAAATAATCGGCTGGTTCGTAAAGACTTTATCGAAAATTTTCAAAAATGTTCTTTCTAATTCTTCCACGTAATTGATAAAAGCCTCCGGCGGGATTTTCAGCCCTCCGTAAAACGAAGAATTTTTATTGTACTATTTAAAAATGAATGTATAGTCTGGTATCGTCCATTTAGGTTCATCGTTTAGTAGAGAATTAAAGACGCTACAGTTATGTTTCTTGTCACATTTATATAGTAAGTATCCCGCTACATAAGTTAACGCATTTTTTGGCAAAGTCAAAACGGTAGTCGACATTTAGAGCTACTTCTGAAGGTGTTTTAGTGCAACGTGCAACTAGCACTCCCCCGAATCTTATTTGTAAATCGAGCTCCATAACAGTAGCACCCTTAGATTATTATTAATCTGTGCCCCTAGTGAAAGGTTAAATCGAAACGAAAACGATTATCGTCGTATTTACCTCTTAAATCCATACTAATATTATAAAGCTGAAGGGTTTCTTTGTGTGTTTGTTTGGTTGAACGCGCTAATCTCAGGAACTACTGATTCATATTGAAAAATTATTTTTGTGTTGGATAGTCCATTTATTGAGGTATAATATAGGCTATATAACATCACGCTACGACTAATAGCAGATGAGCATCAATGAAAAATATTTCAGAAACGGGGGAAAAATATTCCTTTTAGTTGCGTGCGCTGCGCAAATGGTTAAAGTTACGCAAAAATCATGTTAGTAAGAATTGTTTGCCTTTAAAAGTTCTAAAAAAAAGTCCGCGACAGCATATGTCTATCTTTCAAAATTGGCTCACTATAACTATTTTTTGGTAACCAAATTTATAAAATAATGCACTTATCTGCGAAGGTGTTTTTATAAACATGATATTGTTCCTTTTCAAAATAAATGCATTATTCAAAATATAAGTTATAACCTTGGAGGTTATATCCTGAAAAGAAATAATGGATACTGTAACATCCACTGTTAATTTTATAAGAAGAAATGGGCTCACACACCGTCAGTTCCAAAAGTTTTTGGAAGATCTGTGGTGCGATTCTGTAACGAATCTCGCACCTCACTTCGAATTCAACTGTCAAATAGAGCAAAAATGTATGAAAATTTGCTCTATTTGACAGTTGAATTTGAAGTGACTTGCGAAGTGAGGTGCGAGATTCGTTACAGAATCGACAGGCTGGAAGCTGAACATGGTGACGTGGTTTACTACTGTGAAGTGAGGTGGCTCAGTCGAGGCGCCGTTTTGGAACGGTTTTTTGATTGGAGGAAAGAAATTGGCAACTTCATGGAAATGAAAGGAAAGCCAGTGGAAGAGCTTACTAACAAACAGTGGATTATCGATCTTGGTTTTTTGACTGATTTAAATAAGGAACTGAATCAGCTCAACAAACGCTTGCAGGGAAAAAATAAATTGATTTGCGATATGTATTCAGATGTAAAGTCATTTGAGATGAAACTGAAACTGTTTATCAAGCATAATGAAAAAAAAAGCTTGACCATTTTCCTAATTGCAAGAAAGCAGTGGAAGAAGCTGGAGATAATTTTGTGTGGCAAAATATTACAATGAGAAACGTGTTAACACAACTACAAACTGAGTTTGTAAATCGATTCACCGACTTTAAAATTTGCAATTGATATTAGTGAGGTACCAAGCAATTTGCAAATGAACATAGTAGATTTGCAAAGTAGTAGCACACTTAAAACGGCATTTAAGGAAAGCACTGGCTTGATACAGTTCTACGGAGGTTTGAGTTCTGAAAACTTCAAAGAATTGAAAAAGTTTGCTCAGCAGATAATAACTATGTTTGGTAGTACATATTTGTGTGAGCAGACTTTTTCAATTCTCAACTACCGCAAAAATAAGAATTGTTCGCGGTAAACGGATGAACATTTAGACGCGATACTGCGCGTGTCTACTACTAAAATGAAAGCAGACGTTAAAAACTTGCAAGTCAAATGCAGCCGCAAAAATCTCACTAGTTCTTACTTTTATGTTAGTATAGTAATTCAATTAAAATAGACATGATTGTATGAATATATATGCGTTTTATTTTAAATATTAAAAATACATGCCCGAACATATAAATATAAAAATAAGTGCGGCCCGCACTGATACTCTGGCAACATATGTGGCCCTGCTATAGCAAAATGTTGACGACCCCTGGCCTAGACACTTTTCTAAATATCCATATTTTTTTTAGTTACGAAAGACTAACAAATAATTCATTGCGTAAATTGCACTACTAATTAAACGAGATCCCAGAGTAACCAGACCTCCAACACAGTCAGACGTTATCCGGTAAAAAAAGTCCATATTATGAAGACAGCTAGTGCCTACATGAACTTACTGTCTATCTTAAACGCTTTGAAATTGTTTATGGAATGCTGTAGTTGTATGGCTAAATAAGTGAAGCTACTCATAGAATTTATAAACATTGTAATAATCCTATTTATAGCAAATAAACATAATTTGACGACCGGCTGGCCGAGTTTTTTTTTTTTTTTTATACCACTACGGTGGCAATCAAGCATACGGCCCACCTGATGGTAAGCGGTTACCGTAGCCTATGGACGCTTGCAACACCAGGGGTATCACTTGCGCGTTGCCGACCCTGTAAAAACTTTTTCAAACCCTTTATGAAGAACCCCATGCTGTACTCGTTCGAGAAAACCTCTGCAGGGAGGTCATTCCACAACCTGAGCGTACGCGGGAGAAAGTTTCTCTGAAACCGCACAGTACGAGACCATTTTAGTTCCAACGTGTGAGGTTGAATTCCCTGCCGATGGCGAGCGGTGCGATGGTAGAGAGATGAATATGAAATGATGATGTAGATGGTGGCGAGTGGTCTGTATCCCAGGCTACTCGGTCAAGAGGTCCCGGGTTCGAATCCCGGTAGGAACAAATGTTTGTATGATGAGTACGAGCATTTGTTTACGAGTCATGGATGTTTATATGTTTATTTAGTATATTTCTAATATTTATATACATATTATTATCATTATTTCTCCGTTATCTAGTATCCATAATACAAGCTCTTAATGATGCTTACTTTGGGCTAGATAATAGGTGTGAGTGTATAAATATTATTATTATTAATTTGAATTTCAATGTACGCGCTATCCCGCCCTCAAGGGAAAAAGGGGAGTAGTGTGGGGCACGCACGGTCACCGTGAGCCCCACACTCCCCTTCTTTGGTAAAGTAGATTTTACCAAAGATAAACCAAAACGTTCCGTTTCGCACAATTTGTGTTGCGCGAAACATTTAAACGGCCACCAATTAGCTATTTTTTCGGAGCATACGTTGATTTCTTTGATTATAATTATATTACATATTTATTAAGTTCAAATAGCATAAATTAATAAAATAAATCTAAATTGAATAATTAAATCGATCGGCTTTTGACAGCACCTAGCTACAAAGACGTTACTATGGTAACCATTTATGAAAACGTACTATCCGCTGTCCAACAAACATTTTTGACGTTTTATGAAAAGAACTAAATTTTACTAAATCACCAATGTTCGTCCGACGGCGGTAAATGAATATGTTCCCATAGATGGTCTTTGTATCTAGGTCAAAAACCGATCGATATACCGATCGACCTACTTAATTTAGAAAGTTTTTATTTTATAAATTTATGTAATTTTAAGTTAATAAATATGTAATTTAAATATAATCAAAGATATCAACGTATGTTCCGAAAAAAAACATAATTGGTGACCGTTTAAATGTTTCGCACAACACAAATTGTGTGCAACGGAACATTTCAGTTTTTCTTTGGTAAAATACAATGTAAATTAGCGCGATCGAGGCCCTGGGGCTTTACCACCATCTTTATAAAAGCGATTCATGTTCCGCTCGGTTCAGTATTGGTTCCTAAACTGCATCGCTGTCATAGTCGTAATTAGCGTCGTAGTACAAATTAACGATTCTAAGATACCTAAGTCCTAAACTGGATCGCGATAAAAGATGGTAGTACGGGTGCTGGACCCCTTCTTTAACAGCTTAAGGTCGGCGCACTGGTGCATCAACAGCTGACCGGACAGCATTCCCCCTTTTTTTTATACAACTAGATGACAAACAAGCTGACGGCCCACCTGATGGTAAGCGGTTACCGCCGCCTATAGACACCTGCAATAACAAGGGAAAATCACTTGATATTGCAGGTGCGTTGTCATCCTGGGGCCTAAGATAAAATGCCGTCCATGCCCAGTAATTACACTGGCTACCTTTCCCTTCAATCCGAAACACAGCGAACTGTTTCACGGCTGAAATAAGAAAGGCGGTGGTACCTACCCAGACGACCCTACATACGGGCCTACCACCTAGTGAATCCCCTGATCACTGCCCGAGGTTCTAAGACTGAAGTGAACTGCGGGCGACTATAGAGCGTCCTCGAGCGACCCGCTGGCTATAAGCATCTTCCACCTTATTGTAAAAATTACAAATAAAGAAAGAAAATGATGAAAAAATTATATGCTTTAGGCGGGGGTTTCTAACTTCAGCATGCTACTTTATACTAATTTGTCTAACGTCCGTTAACGGTACTTCTAAATTAAATATTAAATTTTAACCTGTCAAGCATCAGATTACAGATACTATTGATTTTTCCATTGTCATAGTCCTGCAGTAGGTTAACGCCGCTTATGGAGTTAAGTAAATAAACATTTTCAAAAATAAGGACTAAACAAACAAATAGGTTTGATATTAGGCCTATTGCTGGAGAACGCAGAACGCATCTATAAAGTTCAGTGCATCTCTTTCTTTCAATATGAATACTAGAAGGATGGCTGTCATATTCGTCGGTGAGCGTGCAAGACCGCGTAAGAGCAGTTTGCAATACCGCGTATGTACTTTTTATTTCACAGGATGGAAGAAAAAAGTTAATATCTTGGATATTTCTACACGTTTCTTTGACTGAACTTGTTTGGGATTTCTCTGGGTGTTGTTTAATGAGAATCTAGCATAAGCGAATCAGCGCTAATAGCCTACTGGAGCGATATTTCAATTTTGCGCCTTTTGTATTATTGCAAACTGCTCTTACGCGGTCTTGCACGCCCAGCGACGATATAATTTGACATTTAGAAACGTGCGTTCAATTTTCAAGTATTTGATAAAATTCAGTGTTTAAGAAACATGTCTGTACGTGACATCTAAAATTGTCCATCGTTACTTTAAAGTCTATCATACTGGGAGAAAGAGATATTAGATTGTATATTGTAGGTCTGTTGGCTTCGGGCTCTTGTTCTAAAAAGGAATTAAAATAAGTGACTTATGTATATAGAATTTATTGTGGAATTTCTATTTACAATAATACAGTTTTCATAGAAATATTGGAAAGTATTATTTACAAATATATTAGCAAAATACCCGCAGTGGTTCTTCAAACAAGTATTTTAGTCATAATGTCCCCATAAAATTCACAAATCTTTCAAAAATATTCGCTCAATCACACTTAAAGATTTAGTTTTGTTAAATATAATTAAAAGATATCTTAATGAAGACATTTAGTCTTACTTTAAGTTAATAAACTGCTAATGGCACTATGTCGACTTACCAATAGCATTTGATCAAGTCGATCATTAAAATTTAATTAACGTACTTAGAAATAGATAAAATAAGAATGTTTCATAATTATTTATACTTCTTTTAATACCAAGCATTGGATATGCACAAAAAAGCTTAAAAAGAAGAAATTTTATTTTTGTGTGTTTTGGAGTACCTCAAGGTAATGTCCTAAGACCACTTCTCTTTCGTATGCAAATAAATGACTTTACAAAATCCATTCAAGTACAAAACTGTACCTACTCTTTAATGCAAAAATATATTTTTCTTTTTTTAAGAGATTGTTTCACCAATCCTCACTGTTATAGGGAAAGGTCCAGAACATTTGAGTATAGCGCGGGACTATTAAATGTGCGTTTTTTATTTGGCAGACGCAAGTAGCTTAGCCAATGGGATTGTCTACTTCAAAGTGAAGTGGTAGGTATTTTTATTTTTAAACTTAATATGGATGACAGGAGGGCAAGTGTAACTTGACATTTAGAGATGTGTGTTTAGTTATTGACTTGTTGACGTAATGAAAATCATGTGTTAATAAAAAGCAAAGCATGCTGGCATAGAATTCCAAGTTGTGGAAGTATGACAAAGCAACGAGGTACTAAATTTCTTTGTGCGTGATGTTGAGGTGGAGACAGTGAATTGATGACTCCGAAGACCGGCACGCGTGCTCCTGAGTAGGAGGGGGAAGGTGGGATAGCGTCAAAGGCTCTTCAGAGCACTCTCAATAACGAAAGGCGCTAAGCGACGCAATGTCTCGACGAGAGGCTCAAGGTTGTTCATGACCTCGACATAGCCAATGATACGGACAGCATATTATCGAAAGGCGTCTTGTCTGGGTCCTCTGTTTTAGTGTATCTACTTCTTATTACTACTTCTAGCGACAGTCATTCTTTTGGCTATAAATATACGAAACAGAAATGTGCAAGCAAACACACCTTTTGGCGAACATTTTCAGGTAATCAGCGAAATCGCTTATACCTTTTTGATACTGTACATTGGTGATGTTAACTTCAAGCTAGTAAAACTCACTACTTTACAGGCCGCACATCAAGCTTAACAAATCCGCTGCAAAACAACTCTTATCGCAATGGTTTAAGAGTGTTACCAGACCAATCGATCGGTTCTCGACCATACCATCAATCAATGGATCCCTTTTTTCGACAATTTTTTTGCCCTAATTTATTTTGGCGTAACGAGTTAGAGATATTTTTAGTAATAATAATATTTTGACATAGTTGTTTCATGGCATACTATTTCAGTTGGCATAAATATAGTTTAGTGAGACTAATGGTTTTTGACCTAATTTTGATTTGCATAAAGTAATAAGCTTATAAGGCATATTGTGTATTCGTCTAATAGTTATTAGTTAGACATAAAGATCAAAAGGCATAATGGAAACATACTTTAGTAAATTGTACGTATTTATTCTTAATTTTGATGGAAACATTATTATAAATGTTTGAATAAATATTTACTAATATAAATGTATCTAAACTAGAAAAACGTACGTGTGTACGTACTTATTCACAATTTCCATGCAAAATGTATTAGTATTTATGTTCCAATTTTAAATAATTAATGTAATAGGCACAAAAGTTATTTGTTAGGGTGTGGCGGGCTCCTCTAAGCCGCCAATATGATTATTTTATATACGAAAAGAATTTTTTAAATGCAAACGCAAAATTGTGAAATAATGCTTTTAACACTTCAGGGGTTAACTATTCGGCGTATAATTATTATGCTTACAAAAATAATGCTCAAATATAATTATGCGTAAGTAAATTTAGGCATAACAATTTATTACTTTATGCTTAACAAAATATTATGCTTATACATAGCTATTAATAATTTTGTCAGTATTACTTTTTTTTTTTTTTATACACTCACACCTATTATCTAGCCCAAAGTAAGCATCATTAAGAGCTTGTGTTATGGATACTAGATAACGGAGAAATAATGATAATAATATGTATATAAATATTAGAAATATACTAAATAAACATATAAACATCCATGACTCGTAAACAAATGCTCGTACTCATCATACAAACATTTGTTCCTACCGGGATTCGAACCCGGGACCTCTTGACCGAGTAGCCTGGGGTACAGACCACTCGGCCAGCTGGCCGTCGATAATTATACGATTTATATTTATTAATTATATTAATTATACGATTATAGTAGTTACGCTTTAAAAATTGTGACGAAATTGTATGCAAAAAATAGGAAACTGATCAATAGCCATAGATTGGTATGGTAGCTTATGCCGATCGATAAAACCTAGTCATCGATAGACGACCGATCGCTTGGTATGGTACTCATGGTAGATTTGATTGATCGACGGTTACCATTCGATAAAACGGCGACTAGCCATATATTGCGGTTATTTTCCATCGACAGTTCGATCGACGTCAACTAATGTATTTTGCCATCGATCGACAATTAATCTATTACTGTGGTAACATCCTAATTATCCCTCAAATATAAGTGTTTTACTTGATCTGCGATCCTGTGTACATTGGTTAGTAGACTTTTCTGGCTGAATCAGACATTTCCTTTGCCTATACCATAGACAGCCATCACCATAGAGTACAAAATATCTAACGGACAGACCCAAGCACCGCGGGTATGCTGCACAGAAACCCATAGCTATCAGCCTTAATTATTTATTCGCACAATAAATATTAACACTCGTTCACAAAAAGTTACGCACTAAAAGTCACATTGTCTATGGCCACGCACTATCATACCATGTTGCGTCCGTTGTCGCCGCATATCCTGTCTACAATCTGTGAAAGAAATTGTAAATTATATATAATCTGTCAGTTTTTTTAAAGCATCATAATTTAGAGACCGGTAGCATTGACAGGGGTGACTACATTACACAAGGTCGCAGCTAAATAACACTACATTACAAAGAACTACTACTACAATTGGCCCGTAGGGTCGTCTGGGTAGGTACCACCGCCTTTCTTATTTCAGCCGTGAAGCAGTTCGCTGAGTTTCGTATTGAAGAGAAAGGTAGCCAGTGTAATTACTGGGCAAGGACGGCGTTTCATCTTAGGTCTCAGGATGACAACGCACCTGCAATATAAAGTAATTTTCCCTTGTTATTGCAGGTGCGGCGGTAACCGCTTACCATCAGGTGGGCCGTCAGCTTGAGTTCTTTTTTTTTAATCCAAAGCACGACAAATGACTCAACACCACCTGATGTGAAGCGGTGAAGAAGAGTCCATATGCGAAGACAGCTAGTGCAGTTTAGACACTGCTCTAGCCGCCTCCACCTTGCCTTCTTTTTCACGCCTCATCTATTTGTATAAAAAAACTTACAAAGTATACAAAGTCCACGTCACTACATTACAAAGTCTTCGACCAGAGTGTTGCCAGTGATGACATACGGCTGTGAAACGTGGTCGCTTACTAACAGCCTTCTATACAAGTCTACATTCCCCCAACAAGCTATGGAGCGAACTTTAGGTGTTTCTCTACGAGATAGAGTTAGAAATGAGGATACCTGTAAGAGAACTAAAGTCACGGACATAGCTCATAGGATTAGCAAGTTGAAGTGGCAGTGGACAGGGCACATAGCAAAGCTGAAGGCTGATGGGCGTTAAAGTGGTAACATGGCGACCATGTAAGCGAAAATTATGACAGCCTCTCACTAGATGGACAGACGACCTGGTCAGGGTCACAAAGTAGGTTGGCCTCCCACTAGATGGACAGACGACCTGGTCAGGGTCACAAAGTAGGACGGCCTCCCACTAGATGGACAGACGACCTGGTCAGGGTCACAAAGTAGGACGGCGTCCCACTAGATGGAAAGACGACCTGGTCAGGGTCACAAAGTAGGACGGCCTCCCACTAGATGGACAGACGACCTGGTCAGGGTCACAAAGTAGGACGGCCTCCCACTAGATGGACAGACGACCTGGTCAGGGACACAAAGTAGGACGGCCTCCCACTAGATGGACAGACGACCTGGTCAGGGTCACAAACTAGGACGGCCTCCCACTAGATGGACAGACGACCTGGTCAGGGTCACAAAGTAGGACGGCCTCCCACTAGATGGACAGACGACCTGGTCAGGGTCACAAAGTAGGACGGCCTCCCACTAGATGGACAGACGACCTGGTCAGGGTCACAAAGTAGGACGGCCTCCCACTAGATGGACAGACGACCTGGTCAGGGACACAAAGTAGGACGGCCTCCCACTAGATGGACAGACGACCTGGTCAGGGTCACAAACTAGGACGGCCTCCCACTAGATGGACAGACGACCTGGTCAGGGTCACAAAGTAGGACGGCCTCCCACTAGATGGACAGACGACCTGGTCAGGGTCACAAACTAGGACGGCCTCCCACTAGATGGACAGACGACCTGGTCAAGGTCACAAAGTAGGACGGCCTCCCACTAGATGGACAGACGACCTGGTCAAGGTCACAAAGTAGGACGGCCTCCCACTAGATGGACAGACGACCTGGTCAGGGTCACAAACTAGGACGGCCTCCCACTAGATGGACAGACGACCTGGTCAGGGTCACAAACTAGGACGGCCTCCCACTAGATGGACAGACGACCTGGTCAGGGTCACAAAGTTGGACGGCCTCCCACTAGATGGACAGACGACCTGGTCAGGGTCACAAACTAGGACGGCCTCCCACTAGATGGACAGACGACCTGGTCAGGGTCACAAACTGGGACGGCCTCTCACTAGATGGACAGACGACCTGGTCAGGTTCACAAACTAGGACGGCCTCCCACTAGATGGACAGACGACCTGGTCAGGGTCACAAAGTAGGACGGCCTCCCACTAGATGGACAGACGACCTGGTCAAGGTCGCGGGGAGCCGTTGAATGCAGGCGGAGCATTGTTAAGCAGTGGATTTCAATGGCTACACAACATTATCTTTTGTTTTTATTTCTGATATAGGCCGACAACATGAAAAATTGGTTTCACATATTTTTTTCTTCGCAAAAGAATATAGTTTTGTAAGACCTCAAGTGACGGTAAGTAATGGTAAGGCCTAAGATGGATGCGTGCTACACCTGTATTCCTCAACCACAGAGGAACTCCAACTAGCGGAACACAACAATGCAGTTAACATTATTGTTATGGCGGCAGACTTAGGTAAGGTGGTGGTAGCTAGCCAGGTCGACTTGGAAAAACCGTGATAACAACCAATCTATCTGTGTCTGTGGTAGCGAAATCCTAAGTTTTATTAGCATATATTTCAGCAGACTTACCCCTCGTATCACAGGTAGGTTTAGTAACGTTCCTAAAACAGGAACCATTCGTAAGAAATTGACGGCAGCCGGGAGAAACCCTCTGAAAACATTTAAAATTTAGGTTATTAATGTCAAAGTATGTCAAAAGCGTTAACGGAGGACATAGAACTGGTTTACATTAAAAAACAAAGCAAGTTTCGCCATGGACGATCCCAGGATGGGTCAATTAAAATTAGTAATTCACACTTGTCCGTGCTTTGGTGCACGTTAAACCGTTGGTCCCGGGTGTTACTGCAACCGCTTTAACCCACCAACCCGCATTGGGCCAGCCCGGTGCTATTATGGCCCAAACTCCTCATGTGTTTCTCCCATGTAGAAGGCCTGTGCCCAGCAGTGGGACGTATATAGGCTGGTAGTGACGATGTCAAACAAGCGTAACATGCTCCACCTGAACATCGACTAAGAAATCTGTCGATTTTTTATTGTAATGACTACATATGTCTAACTGTTGGCTGCTATTTAATATTCTGACACTCACACCTTTCATACAAACTCTGAAGACGAAAATATTGTAAGCAAACAAACCGAATCTAACAAGAGTTGCCATGCTTAATCAAAACAGGCTAGTCTAAATAGTTCAATCAATCAATTATTGCACAACAGGGCACAGACATATTAAACAAACAAAAACAAGAAATAAAACAATACAATTGGTGGCCTTATGGCTATTGCTAAGCAGCAATATCTTCCAGGAAACAGGAGTGACAGCAAGTAATATAAAAGAAAATGAAGAGAGTGGGTGCAGTAAAGATATAACATTATTAATATATAAATTGATAAAATAAATATACCTACACTTAATAAACCATATAGGATTGAAGTTTTACTTATTTAAGAAAGATTTTTAGAAAAACAGTATTATAGTAGAGACATCAAAAATCGCCCTAAAAGTGATAATTATTTTTCTATCGAGCCACACATTTTAATCTGTCTAGCCACTCATTTTAACCTGTATAGCCACACATTTTCACCTGTCAAGCCACACATTTTAACTTGTTAAGTCACACATTTTAACCTGTCAAGCGAACATTTTAACCTGTCAAGCCACACATTTCAACCTGTCAAGCCACACATTTTAATCTGTCACGCCACACATTTTAATCTGTCAAGCTCAACATTTTAACCTATCAAGCCACATATTTTAACCTGTCAAGTCACACATTTTAACCTGTCAAGTCACACATTTTAACCTATCAAACCACACATTTTAACCTGCCAAGCCATACATCTTAACCTACCACACATTTTAACCTGCCTAGCCACTCATTTTATCCTATCAAACCACACATTTTAACCTATCAAACCACACATTTTAACCTGCCTTGCCACACATTTTAACTTGTCAAGTCACACATTTTGACCTGTCTAGCCACACATTTTAACCTATCTTACTTCACATTTAACCTGTCATGCCACACAGTTCAACCTGTCAAGCCATACATTTTAACCTGTCAAGCCACACCTTTTAACCTGCCAAGCCATACATTTTCACCTGTCAAACCACACATTTTAAACTGTTAACCCATTGTTTAACCCGTGAAATCACACATTTTAACCTGTCAAATCACACATTTTAACCTGTCAAGCCACACATTTTAATCTGTCCAGCCACATATTCCAGATACAATTCTTACGTGGCTTGACAAAGTTAACTTGTATTTTTACAAATAAACGATTCAAACAATTTAGAATATTGACTTTAGCACTCCTCACCTGAATAGTAACAAGAAGCCATATATCTCAGCTACCATGCCGATCATGGGCCAGCCAAGCAGCACGATCAGGATTCCGCCGAAGAATGCAACAGTTGCCTTTACTTTATGCCTTTGGAAGAAGAAGAAGAATGTCCGCTGGAGGCCTATGATGCAGCTCAAACCACTGATGAAGAGGATCTACGAATTAACATGGTATGAAATATCCAATGTGATATCTATTGTGAAGTGTCAAAGGTGAGCCGTTATGGATGTATTTCTCTAAAATTTTTTTTAAAGTACAACATGTACGGTTACAATGGGCTTCATAAGAAGACTCTATGTCACTCAAATGGAGAGGCCTATGCTCGGAGGTTTTATGCATGATCTACTCAGAAATAATGCAGTAGAACTAAGGTCACTGACATAGCCTAAAGAATTGAGAGCCTCAAGTGGCAGTTGACAGGCGAGATTGTAAAGAGTGGACTGCCACTCCTGGCCTACAAGTGGACCGACACGATGGTCTGGTGAGGGTCACAGGAAGCTGCTGGATGCGGCAGCTCAAGATCGATCGGCCTGGAGATCTCTGCTAAAATTATGATGATGATTTATAAAGTAACTGCATACCTACTTGACATATTAAGGACACTGCAGCTGTTTTTGTTTACTTAATAGGTGGCAGAAAGAAAGAAAGAAAGGAAATTTATCAGTGCTAAAAAAATAATAGATACAGAACAATAGTGGAAAACATAAACATTATTCAAAGTACAATAAATACTTCAATTATTTATTGTTTTTTGAATAATGTCTATGTTACACAGTACTTAATTTACAATAAAATCTATGTTCCACTGAAAACAAACATAACATAATAGTGAATGGTCACTGTGCTCTAATTTGCGGTTGACGCACATGAGAAAGAGTGGGGGAGGATGGGGCCAAGAGAAAGGGGAAGAATGAGAGGGAGTAAAAGAGGGAGAGGGGCATTTTTTTTCTTGACTCTACTTTTCTGCCAAGTGAAACTTTGTAATTGACATTGTTATTAAGCTATCGAAATGAATTTATTAAGTTAATTATTTTACCTACAGCCTACATACAGGCCATAGTTTAAAATAAAACTTGTGAAAATTTAAACACCTATTTCATTGTAACTACCCAATAAAGTTTATGAATTATTATTATGACAGAGAGAGGGAGATGGAGTGGGAAAAAGAGAGAGATGAGAGGTATGTATACCATTATGTGTTCACTCAACAATATAATTATTTACTGTGTCTGATTTTGTTAAAAAATCTCAAAATATTAAGTGAAAAATTAAATAAAAAGGTACAGTCAGCAATAAAAGTCGATTAACATTATAGCACCATGTCACACTATACAAAAGGCACTAAATTGTTAATCTACCTATGTTACTGACTCTACATGTATCATATCTTACATTGCCAATCGCTAATAAGCCTTTGTCAAACAGCAATAACACTCCAAGGAATAGGAATGTCATCCCAAAGCCAGCAAGGCCCACACCAATCTCTGAAATGGATATTCCTTTGTTATAATATTATATTCACAACCGGTTGGCCTAGTGGTCTGTGCCCTTGCTATACAGGCTACTCGGTCTAGGGTCCCGAGTTTGTATGATGAGTGTGAGCGTTTGTTCACATGTCATAGATGTTTATATGTATATTTTTAATATTTATAAAAATATTACTATCAATATTTCTCTGTTATCTAGTATCATACCAGAAGCCCTTTATGATGCTTACTTTGGGCTAGGTAATAGGGGTGAGTGTAAGAATATTATTATTATAGTATGACCGCTCTAACAACCTAATTATGACACATATTAGTAGATTGAAGCATATGACATTGAAGGTACATAGAAATGGTGAAGTTTTTTATTGCACTAGTAGCATTAACAAACTTAATTTTCGAATGTAGTGGATTACAAAACATCACATTCAATTGTCTTGTTAATAATCTGTAAAAAAAACTAAGAAAAAAAATCTCATAATAATAAACCCCCGGCTAACTGATTTTATAATATACTTTGATTGAAAGCATCAAAATCTATTAAGACTACTATCCTTACTAAAATCTTATAAGTAAAAGTCTGGAATTGGAATGAAAATTGGTAAATAAAGTGAGTAATCACTGTGCAATTGAGATGATTAATGCAATGTTAATTACTTCATTTTTATATGTTAATTCAATCTCAATACTTTACTTTATATTTTAAAACATGGAAAAGGGCATGAAGATGATAATTAGCGTCCGTTACATAAAATGAAACTCGAAAGTAATGACCAATTTGAATGTAATAAATAGATGAAGGAATTGTATGAAATACTCACTTTGTGTATCAGTTATTTCAATCATTTTGAGTAGTTAATAATTTAAATAACTACTTAATAATCGCTACTACCATATGATGACTATTATTGTAAATAAATTATAAACAACAAATTCATAACCTATCTTTCCATGTCATTTTTGCTATCGAATTTTGTTATCTGTCAAAATCGGTTCGTTCAGTAACATACTTTTTCATAAACTAAAAAGTACTCTGTTCCTTGCATCCAATTTACTTATGAGCTTTATGAAGTACTTGCCCTTTGCCCATCAAACTTGCAAGTACTTGCCAATCAAAAGTGACAGACAACAATGGTGCCAGTATTTACGTATTGTCCATACATTACTCTTTGGTATTGTCGCATTGTTTGTTAAATAGCTTTCCTTCTCAGTCGCATAGTTTTATTTTAATAATTTTTCCACAGTTAATAGGTACAGCAATGTTCGACAACACTTCTTCCTCTGACCAATCTATGGGAACTCCCCTTAATACACTCATTCTAGTAATGTTGAATGTATGTAGGTATGAATGCTTTATATTTATCAGCCACTAAACATTTGTTAGGAACGAATTAGCCTCAATATAAATAATTAGAAAAATTCAAACTAATTCTGTTACGGCCAATACGCTTAAGACTCCCATTAACAATACCATGCAAAGAGTTTATTTTTAAAAATCTTTCAAAGGTTACAGGATGCAGAGTTGTAGCATCATTAGCTGCTGAAGTTTCTTTTTGCATATAAAGGAGCTACATCAGATGCCTCGTAGCTAGATCTACCAATGGGCATTGCGCGAGAATTATCATTTAGAAAGAAAGAAAGAAGAAAGAAAAAATATTTTATTTAAATAGGCCACAAAGAAGCACTTTTAAATCGTCAAAAAACCAAATTTTATAACTATTACAAAAAATATATTAACTAACAACGTCTAAGTCTCTCCGCCTGTCATGTCTGAATTTACACCGGTTCCAAAAGTCGAACTACCGAGATTTCTATTGTCTTGTTCTTTCTATTGATTTTTATTGTCTTGTTGTCATTTATTTTATTAATGTTATTATTATTAACGGTGTTACTATGCAGAACTTGGCTAGGAATAGAAATTTCATTATCATCTTTATTTAATAAATAGCACTGACAATCATTCGAGTTTAATTTACTTGACCCTTGCTTCCTTTTTCTTTTGTTACAATTCGTACATATTGCGCGGGAAACGCGTTTACGCTTAAAATTATTTGCATCAGAAAGAGAACAATCGGTATCCATGGAAGATTCGAGTGCACTTACCAAAACATCTAGTGATGACTGTGGATGAAAATCTGCATTGCCAATTTGTTGTGTTGTTAACAACATTTGAAGACACTGGAGATAATATTCCTCCAGGGTCCTCGGAAAATATTCCTCCATTTTAATATCATGGGGATCCCCCATGATATTAAAATGTTTAACTTACCATAAAAACAGGATATTACATACTAATATATACAAAAATATAATTAAAGCTAATATTATAAACAATTAAATATAATGTTAGAACTACCAATCCTTTTATTAGCAAAAAATTATTTTTTCAAATGAGAAAGAAAAATCGCGTCTACACCATTCGAAGTTTCCCGCCCTTTTTTCTTTCTTGAGTAATGTCATAAGATGGATGTGATGTGAATCTGAATAGCTCATTTCAGATTCACATCACATCCATCTTATGACATTACTCTTTGACGAATGGCCCGCAAAATGCGCACGAAACCCGCGACAGGGCGCGAACGCTAAGCCTGTAGCCTTTTCACGTATTCTTCGCAGTTTAGCGCTTTCTTCCCCGATTTTGGTCGCCCGCGACAAAGGGACCGCAATGAGCGAACGTGACGAATACTCGCATGACTCCATACTTCCCATAAACTTATTACTCTTTGCTCGCAATGATTCGCGGTAGTTTTACAGTGAAACTGCATAAATAATCAACATTTAAAATATACTATCTTTTTCTACTATTTTAGTCAATTTCTGAAGCGATAGGTAATAGATAATTCTTAATTGATGAATATTTAGACGTTTTATTTTTGAACGAATCTTGGTGATACCAGCTACCAGCTATTGCTTGTTACACCAGTTATGAGGTAAATAATAGAATATCTTCGACACTTGCTTGCACAATGTCACATCGCCATCGCTAAAAGGTTTGTTTATACTTATGCAACTTGGAGAGCTTTTTCTAATCCTACATATTTTGCGCTGAGCAAAAAGTGAGTCATTTTGTTTTGGGGAGGAGAGATTTTGTAAGTAGCAACACCATTCTAACCTTCAAATCAATAGGAAGCCGCGTCTATTCTGCCATTTCCTTAAATTTCTCAAAGAAATCGCTCTTTATTCCTTGAATTTTCGATTCAATGACAAAAACTACTATAAGTGCACCCAGATTATACATCCCATGAAATTCCAATTATACCGGAAAGTTCTGCGCCCGTAAATTTAAGTGTGACAAAGGTGTAGGTGAAAGTTTATCAAAATAAACTTTAAGCAACGATGGTTCGCGGTTCTGGTAGGGGCGGTAGAGGGATGCCTGGAAGAGGAGGTATGGGCCGTCCGCCCTTCAACAGACCCAGGGTTCTAATGCTGAGGCCGCCTTTTGACTTGATTTTAGCAGAACCTGCATTCCCAAGATGTAAGCCAGCGCCAGACGATTCGGCTCTAACACAGGTGTGTTATTATTCATTTTATTGCCACGTTTATTGCTTTTTTTTATTAATGTGATCAAACTATATTTCCGAATCATTTCTACTTTGTTTATATAATGTAACCTAAAAGGTCAACCCTTCCCATTGTCTGTAGACCTAAATAACGAATAATAAAGGTTCAAATAGAGTTGAATGGCACACTTGATGAGACAATTGCTTCCTCTACTCTCAGTAATTATCAACCTAAACACCTGTATGTTATATTTTTCACCTCTTAGGCTCTTCTCAAAAGACATGCGGAGTTGTGCCCTACACCGGCAGAGCAGTCTGCTGTCCTTAGTCTAGTTACAAAGCTGCAAACTGTATTAGACAACCTTGTGGTAGCACCTGGAGACTTTGCAGCATGTGTGAGTATTAAATGAACAAGTACAAAAAGTAGTAAAAGACAAAAAAAAAATGATAGTAAAAATAGTAAAAAAAAATACATCTGTGGAACACAACAACAAAAAACTTGAAATGGCTAAAATATCTATTTTTTGTATGTATTTTTATATTTACATGTTTGATTGTGTTGTGTTTATTACGCCTACTTTATTGTAATTTTAATTACCAAAAACTTACATGAAATTTAAATATTAAAATAAAAGACAAAACTAACCTAATGAAATTACAAAATTTGCATTATTGTACTGAACAAGAGCACAACTTGACGTGTGTGTTGGGCGTCTTAGATGCCACATTTCTGGTCTTCTGTGGACACCTTAAGTGTTACGTTTCGATAATAAGCTGCATATAACCACTACACAGAAATAAATGCATTTTATAATTTTAGTTTTAGAGAATGACTACAAAACAGGGATCCCGAGTCAGGACGTGAAATATTTATAATAATGTTAAAATCAAAAATTAAGAAAATAGGGATGTTCACAAATTTTGGAAAGCATTTCCTTTTGTGTATATGTACCTATTATAGCCTGATTAGTAAATGTAGTTATATGATATTAGTATATAATTATTTTAATATAACTATGTTTTAAAAATCATGTATCATAAATTCCGTTGCAAATATCCAAATTGCCAATACATGTCACGTGACTGCTGTGTTGTCACCTGTTACCAAACATTGATAGGTTGTTATGGTATACACTGAAATTTGTTCCTTGTCACATGACCTGAGAGTGATATACCTAATTGCATTTTGTTCATTAGATATCTCAATTCCATAATAATACAGTAACCCAGGTTTGACATCCATATAACTTGGTAGAAGGCAAGTGCCTATTATTGCCTGCATTTTATACAAATAAAGTAAAAAACGAAATTACAACATGCCAAAGAGCAAAAGAAAGATGCATATTAAAATGAAAGAGAAGATAAAATAAACAGCACAGAAATAAGGAAGAAAACAAAATTAACAGATGCTCTAAAACAAGCTAAAATGGCAATTGGAAGGTTACTTAGCAAGGTACACAGATGGACTCTAATAAGTATCAAATGTGCCATAAATTAAAAAAGTGAAGTGAAGTATCAAATGGATGGGACCAAAAGACAAGATAAATGTAATAAGGCCAAGGAAATAATGGTCTGATGAAATCCTTTAGGCGCACAATGGGGATTTCTCAAAAAGAGGATTTCTCAAAATGGGGATTTCTTAAAATGGGGATGGAGAAACTGGTTGGAAAAAGGAATGGATAAAGAAAAATGGAAGTCTATGGGGGAAGCTTTTCCCCAGATCCATATCCAAACAATAGAAAAATACAGCAACAATAAATTTAAAATAATAATAATAATAATTTTTTTTTTTAAATAAAAATTACTTACCAAATATTACAAATAAAAATAACAATTACTAATACAACAAAAATTTTCCAAAACTTTTTTTATTTTTTTATGTTTTTATAATAATACAATAAACTACTGTGTTTTTTAGGATTTCTATTCTAAAAACATTATCATCTTTTTTCCAGCAACTAGAAGAGGTCCGTCAAGTGGGCTCGTACAAGAAAAGTACAATGATGGCAGGGAAGAATGTAGCAGACATAGTTGTGATTATGAAGACTCTACCCACCAAGGAGGCTGTGGAGGGATTGTCCAATAAGGTGACTCTATTTTAAATGAAAGTCTCGTCATCAGCCTGGGCTCTCAGTCGGTACCATAGCTTATAGACTCGCAGTGCTTTGGCAGTAACTCACACTTTGTTACCATAGCCTATAGACGCTCGTACCAATTTGGGCTACCTCAAGAGCACCATTTCAGATTGTAAACAAAAATTTCCTAATTAACATGGGTTTCTTTGTATAACACAAAACTGTAACTTTAACTTTATTCTATTGCAAAAATTTATCAAAATAAATTTATTACATAAAAATGGCAACACAGTAGTCACAAAGTTACCAAAAGTTTGTTTTCAACAAACAAACTTTTGATACTTTTGGTGGGATTTGGTGGTGTCAAGTCAAGATTTTTATTAGAATAATTTAAAATTGTGTCTGAACGAACTTTGTGTGTTATAAAATTGGTGTAGTTTTATGAACCAATTGTTTGTGTTGACATACAACTAAAAGATTATTAGAATTAAATTGATTATGGTGTGAAATACCATGAGAACTTTTTCGTGGTTATCCACCTCATCAAATAGCATCATATGGAGACTTTCATCATATATTTCGCGTCAAATACTCCCAAGATGAATTGAAATGTGTAACACCAGCATTTCAATGCAATAAATGAAGAAATACAGAAATACTTAAGACAGGGCTGTATGGGCATTAGTACCCTTTGCCTTAACATTACAGGGAGAATAGACAACAACGAAGCTAAAAAATTTATTGTTATACTTATTGATATTTATATAAATTATTTTACTGAAATCTTTAGATTTCATCGTTTTGTACAAAAATAATTGTAAGGAAAAATTGTGCTCATGTGATAGCTCAAATACTTCTACTATCTCCTTTCTGTCCCCACGGGAATCATACCTTGGACATCTAGATCTGAGCCTCTGAGGTAGGCAGTCTCAACCACGGAGGCGGTTATACTGATGATTTATGCTATATGGAAGTCTACAACTACCATACACACACAGGTGCACTCACACACACACACACTCGCACACGATCCCCCTCATTGACATGCATCTCTTTCCTTGGCGTTATTTTTATAGTATTGTTTCACTTTTAATATTTTAACCATCCAAATCTGTATAAATCTCAATGTATATTTTATATTGGCCTACAATCTGATTATAATTTTATCCTCTCTGGTAACAAAGTGAGAATCTGTAATTGGCTGATGCACTTATCTTACTAAATAAGATTTTTAGAACTGTAAGCTGTGAATTTTTGTAAAGTAAATATATTTTCTTTTTTAATGACAGGTGAACGAGGAGCTAAACAAGTTGATGCGAGCAGAAGGCTCTCCGCTAGTGTCTTGTGCTAGCCACGAGCGAGGCTTCACAGCCACCGGGACCACCGCCGCCGTGAGGGTGCTCGTCACTACTCTGCACCAGAACCTGAGGAAGCTGGAGCCCGAGGTGAGGATAAAAAATCTTTTTTTTTTACAGTTTCGATCACGAAACCAAAGCAACTTACGCCATGGTCGGTCCCTGGATGGGTCAATCAAAATTTATAATCTTGAGCTCCTCCGTGCTTAGGATAGCACGTTAAGCCATTAAACCAACCACCAAACCGCATTGGGCCAGCGTAGTGGTGTTATGGCCCAAACTCCTCATGTGTTTCTCCCATGTAGGAAGGCCTGTGCCCAGCAGTGGGACGTATATAAGCTGGTGATGATAATATTTTTTTATACTACTAGATGACAAACAAGACGGCCCACCTAATGGTAAGTGGTTACTGTCTCCTCTAGACACCTGTATTAACGAGGGTAAAATCACTTAGTATTGCAGGTGCATTGTCATTGTGTTACCTAAGATGAAATGCCGTCCATGCCAAGTAATTACACTGACGACCCTACATACAGACCTACCGCCTAGTCGGCTGATAGCCGGTTCTACATGTCTATAGATAAAGATATGAAGAAATTTTTAGCTGCCTCTGTGGTCTAGTGGTTGAGACCACCAATTTTCTGCTCGGTTTAGTTGGTGGTAGGGCTTTTCTAAGTCCGTCTGGCTAGCTACCACCATCTTACGCAAGTCTGCCGCCATAGCAATAATGCCGTTAAGGCATTGTTGTGTTCCGGCAGTTAAAGGTAAGATAGCCAGTTTCTCTGTGGTTGAGAATCAGGGTGTAGCTCGCGTCCATCGTCGGCCTTATCTTCACTTACCATCAGGTGAGATGAAGGTCAAGAGTTACCCCGTTCAGATAAAAAAAAATATACATGACTTTTAGATCCGTAAGACCCGCCAGCGACCTTTGGCATTACATATAAAAATGTGATTTTTTCCGAGGTATCGCCTTAGCATCTACTTAGTTATGGTAGCCTGGTACTACACGATTTTAAATGCGCTTATAATTATAACGCAATGGGGACAACGGGCGTAATTTTAATAGTAATAATATGATAAATTAATGGAGACAGGGTATAAGTACAATGGGAAGTCATTTTATTTATTTAATTAACAAGACCTATGGGGACAATGGAAATTCAGGGATTAGTCGACCTATATTTTTAGTTACATATTTAATAAATAGATATTGGGCCTGAGTTCCGGTTCCGGCGGTTGTCAGTTCCATACGCGCTTAAATTGTTCTCGCTCGAATAACATAATTTCGAAGTAAATAGTAGTGATAACGGAATAAAACCTGTGGGAAACGTATTACGCCATCAAAATCTTTGAAAACAATTAAAAATTAAGTGGAATCTGGTGCAAATTAGAAGATTTATCAGAAGGCATCAATTTGAAGGTTAGAAATATTTTTACAAAACCGATTGTTTTCAAATTGACATTGACACTTTGACAAGCACAGATTATAACCTGCACTCACACTTCGTTCGGAAACATTACTTTACGTTCCTTTTCACGCAAAATAAACATGGATAAACAGATGCAGATCTGGTTTGAAAAGATGAAATTGGAAATGGAAAAGCAAACACGAGAAATTACTAACACTTTAATTAAGTCGTTTGAAGAAAAAATTAACATAATAAAGGAAGAAAATGTTGAGTTAAGGAACAAAGTAGAAGAACTAAATAACAAAGTACATAAACTGGAAAAGGAGGCTCGGAAAAATAATTTAATAATACATGGGATAAATGAGACAGAAAAAAGTACGAAAGACCTTCTTGCGCTTATAATGAAAGTGATGAGTAGCTTGGAAATAGACATAATAGAAATAGAAATCAAAGGGGCATTTAGAATTGGAAAACCGAATGAAAGAAACAAGAGGCCTATTCTGTTAACACTCACAACAACATGGCGAAAAATGGAGATATTAAAAAATAAAAAGATCCTACTCAACAAAATTTATATATCCGAAGATTATCCAAAAGAAGTATTGGCAAAGAGGAAAGAATTGCAAATTCAGCTACAAGAGGAACGTAAACAGGGAAAATATGCATATATAAAATATGACAAACTGGTGGTGAAAGGAGATAAAATTGGAAAATCTGAGAAAAGGAAAAGACCAGATACAACATCGTCACAATACTCACCTAGAGAAAGTAATGCTAACCCTCATAAAATAAACAAGATCACCAACTTCACATACACACATATGAGAAACAGAACTGAATCTCTCCCTAACCTGCAGTCTGAGAAAAACAATTAGCAATTAGAACGCAGTAACCGGAAACCAACAGTTAAAAATAAGAATAATAGAAATATAATAAAAAACATAAACCCTTCCCCAAGCCGGTTGGTCACCGTGGGGAATACTGACCAAACCCCTCCAAGGAAAAGAGATAATTACCTATATATTAGCACCATAAATGTCAGGTCATTAAGCACAGCAGAAAGGTTAATTGAATTAGAATCAGCATTAGAAAAATTGAAATGGGACATAATTGGTATTAGTGAAATAAGAAGAATGAATGAAAGACTTGAAGAACACAATGAATACATTTTATTCCATGAAGGAGAAACTCCAGGGTTGTATGGGGTAGGCTTCCTAATCAAAAAACATCTTAAGAACATGATTGAAGAAGTCATTGGAGTTTCAGAAAGAATAGCATCTATAAATATTAGTATGCCCAAGAGTGGACACACAAAAGAACAGTGGACCATAATCCAAGCATATGCACCGACAGAACCTACAAATAAAGAAGATAATGTTAAAATAGAACATTTTTATGAAACATTACGGCAGACTATACAGCAGGGACACAAAAACATCGTATTAATTAAATTAAAAACTGGTGAGGAAAGAATTATGGGTCAATATTCATATGGTACACGAAACAAAAATGGAAAACAACTAATTAATCTAGCACAAGAAAACAACTTCTACTTATTAAATAGCATGTGCAATCTAAAAGAGAAGAAAAAGTGGACTTGGATCTCACCAGATAACAAATATAAAAACGAAATAGATTTTATTATGACAAATAACAAAAAACCTTTTACAAAAATTGATTTTATAAGCCAATCTCAGTTTAACTTTAATACCGATCACAGAATAGTACGGGCAAAAATGAAAATATCTTCAATCAAAAAACCAAGACCATTCCAGCACTTAGAAAAACCACTATTATGCATAGGAGACGAATCAAAATTAACAAGAATGTTAAGGAATACCAATAACACCAATATACAAAGAAACAGCACAGTACAAGAACAATATAAGACATTTGTGGAAAACCTAACAAGAACAACGAAAACTATTAATAGTAATAGGAAGAACCAACTCTCAGATGAAACGAAAGAACTATTTCAACAACGAAAAGAACTCCTAATTAACAGAAAACAGAACATTCAAGAAATCACAAAAATAAGTAAAGCTATAAATGTAAACATTAGGAAAGAAAGAAACAAAAAAAGGGCAAAAACAATACAGAGACACATAGAGAAAACAGGAGGTGTCAGGAAAGCTTTCAAAGAATTATCTGATACAAAAGAGTGGATGCCAAGTATTAACGATAAAACAAATAAGGAAGTAAGGAATAGAGATGAGATAGCCAACATCGCAGCAGCATACTACAAAGAATTATATAGAGGTAGAGATGGAATGGACACAAGGTATTTTAATAATGACTATTCAGGAGATGTAGAAGAGCCCATATCAACAATATTACTATCGGAAACTCGTAAAGCTATCCAAACTCAAAAAGACGATAAAGCACCTGGTGAAGATCTTATCACAAATGAATTGCTAAAGGCTACAATTGATGAAACTGCACCCAGACTAACAAACATTTTTAATAATATTTTACATTCAGAAGACATACCATTACAATGGTCTAAATCAAAAATAATATTACTACACAAAAAAGGTGATAAGAAAGAAATAGGAAACTATAGACCAATCAGCCTCATGTCCAATCTGTATAAAATTTTCTCTAAAATACTACTGTCACGAATCAACAACACTCTAGAAGAAAATCAACCTAGAGAGCAAGCAGGATTTAGAACGAATTTTTCCACCTTAGATCATATCCATGTTGTGAAACAAGTACTCCAAAAATACAAAGAGTATCAAAAATACTACTACATAGGTTTTGTTGACTACACCAAGGCATTTGACTCATTGGCTCATACTGCACATATATGGATGCTGCTGCTCATATATGGAAAGCACTGCAGCAACAAGGAATACACAACAAATACATCCGCATCCTAAAGAAAATATATTCAAATAGTACTGCAGTTATAAAGCTAGATAAAACAAGTAAAGAATTCCCAATACAGCGGGGGGTACGACGAGGAGACCCAATCTCACCAAAGTTGTTCTCTGCCGTGTTGGAAATGGTTTTCCGAAAAATGGACTGGAACGAATATGGCCTTAGAATAAATGGAGAAATCCTACACCATCTCCGTTTTGCTGACGACATAGTGCTATTTTCTGAAAGCAAGAATGGTTTGGAAACAATGCTCCAGCAACTTGCAGAAGAAAGCAATAAAATTGGACTGTCCATAAATTCACAAAAAACAAAAGTAATGACTAATCATGAAAAATCTAAAATATACGTGAAACAAGAAGAAATAGAGTATTTAGAGGAATAACTATACTTGGGTCAAACTATAGCCACAAAAGACACAATGCAAAAAGAAATAGATAGAAGAGTCAATAACTCATGGAAAAGATTCTGGTCTCTGAAAGAAATAATGAAAAACAAGGATATAGCACTTAAAGATAAAAGGAAAGTTTACAACTCTTGTATTTTGCCTTGCCTATCATATGGATGCCAGACCTGGTCTCTCACTGAAAAAATGAGTAACAAATTAAATATTTGTCAAAACTCAATGGAGAGAAGTGTGCTGGGTGTGAGGCTGATAGACAAGGTCAAACTAAAAACGATCAAAGAGAAAACAAAATTCAAGGCTATTACCAAAACAATAAGAACCCTTAAATGGAGATGGGCGGGACATATTATACGAGAGAAACAACCAAAATGGACAAAGACTATTACTGAATGGTGGCCAAGAGACCAAAGGAGAAGCAGAGGCCGAAAAAATGTTAGGTGGGAGGATGATTTAAAACAGACCGCAGGATTGCTGTGGGACAGGACTGCTAGAGACAGGAAGACGTGGAAAGCCCTGGAGGTGGCCTTTGTCGAAAGACAAACTGTGGGCTAAGGTTGCTGTTGAATTTAATGTACTATATTTAAGAAATTGTAATGCTAACAGTAAATAAAAGGCTTTATTATTATTATTATTATTATTATTGACACTCTCTGAGTTTAAATTTAAGAACGGTATATCTCCTTAATTTTTGATTTTAACATTATTATAAATGTTTGAAAAATTACTTAGTAATTAAAATAGAATAAAACTAGAAAAATTTCACGTCCTGAGGCAGGAATCGAACCCGCGACCTTTCGCAATCCGGGCGACTGCTCTGACCACTGAGCCACCCAGGACTTGGGATATCCCTGTGAAATTCTTCTAGTCTATCTTGTATTTGCGTTTATGAGCTAACGTCCACCCTACAATGTCGAAATATTCGCCATATATATATATGCCATGTTTTTGTCATATTTTTCAATCACCATCATCATCATCATTTTCATTTTTTTTTCGCCATGTATATTTTTCAATGGTCGCGGGTTCGATTCCTGCCTCAGGACGTGAAATTTTTCTAGTTTTATTCTATTTTAATTACTAACGCTATATCTCGTTCTCGCAATATGTAAAAGACAAAAGATAGCAATAATTTGTTTAGAGCTGTCAACTAAATTTATACAGATTTCAAAGGAACCATAGACAATTTCAGACGGCATGTACGGAGGTGCCTTCTAAACACTGCATTTTATCACGTTCAATAAGGTGGAAAATTGAACAGACGTTTCTAAATGTCAAATCATACAATAGCCATCCTTTACGTGTTCATATCGAGAGAAAGAAATGCACTGAACTTAAATTTAAACTTAGTATGTGTTCTCCAGATTTAGGGCCATTGTTAAACAAAAGATATGTTATTATATAATAAGTTAGTATAGGTTTTTTTAGCAAGTTATAAAAGGCTTTTTATTTATTATTTTTATTTATTATTTAATATCACAATTTGTCCACAGGTACATCTTGACTATAAAGTGATTAGCAGTCACTTGGCGGCCATAAGACACAGCCGCTGGTTCGAGGAGAACGCTCACCATTCCTCCATCAAGGTAACCAATCGAACAGTCGGTTTTAATTTGTTTTTTTTTTCACATTTTTTAGTGATAACTTTCTAAGGTCAAAGCTAGATGGGTGACAGTCAGCTTATATGGTTGCCTACTATCGTAACGTTTCACTTAAAAGTCATAGGAAAGCAAAAATCCGAAATTTCGCATACGTAGACTTACTCATTCCAGCTATTTTGATTTAAAAACCAAACTAACTAACCCAATCCATTTTTTTTTAAATATGGGACCAAATGGCAACTATTCCTTATCGAACAAAAAAGAAAAAAATAGGCATCCCCAAGTAGCAACACAAACATTTATTACTTTCTGAGGCGTACCAGTCAGAGTCAATATTTCCTGAAGCGGAGAACTAATGGACTGTGTGTATTTCCTACTGATAATGAAAAAGCGAATGAACAATGATAAAAGTTGGCTTTTATTTTAGAAATATACAGAAAGACAACGACAGACAAGTGACAAGTGGAAAGCACTTAAATTTCATTATAAAAACAGAGAAACCATGAATCAGTACAAAAAGGTTACATGGCTCAGCAACATTTCCTTTGTCAAACAATGAATAATTTCTCTTCCCCAGGTACTGATTCGCCTTCTGCGCGATATGTGCTCTCGCCACTCGGGACTCGAACCCCTGACTCCGTGGATGATAGACTTATTGGCCCACCACTGCATCATGAACAACCCCGCTAGGCAGGCGCTGCCAATCAACGTTGCTTTCAGGTTAGTAATATTTAACTAAAATTCAGACCTTAAGTTCAGAATGTCCATTTCTCATAATGGGCGTAATTCTGAAGACATACTCTAATTCTTAATTTAAGTACAGTATATCTCTTTCTCGCAGTATGCAATCGGAAGAAGATAGCAAGAATTCGTTTTGAGTTGTCGACTAAATGTAGACAGATTTCAAAGGGACCATAGATAATTTTAGACGGCATGTAAGGAGGTGCCTTCAAACACTTCATTTTATCACGTTCAATAAGGTCGAAAATTGAACGCATGTTTCTAAATGTCAAATTATATGATAGCCATCCTTTTCGTATTCATATTGAGAGAGAGGACCTTTCCGTCCCAACAGCCGTCAGTCCTTGCAATGTGGCCTGCCCACTGCCGGCTCTCAATTCTTTGAGCTGTGTCAGCGACCTTAGTTTTTTGGATCTCATCATTTCTGATTAACACTCTGTATGTCACTGTCGAGGACGAGAGTTTTTTTGTAACCCCCGACGAAAAAAGAGGGGTGTTATAAGTTTGACGTGTCTGTCTGTGGCATTGTAGCGCCTAAACGAATGGACCGATTTTAATTCGTTTTTTTTTTGTTTGAAAGCTGATGTGACTACGATGGTTCTTAGCTATAATTTATGAAGATCAGTTCAGGCGTTTGATGACTATCAGCTCATTTTCTACATAACAATAGTATTTTACAGATTTCAAATTTGGTGTACTGTCACTTCGGTGACATTCCCATGACATACTAACCTTGAAATGATCCTATACCATCAAAAAGTCTACGAAATGCTTAATTCTTCAGAAACTTACAGCAGATATAGCGTGTTTGCGCTCTTATGAATAGTCTTAGTGAGATGGTGTTAGATAGATGATTGATGACGCCGGGGGTTACTTAAAATTTTTAATTTTGTAATCATTTGATTTTTGAGTTTTTTTCATACATTTGCCACAAAATATATAGATATTTATTTGTAAGATCTTCCCTTTCCGCTGATCAGTGAACAGTATGAAAACAGCTGGTTATCTTTGTGTTGCAGACGCGCCCTGTCCCTAGTGGCTGGTGGGCTGTTCCTACCAGGCTGCGCTGGTCTGCCAGACCCTTGCGAGGCCGCCCACGCCAGGGCTCACACTGCACTGGACCTGGCCGCCCAAGATCTGGCCGCCGCTACTGCGCAGACGTGAGTATCTCTGAGGCGAGCGTTTCAAAAACAGGTGTTTGGCGGGATTTGGTGGTGTCAGTCAAGATTTTTACTACAATACATTAAAAATTGTGTCTTAGCGAACGTTGTGTTATAAAATTGGTCTAGTTTTATGAAGCGAGTGTTTGTGTTGACGTACAACTAAAAGATTATTAGAATAAAATTGATTATGCTGTGAAAGACGATGCTCATCAAGTAGCACATATGGTGACTGTCATCATATATTTCGCGTCAAATGCTCCCAAGGTGCATTGAAATGTGTAACACCAACATTTCAATGCAATAAATAAATAAATACTTAAGACTGTATGGGCATTAGTTCCCTTTGCCTTCCCATTACAGGGAGAATTCCATGTAATGGGAAGGCAAAGGAAACTAATGCCGAACCAGAAACAGAAATTTTTAATTATATTTTAACATTAATAGAAATGTGTGAAAAATATATTTAAGTACATAGAAAAAGATCTGAACTAGAAAAAAAATTGTCACGTCCTGTTGAAATAGAATATTTGCACATTTTAGGGTGGACGTTAGCTTATAACGCAAATACAGATAGACTAAGATAAAATTATAATAAAAGCATGTCTGTCTGTACATTGAAGCTATTCCAGAAAAAACAGTTGATATAGGTTACCCAACTTGCTGGGACGTAAGCATGCCCAAAAAACTATTGTACAAAAAATAGTGCTCATGCGCTGGCCCTGAATTCCATAAAAAACTTTTACCATCTCCTTTCATCGAAAAGATAAATTTAGGATTTAGAAACTGTGTAATGCATCCGCCAAATTGTATCTTGTATGTTTAAACAAATAAATACATGTCCCCAGTCTCCTCCGCGTGGTGGCCCGCGGCGGTCACCGCTACGTGCTCGGCCTTCAAGCGTTCGAGGGGGGTAAAGACATCTCTACCGAGATCACCGTGTGGGACGGGGTGGTTGTATCCCCTCTGGCGCCAGCCTACCAAGAGACGCCGGAGCCTATGGACACTGATGACAAAGGTATAACATTTTTTTTTATTTTTTTTATTTAATTACACGGGTATATACCCAATTACATAATTAACATATAATTATATTCTTACTTCCATTTGGATTTGAAATGAAATGACAATAGAATGATATTACAATAAGATGACATGACAAATGACAGTAGAATGATATTACAATAAGATGACATGACAAATGACAGTAGAATGATATTACAATAAGATGACATGACAAATGACAGTAGAATGATATTACAATAAGATGACATGACAAATGACAGTAGAATGATATTACAATAAGATGACATGACAAATGACAGTAGAATGATATTACAATAAGATGACATGACAAATGACAGTAGAATGATATTACAATAACATGACATGACAAATGACAGTAGAATGATATTACAATAAGATGACATGACAAATGACAGTAGAATGATATTACAATAAGATGACATGACAAAAGACAATAAGATGACATGACAAAAGACAATAAGATGACATGACAGTAAAATGAAATACTCAATATCAATACTTTATTGCAACCATAATGTTTACAAAAGGTGTTTATACATATAAAAAGTACAATTATGGACCCTGTCGGGTATCGCAAATTGAAAGAGGAGAGGAGGACGTATTATTTCTATAGAAAGATATCTATTATTAATCATTTTAATATGCACGCAAGATATTAAATAATTAAGGTAATTTATATATACTTATTGTTTTTTGTCATTAATATATATTCTTGAAGACTATAGTAACATTTATTAATTAACATTTTTTTTAACAGTTTTATAATTTTTTTACTATTTTTTTAGATTCCTAATTTTTTAGGAAGTTTATTATAAATCTTTATTGACATGTTATATGTGCTAGATGAACATAAATTAAGACGTGCAGTAGGAACTTCTAATTTGTTTTTATGTCTTAATGAATATTTTAATTGTACATGATCTTGTTTTGAGTAAACTCAGCATGTTTTCTGACAAACTTACATATCTCAAAAATGTATATACACGGAAAAGAAAGGATTTCATGTTTCTGAAAAAACGGTTTGCAACTTTCAGTCTGCTCCAAGTTAACAATAATACGAACCAATAACAATTAGATGAATAGTCGTGTATTTCCACTTGTCTCTGTAGTATAGTCCCATTATGGGACTACTGGTATTTTTCCCAGAGGTTCCACTGACTGGACTATTGGGTAGGTATTGACTGTTAGTACTAGGTACCTATGTGTTTCATTTCATATTCCGTAAGCAGATATAAACCCTTTTATAAAAAAGATTTTCAAAAAACACAAAGCCAGGTCGACAATGTAGCCCAAATTGTTCCTCAACCTAGGGGTAAAAAATACCAGTAGTCCCATCATGGGATTACTCCATTGATACTACTGGGAATACACGGGTATAGTGATATGTTAATGTCAGATTCTTACAATTTCTGCAATTTAGACGACCGCCTGGCCGAGTGGTCTGTACCCCAGGCTACTCGGTCAAGAGGTCCCGGGTTCGAATCCTGGTAGGAACAAATGTTTGTATGATGAGTACGAACATTTGTTTACGAGTCATGGATGTTTATATGTTTATTTAGTATATTTCTAATATTGATATAAATATTATTATCATTATTTATCCGTTATCTAGTATCCATAACACAAGCTCTTAATGGTGTTTACTTTGGGCTAGATAATAGGTGTGAGTGTATAAATATTATTATTATTATTATTATTATTATTAATTTAGTGTCTTAAAGGGCAAGTATTTACGAATCGCGCAAAATAATGTTTTTTTTTCTTTAATTTCAGACGAAGACGGCGTGCAAGATGGCGTCGCCGCTTAGATATATTATTCTTTAAGTATTGAAGCGAATGAGCTGACTTATCTCAAACACAAATAAATATTTGTAACTTTATGGCTATTTGTGTTTTATTCTATAACCGTTAGCCACTGATAGTTACTTTGGTCTTGTGAGTCATTTTAATCGACTCAGAAAAAAGAGAGTCTATATTCTTCAAAGACAAGCTATAGTAAAAACAAAATAATTGTACCTATTTCAACCAGTAACTGACAGACAAGGCGATAATGCTGACGGTCACCCATCTAGCTTTGACTTTGGAATTTTATTTATCTTTTTAATTTGATTTATTTAATTGTCAATGGTAATTTTATTTTATTTCATATGGTAACATTTGAGTGTTTTCCCTTTATTCATCTGAAACTTTCTAACTGTTATTATCGGTCGCCGTGTCTAACACACGACCTGATATTAAAGATAGCAGCAAATAGACTTTACTTTTGTTTTATTAAAAGAAGTATATTCAAACGGCCTATTTTAATTTTACGTTTCCAAAACAAATCTAAAAAATGGATGGAGACTCGCCAAGAATCCTCGAACATTTTCGTATGTTACAAGGAACTGTTGCACTAAAAATAAATGCACAATCAATAAACCTTACTATTTATTGGTCATACCCCAATAAAACCATACATATCCGTCCTTTATGTTCACTTAGACATCACACCATAATGAATCCGATCAACATATTTTTTGTCGCACAACCTCTTTCTTCTAGCTTTCTTCGACAAAATGTCATTTCCGGGATACAAACCTGTGACTTTAGTCGTAATTGAGAACTGGCTTAGCTTGGGATTAACAGTACGAATGTTAAAATTATTGCTGGCAACACCTACCGCCTTGGAGGAAGTAGAAATTGAGGTTATGTGAGAAGCGTTCTCATAGGCGTAAGACGGTTTGCGTTTTTCTGTGTAGCTCGACTTAGACTTGCCATAAATATCAATATGTTGAATTGTATTTAAAAGAGCACATTTTTTATATTTCTCACTGTATTCTTGTACTGTAGCGTCCATCTTGCGTATTTATAAAAAAAAACTTGCTTGTTTTACAATGAAATTGCTTTCGAGTTATTTGCAAAAAGTAATATGGTACAACTTCTTGAAATAAATTTCAGAATGTTTACATTTCCTAACTAATGTACTGCAGCGAAAACTGAAATTTTGATTTAAGTTGACAGTCGACCGCCAAAATGACTTGTATTTTATTTCTCTATGGACTAACGCAGTGATCAAAGAGAATATAACATTATAGCAGTGATTACATTTTCTCTTTGAAAATGACATCCGATTCCGACAGAAAAACAATTCATCTATGATTGCTACACAAACGCAAATAAGTGGATGGTTCGCCGGGTGCGTAGTACGGTCGACCACAGAAGTAGCTGAACACTTTCGTACTATGTCACAACGAAGCTAGCGTCAATAGAGTACGGTAACAACTATAAAGTACGTGAACAAGGTCAGTGTGACATGGTACTAAAGTATTCAGCTACTTCTGTGGTTGACTGTACTATGTGGGGTAATATAATCTACTGCAGCGCTCATAGTGGGCAAAAGTAGAAATAATTTCGGCTCTGTCATTCGTGCTGTTTTACTTGCAGTCAAATAAATCTAACATTACGTCTATTAAAACTCAATCAAACTGATTACGAGATCAAACGCAGATAAATTACCTTTAAAAACGTTATGTAAGGTGTCAACCTTAGAATCGTCGTTATTATTTTAGGGTGTCAAAGTAATAGATGTTTGCCAGCTTGAAGTGTGAAATATTCGCCGCAGGGAATTTCCTGTGGCCAGGCCGTAATGCATCGAAATGTGTTTCACTTGCATTTCGAAATTATAATTAATAATTATTAAGTTTTTAATTTTATGGAAAAGTGCAAGTGCAGTGCTACAGAGAAAAGTGCAATTTGAAATAAAACTCATGAATACAAATTAAGTTCTTTATATCTTGAAAAGTTTTAACAATAATTTATTTTAATTTCATACAAAATTAACATTACAAAATTATGTATGGCTATCGGATTATGAGCTAAATAACAAAATACTGAAATAATCTCAAATAAAAAAATAATGTACGAAATAATAATACAAGATATTTCAAAATGCATTAAACGTTACATCTATTTACAAAAAATATAAAAAATAAAATGTACGTTATTCATTTAATCATACAACGTATTGACTGTTCCCAACACTTTCTGAAAGAACACAAACATTATTATACTAATATGACGTTCCCTCAGCTTTTTTTAATGTGAAGGACTGGGTACAAGTCTTTTGGCCACCTCCTTAATTATTTACAAAAAAGGACACATCTTCATATAAAAATTTTGAAGCTGGAAACCTTATTTGAAATTCTAATCTTCTGGACTATCCAGTCTTAATTATTATTATTATACAACACTAGACATAACGTTCAATATTCAATACTTATAATAACTATATATTTTTACAAAATTAGTCGAATATTTCATTTGACTTACAAAATCATTTAGAACGTAAAAGCCACTTATACTTTAAAATCTTTGTAAGTTAATTGTCTTTAATCCATCTTGTTTAAAAAGAAATTACAAAATAATTACATAAACTTCTGCATACACTTTAGTTGCGACATTTTTCTTAGACGGTCACAAATATATGTATGGAGACCCGGCCAGGTCTATGTACATTATACTAAAAACCAAACAAAAATATGGAGAGCACTGTTGAATTGTCCATTTTCTTTTTTATGCTTTGTTATCTGAGATTTTTCCTGATTTTTTTAAATGTGTACAGTCGGGAAATTTAATTGTTTAGTATGTTAAAGATTTTTCAATTTAGTCGTATTATAACGGTAAATGAGACGAAAGCTATTGTCAATCATCGACTTTCTTCATAATAGTTCGTGTATTGCTAAATGCGAATACTCGTCTACCTGCTAAACAATTAAATTAGCAACTGTACCTAGCCGGGTATGAAACATCTCCTTTGTCAAAAGTCACGATTGAAAAATGGCGTCACTTCATTTTACCGCCATTTTCAAGCGCTTAGGTTGACAGCCTATACAGAGAGTAAAACTAAAATTAAATATTAAGTTAAAAAACAAGCCCAATTTGAGACTAGTGATTTTTTGTTTGAACATTACGAACCTAATGGGGTGTTTGACATCATAGACAAAAAAAAAAAATTATTTTATTTTCTTCCATGTTATGTCACTACAAATGTTTGTAGCTAATCAAATAATTTCACGGTGTCAACTATCCCATTGTTAAAATAAAAGAATTAATTTCCAGTGTTTTTCTTTGGTTTCCCATACATTTTAGATTTATGGCAGAGGTTGTAGTATTTCTGTTAAGTAACTTCGGATAGATCAGGCACATTTCTTATAAAGACAACATATACATTAACCCTTCAAGGCCTGACATACTAGAAACAAGTTCTTAATTGTCTATGGCATAATATAATGCCATTTAAGTAGCCATTAAAGTGTTATGAATACATTCACATAAATATGTATACACTTCTGACATTTTGACTTAGATTAAAACAATAGTAAATAGGCGTACAGACCGCTGTATACAAGCAGGACTTTGAGAACCTAACTGAAGACATGCACGTCAAAAATACATACATATTAATCTACATGTGAGTCTGTACATATCGTTATTTTCCCCTATACCTATTAGTCAGTCGCCTGTGTAATTAGTGGACTACATTATGTACAAAATATACAATTCGTTATGTCGAGTTTTAGAAGTCTAGACATCGATCACGCATAATATGGGTAATATCAATCGCGAATAGCGAAACAATTTAAGTAGTTTACACTTACAGCCACAAGGATCCACTTTTGAAAGTTCACGACCCTTATGGCAAACATAATAAGGATGGTGAATTGTCTAAGTAGATAGATTATCATTGTTTGTGCTGTACAAAACAAATCTTACCAGGTGAATGAGATATGGGATATAATTATGCATTTCTCTATTTGCTTTCCATCCGTAAAGTATTTATTGCAGGAGTATTAAAAGATATATTATTCTTTCTATTAGAGACACGTTCTTTACAAAATTTATATTAAATATATTTTTCGAGGCTGCATGATCTAGACCCGTTATTTTCTAAATTAAAAAAAAGTCTCATTTTTAAGGAAAATTAACGGCTCTAGACTCACGCTAAGGTCAATATAATTTACAACACCATTATACTAAAGCGTTATATCCAACTTCAGTGTATGAACTGTAATCAGCACGTTATCAAAGTCATTTACAGTTCTTTAATAATTCCTCTCTCACAAAAACTAAGCTAAATTTAATCCCATTCTCTATTTAGCCACGTCTAAAGCAGACCTACGAACCAACCTTGTTTTCTAACAATATGTCTGAAGATATTTTGCTAACCTACGTCTCATTAGCAAAATGTCTGAAGGTAAGTACCTTCCCTAGCAAGTGGCTGCGGCCCACTATCTGTCGCAGTCTGCGTTAGCGCATACCTTCCCTAGCAAGTGGCTGCGGCCCACTATCTGTCTTAGTCTGCGTTAGCGCATACCTTCCCTAGCAAGTGGCCGCGGCCCACACTATCTGTAGTAGTCTGCGTTAGCGCATACCTTCCCTAGCAAGTGTCCGCGGCCCACTATCTGTAGTAGTCTGCATTAGCGGATACCTGCTGCCCTAGCAAGTGGCCGCGGCCCACTATCTGTAGTAGTCTGCGTTAGTGTATACCTTCCCTAGCAAGTGCCCGCGGCCCACTATCTGTAGTAGTCTCCGTTAGCGCATACCTTTCCTAGCAAGTGGCCGCGCCCCACTATCTATATTAGTCGCTTACTCATTTGCAGGACGCAAGATAGAGCATTTAAGCTTACACCTAATTGGTGTTAAAATTGACCAGTCTCCAAGCTCAGGAATATGCAATAATTGCTTATGATTTTCTTTCGACAGCACCTTTTCCCTTTGACTTAAGCTATCAATTCCTTCGACATCTACTTATTAGATTATGGAAGGTTACACGCAATGTTAGAATTTTCCAAAATTTAGGCGTTATTACTATTTTCTTAGAGATTCATTATTGCACATAATACTTGCCTTTACGCCTTAATCTTATGATTTCAATACAAATAGGCCAATTTCAATTTATATAGGCCATTTTACTCCCGTATTACACTCGCTTCCGAAGGCCAAAATTAGAATTTATAAGGCTGAAACACGCTTATACTTGAAAGTTTTTCCGAATGCCAAACTAAGCATTTTCATTCAAAGGCTTATGCATTTTCACTTAAGGCCATTTTTAGTATTTTAAAAATAAGGCCTTTCAATCGAAAGCTCATCAAGCTTACTTAATTGCTCGTAATAGGAGAAGTATTAGTCGTGAAACTAATTTTTAAATATATCTATCCCTTTTATATTCTTTCGAGAAGAAAGGGACAAAACATTAAAATTAATTTTTCATTAGACTCAGTTCTGCTACTACTTTCACACTTGATTTGCGGTCGACTGTACATAGCATTCTATAGAGAGGTCTATAGTCACAAATGATGCAAAATAAAATTTCTTTTTTCGACGGTCAAGGAGTGCTTTGTGGAATTTCGTAATTCAACGGTCAATTCGCAAAACTATAATCGCGTTTAGTGCATTTCACCTCATGTTTAGTCCAAATGTCCTCTTCGCTTTTGACCAACATTTGAATCTACGGCCTTCTCTATCTTGTTGGTGACAGGAGACACAAGTCGTGTTTTCGTTCAGTGGACCAAATGCGACGATAAGGATTCAGTTCAATAGAACGAAAAGTGGTGTCAAATATGACACCACTTTTCACCGTTAATTTGGGAATAATTTCAAATTTAATATCATAATTCTACACAATAACAGTCGGATCTCACAACCAACCCCAAAGGCGGGCTTTTGATGACTGAAAGCTTGTCCAACACCAAGGCCGCCCCCAAAAATATAATTTCAAGGGCTCGTTCTGAGAGTACGCTCCGAGCGGTCGGTTGATACAACTTAGCCTTTGGAACTTAATAACAATCTTATTATGTTTGAAAGACAGTCTGCTGTTACCAAAAGAAATGAGTAATCTCTATTATTTAAAGTGAACAAATGATTGAATACAAATTTCAAACAAATATGAAATCAAATTTTATGCATTATATAGTTCGTTCATTAAACTAGGGTGAGTTATAAAACCACAGAGTCGTACCCTCTAAACGTGATCCATCCTAATTCAAAATGTCAAACTGACGTATCAAAATGTCGAATTGACTTGACTATTCAGGCTCTTGTTGATTCAGAATATATATACTTCAACGCCCGCCTCACGCCTACTGGATAATTAAGATTCAAACTCCCAAAATTTATTTTAATATTAATATTTATACCTACTTACAAAAAATATTTGCTTTCGATAATTTTGGCACTTACCATATTTCTTTATATTTAAATTTCTACAATTTAATTATAGTTTGACAAAAAGCCTAAAAATATATACAAATGCCGATCTGTAAATAGAAACTTAAAATTATCTTTTAATTTCCTCTTTAGAATTAATTGTCACCACCAGATGGCCGTCAAAATTGATTATAAAGTTTGTTACCTATTCAAAAATGTATTAATGCAGTTTTAATATACAAAATATTTTTCGCCTTTTTTAAATCACTCATTCAGACATCCACACACTTGGAAAATTCATTCAGGCTAATTCAACTTCCAATTTATTGGTTTGATATCAGTTCTATGACCCACTAATATTTAATATTATGGTAAAAAAAAAATATATTTGTTTTTAGACATTTTGCAGGCATCGCAATTATACATAGTAACAATTTATTTATTTTACTATTACACAACGCATTTCACGGTGCGAGGACCCCTCTTTGTCTAACCAACTTATAACTTACATGATATCCAATAATGAGCATTTTATTAAACGTTAAGCCTGATTTTAATTCTTCATTAAAAAAAATCCCGGCATTTTAGACAGATTATTTTTATTATCTGTGCCAAAACATCACGCTATAATTTTTATAGTATAATTTAAAAGAAACAAAGCGTGGCGTTCTAACCAAAAAGAGATAAAATCAGTAAGTAGTTTGAAAATGTATTATAAATACGAAAGACTGACACGTAAAAGTAATCAAAGCCATGCTTTGATTTCCTCTGATAACAATCTAAGTTAACATCAATTTTACAGTCGAATTTAAGAAGTGTTACTAGCAGGTCGTTTCTAAACTTTTAACCACATTTACCTGTTTAAATGTTGATGTGAAACCACGGTATGACCTTTCACGTCTTAGCCTGTCAAGCCACAGATTAGACAAAACTGGTTTTTAATTGTCATTAGACCTTACACGGCTTGACAAATGCCAAATTAATAGCGTTCCCGCCAAATGTTGAAGGCTAGCTTTTTAATTTTATTTTTTATTAATCATAATGACTTGAAGCCAAACTCGTTCGAGACGAGTGTAGCGTAGAACTATGTTGAGGCATATTGGTGGATTGGGAGGGCGGTAGCCGCGCGTTAGCCGCCAACCTCTCTTGCTCTTCCAATTGAGTTGCGAACTCATCTTCTAGTGTCTGTAAATTGGAAGACAAAAGGCATGATTAATGATACAGATAAGTTAAATATAAGCAACCAGTAATCTGCCTCTCATAAACTATAATGCCGTTAACCGACCTGCGGGCGACCGCCCAACTTTAATGGTACTTATAAGCTTAATTATGCTTATGACACAGTCACTTTGTCATATTGAATTCAATTATGACATTCAATGACATGTGAATGTCATACTTGCTCTCAATTATGACTATTACTGATGTATGAATGTCATAATTGAATTCGCGCCGCAGGTCGGTCAACGCCATTAAAGCTGGAGTACGGACTGCCGTATGGACCACGTATAAAATTTTCAATAATATTAATTTACAATGAAATATGTTGAGAAATTTTAGAATCGTCGTCCAAATTAATCAGGTGATTTGAGAATGCAATAAAGTCAGACGATTAATCATAATAATATGATAAAATACAAATTAAAAATAATATTATTATGATTAAAATTGCGTATTCCTATATTGATTCAAATGTGGTCTCAATTTTACAAAATGATAAAAGCATTCAAAATAATCATTGGCTCTGTTATTATAATATGAACAGATTCTACAATTGAGTTATACTATATAGAGTCAGCATGAGAAGCATCTCAGCTCAAAGGAATTTTCTGGAAAATAGTTTTATAGGTAGTATGCAAGAATTTAATACCAGATATTTCAAAAATACAGTAAAGTTTAAATTTTAAAATAAATAATATTATACCATCTTCATACCGTGTTTCCTGATGACATTTTAGACTTAGACACCGTTTACTCCTGTTAAAGTCCATAGCAGGCAGAAGAAACGTTGTGAGAACAATCGTATTATGTCTGTAAATTTTATCTAACTGATTTTGTTTTCTCTTACTATTTAAAGTGTTTATTGAGGACACTAGTGAATGTGTTATCGCTAATATCTAAAACTTTAGTGTGGACGCCTTTTAAATTCATCTTAATCTTTTACACTGCTGCTCTTGCAACTCTGCTATTCAAGTAAGTTCTAACAACTCCAATTAATGAAACAATAAAGATATTGGTATTTAAATATTCCTATTTAACTTCATAAATACCAGGCAGTTTGTAAACTCTCGTTGTTAGGAAACTTTCTTAGCTGACCGTACATAGTACAGGCGACAGCACATCAAGCGCAACAGTTGCACTACAATAGCCGCTTCTATTACGAAGTAATAAGGGTGATTTCAAGGTTGAATACGCTTGATGTCTTGTCGGCCGCTGTTTAATCATGCAAATTATGCAAAATGGTAGTGCTTATATACAGTCGTTAAGGCTGAATGTCCTTTGAAGCGAAGACGAGCAGAGCTTTGCTGAGAAACGAAATTCAACCTTATTACGTTGCTTCAGAACACTATTCACATGACTCATTCAAGATGACACATCTACGCTTAGAATTTCGGTACTAATTGTAAAGAGATTATTTTTATGAAGATTTGCAAATAATTAAATTTAATGTATTTCAAAATAATATCATTTACCTTGTGACAAAGATTTGCGCATGCAAACATAAACCTTAACCCGTCAAACATCAGATTCCAGACACAATTGATTTTTCAATTATCATAGACCTCCAGAGGTATAACCCGGCTTGACAGATTAACTTGGCAAACATTTTTAGACCGGGATTGTACATATATATTTCAATTCAAGAAAGCCCCGCTCCGCTCGTCTCCGCCCTAGTGGACAGACAGCATAAAGGTGAAAGAAAAAGTTAAAAAAAAAACCACATACCATGCTTTAGTTCCGATGGCGTCAGCTCGTATTAGTTTGCCTTTAGCAAATATTTAATTAATAAAATTGAGATGCTTGAATATAAATGTGCGATTCCTTGGATGTTTCAGGCATTAGTTACCCCTCACCGACAGCTCTCAAATACCCAATGATTTGAGCAGCAAAAACTCTGAGAAAGTCTTTTCGCGAGGGTATCGAAATGAAGACTTTCAAATGTTCCTCAACACCATCTGACTAATTGTCATTATAAATATTCAAAGCCTGTTGTCATTTCAGGTGTCTACCGGCTAACAACAATAAATCTAGTATCGATATTCACAAACTCTGTCTCTTTTTGTTGAAATACATCAAAGCGAGACGGTGTGAGTGTCGAAAAGAAAGTTTTCACAATAGACTGCTCAACATTAAAAATTACCTAACGAATAGAAAATTGCTTTTGTATTATTTACAAAAAAAAGGCAAAATGTTACAATAAAGCTCATGCATTTCCATTCAAAAACATGCTATGAGAATTATTTATTTAAAACAATACTATCCGTGTATTTTCATAAATTATGAGTATATTTCAATTATTTAAAAACATATTAGGAATAATTCTAAAGACACACACTGAATCTAAATTAAAGTACAGTAGGCACATCTCTTTCTCTCAACATGTTTATGAAAAAGACAGCAAGAATTACAACTGTCAAATAACTTAAATATTGACATCATAAAACTGAACACAATTATAGAAAGCGCGTAGGCAGGTGCTTCTTAAAACCTGCATTTTATTAAGTGCATTAAGGTCTGAAATTGAACGCACCTTTCTAAATGTTAAATTATATGACAGCCGTCCTTTTTATATTCATATTGAGAGAAAGAGAGGCACTGAACTTAGATTTAGATTTAGCTTGTGTTCTGTAGAATAAGGCTTGATGTTAGAAATATTCCTACGTTATCTAGTAATCATTAAACAATGTTCAATTTGGCCCATATATGTGCTACTTTCTAAATAAAACAACAATTGTTATAAACAATTTTCTTTATTTACATAATTTGTAAGTAAAAGCGAGATGTACAATCGGCAGCACATCAAGAGTAACAGGCTGACCTTGAGACCGACTGTTACACTTCATGTCTGTACATAGTATTCACTGTGAACGGATTTAAGTTAAGAATATAAAGTTATACAAAACAATTGCGGTAACTTTATTTGACAATTTTACTAACGATTATACAAAATGCCTAGGCCATTTGATAAAACTTAATAAATTCAAAATTTATTTTTCATCAACAAAAATGTTAGATAGCGAATACGTCTTAACCTGGCCATTTTATATAATCCACACCACAGTGACACAAAACTACACAAAAAAATACAATCGAAGAAAAGTATACAAAGTATGATTTATTTAATTTTATTTTCAAAAATAATGTTTAATACACATTAACTTATTAAAAAAATTGGCACGCTCCTTTTATTACACTTGTTCAAACGACAATGCATTAAATAAACAGATAGTCAAATCTGAAAAGCCACTCGTATTCCTGTCAAAATGTTGCATTTTCAAACGTCAGTTTTGACAGTACTTTACATTCAAACTGGATATTGAAATATTCGGCTGTTTGAGCAGTAGTTAAATGCCCATATTTGATTTAATAACAGGTAAAATTAGGACTTTTTTATTTTTCAGTTCACCTTAACGTAATGTTACCAAATGTATATAGTTTGGAAATTTTATTATAGTTGTCTTTAAAAAAATAATCAGGGTGAGGCTAGAACTGGGTCAGTTTCTCACCGAAGCCAAAAAATCTTACGTAATTACTATCCAGGAATTACATAAAATGCCTGAAGCTAACATGACTATGAAGACACCAAGAGCATATTAATGTTACCTCCACTACACACCGCGCTGTAGGTTAAAATTAAGTAAAATTAAGTTTATAATTTAAGATTAGTTTTTTAATTAAAATAAAAGGCTTATGTCTCACCTATTTCTTAATGCTGTTCTATGTATTAATTTATCTGGCATACTAAACTAACTTACCACTAAAACATTATAAATACACTTTAGTAACAGGATTCAACGCAATATTTTATTATGTTTCTAGCTAAGTTGGCACCATTGGAGGATCAGCGGCTTATGCCAATTGAAACCGTTATTTCTATAATAGTCGCCTGATCAAACCAAGGCGAATTACGAAAACAAAGCAACTTTCGCCATGGTCGATCCCGGGACGGGTCAAACAAAATTAGTAATCTCGATCCGCCGTGCTTCGGCCGTCGGTCCCGGTTGTTACTGCAACCGCTTTAACCCACCAACCCACATTGGGCCCGCGTGGTGGTGTTATGGCCCAGACTCCTCGTGCGTTTCTCTCGTGTAGGAAGCCCTGTGTGGGCACAGGCAGTGTGACTTATATAGCTTTCCGAGATCAACAATGGCAAAAGTTCCGCTTCATATAAATATTATATTATCATACAATCTAATTAGTATAAACAAACAAGATGTCATCACGCTCATCAGCCAAAAGTGCCAATACTCCCTAAAATTAAAATATCAACATTCAACAACGTGAAATATAAAATTCTCTAACACTTAAGGCTTTGGGTTTAGGCACATCGAATACGTTAAAACAATTGGTAGCCATCTTGTAGTAGAACGAGACAGAACTATACGTGTTGAAGGGAAACGGCGAGACGTCATTTTAGTACATTCACCATATTTTTAACCCCCGACAAAAAAAGAGGGGTGTTATAAGTTTGACGTGTCTGTCTGTGTATCTGTGTGTCTGTCTGTGGCATCGTAGCGCCTAAGCGAATGGACCGAATTTGATTCGTTTTTTTTTTGAAAGCTGATGTGACTACGATGGTTCTTAGCTATAATTTATGAAGATCAGTTCAGGCGTTTGATGACTGATAGGGTTTTACTAACTTTTACAGATCCGATTGTTTTGAAATTTGGTATACTGTCACTTCGGTGACATTCATATGACATACTGTCCTTGAGCTGATCCTATACCATCAAAAAGTCTGCGAAATGCTTAATTTTTCAGAAACTTACAGCAGATATAGCGTGTTTGGGCTCTTATGAATAGTCTCAATGAGATGGTGTTAATAGATGATTAATGACGCCGGGGGTTATTTAATTTTTAAAATATTGTATTTAAAAAACAATATTTATATTGACGGTGACGATTTACGTCAAATTTTTGACATCAGGTTTGTAGAAAGAAATGTTTTTTATTATATAGTTTTCAATACATTTTTTTTACTCTACATAAAAACCTTACGTGTCTCCTTAAGGAACATATTATGAAAAAAAATTTAGCCGAATTGGTCCCGTCGTTCTCGAGTTACGCGCTTAGCAACATTCATTTTTATTCACACACGAGTCCCGCTGTTCTCAACTTGACTTATTCGTATACTCTAACATATAGCGCGGTCTCGTTTTACAAGGCTACTGGCTTGATTCTGGCTGTATTCAATACAAGAACAGTACATCCCTATCTCGCAATATACACTATACCGGGTGGCGGCGATATTACGACGGTAAATTAGACCATGGACCGCGTATCTTCAAATGGAAAATATGCATCAGTTTTTTAGGCTTTAAAATTAATTCTACAAGTTACAATTTACAAAACTAAACGAATTTTAGAAATACATTGATGAAAAGCCGAGTTACAAACACACAAAGTTGCGTGTGAAAGGAGATCCGATATAAAACTTTGGTTTTAACTGCCGATAAAAAACAGTTGTTTTATAATGAGACAGGAATACTGCAATTTGTAATTTTAATATCTCGAGTATGTTTTGGTCAAAACCAGTTCTGTTTTCGCTGTAAGAAGTATAATTTTACGTATTTTTTTACACACTTCATACATTTCCCTTGTTTCACATACCCTCTTTCTCACACACACACACACACACATAAACGTGCACACACACACGCTAATGTTTTGTTCATTAATTAATATGTCTGAAACATTTGTCATGTCAGAAGTGTACGCTAATTAATAACTGCGACACAGTCCCTGACCACTGCAGTTATTGCCGCTACTATTGTTCGTGGAAAATCTCATAAAAATAATAATGAATATTTCAGAGTTGCAAAACATTTATATGAACTGGTAAAACCCACGTTTTAACTTAATGTCGTATAGACGTCGCCACCTTATATGATCATCATCTTTCCGTACATGAGGAGAGAAAGAGAAGGCTGTCCTTGCTGAATGTGATCCAGAATTAGCCGCGCTATTTTAATATAAAACATTAACTAACCTACGGCAATGTCAAGAAATACTTAGATGCTTTTATTACCGAACGAATAAATTTTCTTTCGTGTTCTAATAATAACAATTTTAGACTCCCGCCCCGTTTTCACTTTGAAAACATACAGAATATTCATTCAATATTATTGGAATATACATGGTGTTACGAAAGCAGGTGGCAGTGCTGGTCACCCTATACACTATTTGCTGGAAAATAAATTTGATTCCCGAAAAAAAAAATCAGCCATTTCATAGAAACAGGACGTGTAGATAGCACAATTTGTATTAATCAATTATTTTACAATTGAGATTTAAGTTCCCACTATTTATGTCACAGTAACTGGAAGAGATCTCTTATAGAGATAAGTCCACCTTTGCTAAGTAATGTCGGCGGCGTATTGGTTTGAGCGCTATGGTTTCGCTACGAAAAACAAAGCAACTTTCGCCATGGTCGGTCCTGGGATGGGTCAATCAAAGTTTGTTATCTCTCGCTCCTCCGTGCTTCGGAAGGCACGTTAAGCCGTTGGTCCCGGTTGTTACTGCAACCGCTTTAACCCACCAACCCGCATTGGGCCAGCGTGGTGGTGTTATGGCCCAAGCTCCTCGTGTGTTTCTCCCATGTAGGAAGGCCTGTGCCCAGCAGTGGGACGTATATAGGCTGGTGATGATGATGATGATGAATTTTCAAAGTGCAAGAAAAGAATATACAAATACAGACAGCGGATTTTTTTTTTAACAGAGTCGTGTTTAGTGTGACCAAAATATTACCTGCTATCTATTACGCGAGCGTCTCCCTAACACCCTGTATTTCTGGTACAGCCGAGAGGACACCAAGTGCAACTGTTGTACTATAGCCGTCTCTATTACGAGCGCAGTAGGTTACAAGGTCAAACTATCCGCTCCCATCATGGGCCTTGTCTTCACTTATCATCAGGTGAGGTGAAGGCACAGAGTTACTTCGCTAAGAATAATAAAAAAAACTGGTCCCACTTCAAGACCGCCAAGTCCGGTCGTAATATAAGCGGCTTTAGACCAACTGTTACGATTCATATGCCTTCGTCTGTACATGGCAGTAATCAAAATAGGCAACGCTTCCGAGACACTGGCCCTAATTCTGGTGAACACATGCTAAGTCTAAATTTAATTTCAGTGCATTTCTTTTTATCAAAAGGAATACGAAACGGATGGCTGTCATATAATTTGACATTTAGAAACGTGCGTTCAATTTTCGACCTTATTGAACGTGATGAAATGCAGTGTTTAGGAGGCACCTCCGTACATGCCGTCTAAAATTGTCTATGGTTTCTTTGAAATCTATCTAAATTTAAGTGACAGCTCTAAACAGATTCTTGCTATCTTTTTCCTATTACTTATTGCGAGAAAGAGATATACTGTACTTAAATTTAGAATTAAATTGTGTTCCCAGAATTAGGGCCACTATAATACGTCGAAACATTTATAGCGATTCACTTAGCGTTTCATAGAACTTAAGATTCTAAAATTAGTTTCATCGAATACGTTTAATAGCTAAAAATGACAATAATACTGTTGTTGGAAGCGAAGCTTTCAATTTGGCATAAACTAGGAAGAATTTGTGACAATTTGAACCATAATTTATTGTTGCTAAAAATAACTTGCATAGTCTAAACAACACATTACACTTAGGCCGCCATTTCTTGCTTCAATTTAATTGAATGCTAAATATAGCCATGAAAATATTATAACTTTTAAATAATATACTACATAAAAAACTTCCTACGATGTGTAATGTCGCCAGAGACCGTTGAGTAGGCGCTCTGTTCACAGTCGAGAGTTTTACACAAAACTGTTTTAAAAGAAAAAAATATACAGTGCCAACTATTTCCGTAAGAAATCACTTTGATTAGCACTTTGCTTAAAAGCCTAGGATCCAGTGCCGTAAAACATGGCAACAAATTTAAAAGCAGGTTTTTAATCTGTGGCGTAACGAAACGCGGTATCTGTTAAACAACAGAATCGGGTGGGCCGTCCGTTTTGTCCGCTGCGATCGTACTCTTCAAATTCAAGGTCGACAACTGGCTTACTGGCACAGAATGGCTGTTGGAGTAGCTATTCGAGCCTCTAGTGGGACCCCAGCGGCTGAAATTCCTCGCCTCAGAGTCGTCTCCGTCGCTACCATCACGAGATACACTCCCAAATGTGCTGTTACTCTTCATTGTGCCGTACTTGTCAGATTCTAAAGACGGCAGATCAATCATCACGGCTTCCAACGCAATATCCTGTTTCAAGCTCAGCTGCGATATGCTCCGCCGCATATCCGCCTGGTCCACTTTGCTGTGCTTGTACGAGCTATCCGACAGAGCCTGCCTATTCAGCTTTCTGTTCGCTGAAGATATTTTGTCGACAGGCTTCGATCTGTCTAAACTCTTGCGAGGTTCCTCCTCAATCTCCTTAGGCACGTCTCCGTAGGCCATAATCGGGTCCCTTTTGAATTCGTCCGCGTGATTGAACACGGAGAACCCGGAGATCTTTTCCGACACAAGTTTCAAGTTGGAAGTAGACCCGAATTTCTGCATTTTGGCCAGCTTTCCTCGTTTGGTGGTGCTGTAAGCGCTGGTGGTTGCCGATTTCGTTGCTGTAGGGCTGATGCTACGTCTCCTATCCATATTGGGAGTGTTAGCCGCCGACAGGAAGTTCAGACTGGTTCTGGACCGTGACAGAGACCCTATAAGGGAATTCCTTTGATGGTACGCGTTCAACACGTGTTGCAGTACGTTTTTCGGCCACGGCGCGTCTAAATAAAGTGCTCTGTCTTTTATTGGCATGCCGAACTTCTTTTCGTGGTCATCCAGGTGTTTCTCGAAGGTTTTAATGGTGTTCTGTTGGAGAGGCGGCGGGTTAGTGCGCACGCGCAGGGGACGCCACAAACACATAGCAACACCGATTGAAACACGGCAAGACGGCAACAGTGACGATACTTATCGCATCGGGAGACGCTAAAATTTTGTTTTGCTTTGTAAAACAAAGATTTACGCAACTTTCAACCCAAATAATTTGTTCTAAACTATTTTTTTAGCGATAGAAAAATTAACGTCTAAGAATTTGCTGTAATAATATTTGCACAAAATTCAAAGTGGGATTTAACCTAAAAAAATATTTACAAAAATTATGAATACTTATTCACATATTGTCAGAACAAAATGCACAGTCAAAATTCATGCAAAGAGTTTAAATTTGTACACATGAAAGATAACTTATCAGGCAATATATTTTAGTGGCAGCAGCGTTCTTAAAGCAAGCACAGGTGTTCAAACCGGGAGCAGATTCAACCAATATTTTAGTAAACCGTCAATATTTGAGTACATCTTATCGGGTTTCAATCGATTTAGTTAGAAATATAATTAATGTTTCACATAACGATTCGATCGTTGAATAGGGAGCATGCGTGTATTTTATTAGGATTTAAATTAAATTACAAGATGCATGCTAGACAAGGAAATCCGATACAGACTGACGTCACACACGTAACTGACCATTATACATTTTCACTATAACAGGTTGTACTGCAATTTTTTAATTCAAATATCTTGGGTATTTTGTGAATAAAATTAAATTAGCTTTCATTAGTAGCAGTACAATTTTACGTAGTTTAATATAAATGTGATTGAACCAGTATGTTTTTTCACGCATATTCCCTGTTCGCCAGATCGTGATCTGCCTAGGCTTTTCGTGATACGTCTGACGAACGTTTCGTCTATACTCTTTTTCACGAGTTATGAATACGGTAACAATACAAATTCGATAGTTGTAGGGGTGACACCCAATCAAGTTTAGTACCTAGGTATTTTTGAACTAAAAAACTTAAACTAGAAAAAAATTCATGTGCTCAGGCTGGGACTGAAACCGTGATGCTTCACAATCCGTATGACTGTTTTGACCATATGAGCTATCGAGGACTTGAGACGAGCCGGTGAATTTCCTCTAGTCTATGTGTATTTAAGTTATTTGCTAATGTATACTCTACAATGTTGAAATATTCTATTTCTACATCTGAAGGAGTATTTATTTCTCGTATAAGACCTAATTTCGACCGACCGTTGTCAGGAGATGGCCAATGTAAACAAAACCAATGCAAGGTCATTAGGAATAGCAGGGGTGTATAACTTTTTGATAATTAGATTATTAATTTTAGACAATATACCTAGTTAGTTTTAAAAAATATGTGGCAAACCAAAAAATAGACTATAAATTTTGTTTTAGGATTATTGTATAATGTGAATTGAAATTAAATAACGAGAATAATAATGTTTCTGAATATCGTTTGCCTTAAAACTGTATATAGGGACTTACATATTATATCAGGCGAAATGTAAGTGTTAACATTTCTGCCTACCCCTTAGGGTTTAGGGGATACACGCGTGATGATATATTATGTTATGTTTATGGAAATGAGGATAAAAGTTTTTTTTTTTTGGAAACAATTGTTTATTCAGTCAGACGCTGATTCTTCTGAGACTGTTGAGTCAAAAAATAACAAAACTTTTAACAATTTTCTTGTAACACCACGAGCGCGTTCCGAAACGGAATGAACCAATTACTAAAATGGACGCCCGAATGTTGGCGAACCCGTCTTGACACTGACATGTTTTTGCCGGGAGAACGAGACATTACGACAAATACACAAGATGGAAAGAGATAGATGATAGATTGTTAACTCCATAGTCGTTTTTTAGGTAAATGTAAATGACCTTTCGTATCGCTGCTAGTTGGCCGTACTTTAGTGTAATAATTTTTTTTGAAGCAATATATCTGTTTATATTATAGTATGCGTTGATTAAATAAACCTGAATTGTCACCAGACTCATAGACGTGAAAAAGAGTATAATTGAAAACATTTCACTTTGACGTAGTCGCTTTTTGAATACGCATTAAAAACTGGTGTATTTTCTTTAATTTTTCAGCAAATCAATACGTCGCCGTGCCCTGTACGCCAAGCCTTCAATCCAGATTGAAAAATCGCAAAGAGAATTATCCAGAATCCTTGAATATGTTTAATTTATGTTTAGTACACACGAAAGCACATCAAGTGTGACAGTTGCACTACGAAAGCCGCCTCTCGGTAGTTCAACTTTTGGAACCGGTGTAAATTCAGACATGACAGACAGACATAATATTTTTTTGTGATAGTTGTAAAAATGTGTTTTTTGACGATTTAAAAGTGCTTCTTTGTGGCCTATTTAAATAAAATATTATTTCTTTCTTTCTATTACGAACGCAGTAAGGGCGATCTCAAGGTCAAACTGTTACGCTTGACGTGCTGTCGACTGTACATATTGTCCTTCATTGCCGTCGTTGGCGTACAGGGCACAGTCGGCTAAAATATTACACCATGTCAATAGTGAAATGTTGACAAACACGGCTTTAGGGTAGATAGGGGGTAACAACGAACGCGGGGTAACTCTTAACGAGCTCGATTATATCACGATAGGGGGTAATGATAGTACTAACATGTCTTAATGAAGACTAGAGTCCTCGAATTACATTTAAATGATTTTGATGCGTTTGAAACGCCTTCTTTATTGTACCAATAACGAATAAGGAAAGAAAACGATGAAAACATATATGCTCCTGCCCCTCTAGCATGACCACCGAAACGCGATATGATAAAGCTATTTATCGCTTCGAACTGTCAAAAATCATTGGATATAACCACTACCTTGAAATTTTATCGAAACTGCGAACATGTATATATACAATACAAGTTCGCAGTTTCGATAAAATTTCAAGATGGCGGTTATATACAATGATTTTTGACAGTTCGAAGCTTTATCATATCGTATCATATCGCGTTTCGGTGGTCATGCTAGGCGGGCTCGCGGGAATCCAACCTGATTTCCGTCCAGACGCGATTACCACTACGCCACCGGAGCACAAGGTTTATCCTGCTAATTTCTCCACAGCTTTTATAGCAACGTGTATTGAAGTTTTACAAGTATTTTTAAACTTCCAGTTAGCGTAAGAAAAACGTTAGAAAAGGAAAGAAAGCGTTGAAGAAATTAGCAGATTATGGCCCTAATTCTGGTGAACACATGCTAAGTCTAAATTTAAGTTCAGTGCATTTCTATCAATCAAAATGTATACGAAAAGGATGGCTGTCATATAATTTGACATTTAGTAACGTGCGTTCAATTTTCCACCTTATTGAACGTGATAAGATGCAGTGTTTAGCAGGCACCTCCGTACATGCCGTCTAAAATTGTCTATGGTTTCTATGAAATCTATCTAAATTTAAGTGACAGCTCTAAACAGATTCTTGCTATCTTTTTCCTATTACTTTTTGCGAGAAAGAGATATACTGTATTTAAATTTAAAATTAAAGTGTGTTCCCAGAATTAGGCCCTATCATATACTATATACCTTATACCCTAGTGCTCCGGTGGCGTAGTGATAATCGCGTCTGAACGGAAATCAGGAGACGCGGGTTCGATATTTTTTCATCGTTTCCTTTCTTTATTTGTAAATGTTAAGAGAGAGATAAATCAAGATAGAAAAGAATGACCATGCCAAGTGGCTGGCATTCAACAGTCTCTCAATGAGCCAGCAAAGAGACCATGATATTAAACTCTGTGGTCTACTGGTTGATACTTTCCCCGATAGTTTGGTCTGGGGAAGGGCTTCTCTAAGTCCGCCTGGCTAGCTACCACCATCTTACCTAAGTCTACCGCCATAACAATAATGTTAACGGCATTGTTGTGTTCCGGCAGTTGGAGGTAAGATAGCCAGTTCCTCTGTGGTTGAGGAATCCGGGTGTAACTCGCTTCCATCGTCGGCCTTACTTATCGTTTAGAATAATCTAAGCTAGGAATAAAATTATGTCTTCGCCGCCAAGGGCTCGTTCAAAATGATTCCGCGTTAGGAATTACCCCACACTCCCCTAAACGGTAACTTTATAACATTAATAACTTAAATGTATACCGACACCATTCAGCTCAAGAAGCCAAATACATGCAGCATGCTTTGTACACTGTCAGTGTGTTTGTTGGTGAGTTAGTGTATATATTAGTCAATATAAAAATGCAAAAGAGATGTTTCATAAATGTATGTCTATGTATTCTATACTGAAAAATAGGTAAAAATATAGTGTTCAATTGTACATTTTCTTTGTTGCGTTGCACAAAACAAGAATTATCCCAAATCCTGGGTAGCTCAGATGGTTTGTGAAAGGTCACGGGTTCGATCCCCGCCCCAGGATGTGAAATTTTTCTCGTTTAGATATTTTTATAAGTAAATATATTTCTAAAACATTTATAATAATGTTAACACCTTATTTTAACATTAAAGACTATTTGTAGTGTCGTGTTAGTGTAGCGTAGTGTTAGTGAAGTGTAGTGTTTAAGTAAACGGTTACCGCCGCCTATACACACCTGCAATAACAAGGAAATATCACCTGATATTGCAGGTGCGTTGTCATCCTGAGACCTAAGATGAAATGCCGTCCATGATCAGTTATTACACTGGCTACTTTTCCCTTCAATCCGAAACATAGCGAACTGTTTCACGGCTGAAATAAGAAAGGCGGTGGTACCTACCCAGACGACCCTACATACGGGCCTAGCACCTAGTGAAGTGCAGTGTTACTGTAGAAGTAGTGTAGTTTAAGTGTAGTGTCAGTGTAGTGCAGAGTCAGTGTAGTGTGGTGTCAGTGTAATGTACTGTCAATGTAGTGTAGTGTCAGTCTAGTGCAGTGCCAGTGTAGTGTAGTGTCAGTGGTCAGTGTAGTGTAGTGTAGTGTCAGTGAGGTGTAGTGTAACATACCAGCTTCCTGTCTCCGAGCGTGGCTCGCCAGTCCTTGAGCTCGGCGCCGTAGCGCTCCTCGACGGCCTTGAGCTTGCTGCCCTCGTGGTTCATGAGGGCTTTGCGCTTCTCGTTCTGGTACTGCTCCAGCTCCCGAAGGAGGGCCTGCAATACGGAATACGCATGAAAAATATATATGTACTGGTTTAGTACATTCCCAAAAAAATACGTCAAATTAATCCTGATATCGTCGGTGAGCGTTTAAGACCGCATAAGAGCAGTTTGCAATACCGCGTATTACAAAAGTCGCAAAATTGAAATACCGCGCCAGCGGGCTCTTAGCGCTGATTTGCTTATACTAGATTCTCATTGAACAACACCCAGCGAAATCGCAAGCAAGCTCAGTCAAAGAAATGTGTAGAAATATCCAAGATATTATCTTTTTCCTTCCGTCCAGTGATATAAACAAAAAGCACATACGCGGTATTGCAAACTGCTCTTACGCGGTCTTGCACGCCCACCGACGTTATTGTTATTGTCTGCATTATTAACGTTGTACGGTAACTGTTATAAATGATGTGTACGCCTATTATAGGAATATATATAAGAATATGTTTGGCAATATTTATACATATTGTAACATATGAATACTGTTGGTGTACCTTTTCCATTTATAAATAAATAAATGCCTGCTAATAGTGAAAACAAAGTTAGAAAAAAACTTGACAACTATTTTTCTTAAATTTTAGTTTGTAACAATTTTGCGGTAACCTTGTAGGGTTTTTGTTCTTGGATTATTATATTTTTTTTTAGACCATCGTATTACAACAAGAAAGCAAATAAATAAATAAAACAAAGATTTTGACCAAAAACTAACCGAGATATTTGAATTAGAAATTGCACTATTCCTGTTTTAAATTCCTTTTTATATGAAATATGTATGGCGGGTATGTAATGTGTCGTCTAGGTTTATATCGGACCCCTTTTCTCATTTAGTCGTCACCCTCCTTGTCAATTTTGTGTCCCTAAACGTATTTACCTTCAATGGTTCTCACTGGTTTCATTGGATATTGTCCCATGGAACTACTGATACTTTGAAATGAATGACTGTAGGGCTGGAGGCTATTTGGGACCGTAAGGTCCCGCCATAATTATCATCGCTTGAGAGATGACAGTTCCATTGCCAAGTGCGAATAAAAAAAGTATCAGTAGTTCCATGGGGAAATATCCGATAGAACTATTGAGAGAACCGTGAGAACCATTCTTTACCTTTTGCTGTGATCGTCACCCAAAATTAAATAAGAAATTAATAAAAGATTTGTTCGTTGTGTTCCGGCAGTTGGAGGTAAGATAGCCAGTTGCTCTGCGAGAGTAGAATCTAGATATAGCTCCCTTCCATCTTCGGCCTAATTATCAGTTGCCATCAGATGATATGAAGGCCAAGTGATACTCTGTTAAAAGAATGTATATGTTTACCTCTCCCGCCGCCTTGAGTTCCTCCCGCGCCTTTGTGTGTTTGGTCATGAGCCGCTGTTGTTCTGCTCTGTACCGACGCTTCTCGTTCTCTTGGAACTGAAACAATGGGGATGGTGCCTGCGTTTGAATATGGCGCTATTATTAACCCCCGACGAAAAAAGAGGGGTGTTATAAGTTTGACGTGTCTGTCTGTGTATCTGTGTGTCTGTCTGTGGCATCGTAACGCCTAAACGAATGGACCGATTTTGATTCGTTTATTTTTGTTTCAAAGCTGATGTGCCTACGATGGTTCTTAGCATAGGGTTTTACTAACTTTTACACATCCGATTGATTTGAAATTTCGTGTACTGTCACTTCGGTGACATTCCCATGACATACTATTCTTGAGCTGATCCTATACCATCAAAAAGTTTGCGAAATGCTTAATTCTTCAGAAACTTACAGCAGATATAGCGTGTTTGGGCTCTTATGAATAGTCTCAATGAGATGGTGTTAGATAGATGATTAATGACGCCGGGGGTTACTTAAAATTTTTAATTTAGTATTTTTAATAAATTCTGAAAACATACGCCGTTTTACCTATAAAACAACTCAAACTTAAAATAATTACAAATAAAGACAGAAAACCAATTAGTAGGTTACATCTAGTCCTCCGGTGGAGTAGTGGTGATCGCGTCTGGCCGAACCCCAGGAGACGCGGGTTCGATTTCCGCCTGGAGCATATAATTTTTTTTTTTCGTTTTCTTTCTTTATTTGTAATTAATAGTTACAATAAAGTAGGTGTTTAAACGCATCAAAAACATTAAAATGTGATGAAACCTAAAAGTTATGGAATATTTTTGGAGTTGTACAGTTTAGGAAATTTATAAAAATAGTAAATTCTTTTCTTTCAATAATTTATCAAAAATGTCATGGTATCAGATTGCTAACATCTACGTTACGTTAAGCAGTTAGTTCCGGTCGTTATTGCAACCGCTTCAACCCACATTGGGCCAGCGCGGTGGCGTTATGTTGCCCAAACTCCTTATAAGCAGAAACATGCCATGTAGGAAGGACTGGGCCCAGCAGTGGTATTTATATACATATATTGTGTGTATAAGTATGTGTGTGTATTATATAGTCTTTGAAAGTATAGTATGTGTATATGTTTATATAGAATTGTATTTATATTGTATGGTTTTTACGTATTTAATTAATTTTGAAATATTGTTTGTTTTGTTTGATTGTTTGACTATACACTTTTGTGTTGCCAGCCTTACCACATTGAATATCTAACACAATCATCGGTTGACAGGAAGAGATCTCTTATAGAGATAAGTTCACCCTTGTTAACTAATTATCATTATGCATTGATAAACTTGACGACCGGCTGGCCGAGTGGTTTGTACCCCTTGCTATAAAGGCTACCCGGTCAAGAGGTCTCGGGTTGAAAGCCCGGTAGGAGCATATGTTTGTATGATGAGTACGAGCATTTGTTACGAGTCATGGATGTTTATATGTTTATTTAGTGCTATAATATAAAAATGAATTGCTGAATGTGTTGCTAATCGCAAATTTCGAGAGTAGCTGAACCGATTTCGCTAATTCTTTTTTTATTATATTCTTTAAAGTACGAGGATGGTTCTTACAGAAAGAAAAATTTTAAAAATTGCCTGAAAAAGTCTTAAAACAACTCTTTTCTATACTCCCACACAAAAGATTCGTAATAATACTGAAAAGTCAATTTGAACTTTAATACTATACCATAAAGTTTAAGTGTTAGTGGAGGGGTTTCGGGAATGCAAAAAAAATTAAATGACGTTAGTATGGTATAAATATTAATGTCAATATTTGTCAACATTCATACGATGTTAACATTACTCAAAAACAATTGTCTGTGTGGTAAAATGTAAATTGTTGACTTATTAACTTTCTTTTTTCTTTTTTTATCTTACTAGCTGACCCGCTTCGCCGAATAGCAGATTAAGTATTTAAAAAAAAATAAAGAATCGACTGTTACGCGGTACGATATCATTATTTCTCCGTTATCTATTCTATTCTATTCTTAATTGCATTTACCATAATGTTACAGGAGATTTCAAATATAAGGCTTGAAGCTAACAGATCATTATGGACCCTGTAGGGTTTAAGCCTTATAGTTATCCAACTGAATTTCTTTATTCGACAACTGACATCTTATCAGTGTGAAAATTATATTTATTGCATATTTTGCTTAGAAAGCATAACTCGCTGCCTTATGACCCAAGAAAATATAATAGTAGGAGGATACGTGACGTTGCCCCCCAGCCCCTGGTAAGATCAGATTTCGCGATAAGGCAGTACGATAGACAATCGGCCTATTTATATAATAAAATAAACAAATATCTTAATATTTATCCTCTCCCATCTTACAAGTGTAAACAGAGCTTAGTTAAATGGTTGCTATCAAAAAGCTATGACGAAGTTGAAGCTATCATTCATTCATCACTATCATAACATAGTTTCCATAGACGTCAAATTTTATGTTACTGTGCCGTTAAATGTTATTATCTTAGGGAAAGCTATCACAACCATGACAATCAAATTGAAGGAGAGACAAAGAGGACATGTAATTCACACTTACATTTCTGTGTTCCAGATTTATGACGAGCGCACACTCGTGCATGCACTGACATGCACACGCATATAACATGAACTCGCACACACACATACACACACACACACACACACACACAAACACACACACAAACACTCATACAGAAACATACATACACACTGTAAAATATTAAGCATAAAAATTCTAATGTTTAAATGTTTAAATTATTATTAAGCTTAAGTCTTTTTAATGTTACCCTGTTATGGAAGAGCGGTGCTTCCTAACACAAGCAAATCCCTTGCTTAAATGGAAGCTCCAGCCACTATAAACTGTATTAGACTGTAAGTTACGAAATAAATATTTTTGTCTTTTTTTTGTCCTGTACGGCACAGCAATTTATAAATATTAGATAGATTACATCTAGTTTAATGGGTGTGAGTGTATGAATATTTATTTATGTATTCTATATGGAGGTGTACCTTCTTGAGCCTGTCGCGGTCGTCCTCGTGGGTGGCGGGCATCGCGCTGATCCTGAGCGACTCGCGGAACATCATCTCGCGCGCCTTCTGCTCGGCGCGGATCCTCTTGGGCAGCGACCGCTTCTCCAGCGCCTGGCACTTGCCCAACTCCTCCTCCTTGCGGCCGTTCTTCCTGCAACACCACACCAAGGTTCAACAAAAAAAAAGAGGCAATGTTTTAGTCGCACGATGGAATTACTATATCTCTTTAGAGGTTCCAAAGACTGTTTCTTGTGGAGTGTGATCTCTGGAATGTTCATCCTGGGAAGCGTCAGGGTTTGACGTCTTCGACAATTGGCTACAGCCCGCCTAGCATGACCACCGAAACGCGATATGATAAAGCCATTTATCGCTTTGAACTGTCAAAAATCATTGGATATAACCGCCATCTTGAAATTTTATCGAAACTGCGAACATGTATATATACAATAAAAGGTCGCAGTTTCGATAAAATTTCAAGATGGCAGTTATATCCAATATTTTTTGACAGTTCAAAGCGATAAATGGCTTTATCATATCGCGTTTCGGTCGTCATGCTAGGCGGGCAGGCTTTCCTAAATATTCTTAATTTTTTATTTTAACATTATTATAAATGTTTGAAAAATTACTTAGTAATTCAAATGTAAAACTAGAAAAAATGCACGTCCTGAGGCGGGAATCGAACCCGCGACCTTTCGCAATCCGGGCGACTGCTCTAACCAACTGAGCCACCCAGGACTTGGGATATCCCTGTGAAATTCTTCTAGTCTAACTGTATTTGCGTTTATGAGCTAACGTCCACCCTACAATGTCGAAATATTCTATTTCAACATCCGAAACGAGTATTTTTAAAAATACCTACGAATATAATTTAACATTATTATAAATGTTTAAATAATTACTTAGTAATTAAAATGTGAAACTAGAAAAGTTCCACGTCCTGAGGCGGGAGTCGAAGCCGCGACCTTTCGCAATCCGGGCGACTGCTCTAACCAACCAGGACTTGGGATACCCCTGTGAAATTCTTCTAGTCTATCTGTATTTGCGTTTATGAGCTAACGTCCACCCTACAATGTCGAAATATTCTATTTCAACATCCGAAACGAGTATTTTTACAAATACCTACGAATATAATTTAACATTATTATAAATGTTTGAAAAATTACTTAGTAATTCAAATATAAAACTAGAAAAGTTCCACGTCCTGAGGCGGGAGTCGAACCCGCGACCTTTCGCAATCCGAGCGACTGCTCTGACCACTGAGCCACCCAGGACTTGGGATATCCCTGTGAAATACTTCTAGTCTGTCTGTATTTGCGTTTAACAGTTGCACTACGAAAGACGCCTCTATTACAAGTAGAGTAAGGGCGGTCTTAAGGTCAGACTGATTGATGTGATTACGCTTGATTTGCCGCCGACTGTACAATATCGTTGCAAATTTATATGGCGAATAAATGAACTCTTATAAATAACGCATATAACACACACACGCACGCACACACGCACACACACTTGTATACAATACACATATTTATGTTTATTTTAATATATTTTACTTTTACCTTTTCTGTATATTGATTTTTCATTAATATTTTCTACTTTTTGTAAGTACCTATAGAACTTTTCGTAAGTAGTTATGGAAAAGCGAGGTCACCTGGCACAGGGATTATTGCTTAAAACGTGACTTCGGTCACTATTCGTAAAATGTAAAAAAAAACGTGTAACAGAAAATATTTTTTTTTTTTTTTTATAAATTATAATTATTATAAAAAAAAAATATTAATGAATATGAATATTTCTTCCAAAGTTATAGGGCTAGAACGCCGCCACCACCCACCTCTTGATCTGGTCCAGCTCCTTGTCATGCCGGACCAGCATCTGGTGTCTCCGCAGCAGGAACTCGTCCTTGAGCTGCCTCTTGGCCAGCTGATGACGCTCGTGGATCTGCTTCTCCTCCAGCTCCCAAAGCGCCGCTTCTCGAGTCCGCATTATCTGTTGGTTGAGGGTTTGTTCAGAAACCGAAAAGACTGGTAGGCCCATATGTACACAAAGTAAAGTAGTTTTTTCTGAATTATAAATAATAAATAGCACTAGGTGGTAGGCCTGCATATAGTGTCGTCTAGGTAGATATCACCGTCTTTATTATTTCAGCCGTGAAACAGTTCGCTGTGTTTCGGATTGAAGGGAAAGGTAGCCAGTGTAATTACTGGGCATGGACGGCATTTCATCTTAGGCCTCAAGATGACAACGCACCTGCAATACCAAGTGATTTTTCAATGTTATTGCAGGTGTCTATAGGCGGCGGTAACCGCTTACCATCAGGTGGGCCGTCAGCTTGTTTGTCATCTATTAGTATAAAAGAAAACCTTCCAGTGTCTCCTACATAAAATGTGGGAGACGCTGGGGACACTACTCTATCTATTATATTATCATATCCATTAGTGTCCCCTACATATTATTCACTCCTGCATTTTATAATTACAAAAATATAGACACGACATAAGCAATGCCCCCAACGTCCCCTAAATATCCCAGTCACCTACCTGGTGCCACTTCTACGGCTGCCTCCAGACGGTCCTATGTAGCCACTCATGGTAGGCCCCTCCGTCCGCCTGATCTCCTACACGTCACGGGTCTACCCACCTGGTGCCTCTGCTGTAGATACTGCCTGTCAGCCAGCGCCTGTGTCTGGCGGTGCGTGTGTATGACTGTGCTACCCGGCCAGTACCTGGTGTCGTTGCTGTAGATACTGCCTGTCAGCCAGCGCCTGTGTCTGGCGGTGCGTGTGTATGACTGTGCTACCCGGCCAGTACCTGGTGTCGTTGCTGTAGATACTGTCTGTCAGCCAGCGCCTGTCTCTGGCGGTGCGTGTGTATGACTGTGCTACCCGGCCAGTACCTGGTGTCGTTGCTGTAGATACTGTCTGTCAGCCAGCGCCTGTGTCTGGCGGTGCGTGTGTATGACTGTGCTACCCGGCCAGTACCTGGTGTCGTTGCTGTAGATACTGTCTGTCAGCCAGCGCCTGTCTCTCGCGGTGCGTGTGTATGACTGTGCTACCCGGCCAGTACCTGGTGTCGTTGCTGTAGATACTGTCTGTCAGCCAGCGCCTGTCTCTGGCGGTGCGTGTGTATGACTGTGCTACCCGGCCAGTACCTGGTGTCGTTGCTGTAGATACTGTCTGTCAGCCAGCGCCTGTCTCTGGCGGTGCGTGTGTATGACTGTGCTACCCGGCCAGTACCTGGTGTCGTTGCTGTAGATACTGTCTGTCAGCCAGCGCCTGTCTCTGGCGGTGCGTGTGTATGACTGTGCTACCCGGCCAGTACCTGGTGTCGTTGCTGTAGATACTGCCTGTCAGCCAGCGCCTGTGTCTGGCGGTGCGTGTGTATGACTGTGCTACCCGGCCAGTACCTGGTGTCGTTGCTGTAGATACTGTCTGTCAGCCAGCGCCTGTCTCTGGCGGTGCGTGTGTATGACTGTGCTACCCGGCCAGTACCTGGTGTCGTTGCTGTAGATACTGTCTGTCAGCCAGCGCCTGTCTCTGGCGGTGCGTGTGTATGACTGTGCTACCCGGCCAGTACCTGGTGTCGTTGCTGTAGATACTGCCTGTCAGCCAGCGCCTGTGTCTGGCGGTGCGTGTGTATGACTGTGCTACCCGGCCAGTACCTGGTGTCGTTGCTGTAGATACTGTCTGTCAGCCAGCGCCTGTCTCTGGCGGTGCGTGTGTATGACTGTGCTACCCGGCCAGTACCTGGTGTCGTTGCTGTAGATACTGTCTGTCAGCCAGCGCCTGTGTCTGGCGGTGCGTGTGTATGACTGTGCTACCCGGCCAGTACCTGGTGTCGTTGCTGTAGATACTGTCTGTCAGCCAGCGCCTGTCTCTGGCGGTGCGTGTGTATGACTGTGCTACCCGGCCAGTACCTGGTGTCGTTGCTGTAGATACTGCCTGTCAGCCAGCGCCTGTGTCTGGCGGTGCGTGTGTATGACTGTGCTACCCGGCCAGTACCTGGTGTCGTTGCTGTAGATACTGTCTGTCAGCCAGCGCCTGTCTCTCGCGGTGCGTGTGTATGACTGTGCTACCCGGCCAGTACCTGGTGTCGTTGCTGTAGATACTGTCTGTCAGCCAGCGCCTGTCTCTGGCGGTGCGTGTGTATGACTGTGCTACCCGGCCAGTACCTGGTGTCGTTGCTGTAGATACTGCCTGTCAGCCAGCGCCTGTGTCTGGCGGTGCGTGTGTATGACTGTGCTACCCGGCCAGTACCTGGTGTCGTTGCTGTAGATACTGCCTGTCAGCCAGCGCCTGTGTCTGGCGGTGCGTGTGTATGACTGTGCTACCCGGCCAGTACCTGGTGTCGTTGCTGTAGATACTGTCTGTCAGCCAGCGCCTGTGTCTGGCGGTGCGTGTGTATGACTGTGCTACCCGGCCAGTACCTGGTGTCGTTGCTGTAGATACTGCCTGTCAGCCAGCGCCTGTGTCTGGCGGTGCGTGTGTATGACTGTGCTACCCGGCCAGTACCTGGTGTCGTTGCTGTAGATACTGTCTGTCAGCCAGCGCCTGTCTCTGGCGGTGCGTGTGTATGACTGTGCTACCCGGCCAGTACCTGGTGTCGTTGCTGTAGATACTGCCTGTCAGCCAGCGCCTGTGTCTGGCGGTGCGTGTGTATGACTGTGCTACCCGGCCAGTACCTGGTGTCGTTGCTGTAGATACTGTCTGTCAGCCAGCGCCTGTCTCTGGCGGTGCGTGTGTATGACTGTGCTACCCGGCCAGTACCTGGTGTCGTTGCTGTAGATACTGTCTGTCAGCCAGCGCCTGTCTCTGGCGGTGCGTGTGTATGACTGTGCTACCCGGCCAGTACCTGGTGTCGTTGCTGTAGATACTGCCTGTCAGCCAGCGCCTGTGTCTGGCGGTGCGTGTGTATGACTGTGCTACCCGGCCAGTACCTGGTGTCGTTGCTGTAGATACTGCCTGTCAGCCAGCGCCTGTGTCTGGCGGTGCGTGTGTATGACTGTGCTACCCGGCCAGTACCTGGTGTCGTTGCTGTAGATACTGCCTGTCAGCCAGCGCCTGTGTCTGGCGGTGCGTGTGTATGACTGTGCTACCCGGCCAGTACCTGGTGTCGTTGCTGTAGATACTGTCTGTCAGCCAGCGCCTGTGTCTGGCGGTGCGTGTGTATGACTGTGCTACCCGGCCAGTACCTGGTGTCGTTGCTGTAGATACTGTCTGTCAGCCAGCGCCTGTCTCTGGCGGTGCGTGTGTATGACTGTGCTACCCGGCCAGTACCTGGTGTCGTTGCTGTAGATACTGTCTGTCAGCCAGCGCCTGTGTCTGGCGGTGCGTGTGTATGACTGTGCTACCCGGCCAGTACCTGGTGTCGTTGCTGTAGATACTGCCTGTCAGCCAGCGCCTGTGTCTGGCGGTGCGTGTGTATGACTGTGCTACCCGGCCAGTACCTGGTGTCGTTGCTGTAGATACTGCCTGTCAGCCAGCGCCTGTGTCTGGCGGTGCGTGTGTATGACTGTGCTACCCGGCCAGTACCTGGTGTCGTTGCTGTAGATACTGTCTGTCAGCCAGCGCCTGTGTCTGGCGGTGCGTGTGTATGACTGTGCTACCCGGCCAGTACCTGGTGTCGTTGCTGTAGATACTGCCTGTCAGCCAGCGCCTGTGTCTGGCGGTGCGTGTGTATGACTGTGCTACCCGGCCAGTACCTGGTGTCGTTGCTGTAGATACTGCCTGTCAGCCAGCGCCTGTGTCTGGCGGTGCGTGTGTATGACTGTGCTACCCGGCCAGTACCTGGTGTCGTTGCTGTAGATACTGCCTGTCAGCCAGCGCCTGTCTCTCGCGGTGCGTGTCGTGGAGCCTCCGCAGCAGTGCGTCGTGGGCGTCGGCGAGCGCGGCCACGAACGCCTTCTCGCGCTCGGCGTGCTCGGCGTCGAGGCGAACTCGCCGCTGACGGTACGCCTCCTTGCGGCGCTCCTTAGACACTAGCTCCACTTCCTGTGTGACGACCAAATTGTAAATTTAATTATTTATTTGTTTATACAGGCTGGTGCCGTCAATACGACATAAAATTGAAACATGGGCTGTATTAGTTCATAGAAATGGTTTGCCACTTTCAAAAACATCGTATTCGTTTGATAATTTCATTACATTTCTATGAAATACTATAACATTGGTTGCATTATTTGCCTGGAGCGTATATTTTTACATTTCATCGTTTTCTTTCTTTTTAAACGAATCAAAAACATGTAAATGTACTTGTCAGAGGATTTTACGGAAATATAAATAATATTCGTAAAGTCCTTTGACAACTATTAAGACGTTAACTTGCTTATACACGACCAGTCTTGTTAAAATCGGTTGGTGGGTTTACAATAATTTACATTTGAGAGATAGCATGATAACCCATTCGACGTAAACACTCTTAAAATTAGCTTAGTCAGACTACAACTTATTATCACAGAACGAGCCGGCATGCTAATTTCAAAACATTTTCGCTTGACATTGAAACTGGCTACTTTAACTCAGCCCTTTTAAACTTTTAGCATATTTTTTTTTGTTTTTGTCAAAAATTTAGTGTTAGCTTATGTTTATTTTAATTACTTTTCGACATTTTTCACATAAATTCTATTGGTGGATGATACCCCAAATAGGTGGTAGTTAGTTGACGACCTTTGTGTACACCGTTGATCTTTATTGTGTATGGATGGCTTATTGTTTCATTATATTATTGCTTATTTACTAGGTGGTAGACCCATATGTAGGGTCGCCTGGGTAGGTACCACCGCCTTTCTTATTTCAGCCGTGAAACAGTTCGCTGTGTTTCAGATTGAAGGGAAAGGTAGCCAGTGTAATTACTGGGCATGGACGGCATTTCATCTTAGGTCTCAGGATGACAACGCACCTGCAATATCAAGTGCTTTTCCTTGTTATTGCAGGTGTCTATAGGCGGCGGTAACCGCTTACCATCAGGTGGCCCGTCAGCTTGTTTGTCATCTAGTTGTATAAAAAAAAAAATTAAAAAAAAAAACTGTACCGTATGGTGTGTACACTAAAAAAAGGATGGTAGATAGAAACAACTGGTACTAACACATTATAAAGTTTATTATAGAAGCAAGTTACAGATGGACGTAAGTCTTAAATGGTTATGGTGAATGGTAATGAGTGAAACCGCGCGATTGGTAAGGCGATCTGGTGAACACTATGTTAAAATAATAAATTATAATGAAATATTTAGACCGCGCGACAAATGCAGGCACGAGATTTTTTTTTTTTTTAATACAACTAAATGACAAACAAGCTGACGGCCCACCTGGTGGTAAGCGGTTACCGCCGCCTATACACACCTGCAATAACAAGGAAAAGCACTTGATATTGCAGGTGCGTTGTCATCCCGAGGCCTAAGATGAAATGCCGTCCATGCCCAGTAATTAGAGAATAAAGTTAGTGTACGTCATAGTACCTGTTTGAGCAGGCGGAGCTCCTGCTTGAGCGTGTCCCTGAAGTGCCTCAGTTCCCGCTCGTGCTCTGCCCGCAGCCGCTTGGCCGCCTGCCGTAGTTCAGCCTCTAGCTGTTGCTCGGCTCGCTCGGCGGCCGCTCGCTGCGCTCGAGCGAGCGTGTCGAGATCCGCTTCGTGCGCTCGCGACAACGACGCTAGCTCCGCTTCGAACCTGCGGGAAAACTGGATTATCAGTGATTCTCCCATGTTATTGTAGGTGTGTATAGGCGGCGGTAACAGCTTAACATCAGGTGGGGCGTCAGCTTGTTTGTCATCTAGCTGTATAAACAAACAGGCGGTGTTTGTTTTTCTTTAAATAAAGCACGGCAAATGACGTCACACCACCAGATGTGAAACGGTAAGAAGAGTCCATATGCAAAGACAGCTAGTGCAGCTATAAGATACAATATTTATATAAAAATCTAAACTAGAAAAAATTCACGTCCTGAGGCGGGGATCGAAACCGCGACCTCTTGCAATCCGGGCGACTGCTCTAACCAACTGAGCCACCCAGGACTTGGGATACCCCTGTGAAATTCTTCTTTCACAGGGATATCCCAACATCCTCGTTTCGGATGTTGAAATAGAACATTTCGACATTGTAGGGTGAACGTTGGCTCATAAACGCAAATACAGAGACTAGAAGAATTTCACAGGGATATCCCAAGTCTTGGGTGGCTCAGTCGCCAGAGCTAGGTTCTAGGCTAGAGCAGTCGGTTAGAGCAATCGCCTGGATTGCGTAAGATCGCAGGTTCGATTCCCGCCTCAGGGCGTGAAATTTTTCTAGTTTTACATTTTTAATCACTAAGTAATTTTTCAAACATTTATAATAATGTTAAGATCAAAAATTAAGAACATTCGAGTACTCTAATTTAAAGGAAGTAGCATTTTGCTTCAGTTAGTAACATATTAGAGAGACGGCTGACCTCTTGTCCTGTTGCTCCCTCAGCTGCAGCTCCTTGGCCGCAAGGTCCTGGAACTGCTTCTGCTCCAGCTTCTGGAGCATCTTGATCTCGCGGAGCTCCTGTTTGCGGAGGGCGTGGTCGTCCCAGGTGCGACCGCTTTCTTCGTCGCCCCAAATCACCTGGAAAAGTAGTTTTATTTTGAGCCGACTTCAACAAAGGAGGGGGTTTTTTGTATGTTTGTTAACTCATAACTCCGTCGTTTGTAAACTTGGTTTTGGAATTTTAGTCGCATGTAAATTTTATCAAAATTCATCAATGTATGTGAAATTGCTGATTATTTACTCAATATTGCAATATGGCGGGCGACATAGAAGCCAACTAAACGTCACCAAAGTGACATAGGTACCATGATGAATGTTTGACTATGTTGGGGTATTTTTTTTTTAATTATTGTATTGTCCCACGAAACACAGCAACAAAAAATACGTCTCTTTTTATTTTCAAAGAACCTCATATACGTAAAATTTGCGCACTGACCCAAAGGTAACCCTGTATTTTATATATTTAGATTCAAAGATCCATTAATTGCATATTATTATATTTTATTGACCCAATCTAGGTCACAACAGTCCTTCACCCCTAATTAAATCAATATGTCTCCAACGACTGTTTCCTGAAGCTGTTTCAATAAAGTAGTATAATTGGCCAATCCTTCTAACTACTTTCTCGAAGTCCCAGTTGCATATTATTATATTTTATTGACACAATCTATTCGTAATGACATATATCAAAACCTGAGTATTTCAATGTATGATGGAAAAGAGGTCTTTAGGTTTAGGTTGTATAATAATATCAAAGTTTAATGTAGTCACCCGGATTGTGACGGGATAGAATATTTCTAGATTACATTTGGTTACCTTAGATGTGGTTGTGGTGACCATAACGCCATCGATCTCGAACTTCCGCGTCCGTTTGCGCGTCTTCTTCTTCAGGTTGGCCATGTGTATGTCTTCTTTGGACCTGATTGTATAAAAAATTAATTGCTGTAAGTAAAGGTGAAGACCACAAATGTATGAAGTCTGGGCTTAAAATAATTTTAATATTGAACAGCAATCCTACTTAAGTAGGGTGAGGTGCACAATAGGCGCATTTGACACGTTTTACGACATGAAAAACGAGGGGAAAAAACAAATCTGCGTTTAGTTTCTGCTGGTTTCTTTACTAGGTGGTAGGCCCGTATGTAGGGTCGTCTGGGTAGGTACCACCGCCTTTCTTATTACAGCCGTGAAACAGTTCGCTGTGTTTCGGATTGAAGGTAAAGGTAGCCAGTGAAATTACTGGGCATGGATGGCATTTTATCTTAGGCCATCGATGCCCCAGGATGACATCGCACCTGCAATATCAAGTGTTTTTTCCTTGTTATTGCAGGTGTCTATAGGCGGCTGTAACCACTTACCATCAAGTGGGCCGTCAGCTTGTTTGTCATATACTTGTATAAAAAAAACCCTATTTTTTACATTTTTAAAAAACTGGCAAATTGAAAGACTGGTTGATTTAAAATCAAGTAGCTTATTTAATTAACTTTGTAAAGAGGTATATCACATTGCTGTTCAACAAAGACTGTGTCCTTTAAGTAATAATTTTTGAGTACCCTAAAAACGTATGCGGAACCCGTATGTAGGGTCGTCTGGGTAGGTACCACCGCCTTTCTTATTTCAGCCGCGAAACAGTTCGCTGTGTTTCAGATTGAAGGTAAAGGTAGCCAGTGTGATTACTGGGCATGGACGGCATTTGATCTTAGGCCTCAGGATGACAACACACCTGCGATACCAAGTGATGTTTTCCTAAAGGCGACGGTAACCATTTACCAGTAGGTGGGCCGTCGGCTTGTTTGTGTTGTATAATTTTTCTTATTAAAAATATCTAATTCACCGACTTTAAAAAGGAGTAGGTTTTTCAAATGAACCACCAACAGAAAGCGTTGTGATTTGTGATTGGCTGACATGTCATCCGATGCCGCCTCCACATATTCATCCAACACTCGAACATTCATACTAATTAACATACACTTAGCGGTATAATTCATACCAATTCTTCAACATTATATGAAATAAATAACATTAGCTGCAATAGTCCATAGGAATGCCACGAAATTAACAAACGAATAAGATGTTTATTGAAGTTGCTAACCATTTCTATGAACTAATATAACACAGTTGGAATTTACTGACGTATTGGTGTCACCTCCTTTATAAAAATGAAGGTTTTTAGACAGAGTGAATTCAACCACAGTACAAGCAACGTCGAAAATCAAGACGATTACAGAGTAGTTTTAAATATACTCAGCCTTTGTGGTCTAGACCACCGAACTCAGATCTAGAGGTCCGGGGTTCGATTCCCGTGGGGGCAGAAAATTTTTGCTCGGTTTGGTTGGTGGTAGGGCTTTTCTAAGTCCGCCTGGCTAGCTACCACCATCTTACCTAAGTCTGCCGCCATAACAATAATGTTAACAGCATTGTTGTGTTCCGGCAGTTGGAGGTAAGATAGCCAGTTCCTCTGTGGTTGAGGGATCCGGGTGTAGTTCGTTTCCATCGTCGGCCTTATCTTCACTTACCATCAGGTGAGAGGTCAATAATAATAAAAATTACTTCACAGCATACACTTGAGCCTGAAGACCCCCTACCCCCCTACCCCTACCTTTGTATCCTGTTCCCCTGGCCGTCCTGGTTCTTCCTCCTTAGCACCACTGCTTCACCATTCTCCAGGTCTTGCAGGTCTGTGTTCACTCTGAAAGAAGAAAATATATAATTGCATTTTTAAAAGCCATTTTTTTTTAATCTATATGGTTACAGGAGGATTAGTTGTCGTTTTATGGTGGGAAATTTTACAGTTTTCTAAAATCTCAACATTTTTATATACAAATCACGACAAATGACTCAACACCACCTGATGTGAAGCGGTAAAAGAGTCCATACGCGGAGACAGCTAACGCAGCTTCAAACTCACTGCTCTAGCTTCATATTTTCACATTTAACGCATACAAACAAAAATAACTATAGACTTGCTGATGCTTTGGTGATAAACTGTAAATCTGCAAGTATTTTGACATAAATAAATAAATAATAATAAATAAAAAACTAATAAATACTACATATTTTGAAAATACACAATGTGTGGAAAGGAACTCATTTTTACTAAGGCCATTCATCCATCTTGTTCTAAAAAATAGAAAACATTGATTTCATTTCTTTTGAAAATGTTATCGATTTCTACTAAATAATAGATTGGGTTTCACCAAAGGACATCACTACAATTGTCAAATACTTTAAATTATGGTTTCCTTTATGATACTCCTCGTGTCTTTTACCCATGTAGGCCTGAGCCCAGCAGTTGGACGTAAAAACTCTTTATTGCACCAAACATAAAAACAAAATAAATTATTTTTTATTAGGGAGGATTTACCTTTATAAGAGGTCTGTTCCAGTCAACCCGTCATGGGTGTGTAAGTTATAATGTACAATCAGAAGTGACATCAGTGCATTTAATTATTAATCCTTCAACATCAAAATACTATAGTTATAGCTACATAAAAATACCCAATATGTTCAATACATAATATTATAATCAAATGCATGTAGGCATACATACATATATATATATATATATATATAAACTTACTATAATATAACTATACACAACCGGAGGTTGGGTCAATAAATACTAATTAGCAGAGAAAACAGTCCCGATGAAAGTATTTTTTTTTTAAATTTAAATTTAAAGGAGGAAACAGAAGGGCTATCCTGTATGCTTGCTGGCAGCTTATTCCACAAAATATATAGGCTGTTGTACATAGGCTGGCGATGATGGTATTCTTTGAATGATAGAAAGTCAAAACATAAAATAGTTTATTAAAATTTGATAACTACTTATTGTACTTACATTTAGATGTTAATTTTGGGAAGATTGTTACTTTCGAGCAGAACCACCTACTACAAACATTATCACATGCTTACTGGGTTGGTTCTGGTGATTGCATATACTTTGTGCCAAATGTTAACGAAATAAACTATTTTTATTTATTTATTTTTATTGAAGATTATTTGATATTTAAAGTTTAGGGTACCGCTACTATCGGCATTTAACAATGCAGATAACGGTCGGGTACTGTAGAACGTTTGATTGGGTACTGTTAATCTTTGGCCGTAGGTATTGGGAGTGTGAGTTACCTGGCGCCGCCGTTGGCTCCTTGGGTCGACTCGTCGTGGTCGGCGCTGGCGGCCAGCGAGTCCGCGTCGGGCGCCACGCGCGACGACGACGACGCCGACGCCACCGACCCGCTGTCCGACTGGGACCGTCTGGAACCAACCACACCGTTCACTCTATGCGACGAACATTCCATCGTGTCACTCAAGAGTTTCATTACAGTAATTACAGAATTGTGTCTGAACAAAATAGGTGTTGTTCTGTGAAGCGAGTGTTTGTCACAATTGGGATGTTGCTTAAGTATGAATTTGGAGATATTTTTCACAAATTCGGAAAATATACGCTACTGTTACCCATAAAAACAATTCAAACTTAAAAGATATGGAATAATGTTGAAGTTGTAATGTTTTTTTTTTTTTTTTTTATACCACTAAGGTGGCAATCAAGCATACGGCCCACCCGATGTTTTGTAAATTAAAAAAAGGTGATATTTTTTATTCAAAATTTATCAAAAATGTTAATGATATTAGATTGCTGACATCAATTAAAACAACTATTATTATGAAAAAACCTACTTAATTCATAGTTATTATCAATTTTGTCAGTACGCCCATACATTTCTTAGTAATATGGGAGCATGTGACGTCACCTGTTCCGTAGATTTTCTATGAACTTTTGGACGATGCGCCGCAACACATCAAACATACCACTATATCTGTGAAACTATTGATCTTAGACATACTATTTCTTTTGCAATATTTCTTTATGAGTTATATATAAACTTCTTATTCATGAAATAAAAAAAAAGTTGTCAACTACCCTATTAAATGTTTGATTTTGTGCGTCCTCGTTTCATAACTTTATTGTTACAAATACAAATAATGAAGGAAAACGATAAAAAAAATTGTATGCTCCAAGCGGGAATTGAAACCGCGTCATTGCAACTCTCCCCGACATAACTTTGTTGAGCATGTGGTGAAGGAATCAATTTGATATCTTTTATGAAGCCTGCTATATGAATCCTGTTGCGTATTGACTGTCCGTCAGATATTCCTACTGCACACACTACTAAAAATACACAAGATCATAAAAGACGAAGAGAAATAGTCTGCACCTTGAAATCTGACTCCAAATTTATATTTACAAACAGATTCTTTAATTTTTTGGGTCCTTTCCTTTATAACAGAGAAAATAGAATTCTTAATATTTATAAGTTAAATTATTATAGCTGTAAAAAAGTATTTATGAGTACTTGCAAAGTCTCACCAACCAACAGACGGAGGAGTTACTTCTTAGACGTATATAGGTATAATCATTCATTTAGATGAGTCTAGCATTTAATTATATTACTAAGTATTTAAATTTTAATTCTATTTCATTTTTAATATTGTAGTTTTTCAGTTATCAGCATTTAAAGTGTAATTATTTCATTGTATTAGAACCTTTAATAAATGTGTAAATAAGATCGCCTAAGATACAGGTTTTTAACCTAGTTTAGGCAACTAAGTTTTCTCGTGGTGTTTTAATTTTTGGAAGATATTTGATTGTATTATTTTTTGTCCTGTTTTTATGAATAAATATTTATTATTATTCATATTTTAATGTTTATTCTCTCTTATATGGAAGAGGTATTTTTGTCATAAACATGCGGGCTTTTGGCCAAGCTTGTTTTTTATTTGTATGTGCATGTGTATGTGTGTGTGTTTGTGTGTGTGAACGCGTGTGCGTGTATTTGTGTGTGCTATACGTATGTATGTGTTTGTAATTATTGTGTACTACACTCCACTCCTAGTTAATTAAGTTAAATATTATTCGCCTTTTTATTATTATTATGTCAATGTTATGCCTTGGCTAGGACCAGAGTGTGCCTTCTGGAACTTTCACCCCAAATGCAAAGTAAAGCTTATGGTAGCTATATTCGGGACAGGAAGAGTAAAAGTAGGGGAAGCACAAGAGATCCCGAAGGGTCGAAGTGCATCGTGGCGTGGTCACGGCCCCAGTATAAGATAAGATGTGTCAGTTACCTGTCAAAGCTGTCAGGGCTGAGTCTGGCTGGCGGTCGACTGCCAGAGTCTCTGACGCGCACCTCCTCATGGCCCACGGTCACCACAGAAACGTGAGACGTGTCCTGGAAAACATATGACTATCATCACCCGCTACATGGGAGAAACACATGAGGAGTTTGGGCCATAACACCACTACGCTTTAGAAACGTTCGTTCAATTTTCGACCTTATTGAACGTGATAAATTGCAGTGTTTTGAAGGCACCTCCGTACATGCCGTCTAAAATTCTCTATGGTTCCTTTGAAATCTGTCTAAATTTAATCAACAGCTCTAAACAAGTTCTTGCTATCTTTTTCCAATCACATAATGGAAGAAAGAGATATAATGAACTTAAATTTACACTTAGAGTGTGTCTTCAGAATAAGGCCGCTAAATAAATAAAGGTTTTGAGTTAATTCAAGAAAACCATGTCAATCAGTACATTTCAGAGTCATCATCATCATCATTTCAGCCGAGATACGCCCACAGCTGGGCATAGGCTTCCTCCAGGTATCTCCAAACCGATCGGTCCTGCGCTGTCCGCATCCATCGTCTTCCCGCGACCCTCACCAGATCGTCGGTCCACCTTGTGTGGGGCCTACCAACGCTCATTTCCGAGTACAAATTGAAATACTGCTTACGAGGTGGCCCAAAGCATTAGCATATACTTTGATTCGATAACACATAGAAATGTACTTTCTTGATCTTAAAATACAATAAGAAAGAAAAAATAATTTATTTAAATAGGCCACAAAGAAGCACTCTTAAATCGTCAAAAAACACATTTTTATAACTATCACAAAAAATATATTAACTAACAACGTCATAGTCTCTGTCTGTCTGTCATGTCTGAATTTACACCGGTTCCAAAAGTTGAACTACCGAGAAGATTCTGGCTACAAACTCGTGTAGTCACTTTTTTCAAATATTAAATTACAATGTTTGTTGTTAAAAAATTATAACTTCTAGCAGTGCAGTGCCCAGCGAAAAAATAATTAAAATTACAAGAGAAGGTATATCAACGTACCAACAAAGTAGGTACCCAATGTCAAAAGTATTATCGTTATTTTCAAGCTATCTGATCAATTGGGATGTTGCCTAAGTTTGAATATGGCGCTATTTTTCACAAATTTCGAAATATATTTTCGAAATTTGTGAAAAATAGCGCCATATTCACTACTGTTACCCATAAAATCAATTCAAACTTAAAAGATATGCAATATTATTGAAGTTGTAATGTTGAGAAAATTAATAAATGGCCATATTTTTGATTGCTGACATCAATTAAAACAACTATTATTATGACAACTATTAATAAAAACATACTTAATGCATAGTTATTATCAATTTTGTCAGTATGCCCATACATTTGTTAGTAATATGGGAACATGTGACGTCACCTGTTCCGAAGATTTTCTATGGAGCGTTTTTGGACGATGCGCCGCAACACATCAAACATACCACTGTATCTGTGAAACTATTGATCTTAGACATACTATTTCTTTTGCAATGTTTCTTTATGAGTTATAAACTTCTTATTTATGAAATAATAAAAAAGTTGTCGACTACCCTATTGACAAACAAGCGGGTTCTTATGAAGAGACTCACCAGGTTGATTTGATTATTGGTGCTGTCATCAAAGACTCCGGAGTCGGCGGCCGCACCAGGACTCAGGATGAGGACTTCACTGCTATCCAGGCGACGCCCGCGGGCTTTCTCTGTTTATACAAATATTTTATTTATACAGAGCACTAAAAATGACGTCACACCACCTGATGTGAAGCTGTAAGAGTCCATATGCGAAGACAGCTAGTGCAGTTCAGACACTGCTCTAGCCGCCTCCACCTTGTCGGTCCAAAAGGTGCTTTTTCACGGCTCTTTTTAAGGAACCCATGTTATAGGAAGGAGGGAACACATGTGCAGGCAAAGAATTCCAACTTCTGGAAGTACGACAAAGAAACGAGGCACTAAATTTCTTTGTGCGTGATGTTGAGGTGCTATATCGTCGGTGGGCGTGCAAGACCGCGTAAGAGCAGTTAGCAAAACCGCGTATGTGCTTTTTGTCTATTTCACAGGATGGAAGGAAAAATATAATATCTTGGATATTTCTACACATTTTTTTGACTGAGCTTGCTTGGGATTTCTCTGGGTGTTGCTTACCCATCAAAGCCTGATAAACCAGACGCAATTGAATTTTATTTGTTATGACAACTTAAGTTGCCGTCTGGGCGTTGAAGGATTAATGAGAATCTAGTATAAGCGAATCAGCGCTAAGAGCCCGCTGGCGCGATATTTCAATTTTGTGACGCGGTGTGCGCCAGACTACTGCAACATAGCGACTAACAAATCCGCACTAATCCACCGGACGACCGGCTGGCCGAGTGGTCTGTACCCCAGGCTACTCGGTCAAGAGGTCCCGGGTTCGAATCCCGGTAGGAACAAATATTTGTATGATGAGTACGAACATTTGTTTACGAGTCATGGATGTTTATATGTTTATTTAGTATATTTCTAATATTTATATAGGTACATATTATTATCATTATTTCTCCGTTATCTAGTATCCATAACACAAGCTCTTAATGATGCCTACTTTGGGCTAGATAATAGGTGTGTGTATAAATATATATATAAAAAAAAAAACACCTGCCGAACGCTACCACATCCCTCCGGCTAGCACCGCTGGTTGCCGAGCTATTCGTGTTTAGAGTTTAAAATCAATGAGACACCCTTTAAAATCAAAGTATCCGCACAACGTACCGCTATAGTGCGTGCAGTCCAACGAGTCCAGCGACGAGGGCGCGAAGCAATCGTCGTCGGACGAGGAGCCCGCGCCCACTATCACCACCTCGTCGGCGATCGGCGGCGTCGTCGATATCGTCACCGCGTTCGGCGGGAGCTGCGAACAATCATCATCATCATCATCATCAGCCTATATACGTCTCACTGCTGGGCACAGGCCTTCCTACATGGGAGAAACAATTTTTTTTTTTTTTTTTATTTTTATACAACTAGATGACAAACAAGCTGACGGCCCACCTGATGGTAAGCGGTTACCGCCGCCTATACACACCTGCAATAACGAGGAAAAATCACTTGATATTGCAGGTGCGTTGTCATCCTGGGGCCTAAGATGAAATGCCGTCCATGCCCAGTAATTACACTGACTACCTTTCCCTTCAATCCGAAACACAGCGAACTGTTTCACGGCTGAAATAAGAAAGGCGGTGGACATGAGGAGTTTGGGCCATAACACCACCACGATGGCCCAATGCGGGTTGGTGGGTTAAAGCGGTTGCAGGAACAACCGGGACCAACGGCTTAACGTGCCTTCCGAAGCACGGAGGAGCTCGAGATTATAAATTTGATTGACTCATACCGGGACCGACCATTGCGATAGTTGCTTTGTTTTGGTAATCGAAACCAGAGCGATCAAACCACTACGCCACCGAGCTCCTCGAACAATCATAGTTGAATGTATTACCGTTCGGGATAGATGCTTAATCCTAGAAAGATAATCATATTGTGTAGTACGGAAAAGATACTCAACCGTAACATTGACGCATGTGTTTTAATTAGCTGTAGGTCGAGGTTGATTAATTTATTTAAATAAATTTTATGTGATTATTTATTAACACATATATGAGAAAAATAATATTAAAGATAATTTACTTATACTCCTTTTTTTATTAAAAAGAAAACAATAACTTTAAACTTCTTCTAGAAATCAACGAAATTCTTTAACGCTTACTTTTTCACACGAAAACTTATTTTTTACTGCAATAATCAGCCTTTTTTTAGTACAAAAGCAACAATTAGCATATCTCATATATATTAAGAACATATAAGTTACATAAAAATCAGTTTCATACAGCTTTGCCTTAAATCATCAAAGTCACGTAAAAGATAATCATGCGTAATTTTGGCTCACACATTCGTTATATTTCAAAATCGGTGACGCTTAGCTTATCGACAAGTACGCCACACGGCAGATCCCAGCGACGAATGAGATGTCCTAAACGCACGGCTATGGATTCGCGCTATTTAGAAAAAGAGAGCAATATTTCGGAAATGCATGCGTAAATTTCACGCAGACTATCTTTCTAGGGTTAATCTTTATCAGATTTTTATTAATTTATTGAGGGTAGGATTAGCTCTCGGCAGTCGAGTTGTCATTGAGAAACTGCCCAGTCGGTGTACGTTAGCTCTCGGTTCGATTCGGTGCTGGATTTATAATAAATTCGGATTTTGAGTATCTACGGGAAATATAGTGTTATTCTATATATAAATATATGTATTGCATCATAATATACATAAAACCAACAACCAAAAAGTGTGTGCCTAATGAGAAGAAAAGGGGCGGCCCAAAGCAAATTGTGATAATTAGTGATCTAAACCAAGGTATTTATTAAATCTATTTATTTTATTTTTCATTATAAGGGGTTTAGGTATTTTATTTGTAGAAGCTCCGTGTAATCGCGACCAATAACAATATTTTTTTTCATACAACTACATGACAAACAATAACTATGAATAGACTTCGTTCTGTACACTATCCATGTAACAAACAAGTTTGGATTTCTGATGAAGAAAATAGAATCCCCTAATTGTGAACTGTGTGGCGTTTTAGAAGATATCCAACACTTGTTAATGAATATTTGACTGTGTTGCAGTTTTGCCCATAAAAATATTGTTTTGTACCACGCAAAACAAAGCAAATAAAAAGAAAACGAACAATTGAAACCTGTTTTGCATATTTTTACCAATTTTTCAGTATACTGTGCATAGAGCTGGCCGGGACTATACACCGCTATTTTTTGATTAGTACAAAAAAAATTGGGGGTCTCAGTAGTGGTTACCAATCACCAGTGATCGGAATTGGGTGAGTATATTTACCTACAGTTTGTAGAACAATCGGAGACTTCGTTAAAATAATTTTTTTACCTCACCGATAATTTACCGGAATTTTAACTACGTAAATTCCAACATCAAATTAATTAAATAAAAAGTTCTTCAGCGTAAATATTCTTGCTTATAAAATTTTTCACATGGCTCTTCATTTTTAATAACTTTAAAAAAAAAAGGTTTTCATTCGACTATTTTTGATCGTTTTTTTGTATGTTTGTTACGCGGTAAATGTTATTACTAAGATGTTTAAATTCACGTAATTAAAGATCCGGTAAAATTACCGGTAAAAAAAATATTGCAGGGAAGTCTCCAATTTTTATCTCTGTTCTACAAACTGTAGGTAAATATACTCAGCCTATTCCGATCACTGCTGATCACATATAAGTTGTCAAAAGTAATAAAATCAAAATTTCAAAATTGTCCACAAAAAAAACAATGATTGGTAAATTCATTATGGAATCAATGAGCAACACGTGCCCCTAGGCGATAGTACGCGCAGTATTTTTCGATTACGCTATTGGCCATTGAGCCCAAAACTTCCCGCGAATAGTAGATGCGCTGGAGCGAGAGAATATGATAAATGCATTTTTGTTATGAATGGGTAATAAATAGCTTCCACAAATTCAGTGTCATTTTGGGATGGAAACAAATGATAATAACTTTGTTATTTATAAATATTTAAAATTATTCCTACATATATTTGATAGCAAGGCCATTCCTGATTGGCCTTTAAAGTTTTTGTACTAATTATAAAAGTAGTGCAGTATACATTTTTTGGACATGTCTTTAATTAAAATCACCTGAGCAGCGGTACTAAGCACCGGCGGATGGGTCGTGGTCACCGTGACGTGGCCCGCCGGCGTGGCGGCCAGCGAGTTGGGCTCCACGACTACGACGTCGTTCACTGCTACGGCGACCGGCGCCGCTACGGGCACTACGGGGACTACGACGTTCGTAGCGGCCACGGCTACGGTCGCCACGGACGGCGCTACGGGCTCTTTGGATTGTGGTGGCTGCGGACGAAAATATATTTTTATTAATAACGTATGGTGGTATGGAGGGTCCAATAAATAACACCGGATTCCGTCACTGAAGGGTATAAAATTACAATTGAAAATAAAGTAGGAAAATAAGGCACTAAAAGTGCATTGTGATTGAGACTAGACAATTTAATAAATTTAATATCCAATCCGGGATGTTACACTGGGCCTAATGTTTTAAGAAAAAGAAAGCAAGAATTCGTTTAGAGTTGTCAATTAAATTTAGACTAATTACAAAGGGACCAAAGACAATTTTAGACGGCATGTACGGAGGTGCCGTGATAACACTGCATGTTATCACGTTCAATAAGGTCGAAAATTGAATGCACGTTTCTAAATGTCAAATCATATGACAGCCATCGTTCTAGTATTCATATTAAGAGCAAGAGATGCACTGAACTTAAATTCAAACTTAGCATGTTTTCTCCAGATTTTGTGCCATTGTTAGTATAATAATATATCGCCCAAGCTATAATTATTAGCAGGTGTCAAGAGGGAGACACTGATAAAAATGGAGATACATCTCTCACGGTCAGCAATTTAATGATTATGAAAGATAAAACCGAATTAAGCGCCAAAGTATGAATACTGAATTTATATTGATTTAAATATTGCCAGGAAATTTGGAAGGAGGAACGAGGTTCTATAACATCGCAATGTTATAGTACCACGTTACAACTTGATATCTAGATTTTCTGTTTATACAAAACACGGCAAATATCACCTGATGTGAAGCAGTAAGAAGAGTCCATATGCGGAGACAGCTAGTGCAGCTTTAAACACACTGTTCTAGCCGCCTCCACCTAGCCGTCCCCTAAGGTGCCTTTTCACGCTTCTTTCGAAGGAACCCATGTTATAGGAAGAAGGGAACACATGTAATGGCAAAGAATTCCAAGTTCTGGAAGTCCGACAAAGAAACGAGTTAATAAACTTTTTGTGCGTGATGTTGAGGTGGAGACAGTGAATTGATGACTCAGTAGACTCCTGAGCAGGAAGGGGGAATGTGGGAAAATCTCCTCAGAACACTCTCCATGATAAAGCCGATAGAAGGCGCTTAGCGATGCAATGCCACGACGGAATTGTAGAGGCTCTAGGTGGCGGAGCCATCCCACAAGTGCGAAGAATTCCACGCAAGACCGGTATATTTTCTAATTGTCAGGCTGATTGCTACTTAGGAGTAATCTTCAGGTAGAACAATTGAGACTATGGTCTATATGAAACTGACAATTTGTCACTATGGACACTACAGGTTTGGAACAACCAGCGTTAGTAGGCTCCGCCAGAATAGCAACTAGGCCATCACGCGGGCAGTATGTTTATTTATTTATGGACACCAGCGGGCACATGCATTAGAACATTTACAAAACAAAAATTAAAACTTAATCTGTAACCTGATGCATACACAAGTGACACAGCATTTACCATAAATAATTTTCAATCAACTAAAGCAATGAAAAAGAGTAAAAAAATACGAAAGACTTAAAGTATGTTAAAGTATAAATTGACAATTCCTACGTCAGAGCTATTGACTGGTACAAATATGTCAATATTTTACATCTAAACAGCCGATACACATATGTCATTAAGATAGCTGCACATTAAAGGAAAAGGGTTAGGTTTAACATGCTGTTTATAAAAAAAAAAAAACTAAAATAAAAGTACTTACCGTCACTGGCCTAATTTCTAAAGCGTTATGTTGCGATCTTCTCTTCTCCTCGTCTCTCTTCACTCTCCTGTCTATCCCCACACTGACTCTATCTCTCTCTTCCACTGAACTGGACCTTGAAAACCTCTCTATTCTATTAACTATAACCTCCACTTGTTCGTGTGAAGACGATTTAATCTTAGTTTCAATTAATTTAGCTTTATTTATATCTACATGTGTTTTGTCTTCGTTCAAGGAATTCCTTGAATCGATCCTATTTACTTCTGAAAGGACTTTGCCTTCAATGGAATTGGAATGAGAGAACCGTTTTTCTTTCTTGTCTATTTGGTTTTCCTTTCTCTCTTTCTCATGTTCAATCTTATTTCTCTCTTCTACTTTATTTGTTTCTATTTTCACTTCATTATCATTCGTTCTGACATCACTGTCTCTGTCTGTCCTAATAAAGTGTTCTTTGTCATTCTCTGTTCCATCTTTATCGACATTATTGATTTTAATATCCTTTTCAACGTGATTACTCTGTTTTTCGACTTTGTCAGGCTCTGGCGTAAGTCTGACGTCGGGTTTCGTTCTGTCTTTGTCTTGTTCTGTGTCCTTCTTGTCTGATTTCTTGTTTTCCACTGCCTTTTCTGCTTCTCGACATACCTGTAAGATAAAGATACCGTTACACCAGTGCAATTACCGTTCCAGTTTATCTAAAACTTGAGCCCCGAGTTATGAGATAGAGAGATAAAATGTTTATTTCAAATTCTTCAACACACACATAAAAAATAGTAAAACATTTAACTTAACCTAAACACCAAATAACATTAAAAAATAAAATAAAACCAAATTAAAAACTATTAAGTAAAAAAATTCCACCATGCTTCATAACCAGCTGATTTTGCATCAATAGAAAGCTGTATAGATAAAATGGAACTCGCTTTTTTTTAGTGTTCTCACATGCAGGTGTGGCAATTTTTTCAATTAATTTATTTGGAAAATAAATGAGGTGACGTGACACACTTCCAGAGTTAACTCTTGACAGGGAACCCATCCAAATGTTACATTTTATTTTGGACTTTTGTAACACTGTATTAAGTGGCCGTACCTGATCGACGATTTGCTGTCCTCTGGCATGCGGAGTAGTCTGTGTGGAGGGCGGCGGCGGGGCTGGATGCTTCTTTGGGGGGGCCGCCACTGCCGGCGTCGGGGGGGTCGGCGGCGACGGGGGCGTCTGCGGAGAAGGGGGGGTCTGCGGAGACGGGGGCGTCGGCGGAGACGGGGGGGTCTGCGGCGACGGCGGGGTGGCCGAGGGGGGCGGCGGCGCCGGACCCTTCTCTTTTTTTGGGGCCTGCGAGAACGCATACGTCAATTTGGGGTAATACGCAATGTGGATGAAAAGATATATTGGTGTAATACACACATCAAAAAAAGTTTGTGATCACTAGCATAATCTGATATATTTTTTTAAAATTTAACTTTATCAAGAAAAATCTTTGTTGTGTTTCCTCTTAATAGTTTGTACTCTGTTAAAATTAAAAAAACCAAACTATTTTTTATTTTTATTAAAAAAATGAGTAGTTAATCGTAATGTAATTGTAACAGAAATATGATAGAAAGAAAAAGACTGTTTAACCAAACTTAAACAACAATTTATTAAAAATAAGTTTATATTCAATATAATATAACTTCTCCCCCTCCTCCTCCCTTTATTGCTTTATATTATAATTCTATATTCTTTAGTAAAAAATCTAAAAAGAAGAAGAAATCATAATATAATCCACCGTAACAAAAAAGGTTCTATTTTTCAAAGTGATTGCAAACTTTTTTTGATGTGTGTATGTTTATAGAAAAACATGTAAAATTATATTGCCTACGTGAAAACAGAATTTATTTTAGGCAAAGAATATCGTAAACGTTTGAATGGTTTAAAAGTTGAAAAGTTGTTTTATAAAGAAACAGGAATACTGCAATTTCTGTATTCCTGTTTCTTTCTAAAACCACTTTTTATATAGAAAGAAGAAAGAAAAATGTGGGGCGGGTGTGTGTAATGTGACGTCAATGTTTATATCTTGTCTAACACGGAACTTAACGTGTCTGTAAGTCAGATATTGTTAGAGGTTGTATAGGCTACAAGACATACTCTTTTTACTTTGTATTTAAGTTTTTAACTAAGGACATCATTCTATGTCAACTTTTATATTTTTTTGACTACTCTTTGTCTGTTATTGTGTGCCACAATAAATATCTTTTGATTTCTGATTTTCGAAAGAGTTTCATTAATTCTATCAGGTATACTTTAATATTTTTCTAAAACTGTTACAGTTTTGTAAATTGTAACTGTTTGGAATTTACTTGACTTATTGATGTCTCAAGTAGTCTGTACTCATTTTGTACAAAGTTTTTGTTTAAATATCTTAGTTGTGGGTTGGTATACTTTTAGTTTATCTCATAATATTAAATAGATACGAAAACGAGTCTTTGTCACATGAAAATAGGGCCCATTTTATATTATCTGGCATTGATATCTCAAAATTGACAACATTGTGGGTTGGATCATTTTGGCGTAACTAGGGTTAAAAATTAATGCATATTTTTTTATACAACTAGATGACAAACAAGCTGAAGGTCCACCTGATGGTAAGCGGTTACCGCCGCCTATAGGCACCTGCAATAACAAGGGAAAATCACTTGATATTGCAGGTGCGTTGTCATCCTGAGGCGCAAGATGAAACGCCGTCCATGCCCAGTAATCACACTGGCTACCTTTCCCTTCAATCCGGAACACAGCGAACCGTTTTACGGCTGAAATAAGAACGGTGGTGGTACCTACCCAGACGAGCCTACATACGGGCCTGCCACCTAGTAATATACAGGGTGGCACATTTAGATCGGTCAGTATGGGAAAGTCTAAAACTATAAGACATGCGAAAATCTCTTCTTAGGAACCATGTCATCGATTTTAGTAAGAAGAAAAACTGCATTCATACATTAAAAAACACGTGTACTCAGCTCGGGAATCGAACCAATACGTTCCATTTTCAAATGAGGTTTATCACGTCTTTGTATCTACATAATTATTCTAAGTGGGTTTCTTAATTGATTAGTGTACGTATGATTAATAGAAGTATGCAATTACTCACTCTAATCATGGAAGCAGTGTATGTAACAAGTTGCGGCACCAGCAAAGAGCTACAAACAATTAACTACAGAGACAATTTTACACACCTAAAAGAGTTGAATGTTGTATTGAAAAAATGGGGGTAATTTCAAACACTTACTAAAATAAATTAAAGGATGTGAAAACAATGCATTTTGTTCATTTTAGACATCATGTTCCATAGTAACGTTAACTTAAGACCTACACAATCGATATCCAAATAGAAATAATGTTAGTTTTATTTTTCAAAACGTCCCGGTTCGAATCCCGAGCTCGAGTTCGAGCTGAGTACACGTATTTATTAAATGTATGAATGCAGTTTTTCTTATTACTAAAATCGATGACATTGTTCCTAAGAAGAGAATTTTCGCATGTCTTATAGTTTCAGACTTTCCCATACTGACCGATCTAAATGTTCGACGACCGGCTGGGCGAGTGGTCTGTACCCCAGGCTACTCGGTCAAGAGGTCCCGGGTTCGAATCCCGGTAGGAACAAATGTTTGTTCGAGCATTTGTTTCCGAGTCATGGATGTTTATATGTTTATTTAGTATATTTCTAATATTTATATACATATTATTATCATTATTTCTCCGTTATCTAGTATCCATAACACAAGCTCTTAATGATGCTTACTTTGGGCTAGATAATAATAATAATATTTTTATTTGAGCACCATTAAAATGACATAAACATAAAAAATGTGAACGATAAAAACTGCATTAGTCAAATGACTGTGTCGCAGTTGTTAACGCCCACCTCCAAAACTAAGGAGGCTTCGGAACACAAGAGCATAATTAATTACTAAAATAAAATTACAATTACAAAAAGTGATGTCACATAAATGCAATCACAGCTGTTTTACGAACATGATCAGATTGAATAAAGTAATTAAGCGCGCGTGCGTGTGTGTGTGTTTGTGTGTGTGAGTGTGTGTGTGTGTGTGTGTGTGTGTGTGTGTGTGTGTGTGCGTGTGTGTGCATGTGTGTGTGTTTGTGTGTGTGTTTGTGTGTGTGTGTGTGAGTAAGATAATAATATTTATATACTTACATATATATACATACATACACATACATACATATATATACATATATACACACACACACACTTACATATAGGTGTGAGTGAATAAATATTATTATTATTATTATTAATGTGCCACCCTGTATATTTCAATACTCAATACTCAATATATTTATTGCACTCCACAATGTATAGTAGGTGTTACATTTGTGGTGTAGTTGGTAGTACTGACCGGAGCCTTCCTGTCAGCGGGGGCCAGGTCGTCGTCGCGGGGTCGCTTGGCGGGGGCGGGGGCGGGGGCGGGCGCGGGGGCGGGCGGAGGGGGCGCCCCCGCCGCTGCCACGCCGCCCACCTCCTCCGACACTAGCAATGGGAGAACGGATAATAAATAACCCACGTTACTCTAACCCAAAATTAAATGGAATAATTGCAAAATTAAAAATTTTTTAGTAACCCCCGGCGTCATTAATCATCTATCTAACACCATCTCATTGAGACTATTCATAAGAGTCCAAACACGCTATATCTGCTGTAAGTTTTTGAAGAATTAACCATTTCGCAAACTTTTTGATGGTTTAGGATCAGCTCAAGGATAGTATGTCATGGGACAAAATTTCAAATCAATCGGATGTGTAAAATTTAGTAAAACCCTATTATCATGTACAAAATGAGCTGATAGTCATCAAACGCCTGAACTGATCTTCATAAATTATAGCTAAGAACCATCGTAGTCACATCAGCTTTTAAACAAAAAAAACGAATCAAAATCGGTCCATTCGTTTAGGCGCTTCGATGCCACAGACAGACAGACAGACACGTCAAACTTATAACACCCCTCTTTTTTCGTCGGGGGTTAAAAATAGGTAAACTAGAAAAACTACGTTGAAATATAACCGTATGTATTTACTTATAAAAATATCTAAACTATAAAAATTTGAAATAGAACATTTTCGACATTTTAGAGTAAAAGCTAGCTTATAACGCAATGGTTAGAGTATTCGGCCGGATTGTGGAAGGTCGCGGGTTCGATCCCCGCCTCAGGACGTGAATTTTTTCTAGTTTAGATATTTTTATACGTTAAAAATTAAGAACGTATGAAGTGAGTCTAGTAGACACTTCAGATTTTTACAATTAACAAATTAAAATTAAAATTGACGCATAATGTTTTCGAAAAATAAAAATAATTTGTCCAAAAACCTTTCCACAAAAACAAACAACATTTATTCTTCACAAAATCAAAATGAAAATTAGAATTTAAAAAAAAAACAATTCACAAAAAAAAAGTATTTCAAAAATACGCAATGTGTGGAGCGGAATTTATTTTAACTAAGGACCCGCGCGGGCGATCACTCATCATCATAACCACCAGCCTATATACGTCCCACTGCTGGGCACAGGCCTTCCTACATGGGAGAAACGCATGAGGAGTTTGGGCCATAACACCACCACGCTGGCCCAGTGCGGGTTGGTGGGTTAAAGCGGTTGCAGGAACAACCGGGACCAACGGCTTAACGTGCACGACAAAGCACGGAGGAGCGAGAAATAACAAGCTTTGATTGACCCATCCCCGGATCGACCATGGCGAAAGTTGCTTTGTTTTTGGTTCCGAAACCAGAGCGATCAAACCAATACGCCACCGAGCTCCACACCAATACCAGTATGCGTCAATATTCATTTTTAATTTTGTTGATAGTAAAAATCTGAAGTGTGAGTGTGTCTCACGTGTGACTCAATTCATGCGTTCTTAATTATTAACATTATTATATTTCGTTGCTTCATTCGAAGATATAGACATAACCAGGTAGTCCTCTTATCCTACAAGGCAACGTCGCTTATTAAGAGTATTTAAACTGATTTCCGGTCCGTGCCGGAACTAAGAGTATTTAAAATTTTCTTATTTTTACACACAGGAAATAAGGAAATTTACAATTTTAAAAGTACATTTTTGACTAGCCGTTACTCGTTACCCGCGCTCCGATGTCACCTCATTCTTTTGTCAAGCGAGGCAACGTTCGTACCCTCTCTCTTGCGTATCGAATATTAGTTTTTTAGTGAGTTATTTTTAAATTTTTAATTCCTTGTACTCAAACGTATCAAGTTGTGATAATATCTAATAGAAAAAAGAAGAGAGTATAGTAATACTACGAGGAACAATCGGAAGATTGAAGATTAAGCTGCCGCCAAAGCGTCGCCGAGTCATAGTGTATTCAGATACCCCCGACTTAGGAAAAACGAGTGAGTATATCAACTTAATGTGGCCTTTTTTCTTACGACTAAACTTCGGTTTATTCGAAACAATAAGACCTCGAAAGTTGGCCGTGAGTCAAATTCGAGGCTCGACCGTGAGTCGAATCTTATCAACTGAATGTGGCATTTTCCTGCGGTTTAACCAAGTGTTAAACAAAACAGTAAGACCTCGAAAGTTGGCCGTGAGTCAAATTCGAGGCTCGACCGTGAGTCGATCATTTGATGGCCCAGACCATCCGTGCCCACCCGCCGTGGATGCCCACCTGCCGTGGATGCCCACCCGTCGTGGATGCCCACCTGCCGTGGATGCCCACCCGCCGTGGATGCCGAGCCTCGTGGGGCCGACGAGACCGCCGACCTCACCTCGGCCACGCGGTCGAGGTCGCCCGAGCTAGCCACGCGGCCGCAGCCGCCCGAGCCAGAGTCACGGACGTCGGTGTGGAGGACCACGTGCCTTACCTAAGCCCGGCCAACCTGGCAGGCTCTCCGCGGCCGTGATCCTACAGTCATCACCAGCCTACATACGCCCCCCTGCTGGACACGGGCCTTTCCACACATGAGGAGTTTGTCACACTGCCCCATGGCGGGTTGGTGGTTTCAAGCGGTCGCAGGAACCACCGGGACCAACGGCTTAACGTGCCTCCGAAGCACGGAGGCACTCGAGATTACAAACTTTTGATGGGCCCCTCCCAGCATCGACTTTGATGAAAGTTGCTTTGTTTTCATAATCGAAACCAAAGCTCTCCTCAAAACTTCGCAGTATTGACCCAATACTTATTAAACCAAATTTTATGTCAAGATGGCTGCCACTGCTTTTGGTTAATACCATAGTATATCCTATGGTATAAAGAAAAACGAAACCCAACAATAGCTCTAAGGTCATAGGATCCAAGCCATAATAATTGAAAATAAAAAACTTGTCAATAACTGCCATATCTGCCCCCAGGTTTCAATAAACTTCTGCCCTAACCGGTCCGAAGCGACCTGGGGGGGGGGAGGCACGACCAGGGCCGAGCCGCCGCCACAGCCGCCGCGGCCGCCGCCCGCCGCCACACGCGCCGAGCTCGCTGCCCGCCCGCCACGTGGCCAGCAGCGACGCTACCGCAGGTACACGCCGCCAGATTTATAATATGTATTTTACTATTGCTGGGCAACATTCACTCAATACACAAGTACTAGAGGGAATTCGCGACGAGTCCCCATACCTTTGTCGACACGAGTCGAACAATTTTCGACACCAAAATGTAGTCCGTTGGAAACGGAGCTGATGCAGGTAGCTTATGAACTGTAACATTGGGGACGATTTCGTTATGCGAGTCCCGTGATAATCAGTACATTTCGAACATATTCTTGGCACCGTCCCCGAACAAAAAATTGTTAAATTTGTCCTAAACAAAGAATTTTATCAAATTTGTAAAGTTGTCACATTTTAAAATGGAGAACCACAGACCGGAACAAAAACCAAACCGGTTTTCAAGCAGTGATTGACTAGAAAAATCATATCTTTTATGTATTGATAGCAAAACACCATCGCAAAATATTTAATATTTGCCATAAGAAAAGGAATATCGCGAATTCTCACGTATGATTTTAACGGAATACATCACGGATTATCGATAGGTCCAAGAATATTTCGAAAAGTAAGGACAGAATTGATTATTCTTTTCCATTCACACGGATTTACCTCTGTCATCTATCTAGATGTTATTTTGTGTATAGGGACCGATTTCGAAGAATGCGTAAAAAATGTACGCTGCACTGTACCAAGTCCTAGAATGTCTAGTTTCATAATAACTAACGATAAAAGGGACATACAACCGCAACACATTTGTAATTTGTAAGGTTTTGTTATTGACACTTGTAGACATGACATTGTCACTATCCGGAAAGAAACGCAATACTATACGTAACACAGTTGGTCAATAAAAAATTGCCCGTGTGTGCTATTCGTATATTCGCGCACTTGGCGCAGCCTGCTCTGCCATACGATAACGGATGGTTTTATTTAGAAAGTTTCGAGAGACTAAAATATTCAGCTCTTAAAAATATTCATATTCTCTGTCGCCTCATGTTGTATTATATTATAAATGTCTTAAAGCTAGGTCATAAATATTAGTCAAATTATGATACAAAAACTTATTAAGAATTACATGTTTTTTACTGACACATCACGCTCAGGCTGAGGAATGGTGTCACAAGCTAATTGCGAATAGACTTTGGAAAGATAGGTACTGAATAAGTAAGCGTTTCACGTAAATCATTTAGAGCTGTTAGCAGTGTCTTTCGGTACTAAATTTAAACGTAAAATAACTATTCTTAATTTTTTTAACATAATTATAAATGTGTGAAAAACAGATAATGATATCTATGTTCCCGCCCCAGGACGTGAATTTTTTCTAATTTTGATATTTTTATATGTAAATAAAAATCACTGCTATACTATTACGTATTGATAATACCGCCACAGCTATTTCACGCAATTTAAATAGTTAATGTTTATTTAACAATTTTTATATTTATTTATATAATAAATACTACTATTTATTGCACTTTAGATGTACTTACACAGTAAGTTACATGTAATAGGAAGTTTACATGGATGGACTTATCTCTAAAAGAGATCTCTTCCAGCCAACACATTTAGTATATTTCTAATATTTAATATTTATTTACATATTATTATTTCTCCGTTATCTAGTATCCTTAACACAAACTCTTAATGATCCGTACTTTGGGCTAGATAATAGGTGTAAGGGTACCAATATTTATAAATAATTATTTGGCAATGGTAAAGAGCATAACATCTAGTTGTTCGCATCTTACTTTATCACTTAGGATAACACTGAAGCAGTCTTTGAATGTGGAAGACATAATCCAGAACTGGAATTGTCTCGAGAGGATTTTCAAACGAAAGTACAAAAAATCGAGTACCCGAAGGAGGCCTGCCCCTTCTCGGGTCAAAGTATAGAGAAAATCATAGCTGATAAATCATCGGGAATTTCAATATTCCCTTACTGACCCTCACATCCTTGGATTACATTGCCGAATAAAATGCTTCTGACTGTGAAAATAATGAGTGTTTGTTGACTCAGGCCTGTAGAGAAAGCACCGGGTCTGCTTACAGTTGTCCCGGCAGGCCGCACACACAGACAGTATCATGTCTCTTTTAAGTTGTAATGATAATTTTGTAGACCAGTCCTGGATCCATAGTGCCCCTTTTGCTCCATACTCATTCTGACCATGCGGTTCCAATATTTTTAACCGACCGTACACATGCTGTTGCTAACTGAAAGATAGGTGCCACACCTGAGACACATACTGTTTCTTTAATAGATCACAAACTATTCTAACAAAATATCTATATACATATATAATATCACTAAAATATAATTAAGGATATTCTAAAAGAAGTAACACAGGTACCCAAATATAAAATTTTGTGCACGGCACATTAATTACAAACTTTTCATATATTATATTGAATGTCAACTTCTTCAAAACCTATAGGGGTTAAATTTATGTGTAAAGAAAAGCCCGGTATATGCTCGGCTAAAACTTTAAAGGATCAGGACCCTTTAAGAATTCTTTCAAGGAAAAGATAAACTCAAAGTTGAGGTCAAATGTTATTAAAAATTTGTTTATTCCAGACAATCACACAAAGTTGCCACTTGCCGTTGAATTGGCCGTTGGATCAAACACGCCCTGGCGAGTGCGGCGTTGACGCGGCGATGTTCACGGCGAGGCTCATATCAGCCGCCATGTCTGCCGCCACCGAGGCAGGGCGTCTCAGTGACGTCACTGCCACCGAGGCGTGCCTTTACCAGCGACGTCAACTGCCACCGCCGAGGCGGGCGTCTTACTGACGTCAGCCGCAGACGAGGCGGGCCTTTACCAGTGTCCTAAACGGCCACCGACGAGACCGGTGTCTTAGTGAAGTCTTCCGCCGCCGAGGCGGTCCTTTACCAGTGACGTCATCCGTCAACGCCATGGCGGGCGTCCCAGTGAATGTACCGCGGTAGCCAATATAAGTAATAGAACATTGATTTGATTAAATGTTTAATTAAATATACATATTAACTTTATTTAACAAATTCCTTATCTTGATAATAAGAATATAGCAAAACTCTTTCATTGACGTCTCTGAACATCTACCTGGTTATGTCTATATCTTCGAATGAAGCAACGAAATATAATATATGATCAAACGAACTTACCAAGTGAAGTTCGATCCATATTATATGAGTTGCTTCATTCGAAGATATAGACACCCGCCCCACCCTAAATTACCCACAGAGTTTTGCTTAGGCTCTCTGAAAAAATGAGGTGACATCGGAGCGCGGGTAACGAGTAACGGCTAGTCAAAAATGTACTTTTAAAATTGTAAATTTCCTTATTTCCTGTGTGTAAAAATAAGAAAATTTTAAATACTCTTAGTTCCGGCACGGACCGGAAATCAGTTTAAATACTCTTAATAAGCGACGTTGCCTTGTAGGATAAGAGGACTACCTGGTTATGTCTATATCTTCGAATGAAGCAACTCATATAATATGGATCGAACTTCACTTGGTAAGTTCGTTTGATCATATATTATAAATGTTTGAAAAAAATATTTACAAAAAAAATATCTAAACTAGAGAAATTTCACGTCCTGAGGCGGGGTTCCAACCCGCGATAGTTCGTAATTCGGGCGACTGCTCTAACCATCTGAGCCACCCAGGACTTGGGATATCCCTGTGAAATTCTTCTAGTCTATCTGTATTTGCGTTATGAGCTAACGTCCACCCTACAATGTCGAAATGTTCTATTTCAACATCTGAAACGACGATTCGGTTAAGTTGGGGCATTGCTTTCAAATATTCTTAATTTTGATTTTAACATTATTATTAATGTTTGAATAATTATTAAGTAAGTAATTAAAAGATATCTAAACTAGAAAAAATTCATGTCCTGAGGCGGGGATCGAACCCGCGATCTTTCGCAACCCGCCCGCTTCAGGATGTGAATTTTTTCTAGTTTAGATATATTTTAATTACTAAGTAAACAGATTTAATTTTTTTTTAGTAATAGTATAAAATACATACTCTTGACGTCCGGCGTTTCGCCCGAGCGGACGGAAGTGGAGTCATCTTCCACCTCCATGTGCATCTGGGAACTCCGGTGCTCCTGGACAGACGAGCATACAAAATATAATATATTAATAAAAAATATTCTTTTTTACACAACACAGCAGAAATAATAAATAAATATTTAATATCCAACCTGTTATTAAGCTAACAATTATTTATGTAATATTTGATAAAAGTATATTATGAACACGCTGTCAGTTTTCGAAATAAATAAATAAATTTACCTACAGTCACGAGTATAAAATATATACACACTTTTGACATTTTATGACTCTTAATTTTTATTATTAATATATTTTTAAGGATAATCGTCAAAAGTGGTTATATAATTAATGCTTTTGACTGTACACTAGATAAATACACCTAGTGCTAGATAGGATTCAATTAAAATTTTGAAAGGTAAAAAAAAAATTACACTTATCTAGCCTAGTTAGTTTTATAAATATCTTTCACATAATTAATGTTAAAATAAAGATAAGAAAACAAAAATAAAAATCAAAGCAAAGCCCTGGAAAAAAAAACTAAAACAAAAATAAAGGGGAATACACATTTCGAATTACAAACAAAAGACCCGATTGTATACGAGTATCAATTGTGATATCGGTAAAATCAACTTTTGACTTCGATAAATCTTTAGGGTGGTGCTGTCAATGCGACAATTATTTCAAACATGGGCTATATTAGTTCATAGAAATAGTTTGCCACTTTCAAAAACAATTTCATGACATTTGTAAGAAATAGTATAACTTTGGCTGCATTATTTCATAGATATTTCATGAAATTGTCAAATGAAACATGTTTTTGAAAGCGCCAAACCATTTCTATAAAGTAATACAGCCCACGTTTGGATTTATTGTCACATTGACTGCACCTTCCTGTAAATAGAGTACAAAATGTAAAGGCACTTAATAAAGATTTACTCCAATCAAAAAGGATTTATCGTTTGATATAAAAAAAGTTGACGTGTCATCTGGAGCATCTCAAAATTTATAGCACTTTTTCATAATTGTAATTTTATCAACAATTATATGGACCTCGTTGGGCATCTAACTTGCCGGTACTCAGAATTATTGGAACGCACATAATTTATGTATATTATACAACTCCATATTTTTTTGTTTTTCAGTGTTTGTTGTAAATCGGAGTTTGAAGACAGAATTCAGTTGAACCTTATGCAGTGGAAATAGGTGCCATTTTTGCAGTTCAACTGATTTACTTAATGTATTATCAATAATCCAATGGGAATTCTGTTTACATAAACAAGATCAGAAGCAAAACGATAGATATTTTGAAATCAATTAAAAAAGTAGGTTTAAGAATTGAAATTATAAACCTTATTACTAAGGCGTTAAGAGTGAATTGTTCGCCGTATTAATCTGATACCTTCGACGCAGGCGGAGGTCCTCGCAGCTGCAGATCCGTTTCGCAAGCAATGTAAACCAATCGCAAAGTACGACATTAACGAAAATCTTATATGTACCACATTTTAATGGTTTTTGATGCGTTTAAACGCCAACTTTATTGTAACAATTAATACAAATAAAGAAAGAAAACGATGAAAAAATATATGCTCCAGGCGGGAATCAAACCCGCGTCTCCTGATGTCCGACCAGACACGATTACATGCCAGCACTAGGTGGTAGACCCATATGTAGGGTCGCCTGGGTAGGTACCACCGCCTTTCTTATTTCAGCCGTGAAACAGTTCGCTGTGTTTCGGATTGAAGGGAAAGGTAGCCAGTGTGATTACTGGGCATGGACGGCATTTCATCTTAGGCCTCAGGATGACAACGCACCTGCAATATCAAGTGCTTTTCCTTGTTATTGCAGGTGTCTATAGGCGGCGGTAACCGCTTACCACCAGGTGGGCCGTCAGCTTGTTTGTCATCTAGTTGTATAAAAAAAAAGGTATAATCTGATATATTTTTTTTCATCGTTTTCTTTCTTTATTTGTATTTGTTATCTTACATGTAGATCAGTAAATGACTAAGGGTCCATTCCGAATCACGCTTATTGGCGATGTGAGCGAACTAAAGTACTTGAGGGGCTACCTCGAGCACACTAGAGACACCAATTGATTGTTATTAATTATGGTGAATTTAGAACATAATAAACAAAACCGCTTTAGAGAATTGCTAAAGAACGGTATTTGTAATTTTTAAAGATGTATCTTGTATAAAGTGTCTACCTTGAAGTAACCAAATTTTTTATTATTGTTAAAAGTGGCCACTTTCGGCAATAATGAAAAAATAGGTTACACGTAGAGGAATATCTTATACCGAGCACATCACAAAAAATTACAAATACCATTCTTTAGTCATTCACTATAGCGTTTTTGTTTATTATGTTCTATATTCACCACAATTAATATAAATCAAGTGGTGTCGCTAGTGTCGACGAGGTATCGCCTTAAGCCGGAGCTCGACCGCGAAATGAACGAGGTCATTAACGAGTCCTCCTAACTCGCAACGATAATTTTCATATTAACACCACTCCGCTAAGCTCTTTCGCGGTCGAGCGTCAACTATGAAAATTATCGTTGCGAGTTAGGAGGACTCATTAATGACCTCGTTCATTTCGCGGTCGAGCCCCGGCTTTATATTGCTCACATGAACTGCTATGACGTCATTAATGACATCACGATCACGCACACACGTCAATGTTGAAAAGTACAACGTGACTCAGTTCGTGAACAGCCATATTATGAGAAAATATATTTATACCTTACTGTTAGTTACTGTTTGGGAGTATCAAATTTAATTGTAGCGAAAATGAACATTACAAGTTCTCTATTGATTTCACTTGTACGGCGTGGTTTTCTGTGCCATAACAGTGCTCCCTGGTGAATAAAAAATTCAACTAAGACTGGAAAAATTTTTTGAAAATCAAAATCCTGGTATTCAAATTACGCAAAATGTTACATGTTTATTTTTACAATTTTCTACGATCTTTATACTGATGAGCTTAAATGCACTGTTATAATATAGGGAATTAAAAATGGTATCGAGTTAATTTTTTTTGCAACAGGTGACGTCACAGGGGTCACGTGACATGTACTGGCGTTTTGGAGCGAAATTTCAAAATGACTTTAGGATTCATGATTTTCGAAACATAATTCGTATTAAAATAATTACGATCACTATTTTCGGATTTATAATAGGTATACACGTCATGAAACACTTTCCTAACATTTGTTAATAGCCCTACTGGAGTAAAAAATAGCATTACCCCTACCAGTCTTATACCTTGGCCTCCATTATTATATACTAACCAATTCTCTGGTACTGCTCCTTGTTAGGCCGTGCCTTTCCCCTCCTCGACTTGCTCTGCGTTAGTAAGCGTGCGAATAGGCGTTGTGGTGTTAGTTTAGAAGGTATACATATATAATGAGATATAATATACTATAAGTAACACACAAATTGATACATACAAATAGATTTTCAATAATATACTCTGGAATTTAAATCTAGCAGAGGATATATCTACCTTAATGTGTGCAATTATACTTTAATTTTATTTTACGTTAAACATCGGCCCTAATTCTGGAGAACACATCCTAAGTTTAAATTTAAGTTCAGTGCATTTCTTTCTCTTAATAATTAAAAATTCCTTTGAAATCTGTCTAAATTTAGTTGACAGCTCTAAATAAATTATTGCTATCTTTTTTCTTTTACATATTGCGAGAAAGAGATATACTGTTCTTAAACTTAAACTTAGAGTGTGTCTTGAGAATCAGGCCCATAGTCATATATGATAACAGGGAAACAGCTAAACCGAGTAGGTGTAACTTTTTTATTTATAAAGGAAAACTTTTTAAAAATAAAACTGTTCGTTTCCCGATTGTTAGTAAAATAAATAAGTAATATCCCTCACCTCTGTGTCATCGTCCAAGAGTTCCTCCTCGACGACTTCGGCGCGGTATTCGAGCAGCAAGTCCCTGAGCGGCTTCGGTTCGAGGTCTCCGCTTACAAACTCGTGCTTCAACAGCTCGCTGGCTGTCGGCCTCTTCTCTGGATCCTGGGGCCAAAAGTAAAAATAATAATAATAACAATATTCATACACTCACAACTATTATCTAGCCCAAAGTAAGCATTATTAAGAGCTTGTGTTATGGATACTAGATAACAGTTAAATATTGATAATACTATGTATATAAATACTAGAAATATACTAAATAAACATCTAAACATCTATGACTCGTGAACAAATGCTCGTACTCATCATACAAACATTTGCTCCTACCGGGATTTGAACCCGGGACCTCCCGACCAAGTAGCCTGTATAGCAAGGGGCACAGACCACTCGGCGAGCCGGTCGTCTCAAAAAAAGGTAAAAAAGTAAGTTAAAATAACTATAATATATTGTGCTTTGAAAAGAGAGGGCGGGAGAGGGCTATGCTTGGTGTTTCTCTTCGTGCCCGATTCAGAACTAAGGTCGCTAACATAACCCAAAGAAGTGCGAGCCTCAAGTGGCAGTGGGCAGGCCACATTGCAAGGACTGACGGCCGTTGGGACGGAAAGGTCCTCGAGTTGGGAGGCCTCCCACAAGGTGGACCGACGATCTGGTGAGGGTCGCGGGAAGCCGATGGATGAGGGCAGCGCAGGCCTATGCCCAGCAGTGGGCGTCTCTCGGCTGATATGATGATGATGATTGTGCTTTGTATAAAACTTAATGGCAAACAAGCTGACCGGCCACCAAACCAAGACAGCACACACACATGAGAAAAGATTTGGAGCATTTCGCCAAAACCATGTTTTACTGAGGCGGAGTCATCTCAGGATTCTTTCTTAGCCTTTTTATCATTTTCACAACCTATCCATCTCGTCTGGCCTTACTGTCCCAACATAACTATCCTTAGAACAATATATATATATATTTATACAACTAGATGACAGCCCACACCAGCCTATAGACACCTGCAATAACAAGGGAAAATTACTTGATATTGCAGGTGCGTTGTCATCCTGAGGCCTAAGATGAAATGTCGTCCATGTCCAATATTACCAGTGATGGCCAATCAAGCTGACGGCCCACCTGATGGTGAGCAGTTATCGTAGCATTACTCTTACAACACCAGGGGTATCACCTTTTCAAGCAGTTTTTGGGTAACAGTAATGTATATTTTCTAATATAAGAAAAACAGGGCCTCATTCAAGCGTCGGCAGCATCCCTATTAAATTTTAAATAGTGTTATTCTGCTTGCGACCTCAAGCGTCACGGGGACACTCGAGAGTAAATACAGAATTATAATTTGCCTGCGTCATACGCACAGTACTAATAATTGTAGATACTGCGATAAAATTAAACACAGGACACTTAAATCAAATCGTAAGATATAGCCGAAAGGAGATTTTTCATATTCGGCCAGCTCTATGTATACTATTTTAAGAAATAAGAAATCTGCCAAATCCCATACTTCTATCACGCTTGTCTTTACATAAGTTTATGATATACTTTTCTTAACCATGAAATATATAATTAAATTTTTTAATTCTTTTATTTGTATTGGTTTGATTTTTATTTGTTTATATTTTTTTTCTTATTTTTTTATTTTAACATTTATTATTTTTTATATTATTATTCTTAATTTTAATTATATATTTTTATTATTAAAAATTATTTAATTATTCATTTAATTTAATTAAGTAAATTATTTAGTAAAATATTTTTTTTATACTACTAGCTGACGGCCCGCCTGATGGTAAGCGGTTACCGCCGCCTATAGACACCTACAATAACACGAAAAATCACTTGATATTGCAGGTGCATTGTCATCCTTAGGCCTAAGATGAAATGCCGTCCATGCCCAGTAATTACACTGGCTACCTTTCCCTTCAATTCGAAACACAGCGAAATGTTTCGTGACTGAAATAAGAAAGGCGGTGGTACCTACCCAGACGACCCTACATACATACCATATAATAATAATAGAATCAACAAATGTTTCTTCGCAAACGTATTTTTTATGTTTGCCTAAACAATGAAAAAAAAAAAACAAAAAATTGATGTTAAGTTTTTTTTATTAAATTAATAAACAAAATATAAAATACGTGAAATAAATTTTCAATAATAAAAAAAAGATCAAAAACGTGGATTAGAACCAAGCCTACTAGGGCTCGCGGCAGTAACTTGCGTGATTATAGATCGACCACCAATTCATATAATTTATTTGCGAATTTTAACATCACTTCAAAACATGAAAGAAACGGGTATAATTTTTGCTTTCTCCATCGACAGTTGACTACAAGCATAAATTTCTCGTAGATATGCTGTGTGACGTGCTATTGTGTGCGTTGAGCATCCCCACATAAAGATATGCTTAGAATCGCGCACGCGAATGTAGGCATTGAAGTGGTCCCTACTGGACTTATGGCCTTTGACTGTACATAGACCTGTCAGCTCTCCATACATACATGTTTGAAATATCTCGATTAACAAAAAAAAAAAAAAAATAGTATACAAGGTGTATCAAAAGTACCCCTTAAGCGGAAAGGGTGTAAATGGATCCATTGTATAGAGTTTATTACCAATGTATGACAACTGTTGTATGACATTATTACATGATGAATAATTATTTATTTGGGGGACCCACTTAAGCAATTTCCGCTTAAGGGGTACTCAATACTCAATCGTTCATTGCATTCCATAGGTACTTACAATAGATGTTAGATTACACAGTAGGAATCACTATAGACCCTGTCGGGCACAACAATAATGGAGAGGAGGAATACTTGTAAATATTATTAGAAATATATATGTACCTAATATTGTCATTGTTAATTTCATTATTTTGATTAGTATTTTATCTTTAAAATCTATATTTAATTATTATTACGTGTAATTACTGGGCATGGACGGCATTTCATCTTAGGCCTCAACGCACCTGCAATATCAAGTCTTTTTTTTTTGTTATTGCAGGTGTCTATATAGGCGGCGGTAACCGCTTATTATTACGGTGGGCCTTATTACTTTTAATTTTATTATTAATTAGATATTTTAATTAGTATTTTATGATTTTAAATAGAAATATAAATATTTTTGTAAATACTTACTACTTTACTTTACTTTTAATACACCTTGTATAGTGTCATAAATTTTTGCTAGGCGGTGAGCCCGTATCGCCCACCTATTAGAGGAAACCTATTTTTATATGAAAAATATTATAGAACTTCAACAAACCTTGACTAAGGCACGAGCAATGAAGTCGTTGAAGCCCTTGGACCACCGCGTCGGCTGCTCCAAGCTGGGAGGATCGCTCTTCTGTATCTTGAGCAGTACTCGCATTGGTGTCATCTCGTGGTTGGGCGGTTCCATCTGAGCGAACTCTATGAGGGTGATGCCGAGGGACCAGATGTCCACCTGAGGAGTCGAGGGAAGACTTAAAGTAATTGTGGGAGGACAATAGGGAATATGCTTGAGAAAAAAAATACAGAAAAAATATACAGAGTGGTGCCGTCAATACGACAATAAATATATAATAATATTCATACACTCACACCTATTATCTAGCCCAAAGTAAGCATCATTAAGAGCTTGTGTTATGGATACTAGATAACGGATAAATATTGATAATAATATGTATATAAATATTAGAAATATACTAAATAAACATGTAAACATCCATGACTCGTAAACAAATGCTCGTACTCATCATACAAACATTAGCTACTACCGGGATTCGAACCCGGGACCTCTTCACCGAGTAGCCTGCATAGCAAGGGGTACAGACCGCTCGACCAGCCGGTCGTCAAATGAAAACATAGGCTATAGTAGTTCATATAAATTGGTTTGCCACTTTTAAAATCATCTTATTCGTTTGATAATTTCATGACATTTTTATGAAAAAATGCAGCCAATGTTATATTATTTCATACAAATGTCATGAAATTATCAAACGAATGCGATGTTTTTGAAAGTGGCAAACCAATTCTATAAAGTAATATAGCCCCTGTTTTATTTTTCGTCGTATTGACGGCACCACCTTGTATATGGAGGTTTAATCCACTTAAGAAATATCCAAGACATTTGAATTAGAAACTGAAGTATTTTTTTTATTCTTATATTATGAAGGGACTTTTAAACTTAACTGTTTATGCCAGTGCCATCGTTACCGTATACTTATTTTGTACCTATAATATGTTACGTAAAGTTGACTTAATTAAGGAAACATTATATTCATTACCATATTAAAAAGCATCCCAGCTTCATCTGATAACGGAATGGCTAAGATTCTTTGAAATACTCTTATATTGCTTCTATTCACTTTAAGAGTGGACAAACCTAAACTTCTCTTAAACTTCATTCCTGACACATTCCATTAACAAGTGTTGTATGTATATCATCCACTTTAGGCAGGGATGCACTGCTAGCGTGCGTCGTAGAAAATTTAAGAGGATTTAAGGTGAGTACAACACTAAAATACCTAACTTAGGTACTCTTCATAATTGTGAGATAAGTTGATATTTAATTAGTTTATTGATCGCCATAGAAATTTCTGACCCTACGGGAATCGAAGCCCGAATCTCTAGATCTGAGTTCGGTGGTCTCAACCACTAGACCACAGAGACGGTTAAAATTACCCTGATGATTTTATTATTACCTTGAAGTCGTAAGGGTTGTCCCTGAAGGTCTCGCAGAGCACCACCTCCGGGGCCATCCAGTACGGGGTGCCAATGAACGTGTCATGTTTCTGAAGAGTTGACTTATTCTTCGCCGACACGCCAAAGTCCGCTGTGGAGAACACGTGATATACTAATGGATTTTAAGCACTATACTAATAAAATAAACTTAGTTTGAATTGCAGTACAACATACTCAAATTATTTTAAAAATTTTAATATTATGATAAATCTTTGAAAGAAAGATTTTTTTCTAAATTAACCACTTTTACATACAGTACTTAATTTAAGTATATTATGATCCATACTAATATTTTAAGGGCGTAACTGTCCGTCTGCTAAGTTTTATGATTTCCCCAAAGTAGTCTTCTCTTTCAATATTCATGATTTACCAATGAAATCTCCTATTTCTCACTATTGTTTTCTTAGTGTAGTCTCCTATATCCCTATTTAATGGTTTCCCCAATGTATTCTCCTATTTCACTATGATTTCCGCAATGAAGTCTCTTATTTCCCACTTTATTGTTTTCTCAGTGTGGTCTCCTATATACCTATTTATGGTTTCCCCAATATCCTATTTCCTATAATTTCCCCAACGTAGTCTCCTCTTTCTCTATTCGTGATTTCCCAAATGAAATCTCCTATTTCCCACTTTATTGTTTCCTAGTGTAGTCTCATATATTCCTATTTATGGTTCCCCAATGTAGTCTCCCATTTCTCTATTTATGATATTTCCAATTTTCCGGACTTACCTAGCTTAACACCACCAGCCATAGTAGCGAGCACGTTCCCTGCCTTCAGGTCCCTGTGTATGACGCGGCGGGAGTGGAGAAACTGCAGCCCCCGACACATCTCGCGACAAACGTACGCTATCTGTGACTCATTTAAGCCCTTTTCCAGCTCAGACATCACGGAATCTAAGGCTCCGCCGTCACAGTACTCGAGGAGCATCTGTGGAAGGTACATAATATTGATAAATGATCATACTAGGTGGTAGGCCCGTATGTAGGGTCGTCTGGGTAGGTACCACCGCCTTTCTTATTTCAGCCGTGTAACAGTTCGCTGTGTTTCGGATTGAAGGGAAAGGTAGCCAGTGTAATTACTGGGCATCGACGGCATTTCATCTTAGGCCCTAGGATGACAACGCACCTGCAATATCAAGTGATTTTTCCTTGTTTTTGTAGGTGTCTATAGGCGACGGTAAACGCTTACCATCAGGTGGGCCGTCAGCTTGTTTGTCTAGTTGTATAAAAAAATATAGCAAACAGAACGGGGCGTTAAAGTACTAGCATGGTGACCACGTACCGGAAAGCGCAAAGTAGGACAACCTCCCAACAGACAGACAGACGACCTGGTCAGGGTGGTGGGGAGCCGTTGGATGCGGGTTGCGCAGAACCCTTTCGTTTGGAAATCGATGGGTGCCTTTGTTTAGCAGTGGACATCATAGGGTAATTTGATGATGATGATGAATCACGTTTAAAGAACGCGCCTGACTGGAAGTTAAGTAGCGTAATCACGCATGATTTACCTAATACAGCGTTATAGCGAACACCGTCACGGTACTTGTGTGTTGGGGAAAATAAATTCCTCTTTAAAAGTATAAATGAAAGAGCGTAATCACGCGCGTGCGTAGCTTAGCCAGCATTATTATAAATGTATGACATTTTGCCGAATACACCGTTGTTGCGTTCACCGTCGCGTACGCAGATACGCCCGCACTATAAATGTTAGTTACGGTATACGCGGCACCCATAAATATGAAATGGTTCATTCAGAAGTGATAACATCACGCGCGTTTTGGCTGATACAGCGTTGTTGCGGTCACCGTCGCGTGCGCAGCTTAGCCCGTACCTGCTATAATTTTTCTTTGAGGGACACGCGGTACCCATTTAAGAAAGTGTTCGTTCAAAAGAATTATCGCGCGCGTTTTGCCTGATACATTGTTGTTTCGAACACTGCCGCGTACGCAAATACTATTGTCTGTTCAGGAAGACAAGGTTCCTTGCTACAGCTTTGTTCCTATCGCCGTCGCGATCGCAGTTACGACTTCAGGGAAACGGTATGCCCTATGAAAGTATTAATTAAAAAATAAAAAAATAAAAATTTTAAGTAACCCCCGGCGTCATTAATGATCTATCTAACACCATCTCATTGAGACTATTCATAAGAGCCAAAACACGCTATATCTGCTGTAAGTTTCTGAAGAATTAAGCATTTCGCAGACTTTTTGATGGTATAGGATCAGCTCAAGGACAGTATGTCATATGAATGTCACCGAAGTGACAGTATACCAAATTTCAAATCAATCGGATGTGTAATGTCGGAGTTATTTGAAAAGTTAGTAAAACCCCATTATCATGTTGAAAATGATCTGATAGTCATCAAACGCCTGAACTGATCTTCATAAATTATAGCTAAGAACCATCGTAGGCACATCAGCTTTCAAACAAAAAAAACCTAATGAAAATCGGTCCATTCGTTTAGGCGCTACGATGCCACAGACAGACACACAGATACACAGACAGACACGTCAAACTTATAACAACCCTCTTTTTTCGTCGGGGGTTAAAAATGCGTTACAACGTGCGTACTGTTACCACGTTTTAGCTACGCAAGTGTTTTTTTTAAACAACTAAGACAAACAAACTGACGGCCCACCTGATGGTAAGCGGTTACCGCCGCCTATAGACACCTACAATAACAAGGGAAGATCACTTGATATTGCAGGTGCGTCGTCATCCTGAGATGAAGATGAAATGCCGTCCATACCAAAAATTCGAAACACAGCGAACTGCGGCGTTCTAACAAGCGTTTTGCATGATACAGCGTTGTTGCCACCGACGCGTGCGCATCTACGCCCGCCAAAGTATAGCATCACTCACCCAAAGCTTGTTCTCGATAAAGTACGCCTCGTGTAGCTCGACGACGTTCGGGTGACGACACTCTGACAGGATGTCGATCTCGACAGTGAAGTCCGAGAGGTCGTCTTCGTTGTCGAGCACGCACATCTTGGCGGCAGCCAGCTGTCCGGTGATTTTGTGCTGGGCTTTGTACACCTGGAAACATAGCAAAACAGGTTATAGTTATTCCTATTTTTTTTTTAACATTAATGTATAAAATAATTATGACTACACGAGTTTGTTGCCGGAATCTTCACGGTAGTTCAACTTTTGGAACCGTTGTAAATTCAGGCAGACAGACTGATAGACACAGACTGTCTGTCAGACAGACAGATCGACCGACAGACCGATAGACAGACTGACATCATAACATTGTTAGCTTACGTAAACCCAGACAAGACAGAGAGACAAACATTAGACATTGTTAGTTAATATTATTTTACGTAATAGACATAAGGGTTTTTTGACGATTCGAAAGTGCTTCTTCTAATTGAATAAAGCTATTTTCATTTCATTTCATCAATTATCTAAACTAGAAAAATTTCACGTCTCTTGGCGACTGCTCTAACCATCTGAGGTAGCCAGGACTCGGGATAACCCTGTGAAATTCTTCAGCAGTCGCCAGGATTGTGAAAGGTCTCGGGTTCGATCCCCGCCTTAGGTCGTGAAAATTGTCTAGTTTAGATTTTATTTTATTATTTTAAAGAAAACATTTAGATATTCTTTTAAGTAAAAATGTTATGTTTCTTGTTTTGAAACGAAATAAAAATATCTTTATTCAAATGGCAAGAAGCAGTTTCGAAACATCTAAAATCGCATTTGTACGAATATCACAAAAAAATAATTAACTAACGTCTTAGTGACTGTCGGTCATGACTGAATTTACGTTAACTAACAATGTCATAAGAGGAGCTCGCTGGCGTAGTGGTTTCGATTGCGAAAACAAAGCAACTTTCGCCATGGTCGATCCCGGGATGGGTCAATCAATTTTTATAATCTCGAGCTCCTCCGTGCTTCGGAAGGCACGTTAAACAGTCGGTCCCGCTTGTTACTGCAACCGGTTTGACCCACCAACCTGCATTGGGCCAGCGTGGTGGTGTTATGGCCCAAGCTCCTCATGTGTTTATCCCATATAGGAAGGCCTGTGCCCAGTGGGACGCAGATAGGCTGGTGATGACGATGATGATTATTTTTGAGTATCGCTCGGCTTTCCATTTAAAGTTTCAATTTTTTTGAAGATTTCCTTTCTTTTTCTCCGATGAGTTTCATCAGATGTAGATGCTCACCTTCCCGAAGGCTCCATCGCCCAGCTCGCCGACCATGTCCCAGTTCTCCGCCGGGTCGCTGTTGTCCCGGATGTTGTTGAACACTTTCTTCTTCTTCGCATCGTTCCCGCCACCAAGGTGCAGCACCTGGGAACGTTAAGCGTTTGGTAACGTGAGCTGTGATACGAAAACACCAAAAGCATTGGTACGCGTAGATTTTTTTTTTTTTTAATATAATATATATAATATTTATACACTCACACCTATTATCCAGCCCAAAGTAAGCATCATAAAGAGCTTGTGTTATGGATACTAGATAACGGAGAAATATGTATATAATAATTATAATATATATATAAATATTAGAAATATACTAAATAAACATATAAACATCCATGACTCGTAAACAAATGCTCGTACTCATCATACAAACATTTGCTCCTACCGGGATTCGAACCCGGGACCTCTTGACCGAGTGGCCTATATAGCAAGTGGTACAGACCGCTCGACCCGCCGGTCGTCTACGTAATTCGCTACGAAATCTCAATATGTATATGCCTTTTACTCATTTGATTTTCATACGTTATGAATGATGGATGATTCACCTAATTCCCTGACACTGCAATTTATTTTTGTAGACATGTTATAATTTAGTTCTATTGACATCAATAGTTAATTTAATATGATTATTTATACCTAATTGATTTAATTTTAAAGGAATGATTAAACTTATATAGTATATATTTTTAGATAATGTTGAAATATTTGCACGTTGATGTACCTAATTGACAGAGTATGCTAGTGAGTTATTTTTTTTATACAACTAAATGACAAACAAGCTGACGGCCCACCTGGTGGTAAGCGGTTATCGCCGCCTATAGACACCTGCAATAACAAGAAAAAATCACTTGATATTGCAGGTGCGTTGTCATCCTGAGGCCTAAGATGAAATGCCGTCCATGCCCAGTAATTACAGTGGCTACCTTTCACTTCAATCCACACATAAAACATCCTCTGTCACCATTATGTTTGCAAATAAAGTTATTATTATATTATATTACGGAGTGGTGCCGACAGTACGACAGCAAATTAAAACATTGGCTATATTGGTTCATAGAAACGATTTGCAACTTTCAAAAACATCTCATTCATTTGATAATTTCTTGACGTTTCTATGAAATAATGCAGCCAATGTTATATTATTTCATAGAAATGTCGTGAAATTATAAAATAAATAAGATTTTTTAGTTGCAAACCATAATACAGCCCATGTTTTTATTTATTGTCGTCACCACCGTGTATATCTCGCCGCCATCTGGTTAAATACGCCGCTTAGTTTGATGCCTAGCCCGTTAATTAAACGCCTGCATCCAATTAAATGCCTAGGCCGTTAGTTAATTGAACTAGACTCGTTCGACGTTTGGCATGGCGATGCCTAATCGGATCGTCTTGTACTGAAAAGTTTTGGTATGATTGGTAGGTTCAAGGTTCTTTTTATGACCGCTTTCGGTTATAAGTGGTCATAAAATAATAATAAAAAATAATATAATATAAAAAAAATAACCTTAAACCTACTGTCATGATTTAATTAATTGCCTAATTGCTTGGCATCCTTTTGAAAATATAATAGAAAAATAAGATAATAATGATAACATAAAATAATTATTTCACATGGCAACACTGGGCGTCAATTCCGCAGATAGTCTTTGGTTTTTTGGGTAGAGTAGTGGGGATAAACTCGGGGAGGAAGTTTTCATAAAGGTGGACGGGCCGCTCGAATCGGTGGTGTGACTTGTGCTCTCGTAGAGGCTGTATAGTTTGTAAAGTGTTATTAGGATGACAGTGCTGTGACTGTGAGGTTACAGAATAAATAAGTGTCAACTGGATACCCGACTTTGGTTTACGCAATACTACCATTGACTCAAACAGTCACGCAAAAGCTCTTCGATTTAAACGTCCTGCCTCGGCGTCCAATTGACTGTCAAATTTAACCAGATGGCTAGCATGAGTTTCAGCCATTTGGTTAAGGCTGAAGGACAACTAGCCACGTCATTGAGTGCAACGTCACGCAACGTTCAAGGGGCTACCTCGTCGACAATAGCGACACCACTTGATTTATATTAATTGTGGTGAATATAGAACATAATAAACAAAAACGCTTTAGTGAATGACTTAAGAATGGTATTTGTAATTTTTTGAGATGTGCTCGGTATAAGATATTCCTCTACATGTAACCTATTTTTTCATTATTGCCGAAAGTGGCCACTTTTAACAATAATAAAAAATATGGTTACTTTCAGGCAGACACTTTATACAAGATATATCTTTAAAAATTACAAATACCGTTCTTTAGCAATTCTCTAAAGCGTTTTTGTTTATTATGTTCTAAATTCACCATAGTTAATTAATAACAATCAATTGGTGTCGCTAGTGTGCACGAGGTAGCCCCTAAAACGTTGCGCTCAATGACTTGGCTAGTTGTCCTTCAGCCGTTTCATTGGATGCCGGCTTTTAATCAACGGCCTAGGCTTTCAGTTAAGCTGCTTATTAAAAAGAAAGTTGACAGCCCACCTGGGCGTTATGTGCCTAAACGGTTACCTTAGCCTATATAGACGCTCGTAGCACCTTGGGCACTACTTAAGCATCACTAAGGTTGTTTCGTTTGGATGGACAGAATAGGCTAGAATACGATAAATAAGTGAAGTCGTCGCCCTATAATTCCAATTAGCTCTATGGAGCTGTGACGTCATTGAACTTTATACAGTAATTGTGTGTCCCATTTGTTTTATAATAAACTACTGGGACATAAAACCGGTCAAGATTAAGTATTGTTTAAAAAATTTATCGCGCAGAGCAGGTGCGTCTGCGTCGGTAAACAATATCACGTGGAGTCGACCGGTTTGGCGACCTTTGGGTCGTGAATGTCATCACGGTGACGTCGACATACGGAATGCGAGTAAGCTCTTCTCACGGGAGTGTTCCTAAGACACCCATCAGTCATCTCAATAGCCGTTTTTTATATACAAAGCACGACAAGTGACTCAACACCACCTGATGTGAAGCGGTAAGAAGAGTCCATATGCGAAGACAGCTAGTGCAGTTCAGACACTGCTCTAGCCGCCTCCACCTTGTCGGTCCAAAAGGTGCTTTGTCACGGCTCTTTTGAAGGAACCTATGTTATAGGAAGGAGGGAACATTGGTGCCGACAAAGAATTCCACGTTCCGGAAGTACGACAAAAGAGCGAGGCACTAAATTTCTTTGTGCGTGATTTTGGATGGACACAGTGAATTGACGGTGACCACTTTAGAGGTTATGCCTCTAATTATGTTATGTTCACTGTCCGGTTACAATCACGCTCACATTCACAATCACGTTTATTACGTAGATCACGTAAATCACGTCGGGGTCACCACTTTAGAGGTTATGCCTCTAATCAGAAGGTGGTAGGGTGACCCCTAATGAAAGATGCGTGTTCAAATGTTCATTTGTTTATTACTTAAGTTAACACTAGTTTATAGCGCGGCCTCCCGCTCGCTACTGTCCTGTATAATGTGGCGGGTTGCATCGTCAACGAAATGCAAACGCCTACACCACAATACGCTAATTCTTCATTCGGTAAAAAGTTACAGAGTTGTCAAGATGATACATGAGACGGCCCGCGTAAAGCAGCGACGAATTAGGAATAGTTAATTTTGACACATCCAAGCAAAACTATGTGATCTATTTATCAAATATTTGTGGGGAAAAAAATATGATGATTATATTGGCATTTTATTCATTATAATGATATTATATCTACATATTACCTATTTAAAAATTGTCTCGCTTGTACAGTCGACAGCACATCAAGCGTAACAGTTAGACCTTGAGCCTTTACTACGTTCGTAATAAGACGGCATTACGGCTTTCGTAGTGCAACTGTTAGCACTTGATGTGCTGTCGTGTGTACATGAAAGAAATCATACAATTTTTTCTTTGTTACTTTACTAGTATTACCGAACGTTTTTATTGAAAATATATATATTAATTTAACAGGTTCCCTGTTCACCAACTAGACACAAAAACAAAAATATTGTTTATGAACCATAATATATTATTATTATTCAGGGGACAGAGAACGGGTAAATGATTTTTTTTTTGTATTTATAAAGATGGACAAGGTATGTCAGCCTTCTGAGTATCTTAGTTAGTTCCTCTTATAAAGGCTCTCCGAAATTTTCGATGGAGCAGTTGATCCACTTATTTATTATTTACTTCACAAAAGTTATTTAAGTTTGAATATTTAAAGTATATATTGTTTATTATAAAGTTTGAAATTATTTTACGCTAACAGGTATTTAGATAAATGCAGTCTGTGGGCGCTGATATCAACTTACCTTCTTGAGATTATTAAAAAACGACATGTTGTATATGAGCCCGCCTTCGAGGGCGGGCGGCCTCCTCAACCGTCTTCGCGCATCGCTGTAGGCTCACTGTTTAACCTCACCGCTCTGGAACAAAGGATACAGTACATTATACACGGGTTCATTCATCATCATCATCACCTGCCCATATACGTCCCACTGCTGGGCACAGGCTTTCCTAAATGGGAGAAACACATGAGGAGTTTGGGCCATACCACCAACACGCTGGCCCAATGCGGGTTGGTGCGCTAAAGCGGTTGCAGGAAAACCAGGGACCAACAGGCTTAACGTGCCTTCCAAAGCACAGAACAATAATGTTCTGAATAGTATGGTTATTTACCGTCCTTGTTATTTACATTGGTGCTTTGTACTGTGTGTACATAAATTGTTAAATAAACATTATTTTCAAAAATAGAAATAGTGAGACAATCAATCCCAGTATACCAAACAGTAGAACTAGTGGGAAACAAAAAAGATTAAGACACATTCAAAACAGCATTTATACAATCCAAACACTGTCACCAGTTCACCGCTATCTTGTTCATTTTATTGTCGAACACCTAAATTCAATGTGCCACTTTTAATTACAACCTTGCGGATGTCCTTGCGATGAGATAATATAAACTTGCTGTGCAAAAATAGCACTTAAATATCTTATTAAATAAAGCTAAAGGCGAATAAGGATAAGACGAAGTGTCGGATACAAGGTGTGGTCTAAGTGATAAACTTTAGCGAGTCGTATTTAAATGGCTGCGTTAATTGCACTAAACACTTAAGTTTTTAAATGCAGACGTTTAAGCCGATTGTTTTTAGCCTGAATTAGAAAACTTAAAATTACAATGTGTATCTTTACTAACCCCCGACGAAAAAAGAGGGGTTTTATTAGTTTGACGTGTCTGTCTGTGTATCTGTGTGTCTGTCTGTGGCATCGTAACGCCTGAACGAATGGACCGATTTTGATTCGGTTTTTTTTTTGTTTGAAAGCTGATGTGCCTACGATGGTTCTTAGCTATAATTTATGAAGATTAGTTCAGGCGTTTGATGACTATCAGCTCATTTTCTACATAATAATAGGATTTTACTAACTTTTACAGATCCGATTGATTTCAAATTTGGTGTACTGTCACTTCGGTGACATTCCCATGACATACTAACCCTGAGCTGATCCTATACCATAAACAAGTCTGCGAAATGCTTAATTCTTCATAAACTTACAGCAGATATAGCGTGTTTGGGCTCTTATGAATAGTCTTAGTGAGATGGTGTCAGATAGATGATTAACACCGGGGGTTTTGCAATTATTTATACAATGTTAAAAGTTGCATTAAATTATAAAATCATAAACATTACGTAATAAATGGCTCAGTAACACAGCGGTGGATTAAAATTCTTCCTATTTCGCATTTTGTCACGTTCATTGGTGTTAATTATTTTAATACAACTCTTATTAAGTGTAGTTACTTAACAGTTGTCCTTTTTATAAATATTGAGAGAAAGGAGCATACTATATTTAGATTTCAATTTGGGGAGCGTTATTATTAGTAAATATGTGATTAATTTATTTTTAACATCATTTTACCTACGCCACTTTGTATCCGCTTGTAGTTTCCGTAAAAACGGAGCTCTGTATCGCACTTTATTATGGCATACCTAAAATAATTTTAGAACGTCAAATGGCGTATCCTGGGAATCATCTATCCCTTCATATTGGCATAGAAGTAAAAGTGGCGTACTGAACTTAAAAAAATATTTGGCTTTATACAACATATCAAAAAGTAGCATATTACAACTAGATAACATATTATTTACTTAGTAAACATATCTAGAATAGACGAATTTTTTAAGTTATGAGGCGGGGATCGTACCGACCACCTTTCACAAACCGGGCGACTGCTCCAACCATCTGAGCTACCGAGGACTTGGAACATCCCTGTGAAATTCTTCTAGTCTATCTGTATTTATGTTAACTATAAACTATAAACGCTAATAATATAATATAATTAACTATAAAAGCTAACGCCTACCCTACAAAGTCGAAATATTCTATTTCAACATCCAAAACGAATATTTATAATAAAATATCTAAATTGATAACCGGGATCACCAACCAAGAGGAGCGGAAGATTACAAAGACTGACTGACCCATCTGGATTGAACCATGGAGAAAATGGCTTTTTTTTCTAATCAAACCAAAAGCACTCGACCTACTATGCGCGTGCGCATATCCTTTGGTTGAAATTAGCAAAAAGATGTGAAGGGGAGGATTACTTTGATTTGCTGATGAATATTCTTATACCTGATTAAGGATTCCACCAAAAGTTTGTTCAAATATCATATTAGGTGACATGTTGGGAAACAATGTTTGTGTATTTTTCATCCAACATTATCAAGCCGGGACGGAAATGGCCACGATAAAATGCCGCGCTGTGCTGTAAGTGATTCACTGAGTTAATATTACTATAAAAATTAACGGGACTCCAATAAAATGGTTTGTCAGTTTTCTATTCAAGATTTTTTTTTCTAACTGTCTCTTCACATAATATAACAAGCAAAACTGACAAATTTGTTAAGACAAAGTTTGAAAACTATTGTAAAACAGTTACATACCTAGATACATACACAGAATGTGGATCAATAAAACCAGTTGAAATGTTGTAATGAATAAATGTTTACCAATGACATGTGCTAAGATTTATGTCACGATATTTTAGTCCTTCCTTGCTGCCGACGGCGACGGTTAGTGGCCCGGATGTTAGTAGCTGCCTCAGCGGGACGACCGCCTAACTCAAAGCCACATCCTTCAAAAGCCATATAGTTTTCACACACAATATGAAATAACAATATTAACTTCAAAAACCGACTCAATTTTCAAATCAAAGCCTTAAGGTCACTCCGCGCGCTGGTTTTGTTACAAGCCGCGTTTACCATCAAGCGCGCCATATGCTATTATGGCATCTGTCGCGAACCTCCTTGCAGTCTAGTATATAAGTTCTCTTTCGGTTTCCATGTCAAAATTATAGTGAACTTGTCAGTTTTTGAAATAGTGTCTTTTAATATCAGAATTTGTCATAATTACATGCAATAATAATTATTTAATGAAGTACATCGCTTTTTTATATATTTTAGGTTTATATTAATTAATACAGTCCACAAACATAAAGCTCAGCTACAGCATCCATAAAAAAATGTAGTCACAAAATTATCAAACAAGCAGATGGTCCACTTAATGGTAGTGGTGTAGCAACTACCCACTCTGGTGACCACCGACATTAGATAACAGCAACACTCTACAGCAAGAACAGCTTTCCAAGGTATCTATCACCCTTTACGAAGCTCGCTTCTAACTAGCTACGGAGACGAGCCATCATGGTCCACGATCAGCTCACAAAATGTGACTTGGTCCTACTGTTACAACTAGCGGACGGACGGTTCACAGCATATGGAGCTATCATCATCATCATCATCATCATCATCATAACCAGTTTTATATACGTCCCACTGCTGCATGGGCATCCTGCAAGGGAGAAACACATGATGAGTTGGGGTGAAAGGTAAGTATTATGGTATTGGGCCTTGGTGACCCAATGCGGGTTGGTTCCAATGCAGGTTGGTATGCAGCTATACCGCTGATGAATGGAAAGGCGGGAGAAGTGATGTAGCGTCTACGTCAAAGCGCTACATGTAGATAATAAGTGTAGATAGAGGAACCGAGAATCGGTTGATCAACGAAAAGAAATGCAACAAAACCAAAACGTCGCAATACGTGACGAAATAAGGCGGAATCGCGCTTATAATCTTTCCGAGGCATCAGTACATAAGCATGTTCCAACAACGTACAATTGCGCCGCGGTCCTCCAACGGACGTTTAACTCGGCGGAAGATCAATCCTTTGCTCAGCTGAGGAGGCAAACTTAACCACAACCATCGCCTAAGCACACCAACAATATCATGGATTTATTTCATTGGATATTGCAAATGGGTTTTGATTTTACCTCCTAAGCCCTGTAAACTATGGCTACCGGTCCCGTTACATCTAAAATAGAAACAAATCTATAGAGTACCGCCTCTGTGGCTCTAGGGGTTAAATTTCCATGGGGAAGATTTACTGCTCAATTTGGTTGGTGATAGGGCTTTTCAAAATCCGCTTGGCTAGCTACCACCATCTTACCCAAGTCAGCCGCCATAACAATAATCTTAACGGCGTTGTTGTGTTCCGGCAGTTGGGAGGTATGATAGGCAGTTCCTCTGTGGTTGAAGAATGTAGCACGCTTTTATCTTCGACCTCATCATCCACTTACCATCAGATGAGATGAAGGCTAAAGCTACCCCGTTAAGAACTAAAAATAATACGAAAGGCAGAAGATCCTACCCTTTTACGCCCCAGGTCCCTCCTAGTATTCTTTAGGTACAACTTAGTGCTCCCGTTGTCAATTTTGCGGTATTAGATACTCGTAAATTACCAGTACCCGGACATAGTAAAATCCGGGTATAACGGAGTGAATTGCGAACGTACAGCGAATTGTAAAATGCGTATGACGAAACCTCTAAGTCTGTGTCTCCATCGGCAAATGCACCTGATTTAAGTGACGCATTACGTTGCTCGCTGTAGCAATACAGTTTTTATGTCTTTTCGTATCGTACGTTCTGATCGACGATCTGTGTTCTTCCTCTTAGGAATAAAAAATACGAGGGTCAAGAAAAAAATAAATTTTAATATTTTTTTATATTTCATTTATTATTAGCTGGTTGTAAAAATATTAAAATCCGTCAACTTTATTTTGTACTGCATATTTCATTTTATACCGTCATTATTTTTTCGCGATAAGGATTGCCACTATAGGGAAACGTTTAAAATAAAACATGAGTTCTCTCCGCCTTTTATTAGTCACGGTGACATCATTGACTGTCTGCACACGCGTGGTCCAAGTGAGGAGATAATAGAGTTATGATTTATTTAATATATTTGAGATTTATTGAATTGTCCTCCTGTAAGATTGTTTGTTTTACCCGGTGTGATAGGTCCATATGTTACCTACCCGATACTACGCTCGTTAGCTCGGGGTTTCTCTGCGTGATCGAATCAGAAATAATACGATCCGTAGAAGAAGATCTCCGACACAGGCAAAAGAATTGCGAGCTTCAAGTGGCAATGGACAGGCACGTACGCGTGAGAAGCGAAGAAGAGGTCGCGGAAAGCCGAAGGATGTGGGCAGCGCAGGACCGATCGATTTGGAGATTCGTAGGGAAGGCCTACACCCAGTAGTGGGCATGTAGGGTCGTCTGGAACCACCACCTTTTCTCTTTTCGATGTAAAACAGTTGGCTCTGTTACAGAGTGAAGGAAAGGTAGCCAGTTTAATTACTGAGCATGGAAGGCATTTATCTTAGGCCTCACGATAAAGCAATTGAAATAAATCATCATCACCAGCCTATATACGTCCCACTGCTGGGCACAGGCCTTCCTACATGGAAGAAACACATGAGGAGTTTGGGCCACAACACCACCACGCTGGCCCAATGCGGGTTGGTGGGTTAAAGCGGTTGTAGTAACAACCGGGACCAACGGCTTAACGTGCCTTCCGAAGCACGGAGGAACTCGAGATTATAAATTTTGGTTGACCCATCCCAGGGTCGACCATGGCGAAAGTTGCTTTGTTTTCGTATTCGAAACCAGAGCGCTCATACTAATACGCCACCGAGCTCCTCATAAAAGCAAGCCTCATTGCAATAAATACCAAGTGTTTTTTTTCTTATTTTTCAGGTGTTTTAGGCGAAGGTAGCCATTTATCACCAGGTGGGTCTTCAGCTTGATTGCAATTCCGGTTCTCGTCATAGGACATGAAATTTTCTAGTTTAGATATTTTTGGAAGCAAAGTGAGATTGACAGATTTTTTTTAAAAAAAACTGCTTATTGAGCTACCCGCCGCTGGCTAAGCGACGGGCGTGTTGCGGGGTCACCCAGTGCCTGTAACGGCACTAGGAATACCTACTAAAATTCCCCGGTAACTCCTCTGCCCTTTGCGGGGAAAGCCTGGGCTCTGCCAAAGCAATTTCACCAGCCTACCCAGATTACCCAGAATCACTTGGGCAATCCTAGACGTGGCGGCCTGTTCCATATGTGCGTGGAAGCTACCCATGCACGAATTGCATAGGGAGCTGTCCGAACGCAGCTGAAGTGAGGGGGCGAGGAGCTTTAAAGTGCTCCTCGAAGCTCGACCGAGGGTTCTGGACCAGGCCGAGGTACTTAAGATTAACCTCGACGGGGATCCGGACCTTCTCCACTCGGACCTCGCGCCCCGGCGGGGTTCTGCGTCACGGGGCGTGGAAGGACATGGCTCTAGCTTTCAGAGCGAGTGAAGATTCTTTTGAGAGCTACTTCCAGCGCCTGGAGTCACATTTGACACTTCGCGCGTTTGATGTACGTGAATTTATCAGACGGCTGCTTTTGTTAACATAATATCATGCCTTCTGGGCTGGAGCGATAGAAAATTTGCTGGAACCGCTAGAAAAGATAAAATCGTTCACTATGTTATTTTTAAAATTAGTTGATATAATTCGTTCACTATGTTATTTTAAAAATATATCGTTTAGCAACAGGAAGTTTTATCAATTCGCAACATAGTCGTATGATAAAAATACAAACCTCTAATATATTCATTCAACAGCCCACATTCTTCGCATTCATAAGACCGCTATCGCATATAAGAATCCATTTCTCATTCTTACTACGAAATCGCCGCTGATAAAGCCACACCTTTACTCAATTGAGCCTGAGTCCCACTAATTGGTGAACTTAAGCACTAATTAACCACAATTTTCCAATGTTATAAAGTTCAATTTAGCCTGTCGAGCCGTTAATAGGATCAGGGATTAATACTGAAGTCTTGCAACCTTTCGACCTTAAGTGTCAAGGGATTTTGAGCCTTATTGACGTGTGATATCAACACGTGAATGTCTTTTATAATACATAAATAACAATGACGGTCAATAGAACGTGATAGACGAGCTTACGGACGGAAAAGTCCCAAATACCTTCTATCTAAAATGGTCAAAGTTTGACACAACGAAGTAACTGCCAAACTAAACTGGTGAATAACCTTTTTTGGTATGGCACCTAGAATATTTAATAAAATTCCCAATAGTTATAAGACTCTACCGACTATGCTATTTAAAAAAACATTTGATGACATTGCTTCTAGATAAGGCATATTAGTCAGTAGCGGAATTTTTGAATGACAGTACATTGATATAATTAGATCAATAGACATGTTTTTTCTTCTGTTTTGGATATATTTTATTTTGATTAATTATACACGTGGCATTATATTTTTGATTTTATTGTTATTACTCTGACTACATCTATTGATATTTTAACTAATATTGTATAAATTGTGATATTCGTGACATTTGATTTATTTTAAATATGTACCCTGATAACATTTATTATAATAATTACATATTGTATAAATTTGCTGATATTGACATAAAATTGTACCTTCATCAAAGATATTTGTATATTTTGTATGCCTTGACAAAGGTGGAAATGTACCAATGTGTGTGAGGTGTGTGTGTGGTGTAGGTATAGAAATAAGACTGACATCAACGACTGTAAAACTAACCTACATATCACAAATAAAGTTATTCTATTCTATTCGCCATGGTCGATTCCATGATGGGTCAATCAAAAGAGATGTTTCAAAAATGTATGGAGACCCGGCCAGGTCTATGGTACAGTATACTGAAAAATAGATAAAAAATAAGCAGAACATTGTTCAATTGTCCATTTTCTATTTATTTGCTTTGTTGCGTGGTACTGAACAAGAATTTTTATAGAAAAAACTGCAACACAGACAAAAATTCCTCATGGCGTCAGTCAATTCTTTCCCAGCACATGTGTTGCCTCCTTCCTATAATCGCAGACTATCGCAGTCATCAATTTACTGTCTCCACCTTAACATCACGCACAAATAAATTGTGTACCTCGTTTCATAATCGTACTTCCAGAACTTAGAATTCTTTGCCAGCACATGTGCTTCTTCTAATCATCTCATCATGTGCATCTTCATAAAATGGGTTCTTTCAAAAAAGGCGTGAAAAAGCACCTTTTGGGCCGGCAAGGTGGAGGCGGCTAGAGCAGCGTCAAAACTGCACTAGCTGTCTTCGCATATGGACTCTTACCGCTTCACATCAGGTGGTGCGACGTCATTGGTCGTGCTTTGTATAATTAGGTAAGATGGTGGTAGCTAGCCAGGCGGACTTAGAATAGCCCTATTACCAACAAAACCGAGCAGAAAATATGTGGCCCCACGGGAATTAAACCCCGCCCGAGAGACCAGCTCTGAGAGCTCTAAATCTGAGAGAGATGGTCTCAACCAGTAGACCACAGAGGCGGCATATATTTCCTCAGAACGCCCATTATACAGGCGGTGCCATCAAAATGACAATAAATTAAAACATTGTCTATGAAATAATGCAGTCAATGTTGTATTATTTCATAAAAATGTCATGAAATTATCAAAAGTGGCAAACCATTTCTATTAACTAATATGGCGCATGTTTTAATTAATTGTCGTATTGACAGCACCACCCTGTATGTTTATATTGTGCTTCATTTTGGGTGTGTTGGCACCTACACCGTCGTGTACGGGAATGCGAAACTCACGCACAGTCTAAACAGATGCTAAGTAGACACGACGAGGTACACTCGCACGAGAAAGTGTTAATTGGCAGTGACACCGGTATTCCGTTGCGACCGTAACTGGACAAGACGAGTGTCCTATGAGTTGTTCTTTTTGAAACGTGTAAAACATTTTAGTCAAGTACCGAGCCTCGTTCTGTCGACAGCGATATTTTCTACAAGAGAAAATTAATACTTAATGGCACGTATAATAAAAGAGTAAATTACAAAGATATCAATAATTGTATTCATGTCACCATTCGGCGGAATTTTCTATGGCGTTATATTTATCGATATATTTATAGTATATAAGAAACTTGTTTGCAGATTTTCTGTTGATTTGCAATATAAATAAGTAATATTTATACTCTCACACCTATTATCTCATCCAAAGTAAGCATATTTAAGAGCTTGTGTAATGGATACTAGATAACGGAGAAATATTGATAATAATATGTAAATAAATATAAGAAATTACTCATTATACAAACATGTAATTTAACCGCCTCTGTGGTCTAGTGGTTGAGACCACCGAACTTAGATCTAGAGGTCCGGGGTTCAATTCCCGTGGGCGCATAAATTTTCTGCTCGGTTTGGTTGGTGGTAGGGCTTTTCTAAGTCCGCCTAGCTAGCTACCACCATCTTACCTAAGTCTGCCGCCATAGCAATAATGTTAACGGCATTGTTATGTTCCGGCAGTTAGAGGTAAGATAGCCAGTTCCTCTGTGGTTGAGGAATCCGGGTGTAGCTCGCGTCCATCGTCGGCCTTATCTTCACTTACCATCAGGTGAGACGAATGCCAAGAGTTACCTCGTTAAGGTTAAAAAAATGTTCATATCGTAAAACGGCATGGGAGCAAGACGTCCTCAATTTAAATGGTACTGCATTAAAAAATAAAAAGTCCGTTATACAAACGACCACAAATTGTATAGTCATGGCAGCTAAATGTCCGCAATTTTAAAAGTGCTTCAGCCGAGTTTTCTTATTTCAGCCGTGAAACAGTTCGCTGTGTTTCGGATTGAAGGGAAAGGTAACCAGTGTCAAGTGTTTTTCCCTTGTTATTGCAGGTGTCTATAGGCGGCGGTAACCGCTTACCATCAAGTGGGCCGTCAGCTTGTTTGTCGTCTAGTAGTATAAAAAAAAGTACTCTTCACATAATTTAAACTTAGCTAAAATATACATTTTCTTGTAATACGCATTAAATATATATATATATATATATATATATATATATATATATATATATATATATTATTCCTGTATTTCATATTCTAGTATGGCTCCAAAGGGGTTTTACTGTACGTTCTTTACTAAAGTTGTACGACACATAGAATTACTATAGAGATCTTGTAAATTCAACTAGGACACAGACTGTTAGGTGAAATAGGTACCTGTATTGCGCTAACCCGTCAAACATGAGATTCCAGACACAATTGATTTTTCTATTGTCATCGCCCACCGGTGGTATATTGCCGCTTTACAGATTAATTTTGCTTCCGTGACAATGAGGACTTGCTTTAAGAACATTTTTAATTGTGGACGATTTTTTTTCATACCTAATGGTAGTTAGCAATCAAGCATACGGCCCACCTGATGGTAAGAGGTTACCGTAGCCTATGGACGCTTGCAGCACCAGGGGTATCACTTTCGCGTTGCCGACCCTGTTAAAACCTTTTCACGCCTTTTTTGAAGAACCCTACGTACTTTTTCGAGAAAACTTTGCAGGGAGCTCATTACATTTTCACACGATTTACGCCTTTCTTCCAGGCGGTAATTTTTGTTCAAAACGACATTGTGCTTTGAGAGCTAAATGCCTGTAAGGGCGTTTTGCTCAGAGAACCACCTGCTCCGAATTGACCTAATGGTACACGTAATTTCGGTACCATACAAAAAGAATATACTTCACATGAAAAATATCTTTATTTTGATTTACAAGATCTAATAATTTAAAGGTATAACGTAAAATATCTACATTTTTACTTGCAGGAAACAGTCCCATTCCTCGTGAAAAGTTTTCAAGTACCTAACGTTTTTAAAAAGAACATATTGTTATATTCCTACTTTATTCTAAGAATTTTCTTCGCGAATATACTTAGGGGGAAAGTGGCAAACATCTATCATTACTTCAAATAACATAACTTGAGTCTTTGCAAATATTTTATTACTAACTTTCATATTATGTCGTTTCCGTTAACACTCAAATATGGTTCTATTGACTGTAAGCGTCAATAGTCACTCTTATCTTATTTTTATAAATATCATGTTGGCATGTTACAAGATGCAAATAATAATAATAATTTATTATTAAAGGCGGTGGTACCTACCCACACGACTCGACACACGGGCCTACCACCTAGTAGTTTACTAGGTGGTTTCTTATTACAGCCGTGAAACAGTTCGCTGCCTTCGGATTGAAGGGAAAGGTAGCCAGTGTAATTACTGGGCATAGACGGCATTTCATCTTAGGCCTCAGGATGACAACGCACCTGCAATATCAAGGGATTTCCCCTTGTTATTGCAGGTGTCTATAGGCGGCGGTAACCGCTTACCATCGGGTAGGCCGTCAGCTTGTTTGTCATCTAGTAGTATAAAAAAAACAACGATAGATAATTGTTTGTAATTTATTTTAAGTATCACGTTTTGTAAACAACATTTATACAATAAATGTTTGAATTGAATTGATCATCAAGTATTATTATTTATCACGCTAAACGGCCATGTCCGGAGTTACCTTACTCTCCCCTACGTTTTGAGCCTACAATGATAACACTGCCCATTAAATAATCCGTTTAGAACCGTTACATATCAATATTCAATCGCATTAACAACGCGTGCCACGTTGAATATTAAACGTTTTCCTGGATTCATCTTTAGTTAATTATTCCGGTACCGCTATACAAGTGAATAGGGCGTATATTTTATATAATAAATATTTATTTATTTGGTACGCAGAATTAAATTACTTCATTACATAGTCCTATGCTTTAGTTAGGCATTATAATAATTATAAGTCAAAGTACAAACAGCAACACTTTAAACCCGCCCGATTCCCGTCCGTTCGAGACACAACAGACAGAAAGGTATAAAAATATTTATTTCATTTATAAAAATTTGTTTGTACAAATAATTTCATCTATTTCTACCTTTCTGTCTGTTGCGTCTCGAACGGGCAGTTAAAGATTATTTACAGGAACAATAGATAAATAAATATTGTTTAAGGAAATAAGAAACTAATTAAATTTAATTATTTTTAACACGCGACGAAAAAGAGGGGTGTAATAAGTTTGACGTGTCTGTCTGTGTATCTGAGGTAATCTGTGGCATCATAGCTGCTAAACGAATGGACCGATTTTGATTCAGTTTTTTTTTTTTAAAGTTGACGTGATTCGCAATTTTGCTTACATTGTTGACTTAATTATTCCAGTTATTTTGATTTTAAAACCAAACTAGTGTATCGATTTTGAAAAAAAAATATAGGATCAAAGTATACTCTTTCAATTACAAAAAAAACCAAATCGGTTTATATACGACGGAATCTGACGTAACCACCATACAACCGAATTATAACCTCCTCCTTTTTTGAAGTCGGTTAAAATAGGATTCACTCGTTATTAAAAATTCTAAATATTCGCCAGGTATTATAGTCTTTAGATGTTTTATCTTGCTTCTAATTCATATTCTTATCTCTGCATGTGTGATACGGCACTTAAATATTATATTGGTATTGTCTTATCAAGATTCATTGGAATGTGAGACTTTTCAACACGCTATCTAGATAAAAATTGGCTTGCGTCCGCGTGTGCGGACTACGGTGGGTCGCACTGAGTCTACAATAAACTTAGGTCCGTGACGTAATAACGGTTCGCACTTTTACTCAAAGTGAGGCATACGCGAATTTTAGCAAATAAGCTTTGCGTTCCTCGAAAAGAGGCTTGCTGAATTTCATAGGCGAGCCGGCTGTTATAGTTACCTAAAATATATGAACATGAGCATGCGAGGACGAGGATTATGATGGTAGTGGGACGAATCTGTCGTCTAGGGTTGAAGGTTGCGCTAGAAAAATCTAAAGCGCTGTATTTTCCCGGGTCTCGTAGAACGCCATCGGATGGCGGCGAGCTCATTGTGTGCGGTGTTTCCATCGGCCTCAGGTCGACAATCAAGTATCTGGGACTGGACCACGATAGTCGATGGAACATAAGATTAGATAAAATGCATTTTGTCTCCTTATAATATAAGTGGACACAAGTGGTGGGGACAGATATTGTCCAAGGCTCGAGCTACGGGTGCTGTTTAGGAGTGAAAACGTTAAAGACAGAAAAACATTGTCTGTTTTTCTGCTTTCGCATTTTTAACATTAATATGGTTAACATTAGTATTTTTCTATACAAAGCACGGCAAATGACTGATGTGAAGCGGTAAGGAGAGTCCATAAGTATACGAAGATAGTGAAGCTTGAAAGACTTCTTGCCGGCCAGAATATATAATATACATATAATGTAGGTGCTTGTCTGTGATACTACCCGTAAATTATGTAACTTATTACATGACCATTTGACCAAATTACAGCGCACTCCGACCCATTGCGATCTTTTATACTAAAACAACATAATACACATCCAAACAAATATTTTCCCCAAACCTATCACAAATACAACGCTAAGTGGCTCCACAAGATAAATTATCTATGTCATACACTATCTTATATCTCGATAGTATTCTCAAAAGATAATTCTTAAATTGAGAGGAATATTATCTGATAAAGTTACAACAGATAAGGCTTATTCGCTAAAGAAAGCATTGAAGAAATTGTGCTGTAAAAATGGATGTTATGGTCTGCCCTTTTATAATGGCTAACTCCCTGGGGAGTGGACAAACTTTGTCTTTCTCTTCATCTGAGAGAAAGAAAAGGATAAACGCTATTTTTCTGTTATGTGGATTTTAAACTAGTATATTTCTGTAACTCCAACCTCTGTATCATAAGGATCAATGGAAACCAAGCAGCAATGGAATCTTACGTATGAGCTGACCGACGTGAGTCACCGATTTTGAGGCCTTGGATACGGCTTCATGCCGTCAAGTAGATTCGTTCTCCCTCATTGGCGGGGAGCCCAATCGGTTACCTAAGGACGCTTACAACATCAGGGGTATCCCTCGCGCGTTGCCGACCCTCTAGAAAACTTTTCACGCCTTTTTTGAAGAACCCCATGCTGTACTGGTTCGAGAAAACCTCTGCAAGGAGTTAATTCCACAATCTGTGAGTACGTGGGAGAAAGTTTGTCGATTTTGGTTCCAATTTGTTAGGATGAACTGTCGGTGGCGAGCGTTGCGATGATAGAAAGGGGCCGTGGATGATGCCCACGGTCAAATAGTTCCACAGAACGCAGCCTGTTATACAAACGGTAGAACACACACAAAGAGGCAAAATCTCTCCTTAGACATAAAGGTTCAATACCTCAATAAAAGGTTCTCATAGAGCGTCTTTGGAGCACGTCAAATGGACCAAGCTGGTATCCTATCTATCTGTCTATTGTACTAAATATTTGCTGTCTTGTTTACTAAGCTTAGTCTATAAGAAAAATTGTTATTAAGGGTTAAATCACACTGAACGCGAAGCGACGCAACGCTGCATGAAGAGGCTCCGCGCCTGCCCTGAGGGCCTAGACAAGATACCATTCGATAATCACTAGGTTTCACTAGGTGGTAGACCCATATGTAGGGTCGCCTGGGTAGGTACCACCGCCTTTCTTATTTCAGCCGTGGAACAGTTCGCTGTGTTTCGGATTGAAGGGAAAGGTAGCCAGTGTAATTACTGGGCATGGGTGGCATTTCATCTTAGGCTTCAGGATGACAACGCACCTGCAATATCAAGTGCTTTTCCTTGTTATTGCAGGTGTGTATAGGCGGCGGTAACCGCTTAGCACCATGTGGGCCGTCAGCCTGTTTGTCATTTAGTTGTATAAAAAAAAACTGCATATTTTTACCTAATTTTCATCATACTGTACATTTTACGAACATCACTTTTCGAAATAAAAAAGTTTCTAGTCAAAGTGAACAATAAATGACAGAAATTAATAGTTTACATGTTACATCCTAATTAACAAATTAGTCTAGTTCGCCTGTCACTAAACTAGTTTTACAGCATTCTTATAATTAGGTTATTTTTATTCATTATTTTATTCAATGACTTTGACACCTATCATCTATGTGATTCTGGCATTGGTGAATTGGTCACAATTAAAATAGTGGAACAGTCACCTGTGACTGCTTGTGTGTTTGATATTATGAATCATTTACTACTGCTAAGTGTTTACTTTTAGTGGATGATCTCAGGGTTTGAATTGACACTTATCATACATTATGATGACTGGCTGGCCGAGTGGTCTGTACCCCTTGCCATTCAGGCTACTCAGTCGGGAGTCCCGGGTTTGAATCCCGGTAGGAGCAAATGTTTGTTTGATGAGTTGTTATCAAGATTTCTCTGTGGCTTACAAGATGCTCATTTGAGCTAGATAATAAGTGTGAGTGTATAAATAATATTATTATTATTATTATCTTTGATCATAATTATCAATATTTATTTTTAAAATAAATAATTTATTTATTTTATTTATTTTTATACAACTAGATGACAAACAAGCTGACGGCCCACCTGGTGGTAAGCGGTTACCGCCGCCTATACACACCTGCAATAACAAGGAAAAGCACTTGATATTGCAGGTGCGTTGTCATCCTGAGGCCTAAGATGAAATGCCGTCCATGCCCAGTAATTACACTAGCTACCCTTCCCTTCAATCCGAAACACAGCGAACTGTTTCACGGCTGAAATAACACTTATTTGCAAAGAGCTTAGTTTACAAGTATTGTATTTTAATACAAAAAGTACAAAAAAATTAGTAAAATATTTTAGCACCATAGAGCTTTTTTTTTTTTATACAACTAGATGACAAACAAGCTGACGGCCCACCTGATGGTAAGCGGTTACAGCCGCCTATAGACACCTGCAATAACAAGGAAAAGCACTTGATATTGCAGGTGCGTTGTCATCCTGAGGCCTAAGATGAAATGCCGCCAATGCCCAGTAATTACACTGGCTACCTTTCCCTTCAATCCGAAACACAGCGAACTGTTTCACGGCTGAAATAAGAAAGGCAGTGGTACCTACCCAGGCGACCCTACATATGGGTCTACCACCTAGTAAGCACCTAGTAAAATATTTTAGTCATGATTTTTTGTACTGTCGTTAATGTCGTTTTTTTTGGGATAGGAAAGGACGACATGGAGAAAAATGTGGATAAAGGTGCGTTCAAATAAACAAATTGCGCATCCTAAACCCAACAATTAGCTTTTTATTTTGTAATCAAGTAGATTTTTAAAGAAGAATGATTCTGATTATTTTATATTATTATTATTATATTAATTGAAAATAAAAGGAGCATAATTAATTCTTAAGGTTTGTTAAATCAGATAATTATAGTAAAAATTATTAAAGTGACATATTTATCCTAATACTTTTGTACACTGGATGACCTGCAACACCTAGGATGATATCACAATACATTGCTGATGCCAAGGAAACCCTTACTCTGGTCTAGTTACCGATCTACTATGCTAATCTACAAACTTTTAGAAGGTATTGTAAAATGTGATTACTCAGTGTTCTATAGATAGCCAAAGGTTAATTGATTGCTGTCTAATCACAACTAAGTCAAAATCAAATGTAACCATTATCTGTGGAGTCAGGGCTTCTTGGCACCACTGTAATCTCTAGTGAAGGTATACAGGTTAAAATGCAGAAAGACTTTAGGCCAATCAATAAATATGTGTGTGCAATACCGATTGTGAAATGCTATTACAATTTATGTTTGCTAAGCTAAAAAATATTCATTATTCTGACTATAGAGTAAGCATAAATAAGTAGTACTTAGCATGTTAAATACCATCTGTAAACACAAATTGTGATTCTTTCAGGCCTTGTGTAGTGTAACCATCTGGAAACATGATTCTTCTCTGTAAGAGCAATATTTTCAAATACCTAAACCCATTCTTTCATTTTACAGGTTGGATTTTGAATCAAGACGTCTGAATTGGAGGACACTGTATGTATAGGGAGCTTAAGGAACCTCATCTAAATCTCTCGAAAACAGTTTGGTCTGCCGGAATTGCATCAAAATGTTATTGTAAAATTTTTGAGAATTCGTAAAATGTATACCTATTTTACTAACCAAAAGCTAGATAATAGTTTCGATTCGACAACAAAAGGTATGTGTGGTATATCTGACTCTTTGGAGTTTCACGAGTCTTTGACACTCTACTTCACCTTAGCTAAGTTACTATAGAAACAAATAATCCATTGCTATTATTGTTAAATGTATCGTTTATTTTTTATTTTATTAATATACCTATACTCTAAGGTTTGCCTTATTAAACAGTATGAAAGTGTGTATCCGTTGCTTGTCTGTGACACAAGGCCTCAGAGTGGAGGCTTCAGATGGATGTCGAGTTGACTGAACATCAAGCGTAATAGTTCGACCTTGAGACCACCCTTACTCCATTAGTAATAGAGGCGGTTTATAGTGCAACTGTTACACTTGACGTGCTGTCGTCTGTACACAGCCAGACAGGATCTGAATTTATGTTTGCAAAAAGATACACATGGAATCTCTAGCTATTATAATCACTGTGCGCACCAATATGCCAAAAAGACTAATGTTTCAAACATTTTTAATTTAAAAACATTTGCAGAGGCAGTCTACTTAGCATTTTGCAAATATTGACCTACATATGTGACCCTGACAAACAGCAATTTGATTGAGCTAGACAAAATGTCAATGAATTTAAAAATTGCTAATGAAGTCATACCTTCGAAAAAAAATTTCATTAAAAAACTTTTGAGAATTCTCCTATGCTTTTTATTAGTGGGTAATTGTTTATTTGGGCACAGATGATTATGGTATAAAAAGAGAAATAATTTGTAGAATTAGGTCCAATTAAAGATGTAAATTTTTTTAACCTTTTCGAATTTTTCTTTAGAAATTAACTAGTGCAAGTTATCATTATAAAATCAACAACGAACCTTTCTATGAAACTTCACGTGTCAATATGCTAAACAATCCAAGGCGAAGGCGCGGCGATCCAGAATTTATAATCGGATCACACACAACACTGCAATCCGATTCCGAAGCAACACAAACCGCGCGTACTTCGTCAATTGCCAAGCTCTCTAACTAATTCAATTACTGGTGTCGCAGCAAATATTTGCCCGGGGAAATGGCAAGAAACGTTTAAGAGGGCCGGCCTCGAAAGACTGTAGATCTATACTATCACAAAAACTTGCCTGGCTGATTCACCTACGGAATAGAGGATAAGATTTTTAATTTGTAACCAAGACGATAAACTTAAAAATTACATCCCACAATTTATCCAACTGGTAAGATTTATGCATCAATGCAAAGTTTCGCTAATAACATTATTACTAAAATATTCGATAGGTGAAAGGGGACATACCTTAGTAAAAACTTGTAATCAAGTGAAACACAATATCTCGTAGAGTTCGTTTTACGGACATAAACACTGATACACTTTTGTAAAAGTCCACAAATTGTTTGTATCACTACTAAATAACGACAAACGTGTTTTATCTTGTAAAACGTACAGTATGCGGCGGATAAGAACTAAATCGTGAAAGACGCCATTTTGATTTCGTCAACTAACGACCATAGACAACAAAGAATAATTGCGTTTTGATTTTCCGATTTCATAGTAATATAAATAAAAAAATATTCTTCCTAATAATTTTAAAATTTAAATGAGAAATTGAGAACGCACACCATAATATCGAATAATTTCTCGCGCGATATCAGCTGCTTTTGCTTCTCATAGATGCAATTCGCATACATTCACTATGTCAAAAGGTTGTGTAGACGAAATATACTATATAATGTTGTATACACATCCTGTTCTAATTTAAATCTCAATTTTTCATTTACATTACCAGTAGCTTGAAAAATGACGTTTATTCAAATTATTCAGCCAAATCATTTGTATTAATTATGTAAATTATCTTCTATTTTAAAAGACACCGCTACGCCACACGCGCCGCACGTGAATTTGTATTTCGATACTATTAAATGTGGCTACTTGAACATAACTCTTTGTCTATTTTGGTGACATGCAAATAAACAAGAAACAAAATAAGACAAAAAAGAAGACATAAACCATTTGTCCATGGAAATTAAAAATTGCCAGTATAAAATTTGGCTTTCTCCAGGGGAAAAAATAAATTTTACCTGATACATAATAAAATATCTGTTTCGTTTACATAACGAATTCTTAAAATTTGGTTGAAATTTAAATAACATTTGAAGTACTACTATTTTTACTGAGCAAAGAACATTAAAAAATTTAATTGAGATCGAAAGAAGTGAACATTATTTCTATACTGAAGAAATGCAAATTTTAATTTATTGTATTGGGCAGGGGTATTCATTATTTAATTATGGTAACAAATTATATTTTATGTCAATAAATCCGAAAGCAGCTGTGCTTTACGTGTTTTGTGGTGTTTTCATTCAATAAATTTGTCGGAAATGGCAGTCTAAAACATAATAAAAACAATCAAATTAAATGTGAAACACGAAGCTAAAATGTCGAGCCGCCGTTCGCTACTCGGTTCTACTTTGGATGCGTTGCCTGCGCCGTCTGATCCTTTGAGAGAATTGTTTGAGGCATGCAAAACTGGTGATGCAGCTCGTGTAAAAAAACTTATTACTCCACAAACAGTAAATGCCAGGGACACTGCAGGCAGGAAATCCACTCCTCTACACTTTGCTGCAGGTAAATAAGCAGTTGTCATCACCTAGTTCTTGAAGTAAAGCAGTTAAACAACCGAGTGAAAGGGTGCATGTTTTCATCCCAGGAAACATAAAATTTTTGTTTATTGCATAATTGGACACGCTTTTTGAACTCGTTCGTCGGTTCTTTATCTGTTTTTGTTCTCGTTTCGCTCATTTTTATGTAATTGATGACTAAATTAAGAGTTTGAAATGACTTTTGCCTATTTTTTAGGAATGGATGTTGCTTGTTAATTTTATTTATACTATGTTTTGTTTGTTCCAATTATATATTCTTACACTTGTCCTTATTATCATAAATTTTCACATACATTAACCTTGGCAATGATTTGTTTAATTATTAGTTTGAAGTTGAAAAATTATTACTTGCCTGTTGTTCCTAATCTTGTAATGAAATGAAATTAGAATCATCAATTACCTAAATTATTTTGAATTAGACAAATTTTATTTGATAGGAACATAATATATAAATTATATAGAATTAGATTTATATACATTCAACCTAAAATATTAATTTACAATATCCATAGTGAGAGTAATGATAATTCATAATATATTTATAAATATAATGGGTGTGCATGTTATTAAATAAACTTGGTTTTAAATGTTTGTGTATCATGGGAATAGAGATTAATCTTTTATAGACATGGGATGGGTACCCGCTTTGGATCTGGCACTTTTTTAAAGATCCATTCCATGTGTAATCTATAATGAAAGACATGCGTCACATTATGTTAGCGCTGCCGGGTTTCCGGCCGGGTACCTGGTGTTACTCATGCTGGGTACCCGGCAAAATTGTTACCCATCCCATGTCTAATCTATAATGAAACACACGCATCACATAATGTCAGTGGTGCTGGGTATCTGGCTGGGTACCCGTTAGTCATGCCGGGTACTTGGTTGCCGGGTAACGGGCAAAATCGATACCTATCCCATGTTTAAGCTATAATATCTACCGGTTTTCATGCATTGTTTGTTTGTACAAAAGTTGAAACTTTTCGTTGATTTCACCGTTATTCGCTATGGCAATATGGCGGGCGACATAGAAGTCAACTAACCGTCACCAAAAATGAATATTTGGCTGTGTTGCAGTTTTTTCTACAAAAAAACTTGTGTTGTACCACAACAAAGCAAATAAAAAGAAAATGGACCATTGTACACTGTTGTGCATATTTTTACCTATTTTCCAGTATAGTGTACATAGACCTAGCCGGGACTCCTTACATTTTTGGAACAGCTCTTTTGATTGACCCATCTGGGATCGACCAGGGCTGAAGTTCCTTTGTCAATTGAAATCAGAGCAGTCAAACCATATAAAGTAATATGACAATGTAACATAATTTTAATGATTATTCCCAGGTTATGGTCGCAGGGAAGTGGTGGAAATCCTAATCGCAGCTGGTGCGGCGCTTCAGGCTCGCGACGACGGTGGCCTGCAGCCTCTTCACAATGCTTGCAGCTTTGGGCACGCGGATGTGGTCCGGGCGCTGCTCGCGGCGGGGGCGGCGCCCGCCGCGAGGGATAACTGGGGGTATACGCCTTTACATGAGGCTGCGGCTAAAGGGAAAGTGGATGTCTGTATAGGTGAGATAATTTTATACCTAATTTAATTAATAAACATTCTTCAATAATATCTAAACTAAGAGGACACGAACATACGACGTAGAAGTCACGAGCAGCCTAGAGCCTTTCTATTCCGTCGGGAAGTCTCATCGTTTAGCACCTTCTATCGGTTTTATCATGCAGAGTGTTCTGAGGAGCTTTTCGACCATATCCCACCTTCTCCCTTTCTACGCAGGAGCACGCGTCCTGGTCTTCGGAGTCATTAATTTACTGTCTCCACCTCGACATCATGCACAAAGAAGTATATTAACTCGTTTCTTTGTCTGACTTCCAAAACTTGGAATTCTTTGCCAGCACATGTATTCCCTTCTTCCTATAACATGGGTTCTTTAAAAAAAGGAACTATTGTTATAGGTAGAACAAGCACGCACTATAAAACGGTTCTGAGAGTACTTAGTTTTACAAAACGGAACTGAAACAGTAGCCTTAGAACGGGTTTTAGTGTTAGAGCATTTCAAATTCAAAACAACAAAATTAAATTTACTCTGGACTCAATTTATTATTAATAGCAGCTACAATCTCCATAATTTTTTAGCACTTCTGCAACATGGAGCGGATCCGAATATCAGAAATACAGAAGGGAAGACACCTCTAGACCTAGCGGACTCTGCTACGAGGCCAGTACTCACTGGTGAGTATTGTGTTTTCCTATTTCATGATAGGGGGCAAGTACTCCAGGGTACTGTTATGGGATGCCTCACTGAGGTCGTTTTTAAAAAAAGAATATTTTATTTAAACTGGAACTCACTTCAATTAGTAAAAACCTTTAGACAGCCGCACCCTATGATGTATCGACTCATACTGAGGCTCGCGGAGAGCGAGCCGCACACGCTAGGGAAAGCTTAATAATCAATTTAGAGATGATAACAAGGTGGAGTCTTGTCATCACAACCCTGTACAGAGCCAGGATATAACATTACGAACTGGATTAGCAAGTTGAAATGGCACATAGCCCATAGAAGGGATTGCCGGCGGGTCGCTACGAGCGGTTTCGTCGCATGAGTTTTTATAAGGACTAACAAGTTTTCGAAAGATTTTATACAACAAGATGATAATAAGCCAAGGCTAACCTGGTGGTAAGTGGTTTCCGCCGCCTATAGACACATGCAATAACAAGGAAAAAATCAATTATTGTAGGGCAGATGAGTTTCTTGTATTAAATAAGTTTGAACATTATTTAACCCGGACTGTCAAGTTAGGTGTTTTGGTTAACACACGTGTTTGGTAGTTTTCTAACTAAAAAAAATTCTTTTTTGCTCTCTTTTCATTGTTTTGTTACCATATCGTTTGTTTGTGTTGTCCAGTGGCGTATGGTAAGTACTTTTTGTGCCAATTAACAGTCTAGGATCGACGACAATGTCGTCGATCCCTAGAAAACCCCCTGACCCTACTCCTATAGACGCAACCACAAAAGATGGCGTCGAGACTTCCCAAGATATGGAAATTATAACAAACATTAATGATAATCCCAGAAAAAGACCCGCCGATGATTCTACAACATCTATCCCAAAAAAAACCACTAATTCACCTTCGGCTTCTAACGAACATATTTACAGACACCCTTCTTTAGATGAAACCAAAAAATACTCGACTCATGACAATAGTCCTTTCTTAGTTCACGTTTTTCGTCAAGAAAACCATCCAAAGGCTGGTACAACCATAAATCCAATTCAATTCGGCAAAATTCTTTATAATGCAAGAATCAAAAATATTTGCAAGCAAGGTATTAAGAGTGTAGGGAGAAACAGAGTATCCATTGAATTTAAATCACCTACTGATGCAAATGAATTTATCGAAAATCCTATTTTAAATGATAATAAATTTTCAGCAGTTATTCCCTCTTATAATGTTTCACGTATGGGAATAGTACGAGGTGTCCCAGTAGAATGGACTATGAGTGAATTTGTAGAGTCAGTTGAATTACCTGAAAATTGTGGAGAAATTATTAAAGCTCGTCGACTTAATAGAAAAACATTCAAAGAAGGTGAGATTGAATGGGCTGCTACCCGTACAGTAGTCATAACTTTTAGTGGTCAATCATTACCTCAAAGAATTTACTGTTGCTACACATCTTTACCAGTAGAAATCTATGAATTACCCTCAATACAATGCAATAAATGCTGTAGATTTGGTCACATTCAGTCTCAATGCCGCTCGACCCCTCGCTGTTTCCGTTGTGCACAACCACACCCAGGTAATGAATGTTCTACAACTGAAACTAGTGCTACTTGTCTTTTATGTACTGGAAATCATTTTGCAACAAACAAGTCATGTCCAGAACATAGCCGCCAAAAATCCATAAAAATTACTATGTCTCAGGAAAATATTTCATATTCAGAAGCTTCCGCACGATTCCCCCCTGTGAAACGACCATATTCAAATGTTGCCCGAGTACTATTCTCACCTTCCCAGGCCTCAACTCCCTACACTTCTAGACCCAATATACAAACTCCTACTACTTCCTACAGAAAAACAGTAAGTATTCCAATCCGCCCCCGTTCTACACAATCTACTGGTTATGACATAGCTGCCCATCAGGCTCTAATTTCCCAAAGGGACCCCCCTGCTTCTGAAAATGGTGTCCTATTAAACAGAACGACAACACCTAATAATGAGAACCTAATGGACGGTATGTTAAACGTCCTTATTAATATGTTAAGTATGTTCAGTGATATTCCACCACCGTCCAACGTTGCCAAAAAACTGACTCAGCTCTTTGAAATTGTAAACATTCACTCTAATACAGTGGAATGCTCGCAGTTTACGCCCTAAAAAATGTGATCTGATTCAGATGATAAACACCTATGACCCTGTTGTCTTTGCAATCACTGAGACATGGTTCAGTCCTGGCTCCCATTTTCGGGTACCCGGATATTCATGTCTCCGTGATGGCAGAGGCGATGGGTATGCAGGTACTGCAATCTTAGTAAAAAGAACACATACTTACTCCCGAATTGATCTTCCTCCCACACCTCTCGGCTTAAATGCTGTGGCAGTTAAAACTCTCAACATAACAATAGTGTGTATTTATATCCCTCACCCTGAAAACATTTCTATCTCTGATGTTGAACAGATTTTCTCAGCTATTTCTGGACCTTTTTTAATTTTAGGAGATTTTAACTGTTCCCACCTGATGTGGGGTGGTTTGAGATATGACTCTTTTGCCTGTGACTTAGTTGACCTTATGGATGCATATAACGTCTGCTTATTAAATGATGGCTCCCCTACTCGTATAACTCCCCCACAGTCAAATGTGAGTGCGGTCGACCTATCCTTGTGTTCCTCTGATTTAAGCCCCATGGTCTCATGGAATATTCTTCCTTATACCTATGGGAGTGATCATTTTGTTATTCTACTATCCTTAATATCGTCCTCCATTCCCAGAAGGACATTTTCCCCACTTTTACAATACCGCTTATCACAAGCCAATTGGTCACATTTTGCTTCTGACACGGACTGTGAATCAAATGTGTTCCCACCCATCAATGACGACAATGTGAGTGAAAGCTATGATTTATTTGTGTCGTCACTTTTGAAATCAGCTGATGCTAACATACCTCTTAAAAAAAATAAGACCAACAGCAAAGTTTCACCTCCGTGGTGGGATGCCGAATGCACAGAGGCTCATAAAAAGCGTAAACAAGCAGAGATTAACTACTCCCTCGATATGTCCATGCCAAATTACATCCTCGTTAAAAAAACAACAGCACAAGCCAAACGCTTATTTAAAAAAAAGAAAAAAACAGCTTGGATCCGATTTACCCAAAGCCTGTCCCCACGATCCCCTTCAACCGTTTTATGGCAATCAATCAAACGTTTTAAAAGATCATTAAACTCTCATAATTCTAACTCCAATGATTTCACCATTTGGATTGAAGAATTCATGAATAAACTAGCCCCACCATATGTCCCTAATTTGGACTACTTACCTGCTGCATATCCCTCTTCCATACTCCCACACAAATTCAACGAATCTTTCTCTATGTCAGAATTACTTTGCGCTCTGGATAATCTAAAGGACTCTTCACCAGGTGCTGACGGAATACCATATTCATTTCTTAGAAAAGCGGGCAATGACACCAAGACCCTATTCGTAACCATTATAAATAAATTTTTTGAACTCGGCTCCGTCCCGGACTCATGGAAAAATCAGCTGATCATCCCCATTCTGAAGCCCGGTAAAGACTCTGCCTTAGGCTCGTCCTATAGACCTATCGCGCTGTCGTCTACCCTCTGTAAAATCATGGAGCACGTTCTTAAAAAACGACTGGAGTGGTATGTAGAAAACAACGATCTTTTAGCGAAGTCGCAATTTGGATTCAGAAAGGGAATGAGCACGATGGATAACTTGGCTATCCTTACTACTGACATTAGACTTGCCATGACGGAAAACCAATCACTTATCGGCGTCTTTCTGGATATATCATCTGCATACGATAATGTTCTACTTCCGTTACTCAGGCAGAAAATGCAAAATCTGAGTATACCCGAGAGGCTGGCACACTTCATTTGCAACATGCTTATGGAGAGAACAATACAGGTCAAAGTTAGTGACGTCACATTGCCTCCGAGACGTATCTGGAAAGGTCTCCCGCAAGGGTCGGTACTTAGTCCCTTATTATATGGTTTATACACATATGACCTACAAGTCTGCGTGGACTCATTCTGTTCTGTCCTACAATATGCCGATGACCTGGTTCTTTACGTAGCGTCTGACTCTATCCAAGAAGCGTCTAACAGGCTAAATCGTGCATTGTTGTACCTGGAGGATTGGTTAGCAGATAATGGACTTTCTTTGTCAGTTCCTAAGAGTAGCATAGTGGTATTCACAAGAAAAAGAAGACTCCCTGATTTCGAAATTAAATTCAAAGGACAACCTATCCCTGTTGAAGATCAGGTAAAGTTCTTGGGAGTCATCCTCGAAAAAACAATGAGCGGAAAAGCTCATTTAAATTACATTAGAGGTAAATGCGAAAAAAATATCAACATCCTTCGCTGCCTTTCCGGAGTTTGGTGGGGAGCTCATCCCTATACTCAAAAACTAGTGTACAATGCAATGGTACGTAGTCATTTCGACTATGGATCACTTGTACTTGAACCATGTAGCAAAGAGGCATTAACTACACTTGATAAAATACAATTCAAGTGCCTCCGCATTATTTTAGGAGCCATGAAATCTTCTCCTACTAATGCCCTTCAAGTAGAAGCCTTAGATCCTCCTCTAAATATTCGACGCAATCTCCTAGCTGACAGATACTTTTACAAAATAGCCCAAAATTCCAATCATATTCTATTACCTAAATTACGCTCCCTAGCATCAATAATCCCTCATAGTAATTATTGGACCAATAAGGATGTGCCATGTCTGATCAAAAGTTATAATAAGTACTCCAAAATCCCCTACACATGTTTCCAGTCTCCGACTCCTCCCCTATTCTCGGCTCCATTTGAAGTACTTATTTTTAAACCAAATATAATATTTAGCCTTGGAATTGTCAAGAAAGACCCAGGAGCCAACTCAATGTTTCAAGACAAACTAAAATTACAATGGAATGATTGGTGTCATTTTTACACAGATGCCTCAAAACTTGACAGTGATACTGCTGTTGGTGCAGCTGTCTGGTTCCCTAAATACCATGTACTCCTCAACTTTAAGTGCCCTCCAACATGTTCCATTTTTACAGGTGAAGCAGTGGCCCTTCTTGAAGCAATAAAATTTGTGCATTGCCACAAATACGACAAATCGATCATTTTTACTGATTCCCTTAGCTGTCTTCACTCTATTAATTCAAACTCATTTTCATTAGGATCAAAATTTCCGCTTATTTTAAAAATCAAGGAATACCTTTATAACTGTCACATCAATAATATTGAAATTATTCTGGCATGGATACCAAGCCATAGTGGTATTACAGGAAATGAAACAGTAGACTCATTTGCAAAAGAAGCCATTGTTACCGGATGCAGCGACCATCATCTGGTTTACTCTCATGATCTGCACTCAATATCCGCTACTGATCTTATCAAAGACTGGGGAAAAAGATGGGAACAAACTAAAAAAATAAAAGGCAGGTACTATGGAGACATACAGCCCGTACTCCCAACCAGACCTTGGTTCTCTCGTTATCGCCTGGCGGATAAACGAACTACTTCTGTTATTTGTAGACTTCGGCTGGGACATTCTTGCACACCCCTCCACTTATATAAAATAAAAGTCCGCGCGTCCCCCATTTGTGATTGTGGTCTCGAAGAAGGTTCTACTGATCATATCCTGTTTAACTGCCCTCTCCAACCTGTATCCCTTTATGACATGTTACCCGCTAAAATTCCAAGACCAATAAATGTTAAGACCCTGCTTTTATTTACAAACTCACCACTAATTAAATTATTATGTAATTATATCTTTACTTATAAAATAAAACTTTAAATTTATTTCTACATTGACCTGCACTAACTACATGTGAGCTTCATATTTTTAGTGTAACGCTTTTGTTTTGTCCTATTGCAGGTAAATAGACGATGCTATAGAGACAGTAGAAATTGTCACTGATCAAACCACATCCACCTACCAAGTGTCTTTTCCATCACTTGACATTGGCAGAAATGGTCGTTTCTACTATTTAACGACTGATTGCCAAAAATCACAAAAAAAAAAAAAATTATTTAACCCGTCAAGTGTCAGATTCCAGACACAATTGATTTTTCAATTGTCATAAACCTCCGGTGGGATAACACCGCTAGGGATTAAGGTTCTATTGTCAAAGACTATACTTAATTACAGATTTCTTTATCTTTTTTTTAGTTTATTTATTTATTGTGGTCATGTTTGACATATTATATGTGTGTGTCAAACACATGGTAGTGTTATTTATGTTTTTATTATTGATTTAATGTAATTTTATGCATAAATTAAAAAAAAATATTAGCATTCTGCACTCTCTCTGTATATAATCTATAAGTGTGCGAAATTTCATACTCCTCCGACCGCGCAATTGGGATGTTGCCTAAGTTTGAATCTGGCGCTATTTTTCACAAATTCGGAAAATATACGCTACTGTTACCCATAAAAACAGTTCAAACTTAAAAGATATGGAATATTGCTGTTTTGACAATATGCCCATACATTTCTCAGTAATATGGCAACATGTGACGTCACCTGTTCCGTAGATTTTCTATGGAGCGTTTTTGGACGATGCGCCGCAACACATCCAACATACGACTATATCTATGAAACTATTGATCTTAGACATACTATTTCTTCTGCAATATTTCTTTATGAGTTATAAACTTCTAATTTCTCAAATAAAAAAAAAGTTGTCAACTGCCCTATTTTCTTAAAAAGGGGGTACAAAGTTTAATACCGGTCACGTGTACTGTCTTCAATGAATATGGAAATAGCCAGTGTTTTCCATGTTCCCCAGGCGAGTACTGCGCCGCAGACGTGCTAGAGGCGGCTCGGTCGGGCGCCGACGACCGACTCGCCTCGCTACTCACCCCGTTGAACGTGAATGTGCACGCCAGCGATGGACGACGTTCAACGCCATTGCATTTAGCCGCGGGATATAATAGAGCGAGGGCGGTGAGGCTCCTCCTGCAACGAGGGGCTGATGTCCACGCCAAGGATAAGGGGTAAGTTTTCTTATGCAGCTAGATGACCCTTATGCACCCGTATTCACAAACGACACTATGAGGTCTCACAGTGCCCGCGGACGCACAGGCTGCCAAATTCCTATTCATAAACAATACTTGAGTGACAATCGGCACTATGCGTTTGTCATAATGAACACTTAGCTAAGGGAGCCTGATAGCTATATTAATCAACGCATAGTGTCGAGCTCACCAAAGAGAATGTAATCACTACGGAGTTTACGATAAAAAGCAAACAAACAATAAAATTGAAATGTCAGTCAGTGAAGTGAACTACGTAACACTCATCAACCAATCAAAGAGCTATATTCAACGCTATGCGTCCGCATAGTAAAGATTCGTTTGAGTATTGTTTGTAAATTGAAAGGCTTGAGATAGTGAACCCACTGAGAAATGTCTTACTTCGCATAGTATTGCTCCTTTACTTACACCTGATGGTGAGAAGTTACCGCCGCCTATAGACACCTGCAATAACAAGGGAAAATCACTTGATATTGCAGGTGCGTTGTCACCCTCCATGCCCAGTAATTACACTGGCTACTTTTCCCTTCAATCCGTGACACAGCGAACTGTTTCACGGCTGAAATAAGAAAGGCGGTGGTACCTGCCCAGACGACCCTACATACGGGTCTACCACCAATGTTTAATGTATTCTTATGTATAGAAATAACGAAAACCATTTCGTGCTATATTAGGTCCCTATACATGACATGAAATACCTGCACAATTTGTCGTCATCCGTATTTTGGGACCCTGCGACGACCCACATATAAGTATTCGCTATGCTGGACAATGAAAGACTTGAGTAGATTCAGTATCTTGACTTGGTTGATGAGAAAGAGAGAGAGAGCTTCTTTTCTTCAGTGTTGATGATGATCTTTTCAGCAGAGAGATGCCCACTGCGTGTTTGCCGCTACTTATATTTCCCGCTTACACCTCGCAACTATCGCTATGCATCACGAGCGATCGGTGTAAGCGGGATTATCTAATTTCTCTCTCGCTTTTCCTCAATGAAACCAGTAGAAGTTTTAGTCTTTATTTAAAACTTAAACTATCTTAGTAAACTTAAAACTATTACATAAAACAATACAATAACAACTATGAAATTAAAGAAAGTCACTTAAAAACAACTTACACCCATACCTATGCATAGTCGGCTCCTCGAGATTTCCTCCCTCAACTGTGACTCGACTCAACCTCAAGGATAAAATCGGTATGCAGCACCATTATCATCTGCAGCATCTTTTATCGCGATCCAGTTTAGGACCTAAACTGAGTAGAATCGATAATTCGTACTACGACGCTATCTACGACTATGACAGCGATTCAGTTAAGAGTTGAATTGCTGTCATTATAGTCCTTTTTTTTCGTTACTGCCCGAGATGTAAACAAATATGGCGACTATGACATTTATGACACCGCTAGAGATGGGAAAATCCTGAGTTCAGAAATGTCTGAAATAGTTACTTATTTCAAAATAACAACGACTATAATATATGAATAAGTATAAGTCACATAAGTGTAACCAGCTAGCAATAATTTTGCCATTTGAACCCATTCTTGGTATACATATAAAAAATACAAATAAAAAAAATTTAGATGAAATTTCATTTGGTACAAGTAAATAAGAATGAAATAGTAGGACCGTAGCCTAACCTGAGAACACCTGTAAATAGCATTTTAATGACATGTGTGGTGTAGACTTTTGATAGAAAGGAGAGGATCAAAAAATGTATGAAGCCTGGGTTAAAATAATTTTATCCAACTCAGTCACAACAACATCATCAGATTGAAAGAACAAATTAAAATGAATACGGCACGGTTGATCACGAATGAGTTCAATAAATAAATAATAAACCTATATTTTACCACATTTTTATTATATTTTTTTATAAAATATTATATATATAAAAAACTACCGCACAAATCTCTTAATTAACGTAATAATTTACATATCGATAATCTAAAATTACAATCACAATACAAGCAATTATATTCTACTAATTAGTTCATTTGAACGAATAACACACAGCACTACGGTTCATTCAATCGGTGCAAACGAGAATCAATTCTAGTAAGATGATGGTACGAAAGAAAACGATGCAGTTTAGGAACCAATACTGAACCGAGCGGAATATTAATCGCTTTTATAAAGATGGTGGTAAGGCCCCAGAACTGAAAAAACTATCCTCGCCTTGAGCAAATTCCTCATTTGAGTCGAGTAATGAACTGTCAAACTCAAGGCACGTCGCGATCTACCTTGAGGTCACCTCAAAGCTTGTTAACAGTGCTTTTCAAGTTATTTCTGAGGTTATTTCAAGTTTTATTAGCATAATGAATGATTTCCATGATTTTATTGACTACCTTTATGAAGACTTGTACCAATATCGTCACAGAAGTAGAACATAATCTCAGAGGAGGACAGCCCACAGATGAAAAAGTGAACCATAAACATATTCTCTACACTTTGCCAACATAATAATAAGTAATTAAATGACGTTATTCCATCACTAAACCTCAACTAGACTTTACTGGAGTTTCCTCACTGGAGGGTGAAGCCGTAACTGAACATACCGATTTCAAGGATGTTTTTAAGATTTCCTTGAGGTGACTTCGCCTAATGTCGAGTGGAGGTGGTCTCGAGGAAACTTCTCTGCATATCGGTGTTAATTACACTTGTGACATACACAATGGGCCTAATTCTGGGAACACACTTTAATTAGAAATTTAAGTACAGTATATCTCTTTCTCGCAATAAGTAATAGGAAAAAGATAGCAAGAATCTGTTTAGAGCTGTCACTTAAATTTAGATAGATTTCAAAGAAACCATAGACAATTTTAGACGGCATGTACGGAGGTGCCTCCTAAACACTGCATTTTAGCACGTTCAATAAGGTCGAAAATTGAACGCACCTTTCATAATGTTAATTAATATGACTGCCATCCTTTTCTTTTTCATTTTGAGAGAAAGAAATAGACTGAACTTAAATTTAAACTTAGCATGCGTTCGCCAGAATTAGGGCCAATACTATTTATTAACACTTGTCGCGAACACGTATTGTTCCAGCGGACTCGTGCCCCTGCACAACGCGTGCTCGTACGGCCACTACGAGGTGACGGAGCTTTTGGTCCGCGCAGGCGCAGACGTCAACGCCACAGATTTGTGGGCGTTCACGCCGCTCCACGAGGCCGCTAGCAAGGCTCGACTAGAGGTAAAATATATAACATTGTATAGGAGGGTGGGCTTACTAATGTTTGGTCAAGAAACGTTTCCCAAAATATCACATCGCAAACTATTTTACGCAAATTTTCATTTGGCAAAAAAAAAAACGTTTTTCAAAACAACGTATTGCAATTTTTTATTTAGCAAATCTCTTTTTTGGCATACTATTGTTTAACAAATTATTGTTTGGCTTAACCAAATATTATTTCATCAAATGTTTCATTTGGCAAAACTTACTCTTCCCAAAATATTCCTCTCTTTTGTCGGGAATTTACTATGCATCATAATCAGGAAAGAATGGCGACGTGGAACTATCGGTAGACTCCGTGACGTAGTAACATAGACAGATGGTTGCTTGGAAAAAATATATCTAGCTTAGAAAAATAAAATCCTGGGGTAGAAAGCGAACCCGCAACTTATTTTATCTTATCTAATCATGAGGGTTGATAGCTTACAGTGTTATCTTCGTTTTCTTTATTTGTATTTCTTACAATATTGCAAGATTTCTAAAAAACCAAACTATTCCGCTCTTCCGCACGGAACGGAGAACCCCAAAGTGCGACGTGCGAAATGTTTCGTGACATCATCTTGAAGGACTTTTGAAGGTCATTGTTTGTTTTTAGGTGTGTTCCTTGCTGCTGAGCGAAGGCGCGGATCCCACGCTACTGAACTGTCACGGCAAGTCCGCGCTAGACGTGGCGCCCACCAGAGAACTACAGGAACGGCTCGCATGTGAGTATATCCAGTAGTCCCCTAACCTAACCCAGTGGTCGGCAAAGTGCGGCTCCAGAGCCGCATGTGGCTCTTTGGCTCCTTAAGTGCGGCTCTGGCACAAATATCCACGGAAGGCGCAATCATATTTTCATTTTTTTTTAACCTTAACAGGGTAACTCTTGGCCTTCATCCCACCTGATGGTAAGTGAAGATAAGGCCGACGATGGAAGCGAGCTACACCCGGATTCCTCAACCACAGAGGAACTGGCTATCTTACCTCCAACTGCCGGAACACAACAATGCTGTTAACATTATTGTTATGTCGGCAGACTTAGGTAAGATGGTGGTAGCTAGGTAGGCGGACTTAGAAAAGCCCTACCACCAACCAAACCGAGCAGAATATTTCTGCCCCCACGGGAATCGAACCCCGGACCTCTAGATCTGAGGCAGGTGGTCTCAACCACTAGACCACAGAGGCGGTAAAATAAAAAAAAACTTAGTAAGAAAAAAAGTATTTTTGATGAAATTTGCAGTCATGTCTAAAATTGAAACCAACAACATACAAACCTGACTTACTCAAATTTTTCAAGGAGATGCAAGCACATTGTTCGCATTAATAAATGTTTATTAAGTATGAAATTTAGTTTTATTTAGTGTGCTACTTATTTAGTGTAATAAAAGTTTACTAAACAAGCAGATTTGGCTCCCATTTTCTTTAAATTGTTGTAATGTTCATATTTGGCTCTTTGGCTAATAAGTTTGCCGACCACTGCCCTAACCCTAACCAAATTTCTAATCTCGAGCTCCCTCGTGATTCGTGATGCACGTTAAGCCGTTGGTCCTGGTTGTTCCTGCAACCGCTCTAACCCACCAACCCGCATTGGGCCAGCGTGGTGGTGTTATGGCCCAAGCTCCTCATGTGTTTCTCCCATGTAGGAAGGCCAGTGCCCAGCAGTGGGACGTATATAGCCTGGTTATGATGTTGTTTCACAAGATTTAGGTGGTGTTTTAATTGTTTTTAAGTTGAATAAGTACTTAGTTATATTAGGAATAAATATTTGTATGTTGTCCCCAGTTGAATACCGAGGCCACTGCCTACTAGAAGCGTGTCGGCTAGCCGAACCGTCGAGGGTAAAAAAACAACTGTCCTCCGCCAATGTACAAAATCAGGTTAGTGTTTTATATTAAGATTGACTTTAGTAAAATTAGAATCTAAAAACGATTTTTAATACCCAAAAGAGATGTTTCACATACGGCCAGGTATAAGTACAGTATCTCAAAAATCTGGAAACCGCCTGAATCCGTGAAAAATACTAATAATTCGTTTTCATGCATAGTTTGTTTGTACAAAAGTTGAAATTTTCTGTCCATTTCACTGTTATTCAATATGGCAATATGGCTGGCGACATAGAAGTCAACTAATGGCTTTGCCAGACAGAGCGCTTCATTAACGCGCGTCAGGGCGTTAGTCTGACGCCGCGTTATAGCGTCAAATTGTGTTGTACTATGAACGGTACTAGCCGTCAAACAGAGCACCGGCGGGCGCTAGCAGTACGCAACGCTCTGTCGCGGCGCTAGGACGCTTTGACGCCGGGCGTTGTATTTTTTTACAGATTGTGTTTAACGCCCGACTGCTCGTTTGCTAAAATATTGCAATTATGACTGAAAAACTAATAGAATTGGTTCGGAAACACTTATGTTTATATAATACGAAGGATAATACTAATAAAAATGTAACAATAATGGCAAATGGCTCCATTCCCTATGATATGGTTGAGCGGAGCGATGGCTGGCACATGCGTCATACTTGTGAACAGGTGCCGCTAGTGGAAATGGTCATCTCTAAGCTTCCTTGATTTTGTAATAATTTACCTACATATTCATCAATAGTATCATTTTTGAGGGATTTTTGAGGTATATGGCATTATATGATATTATATATAAAACAATACAATTATTATTGTAATGACGTGGTCAGACAAGTGTTTAAAATTAATGAAAGATGATTGGCTTTATTAGGTTTTTGTATATTAATTGTTGACCTTTGCGTATTGTAATACCTATATTGTGATGGTGCATTGTCGGACAGCCTTTAAATACAGTAAATATTCTTGTCATTAGGTACTTATTCGTACGTTAATATACCTTTTTTTATACTCTGTGCGACACTGCACTGCTAAATACCATTACTGTGTAATTAAACATTGTAACTTAATAATTGAAAAGAGTGACTACACGAGTTTGTTGCCGGAATCATCTCGGTAGTTCAACTTTTGGAACCGGTGTAAATTCAGACAGACAGACAGACAGACAGACAGACAGACAGACAGACAGACTGACAGACAGACAGACAGACAGACAGCCAGACTGACTGACGGACAGACGGACCGACAGACGGACCGACAGACGGACCGACAGACAGACCGATAGACAGACATTATAACATTCTTAGCTTACGTAGATCCAGATAAGACAGAGAGACAAACATAATGTAATTGTTAGTTAGTTAATATTATTTTTATGTGATAGACATAAGGGTTTTTTTGTTGACGATTCGAAAGTGCTTCTTGGGGGGCCTAATTGAATAAAGATATTTTCATTTTCATTTTTCATTTTCATTCATTTTCATTTTCATTTTCAAAATTGTGAGTATAAATCGGAAAAGCAATCAATACGAAAGTATGTAAAAAAACGATCTTCATGCGATGAAAGTTCGCGACCCAAACGATGATCTTCTCCTAATTCCTTTCTCTTTTTTTTAATAAAGTGAACATATACTCTTTTTTTCGTGTTAAAGCATATAAAAGTATAATTCTTCCAAACGTGAATCACCCCACATCTCAATAGCACACAGACTTTGACATGAAAGAACGCGACGTTAAAACGCAACGCTATTGACGCTCTAACGCGGCGGTAAGTACGCGTTCTGTCTGGCAAAGCCTTAAGGTAGCCGTTCGAAGCGAGCGTCACAGACGCAGCGTCTGTAGCGTCACCGACGCCGCGTCACTAACGCCGCGACAATGACACTTTGGTGACTTTGGATACACACGACCATGCGACAGACGTACGGTCGCATCACATTCGACGCACGTCCCGGCCGGAATGATTCTAGCAGTCTTATCATAAAACATTATGGATTTGCAACTTCTTTTGCTAGAAGAGGAAGAAGACGATGATCTTTTACTTCGATACTACCTCAGTTTGGAAAGAGCCTCTACCAATTTGATTTTCCAATTCCGAAATGGAGAAGGTTACTTCAAGATTTTAATAGTACTGATTGTAATAATATGTATCATGTGGTAGTGCTGAATAAATAAATAAAATAATAATAAAATAGCGGCCGAGCGACTGACGCGGGCGTCTGACAACGCAGTCAAAGCGGCTCTGATGCCGCGTCAGTGTCGCTGCGCTCGAATGATGTTCGCTAAAATTTCATACATTTACATAGAACTTCTATCTGCCGCTATGTCTCGGAGTCACAGACGTGGCGCCACTGACGCCATAGACGCTCGCTTCGAACGACTACCTTTAAACGTCACCAAAGTGACGTACGCGCCATGATGAATGTTTGGCTGTGTTGCAGTTTTTTCTATAAAAATCTGTTTCGTACCACGCAATAAAGCAAATGAAAGAAAATGGCCAATGGAACACTGTGCTGCATATTTTTAAGTATGGTATACATAGACCTGGCCGGTCTCCATACATATTTGAGACATTTTTTTTCTTGATTGACATCATAACCAATTATTACTATTTCATGGGATTATGTTTCAAACTTGCTTTGGTTACCAGAATAACGGTTCGTGAAATTTATATTTCATATTATTATTATTTTATCTTGATGAGTTCGGTAGCGTAGTGGATTGAGCGATGCCTGGATGGGTCAAACAAAGTTTGTTATCTCGAGCTCCTCCGTGCTTCGCTTTAACCCACCAACCAGCATTGGGCCAGCGTGGTGGTGTTACGGCCCAAGCTCCTCATGTGTTTCTCCCATGTAGGAAGGCCTGTGCCCAGCAGTGGGATGCATATAGGCTGGTGATGTATACTAAAACATCATGTTGTATTTTATCGTATTCCAATCAGTTTTTCTCCCAGCAGAGCGCGCCACCCCCAACAAGCAGTACAGAAGGTCTCCCCAGCCCAGAACTCAATGTGGAAGCCTTAGCCAATTTCCAGCATACGGCCACCGGAGACAGACCTTTACACTGTGCCGCGGCTAGCCTTTACCCTAAGAGGAAGCAGGTGAGAAGACATTCCTAACTCATTTGCCTTTCATAGTCCAATTTGTTGACTCATCTTTCTTCTTAAAATTCAAGATAATAATGGCCCTAATTCTGGAGAGCACATGCTAAGTCTAAATTTAAATTCAGTCTATTTCTTTCTCTCAAAATGAATACGAAAAGGATGGCTGTCATATAATTTGACATTAAGAAATGTGCGTTCAATTTTCAACCTTATTGAACGTGATAAAATGCAGTGTTTAGAAAGCACCTCCGTATATGCTGTCTAAAATTGTCTATGGTTTCTTTGAAATCTATCTGAATTTAATTGACAGCTCTAAACAAATTCTTGCTATCTTTTTCCTATTACATATTGCGAAAAAGATATATACTGTACTTAAATTTAAAATTAGAGTGAGTCTTCAGAATTAGGTCCAATATTAATAATATTAATCCACTCACACCTATTATCTAGCGCAAAGTAAGCATTAAGAGCTTGTGTTATGGATACTAGATAACGGCGAAATAATGATAATAATATGTATAGAAATGACCATGACTCATAAAGAAATGCTTGTACTCATCATACAAACATTTGCTCCTACCGGGATTCGGACCCGGGACCTATTGACCGAGTAGCCTGGGGTACAGACCACTCGACCAGCCGGTCGTCTCATACCTTTTATTTAAGTTTAATTATATCATGAAAATCTATCGTTCCATCTCGCTCAGGTAATGGAGATGCTAATAAGGAAAGGCGCGAGAGTGAACGAGAAGAACAAAGAAGGTCAGACCCCCCTCCATGTGGCTACTGAAAACGCACACTTAGACGCTATGGACCTGTTGTTGAGGCACGGTGAGTTGCTTTATTTTCTCTTTATTAAATCGATGAAAGAATAATATTTTGATAAATTGTAAAAAATACAGTAATTTTCGGTAAGTATTTAGTTTTTTTTGTAGCATTTAACCATGTTTGGTGAGCATTTCATTATGTGGTAGGCCCGTGTGTAAGGTAGTCTGGGTCGGTACTGCCTTTCTTATTTCAGCCGTGAAACAGTTCGCTGTGTTTCGGATTGAAGAGAAAGGTAGCCAGTGTGATTACTGGGCATGGACGGCATTTCATCTTTGGCCTCAGGATGACAACGCTCCTGCAATATCAAGTTATTTTTCCGTGTTATTGTAGGTGTCTATAGGCGGCGGTTAACCATTAGTTGAGCCGTCAGATTCTTTGTCATCTAGTCGTATAAAAAATTATAATTCTATGCTACTAATCATTATTTAGGATAATTTATAATAAACAAAATGTTTGCCGCCCATATCTACTTATACCACAGCGATTGTTCTGAACCTAATAATTAATTAATGTGGCTGTCTGTTATGCACACTATTGCATCTATGCACGGTAGGATAGTCTGTGTCTATGTGTAAATGAATAATGTTAAAATGTAAAATTGTAATTAATTAAACCTTAAAATCAGGTGTTTAATTATGAAGACCTACGTATAGAACAGCGGTGGTTGATGATGATTTTGTAACAGGTGCCAAGGTGAACGCGTGCGACCTCCGCGGTGAAAGCGCGCTGTGTGTGGCCGCGCGACGAGACGCCGCCGCCGCCTGCCGACTACTGCTGGCCTGTGGCGCCTCGGCCGCGCCCGCCCCCACGCCCGCGCCCTCAGGTCAGTGACGTCACTAGACGCCGCCGCCGCCTGCCGACTACTGCTGGCCTGTGGCGCCTCGGCCGCGCCCGCCCCCACGCCCGCGCCTGAAGGTCAGTGACGTCACTAGACGCCGCCGCCGCCTGCCGACTACTGCTGGCCTGTGGCGCCTCGGCCGCGCCCGCCCCCACGCCCGCGCCTGAAGGTCAGTGACGTCACTAGACGCCCGCCCGCGCCCGAAGGTCAGTCATCCCACGAGGTCAACACACTCGAAGGTCAGTGAGGTCATTGCGTCTGACGGTCAGTGCGGCAACTGCGTCTAAAGGTCACTGCGTCCGAGAGTTAGTGAGGACATCTCACTCGACGGTCAGTGACGTCGTTGCGCCCGAAAGTCCATGAGGTCGTTGCGTTGACGGTCAGTGCGGTCACTGCGTCTGAAGGTCACTGCGTCCGAAGGTAGTGAGGACATTTCACTCGAAGGTCAGCGAGGTCACTGCGCCCGAAGTTCAGTTACCCTTGACCTCATCGCTCCCTAAGGTCAGTGACTCAAGAGCTCACCGTACCCGAAAGTCAGTGACCCGGGGGGTATCCTCCACCTCTGTATTTGTATCAATAATTCAATACTGTTTTATCTCTTCAATGCTTAATAAAAGTTGGAATTTTAATTTATTTTACCGTTTGGCTGCTAGTTTATATAAATCTATTTGGAAAAAAAATAATATATTTTTGTCTAGTTTACATTTTTATTAGTAAATAATTTTTCAAACATTTATAATAATGTTAAATGAAAAATTAAGAATATTTAAAAGCAATGATACAACTTAACCGAATCGTAGGTATTTGTAAAAATACTCGTTTCGGATGTTGAAATAGAATATTTCGACATTGTAGGGTAGACGTTAGCTTATAACGCAAATACAGATAGACTAGAAGAATTTCACGGGGTTCACCCAAGTTCTGAGTAGCTCAGATGGTTAGAGCAGTCGCTCGGATCGCGGAAGGTCGCGATTTCGATCCCCGCCTCAGGACGTGATTTTTTTAGTAAATTATTTTCACTTATTTTGCTAGCAGCTGTTATTTTGACATCTAGTATAAGTATGGATGTTAACATCTGTAGGTGTTATTGACCCGTACACCTTGTATACTGGGATCGCAAATGATTGTGTCTGCCCGCAGAGTCGTGCGCGTCGTCGAGCGCAGCGCTGCGGCTGCTGGAGGCGGCGCGCGCGGGCGACGTGGAGGCGGCGCGGGACGTGCTCTCGGCCCGGCCGCGGCTCGTCAACTGCCGCGACCTCGACGGGCGGCACTCCACGCCGCTGCACTTCGCCGCGGGGTGCGTGCACACACGTCAATTGTTCATTTTCCCTACAAAGGGACGGCAAAGGGAACTAACAACAATACAATTATAATGACAGATTAACAAAGTTTAATTTAGATTCACTTCTCATGCGACGGCAACTTAGTGACCCTTCAACATTACATAAAATTCTTAATTCCGCGCTTGACTCTGATTTGTTGTGCCATGTTTCATTTGGGTATTCACTTAAAACCAACCGCAGACAATACCTTTTTCATACACCCTTAACTAGGAACAATGTATCCCATAATAGCCCATTAATAAGAACGTGTAAAAAATTTAATCTTATATGTAAGGACCTCGATATATTCCATCAGAATTTAAAATCTTTCTTAAAAAATGTTAAGTGTTCAGAAAATGTTGGTTTACTTTTTACTAATAAGTAACACACTGTCATTATAATATGTAGATATGTATAAACTAATTAGTTAATATATTTAAGTTAAATATTGCGCTCGATTGTCACTGAAATGCAAATTTAGTTATGTGTCATAGGAAGAATAAGTTATTCAATGTTTCGATTTGTATTTTGTTACCGTGCCAAATAAATTAATAATGCCCATGCAGCCATGTCTTCAGTATTTCATATTTCTTCCTTTATTGCATTAAAATGCTGGCGTAACACATTTCATAGCTTCTCGGGAGTATTTGACACGAAATATATGATGACGGTCACTTTATGTGCTACTTGATGAGATGTTCACAACAAAACAACTTTTATTCTAATTATCTTTTAGTTGCACGTCAACACAAACACTTGAATAATAAAATTACACCACTTTTATAACACAAAGTTCGCTCCGACACAATTTTTAATCATTAAAATAATAATCTTGACCGACGCCATTAAAACCCGCCAAACACTCGTCCACACACGTAGCTAGTGCCGCGGGTACGTCCACACACGTAGCTAGTGCCGCGGGTACGTCCACACACGTAGCTAGTGCCGCGGGTACGTCCACACACGTAGCTAGTGCCGCGGGTACGTCCACACACGTAGCTAGTGCCGCGGGTACGTCCACACACGTAGCTAGTGCCGCGGGTACGTCCACACACGTAGCTAGTGCCGCGGGTACGTCCACACACGTAGCTAGTGCCGCAGGGGGCGTCCACACACGTATTGAACACAAATTGAATTGAAATTAAATTGTATTTTTGTTACAGCTACAACCGTCTTCCCCTAGCGCAACTGCTGCTTCAAAGAGGTGCAGATGTGCACGCCAAAGACAAAGGGTGAGTGTCTTTAACTACTCTAGGTGGTAGGCATTATAATAGGGTCGTCTGGGTAGGTACCACGGCCTTTCCTATTTCAGCCGTGAAACAGTTCGCTGTGTTACGGTTTGAAGGGAAAGGTAGCCAGTGTGATTACTGGACATGGACGGCGTTTCATCTTAGACCTCAGGATGACAACGCACCTGCAATACTTAGTGTTTTTTTTCTTGTTATTGCAGGTGTTTTGTATAAAAAACCGGCCAAGAGCGAGTCGGACTCGCGCACTAAGGGTTCCTTACCATCATCTATAAACAAGCGTCTACCTGTTGCCGTTATCAATATCTAGCAAAAACAAGCAAAAAAAGTCACATATGTTCTATGGGAACCCTCCTTAAATATTAATTTTATTCTGTTTTTGTTATAGCGGCAACAGAAATACATTATCTGTGAAAATTTTAACTGTCCAACTATCACCGTTCATGAGATACAGCCTGGTGACAGACGGGCCGACAGCGGAGTCTTAACTATAAAAATGGCCCTTTTTATCTAAGAGAGTTATGTCTGGTCTATTCTTTTAAGGGTACAAACAGATGACGGCCAGTCTTCAGCTCTGATGAAGTCCAAAGTTTCCAACCAACGTAATAAAGCGTAGACCGAGCTTTATAACCCGGCGCCGAGTCTTGCTGGAAGGACCATTCTTGGTTATTGAACATGGTGTTGTTAAGGGGTTTCACTACATTCTCAAGAATGGTATCTTGATACACTTGTGCCGATGTTTTGATACCTTTTTCACAAAAGTATGGCTCAGTCACTCCTTCATAGCTAATACCCCACCAAACCATCACTGAAGTCGGATAGTGCCCACGTTGCACTCTGTCGACTAATTGGGAAGCTTCCTTAGAGCTTTGAGCATAAATACGGTTATTTTGTTTGTTAAATGTTGCTCAATTGTAAAAATTTTCTCATCCGTAAACAAATTTTTTCTGTGACCTCCCTTTGCGTACCGCTTCAGTAGTTGTTTCAATTTTACCACCGTATTCTTTTTTAAATTATCAGTTAAGGAATGAACAGTACGTCTCTTATAAGCTGCAATTCCTAAGTCATCTTTTAAAATACGCGACATGGTTCTAGGTGCTATCTTCATCTGCCGGGATAGAATCTTCAATATGTAATAAATTGGCTGCAATACGTTGTATTTTCTATGTATATTCCAGCGGTCTTGTCCCCCTCCACAACGCGTGTTCGTACGGCCACTACGAGGTGACAGAGCTGTTGGTATCCGCGGGCGCCGGGGTCAACGCGGCGGACTTGTGGCGGTTTACGCCACTACACGAGGCAGCGGCCAAGGGGAAAGCGGACATAGTCCGGTTGCTGCTGAAGGTGAGCTTTTTTATGATATTGAGCCGATTTTTAAACGCCTTCAAGAAACTTTTTGTTTTAACCCCAGACGAAAAAAGAGGGGTGTTATAAGTTTGACGTGTCTCTCTGTGTGTCTGTCTGTGGCATTGTAGCGCCTAAACGAATGGACCGATTTTCGTTCGGTTTTTTTTGTTTGAAAGCTGATGTGACTACGATGGTTCTTAGCTATAATTTATGAAGATCAGTTCAAGCGTTTGATGACTATAAGCTTATTTTCTACATTATTTCAGCCGTGAAACAGTTCGCTGTGTTTCGGATTGAAGGGAAAAGTAGCCAGTGTAATTACTGGGGCATGGACGGCATTACATCTTAGGGCGCAAGATGACAACATGTAGTGATCACAAGCGTAATTAAATTACCATTTTGTGTTTCGGATTGAAGGGAAAGGTGGCTAGTGTAATTACTGGGGCATGGACGGCATTTGATCTTAGGCCACAGAATGACAACGCACCTGCAATATCAAGTGATTTTTCCTTGTTATTGCAGGTGTCTATAGGCGGCGGTAACCGCTTACCATCAGGTGGACCGTCAGCTTGTTTGTCATCTAGTTATATATAAAAAAGTTAACACATGGCTACATGGGCATTAGTTTCCTTTTACCTACCCATTACAAAGAGATGAACCAATAAAAATGTGTATTTATAGCATGGTGCCGACCCCACTCGCCGGAACCGCGATGGACTAACGCCCCTACAGCTAGTACGGGCGGGCGATAGTGACACCGCCGACGCGTTGCGAGGCGACGCGGCTTTACTCGACGCGGCGAAGCGAGGCGACGTCGCCAGGGCCAGGTGAGGAACATATCAGTTGAATAATAAATCAACCTAAATCAATTTTATTCCTAACTTAGCCATTAACAACTAAAGTAGGCATAGAACGTAATCGTATGTTAATACGTGAAGCAAAAAGTTTGTGTACCCCCTTTTACGAAAATGGCGCGGACGGAGGAGTATGAAATTTCGCACACTTATAGTTTATATTGAGAAGGAATGCGGAATGCTATTTTTTTAAAAAAAATATGCTACATGTCGTCAGATACGCAAGTGGTCAAATACGTATTCAGTCAAAATACGCAACTCGACAAAATCAGATTTGCAACTTGTCAAATACGCAGCTCGGAAGACACGCAATTGGATAGATACGCATCTTGACAGATTTATTTATTTATTTTTATTTATTTATTTGATACGCATCTTGACAGATGCGCAACTGGACAGATTTATTTATTTATTTGTACAATAGGATTGACTTGCTTTTCTTGATGTGGTTAGGATGGTCTCCGTAATTCAGAAGACACGTTAAGTCGTTGGTCTCCGCTGTTGTCATATGACAGCACAGACGCTTAAATATTTTATACATATGTTATTTAATTTATTATAAAAACGTGATGGTTATTCTTTATTATATTTGTCCAGTTACTTTCAAATATTTTTAAGTACAATTTAATATAAATTTTCTGAATTAGCAATACTGCTAACAAAAAAATATTAGTCATTAAAAACTGTTTTATTTTACTGAGCTTCTGTTCAGATCAGTATACATATAGATATTATTTACAAAGGATTAGTAGTAGCATTTGCGGTGCGTGACTGACGAAATGCGTATCTGTCAAATTGATTGTCTGTCGAACTGCGTATCTGTCCAATTGCTTGTCAGTCGAACTGCGTATCTGTCCAATTGCTTGTCAGTCGAACTGCGTATCTATCCAATTGCTTGTCAGTCGAACTGCGTATCTATCCAATTGCTTGTCAGTCGAACTGCGTATCTGTCGAACAGCGTATCTGACTAGATGAGTTTTTGTTTTGTAGTCTGACGAAATGCGTATATGACTACTTGCGTATCTGACGACATGCGTGTGATCCAAAAAAATGTTAAATCATTACAAACACTACTATGTAATTGACACACACGCATATAATATGTCAAATTGAGAATAGAGTAATATTGTTTATTTTTCAATAGTATTACTGAATGTCAAACATAACTAATATTAAAAATAAAACATAAAAAAAAGGAAAAAAATCTGTGAGTATAGAAGTATAATCTTTGACAATAGAACCTTATTAATGTTCAAACATATAATTTAATTTAATTTAATTATGGTCTGATTTCGAGCACATAGCGACCACTATATAGTATGTTTAAATATTTGATTAAGATGGTCTGACACCCGATGACCTATTACTATACCTGAGCCAAATGTAATAGTATACATGTATACAAACAACGGTCACTTTAACCGACTTCAAAAAAGACGAGGTGCTCAATTTGGTTGGTATGTTTTTTTTCTATGTATGTACACCAATTACGCCGAGATTTCTGATCCGATTTACGTGATCCTATATTTTTTCAATGCGGAAAAGTTGCCATTTGGGCCATTTTTTTTTTAAATCGATGGGGTAGTTTGGTTTTTAAATCGAAATAACTGGAATAATTAGTCATAGTCATAGTCATATCCATTTATTGCCACATGTTGGTATAACAGATGTTACATAAAAATAAATTTCCCATAAACATGACCCTGTAAGTATTTCGCAATATAAACAAATTCACAATTTATATACATAAGTCTTTTTTTCAAGGTAGATAACAACAACAAATAACATTTATCCTACATAATGTGAGTTGGTATCTATAAACTTTCAAACATCAAAAAATTCTTTTAATGAATAATAGCATTTTTCTATTAAATATTCCTTTAACTTATTACAAAATACTGGTTCTTTTTCTAGATCCAAAAAGATTAAATTGTCTATGTATGCGAAATTGCGGATTTTTGCTTTCCTATGACTTTTTAGTGAAACGACACGACAGTGGGAAACAATACATGCTGACGGTCATCCATCTAGCTTTGACCTTAGAAAGTTATCTCTAAAAATTGTGAAAAAGAAATTGTAAACAAAAATTCAAACCGACTTCAGGATACTAAAAAGGATAAAACAATTAGATTTAAGTAGGTACTTAAAGAAATATATTTATTGGAGTTGGTGTTAAGTTATTTCCAGAAACAATAGAAAGTGAAGCATCGACTCCAAAAAATATGTTTGTAGGGAATAAGTACGTACTTAAATTTTATAATTTTTTTTACCTTTTTAGTAAGAAGGTTTTAATTTCTGTTTTTGCATGAAAGGTAGCGAGTGAAAGGGACAAGACTATCCAAAATTACACTTGTATGGTTTACATGTATTCTTAAGACTCAAGTAGAGGCAAGGAACCTGTATCTTACAAAAGTTACAATCGACGTCTGGCTGGCCGAGTGGTCTGTAGCCCTTGCTGTGCAGGCTATTGGGTCGGGGGTCCCGGGTTCGAATCCCGGTAGGAGCAAATATTTGTATGGTGAGTACGAGCATTTGTTCACGAGTCATGGATGTTGGTATGTTTATTTAGTATATTTCTAATAATCTATAACACGGGCATGCCGTCAGATGTTCAACGGTTCAGATAATTGCATACAAACTCTTGGTCCGTACTTTTTTGATTTAAGTCCGTTTATTGTTATATTAATTATTTTTAATATGTCCCTCGTTTTCGCTAATTTTACATTTTCCTCGTCTTGATACTATTAATTAAGTTTATTTATACGTAAATTAATTACTTAGTCTTTAAAAGGTTTTTTATTATTGTTTTTATTAGTTAATCTGTTTGACTATACTATTTTGACCTATTTAACTGACCTATGTTGCAATAATTGACATTCATAGCATTGCTACGGCTTTCAGTTATTACATTGCTATCGCCTATGAACGACGCAACTGCGCTTTGTTACGTGTTATTGTTGCGGTTTTATATATAGGTGCAATTTTTTATGTTTATAATCGATAGAAGCATTGAATTAAAAAAAATGTAGGTGAAAAAGTATATAAATATTTATATTTCAGCTACGAGTAACATATTTATAATGCTATCTAAATTGAAGATAACACAAAATCACGACAATAGTAACTCGAAAAAAAAAACAGTAAAAATGTGACGCATTTTCGCCGTCATTTGATGGCGACGATTAAGATAATTGCAATAATTAAATTGTGTCCAACTTAACTTTGTGATATAAAATTGGTGTAGTTTTGAAAACTAAGTTTTTGTGTTGACTGTAAATTTGGAAAATTATTGTATTAAACGTTCACTTGGCCGTGAAAATCTTCTCCGGCGAATGTTTCCTCGATGGACGTTACGACGAAAAAGCCGAAGTCCATTCTACAAACACCAGACAAAGTATCCGACGCCGCTTAGTCATAAATAATACCATTGAATTATGGTATAATATCCATTTAAGTAATTGTTTCAAGTCGTTTTTAACCCCCGACGAAAAAAGAGGGGTGTTATAAGTCTGACCTGTCTGTTTGTGTATCTGTGTGTCTCTCTGTGGCATCGTAGCTTCTAAACTAAACGAATGGGCCGAGTGGAATTTGTTTTTTTTTCTTGTTTGAAAGCTGACGTGATGAGGATGGTTCTTAGCTATAATTTATGAAGATCAGTTCAGGCGTTTGATGACTATCAGCTCATTTTCTACATGATAAATGGGTTTTACTGACTTTCACAGAACTATCCGATTGATTTGACATTTGGTGTACTGTCACTTCGGTGGTTCTTTTGAAGACATGATAACCTTGAGCTGATCCTATATCATCAAAAAGTCTGCGGGATGCTTAATTCTTTAGAAACTTTCTTAATATAGCGTGTTTTGGCTCAAGAATAGTCTCAATGAGATAGTGTTAGATAGATGATTAATGAGGTCGGGGGTTACTTAAAATTGTTAATTTTATATTTGTATAACGGACCTTGAATTGGTCGGTAAAACGTTCACCGAAGAAAAATTCGTCGACAAAGCGTTACACACCGCTTTCACTTCGTATAAAAGACGTTGAGAATTGTGGTTCTACACCTCATGGAAGTAACGCCATGGAAGCCGTCGTCATACAGGGTGGTGCCGTCAATACGACAGTAAATTAAAACAGTTCGGCCATATTAGTTCATAGAAATGGTTTACCGTATTAAAAACATCTTATTCATTTGATAATTTGATGACATTTCTATGAAATAATGCAGCCAATGTTATATTCTTTCAATGAACGAAATTTTCACAGTGTGAAAATGAACGATTTTCACTTATAGATCTTTTGTATGAAACAGCTGGTTTTTAGAGATTTCACAGTTGGTTTCATAGTGAAAGTTAGAGAATACATTATGGAAATTTCGCTCATGCTTGAAAACTAACCCAGTATTTGGCGAAAAACTCTCCCAAGATGCATTGGAGTATTCACACCCGCATTTCAATGCAATAACTGCAGGTTATACTACACATTTTATCAGTGGCTTAAAAAGTCTTGAAACCGGAGCCCTTCACTTTGGCGCTAAACTTTTCCACGTTGTTTTTCTTGACTCACCAATAATTGTGTTTGTTTTTTTATCTTTTGTAAGGAAAATTACATAAGTAAGTACTCTTTTGATTAAATAAATAGTCTAAAGTTCGTCAGTCATCACCAGAACCATCTGCGCTTTCAGTGTGATCAATAATAACTATGATTTACCAAAACTGTATTACTAGTGCATTAGGATCGTTTTTTCCTTGTTAAATAATTCGATCGGCTGGCCGAGAGGTCAGTATCCCTAGCTACAATAATACATACAAGGTTGTGACGACATAAAATTAGAACATTGGCTGCATGATTTTATAGAAATGTTATGAAATTATCAACCTTGGGCCTCTGTAATTGCGTCGCTTAGCGCCTTTTATCGGCTATATCACGGAGATTGCTCTGAAGAGCTTTTCGACTCCTTATCCCACCTTCCCCCTCCTACTCAGGAGCACGCGTGCCGGTCGTCGGAGTCATCAACTCACTGTCTCCACCTCAACATCACGCCCAAAGAAATTTAGTACCTCCTTTCTTTGTCGTTCTTCCAGAACTTGGAATTCTATGCCGGCCCTTGTGTTCCCTCCTTCCTATATCATGGTTTTATTTAAGAGAGGCGTGAAAAAGCACCTTATGTTCCGGCAAGGTGGAGGCGGCTAGAGCAGTGTCTGAACTGCACTAGCTGTCTTCGCATATGGACTCTTCTTACCGCTTCACATTAGGTGGTGTTGTCGATTGCCGGGCTTTGTATAAAAATATGTATTTGGAAATTGCAAAACATTTCTATGAACTAATATAGCCCATGCTTTAATGTAATGTCATATTATCATCACCATCTTATATATTAGTATGTATATAATATACAGACATATATAAAACAACCATGATTCTAGAACAAATATTCGTGCACGCCACTCAAACATCTGTCCCGCCCAACTGATCTAAGCGGGACTCCTCGCCGAGTAGCCTGTAGCTAGGGGTTTTGACCTCTCGGAGATAGATAGCTATCTAATTTAAAAAAAATGTATTATTTGTTGCCCGCCCCGGCTTTGCGAGGGCACAAAAGGGACCGAGTGTCATATGGTGTTTCTCTTACGTTTTTTTTTATATCTTAAACACCTTGTCCTGGCAATAACGAAGAGAACTGAAAGCATTTATCCAATTTGGTGCAGTCGTTCGGAAGTTATGCGCGTGCATATATTTCGGTGATTAATTTTTAGAAGCTCTCAATGATGCTTACTTTACGCTAGATAAGGTGTTAGTGTAGTGTTAGAATCGTTTTTCTGATACAGAATTTTGATCACGCTCAGAGCTCAGAGGGCTATGGTGTTGACTGAACAGTCGCAGTCAATGAAATGTACTCATCTCTGCCTGTTCGTAACTCTTATGCCGTTGACAATAAAGCTGCTTTTGACACTATCAGAGTGGTGCCAGTAAGTTACATTTGAGTGTACACAGAAGCTCGGTGGCGTATTGGTTTGGGCGCTCTGGTTTCGGTTTCGAAAACAAAGCAACTTTCGCCATGGTCGATCCCAGATGAAGCAATCAAAAGAGATCTTTCAAAAATCTTTGAAGACCCGGCCAGGTCTATGTACACCATACTGAAAAATTGGTAAAAATGTGCAAAACAGTGTTCAATTGTCCGTTTTTTTTTATTTGCTTTGTTGCGTGGTACAAAACAAGAATTTTAAAGAAAAAACTGCAACAGCCAAATATTTATCATGGCGCGTATGTCACTTTGGTGACGTTTAGTTGACTTCTATTCGCCCGCCATATTGCCATATTGAATAACGGTGAAATAGACGAAACATTTTAACTTTTGTGCAAACAAACTATGCATGAAAACGAATTATTAGTTTTTTCTCGGATTCAGAAGATTTTTCCTGGTTTTTTGAGATAGTGTACATAAACTTGGCCGGATATGGAACATCTCTTTTGTGATGTCGAGTGCGTTGGTCCCGGTTGTTACTGCAACCGTCGTAACCCACCAACACGCATTGGACCAGCGTGGTGGTGATATGGCCCGAACTCTTCAAGTGACTCTTCCATGTAGGAAGTCCTGTGCCCAGCAGTGGGACATACTAGATGTTTGGTACTCGGTATAATAAGCGGGCACCTACCCATCTTAACATATCATCAAAAGACATATCAATCATCGTTATCTAAAGTTCAAAATATAGTATTTATATGACATTGGCCCTAATTCTGGAGATTACATGCAATGTCTAAATTTAAGTTCAGTGCATCACTTTCTCTTAATATGGATACGAAAAGGATGGCTGTCATGATTTGACATTTAGAAACATGCGTTCAATTTTCGACCTTATCGAACGTGATAAAATGCAGTATTTACTAACCACTTCTATACATGCCGTCCTAAATTGTCTACGGTTTCTTGGAAATCTGTCTAAATTTAGTTGACAGCTCTAAACAAATTCTTGCTATCTTTTCCTATTTCATATTGCGAGAAAGAGATACACTGTACTTAAATTTAGATTTAGAGTGTGTCTTTACAATTAGTCCCGATGTTAACATTTGTGGTGATGATGATGATGATGCTTCCGAACGCGCCTGATCCCAGCACACTCATGGTGTCAACGCAGTTTTAGTGTCACGAACAACAAGTGGGTACATGTTATTGCCGGCGATTATCTGACGCCGTAGGTCGCCAGTTTTCTTGTTCTTCAGCACCTTTGCATATTTCAGAGCAACGATGCCTGCACTAAAACCTTCTAACGCGCAGCAAGAAGAGCTGGTCACGTACATAGAGGCGTACCCAGAGCTGGCCAAGACTGGCCCACCATATCATGGAGACGAGAAGCAAGTCAAGGACAGGATGTGGGAGGAACTGGCGTTAAAACTGAACGCAATAATTGACGGGGTCGTAAAATCTAGCAGGGAGTGGCGGGTGGTGAGTGATAATTCGCTTTTATTTATTCAAGAATTTATTCGTTTCGACGCATGCTGCCAGAAACGCAAATTACCTGATACTCAGATGACCATGCTTTCATTCGTGAACTACCTTTTTTTTTTTTTTTTTTTTTATACAACTAGATGACAAACAAGCTGACGGCCCACCTGGTGGTAAGCGGTTACCGCCGCCTATAGACACCTGCAATAACAAGGAAAAGCACTTGATATTGCAGGTGCGTTGTCATCCTGAGGCCTAAGATGAAATGCCGTCCATGCCCAGTAATTACACTGGCTACCTTTCCCTTCAATCCGAAACACAGCGAACTGTTTCACGGCTGAAATAAGAAAGGCGGTGGTACCTACCCAGGCGACCCTACATATGGGTCTACCACATAGTACCACTTATAGGCAAATAGACCCCATACGCAAATGACCTGAATTTCTTTCGCGAAAAACCAGATACGCGAAAGAGAAAAAAAAATATGTTGAATATATACAGTTTAGTACATCGTTTTACTTATCGACTACCGATTACCTACTCTTTATTTGAAAAGTATAATATGTATAGCCGACAACATGTATCCATTTTTCATATATATTTGATATATTAAATATAACACAGAGGTCGCCATTTTGAAGACACCAAAATGTCAATGTCATATTAAAATTTAGTTTTTTACGTGTTTTTGTTGAATATTGTCGTTTTATTTTTTCATAGGCAGGATCAAACGATTTAAAAAAATAACACAATCACTTGAAGCGCACCCAAAACGTTCACAGAAAAAAATGCGAAATGTCAATTTTTATAAATGTCAATATGACATTAAAGTCAACTTTTTAGTAGCATTATTGTGCATTTTTGGTCACATTTATGACTTCTATGTTTATAGATTAATTTTTTTTTATTTTGTTAACAATAAAAGAGTTTTGTGTTATATAATGATAACGATGTTATTCATTACATTATTGTCTATAATCTGAAATGGTGCGCATGAGCTAGCCCAAAACTTTACACCTTCTCCTTTAGCTTTTTATTAGTGAACTCCATATCAGTTTATCAAATTTGTCGCTCGCTCTTTCAAGTTTCATAGTAAGAGTTTTTAAAAAGTTTTTTAAACAACTTGTCCTGGCAATAACGAACACAACAGAAAAGATTTAACCAATTTGGTGCAATTTATAATTCGGCGATTCATTTTTTTTTCATCTACATGTGTACCGCTATCTAGCATCCATAACATAAGCTCTCAAGGATGCTTACTTTGTGCTATAATCTTAATTAAGTATAAGCTTTTCTTATTTAAGCCGTGTGCGTTTCGGATTGAAGGGAAAGGTAGCCAGTGTGATTACTGGGTATGGACGGCGTTTCATCTTAGGCCTCAGGATGACAAAGCACCTGCAATATCAAGTGATTTTTCCTTGTTATTGCAGGTGTCTATAGGCGACGGTAACCGCTTACCGTCAAGTGGGCCGTCAGCTTGTTTGTCGTCTAGTTGTATAGAAATAGAACATTTGGCAGTTATAAGTAGGTAGTAATGTCTGGTCTGGTAATTTGAGAATCCGGTCATTTGCGAAATGAAATTCTGGTATTCTGCGTAGAAGGTAAGACGCGTAAATAATCATGGTCATCTGAGTATCAGGTAATTTGCGTTTGTGGCAGTATGCGTCGAAACATTATCTACAATCGGAGTCTAAAAATGATTATCCGTTCTTAATTTTTGATTTTAACATTATTATAAATGTTTGAAAAATTACTTAGTAATTAAAATAGAATAAAACTAGAAAAATTTCACGTCCTGAGGCAGGAAACGGTAACCGCTTACCGTCAACTTCTTTCGTCACTTCCTGCCTCAGGACGTGAAATTTTTCTAGTTTTATTCTATTTTAATTACTATGATTATCCGTTTTCGAATTCGATTCTCTGCCGCACTATGTGCAGCAATGACTAAAATACCTACAATAGACACTTATTACTTTTTAATATTTGAGAAGCATCGATCATTAAAAGAGTAAGAAATTACATTTTGATGATCAAACTCATTACTTAATTTAAAAATTGACATATTTAAAATGATTAGACAAGAATATTAAACAAAATAGGTTGTTTTTTTTTTAAATACAAAGCACGATAAATGACTCAACCAACACCACCTGATGTGAAGCGGTAAGAAGAGTCCATATGCGAAGATATTGCAGTTCAGACACTGCTCTAGCCGCCACCTTGCCTTTTGAAGGAACCCATGTTATTTTTGACAACAAAAGTTAAACCTTGTCAACGTTCATAATGCGACCGATTTTCGTGTGTGAAAAAATCTATGCCTACACAGATTTGTGCATACAATTATAAAGCTTAGGTTGGTAAACATTTTTAGACCGCGATTGTACAGACGGAAGCACATCAAGTGTAACAATTGTAGTACGAAAGCCGCCTCTATTACGAACGCAGTAAGGGCGGTCTCAAGGTCAAACTGTTACGGTTGATGCATTGTGGACGGTACACACAGACCAAAACAACAAGGACAACAGAGTACAAAGGAAATGCTGATTCCTAAAAGATATATACCCCAGCAGCCGTACGGCTAAGAGAATATAAATTAAAACATGGGCTATATTAGTTCATTGAAATGTTTCGCAACTTTCAAATATATCTTGTTCATTCAGTCAAAAACAAATACAAATATTTTTTATTTGCTAATAAATAGGGTACAGGGTGAGGTGTTATTTTACAATTATTTGTGCTTTAACCTATTTAGCCATATAAACATAGCATGCAAATATTTAGAGCAAGTAATTTTTATTTCATTAAAATTTTTTACAAGCAAAAATAATTCATAAATTCATGAAAATAAATAAATAAACTAGTGCATCAACCATTCCAAATATCTTTATTTATTAAGAACTCATCAACAGAATAAAAAGTCTTTTCCAACAACCAATGTCGTAATGCATGCTTAAAACGGTTGAGAGGAAGTAACTTAAATGAATTAGGAATCTTATTATAAATGGACTTACCCATAGCATAACTGTTACTTAGAAATCTCTTAGTTTTTGGGACTAGTTCCAGTACAAGTCTATGAGGATTTCGTCTTGTTCTACATGATAAATCTTTTGCCTCAACGAATTTATCTCTATTTTGTCTTACAAATAATGCTACTTCTAAAATATAAAGACAGGGAAGTGTCAATATTTGAAGCGATTTATAATAAGGTACACATTCAAATGAAGAGTCATATTCAAATGAAGTGTAAGCCATTGATGAAACGCCGGCATCGAATGAAAACATGATGTCTCACACATTTATGGGTTGGCTGGAAAAGATCTCTATAAGTCCACCTTTGCTAATTTATTTTTAAACTAATTGTTATTTGTAATTAAAGTGCAATAAATTATAATATTAAATATTTTTTGTTACCGTGGTTATAATCTACTTTGTTATGTTTTTAGTATTTGACTGACAAGAAGCGCAGAATCAAAAAGAAGTTGACAGCAATGAAACAGCGCGGCAACGAGCTGGGCGGTGGTCTGCCGTGCGATGGCTCCTTGACTCCCATAGAGGAGAGGATACTTTGTTTCATGGATTTCCGAACAGACACCGCCAGTCCCAATAGGGTAGGTGACAACTTTTTTTTATATTTCATAAATAAGAAGTATATAACTGATAAAGAAATATTGCAAAAGAAATAGTATGTCTAAGATCAATAGTTTCACAGATATAGTGGTATGTTGATAGTTTTGTAGTTGGTATCTAGGGAACAAGTGACGTCACATGTTCCTATGTTACTAAGAAATGTATGGGAATACTGACAAATTTAATCATAACTATGTAATATGTATGTTTTTGTTCATAGTTGTCATAATAAAAGTTGTTTTAATTGATGGCAGCTATCTAATATCATGAACATTTATGATAAATTTTGAAAAAAAAAATACCACTTTTATGAATTTTCTAAACAGTACAACTTCAACAATATTCTATATCTTTTAAGTTTTGATTATTTTTATGGGTAACAGTGACGTATATTTTCCGAATTTGTGAAAAATAGCGCCATATTCAAACTTAGCCAACATCCCAATTCAATTGACGTTGATGTATGTATTTTTTACAACTGCATGTGTAAAGGTTGTTTGACAACCGGCTGGCCGAGTGGTCTGTACCCCTTGTTGTGCAGGCTACTCGGTCAAGAGGTCCCGGGTTCGATTCCCGGTAGGGGTAAATGTTTGTATGATAAGTCCGCGTTGAGCAGTGGTTGACAACATTCGTTTCTTGAATAACGCAGCATTTTCATAGATAGTAAACATTTTTAGTTATCAGCTTTGCATTGTAAATAAATATGAATTGCGCGCAGTGTGATGGTTTTCTCAGCGAGGGGCCTCAATGTGGTACTTGTAAGAAGCATTATGACTATGGCTGTGCTGGTATATCCGAGGCCGGATGCCGGATACCGGAAACTTAGAACCGACAGAAGAGCAGCATGGAAATGTCCTAAGTGTAAAACTACTCGGTCCAGTCCAACATCCCAGTCTCCAAATATCCCTAGCCCTTCGGTACCGACAATTGAGTTGGTGCTACAGGAGATTCGTGACATGAAGCTGCAGCTTGCTTGCCTACCTAATCTTGTTCAAGACATTAAAAAGATTAAAACCGAGATGTCTGAATTGAAGGCGTCTTGTGACTTTGTTAGTGCCAAAATTGATGAGCATGACGGTAGGATTACCCAAATTGAGCACAAATTGGTGGAAGTACAGACTATGCAGGACGCAGTGGAAGTGACACAAAGAGACCTAGCTACGTTAAAGAGGGAACTTGATACCAAAGAACAATGGTCGAGACTCAACAATGTTGAAGTTAAAGGTGTTCCTTTGTAATCCAATGAAAATCCCTTCACCATTTCAGAAGCCTTACACAATGCTGTGGGCTGTGACTTCTCGAAGACCCAAATTACATACAATTCGAAGGACAAATCCATTGTGATTACTTTCTTAAATCGCTATGTTAAGGAGAAATTTGTGGCGGCAGCGCGTGCCAGGAAGTCCCTAGTAGCTGGCGACATAGGATTTGCCGGCAGTCAACAGAGAATTTTCATCAATGACCACTTAACTTCTGAGGACAAAAAACTCCTTACTAGAACCAAGGCGCTGGCGAAAGAAAAGAATTACAGTTATGTATGGATAAAATATTCTAAAATTCATGTGCGTAAAAATGACGGTTCTCCAGTTTTTATTGTTTCTAATGATAGCGATTTAAACAAGATTGCCTAATCTATTGTATAGACTGTTGTTGTTGCGTGTACCAACTACATAGATATACATACTTGTATAGACGTTGGCTATCATAACTATTATATTGTATTAATTTTAAAGTCGAAATATATCAGTTGCTCCGAACACACGGTCTTTCTGTTTGTCTCTGTACCTTACAAACCATTATCAACCTTAAAGTCAACATCATAAAGCACATAGTGGTCCAAACGTGCCGGATACTGAACGCAATTAGCGAAGACGACCTATGTCACCAACCTGTCATAGAACAAAAGGCGACACATTCCATTGGATTCTATTCATAAAAATTAAATTGCAATACAGTCCTTATTACGCAGTAATTGAAGTTCAAATCTTGTGAGTTATCGAAGACATCGAAGTTGTTTACTGCAAAGTTATTGAGTTGCTATTTAGTGAAGGTGTATTAAAATTAAAATAATATCTTATAATTACTATAGAAAAACGGTGATTACGACAAAAAAATGGATAAATTATTATTACAACTTGAAGAAACAGCTAGTTTAATGAATAAAACGCAAATTAACTTAAAGAAGTGTCCAAAATCGAGGTTGACTAAAGGATATTTACAGGCAAGAATGCATTGCATAGAAGAGTACTGGAGATTATTTACAACAGCACATCACGACCTAGTGAAGATTACACCACGGGATAAGCGAGCCGACATTCCCTACTTTACCAATGACGAGTATAATACATTTGAGGACTTGTATATCTGCATTAAAGCGGACGTTCAAGATGCACTTTCTCAGCTTCAGTCGCCAAGCACGCCACAGAATGTAGGATCGGCCAGCTACAATGAGTCGTCAGATATGACTTCACCTCAAGTTAGGCTACCCAGAATTCAGATTCCTACTTATTCTGGTAACTACGAAGAGTGGCCTACTTTTCAAGATCTGTTTGTGAGCTTAGTGCACAACAACACATCACTTTCTGACGTCCAGAAGCTTCACTATTTGAAGACTAGTATTGCGGGCGAAGCAGGAGCACTCCTCAGACATATTCGTGTTACTGAATCAAACTACATACAAGCATGGGAAACATTGAAAAATCGTTACGGTAACAAACGCATTATAGTACACTCTCTGTTAAATAGGTTAGTTTCTCATAAAAAAATAAATGTTCAGTCTGCCAATCTTATAAAAATGCTACTCGATAATACTACCGAATGCATAAATACTTTAAATAATTTAAACATAAATACCGATTCCTGGGATCCTGTCATTATATTTCTTATTGTACAGAAATTGGATCAGGAGTCACGTAAAGATTGGGAAAGCTTTTCGTTTAAGACTCAATCGGATGAGTTACCGTCGTGGGCTGACTTGAGAAGTTTTTTGGAATCAAAATTTCGCACACTCGAGTTAGTTAGTCCTGTAGTCACAACCTCATCTGATAGAACAAGAGAGAAGTACACAAGAGAACGTTCGTTTCATACAACGGCTCCCCCTGTGAAGACGTGTGTTTTATGCAGTGAAAATCATACGTTATGTCACTGCAAACAATTCATAAAGATGTCTACTATTGAACGAAACAATTATGTAAAAGATAAGCAGCTGTGTTTTAATTGTTTGTCGACAGGACATTCACTTGTGAAATGTCGATTGCCACTGTCTTGTCACATATGTCGCAGGCGTCATCATACCCTTCTGCATCAATCCAAGTCGGAAGAACCTGCGGCCCATACGAGTGTTACCAATATTCAACCGCAGCATTCTTATACAAATGTTGAAGAGGATGAAATACAAGTCAATGCTATGATGACGTCACACTGCAATACAAACCAGGGTTTTGCTCTATTAGCTACTGCAATGGTGAAAGTTAAGAACGATACAGGCCACACCATCATCTTACGAGCACTAATAGACCAAGGATCACAGGCATCTTTTATTAGCGAACGAGCAACACAGTTACTAAAATTAAAGAAACAACCGCGACGAGGAAATATTACAGGAGTTGGTTCTACTAAGGCAAAAATAAACGGTTTCGTCCAACTCCAGATACAATCCACTTACACGTCGAATTTCTGTCTACCCGTTGAAGCTTATGTCATTTCAAAGCAAGTCACTACACATTTACCATCTAAATCTATTATAACAAAAGACTGGCCGCATCTAAAACATTTACAACTTGCTGACCCAGTGTACAACAAATCAGCACCAATAGATATGCTGTTAGGGGTAACGGAATACGCACAAATTATACAGCCAGATATAATTAAGGGGCCTCCGGGTTCTCCGTGTGCTCAAAAAACTATTTTAGGTTGGATTCTATTTGGTCAAGTGGGGGAAAGCAAATGTAGTACGCAATCTTTAATGGTAATGCATCACAAAATAAATTTAGATGAAATGCTGAAAATAATGTGGGAATTAGATAGTGATAAAGGAAGAAAACTGACACAAGAAGAAAGAAGATGTGAAGAAATTTACGAAAAGACATATGAAAGAAACGAAGAAGGAAAATATATTGTTAACTTACCATTTAAAACAGATAAACAGAAGTCACCAGATGGTAATAGTAAAGAAATAGCGTTACGAAGGTTCTTACAACTAGAAAGAAAACTACAAAAAAATCCTAAACTACAAAAGGATTATTCAGAAGTCATAGATGAATACATAAACCTGGGACATGCACAACAAATACCAGAAAAGGAATATGAAAACAGGGCTGTGTACTTATGCCATCATGCTGTTCTACGCCATGATAGTGAAAGTACACCTACTCGAGTTGTATGTGACGCATCTTGTAAAGGTTCTAATGGTATTTCATTAAATGATGAGTTATTGGTTGGTCCAGTATTACAAGAAGACCTTCGGAGCATCATCTTGAGATGGCGAATGCATGCAGTATGTTTTGTTTCAGACCTGAAAAAAATGTATAGAATGGTGCTAGTAGCTAAAGAACACACAGATTTCCAACGTATTCTATGGAGAAAAACGCCTAATTCAAAAATAAAGGAATTTAGGTTACTTACTGTTACATTTGGCACTGCTCCAGCACCTTACCTCGCTGTGAAGACTTTAAAACAGTTAGCAGAGGATGAGGGTTCAAATTTTCCATTAGCAGCTAGAATATTAAAAGAAGACTTCTATGTCGATGACGCACTTTCAGGCTGTGATACTGTAGACGAAGCTATCGCTGTAAGCAGAGATTTAGAAGAAATATTAAAAAGAGGAGGATTTGAGCTACAAAAGTGGTCATCTAATAGTATAGAATTTATGAAATGTATAAGCGAAAATAAGCGATCAACTAAAGTACAATTAAATTTAAATGTTGATGGAACTATCAAGGCATTAGGTATATTATGGAATTTAGCAAATGATGAATTTATATACAGTATTAACTTACCTTCGATGCCTCAAAGAATAACGAAACGAAGTATTCTATCTGATGTTCAAAAACTCTTTGATCCACTTGGGTGGTTGGCTCCAAGTGTAATCAAAGCTAAAATATTCATACAAAGACTATGGTTGCAGAAATTAGATTGGGATGATGAAGTTGATGCCATGCTGGAAGAAGAATGGAGAAGGATTAGACATGATTTCGAAAACGTTAAAGACATAAAGTTAGATAGATGGTTAAAACTTCAACAAAAAATCGAGAACAAATTGAACTGCATGGTTTTTGTGACGCCTCAGAAAAGGCTTACTCGTCAGTAGTTTACTGTAGAGTAGTCGGTTCAGATGGAGTAATAACAACGAAATTGCTTGCAGCTAGAACAAAAGTAGCTCCAGTTAAGCCAGTGTCACTGCCAAGACTGGAACTTTGTGGCGCAGTTTTACTTTCCAAACTATTGAGGCATGTTGCACAAGCAATGCGAATCTCCACATCTCAAATATTTGCTTGGACTGATTCGTCGATTGTTTTGTCATGGCTGTGTGGAGAGCCAGCACGATGGAAACAATTCGTCGCTAATCGTGTGGTTGAAATCCTAGACAACGTAAGCTATCAACAATGGTATCATGTTGTATCGGAACATAACGCGGCAGACGTTGCATCGCGTGGCGCTTATATTTCAGATTTAAAAACCTGTGATATATGGTGGAAAGGACCCGCATGGTTACAAGAGAAAGAGATTACTTTTACCAGACCAAATGTCATACCTACTAAGCTAGAAGAAAGGAGTATACAAGTAAACGTAAAAATACATGAAAATGAAATTATTATATTTGAAGAATATAATAGCATAAATGAATTATTAAAAACAATTATCTACAGCTTAAGATTTATTAGAAGCAAAATTAATCCAGAAGAAATTGATAAGAGTATTACGACAGAAGAATTTGAAATAGCTTTAATGAAATGCATAAAAATAGTTCAAAGAGAATTTAATGATGAAATAGAAAATTTAAAATCGAACAAAATTATAGGAAAACATAGCAAAATTAAAACATTAAATCCTTACCTTGACGCTGATGGTATTCTCAGGGTGGGCGGTAGATTACGTAACTCTGTCTTACCCGAACACAGCAAACATCCTATAATTCTGCAAAATAAAAGTGGATTAACTTACCTCATAATCGCGGATGCACATAAGAAGACGCTTCACGGTGGGACTCAACTGGTCTTGACATACCTTAGATCGAAGTATTGGATTCTGCAAGCAAAGAATACTGTTAAGGCTTATATACATAGATGTGTAATATGTGCGAGGCAGAAGGCTCTTGTTAAAACTCAATTAATGGGTGACTTACCTCAAGTTCGTACAACACCAGCACGTCCATTTCAGCATAGTGGCGTCGATTTTGCAGGTCCTTTGTATGTTTTGATGTCTAAGGGACGTGGAGCCAGGCAAAATAAAGCTTACATAGCCATATTCGTTTGCATGGCCACCAAGGCCATACACCTTGAGCTCGTGGGTGACTTGATCTCGGAATCTTTCATAGGCGCATTTCGTCGTTTTGTAGCTCGCAGAGGGAGATGTTCTCACCTATGGAGCGATCAAGGTCGCAATTTTGTTGGTGCAAACAAGAACTTAGAAGAAGCATTTAAAGAAGCAAAGTTAGAGCTTCCAGGTCATTTAGTGGAGCATCTTTCTTCAGAGGGAACTCAGTGGCATTTCATACCGCCTTACAGTCCCAATTTTGGTGGTTTATGGGAGGCTGGTGTGAAATCTGTGAAGTACCATTTACGGAAAGTACTTACAGCCAGTCTCACTTTCGAGGAAATGACTACCATACTATGCGAAATAGAAGCCTGTTTAAACTCAAGGCCTTTGGTTCCAATTGACACCTCAGACCCAGACGCACTAGAACCATTAACTCCCGGTCATTTTTTGATTGGTGAAGCTCCAATCAATATTCCTACTCCTGATCTTAGAGATGTGCATTTGAATCGTTTAAATCGCTGGCAAATGACCCAGAAACTTGTTAGGGATTTCTGGCATAGATGGCAGACTGAATATTTATCTAGATTGCAAAACAGACCTAAATGGCTCAAAAAACAACCAGAGTACGAAGTCGGTGATGTCGTTTTACTTAAGGACGAACATTTACCACCTGGCAAGTGGCCATTAGGTAGAATTATTGTTAAACATCCAGGGCCAGTTGGATTTACAAGAGTGTATAGTGTAAAATATCGTAATGAAATTGTGAAACGCTCTGTTAGTAAATTATGTGAACTACCTATAAATAATATCACTGATTGATTGTTAAATATCTGTAGAATTTTTCATTAACAAATCCACTTACTAACTTATATAATGATAATAAAGTCCTGTCGCACTTTGGTGGGCGGCATGTTGTTGCGTGTACCAACTACATAGATATACATACTTGTATAGACGTTGGCTATCATAACTATTATATTGTATTAATTTTAAAGTCGAAATATATCAGTTGCTCCGAACACACGGTCTTTCTGTTTGTCTCTGTACCTTACACACCATTATCAACCTTAAAGTCAACATCATAAAGCACAACTGTTATATCTTTAATTTGCTCCTTTTAAGTTCGTTGTTATTTAAAAATGTAAAGCGTGACAATGTTTGCGATCCCTGACTTCGTGACCGCCCAGATGTCTCGCTACCTTTTACAATTAAACCGGTTTACCCGATCTATTCATTGCTTGTTGCCAATAATATTTGCCTTTTGTTTTGCTTCCTCGCCCAGTCTACCTACTGTGAATATGTTTATCTCGCTTACACATGCTAAAAACGATTATTCTGTCTTTTCCACGAGTGCCGCTCGTGCGTCGTACAAGCTTCTTGTAATTGCGCACAATGTTTATAAGTATTTTATTGCTACCTCTCCGTTTGTTATTGTATATTTTCTAGTTTTTGCCTTTTTACTAGTAATTTTTGAACTACTATCATTTTATAGAAATATTTTCTGTGTTAAATATATTTATATTCTGATACATTTTTAACTTAGTTAAGGTGAATAGGTTTCGTAATATGGTAATAAATTAAATATTTACCACCAAAATGCGAGAGGTTTACGCACGAAAACGTCAACCTTTTATCGTAATACGTGTGCTTCTAATTACGATATTATTATTATTACGGAAACATGGTTATTAGACGGCATATTTGATGCGGAACTTTTCGATAGTCGGTTTGTTGTTTGGAGACGCGATCGTAACTATGCTGCTACCGGCCAAATGTACGGCGGGGGTGTACTCATAGCTGTCCGAAAGGATATGGGGGCTCCTCAGCTCTGTTTTCACTCGAACGCAGAGGATCTCAGGGTCACCCTGTCATTTCGGGGGTCGGTATCTAGGTTACGTATTGGTGCGATTTATTTATGCAAGGAAAACTTAGGTTTTTCATTCTTTGATCAATTATCTAACTTTTTGTCTCAATTGGAAAATAATATATTGAATAATCCACCCGACACTTTTTTAATAATTGGCGATTTTAATTTAAGTAATATACAGTGGGTAACTAGAAGCAACCGTGACGGCCCTTACGACCCCTGTAGCTATCGGTCTGTAGATGAGATGACACTGGTTGATGAGATGAGTGCACTTGATTTAAAGCAGTTTAACGGCATAAAAAATGCTCATGGTAGGATCTTAGATCTAGTATTATCCAATGGCGCACCGTTGGTTACGGACCATAGTGGCGAACCCCTCGTCCCTGTTGATCTTCCTCACGGCGCCCTGCTTATTGTTATGGAAGTATTGAGTATGAACATTTTATCTTCTGCGTCTTATAAGAAATACCTTTTTCATCAAGGTGACTATGATTCTATCAATGGGCATTTGTCTGGGATAGATTGGAATAGTGAACTTACCACCAGACCTTTCAGCGCGGCGGTGGACTATTTTTATGAGGTGTTCCGTGATTTAAGGAATAAGTTTGTTCCTTCAAAAAGAGTAATTAATACCCAGTATCCTGTATGGTATTCACCCGCCCTTAAAAAAATCATAAAGGAGAAGTATAAATACTACATGAAATTTAAAACCTACGGCAACCTGTCTGATCAACTGTCTTATAAGGTGTACCGTGTTAAATTGTTAGAAAATTCTTGTTACGTTAAATATGTCAATACTATAGAATCTTCAATTGAAAAAGACCCTAAATATTTTTGGTCGTACGTGAAATCGAAAAGAAAACTTGATTCTATTCCCGGTACACTGTCTTGGAATAGTGCAATATACACTACTGGACCCTCGATTTGACGCTTTCTCTGAATACTTTTATTCAAATTTTTTAAAGTCCACTTACCCGCCACCCACAAATTATCAATCGGTATCTAGTGACACCGGTAAATTCTCTGTTTCTTGTGTCTCTTCGATTGAAGTCACCGTTGAAGATGTCGAAAAACTAATTAGTGAGCTAGATGTCGCCAAATCTGCTGGACCCGATGAGCTACCGGGTTCGTTTCTAAGAAACTGCGCTGTGACCATTGCTTTGCCTCTAACATTGCTATTTAGCGATCTATCACTGAAGGTGAAGTTCCTTCTATTTGGAAGCGTGCGTACATTACACCTGTTCACAAAAAGGGCTCTCGCACTGACGTCACCAATTATCGACCGATATCAAAACTATGCACGGTATCTAAATTGTTTGAGAAAATAATTTTTAATTAAATTTATCCTTCTTTAGAACATGAGTTCAGCCCTTTCCAACATGGTTTTTTAAAAGGTCGGTCTACAGCAACGAATCTAATATTGTTCAACGAGTTTGTGACTAGGGCTTGTAATATTCGTCCATTTTTACTATTCGAATAATTTGAATAGACACAAAACTATTATTCGAATTATTCGAATATTACGAATTTTTCGAATACTTTTTATCCAGGGAACAAAATACATCATCATCACCTAAATATAGTACATAATTCGTTGATTTTATAAAATACACGGACATCAAAGTGGAATATCACTGATTTGAAAAGAAAAACATTTTTTAAACATTAATTTACCATTTTTATCATGATCAGTCCACTGTTGGACACAGGCTACTCCATAATATGAACACCACTTGGCTCGATCTTTGGCTAGCCTGATCCAGTTACTGAAGGCCACTAACGAAGCCGCCCCGCTGCTATTTCTATTCTTATATTCGTAGGCTGTAGATTCTATGCTGTCAACTCTCTGCCGGATCACTTCATTGTGAATTCCTTTAGTGAACCTCCAAGCAAAGCTACTCCATAGATCGCGGAGCGAGTTAAAACTCATGCACCAGCTCTACCGTGAGTGTCCACGCCATAGCACCATATGCCATAACGGGAAGGACGCACTGACTTTTTCTTTAGGCTTTGTGGAATTGCCGATTAAAAAACTCGACGCAGCTTGTCGAATGCTGCGCAGTCCAGACGAGTCCTTCTATAGGTCTCTACTTCGAAATGTTTTTTACTCAGTTATTCGTAATTTTATCCAAGTTCATCCGGAGACTGATGCGTTGAGACTGAGATAATTCAGCTAGGTCGTGCAATATCTGTTGTAGATCCTGCAGCGTTCCGGCTATAACGACGACTTCATCTGCAAATATCTTGCCAATATTGTTAGTACTCCTTCCGTTCCAATTCAGTATCTTGAACATATCCTCTGATGCACTTGTGAACAATTTAGGGAATATGACGTCTTTTGTCTCGTACATCGGAAATATGTAACTCTGTTGGTTCTGTACTTGGATGGTTCTTTCCTCACTTAGATATATCATTGGCATAAAGATTCTAGAACTGCCCAGGTCTTGATGGAGTCAAAATGATCTATTGTGCTGTATCTTTTCCGGAACCCAGATTGTACTGGGGACTGCAATTCTTCGAGTCTTCGTGCAAGTCTATTCGATAGGACTTTCGAAAATAGCTTGTAGCGGAGGCTGAGGAGTAAAATTGGATAGTTGTTCTTCAGCAGCGTCTTGTCGCCTTTTTAAAGGAGAGGGCGACCGCACTCCTTTCCGATACTTCTAGAGTTCTCCTATAAAAGACGACAGAATTAAACATTTTTTGGAGCTCCTTCAGCAATGCTCACCCACCAACTTTGCAGTTCCGCCGTGATTCCATCTTCTCCAGGGGCTTTTCCGTTTTTAGCTATCTAAGACCTATGTCAATTTTGTCTAGGCTGACTACTTGGTTTCCGGCAGGATCTCAGTAAAGTGGCATGGTAGTGTTGATCTAGTGGAATTCTCATATTTTAGATTTGGTCAAGATGCGTGTGAAGGGTATAATTTACTATGGAAGTTTTCAATTTCCCAAAGAATCTCCGTCCTATCTAGGACAATACAACAAGGACAATACATCTATCTACAATACAACAACGTATTCCCACTAGCAGTGGTCAACTTCGTCACTTTTGACCCCATGTTCTGCTCAATTGCTCTCTTTATGGAGCGAGTATTAGCATTTTGGAGGTCATGACGAACCAGTTAGTAAATTTCCCGATGCTCTGACGAAGTAACAGATGGATATTGACGTCGTTGCTGCTTGAGTTTAGAAGTTTCTTTTGAAAATTTCGTTGTAAGAGATGTGTTTCTCTTGAAAGTGACAAAAACAAAATTAAATCAACTTTTATTTTACAGTTAACTCAAGTTGTTTTCCAATTAACTCAAAAAGTAACGCTACGTCGCCTACTTTTACGCATATCATCTGTCATTTTTTGTAAATTCATTCATAGTGGTGTTGATTTTTATTATCAAATATCATTATTCGAAAAATTCGGAATATTCGAATTCTACTCTCAATAATATTCGAATAGTAAATGAGGCGAATATTCGAATAATACGAATATTCGAATATTCGAATACCAAGCCCTATTTGTGACACAAGCTATGGATAACGGTCAGCAGGTTGATGTCATCTATACCGATTACAGCAAGGCATTCGATCGGATTGAGCATTCTCGGCTTTTGTTGAAGCTGGAAAGGGTAGGTATTAGTGGAGTCCTGCTGAGATGGTTCTCGTCTTATATAACGAATCGGTCACAGGCGGTTGTAATCAACAATTACATCTCTGGTTGGTTAAATATTGTTGAAATATTTGTATTTTGTGATATAGAAGGAAAACTCTGAAAAACGTTAGATCATGACACGATATATTTTTGAAGTAAAATCAATTATAGCTCTATTTAAATATTTAAATTTGACACACAGTTTTGATTACCAACGAGTATTTATAGTAAATACAACATTCCCCCTTAATCAAAACTAGATATAAAGCTAAAATTAACAAATAAAATGCACAAGATAAATATAGAAATAACAGTAAATAAACCCCCGATTAAATTCTAAAAACGTAATATAACCAAAACAGAATAAAATTAGGTAAAACATATTAATATAGGCTAAGAATAGTATATTAACAAACATCAAGTTATTCCAATAGATGTTAGACACTTATTATGAGCTACACGACCTAATGGTTTTGTCAATACATCTGCTGACATTTCGCTACTCTTAATGTATTTTAAACCTATAACGTTTTCCGATACTTTTTCTCTTATAAAGTGGTATTTCGTATCGATATGTTTTGTTCTGTTGTGGTGAACGGGATTATTTGCTATACTCTGTGCACTTTGACTGTCGCTATAAATAGTTACAGAGTCATATTTACGACCACATACCTCACTTATGAAGCGGCGTAAGTATATGGCTTCTTTAGCAGCGTCTGTAAGGGCCATATACTCAGCTTCAGCTGATGATAAAGCAACGGTAGGTTGCTTTCTTGATGCCCACGAAACAGGACCATTCGCTAACTTGAAGTAAAATCCTGTGTATGAGCGTCGATCTCGAGTGCAATTCGCCCAATCTGCGTCTGCATATCCTATTAAAGGATTTCCCGTGCTCCTATAAACAATACTATAGTCTATAGTCTGCTTTAAATATTGGAGTACTCGCTTTGCAGCTTCCCAATGAATCTTAGTAAAACACGTATTAAATTGACTAAGATAACTTGTGGCAAATGCTATATCAGGGCGTGTGTTAACAGCCAAAAACATCAAAGATCCTATTAGATTTTGATATGGATATAATTGCTCACCGTTATCAGTACAACTTTCCAACTTAATATTATTTAAAGGTGTGGAATAGCCTTTACACGATTCCAAACCAAATTTCTTCAGTAAGTTTTCAATGTACGTTTTTTGATTAATACATATTTCATTGTCCTTTTGCGAAATATTTATACCTAAATAATAACTTAGTTTACCCAAATCTTTTATCACAAAATATTTGTCTAAGTCACTTATGACAGTGTCAAATAATTTGTCACTTTTATAAAAGACAATTATGTCATCCACATATACGGCCAGTATAACCATTTCTGAACCAAAAAGTTTTTTATAAACACATGGTTCCGACGGTAATTTATTGAAACCTATTTGTGTAAGAGTTTCATTCAACTTACAGTACCAAGCTCTGGGTGCTTGTTTAAGCCCGTATAATGACCTTTGCAGTAAACAAACTTTGTCTTCTTGTCCCTTTTTCACAAACCCTTGTGGTTGAGTCATATATACTTCTTCTAAGAGATCGCCATTCAGAAAGGCAGTTTCAACGTCTAAGTGACGCATTTTGAGGTCATATTCTGAGGCTAAAGCAATAAGCGTCCGTAAAGAAGAATTTCTTACAACCGGAGCAAACGTTTCATGGTAGTCAATGCCTTCAACTTGACTATATCCTTTTATGACAAGTCTGGCCTTGTACTTTATAATATTCCCATGAGCATCCGTTTTAACTCTATAAATCCATCTACATGGAATTACTTTCTTATCTGGTTTGTCCACTAACTTCCATGTATTTAACTTAAGAAGAGATTGATATTCACTTTCCATTGCTGCCTGCCATTTATCTGCAGAATCAGATTTTAAAGCCTGAATATAGTTCTGAGGTTCAAAGAACTCGTTCGGCAAAACACTGTAAGAATAATAATCAGGTGGTTTACGAACTCTAGAAGGATATCTTCTCTCTGAGTTTTCTGAAGAACTAATATCTTGCACAATGGGAGAATCAATATCTGGTATAATATCTGATTCAAGCTCTGAACCAATCCCAACTTCCCCCTTTAGTGGACACGAACTAGATGGTTCCATGTTTTCATTCTCAATAGTAGAAGATTCAGATGTTGCAGTTCTATTGGCCTCGTCTGGAATGTCAACGACATCCTCAGTTTCCAATATATTTGTCAAGGTTAAAATAGAATTATTTTGACCTGTATCTGAATTATCATTATTCTTCAGACTTTTAAAACAATCCTCAAAAAAGGTAACATCTCTAGCTTTTATATTTTTTCTAGGACACGCGGTATTTCTGAAATAATAACTTTGTACATTATCAGAATATCCTACAAAAATAAATTCCTCTACTTTCACGTCAAATTTCTTTCTTTGACATGAAGGAATATGTACAAGAGCACGACAACCAAACACTTTTAGGTGTGACAAATCTGGTTTCTTTCCATACCATATTTCAAATGGTGTTTGAGAACCTACCAGACTACGATGTGGGGAACAGTTTTTCAAATAAACAGCCGTCTGTACAGCGTCCTCCCAATATGCCATAGGAAGTGAACTACCTGCTAACATAGAACGTGCTTTTTCAGTAACAGAACGTATAGTACGCTCAGCTACGCCATTCTGTTGAGGAGAATAAGGCACCGTAGTTTCGTGTACTATCCCGTTCATAGAAAAATAATGCAACAATTCTGTGTTAACAAATTCTTTCCCATTATCGGTCCTAACAGTTTTTATTTTCTTATCAGTTTGTCGCTCTACAAGTAAATGAAAAATCTTAAATTTTTCTTTTACTTCAGACTTTGCAGCTAGAAAATAAACAAAAATCTTACGCGAATAATCATCAATAAATAATAAAGCATATCTATTGCCTTGAAAAGAATTGGTTGATATTGGTCCAAATAGATCACAATGTATCAATTCAAGCAAAGAAGTTGCTTTTTTGTAAATTATTCTTTTAAAAGGTTTACGCGCTTGCTTACCTTCTACACAAGCGACACAACTACTTTTATCTACAACCTTATAATCTACACCTACTTGACTATTTCTTAAAAGGTTCATCCCAAAACGGCATAAATGGCCGAGACGTCTATGCCACAACTGGTATGTATTCGACAAAGATTCGGCCATTGCCACATCACGAGTTCCATTGTACGGAGTATTGACAGTACATTCCAACTTGTACAGCCCGTTATATACAGAACCACGTAAAATTGGATTACCTGAAAAAGAAAAAGTATCGCTTCCAAAAAAGGTGCAACCATTTTTATCAAATAAAATAGTAAAACCACTTTGTACAGCCTTATATACAGATATCAAATTGGTTTTTAAATTAGGTACAAATACAACATTAGAAATTCTATTTACATCAGATTTAGTACAGATCGAAACATCACCTATACCACCACTATTTATCTTATCTCCATTTGCTACAGTTACAGTACCAGTATCTAATTTCTCCATATTTACGAACCAGTCTCGCCGCGATGACATATGTTTGGTTGCTCCAGAATCAATAAACCAATTGTCCGAAGAGTTATCATCACTAATGCCTAAAGCATACAAAGATTTCTCCTCTTTAGATTTCTTTTTCTTCAAAGGACATTCTGGTCTCTTGTGTCCGGGCTCCTTACAGTCATAACAGATTATGGGCTTCTGTTTCTTTGATTTCTTCTTTCTATGGGTTTCATTAGAAGTACGTAATGCAGATTCTGATGGCATATTATCGCATTTAGACATTTCGTTTAATAACTTAGCCTTTACTAACTCAGTAGTAACTTCGATATTGCTGTTCTCTAATGCCATAATCAGTGGGTCATATTTAGAAGATAAGCCTCCTAATAAAATAGCAGCTAGTGAGGAATCTTCAATGACTTTGCCAATGTCTGCTAAGTCCTGAGCAGTACTCACAACAGCATTAATATAAGCCTCAATATCATTAAAGTTATCTAATGTCAATCTGTATAACTTCCTTTCTAATGCTAGTCTACGTCCCATACCTCTATCTTCGTAAGCATTTTGAAGGGATCTCCATGCTTCAGAAGAAGTCTTAGCATTTCTAACATGGGTAATAGCAGAATCTTCCAACGTTAAACAAATTTTAGTGAGAGCTATTCGGTCATTCCTTACCTTTATAGGATCTAGGGTGTTGTTACCACTTGGGTAACCATCTACTGCTTCCCATAGATCTTCATGCATCAAATAGTTACGCATTTTGAATTTCCAAACGCTATAGCCATCTCTATTACGAAGAGAAAAAGAAGGGAGTGAAAAAGAACATCTTCTTGAAGAATCTCCACAATCATTCGGTATTTCACTTAAAATATCACGTACCTGTCGACTTCAAAAAATATATAACACTCTAATATATTTTTCACAGCTTTTCACGACTATTTCGTGCTGATAACGTGTTGAAATATTTGTATTTTGTGATATAGAAAGAAAACTCTGAAAAACGTTAGATCATGACACGATATATTTTTGAAGTAAAATCAATTATAGCTCTATTTAAATATTTAAATTTGACACACAGTTTTGATTACCAACGAGTATTTATAGTAAATACAACAAATATACCCAGCGGCCTTCCTCAAGGATCTTTGCTTGGTCCTTTGCTATTCATTGTCTTCGTAAACGACATTGGTAAGTGTTTTAAAACATCACACCTCTTATGTTTCGCAGATGACATGAAAATATTTTCCCCTGTTTCTAGTTTTGCCAATGCTAAAACCTTGCAATTAGATCTTCTCTGTCTAGAAAAATACTGTCACGAGAACCAACTGGACCTAAATCCTTCGAAATGCAGCGTAATGACATATGGACGGGGGCGCAACCCATTACTTTTTAATTATACATTGGGAGATATGACATTATTTGATAATTTAAATATTGAATTCAAGAATATTTTTAAACAAAAAAGCTTTAAAGTCAGTTCTAAAAGGAAGTTTAGTGATTGGGCAACTCCGGGTATTTATAGAAGTAGAAGAAAATTATTTGAACTATACTATCAGAAGTCGACTTCCACTGATCCATTTTTTATTGATTATGTCAGAAAGTACTCCAAAATCTTTAAAAAGGTTTGTAATGCTGCCAAAGCGAACTTTTTGAGTAATAAAATTAAGAAATCTGATAATAAAATAAAAGCCACTTGGAAAGTTATAAATCAAGAAAGTGGTAAATCAAAAGTTACTAATAGGTGTTTTAAAATTAATGTCAATGGCAAAACTATAGAAACAGATGATGGAGTTGCAAATACCTTCGAGACTTTTTTTTCCAATATACCTATTAAAATTACAAAAGAATTAAATTCGTGTACTAAGCGCGCACTTGCTCTCATAGAGACGAATGTTCATAAGTGCAATATTCCTTTCAATTTCCATGAAATTAACGTTAATACGATCATAGAAGCTTTCAAGTCTTTGAATATGAAAAAGACTGAGGATTTATGGGGCTTTTCTGTTAGTGTTATAAATTCTATAATAAATGTTATATCTCCTCAACTATCGTTTATATTTAATAAATGTATTGATGATGGTGTATTTCCCAATCAAATGAAATTAAGTAAAATAATACCTTTGTTTAAGGCGGGAGATAGCAATGATCCCACAAATTTCCGTCCCATTTCTATTTTGCCGACTCTTAGCAAAATTTTTGAAAAAATTATTCATAACCAATTGCTTTCTCATTTTACGAGAAATGAATTGCTTCACAATAGACAGTTCGGATTTACTAAAGGAAAAAATACTACAGACGCGGGAATTGCACTTATAAAACACATATTTGATGCTTGGGAAAATCGGCAGGATGCTCTAGGTATCTTCTGCGACTTGTCCAAGGCGTTTGACTGTGTTGATCATCAAACATTATTGGGTAAATTAAAGCATTATGGTGTATCAATAAACTCATTAAAACTTATTGAATCCTATTTGACCAATAGAATTCAAAAAGTCTTCTGGTGCGCCTGTGCATATGGGCGTGCCTCAGGGTTCGATATTAGGGCCATTGCTTTTTTTGATTTATATCAACTCTTAACATTAGCTCTTTATCTAGCGTAATGCCAAGATATTTCACTTCGCTGGACCATGACAGCTCCGATTTGTATAGTTGTAGCGTTTTGAGCCTGAGTAGGTTCTTTTGCCTTGTAAAGGGGATCAACGTCGTTTTACTGGGGTTTACTGACAAATGGTTAGTATTGCACCATTCTTCCAGTTTTCCCAGCGCACTCTGCATAATCTCCGATACAGCATGCCCCACTGCATAGCCCACTGTATGCAGCGGTCCTTCATTCAGTTTAACCATTATAGAATCAACCACAAGGCTCCACAGTAATGGGGATAGTACCCCTCCCTGAGGGCAGCCCCTTGTGGTTGTGGTCCTTGCTAGTAGACTTTCCCCTAGTATTTCAGAGTAAATGATTCTGCCTTTAAGCATGCAGTTAATCCACTTTCTAATTGTGTGGGGAACTCCATGCTCCTTGGCAGCTATTCTGATGGATTCGAAAGTTGTGCGATCAAAGGCACCCTCAATGTCTACAAAGGCACCAATGCACACCTCCTTATTATCCAAAGCTGTTTCTGCCCTGCTTACTACATAGTGCAGGGCTGTCTCCGTGGATTTGCCAGGTTGATATGCACACTGTAGTCTATGTAAGGGGAATTTCCTTAATCCGTATGTAGTTATCCAACATTTTCTCCAGAGTTTTTAAAAAGAAGGATTGGAGACTGATAGGCCTAAATGTTTTTGGTTCCTCATAATCTGATTTTCCGGGCTTTGGGGCCTGATAATACCTGATGGCTTCTGATTTTCCGGGTAATCTATATAGATTACCTTGACCTTTCTCCATGTTCTGGGAATGTATCCGAAGGCAATACATGCTTTGTATAGCCTGCATAGATGCTGTCCAAGGTAGGAGATACCTTGTTGTAGTAGTATAGGATAGATGTTATCTGGTCCTGGTGCTTTGAAAGGTTGAAAACTAGCCAGGGCCCATTTTATTTTTATCTCATCTACTACCCTTTTAGCAGTGTCCCAGTCGAATTTAGAGGTTTTCTCTCTTAGTTCCTCCAATTCAATAGGGTCTTGCTCCTGTTCTATGATTTCTGACCCTGGGAAGTGCATACTTAACATAACCTCCAGAGTCCCCTTCCCTGTATCTGTGCTTTCACCATTTGGGGTTTTAACTATTCCTAATGGAATCGCATTGGTCGTCGCTATTGCTTTGGCTAACCTCATCCCTTCTGGGATTGAAGTTATGTTCTCACAATGAGTTCTCCAAGCCTTTCTCTTTGCTTTCCTAACTGCAGTACTATACCGTGTTAACGCCTTCCTATAATCACTATAGTCGTTTCTAGCCTTTGCAATGTTAAACGCTTGCCTTGTCTCTTTTCTTATTTTAGCTATTTCATGTGTCCACCAGGGCACCTTTTTCCCTACCGTTTTACTGTCTGGACAATTTTGCTGCCACACTGTCCGTACAGCATTTGTCAACCTCTCCGCTTCGAACTCTATATCAAGTACTGAGTTGAGGTTGCCGTTTTGATTCCCTAATTCAATCCTAAGATCGCGTTTGTAATTATCCCAGTTAGTAAGTCTCGGGTTCTTACGTTGTACAGTTATCGGTTGCCCGATGTTACCGTACCTGAAGCATATATAATTATGATCTGAAAGTGAGACCTCATTTGATACATGCCAGTCCGTAATATATCTAGCTGCCCTATTTGAAGCAACAGTTATATCAATTACCTCAGCCCTCCGAGCATTAAAGAAGATGGGCTTACTGCCTTAGTTAAGTATTTGCATGGGTGAACATACCAGAAAATCCAGTAACCTTTCTCCTCTTGCATTGACGTCCGAGCTCCCCCAGACGACATGATGTGCATTTGCGTCGCAGCCGATGATAATATCCACACCATCTCGACTGCCATGGCTGATCAAATCTCGCAGTTCCTTTGAAACCGCATCAGCTTTTTCATATGGAAGGTAAGCTGATGCCAATATGAGCGTCCGCCTATCCCTTCCCTCCCCTGAATAGACTTTAATTGCTGTGAGGTCCCTGTAACAGAACTGTGATAGAGCCACCGCATTGTAGCCATTCCTGACATAAATGCAAGTTCTCATATCCTTAGTAGAACATGAATAGTACAATGTGCCACCTGTTTCCCTTAGTCCTTTGATTTGTCCCCGGTAAAGATACGGTTCTTGAATCAAAGCAATGTCATATTTTCCATATTGCAGCTTTCGTGCCAATAGGGCGGAGGCTGCCTTACAGTGATGTACATTAATTTGCACACACCTTATGCCTGCCATGCTGCCATGGGTTTTAACAATTTTGGCCTCAGTTTCAGTCTGGCCCTCATCACTGATTTCCCTGGGCCTCTTGGTCCGGTCCACTGAGACATCAGCAGCTTCCTGTCTACGCAACTCTGCTCTCTGACGCCTCTGGGAACCTGACTTCTTTTGTCTCTTTCTGGGGTTCTCCTCAACAGGTCCAGACATGGTTTCTCCAACTACCGCCCCCGTAGGTGCAGCCGTCAGTGACCCCGCCGCCTGATCTTTTTGGAGAGTCCCCCTCAATGGTGCCTCTTCCCCCCTGACATTTGGTGCAGCACCTTCAGTACCCCGCAGCCCGCTATCGTTTCGCAGCGGTTGCTGCCCATGTGGGCGGCCAAATCCACTACTCGACGTCGTAGGGCCAATCCGAGGCGATGACTGTGCCGCCCCCCAGTCCCAGTGGGCACCCCTCCCCTGGTTTCCTCTTCCTCTGCTTGGTTGGCTCGGCTCCCGTAGGTTCCAAGACCCCCCTTGCTTTGGATAGGACCCCTCCTTGGACGTGCCAGGTTGGCACTCTCTTGCAACTTGTGCTTTCGGCCCTCCCACAGTGGTCTGGCCCCTGCCTTTATTGGCTTCAAATTTCAGCAAATTTTTGCCCCCCCCCCCCCAGAGTACATGGGGCATCCCGAGCTAAGCTCGGGGAGGGATTCTCCAGCGGAGCTGGTACCCTCCTGGGGTAAAGCATTTTTAAAATTTGCCTCCATTTGCCGATGTAACAATGTTGGAGTCGAGGTTGTAATCCCTCCAGGAGAGCTGGGAGTTTAAGGATAGGATAGGACAGAGATTATTTGGATAAGGCACATAGGAAGAATGGGAAAAGGTTTCGCCTGCTGTGTGGGACATCACAGCAAGAGAGGACTTTGTTTTAGAGTCGAGGTTGTCCAAACCTCCAGGAGAGATGGGATATAAAGGGAATTTTGAAAGGAGGGTTAAGTTTAGGTGTTGGGATCACAGGAGTGGGGTAAGGGTTATCTCCTGCAGTGAGGGAAATCACATACAGGCGAAGCCCAACACGCTTTGCTACTGGGATCACAGGGGTGAATGGTAATGTGCGATGCCTGTTTTTTGACCCCAGCATTTCCCAGGGTGTACGACCCTCCTGAAGGGGAAGGTTCACCGCTACTCTTTTCAGACAGCGGTGACGTGGACGTGCATGTTTGGACTTGGCGGTAGATGCTGCTAGCTCAACATCGCACCCTTGAGCAGACACCAACCGCCCACACCCAAAAAAATCTAAAAGACTTAGTTCAGCTGCTTATGCTGTTAAAAAAATTAGGTATTTGTGTGATGTTGAAACAGCAAGACTTGTTTACTTTGGTTACTTCCACAGTGTCATGTCATATGGCTTGTTATTGTGGGGCCCAGCAGCCGACATTGAAGACATTTTTATTTTACAAAAAAGGGCTGTGCGTGCTATTTACGGACTCAAGCCACGTGATTCACTAAGGGATTTATTTAAAGAAATTAATATTTTGACCATTGCTTCTCAATATATATATGAGAACATAATTTACGTTCACAAATATAAACATACCTTTTCAAAACATAGTGATATTCATAACTTAAACACTAGATATAAAAATAAACTTGCTGTTCCAAGTTTTAGACTTCACAAGACAAGTCGCTCATTCATGGGGAAATGTATACACATTTATAACAAAGTCCCACCAAATGTAACTGAACTGCCTTTTCACAAACTTAAGTTATATGTCAAACAAACTTTAATGAAAAAAGGCTACTATAAGGTCCAAGAATACTTAGATGATAAGAATGCGTGGAAACATTAAAATTCCAAAATGTTTATATGTTTATTTACGAGTAAGTATTATGACTATTAACCTCTGTATACCTATTTTGTGATTGTGCATTGTCAGATAGCTTGAAAATGACGATAATACTTTTGACATTGGGTACCTACTTTGTTGGTACGTTGATATAGATTCTCTTCTAATTTTAATTATTTTTATCGCTAGGCGGCACTGCACTGCTAAAAGTTATATTTTTTTTAACTACAAACATTGTAATTGAATATTTATTTTGAAAAGAGTGACTACACTAGTTTGTTGCCGGAATCTTCTCGGTAGTTCAACTTTTGGAACCGGTGTAAATTCAGACATGACAGACAGACAGAGAATATGACGTTGTTAGTTAATATATTTTTTGTGATAGTAGTAAAAATGAGTTTTTTGAAGATTTAAAAGTGCTTCTTTGTGGCCTATTTAAATAAAATATTTTTTCTTTCTTTCTTCCTATTGGAAAGGGCATCTAATGTCCGTGATTTGGGTATCAATCAGGATTCAAAACTTGTATTTGATAACCACATTGACCATATAGTATCGAAAGCGTTAAAATCTTTGGGGTTCATAATGCGTATCACAAGAGACTTTAAAAGAGCTAAAACATTAAAAATTCTATATTGCACTTTTGTTCGGAGTCATTTAGAGTATGTTTCGCAGGTATGGAACCCGAGGTACAACACCTACAGCTCTCGTATCGAACAAGTCCAGCGCAAATTCATAAAATTTTTATGCTACCGAACTAAAGATAAATATCACTCTGAGAATTACTTAGAACTGTGCCGAAAACATCATCTCCTTTCCCTAACTAAACGTCGTGACATAGCTGACATATTATTTTTAATGAAAATTGCTGGTGGTAAATTGAACTGTCCGGAACTATTATCTTTAGTATCTTTAAGAACCCCGCCCATAAAACACCTACGTCATTGTGATCTGCTATTCAGCAGATCACAATTCATCTACTAATTATAGGCAAAACCCGTTTGTACGATGAGCGAGTTCTAAGTTTAACAAAGTGGCAAAACAATTAGATATAGATTTATTTAATACTAGTTGTTCGACAGCGAGGCGGTTACTAAGTTAATTAGATTTTAAATTAAATATTTGAGCTGTAATCTGTTGGGCACCTATTTAGCTGCGATTATTATTATAGTGTCATATTTTACATATTGCTCATTGTGTTTAAATTGCTTATGTGGTGTGTATTAGTGGAGACCTTTTATTAGCTCTCTGTTTTTATAAACGTTTTCCTACTTTGTATTTTAAGCTGTTGGTCTTCCAATAAGATAAATAAATAAGTAAGAGCATGAATAAAATCATATTTGAACTGTCACAGGACTCATGATATGTGAAGTGAACTATAGTTTAAGCTGTTATTGATGCCAATCAATAAATTATAATCTAATGTCATTTCACAGATGGCTCAACATGGACCACCGCCGCTCCATCCCAATGAGCTTCCTGCTCGGATCCCAAACACAGCTGGTATGTAGCATATTTTATCTGTTAAACTATGCTTAGGCTATTTTTTTATACAAAGCACGGCAATTGAGCCAACACTACCTGATGTGGAGCGGTAAGGAGAGTCCATATGCGAAGACACCTAGTGCCTCCACCTTGCCGGCCTAAAAGGTGTTTTTTCATGCCTCTTGAAGGACCATATGTTATAGGAAGGAGGAAACAATGTGCTGGCAAAGAATTCCAACACTGAATTTCTTTGTACGTGATGTTGAGGTAGAGACAGTTTTTTTTCCCCTTTTAAACACTCACACCTATTATCTAGCTCAAATTAAGCATCATTAAGAGCTTGTGTTATGAATACTAGATAACGGAGAAATATTGATAATAATATGTATATAAATATTAGAAATATTACTAAATAAATATATAAACATCCATGACTCGTAAACAAATGCTCGTACTCATCATACAAACATTTGTTCCTACCGGGATTCGAACCCGGGACCTCTTGACCGAGTAGCCTGGGGTACAGACCACTCGGCCAGCCGGTCGTCAAGTAAATTGATGAGACCGGCACGCGTGCTCCTGAGCAGGAAGGGGGAAGGTGGGATATCTTATCTTACTGTGGGGCCATGACTCATTCACAGTGCACTTCGACCCATTGGGATCTTTTGTGCCTCCCCTGCGGTTATTCTTCCTGTGCCCAGAATATAGATGCCATTAGCCTTACTATATCTTTAGGCAGAAAGAGGTAGTCTTCTGGCTTTGGATATGCCACTTCCAGAAAGCTCATTCTGGTTCTAGCCAGGGCATCACAATGACACAAGAGATGCGTCATTGATTCCTGGCATTCACCACATGCTCGACAAAGTTGTGTTGGGGAGAGTTGCATTTTTTGTAGCATGTGGTTAGTAGCAAAATGCCCTGTGAGCGCCCCAATCAAGAAGCGAGCTTTTGTTCTACCGTTTGCATAGATGTATTTACTCCATCCTCCTATCTCATCCCCTAGGAAGTATTTGGAGTGTTTTATCCCGTTATTTTATTCCACTCAGATTTATGTCTGTTTTTGACATGCTCTTTAAGGTGGGATAAGGTCGAAATGCTTTTCACAGCACTCTCGTGGTAAAGGCAATAAAAGGCGGTAAGCGACGCAATCTTCAATCAATATCTTTGTCGCTTTGTCTTACTTCCAGAACTTGGAATTTATTTGCCAGCACAAGTTGTTCAATTCTACTTATAACAAGGAAACAAAAGAGGCGTCAAAAAGAATCCTTTGGGCCGGCAAGGTGGAGGCGGCTACAGCAGTGTATAAACTGAACTAGCTGCCATATATATACTCTTTATTGCACTTGTAACAAAAGAGATGTTCCAAAACTGTATGGAGACCCGGCCAGGTCTATGTACACTATACTGAAAAATAGGTAAAAATGTGCAAAACAGTGTTCAATGGTCCATTTTCTTTTGATTTGCTTTGTATCGTGGTACCAAACAAAAATTTTAGTATTTTTCGTGGATACCGGAGCTTTTTCCTAAATTTTTAAATACTGTACACATAATCATCATAATCAGCCTATATACGTCCCATTGCTGGGCACAGACCTTCCTACCACGCTGGCCCAATGCGGGTTGGTGGGTTAAAACGGTTGCAGTTACAACCGGGACCAACGGCTTACGTGCCTTCCGAAGCACGGAGGAGCTTGAGATTATAAATTTGATTGACCCATCGCGGGACCACCATGGCGAAAGTTGCTTTGTTTTCGTGATCGAAACCAGAGCGCTCAAAGCACTACGCCACCGAGCTCCTCTACACATTCCTCTGTACACATACCTGTCCACTTTTGAAACCACTTGACAAATTGAGAATTTGACATTCTGGACTACGAGGTCTCATAACAGCCAACGTCTTAACTTTGCCTAAATACGAATCCGGATATGCGATCTCTAATCTTAACGGTGTAAAAATAACGTGATTTCTTTGGTTTCAGTCAAAAGAAAATATTTGGCATCGCCAGGTGCAGACGACGACGGTCCAGCGCCCAAATCTGTAGCCAGTCGTAAGTTGTTGAACTGCATACAATAGTATTATCTCACGAAGCGACGCGCGCTTTACTTGTGGTAACCTACCTTACGGGCCGAAATAAGCAAACAATGTATACGTTACAAACAGTGCAAACGCCTATACATTTTCTTTGAAATTACAGAAATTATTATATATTATATACTATAATAATATTTACAGGAAATAACCTTGCATCATCCACAGCCAACTATTCTAAGCTTTATGAACTCATCAATTGAGTAGAAACTGTGTTCCAACAACCATCTGCGTAACATTAATTTAAAACTATTATTCTTAATTTTGATTTTAACATTATTATAAATGTTTGAAAAATGATTTACTAATAAAATATATCTAAACTAGAAAAAAAACACGTCCTGAGGCGGGGAACAATTATTTTAAAAATAAGTTAGCAAAGGTGGACTTATCTCTATAAGAGAACTTTTCCAGCCAACCCATAAATGTGTGAGACATCACTTTGTGGAAGCAGGCAGCGTCGAGTGAACCAAAAATATGAATAAAAAATATAAATTTAAAAATAATAAACAAAATTAATACTGCTTAATTTTGATTTTAACATTATTATAAATGTTTGAAAAATTATATATAATAAAAATATATCTGTTTTTAGATTTTTTTTTAATTTGTTAAAACGATTACCTTGTTACAGTTGCGGAGAGGCTGACGAATCTAGAGAAACGTTGTACCTACGAAAACCAGAGGATGCGTGAGCTCGAGGCACTACGGATGAACTGTCAGAAGCTGCGGTATACGGAGGAGCTGGCTTGGCAGGCGGATGTGACGTCGGTGCTATCGGACATCACTTCCGCTATCTGTGGCCGTCGACCTCCGCCGCAAGAGTTCCGAAAATCCGCCGCAGATGGCGCCGATGATCATAATTACCACATAAAATTATGATGGATTAAATTTTGACGGAAAACAAGAACTTTGAAAAAAATTTTTAAGTTTTTGCTTTTACTACCCCAATCACCCCAACTTTAACCTTTGTTCTTAAATGGCTTACTTTATTCCCTCTATTTAAATCATGGTAGAATAAGTTTTGACTTTGAAATTCTTCAAAATATCTCTTTATCTTTTTTTTTTTGATTTTTACTTTTTTGTGTTTTCTTTCTTTCGTTTCTGTTTTCTTTTTTTTTCTTTTTTTGTTTGAAGCCTTTGATAACTTATAAAGTATTAATAGTGTCAATAAGTGTCACATTACAGAGGTTATTGAAACACGAGCTCGTGTTGAAAAGACGAGCCTTGTCGAGTTTTTTAATAGCATCACGCGAGTGTTTTAATACCGAGTTATGTGGGATTGCAATCACATGGACTACTTTACCTACACTCATACAAATGTCGCCGCCATCTGGTTTCACTTCGCCGATTCTGGATGCCTAGGCCGTCGATTAAACGCCGGCATCTAGTTAAATGCCTAGCCCGATAGTCAATTGAACTAGACTCACTTAACGTTTAACGACTTGTGGATCGTCTTGTACTGAAAAGTGTAGGTTTGATTGGTAAGTTCAAGGTTTTTCTGGCTAAACGTAGCGCTCAATGACTTGGCTAGTTGTACTTTAGCCGATTGATTGGATTCAATCAACGGGCTAGGCGTCCAGCTAAGTGACTGATGTAACCGGACGGCTGCGACGCGTACTTTAAAATAAATCACTTTTAACCTCAGATATTTCTATCAACTGATATTATTTTACTCGTATACACAGACAAGTGGCGCTAGATCTATATTCAATTCACCGTGCGCGCGCATCTAAGTATAGGTTCTTAATAGAATTGATGGCTGTCTCAGACACTTTTGCCAGAGATTTGTTATTTTTGGAGAAAAATTGTTTAAATTTAATGAGTCTAACCGAGGCTTTAATGGTTATTTATATTACAGGTTGCTTTATTAATTTTCATTTTGATAATCTGTGTTAAAAAGTATAAGGTTTAACAAAAAACTTTAAATTAATTAAGTATCTAAGCTTTTGATACCACAAAACGTGCTATAGAAAATTTTGACATCAAACGAGAAAAGGACAATGCCCGATTTACTATGGGAGTTAGGCTAAGATTGCGCTTTTATGAAATGAGTGCCAAAGAATGGGAAACATCTATAAATTATGTAGGGAAAATATCATTAAATCAACAATACGTGACTGTAATTCAATAGTTTTTTTTGAGATACGTCTGCTTTTGATACCACATAAAAAAATATACAATAAGTTTTGACGCCAAATAGCTGCGTCGTGAAAGACGTAGGAATGTTGTAGATGTTGGTTATTGCGTCAGAAAGCATCCTACATGCTTCCCGGGGTTTCAAACTATTTCTATACCAAATTTTATCTAAACCAGTTCAGTGGCTTAAATGTGATAATGATAAGGTAACAGATGAATACTTTCGCATTTATAAAATTAGTTGTTTCCCTAACTATTGACTGCACTGGGGTAAAATGTAATTTACGGTGAATACAATAATAGATACAGAATGATAGTGGGCAACATAGACATTATCTTACCTAAGTCTGCCGCCATAGCAATAATCTTAACGGCATTGTTGTGTTCCGGCAGTTGGAGGTAAGATAGCCAGTTCCTCTGTGGTTGAGGAATCCGGGTGTAGCTCGCTTCCATCGTCGGCCTTATCTTCACTTACCATCAGGTGAGATGAAGGTCAAGAGTTACCCCGTTAAGATATAAAAAAAACAATAAATAATTAAAGAGCAGTACTTAATTTACAATAAAATCTATGTTGCACCGAAGTAGGTAGTCAGTTCAGCATATGCCAGAAAACCAGTCGAAAACCAGCGCTTGATGTATAAGCGCTGGTTTTCGACTGACACCTGTGAGCCTTTAAGGATGCCAAACCAGCCAGTTTTAACAGATGCAAAGTAACGAGTACCCACTTGCAAAAATATGGTCGGTGAACCTCGAACCTGTGAGTTTACTTGTGGTGCTCCAGTGAAGAGTAGAGTACATGTTGAGCTGATATATACAGGCTCATCCTCACAAATTGGAACCAAAGTGGTCGCGTACTGTACGGTTTCAGAGAAACTTTCTCCCGCGTACGCTCAAGTTGTGGAATGAGCTCCCTGCAGAGGTTTTCTCGAATGAGTACAGCATGGGGTTCTTCAAAAAAGGCGTGAGAAGGTTTTTACAGGGTCGGCAACGCGCAAGTGATACCCCTGGTGTTGCAAGCGTCCATAGGCTACGGTAACCGCTTACCATCAGGTGGGCCAAAACTTATAACCAGTCAAACCCACGTTTGGCTGCGGAAAACAGGCAAAAGTGGTTTGGACCGATGCCCTAAGTTGAAATGGTTTTGACTGATTTTTGCAGTCAGAATTGGGTTTGACCGATGCCCTTAGTCAAAAACAGTTTTGACTGCATAAATTAGTCAAAAGTAGTTTGAGTGATTATTTTTTTATGACCACTTATAACCGACATCGTTTTGGTTATAAGTGGTCAAAAAAAAATAGCCTTAAACCTACCAATCAAACCAAAACTCTTCACAAAGACAAACACTATTACCCAATATTTTTCCCCAATACTTCCGACTGCGAAAACAAGTCGAAACTGATCTTAACTTAGGGTATCGGTCACAAGTAGTTTTGTCTGATTTTTGCAAGCAAAAGTGGTTTTGACCGGTTATGAGTTTTGACTGTAACATGTATACTAACCTGGCTAAAATTATTTGTAAAAACATTTGTTTACTTTTACAGAAACAGGAAACAACTGCATGATCTCTTTAGTATTCATTATTTTTATTTTAACATTATTATAAAAGTTAGAAAATGTTATATTAACTCATAAAAATGTCTAAACTAGAAAAATTTCACCGACCTTTCACAATCCGGGCGACTGCTCTAACCATCTGAGCTACCCAGGACTAGTGGTAAGTGGTAATACCTGCAGGTATTACCACTTACCACTAGGTGGCCATTTGAAAGCTATAAGTTATTCTGTGCTTCTGCACGTACCTACTATATGAGCGAAAACAATATTGCTTTCGTAGGCGGCTACCATCATCATCCTCATAAGAAATGACAACATAACGTCTAAGCTATAGCAATAGCGTAGGTCCTCCATCACCTCGTCAATCTCAATACGCGAGACAAAAAGTTAAAGGTAAAAGGTGGAGGCGGCTAGAGCAGTGTCTGAACTGCACTAGTTGTCTCCGCATATGGACTCTTCTCACCGCTTCACATCAGGTGCTGTTGTCAGTCATTTGCCGTGCTTTTTATAAAAAAAAGCATTGGTTACCTGTTCAATCCGAAACGCGAACGGTGCCGAAATAGGAAATGCGGTGGTATTCATACCAAAACAAGGCCACCATTGGCGTCTGGGTAGGTACCACCGCCTTTCTTATTTCAGCCGTGAAACAGTGCACTGTGTTTCGGATTGAAGGGAAAGGTAGCCAGCGTAATTACTGGGCATGGACGGCATTTCATCTTAGGCCTCAGAATGACAACGCACCTGCAATATCAAGTTATTTTTCCTAGTTTTTGCAGGTGCCCATAGGCGGCGGTAACCGCTTACCATCAGGTGGGCCGTCAACTTGTTTGTATAAAAAAACCAACCAATTCGCGCGACTTTGAGGATTTTAATTTAATACAAAAACCTTGTCCACAGAAAGCTGATCACCCCCCAAAACGTTAACTGCAGAGACACCCACGGGAGGAATTCCACGCCCTTACACCTAGCTGGTTAGTTAATTTGTTGACTGCAAGAACCTACTCACAAAGCAATTTCTGCCATGGTCGACACCGGATGGGTCAATCAAATATCTGTAATCCCTCTCTGCTCCATGCTTTGGCCCACGACAAGCCTTTGGTTTCGATTGGCAACCCTATAACCCGCATTGGGCCAGCGTGGTAGTGTTATGGCCCAAACTCCTCATGTATTTCACCCATGTAGGAAGGTCTGTGCCCAGCAGTGGGAAGTATATAGGCTGGGAGTGATGTAAAGAGCTTATTCACACGACGTGTTTAACCAACTTAACAAAGGAGGTGTTACGATTAGTTTTTTAGGTATGTTAGTTTGATAAATCTTATTTATTATTTATTTATTTATGTACACAAAACTCTAAAAACAAATATTGAAACAGTAAAAAAACTAAATCTCTAGAAAGTCTTTATTCTTTCTGTTTCTTTTTTTTCTCTTTTTGATTCCTTCTCCCTGTAATGGGAAGGCAAAGAAAAGTAATGCCCATACAGCCATGTCTTCAGTATTCCTTTATTTCTTTATGTATTGCATTGAAATGCTGGTGTTACACATTTCACTGCATCTTGGGCCAAACACTCTCTTTTATTTTTATTCTTCTTTTTCTCTAATTTTTTTTTGTAAATTTTTTTTTCATTCTTTTTTTTTGTATTTTTGTTTTCGATTATTTAACAGAACAGACGCCGCGGGTTCGTGCCGATACGAACGAAAACTATGTTCTAAAACGCTAATACGACAAAATAATAATATATCAATAACGTCGTCTGATACTTTCTTTGGGCCAGATATATATTTCATCTCTTCTTCCAGCGGGCTACAACAACTTGGAAGTGGCGGAGGCGTTACTAGAGGCGGGCGCTGCTGTGTCGGCCCGCGACAAAGGCGGGCTTGTCCCCCTGCATAACGCCGCGTCGTATGGCCATTTGGAGCTGGCCGCTTTGTTGCTGAGGGCGGGCACCCCGCCTAATGCTGCTGACAGGTCAGGAAAACATGAAATGTTATTATAAGCGATGTCACATAGGTTTGAATTCAAATTTATTTAGCGCTCACAAATATTTCAGTGCTTATTTATTTAAATGCAAGTAGAAGTTCAAAATCTGAACTACTGTATTTATTTTATTGCTTAAATATAGGTACAGTTATGATTTACTTCTGTATTCTTTTTTTCACATGACAAGGATGGATGTATAAAAGACGCCTGATGCTAAGCGGCTAACGTACCCTATAGACGCTCGTAGCAATACGGCACTACTCACGCGTTGTCAACGTAGCCTATAGACACTTGTAGCAATTGGCGATTACTCACGCGGTGTCAACGTAGCCTATAGACGCTCGTAGCAATTGGGCACTAATCACGCGTCGTCAACGTAGCCTGTAGACGCTCGTAGCAATTGGCGATTACTCACGCGTTGTCAACGTAGCCTATAGACGCTCGTAGCAATTGGCGATTACTTACGCGTTGTCGACGTAGCCTATAGACACTCGTAGCAATTGGCGATTACTCACGCGGTGTCAACGTAGCCTATAGACGCTCGTAGCAATTGGCGATTACTTACGCGTTGTCGACGTAGCCTATAGACACTCGTAGCAATTGGCGATTACTCACGCGGTGTCAACGTAGCCAATAGACGCTCGTAGCAATTGGCGATTACTTACGCGTTGTCGACGTAGCCTATAGACACTCGTAGCAATTGGCGATTACTCACGCGGTGTCAACGTAGCCTATAGACGCTCGTAGCAATTGGCGATTACTTACGCGTTGTCGACGTAGCCTATAGACACTCGTAGCAATTGGCGATTACTCACGCGGTGTCAACGTAGCCAATAGACGCTCGTAGCAATTGGCGATTACTTACGCGTTGTCGACGTAGCCTATAGACACTTGTAGCAATTGGCGATTACTCACGCGGTGTCAACGTAGCCTATAGACGCTCGTAGCAATTGGGCACTAATCACGCGTCGTCAACGTAGCCTGTAGACGCTCGTAGCAATTGGCGATTACTCACGCGTTGTCAACGTAGCCTATAGACGCTCGTAGCAATTGGCGATTACTTACGCGTTGTCGACGTAGCCTATAGACACTCGTAGCAATTGGCGATTACTCACGCGGTGTCAACGTAGCCAATAGACGCTCGTAGCAATTGGGCACTAATCACGCGTCGTCAACGTAGCCTGTAGACGCTCGTAGCAATTGGCGATTACTCACGCGTCGTCAACGTAGCCTATAGACGCTCGTAGCAATTGGGCACTACTCACGCGTCGTCAACGTAGCCTATAGACGCTCGTAGCAATTGGGCACTACTCACGCGTCGTCAACGTAGCCTATAGACGCTCGTAGCAATTGGGCACTACTCACGCGTCGTCAACGTAGCCTATAGACGCTCGTAGCAATTGGGCACTACTCACTCGTTGACAACGTACATAGACGCTCGTAGCAATTGGGCATTACCCACGCGGTGTCAACGTAGCCTATAGACGCTCGTAGCAATTGGGCACTACTCACGCGGTGTCAACGTAGCCTATAGACGCTCGTAGCAATTGGGCATTACTCACGCGTCGTCAACGTAGCCTATAGAGGCTTCATATTGACAGCATCGAGGCGAGTTCCAGTACCCCCGACATAACCCATTAACAATCAGCACTGACGATCGTGCAATGCACTGTTACTTAGCTACAATCTTTTGTAAGGTGATGGTGTTTCTCAAATTAGCCCTCAATTAGCGGTAAATGCTACTGTTGAGGAGCTCGGTGATGTAGTGGTCTGAGAGGCTCTCGTCATTTTAGTTATTTATTGATTTAAAGACTCTTACTAGCTTACAGTAAAACCAAAACCCCAGCAAGCTAATAACATAGTAAGTAATTAAAATGAAATTAAAAAGTCTTATATCTAGAGATCCACCACCAAAACTAAGTAGTAAGATTAATGTATGTCAGTCGGCAAAGAATACAAATTGTCAATATAAGAATTTAGAAGAAATGTCACATATACAAATAGTCAAAATACAATTTATGCGTAAAACACAGAGGTCAAATACAATAAAATGCTAGGAACTAAGAAACAACTGGGCTTTTCTGCACAATTGCTGAAAGCTGTCAGCAAATATGTCGGTATCATAGTCGTGGGCGAGCATATCACTAATGAGCCATAAAGCAAGAGTAGAAGGCGCGTGTGCAGTAGATGGTCACAGAAGGCGCGGCCACCTCCTCGTCATGGTCGATCCTGGGATGGGTCAATCAAAATTTGTTATCTCCTCCGGGGCTCGGAAGGCACGTTAAAGCATTGGTCCCGGTTGTAACTGCAACCGTTTTAACTCACCAACCCGCGTTGAGCCAGTTTCTCACATGTAGGAAGGCTTATGCCCAACAGTGGGAGGTATATAGGCTGGTGATGACTACTGTTCCTTACCTACGTCTCAATAGAGTTTTTTTACTGTCAACTATGTCTCGATAGATCTGTCATTGTTATCTGTTAACAGATGGGGCTTCACACCTCTACACGAAGCCGCACACAAAGCGAGAACGCAATTATGCGCCTTGTTGGTAAGTTTGGTTGTGAAATGTAATGAAATTATTTTCATTTATTTGGCACTTTCAATCTCTTAAAAAATCCGGCCAGAAACTCGTGTGTTCATAATACAATATTCTTAAAGGGGTAGTTGACAACTTTTTTTTTACCACTAAGGTGGCAATCAAGCATACGGCCCGCCTGATGGTAAGCGGTTACCGCAGCCTATGGATGCTTTCAACACCAGGGGTATCACTCGCGCGTTGCCGACCCTGTAAAAACCTATTCACGCCTTTTTTGAAGAACCCCATGCTGTATTCATTTGAGAAAACCTCTGCGTATTGCATTCACAAAGAAATATTACAGAAGCAATGGTATGTTAAGAGCAATAGTTTCATTTCATTGATACAGTGGTGTGTTTTATGTGTTGTGGAACTTAACCAAAACAATGTTACCGAATCCTACCGAATAAACCAACAATTGGGATGTTGCCTGAGTTTGAATTTGGCGCTATTTTTCACAAATTCTGAAAATATACGCTACTGTTACCCATAAAAACAATTTAAACTTAAAAGATATGGAATATTGTTAATGTTGTACTGTTTTGAAAATTTAAAAAATGATCATATTTTTTTTTCAAAATTTATCAAAAAGTTAATAGATTGCTGACACCAATTAAAACAACTTTTATTATGACAACTATTAATAAAAACATATTTAATGCATATTTATTATCAATTTTGTCAGTATGCCCATACATTTCTTAGTAATATGGGAACATGTGACGTCACCTGTTCCATAGATTTTCTATGGAGCGTTTTTGGACGATGCGCCGCAACACATCAAACATACCACTATATCTGTGAAACTATTGATCTTAGACATACTATTTCTTTTGCAATATTTCTTTATGAGTTATAAACTTCTTATTTATGAAATATATAAAAAGTTGTCAACTACCCTATTGGGTTGGGCAGATGTTTCTATGATTGTTGTTGTGTAACATTTTTACACGATTCAGGGATGTTTTTAGTGTATCTATACTTATATTATAAAGCTGAAAAGTTTGTTTGTTTTGTTGAACGCGCTAATCTGAAGAACTACTGATTCAAATTAAAATAATCTGTTTGTGTTGTATAGTCCATTTATGCAGGCTATACAACATTACGCTACGACTAATAGAAGCTGAGCATCAATGAGAAATGTTGCAAAAACCGGAAAAAAATATTCCTTTTCAGAGTTTTCGTTGTGTGCTGCCGTATGCCTGCTGTATGCCGGAATAGTTTTCCTTTAAAAGTTTTTTAAAAAAGTCCGCGACAGCAATTATGTCTATCTTGTAATCTGTCAAGCGGCGTTATACCACCGGGGGGCGATAAAAATGGAAAAATCAATTGTGTGTCTGGAATCTCATGCTTGACGGGTTGCTAGACTCACTATAACCTGCTTTTGGTAATCAAATTTGTTCTAAAATAATGAATTATCTGCGAAAGGTATAACGCGAACGAAGCCGCGTTCACAACAAGAAGTAGTCACTTCAGTGCAACATAGATTTTGCCTAATTTCTCTATTGCATTTTGATTAAATGTCTATGCCCCTAATTCTGGGGAACACATGCCAAGTTTAAATTTAAGTTCAGTCCATCTCTTTCTCTCAATATGAATACAAAAAGGATGGCTGTCATATTATTTGACATTTAGAAACAAACGTTCAATTTTCGACATTTTTGAACGTGATAAAATGCAGTGTTTAGGAGGCACTTCCGTACATGCCGTCTGAAATTGTCTATGGTTCCTTTGAAATCTGTCTAAATTTAGTTGACAGCTCTAAACGAATTGTTGCTATATTCTCCTGTTACTTAGTGCGAGAAACAGATATACTGTACTTAAATTTAAACTTGGAGTGTGTCTCCAGAATTAGGCCCTATGTCACCCACTATTATTCTCCATCTTTGTAGCTCTGAATAAATGTCATTTCCTTGTTCCTTTCTGAATGATCGTCGGTTGGGTGTGTTAAGTTGGCGCACGGCGCGGACCCGTACCTCAAGAACCAGGAGGGTCAGACGGCACTGGAGCTGGCGGGCGCCGAAGACGTGCGCTCGCTGCTACAGGACGCCACGACGGACGCGGCCGGGCCCGCGCCGCCGCCGCCGCCGCCGCCGCCGCCGCTGCCGCCGCCGCACCAGCCGGTCCTGATGCCCAGCGGGGACACAGTGCCGTTGGCGCTACCGGTCAGTCCACCTCAGTCAGCATATTTTGTCCCCCCGTCTTCCCTTACATACTGTAAGTCCTCCTTTTTAAACCCGAGGAAAAAAGAGGGGTTTTAAGTTTGACGTGTCTGTCTGTGTATCTGTCTGTCTGTCTGTCGCATCGTAGCGCCCAAACGAATGGACCGATTTTGATCCGGTTTGTTTCGTTTGAAAGCTGATGTGACTACGATGGTTCTAAGCTATAATTTATGAAGATCAGTTCGGGCGTTTGATGAGTATCAGCTCATTTTCTACATGAAATTTGGATTTTACTAACTTTTACAGGTCCGATTGATTTCAAATTTCGTGTACTGTCACTTCGATGACATTCTCATGACATACTAACTGGTTAAGCTTCACTGCATTATCTACCTATATACCTAAGTAAGACGTTGATTTGTTTAAGAATCATTTAATTAATTACACACAGTTCTTTGTTTAACTTTCGTCTCCTGTAAGCTTGTGGCAGATCCCAATTATGCGTGGGTATTCACTTACTGTACCGATTGATGGCGCTAGCAGTCGCGAAATTCATCAATTGCAATAGACGGCCATTTTTTTTGGACCAAGAATTCTAACGCTGATTGGCCTATGATATGTATCGATCATTAACTTACTTGCTCACACGCATACCTAATGTGAACTGTGTTTTGCTGGTCTTCTATGATATGTTAAGAATATTATCATCAAGCTGTTCTCCTTCTGACTGCTGAAGTGCTTATATGAGTTAAGGAAGGCGCCTCTGCAGATATATCCAGGTTAGTGAGTGTTTTATCTACGTTTATTTGGGTATTTGTCATACAAGTTACGGAGACAACTTTTCCCTATAAAATTTTATTCCCGATTATGATCCCGCCTGGATAAGACTATTTACACGTCTTTCCATAGTTAATTTATGGTCCTTTTAGAGCCGGATTTGTATCCGTTTTCTTATTAATTACATGCCATTTAGGCAAATTATTCTCATTAGATTGTGTTAGGCGGTAGTCGCCACATTTGTTATAACAAAAAATTAGTTAGTGTGTCGTTTTTTCATAACGTAAAGTTATTCAGTACAGGCTTAGTACCTAAATAATTTACTACTTTAATTATTCCAATAATTATTATAATTCAGGTTAAGTTAATTGCTCGGTGAGCTTACTTAGTTTAGCGTACTGTAAACAATTTATAATGGCTGAGAAGATTACAGAAATGGAACGAAAGTTAGAAAGGCTAATTTCAAAACAAGAAAGATTTTTTTCGCGAATTGATCGGCTGTACAATGCGTCGAAAAATATTTCGACTTTCGACTCAAAGTCGAATGAAAAATTCATGGTTGAGTCAGAGACTATTGACGACTTGCGTCAAAAATATGAACAATTAATAGACGACATTATAGACATAAAGCTGTGTTTACATCCAACGGTGAAACCTAATTACCAGGCTTTGGATACCTTTGAGGATTTATATGTGCAGGTTAAACGCACCCGCAATAAGCTAGTTCAAGCTCAGCCTTCATCATCGCAATCGCAATGTTCTACGAAGAATAAATGTTCAATTAAGTTACCGCCTATAGAAATACCGTCATTTGATGGTAAAATAGAAAGTTGGTCTATATTTTATGAGTCGTTTAAGTCTAATGTCCATAATAACGATCAGTTGACGGACTCGCAACGTGTGCAATATCTCGTTGGTAAACTTACGCACGGGGCATTGAAGGTCACGGCTGGAATAATACCGACAGGTGACACGTACCAAATATTGTGGGATACCTTAGTAAAAAAATATCAAGACAAACGCGCCTTAGGTACTCAATATTTACACAATATATTCGATTTAAAAGGTTGTGTAAATAACGCTAGTAGTCTAGATACGTTTGTAGAAAAATACTCTTCATCTATTTCCGCTTTAAAACAATTGGATATTCCTGATTTATCGGATTTTATTTTGTTAAATTTAGCACTTCGTAAGGTTGACTTACAAATAGTACGTCAATTTGAGATGTCAATTAGTGACGATAAAATTCCTTCATACATAGATTTAATTTCATTCATGAGAAATCAAGTTAAGATATTACTTCGATCTCAGTCCTATAATAATTCCCCTATGACGTCACGTCAATCAGGTAGTAGCAGCACGGTAAACAAACTTGCATCTTCACATACACCTCGTAGTCATACCTACGTGGTAGCGAATAAAGGAAGCTGTACATTAGCCTGCGTTTTTTTGTGAGTTAAATAACCATTCGTTGTATGATTGTAAAAAATTTAAAGATTTGAACTCACCACAATTAAGATTTGAGTTCATAAAGGCAAACAATGGATGTGTTAATTGTTTAAGTTTGTCACACTCACTTTCGAGTTGTAATTCGCGTTTTGTTTGTGAGTTATGCAACAAGCGACATCATACACTTTTACATTTTAATAATAAAAACATTGCTCAAACAAAACCATCACGAGTGTACAGTAGTAGAATGTCGCCTGCGCCTCCGGAGTGTTATCTGAACGACTCCGCGGTTATCAGACCTCCGCCGCCACTGTCGTCGGGTGGTTCGGCTCGCGATGCGTCCACTGAGCACGAGGCGCACAATAGCTGCGAAGATCAATGCGTGACTCATGCGCATACCACAGCACCGCTTAGATATAATAATCGCGTACTTAGTGGGAATAGTAATATGAAGCCTGTTTCTTCTATTTTATTGGCAACGGCGCAAGTGTTGGCTAAGGTTAATGATAATAGAAATAAATTAATTATAAGATGTTTGATCGATAATGGCAGTCAAAATAACTTAATAACTTTAGAATGTTGTAAGTTACTCAACTTGCCTATAATCCCGTTGAGTAATTCTTTTGTCAAAGGGATAGGCTCCTCTTCTAAACCGATTCATGGCTATGTTTATCTAGACATTGAGTCTCGCGTAAATAAAAATTGTAGATATAACATTCATGCATTAGTAATGGACTGTTTAACTGATAAATTGCCCTCGCACTTTATTGTAAAGGGTGATAAAATGAATTATTTGGATAATATACCTCTTGCTGACTTGAACTGGAATGTTCCTGGCAATATTGATCTCATATTAGGTGCTCAGATGTTCCCACATATTTATTTGGGAGATAAGGTTGAGTCGGGCTCCCGTGCTCCTCCAGCGTTGTTGACTACCTTTGGCTATGTACTGATGGGGGATGTGCCTGATGTAAACAGCGAGCATAATTCGTACTCTTGCCTCGCACTTAATAATTTAGTACAGAAGTTCTGGGAGCTCGAAGAACTTCCCTTTGTGAAGTATTTGAGCCCTGAAGAAACCGAATGTGAAAATTTATTTACATCGTCAGTGTCTCGTAGTGATGAGGGACGTTATTGTGTAGCGTTGCCCTTCTCTAGAAGTCCATCCGAATTGGGTGATTCGCGTGTAAGTGCCCAACGCCGATTTATGGCCTTGGAAAGAAAGTTCAAATGTGATCTTTCTTTGATGGAGAATTATAACAAGGTAATTCGTGATTATATCGACAACGGTTATCTGTCTGAGGTCCCTGATAACCAGCTGTCACTTGAGGGCTATTATATACCTCACCATGCCGTCATAAGATCGGACAAACCGTTACCCCGGATTGTGTTAGATGCTAGTGCGAAAACGCACACGGGTTTGTCTCTAAATGACGTATTACATACCGGACCGAATCTACAGGCCGATTTATTTTTGTTACTATTAAACTTTCGTTTGTTCCCAGTAGCGATGACTGCGGATATCCGCCAAATGTATATGCAGGTTGGTGTTGTAGACAACCAACGTAAATATTTACGTATATTATATCGTTTCAACAGAAATGAACCAATACGTACTTTTCAGTTTAACCGTGTGCCGTTCGGATTAAAGCCCAGTCCTTTCTTAGCCATGCGTGTCATTCGTGAGTTGGCTTCGGCTTCGGACATGACGCTCTTGTATCCCGACGCTGCTAGGGTTGTCGAATCGAAGTTATATACTGACGATCTCGTACATTCCGTTATAGATAAAGATACTGCCACAGTTTTGTCTAAACAATTAATTGCTGTACTAAAATCAGGAGCTTTCGATTTAGTAAAGTGGAATAGTAACTGTCCGGGATTCCTCGCCAATCTTCCAGATACTCATTGTTGTATCATCGACTTCGATGAAGGTAATTTTACTTCAAAGGTCTTAGGTCTTTCATGGGACCCAGTTGAGGATTTCTTTTTCTTTGCATCAACTGTAATATCTGAAAAATGCACGAAACGAAATATGCTTTCTGTAATAGCCAGGATTTTTGACGTCCTTGGTTTAGTAGCACCTGTTATATTATATGCTAAGTTGTTGATTAAAGAACTGTGGCTCTGTAATGTAGGTTGGGATGACACTCCTCCTGAGATAATCACTCAACGTTTTGCTTCATTGACGCAGGAATTCCCTCTGATAGCAACTTTAAGAATTCCCAGACATATAAGTGTTGTTGCCAACTGTACTGTCAATATCGTCGCGTTCTGTGACGCTAGTATGCATGGTTATGGGTGTGTGATCTACCTGCATACTACTGATTCTGATGGTAATGTTACCGTTCGTTTGTTATGTGCAAAATCTAAGGTCGCACCTGCTAAGGTAACGACATTAGCGCGTTTAGAGTTGTGTGCTGCACTGTTGATGGCCAAGTTAGTGAAGATCGTACATGACACATATAGTCCTCGTATTACTATATCTAATATATATGCGTTCTCAGATTCAAGGATAGCGCTCTCATGGATTCATTCATCACCGCATCGTTGGTCAGTGTTCGTCAGTAACAGGATTGCTCAATGTCAGGAAAATTTACATTCACGACATTTTTATCATGTTTCTGGAAGTGAGAACCCTAGCGACTGTTTGTCTCGTGGAATATTGCCTTCACAGTTGGTGTCACATAGATTATGGTGGGAAGGTCCAGGATGGATGCAGTGCGCGCCATCTGATTGGCCTATCACACCATTCTCTCCTACAGTTAGTCAGGATTTACCTGAGCACAAAGCTACTGTGCTCGCAGCTCTAGTCCAATTTGAACCATCTGTACTATACAGTTTAACGAGTCGACTATCTACTTGGGATAAATTACTTCGTACAGTAGTATATGTCTATAGGTTCATTAAAAAATTATCAAATACCGAGAATATACATAATATTATTTTTGCTGAAAAGGCTATAGTTCGAGCAGTGCAAGCTGTGCACTTTGCTGAGGACCTTTCACTTTTAAGGAAAGGTAAACTACCTTCCAAGAAACTACGTAATCTTTTGGTGTTTCTTGACGGTGATAATATTTTACGCATAAGTGGACGATTATCTAAATCAGATTTACCGTTTGAGGCTAAACATCCGGTTCTTCTCCCCAAACACGATCACTTGGTAGATCTTATAATTGATCACTACCACAAGCTCAATTGTCATACTGGACCCGGACTATTGATGTCTATCTTACGGCAGCGTTATTGGATATTGGATGCCAGAACGGTTGTGAGGGCCAGAATACGCAAGTGTAATACCTGTTTTCGTGTGAGTCCTACTCATCCTACTCCACTTATGGCGGACTTGCCCGCATATCGCGTAACGGAAGCGAAAGCATTCGTCCACACGGGGGTTGATTACGCTGGTCCCATCAACATCACGCTTTGCCGGCGTCGCGGACAGAGGTCACAGAAGGCTTACATATGTCTTTTTGTGTGCTTGGTTGTTAAGGCCGTACACATTGAGCTTGTAACAGAATTAACTTCAGATGCATTTTTAGCAGCATTTAAGCGTTTCGTATCACGTCGTGGGCCTGTCTCTTGTCTTTATTCGGACAACGGAACCAATTTTATAGGTGCGAAGTCTCAGTTAGATGAGCTATATAATTTTTTAATCGGTTCAGAGTATGAACCATCTCTAAAAAGGGAGTTGATTAAACGCCGCATAGAATGGAAAACAATTCCACCTCGAGCCCCACATTTTGGGTCTGTGTGGGAATCAAATATTAAAAGTCTCAAGAGTCACTTGCATAGGGTTGTAGGGAACCAGCTACTTACGTATGAGGAATTACAGACGGTTTTAATACAAATTGAGTGCATTATGAATTCGCGACCTCTCAATGTAATCTCATCTGACCCTGATCCTGAAGTGATAACCCCGGCGCATTTTTTGATGTCGACTCCATTGCAGTATTTACCAGCTTCTTTCTGCGATGCTCCTTTAAGTTTGAACCAACGTAAAAAATTGCTCGATCAAATGGTTCAGTCTTTTTGGAAAAAATGGCGAGTTGAGTACTTGCATACGTTGCAGGTCCGTCAAAAATGGAATAAATTAGAGCAGTCCATCAAAATAGGAACTGTCGTGCTTATCGGTGAGGACGACACTCCGCCTTTGTGTTGGCCGTTAGGTGTAGTTATTGACGTTCACCCTGGTAGCGATAAGGTAGTTCGCGTAGCGACGGTGAAGGCTCGAAATCGTATTTTCAAGCGACCAGTAGTAAAACTCTATCCTTTGCCGACGCAATAGTCATAATAGCACAGATTAGATAATGACATATTAGTGCTTAGTAATAAGTTAGTAGTTAGTTTTCCTTGCGTATTTTAGCTTTGGCATACTTTATTATATATAAATTTTCATACAACTTTATAAATTGTTTAAAGTCGGTATTTTTTTTTGTAAGTTCTCCGAACTTCCAAGGCGGGGAGCATGGTTAAGCTTCACTGCATTATCTACCTATATACCTAAGTAAGACGTTGATTTGTTTAAGAATCATTTAATTAATTACACACAGTTCTTTGTTTAACTTTCGTCTCCTGTAAGCTTGTGGCAGATCCCAATTATGCGTGGGTATTCACTTACTGTACCGATTGATGGCGCTAGCAGTCGCGAAATTCATCAATTGCAATAGACGGCCATTTTTTTTGGACCAAGAATTCTAACGCTGATTGGCCTATGATATGTATCGATCATTAACTTACTTGCTCACACGCATACCTAATGTGAACTGTGTTTTGCTGGTCTTCTATGATATGTTAAGAATATTATCATCAAGCTGTTCTCCTTCTGACTGCTGAAGTGCTTATATGAGTTAAGGAAGGCGCCTCTGCAGATATATCCAGGTTAGTGAGTGTTTTATCTACGTTTATTTGGGTATTTGTCATACAAGTTACGGAGACAACTTTTCCCTATAAAATTTTATTCCCGATTATGATCCCGCCTGGATAAGACTATTTACACGTCTTTCCACTAACTTTGAGCTGATCCTATACCATCAGGAAGTCTGCGAAATGCTTAATTCTTCAGAAACTTACAGCAGATATAGCGTGTTTGGGCTCTTATGAATAGTCTTAATGAGATGGTGTTAGATAGATGATTAATGACGCCGGGGGTTACTTAAAATTTTTATTTTGCAATTATTGCTAATCAGCAAAAAGAAGCATATTATGATATGAAATTGCACGAGCAGTGGACAATCTACTTCAAAAGGTTTAAAAACATTGAATATTTCACAGAACTGCTCAAGATCTGCGAGTTTTATTTTTGTATAAGCGCACATAACTCAAATGTGTAAAGAGTTTTTTCACTGATTAATACTCAGTGGAGCAAAGAGAGGAATAGACTAAGTGTGCAGTCAGTTAAATCTTTAATTCTTACTCAATACAACTTCAAAAACATGAAATGTAAAGATATTCATAATTATTTGTTAAAAAACCAAGAAACTCTTTCCAAAAAATTCGTTTAATTTCGGAATGTCCTCCTTTTTGGACCCATCCGCCCTCCTTTATCAAATTGTCATCTGGCAACCCTAACCTAGAGCCATGTCTGCCAAGTCAGACGCTCCTTAACTTCTAGAAAAGCTGATAGCCGGCAGTCAATGTGTTTTTGTTTATTTCTGGCTTTTGTTTATTTTACTTTTTCGACATGTCATCTATATAAACAGCTAGGAAATTTAATATAGTTTCTAAAAATATATTATATGGAGCAGTTTCAATAATAATAATAATAATAATGCAAGATATCCTTAAAAAACTAAACCATTCCGCTCTTCCACACGGAACGGAAAAATTGCGTGATTTTCAACCGTAGCGGGGAATCTGACTTACGACGCGCGAGAGAATAAATCAGCCGGTGCTAATGCCCAGAGGGGAAATAGTGCCGTTCCGTTGGCACTACCTGTCCTTATCACTCATCCTCACTTAGAGCCATATCTGCCAAGTCAAATGTTCCAAAACTTATTTTTTATTTTGATATAAGCTTTCGATGATGCTAAATTATGGTTACATTGTACACAGGTGGTACCAAGCAACTACTGGGCGGAAGGCTCTAGAGGCAGCCTAGAAGATGCGGCTGGCAGACCAGCCTCTGCTCTTTCTACCTCTGAGTCACTGCAGACCTTCTTATCGAGGTGAGTTTATATCTCGCTTATCTTGTTTTCTCCCGTCCCGTCTTTTTTTGCGTTAGTAAATTTTTTATTTATTAGGAAAATTCATAATAATAATAATAATAATAATAATTCTTTTTTTAATAGTGTTCATAATGAGATTGTGATCAAATTGACCTTCATTTTGACACGCCAGGGAAACTGACTTCATCAATTTTTAAAAACTTGTCAGACTTTAATTTCAAGTATCAAGGAATTTTTACCATTAATCAATTACTATTTGTACGAATAATTTAAAGTTAAGGATATGTTAAAAGCCTCTCCATATAACTACTTAAATAGAAAATACGTACGGGCCTACCACCTAGTATATCCCCGGCGTATTCCCTATTTAAAGCCATCCATTCGTGAATCTACCAGAACTAAAGTCTATTTACTGAAATTTCCTTCCAGCATCGGGCTCGAGCAGCTAGGCCCCGTGCTTGAGCGGGAGCAGATCACCGTGGACATCCTATCGGAGATGTCCCACGAAGACCTACGCGCTGTGGGCGTGGCCGCCTACGGCCACCGGCATAGGCTGCTCAAGGCCGCCAGCCACAGCCTGAGGGCCACCGCCGGTAACTATACTACAGTCTATCAGGTGTCTCATAGGTCTGGCCGCTTACGGATACTGGCATAGGCTGCTCAAGGCCGCCAGCCACAGTCTGGGGGCCACCGCCGGTAACTATACTACAGTCTATCAGGTGTCTCATAGGACTGGCCGCTTACGGATACTGGCATAGGCTGCTCAAGGCCGCCAGCCACAGTCTGGGGGCCACCGCCGGTAACTATACTACAGTCTATCAGGTGTCTCATAGGACTGGCCGCTTACGGATACTGGCATAGGCTGCTCAAGGCCGCCAGCCACAGTCTGGGGGCCACCGCCGGTAACTATACTACAGTCTATCAGGTGTCTCATAGGACTGGCCGCTTACGGATACTGGCATAGGCTGCTCAAGGCCGCCAGCCACAGTCTGGGGGCCACCGCCGGTAACTATACTACAGTCTATCAGGTGTCTCATAGGACTGGCCGCTTACGGATACTGGCATAGGCTGCTCAAGGCCGCCAGCCACAGTCTGGGGGCCACCGCCGGTAACTATACTACAGTCTAACAGGTGTCCCATAGGACTTGGCCGCCTACGGCCACCGGCATAGGCTGCTCAAGGTCGCCAGCCACAGTCTAAGGGCCACCGCTGGAAACTTTTTTTTTACATCTTAACGGGGTTACTTTTGGCCTTTATCTCACCTGATGGTAAGTGAAGATAAGGCCGACGATGGAAGCGAGTTACACCCGGATTCCTCAACCACAGAGGAACTGGCTATCTTACCTTTAACTGCCGGAACACAACAATGATGTTATTATTACTTTGATGGCGGCAGACTTAGGTAAGACGGTGGTAGCTAGCCAGGCGGACTTAGAAAAGTCCTACCACCGACCAAACCAAGCAGAAAATTTCTGCCCCCACGGGATTCGAACCCCGGACCTCTAGATCTGAGGCAGGTGGTCTCAACCACTAGACCACAGAAGCGGTCAAAATACTACAGTCTAACAGGTGTCCAATAGGACTTGGCCGCCTACGGCTACTGGCATAGGCTGCTCAAGGTCACATATATCCAAAACCGCCGGTTTTCGATCGGTCGAATCGAAATATATCAAAAAGTATTGAAATACGCATACCTATTGAATCACATCATAAAATATGTAAAGTGCCTGTGTCATGCGATAAAATGTTCAACTTTAAATAATACATTTGTTTCTTATATTAAATAATAAGTATACTATGTCAAAATGTGAATTATGTATGGCGCCTAAAATATACAATAAACTTCCCGCTTCTCTAAAGTAATTATTGTTAACTGGGAAATGTTATTTCAGTGTGACTGATTTCTTAAGAGACAATTTATGAAAATAAACTTATTAATTATTATTATTTTCTTTAATTGACTTATAATGGACAGTATTGACATAGCATTTATCCAATAAATATTGAATGAAATTATTTATTTAAAGTTTTTTTTTATCATTATGAAGTTTTTAATTTAATTTAATAAGAAATATTTGTATGCTAATAAATTAGTTGGCGCAACATGCTGTGTCTGTAAGTATAAAGTTTTAAGGTCTTTGTTACACATGTTACACAAATAAATTATCTTTATTTTTATACTAGTAGCCATAGCTTATAACTCATAAAGAAATATTGCTAAAGAACTAGTATGTCTAAGATCAATAGTTTCACAGATACAGTGGTATGTTTGATGTGTTGCGGCGCATCGTCCAAAAACGCTCCATAGAAAATCTACGGAACAGGTGACGTCACATGTTCCCATATTACTAAGAAATGTATGGGCATACTGACAAAATTGATAATAACTATGTATTAAGTATGTTTTTATTCATAGTTGGCATAATAATAGTTGTTTTAATTGGTGTCAGCAATCTATTATCATAAACATTTTTGATAAAATTTGAAAAAAAAATTTGATCATTTTTTTAATTTTCGAAACAGTACAACTTCATCAATTTTCCATATCTTTTAAGTTTGAATTGTTTTTATGGGTAATAGTAGCGTATATTTTCCGAATTTGTGAAAAATAGCGCCATTTTCAAACTTAGGCAACATCCCAATTAGTGACGGTAAAAAAAGTAAACTTAATTTTTTTATCTTTTTTTTTCTAGAGTGGTACGGTGGAACAACTCTGGTAGACTTACCCCCACCGGCGGACGGTTGTGAAGCCGAGTTCACGATAGTGGAGCGAGAGATGCAAGCGTCGTTGAGGGCGCACAGAGACCACTCGGGGGGGCAGTTCGGGCGGTACAACGTGGTGCGGGTGAGTCAACGGGAATATACGCTAGTGGAGTAATTACTGGAGATGAAACGGATATCCGGTCTAAATTTACTATTCGGTCAGATACCGGATAGTAACTCAATATCCGGCCGGATAACGGATATTCAAAAACTAAGAATTTCCTATAATAACATGCAATACATTAATCTTTGTGAGGTAAATATCAGTAAAACGGCTTATAATTGTGACGGCTTTTATTTAAAGTCGAAAAAGTTACAACAAAACCTTCCAAAAAACTAAAATTCTCTTCTGAGATATTCACTCTAATGATAAATACATAAATAGTAAATATCTAAACTAAAAAATATAATAAAACTAGAAAATTTCACGTCCTGAGGCATGAATCGATTCCTGCCTCAGGACGTGAAATTTTTCTAGTTTTATTATATTTTAATTACTAAGTAATTTTTCAAACATTTGTAATAATGTTAAAATCATAAATTAAGAATAAAAACTTTTAGTAAAAACTCATAAAAACCTCGCAGAGTAGCGAAAACTTAAATTAACATGATTAACTAATCACAATCACCATTATAGTGAACTAAAAATCGTAAAACACAGAGATTATTGAAAAGATTAAATACTGACATTGAAGCACCAGTATATACCTACCTCTTGTTCTTCTTCTTATCAAAGAGAATATTTTGAATTAATACTCAAAATTAATACTGCAAATATATGGCCATCCGGCCTCGCAGCTTGCGGGTATCTGGTATACGATATCCGGCCAAACAACTATCCGTTTCATCTCTAGTAATTACACTGGCTACTATTCCCTTCAATCTGAAACACGGCGAACTGTTTCACGGACGAAAGAGCAAAGGCGGTGGTACCTACCCAGACGACCCTACGTGTGCCTACCACCTAGTAAAGATTGGCGTACATGATTGGAGATCACATATTCGGATGCATGAGTACTTCATTAAATTCCCGCTACGGCGGGAACTCAATTACTATAACTCATAATTCGTCGTCAATATAATAGGTCGTCAATTATTATTACTCATAAATCTCATAATAGGAAAAAAATCCACAATTCTCACGTATGTACGAACTTTTACGATTTCTTAGAGGATTTTGTACCTAGAGGCATAAAAAATATTGTAAAATAAACTTAATGTTATATATACATATCTCAAGCATTAAAACAAGCTATCAACTTAAAAAAAAAATTGTACACTTTGACCATTTTAAAAAAAAAAATGCAATGGGTGCCGCGATGTGAAGTATGTCAAAAAATCAGGAATAATTAGCAGTTTAGCCATGTGCAAGGATATAACGGCCAACTTTACGATTCCAGAGATATCTTGATTTTTCATGTTAGCCCCATACAAATTTTTCTTAAAAAAATCATAACTCTTTCGCTTGTGCAACCAATTGTCTCGCACGACTTTTTAGCATAGTTTATGATCAGTAAAATCGTTTTTAGCCAAAAAAAATGACCCTTAAAAATTCAAGCCTCTATGTGTCTGAAACGCGATTTTCAGCCCACAGTGCGCCGTCTCCTTCGCACACTTGTTAAAATGTAAGAAAGCTATTTTTGCATCACTTTGATAAAACCACTGTCTATAAAGTAAAAAAGGATGAAATAATTAAATTTAAGTAGGTATTCATCCCCTAAAACATATTTTTGGAGTCGGTGCTTTACTTTCTATTGTTTTTGGAAACCACTTAGCTACTTAAATTTAATTATTTCATCCTTTTCAGTTTTTTGAAGTCGGTTTTAATTTTTGTTTAAATTTTTTTTTTCACAATTTTTAGTGATACCTTTCTACGGTCGAAGCTAGATGGGTGACCGTCAACTTATATTGTTTCCCACTATCGTATCGTTTCACTAAAAAGTCATTGGAAAAGCAAAAATTCGCAATTTCGCTTATGTAGACGATTTCATAATTTCAGTTTTTTTAAATTTAAAACCAAAGTACCCAACTGTTTTTGAAAAAATTTTTATGGGACCAAATGGCAGCTATTCCGCATCGAAAAGAATCAAAAAAAAAGAATCACGTAAATCGGATCAGTAATCTCGGCGTAATCGGTGTACAGACAAAGAAAAAAAAAAAAAAACATACCGGCCGAATTGAGAACCTCCTCGTTTTTGAAGTCGGTTAAAAAGCAACTCCATTTCGCTGTCACAAGCCAACCGTATTTATTAGTGCAAAGGCTTATTACGCTAGCTTAAGGCTGTTGAGGCCCCCGAGATACTGTAATGCCTCCGGGTTGTTTGCGGCTTTCACGCGATAAGACGCGAAAAACAGCCTCTCTATTGTATAGTGTACGGAATAGTAGCTACAGCATCCTGAAAACTATTGCGGCTAGGTTTGACTGCCCTATCCAAAAAAATTGGTGGGATAGTGATAGGCACGGCCAAGTATTTATACAGAAAAATGTATTTAGGCTATTTACTAACATAGCTGTAAGTAAAACCAATGGGCCTAATTCTGGGAACACACTTTAATTCTAAATTTAAGTACAGTATATCTCTTTCTCGCAATGAGTAATAGAAAAAAGATAGCAAGAATCTGTTTAGAGCTGTCACTTAAATTTCGATAGATTTCAAAGAAACCATAGACAATTTTAGACGGCATGTACGGAGGTGCTCCCTAAACACTGCATTTTAGCACGTTCAATAAGGTCGAAAATTGAACGCACCTTTCTAAATGTCAATTTATATGATAGCCATCCTTTTCGTATTCGTTTTGAAAGAAAGAAATAGACTGAACTTAAATTTAAACTTAGCATGTGTTCTCCAGAATTAGGGCCATAGTCTCGTAGTGAAAGTTCATCATTATTGTTAGAACGTATTGTAAAAAAATTTGGTTGCCGTCAATACAACAATAAATTGAAACATGGGCTAAATTAGTTCATAGAAATGGTTTGCCACTTACAAAAGCATCTTATTCATTTGATAATTTCATGACATGTGTATAAAATCATATAAAATTGGCTGCATTATTTATATATGTCATGAAATAATCAAATGAATAAGATGCTTTTGTAAGTGGCAAACCATTTCTTTGAACTAATATAGCCCATGGTTTAATTTATTGTCGTATTGACGGTACCAGCCTGTATATTTCAAGCATGGCTCATATGATTATTAATTAGTTTGTTAGTAATATTGGCCCTAATTCTGGCGAACACATGCTAAGTTTAAATTTAAGTTCAGTCTATTTCTTTCTCTCAAAATGAAAAAGAAAAGGATGGCTGTCATATAAATTGACATTAAGAAAGGTGCGTTCAATTTTCGACCTTATTGAACGTGATAAAATGCAGTGCTTAGGAGGCACCTCCGTACATGCCGTCTAAAATTGTCTATGGTTTCTATGAAATCTATCTAAATTTAATTGACAGCTCTAAACAGATTCTTGCTATTTTTTTCCTATGACTTATTGCGAGAAGGAGATATACTGTACTTAAATTTAGAATTATAGTGTGTTCCCAGAATTAGGCCCTATGTGTGGATGCACGAGAGAAAATGTGCTGTTTCATACAAACGTTCAACGCTCTGTAATGTGTGGACCCGGGAGACACAAATAAAAAGATGTTAGCTTCTTCAAGACTAATTTAATACTAACTAAATGCTCATTACATTTACGTATATTAATCCTACGTGTGCATAAAATATAAGGAGGTGCGTCATACACTACACCTCCCCCGTTTTTGAAAAAAAAAATGGTTTACAATTTTTTTTAACCGATATATTTTTATACTAAAACACAATTTATTTATAAGTATTGGTCCATACATAAACATACATTTTTTTCAATTTCATACATACCGTTAAGTTTTCCAAAAATCAAAAATCATTATTTCCTAGTCATCAAGTTGAACACCAAGATTAAATTTTCAATTACATACTTACATGTTCAATAACATTGTTTTAATACAACTTACGAAACTTATGAAAATAACTATTTTATAATTAGGTTAATGTTACAGTAATAAGAATAGGTACATATTTTTATGATTCATGTCGATATAATTAAATTTCATTACTGATATTGAAATAACAACAGCTTTTACAGTACCTACACAATCAATACACTGATTTATTGAATTGAACAAAACATAAAATTTTCATTTATTTCTTTATCTTCATATATACTTATAATTAATCATTTTATATGTTCAGTTTGCAAATCAGGTAATATTTTCTTTATGAAAATAAAATAATATCTTAACAAAATATTATAGAATGTAACATGTTCTAGTATTTAAGCGTGTAACATAACATTTTATTTAAGTATGTAATATTTAACATTCTTAAGCTTGCTATTATTAACAACAAACATTAAAATAGAAAAAGAAATCAAAATATAACTAATACTTTTCTTTCAAAAAAAAAACAAGGTTTTAATATTATTATTTTTCTAAGACAAACAATTTTAAACGGTTTAAAACCAAATATTTTAAACACTTTATTCTATTAAACCTATCATATTTCATAACTTAACATTAGTCATCATTAACACACTGTTGGTAAAATAAAATTCAATTTAAAAACTTATATATTTATGTTTACTGTATAAAAGTAATTATATTCTTTCCATTAGTCAAATAAAAATGTGTGTTTCCAAAAATCACCTATGGTAGTTGATTCTTACATACCTAATCGCGATTTTTATAATAGGTACCTACTCACTAAATAAGATATTTCATTTTCATATAACTTTGATTACAATTACAATACCTGTCCAATTTTGTCATAGTATAATAAAATTTGTTACGACTTCACAATGTTAACTTACTACTTTTTTTAAAATGTTCATTTAAAACACGTTTATCACTGAATTGAACAGTTGTTAGGTAGGTACTTTTTCAAACTATCTTTATCTATGATTCTTTCGTAACCATAAAAATAAGTCACAATATTTCTCATTCACATAATATATTTCATAACTTTTTCCTCACTGCTATCTATACTATCGGTACACATATTTATTTCATGGATACACATATACGTGTAAGGTACTTTTTCTCATCATTATTTGGGCCGGCCGGTCCCTTTCTTTATTTAATTTCATTTTTTGGTACATTTCTATATAGTCGACTTATTTCTTTATATATTTCATTATTGGCATCTTAGTTCCTCTCCTGGGTCGTGCGCACGCCTTTTCTCATTTTTGGGGGTCATAGTTTAAGCCTCTTACATTTTCTTTACATTGAATGGACTCCAACTTATCTCACGGAGGAATCTGGTTCTCACCATGATCGAATGGAAGGATCTGACCCTCCATGTACCATATTATTATTAACATAGGAAATCATGAATTAAGACAACTTTGTGGTCTCCAACAGTTTTCAAGTCAAGTCAAGTCAAAGTCAAAACTTTTATTTGCTAAGAATGTAGGTACAATGCATTTTTGTTGTTTGATTTAAATATGTGGCTTCCTGTACATTCTACCATTATTGGCATGCAAATTTATAATTATTTATATTTTATCAATAAAACTATAATACATTTAATTATTAGACAATTCATTGGATTTAGGAATGTGATTTTATATAAAGTCAAGAAAATTATTAGTGTTTAAAATTTCTAATGTCAATAACAGTTCTATCAATTTAATTTAATCGATTACAAAATATCATGTCAATCGTACAATTATACAAATACATTATCAAATGTTTCAGCAGTCAAGTGTGAATAGTAAATAAAAAATAAAATAAAAATATAACAATGTCAGTTTTTATCAATTACTTAAATAAATTTCAAATATAATTAGAGACAGTCGGGTTTTTATTATTTAGTAATGTCAGAATTTATCTGTCAAAAAATCATTTAATGTATAGTAACATTTTTGTATTAAGAATAATGTCAATTTCTTTTTGAATAGTTTCAAAGGTAACATTTTTATATCACTAGGTAATTTATTATATATTACAGGTCCCATATGAATCATACTTTTTTTAGCTAAAGCTGTGTTACACTGATCAATACATAACAAATGTTTGTATTGGGATCGTACTTCAGTAGGTCTATACCGTGAATCTGATATTGTCTTATAAAGACCAATGTTTGATTTAACAAAAACCGATACTTCCAATATATATAATGATGGCAATGTTAGGATTTTTAACAATTTGAAATAGGGTACACAGCTGTCAGTCGTCTGAAGACCGCACATTGATCTAATACATCTCTTTTGTGCTCTGAATATAGTTTCTCTGTCGCTACAATTACCCCAGAAAATCAAACCATACCTTAACGCAGAAGCAACGAGGCCATGGTATGCTGTCAGAACAGTGTCAGGCGAAACCCTTTTAGAGAGATGATATAAGACGTATGCATGTTTATTTAGTTTTTTACAAATCTCCTCAGCATGGAACTTCCAAGTGAGTTGTCTATCGATAGACAGTCCTAGGAATTTGGTGCACTGAACTTCTTCTACTAGTTGACCTTGATAATTTATATTAATGTCTCCGATATTTTTTTTTTGGTAAAATTGAATAACCTTGGTTTTTTCTAAATTTATAATCAAATTATTATTTTCAAGCCAATAAATCATTTCACTTAAAGCGTTATTGATATTCATTTTATAATTATTAATGTCTAAATTATTACTTTTTATAATTGCCGTACTGTCATCAGCGAATAAGATCATTTTTTCATTTATGTTTTGCGGTAAATCATTGATGTACAGTAAAAACAGCAAGGGACCGAGCACACTGCCCTGAGGGACCCCAAACTTAATAACCCTAGTAGAAGACAAATATACTTCTTGTCTTTTTGATCTTACGCATATTTTGTTTATTTCTACGCATTGTGTGCGACCACTTAGAAATGATTCAATTAGATTGAGAGCATTTCCTCTAATACCATACTCGTTTAATTTTTTCAAAAGCTTTTTATGATCTACATAATCAAATGCTTTTGTCATATCAGTAAAAATGGCGCATATAGGTAATTTTTTATCCATAGATTGTATTAGGTTATTCACCAGATCATATATAGCCATATTTATAGTCATGTTTTTTCTAAATCCCTTCTGTTCGTCACATAATATATTATATTTTGTCAAAAATGTGTAAAAAATGTCATACATAATTCTTTCAAATACCTTAGAAAGTATTGGAGTTAATGCTATCGGTCTATAATTAGTAATATCTTCTTTGTCACCCTTTTTCCAAAGTGGCTTTACTATAATAGGTTTCAAACCATCCGGAAAAACACCTTTATCTATGCAGAGATTCATAATGTGGCTTAGGTGCGGTGCAATGATACCTGACACAGCGTGGACTCTCGGTCTCATCGCGTTGACACTGAAGGACCTGATTCCTATAGTACCTTTTTGTGTACCCTATCGAGCATTTTACTCTCTTCGAGTTTCTTTCCTACAAATACTATTCTCTTCTAAATAAAATTATCCTAACCAACATTCCAAATTAATATTCTGGCTAGCAAAATTCTTGGTATAGCTTTTGGGTGATCAGTCCAATTGCGTTTCCAAACTTCACTAACCAAATTATTCGCAAGTATATTTGAACCATACATATACATGTAGCCCACGTTTCGTTCCTAAGCCTATCTCTAATAATTTTCCGACAGTACCTAATTAGACTCTTATGGCCGTCAAAAAGATTTTTAATACTGTCTTCCAACATACATTTTCTTACTGTAATATCTAATACCTATTAATATCCCATCCTTTAGCTAACCATCAGCCTCTATTCAAATTCTTCTACTCATAGTCGTATCTTCAATTTTCCTATTAATTCATTTCCTAAGGTTTCATTTTCATTTTGGAAACAATAAACACAAATATATCACCATTTCCCTAACTTTTTTGAAAATTCTCTTTAACTTCCTATAGCCTACTAGTGAAACTAGTAAATGCCTTCAATGTGCTAAAGTACTTCCAGTTCTAATTTTAGAACAATAGATAATCATAATTTTTATGAGTAGGTATTGCAATTTGTTTAATGTAAATTAACTGCACTACATTTATAGGAACTATCGCGATCATGTGTCATATCGACAAAGGAATGCAGATACTCGCTATAATTGTCTTGTTACGCCAAAACATAATTTAAGTCTTATTTATTTATCAAATGTTATCTATCATCAACAACTCATATTCAATTTCTATTGAATTTATATCATTTTATCATCATCATCATATCATCTTACTTTACTGTTTAAATATTTTAATTGATGATGTCTTTCCAATAAAACTAAAAATTTGAAAATATGTATGTTCGGTTAATAAATCAGCAAATACTTGTCTTTCAATGTATGTAAATGTAATTGAAATTTTAACCATTTTCTATAGAATACATATCATTAAGTACCTAAAAGATACTGATATGTGGGTTATAAAGTTTACTAGAATACTTTCTATCTATTATATTATTAAAGTCCCAAATAACATACAGTTTATAAGTTATAATAATTCAATGGAATTTATAAAATAAAACAATAATTACCTACCTGATTAGCAACTAGCAACAGAGTTGCGTCGCTATGTCGCTGCACGTGTTGGTACGTCAGCAGTTTTGAACTCGTCGAATTCCTAACATTTATTTTCTAAATTTAGGACAGTGGAATTGAATTAAAATCTATATCTTTGTACTTAGGACCCCAAAAAAAATCTATATGTTAAGTGGTTATTTACTATATTGATTTAATTAGCAAATTAATGATAAATAAAAAAATGCAATAAGTACATTCATCTAACAATAGGTAAATTAATAATTCAAAGACGAAAATATTTCTGAAACCAACATATAAGGAATTTGAGAAATCTAAGTAATCAACTAACATCAGAAAAGAATGGAAGACTTATTACACTTCCAATATTATTTAAAAAAAAAATACTTTAAAAAGTTATTTAATCTTAGATATTACACTGAATCAATAAACAGTAAGATTCAACTAATAAGTAAGTCTATAAAACTGACAAAAAAGTTAGTATTCTTATGATGGAGTTTTGCAACCTTACGCTTCTTTGAAAATTATACAAACGCAATAACTTACCCAAGATAAAAATTTCTAGTTTCTGTAATTAGATAAAGAGAGTTAATTAAAATATTTAAATGAGAAATTATTGTAAGAATATAAATTCTGCAATTATAACAAACGGATTTACCCTTTTGTACCAACAGTGTTTCAATGACTTAGAAACTATGATTTATTAATAACTTTGAATAACAATATACCTAACGTGTTAACATTCTCTAAAACGATTATTTATTGGCAATATAAAAACATAACATTCTGACTATAATAGAGGGTTATAATATGCTTAAGTAATGCATTTTTTAAAAATACTTGCACTTTTATACTTCGAACATTACAAATGTTTCCTTATTTTTTTTTGTTCTTCATTCCTAATATGATTTACGGAGGAAGAAGACAAAAAGAGACGTTCAATCAATATTATAAAAAATCTATGCTATTCTATTAATTATAAGAATATATTTTAACAAATATCATTTCCCATTAACCATCATCGCACTTCCGCTTTTCCTTACTCTCCTCTCACAGTTCTACATTTCACACCTGACAAGCTGCATGCTCCTGCTCAGACACGAATTTCTCCCGGCTCCCTGCAGGCAGGTCACAACATCCATCTGGCTCCATCTACGCCCAGCACCCAGCACTGCTGCTCCTCATTTATTTTTAGTATTCACGCGTCCGTTTTAAGAGTCTCGGATCAGTAATCACACGAGTAAAAAAAAAATATCGTTCATTATGAAAAGCACTTTCAAACTTCTTCAACACGTCGTACAAATTTCATTTTAATTGTTGTGAAAAAAAGACTTCTGCTGTTCATATATCATTGCACAGCACTGCCCTATAAGGCAGCACTGGCAGGGTCGCCATGTAATGTGTGGACCCGGGAGACACAAATAAAAAGATGTTAGCTTCTTCAAGACTAATTTAATACTAACTAAATGCTCATTACATTTACGTATATTAATCCTACGTGTGCATAAAATATAAGGAGGTGCGTCATACACTACAGCTCGATTAAAATGTGTTTCAGATACAAAAAATAGTGAACGGTCGCCTCTGGGAGCGCTATCAGCACCGGAGACGCGAAGTGTCCGAGGAGGCGGGCGCGCCCAACGAGCGGATGCTGTTCCACGGCTCGCCCTTCATCAACGCCATCGTGCAGAAGGGCTTCGACGAGAGGCACGCCTACATAGGTCAGTCGTAGATACACCTGACGCGTGGTTGGGCGCCTATATAGGTCAGTCGTAGATACACTTGACGCGTGGTTGGGCCTAGTTTATGTTCCACGGCTCGCCCTTCATCAACGCCATCGTGCAGAAGGGCTTCGACGAGAGGCACGCCTACATAGGTCAGTCGTAGATACACCTGACGCGTGGTTGGGCGCCTATATAGGTCAGTCGTAGATACACTTGACGCGTGGTTGGGCCTAGTTTATGTTCCACGGCTCGCCCTTCATCAACGCCATCGTGCAGAAGGGCTTCGACGAGAGGCACGCCTACATAGGTCAGTCGTAGATACACCTGACGCGTGGTTGGGCGCCTATATAGGTCAGTCGTAGATACACTTGACGCGTGGTTGGGCGCCTACATAGGTCAGTCGTAGATACACCTGACGCGTGGTTGGGCGCCTACATAGGTCAGTCGTAGATACACCTGACGCGTGGTTGGGCGCCTACATAGGTCAGTCGTAGATACACCTGACGCGTGGTTGGGCGCCTACATAGGTCAGTCGTAGATACACCTGACGCGTGGTTGGGCCTAGTATATGTTCCACGGCTCGCCCTTCATCAACGCCATCGTGCAGAAGGGCTTCGACGAGAGGCACGCCTATATAGGTCAGTCGTAGATACACCTGACGCGTGGTTGGGCGCCTATATAGGTCAGTCGTAGATACACCTGACGCGTGGTTGGGCGCCTATATAGGTCAGTCGTAGATACACCTGACGCGTGGTTGGGCGCCTACATAGGTCAGTCGTAGATACACCTGACGCGTGGTTGGGCGCCTATATAGGTCAGTCGTAGATACACCTGACGCGTGGTTGGGCGCCTATATAGGTCAGTCGTAGATACACCTGACGCGTGGTTGGGCGCCTATATAGGTCAGTCGTAGATACACCTGACGCGTGGTTGGGCGCCTATATAGGTCAGTCGTAGATACACCTGACGCGTGGTTGGGCGCCTATATAGGTCAGTCGTAGATACACATGACGCGTGGTTGGGCGCCTACATAGGTCAGTCGTAGATACACCTGACGCGTGGTTGGGCGCCTATATAGGTCAGTCGTAGATACACCTGACGCGTGGTTGGGCGCCTATATAGGTCAGTCGTAGATACACCTGACGCGTGGTTGGGCGCCTACATAGGTCAGTCGTAGATACACCTGACGCGTGGTTGGGCGCCTATATAGGTCAGTCGTAGATACACTAGAAACGTAGCTGGGCCTAGTTAGGGTTGCCAGATGGTATCCAAAAGGAGGACATAAATAAAAATAAATAAAAAAATAAAATATCGTTTAATTCAGACAATTTAAAAGTCCATAATGGGTTATTATATGTTAGTAATTAATTAATTTTAAAATACTTATATGATTACAAAAAAATTTCAATAGCGATCATAAGAAAGGGTAAGTCCCCGTCATCGTCACTCTGCGCACAAAGCACCTCCAAAGTGGCGATGTGAATCGGTCCGCTAATGTCCTTAGGGTGCTATTGGAACTATTTCTCACTCTGCAGATCAGGGAGCTTGTTTTTTTGCGAATTATGGCTTCGAAGCCATCAGTTTGGTACTCCGCAAACATCCCTGATGCACTGCAATATCGCGGCAAGCCCAACATCATCCGAAAGTCATTATTGTGCTGGATTCGTAGGGTGTCTACCGATTTTTTGGTGTTCCTGATTTCCCGTGTACATATCCCCCTTTTCTATGTTTTGTCCTCCCTTACCTACTGTAAGTCCTCCTTTTTGCTTTAGTGAGTTTTATTTTTGTATAAGCGCACATAACTCAAATGTGGAAAGAGTTTTTTCACTGATTAATACTCCGTAGAGCAAAGAGAGGAATAGACTAACGCCCATATTCATAAACGCTCAATAAACCTATTTTAGATAAAACACTGCTAAAATATGTTTTATCTTTTTCCTTTCTCATGCGAGTAAGAGAAACAAAACACTTTATAAGCCTCATATAAGTTCACTTGTTTTTATGAATACGGGGGTAAGTGTGCAGTCAGTTAAATCTTTAATTCTTAAAAAACAAGACATGAGAAGATTTTACCGGTATATGGAATAAAGGAAAAGTAATCAGCTATCCGATTCTTACTCGTTCAGGTGGCATGTTCGGCGCGGGGATCTACTTCGCGGAGCACTCGTCCAAAAGTAACCAGTATGTGTACGGATTCGGGGGCGGCTCGGGGTGCCCCACGCACAAGGACAGAAGCTGCTACCTATGCCATAGGTGAGTAACGCTCCCACAGATCCAGTGATCTCCTAGGCCTTATCTTCACTTAGAATAGAATAAAACTTTATTCGGCATCACAAGATAAAAGACTTGATTCTAATACAAAACAAATTATAAATTATTAGTAATTAAAATATAATAAAACTAGAAAAATTTCACGTCCTGAGGCAGGAATCGAACCCGCGACCTTTCGCAATCCGGGCGACTGCTCTGACCACTGAGCCACCCAGGACTTGGGATATCCCTGTGAAACTCTTCTAGTCTATCTGTATTTGCGTTTATGAGCTAACGTCCACCCTACAATGTCGAAATATTCTATTTCAACAAATACAGATAGACTAGAAGAATTTCACATGGATATCCCAAGTCTTGGGTGGCTCAGTGGTCAGAGCAGTCGCCCGGATTGCGAAAGGTCGCGGGTTCGATTCCTGCCTCAGGACGTGAATTTTTTCTAGTTTTATTATATTTTAATTACTAAGTAATTTTTCAAACATTTATAATAATGTTAAAATCAAAAATTAAGAATATAAATTATTATTGAGCAATTTGGGAGACGCAGCGTTGGTAGCCCCCCACAAGGTGGACCGATGATCTGGTGAGGGTCGCGGGAAGCCGTTGGATGAGGGCAGCGCAGTACCGATCGGTTTGGAGATCCTTGCGGGAGGCATATGCCCAGCAGTGGGCGTCTCTCGGCTGATATAATGATGATGATGAGTAATTTGAGGAGCTCGGTGACGTATTGGTTTGAGCGCTCTGGTTTCGATACGAAAAACAAAACAACTTTCGCCATGGTCGGTCCTGGGATGGGTCAATCAAAGTTTGTTATCTCTCGCTTCTCCGTGCTTCGGAAGGCACGTTGAGCCGTTAGTCCCGGTTGTTCCTGCAACCGCTTTAACCTACCAACCGGCATTGGGCCAGGGTGGTGGTGTTATGGCCCAAACTCCTCATATGTTTCTTCCATGTAGGAAGGCCTGTGCCCAGCAGTGGGACGTATATAGGCTGATGATGATGATGATTGAGTAATTAAGGTGAAATGGTATACTCTTAGCATCAGGTACTGACCCCGTAATTTTCGCCTTGAGAGTTTGCTTGAAAAGCCGTGCGACTTAACCGCTCTCAACCCCTAACCCGTCAAGCATGAGATTCCAGACACAATTTATTTTTCCATTGTCATCGCTCGCCGGTGGTTTAACGCCGCTTGACAGATTACGCGGCGTTAACCCACCGGAGGGCTGTGACAACAGAAAAATCAATTGTCTAGAATCTGCTTGCTTGACGGGTTAATGTTGCCTTTCCCAGACAAATGCTGCTATGCCGCGTGACGTTGGGGCGGGCGTTCCAGCTGATGAGCGCCATGAAGATGGCGCACGCGCCGCCCGGACACCACGCCGTGTCCGGGCGACCCAGCCACGGCGGACTCTGCTACCCAGAACACGTCGTCTACCGCGGAGAACAGGTAACACTGGGGCTGTGCTACCCCGAACATGTCTAACGTAGTGAGCAGGTAACACTGGGGCTGTGCTACCCCGAACATGTCTAACGTAGTGAGCAGGTAACACTGGGGCTGTGCTACCCCGAACACGTCGTCTACCGCGGAGAACAGGTAACACTGCGGCTGTGCTACCCCGAATAAATTAGGGTTTAATTTTTACACTCCGTGGTAGTAATTAAAATATAATAAAACTAGAAAAATTTCACGTCCTGAGGCAGGAATCGAACCCGCGGCCTTTCGCAATCCGGGCGACTGCTCTGACCACTGAGCCACCCAGGACCTGGAATAACCCTGTGAAATTCTTCCAGTCCATCTGTATTTGCGTTTATGAGCTAACGTCCACCCTACAATGTCGAAATATTCTATTTCAACATCCGAAACGAGTATTAATACGAGACTAAGTAATTTTTCAAACATTTATAATAATGTTAAAATCAAAAATTAAGAATACTCCGTGGTAGACTAACTAATAGCCACTTACCACCATCTGTGTCGTCAGCTCGCTTGTCTTCTAGTTGTATACGCCTTATTTGCTGTGTCCGAAAAAGGCGACTAAGTTTTTAAGTTCTATTTATATTTTAAGACCAGTGTACGCTTAGTTGGCAATAAAGATTTGTATTTGTATATAAAAAGGCATAAAGCATTCTCTAACATACCGTTTGATCTCCACAGGCATACCCAGAATACCTGATCACGTACCAAATTGTGAACGCGGAAACCAGCGCCGGCACAGTGTGAGAGACAGTATTAAAAACGTTACTAGGAATCTGTAATTGTGATTGAGAGAATACGTGAAGTGCGTTCGAAGGGGGTAAGTCGGACAAAAAATTTGGTTCTTTATAGCAGTCTACTTAGAACTCTGTCACAATGGCCCTAAATTTAAGTTCAGTGTTTCTCTTTCTCTCAAAATGAATACGAAAAGGACAGCTGTCATGTGATTGTCAATTAAAAGTATGTGTTCAATTTTCGACCTTAATGAACGTGATAAAATATAGGTTTTATATATAACTAGCTTGCCCGCGACTTCGTGTTGCACCTTCGCAGGTAATGCATTATTTTAGAACCAATTTAATTACCAAAAAAGGTTATAGTGAGTCTACATTAAAAGATAAACATAATAATATGCTGTAGCAATTTTTTTAAGAACTTTTTAAAGACAAAGTACTATGATTAAGTAATGTTTTATCCTTTTCCCATTCATTTTGAGAGAAAGAGGTGTAATTAAATTTAGACATCAGTTAGACAAAGCAGATTTAAGTTAATTATGTCAACATTTTTAGAAAAAGACAAAACATACACAAAAAAGCTTATAATATAAAATCATTACACTGTCCTGCTTGCATTATAATGTGTGAAAAAGAGGCAGATAGACTATCAAACTGACCTGTTCTTTATTTAACAAATAAAATAATTATGATATCAAAAATTTTGGTTATTTGTGAATAATTATATTTAATGTAATAGAATTTCAGTTATGAATATTGTTATCCAAATTCTATGTTTATTTTCGCTCATACAGATGTAAATATTTGTTGTCAAATAGTAATAGATTCTTGTAGAAAGTGCGGTAAAACTATTTTTATATTTGTTGCCTTCTATTCTTTCCAATACATTATGGTAGGATAAATTATTGATTTGATAATTTTAGGAAACATTTCTATGAAATAATGCAGCCAATTTTATATTATTGCATAAAAATTACATTAAATTAACAAATGAATAAGATGTTTTTGAAAGTTGCAAAACATTTCTATGAACTAATATAGACCATGTTTTAATTAACTGTCTTATTGACGGCACCAATCTAATATCTAAATATCAATAACAATGCTAATATTTCATTATTTGTAAATGCAACAATCTTTTCACATTTTTTATCCATGTCGATAGAAATCAAATGTTGTACTGCACTTAAATTTATATTTAGTGGGTTTTATCCAGCATCAGACACAATGGTTTAAATTCTGATGTCAGTCTTTAAATTTGAATTTAGTTACGTGCCTCTCTTTTATTCTAGTACAATAGGAAAGGGATAGTGACTAATTACTATTTACATGCTTACTTGGGCCTAATTCTGAAGACACACTAAATGTAAATTTAAGTACATTGGATCTCTTTCTCGCAATATGTAATAGGCAAAGATAGCAAGAATTTGTTCAGAGCTGTGAACTAAATGAAGATTAATTACAAATAAACCATAGACAATTTTAGACGGCATGTATGGAGGTTTCTTCCCTAACACTGCATTTTATTTATCACGTTCAATAAGGTTGAAAATTGAACGCACGTTTATATGTCAAAGTATATGACAGCCATCCTTTTCATATTCATATTGAGAGAAAGATAGGCACTGAACTTAAATTTAGACTTAGTACATGCTCTGAAGAATTAGAGTTACTGCCTGTTAAGCGCTTTAAGCTCATGTGTCGAAGACGCAAGCACTCCCTTTCGCATTTCTATAATATTCACATAGGCTATATGGCGGTGTCACTATAAAAAGTACTGTTTTATGTAACTATATTAATTAATTAATGGTTTTAATTTTTGATCAATATTTACAACCATGGACTATATGTGGCTAATGGGGTTGACTATGAATTTCGAAATCATGGTAAATCTATTCGATGTCTTCACTGAAAGACGCTATTTTCAGTTCCATTGTTTAATTTATCAGGTTAATATTGTTTCTTAGCTGTAATCGAACAAACATACATGTATATTATGAATATTGATTGTGATCTCGCAATAAAAATCGCGATTGCGAGTATTTTTTTGTATGAATACAAAAAATTATTCAATTAAGAAATTTATTCAATTAAATAATATTATTAATTGTAATGTTTGGTTTGATTTCATTATTCTCCTTACAGCTGAAAGCATAATTATACGACGCGCTTACCAAACCGTAGCAGCTTGTGCACTACTCACGCGTTGTCACCGTAGCCTAGAGACGTTCGTTGCACCTTGGGCACTACTCACGCGTTGTCACCGTAGCCTATAGACGCTCGTAGCACCTTGGGCACTACTCACGCGTTGTCACCGTAGCCTATAGACGCTCGTAGCACCTTGGGCACTACTCACGCGTTGTCACCGTAGCCTATAGACGCTCGTAGCACCTTGGGCACTACTCACGCGTTGTCACCGTAGCCTATAGACGCTCGTAGCACCTTGGGCACTACTCACGCGTTGTCACCGTAGCCTATAGACGCTCGTAGTACTTTGGTCACTACTCACACATTGTCCCTGTAGCCTATAGACGCTCGTAGCAACTTGGGCACTACTCAAGCGTTGTCACCGTAGCCTATAGACGCTCGTAGTACCTTGGGCACTACTCACGCGTTGTCACCGTAGCCTATAGACGCTCGTAGCAAATTGGGCACTACTCACGCGTTGTCACCGTAGCCTATAGACGCTCGTAGCACTTTGGTCACTACTCACGCATTGTCACCGTAGCCTATAGACGCTCGTAGCAACTTGGGCACTACTCAAGCGTTGTCACCGTAGCCTATAGACGCTCGTAGCACCTTGGGCACTACTCACGCGTTGTCACCGTAGCCTATAGACGCTCGTAGCACCTTGGGCACTACTCACGCGTTGTCACCGTAGCCTATAGACGCTCGTAGCACCTTGGGCACTACTCACGCGTTGTCACCGTAGCCTATAGACGCTCGTAACACCTTGGGCACTACTCACGGGTTTTTACAGTAGTTATAGAGGCTCGTAACACCTTGGGCACTCTTCACTGGTTTTTACAGTAGCCTATAGAGGCTCGTAACACCTTGGGCACTACTCACGGGTTTTTACAGTAGCCTATAGAGACTCGTAGCACCTTGGTCACTACTCACGCGTTGTCACCATAGCCTATAGACGCTCGTAGCCCCTTGGTCACTACTCACGCATTGTCACCGTAGCCTATAGACCCTCGTAGCAACTTGGGCACTACTCAAGCGTTGTCACCGTAGCCTATAGACGCTCGTAGCACTTTGGTCACTACTCACACATTGTCCCTGTAGCCTATAGACGCTCGTAGCAACTTGGGCACTACTCAAGCGTTGTCACCGTAGCCTATAGAGGCTCGTAGCACCTTGGGCACTACTCACGCGTTGTCACCGTAGCCTATAGACGCTCGTAGCACTTTGGTCACTACTCACGCATTGTCACCGTAGCCTATAGACGCTCGTAGCACTTTGGGCACTACTCACGCGTTGTCACTGTAGCCTATAGACGCTCGTAGCAACTTGGGCACTACTCAAGCGTTGTCACTGTAGCCTATAGACGCTCGTAGCACCTTGGGTACTACTCACGGGTTATTACAGTAGTCTATAGAGGCTCGTAACACCTTGGGCACTACTCACGGGTTTTTACAGTAGTTATAGAGGCTCGTAACACCTTGGGCACTCTTCACGGGTTTTTACAGTAGCCTATAGAGGCTCGTAACACCTTGGGCACTACTAACGGGTTTTTATAGTAGCATATAGAGGCTCGTCGCACCTTGGGCACTACTCACGGGTTCTTACAGTAGCCTATAGAGACTCGTAGCACCTTGGTCACTACTCACGCGTTGTCACCATAGCCTATAGACGCTCGTAGCCCCTTGGGCACTACTCACGCGTTGTCACCGTAGCCTATAGACGCTCGTAGCACTTTGGTCACTACTCACGCATTGTCACCGTAGCCTATAGACGCTCGTAGCAACTTGGGCACTACTCAAGCGTTGTCACCGTAGCCTTTAGACGCTCGTAGCACTTTGGTCACTACTCACACATTGTCCCTGTAGCCTATAGACGCTCGTAGCAACTTGGGCACTACTCAAGCGTTGTCACCGTAGCCTATAGACGCTCGTAGCACCTTGGGCACTACTCACGCGTTGTCACCGTAGCCCATAGACGCTCGTAGCACTTTGGTCACTACTCACGCATTGTCACCGTAGCCTATAGATGCTCGTAGCAACTTGGGCACTACTCAAGCGTTGTCACCGTAGCCTATAGAGGCTCGTAGCACCTTGGGCACTACTCACGCGTTGTCACCGTAGCCTATAGACGCTCGTAGCACTTTGGTCACTACTCACGCATTGTCACCGTAGCCTATAGACGCTCGTAGCACTTTGGGCACTACTCACGCGTTGTCACTGTAGCCTATAGACGCTCGTAGCAACTTGGGCACTACTCAAGCGTTGTCACTGTAGCCTATAGACGCTCGTAGCACCTTGGGTACTACTCACGGGTTATTACAGTAGTCTATAGAGGCTCGTAACACCTTGGGCACTACTCACGGGTTTTTACAGTAGTTATAGAGGCTCGTAACACCTTGGGCACTCTTCACGGGTTTTTACAGTAGCCTATAGAGGCTCGTAACACCTTGGGCACTACTAACGGGTTTTTATAGTAGCATATAGAGGCTCGTCGCACCTTGGGCACTACTCACGGGTTCTTACAGTAGCCTATAGAGACTCGTAGCACCTTGGTCACTACTCACGCGTTGTCACCATAGCCTATAGACGCTCGTAGCCCCTTGGGCACTACTCACGCGTTGTCACCGTAGCCTATAGACGCTCGTAGCACTTTGGTCACTACTCACGCATTGTCACCGTAGCCTATAGACGCTCGTAGCAACTTGGGCACTACTCAAGCGTTGTCACCGTAGCCTTTAGACGCTCGTAGCACTTTGGTCACTACTCACACATTGTCCCTGTAGCCTATAGACGCTCGTAGCAACTTGGGCACTACTCAAGCGTTGTCACCGTAGCCTATAGACGCTCGTAGCACCTTGGGCACTACTCACGCGTTGTCACCGTAGCCCATAGACGCTCGTAGCACTTTGGTCACTACTCACGCATTGTCACCGTAGCCTATAGATGCTCGTAGCAACTTGGGCACTACTCAAGCGTTGTCACCGTAGCCTATAGACGCTCGTAGCACTTTGGTCACTACTCACGCATTGTCACTGTAGCCTATAGACGCTCGTAGCAACTTGGGGACTACTCAAGCGTTGTCACCGTAGCCTATAGACGCTCGTAGTACCTTGGGCACTACTCACGCGTTGTCACCGTAGCCTATAGACGCTCGTAGCAACTTGGGCACTACTCAAGCGTTGTCACCGTAGCCTATAGACGCTCGTAGCACTTTGGTCACTACTCACGCGTTGTCACCGTAGCCTATAGACGCTCGTAGCACCTTGGGCACTACTCAAGCGTTGTCACCGTAGCCCATAGACGCTCGTAGCACTTTGGTCACTACTCACTCATTGTCACCGTAGCCTATAGATGCTCGTAGCAACTTGGGCACTACTCAAGCGTTGTCACCGTAGCCTATAGACGCTCGTAGCACTTTGGTCACTACTCACGCGTTGTCACCGTAGCCTATAGACGCTCGTAGCACCTTGGGCACTACTCAAGCGTTGTCACCGTAGCCCATAGACGCTCGTAGCACTTTGGTCACTACTCACTCATTGTCACCGTAGCCTATAGACGCTCTTAGCACTTTGGTCACTACTCACGCATTGTCACTGTAGCCTATAGACGCTCGTTGCAACTTGGGGACTACTCAAGCGTTGTCACCGTAGCCTATAGACGCTCGTAGTACCTTGGGCACTACTCACGCATTGTCACCGTAGCCTATAGACGCTCGTAGCAACTTGGGCACTACTCAAGCGTTGTCACCGTAGCCTATAGGCGCTCGTAGCACTTTGGTCACTACTCACACATTGTCACCGTAGCCTATAGACGCTCGTAGCACCTTGGGCACTACTCACGCGTTGTCACCGTAGCCTATAGACGCTCGTAGCACTTTGGTCACTACTCACGCATTGTCACCGTAGCCTATAGATGCTCGTAGCAACTTGGGCACTACTCAAGCGTTGTCACCGTAACCTATAGACGCTCGTAGCACTTTGGTCACTACTCACGCATTGTCACCGTAGCCTATAGACGCTCGTAGCAACTTGGGCACTACTCAAGCGTTGTCACCGTAGCCTATAGACGCTCGTAGCACTTTGGTCACTACTCACACATTGTCCCTGTAGCCTATAGACGCTCGTAGCAACTTGGGCACTACTCAAGCGTTGTCACCGTAGCCTATAGAGGCTCGTAGCACCTTGGGCACTACTCACGCGTTGTCACCGTAGCCTATAGACGCTCGTAGCACTTTGGTCACTACTCACGCATTGTCACCGTAGCCTATAGATGCTCGTAGCAACTTGGGCACTACTCAAGCGTTGTCACCGTAGCCTATCGACGCTCGTAGCACTTTGGTCACTACTCACGCATTGTCACTGTAGCCTATAGACGCTCGTAGCAACTTGGGGACTACTCAAGCGTTGTCACCGTAGCCTATAGACGCTCGTAGCACTTTGGTCACTACTCACACATTGTCACCGTAGCCTATAGACGCTCGTAGCACCTTGGGCACTACTCACGCGTTGTCACCGTAGCCCATAGACGCTCTTAGCACTTTGGTCACTACTCACGCATTGTCACCGTAGCCTATAGATGCTCGTAGCAACTTGGGCACTACTCAAGCGTTGTCACCGTAGCCTATAGACGTTCGTAGCACCTTGGCCACTACTCGCGTTTTGTTACAGTAGCCTATAGACGCTCGTAGCACCTTGGGCACTACTCACGCGTTGTCACCGTAGCCTATAGACGTTCGTAGCACCTTGGCCACTACTCGCGTTTTGTTACAGTAGCCTATAGACGCTCGTAGCACCTTGGGCACTACTCACGCGTTGTCACCGTAGCCTATAGACGCTCGTAGCACCTTGGGCACTACTCACGCGTTGTTATCGCAGCTTATAGACCACTGCCATTTGATGCCTGCCAAATAAGTTCGTTTTTGACTTACTGCTTCGTCACTGTATGAACGAAACGAAACCTATGCTAAGCCACTTCTAGCGGGGCCTTACTTTGTTAACGATAACAAGGGTATGAAGTGCACTATCATCACCAGCATATACGTCTCACTGCTGGGCACAGGCCTTCCTACATGGGAGAAACACATGAGGAGATTGAGCCATAACACCACCACGCTGGCCTAATGCAGGTTGGTGGGTTAAAGCGGTTGCAGTAACAACCGGAACCAACGGCTTAACATGGCCGACGAAGCACGGAGGAGCACGAGATTAGAAGTTTTTGTTGACTCATCCCGGGACCGACCATGGCGAAAGTTGCTTTGTTTTCGTAATCGAAACGAAAGCGCTCAAACCACTACGCCACCAGGGTCCTCACTATGCCCTTAGTTAATGTTTTGCACGTCCAAAAAGGTTTGACTTTGGCTGCCTGTCCACTGTAGAGAAGACGAGCGAAGCGGAGCTTTCACCAAATGAACATACAGAGTGGTGACAACATTAAATTAAATCATGGGCTTTAATAGTGGAGGAGATGCGCCACACGAGAATTGTTTTTAAGTGAATAGTGTTCTAAGACAACGTAATTAGGTTGATGTTCGTTTTCTCAGCAAAGCTACGATCCGCTCGACTGCGATTCGTGGACAAATGGTCTGATTCTTGTGATAAGGGGTTCGCTACGGATGGCATCTGAGGCATTCCTCGTTGCCTGCTCATTGGCAAGCATCTTGATAAGCCAGGTGGGTGGCCTATGCAAATGGTGATTTCAAAGGGAGATAGACGCTTTGAAATCACCATAGAGAGGATGTATAAAAAAATATATAAAATTGAAATTTTTTGATAACTGGCGGCCTTATTAATCATCTAATCTAACACCATCTCATTGAGATTATTCCTAAGAACTCCAACACGCTATCTGCTGTAAGTTTCTGAAGAATTAAGGATCCCGCAGACTTTTTATGGATTAGGATCAGCTCAAGGTTAGTATGTCATGGGAATGTCACCGAAGTGACAGTACGCCAAATTTCAAATCAATCGGATCTGTGAAAGTAGGTAAAACTCTTCTATCATGTAGAAAATGTGCTGACTGTCATCAAACGCCTGAACTGATCTTCATAAACTATAGCTTAGAACCATCCTAGGCGATTTTGTAGCACGATGCCTACTTTCGCACTTAGTTAACTTTTCGATGGTTTCAAGCAATGCCTACTTTATGGAACATTTATACATGAGATCGCACTATTCCTATAATCGCAATCAAGTCAGCTTTCAAATAAAAAAAAAGTAAATCAAAATCGGTCCATTCGTTTAGACCAGGGGTCTCCAAACTTTCCAGCCTTAGGGCCATACTGATTACTCCAGTAAGTTCCGAGGGCCAAAACCATATTATCATTGTTGCCGGTGGTAAAAAGTGAAATAGACCACTGATGAAAATAAAAAGTCCGAAAAAGTACGCAACGTTTAAAAAAGGTCGCAAATGTTTTTGGTACTGCTTATTTGTGTGAGAAGACCTTCTCCAAAATGAAGTTCACAAAAAATGTTTACAGATCTAAATTAACTGATGAGCATCTTAAATCTCTTTTAATAATTAGTACAAGTAAAATTAGTCCACAACTACAAACTATTGTCAGTGGAAAATCTCAATTACATAAATCTCATTAGTATTTCATATGTCAGTATGCTTTTTATAAGTTATGTTTTTATTTAAAATGTATAAAATGTTAGTTGGATTCATTTCAATAATTTGTTAGTTATTATATACTGAAGTTAAATTTTCTGCATATTATACATGTCTTTACTCATTACAATAAAATTCTGTGTTTCTTTATCCAACTTATCACAAAAACAATAACAATAAGCCTACAACAATGTTATGAGTAGTTAGCCCATGACCATATCAATGTAGATGTCATATTAATAATTATTCAACATTAAATTGGAATACTTCAGTAAACTAAATTTAATTTGCTGTAAAAAATATGTTCTCTAAAAGGAGTTTTCAAGTATGCTAGCTCTCCGCGGGCCGGACAAAATCTGTCCGCGGGCCGGATGTGGCCCTCGGGCCGTAGTTTGGAGACCCCTGGTTTAGACGCTACGATGCCACAGACAAACACACAGATACACAGACAGACACGTCAAACTTATAACACCCCTCTTTTTTTCGTCGGGGGTTAAAAAGACAAACGAACTAAATTGGGATTAGTGCGAATCATAGGTAAAATGGAGGTGCTCGGCGCCGTAGTGGTTTGAGCACTCTGGTTTCCACCTGAAAACAAAACAACTTTCGCCATGGTTGATTTCGGGATGGGTCAATCAAAGTTTGTTATCTCGAGCTCCTTCGTGCTTCATGGTGCACGTTAAGCCGTTGGTCCCGGTTGTTACTGCAACCGCTCTAACCCACCAACCCGCATTGGTCCAGCGTGGTGGTGTTATGGCCCAAACTTCTCGTGTGTTTCTCCCATGTAGGAAGGCCTGTGCCCAGCAGTGGGACGTATATAGGCTGGTGATGATGATAAAGGTAAAATGAAAAGCAACATATTTAGAAAACATGTTTATTGGAGTCTTAAATAATAGTAAAGCATTTTGAACCTATCATTAGTAAGTGAAATTGCAAAGTTTTGGGTCAGCTCATGCGTATATTTCAGTGAGTTTGTTGTTTTTCAACATTGTTTGACCCTGGCTATGAAGAAGTAAATTAAGAATATCAAACGTAAATCCTAAAAAAACAAAACAGTGTATCAACACTGAGATTTTCTTCAAAATGGCGACCACTGTGATGTTTTTCAGTGAATAAAAAAAATGACGCTACTATCAGTCAAGATTTATGGAAAAGTTATGGTAATATGGATTCTTACAAAAATAACTGCACGAAAAAACGGTGCTCCTGAACTTGCCCAAATCCCATAGAAACTTTTACTGTCTCCTTTACATAAGTTCAACACCAAGACCTTTAAAATAAAAGCCGTAAAGAGTTTTCTCTAGAAGACAATAAAGGCGAAAAGTAACCGCGCAACACTCTTATTCACGGATCCTCAAATCATAAAAAGATATACAGGCTGTTGATAGAAATGTTTCAAAACTCTACCTTATTCATTTCATAATTTCACCACATTTTTAACCGACTTCAAAAAAGGAGGAGGTACTATGTTCCACTGTATGTATTTTTTTTGTTGTATGTATGGTCACCGATTACTCTGTCAATTGTAAACCGATTTTCAAAATTCGTTTTTTATTCCATAGAGTATACTCCTGAGGTGGTCCCCTTGTCACCTCGATCTGATGATGGGATCCCAGGGAAATCGAGGGCAAACCTCAAATTTTATAGTTACGTATGACATCTTTTACTTTTTTCCAAACCTATTCAAGTATTTGCTTCTGTTAGTCATCATCTCATATTGGTGAGCTGGTGATGGAAGGTATAACTCCTTAACGGTTAAGAGTTGGAAGATAATTCTTTCACTATTATAGGAACGTATAAACGAATAGTATTCTAACGGGTTATCAATAAAAATGCTGAAAATTCACGAAGTATCGCTTATGTTAAAACAAAAATTTTATTCACTACACAACTTCACGCACACGGATTCATGTCCCCTGTCATATTGACATGTGAACAAGTCACTCGCTGTCCAGTCGGGACGGCTATTCTAAACAGTTTTCCTTGGGGCATACACACACACACCTTAAATTGCCCGGTCGCCATTTTATCCGTCTTATTTATCGGTATTGCTATAGGCAAATATCGGACGTCAATAAAAACACCCTCCTTCCCGCTTAGAACCACGGACCCGTTGATGGACTTCAGGAATATATCCTGGTCAGCTGTCCAGAACAGCTCCTTGGACTCCATGTGGGTTCCCTCTGATCCTCGGAGGTGGGCGGACGCTTCCGAACGGAGGGTGAGGTCCTCGTCCACCGGGGCCGTAATACGCTTTGTGGAGACTTGCTGAAATAGAAAATTGTCTGTTAATTATATCAAGATAGTATACTCATGCTTAATTAGCAAATTGAAGTGGCAGTGGGCAGGGCACATAGCACGCAGAACGGACGGCCGGTGGGGCGTTAAGGTTCTGGAGTGGCGACCGCGTACCGGAAAGCGCAAAGTAGGACGCCCTCCCACTAGATGGACAGACGACCTGGTCAGGATCACAAAGTATGACGGCCTCCCACTAGCTGGACAGACGATCTGGTAAGGGTCACAAAGTAGGACGGCCTCCCACTAGATGGACAGACGACCTGGTCAGGGCCACAAAGTATGACGGCCTCCCACTAGATGGACTGACGACCTGGTCAGGGCCACAAAGTAGGACAGCCTCTCACTAGATGGACAGACGACCTGGTCAGGGTCACAAAGTAGGACGGCCTCCCACTAGCTGGACAGACGACCTGGTCAGGGTCACAAAGTAGGACGGCCTCCCACTAGCTGGACAGACGACCTGGTCAGGGTCACAAAGTAGGACGGCCTCCCACTAGATGGACAGACGACCTGGTCAGGGTCACAAAGTATGACGGCCTCCCACTAGCTGGACAGACGACCTGGTCAGGGTCACAAAGTAGGACAGCCTCTCACTAGATGGACAGACGACCTGGTCAGGGTCACAAAGTAGGACGGCCTCCCACTAGCTGGACAGACGACCTGGTCAGGGTCACAAAGCAGGACAGCCTCTCACTAGATGGACAGACGACCTGGTCAGGGTCACAAAGTAGGACAGACGACCTGGTCAGGGTCACAAAGTAGGACGGCCTCCCACTAGATGGACAGACGACCTGGTCAGGGTCACTAAGTAGGTCAGCCTCCCACTAGATGGACAGACGACCTGGTCAGGGTCACAAAGTAGGACGGCCTCCCACTAGATGCGCAGACGACCTGGTCAGGGTCACTAAGTAGGTCAGCCTCCCACTAGATGGACAGACGACCTGGTCAGGGTCACAAAGTAGGACGGCCTCCCACTAGATGGACAGACGACCTGGTCAGGGTCGCCGGGAGCCGCTGGATGCAGGCTGCGCAGATCCGTTTTATTTGGAGATAGGCTGGTATGATGATGATGATGATGATGAGTATACTCATCAGCTCCCTTAGGACAACCATTCGAATTCGCATTGTTATCGGCTCGCCACCATTGTATGAAAGGAGATAGTAAAACTTTGGACCACCTCATGAGCACCATTTCAGTATGTACTCAAAAACGTACTTAATAAGAACCCTGTGAACCAAGTGATACCCCTGGTGTTGCAAGCGTCCATAGGCTACGGTAACCGCTTACCATCAGGTGGGCCGTATGCTTGATTACCACCTGAGTGGTATAAAAAAACATACGGGCAGACCATCTAGTAAAACACCTATTTCAACACCTGAACAAGTGTATAGAAGGTGTTTGTTACATGGTATAACACGCAACACCCATGTTAACATAGTCATATAAATACCATGGTGTTATTAAAAATTACAATTAAATTCATTTGTAATTTCCCATAAATTTTGTTTACCTGGCTGCTTGCCCACGCTGCTGCGCTGCAGGTTGCCACACGAAATAAAAAAGTAAAATGCTTCAAGCTTAATTCACCAATCAAGCCATACCTTAGCGTGTATATTATTGACCCCATCAGGTATATTCATGGCCGGTGCCGCTGTGCTGAACACCGTATGCCCGGTGTCAGGGTCCGTCAGCTCGAAGGAGTTGACGCCCCGGACGAAAATACCGGAGGAGTTCACCTCCAACTTGGTGTCGGGCCGAGATAGTCTGGGAAAGGAAGAAGTCGTCCAAACAGTTTAAAAATAGTACATCGTCTAAGCATTTTGATTATAGGATTTCTGTAGGACAGGGTGAACGACCGGCTGGCCGAGTTGTCTGTGCCCCTTGCTGTGCAGGCTACTCAATCAGAGGGCCTAGACAAGAAGCCATTTGACAATCGCTATCGCTAAATGGAAAATGTATGGGATTTGTTTGACATTTTAGATCGAAACTCAATTGAGGGCTTATGTCAAATCCCATACATTTTACTCTTAGCGATAGCGATAGCGATTATCGAAAGCCATCTTGTCTAGGCCTTCAGGGGTCCCGACTTCAAATCCCGATGGGTGCAAATGTTTCTATGATGAGTACGAGCATTAGTTCACGAGTCATGGATATTTATATGTTTATTTAGTATATTTCTAATATTTATATACACATTATTATCATTATTTCTCCGTTATCTAGTATCCATAACACAAGCTCTCAATGAGGCTTACTTTGGGCTAGATAATAGGTGTGAGTGTATGAATATTATTATTATTAATTGAGCCACATTGCCCAAAGGGAAGCCCAAGTTTAGGCAATCTCCTTTGCAATGGAGAATGGAAATAGAATATCTACACCCTGAAAAAGGACAAAGGGCGTTTGACCGAATCCACGCGGGCGAAGCCACCCGCTGTCTTTTTTTACTAGATGACAAATAAGCTGACGGCCCACCGGTGGTAAGCGGTTACCGCCGCCTATAGACACCGCAATAATAAGGAAAAATCACTTGTTATTGCAGGTGGGTTGTCATTTTGAGGCGTAAGATCAAATGCCGTCCATGGCCAGTAATAACACTGGCTACCTTTCCCTTCAATCTGAAACGCAGCGAACTGGCTGAAACAAGAAAGGCTGTGCTACCACCTAGTGAAAACGATTATTACAATCTAATATGAAGCAGTGAATTTTTTTGCGATTTAAATTTTTTTTCCTTCCACAAGTTGTGTTTAGTGCCACCAGAACACTGGCAGTTTACGGACCTCAAAACTGTACTGAATATTTTTAATGGTAATTATAAAATGAATACCTGGTCTGCAAATTGAAGTTGACCGAGCCGTTCTCGCTGGATATCACCATTGGCTCATCCCGGAAGCCCTCGATGAGGCCGTCTCTCTTGTACACGTGTTCCAGCTCAGCATTTCCCAGCAGTTTAATAGCGTTGTGCTCTGGGAGAAACTCCATGCTTTCCATGCCTATGGAATAGAACAAGGCATTTGTTCTTCACTTTACAGGATGGCGGTAATAATACGACATTATATTAAAACACGGCGACAATACGATATTAAATTAAGACATGCGTTATAAATTTATAATAGTTTATCGAAATTATTCATTTGATAAGTTCTTAACATTTCTATAAAATAGTGCAGCCAATGTTTCAATTTAATGTTGTATGTCTCCACTTGGTATTATGTCGCCGCCATCTGGTTAAATTCACCTCTTCATTGGATACCTAGCCCATTGATTAAACGCCGGCATCCAATTAAATGCCTAGGCCGATGGGTAATTGAACTAGACTCAGTTAACGTTACACAATTAGATGCCTAGGTGATTAGTCTTGTGCTGAAGAGTTTGTGTGATTGATAGGTTCAAGGCTATTTTTATGACCACTTATAAACAAAGCGATTTCGAATTTAAGTGGTCATAAAAAATAATGTTGCACCTACCAATCACTCAAACAGTCACACAAAAGCTCTTCGATTCAAACGACCTGCCTAGGCGCCCATTTGAATGGCTATTTTTTTTATACAACTAGACAAACAAGCTGACGGCCCACCGCGGACCGGTGAACTGGCGGCGGAGCGGTGGTAATTTCACCAGAGATATGACGTTCAGTTATCTGGTTAAGTGTTGCTCAATGACTTGGCTAGTTGTCCTTCAGCCGTTTCATTGGATGCGAGCGTTTAATCAACGCCTAGGCGTCCAGATAAGCGGCTAATTTAACCAGATGGCTGCGATATACACAAGGCGGCATTCATGGGCAAGCCATTGGGCCTGGGTGCTATTCGGACTTCCCAAACGTCTCGCCAACTCTCCGAAATCCGCTCGTGAATGTTGATACCCACGTAGAATTCCAAGCGATTGAAACACCATCGTGCGCGCGGATCGAATAACGCGCGGCTCGAACGGCGTGCGGCTCGAATAGCGCGCGGTTCTTATAGCGCGCGGTCCGAATGGCGCGCTCGTGAATGCCCACCATAACAAAACCGGCAAACAAGCATACTGCACACCTGATGGTAAGCGGTTACCGTACTATAGATGCTTATAATACAGACGCCGCTTCTTAGATGAGATATAACGACCTTACTTACTGACGGAATTGTAACGATACAAAGCAAGTTGGCTACCTTCTGCAAATTGTTTTGGTTTGTCATAATACTCCCGAGAGTCTTACACGGCTTGACAAATCAAGCCAGAGGTCCCGGTTTACATCCCGGGAAAGGCAAATGATCAAAAAATAAATGACAACATACGTACACATACAACAATCAACGTTACTATAATTATGTCCTACTTTGTCCGATAGTAAGCAGCTACAGGGTCGTATAAAAACTTCAAATGTTAAGGTTGTAGCTGTTGCTGTAAGGAAGAAATTGAAAAAGAATCTTACCTTGCCCAAGTCGCAAAACAGCGAGTATTGTAAAGGTGAGAATCAAATTGCCAATGGCGAGCGCAAACAGCAAGCAAACTAGCGTCCAAAAGGCAAAAGTCTTGCGGCCTTTGTGCACTGACTTAGTTACATCGTTCCCGTTCTTATCCGAGTAGTTTTTCACATTTCCACTAGTTTTATTCGCGAAAACTTTGCTCTGAGGAGGAGTTTTAGTAATGAAAGCTTTTTCCACTTGGTTTCTCTCCAATGTGCCTTCCGACATTGTTTCAGAAGCGGGAGAAACTCCACGTAAGCCGCCCAACATTCTAACTGAATGTTTACTCCCGTTTTCAACACAAGATCACTAAATTAAAAATAGCCTAAATGTTTCCCGAAATCTGACAACTCAAATTATTGAGCGAATATATCTCATTTCCATTGGTCAAACGTTCAACCAATCAGAAGACAGTAATACGGCCCTGGATAGGAAAGGTTTGGCCAATTTTTTATAGCTAGAGATGCAAAGCCACAGAAGGGGTGTTTCTGAACGTTGCTGACATTTGGCAATAATGCCAATATAAAGAAACGAAAATTTTGACAATTTGCTTTGTAATCATGGCGTCAGAACGATATAGTTTCTCTCTTACAACTTTCAGGTGAAAACAATTTATTTACTATTGATTCATTGTTAAATTTAATATCACAAGAAAACCCAATAAACTCTGGTTATTTTAAAAAGCTTAACTCCTATTTAAACATCTAACATTAGCCTTTAATAATGGTGCGAAATTTTCTGTGTTTTATTTGTTAAAACTTCAATATTTACTAACTTTATTTACAGCCCATCAGGAAAATTAGTGCAAATTGAATATGCTCTAGCTGCTGTGGCTGCCGGCGGTACTTCCGTTGGCATTAAAGGTAATTTTTTGTTAACTCCGTTGAGGTTATTTTTCGGTCTTACAAAAATTGACTAAGCATATTTTTTTATGTATTGTAATATTTAAGTCTGACCAATATAATTGATATGTGTGTTATTGTTATTAATTTCCTCTCGAAAAGTTAATATTTTTATTTCAAACAATAATCGTAATCCAAAATCCTAATTCATCATATATTCTAATGAATAATTAATAAATGATCCTTTCTATGTCCACACTGAGTCTGCCATTGCTTTCTAGATATTTTAGGGTTCTACTGGAATCTTTTTCTTAAGAAATAAGTAGCATACTTATAAATTCTCTCGATTTACAATACATTTATTTAAAATTTGTATAAAAAGAAATAGTTAAATGAAAGCAAAATCATGATACTCTGCATTGTTTGATACCACTAAGGTGGCAATCGAGCATACGGTCCACCTAATGGTAAGTGGTAACCGTAGCCTATGGACGCTTGCAGCACCAGTACTTGCAATGTAGGATAGATAGGTAAAATGTTCGAAATAAATTATAAATAATCATATATTTCTCAATTTCCAGCTTCTAATGGTGTTGTAATCGCTACAGAAAACAAGCACAAAAGCATTCTATATGATGAACACAGTGTGAACAAAGTTGAAATGATTACAGGACATATTGGTAAGTTATAAGAAATGTTAGTGTACAGATGGCAGCACATGAAGTGTAACAGTTGCGCTACGAAAGCTGCCTCAATTACAAACAGAATAAGGGTGGTCGCAAGGTCAAACTAAGCTTGATGTTCTGTCGTCTTTACATAAACATGTCTATGTCTCTATCGTAATTGATTATATAATAAAGATCTAACCTCCCTTGGTAAGAAACAGGACAAATTCATGATTATGTTTTACTATTGGCCATCTGCAGCTCTGCCCATGTAGCTGTGGCTTAAATATTCTTCAATAAAAATGAGGGCAGTAAAGATTTACTCCTTAAACAAACTATGTCACCTCGTTACACCCCTCTAATGATAACATTCCTACTTGTACAGTAGTTTCCTTTTATGATGTAGACACAACATCATAAAAGGAAACTACTGTACAAATTTCATGTTCCTAGCTTCAGTAGTTTTGGCTGGCCGTTGATGAGTTCTTCAACCAGCTTCTTCATAATTGTTAAGATAGATTTATATGTTGTACTATAGCTTTGTTAAATCACATAATTTCTATGATAGTGTGTTTAGATCGTTTAGGTGCTCTGTGACAATTTCTTGAAATGTCCCCTTCTGAATATGACTAATTCTGTTTTTGACCACTTGTTACGACCAGTTCTAGTAATGCCCGCTTCTATTTACGACCATTTCTTGTTATGACTATTACAAGCACAGTGAGCACAAAAATCCTTAATATAAAACCATAACGACGACCTCTGTAGTGGAGTGTCGCTAACTCTGCGGAGGAGGCGAGGAATAAAAAAAAAACAAAAAAAAATGAATAAAATTCCATTATGAGTTGAAAAATAATTTTGAAAAACCTGAACAGGTCAACATTTCTAAAATTGATTTCCAAAAAAAATATATTATAAATTGTGTCACACATACTGAATGATTAGTACTTTGTTGTTAAAAAAATGAAATTTTCTAAAAAAAAAAATAGTCTGATATCTCTCTTGCTATTTTTTGTTCACACTGTACTTATATAACACGAAATGGACAAAATCAGAAGTGGGCATTACTAGAACTGGCCATAACAAGAAGTGATCAAAAACAGAATTAGTCATATCCAGAAGGGGACATTTCAAGAAGTTGTGACAGAGCGCCTAAATGGTTCTGATCTGACGATGCGCCCTTAACACACACTCTAAAGTTAAAGGTGCTCCCTAATTGAAGTTGATAACTATTTCAATTTTGACCTTCATCTCACAGACAGCATACACTCAACAATAAAATATCTATATAATAATAATAAAGCCTCTATTTCTGAGACCAACTAAATTGAAACATTTTTATTTTTATAACTAACTAATATTAGTCTGGTTTTCCATTGACATAGGCCTCTTTGGCATATCATCCTCCCATCTTTTCAGTGGTCTGCCTCTGTTTCTTATTCTATCGCGGGGATACCACTCTGTAACGTCTTTATTCCATTTGTTCTTTGTAGATCTCAACATGTGACCTGTCCACCGCCATTTTAATTGTTTTACTACTGTTCCAACATATTTGGTTTTTGTCTTCTTTTTGATAGTAGAATAGTTTACATCTGTCTTTAAGTTTGCTGCTGAGCATGCTTCTCTCTATACTATTTTGACAGGTTTTTATCTTTTGTCTGTGTTTCTTGGTAAGAGACCATGTCTGGCCACCATATGTTAATACTGGGAGGATGGATGTTTCATAAACTCTCTTTTTAATAAACTTCTTATGTAATCATTATTATTTGATTCCAGGCATGGTATACTCAGGCATGGGTCCCGATTACCGTTTGCTGGTTGCACAGGCTCGTAAGATGGCTCAACAGTACTTCCTCATGTACCACGAGCCAATCCCGACGGCTCAGCTGGTTCAGAGGGTTGCTACAGTTATGCAGGAGTACACACAGTCTGGGTTCGTATTACATTATGATTTATTAATGGGGAAGAGCCAGTATGTTCTGACTAGCATTGCATCATTTTGCACAAAGTGAAACAAACATTTAATTGCCATATGCCGTATATGGTGTGTAAAGAAATGTCTGTCTGACCTAAAAACCTTGGTGTCAAGGAACGATAATGTCTATGTAATGAAAAATGAAATGAATATATCTTTATTCAATTAGGCCCCCCAAGAAGCACCTTCGAATCGTCAACAAAAAAAAACCCTTATGTCTATCACATAAAAATAGTATTAACTAACTAACAATTTCATAATGTTTGTCTCTATGTCTTCTAACTAACTAACTAACAATGATTTTAAAGAAATAAGTAGAAAAAGAAAAGTGATATCTAATAAATAAAAATGGGTTAAAAAATAGTTATACATAGATTATATATTTTATTATATTAGGTAGTTTAATATGACCCACCCACACTACTTTGATATGGTGCTAGCATCAATTTATTTATGAACATCAACCCTATGAGAGATTTGTTCAAAGTATTTGGAGTTTATGTGAATGTTTATTTCTTTATTTATTGATAACTTTATGTCACACACAATATAAAAAAGACAAATGCACTGCTTATTTCTAAAGAAATGTTGTTGCTTTGTGGCACATGTTTGAAAAATTATTTAGATTTATTATTATTTACAAATTAAAAACCTTTTTTTTATGGTCCATAAACACCCGATACACCCTTGCCATGTCGGACGAGGTTTTTTTTTTACAGACTTGACATTATACTAATTTTGGATAGTCAGTACAAATTAACCTTTCAATCCAGAGATTCAAGACAGTTGTTTTTAACTGATTCAAGCCCTCTTTGCTATTCTGCGGCTTTATAGATTATATGAAATGAAATGAAAAATGTTGGAGCATATAAAAAAAATACAGTATACTTTATCATAAATATCTTAAAAATTTAAATTTAACAAAATGCATCTAAAGTGGTGCCCACTCAGCTTAAGAGTAAATGCATGCCCTCTGTGGATTAAAGTAGCTGAAAAAAGAGAAATTTGGAAGAATTTGAAGGTTTTTTTCCCTTCAAATTCTTCCAAATTTCTCATTTTTAGGTAGGAAGATTTTGGAGGCCTTCAGGGTCCCAACTACTAAACCACGGAGGCAATTAAAATTCATCTGATTGATCACACAGTGACTTAAACAGCAAGGCCAAAGTAAAGTCCCTGTACACAACAAATTACAATAATTATTTGCTCCACTACTGTTTGGAAGTAATATGATAAGTGGTAATATAAATATATATGAGTTTGTTGCCGGAATCTTCTCGGTAGTTCAACTTTTGGAACCGGTGTAAATTCAGACAGACTGACAGACAGACTGACTGACGGACAGACAGACAGACTGACTGACGGACAGACGGACAGACAGACAGACTGACTGACGGACAGACGGACCGACAGACAGACCGATAGACAGACTGACATAACATTCTTAGCTTACATAGATCCAGATAAGACAGAGAGACAAAATTGTTAGTTAGTTAATATTATTTTTATGTGATAGACATAAGGGTTTTTTTGTTGACGATTCGAAAGTGCTTCTTGGGGGCCTAATTGAATAAAGATATTTTCATTTTCATTTCATTTTCATTTTCATATGTATTTGTTTAGTGGTGTTCGTCCATTCGGCGTGTCACTCCTGATCTGCGGCTGGGACTCCGACCGGCCCTACCTGTTCCAGTGTGATCCGTCCGGCGCATACTTCGCGTGGAAAGCCACGGCCATGGGAAAGAATTTTAATAACGGAAAGACATTTTTGGAGAAGAGGTGAGGAAAGCTCTAATATAATTCGAAATACCCTAAAAATCACAGTTGAACCCGTCAAGCATCAGATTTCACACACGATTGATTTTTCCATTGTAATAGTCCTCTGGTGGGAAAATGCCACTTGAGAATAATAATAATTTATTAATTAATTTTAACTTTTTAAAAGTTTTTAATTAAAACTTTTTTCTAGTTTCTACATAGACTCTGATACTTTTCTTCATTGCCCGATTGAAGTGTCCACTTTAAAAGATATTATAGTATAATAAAAGGATTAACAATATATGTATGTACTAATAATAGCAACAAAGTAATTATTTTGTTTTTTATTTATCGCGTTATTCCCTTGTGGGTGTAAGGTAATGACAATCATAGTATTTTTCCCTTTAATTAATAATATCATATTCTTAATTTTTGATTTTAACATTATTATAAATGTTTGAAAAATTACTTAGTAATTCAAATAATATAAAACTAGAAATATATTTTTACGTTCTGAGGCGGGAATCGAACCCGCGATCTTTCGCAATCCGGGCGACTGCTCTAACCACTGAGCCACCTAGGACTTGGGATATCCCTGTGAAATTCTTCTAGCATAGACTAGAAGCTATTTATGAGCTAACGTCCACCCTACAATGTCGAAATGTTCTATTTCAACATCCGAAACGAGTATTTTTACAAATACTCGAAACGAGTATTTTTACAAATACTCGTTGCGTATAATAATATCATTTTTATCAATACAGTAGTCTTTCTGCGTTCCTAAATCTCCAAAGAGCCTTAGCTAAGGACCATCGGCTCGAAGGACCAAACAATAAAAAAGACAATAGCTAAAGTATTGTATCTCCATATTTTCAGATACACTGAGGAGCTAGAATTAGATGATGCAGTCCACACAGCCATTTTAACTCTAAAAGAAGGTTTTGAGGGCCAGATGAATGCAGACAACATTGAAGTGGGCATCTGCGATGCCGCCGGCTTCCGAAGACTGGAGCCTGGTCATGTCAAAGACTACCTAGCTAATATACCCTAAAGTTTACTAACAATTTCGATGTAATAAAACAGATGCTTTTTTATCTACTGAACTGAGTTTTATTGATGAATAAATTGAGTTGTTCATAATCCACCCCTTTAGCCGATTGCAGATAATCTGAGTTTTGTCAGTTGAACAATAACTTGTGTAATTGAAGGAGATGCTAAAATTTTGGCCCAGTCATGACTACTGAATAACATTGTTTCCATTAATTACCACAACTTTAATTTTATTGCAAAAAAAAAACTAAAAATAAGTATTGTATAAAATAGCAACATAAAAGTGGCCAAAAGTGCATAGTTCATAGCCTCAATAAAACTATTTAAAAGTTGATTTCAATTGTCATTGACATTAATTAAAATTGTCATTCAGTATTTTCAACCGTAAATGCTTTTGGTGTGCTTCAAGTGTTTTAAATTATTTGAACCGGGCTATACAGAAATAAAACCATAGTAATTATCGTTCGCCGGTAATTATTCACCAAAAAGTAAAAAAAAACAAATTCTATTATGACATTGACATTTTTTTTCTTTAATTTTTTTTTTTTGTCGCTTCAGTCAGCCAAAAGGATATGTTCTGAAAATGTATGGAGGCTGGTACTCAGCTACCCCCCAAGACAAAAGTTATATGGGAAGAAAGAGTATATATTAAAGAATATTATGATATAAAAGCTATAATTTTAAATGCCTGCATATAAATAAAAAATAACATTATATTCTGGTCAAAAAACTGTTATCCAGATATGTAAAATTCCATTTTAAAAAATGTGACTCATCCCAGACAGTATAAAACGTCAATGTCGTCTATTGTCTGGTCAAATATTTTTTTAATAACTAGGCATGGGATTGATTTGGTTCAGCCTACGACTATTTTGCAATTATATTTTAATGTAAATGCTAGAAGAACATGGCAAATTAGTTTCTGCACTTGTTTCTGACTAATAATAATGATTTCAATTTATTTTTTACTGTATTTTGTCAGAGAAACTTGGATAAGAAGCTTAGAATTCTTGCATACACTTTTCAAAATTACTCAAAAATGCAGGGGTATTAAAATGAAAAAAGGGTATATTCAAGATCCTCTGAGCATAAGCTTTCGCATAATATATAATTTATCGTGGGGGGCTTTCGAGTACCAATATCGAACATCTCCTTTAAGGAAGTGCTGAGTTACGTTAGATTCTTAAAATAATAACTGTATGAAAAAATGGTGCTCATAAGTTGGCCCAAATCCCATAGAAACTTACTGTCTCCAACTCCAACCAAATGCTCTTTGATAAAAACGTAACGTTTTTGCCTCAGTTTTTCCTTCAGCGAGGTTTTTCCTATAGACATTGACTTTTTTATTGATAGATTTTTTTAAAATTTTCCCTTAAAGGGACGGCAAAAGAAACTAATGCCCATACAGCCATTCCATCAGTATTTCTTATTTCTTCATTTAAGGCATTGAAATTTCACTACACTGGTGCTGTTGGTGTTACACATTTCAATGCATCTTGGGAGTATTTGACGCGAAATATATGATGACAGCCTCCTTAAGTGCTACTTGATGAGGTGGATAACCACAAAAAAGTTCTCATCGTATTTCACAACATAATCACTTTTATTCTAATAACCTTTTAGTTGTACGTCATCACAAACACTTTGTATATAAAACAACACTACTGTTAAAGCACAAAGTTCGCTCCGACACAATTTTTAACTATTAAAATAAAAATCATGACCGACGCCATTAAAACCCGCCAAACAGTCCTGACAGGAGTACATACAAATGTATACTACTAAAGCGTGGTCCGAATTGATGGCACACAAACTGTACCTAAAATCATAACTCCTACTTGAGTCACAAGGCGTTTATACTCAAAGATAAATGTAACAATTTGCACTTTTCGTAACGTTGGTAATGTTGGCGCATATGAGTAGATGGTTATTGGGAATTCTGTCCCACCTCCGTTCGATCGGGCTTACGCCCTCACTCACTTCGGTTGAACAGTATTCCCAATAACCAGAAAGCCTGTAATCACAATGTTAAAGCCACTAAACTGTTTGGCTGGAAGCCCCGTGGTAAGTAACTTCCTGCGAGCCCGTGGGTAAAATCATGCACCGAACAGATTCCTAAACTATTCGGCTGGAAGCCCCATGGTAAGTAACTTCCTGCGAGCCCGTGGGTAAGATCACGCACCGAATAGACTCCTAAACTGTTTGGCTGGAAGCCCCATGGTAAGTAACTTCCTGCGAGCCCGTGGGTAAGATCACGCACCAAACAGACTCCTAAACTATTCGGCTGGAAGCCCCGTGGTAAGTAACTTCCTGCGAGCCCGTGGGTAAGATCACGCACCGAATACTCCTAAACTGTTCGGCTGGAAGCCCCATGGTAAGTAACTTCCTGCGAGCCCGTGGGTAAGATCACGCACCGAACAGATTCCTAAACTATTCGGCTGGAAGCCCCGTGGTAAGTAACTTCCTGCGAGCCCGTGGGTAAGATCACGCACCGAATAGACTCCTAAACTGTTTGGCTGGAAGCCCCATGGTAAGTAACTTCCTGCGAGCCCGTGGGTAAGATCACGCACCAAACAGACTCCTAAACTATTCGGCTGGAAGCCCCATGGTAAGTAACTTCCTGCGAGCCCATGGGTAAGATCACGCACCGAATAGACTCCTAACTACCTAATTGTTATAAGCCTCACTAGCTCACTGTATCTCTCTATCTCTCTAGCTAGCTAACTAATTCAACCTACTTATACTTACTTACTCTGTTACCTCAAAACCAACCAGTTGAACCTTTTACCTTAAGCAACCACATATTGGTATGTAAACTTGTATGTGATTGCTTGCTTACCAAATAATCATATCTGTAAGAAACAGGGAGTATGGGATGTGTTGTAATAAACATTTTCCTTTTGTTTTAATTTCAAAACTTAAACAAAAAAAATGACGTTGTGATTGCTGTGGTGCTGCAATGAGTGGAGCCTGGCCTGTGGTGAGTGGTGGACCCGGGTCTGTTCATCTAAAACAAAACAACAAATTGGTTAAATAATAACTTAAAACACTTCCAAATTTTGTAATTTTACACGTGACCTATAAAGTTACAAAATGTTTTTGTATAAGTTGATATTCAAAGATAGCACATACTTACAAATGGCTTATAAGTAGTAAACACTTTGTCTTGTAGTCACCAACACAACTTCATTGTCGAGTAGGAATCTAAAAATAAAATAGTTATGTAAGTAAATAAATATTTTTCATAGTAAAACACATTTATCTAATATTAATTTGTCAGGGCGCGTAAGGCGCAAGCCACACACAAAGGCAAGGGTGTGGACGCGGTACGATGGCTCATTAAAATTTGAAATTTAACATAAGGAAATAAGATGCAATGGAAAAAATTTGCTACCAACGATTTCTTGTCATTCGCTGTTTATAAATTATGCTTTTATTTCCTTACGCTTTATTTGGAAATTGAATGAAACACTACGCCGCGACCGCGCTGGCGCCATATATGCATGTGAGTAACACCTAAGACTCCCGGGAGTCTTAGAAGCTATGACAATATACCTTTGTGGCTCGACTGGTTAAGATATAAATTACAAATGAATTTAATCTAAAGATGATATTTTGTGTTCCAATAGTAGGCATTTAATTACTACCACGTGGTGCATATGCTTGGAATAATAAATACAAATGATTGATTTTATTTTATTATTGAGATTAAATTGTTCGATAAAATTATTTAACAATTACAAATAAAGAAACAAAATGATGAAAAAACATATTGCTCCAGGCGGGATTCGAACCCGCGTCTCCTGAATAAAGTAGGCGTTTAAACGCATCAAAAACATTAAAATGAAATTATTTAACGTTTATTCAATAAGCTAGGTATATCAATTTCATAACTTACACGTGGTGCTTTGCAATATAACTCACTTCGTGGTTTCAACATTCGAAATACTATATTTCTAAATTTATTATACTATATTTCTAATTTACAGATATTACAAATTGAAATCTAAATAGTTAATAATCAGTGCCACGTGGTGCATAGGTTTTGGTACCTACAACAACACCTACTTGCAATAATAAATACAAAATTCGATAAGATTAATAATATATTAGGCAGGTACTTAAATATTGTGCGTACAAAATAATTCAGTTAGTTTTTATATTTATTATTGCTACAACACGGACAAACATTAAAAATGTTGTATATTATTTTTAGAATATTACAACAAAAAATACACTTACCTGAAGTTACTTCATTTCTCTTCAAGGAATAAGAACGTTACTAAATTTTTTTATGTAATTTATAAATTATTACATAGAGTCTCAATCACAAACACTACATGGCTGTGTCGTCGTCACCGTGAGTCGTCCGCGTTGCAAGTGGACGAAAACGTGGCAAATGGAACCCGAGCCTCGCTTGCATTTCATGCGCGTTGCTAAGTCCAGGAACTCCAGGAGCATAGCAACATTAAATAATAATATAGCTTAGCCTCTTTGGTGTCGAGCCAACGCACAACAATTTTATAATACACTTATGAAGAATAATTATAAAAACAATACAAGGTTTGAATTATTAAAATTTTTACTGAATTACTTGGGATTATTTTTATTCCTCATGGTATTTTTATCAAAGTTGATAAATAAGTTTGTTATTATTAGCATAGTTTTATAAATTGGTCTGGTAACTTTGCTATTGTTTTAAAAGTATTGGTCTTATATTATATCCAGAAGATGTAAGTCATGAATAATTACCTAATTTAATTGAAAACTGACTGTAACAAACACTCCTAATTTGAAATATTTCCACTTACACAAGAGACGCAAACTTTTAAGGCTGTCTCTAGAACTATAATAGAAAATAGTGATGTGGGTTTTATTGTTTGATACTGTGTCAATTTGAATTATTCGATATTCTCGCACATTCCGAGTTTATGTTTATAAAATATTTTGAATGAACGAATGAATAAAAGTTTATTTTTATTTCATATACATTTTCGTATGAATCGAATGTCTATGACTTGCATCCTAAGAAATTTTGTATAGAAACTTCAGTGAAATACAAAAGTATCTTATAGTTTTCAATATCTATATAAATAAAAATGAGTGTTTGTATGTCCGTCCCCTAAGCGCTCTGAAACCATTGATTATATTGTGATGAAACTTTTAAGTACATATTTTATATAAAACCAAACAGTTTACGGGCATTGCAAAGCATGCAGTTAGTATGAAATAAAAATGTTAATTTGGTTATTGGTTTTCCAATCATGTAAATGCGACTTATCAGATTTGGATAAAACTTGAAATGTAAAAAGTATGTGTAGTGAATTAGTATATTTTTGAACTGAACCATGATTATATTTTAAAACATATAAATATATTGTAATAAGTACAAATAAAGAAAGAAAACGAATATAAATACATGTGAAGAACAATAATTAATAACCTTCTTATGATATTAACTCGATTATTGGTAGAATCAATCGGTTTACCAACTCCATGTTCATTTCTGTTGGAACGTCCCTATGCAGTAAAAAAGCAAGCATTGCAATTTCACCATCAGCGCATGCAGCTAAAATTACAAAGTAGGTTAATAAACATGTTATTGTAATTAAACGTTCTATTATAAAATGTCTTATGCGCCTGTTGATGTGAAACAAGTAATTATTTTATTTTATTTGACACAAGATTCAAACTAAGAATTGATGCATCGATATTGAATATGTCTGAACTATAACAGAAATAAGTCCATTCTGTTAAAATGTTAGAGACTTTATTGCCTTCGCAATAAGAATCACAATTTTAATTAAAAAATTATATAGTTTTTAGGAAAATCGTTCACACTTGACCGATTTTATTGATGACAACAAATTTTTTTCGACATAAAAACATCAACACTGATGGAAATTCATTTATTTTCAAATTCACCGTAGTTGTGGGTAAAGTGCTCACTAATACCCATCAGTGATCGCTAGTACCCATCAGTCCTCACCAGTACCCATCAGTGCTCACCAGTACCCATCAGTGCTCTCTAGTACCCATCAGTGATAACCAGTACCCATCAGAGCAACACCAAATCATTAACTAAAATGTGCGTAAGTAATACTTTTTCAACATTTCTTTCATTTATTTATCTTTCACATGTGGATAGCACATCATTATTTTCTACAATATAAAGTGATATGAAATAGTAATTATTTGTGTATGCGTATCATTCCGAAAGATATCTTAAAACATAATTTCAACACAGGTCTGACTCCGAGTACGAAGTACCTTCAGTGGTTTCTGAGGCACCACCAAAGAAGAAGCCGAGATCGCCCACTGCTACCGCCACCAAGCGTAAAGCAACTACGGTCGCCAAGCGTGACTCTTCACCAGCACCATACCAGATTGCTACATCTCACAGGTACATATTTTAAAACATGTAACGCTAATATTATTTTTATAAGTGAAGAAAATATTTTATTATAGTTATTAGTACTATATTTAATGTTCAGTAAAATTTAAATAGTAAAAAAATATAATATGCAATAGGTAGGTACATTAGGTATTACGATAGTTTTGTTATAGTTACTTAGTGTTTTATATTTTGTTACAGAGCGAATAAGAAAAAGGATCTGTTCCATATTCTGCAGTCAGAGGAAGCGGTCAACAACATTCCCAAAAACAGCAGCGGTACCGCGACGTCGAGCTTTACGAGTCGAGTTTCAACGGGCTCGTCTCGAAGAACAGCACCATTCTCAGGAGAATTTTTTGTAGATCTAAAGGTCTACAAAACAAAAGAGTACGCGTCGACTCCTATCGATGTGCGCTACAAGAAGGCGCTGGTGGCGGTGAAGCTGCAGTGCGACGACGAGTCGCCCTCGTGGGAGGCCCTGCAGGCGTACCTGGCTAAGGCGTGGGCACTCTTTGAAGAGTCGGAGCCCGTGCACTACTCAGACAAAATTAATTTTAAATAGTTATTAATCATTTTATTTTTATTTTATGTGTATTAAGTTAGTTGAATATAAAAATTATACTTTACATTAATAATTTTTTTCCCATTATAAGTAATACATTTAAAATTAGCTAGGTAGGTACATTAGTGCTATACACACAAATATTTTTTTCCTTCAAATACTTTCATAATATAGTTGAAATGCCTTTATGCACTATTTGTAATGTATCTGTCGCAAGTAAGTCATGGGTCGGTCACTTGAGAAGTAATTTACATAAACAAAACAATTGTTCAACAAAACACAGCGAAGGCGTAGAAATCATAGCATCTGCATTTCGTAATCGAATAATTACATATAAAATAGTACCAATCAATGATTTACAAAAATCTTCATTTAACGTATTTTTATATGAAATTCGTAACAAATTAAAGTCATTACTAGATGAATTTCTCAGTACTCATACATGTGTGAAGGTAAATTTTGAACTCTTTGCAACATTTTTACAATTTAAAGATAAATCTTCTGCAATTAAATCGTTTGGCACGAAAAATAAACTATTGTTTTGCAATTACGACTTTGAAAATGTATATATCGAAATGGTAAATTATCTTAAAACATGTATTGAGGAATTTGAAGAGCGCGATAGTGGGTGGACTTTTTTAAACAATTTGCATATTGAGGTCAATCTAAATAAATACCAGCCGTTGGGGGGATCGAGCTTTATTCCATTGCCTAAATCAATTCAATTAAAAAAGGCATGTCTTAATATCGTAAATAAAGATAAATGCTGTTTTCTGTGGTGCGTGACTGCAGCTTTATATCCAGCTAAGAAACATCCTGAGAGAGTTTCTTCCTATCCTAATTATCGTGAATTGTTAGATGTTTCTGGGATGCGCTTCCCAGTTACTTTCCAGGATATAAAGACGTTTGAGCAAAACAATACAACAATAAAGGTCATAATTTATGGGTTAAAAAACAATAAAACCATAATTGGTCCTTTATATAAATCAGACATAGAAAAGAAAAGTAATAATAAAATTATACATCTGTTGTTGCTTGAAAACGGTACTAAGGCTCACTACTGTTTGATAAAAGATTGTTCCCGACTTTTTAGAAGCCAAGTAACTTCTCATCACGGAAAGTTATATTTCTGTGATCTATGTCTTTTATTTTTTAATACTGTGGAAGAAGTCGATAGTCATTTATGTAGCGGTGTAGTAACAGTGTTACCCGACAGAGGCTCTATAATTAAATTTAAAAACTATGATCGTAAACAAAACGTACCGTTTTGTATCTATGCAGATTTTGAGTCAATGTTGCAAACCATTTCTGATACCACCTGTTCGACAAGTAACAATACTAGCGTTTTACATCACCATGTCCCTGTCGCGTTTGCATATTACATTGTTTGTTGCGATGACTCTACTTATAATCGCTATGTATCACACCGCGGGCCTGATTGTGTTGAGCGATTTGTTGAGTATATAATAAAAGATGTTCAAAAATTATATAAAAAACTAAGTTCAAACGCTCCCATGATATTTACCGAGGAAGACAACGTTAATTTTATGAATTCCATATTTTGTCATATCTGCCAAAATTTTGTTTTTTCTGATAAAGTTCGTGATCATTGCCATGTTACAGGTCGCTACCGCGGCGCCGCGCACCCCTATTGTAATTTACAATATAAGCGTCCTTCGTTCATCCCAATATTTTTTCATAATTTAGCTGGATACGACTGTCACTTATTCATAAAAGCTTTGGGGAACGTACCTGGAGATATTAAAATAATACCAAAAACAAAAGAAAATTATATTTCATTTACAAAATTCGTACCAGTTTCAAACAAGCAGTTTTTTCAACTTCGTTTTGTTGACTCATTTAAATTCCTAGGAACCAGCTTAAGTAAATTGGCAGATACCCTAAAGCCAGAACAATTTGGGCACTTAAAAAGTTTTTTTCCAAGTGAACATAAATTTAAGTTACTCACTCGCAAAGGTGTCTATCCTTATGAATATATGGACTCTTGGGAACGTTATAGAGAAAATTCTTTACCTAAAAAGGAATGTTTTAAAAGCATACTTACTGATCAAGAGATTACTAACGAAGATTATCGACATGCACATTTGGTTTGGTCAACATTTAAAATCTGTAATTTAGGAAATTATACGGATTTATATTTAAAAACAGATGTTTTGTTGCTAGCAGACATTTTTGAAAATTTTAGACGTACTTGTAAACTGCATTATCAGTTAGATCCGGCTTTCTATTTGACGGCGCCAAGTTTATCGTTTGATGCAATGCTATTGAAAACCGGGGTACAACTGGAACTTATTGATGATTTGTCTATGTTGCGAATGTTACAAGGTGGTATAAAAGGTGGTCTTTGCTTATGCACTCATAGATATGCTAAAGCAAATAATAAATTTATGCCTGAATATGATCTTTCTAAGCCTAGTTCTTATATCACTTACATCGATTGTAATAATTTATATGGTTTTAGTATGTGTCAATATTTACCTTTATCGAATTTCAGGTTTTTAGAGCAACATGAAATTGATAATTTAGACGTGCATGCAATTTCGATAAACGCTGAGTACGGGTTTATTCTCGAAGTCGACTTAAAATATCCAAAACATTTACATGACTTGCATAACGATTTACCATTTTGTCCAGAAAAATGTATTCCTCCAGGAGGAAAAAATAGTAAACTCGTTCCGACTTTATATGACAAATTTAACTATGTAATACATTACATTCATTTGAAGACATGTTTAAAACATGGTTTGGTACTAAAAAAAATACATCGAGTCATAACTTTTAGACAAAGTCCATATTTAAAAGAATATATTGATTTGAACACCAGCTTACGGCAAAAAAGCTACTCAGCTTTTGAACAAGATTTTTTTAAACTCTTAAATAATAGTGTATTTGGAAAAACATTGGAAAATAATGAAAAACGAGTAAAAGTTGATTTGGTTAATCAGTGGTGCGATCAAAAAAACATCACAAAAAAAAGAAAAAATGCTCAGCAACTTATTGCACGTCCAAATTTTCATAGTGCGACGGTATTTACCGAAAACTTAGTTGCGGTGCAATTAAAACCTGAACAGATTATTTTGAATAAACCCATATACATTGGTTTTACTGTTTTGGAATTATCTAAAAGCCACATGTATGATTTCCACTATTCTGTTATTAAGCCATATTACAAAAATAACGTGAAAATGTGTTATACGGACACCGATAGTTTTGTTTATCACGTAAAAACACATGATTTTTATAGTGATGTGAAAGAAAAGTTCCTGTCTTACTTTGACACATGTAATTTTCCTAAAGTAAATGTATTTCACTTACCTATTCAGAATAAAAAAGTTCCTGGGTTATTTAAGGATGAAATGGCAGGAAAAATAATAACAGAATTTGTCGGGCTCCGTTCAAAACTTTATTGCATTAAAACTGTGGACAGTACAATAAAAAAAGCAAAAGGCATAAAAAAAAATGTTATCCGTAAATTAGATGTTACAGATTATGAAAGAACTCTCTTTGATGGCGATATTATACGTAAAACAAATATTTTATTTAAATCAATTAAACATGAAATTTTCACTTGTGCGGTTAATAAAATAGCTTTGAGTGGTGATGATGATAAACGCTTAATATCAAAAAATAAAATTTCTACTAGAGCGTGGGGACACACTAGTATATTTAATTTTTAACATTTTTATAAACTTTTTGTGACACTTTTATTACTATTAGTTATATTGTAGTACCATGTTATTCTATAGTAGTTGTAATTTAATTAGTGTAGCTTAAGAATGGACGTTTATCATAAAAATGTACCTACCTACATACTTATAGAATAAATAATAATTAAATATAATTTAATTTGTTTGATTTTATATTCCTAACTAATAGGCATCTGACCTCATTATACAAATCAAGTTGAAACTTGTATTTTGGAACGTTGCATTATGATGACATTGACAACGCACGCGCCACCGCTTAATTGAAATAAGTACCTATTACTGGAGTGCAAGAGAGAGACAGCATTTAAAACATTGGTAGTAAGCAAAATGTAATGTGTGAAGTTGTGAACAATGTGTTGGTAATCTGTACCTACTTAATTCCGATACATTTCTATTATTATTTCGTCAGACACTACGAGTTGTTGCAGAGCTAATAAACACGTACTGTAATTTATATAATTCACAACACAAATTAATAAAAATATAAACATGACGACGGTAAGTTAAATTATTTTATCTTACTAACTAATATACTTTAGTACTTTGCGTATTTCAAAAGTTTTAAATCAAATTCATTTTTGTTACAGAACGAAGAACTCAAAAACATATATCCTGGTGGTACGTTGGGCACAAATTCATAAATAATGTGACTCGCTATTCCGTTCACGAATGATCCACTAACAACATCACACTCTATACGCACGATGGTTGTTGATAAAATGCTTACAGGGTATTTAGACTCGCTACTTATATTAGCTTTGATTGTTTCCGTACCAAAACCCAAAATTTTACCAATTGAATCACTGTTAGTAAAGTGAATATCTTTCGAACAGAAAATATTTGTCTTCAGGGTGTTATTATTACAAGATAATTTTAATATAGTATTCTTGATATTACTCCTCAAGTAATCACAAATATCTTGAAGTTCATATGATCCTTCAGGAATCTCGATGACTTCATTTTCACCGTAATAGAACTTGTTATTTCTCTCATCTATATTCGGAATGGAGTTAAATGTAGAAAAATATAAAAGCCCACATTCATATTCTCCTACTAATTCTAAGGTTGGTGAGTAATACGTTGTTAAGGAGGCTTCTTTTCCGGTTATAGACACAGTAAAAGACATTTTAATACTGATAAATATTACAGTATTATTCTTTATTTAAATGACTTCTCCAAAATTTTTTTAAAAATTTTAAACATAGATGTCCACAGTTTACTGATCCAAATCTCTGATGTTGTATATAATTATAATTTAGAGACGTATCTTTTAAATATTTTTGTACTTCTAACGGTGGTTTCAAGTTACCAAAACTATCAAAATATTCCGTGTAATCGACTTGCTTAACGTAGGCTACCCAATGCGATCCAGGATTCTCGGAGCTGTCCAAATTTACTATACCACACTCTATTTTTCTTGGTTTCGAAGGTAAAGTATCTCTCATAAAAACACCACGAAAATATGGGATGCTTCGTGCATGCTCCAAGATATCCAAGTTGGTAAGTGCACGTCTGGGCAGCCGCTGCATCAGTTTTTTGAGGGATTCAAATATAAACCTGCTCCTTTTTTATGGGGCTTAATATACACCCCTTTTCCAAGAGCAACCGATTCCATCATTCTATTATGTCGCTCAGCTTCCTGTAGATTTTTTTGAGAGGCCTTGTAATCATTGACGGCTTTTGCGATTCCTGCTGCGCCACCAGCTAACGAACCTAAGGCCGACAGTCCAGCAAAAATTGGAATCAAAGGTAATATTCCTCCACTTTTTGGAAGTGGAATACAGCGTGGTAACCGAACACCTTTTTTATTAGCAAATATTTTTTTTGCAGCTGCATATGCATATTTAATAGCAGCATGATTGTTTTTTGATTTTAATTTTTTTATTTGTGATTGTATTCTTTTCACAATTGACATAAATGAACGTACACCCCCACCAACTTTTAGTTTCGCCTTCATTGCATTTTTTACAATCCACGAAGCAATCTTTTCTCCTTTTTTAGCATCTTTCGATTTTAGTCTTCTTTTAGCCATGTTCAAAAGATCTAAGTCGGCTTTATGTCGAACGTTCAAATCGTTATTGGTGTAAGCAATGTCGTGATACATACAAGCTTTGTCCAATTGATTTATTCCGCGATCGCCTCTTAGCAAACGTTTTTTAAGATTCGTTCCAGGACCACAAAATTGATACCCAGGTAAATGTAATTCAAAAGGTACTTTGTTTATCAAGCTGTTAATGATACCACTTCCTTTCTTCATTGGTACAAGTAAAGTGATTATGTGGATCAAAGACAGTTAATTTATATTAAAACACCAATGCATTTTTTTCAACCCAACTATTTTCATTATCATTGAGACCTAACCATTTCACAAAAAATTTGTTTCCTTTTCGTTTTATGATTTTTTCAATAAGGTAAAGGTCTGGGAATTTAGTTTTTTGTAATTCATACTCATAAAAAGATCCTAAGATTCTTTGTTGATTCTTATCTTCTATTTCATATGTTGGTGGATTTGTATGGTTAACTTTTACAATAGAAAATATTTCCGTTGACCAATTAGGTGTATAACCTTTATAAAAGTCTCCTTTATATTTACTAATACGAACATGGTCGCCAAGGACAAACTTAGATTTCTGATTTGTGTTTTGTTTTTGTGTTTTAATAATGTTAGATCTAACTAACATCTCGTTGGCTTTATTTATTTCAATGGGTTTAAATTTTGTTGTACTATGAATAGTATTGTTATAGTATTGTACAGCGGAATCTAAATTCTTCTCCAACCATCGATACTGACCACATAAGCTGAATTGTTTATAAAGTCGTAATTTCAATGTTCTTATCACCCGTTCTACAATAGATGCTTTTTTTACAGAATATGTAGAGTAATGATTTATTTTATACTGGGTCATTAATCGCTTAAAAGATTCATTATAAAACTCTTTCCCTGCATCTGTTTGCAGATTTTTTGGTTTTCTCTGAGAATCAATTAATATACATTTCATTGCATTCATAACATCATTTTTCGATTTCGATTTCAGAGGATTAACCCATACATATTTCGACAAAGCATCAATGACTACCAATACGAATTTATATCCTTTATTGAATTTTGAATACTTTTGAAAGTCAATTAGATCAGCTTGCCATAAATCATCTATCGCTTTTATAATTGTACATCGACGTGGGAAATTTCTTCGTACAGCTCTATGAAGTTCATCAACAATGTTTTGCTTACTCATTATTTTTTGTCCGACTGACCTTGCATTAAGTGGTCTATTTCTGTTTTTGTGTAATAAACGGTATTCAAACGATCTAAAACAGCTTTTTCTAAATTCGACAAATATTTTTTAACATCACTCAAAACTTTTTTCAACTCTTTTTCCATGTGCTGGACTGATTCATCCAGATATCCTTTATTTACAGCTTCGTCGTCTTTATCTGGGGGCAACAAGCCTTTTAATCTTGTTGATTTTAAATCGTAGACTCCCGTTTCTGATTTTACTAGAGAATCGTTTAAGGTATCTATGTATTCAAATAATCGTAAACGCTTATGAACGTGGTGACCGAATTTGTCTATATTCATTGCAATGGCAATGCTTATCAGCTGCTTACTGTAAGTAAACTGCTGAATTATTCTTATGTACTTTCCTTATATTTTTTGTTGATTATGCCGGCTTCATACAGTTCCTCAATTATTGCAATTATTTCATTATCTAAACCAGTATTACCAGCATCTCGTGACGCAAATAATAATTTTAATCGATCTACTAGCTCGTTAGGGTCATCCCAATAAATCAAATCTGTATTTTTTTTTACTTTTTTCAAGAGTTCCAATCCTTTTCCTAGTGGAAGACTTTCCGTGCTCGTAGTTGCACTTCTTGAGAATTTAAATAACGGTTTAATAATGTGCATATATTTGTAACCTTTATTGCTGTTTATAGCCTTAGTTGAATCAAAATTACGTCTATGAGCATTCGTTTCAAGTAACAACATTTTATAATTTTGTAAATCGTCTTCCGTTATAACTTCCATGTTTGGTGATTTTTTAAATAATAATTCTTTTAAACCAAGAGTTTTCTTAACAATACGATTTCCAATTCGCCAGGTGCGGTCACGGTCAAAAACTCGTGTTTTACCAAGAATAAGTTTTCCACGCTCAAGCTTGATTCCATATGGTACGTTTTTCGTAATTTCAGATGATCCTGACCATATAGATTGATCTTTTGTGCTTGGTGATGATTGAAAGGACTTAAACGAGTCTGCACTCAAATTTTGATCTGTAAATGGTGAAACAGTAAGGGTTTTGTCAGGTTTGCTGATACAAGCACCATCTAAGTTTTCTTCTTCACTAAGAGGTCTTTCAGAGTCTTCGTTGGGAGAATCCGACTCTTCACTTTCGCTGTACTTATTTTTCTTCAGTGTTGGTTTATACTCGAATTCTTCTTGTTCATATTTTTCATCGCTTTTATTTACCAACTGATTGAGGGGATTAACTATAGGTTGAAAAATTGTTTCCAGCGCCATGTTGTTAGAATTTTTTACATCTTTTATCATTTTCACCTTCCTTTTTACAGCTGCTGCAGATTTTACAATTAGTTCTTTGAGATTTCTTTCCATGCTTAGAATTCTACTCCTTTCGAAATCACAAATGAGAGTGATTATTAACAACGTTACAATCACTTATGAATGTTAATCTAACACGATAAACGTATCAAATTTCATTCTGTAACATCCTTTGTTTTTCTCACAGTCTTTATTTATCACAACATAACTGTATGGTTTGGTCCAAACAGTAGAACACATTTCACGGAATTTGGGCCATGACATGTCAGAACCTACATGTTCATCGTAAACGTGTCTTAAATTAATATCATCTTGTTTAAATAAAACTATAAGATTAGAGTTATCCCTCACAAGCTGTTTTGGAATTTTGGAGTAAGTTTGATTAATATAAAAGCAATCAATATTCTTATGACGTCCCATAGCAAAATAATCTCGAATATTGTTTTGATTTTCGCAAGCAACATCATCAAAAATGATAATTGAATCTAACAAAGCTTCATGAGGACTCAAAATCTCGCTATTGTGATTATATTTGTAAAATGATGTACCAGGTACTTGTTGTAGAACTTCTTCTAGAAATTTATACTTGGGTTGGTATAAAGATTTTGAATACACATACAAATTACGGAAACGAGGACCGTTCTTATGCAACAACAAACTAATCACTAAGTTTGTTTTTCCACAATTTGATGGACCACAGACAAGACAACGAATAGTGTTAGGTAGTAAGTTGCCATGACGCTTACTTTCACTAGAAGATGTTGGACAAATACATTCTATTTTTAAAGATTCTTTTTGTTTTACAAATTTCATAACGAATTGCTTGCTTATTTGTAGCGTATCAAAAGCTTCAACACAATGACTTCAAATTCTTATGTTCCTATATTTAAATATTCTGAGCCATCAGTTTATAAGACTTCGAGCGCCACCTAACGTGTACGGCTGTTAGAACTGTGACAAAAAACTTATGGAACAAAAACATACAATGGTTATTGGGAATTCAGTACAACCGAAGTGAGAGAGGGCGTGAGCCCGATCGAACGGAGGTGGGACAGAATTCCCAATAACCATCTACTCATATGGACCGTAAAGACTGTTTATTTTTATTCCACTACTGACAGTTTAGATTGTTTGGCCCTAACCCTTTGTCATAGTAATTCAAGTGATAAACATAACCTCAAATACGAATCAGAATAAACTTTGGCATTAATTTTAAATTATTTCTCCTGACTCCTGTATAAATAAGAGTAAAAAAATGTCCATTGACACATATTTCTGTTTCTGCTGTCTTTCTACCAACGATCTGTCTTCTTTGTACAGTGAAAACGCTGAAACAAGTTACGCTTCTATGCTACATGAGTTATTTGGTATTACAGTAAGTTTATATTCATAGTTTGTATTTTTTGATATAAGGTTCGCAAACAAGAGACACCATAATGGTAGGACCATAAGAATTATAGTACATATTTGTAGTGGCTGCATAGTGGACAAGATAACTATGTCCGAATTTTATTATAACATTATAAATAAAAAAAGTTTAAAGGATAGGATGTATAGAAACAATTGTAGACTAAAAGGTCATATCCTGGAGAGGGTCCGGGTGACTGATCTGTGCACTGAGCTACCAAGTACTTGGGATAACTTTATAGACATTTTCTAGTCTATCTGTCTTTGCTTTATAGGCTAACATCTACCCCCACAATACCGGAATATTATATTTTAACACGCTTGCACGCTTCACGCCAGGACATTAGTTTTTCTTGTTTAGATATATTTTAAATGTCCAAAGATACCTAAACTGAGAGTTTATTCAAGAGAAATAAAATAACTATCACATTTTTTTCCTTTAAATGTATAATCATGAATATGCTTATGTTAAAATATTAAATTTGGTTTTGTTTTGTTTTCAGCTCTGTCAAGAAGATTATGAGTATGATAGTCACATATGCAAAGAGTGCATTCAAAGCCTTAATGATATCCATAATTTTAAAATCAGAGTTTTTGAAATACTGAATGTCTTGAAAAATAATGGATGTGAGTATGTTAAAATCTGGTACCATTTTGAGTTTTCTGTATGATGAGGACGAGGATTTGTTCGCAAGTTTGTATGTTTATTTGTGTAGTATCCATAACACAAGATCTTAATGATGCTTACTTTAGCTTAGATAATAGGTGTGAGTGTATGAATAGTATTATTTTTATATCTTTAATCCTACTTTTTGGTCCATAAATGGAAAGTAGACTGTCATGTATGATTACAAAGATATAATTGTTAGATTGGTCCCATAATAATTGTTTTAGTGATAGAAGTAACTAATGAGAACGAGAGATTCACTATTAAAAAGGTTACACATGAAAACTTTTTGGAGCTTGAAGAAAAATATGCGACTGAGCAGAAGTCTAAGAATTTTGTTCTATTTGAAGACATTATTCAAGGTACAAAATCTTGATGTATTATTATAAAAATGTGACGACCAATATATAAATAAATTTGAAAAGTTGACACTCTTTTTGGTCTTATATTTCAAAGAAATTTGAACATTAATGTGATAAACCTATTTAAAAAGGTAATTAAATAAGGTACTTAGCTAATTATTTGAGACGTAAATGTTTTGGTAGGCCCGTATGTAGGGTCGTCTGAGTAGGTACCACCGCCTTTCTTGTTTCAGCCATGAAACAGTTCGCTGTGTTTCGGATTGAAGGGAAAGGTAGCCAGTGTAATTACTAGGCGTGGACTTATTTAGTATATTTCTAATATTTATATACATATTATTATCAATATTTATCTGTTATCTAGTATCCATAACTTGTAATGTGTGAGTGTATGAATAGTATTATTATTATTATTATTTAGATTTGATTGAAACATACACTACTTCTACTACTGTGCATGTCAATATCAAACACGCTTACTTTTAATCTAAATACATAATTTTCAAGGATCCCTAGATGCACCACAGTTAATAAAACAAGAACTTGACTGTAGACAAGATGTCAAAACTATAGACACAGGTCCAGAGGCAGCGCTAAAGCTAGATAGAGACAACAGTGTAAATAAAACAGAGACGGAACATGTAAACGGTGTAACACATTACGAAGTGACGGATGACTTGAAGTGCAAAATATGTTCAGTGGTATTACCAAATCTGTACACTTACCACGCACACATGAATAAGCACTACCCAAATCATATTTGTGAATTGTGTGGTAAAGGTAATTATTTTAAATTAGGTACTATGTTTTTACCCGCTTTCTTGCTGCATTTGGGTAAGATGGCTACCACAGTCTTTCCTATTCCTACACGATATGGTTGTCTGGTCGAGGTCGCTTTTAGCGGTAAGACCGCCTTTTTTGTTTTATTGCGTTTGTTTCATCTCTGTGATTCTCATGTAAATGTGCCTTAAAATGTTATAGCAGACCATAGACAAATTTCTAAAGTCTTAAAAAAAAATCAGCTGTTCCATTCAGACAGATCGTGTAGATGTTAAATTAGCCACTTAATTGGATGCCTAGGCCATTCATCAAACGTCGGCATCAATGAAATGCCTAGGCCGATTGTTAATTCAAGTAGAATCATACTACGTTCAACAAATTGTATTAAATGTAAGCAAAAAAAAATTTTAACAAAAATTAATACCGACTTCAAAAAACTGAAAAGGTTAAAATAATTAAAGTCAAGGGGGATGAGTTAGGTACTCATCCCCCTTGACTTTAATTATTTTATGGAGTTGGTGCTAAGTTGTTTCCAAAAACAATAGAAAGTGAAGCACCAACTCCAAAAAATATGTCTATAGGGGATGAGTACTTCATCATTATCATCATCATTTCAGCCGCCCACTGCTGGGCATAGGCCTCCCCCAAAGATCTCCATACCGATCTGTTCTGCACTGTCCGCATCCATCGGCTTCCCGCGACGCTCAGCAGATCGTCGGCCCACCTCGTGGGAGGCCTACTAAGGCTGCGCCTCCCGGTACGCGGCCGCCACTCGAGGACTTTTCCACCCCAACGGCCGTCAGTCCCCTTGCAATGTAGCCTGCCCACTGCCACTTGAGGCTCGCAATTCTTCGGGCTGTGTCGGTGACCTTACTTCTCCTGCGGATCTCATGATTTCTGATTCGATCACGCAGAGAAACCCCGAGCATAGCCCTCTCCATTGCCCTTTGGGTGACATTGAGCCTTCTTAATGACGCTCATTGTAAGCGGCCACGTCTCAGTTCCGTAAGTCATCACTGGCAACACACACGAATTAAAGACTTTCGTCTTGAGACACTGCGGTAGTTGGGCCGAGAATATGCTGCCAAGCTTCCCGAACGCTGCCCAGTCGAGTTGGATCCGTCGATTGACCTCTTTCTGGAAGTTGGACTTACCAAGTTGGACTATTTGTCCCAGGTAAACATATTCGTCAACTACTTCCAGTGTGGAGCTCCCAACCTTTACAGGAGTTGGTACGACATGGGAATTCGACATTATTTTCGTCTTATCCATGTTTATTTTAAGACCCACTTGTTGGAGAGTCTACAGAGGTCGACGAGCATTGTGCCCAAGTCTTCCAGGTTTTTAGCCATGACTACGATATAATCAGCAAAACGAAGGTGAGTCATGTACTCGCCGTTTATGTTGATGCCAAGTCCTCTCCAGTCCAAAAGCTTTAGCACATCCTCCAACGCGGCAGTGAACAGTTTCGGCGAAATAACATCGCCCTGTCTCACACCTCGCTGAAGACGTATTGGTTCCGAGTTTTGGTCCTGAAGGCGGACTGACATAGTGGGGTTTTCGTACAGTGACTGCAGTACTTGGATGTACCGATAGTCTATATGACATCTCTGGAGTGACTGAAGCACGGCCCAGGTCTCGACAGAATCGAAGGCTTTCTCATAGTCCACGAACGCTAAGCATAATGGCAGGTTGTACTCTTCGGTCTTCTGACCTGATGAGCACCTACTTAAATTTTATTATGTTAACCTTTTCAGTTTTTTAAAGTCGGTTTTAATTTTTGTTTTTGGCTATTTAATTTTTTTTCAACAACTTTCTGTAGGCACCAAAGATGAAAAAACCTTTTTTAGTTTTACATAATATGTATAGATATTCTTTCTTTTTCTTTCTCTTTTAGGGTTTCTAACAGAGAAGAGGCTGAAGAGACACAAGCCTTCGCACAAGTCAGGACCGTTCAAGTGTCAGGTTTGTGATGCTGAGTTCACCAACTACAACACCCTCAACTCACATAGGTGAGTACATTCGGAGGAGCTTTGTGGGGTAGTAGGTAGGGCAATTAAATTTCGATCACGAAAACAAAGCTACTTTTTCGTGGTCGAACCCGGATGGGCTAATCAAAATGTTACAGTATATTTTTCCTTATATAGTTCCTATAGTTTCCTTTGTGATATGTTATATAGTATGTTATATAGTTTCCTTTGTGTATAGGCGGCGGTAACCGCTTACCACCAGCCCCCTTATTCTCAACTGTCGGATCACGGATTCGATTCGAAAAGTCACATGCCGTCTCGCTTTGACGCATAGTGATAAAAAGTGACAGGTATGGAGTTTCCGAAATTCGAGTATTTTCCGACGGTTGAGAATAAGGGGGCAGGTGGGCCGTCAGCTTGTTTGTCATCTAGTTGTTTAAAAAAAACATTATACGGTTATTTTACTAACTGTTCTTTGTCATCAACATCATCATATATAGGCATATATGTCCTACTGCTAAGCACAGACCTTCATAAAAGAGAGGTACATATGAGGGCCATAACACCATATCCCTGGCCCAAGGGTTGGTGGATTAAAGCAGCTGCATTAACAACCAGGACCAGGAGGAGAGAAACACAGTAAAACCTTTTTAAGACGATTTTACAGGGAACCAACCAAAAGGCGTCTTAAGCGAGAAAGCGTATTATGCGAGATAGAGATAAAATACAAAATTAAAAATTTAAGTAACCCCCGGCGTCATTAATCATCTATCTAACACCATCTCATTGAGACTATTCATAAGAGCCCAAACACGCTATATCTGCTGTAAATTTATGAAGAATTAAGCATTTCGCAGACTTTTTGATGGTATAGGATCAGCTCAAGGATATTATGTCATGGGAATGTCACCGAAGTGACAGTACACTAAAGTTCAAATCAATGGGATGTGTAAAAGTTAGTAAAACCCAATTATCATGTAGAAAATGAGCTGATAGTCATCAAACGCCTGAACTGATCTTCATAAATTATAGCTAAGAACCATCGTAGGCACATCAGCTTTCAAACAAAAAAAAACCGAATCAAAGTCGGTCCATTCGTTTGGGCGCTACGATGCCAGACACACAGATACACAGACAGACACGTCAAACTTATAACACCCCTCATTTTCGTCGGGGGTTAAAAATAAAAAGTACTAGAAATTATTATGTATTATGTTCTATTTTCGTATATGTAGGTATTAAATTATACATTTATAAATTACATTTACAAATACATATCATCACCATCCTATATACGTCCCACTGCTGGCACAGGCCTTCTTACATGGGAGAAACACGTGAGGAGTTTGGGCCATATCACCACCACGCTGGCCCAATGTGGGTTGGTGGGTAAAATTGGTCGCAGTAACAACCGGGGCCAACGGCTTAGCGTGCCTTCCGAAGCACGGAGGAGCTCGAGATAGCCAACTTTGATTGATCCATCCCACGATCGATCATGGCGAAAGTTGCTTTGTTTTCGTATCGAAACTAGAGCTCTCAAACCACTAAACCTCCAAGCTGCTCCGCCATCGAGCTCCTCATATTTTCTATGAAAAGGCGTGCATTCAGGTTTCCGAATCTGAATTCCTGATCAGGAAACCGTATTTGTGCGTTCACCCCCTTTTGATAGAGTTACCTTAAACGCAAGATGCCAATGAAGGCGTTATACCTAAACATGGGATTTGCCTAAAAAGCTGTTTGCCCTAAATGAGAAATGCCTATGAAGCATCTTGCCTGAAATGTGAAATTGACTAAGAAGTAGATTGCCTAAAGTTGATGCCTACATAGCAAAACGCCTAAATTGTTAAATGCCTACAAATCAAATGCCTATATGGTTAAATGCCTACAAAGCATATAACACTAAAGCTACTCCCGTCCTCCCGCCACGCTATTTGGGGATGAACCAAAAACTGGTGCCATCATTGTCAACAGAACTGTCTTGAGAGAAATAACGTGGTTTGCCATTCCCATACCATACCTAGTCTTAGTCATCTTGTATTTCAGGCAATCTCCTTCTTAGTCAATTACTCATTGCTCATTTAGGGCAAACAGCTTTTTAGGCAAATCCCATGTTTAGGTACAACGCCTTCATTGGCATCTTGCGTTTAAGGTAACTCGATCAAAAGGGCGTTTATTTTCATTTTAAAACTCCTGGTGTTGCCAGGCAACGCAAGCACAGCTCGGTGTTGCTGTACAAGTGCCCGCATTGCTCAGTAAGGTTCCGCACGTATGCTCGCCGAGCCGCTCACCTAGTGGGCGAACATCAGATGACGACGCCCAAGTATACCTGCCATATTTGCTCCAAGCAGTTCCTCATTGCTGGTGAGTTAGGACTAAGCGGCATTTCATAACAGTGGTTAAGAATACTGTTCATTTATTTTTTTATTTTATTTTTTAACAAAGCACGACAAATAACTCGACACCACCGGGTGTGAAGCGGTAAGAAGAGTCCATATGCGAAGACAGCTAGTGCAGTTCAGACACTGCTCTAGCCGCCTCCACCTTGCCGGCCCGAAAGGTGCTTTTTCACGCCTCATTTGAAGGAACCTACCCATGTTATAGGAAGGAGGAAACACATGTGCAAGCAAAGAATTCCAATTTCTGGAAGTACGACAAAGATACGAGTTACTAAATTTCTTATTTATTAAAACTCAAACATTTATTGCACCATAATGTTACAAACATTAAAGTTTGAAGCTAAATACATCATTATGGACCCAGTCGAGCACAGCAGAAACAGTGGAGAGGATACGCAGTAATTTATTTTCAAATCAATCATTTTAAAAAATATAATTGCAAAATAAACTGCCACATGACATGACACATGCATCAATGCATGATACAGTTAGAAAATTATGTAAACAATGGTGTTGCCGCGAATGAAAAAGAATTTGTAATTAGTAGGTTTGTTTACCTGCGAGAAGTTCGCTTCCTATAACCACTCTTTATTCATTTTGACGATAAAAAATAGTCTTTTACAATTATATTTTTTTTATGTTTCTGATAGTTATATATTATTTGCATTTTTGAAGAATATGTCATTTTGGATTCTAAACCGTTCGTACCGATTTAGATGAAATTTGGCATAGAGATAGATTACATCCTGATCCTGAGCAATGACATTGTACTTTTTTTTGCGATTTCAATATTGCTCATTTTGTTGTTCATTTAGATGGTCTACATAATCTCCTAAAAGGTAGCAGCCGGGGCAGTGGTCGTACTGTTCTGTTTAACATGTTGGACCGTGGGCCTACACTAGGACTCTTGGTCCAATTTTTGTTGTTGGACTAACAACCCCGCTCCTATACTATCAAAAAGTCTGCGGGATGCTTAATTCTTCAAAAACTAACAGCAGATACAGCGTGTTTGGGCTCATAAGAATAGTGTCAATGAGATTGTGTTAGATGGATGATTAATGAGGCCGGGAGTTGCTTAAAATTTTTAATTTTATGTTTTGGTAGGTAACCTAAGCGGTCATATGCGCAACAAACACTTCAAAGTAAAGCGTCACGTTTGCGCGCATTGCGGCGCCGCCTTCCTGCACAGACAGGAGTTGACTGCGCACGCCGCGACGCACACAGGCGAACACAGCTACCACTGCGATGTCTGCAATAAGAGGTAGGTCGTCATAATTAGCATCAATCAATTGCGTAAGACCTTCTCGTCCAAAAATCCTTCAGTGCCTCAAGTTAAGTAGGTGCAACTTCGAGAAAGTGGTAAAGGAGATGTTTCATAACCAGCCGTACACTATTTCAATATATCAGCAAAAATCTATTAAATCCACGACAAATACTAATAATTCGTTTTCATGTAAAATTTTTGTGTACAAAAGTTGAAATTTTCGATTTCTCCGTTATTCCCTAAGGCAACATGGCGGCCGACATAAAAGTCAACTAAACGTCACCAAAGTGACATCATGGCGATGAATATTTGGCTGTGTTGCAGTTTTTTAAATGACAAAATCTTGTTTTGTACCACGCAACAAAGCAAATTAAAAGAAAATGTACAATTGAACACAGTTCTGCATATTTTTGCCAATTTTTCAGTATAGGGTACATAGACCTGGCCGAGTCTTTTACTCTTTTACTTGTATTAATTAGCAATCTAATTGCTTCTAACATAATTTGTCTATTAGGATTATAAGGAATTACTTAGGTTACAGATTTGCAGTTGTCATCTTAGTGCGATATGTAAAATTCAGGAGGCGTACAATTTTATTTTTATTAACTTTTACTATTTCCTTATCGCCTTTTGATTTAAGAGGAAATGTTTGTTAGAGAGATTTGTTTATTATGGCGGACCCTATCGATCGGTGTTATAATAATACAAGTTGTTTATTTTCCGCATTCAACGGGATCGATTCCCGGCTAAGGTAAGTGAGTTTCGATAAATCTTGGAATGCAGTCATAGTTATTTCTAAAAATCATGGATTGTTTCCTTTGAGTATAATTTTGTAAGTTCAATATGTAGGATACCTACTCTGCCTCTGGGGGCTTTTGTTTAACTCACCTGTGTACCAACCTTATTGCTACTTAAAATTTCACATAGACAATTTGCAATGTAAATAAAATTAATTTAAGATATAATAGATAAAAAATGGACGCCGGTGTGGGCGTTTGAATATTATTTATCATCATATCAGCCGAGAGACTAGGTGGTAGGCCCGTATGCAGGGTCGCCTGGGTAGGTACCACCGCCTTTCTTATTTCAGCCGTGAAACAGTTCGCTGTGTTTCGGATTGAAGGGAAAGGTAGCCAGTGTGATTACTGGGCATGGACGGCATTTCATCTTAGGCCCCAGGATGACAACGCATCTGCAATATCAAGTAATTTTTCCTTGTTATTGCAGGTGTCTATAGGCGGCGGTTACCGTTTTCTATCAGATGGGCCGTCAGCTTGTTTGTCATCCAGTTGTATAAAAAAAAAGAGACGCCCACCGCTGGCCATAGGCGCAGGACCGATCGTTTTGGAGATCCTCGGGGGAGGCCCCAAGGATCTCCAAACCGATCGGTCCTGCGCTGCCCTCATCCACCGGCTTCCCGCGCCCCTCACCAGATCATCGGTCCACCTTGTGGGGGACCTACCAACGCCGCGTCTCCCGGTACCCGGCCGCCACTCGAGGACCTTTCCGCCCCAACAGCCGTCAGTCCTCCTTGCAATGTGAGCTGCCCACTGCCACTTGATACTCGCAAATCTTTGGGCTATGTCAGCGACCTTAGTTCTCATGCGGATCTAATCATTTCTGATTCGAACACGCAAAGAAACACCAAGCATAGCCCTCGCCATTGCTCTTTGGGTGACATTGAGCCTTCTTATGGGGCTCATTGTAGGGCCACGTCTCGGTTCCGTATGTCATCACTGGCAACACAAATATTGAATATTATTATTTTATTTAAATTTATTTTGTTTACTTAAATCCAAGGCATTTCCTTTCTTTTTCAGGTACCCTCGTAAAAAGGCCCTAATAGTTCACATGCGCACGCACACAGACGAGCGAAGATTCGCTTGTGAAATCTGCGGGAAGCGATTTATACAGAAATGCACCTTATTAGTTCACGCTAAGACACACAATCGTACGGAAGATAGAAGTGAAGTGACTCATACAACTGTTAGCGCTCCAATTACTATTCAATATGCCTTTGTTAGTTGAAATTTTCCATGTGTGTGTAATGTTTACATGTAAAATGAATTTTATGTTTAAAGTCATAAGATTCAAAATCATGAAGATAATAAAAGAAATGGCGCTTAAAGTGTTCCTGTGGTGTAAAATAGCCTCAGAACTCTTTGAGACAAGATTATGATGGGAGAAGTGGAGAATCGTCTCCTATACATCGCGTGAGTAGTGCCCAAGTTGCTACTAGCGTCTATATACGGTGACAATGCGTGAGTAGTGCCTAAGGTGCTACGAGCGGCAATAGGGTACGGTGACAACGCGTGATTAGTGCCCAAAGTGCTACGAGCCTCTATAGGCTACGGTGACAACGCGTGAGTAGTGCCTAAGGTGTAACGAGCGTCTATAGGCTACGGTGCAAACGCGTGAGTAGTACCCAAGGTGCTACGAGCGTATATAGGCTACGGTGACCACGCGTGAGTAGTGCCAAGGTGCCACGAGCGTATATAGGCTACGGTGACCACGCGTGAGTAGTATCTAAGGTGTAACGAGCGTCTATAGGCTACGGTGAAAACGCGTGAGTAGTTCCCAAGGTGCTACGAGCGTCTATAGGGTACGGTGACAACGCTTGAGTAGTGCCCAAAGTAATACGAGCGTCTATAGGCTACGATGACAGCGCGTGAGTAGTGCCCAAGTTGCTACTAGCGTCTATAGACTACGGTGACAATGCGTGAGTAGTGCCTAAGGTGCTACGAGCGGCAATAGGGTACGGTGACAACGCGTGATTAGTGCCCAAAGTGCTACGAGCGTCTATAGGCTACGGTGACAACGCGTGAGTAGTGCCTAAGGTGTAACGAGCGTCTATAGGCTACGGTGACAACGCGTGAGTAGTACCCAAGGTGCTACGAGCGTATATAGGCTACGGTGACCACGCGTGAGTAGTGCCAAGGTGCCACGAGCGTATATAGGCTACGGTGACCACGCGTGAGTAGTATCTAAGGTGTAACGAGCATCTATAGGCTACGGTGATAACGCGTGAGTAGTTCCCAAGATGCTACGAGCGTCTATAGGGTACGGTGACAACGCTTGAGTAGTGCCCAAAGTAATACGAGCGTCTATAGGCTACGATGACAGCGCGTGAGTAGTGCCCGAGTTGCTACGAGCGTGCATAGACTATGGTAACCTCTTACCATCAGGCGGGCCGTACGATTGTTTGTCAATGCTGTCGTATAAAAATATGGTGATAAATAAAATGTTTCTACAAGTATTTTGTTTGGTGTTTTAATAATTTTGCCCCGTTATCAAAGACGGTGGTTCCTCCAAATGATCTTCATACATCCCATGCAGACCCCTCAGACAGAGGGTTAAAGATGTGACTTCGAAACTTTGATTCCAGCTTTCACGGGCGAGCCATTCGGGCCGCATGCCATTGAGAAGTCCCAGTCAAAGGCTATCTTCAAATATTCGCCCGTGAATGTCAGAATCCGCTCATAATTCCAAACGATTGAAACAATAGTGCAGCGACGGCGCGTAGGACGAATGGCACGCATGCCACTTATAACCGACATCGTTTTGGTTCTAAGTGGTCATAAAAAAAATAACCTTGAACCTACCAATCACTCAAACAGTCACACAAAAGCTCTTCGTTTTAAATGACCTGCCTAGGCGTCCAATTGGATGGCTAATTTCAATCAGACGGCTGACATGACGTTCAGCCATCTGGTTAAACATTGCGCTCAATGAATTGGCTAGTTGTTCTTCAGCCGTATGATTGGATTCCGGCATTCAATCAACGGGCTAGCCGTCCAGTTAAACGGCTGATTTAACCAGACGGCTGCGACATATAGTATAAACAAAGCTACTTAAATATCTGGTGTCACAGATTTCCGAATGGAAGTCTGAGGTTGCGGGAGGTCAATATCGTAGTAAGTGCGCGGGTTGTAAGTGTATGTATGTGTGTCTTTAAGCTGTAGTGTCGTAAGATACGAAAGAGTATACGCATTTGTAGGGTTGTCACGAAAACGACTATGTTTCTCTTTATTTAATTAGAAAAAAAAATAAAAAACCGACTTCAAAACACTGAAGAGGATAAAGAAAAGTAACTAACTAAGTACTTATCCTCTAGAATATTTTTTTTTGGGTCGGTGCTTCACTTTCTATTGTTTCTGGAACTTAGCACCAACTCCAAAAATATGATTCTAGGGGATAGGCACCTACTGAAATTTATTTTTTATCATTTTTAGTGTTTTGAAGTCAGTTTCATTTCACAATTTTTCAGTGCTGATTTTCCAAAGTCAAAGCGAGATGGGTGGGTGATCGACAGCATATATTGTTTCCTACTCCTACTGTCTTTTACTAAAAAGTCATAGGAAACCAAAAATTCGCTGATTCACATACATAGACGACTTAATCATTCCACTTATTTTGAATCAAAACCAAACTACCCAATCGATTTTAAAATAAATTTTATGGGCCCAATTGGCTACTATTCAGAAATCTCGGCGTAATCGGTGTACTACATACATATAAAAAATACCAACCGAAATTAGAATCTCCTCGTTTTTGAAGTCGGTTAAAAATAAAAATCGGTTTTTATATAACAGCCTAAAACAGATTTACTGATGTTCTTCGGTTCATAATCGGTAATACATAAGCTATCTTTCTGCGTATAAAATCAAAGCATATCCGTAGTATTGATAAAGATAATTTTTGATATGGAGTAGGTATTATCTGAACACGCGTTACGTCAATGGAAGTTACACAACCGACATACTTCTATTGATATTTTTGTTATGACTTTAATCATATTGCACGTGACTAAAATGATATATTCACTTACGGCCTTGTTATTAAAATTTTTAATCCTAAGGTTAGCTACTCCGTGTTCTTTCTTGTTCTTAAACATGTCGAATGTCACATGTTTAATTAAGGGGATACCTCGTGCACACGCTAGTGTGCACGAGGTATCCCCTTAATTGTTGATTGTTAATAACACCACTTGATTGTTAATAATTATGGTGAATTTAGAACATAATAAACAAAACCGCTTTAGAGAATTGCTAAAGAACGGTATTTGTAATTTTTAAAGATGTGTCTTGTATAAATTGTCTACGTATAAGTAACCAAATTTTTTATTGTTGTTAAAAGTGGCCACTTCAGGCAATAATGAAAAAATAGGTTACATGTAGAGGATTATCTTATACCGAGCACATCTCAGAAAAATTACAAATACCATTCTTTAGTCATTCACTAAAGCATTTTTGTTTATTATGTTCTATATTCACCACAATTAATATAAATCAAGTGGTGTCGCTAGTGTCGTCGAGGTATCGCCTTAAGACTAATTACAAAACAGCGAATTAGCTATCCGATGATGATCCAAATCGTATATTATAAGACCGATAGAGACCGATTTCGACTGACCCTGGAATGTCTCCGTAGGCATAGGGACTCCGTTTGACATGTAGGTATACAATGGTAGATTTTATTGAAGTGCTTCCATTGTCATCGAAGTGAATGGAGCTGAATGAAACCTAAATTATTTTTTATTGAATTATTGTTGCCAAAGAAGAGAAGTAGGGGAAGACGTAGTGGTATTTAGGAATCTAAATGATAGAGTCCGACAGAGGTTGAACCTCCAACTTATAAATACAGACGATCATGTAACCCATGTTATGTTACGGGATTAAAAGGTAAGATTAAAACACTCTAAATCCTTCCTAGGAGAGGAGGTAAAAGGATGGAGTAAGTACATCTACACAAACGGTAGAACACAAGCTCGCCTCTTAATTGTGGCGCTCACAGGGCATTTTGCTACTAACTTGTCGAGCATGTGGTGAAAGTCAGGAATCAATGACGCATCTCTTGTGCCATTGTGATGCCCTGGCTAGAAACAGAATGAGCCTTTTGGAAGTGGCATATCCAAAACCAGAAGACTACAGGCTCTTTCTGTCTAAAGATATAGTAAGGCCAATGGAAACTATATTCTGGACACAGAAAGAGTAAATGCAGGGGAGGCGCAAAAGATCCCAATGGGTCGATGTGCACTGTGACTCAGTCATGGCCCCATAGGATCGGGGCTACATTATTTTTTAAACTACTACTAAATAACTGTATTATGACTTTTAAGATGCGAAATGTGGCTCCTCAATCTAAACATACATAGAAAAAGAACCCATGTTATAGCAGGAAAAAAGAACACATGTGTTGGGTATGAAGTTCCATGTTTTTGTTTTTCGACGTAATCACAGAGAGATTTATACCTACCTACATATATTCTCTGTGATAGTTGTGATACGAATGATTTTCGATCCAACTTGTGTGAGTGCGTGATAGTACATGTACACGACAGCACATTAAGTTTAACAGTTGTACTACGAAAGCCATTACGAACGCAGTAAGGGCGGTCAGAAGGTCAAATAAGCTTGATGAACGTCGACTGTACTAAGACGGCCGGCTGTCCAAGTGGTTAACTGGTCACACCGATACCAACTGCAGGCTCCTCGGACAGGTTCCCATGTTCAAGTCCCGGTAGGGAGGGACAGATGTTTATATGATATGCAGGGTGGTGCCGTCATGGTCTATATTAGTTCATTTTTTTTTATACAACTAGATGACAAACAAGCTGACGGCCCACCTGATGGTAAGCGGTTACCGCCGCCTATAGACACCTGCAATAACAAGGAAAAATCACTTGATATTGCAGATGCGTTGTCATCCTGGGACCTAAGATGAAATGCCGTCCATGCCCAGTAATTACACTGGCTACCTTTCCCTTCAATCCGAAACACAGCGAACTGTTTCACGGCTGAAATAAGAAAGGCGGTGGTACCTACCCAGACGACCCTACATACGGGTCTACCACCTAGTAAGATACCCATACCCATAGAAATGGTTTGCCACTTTTTCATGACACTTGTATGAAAGAATCTAACATCGGCTGCATTATTCCATAGAAATGTCATGAAATTATCAAATGAATACGTTGTCTTTGAAAGTGGCAAGCCATTTCTATGAACTAATATTACCCATGTTTTAATTTATTGTCGTATTAATGGCACCACCTGTATGATTTGTTCACGAGTAATCGATATTTTTATTTTTATTTAGTATATTTCTAATTTCTACATTTACATGATATTAAACATATTTTAGTTATCTAGTATCCCAAAAGCTCGTAATGATGCTTAGTTTGGGCTAGTTAAGAGGTGTGAATGTATGAACATTATTAATTATTATTACTATTGTGTTTGCGTGCGTGTGTACATTCTATTGTTTGTTTTAAAGATTTGTTACTTTTTCCTCGATGTCCACGAGCTATAGTCGTGTCATTACGACTTTGATTTGATAATGATAATCGAAGACTTTGATACGGCCTCGTTCTGGCAAAGCCACGTGCCAAAAGGCGAGAAGTCCGTGCTGTTATATTTAGACAAGAAGTAATAAAAATCCACAGACCACCCTTTTTCCAGACATCATCATCACCAGCCTATATACGTCCCACCGCTGGGCACAGGCCTTCCTACATGGGAGAAACACATGAGGAGTTTGGGCCATAACACCATCACGCTGGCCCAATGCGGGTTGGTGGGTTAAAGCGGTTGCAGTGACAACCGGGACCTAACTAACTTTGGTTGACCCATCCCAGGATCGACCAAGTTCAATCAATCTAGTTCAATCAACTATCGGCCTTGGTATTTAACTCGATGCCGGCGTTTAATCAACGGCCTAGTTTTTTTTTGGTTAGTATAAGGTAAAAGTAAAACAAAGGATAACTGCAACATATTCTTAAAGACACGCCTCAATTACCTACGGTTTGGTTTCGCAATGTTTGCTGGTTGATTCGCGGTTATCTTTATGATCCACTCGAGTGTTCTGTGATAGTAGGATGTTGGCCTTGGAGACCTCAATAGTGAAGAACTCTTCTGGTTTTAGGTCAGATTTTAAGATGCATACCTTTTATTTTTATACAACTAGGTGACAAAACAAGCTGACGGCCCACCTGGTCGTAAGCGGTTACCGCCGCCTAACACCTGCAGACAATTAGCAAGGTGCATTGTCATCCTGAGGCCTAAGATGAAATGCCGTCCATGCCCAGTAATTACACTGGCTACCTTTTCCTTCAATCTAAAACACAGCGAACTATTTCATGGCAGAAATAATAAATGCGGTGGTACCGCCCACCCAGACGACCCTACTTACGGGCCTACCATCTAGTACCATGTCGCCATATATAGCATCGCAAATAACCTCGAGTCGACGAAAGTTTGTCTCCTCTTCGTTCGGGAGAAAGAAAAAGATAAAAACCTTTTTTCTCTTAATGGTGGATAACACAACACAGCGAGATGCGTAGTTGCGATTGAGAGCGGTGCTTGTAAAAGTAGGTACACAATACACAAAGTTTGTATGAGAAAACGCATTATACATAATTATGACACACGATAACGCAGCCCCGTACGAAAGAATCGCTCCGTATACAGAATAATAAAAAATTTAAAACATGGTTATATTACTTTTGGCGACCGGCTGGTCGAGCGGTCTGTACCCCTTGTTATGCAGGCTACTCGGTCACGAGGTCCCGGGTTCGAATCGCGGTAGCGTTTATTCCCGACGAGTCACACTGTAACCTGTCACATTGTGACTCGTTGGGAGAACTTTGTAAAATAATTCCCAAATAGTCACACGTGTGACACGTTGGGAGACCTTTCCGAAATTATTGAATCGTTAGGCGTTAGGATAAATCGAACTACTCGCATTCTAGTAGGGATTTTCGGAACATTATGTAACGATCCCAACAGTTAATAAGTAACAATTTAATCATTTTAGAATTCATTGCAAAATTATAAATATTACAAGAGTTCAGTTACCGGAACTCTAATGCGTTTAATGCCCGTGGTCCACCTGCGCTGTTCACCTGGTTTTTTTTACTTGTGGTACACCAGAATGTCCACATGTTTACATTATGCTATTGCTATTAGGTACGAAATAATTAATGGATATTAAAAAGATTCGTTATTTCCATGAGAATTTCTAACCTGAAGTACCAGGCTACCATAACTATGTAGGAGATGTTTAGTATATACATTTTTAATCATAAATAGATAATTATAATATTTTATATTAAACTAGCTGACCCCGCAAACTTAATCTTGCCATAAAAAAAATAGATTGTAGCTGATTCTCAGACCTACTGAATATGCATATAAAACACGAGAATCGGTCAAGCCGTTTCGGAGGAGTATGGTAACTAAATTTGTGAATCGAAAATTTTATATATAATATTAGAAGATAACCTCTGATATACTGGTAGTTTAGGATGGAGCATTCTTATGCATGTAATACCTACCTACATCGGCCCTATTCTAATGCAGCTAAATAGATAATTAGACTATAGGTGAATGGGAAATAACCTAGTTGAAGGAAGGTACATAAATAAATTGATCTACTTACGGGTTCTACCTCGGTTCTACTTATGGGAAGAAAGTATTCCTTTAGTCTACCTAGGTGGACCACGGCTAAAAAAATATCCCCGTGGTCCAGCTAGGTGGACTGCGCGGGTGGGCCACAGGCAGTAAGCCGTTTAAATGCATATAAAATATTTTACTTGTACCCTCTCTTACTTGACTTTTTTGTTCTTTAATTTAGAAACCACAACATCTGGTGGGGATTGTTACTTATTTTTCCAAAAATCCCCACTATCTTAGTTTGTTTTTCACTGTGGAGATTAATGGAATAGATCAATTTATCGTAAGCTGATGGTAATAATAGGAAAAAATGTTGCCTTCCTGTTATTAAGTAGCTGATTTTTAGTGAAATTGGAGCTTAACAGTAATCAGGGGCCTTACCACCATCTTTATAAAAGCAATTCATATTCCGCTCGGTTCAGTATTGGTTCCTAAACTGCGTCGCTGTCATAGTCGTAGATAGCGTCGTAGTACGAATTAAACGATTCTACTCAGTTTAGGACCTAAATTGGATCGCGATAAAAGATGGTGGTACGGGTGCAGTATACCCCCACATCATACAAAAAATATACCTAAGAGTAGGTTGGCCTAACAATTCACAGTGTGACTGTTAGGAATAATTTCGGAAAGGTCTCCCAACGGGTTACAGTGTGACTGGATGGGAATTATTTTACAAAGTTTATTAATACAAAAATTATTACTCCATAGAAATGTTTTGCAACTTTTAAATGCATGAAATTATCAAATTAATGATGTATTTAAAAGTTGCGAAACATTTCTATGAACTAATACAGCCTGTGTTTTAATTTATTGTTGTATTATCGTCTCGTACAAATTGTTATTAAGTGATTAAGATAATGAGTAATTAGAAACTCTTTAGTTAGATAAAAACCAGCAGGCGTAGTAGTTTGACCACTCTAGTTTCGATTACGAAAACAAAGCGACTTTCGCCATGGTCGATCCCGGGATGGGTCAATCAGAAGTTGTAATCTTCCGGATGCAAGTAAAGCCATTAATCCCGGTTGTTACTGCAACCGCTTTAACCCACCAACCCACATTGGGCCAGAAGGGTGGTGTTATGGCCCAAACCACAGATTAATAACCCCAAACTCCTCATGTGTATCTCCCATGTAGGAAGGCATGTGCCCAGCAGTGGGACGTAGACTCTTTTTTTGAGGTCGGTTATCTTATTAGTTATCTTATCTTGCTGTGGGGCCATGACTACGTCACAGTGCACTTCGACCCATTGGGATCCTTTGTGCCTCCCCTGCGTTTACTCTTCCTGTGTCCAGAATATAGATGCCATTAGCCTTACTATATCTTTAGACAGAAAGAGCCTTCTAGTAGTCGTCGAAGTAGTCTTCTGGCTTTGGATATGCCACTTCCAGAAGGCTCATTCTGGTTCTACATCACAATGACACAAGAGATGCGTCATTGATTCCCGGCATTCACCACATGCTCGACAAAGTTGTGTTGGGGAGAGTTGCATTTTATGTAGCATGTGGTTAGTAGCAAAATGCCCTGTGAGCGCCCCAATCCAGAAGCGAGGTTTTGTTCTACCGTTTGCATAGATGTATTTACTACATCCTCCTCCCCCAGGAAGGATTTGGAGTGTTTTAATCCCGGTATTTTATTCCAGCTCAGATTGAGGTCGGTTGAAAAGTAGTCCCATTTAGCTGCGATCTAGTGGTGACGTGTTATACTATAATAAGATACAAGATTAGAGTGGTTTATGGAGTATACTTTATACATATAATATAGGTACTTTATATTACACTACCACCTCTCGTGTAAGTGTTGCTATGTGAACGTGAAACATGACGCAATCAAATCTAATTAGAGCCATTTCGGCGAAAATTAAACTTCAAGGATTATTCTAAGCACCAAGGTCTTCTTAACCCCCGACGAAAAAGGAGGGGTGTTATAAGTTAGACGTGACTGTCTGTGTCTGTCTGTGGCATCGTATCCCCTAAGCCAATGGACCGATTTTGATTCGTTTTGTTTTTGTTTGAAAGCTGACGTGAACAGGATGGTTCTTAGCTATAACTTATAAAGATCTGTTGAGGCGTTTGATGACTATCAGCTCATTTCCTATTCGACAAAGGGTTTTACTAACTTTCACAGATTTGATTGATTTGAAATTTGGTTTACTGTTACTTCGGTGGTATTTCCAAGACATGGTAACCTTGAGCTGATCCTGTACCATCAAATAGTCTGCGGGATGCTCAATTCTTCAAAAACTTACAGCAGATATAGCGTGTTTGGGCTCATAAGAATAGTCTCAATAAGCTGGTGTTAGATAGATGATCAATGAGGCCGGGGGTTGAAAATAAATTTGTCTTTTCGTGCCACAAAGTGTACATGAAAATGTTGGGCGAATGGTCGTAACAAAAGTCTATTAAAATTAAATTTAGTGTTAGATATTAGGACCATTGTCACACTACGAAATTCACAGTCATCAAACAAATTGTCAAGAGCAGGCTGAGTAGGTATAGGTAGGTATGTATTGTGAAAAGGTACTAAAATGAATCGACTTGTTTTGCTGACTATTTTAAGTAGATTGCCCAAACTTAGGCCCACTTTGGGCAATGTAACTCAATGAAATAAAATCCTATAAAATTAACATATTTTTCTTAGTTACAATACATAAATTGTACTATTTTTGAAATCCTAGGATAAAAATTGTTTTTGTTAGTTATTACGAATGTATAATTTGTAAGGGAAGGGGGGCTCCACCTATATTATTTAGTTTCTATATTCGTACATAGAGGGCGCTGAACGGGTCAGTTGTTAAAGAATGTCTTTATTATAAAACAAAAATTTTCGAAAATCTCTCAAAAGAAAAAAATATTCGAGCACAACAATTTTTGGTTAGGGCCCAACTTCCCCAACAAAATGGGCATTCGCCTTTATACATACGAGCGGCTCTCATAACATAGTCACGTGAGTGGATTAATGAATGAGAAACATTTACGTAGGAATGATGTGACGAAAGCTAGGTACGTTGAGTCATAAGTCATTACAATATCCGAGTCATAAACTCATAATAAGTGATTAGAATATCCATAATAACTTTGATCTTTAGTGTCTATTTAGCAGAAATAAATTTAAAAAAATCTATAGGTCACCCACCGCTACCGAGGCACAGGATACAGTCGACAGCACATCAAGCGTAACAATTTGACCTTACTGCATTAGTAATAGAGGCGGCTTTCGTAGTGAAACAGTTACATTTGATGTGCTGTCGCCTGTATCTAATTTACTAATTAATTTAAGGCTAGGTAACTGAGTCATGTATCATGGATTTTATTTTACACTAAGATATATAAGATTATGTAGGTACGGCATAAAATAGTAGGTACTTACTCAGAGACGTCACATTTTGAGCCCTGTATAGTATAGTGCATATTTCGATGGTAGCTAATATTTTTTTTTATAAAATAAGAAGACTTCAAATAGAAGCGTTTCAGTTTGCGACCGTAAGTAATAGCTATTGTAATAGTCTATTAAACATAGGCGCAAGGACAAAATAATTATAATACGCACAAATAGGCGGCGTTATCGCTAAATAATTCCCGAATTCAACCTACCTAGGCTGATATCAATAAAGCGTCATAGCCCGCGCCCCGCGAATCAGCGGAGTAATGCTAGCACTCCGGCGGCGCTTATCTCCGTTGTTTCCACAATCAATCGAAGTATAAAATGGTGGGTTACGTTTATTCACGTCTCTATTCGGCGCGGCCGCGGCAGCCGAACAGGTCATTCACGCGATTTGACGCGATTCATTCGCGGCACTCGGCTTGGTGGTTTCAGACATGGCGACATATCCAAGGACTAGTGGTTTATTTCTACTATTATTTTTAATAGTAAATACATGCGCTGTGGCACCCCCATGGATATTTTCCGTGAATGTTAATTCTTGTGGCAAAGAATGTGTGAAGTTGTTTGTGAACGGAGATAATTTAGTGGAGTGGGCACTAACCTATACGGAGGAGTCGAGAGGCAGTGAGTGTCATCCGCCGTTCGTGTTAAAACAAACTTTATTGGACGTGGAATTAAATGTTCCCAATGGCAAGTTGTTTTTCTGCGCGAAAGGCGACAACAACGGTGTCTGGATTCATCAAGGCAGAGACATATTTTTGGCGCCAGCTGACGTCACCGGCCGGTGAGTTGTTTATTTTTTTATGCAAAGAGATCTGTTTCGTAACTATTGAAAACTTCTACTCAAAAAATATTTAAAAATAAACTATGCATAAAACACAATATGGGTATAATGAAACTCCAGAGAGAATTTTTAATCGAAAAATTATTATTTGTAATACTTATTACTAAACTGTTGACGTCAGCGTTACACATGAAAATAAAATAACCTTTTTAGCAACATGTTTCATCTTCCTTGTTTAACAATGAATCATTCATAAATAAGTAAGTAAGCTATAATTAACTTTCCGTGAATTTTAAATGAGTAGCTAGTAGCTACCTATTGTAATCTAGACTATAAGCACTGCCTTGTGGTTTCCTTTTCATCAACACGCTGACATAATATTATACAATGTATTAAATTAAATATAACTATACCCAACATATGACTAAGAAGGTCAAGAGCCAGAACCGTAAAATTGAGCAATAACAAAAAAGAAGTAAGTAAGTAAAAGAGTTTATGGCGGCGCGGTCGAGATTTTTATTTACAACTGATATTAATAAACCTCTCTTCCCTTACAAGGCCGTACTTCCAAAACTTACAAGAACCACTAGTTCTTCAAAAATAGAAAACATATTCTCTCTCCTCAACAATGAAAACCCAAACCCTTTACTCTGTTTTGGGGGTATTATAAAATGTTGGGATTTGAAAGTGATGTCTGTTTAATTTAAACGAACAACAGTTTTACCTATGTTTTTTATTTTTGAATCTTTTGTGTGTACATAAATGAATAAATAAAATTCATTAAAATAAATTTTTAATTGGTGAAAGACATTAAGAATTTTATTGTTATTCACCTCGTCGAAGTAGCATTATAGAGACTGTTATCATAATTATTTGGGGCCAAACTCTCGCAATATGCATATTGAAATGTGTTAGACCCGCATTTCATTGCAAGTACCGAAGAAATTACATTAAACATTTATGACCGGCTCAAAAAGTCTTAAAAACAGAGCCGTAAATTAATATGATAAAAAAGAACGAATGCAACAATAACAAAAAAAGAGAGTTTGGCGGGATTTTGTGGTGTCAGTCAAGTTTTTTATTACCATAATTAAAAATTGTGTCGGAGCGAACTTTATGTTATAAAAGTGGCGTAGTTTTATAAGTAGCATCGTATGGAGATCGTCATCATATATTTCGCGTCAAATACTCCTGAGATACATTGAAATGTGTATCACCAGCATTTCAATGCAATAAATGAAGAAATACTAAAGACATGGCTGTATGGGCATTAGTACCATTTGCTTTCCCATTATAGGGAGAATTACACAAAAAAAAATTGGCCGGATTTAGGGGTATTAGCATTAGCTAAGATTTTTATCACAAAAATTAAAAATTGTATCTGAATTCTAAACGTACGTTGTATTTTAAAATCGTTGTAGTTTTGTTATGCAAATATTTGTGTTGACGTGCAAAAGTAAAAACAATATAATAAAAGTGATTAAAATATGACGGACGTTATGAATTTGATCGTAGCTATCCACCTGATTAAATTAGAATCATAGAGACTCATCATATATTTCGCGCCAAACTCTCCAAAGATACATTGAAATGTTTTGTTACACCAGCATTTCAATGCAATATTTGCAGAATTCAACAAAATGCATAAGACATGGTTGATGGGCATTAGATCCCCTTGCCTTCTCTGTAATTGATGATAACTTAAAAACAACAACAATAAAAAACAATTAGTTTTGGCGCCATTTCATTAATGGCGGCAGCACTAAGTGGTTTGTGGTTAGACCTATTAGTAAAATTATTTCATTAATCTGAATCTTTTAATAATAATACTAACCAATTAATTCTTATATCTACGACTTAATAATTAGTCGTAATCTTGTTATGGCAGAGTTACATGGGCGTGTCAATTTTGATTCAAATGTTCGTAGATAATTGAAACTTGACTTAGTTTAGGACGAACATTTTTCCTACTAAAACGTAGTCCAGTCACCACAGCACACGGGCGTACTTAAATTACAATAGAATAGAACATTATATTTATAGTTTTGTAATGCTAGCTATAACGTGTTATTGCAATACAGTCAGTGAGTAATGTAACGATGAACAGTACCCATATCGGGCATTTAATAATAAATTCCTTTAATTTTGTTAGATTTTGTTATAATTATAATTTTAATGTCACAATATTACATTCATGCTTTTATTATAGTGAATATATTAGTTAATATCGTAAATAAAATGCATTAAATACACCTCACAAGGTGAGCCACTTTTTCAAAGGGTTTGTAAATTAACAGTAAATAATATTAATATGAAGAGCTCGGTGGCGAAGTGGTTTGAGCACTCTGGTTTCGATTACGGAAACAAAGCAACTTTCGCCATGGTCGGTCCCGGGATGGGTCAACCAAAATTTGTTATGTGGAGCTCCTCCGTGCTTCGGACGACACGTAAAGCCGTTGGTCCTGGTTGTTACGCAACTGCTTTAACCCTCATTGGGTCAGCGTGGTGCTGTTAATAACCTAAACTCCTCATGCGTTTCTCCCATGTAGGAAGGCCTGTGCCCAGCAATGGGACGGATATAGGCTGGGGATGATGTTGATAATATTAATGCGGTTTTAGTGCAACAGTCATATAAGTACCTACAACTTGATTTGCTCTCGTCTGTACACATACCTTATACAATCCAACCTTTCCATAGATTATGTCTCAATCCCAACCTCTGCTCTGTGACGAATAAAAAATATCTATGATTTAACTATTTTTTCCCGTGAGTCCCGTGACGTCTGTTAATTGGCAAAATTTTAAAGAAAAAAGTAGTTTCAACCGGAAGGCTCGGTTCAAAGTGGCTTAAACCGGTTAAGAGTTTTGGCTAGCGCTGTACAAAACTGCAAACAGCATCAAAAAGATATCTAGCTAAAGATACTGTCACGAACTGTAGGTATAAAGATACTTTTCGATGGGGCTTGTGCACACTAGCGACACCAATTGATTGTTATTAATTATGGTGAATTTAGAACATAATAAACAAAACGCTTTAGAGAATTGCTAAAGAACGGTATTTGTAATTTTTAAAGATGTATTTTGTATAAAGTGTCTACCTACAAGTAACCATTTTTTTTATTATTGTTAAAAGTGGCCACTTTCGGCAATATTAAAAAAATAGGTTACATGTAGAGGAATATCTTATACCGAGCACAACTTAAAAAATTTCAAATACCATTCTTTAGTCATTCACTAAAGCGTTTTTGTTTATTATGTTCTATATTCACCACAATTAATATAAATCAAGTGGTGTCGCTAGTGTCGACGAGGTATCGCCTTAATCAGCATTTTTACATTATTTTTCGAACAGCGACATAATGCGCCTGTTATTCGACATTGGGGGAAATTTTCCGACATAAATTTCCAGAAATAAAACTACAGACAGGCTTAAAAATAATAAAAGTAAACATAATTGTTTTCAATGCGATCGGCATTATGAATTTAGTTAGAAAAAACAAATATAAATCAGTCGTATAAACAGTTGCTGTGCTTCGGATTGAAGGGAAAGGGGAAGGGAACTAGCTAACCATAGAAGCGGCCGTGGAAGGCATTTCATCTATTCTAAGGCCTCACGATGACCACGCACCTGTAATACCAAGTGTTTTGTCCGGATTTTTTCCTTGCTTTTTCCCAGTAAGCTCTTACCACGGGTGGGCCGTCAGCTTCCTTTTTATCTAGTTCTATGCATTAAAAAAATTTCATTAATCTGAATCTTTTAATAATAATACTAACCAATTAATTCTTATATCTACGACTTAATAATTAGTCGTAATCTTGTTATGGCAGAGTAACATGGGCGTGTCAATTACGATTTAAATCTTTAATCAAATGTTCGTGGATAATTGAAACTTGACTTAGTTTAGGACGAACATTTTTCCTACTAAAACATAGTCCAGTCACCAGTCACCACAGCACACGGCCGTACTTAAATTATAATAGAATAGAACATTATATTTATTGTTTAACTGTTACAAAGTTTTGTAATGCTAGCTATAACGTGTTATTGCAATACAGTCAGTGAGTAATGTAATGATGAACAGTACCCTTAACGGGCATTTAATAATAAATTCCTTTATTTTTGTTAGATTTTGTTGTAATCATAATTTTAATGTCACAATATTACATTCGTGCTTTTATTATAGTTAATATATTAGTTAATATCATAAATAAAATGCATTAAATAATGTGAGGTGAGCCACTTTTTCAAAGGGTTTGTAAATTAACAGTAAATAATATTAATATGAAGAGCTCGGTGGCGAAGTGGTTTGAGCACTCTGGTTTCGATTACGGAAACAAAGCAACTTTCGCCATGGTCGGTCCCGGGATGGGTCAACCAAAATTTGTTATGTGGAGCTCCTCCGTGCTTCGGACGACACGTAAAGCCGTTGGTCCTGGTTGTTACGCAACTGCTTTAACCCGCATTGGGTCAGCGTGGTGCTGTTAATGACCTAAACTCCTCATGCGTTTCTCCCATGTAGGAAGGCCTGTGCCCAGCAGTGGGACGGATATAGGCTGGGGATGATGATGATAATATTAATGCGGTTTTAGTGCAACAGTCATATAAGTACCTACAACTTGATGTGCTCTCCAGTGTTGCCAGCCGGGTCTAGACTAAAATAACCTAAAAAGGTAACCTTTTAGTCTGAAAAGTAACCTTTCATATTTTTTTCAGTGGGAAGGTATAAATAGTAGATAGAATAGCTACATGTCGATCGATTGTTTCAATATACAGAAACAATACCTATCAAAGTTAAACAAATCAAAAGCGTTTACGTCGCTCGACTTTTCATACAAACTTTCAAGTCGAAAATATTTGGTAGTTATCAGAGAATTTTTAGAAAACCAGTATTATTGTTGAATAAGACTACTTTTAGCTTTTCATACAAACCAGAAATTGCCACAAATTAGACACTATACTACAAACACTACAAATAAAGTTTAGCGGTAGCTAACTGACTGATAAATAAATAAAAGAGTGTTCTGTTTGACTCAGGTTTTATGTAAGAAATTATGAATGAATTCTACTTTCGAAAAATCACCTAAAAGTAACCTTTTGAGTAGTGTAACCTAGCAGTAACCTTTTGGAGTTAAAAATCACCTAAAAGGTTACAAAAGTAACCTTCTGGCAACGCTGGTGCTCTCGTCTGTACACATACCTTATACAATCCAACCTTTCCATAGATTATGTCCCAATCCCAACCTCTGCTCTGTGACGAATAAAAAATATCTATCCCGTGAGTCCTGTAACGTCTGTTAATTGGCAAAATTTTAAAAACAAAAAAGTAGTTTCAACCGGAAGGCTCGGTTCAAAGTGGCTTAAACCGGTTAAGAGTTTTGGCTAGCGCTGTACAAAACTGCAAACAGCATCAAAAAGATATCTAGCTAAAGATACTGTCACGAACTGTAGGTATAAAGATACTTTTCGATGAGGCTCGTGCACACTAGCGACACCAATTGATTGTTATTAATTATGGTGAATTTAGAACATAATAAACAAAAACGCTTTAGAGAATTGCTAAAGAACGGTATTTGTAATTTTTAAAGATGTATCTTGTATAAAGTGTCTATCTACAAGTAACCAATTTTTTTATTATTGTTAAAAGTGGCCACTTTCGGCAATATTAAAAAAATAGGTTATATGTAGAGGAATATCTTATACCGAGCACAACTTAAAAAATTTCAAATACCATTCTTTAGTCATTCACTAAAGCGTTTTTGTTTATTATGTTCTATATTCACCACAATTAATATAAATCAAGTGGTGTCGCTAGTGTCGACGAGGTATCGCCTTAATCAGCATTTTTACATTATTTTTCGAACAGCGACATAATGCGCCTGTTATTCGACATTGGGGGAAATTTTCCGACATAAATTTCCAGAAATAAAACTACAGACAGGCTTAAAAATAATAAAAGTAAACATAATTGTTTTCAATGCGATCGGCATTATGAATTTAGTTAGAAAAAACAAATATAAATCAGTCGTATAAACAGTTTGCTGTGCTTCGGATTGAAGGGAAAGGGGAAGGGAACTAGCTAACCATAGAAGCGGCCGTGGAAGGCATTTCATCTATTCTAAGGCCTCACGATGACCACGCACCTGTAATACCAAGTGTTTTGTCCGGATTTTTTCCTTGCTTTTTCCCAGTAAGCTCTTACCACGGGTGGGCCGTCAGCTTCCTTTTTATCTAGTTCTATGCATTAAAAAAATTCGGCAAAGGCATAGGCCATTGATCCCTTAAAAAGTTAAAAACATTCAACGCGCGAAGATCACATGTGGTTTAGAAATAAAAATAACGAATATTTTATTCTCCGTGCGCGTTTCACGTCCTATTACTGTCGAAATGAAAGAAAACATGATATTATTGTTTATTGAATGGTTCTTTTGTGATTTTTTCGGCAAACAACCGAGATTTTCTCATTATAAAAAGCACTATCTGCACCCGGCAAGCTTTGCAATGCCCGTAAAGTGATTTTATAATAAAAAAATAAAAGTTTGCATAATCCAGGCACGCGCGGGCGTGCGTCCCCAGCACACACCAAAGTTTCGTCACAATCAGTCAGAGCAATGGTTTCGGAGCGCGGAGCGGAGCGTTTCGGGACAAACAGACAAACATTGATTTTTATTTATAACACAGGTACACAGGCAGACACGTCAAACTTATAATCTCAGAACAATATAGGGGCCATTCATTTATTACGCAAGACGTTTGGGGGGGGGGGGGGGGGGTTTGACCATGCCTTATTTTTTCTTACAAGGGGGTGAGAGGAAGTCTCGATAGTTCTTACGTAAGATCACAAAAATGCGCTAACTTAAAATTCTAAAATTCTTAAACCAAAGTTTAATACTACCAAAAAATAAAAAATATTAGGCACTGGAGAACACATGCTAAGTCTAAATTTAAGTTCAGTGCATCTCTTTCCCTCAAAATGAATACGAAAAGTTTGGTTGTCCATTTAATTTGACATTTAGAAACGTGCGTTCAATTTTTGACCTTATTGCACGTGATAAAATGCAGTGTTTAGGAGGCACCTGCGTACATGCAGTCTAAAATTGTCTATGGTTTCTATGAAATATATCTAAATTTAAGTGACAGCTCTAAACAGATTCTTGCTATCTTTTTCCTATGACTTATTGCGAGAAAGAGATATACTGTACTTAAATTTAGAATTAAAGTGTGTCTCCAGAATTAGGCCCGGATGGCTAGTGCATGATGTGTTATATCGGACCTTAGAACAACTGTATAAAAAAACTCTGCTGACAGAATTTTGCCTTATTTTTAAAAAATAGGAGCAGAATTGACATTGGTCTGTAAACATTTAGATACCAATTCTAATTTGTTTTCGTACATAGCATGACTCAGATCTCCAATTCAATTCTAATTGTTGAATCAACTTTGATATGCCGGCCGCTGTTTGAGAAACTGTTGCGTTGCTGGTTCACACATGTTTTTTGTCTTTTAATTTAAATCATAGGCACAGAAATAGGTGAGGGCCAAAGTTCAATCGGGTATTTGGCATCATTTTTTTTTATCTCCTAAATACATAGTATGTCAATAGACTACAAATATTTTAGAAGCAATAGTATATCTGCATTAAATAGTTTATTAGATATAGCGATTTGTTTTAGGTGCGGTTACAGATTAAAAACGATCCTTAGAAATGATGCTATGTTGTGACGGCCTGGACAAGATGCCATTCGATAATCGCTATCGCTATCGTTTAGCCGAAAATGTATTGGATTTGACATAAGCCCTCGATTGAGTTTCGATCTAAAATGTCAAATCCCATACATTTTTCATTTAGCGATAGCGATAGATTGTCAAATGGCATCTTGTCTAGGCGCTCTGGCGTATGGACAAAATCAATGACATCGATGTATTCTTAATTTTTGATTTTAACATTATTATAAATGTTTGAAAAATTACTTAGTAATTAAAATAGAATAAAACTAGAAAAATTTCACGTCCTGAGGCAGGAATCGAACCCGCGACCTTTCGCAATCCGGGCGACTGCTCTGACCACTGAGCCACCCAGGACTTGGGATGTCCCTGTGAAATTCTTCTAGTCTATCTTGTACTTACGTTTATGAGCTAACGTCCACCCTACAATGTCGAAATATTCTATTTCAACATCCGAAACGAGTATTTTTACAAATACCGACGATTCGGTTAAGTTGGGTAGTGCTTTCAAATATTCTTAATTTTTGATTTTAACATTATTATAAATGTTTGAAAAATTACTTAGTAATTAAAATAGAATAAAAATAGAATATAACTAGAAAAATTTCACGTCCTAAGGCAGGAATCGAACCCGCGACCTTTCGCAATCCGGGCGACTGCTCTGACCACTGAGCCACCCAGGACTTGGGATGTCCCTGTGAAATTCTTCTAGTCTATCTTGTACTTACGTTTATGAGCTAACGTCCACCCTACAATGTCGAAATATTCTATTTCAACATCCGAAACGAGTATTTTTACAAATACCGACGATTCGGTTAAGTTGGGTAGTGCTTTCAAATATTCTTAATTTTTGATTTTAACATTATTATAAATGTTTGAAAAATTACTTAGTAATTAAAATAGAATAAAAATAGAATAAAACTAGAAAAATTTCACGTCCTAAGGCAGGAATCGAACCCGCGACCTTTCGCAATCCGGGCGACTGCTCTGACCACTGAGCCACCCAGGACTTGGGATGTCCCTGTGAAATTCTTCTAGTCTATCTTGTACTTACGTTTATGAGCTAACGTCCACCCTACAATGTCGAAATATTCTATTTCAACATCCGAAACGAGTATTTTTACAAATACCGACGATTCGGTTAAGTTGGGTAGTGCTTTCAAATATTCTTAATTTTTGATTTTAACATTATTATAAATGTTTGAAAAATTACTTAGTAATTAAAATAGAATAAAAATAGAATAAAACTAGAAAAATTTCACGTCCTAAGGCAGGAATCGAACCCGCGACCTTTCGCAATCCGGGCGACTGCTCTGACCACTGAGCCACCCAGGACTTGGGATGTCCCTGTGAAATTCTTCTAGTCTATCTTGTACTTACGTTTATGAGCTAACGTCCACCCTACAATGTCGAAATATTCTATTTCAACATCCGAAACGAGTATTTTTACAAATACCGACGATTCGGTTAAGTTGGGTAGTGCTTTCAAATATTCTTAATTTTTGATTTTAACATTATTATAAATGTTTTAAAAATTACTTAGTAATTAAAATAGAATAAAAATAGAATAAAACTAGAAAAATTTCACGTCCTAAGGCAGGAATCGAACCCGCGACCTTTCGCAATCCGGGCGACTGCTCTGACCACTGAGCCACCCAGGACTTGGGATGTCCCTGTGAAATTCTTCTAGTCTATCTTGTACTTACGTTTATGAGCTAACGTCCACCCTACAATGTCGAAATATTCTATTTCAACATCCGAAACGAGTATTTTTACAAATACCGACGATTCGGTTAAGTTGGGTAGTGCTTTCAAATATTCTTAATTTTTGATTTTAACATTATTATAAATGTTTGAAAAATTACTTAGTAATTAAAATAGAATAAAAATAGAATAAAACTAGAAAAATTTCACGTCCTAAGGCAGGAATCGAACCCGCGACCTTTCGCAATCCGGGCGACTGCTCTGACCACTGAGCCACCCAGGACTTGGGATGTCCCTGTGAAATTCTTCTAGTCTATCTTGTACTTACGTTTATGAGCTAACGTCCACCCTACAATGTCGAAATATTCTATTTCAACATCCGAAACGAGTATTTTTACAAATACCGACGATTCGGTTAAGGTTCGGTTCGGTCGAGTATTCAGTTAATACTCGTTTCGGATGTTGAAATAGAATATTTCGACATTGTAGGGTGGACGTTAGCTCATAAACGTAAGTACAAGATAGACTAGAAGGACATCGATGTAATTAATGCGTTTACATGCATTAAACTTGTTACATTTAATGTGAGTAAACGAATAGTGATAAATGAATTTTGTAATATTTATATCGCCATTTTTAAAAAAATTCAGAAAAAGAAATGTTCTTTTAAAAGCTTTTTTAATATAAAATGACTCATGTTTTCGAAATATATGCGAAAAACCTACTTTTTTACTTGTTGACAACCCTACCTCAGGGAGTCTTATTTCCATTCAGTTTAGTGCCTGATAATTTTTTGATGCAGCAAGAACTCTATGACCCTGAAATTAGAGTTCATAATCGCATTGCAGCGCTGTGCGTAAGCATTATTATTCACTTTTTTTTTAATGACTATTGCTGTTGGCCGCAGATGGCCTTTACAGCGTAACCGGGGTTTTTAGGAGGCGAGAACCTTGGTGAGTCCTCAAGCCTTGGTGGGCGAATTCGCCTCTGGAGGATTTCTAATCGTCAGGCATCACCTCCGGAGGAGGTGTCCCGCTGACTCTTAGAGTCTCCAGGTCGCTGGAGCCATGAGGGAGCGACAAACCTGAGGGTGCCTCTAAGGGCTCGGACCTCGGCTCAGGTGAGTCGTGTCGTGGAGGAATGGGAGAGAAGCGCCCAGGCAATGTCTGTACCTAATAAAACGCGACGAATGTAGACCAAGTCTCTACGTCTCGATCTCTTGGCTTTCGATTTCGTTTTTTTTGTGATTAAAATGTATCGCAAAATGACATTGTTGAATATTTGATTGACTTTTAATAAACATAAAAATAAACAACTTTTTAGTTCCGGTTCACGCCGTGCTCGTCATCGGAACGCTAGTGTCGACAACGGTTGTCAAATGGTTGTCAAACAAACGCCAAAAGGTAGACAGCGCTGCCGGCAGCCACGAATTCAAAGCTGCTGACTTTAGAGAATCGCATAGCAGGCGAAAAACATTGTTGCCAACAAATTCACATGGTCATCCCAAGTCGTCAATGTATGGTTAGAGCACAGAATGTTAAAGCAGCCACCTAGATGGTGAAAGATCACAGGCTCTCTGCCACGTGACATTTTTTTTTCTAGTTTTAATACTCTACACAAAATTAATTTTAAAAAAAACATACCGGCCGAATTGAGAACCTACTCGTTTTTGAAGTCGGTTAAAAAACAATAAACACAGCCAACTCCATAGGATTACAGTGGCTCTAATTCTGGAGAACACATGCTTAAGTCTAAATTTAAGTTCAGTGCATTTCCTTCTCTCAAAATGAATATGAAAAGGATGGCTGTCATATAATTCGACATTTAGAAACGTGTGTTCAATTTTCGACTTAATGAACGTGATAAAATGCAGTGTTTAGGAGGCACCTCCGTACATGCCATCTAAATTTGTCTATGGCTTCTTTGAAATCTATCTTTTAATTGACAGCTCTAAACAGATTCTTGCTATCTTTTTCCTATTACATATTGCGAGAAAGAGACATACTGTACTTAAATTTAGAATTAGAGTGTCTTCAGAATCAAGGGCCTTACCACCATCTTTATAAAAGCGATTCATATTCCGCTCTTTTCCAGACTTAATGAAACACAGTAAAGTAATTCCTTTATTTAAATCTGGGTGCAAAAGTGACCCAACTAACTTTAGGCCTATTTCTATCTTACCTTCATTAAGTAAAATATTTGAAAAAATAATTGAAGACCAATTGCTGTCATACTTTATTAAAAATGAATTCCTCCATAGCGAACAATATGGGTTTACTAGAGGTCGTAGTACTACCGATGCTGGTGTTGCGCTTCTCAAGCATATTTTCGAAGCTTGGGAGGTGCGCCAGGATGCCATTGGTATATTTTGTGATCTTTCCAAGGCATTTGATTGTGTTGAACACGATACTCTTGTACGTAAACTGCGTCATTATGGTATTAAGGACAAAGCTTTAAAATTAATATCATCTTATTTAAGTGAAAGAATTCAAAAGATTGATATCAATGGAGTCAAATCTTCGGGGTCTTATTTGAAGATGGGAGTTCCACAGGGTTCTATTTTAGGGCCTTTTTTGTTTTTAATATATATTAATGATTTACCTTTCTATGTTAAAAACCTTTGTGATATTGTTTTGTTTGCTGATGATACCTCTCTCATATTTAAAGTTGACCGGAAAAAGAATTGTTTTGACGATGTAAACAGGGCACTTTCGAGGGTCTTAGATTGGTTTACTTTGAATAATTTACAATTGAATACTAAGAAGACCAAGTGTGTAAAATTCTCTCTACCTAATGTGAATAATGTTCAAACCTTTTTAAAAATGAATAATGAAGAGCTTGAATTAGTTAACACTACTGTATTTTTAGGCATAACGTTAGATTCTAAGCTACAGTGGTTTGGTCATATAGAAACTCTTGCAGGAAAGCTTAGCTCAGCTGCTTATGCTGTTAGAAAAATTAGAAACCTAACTGATGTTGACACAGCTCGACTGGTGTATTTCAGTTATTTTCATAGTGTCATGTCTTACGGTATTTTGCTGTGGGGTAAAGCAGCCGATATTCAAACTATCTTTGTCCTACAAAAACGTGCAATAAGATCTATTTACAAGTTAGGCTCTAGAGATTCCCTTCGTGAATTGTTTAAAGAAATAAAAATACTTACTGTACCTTCCCAATACATTTACAGCTGTATAATTTATATTTATCAGAACAAATACACTTTTGAAAAAAACAGTGACACTCATAATATAAATACTAGAAATAAGAATAAGTTAGCTATTTTAAGTTATAGACTAAAAAAAACACGCAATTCTTTTATTGGGCAAGGTATACGCTTTTATAACAAAATTCCTGAAGCAATTACTAATTTACCACTACATAAATTTAAATTATTAGTCAAAAACACCTTGCAAACTAAAGGTTATTACACTATTAATGAATATGTGAATGACAAATTTGTGTGGAATGAAACTGTACTCCAATTTTCACGAGATATGCCAATTTGATAATATATAATATTTAATTTATTTAATTTTATAATATGTATTGTGTTGTTGTGACTGTGCATTGTCGGACAGCCTTAAAATAAAGTTAATACTTTTGTTATTAAGTTTGTATATCGTTTCTAACTAGATATACTTTTACTATTTTTTTTTCTGTATGGCACTGCACAGCAAAATATTGAAATAATGTAACCACAACAATTGTGACTTCATATTTTGAAAAGAGTGACTACACGAGTTTGTTGCCGGAGTCTTCTCGGTAGTTCAACTTTTGGAACCGGTGTAAATTTAGACATGATAGACAGATTTACAATAAGACATTGTAAGACCATTTCTTAAATAGATATACATAATTTGTGATTTTTGGCGATTCGAAAGAGCTTCTTAGGAGCCTACTTGAATAAATATATTTTTGATTTTGATTTTGATTTTGCTCGATTCAGTATTGGTTCCTAAACTGCATCGCTGTCATAGTCGTAAATAGCGTCGTAGTACGAATTACGGTTCTACTCAGTTTAGGTCCTAAACTGGATCGCGATAAAAGATGGTGGGACGGGTGCTGGCCCAGTGTGACCTTTAATATGCTGTCACATGTACCCTGTCATCACGGCCAGATGAGCGTAACCAGCAATTGAACTTTATTGGGGTCAATGAACGGGCTGACACCGAAAAAGAACAATACGCCCGATTCTGTTTACTGTCGCACTGAACTCAAAAGTAAGTTAGGTATGTACACACGACAGCTCATCAAGTGTAACAGTTGCATTACGAAAGCCGCCTCTATTACGAACGCAGTAGGGGACGTCAAGGTCAAATTGTTACGGTTGACTGTCAACTGAACCATTTCGAGCATCGGCTAAGAATTTTTCTTCGATGAATCTAAAAAATTATATTATCAGACAAAATATCTGACTCCGCTGGGTCATAAAAAAAACCACGGACCTATTAGTAATGCCATTAGTTCCACTGAATTATTTCAACTGGTACTTGTGGAATACACTGGATTTGCCGGAAGCAGTTATCGGCAAAATTCGTCTGCGAACGTTTCACATCGGTACATCTCTTTTTATCATTACGATTTTAGAAAAAGATAGCAAATATCTTTTAGAGCATGAAAGCATACATAAGTGACCAGTAATTTATCACTTTTTTATGTAAAAGGACGTCAAACAAGGGATGATGCACACAGCATATTACTATGGCAATAGCAAACTCCCTGGGGGATGGACATAAGTTTATTTCTCTCACCGTCCGAGAGTAAGAAAGAAATAAAAGTCATTTTTTCCTCTATTAGTGGACATAAGCGTGGAGAGTGATTTTCCCGGGCCCATGTTGCAGGACTGACGCCAGAAATATCAAACAACCACTTGGTATTACAGATGTGTTGACAAGAGTAATTACCCCTACCTAGTACGTAATTACACTGGTTATTATTACCTTCACACCGTAACACAATATGCTGCTTCCTTTCTGAATCTCATGTGGCAGTTTTCCTTTTGGGTTCAGTTCAGAAAGTGGGCCGCGACCACTTGCTAGGGAAGATATGCTCTAACGCAGACTACTACAGATAGTGGGCCGCAGGCACTTGCTAGGGAAGGTATACTCTAACGCAGACAACTATAGATAGTGAGCCGCGGCCACTTGTTAGGAAAGATATACTCTCAGACTACTACAGATAGTGAACCGCGGGCATATGCTAGGGAAGGTATGGGCTAATACAGACTACTATAGATAGTGGGCCGCGGGCATATGCTAGGGAAGGTATGCGCTAACGCAGACTACTCCAGATAGTGGGCCGCCGTCACTTGCTAGGGAAGGTGTACTCTAACGCAGGCAGATAGTGTTGAGTAGGACTTACAAGAGGCATTACATTTGTACGGGACATGACGTCACATTGTAAGAGTGGCTCACAATTTTAAAATGTACTACTTCACATTTTATGTCGCGGTATTCGCGTTTACTCACTCACTCACTCACCGAAAGAACTGAGACTGAGAGAGACGAACGCGAGCGAGGCATTACATTTTATTGTTACCGAGCCACACAAATACACAATACGCTTCAAATGTTACATTTGTACTCATCGCTTCAAATGTACTGCCGAGCTTATGAACGCCTCGCCTCATTTGAAGTGGGACGTTGTACTGGCTCAGTAGAAAAAAGAGGCTACTCTTACAAACTCATTTTCAAACCGTGTCCTACACAACACTACAGGCAGACAACTATATAGATAGTGGGTCGCGGCCACGCGGCTAGGGAAGATATGCTCTAACGCAGACAACGTGAAAGACAAGAGAAGGTATGCGCTAACGCAGACTACTATAGATAGTGGGCCGCGGGCACTTGCTAGGAAAGGTATGCGCTAAAGCAGGCTACTCAGATATTAGGACGCGCCCACTTGCTAAAATAATTACAAAATTAAAAAATTTAAGTAACCCCCGGCGTTATTAATCATCTATCTAAAACCATCTCATCAGACTATTCATAAGAGCCCAAACACGCTAATATCTGCTGTAAGTTTCTGAAGAATTAAGCATTTCGCAGACTTCTTGATGGTATAAGATCAGCTCAATGTTAGTATGTCATGGGAATGTCACCGAAGTGACAGTACACCCAATTTGAAATCAATCGGATCCGTAAAAGTTATTAAAATCCTATTTTTATATAGAAAATGAGCTGATAGTTATCAAACGCCTGAACTGATCTTCATAAATTATAGCTAAAAACCATCGTAGTCACATCAGCTTTCACACAAAAAAAACCGAATCAAAATCGGTCTATTCGGACACGTCAAAGACGCAGACAGACACGTCAAACTTATAACACCCCTATTTTTCGTCGGGGGTTAAAATACAATCGACTGTGAGAAATTGAACAATGTAAGAATTAAAGCGGGTTGGTGCTTTAATTACTTCGGTGTTTCATTGGATAAATAATTCTTTAGGATTATTATATCACAGTGCTAAATGTAGAACAAGTATTTTTTAATATTTAGATTTCTTCTGAAAATATTTATATTGTAAACGAAAGATATGCAGGTACCGCATTATCTGAAGACATAAGATAACAATAATCAGAGTAATCTTGTTAGATATTATTTATTCACTATTATCACTATCCACGTTTGTCTTATTCTCATGTCATATTATCTGGGTATTATCACCAAACTGATATTCGCAAGGTAACTCTTATTTAATCTTGTACCTCGAAAGTCCTCGATACTGAAGCCTAAAACGCTATATATTTTTATATACAACTAGATGACAACCAAGCTGACGGCCCACCTTGTGGTTGGTGGTAACCGCCGCCTATACACACCTGAAATAACAAGGAAAAAATCACTTGTTATTGCAGGTGCGTTGTCATCCTGAGGCCTAAGATGAAATGCCGTCCATGCCCAGTAATTTCACTGGTTCCTTTCCCTTCAATCCGAAACACAGGGAACCGTTATTGCTTAGTTTGGTTGTCTCCCAGGTCCATTAGTTCAGCAGGAGTAACATAAGTGCAATGATGAGGTAGCTCAGGTCATAGTTCTCATAATCCTTATTGCCTGCGTACCTACGTATAGTTTGAATATCTCAACAACACATCTCAAAAAGGGACGATAAAAAAAAACAACTAAAAAACCGACTTCAAAATACTGAATGAATACCTACTTAAATTTAATTATTTTATCCTTTTCAGTTTTTGAAGTCGGTTTTAATTTTTGTTTAATATTTTTTTTTTCACAATTTTTAGTGATAACTTTCTACGGTCGAAGCTAGATGGGTGACCGTCAACTTATATTGTTTCCTACTATCGTATCGTTTCACTAAAAAGTCATTGGGAAAGCAAAAATTCACAATTTCGCATATGTAGACTTAATAATTTCAGTTTTTTTTTAATTTAGAACCAAAGTACGCAACTGTTTTTTTAAAAAAAAATATGGGACCTAATGGCAGCTATTCCGCATCGAACAAAAAAAGAATCACGTAAATCGGATCAGTAATCTCGGCGTAATCGGTGTACGTACATAAAAAAAAAACATACCGGCTGAATTGAGAACCTCCTCGTTTTTGAAGTCGGTTAAGAATGGGTATGTCGGCAATGGAAATAGTGAAATACGTCTGATAGAAGCTCAAATCTGATTTGTTGACAAAGTGTTGACGACATACATTAAAACCTGAGCTACCTGTAATTAGTTCATAGAAATGTTTTGCAACTTTCAAATAGATTTTATTCATTTGATAATTTCATGACATATGTATGAAATAACTAATTGAAAGATGCAAATTGCAAGACATTTTTATGAACTGATATAGCCCATGTTTTAATTTAATGTCGCATTTCGTATTGCCGTCATCACGATGTAGGTACCTATACCTACCATTTTTGTTGTTTAGTTCCTAGACAAGATGCCATTTGACAATCGCTACCGCTATCGCTAAATGGAAAATGTATGGAATTTGACATTTACAATCGAAAGTCAATCAAAAGCTTATGTCAAATCCCATACATTTTCCGCTTAGCAATAGCGATAGCGATTATCGATAGGCATCTTGTCTAGGCCCTCAGATTGGAATGATGCTTAATTAAATACGTGCCCTCAAAAAGTCATAATATTTTATTGAAATCTATATGACAGTAGGTATTATTTTTACACTAACTGTATTATCTTGTATTTGCTATATTTGCCACAGTGCTAACATTGGCGTAGTAATGTCGTCAATATAACATATTACCATAGACAAACATGTCAATTATAATATATCGAGAAAGGGGTGGTGGTTTGCACTCCTGTCTGATTGTTTGCTATGTCCATCATGTTTGCTTTTCATTTGGTCACTAGTGATGTCACTGACACCAGTATCGATATCGATAAAAGAGACATTATTTAATTTCTTTCTTTTAATTTTTATTGAACCACGTTAAACTAGATGACAAACAAGCTGACGGCCCACCTAGTGGTAAGCAGTTACCGCCGCCTATAGACATCTGCAATAACAAGGAAAAATCACCTAATATTGCCGGTGCGTTGTCATTCTGAGGCGTAAGATGAAATGCCGTCGATGCCCAGTAATTACACTGGCTACCTTTCCCTTCAATCCGAAACACAGCGAACTGTTTCACGATTGAAATAAGAAAGGCGGTGGTACCTACCCAGGCGACCCTACATACGGGTCTACCACCTATAAAATAAAAGATATAATAAGATTAACGTAATAAAAAGAAAACTCAGCGAACGCGAGTTAATTTCACGTCAACAATAACTGACCATGCCCTACATAGCATACCACACATCTGTCTACGGCCGTTGCCTTTAATTTTTCTGAAAATAAAACAGTTGACGTCACACGACACGACGCATGACGCGCCATTTTGGCATGGCGAGTATTAAAGCTACTGATTGCTAGGGTTGTTCTTACGTAATAGAGTAATTATGTCGATATTTAATTTATCGACGCCTTATTGGCATGTAGCCATTTTATCGTTGCTTTATTCCAAAGCGTTCGGGCTTCATTGACTTAATAGATTCTATAAACTTATATTAAAAATGGAAAAGTAATTCTGGTTCAATTAGGTTACGATGAGGCTGACATTACCATTAATAGAGAAAAGCCTCTAAATAAAATAAAGATCATCAGAATTTACATACCAGCTTATACGGGCTGGATTTTTGAGACGGGACAGTAAGGGCAGGTACCTTAATCGTTATAGTTCGAAACGGAAAACGGCTCTAAGAGACCGATCATAACTTTGTACGATATTTTGAACTGCATTCGTAGATTTTGACAGTGAAAAAATTGATAAAATACACACAAAAAAATTATGCCTTTCGACGATCCTATTTTATGTGGGGATCAAAATACTCTATGGGACTATTTAAGGTATGAGGACTAAAAATGTGAGAAATCGCCAAAAACTTTCCCCATAAATTTTGTACGGAAAAACGATAAATCGACTTGAAATGTTCTTTGTTGCCAAACGATACGAATAAAAATCAGACTATAGTAGATATTTATTCTTAAGCTATGTAGTCCTGTGGGATAGTGGTTGTCCACATCTATTATGGTGCGACTGAAAACCAGCGTCATTGCTCGTCATTGGCGCCGTGATATAAGCTGAGCGGTTAATTATCATTTATGTTGCAGATGTGTAATGTATTACCTATCTTATATATTGACGTTTTGTTTTATAGTTTTTTTTTAGTATAAGTCCATAAAAAGTTTGATGACATGAAATTAGTTTCAGATATAACACGGCACTTGAAATTCGTTTAAAAATTGCCTTCAGTCATCCGTAAAAGCGATGTCCCATCAAAATTGCATTCGATATTGCCTTCAGCCATTCGTACATGTAAAAGCGACATTCCTACAAAAATGCATTCAAAGTTGCCTTCAGACATTCGTATTTCGTACGTGAAAAAGCGATATTCCTTCAAAATTGCATTCACAACTGCCATCAGCCATTCGTACGTAAAAGCGATAATCCCTTCAAAGGCGGTAAGTTTCGTACAATATTACGACGTCATAGCCAAGGGCCGCCGATTCCTGTCGGTAATATCCGTATACACCACTTCAAGCGTCACGTCACTTCACTACTAAATTGATTCTTATTACCAAAGCGTCAGGTGTCTATAAAAGACAGCACTTCGTTTGCTTTACTGCTCACAGTACATGTTTATCGAGGAAATAACTGTTAACTATAGCCTTGAGGAGTTTATTTCGTAACGTGGATCACATTCGGTAGGACAAGTGAGCACGTACTCTGACCCTATAGATTTATTTTACTTAATACTCAACACCACCCGAGGGCCTAGACAAGATGCCTTTCGATAACCGCTATCGCTAAGCAGAAAATGTATGGGATTTGACATAAGCTCTCGAATTCTCGATTGACTTTCGATTGTAAATGTCAAATCCCATACATTTTCCATTTAGCGATTGTCAAATGGCATCTTGTCTTGATGTGAAGCAGTAAGAAGAGTCCATATGCGAAGACAGCTAGTGCAGTTCAGACACTGCTCTAGCCGCCGCCACCTTGCCGGCCATATATGACTTTTAACGCCTCTTTTGTAGGAATCCATGTTATAGGAAGGTGCGAACACTTTCCATCTTATGGAAGTACAACACTAGTGTACTGGAAGAACCCTATTCAAACCTCCTCCTACTCTGTTTAGAGAAAATATAATAATTTTTATTTATGTATTTACTTCTTTATAAAAGAGATGTGTCATATCTGGCCAGGTATATATGTACACTATTACAAAAAATCTGAAACCTAAATCCACTAGTATAGTTCACTAACACAATTCAAAATTATTCGTCGATTGCACCATTTTTTAATATGGCGGGCGACAGAAGTCAACTAAACGTCACCAAAACAGGCGCCATGATGAAAAATAGGCTGTTTTGCAGTTTTTTCTATAAAAGTTATTGTTTTGTCACGCACGAACAAAGCAAATAAAAGAAAAATGGACAGTTAAAAACTGTTCTTCATATTTTTGTCTATTTGTTAGTAAAGTGTACGTGGACCTGGCCGGATCTTCATACACTATTGAAACAACTCCTTTCTACTAGAGAAAGTCTAGTAGAAAGGAGTTAATATCTTATACCGAGCACATCTCAAAAAATTACAAATACCATTCTTTAGTCATTCACTAAAGCGTTTTTGTTTATTATGTTCTATATTCACCACAATTAATATAAATCAAGTGGTGTCGCTAGTGTCGACGAGGTATCGCCTTAACGTGCCTTCCGAAGCACGGAGGAGTTCGAGATTATAAATTTGATTGACCCATCCCGGGACCGACCATGGCGAAAGTTGCTTTGTTTTCTAACTTTCACTACGCCACCGAGCTCCTCACTACGCTAATATATTCCCTGAAAATGTCGAAATCATTAGATTTCACTATTTTTTTCTAAGATTATTAATAAGTCTCTAATACAGAAAAGCTATATTTGTAAACTCACTGCTCGGTCACATAAATTATAAATAAATATTATTTTTACCACTGTATTTGCCTACTTATCGGCCGTCCTTGTGTACTTAACGATATAGCATGTATTTACGTTTAAGTAAAGACTGCCAACTATCAGTAATTGTATATGAAATATTTTTTTTAAAAAATCACATTTTAATGTATTTGATGCGTTTAAACGCCTACTTTATTGTAACAATTATAAACAAACAAAGATAACGATGGAAAAATATATACTCTAAGCAGGAATCGAACCCGCGTCTCCTGATGTCTGTCCCTTATCAACCGTCGGATTAATGTTCCGAAAGAATACTTTTACAAGCATTTTTTAACTTTTCGCAAGATTTAGGTGGTGTTTATTATTTGTAAGTTTTTTTTTAATGTCTCGTTTCAAGGTTTGTAAATATTAGGTTAGTGTTAATAAGTTTTTTATGTACTTATTATGTTAATAAAGGAGATGTTTCATATCCGGCCAAGTATATGTACAGTATTGCAAAATAACAGGAAATTTCTCCTAAATCCGCGAAAAATACTAATAATTCGTTTTTTTCTATAGTTTGTTTGTACAAACGTTAAAATTTTTCGTTGATTTCACCGTTATTCACTATTGTAATAAGGCGGGCGACATAGAAGTCAACTAAAAGTCACCAAAGCACAGAACACTTTTACTTGCACCAAAGTGATAAAGGCGCGATGATAAATATTTGTCTGTGTTGCAGTTTTTACTATAAAAATTCTTGTTTTGCACAAACAACACAAAGCAAATGAAAAGAAAATAAACAATTGAGCACTGTTCTGCGTATTTTCACCATTTTTTCAGTATACTGTTCATAGACCTGGCCGGGGCTCCATATATTTTTGAAACATCTCTTTTTTATTTTCACAAAAATTACAATCTGAAACTATAAAACAATAATGTCCATGGGCAATGCAAAGGCATATATTGACCCATCCGGGATAACCATGGCGATAGTGGCTTGGTTTTCGTAATTGAAACCAATCGCGCGAGCTACTTAATTGTTTACTATCGGACTATTGGAGTGTCTGCCTGAAGCATTTATCTGTCGTTTATGCTTTTCCGAAGGTCATTCCAATCTTTGCACAAATGATAAACGCAGCCACACCCACGCTAACAAAAACCATTTACTAACGCTCCCTGACTTACCCTGAAATTGTTATTCGGACGTGCTAGTGATGTGCGTTATCGATTTTAAATGTCGATGTTTAGAATTGAATACTTTAATGTACACATTTCCACGCCTATAGAAGTATTGAAACATTATTAATTTACTATAACCAGTAGATAAGTTGTGCCTCCGTTGGTAGTGTTTGTAGGTACCTACACCACTAATATTACTCTGCCAATGCCATCTAGCGGTAATGAGTGACTTGAGCTTTCAGTGCCAAACTAATTGATTTAAATTACTTTTAAAATTTAATAAAGTCTCTTATAATTTGTTATTGTTTTTGACCTCGCGTTGGGGTTCTTGTTTTACCATTTCAACTGTCAAAAATAGATTTAGAAGGAACCATAGACAATTTTAGATAGCATGTACGGAGGTGCTTCTTAAACACTGCATTTTATCACATTCACTAAGGTCCGGAATTGAATGCACGTTTCTAAATGTCAAATTATGTGACAGACAGTCATTTTTTCCTTGTTCATACTGAGAGAGAGAAAGAGGTGCACTGAACTTAATTTAGAATTAGCATGTGTTCTTCAGAATTAGGGCCAATATCTGAGAAAAATGCTGCTTTGAGAACCTCTAACGATGACATTACCGCGTGATTAAAATATTGGAAAACCTGTTTCATTTTTGTCATAATGAATAAACTAAAGATTAATGTTAAAATAATCAACAAACACCTAACGCTTTAGATAATATAAATGGTACAAATCCAATAGGATTATCACAAAATAAAATAAATCATTGATAGCTAATTGATTTTGTAATAAGACCAATCAATTACGATTCCAAGATAAAATCAATACGTACTACTACCTACTTATAAGAACTGGGTCGCCGTTATCAGGGAGGCACTAAGATAACGATTGTTAATAAAATAGATTGGAGTCTGATTGTAAGCTAATAACAGTAATTGCAGTATCGGTGTAAGTGATATTACAGATGTTGCCTAAGTTTGATTAGGGCGCTATTTTTCACAACTTAGGGAAATATACGCTACTGTTACCAATAAAACGATTTCAAATTATAAGTTATGGAATATTGTTAAAATTGTACGACCATGAAAATTTATAAAAATAGTATTTTTTTAAAGTAAACTTTATTGCCTTTATAATAAACTTACTTTGGATTTTAAATAATCGTCAGGTTGCATTAAAAATAGAAAATAAAAATAAGAAGGATCATCTTTGCATTTGTATTCTATGGAAAAAATCCTTTCTTTGATTTTTTTAAAATCTCTTAGTCACAAATAGATATACATGTTATAATAGTACATTTTGATATAAGTGCGGTAAGTTGAAAATTACAGCCGAGGCGATATTGACTACAAGAAAGCAGAGGCTGTAATTATCAAGGCGCACGAATGTCATACGACGTTTTATAACATATTTGCGAGGAAATAAATAAAACTCGGACTTTCGAAACTTTTCTCGAATTAATAAATCTTTAATCACTTGTCAAAGCAGTTATAAAATTTGAACAATTTGTAAAATTTATTGATTTTTTAGCATTGAATAGTAGCACCACAATGAGCTTGACTTATATTTTTGAGAAAGTTCCATAAAAAAGGGGAAAAACACACTTTCTGAAAATGAATTTGCATCATTGCTCGTTTTCCAAATTTTGATACGCTTGTAAACTTGTAAGTAGGTATGTATCGGCCGATTTTTCGGCAAAGGCACTAAAAACAGCCAGTATTACTAATAAATTAATATTTTTGTGTTTTTGTTACAGATAAATGGTTGCAATTAATTGACAAAAATAATTACATTAAAGAATTAAATGTTTATTTATTATATTTGGTCTCCCAAACTTAATTTTATTCATAAAATGTTGACTACTTTCTGCCATAGAAACTCTTTGCTAAGATTTGAAAAAGTACCGTTCGTTTTTAGACTGAGCCACAGATTAATAACATCTTGATAAACCGTACGTTTTACATTACATTACCGCATAAGTGCGTAATGAGATACATTACGATATTGAATTTGGTGAAATAAGAGACCCTTTACGAGCAAATGTGTTACAAACATTATTATGATCAAAATGCTTAATTATTTGTGAACTTTAAGTTCCCAGTATATTATTGTTATTATTATTTTTTATTTTTAACCTCAGTGAACCTAAGAAATTATCATCTTTCTGTCTATACTAAACATCAAGACTCTATAAGCAAAAACAAAAATATGGATTAGTTATAGCAAAGTTGACTTTGTTGAAAGGTTGATGTTTTATTGTTGACTTGAAAATGAGTTATGTTATGGGATACATTGTTTTGGCTTTTTTAAAATACTATATTAATTAGTCAACTCTAAAATAATTGAAAACAAGGACAACAGTAAGTAGGTTAAATAGGATTTAAATCCTTATTACTTAAAATGCTGAATCATCACGAGGCCAATATATACATTTATGACTTTATAATAATATGATGTGCATTTTAAAAAACTTTTCTGTCTCCTTACGCGCTAAAAATCACAAGTGCCAAGTGCGTCGTCTTATACATTGCTGTTTTACGCTACAATGAAACAGACAGTTTCGTTGAACAGCAATGTACTGACGACAGCACAACAAGTGTAACACTTGCACTACGAAAGCCGCCTCTATTACGAACGGAATAAGGCCAGTCTCAAAGTCAAACTGTTACGCTTGACGTGCTTTCGTCTGTACGTAAACACCGAAGATTTTAGCCAATTGGGAATTAGTCATTTGAGTTAGCGAATAAAGGGGATGCTGGTGGGATTATTTTATTTTATTCGGTAACTCATCAGCTGATATTTAAACAAATAGATAGATAGATAGCGATAGGATGCTTATTACAGATGTAGGAACCAAATATTAAACTATCGCAGCAATGTATGATTAATGGAAGCAGTATAATGAAAATTGGACCACTGGACTTGAAAATTTTAGTACATACTTCCCGCATACAGAATTAAGCCTGCCCGCCTAGCATGACCACCGAAACGCGATATGATAAAGCCATTTATCGCTTTGAACTGTCAAAAATCATTGGAAATTGAGATTTATCGAAACTGCGAACTTGTATTGTATATATACATGTTCGCAGTTTCGATACAATTTCAAGATAGCGGTTATATCCAATGATTTTTGACAATTCAAATCGATAAATAGCTTTATCATATCGCGTTTCGGTGGTCATGCTAGGCGGGCTGTATCGAAATACTATTAAAATACATCACTAGCGGTATTTGAACGTGATTCCAATTAGGTGCCAACCTACTACGGCTTCTTTACACACTAACCCCCGTATTCATAAAAACAAGTGAACTTATATGAGGCTTATAAAGTGTTTTGTTTCTCTCTCTCGTATGATAAAGGAAAAAGATAAAACATATTTTAGCAGTGTTATTAAGTGTTATGTATTTTAGATATAAAATAGGTTTATTGAGCGTTTATGAATATGGGCGTAAATGTTTCTGTTTTAATTTGTAGTACATTTAAAATGTGACAAAACTTAATTATTATATCGATAAAAATTATAAAACATAAACATTGCAGCAGGCCTTCACTGGGTCACCAAATCATTGCCATTTAATTTTGAGTGTTATCATCAACTCCCAAAAGTGTATTTTAGTTTAATGCAAACAAGGTCAACGTGTTAGCATAGATTATAGAGTAATTTGATGGCTTCAGCTCACGCAACTTTTAAGGAATAAGTTCCTGTCATTATAGTCAAGGAAAATTAGGAGTGGAGTTAAAGTGAACAGATTAGTGAATAAGTCAAACGACTGTAAGTATGTAATTTCGATATCAGTTGAGGAGCTCGGTGGCGTAGTGGTTTGAGCGTTCTGGTTTCGATTACGAAAACAAAGCAACTTTCGCTATGGTCGGTCGTGGGATGGGTCAATCAAAATTTGCTATCTCGAGCTCCTCTGTGCTTCGGAAGGCACGTTAAGTCGTTGGTCCCGGCTGTGCTTTAACCCACCAACCCGCATTGGGCCAGCGTTGTGGTATTATGGCCCAAACTCCTCATGTGTTGATGATGATGATGTAGTATTGGTTAATTAAAGCTCACATAGGTAATGAAACGATATGTACTAAGGATACAACAAAGTACCTATAGATAGATAGAAATTCTTTATTTTGCACATTTAAACAGGTTGGTGTCGATACGACAATAAATCCAAACATGAGCTATATTAGTTCATAGAAATGTTTTGCAACATTCAAATGCATCATATTCATTTGATAATTTCATGAAATTTCTATAAAATAATTGAACATTGGTTGCAATATTTCACAGAAATGTCATGAACTAACATAACTAACATAGCCGATGTTATCGCTAGAAGCTATTTTAACCTAAGGTATTATATAAATCTTAAAACTCGCACACAATGTTCAAAGTCTCACAAATGATAAAAATCCAAATGACATGAATAATTAGAGATAACTCAGTCGAGGATTTAAAGATAAAACTAACGGCGTCAGTCGTGGCAAGACTGTAAATTTTAATAGGTAGGTATAATAAAAATAAAACGGAGACGAGATTTTCACAATTCTGATGGAAACATGGGCTATATTAGTTCATAGAAATGGTTTACCACTTTCAAATACATCTTATAAATTTGATAATTTCATGACGTTTGTATGAAATAATATAACATTATTTCATAGAGCTGTCATGAAATTATCAAAAGAATAAGATGTTTTTGAAAGTGGCAAACCAATTCTATGAACTAATATAGCCCATGTTTTTATTTATCGTCGCATTGTCGCCACCACTCTGTAGTATATGCCTAAACCTCAGAACACTAACTAAAGCATATTGTTCTGAGGCCTAAACTCTAACTTACACCGCAACTAAGCGTCACGCACTGCAACATAGTGACGTGTATCGGTTGACCCAAATTAGTACTAATAAAACTGATTGATTCCTTTTTGGACATATTCTTGTTTCGGGACATTCCTGTTTGGACTTACACGTATTCCGCTTTCAGCACATTCTTGTTTCGACACATTTTAGTAAAAAAAATATACTATGAAATACTTGTGACTTTGCTTGCATAATAAAATAAAATCATATTTTAATTTACCCAATAAAAAGAAAATACAAATTTTACATTGGTTGCATTATTTCATAGAAATGTCCTGAAATTATCAAATGAATAAGATGTTTTTGAAAGTGGAAAACCATTTATATGAACGAATATAGCCCATGTTTTCATTTATTGTTGTATTGACGACACCACTCTGTATACAGCAGAGATAATGCGTGTGGGGATCACCAAAATATCGTTCTCTCTCTCGACCAGCTGGCCTAAATGTTGCGCGTACGCAATTTGTTTGTAAATACTTTGCCTATTTATAAATTCTGTATCTTTCTTGCCGTCAGCATAATTTCATTTTAAAGAGAAATTTCACGACTGTCGCCGCGCGTTTTTTTTGTAAAAGACATTTAGTTTTAAAAATATGGTATTTATTTATTTATCATAACATTTAGATATGCTTACCTAGGCATTAAACACCGGACCCGTCAAGCATGAGATTCCAGACACAATTGATTTTTCCATTGTCATCGCCCCCCGGTGGTATATCGCCGCTTGACAGATTAATGAACGGCCTAGGCGTCCAATAAGTTGGTTAATTCAACCAAAGGCCTGCAACATAATACACTTATGGAAATGATATCGTAGTGTTGTGCGCAATACAAAAAACATATCGATAAAAATTAAGTATTCTGATGGAAACATGGGCTATATTAGTTCATAGAAATGGTTTACCACTTTCAAATACATCTTATAAATTTGATAATTTCATGACATTTGTATGAAATAATATAACATTGGCTGCATTATTTCATAGAGCTGTCATGAAATTATCAAAAGAATAAGATGTTTTTGAAAGTGGCAAACCAATTCTATGAACTAATATAGCCCATGTTTTTATTTATCGTCGCATTGTCGCCACCACTCTGTAGTATATGCCTAAACCTCAGAACACTAACTAAAGCATATTGTTCTGAGGCCTAAACTCTAACTTACACCGCAACTAAGCGTCACGCACTGCAACATAGTGACGTGTATCGGTTGACCCAAATTAGTACTAATAAAACTGATTGATTCCTTTTTGGACATATTCTTGTTTCGGGACATTCCTGTTTGGACTTACACGTATTCCGCTTTCAGCACATTCTTGTTTCGACACATTTTAGTAAAAAAAATATACTATGAAATACTTGTGACTTTGCTTGCATAATAAAATAAAATCATATTTTAATTTACCCAATAAAAAGAAAATACAAATTTTACATTGGTTGCATTATTTCATAGAAATGTCCTGAAATTATCAAATGAATAAGATGTTTTTGAAAGTGGAAAACCATTTATATGAACGAATATAGCCCATGTTTTCATTTATTGTTGTATTTGACGACACCACTCTGTATACAGCAGAGATAATGCGCGTGGGGATCACCAAAATATCGTTCTCTCTCTCGACCACCGCGCGCTCATCTCTCTCGCGCCTAAATGTTGCGCGTACGCAATTTGTTTGTAAATACTTTGCCTATTTATAAATTCTGTATCTTTCTTGCCGTCAGCATAATTTCATTTTAAAGAGAAATTTCACGACATGCCGCGCGTTTTGTTTGTATAGGACACATTTAGTTTTAAAAATATGGTATTTATTTATACATCATAACATTTAGATATGCTTACCTAGGCATTAAACACCGGACCCGTCAAGCATGAGATTCCAGACACAATTGATTTTTCCATTGTCATCGCCCCCCGGTGGTATATCGCCGCTTGACAGATTAAACAATGCATACATAAATAATTAACGTATTACTGATTGCCATCTGTAGTGTAGTAAAAAAAATCTACATAATGTTTGCTTCGGCAACTAGTCCAGTCACCGCCACGACAACCTATTTCTCAGTACTACTACCCACCGCCCATAAGACAAATAAATGGCGACGAATAGGGACTTAATAAACTAAATATACTCTTTATAACAAAACAATTACTCTACTGAGGTGTCCTTGATTAAAGAAAGAAAGAAAGAAAAAATCTTTTTAAATCGTCAAAAAACACATTTTTATAACTATTACAAAAAATATATTAACTAACAACGTCTAAGTCTCTCCGTCTGTCATGTCTGAATTTATACCGGTTCCAGAAGTCGAACTACCGAGAAGATTCCGGCAACAAACTCGTGTAGTCACTCTTTACAAATATTAAATTACAATGTTTGTAGTTAAAAATATAACTTTTAGCAGTGCAATGCCGCCCAGCGAAAAAAAAATGAAAACTAGAAGAGAAGGTATGTCAATACAACATCATATGACTAAGAAGCCTCAATAGCGCTCTTTAGTGGTAATTCTTCTTCTGTGGCAATGCTCACAGTGAATCGTATGAAGCATTTTGTTTGATAGAAGTCTGTTGCAATATACCATTGAATGTTAGCAGAGTCAGAACGAATTAGATTTAAACCGTTAACATATTTAAATATGTAAGCCCCGTTACTATTACGATCGACATGACGCAATGTGATCGTGCCGTTATTATAATAATTATTATCAACGGGACATAAGTGTTTTTCTATAATATATTTAGCACCAGTGATTGATATAAAGATGCTACCAATAAATATAATTTTGGCATGAAGAATAATGATAAATAATAAAGTAATGGTATTCATACAGGTTGGTGCCGTCAATTCAACAATAAATTAAAACATAGGCTATATTAGTTAATAGAAATGGCTTGCCACTTTCAGAAACATCTTATTCGTTTGTTAATTTCATGATATTTGTATGAAATAATATAACTGCATCGGCTGCATTATTTCATAGACATGTCATGAAATTTTCAAATGAATGAGATGTTTTTGATAGTGGCAAACCATTTCTATGAACTAATATAGCCCATGTTTTAATTTATTGTTGTATTGACGACACCACCCTGTATTATTACCTTCACGCAGCACTCGCATCAGACATAGGATTACATACCTTAGAATGTTACGCTTCCGCCTGTGATTTGGGTCCACCTACAGGGGTGCGATTCTTTAACGAATCTCGCACCTCACTTCGCAAGTCACTTCGAATTCAACTGTCAAATAGAGCAAAAAATGTGTGGAAATTTGCTCTATTTGACAGTTTTATTCGAAGTGACTTGCGAAGTGTGGTGCGACTGTGCGAGATTCGTTAAAGAATCGACAGGCAGGACAGGTTTTTATACACATATCGTCGGGGATAGTGCAAATCCGCGAATCTACCATACGCAAAGGCTGCGTATCTGCAATAGATCCAGTTTAAAGGGATGCTTAAAATTTTAAGCTCATTTTTACACATAGTGTAATTTGATGTGTTATATCTTTTGTTAAGGTAAATATAATAAAAGGCGATGGCAGCCAATCAAGATTTTGCGTGAATTGCCTGCGATAACTTAAATGGGCTTTATTTGTCAGATACGCGGAATTAATTATCCGTTACGCGGATTTGCACTATCCCCGACAAAATAATATGCACCAGTTTCACACAAACATAGACTAGTTATTCTATCAATATTTTATAGAATTTTGTTTTACTGTTACCTATGTATTTTGTGTGAAAAAGAAATAACTTTCCTAACCTTAAAAAAAAGAGTCATTAAAAAAAATTAAGAATCCAAAATCGATAACGATTATGGACATTGGACTGCACTATTGATATATGTAGGTAGCTACTCTCATCAGTCGATTTCGAATGTCATTAAAGATATTTTTTCCCGCTGATTGGTCGGTTAAAAGTCTGCAAATTATATTCTGTCCTGTCCTGTCACCAATCACCACAAGCCGCTATTTTTTTAATATTCTTTTTTGATGTATTTTCTTTTATTAAAATGCGGGTGTCGCCCCACATTGCAATGCATCTTGGGAGAGATTGGCGCCAAATATATTACTACGATGGATGCATTGATTTGATATAGGTAGGTACAACAAAATTTTTATATCTGTGGGCGCCGGTTATCCCACGTCCCAGCCCAGTGATGGAACCCGGGATAATATTTTTATATTTGCAGAATTGATTAGATTCGAAGCTTAATTATGATTATGAGAACAATAACGTTCAGGAATATAAAATTAAAATTTTTAATTAACCCCGGCCTCATTAATCTTCTATCTAGCACCATCTCATTGAGACTATTCTAATGAGCCCAAATACGCTATATTTGCTGTAAGGTTTTGAAGAATTAAGCATCTCGCAGACTTTTTGATGGTAGGTACAGAATCAGCTGAAGGTTAGTATGTCATGGGAATGTCACCGAAGTGACGGTACACCAAATTTCAAGACAAATCAATCGTAACTGTGAAAGTTAGTAAAACCCTTTTATCATGTAATAGTCCTAATCACGTCAGCTCTCAAACAAAAAACCCAAATCAAAATCAGTCCATTCGTTCAGACAGACACGTCAAATTTATAACACCCCTCTTTTTTCGTGAATTATACCCTCTGCGTCGATCTCTTTACGTCGAGTCTCTATAAGGTGACTCTCGATACGTCGCTTTCCCATTACGACGAATCTCACGACGTCGAGTACAGCTTGCAAAGCAAGACGCAGTTGGCGCAGAGGGAATGATTCTTTTTCGGTCGGGGGCTATTAAAATCGTTTACTCTCGGAAATTAAAGAAGACAACAGTGACAGGACAGATAAAAAACAAGAGAACAACGCTCGACACAGACACATTTTGAATAAAACTATCTTCACCTATTATAAAACATAATTTAATACAATACAACGTAATTTTGTAATAATTTTACTTACATAACAAATGATGATGATGACCGTTGAAATTTCCTATAATTTAATTTTCTAGATACTATTATTTTATTAAAAGTTATTATCGGTCAACAATACGCCCTTTGTACATTTTTTATTATTATGTTTTTCATTTATTGTTTCTTTGTGTACAGTAAATTATTAAATAAATAAATACAACCAACACACACTATGCAAACCAAAAATTTCGTCTACCAAAGGAAGTGAATACCGTGACATGGCGTCGGTAAGGTCCGTCGTCCCGCCAAATCATAGACGCACGCGTCCGGTGACGTCAGCGTAGAAAATTGGCGCGGCACGCGTGAGCATCGACCAAACAATAATATACCAAACATTACATAGAACGTAATGATAGTGGTAGCAATATATAATCATCGTTGGCGTCAGTCGGTGCCTCACGCTGAGTGTTTAGTCTGATTCAATTACCGTAAACACGTAAATAAACAAATAAAATGACTCAAAAGAAAGAAAAGATAATACATATTTTAAAAGAAATATATTTTCAATTTTATTTAGAATAGGTACACGAGATTAAAGTCAGTGTTGACGTCTCACAAATCACACAATCTAATCTGGACCAGAAAGCGACAAGTTGGAAATAATTTATTTATTGAAAAACTAAAGTCATTTGAAAATTCCAATAGTTTATTTATATTGCCCTAAAATAAACGTAGTTTGGGTTTTAAATATTTTGGTTCTCTGTTTTTCTTCCTTGAGTTTTTTTTCTATAGAGAATATTGTTTCCATTCATGTGTGATTGATTGATTGATGATTAGACAATTCCATATTTTAAAACTAGACCAAGGGTACAATTTTTTTATTTTCGTAAATAAACATCTTGACTGACAACATCAAATCCCGCCAAAAAACGAAACATTGGCATCTTATATTTTTATTCTTATGATTGTAAATCTATCCAACTATGAGTCTAGTTTAAATTGAATAATGTGATTACTAATTACCTACATTTAATTTTGCATACTACAACATTCATTCAGCGAAACATGTCGTAACATATAAAATTTCTTAAGATCTATTCTGTACCATGTTTTCTGCATTCCATTAATACTATAGCAGATAACAGCAGCGCCGAGGTACCTAGCTGTTTATTTTTAACCAAACAAGTGGTTTAGCAGTTTAGTAGGTCGGTCGTTCATTCGTTACAACAAAAGAAGAAAATCGGACACGAGCAAAAACCGGTTATCAAATCGAATAAGCAAGTAATTTTAAAATAGACAACATTGGCTGGTAAGGTTCTTGACCGTAGTTATCTAATCAATCTTAAAGTAATACCATGGACCTTGGTAATACCAAAGAATATAGTAATATAGCCTATTGTACAATCAAGAAATGGCACGATATACGATTCACGCGAGGAGCTCGGTGGCGTATTGGTTTGAGCGCTTTGGTTTCGATACGAAAATTAATTCGTGTGTGTTGCCCGTGATGACTTACGGAACTGAGACGTGGCCGCTTACAATGGGCCTGATAAGAAGGCTCAATGTTACCCAAAGGGTAATGGAGAGGGCTATGCTCGGGGTTTCTCTGCGTGATCGAATCAGAAATGATGAGATCCGCAGGAGAACTAAGGTCACCGACATAGCCCGAAGAATTGCGAACCTCAAGTGGCAGTGGGCAAGTCACATTGCAAGGAGGACTGACGGCCGTTGGGGAGGAAAGGTCCTCGAGTGGGGTCGCGTACCGTGAGACGCAGCGTTGGTAGGCCCCCCACAAGGTGGACCGACGATCTGGTGAGGGTCGCGGGAAGCCGATGAATGCGGGCAGCGCAGGATCGATCGGTTTGGAGATCCCTGGGGGAGGCTTATGCCCAGCAGTGGGCGTCTGTCGGCTGAAATGATGATAATAATGATGAGGAAAGCAAAAATCCGCAATTTCGCATACGTAGATGACTTAATTTTTCCATTTTTTTTTCAAAACATTATTATGGGACCAAATGGGAACTATTCCGCATCGAACAAAAAAGAATAATCAATATCGGTTCACCCAGTCAAAAGTTCTAAGGTAACAAACATAAAAAAAACATACAGCTGAATTAATAACCTCCTCCTTTTTTTGAAGTCGGTTATAAACTGAAAAGGATATTAGGTAAGTAGGCTACTCATCCCCTAGACACATATTTTTTTGGAGTCGGTTTTTCACTTTCTATTGTTTCTGGAAACAACTTAGCACCAACTCCAAAAAATATGTTTCTAGGGGATGAGTACCTACTTAAATTCAACTATTTTATCGTTTGTAGTTTTTTGAAGTTGGTTTTAATTTTTGTTTAAAAAATTTTGACAATTTCTAGTGATAACTTTCTATTATTAAAGCTAGATTGGTGACCGTCAGCTTATATTGTTTCCTACTATCGTATCGTTTCACTAAAAAGTCATAGGAAAGCAAAAATCCGCAATTTCGCATACGTAGACGATTTACTCATTTTAGTTATTTTGATTTAACAACCAAACTACCCATTCGATGTAAAAATTAAATAATGGGACTAAATGACAATTATTCCGCATCGAATAAAAAAGAATCACGTAAATCGGATCAGAAATCGGCGTAATCGTAAATTCAATTCATAGAAAAAAAAACATACCCACCAAATTGAGAACCTCCTTGTTTTTGAAGTCAGTTAAATAAAAACTATTTCCTGACCAACTTCCCCCCATCGGGGGAAGATGGTAGCTAGGTAATTTACGTTTCAGCTTCCCAGAAATCAAATTAGGTGAAGATGGGAGGCAAAAGTTCCTCTATTCCCAACTTAGAGAAGTAAGCTATCGCACACAAAAGGTAATGTACCATTTCGAAACGATAGGACTTTAGTTCTCAAAGTGCTCCAGGTGAATCCCCAGGGGCCCACGGGAGACACGACGGGGGTCTACGTTGGTGCCATTAAATGTCGTCTTGGTAGGTACCACCGCCTTTCTTATTTCAGCCGTGAAACAGTTCGCTGTGTTTCAGATTGAAGGGAAAGGTAGCCAGTGTAATTACTGGACATGGATGGCATTTCATATTAGCCCTTAGGATGACAACGCACCGGCAATATCAAGTGATTTTTAAAAGCTTTTATTTTACTTGCTTATGTTCGGGTGGAATCTTGCGACTCGATTTTGAAGCAGATATCTTCAATCGATTGAGCTGAAATTTTGTATACACGTTTAGTTTGGATGACAATACACAATACGCTGTGTGACGTCATTCTAAATCCAAGATGGCGGAATAGTTATTTTTAATGCATTTCTACAATATGGGTATCAAATGAAAGGGCTTGTTGAGAGTAACTCGAAAAATAACGTAATGTCATTCTAAATACAATATGGCTGAACATCCAAGATGGCTGAATAGTTATTTTTAGTGCATTTCTACAATTTGGGTATCAAATGAAAGGGTTTGCCGTGACTCGGAAACCTATCCAGCGATAACTAAAAAGTAAAAAATAAATTAAAAGCAAAAAAAATAATTAAAAAAATATTTAAATACTTAAATATTTTTATTTAACTAAATGCTCTAAAAAGTAAAAAAGAAAATTTGTCTTTAAATTTTAACTATAAATAAACTAATAAGCTCATTATACACAATCAAATCATCATCAAAGCTTGTCGCGCGATTTAATAATAATAATAATAATATTTATACACTCACACCTATTATCTAGCCCAAAGTAAGCATCATTTAGAGCTTGTGTTATGGATACTAGATAACGGAGAAATAATGATAATAATATGTATATAAATATTAGAAATATACTAAATAAACGTATAAACATCCATGACTCGTAAACAAATGCTCGTACTCATCATATAAATATAAACATTTGTTACTACCGGGATTCGAACCCGGGACCTCTTGACCAAGTAGCCTGGGGTACAGGCCACTCGGCCAGCCGGTCGTCAAATTAATTAAATTATTATTTACTTGTGTAAATAAACTAGTACCTATTTAATTGAGCGACAAGCCTTTATGATTTTATAAATTGTGTATAATGAGGTTATTAGTTTATAGTTAAAATTTTAAAGGAAAATTTTATTTTCTTCTTTTTAGAGCATTTAAATAAAAGCTTTTTTTAAATTTATTTTTTTGCTTTTATTTTTCCTTGTTACTGCAGGTTCCCATCAGGTGGGCCGTCAGCTTGTTTGTCATCTTATTTGTATGATGAGTAAGACGCGCTACATTTGTTCACGAGTCCATAGGTGTTTGTGTATGTTTATTTAGTGTAATTCAAACATTTTTATTATTATCAATATTTCTTTCGTTATCTAGTGTCCACGACACAAGCTCTTATGATGTTTAATTTGGGTTAGACAATAGATATGAGTGTATGAATAATATTGAAGTATTATATTATTATTTACTATGATCTCAAAGAATAGTAAAGTAATTTAAATGATAACTTTGTTTAACGAGTGAACAACATATAAAAAGATTTGCTTGCAGAGATAAACCATTACGCATTTGTGTTTGCTTATTAGAGCGTTACTGTGTTTAATTAATTAAACTATTATGACTATATTATGTTATTTACTAGCATAATTAGATTTGAATGATAAAATGTACCTGCGTATACGAACTGGACTTAGATCCTTCGATTTTGGTTGACGGTATTCAAAATTTATTTATCAATTAAATATGTCCGTACTGTTTGATGATAGCTGTCGCCACGGCCAAAACTGGCGGCAAATCTTCGGAGGGGCCAGGATAACGACGCTTGACTTTGAGTGACAAATTGAAGGAGGGAGGAATATTATCGCACCTCTTATGTGTCTGTGTGTGGCATCGTAGCTTCTGAATAAACGAATGGACTGATTTTGATTTGGGTTTTTTTGTTTGAAAGCTGACTTGTTTAGGATGGCTCTAAGCTATAATTTATGAAGATCAGTTCAGACGTTTGGTCAGCTCATTTTCAACATGATAAAAAGTGTTTTATTAAATTTCACATATCCGATTGATTTGAAATTTGGTGTACTGTCACTTCGGTGACATTCCCATGACATACTAACCTTGAGCTGATCCTATACCATCAAAAAGTCTGCGGTATGCTTAATTCTTCTGAAACTTACAGCAGATATAGCGTGTTTGGGCTTATAAGAATAGTCTCAATGAGGCCGGGGGTTACTTACAATTTTTAATTTGATATTTTATTGTATGTAGATATACCGCGTATTGTAAATATTATTCACCGTCGCAACATAGAAATAACTCTCATCTATGATTGTCATCCAATCTTACGATTTAATCGTAATCATAATCATAATCATTTATTGCAATTATTATGATTATTATTATTATTTTGATTTTTTTATTTATTTTGATCATTTTTATTGTATCTTTTGTTACAGATCAACAGAAAACGATCTCAGTGAAGAAGATTTTAGTCTATCAAGTAACCAGTTGAACCTCCTCAATGATAACAGCATTGATATAGTTGATAAAGATTATACATTTAACCTTCGCAACGATATAGATGTAAACAAATATGCTCAGAGTACCGAAGGCGTTGCAGATGTGTTCGACACTTCTTATAGACTGCAAAGGCTTGAGGATGATGTAGTATCTAGAAGCAGACGTCAGGCAGACGATACTCCAGCGGCTGAAGGTACAGGAACTACTATAGCCCCAGAGGATTCAGCTGCTGCTGTTCCTGTTGATTCGTCGTCAGTAAACGCTTCAGAAAGCAGCTTAGGGCCAAAGAAGGTTGATGTTGCCGACAATAGACCTATAATACTTATGGGCTTAAGGATAGACGAGGCAGACAAAGAACCAAAGGTTGTAGATGACATGATACCAAGTGTGCTGCGAGAGACTAAGTTCAAGTTGAGGCTGTTCGGTCAAGGTTTTACGAATAACACTGAGATCGCGTTCACTCATGCGCCGGAGCAGTTTGGCAAGAAATGCCACTTTCTGCTGACAGGTGAATATAAGGTAACGATTTGAAAATAATAAAATTTTTTAATCAATTTCTTCACCGCTACTACTTTTTTGACGTTTTTATAGCAACATTTAATCTCACCACTCATTGAAGAAATTGGTAGGTTACAACCTAGTGCTACGGTGGCGTTCCCTCCTGGAGCATAGAAATTTTTTATCGTTTTCTTTTCTTTATTTGTTATTGTTAAAATAAAGTAGGCGTTATAAACGCACTAATCGAAAAAACATTTTAATGTGATCCTGATAGATATCGAAATGCCTTTTTTGTAGCATCAAACGAACATATTTGTCCATATAACTGATAGGTCCAAGGTTCTTTTTTAAAGACCTATTTCTCTTAAAATTGAATGCTACAAAAATGAGATAGTAAAATATGTATATTCGCGATTTGGTCACCTTTCGGGATTTTATGAAATCCAAGGTAAATACATTTATTTTCCTGCGACACATGTCAACACGGTCGATCTAACAAGCAGTAGCTAATTTAGTGGAATTCAAATTAAAACTTGATTTTCATTTGAAACTTTTTCAGATAAGTGAACTACGTACTGACTCAGCCCTCTTCGTGTTGAAAGCTCCACCGCCGTTAGAAGACTATAAATTCTACATTTGCACCAGAAATTCCCGTAATGACGATTTTGTACATCAAGGATTTGAAGGATACAAGATCCTTGCTACCCACAACAAGCTATTGCCACTATGGGCGTCTTTGATCCTTATTGTCATCCTTCTGATGCTGGCATCACTGTTCTCCGGCTTGAATTTAGGTTTGATGGCACTAGACCGGACAGAGTTGAAGATCATCGCGAACACAGGCACGGAAAAGGAAAGAAAATACGCTAGAGCGATCATGCCCGTCAGAGCACACGGAAACTACCTCCTTTGTACGATTCTGTTGAGTAACGTGGCTGTGAATAGCACATTTACTGTGATTCTTGACGATCTGACGTCAGGATTGGTTGCTGTCATCGGGTCTACGTTGGCTATTGTGTTTATAGCTGAAATCACGCCGCAGGCTATATGTGCAAGACACGGGTTGCTGATTGGTGCGAAGAGTATTTGGATCATGAAGGTTGGTATACTCGGATAGTCTTCGTTTTAAAACCGATAGTTTTCTAAATGCATTCCTTTAAGAAATTTAACCTCATTACAAGAAGAAAATACCAAGAAAGGATATGGGCAAATGCATATATAATGATAAATATAAATTTAACAATTCACAGTTTAAAGAATAGAATTTTTTAGTATGAATATTTGCCCCAATGGCTGGGTTTATACTAAATATAGGTCTATGATTAATTTATCATCATTGATAATGTCAGACAAAATATTTGCGTACAATATATTTGGATGACGTTGTTATAGCAGAGTGCTATGTTGACCTCATTTGTATAGTGCCGATAAAATTGATATTAGAATGTAAACTCTAAAATATTTTTTATATTTATATAAACTAGAAGGGATCGCTCGCAGTTACTGTTAAATGATTTTAACTAAGAGATAATATAAATTTGTATTTTACAAGGTTCAGAGTAACCATTAACTGCATGTATAGTTTTCTTCATAGTTTTTGATTGGATAACTGATTGGGAGTCTCACGGTGCATCTTCGTTAGCCTATATACGTCCCACTGCTGGGCACAGGCCTTCCTACATGTCAGGAACATGGAGGGCATGGAGGGCTGATGATTCAGCCATTATTAGAGTGCAATCAGTGTTGTTCGTGGGTTAGGTTAACATGGTAAATACTTGCCCATAGAAACTTGATATCTCTCGCTCCTCCAAACTTCAGCCCCTATTGTCGACTGTGAGAAAGAATTCGAATATAGGAAACACTATATCTGTCACTTTTTATCGCGATGCGTCAAAGCGACACGGGGCGTGACGTTTCGAATCAAATCCGTGATCCGATAGTTGAGAATAAGGGGGCGCTCATACGTTCCTGCATAGTAGGAACACTTACATGGCTTCTGATGATCACAATGGTATAATATAATTTTTGTTTGTAGATAGTAATGGGTATCTGCGCTCCTCTAGCTTGGCCTACCAGTAAACTGCTGGACTACTTCTTGGGCGAGGAAATTGGTACACACTACAACAGAGAGAGACTGAAGGAGTTGGTCAAGGTATGTTATATCTATGCGCATTGAATTTTTGTATGTAATAATGTAACGGCTTAATTTTTTCGCGAACTCAAAATTACTTAACGTACCTACTGAACATTGTTCCGTTTGTTGGTCTGAACAACATAGCCTAGCCTCCAAAGCCATTGAAAATTTATTTAAACTAGCATTGCAAATAATAAGCGACAATTTGGCAAACTCTGCCGATCTGCAGTTATTTCTATAAAATTCTTTTTTAGTACCACGAAACAAAGCGAATAAAAACAAAATGGACGATTGAACACTGCTCTGCATATTTTCGCTATTTTTTTACTAAAGTGTACATAGACCTGGCCGGGTCTCCATCTCCATACATTTTTGTGGCATCTTTAAACTATCTTATCTTATCTTACTGTGGGGCCATGACAGTGCACTCCGACCCATTGGGATCTTTTGTGCCTCCCCTGCATTTACTCTTTCTGTGTCCAGAATATAGATGCCATTAGCCTTACTATATCTTTAGGCAGAAAGAGCCTGAAGTCTTCTGGCTTTGGATATGCCACTTCCAGAAGGCTCATTCTGGTTCTAGCCAGGGCATCACAATGACACAAGAGATGCATCATTGATTCCTGGCATTCACCACATCTTTAAACTAACTTGTTGCTGCTATAAAATCACTTTTCGCCATCAGATAACCAACCACGTCAACGACCTAGATAAGGAAGAAGTGAACATCATCTCCGGCGCTCTGGACCTTCGCAAGAAGACCGTGAGGGATGTCATGACCAAGATGAAGGACTGCTTCATGCTGCCGATGACCAGCATTCTGGACTTCGAGACTATGACGGAGATCCTCAAATCTGGTGAGTTTACTTTCCGCGATGATGCTTCCGAAGAAAATTACGTAAATTATGAAACAGTCATTATTTTTGTTTTATTTTTATTGGTAGATCAACGGTTTTCCATACAAAGCTAGTGCAGCTAAATATAAATAGTAAATGAGTTATAGATCCACACAAATACATATTGAAATACGTAGATAGGTAAGTAATGGCTTCCTGTCCATCGGCGCTGTTACTCTACTTTATAATTAATATGTATGATTTAAAATGCATATGTGCTTTGCAACACGTTTATTTTAATAAAACAAGAAAACATGACATTTGTGAACATTGTGGAAAATAGAAGAGAGAATAATCATTTCGGCGGTAAATCTGACATTGACATCTGTCAGTTACAATACGTTCCGGTTCACACAAATAGACGAATACATCACAATAATACAAAACTACATTCTTTTTCTTCAAACGTCGTCGGCATATCTGAACAATATTTCTGCCTTCCATTCCTTTTCTCACTGTCATACCTTACGTTCCTCTTCCGACCTCACTCTTCAAGCTCCTCTTCGTAGTACCGTCTTCCTCTCTTATTCTTTTTACGCTCACGCTGTCCGGCCGTGGCAGGTACCCTTTGCTTGAATATTCAGGTGGTAAAGACAATACAACAATAAATTAAAAGATAGGCTATATTTATTAAAGAAATTTTTTGCAACTTTAAAATACATCTTATTCATTTGATAATTTCATGACATTTCTATGAAATAATGCAGCCAATATTATTTTATTTCATAGAAATGTCATGAAATTATGAAATTAATAAAATGTGAGTATTACAAAGTTGCGAAACATTTCTATGAACTAAATAGCCCATGTTTTAATTTATTGTCGCAGTGTTGCCAGTGACCGATAGTCAAAAGTAACACGAGACAGTTCAAAAGTAATGGACCTATTCCTGAAGACACACTCTAAGTTTAAATTTAAGTACAGTATATCTCTTTCTCGCAATATGTAACAGGAAAAAGATAGCAAGTATTCGTTTAGAGCTGTCAACTAAATTTAGACAGATTTCAAAGGAACCTGTACGGAGGTGCCTTCTAAACACTGCATTTTTACAACGTTCAATAAGGTCGAAAATTGAACGCACGTTTCTAAATGTCAAGTCATCTGTCAGCCATCCTTTTCGTATTCATATTGAGAGAAAGAGATGCACTAAACTTAAATTTAGACAGCATTTATTTTCCAGAATTAGGGCCAATGTAACAATCTTTTGAGATCGAGAGACTTAGGTACTTTTCAATAAAAAAAGGCAACTTTATGCTATTCCATAGCGTAGTTTTATGACTACTCTGTGTGTATTTTTTTAGTAAATCCAGTAACGTAAAAGTAACGTTTTAGTCGTGTAACACGTGAGGGTCGAGAGTAACATAAAATGTTACAAAACTAACATTCTGGCGACGTTGTATTGTCGTTAAAACCATAGACTAGAGATATACTTAGTCACAACTCTGTAGGAGAGCTCATAGTTTGGAAGTATTCAACAAGCTACCAGAAGATATGAAAAGCTTCCATCTGACAAAAATATTTTTAAAAATTGCTTGAATCTCTGGCTTACAGAACGCTGCTTTTACTCAGTTTTATGGAATATTTAAATAGCTAATGTGACGAAAAAATAATACCAATAATGACTATAGAATAATGTAACAAACTATAATAACTATTTTTTTCTCTCTCTCTCTCTGGACTCATGAGAAATTAATGATAAAAATATGTAATTCCATTATAAAAATATTTGCATGCCTACAATATTTAAGGTAAATACTGTCGCTCTCTCTTTATGTAAGCATCTAATGTACACAGTGCTAAGCAAATAAACGATTATGATTGAGAAGTTCTTTAAAATTCAGGCAAGTGGAGGGTGCTAGAACCGCGTATTTAAGCTGCAATGATTATAAATCATCATCATCATCATCATCAGCCTATATACCTCCCACTGCTGGGCACAGGCCATCGTACATGGGAGAAACACATGAAGAGTTTGGGCCATAACACCACCACGCTGGCCCAATGCGGGTTGGTGGGTTCAAGCGGTTGCAGTAACAACCGGGAACGACGGCTTAACGTGCCTTCCGAAGCACGGAGGATTATAAATTTGATTGACCCATCCCGGGACCGACCATGGCGAAAGTTGCTTTGTTGTCGTTATCGAAACCAGAGCGCTCAACCCACTACGCCATCGAGCTCCTCCTCGATGATTATAAATAAATGGTTGCTATTTGTACAGGTTAGCCGGTAGAAATAACTGGAGTCAATTATTTTCCTTTTAGGCTATTCTCGTATACCAGTGTACGAGGGAACCCGCGGGAACATAGTGACGATGCTGTTCGTCAAAGATCTGGCTTTCGTTGACCCTGACGACAACACCCCGCTGCGCACGCTCTGCCAGTACTACCAGAACCCCTGCAACTTTGTCTTCGAGGACGTCACCCTGGATGTCATGTTGAAGCAGTTTAAGGAAGGTAAGAATACCAATGTAGAAGGCCATCTGCATATACAGACAGACAACACGTCACTCATAATGGTGCTCAGTGTTTGGTAGGTTTTTCAGGATTCCGTACCCAAAGGGTAAAACGGGACCCTGTTACTGAGACTCCGCTGAAAGAAAAATTTGAACCGACTTCAAAAAACTGAAAAGGATCCCCTAGAAACATATTTTTTGGAGTCGGTGCTTCACTTTCTATTGTTTTTGGAAACAACTTAGCACCAACTCCGAAAAATATGTTTCTGTGCGGATGAGTACCTACTTAAAATTAATTTTGTTATTCTTTTCTAATTTTTTTTTCACAATTTTTACTGATTACTTTCTAAGATGGGTGACCGTCAGCTTAGATTGTTTCCAACTATCGTATCCTTCTTTCTATGATCTGAGATCGTATCGCTTTACTAAAAAGTCATAGGAAATCAAAAATTCGCAATTTGTCATAGGTACGTAGACGACTTAATGATTTCAGTTTTTTTATTTATTTAAAACCAAACTACCCAACTAATTTTGCAAAAATTTTTATGGGACCAAATGGCAACTATTCCGCGTCGAACAAAAAAATAATCACGTAAATCGGACTAGTAATCTCGGCGTAATCGGTGTACATACAAAAAAAAACCTACCGGCCGAATTGAGAACCTTCTCGTTTTTGAAGTCGGTTAATAATCAATATAGAGAGAACATACATTTAGATATAATTAGACAGTCACACAGTTAGATATAATAGCAAGTAAATAAATATCTTACTGGAAGTAAACACTTATATAACGTCAATGATTGAAAATCAACCTGGATAAAAAGAATGGCTTAAGAACAGGCTTAAAAACATATGAACTCATCTAAAATCTCTCAGACATGTCATACGTAACGTTTATATTGGAAAGAAACTAGTTTTGTTCTACTTGAATAGTTGCCAACACTGGCAGACGGCGCATGCGTTCACATGATTCACGACCCGGCTAGACATTATTAAATGCTAACCTGACGTATAACAACAGTATAGTACACACACATAATACCAGCTCATGTTTTACTTTTTTTTATACAACTAGACGAAGACGACAAACAAGCTGCCGACCCACCTGATGGTAAGCGGTTACCGCCGCCTATAGACACCTGCAATAACAAGGGAAAAATCACTTGGTATTGCAGGTGCGTTGTCATCCTGAAAGCTTATATGAAATGCCGTCCATGCCCAGTAATTACACTGGCTACCTTTCCCTTCAATCCGGAACACAGCGAACTGTTTCACGGCTGAAATAAGAAAGGCGGTGGTACCTACCCAGACGACCCTACATACGGGCCTACCATCTAGTAAACCTAAGAACCTAGTACTTCCAAAACTTGGAATTCTTTACCCAAACATTTGTGTAACCGTCATCTTGGGTTCCTTCATAAGAGGCGTGAAATGGCACCTTTTGGGTCGGCAAGGTGGAAGCAACTGGTACAGCGTATTCAAGCTGCACTAGCTGTCCGAGCATATAGATAGACCATTAAGTACATTATACAACGATATAGACTCTTCTTACTTGTCAACAGTGGTCGACGGCGCATGCGTTCTTGGATTCACGATCCGGCTAGACATTATTTAAAGATCTACAAAAAATTTGCGTTGCGTCATCAAAATTAATAATTGGTAATTTGTCGCGGCATTTTGATGACCAATTATAATTTTAAATGATCAATTATATTTTTAAGGTTGGTTAGGTTAAGTTTTAAATACTAACCCTAATATAATTTACTAGGTGGTACGCCTGTATGTAGGGTCGTCTGGGTACTACCGCCTTTCTTATTTCAGCCGTGAAACAGTTCGCTGTGTTTCGGATTGAAGGGAAAGGTACCCAGTGCAATTACTGGGCATGGACGGCATTTCATCTTAGGCCCCAGGATGACAACGCACCTGCAATATCAAGTGATTTTCCCTTGTTATTGCAGGTGTCTATAGGCGGCGGTAACCGCTGTCCATCAGGTGGGCCGTCAGCTTGCTTGTCATCTAGTAGTATAAAAAAAACCTAACTTATTACCACACAGTTTATTATACACACATAGAACCTATCTGGTTTTTTCGTACTTTCAAAACTTAGAATTCTTTGCCAGCATATGTGTTCCCATGGTTTTATGGTGAATAAGCACCTTACAGGCCGGAAAGAAGGTAGAGACAGCTGGAATAGCGTATTTATTCTGCTCTAGCTGACCGAGCATATAGACTCTTCTATTCTTCTTCTTCGTTTGCGACTCTTCGTTCCGCTTACAGTCAAATGATGTTTAGTAATTTTGTGTTATGCTTTTTAACCGACTTCTCAATTCGGTTGGTATATATTTTTTTCTGTATGTACACCGATAACGCCGAGATTTCTAATCCGACTTACGTGATTCTTTTTATTCGATGTGTAATAGTTGCTATTTGGTTAAAATCGATTGGGTAGTTTGGTTTTTAAATCAATTAACTGGACTAATTAAGTCATCTATGTATGCGAAATTGCGGATTTTTGCTTACCTATGACTTTTTAGTGAAACGATACGAAAGTATTAAAAAACCTTCAAAAGGATACCGTCACTGAAAAGGATAAAACTTTTGGAGTTGGTGCTATGTTGTTTTTTCCAGAAACATATAGAAAGTGAAGCACTGACTCCAAAAAATAGGCTTCTATACTTACATAATTTTAATAATTTTATCCTATGTAATGTTTTGAAGTCGATTTTTATTTTTGTTTAAAAAATAAATTTTTGATTTCGAAGATCAAATCACTTTTTAAGTCAAAATTATTCCTATAAATAGTTTTTTCAGAATTGGCCCCAATAATAAGTAAAGCTTAAATTCACAAAGCAGAGGATTTGCTAAAATCAACCTTATTATTCCCAGGACATAAAGGCCACATGGCGTTCGTGAACCGCATCGAGGAAGGCGACGGCGATTCCGTGTATGAAACAGTTGGCTTGGTGACCTTGGAAGACGTCATTGAGGAGATGATTCAGGCAGAGATCGTCGACGAGTCTGACGTCATCAGTAAGTAGGCTGTACTTACAAATTTACAAATACACACACACACACCCGCACACACACACATACACACACATGGACATAGCGAGGTATGATGAGTATGAGATGGCTGTTAACCGCCACTTTTATGTCAGCGAGGACATAAATAAAAATATGGTTCGAAAATAAAGACTATATTGGTACAATTAGAATATAGGTAGGCACTGCACACTACGCGGTGAATCAGAGTGTGGCACGTCTTGCCATCAAGAGCTCGTCTGCGGGTGTGTCTCTGGAGTGGGAGCGGTTAAGCATGCACATTGTCCATCCCGCTCTCGCTGCCAGCGGTGGTACATAGTGTCTGCGTGCGCGCAAACAGTAATGTTTATGATGAGTAGCAATAAATTTATCATTGTCATCCCCAGGCGACAACCGAACGAAAAAGCGTCTGGCCCGCCCGGTGAACAAGTTCCAGGACTGGGCGGCCATCGCGGGCCACCACCACCACCAGCGAGTCCACATATCACCACAGCTGGTGGTAGCTACATTCCAGTTCCTGAGTACCAGTAAGTTGATAACATTTTCATCAGACACTTACCTTGATATTAAAGTAGAGAGAAGACAGCACTCATTATTTTGTTCCGCCCAAGAGTGGCTATCGCGCTAAGCTTACTTAGTCGCTTGCTAGTGTTGCTGGAGCTAGAACTACACCTTATCAATTAATCTGGCAAGCGGCATTATAGCTCCGGAGGTCTATGACTTGGCAAAATAAATTGTGTCTGGAATCTGATGCTTGACGGGTTAAAATGGAACATATGACATTTGTATTGAGCAAATTTGTAACGATACCTGCCTTAGAGTAAGTTATCTTCATACAACAGCACGTGTGAGTAGTGCCCAAGGTGCTACGAGCTTCTATAGGCTACGGTGACAACGCATGAGTAGACCACTAGGTGCTACAAGCGTCTATAGACTACGGTAACAACGCTTGAGTAGAGCCATAGACTACAGTAACAACGCTTGGTTAGAGCCCAAGGTGCTACGAGCGTCCATAGGCTACGGTGACAACGCGTGAGTAGTGGTCAAGGTGCTACGAGCTTCTATAGGCTACGGTGACAACGCGTGAGTTGTGCCCAAGGTGCTACGAGCGTCTATAGGCTACGGTGACAACGCGTGAGTTGTGCCGAAGGTGCTACGAGCGTCTATAGGCTACAGTGACAACGCGTGAGTTGTGCCCAAGGTGCTACGAGCGTCTATAGGCTACGGTGACAACGCGTGAGTTGTGCCCAAGGTGCAACGAGCGTCTATAGGCTACGGTGACAACGCGTGAGTTGTGCCCAAGGTGCTACAAGCGTTCATAGGCTACGGTGACAACGCGTGAGTTGTGCCCAAGGTGCAACGAGCGTCTATAGGCTACGGTGACAACGCGTGAGTTGTGCCCAAGGTGCAACGAGCGTCCATAGGCTACGGTGACAACGCGTGAGTTGTGCCCAAGGTGCAACAAACGTCTATAGGCTCCGGTGACAACGCGTGAGTTGTGCCCAAGGTGCAACGAGCGTCCATAGGCTACGGTGACAACGCGTGAGTTGTGCCCAAGGTGCAACGAGCGTCCATAGGCTACGGTGACAACGCGTGAGTTGTGCCCAAGGTGCTACGAGCGTCTATAGGCTACGGTGACAACGCGTGAGTAGTGTCCAAGGTGCAACGAGCGTCTATAAGTTAACTACTTACCATCACTCAATACTGTTATCTCATCTAACAGGCGTGGATCCGTTCCGTCCTGAGTTGATCTCGGAGTCGGTTCTTCGGCGACTGTTGAAGCAGGACGTGATCCAGCATATCAAGCTGCGAGGAGACGAAGACAAGAATGACCCCAAGAGATATGTCTTTGAAGAAGGCAAGCCGGTAAGTAGCTTTAGAACAAAACAGGTTGGGAGTGCAAAGCCGAGGCAAGTGGAAGGAGAAAAGTCAAGTTAAGTTGAGTTGAAGGGGCTAAGGGGCCATTAAAGTATAGACACGTAGAGGGGCAAAGTAAAGTCAGTTAAAGGGCTAAAGACAAGAAGAAGTCAATTCAGGTAATCACATTCCAAGGTGGGGAGCAAAGTCAAGTAATGTAGTGGGGAGATCGTCTGGTTTAGAGGATATAAAGAAAAACGGGTGGAGAGGGCAAAGTCAAAACAGGTTTAGTGGGCAAAGTTGAGATGGGTAAAGTGGAAGTTGAGAAGGGCAGAGTAAAGTCAGTTAAAGGGCTAAATACAAGAAGTCAATTCAGGTAACCACATTCCAAGGTGGGGAGCAAAGACAAGTAATGTAGTGGGAAGATCGTCTGGTTTAGAGGATAAAAGGAAGAACAGGTAGAGGGCAAAGTCAAAACAGGTTTAGTGGGCAAAGTTTAGATGGGTAAAGTGGAAGTTGAGAGGGGCAAAGTAAAGTCAGTTAAAGGGCTAAAGACAAAAAGTCGATTCAGGTAATCACATTCCAAGGTGGGGAGCAAAGTCAAGTAATGTAGTGGGGAGATCGTCTGGTTTAGAGGCTGTAAAGAAAAACGGGTAGAGAGGGCAAAGTCAAAACAGGTTTAGTGGGCAAAGGTGAGATTGGTAAAGTGGAAGTTGAGAAGGGCAAAGTAAAGTCAGTTAAAGGGCTGAATACAAGAAGTCAATTCAGGTAACCACATTCCAAGGTGGGGAGCAAAGACAAGTAATGTAGTGGGGAGATCGTCTGGTTTAGAGGATAAAAGGAAGAACAGGTAGAGAGGGCTAAGTCAAAACAGTTTTAGAGGGCAAAGTTGAGATGGGTAAAGTGGAAGTTGAGAGGGGCAAAGTAAAGTCAGTTAAAAGGCTAAAGACAAGAAGTCAATTCAGGTAACCACATTCCAAGGTGGGGAGCAAAGACAAGTCATGTAGTGGGAAGATCGTCGGGTTTAGGGGATAAAGAAGAACGGGTAGAGAGGGCATCATTGAAGTATATTTAAGTAATCTAAGTGTATGTTTGTGTGTCCAGGTGGACTACTTCGTGTTGGTGTTGGAGGGTCGAGTGGAGGTGACGGTGGGGAGGGAGAACCTCGTGTTCGAGGCGGGACCGTTCACCTACTTCGGGGTGCAGGCGCTCACGCAGAACATTGGCGTTGGTGAGTAATATGTTTTCATTCCTCATGCTCGGAAAGTAGCGTTTTTTTGATCTGCGTATTGGAAGGAAAACGCTACTTCCCACCACCGGGCGGGAAATACTCATACTAATTGCTTCCTTTCCTAGGGCGGGAATAAAAAATTTAAAAATAGAACTGAATTTGGTTACGTACAATCTGTGGTACAACGAAGAAAAATAAGTTTTCGGTTGAATGGCCAGTAAGCGGTAACGCGATGTGTTCCATATTTAAAAATACTCTTTAAATAGTTTCTACTCATGTTAGGAGTATTTTTATTAATAAATTTTATTTGAAAATTTAATTTTTATTTTCCTTGCATTTGAAACGAGAAGTAGAGTTTTTACACACGGGTCAAAGGGAATCAAACCCTACTCAGACTATAGTCTAACAATCTCGTAGGGATTGATTCCTTTCCACCCTTATAAAGCAATCTACTATTTCTTCCAACTACGCAATAATTTATGTTCTCATCGTCTTTCACACCATAATCACTTTTATTCTAATAATCTTTTAATTGTACGTCAACACAATCATATGGTTAATAAAACTACACCACTTTTATAACACAAAGTTCGCTCCGACACAATTTTTAATAATGTAATTTTTGTTATGTATTTTAAGTCTTGACTGACACCACAAAATCCCGCCAAACACTTATTTTTTTGTTAAATTCTCCCTATAAAGGGAAGGCAAAGGGAACTAATGCCCATGCAGCCATGTGTCTTCAGTATTTCTTTATTTCTTCTTTTATTGCATTAAAATGCTGGCGTAACACATTTCAATGCTTCTTGGGAGTATTTGACACGAAATATATGATGACAGTCACTTTATGTGCTATAGTCACCTCATCAGGTGGATAACCACAAAAAAGTTCTCTATGTATTTCACACCATAATCACTTTTATTGTAATAATCTTTTAGTTGCACTTCAACACAAACACTTGAATAATAAAACTACGCCGCTTTTATAACTCAATGTTCGCTCCGACACAATTTTTTATTATTGTAATAAAAATTTTCACTGACGCCACAAAAACCCGCCAAACACTCCCCTATGAAAACATGAATATTTTTGTAATTATTTCTTCCTGTATTGGGAAGGCTAAGGTTACCAATGGCCATACCGCCATGTCTTCAGTATTTCTTAATTCTTCATTTATTGCATTGAAATCACCAGCATTTCACATTTCAATGAATCTTAGGAGTATTTGACGCGAAATATATGATGACAGTCTCCATATGATGCTACTTGATGAGGTGGAAAACCACAAGTTCTCATCGTCTTTCACACCATTACCACTTTTAATCTAATAATCTTTTAGTTGTACGTCAACACAAACACTTGGTGTAAAAAACTATAACACTTTTAATTATTGTAATAAAAATCTTGACTGACACCACCAAATCCCGCCAAACATTCCAGGGGAACACATGTGCCGGCAGTGTTGCCAGACAAATTGACATCAGCTTCCTTATTTTTTCTTCTTTTTTATGTCGCAATGTATACCCTATATTTAATAAAAAAAAATGCATAGCTGAAGCGCCAGCCCCGTCGACGCTGGGCTCGCTCCAGAACCTGAACATGGACTCCATGCTGCGTCACACCTTCGTGCCAGACTACAGCGTGAAGGCAATCGCGGAGCTCCACTACCTTACCATCAAGAGGTTAGTAATTCGAAAACGAGTCTAGAAACTAAAAAATCCAACCGTCCCAAAAAGGACACGGTCTTTTTTAGGCCTCTTTACAATAATAATTTCATAAACTACTTGATTTAAAATCAATCAGATTTTTCGAATCACCCGTATGTCTAAAAATGAAAATAATAGCAAATAGTAGCAGAAACTAAACGCAGATTTGCTTTTCCCTCGTTTTACAAGTCGTAAAACATGTAAAATGCACCTATTATTGTAAATATTTTAAGATTATACTAGTTTTAGCTCCAGCTCCATACTTTAAAAGTAAACAGTAGTGGTTGTTATATTATTGCAATAACAATACGCAAAAAGTAACTATAGTATGGCATTTTCGTGTTTGTCTTAAAAATAAACAGGGGGCTACAAATTATGTTTAATTGCACTAAACATTCTAAATAATATAATTATTTAGAATTTGTAGTGGGATTGCTGTTCAAAGTTAAAATTATTTTAAGCCCAGTCTTCTTATATTTGTGGTCCTCTCCGTTGATTTTTTTAAATGTTTTTTAATAAAAGAGAAGGCAAAGGCATCCTATACAGCCGTGCCTGTATTTTCTGATTTCTGAAGTCATTGCACTGAAATGCGATGTATTTTTTAATTTTCAAAACAGTACAACTTCAACAATATTCCATATCTTTTTAGTTTGAATGGTTTTTATGGGTAACAGTAGCGTATATTATCCGAATTTGTGAAAAAAAACAAATTCAAACTTAGGCAACATCCCAATTGTAACATTAAAACACAGTTAAAGAAAATATTAAGCTTATTTTTTTGTATTTTTATCCACAGATCCATGTATTTAGCAGCCAAACGCGCCACTCTTATGGAGAAGGGAGTCCTCAACAAGGGCGGAACCAACGAGCAGATAGAACCGGAAGTAGATAAGGTGAGGCAAAACTACTACAAACAGGAAACATTTACACTGTGTTAGCTGGGGTTAGAATAGGAGCTGAATTCTGGATTACACAATTTTTTTGCTGAATCCCTACAAAAACAGTGGCAAAAGGTCAAGCACATGGTCAAGCACATACAGCCATGTCTGATGTATTTCTTAATATCTGTAAAAAAAAATTAGGAAGAGTCTGGCATCAAGTATCATGACAGTCTCCATGATGCTAATTCGATTTTTTTTTTTTTTTTTTTTTTTTTATACAACTGGATGACAAACAAGCTGACGGCCCACCTGATGGAAAGCGGTAACCGCCGCCTATAGACACCTGCAATAACAAGGAAAAATCACTTGATATTGCAGGTGCGTTGTCATCCTGGGGCCTAAGGTGACATGCCGTCCATGCCCAGTAATTACACTGGCTACCTTTCCCTTCAATCCGAAACACAGCGAACTGTTTCACGGCTGAAATAAGAAAGGCGGTGGTACCTACCCAGACGACCCTACATACGGGCCTACCACCTAGTAAAGTGGATAGCCACAACAAAATGCTCAACGTCTTTCACATTAACTTCACATAAATTAAAATGATCTTCCGATTGCATGTCGACAGTTGCTTTACAAAACTACACAATTTTTTTCAACACATCGTTCGTTCAGACACAATTTTGTAATTATTTTAATAAAAATCTTGGCTGACACCATTTAATCCCGCCAAAAACTCAATTTTTTGAATGCCTGTAAAAACGGCGGCAAAGGGTTAAGCACACACAGCCGTGTCTGATGTATACATGTCTTTATTTCTGCAGTTATCACACATTGAAATGTGGGTATAACGCATCTAGGAAGAGTCTGCCATCAAATATACAATGACAATGTCCATGATGCTAATTCAATGAGGTGTAGAACTACGATAGAATTTTCAAATCGTCTATTTCAATAACTCTCCATTTAGTTTGTCAACACTGAAACTTTTTTTACAAAACTACACCAACTCTAAATGCAATATCAGAACCGACGCATATTTATAATCATTTGAATGGCGGTAAAATCCCTGACTTTAGTATGTTTGTTTAATAATTCCGCTTTTTTAAACGTGATAAATATTTATGGTATTATTTATTTCATTATCTTTACAGCTACTGATGGAAGGAGACCGCATGGATGATATACGAGAACAGGATAAATCAGACATCCAGGTAATTTTTAATATTTTTGTAAGATTCCTGTTTGACCATTAATTAATTATGACTTAAAGAATTCAATTTTAATTCCACGCTGCTTAGTATATGGATGAATCGAAGGAAAGATATTAAATGGTGTGTATTAGTAAAATATTGATTCAAAAGAAATAGAATTGCGGTCAATAAGCGGGAAGTTTTATATATCTATTAAATTATATCATTAATTAAATAAATATGTCTATCTACAGGTCCACTATACACCCAATTCGACTAACACCAAGGAAGATCATATCAACCCAGAAGAGGAGAAACTACTAAAAAAGTAGAAACTTCGCCAATGGCAACCCCAAACCTACCATTATGACAATTAAAATAAGTTTGCGTAGCGTAACATAAATGTGACAATTTCAACTGACAGATAAATTTGTGTTAGTCGCGTCAATTCTAATAACTGAACGTTATCAATTCTTAAGTGTCAATTAAAACGGAAATGTGCCTTATTCAACGGTTACAGGTTACAGGTTTGGCGCGATTTTCACTATATTTTTATAAATGTGGTTAGATATTTTCTTGAAGTCGAGGGAAATTAAAAGCTGCTTTTAAATTAAATGAACAACGTATTATTAACTATTTTAATACCCTTCACCTCAAGATGTTTTAAGAAAGTATTTATTATTAGAGATTTAAGTTATATTAAGTCTCTATGATTTACACATACGTATTCATTACGGTCAACTAGTAAAAATAGGCTAACTATAAACTACCATTTCTACCATTGTCAAGCGATATTGTCACACCGGAATCACAATATGGAATTGCATCGTTTTTGCAACCAAGAAATTAAAAAGCATGTTATTTTATATAGTCACTTAAGCATAGTATTTTAGTAGTTTTATAGTATTTAATGAAGCATTTGTTGCAATTTTAACAATTTAAATGTAAGTGTTTATTTAGCATCATAGTACTTATTATTTTATAGCATGGCAACACCGTTATAGCAAAAAGTGACATTTCAAATCTAACATTAAAAACATCTTGGAGATGAATGTTGTATTATGATTGTCATGAGTTTTGTACTTATTATACCATGTTATATTTTTTAAACCTTTCAAACATGTTTTAGAAAATATAGATATACATATTGCCTATATAAAGTACCTATATTTTGATAATAAAATATAATTAATTAAGATCCTATTCAACGTTAATACCGATGATTCCTATAGCGAAAAATCCTATTTATAAATAGTTATGAATTTTTTATCTAATCGTGTTGAAGTTTACTGTATGAGTACCAAATTAAAATGATTTAAGTATTTGACTTCTACAACCAAAACTTTGACAAGACTATGAAACTATTATCAATAATAATAATAAAATAATGAAAAAATCCAGCAATTTAATGACATATACTATAGACTCTCTCCAGAAAAACAAGTATATAATTTACTTAATATAAATCGACATGTGAGCAGAAATAACAGACAATCCTATATAGCTTGCCCATATTATATTACATTCATTTTTTTTGCCCGATTCTAAGTAAATATTTAGAATAATCTTGAATTTTCTAAAAAAATATTTTTATTTCTATTCGTTGATGTTTTGGCTGTAGAATTCATTGTCCTATTACCACAGAGTATGAACAAATAAATAAAAATAATAATATTTGGAATTGATTTTTTAAGACTAGCACAAATTGCTCTTTTGTAATTATTTTTAACTTATAAACACTAAAGAATTTGCTTTTGACTAATTTGGAAAAAATATATATTTCATCATGAATTTTACTATGGTAGTTTTATTTTTTCTTCGTGCAACTCCACAATAAATTTTCTACTATTGCCAAAAAAGTTTACCGAATAGCTTGAAAGCTATTCTAGCAAACAAAACAAAAATACTAGATTATTATAAACTTACTATTTATTATTAAATACTTATGATAATTTGCTAATGTCCTCATATTGTACATTTTTCACTAATCTTCCCGTCAACGGCCCTTCAGATACCTGTAAAAAAATACAAAAATTATCTTACGATGAGTTTTTTTATACGACAAGGTACAAAGGACAAACAGCCGTACGGCCCGCCTGATGGTAACAGCTACCACCATCTTACCTAAGTCTGCCGCCATAACAATAATGTTAACAGCATTGTTGTGTTCCGCCAGTTGGAGGTAAGATAGCCAGTTCCTCTGTGGTTAAGGGATCCGGGTGTAGCTCGCTTCCATCGTCGGCCTTATCTTCACTTAGTATCAGGTGAGAGGACCAAGAGCTATCTACAGTCCCTGGCCAAATTATTAGACGCACTGTATTTTTTAAATTAATTTTATGTTTCTTTAGAGATTTTATGCAGTAGTTGTATATTTAAATTTAGCTTTATATAATATATAAACTACAATAATATTGATTTTTATTTAAAAGATTTGTTACAGGCTACCGATTTGTATTTATTTTTAACATATGGCAACACAGTGTTGACAATGTGATACATGAACGGAAACAAGTACAAACCTGTATCGGTCGCGATCACCAACTAAACCCAGCTCCTAGAAAAGATTATTTATGTGTGGAATCATTATCCTCTAATGCAGGAGACAGTACAGTCGTGCATTGATAGCATGCCGCGATAAATTTACGCTTTGATAGCGGCCAAAGGTGGCTCGACTAAATATTGACTTTTACTTACAATATTTTCACTTTTCTTTGAAACTTAATAAACAAATGTTTTTTGAAATTATTGCTGTTTTATTTATGTCAAATTAATAGAAAATTGATTAGATAGTATGAAAATTAAAAACAAATCAATTTAAAAGAATTAAACAGTACAATATCACTCGGGAATTAATATTTTACCTGAATTTTGCAGTGCGTCTAATAGTTTGGCCAGGGACTATAGTTGAGAATAAAACATATAAGACCTCACTATCCATGACTCACCTCAACTTGACAGCAAAAGTTATCTGTGTCGATATCCTTCAATATACCCGCCAGCCCTCTATACGCGCCGTTCACAAACCTTACCAGCCGCCCCGGAGAAGGTATAACGGTTTCTAGATGATTCTAAAATAAAATAAAAATCTTTTAAATTTGTGAAGATATTTTGTACGAAAAAATGTTAAACGAAAAAGGCAAAACTAATTAAATAAAGGAGTTTGAAACTTTTGTTCCAGGTTGCGACCGCCATATTGTTTTTTTTAAAAATGGCAGCCATGCATGAAACCTTTCTGGTGTTCCCTAAAATAGTGTTAAGTAGCGAATTAATGTATGTTCTAACTAAATTAATATTTCGTATGATCATAAATAAGAAGATGTATGTATTGATATACAAACTCAATATACAAAGTCTGGCCCATAGCTTACCTGGTCCAATTTTATTTTCACTTTGTCATCAATTAATTTGATCTCTGCTCCGTACTTTTCTATGACTCTTTCGACTACCGCTTTCCGCTTGTAAAACTTGTCTCCCAATGATTTGGTCACAATCTTGACTACGATGCCTTCAGTTAGCCAGTTATCTTTCCTATGACCAAAGTATTATTATTATCTTTTTATTCATTTATGTCAAGGTTTGAAATTATCAAGATAAATATGCACTTTGATAACTATCACGATAATTAACAGATAATTATCCGATAATTATCAAACGGGTATAAGCCTAGCAATCCTTTTTTTGTTTTAATACAGTCAAAGAATGACCACACAGGGTCCCTATTTCATGGCATTACGTAATGTTGAGTAAACAATCCTATTCTAAATTTTCAAACAAATGAATGAAGAAAATAATGAATAAGTGACAGTTCAGATACGAAAAACCGACGAAGCGGGGAATCCCCGCTATTGACGTTAAGTGGCGGTTTCCGATATACGCAGTCGTTGAATGTGAATGACAAATAACAAGTGGCAAATATTTTCGATTATACTTAAACACATAAAACAGTTGAGTACAAAGGCACTGATTATTAAAGGAACTGCGACCGGCTGCTACATATACCTAACAAGAAAATGTAGATGAATAATAAATAATACACATTTTCTAAACAAATTAGAAATATTAAATGATCAATTAAACTATAAAAATATAATGTTATTTAGAACTTTAAAGAAATACAGTTGTTAAGTTGATCGATCTTACGGGAGTGAGGACAAGTAATGCTCTTTAACTCCGTTCTGAAAAGAAGCTATACTTTGAGATTATTATTATTTTTATACTAATATAATTATGACAAACAAGCTGACGGCCCACCTGATGGAAAGCGGTTACCTCCGCCTATAAACACCTGCAATAACAAGGAAAACATCACTTAACATTGCAGGTGCGTTGTCATCCTGAGACCTAAAATGAAATGCCGTCCATACCCAGTATTTACACTGGCTAGCTCCCGTCAAATCCGAAACACAGCGAACTGTTTCACAGCTGCAATAAGAAAGGCAGTGATACCTATCCAGACGACCCTACATACGGATCTAGCACCTTTTTTTCCAGGGAGAAATCCAATCCAGACCTACCCCCCACTGGCTAAGTGACGGGCGTGTGTGGGGGTCGCCCAGTGCTTATAAGACACTGGGAATACCCACTAAAACTCCCCGGTAACTCCGCTGCCTTTCGCGGGGGTAGCTTGGGTTCTGCCGAAGCCATTTCACCAACCTACCCTTCGCGCCAAGGGGGTCTACCACCTAGTGAAACCTATCCCTTCAGCAAAAAAACCAACAAACTGTTTTACGACCAAATAGGAAAGAGTGTTATCTACTCAGATGACCGACCAGTGTAAAATCAATGCTGCAAGTATTAACTCACCTATTCGCCTTCTCTTTCGCTCGCTCCTCCATCTCCATTACTTCTTCTAGGGCTGTCTTACTCTTCCCTTCTTCTATCCTTTGTTTCTTGCTAGAAGTAGACATTGCATCGCTGTTATCTTTGACTTTAAATTTCAGTGTTGAAGTAGGTAATTTATCTGTTTTTTTATCTGTGAAAAGAAGTATATAGAGTTCTTCCTTTTTGCCATCAATATTGTGAATCTTTAATTTATCTGTTATTAATACCACAATTTGGTCCTACATCTTTACTAAATAAAAGATTGTAGTCAAATAATATTGCCATTGATAAAAATAATAATAATACAGAGAAGTATGTATATAAAAACTGTGCAATTCTTAGAATATGATAACCTCCTCTTTTAAAGTCGGTTAAAAAGTAAGTATGTTAAATACCTTCAGACTTCCTCTTAAGGTTCAAACTCAGTGTAACTCTCTCCTGACTGCTCTCTCGTTTGAACTCTGAGTAAGAAGGTTCGTCCGCCCTGGTGCATTGCTGCTTCCCTCTTTCCACTTGCTTTTCTATAAATTCCAGCATTCTTTCCTGCGATTGGAATAATAATGTTTAGTAGAGCCTCTTGAGTTTGAGCAAGAGGCAAACTGGAGAAAAGATGGGAAGACAACCTACCCAGAAGATGAAGGAAGTTGAGGATAGACAGGGAAGAATTGGCAAACTTATCAGAGGCCTATGTCCGAGTAGTAGAGGAGTATGGATACCAATATCAGTGAATAGTTAAATTACTAGCTGATCCGACAAACATTGTCCTGTGTTAGCTAAATAAATTTAAAAAAATAATATTTAGTTAACACTAGACTTTGTAACTGTAACTAATCAGTAAATAAAAGGCTTATTATTATTATTTCTTTTTCAATATTTGTTCTAATCTTCTTTATTTAAAAAAAAAAAGGTGGCAACTACCCTATAATTTTCCTATCATTTTTAAAAGAATCAGTTTTTTAACCCCTTAATTGTGTCTGGAATCTCATGCTTGACTGCTTGACGGGTTAATAAAAAATCATTTCCAATATGTCACTTCAATTCCACAGGTGTTTCTATATTATTATTTTTTAAATATATATATATATATATATTTTATACAAAGTAAAGTTAAGTTTTTTACTTTTTTTAGTAAAGATAATTTCAATTATCTCATGTTAAACAAGGAGTTTGTTTATTTTGCAATTTCGAATTTTTGTTAACACTATAGTATTCATATGACTATGTTAAAATAGGTACATGCCAGCTTGTTATGGTGAGTATCAAACACACTGTATAATGGTAATTTCAATAAAAGTTCGGGAAACAATATTAGATTAGAACAGAACCTGGTATTACCTGGTCATCTTTGTCCATCTTGACCTTCTTGGCTTTAGCCTCTTGCGCAGCCACCGCTGCAGGATCACGGTCAATGTATGCTACAAACCAACCCTTCTCTGTCTCGTCAACCACACACTTGCCTTCGCGGCCAAGCCATTTGATAAATTCTGTAAGAGTTTCCCATTGAGTTGCGTTCATATGGAGGTGGTCTCTGTAAGAATAGTGTACATTATGATTTTTTTAAAATATTCAATATAAAAATAAAAGAAAAGACAAAGAAAAATGCTTTATTGGAGTTTTTTTTACAAATTTTGTATATCAATAAATATTAGTTTTTATCATGTGTGTGTTATTAGTTTTCACAAAATGTCTTTCGACATTAGGCCTCTTCTACAGTTTCCCATCCATCAGTTTTTCATTGTGCGGTTTCTTGCTCTATGCATCCAAAACCAATTTCCTCCATCCATTTATTTAAGAAAAGGGTGGTAAATACGTTTACTGCCTGTCTGATGGTAAGCAGTTACCTATAGCCAGTAAAGCATCTAAAAAAACTATAATGTATTCAGAAAAAAGTAACAATACCTGTGGGAGATATACTCCTGATAAACTTTGTTTGCATTCACTCTCTTTGTACCAAACTGTCTCCGTAACAGCTCTAAATATCCGTCAGAGAACTCTTTGGAAAACTCATCTATATACTTAGAAGAGTTATCGGCGAACAGTAGGAGTTGGCGTTGGTGGGATTCTGACATGGTGTGGCACTTAAAACCGTTCTCATCTCTGCACTGTTTTTGACACATTTGGCAATACCACCGTAGTTTTTGAAGGCCTTTAGCTTTGATCTTGTTTGCTATGTACTTAGGAGTACCCTTTTCAGCTTTGCCACCCATTTTGGAGATATTTTATTTTGAAGTTCCAACAAGGCTTCGCGTTGTATTGAATATGATGAATATTTGACAAAATTAGTTGATTATTATTATTAGAATATATATAAATAAGAATAATCTAACTTTTTGATCGGGAAAACATGGTAAATGGCACATGAAAATATATCAAAATACCACAAAATTCACGAAAGTGAAAGCAAACAAGGAAATGTCATAATAACATTGACATTTTACTTTTTAAATCTTACTATAGAAAAGGAGTCGTTGTCATAAAGCTACGTCGGTATTTAAAAATGTCTAAAAAAGGAAGAACACTAAACATGTAAAATTAAGCGGGTCATGGTCAAAACAAAGGAAAATAATAAACTTTAACCCACCCACCTAATGTATTATGTATAATGTTCATTTTCAAAGTGTACCTATTAGAACTGTACCTACATGTCAAACTGATTTTGAGCATGTCAATTTTTTGTCAAGTAGGATAAAACTATAATAATTTTAATGAAATGTTTATGCAAAATTCCAAAAGTTCCAAATTATTTTTATATTTTATATTAGGTGTAGTACTGAGTAAAACACGTAGATATGAACGTGTTGTGGTCAAAAGAAAAATATCAAAAAATATTTAGCACAGTAAGTAACATCACCTCTTTTATTTTCATCTATAACATGATCAAATTAGCTTGTAGTCTTTGATCATAATCACTAAAATTATCTTTTATTTTGTCCCCTTTTTCATAAAATATTTTTTCCATCACATCAAAAGCAAGGTTATTGGATAATGCATAACTTCAAATCAAAAGTGGTTGGGGCCCGAGAAAACTAGGCACCGGTAGGTAATCGTAATGGATTTCATTTGCATTGATACCATATAAAAATACATTATAGTTATCTGTGAGTGCACATACGAGTAGTTAGTGGTTACGCCTAAATCTTTCATGTTTCTTTTATCATCGTCGAAAAGTTATCGCGTACACTAGAAACATACGAAAAACGAAATGACAATATGGAGCATAGACTAGAGACTGTGGAACATAATTATATCATTAAAGGTAGTATTCTTTAAAGGTGGTACCTCAGGTGGTACTCAGCAATATAGAATATTGCTGAGTACCACCTGTAAGAAATTGAGAATAATGTATTTATTTAATATTCTTCACTGACAACCCCAATGTCTATGGTGAAATATTTTGTTTTGTCTCTGTGTAAATTTTGACGTTTCTCTTGCTCCAATAAATCCTGCATGGCCGCACGTGTTAAAGATCCATGGTATTTTATTTCACCTCACACTACACAAATCAAAACAGGTTTTGGACCCAGACTCGCCATAAAACCGTGCGTGCCGAATGCCTAAAGGTACTGTCTTTTTTTTTGATAATTCATTGTTGGGTTTTTGAACTTGTTGCGTTTGAAGCATGCCCGACCCGCAAGTTCCACGTGCTTCGTCAGATAGGCTTGCCGTACAGAATAATGGCACAGCATACAGCATTGAAAAGCTTGATGGCGTGGCCAATTATGCGTCTTGCAAATTTGCAATCAAAATGGCGCTTATTTTAGACGGGCTTTGGAATTGCGTGGATGGCACTGACGCTGACAGGGACAAGGATCAGAAAGCCCTCGCCAGGATTGCTCTCAGTATTAAACCCGCATTATTTCAACATATTCACTGTTGTAAATCGTCCAAGGAGGCGTGGCAGAAGCTTGGAAAAATTTTTGAAGATAAAGGGTTATATAGGCGCGTGGTACTTTTACGACAATTGTACAGAGTGGACTTGTCTAACTTTAGTAATATGACGTCTTATATAGACACAGTTATGACAGTCGTGCGCCAACTTGAAGATATTGGGAAAACTATAGAAGATGCTGAGATAGCAGAAATATTGTTGAGTGGACTACCGCAGGAATATGACAATCTTGTTTCTGGGCTGGAGACGGCATCCATTACAAATCAACTGTCGAGTGAACTTGTAAGGACTCGTTTACTTCAAGAAGAGTTTCGCAAAAATGGAAGTGATGCTGCCAATGCTTTTGTTGCTAATAAAAAGTTAAGAAATGTGTCATGTCACTATTGTGGCAAGATAGGACATATTAAATCTAAATGCTGGAAAGCTAAACAACAAAAGAAGTCACAAAATGTTGACAGCGCTGACAATAAAACTATGCTAGCGTCAAGTTTTTTAGCAATAAGTGATGCGGACTTCATAGTGGACAGTGGTTGTTCTTCCCATATGTGCCTGAAGAGAGATTTGTTTAAAGACTTAAGAAGTTCTCAAAACTTGATAAATGTAGCCAATAAAAATAGTACTTTAACAAGTGAAGGTATTGGAGACATAGATGTAAGATTAAATAATAATATTTGTAGAACTTTAGTAGATGTTATGTATGTCCCTCAACTCTCTGCAAATCTATTATCAGTGAGCAAATTGGCTGAGAGAGGCATGTCTGTCTTGTTTAATAGGGATGGCTGTTTTATTTATGAAAAATGCAATGTCATTGGTAAGCCTGTTATGTCTGCTGATTTATGTAAAGGTGTATACAAATTAAATGGTATGTGTGTAAAGGGGCAGTCAATGGCTTGCCTACATAAAGTGCAGGTAGCACAGACTGCAAAGTTTGCTGCATCCAGTGTGAATGCTGATTTATGGCATAGAAGGTTAGGACATCTTAGTTATAAAGGAATGTGTTCTCTGCGGGATAGGGCTGCACTAAATTTTGTGTTTCAGGTTTCTGATGAGGATTGCCTACACAAATGCACTGCTTGTCTTGAGGGGAAGTCGGTGGCCAAGGCGTACCCGAAGGACGAAGCTAGGCGTGCTCGCCGCCTGCTTGAGCTGGTTCATACTGATGTCTGTGGGCCGTTGAGGGAAAGCAGCTGGAATGGTGCACACTACCTGTTAACCTTTACTGATGATTTCTCCCGAAAGTCATTTGGATACTTGCTGAAGAGGAAGTCTGAGGTATTTTCCAATTTTATTAAATTTAAGGCTCTAGTGGAGAAGCAGACTGGCTTGTTTATAAAGTGTCTCCGGTCAGATAATGGTGGTGAGTTTTGCAATGCAAACTTTAAAGAGTTCCTTGATAAGGAAGGTATCATTCACCAAACTACAGTGCCGTATTGTTCTGCGCAGAATGGTGTGGCGGAACGGCTTAACCGCACCATCTTTGAGAAGGCTAGGTGCTTATTAAGGCAAGCAGGTCTCTGTGACCGCTTTTGGGGAGAGGCAGTCATGACTGCTCTCTATTTAAAAAATCGTAACCCCACTGTGGCTCTTTCAGGACAGCTGCCTGAGGAGGTGTGGTCCGGACACAAAGTGTCATTGGATCATCTCCGTGTTTTTGGATGCATTGCCTATGCTTTAGTGCCAGAACAGACTCGTACTAGTAAATTAGGACCTAGAGCTGATATGTCTATATTTGTTGGTTATTCTGAGACAACAAAAGGATATAGACTAATGAAGCCATCCAACCCATACAATGTAATTTTATCTAGGAGTGTAGAGTTTTTGGAGAATAAGTTTTATAGAGATATTTTATGCAATGACATAATTAAATATAATCATAATAATGAAATTTTAATTTCTCCAATGAATGAAATAATTGAATGTAATTCCTGTCACAATGAGACTAATATAAGGAATAATGATGATAATAATTGTATTAATTCTAATAATGTGAATAATTCAAATGTGAATGCTAATGAAAGTTTTGTATATTTAGATGGAGCCTCTGGTGAGTACTGCACAGGCGACAGTGAGGAGGAGAGTTCCTCTGTCGGGTCGGCACTTCCAGAGAGGCAGCCAGGATCGCCTGGAGAGCCAGCTGGAGATGGCGCGATAAGTCCAGATTGTTCTGTGACTGTCGGCGGCCGTTCAGTGCGTAGTACGCGAGGAAAACCACCTTTACGGTATTGTGATTATGAATTAGGCTTTTATGCTAGTTATGTCTATGATGAGCCTAAGTCTTATAATGAAGCCCTTGCATCATCTAATTGTAAAGAATGGGAAAAGGCCATGCAATTAGAATATGACTCACTACTTGAAAACAATGTTTGGAAGTTAGTTGATAGACCCTGTAATGTAAATGTAGTAAAATGTAAATGGGTGTACAAAATAAAACATGATGCTTCAGGGAATTGTAATCGGTTTAAGGCTCGTTTAGTGGCTTGTGGTTACAGTCAAAAAGAAGGAATTGATTACTCAGATACTTTTTCGCCAGTTGTTCGTCATTCGACGATGCGAATATTATTCGCGTTGGCTCATGAGTATAACATGACTATAGAACATATAGATGTGGCCACAGCTTTTCTGAATGGAGACTTGAATGAGAGGATTTATATGGAACAGCCCTTAGGGTTTAGCTTAGATAATGGTAAGGTCTGTTTGCTGTCAAAAAGTATTTATGGATTAAAGCAAGCCAGTCGAATGTGGAATATGAAAGTACATGAATTGTTAAGTGCAAATGGATATGTACAGAGTAGATGTGAGCCTTGTGTCTATATTAAAAGGAGAGAACAAAGGAATCTCACAATAATAGCTTTGTATGTCGACGACTTTTATATATTTAGTAATTGTAATACAAAGGAACTATTTGTCTTATTAGAAAGGAATTTTAATGTAAAACATCTTGGTGAGTTGACAAATTGCTTAGGCATTAAGGTTACTAGAAATAATGATGTTTTAACTTTGGACCAATCTGACTATATTAATAAATTGTTAAGTAGATTTGGCATGTTAGATTGTAAAACAGTGTCAACACCAATGATGCAGAATAATAAGCTAATAAAGTCTGACAATGATAGTTTAGATGACAATATTTATCAATATAGACAACTGATTGGATGTTTAATGTACTTGTCTGTTTGTACTAGGCCTGATATTACATATGCTTGCAGTCAGCTTAGTCAGTTTGTCACCAACTTTGATAAGACTCATTGGATAGCTGCCAAGAGAATATTACGTTATTTGAAAGGTACTATCCATTATGGTCTATGTTTTTATAAAAGTGTTAACATGAATATTTCAGCTTATGCTGATGCTGACTGGGGTAATGATTGTGTTGATAGGAAGTCATATACTGGGTATGTAATTAAGTTAGGCAAGAATGTAGTTAGCTGGGAAGCAAAGAAGCAGCGTTGTGTTGCGTTGTCTAGCACTGAGGCAGAGTATTTAGCAATCAGTGATGTAGCAAAGGAGTTATGTTTTGTTAGAAATTTCATGAATGAAATTAATGATAAAAATAATAATATTGTTATTTTTAATGACAACCAAAGTGCACAAAAATTGTTACTTGCTAAGGAATATTCCCACAAACGTACAAAACATATTGATTTACGGTACCATTTTGTGAAAGACCTTATTCAAAAACATCTTATAACTGTGAGATACCTGTCAACACAAAATATGACAGCAGATATATTTACTAAGCCATTAGGTGTAAATAAGCATTATAGTTTTGTATGTGACTTAAATTTAAAATAAGACTTAAAAGAAATAGACTTATTCTTATGAATTTAGTTAGCAGTTTAAATGTTTCTTGTGTATTGTCTAATAATGACTTATGTTTATGCACATGTGATTGTAAATGTATGTAGTCTTTTTTAGATTGTATTTTTTAACAATAAGTTAATGACTATTGCATTTTTTGTTTTCTGTTTGACAAGGTAGAGTTAAAGCCAACTGATAAGATTCTGTTGTAGTGTTGATTTGTTGTTTGATCATTATGAATGTGTAACTCTATGATTTTGTAACTGTTAACTATTGTTCAGGGTTTTAGTTAAGAATAAGGGGAAGTGTAAGAAATTGAGAATAATGTATTTATTTAATATTCTTCACTGACAACCCCAATGTCTATGGTGAAATATTTTGTTTTGTCTCTGTGTAAATTTTGACGTTTCTCTTGCTCCAATAAATCCTGCATGGCCGCACGTGTTAAAGATCCATGGTATTTTATTTCACCTCACACTACACAAATCAAAACACCACCTACTATCACTATCACGAATATAGTATTCACGAATCATGCAATCACAAATATATTATAGTCTGGCACAGAAACGAACTGTCTTATAATATATTTTTTTATTTATTTATTTATGTACACACAAAATAATTAAAAATAAAACACATAAAACAGTTGAGTACAAAGGCAATAGTTGTATTATTTTTTCTTTTCGAGGTAATTACTTATAACATGACATCGCGCGGCTGGATTTTATACAAAGTAACGTAACGTCTAAGAACCGTATTATTCGTGGGCTCGTAGTCTGGATTCGTGATGGCATTCGAACTCACTATTTTCATTGTGGCGTGATTTCGAGATGAAGTGATTCGAGTTTCATGTTTTGTGATTCAGAATCAAACTTTACAATCTAATGACATAGGTACTTATGCCTTATAAATAATCATAGTCATAGTCATATCCATTTATTGCCACATGTTTGTATAACAGATGTAACATAAAAATAAATTTATATATATATTGACGTGAGTGTTAAATTTATGAAGCAATGCATTTATAAGGCCTCTTTTTATAAATGCGTTGATTTATAAATTTAGTGCTGCAGATCGTGTCGAATGTCGCTATTTTAGCACCGCAAGCAACTAGTAAATAAATGTAATTTTCATTGGCGTGTGCAATAAGCACAGACATATTAGTAATGACCATACCTATAATATGATTCTACATTGTCGGACAGCTTGAAAATAAAGTTATATTCATCAGGTACCTACCTACTTTTCTGTAACTTTTGGAGCCCGATGTAAATTCAGACATGACAGACAGATAGACGTAATGATATTCTGAGCTAACACAGTTTAAGTGATTTTTGACGATTCGAAAGCCTAATTGAATAAAGTTATTATCATATCATTTCATTTCATTTGTACAGCCGAATGCGAGCTACAATTTTATTTCAACCTTTTAGGACAATATTGTCTTCCACGCGTCCGGTGACGCCGCAGCTGATGAACGATGCTGCAGACTCTGTGGAGGTGATGCCAGTCTGAGGGCCGCTGGAGACACCTACACGTGCGACGGGGTTGAAGAGAGATACGACAAGCTGCTGTTCGACTGTTTTGGAGTTATAGTAAGGAATTAACAGAATGATCATTTGCCGACAGCAAGCGCAACCTGTTTTTTTACTAATGAAAGATTACCTTATTATGCTTGAACGTTGACGCTTATGATAATATACTACTATGATTGAAATACAGACTTAAACCCCTGTTCTATAGATACACTTTATTTATCTTTATGCAATGACAAAACAGCTGACATCGGCTCGAAGTAAGCGGATTGTCTTTGTAAAAATATATATTAGCGTACGTATTCAGAGCACGGCTTTTGAATGTTCGTTCGGTTGCTGTGCCGAAGACCAAGCGGTGTCGTGTAGGTGAACTATGAGCTTTACGGTATTGCATTCATGAGTGCCTGGTAGACTGGTAAATGATACCGCTGCCCATCATTTGCTATTTACACGATTTCGACGAAATGAGGAATTATTTGACAATATTGTTCTTTTATTTCGACTTCCTACAGATGTCCCCGCCAGACAGCCTTCTGTGCGAGTGGTGTGTACGACAACTGCAGAACACGGATAAATTTAGAGCCCTGGTACACGCTGCCCTGTACAATCCGTTAAGTAAATAAAAAAAAGTTTATCATTTTAACTAGTTATGTAATTATACCTATTCTTAGGAAATTTTATTTGTAATAAAAAAAAATTGAAGAATTAGCACTGATTTTAACGCTATAATTAACACAACGCTAAGTTAGTTTATGATAGTGACTATATAAAGATAAGCCATATTTTTTATCCCTTAAAGGTTCAATAAGTCTACTACAAGACTCAAAACGAAACACACCCAAAAACCAAAAGAAACATAACCCAGAAGCGGCTGTAATCAGTTATCGAGATATCATAGATCTGCTAAATAACAAGACTGCAGATAGCACTGACAGATATAGAAAGAGAAAGATAACTGAGAAGAATAATTTGAATTTGAACCACAAAATCAATGCAAAAAGGACGAATGTTCAATGTGTGGTTTGTAAGCAGTCGTATCCTGTTTATTTACGAGAGATTATGCAGGAATTTGTTTGTTCTCGGTGCACGAATAATAATTATTTATATAAAAATGACGCGGCATTGCCCAAAAGCGTTAGACGTAAGCAAATAAAAATGCATGGAAAATTTGATTTGAGGGGAAAGAATAGGTAGGTAATATATGCATTAATACTAGGCCACATGTTAGTAATGACTGTCCCGTGAACGAATCACGTCATCATAAAATCACGCTGCCACGAAAATAGTCAACACGAATCCTGCAATCACAAATCTATGAGCCCTAAAAATTAGGTAGCGAGGAGCGAAGCAACGAACTGTTAGTATGTACCCATGATATAAACCAGGAAGGTTGCGGAATCATTCGCGGACGCGGATTATTAATTAGGGATTTTTTTAAAGATATTTCAATTTGTAGGTACATAATTATTCTGTAGGTTCTTGTCATCAGTGCCTCCTAGACGTCAGTTAGCGAACGAAGATAGCAGCTGTAAGGCACGCGATACTTTAGCCCGCCTACTTTCTTTACATGTCGAAACTTGTTGCATGCAGATATAATTCCGCATCCGTAAAAGCACTACATTTTTTGAATTAATGCGATTGTTCGGATTGATTCAAACGGATGTGGCTGCCGAATATCCATAACACCCCTGATATAAACAAAGCGCGCTGGAATCGAAATGTCCTCTATGTTTCGAAGTTAGGAATCGATTGTTATAATTACCTCGAAGAGAGGATAAATATCACAAGACATAAATTTTTATATGTTGTAATAAATTTACGAATCACTCAATCACGAAATGAAGCCCATTTCGTGATTCGTGAAATTGTATCACCGTCGTAGGTATACCTATACTTTATCTATAGTATCGTAAATTAGTGATGGTTTATGTTTCGTGATAACCCACTTCGACAAATGTTGCTGTCTGTCGTATGTAACCATACAGTAGGTAATGTTTTACACGAGTAGTCGCAACTTCGACTGTCGCGTAAAAACAAAAGTTGGTCGTAATAGCAAACAAAAATATTTTTAGATTTTTTATAATTGTTTTCCATTGATAAAATGAAATTTCGTTTAGATCGAAATATGAGAACAGAACATAACATGAGATTATTGCCATAATTATTTTCCAGGCGTCTCGGCTCCCCAAAAACTACCTCACAAATAAAATACAAAGAAATGCATAAAACACACGGCATACCAAAATACATATGTCCGGCATGCCCAAAAAAATATATGACGTCTCAACATCTAACCGAACACCTGAAATGTATGCACGGCAACAAAAGAAAATCATTTTGTGAAATATGCGGCATGGACTACAGAATCGAACCCTTCGATAAACACATACGAATCCACAGCGAGCCTTTGCATGAGAAAAAAGTTATCAAAAGTAAACATGGTTTGAAAACGCATCTTTCCGCGGGAAATATGTAGGGTTTGACAATTGCGCATTTTTTAAAAAAGGCGGCAGTAAATATTTTGTATATTTTGTTTGTTTTTGTATTTGAATAAAGTTTTTCTTCTAATTTCAATTGTTTGTTTTTTTTTTTAGCCATCGCCTACCTGCCTTATTATAGCCTACGATGATACATGCTTAACTAGAAGGTGCCCATTAACTCTAGTCTTAAATAAATGTGTTTCCTAAGGGTTGAGCTACATCTGGCAGCACGGCATCGCACTGTCATCCTTTTCTATTACTCATAACTGTCATTACTAGAGCGAGAAAGAGAACAGGAATGCGACTGCCTCTTGGGTGCGACCGGGTGCGGCCGCATTCCGTTCTCTTTCCCGCTATAGTAAATGACAGTTCTGAGTGATTTCTATCACTCAGAACTGTCATTCACTTTCTAGTGAAAGAAGCAAAGGAAAGTGCGATGCAGTGGTACCAGATGTAGCTCAACCCTAAAAAAACATTTTAAATGTGTTTCATACAGGTACCTATGGGTTATCGTGTTAGAATTGTGGCGTAGATACCTATAAGATATAAGCTAAAGTTGGCATGGCATATCAACTTTAATCAAAAGATTTATACAATATCTAATATTCTTAGTTAATTTCCTAATTATGTATCATTTGAACAAATAGAATTATGAATAAAAATTATTGCCCTGACTGTGAATCTAAATAAAAGACAATTTTAACCATAAACAACCATCTTTATTTCAAACATTATTCAACATTTTTTTTTTCTTCTACGCGAATTTAGCGCAATATTTTCTTGAGGACGCGGCCGGCAGCCGTAGCGACGCCACGCAGCTCTTGGTAGCTGACAGTTCCTTCCTCAGTCGAACAATGTCGACTTCAGCCTGCCGTTTACGCTGGAAATACACTGTCGTTGTATTGAAAGTCGTTAATTATGTGGAAGTTGAGTGGGTAATAGAATCGACATGAGAATCGACAGCGCATCAAGCGTAACTGTTTGACCTTGAGACCGCCCTTACTGCGTTCGTAATAAAGGTGGTGTCATAGTGCAAGTAAGCGTTGATGTGCTGTCTGTACAAATGAGATACCTACTTAGAAAAATATCTAAAGTAGGAAAAATGTGCTCTCTGACGGGTTCCCGAGCCTTTTAATTTTTTCTAGTAGGTACCTATGTAGACAAATTAAAAATAATGTTTTGAAAATATGTAGTCGTCATCCTAGGCAATCAGGTATTACATAAAATCAGGAAAAATCTCCTGAATCCCGGAAAAATACTAATAATTCATTTCAGGTAGGTATTACCTAGTTCACTTATACAAAATTCAAAGAGATTTGTCGATTTCACCATTAAACTTACATTTCACCATGAATATTATCAAGTCAACTAAACGTCTCCAAAAGTCCAATCCAAAGTCATGCCGACATAGGCGGCGCTATAAATATTTGGCTGTGTTGTAGTTTTTTCTAGATGAATTCTTTTAAAAGAAAATGGACAGTTAAAAGGTACTATGTATGTTTTTGCCTATTATTTGGTACCTATAGTGTAGACCGGGTCTCCATACATTTTTGGGACGACTCCTTTCACATGATTATTAATTATCCGTTTTACAATATTGATTTTGCAAAGCGACAGCCGCCATATTGACTTGCGATGTGACGTCATAGAAGTTGTTAACAAAATGACATTCGCTATGTTTACTATGAAAATGACGTCACGCGCTTTAGCGATATGGCGACTGGCTTCGAAACTCACGAAATAGATATAAACACATTTTCAAAACATAGATTTCAAAATGTATTTACTTCAATAGTGGTTTTTAATTATTAACGGCACATAAAGGGTAGATTTTTGGTGCTAAGTGTAGAATTAATTAAATAGTAAGTGATAATGATAGAAAACATGCGTGAATAATAAAAATATTTTTAAAAGTTTTTATTAAAATGACCCCGTAGCGCAAGTACTAATGTTTTTATTCACTTGCAGTATTATTTGCGATTTTAGCCAGTGATGTACCGGATATCTGTATCCGTATCCGTGGATATTCGAGGAATAGGAAGATCTGTATCAATTACTTTTCAACTCAACGCAAAACTTATTTTTGAATATTTTGGCCGGATCTTTTACATTTATATTTAACATTAAATTCACATATTCAATTCGTAATTTAATAGGATCTAGGCACATTCATAAATAACTTAAGTAAAATATGTCCAAATGACATGGGTCGGGTGGGTGACTAGGGTATCAACTTTAAAAATTCAATGAACGGGAAAATTTAAAATACACAATCATTCAAGTTTAATTATAAAAAATATTACTTCCCAGTAAGAAAAGGATATTAAATATTCCAGCCCCATTGCCTACAGAACCAGGTACGATTGTAGTCAAGGCGTTGCAGAGGAGTGATATAAGTCTAGCCGAGTTAACCAAACACTGAAAAGACGCGAGACATTATAAAATAATAATTATACTAAGTATAGGTACCTATTAGGTACGTATAATTTGATAGCTGTCATTACAATCTCCGCCTATAATTATCTCTCTACGAATACTAAATCTAGATTTATTCCTATTATTATTACAGTAGTTATATGCATTCTCTCAATATTAGTTTTAAAAAGTTCTTAACGGGGTAATATTATTATATATAATGGGGGTACCATTATAGTTTTAACAGTGATGTGCCAAATATCTGTACATATCCGAGAGATAGGAAAGGTCTGTACCCAACTTATAATGAAATAGCATTCAATTTCACATATAAGGGCGCATTTATCATTTGCTATCGTAAAATATCACTAAAAGTAAATTTTAACTGTACCAATGTAGGTACATTTCGTTTAACTTGAATTACTATTACCCAAACACACAGTAGGTATACGTAATCTACGTATGCTGCACTGTGTCACATACAATTGAACTCGCGCAGTGCAAGGTGCAAGTCGAAATATAATAAGCACATTCATAATTATCTCACTAACTCAAAGCTTCAACTGTCATTTCAATGTCACACCGAAAACAACTGAAAAAGTTGACGTTTGTATCCGCGGATCTAGACACCAATAATCCGTATCCGTGGATATAAGTCTATACGTTCAAAGATCCGGCACATCTCTAGTTTAAACCCTGTTGAGAAGTTTTGATGTCAAACACGATTTTCAAGAAGAGTCAACTAATTAATTTGAGGAGTAAGTAAAGCAGGTATACCTTCATCTCGTGGGATAGTCTGTTCTCAACTTGAGCCACTCGTTGGCGTAGCTCAGCGATGTCCCGCATGAGACGCGCGGCTGCCAGCTTGTTGTCCGCCTGAAAGATTCACTTCAATGGGCCTAGTTGGCTAGGTCTGTTTTACTTAATATTAATTTATTTATTTAAACTTTATTGCACAATATAAAAAAAAGTACAAATGGCGGACTTAACGCCTAATGGCATTCTCTACCAGTCAACCAAGGGCTAAGCAGAAAACTCAAAAAGCGGTGCACAGCAATAAAAAAAGAAAAATATTTAGAACAAACTAAACTAAACAAATAATACATAACAAATAAACTAAATATATAACTATAATATATACTACATAAATTTCTACACATAAGTAACAAAACTACATACAAATAATAAAATAATCAATACATAAGAAAAATAAAGAAGATTAAAATACAACTAGCGGTAGTCATAGAAAACGTAAGCTGTTCTCCCTGCCTTTTTGCAATTACAACGTCACATATAATAGTCCACTTTTTCGAATGTGTAGGTCATATGATAGTAATATCGATGGTTTGGATATATTCTCTCAGAGTTCATACTCATTTTGTAAAACAATAAAACAGCTGTATGCTACACCTTCTGTTTGAAGCTAAAATAGATAAAAGTTCATATAATATTTAACTATCTGATTATTGATTATTATTGTTATTATTTTTTTGTTTCTTCTTCTTTTTTAAGTCAACGCTGTGTACAGCATTCATTGGAATGCAATTTAAACATGTTTAACCATTTTATATTATTTGTTATAAGAATGTATTGAATTGTATTCTGTAGTTGTACCTTTATGTAAATAAATAAATAAATAAATACTAGTAACTACTCAAGTGATTTTAAGAAATATTCACGCAATTCCTTTTTGAAGGACGTCCTGTTCCTGGATTTCTGCAGACTGTCAGGTATTGAGTGCCAGAGCCGTATAGCAGAGACAACGAATGAGTCCGAAATGAAGCCAGAGCGAAAAGAAGGGAACAGCAGGGCAAGATGGCTGTTAGATCGAAGCGAGCGTTCGTGGGAGGAATGCAAAAATTGGTAGCGTTCTTTCAAGTAGGAAGGAGAACTAGGAGCAAATAGTACGCTTTAAAGAGTACACAAAATTCGGATATATCTACGCTCACGAATGGGTAGCCATTTCAGTTGGGAACGAAATGATGAAATATGGTCGTATTTGCGTAAACCATAAATAAATCTAATACAATTATTAAGAAGCCGATCCAATTTATTTAACAACTCTTGAGATAAGTTCGTACAGCACACATCGCCATAATCTATAATGGGCAAAACCAGTGATTGGATAAGGAGGATTTTAGTACTAACAAGAAGAAAGTGTTTTAATCTGTACAATGCTCTGTCGCAGTGACCTTACGACTGATTTCCCAATATGTGTAGGAATAAAAATACAAAATTAAAAAAGTAACCCCCAGGCCTCATTATCATCTATCTAACAGCATCTCTTGGAGTCTTTTCATACGGGCCCAAACACGCTATATCTGCTGAAGTTTCTGAAGAATTATGGATCCCGCAGACTGTTTCATGGTAAAGGATCAGCTGAAGGTTACTATGTCATGGGAATGTCACCGCAGGAACGTACACTAAATTTGAAATCAATCGGATCTGTGAAAGTTAGTAATTTGCTTTTGTCCTGTAGAAAATGAGCTGATAGTCATCAAAACGCCTGAACTGATCTTCATAAATTATAGCTAAGAACCATCCTAGTCTAGTCACGTCAGTTTTCAAACAAAAAAAACTTAATTAAAATCGGTCCATTCGTTTAGGAGGTGCTATGTAACAGACATACACACAGATACACAGAAAGTTATAACACCCCCCCTTTTTCGTTGGAGGTTAAAATTTAGGGCTACCAGAAACCATAGACAATTTTAAAATGCATGTAGTACTACATGCTTCCTAAAACCTTTCAATTTTCGACTTTATAGCTACCTATTACTACGTCGAAAATTGAACACAGGTCCAAAAGTTTTTTTTAAAAGTATGTGTGACAAACAAGCTGAGGGCCGCAGCGTATGTATGTGGTCTACGGTACTAAAGCCTGCAAAATACAGGAAAAAATGCTTGTTATAGTAGGTGCGTTGCCATCCAGCCCAGTTATTCTTTTACGGCCGAAATAGCGAAGCCGTTGTTACCTACTCAGACGCCCCTAGCTATACCGGACTACCACCTAGATGGTTTTCTCAATGAGGTAGATATACTCACAGCTCGTGAAGGTGCATTCTTGGCTACGTTTCTGCAGACCACATTGGGCAGGTCCGCCACTGAGCATGGGGTGAACAACATGTCTGTTGGCACGTTCTTTACTACGCCTTGGATTGCCTGCGAGCGCAGATATTGTTTTAGCACGGTTAAGTTTACATCTAAATAATTTGGACGGACTGAATGTCTTACGGACTGGCCGCGAACTCACCGCACGCGCGTCCCGCGACTCGCGAATCGGCAACCACTGCGCGCTGTCTCGATGTCGGCCTCGCAGCGCGTCGTTGTGACCGCGCAGTGGTTGCCGAGTCGCCGTCGTCGCCGCCGCCCGTTCCCGTGGCCAGGCCGTTAGAGTTATGAAAAAGTCGAAAGCTAAAGGCGAATCATGTCATGACTGCCCTTAGCTTTGTATTTTTAACACTATTACTTCCACGCCGACCTTAGGTTAGTCGCTCGAGCACCCTGGAGACTCTAAGCGTCAGCGGGACCCCCGGAGGTGATGCCCGGCAATGAGAAATCCTTCAGAGGCGAGCTCGCCCGCCAAGGTTTGAGGGCTCACCAAGGTTCTCGCCTCCTTAAAACCCCGGTCACACTGTAAAGGCCATCTGCGGCCAACAGCTACAGTCCGTCAAAAAAAAACTACCACGCCTTTGCTAGCCAATTAATCATTTCACTCCCACTTCAACTTGCTAATCCTATTCAGTCGTCGTTGTCGTTACTAATCCTATCATATCGCTATCGCTAAGCGGAAAATGTATGGGATTTGACATAAGCTCTCGAATGACTTTCGATTGTAAATGTCAAATCCCATACATTTTCCATTTAGTGATAGCGGTAGCGATTATCGAATGGAATCTTGTCTAGGCCCTCTGGGGGCCCTCTGGGGGCCTAGACAAGATGCCATTTGATAATCGCTATCGCTCAGCGGAAAATGTATGGGATTTAACATAAGACATCGAACGACTTTCGATAGTTAATGTCAAATCCCATACATTTTTCATTTAGCGATAGCGATAGCGATTGTCAAATGGCATCTTGTCTAGGCCCTCTGGATTACTCACTAGATACTCACCTGTGCTACCATGGTCCTTGCATGCTTCACGTGATGAGACTCCTCTCTCTCCAGATGTCTTCTAAGATGTTCTATCTCCGACACGAGGCCGACCTTTTCTTTTTCTAGTTTCTGGTTTGCTTGCTTTAAGGCCTGGAAAATTATTTGTATGTATTGTATTTTTTATTGCATGTCTTTTAAATATTAATGTTTAATAGTTCCTATTTCAGATTTATATTTTATTTTATGTATGTGGTTTGTCATTTGCAAATTCTGGCCCAGTAGCATGAAAAGTTCGAAAAAGGTATTGTCTGCGCTAGCGTATATCTTCCCTAGCAAGTGACCGCGGCCCATATCTTTAGTTGTCTGCATTACCGCATACCTTTCTTATTAAGTGGATGGGCCCACTATCTGTAGTAGTCTGCGTTAGCGCATACCTTCACTAGCAAGTGACCGCGGCCCACTATCTGTAGTAGTCTGCGTTAGCGCATACCTTCCCTAGCAAGTGGCCGCGGCCAACTATCTGTAGTAGTCTGCGTTAGCGCATACCTTCCCTAGCAAGTGGCCGCGGCCCACTATCTGTAGTAGTCTGCGTTAGCGCATACCTTCCCTAGCAAGTAGCCGCGGCCCACTATCTGTAGTAGTCTGCGTTAGCGCATACCTTCCCTAGCAAGTGGCCGCGGCCCACTATCTGTAGTAGTCTGCGTTAGCGCATACCTTCCCTAGCAAGATGCCGCGGCCCATATCTTTAGTTGTCTGCATTACCAAAGTTTGAAAAAGGTATTGTCTGCGCTAGCGTATATCTACCCTAGCAAGTGACCGCGGCCGATATCTTTAGTTGTCTGCATTACCGCATACCTTTCCTATTAAGTGGCCGCGGCCCACTATCTGTCGTAGTCTGCGTTAGCGCATACCTTCCCTAGCAAGTGGCCGCGGCCCACTATCTGTAGTAGTCTGCTTTAGCGCATACCTTCCCTAGCAAGTGACCGCGGCCCACTATCTGTAGTAGTGTGTGTTAGCGCATACCTTCCCTAGAAAGTGGCCGCGGCCCACTATCTGTAGTAGTCTGCGTTAGCGCATACCTTCCCTAGCAAGTGGCCGCGGCCAACTATCTGTAGTAGTCTGCGTTAGCGCATACCTTCCCTAGCAAGTGGCCGCGGCCCACTATCTGTAGTAGTCTGCGTTAGCGCATACCTTCCCTAGCAAGTGGCCGCGGCCCACTATCTGTAGTAGCTGCGTTAGCGCATACCTTCCCTAGCAAGTATCCGCGGCCCACTAACTGTAGTAGTCTGCGTTACCTCCCATAGCCAATATTATAAAAAATACTTTTCTTTCACCTTCATTTTCTCTTTCTTTTCGAAGTGGCATTCTTCAATCCTCCTCTTCAGCTTCCTTCTTAGTTCGTCTAGAAGTCCCGATAGGGTGATACGGTTGGACTCTAGCTCTGCTCTCTGCTGTACTATCTGATTGATCGCTGTTAGGAGTTTGATTCCTAGAAGAAAGGTAACCAAAGGTTAGAATATTTATTCCACTTTCTAAATAATGTAATAAGTAGTTATTTTTTTACTCTGTTCATTCAGCCTGAAGCGTTGTGCAGCTGGCTGGAAGGTGCAACTGTCTGGACTCGGCGCTCCAGAATCCTGCCCCGCGTACTGGGTTATATAGCTGGGCAGACTCTCTGGCGATTCCTGAGGAGGAAGCAACATTTATACCTACTCATACTGAAGCGGTAACAAAGATTTTTATTTGAACTGAGTTCGAGAATATTATTTCTACCTGTGGGGTCTCCTACGGATATTCTTAGAATATTTTACTAGGATGTAGGTCCGTGTATGTAGGGTCGTCTGGGTAGGTAACACCGCCTTCCTTATTTCAGCCGTGAAACAGTTCGCTGTGTTTCGGATGGAAGGGAAAGGTAGCCAATTTAATTACTGGGCATGGACGGCATTTCATCTTAGGCCTCAGGATGACAAACGCACCTGCAATATCAAGTGATTTTGTCTTGTTATTGCAGGTGTCTATAGGCGGCGGTTACCGCTTACCACCATGTGGGCCGTCAGCTTGTTTGACAATTACCTAGTTGGATAGAAAAAGTCGAAAGTCATGTCAACAATTTTAATATAATCGGACACCATTGGGATGTAAGGGAACACAATCAGCCCGCCTAGCATGACCACCGAAAAATTTTATCGAAACTGCGAACTTTTATTGTATACTAGCTGTACCCTGCCACGCTTCGCAGTGGCACATTGTGATATCTAGATAAAAACAATCCTTGATGCGGATTTTATATCATGTTAAAATTTCGACTCAATCGGTGCAGAACTTTTTGAGTTTTTGGAGCGTACACAAACCAACATAACATTTATATATATATAGATAGATAAACATGTTCGCAGTTTCGATAAAATTTTAAGATGGCGGTTATATCCAATAATTTTTGACAGTTCAAAGCGATGAATGGCTTTATCATATCGCGTTTCGGTGGTCATGCTAGGCGGGCAGGATGGCTTAGGGTTCTAAGCCAACCCGTCTGCACAGCGTGGCGATTATGGGCATATCCTCCATGGCAAGCCAAAATGATACACGACCCCGGTTCCCGGCCGCAGTTATTCCTGATCACGGCGGCAGTCACGGTAACGGCAGGGTAGGCAATTTCGCCATGGTAATTTATTATCTCGAGCTCCTCCGTGCTTCGGAAGGCACGTGAAGTCGTTGGTCCCGGTTGTTACTGCAACCGCTTTAATCCACCAACTCGCATTGGGCCAGCGTGGTGGTGTTGTGGCCCAAACTCCTCATGTGTTCTTACATGTAAGAAGGCCTGTGCCCAGCAGTGGGACGTAATACGTTTAAATCTAGTTATGAAAATACTTACTAAAGACTTGTACTTAGGCATGTCGTCAGAAGTAAACCTGACGGAGTGGTGGGGATTGCGCGACATCTTGTTTAAAGGGTTTAAAGTTTTCAGCGCCATTTTGTATTACCTGTTTGAACATATTAAAGGTATGAGTCGGAGAAGTAAAAGTCAGTGGACACTGAACGCTAATTATTTTGAAAGCTTAATAGATTAATAGTGTTCGTACGAAAAGGATGGCAAACAGGTGCTTATAGCACCTTGGTCACTACACACGCGTTGTTTTTTTAGCCTTTAGACGCTCGTAGCACTTTGGGCACCTAGTCACTACTCACGATTTTTTCCGTAGCGTAGTAACGCTCGTAGCACCTTGGTCACTACTCACGCGTTGTTTTCTTAACCTATAGACGTTTTTAGCACTTTGGTCGCCACTCTCGCGTTGTTTTATTAGCCTATAGACGCTTGTAGCACTTTGGGCACCTAGTCACTACTCACGAATTTTTCCGTAGCGTAGTAACGCTCGTAGCACCTTGGTCACTACTCACGCGTTGTTTTCTTAACCTATAGACGTTTTTAGCACTTTGGTCGCCACTCACGCGTTTTTTTATTAGCCTATAGACGCACGTAGCATCTTGGGCACTAGTCACTACTCAGGCGTTTTTTCCGTAGCTTATTAACGCTCGTAGCACCTTGGTCACTACTCACGCGTTGTTGTCTTAGCCTATAGGCGCTCGTAGCACCTTGGTCACTATTCACGCGTTGTTTTCTTAGCCTATAGGCGCTCGTAGCACCTTGGTCACTACTCACGCGTAGTTTTCTTAACCTATAGACGTTTTTAGCACTTTGGTCGCCACTCACGCGTTGTTTTCTTAGCCTATAGACGCTCGTAGCATCTTGGGCACTAGTCACTACTCACGCGTTTTTTCCGTAGCTTATTAACGCTCGTAGCACCTTGGTCACTACTCACGTGTTGTTTTCTTAGCCTATCCTATAGACGCTCCTAGCACGGTGGACACTAATCACGCGTTGTTTTCTTAGCCTATAAACGCTTGTAGCACGCTGCTGGGCGCGTCAAGTGTCAAGTTTTAACATTCGCTTTGAGCATAATGTTGTTCTCAGTTTTTATAGCAATTGGTGGCATTAGAACAGAATAGAAAAAGAAACAGCAGAGGGGTATTACCCACGCGTTGCCGACCATGTAAAAAAAATCACGCACTTTTTGAAGAATCCCATACAAATCTCCGCAGGGAGTTCATTCCACAACCTAAGCATTTTTTCTCCTGTTTTCAAACTCAGTAAAATATTATATCAAATTGAAAACTCCCAACCCCCAACCTCGTCATTAATCAGCTATTGAACACCATCTCATTGAAACTATTCAAATGAGCCCAAACACGATATATCCGTTGTAAGTTTATGAAGAATAGAGTATCCCACAGACTAATTTTGATGGTAGGTACATGATCAGCTCCAGGTAAGCATGTCTTGGAATTGCCACAGAAGTAACAGTAAACCAAATTTCAAATCAATCAGATCTGGGAAAGCCTCAACTAAAACTCGCAGTTTGTCACACATCTTTAAAAATAACAGCTAAGATCCAATCACGTCAGCTTTCAAACATAAAAACCGAACCTTAATTGGTCCATTCGGTTAGGAGCTACGATGAGACATACAGACAGACACGTCAACCTTACAACACCAATATTTTTCGTTCGAAAAGGAACAAATAATTGTATTTCAGCTTCATTAAAAACTTACCAAATTCTGTCTTTTTCACAGTAGGCACGTAATCCTGCGTGACCCGCCGCAGCAGCGGTTCACCCGTTTTGTGAGCTGGTTTTGCGCGATTTATGTAGTATGACATAGGACTCGGTAAACATCGTCAGTAGTTTTTGAATACACAGGCTGTTCAGATTCGGAATCAACATTTTATTTATTTAAATTTTTTTATTTAATGTAGTATGACATAGGACTCGGTTTGTAAACAACGTCGGTAGTTTTTGAATATACAGGCTGCTGATTCGGAACACAGAACACTTTTACTTGATTCGGAATCAACATTTTGTTTATTTCATTTTTTTTATATTTATTTATGCCAATCAACTAATACTTGATGGGAGTGCGGTCTTTTTTATTAGGAATAGCGTAAGCATATGTCCAATAAATAATGGTAAATTAAGTACGGTTCGTTAATTATTTATTGTCCATTAAATAATGTCTATGTTTCTATTATTTTCTGTATTTTAATCAGGGCACGGCAGCCTGAAGCAAAGAAAAACATTGTTATTTTTGTAAAATATGATATCGGAAAGAGTATCTTGTTATTTTTTTTTATACAACTAGATGACAAACAAGCTGACGGCCCACCTGATGGTAAGCGGTAACCGCCGCCTATAGACGCCAATTTTCAAAGTCAAGATACCATCAGGTGGGGGTGGGTCGTCAGCTTGTTTGTCATCTAGTTGTATAAAAAAGAAGTGCCAACCCACCATTGTTAGGTACTTTCTTTAAATATCTAGATACATACCTATTTGTTGTTTGTTATGGTGAGAAATAAATGATGATAATTAAAATGTAATAAAACTAGAAAAATTTCACGTCCTGAGGCAGGAATCGAACCCGCGACCTTTCGCAATCCGGGCGACTGCTCTGACCACTGAGCCACCCAGGACATGGGATATTCCTGTGAAATTTTTCTAGTCTATCTGTATTTGCGTTTATGAGCTAACGTCCACCCTACAATGTCGAAATATTCTATATCAACAAATAATGAAAAAAATAATAAATGATGATGATATAAATTAATATATTATTTATTATGATGTAATAAATGATGATGATGATTATTATTAAAATAAATATGATAACTATTTCGGACCTATAGTGCCTACAATTTTATCATCCCTATTGCCATCCGAAGGTATAATGAGTTCTGTGTAAAAAGAGAACAGCCTGTACACCGTTCCCGACTTGTACTAGGTACGGGCGCGCGTGTATCGTAAAAAATAAAATCGTAGCGCATTTCGCCAATGATCAGCCATTTTGGACAAGTTTATACCACTGGTTCATGTAAATAAAGTAATGGGAATAATAATTCGATTAGAAAGAAAACTTAAAAGTAGGCCAAGGGCAAGGAGGTTCTGATCTTTTTTGTTTATGGTACTTCAAAATGGCTGCCGCTATCAATTGGAACTTTTTGTTCTAATTCTAAGCAGTGGAGTTGTGATAACATTCTCTTTGGTTTAGGCCAGTGCAAATATTAGATACAAGGAAAGTCCTTGGTTTTTTATTATTCTTAACTGGATAGCTCTTTATCTCACCTGATGGCAATTGATCATTAGGCCGAGGATGGAATAAGCGGGCTACCCAGATTCGTCATCCACAGGGGAACTGCCCGCCTAGCATGACCACCGAAACGCGATATGATACGATATGATAAAGCTATTTATCGCTTCGAACTGTCTAAAATCATTGGATGTAACCGCCATCTTAAATTTAATCGAAACTGCGAACTTGTATTGTATATATACATGTTCGCAGTTTCGATAAAATTTCAAGATAGCGCGTTTCGGTGGTCATGCTATTCGTAACTAATACTAACTTACATACCTACCTACCTTCAACTGCCGCAAAACAACAATGCTGTTAAAACATGAGGTATTATTATGGCGGCAGAGTTAGCAACAAGGTGTTAGCTACCCAGGTGGACCTAGGAAAAGCCCTACCACAAATACAGGTTGCAAAATTTATGCCCCTACGAGGAATTGAACTTCGGATCTAAATCCGTGGCTTGTTTGTGTTGCTGAATTGCTTTTAATAAAAGTTTTTCCTCAATTCATCCCGGGATCGACCATGGCGAAAGTTGGTACTTTCGCCATGGTCGATCCCGGGATGGCTCAACCAAAATTTCTAATCTCGAGCTCCTCCGCATGCAACCGCTTTAGCCCACCAACCCGCATTGGGCCAGCGTGGTGGTGTTATGGCCCAAGCTCCTCATGTGTTTCTCCCATGTAGGAAGGCCTGTGCCCAGCAGTGGGACGTATAAGATGGCACTTTAACTCGAAGACGACTATTTTTTCGGTTCGACTACAGTGAAATGGTGAATTCGAAAGTGGCGAGAAGAAAAAAACAAAATCAAATTGAGTAGCATGACTTGAATAAAAAAATAGCTTATGTTTAATATTAATTTCAAAATTAATTGTGATAGGCTTATTTTAGACAAAAAAAATGCAAGTGCAAATAAATACAGGTTATTTATATAATTATTATCTAAATATTTATTTTAAGGTGTAGGTAGGTACACCTACTTATTTTGCATAGGTTTTTGTTTATACAACTAGATGACAAACAAGCTGACGGCCCACCTGATGGTAAGCGGTTACTGCCGCCTATAGACACATGCAATAACAAGGAAAAATCACTTGATATTGCAGGTGCGTTGTCATTCTGAGGCCTAAGATGAAAGGCTGTCCATGCCCAGTAATTACACTGGCTACCTTTCCCTTCAATCCGAAACACAGCGAACTGTTTCACGGCTGAAATTAGAAATTGTAGTTTCAAATGTACCTAACTACCTATAACTACTTAGGTACTTACTATATTTCGGAATGTTAAAATGTTGACAACCCTAACTGGTACTACATATCTACCACCATATAGTGCATTTATTGCATGTTTTATCAAAAAAAAAAACATGTGTTTACCAAAAAACGATCTTGAAGCATTATAAACCTATTCAATAAATAAGAAATTGTTAGATTGTCATGTAGATATAGGTAGAGATAGATCTACTAATATCCTAAAGGGTTGCGTGCATCGCTTGCGTGTCTACCAACAATAAATCGAATGTCGCCGAAGCCCAAACCAAACGTCAAACGGTGGATGTCGTCATGCGGAACATAGCTTAACTATAGAGCGTGATTGTAACATTATAAATAAAGAAAGAAAACGATGAAAAATAATATAAGCTTCAGGCGGGAATCGATCCCGCTCCTCCTGATTTCCGGCCAGACGCGATTATCACTACACCACCGGAACACTAGGAGGTATAACATAACCTGCTAATTGTTTTCTTTCTGTCTTCATTCCTTTTTAACGTCAGGAGACGCAGGTTCGATTCCCGCCTAAAGCATTTTTTTTCCTAGTTTTCTTTCTTTATTTATAATTGTTACAATAAAGTAGGCGTTTAAACGCATCAAAATTATTAAAATGTGATTATATAGCTTGACTCAAGAAAAGTATTCTGCCACACGTGCGTTTCCTGTTGCACACTGGACAAACGGTAGTGTGGCCACACACGCTTTATACCGCGGTGGGGTATTTGGCGGGATTTTGTGGTGTCAGTCAAGATTTTTATTACAATAATTAAATACTGTGTCGGAGCGACCTATGTGTTATAAAATTGGTGTACTTTTATAAATCATGTGTCGTGTGTTGACGTGCAACTAAAAGATTATTAGAATTAAGTGTGAAATATGATGAGATTTTTTTGTGGTTATCCACTTCAACAAGTAGGTAGCATCATATGGAGACTGTCATCATATATTTCGCGTCAAGTACTCCCAAGCTGCATTAAAATGTGTTACGCCAGCATTTTAATGCAATAAATGAAGAAATAACAAATACTAAAGACATGGCTGTATGGGCATTAGTTCCCCTATGCCTTCCCATTACAAGGAGAATGAATTAAAAAAAAATTACGGCGGTAGTCTTTGATAGGCGAAAAAAGACCGCCATCGAAGCTGATCGAACCTATTCTCTACCGCCATAAGCTTTATTATTGATTAGCATTCTAAAATTATGTCCAGAAACTCGTGACTACACCTAGTTATTGTTTCAATTATTTGGCCATATCACGGTAGTATAGCCGCAGAAGTCATATTTTTCTAGCCGCCTCCGCTGTTGCGCAGGGCCTCCGCAAAACCGTGTCGCTCTAGTGCGGTTTGAACTTTAGTTAGGTTCTCAATTTACAATCATACAGAGGACCTAGACAAGATGCCATTCGATAATCGATATCGCTATCGAACGACTTTCGATAGTTAATGTCAAATCCTATACATTTTACATTTAGATTGTCAAATGGCATCTTTTCTAGGCCCTCAGAGTGGTGAAGACAATAAATTAAACATGGGGCTATATTAGTTCATATGAAATTTTTCTGCAGCTTTCAAATGTATCTTACGGTCTGGCCGCGGGAAATTCGCCCGAATGAAAACAAATGTATGGCAATATACTGAGCATTATTTAATAGAAATAATATAATATTGGCTGTATTGAAACCATGGCGCTATGGCTGTATTTGACCATGAACCATTGGCGGCATGAAAACAATATGTTTTGAAAAGTTACAAAAAAAAACTATGATCTAATGTCATCTGTTTTAATTTACCGACGTATTGTCGGCCCCAGGTGGCGTAGTTTTTTTTGTTAACAAAACCAAGTAACTTTCATGGAAGACACCCGATGGTTAAGTCCGATGGGTCAATCAAAATTTGCAACCTCGACCTCCTCTGTGTACGTCAAGCCATTGGTAAAGGCAACCGCTGTAACCCACAAACCCGCATTGAGCCAGCGTGGCGGTGTTATGGCCCAAACTCCTCATGTTTCTCCCATGTACCTGTGCCCCGCAGTCGGACGTATATTGGCTAGCGTTGTTAACTGACTTACTTTTTTTTTGTTTAGGGCTATACCTTGTGAACTTGTTTCGGCCGAGACAAAGGGATAAATTGTTCAGAAATTAATGTATTGGCTTTTGTTAAATTAACATATTGTTTGTCAACAAGAACAGTCGAAGGTATAAAAAATACGATTATACCCCCTAATAAGGATAAGTATTCGCGAGGTATCTCCCTAGCGGCAGTCAAAGGATCTACACCTATTTGAGAGTTATAAATAAAACGATCAATATTTTAATATATAATAACTATTTATGTAAGTATATAAACATTACATCGATAAGAAAAAAATAATTCATTTACCTAACTCACAAAATGAAGAAAAATAATTAATAATAATAATATACCTTAAAAACAACATACAACCTCACGCTACACGTATATTTTAATTTAATGATTAAATTAAAAAATAAATTTCTTTAATATTTTTTTTTTGTAAAAAAAACGTCACCAGTTCTCAAGTTGCATTGTCGAAATTCTATTTTTTTTCAATCAGTTTACACTAAGTTCGCTTAAAACTAATATTTTATTCAACGCTGCATTTATTTTACAATTTTTGGGTCCGTTTAGTGTGTAAATTTCGCTAAAAATTGTTATATCATTTTTTTTTTCATTCAACTTTTTGACACAAAAAATTCTATCAAAGAATTAAGTTACACCACAATTACTCATCCAAATTGATTTTTATTTACAATTTGTTTTTATTTATTTATTACTTTTAATTAAATGATCAAGTCCGAATAATCGTTTCAGTCGAGATTCAAAATCGGTACCGATTTTTTGAGGTATCATTTTTATCATTTTTTTGTATCACTAAAAGAACCCAAATTTGCGAAGAATAATGGACAGAGCGGTCGCTCCAGAACTTAAGAACTACCTCTCCAAATCTCTCTATGAAATATTCTAATTTATACAGATTTCCATACACCCCAAGAAAAATATAATCCTATACTACATCAATGAAGATACCAGAATGAAAAAAACTATTACAACACATCACTATCGCATGTATAAAATTTCCATACAAATTTTCACGCAATTCTTGAAACTTCGCTCAAAAACATAGTCACTTTTGGAACAAACAAAACAAACATTGGTATCATGTATCGGCAATAAAATGAGTACATTTTTGAGCGCTATAAAGCTTCCTAATACATCTTAACAATGATGTTACCGTGAGACATTAAAAATCCATAATTTATATAACATGAATAAATGCTTGTGCTGACGCGAAAGGAATTTTAATTTCTTTGATACAAAACAAAAATTCGATCGCGCGTCAACACTTAAAACCAAAAACGGTGGTTACATTCGGAAAAATCGTTTGAATTAACTTGTTATTTGGTATGTCTGTTTGAACAAAAGTAATCTTTAAAAGTAATATATACAGCGAGCTTTCTTCCTCACTGTAATTTTAACGGATAATTAAGGACTTGTTTGGACTGCTTTTTAGATGATGATCTTCCTTTATCCGAAATCGGATGTCATGATGGGTTGTGGGTAGTTATGCATTGAAACATACACAAATTCATACAGTCTTCAACTTCAAATTAAACAAAGATAGATCATCTTAAAACGTGTCCAATTCCAGAATTCGATGAACAGAAGCCAAAGTTGTAATGAGAGCTAACATTGACGCTACGCATTGCTATGACTCTGCGACAGTGGTCTTTGAGCTTGTGAGTGTAATCCCGAACCAGCTGTTTGATAAAATATTTTTTACTAGAGATTAGCGCTTATTACAGAGGAAATATTGAGACACTTTTTACTAGAGATAAAGACATTCAGGTATTCTTATAATTTAGTAGTAAAAATGTAAAGGATTAAAAAATAATTTAATTTAAGTACGACGCAATGTTATAAGTAAAATTAATAAAAAAAACAGACGCCATCGCCTCTCTTACAAGTCGCTTCAACTTCTCTCTCGGTTTTGAACTCAGACATCAATGATTCTTATCTATTAATGGGAGTATAAAATTCACTGCGAAGCCTACCTTCTGAACCGAGATAAGAATGACGCGCGGATTTTTTAATTTAAACAATTCCTTCGAAGTAACCGCCGCAAACGCACCGAAATCTTGTACCCTCAGAATTCAGAAACTAATCCTTAAGAAATAAAAAAAAATACATAATCTAGGAACATTAGATCTTAAAACGAAACGTAAGCTAAATAATTTATTTAACGAAAAAATATGCGGAAGATATTATTATATCATTTTGTAGATTAATTAAAACTATTTGAAAGCACGCAGACTCTAGAGCTCGGTGCGTGATTTTAAATTAATTAAGAATAATTATACAATGTACATTTGAACTATAGCATTGGCATATTATTCTAAGTTAACAAACAAAAAATAAAAATATTTCGGATAAATGGTAAGTTTTACGTTTTTGAATACGGCAGATCCTGCCTACGCAAATTGTCAAGTACAAGAGTTTTTGTGTGATTGGTGGGATCAAAGTTTTTTTATGACCACGTACAATCAAAATAATTTTGGTTTTTAAGTGGTTAAAGAAAACCTTGAATTTACCCATCCCACAAAAACTCGTCGGTACTAGACGATCAGCCTATGTTGATAGCTATCTGGCGATCTCAACAACCAGCCTTAAGCATATACACAACAGATCAAACTAAAGACAGACATATATACTTTACTTCTTGCTATTTACTTATTTTTGAAGTCACGTGCTATGCGTGAGATGCGGCTGGGTCGTACTCATCATACAAACATTTGCTCCTACCGGATTCGAACCCGGGACCTCTTGACCGAGTAGCCTGCATAAGCTTAGGCAACTAAAAAGGTCGCGTCAAATAATAAAATGTTCACTTAATATTTTACTTTCTGTACACCTCTTTGATACAAACATATACAAATACACAAACATAGGACGAACAAATTGCGGGCTTGTTTTGTCTGTTAACATAAACATGTCATATGACATTCAGTATGCATCCATCGCTGGACTGGTTAAGACTGCTGTCACAATGTTGTTTATTGTACAAGCAATAGATGTCAAACTGAATGTTATTATGGTTAGGGTAACAAAATAACCCGCTAAAGTTTCGAAAAGGAAAAGTTTTCTTTTACTTACTATCAAATATTCCAGACAAGTTTTTTACCCGACATATAAATAATACAAACGTACATTTGCAATAAAATTTAAGTTTGAAATTAATTATTACACATTATAATTACAATTCCTGATAATAATATTACATTCGTTAATAAATAATATAAATATCACTTTATATATTTCTTCAATTCATAGCATATTATTACATTTAAAACTGATTTGAAAGTGTTCTGTTGATACAAGATCGCTATTATAGTACAGTCGACAACACATCATGCGTAACAGTTTGACCTTGAGACCGCCGCCCTTACAGCGTTCGTAATAGAGGCCGCTTTCCTAGTGCAACTGTTACACTTGACGTGCTGTGGTCTGTACATCTAATAATAAATATTGTTATATTACGATGCTATAGTTCAAATAAAGTTAAAATAACTAACTACAGCAATCAAACAGATTGCCGTCAAACAAATCCGTACCTATGTAAAAGTCAATACATATATATTTATTCGATATAAAAAATCTATGTAACTAAATATCATAGATAATACATAGAATATCACTAATTAAGTTATTACTTTTTCTATTTCATGTTGCTACTATGTGCAGGGGCCGCTTTGAGATTATTTTGGCAGGAGAAAAAAGTTTAATATCTATGGTATTAAAAAAATTGTATTGGAAAAATGATCGAGTGTTTTTTCTACATGGCTGCCATAAGTAATCCCAATCGCGCCATACAGGAAGAATACGCGAAAACTAAAGTGTCTCTAAACAATAAATAACGTTAAAAGAAACTTGTAGTCTATTACATAAAAATGTTGATAATCCATCAGATCGTGGGAAAAAGATATAAAATGCATCGCCAACCCGCCAAAACCTTTTTTGAGATCATCAAAATATTACTTTTGACAAATTTTTAAACCGAAACTGTTTGATACCAATTTTTTAAAAGCGGAAGAATCTGGTATCAATATTCTCTCACGCAGAAAGCGGCTGATTTTGGTACCAAAATTATTCGGTCAGCAAAAACAGCTAATTTGTTATACAAAATTTTCATACCAAATTTTTGGGTACAGGTTTTTAAGTACCATTTTTTTGAGGTACCGAAATTGGTACCATTTTTGGCAAGTTGACGGCCATTTGACGGTTGGTTCACTGCATAAAGTAGTCCGGATGGTCTGGATCTTTTTCGAACCGTTTCGCCTCTTCTTGCATGCTCTCTTTGATTTTCAATATGGCTGCGGATTCGGTCTGATCGTTTTGGTCTCCGCCTGGCCCGCCAAAACCTTTTGGACATCACACGATTACATTTACATAATATACAAGCTAAACTAAGTTACAACTCGCACAAATATCTCAGTAAATAGCAAAAAAAAACTACTTTAAGTAAGGTACTGATTCTGTAATAGATTCTCATGCTGAATCGAAGTTATAATACAGATGACAGCACATCAAGTGTAGCCGTAGACAAACGGAATAAGGGCGATGTTGAGGTCAAACTGTTATGCTTGATGTGATATTGACTGTGCCTTCCCTTTCATTCCGAAACAGTAGGAAAAGAATAACACTCTTAGAAATGTCAAATTAGTTTAAAGTTAACTTTGACATGCGGATTGTTTTTAGATGTGTTAAGATAAATAAGCCTGTCCATGTATATTTTTTTTGTTTTTCGATTGGATGAAAAACGGGGTACCAACTCAACGTAATTTTAGTTATAGTCAGCGTACGACAGAATCGGTACCAATTATTACATCTCACCACGAGAACGTAGAAATTATGTAATCAAAGATCCAGAGGCACGAAGCGATTCTTGTGCTATGGTTAATTTAATTTAATAAGGAAAAAAGGAAAAGGAGGATGCAAATCTCACTAAGAAACCTTGCCCCACCTAAAAAATGACACGTCCAAAAGTGATGCAGGGCGCAATTAGATACTATTAGGACAATGTATTTTTAGATACCAATACATTTTTGATTAAAGATGTGGTTTCTGAGATATACGTAAAACAAAACCGGATTGTAATAACAATTAAAACACTAGCAATGTTTGTCTTCTGTCAAAGTGCGTTTTGTTATTTTCTTCCTAGACAATAAACTTGTTCAATTCAACTAACTGTTTTTAATTATGACGCATCATAATTGTAATGAAATAATAAGAATATAAAAATCCATAAAAAAATAATTGAAAATACCTTTTACCCTTTACATAACATAAAAAAATATTTGTTTTCTAATAAACAAAACGCCAGTGGGGGGGCGTACCAAAGGTAAAAGTCGTGACATGTGAATAAAATTAAACTGAATTTATTTGACACTAAAACTAATTTATGTATCTAAATTTATTTTTGAAAATGTTGGTATTCCCGTTATATATAATTTTAATGATACCGTATTGTTTACATAATTTCTACGTTCTCATAACTATTAAGTTATAATTTGTTGAGAGATACATTATTGTAAAATTTCAGACTAAAATTTAAGCTCGAGCAAAAACGAGCATTGCAATATACGGCTTAAATAAATACTTTAAGATTTTTTTATAATGAAATACTAATGACCAGAATAGGTATACTAAACAAAAGTTTTATATAGAGTTGTTACAACCACAAAACATATTGATTTTAAAAATCTTCTGATTACTCGAAATGTCTACATTTGTGAGAGGTAAACCATAACTCTCCGTTATACATATAAGCATTATAACTCATAGAATGGGGAATATGTCATTATAAGTTAATATTTTAGCGCGTCAAGCATCAGATTCCAGACACATCTGATTTGTTAATTGTCATAGACCTCTGTAGGTGTAACACCGCTTGACAGATGAAAAAATATATACGATACCGATATAGGTAAAGGCAAAATACGTCATAAAAAAAGACGAAACAGATGTTTTTTATAATCAAAAAAGATCTACAAGAGACAAAGCTACAAATTAAAATCCAAATCGGTCTACCTACACTATACTTAATAGGTGAAAAGAATCCCCACATTTTAAATTCGATTGTTAGTAATTAATTTAAAGTTTTACAATATTTTTAGGTTTTAGTGAAAAAAGAGATTTCGCATCACGATTTGGTTGGATTAGATCTGCGATGGAAAATACGTCATTCGGAACTCTTTTGAAAACGTGCGAGATATTATAATTTGGAGAAAACAAATATCGACGATGCCGATATATCGAGAAACTCAATTTTTAGCGGTATTGGTACCGGACGCATCCTAAGTTTTTATGGATACTAAATTACCAAATACAACACTCAAGCTGAAATGAAAAATATGGAGAGCCGAAACAAACACAAAATGGTTCCAAGATGTCAACTGGCACGTAATCAAATAATTTTCTTTGTCATGTTATCAACGTATACGTCGAAACAGTTTTTGGTACACATTATAGCTGTATAACTAGCTGATTTGCTGTTTTATGACGTCATCCGGTACACAAGTAAAGCACGCGTTTCAAAAACTATTTAAAAGCATGCAAAATAATTTAGAAAAATGTAGTTAACGTGACGTAATTAACGTGACACAAATAATATCAATATTATTTTTCTGCGGGTGCATGCATATCCCTACGGTGATGTGTGTGAGTATCGTAGTGTGCACTAACAATAAGCAAGACACTGGTTTCGATACTGGTGTCTATCTAAAATTATTAAGTTATCTGCCCCTCTTCTATTGCACTTCAATTGAAAAAGTAAGTATAGGAATAAAAAAATGTCAAGTAAATTGAAATTTAGCCGCGCCATAGACTTTTATTTATGCCAAAGAATATCAAACTAGGAAACCTATGAAATATCAAGGAAATCACACCTTGGACACTACTCACGCGTTGTTACTGTATCCTATAGACGTTCGTAGCACCTAGGGCACTACTCACGCGTTGTTAACGTAGCCTATATACGCTCGTAGTACCTTAAGACATTACTCATGCGTTGTCACCGTAGCCTATATACGCTCGAAGCACTTTGGACACTAGTCTATAAGCGATATGTTGAAAGCATAGGACCCCTAACACATTACATGGTAGCGTTAATTAATTAGATGTGGTCTTCTTGTAAGGTGCAGGTGCTACGCAAGTCGTAAATACCTCTACTTTCTACCAATGCGCACTCAAAAATCTGTATTGCAAATGCGTTGTCATTCCGTAGACAGATGTTAATGCCTCCCTTGCCTAATTATTACACTGGCTACCTTTCTCTTCACGCTGAAACAGCGAACTATTTTTTTATTGAACGGGTGAATTTAGTAAAGTAGATGATGCAAGTGGAAGAGGGTCTACCACTTCGTGTCCTTTTGACTAATTTTAGTCGGCATGTTTTAGATGTGCGATAAAATAATCAAATAATTCCAAACGACTTCTGTCCTTTTCTTTTTGCATTGTAATAAAAGAATGACACCGAATTAGGCCCAATGTAATAACACCCGTATTCACAAACGACACTATGAGGTCTCACAATGCCCGCGGACGCACAGGGTGCCAAATTCATATTCATAAACAATACTGGAGTGACAATCGGCACTATGCGTTTGTCATAATGAACACTTAGCTAAGGGAGCCTGATAACTATATTAATCAACGCATAGTGTCGAACTCACCAAAGAGAATGTAATCACTACGGAGTTTACGATAAAAAGCAAACAAACAATAAAATTGAAATGTCAGTCAGTGAAGTGAACTACGTAACACTAATCAACCAATCACAGAGCTATATTCAACGCTATGCGTCCGCATAGTAAAGATTCGTTTGAGTATTGTTTGTGAATTGAAAGGCTTGTCAAAGTGAACGCACTGAGAAATGCCTTACTTCGCTTAGTATTGCTCCTTTACTTACATAAGTATCGTTTGTGAATACGGGTGTAACTGTGTAGTTTTTAAAATTTAAAATTAGTGTAATTGTATTTCATTTAATGTATTTAGGAAAAGGATTTTCTCAATTTTAAAACTGTCACCTTTCACTACAGCGCTTCAAGTTCAAGTAACTTAACTTACAGTCGTAGTAATAAAAACTGTTTTTGCAGTACGACTGCATCAAATAATAAGTGTTTAGTTATCACGTTTGCATTTTGTACCGCACCACTAAAATGAGCGGTTCGAGCGTCAAATTAAGTTTTTGTCCTTTATGGTTAAATTTATATGAAAAACATAAATATGTTTGATATTTTATGAATTGCTCATTTTTTACAAAATTTGTTGTTTTCTTTAAACTAGACAAAATCAATATAAGAACCAATATTGTAAGAATTTTCTTGAAAATAAATATAAATGGTCTTCAAAAACAACAGCCTTCTCGCCTACAAAAGCTAAGCAACAGAATTCTAAGATTACGAAGCTCGATAAAATAAAATAGTAAGTATATAATTTTAATGGTTTCAACAACTCTATATCATTTTCTTGAAATAATTTAGGGCCTATTGTGATCATTGGTCATTATATTAATGCGAATACCAAAATCAAATAGATTCAGTCTGAGACTTGCACTAACTATGTTAAACTTATAAGTTGCAACTAGTCATATAAAAAACTGGGATTAAAATGTTACTGTAAGTGTAACATTCCTTAATACTTAACAGGGCTTGATATACTTGTATTTTCCGGTACTTGTTACTATCGGTAATCGATGCACGAGTATTATACTACCGGTACCACTTTAAGCTTATGACTGACACCCGCTTGTCAAATGATTATAGATTATAGTTCTATGCGAAATTCCAGTTCACTGATTTTTTTTAGGATGTCAAATTTGATTACAGGTCAATATACTTTTATATTTCATTTCAGATACGTCAAGTGGCGTCACACGTAATGTAAGTTTAGGATAAAGCATTAACACAGATATCTACTATCTGGTTACTCTAAACTGACTTATTATTAAAAATATATAATTTTTAAGCAAAGCCATCTAGCGTGGCTCGCGGGTCTAATCTGTATTGGCATTTAATAAAAACAATTAACTTATTTTATGCAATTTAATTGCATTTCTAATATAATTGAATCAGTGTTTGATAACACTAGATGATTTCGCTTTCTTTCTTGTCAATTTAAACGGTTGCTTTTAAGTACCGATTCTTACAACAAACCAAACTAGAAAATACCGGTAATACCGCTAAAATACAGGTACCGACAAGCCCTGGATGCGAATGATACAAGTCATCTAATTTCAGACAGCAATGGGAGCTGAATATTTAAACATATTATAGTATATGCTATGTTTACTGACAAAATCCATTTTTTTTTGTATATGATTCTGTTCATAATATAGAAATTAATGCGGTTATGTAGTTATTTTAACCAAGAAACAGTTTCAGTTTCATTAAAAATACACAACTTTATTCCAGTGTTGACATAAAATCAAGAATTCGATTGTACATTGTTTACATTTTAAAATGAAAGCTTGTAAGTTCAATTTTACTATAATTTGAAATGGATTTTGTTAGTAAATACATTTTATGGATAAATTAAATAAACAGAGTGTAACAAAAATCCTGTCCGACCCAATATAGGTGTTGCTTTATCATTTCACCATACGTGTTATACTAAAGAGAGACAAAAAAAAACAAAACAAAAAACAAAAAAAGGTAAAAATATTTATTAGGTGGTCACCCTAGCGGTATGTCAGCACTGATCATACCTACTCGTATGTAAGCTTTACTGCGTTCAAGACTTAAATTTTACTTTGCAGAGTTGCCGTGTTTCGTTTTCTCCCCAATATTAGGGTGCTACCAACAGAATTTTCCCAATATTTTTAACGTTCGGATCGGACAGTTTCCTTTACACTCCGCGGTAATTATACTAGAAATAGCATCTCAAATAACCTACCGAGCTCCGATTGACGTCCGTTTCAAGTCAGTAGGCTAAATACACATAGCGTACTCACTTAAACTGTTGTAATCTCCCATCCCTGAACCTGAGTCTTCCCGGGGGGTTCCCGGGCCCCCGCCGCCGACGCCACCTGGTGACGACTTCATGCCGTCCACACCCCCTAACCCTGAGACAATGGAGCACCATAGGAATAGCCAGAATACACTCATTGAGGCTAGCACACGCTTTTACTGGTTTAATACCAAAAAAGGGTAACGATTTGATTCGGTTTTTTAAAGTTTCAAGACTTGTAATAAAAGACAGTGGCCTGGTTCTTGATTACTCACACTAAATCTTTATTTGTGTGCAGTAAGTACATCTCATTCTCTCAATGCGAATGAAAAAAGGACAGCTGTCTAATAATTTCATATTTAGGTGTCTTAAATCGTCGACTTTATCGAACGTATATTTTAAGTATCAGCTCCCTATATGTCTTCAAAATTAGAAAATGCTGGCTAATTTCACTGTTCTAATATTTGCTATCCTTTTCCTTCACATACTGTGAGAAAGAGATATGCTGCACTTACATTTAGATTAGTGTGTGTATTCTTAATCAGGCTTAGTGGTGTCTAGCTTGATATAGGTCAAATGTCTCTCATTTTAATTCAACAAGAAAAGGATACTTTATTGAAATTTTAAATTACTATCTATTTAAGTCACATCTAAAAACATAACACGAAAATTATATCTAAGTTCTGTGCAATGTCTCCCGGTTTACTAATATCTCGAGTTTACAAAATTAGTTTTAAGACAATGGCCCTGATTCTGTTGTGCACGGACTAAAACTAAATATAAGTTCAGTGCTACTCTTTCTTTAAACTTCGACCAGAAAAGGACAGAAAGCAGGTGACGTCTATGACGTTCCTAAAAAAGCAATTCTAATGCATATTAGCCTTATAATAAGGCAGACTATAATAAGAGTAAGTTTATGGATGGATAACTTGAAATTAGTAAGCCTTTCTGTCCCTTTCTTATTGAAGTAGAATGAAAGAGAGACCGCTATATTAGTTTTACTTTTTGAGAATGACAACAGAAACGACACCATTGTGTAACAAATTTGCACGAACATTATTTCAATTCTTTCGATTACAAAGCTCATTGGTAACAGTAATAAGCATTTATTAGGCAAACATAATTGAACGATATTAAAATAAAATACTCATAGTAAGTCCGAAATGAATAAACTATATGCCCCAAATAAAAAAGTATATTATGACTAGTAGTGAAGTTACGAATAAGAAAAGACGAAATTATGTTGTGAAAAATGTACAGATGTTACCAATGTTTGTTTATTGACTATTTTGATTAAAAACTTCCCATTTCTAGTAATGATGTACACACGACAGCACATCAAGTGTAACAGTTGCATTACGAAAGCCGCCTCTATTACAAACGGAGTAAGGGCGGTTCAAGATCAAAGTGTTAAGCTTGACGTGCGGCGATTATTACTGTTTAAATCAGGTTCAGAGATTTCGGATTAACAGATCAAAAACGATGTTAGAAAAAACATATCAAGTACTCGGAGGGTAGATGAAAAAAAATTTGACTGATGCTATTACAAGTCTTGATACTATCGAGATGCAAGTCCCGAACCGTTTCGTAAAATAGAAAAGTAGTTCCGACTCTGACTTCGTAAAGCTTCCGTAGGATAAATTAGAAATTGATATCGACCGCTTGAAATACAATCACAATTTTACCGTCATGCAGTTATTGTTACAACCGGCGGATATCAATACTTGTAAAATATCAAATCCTCGGGGTTTTTAGTGAAGATGTCGGAGTCAGATATTGGGAATCCCAACGCGCGATTTTGCGTGTGCTAGCCTTAATTATTAGTTTCTATAACATAGTCATGCACAAACCATTTTGCCTTTATAATAACATACATAGATACATACCTTTTAATACTTATTGATAAGCATTCAATTATAGATTAAATAAGCATTGAAATGACCAAAAACTAGAAAACTAAATCGAAAATCCCCATTTTTTTACTTTGATTCTCGTTACAATCATCGGGTTTTTTACGGCCCATTGCTGGCCTTTTTAGATGGGAGGAACTCACTTAGAGTTGGTGCCGCAACAGTAACCCACTGGCCTAATGTGGGTTGGTAATAGTGTGAACAACACGACAAGCACGGTAGAACAAGAAATCTCTTAATGTGGCGTGTGAAATGTTGCTGACATAATACTTACTGATTAGTAAGTTTATTGATCCAACCACTACCAAACAAAACGCTTAGAATATTATGTAAGCAACCTTTATTGCCTAAGCTATAAGAGGGTAAACAGGTTTATGAATAGTTGCGATTGCAACACTATAGCGGTTGCCAGTCTCTATGAAAAGTTAAATTGTTCAATTCCTATGCGGGATATAGGGAGAGTAGCGCTTTCTCTTCAGTAGACTCATCTTTATGGACCCAGAAAAAACATTGTCATTTTCATGAATTCTAGGAAGGACACACATGTGGTGATAAAGAATTCCAAGTTTTGGGAGTTCGACGAGGAAAAATTATTAGAAAAATATAAGTCCTGCCTCTTTGGGCGTTACTGTAAGCCCCCAAATTATGGGCATGCACTTGCCGTGCTCTAAAAGTAGCATTATTATTTATTGCGTCCTCCACCTTGTCTAGGATTTGACAACCGGCTGTCCGAGTGGTCTGTGCCCCTTGCTATACAGGCTACTCGGTAAGGGACCCTGGGTTCGAATCCCGGTTGGAAAAAATGTTTGTATGACGAGTACGAGCATTTTGATCACGAATCATGGATGTTTATTTAATATATTTCTAATATTTATATATATATTATTATTTCTTTGTTATATAGTATCCATAATACAAGCTCATAACGATGCTTATTTTGGGTTAGATAAGAGGTGTGAGTGTATGAATATTTTTTTTTTCTTTAGGAAGAACTTGGAGTATCATAATCTCGGACTAAAAGTACTGATTCCTTGCGAATCTCTCTCTCTTATCGCAGACAACACTACAAAAAGACACAACACACAGCTTTTTAGCTGGCATATTTCGACTTAAACAAAAAACGGACTTTTCTAACTTTTCTTGGGATCATTTGAATGCTTCATAAAACCTATAAAAACTACATGCCGCGTGCAAACGCGCGAGGTAACTTTTCCTGAGGTTTGCACAAGTCGCATCGCAGTGGTTCGCAAATCTTATTGGTTAGTCTTGATCGGTCTACTGCGCAGCTGCTGTGAGCAACTTCAGGGCAAAGTTTCCTGGCGTTGTAAAGACAACTGTCAAATTAAAAAGCAGGCATCGATCCGACATACGGCAAGGAAACAAGGCTCAGGAAGCCAGCTCTTCTATAACTAATTTAAGTTGTGTCTCTCTTTCGTCATAATCCAACAAGAAAAGGGCATTTAATTAATTGAATAAACCAATGCACATAATTTTATTTACTGACGTAATATATTTTTAATTTGCTCAAGTTATAATTTCCACACAATATATAGGTATTGTTTCGGAATAAATCGACTAAAAAGTCATTTTAGTCGTGAAATTCCTGACTAAAATAAGTCAAGTCTATGGATCGATTAAATCACGGATTGGGGTGCCTATTCTGAGAAACGAAACACCGGATTTTAGCAAGAATCCAACGCATTATTTGCGTGTTACGTTCGTCAGTTTCATTCCGAAATAGGCGTAAGTTCGTAAGTCTCGGTAACTTGACGTGTCTAAAAATCATTCTACTTTTATAATAAAGTAGACCAAAACGGGGAGATATGACTTAAAATAAATTGAGTAAAAAAAAGGAAAAAATAATTCTCAAAAGATATTAATTCTGCTTAATAAACAGGTCCATTATCTGTGGTGCCGCTATTTTTAAGGAAGAGAAAATCGTGACGATCACGATGCCGCATAGTATTATTTTCGTTGTTAGCAGTGCCATTTTTGTTGTTTAAAACTAAACTAAATTTATTAACGCATCTCTTTCGTTACATTTAAGCCAGAAAAGGACGGAAAACATTTGCAGCGTCATCAGCTCATCGGGTGTTATAGACGTACTGCGAGCACAGACTTTATTACAATGCCATAAGATTCGTCAAAATTTACTTCTATAAGAAAGTTCTCTCTACACTCACTAGACCAGAACACAGCCGCCTTCCATTCTGGGTGAATGACAGGGATAAGACTATCCATCACATTTACTAGGCAATCAACATTTGTTTTATGGTATGGAAGTACGCGCAAGTCCCCGTTGTGTGCCAATAAATTCCTATTCAATAATATAACTAGACATTTTTTTTTCGAAAAAAAAAAAAGACTGTCCCATTTAAAACGGTATACCTGGTCTCCCTACTCACTATAAAGGAAAGAGGGTAGTCACAAACACTATGAAAGGTTGTGGGTTCTATATACTAGGACACGTTTTCTAGTCTAACGATTTGTACTTCCAGAGATAACTTACATTTCAATAAAGAATGACAAAGCCTACGGAGCTTCAAGTGTGGCGTCAAAATGACTTGTCTTGGCCTAATATTGCGAAGTAATGAACAGCAAATGCCCTGTGATATTGCTTCAATGGTTTAGATTTTTGACATAGTAGGTATACTAATATTTTTTTCAATCAATCGATGGCAAAAGAAACACACGGCCCGCCTGATGGCAAACGGTTAACGTAACCTACAGACGCTCGTAGCACTTTTGGCACTAGTCACGCGATGCTGCCGTAGCCTATAGACGCTCGTAGCACCTTGGGAACTACTCACGTGTTGGGGCGCGTTCCAAGCCTACAACTTTTTACTCTAAGGCCGTTTCGTGCCTTAGAGTAAAAATTGTGACAGCCAAACGTCATGCCGAAGCATGACGTTTGGCTGTCACAATTACCCCGTTCCGAGCCTCGGAGAGTTGCAACTTTTTGGCGATCAATTTTGGTGGTTAAAAAACACTCTGACGTTTAAAACGTCATATGTATTAGTGACCATACGTCAAATAAGATGGAATATGTGAAATCTTAAAAAAGGGAATTCTTAGTTTTGGTTCACATTAAATAAAAGTAAATAAAAGTTGAAATACAGTCTTAATACAGAAAATTTAATGCGGAATGGAAGACTATTTTAGATAATGATGGAACTCCTTGTCAAAATTTGAGGTTATAAAAACAACTTGAGTCGTTCCACACCTTCGAGCAAGACAAAAAACAACTCGGAGTGTTTGGAGTGTAGACTCGAAACGGACCCCTGGTACCGTAGCCTATATACGCATATAGCACTTTGAGCACTATTCACGTGTTGTTACCATAGTCTATATACGCTTGTAGCATCTTGAGCACTACTCACGCATTGTTGCCGTAGCCTATAGACGCTCGTAGCACTTTGGGCGCTAGTCAGGCATTTTTACCGATGCCTATATAGACGGCCGTAGCACCTTGGGCACTACTCACGCGTTGCCTGCATTGGATGACGTCAGCACGCTTTGTACTTTTCTTATTGAGGCAATGAACTCAATTACAGTCATAACATTAATGTGAAAGAAAGAGACGCATATAAGTTGATCGCTATCAATCGCTATTCAAGTTGTTCAAACCGGCCAACTGTGTCGGGCCACGCAGTGTTAGGTTCCGTAGTTGCCCGTCACAAATGAGGACTTAAAAGGGGGCTTGTTTGCTTACTATAAACATAATTAATTTACTTCACGGTTGAACTGCTTAGTCATGAATTAATGCGTAAAAGCTTAATATTTTACAAAGGGGTTGCTGAATCTAAAAATCGCTTTCACAACCCTTATATTTTTGAACGAACTATCCAACTTCACCCCTCACCATGGTATAGAAAAGAAAAAATATTTTACTGCTTTATCGACGGTCTTTTACAGCTTTCTAGTCCTAAGCCTCTAGTAGTCCTAGCTAAGCCGTGGACAGACGGATGCCACGGCGAAACTATTATATACTGCTGGGCACAGGCCTTCCTACATGGGAGATACACATGAAGAGCTTGGCCCATAACACCACCACGCTGGCTCAATGCGGGTTGCTGGGTTAAAGCGGTTGCAGTAACAACCGGGACCAACGGCTTAGCGTGCACGACGAAGCACGGAGGAGCGAGAGATTATAAATTTGATAGACCCATCCCGGAATCGACGATGGCGGAAGTTGCTTTGTTTTCGTAATGGAAACCTGAGCGCACAAACCACTACGCCATCGAGCTTCTCACGAAACTATAAGGATTCCTTATTGACTACCGAACCCTAAAAATTTAGTTTATATTTCGAGTGATGTTTTAAATGGTGCCAATTCTGCTGTGTACGGACTATACTAAAAGTTGCGCGCCCCTCTTTCATTTCTATCGAAAAAAAAGGGAATACCTACGTCATTTGACGTTTGAAAAATGAAAACTTTACAGGGTACCCTCATCATGCCGCCCATCTCCAACAGTCATAATAATTTAAATGTTACTCCTTGAATAATCCCCGGCTTTGCTACTCTATGTTCTGTCACATTAATGCCCGTGACATTCGACATGGAATGGATAATGAAAAGGATGACCCAAGGAGGAAAAATTTTTATTACTAAGGCAAAAGGTAATAATTGCCCATTTGTGACGACATTTGATGTTTGTAAAATTAAAATTTCAAACCCCTTAATCCGTCGCTCATCTCTAAATAATATTATATTTACGCTACATGAACGTTTCTAAGTCATTCCATCTCTTTCATGTTGAATTAGAATGAAAGGGAGGTGTAATCTACAATAATTGTCAATGTATTTGACGTGTAACCAAAACGACATGACACTCATAGCACAGATACAGAACTATGTTAATTATTGGCCGTATGTCGGAAAAATACCGAAGAAAAAATATATATTCAAATGTATTTCTTTAGTAACATGCTAGATATAGTATTTGACTGGTGGTTATATTTAAAATGTCTTGCTTCATTCTCCAAAATTAATCCAATGAATATAATAATCTTAAGTACAGAATAAAAAATAAAATAAGGAAGATAATGCCTCACAACCTCATTCATAAATACCGATTCTGTTGTGCACGGACTAAAACTAAATTTAAGATCAGTGCTTCTCTTTCATTACGATACGACCAGACAAGGACAGATGGTTGATGACGTCATTTGACGTTACTAAAACAATTATAATGCATCTCAGCCTCTTATAAAACATGTTCATTAATATAAGCTGACAACTAATTTGACGTTTCTAGAACTCATTCTTGAAGTAGAAAAAAGCGAGAGGCAGATAACTAAATTTTAGTTTTAGAGAATGCCAACAGAATCGACACCATTATGTTTTTTGAACGCAACGTGAGAGAGAAAAAGTGAGGTTTATTAATCATTTATGAATAAGGTCGTTAATTTTTTTCCAATACTGAGACAGATCTTGTATTGGTATTTCGGTATCTTTAAAAAAAATAATGATAACAAATTGCCAAAACATGTCCCAGTATTTCTAAATAACTAGAATATCCTAAATAGGTAAGATACCAGATGAAACAAACCGTTTCTTTTTAATTTACCCCTTTTATGTAATTAATGAAAAGCTCAAGTTAGCTCGAGTTTTCTCATACTCATATCTCTGTATATTCCTCTTTAGTAAAATATAAGCATATACTAGCATTAGTAAAATATTTAAAAAATGTCATCCTGAATACGTATCTGTTACAGTAAGTAAATCCGCGTAGGCGAATGAAGGGTCATTTACCCGCGCAGACTGCCAGAAAGTCAGGGCTGCATTCAAATCGATTTTAAAATTTTAAATCTTGTTTACTTGTATATTAATATAAATTTTACTGCGACCTATTTTAATTAAACACTTGTTTATTAATGTAATTCAATGGTTCTGTGTGATAATGGTTTTAAGTTAATATTCAATATGCTTATATGATTTTTACGTTAAGTTATATTAGATTTAATGACATGATTTTGTTCAGTATTGCTATTAAGGCGACAGCTCGTGAAATCATCGTGCTTATCACGATAAGCAGTGGGAAAAAGCGACAACAATAGTGAACGCGCACGTAAGGTAACCGAAAAATTAGACAATGTTTTAATGAACAAAAAAAGTTTTTTTTTAGGAAATGATTCCTATACATCATTATTATTATTATTATTTTACTTTTTTTTAAATATTTAACCGTTTTGTTACTTAATTAATAAGAAAAAGTGGATGGAAGTGATCACATGATAGAAGGGATCATATCTGGAATCTTTGGTTATTTTTTCAATCCAGAAAATTATTTGACTTGATTAAATTGACTACTCTAAATCAGGTGCGAGCCATTTTTAATGGAAACGTAAAGATGTCCATGGGCAACAATTTAAAAAGTTTTTAAGTAGGATTTTTAATACGATAACATTACAATGTTATTTTTTTATAAGCTCAAGGTTGTAGTAGATTTTGTTTTACGTCGATCGGCGTGATCCGCAAGGTTTTCATGAAATTAGTCGTGTCCTGAATGTGCGTCACAAACTTTGAGGTAGTCTTACATGACGTTTTTAGGTCATTAAAGAAAACAATTACTATTAGTACCACTAGAATTGTATCTTTGTTTAATCTGGTATTCCACCGTGACTATAAATTAAGTGCTATCCTATTCAGAGATGATCCAACTCAAGCGTTTTACACTCACCTTAAGTTAAATAAAACTGAGTCGTACAAATTAAATAAAAAGTTTGGAAATATTTCAGTCTTTCAACCATATTCTTACGTAGAGATGATTGCGTCGAGAACACAACTGAACAACTTTCAATATGGTAATTATTGTCCTTAAAAAAAAATTCGCATCGTGCAGTTTTGTATAGGTCTCAGTGCATTTTCTATAAAGTTGCTAAGTTTCATGTTTTTAACATATCCTTTTAGTATGACAGTCTGGATTGGAGATATATATCAAGAACGCAGGAGTCGAATCATTTGTGACAACATCTGAATACAAGATTCAAATAGACACAAGGCAGAGTTATAGCCCGTAGACGTACCAAAGTCTGAGACTCCCATATGATTGATATTGATCTCAAAAAGAGCTTACCCGTTGGCCGGAGAACAATACAGATATATGTGAAAATTATGGCATAAAACTTAGAATTTCACACTTAGACAAACGCGAATTGATCACTGCCGCGTAATTGCATAAATCAATTACAAACATTTAAGCCATAGAGCTGAGAGTTTGAAACTTTGATCTCATTACTGCTCTCAAACGTCCTAAGGACCGCCTTGTGCCTATTCCATTGGGTACGTCAGCGGAGCCCCACCTTCGGCCGCGGGCGGCTGCGGCAAGTGCTGAGGCGCCGGCCCGTGCTCTCCGGCCAACGGGAACTCAGCCCCCAGGGCGCCGGCACCGACGGGCTTCATCAGCGTGTACATGTTGTCTCCGCCTGTCGTACCAACATTGTTGATACCAATTTTTGAGGTATTACAATCTGGTATCTTTTTAACTAATTTCTATTTTATTTGTTACTCTTTTAAAGTTATTGTTTAGTGATACCACGTACAAATATCCTGTTAGGTCGTATCGTAGGTATTTTTAAATGAGGTATTGAAACAAAATCAGTTACAAAATTTTAGTTTATTTGGGGAAGACAAAATTAATGTAAAATTAATGTACAAAAAAATATTCTTAACTATTGGTAATTAATTTCTAAAGAACCATACATCTAACGTTTTCTAACTGGCCTTATGTATGATGGTGTAGTTTGAAATTATTCCCATCAAGTCTAACTAATTTTTAAAGTGAATAACAAGATAATACGTATAATGGCATTTCATAATGAATAAATACTGTAAAATATAAAGTAATTAACATAGACTATAAAACTAGTTAGAAAAACTATCGTATGTTCCAAATATATTAATATGGCACCAATTTTCGATTGAATGAAAACATATTGGGTTTGCTGCATAATAATAATCGTCCCTTGTGACCCATATTTATATATTTGAAAACATTCTCTTAGAATTAGAATCTAACACAGAGTACAAACATAAACAAAAAGAATTTAATACAACATAAAGAAACATAAAAAGCGTAATACAGAAGTGACCCAAAGCGTGTTTAACCAAGGTTATGCAAGAACGAGAATGAAGCAAGCAGAACTAAAAGTAATGAAATAATTGTGAATGCATTTTTTATATAAAATAAAACAGGTGTATTTATTCTATTGATGCGCATCCAGTAAAATTGTTAGGTATAAAAAAAGTTTTTTGTGGTGCCAATATTCTAGTATTATCGGCACCACAATTTCTTGACAATTTTGAACACGCTTCATAGAATAAATAAAATAAAATAACGCCAAAGGAAGTGCCACAGTCAAATACCTGGTTTTAGTGTTGTAAAGATACAAGAACCTGCAACTTCATGTAAACATTAAGATCACTCATAGAGGTGTGCTCGGGGTTTAGTCATTGTGTTGTTAACGGGGTCAAATACACTGAACGGTTATTGTCCGAAATGATAATAATATCTTTGAAATTGTATTTCTTCTATAATTTTAAAACAAGACAAAATGCGATAGTTGAAATTTTTCGAACAATTTCCGCAATCTCAGACACGGTTAACTTTGAAAGCTTGTGTTGATACCAACTTTTTTATCTATAAACACAATTTAATCTACTTTTTAACTGTACAGATAACAATTATGCATTTATCTGAGCAATTTTTTTCAAAATAATCGCTACTGTAATAGAACAAATGGTATCAAAAGATACCACAAAAAATTGGTACCACAAAACCGTTTCGTAACCCACCGCCACCGCCACCTGTGAAACTCATCTACACTTACCCGAATTGGACGAGTCTTGGGGGCTCGGCATTATCGGCGTAGGCGGGCCGGGCGGGCCGTTACTGCCCGGGGGAGCCCCGTAAGCGCCCGGGGAGCCCCCACTGTAGTTTAGAGGGGCGGAGGCCCCGCCGCCGCCGCCACTGGCGCCTGCCCAAGCGCCTCGCGGACCCATTCCCATGGGAGGCATACCTGTGTTATTTAATCGTTTAGTCGATTTTATTTTGAGATTCATTTAAGCTAAGTTTGGAAGTTTATGATAGAGACGACTCAAGTAAGACTACAATATTTATTTCAATAATAATAAACCCCCAGAAGTTGGAAATCAACAGACGTACTAAGCAACAACGCAAGATACACAGACAGACACGTCGAACTATAAAATATGCAAAAAGGGTAAACAGATGGGATAAACTTTGATCTTTTTTTAATTTAAAAAAATATTTTAAGTCAAGTTTTGGCTTTTGTAAAAGTGGAAGCCAAAACTTTAATGGAAAAACATGAACGCCCTAAATTGGCAAGGCATATCTCCCCGTATGGAGAAAGAAGTGACCTACCTGAGCAATCTAGGTTGCCTCCGTAAAAGGGTCAGAATTAAAGCTCTGGATGTATTTATCCCTCCAAAAGACCAGCTGGCTCCAATTCAAAGAAACCTGGATTACTTCTCCAGTTCCCTACCGCGAGAGTGACTAACTCGGATAGACCCTTCAGTGTAAGCCTCGGGAATCATGGGCACGATATAGAGCCATGTTAATTCAGCGTTTTACTCATATCTCTTTGAAGGTACATATTACCTTTTTTGTCGGGGAGTAATCTGTTTACAGTTGTTCCGCTGCTGGCTAGGCGATGGGCGTGTGTGGGGGTCGCCCAGTGATATAGACACTGGGAATACCCATTAAACCCCCCGGTAACTTCACTGGCCTTCGCAGGAGTAGCCTAGGCTCTGCCCAAGCAATTACACCAGCCCACCCCCAGGCAACCCCCTTTAGGCTAGGTTTCGCGCCGTTGGAGATTACCCAGAGTCACTTGGGAAATCCCAGACGTGGCGGCCTGTGCAATGCGTGCGTGGGGGCCACCAACGCACGCGGCGGCGCCTAGGGCGCTTGAAGATGGGCGATCACGCCCCCCGCCTACTCCGGATAGGGGCGGCAAGAGGATTCTCTTCCCGCTCCCTCTCCGCTGCCTCCTTCCGCGTGAGAAGGAGACAACAGCCTGGCATACCCTCTCGCTACCAACCATGGCTCTAACCATGGCTGGCAGCGAGAAGTGATTAAAGGGAATTACCTGACACTTACCATGTTTCCAAGCTTTGCTCGGGTAGTCATCAAATTCTAGACATAGCTCTCTACATACACATGAACCGCCTCTTGGTCTTGCAGTTGAGACCACCTGCCTCAGATCTACAGTACAGGTTTCTTAATATAACTGATCATGAGATATTCGGACAAACGCTTTGCTGAAATCTGTATGAATTGCATGGAGAGGATCATTAGCGTCTAAGTGTGTGACCTGCTCTTTTTGCTTTGTTTTATGTTTTGAGTTTACGTTCTAATAATTATTCATCAATGCTAAAAGATGTTAGACTATCTGCATTCTGTCTGAGAGCATCACTGACACTTTTTAATCTCTTTAACGCTTTGAATTGGTTTGCAAATAATTCACAGCAACAAATCACAACTTGTAGTTGGCTACGGTAACCGCTTACCATCAGGTGGGCCGTATGCTTGATTGCCACCTTAGTGGTATATAAAAAAAAAGGAGTACCATCACTTATTGAAGATAGTAGGCGTTAGACCCTAGAGATAGAAGTTTATCACAAAATAGAATTTAAATTAATAATTTTAAAAAAATACTGATTAATGTTACCCAAGAGTGTGAAAAAATCAAGAGAATGACCTACCTAGATGTGTAAAGAGAATGACCTACCTAGATCTGTAAAGAGAATGACCTACCTAGATCTGTAAAGAGAATGACCTACCTAGATCTGTAAAGAGAATGACCTACCTTGACCTATAGAGTAAATGCCCCCGTCCCTTTTTAAACAGGAAAAATTCGCTGACGCCTACCCGCCGCTGGCATAACAGCAGGCGTCTGCGGGGCTCGGCTCTAAATTGACCTTGGGAATAGCCGCTAAAACTCCTGGATAACTCTGGTGCCGTTTGCGGAGGTGGTCTGGGAAAATTCACCAGACCACTCCACCAGTTGCCCTTCCTGACCTATCAAGAGAACGACCTGGATCTAAGAGAATGGCCTACCTGGACCCTGGGGAGGAGGGCCGCGCATGCCAGCGGCGTAGGCCCCCGGGCTCATGGGCCCGATGCCGGGCCGCGGCGGGGTCATGCGCGGCCCACCCAGCAGCCCCGCGGACCCCCCGCCGCCGCCACGCTCCATTGAGTTGCCCATCATGCCTTGACCTGGTCAACGGGAAATACCAGCCTTAGAAACACCAACGACGGCATGATCGACAATATTTACTGATTTAAAGATATTCAATGATATTCTAGCATGCAGAGCAGACGGCTGGTGGGGCGTTAAATTTCTAGAATGGCGACCACGTACTGGAAAGCGGAAAGTAGGACGGCCTCCCACTAGATGGACAGACGACCTGGTCAGGGTCGCGGGGAGCCGTTGGATGCAGGCTCCGCAGAACCGTTCCATTTGGAAATCGATGGGGGGCCATTGATTTCCAAATGGAACGGTTCTGCTGGTTCTTGGTTCTTTGTTCAGCAGTGGACATCATAGGCCGATATGATGATGATGATGAATGATATTCTGAATTTTATTTTAACATTGGGCCTGATTCTGAAGACACTCTAATTCTAAATTTAAGTACAGTATATCTCTTTCTCGCAATATGTAATAGGAAAAAGATGGCAAGAATTTGTTTAGAGCTGTCAATTAAATTTAGATAGATTTCAAAGAAACCATATACAATTTTAGACGGCATGTACGGAGGTGCTTCCTAAACACTGCATTTTATCACGTTCAATAAATAAGGTCGAAAATTGAACGCACGTTTCTAAATGTCAAATTATATGACAGGCATCCTTTTCATATTCATTTTGAGATAAAGAAATGCACTGAACTTAAACTAAGACTTAGCATGTGTTCTCCAGAATTAGGGCCATTATTATAAATATTTAAAAAATATATAGATCGTGTTCGATCCCCGACTCAGGATGTGATATTTCCGAGTTTAGATATTTTTATGAGTAGGTAGGATATTCAATGAGTTTAGAATCCTGATTATTTTTGCAATTTTTACTCTGGATTGAGGAACTTGGTACCATAGTCAATCCTGGATGGGTCAATCAGAATTTGTAATCTCGAGCTCCTCCATGATTTCGAAGGCTACGGTAACATCGCGTGAGTCGTGCCCAAGGTGCTACGAGCATCTATAGGCTACGGTAACAACGCTTGAATAGTGCCCAAGCTGCTACGAGCGTTTATAGGCTACGGTAACAACGCGTGAATAGTGCCCAACGTGTTACAAGCGTCTATAGGCTACGGTACGTACGCTTATCTGGACACAAAATACTATTATTTTCTCATATTTCTATTGCAGGTTGTAGAAAGACAACTGCCTTTGTCCTCAACTGTTATACATATTTATAAAGATGCTCCATTGATTCCTGTCCCCCACCACCTATTATACTCTTCATTCTTCATACAGACAAATTTTTAGTTAAGGTGTCACCTGGTGGTCCATTAAAGTCATTGCCCATGCCCATCCGGACGGCGCCCCGAGGTCCGCCTCCGGAGTACCAAGGTCCAATAAATGGTTGTCCAGTGCCCATCAACTGGGGCTGCGGCCCGTGCGGTGAGGGCTGTGAGCCAGGGTGCGGCGCGGGGGGCGAAGGCCGAAGCGGGGAGTTTGGAAAGAATCCTGGCGGCATACCACCTCCGCCCATTCCTGCAAAGTAATTGACATGTTTGAATTAGAGTTATAGTCGGTATATGTTATGTTGAAGTCAACTTTAAAACCTATATTTATAATGGGATAAATGCACTTCAATAGAAAAATCCATTGTCTGGAATCTGATGCTTGACAGGTTTAACTCTTTATTGAACCAAATTCAAAACAAAAATAGGACTTATCTCTATTAGAGATCTCTTCCAGACAACCCGTTATGGGTGTGGCAGTTATATTTAGCTTTCTTGAGAACTCAAATGGTTAACGTCAATTCTGACATGACAGACAGACTGACAGACAGATAGACATAATTACGTTGTTGGTTAAGTTTTTGTTGTGATACATATTCTTATGGGTTTTTGATGATTCATAAGAGCATCTTGAGAGAGCAAGATGCTATTTTTGATTATGATTTGTGTAGTGATAAATTTTGATATGTGTACAGTGGTAAACTTTGATATAATGTGTACAGTGGTTTTTGTTCACATCCCAACAGCTAGATGGCAGGGACATTAGATGGCAAATCCCTGATGGTCTGAGTCTTTAATTTTTTTTTAATTCAACTAGGTAGATGACAAACAAGCTGATGGCAAGTGGTTACCGCCGCCTATATAAACCTGCAATAACAAGTTGCTATTGCAGGTACATTGTCATCCTGAGGGCTAAGATTAAGTGCCAATTTCATTATGGGACCAACTCTGATTTCTATTGGACCTACACTTTTGATATTAAGTATAATTGCTTGTGACTATGTCAAGTCACAAGAAGTCCTGTACCAAAAGACACACTAAGCGAAGGGACGTAATAGAAATAAATGTATGTATAAAGGAATGTAATCTGTAACTTGGCATGAGTAGCAAATAAATAAATAAAACGTAAACTCACAGGTGAGTTATGAGACAGGATTATATGGTGAAACCCTAAACTATGAGTAGAGAATAAAATAAGTAAAAATTATTTTTACTACCTAATTAAAACCATTATCTATGTGTTTTTATAATTTGCATGTGCTTTGGTCCAAATAAACATATTATTATGTGATAGTGTGTTAAGCTTAAATTTAAATCTCTAACATTAATATGATTTGGTAAACACATAAGTTTGGAGGAAGTGAATACCACAATCTGACCACATGAACTGAAAAATTAATTGAGCATGTTTGTAATATTTAATCTGTCATAAAGGTACTGGTAGTCTCCTAGTATCTATAAAATCCTGCGGCTTAGCCCATGTGAATACAAACAAACTTGTACCCTTCCTTTTCACCACCTAAAAGAATGATATCTGGGATAAAAACTATACTCAAACTCTTTATACAAAATTTCATGTAAATCCGTTTAGTGGTTTAAGCATGAAGAGGTAACAGACAGATAGACACACTTTCACATTTATAATATGAGAATGTATTCAATATGATTTCTCTGAGCAGCAAAGAAATTAAGTTAGATATTGGGTCTGATGATTGATAGGTTAACTTTTCAACCTTACCAACCCGCCAGTGTTCACTTAACAATAGGATATCTATAGTATGGTTTGAGAGTTCTGTACAGATTGAAGAGGATCAGTTAGGTCTTACTGACATGCAATATTTTTCGACATTTTATTAATAACTTTGTTTTTATTTTAAAACTCTTTTACTATGTGTATACAATTGATATAAATATTGTTAGATATAGTATGTTTTCGTGTTTGTAGGTTTTTATTTTGTCTCATGTTTGGAATAAAGATTATTTATTATTATTATTAAGCATATGTTAATTGGGAGAGTATCAAAATAAATTCATCAACCAAATAGAAATCAAAGTAAATGAGTATTTAATTCAATTGTACAATGTGCCAGTGACCTAGATGTGAGGATTAAATATTTTGCCAGATAAGGCATGAACTAGCTATTTTAACTGGAATTTTGTGAAATTCACTAGCTAAACATATTTTTCTAATTTAAATTAGAAGTGCTATACAGATTAAAGTGGCAACTACGTCATTATGTTCTTTTTGAACTATGGAAGCGCCTTTTCTATTTACTTTCGCAGATAAGTAGTTGATGGCCTAGAAAACATTTGCGTCGTAAATGCTCGTAAATAATGCTGGAATATTGAGGTTTTCTGTATACGTACCATCATTTGGCGGCGCAGGGCCTGCGTTGTGACCAATGCCGTTGACTCCATAGCCAGAATTGACGAAGCCATAGTCATGAAAAGCCTTTGCTTCTGATGAGTGTTCACATGTGTCTCGTCGCTCGGGGGCCGCGCAATACAGGTCCCAGAACACACACCACCATGAATGAAGGAACCCCGGCGGCTCTCCGAGCGTTATATTCTTCTCCCATCGTATCTCCGAGAGAAACGTTTGTGCGGCTTTCGTAGCGCCGACATGAAGTAGATATTCATACACATAGAGTGCCAACTTTTCGCGAGCCTGAGCGTCCGAAGGCACCGTAGAGCCTTTGCCCTTGGCATACATATCGACTGGAAGCCGACTTTTATGGCTAAATTGTTTATTATTTACATTAACGCTTTATATCAATAAATTCAACTTCACAAAATGTCATTGATCGATGGCGACATTTGGCGTCTGTGGCATAGAGAAATCGGCTTGTTCTCGTAAACACTGAACTGTCATATTATATTGTGCTCTATGGCTAACACAGAGTAATCTAATTAGGGATCATTTACACGATCAATAAACGAAAACTCTTGTCATAATATTTTTAAGCTGATCAACCATTTAAATTATCATTGAATTTATGGTAAGTACCGCAAAATGTTTACCTTTTTGAGTAAGAAAATTCATTTTTTATTTTTCAGCCTGGTTGATAAAATTTAAATTATTAATTAAATATTCTTTATTATATATTTATGAATGTTTAGTGAAATTAAAAAGGTATATGTTTTTATTTCACAATGAAAATAACAATAAATTTACTTACCACAGACAATAGTTCTTATAAAGCAGTATCGATAATTGTCATCTAGAACAGATTAAACTCTAGCAATGTCTATTTTTGTCTATTCCTCTTTCCTTTTCATGCGCCCTTGTCACCGCGTGGTTCACGTCCGCGTTTCTCAAAGAAACAATCAAAATGGCTATCAGACCAGTGTACAGACCTAAAATCGTTAAAAAGAGGACGAAAAGGTTTATTCGCCATCAATCGGATCGCTATGATAAACTTAAGCGTAACTGGCGTAAACCTAGAGGTATGTATGCATGTTGTGTACTTTACCAAACTTTGTTCTAACCTTTTCCGCCGATTATTATTGTAGAAATTAACTTGAAAACAAATATGATCAGTACATTTCCATTAACCCTACCACGGTAAGTGTCTGTTTATATAGTTAATTTCCTAAAAAATGTGATTTTCAAATCGTAAGTTGAGGTTATGTCGATGTAAAGTTCATCTGTTTTTCCTACTATTTTAACCATACTTACTTTGCAAGGGCACTCTGTGTTATACATACTCAATATGATATCCACAATTTGATACCTTGCTATATTAATTTTACTAAACCCTATTCGACATGGCTTACCCATAGCTGTGTAGTCATATTAGTAGATACAATTTATTTGAATACTCTATCTTAGCTGTCTAATTTGTAAATTAGTTTAGGTTGTAGCCAGATGTGTTTACTATGTATAAAACTCACCAAATCCAATAGGGTTATAAACCAACAAATGTCACTACATTGTATGCTTAGAAAGGATTATCATAAGATTGTATGTTTCTTTAGATATATAGCTTCACAATCTTGAGCTTAGATTGATATTTTAATAACTTATTATATTGCTTATCCTAGTGAAACAAAAATGTAAGGCGAGAAATTCTAATACAATCCTCAATTGGATATTGTGAATAGAATATTAAATTGAATACAACCTGACATCAACACCTACTGTACTACTGACTGAAGTCATAAGTCTACCATGTCATGTTAGCAGAGCTGTGGTAGATTCTAGTGAATTGATAACAAATACCAATAGACCTAACATTGCACTGCCAAAATTGTCATTGCTAACTAAACAAACAATAATGTTATTTTTACAGTAATTTAACAGTAAAACTGGTAGCATAAGAGCAAGTAACACTTTCATGTTGTATTATAATGAATTAGCACTGCTTTTAATGCAAAAATCAAATATGTTTTTCATGCAATGTCTCAGTCTGGTTGCACAAGTGGGCAAATTGTCAAAACAACAGACAAATAAGTATTTCATTCTTGTTCTAGTTCTAATTCATAGTAATTCCGGTAGACTTATTGTTGTTTATTAAGTATGTATGTTTGAAGGAAATTTTTTATTTCATCCTTCCAGGTATTGACAACAGAGTACGCAGGCGTTTTAAGGGCCAGTACTTGATGCCAAACATTGGTTACGGTTCAAACAAGAAGACCCGTCACATGCTACCCAATGGTTTCAGGAAGGTGAGAAACACATTAAAGTAATTTTTGAGACGGGACAGTAAGGGCAGATACCTTAACCGACTGTTAGTATAAAAATCAGTCGCATTATGATATTTATCTATGTAGGATATAGAAAACATTTTTGTCAAAACATTTTAAAATATTTTCCGATAGAAATGAATAAAAGTAAAGTAAGTAAATCTCATTGTAACAGATACATTTTATTTTAAATGTATCAATTTATAAATTAGGAAATGAGTTTTATCATCAAAAAGGAATTAACATTCCTTTAGTTGCAAGGTTTGTCCCAAATGTAAAAAGTAATACCTAAGTATCTAGAGTTAGTATTTTAGGCTTTACTACTCACAGTGTGACAAAGAAACTAATTTAAAAACTGATAAATTTTTAGACCGCAATTTTACATAGACTTGGCCCGGTATTTATACATTTTTTGGGAGAACTCCATTAAATTGAATCTGAATAGAGCATAAACAGGCAAGTGCTAATACAACTCATCCATTAATTCTTATATCTTTAATATTAGGTTTCATTTCTTCATGTTTTTGTTGAAGCCATTTATCCTTTTTTTTAAGACAACTAGAAAAAATTCAAGTGGAAATAGTTTATATAGTATAGTAAATTCTTTACTAAACTAATGTATAAGATCACTTTATGTAATATTTGTCTGTGTTAGTTAGAATTTATTGGCATTTTGCGATATGAGGGCAGCATAATATGCTAATTGAGTTTTAGGCTGTTAAGGAAATATTAAGGAATTTACACAATATTTGTTGGTACTAGCAAGTTGTTATTAAGTTGTGACAGTCATGTTTCCACATGTTTGAAATGAAATGAAAATATCTTCATTCAGCTAAGACCCCCAAGAAGCCCTTTTGAATCGTCAAAAATCCCTTATGTCTATCAACAAAAATAATGCTACCTATCAATGTCATAATTGTTTGTCATACATATCTGAATTTACGTTTACTAACTATAAAAGCCTTGCCCTACATAAAAACTGACACATGTGACCTCACAAACCAAATGTCACAGTTCACCTACATGACACCACTCGGGCACAGCTATCATATGAACATTCAAATGTGGTCTTTAAGTTGTACTCTGTAAAAATACTTTACAAAGTAAAGTCCGCAAGCCGCGCGTCGTTACCTTCGGCTGTTTTGTCATTGTAAACTGTGTCTACGGAACACGACTTTAAGCCTATATTTCAGTTTTCATTAGTATTCTGTGCTGGTGCAGTGTCATATGTCTATGTGAGCTATGACCTTAAAGAGACTCAGTGACTTGTGGATTGTACCAACTTTGACTTGTGCTCTATAGAAGTGTACGGGTAGCTGGAAGGTATAAAAATAAAGCTCTGATCCTATTCTACTTGACGACTAAAACTAAACCTACTTAACGGACTATTATGTGATGATATTTAGGTGAGTTCGCTACTTTATTACCAACTAATATTGTGTAAAGCAATACTTTGCAAGGGCACTCTGTGTTATACATACTCTATATGATATCCACAATTTGTTACCTTGCTATAGTAAGTCTACTAAACCCTATTCGACATAGCACACATTGCTATGTGGTCATATTAGTAGAAACATTTGTACGTATATAACATGTTTTTGTTGATGTCCCATAAGTTTTAGGTTATATTCTTTAAATTAAAACAATTGAAAAAGTCTTAAGAAACATGGGTTCAAAAAAGCATACTGACAAAGATAACAGCATTTTTAGTTAAAATTCTTTTATGTGAAATCTTGTGATAATAAAAAAATATTAATTACCTAATTGAATAGAAAAATCATAGCTATTGCATTCTTTTACTTTTGTAGGGTCTCATTAATACCCTAGTATTGTGTGATATCAACAAAAACACATTGTGGGTATATGATTTATAATAATGTATGTATAGTTTAATGCAAATTAAAAACTTTTAAATATTTATATTTGTTATATTATTTGTTTGGGTGTTGAAATGTAAAAGTTTTGACATTGTGTAGGAAGATGTAAGCTTATAATCAGAAAGACTATGAGATTCATAGAGCTCCAGGGTTCACATTATCGGGGTATATATGTGGGTGATTAAAGTCCACAATAATTAAGGTAAAGGGGCCTTTGTTCACACTGGGCGAAATACTATTATGTGCAATGATTCCACTTTATGCACCCTGGTGAAATAATCCCAGTAGATAATCCCTTCCTTTCTAGATCAGTTGTTAGAGCAGTCGCCCAGATTGTGAAAGTTTGTGCTATCCGACCCTAGGACTGGCATTTTCAAGATTTTCTCTAGAAATTGGAACTGCTGGGATTCTCACCATTTTCTCTCAAAGTTGAAGTACTGCGTATTTTCACGATTCGTCTCATTTTCCTCAGGTACTGGTACACAATGTCCGCGAATTGGAAATCCTAATGATGCAGAACAGGAAGTACTGCGCAGAGATTGCACATGGAGTGTCGTCGAAGAAACGCAAGACGATCGTGGAGCGCGCTCAGCAACTCAGCATCCGAGTGACCAATGCGGCTGCGCGTCTCCGCAGCCAGGAGAACGAATAAACTAAGTGTTAATATAAAAATAATAAAAAAAGTCAAAAAAATATTCTGAGGTTTCATTTAAATTTGGTTGAGGTTTGAGGGAGGCGATGGTGGAGGGAGTGAATGCAACCTTGGAAGCTGTTTCCCTCTGGGGTGAGGCCAACTTGGTTGGGTTCAATCCGTCCAAAACGCAGGCATGTCTCTTCTCGGCGAAGCGGAGTCCATTTCATCTGACTCCGACTTTCCGAAATGTCTCCGTTCCGGTTAACGACCATCTGGACCTCTTGGGTCTAGATATCTCTGCCAATCTCAATTTCGGTCGCTACATCGAATCCATTGCTGTAACTGGCCAAAAAACTTGGCATTCTTTCAAAGGTTAAACGATATTTTACATCTGAGCAGCTCCTAATCCTTTATCGAGCCCAAGTACGCTCCTCCATGGAGTACTGTTGTCACCTTTGGGACGGATCTGCACGTTATCAGTTGGATGCACTGGATTCGGTGGAGCACCGAGCGAGGCGACTCATCGGCAGTGAGACACTCGCTGAGGCTAATCTCCAGAGCCTTGACCACCGAAGGCGTGTAGCTTGCCTCGGTCTTTTATCGGCTGCATTTCGGAGAGTGTGCGGAGGTTCTTCATAATTTGATTCCCCCCCGCCCCTTTCCACCACCGGACGACCAGACGCGGCGAAGGCTTTCACCCTTACGTTGTGTATATACCTCCCATCCGCACGAAGCGCTTTGCTTCATCTTTCATTATGCGAACAGCTAAGGAGTGGAACTCGTTGCCAGGGTCTGTTTTCCCGGATCAATATAATCTGGATATCTTTAAGGCCAGAGTGAACAAGCATCTTCTAGGCGAGCGTGTACCATCTCAGGCCTCATCTTTGCTTCACATCAGGTGAGATTGTGGCCAAACGTTCTGCCTATCACATAAAAAAAAAAAAAAAAAAATTGACCGAGATGTGTGAAATGTAATTTATTCAGTGCTAGAAAAACAATAAGCACAAAATAAAGATAGGCGATTATGAATTGACACTCGAAGCACCTTGCACTCTCTATCTTTTCAATGTGCTTACTACTCACGCGTTGTTACCCTAGCCCAGGGATGGCGAACCTTTACGTATTAGCGCGCTATTTTTCTAAGGCAATGTTAAATGAGATTATAGACGTGTCATCAAAACAATTTTTACTTTGTGATTAATGGTAAAATAATACTAATAAATACTATCAATTAACGTAGGGAGGGATCACTCGCGTTCGCCCGTCATATTATACCTACTTCACACTGTTTTTCGCAGTGAATAATGAATTTTATGATCAGTGATGTGCCCAAAATATTGTGTTGCGTGATTGGTTCGCCATCCCTTCCTTAGCCTATCGCCGTCCCCGCCTTAGCCTATAGACCCTCGTAGCGCCTTGAGCACTACTCAATTATAACCGCTTACAGACGCTTGTAGCACCTTGCACATTACTCACGCTTAGTTACCGTAGCCTATAGACTCTCGTAGCACCTTGGGGACATCTCACGCGTTGCCACCGTAGCGTAGCCTATAGACGCTCGTAGCACCTTGGACAGATAATAATCAAACTTGTTTCGCTCACATGGAGCTCAAAATGCGAAGAAACCCACTCTTTCGACAGTTGTACCATATCTCATACGCAAGCCACTAGAGCACCACTCACTATCAAACACGAATGGACACTAACGCGTTGTTATCGTAGCTTATAGACGCTCGAAGCAGCTTGGATACTAACGCGTTATCGTAGCCTATAGACGCTCGTAGCACCTTGGAAATTAACGCGTTGTTATCGTAGCCTATACTATAGACGCTCTTAGCACTTGGACACACTAACGCGTTGTTATCGTAGCCTATAGACGCTCGTAGAACCTTGGACACTATCGCGTTGTTATCGTAGCCTACAGACGCTCGTAGCACCTTGGGCACTACTCACGCGTTGTTACCGTAGCCTATAGACGCTCGTAGCACCTTGGGCACTACTCACGCGTTGTTACCGTAGCCTATAGACGCTCGTAGCACCTTGGAAACTAACGGCCTGGCCACGGGAACCAGCCCCCTTATTCCCGAAAATACTCGAATTACAGAAACTCTATACCTGTCACTTTTAATCACGGCGCGTCAAAGCGGGACGGGATGTGACTTATCGAATCGAAGCCGTGATCCGGCGGTTGTGAATAAGGGAGCAGGAGGACTTTTCGGAAATAAAATGTATCGAGGCAAAATCCTTTAATCGTGTTTTGGTTCTACACGTGTCGCCTCTAGCGAAGTATCGGGCGTGTGCGGGTGCGCCCAGCGTCTGATTTGACCCTGGGAATACCCGCTTAGCTCCTGGATAACTCTCGTGGCTTTCGCGGAGGTGGTCTGGGATCTGCGAAGCAAATTCACCAACCCACCACCAGGCAATCCGACCTGACGGCCAGGTCGATGGAGACTACCCAGAGTCACTTGGGTAATCCCAGTCGTGGCGGCCTGTGCAATGCATGCGCGGGGACAACCCAAGCACGCGGCCGCGCAATTAACCGTAGCCTACCGACGCTCCCCCTTACTACGATAAATTTAAAAAATTACATAGCTTTGACCTTAAAAGTTATTACTAAAAATTGTGAAAAAAAATTAAACAAAAATTACAACCGCCTCCAAAAAACTGAAAAGAATAAAATAATTACATTTTAGTACGTAGGTAATACTCAGGTAATAATAATTAAATTTTAGTAGGTACCTACTCATCCCCTAGATACCTACATATTTTTGGAGTTGGTGCTAAGTTGTATCCAGAAACAATAGATAGTGAAGCACCGACTCCAAAAATATTTAGGTATCTAGGGGATGAGTAGGTACCTACTAAAATTTAATTATTTTATCCTTTTCAGTTTTTTGGATTCGGTTTTAATTTATGTTTAAAATTATTTATCTTTAAAGCAGGCGTTATAAACTCACGAAATCAAACATTAACTCACTAAATCAAACATATCAATGTGAAAAAAAACTTGTTAGTAAATCCCATTATTTCACTTAGTGTGGGCAGCATACTCTTGCATGTCGTGCCAGGTACCATATGTTGGTTCCCACACCCATTTCCTAATGCGTCAAGTTATGTCAAGAGAATCAGAAGCTTCAAATATTCACTAAGGTACAGTTACGCTTAAAACAGATTAGCGTACAATACAATACAAATCTTCTATATTACACACTTCACAAAACACATTATAGAACAAATTTATCTACACACAGAACAGTACAATAGGCAGCCTTATTGCTAAGCAGCAATCTCTTCCAGGCAGCCTGCAGTAGAAGAAAACCGACTTAAAAAAACTGAGAAGGATTAAATAATTAAATTTAAGTCGGTTTTAATTTTGGTTTAAAATTTTGTTTAAAAACTGAGAAGGATTAAATAATTAAATTTAAGTCGGTTTTAATTTTGGTTTAAAATTTTGTTTTTCACAATTTTAGTGATAACTTTCTAAGATCATAGCTAGTTGGGTGACCGTCAGCTTATGTTGTTTCCGACCATCGTATCGTTTCACCAAAAACTCATAGGAAAGCAAAAATCCGCAATTTAGCATACGTAGACGACTTACTCATTCCAGTTATTTTGATTTAATAACCAGAATAACTACAATATAAATTTAAAAAAAAATTATGGGACCAAATGGCAACTATTTCGCATCGAACAAAAAAAGAATCACGTAAATCAGATCAGAAATCTAGGCGGCTCCTCAATTAGGTTGGTATGTTTTTTTTCTATATATTTTAAACCGATTTGTATTTTTTGTATTTTACATACAAAGAAAAAAAAAACGAAATTGAGAACCTCCTCGTTTTTGAAGTCCGTTAAAAGTGTAGTAATTAATTATTAACATGAGGTGAATAAGTACTTTATCAATAGTTTGAATTTGAAAGATATTTAAAATTACCTAAACTAAAAAATGGAACGGGAACAAAACCCTTTTTTCGGCTCTGACCACTGATATCCACGGTACCTCAGTAGCTCAATCCGCGGTACCTCAGTAGCTCAATCCACGGTTCCTCAGTAGCTCAATCCGCGGTACCTCACTACCTTGAGAGATTCGCAGGAGATCTACTAATTCAAAGTCACCGATATAGTGCAAAGAGCTGCCAAACTAACTAGTGGCAGGTCACAATCCGGTCACATCGCTCGCAGAACCGGTGGCCGTTGGGAGCACGGACCCTGAGCAGGCCTCCAACAGGACCGACGATCTGGTGAAGGTCGTAGCCCGCAGGAAGCTGCTGGATACGTGCAGCCAAGGACCTACCTTCGTGGAAATTTTTGGGGAGACCTTTTTTCAGCAGTGGACGTCTCTTCTAGTATACGAAAGTACCTACTCTTTGCGTCTCTTGATATGAGGCACCCGCAATACTTGTGATGGTGCTTACAATGAACACAATAAATTAAAGGATTTGAAATTGTACTGGCATTGATAAACCTATCAGAAAATAAAGATTAGTTAATTTAGTACGAACAATAAAGTTGTACCTAACAAACAAACAAAACTTTTTGCCGATTCTTAGTCTCACTTTTTCTGTTATCTGTACCGTAAATCCATAAGCAGTAACCAAATCAATGCTAACAATATATCGCCCCGCCCTTTGTTTAACCATTATTTGCCTTACAAAGTATTATTAATTCATAACGAAGCACATGAAAGACATTTTCAAGGGTCTGAGTCAGTGTCTATTGCCCAAAGAGAATTGTAATATCGCTTTAGAGTGCGCGTTCGCGACATTTCTTACAAAACGAGATCCCAAAAAGGTTTTATTTTCATAAAGTTTGATACTTTTTTTATTGAGTTAAAACCATAAAGGTTTATCAATGAGGACATATGTTGGGGAAGTTACGCATTCTATTTTATGTTTTTCTGACTTTATTCATACCATTTTTGCTACAGGAATACATTTCGGCTATTTTGATTAATAAAGTTAGAAACTGCAATTGCAAGTCGTGCAACAATTATTGATTATGGAGACGCTTTTTTTGTTTTTATTAGTATTCTTGATTAGCTTGGGCAGCGTGCTGTCAGAAATCAGCTTGAGATATGGTAAGTAAAAGATTTTTGACTGTAAATAAATGTAGGTAGAAATAAAAAAGAAAGTAATTTGTTTGGTGACACCGCAGTTATTTTTGGTACCTATACAACTTTTTTTTTTAGTTACAACTAGATGAAAAGCAAGCTGACGACCTATCTGGTGTTAAGTGGCTACCACCGTTGCCTACAGTCACCTGCAATGGCAAGGAAAATATCGCTTGGTATTGCAGGTGCGTTGTCATCTTGAGGCCTAAGATGAAATGCCGCCCATGCCTAGTAATTACATTGGCTACCTTTCCCTTCAATCCGAAACACAGCGAACTGCTTTACGGCCGAATAGGCAAGGCTGTGTTACCTACCCAGATGACCCTACATACAGATACAGGCCTACCACCTACTATTTAATTTAAAGTTTTCTTCAATAGTGGTCGTCATCGAAACGCATGAGCAAGAACTGGCTCAGCTTGTGGGTGAAGCGCTGAAGTCGGTGGAAGAAAAGAATCCTGGGGTGACAGCTAGTGATGGCATCGTACAATTGGACAGGGAGCACGAAGACGAGAGCTACAGGATATGTGAGTAGAGACACACTACAGAATAGTTGTTAGGTATTGGTCATCGGGTCACGTTCAGAGTAGCAATTAAGTAGGAACGTCATTGCTGGACTTGAATTTTTTTTATATGTTATCATCTGCGATCAGCTTAAGACTGAGCAGATTTTTTGAATTATAATATGATATCATTTGAGTGTGTCCTATGAGAACATCTACTCCACACTTAGTCACTTTCCAAGTTACAGGATGTCTTTCCTTTTGAGACACTTTCTATAGCTGCGAGTTGTAAGCCTGGCAGCAAGTTCATTCGCGTGCGTCTAAATGGTAATCACCATAGACCTAAGCCTGGCAGCAAGTTCATTCTTAATGGTAATCACCATAGACCTCTCGTCATCGTTATAAATTATATAGAGACCATCATTACCAGTCTATATACGTCCCACTGCTGGACACAGATCTTCCTACATGGGAGAAACACATGACGAGCTTGGGCCATAACACCACCACGTTGGCCCAATGCGGGTTGGTGGGCTAAAGCGGTTGCAGTAACAACCGGGACCAACGGCTTAACGTGCAGCACGAAGCACGAAGGAGCGAGAGATTATCAATTTTGAGTAACCCATCCCGGGATCAACCATGGCGAAAGTTGCTTTGTTTTCGTGATCGAAACCAGAGCGCTAAAACCACTACACCACCATGCTCCTTTAGTATGATGTCTATACATAGTTATCCTTTCTTCCAGTATGCTCAGCGGTATCTAAAGGTGCCTCCCTGGTCGTAGACCTGTCTTGGTCTCCCTGGGAGCTCCTGGATCAGCTGTCGGCTGACACAGGCTTGCCCATCGTCAGGACTTTACTCGGTTCTCAGCAGCTTCTAGCTGCTCTTGACCAGTACTTGGAGACGAGAAACGCTACCGATGCTGCGTTGTTGCTGGAGAGTGAGGGTGGTAAGGAAATTAAGTTTATTTCTGAGATATATACGGAAACGTTTTCCGAAGTTCCGGACCTTTAGTGTGTTTGTTGACAAGATGTTTTAACAGGGGAGTCCCTGGTTTCTCTACAATTTGATGTTAAGGTCTTGAAATGTGATTTCTCAGTACTTACATAATTTGTAGATGGTCAATAGGCACCATTATCCATTTGTTTTTGTACTGATAAAAATCTGAATCAAAACTACTTAATAATTCACTATGAATGCACAATTAGCCTATGTGGCGCTGGCCCGGCTTCTACACCTGTCTGGGGGTGCGCTGGTGAAATTGCTTTGGCAGAGCTCAGCCTACCCCTTTGAAGGGCAGTGGAACTACCGGGGAGTTTTAGTGGACAACTATTCCCAGTTCCGTTATGATGAGGCGCTGGACCCGCATTCCGTCCCTTAGCTAGCGGCGGGTAGGTCTGTAAGCAAAACCTTCCCGAAACGATATTCCACATTTTCTGATGATACCTAATTTTCTAAGTTTCCTCGTGTCTTTCCTACAGACGTGGACAGAACGCTTTACGAGCTTCTGGGGAGATCTTCGGTCCGCGTGTGGGTGCACGCTGGGCTCACCAGGGATACCGCTCGAGCGTTGAAGACCATGACTCCGGAGCCCAGCTGCTACGGTCTCATTGGTGATGGCGGATTTGTAATGGACACCTACAGGAGGGTAATGATTGATAAGTGTTCTAGACTATAAAGCTAGCTATTTTAAGTATGCTTGATATTAAATGGTAAACAGGAAGACCAACAGATGTTAACCTGACGATGAAGATGAAGACAGATGAAGACCAACAACTCGGTTTGGTTTGTGTTGCGTCTTTTCTAAGTCCGCCTGGCTTCCTAACATCACCATACCTGCGTCTCCCGCCATAACAATAATGTGTAGCGCATTGTTGACCGGATTCCTATATTCGTAGATGAATAACACTTCCTTGTGTGTTGAGCGCACAAGGGCTGCGTCTTTCGTGCAGACAACATTGATGTCTTTTGATTTTTATACAGCAGGTAGCGCTTCATTTATTTTATTTTATTTATTTTGGAAAATAAACAACTGTAGGCACAATAAATTGATACATGTATTTTCATGGTTGCAGATAGATGTACAATCAGAACCGTTATCCACATATAGTTACATTAGTGTGATTGATGCAATTGTCCCCAAGGTGCTTTTTTTACCTTAACGGGGTAACTCGTGGCCTCGATTTCACCTGACGATAAGTGAAGATAAGGCCGACGATGGAAGCGAGTTACACCCGGATTCCTCAACCACACCTTAATGTTACGCGTGTCTATAGCTTCACGGGATAGTACAAGCACAGACTGAAGAGTGTCTTTTTAGCCCATGTCCCTTGCAACCCGCCTAGCTTGACCACCGCAACGCGATATGATAAAGCCATTTATCGCTTTGAACTGTCAAAAATCATTGGATATAACCGCCATCTTAAAATTTTATCGAAACTGCGAACTTGTATTGTATATTACATGTTCGCAGTTTCGATAAAATTACATGATAGCGGTTATATCCAATGATTTTTGACAATTCAAAGCGATAAATAGCTTTATCATATCGCGTTTTGGTGATCATGCTATAGGCGGGCAGGATCGGCAGACTGATATTACCTGATAATCATATTAGTCCGAGAGCTGGCACGAATTTTTGGGTAGGTATTTGAGGCAAGCTGAAAACTTGTCCTATACCTCTCCTATTATACCCCAACAGGGAACTGCAGACCTGGCTGGTGAGTAGCGGGGCTAAATTAACCCCTAAATTTTTTAAAATATTATTTTTTTATTTTGAAAAATATATTTGAGGCAATATTCAATTTTTATATGTTGTAGTTTAATGTATAAAGAATAATAAAAAAAATAAGCCAGACGATTTGGTCGGGATTTTATAATTGCCAGACGCGTGCAAAAATATTTTGCAAAAAAATATAAAAAATATATTTGAGGCAACTTGAAATTTTAATAGGACATTATTTATAACTAAAAAATAAGATCCTCAAAAAGACAGGTCATTTCTGTGGGACTTTCTACCTGCCAGGTGATCCAACAAGTTATGTATAGGTACGAGTGCGTAGCGCTATAGACAAGCTGTAGAGTGAGAGAGAGAGTTTATCGGCAGCTGTCTGCGTTCTTGCTTGCCGCGTTATTATTGGCTCTGGCGAGGTCACGTGACTTACAATAGCCACGAGGTTCCAATTCAAAATTTCAGAGTAAAAAATAAAAAAAAATGTGAATTTCTACTAAAAACGGTTCATATAAAAATGATTGTGTTGATTTGTGCGTGTTAAATGGATATATTTATTTTGTTATATTTTTTTATCATATAGAATTTGTTATCTAGTCAATTTAAATATAAATCTAAATGTAATGGTTTTTTTAACAAATCATAAAAAATCATTTTCTTTAGAAAATTAATTATCCAAAAACTTTTGTTTCAATAATTTTTTAATAGGATTCATATTTTCGCCACGATATCTAAAATTAAAAAAAATACTTTTTTTTTGGGACAGTATTCAAATTTAAAATTTATACAGAAATTGAATATTTTTTTCATGTTGAAATTAATAATGGCTAACGTATTTTAAAATTATTTACCTTATAAAACGTGTAACACCAATATTAAAATTCGACGACTGAGAATAACGACTCCGAAATTCTAACTGAAAACCTCATGGCTATTTTAAGTCACGTGACCTCGCCAGAGCCAATAATAACGCGGCAAGCAAGAACGCAGACAGCTGCCGATAAACTCTCTCTCTCACTCTACAGCTTGTCTATAGCGCTACGCACTCGTACCTATACATAACTTGTTGGATCACCTGGCAGGTAGAAAGTCCCACAGAAATGACCTGTCTTTTTGAGGATCTTATTTTTTAGTTATAAATAATGTCCTATTAAAATTTCAAGTTGCCTCAAATATATTTTTTATATTTTTTTGCAAAATATTTTTGCACGCGTCTGGCAATTATAAAATCCCGACCAAATCGTCTGGCTTATTTTTTTTATTATTCTTTATACATTAAACTACAACATATAAAAATTGCATATTGCCTCAAATATATTTTTCAAAATAAAAAAATAATATTTTTAAAAATTTAGGGGTTAATTTAGCCCCGCTACTCACCAGCCAGGTCTGCAGTTCCCTGTTGGGGTATAATAGGAGAGGTATAGGACAAGTTTTCAGCTTGCCTCAAATACCTACCCAAAAATTCGTGCCAGCTCTCCTACTATATTTTTCGTGCATAGTTACAACGGGAGCCGCTTGTAATTTTGTTTCGATCATGACATGTTATTCGTTTCGAGATTTGGGGAGATCCTGTCTAAATGGTTTTTATGCAGCTAGACGACAAACAAGTTGACGACGACCATATCACTATGGGACGAGGTGGGCTTCCCATTGAGATAATTGTTCATTTTGATGCTCTAAGATGGTTTAAGGCTCTAAGTAAATCATCTTCTAAAAGTTTTCTGGTAAAGTAAATTGTCACCCGGTTCCCACAGGCAGTAAAAGAGAAATTAGTGAGGCGTGATTACCGCTGGAACATCGTGCTGACGGACTACTCTGGAGACAGCTTGGATGTCTCTCAGTTCGCGCTGCCGACTATGATCCTGCATGTAGACCCCGTCGAATGCTGTAAGCTTCAGAACATGAAGGACGAGTGTAGTTGCCCTTCGGATTTGAAGGTACTGTATAATTGAATAATTCTTTGATCAGGCATTATGGCCGTCTCGTCGAGTGGTCAAGTTCCCCTGCATACTAAGTAGTGGCGTAACTTGATTTAGTATCAAAAATTTTTGGGGGCCCTAAGATATTCACACAAAGTGTCGGGTTTCACGTGGTCTAAATAAAGACCGCCTCCGATGGGGCTCATGGTTTTTTTGAGAAAATATTTGAAGGATAAGTTTTTGAAATATGTTGTATGTTTTGTTTGTTTTTTTCATGTGATTTTTCGAAGTGGATACCTCGTAAAATAAGAATATAAAAATATCAACCAAAAAAAAAATGATATTTATGAAAAAAATATTAGTCCGAATTAAACACTATATTAATAATCTAGCGGACTTAGTCAATATTAAGTATTAACATTCACAAAAAAAATAGGCCTGTAGAATAACAGAAATTTAAAAAAGAAGATATGCAACATTTCGTGTAGGTTCCTATTATTGACAAAACAAAACTACATAGGTATTTTCTTGAAAACTAAATTTTCGCAAAACATAGGTCCATTGGACCTCTCCATCGATGGTTTTCTTTTGGATCACATTTTTTTTCTGAAAAGCACAGCCTGATATTTTACGATTTTTCTCTTACACATTCGGCATTTCGGCTGGCATTTGTTTTTCTTACAGGAGGTTCAGAAAAGTGAGTATGACCACGAGGACATGTATATCCTCGTGGTCATAATGATAGGACAAATTAGTATGACCACCAGGAAACGGCAGAATATCGGGGGCCCCGTATCATCGATACGCCCCTGATACTAAGTCAGAGCTCAGAGGTCCCGGGTTCGAATCCCGGCAAGGACAGATGTTTCTATGATGTTTGTTTGTTGTTTGCATTTTGTTCAAGAATCATGGATTTTTAGTTTGTTAATTGAGTATATTTCTAATATTTCTGGTAAAAGCTAGAAGTTAAAATCGGCACTAGTCACTAATCACGGTGGTATTTTTACTTTCATGATATAAATTCAAATTTAATTTATATTAATTAACATCGAAAACACACACGTTGGAACTAGAATGGTCGCGTACGGGAGCAGAGAAACTTTCTCTAGTGAACGCCCAGGCTGTGAAATGAGCCCCTGCAGAGGTTTTCTCGAATGAGTCTGTGGCTCTTCAAAAAAGGCGTGAAAAGGTTTTCACAGGGTTGGCAACGTGATACGTCCATAGGCTACGGTAACCGCTTACTATGAGGTGGGCCGTCTGCTTGTTTGCCATCTTAATGGTATCAAGGACGATAGAAGTGTGGTATAAAAAAAATGCGCGATGTCGCATTTGAAACTCGTGTGAACGTAAAATAGCCCCTTAATAAGGGCTGAATTTGACTAACGCCGTAATAAGACTGCTTACAAAAAATTAATTTTTTCGGTATATCTTTTTCTTCACAGAGAAAACAGTTCATAATCACTGCTCTATTCCAATACCTAACGGAGACTATATCCAAGCTTGACTGGCCTTTATTCTCCATTGACTGCGATAACCCTCAAGGTTCAGAGCTGAACAACACCAGGGACCTGCTTTACAAGCAGCTAGCTGAAGACTCTGAGATGAGCAACGATACGCTGTTCTATTGGGACGGTGAAAGGTAATTTGCCTATATTCATCAGCAGTCTACTGCTCACCCAGACTGCTGCAGTAGACTGCATTATGTTCAAAAAGGCCTGTGCTATGTATTTTTATAAATAGCACGCACAGGCCTTTTACCGGGTATCTTTTCAGGAATTTGCTTAGGGATGTACTATATTATATATAAAGAAATTAATGTTTTGACTGTTGCTTCTCGATACAAACCACGGAGTACTTAGTCTTTGATACAAACCTAAATGAGAATATACTTAATTTATGTTTACCACTATAAAAATACTTTTTCTAAAGCCTCAGTCTGGCTGGGCGGCACATTAAGATTGACGTGTTCTCACAACCATTTCTCGGCTTTTGGTTTATATGACGCAGCTAGTCCTCCGAGTCTTTCAGCCTGTGGCTTACCACCTTGACAAGATAAGTAGATAAGTAGATCACCTTGATAAGTAGATCAAGCACGACGTACATTGCCATAAAATTTACGCCTGGATACATCAACGAATAAAGTTACTGCACCAGTGAACTGATAACTCTAACCTAAGTAAATTTTTCAGGTCTGGACTTTTCTTACGTTCTCGCTTTATCCTCTCCACGTACAAGCTCGATGAAGGATTGAAGACAGTGGCTGCTTGGTCTGCTAATGACCAGTATAGACTACTGCCAGGAGTCATGTTGGAGCCGCTGAAGATCTTTTTTAGGGTTGGAACTTCACCAGTAAGTTGGGATACTATGGGAGTGTATTCAAGACAGCGGGTTCTTTGACCGAGTATTGTAAATGACTTTTCTACCAGCACACGTGCACTCTCCATGAAAAAGGATCCATCAAGCCCCTATTGAATTTGTTAGGGGAAGTTCTTGTCCCCCCACAATAAAGGTAAATGAAGTCGCTTGGACAGTTCCCAATCAGCAGTGTCCAGAGTTTACAACATGTCTCCAACTCAAAATTATATTCAAAGAGTTTTATCACATAACACTTTATTATTATTGCTTTTGTGAATGTCCCAGCTGTACTCCTTAGTGTGTACTTAGAAGGAACAATCAACCAGTAGCGTCAGTCAATATTAGCTTACGGAATTTGAGACTAGAAATGCTCCTCGTGATCCGAAAGCCTCTCAATGAAAGAGCCTGCCAAGGGCCACTGCAGCGCCTAGCCTGTGGACGACAACCAGTTCCCTATGGCGGTACCATCATGCAGCGAATCGGATAGCAGTAGTGGTTCAGTAGGTATGACAAAACTTGCATCCAGAGAGCTCGCGAGTCGCACACATCCGATGACAAATGAGAAAAAACCGAGAGTGATTGTTGATGAAATGTCTTTTTTATACCACTAAGGTGGAAATCAGGCATACGGCCCACCTGATGTTAAGCGGTTGTCGTATGCGGTTAGCCTATGGACGCTGCAACACCAGGGGTATCACTCGAACGTTGCCCGCCCTGAAAAATGTTTTCACGCTTTTTTTGAAGAAAACCAGGCTGTAATCATTCGAGAAAACCTCTCACAATTTGATTTCGTGGGAGAAAGTTTCTCTGAAACGGTACAGTACGCGACCACTTTGGTTCCAATTTGTGATAAGCTCCCTGCCGATGTCAAGTGGTGCGATGATTGAAAGAGGCCGTGGGCATCATGCCAAAAAAACGCGTAAATAAGATTCCGCTCCACTTTCATTTCCACGAAACTCATGCAAAAGGTACCTACCAACTTATTTATATAGTGTACCTCGACGGCTACTCAATTGGAAAGTTTCGTTAGATCCCGATGATGTTTTGAATGAACTTCGTGTTGCCGGCATGCCGCCCGTATGTCCCACACTTTTATGGGTTGGATGAAGAGATCTTTGAAAGAGATAAATCCACCTTTGCTAATTTATCTGTCTAATAGCAGTACCTGGTTATTGAATGAGCTCCCAGCATAGGTTTTCTCGAATGAGTACAGCTTGGGGTTCCTCAAAAAAAGCGTGTAAAGGTTTTTACAGGGTTGGCAACGCGCAAGTGATACACCTGGTGTTGCAAGCGTCCATAGGCTACGGTAACCGCTTATCATATGCTTGATTGCCACCTAAGTGGTATAAAAAAACAACTTGATGGTGAGCGATTAACACTTAGTAGTAAGCTTCAATCATGTCTATTTGTAGGCAGTGCCCTGGACTCTTCCCAAGCTGGATCCGGAGTCTGGTGAACAGTTGTACAATGATGACGGGCAACCAATCTACGAGGGGTACTGCATAGACCTGATCGCAAAGTTAGCTGAGGTGAGTATAGGCAACAGATGTTGTAGATGATCCTGTGTAGTTGCTTCAGTAGGAGTGATTCCCAGAGATTCGTGATTTGACAATTTCTAAGGCTATCTATACTATTAGATTTTTAACGGACTTCAAAAAAAGGAGGAGGTTATCAATTCGTTTGTATGTTTTTTTTATTTTTATTTTTTTTTATGTTTGTTACCTCAGAACTTTTGACTGGGTGAACCGATATTGATGATTCTTTTTTGATTGATGCGGAATAGTTCCTATTTGGTCCCATAAAAGTTTTTGAAAATCCATTGGGTAGTTTGGTTTTTAAATAAAAAAAATGGATAAATGAAGTCGTCTACATATGCGAAATTGCGGGTTTTTGCTTTCCTATGAATTTTTAGTGTAATGATACGATAGTAGAAATCAATATAAGCTCACGGTCACCCATCTAGCTTTGACCTTCAAAAGTATCACTAAAAATTGTGAAAAATAAATATTTAGGTAAACAAAAATTCAAACCGACTCCTAAAAACTGAAAAGGATAAAATAATTAAATTTTAGTAGGTACTCATCCCGTAGGAACATATTTTTGGAGTTGGTGCTAAGTTGTTTCCAGAAACCATAGATAGTGAAGCACCGACTCCAAAAATATGTTCCAGGGGATGAGTACCTACTAAAATTTAATTATTTTATCCTTTTCAGTTTTTTGGAGTCGGTTTTAATTTTTTTTTTTTATACAACTAGATGACAAACAAGCTGACGGCCCACCTGGTGGTAAGCGGCTACTTTACCTATCGCAACTATCGATGTTCTGCGCGATAGGTGTCAAACACCCACAGTCGCGTTCCCATGCCTCTTCCTACTCAATGAAAGAACTATCATTTTATACTACTACATACTAGGAATTATGTACAAATTATTAACATATACATAAAAATTTAGGGAATTAATAAAAAATACACCTCAAGCTATAACGATGGACAAAACTAAATAAACTGATTTAACGACTTAAATAACAATTTACATGATTTATTTCTTAATGTTATAAGTTTTTACCTATCACGAATAAACGAATATAAAAATACCTTTATAGCTATTATAATAGTTATAATACTTTTATAACATTTTTTTTAAATTAGATGACAAATTGAACAAGCACACAGCCCACCTGGTGGTAAGCGGTTACAGCCGCTTATAGACATCTACAATAACGACGAAAAGCATTTGATATTGCAGGTGCGTTGACATCCTGAGGCCTTAGATGAAATGCCGTCCATGCCCAGTAATTACACTGGCACAGGATCAGCTCAATGTTAATGTCGTGGAAATAGCACTGAAGTACAATAACCTGAACTCATTCAAGATCCATTCGTTTAAGAGGTAGGAAGCCACAGACATACACATAGATCGTATTTATTTGATAAATTGTCATTCTCACATCGCAAAATAAGGATTGCATCTCGCCTTGCATGTCCAACACACAACACGGCTGCCATTTCGTGGCAGCTTTAGGTACTCTGCCAGAAAGTGTTGGAATAATATACCTCCCCCATTAAGGAAATGTACCAATGTAAACATTTTTAGAAATAAGTATAGAAATTATCTATTAGGTGTACAACAGGGACTTGGATAGTAGGTGGATAGGTATTAGGTAGGTAAAGATATAATAGTGCTTGTGCTTGATTAGCTTGCTCAACTGTCATGCGTAGGTATTGTGCCGTGTATGTACTGTCTGTGTGTGTGTAATGCTTCCTATAATTATATGAATATTATTATTAAAAACGTACAATTTTAGACTCAATTTGCCAAAAGAGTCGGAACTTAGTAGTTTTACCACGGCGTAGTAGTGCTCTCAAAACAAAAATTTAGGCGACCACGGAAGACCAGCGTCGGATGTCTGTGACAACCGACATATGCTGAGTGGCTGACGTTTAAGTGTCAATGCTATTACTTTAGTCTTAAGATTTTTATTGTAAAGTAAACAATAGTGTGTGATAGTGTGTCACTAAATAAATATTTTCTTTCTTACTTTCTTTCTTTTCTTTCAGATACGTCAAACTTATAACAGCCCTATTTTTTAGTATTTTCCTATTTTAGCGTCAGGGGCTAAAAAATTTCAACGCGTATTTATAAAACAATATGTTTTCTCAGACCATGGACTTCGATTACGAAATAGTAGCCCCGGAACACGGAAGCTTCGGGAAAAAGTTGCCGAACGGGACCTGGGATGGTGTCGTTGGAGATCTGATGAGAGGGGTGAGTGTTGAAACTGTAGGAATTAACCACTTCTAGATCGAGAGGTCCAGCAAATTTATGTTTGTCTTGGTGAATAGCAGGGTTTTTTCTAAGTCCGCTAGGCACTACCGTCTTACCCAAGTCTGCCGCCGGCAGTTGGGGGTCAGATATCTCCAACAATGGTTGCGGAGTAGTGTAGTTTGCTTGTAACTTTGACCTTTTTATTACTTACCGCTAGCTAAGTTGAAGGCCAAGAGCATCAAGAGCTAACCCGTTATGAATTTAAAAAAAATTGTAGTAGGTACCTACTTTGAGTATTAGTAAAGATTTTTTTGTTAATTTCATAATCGTAAATTATCATTGCACCGTATATTTACCTTTTACTGGTCGACTGGGAGAGAATGCTGTATTGCATGCAATAAAGTATGCAATAAAGAATAAATAAATAAATATTATTTCCGTCAGTCGCTTTTTTGTTAATTGTGTTTGCGGTATGACTAGATAATATTTTAATATGTATAGAAATAACAGCAAATAAATGACCACGATTATGAGGTTATGGTTTTATCATATTAGCCGAAATAGTTTTTTCAATGTATTCTTGTACCAATGTTTGGCATTTGAAGCGAATGTTGTCCGAATGCCGAATGTGAAACCAAAATTAGGTCTATTTTTACAAAAATCATGAAATGCTATAGGTCTGTTGGTCCTGACTGTAGTCGGCTGCTATATTACAAGACCTAGATTTTATAATTGTACCTGCGATAAATATTACGTAATGTTTTCCAGAAAACGGATATTGCAGTAGCCGCGTTGACTATGATAGCAGAACGAGAAGAGGTAATAGACTTCGTGGCGCCATATTTTGAGCAAACTGGAATACTGATTGGTGAGGTCCATCTTTAACCATTGTCTTGTAACACTAGAGGCATTTATGGCAAATCCATTTATATAATCTATAAACCAACGGTGAAAAACAGGCCCTCGAAGCAAGTTGAGCAATATTCACGCGTTGTCACCGTAATCTATTGACACTCGTAGCACCTAGAGCACTACTCACGTGATATCACCGTAGCCTATAGATGCTCGTAGCACCTTGGGCACTACTCCCGCGTTGTCACCGTAGCCTATAGACGCTCGTAGCACCTTGAACACTACTCCCGCGTTGTCACCGTAGCCTATAGACGCTCGTAGCACCTTGGGCACCACTCACGCGTTGTCACCGTAGCCTATAGACGCTCGTAGCACCTTGGGCACTACTCACGCGTTGTAACCGTAGCGTATAGACGCTCGTAGCACCTTGAGCACTACTCAGTCAGTCTTGACACCTAGCCCAGTAGTCGGCAAACTTATTAGCCAAAGAGCCAAATATGAACATTATAACAATAAAAAAAAAATGGAAACCAAATCTGTTTGTTTAGTAAACTTTTATTACACTACCTACATAAGTAGTAAACTAAATAGAACTAAATTTCATACTTAATAAAAATTTATTAATGCGAACAATGTGCTTGCATCTCCTTGAAAAGTTTGAGTAAGTCAGGTTTGTATGTTGTTGTTTTTAATTTTTTTCATGATTCCAAGTTCTCATCATCTCATCTGTTCGTTTTTTCTAAGCCAGTTTTGAAATTGTAAATACAGCAATCCGCAAGCCGGTCAGAAAGACATCCCTGTTCAAGTTCATGACGGTCCTCCGTACCGAGGTGTGGCTCAGCATCGTGGCCGCGCTGGTCCTCACTGGGTTCATGATATGGCTACTCGATAAATACTCGCCGTACTCTGCCAGGAACAATCCTGATGCGTATCCCTATCCTTGCCGGTAAGTTAGTCTATAGGATCACGGTGTTGTTCCGATCGCTGAGCTACCGAGGATATCCACAAATAAGTAATAGGGCAACAGTAAAAGTGGCAATTCCTCTGTAGATTGGTTAGAACTGTCACCCGAAATGTGAAAGGTAATGGGTCCCTTCATGGTTCTCATATCACCCCTAGGCCCCAGACTATAAAAAGAAAGACACATCTGAAAATGCTTTAAGACGTGTCTTGAATATTTGGTATATAAATGACCGACCTAAATTTATCCGCTTTTCACAATAAAAAAATTTTTGTTTTTCGCTCTAAGTAATTGTAATATAGGTAATAAAAATCGGTTATTTTAGACATTTTTGACCCGAATAATTATATTTACCATTCTAAGACAAAGTTAAGAATTTAAATTATTTCTTATTGGCGCCCAACGTGGTCTTTTTTCAACAAACACTTTTACACTTCTGATTCAGTACAAAGTTCATTCACTGCTGTAAGACAACCTAAATCTCCATGAGAAACTGTCTTAATCTCTCCTTACTTATCTCGAGTGAAATAAAATCTACAGCTTATTTGCGCCCAACATAGTCCTTTTCTAAAATACAATTTTACACTTCTGATTCACCATGAGGTTCGTTTATAGCCTAAAGACAATCTAGATCTCTATAAGAAAATATCTTGATATCTCCTTAATATCTAGAGTATAATATGTCAAGTATATTGGCGCCCAATGTGGTCTTTTACCAACAGAGAATTTACACTCAAAGAAAGCTTCTGGTTCGCTCTGACGTCGTTCACTCCACAAGGAGGGGGAGAAGCACCTAAAGCTCTGTCAGGAAGAACTTTAGTAGCTGCCTATTGGCTGTTTGTTGTACTGATGCTCGCTACGTTCACTGCTAACTTAGCGGCGTTTCTGACTGTGGAGAGGATGCAGGTAATTGGAATTATTATTTTGTGCAAATATATGTTATGTGACGTATTTATATTGGGCCTTATTCTCAAGAGAAACTCTAAATCTAAATTTAAGTACAGATTGGCCCTAATTCTGGAGAACACATGCTAAGTTTAAATTTAAGTTCAGTCTATTTCTTTCTTTCAAAACGAATACGAAAAGGATGACTGCCATATAAATCGACATTTAGAAAGGTGCGTTCAATTTTCGACCTTATTGAACGTGCTAAAATGCAGTGTTTAGGAGGCACCTCCGTACATGCCGTCTAAAATTGTCTATGGTTTCTATGAAATCTATTTAAATTTAATTGACAGCTCTAAACAGATTCTTGCTATCTTTTCCCTATGACTTATTGCGAGAAAGAGATATACTGTACTTAAATTTAGAATTAAAGTGTGTTCCCAGAATTAGGCCCAATATCTCTTTCTCGCAATATGCAATAGGAAAAGGATAGCAATAATTCGTTTCGAGTTGTCAACTAACTTTAACAACAAGAAGGAAACCATAAACCATTTTAGACGGCACGTACGAAGGTGCTTCATAAACACTGCTCTTTATCACGTTCAATAAGGTCAAAAATTGAATTATTTGACAGCCATCCTTTTTGTATTCATATTGAGAGAAAGAGATGCACTAAACTTAAATTTAGATTTAGCATGTGTTCTCCAGAATTAAGGACATGGTAATTTATAGCAAAACTTAGCCACTATATGTGGAGGTGCTACCGCACGCGCGTGCTGAAAATTTAACCTCTCTTAAAATGATTTACTGGAAGTTTTAAGATTTTTATCATTAATTTATCCTTTCAGACACCAGTTTCATCATTAGAGCAGCTCGCTCGTCAATCGAGGATCAACTACACGGTGGTGGAAGGGTCTACGATTCATCAATACTTTATCAATATGAAATTTGCTGAAGATACTTTATATAGGTAATTATGAAGTAAAAAACACGCTTAGAAATTATAATATGATATACTCTGAAATATCACATACCGACGATTGTGTTTAGATGTTCTGAATGAGTTTTTCTATACAAAGCACGGCAAATGACTCAATGCCACCTAATATGAAACGGTAAGAATAGTCCATATGCGAAGACAGCTAGTGCAGCTTGAAAAACCCCGCTGTTCTAGAACTAGCCGCTTTGGCCTTGCCGACCCATAAGGTGCCTTTTCACTCCTATTTTAAAGGAATTCATCTTATAGGAAGGATGTCGGTTATCACGTTGAAAGTTAGCATATGTCCATTCTCAGGTCATCTATGTCCATATATCCAATTATCCATTCATCAAAATCTGTTTTTTTAGCCTTAACGGGGTAACTCATGGCCCACATCTCACTTGATGGTACGTGAAGATAAAGCCGACGATGGAAGCGAGTTACACCCGGATTCCTCAACCACAGAGGAACTGGCTATCTTACCTCTAACTGCCGGAACACAACAATGATGTCAGCATTATTGTTATGGCGACAGACTTAGGTCAGATGGTGGTAGCTAGCCAGGCGGACTTAGAAAAGTCCTACCATCAACCAAACCAAGCAGAAAATTTCTGCCCCTACGGGAATCGAACCCCGGACCTCTAGATCTGAGGCAGGTGGTCTTAACCACTAGACCACAGATGCGGCTAAAATTAAACGGTTTAAGTCTGAATACATTCGCATTTTTAATAGTAGTATATGGATGAACTAGTAAGGAGATTACCAAAACTTACACCCTACTCAAGTTGTCAAGTACATTTTACTTGCTAACTTTGTCTGAAAGAAACTATTCATCGTTTTCTCTTCGTCCGACTTTTAATCTTATGTACAGAGGACAGCTCATCAAGTATAACAGTTGCACTACGAAGCATCCATTACAAAACGAAGTAAGGTCAGTCTCAAGGTCAAACTGTTACGCTTGATATGATTTCGACTGTACCATGAAGAATTATTTATTGTGTTAATATTAGTCTTTGCAATATTTACAGGGTCTGGAAAGAAATAACGCTAAACGCTACATCTGACCAAGCGCAGTATCGAGTTTGGGACTACCCCATCAGGGAACAATATGGACATATACTGCTAGCTATTAACGCATCAGGTATTCATTCGCGACCTCTGTTGACTCGTATGGAGAAACCTATATTATTGTCCGTGCGAACGACTTGTGTCAGCTGACACATTATCTATCTCCCTCTGTTGAGTACGGTAGTTAACCGTTATTTGTGTAAAATTTTGCACGCATACCTACCTAGCTGTTTGTTGGTGGGGTAGTGTGTAGAAGTAGAATTAAAACGGTGAAATTGTGTTATATGAAGCACATTGAAGGGACGAAGTGCATCTTGGCATTGTCACGGCCCCACGATAAGATAATAATATAATATTTATACACTCGCACCTAATTATCCAGCTCAAAATAAGCATCAATATAATCTTGTGCTAAGGATACTAGATAACTAGTAAATATTGATAATAATATAGAAACGTGCATGACTCGTGAACAAATGTTCGCACTCATACTCATCATACAGACATCTGCCTCTAACGGGATCCGAACCCGGGACCTCTGACCGACTGAGAGATAGGTCTTAAAGATAAGACAGAGTAAAAAAAAATAAGGTAGTTGAATTACTTGAAATGAGACATCTAATCTCTCGGAGTGATCAGAAACATCTACCCACTTATTCTCAACTGTTAGATCACGGATTGGATTCGACAAGTTACATGTCGTCTCACTTTGATGCACCGTGATAAAAAGTGACATAGCTTCCGATATTCGGATCATTATTGTTGTGAAAGAAAGTGTGTAAGAAAGTAGTGAAAGACGAATCTAATGCGGTATAATTCGATTGCTTTTTTAACAAATTTCATATCACAGGTCCTGTACCAGATGCAAAGACAGGCTTCGAACAGGTCAACGAACACGCAGATGCTGACTTCGCGTTTATTCACGACTCCGCTGAAATCAAGTAAGTTTTGTATGTTGCACCCTCGAGATGGACCAACGATCTGGTTAGGGTCGCAGGAAGCCGATGGATGCGGGCAGCGCAGGACCGCATAAATGATAGTGTTGATGATGTATTATTTATGAGAGCAGAAAGAAAGGAAGATAATTTATTGGGCAAAACACATAGTGTAAGAGAACCGTTATCGTGAACGAATGCAGATGACAGCACTGGCCATCCTACATGAGTTATGATAAAAAAAACGGCTTTTTCATACTTAATTGTAAAACCTACATAAAACCAAGTGCTTTGTATGAAACAACCGCTTTTATTACGAATACTAAAATTACACGTAAGTTCAGATATAAAAATAAATTACAGGTAAAACTCTTCAACTATGCAGATCAGGCCCATACTGGATGTCTATAAATATTTATAATCATATTAGCAATAAAATAAAAGAAATACAAAATATAAAGGCTAAAAAAATATCTCTCAAAAAGCATATTGCACATTAAATGATTTCTTTGCAGATAAAGACAAATAATAAACTTATTTGTGATTGCAAATTTACATAGTGTCACTCTATTAGATAACTGTCGCTCTCTTAAAATAGCAGTGTCATTGCAAGGTGTCAAGAGCTCAATATTATGATAGAATATTTTTATACCCTTATGTATCATGTGACACGTGCAAATTGAAGTGGCAGCGGGCAGGTCTCATAGCACGCAGAACGGACGGCCGGTGGGGCGTTAAAGTTCTAGAATGGCGACCACATACCGGAAAGCGCAAAGCGCGGCCGCCCACTAGCTAGATGGACAGACGACCTGCTCAGGCTAAGCAGCACCGTTCCATCTGGAAATCGATGGGGAAAGCCTTTGTTCAGCAGTGGACATCATAGGCTGGTATGATTATGATGTATCATGCATGTGACAAGCAATAGATAAATAAGTAATTCGGGATTTCAAATTTAATTTTAAAACTCGAGGCTGATATTAAGTAAGTAGGTACCTACCCACTCACTTACACAAAAACAAAAATCATAAAACAGTTGCAAATTATTGCCGAAAAGCACTACACCAGTCTGCCCTGAAAACAAATTTGCATCCAGATACGAGGTAACCCGCAATTGCAACCTGACCGAGGTGGGCGAGGTATTCGCTGAGCAGCCGTACGCTATAGCAGTGCAGCAAGGGTCTAGACTGCAGGAGCAACTCTCTAGAGCGCTGCTGGACCTGCAGAAGGAGAGGTTCCTGGAACAGCTGGCGTTGAAGTGAGTCTTGGGGTTTTTACAGGATTTGCTTCATAATGAGCAATGGTTTGACAAAACCTAACTGAGCCTATGTTAGGCTCAGTTAGGTTTTTAACGTAGTATAGGCGAGGAGTTCGGTGGCGATACAAAAAACAAAGCTACTTTCGCCATTCTCGATCCTGGGATGGGTCAATCAGTTGGTTTTCTCGAGCTCCTCCATGCTTCGGAAGGCACGTTAAGCCGTTAGTCCCGGTTGTTCCTGCAACCGCTTTAACCCACAAACCCGCATTGGGCCAGCGTGATGGTGTTATGGCCCAAAGTCCTCATGTTTTTCTACCATGTAGGAAGCCCAGCAGTGAGACGTATATAGGCTGGCGATGATGATAGTTCTCGTTGTATTTTTATTTTTGTCTTATATTTACTTCATTGTAACTGCAAACCTACGGATGATGAAAACACTTTTGAAGACTTTAAGGGAGCATAGCCTCTAAGAAAAGAGAGCGTTTTACAGTAAATATGTAATATATTCAGTTAATACGGCGGTAATGAGTATTAACAAATACAAATGAAGAAAACGGTGAAAAAAATTGCATGCGCACAATTACAATACAGTTATATAAAATTTTATCATCGTTTTCTTTTTTAATATTACTTACAGTGCAGTAGGCGTTTTAAACTTACAAAATTAATCATTTAAATGTGATTAAAATGGCTTTCTTATCTTTATTGAAAGGTTAAAGAATGCTTCAAAAAGTGTTGTTTCAGATCACTAAATGTGGGATGATAAACGTTGCTATAAAAACGATAAAAGTATAAAGCGGTGAAGAAATTGGTAGGTTACACCTAGTGCTCCGGTGGCGTAGCGGTTATCGCGTCTGGCTGGACCCCAGAAGACGCGGGTTCGATCCCCACCCGGAGCATACAACTTTTTCATAATTTTCTTTATTTGTATTACAGGTACTGGAACGAGACGGCTCGCCAGGCATGTCCAGACGCGGACGAGTCTGAAGGAATCACCCTGGAGAGCTTAGGTGAGATTAAACTCATACTAAGTCCCTACACATATCATAAGGTTATCTTGTGAGGCGAAAAGGCGAATAAGGCGAAAATACTGCATAGGGGATGTTGTAATTGATAAATTAGGTAACATATATGTTGAATTATTGCCTGTAGTCTCTAAATACTAGTAATTAGTTCTTATTATCAGTCAAAATTATATCAAATTCCGCGATTTTTATACGAGGTATTTGTTTAGTGTCAAACGCGGTATTATTATACATAGCATTCGTGTCTTTTGTTTGCAGTTCCATTTTTTCAAATATCCATCAAATAACGGATTTAAAATGTTTTAAATGGACTTTAATCTTTGCGCTTACTATTACAATAAACGGATATTTTGCTCGTAATAATGGTCAGGCGTTATTGTAAAAATGTATGAAAAATTTATTTGTTTGACAGTTGAATTCGAAGTGACTTGCGAAGTGAGAAGCGAGGTTTGTTACAGAATAGCATGACTGTTTCAAAGCTTAATGTCGATTGTCATAACGCCCCAAGTTGGGCGCCAGTGTAACGTATAGCGGTATGGGGTGTACAATAAATAAGACACCGGAGTACGTCACCTAAGGGTACAATGAAATTATAAAATAAAGTAGGGAACTAAGACACTCTGCAACAATATAAGATACACTATAAAACTGAACACTTAAACACTGAATAAACACCAAAATACAAATTAGGCTTATAGATAAGGTACTTACAATAAGTGCCTTCATATTGCAATTATATTATTTCTATTGTCAATCGGTATTGCAACTATTTTAAAAGTAAATATCACCATTAAAGTATGGAGGGCGTTGAGATGCCGCTGGTATAGACAAAGGTTGTTTCTGACGGTCAATAGTATGATTTTTGAAAGGGAAAACCGAATCAAGCGCCAAAGTATAAATTTGAATTTATATTACTTTAAATACGACATTAAAGTCAACTTTTTAACAGAGTTATTTGGCTATGGACTACGAACTTTTGGGCACTGTTACGACTTGTTGCCATTTTATACAATACTTATTTTATTTTGTATTTTTTTGCAATAAACTAAGAGTTTCGTACTATTTATTGGAAACGATGCTATTCAGTATATTATTGTATACAATCTTAAATAATGCTCAGAAGCTGGCCCAAACCTTTACTATCTCCCTTCAAATGTCTTTTCCAGGAGGTGTCTTCATAGCAACCTTGTTTGGCTTGGGGCTAGCAATGATTACCTTAGCCTGGGAAGTTTTCTACTACAAACGCAAAGAGAAGAATAAAATACAAACATTGGACGCAAAAATAGAAAAAGCTGGCTTTGTAGAGAACAAAACAGCTTTGGAGAAGCTTGGCGGCATCAGACTGAGGAAGAAGAGGAAACTTGGCAAAGTCACTAAGCTTGGGAAAGTGGACGATAGCCAACTTGGCGGTGACAATTTTCTTGGCAAATTGGCTAAAATTGGCAACTATGATGATAATATTAAAAGTGTTACTATAGGGAAAAATTTCAAGCCGGCATCTGAGAAAGGGGGTGTGTCCTATATTAGTGTGTATCCTAAGAGCGATTATAGACCTTAAGATAAAGTAGAATAAAACTGTTTTTCATCACATTTTATAATATTTTACGTGTGTCTGATCACAATCTTGTAGCCTTGTGTAATACATTATTATACAGGGTGGTGCCGTCAATGCGACAATAAATTTAAACATGGGCTATATTAGTCCATAGAAATGGCTTGCCACTTTCAAAAATATCGTATTCATTTGACAATTTCATCACATTTGTATGGAATAGTGTAACGTTGGCAGCATTATTTCATACAAATGTCATGAAATTATCAATTGAATACGAAATTTTTGAAAGTGGCAAACCATTTCTATGGACTAATATAGCCCATGTTTAAATTTATTGTCGCATTGACGGCACCACCCTGTATAAGTCAATTTAAATAATAGAAAGTTACTAACACAAAAATAGAATAATTAGACGGCCTTATTGTTAAAAAAAAAAATTCCCAGCAATCTAGGGCGTTGAAAATATTTCTAATAAAAATATTACTTACGAGGTATTATAGTTATTAATGGTACGATTGTGAGCAAATCTATCTGCTGCCGGAAAACTACCATAAAAATTAAGGGTGTAAACGTGTGTTAAACAAATAAAACCATCAGGAACCATCAGGTGGGTTGTCAGTCTCTGCTATCACAATTTTATGTGTTGGTACATAGAGGTGCGGCTCGTCTGCATCCTTAGGTAGAAACAATGGCTATCAAAATTTACAATAAATTACCAAATGACATCAGAAATCAAGCGTTAAATCAATTCAGATACAAACTCAAGACATGGCTCACACAAAATTGTTTTTATAGTATAAGAGAATATGTTGACTTTAAAATTTGAAATTGAATCGTATATGAATTAATAATTATTTGACAATTGTATGAATTAATTTTAATGTTTCATTGGGTTTAAATTTTAAAGTTGACAAATGTTGCATGCCCAACCAGGTGAATGTGTCTTGAACTTTATTGTTTGTATTAAGAACTGTAATGTAACCACATTCTAGCGAAATAAATTCTAATCTATTCTATTCAATACCTACAGATGTTAACTTAGTTTGAATATGGCGCTATATTCCACAAATTCTGAGAATACACGCTGTTTTACCCATAAAAACAACGGAAACTTAAAAGTTTTGATATATTTTTGAAGTTGCTCAGTTTAGAAAAATTATAAATAAGGTCAATTTTGTTTCCAAAGTTAATGGCATTAGATTGCTCACATAAATTAAAACAACTATTATTAAAACTGTTGTGAGAGATATCTTGGCTCTTGTACACCAGGATCCCGTATAATGCCCTCTACTACAACAAAAACATCTTTCAATAAAAACATACATATAATAGTTAAGACCATAAACACAACTATATCCGACTACTTTAACCGTTTGTGCGTAAATTAAAGCTTTAAAATAATTAGGGCATTAAAAATATGTGCGTATAAAACTGAATTAAAATTAAATTAATACGAAATCATGGTGTTATGTTTTTTATTGACAAGAGAAAAAAACAGAAAGTTAATATGAGCAAGGAGTTTGGTATACTTACATTTAATTTCAAAAAGGTTTTGTTCCTGTCAAACTATATTTCACACCTTGCCCGCTCTTCTCTTAGGTAACATTTTCGAAAACAGTTTTAGCAAACCTTGTATTAAAATAACACTAAGCCTTAACGCGCTTGAAATAAAACACAAAATCAACTAACAAATCTATTTATTTCTACCAAAACGTCCTCGCCGTTGGATAGTCGACTAAAGCGCTGTTCGCCTCTAGCGTTTTCTTGCCGAACTGTATTCTGAAATGGTCCAAATTTAAATATTCGCCGTCGTCTATCTCTTTGATGAGTTTCTTCACCCTGTCTTTGGCGGCATCCACAAAGCAGGCGGCCAGTTTCATTTCTAGCTCCGAGTTTCTTACGCCTATACAGTAGGATCTGAAAGCGATGTACTTTTGTAATTTAAGCACTCTTTACAATTTTTTTTTTTATATACTACTAGATGACAAACAAGCTGACGGCCCACCTGATGGTAAGCGGTTACCGCCGCCTATAGACACCTGCAATAACAAGGGAAAATTACTTGATATTGCAGGTGCGTTGTCATCCTTAGGCCTAAGATGAAATGCCGTCCATGCCTAGTAATTGCACTGGCTACCTTTCCCTTCAATCCGAAACACAGCGAACTGTTTCACGGCTGAAATAAGAAAGGCGGTGGTACCTACCCAGACGACCCTACATACGGGCCTACCACCTAGTAGAATCATCAAGAATAGAATATCAGTGTTTGGCGGGATTTTGTGGTGTCAGTCAAGATTTTTATTTCAATAATTGAAAATTGTGTCGGAGCGAACTTTGCGTTATAAAAGTGGTGTAGTTTTATAAAACAAGTGTTTGTGTTGACGTGCAACTAAAAGCTTATTAGAATAAAAGTGATTATGGTGTGAAAGACGATGAATTTTTTTTTGTGGTTATTCACCTAATCAAGTAGCATCATATGAAGACTGTCGTCATATATTTCGTGTCAAATACTCCCAAGATGCATTGAAATATGTTACGCTAGCATTTCAATACAATAAATGAAGTAATAAAGAAATACTGAAGACATGGCTGTATGGGTATTAGTACCATTTGCCTTCCCATTACAGGGAGTATGAACCAAAAAAAATATATCAGCGTTGGCAACACTGGCTGCGCGCGCAATTCAAAACAGGTACCTACATTCTTAGCGCGTTTTTTCGATACTTCTGTCAAATATTTTCACAACTCATCTCTCGTATTTTTTATTGTTGCAAAATCAAAACTATAAAATGCACAAATTAACTTTCGAAGAAACATAACTGTTGAAGATTGAAATAATATTATTAATTTGAGCGGATCGAGAACTTCATTTCCAAGTTTCCTCATACCTAACACTGCAAATGATAGCGTTTATAAGTGGTAAATGAAAATGAAATAGTCATTTATCTTTACTAATATTATAAAGCTGAAGAGTTTGTTTGGTTGAACGCGCTAATCTCAAGAACTACTGATTCAAATTAAAAAAATCTTTTTGAGTTGAATAGTCCATTTATCGAGGAATTATATACTCTATACAGGGTGGTGCTGTCAATACGACAATAAATTAAAACATGGGCTATATTAGCTTAAAGAAATGGTTTGCCACTTTCAAAAACATCTTATTCATTCGATAATTTTATGACATTTCTATGAAATGCAGCCAATGTTATATTACATTTTATTTCTGAAAAGACCTTTTTTTTTATACAACTAGATGACAAACAAGCTGACGGCCCACCTGGTGGTAAGCGGTTACCGCCGCCTATAGACACCTGTAATAACAAGGAAAAACACTTGATATTGCAGGTGCGTTGTCATCCTGAGGCCTAAGATGAAATGCCGTCCATGCCCAGTAATTACACTGGCTACCTTTCCCTTCAATCCGAAACACAGCGAACTGTTTCACGAGACCTCTTTCTTATAAATAAGAAAACTTTGGATTATTGGTAAACGATAATTTGTATTCAATAGTAAATTACTTTGGTACCAGGACACTTGCAAATGTCTTTCGCGCAAGTGTACCAGATCCAATTACTTTCAATGGTAGATACCATTTCACAATCGTGCAGAAGCGTTTTTTTAATACTTAAAGTTATATTTAAATAAAACAATTTGTATTTTCTCTTACGTTCCACGCAATTTTGTCTTTTTTCCGCTGAGTCAGTCATATCTTTATCCCTATATGTCTCGACCGAAAGATTGCCTAAAGTCAAAAACGTACCTGGAAGCTCGGGCAAGGGTCGCAGTCATGGCCAGGATCTCTGTTCCAGCCTCAGCCAGGCGCTTCATTTCTCTGAAATTTTATTTTATTTTATTGGTAGATCAACAGTTTTCTATTACAAAAATAAAACAAATAAGTGGAAAATAGTAAATCAGTTACAGATCCACACTAATGGCTGATTTACACTTGCATTAGTACAGTGGCGAGTTAACTTGCGGTCTTGGCGAGTTAAGTTCTTAACATTGTTTGGACAGGAATTTGCTAGTTAAGTAGTAACTTAACAATTAAGTAAGTAAGTAGTTGCCCTACCTTTTTGCCCTACTGTATCAAACCCAAGTCTACTTACGTTTGAGCACTGGCCAGTTCAACGCCATGCCTGCTCATGAGTGTTTCACAGGCATACTTCATCCGCAGGACGCAGTACTCCAGGTTCTGCGAAGGGACCTTCATGGTCGGGTGGAGGTGTTCACCGAGGTATAAAGTAAGTTTAGGATCGTCCTTCTCCTGGTGAGATTAAAAAAAACTCGTTTCACTAGGTTGTAGGCCTGTAGGGATGTCTGGGAAGGTAAGGACTAAAATTTTTTTGCAAAACTTTCATAGTATTACGCAGGCTTTTAGCATAATTATCCAAATTCATACAAAGTTTGGGATTTGAGGAAATTGAAAGCTACCTTAAACCGATAAGCTAATGCAACACTTCACATCACACACACACACACACCCACACACACATACACACACACACACACACACACACTACATATACACTCAAATAACAAATACAAAGACACACGTTGCCAAATTTTTAATTTTTATATTTTGTTGTCAAAAAGTGTAATTAATATTTATAATCCTCTTGCTGTTCATAAAAATTATAATATTGTGAACTTTATTGTGAAGGAACTGGCTCCTGAAATACAGATCATACTAGCTTAGGAGTCAGGGCTACAATTAACTGTTGTGACTTGTTCTTGGTACAATAAAGATTTATTATTATTATTGTATATTTTTTTATGAGAAACTAGATGACGGCCCACCTGGTGGTGAGCGGTAACCGCCACCTATAGACACCCGCAAAGACAAGGAATAAATCACTTGGTATTGCAGATGCGTTGTCATCCTGAGGCCTAAGTTAAAATGCCGTCCATGCCCAGTAATCGCACTGGCTACCTATCCCTTCAATCTGAATTTGCCATTTTCTTCCTACTTTGTTTCGTGGTACAAAATAAAAAAATATATAGAAAAAAAGTGCAACACAGCCAAATATTCAACATGGCGCCATATTGCCATATTAAATAATAGTGGACTTGACATTCGTCATTTTAAATTTTGTACAAGTAAACTATACGTGAAAAAGATTTATTAGTATTTTTCTGGAATTCAAGAGACTTTTCTTGATTCTTTGAGATAGTGTACATCACCAGGCCGGATATAAAACATCTCCTTAGACATCAAACTCGACAGTCTAAACACTCTCCACAGTCAGCGCTTTGAAATATAAAGTAATGTCTCATTTTCGGATTATTCTAGACACGATATTTTAATTACGAGATTTGTTATCACTTCCTAGATTATGCTACTATACTCTGCCTATAATTTACCCTGCCTGTAATATACTCTGCCTGTAATATCAGCCTATGATGCCCACAGCTGCACAGAGGCATCCCCCATCGATTTCCAAACGGATTCGCTCTGCTTTGCCTGTATACGCTCTCCGCGATCCTGACCTGGTCGTCGGTCCATCTAGTGGGAGGCCGTCCTACTTTGCGCTTTCCAGTACGTGGTCGCCATTCTAGATCCCACCGGCCGTCCGTTCTGAGTGCTATGTGTCCTGCCCACTGCCGCTTCAACTTGCTAATCCTATGAGCTATGTCAGTGACTTTAGATCTCTTAAATGTCCCTTTTTCTAAATATATCTCGTAGGTAAATATACACTGCTAATTTCTATGATAATTCTGGTAATATAATATTTTGTTATATTTACCTGATGTCTGTTCGCTAAAGCTTTCTTTAAAATGAACCCTGGATGGAATAGCGGATTTCTAATTTGTTTTATTTCTTCGGCCATCGATTTACCAGTGTGGTGGATACCGCTAAAAGCTGAAGAAGTAAAAAAATAGACAAATCTTAGGCTGTTTCTAGCACTCAGTCATTGACAATTGGGTATGACAAATTCCAAAAATTGGGTATGTCAAATACCCAAATTCAGGTATGTCAAACACCTAAAATACGAACCTACCCGCCACTAGCGAAGTAGCGGGCGTGTGCGGGGCTCGCCCAGCGTCTAAATTGACCCTTGGAATACCCGCTAAAACTCCTGCATAACTCTTTTTGTATTTCATGAATAAAACGTATGTGAATAGTAAATAAATTATAACAATTACAAATAAAGAAAGAAAACGATGAAAAAATATATGCACCACAGCGTAGTAGTAATCGCATCTGTCCGAAAATCAGGACATGCGGGTTCGATTCCCGCCTCGAGTATATATTTTTTAATCGTTTTTTTTCTTTATTTCTTTATTGATACAATAAAGCAGGCGTTTAAATGCATCAGAAACATAAATAATTTAAGTAAATAAATTTATCAGTATCAATAGTATATCTGCGATCAAATAGTTCATATTCATTTATCTTTATTGAATGTCTCTATATATATATGTTTATATTCTAACAATAAGACATAGTATAGTCGGTACATGTAAGTGACACCCTGTAAGGCCGTAGCATTTTATAAGCGTATATAGGTGGTGACGACAATAAATTAAAACACGGGCTATATTAGTTCATAGAATGTTTTTCAATTTTCAAATACATCTTATTCACTTCGGTTACTGCAACCGCTTTAACCCACCAACCCACGTCGGGTGGTGTTATGGCCTGAAGAAAGGCTGTGAAAAGCAGTGGGACGCATATACCTAGGCTGATGATGATGGTTGACTTACCAATAAACATATTGATCGAGTCGAAGCTGTCGCCTCTCACCGCTAGATGTCGCATGACGTCCAGGAGTTGTTTACATTCCTGTTCTTGCTCCAACGCTGGTATCTCCAGCAGCTTCAAGATGGCGCTCAGCCCGTGGTTAGCCATAAAGTTTCTGAATGAATTCATACAATAATATTGTTGAAACCCTCACACATATTCTCTAGCCCATAGATTCTCAACCATTTTTATGCCGCGACCCACAAAAAGCCAAAAGTTAAGTAAAAAGTCTTGCGACCCCGTCACTATAAAATTATAATAGTTAAATAAAGTAAGCTTTAAGTTTGTTTCTTCATGTTGTTTGTTATATCGTAATATTTAATTTTACTTAAATTTATTCCTTTAATAAACAATTGTTTGGCATAGTTTGTATGTATTATTTTTCAACAGACTGCAACTGCCTTTGATAACAAACGCGACCCCCAAAGGGTCGCGACATTACGGTTGAGAAACAATGATCTAGCCTAAAGAAAGTATAAGTGTTCCATATACTAGATAACGGAGGTTCAGGGCATCTCTTTCTCTCAGTATGAATAGAAAAAAGATGGCTGTCATTTAATTAGACATTTAGAAGCGTGTGTTAAATTTTCGACCTTATTGAACGTGATAAAATGCAGTGTTTAGGAAGCACCTCCGTACATGCCGTCTAAAACTGTCTAAGGTTTCTTTAAAAAGTATATAAAATAGTTTTTTTATACCACTGGATGACAAACAAGCTGACGACCCACCTGCCCACTTATTCTCAACTGTCAGATCACAGATTCGATTCGAAAAGTCACATGCCGTCTCGCTTTGACGCACCACGACAAAAAGTGTCAGGTATAGAGTTTCCGAAATTCGAATGTTTTCCGACAGTTGAGAATAAGGGGGCTGGTCGTAAGTGCGTTGTCATCCTGGGGCCTAAAATGACGTCCATGCCCAGTAATTACTCTGGCTACCTGACACAGCGAACTGTTTCACGGCTGAAATAAGAAAGGCGGTGGTGTAACTTTTGCGATGAGCCGTCGATTGTGATGAGCATAAATGAAACTGTATTCAACTCATGGTAAAAGTATTGTATAGAAGAATTGTATAGATTGTATAGAAGAAGAAGAATAAGTATATAATGACACTAAAAACAAATGACGAATATGTAGAAAAAGTAAAAAGCGCTAATCCAGCCTCCTTGGTCTTGATACATATGGGCCTAGCACCTAGTTGACAGCTCTAACGGAATTCTTACTATCTTTACCTTATTACATATTGAGAGAAAGAGATATACTGTATACTAAAATTTAGATTTAGTGTGTTTTCAGAATTAGGCCCATTATGTATATCATCATCATCATCATCATACCAGCCTATGATGTCCACTGCTGAACAAAGGCCTCCCCCATTTATTTCCAAATGGAACGGTTCTGCTTCGCCTGCATCCAACGGCTCCCCGCGACCCTGACCAGGCCATCTGTCCATCTGGTCGTCCTACTTTTCGCTTTCCGGTACGTGGTCGATATGCTAGAACTTTAACGCCCTGCCGGCCGTTCTGCGTGCTATGTGCCCGGCCCACTGCCACTTCAACTTACTAATCTATGAGCTATGTCAGTGACTTTGGATCTCTTACGGATGTCATCATTTCAGATTCTATCACGCGGAGAAACACCTAACATGGCACGTTGTTACGCGAACTTGCACAGAAGATCCTTAGTAAGCGGCCACGTTTCACAGCCGTATGTCATCATTGGCAACGTGGCGAACCCGGAACCCATCACCAAGTAGACTGCACAGTCGTCGCACCGACATTTATTTTAATATACTGTCTAGACGCTTGTTGCTGCAACCGTTGCCTCCGCATCCAGCGCAAGGCCAGCCAACGCCAAGGGTTGAAGACGACGAGAGAACACTCACCTACACATGGCCATCTCCATCTCAGCATCAGGGTTCTCGTAGCCATCAAGCAGGCCCGCCGTGAAGTACTCAGCACTTTCACTCGCGTACATCGCGATCACAGCATCGCCTATTATTGCCTTGATGGTAGCTATTTCTGATAGTGGCTTACCTGGTTAGAACAATGGTATATTTTTATACAGGTGTAAGGGGAAAGCGCTCCAAAACAAAGGGGGATCTACTTACGACTTGTTAATCAAAACCATGAAATCAAGTGTCGTGCAGTTCCGCAGAAGAAGCCATTTAGAAGATAAAGTCAACCTGGCATCCAAGAAACTTGATGTGCTCAATAGATCGCGGCGGTACTTCTCTTCGAAGTAAAGGCTGTTAGTGTATAAGTCTCAAGTCAGGCCCCATATGGAATACTGCTGCCACCAATGGAGCACTTAGATACCAGTTTGGACCGTTTGACACAGTTCAAAGACGCGCTATGAGAATTGTCGACGATCCTGACATATTACAAGCGGTATTGAACCCTTGCCTAAGGAGAGATTCTGCTTTCTTACGTGTGTTGTACCGTTTGTATAATGGGGTGTGTTCTGAGGAATTTTTGACACGATGCCCACGGCCTCTTTCGACCATCGCACCGCTCGCCATCGGCAGGGAATTCATCCTCACACGTTGGAATCAAAATGGTCCCGTACTGTACGGTTTCAGAGAAACTTTCTCCCGCGTACGCACATGTTGTGGAATGAGCTCCCTGCAGAGGTTTTCTCGAACGAGTACAATATGATTTTACAGGGACGGCAACACGCAAGTGATATCCCTGGTGTTGCAAGCGTCCATAGGCTACGGTAACCGCTTACCATCAGCGAGTCGTATGCGTGATTGCGAGCTTAGCGGTGTAAAAAATAATTAACCATCACGCACTTTGTTGAGTGCAGTTGAATTTCTTTGTGCGAATGTTTCGAAATTTAGTAACTCGTTTCTTTGTCGTTCTTCCAGAACTTTAAATTCATTGCTTTGTGTTACCTCCTTCCTATAGCATGGGTCCCTTCAAAAGAGGCGTGGAAAAGCACCTTTTGGGCCGACAAGGTGGAGGCGGCTAGAGCAGTGTCTAAACTGCACTAGCTCGAATTCCCACTTCATATCAAGTGGTGTGTCATTTGCTGTACTTTGTATATTATTATATAGAAACTTACCATTGCCATGCTTTGTGTACAGGGGGTTATGTTACTCTCGGAAATGAAGGCAGTGCTCGTCATACAAATTGTAATATCCACACGGCCTGTTTGTATGGAACAGATGATTTTTTTTTACGTGATTTCAAATTTATTTTTTAGCAATTATTGTTTAGGGTGACCAGCACTGCCACCTGCCTTCATATTCGGGAGCGTCCCCCTAACGCCCTGTTTTATTATATAGAAAATAAAAACTTACCAAAAAAAATAAAACTAGAATTTTTTCTAGTTTTATTATATTTTAATTACTAAAAACTTACCAGAAAATACTCTAGGCCTGACATAGTCAACGCACGCCTGGACTGCTCTTGAGAGAGTGTGACGGCATAACGCAGCGGCGTGGAGCCGTGATAGCCCTAGGGTTTTTGCTAGATCTTCCTCTGTGATCAGATTTAGGGGGGTAGCTGTAAAAAAAATACAAAAAAATACTTTAGCAGATTTGAAATCATTTTTATCCGAATTCAAAAAAAGGAGGAGGTTATCAATTCGTCTGTGTTTTTTATGTTTGTTACCTCAGAACTTTTGACTGGGTGAACCGATATTGATGATTCTTTTTTTGTTGGATGCGGAATAGTTCCCATTTGGTCTCATAAAAATGTTTTAAAAATCCATTGGGTAGTTTGGGTTTTAAATAAAAAGAACTGGAAAAATTAATTCGTCTATGTATGCGAAATTGCGGATTTTTGCTTTCCTATGAATTTTTGGAGTTGATGCTAAGTTGTTTCCAGAAACCATAGATAGTGAAGCACCGACTCCAAAATATGTTCCTAGGGGATAAGTACCTACTAAAATTTAATTATTTTATCCTTTTCAGTTTTTTGGAGTCGGTTTTAATTTTTGTTTTAAATTTTTTTATGGTTATCACTAGGATAGATCAGCAGACATAAGAGCAAGAACCAGGATCACAGATATTCTTACTTGCATTGACCAACTGAAATGGCGATGGACAGGTCATACTCTTAGGGACCGTATGAATAAATGGAGCAGACGAATAATCCACTGGTATCCTAGAGACAGTAGATGGGAAGACGAACTGAGAACCACCCTAGGTCCTTTTTGGACTAGAGTAGCTCTCGACATATTATATGAGAAAAACAACCAAAATGGACAAAGACTATTACTGAATGGTGGCCAAGAGACCAAAGGAGAAGCAGAGGCCGAAAAAATGTTAGGTGGGAGGATGATTTAAAACAGACCGCAGGATTGCTGTGGGACAGGACTGCTAGAGACAGGAAGACATGGAAAGCCCTGGAGGAGGCCTTTGTCGAAAGACAAACTGTTGGCTAAGGTTGCTGTTGAATTTAATGTACTATATTTAAGAAATTGTAATGTAATAAATCTCTCCAAGGTAGTGGATTTGAGAATCATGTTAAGGAAATGCTAATGAGAAAGTGTTACTATAATATGAATGAATTTTTTATTGACAAATTTGATTTTTAATTATTCTTTTAAGATTTGTAATTAATAAATGTTTTGTGTTATGTTTAGATGTTTTTATATTAGACATAGTTATTATTTTGTTGACATGCATTATAATTATTTATATTAATTTTATTATTATGACTACCTTAGTAATTGTATCTTTGTTAATGTTTTAATAATAATATCAAAGTGACTTCAGCCAGAATATTAATTTTTTTTGGAATGTTCACAAACGCCTTCAACTCAAAAGGCAATTTGTAGCTTAATTAACACCATCTATTCCACAAATATTATGTACAAAGTAACGTGACAAATTATGTGAATAAATGAATTATGAATTAATGCTAACAGTAAATAAAAGGCTTTATTATTATTATTATTTTTATAGCTCTCGACAGAAACCAATCGAAGTAGTTGGAGGAGGCATTTGCCTTAAGGCACTCAGAGACACGCGATATACTATAGACTAAGAACTGAAAACAAAACTGTAGTTTCTGAAAAAAAGGCTATTTTATTTTATTTTATTTATTTCATTATCACTAGGTGTTAGGCAAACACCGGCAAATAGGTTTTTGGCGGGGATCAATGGTGTCAGTCAAGATTTTTATTACACTAAGCAGGAGTTCTAAAATTAAATTTAAAGAAATCACTTACCTGGTGTTTTTAAAAATGAAACAAATGAATTTTTGTGTGACACCCCTGAAACATTCGGGTGGATGAGGAAAGCCTTCAGTCTCCCACCTTCTACTGAGGCAAGAACTAACAGGTAACCACTTGCGTCTACACAAAACTTCCCCCCGGTTACGTCCCATACACCTGAAACCAATTTGATTAATCGCTAAATCACATAACATAGAAATTTAATAATTTGGTACAATCAGCCACATGGGGCTTACATGGGAGAAGTACATGAGGAGTTTGGGCTATAGCACTACGGTGCTGGCCCAATATGGGTTGGTCGGCTAAAGCTGCAGCAGTAACAACAACATGTACCAACAGGATAGAGTTCACAATGAAGCACAGAGGTTTTTAGACAAGTAGTTGACAAAAAAGCTGACAGCCCACCTGATGGTAAGCAGTTACCGCCGGCTATACACACCTGCAATAACAAGGGAAAATCACTTAATACTGCAGGTGTGTTGTTATCCTGAGACCTAAGATGAAATGCTGTAATTACACTGGCTACCTTTTCCTTCAATCCAAAACACAGCAAACTGTTTCACGGTGTGAGAGATCACAAATTTTTATTGACCATGCCAAAGTTTGCCTAGTTTTTGTAATAGAAACCAGAGCACTCAACTACTACCTCACCAAGCTCCTCTACTGAAAATTCAGAGTGCTAAAAAATTTTATGTTTTTGAAAAGCTATTGTATAACTATTGAAGAATAAATACCGGGATTAAAACACTCCAAATCTTTCCTAGGGGAGGAGGTAGGAGGATGGAGTAAATACATCTATGCAAACGGTAGAACAAAAGCTCGTTTCTTGATTGGGGCGCTCACAGGGCATTTTGCTACTAACCACATGCTACATAAAATGCAACTCTCAACGCAACTTTGTCGAGCATGTGGTGAATGCCAGGAATCAATGATGCATCTCTTGTGTCATTGTGATGCCCTGGCTAGAACCAGAATGAGTCTTCTGGAAGTGGCATATCCAAATCCAGAAGACTACAGGCTCTTTCTGCCTAAAGATATAGTAAAGCTAAATATTCTGGACACAGGAAGAGTAAACACAGGAGGCACAAAAGATCCCAATGGGTCGAAGTGCACTGTGACAGTCATGGCCCCACAGTAAGATAAGATAAGATAAGATAAGAATTTTACCTTGACTATTTATCTCAGCTTGAGTCCTAAAGTCAGCTTGACTTATTCTTTCAGCGACTTTTTCCTTGATACACAGTTTAATTGTATTTTCTCCAGTAATTAAGTCATCAATGATCTGTTGATACTGTTCTGCTTCTAAGCCTCTTCTCAACACTTCTAAGCCGACCCAGTGGTCACTTATCTCTTGTGCAAGCTGTATATCACTAGATATCACCTCTAAATACCTTAGACTCTCAGTAGCTATCATTGCCAGACCACCATTGGTAAGATTGACAGGCGCCGCATACATTAGGGTCTTTTTTAGCGCAGTTTTGCGATCGTCTCTTGTTTTTCTATGATCATGAAACACGGACTTTAAATTGTTGACTGTAAGCTCCAAGCTTTCTGACTCTTCCTTGTTTAAAATCTCCGGATAGGCCAATAATTCTTTGTTGAATACAGACATGAATACATCTTTCATGAATGGGTTTATCTGTGGTTTGCGACGTTCGGTCCGCTCCAATACCTTTAAATCTTCAAATTCAAATTTCTCTTCTTGTATCTGAGTCTGCGATGCCTGTGATGATTCGAAATTTGCGGCGGAAAATCGAAATTTTCTATAGAAACTTGAGCCGATGGTTTGTTGGTGTATCGTGCATATTTTTCGTGCTAAATTCATTTTTAAATAGAATAAACAGAATACCTAATATAATTGTTATGTAAATAAATTAATAACTATTTGAAACTATTTAAATAAATCATAAAAACAAACTATATGATTAGGTTATTTTGCGTAATTGACATTTGAGTTTATTTGACATTTTTGACTGACACTGACAGCTTTAAGTAGTGATGTCAACTAGACAGTTGTAGTGTTGCTTATCGCGGAAGAGTAGCAATCACTTGATATTCATTATTTTACCTATAAGCATATATTTTCGTGTTTTCTAGATTTAGTAACTTGGGCGAATTATTCGCTACAAGATTTCGAATAAAACCCTATTTTGCACGTTTATTAAGTTTAATCAAATTTAAGAAATTCATGTAGCTTCGGCTTGATAGGTTGAGTAAATGAATAAGTAAAAATATATACTTACTCCACCAGGGGCCGCCCACGTAGAACTTTTTTATGCCACTAAGGTGGCTATCAAGCATACGGCCCACCTGATGGTAAGTGGTTACCGTAGCCTACGGACGCTTGCAACACCAGGGGTATCACTTGCGCGTTGACGACCCTGTAAAATCCTTTTCACGCCTTTATTGAAAAACCTCATGCTCTGTATTCGTTCGAGAAAACCTTTGCGGAGAGCTCATTCCACAACATGAGCGTACGCGGGAGAAAAATTCTCTGAAACCGATTACGAATTGATTAAGATTGCAAAAAAGGTGGCTTAGTAGTTTTTTCTCATCATATAAACTACCCTCTTGGCAAAATATAATCCCCTATTTTCTACCCTTAAAGGATGAAATTCGACAAATGCTGAAACACGTGGTTTTTTTACTGTATGGAAGTATTACAATATTTTTATCAAGTCGTGCTCGGGGTCATCAGCATTTTTTTTGATGGAAATGCTTTTTTAGCTACCCAGCTGTGTTCAAGGGCTACAGTTGGGCTACATGCGACTCTCCGTCTGGCATACTCGCTAAAAACCATCAATTCTTCATATCTCGCAGCCTAGCGACGCGACCACACAGGGAACTTGGTAGTCGTCCGCGTGGACGCTTGCAGCTAGCCTCAGCAGGCCACCATAAAAGGATAGGGATATCCCGGAAGAATATAGGATATACCACACCGGATGACGATGCAGCCCTATTCCATCGCCCACATCCCGGCTAGGGCGGTCGGAGCGTGGCAACGAGCCGCCTCCGACGGCCCATGCGCCTCCTGCGGCACGGGGCTGCGAGAGGGTTTTGGAGAGCATACCCCTTATATTCTATATAATTGATCATCAAAAATAGTATTTAGTCAGCAAAATACAGACAGATTAACCATATATAGAATATGGTCTACATTCTAATTAAATGTTCTAATATCCACGATGATTTTTTTGTATACTCTTTAAAATTATCCCTATAAATAGATAATACAATATCCACGTCTGTAATCTAGTCCTAAAATCTTAGTAATTTGATTACTCTCAAATCTCACTATTATGCTTGCTAAATTCTCCCATCTCTCCTCCACCTTCGTATCGTGCTTACACCTATAATACACACTCACTCACATACACTCTCTCAAACCTAATCCTCACATCATACTCAACATACACACTCATTCACATCTACACACGTAAACAATACACACGAATAAATTATTTTAGTTTTTCTTCTCTATATCAGATCGCTCAGTTGATAATCTATGCTATGATTGACGCTTTGACGTATCACCAAAGTTCTAATAATAGTTCTTGGTCTAAAAACTCGGCAAGTAACTTTGTTAATTCTAGATGGTTACTTAATTGTATTTAATTTTATTATTAATGTTCCAATTTATTAGTTAGAACCAGTACTTCACAATTTTAGGTAACTTTATATTATTAATTTTATAAATTTATTATGAGGTCTTCTTATTAAACTTGTAATGTTTATGAAAAAATAATAAAGAAATAATTATTAAATAAAAATATTAAATATTATTATAAGTCCTAATTAAGCACCAAAAGCTAAAATCAACATAAAAAGTTTATTATAACAAAACAGAACATCGCTCTCAAGTTGAACTCTTCAAGAATACAATAATTTTGTCGCTGTTTTCATGCGGCCAATCAGACGCCGATCAAGACCCCAATTATGAACTGTAATTAAAGTCTGAAACACCTACAAATATAAACACAAACATAATAAAAGGGGTGCCTCATTTGTAAGAATATGAATTTTTGATTTGGCAATACTAATGGACTAGTGATGTGACTTTGGAGTATAACGTTATAAAATCAATTGTTTAACATAGCATAAGATTGCAGTGCTAATTTTAATTAATTTTAGATCCTAAGCTAGCTATTCCTTCATCGAGAAACAGTTTTGATTTCAATAACAATTAGGTTGATTTTTCGTAATAGTTTTATGTTAGGTTTCCGAATGAAAATACTAAGTGTTTTTTCCCTTGTTATTGCAGGTATCTATTAAGATACCTGCAATAACAAGATTAACAGAAGACATTATTATTAATATTATTTTTATTAGATAAATATGATTACATATAATAATAATAATATTCATACACTCACACCTATTACCTAGATAAGTAAGCATCATTAAGAGCTTGTGTTACTTGTGTTGCTTGGATACTAGATAACGGACAAATGCTCGTACTCATCATACAAACATTTGCACCTACCGGGATTCGAACCAGCGACCTCTTGACCGAGTAGCCTGCATAGCAAGGGGTACAGACCGCTCGACCAGCCGGTCGTCAAAGATAAAATAATAAAAATATTCAAATAGTGCTAGAGATTCTGGGTTAGAGTCTCGGGAGAGAGTTTAAAGAAGTATGTTTCTCATCGTCATATCAGCCGAGAGACACCCACTGCTGTGCATAAGCCTCCCCCAGGGATTTCCAAACCGATCGGTCCTGTGCTGCCCGCATCCATCGGCTTCCCGTGACCCTCACCAAATCGTCGGTCCATCTTGTGGGGGCCTGCCAACGCTGCGTCTTTCAGTAAGTGGCCGCCACTCGTGGACCTTTTCGCCCCCACGGCCGTCAGTCCTCCTTGCAATGTGACCTGCCCACTGCCACTTGAGGTTCACAATTCTATAGAATTGAGAATACAATTAAGTTTATTATTGCGCTTTATACTTTCATGCTTATTAACATTTGGATTAGAGTTATTTATGGGATATTTACCATGTAATTTTAAAGTTGGGATTACATGGTAAATATCCCGTATATAACTCTAATTCAAGTTTATTATTAAGTTATATTTATATGTAATCATATAAATATATAGATTATATTCAGGCTAGATTGATGTGGGTGAAGGAAGAATACAATAATAATCACAGCTATCTTGTAACTTGCTATAAGCTTTGAATCGATAACGTCGAAACCTCAAAGCAACATACAACCCTCAGCTAAAATAGGGGTTGGGGTGGCGAAGCCGCCCTCCTTCCGCGATCGATGAATATACATCTTTATCACCAAGCCTAAAGCCACATTTTCCCGTACCCCGGCAAAATTGAGTTGTTTTATATAACTATGAGTGTATAGCGCCATGAAATAATCAGTAGGAATCATCCGTAGGAAGAGTGTCTATCGGTTGTGAAAAACGCGGCTTTTTACATCACAAAAGAGTGGTTTCGTTCTCATAATGACTTCCTGATCGTTAGTGGAATTATGTGTTGCTGTCCTGTGGTAGTGAGAAGTGTCTGTGGTTTGAAAGTATGCCTCTTTTATATCTAGCAGTGTTAATTCAAACAGTGACTGTATGACAGAATGAACACAATGATTCCATAATTCGAGGTGTAGAAGCATTGATGGTATGTACGCAAGTAGTTTGTATATATACTAAGTAGTAGATACTAGTGTAGAATGCGACTACAGTCTTTTTATAAACTATTCGTCGATATACCTGACGTTCTCAATAAGTACCCAGTACAGGCACGATTGTTATAATAAAATAATAATTAGAATGGCGGTTTTTAGACGATTACAATTTAAATAACGATTTTAATAATTTGCGACCATTTGATTACATTACTGTGTCTAACCATTGTGTCTCTTTTTTGTGTTTTGTGATGTTATTTATAATGTTATTAATAAATATTTCTTCTTTCTTTCTTTCCTAAAATAGATTAAACGGTTAAAATTTAAATAAAGATTAAAAATAGATTAATACAACTCACCTACAATTATACTATTTTAAATTAGATATAGATAAATGCAATTTTAACGTCGATAATACTTTAAATAATAGTGATGCGACTACATGTGATTTAAAATATCCTGTGACGAGATTATTCCACTAATTGTTTTAATTTTGAATTTAAAAATATTCCACCTACATAATATTTTATGAGGAGTCGAGAAGTTTTTGCTAAATGAAGATTCACCTTAAATTCTTACGATACTAGTAGAGGAAATTTTATTTATTTTATGACTTATAAACTTATTTTAACTCGACATGCGACAGATTCCAGACACAATTGATTTTGCAATTGTCAAAGACCTCCAGAGATATATAACTCCGCTTGACAGATTAAGGACTCATTGCCTCGATAAATTTAAAGTCTCTCATGTAAAAGATACAATTCAAGGAGTTGCATTAATCGCCTCTTTCAATTAATACAAGATCTATGAATTACCACATAGATACGCTGCGGCAGGTTATACAGAAGACCGAGGAGTATAACCGGCCACTTTGCTTGGCGTTTGTGGACTACGAGAAGGCCTTCGATTCGATCGACACATGGGCCGTGATTCAGTCTCTTCAGAGGTGCCACACTGAGTATGTCGAAGTGATGAGATCCTTGTACGAGAGCGCCACAATGTCGGTGCGTGTACAGTATCAGTATACGAAAAATATACGACTGCAGAGAGGGGAAAGGCAGGGATATGTAATATCTCCGAAACTGTTTACCGCTGTGTTGGAACATGTTTTCAAGCTACTGGACTGGTCTGGACTGGTCAGGACTCGGCATAAACATCAACTGCGAGTATATCACTGATCTTCGGCGATGATATAGTAGTCACGGCAAAATCTCTGGAGGAATTGAACACAATGCTCGACGACCTAGACAGAACCTCCTTTAAAGTTTTTTTTTATACAACTAGATGACAAACAAGCTGACGGCCCACCTGGTGGTAAGCGGTTACCGCCGCCTATAGACACCTGCAATAACAAGGAAAAGCACTTGATATTGCAGGTGGGTTGTCATCCTGAGGCCTAAGATGAAATGCCGTCCATGCCCAGTAATTACTCTGGCTACCTTTCCCTTCAATCCGAAACACAGCGAACTGTTTCACGGCTGAAATAAGAAAGGCGGTTGTACCCAGGCGACCCTACATATGGGTCTACCACCTAGTGGGCCTAAAAATGGCAAAGACAAAAGTTATGTCGAATACCCATGTCGCAACTATACCAGTTACAGTTGTGAGTTCTGTTCTCGAAGTTGTTGACGAGTACGTTAAACGCGGACTAATGATCCAGCTAGGTAGGGCAAACTTCGAGAAAGAGGTTAAGCGACGAATCCAACTCGAATGGGCAGCGTTTGGGACATTGCGTAATATCTTCTGTCCAAAATTCCTTAGTGCTTGAAGTCGAAAGACTTCGACCAGTGTGTGTTACCCGTGATGACATACGGCTGTGTTACTAAAAGCCTTCTGTGCAAGTTCGCAGTCGCAAAACAAGCTATGTTAGGTGTTTCTCTGCGAGATAGAATTAGAAATGATGACATCCGAAAGAGAACCAAAGTCACTGACATAGCTTAGGATTAGTAAATTGAAGTGGCAGTGTGCAGCGCACATAGCATGCAGAGCAGACGGTCGGCGGGGTGTTAAAGTTCTAGAATGGCGACCACGTACCGGAAGCGCAAAGTAGGACGGCCTCCCACTAGATCTGACCTGTTCCATTTGGAAATCGATGGGGGAGGCCTTTGTTCAGCAGTGGACATCATAGGCTGATATGATGATGATGATAATCTTAGTATTATAAAGAGGTCAAGATTGTAAATGTGAAAGTAGGGGGTAGGGGTAAGTGGTGTACTTCGAAACGAGGGGTAACTTTGCCAACTTCTTTCGAGATGGAAAATAATAACGCCTCTTTGGTCTAGTGGTTGAGGTTACTTACCTTAGATCTAGAGGAACGGGGGGGAAGTTTGGTTGGTGGTAGCGCTTTTCTGAGTCTGCCTGGCTAGCTACCACCATCTTACCTATGTCTACCGCCATAACAATCATGTTAAAAGCATTGTTGTGTTCCGGCAGTTAGAGGTAAGATAGCCAGTGGCTCTGTGGTTGAGGATCCGGGTGTAGCTCCCTTTCATCGTCGGCCTTATCATCACTTAACATCACGTGATATGAAGGCCAACAGTTACCCAGTTAGGATAAAAAATGACCCCATGTTCAGTACAGAGGTCCTAGACAAGATGCCTTCCGGTAATCGAAAAAGAGAAAAAGACAACAAAAAATATAGCGCAGCCATATTGTCCCTTAAAATTTGATATAAATGATCTGCAATGTCCCTAAACAGTCGGTGTGCTTCTGGACCCCTAGGTCCCAATGTTTCAACTCCAAACGGCTCAAATATGTAATCCCCAGAAAAGAAAGCGTATTTGCGCCGTTTGAGGGATTCAGCAGAAGCAGCAGCCGATCCTGGTGTCAACGAGGTACCTACTTGAAAGTAGCGTCCCGCACCAAACTGCTAGGCTCCAGAGCAGCAGGGGCCCCAGAAGTAACAAGAGCCCGGCGAATGGCATCATTGATTTCAGCATTCACTAGGTGGTAGGCCCGTATGTAGGGTCGTCTGGGTAGGTACCTACCACCGCCTTTCTTATTTCAGCCGTGAAACAGTTCGCTGTGTTTCGGATTGAAGGGAAAGGTAGCCAGTGTAATTACTGGGCATGGACGGCATTTCATCTTAGGCCCCAGGATAACAACGCACCTGCAATATCAAGTGATTCTTCCTTGTTATTGCAGGTGTCTATAGGCGGCGGTAACCGCTTACCATCAGGTGGGCCGTCAGCTTGTTTGTCATCTAGTTGTATAAAAAAAAAAAGCATGCCTTGAAAATCGGCCTGCACCTCTTGCTCAAGAGAGGCCATGGTGACCAAGATCATCAACCAGACTACCACGACGCCAACGGTGAGGGACATTGCAGACGGTTCCTAAACGCAAACTGGTAGCAAAATGAAAAGCAGTGCAGGAGTGTATCTGAATTAGCTGAAGGCGAAAAAACAGCATAAAATATGTCAATGGTCACGAAATTGGACATCTGCCAATTTTAATAACCGCGATATTATATTCAAAACCAAATTGGTTTTATTCAAATTCGCTTTGCACGAATACAAAGTTACGAAAGATTAAATTTTTGCATATTCTTTTAATTTAAATACGTTGAGAGCTTGAAACTTTTTGAAGTCCTATTTTAGGATGAAGCTTGGGTCGAAAATGCTTTTTTGTAACGTGGTACTATAACTTTGCAATGTTATAGCACTTCTTCTTCTTCTTCTTCTTTCGTACGGGCGGTTTCCGCAAATCGACGACTGTTGCGCCTGTTTTGCGTCGGAGGGTGTAGGCTGGTTCACTCCAGCCATCCCAGCTCTCCCAGGAAGGCACCCAGCGCCTAGATGTCGCCAAACACCTCCTCGAGGCTACCCGAAGATCCCAGGTAGGTAGCCCGGTAGTTTGCCACTCCCCTGCATTCCAGCAGGACGTGAGCAGCTGTTTCCTCGACCTCCATGCATGCTCTGCACAAAGGACTGTCCGTGACACCTAAATTGAAAAGATGCCTGTTAAAATTGCTGTGACCAGTTAGTGTACCGGTTATTTGACGGAGACTAGGTCTACTTAGCTGTAGCAGGGTTTTTGAGAGCTTAGGCTTAATTCGGGGTAGTGCGAGTCTAGCCTGTCTGCAGCTCTCCAGATTGTTCCAGTGTTGTTTATGTTGAACCAGTTCGGAGGCATGGGTACGATTAGCTCGGGCCCTATTGGCCGCATGCTTGATCCTCTCCTAGCTAGTTCGTCGGCAGCGTCGTTGCCTCTTGCGCTGTGTCCCTCTATCCAGTGAAGGGTAATAGAATTTAGTGTTCCTACCATGTTCAGGCCCGAATGACATTCGTGAATGAGGCTCGATGCTATCACGCAGCCATTCAGGGCTTGTTATAGCACCTCGTTTCTCTTTCCAAATCTACTGGCAATATTTAAAGTAATATAGGCATAGTAAATTCAAAATCCAAATTCATACTTAATCATTCTATTGCTGGCCATGATAAGAGACGTATCTCCTTAACTTACGGCTAATAAGTTGATTCCAGAAATAATAGAACGTGAAGCACCGACTCCAAAAAATATGTTTCTTAAATTTAATGTGACAAATATTTTTTTTTATTATGTACTAGCCACCAGCACCGGCTTTGCACGGGTGCAATGCTTATGTAAATAGCATGTATTATACATATAAACCTTTCTTAAGAATCACTCTATCTATTAAAAAAACGGCATCAAAATCCGTTGCGTAGTTTTAAAGATCTAAGCATACATAGGGACAGACAGACGGCGGATAGCGACTTTGTTTTATACTATGTAGTGATTTAGTCGCACTATGCCTACTTTGTTTATAGTGCGTTATTATAATAGCAAGTTGCCTAAAAAGTGTACAATCAAAAACTGAAGTAATTATTATTTTCTGAAGTATTTTTTTTTGTAATTTATTGATACAAATGTTTATTTCCAATCTGAAGTACCAGGCTACCATAAGTATATCAGAGGTTATTTATTGGAATTTTTCTTGGAATTTTATACTGCGAAGTGTGACACGTATTTTATAAATAAAATGAACAGTAAGCTAAAAATCTCCTACATAGATATGGTAGCCTGGTACTTCAGGGGATGATCCAGCTTCATACAAACGATACAATATTTTATTTTAAACAAAAGATAACTAACCTTCGAAAGAGGAAAACTACTTATCTTGAGTATACCTTGGTAGACCTATATTTATTAAAATTAATTTATGCCTTTTGAATACAACTGTACCTACTAATTACGCTATTAAGAGATTTGATTTCTCAAAAAGGTCGAAAATTGCGAAGTAAAAAACAAAAATTAAAACCGACTTCAAAAAACTGAAAAGGATAAAATAATTAAATTTAAGTAGGTATTCATCCCCAAGAAACATATTTTTGGAGTCGGTGCTTCACTTTCTATTGTTTTTGGAAACCACTTAGCACCAACTCCAAAAATATGTTTCTAGGGGATGAATACCTACTTAAATTTAATTATTTTATCCTTTTCAGCTTTTTGAAGTCGGTTTTAATTTTTGTTTAAAATTTTTTTTTCACAATTTTTAGTGGTAACTTTCTACGGTCGAAGCTAGATGGGTGACCGTAAACTTATTGTTTCCTACTATCGTATCGTTTCACTAAAAAGTCATTTGAAAAGCAAAAATTCGCAATTTCGCATATGTAGACGACTTAATAATTTAAGTTTTTTTAAATTTAAAACCAAAGTACCCAACTGTTTTTGAAAAAAAATTTATGGGACCAAATGGCAGCTATTCCGCATCGAACAAAAAAAGAATCACGTAAATCGGATCAGTAATCTCGGCGTAATCGGTGTACATACATAGAAAAAAAAAAGTGTTTGTTGACTCGTTTTTGAAGTCGGTTAAAAAGTAGGCATAGTGCGATCTTATGTATGAAGGTTCCATAAAATAGGCATGGTGCTACCGATTGCTTGAAACAATCGAAAAGTTAACGAACGGCGAGCTGTAGCCATCGTGCTACCAAATCTTATTTTATTTTCGGCCTTTTCAGTGTTTTTTCGAATAAGGTTTTATGATCTATGCTTGTGTACAATGCAAAATGTTCTTAATCGCTTAGACATTAGAGTTCAATTACCTTTTCAGTTTTAAACAAGTCGTAACAGCCAGTAAAAAACCGAGAACACGTTTTCTTTTTTTTATAAGCTTTTACTTCACATGCTACACGATAATAGAACTAAAACCATTGGCTTAAAGGCAGGTTTGGTTCGCTCATCGATTTAGTTCATTTTTTTCTATTCATCTAGAACGCTTTCGAGTGAACCCTCTTACCCATAATGGTTTGAAGAAAGCAATTAGGATGATTTCTTGGTCTTAGGATGGAGGTTATTCGCTAAGAAATGCTCAGATAGTTTTATCACGAGGTTCGGTAAAAAGGTGTCTATCCGACTAAGAGCTTTACCTAAATTATTATTTTCGAGAATTTCCAGGAAGGTTAGAAAACTAAGTATATTATTTACGCATGAATGAACATTCAAGACATTCACAAAAAAGCGGCAGGAATAGTCCATTATGCGAAGACAGATAGGTGCAGTTTAGACACTGCTTCAACTGCGTCCGCCTTGCCGGGCCAAAAGGTGTTTTTTATACCAATTCAGACAAAAGATATGTTCAAAAAATGTATGGAGACCCGGCCAGGTCTAGTACACTATTCTGAAAAATAGGTAAAAATACGTAGAACAGTGTTCAAATGTCCATTTTCTTTGTGTTTGCTTTGTTGCGTTGTGTAAAACGAGAATTTTTATAGAAAAAGCTGCAACACGCCGATGTCACTTTGGTGACGTTTAGTTGACTCTTTATCGCCCGCCATATTGCCATATAATAACGGTGAAATCGACGAAAAATTTCAACTTTTGTACAAACAAACTATGCAAGAAAACGTATTTTTACCGGATTCAGGAGATTTTTCTTGATTTTTGAGATAGTGTAGGTACATATACCTGCACCCGTACCACCATCTTTTATCGCGATCCAATTTAGGTCCTAAACTGAGTAGAATCGTTTAATTCGTACTACGACGCTATCTACGACTATGACAGCGACGCAGTTGAGGAACCAATACTGAACCGAGCGGAATATGAATCGCTTTTATAAAGATGGTGGTAAGGCCCCTGGCCGGATATGAAACATCTCATTTGGTATAGAGATATAATTCATCCTGAGACTGGAATAGGCTGCCCTCTGGCGCAATAACCAACATCTACACACGAGTTCAATTATTGATGATAGTTACGTACCTATATAGATGTAACTTATATTAAAATTACCAATCTCTGAATCAGTACTGTTACTCGCACCCTGTAAGAGATCTAAGAAGAACCGACCAATAATTTGCCCCAATGATTTGCACCAATAATTTGCCCCAATAATTTGCACCAATAATTTGCTCCAATAATTTAGGGAGGTTGTTATTGCAATATTATATCGCAAGTGACAGTTTGTTTATCCCTATTATATCAAGATGTAATTACATATTAATGTTATAACAACATATTTGATTAGGGTACTGTAATATCAGGATTATATCAAGCGAAAGCCGTTTAATTTTGGTTGTGTAAACAAGTAGCAAATCCCTTCGAATAATACAGCCAGATGTGTCTCCTTAAGCACTTTATAATGGAATAGCTAGGTATGCAGGTGGTTTTTTTATGCGATTTTGGTGGCAAACTGTTGCAGAGTGTAGAAGGCAGCGGTGAGTATCGACCCCTGTTTCCTGGTGGTCATACTAATTTGTCATGTCAGTATGACCACGAGGCTATACAATACATGTCCTCCTGGTAGGCTATGATTTGATTGAAATATAAAATACAGTTTCTCTTGTGATTATTGCTGTCGCTTTATTTGTAAAATATAGTACAGCAATGTAATGATAATTATAAATGAAGATAACAATAGATTTAGTAAAACAACGGAACTAAATCACAAAAACAGAAAAAACAAATAACAAACACACACGCTGACCGGCCCAGAGGAAGTACCTAAAGTCCAAAGAATAATTACGTAAGTCAGATTAACATAGGCAATGGTAGTGTACTTAAACAGCCAAAGCTTAACACAAGCAAGCGTTAGGCCCACCAGCCCCCTTATTTACAATTGTCGGAAAAGAATAAAATAGGATACGGTAATAACCCGTGAGTAGTGCTCAAAGTGCTACGAGCGTCTATAGACTACTGTAAAGGTGTTTCCACCAGAGGGGCGAGACGAGACGAGGCGAGACGAGATTTAAAATTTTGTATGGCAAATTTTCAATCCTCGCCTCGCGCATCTTTAGTGGTAATAGTCAGGATTGACGAGGATGTGCGAGACGTGAATTGAAATATTTGTTTGTGTAAAAATAAACCGTATCGCTTCCGATATAGGGTATAAATTAACTCTGCAACAGAAACACGCTTTTCGAGATAGGTTTATTGTTGTGAGATTTCAATCCTCATCTCGCCACTTTGGTGGAAAAACATCTCGCGCGAGCTCGTGCGGGCAATTTTTAGTGGAAAAGGGTCAGTGCGATTTCAATTCTCGTCTCGCCCCTCTGGTAGAAAACCACCTTAACAACGCGTGAGTAGTGCTCAGTGTGCTACGGGCATTTATATGCTACAGTAAAATGCTTGAGTAGTGCTCAACGTGCTACGAGCGCCTATAGGCTACGCTCAACTGCTACGAGCGTGTATTAGCTACAGTAACAACACACGAGTCTTGTGTTGCCATAGTAGAAGGACGTAGTGCTACGGGGCCACGGTAACAACCCATGAGTAGTGCTCAACGTGCTACGAGCGTCTATAGGCTACGCTCAACTGCTACGAGCGTGTATTAGCTACAGTAACAACACACGAGTCTTGTCTTGCCATAGTAGAAGGACGTAGTGCTACGGGGCCACGGTAACAACCCATGAGTAGTGCTCAACGTGCTACGAGCGTCTATAGGCTACGCTCAACTGCTACGAGCGTGTATTAGCTACAGTAACAACACACGAGTCTTGTCTTGCCATAGTAGAAGGACGTAGTGCTACGGGGCCACGGTAACAACCCATGAGTAGTGCTCAACGTGCTACGAGCGTCTATAGGCTACGCTCAACTGCTACGAGCGTGTATTAGCTACAGTAACAACACATGAGTCTTGCCATAGTAGAAGGAACTTTAGTAGTGCTGCGGGGCCACGGTAACAACCCATGAGTAGTGCTCAACGTGCTACGAGCGTCTATAGGCTACGCTCAACTGCTACGAGTGTGTATTAGCTACAGTAACAACACACCGTCTTGTCTTGCCATAGTAGAAGGACGTAGTGCTACGGGGCCACGGTAACAACCCATGAGTAGTGCTCAACGTGCTACGAGCGTCTATAGGCTACGCTCAACTGCTACGAGCGTGTATTAGCTACAGTAACAACCCATGAGTAGTGCTCAACGTGCTACGAGCGTCGGCTACGGAACATTGATTTTTTTTGTCCAATATAAATTAAAAGAAACAGCGCAAGGGCGCTACTTTTGTTACCCCTATTTCAAATATGTCATATACGAGCGTCTTTTAAGCTTTTCAGTGCCTCAGATTGTAACATCCTTTGTTTGTTCCCTGGCGTCTTCTATCTTTAAATAAAATATTAGAAAGGAGTATGCCGCCCAGGAAGGCTTTGATCGCTTGGATTTTGGTTACGTAAACAAAAACAGTTTAGAGAGAGTTTTACTGTACCTAAATTTAGATTGAAATGGTATCTTAAAAATTAAGCTTAAGTTTTTTTATAATGCACGACAAATGACTCAACACCACCTGATGTGAAACGGTTAGAACAGTCCATATGCGAAGACAGCTAGTGCAGCTGGAGACACTCTGTTCTAGCCGCCTCCACCATTTTTTTTTCTTTATTGTTTAAGGAGATTTGACCAAGTATGATCATGCCATCTCCATAGGAACACATAGAGATAATAATAATTATACATGAAGGCTGTCGTATTATCGCGTAGATAAGGCTAAATTAACAATTTTATACAACGCTTTAGCCTCCCTCGATAGAGGGAAAGCTAAGATGCAATTGCATACACCCGTGTCATACAGATTTACGTTATTAATCACCTCAAACTGATTTCGTTCCGCCTCATTTCGTACACACTCCACTATTACGTGGAACACATCTTCAAATACGTCACAACGCCTCCACATTGCCGGCCCAAAAGGTGCCCTTTCACGCTTCTATTGAAGGAACCCATGTTATAGGAAGGAGGAAACACATGTGCTGGCAAGGAGTTCCAAGTTTTGGAAGTCCGAAAATGAAACGAGTGCTAATGGATGCCCAATAAGGTTTTTTCTCTCTTTCTTTCTATGCTTAATTAATAGCTTCTTTGGCTAACTTTCATCGCTTCATTATGCCTGTCTAAAACTCGATTAATCTGTTCCAGTGCCCTCAGTTTTGTCCGGAAGCCGTATAATAGCGTGTCGGGTTACCTCACATTCTTGGTAAAAGCGACAAACAGGCGCGGGCGGTGTCAAATGTTAAACGTTCTCGTCAAAGACATTTCGTGTTTATGTAATATACGTGGCAAAGCATATGATTGATCTACTTATCGAACCTTGGTGATAGGTTATCAAGCCACCCAATAAGGTGGTAAGCTTTAGGTGGTCAGTTTAGTACGGTACGTAGCTTAACCCCAAGTATGAGATTCCAGACACAATCGATTTTTCAATTGTCATAGTTTAATTAGTGTAAGTACCGGAGGAGCTCGGTGGCGTAGTGGTTTCAGCGCTCAGGTTTCGATCACGAAAACAAAGCAACTTTCGCCATGGTTGGTCCCGGGATGGGTCGATCAAATTTATAATCTCAAACTCCTCTGTGCTTCAGAAGGCACGTTAAGCCGTTGGTCCCGGTTGTTACTGCAACCGCTTTAACCCATGCACCCGCATTGGGCCAGCGAAGTGGTGTTATGGCCCAATCTCCTCATGTGATTCTCCCGTGTAGGAAGGCCTGTGCCCAGCAGTGGGACGTATATAGGCTGATGATGATGATGAATTACTGGCCATGGACGGCATTTCATCTTAGACCTCAGGATGATAACGCGCCTGCAATATCAAGTGATTTTCCTTGTTATTGCAGGTGTCGGCGGCGATAATGGCTTACCATCAGGTGGGTCGTCAGCTTGTTTGTCATCTAGTTGCATAAAAAAAGCCCTCCGGAGGGATAACACCGCTTGATGGATTAAACGCATAAAGGCCCTTAACAGTATAATGCTCCAACGCGTTGGCACGACCCGAAAATTTAAGCATTCCATCAAAAAGCGAAAGATTAAATACCTCGGGCACGTGTTGTTATGGCCATTTGTTTTCTTGCTTTATTTTCGGATTATTTCTGTTGTTCGTGGATAACACAAACGAGAAAAGAGCAAGGATCTTAGATTTGAATTCGCCGCTAATTGCATGAGATTTAGGAATCGCGAGTGTGACGTATGCGCCATCTATCTGTCTTTTCGTGTCGCTTGCGTGAAATTTCCGCCGTGTGTTCGCTCCGCATCTTAATTGAATTATTAATTGATCTTAGACACTATTTTATATAATTATATCGTGAAAGGACAGTAGACGTATCTACGCATCTACCCTAGTGTTATCTCGAGAAGGCAAGGTGTTTTACTCGTGAATTTAACCAAGGAAATCAACCACGTGTTCGCTGCTTGAGGAGCCTAGTCCAGAGATCCAGGAAGATTGCTCAACAAGTAAGTGTTTCCACTGCTTACAACTTTGGGAATATCCGTCTATACGGTTTGAATGCGAATGGTCAAATTTTCTATGCCCACCTTGACTTAGGTACGTTAATCTACTACCTTTCTAACTGCTCCCGAGGAGTGTACATAAAAAGCGTATGAAGGGCGCGTACACCCCTATTTATGGTCCATTTCGAACCGGATATAAGTTCTCATTTCGCCTCATTTAGTTTAAAGCTGCGTAATCAGGTATATTTTATTGAAATTTGCAATTATTCCCGTTAGAACCGCTGCTAAACATCCTAGTTTGTGTATTATTATTTTTTCGTACTTTACCCCGCTAATAATAAATTGCATATTTCGCAAAATACTTGTTATCTCCGCACTAAGTCTTGTTAGTGATAGGCGAATAATAGCGAACTTATTTACTTATAATTCAATATCTCATTTAAAAAACGTTTAAGTGTACCAATTTGTTGATTAACCGCAATTCTAATACGAATCACAGGTAATGCTTATGATTTCTCGCACATTTTTTGTTCATACCGCACTATTTATATCTTAATTTCATTAAGAAGTATTAGCGACGTCGTTAACCGCGTCAGTAATTCATTCATCACAATTTGAACCGATCTGTATAGCATTATATCTACAGCTATACGTACGTATAGATACTTCTCATTCAATTCAACTCGAGCGCACAGTTGACTCGAACGAATACCTACGGCCGATACGTTTTTTCTTATAGGCTATAATTGTCGCAGTAATTTCATTTGAATTACATAATTGTTTCATACAGGAATATTCTTACAATTGTCCAAAATGTCAAAAACTACGCTACCACGTAAAGCAGATACGATTCCCATAGTTTCCCCGCAAATCTTGATGTTAGAAGCTCGTGTTCAAGCATTTTTCACGAGACTGCAAAATATTTATGATTTATCACAAGAAGTAGCTTCACCCGCATCGCAAAAAAGATTTCTTACTTCTACTGTGTGTTTAGATCAACTACGCACTGATTTTTTGCAAACTAACGACGACTTAAATGTAGCAAAACTCCAGGCAGACCCTGAATGCAAACCAGACTACAACTGTTTCATAGCCTTCGACGAAATCTATTGTTCTATAAAGAGTATAGTAAACAATTTAAAACAAACCGCTGTCGAGCAATCGATTTCAAATAATAAGCCGAAATTGAAATTGCCACCCATCAATCTGCAAACGTTTGATGGCGATTATAAGTTATGGCCTTCATTTTTCGAGTGTTATAATAATGCTGTACATTATAACAATAGCTTAAATAGTTCCGAAAAAGTTTTTTATTTGAGTGGCATTCTTTCTAAAACTGCTTCAGCGACTATTTCTGGTATTCCGCCTACTGGAGATAATTACGAGCTTATTTATTCGACTTTGGTAGACAAGTATCAGGATTGTCGTACTTTAGGTACTTCATATTTACAACAAATAATCAATATTAAGCCTATACATTCACAAAGTGCAGATGGCTTAAATAGTTTCTTAGATAAATTCACATGTTCGATTTCTGCTTTCGAAAAGTTAAATATTCCCGACAAAAAAGATTTCATTTATTTGTTTCTAGCTTTACAAAAAATAGATAAAGAAACTGCACGTATGTACGAAAATTCTGTACGTACAGTGAAGCTACCCACTTATGACAGTTTTATTCAGTTCTTACGTGAACAAAGTAAAATTATGGAACGCACTACCGATCTTTGTTCTAAGTCACACGCTAATAAATCTGCAAATTATAATTTACCACCAAAATTTCAGCCTATTAAAAATAAAACAAATTCTTTTGTAACTTCTAATAACGCGCATTTTTGTCTATTATGCAATAAAGGTGGCCACGAACAATTTTATCGCTGTCCCCAATTTTTAAAACTCACCCCAAGAGATCGATATAATGCCGTTAAAACAAAGGGTGGTTGTTTTAACTGTTTAAGTTTTAATCACAAGGTAAGTTCTTGTAACTCAATTAAATCTTGTAGTATTTGCCAGTCGAAACTACACCATACTTTATTGCATTTTCCACGTTCTGGAGATAATTTGCCTCAATCGGAAATCAAACCGCAACCCATCGCTGCTACCTCGACTACACCAGAGCGTGCGCTTGCGCCGCCGCCACAGCCGTCGCAGACAGTCGCGCACTGCATGTCTACGCGTGACGTCACACCTCTGCCCCACCCAAGTGCGGCATTGTGTTCTCACTCTCACACTGCGCTGCCGTCTAGCCCGACTACGGTGCTGTTAGCAACTGCCCGCGTTATCGTTAAGAATGCACGCGGAGAAGAATATTCGGTGCGTGCTTTAATAGATAACGGTTCCATGAATCATTTTGTCACTTATAACCTAGGTAAAAAATTAGCTTTAGACATAAAAGCGCTGCCGAGCCAGGTAACGGTAAATGGTTTTGGTGGTTCTTCGAACTTAGTAAAAGGTGTCACTGATTTAACTATATTTTCTCGATTCGACCGTAATGTTTCGTTTCGTCTGCGCCCCCTTGTGGTGGATAACATTACGGACCGCTTGCCTACATCTCCTATAGACAGGTCGATGTTAAATTACCTTTCTGGTATTCCAATTGCCGACGATACATTTTCAGAACCTGGTGAGGTGGAAATGCTTATCGGCGCGCAACTTTTTCCTCGCTTATTATTACCCGGTCACGTCCGCGGACCTCAGGGTACTCCTGATGCGATTCGTACTTCCTTTGGTTTTATTTTGATGGGCAATGCTCCCTTAGCCCTTTTTCACCGTGCTTCTCGCACGAAACATCGCACTATATCTCAAACGTTTTGTTCTATTACAAGTGAACCTCTTGATAGTCTTTTACGCAATTTTTGGGAAGTTGAACAAGTTGCTACGCCACGTCTCACCTTGCTCAGTCAGGATGAGCGTGATTGTGAGAATATTTATAAGTCTACAACTTCTCGCGAACCTTCCGGTTCTTATGTAGTCTCTTTGCCATTCAAAATTGATCCTTCAGTTTTAGGCGATTCGTTTAGTGGGTCTCGTAAGAGATTCCTTTCGTTAGAAAAACGATTTATTAAATCACCGCAGTTTCGCTCAGCGTATGATGATATTGTGGTCGGGTACTGTGAGAGGGATTATTTAGCTCCAGTAACCACCGCAAACACTACTACTGGCTATGTCATACCACATCATGGCGTAATACGAGAAGACAAAATTACTACGAAGGTTAGACTCGTACTCGACGCAAGTGCATGCACTGATACAAATATCTCTCTTAACGATATTTTATATTCAGGGCCGAACTTACAGTCGGACTTGTTCTTGATTCTTTTGAACTTCAGACTTTATCCCATTGCATTTTGTGCTGACGTGGAGCAAATGTATTTAAGAATTAAGGTACATCCTGAATTTCACAAGTTTCAAAGAATGTTATACCGATTTGACGCATCAGATCCTATCCAGGTGTTTGAATTTAAGCGAGTCTGCTTTGGCCTATCATGTAGTCCCTATCTCGCTCTGCGCACTATTCGTCAGCTTGCAGATGACGAATGCTCGAATTTTCCGCTTGCTGCTGACGTCATCAGTCGCGGTGATTTTTTCACGGATGACGTAGTAGTATCCATAAATGATTTGAATAATGCAACTGAATTAGCCTTACAACTTATAAAAATGTTTTCTGCTGGAGGTTTCAAACTTCATAAGTGGTCAAGTAACTCCCAAGAGTTGCTACGATTTTTGCCACAAGATTATTTACACCCGCAAACAATTAACTTTGATTCTACCGCTACTCAGAAGGTCCTAGGTGTTTCGTGGGATCCTGTTAAAGACCATTTTCATTTTGTCATATGTCCTAGTAACAGCCCATGCACCAAACGCTTAATGCTTTCGGTTATAGCCCGCTTATGGGACATTATTGGTTTTGCAGCACCGCTAATTTTATACGCTAAATTTCTCATTAAGGAGCTGTGGCTCCAAAAATTGGATTGGGACGACCAACCGCCCCAACACATAGTTGATAAATGGACAAGGTTCCAACACGAACTTCCACTTTTAATGAATTTGAACATACCGCGTCACATTGGAGTGACACAGTCTTGTAATGCTTCGCTGCTGGCTTTTTCAGACGCTTCTGAAAAAGGATATGGTGCAGCCATTTATGTTCGGGTACAGGGTAAAGTTGAAGTCACTGTGCGACTGCTTTGCGCTAAGTCTAAGGTCGCGCCTGTTCAAACAATTTCTTTGGCCCGCTTGGAACTCATGGGTGTCCATCTTATGGCAAAATTAGTTAAAGTTGTCCTGTCTACTTATTCTAATCGCTTTGAATTTGATAAAATTTACGCCTTTAGTGACTCAACAATCGCTCTTTGCTGGATAAATTCTAGCCCGCATAAATTAAAAACTTTTGTTGCTAATCGGGTCTCCAAAATTCAAGAGTGTCTTGATCCACATAATTTTTATCATATTTCAGGAAATGAAAATCCCAGTGATTGCTTATCACGCGGCCAAACGCCCGCGCAACTTGTCTGTAACCAAACTTGGTTACATGGACCTGCTTGGTCATATCTTCAATTTGAAGAATGGCCAATTAAGTCGTTTACCCCGCTCAACTCTAATGAGCTACCAGAGATGAAGTCTATAGTTTTGACAAATGTCACTCCCGCTAAAAATGAAAAATCGATTTTATTCGTTTTATCTGAGCGTGTTTCAAGTTGGACGCGTTTAATCCGCATTATTGTTTATATTTTACGTTTTTCTAAACGCCTAAAATCGAGAGGTAGTATAACATCGGATGACTTAAATTTTTCCGAGCTATATGTAGTTCGCGCAGTACAGAAAAAACATTTTTCTGAGTATATTTTTACGATTCAAGCTGGTAAACAGTGCCCTAAAACTATTCGCAAATTAAGACCTTTTTTGTTTAATGGAATTCTTCGTGTTGGAGGTCGCTTACACAATAGTAATTTGAGCTTTGATCATAAACATCCCATTCTTATGCCAAGCAAGGATCGCATCGTTGACTTGATCATTGATCATGTTCATAGAGTTTCTTGTCATGCAGGACCCCAACTTACTATATCTTTACTGAGGCAGACCTATTGGATTTTAGCTGCTCGTCGAATAGTTCGCGCAAGAATTTATGCTTGCCTAAAATGTTTCAGGGTACGACCTAAGCCACATGCTACACCAGTTATGGCTAACTTACCTTCGTGTCGACTACAAATTTCAAAACCTTTTGCACATACTGGCGTGGATTATGCTGGACCTTTGTCCATAACTCTCCATAGGAAACGAGGCGTACGCAGTCAAAAGGCTTACCTCTGCATTTTTATTTGCTTAACCACCAGGGCAGTACATATAGAAATTGCATCAGATTTAAGTACTGATTCCTTTTTGAACGCATTTAAAAGATTTCTCTCTCGTCGCGGCCCGATCGACAAAATGTATTCCGATCAGGGCACTAATTTTGTAGGTGCGAAAGCATATTTAAATGATTTATATAAATTTTTGATGTCGTCGTCTTATACGGAAGAATTTAAAAATGAGTTGTCTCATAATCGCATTTCATGGCAAATGAATCCACCGAACGCTCCCCACTTCGGTGGTGGTTGGGAGGCTACTGTCAAATGCTTTAAGACACATCTCTTTCGCGTCGTAGGTTCTCAAATATTGACTTACGAAGAGATGCTTACCATTCTTTGTCAAATTGAGGCGATCCTCAATTCTAGACCCCTAGGTATTCTCAGTGAGGATCCTTCAGAACCTCTACCGCTAACCCCATCGCACTTTTTAAATACGAGGCCGCTATGTTCGTTCCCGTCAGCAGATGTGCAGGATAAAAATCCAAATCTGTTATCGCGATTTATGCTTCTTGACTGTCTTGTTCAATCTTATTGGAAAAGGTGGCAAGATGAGTACTTGCACACATTACAAATTCGTGAAAAATGGAATACTGATTCGAATCCGGTGAAGGAAGGGAAACTCGTTTTAATTATGAGAGATAATTGTCCTCCACTTCATTGGCCATTGGGCGTAATTGAAAAAATATTTACAGGTGATGACGGTCGCGTAAGAGTCGCATTAGTTAAAACAAGGACTGGTACACTTAAGCGTCCGATTATTCGACTTTGTCCACTTCCTAATTTAGAATAGAATAGTTTGAAATATATTTACGCAAACGCATTTCTATTAAGTATTAAATCTTAGGTCTAAATAAATTAGTTAGTTTATTTGCTTTACTATAAATTTTAGGTTGTTCTCTAGCGCTTAAAAAACTGTAATATAATTTTGAAAGAGGACCTTTCAAGGCGGGGAGTATGTTATGGCCATTTGTTTTCTTGCTTTATTTTCGGATTATTTCTGTTGTTCGTGGATAACACAAACGAGAAAAGAGCAAGGATCTTAGATTTGAATTCGCCGCTAATTGCATGAGATTTAGGAATCGCGAGTGTGACGTATGCGCCATCTATCTGTCTTTTCGTGTCGCTTGCGTGAAATTTCCGCCGTGTGTTCGCTCCGCATCTTAATTGAATTATTAATTGATCTTAGACACTATTTTATATAATTATATCGTGAAAGGACAGTAGACGTATCTACGCATCTACCCTAGTGTTATCTCGAGAAGGCAAGGTGTTTTACTCGTGAATTTAACCAAGGAAATCAACCACGTGTTCGCTGCTTGAGGAGCCTAGTCCAGAGATCCAGGAAGATTGCTCAACAAGTAAGTGTTTCCACTGCTTACAACTTTGGGAATATCCGTCTATACGGTTTGAATGCGAATGGTCAAATTTTCTATGCCCACCTTGACTTAGGTACGTTAATCTACTACCTTTCTAACTGCTCCCGAGGAGTGTACAAAAAAAGCGTATGAAGGGCGCGTACACGTGTTTTTAGGGTTCCGTACCCAATGGGTAAAACAGGGCCCTATTACTAAGACTCCGCTGTCCGTCCGTCTGTCACCAGGCTGTATCTCATGAACCGTGATAGTTGATTGAAATTTTCACAGATGACTGATGCTGCTATAACAAGAAATACTAATTAGCAGAATAAAATAAATATTTAGGGGGCTCCCATACAACTAACGTGATTTTTTTGCTCGTTTTCGCATGTTTTTATTGGTAACGGCAACAGGTAGACGCTTATTAATAAAAATCTATCTAAACTAGAAATGTTTCACGTCCTGAGGCGGGGATCGTACCCGCGACCTTTCGCAATCCAGGCGATTGCTCTAACCATCTGAGCCAGCCAGGACTTGGGATATCCCTGTGAAATTCTTCTAGTCTACCTGTATTGAAATATAACTGTGTAATATATCTGTTTTGAAATAGAACATTTCGACATTGTAGGGTGGACGTTAGCTCATAACGCAAATACAGATAGACTAGAAGAATTTCACAGGGATATCCCAAGTCCTGGGTAGCTCAGATGGTTAGAACTGTCGCCCGGATTGCGAAAGGTCGCGGGTTCGATCCCCGCCTCAGGACGTGATTTTTTTCTAGTTTAGATAGATTTTTATTAGAGAGTAAATAATTTTTCAAACATTTATAATAATGTTATAATCAAAAATTAAGAATAGGTAGACTCTTGTTAATAGATAATGGTACGGAACCCTTCGTAAGCGAGTCCGACTCGAACTTAGCCGGTTTTTTTTTCTCTGACGTGTGACCACCACTGCCGTCAGGTGAGTCATCATCATCATCACCAACTCTACGCCCCGCTGCTGGGCATAGGTCTTCCTATATGGGAGAAACACTTGAGGAGTTTGGGTCATAACACCACACACCACCACGCTGGCCCAATGAGGGTTGGTGGGTTAAAGCGGTTGCAGGAATAACCGGGACCAACAGATCAACGTGCGCAAGGAAACACGGAACAGTGAGAGATTAAGTACAATTTCTTAAATGACTCATCCGGGATCGACCATGGCGAAAGTTACTTTGTTTTCGTAATCGAAATCAGAACCGTATATTACCAGAGCGGTCAAACCACTACGCTAACGAACTCCTCAAAAGTAGGTAGGTACTCAGAAAGAGAACACAACCATTTTCGTGCAGTAGAAATAAATAATCGAGATATTTAATCTTTACTCTATTATGATAATCGCTTCGCCTGCCGCCAAAAAAGTGCCCATAAAAAAGTTACTGCCTAGTGATGCGCCATCGCGTAAATATATCGCGGGTATTTTTCACTGCTCCTTTATACCTATGCAAGTACAGTAGGGCCTCGTAAATCCGGAGAGGCAAAAACAAGACCCTATCCGGATTAAGGAGGCGTCCGGATTATAGTATTTCATATTTACCTAGTCGTATTAAAACCTTATTTTCTTTAATTAATTTTTAAATTAAAGAATAAAGGCCTGCCTATACCAAACTTCCGAGCAATGACAGGGTAGCTGCCACCTTTATATTTTAATTATTTATTTATTGCGCGCGGTAGGGTGCAAACGCGGGTTCCGCGTGCATCTCTCACGATTAGGCCATTATAACCGCGAGGTTGGTAGTGTGAATCAGTCTGGATCGGCCTCTAACGCCGATTTTAATTCTGACTACACCAAAAAAACTTCGCGATTTTGTCGAAATTTGTCGCCCAAATATCTGATAATGTCGGAATATGGTTCAAAAGTTATAGGGCTATATAGGTGGCCCAGCCAGGACGCATTCGTTCTGGATCGGCCACCACAATATCTTGAAAACTATACCAACTAGCAAAAATCTCTTTAACCTCAAAATATGTCGCGAATATGTCACGGTGTATCGCCAAATATCAGATAATGTCGAGCCGCAGTTTAAAAGTTATAGGGGTATGTTGGTGACCCTGACCAATGGCCATGCGAAGTGGTGGGTGGCTCCTTTATATGCAGATAGAAATGTTTTTAGTTTGTTTTTGATTAAATTGATAAGTATGTTTCAATTTATACCAGAAATAAATGAATATGGTTTTTGTTTACGTATATACAGCTAGCCAGACTCCTCCACAATAGAATTACTATAGGTTATCGTTGTCTCTTTTCATTGACAGCGAAGTCTTAGTAATATGGTCCCGTTTTACCCTTTCGGTACGGAACTCTAAAAACCGTCGTGATCAGCTAAAAAGAGCACAAAGGAACACATATCTGTTGTAAACAGTTGTTACAATAAGTACTTTCGTCACAGAATTTTATGTACTGTGATTCCGTTAGTAAAAATAATAATACTTTTTAAGATTTAAAAAACTGATGAAATGAATAACTTTCTAGCTGAGTAGAGAAAGGTAGCCAGTGGGATTGCTGAGCATCGCGTGCATTTCATCTTAGGCCTCAGGATGACCTTGTTATTTGCAGGTGTCTATAGGCTACGGTAAGGAGGTGGGCCGTTATTTGGCTGCGTTACGAACAGTAGGTTGCCATGCCATCTTAGACAATATATTGTTCTTATGGTCTAAGGTTGCAATTCTGCCTCGGCTTATAATGAAATGAAAAAAAAAACACTTTTTACATATGTTAGTGCTTTTAATAAATTACCATTTCCAGTGCATCTTATTCAATGGCAAATAAATTATTTCTTTTCTTAAAAGGCGATGAGGGAACCATGGATAGTTTATTGTTTTTCTTATAAACTTAGTATTGGTTTTAAATATTCGATATCGGCCGCAATTATCATCTGTCTAAAACCATCTCGTTGAGACTATTCTTATCAGCCCAAACACGCTATATCTGCTGTAAGTTTCTGAAGAATTAAGCATCCCGCAGACTTTTGATGGTATAGGATCAGCTCAAGGATAGTATGTCACGGGAATGTCACCGAAGTGACAGTACACCAAATTTCAAATCAATCAGGTCTACTAACTTTCACAGTTAGTAAAACCCTTTTATCATGTAGAAAATGAGCTGATAGTCATCAAACGCCCGAACTGATCTTCATAAACTATACCCTAATCACGTCGGCTTTCAAACAAAAAAAACATGCTAAAATCGGTCCATTAGTTTAGGCGCTACGATGCCACAGACAGACACACAGATACACAGACAGACACGTCAAACTTATAATAACACTCCTCTTTTTTCGTCGGGGGTTAAAAACCCCACCTAAATCTAAGCTCGATGGACCGGCAAATGGAATCAGTCAGACGGCTTGTGCACAAAAGAATCATTGGTTTGTGAAATTCCGAAATTTCTATAGCTCCATATAGACACGTTGCCTAAAATTCTAGTTTTGTTACCAAGTGTTGAACTAGCATAATGTATGTACGGTAAAAAACATATTCCTGCGGTAGTTAAAATGGTTTGATCGGTGGGTTCAAGGTTATTTTTAACCGACTTCAAAAAAGGAGGAGGTTATCAATTCGTCTGTATGTTTTTTTTTTATGTTTGTTACCTCAGAACTTTTGACTGGGTGAACGGATATCGATGATTATTTTTTTGTTCGATGCGGAATAGTTCCCAGTTGGTCCAATAAAAAATTTTTGGAGATCCATTGGGTAGTTTGGAAGTCAAAAAATCTGGAAAAATTAAGTCATCTACATATGCGAAGTTGCGGATATTTGCTTTCCTATGAATTTTTTAGTGAAATGATACAATAGTAGAAAACAATATAAGCTTACTGTCACCCATCTAGCTTTGACCTTCAAATGTTATCACTAAAAATTGTGAAAAAAAAAATTAAACAAAAAATAAAACCGACTCCAAAAAACTGAAAAGGATAAAATGTTCCTAGGGGTTGAGTGCCTACTTACTAAAATTTAATTATTTTATCCTTTTCAGTTTTTTGAAGTTGGTTTTATTTTTTGTTTAATTATTTTTTTTTATGACCACTGTAATTTAACCGACATCGTTTTGGTTAAATGTTGTCATAAAATAAATAACCTTGAACCTACCAATCATACAAACTCTCACATACAAATTCTTCGACATAAGCGTTCAATTGAATGGCTAATTTAACCAGACGCCTGACATGACGTTCAGCCATGTTAAATGTTGCGCTTAATGACGTGGCTAGTTGTCATTCAGCCGTTTAATTCGATGCCGGCGTTCAATCAACGGGCTAGGCGTCCAGTTAACCGGCTAATTCAACCAGACGGCTGCGACATATGTAAATTAAAGCTTAATTTAATGCTACCTAATTTCATGATTATTATGACTAAGTGGAAATGTAGCTACATAAATTAATATTAATATTTGCACGTCTGCTGCTAACAGACTAATTAATGTACTTAAGGATTTTATCAGCTCATAACCCTATTCATGTGTACTATTTATGTACTTTTATGATTGATTATACAAACAAGAATTCATAGATCACCGACGATTTGACGACCGTCTGGTCGAGTGGTCTGTACCCCTTGCTATGCAGGTACTATAATCGGTCAAGAGGTCCCGGGTTCGAATCGCGGTAGGAGATAATGTTTGTATGACGAGTACGAGCATTTGTTTACGAGTCATGGATGTTTATATGTTTATTTAGTATATTTCTAATATTTATATACCTATTATTATCAATATTTATCGGTTATCTAGTATCCATAACACAAGCTCTTAATGATGCTTACTTTGGGCTAGATAATAGGTGTGAGTGTATGAATATTATTATTATTATTATTATCATCATCACCAGCCTATATACGTCCCACTGCTGGGCACAGGCCTTCCTACATGGGAGAAACACATGAGGAGTTTGGGCCATAACACCACCACGCTGGCCCAATGCGGGTTGGTGGGTTAGAGCGGTTGCTGTCACAACCAGGACGAACGGTTTAACGTGCCTTCCGAAGCACGGAGGAGCTCGAGATTATGAATTTGATTGACCCATCCCGGGATCGACCATCGAGCTCCCCTCAATTAGTAATTTTTTTTTTTATATAAACAACTAGTTGACGGCCCACCTGGTGGTAAGCGGTTACCGCCGCCTATAGACACCTGCAATAACAAGGAAAAGCACTTGATATTGCAGGTGCGTTGTCATCCCGAGGCCTAAGATGAAATGCCGTCTATGCCCTGTAATTACACTGGCTACCTTTCCCTTCAATCCGGAACACAGCGAACTGTTTCACGGCTGAAATAAGAAAGGCGGTGGTACCTACCCAGACGACCCTACATACGGGCCTACCACCTAGTAAAGGCGGTGGTACCTACCCAGGCGACCCTACATATGGGTCTGTCTACCACCTAATAAATTCGCCATCCCTGACCTAGGAAATTACTTATGCTCATGCGTTGTCACCGTAGTAAAAATAAATGTAATGCTTGCGTTACTTATCCGTCCCTTGTAATTTTTCCCTAATCGTATCACGTACTAAACGTATATTTCTAACTTACTCCATAACAATACGCATTTATACATATGGAGAAAATATTTAGTACCTACACGGCGATTCTCTAATCCAAGATAATGGGTCTGATTCTGTAGTATGTGTACCTACACAAAACAGCACGCACTCGTAGCACCATGGGCACTACTTACGCGTGGTTACCGTAGCCTATAGACGCTCGTAGCACCTTGACACTACTCACGCGTTGTCACCGTAGCCTATAGACGGTCGTAGCACCTTGGGAACTACTCATGCGTTGTCACCGTAGCCTATAGACGCTCGTAGCACCTTGGGCACTACTCACGCGTTGTCACCGTAGCCTATAGACGCTTGTGGCACCGTAGGCACTACTCACGCGTTGTCACCGTAGCCTATAGACGCTTGTGGCACCTTGGGAACTACTCAAGCGTTGTCACCGTAGCCTATAGACGCTCGTAGCACCTTGGGCACTACTCACGCGTTGTCACCGTAGCCTATAGACGGACGTAGCACCTTGGGAACTACTCATGCGTTGTCACCGTAGCCTATAGACGCTCGTAGCACCTTGGAAACTACTCATGCGTTGTCACCGTAGCCTATAGACGCTCGTAGCACCTTGGGCACTAATCACGCGTTGTCACCGTAGCCTATAGACGCTCGTAGCACCTTGGGCACTACTCACGCGTTGTCACCGTAGGCTATAGACGCTCGTAGCACCTTGGGCACTACTCACGCGTTGTCACCGTAGCCTATAGACGCTCGTAGCACCTTCGGCACTAATCACGCGTTGTCACCGTAGCCTATAGACGCTCGTAGCACCTTGGGCACTACTCACGCGTTGTCACCGTAGCCTATAGACGGACGTAGCACCTTGGGAACTACTCATGCGTTGTCACCGTAGCCTATAGACGCTCGTAGCACCTTGGGAACTACTCATGCGTTGTCACCGTAGCCTATAGACGCTCGTAGCACCTTGGGCACTAATCACGCGTTGTCACCGTAGCCTATAGACGCTCGTAGCACCTTGGGAACTACTCACACGTTGTCACCGTAGGCTATAGACGCTCGTAGCACCTTGGGAACTACTCACGCGTTGTCACCGTAGGCTATAGACGCTCGTAGCACCTTGGGAACTACTCACGCGTTGTCACCGTAGGCTATAGACGCTCGTAGCACCTTGGGAACTACTCACACGTTGTCACCGTAGGCTATAGACGCTCGTAGCACCTTGGGAACTACTCACGCGTTGTCACCGTAGGCTATAGACGCTCGTAGCACCTTGGGAACTACTCACGCGTCGTCACCAAACTACCTTCGCGTTGTTGCTTTTCCAACGTTTTTATTGCAAGGTTTATCTCACCACTTTTAAAGGAAAGAAAGCGGTGAAGAAATTAGAAGGTTATACCTAGTGCTCCGGTGGCGTGGGTGGTAATCGCGTCTGGCCGGAAATCAGGAGACGCGGGTTCGAGTCCCGCCTGGAGCGTATATTTTTTCATGGTTTTTTTTTCATTTGTAATTGTTAAATATAATAAGATGTTTTTGCAAGTGGCAAACCATATCGATGAAGTAATTAGCCCATTTGAATTAGAATTATTTACGGGATATTTACCATGTAATTTTATAGTTTTGTAGTTACCATAAAAGTATAAAGTGCTAATTAGCATTGACAGCACTAACCTGGATGGGTAGCTATTTATTTTTAATGTTCAAAAACTGCTTACAATCGTGCCTTCATTAAATAGTGGTCTACGATTCAATTATTATTTTTGTCACAGGTCGCGTGGCGCAAGCGACAACTGTCTGGTGATGTTGCGGCAACATGTTGCGCGGGTGGCGCTGGCTCGTGGTCATATTGAATGCTGTTGCTGCTTTATCGCCCGTAGTTAAAATTGGTGAGTCACGTTTAGTTATACAACAAGGGTGGAAAACAGGCATGCGGCCCAATGACGCTAGAAGCACCTTGGGCACTAGTCTAACGTTGTCACCGTAGCCTATAGACAATCGTAGCACCTAGGGCTGGGATGACGAACCTTTACGTATCAGCGTGCCATTTTTCTAAAACAAATGTTTAATGAGGTCATAGACGTTCCATCAAATAATTTTGACGTTGAGAAAATTGGGAAAAGATTAGTAATAAATACTTACTATCAACTTGAAACTCTTAAATTAATCGAGTCTTTATTGTTATTATTCTTCTAGGAAAGTAATGACTCGCAGGCAGAGGTTGATGAAAATATTGTTAAAATAGCATGATCCAGCTTCTTCAAACGCCAAAAAAATTGCCATTGGTTCGCTATCCCTGACCTGTGGCATTACTCATGCTCATGCGTTGTCACCGTAGCCTACAGATACGTGTTGCCGTAGACGCTCGTAGCACATTGGGAACTACGTCCGCGTTGTCGTAGCGTATAGACGCTCGTAGCACCATAGGCACTACTCACGCGTTGCCGTAGCCCATAGATGCTTGTAGCACTACCCCAGTGCTCCAGTACTTAATATCCTGCTACGCCAGTACTATAAGTAATGATATTTAGCTGCGATCTTCTGTAAGGTGCTGCCGTCCCAGTACTAAGTAGTTTTATTTAGCTGCGATCTTCTGTAAGGTATTGCCACCCCAGTACTAAGTAGTGTTATACTATAGCTGTGGACTTCTATAAGGTGCTGCTACTGCTAAGTACTGTTATGTATTTGTGATCTTCTGTAAGATGCTGCCACCCCAGTACTAAGTAGCGTAAGCAGTACTAACTAGTGTTTGTATTATTTATACAATATAATGGATTCATATTGTATAAATAATACACACTAATACTATCCATACTTAATTATTCGTCATTATCATCACCAGCCTATAAACGTCCCACTGCTGGGCACAGGCCTTCTTGATGGTAGTGTTTGGGCCACAACACCACTACACTGATCCCATGCGGGATGGTGGCTTACAGCGGTTGCAGTAGCAACCAGGACCAAATGCTAAACGTGCTTCTTCCTAACCTGTGATTGACCTATAATACGCCACCGAGCCCCTCATTTTTATCAAAAGATATTTTTCCCCCAGGTGCAATATTCACAGAAGACGCGCGAGGAGGGAGCTCAGAGTTGGCATTTAAGTACGCGGTATACAGGATCAATAAGGAGCGAACTCTTCTGCCTAACAGCACCCTGGTGTATGACATACAGTACACACCGGCCACAGACTCCTTCAGGACTTATAAGAAAGGTTAGAGATAAAAATAAATGTGTCAATTACAAATAAAGAAAGAAAACGCGGCGAATCGAACCCGCGTCTCCTGATTTCCGGCCAGACGCGATGACCACTACGCCACCGGAGCACTAGGTATAACCTGCTAATTTCTTCACCGATTTCTTTCCTTTTCTAACGTTTTTATAGCTACGCATATCTCAACACTCATTGAAGTTAGAAATTAAAAAATAATCAAATTTTTTTATGTTTTTGTGCGTTTTTTTATGCGTCTGTTCGATTCCCGCCTGGAGCATATTTTTTCATCGTTTTCTTTCTTCATTTGCAATTGTTACAATAAAGTAAGCGTTTAAACGCATCAAAACATTTAAAAAATTATTGAAAAAGGCAGTGTTTTGGGCCCTCTGCTATTTATTAATTATATAAATGACCTTCCTAATGTTACTAACCATTATATAACCATTTTTGCCGACGACAGTACTATTTTATTTACATATGACAATTTAAACATCATAGAAAATGACATAAATAATACATTGACATACTTGATTAAGTGGTTGACTTTTAATAATTTGACAATTAATTTAACCAAAACCTTTTTAATGAATTTTAAACAAAGAAATAACATTCCATTACACGTTGATATTAATTATATGGACAATTCAGTGAAAGAAGTAGATTCTACAAAATTTCTAGGCTTGATTATTGACAATAAGTTGACATGGAAAACTCACATTAGTAGTTTAGTGAATAAGTTAAACCAGTTTTCTTATGCACTGCATAAATTGAGAAAAGTTGCCAACATTAAAACTATTCTAACAGCCTATCATGGGTGTTACAAACCTCTTTGAAGTTGTGTATTTATTTATTTTTTATGTCAGGTGTGACAGCGTGATTTTGTTTTGGTTGTCTTGTAAATTTATTATTTTCTGAGTAAAACATTTTATTATATCGTTCAGCTTTAATTATTAGCAAATAGAGTTTTATCGGCGGCTCCGCGTGTTTTCCGCATTCCCAATAACTGGCGACCGTGATGGAGAAGTTGCACAAGGAGAGAAAACTTGCCAGAGCTTTATTCACGAAGGCGAAAACGGTACTAGAAAATAAATTAGAGACCAAAGATGTAGAAGAGATTGCTGCCGCCTTCAGTCTTTTGCAGCATAGGGCTGATACGCTGTTCAGCGTTGACGAACGCGTTAAAGAACAGAGCCTTGACTGTGAAAATTTAGACGAAGAGCAGTTGTTGCAGGACAGTTTGGCTAGTGATAATTACCGGTTCGACTGGGAGCGGATGAAAGTCAAGTATGACAATCTATTCCACGAGTACGGGCGCACGAGAAAGTCAAGCGGTTCCGGTGGCAGTATCGCATCAAATAACCACACTGTAAAGTCTCATAAAGTGTATGAAAGTGCATGCAGTTCGGCGGATCAATTACACGTCTCGCGACGATTTAGATTACCGAAAATAGAACTGCGAAAGTTTGATGGCGCTGTCAAGAACTGGATCGGATTCTGGGGACAGTTCAAGAAGATTGACAGCGATGAGACAATGGACGAGGAGGACAAATTTCAATACCTGTTCCAGTGTACAGTTCCAGAGTCACCAGCGAGAGCGCTTGTCGAGAGCTTTCCTCCATCAGGAGCTAATTACAAGAAAGCTATCGAGCAGCTGAAGTCCAGGTTTGCTAGGGACGAGTTGATTATTGAAATTTATGTTCGTGAACTCCTTAATTTAGTTCTTGCTCAAGCGAAAGGTAATACTTCCTATAGTTTAGGCCACTTATATGACAAATTAAATACACAGTTACAAGCATTGCAAAGCTTAGGGGTTACTATAGATAAATACGCAGCCTTACTTTTTCCTTTAGTTGAGTCCGCCCTGCCCGAATCTGTACTACGAGCATGGGAAAGATCGCAGGTTCAAACGGAGAAGACTGATGACCAGTTGACGCAGCTCCTGCAGTTCCTGAAGCGCGAGGTGGAGGCCGAGGAGAGAATTCAAATGGCTCGCAGCGGTTTGGCGTCAGATTATAACGTACTTAACGCTCCTACGCAACCCACTGCGTCATGTCTTGTATCAACGGACGATGCTACAGGTAAGAAAGCTTGTATTTGGTGTGACAAAAGTACTCACAGCAGCTTGGAATGCTATAAAGCCAACAAAATGTCATATGAAACTAGGAGGGAGGTAATAATCAAAAAAGGAGCTTGTTTTATTTGTTTGAGAACAGGGCATACTACAAAAAGATGTAAGAATTTTTTAAAGTGTCTTGTTTGCGCCAAACGTCATTCAGTATTGATGTGTCCCGATGTTACGAGATGTAGTCAAAACGATAAAACCGTCAAGGATGGAACGTCAAGAGCACAGAATAGCGTAACATATAATGAAGGTTCTACTACACTACTTCAAACCTACATGGTAAAAATAACGAAAGACGATATGACTGTAAAGTTACGAGCTTTTATAGATACTGGTTCACAAAGGTCGTACATACGGCGCGATATAGCTGAACAATTGCGCTTGAAGTCAGTTAGTAGTGAGGCGCTTACACATTGTCTTTTCGGCGGCATAGAAACTAAGAGACAAGTTTACAATATTTATGAGTTCTGTGTCAGCAGTCTAGACGATCAATTTAAGCTGAATATGGCTGCACTAGACAAGTCCGTGATATGCGGGTATGTTCCTCGAATTAATAAGAGTAATGCTATCGTGTTGCAGTTGCAGAAACATAACATAGTTCTGAGCGATGTTGGCGAGGATGCGGTACCGAACATTGGCTTACTTATCGGAGCAGACTACGCGGGCTTGTTGCTCACAGAGTGTTTCGTGCGACTTGAGAACAATGTTATTGCTCTGAGAACTTTATTCGGATGGACGTTACAAGGACCCATTGCAAACGTATGTAACCCCATTACTAATGTCGTATCAACCAATTTGCAACTAACTGATTTGTGGGATTTAGAAACGCTTGGCATTAAAGACCCAGAGTTAGTCGCTAGCAAGGCAAGTAGAGATACGGTTATAATGGAACAGTTCAGAAATACTGTCAAGGTCGATATTGAAGGGCGGTATCAGGTGGACTTACCATGGAAGCTAGGCTACCGAGAATTGCTTGACAATAGACATTTAGCGGAAAAACGATTATTGTCTACCACTCAGAGACTTACTAAGTTGAACGAATTTGACAATTATAGTGAGGTGTTCGATGAGTGGTTGAAGTCGGGCATAATCGAAGAAGCAGAGGGTAAGCAGAAACCGAAGCACTACTTGCCACATCACGCAGTAATTAAAAGTACTAGTCAGACTACCAGAGTTCGTCCTGTTTTCGATGCGTCTGCGCGAGACCTTAATGGGAATTCTTTAAACTCTTTACTGGAAAAGGGCATGAATTGTCTTGAGCTAATACCCAAGATATTGATTAAGTTTAGAAAACATGCTATTGGGGTTAGTTCCGATATAAAAAAGGCCTTTCTACAAATTTCGTTAAAGGAGGAGGATAGGGAATATCTATCTTTTCTTTGGTGGAAGAATAATAAACGGAAAGAAATCGTCACTTACCGTCATTGTCGTGTCGTGTTTGGCATAACGTCAAGTCCATTTCTTTTGGGTGCTACTATAAGTCACCACCTAGAGAAGTACACCGAAGAGTACAGGGACACGGCCGAGAAGCTAAAAAATTCTTTCTATGTAGACAACTGCGTCACTAGCTTAGAAACTGAGGCAGAGCTGCAAGTGTTCATAGAGGAAGCGAAAAAAACAATGTTGGATGGCAAATTTGAACTAAGAGGATGGGTCACAGCTCCAGTAACTAATTCTGAGATGACTGGAGGAGAAGAGAACCAATCGGTGCTTGGACTAGTTTGGAATCTAAGAAGTGATACTCTCTACTGCAATGTAAACTTCATTAGTAGTATAAATGATAGGGTAACTAAGAGAGAGTTACTTTCTATTGCACAAAAGATTTTCGATCCATTGGGTGTATTATCCCCAGTTACACTTGTACCTAAGCTTATAATTCAGAAGGCGTGGAAACTACAGTTAAGTTGGGATAAAGAACTACCTGACTATTTACGAGCGGACTATACTACGTGGCTAAAACACCTTCATTTGCTAAAAGAATGTCAAATCCCACGAAGGCTTACCTCGGATGTAATTAACGAGTGTGATACGAGCCTTCATGTCTTCAGCGATGCAAGTAAGGTATCCTTTGCGGCTGTCATATTTCTTCGTAGTGAGCGACAAGGAAATGTTGCGGTGCAGCTGGTGCTGGCGAAGTCTCGGGTAGCGCCTGTTCGTGAAGTCACTATACCTCGCTTAGAGTTGATGGCCACATTGGTAGCGGCACGTTTATATATACAAGTTAAGGAGTCTCTGGCGCTGTCAAAATGCGAGTCTTACTTCTGGACAGATTCAAGTGTTGCCTTGACCTGGATAACCACTGATGGAGACTGGAACACTTTTGTAAAAAACAGAGTAAAAGAGATAAGGCAACACTCTAATCCAGCTGATTGGCACCACTTACCTGGCCCTATGAACCCCGCTGACCTACCATCGAGGGGTTGCAACGCTAAGAAACTTTTACGAAGTAGATGGTGGGAGGGACCCGAGTGGTTGAAGGCAGATAGGAGTGAATGGCCTAAATCTGAGTTTAATATAAACGAGGTTGAAGTTAATAGAGAAAGAAAGAACATTGTCACTGTTAATAATACTACTGACTCGACTACTTTCCTATCTACGCTAACCTACTTTTCTAAATACACGATGATTGTTAGGATGGTTGGTTGGATGATAAGGTTTATACACAATTGTAGGAATGTTAATGACAAACGAAGAGGTGTAATGGTGTGTAAAGAGTTTAAAGAGGCTGAAAAGAAGTTACTAAAAATAGTACAAAGAGAAGCTATGATAGAAGAAAATAAAAGGAAGATGAAAGGTTTTCATATATTTAAGGACAATGAAGGAATCATAAGAATTCGCACTAAATTGCTTCTTAGTGATGAACCCTCCGACTTCATCTGCCCGATCTATTTACCTGGGAAGCATCCTGTAATGGAAAGATTGGTGATTTTTAAACATCTGTTATTAAATCATGCTGGTTCTGGAACATTGATAGCTAACCTAAGAGAGTCTTACTGGATCACAGGTGTCAGAAAACTGGTAAAGGCTGTTGTTGCTAAGTGTGTGAGTTGTAAGCGACAGTCTGCCAAGCCCATTGAAACACCTTTACCACCGTTGCCTAGAGATAGAATCAAGTCTGCGGCTGCTTTCGAGGTAACAGGAATTGACTTAGCCGGACCACTTTTTTTGCTGTCGGGAGGGAAGGTGTGGATTGTCTTGTTCACCTGTGCTGTTTACCGCGCGATCCATCTAGAGTTGACGAGGTCACTATCAACAGAATTGGTTTCTCCCCTGCGACGTCAGGGAAGGATTATGTTTGAAGAACCAATTTTATCCCAGTGAAGGCAGTCAATAAGGATATAAAGCCTACTCACCAAAATCGGCGTCTTTATCAGTGTGTGTGTCGACACAAATCCAACAAGGCAAATGTATTGCTCGCGCGCCGCGAAATGCCCAACTGATGCACGATCCAGCGAGAGGCGTCAACCGAATACCGACCTACCCTCACTGGATTTAACATTTTAAAAACAGAATATTATTTCTATCAAAATGAACTGCCACTAATGATGCATACTTATAGACAACATACAATTATTTTAATGATAAACTTATAGAAGATTAATTAGAAATTCCTATACGCGATTGCAACATTCCGCCCACCAAAATGCAAGGTATTTTACGAACTAAAACAATGAAATAATGAAATCCAAATTGTAAGGCTAAAATGTTCTTTAAAAACTAAATTTATATTGAAAAATCATAGAAGCAACATTATTCGTTTACTATGGGTAAAGGGCAGAGTTTAACTAAAGGTCTTTGCAAAAGGCCAGTCTGTGTCTTGACGGTCGCGACGCGACATACACCGTCTTTACCGCGATGTAGTTCAACGATGCGACCCAGCGACCAATTAAGTGGTTTGAGTTGTTCATCCTTTATCAGGACTAAAGTCCCTAACTCAGGTTCCGAAGTATCATTATGCCATTTTGCACGTTGATTCAATGTGTGTAGATACTCCATATGCCATCGCTTCCAGAAATCGTGATGAAGTCTTTGTACCAACTGCCAACGACTAAATGGCGATAAATTAATATTCGAGACATCAGATTCTGGGAGCGACGTCAGTGGTTCGAGTGTGAGAAAATGACCGGGAGTTAGTACTGATAGGTCATTGGGATCAGACCCTAAATCACAGAGTGGTCGCGAATTCAATATGGCTTCTATTTGTGTCGCCACGGTCAAGAACTCTTCGTACGTTAAGATTTGATTTCCAATAACACGAGCGAGATGGGTTTTAAAGGATTTGATGTTGGCCTCCCAGATGCCACCGAAATGGGATGCAGCTGGAGGATTAAATGAAAACTCTATCGCCTCAGTGGAGGCAGCGTTTTGAATGAGGGGTAATAAGATGTTATGGGCACCGACGAAATTTGTGCCTTGGTCACACTGTATACGCACACAACGTCCACGGCGAGCAATGAATCGGCGAAGAGCACCAATAAACGCGTCGCTGGTGAGTCCAACGACGAGTTCAATATGCACCGCCTTGGTGGCGAAGCATATAAACAGGCAAACGTACGTTTTAAATGTTCTAGCTCCACGATGACGGAGAACATACGTGGGGAACGGGCCAGCGAAATCTACGCCGATATGTGAAAATGGTTTGGCTTGTGATACTCGAAGTTTCGGAAGGTCTGCCATGCGGGGGAAGATCGGCCTTGGATTAGTGCGATAGCATCTTATGCACTTAGACAACTCACAACGAATAGCACGACGAGATGAAAGTATCCAAAAATTTTGTGCCAGTAGAAAGCTAAGTGTACGAAGCCCTGGATGTAAGTGATCCTTGTGTGTTTGATTAATGATGAGCGATGTAAGACGATGCTGGCGAGGCAATAGCAAAGGATGTTTGCAGTCATAATCTAGGTCTGAATGCGCCAATCTACCGCCCACCCTGATCAAACCATTTTCGTCTATGAATGGACGTAATTTTTGTAGGGGTTTGGACAGAGGACATGCTTTTCCTTGCGCCAAGATTTCAATTTCATTCGAAAATGATGACTGTTGAGCGATCTTTACTAAGGATAACAAAGAGGCCTTTAGTTCAGATGCTGTTAGGTGTCCAATTCTACGACTGTCTGGTAGACGACAGTTATGTATGAAGCGATGAATATAACCAACGACGCGCTGAATCTTGTTCAGGCTCGAATATCGATTTAAGAATCTGTCGAAGTCATCTACAGCGACAAAGAGTGAAAGAATTGTGCGCTGTTCCATCAAAACACCAATATCTTGAGCTTCCTCTATAGATCGAGAAGATGATGGCCATTCATTGGGCTCTGCGATGAGCCAAGGAGGTCCCGCCCACCATAGCGGATGGTTAAGAAGCTCTTGAATGGAGAGGCCACGAGAACCGCAGTCTGCCGGATTGCTAGAAGAGCGAACATGATGCCAATGATGAGGGGGAACCTTTTCCTGAATATGACTTACACGATTGCTAACGTAAGTCTTCCAACGAGACGATGGTGATTTCAGCCAAGACAACGTTACTGTCGAGTCTGACCAACAAAAGATGCTGTTGAATCTTATACGACCGGAGAGGACCTCCTGGATATGCGAAACGAGATCTGCCAACAATACCGCGGCACAAAGTTCCAAGCGTGGTATAGAAATTCTCCGCAATGGAGCAACCTTCGAACGGGCGATAACGAAATGGGTTGTGATACGATTGTCACTATGACGAATACGGAAATATATTACAGCTGCATATCCCGACTCAGAGGCATCACAGAACCCATGCAGTTCGACAGATTCGGAACTAGGTGCAGGAATAAGACGAGGAACAACGATCGAGGATAAGGAACCAAATTCCGAGCGATATCGAGACCAAGTCTGAACAATGGATTCTGGTGCCACGTCATCCCAACCTAATCCGAGGCTCCAAAGTTTCTGGATTATACACTTGAAAGAGAACGTAACAGGAGTTAGAAACCCAAGAGGATCGAAAATGCGAGCCAATTCCGATAATATATTTCGTTTAGTACATTGATCATGCAATGAATTGACTGTGAATGAAAATCCATCCTTGATCGGATTCCACTCCAATCCGAGAATTTTGACTAAAGCACACGATTCCGAATCAAATAAAAGTGATTTGTCGTGTCTATGATCCAGAGGAATATCCTCCAACAGCGAAGGGCTGTTGCTTGACCACTTTCTGAGTTCGAAGCATCCTTTACGAAGGGTATTAGTAATCTGGCTCATGAGCTCACGAGCTGAGGCTAAAGAATCGGAGCCAGTTACTACATCGTCAACGTAAATGTCTTTCGATATTGCTTCGACTGCGCGCGGGAGATTCTCTCCTTCGTCCCGTGCCACTTGTAATATGGTTCGAAGTGCTAAAAAACTTGACGATGACATGCCGTATGTTACGGTATTTAGACGAAATTCCTTTACAGGTTCATTGGGAGAAAAGCGAAACAATATGCGTTGATAATTACGATCAGGAGGCGCGATAAGTATTTGGCGATACATCTGCCGGATGTCGGCAGTGAAAACGAAAGCGTGTAATCGAAAGCGAAGTAGAATGGAGCCAATGTCCGATTGCAGCCTTGGCCCAATTAGTAGCAGGTCATTGAGTGCGACTCCATTGGCTGGTTTAGCCGTAGCATCAAATACCACGCGAAGTTTAGTGGTTGTGCTGGTCGGCTTAAGAACGCAATGGTGTGGGATGTAATAGACGGGTCCCGAGCAAGAATGGTCGACTATTTCCATATGTCCTGCCTCAATATAGTCTCTCATGAACGCGTTGTATTCCTCACGCAGTGAAGGATTGCGTGCGAATCGCTTCTCAAGAGACAGTAAACGATGATATGCAAGAGTGTATGAATCACCAAAGTTTCGCTCTGGCGATTTGAAAGGTAAACGAACGACGTATCTCCCCTGGGTGTCACGAGTATGTGTCCTAGCGAAAATCCGTTCGCATTGAGCTTCATCTTCACTAATAGAAGAGTATTTGGGGAGCTCATCAATTTCCCAAAACTTACGTACCTGGAAATCCAAACTATCCAGGGTGCAAAGTAGCGACGTATGAGAAAAAGAAGGGGCACAAGAAACCTTTCCCATGACTACCCAACCAAATATAGTTTTGAAGATAACCGGGCCATCAGAGCCATAGCTCACGCGTTCACCCAAAAATATCTTACAGAATATATCTACTCCCACCAACGCATCGATATGCGCAGGAATGTTGAAATCGGGATCAGCTAATTCAACATTTTGAAGAGATGAAAGCTTAGTCATGTCAATTTTATCGGCAGGCATCTGACTACAGATTTTAGGTATGACGAGAGATTGAACTTCCAGGTCAGGGCTCGAGAAACCACAGTGAATGTAAAACGTAGCAGAGTTAGTCGCAAGCGAGGATGACTGACCTATGCCTTCCACAGAGGCCGAAGTTTTCCTCAAAACTAGACCGAGGCGGTTCGCACATTTTTGTGTGATAAAGTTTGACTGGCTTCCACTATCGATGACTATGCGAATACGACGATACGTTCCGAAGCCATCCAAAACCTTGACCGAGGCTGTAGCGAGAAGCGAGATATGTGTGGTAGGATCTGATCTAGCCACTAAGGTTACTGCTGGTTGAGAGCGCTCCGTTTGGGATGATGAGGATGACGATACAAAAGGTAGCGATAGGTTGACATCCGATGACGCCAATCCGCTGCCATGCGAGACAACACCAGAAGACAACAACACGACATTATTGTCCGATGTAATAACATTGTCGTTTGTAGGTGAAGCGTCAGCACGATTGCCCTCAAAGTGCAAGGTAGTGTGGTGAGACGCACTACACTTCAAGCAACGACCCCTGGATAGGCAGGATTTAATGGCATGACCTTGACCCAGGCAATTGATGCAAAGATTGTTTTCTTTGACCAAATGAAATCGATTATTTGGCGTAAGTTTTCTATATGTGCTGCAATTCGACAAAGAATGATTCGATTTACATAGGATGCATGAGACGGCCGATGATGTTTGAGAGTTTACTATGTACGATCTAGTATTAGTTTGAGGTGTAAGGTTGCGTTGGTGATATGCAATTGATGAGGAGGCATTACGGGCGTGATGAGATGAACTGTCTGGTATAGCGTGGTTGGTGGAGCGTGCGGGAGGCGTGAAGGAAGCGCCGCGGGGAGCGCGAGAGCTGCATGCCACAGGTTCGGCAAGCTCGAGTGCCTGTCCAGCCTTATTCAAATACTCCAGAAGGGAATCAAATGAAGGTATGTCCTTGTTATCATTTTGTAGCTCAAAGCCACGTCGAGTATCGGTATCAAGTTTATTTACTAACAAATAAAATAGTGGAAAATCCCAATTTTTTACTGGTAATTTTAAATTTTGTAAAATAGCAATGTTCTCCTTAAAAGTGTCTACAAGTCGACGCAATTCACGTGGGGAGTTAGACTTTAATACCACTCTTTGCAACTCCTCCCAATGTCGAAATGCTAACTTCCTTGTGCATTGATAGCGACTTATCAAAGCTGCGTATGCATCTAAATAATTATTTTCCGAAAGTGGAAAGCCCTTTAATAGATGCAAAGGTTCACCAGAGAGAAGCGAGATCAATATTGAAAATCTTTCAATGTTAGATAACTTCTTATTTTGATGGACCATAGTATTGTACATGTCGAAAAAGGTGCCCCATGTTGTGATGTCACCATTAAAATGTAACAGATTCAGTCTTGGTAATTTAACAGATAAATCGGAAGTACACATAGGATTAGCTCCACTCGATTCCGGATTGGAAGTAAGTGAAGAATATATTTCAAGTATCTGAAAATATTTACTATCTATTTCTTGGCGGATAATATCTTCTTCATCTAATGCAGAAGATTCTGCGATTTCCGAACAGATTTTTAAATGTTGACTTTCAAAACTTGTACAATAATTTTCGAGACGACTGTACCGCGACAAAAAAATTGGTAAACGGGACTTGTCCGCTTGTGCTTCTAAGGCCGCCGATAAGCATTCATCAATGCGCTTAATGGCAATATTTCGTTTCAATTCAAGGCTACGCCGAGCTGCGGCTTTCGACATTTTTAATGAAATATAAATAACAAGTAAGTTAGTAATAGGTACCGTATTAGGTATGTTTTTACTGTACAGTAAAAAGTATGCACCTATATAGTAACGAATAATTTCAATGGACTCGGTTTTAATAAAATATTGTATGTTGATATATCAATATTTGTATAGATATTTCGATAACAAACCGGTACTCAATTGAACAAGTAATATTATCTATTTATAACTATTAACTTGATATGGTTAATTAATTATGTATTTATGTAGTAATTAGTATCATGTAAAAGTTTCAACGACAAAAATAACTTCACTTATTTTTATTTTATTTCTCACTTTGCATTACAAGTGAGTATTGTCACAATGAGTGCTAACTGGCGAAATTGGAAATGAATAGTTAACTACGAATAAGACATTCAATTCAACCACTCAATATGGCCGTATAATATGTGTAGCAAATCAACTTCAGAACTGCTATAAAAATGTTTGGGCGGATGCAGCATAGAAAAAATAACTGAGTGAGCTGGTTCCAGTTGTGCCCAAGGACTTACGGGTTGCGGAAGAGCGGTTCTAGTCGGTCCCAACGGCGTGGCGGGACGTTGAAGCGATTTAACAAAATGATTTCATTATTTCTGACCGCAAATACATGTAAAATACGAATGAATGATATGTATTATTGTATTTGGCCAATTTTAGTTGGTGAAATGCTGCGAATATATCGAGATGAAAATGGGTAACGAAAACGATATGCGATATTATATTTGTCACGACACGATGCTTACGACACGATGTTTACGACACAATAATCACGGTAGATATAATCCGAGCGGTTATATTTATCACATCAAAATAATTAATTTTAGCAATTAATCCGAATGATTATGTAACTTAAATCTAGTGAAATGGGTAACGAGGTGGCAATTAGTGGCAGTTGGATTCTACAAGCGCGTGGTTCATTACGTCACTTCTGATGATGAGGCGGAATTGTCGTTTCACCATGAGAAGGATCCGCGATCTGAAGGACCAATGGTTTCTCCCCTGCGACGTCAGGGAAGGATTATGTTTGAAGAACCAATTTTATCCCAGTGAAGGCAGTCAATAAGGATATAAAGCCTACTCACCAAAATCGGCGTCTTTATCAGTGTGTGTGTCGACACAAATCCAACAAGGCAAATGTATTGCTCGCGCGCCGCGAAATGCCCAACTGATGCACGATCCAGCGAGAGGCGTCAACCGAATACCGACCTACCCTCACTGGATTTAACATTTTAAAAACAGAATATTATTTCTATCAAAATGAACTGCCACTAATGATGCATACTTATAGACAACATACAATTATTTTAATGATAAACTTATAGAAGATTAATTAGAAATTCCTATACGCGATTGCAACAAGAATCTTTCCTCAGGGCTCTACGACGGTTTATTGCACGACGTGGAAGAGTCGACACTATTTATACCGATAACGGCACCAACTTTCACGGTGCTAACAATCAGATGAAGGAATTAGATTGGGACGAGATAGCTGCGTACTCCAGTATAAGAAAAATAACATGGAAATTTAATCCACCAGCCGCGCCGTGGTGGGGTGGATGGTGGGAGCGTTTAGTGAGGTCAGTGAAGGAGCTTCTTCGCCGCAATCTTGGGCAAAAGACGGTCAGTTACGAAGAACTCGAGACGGTGCTCTGTGATTGTGAGTCAGTAATCAATTCTCGCCCGTTGACATATATTGCAGACGATACTGAGAATCTGCGACCGCTTACACCAGCCTGCTTCCTACAAGTTCTTCCCGGTGGTGATGTTACTGACCTGGATCAGATCGATCGTGATTCGTTGAACAGGCGGTTGCGTTATATATTTAAGTTAAGGGAAGATTTACGCGAGCGCTTTAGGAAAGAGTACCTGTCAATGCTTATACAGAAGGGCAGGGAGAGGGACAACAACTTAAAGGTAGGCGATGTCGTATTAGTTGAGACTGAAGCGAAACGCATTAAGTGGCCTTTAGGAGTTGTATTAGAAATTTATGTAGGACGAGACGGGCATCCCAGAGTTGCGAGAGTAAAAACAGCCGACGGGGAGTACACTCGGCCGTATCAACGTCTATACCCATTGGAGGTGGCCGCCAGTGAAGTGTGAACTGAGCAGAAGTTTGTGTCTTCCGACCCAAAGGTGGGAGGATGTTACAAAACTCTTTGAAGTTGTGTATTTATTTATTTTTTATGTCAGGTGTGACAGCGTGATTTTGTTTTGGTTGTCTTGTAAATTTATTATTTTCTGAGGAAAACATTTTATTATATCGTTCAGCTTTAATTATTAGTAAATAGAGTTTTATCGGCGGCTCCGCGTGTTTTCCGCATTCTCAATAATGGGTATGTAGCATCAACACTAAGATATGGTGTATTATTTTGGGGTAACACTACTGACAAAGAGAATGTCTTTAAAGCCCAAAAGAGGTGTTTGAGATCAATGTTCGGTTTAAAACAAGACGTCTCATGTAAACCATATTTTCTGAAGCATAAAATTTTAACACTGCCATCAATATATATATAAGTGAAATTGCAAATTTCGTTAAAAACTATCCGCATTACTTTGAGTCATATCCTATTGGAAGCCGTCGTGAGGGTAATTTAAAAGTAACTCAGGGATGTAAGGCTCTTCTTCGTAAAATTAGTGTAAATTGCATGGCGCCTACCATTTACAATAAAATTCCACTAGATATTAGAAGAATTAATGCCAACAAAAGATTTAAAACTGCTCTCAATGGCTTCCTTGCTGAAAAAGTATATTATGACATAAAAATATTTTTAGATGATAAGACAATAATAACTAATGATCAATAATTATTTGTATATAATAAATAACAATTAATATATTATTAATAATTTTATTTGACGTTGACTTGATTATGACATTAATTCTAATTTTATTACATTTCAATATGTTCATATGCCTATATGGCGAATCATGGCTGTACTGATATTTTCTTATATTTAAAATCAATGTAATACCCATGTTTATGAATAAATAAATGAATTAAATGAAATAAAAAATAGCTTTGGAAGTTTAAAAATACTTATAAAAGTGTTCTTTCGGATCACTAGAGGGGTTAACTTCAATGAGTGGTGAGATGCTATTAATATTAAATCGTTAAAAGGTAGAAAGTGGTGAAGAAATTGGTAGGCTTCACCTAGTGCTCCGGTGGTCCGGATATCGCGTCTGGCCGGACACCAGGAGACGCGGGTTCGATTGTTATGTAATTATACTTTATAATACTTCAATGTTAGAAAATAAATGATCTTTAAATCTTATAGTTATTAGCATAACAAATAAAACATGATCACTATACGGTAAATATCCTGAATAAAGTTCTTATTCTACTGATTGTTAAACCAATTTACTGTCTCCACCTCAACATCACGCACAAAGAAGTTTAGTAACTCGTTTCTCTGTCGGACTTCCAAAACTTGGAATTCTTTGCCAGCACATGTTCCCTGCTTTCTATAACATGGGTTCCTTCAAAAGAGGCGTGAAAAGACACCTTATGGGCCCGCAAGGTGGAGCGGCTAGAACACTTTGTTTCAATCTGCACTAGCTGTCTCTGCATATGGACTCTTCTTACTGCTTCACATCAGGTGTTGTTGAGTCATTTGCTGGGCTTTGTATAAAAAAAACTACTAGCAAGTTGTCAAACGAGTTAAAAGATGAATACATTTTCTTTCGTAATCATCTTAAATACGCGGAAAAAGTTATAAAAGCCATCGTAATTCATAACCCCAGTTTTTCCACTAATTTTTATTTTCGCAATGGCACTCAAGGGCTCTCATTGCCGCCACTTCCGGTCGCCATATTGCACTGCCGGGCGGCCATATTGCGTTTCCGGCTCGGTCCACTTCCTGTCCGCTTGACCTTGTTTCTGGTTATTTTTATTGCGATTTTTTCCAGGTGAGGTTTTTAACTGTATGCAGTTGTTTGTGGCGTTTCGAGAAACTTCTTTTTAACCCCCGACGAAAAAAGAGGGGTGTTATAAGTTTGACGTGTCTGCCTGTGGCATCGTAGCACCTAAACGAATGGATCGATTTAGATTTGTTTTTGTTTGAAAGCAGACTTGATTAGGTTGGTTTATACTTAGCTATAATTTATGAAGATCAGTTCCGTCGTTTGATGACTATCAGCTCATTTTCTACATGATAAAGGGTTTTATTGACTATAACAGAATCGATTGATTTGAAATTTAGTGAGTTGTCACTCCGGTGACATTCCCATGACACACTCACCTTGAGCTGATCCTAAGCCATCAAAAAGTCTGCGGAATGCTGAATTCCTCAGTAAATTATAGCAGATATATCGTGTTTGGGCTCATAAGAATAGTCTCAATGAGATGGGTGTTAGATACATGATTGAATGAGGCCGGGAGTTACTTATTTTTCTAATTTTGTATTTTTGATTTACGCTTTCTCCAGACTGTTGTAGTTTTTTCTACATCTATTTTTAAAACCATGTTTTTCTAACAAAATAAATAAATATATGTCGCCACGTCATATTGCCATACTGAGTAATGGTGAATTGACGAATTATTTTGAATTTCAAACAAGTCAACTATACATGGAAACGTTTGTTTTTCCCGGATTAAGATGGTTTCTGCTGTTTTTTTGAGATGGTGTATAGGTGTTTGTACACCATCTCAATTGCAGATGATGGATGTATATACATACACATTTGTAAAAAATAATATAACACTGGCTGCATTATTTCATAGAAATGTCATGAAATTATCAAATGAATAAGATGTTTTTGAAAGTGGCAAACCATTTCTATGAACTAATATAGCCCATGTTTTAATTTATTGTCGTATTTGAACCATTGTTAGGTTCACGCCACTGTAAAGTTTCCATATTTTGGGGAAAGTGTTTATTATTGCGATCGTTTACCAATGTTTTCGCCATGTTCTGTGTTTCTTAGCTGCATTTAAAATTATTATTAATCCTTCTCTAATTTATTTTACGAAATTCATTAGGGACGTCTGGTTATTTGCCTTTGCCACCCTTGTAGAAAAAAGGACTGCAAATTTCACATCACACCACCAGCCTATATACGTCCCACTGCTGGGCATAGAAAATATATATACCAATCGAATTGAGAACCTCCTCGTGTTTGAAGTCTGTTAAAATAGAGCGCTTAAACCAATACACCACCGGTCTAATACTTTTATTTTTTTACAACTAGATAACAAACAAGCTGACGGCCCACCTGATGGTAAGCGGTTACCGCCGCCTATAGACACCTGCAATAACAAGGGATAATCACTTGATATTGCAGGTGCGTTGTCATCCTGGGGCCTTAGATGAAATGCCGTCCATGCCCAGTAATTACACTGGCTACGTTTCCCTTCAATCCGAAACACAGCGAACTGTTTGACGGCTGAAATAAGAAAGGCGGTGGTACCTACCCAGACGACCCTACATACGGGCTAACCACCTAGTAAATTATGCTAGTAAGGACGACGAATATTCTTCGATGAATGTCCTCTTATTGTTTTTATTGTTTCTGTTTCAGCCTGTATACAAGTAAAGTCCGGTGCCATAGCCTTGTTCAGCAGCACAGGCCCACTGCTGGGCTCCACACTCTCCGCCATGTGTAACTCTCTAAACACCCCTCATTTTATCGTTGCTCCACAACTGCACGGAGATGGTAAGAGTTTTTATTATTTTTATTTTATTTTTAGAAGTTTGAATGTCAAGAGTGCTTTACTAAGCCATAGGTACTTGGGTTCAAATCTTGGTAGAGGTAGAAATTTTATGGGTTTTTCAAGCCCGCCTGATGGAAAGCGATATAGACACTCGTAGCACCTTGGGAACTACTCACGCGTGGTTACCGTAGCCTATAGACGCTCGTAGCACCTTGGGCACTACTCACGCGCTGTCATCGTAGCCTATAGACGCTCGTAGCACCTTGGGCACTACTCACGCGCTGTCATCGTAGCCTATAGACGCTCGTAGCACCTTGGGCACTACTCGCGTATTATTGCCGTAGTCTTTAGACGCTCGTAGCACCTTGAGCACTACTCGCGCGTTGTCACCGTAGCCTATAGACGCTCGTAGCACCCTGGGCTTTATTAACGCTTTACTAACGTAGACTATAGATTCTCGTAGCACATTGGACACTACTCACGAGTTGTTTCCGCAGCCTATAGACGCTCGTAGCGCCTTGGGTACTAATTTGTCAATGAGCTCTGCACAAAGCTAGTGTTATATAGCCGCGAGCTTCAGTAGGCTAGTCCACTCGGCACTCTAAATTCGTGTGGTAGGTTATGCTTCCGGAGGGCTATGACAATTGATGTTGATAGTTTCTGGAATTTGATGCTTGATGTGTTAAATATAAGAATATGATTAGCACGGCAAATATTGGGACTTAACGTCACCTGATAATCATATGAAAGACAATGAAGATAAGAGAGATATGGAGTCGATATGCGAAGAAACGTATTAAGCTTTAAATTAACTGAGTTTTTTTATTTGAGATTAAGAAACTAAATAACGTAAATAAATGATTGGAAAGTTTTATGTCGTGTGTTAATGTGTACCTACACACAACCAAATACACTAATTCACACACACACACACACACACACACACACACACACACACACATACACACACACACACACACACACACACGCACACACCAAACGTCGAACGATAATATTTTTTTATGTTGTTTTCTTGGATTGTTTTAATTGAGTAATGTTATTATTCGTTAGGTGCTAGTAATTTATATTCAACTACCCACTTACTGAGAATCGTAAATTGAATACGAAATGTAGGTCCGTAATTGGTTTAATGTGAAATTACTGGGCATGGACGGCATTTCATCTCAGGCCTCAGGATGACAGCGCACCTGCAATATCAAGTGCTTTTCCTTGTTATTGCAGGTGTCTATAGGCGGCGGTAACCGCTTACCATCAGGTGGGCCGTCAGCTTGTTTCTCATCTAGTTGTATAAAAAATATATATAAAAAATATATATATTTATGCTTGTAGGTACTAATGATTTTCAAACTTTGTGCTGTGGACTTATTGTTAAATAATAAAATAAATCAATGAATAAGTTCCTACCTAATAGCTCTAAATACATAGTTATTCTTAAATTTTGAATTTTAAAGTTAATGAATCATAAATTCCGTTTCGAATTTCGATGGTAATTTGATCAGTTGATTTTATAGGTTTGTCGCAATTGCTGAGATAAAATATTGTTCTAAGTTTTATATAAGTGTTGTGTTTCTCACGCGCCGCTTCAGGAATCACTACAGAGCCTTTTAAGAGCGTCATATGTTAAAAAACAAATGACGTCATACACTCGCAAATTTTCATTGTCACGAGAATTGAGAACTGATTAAAATTCTTAAAATTACAACGGGTATCTTTAGATTTTGAAATAAATACAGTCAAGATCATCATTTTTTTCAGCTCCAAACCAGACGGATTCCTTCACGGTGAGCCTTCATCCTCCGAAGGAGATGATCGACAGGGCGTTTTTGGATTTAACAGGGTACTTGAATTGGACCAGAATGGGAATAATCTTCGAGGATTATGGATATGGTGAGATATAGATATTTAGAAAAATGTCTGCATTAGAAAAAAACATATTCCGGGGCGCTTAACTTCGGTTACATATTATTATATTGACCGAGACTTTGAATATTCTTGCATCTAATTTATCTTTTCTAGACAGCCTAAATATGATTTTTTAAATAAATTGTGAATGATATGTTATTGTTATCTTAATTCAGATTTCAATTTATTCTAATTTGTTTAATGAGTATGTTGAGTTAAAAAAAAACATAGTTATGCTCGTTTTCACTAACATTTGCTTAGCGCTAAGTGTCTCTTAACGATTTTTATCTCAGTCTATCTAAAGGAGGGAGAAAGAGACAAATGTTGTTAAGAGTCACCTAAGCCTAGAGAGTAAAAGTCAAAGAGTACCAACATTGAGAATCAGCCCAAAACCAGCCCTGCCATCTGACAAATAACCCGACCTATCATACGTCACTTACCATGGTTGCTACACTAAAAATCTCCTTTAATTGTGTTAAACACAATTTTTTTTGTCATCTCTTGCGAAATTGACGTCGCGTCGTTCCAATCCTTTTTATTATATTATGGTGAAACAGTTCGCTGTGTTTCGGATTGAAGGGAAAGGTAGCCAGTGTGATTACTGGGCATGGACGGCATTTCATCTTAGGCCTCAGGATGAAAACGCAGCTGCAGTATCGAGTGGTTGTTTCCTTGTTATTGCACGTGTCTTTAGGCGACGGTAGCTCTTACAATCACGTGGGCACATTACATTTTTTTTTTAATTTCAGGTGAACTGAACGTGTTAGATATAGCTAAAGATGGCCGCGACATGTACGCTGTGCGCTGCTCCGATGTGCACGAGTACAGACATGCGCTCGCGCAGCTGAAGGCACAGAAGATAGAACATATTTTAGTAGACACAGACCCTAAAAGGGTTCGACAGTTAGCAAGAGCGGTGAGCAAGGAATTTTTTAATAAAAGTAAAAAAAATCTTAAGGGAAGACTGCCTATAATAGGTCTTGATTGACGGCCGTCTGGTTGAGCAGTTAGTACGGTTTACCAATTCAGATTCGAATTCGAATTTTAACCGCATATCTGTGGTCTACACCATCTACCTCAGATCTAGATGTCCGGGGTTCGATTCCCGTGGGGGCAGAAATTTTCTGCTCGGTTTGGTGGTAGAGCTTTTCTAACTCCGCCTGACTAGCTACCAGCTAGTGTGTCTTACCTAAGTCTGCCGCTTGGAGGTGAGATAGCCAGGTCCTCTGTGGTTGAGGAATCCGGGTGTAGTTCGCTTCCATCGTTGGCCTTATCTTCACTTACCATGGTGAGATGAAGGCCAAGAGTTACCCCGTTTAAGATAAAAACCCGGTAGGGGTAGATATTAGTATGATGATCGCGAGATATTTATAATTGTATGTTTATTTTGGGTTTTCCAATATTTGTACCTTATGTTATTATCTACATTACATCGTTATCCAGTATCCATAACACAAGCTCATATTGTTTATGAATGATGCATATTTCTAACGTGGAGTTTCCTTGTTGCTGTATTTCGTCGGTGGGCGTGCAAGACCGCGTAAGAGCAGTTTGCAATACCGCGTATGTGCTTTTTGTTTATTTCACAGGATGGAAGAAAAAAGATAGTATCTTGGATATTTCTACAGATTTCTTTGACTGAGCTTGTTTGGGATTTCTCTCGGTGTTGTTTAATGAGAATCTAGTATAAGCGAGTCAGCGCTAAGAGCCCGCTGCCGCGATATTTCAATATTGCGACATTATTTTGTAAATACGCGGTATTACAAACTGCTCTTACGCGGTCTTGCACGCCCACCGACGATTTTACCTTCGTTTTTGGGAGCATATTGTTCAGTGTCTGACATAATCTTGTAGAATGGGGTTTGTCGATGTCGATCTTTACAGTACAAATGGGCCTAATTCTGGAGACATACTCTAAATCTAATTTTATGCACAGTATATCCTTTTCTCGCAATATGTAGTGGGAAAAAGATAGCAAGAATTTGTTTAAATCTGTTAACTAAAAGAGATGTGGTGAACTTAAATTTAGATTCAGCGTGTGTTCTCCAAAATTAGGGCCATTGTGTTACATTGCTTGTTCTTCATCTGTCCAATGTGTTAGAAAACTAATAAGTCAATGTCTCTTTCAGATACTTCAGCTACAAATGAACAACGAACATTACCATTATATATTTACTTCATTTGTAAGTACACCTTTGAAATTAAAAAAGTTTTAGTACAAAAAGATACTATAGTACGCTGAATTCACTGATAGCATAACGGCCTAATAATACTCAAACGTTATTTAAATTAAGTCCTGCTTAAATTTTGAAGAGTGTTCAATATCACTTATCATCATCACCAGCCTATATACGTCCCACTGCTGGGCTTAGGCCTTCCTACATGGGAGAAACTCATGAGGAGCTTGGACCGTAAGACCACCTCGCTGGTCCAATGCAGGTTGTTGGGTTAAAGTGGTTGTAGTAACAACCGGGGTCAACTGCTCAACGTGTACTATGAAGCACGGATGAGCGAGAGTCTAAAATTTTAATTGACCCATCCTGGATCGACTGTGGCGAAAGTTGTTTTATTTTCATAATCGAAACCAGAGCACTCAAGCCAATACAAACATTTAAACTTGTGTTTCAAAACTTACCCTTCCTGTCTCAGGACATGGAACTCTTCGACTTGGAAGACTTCTACTACAACCGTGTTAACATCAGCGGCTGGAGACTGGTAGACCGAGGGTCTGACAAGGTGAAGGAGGCGCTTCAGGTTATGGAGAAGTTCCATCCGATTGGCGCTTCTATACTTAGTGGGGGGCATATTAAGGTGAGAATCTAGGAGTTTGTTTAATGAATCCAAAATAATATGCTTTTGCATATGGGGCAGCATGACCATAGACAGCCTCCGTCTTGTTGTTCCATAAGGTCCTGTTCTCGTGTCTGTTGTTGGGTTTTTCATGCGGTATGGAAAAGGAAGTAGGGAACACAAATATGCGGCTAAAGAATTCCAAGTGTTGGATGTCATCAAAGAAACGAGTCACTCATTTACTTTGAGCGTGATGTTGATTGAGGTGGAGACAATAAAGGGGAACGTGGTCGATTAACTCTTTACATCACTGTTCGTGGTAAAGTCGCTAGAATTGGCTAGCTACGCCAATCTAAGAAGCTCAATGATGATGCATCGCATATGCCATGCAAGACCAGACCTGAGTTTTAATCAGCGGGTACAATTGATCAGGCGTGAATTGACGCATCTTATTCAGGACAAACTTCTGTAGTTGGTAGCAAGAGGGTTAACTCTTCTTCTACACCGCAGTAACGCAAACTATTTGTTCCCATTACCTTCCAGACTGAGCCAGCGCTTCTGTACGATGCGGTACAAGTCCTCGCGCTTGCGTTGTCCACTACAGAGAATGTGCATGCAACGAACGCGTCCTGTGATAAGGAAATCCCATGGGCTCATGGGAAGACGTTGCTGGAGAACGTTAATAGCGTAAGTTTTTTCATTATCTTTTCCTTTCTTTTCTTCTATAAAGCTAGATGTGTGACCGTGAGCTTACCAACTTGTCCGTCTCAAGTAATGTCAGTTGATGACAAATGGAAAGTGTGCTAGTTATGGACAGTTATTGCAGTTATACATATACATGCATGCAGTTTCTAGTTTCTGGCACTATGCGTAGATTGCTTGGTCTGGTAATTTGAACATCCGGTCATTTGCGAAATGAAATTCTGGTATTCCGCGTAGATGGTAAGACGCGTAAATAATCATGGTCATAGATCTAAGTCATAGTATAAGGTAATTTTTGTTGCGTCGAAATGCTGATTGTTATTCATCATCATCAATATTGTGTGAGTTTCTATTTAACATGACTGTTTTTTGCAAAGAGGTTCATCAGATCCAAACGAACTTTATGAGGGACCAAGCTGACAGAAGGTAGTTAAAGATACCAGGGTGATCCCTTCAAGATGGATTAATATTTGACGGAGATAATATGAGCTCGTCGATTTGAGACAACTCTGTTTTTTTGTTGTTGGTGAAAATAAACCAATTCTGCTATTTACAGAAGTTCTTTGTTTGCAGATACCTAGCTTGTAAATAATAATAATAATAAAACTTTAATAGGAAAAATGTGCATCTTTATAAACATAAAATGATATTATGTTTCAGATAAAAGCCCATGGCCTAACCGGTCCCATAGAATTTAAGAACGGATCCAGAACTAAGTTCAATCTTCAACTGATGAGGATATCTGGTGGAGAGAACGGTGGCGCAGTACTATCAGGACATTGGTCACCTACCGAAGGGCTGCTGATAACTGACCCAGCGGCTTATAGGCGGGATCCACCGCCCAACGTCACACTTACTGTTGTCACTGTTGAGGTATGTATACCGTTGTTTTACAAAGAGCTCCTTAAGTACTATTAATCACTAACCAAGAGGCTTATAGCCGGGACCCATCGCTTAACGTCACACTCACAGTGGTCACTGTATAGGTGCGTATGCCGTTCATATGCTAAGAGTTCCCTGAGTATTACTTATCGCTGACTCAGCAGCTTATAGGCGGGACCCACCGCCCAACGTCACACTTACTGTTGTCACTGTTGAGGTATGTATACCGTTGTTTTACGAAGAGTTCCCTGAGTACTATTAATCACTGACCCAACGGCTTATAGCCGGGACCTATCGCCTAACGTCACACTTACTGTTGTCACTGTTGAGGTATGTATACCGTTGTTTTACGAAGAGTTCCCAGAGTACTATTAATCACTGACCCAACGGCTTATAGCCGGGACCTATCGCCTAACGTCACACTTACTGTTGTCACTGTATAGGTGCGTATGTCGTTCATATGCTAAGAGTTCCCTGAGTATTACTGATCGCTGACTCAGCAGTTTATAGGCGGGACCCACCGCCCAATGTCACACTTACTGTTGTCACTGTTGAGGTATGTATACCGTTGTTTTACGAAGAGTTCCCTGAGTACTATTAATCAATGACCCAACGGCTTATAACCGGGACCTATCGCCTAACGTCACACTTACTGTTGTCACTGTTGAGGTATGTATACCGTTGTTTTACGAAGAGTTCCCTGAGTACTATTAATCACTGACCCAACGGCTTATAGCTGGGACCTATCGCCTAACGTCACACTTACTGTTGTCACTGTTGAGGTATGTATACCGTTGTTTTACGAAAAGTTGCTTGAGTACTATTAATCACTGACCCAACGGCTTATAGCCGGGACCTATCGCTTAACGTCACACTTACAGTGGTCACTGTATAGGTGCGTATGCCGTTCATATGCTAAGAGATGATGGAAGTGGCATATCCAAAGCCAGAAGATTACAGGCTCTTTCTGTTTAAAGATATAGTAAGGCTAATGGTATCTATATTCTGGACACAGAAAGAGTAAACGCAGGGGAGGCACAAAAGATCCCAATGGGTCGAAGTGTACTGTGACTTAGTCATGGCCCCACAGTAAGAAAAGATGCCATTCTTGTGCTAAGAGTTCCCTGAGTATTACTGATCACTGACCCAACGGCTTATAGCCGGGACCCATCGCCTAACGTCACACTTAATGTTGTCACTGTTGAGGTATGTATACCGTTGTTTTACGAAGAGTTCCCTGAGTACTATTAATCACTGACCCAACGGCTTATAGGCGGGACCCACCGCCCAACGTCACACTTACTGTTGTCACTGTTGAGGTATGTATACCGTTGTTTTACGAAGAGTTCCCTGAGTACTATTAATCACTGACCCAACGGCTTATAGGCGGGACCCACCGCCCAACGTCACACTTACTGTTGTCACTGTTGAGGTATGTATACCGTTGTTTTACGAAGAGTTCCCTGAGTACTATTAATTATTGACCCAACGGCTTATAGTCGGGACCCATCGCCTAATGTCACACTTACTGTTGTCACTGTATAGGTGCGTATGTCGTTCATATGCTAAGAGTTCCCTGAGTATTACTGATCGCTGACTCAGCAGTTTATAGGCGGGACCCACCGCCCAACGTCACACTTACTGTTGTCACTGTTGAGGTATGTATACCGTTGTTTTACGAAGAGTTCCCTGAGTACTATTAATCACTTGACCAAAAGGCTAATAGCTGGGACCCACCGCCCAATGTCACACTTTTTGTTGTGACTGTTGAGGTATGCATACCGTTGTTTTACGAAGAGTTCCCTGAGTACTATTAATCAATGACCCAACGGCTTATAACCGGGACCTATCGCCTAACGTCACACTTACTGTTGTGACTGTTGAGGTATGTATACCGTTGTTTTAAGAAGAGTTCCCTGAGTACTATTAATCACTGACCCAACGGCTTATAACCGAGACCTATCGCCTAACGTCACACTTACTGTTGTGACTGTTGAGGTATGTATACCGTTGTTTTAAGAAGAGTTCCCTGAGTACTATTAAACACTGACCCAACGGCTTATAGCCGGGACCTATCGCCTAACGTCACACTTACTGTTCTCACTGTTGAGGTATGTATACCGTTGTTTTACGAAGAGTTCCCTGAGTACTATTAATTACTGACCCAACGGCTTATAGTCGGCACCCATCGCCTAATGTCACACTTACTGTTGTCACTGTATAGGTGCGTATGCCGTTCATATGCTAAGAGTCCCCGAGTATTACTGATCGCTGACTCAGCAGCTTATAGGCGGGACCCACCGCCCAACGTCACACTTACTGTTGTCACTGTAAAGGTGCGTATGTCGTTCATATGCTAAGAGTTCCCTGAGTATTACTGATCGCTGACTCAGCAGTTTATAGGCGGGACCCACCGCCCAACGTCACACTTACTGTTGTCACAGTTAAGGTATGTATACCGATGTTTTACGAAGAGTTCCCTGAGTACTATTAATCACTTGACCAAAAGGCTTATAGCTGGGACCCACCGCCCAATGTCACACTTACTGTTATCACTGTTGAGGTATGTATACCGTTGTTTTACGAAGAGTTCCCTGAGTACTATTAATCAATGACCCAACGGCTTATAACCGGGACCTATCGCCTAACGTCACACTTACTGTTGTGACTGTTGAGGTATGTATACCGTTGTTTTAAGAAGAGTTCCCTGAGTACTATTAATCACTGACCCAACGGCTTATAACCGGGACCTATCGCCTAACGTCACACTTACTGTTGTGACTGTTGAGGTATGTATACCGTTGTTTTAAGAAGAGTTCCCTGAGTACTATTAATCACTGACCCAACGGCTTATAGCCGGGACCTATCGCCTAACGTCACACTTACTGTTCTCACTGTTGAGGTATGTATACCGTTGTTTTACGAAGAGTTCCCTTAGTACTATTAATCACTGACCAAAAGGCTTATAGCCGGGACTCATCGCCCAATGTCACACTTACTGTTGTCACTGTTGAGGTATGTATACCGTTGTTTTACGAAGAGTTCCCTGAGTACTATTAATCAATGACCCAACGGCTTATAACCGGGACCTATCGCCTAACGTCACACTTACTGTTGTGACTGTTGAGGTATGTATACCGTTGTTTTAAGAAGAGTTCCCTGAGTACTATTAATCACTGACCCAACGGCTTATAGCCGGGACCTATCGCCTAACGTCACACTTACTGTTGTCACTGTTGAGGTATGTATTCCGTTGTTTTACGAAGAGTTCCCTTAGTACTATTAATCACTGACCAATAGGCTTAAAGCCGGGACTCATCGCCTAACGTCACACTTACTCTTGTCACTGTTGAGGTATGTATACCGTTGTTTTACGAAGAGTTCCCTGAGTACTATTAATCAATGACCCAACGGCTTATAACCGGGACCTATCGCCTAACGTCACACTTACTGTTGTGACTGTTGAGGTATGTATACCGTTGTTTTAAGAAGAGTTCCCTGAGTACTATTGATCACTGACCCAACGGCTTATAGCCGGGACCTATCGCCTAACGTCACACTTACTGTTCTCACTGTTGAGGTATGTATACCGTTGTTTTACGAAGAGTTCCCTTAGTACTATTAATCACTGACCAAAAGGCTTATAGCCGGGACTCATCGCCCAATGTCACACTTACTGTTGCCACTGTTGAGGTATGTATACCGTTGTTTTACGAAGAGTTCCCTGAGTACTATTAATCAATGACCCAACGGCTTATAACCGGGACCTATCGCCTAACGTCACACTTACTGTTGTGACTGTTGAGGTATGTATACCGTTGTTTTAAGAAGAGTTCCCTGAGTACTATTAATCACTGACCCAACGGCTTATAGCCGGGACCTATCGCCTAACGTCACACTTACTGTTGTCACTGTTGAGGTATGTATACCGTTGTTTTACGAAAAGTTGCTTGAGTACTATTAATCACTGACCCAACGGCTTATAGCCGGGACCTATCGCTTAACGTCACACTTACAGTGGTCACTGTATAGGTGCGTATGCCGTTCATATGCTAAGAGATGATGGAAGTGGCATATCCAAAGCCAGAAGATTACAGGCTCTTTCTGTTTAAAGATATAGTAAGGCTAATGGTATCTATATTCTGGACACAGAAAGAGTAAACGCAGGGGAGGCACAAAAGATCCCAATGGGTCGAAGTGTACTGTGACTTAGTCATGGCCCCACAGTAAGAAAAGATGCCATTCTTGTGCTAAGAGTTCCCTGAGTATTACTGATCACTGACCCAACGGCTTATAGCCGGGACCCATCGCCTAACGTCACACTTACTGTTGTCACTGTTGAGGTATGTATACCGTTGTTTTACGAAGAGTTCCCTGAGTACTATTAATCACTGACCCAACGGCGTATAGGCGGGACCCACCGCCCAACGTCACACTTACTGTTGTCACTGTTGAGGTATGTATACCGTTGTTTTACGAAGAGTTCCCTGAGTACTATTAATCACTGACCCAACGGCTTATAGGCGGGACCCACCGCCCAACGTCACACTTACTGTTGTCACTGTTCAGGTATGTATACCGTTGTTTTACGAAGAGTTCCCTGAGTACTATTAATTACTGACCCAACGGCTTATAGTCGGGACCCATCGCCTAATGTCACACTTACTGTTGTCACTGTATAGGTGCGTATGTCGTTCATATGCTAAGAGTTCCCTGAGTATTACTGATCGCTGACTCAGCAGTTTATAGGCGGGACCCACCGCCCAACGTCACACTTACTGTTGTCACTGTTGAGGTATGTATACCGTTGTTTTACGAAGAGTTCCCTGAGTACTATTAATCACTTGACCAAAAGGCTTATAGCTGGGACCCACCGCCCAATGTCACACTTACTGTTATCACTGTTGAGGTATGTATACCGTTGTTTTACGAAGAGTTCCCTGAGTACTATTAATCAATGACCCAACGGCTTATAACCGGGACCTATCGCCTAACGTCACACTTACAGTGGTCACTGTATAGGTGCGTATGCCGTTCATATGCTAAGAGATGATGGAAGTGGCATATCCAAAGCCAGAAGATTACAGGCTCTTTCTGTTTAAAGATATAGTAAGGCTAATGGTATCTATATTCTGGACACAGAAAGAGTAAACGCAGGGGAGGCACAAAAGATCCCAATGGGTCGAAGTGTACTGTGACTTAGTCATGGCCCCACAGTAAGAAAAGATGCCATTCTTGTGCTAAGAGTTCCCTGAGTATTACTGATCACTGACCCAACGGCTTATAGCCGGGACCCATCGCCTAACGTCACACTTAATGTTGTCACTGTTGAGGTATGTATACCGTTGTTTTACGAAGAGTTCCCTTAGTACTATTAATCACTGACCAAAAGGCTTATAGCCGGGACTCATCGCCCAATGTCACACTTACTGTTGTCACTGTTGAGGTATGTATACCGTTGTTTTACGAAGAGTTCCCTGAGTACTATTAATCAATGACCCAACGGCTTATAACCGGGACCTATCGCCTAACGTCACACTTACTGTTGTGACTGTTGAGGTATGTATACCGTTGTTTTAAGAAGAGTTCCCTGAGTACTATTAATCACTGACCCAACGGCTTATAGCCGGGACCTATCGCCTAACGTCACACTTACTGTTGTCACTGTTGAGGTATGTATACCGTTGTTTTACGAAGAGTTCCCTTAGTACTATTAATCACTGACCAATAGGCTTAAAGCCGGGACTCATCGCCTAACGTCACACTTACTCTTGTCACTGTTGAGGTATGTATACCGTTGTTTTACGAAGAGTTCCCTGAGTACTATTAATCAATGACCCAACGGCTTATAACCGGGACCTATCGCCTAACGTCACACTTACTGTTGTGACTGTTGAGGTATGTATACCGTTGTTTTAAGAAGAGTTCCCTGAGTACTATTGATCACTGACCCAACGGCTTATAGCCGGGACCTATCGCCTAACGTCACACTTACTGTTCTCACTGTTGAGGTATGTATACCGTTGTTTTACGAAGAGTTCCCTTAGTACTATTAATCACTGACCAAAAGGCTTATAGCCGGGACTCATCGCCCAATGTCACACTTACTGTTGCCACTGTTGAGGTATGTATACCGTTGTTTTACGAAGAGTTCCCTGAGTACTATTAATCAATGACCCAACGGCTTATAACCGGGACCTATCGCCTAACGTCACACTTACTGTTGTGACTGTTGAGGTATGTATACCGTTGTTTTAAGAAGAGTTCCCTGAGTACTATTAATCACTGACCCAACGGCTTATAGCCGGGACCTATCGCCTAACGTCACACTTACTGTTGTCACTGTTGAGGTATGTATACCGTGTTTTACGAAGAGTTGCTTGAGTACTATTAATCACTGACCCAACGGCTTATAGCCGGGACCTATCGCTTAACGTCACACTTACAGTGGTCACTGTATAGGTGCGTATGCCGTTCATATGCTAAGAGATGATGGAAGTGGCATATCCAAAGCCAGAAGATTACAGGCTCTTTCTGTTTAAAGATATAGTAAGGCTAATGGTATCTATATTCTGGACACAGAAAGAGTAAACGCAGGGGAGGCACAAAAGATCCCAATGGGTCGAAGTGTACTGTGACTTAGTCATGGCCCCACAGTAAGAAAAGATGCCATTCTTGTGCTAAGAGTTCCCTGAGTATTACTGATCACTGACCCAACGGCTTATAGCCGGGACCCATCGCCTAACGTCACACTTACTGTTGTCACTGTTGAGGTATGTATACCGTTGTTTTACGAAGAGTTCCCTGAGTACTATTAATCACTGACCCAACGGCGTATAGGCGGGACCCACCGCCCAACGTCACACTTACTGTTGTCACTGTTGAGGTATGTATACCGTTGTTTTACGAAGAGTTCCCTGAGTACTATTAATCACTGACCCAACGGCTTATAGGCGGGACCCACCGCCCAACGTCACACTTACTGTTGTCACTGTTGAGGTATGTATACCGTTGTTTTACGAAGAGTTCCCTGAGTACTATTAATCACTGACCCAACGGCTTATAGGCGGGACCCACCGCCCAACGTCACACTTACTGTTGTCACTGTTCAGGTATGTATACCGTTGTTTTACGAAGAGTTCCCTGAGTACTATTAATTACTGACCCAACGGCTTATAGTCGGGACCCATCGCCTAATGTCACACTTACTGTTGTCACTGTATAGGTGCGTATGTCGTTCATATGCTAAGAGTTCCCTGAGTATTACTGATCGCTGACTCAGCAGTTTATAGGCGGGACCCACCGCCCAACGTCACACTTACTGTTGTCACTGTTGAGGTATGTATACCGTTGTTTTACGAAGAGTTCCCTGAGTACTATTAATCACTTGACCAAAAGGCTTATAGCTGGGACTCACCGCCCAATGTCACACTTACTGTTGTCACTGTTGAGGTATGTATACCGTTGTTTTACGAAGAGTTCCCTGAGTACTATTAATCAATGACCCAACGGCTTATAACCGGGACCTATCGCCTAACGTCACACTTACTGTTGTGACTGTTGAGGTATGTATACCGTTGTTTTAAGAAGAGTTCCCTGAGTACTATTAATCACTGACCCAACGGCTTATAGCCGGGACCTATCGCCTAACGTCACACTTACTGTTCTCACTGTTGAGGTATGTATACCGTTGTTTTACGAAGAGTTCCCTTAGTACTATTAATCACTGACCAAAAGGCTTATAGCCGGGACTCATCGCCCAATGTCACACTTACTGTTGTCACTGTTGAGGTATGTATACCGTTGTTTTACGAAGAGTTCCCTGAGTACTATTAATCACTGACCCAACGGCTTATAGGCGGGACCCACCGCCCAACGTCACACTTACTGTTGTCACTGTTGAGGTATGTATACCGTTGTTTTACGAAGAGTTCCCTGAGTACTATTAATTACTGACCCAACGGCTTATAGTCGGCACCCATCGCCTAATGTCACACTTACTGTTGTCACTGTATAGGTGCGTATGCCGTTCATATGCTAAGAGTCCCCGAGTATTACTGATCGCTGACTCAGCAGCTTATAGGCGGGACCCACCGCCCAACGTCACACTTACTGTTGTCACTGTATAGGTGCGTATGTCGTTCATATGCTAAGAGTTCCCTGAGTATTACTGATCGCTGACTCAGCAGTTTATAGGCAGGACCCACCGCCCAACGTCACACTTACTGTTGTCACTGTTGAGGTATGTATACCGTTGTTTTACGAAGAGTTCCCTGAGTACTATTAATCACTTGACCAAAAGGCTTATAGCTGGGACCCACCGCCCAATGTCACACTTACTGTTATCACTGTTGAGGTATGTATACCGTTGTTTTACGAAGAGTTCCCTGAGTACTATTAATCAATGACCCAACGGCTTATAGCCGGGACCTATCGCCTAACGTCACACTTACTGTGGTCACTGTATATGTGCGTATGCCGTTCATATGCTAAGAGTTCCCTGAGTACTATTAATCACTGACCCAACGGCTTATAGCCGGGATCTATCGCCTAACGTCACACTTACTGTTGTCACAGTTGAGGTATGTATACCGTTGTTTTACGAAGAGTTCCCTGAGTACTATTATCACTGACCAAAAGGCTTATAGCCGGGACCTATCGCCTAACGTCACACTTACTGTTGTCACTGTTGAGGTATGTATACCGTTGTTTTACGAAGAGTTCCCTGAGTACTATTATCACTGACCAAAAGGCTTATAGCCGGGACCTATCGCCTAACGTCACACTTACTGTTGTCACTGTTGAGGTATGTATACCGTTGTTTTACTAAGAGTTCCCTGAGTACTATTAATCACTGACCCAACGGCTTATAGCCGAGACCTATATAAGCCGTTGGGTCAGTGATTAATAGTACTCAGGGCTTAATAGTACTTATAGCCGGGACCCATCGCTTAACGTCACACTTACAGTGGTCACTGTATATGTGCGTATGCTGTTCATATGCTAAGAGTTCCCTGAGTATTACTGATCGCTGACTCAGCAGCTTATAGGCGGGACGCACCGCCCAACGTCACACTTACTGTTGTCACTGTTGAGGTATGTATACCGTTGTTTTACGAAGAGTTCCCTGAGTACTATTAATCACTGACCCAACGGCTTATAGCCGGGACCCATCGCCTAACGTCACACTTACTGTTGTGACTGTTGAGGTATGTATACCGTTGTTTTACGAAGAGTTCCCTGAGTACTATTAATCACTGACCCAACGGCTTATAGCCGGGATCTATCGCCTAACGTCACACTTACTGTTGTCACTGTTGAGGTATGTATACCGTTGTTATACGAAGAGTTCTCTTAGTACTATTAATCACTGACCCAACGGCTTATAGCCGGGACCCATCGCTTGACGTCACACTTACAGTGGTCACTGTATATGTGCGTATGCCGTTCATATGCTAAGAGTTCCCTGAGTATTACTGATCGCTGACTCAGCATCTTATAGGCGGGACCCACCGCCCAACGTCACACTTTGTTCCGGACGGCTAATTATATTTGTAATTAATAGTTCTAAGTAGTGTTAAGTTTGTTTGTTATTATTTGTGCATAAAATATTCATCTTATTGTGTTTTATTTCCCATAGAATAAGAATAGTTTGTAAGTTTGTTTTGTTATAGAATAAGGTGAATTGTATGTAAATATATGTAAATTGTTGGTTCATTAATAAATATAGGTGACCTATAGGGCTTACACACCCTCAAATGAGGACTAGGTACACTAAATTAGGTCTAGGTATAGTAATAGAACAGAGTGACTAACAGTAGGAAACTGTCTCACGCAGCATTGCAATAGTTGCAATACTATAAATTCATACATAAGCGAGCCAGTTTCCTCACAAATTCGTACTCAATTCCGAGGAAGATACCTTATGGTAACAACACAACACATCAACATAGCGGAAGGTCGCCTCTCCTCAATAGAAGCCTGGTGTTTTATTCAACATTCCTGCCACCATAGAAGAGTTTCTACGTGCCACGCCACTCTCGCCATTCCGGAGCAAGCAAACATATCGGCAGTGTCATACGCAATCCAGTCTATAGGTGCATAAGGGACAACGTGTCCTACGTCCCGCACATTTTGGTCCTTCGAGCCGGATCTTCGTATTGACACAATGCCGATAACAAGATCGAGATCCGGTAGAAACGAGACTCCGGTCACGTCCGAAGAAACCACATCGGGCACTGAATATACAGCGACTACGGCACCCGACACCTCGGCGACCAGTCAACAGCCCTCGGAAACAGTCACACCAATAGAGAAGAACCTCGCGCCGCCGACTACAGCAACAGTACCACAACAGAACAAATCGGTGGCGCCTCCTAAGTCAAGAGCGTCAACTTCGGCGTCGCGACGCGCAACAAGACTAATGAAAGCTAAAGAAGAACTACTTAAGCTACGAGTCGAGTTAGCCGCCGCACGAATAGCAACAATAGAAGCTGAAACAGACTCCGAAGATGAATGCACAGTAATGGAAGACGTCGAACACAACAAGAGGGTGTCCAGTTGGTTGGATAGCAACGGAGCTCACTTACTCGCGATCTCCGACGAACCCCACAACCGACCGGCACCTATACCACCGCCAGTACAACAGCAAACTATAGAAGAAAGAGGACCTGAAATTCCAGAACAACAGCAAACAATAGAAAATAGAAGAATTGAAGTTCCTCAAGTACCGGCGGGAGAAATAGCAGCGGTTACGACGTCATCGAACAAGATAGACTTAACAGACTTAGCAACAGCGATCGCCCAAGCCGCCAAGTCAGGACAGCACTCTTCAAGAATTCTCAACGAACTACCGTACTTCGGGGGATCTCACCAAGAGTGGCTGTCGTTCAAGGCAGCTTACTTCGAGTCACAGGGCAGCTTCACGGACATAGAAAACTTAGCACGTCTGCGTCGCAGCCTCAAGGGAAGAGCCAGAGAAGCCGTCGAGAGCCGTCTCATTTATACATCGAACCCGAGAGACGTCATCAGAACGTTAGAAGCCAGATTCGGACGACCGGACGCTATAGCAATCGCCGAATTGGAGAGACTTAGAAGCCTTCCTCGCCTAACAGACTCGCCAAGAGACTTGTGCGTGTTCGCCAGCAAGATAGCCAACATCGTCGCGACACTACAAGCAATAGACAAGAAGCAGTACCTGTTCAACCCAGAAATAACGAAGAATACTATAGAGAAGCTTACGCCGACACTTAGGTACCGGTGGTACGACTTCGCCGCCGGGAGGCCGACTGAGGAACCGGACATAGAAAAATTAGCACAGTTCTTGAACAGAGAAGCCGACCTATGTGGCCCGTACGCGCAACCAGAAAACTTGAACGAAACAAATAGAAGAGCACAGAAAACGTTCAACACTCAAGAATCAAACAAGAAGTACGTCAACACAACCGCTTGTATCATATGCGGAGAAGCCGAACACACTGCAGCGAACTGTGAAGTATTCAAGAAAGCCGACTCACAGAAGAGATGGGACATAGCCAAAGAAAAGAGGCTGTGTTTTCGATGCCTTCGCTTCAGAAACAAGACCCACAGCTGTCGTCCTAGCATGTGTGGTATCAACAACTGCGACAAGCGACATCACAAGATGCTACACTTCAACAAAATAGAAAACAACGAAATAGTCAGCTCTACGTGGACACCGAAGAGGTCACAAGCCTTCCTGAAGATAGTTCCTGTCAAGATAGTTGGGCCCCGAAAGAAGATAGACACCTATGCTCTACTAGATGACGGGTCCACAATCACGCTCATCGACGAAGACTTAGCACAGCAAGCCGGTCTACGTGGACCTACAGAGCCACTTCATATAGAGGGCATCGGGGAAGCACGAGTGAACACCACCGCGTCTCGAAAACTGAACTTGGTCATCAGCGGGTCACGAAGTAGTCACAAAATAACAGCAAGGTCGATCAAGAACTTGAAGCTGTCACCACAGACCGTCGCTGATGAAGACTTAGAAGGGTGTCAACATCTCGAAGACTTGTTGCAAGAGGTCCAATACAACGAAGCAAGACCTCAAGTCCTGATCGGCCAAGACAACTGGCCGCTCTTACTGGCCGAAGATAGAAGAATAGGGAACAAGTCCCAGCCCGTTGCATCACTAACGCCACTGGGCTGGGTGCTCCACGGCGCCTGCAGCAGGACGACGGGACATAGAGTACACTTCGTCCAACAAACCGACATAGAAGCGGACCTGAAGCACTTCTTCTCATTAGAAGCTCTGGCGATAGCACCAAGAATCCCGCGTAGTGACCCGGAAGCCAAGGCACTCAAGATTTTAGAAGATAAAACGACTCGATTGAAGGACGGCCGCTTCCAGACGTCACTATTATGGAAAACCGAAGATGTCAAGCTACCAGACAACAGAGACTACGCCTTAAAAAGACTGGAAGCAACCGAAAGAAAAATTAACAAAAATCCCGAACTCAAGAGTAAAGTTATAGAACAAATGAACTCGCTCATAGAAAAAGGATACGCAGAGCCGGCGCCAGAAGATAGAACAGAAGGAAGGACATGGTACCTACCTTGTTTTCCTGTCGTCAACCCTATGAAGCCTGGGAAGATAAGAATGGTGCACGACGCGGCTGCAGTATCAAAGGGCATGTCACTCAACGATGCTCTACTCACCGGCCCGGACCTACTTCAATCGCTCCCGGGCACCCTTATGAGGATGAGACAACACCGAATAGCAGTGTCAGCAGACATTTGCGAGATGTTCTTACAGATAAGAATAGCTCCTGAAGACAGAGACGCACTGAGGTACCTATGGAGGAAAGGCGACCCTACTGCTCAAGTAAAAGAATATCGGATGACGTCACTTATTTTCGGGGCAACCTCTTCGCCGGCAACAGCAATCTATATCAAGAATAGAAACGCCGAAGACTTCGCCGAACAGTATCCAGCCGCCACATCAGCCATCAAGAGAAACCACTACATGGACGACTACATACAGAGCTTCGAAGATGAAGAATCCGCCGTAGAGACAGCACGTCAAGTGCAGTACATACACCAACAGGCCCACTTCAATCTACGCAAATTCACTTCAAATTCACAGAGAGTCCTAACTAATCTGGGCGAGAACACTTCCCCAGAAGAATCAGAATTGGCAGTCGGCTTGAAGACAGAAAAGGTACTTGGAATGGTGTGGCAAACTTCGACAGACTCACTGAAGTATAATCTCGACTTCTCAAGACTTCCTGAAGACATACTACAACACAGACCTACAAAGAGACAAGTACTACGAGTGGTTATGTCGCTCTTCGACCCTCTGGGACTTGTCTCACCAGTCACCATGAAGGCCAAACAAATCCTACAGGAGATATGGAAGAGAAGCACCGACTGGGATGAACACCTCGATGACGACCTCGCTGAAGAATGGAGCAACTGGACGGACCACCTTCGAGAACTAAAGAAGATTTCCATCCCAAGAGCTCATCCAAAGTACAGCACCGGCAAGAACCTTCAACTGCACGTATTCGTCGACGCTAGCGAAGTCGCCTACGCCGCCGCACTCTACTGGAGAATAGAAGATGAAGCGGGGGGGGTACACACGTCACTGATACTAGCGAAGGCCAGGGTGGCACCGTCGAAGATAACTTCAATACCACGACTAGAGCTTCAAGCAGCTGTTATGGGCGGCAGGATGGCAAGATGTGTAATAGAAGAGTACGACAGAAAACCGGAAGCACGCATCTTCTGGACAGACAGCAGAACAGTACTGACGTGGCTGAAAACCGGTTCAAGATCCTACAAGCCGTTCGTCGCACACAGAATCGCGGAATTAGAAGAAAATACGAAAACAGAAGAATGGCGATGGGTTCCAACGAAGCTCAACGTGGCCGACGACAGTACAAGAAACGTACCAAAGTACTTCGATGAAAATCACAGATGGTTCACCGGACCAAGCTTCCTCAAAGAAGATCCCAGCAGTTGGCCACAAGTGAACGACCTACAGAAGATAGTGACAGGGGAAGAGAGAACTATGAAAATTACTGAAAAACGTTCTACCTTAACAGCGATACCCGACTTCAAAAGGTTCTCCACCTGGGAAAAGTTTATAAGAGCTACGGCCAGAGTACTTCAATTTATAACAATATGTCAAAAACGAACAGATAAAACGATGTACTCACGAACGAAGGCTAATAAGAAAAAAGATCCGTCCTGGGGAAAACAACAAGTGAAAAAATCAATAAACAAAAATAGGAAGGTAGAAAAAATACAAGACACATATAGAAAAATACCAACAGAGCTTCTCGTCCGTGCTGAAAACATCGCAATCAGGGCTGCTCAAGAAGATAGTTTTACCGAAGAAATAGAAGACTTACTGAAGGGCCGTCGAGTAAATAATAATAGCAAGTTGAAAAAAATCGCCATAGAAATAGTCGACGGGGTCATCACTATAAAGTCACGAATCGACGCAGCTACTGAGGTGCCTGAAACAATGAAGCGACCGCCGGTACTAGACGGCCGTCATCACCTCGTTCGCCTATACATCGAACATATACATCGAACGGGACACCACCAGGGAGTAGAAGCTACAGTGAACCACTGCCGCCAAAGGTTCCATATACTGGCCCTCAGACCGACGACACGCAGCATCATACATCATTGTCTACCCTGCAAGAAGAGAAGATGGTCACCACCAGAGCCACGGGAGACCACCCAGCCGGCCGCCTAGCGCATCACCAGCGCGCTTTCACACACACAGGCGTCGACTACTTCGGGCCGCTGCTAACAACCTTTGGAAGAGGGACAAAGAAGACCTACGTAGCACTGTTCACATGTCTCACCACCAGAGCAGTTCACTTGGAGATAGCAGCTTCACTCACCACCGACTCGGCGATCATGGCACTTCGCCGGTTCATAGCCCGCCGCGGGTGCCCGAAAGAAGTGTGGTCGGACAACGGAACGAACCTACACGGCGTCGAAAAAGAACTCAGAATAGCAATAGACAACGCCACGGAGCTCGAAGCAACAAAAAGAAGAATCTCCTGGCGCTTCATTCCCCCTGGTGCACCATTCATGGGGGGAGCATGGGAACGCCTAGTGAAAACAGTAAAAACCGCACTCAGCGCGGTACTCGACAGTCGACCTAACACACAGGAAGTTTTAGCGACCTTACTCGCCGAAGTTGAAATGACAGTAAACAGTCGGCCGCTGACCCACGTCTCAGTCGACCCCGAAGATCCCGAAGCGCTGACACCCAATCACTTCATTTTATTGGGACCAGCTTACGAACCACCAATGGGCGACTTCCACGAGCAAGACCTTCAAGGGAGGAGAACCTGGCGGACCGCTCAGCGACTGGCAGACAACTTCTGGTCGAGATGGGTAAAGGAATACCTACCTGAACTCCAGCACCGGCGGGAGCCCCACGGCAAGGGACCACCACTGCAAGTCGGAGACGTTGTCATAATAGCGGACAACACTCTACCCCGGAATACATGGCCTATGGGTAGAATAGCAACAGTGTTCCCCGGGCCCGACGGTGTGGTGCGAGCTGCTGACGTACAGACAAGAGGAGGACTCATCCGGCGACCGACCAAGAAGCTGGTCATCCTTCAGACGGGGGAGGCGCAGTCAGCCGTCCAGCCTACAGTATGACGCGTCTCATGATAGTCATACACTTCGACGCACGGCGGGAGAATGTTCCGGACGGCTAATTATATTTGTAATTAATAGTTCTAAGTAGTGTTAAGTTTGTTTGTTATTATTTGTGCATAAAATATTCATCTTATTGTGTTTTATTTCCCATAGAATAAGAATAGTTTGTAAGTTTGTTTTGTTATAGAATAAGGTGAATTGTATGTAAATATATGTAAATTGTTGGTTCATTAATAAATATAGGTGACCTATAGGGCTTACACACCCTCAAATGAGGACTAGGTACACTAAATTAGGTCTAGGTATAGTAATAGAACAGAGTGACTAACAGTAGGAAACTGTCTCACGCAGCATTGCAATAGTTGCAATACTATAAATTCATACATAAGCGAGCCAGTTTCCTCACAAATTCGTACTCAATTCCGAGGAAGATACCTTATGGTAACAACACAACACATCAACATAGCGGAAGGTCGCCTCTCCTCAATAGAAGCCTGGTGTTTTATTCAACATTCCTGCCACCATAGAAGAGTTTCTACGTGCCACGCCACTCTCGCCATTCCGGAGCAAGCAAACATATCGGCAGTGTCATACGCAATCCAGTCTATAGGTGCATAAGGGACAACGTGTCCTACGTCCCGCACACACTTACTGTTGTCACTGTTGAGGTATGTATACCGTTGTTTTACTAAGAGTTCCCTGAGTACTATTAATCACTGACCCAACGGCTTATAGCCGAGACCTATCGCGTAACGTCACACTTACTGTTGTCACTGTTGAGGTATGTATACCGTTGTTTTACGAAGAGTTCCCTGAGTACTATTAATCACTGACCCAACGGCTTATAGCCGGGACCTATCGCCTAACGTCACACTTACTGTTCTCACTGTTGAGGTATGTATACCGTTGTTTTACGAAGAGTTCCCTTAGTACTATTAATCACTGACCAAAAGGCTTATAGCCGGGACTCATCGCCTAACGTCACACTTACTCTTGTGACTGTTGAGGTATTTATACCGTTGTTTTACGAAGAGTTCCCTGAGTACTATTAATCACTGACCCAACGGCTTATAGCCGGGACCCATCGCCTAACGTCACACTTACTGTTGTCACTGTTGAGGTATGTATACCGTTGTTTTACGAAGAGTTCCCTGAGTACTATTAATCACTGACCCAACGGCTTATAGCCGGGACCTATCGCCTAACGTCACACTTACTGTTGTCACTGTTAAGGTATGTATACCGTTGTTTTACGAAGAGTTCCCCTAGTACTATTAATCACTGACCCAACGGCTTATAGCCGGGACCCAGTTGGGACTCATCGCCTAACGTCACACTTACTCTTGTCACTGTTGAGGTATGTATACCGTTGTTTTACGAAGAGTTCCCAGAGTACTATTAATCACTGACCCAACGGCTTATAGCCGGGACCCATCGCTAACGTCACACTTACAGTGGTCACTGTATATGTGCGTATGCCGTTCATATGCTAAGAGTTCCCTGAGTATTACTGATCGCTGACTCAGCAGCTTATAGGCGGGACCCACCGCCCAACGTCACACTTACTGTTGTCACTGTTGAGGTATGTATACCGTTGTTTTACGCAGAGTTCCCTAAGTACTATTAATTACTGACCCAACGGCTTATAGTCGGGACCCACCGCCTAATGTCACACTTACTGTTGTCACTGTATAGGTGTGTATGCCGTTCATATGCTAAGAGTCCATGAGTATTACTGATCGCTGACTCAGCAGCTTATAGGCGGGACCCACCGCCCAACGTCACACTTACTGTTGTCACTGTTGAGGTATGTATGCCGTTGTTTTACGAAGAGTTTCCTGAATACTATTAATCACTGACCAAAAGGCATATAGCTGGGACCCCCCACCCAACGTCACACTTACTGTTGTCACTGTTGAGGTATGTATACCGTTGTTTTACGAAGAGTTCCCTGAGTACTATTAATCACTTGACCAAAAGGCTTACAGCTGGGACCCATCGCTTAACGTCACACTTACAGTGGTCACTGTATATGTGCGTATGCCGTTCATATGCTAAGAGTTCCCTGAGTACTATTAATCACTGACCCAACGGCTTATAGCCGGGACCCATTGCCTAACGTCACACTTACTGTTGTGACTGTTGAGGTATGTATACCGTTGTTTTACGAAGAGTTCCCTTAGTACTATTAATCACTGACCCAACGGCTTATAGCCGGGACCCATCGCCTAATGTCACACTTACTGTTGTCACTGTATAGGTGTGTATGCCGTTCATATGCTAAGAGTCCCTGAGTATTACTGATCGCTGACTCAGCAGCTTATAGGCGGGACCCACCGCCCAACGTCACACTTACTGTTGTCACTGTTGAGGTATGTATGCCGTTGTTTTACGAAGAGTTTCCTGAATACTATTAATCACTGACCAAAAGGCATATAGCTGGGACCCACCACCCAACGTCACACTTACTGTTGTCACTGTTGAGGTATGTATACCGTTGTTTTACGAAGAGTTCCCTGAGGTACTATTGATCAATGATCCAACGGCTTATAGCCGGGACCTATCACCTAACGTCACACTTACTGTTGTCACTGTTGAGGTATGTATACCGTTGTTTTAAGAAGAGTTCCCAGAGTACTATTAATCACTGACCCAACGGCTTATAGCCGGGACCTATCGCCTAACGTCACACTTACTGTTGACACTGTTGAGGTATGTATACCGTTGTTTTACGAAGAGTTCCCTGAGGTACTATTAATCAATGACCCAACGGCTTATAGCCGGGACCTATCGCCTAACGTCACACTTACTGTTGTCACTGTTGAGGTATGTATACTATTAATCACTGACGCAACGGCTTATAGCCGGGACCCATCGCCTAACGTCACACTTACTGTTGTCACTGTTGAGGTATGTATACCGTAGTTTTACGAAGAGTTCCCAGAGTACTATTAATCACTTGACCAAAAGGCTTATAGCTGGGACCCACCACCCAACGTCACACTTACTGTTGTCACTGTTGAGGTATGTATACCGTTGTTTTACGAAGAGTTCCCTGAGGTACTATTGATCAATGACCCAACGGCTTATAGCCGGGACCTATCGCCTAACGTCACACTTACTGTTGACACTGTTGAGGTATGTATACCGTTGTTTTACGAAGAGTTCCCTGAGGTACTATTAATCAATGACCCAACGGCTTATAGCCGGGACCTATCGCCTAACGTCACACTTACTGTTGTCACTGTTGAGGTATGTATACTATTAATCACTGACGCAACGGCTTATAGCCGGGACCCATCGCCTAACGTCACACTTACTGTTGTCACTGTTGAGGTATGTATACCGTAGTTTTACGAAGAGTTCCCAGAGTACTATTAATCACTTGACCAAAAGGCTTATAGCTGGGACCCATCGCTTAACGTCACACTTACAGTGGTCACTGTATAGGTGCGTATGCCATTCATATGCTAAGAGTTCCCTGAGTATTACTGATCGCTGACTCAGCAGCTTATAGGCGGGACCCACCACCCAACGTCACAGTAAGAAAAGATGCCATTCTTGTGCTAAGAGTTCCCTGAGTATTACTGATCACTGACTCCACAGCCAATAGTTATGTTTACTGTTGTCAATGTAGGTGTGTCTACTGTTGGTACACTAGAGTTTCTTGAGTAATATCTTATCAACAGGAAAAACCTTACGTCATGGTGAAAGAAGGCTGGAACCTCCAAGGCAACGCTCGCTTCGAAGGCTTTTGTATCGACCTCCTGGCAAGAGTGGCAGCGAGGGCTGGCTTCCATTACCGCCTGAGATTGGTGCCAGACAACATGTATGGGGCCAGGGACCCTGATACGGGACAGTGGAACGGAATCGTTAGGGAACTGATGGACAGGGTAAGTTGCCGACTTTTCGGATACAGATTTGAACGCAAATGCAAAATATCAAGTTATTTTTCCTTGTTATTGTAGGTGTCTATAGGCGGCGGTAACCGCTTACCATCAGGTGGGCCGTCAGCTTGTTTGTCATCTAGTTGTATAAAAAAAAAATTTTTTTTGCTTGAAAATGTTTTTGGTGTTGTGTCACAAATAGATATATTACAAAAAATGTTATGTCCATCTACTATGACAAGGTAATCTTTGGCTTAGAGCGACGATTAACTCTAATAATATTTGAAAGCAATAACAATAGTCATAGGAAAAATATAGTTAAATCATTATTAAATATGCTGAATACCTATTCGCAAGGTATATTTGCAACCTTAGTGATATAAAAATACATATCGCCTTATGTTATTGATAATCTGTCTGAAGATCTACATTTTTTCCCCCAGAAAGCCGACATCGCCGTCGCTTCGATGACCATCAACTACGCGAGGGAAGCTGTCATTGACTTCACTAAGCCATTCATGAACTTAGGCATCGGTATACTGTTTAAAGTAAGTGGATATTTTATGTATTTTGTTAGTTAGTTGAGTATCAAGAAGCCGTGTAGTGCAAAATATGCAAATGGCGCGGGTTGGTGGTTAGAAGCGGTTGCACGTAATACAATGCAGGCTGGTGCCTTCAATACGACAATAAATTAAAACATGGGCTATATTAGTAATTAAAATATTATAAAACTAGAAAAATAATTTTCACGTCCTGAGGCAGGAATCGAACCCGCGACCTTTCGCAATCCGGGCGACTGCTCTGACCACTGAGCCACCCAGGACTTGGGATATCCATGTGAAATTCTTCTAGTCTATCTGTATTTGCGTTCATGAGCTAACGTCCACCCATACTTTTATATGTATGGGCATATTGACAAAAGTAATAATAACTGATAAATATGTAAGTTTTTATAATGATAGTTGTTTTAATTAATGTCAGCAATCTCATATCATTAAGACTTTTGATAAATTTTGAAACTAAAAATTAGGAATATTTTTTTATTCTCTAAACAGTACAACTTCAACATATTCCTTATCTTTTAAGTTTAAACCGTTTGTAACAGTAGCGTAAATTTTCCGAATTTGTGAAAAATAGCGCCACCACATAAGCAACATCCCAATTATATTGTATTGGCATCATTGAGTACATTATGCATGATCCGTTCGTTGACGTTGTAGCATACATGAAAGATCAAAGTCAATCGTCGATGGACGTTGTGTCATATGTTATTTAATTACTAGGTCCGTCTTTTGAGGTTGTGTCCCGTAACGTGTTAAAATTATTGGATTAATCTCTTTTCTCAGGTTCCCACATCCCAACCGACGCGGCTGTTCAGCTTCCTCAACCCCTTAGCCATAGAGATATGGCTTTATGTGCTGGCTGCCTATGTGCTGGTGTCTTTTACGCTGTTCGTGATGGCGAGGTTCTCCCCCTACGAGTGGTAAGTGGACACGCGAAACCTGTATGATAGTTGGAACTCTTTGAAAACGAAAGCAGCATCCGTACCACCATCTTTTATCGCGATCCAGTTTAGGACCTAAACTGCGTAGAATCGTTAATTCGTACAACGACGCTATTTACGTCTATGACAGCGATGCAGTTTAGGAACCAATACTGAACCCAGCGGAATATGAATCGCTTTTATAAAGATAGTGGTAAGGCCCCAGATGGCAGTGAGGGCGATCTCTTAAACACACTAATTAATTAAGTACATTTTTTGAATTTTTATTTATTTGTTAGAAACAATAACATTTTTCACAAAAATAATATTAGCGTTATTAATTGCAGTAGTCAGGGACTGTGTCGCAGTTATAAGCGCCCACCTCAAACATAACACATAATATATAATAATTCAGACATAATAATTGGTTAACTAAACATAGATGTGTGTGTGTGTGTGTGTGTGTGTGTGTGTGTGTGTGTGTGTGTGAAGACTCGCAAAATAGGATTCGAACCCGCGTCTCCTGATTTCCGGCCAGCCAGACGCGATTACCACTACAACACTCATTGAAGTTATGGTTATGGTTAAAGAAGAAGTTTTGTTTTGTTTTTATGAATTTAGGAAAGTTGATTAGTAAATTTGGTACTCACTCCTCAGGTCTGCAGGCACCCACGTGTGTGGACACGAGACCAAGCTTTTGACGAACCAGTTCAGCGTCTGCAACTCCTTCTGGTTCATCACGGGGACCTTCCTCAGGCAAGGATCTGGCTTGAACCCGAAGGTGAGAACAGTGGGTCAATTCTGCTATTTATTTTCCTAAACGGATCGGCCGTGGTTCGGTATCGTTACCAATGCGGTTGTAATACAAAAAGGTATTCCACTAACATTGCTTATAAAGCCGGAACGCTAACGAAACGCTCTCGGCTGCTTCAACTTTGGCTCGATAATTGTTGTTTTCTTGCAATAGCAAGAATTTTGGCTTAGTGACTAGACAGTTGTGAATTTTGAACAGTTCGAACAAAGAACTGTCGATGCGTTTCGGCTGCCACAAATGTTACATGTTTAGCAGAATACGAAACAATGATTGAACCGAACGGTTCGCGTTACGTGTTTGTTAGTAGAATACCAAACTCATGCGTTTCGGTTACGTTTAGATTGTGTTGAGTTAGCAGAATACAAAAACGTTGTACCTTAAGCCTTTCCGATTCGTTTCAGATCAAAATACAATAGCAGAATTGGGGGGCAGTACACTTTGTTTATTATCATCAGCTTTTAAATGTCCCCCTGCCAGCCAAAGGCCTTGTTACATGGCAACACAGGAAGTTTGGACCATAACACCGGGAGTGTTTGGCGGGATTTTGTGGTGTCAGTCAAGATTTTTATTGCAATAATTAAAAATTGTGTCGGAGCGAACTTTGTGTTATAAAAGTGGTGCAGTTTTATAAAACAAGTGTTTGTGTTGACGCACAACTAAAAGGTTATTAGAATAAAAGTGATTATGGTGTGAAAGACGATGAGAACTTTTTTGTGGTTATCCACCTCATCAAGTAGCATCATATGGAGACTGTCATCATATGTTTCGTTGTTGACGACAGTACGACAATAAATTAAAACATGGGCTATATTAGTTAATAGACATGTTTTGCAACTTTCTAATACATCTAATAGGGTAGTTGACAACTTTGTTTTTATTTCATAAATAGATAGTTTAAAACTCATAAAGAAATATTGCAAAATAAATAGTATGTCTAAGATCAATAGTTTCACAGATATAGTGGTATGTTTGTTGTGTTGCGGCGCGTCGCCCAAAAACGCTCCATAGAAAATCTACGGAACAGGTGACGTCACATTATGTTCCCATATTACTAGGAAATGTATGGGCATACTGACAAAATTGACAATAACTATGTACTATGTATGTTTTTATTAATAGTTGTCATAATAATAGTCGTTTTAATTAATGTCATCAATCTAATATCATTGATATTTTTGATAAATTTTGAAAAAAAAATACCATTTTTTTAATTTTCAAATCAGTATAACTTCAACAATATTCCATGTATTTTAAGTTTGAATTGTTTTTATGGGTAACAGTAGCGTATATTTTCCGAATTCGTGAAAAATAGCGCCACATTCAAACTTAGGCAACATCCCAATTATTATTTTTCAATTTTAAATTTTTCTCTCTCTCCCTAGGCAACCTCTACCCGCATAGTTGGAGGTATCTGGTGGTTCTTCACGCTCATCATCCTGTCCTCGTACACTGCCAATTTGGCTGCGTTTCTCACCGTGGAAAGAACAGTGGTGCCGATACAGAGTGCTGCGGATTTGGCTGCGCAGACGGCGGTGCAGTATGGCACGTTGAATGGGGGGTCTACGATGACTTTCTTTAGGGTAAGACTGGAGACATTTTAGACGATATCATTGGTTAACTTCTACAGAAGCAAATAGTAAGGCGATTAATGATAAGAGGTGAGCTATCAAAAACTGAAAATTAAAAATTTTCGGTTTTGAATTTGGGGAGCCAGTTACCAAACACACACACACACTTAAACACACGCACACACTTAAACACACGCACACACACTGACACACACTACACTTACACACATAGATTACTTACACCTTACACTTTTCCTATTGCATGAAAATTGTAATACTAAGAAATATTGAGAGGTACAAACAGTCTTTGTATGAATAACTTTTTGTACCAGGTCTACTGGGTAAAGGTCGATTCCCACATATCAGACAAGCCTCAGTTCCGGCACAGATCCGGCACAGTTCCGTATCAGTGCTTCAGTGTTGCGTCAGTGATTCAATTCACACATGTCAGTGCCTGCTCAGTTCACGGAGCTTCAGTGAAAACGTGTCCGTCGTCAATCGTGATTGTATTTCGTATCCATATACTTTGCATAAGATAAATCATCTCTAAATAGAGATAAAACTCTATTTTCACGAACCAATTCTATTAATCGCTCGTCCTCTATTTTGTTTTTGTTGATGTCGGCGTCCGAGATCCATCAGTGATCCTGTCCGTGATCGGTCCGTCCGACAAAAAATATCGTTGTCGACGATACCTTCCGTGCTTGCCGGTGCCGGAACCACGCCGGAACGGACACTGAGAGCACTGAGCCGTCACTGAACGGACAAGTGGAGATACGTTCATAGATAATGTATGAAATAATATTTCGCACTGATACGGAACTGTGCCGGATCTGTGCCGGAACTGAGGCTTGTCTGATATGTGTGTGCCGTTCTTAAACCAGTTCGATGTGTTTCGGATTGCAGGCATTTCATCTTAACCCTCTGGATGACAACGCGCAAGTGATTTTTCCTTGTTATTGCGGCTTGTTGTTGTTGAGTGACAGTGGCGCTACATGTGTGTCCTGTTTTGAGCCTGACATATGCATAACAGAATATTGGGATAACGGAAACTGTCGCCCAAATCTGTCCATGGGGGTATTTTTAGTGGGTTGGCTCAGGCGTAAACACCTTAGGCAGAGGAGCCCCACATATCCCGGCATTACCCCAAGATGCAGGGAATGCGTAAATTGCATTTTTCATCTCGGAAAGAGTATTTCTGCTCTTCGATATCTGAGTGCAAAAGCCGTTTTTATCCGCTGAAGGATAAAGTAAAATTGAATTTAGAACATCGTGTGCACTAAGTTTGGGAATTCAAAACATCATGTAACCTCTTTACCTCCATGGTGCCGAATTAATCATACAACCTTTTTGAACTTGTTAAAAACTTAGACTCTGCAGCTTCTTGGTGTACTTTTTGTTTAATTTGCTTTGCGCGCGCCATTTTCTTTTCGCGACATATTTGTTAAAACCATTGGTTTAAAAAAAGAAAAAAACCTAAAACGAGTGATTCTAGCGACGAAGAAGTTTATTTGACGCCAACGGAATAATGCGCAAATGTTTTTTTTGCATTTAGTCATTTCCTCGTTGAGGTGGGATGAAAAGTTACGTGGTTTCACTCGAGTCCAAAGATTTTTCACCTCGTGCTCTTTTGATTTCCTCGCTAATGATTAGGGTTCTAATTTTTAACCCCCGACTAAAAAGAGGGGTGTTATAAGTTGTCTGTCTGTGTATCTGTGTGTCCATCTGTGGCATCGTAGCGCCTTAACGAATGGACCGATTTTGATTCGGTTTTTTTTGTTTGAAAGCTGATGGTGATTCCTTTTAATTTTATGGTTCTTAGCTATAATTTATAAAGATCAGTTCAGGCGTTTGATCAGCTCATTTTCTATATTATTATAGGGATTTACTAACTTTTACAGATCCGAATGATTTGAAATTTGGTATGATTTTGGTTTGGTATTGCCATGACATACTATCCTTAAGCTGATTCTATACTTACCATCAAAAAGTCTGCGAAATGCTTAATTCTTCAGAAACTTACAGCAGATATGGCGTGTTTGGGCTCTTATGAATAGTCTCAATGAGATGGCGTTAGATACATGATTAATAACGCCGGGGGCTACTTAAAATTGTAATTTTGTATTTTTGAATCAATTTATAACAAATAACTATTTTTCCCCTAGAAGAAAGGTGTCTATAGCCATATTCTTCAATGTTTCTAATTCTTGCAGGACTCCAAAATAGACATCTACCAGAAGATGTGGCAGCACATGTCGACGACTTCTCCTCCAGCGTTGGTGTCCTCGTACGAGGAAGGAGTGAGGAGAGTTCTGGGCGGGAACTACGCCTTTCTGATGGAGTCAACCATGTTAGACCATAGGGTGCAGAGGGACTGTAATCTGACCCAGATAGGGGGGCTGTTGGATTCAAAGGTGCGTATATTTTATTTATTTATACAACTACATGACAAACAAGCTGACAGTTACCGCCGCCTAAACACCTAATAACAAGGCTGTTTATGTATGAGTAACAATTTGAGCATCGAGATTTCTGTCACGTGACTTTTGCAGCATTGCGGCATTTTGCGGCATTTTGCGGCATTTTGCTTATTGAATATTATTTAAATTTCGTAATAATACAACGAAATATTGTTTTTTGATTTCTATACTAATAACTACATAATTTATATTTTAATTTTAATATAACTAGTATCCGTTTTGTTCACAGGTTGTGTATTTGTCAGTATTTGCTTGAGAGAAATTTGATATATTTGATGATCAATCATATTTTTAGCCCCCGACAAAAAAGAGGGGTGTTATAAGTTTGACGTGTCTGTCTGTGGCATTGTAGCTTTTTTTTGAAAGCTGACGTGATTAGAATGGTTCTTAGCTACAATTTATGAAGATCAGTTTAGGCGATTAATAAGTATCAGCTCATGTTATACATTATAAAAGGATTTTACTTACTTTTTCATATCCGATTGATTTAAAATTTGGTGTACTGTCAGTTCGGTGACATTTCCATGGCATGCTAACCTTGAGCTGATCCTTTACCATCAAAAAGTCTGCGAAATGCTTAATTCTTGAAAAACTTACAGCAGATATAGCGTGTTTGGGCTCTAATAAATAGTATCAATGATATGGTGTTAAATAGATGATTAATGACGCCGGGGGTTACTTAAAAATTATAATTTTATAATTATGGCTGGATTAGTTAGGTCAGAGAGCCTTCTAAGGATCTAAATAATAGACTAACGTACATACCTAGGATGACGTGCGCGCAGTACAAAGTGACACACATAACTCTTTCCAGGGCTACGGAATAGCGACATGGAAAGGCAGTCCTTGGAGGGATAAGATATCGCTGGCTATCCTGGAGCTTCAGGAGAAGGGCGTGATTCAGATTCTGTACGACAAGTGGTGGAAGAACACAGGAGACGTCTGCAATAGAGACGGGAAGGATAGCAAGGCTAATCCTTTGGGAGTCCAGAATATTGGTAAGCTTAACGGTTTTATTATTTGTTCTTCTAGCCTTAAACTTGGCCTCACCTGATGGTGGGTTAAGTTAAGGCCGACGATGGTAGCGAACTGTAGCTAGCTTCCATCGTCGGCTCCGAATTCTTCAACCACAGAGGCTATTTTGGAATTCGGCATATTTTATTATCCTTCAATCAATTTTATCAACTAACCATTTTTATGGTTCCGTACCCAAAGGGTAAAACGGGACCCTATTACTAAGACTCCGCTGTCCGTCCGTCTGTCACCAGGCTGTATCTCATGAACCGTGAAAGTTAGACAGTTGACATTTTCACAGATGATGTAAGTATTTCTGTTGCCGCTATAACAACAAATACTAATAAACTGAATAAAATAAATATTTGAGGGGGTTCCCATACAACAATCGTGATGTTTTTGCTTGTTTTTGCTCGATATTGATAACGGCAACAGGTAGACGCTTGTTTATAGGTAATGGTACGGGACCCTTCGAGCGCGAGTCCGACTCGCACTTGGCCGGTGTTTTTCAGTAAGTCTAATTCTATTGACACGCATAAAATTAATGTGTTATTAATTCCAGGTGGAGTATTCGTAACGCTTCTGTGCGGTCTAGCGCTAGCAATAATGGTAGCAATCTTAGAATTTTGTTGGAATACCAGGAAGAACGCTTCCCAAGGCAGACAGTCCCTTTGTAGCGAAATGGGGCAGGTGAGTTAGTTTGTTTTTGTAAAATAATTATTTTAATAATTACTAAAACCGGCTTTGAAGCACAACGTGCTTATTTTTATTTTATCTGAACGGGGTAACTCTTGGCCTTCATCGCACCTAATGTTAAGATAAGGCCGACGATGGAAGCGAGCTACACCCGGATTCCTCAACCACAGAGGAACTGGCTATCTTACCTCCAACTGCCGGAACACAACAATGCCGTTAACATTATTGCTATGGCGGCAGACTTAGGTAAGATGGTGTTAGCTAGCCAGGCAAACTTAGAAAAGCCCTACCACCAACCAAACCGAGCAGTAAATTTAAGCCCTCGCGGGAATTGAACCCCGGACCTCTAGATCGGAGTTCGGTTGCCTCAACCACTAGACCACAGAGGTGGTTAATATTTTAGTAGTTAGTGTTGTTAAGGACTGTCCAGAAACAATAGAAAGAGGAGCAACAATTTAAAAAACTTTTTGCAGTTTTAGTGTCGTAAAGTCTCTTCTTAGATTTAAGTTCGCTTATGCTTATATTAGCGAAGTTGCAATTTGAGTTTTATTGCCCAGGAGTTGAGAACTGCTATGCGAGGTGGTTCTTCCAGCAGAACAGTTCTTAGACCGGGCTGTTCTAGGTGTTCTCCAGCTACACACGTGCCTCCAGCACCTTCAAGATACGAGGTGAGTGATGAAAGATACACTCACGCATATACGCGTGTAGATACTAACGCACATACGCGGATAGATGCTAACGCACATACGCGTTTAGATACTAACGCACATACGCGTTTGGAATAAAGCCACTTTATTGGAATTAGCTCGCGTTTAATTCGATGTTAATAGTTGATTGTTGCATCGAGCAGAAAGTGATCTATAATTGCATCGAGTGCTAGTTTGTCAATAAGATATTTTTCTTTCTTTCTTCTTTCTAGTTTGGAGCCCGAGCTTCAGCCAGTGCTCTAAAACACGAGTGCAATTATAAACGTCACTTTCGCGAGGTTCAATCTGCTTTTCTCCCAACTACCTACCGAATTAAGAACTGAACTCAAATAAAGTAGAAACAATTTATTTAGAATAATTAATTTTTGGCAATGGTTGTACAATTTATTCTGCCATTGTTCCCAGGAACGAAATAAGCGCTGATTGGCTGGTAGAAAACAAGTTGGTAATGCTTGTAACCTGTGATTGGTCTGTCGTGTGGTCAGAATAGCGCTGATTGGCTGGTATAAATGTAGGTGGCCATGATTGTAAAGATGAAGCCTGCGATTGGTCAGTCACCTGGGAATTGTGGCTTTAGGGCGAAAATAATGCAGTAATGGTTTTTCGTACAACTTTACTTCACTGTTTTAACCCTAGATAGCTAACCGTCGAATCGACGGGCAGCGCAAAGTAATATCGCTGTATCTTTTTAACGATGCATCCGAATAGCGTGCTTCGGCTAGTCAACTCAGTCGCCGGTGAGGTCTTTTTCGTGGCGCACACACAGAAACGATAAGTGTCATGGTTTTTGAGATACGAAGCCGTTTCCCATCGTTTCGACGGAAAATCGCAGAATGTGGTGGACACAAGTTTGTTTATTGTGTCACATGTTATCAAGAAAAGTGGTTTATTTTATATTGTAATTATGTTTTATATTCTAATGTCCCATGTAACGCCAAAAAACTGAGTGATTTGCTGTTTTTTTTGTTGATTTTGTATGAAAAAGGATTTGTATGAGAAAATTTTCATTTTTAGTGGTCTAAGTAAAGTTGCCGTAATTTTATCAGTTAAGAAATAAAGTTGATTTATAAAATGTATTTTTATGGGTTAGCCTCTCAATTAACTATAATAAGCATCAAAACATTAAAGTGTATATCTTATGATAAATAACTGTTTTTAATACCCGTCATTTCGGCGGATGGTTAGCTTAAAAAGGGTACACCAGAAGGTTAGCTATCTAGGGTTAAAATAGTGCAATAATGGAGTTTCATACACACTTTACTGCGCTGTTTTACCCTGAAGCAGTAAAGTGCTGCTTTGTTCTCGCTAGTTAGGTTAGTTATGATGAAATTATTCCGTAGTTGGATGAAAATTATCATCATACACCTGACGTTTCGATTACTTACTTTATAACGGGGAGACTGAAGATGTCAAATGTCTTCGCTATGTTTATAAGTTAACTACCGTCACTTTGTGTTGTATTTTGAGGGTTTTGATTCACGCAATGGAGCTCACGGTGTCCGCTGATCGGGCAGTGTGTAGACAGGCTTGAGAAAATAATAATGTCACATATTTCAGCGAGTTAAATCCGGGAAAGTGGTTTTATTTCAAAAAACAATTTTTTCGCGGTTAAGAAAAAATAATTAATATTTTGTTCTTTTTAATGATTAAAGAACTTGGGTAATAAATTTTCATTGCTTTTGTTACTCTAGTTTATTGTAGTCGATATTTTTTTTTCACGATAATCCTTTTTCAAACTTTTGTTTCATTGATTTATTATTATTTATTGATTTGTAAAGCAGGCGCCGTGGAACCAAGAACACTATTGCATGGTTGATACGCGAATTGACCAAGACTTCGGAATATTAGAAGAGGTATAACTGTGTGGTAGATAAAATAATTGAAAAGGCTAGGCACTGTGTGGCGTATTCATTTTATAGTTGTCTCACAATCTCCATTTTTCCTAGGGTTCCGTACCGTGTTTGGGCTCTTATGAATGGTGTTATATAGAGGATTAGGCCGGGGGTTACTTAAAATTTTTAATTTTTTAATTGTTATTTTTATTTATTTTGTTTAGGAGCTTTGATCGATTATTTCGATCATATCAGCTCCGATTTTACTGACTATTCCAACTTAAGACTAGAAATTACAAAATTTATAGTAATTTTAGCCTCCTCTGAAGATGGCTCAGCTAAAAAGTTGGTTGTTGAACCAACATAATGTTGATTTTATGGAGTAAATTATACACGTCTCTTAAATTACGATGCCGCTCACATTCCAATAATGATGTAGTACCTACCTACATACATCATCTAATTACTTCATACATTGTACAGTTTGGGGATTCGGATAATTTCATTAGATATTTAAATTTATTTAATGGAATATGACCAGACCGCAATCTATGAGCTGTAATAATCTGTAGTCTATTGAAACTTGTATTCATAAATCCGAGGAGGTTCCGACTGTAAAATTTTATAGCAGATTTCTTTTTCATAAGATCTCCTGTCAAAATACTTTTATTATACTACACACCCTACTACTTTTTTTTTTATAAACAACTAACTACTAACTACTTAGATGACAAACAAGCTGACGGCCAACTTTTATACACTTTGTTTTATATACTTTTTTAAGGTTAATTCTCCCTTTAAAGGGAAGGCAAAGGGAACTAATGCCCATACAGCCATGTCTTCAGTATTTCTTATTTCTATCTTTTTTGCATTAAAAAATTTAAAAATAACAATTAAATTAATTTTGTTTTGCATTCAAAGCTTCTTGGGAGTATTTGACGCGAAATATATGACGACAGTTTTCATATGATGCTACTTGATGAGGTGGAAAAAAGTTCTCATCGTCTTCCACACCATAATCACTTTTATTCTAATAATCTTTTAGTTGCACGTTAACACAAACACTTGAATAATAAAACTATGCTCAATCAATGTTCGCTGCGACGCAATTTTTAATTATTGTACTAAAAATCTTGACTGACACCACCATATCCCACCAAGAACCCGTTTTTTCATTTAGCTTTGTGTTCATGGGCAATAGCCACTGTAGCCGGTTGCGTAGGTGCAGGACGGCGCCAACAGCGGCGTGGAGCTGCGGGAGCTGCGGTGGTCGTAACGCAGCGCCCGGCGCGGGCCCGCCTCCGCGCCCTCCTCGCCGCGCTGCCACCACCACTCCTTCGGCCGGTGCACGCACTATAGTAAGTTATATAATAGGAGCTGCGAGTGTCGTAACGCAGCCTCCGCGCCCTCCTCGCCGCGCTGCCACCACCACTCCTTCGGCCGGTGCACGCACTATAGTAAGTTATATAATAGGAGCTGCGAGTGTCGTAACGCAGCCTCCGCGCCCTCCTCGCCGCGCTGCCACCACCACTCCTTCGGCCGGTGCACGCACTATAGTACGTTCATCAACATCATCATCACACGATTTTGACGAACGGCTGGCCGAGTGGTCTGTACCCCTTGCTATACAGGCTACCTACTCGATCAAGAGGTCCCGGGTTCGAATCCCGGTAGGAGCAAATGTTTGTATGATGAGTACGAGCATTTGTTTACGAGTCTTGGATGTTTATATGATTATGTAGTATATTTATATAGATATTATTATAATTATTTCTCCGTTATCTAGTATCCATAACACAAGCTCTTAATGATGCTTACTTTAGGCTAGATAATAGGTGTGAGTGTATGAATATTATTATCACTAGCCTATATACCTTCCATCGCTGGGCACAGGCCCTCCTACAAGGGAGAAACGCACGAAGAGATTGGGCCATAACACCACCACGCTAGCCTAATGCGGGTTGGTGAGTTGAAGCGGTTGCAGGAACAACCGGGACCAACGGCTTAGTGCACGACGAAGCACGGAGAAACTCGAGATAACGAACTTTGATTGACCCAGAACTAAGAGACTAAGAATCAAGAATCTTAGTGACTGACAGGCAGTTCTCAAGGCTCTGAGCTCACCGCGCAATAACTTAGATCTAGTTCTGAATGCCATACCTTAAACAAGCTTGGTAGGTATAACAGAGTAAGACTAATCTGGGTACCTGGACTTTTAGGAGTTATAGGCAATGAGAAGGCTGACGGGCTGGCAAGGAAGGGCTCAGAAATATACATACTATTGTAACATAATATCGTTGTATACCAGTAATCATCCCACAATCGCATTTTTATTGCTCCGTCTCGCCTTCCCACACATCAATCAAATAGGGTGTCAAGAATAGTCACAGCAGCACTGAATGGCAAAAGGTATCGGGATTAAGACACTCCAAGTCATTTATGGGTTTGGATGGAGTAAATGTATCTGTATAGATGGTAGAACACAGGCTCGCTTCCTAACTGAAGCACTCACAGCACATTATGCCAACGACCAAATGCTCCACAAAATACACATTTCCCCTGCACAACCTTGTCGGGCATGTGGTGAGGGCTAGGAATCGATGGAACATCTTTTGGGTCAATGCGACGCCCTGGCTAGGATCAGAATGAGTCTTCTGGAAGTGGCGTATCCAAAGCCAGAAGACTATAGGCTCTTTCATCCAGGAGATATAGTGAAGCTTATGGCAGCTATATTCGGGACACGGGAGGAGTGAAAGGAGCAAATATTTATATGATGAGTACGAGCATTTGTGTACAAGTCATAGATGTTAATATGTTTATTTAGTATATTCGTAATATTTATATACATATTCTTATCAATATTTCTCCGTTATCTAACATCCATCCAAAAATCCACGCAGTTACTACCTACTTAACTTTAATTTTATATTTCCAATCTCTTTTCAGACTCCGTAGGTTCCTTGCGGCGAACGACATCGTACGTGCTGAAGGAGCCAAGAGAGCAACCCAAAAAACATGTACAAATTGTTGCGTAACGTATGTCATGACTATCTTATTTAGTGTATATATATAAAAGTATATTAACTGAAATTGTTTTAAGGGCATGTATTTTTTGTATTTATATTTAATGTCACAAAGGAAATGTTTCATCTCCGGCCAGCTTTACATACCTACAGTATCTCAAAAAATCAGGGAAAGTCTCCTAAATCCGGGAAAATTAATATTAATTCATTTTCATGTATATTTTACTTGTAAAAACCTCAAAATGTTTCATTGATTTCACCATTATTCAATATGGCAATATGGCGGGCGACACAGAAGTCAACTAAACGTCACCAAAGTGACACACGCGCCATGATGAATGTTTGGCTGTGTTGCAGTAATTCTATAAAAATTCTTGTTTAAGCAAAGCCAATAAAAAGAAAATTGACAATTGAGAACTGTTTTGCATATCTTTGCCTATTTTTGAGTAGTACATAGATCTGGCCGGGACTCCATACGTTTTTGAAACATCTCCTTTTAAAGGCTCAAAACTCTTGAGTCTATGCCCTGTCAGTCCAGGGTCGGATATAGGTAATCTAATATTTTTAAAATTATACATTTTTTTTTGTTTCATTTGAACAAGTTGGAATATTTCAATAAAATAATTTCAGTTATATCGGAAGATCTTAATTTTGTTTAGGTAATACAAAAGATAAGATCATGGTAATATCAGATATTTTTTTTCTATTATTTAAATATTAGTTATATAGATTCACAATGTTAAAAATATCTAGTATTTTAATTTTTTTTTATCAAACAGACTGTACCTACTATGTATTCGACTTCGAGAATTTCACCATGTTTATTAAATTAATATTTTATCTTGCGGTCTCGTACATGTGATAAAATGGACAGCTGTAGGTAGTATTAAATAGATATTAATTAATTGTTTGTACTAAAAATCTGATCAAATAAAAAGTTGGAAAAGATTTTTCATTACTGTACTATTTTACTTTTTAAATGAAGACGAATTGAGATTAGAATCAGTAGGTATTTTGTTTTCTGAAATTTATGTTATACCCACATAAAATGGAGATGCTAGGAATTATAAAACGAATTTCATCCTTTAGTAAAATAAGATGGATTGAAACTCCTTACAGACTACAATAGGGACAGGTTTTTATTAATTTTTTGTTAGAAATAAACATTAAATATATTTATTATTACAAAAGCTCAAGATCAAAATAGTCCATTTGATCCATTTTTTATTTGATTGGGTGTAATTGTATTTTATAAGCAATCGCGTTTCTTGACACCTTGTTTTTTATGAAACGATTATGAAAACGAGAAAGCGAATTAATAAATCACAGAAATAACGAAAGAAAAAATGTCGCAGCTAGTATTAATATCATAAATTTATCCTAAGATAAAAGTGAACAAATATAATTGTGTTCGAATTTTGTACATAATTATTTAACTATTTGTATGTAGATATCGAAAACGTTAGATTTTGTAATATTCTAATTAAAAAGGTAATAACGGTACTAAATCGCTTTACAATGTACAGTTCAATTGAAATCTATTCCCTAAATCATGGACAAAAGTATTAGCTTTTATACATATAGACGAACTTGTTTTGAATAACTGGCAGATAAATAATGAAAGGGTACGATTTTATAATAAATTTAATGTAATAAGAAAACTGGGACTGGATTTCACTTGATACCGATTTTTAATTTTTATCGATGTTTTCTTTAAAATTAATCTGCATTATTATTCATGTTTGTTAGTGTGCGTGTTTTGTGTGATTGTATTGAAAATAAAATATTTTTTTCTAACTACACTTTGAGTTGTTGTTATACAAATATTGCGAAAATCTATATATAGATCAACTGATAATTATCAAAAAAGACAGTTAAATAATAAAAACCACTACGAATAATTAGTACTGTTAAAAATATATATACCGTTTACCGCAATCCGGTCCTGCATTAACGCTGCCGCTGGTAGCCGCAGGTCATTCTTATTTATTTATTTATTTCATTCTCTCATTCTCATCACTTCATGGTAGAAAATATACACGTCTAGAAACTTTATACTTCAGCCTTTTTTTTAAACAAATTCTAGTAGTAGAATTCGTTTAAGAATAAAACTTACGTAGTTAAATATTTATTTTGGATACAGATAGAAAAAATATAGAGAAACAAGAAATATTTTGCAGCTTTTAACATGGTGTTTTCTTCCTTTTCTATTTAAGGGCGCCTGTTTATTTATATTTTATACGTAGGTACATATTTTAACGACAAAACTTTGTAATTGTACAATTTTATGATAAAATTTTAAAAATCTAATTTTAGTGTTTGCGTTGATTTTAATCGTATTACTGCCATTAAAATAATATTAGCTTGTTATTATTAAATATAATAATGTTAATTTTTTAATGTTTTTTTAATGTTAGCTTGAAATCAATAAATCTTTAAGGTAAGTTATATATTTGAATGTATTGGTTTATAGATAGTGAATGTTGTTTGTGATATTAAAATGTATTTTATGAATATCTCTCAAGTGAAATTAAACCACTAGCCAAATACCAAGATTGTGTTTGAAAATTAAACAATGAATTGTTTTAATATGTAGGTTTATTTAATAAGTACTTACATTTTATAGACATGACGGTGAAGTAATAAAATATAAAAATGGTTTATTGCCAACAGCATACAATTTAGGAACCAATAAATAAGTACATAAATAAGACCGATCGCGAATAATGACCGGTTCTGTCACGCTGATCAGCTGACCGCTCGCCCCCGTTCCTTCACACCGCGCCCATTTTGTGATGCTAATGTCAAGTTCTCTTTCCTCTTGTGCGCCATTAAAGACAGCCGAGATCGCAGTAGATACTTCTGTTGTCTGATTCCACCTCAGATTCCACGCACCCTTACATTTCCATAAACATACATCATCATCATCATCATCACCAGCCTATATACGTCCCACTGCTGGGCACAGGCCTTCCTACATGGGAGAAACACATGTGGAGTTTGGGCCATAACACCACCACGCTGGCCCAATGCGGGTTGGTGGGTTAAAGCGGTTGCACTTACAACCGGGACCAACGGCTTAACGTGCCTTCCGAAGCACGGAGGAGCTCGAGATTATAAATTTGACTGACCCATCCCGGGACCAACCATGGCGAAAGTTGCTTTGTTTTCGTGATCGAAACCAGAGCGCGCAAACCACTACGCCACCGAGCTCCTCATAAACATACACTAGATTACAAATAGGTAAAAATACGCAGTACAGTTTTCAACTGTTTATTTTCTTTCTTTTGTTTCGTGGTACAAAACAGAAATGTTTATAGGAAAAACTGCAACACAGCAAAATATTCATTATGGCGCCTATGTCTCTTTAGTGCCGTTTAGTTGACTTCTGTGTCTATCTAAAATTGACGATTAACTTTGATTTTTGTGCAAGTGAACTATACATAAAGACATATTTTTATTTTTTCCCTATTCAGGAGATTTTCCCTGTTTTTTTCAGATAGTGTATGTACACATACCTGGCGGCATATAAAGCATCTCCTTTATGCTATTTGCCTCTCTTTCAATAAGAAAAGAATATAATTGTTTTAGGAAATTTGACAGTTTATCTCCTACAGTGAGGTCATACAAAAATATTTTAATTGGGTTTCATCATCATTATCATCATCATTTTAGCCGAGAGACGCCCAATGCTGGGCATAGGCCTCCCCCAAAGATCTCCATACCGATCGGTTCCCGGTACGCGGCCGCCACTCGAGGACCTTTCCGCCCCAGCGGCAGTCAGTCCTCCTTGCAATGTGGCCTGCCCACTGCCACTTGAGTTTGGAATATTACATTTCAATGAATCGAATGATCAGTCAAATTTCAGTCAATTTCAATCAAACTGAAATGTGGAGACATTTCAACAAATTAATAATTTTAACAAAGATGCTTGCAATTACTTCACAAAACAGGCGCTGCTTACGGTCATTTCGATTAAAACTTACACCTATTGCATAATATAAGAGACAGAATGTATATAAATCAAAAATACCTACATCTTAATATACTGACTGTACTGTAATATACCTACCGTACTAAATATATTAAATCTTTTAATTTTTATTGTTGTGCGTTTTATATGTATAGAGTTGTGATTGTAAATAACGTGAGGATTTATGAATAATAAAAAGTGAAATGTTATTATAATAAGGAGTTTTTATTTAAGTTTTCCACAGTTTTAAAGGCTATGCTTACCAACAGCGTTTTTCCTTTAATTTGGTTTTTCTGTTACGTTTTTGGTTAATAAAGTTTGGTTGCGATTGTAGCGATCGGAACCTACATTATGTCGCACGATGGTTGCAAAATCCGAATTATTCGTGAAATCACAGAAGATAACGGATATCAAACATATTTAATAGAACAAATTTACTAGGTGGTAGACCCATATGTAGGGTCGCCTGGGTAGGTACCACCGCCTTTCTTATTTCAGCCGTGAAACAGTTCGCTGTGTTTCGGATTGAAGGGAAAGGTACCCAGTGTGATTACTGGGCATGGACGGCATTCCATCTTAGGCCTCAGGATGACAACGCACCTGCAATATCAAGTGCTTTTCCCTTGTTATTGCAGCCCGCCTACCATGACCACCGAAACGCGATATGATACGATATGTATATATACAACATGTATATATACAATACAAGTTCGCAGTTTCGATAAAATTTCAAGATAGCGGTTATATCCAATGAATTTTGACAGTTCGAAGCGATAAATAGCTTTATCATATCGCGTTTCGGTGGTCATGCTAGGCGGGCAGGTGTCTATAGGCGGCGGTAACCGCTTACCACCAGGTGGGCTGTCCCCTTGTTTGTCATATAGTTGTATAAAAAAAAATTGACATTATAGTATATATTTCAAAGAATGGGTATACTGACAAAATTAATATAACAATGTAATATGTATCTTTATAATCAAAGTTGTCAGTTATTTCAATTGATGTGGGCAATCTAATCCATTATATTTTTTAAAAAATTTTGGAAAAAATATTGTCAATTTTCATACATTTTCTAAAACGTTTAACTTCCATGTTCCATATTTTTTGAGAGAACAAATTACACACTGCTTCTATTTCGATAGAACAAATATAGAACTAATTATCTAGCATATTCGATAACCCACACGACATGGTCAATCGTTAGGTATAGACACACTGTTATTAGGGGTAGAAACAGCGTATATTTTCAGAATTTGCGGAAAATAGCGACGGAGGCGGCAACCCCATTGCATTGTGATCAAGTTAATTGTAGAGATGATTTTTTATGAGTCTGTTGCGGAACAAAAGCCTATTTTGAGATCTCTTTGGTTTTGGCTTCATCTTGAATGATTCTGCTGGGGCGATGGTCTGAAAAATAAAAATAAAACATAGATATTGACACTGAAAAATAAAAATAAAACATTGATAGATATTGGCCCTAATTCTGGCGAACACATGATAAGTTTTAATTTAAAAGTTCAGTCTATTTCTTTCTCTCGAAATGAAAAATAAAAGGATGGCTGTCATATAAATTGACATTAAGAAAGGTGCGTTCAATTTTCGACCTTATTGAACGTGCTAAAATGCAGTGTTTAGGAGGCACCTCCGTACATGCCGTCTAAAATTGTCTATGGTTTCTTTGAAATCTATCTAAATTTAAGTGACAGCTCTAAACAGATTCTTGCTATCTTTTTCCTATGACTTATTGCGAGAAAGAGATATCATCATCACCAGCCTATATACGTCCCACTGCTGGGCACAGGCCTTCCTACATGGGAGAAACACATGAGGAGTTTGGGCCATAACACCACCACGCTGGCCCAATGCGGGTTGGTGGGTTAAAGCGGTTGCAGTAACAACCGGGACCAACGGCTTAACGTGCCTTCCGAAGCACGGAGGAGCTCAAGATTATAAATTTGATTGACCCATCCCGGGACCGACCATGGCGAAAGTTGCTTTGTTTTCGTGATCGAAACCAGAGCGCTCAAACCACTACGCCACCAAGCTCCTCACGCCACCAAGCTCCTCAGAAAATAAAGAGGTACTTAAATTTAGAATTAAAGTGTGTTCCCAGAATTAGGCCAATTGAACGAATATTGACGACCGGCTGGCCGAGTAGTCTGTGCCTTTTGCTATACGAAGCTACTGGAACAGGGGTCTCGGGTTAGAATCCCGGTAGGAGAAATTGTTTGTATGATGATTACGAGCTTTTGTTCACGAGTCAATGATGTTTATTTGTTTATATATTTCTAATATGTATACAGGTTGGTTCTGTCAATTCGACAATAAATTAAAACATAGGCTATATTAGTATTGTCTTACATTTTCGCGAGCACTACACATTTGAAATAAAACCAATTTACCGGATTTAACTCGCGTTTAATTAGATGTTACATTATTATTATTCACCCGACGTTTCGATTACTTTACAGCGATCGTGGTCACGGGAAGACTGAAGATGTCAGTTGTCTTTGATAAGTTTTAAGTTAACTACCGTCACTTTGTGTTATATTTGCCTCACATCAGGCTACCTATTGTGGAATGAGGAATTCTATGTACAAGTGGATGGTGTGGCAATGGGCTCTCCTGTATCACCCGTAGTCGCCGATATTTTCATGGAGGACTTTGAGGAGAGGGCCCTTAGCACAGCACCGGTAACACCAAGGTTTTATAAACGGTATGTAGACGACACTTTCACAATTTTACCAACTGATAAAGTCACTGCATTTCTCCATTAACTCCATCAATCCTAAAATTCAATTCACCATGGAGTTAGAGGCAAACAATAGACTAGCTTTTTTAGATATTTTAATTATCCGAAATCCAGATCACAGCTTGAGCCACACTGTGTATCGTAAAGCAACCCATACTGATAGGTACCTCAATGGTGACTCTCATCACCACCCCAGTCAGTTGTCTACCGTAGGGAAATCTTTGTTTCAGAGAGCGCGCGGCATCTGTGACAACCAACACCTGACAGCTGAGCTACAGCATGTCAAGCATGTATTGCGGGACAACAAACTGCAAATACCACGCCAAAGTCATAGAAGCCGAGCGAAACTTGTCACAGTCGAACGTCAACCTGCTGTATTACCATATATGAAAGGTGTCACTGACAAGATTGGCAACATCTTGAAGCGTGCTTCAATTAAAACTTATTTCAAGCCGCCGAAGAAGATTAACCAATTCCTACCACCTGTCAAGTGCAATATCCCCTTACAAGATACAGGCATATACAAGTTAGATTGTGACTGCGGCCTCTCATACATAGGTCAAACAAAGAGAAGCATAGGCACCCGGGTAAAAGAACATATAGCTGACGTAAAACATAGGCGCGAAACGAAGTCGGCAGTGTGTGAACACGCTCTTGACGGACCCAATCACTATATCAGATTTGATAAGCCCCAGATCCTCGCCAAAGAACACCGTTTCATTCCTAGAATGTTACGTGAGGCTATTCAAATCAAAAAACATCCTAATTTCAATAGAGAAGATGGTTGGAGTGTACCACCAGCTTGGGATCCCATCATGCGAATAATAAAGTCCCAAGCCCGTCCTCACACTGCCCAAAAAACTGACACCGTGAGCTCCGTATGCGTAATTCGGACCGCTCAAAATATAACACAAAGTGACGGTAGTTAACTTAAAACTTATCAAAGACAACTGACATCTTCAGTCTTCCCGTGACCACGATCGCTGTAAAGTAATCGAAACGTCGGGTGAATAATAATAATGTAACATCTAATTAAACGCGAGTTAAATCCGGTAAATTGGTTTTATTTCAAATAGGCTATATTAGTTCATAGAAATGGTTTGCGATTTTCAAAAGGATCTCATTCATTTGATAATTTCATGACATTTGTATATTATCATTGGCTGCATTATTTCATAGCAATGCTATAAAATTATTAAATGAATAAGACGTAGGCACAGATTTAATTGACGTAGGTATGCATTTGAAAGTTACAAAACATTTCGATGAATTAATATACCTGCTTAGGCAATGTTTTAATTTGAGAAAAAGAGGGACTGCCATTTGCCTTTGTTTTCAGGGGCGTATTGTAAGGGGTAACATCCTGTATAAACCTGCGACATAATATAATTAAAAACGATAAAAAACTAGTTCTGTTGTGAGTTTTTTTTTTATACAACCAGATTACAAACAAGCTGACGGCCCACCTAGTGGTAAGCGGTTACCGCCGCCTATAGACACCTGCAATAACAAGGAAAAATTACTTGGTGTTGCAGGTGCGTTGTCATCCTGAGGCCTAAGATGAAATGCCATCCATGCCCAGTAATTACACCTTATCTTAATGTTACCTCTGTGTCCAAGGTCTTAATTTTTCCACCAGCTTGCAGTCGGTCAGGCTTCGGGTCCTTCGGCTGCGGCATCCTGTAGTCGTCATCATCGTCAGTGTCAGAATCCAGGTCTCTAGAGCCTGATTGTTTCTGGACTACAATACATCTAAAAGAATTGTAATTCTGGACTACAAAACTTGAAATTCTTTGCCAGCACATGTGTTCCCTCCTTTCTATAACATGGGTTCCTTCAAAAGAGGCGTGAAAAGGCACCTTATGGTTGGGCAAGGTGGAGGCGGATAGAACAGTGTGTCTCAAGCTGCACTAGCTGTCTCCGCATATGGACTCTTCTTACCGCTTCACATCAGGTGGTGTGACGTCATTTGCTGAGCTTTGTTTAAAAGAAAATGTTTTAATGAGTTCACAATAGTGTGGTTGTAGTTGAGACTACCTAGGTAATTCAGATCTAGAGGTTCAGGAATACCCTGCTCAGTTTGATTGGTGCAGGGCTTTTCTAAGTCCGCCTGGCTAGCTGCCACCATCTTACCTAAGTCTGCCACCATAACAATAATGTTACTAGCATTGTTGTGTTCCGGCAGTTGGAGGTAAGATAGCCAGTTCCTCTGTGGTTGAGGAATACGGGTGTAGCTCGCTTCCATCGTCGGCCTTATCGACACTTAACGTCCAAATGTAGGCAAAGAGCCACCCGTTAAGAAATTTAAAAAATATACTTTTTTTATACAACTGGTAGATAACAAACAAGCTGACGGCCCACCTGATGGTAAGCGGTTACCGCTGCCTATAGACACCTGCAATAACAAGGAAAAATCACTTGATATTGCAGGGGTGTCATCTAGAGGCCTAAGCTGAAGTGCCGACCATGCCCAGTAATCACACTGGCTACCTTTCCCTTCAATCCGAAGCACAGTAAACAGTTTTACGGCTGAAATAAGAAAGGTGTTGTCCTGAGGCGAGGATCGAACCCGCCGATTAAGTGGAGTACTTACCTACGAAATTGTACAAAATGTCAATGGTTTTACAGTCTAATATTCATTCGGTGAACTGCAGGAAACTGAAACGATGCGTTCGCGTTGGTCAAACGTGCATTGACCTACAGTTCATTCGATGAGAATTATAAAAGTGAAAAAAAAACTATGGGATCTATTAGTAGGTAAAATGGTTTAAGAAACATGTTCGGGATTCCTTTCTAAGTATTTCCTTTAGATAGACTGAGATGAAAATCGCTAAGAGACACTTAAGGGGCTGCCTCGTGCACACTAGCGACACCAATTGATTTTTATTAATAATGGTGAATTTAGAACATTTTTTTTTATTAATTAAAATGGAATAAAACTAGAAAAATTACTAAGTAATTTTTCAAACATTTATAATAATGTAAAAATCAAAAATTAAGAATATTTTTTTTTTATACAACTAGATGACAAACAAGCTGACGGCCCACCCGGTGGTAAGCGGTTACCGCCGCCTATAGACACCTGCATTAACAAGGAAATGCACTTGATACTGCAGGTGCGTTGTCATCCTGAGGCCTAAGATGAAATGCCGTCCATGCCCAGTAATTACAAACAAAAATGCTTTAGAGAATTGCTAAAAAACGGTATTTGTAATTTTCAAAGATGTATCTTGTATAAAGTGTCTACCTATAAGTAACCAAATTTTTTATTATTGTTAAAAGTGGCCACTTTCGGCAATAATGAAAAAATAGGTCACATGTACAGGAATATCTTAAACCGAGCACATCTCAAAAAAATACAAATACCATTTTTTAGTCATTCACTAAAGCGTTTTTGTTTATTATGTTCTATATTCACCACAATTAATATAAATCAAGTGGTGTCGCTAGTGTCGACGAGGTATCGCCTTAACGCTAAACAAATATTAGTGAAAACAAGCATAGGTGAGTTAGATGAGTGATTTTAATAAATACAATGCATAGTTATTACTTTCTTACCTTTTTTGTCTGGACAAAGTGTTTGCGCCAAGCAAATCTATAAAAAATTATACTGATTTTTAAATGTTTGTATGACACAGGTAGGATTATCATTTAAAAATTTGAAAAGTCCTGACAAAAAGACGGACATTTCGATAAAAGTCCGGATATTTTAGTCACAAAATGCAAACATCACCGAAGAAGTTAATAAAGATTATTTGACTAATTTGATACAACTTAATATGTAGTTTAACTCATATTCCATCTAATTCAAAAAATCCGGACAAAGTCCGGATAGACGGCAAAAAGTCCGGACATGTCCGGACAAATCCGGACGGATGGTAACCCTAGACACAGGGGCGTAGCTACCGCCGTATCAATGATACGGGGCCCCGGGTTAAAGGGGCCCCGAACGTGTAAAAAAAAACCGTAAAATATTAGGTCGTGCTTCCCAGAAAAAAAAGTGATCCAAAAAACCCCCGATGGAGGGGCCCATGGGCTACCCGAAGGACCACCATGTACTTATGATTTGCGAAAATTTAGTTTTCAAGAAAATATCATTTTTTGTCGATAGTTAAGTACCCTAAATGTTGCATACTTTTTTAAATTTCTCTTATCTACAGGCCTATTTTTTTTGTGAATGTGAATATTGAATAGATTTTTATACACTTAATTTTTGATTTTAACATTATTTATTATAAATGTTTGAAAATTTACTTAGTAATTGAAATATAATGAAAAATTTTCACGTCCTGAGGCAGGAATGGAACCCGCGACCTTTCGCATTTCGGGCGACTGCTCTGACCACTGAGGCACCCAGGACTTGGGATATCCCTGTAAAATTCTTCTAGTCTATTTGTATTTGCGTTTATGAGCTAACGTCCACCCTACAATGTCGAAATAATCTATTTCAACATCCGAAACGAGTATTTTTACAAATACCGACGATTCAAATACCTTCGAAATTTTTCTAGTTTTATTATATTTCAATTACTAGATTTTTATACACTTTGATTCATACTAATAATTTGTGGGGAACATATAAACTTTTTTTTATTTAGATGATATTTATATTCTTATTCAACAAAACAAAAAATCACATTATGTACAAAAACGACATTCTACAAAAACTTATCCTTTAAATATTTCCCTAAAACAACCATGAGCCCCTCCATCGATGGTCTTCATTTAGACCACATGAAATCCGATGTTTGTATGACACCCTTGTGAAACAATAAACAAAGCTGAGCTTACCGATTCCACAAATCATGATTAAAGTAAACCAAATAAAACAGCGAAGCAAACTTCTTTGGTACATTTTGAACAAAATTATGCGTAGAATGAAAAGCCATGTTTATTTATAGTAAATTTTAGTTATTGCTTGACATAGTATGTTGCATTGGTTTGCTTGCTGTATGTTGAAATATAAATATTTTGAAAATATGTTTCAGAAGCAGTAACGTAAGTAGTGGTTTGATTACGAAAACAAAGCAACTTTCGCCATGGTCGATCCCGGGATCGGTCAATCAAAATTTGTTATCTCGAGTGCTTTCGAAGGCACGATAACAACCGGGACCAACGGCTGTTGGTCCCGGTACCAGACGGGCCCTTTGCCTTTTAACTTAAGACAACAATCATGGTTGTGACACCTGTCAGCGTTTTTTTTATTATTTAGCCACCGCCCGCGTGAATGTTGCACCGAAAGGTAGCCTTCTCAGGGTGTAATCTGTCTCCATGCTATTCATCTAATTCGGACCGAGCTACTTTCGCATTTTTAATATTAGTTAAGGATTTCATTACAGATATAATTTAGATTTCTTTACAGATATAAATAAGAGGGCGAACAAACCACCCGTCTGGCCGGGTGGTTTGTTCGCCTTGTTATACAGGCTACTCGGCCAGGGCACAGATTGCCAGGGGCCGGGTTACAATCCCGGTAGGAGCAAATGTTTGTATTACTTTGTATGATTAGTGCGAATTTGTTCACGAGTCATGGATATTTAAAATATTTATATGTTTTTTATTTAGCATATTTATTATTTAGGTATTATACATACCTACATATCGATCGGTCGATCGTCGTTATCTAAACAAATCAACGCTTTTGTCGCTACTACAACGCCTAGGAGCGAGCTGTACCTAGGGTCAATCAATGTACTAAAATACATGACTAGGACCCGGATTAATATGTAAATACATATTTTTAATTTACACGATTTACGGTCTCGTATGTGTTCTCTACCTAGATTATCATATATAGATTCTGAAAAACTAATTTTTATTTTCCATATTTTACCATATTTCATGGTTAAAAGTCCATATTTTAGAAAAAGATATCACAATCATCCATATTTTCGATTTTTATATCATAAAACATGAGTTAGTTCACAAAAATTTATATAATTTTACGTGTTTGTATTCTCGCCACCACACGGCTGCGCGTGTTTCATTTCTCTCGCGTATTATTCGTCGTAGTTTGATTTTTGATTCTCTAAATTCATTTATTCTACATTTTGTCTGACCCAGCGCCGAAAAAAGCGGGAATTTTTCCCGTTTTTTTGAAATGTCGTCGTTTTTATCCAAGTTTAATTCGAAAGTTTCAATAAATATAAATATGAAATATTTCATGCTTTTTATTAATAAAACGGGAAAAGATGAAACAAATGGAAAAGTATTGATGTTTTTTTTAATAGAATATTTTTATTATGTTTTGGATTTAATTAAATAATTTTATCAGTTCACGGGCTATTCTTTATGTAGTACGCTCCAATAACATCATGTGACGTTGAAATATTTTTCAGCCAATATATGGCTATATTTAGACCAAATCAACAAAGTTTTAATTTCGATAATTTTAAAAAGCATGTGGTTGTGTACTGCAAACAATTTAATAAGACAGGTTTAGATTAGAGAAAGATTTCATTTCGCTATTTTTTTATATTTTTTTAATGTAACTGTTACTGCATATGCATATATAGTAGTTTTTCATAATAAAAAATGTTTAATATGAAAAATATTCTTGTTTTATAATTATGTAAAACATGGAAAAAATATGGAGTATAAAAATTATACTTACTACATATTTTTTCCATGTTTTACATTTTTTAGTCCATACTCTATATTATATACTTAATATGTACATATTTTGAATTTTTTAATAATTTATCCGTGCCCTAAACATGAGCAATTGTGTTTTTAATGATTCCTCCGGTATTTATACGATCGGAATGCCAAACATAACACCGCGCTTAACAAATAACACTGGTGCAGCGCCATCTATTGGTGATATTACAAACTAAACTTTATATGAACTTACATTTATAATGTCTAAATTGGCCTGAACCTGAACATTATCAATACTTCATCTGTAACAATGAGTGTGGGTGTAACAATATTATAGGTATTATATTTAAAAATACTAGCATCGCACGAGACAAATAGACATACCTACATAGATAATTGTTATGACTAGGGAAACGAAGTTTCAACCATTATATTGTGACGAGTATTGAATATAATTTATGCGGGTTCAATTATTATTTTAAAAAGGTTTCGCGAATGATAAGGGCATAGCATAGGTACGGTTGCAGAGTGTAGTTTAAACTGTTAAGTGGCCACAAACCAGACATTATAATAATAATAATATATTCTATTGTTAAGTATCTAGTATATCTTCATTTAAACATCTGGTGTATGAATATTGCCTCACTCTCTGATCCTTCTTCTTCCTTTCTAATTTCCTCCTATCACTTTATGTCCCTAACTTTCATTCGTGAATATGCTTATAGAATATATCTTCACTACATAATATAAAACAAAGTCGCTATCCGCCGTCTGTCTGTCCCTATGTATGCTTAGATCTTTAAAACTACGCAACGGATTTTGATGCGGTTTTTTTAATAGATAGAGTGATTCTTAAGGAAGGTTTATATGTATAATATATGCATAATATTTACATAAGCATTGCACCCGTGCAAAGCCGGGGCGGGTCGCTAGTATATTATAAAATTCTCGACTCACAGTTTTAGTTAGTTACCATACTCCTCCGAAACGGCTTGACCGATTTTCATGAAATTTTATAGGTATATTCAGTGGGTCTGAGAATCGGCTAGTTACCATGTTCTATTTTTTTTTTGGACCTTTTTTTTCATTTACGGCAAAGAACCTTTGCGGGGTCAGCTAGGAATTTTATACGCTTATTAGGTCTGACAATCGGCATTTTTTTATTTTGGTCAATTTTTCATCATCATCAGTCTATGATGTCCACTGCTGAACAAAGGCCTCCCCCATTTATTTCCAGTTCTGCTTCGCCTGCATCCAACGGCTCCTCGCGACCCTGACCAGCCCCATTATTCTCAACTGTCGGAAAATAATCGAATTTCGGAATCTCTATACCTGTCACTTTTTATCGCTACGAGTCAAAGCGAGACGGCATGTGACTTCTCGAATCGAATCCGTGATCCGACAGTTGAGAATAAGGGGGCAGGTCGTTAGTCCATCTAGTGGGATGCCGTCCTACTTTGCGCTTTCCGGTACTTCCGTGGTCTCCATTCTAGAAAGTTAACGGCCCACCGGACGTCTGCTCTGCGTGCTGTGTGCCCTGCCCTTTGTGGGCATTGTTATATATTTATTTATGTAGGTATAATTGAAAAGTAATTTTACACTTTACACTTTTTCGTAGCTATGACTATTAATAATTTAGGAAACTCCCTACCATAAGATTATCTGGTAGAGATCCAGGCATATTGTATTTCACATTTTAATGTTTTTGTGCGTTTAAACGCCTAGGTACTTTATTGTAACAGTTTATTTTTTTAACTTAAAAAGCTACATAATCGCCGCTCTATTTTGGATCTGCTTTTTCTTTTCCCACCGACCCCACACAAGCCCGTCGCCTACCCAGCGGCGGGTAGGTCTGTAAGCAGATTTCTCCCCGACAAAAAAAGTTACTAGGTACCAGGTGGTAGGCACGTGTAGGGTCGTCTGGGTAGGTACCACCGCCTTTCTTATTTCAGCCGTGAAACAGTTCGCTGTGTTTAGGATTGAAGGGAAAGGTAGCCAGTGTAATTACTGGGCATGGACGGCATTTCATCTTAGGCCTCGGGATGACAACGCACCTGCAATATCAAGTGATTCTCCCTTGTTATTGCAGGTGTGTATAGGCGGCGGTAACCGCTTACCATCAGCCCCCTTATTCTCAATTGTCGGATGAAGGATTCGATTCGAAAAGTCACATGCCGTCTCGCTTTGACGCACCGCGACAAAAAGTGACAGGTATAGATTCCGAAATTCGAATACTTTCCGACAGTTGAGAATAAGGGGGCAGGTGGGCCGTCAGCTTGTTTGTCATCTAGTTGTATAAAAAAAGTGTTTGATGTATTATAACTATTCTTAGTAGGTAATGTTCAGTTAAATAAAAGCCATAACCCATAAATTATATAAATATTTTAATTCAACTCATAACTTGATACGGTTGGTCCCAAATATTATGTTGGTACATTTTAGGTAAATATATTTATATTTATTATTATTTACAATATTATTCATAAAATATCACGTCTCCCTGTACATATTCCGCAGACAGCCTGAAGGTGGGAGTTTGGCACCAGAATGACTGCTTCCTCAGCCCTGAAGTAGACCTGGACCCCTGATCCTCTGGACTGGACTTTGACCCCGTTTTCTAGTTTTAGTATTCTGGAAGGAGAATTTATTTCAGTTATGCAAGTCTGCATGTTTAGAGAAGAATATAATAAACAAAGACATACACAACTCTTGATATTTTAACATTAATTAATTGATAATTAAAATATAAAACTAGAAAAATTTCACGTCCTGAGGTGGGTCATCGAACCCGCGACCTTTCGCAATCCGGGCAACTGCTCTAACCAACTGAGCCACCCAGGACTTGGGATGTAGGACGTGAAATTTATCTAGTTTTATATTTTAATTACTAAGTAATTTTTCAAACATTTATAATAATGTTAAAATCAACAATTAAGAATATTTTTAAATTGTATAGTTTATGTGTATATGTTACCGCTATGAAATATGGTAAATTCTAAGATTTACCGGTAACTCCTAGCATTTACCGGTAAGGTTAGGTTAGTGTAGTGCTTTTGCTGGTAAATCTTAAGATTTACCATACTTCGGGCTATAGCAGTAACATATACTATACTATTCATATGAATGTTTTTATTAGGTATTATATACGATAATAAACTAAAACATGGGCTATATTAGTTCAAAGAAATGAAATAATTTAACTTTGGCTGCAATATTACATAGAAATGTCAATTATAAAATGAATAAGGTGTGTTTGAAAGTGGAATTACAATTTCTATGAACTAATATAGTCCATGTTTAAATTTATTGTTGTATTGACGGCATCATCCTGTATATGTATAGTTCGCAGCCGTATGGTTAAATTAGCCGCTGCTTAACTGGACGCCTAGGCCGTTGATTAAACGCCGGCATCCAAAGAAACGGCTGAAGGACAAATAGCCAAGTCATTGAGCGCTACGTTTAACCAGATGGCTGAACGTCATGTCAGCCGTCTGGTTAAATTAGCCATTCAATTGGACGCCTAGGCAGGTCGTTTAATCAAAGAACTTTTGTGTGACTGTCTGAGGGATTGATAGGTTCAAGGTTATTTTTTTATGAACACATAACTGAAATCGCTTTGGTTATAAGTGGTCATAAAAAATAACCTTGAACCTACCAATCACACCAAAACTGTTCAGTACAAAACGATTCGCCTAGGCATGTAATTGAGCTGACTTACAATACGCCATTTTGTTAAACGTTGAGTGAGTCTAGTTCAATTAACTATCGGCCTAGGCATTTAATTGGATGCCGGTGTTTAACCAACGGGCTAGGGAATTAAACCATATAACGTTATATTTAACGTTTTTATAGCAAAGGTTTTTATTTCACCACTAATTGAAGTCAACAACTCTAGTGATCCGAACCGTTAGAAAATGGTGAAGAAGGTAGCGGTAATCGCATCTGGCCGGAAGTCAGGCGACGCAAGTTCGAGTCCCGCCCGGAGCATATATTTTTTTATCGTTTTCTATCTTTATTTGTAATTGTTACAATGAATTATTAGTATTTTTCCCGGATTCAGAGAAAAAATCCTGATTTTTTGAGATAGTGTACAGTCGGCAGCACGTCAAGCGTAACAGTTTGTCCTTGAACCTAGAGCGCAACGCACAGAAAATTTGTGAGCAAAGGATAAACATATGTCTCTCAGCGCCTCTTTCTAACGTCTCTCTCTCAAGTACTCTGTACCTACAATACTCGCAGTTGGCCTTGAACGACGACTATAAAAATTTGTATTTCTTCGATATAGCCTCCGACGAAGTATGTGTAGGTTTATAGGTAGCTATAGCTACAGCTAGCTATGTACGCGGTCTACTCTCTTCGCTTCGTTGTTTGAACTTGATTTAAAATTAAAGTACGGCTGAGACTATAGTGGCTAGTTATGATATTTTATTTACCTACCTATTTACCAATGATGCTCAGCGTACCTAGTTATTTCAATCAACTAATATTATACCTATTAAAATACAGGCTTCATTATTTATTCATTGTTATTAACTTAAAAAATATTTCTATTGTCGGGTCATTATTATGGTCCATTGTTATGGAGAGAAATGAAAATAAACATTTACTTAGGTTTGTTTTTCTACATTTATTTAATGTTAAAAAACAAAAACAAAACATTTATAATGTTCAACTCCTATTATCATACCTGTAACTACTACTCATTCACAATATTTTAAAGATCTAACATTCTACTCTTCAAATGTGAATATGAATTAACAATTTTGAAGAAAAGTAATATTAGACCTAGCACAACTACAACACACAAAATCTTATTGAATTTTAGTGTTAAAAATAAATTCTCAACAAACAATATTTGAGATTTGAACTGGGTTCCCCAAGAATGAAAACAAGTATGTAACGCAATCAACCAGGGATGTTTGTAACTTTGTTTCGAATTTATTTAATGTATTTTACAAGATACAGTGATGTGTGAAGCAAGCAATTTTGAAGCTTAATTACATGAAGCTGAAGTTAAAATTGTGTTAAATGTATAAAATTGTAATGACTTGTTGGTGTAAATCACTAACTATCAACTACTAATACTTGAATAAATTTTCAATTAGGTATGTGAAGTAGGTATGATAGATAGGTCTTTGTGATTTGTTTTTTTTCTAATATACTTACTTATGTAGGATCTAAATCCTTTTCTATTTAAGTTAATTACAATACCATACGACATAACAATATATGGTGCAATGCGGTTACGTCTTCAATGGAATCTCGACCTTATATCAGATACCTTAGGTCGATTATTAATTATCAAGGTATGGCTCATGATATTTAGATCAATAGGTAGGGTATAAAATTCGCCTGTGACATTACATTACTTTTTGATTTGTGTTAGTTATTAGTCCTACGATCATAGATTAGAGATAATATATCTTATGATGGTCTGTCTAAGGATAAGGATAGAGCAGTCGATCAGTTTGTAAAAGAATTGTGTAAAATCGGGGGTTATACCTAGTTTAAATACATTTCAAAATTTATAGTTACTAGTCCTTAAGTTTTAGCCATAAGTAAACGCTTAAAAAACTGAAAGATTATCACTTAGATTAATTGTTTATATCTAAGGAATATCTATAATAACTTTAAAGGATTCAGTTAAATCCTCTATAGCTCAGTGGTTAGGGCAGTCATTCGCATTGTGAAAGGTCACGGGTTCGGACCGCCGAGCACCCGTAGAAGGTAGAACGGACCGTGGACAAAACCACCTTGTTCCACCACCTCTGTCCACATACTAAGAGACAAATTAATGTGTTTTATTGTTTTATTTCTTTATTTCTCTCTGACGAAGAGAGAGAGACCATCTTATTGTTTCCCCGGGAGTTTGCCATGCTATGAGCGCGGGGGGCAGACATTTTTTCTAGTTGAAATATTTTTCACACAATTTTATGTTGTCTTTTTCAGGATAATCATACTTACCTACTTAGGATCGATTTGTAATTTAAAGATTGAAAATTATTCTCATGTCTAGGCAGTGCAGGACCGATCGGTTTGGAGGTCCTTGCCCAATTGCTTATGCTCAGTAGTGGGTATCTCTTAACTGACGTGATGATTATAATGTGTAGGGTTTTTTAAATTAATAATTAAAATAAAATAATAGTAGGGAATTAATAGTGTAGTGGATTCAAATTTTAATACAAGTTTTTTAAGCTAAGGAGGAGGAGCTTGGTGGCGTATTGGTTTGAGCGCTTGGTTTCGATACGAAAAACAAAGCCACTTTCACCATCGTCGATCCTAGGATGGGTAAATCAAAGTTTGTTATCTCGAGCTCCTCCGTGCTTCGCATGTTAAGCTGTTGCTCCTGCAACCGCTTTAACCCACCACCCCGCATTGGGCCAGCGTGGTAGTGTTATGGCCCAAACTCCTCATGTGTTTCTCCCATGTAAGGCCTGTGCCCAGCAGTGGAACGTATATAGGCTGGTGTTGATGATGATGATGATGGTGCAAAGAAGCTATTAAGTAGACACACAGACAGACAGGTAGACTGATCGGACTGATGCTACACCCCATGAGCACTGAATCATTACTATTAGTATCTCCAAGAGATCTGGCGACCTCACTTACACCAGAAACACTTAGTTTTAAAATATTCTGCAATGCTATAATATTCAAGGTGATACTAACAAATTCCAAAACTGTATATAGTTTTATAGGTTGATAATATGACTAGTTTAAGAAGCTAACAGCTTTGTTCAATGAGTATATAATCAAAGAGACTCAACAATAATTCCTAGACACTGGTCGCTACTAGTTCTTCTATGACACTGATCTCAAATTATAGTGATAAATAACTACAAGTAGCATTATAAAACTGAAATTACAGGTGAAATGGTGAAGTGCTGTCTCTTGAATGAAAAACATTTGGATTAGTAATTTTATAAGTCATAAGTTGCAATTCAAATTGCATTATGATTTTGCTAAATACTTCATTGACATTCTGAAACTGCTACTTGGATCTACTTCTCTGAGATAAACTGATATTGATGATGATTGATGACAGTAAAATTACTTAAGAATACATTTTTTTTTGGACAAAACTAAAAACCAATTGTTTCTGCAATCCATGGCTTGACAGAAATAAGAAATTCTTTATTTGAGCAGGTCTAATTGGGAATGTGTAAGAAATAAGAAACAGAGTCAAAATTGATTTAACATGTTTATTGAATAGTTAACAATATTAAAATAAAATTTTAATTAACTCTCAGCCTTGTCTTATTGAAATATCACTAAAGTAAGAGTGCACCAAATTTGAAAAAAATCTGATCTGTGAAAGATTATCATCAAACGCCTGAACAGATCTTTATAATTCAAAGCTAAGAACCATCTTGACCACATTAACTTTCTAACAAAAAAAAATGCATCAAAATCTGTCAGTGCTAGCTACGATGGCACAGACAAACTTACAGATACAAAGACGGGGTCGGGGGTGATAAAAACTAAAAAGGGTAATTTTATGAATAACTTAGGTGCTAACAATATGCAGTTAAGGTAGTAGGTAGGTAGATATTAGTATTTTTAGCACCATTTTACCTCCCTTATTCTTTTCTATAATTATTTAATGAAATCCAAAATTATATGTAGAACATCACAACTTTCAGAAATCTCTTTTAATTAAATAGTTATGCAAATTTTTGTTTCATGCTAGTAATTTATTCATCTGTCAAGCGGCATTATCCCTCTGGAGTGTTAAGACAATTGAAAAATCAGTTGTGTCTGGAAACTCTGGAATCTGATACTTGACAGGTATTCAAAAACCATTCCTGTGATGTGAGAAATATTACTACTTAACCTATAAAATTGCATAAATTAAATTTTGAACATCATTCTAAATCAAATAACCATTGCAATGAGAAGTAAGTGAATTTAAATAATATTAAACAACAAAAGTAATAGGAGAAAATATGTTAGAAGACTGTTAGGTTTAGAAAAGTAACTATATTTTATTATAATTTGGGTTAAGAAAATAATGTTCTGGGTGAATTAACACCATTGCTCTTTGAAATTATATCAATCTCTTATCATAAAAATCACATAGATAATTAGATAGCCTTACTATTACATTTGAATTTACAGGTCATGAAAGTTACACTAATATCATGTAGGAACTTGGAACACTGCTATTGCTGAACAATTATGAACATGTGAATATTACAGTTGTCCAGGCAGAGATAGGTATAGGTACCTATAGGGACAACTCTTCCTAACCTACTTTGTAATGTGGTGGTGTTATAAGTATTTTTACCAGGCCCTGTTGATCTTATCACCCCAGGAAACAAAAACTAATGTAATTATGTCTCTGGTTGCTTATGTATTGATGTAAAGTGCTCACTATTGCTAAGCCAAAATGTTGAACTAAGTATCTTAAAAAATATCTTCAATAACCTTTCATTTTTTTCGAAGTCAGTCATTAAATTATAAACTGAAACTTACCCTAATCTCTATGTGGGGGTCATATATATACTTTTTGTAAAAATATTATTTATGTCTGAAGCTTTTAGTTAAATAAATTTTGACACTGGCATCCACTCAACAATAGAATATCTCTTGTCTGGTTTGTGGTTACTTATTTATTTCACTGACATAGGTATGGAATTCACTAATAACAAGAATTATGTGAACAAATACACCACACATCAACACACTATCTTGTAGCCTCTACCAACAGCCTGGATCTTCATCTCATATTTAAAAACCAAAAATATATGGTCCGCCACCTGCAAAGTAGTATTTGTTTTATTATGTGTACCTGTTCATAAATAAACTGGATTGAGTCTTTCAGAATATCAGCTACTTAATCAAAGATGTTTTTACAAAACATTATAGTAGGTGGAATCATTTTACAAATATGATTAGTTGGTATATTTAGACCAAATAATGAAACTAATTAACTTATCAAGGTTATGCAAGGTTATAAGTTAATTAGTTTAGCAAGGAAGTCTCCAAATACTCCAAATACTTTTCATTTTGTTAGAAGTTGAAGAAAATCAAATGACATTGACCAAAACCTGTTTCATATAGGTAAAAAATAAATGAAGGAAAATACTTTTATACACATGGCGGTCATTTCAAAAACAAGAAGAAAAGTGCAGTTTATTTAAAATATAGGTTGGTGTGTCCTGTTCTCATAAAAACAGTAGAACAAAATTCTAACTTACCGATATTTGGTCGGATTTTCATATAATTAACTACCCATTTGTGTAATGCTACTATTTTATTTTCATTCCATCCAAGTGCGTGGCCATTTCGTATATTACTTATATTTTTTTCAAAGAAACTAACATTTATCTAGAAATAAATTAAACAAGAAAAGTCAATGTTGATTTCGTTCGTTATTTCGTATTCAATAGTTTGAACCCTTATTATTAGGTAGCCCCATACAATTCAGGTCTCAATACAAAATGGACATCCTATTTCTATACTCAACTTTTAAATACCACAGATACAAAAAAAAATCTTCTAAACTTGAGCCCCAACTTCATACTTAAAAAATGCGATGTCATAGAAATTAGACTAAACTGCGCGTACAAATAGCGTTAGCTCAAACAATTCGACCAATTTTAACCAATAAACGCTCGAAGCATTCTGACAAGCTCTGCTATTGGTCAGATTCTAAAAGATGGTGGAAGTTGAACCAATAGCGAAGAGGGTGTGCTTTCTTTCTAATAGCTATACATAGCGTTTACTAGGGTTATATATACTGTTACGCTTGATGTGCTGCCGACTGTACATACTAACCGGATATGAAAGAATTTGTGTCTGGTATGTCGGGTCTGATAGAGTATGAGGCCTTACCTAAAATGGTTTCCATTTTTCGTGCTATTCACAGTCCACACCACGTTGCCGTTGTCCACACGTATGGACACGTAATGGCCGCCAGCGTACACCTTCATGCCACCACTCTTGCGGCGGAGAATAGCGAATCTGAATAAGTGAACAAAGAATCGGAACGTTGGCAGAGCGGGACAGAGATATCCCTTCATAGCGCGAGAAAAAGAGACAACAATAGCGCTCGCGCGCGTAATGTCAGAGACAGATTTGTATAAACAATTTGTTGCCAATCTAACAAACTTAGTTTGGGTTATAATTTTTTATATTTTTTTATACTACTAAATGACAAACAAGCTGACGGTCCACCTGATGGTAAGCGGTTACCGCCGCCTATAGACACCTGCAATAACAAGGGAAAATAACTTGATATTGCAGGTGCGTTGTCATCCTGAGGCCTAAGATGAAATGCCGTCCATGCCCAGTAATTACACTGGCTACCTTTCCCTTCAATCCGAAACACAGCGAACTGTTTCACGGCTGATCAAATCACCATTTAAAAGATTAATCGAAGCGAAATCAAAGCGAATATTCTTGAATTTACTTTTTTCCTACTACTATCTGCTGATTTTGTCCTTAACCCCGGCCGAAAAAAGATGTGTCTGTCTGTGTATCTGTGTGTCTGTCTGTGGCGTCGTTACTCCTAAACGAATGGACCGATTTTGATTCCTTTCCTTTGTTTGAAAGCTGACGTGACTAGGATGGTTCTTAGCTATAATTTATGAAGAGCATTTCAGGCGTTTGATGACTATCAGCTCATTTTCTACATGATAGAAAGGTTTTACTAACTTTCACAGATCCGATTGATTTGAAGTTAGGTGTACTGACACTTCGGTGACATTCCCATGACATACTAACCTTGAGCTGATCCTATACCATCAAAAAGTCTGCGGGATGCTTAACTCTTCAGAAACTTACAGCAGATGTGGCGTGTTTGGGCTCTTATGAATAGTGTCAATGAGATGGTGTTAGATAGATGATTAATAACTTATCCGTAGCCGTATAGTAGCCGGCTGTATGGTAGCCGGGGGTTACTTAACATTTTCGTTTTTTTTAATATGTTAAATTTAATTAATGCCAAAATATTAATGCAAGCAATTTTCTCTAAAGAAAAAAGTCCTATTGACTCTTGTCTGTCTTATATGTAAATATAACAGTAGATGGTAGGCCCGTATGTAGGGTCGTCTGGGTAGGTACCACCGCCTTTATTATTTCAGCCGCGAAATAGTTCGCTGTGTTTCGCATTGAAGGGAAAGGTAGCCAGTGTGATTACTGGGCATGGACGGCATTTCATCTTAGGCCCCAGGATGACAACGCACCAGCAATATCAAGTGATTTTCTCTTGTTATTGCAGGTGTGTATAGGCGGCGGTAACCGCTTACCATCAGGTTGACCGTCAGCTTGTTTGTCATCTAGTTGCATTAAAAAACAATAACGAATTTGTACGAAAATTTAGCTTAAGTCCTTATTCAAATGCTAAATACTCGCTAAGTAACGCCTTTTAGATTAAAGCAGTGACGAATGCATGCATTTCATCACCTTGGTGAATCAGTGCAGTCAGCTAACAGGACGGTGTCTTCACCGATTTGCTTCAAAGCTTGGACAGTTCCATTGAGGGTCTGCACATCTGAGCCTTGAACGCGACACTCCTCTGAAAATATCGATATGAGGTTATCTTACAGGCAAATATTCAAACGTTGCTATTTTTTACACTGCTAGGTAAGGTGGCAGTGGACGTGGATTTATAACGCCTACTTTATCGTAAAAAATACAAATAAAGAAAGAAAACTATGAAAAAGCAATGAAAAATTAAAGAAAAAAATTAATATGAAATGAATTGTGTAAATTTTTTTTTAACAAAAATAAAACCGACTTGAAAACACTAAAAAGGAAAAAAATAATTAAATTTCAGTACTCTGGAAACAACTTAGCACTGGAGTTGGTGCTAAGCTGTTTCCAGAGACAATAGAAACTGAAGCACCAACTTCAAAAAATACATTTCAGGAGGTAAGTAGGTACGTAGGTACTGAAATTTAATGATATCTTTTTAGTGTTTTGAAGTCGGTTTTATTTTTGTTAAAAAATAAATAAATTTTTTAAGTGATTTCCTAAGGTTAAAGCAAGATGGGTGACCGTCAGCACCACCGACTTGTCTGTCCTTGGTTGAAATACACAGTGAAAGAATTATCTTCTAACTCCTAACCGTTAAGGAGTTGTACCTTCCATCATCAGCTCATCAATATGAGATGATGACTAACAGACGCAAATACTTGAATAGCTTTGGGAAAAAGTAAAACATGTCACACGTGCCAATAAAAATTTTGGTTTGCCCTCGATTTTCCTGGGATCCCATCATTAGATCCTGACTTGGATACAATGGGACGAGCCCTGGAGTGTACTCTATCGAATGAAAAAAGAATTTTGAAAATCGGTTCACAATTGACAGAGAAATCGGTAAACATACATACAAAAAAAAAACATACAGTGGAACATATAACCTCCTTCTTTTTGAAGTCGGTTAAAAATCAATATAGCTGGAATAATTCAGTCATCAATGCAAGTGAAATTGCGGATTTTTGGTTTCTTCATATTTTCAGTGGTGCTAACAATAATTATATCTGGCATTGAAAATTGCAAAAAAACCGTTTAAATAACTTAATGTTAACTCAGTGTTTTCAATAAGGAAAAATTATAAAAAGTAAATAAGTACTTTAGTAACATAGTTAGTAACATAAAAAGTTTCTTTTTAATTGGTTCTATACTTTTTTTTGTTTTAAGTAATAAGTACCGAATTACATTTGATAATTTCATGACATTTGTATGAAATTAATAACATTGGCTGCATTATTTGATACAAATGTCATTAAATTATCAAATGAATGAGATGTTTTTGGAAGTGGCAAACTATTTCTATGAACTAATACAGCCCATGTTTTAATTTATTGTCGTATTGACGGCACCAGCCTGTATAAAAAAGATCTTACTGTATAGTCCAAAAGTAGACATCTTCTTCAGCGTCATCCAGTTATCCACCCACCAGACAATTTCTGGAGACTTGAACCTGATAATTGAGTCGTTCTTTACCATTACAGACGTAAGGCCATCCTGAAATAGGGATTATTATATAAATAAATAAAAACAGAGTGTGTTTGGCGGGTTTTTGTGGCAACAGTGAAGCTTTTTATTGGAATAATTATAAATGGTGTCGGAGCGAACGTTGAGTTATAAAAGCGGCGTAGTTTTATTATTCAAGTGTTTGTGGCTCTCACTTATGTGAGAGAAAATAAATAAATATTCTATGTAATTAAAATATAATAAAACTAGAAAAATTTCACGTCCTGAGGCAGGAATCAAACCTGCGACCTTTCGCAATCCGGGCGACTGCTCTGACCACTATATACATACAATATACTCATAAACGCAAATACAGATTGACTAGAAGAATTTCACAGGGATATCCCAAGTCCTGGGTGGCTCAGTGGTCAGAGCAGTCGCCCGGATTGCGAAAGGTCGCAGTTTCGAGTCCTGCCTCAGGACGTGAAATTTTTTTAGTTTTATTATATTTTAATTACTAAGTAATTTTTCAAACATTTATAATAATGTTAAAATCAAAAATTATAAATATTCTATTCTATTCTATTCTATGTGCTGACGTGCAACTCAAAGATTATAAGAATAAAAGTGATTATGGTGTGAAATACGATGATAACTTTTTGTGGTTATCCACCTCATCAAATAGCATCATATGGAGACTGTCAAATAAGCTTATCGAAAGTTCCGTGCTCGCACAGCTGTCATCATATATTTCGCGTCAAATACTCCCAAGGTGCATTAAAATGTATTACGCCAGAATTTTAATGCAATTAATAAATAAATGAAGAAAAAAGAAATACTGAATACATGGCTGTATGGGCATTAGCATCCTTACCCATCCTTTTATAGGGAGAATTTAAGAAAAAAAAATTTGTTCTGGTGACGGCTTTGACCACTCAGCTATCAAGGACTTTGGATGACCCTGTGAATTCCTTCTAGTGTATATCTGTTTTCAAAAGATATAAAAATGAAAATTTGAATTAACCCTCAGCCTCTTTAATCATCTATCTAACACCATCTCATTGAGGCTATTCTTATGAGCCCAAACACGCTATATCTGCTGTAATCACAGAATTTTTGAGAAAAGAAGAATGATCATTATTAACTAGGTGGTAGGCCCGGCCCGTATGTAGGGTCGTCTGGGTAGGTACCACCGCCTTTCTTATTTCAGCCGTGAAACAGTCCGCTGTGTTTCGGATTGAAGGGAAAGGTAGCCAGTGTAATCACTGGGCATGGACGGCATTTCATCTTAGGCTCCAAGATGACAACGCACTTGCAATACCCAGAGGTTTTCTCCTTGTTACCACTTACCACCAGGTGTTCCGTCAGCTTGTTTGTCATCTAGTTGTATAAATAAAATAGTGTTTATATTATCTTTCCTACTGACCTTCAAAACTGCCGAGATTTCAGTACTTCTCGAGGAGTCGGTAAACGGAGGCGTGGCTGACTCAGACATGCACGCAAAGTACAATGGCACCCACACGTCTTGAGGGAGCTGTAACAAAGAGAATCATATAATAATAATAAAAATAATAAATTATTAGTTAAGACTTAAAATTAAAGATTAATTCACACTTGGTATCAACCCGTGTGAACTAATAAAAATTCTAATCTGAGAAATATGTGAACACAAAGTAATAATAATAATAATATTTATACACTCACACCTATTATCTAGCCCAAAGTAAGCATCATTAAGAGCTTGTGTTATGGATACTAGATAACGGAGAAATAATGATAATAATATGTATATAAATATTAGAAATATACTAAATAAACATATAAACATCCATGACTCGTAAACAAATGTTCGTACTCATCATACAAACATTTGTTTCTACCGGGATTCGAACCCGGGACCTCTTGGCCGAGTAGCCTGGGGTACAGACCACTCGGCCAGGCGGTCGTCAATCATACATTAGTTCATAGAAATGGTTTGCCACTTTCAAAAACATCTCATTCATTTGATAATTTCATGACATTTCTATGAAGTAATGCTGCCAATGTTATATTGTTTCATACAAATGGCATGAAATAATCAAAAGAATAAGATATTTTTGAAAGTGGCAAATCATTTTTGGAGTTTACTCCTTAAGAATCGATTTGCATATATAAGGGGCCCGGTATGAGAAAAATGTGAGGAGTAAAATCTATCGATGAATGACCTCGTTACGTTTTTGGTGCGCATCCTATGTCGCGCAACTTTCTAATTTGGTTGTGAGTGTAGGGTATTGAAATTGACTATTGTAAAAAGTTTAATGTAAAATATTTCGTCGATTAGTTATAATAAATGTAAATGAAATGAATAAATATATATTTATATATATGTATATTATTTTCATGAATTTGTTAATTTACCCTTTCATACAGTATCAATCTTTTTTAAGTTAAATAAACTCTTTTTGCGTCTGGTTAGACTATCGAACTTTCCTTAAGTTCGTTCGTAAACTCCAGTCGTGCGTCGGAGCTGACACACACAATTTTTTTTGGAGCTCGGTGGCGTATTGGTGTTAGCGCTCTGGTTTCGATACGAAAAACATAGCAAATTTCGCCATGGTCCATCCTGGGATGGGTCAATCAAAGTTTGTTATCTCGAGCTCCTCTGTGCTTCGGAAGGTACGTTAAGCCGTTGGTCCCGGTTATTCCTGCAACCGCTTTAACCCACCAACCCGCATTGGGCCAGCGTGGTGGTGTTATGGCCCAGCTCCTCATGTGTTTCTCCCATGTAGGAAAGCCTGTGCCCAGCAGTGGGACGTACATAGGCTGGGGATGATGATAGAGTAAAAGTCAGCTATATAACAGTGTTATTGTGGCTATGGACTTTGCACTTTTGAGCACTTTAATAACTTCTGTGTTACCATTTTATACAATGCTAATTTTATTGTCTACAATTTGAACTGGTGCTCATGATCTGAATGAATGAATGAAATTTATTTGCTTAATACTGTGTTACAAATATTCTTAATTTTTGATTTTAACAATATTATAAATGTTTGAAAAATTACTTAGTTAATAATTACTTAGTATTGTTCGTTTCCCGCCTCAGGACGTGAAATTTTTCTAGTTTTATATTATTTTAATTACTGTGTTACAACTCAGATATTAAATGACACATTTTATTTTATTTTATTTAATAATTTATTGTACACATAGAAACAATAAATTCACTATGGCAATATGGCGGGCGACACACAAGTCAACTTAACGTCACCAAACTGACATACGCGCCATGATGAATATTTGGCTGTGTTGCAGTTTTTCTATGGAAATTTTCGTTTTATACCACGCAACTAAACAAATAGAAAGAAAATGTACAATTAAACACTGTTCTTCATATTTTTACCTATTTTTCAGTATAGTGTACATAGACCTGGCCGGGTCTCCATACATTTTTGAAACCGCTCTTTTCTAAAGGTAAGCTTCTCGCATATCTCTAGTAGAAGCATCTTTGATATCTATGCTATACATACCCTGGCCTGGCCTGGCTGCAGTACGGCATCATACTCTTGGGTAACAGCGCCGACATACTAAATCTATTTAAATTCGCAAAAAAGATGCATCCGGATACTTGTGAATATGTCTATATTCTAGGAGTAGCTGTACACCGTACTTTATAAAAGAAAATATTTTAACTTTGGCATCAATGTAATGTACTAGAAATATGTATTTTTGTTAAAAAGAACATGCACTTATTTTCCCAATACTCTAGCCCGCTGCACTTGCGGCCAGGAAATAAATAAGCTTTACCCACCTCAAAACTACATATAATTCATTCTGGGTCTTATGCAATGCCCATTAAAATTTATAATAAAATACCGAAACGAATACAGGCTGCAAAAGATTTTTAAAAATTTAAAGCGCTTCTAAAAAATATTTTAATGAAAAAAGGTTGTCATTGCAGGAGTTTTTTAATGGCAATCTTTAAAATTATACTTTAATTTTAATTTTATTTATATTTGAACAAGAATTTTAAATTTATTTATATAGACATCTATTATTATTATTCTATTTTTTTTAAATGTAGTTTACTTTTTATTATATTGTTGATTTGTTGAATAATTCAATTTAATACTAATATCAATTTTTATGTTTGGAAATCTCATTTTATTACAATAATTCAATTTTTATTATTTAAAAATCATTTTAATATTAATAATTACATTGTGGTGCCCTAACGGGGTTCATGTTTGGAACTTATTAATTTTTAAGTGCCACATCTTGTAAACAACATACTTTGCGATAATTGTTTGAATTGAATTGAATACCTGTATATCGTTCCTGCCCTTCACATCACAGAGAAACTTCAACAGGACCATCAGTGAATACTTTACTGACTCCAAATCATGTAAGAACTTTATAGCTATCCTTTTCTCTCCATCTAGATCCTTCTCCGCCTCGATGAAGAGGTCCAACGATGATGTTCTATCGGCATCCTTGGTGTTGCAATATCCAGCTGAAATATGGCTTTTGTATTTGCTGTCTAAGGCTGTGTTTTCGTAGCCAGTGTAGATGTAGTCGTCGTTTTCTATGTACACCTGGAAAGGAAGTATTACATAAAATAATATTAACTAACAATGCCATAATGTTTGTCTCCCTGTCTTGTCTGGATTTACGTAAGCTAACAGTGTTATGATGTCAGCCTGTCTATCGGTCTGTTGGTCGATCTGTTTGTCGGTCCGTCTGTCTGTCAGACAGTCTTTTTTATTTTTATTTTTATTTATTTAAGACACATAACAGGATACAGTCAATACCATACAAAAAACACTTAAACTTATACTCATGTGCTAGACTGCAGCCCAAAAACATGTGTCACTTGATAGACTGGTGTTATAAAATTATACATATGTAATTAACCGGTATCTATATAAGAACCATAAGTATTAATAGTTATAGTGAGTGTCTTAATCATTACAATAGTACTATAGCTAGAGTCTGTGTCTGTTAGTCTGTCTGTCTGAAATTCTGTCAGTCAGTCTGTCAGTCAGTCAGTCAGTCAGTCTGTCAGTCAGTCTGTCTGTCAGTCTGTCAGTCAGTATGTCAGTCTGTCACTCAGTCTGTCACTCAGTCTGTCATTCAGTCTGTCACTCAGTCTGTCAGACAGTCTGTCTGTCAGTTTGTCTGCTTGTTCGTCTGTCTGTCTGCTTGTTCGTCTGTCTGTCTGAAATGCATGAATTTACACCTGTTCCAAAAGTTTAACTACCGTGTAGTAATCTAAGAACAGCAGGTGAAGGACAAGGAGTAATCATCATCCTACCAGCCGAGAGACGCCTATTGCTGGACTTAGACCGATCGGTCCTGCGCTGCCCTCATCCATCGGCTTCCCGCGCCCCTCACCAGATCCTCGGGCCACCTTGTGGGGGACCTACCATCGCTGCGTCTCCTGGTACGCGGCCGCCACTCGAGGACCTTTCCGTCCCAACGGCCGTCAGTCCTTGCAATGTGGCCTGCCCACTGCCACTTGAGGCTCGCAATTCTTTAGGCTATATCGGCGAACTTAGTTCTCCTGCGGATCTCATCGTTTCTGATTTGATCACGCGGAAAACCCCGACAATAACCCTCTCCATTGGCTTTTGGGTGACTTTGAGCCTTCTAATGAGGCCCATTGTAAGCGGCTACGTCTCGGTCCCGTATGTCATCACTGGCACAAGGAGTAATGCTCAAACTTTATTTCAGGGATTGAATCCGTAACGAGGATATCTGCGGTAGACCCGTATGTAGGGTCGTCTGGATACCACCGCCTTTCTTATTTCAGCCGTGAAACAGTTCGCTGTGTTTCAGATTGAAGGGAAAGGTAGCCAGTGTAATTACTGGGCATGGACGGCATTTCATCTTAGGCCTCAGGACGACAACGCACCTGCAATATCAAGTGACTTTCCCTTGTTATTGCAGGTGTCTATAGGCGGCGGTAACCGCTTACCATCAGGTGGGCCGTCAGCTTGTTTGTCATCTAGTTGGATGACAGTCACTAGGTACGAGTCATGTGGTGTATTTTTTTTATACAAAGGCTGCAAACCACTCAAAAGAGACCTAATGAGAAGCGGTAAGAAGATAGCCGCCTCCATGCCAGCCCTTGAGGTGCCTTTTATCATCTCTTGTGAACAATTTTTCGTTATAGGAAGGAGATACACATGTGCTGATAAATATTTCCGAGTTTTGGAAACGGTTCAAAGAAACGGTTCTCAGAATACTTGCGCAAGCATTAAATTATAGGAAACGTTCTACTCAAACGAGAGCCTCTTGGAATAGATTCCAAACAGCTAAAATTATACACTTGTAGCCTACTTTGTGTAAACACATCACAAACACTCACACAATTATTATACACACTATTTATAATAATATATCTTTACACAATTATTTAAATTCTTAAATATAACCACTTATGACTAATCAGAAACATATTATAATAATTATCTATTTATGTTTATTATTAATCATCATCACTATTTATCTTAAATACTAATATTATATATCTATTTTATATTCACTTAACACAAAGTGCGTACTGGTCGATCGATATCGATAAATCCTTATCGACTCGCACTGCCCCCGCACTATACGCATATGTACCAACTACATAACGTGCGCTCGCGCAGACTGCCGGCCGCCATCGATGACCACGCCACTTTAACTCGCCTTATGTACTAAAGCCTTTCGCGCTGTACTTTCATAGACTTATTATCCTTCTTCTATTTTACTACTGACTTTCTGTATTGTGCTTGTGATTTGTTTCCCATTTCTGTGCCTTCTGTGTTGATTTATGTTTGTGTAATAATAGTGATTGGACACTAGTAAATTACCAACTGTGAGTAAGGCTTTTATTTACTACACCATCACCTGTTACCATACACTAAAGGTCTATTCACACATATCAGTGAAGCTACAGTTCCGACACAGTTCCGGCACAGTTCCGTATCAGTGCTTCAGTGTTGCGTCAGTGATTCAATTCACACATGTCAGTGCCCGCTCAGTTCACGGAGCTTCAGTGAAAACGTGTCCGTCGTCAATCGTGATTGTATTTCGTATCCATATACTTTGTATGAGATAAATCATATAAAACTCTATTTTCACGAACCAATTCTATTAATCGCTCGTCCGCCATTTTGTTTTTGTTGATGCCGGCGTCCGTGATCTGTCCGTCCGGCAAAAAATATTGTTGTCGACGATCCGTTCCGTGCTTGCCGGTGCCGGCACGGACACTGAGAGCACTGTGCCGTCACTGACACGGACAAGTGGAGATACGTTCATAGATAATGTATGAAATAATATTTCGCACTGTGCCGGTACTGTCACAGAACTGTGCCGGAACTGTGGCTTCACTGATATGTGAGAATAGACCTTAAAACTTACCCTGATAGCGTCTGTACTATTAAACTCCAGTCTGGTAACTATATTTTTATCGTGATTTTGTATTTCCAAATCCATTTCGAAATTCAATTTTTCCCCAGACACTTCTGTGTCTTGTCTGAAACAAAATATAAAAATAACGAAATTCACATGTCACTTTGTAATAACATTTAAGCTGGTCGTCTTAATTTACAATTGCACACACAAGGCCCCAGAACATTCTACAGCTTATGGGAATCCTCTTACACTCCGAAGTGATACAATTACAATTTTTTATTGCTATGTGTACACTGGTCTTAAAATATAAATGGATCTTAAGAACTTATTCGCCTTTTCGGATGGTGAGATTCTTTTTTGATGATGGTGAGATTGGGTGTGACCTTCGGAGATCTAGCGTACCTACTCGCTTTACCAAGGTTCTCGCGACGGGTGATGCCCTTAATGATCTGAGAGCATCTCCACTCTAGCTAGTCCAAAGTTAACGAACACACCGCATTTTGAGTGATGTTAGTGATCCGCTATTTATTCGACGTAGACCACAGAAGTAACTTTACAATAATGTTAAAATAAAAATTAAGAATATTTGAAAGCACTGCCCCAACTTAACCGAATCGTAGGTATTTGTAAAAATACTTGTTTCGGATGTTGAAATAGAACATTTCGACATTGTAGGGTAGACGTTAGCTTATAACGCAAATACAGATAGACTAGAAGAATTTCACAGGGTTACCCCAAGTCCTGGGTAGCTCAGATGGTTAGAGCAGTCGCCCGGATTGCGAAAGGTCGCGGCTTCGATCCCCGCCTTAGGACGTGAAATTTTTCTAGCTTAGATATTTTTATTAGTAGCTTTACACTTTAGTTCCGTGTCATACCGACTACTTAGCTCGTACTTAACAGTTACTACCGTACTACATTGACGCCGTAGTTATTGTGACATGGTACTAATCAAAATCAAAATCAAAAATGTTTAAAGTGTCCAGCTACTTCTGTGGTCGACAGTACCTATCCTGGTAGCCGCAGAAGACCAGCGTCGAGGCGCCAATGCTGAGTGGGTCCTTTCAATGTCATCTAATTGTAACTTATAAATATGATATGATATGAGATATGTGTTATACCTTGTGTGGCGTTGAATAAATGTATTTCTGTCTTTCTTTATTTATTTATTTATAACTTTATGTACACACAACATGTTAAAAAGATACAATTTATAAATAGTATTTGTAAATAGGAACTGCTTATGTATGAATAAATTTTTGCCAGCAGACCTGCGAGAAGAATGTATTAGTTACTATTAATGTAGACAGTGTGTGGACAAATATTAAATAACGAAAAATAAAACAAAATATAAAAAAATAAATAGACACATATACATATACTTCTTTCATAGACTTCTACTTCTATAATAGATATAATATACAGTGTATTCATTTGATAATTTCATGACATTTGTATGGAATAGTGTAACGTTGGCAGCATTATTTCATACAAATGTCATAATATAATAATCAAATGAATACGATATTTTGAAAGTGGCAAACTATGTCTGTGGACAATATAGCCCATGTTTAAATTTATTGTCGCATTGACGGCACCACCTTGTATAATATAACATAACATAGAGGAAGGATAGTGTTCTATGACACGTCGCTTGAAGGCGGAAATAGTGTTCAAGTCACGCAAACGAACTGCATGAACGGTAAAGGAATAGGAGTAGAAATCAGTCTTATGGGATGTTAAGTAGGTGGGTTCTTCGTGACAACTCCGAGTCACTCTATCACGAGCCTATATACGTCCCACTGCTGGGCACAGGCCTTCCTACAAGGGAGAAACACATGAGGAGTTTGGGCCATAACACCACCACACACCACCACCAAACACCACCGGCCCAATGCGAGTTGGTCTGGCCCAATGCGGGTTGGTCTGGCCCAATGCGCAACTCGCATTAGGTGGGTTCTTCGTGACAACTCCGAGTCACTCTATCACGAGCCTATATACGTCCCACTGCTGGGCACAGGCCTTCCTACAAGGGAGAAACACATGAGGAGTTTGGGCCTTAACACCACCACACACCACCACCAAACACCACCGGCCCAATGCGAGTTGATCTGGCCCAATGCGGGTAGGTCTGGCCCAATGCGGGTTGGTCTGGCCCAATGCGGGTTGGTCTGGCCCAATGCGGGTTGGTCTGGCCAAATGCGGGTTGGTCACTTACTAAAGCTACGTTTATTTAAAACGAAATTGACAAAATGGCGAGGGTAGAGGTTGTAGTGTTAAGGAATATTTCAATTTTAAGAAAAAGTTAATGAATTAGAATCTTTTATTTTATTTTCTAGATGATAACAGATGTTCTTGAAAGATATTTTAAAATATTTCAAAAGAAAATTCATTTTAAATTATTTTTATATTCTAAACGTTATTAATTATTCTTATTAGCTAAATGTATTTATGTGAGTAGTGAATGACTTTATAAGAAATTTTGCACGTCTGCACGCAGACTGAATACACGTACTTTACCATACATAAACTTATGATCTTAATTTTAACCGTTGTCTTCATGCAAATAAACCTTTTGACTTTGACTTACCGGTAGTCCTTCAAAATCAGCGAAGTCTTCAACAGATTCTTATCCCCAGAGAAGAAGTCCACAATGGAAGCTAGGTTCTCTATCAGGAGAGTAGCCTTCACACCCCTGCTGACGTCCAATATAGCGACGTTGTGGAAGTGGACCACGCCGCATGAACTCGAAGGTGGGGAGATGGCTAGGGGTATAGCTTTGAGGATCAGATTGCTCGGTTGGAAGTATTTAAATAAGCTGAGGAATAATACAATGCAAATCATTCAATGTTATTTGCGAGGTATTTTTCTATACTAAAGAACGTTTAGTGGAATATATTGGCAAGTACCAAACCAAATCTAATAAGACTAAGTGTCGAAAAATCCTCTGTTAACTAATTAGACTACCCGCTAGTCTAACGAGTTATAAGAAGATGCTACGAGCGTCTACAGGCTACGATAACAACGCGTGATTATTGCTCAAGGTGCTACGAGCGTCTATAGGCTACGATAACAACGCGTGAGTAGTGACCTAGGTGCTACGAGCGTCTATAGGCTACGATAACAACGCGAGATTAGTGCCCAAGATGCTACGAGCGTCTATAGGCTACGGTTACAACGCGCGAGTAGTGACCTAGGTGCTACAAGCGTCTATAGGCTACAATAACAACGCGCGAGTAGTGACCTAGGTGCTACAAGCGTCTATAGGCTACGATAACAACGCGTGATTAGTGCTCAAGGTGCTACGAGCGTCTATAGGCTACGGTTACAACGCGCGAGTAGTGACCTAGGTGCTACAAGCGTCTATAGGCTACGATAACAACGCGCGAGTAGTGACCTAGGTGCTACAAGCGTCTATAGGCTACGATAACAACGCGTGATTAGTGCTCAAGGTGCTACGAGCGTCTATAGGGTACAGTTACAACGCGCGAGTAGTGACCTAGGTGCTACAAGCGTCTCTAGGCTACGATAACAACGCGCGAGTAGTGACCTAGGTGCTACAAGCGTCTATAGGCTACGATAACAACGCGTGATTAGTGCTCAAGGTGCTACGAGCGTCTATAGGCTACGGTTACAACGCGCGAGTAGTGACCTAGGTGCTACAAGCGTCTATAGGCTACGATAACAACGCGTGATTAGTGCTCAAGGTGCTACGAGCGTCTATAGGCTACGGTTACAACGCGCGAGTAGTGACCTAGGTGCTACAAGCGTCTATAGGCTACGATAACAACGCGCGAGTAGTGACCTAGGTGCTACAAGCGTCTATAGGCTACGATAACAACGCGTGATTAGTGCTCAAGGTGCTACGAGCGTCTATAGGCTACGATAACAACGCGTGATTAGTGCTCAAGGTGCTACGAGCGTCTATAGGCTACGGTTACAACGCGCGAGTAGTGACCTAGGTGCTACAAGCGTCTATAGGCTACGATAACAACGCGCGAGTAGTGACCTAGGTGCTACAAGCGTCTATAGGCTACGATAACAACGCGTGATTAGTGCTCAAGGTGCTACGAGCGTCTATAGGGTACAGTTACAACGCGCGAGTAGTGACCTAGGTGCTACAAGCGTCTATAGGCTACGATAACAACGCGTGATTAGTGCTCAAGGTGCTACGAGCGTCTATAGGCTAAGATAACAACGCGTGAGTAGTGCCCAAGGTGCTATGAGAGTCTATGGGCTACGGTAATCGCTTACCATTAGGCGGGCTGTAGGATTGTTTGGTATTCCACTCTGTCGAATAATTAAACAATTTTTTGTACTTCATACCTGTATATATTTCTTGTAAACAGATCCTGAAGATTAAAGTCGTATGTCGAATTTTCGCAATCGGAAAATATGGAGGGGCTCTCTGACTGAAATATAAAGTGATGCAATTATAATTTATTCAGAAGATTTATCTACACTGGTCGTTAGTGCCTCTCTTTCATTCCAATCGAAAAGGAAACGATAGACGGCATGTGACGTCATCTGAAATTTCTTTAATTAAAATTTTAAAACACTTCTCTTATATAGACGGAAAAACGTGACTCCCTCTGTCTCTTCAAATTATCGTTTCAGAGACATTTTTATTTTGGTGTTTTATTTTTGTTTGGGTAACAAAATAAGAAAACACGAAACAAAAATACCTTATGCCCATTCCTATTTTTAACCGACTTTAACAACAAGGAAAATAAAAATGAAAATATCTTTATTCAATCAGGCCCTCCAAGAAGCACTTTCGAATCGTCAACAAAAAACCCTTATGTCTATCACATAAAAATAATATTAACTAACTAACAATTCCATAATGTTTGTCTATCTGTCTTATCTGGATCTACGTAAGCTAAGAATGTTTTAATGTCAGTCTGTCTATCGGTCTGTCTGTCGGTCCGTCTGTCCGTCAGTCAGTCTGTCTGTCTGTCCGTCAGTCAGTCTGTCTGTCAGTCTGTCTGAATTTACACCGGTTCCAAAAGTTGAACTACCGAGAAGATTACGGCAACAAACTCGTGTAGTCACTCTTTTCAATTATTAAGTTACAATGTTTAATTACACAGTAATAGTATTTAGCAGCGCAGTGTCGCACAGAGTATAAAAAAGGTATATTATCGTACCAATAAGTACGTAATGTCAAGAATGCACCTTCACAATATAGGTATTACAATACACAAAGGTCAACAATTAATATACAAAGACCTAATAAAGCTAAACCTCTTTCATTAATTTTAAACACTTGTCTGACCACGTCATTACAATAATAATTGTATTGTTTTATATATAATATCCTATATGCCATATACCTCAAAAATCTTACCTATATTGATAAAAAAATTTTGATGAATATGTAGGTAAATTATTACAAAATCAAGAAAGCTTAGAGATGACCATTTCCACTAGTGGCACCTGTTCACAAGTATGACGCATGTGCCAGCCATCGCTCCGCTCAACCATATTATAGGGAACGGAGCGACCCAAGGAGGTTCCTAATTCAGTTGGTATGTTTTTTTTTTCTATGTATGTACGGCGATTAGATACGCCGAGGTTTCTGATCCGATTTACGTGATTCTTTTTTTTGTTCGATAGTTGCCATTTGGTTCCACATATTTTTTAAAATCGATCGAATAGTTACGTTTTTAAATCAAAATTACAAAATTAAAAATTTTAAGTATCCCCCGGCGTCATTAATCATCTATCTAACACCATCTCATTAAGACTATTCATAAGAGCCCAAACACGCTATATCTGTTGTAAGTTTCTAAAGAATTAACCATTTCGCAGACTTTTTGATGGGATAGGATCAGCTCAAAGTAAGTATGTCATGGGAATGTCTCCAAAGTGACAGTACACCAAATTTTAAATCAATCGGATCTGTAAAAGTTAGTAAAATCCTATTATCATGTAGAAAATGAGCTGATAGTCATCAAACGCCTGAACTGATCTTCATAAATTATAGCTAAGAACCATCGTAGTAACATAAGCTTTTAAACAAAAAAAAAACGAATCAAAATCGGTCCATTCATTTAGGCGCTACGATGCCACAGACAGACACACAGATACACCATCAAACTTATAACATCCCTCTTTTTTCGTCGGGGGTTAATAACTAGAATGAGTACCTACGTCATCTATGTAAGCGAAATTGCGGATTTTTGCTTTCCTATGAGTTTTTACTGTAACAATATACATAATATGATCAGGAATAAAAAAAAATAATAATGCCTCTCTAGCTTGACTGATTTTGACTACCGCCGCTATAGGACTGCTGACCATTCTATCCTTTTTTTTTCAATTGAAAAGAAAGAGATGCAGTGATTCAAATCAGACTCTACACTAATAGGGACCTACTTGATTATTTTCATCGCTTCTCACTGTGTATAAGTCCACGCTATCTTCTGTGTTTTTCTCAACCTGCGTCCGTGTGTGTATTACAACGCCGCCATTTTGGATAGGCAACATGAAGTCTGTTTTCAAGCTGAAATTGTATTACAAAATATAGAAGAACAAAACTGCGGCAGAAACCGAATCTGAAACCATTCACGATACTGTGGACTCTTTTAGTCTTGCTTGTTTTGCGTTAAAAGTGAAGTCTACCTTCATAATATCAGAAGAAAAATGCCCACTGCTGCGCATTGGCCTCCCCCAAGGATCTCCAAACTGATAGGTCCTGCGCTGCCCTCATCCACAGGCTTCCCGCGACCCTCACCAGGTCATCGGTCCACCTTGTGGGAGGCCTACCAACTCTGCGTCTCCCGGTACGCGGCCGCCACTCGAGGACCTTTCCGCCCCAACGGCCGTCAGTCCTCCTTGCAATGTGATCTGCCCGCTGCCACTTGAGGCTCGCAATTCCCAGTCTACCTATTGTATTTCTACACAAGACTGAGTATTTTTACAAACACGGATGATTCGCATGAGTAAAAGCATTGATTTTTCGTATCGTCTGAAATTTATTTGAACATTATTTACTTTACGTAATGAAGGACTAAAGACTATAGCAATAAAGAAGATAGTAAACGTTTCTATGAGATTTGGGCCGGCTCATGAGCACCATTTTTTACAATTATTTTTGTAACTTTATCATTTTTTTTAACAGCGTTATGGCTATGGACTTTGCACTTTTGGGCACTTTTATAACATCTATGTTGCCATTTTATACAAAAGTTATTTTATTTTCTTATTTTTTGCATAAAAATGAATGAGTCTTGTGTATTTAATGGTGACCATGTTATTCAGTATATTATTGTCTACAGTATGAAATGGTGCTCATGAGCTGTCCCAAATCTTTACCATCTCCTTTGAAAGATATTCAGAAAAATCCAAAGTCTTCGGTAGCTCCGTGGTCTCAGTGGTTCGATGGAACAGTGACCCAGATAGTGACAGGTTCCACCCTTGGAAATTCATTTTTTGTAATCTAGAGTATACACGCTCAAACGCACATGTGCGTTCACTCACATGCGCGTACAAGCCCACGGATAATTAGACTACTTACTTGAAAACTCCAACCGGTGTATGAGATACTTTGAACTTGATGGGAAGATGTGCCACCATAGATTTTTGGATACGCGCCGAATGCTCTGATTGGACGAGCAGACCGAAGGTCGACAAGGAAGTCAAAGACATGCCTTGGTATCTAAGGGAGTAGGTTTAAAATAGATTAAAGTGATTTGGTACTTAGATTTTGGTAGGTTAGTTTGTTGAGGAGCTCGGTGACGTATAGAGGTTTGAGCAATGCAAATTTTGCATCGGAAGCCAGCGTGTATTCCCAGTAGTCCCAGTGGAGTAGTCCCGTGATGGGACAGTTTGGAGATGTGAGTAGTCCCGTGATGGTACTGGTATTTTTATTCCTAGAGGTCCAGGAACTATAAGGCCTACATCCAGTGGCGTAGCTAGCATGGGTGGCTCCCGGGGCGGATTTTGTAGGTGTCACCCCAAAACTCAATCTAAACTGTTAAATTAAAAAAAAGTAATAATATTTTACGTTTTATTAAAATACGAGTATAACAAATAATATATTATGTAATATAATAAATAATACATTATAATATAATATACAGGGTGGTGCCGTCAATGCGACAATAAATTTAAACATGGGCTATATTAGTCCATAGCAATGGTTTGCCACTTTCAAAAATATCATATTCATTTGATAATTTCATGACATTTGTATGGAATGTATGGCAGCATTATTTCATACAAATGTCATGAAATTATCAAATTAATACGATATTTTTGAAAGTGGCAAACTATTTCTATGGACTAATATAGTCCATGTTTAAATTTATTGTCGGATTGACGGCACCACCCTGTATATTATGTTATTAAGTAAAAATTAAAATTTCTTCCATCTAGCTTTGACACTTGCAAACTCCGAAATCACGTCTTCAAAATTTATATTTTGTGTTGTTTTATGTTCTATCGTTAAAATACCAAGATTGTTTAATCTGGTTTCAGTCATTGAGGACCGCAAGTAATTTTCAATTAATTTTAATTTGCTGAAACTCCTCTCACATGAAGTAACTGATGAGCATATTGTTATAAATAACTTTAGTGCGACCGTTAGATTCGCAAGATATTCTGTAAAATCCCATTCCACAATGAATTTTAAATAGTCCAGAGTCACCCAATTAGTAACAATAATATTAGCCGCTTTTAAATGTCTTCTCACGCTTGGTTTCTCTAAGAGGAGTTCTGTTCCTGATACCTCATCGTAAAGGTCAGTAAATTTTGATATAGCAAATTTTAACTGTTCAGTGTTTGCCAAATGCAAAGTTGCCCCCCCATAGCTACGCCACTGCCTACATCGTCGAGCCGGCTTTGTTTGTTTTTTGAAAAAAACTTTTTTTTAAATATCTTCTTACGGACTACGAAATAAAACCTACTAATAACAGTTTTGTACCTTCTGTTGACAATTATTAAATGTTTTGTTGAGTTACTTATAATTGTGTGACATGTTACCATATAGTTTTTGAAATTAAAATATAAATAACTTTATATATACTATGCGTTTTATGCGTCTGAGTATAGCACGGGACTACCAGTAGTCCAGTTAATGGAACCTCTGGAAAAAATACCACTAGTACCATCGTGGGACTAGTGGGAACACAGTGAAAACACGGAAGCCAGTTCGCCTCGATTGTTAATGCAACTACTTTAACCCAGCAACAAGCATTGGGCAGCGTTGTGGTGTTCTGGACCAAACTCCCCGTGTTTCTTCCCTGTAGGAAGGCCTGTGCGCAGCAGTGGGACGTAAATAAAATTAATTTAACGCTGAACTTAAGTTTAGTTAACGTTGATGACGATAGAAACTCATACATACAACTCACACTCTCTCTCTCTCACACACACACACACTCACACACCACACAAATTGATTTAAGGAATTTATAGCTTAAAATTTGTAGGATTAAGAATGTTTATATCACAAAGTATCCTGGAAGTGGGCGCTAATAAACTAATGCGGCGATTATCAATCACTATTTTGTTATTGTAGCTACCTGTTTCTGTTACCAATAAATTATTATTATTATTATTATATTACAGGCTGGTGATAATGAGTTACCGTGTAATCGACATCAGAGCGCTCAAACCACTGCGCCACCGAACTCTTCATAAAAGGAATAAAACAATATTGTTAATAAATATATTTTGTAGGATATTTTTTGATGTGTGCTTGGTATAAATGGCGCCGCCATCTGGTTACATTCGCCGCTTAATTGGAAGTCTATCCCGTTGATTAAATGCCGGCATCCACTTAAATGCCTAGGCCGATAGTTAACTGAACTAGACTCACTCAACGTTGAACGACATGGCGTATCGAAAGTCCTGAAAAGTTTTGGTATGATTGGTAGATTCAAGGTCATTTTTTATGACCACTTATAACTAAATCTATTTTTTTTTATACAACTAGACGACAAACAAGCTGACGGCCCACCTGGTGGTAAGCGGTTACCGCCGCCTATAGACACCTGCAATAACAAGGAAAAGCACTTGATATTGCAGGTGCGTTTTCATCCTGAGGCCTAAGATGAAATGCCGTCCATGCCCAGTAATTACAATCCGAAACACAGCGAACTGTTTCACGGCTGAAATAAGAAAGGCGGTGGTACCTACCCAGGCGACCCTACATATGGGTCTACCACCTACAATAGATTTAGAATAGAATAGATGACGTTCAGCCATCTGGTTAAACGTTGCTCAGTGACTTGGCTAATTATCCTCCAGCGTTTCATTTGATGCCGGCCTTCAATCAAGGGCTAGGCGTCGAGTTAAGCGGCGGAATGTAACCAAACGGAAGACATAAATAATATCAGTCTTACCTTATGTGTAAGTCAGTGGCAGGCGTAGTAAGATTACCACGCACAGAGGTAAAGGACATTGAAGTTGTTTGTAGTCTAACGGGGATACCTGCAATAATTCTTTAATATATTACAATGCAGGAGTAATCTGGTATGGCGCCATGTCGACCAGATGCTCCCAGCTAAGGACATCGGGGCGGAGGACTGATTTGTCTCTCAGCAACGGTTGCTGGGATATTTTTTCAAAATAAAAAAAAATATATTTCAATAAGCTTCAAAGAATCACTTTCAAATCGTCAATAATCACATTCATAAAACTATCACAAAAAATATATTAACTAACAAGGTCATAGTGTCTGTCTGTCGTGTCTGAATTTACACCGGTTCCAAAAGTTGAACTACTGAGAAGATTCCGATAACAAACTCGTGTAGTCACTCTTTTCAAATATTAAATTACAATGTTTGTAGTTACAAAATTATAACTTTTAGCATTACACTTTGATTGTTACAATTATTAAATAATGGGCCTAATTCTCGGAACACACTTTAATTCTAAATTTAAGTACAGTATATCTCTTTCTCGCAATAAGTAATAGGAAAAAGACAGCAAGAATCTGTTTAGAGCTGTCACTTAAATTTAGATAGATTTCAAAGAAACCACAGACAATTTTAGACGGCATGTACTGGGTGCCTCCTAAACACTGCATTTTAGCACGTTCAATAAGGTCGAAAATTGAACGCACCTTTCTAAATGTCAATTTATATGACAGCCATCCTTTTCTTTTTCATTTTGAGAGAAAGAAATAGACTGAATTTAAATTTAAACTTAGCATGTGTTCGCCAGAATTAGGGCCATTGTTTACGAATATGAATTGGTTCTAATTTAAATATTTAGTACCTACACAATAACATGATAAGAAGACAAGACAAGCAAATTTTTTTACAAGATACAAAAGAGATGTTTCATAAATGTATGGAGACCCGGCCAGGTCTATGTACACTATACTGAAAAATAGGTAAAAATATGCTGAACAGTGTTCTATTGTACATTTTCTTTTTATTTGCTTTGTTGCGTGGTACAAAACAAGATTTTTTATACAAAAACTGCAACACAGCCAAAAATTCATCACGGCGCCACGGCATACGTACGTCACTCTCGAGCGCACAACGCGGACTAAAGTCCGCCATGTGAGTTGCTTCACCTAGTCACACGAGTTCTATTTTTTTCGGGGACTCCCCCGTACTTTTGTCCGGTCCGCTCTCTGCATGTCCTCGGTTATTCGGGGGACTTTTTGTACGCGGTACTTTTAATCCCTCGTTTGCGTTACTGGATACAGTTGCAAGCGATCTATTTTAGCGAACAAAAAAGTCCGCGGACAAAAATCCCTCGTCTGCGCATGCCATTAGTTATATTGCCTGAAATGAATGCTGAATGACGGTGAAATCGACGAAAAATTTCAACTTTTGTATACACAAACTATGGATAAAAACGAATCATTAGTATTTTTCGCGGATTCAGAAGATTTTCCTTGCTTTTTTGAGATACTGTACCTGGCCGGATATGACGCATCTCTTTTTTTTTTTTTGCACATTCTTATAAAGATATCGAGGAAGGGCTGCATCTATATGCAGCCAACATATGATGTATCTATAATTCATAGCATCGATTTTATTAACCTTTTAAAGTATGTACCAATGTTACAAGAATATTAGCTAATAATAGTAGTATTGGCCCTAATTGCTAACACATGCTAAGTCTGAATTTAAGTTCAGTACCTACATCTCTTTCTCTCAATAAGGATACGAAAAGGATGTCTGTCATATATTTTGACATTTAGAAACGTGCGTTATATTTTCGACCTTATTGAAAGTAATTTTAAAATGCAGTGTTCAAAGCACCTCCATACATGGCGTCTGAAATTGTCTATGCTGTCTTTGAAATCAATCTTAATTTAGTTGACAGCTTGAGACAAATGCTATCTTTTTCCTATTACGTATTGCGAGAAAGAGATAGCATGTCTTCAGACTTAGGCCCCAGTGATGATATGAAAAATAAATAAATAATTTGATAACATGCATATAGTTGGTTTGTGAAAAAGTTAAAATTTATCATAAATTTCACCATAATTCAATATGATTTTATAGAAGTTAACTAAACGTAGGTGCCATTATGAATATTTGGATGTGTGTTTTGTACCACACAACAAAGAAAATAAAAATAAAATGGACAATTGAACACTGTTCTGTATTATTTTACCTAGTTTTCAGTATAGTGTATACAAGGTGTATCAGAATAACCTATAAAAATTAAATTCTTTATCAAAACTCAAAATGAAAATGTCACTACTCTGGTAATCGGCTGTGAATGTCATTGAATCTAAAATTACTAGAGTACAACCTAACCTAGCACAACCAAAAATTACTAGAGGCCAATTACTACAGTTTTACATTCTACATTCTCATTTTAAGTTTTCGATAAAGAATTTATTTTTTATTGGTTATTCTGATACACCTTGTATAGACCTGGCTGGAACATTTTTTTTTTATAAATCGTGTTAAGAAACTTACCTAGCTCATTAGGGAAGATAAGGTCCATGTGTGAGGGGTAGTAAACAATTTGTTGGTTTATATGGCTCCCCAAACGAAGAAAATCATTCACGGATTTGGCCACTGTGGGTAAAATGAGACAGGGAATTATTGAAAAAAAAAAAAAGATTACCTATTTACATTGCCTGACCGAAAATCACTTTATTCATGAAAAGATATTGGGTATGTCTTTTTTGGTCTTTTATGTTTAAATAATTTTGATCAGCAATGTGATAAGCCTCTTCAATAAGCTGATTCATTTCAAATCAATCAGATTTTTTGAGCAGTCCAGTTGTCAAAAACGGAATAAAAATTACAGCAAAAACTGGTCAATCAAAATTCATAATCTCAAGCTCCACTTTATTTCATAAGGCATGTTATGCCGTCTGTCCTGGTTGTTTAAGCAACTGCTTTAACCCAACAGCATGGTGGTATTATGGCCTTCCTACTTGCAAGAAACATACTAGGAGCTTATCCTCGTATGTTTCCCGCAAGTATGTAGCAGTGGGACATATACAAAGTGTTTCAAAAATACCCCTAAAGCAAAAAGGGTGTTTAAGGGTCGCTTCTATAGAGTTCACTGCCAATGTATGACAAAATCTATTATTTTTTATTAAAAAGATAAAATATTCAAAGCCCAGCTCCTGTTTATGTACTTATACTTTACGATGATTACAAAGCTCTCACTAACTTAAATAAATGTCTCCTTATTTTCCTGCATTCCTGGTAGGTAGTACCTACCTAGATGAGTCAATAAATAAATTGAAGATAAAAATTTATTTTTATGTAAATAGTTTTACTTTTAAGCATTAAAGATGCAATAAAAATAATCTCCTGGGTAAGCAGGTAGTACCAGGTTATGTAGCAATGTATATCTATCACACACAAGACTTAGATTGTTAATTTTATGGTTGAACAACAATCTACACAAAAGTAATACGTAATGTCTACTTACCACTTATTCTTTCATGAAGAAAACCTTCTATTTATCAGGCGCTTGAACTCTGAGCACTTGTGGCCCTCACAACGGATCACACTTTAAACACAACTTTTACACTAACACTACTAACATTACGCCCACACTGATAGCCTAGAGCAGCGGTTCAAAATGTGCTCCTCCTTGCTGCATACACAACGATGCCCTACGGGACACGGATTGGGTCGCATTTCGCACCATCGTCGGTGAAATCGACGCGAACACAGATCTTACACGTTCTTCCATTTCTTCGAGAGTTGGACAATCAGTGAAGTACACCCTGTCCTTCACGTAACCCCACAAAAAAAAGTCCAATGGTGTGAGGTCTGGAGAACGAGCAGGCCATGGAACCGGCCCACCTTGACCAATCCAACCTCGCGGGAATCTTACGTTGAGGTACTCTCGCACCTCGTGTGTAAAATGCGCCGGCGATCCATCATGTTGAAAGACCATGTGTTTTTGATTGACGAAATACTTCTTCTCTGCCACTGGGAAATCATCTACAGCATCTTGAAGCTCCGTTTCCAAAAACTTCAAGTAGATAGCACCGTTCAGATTAGAGGGCAAGATCACGGGGCCAATGACATGGCCGTCATAAATGCCAGCCCACACATTGAGCCGCCACTGATGTTGGAGCCCGTCCTCTTGTGAAGCATGTGAATTCACCCAAGTCCAGACGTGATCATTATTGATGTTTGAAAGTCCCGATCTGGTGAACGTTGCCTCATCTGTCCAAAGAACACAGTTAGCAAAAGTAGGGTTCACCTCTATCTGCTTCAGGTACCACTCGCAGAAGTTCAACCTAGGCGTAAAATCAGCCGGTGTCAGCTCTTGCGTGCGGCGGTAATGGTACGGCTGTTGGCCATCTTCACGCAGTTCACGCAGAATCCGCCAAACTGCACTGTGACTCATCCCGAACCTTGCTGCGGCACGTCTAGTGCTAGAGGTTGGCTTTTTCTCAAAATAAGCTATGACTTCCTGGACCTGCTGGGGATCAGCAGTTACAGTAGCCGGACGTCCACAACTATAGGAACGGTTAAATGATCCAGTTGAATGTAGGCGATGTGACATATCCAGAAAGCATTGATAGGATGGTAGCCGTTTCTGTTCAGCAGGTGGCCTACCTTCGACAAAACGTTGTCGGTATAGTTCACGGGCACGATTTAAATTTCCATATTCACGGCCTACACATAGCATCATCTCGTAAAACTCAGAGTTGGAATAACGATTCATTTTCATAATTTATTAATGCGACAGAAAGGAAAATAACAACAAAAGAGAAGTTGGACTAAACCAAAGAGGTTACAAGACGTACGATTTTTTTTTTTTTTTTTTAATTTATTTAAGGCATTGGCGTGAGAGCCATCAGCCAATCTGAATATATTTACAACAAAAATCTATAAACTATAAAAAACACATAAAAAATCACAAATAAAACAAAATTTACAGAGAGACTTATAAACTACCTATAGTATTCTTAATAAAATCAACAATAACAAAGTAAAAATCAGTGTTCCTTAGTAAGTCGCAAATGTTTGTAGGGACACTACCTTTAGTAATTTCAATTATCCTACCAATAAATAACAATCGTTGCAAATTAAATTTTGGACAAAAGAAAAATAAATGATTGAGATCACAAAAGTCAGAGGGACAATATGAACAGTTAGAATTATTAGTTAATTTTAAGCGATGGAGATGAGTGGGTATCCGACAATGACCTATTCTTAACCTACTAATAGTGGAATAAAAATCTCGACTAACATAATTACAATTTTGAAACCAAGCCTTAACATTAGGAATGGGAGAAATTTGTTCCAACCATTTCCCTTTTATCTGCCTAGAAAAAGAAAGTGATTGGTTCCATCTTTTTTGCAACATTCCTTTTATAAAAACACAAACATCAGTATAGGGAACTTTATAGTCACAAAAGCTTAACAGAGCTGTTGACCTAGCAAGAGAATCCACCAACTCGTTGCCAAATACCCCAGAATGTCCAGGAACCCAACTCATTTCAACTGATACATTAAAATTAGACAGTTTGTAAATTAATTGTTTCAATTCATAGATTAAGTAATTGGCTGAAGCACTAAATGAAATATTACAGAGGGATTGCAAAACACTCAATGAATCACTAAGAAAAATAATTTTTCTAAAATTTAAATACAACTTAACATCTAAAACATATTTTACAGCATATATAATAGCTAATGTTTCTGCAGAAAATATAGAAAAGAAATTACAACATCCAAACACTTTGCCAAATTTATTATGAGCATCATAAAAGGCAAAACTTGTACGATCATTAGTTTTGGAACCGTCAACATAAATTTTTAAAAAATCAGATTTATTGCCTAAAAATTCTAAAAATTCAAATTTATTTTTAAAACGTGAACAAGACGTACGAAACAAAATTACAAATAAAATAAAAACACTACGGCTGTAGGGACGGACTAAACCACAGATGCCTTATTTATTATACTTATTATAGTTCTAGCGTAGCGTTTTATATTCTCTTTGATTAAAGTGACTAAGCCACAGACTTGAATACTGAGCACAGATTACAAAGAGTGTGAGCTAGGACTGTGATAAAATATCGATATTATTATTTAGGAATATCGATATTTATTACTTATAGTATTTTGGAAGATATATCGATAGTTCGATATTTAAATCATGAAATGTAATTATCGACACTCAATATTTTTTTTAATAAATTTTTTTTTTCCATTCTCACTGTAATGAGAAGGCAAAGGGAACTAAGGCCCATACAGCCAGGTCTTCAGTATTGCTTCATTGGCATTTAAATGCTAGTGTTACACATTTCAATACATCTTGGGAGTATTTGACGCGAAATATATGATGACAGTCTACCTAGGATGCTATTTGATGAGGGAGGTGGATAACCACAAAACAATTCTCATTGTTTTCACAGCATTTCACTTTTATTTTTATAATCTTTTAGTTGTACGTCAACACAAACACTTGATTTCAAGAACTACTTACACCAATTTTTTAACACAAATTTCGCTCCGACACTATTTTCAATTATTACAATAAAATCTTGACTGACACCACCAAATCCCGCTAAGCACCCCTTTTTTTGTTTCATTCTCCTTGACACTTGGATTTACAATTTTCGAAGGAGGTGAAAGACATCATTGTGGCTCCTCCGGCGGACGGCAAGTACGAGAAACTCATTTATGAGCTCATCAAGCATCTGACAGCATCCAACGAGAAGAAAGTGCAACTCCTCACTCACGAGGAGTTGGGTGACAGAAAAAATGACAAACGCTCAAGGCATTGAGTGATGGCGACAAACGATAACCCCTCCTCCAGTGGTCGCGTTTTCGTCACAGATCGCAAGACAAAGACCCAGTTTTTTGGTGGATACCGGTAGCGATCTCTGCGTATTTCCACTATCTGCGCTACGCGAGCGAAGATCGAAGACCACCTACTAATTATCAGTACTTAGCTAACGGGAGTATCATCGACTCGTATGGTTTTCTACAATCAAGCTTAGATTTAGGCCTTAGACGTAGCTTCGCATGGAATTTTGTTGTTGCTAAAGTAACCAAAGCCAAAATTGGAGTGGATTTCCTTGGATCTTATAATTTTATTGGAGAAATTCCTAATCATCGCTTGATTGACAATACTAGGTACCTCATTGTGTACTGTGGCTAATGTTGATAGTGCTATAAAATCTGTGTTATCCGTGAAGGTTTTGATTGGGGATTCGCGGTACCATACGATTTTGAATGAATGACACGACACATCTTTATACAGGGTTACCAGTCAATTGACGTCACAAAAAAATTTTGGTCCGGCATGTGGTGGCGTAACCAAATTACCCCCATGTATGTTTCGCGATTTTAAATAGTTTTCGACTTATGATTATTTCCCCAATTTTTTGAAAAATTTCAACCTCACCAGCCTAAAAAAATTCTAAAAAAAAACAGTTTAGTTTTTTTTTCAACTAAAGTTCAGTTGTACTTTTGTGCATAAAATAATCAGATTCGTAACTTTGATATAAGTTATGAAAATGTTAGCCTATAGTAAAAAAAATACGTTCCATGAATTATTATGACTTAAATTTTCAACTCTAAATTAAAAATCTGAATAGGTGACGTTATAATTTCTTAGTCTGCATAAAAAGACTCTCAGCTTTCATAATCATACAACAAATGTAGTAGGGCTGTACCAAATTTATATAATAAATCTTTAGTTAATGAGCTTTCGAAACATAATAACTTAAACCAAAATACAAAACCTATATCAAAGTATAGGCATCGTAAAAAAACGTTAAAAACTTACTTTTCACGAATTTTGTTACATGGCACGCAGAACTCCACAAGCGCGCGACTTCGGTGGCGTACCACCGAGGTGAACTGACACGTCAGCAGGCGGAGGGAACTGGTTGAAAAGCGACATTGCCAGCTCGCTAACGGTTTTAAGTTCCGAGAAATCGGCACTGTTTCAAATCACCTTTGTTTCAAATCCACTCGGTCTCCCCTACATAAATAATGGGCCACTTTGGTAAATATCGGCAAGGTGGAAAACACTTAAAATTAGCCATTTAATTAAAAAATTTAATTGCCACAATTATCATTCCTAAAGCTAATTAAAAGATTAGAGATTGCAAGAGATCTAGGAAGAATAAGGAAAGTATTAAAAATTAGACGATAATGTAAAACAAATTTATTTTTATTTACAATAGGTTTTCAATGTGGCTAACTCCAGCAGCATTACGCTTTTTACACCTACGTAATAAGTTGATCGGAGTGGAAAGCCTGAAAAGATTGTGTTTCAATCATCTAGAAGCTTCCCTGTTCTCACTGACAACGATTCTTGACAATGGGCTTCTGCAATCTTCTGCCTCAGCTCTTATTCAGTCAATCATTCTCGGGCGTATGCTATTTCTTTGTAATAGCCCCAATGAAGAGGGCATCTGCAATGAAACCGAACAGCATTCACACAAGTTCCAGACGGCTGACCCCTTCAAGAAAGTAAAAATGCTCATTATACAGTTTGAAGCGAGAACCCTTCTCCATATTCCTTTATGACAATGAGAAACGCTGATCGCAATTGCATAGAAGCATTCGAGATATGGTGCTGGAGGCGTCTGCTGACAATTCCTTGGACGGCGCGACGTACCAAAGCCTCAATCCTGCGCATACTACGTATATCGACCAGGCTATCAACCATCTCCCTAAGGAGAGTTGAATACTTTGGCCACATTGTCAGGAGGAACGGAGATAACTTATGAAGAAAAAGGGAAAATAGAGGGGAAGAGACCGCAGGGTCACAGCCCGATGTGTTGGACACACCAGGTTCGCGCTACCCTCGAAACCAAATTGCACGATGCTCTGCACACTACTGAAGATAGATCGGGATGGCGCCAAGACAGTCATTGCAAAAATGATGACACCAAAGGGAGGTCACGACCCTCATCAATGAGGAACACGATGCGAGGAGAAGGAGGAGAAGGAGGAGGAAATGAAAAAATCTATGGGGTTGAGATCAGGTGAGCGTGGAGGCCATGGAAATGGTCCACTGTGTCCTATCCATTTGTTGGGGGTATGTTTCACTTAGGCAATTTCGGATTTGTGTTGCGTAGTGACACGGAGCGCCGATTTACATCTAACAGCAACATTGGAAGATCATTTCCCAAAAAGTTTCTTTACGTTACTCCATCAAGTCTTGTCGGAAATAGACCAATTAGTTCGCCATTCCGGACACCACACTACAAATTAACGCTAAAACGACGTTGAAACGTTGAGACTCTTACAGCGTCTAGATTTCCAATCGCCCACGTGTGGTAATTATGAACGTTGAATAATCCAGATCGCTCAAACCTTGATCCATCTAACCATAATAAAACTTAATAGAAAAATCCAGGATCCTCTTTCTCTTTTCTTAACATTTTGCCAAACAACAGGTTTGGCAAAAATGCGCAAGTGATGGCCTCTAGGCTCTAAAGCTTGGACTCGTCGAATGTGAAACGTGTGGCATCCTTCAACGTTTTATGTAGTACTAGCGACCCGCCCCGGCTTTGCATGGGTATTATAAATATAAACATGTATTATACATATAAACTTTCCTTAAGAATCACTCTATCTATTTAAAAAAACCGCATCAAAATCCGTTGCGTAGTTTTAAAGATCTAAGCATACATAGGGACAGACAGACGGCGGATAGCGACTTTGTTTTATACTATGTAGTGATATATCTATGTATAAGGTAATAATATTGAAATTTAGTAAGTACTGAATTTTATATTTTTATAGTTTATTTATTATAGGTCACATGTATACTTTTCGTTTATCCTGTGTAATAAATAACTAATATTAATCGTTTAAACAAGCCACCTAGACAACCACAAACCGGCGCCAACTGAAAACCAGCGTTGCAGCCCCGGCTGTAGCTTAAGCTGAGTTGGAGTCCGTTTCGGCAATAATTTGTTATCAACCGACTTCAAAAAAAGGAGGAGGTTATCAATTCGTCTGTATGTTTTTTTTTTATGTTTGTTACCTCAGAACTTTTGACTGGGTGAACCGATATTGATGATTCTTTTTTTGTTCGATGCGGAATAAAAATTTTTTTGCAAATCCATCGGGTAGTTTGGTATTTAAATTTAAACAAAACTGGAAAAATTAAGTTGTCTACGTATGCGAAGTTGCGGATATATGCATTCCTATGAATTTTTAGTGAAATGATACGATAGTAGAAAACAATATAAGTTGACGGTCACCCATCTAGATGGGTTTGGGATTTTTAGTGATAACTTTTGAAGGTCAAAGCTAGCTTTGACCTTCAAAAGTCCTTCGAAAGTACTAACAATCCTGAAAAAAATTCAAACAAAAATTAAAGCCGACTCCAAAAAACTGAAAAGGTTAAAATAATTAAATTTTAGTAGGTACTCATCCCCTAGGAACATATTTTTGGTGCTCCAAAACTTTTATTGCCGGCTCACATTGTGCTCGTCGTCGGAACGCTAGTGTCACCAACGGTTGTCAAACAAACGCCAAAAGGTATGACAGCGCTGCCGACAGCCACGAATTCAAGGCTGCTGACTAGAATCGCATAGCTGATTGATCACTGGAGTTGGGACATTTTAATTATGAGTTTTCGATGAAGAATTTCTTTTGGGCTATTTTGAAACACCGTGTATACATAGGTTGATGATGATGATGATGATGATGTTTTTCAGTAAGGTACAGGTACTTCCCCCAGTTCTAATTTTTAATTACCTACTAGCTTAAAAAAGGTTAGTGCAAAAAGAAAATTACGTAAATCATTTTTTAAACCCTTACTTTCCACCAAGTTCCAACTGTCAAATCTAGATTGATTCATGTGGGCGACGTATACTGCCTTCTCGTTGATTTTGAACACAAAATCAACGTAGACCTGAAAAAAAAACAGATTTGAATTCTTGGATATCCTCATTTTTGATTCTACCACGCAACAGATGGCTTCGCGGAAACCGAGTCCACATTTGCCTCCCAAATACGGCCTCAACTTCCGCTAAAGAGTCTGTTGCATAATTGCATTCAAATTTGGCCCTCATAGTGGCTACACCACTGATTCCAAGGCAATAATGACTTATCATACCTCTTCCGAAGTTTTCACAGCCCAAACCCTCAAATCTTTTAGGAGATCTATCAGTTTTCCAACATTCATCTCTTGGTCTTCAAACGCGTGCATTCTCTTGTACATATTAGAAGCTACGCCTTCAGCTACTATGTATACCTGAAAATGTTAATTCAGTGATAATAGGGTTTGCAATCCCGCAGCTCTGTCCATCCCGCGGGATTACTTCATCCCGCGCGGGATCTATTGCTGTGGTTATACATTTCAAATTTTTGCTATAAATTTCATATACATATTGAGTTATTCTGAATCGCTGGCCTGAAAGTACTTACTGAAGCTCTTTTACCAGCAGTGGCAAGCCTGACTCCTGCAAACGCTGGTAGCCCGGTGTCGTCAGCCATGCTTATAAGATGCATGGAAGTCGTTGGATCCTCTTCAGATTTGAAGACTACGTTGTTGGTAGCCCACTGGTCAGGATCCAGCTCGAATACCAAGTCTGATACTGATGGGAGGAACAGTGAGCTGAAATCAAGACATTTGATGGGTCTTCAAAGCTTATGGGCGCTTGTAACGGGTATCAATTATGAATACTCTAATGCTCGTCAGAAGTAAGTAGGTAATGAAAACTGGAGTTGTTTTAGTGGGTATTCTTGGCCAATACCATCTCGGCCTAGGACGCTCACATACCCCTCCTGCCTTTTTCTTTCTTCCCCATGGTGCAGGGCATGCATAAAAGCAAAAAGTACCTTCGAAAGAAAACGCCTCGGAAAAAAGGAACTTCATAAGGAAAATACTCGTCTTGAACGTTTATTTTTAAAACGAGAAACAATATTTTTCTCCTTTCTTTTGCGAGGGAACTAGTAAAGCTTGAACATACTGTTCCAGCTGCACTCACTGGCTTGTAAGGTGTCTTCAGGCCTTTTTTGATGAAACGCATGCTAAAGTAAGTATTCTAATTACTCTTCCAAACTAATAAATAATCGATGGTTACTTTAATATCAATGGATCGTCACCACCACCAGCCTTTGCACATCCTACTGCTGGGCGGAGGCCTGACACCACCACGCTGGCCCAATGGGGGTTGGTGGTATGCGGTCGAAGTAACAACCGAGACCAACGGCTTAACGTGCCTTCCGAAGTTCTGAGCTCGAGATAAGAAATTTTTTTGACCCATCCCATCCGTTTCCTGTGATGAAGGAGTTAACGAGAGCCGCGACCACGCACTCTGGGTATGTGTGCTGTACGAGGACGCCAGAAGGGTAATGCTCGATCGTCTGCAGAGAGCGGAGCCTGGCCCATTGTATCACCGGGACCTCATTAGCAGCCGTCACAACTGGGAGCATTGCGCGAGTTCGCGCACTCATGGCACACCATCCGGCGAAGTTTTGAGTAGATTTGGTAAGCGACCACGAGAGCAGCCCGACGCGAAGTTCGTTTTTGTGGTGTCACGCCCCAGAAGGGGGAGAGTTCGCAACAAAAGGGACGGATAAAGATTTGTAGGGAGCGAAGAATTAGCACTGTAGGGCAAAAAGCCCAAGCAAGTACCGTCGCGCTCTCCCTGCATCGCAAGGTAGACAGGACCATTGGTTGGTGGAAGGATTGACCCATCCCGGGATCAACCATGGCAACTACGCCACTAAGCTCCTCACCACTACGCCACCAACCTCGTCACCACTACGCCACCAACCTCCTCAACGGTTATGCTGGTGATCGCCAACGGGTGTGGACTGTATTAGGTGTTTGTTCTTGAAGAAAACAACGGTGGTGTTTTGAAGCTGGTTATATGCTTGATTCGGTCGGTACAATGTTCAGTGTTCACTTTCTGACTTCTGCGAGGAGACTACAATATATTGGCCCTAACTTGTCCTATTCTTAAACTACTATCGACGCTCACAACTAGCGGGCTGTGAGCGAGCCGGCGACCAATCACAGACGCGGTTGTGGCGGGGGTCTCCCGGCGTCCCACGCTCCTTAAAATAATGTAGCCGCTGTGATTGGTCGGCGGCCGTGGAGTCGTTTTCCCCGCGTCCCACATTAAAGTAGCCGCTGCTATTGGTCGGCGTTAAGCTTGGCACGGCGGTCGTCAACAGGGTAAGTATATCAATGTATAAGTATAATGAATGATGTAGAGCAAATACTCACGCAAGCTTGTACCCGTCAAAATTCCTACTGCCTTCCAAGCTTTTTATTGCGGTATACCAGAACCTTTTCATTTGTGGGTTTCCAGAGTCTTTCACATAGTTATGGACGAAGAGGAAGTCGTTCTGTGTTATGGACGTGGCTGTCAGGAAACTGTGGAGAGCCGCCATCCTTATCTGGGAATTCTCAGTCTCATTCATCAAAACGGGGAGTAGTATCTCTGTGGCCTGAAAAGATACATTGAGTATTATCAAAAAGATCATGCCTGCTTGGTTTTCCTATTTATGAAAGCGATCCTTCTTATCATAATTCTTAGTTTTAAAAGCAAACGGGTGGATATTTAAATCCCTTATAATAAAGAATAGCGTCTTGACAGGCTCACTTTTAGAGGCTCGTTCATATAATACTGATTGTCAGTGTAATCTGAGGCAAACGCTGCCCACAGTCTCTCGTTTCTCTTCTTGGTTGGATCCGTGTAGATCTCCATTGCATACTTTTGAGTAGGACCTCCAATGTTGCAAAGTCCTTGCAGCCAAATCAATCGGTCCATGTAATGAGGGCAGTCTACAACAGAATACGCGGGAGATTGCGAGAAAATGTTATATTATAAGGTTTGAATCTTTTGCGTAGTGCTATGCTTGCTTTTACCAGGTGGTAAGTGGTCTGGGTAGGTACCACCACCTTTTCTATTTCAGCCGTAATTTTTAACGGCTGTAATAGGAAAGTTGGTGGTAATACACATTATTTGTGCGCTTTTTGTGCTGCTCGTATTTATTAAAATTCCAAAGGCCCAGCTGGATGGATGAGGCGATTTATCGTAATTTGTATCAAAATGGTTTCATAAGTCTAGCATTTAAGTGACCCAAATACAAAAAAGTTCTCTGTGAGTGTACTAAAGATTACTTTTTAATGACAGCCTTCGTTTTTGTATTCATATTGAGAGGATCCTGCGTTTGAACCGCATTTGGTCTCCCTGGGGTCTACATGGATATTTACTATTACACTTGAACTTACACCCGAGTTCTCACTGGCAATAGAAAACTAACCGCTATACATCCTCAAGTACTTCACCACCATGTTGTCAAAGTAATCCGTCCCCACTCTCTCCCCCTTCTTAGCCTGATGCAGCATCGTCCCAAAGGTCAATATTGCTGCATGTCTCAGCTCTTGAGGAAAGTCCAGACCAAGTTTTGTGAAGGGCTCCAACTCTTGAAGGAGTTGCTGGCTATAGTTCGCATTGTTGAAGGGCAGTTTCCTGACGAGGGATAGGAGAGCAGAGTCTTCGAGCTTTGACTGAAAAATAACAAAGCAGACCCGTCAATATTATTGGAGGAAGAACCACAACGAATCGTAACGTATTTCGGTAATAGTAATATACATTACGAGTTGTTTTGGTTCCTCCGTAAAACCTTGACAAACTCGTAAACACTTGAAGAAAAAACTTCAAGATCAATTTTAAAGATAAGAGACAGTGATATTTACTCATGGGCTTCATCTCACCTGATGGTGAGTGATGATAAGATAGAAGATGGAATCAAACTACACACGGACTCCTCACTCACAGAGGCATTGGCTTACTTTTAGCTGCTGGAACACAACAATGCTGTTGACTTGCTGTGCTGTTCTTTTACTTTGGACTTTACTGCAGAAAAAAGAATTTTTCTGTTCGTTGCGTATACTTACACTTTCCTCGATTACCAGGGATTTGATAAACCTAACCGCAGCCTCTGTTCCAGCGTAAGGCAGGACCTCCAAGAATATGTTCCTGGATGTCTCCAGCTCGTAACTGGTGCCTAAGACTAAGTCTTCGAATAGGACCTTCAGCGTTGTGAAGTTGAGTTGGGACATGGTGCTGCAAGAGATGAAAGTAGGTAGTACTAGAAATTCATTAGCTACAATCGTCTGTCCCGATACTGGACAAGGCCTGGACAAGGTAGACACACATGGGTCACAGCACCACCACGCTGGCCCAATGCAGATTGGTAGGTAAAAGTGGTTGTATGTTACTAATATTTTGAAGACCCATCGTGAATCAGCTACTTTTTACCAAGTGAAATTCATTGACGGACTTATCCTGCGCTGGCGAAGCAACGGGCGTGTACAGCGTCTAAGTGGACCCTAGGATTACCCGTTAAGACTCGTGCCTTTCGCGGAGGTAGTCTAGGGTCTGCAAAGCAAATTCATCAGACCTAATCAGAATCAGGCATGACGAAAGTTGATGAAAGTTTCTTAATCGAAGCAGCATTGGTTCCGATTACAAAAACTAAGCTCAAACTACTCCCAGCGATGATGGAACTCAAAGCGCGCTGTCCTCTCTTCTGGGAAACCAAGAGGAGTGGGATTCGCACACACTTAAGCCCAGTTGATTATATTATTTGACAGCCATCCATATTCTTATTGAGTGAAAAAGATGCACTGAACTTAAATTTAGATTGAGCGTGAGTTCTCCAGAATTAGCGCCAGCACTACTATTACTATCTTGTATTCTTACGTACTCTGTTATTTGGAAACTTGAAACGTAGGTACTTACTTTAAAAGGTTAATAAAATCAATGCTATGAACCATAGACGGATCCTTGACTATGTTGTCTGCATCTATGCCCTTCCTCGATATCTTTAGAAGAATCTGGAAAAAAAACATTCTTATCTTGTCTTTGCTTCATCATGTGTAGTCAATGTAACTAGGTGCTCTTATCTCAATGTGATTTTATTTAATTTTTTGTCTATTTGGAGGACCATCTGCGTAAAATTCAAAACAATCAGCAAATAAAATGTCTTCACCATACAGGGATATGAATTAGGGATCATAATCATTTTGTTTATACAACTAGATAACAAACAAGCTGACGGCCCACCTGGTTGTAAGCAGTTACCGCGGCCTTTAAGGAAAAATCACTTGATATTACAGATGCGTTGTCATCCTGAGGCCTCTAAAGGTGGTTTTCCACAAGAGGGGCGGAACGAGAACAGGCGAGACGAGATTTAAAATTTGTATGGCAAATTTTCAATCCTCGCCTCACGCATCTTTGGTGGAAATAGTCAGGATGGACGAGGATGTGCGAGGCGTGAATTGAAATATTTGTTTGTGTAAAAACCATATTGCTTCCGATATAGAGTATAAATATTAAATGTGAAATTTGATATGATTTTGAACCCTAGGCGATTTTCCACCAGAGGGGCGAGACGAGACGACGCGAGACGATAATTGAAATTTGTTGCAGAGTTAATTTATACTCTATAACGGAAGCAATACGGTTAATTTTTACACAAACAAATATTTCAATCCTCGTCTCGCGCATCTTTGGTGGAAATAGTCAGGACGAGGATGTGCGAGACATGAATTGAAATATTTGTTTGTTTAAAAATGAACCGTATTGCTTCCGATATATAGAGTGTAAATTAACCTTGCAACAGAAACACGCTCCTCGCGATAGGTTTATTATTGTGCGATTTCAATCCTCATCTCGCCACTCTGGTGGAAAATCATTTTCCCTGGTGGAAGGAAGACCCTTTCAATTTATCGTTTCGCCTCGCCTCGTCTCGCCCCTCTGGTGGAAAACCACCTTTAGGCCTGAAATATCAAGAAATGCTGTCCATGGTCAGTAATTACACTGGCTACCTTTCCCTTCAATCCGAAACACAGCGAGCTGTTTCATGGCTGAAATAAGAAAGCGGCGGTACCTAACTAGACGACCCTACATACCCTACGACCACCTCGTAAAAGCTCGGTATTTTCAAGTCTTCCCCCAAGGGAGGAAGTAGAGGTAGATGGATTAAATGGCGTAAAGGGATAACAGGACATTTAACTACTCACCACGCGCTACACTAAACACCAATCTCCCTAAAAAAATCTTGCTGAGCAGGTGGTAAGGCTGGGGATCAAAAAATGTCAGGGCATCAAGCCCTGGTCGAAATCAAAGTAAGACTATTGCAAGTAACATCTTCTATATATATAAAAATGTTATGTTGGTTTGTGTACGCTTCAAAAACTCAAAAAGTTCTGCACCGATTGAGTCAAAATTTTAACATGATGTAAAATCCGCATAAAAGATTGTTTTTATCTATTTTTTGCATCAGTCACATATCTGCGACCGCGAGAAAACAGTTTTTTTAACGATCACAATGTGCCACTGCGAAGCGTGGCAGGGTACAGCTAGTATAGTATATAATGTTAGAAGTCTTTCTGCCTACAGAGAGATACTAATGGCAGTAACACAGAAAAGGGGAAATAAAGCTCCTAAAGGCTCGAAGTGCACCTTCAAAAGACATATGTGATTTCCTTATAACCATGTCGCCTTTTAAACACGTCCAGACTGTATACTTACTTCATAAGTTCTATTCTTCAAATACCCTTGACCGGTTTCTCTGATGCCACAAGATGGGTCCTCGCAGTCTTCTCTAGCGTATTTCACGCTGGACCTGATCAGTTTTGGCCATTCCAACCTGGCTGCTTGGAGCTCCGTCTCATATTGTATCTGCAACCTAAAATGGAGGAGAAGTTTCCAATTATTGTTATGATAACAGAAAATAATACCTGAGGTTCTTTCCATAGTGCATGACATATAAGTTTATTTAGCATGAGAAATCGAATTAAGACCGGCAGCCTTAACCAGTGCATCTAGAAGCATGTTTTGCCTTTTTTTGTCGGGGTGAAATCAGATTACAGACCTACTCGTCGCTGGCTAGGCGACGAGTAGGGGGTCGTCCAGTGCTAATGACACTAGGCATACCCACTAAAACTCCCCGGTAACTCCACTGCCCTTTGCGGGGGTAAACCTAGGCGCTGCCGAAGCAATTTCACCAGCCTACCCCCAGGCAAACCGGCCTTACGGCCAGCTTTCGCACCGTTGGAGATTACCCAGAGTCACTTGGGCAATCCTAGACAGAAGCATGATTTGCCTAGGAGAAACCTAAATAGCTTTTTGGGACTGTCGTTTTTTAATGACGGATAGTTTTAATGTTGCCGATAGGAAATACTATCCAGGATACTGATATCTGGAATATATATTACACAGTTTGAAGATATAAGATCTGAATGAATTCTTTGCCCTGTCTACCTTTCCTTTACCAGCTTGTTGACGGCTACTTCCTATTGCTGTCTATATTGCATGATAATCATCATAATCATCACCATTTCAGCAGAAGGACGTCCACTGCTGGTTAAAAGCCTCTCCTTAATTTCCATGGCGATCGGTCATACGTTGCATGCATCCATTGGTAGCCTGCAACGTTCCCCAGATCGTCGCTCCACCTTGGTATAGGAGTGCCCACGTTGCGTTTTCCGGTACGTGGCCACAACAGAACTTTTCCGGCCATTGGTTCTTTGAGCATGGAGGCTACTTACTCAGTATTCACGAAGAGAGTCAGCCCTTCCGATCTGTACTTCATATTTCCTTTCATTTCCAACTTCATTAACCCACTCTTGTCATCCAGTTTGTAAACTCTCTCAGCTGTCATGGTTGTGGTGTCAGGCTGGCCATATCATTAAAAAAAAAAGAATGTTATAGCTTTTTATATGCAACTAGCGGGCTATACTAGCGGGCTAGTCTGATGAAAATGAAAATATCTTTATTCAATTAGGCCCCCCAAGAAGCACTTTCGAATCGTCAACAATAAAACCCTTATGTCTATCACATAAAAATAATATTAACTAACTAACAATTTCATAATGTTTGTCTCTCTGTCTTATCTGGATCTACGTAAGCTAAGAATGTTATAATGTCTGTCTTTAGGTCTGTCTGTGTCGCACAGAGTATAAAAAAAGGTATATTAACGTACCAATAAGTACCTAATGATAAGAATATTTACTGTATTTATTCTTTTTTTTTTTTTTTTTTTTATACACTCACACCTTATTATCTAGCCCAAAGTAAGCATCATTAAGAGCTTGTGTTATGGAAACTAGATAATGGATTAATATTTATAATAATATGTATATAAATATTAGAAATATACTTAATAAACATATAAACATCCATGACTCGTAAACAAATGCTCGTACTCATCATACAAACATTTGCTCCTACCGGGATTCGAATCCGATCTCGGATTCGAATTCGAATTCTCTTGACCGAGTAGCCTGCATAGCAAGGGGTACAGACCGCTCGACCAGCCGGTCGTCTTTTAAAGGCTGTCCGACAATGCACCATCACAATATAGGTATTACAATACACAAAGGTCAACAATTAATATACAAAGACCTAATAAAGCCAAACATCTTTCATTAATTTTAACCACTTGTCTGACCACGTCATTACAATAATAATTGTATTGTTGCCATATACCTCAAAAATCCCTCAAAAATGTTACTATTGATGAATATGTAGGTAAATTATTACAAAATCAAGGAAGCTTAGAGATGACCATTTCCACTAGTGCCACCTGTTCACAAGTATGACGCATGTGCGTCGATGGTAAGCGGATGCCCTCGTAGCACCTTAAGAGGGGGCATAAAGCAAATCACTAGCTTTAGGCGCCCTCTTAAGCACTACTCACGCGTTGTTACAGTAGCCTATAGATAGACGCTCGTAGCACTTTGGACGCTACTCATGCGTTTTGACTGTAACCTAGACGCTCGTAGCACCTTGAGCACTACTCATGCATTCGTAATTTCGATTTTAACATTATTTAAAATAAAAATCTAAAAAAAATCTAATTTGAAAAATTTCTTATTTCTAAAATTTTTCTAGTTTAGATATATTTTAATCATCATCATCACCAGCCTATATACGTCCCACTGCTGGGCACAGGCCTTCTTACATGGGAGAAACACATGAGGAGTTTGGGCCATAACACCACCACGCTGGCCCAATGCGGGTTGGTGGGTTCATATTTTAATTACTAAGTAATTTTTCAAACTTTTATAATAATGTTAAAATAAAACCTAAGAATATTATTATGTTTGAAAAAAAATATTTAGTAATTAAAATAATTATTTAAACGAGAAAAATTTCACGTATTGAGGCGGGGATCTAACTCGAGACCTTTCGCAACCCGGGCGACTACGACTGCTCTCACCATCTGAGCTACCCAGGACTTGGGATATCCCTGTGAATTCTTCTAGCCTATCTGTATTTACTTTATAAGCTCGAAACGAGTATTTCTACAAACACCTACGATTCGGTTAAGTTGGGGCATTGCTTTCAAATATTCATAATTTTGATTTTAACATTATTATAAATGTTTGGAAAATTATTTAGTAATTAAAATATACCTTAACTAGAAAAATTTCACTTCCTTTTCTAGTTTAGATATATTTTAATTACTAAATAATTTTTATAGAAATATTTTAACCTTCTCAGTTTTTTGAAGTCGGTTTTTTTAAATAAGATGTTTGGAGTGCTTGATGCACTGATTTATTTTAAAGTTAAATAAGTGCAGAATAAATATTTGAATTGAAGAATTGTATCTCATTTTTTATATTGAATGAAATTGAATACTTTGCAAGTATTCATAGGTATAATGAATTATTATTTTCATCTCACTTATTTCTTGGTGATGTGAATTATTTAGTAATTAAAATAATATAAAACTAGAAAAAAATCACGTCCTGAGGCGGGAAAACGTGACACTGAAACTGGGTGGGACGTGAATTTTTTCTAGTTTTATATTATTTTAATTACGAAGTAATTTTTCAAATATTTATAATAATGTTAGAATCAAAAATTAAGGATATGAATTACTTTGCTGTAAACAGATTTTAGAATATAATAAATAAGTTATTCTAAATATTTGCATGCTTTTTTATATGGCTAAATAGGTCAAAGCACAAATGTATAACTAACACCACACCCAGTAGTGTAGCCTATTTATTAGCAAATAAAAAAAATATTTATTATTATTTTTATTTGTATTTGTATTTTTGTTTTTAACAGCGTAGGACACGAATCCGCTGCTGTGAGTTTCCAGTCGGAAATTCCAATTTAGAGTGGTAGATACCACTGTCCTATCTTAGATCCTCTTTTTTTTCCCCTTTGTCGTTTTGAAGATGTTTTTAAATAAATACTTTGCTTTCAAACAAAGACGGGCATGTGGCTAGCAAAAGTAGTACAGAAAACTTATTCTAAGCCGTATTGCTTTCTCAGAATTCATACTTGTACTTAATTAAAAAAGCGATTTGTGGGAAATCACCGAAACGGATTAGATTTTTTTATTTTACACAAAGTAACTAACTATGTTGATTTCCAGTATGGTATTAGAATTTGTATTATTGAGAATGCTTTATTAGGTGGGTACGTAGCAAAATCTGACGTTACATTACTCACTCAGAAAAGAAGCTCACTCAATATCAATATTTAGTGAGTGAGTTTCTAAGGGTGCAAAGTAGCTTTTTAAGCAGAAAATCGAACGATAACATTAGGGTAAATAGTTGTCTTGTTAAACTTACCAAAGTGTTCCAAAGGTACTGGTCGTACTTATACAAGGGGTCCGTCCAAGGCACACTCTTCCAGCTAGCTCCCAGCTTAGGAGAGGAAGGTAGCGAGCTATACTTCGTCACGGTGTTCCCTTGGGAAATATAGGTGGTGAAACAGCTGTGATCATGGATGCAAAGCTAGAAATAAGAGGATTTTTGTGTATATACGTACTCAATATTAATTTCGACATCTTGAAGGTAACAATTACAAATAAAGAAAGAAAACGATGAAAAAATATAGTAGGCGTTTAAACGAACCAAAAACATTAAAATGTGATCTTGAAGGTAGTTTAAAGGGTTACTAGCTGATCCCGCAAACGTTGTATTACCTTTAAAAAAAAATGAAAAAATAGATACCTAGTAGCCGATTCTCAGACTATTCAGTAGGTCTGAGAATCGGAGAATATTTATAACATTTCATGAAAATCGATCATGCCGTTTCGGAGGAGTATGGTTACTAAATTTGTGAGTCGAAAATGTTATACAGGGTGGTGCCGTCAATACGACAATTAATTAAAACATATGCTATAATTATTAGTCCATAGAAATGGTTTGCCACTTTCAAAAATATCGTATTAATTTGATTATTTTGTGACGTTTCTATGAAATGATGCAGCCAATGTTATATTGCAGGTGCGTTGTCATCCTGGGGCCTAAGATGAAATGCCGTCCATGCCCAGTAATTACACTGGCTACCTTTCCCTTCAATCCGAAACACAGCAAACTGTTTCACGGCTGAAATAAGAAACATACAAACATCATGAAATCATCAAACAAATAACATGTATTTGAAAGTGGCGAACCATTTCTATGAACTAATTAAGGCCATGTTTTAATTTATTGCCGTATTGACGGCACCATTCTGTATATCTATATGTATGTCTATGTATATTATTATCATAATTTCATAATAATAATATAAATAATAATATAATATAAATATTAGAAATATACTAAATAAACATCCATGACTCGTAAACAAATGCTCGTACTCATCATACAAACATTTGCTCCTACCGGGATTTGAACCTAGGACCTCTTGACCGAGTAGCCTGCATAGCAAGGGGTACAGACCGCTCGACCAGCTGGTCGTCTAAAATATAAAGAACGTCATGCACAGAGTTTGTAAATTGTCATCAAACTATGAAGGTAACTATTAATAAGCTGTTTGAGAACGGAGAATGGTATACCTGATATGATATATATATGATATCGTGGCACAGTAACATATTACTAAAACGAAGGGTAAGTGATCCAAACTCACAAGTTTTCTATTACAATTTTTTGCTTTATAGATTAGAGAGCTACTGTTTAGTTTAGTAAGCATTACTTGATGTAAAACATATTCCAAAAGTAGTGTGAACAGGCACATTATTCTCCGAGCATATGGACTCTTCTTACCGCTCCATATTATCAGGTGGTATTGAGTCATTTGCCGTGCTTTGTATGTATGAAAAAGACTACGGATTATTTGCCTGCATAGGATCTCTCTTGAATAGTTTCGCCACAGCATAAAAGAGCCTGAATAACTTGGATAGAAAATTAAAGAAAGAAGCCAACAGCCTGTAGTCTGATGATTTGATCTGAATGAATTGGAAAACCTTCGGGGCCTCAATTTACCTGAAGCCGCAAGAATGTAATATCAGACCCATCAAACCCAGGCAACAACTTCATATTCCCTGGTAAACAGGACCCACCTCATAATTCGTGTAATATCCTTCTCCCTTCTTCAATTGGAAATTTAAGGACAGAGCTCTTTTCACATTGGATACCCAGGCCGGCTCTGATGGTAAGTATATTGAATCCACTAGGCAAAACTCCTGAAAACATAATGGACTATATGAAAATTTTGAAGTGAATTTTAATTTGAGGTACTCTTTTTTTTATTCTTTTATTTAATTTAGGGACTTTTACTATACAGTATGTCAGTCCCATCGTAACCTAATCTAGAAACACTTAAAAACAAATGGTTGTTACTTATGAGTATTGACAATCATTGACGAGTCACCAATACCATATTGCATACGAGTTTAGATGCTTCTGATGTAGGGTCTGCCAGGATAGTTTGGAAAACTCCAACATCAGATGCTCTAATGTTTAGTTGACTCGTCAATAATTGTCGCTCTCGTTGGTTTTTGAGATATTCCGTCAAAAAGTGTTGCACATCCTCCAGTTTATCGCAGGCGTCACAATTTGGAGAGTCTGATTTTTTCATCAAATATGCAAACTTGTTAGACGGAAAGTGACCAGAACGAAGTCTATGCAACAATACAATGTATTTCCTACTTTTCCTAATTTGAGGATCTTATGGAGGAGCATGTTGGCGTACTGGTTTGAGCACTTTGCTTTTGATACAAAGCAACTTTCGCCACGGTTGATACTAATCATCAATCAATCAATCAACAAGTTGATGGATTAATCAAAAAAAATGTATCTCTCGCCCCTCCGTGCTTCGTTGTGAACGCTAAGCCGTTGGTTCCGGTTATAACTGCAACCGCTTTAACATAATATCCCATTGAACGAGCGTGGAGGTGTTATGGCCAGACTCCTCACATGTTTCTCGGATGTAGGAAGGCCTGTGCTCAGCTGTGGGACGTATAAAGGCTGTGCTGCCGCTGAATTCTAAATATCATGTCATTCAAATGCTTGATAGTAACCACTTTACTTTTTACCGCTTTACCGTCTTCGCATATGGACTCTTCTTACCGCTTCACATCAGGTGGTGTTGAGTCATTTGTCGTGCTTTGTAAAAAAAAACCCGCATTGGGCCACAAGCGTCTATAGGCTACGGTGACAACTCGTGAGTAGTGCACTAGGTGCTGCGAGCGTGTATAAGCTACTGTAACAACGCATGAGTAGTGTCCAAGGTGCTACGAGCGTCTATAGGCTACGGTGACAACTGCTGAGTAGTGCACAAGCTGCTACGAGCGTCTAAAGGCTACGGTAACAACTAGTGAGTAGTGCACAAGGTGCTACGAGCGTTTAAAGGCTACGGTAACAACTAGTGAGTAGTGCCCAAGGTGCTACGAGCGTCTATAGGCTACGGTGACAACTGCTGAGTAGTGCACAAGCTGCTACGAGCGTCTAAAGGCTACGGTAACAACTAGTGAGTAGTGCTCAAGGTGCTACGAGCGTCTATAGGCTACGGTGACAACTCGTGAGTAGTGCACAAGGTGCTACGAGCGTCTACAAGTTACGCTAATAACACGTGAGAAGTGGCCAAGGTACTACGAGCGTCTATAGGCTCACAGGTTACTGTAACAACGTGTGAGTTGTACCCAAGGTGGCTCTAGGTTACGGTAAGCGCTTACCATTAGGCGTACCAAGGGTACTCGAACTCACGCTTTGGTCACTCTGTAAAAATACTAGTAGAGGAGTTTTGGCAGCAGGAAAACATTTGCCTCAACATTACACTTCATATTCTACTTCTTAGCCTCGCTGGGTTTATATTTTCTATTTAAATTTTTATACACCCTTCTCTTCCCGTGAAAGAAGTGTTTTTTTCTGTTCAGGTCATAAACGCGGCATGAGCTAAATATTTCAATGTGGCGCTCAAGTCATGACCTGCTACTCCTGCTAGTTAGATTAAGATTCAATAAACGTTAGACATCATCATTATAAACAGTCTATACATGTCCCACTGCTAGACACAGACCATCATAGATGGAAGAAACACGTAAGGAGTTTTGGACCATAACATCGATCATCACCAGCCTATATACGTCCCACTGCTGGGAACAGGCCTTCCTATATCGGAGAAACACATGAGGAGTTTTGGGCCATAACACCACCACGCCCAATGCGGGTTGGTGGGTTAAAGCGGTTGCAGTAACAACCGGGACCAACGGCTTAACGCCCCTTAGAAGCATGGAAGCAAGGTAACAAACTTTGATTGACCCATTCCAGGATCGACCATGGCGAAAGTTGGTTTGTTTTTTATATTGAAACTAGAGCGCTCAAACCAATACGCCACCGAGCTCCTCGTCCATAATGTCTACGCTGGTCAAATGCGGGTAAGTGGGCCAATTTTAATACCTTATAATAATCTTTTTTATTTCTTAATTCTTTCTTTTTTTTCTTTTTTTTTCTAGTTTAGATATATTTTAATTACCTTATAATAATCCAAGATCCATGGCAGCTTTAAGTGCTCGGCTGCTTCTTCGAACTGATACGACATGTAGCCATCCTTTTTACTGTTCACTGAAGTCTGAAAAACAAAATATATCACCATTAGAATCGACTGCAGATTGGTAAAGGATACTCAAGAAACTAAGGCTTCGTCTAGGAAGAGACAGACGATGGAAAGAGAGTTGAATTGCATAATAGTAATAATTAAACAAAATAATAAAAAAAAAGAATAATTCAATCGATTGAATTAATTTAATACAAAAAGGAAAAGTTACTTAACGAAACTTATTCGAAAAAATCTCTGACAAAGAATAAACATGGCAACTCTTTAGAGTAAAAATTACAAATAAACAAAGAACACGATGCAAAAACTATATACGCCAGACGGGAATCGAACCCGCGTCTCATGGAGTCCGGAAAGACGCGATGACCACGCCACGCTGGAGACCCCACGAGGCGCGGGTTCGGTTCCCGCCTGGAGCTTATAATTTTTTCAACGTTTTCTTGTTTATTTGTAATTGTTACAACAAAATACAAAATTAAAAATTTTAAATAACCCCCGGCGTCATTAATCATCTCTATCTAACACAATCTCATTGAGACTATTTATAAGAGCCCAAATACGCTATATCTGCTGCAAGTTTCTGAAGAATTAAGCATTTCGCAGACTTTTTGATGGTATAGGATCAGCTCAAGGATAGTATGTCATGGGAATGTCACCGAAGTGACAGCACACCAAATTTCAAATCAATCATATGTGTAAAAGTTAGTAAAACCCTATTATCATGTAGAAAATGACCTAATAGTCATCAAACGCCTTAAGTGTTCTTCATAAATTATAGCTAAGAACCATCGTAGGCACATTAGCTTTCAAAAAAAAAACCGCATCAAAATCGGTCCATTCGTTTAGGCGCTACGATGCCACAGACAGACACACAGATACACAGATACACAGACAGACACGTCAAACTTATAACACCCCTCTTTTTTCGTCGGGGGCTAAAAATAGGAGTTATAAATGCACAAAATCAAACATAGATGGGGTGACAAGTATTGTTACACTCAACTTGAGCGTTTATTTGACAAGCAGTGCAACGTGCAACTCAAAAATAAAATCAGCAACGTAATTCGAGTGTATTTTAATTCCTTAATTATGATATGCCTGAAATTTCTCACTCATCCATGGGTTGGCTGGAAGTGATTTCTTTTAGAGATAAGTCCACCCTTTCAAACTTCCTATTACATGTAACTTACTGTGTATATCTAAAGTGCAATAAAGAGTACGCACGTTTAGTAGGTTAGTGTTACTTTTAGGGTCGGCAACGCGCAAGTAATACCCCTGGTGTTGCAAGTGTCCATAGGCTACGGTAACCGCTTACCATCAGGTGGGCCGCGGGCCTTGATTGCCACCTTAAGGGTATAAAAAAAAACAATAATTCGTGCCAAATAATCACCTTCAAATCTCCTAACTGGAAACGAACTTGACTCTCATTCCCCAAAACCTGGACGAAAAGCCGTCCTTCCAATGCCCAGGAGCTAGACGCTTCCTGAGGAGTAAGGGTCCCAGAGGAGAGGGAGGCGGTGATTTCATAAACATACTGCTTATCTTGAGGGAACAGCAGCCGAAGATTTCTGGGAGCGGAGAAGACTGCTGAGGTTGTTGCTGAAGACAGAACACAGAAAAATAAGTGATTTTTTTATTCATGGTAGGTGGTAGGCCCGTATGTAGGGTCGTCTGGGTAGGTACCACCGCCTTTCTTATTTCAGCCGTGAAACAATTCGCTGTGTTTCGGATTGAAGGGAAAGGTAGCCAGTAATTAAACATTGTAACAGTGACTTCACGAGTTCGTTGCCGGAATCTTCTCGGTAGTTCAACTTTTGGAACCGGTGTAAATTCAGACAGACTGACAGACCGACAGACAGACTGACAGACAGACAGACAGACTGACTAACGGACAGACGGACCGACAGACAGACCGATAGACAGACTGACATTATAACATTGTTAGCTTACGTAGATCCAGATAAGACAGAGAGACAAACATTATGAAATTGTTAGTTAGTTAATATTATTTTTATGTGATAGACATACGGGGTTTTTTTGACGATTCGAAAGTGCTTCTTGGGGGGCCTAATTAAATAAAGATATTTTCATTTTCATTTCCAATGCAATTACTGGGCAGAGACGGCATTTCATTTTAGGCCTCTGGAAGACAACGCACCTGCAATATCAAGTGATTTTCCCTTGTTATTGCAGGTGTCTATAGGCGGCGGTAACCGCTTACCATCAGGTGGGCCGTCAGCTTGTTTGTCTTCTAATTGTATAAAAAAAACATGCGGCCGAGACAGAGAAGGATAGATATGACTTGTCAGCTCATGGAAAAGGACACAAACAGCACAGGTGCATGTAAGTTAAGCACCAATTATCAAATAGTTTATTTTTATAAAATATTGACATTTTTGAAAAAAGTTTTGAGTATAATTTCAACAATCAAGTCTTGTAACTTGTAAGTAGTTAAGTGGTTGTGTTAGTATTTATTTAAAATAAGTAATTAATTAAAAAATACAGTAAAAAGAGATACTTACCAATAATAACAGTCAGGTATTGAATAATCATGCTTCCTGCTGTCTGAAAATAAAATTATTTATTTAACTTTTATTTATTCAAACGCTGCTTTCAAATCCGCTATTGTAAGAGAAAAGAACAGCACACGCACGCACGCATTTTTTTAATGCAACTAGATGACAAACAAGCTGATGGCCCGCCTGGTGGTAAGAGGTTAAAGAAACTTGCAATAACAAGGAGAAATCACTTGATATTGCCGGTGCGTTGTCATCCTGAGGCCTAAGATGAAATGCCGTCCACGCCTAGTAATTGCACTGGCTACCTGCATACGCACAAGTAAACACGCACGCAGACGCACAAACACGCACGCATAACCACGCACACAAGATGACGCGCAGTCACTGAGTCACACTCCCTCTCTTATAAATTAATAAACTCTCGCAGACACAAAATCCGTTGTAATATTTTATAGCGAAAGTAGTTTTATAAACAGAAATCTTTCAATCTGTAACGTACACTCTGTAAACCGTTAAACCGAATGTTACGTGAGGCTATTGAAATCAAAAAACATCCTAATTTCAATAGAGAAGACAGTGGGAGTTTACCACCAGCTTGGGATCTCATCATACGAATATTAAAGTCCCAAGCCCGTCCTTACACTGTCCGAAAACTGACACTGTGAGCTCCGTATGCATGAATCGGACCGCTCAAAATATAACACAAAGTGACGGTAGATAACTTATAAACTTATCAAAGACAATTAACTTATTCAGTCTCCCCGTGACCACGATCGATGTAAAGTAATCGCAACGTCAGGTGTGTATAATAATAATGTAACATCTCATTAAATGCGAGTTAAATCCTGCAAAGCGGTTTTATTTCAAATGTGTAGTGCTAGCCACATCATCAGCATCATCAGCCTTTATACGTCCCACTGCTGGGCACAGGCCTTCTTACATGGCAGAAACACATAAGGAGCTTGGGCCATAACACCACCACGCTGGCCCAATGCGACTTAGTGGGTTAAAGCGGTTGCAGTAACAACCGGGACCAACAGTTTAACGTGCCTTCCGAAGCACGGAGGAGCTCGAGATTATAAATTTGATTGACCCATCCCAGGACTGACCGTGGCGAAAGTTGCTTTGTTTTCGTTATCGAAACCAGAGCGCTGAAACCACTACGCCACCGAGCTCCTCAAAGCTAGCCACAATATAAGACAATACCTACCTACACTTGGCTCCATTCAAAACAACGCATCGCGCTGTCTCATCCTTGCAACACATTAAGGAGGCCGGCGATTTAAATACCTACTATTTCATGAGATAACATACACATAACTCATTTAGATATTCGAGTAATTTAGAATTTTGTTTGTACTTTTGTTTTTAGACCACAGAGGCGGTTTTGTTTTTAACCACCCCTGTGGTCTAATGGTTGAGACCACCTGCCTCAGATCTAGAGGTCGGTTTGGTTGGTGGTAGGGCTTTTCTAAGTCCGCCTGGGTAGCTACCACCATCTTACCTAAGTCTGCCGTTATAGCAATAATGTTAACGGCATTGTTGTGTTCCGGCAGTTAGAGGTAAGATAGCCAGTTCCTCTGTGGTTGAGGAATCCGGGTGTAGCTCCATCGTCGGCCTTATCTTCACTTACCATCAGGTGAGATGAAGGTCAAGAGTTACCCCGTTAAGATAAAAAAACAAGGATTATTTAAAATTTACACTGGAAGCTTATTATTTAATTTAGGCAGGCAACACGAGAGGGACTTTTTTTTTCTACAACTAGATGACAAACAAGCTGACGGTCCACATGATGGTAAGCGGTTACCGCCGCCTATAGACACCAGCAATAAAAAGGAAAAATCACTTGATATTGCAGGTGCGTTGCCTGGGGTCTAAGTTGAAATGCCGTCCATGCCCAGTAATTACAAGGCTGTTTGCAGGTTTGGCATCCTTGAAGTACAAAAAATATCCTGGCTGGCTGGTTGCTGGGCGAATACACGATAAAGTACCCAAGAAATTTAGTATAACCCCTCCGAAATCCACAATAGCAAAGGATGCCTTGTTTTCGTGTTCAAAGCTAGCAAATTATAGTGTCAATTGTTTTTCTTCTTTATTGCATCGAAATAAACATTTATTGTTCGATCTTCAATAAAATTTTGTAGGAAATTACTTACTTAAATCATCACTAATTAAAACATTAACTTTTACACACACTTAAACACTGTTTGTGATACTCTTAGCTAAATAACCACGGTCCGTCTCGACGCGATTAGTTCGAAATACTGAGAGATACTCATTACTCGCCTGATAGCCGATGGGTGGCAACTCCAAAATTGTTATTTTGATTCATTTTATACTTTACTAGCTTCGGCCTGTGACTTCAAAATCAAAACTAAAATTTAATTTTATATTTAAGTAGGCTCCTAAGAAGCTCTTTCGAATCGTCAAAAATCACAAATTATGTATATCTATTTAAGAAATGGTCTCACAATGTCTTAATGTCTATCTGTCTGTAATGTCTGAATTTACACCGGTAACTAAACATTGTAACCTAATAATTAAAAAGAGTGACTACACGAGTTTGTTGCCGGAATCTTCTCGGTAGTTCAACTTTTGGAACCGGTGTAAATTCAGACAGACTGACATACAGACAGACTGACATACAGACAGACACACTGACTGACACAGACTGTCTAACTGACCGACAGATCGGCAGACAGACAGACTGGCATTATAACATTGTTAGCTTACGTAGATCCAGACAAGACAGAAAGACCAACATTATGTTAGTTAAGTTAGTTAATATTATTTTATGTGATGGACATAAGGGTTTTTTGATGATTCGAAAGTGCTTCTTGGGGGGTCTACTTGAATAAAGATATTTTCATTTTCATTTTCCAAAAAATGAACTAGCGAGAACGTCATCTGCGCTATCCCATAGGAGCATTTGGACCGCATAAAAAGTATCCTTAGTTTTAATACGAACTATATTCTATATCTGGGTGGAATTTCATTTAGATCCCAGCCGTTCTGGCGTGATTAAGTAACAAATTGAGTAATAATCTGTCAAGCGGCGTTGTACCTCTGGAGGTCTATGACAATTGAAAAATCAATTGTGTCTGGAATCTAATGCCTGACGGGATAAGCGTTTTCCTTCGCCATAGAATTAGTAGTACCTATAGGCTTCTAAAGAAAATGAACTCATGAAAATGTCTCATAGCATTTGAGTTCAGATGCATAAAGTCAGAGATTTTAACATAATTTCTGCACACATCATCATCACTAGCTGATTTACGTCCCACTGCTGGGCTCAGGCCTTCCTACATAAAAGAAACACGTGATGAGCTTGGGCCCAGTGCGGGTAGGTGGGTTTACCTACGAGAATGAACGGAACAAATGGGATTATAAAATATTAGTATTTAATTGATGCTATGTTCCGCGGAACTATTGGGAAAGGTCTCACTAGTTCCGCCACGGAACTTCTTCCACTGGACTACTGGGAATAAAGGGGTCGAAGCGGCTGCAGTAACAAAAAACGTACACGATGAAGCAAGGAAGAGGGAGATATTACATTTTTTCTGCATAAAAGTCTGAAAAAATATTTTAAAAGATTTCCGTCCACCTAAAACTAGGAAAAACCAATTCTACAGTTATACCATTTGACGCCACATATCGTTATCAATGAGCGTTGATAAATAATTGAACCTTGACCCTTGTAGTTACGGTCGTTACCACCTGACCAACATAAGTGGAGCTCTGTTTGTCATAGTGTATGGTAACGCAGTGTTGTCTTGTAAGGTTCCGCCCTTTCCTGCTATGCGATTCTCTAAAGCCAGCAGCCATGAATTCGTGGCTGTCGGCAGCGCCGTCATACTTTTGGCGTTTGTTTGACAACCGTTGGTGACACCAGCGTTCCGACGTCGAGCACGGCGTGAACCTGAACTAAAAAGTGGTTGATTTTTATATCTTTATGTAAAAAATCTATCAAATATTGACTGAAGTCATTGCGATACAATTTTAACACAGCAAAAAAGAAATCAAAAAATATCGATTGTACTTCATGTCGTATAACCAAAACAGAGACAATCGTACACAGCCAAGAGACCGACGTAGAGATTAGTGAATACGGATTCACGCAGCGCAGTGAGCAAACGTCAAAACCAATGGCAGCTCGTCGTCTTTGTCAGACGTCAAGTTCGATGTCGAATATCTTTGTTTGTGAATCACACTGCAGGCCCCGATCGCGCTTAAACGTTCCGTTGAGCACAATTTGTATGGAGCTTTTGACAGCATTGAGATCCAAAGGCGTTACTATGGTTACCATTACTTATGAAATCGTATTTTCCGCTGTCCAATAAACATTTTAGACGTTTTTTTTGTTGGATACCTCTTATCTTGTTGACGTACGATTCCATTGAGTGATGCGAGAGAAGCCTCGAACGGTCACTATAAGGAAGTTGACTTTTTAGCCCCCAACGAAAAAAGAGGGGTGTTATAAGTTTGACGTGTCTGTCTGTGTATCTGTGTGTCTGTCTGTGGCATCGTATATAGCTCTTAAACGAATGGACCGATTATGGTTTGTTTTTTTGTTGTTTGGAAGCTGACGTGACTAGAATGGTTCTTAGCTATAATATGTGAAGATCTGTTCAGGCGTTGGGTGACTGGCAGCTCATTTTCTACATGATAAAAGGGTTTTGATAACTTTCACGGATCCGATTGATTTGAAATTAGGTGTACTGTCACTTCGGTGACATTCCCATGACATACTAACTTTGAGCTGAACTATTCCATCAAAAAGTCTGCGGGATGCTTGATTCCTCAGAAACTTACAACAGATAATAGCGTATTTGGGCTCATAAGAATAGTCTCAATGAGATGGTGTTAGATAGATGATCAATGAGGCCAGAGGGTACTAAAAATTTTCTAGTTTTTATTTTTTTTACCAAGTAAGACAAGGTCTCCTACTGTTTGCTGTATTTTACTGAGCGCATCAAAATATTGTAATATCACAATCATTGCATTCAAAAGTGTGGAGGGATCCTTATATCTTGGTTAATGAAGTCAATATTTTTCTTACGTGTTATGCCAAGGTTATGACGTTTAAATTATTTTATGTTATAATTAGATTTTTAATATTTATAAAATTAAATAAAAAATTAAGTAACCCCCGGCCTCATTAATCATCTATCTAACACCATCTCATTGAGACTATTCATTCTTATGAATAGTCTATTTGGGCTCTTGCCCAAACACGCTATATCTGCTGTGAGTTTCTGAAGAATTGAGCATCCTGCTGACTATTTGATGATATAGGATCAGCTCCAGGTATGTCTTGGAAATACCACCGAAGTTACAGTAAACGTTAAAGTTACAGAAATGAGTTGAGAGTCATCAAACGCTCAGGCGTTTAATGAACTGATCTTCACAAATTAAAGCTAAGAACCATCCTTTGATGACCGGCTGGTCGAGTGGTCTGTACCCCTTGCTATGCAGGCTACTCGGTCAAGAGGTCCCGGGTTCAAATCCCAGTAGGAGCAAATGTTTGTATGATGAGTACGAACATTTGTTTATGAGTCATGGATGCTTATATATTTATAAGTATATTTCTTATATTTATCTACATATTTTTATCAATATTTCTCCGTTATCTAGTATGCATAACACAAGCTCTTAATGATGCTTACTTTGGACTAGATAATAGGTGTGAGTGCATGAATATTATTATTATTATTTATCCTAATCACGACAGCTTTCAACTAAAAAAAAAGAATCAATATAGGTCCATTCTTAAGGCCCCTGTACACTTTGAGCCAAGGTACGAGTCCAACATGTTGGGCCAAAATAAAATGTCGCTGTTTACACAATGGTGTACATCATTCTGCATTGGCTCTTGAATAAAGATGGACGTGAAATCTCTCGCAGCCGCGGCAATTTATTAATACAGTGCGTTTAATTATTACCTTAATTAAAGAACACCAAAGTAGTGTGACTAAAAAGAAATGGTGCAAAAGAACAAAAGACTCTTTTACTGTTAAATGTGACCAATCGTAGATAGGACAAATAAGCACTGAGGCGACGATTTAGTGTACAAAACTAGGACACAACATTAAATAAATTAAAGTTCTATAAATATTTTATTTATTTATCTTATTAACTTGCTTTGTTTTTATGTTGTATATGCTTTGGATTGCATATTATTGATTCATTTCTATAAAGTGTAAAATTTCATTGTTTGTCTACGCCATCGTATCTTATCTTATTTTGGGGCCATGACTTAGTCACAGTGCACTTCGACCCATTGGGATGTTTTGTGCCTCCCCTGCATTTACTCTTCCTGTGTCCAGAATACAGTTGCCATTAGCCGTACTATATCTTTAGGCAGAAAGAGCCTGCAGTCTTCTGGTTTTGGATATGCCACTCCCAGAAGGCTCATTCCGGTTCTAGTCAGGGCATCACAATGACATAAGAAATGCGTCATAGATTCCTGACATTCGCCACATGCTCGACAAACTTGTGTTGCAGAGAGTTGCATTTTGTGTAGCATGTGGTCAGTAGCAAAATGCCCTGTGAGTGCTCCAATTAAGAGGCGAGCTTGTGTTCTACCGTTTGCATAGATGTACTTACTCCATCCTTTTACCTCCTCTACTAGGAAGGATTTGGAGTGTTTTAGTCCAGGTATTTTATGCCATTCAGTCTTGTGTCTGTTCAGGACATGGTTTTTGATGGCTGCGTTTATAAAACTTTGTGAAAGTGCCAGCAAGGGCTCAGGACCCACGTATGTGTTTTCTGAGCCCTCCCTTGCCAATTCATCTGCCTTCTCATTGCCCATCACTCCCACATGGCCGGGCACCCAGATCAGTCTCACTGTATTATGAAAATCGCCATCGTAACTCAGACACGTAAATTTCACTCACGCGCAACACTACTGTCTTTGCTGACGTATAACAACAGACAGAATAAGACGCCAACGTGTGAACACTGTTTACGGAGCGCGCCAAGATCCTTTGATGTGTGCCCGAAAAACCGACTACAATCGGTTGGCCGGCCAATGTAGGCGCCAACTACCAACATACCAACAAGTAGCTCTCTACACGTTGGCCCAATATGTTGGTCCAATACCTTGGCCCAATGGGTACAGCCGCCTTTAGGCGACGGTTAATTACGATGCCACAGATACACATACACACATAGGTACACACAGATCCACAGACAGAGACGTCAAACTTATAACAGCCCTCTTTTTTCGTTGGATGTTGAAAGAAGCACTTTCAAATCGTCAAAAATCGCATTTTTATGACTATCACAATTTTTTAATATACCTACTTATACAACTAAATGACAAATAAGCTGACGCTTCTGATGGTAAGCGGTTACGACCGCCTCTAGACACCTGCAATAACAAGGGAAAATCACTTTATATTGCAGGTGCGTTGTCATCCTGAGGCCTAAGATGCCGTCCATGCCCAGTAATAAGACTGGCTACCCTTCAATCCGAAACACAGCGAACTGTTTCACGGGTGAATTAAGATAGGCGGTGGTACCCAGACGTCCCTACATACGGGCCTACCACCTAGTGAATGTGTCTGTAATCCGATTCTTGTCTGGGTAAACTGAAATCAAGTCTTTAGGGACACCTGTATTTGATAACTTATAAATATAATATTGTCAATACTTATACAATAATATTGCAGCAGAAATATTATATCTGCAATAAATAGTTTCTTCGATTTATAGGGGTTTTTTGAGGAGCTATTACAAATTGTCGAAAAACGCTCCATAGAAAATTATACTGAATTGTGACCTCACACTCCGGTAATGGCCACCGAGAATGTATGGCCGCATGCGCATGGACAAAATTAACGATATCTTTGTTATTAATGCGTAATGTTTAGTTAGAATATTAAAAGTTGTTACATTTAATGTGAGTAAATGAATAGTTCTAAATGCATTTTGTAATATTTATTTCGCCATTTTTTGGAAATTTCTATGCCACTTAAGATGAAAAAGAAAAAAAAAGTTTTTTTTTAAGTTTTGTATACATAAAATTACTTATATTTTCGAAATATATGTAAATAAACCTACTTTTTTACTTGTTGACAACAACCCTATTTTATTATTCTATAGAAACTCCTTTTCTGAAATCAGTTAAAAATATATCGTGTCTTGCTTGGAATAGCCGACAAAATGTGCTATTAAATATTGTATAATCTACCTAAGCTAACGTGCCATAAACTCCTTTGTAATAAAAAGCCATTCTAGCGTAAGAATGATCAAAGGTTCGCCATGCTTTATTGAAAGCTAAGCCGATTAGTCTATGGTCGCCCCTGACCAATCATTAGCTAGCGTTCTTTATTTAAACTCATCACGTCAGAACGGTCAGTTGAGCTTCAGCGCTCGGCGAGTGAGCACGTCTTTCATACGGTGTTCATTTTCGCTCTATTAAAAAATGTGTAATGGGGTACGGTGGAGGTTCTCGCTCTACTTATTTATGCACTGCAAGACGGGCTTTTTAATTTGTTTTATGGCAACATTTTTAGGTTCACTAAGCAAATGACGTCAGAATTGCTTTGAAGGCTTAGGGCTGGGTAGCGCTCTTTTATAAAGCGGATTATGACATGGGTTTTTCCTGCGATGCGTGAAAGACACCGTTACTGGGGCAGTATATTTTTTGTTACACTATTTGTATTTATAAATTATTATTTTTAACTGACGTAACGAGTTGCTCAGCGGCGTAGTGGTTAAAACGCTCTGGGTTCGCTTACAAAAATAAAGCAACTTTCGCCATGGTTGATCACGGATGGGTCAATCAATATTTGTTATCTCGAGCTTGTTCGTGGTTTGTCGTCACGTTCAGCTGTCGGTCTCAGTTGTTACTGCGACCGTTATAACCCTGATTGGGCCGGAGTGGTGATATGTCTTTATATAGGAAGGACATGGGCTATATTAGTCCATAGAAATGGTTTGCCACTTTCAAAAATTTCGTATTCATTTGATAATTTCAAGACATTTTTGTGGAATAGTGTAATGTTGGCAGCATTATTTCATACAAATATCACAAAATTATCAAATGAATACGATGTTTATGAAAGTGGGAAACCATTTCTATGAACTAATATAGCCCATGTTTCAATTTATTATCGCATTGACGGCACAACCCTGTATATAAAACAGAACCCGTAACCGAAGCCGTTTATGAAGTAAATACTAGTGAATTGCTTATTGTGTTAGTGTATGAATATTATTATTAATGCTGTTAACTGGTATTTTTTATAGCACGGCAAATAACTCAACACTACACCACCTGATGTGAAGCGGTAAGAATAGTCCATATGCGGAGACAGCTAGTGCAGCTTGAGATACATTGTTCTAGCCGCCTCCACCTTGCCGGCTCATAAGGTACCTCTTCACCCCCCTATTGAAGGAAACCATATAATTTGCGGGAACCTGGATCGAAACCTAGCAACTCAATGCGGTGTGGTTTAATATACTGTGGTACATACTCTAACACGATTTTTGTGTTGACGACTACCTACGTTTATCTCCGACTCCTGGCACTTGTTAAAAAACTACATCCCTATATTTTTTTAAACTTTTTATATTTTTCTACATAGGTACGGTTTTTTTTCTCTGACACGAACAGGATACAAGTGTGCAAACGTAGCCTACAGAGATGTATGTTGCGTATTTTAAAGACACTCGTAGCAGTTTGGGCACTACTCACGCGTTGTCACCGTAGGCTATAGACGCTCGTAGCACCTTGTGCACTACTTACGCGTTGTCACCGTAGTCTATAGACGCTCGTAGCACATTATGCACTACTCACGAGTTGTCACCGTAGTCTATAGACGCTCGTAGCACCTTGTGCACTACTCACGCGTTGTCACCGTAGCATATAGACGCTTGTAGCACCTCAGGCACTACTCACGCGTTATTTCCGTAGCCGACAGCCGCTCGTCGCACCTTGGGCACTACACACGCGTTGTCACCGTAGCCTACATACAGACGTTCGTAGCACCTTCGGCACTACTCACGCGTTGTTACCGTAGCCTATAGACTCTCAAAGCACCTTGTACACTACTCTCGCGTTGTTTCCTTATCCTATAGACGCTCGTAGCGCCAAGGGTTAGTGCCCATTTATCTTCATTTTAATGTAGTCATTAAAATGAAGATGCATTGTTAATGCGTTGTCGGCGGTACTCGGTTAGCACGTCCCAGTATCCGGGTCCTTTGTCGGAAGCTCAGCTTTAATAATACACTGGTCTTGTTTAAGTGTGACCATAAAATATGCAGGACATAAAAGCAATAAAAAAAAATGTAACAATTACAAATAAAGAAAGAAAAAGGTGAAAAATTTTTATGATAAAAAATTTTTTCCTTATTTGTAAATAAAGTTTGGGTTGGTGGCTTCTGGGGGTGGCTTGGTGAAATTGCTTCGGCAGAGTCCAAGCTACCCCCCGAAGGGCAGTGGAGTTACCGGGGTGTTTTAGTGGTATTCCCAGTGCCAATACGATCAGGCACTGGGCGACCCCCACACACGCCCGTCGCTTAGCCAGCGGCGGGTAGGTCTGTAAACGGATTCCTCCCCAATAAAAAAGGGGGGTTGGTGGGTTGCTTTGTTTTTGTAATTGAAACCAGAGCGCTATAACCACTACGCCATCGAGCTCCATTGTCCATTTGAACCGACTTCAGAAAAGAAGGGAGGTCAATGATACTAGATAAATAGATGCTACGTAATTTTTCTATCGTATTTAACCGACTTCAAAAACGAGGAGGTTTTCAATTTGGTCGGTATATTTTTTTATTATTTCTATGTATGTACACCGATTACGCCGAGATTTCTGATTCGATTTAGGTGATTATTTTTTTGTTCGATCCTTACTTTTTCTTAATCAGTTAGGTAGTTTAGTTCTTAAAGCAAAAAAACTGAAATTAATGAATCGTCTACGTATGCAAAATTGTGGATTTTTTCTTCCCTATGACTTTTTAACCGACTTCAAAAACGACGAGGTTCTCAATTCGGCCGGTATGATTTTTTTAGTGAAACGATACGATAGTAGGAAGCAATATAAGCTAATGGTCACCCATCTAGCTTTGACCTTAGAAAGTTATCACTAAAAACTGAAAAAAAAAATTAAACAGAAATTAAAACCGACTTCAAAAAACTGAAAAGGATGAAATATTCTTATTTTTGATTTTAGCATTATTCTACATGTTTAAAATAATGTTTACTAATTAAAATATATCTAAACTAGAAAAAAATCACGTCCTGAGGCGTTGCCACAAGCGCGGTGAGCACACTAAGATGAAACACAGTAAATGAGAGCCGAACAAACATTTTCTATTGAAGTCTTTCCTATCGTGTATTCTTTCGTAGAGCTAATTAGCCGCCTAATTTACAAAAAAAAACATTCATTTACTGTGATTTCAGTACTGACAAAAAGGCATTCTTTTTTATGATGTTCTAATATTTATTGTCCAACAATTACAATAAAATACAAAACCAATGTAAACGTATATTGTCGACTTAAAGGACAGTTTCCGATCATCCATAAATCCAGCAATGATAACATCGGTAGCTCTGCCCATGAATTAGTAATTAAGTCAATTGAAAAGACATTAGCTGAATCCATGGGAATATTTATGCAAGTATTGACAATGGACAAAGGCATAACACAGATAAGGTCAGAAACGAAAGTAGGTTATCAGACCTGAAAGTAAAGATTGGCTATTGCGCCTAAAGTAGCCAATGACATTTCTCAGAATGAGATCTATCTCGATGCGTTTCATTTAAATATGCTCAGCAGTTTTAGAGTGAAAATAACAGACAGACATACATAAAGACATCATTACTTTCACATTAATAATATTACTAGTGGTCACCCGCGGCGGCGGATATCGGTTAGTACCTCAGTAGTGTAGTTACGAAAACAAATCAACTTTCGCCATAGTCGCTCCCGGAATGGGTCAGCTAAAATTTATAAACTCGCCATGCTTATGCCATTGGTCCCGGTTGTTCCTGTAACCACTTTAACCCACCAACCCATACTGGGCCAGCGTGGTGGTGTTATGGCCTCAGCTCCTTATGTGTTTCTCCCATGTAGAAAGGCCTGTGACCTGGTGTGCGATTCTGTAACGAAACTCGCACCTCACTTCGCAAGTCACTTCGAATTCAACTGTCAAATAGAGCATAAAATGTACGAAAAATTGCTCTATTTGACAGTTGAATTCGAAGTGACTTGCGAAGTGAGGTGCGAGTTTTGTTACAGAATCGACAGGCTGGTAATGATGATGTATCGTTTTATATTGTCTAACAACTTCTTTTTCTTTTTCAACGTCCGCATAATAAATCATGTCGTGTACACTAAAATATGATTATTGTCTAGCTTATGGGCGCGTTTATAATTCGTAACGCGACGATATTATCTTGGACAGCCACAGTACAACGATAACACAGAGAAGTAAAGTATGACGTGCACGATAAATCGTTACCATTGACGGAAATTAAAAAGCGTCTTCATATATTTCCATACAATTTGCTTACCTTGTAAGAACAATGAGGTTTTATACAGTTATATATTCTTTGTAATCATCAGCTTGTCACTTTTAATTTAAGAGTTGTGTCAAAACTTGATAGTTTTGTACATTTGTTTTTTTCGCTTCGCTCTTTCTAAGTCATTGCTTACCTGTGTTATTGTTGTACTGTGGCCGTCCACGATAATATCGTCGCGTTACTAATTATAAAAGCGACCTATGTCTTTGTATTGTTAAGCCCCGACGTAAAAAGCGGGGTGTTATAAGTTTGACGTGTCTGTCTGTTGTTTTGTAGCTCCTAAATGAATGGACTGATTTTGATATGTTTTTTTTGTTGAAAGCTGACGTGACTAGGATGGTTCTTAGCTATAATTTATGAAGATCAGTTCAGGTGATTGTTGACTATAAGCTTATTTTCTACATGATAAAAGGGTTTTACTAACTTTCACAGATCCGGTTGATCTGTCACGTCGGTGACATTCCCATGACACACTAACGTCTGATCCTGTACCATCAAAAAGCCTGGGGGATGCTTAATTCCTCAGAAACATACAGCAGATATAGCGTGTTTGGGTTCATATTATTATGAATAGTCTCAATGAGGTGGTTAACTAACGGCCCACCTGGTGGTAAGTGGCTACAACGAAAAAATCACTTGGCATTGCAGGCGAGTAGTCACCCTGAAGCCTAAGATCAAATGCCTTCCATGCCCACTAATACGTAATTAATACTTATAAAAAATCATCGGAATAAAATTTTACATTTTCCCAATTCATGGTCACCCCGTCAAAAACCGAGATCGAAGCTAATAGAACACCAGGTCTTGGGAAGTCAAGTATTTTTCAGTGCGAACGAGATGACGCATGTAGCACGCTTCAAGTCCATAAGAGTGAGTGAGAGAGAGACATTTCTAAAGAGGTCGCCTTACAAGACAGTATTGGAATTAAATTATAGACATTAGTGAAGTGTTGTTGGCTATGCTGTGGTAGAAAAGTGTAAGTCAGTAATTTTGATTTTACTATTATCTTAAAAGAGATGTTACAATAATGTATGGAGACCCGGCCAGGTCTATGTACACTATACTGAAAAATAGGTAAAAATATGAAGAACAGTGTTCAATTGTCCGTTTTCTTTTTATTTGTTTGGTTGCGTGGTACACAACCAGATTTTTTACAGAAAAACTGCAACACAGTCAAATATTCATCATGGCGTCTATGTCACTTTGGTGACGTTTAGTTATATTGAGTAACGGGGAATTCGGCGAAAAATTTCAACTTTTGTACAAACAAACTATGCATGTTTTTTTTTTATACAACTAGATGACAAACAAGCTGACGGCCCACCTGATGGTATGCGGTTACCGCCGCCTATAGACACCTGCAATAACAAGGAAAAGCACTTGATATTGCAGGTGCGTTATTATCCTGAGGGCTAAGATGAAATGCCGTCCATGGCCAGTAATTACACTGGCTACGTTTCCCTTCAATCCGAAACACAGCGAACTGTTTCACGGCTGAAATAAGAAAGGCGGTGGTAACTACCCAGGCGACCCTACATATGGGTCTACCAACCAGTAGTAGTTTTATGTAAACAAAATATATGTATTTTTCCCGGATTCTGGAGATTTTTCCTGATTTTTTAACCGACTTCAAAAAAAGAAGGAGGTTATCAATTCGACTGTATGTTTTTTACCTCAGAACTTTCGACTGGGTGAACCGATATTGATGATTCTTTTTTTGTTCGATGCGGAATAGTTCCCATATGGTCCAATAATTTTAAAAAATCCATAGGGTAGTTTGGTTTTTGAATAAAAAAAACTGGAAAAATTAAGTCGTCTACGTATGCGAAATTGCGGATTCTTGCTTTCCTATGATTTTTTAGTGAAATGATACGATAATAGAAAACAATATAAGCTCACGGTCACCCATCTAGCTTTGACCTTAAAAAGTCATCACTAAAAATTGTGAAAAAAAACCCCTTTCAGTTTTTTTTGAGTAAGTTTTAAGTTTTGTTTAATTTTTTTTTGAGATAGTGTTCATATACCTACCTGGCCAGATATGAAATATTTCTTTTCGTGAGTAATAGATACACATTTTTAATGACACCTCTTTACCGAATTCAACTTGAGTTAAATTAGATGTTTACTGTAAATCCCGTTATTGGTTACCGAAGTAAAATCCAGCCACCATCATCACCAGCCTATATGCGTCCCACTGAATAGCTCCATGCTTGACAATTACTTTCAGTACCAATTTTTCAGAATTTTCCATTTAATGTCTGCTATCGTTTTCCATTTGTATTAAGTCTGGCGGCCGTTTTGACGGCCGGCTGGTCGAGAGGTCTGTACCCCTTACTATGTAGGCTACTCGGTCAAGAGGTCCCGGGTTCAAATCCCGGTAGGAGAAATCTTCGTATGATGAATACGAGCATTTATTTACGAGTCATGGATGGTTATATGTTTATTTAGTATATTTCTAATATTTATACACATATTATTATAATTAATTATCCGTTATCTAGTATCCATAACTCAAGCTCTTAATGATGCTTACTTTTGGCTAGATAATAGGTGTGAGCGTATGAATATTATTTATTTAAAAAAAAGAAAGTCTCGTCTCTGTTAGCCTACTATTAAGATAACTAAAACAAGAAAATAATGTAAATAATTTCTTGCAAAGTAATAGCTACTAGAGAGTGGACTGTATATTTGAGCTAATGCTGTACTGATGGAAACATCAAGATATCAAGAATAATAAGTAAATTTAATTAGTATAGAACAAAACACCAAAGCCAAACGCGATAACAAGACATCTATCAAAAACCAACTGACAATCCGTCAGGTACAAAACTCATATAAAATACATGTTACTATAAAAGAGTGTGGGAGTCACCAGCCAGTTGCTAACACAAAGTATTAAAATATTGACTTACAACCCTTTACTACCAAAGGCGTCGTGTGGAAACCATCGTTAAATCTCCGTAATATCTGTTGCTGTGAGCTAGCAGGCACCAGCAGGGGTCACTAGCGATACTGTATGTACAGATGGCATCAAAATGATGTAAGCACTGTGTCTCATACAGGGTGGTGCCGTCAATGCGACAATAAAGTTAAACATGGGCTATATTAGTCCATTAAATATCGTAGTATTGTTATAATTTCATGACATTTGTATGAAATAATGCTGCCAACGTTACACTATTCCATACAAATTTAATGAAATTATCAAATGAATACGATATTTTTGAAAATAAAATCGTATTCAACATAGAAGATAACGTTGTCTCTTTTTGTTTGCATTACTTATGATCAGTTAAGTTATTTTATAGTGTACCTATATCTGTATAAATGAATTCTATTTACACTTAACCAGTGTGTACTGTCAACTACATATAAAGAGTAACAATTTGACCTTGAGGCCGCCCTTATACTGCGGCTTTCGCAGTGCATCTTTGGTACATCTGTTACGCTTGATGTGCTGTCATCTGTACTTAAATTTTAAAATTACATAAATTATCCTCTTTTAACTAACAGTGGACGACTTTCAGCCGAATCAATAAATGATAATGATGATAATGACGAACCTGTGTCTAAAAACTTAAGTAAATACTTTTACTTTTTGATTAAAATAACTACACCTGACAGAGTCATTATTGACATTGATTTCACACCAAAAACTGGTGTAGTAGCACACCTTAGCACACAGTTGATTTTATTCTTCTATTTTGCTAGAAAATATAAAGTATGGACGAAAAGTTAGAATATAACCAGGACCGACGCTCGGAGGAGGAGGTCTCAATAAAATGGCAGATGGCCGGTGCCAATCAAAGTTGTCTGTTTCATTTTAAGGCTATGTAACATACCTATTAACTACAAATGGGGGTTTGTTGTTACTACAACCGCTTCAATACACCAACCCGCATTGGGCCAGCGTGGTGGTGTTATGGCCCAAACTTCTCATGTGTTTCTCCCATGTAGGAACGCCTGTATCTAGCCGTGCTGCCGTGCGATGACTAAAAGACCGATAAGTGATTAAACCTAATTTTGAGTTACAAGGAAAAATGTGAGAAATGATGGCCCGAGAACTTGTACAGACTTTCAGCTATTTTTGTTGTAGTTCAAAGTACTTATCAACTTTTAAGCTTACTTGGTGTGTGACATAAAGGCTTAAGCTTTAGTTAAAGCTTTATTTTATTTATTTAAATGTAAGTTTTTGTGTTTAAGACATGTTTACCGATTCTGAAATGAGTCCATTAACAGTGGAATTAGTCTCCGGATCTCAAAAACTATATATGATAAAAATATATGACCAAGACTGGTTGATAGAGCTTTCGTGTAGTACATATAACTCAAATTTGACAAAATGTCACTTAACGGTCTTTTAGTCATGGGACAATAAACGCTGGTGATTGTTTTCTACTCTGCTGTCTTATGTATCAACTCGTGTATAGTCGACAGCACATCAAGCTTAACAGTTCGTCCTTGAGACCGCCCTTACTGCGTTTGTAATAGAGGCGGCTTTCGTAGTGTAACTGTTACACTTGATGTGCTGTCCTGTGTACAATAAAGTAGATTTTTTTCTTGGCCTTTATCGCACTTGACTGAAGCACGGCGCAGGTCTCAACAGAATGTTTCCTTCTGTGGGTCAGTAATGCTCCAGAAGGAGAGACTGCGGAGCGGGTCAGAGAGGGCGACCCCTTAGCTGACCCGATCCGTCGCAGACGGCTACGGAAAAGACGAAGGCGATATGCCCATTGCTTCTTCCTTTGTAGTGATGCCGTTAGTAGGAGTTCGGGGGGCCTCACCGCTGAATAACACGGCCGTTAAATGAGCTGCCCGTCGGGGTGGTATGGTTGACTGCTTGTTTGTTCCCGTGTCGCCCCAAAACGACGGAAGAGGGTTTCCGCGGTGGGTTTTAGTGGGTAGGTCGGACTATTTTGTCCGGGAGCCCCACATAATCGTCAGAGTCCCCCCGGGCTCAGCGATAGGCGTAACCGCCTTTCCCTCGCGTTAAAAAAAAGGCCTCAATAGAATCGAAGGCTTTCTCATAGTCCGCGAACGCTAAGCATAATGGCAGGTTGTACTCTTCGGTCTTCTGTATAACCTGCCTCAGCGTATGTATGAGGTCTATAGTACTAAAGCCTTTTCGGAATCCGGCTTGTTCGGGAGGCTGGAAGTCGTCAAACCTGCGCGCGAGACGATTCGGTATAACTCTCGAAAACAGCTTGTAAACATGACTCAGGAGCGTGATGGGTCTGAGTTCTTCAATTGGGTCCTGTCACCCTTTTTGAAGAAGAGTGCCACTACGCCCTTTTTTTTCGCTGAGGGGAAGCTTTACCAGCCTATCCACCCACTCTCTGAGGGGGGGAGTAGGAGGGTGTGTGGAGCTCTCACCCACAAGCCCCTCAGCGATGCACCCTTCCTACTTTCAGCCGAACATGCGGGTAAGCCTAGTTGACATTGCAACCGCTTGTCGGCAGGGCAGTCACCCGTAAAAAGGTCCCGTCATATGTGGAGAGTAGGGCTGTAAGAAGCCCTCCCTCAATCCTACTATGTTATTTAAAGTCGGAGTGCCGGTGCATTGACACTCCAACTGGGCTGTACAATCTGGGCACGATCCCCAGCCGCACCCAGAGCCCAAAGGATTGTGCTATGGTCGTGCTATAGGGTCGACAGTTTCCCGGCCATACTGCGTAAAAAAGCCGGCTCACTTTTACGGCGAGTGCGCGGCAGCCGTAACAATGTACTTAAGGCGATTGCCGACAGCGGGGACTGTCCACTAGTCGAGCATCTATGCAGGATAACGAAGTAACTTTTAGTTATTAAGTACTAACATTAGTAATCAAGTTATAATGTACTTACTAACACTAATGGATCATTGTTGTCCGATAAATAAAATTTTTATTTTTTTATTTTTATTTATTTATTATGCCTTTTGGCGTTTTACCCTCTAGCATCTTCATGCTCGAAAGAAAGCTCCCGAAAGCTCTTTGCAGCTTTTAGGACCACACGTCTACCTGGTTTCAGAAGCTCTGCTGTAACTTCATCATCGCCGGGAGACGTTCTAGATCTAAGTTAAGTAAGGCTTTGCCAGACAGAACGCGTAATTAACGCGCAACAGGGCGTTAGTCTGACGCCGCGTTATAGCGTCAAATTGTGTTGTACTATGAACGGTACTAGCCGTCAAACAGAGCACCGTTGCTAGCAGTACGCAACGCTCTGTCGCGGCGCTAGGACGCTTTGACGCCGGGCGTTGTATTTTTTTACAGATTGTGTTTAACGCCCGACTGCTCGTTTGCTAAAATATTGCAATTATGACTGAAAAACTAATAGAATTGGTTCGGAAACACCTATGTTTATATAATACGAAGGATAATACTTGTACAGTGCAAGCAATGTACATTCTGTAGTTTGACTTGTGTCAGCACTTTACCTGCTACGCGCGGCTCCGACTGTGACGCAACACAGTCAGTACACGTACATCAATCATACCGCGTGGACTCATTATCAATAAATATTATTTTCTTATCAATCATTAGTATCATTCAATCATCTAAAGTTGTACGATCCCAGACCGTACATCTTTATGGTCCTTCGAGCTTCCGTAAGCAGGACCAGGACGCGTTTGTGACAAGAAACAAAAGTGTTACACGTGTTGTTCCTGTTTAAGCGACCTTGTGGACACTGCCATCGTCTACTCAACCGCTAGGAAATCCACATATTTTGTGAAGTGAGTGTTTGTTTTTTCTTTTCTCGGTAGCGAATCGGTTTAGCTGGCCTCCCACAAGCGGGTCTCACCAGTTGAATTGAGAAGGCGCACATATCGTGATTTGATTTAATAGAGCACTTACTACGCTATTTATCATTCAATTCTAAAAATCAATCAAGTTATCAATATCAATCAACATGGAGGACATATTAGCAAATCAACAACAGATAATGGACGGTATGGAGCAACTCTTCAGGAACTTTAAAAAAGATCCAGCTGATCGTAAAACCCCTCATAATATCAAGAAACGCTTGGAAATGCTAGATTCTTATTGGGAAGAATTCCAAGAAAATCATGTCAAATTATGTAAGTTCGATGATCGTGGCTATACATATTTTTCAGATAATTTATATCTTCAAACTCAAACGTTTTATAACGAATCAAGAGATACAATACAGCAATACAAAGTGTCGGGCGGCGAGCCTAAGAAGCGAGGGCGGTCCCCAGGGGTGCCGTCAGTTCCTACGACAGGTCATCAGACACAAGAAACACCAGATCAAGGCCAATATTCAACGAAATTAACAGCTGAAAAGAAACAAGAAAATGACCAACCCTTTGAAAGTACATCATCATCATCATCTCATAAAAAAGTCACCCAAGGGAATCCCAGCAAACTAGAAGAGATGTTACGTAGACAACAGAGCAATTTCAAAGCGTTTTCTCGAACTATTACGATCATAGATTTAGAAAATATCTCAGAAAAGTGGGAATTCGAAGATATTTTGAAAAGCATTCAAAGCAGATGGTCAGCTATTGACTCCTTACACTGGGAGATCGATAGCGAGATGTTCGAGGAAAACCAAGAATATGAACGATCATATATAAAATACGAGCAATTATATATACAAATGAAAAGATCAGTCAATAACAAAATGTGGTCTGCTAGTCATCAAGATAACTGTACACCAAAAATGGATATCCCAATCTTTTATGGAAACTATCATAAGTGGATATCATTTCAAGATTTGTTCTGTGAAACAATTCACAATAATAGATCAATGTCAAGTGCTCAAAAAATGCAGTTTCTGAAAAGTAAATTGAAGGGCGAAGCTGAAAGATTAGTCCAGCACTTAAATATCAGCACAGAGAACTACAGTATATGTTGGGATATCTTGAATCATAGATATAACAACAAAAAACTAATTTTCAGTTCACACATAAATATCATTCTATCATTACATACAATGCATCAACAATCAGATATACAAATAAAAAATATATTGGATACCACTAACGAGTGCTTGAATGCAATAAAAAATCTCGGCGTCGACATATCAACATGGGACCCACTTATTATTCACCTATTATCACAAAAACTGGATACCCAAACTCATAAAGAGTATATTGAATCATTGGAGAACCCTAGAGAACTACCCAAGTTAGCCGATTTCCTAATGTTTTTGGAGAACAAATATACATCTTTAGAGTCATCAAAACGTAAACAACATATTACTAAACCGTCGATAACACCATCAGACAGAGATGAGAACAAATTTCATCACAACAAGAAGCAGTTCCAGAATAAAACAAATAATTTTTATCACAAAAATGATTCAAATAAACCATTTATGCGAAATATGGCATTTAAAAGTTTCGCCATGAGGACACAAACATGCCCACTATGCAAAGACAGCCACGGATTATTTCATTGCAAAACATTTCTAGAATCAGATCTAGTATCAAAACGAAACATAATTCAAAGGTTGAATTTATGCAAAAACTGTCTTTATGATCACCAAGGAAAGATTTGTTATTCTGAAGCAAAGTGTCGCGTTTGCCAAGGGCAACACAATACTTTATTGCATGACGCGTTTCAAACAAAGCCGGCGTCAAATGACACTCATGTTGCTATGGTCGCATCAACTTCTAATGAAACTTATCAATGCAAACAGAAAAGCAACGTGACGCATGTATCAAAAGAAAATATTTCCGAAATTTTACTAGCAACCGCACTTATAAAAATCAAGGGGGCAAATGGATCAAATTACGTTATGAGAGCTCTCATTGATCAAGGCTCACAAGCCTCCCTAATATCAGAAAATGCAGCTCAAATACTTGGGCTCCCTCGACAAGCATGCAAAGGCGTTATATTTGGCGTAGGCACCAATCAAAACAACTGCAAGGGGATAATCAACATCACAGCATCATCTTTGAATTCTTACTTCACATTTCAAACTGAAGTATTTATAATGAAGAATTTAATTAACAATTTACCTAATCAAACATTTAAGATCCCATCATGGTCATACCTAAAAGACATTCAGCTTGCAGATCCTGACTTTAATATTAGTCGCCCTGTTGACGTATTACTGGGCGCGGACGTGTATTCAGATATCATCATGGGCGGAATCATTAAACAACATGACTCCGAGCCAGTAGCACAACAAACCCAGCTGGGATGGATTCTGTGCGGTAGCGTCAAATCGTACCAATGTAATGTGATCCTGAACAATATTGAAGATATACAAAGGTATTGGGCTATGGAAGATATTGATGACAGCAACATCGACATGTCGACCGAAGATTATCACTGCATTCAACAATATAAATCAGAAACAACACGCAGAGATGACGGGAGATACGTAGTGAGGCTGCCTCTGAAGCCGCAAATCAAAGAAAAAATTGGAGACTCAAAGCAGAGAGCAGTAGCACAATTTTATCAGCTGGAAAAAAGATTTCTCAAAAACAAACAGATCGCATACGATTATAAATCATTCATAAATGAATATATTCAACTAGGTCACATGAGACAATGCACTTACAAGAATTCGCCTGATTGCATTTTACCGCACCTCTGTGTTTTACGCGCGGAATCAAGTACAACTAAACTGCGCGTGGTTTTTAATGCATCAGCGAAAACTTCTACTGGGCTAAGTTTAAACGACTTGATGTTTAGCGGGCCCAATCTTCAACAAGATTTATTCACATTAATCCTAAAATGGAGAAGATATCAGTATGCATTCACAGCTGACATCGAGAAGATGTTCAGACAGATTTACTGTAAAGAAGAAGATCTACGGTACCAGAAAATAGTATGGCGAAACTCACCACAAGAAGTTCTCCGTGAATACGAATTAACAACAGTCACCTACGGCACAAAAGCAGCACCGTTCCTAGCCATGATGACGTTGAAGCAACTCGCAGAAGATGAACGGCATAATTATCCAACTGCATCAAGAGTTGTAGAAGAAGACTTCTACATGGACGACGTACTGACGGGACACCACACTTTAGAAGACGCTATGAAACTCAAAACAGACCTCATCAACTTATTAAATTGCGGTGGATTTAATTTACGCAAATTTTCATCAAACAAACCTGAAATATTGAATAGTTTGGATATAACACAACAAGCATTTGAATTTCGACACCAAGAATCGACCAAAACATTGGGATTGCGCTGGATACCTAATGAAGACCAATTCAAATTCAAAATCAAAATTGACTTATCGTCCCATACAAAAAATACGAAGCGGTCATTATTGTCAGATATATCAAAATTATTTGACCCACTAGGATGGTTGTCTCCGCTCTCTACTAAGCTCAAACTTATATTTCAAAGCGTGTGGTCAATGAAACTCCAATGGGATGATGCAATACCTGAAAAAATAGAATCAGACTGGCTGAAAATAAAAGAAGAATTACTGGAAGTAGAGAAAATAAAAATACAAAGATGGCTTCAAACAGACAGAGATGGAAAACTAGAGTTGCATGGTTTCTGCGATGCGTCAACGAGAGCTTACGCATGCGTTATATATAGCAGGATCATTAAACAAAATCAAAAAAATCAACCTTCGCCTGTAACAATCTTAGCAGGAAAATCAAGATTAGTCCCCGTCAACAAAACTATATCATTACCGAGATTAGAGCTGAGCGCTGCTCATCTCTTATCAAAGCTCATGAAAGTAGTTCAGAAATGCTTATCAAACAACGATATAACAATACACTGTTGGTCTGACTCATCAGCAGTGCTTGGCTGGCTACAAGGTGATCCCAACCGATGGAAGCCATTCGTAGCTAACAGAACCAAACAAATAACTGACATAATACCAGCAGACAAATGGCACTACGTAAAATCAGCTGATAACCCAGCTGATTGCGCAAGTAGAGGATTATCAGTTCAAAACTTGATAAACCATTCGCTATGGTGGCAGGGCCCACCATGGTTACCATCTTTTAATAAAGACAAACACAAAAATCAACAAATTTTTACTACGCAAGAAGAATTGAAAAAATCGAAACAAATCAATGTTATTCAACAAAGTGATGAATTGGCTGAAATGTTATTGAATAAATATAGTAGTTTTAATCGAGCGACTCGCATTTTAGCTTGGATATTGCGCATCGTATTGCGTATTCAGCACAAGCCTAATTACTTGACTATCGTCGAAATGAAAACAGCAAAAAATATTTTAATCAAGCGAGTTCAATACTCTGAATTCAAAGAAGATATATTGCATCTCCAGAAACATAAGCAAGTTGACTCGAAGAGCAAATTATTGAAATTTAACCCATATCTAGACCAAGAGGGGCTACTGAGAGTCGGTGGAAGACTCAGCAATGCAAAGATGCATGAAAACATGAAGCATCCTATCATAATTCCTCATACAAGTCATCTCACAGATTTACTAATTGATCAAGGTCATCAAATGACGTTTCACGGAGGAGCCCGCTTAACATTGGCCTGGCTACGCCAGCGATATTGGATCATTGGAGGCAACCGAGCTGTGAAAAAACGTCTAAGAGGCTGCGTTAAGTGTAGGCGCTACGACCCAATCAAACAAGATCAAATAATGGGCGATCTACCATCAGCACGCAGCAATCCAACACGACCATTCTATCATTCAGGAGTTGACTTCACCGGCTTTGTGGAAGTCAAAGCAAGCAAAGGTCGCGGCATAAAAACCACCAAAGGATACGTTGCTGTATTCGTATGTATGGCCACCAAGGCCGTACATCTGGAATTGGTATCCGACCTGAGCTCTTCGTCATTCTTAGCTGCCCTCCGAAGAATGGCAGCACGAAGAGGCGCCCCGGGTCACGTTTATAGCGACAATGGGACAAATTTTGTCGGAGCAAGCAGAGTATTAAATGAAGAATTTATAGACCTACAAAAAACTGTCGACGAGGAATTCTACAATGCTATCACTGATATGGGGATCGTGTGGCACTTCAACGCCCCATCATGGCCCACCGCTGGCGGCTTATGGGAAGCCGCCGTAAAAAGCCTTAAATACCATCTCAAAAGAGTGATTGGCGATCAGAGGCTCACTTTTGAAGAATATTCTACACTCCTAGCACAGCTAGAAGCTTGTTTGAACAGCAGACCATTATGTACCATTAGTGAAGATCCTGAAGATTTAGACTATCTCACACCGTCTCACTTCTTAGCGAGTGGCCCAACTTTGACAATAGTTGAGACCGAAAGAGACCTACGTACCAGGTGGCAACTGACGCAAAAATTGTTTGATGATACATGGAAAAGGTGGAAAGTGGAATACCTATGTCAACTCAATTCACGTAGTAAATGGCGCCGATCACAATCAAACATAGAAATCAACGACGTCGTCATTATTCACGATGTAAACCTCCCAGCAGGAAAATGGGCGATCGGTAGGGTTGCCGAACTCCACCCAGGAAAAGATGGATACGTCCGAGTAGTCACTGTGCAGACAAAAAATGGATATCTCAAAAGACCTATCACAAAATTATCATTACTACCTGTCAGTGACCATCGAAGTAGAAAAGATAACGAAAGCGTTAAAACAACACCCATCAAACAGAAACAGTCTACAAACAAGTTATGCAATTTCATATTTTTTATAACAACATTATTTCTATTAATTATGACACCGGCAAACTGCGAGTACAAAACATCTATATTTAATCATAATCAGAGCATTTATTTCGATAAAATGTTCAACATGCGCCTACAACGAGAAGAATGGAAGCTCATTGTCTACTGTGATATGGCTCCATATTGGAGGGGAACACAATTACTGAAAGATTACGTCGATCATCTGACAAACATATGTTCTGAATATAAAATATCACAATGTGACGCAATCACATTACAACTGAGTCACGGGTACAATGAACTAGAGCACTACAACAACATTCTCGTTGGTCAGCAAATTCCGCTTCGAGTACGACGCGGTCTTATCAACGGAGTAGGCTACGTTGCCCACACGTTATTCGGAATACTGGACGAAAACTTTGCTCAACAGTACCAAAAGGATATAGAGCTTATCAGAACTGATCAAAAACATCTTGCCATGTTGTGGAAAAATCAAACATCGATCGTGGAAGCTGAACTAAATGTCATAAAAAGAGTGGAGATTGCAATGGAAAAACAACATAAACTAATAAATCAATACATAAATAACATGAATAACAATATCAATCAATTAAAAGAACAAATAGAGAAAACCAGCAATAAAAATGATTTTACGCTGTCGACTATCATTGCCAGTAACATCTTAATGAATTTGAAAAATATTCAAGAAACTTTAGTAAACACGCTTACCAATATCCACTATGGAAAATTTAATTTTCATCTTCTGTCTCCGGAACAACTGAAAAATGAACTTAACACTATAACTGGACAGCTGACAAAAGATCTAACAATTCCCATAAATAACATTCAAACAGATTTACCCAAGATATTTCATTTACTAAAAGTGAGAGCAAGAAGCACCAAAGAGTATATGATTTTCGAAGTGAGAATTCCCTTAGTAAGCAGAGAGAATTATGAAGTATACAATCTTATACCAATCCCACAAAAAATTGGGGAAAACATGGTCACTTTGATACCGATCGCAAGTCACTTGGCAATAAACATACAAAAGGATGCCTACGTAACAATGTCAGTATCTGATGTACAAAGTTGTACCCCTTATGATTTTAATGAACACATTTGCCCACTTCGAAGCCCAATTCACCAAATGAGAACAGATGAAAGCTTATGCATAAAAAATCAAGACTTAAATCAGTGTCAAACAGAAACAAATGTGTGTAGAGATTCGTGGACAGAACTCAATATAATAAATTCACACATGTACTTCTGTTGTGAGCAATGCACTGTGAGAATCATATGCAAGGATAATATTACATCCGAACGACTCAGCAAGGCCGGAGTCATGACACTGGGTGAAGGTTGTGTTATCAAGGGCCGGACATTTACGATATATTCACATAAAGAATATTCGAATTCAATGAAAACAAAAGCAGATTTAATAAATATAGAAATCCCCCCGATTAATAACATTATTAATCTCTCCATTCCACTAACTAGTTTACCAAATGATACAAATGCGATCGTGGGCCGCCAAAAAGACTTGGAGCAGATCAGTTCAGCAATCGAGAACATAAAGAAAGAAGGTTCCAATGTATTGACTGAAAGAGTATCTTACCACGATATTCACCACTACGTAGTTATCTACGTACTGTTTGGTACTATCGTCATTGTGGGCTCAATCTACGCATGCAGACGTTTACGAACCCGCTGCGCCTCCCTCAACCACGGTACTGAGGTGGCGTCGACACCCGCTCCACAAAGGGATCTCTGCGTACATTACGACACGGCAACAGAGCGTGCGATCATCGACTTGAACGCGGAGAATCAGCGAAGCTTGCGGACTGTTCATCGAGCAACGTCACCAGTCATACAAAAACATTTTAGCTCCTAATAATATCACCTTTGAATTTTATAAGCATGAAATGTAACTTTTTTAAGTATCACTAAGATATGTAATCATCTCATCTTCATCTTCTCGGGTCCCGGAGCATGTACAGTGCAAGCAATGTACATTCTGTAGTTTGACTTGTGTCAGCACTTTACCTGCTACGCGCGGCTCCGACTGTGACGCAACACAGTCAGTACACGTACATCAATCATACCGCGTGGACTCATTATCAATAAATATTATTTTCTTATCAATCATTAGTATCATTCAATCATCTAAAGTTGTACGATCCCAGACCGTACAATACTTATAAAAATGTATCAATAAAGGCAAAATTGTGAGTATAAATCGGAAAAGCAATCAATACGAAAGTATGTAAAAAAAACGATCTTCAAGTGATGAAAGTTCGCGACACAAACGATGATATTCTCCTAATTCCTTTCTCTTTTTATTAATAAAGTAATATACTCTTTTTTTTCCTGTTAAAGCATATAAAAGTATAACTCTTCCAAATGTGAATCACTCCACATCTCAATAGCACACAGACTTTCCAAAGACTGGTAGTGATCTGGGGTGCGATTCTGTAACGAATCTCGCACCTCACTTCGCAAGTCACTTCGAATTCAACTGTCAAATAGAGCAAAAAATGTATGAAAAATTGCTCTATTTGACAGTTGAATTCGAAGTGACTTGCGAAGTGAGGTGCGAGTTTTGTTACAGAATCGTCACGCTGCACTGCGCTCTGTTGAATGGTACGCTGCGTTGGAGCGTTCCGCTAACTAATCAATCTAGTGTGTGTGACATGAAAGAACGCGACGTTAAAACGCAACGCTATTGACGCTCTAACGCGGCGCTATGTACGCGTTCTGTCTGGCAAAGCCTTTATACTGTCTAGACCACAGAGGCGGTAAGAGTGATTTGTATATCTATATTGTATTTTTTTATAGGTGTTTATTTGTTTGTGTGTGTAAATAGACATAATTCTCCAGTGCGTAGGGCACTAGGTGCTTTGCCCTACCTACCTATCTTTCTTATCTATAAATTCCGCAAATAACCTGTAATATGGTAGTATCATTCCGAGCGTATATTTTGGTTCGGATCTCTTTTGTACAGCTACTTACACATACAATTTTAGGGTACCGCAGAGCTATTTACATCAATACTTAATTTTATCAATATGTAAGTATCTATGTTTGTCTGTCTGTGATACCCCTTCTAAGCCACTGAATTGATTTAAATAAAATTGGGCATTGAGATTTAGAGATTTTACTAGGTGACCATCAACCAATCGCAGGGGCCCAGCAGAAAATCAAGAGTTGTGGCTCTGCGTAGCCATGACATCATGCTGAGCTGGTTACACTTTTGGTTACAATAGTTCTTATAGTATTAATTTCCTTACCGTTTTATAATTTCCTAAAATTGTGACCAAATAAACGTCATTTCGTTCTTTCTTATGTCTTAGGTCTTTCTTGTGACTTATATCTTAGGCCTCTGGATGACAACGCAGCTGCAATATCAAGTGCTTTTCCTTGTTATTGCAGGTGTCTATAGGCGACGGTAACCGCTTACCATCAGGTGGGGCGTCAGCTTGTTTGTCATCTAGTTGTATAAAAAATAATAATTCAAAAGTGCTTCTTTGTGGCCTATTTAAATATATATTTTTTCATATTCTTTCATAGCTCGTTGTGTGACTGCAAACTTGCACAGAAGGCCCTTAGTGAGCGACCACGTTTCACAGCCGTAGACAGGGGTTAATGTAAATAAATTACTAGCAACGGACCACTACTTCCCGCAGCTCTCACACTTAACCAAATTGCTGAGCATAAAACGTGTCGTTTGTGCAGAGCCCGCACTAAGCGATGCGTGTCCTAATGCCTTGATCAAAGGATGATCAAAGCGCTCATTGAATAGAGACTTCAGCAAGAGATTATGGCCCTTTTGAGCAACTGAGTGCACACCTAAAACAGTTCATGAGCGAAACTATCGATCTCGTACGAGGTTCTTGCCGCTTTCATTAAATGTGGGCCTAATTCTAATACAGGGTAACTATTAGCGGAATGTCATCGTAAGCACACCTTTGTCAGGCGTCCCATTCTCTGTTGGTTGCGGCTTATCTTACTGTCCATAATGCGCGAATATTACTAACTTTTCTGCACACGCCTTGACCGAATTGCATAAGGCGCTATAAAGCATTGTTTGCTTGCAATCAATTCGGACCATGTCTAGCGCATTCGTGTGTTCTCCTGTCAATAATATCCTTTATGTTTTAAGATCTTACGTTTTTATCAAATAGTTTTTTAGATAAAGTAATAAACCCAATTAATGTATTCTTGATATCACTTGTTTAGAAATAACGTTACATCTGCTATGCATGACTATCAAATGATATATTTATTTAAATTACATAATTTTATTTGTCGTACATTTCATTTTACATAATGTCCGTAACAATGATTCAGTGGCCCATAATATTCTGTTAACAATATTAAAAATAATAAATCACGTACTAGCACAAGCAGCATGCTAACCAGCATGCGAGCAGGCAAACAAGCAAACATGCAAGTAGACATGCAGTACTCAAGCAAGTGGCATGCGTGGCTTCTGTCATGGCTCCTGGGCGCTGGGGTTCCACCGGCTCCATACGTGCTACGTCCAGATGGCTTTCACTCACCACCGCAGTTTCGCACCTGCTCCTGAGCCCGCGGACCACTTCACCCCTCCGCGCCTTCGCGGATCTAAATTACACTCTAGGGGTAGGGCAGACAAGACTACGTCGGGGTAGACTGAGTTGATTTTATTTAGCATTCGTCTTTGGTTTGGTTAGGTTTTGGTAAAAATATGTTATTATAGGTATGTAATATCAAATATTAATTATTAAAATAATCACATTTTAATGTTTGATTTTGTGGTTCTATAAGGCCTACATTATTGTAACAATTAGAAATAAAGAAAGAAAACGATGAAAAATATATATGCTCAAGGCGGGAATCGAACCCGCGTCTCCTGGGGTCCGGCCAGACGCGATTACCACACGCCACTGGAGCACTAGGTGTAACGTACCAATTTCTTAACCGCTTTCTACCATTTTTTAGTTAGCTGACATATATTATGTGTTTGTTTTGTGTATGTATGTAAGTATATAAGTGTGTGTGTATATATGTGTATATGTGTATGTGTATGTATGTATATGTGTGTATTTTATGTAAAAAAATGTAAAAAAAAACATAGATTAGATTCCTTTAGATTGTTCTTGATAGGGTCAAAATAAAAATAAAAATACATAATTGTAGTACATTATTACTTTTATAGTCATAGAAAAATCTGTATAAGTTTCGGATGCATGTTTTTGGAGTACAGTTCAGAACTTGTATTTTTGTAATATCTCAGTGTGCTTTTATAACTGTAATCTGTTATGTGTCTATTAAATAAAATAAAAAATAAAAAAAAATTAACGTTTTTATAGCGACGTTTATCTCACCACTATCACACCATTGAAGTTGTAATCTAACATCTAGGTATTCTAGGTAAATACCAATAGAATTCAATATGCGATTGAGTATTAAGTTAACACCTCTAGTGATCCGAAACAATATCTATATCTTCTTTATTTGTAATTTTTACAATGAAGAGGAACGTCTACTTTATGGTAACAATTAATAATGTTAAATAATAAATGTACAAAATAAATCATTAAAATGTAATTAAAATGGCTTTTCTCACCTTCACTAGAAGTTTAAAAATGCTTCTTAATTTTTGATTTTAACATTATTATAAATGTTTGAAAAATTACTTAGTACCTAATTAAAATATAATAAAACTAGAAAAATTGTACGTCCTGAGGCAGGAATCGAACCCGCGACCTCTCGCAATCCGGGCGACTGCTCTGACCACTGAGCCACCCAGGACTTAGGATATCCCTGTGAAATTCTTCTAGTCTATCTGCATTTGCGTTTATGAGCTAACGTCCACCCTACAATGTCGAAATATTCTATTTCAACATCCGAAACAAGTATTTTTACAAATAGCGACGATTCGGTTAAGTTGGGGTAGTGCTTTCAAATATTCTTAATTTTTGATTTTAACATTATTATAAATGTTTGAAAAATTACTTAGTAATTAAAATACAATATTTAAAAATGCTATTAAATTAATTTCGGATACCTCAAGTGACAGTGAGCAGGCCACATTGCAAGCAGGACTGACGGCGTTGGGATTTGGGACGGATAGGTCCTCGAGTGGCGGCCGCGTACCGGGAGACGCAGCGTTAGTAGGCCCTCCACAAGGTGGACCGAAGATCTGGTGAGGGTCGCGTGAAGCCGGTGGATGCGAGCAGCGCAGGACCGATCGGTTTGGAGATCTCTGGGGGAGGCTTATGTCCAGCAGTGGGCGTCTCTTAGCTAAAATTGTGAATTATATACCCACTTACGTATACTTTTGCTATCCAGATTACATAAACAGGAGAAACTTAAAGCAAGCAATTTTATTGAAAATAAACTAGGATTCTTTATGTATTCTTGACCTGAAAACTTACAATTGAAATGAGGTCTTTGTTTATGAAACAAAGAATAGGTACCACTGCGAGTTGAATGAAAGCCTTTGTTATAGCTCTCTTTAAGATTCAACGGTCTTTTGAATTTTATTGGCTTTTTGATAGTGTTTATACCTACTTCTTGCTTGAGTTGATCATCATCACAAGTTTACATACTGCTGGGCACAGGCCTTCCTACATGGGAGAAACACAAGTGGAGCTTGGGCCAAAATACCACAACGCGGCGGTAACCGCCACCATCAGGTGGGCCGTCAGCTTGTTTGTCATTTAGTTGTATAAAAAAAAAACGCTGGCCCGATGCGGGTTGGTGGGTCAAAGCGGTTGCAGTAACAACCGGGACCAACGGCTTAACGTGCACACGATTCACGGAAGAGCTCATTATAAATTTTGATTGACCCATCCCGACGTCGACCATGAACAAAGTCGCTTTGTTTTCTTAACCGAAACCAGAGCGCTCCAACCACATAAGTCGCTAACGAACTCCTCTGGTACTGACCTCCTCTACCATATCGCTGTATTATGATTTTTGTTTATACAACTAAATGACAAACAAGCTGACGACCCACCTAATGGTGAGCGGTTACCGCCGCCTATAGACACCTGCATTAACAAGGGAAAATCACTTGATATTGCAGGTGCGTTGTCATCCTGAGGCTTAAGATGAAATGCCAGTAATTACACTATTTTTTATTTTATTATACATTGTTTTATTATTCAACAAACAAATACAACTATACAGGTTTGTAATTGAACGTTATGCATGTATATTATATTTTATTCATTTCTTGGCGCGTAGTTACCATAATATTAACATAATGGTTGTTGTGGACTGGCTGGTTAGCACACAGTGTTTTATATATTTTCTTTATGAATTTGTATTTTCCTATGTTTTTCTACTTTCTATTGTTTTTGGCAGTTAGTCTTATTACAAATGTGAACACGAACGTGGTTTTACTCTACTCCCAACAGTTTTTGGTGTCAGAAGTGATTTTAAGTGAATTTAAATGTTGTTGAGATCCAATAAAATAGTGATGAGTGTACCAATAAATTCGGTAGACCCGTCTGCAGCTATCCCTATTGCGGAGTTGCGCCAGGATCACTCATACCCCGAGCTCCTCCATGCGCCCACTCCGCGGGATACCGTCGCTGTAGATCTACCTACACCGTCGCTACCTACTGCGTTACAAACGCTTCAAGATGATTCGCAACATTTCAACCCACTACCAGCCATTCCAAAAGGTTTGATTCGGAGCCCTGACAGCTCTGTGAATAGCCTACGCTCATCCAAAAGCACCATCAAAGCACGTCAGCTTGCTTTAAGGGCAGAACATGCTCGTCGTCTGGCGGAGCTAGAGGAACGTGCTATAGAGCGTCAAAAGGCAGAACATGCTCGTCTGGCAGAGCGTCAAAAGGCCGTAATGGAGCTAGAACTTCAAGCGGAGCTCGCTGCTCTAGAAAGTAGCGCTTCGCGAAATTCATATTCTCCATCACGGATTCATAAATGGTTAGTACAATCGCATGATCTTAACGCTACCTCTCAGTACGAAACTAATAAGTGCAATGCATTTTACAGAGATGTAGTGGAGGATCGTCTTACTTCGCCACAAGGCGACGCGTCTAAAGACGCCATGTGTGAGCGTCGTCCGGACTGCAGCCCCGAGAAGTGCGGTCAATACAAGCCGCACCCTCCGACTCCGTGCTGCCCGATCCAAGACGACACTGAACATGCACATGATAGTTTAGGTACACAAATAAAACAAAATTGTGACAAAAATAAAGATATTATATATAATCAGGCTACACAAAATACACAGTCAAGCGATCTCAAGATGTTGGCGCAAGCTATCGCCAACTTAGCGGTGTCACGGCCTAGGGTAAGTGATAAACTTCCTTCCTTTAGCGGCCGCACATCAGACTGGTTGGCGTTCAAGGCAGTTTACAGCCAGACGAAGGCTGCGTTTTCTGCGGCTGAAAACTTGGCTAGGCTTAACGTGGCTCTTAGCGGGGCTGCTCGTGACGCCGTGTCAAGTCTCCTCATCTCTGCTTGCGACCCTGAAGAGGTATTATCTTCTTTACAAATTAGATTTGGTCGCCCGGAGTTCATTGTTTTACAGGAGGTATCGGCGTTGCAGTCATTGCCCAGGCTTCCACTAGATTACGGTAAAGAACTGAACTTGTTTGCCTGCAGAGTCCGTAACTGTGTCAAGACAATACAACTCTTAAACTATTGTGAGTATCTGGCTTCACCAGAGCTTTTCAATACCATACTTTCAAAATTTACACCACTCTTACGATCGCGATGGACGGACTACGCCTTTAGTCGCGGTCGTAAGTACAAATTAGAATTATTGGCAGATTTTTTAGATCATGAAGCTAATCTCCAAATTAATTTCGGTCTCGTTGCATCACCAATATTTCATAACAATTTTCAATTAAATCGTGATGTCAAACATTTTCAACGTGACAATGTCAAAAATAAATTTGACGTTGTACACACGGTCTATGAAAACGACAATGATGCAACCTCTTCCGAAATCAATTTAATGGCCAATTCCACTAAAAGGCAAAGCTATATTTCAAATACTCTCTGCTTATATTGCCAATCAGAAAAACATAACATTGTCAACTGCCAAAAATTCAAATCTCTTTCCGTGGACGATAGATGGCGTTGGGTTATCGAAAGTAAAGTGTGCCGCAGATGTCTCAAGCGTGGTGGGCACTTGTACAGGCGTTGTAAAACGTCATGCACTGTAGCTAGCTGTACTCTCAAACACCACTCTCTACTTCATTCCAACAAGCAAACCCCCGAAGTTGCGTCTCATGTCGAGGGTTCTGTGCCAGCGTTATCATCATCATCCGGCCAGGGGAAGGAGGTTTTAATAGCACATAGCAGTTTTAGTCAAAGTTTATCTCGTCCTTTATTGAAGGTGGTTGCCGTGACAGTGTCGGGACCAAAGGGTGAGGTAAATACCTATGCTCTCTTGGATGATGGAAGCACCGCCACCCTCGTAGACTCCAGTATTGTAGAAGCAATTGGAGCCGAAGGCCCACAGTCTACACTTACGGTGAATTGCATTGGCGGATTGTCGAAAACATGTGCGACAAGTCTCGTAGATTTTAATATTCGTGGTCTACACTCTACGAAATGCCATAGAGTAAGGAACGCTCGATGTATTTCTAATCTAGGGATTAGCAGACAGTCTCTTAGAGCTTCGGATATACAGCAGTTTGATTACTTATCGGACCTAGTAGATATTCTTTGCTATGATGACGTTCAGCCTACAATTTTGATCGGCGTTGATAACTGGAATCTTTCTGTCGCTTACTCTACTAGGAAAGGCACAACAAATCAACCCGTAGCTATAGAGACTGCTTTAGGCTGGGTATTGTATGGATTCACTTCTAGTAAAACCAGTCCCGTACACTTTGTCAATCACGCTGCACTTTCTAACACATCTTCTGAGGCATCGCTCGAGCGACTTATCAAAGACAACTATAAGCTCGATTCCATAGGTATTGTCAAAAAAGATTATCGTACCGCGAGTGAGGAACGTGCTTTAAGCATATTAGAAAATACTTCTCGTCGCTTACCATCCGGAAGGTACGAAACTGGTTTGCTCTGGATGCCGGATGTACAAACCGTACCCAGTAGTTATAATCTTGCCTTATCGCGATTTATTAACCTTGAAAAGAAATTTCAAAAGGACACCGCCTATGCAAAGTCGTATCGAGGTAACATACATGCTACTTTGAACAAAGGCTACGCTGAGTTGTGTACCAACCCTTCCGAAGTAACCGGAGTTTGTTGGTATCTCCCTCATTTCGGAGTTATTCACCCTACTAAGCGCAAACTTCGTGTGGTGCATGACGCGGCAGCTACTGTAAGCGGGGTTAGTTTAAATAGTTTACTTATATCCGGGCCCGATCTACTCCAACCTCTTTTGGCTATTCTTATGCGTTTCAGGGAAGGCTTAATTGCTTTATCTGGGGACATACGGGAAATGTTCCCACAGGTAAAGATTAGGCGTCAGGATCAGGACGCGCAGCGATTTCTTTGGCGCGACAGCCCGTCTGAAACGATAAGGGAGTACCGTATGACCTCGATGATTTTTGGCGCTACTTCGAGTCCATGCACTGCCATTTATATTAAAAATAGGAATGCTGAAGAGCATCGTGAATTGTTTCCCGAGGCAGCTGATTCAATTGTCAAAGACCATTACATGGATGACTATCTCGGTAGTGTTCATACTGTATCTGAGGCCTCGAAGCTTGCTGCAGACATTGTGAAAGTTCACCAGGCCGCTGGTTTCGAGATGCGAGGATGGGTATCTAATTGTAATGAAGCTCTATCAGCAGTTCCTCCCGAGCTAGTCGCTTCAACCACTACTGATGTTAGCTTAGGCCCGTCGGTCAATAGCGTTCGGGTATTGGGAATTTCGTGGAACATTCGGTCGGATTCCTTTAGTTTCCTTAAAAACGTCCCGGATAAGTTACCAGAGAAATTAACAAAGCGATCTGTTCTTTCGCAACTAATGCGTGTTTACGATCCGCTCGGGTTTCTTACTCCTATAGTTATAAAAGGTCGTATATACTTTCAACAGACGTGGAGGCTCGGTTTAGACTGGGACCAACAGCTACCATCTGACTATGTCACGAAATGGGTGGAATGGTTTAAAGACTTAAAGAAATTCTGCGCATTAAGTATCCCGCGTTGTTATACTGCCGCCAATAATTTTACGAAATGCCAGCTACATGTTTTTGCGGACGCCAGCGAGCATGCCTACGCGTGCGTAGCGTACTGGCGTTTTGAATTTCCGACTGGTGATGTAAAGTTAGCTCTTATAGGCGGTAAGGCTCGCCTGGCCCCATTAAAACCTTCCTCCATTCCCCGGCTGGAGCTTCAAGCGGCCCTTATCGCCTCCCGCTTTGCCTCTTATATCCTCGAAGCGCATAGAGTAAAACCACTAGACTCTTATTTCTGGTCAGACAGTCTTACCGTTTTGTGCTGGCTGCGTAGCGACGCGCGCACATTTAAGTCGTTTGTGGCACATCGGGTCGGGGAAATTTTGGAAAACACTGACATTTCATCGTGGAGATACGTCCCTTCCGCCGAAAATGTCGCAGATGACGCTACGCGCCCGGACGCTAATTTATATAACTACAATAGATGGTACGCTGGCCCATCTTTCCTGATTTCTCCGAAGAAGGACTGGCCAGCTGAACCAACTAAGAAAGTACCTTCGTTACTTGATGAGCTCAAAGTCCAAAAAACTCATCCAGAAACGATCGGTTTAACTTCGACCTCTCCGCCTGAGCCACCTTCACCGGTGGTTGCGGACCACTTGCGTTTTAGTGACTGGACTCGTCTAGTTCGCGCGACGGCTCGTTTTCGTAAGTGTTATGAAATTTTTCGGTCACTATTATTCAAAATTCGATCTAAATTAATTTTACGCCCTTTTACTGCCAGGCAAAGACAGAATACTGACTCTATTTCAGAGCGGTTGAGACGCCTTCAAGGCCTCACGGCAGAAGATATATCATCAGCTGAGTTACAGCTATTGGTTACTTCTCAGCTAGATTCGTTTAAGAGTGAGATTTTATGTACTCTACGTTCTGAGCCTGTCCATAAAAGAAGTCGACTGGCACGAATTTCTCTCATTATAGAGCCGGACAAGGTTTTGAGAATTTCGAGCCGCACCGTGGCGGCTAAAAACCTTCCACCACTGAATAATGAGGTGAATCCAATTGTCCTAGACGGCAAACATCACATAGTTGAGCTGCTCATTCATCACTATCACTGCAAATTCATGCACGGTTACAATGAGGCAGTCGTTAATGAGTTGCGGCAGCGCTATTACATCCTTCGATTGCGTCCAGCTGTGAAGACTGTTTCCAAGAATTGCCTTTTGTGTCGTCGGAGGAAGATTTTGCCATACTCACCCCCAGTGGGAGATTTGCCCGAGGATAGAATTACCCCTTCTCGACCGTTTTCAAGAGTTGGCTTGGACTATTTCGGCCCTATAACTGTGACCATAGGACGCAGGGTGGAGAAAAGATATGTGGCCCTATTTACATGTTTGGTTGTCCGCGCTGTTCACCTGGAGATCGTCAACTCCTTAACAACAGATTCTGCAATTATGGCGTTACGTCGCTTCATCGCGAGGCGAGGTTGCCCGGAGAAGATCTACTCTGATAATGGGACAGCGTTCGTCGGGGCATCGAGGATGCTACCAGAGATTTTCGACTTCACGGCATCAAACAAGATTTCCTGGGTCTTTATTCCTCCGGCGGCTCCCTTCATGGGTGGTTGCTGGGAACGACTCGTTCGAAGCATTAAGACGGCCCTATCAGCGACACTGAAGTCGAGGTCTCCGAAGGAGGAGACTCTACATACGCTACTGCTTGAAGCAGAGGCCGTGGTAAATAGCCGGCCTCTTACCCATGTACCAGTGGACCTGGATACGGAAGCCGCACTTACGCCCTTCCATTTTATCCTCGGGACATCGTCCAATGGCCCTCTGCTTCACCCTGTAGAAGATTCAGACCTGGTTAGTCGACGAGAATGGAAAAAGGGGCTTCGCCTCGCCGACCATTTCTGGCAGAGATGGATTAGGGAGTACCTGCCAGTGCTTCGTCCAAGGCCGACCACCAACACCAGCAGTCAGCCATCGTGTGGAGATGTGGTGATAGTAGTGGATGGGTCGCTACCCCGATCCTCATGGCCTATGGGTAAAATTGGAAAAGTTTGGCCAGGGAAAGATGGTATTGTCAGAGTGGTGGAAGTCGTGACCAGAGGCGGAATATTAAAACGTCCTGCGAAGATGCTGGTGCCTTTAGTGAGCCAGTCCTAACCTAAATTGTCCGTTACACAGGGGGGCGGCCTGTTGTGGACTGGCTGGTTAGCACACAGTGTTTTATATATTTTCTTTATGAATTTGTATTTTCCTATGTTTTTCTACTTTCTATTGTTTTTGGCAGTTAGTCTTATTACAAATGTGAACACGAACGTGGTTTTACTCTACTCCCAACAATGGTTGTTTGCAGTGCAGTGGCTCTCAAAAAGTTCGCACTGCCCCCTAGTATAGGTTTCAATCGAACCGAAACGAAAACGATCATCGTGACGGCAATACGACAATAAATTAAAACATGGTACAACTTTCAAATACACATTATTCGTTTGATTATTTCATGACATTTCTATGAAATAATGCAGCCAATCGTCGGCGGGCGTGCAAGACCGCGTAAGAGCAGTTTGTAATACCGCGTATGTGCTTTTTGTTTATTTCACAGGATGGAAGAAAGATAATATCTTGGATATTTCTACTCATTTCTTTGACTGAACTTGTTTGGGATTTCTCTGGGTGTTTTTAAATGAGAATTCGGTATAAGCGAATCAGCGCTAAGAGCCCGCTGGCGCGATATTTCAATTTTGCGATATTTGTAAATACGCGGTATTGCAAACTGCTCTTACGCGGTCTTGCGCGCCCACCGACGCAATGTTATATTAATTCATAGTGTAAAAAGTGGTTTCCAATAATTCACGACAGAGGCGCTGCTGCGGTTTTCACACAATTTCACTAGGCGGTAGACCCATATGTAGGGTCGTCTGTGTGCATGCGGATTGAGTGATCCTATCTTCAATCTTTACAATAATCGACGAGGATTTAGTAAATAATTGTTAAATTCGTCACAGTGAAGTAAAAAAATTGTAAAACCTGAGATAAAACAGATATAGTCAATAAAGTGGATCACTCATACCGCATGCATTATAAAAATGTCATAATGTATATCTCATAATATATAACAGTTCTGCTTCTTATTTATACATCAAAAAATTGTAAAAAATTGTAAAATACCATTACCAAATTATGGATTAGTTTGCATGTCCCGTTTAAAAATTATAACGATTTATTTGGATCACTCACACCGCATGGTGGCCGTATGAGTGCTCTTTAAAAATATCACCTTATACTCGATAAATACATATTATTTTTTTGTACATTATAGCTAAACGTGAGGTTGAATTTGTTAAACAGTGATCTTGACAAAAACTTATAATAGATGGAAGAAATTCAAGTTTCCCGTTTTCTTCAGCATGCCGTCTGAGTGATCCACATTTCGTCCTCTATTTACTTTCGTATACTACCTACATAAACTGAAGATATACCCAAAATTGTTAAATTTTATTTACTAAAATTTGGCATATTTTCTGTGAATGTACGTGCGATACTTTAGGAAATATCTCGTTTCGTAAATTCCTGAAGAAAATTACTGAGTAGGGTGTGTTTGACTTTTCATTGTGTGAGACTATGTGATATATCCTTACTGGGACAGATGATGAAACTAAATAAAATCTTGTAAAAAACAGAACCACCTTCTATTTTCGCTAGCACTATATATTTGATTAATCAAAAATTAAAACAAACTTCAAAACACGCCAATTTATTTATTTAAAATACCACACGACAAGATTCACCTTTTACTCTTCATTCCAGATAATTAGTCTGCAGTTGATGAAGCGGGCGTGAATTGTGGGGTGAATTGAAGGCTCATTCTAAAATCAACATTTTTAATATAATCAAATAGAATTTCTCTTTAATGTAAAAAATGCCATTTAAACCAATGACACGTAAGAACCTACCGTCCTGTCGTGATCGAATAACATACATACAAAACACTAAAAAGGAAAAATAATTAAATTTAATCCTCAAAATGTATTTTTTTGGAGTTGGTGCTTCATTTTCTATTGTTTCAGGCAACAGCTTAGCACCAACTCCAAAAAATCCATTTGTAGGTGATATCTTCCTATCTTTCCTGTGCGTCTCTGTAGTGTCACGAGGGGTACCCAGTGGTACCGTTATTACTCCTGGGCCGTAGCTTGAGCAACGGATTTCCCTGATCCAGTACACAAAAGCCCACTCAAGGGGGGCGATCCCCTATCCGCAACCCTGGGGACGGGTCCGATGGCAGACTGGAAAATCGCACACGGAACACAATGCTTCCCTCACTTAACCGTACTAGTGATTGTATCCTATTTGAAACATACAAGCGTGCGACAGTGTTGGCTTATTTTTTTTTCTTCTACATAATTTCTACAAAGCGGATTATAATCATAATACTTTTTCTAGCGCAATGCTGGTAATAAATTTTAACAAAGAATTATTTATGAAAAATTGAAAATGAAGACTATGCCTAATGTCAACTTGTCAAATTGTAAAATATGGGAAAAAATATTTCTAGCTCCTCCTACCAATCGGAGTACCGATCTTAGGATATGGCCTGTATAATGGGCTTGACTGTACTTTTGGTTAAGTTAAGTAAGTGATAAAAACAAAAACATTCAATCGGAGGAATGGGAAAAAAGATTCCCGCTCCTCCTACCAATCGGAGTTCCGATATGAGGACAGGGAAAGACCCATTGAGAGTATCTTCATTGACGTAAATAATTTATAGATAAATTGTACCGTCAATAAACTGTATGATATAGGATTTTTTAATTAAAATATATGTTTTCTAGAACATGTGGTTTTTCATTTACAGAGCATGTATAACTTTCATTATAACATATAAGTAGGTGAATAAAATATAAAAAGATTAATAGAAATAAATGCACCAGAATACTAATCATCGGTCTCAATCAACAGCCCTGTAAATTTTAGGCATCCAGAATGCTCGGAGCACAAGGTAATCTTTTCCATAAAATATTAAATAATATGAATAAATATAATAAAAACGCCTGGTCCTGTCCCAGTAAGGATATATCACATAGTCTCACACAATGAAAAATCAAACACACCCTACTCAGTAATTTTCTTCAGGAATTTACGAAACGAGATATTTCCTAAAGTATCGCACGTACATTAACAGAAAATATGCCAAATTTTAGTAAATAAAATTTAACAATTTTGGGTATATCTTCAGTTTATGTAGGTGGTATACAAAAGTAAATAGAGGCCGAAATGTGGATCACTCAGACGACTTGCTGAAGGAAACGGAAAACTTGAATTTCTTCCATCTATTATAAGTTTTTGTCAAGATCACTGTTTAACAAATTCAACCTCACGTTTAGCTATAATATACAAAAAAATAATATGTATATATTCAGTATAAGGTGATATTTTTAAAGAGCACTCATACGGCCACCATGCGGTGTGAGTGATCCAAATAAATCGTTATAATTTTTAAACGGGACATGCAAACTAATCCATAATTTGGTAATGGTATTTTACAATTTTTTACAATTTTTTGATGTATAAATAAGAAGCAGAACTGTTATATATTATGAGATATACATTATGACATTTTATAATGCATGCGGTATGAGTGATCCACTTTATTGACTATATCTGTATTATCTCAGGTTTTACAATTTTTTTACTTCACTGTGACGAATTTAACAATTATTTACTAAATCCTCGTCGATTATTGTAAAGATTGAAGATAGGATCACTCAATCCGCATGCACACGGGTCGTCTGGGTAGGTACCACCGCCTTTCTTATTTCAGCCGTGAAACAGCTCGCTGTGTTTCGGATTGAAGGGAAAGGTAGCAAGTGTGATTACTGGACATGGACGGCATTTCATCTTAGGCCTCAGGATGACAACGCACCTGCAATATCAAGTGCATTTCCTTGTTATTGCAGGTGTCTATAGGCGGCGGTAACCACTTACCACCAGGTGGGCCGTCAGCTTGTTTGTCATCTAGTTGTATAAAAAAACAATTTGATAATAATAATAATAATATAAAATTCTTTTTTCTCATCACGAACACATGTACAGAATTTTAGTTACAATAGTATTAAGGAGCTACATAAATATAGTTTGTGTGAGACTGGCGCCTGTGATAGATATTTATATAACTGTAGTACAGATCACACCACCTCGGTGGGAGCCTGATGACAGAGCCTACAGATATGATAGCTATCACGGTGACGAACTATTTCATTTCAATTCGTTTCAAACTTAAACTAGAGACATTGATCATCAGCGAAGTCACAGATATATCAAGATGAGTCAATCAACTTTTGGAACCGGTGTAAGTTTAGACATGATAGACAGATATACAATATGACATTGTGAGACCATTTCTTAAATAGATATACATAATTTGTGATTTTTGACGATTCGAAAGAGCTTCTTAGGAGCCTACTTGAATAAATATATTTTTGATATTGAAGTAAATAGTTGAGGACCTCGGTGGCGTACCGTTCTGGTTGCGATTGCCAACAGAAATAAATTTTCGCTATAATAGATCCCGGATGAGCCAATCAACAATTTGTAGCTCGGACTACTTGCTTTATCGTGCACGTTAAGTCGTTGGTCCCGGTTGTTACTGCAACCGCCTCAACCCACCAACCTTAGCCTAGCTTAGCAGCACTATGGCCCAAACTCCTCATGTCCACTCCAGCACAGTTTGCCAGCCATGTGTTCTCTCCTTCCTACAGCATGGAGTCTTTGAAAAGAGGCGTGGTAAGTCGGCTAGAACATATGCATAAACTGCACCAAATCCCTTAACTTTTGGACAATTCTTACCGGTATAGACCGGTAAGAAATGTCCAACACCTATAGAGGTGTTGCTGAGTTTTCTGAGCGCTTCGTTAAAAACTGGAACGCCGAAAACCATACCTAACCGATTTATTTTCAGGCATTAGCAAATATAACTTAAGTGGTCCCCGAATCGCCTACGCAGGATTAAAGGGATTATACTGCTTGGACCCTTATGATCTCTCTTACGGTAAAACCTAAGGGGAATATAGTATTTCGTCGCGTATGGCGTCGTGACAATCAGCTCCTGTAATGACACTATACTGAGCGGAGGCATTTTTGGTATCCTCATTAAAATATAAATTTGTAATGTTAAATTAATGATTCAAAGTATTTTTTTCTATAATATATTTTGTTAATTTTATATAAATGCTTGTATAATACCACCCTGTATATTATTATGAACTCTATACACTTTATTACATACACTCTATTGTAAGAAATACAAATAAAAATAACGTAAACGCACAGCATCAAACATTTAAATGTGATTACAATACACTCACTCAAACTAGCGTGAGTTGCAATATTTTTTTAACCTCCTACGAAAAAAGGGGGTGTTACAAGTTTGACGTGTCTGTCTGTGTATCTGTGTGTCTGTCTGTGGCATCGTAGCGCCTAAACGAATGGACCGATTTTGATTCGTTTTTTTTTATTTGGAAGCTGATGTGACTACGACGGTTCTTAGCTATAATTTACGAAGATCAGTTCAGGCGTTTAATGACTATCAGCTCATTTTCTACATGATTATAGGGTTTTACTAACTTTTACAGATCCCATTGATTTGAAATTTTGTGTACTGTCACTTCGTTGACATTCCCATGACATACTATCCTTGAGCTGATCCTATACCATTAAAAAGTCTGCGAAACGCTTAATTCTTCAAAAACTTACAGCAGATATAGCGTGTTTAGGTTCTTATTAATAGTCTCAATGAGATGGTGTTACAAAGATGATAAATGACGCCGAGGGTTATTTAAAATTTTTATTATTGTATTTCTTATATACAAATAGATGACAAACAAGCTGACGGCCCACCTGGTGTGAGCAGTTACCGCCGCCTATAGACACCTGCAATAAAAAGAAAAAAATACTTGATATATCAGGCGTTGTCATCCTGAGGCCTAAGATAAAATGCCGTCCATGCCCAGTAAACTTTAATTAAGTAAACGGGCGTGTGTGGGGGGTATTCCCAGTACCTTATAGCCGCAGGGCGACAGGGGCTATAAGGTACTGGGAATACCCACTAAAACTCCCCGGTAACTCCACTGCCTTTCGTGGGTCAGCTTGGGCTCTGCCAAAGAAATTTCACCAACCTACCCTCAGGCAACCCGGCCTTACGGCCAGGTTTCGCATCGATGAAGACTACCCAGAGTCACTTGGGTAATCCCAGACGTGGCGGCCTGTGCAATGCATGCGTGGGGGCCACCCACGCACGCGGCCGCGCCTAGGGCGCAGGAAGGCACGCGATCATCGATCACGCCCACTCGCCTACGCCGGATAGGGGTGGCCAGAGGATCCTGTTCCCGCTCCCTCCCCGCTGCCTCCTTCTGCTTAAGCACAATCTCGCAGAAAGAGGCGACACCCTCCCATACCCTCTCGCTACCAACTATGACTTTTACTATGGTTGACAGCGAGAGGTGACCGCCACTGACCCTACTTAAGAGCCTACCACCCAGTAAATGATATGCAGATTTTGAACAAATAAAGTGGCCGACTTAACCTCTTTCCGCGTTTCTAGACTGCTCCAAAACTTCATCACCATCATCATCATCACCAGCCTATATACGTCCCACTGCTGGGCACAGGCCTTCCTACATGGCAGAAACACATGAGGAGTTTGGGCCATAACACCACCACGCTGGCCCAGTGCGGGTTGGTGGGTTAAAGCGGTTGTAGTAACAACCGGGACCAACGGCTTAACGTGCCTTCCGAAGCACGGAGGAGCTCAAGATTATAAATTTGATTGACCCATCCAGGGACCAACCATGGCGAAAGTTGCTTTGTTTTCGTAATCGAAACCAGAACGCTCAAATTACTACGCCACCGAGCTCCGCTCCAAAACTTGCCAAAATAAAACTAACTGTGTCTGTTAAGTGGGTCCTACAAAAGTTTAAGAAACTCTGTCGTATTTAATATAATAACTAATGTAAGGTGGCTACAACCGCTTTGTGGGTAGAAAAGATGCGATTCTATCAGATTCAAACTCCGCTTTTGTTTGTGACTAAAAAGGTTGGAAGTCTTTATCGTTCATCATCTTAGGCCTTCCTACATGGGAGAAACACATGAAGAGTTTGGGCCGTAACACCACCACGCTGGCCCAATGAGGGTTGGTGAGTTGAAGCGGTTGCAGGAACAACCGGGACCAACGGCTTAACGTGCCTTCCGAAGCACGGAGGAGCGAGAGATTAGAAATATTGGTTTATCCTCATCCCGGGATCGACCATGGCGAAAGTTGCTTTGTTTTCGATATCGAAACCAGAGCGCTGAACCAGTACGCCACCAAGCTCCTCCTTCCATAATAATGTGGTATTATATTTATAATAATAAAATATGTAGGTAAATTCACACTTTACAGTAATTATATAATAATTTTAAAATTATCTTCCTCTCTTGTACTTTTGCTGTGCCCGACAAGGTCCGTAATGATCTTTATAACACATTTGCTCGTAAAGGGTCTCTTATTTCACCAATTTCAATATCGTAATGTATCTCATTACGCACTTGTGCGGTAATGTAATGTAAAACGCACGGTTTATCAAGATGCGCTGTTATTAATCTGTGGCTCAGTCTAAAAACGAACGGTACTTTTTTAAATCTTAGCAAAGAGTTTCTATGGCAGAAAGTGGTCAACATTTTATGAATAAAATTAACTTTGTAAGACAAAATATAGTAAATAAACATTTAATTCTTTAAGGGCCGATTTTTCAATCCCCTGATAAAACTACAGATAGCTACCTAAGGAATAAAGTTATTACACTGTTTATTCGTCCGATAAGTGACTGTCAATTTTTCAATCAACATTTATCCTAAGAATAACTATCTGACCGTTTAGGTCTTCCATAATAACGCCAGCTTCAGGTAGTTGAGACAAATGTATAGAGGACACTAATGTTAGAGCGGGACAGACAATTTCTTTGTTTGCTGTTAACTTCACATCTATTGTCAAAAACAAGCAAGCATCTGGCATCTTATTTCATACTACATTCATACATACATCAAGTTCTGTGGTATTTTATTTGAAACTTAACATGTAAGTGCAATCTATAGCTGATATCAATCAAGAAACCTTAGCTCATTTATGCTTCCTCATGGAAATGAAAAAAATGTCAGAATTAAATTTTTTCCTCAAAGATGTAATTGCAACAGTACCTATTTTTTTTTATAAGACGACATGAAGTGGAATTATTAATACCGCCAAACTATATAGGACCAGTGATATAGAAACTCATGAGGCAAAGAATCAGTGATTGGCAGCTGTAGCATGGGAGGAATACAGTGGTTTCAGAAACAAAATTAAATATGTATTTTTTGTGATTTCATTACTTACATAATTTATCTTTTACAAAAGTTTGCAAATATTGCACCGATTCTTTAGTAAGTCTGAATCTACGACGGAATTCTACTGTATACCATTTTACATGTGTTTTCTTTGAGAAAGCACAAGCATAATTTATCTATAGAATAAGCGGTTATCTGGCCGTCGAAGGGGCAGATAGATTTATTCTTAAGTTAAGTGAATTATTCGTCGAATAAAGTCTATCTGACGCTTGAAAAACCCACTTTTTTGCTATCTATCGAATAAACCCTATCTGACTGTTTATCTGAGCATTGAAAAATCGGCCCTAATTCAATTAATTTTATCAATAAATTACAACCATTTATCTGTGACAAAAACACAAAAATATTAATTTTATTAGTGAAACTGGTTGTTTTTAGTGCCTTTGCCTAAGAAACGCGCTGATGCGCGCGCATCAATAATTTGTGAACAAGTAAAAATTATTCCGCGCGCTTTTCGTTATATTATTTTTATTTGAAAATGTCGTCAAGTAGTGTTAAATTTATTATTCAATACCGCCAGAAGTCCCAGAGAGAGAAAAAGGCTACTCTAAGCCTCTTGCCTGAAAAATCGGCCGATACATACTACAAGCGTATCAAAATTTGGAAAACAAGCAATGATGCAAATTCATTTTCAGAAAGTGTGTATTAGCCTATTTCATGAAACTTTCTCAAAAACATAAGTCAAGCTCATTATGGAGCTACTATTCAATGCTAAAAAAATAATAAATTATACAAATTGTTCAAATTTTTATTTGACAAGTAAGTGATTAAAGATTTATTCGTTCGAAAAAAAGTTTCGGAAGTCTGAGTTTTATTTATTTCCTCGAAAATATGTTATAAAACGTTGTATGACATTCGTGGGCTTTGATAATTACAGCCGAGGAGATATTGCTAGCCCGAGCCGTAGGCGAGGTCTACAAGAAAGCAGAGGCTTAAAACTTACCGCACTTATATCTTAATGTACTATTATTGAATAAAGTGTAGGAATTTTTGTTAACATTAGGCAATATTTAAACATAATATTATGTCTTTAAGTATGAAATTTCCGTTTTGTATGAAGTATTTGACTCTTTGAGCACGACGACCAACAAAGTTTTAGACGACAGTACCCTACCGGGGAGTTGGTAATACTAGGAGACTTCAATGCCCACCATGTCGAGTGGCACAGTTCTCGGTCCACTGACCACGCGGTAAGGTCTGCTAACGAATTTGCCCTGGGTTATATATGGATTATCACAACTGGTTCATTTTCCTACAAGAATACCAGATATCGACAACCATATGAGCATACGGGCAACTACATGCCGGAGATCTCCATAACGCAACGGGAGGTACAGTGTGAGTTTTTGCCTCTGGATATTCGTAAGTCGAGCGGGCCAGACGGTATACCGGGACTGGTGCTGAAGCAGTGTGCTCCCGAGTTGGGTCCTGTTATGACGCGTCTTTTTGCGCTTCTATACTCCGCCAGACAAGTTCCGTCTTCGTGGAAGACGGCCCATGTGCACCCGGTGCCAAAATAGGGCGAAAGATCAGACCTATCGAATCACAGGCCAATCGCTTTAGCCTCCCTTCTCTCAAAGGTGATGGAGCGCGTTATAAATACGCAACTCCTCAGGTACCTAGAGGATCATGACCTAATCAGCGACCGACAATACGGCTTTCGCCACTGTCGCTTGACGGGTGATCTTCTAGTATATCTCACACACCTTGTGCTTGTAGGGTGATATCATTACGTATTGTAAATTAATATCGAATAAAACAGTTCGGCTAATGACTCAGTAGAGGACGAGTATTTTATTTATCGGCTCCACTCCTACGCACACATGCACTACAATGGTGCCTGGAGACGTGAGCTCAGGCTCTCTACAGGCTTTTGCCATTGAGAGTCATGGTGTGGCATTGGCTGTTTGCCTAGATGTAGCGAAGGTGTTCGATCGGGTCTGGCACAGGGGTCTTCTTTCGAAGCAACCAACTTACGGACTATCTAAGAGTCTCTGGCAAATAATTCCCAGTTTTGGAATAACTTCAAAGAAACAAATCGCTAAACTTCAGAATTAAGTTCAATTTAGAAAAAGAAATTGTAAGTTGAGTCGCAAAAAGACATAATAAACAAAAGCAATATCTGGCCCTTAGCATACTAAACTATTATCCAACTTTAATTGAATTTTCCTAATTAGAACGCTTTGCAAGTGTTTTTGTTTAATTACTCAATGCTCAATGATCGGGGGGATTGGGGTGGGCTAACGGACTTTTGACAGCACAACCAAAACATTTTTTTTTATATTCTTAGCTTGGTCTCTTAGCCTTTATCTAACCAGATGTATTCTATTTCCTTAGATGCTTCTTGTAACACCATGGGCAGTACTAACGCCCTCATCATCATCATCACCACCCCATATACGTTCCACTGCTGGGCACAGGCCTTCTTACATGGGAGAAATACATAAGGAACTTTTTTTTTATACAACTAGATGACAAATAAACTGACGGCCCACCTGGTGGTAAGCGGTTACCGCCGCCTATAGACACCTGCAATAACAAGGAAAAGCTCTTGATATTGCAGGTGCGTTGTCATCCTGAGGCCTAAGATGAAATGCCGTCTATGCCCAGTAATTACACTGGCTACCTTTCCCTTCAATCCGAAACACAGCGAACTATTTCACGGCTGAAATAAGAAAGGCGGTGGTACCTACCCAGGCGACCCTACATATGGGTCTACCACCTAGTTGGTTGTAACTTTGGCCATAACACCACCACGCTGGCCCAATGCGGGTTGGTGGGTTAAAGCAGTTGCAGGAACAACTGGGACTAATGGCTTAACGTGCCTTCAAAAGCACGGAGGAGCTCGAGATAACAAATTTTGATGGACTCATCCAAGGATCGACCATGGCAAAAGTTGCTTGGTTTTTCGTATTGAAATCAGAGCGCCAAGAGATGATGACTTGAAAGTCCCCCACTATAAATTACATATTATACGAAAGCCTTTTTGTACCTATCCAAGTTTCTCTAGTGAAATATAGTAAAAAATCAATTAGAATCCATATTAAATCAGAAGCAAGACCAGGAACCAACTTTGCCCCTTCCCTTTTTTGTTTACTTATATTTTGTATATTTCCAACCTGAAGTACCAGGCTGCCATCACTATGTAGGAAATGTTAAGCATAGAATTTACTAAGCAGTGGAACCAAGAGTAAAACCCTACCATTCCAAATTTACAATACATACTATCTAATCTGTGCCTCCATTTTCGTCAAAGACTTGACCCTAAAAAAGCTGTCATATTACAAAACCTCCATATAGGGGACCTTGAATGAAAACACGCGTTACATGAGTGTATACCTAAGGCTTTGGTCCCATACATAGCGGACACTAGCGGATACTATGGACTTAAGTCTGAAATAAATGAATAAATAAATAAATAGCGAGCAAGCCACGAGCGGAATACATTATTCATATTAACATTGATATTTTTAATCCTAAACCCACTTGTTTCAAGCGATGCGTTAGGTCTGCCGGAGGCATCAAGTTTTCTAACTTAAAGGTGGAACTAGTTATGCCAAAATGATCCAAGCCACAATGTCGTCAATTTAGAAAGAAAGAAAGAAAGAAAAAATATTTTATTTAAATAGGCCACAAAGAAGCACTTTTAAATCGTCAAAAAACACATTTTTACAACTATCACAAAAAAATATTAACTAACAACGTCATAGTCTCTGTCTGTCTTTCATGTCTGTAGAGATATCAATGCTAAATTATTTACAATGGACCCTAGGTTTATATGATTAAGACTCGTTTTCATAGGAAAACAACACCCACAACTAAGATATTTAAAAAAAAATGCAAAAAAAATACAAACTAACATTAATGAGGATCCTCTAAACGAGCTATAATATTCACACACTCACACCTATTACCTAGCCCAAAGTAAGCACCATTAAGAGCTTGTGTTATGGATACTAGATAACGGATAAATATTGGTAATAATATGTATGTAAATATTAGAAATATACTAAATAAACATATAAACATACAAGACTCGTAAATAAATGCTCGTACTCATCATACAAACATTTGCTCCTACCGGGATTCGAACCCGGGACCTCTTGACCGAGTAGCCTGGGGTACAGACCACTCGGCCAGGCGGTCGTCATTTAATTATGGTGGATATTTGTATGATAAATATTAAGTTCAGGAGTTGTTGAGATTCATTTACTAATATTTATACGTGGTGCGGCCTAAAAATTTCCGGAATGAATAAGAAAAAAACCGCTGGTCAAAAATGAATTTATTGTTTCTCATAATATTCTCCCTTAGCTTTAAGACTTTAAACGACTAAAATAATTTTGTTTTTTTTTGTTCCAGTCCTCCTTGGCGACCTCGGCAATATGCTTTTACTCTTTAACAGCCTCTTCTGGTGATGAAAAACGTTGACTGCATAAATAATTCTTTATTTTAGACAACATAAGAAGAAAGCAGGAAGAAAAGTACGCTATAAATTATAATCAACATGTCTCCGGGCGGCAACTGGTATAAACAAAAAAACAGAATAATACCATTATTTACTGTAATGGCGGCAGACTTAGGTAACATGGTGTTAGAAAAAGCCTAGCCACCAAACAAACCAAGCAGCAGAAAATTTCTTCCCCACGGGAGATTGAACTCCGTACCTCCAGATCGGAGGTAGCATCACCCACTAGACCACAGATCAAACACAACAAAAACATATAAAACCTCATTGCTATGGTCCTGCTTGATGGCCAGTTCGCAATATCTTACGTTTTGCGCTACTCGCTGTATGTTACACCACTGCCTAAAGTACATAGCCAAGTCAAAATGAAGCTTATCCCCAAGTCCTTAAGGTCCACTCCCTTGGCACACCCAGTAAACTTGACCTATTTCCCGGAAACTATCAACCAGCTCGCGTCTCAAGTTGTGTTGGAAGAAACTCCTTTGAACTACTTAAATTATCTTCAAAGTAATTAAGCAATGGCTTCTAAGAAGAATGCTATTGGTAGGGGATCAAAAATTAACTTTTAATGGGAAAACATTTAGACTTCAAAACGCTAAAAAGGTATAAATAATTAAAGGAGATGATAAAGATTTAGGCCAGATCAACCAATGGGCACCATTGTAGAAAATAATGTACTGAACAACAAGGTTTCCCTGAAACAAGATAAGATAATTCATTTATTTCTCATAATACAGTTTAAAAGTTCACATTATCATATATTCCTCACATTCTACCATTATTTTACGGATAGAAATAATTTAGGCACAATATACATTAATTACTTACCTAATTACATTTCATGACTCAATTAATCGTTATACATTGAATTATTACCATCTAATACAAATTTTATTAAGTACAAGTATTATTTCATAATTAAATATTCGTCCACTGAGTAAAAACATATATCCAATAACCAATTAAATAAAGCTGTTTGAAATTTACTAATTGTGATAACTCTTAATTTAATTTAATTCTTTTGATAGATTATTATAGATAACATAATAGATAACAGAAAACTTTTTATTTTAGTGCAAAAACGAAATAAAATAAGTATTCTATAAAACGGCAACAAAGAAGTCATAAAAGTTTCACAGTGACGTTGTCAAGAAGTTGAGTCTAATGTCATATTGACATTTATTAAAAGTATTGTCATTGCGCATTTTAACCGTGAATGTTTTGAGTGCGCTTAAAGTTTTTTTTTGTTTTTCAAAATTATTTGATCCTGGCTTTAAAGAAAAAAAATATTTAAACAAAAATTAAAACCGACTCCAACAAACTGAAAAGGATAAAATAATTAAATTTTAGTAGGTACTCATCCCCTAGGAACATATTTTTGGAGTCGGTGCTTCACTATCTATGGTTTCTGGAAACAACTTACCAACTCCAAAAATATGTTCCTAGGGGATGAGTACCCACTTAAATTTTATTATTTTATCCTTTTCAGTTTTTTGGAGTCGGTTTTAATTTTTGTTTAAATATTTTTTTTTACAATTTTTAGTGATAACTTTTGAAGGTCAAAGCTAGATGGGTGACCGTGAGCTTAAATTGATTTCTACTATCGTATCATTTAACTAAAAATTCATAGGAAAGCAAAAATGCGCAATTTCGCATATGTAGACGACTTCATTTGTCCAGTTTTTTTGATTAAAAAACCAAACTACCCAATGGATTTTCAAAATATTTTTATGGGACCAAATGGAAACTATTCCGCATCGAACAAAAAAAGAATCATCAATATCGGTTCACCCAGTCAAAAGTTCTCAGGTAACAAACATAAAAATAATAAAAAAAAAACATACAGACGAATTGATAACCTCCTCCTTTTTTTGAAGTCGGTTAATAAAGCAATAGCATTCAACGTAAAGTCGTAAAAAACTAAATTGTATTATGACATTGACATTTGTCTTCAAAATGGCGACCTCTGTGATGTTTTTCAGCAAATTAAAATATGGTTTTGCCGCATAACAGTCAAGATTAATGTCTTTTTGATTAGGTGTATTTTTTTCTTAATTTTCTGTGACAAATATCCAAGGCCTAAGCTACATTTGCGGCTGTTTTTGGTTGCAATACATATATAGGTACAGGGTGGTGCTGTCAATACAATAAATTAAAACATGGGCTATATTAGTTCTTAATAATGGTTTGCCACTTTCAAAAACATCTTATAGGTACATTAGATAATTTTACAACATTTCTATGAAATAATGCAGTCAATAATATATTATTTCATACAAATTAAATTCATTAAATTATCTAATGATTAGGATGTATTTCAAAGTTGCAAAACATTTTTATTTTTTTTATTTTTTATACAACTAGATGACAAACAAGCTGACGGCCCACCTGATGGTAAGCGGTTACCGCCGCCTATAGACACCTGCAATAACAAGGAAAAGCACTTGATATTGTTTTTTTCTTTTCTATGAACTAATATAGCCCATGTTTTAATTTATTCTCGTATTGACGGCACTACCCTGTAGGTATATTATTGTTTATAAGTTTGACATACCATTTCACTCTTCAAATAACAATAGGGTTATTTGAAGAGTTCAGTTAACTGTTAAATGATGAGATCCGCAGGAGAACTAAGGTCGCTGACATATCCCAAAGAATTGCGAGTCTCAAGTGGCAGTGGGCAGGTCATATTGCAAGGAGGACTGACGGCCGTTTGGGGCGAAAAGGTCCTCGAATGGCGGCCGCGTACCGGGAGACGCAGCGTTGGTAGGCCCCCACAAGGTGGACCGGTGATCTTGTGAGGGTCGCGGGAAGCCGTTGGATGAGGGCAGCGCAAGACCGATCGGTTTGGAGATCCTTGGGGGAGGCCTATGCCCAGCAGTGGGCGTCTCTCGGCTGATATGACGATGATGATATGATGAGTTAACTGTAGGTATCCAAAGATTTAATAATAATCAAAATAGATTTACATAAGACGAATATATTTGCAAACCAAAAAAGCCCTTTGATGAGAGAATTTATTCCTTTTTTGAAGTCGGGTAATCTGTCAAGGGCGTTATACCTCTAGTCTAGAGGTCTAGCTATGACAATTGAAAATCAATTGTGTCTGGATTCTAATGCTTGACGGGTCAATACTTGGGCAATAAGACCTTTTGGGAAATGGATCAAATGGGGATTTCATTGTAATTGTATATTTTTAATATAAATTTAAAAATTAAAAATTTTTAGTCGCCCTTGGCCTCATTAGCTATTGCATCTATCTAACACCATCTCATTGAGACTATTCCTTCATAAGAATAGCACAAACTGTATCAAAAAAGGTTTAAAAAATTCTTACTACAAGAAGCGTGTAAGTGAGTTAATAAAATATCTATTATCAGCCATCATCACAAGCCTATATTATACGTTTCACTTTTTTTTATACAACTAGATGACAAACAAGCTGACGGCCCACCTGGTGGTAAGCGGTTACCGCCGCCTATAGACACCTGCAATAAAAAGGAAAGGCACTTGATATTGCAGGTGCGTTGTCATCCTGAGGCCTAAGATGAAATGCCGTCCATGCCCAGTAATTACACTGGCTACCTTTCCCTTCAATCCGAAACACAGCGAACTGTTTCACGGCTGAAATAAGAAGCTCACTTCTGGGCCTTCCTATATGGCAGAAACTCACGAGGAGCTCGGCTGTTTATTAAACCTACTTACCTATTGATAATGCGCACTGCAAATAAAAAGTTTTGTCTCATTTCTTTCATTATTTACTATAGTTTATATTTTTTACTATAGTTTTATATATATTGTTAGCAAAAAAATAGCGGCGAAGAAGGCATGGCTATGACTATGACGTCACCGCGTGGCGTGATCGTACGATGCGAACGAAAAGGGAGGGGCAACGGTGGCTCGGAACTAACAACGCCGAGCGGACTTCACTCTTACAGCGACCACTAGATCGGACGGACGTACACATTTGCTGACTTTTGAGTAGTAGATTTTGTTTGTTCGATTTTGTTTACAATTATAATTAAAAGTTGATTGTTATTATATTTTTTTAATAAAGATTGGTTTGAAAAGCTAATTATATATATTCTTTTGTTTTTTCTACTATAGTACCCGTACGTCACTAAGTAAAAGGCCTGCCAGAATAACAGCGCTTCTTTGACACTACGCCACAGAAGCATAATGCTGAGGCAGTACCTGTTGGCCTTGCACAAGGAAACTGTCTGTTAGTTTGTTTTTATTATTATTTGTGTTATTGTTTTTACTTTGTATATTGTTGTCTTTGTGCTGGTGCCTATAAATGTTTTTCTTTCTTTCTTTCATTAGGTTACACCACCCGTGCGAAGCCGGGGCGGGCGACTAGTGTAAAATAAAATTAAGAAAATATTACAAGCTAAGGCTCTATCATAAATCTGCCTACATGAGTCGTTTGTTTCTTAACTTACCAGGAGATTTGGATCATTACTCCTCTACGTTGGCTTCGCGCCAAAAAACACAAAAACAGAATTTATTACCACTTACAAACGTGATTTGCTTCGCTGGTGGGTGGCCGTTATGCCAACGGCCGGTGGACTTATAACATAGTGATAGGGGAGTTCCATATGACACGTTCTCCAAAGACCAAAAGAGGACTTAGGAGGACAGGAGGAGTGGAGAGACGGAGACGAGGAGGAGAGAAGGAGAGGAGGAGACAAAATGTTGTTGAGTATTATTGGCGGAATAACAACAGCGTATTCTTGAATATGTATATTATTATTTAATTCTTATTAATTTATATTGCAAAAACTGCCGCGTGAAACAATAGAAGTCCCAAGTCACAGAATATCCATAAACCACAGATATAACATAGTTGTCACACCGCCGCCGTCCATCCTGGCAGTCTTGTCTCTCTAAATAGGTTTGTTAACATTCTGTAACACGCTACAAAGCAATTAAAAAAAAATGGACAATTGAATACTGTTCTGCATATATTTACCAATTTTTTAGTATAGTGCGCATAGCCAAAATGTGCACTATACTAAAAAAAAAAATGTTCCAAAAAATCTGGAAAAAAGGAAGCATTTTGGAACACCGCTTTTGAATTTTTGTTTTTTACTCAATTATACCCAAACGGAGGAACAGTTCCGAATGAAGATTGGCGCAAGAATGTAACTGAAACTGAGATTCAAAAGTAATTCATTATTTATTTTGCTTCATACAAATTTGGCTTTTAAATAATTATGGCATGGTACAATTTTGATAAGGACAACCGCCGTGACATTGTGAGGGACTGGTCAACTGGTGCCCCTGATGTAGGTATAACAAAACCTGTATTACATGTCACCAGTTTAGTTTAGGTTTTAGAGGGGGGGGTCTTGAGTTATATTCACACTAACATAAAACAAAAATAAAGCCGACTTCAAAACACTAAAAAGAAAAAAAAAATCAGTACCTAGGAACCTACCTACCTCCTGAAATGTATTATATGTATAATGAAAACTCCAAAAAATACATTTCAGGAGGTAAGTAGATGCCGAGGTACTGAAATTTAATTATTTTTTCCTTTTTTAACCGACTTCAAAAAAGAAGGAGGTTATATTTTCCTCTGTAAGTATTATTATGTTTGTTAAAAAAAAATTCTTTACATTTTTAAGTGGTTTCCTAAGGTCAAAGCAAGATGGGTGACCGTCAGCACTATCGACTTGTCTGTCTCTCAGCCCTTGGTTGAAATACACAGTGAAAGAATTAGCTTCTAACTCCTAACCGTTAAGGAGTTGTACCTTCCATCATCAGCAAGTAAAAAGTAAAACATGTCGCACGTGCTCATATATATATATATATATTTTAATATTGTTAAGAAACCAACAGCTGTTTACTGTTTAGAAGCTATGAATGGGTCAATATGAGAATAATTACAGTTATATGCTCTGAAAATTCGACTTAATGGAGAATTCATTCGGTATTTTGTTCGACAGAATGGTATATGGTTTGTTATGATGGTATTTGGTTTGCCCTTGATTTCCCTGGGATCTCATCATCAGATCCTGACTTGGTGACAATGGGACCATCACTGGAGCATACTCTATCGAATGAAAAAAGAATTTTGAAAATCGGTTCACAATTGACAGAGAAATCGGTGAACATACATCATCATCACCAGCCTATATACGTCCCACTGTTGGGCACAGGCCTTCCTACATGGGAGAAACCTATGAGGAGCTTGAGCCATAACACCACCACGCTGACCCAATGCGGGTTGGTGAGTTAAAGCGGTTGCAGTAACAACCGGGACCAACGGCTTAACGTGCCTTCCGAAGCACGGAGGAGCTCGAGATAACAAACTTTGATTGACCCATCCAAGGATCGACCATGGCGAAAGTTGCTTTGTTTTTCGTATCGAAACCAAAGCGCTCAAACCAATACGCCCACACACACATACACAATACATACAGTGAAACATATAACCTCCTTCTTTTTTGAAGTCGGTTCAAAAAGAGATTTAGTTTAAAATTTGTTTACTAGGTGGTACCTAGGTCCGCATGTACGGTCGTTTTCGGTACCTCCGCCTTTCATATTTCAGTCGTGAAACAGTTCGCTGTATTACGGATTGAGGGGAAAGGTAGCCAGTGTAATTACTGGGCATGGCAGGATGACAACACACCTGCAATATCAAGTGATTTTTCCTTGTTGTTGCAGGTGTCTATAGGCGGCGGTAACCGCTTACCACCAGGTTAACCGTCAGCTTGTTTGTCATCTAGTTGTATAAAAAAATCTATTCCACGAATCCCATGGGATAACGCAGACGAAGTAGCAGGAGGAAACTAGTAATTTATACCTAAATTGTTAGGTATTGGGCAAAAATAAACAAAACCGTAACATAAATTATACTTATAGAAAAAAACGTACATAAAGGTTGATAAAATATTTTTTTAAATAGATTGTAAAATTGTTTCAAATGATTATCCACAACTTTGCATTACGGATCTGAAAGGTCACCAAGCCGTTAGTACCTTCGTTTATTATGTAACGCCTGTCTAAAAGGTTGCAAAGATAAATAAGGTTCATTTATTATGTAAGTACACTTACTAGCTATGCAAATAATGTTTGATTTGAGGTTTTTCTTCGGTTTCTCACGATATAGGCTGTGATGCCTTAGAATTAGAACCCCATGAAAAGCTGTAAAACCATCTTTATAAAATTATTTAGTTATTCAACTAAACGGGACAAGATAAAAATCAAAAGCAAAAATATATTCATTCAAGTAGGCTCCTAAGAAGCTCTTTCGAATCGTCAAAGATCACAAATTATGTATATTATATACTTAAGAAATGGTCTCACAATGTAATATTAGTCTATCTGTCTGTCATGTCTGAATTTTCACCGGTTCCAAATGTTAGCGATCTAGTAAATTCTGATTGTAATTAATATATTTATTTAACAAATTATTATAACTAATGAAAATGGTTACTTGATTTATAATTAAAATAACAGATATTAATGGATCGTCAAGTGATTGGTGTTATCCAGCGGCCATGTTGTTGGTGATCGTCAAAAGGAATAGACGTGTACACTTTAAAATAAATAAATAAAGTTTAACTAATTATTGGAGATGCCATTGAAAGGTAGTGAACGCTAAAATGTAAGTTAATTTATAATTCTTGTTATCGTGAAGGCTAGCATCAAAGATCTGGTGAGTCCTTTTAAGATTTGTCAATAGATAATGATTGACCAACCGGTGGACAGAGAATGGCTATAGGGGTGGATTGGAGGCCATTTAGGGACCGTAAGGGCCCGCCATAAATATCATCTCTTAACCCATTGAGATCCGATAAACCAGACACAATTAAATTTTAATTGTCACGGCATTAGGTAATGCCATATGAGTTAGAGGGTAGAGATGGTAATATGAACAAAATAGTAAAATGTATGGTGAATTGGGTAGTACGAAAGTACCTACCCAGATTCAATAGAAAGATTATTTTCAACTAGGGCCAAGGTTTCTAACACAAAAGTTGAACTGCCGAGAGGACTCCGGCAATAAACTCGTGTGGTCACTCTTTTCAAAATGTAAATGTACAAATTTAAAATATTTTGCTGTGCAGTTCCGTACAAAATAAAAAATTGTACGCGAGTTTCGTAGAGTCGTACAATACGTCTAATCGCACGCACACAACGCCGTGTCGAAGACTGCCGAACTGAAACGACGTTAGACGATGCACGGCCTTCAAGCCACACCTCCTTGCGCATCGGAGTGGGGAGCGTGAGGTTTTTTCGTTACGGAATTTCTGGATTCGGTCCCCGCGCTCAAGGCCCGCGATAGAAGCTATGCAACAGCTTAAAAAATAGTAAGACAAACTTAATAACAAAAGTATTAACTTTATTCAAAGAATGTCCGTCAATGCACACTCACAGCATAATATACAGGGCGTTCCACGGCTGTGCGACATGGAGGGAATATACCTCGAATATTGTAGATGGAACATTTCACTGAAAGAATTCAAATTGTTTTTTAAATTAAAATAATGTCTATTTTAATTTAAAAACCAATTTAAACTGCATTCAGAGATTTTTAAATTATTACACGGTTAAACGGGAATCGAACCCGCTACACGAGAAAAAAAAATACCCTGTAGCTTTATCATATCGATCGAAAGGCTTCATGGTAAGGATTATTTTTGGTTAATAATCATTGAAGTTGAATTTAGTTCGATATAAAACTTTTAGTAGAGAAGGTTTTATCCAATACATTTTAAACTCAGCCAAATAAGTTATTACCCAAAACGTTAGGATTCCCATTTTCAAATAACAGCTCAGAAAGTTTTACTGTAATTGGCCTACAAGTAATTTTCTTTTGTATCTCGGCCCTATTTATATTAAAAGTAATCAATCATCTGCCCAAAGTGATCAGACGTCAGGTCTGTAAGAATAACTTTATTTATAGGTGAGTAAGTAGATAAAACATTATCAAGACAAGTCACTGTCGTAACAGTAATTCTAGTTGGTTCTATAACTTGATTAATCAAATCAAAAGAAGCAAACAATGTTTATAATCTAACAGAGGAAGCGCATTTCTTAAGTATATTAATATTGAAGTCCCCACGTACAACAATATTTTTATTTTTGATAACAACTTTTTTCAACACATCCTCTATTGTTGATTTAGACAGAATAAAATTACCAGTGGGCGGGCGGTAAACGCAGACTATAGCACTGTGGGTCGATTCTGCTATATAAGTCCCTAAACGGATCGGCCGCGGTACGGCATAACGCTCTCGGTTGGTTCAACTTCGGCTGAATAATCATTAGCAATGTTGCAAGAAACAAATATAATTTAGCGTATTTGAGCTGACAGTAATAGTTGATAACTTTGACAGTTCAAACAAAAAAATATCGATGCGTTTCGGCTGCTACAAATGCCAAATATTTTGCAGAATACAAAACAATGATTAAACCGAACGGTTCGCGTTACGTGTTTGTTACTAGATTACCAAACTGATGAGTTTCGACTGCGTTTTGATTGCGTTGAGTTATCAGAATACAAAAACGTTGTAACTAAAGAGTTTCTGATTCGTTTCAGATCACAATGCTATAGCGGGATTGGGGGCTGTTCTCCAATTCCACACATAAACATTCCACATATGAATCAATCAATTACATTAATTAACAAACTTAATTATTTACTTATGAATCAAATTTAGTCATATACATGAAAATAAAAACAATGCTCATTAGACTCTCAGTGCTCCAAAATCTCGGACAATATCTTCAACCATCCATCATCAGACACACCACACTCAGGCATAGACTTCAGAAGAGCTACCGTCCATTGTGCTTTCTGCTGCGGAGGTAACTCAGAAACAGACAACCTTTTTTTTGATGAAAAAGCTTTTATAGCTACCTTGCTGTAATAAATGCATGTGTGTGTGTATTGTTGTCTCTGCTATACGGCTCTGGAACTCAATACCTGACAGTCTACGGCAATCCAAGAACAGGACCCTCTTCAAGAAGGTATTGCGTGAATATTTTTTTAATTCTCTTAAGTAGTTAGGTACTTGTATGTTTTTTTTATCTTCTTTTTCTTATGTATTTTTTATTTGCATGTAGTTATGTTACTGGTGTGTAAAATTTATGAAGTATATTTTATATTTACATATTTAGTTTATTTTATATGTATGTATTGCTATTTTTACTTTGTTTAGTTAAGTGTGTTCAAAAATTTTCTTTTTTATTGCTGTTCACCGCTTTTTGAGTTTCCTGCTTAGCCCCTGGTTGACTGGTAGAGAATGCAATCAGGCGTTACGTCCGCCATCTGTACTTTTTGTTTTATTGTGCAATAAAGTTTAAATAAATAAATAAAGGGCCACAATTACATTATGTGGGACTCTCCGACTGACATACTCCAGTTCTTCCTCCCTCGCTGGCTAGCGATAGCGACGCAACCACATGGGGAACTTGGTACCTAGTCGTCCGCGTGGCCGCTTGCAGCTGGCCTCATCAGGCCACTACAAAGGGTTAGGGATATACGGCAAGAACATCGGATATATATCCCAACCACACGGGGTGACGATGGAGCCCTGTTACGCCCGGCTACGGCGGTTGGAGCGTGGCGAAAAGCCGCCTCCTAAGACCCATGCGCCTCCTGCGGGAGAGTTCCGCGGCCTCCTTTTGGATCATAACTTGGCTCAAAGAAGGAGGCATGAGGCAACTGCCGCCCAGGTCGTAGCACTGTAGAGATGTGTAGGTCCGGATGGATACGGATCAGCGGACCTGTATCACACGCATTAGTGATGGATGTATATCCAACGGCCAGTTGGATACCAATCCCCGGAGTTACATTATAGTAGGTACGCGATAAGGAACTGAATCACGCACGCGTAGATTACGGGTTGGGAGTTCGGGAGTGACGGCGCGTTGGGTGCGAGGCGCGGTAGGGAACTGCATCGCGTTCTTAGGATTAGGTTTAAGATGTATGTAGGTATTCCGTTCCATCCCCATACTCAATCCGCATTCCATTCGATGATCTGAGTTCGCCCGCATATCACGGCCGATTGGTAAGACCTCCGGACCCATATAGGTCCGACGGATACAGAACCCGGATGTAGGTCACCATAACTGAAACTGAATGCATATCCGGATCTACATCCCAATTTACAGCGGACCTACACATCTCTATAGCACTGGCGACCATACACTTAATCAATGTCGATAATGCAAGGTGAACAAATCTCAAAAAGTAGTGGTGTATGAAATTAAACACGTTCTAGTCTAACGTTCTAATCTAATGAAAGGTCAATTTTTGAGATTTTCACGGCTTACGTAGGATATACAGAAAAAAACTGAACACCGCGATTCAAATATGGCATCAATAAGGACAGCGCCATCTAGTTCTGAGTAGGTAAACTAAACAAGGTCTGCACCCACTGTCGTGACCAGGTCACGAAACTCAACAGCCCATGCCGGGCAGAGCTCGAGAGTATGTTGCTCCGTGTCGTCGTCGCCGACACATTCACCAACTCGCCAAGCAGATCAGAAGGTTCCATTTTGCCTCGCATAATTTTCTACACTGTGACCAACTGCTCCTTCGCCCTTCGCACTTCCAGGAAATTGTTGCCTGGTATACATATAATATAAATATACTTATATTTCAATATAATTGGAAAATATATGATATATCTTTAGTTTTTAACCATCGTAAAAATCGGCTTCGATTCGGCGCTAGTTACTTTTATTTCCATGTTTTTTAGTCTAGTTTAAGTTTTTTCTATTTTTTTTTTACAACTAGAGGGCAAACAAGCTGACGGCCCACCTGATGGAAAGCGGTAACCGCCGCCTATAGACACCTGGAATAACAAGAACAAAATCACTTGATATTGCAGGTGCGTTGTCATCCTGGGGCCTAAGATGAAATGCCGTCCATGCTCAGTAATTACACTGGCTACCTTTCCCTTCAATCCGAAACACAGCGAACTGTTTCACGGCTGAAATAAGAGAAGCGGTGGTACCTACCCAGACGACCCTACATACGGGCCTACCACCTAGTGGCTTAAGTACAGCACATCAACCGTAACAGTTTGACCTTGAGACCGCCCTTACTGCGTTCGTAATAGAGGTGGCTTTCGTATTTCAACTGTTACACTTGATGTGCTGTCGTGTGTACATCGCAATGGAATTTATTCCTCCAAAGTCTCCAAGGGCCTATTTACACGAAGTTTTTCAAATGCGACGCAAGCATGACGCAATATGAGAATTAAAAACTGTAATAAATATACCGCGCCGAGTATATACAAGATGGTGCCGTCAATAAGACAATAAATTAAAATGTGGCCTATATTAGTTCATAGAAATGGTTTGCCACTTTCAAAAACATCTTATTCGTTTGATAATTTCATGATATTTGTATGAAATCACGCAGCCAATATTATTTCAAACAAATGTCATGAAATTATCAAACAAATAAGATGTTTTTGAAAGCGGCAAACCATTGCTATGAACTAATATAGCCAATGTTTTAGTTTACTGTCGTATTGACGGCACCGCCCTGTATGTCGCAGCCGTCTGGTAAAATCGGCCACCCAATTAGACGGCTAGCCTATTGATTTAAAGCTGGCAACCAATCAAACGGCTGAATTACAATTAGCCAAGTCATTGAGCGCAACGTTTATCCTGATGGCTGAACGTCATGTTAGCCGTATGGTTTAAATTAGCCATTCATTTTAATTAGCCTAGGCAGGTCGTTTAAATCGAAGAGCTTTTGCGTGACTGTTTGAGTGATTGGTAGGTTAAAAGGTTATTTTTTTATGACCTCTTAGAACCAAAACGATGTCGGTTATAAGTGGTCATAAAAAATAACCTTCAACCTACCAATCAAACCAAAACTTTTCAGTACAAGACAAACCATTAATTACACCAAGTGGTTAAACGTTGAGTGAGTCTAGTTCAATTAACTATAAGCCTAGGCATTAAATTGGATGCCGGCGTTTAATCAATGGGCTACGCATCCAATTAAGCGGCGAATTTAACCAGTTGGCGACGACATACAAATGAGCTTTTACCTTGTCAAGCCGCCAGGGTAAAGCCATATGACATAACCTCGCGCGCGTCTTGCGTGCTGCATCTCAGCACTAAGTACAGATTGGTGCAGACTTTTGGCAGACAGATAGGTTAGACTTGAAGACATCCACAGTGTTATCCCAAGACCTTGTCAGCTAAGTGCTTACAGCATTCATCGGGATTGGAAAAGTCGCGGGTTAGGATCCCGCCCCAAGACATAAATTTTTAAAACTTAGGAATATTTACAAACTTTTAATTAATTTAACGTTACTAAAATTTGTTAAATTAAATGTTACATAACCGGCTTCATAAAAAACCGGCGGACATTAAAAATCAAACAACTTATGAATAAAAAACACCACATAAATCTTGAGAAACAGGAAGTGTACCAATATGGCTGGTCGCATTAACTCGCTGAATTGCAAGGCTTAATCTTTGTGCGAAATATATACCAGCTTTATTGTCACTTAAAGTTTCACATATACAACCTGCAATGTCCCCCATTTGATTAGCTCCTGGACCCCAAGGCCCCAAATTTCAACCCCATGCTTAAATACGTAATCCCCAGATAAACCAGCATATTTGCGCCGTTTGAGGGATTCAGCAGAAGCAGCAGCCGATTCTGGTATCAATAAAACGCGAGTTAAATCCGGTAAATCGGTTTTATTTCAAATGTAAATTATATTATTGCTTATTATAATCACATGAGCAGTTCAGTGTCGGAGTGGATTGACCGTTCGTGTTTCAATTACGAAAACAAAGTAACTTTCGCCATGGTCGGTCCCGGGATGGGTCAATCAAAATTTGTAATCTCGAGCATCTCTGTGCTTCGGAAGGTAACTGAAGCCGTTGGTCCCTTCAACCCACCAACCTACATTGGGCCAGCGTGGTGGTGTTATGGCCCAAACTCCTCATGTGTTTCTCCCTTGTAGGAAGGCCTGTGCCCAGCAGTGAAAATAAATAAATAAAATTAATAAATATTCACACACTCCCACCTATTATCTAGCCCAAAGTAAGCATCATTAAGAGCTTGTGTTAAGGATACTAGATAACGGAGAAATAATAATATACCTACTAAATAAACCTATAAACATTCATGACTCGTAAACAAATGCTCGTACTCATCATACAAACGTTTGCTCCTACCGGGATTCGAACCCGGGACCTCTTGATCGAGTAGCCTGTATAGGAAGGGGTACAGACCACTCGGCCAGCCGGTCGTCAGTATAATAAGCGTAAATGTAACTTTAATATCTTGTAACCACAATCGTTTCAGTGTGATTTGATAGACAATCCTTGAATCCACTTTTCAAACCTTTCTTTCAAACAAGACCCTAATTCTACGCCTTTTCTTTAATCAAACAGTAGCCTTACAGACCCACCCTCCCAATTACGCCCAAAAATTTCACGTTACGAAAATGCCCGTACTTATTCTATTACACGTATATACAAGAACACTACATGTGAATAACTAGATCGCAGTATAACAACTCATGACAATGTCCGAAGTTACACGCGTGAATACAGCGATCGATACATGTATGACTTATTTTCAACCGGGTGGATGGCGAAGGGGAGATACACAGCTGAGTGATTCTACACTGTGTACTATATACTTAAATATGGTGGAACCATCCTTCGTCGTCAGTCGATCGGGATCAGCCGAGGTGAGAGCACGTCTCTCCCTGCGAGACGAAAACCGCGCGCGATTGTTTTAGAAAACAATTTTTACTGTTGAAAATTCTTTTGACGTGTTGTGCTCATACGGCGCTCAGTTTCGAGAAGACTTAGGAAGTAAGTCGTTTATTTACTTAATTATTCTAATTATACACGTCTAATAAACACGGGAGCGGTAAATAAAAACACGGCTATTAGCTACGTTTACCATAGGCATTTGTAACAAAAGATGATGTTTGTGAAAGAATACGCTTTCGTGATTAGGAAATGGGATTACTGTTTGGAAGACTACACCAAGCATTATGTACACATCTTGTAAGCCCTAATTTATATTGTACAGAGAAGGAAATTGTTTTAAAAACACACATTTTTGTGTTTATGTTTTGAAATACCATAAGGGCTTGCTGGTGTTTTCATTTCTGTTAAAAAAAAAACAGCTTTAGACCTGAGTTACGATTTGAAAATTGGCTTATTACGTCAATCACTAAAACGTACTACGTAATACGTTAAAACAAATATTACATTTCGAATTGCAAACTATTTTTTTTAAACGCAAACAGAAATACGTTAAACTTTCTCATTTCCTTTATCGAATGTTTATTTCTTAAAAAAATATTTTGATTTCACTGCAACATTTTTCTTTATGTCCCTTTTGTGGATATCTGTAACCTTTCCTAGGATGAATTCTATTTCAATGTCAAATTTAATCTAGATCGGTTGAGGAGTTCAAACGCAGTAGACATACAGACAGAGTTAGCGGAAACACCTTCGCAATTGTCTGTTCTCGAAATACTCAAAATTTTATTTTATTTACTAGGGATTGGTAGAATACGAGGTGATCTCTAGGGGTTGGACAAACAGACAGACAGATAGACAGACACTATGACGTTGTCAGTAAATATTTTTTTGTTATAGTCATAAAATGTGATTTTGACGATTTGAAAGTGCTTCTTTGTGATCTATTTGAATGAACGTATTTTCATTTTCAACTCCGTGTTTGGAATTTCCATAATCGAACCTCGATTATGGAAATTTCCAAACACGGAGTAACGCCAAACAAGGTTATTTACATTGAGATACCCAAGTATAAAGATCTCATGCTATTGTCTGTTGTTGTAGGTAGAAGAATCCTCTTCTCTAACGCAGGAGAAACAGATAACAGAATATCTCAGTACTCAAAACTTAATCATTTATTGCAACTATAATGTAGTTCGTAGGTTTGAAATAAAACCAATCGGGATCCCATCATGCGGTTAATAAAGTTCCAAGCCTGTCCGCACACTGCCCAAAAAACTGACACCGTGAGATCCGTATGCGTAATTCAGACCGCTCAAAATATAACACAAAGTTAACTTAAAACTTATCAAAGACAACTGACATCTTCAGTCTTCCCGTGACCACGATCGCTGTAAAGTAATCGAAACTTCGAGTGTATAATAATAATGTAACATCTAATCAAACGCGACGTAAATCCGGTAAATTGGTTTTATTTCAAAAGTGTAGTGCTCGCGAAAATGTAAGACTACTAGTTCATAGGTGTTACACATAAATATACAGATCAGATTATGGACCCGTCAGGCATCGCAATGGGTAGAGCAGAGAACGACGTTCTTTCAACTTATTACATGTATATGCATCTCAGCTAAATATAACTACTTCGTTGTGGTTCTGTGGTGAATAAGGTCGCCAGGGGTCACTAAGGAACCGTTATGTTATGGGCAGCAGGATTGTCTCTGGTGTCAAGCGTGAGTAGTATCTAAGGGGCTACGAGCGTTTATAGGCTATGATAGCAACGCGAGAGTAGTGTCCAAGTTGCTACGAGCGTCTATAGGCTACGGTAACAACGCGTGAGTAGGGCCCAAGGTGCTACGAGCGTCTATAGGCTACGTTAATAACGCGTGAGTAGTGCCCAAGGTGCTACGAGCGTCTATAGGCTACGGTAACAACGCGTGAGTAGTGCCCAAGGTGCTAAGAGCGTCTATAGGCTACGGTAACAACGCGTGAGTAGTGCCCAAGGTGCTAAGAGCGTCTATAGGCTACGGTAACAACGCGTGAGTAGTGCCCAAGGTGCTAAAACATCTATAGGCCACGGTAACAGCGCGTGAGTTGTGTCCAGGGTGCTAAGAGCATCTATATGTTACAGTGACAACGCGTGAGTAGTGCCAAAGGTGCTACGAGCGTCTATAGGCTACGGTAACAACGCGTGAGTAGTGCCCAAGGTGCTACGAGCGTCTATAGGCTACGTTAATCACGCGTGAGTAGTGCCCAAGGTGCTACGAGCGTATATAGGCTACGGTAACAACTCGTGAGTAGTGCCCAAGGTGCTACGTGCGTCTATAGGCTACGGTAACAACGCGTGAGTAGTGCCCAAGGTGCTACGAGCGTCTATAGGCTACGTTAATAACGCGTGAGTAGTGCCCAAGGTGCTACGAGCGTCTATAGGCTACGTTAATAACGCGTGAGTAGTGCCCAAGGTGCTACGAGCGTCTATAGGCTACGGTAACAACGCGTGAGTAGTGCCCAAGGTGCTACGAGCGTCTATAGGCTACGTTAACAACGCGTGAGTAGTGCCCAAGGTGCTAAAACATCTATAGGCCACGGTAACAGCGCGTGAGTTGTGTCCAGGGTGCTAAGAGCATCTATAGGTTACAGTGACAACGCGTGAGTAGTGCCCAAGGTGCTACGAGCGTCTATAGGCTACGTTAATAACGCGTTAGTAGTGCCCAAGGTGCTACGAGCGTCTATAGGCTACGGTAACAACGCGTGAGTAGTGCCCAAGGTGCTAAAACATCTATAGGCCACGGTAACAGCGCGTGAGTTGTGTCCAGGGTGCTAAGAGCATCTATAGGTTACAGTGACAACGCGTGAGTAGTGCCCAAGGTGCTACGAGCGTCTATAGGCTACGTTAATAACGCGTTAGTAGTGCCCAAGGTGCTACGAGCGTCTATAGGCTACGGTAACAACGCGTGAGTAGTGCCCAAGGTGCTAAGAGCGTCTATAGGCTACGGTAACAACGCGTGAGTAGTGCCCAAGGTGCTACGAGCGTCTATAGGCTACGTTAACAACGCGTGAGTAGTGCCCAAGGTGCTAAAACATCTATAGGCCACGGTAACAGCGCGTGAGTTGTGTCCAGGGTGCTAAGAGCATCTATAGGTTACAGTGACAACGCGTGAGTAGTGCCAAAGGTGCTACGAGCGTCTATAGGCTACGGTAACCGCTTACCATTAGGCGTACTGTACGCGTGATTTTTTTAAACAACTAGTTTTCGGCCCACCTAGTGGTAAGTGGGTACCGGCGCCGAGCACATGTAATAAGAAGGAAGCAATCGCTTGGTATTGTATGTGCGTTGTTACCCTGAGGCTTAAGATGAAACGCCTTCCATACCCAGTAATCACACTGGCTACCTTTCCCTTAAATCTGAAACGCAGCGAACAACAGGGCGTACCACCTGGAACCATAGTTATAAGAAAACATTTATTTTTCACCATAATGTAATTGTCTTAGTTCGGAATCACCTCACTCTGCCGTACACCATTATTTCGCTCGTGTAAATTAGTTGTGTGGGTGAAAATGATCCTGAGTCACGACCTTTATGCTCTGCAGCATACTCTGCAACATAATGTCTGACGTTTTTGTGTATTTGTTTTAGGTATTTTTTGTTGGTCTGTATGGAAGAAGCAAAAATGGTTTGTTTTTATGCACTATCCATAACAAAAATAATTTTTCAATTTGATACAGAAGTTCCTGAGATTAGCGCATTCAACCAACCAAACAAACAAACTCTGAAGCTTTATAATATTAGTATAGATTTATAAGATTTACTAACAGTTAGATTATATAATTTGCCTAAATTAATATACAATTTAATGTATTAAACATTAAATTGTATATTAATCTAGACAAATTAGAAAAACCAAAAAAAAAAAAAAAATGAAAATATAACCTGTAAAAAAATTAGCATAGGATAATATTTATTGATTCGGTACAACAAATGATGTAACAAATAAAAGTCTTACGTACTCCACATGGACAAGCATGCAAATATAATTTCTAAGTAAGATTTATTATATTATACTACAATCATTCATTAAAAATAAGTCAAATGTCAAATTAATAAAAAATAAAAGGTAAGTATGCTCTACATTTAACATTTAAAAATGAAACAACAATTTACTCAGTTCCTTATGACATTCATCAAAGTAATTTATGATTACTAGCAGTAATAGAAATACCAAAAGATTTAAAGTTACCGCGTTGCATTCTGATGAATTTATTCAATTCAATTCAAAAACTTTATTGCATTAAATACATTGTATATTAATTACATTTAATAGAGGTGGTACTTATATCACCTATTGTCGACAATTTTAAATTATGATATAAAGCATGGATCGTAGTAAAATCGTAGCGTCGTTCGTAGCACTTGGAGCTTGGGTCGTAGAATGAGCCGTAGCACGTCTAGACGTTACGAAGTATTATACTGTAGAAGCTGAAAGTTAAACTTTGCTACCAGTCTCGTAGTAACGAGCGAAGCGTAGAATAAATCGTAGAAACGTAGAATAAATCGTAGCGTTGGTCGTAGCATTTAACGTAGCATGCGTAGACGTTACGAAGTCTATTACTGAATTTTCCTTAACCATGCTGTTTGATGTTTATTGTTGTTGTGGCACTGCACTTCTTGCCATTATAATATTCATTTTACACAAAATAAATAAATAGTCTTTTAAGTATACACAGACAAAATTAACAACACGAATCTATACACAAAGCAATATAATTTGGTATATCTATACTAATATTATAAAAATGAAGAGTTTCTTTGTTTGGTTGAACGCGCTAATCTCAAGAACTGCTGATTCAAATTGAAAAATTATTTTTTTGTTGGATAGTCCATTTATCGAGGTATTATATAGGCTATATAACGTCACGCTACCACCAATAGGAGCTGAGCATTAATTAAAAGTGTTGCAAAGACGGGGAAAAAAATTCCTCGTCTTTCGTTGCGTGCGCTGCGTTAACGGAATTGTTCTCCTTTATAAGTTCTGAAAAAAAAGGTCCGCGACAGCATATTATGTCTATTATTTGAATTGACTCTTTAGAATCATGTTTTGGTAATCAAATTTGTTCTAAAACTATGTACTATCTGCGAAGGTGTTTTTGTAAACATGATATATCGGAATAAATACAATAATCACCACAAGTATTTAATTTTGAGCACAATTGTTCTTGACATCATTTGATTTTAATGAATAAAATAATAGAATTTATGATTTTCAAGCGGGCGGGCGCGGGAGGGGCGATCAATGCATCAATTGCAAAGGTGTTTTGTAAACATGATTTAAATCCTTGGCCTACCTAGCCCACCGTTGTTATTTTCCGACCTCCACGCGAACGAAGTCGCGGGCAGCAATTACTCCAAATTAAAATTCATCATTTATTGCATCCATATGCTATGAATATTATAAATATGAGGAGCTCGGTGGCGTATTGGTTTAAGCGCTCCGATTTCGATACGAAAAACAAAGCAACTTTCGCCATGGTCGATCCTGGGATGGGTCAATCCAAGTTTGTTATCTCTCGCTCCTCCGTGCTTCGGAAGGCACGTTAAGCCGTTGGTACCAGTTGTTCCTGCAACCGCTTTAACCCACCAAACCGCATTGGGCCAGCGTGGTGGTGTTATGGCCCAAACTCCTCCTGTGTTCTCCCATGTAGGAAGGCCTGTGCCCAGCAGTGGGACATGTATGGGCTGGTGATGAATATTATAAAGAAGAAGAACGCATAAGGATGTAAGAATTTGGTACGAAACATAAATTATACATTTGAATCTATCATCCTATATATGATAAGTAGCATTTGTTACATACATTACATACATATTAAAACTGTTACTGGGCTAGTTTATAATGCAAGAGTAAGTTGATTTCTGTGTCCCGGATAGGTACGTAGAACGCCGACGACTCCCATCATTGTTAAAGGTACCTCACGGGAGAACGAACCTGCTGAACCAAGCGCCAATAACGCGAGCGCTGCGTACTTACAATAGAACAGCTGAACGTATAGACAAATTCCGGTGTTCCCTGTGTGAATTCACAAATACGTCGCTATGTGTAATATGCTACTCTTAATCTTAATTATATTTTAATTTTGCATAGATAAAGGCTATGCTATTGCATTAAAATATCCTGTAATGATATATAAAGAAATAGACGTACTTAAAGGACAAACACATTACTTTCTGTTATCATAAGCTTAAAATCATCTATCGGTAACTAAGCATCTAATGAGAGCTCAAGAACGCTATAACGAGGCGTTGAATTATCGCTTCGTAAAAATTAAATATCCGACAGGACCCTGAGTCCCGTTTACGCGACCGTATAATGCTATCTAACGTTTCGTGAACAAGTGTAATTGAGTGGAATGCAAGTCATATCAAGTAGGGAGCCGTGGAACTTTTCCGGATTAATTTTCACGAGCACACAGCTTGTTTTAAAATATGTTGGATATTGAACAGAAATCCTAGCTATTTTGGTTGTAAAAGTATCGTCATGATCATTTCCGCCTATGATGTCCACTGCTGAACGAATGCCTCCTCCCGCAGCCTGCATCTAACGGCTTCCCGCGACCCTGACCAGGTCGTCTGTCCATCTAGTGGGAGGCCGTCCTACTTTGCGCTTTCCAGTACGTGGTCGCCATTCTAGAACTCTGCCTGCTATTTGTGCTCTGCCCACTACTTCAACTTACTAATCCTATAAGCTATGTCAGTGACTTTGATTCTCTTACGGATGCCCCCAATTCTAATTCTATCTCGCAGAGAAATACCTAACATAGGTCGTTCCATAGCTCGTTGTGCGACTGCGAACTTGCACAGAAGGCCCTAAGTAAAAGTATACTTAAATTTATTAAACTCTTTAGTATACCAAATACAAAACAAAAGTAAATCTTTACAGTAGTATGCAAGGGAGGGCAGATCCATTAGAGTTCTCTTCCAGCCAATCCATCATGGGGTGTGAATTATTTAGATTTTTTCACGCATTTAAGGATATCACGTCACGCACAAAGAAATTTAGTGCCTCGTTTCTTTGTCGTACTTCCAGAACTTGGAATCCTTTGCCAGCACACGTGTTCCCTCCTTCCTATATCATGGGTTCCTTCCAGAGAGGCGTGAATATGCACCTTTTGGATAGGCAAGGTTGAAGCCGCTAGAGCAGTGTCTAACCTGCACTGTCTTCGCATATGGACTCTTCTTACCGCTTGACATCAGGTGGTGTTGGGTCAATTGGCGTGCTTCGTTTATAAATATATATATATTACAAAGTCCCCCGTTTGTTTTTGAAATGGAAGTTAAATGTAACCATACCTACAGGTGCACAAAGTACGTTTTATCGCTGCTCGTAAATTAGTTCTGCTTTACATATTACCTCTATGCTAGGGATCTGTGTATTTTGCTGCTAAAATAAGATGAAAGTGAAATTTCAAATAAATAAGCATTTTTCCACGTTGTTTTGTTATATTACCATAACAACCATTACTTTTACCTTAGAGGTATGAAGCTGCAGTGAAATATAAATATTTAGTAATGTGCTGTTTTGTGCCGGCGGCCATCTTAGATTTGAGATTTTCATAGTGTACTGTATTTTACCTTCTCATGTGTAAAGGCCTAAGCTCAACAGTGGGACGTATGTAGGCTGGTAATAATGACTTTGTTCAACTAGTTAGTCCTTAGGTTAATTTGATATCCATATTATTGAGGGAGTACTGAAAAAATATGTAATCTCCATCTAGGATTTACAATGATACTAAATACGGCGTGTACCAAATATCAGATGAATCTGTCAACAGGAAAAGGGTAAAATTTCAATTACGTAATGACCCAAACAAACAAACAAAAAACAAACAGGGCAAGCTAAATGGAACCGCTTAAAAAGAACGTCGCCTTTGAATTTTTAAATGAGTTTTTTATGCATGGATTCCATAATGCCAATAGCGGAATGCCCTAAAAAGTTATTACTCAAAACGTTTGCTTTCTCATATTTCCCAATGAAAAATTCCTCGGTTAATCCCCGTGTTTTACAAACTCCGCGTAACAAGATCACGTAACCAAAGTTATTTCATAGAGATTCGACGAGAGCCCCTCGGATGCTGGAAAAACGGCCGCCATAATTGGACTGTTAAAATGGTTAGGACGAGCTTGGAATGTTACTATTTCTGATATTAGGTTTACCAATGAGATGACCAATTTAATTACTTTAAGGTTCTGCCTTCATCATCAAGAGTACAGGATGAATTAACCAAGCGTCGACGTAGGTAGACGTTACCTTATGACGCAGCAACATTATCATCATCATAATCATCATCACTTCAACAGAAAGACGTTGACTGCTGGCTTCCCCTACATTTTGTTAGCGCAGGTTCAAAAATAATCCAGACGAGTCTTCCTTGGTAGTTACAGTTAAATATTTTTATTCTTAGAAAATTACACAAAATATTGGTTCACAAATTAATAGTCACTAGATGAAGGCACGCAACAGCGACCTTACGTGCACGCTGTCGTCCGAGGAGTGATGGTGCGCGTGGCGCGAGCTCTTGGGCCGCGACTGATGTGCTGGGCGTCGGCAGTGTGCGTACACACACACACACACCTATAGGCGCGTTAACACATTTCAAACATGACCAGGCATGCGTCCGGCAGCTACCTGCGACCTTTGCCAGGTCGTCTTCCACCATGTTGGAGGCCCACGATGCATCTTCAGTCTTTACGCAAAAACCTAATTACTCTAAGGAGCTCGTTGACGTAATGGTTTGAACGCTCTGGTTTTGATTACAAAAACAAAGCACTTTCGCTATGGTCGCTCGCGGGATGGGACACTCAAAATTGGTAATCGAGCTCCTCTGTGCTTCGGAAGGCACGTTAAGCCGTTGGTCCCGGTTGTTCTGTAACCGCTTGGCTAGCGGGGTGGTGTTATGGCCCAAACTCCTTATATGGTTCTCCCATATAGGAACACCTGTGCCCAGAAGTGGGACGTATATAGGCTGGTGATGATGATGATGACGATAATTGCTAAGCTAAAATTTATAGTTCATCCAAAATGGGTAGCTCAGTTGTCCAAAAACATATCTGACACTTACTTATGTCAAACGGTAAAAGAGATGAAAAAGCTTATTTACCACAGGGACTATGTTTATACGACATGGGAGTCGAACAAGCGTACGGTCTGCCTGATGGTAAACAAGTCATTACAGTAGCATAAACAGTAATAGACACTCGTACCACCTTAAATACTACTCACGCGTTGTCACCGTAGCCTATAGACGCTCGTACCACCTTGGACACTACTCACGCGTTGTTACCGTAGCCTATAGACGCTCGTAGCACCTTGGACACTACTCACGCGTTGTTACCGTAGCCTATAGACACTCGTAGCACCTTGGACACTACTCACGCGTTGTTACCGTAGCCTATAGACGCTCGTAGCACCTTGGACACTACTCACGCGTTGTTACCGTAGCCTTTAGACGCTCGTAGCACCTTGGACACTACTCACGCGTTGTTACCGTAGCCTATAGACGCTCGTAGCACCTTGGACACTACTCACGCTTTGTCACCGTAGCCTATAGACGCTCGTAGCACCTTGGACACTACTCACGCGTTGTTACCGTAGCCTATAGACGCTCGTAGCACCTTGGACACTACTCACGCGTTGTTACCGTAGCCTATAGACGCTCGTAGCATCTTGGACACTACTCACGCTTTGTCACCGTAGCCTATAGACGCTCGTAGCACCTTGGACACTACTCACGCGTTGTTACCGTAGCCTATAGATGCTCGTAGCACCTTGGACAATACTCATGCTTTGAAACCGTAGCATTTAGACGCTCATTGCACCTTGAGCATTGCTCACGCGTTGTCACCGCAGCCTATAGACGCTCGTAGCACCTTGGACACTACTCACGCGTTGTTACCGTAGCCTATAGACGCTCGTAGCACCTTGGACACTACTCACGCGTTGTTACCGTAGCCTATAGACGCTCGTAGCACCTTGGACACTACTCACGCGTTGTTACCGTAGCCTATAGACGCTCGTAGCACCTTGGACACTACTCACGCGTTGTTACCGTAGCCTATAGACGCTCGTAGCACCTTGGACACTACTCACGCTTTGTCACCGTAGCCTATAGACGCTCGTAGCACCTTGGACACTACTCACGCGTTGTTACCGTAGCCTATAGATGCTCGTAGCACCTTGGACAATACTCATGCTTTGAAACCGTAGCATTTAGACGCTCATTGCACCTTGAGCATTGCTCACGCGTTGTCACCGCAGCCTATAGACGCTCGTAGCACCTTGGACACTACTCACGCGTTGTTACCGTAGCCTATAGACGCTCGTAGCACCTTGGACACTACTCACGCGTTGTTACCGTAGCCTATAGACGCTCGTAGCACCTTGGACACTACTCACGCGTTGTTACCGTAGCCTATAGACGCTCGTAGCACCTTGGACACTACTCACGCGTTGTTACCGTAGCCTATAGACGCTCGTAGCACCTTGGACACTACTCACGTGTTGTTACCGTAGCCTATAGACGCTTATTGCACCTTGAGCACTACTCACGCGTTGTAACTGTAGCCTATAGACGCTCGTAGCACATTGGGCACTACTTACGCGCTTTAACCGTAGCATATAGACGGTCGTAGCACCTTGGGCACTACTCACGCGTTGTAACTGTAGCCTATAGACGCTCGTAGCACCTTGAGCATTACTTACGCGCTATAACCGTAGCATATAGACGGTCGTAGCACCTTGGGCACTACTCACGCGTTGTTGACGTAGCCTATAGACGGTCGTAGCACCTTGGGCACTACTCACGCGTTGTAACTGTAGCCTATAGACGCTCGTAGCACCTTGAGCATTACTTACGCGCTATAACCGTAGCATATAGACGGTCGTAGCACCTTGGGCACTACTCACGCGTTGTTGACGTAGCCTATAGACGCTCGTAGCACCTTGGACACTACTCACGCGTTGTTACCGTAGCCTATAGACGCTTATTGCACCTTGAGCACTACTCACGCTTTGTATTTGTAGCCTATAGACGCTCGTAGCACCTTGGACACTACTCAAGCGTTGTTATCGTAGCCTATAGACGTTCGTAGCACCTTGGGCACTACTCACGCGTTGTTACCGTAGCCTATAGACGCTCGTAGCACCTTGGACACTACTCACGCGTTGTTACCGTAGCCTATAGACGCTCGTAGCACCTTGGACACTACTCACGCGTTGTTACCGTAGCCTATAGACGCTCGTAGCACCTTGGACACTACTCACGTGTTGTTACCGTAGCCTATAGACGCTTATTGCACCTTGAGCACTACTCACGCGTTGTAACTGTAGCCTATAGACGCTCGTAGCACATTGGGCACTACTTACGCGCTTTAACCGTAGCATATAGACGTTCGTAGCACCTTGGGCACTACTCACGCGTTGTAACTGTAGCCTATAGACGCTCGTAGCACCTTGAGCATTACTTACGCGCTATAACCGTAGCATATAGACGGTCGTAGCACCTTGGGCACTACTCACGCGTTGTTGACGTAGCCTATAGACGGTCGTAGCACCTTGGGCACTACTCACGCGTTGTAACTGTAGCCTATAGACGCTCGTAGCACCTTGAGCATTACTTACGCGCTATAACCGTAGCATATAGACGGTCGTAGCACCTTGGGCACTACTCACGCGTTGTTGACGTAGCCTATAGACGCTCGTAGCACCTTGGACACTACTCACGCGTTGTTACCGTAGCCTATAGACGCTTATTGCACCTTGAGCACTACTCACGCTTTGTATTTGTAGCCTATAGACGCTCGTAGCACCTTGGACACTACTCAAGCGTTGTTATCGTAGCCTATAGACGTTCGTAGCACCTTGGGCACTACTCACGCGTTGTTACCGTAGCCAATAGACTCTCGTAGCAACTTTGGCACTACTTACGCATTGTAACCGTAGCCTATAGACTTTATTAACTAAAAGTTTGAGATATATCTCAAAGTTTTGGTTAACCACGCCAAAGCCCTCAAAGCACAGGGAAAGCAAGATCGCCATTATTCGAAAAGTATGTATTCATGGATGTATGTATATCATTCTTCGTAAGTACGTTGGCCTGCTATCACATATAAATTATTCAACTGATTTTGACGAAATTTGGCAAAGCTCTCGTGTGATACGGCTTCCTACCGGATCCTGTTTCAGCTGAGCTGCCGTGACCTCATATTTCAGTGACATAAATTCCTCAGTAGGTACAGTCAGTCAGGTAGGTTTTCTTATTTTATAGATAAGAAGTTTATAACTCATAAAAAAATATTGCACAAGAAATAGTATGTCTAAGATCAATGGTTTCACAGATACAGTGGTATGTTTGATGTGTTGCGGCGCATCGTCCAAAAACGCTCCATAGAAAATCTATGGGACAGGTGACGTCACATGTTCCCATATTACTAAGAAATGTACGGGCATATTGACAAAATCAATAATAATTATGTAGGTAATATGTATGTTTTCATTTAAAGTGGTCATATTAATGATTGTTTTAATTGATGTTAGCAATCTAATACCATCAACATTTTTGATACATTGTGGAAAACAATTGAGCAATTTTATAAATTTTATAAACAGTATAACTTTAACAATATTCCATATATTCAATATTTGAAAGCACTGCCCCAACTTAACCGAATCGTAGGTATTTGTAAAAATACTCGTTTCGGATGTTGAAATAGAATATTTCGACATTGTAGGGTGGACGTTAGCTCATAAACGCAAATACAGATAGACTAGAAGAATTTCACAGGGATATCCCAAGTCCTGGGTGGCTCAGTGGTCAGAGCAGTCGCCCGGATTGCGAAAGGTCGTGGGTTCGATTCCCGCCTCAGGACGTGAAATTTTTCTAGTTTTATATTATTTTAATTAATATTCCATATCTTTTAAGTTTTTAAGGGTAACAGGAGCGTATATTTTCCGAATTTGTGAAAAATAGAGCCAAATTCCAACTTAGGCAACATCCCAATTATATCATAGCTTATATTATGCCCTTGTGGTTTGAGCGCTCTGGTTTCGATTACAAAAACAAAGCAACTTTCGCCATGGTCGGTCCCGAGATGGGTGAACCAAAATTTCTTATCTTCGAGCTCCTCCGTGCTTCGGAAGGCACGTTAAGCCGTTGGTCCCGGTTGTTAATGCAACCGCTTTAACCCACCAAGACGCATTGGACCAGCATCGTGGTGTTATGGCCCAAACTCCTCATGAAGGAAGGCCTGTGCCCACCAGTGGGACGTATAGGCTGGTGTTGTGGTATTATAAAAGCTCTTTGTCGAGATAGACATCTGCCTTTCTTTTTGTTTATTTGTCTGTCGGCCTTTCTATCTGTCTGTTTATCTGTCTGTCCCTTAATTGTTTTACTCCTAAGCCGTTGTACCGATTTAGATGAAATTTGGCATGGAGATAGATAATCGTTAGAAAGGACATGGATCCTTTTGGGGCGATAGCTGAAAAAAGTAAAGATATGAACGATTTTTATCCTTAATACTTTTAAATAAAATACATAACTTAGACATAGACATAATTGTAATTGCAACTTTGGCACACAAAAATTCCTTTTTTTAATATACAACTAGACGACAAACAAGCTGACGGCCCACCTGGTGGTAAGCGGTTACCGCCGTCTATAGACACCTGCAATAACAAGGAAAAGTCACTTGATATTGCAGGTGCGTTGTCATCCTGAGGCCTAAGATGAAATGCCGTCCATGCCCAGTACACGGCTGAAATAAGAAAGGCGGTGGTACCTACCCAGACGACCCTACATACGGGCCTACCACCTAGTACTTTTCAATACAAAGTCAAAAGGTTTATTTGCATGTTGCAAGGTTAAAAGATCTTAGGTTTATGTATTTACAGTACGATTGTTCATTCATCAGAATCGCAACTCTCCAGATTAGAATTGTTGTCCTCCAAACAGGAATTAATCATCATCATTACAGGCACAGGCTTCATGGGAGAAACAGATGAGGAGCATGGGCCATATACCACGCTGGTCCAATGCGGGTTGGTGGGTTAAAGCGGTTGCAGTAACAACCGGAACCAATGACTTAACGTGTCTGCCGAAGCACGGAGGAGCTCAAGATTATAAATTGCGATTGACCCATCCCGGGATCGACCATGGAAAGTTGCTTTGTTTTCAGAATCAATACCACTCCACTACGCCACCGAGCTCCTAAAAGTGTAACAGAAAATGCTCCTCAATTAAAATTGATTTTAACCCAAAAAAGAGGGGTGTTCTAAGTTTGACGTGTCTGCCTGTGTGTCTGTTTGTGGCATTGTAGCTCCTTTATGAATGGACCAATTTTGATTTAGTTGTTTTGTTTGAAAGCTGACGTGATTAGGATGGTTTATAGCTAGACTTTATGAACATCAGTTCAGGCGTTTGATGACTATCAGCTCATTTTCTACATGATAAAAGGGTTTTACTATCTTTCACAGATCCGATTGATTTGAAATTTGATATACTGTCAGTTTGGTAACATAAGACTTTCCCATGACATACTAACTTTGAGCTGACCCTAAACCATCAAAAAGTCGGCGGGATGCTTAATTCTTAAGTAACTTACAGCAGATATAGCGTGTTTGGGCTCATAAAAATAGTCTCAATGAGATGGTGTTAGATAGATGATTAATGAGGCCGGGGGCTACCTAAAATTTTTAGTGTAATTTACAGAGATTGGCTGTACACACTTGTGTTGGACTTTGGCTAGTTTGAGAACCATTTATTATGTAATTTTTATTATTCTGTGTCAATGTCTGTTGAGTGTATCTTAAGAAATAAAAAACACTGTATAATAGGGGCCAGTGATTCCACAGATTTCACCTACTGATCTTGCTCCACTGACTGTACCTAGACATCTTCAACTTCCCTACGGGATAGCATTTTGAAGCCAGTTCTCGCTGTTACTGTTATTGATTTAGGACTCCCTCATATATATGACTTTTATTTTATTGATTCTATAACTATTTTAAAATTCATTGAAATAGCCCTACCTGGAAAACTGGAATCATAGCTCATCACCAGCCTATATACGTCCCAAGGCACGTCCTTCATGCGAGAACACATAATGATAATAATTTATTTTGCTTAAAATCATGGTAAATATAGATGTTGACGTTAGATTCACTGACCATACATGTTTCGCCATCGTGGCATGCGAAAATTCGGTAGTTACCTATCAAACATTGATCTCATGACAATCTATATATATAAAAATGTTATGTTGGTTTGTGTACGCTTCAAAAACTCAAAAAGTTCTGCACCGATTGAGTCGAAATTTTAACATGATATAAAATCCGCATCAAGGATTGTTTTTATCTATATCACAATGTGCCACTGCGAAGCGTGGCAGGGTACAGCTAGTTAATTATATTAAAATCAAACACAACATTAAAAAATGCCAAATATTTTAATAAGTCTTTACACATCATGTCAAGTCCCATATTCATAAATAATTATTTTTATTTAAATTTAATACCTAAATATTCCTTCACATTAAAAAATACATGTTGTCGTAATAATTCCAGAATCTAGATTTAAATATGTGCATAGAAAGTAAGTCCTTTACTTCCAGGTAATTTATTATAAAGCATGACAGTCATCTAAAGGCAACTCTACCTGTACAGGCTAGTTTTGGGCATATGAGATAGCACTAATCTGTTTGGATTCCTACCTGAATATACTACATTGGACATAGCACCGCCACGCTGGCCCAATGCGGGTTTGTACAAAAGCAGTTTCAGTAACAAACGGGACTAAAGGCGTTCAGTCTATACTTTTAAAAATAAAATTAAAAAGTCTATTTTGCTATTACAGTTAAATCAGCTTATAAGTATTATTTATTGTTAACTATTTATATGATTTAACCATGTGTGTGCTTTGCTGGTTATTTAAACCTTAATGTTCTTGTTTTTGATTATGTTGTTGTGTTTTGGACACATAAATTTATCTGTTATTTGCTGATTTCTTGTTACTATTTATTTTCTTTTGATATATATATTGCAAATCTCTGCTTTATTATATTAATGTCGCCATTTTACCCACATCACCGGATACCACTGAAAATCAGCGTCACAGCTTAGCCTGTGACATAAGCTGAGTGGTAGTCCGTTTCAGCGGTAGTAAACTATTTATGTATGACTGTATTGTTTATTTTTAAAATTAGCTGAATAAAGTTTTCTTTCTTTTTTTCTTTCTTTCTTTCTTTCTTTCTTTCTTACTGCAACTGTGACCAACCGTGACAGAGCACGGAGGAGCTCGAAAATTTCCAGTATTTTTGTGATCCACGGCGAAAGTTTGTGCTACCAAGCTCCATTACTTTTTTTAGAACAAGGTTGGCAATCAAGGTACAATTTACGATAGTTTGACGACCGGCTGGTCGAAAAGGTCTGTACCCCTAAATAAACAGGCTACTCGGTCAAGAGGTCCCGGGTTCAAATCCCGGTAGAAGCAAATGTTTGTATGATGAGTACGAGCATGGATGTTTATACGTTAATTTAGTATATTTCTTATATTTATATACATATTATTATCATTATTTCTCCGTTATCTAGTATTCATAACGCAAGCTCTTAATGATGCTTACTTTGGGCTCGATAATAGCTGTGAGTGTATGAATATTATTATGTATTTATTATTTCCAAACTACGGAAATAGGGCGATGGCCATGTCTGTAGCAGTGTAGTCATGTAATACCTTGAGATGTGGGAAGGCAATACCACAATATAATATCTGTAACCATTTTATGTAAAGGTTAACCTTGTTTTTGATCAGGAAGTAACCTTTCGAAAAAGACGTAGGCTGTTTCTCTCTCTATGTTGTTTAAAGACCCACAGAAAATGAACTCAATATGATTTTTTTATACCACTAAGGTGGCAATCAAGCATACGGCCCACCTGATGGTAAGCGGTTACCGTAGCCTATGGACGCTTGCAATACCAGGGGTATCACTTGCGCGTTGCCGACCCTGTAAACACCATTTCAAAATCTATTTATTTTAATATCCATAATTTAGCTTTTGTAAAAGTATTTTATTAAATAGAATAGAATAGAATTCATTTATTTCAACATCATGGACATAGATTTAATATTATGTGAGATATTAAATTAAATTATACACAACTAAATTTCAATAAAATTAAATTAAGGTAAATAATCTCCAATCGCATTAAATTAAATTAAATTAATTTTATCACAATTAAAATAAAAAATCTTATCTTATAGTGGGGCCGTGTCTAAGTCACAGTGCACTTCCACCCATTGGGATCTTTTGTGCCTCCCTTGCGTGTATTCTTTCTGTGTCCAGAATATAGATGCCATTAGCCTTACTATATCTTTCGTCAGAAAGAGCCTGTAGTCTTCTGGCTTTGGATATGCCACTTCCAGAAGGCTCATTCTGGTTCTAGCCAGGGCATCACAATGACACAAGAGATGCGTCGTTGATTCCTGGCATTCACCACATGCTCGACAAAGTTGTGTTGGGGACAGTTGCATTTTATGTAGCATGTGGTTAGTAGCAAAATGCCCTGTGAGCGCCACAATCAAGAAGCGAGCTTTTGTTCTACCGTTTGCATAGATGTTTTAATCCATCCTCCTACCTCCTAAAATAAAAATTAAATTAGAACTTAAAATTCTTATTTATTGATTAATTTATATTTAATAATTTGTTCGTTGGTCAGAGGCGCGTTCCAAGCCTACAACTTTTTACTCTAAGGCCGTTCCGTACCTTTTGGCATGACGTTTGGCTGTCACAACTACCCCGTTTCGAGCCTCGGAGAGTTGCAACTTTTTGGCGATCAATTTTGATGGTTAAAAAACTCTGACGTTTAAAACGTCATATGTATTAGTGACCATCCGTCAAATTAGTTTGGATATGTAAAATCTCAAAAAAGGGAATTCTTATTTTTAGTTTACTTAAAATAAAAGCATAAAATACATGCAATCGTTCGACTTTTCATCTTACAATACAACAACCATTAGTGTGAAAGATGTTTAATGTATTTCGTCTTTTTCCCAGATTTTTCTCAACGCAAAGCGATTCGTCGATCTAATTGGTAAGTGACAAAAATAATTTTATTGTCTACTGATTAAGCTTCTAAATCGAAAATGATACTTAAGTCGTATCTGTGTTTTAATACGAAATTTATTAAGGGAGTTGTTTCGAAAATATATTGAGTCCTGGCCAGGTCTATCTGCAATACTAAAAACCGGCAAAAAAATACAGAACAGTTTTTAATTGTCCATTTTTTTTTTTCGCTTTTTGGCGTGGTATTAATCAATATTTTTTGTATAGAAAAACTGCAACAAATAAAATTTAGTTGACCTCTTTGTCGCCCGCTATATTGCCATATTGAATAATGGTAAAATCGACAAACAATTTTGAATTTGGTACAAGTGAACTACATATGAAAACGAATTACTAGTATTTTTCCCGGATTCAGAAGATTTTTCCTGATGTTTTGAGACATTGTACTCTACACTAATACATGGCCGGATATGAAACATCTATATTTTATTTCTCCAACATTTCCACAGCTCCACGAAAAATGTGTCACTCAAACGGAATAAACAGTCGAAGTGCGGAAAGAAAATTTCAATAAACGTCAATATGAGATAAATTCAACTTTTCTACAGTATCGTTATGGCGATGGATCTTTGAGCATTGAGCACTTTTATTATATAGAAGTTCTATTTTGCCAATTTTGTGTATTAATAATAGGTTATTTGGTATTTTTTTTATTCAATAAATAAGAAGTATGTAACTCATAGTGAAATATTTAAAAAGAAACAGTATGGCTAGGACCTAGGTGCATTGTCCGAAAACGCTCCATAGAAAACCTACGGAACAGGTGACGTCACACTTTCCTAATGGGCATACTGAAAAAAAAATAACTATGTAATATTATGTATGTTTTTATTTACAGTCGTCATAATAATAGCTGTTTTAATTAATGTCAGCAATCAAATATCATCAACATGTTTGATAAATTTTGGAAATATAATCCATATATATGAATTTTCTAAATAGCAGAACTCGTACAATGTTCCATATCTTTTAAGTTTGAATTGTTTTTATGGGTAACAAGAGCGTATGTTTACCGAATTTGTGAAAAATACCGCCATATTCCAAAAAAAGGTTCCGCCAAAGTTTTTTACAGGGTCGGTAACGCGCAAGTGATACCCCTGGTGTTGAAAGCGTCCATAGGCTACGGTGACCGCTTACCATCAGGTGGGCCGTATGCTTGATTGCCACCTTAGTGGTATAAAAAAAAAACAAACTTGGCGACATCGCAATGATTTAATTTTGTTTTTTTTTGCACTAAATTAGAGTTTATAATTTCATTAATTGAAACTAAGTAGGTACATTTTCGTCTACAATCTGAAGCTGGCTCATTAGCTGACCCAAAACTTTATAATTAAGAGCCTTGAATATATGTATCTCCCCTTTTATCCGCTTAGGAACTTTCACGACTGCTAGGACTGCCTCGTCAAGTTTATAATACTCAAACCGCTCATATGGAGTCGGGTTACTGGTAACATTCTACACAGTATCAAGATACGTCTTCCATGACGGTTAACAATGGAATGATTAGAATGAAAAGAAAACCCGAATCTAGCGGCAAAATATTTCAAGATTATGACTTCAGTAGGTGAATATGTCGCAGACGTCTAGTTAAATCAGCCGCCTAGCCCGTTGACTGAACGCCGGCATCCAACCAAACGGCTAAAGTACAACTAGCCAAGTCATTAAGCGAAACGTTTAAGCAGATGGCTGAACGTCGTGTCAGCTGCCTGGTTTAAATTAGCCATTCAATTGGACGCCTAGGCAGGTCCTTTAAATTAAAGAGTTTTTGTGTGGCAGTCTGAGTGATTGCTCGGTTCAAACGTATTTTTTTATGACCACTTAGAACTAAAATGATGTCGGTTATAAGTGGTCATAAAAAATAACCTTCAGCCTACCAATCAAACCAAAGCATTACAAGACGATCCATAATAGACACCAATGCGTTAAACGTTACACCAAAATATTTTGATATTTCTGTACTAGGGATATTAAAATACCTCTCTCCTGCATAGTAAAAATTTTCTCGTTTACTTTTAGTTATTATCTAGCGACCCGCACCGGCTTTGCACGGGTGCAATGCTTATGTAAATATTATGCATGTATTATACATATACACTTTTCTTAAGAATTACTCTATCTATTAAAAGAAACCGCACCAAAATCCGTTGCGTAGTTTTAAAGATCTAAGCATACATAGGGACAGACATACGGCGGATAGCGACTTTGTTTTATACTATGTAGTGATGTATCCATAATAATTAAAATTAAAATAAATACCACGTACGACACAAGAGAACAACAATAGAAACTGACACTTAGTGACGTTCAGCGAGTGACATTTGACATTTTTTTGAACGATTAAACGAATGATTTGTTGCGTCATTCACTTAACCCGTGAGTTGTTACTCGAAGCTTTGATTTCGGTTGTGAAATTCACAGAAGATACTTGGAACTATTACTTGCCAATTAACGTTATTCACTAAGTAACTACTCGGCGCTTTACTGATAGATGGTGAAAGAGGCCCTTAACATTTAACACACGTGGGCTTACAAACTCATGACTATGGTAAGCCCTCGACTTTTTGTAAAAACCAAATTACCGGGGCGCGTTCCGAGCGTACACTCCAAACACTCCGAGTTGTTTTTTGTCTTGCTCTAAGATGTGGGACGACTCAAGTTGTTTTTATAACCTCATATTTTGACAAGGACTTTCATCATTATCTAAAGGCTTCCATTCCGCATTAAATTTTCGGGTCCGGCCGTTATGGTCCCAGTTCGGTTTGCCCCCGGTCGGTATGCACCCACATTGAAAAAGTTGTTATTCCGGTATGCACCCCATAATTTCTCTTTTTGTCATAATATTCGAAGCAGTACGGTTGAGTAGACAATTGTTAAAAAAATGAAAATTAAGACCATAATCATGAGTGATGTGTATAGATAACAGTAGATCGGGTAGGTATATACCTGTGGCATATAGTGATGAGAGATTGCCTACATCTGTCTACAATATTGTAGGTGTTTATTTTTATTTTTTTTACTAGTAAGTAAAAGTCACTTTCTTATTTGTATAATTGTATTTACTCATTAATAGTAATTACGGCAATATTACGAATTAAATAAAAAAACCTATAAAAATGCAACACAAACAATGATAATATACTCACAGCACAAAATAAATATAAGTTAAATTTAAACAGTAATAGTAGTTAAAACACTTTTGTTTTCGACAGTATTTGTTCAAGAGTGTAGTCAAAAAACTATGGTTTTAAAATGGGGCAACGGGGCTGGGTGCATACCGGAATAACAACTTTTTCAATGTGGGTGCATACCGGCCGGGGGCAAACCGCACTGGGACCATAACGGCCGGACCCAAATTTTCTGTATTAAGTCTGTGTTTAAACTTTTATTGAAAGTAAACTAATAATAAGAAGTGCCTTTTTTGACGGATTTGACGGATGTTATGACGTTTTGAACGTCAGAGTGTTTTTTTAACCGTCAAAATTTATCGCCAAAAAGTTGCAACTCCCGAGGCTCGGAACGAGTTAGATGTGACAGCCAAACGTCATGCCCAAAGGTACGGAACGGCCTTAGATTAAAAAGTTGTAGCCTTGGAACGAGCCCACGCACTTGTATCAAATAACTATTTTTGGAGTTGGTGATATGCTGTTTTCTGAAACAACAGGGATGGAAGCACCGACTCTAAAATGACTTGTCTTTTACAACATGTACCTATATGTCGCCGCTATCTGGTTAAATCCGCCGCTGAATTGGATGCCCAGCCCGTTGATTAAACGCCGGCATCCAATTGAATGCCTAGTGCAGTAGTTATACTAGACTTGTGAACCACGAGCTATATTAGTTCATAGAAACGGTTTGCCACTATCAAAAACATTTATTTATGTTGATAATTTCGTGTCATTTGTGTGAAATAATATAACATTGGCTGCATTATTTCATAGAAATGTCCTTTAATTAACAAATGCGATGTTTTTGAAAGTGGCAAACCATTTCTACGATTAAATATAGCCCATGTTTGAATTTATTGTCGTATTGACGGCACCACCCTGTATACTTCCAAATGCTTCTTTGCTGTTGCCACACTATCTTGCTTGAAATATTTCACAAAATAAATCTGAACGTTATTCCTTTCATAATACAGCTATCCTCTTTTTAAACAAAAACAAACCTCTGTGTCAACCTCCTTGACGCGATACCGAAAATGACTCAAAGAAACAATGTATAGCGTTATTTTCCTAGACTAACAAACTTAGCTTTAGACAAATTGGAACTTTGACCCCGGGTTAGAGAGTTGAAATTTTGAAATGACCGTCGCTCGTTCCCAGAAGGTCTTTGAAACGGCTTTTTACGAGATACCTCGGAAACCTTTTAGCACAGTGTATGGGGGTCAGTGTTGCAATAAGTTCACTTAGTAGTAAAACATATTTACTAGTGGTAACACTATGGCGGAGTAGTTGCAGTGCTCTAAAGTCAGTAGCCTCGAGTTCGTGGGGAGTGCTTTGATAACTTTGACGTTTGTTTGACAACTATTTGACAACCGTTCCGACGAAAGGCACAGTGGGAACCGGAACTATAAAAATGTTAATTTTTGTGTTTGTATTTGGCATGGTAGCTCCTAAACAAATGGGCCGATTTTGATTCGGTTTTTTTCGTTTGAAAGCTGACGTGACTAGGATGGTTCCTAGCTTTTATAAAGATCAGTTCAGGCGTTTGATGACTATCAGCTCATTTTATACATGACAAAAGGGTTTTACTAACTTTCACAGATCGGATTGATTCAAAATTTGGTGTACTGTCACTTCGGCGACATTCCCTTGACATACTTACATTAAGCTGATCCTATACCATCAAAAAGTCTGCGGGATCCTTAATTCTTCAGAAACTTACAGCAGATATAGCGTGTTTGGGCTCTTAAGAAAAAGTCTCAATGAGATGGTGTTAGATAGATGATTAATGAGGCCGGGTTATATATAAATTTATTTGAGGAAAGGAAAAGTAATAACATTAATGTAATTCGGTATAAATAATCGGCGTACATACATAGAAAAAAAACATACCAACCGAATTGACAACCTCCTCGTTTTTGAATTCGGCTAAAAACTTAACTTGACACTAACCTAATATTATTTTACAAACCTTAAAACGTGACATGAAAAACAAGCTAAATTATAAATAAAAAACACCACCTAAATCTTGCGAAATGGAAGTGTACTAATAAGGCTCTTTGCATTATCTCGTTGAAACATACTCACCTTTTACTATTGAATGGAGTCAATGCAATTACATTATAAAAAAAACGATTGTACAGTCGACAGCACATGAATCGTAACAGTTTGACCTTGAGACCGTCCTTACTGCGTTCGTAAAAGAGGCGGCTTTCGTAGTGCAACTGTTACACTTGGTGTGTTGTCGTCTGTACTTCAAGTCGTATCTCGAAACCAGCGACTTGTTTTGGACAATACGACATGAAGATAAATCGGTATTTTTTGGACTTCTTTTTTCTTATGTTGATAATGTATCGCTATGACTTCATTCAATGTTTGATAGATTTTTACATAAATATATTTAACGACGGGTTTGGTCCAGAGGGGTTTTTAGAAAGAGTGACATCAGCATCGCTGACGTCACCATTCCTATCACCAGGTTCGCTCATTGCAAATAATAATTCTCAATATTGGAATACACTCACTTTATTTTCTTAAGCTTATTTTAATCAAGATAAAAATGGTTTTTAAGTACTCACAGGATTTTATTCCAACATCCAACACTTACAACGTCTTGGCACTAGAAAATCTCGAACGACAATAATAATGGCAAATGGCGCGCTTTGCTTTTAAAACCAAGTAACTGAATACAAATCTATAATGACGTTCGGCGGAAGTACTGCGTAGTCAAAACATGAATTTTAGTTGAAAATAATTTTACGCATTGATTTTTCACAGTAACAAAATAAATCTGTAAATTTATCAATAATTTTAATAAGTTAATTTTAATCGTCAATTTAATTTTAATTTCCTTTTTAGTCGAAACATCCGTGATAAAAGCGGCGGATGTTCCGACTGATAAAAGATTCAAATGATTTAATTTGACGTTGCACAAAAACTTATTCTTTGCTATTTTAAAATTAAGGTTAAATTTTAGAACTCATTATTCGAACAGAAATCAGCCTTAATAATTATCACATACTTAAATAAAACATAGTAATGTTTAGGTAATATGTTCTTGCGTCGACATATTAAAATAAACAACTTATTAGTTCCGGCTCACGCCGTGCTTGTCGTTGGAACGCTGGTGTCGCCAACAGTCAGTTGTCACACAAACGCCTAAAGGTATGACAGCGCTGCCGACAGCCACGAATTCAAGTCTGCTGGCTTTAGAGAATGGCATAGCAGGTCACTTGTGGCACCTTCGGGCTTTGGTAGCAACACGTGACAAAAAAGTACTTGTAATTTTTTATTTATGCTTAAGTACCTACAGATACAGAAAACAGACGACTCATACAGATATTTTTATCAAACATTTATAATAATGTTAAAATCAAAAATTAAGAATATTTGAAAGCACTGCCCCAACTTAACCGAATCGTCGGTATTTGTAAAAATACTCGTTTCGGATGTTGAAATAGAATATTTCGACATTGTAGGGTGGACGTTAGCTCATAAACGCAAAAATACAAGTTAGACTAGAAGAATTTCACAGGGATATCCCAAGTCCTGGGTGGCTCAGTGGTCAGAGCAGTCGCCCGGATTGCGAAAGGTCGCGGGTTCGATTCCTGCCTCAGGACGTGAAATTTTTCTAGTTTTATTCTATTTTAATTACTAAGTAATTTTTCAAACATTTATAATAATATTAAAATCAAAAATTAAGAATAGATATTTTTATTGTTAAAAGACATAGATAAAACTAAATTCCTATGACTACTGTGGACATCATTTCGACAGACATTAGACGTAAAGACGATTAATAAAATCATCATCATCCTATACACGTCCCACTGCTGGGCACAGGCCTTCCTACATGGGAGAAACACATGAGGAGTTTGGGCCATAACACCACCACGCTGGCCCAATGCGGGTTGGTGGGTTAAAGCGGTTGCAGGAACTACCGGGACCAACGGCTTAACGTGCCTTCCGAAGCACGGAGGAGCTCGAGATAACAAAGTTTGATTGACCCATTTGATTGGCGAAAAATGCTTTGTTCGACCGAGCTCCACAAAAATAAAGAAGAATAACTACTCTATAGCAGTCTTTTTATTAACATCCTTGTTGAAGGGCGGAATTATAGTTGAAATTTTAAGCTCCTGCTCTTCCTTGAACTATGTCTCTAAAGTAGGAGGCTAGGAGCTAATATAGAATAATATACTTGTTTTAACACAAAATAGCGCTTTGAGTAATCTTTATGAGAGTTGAATTGAAACAAATTTTATTTAGGAGATACTAGATAGGTATTTAGCTTGAAAAGTTTTTTTTGGAAATCATCTCTTGTTAAGAAAATATAAAACGTCTTAGATATAAAGAAGCCCAGGGCCGGAAGCAAAAAAAAAATGGTAAAATAATGAATTGAAATAAGTTTTTAATGGTTATGTTGTTAAAATTTACAACAAACCATATTAAAAAAATAGACTTGCTGTTCCAAGTTTTAGACTTTACAAGCCAAGTCGCTTATTCATGGGAAAATGTAATCAAATTTATAACAAAGTCCCACCGAATGTAACTGAACTGCCTTTTCACAAACTTAAGTTATATGACAAACAAACTTTAATGAAATAAGGCTACTATAATTTGTACCTAATTTAAGTTCAATTTTAATTTTATTTTTGTGATGACCTTAATGATAATTTAAATAATTTGTTTTGATTTTAGTCACTTTATTTTAATTTAATTGATTTAATTTGATTTTTGTTTTGATTTAATTGACTGTATAGATTTCAAACAATGGACATAATTGGTCTGAAATAAAAGATTTTTATTTTATTTTTTATTTATAAGGTCCAAGAATATTTAGATGATAAGAATGCGTAGACACAATTAACATTTCAAAATGTTTTATATGTTTATTAATGAGTATTACGACTGTTAACCTCTTATACATATATATGATGATTGTGCATTGTCAGGCAACTTGAAATTACCGATGATACTTTTGTCAATGGGTACCTACTTTGTTGGTTTGTGGAATATACCTTCTATTCTAATTTTATTTTTGGCGGCATTGCACTGCTAAAAGTTATAATTTTTTAACTAAAAACATTGTAATTGAATATTTATTTTGAAAAGAGTGATTACACGAGTTTGTTGCCGGAATCTTCTCGGTATTTCAACTTTTGGAACCGGTGTAAATTCAGACATGATAGACAAACAGACACTATGACGTTGTTAGTGTATATATTTTTTGTGATAGTTATAAAAATGTGTTTTTTGACTTCTTTGTGGCCTATTTAAATAAAATATTTTTGAATGTGTGAAACGCCGAGGATTTTTTGTCAATAAACGCTACGTCGACTCAGCAAAGTCTATTTAAGAAACACCACTTATATTAATTTGCTTTGAGAAGTTGCTGGGCTCATAGATTTTTTTATAAAATAATCGAACCCTAGTGGTATACAGGATAGTGCTGTCAATACGAAAATAAATTAAAACATGGGCTATATTAGTTTTTTTTAGTTTTTTTTATTAAAATTACATAGCCTGGATGCAAGTCCTTTGGCCGAATACAATATTTTATATACTGCACTTTTATCATCACTATTAAGTCTGTGACCTAGACGTAAAGAGAACTTTTTCTGATAATCATTTTCTACCTTTAAGAACACTTCTGTGAGTTCAGTTCTTTGTTCTTTGCTATATTAGTTCATAGAAATGGTTTGCCACTTTTAAAAACATCGTATTCATTTGATAATTTTACGACATTTTTAAAATAATATAACATTAGCTGCATTATTTCATGGAAAAGTAATGAAATTATCAAATGAATTAGATGTTTTTGAAAGTGGCAAACCATTTCTATGAACTGATATAGGCGATGTTTTAATTTATTGTCGTATTGACGGCAACACCCTGTATTAGGTATACAGGGTGGTCCTGATGGTGAATATTAACAACACTTTCGGCACAACATCAAAAGGTTCGAAGGGAGACACCAAGAGTAGACACACACACAAGCCAAAAGGGTCATGGGTAGTAATCGCGATGAGGCACCGAGTCCGTCTGCCAATGACAAGAGGGGATTACTTCATAAACATTAAACTATGAATTGCTTTTTATTGATTTGGGCCGCGCTATTCAACTCAAAAGTAACAGAAATATTAACTCAAAAGGAACAGAAAATATTAAACATAATTCAATGGAAAAATAAGCCATTTTTCCATTGAATTATGTTAGTTACTAGTTGGTTCGTGGTTATTTTTTTATGACTAAGCGGAGTTGGAATATGGCTGCTTTATTTCATAGAAATGTCATGTAAATACATCTTATTAATTTGTCTATTATATAAAATTTTCGTGTAACAAATTTAGTTACCACCTCCGAAACGGCTTGACCGATTTTCATGAAATTTTATATCTAAACTCAATCCCCCTTATTATAAAACGCGGACTAAAGTTAGTCCTGGCTTAAAACTGATGCTGTCACTGTCTTTCTTTTAACAAATAACAGTGACAGCATTAGTTTTAGACCAGGACTAACTTTAGTCCGCGTTTTATAATAAGGCGGAGTAGGTCTGAGAATCGGCTACTATCTATTTTTTTTTATTGCAAATCAGCGTTTGCGGGGTTTGGCGGGTTTTTGTGGCGTCAGTCAAGATTTTTATTCCAATAATTAAAAATTGTGTCGGAGCGAACATTGAGTTATAAAAGAGGCGTAGTTTTATTATTCAAGTGTTTGTGTTGACGTGCAACTAAAAGATTAAAGGAATAAAAGTGATTATTGTGTGAAATACGATGAGATCTTTTTTGTGGTTATCCACCTCATCAAGTAGCGTATAAAGTGACTGTCATCAATTATATTTCGTGTCAAATACTCCCAAGAAGCATTGAAATGTGTTACGCCAGCATTTTAATGCAATAAAAGAAGAAATAAAGAAATACTGAAGACATGGCTGTATGGGCATTAGTTCCCTTTGCCTTCCCTTTATAGTGAAAATTAACAAAAAAAGGGGGGCAGATAGTAATTTATGAAATTTTTATGTCTTACTAAAACATCGCTGCTTGGAGGCTTAATTTGATAGAAATGTCATGTAATTATTATCTAATGAATGTATATGAAAGTTGCAAAACATTTCTATGAACTAATATAGCCCATGCTTTAATTTATTGTCATATTGGCGTCACCTGCCTGTATACATATAGGAATCTCTTTCTAACCATTAGGTACTATTCTAATTAATTGTACGTAAGTTAATAAAGCGAACTTCAAAGCTAATACTAGTCTTTATTTGTAGTTCTGTAATTAGAAAGTATTTTTGGACTGTTTGTATTTGTAGAGGGCAAACTAAATTAATATTGCTAGCCTTCAATTAAAACTGTGAACCAAATGTCTATTGATTTTTCTTTTTTAAACAAGGGGGAGTACAGTCGACAGCTCATCAACCGTAACAGTTTGACCTTGAGACCGCCCTTACTCCTTTCGCAATAGAGGCGGCTTTCTTAGTGCTACCATCAATTATATTACAATTAATAGTAGATTATACACCGAGGGGATAAAGCACTGTTTTATGTCACGGGCGCGATATTGAATCCCGAACGTAACGAAGGACTCCAGATTTAATTCCCTAGGGCGGCGAGGGTGTTGTGAGTTAATTCCCGAACGAAGCGAGGGAATTAAGACGAGTCCTGAGCGCAGTGAGGGGTTCAAGCGCGCCCAAGACAAAAACAGCTTTATCCCCGAGGAGTATACTTTACTTTTCTTGCCTTTTGCGAGACAATAAAAAGCAAGGCTACTGAAAATTGCGTTTAATTATAGTAAATTAAAATTAAAAGTGAAAATTGATGTTCAGAAGCACTGATTCAAACACAGACTTTGCACCTTTTGCAGTTTTCCATTTGTCGAAATCGTTGTAGGCTTTCAGGTATTTTTCCTTTGACTTATCTGGGAGTAGATTGTGAACAATGCTTATGGCATACAATTTAATGGGCTCGGGAGTTAAATCACTTTCGTCACTCGACATTTTAACGGAACTTTTCTTCTATTTTGTTATATTTACATAAAATCTTTGCGGTTATAACGTATATTATTGCAGCGTCTTACAATACTCGCGGCTTTTGTTTAATTTCAAATTTTAATGTGTTCCATTCAGCTTGCCGTGGCCACCTCGATTTTAGAAAAAGTTCGATTTTCAAATAAGTTCGACGCGGCGCCGGCTGGGCCCCGGCCTTCCAGTATTACACCCGTATTCACAAACGACACTATGAGACCTCACAGTGCCCGCGGACGCATATGGTGCCAAATTCCTATTCATAAACAATACTTGAGTGACAATCGGCACTATGCGTTTGTCATAATGTACACTTAGCTAAGGGAGCCTGATAGCTATATTAATCAACGCATAGTGTCGAGCTCACCAAAGAGAATGTAATCACTACGGAGTTTACGATAAAAAGCAAACAAACAATAAAATTGAAATGTCAGTCAGTGAAGTGAACTACGTAACACTAATCAACCAATCACAGAGCTATATTCAACGCTATGCGTCCGCATAGTAAAAATTCGTTTGAGTATTGTTTGTGAATTGAAAGGCTTGTCAAAGTGAACGCACTGAGAAATGCCTTACTTCGCTATGTATTGCTCCTTTACTTACATAAGTATCGTTTGTGAATATGGGTGTTAGTTGATCTATTATTACTTGATCTATCAATAAGAACTATGAAAAGTGAATCTCATTATGACCCAGCGGGTTATAATGAGATTCAGTACAACATTACACCCCGGCTAAAGCCAAGGGCTTTAATGACTTGCTTTACGTAAGGTTTGCATGATATGTAATATGGCATTGTCGAGCAGGTGGTGTGAAAACTAACACAAACTCTTACATATATTATGTATGTTACCCGTTTAGCAATTTGTGTTTATTATTTTGTAACATTTTAAGTTGTATCTATCTATGTATAAGGTAATAATATTTAAGTTTAGTAAGTACTGAATTGTATATTTTTATAGTTTATTTAGCATCTACATTTTTTTTATAGGTCACATGTTTGTTTGATCCTTAGTAATAACTAATATTAATCGTCCTAGACAACTATAAACCGGCGCCAACTGAAAACCAGCGTTGCAGCCCCGGCTGTAATACTTATATATGCTGAGTTGGAGAGTCCGTTTCGGTAATAATTTGTTTTTTTCTGTGTACTTTTTTTATGCCGAATAAATTTTCTTTCTTTCTTACTTACACATGATATTGTGATGTCCTTTGTACATCATACTGGGAGCTGTGATTTTTAAAAAAAGTTGAGTCTTGTTATAATATCATCTCAAAGCGGTAGAGGTTTGCATAAAACTAATTTGGTAGATGTTCACATCACATTCCGAGCTATACTGCGACTCCCATTCCGCTTGAAATTGGCTCTCGTTTTTGTTGATGGTGATTACAATATCTTTTTTTTAAGTTATAAATTACTAAAATAATAATCTGTAGGGTTTTTACTGCAAAACCTTTCAAATTATGTGTCAACATAAGTAGGATTTCAATATAGAAGAAAACCTTGTCCATGTATAATTATCTTAGAAGTTGTTTGATTGTTATCTGTTTTGTTGTCCGAAATAAATAAATATACGTCCCTCCACTAGGAGCACAGGCCTTCCTATAGGACATAGCACCACGACGCTAGCCAGTGCGGTTTGGTTGATCTGTCAAGCGGCGTTATACCTCTGGTGGTCTGTGATAGTTGAGAAATAAATTGTGTCAGGAATCTGATGCTTGACAGGTTAAAGCGGTTGCAGTAACAACCGGGACCAACGGCTTAACGTGCCTTCCGAAGCACGGAGGAGCTCGAGATTACAAATTTTGGTTGACCCATCCCGGGGTCGACCATGGCGAAAGTTGCTTTGTTTTCCTAATCGAAACCAGAGCGTTCAAACCACTACGCCACAGAGCTTCTCGCTGAACTTGATACTATGACTAAATACTATCAAAATACAGGCCGCTATTAGAATAGAATAGAATAGAATTTATTTCGCTAGAATGTGGTAACATAACAGTTCTTAGTACAAACAATAAAGTTCAAGACATTCACCTATAATTATATTATAAAAACCATGCCATTGTGGGAGCCATGTCTTTAGTTTGTATTAATAATGTAGTTAAGTCTTCTATAGTACCTACGACAGAAAACGTCACAGCGCCACCTGACGCGGTAAGAAGAGTCCATATGCGAAGACAGCTAGTGCAGTTCAGACACTGCTCTAGCCGCCTCCATCTTGCCGGCACAAAAGGTGCTTTTCACGCTTATTTTGAAGGAACCCATGTTATAGGAAGGAGGGAAATCTTGTGCTGGCAAATAATTCCTAGTTCTACGTCTATACAAACTATCGGAATTCTCAAAAACAATATGGCCACTAATCAGTAACATATTAACCTATATTAAAGAATAGATGTGAACCACGCTACAGATAGTATTTGTGCTATCAATAATAAAACTATAGAATTTTCGGTAATGATTTCATCCGCTGGGCATCGGCCTTCCCCAAGGATCTCAAAGTTGATCGTCGGTCCACCTTGTGGGGAGCCTACCAACGCGGCGTCTCCCGGTATGCGGCTGCCACTCGAGGATTCCACCCTAACGATCTAGCCTGCCCACTGCCACTTGAAGCTCGCAATTCTTTGGGCTACGTCGGCGACCTTACTTCTCCTGTGGATCTCATCGTTTCCGGTTCCTGTCTGCTGTTGAACACTTTCATCTACATAAGAACTCTTTTGCGAAGTTCCATGCTTATAAACCCACGAATTTCCCCCGACTTCAGGACTCTCCCTCCGGGGATAAAGGCTCCTTACATTTAACTTTATCCAGAAACACAGCATAGCAACAGCAGACAACCTTCAATTCTTATTTCTCTCACAAAATGCTAGTTGCACCACAAATGAGAACATTCACCCTTGCGTGTTTATTGCGCGTAAAAACACAGGAAAATGCATTCAGTTAGCTTCAATGTATGTGGAGACAGATATCACAAAAATGAGCTTTAAATGGTCTTGTATACGGTCTGAAATGGAGTAAGTAAGCTTACTTGTGCAGCCAGTGAAAAAGTCAGTTGTTATACGTACGTTAGACGTAAGCTTTAGTTCTTTTTCACTATATGAGGTGATTGTCCAGTGCACGCTGAGATCTTATAAAAAACCGCTTCGATTTAACTGAATTAAAAAAGGAGAGGTTCTGTACTTTTTCAGTTATAATTATATCGCTACATTTTTTTAAAAATCGTAGTTCACTAGCCCGTCTCGACTTTTAATTCATCATGTTTTCCTTTACCCTAAGGTTGCTTGGTAGATATTGCTACCTTAGCAATAAGGCTGCCTTTTTAACCGACTTCAAAAAAGAAGGAGGTTATATGTTCCATTGTACGTTTTTTTTTTTTTTTTTTTATACATCTGGATGTCAAACAAGCTGACTGCCCACCTGATGGAAAGCGGTAACCGCCGCCTATAGACAACTGCAATAACAAGGAAAAATCACTTGATATTGCAGGTGCGTTGTCATCCTGGGGCCTAAGATGAAATGCCGTCCATGCCCAGTAATTACACTGGCTACCTTTCCCTTCAATCCGAAACACAGCGAACTGTTTCACGGCTGAAATAAGAAAGGCGGTGGTACCTACCCAGACGACCCTGCATACGGGCCTACCACCTCGTAAATTTTTATAGGCACGTGTGACATGTTTTACTTTTTTCCAAAGCTATTCAAGTATTTGCGTCTGTTAGTCATCATCTCATATTGATGAGCTGATGATGGAAGGTACAACTTTAACGGTTAGGAGTTAGAAGATAGTTCTTTCACTGTGTATTTCAACCAAGGACGGACAAGTCGGTAGTGCTGACGGTCACCCATCTTGCTTTGACCTTAGGAAATCACTTAAAAATGGTTTTTTTTTAACAAAAACAAAACACTAAAAAGGAAAAAATAATTTAATTTCAAAGTATCTAGGTACCTGCTTACCTCCTGAAATGTATTTTTTGGAGTTGGTGCTTCACATTCTATTGTCTCTGGAAACAGCTTAGCACCAACTCCAAAAAATACATTTCAGGAGGTAAGTAGGTACCTAGGTACTGAAATTTAATTATTTTTTCCTTTTATTGTTTTGAAGTCGGTTTTATTTTTGTTAAAAAAAAATTGCATGTTTTTCTTCTCTGTACTCTTTCTTGTGTTTTAGTACATTATTTTTTAATCTATCTAGTTTCTATCTAGTCCTATGTGTTTTTTTATGTATGCTCACAAACATCCTATTTGGTTTGAAAGGGCTGGCCGGATTTGTCGCATATATTCCCATGGTCGATCCCGGGTTAGGTCAATCAAAATTTGTAATCTCGAGCTCCAAAGTGCTACGGAAGGCATGTTAAGCCTTCCGTAGCACTTTCGAATCGTCAAAAATAACAAATTTAAGTACATAATTTGTGATTTTTGACGATTCGAAAGAGCTTTTTAGGAGCCTACTTGAATAAATATATTTTTGATTTTGATTTTGATTTTGAAGCCGTTGGTTCCGGACGATGCTGCATCGCTGCAACCTACCACCCCGCTTTGGGCCGGGCGTGGTGGTGTTATGGCCCGAATTCCTTATGTGTTTCTCCCATGTAGGAAGGCCTGTGCCCAGCAATGGGAGTATATAGGCTGGTGAAGATGATGATGATAAGTTATGCCTCCAGCTCTCTATGTACCGGCATTCATTCGCTCTAAATGTACTTGGTTCACAAGATATCGCTCTCGTCCATCGCTTAGCCTCTCACCTCCCTGGATAACTAGTTTTAGCAGTCGCTAAAGCGTTGTCTCGCAACGTTCTGAAACTCGTTCCTTTTGTCTTTAATCTACCGTGTTTATTCTACTTCTCGATCCTTTGACACCGATTACGGAGTTGCTAAAGGAAAATAGCGTAAAATTAAGGGAGGCTTGGAGACTTCAGAGTCCGTAGTGTCAAGGATATCAATTTCGCTTTGAAGTCGAGATGCAAGTCAGCGTAATGGTTTTAGTTATCCTACGTACTTAGACTGGTCGAATGGCCAGTACGTGGCTACTAAGCCAGAAGCCCCGGGTTTGAATCCCGATGGGGGAAGATGTTTAATGATACATAGGTACGCGTAAGTACAAACAAATTTGTTCACGAGACTAGTTTGTCATCTAGTTGTAGGTATATAAAAATATATTTAAAATTTTATTTTGCAATAAATTTTACTCAGTCTGACTGCTACATTCTTATTCCTAAGTCACTGAAACAATCTATATTGAAAAATAGGTAAAATATAAAGAACAGTGTTCAATTGTCCATTTTACTTTGTTTCGTGGTACAAAACAAGAACTTGTATAGAAAAAACTGCAACAAAGCCAAATATATTCATCATAGCGCATATGTCACTTTCACGCTTCAATGTGGCAATATGTGCCATAATAATATTGAAATATGGTGAAATTGAGGGAAAAATTAAAATGTTTGTACAGGCAAACAATGCATGAAAACTTATTATTACATAGTATTTTTCCCGGATTCAGGAGACTTTTCCTGTTTTTTTGAGATAGTGTAAGTACTTATGCTTAGACACCGGCCGGATTTGAAAAATCTCTTTTGGCGCGATAATCATGAAAAAATTTTCCCAAGCCGGGCGACTGCTCTGACCACTGAGCCACCCAGGACTTGGGATATCCCTGTGAAAGTCGTCTAGTCTATCTGTCCTTGCGTTTATGAGCTAACGTCCACCCTACAGTGTCGAAATGTTCTATTTCAACATCCGAAACGAGTATTTTTACAAATACCTACGATTCGGCTAAGTTGGGGCAGAGTTTTCAAATATTCTTGATTTTCTTAGGTTCGATTCCCGCCTCAGGACGTGAATTTTTTATAGTTTTATATTATTTTAATTACTAAGTAATTTTTCAAACATTTATAATGTTGAAATCAAAATTTAAGCCTTCTTAACACATTCTTTCACAGGGATATCCCAAGTCCTGGGTGGCTCAGTGGTCAGAGCAGTCGCCCGGATTGCGAAAGGTCGCGGGTTCGATTCCTGCCTCAGGACGTGAAATTTTTCTAGTTTTATTATATTTTAATTACTAAGTAGTCAGTAGTAAATTATGTCATTTTTTATTCATTTATTTTCTATCAAGTATCTTTGTTAAACTTTTTTTTTATCGATATATATAAAAAGATAATAGTGATCGCCCGCGGTATCGCCCTGGTCGGCTATCGCACTAACGACCTGGCCATGGGAGATTCGATTATCGCTATCGCTATCGCTAAGCGGAAAATGTATGGGATTTGACATATACCCTCGATTGGCTTTCGATTGTAAACGTCAAATCCCATACATTTGCCATTTAGCGATAGCGATTGTCAAATGGCATCTTGTAGTCATGCCAAATTTGGTCAAAATCGGATAAGAAACGTAGCGGATAGTGTTACTTTTCCATTTCTAATTAGTATGGACTATGGACGTATGGATTGCAGTGCCCTCTCAGGTTTTATGTGGTAAATGATATGCGAATTCTAGCCGGACCCCTGCCCCCTTATTCTAAACTGTAGGAAAGAATTCGAATTTCGGAAACTTTATACCTGTCACTTTTTATCGCGCGGCGTCAAAGCGAGACGGCATGTGACTTTACGAATCGAATCCGTGATCCGACAGTTGAGAATAAGGGGGCAGGAGACGCGGTTTCGATTCTCGCCTGGAGCATACAATTTTTTAATCGTTTTCTTTATTTTTATTAGCGCACAAAATCAAACATTTTAATGTGAATTGTGAGGTCTTACGACACGTGCAATGAACAAAGAAATGAAATTAATCTGATATAAGTATTTGTGCAACATGACTAGACCCCTGCGGAAGAGCCTTCGGACACTGTTGTGAACGTATTAGAACCTTTTTTATTGAAAAGTGTATTTTTGAAACTGTTTACAACTGACACCTGTTTGTATATGTTTTTTGTCTTTTGGGTTTGGTCATCTGGCCGAGAGAAAATAAAGTCGCAATTTTCCCTATCTTCAAGTTTTATTCTGAATTATAGTAGTGTAGAAGTGCGGGAGCGTCTATCGGCGGTGTACTAGCAACAACATGTGGCGACCGTGAAGATGGAACGTGCAATCCAAAATCGGAAAATAGTGAGATGCCGTTTCACAATTTGCAAAAAGAAGTTGGAGAGGTGCATCGAACAACAAGACTCCAAAGGTATGGAAAGCGAATTTTCTAAGTTGGGAAAAATACACGAGGATCTTGTTGAAGCACAAAACAGAATTTTATCGCTATGGTTAGACTCAGAACAAATGAGCGATGAAATTATAGAGGCTGATTTGGAGACTGTAGACAATTATGATAGTGAATATTTCGCACTCCAGGTCAAAGTAGCAGCCTTAATTAATAATAGTGACCAAAGGGCTGAACTTAGTAGTAAAGATAAAGAGGATATGCTTAGCGCAGTCTCTAGCACCAAACAGCGGCTACTTCGATTACCCAAACTGCAGTTACCTAAGTTTGACGGAACAGTAAAAAATTGGCTTCAGTTTTGGACACAATTCGTAAAAATTCATAATGATAGTAATATTGAGAATGATGATAAGTTTCAATACCTTTTGCAAAGTGTAGAGCTCGGCAGCAGTGCGAGGGAGCTAGTAGAAAGCTTCCCACCGTCAGCAGTCAACTACCCGAAAGTAATTGACCAGCTCAAGCAAAGGTACGCTAAAGATGAAGTTATCATACAACATTATGTTAGAGAGCTTTTAAAACTTATTGCTACCCAAGGCAAACCAGACAGTAAGATGTCAACGAGATCTTTGTATGACAGATTAATGACGCAGATACTATCATTGGAATCACTTGGCGTAACTAAAGATAAGTTTGAAGCATTTTTGTACCCAATGGTTGAGTCAGCGCTACCCGAGGACATACTACGGGCTTGGAATCGTTCTCATCTTAACACTTATAGTGACGAAAAAGGTAACACTCAGTTGGAGAAAATTCTAGACTTTTTGCGCAGCGAAGTAGAATCCGAGGAAAGAATCACAATGGCAAGAGGTTATGCTAGAGGTTATGCAAAGATCGATTTAGACTCAACAACACCGTCAGCATCATTTTTGACAGCGGCTGAATCTCAGAAAGAGAAGGTTCAATCGAATTTTGCGAACAAGAATGAGTGCATTTGGTGTGACAAGACGTCACACAATAGTTCGGAATGTAAGCTGCCTATTAAGTGGACCATCGATCAAAAGAAAGAATTTTTGACCAAGAAGAAAGCCTGCCTTGTGTGTCTGCGAATTGGACATTTTGCGAAAAGGTGCAGGAAATTTCCGAAATGTTTGATCTGTCAAAGACGTCACTATCCGATCATGTGTGCAGAATTAAATAAGGTTTCAGAAAAGGTGGAGTCGGAAACGAAAGCGATGCTAAAGCATACATCGAGTAACGGTACAGTTCTGTTACAAACAGTAAAATTTAATATTGTACGAGAGGACAAGGTCGTAAGAGTCAGAGCATTGTTGGATTCTGGTGCACAGCGCTCTTTTGTGAGAGCAGAGGTAGTCAACATGCTTAAGGCTAAACCCAACGGACAAGAACAACTTAAGCATAATTTGTTCGGAGGAGTAGTCACAAGACTTGAAACACATAACTCATATGCTCTAAATTGCAAAAGCCTAGATGGAAAGTTTTCATTCACATTAGAGGCATTGGAAAATAAGATAATATGTGACGACCTCCCAAAAGTAAGGCCAAGTAAACTATTATCTAAATTGCAAGCAAAAGGTATTAAAATTTCTGATTGTGTTGATGACGTAACGGTGATCTCTGTATTAATCGGTTCTGATATTTTAGGTTCATTGTACACCGGGCGGTCAGAGCACGTGAGTCAGAATCTGGTTGCAGTAGAAACTAAACTTGGTTGGGTAATACAGGGACCTACCTTAGGTATGTATTGCACATTTGCTAGTAACTATAACTTAACTCAAGCTTGTTCATTTTATGTTAATGACTTATGGGCACTAGAAATCTTAGGCATCAAAGACGAGGCGGAGGTTAAGAGTGCGAGACGTTGTCAGGAGGAAGTTGATGCGTTTTTTCGCGACACAATCCGCAAAAATGTAGAGGGGAGGTATGAAGTTAGGCTTCCGTGGAAGGATACAGCTAGCGTTTTGAGCACCAATTTCGACCTTGCGCGTAAAAGACTTCTCTCAACAACAATTAAACTCACGAAGCTCAACCTATTAAAAGAATATGAGGAGGTATTCAACGAGTGGGTAGACTGGGGTATAATAGAGGAAGTAGTCCACGATAACTCTCAAAACGGACACTATTTACCGCATCACGCAGTCGTAAAAGAGTCGAGCTTAACAACCAAAATCCGACCGGTTTTCGACGCTTCTGCGATGACTAAAGATGGTGTTTCGCTAAATTCATGTTTAGAAAAAGGGTCAAACTTGATTGAGCTCATACCACGTTTGTTAGTACAATTTCGCAAACACGCTATAGGCATCACAGCTGATATCAAGAAAGCCTTTCTTCAGATAGCAGTCCACCCTGAGGACCGCGAGTTTTTAAAGTTCTTGTGGTGGAATGATATCAGCACGAAAAGTATTAAGGTTTTCCGACATTGTCGTGTAGTGTTTGGTGTAACAACAAGTCCTTACCTTTTGTCAGCCACTATTTTACACCACCTCCAAAATTATAGTGGTGAAACAGCTGATAAATTAAGGAAATGTTTTTACGTTGACAATTGCGTTATTAGTGTCACTGATGAGGATAGCATGAACAAGTTTATTAAAGAAGCTAAAGAGATAATGTCAGAAGGGCAGTTTGAACTGAGATGCTGGGTGACTGGCCCAGTATTGACTGACGAGGCAAAGGAACCCATATCTGTCCTTGGTGTGTTATGGGACCCTCAAAGCGACGAGTTATACTGTAAGGTGCCTTTTCTGAAAACTGTTAGCTTAAAATTGTCAAAGCGATCCTTGTTGTCAATGGCACAGAGTGTTTTCGACCCTATAGGCTATGTAAGTCCAACAACTATCATACCGAAGATCCTTATACAAAAGTGTTGGCAGAAGTCCATCGACTGGGACCAGGATTTACCGGACAAAATCATCAAAACAATTGAAGAGTGGCTTGGACAAGCAGGCGCGATAGAAAAGTGCCGAATCCCACGACGTATTAGTTCCACCGATCTGGCTGTTTCTGATAATACCCTGCATGTTTTTAGCGATGCAAGCCTAAAATCGTATGCAGGATGCGTGTTCTTGCGATCAGAGTTCGGCGATAAGGTTCAAGTACGCCTGATTGCAAGCAAATCGAGAGTAACTCCAGTAAAACCAGTCACAATGCCGAGGTTGGAGTTGATAGCAGCTATGATGGCGACGAGACTGGCTGCAGAAGTCAAAGAGGCTTTGGGCGTAAATTGCAAATCATTCTACTGGACGGACTCCAACATAGTATTGGCATGGATAAGAAAGCGAACTGGACTTAATGTTTTTGTGCAGAACAGAGTAAGGGAGATTTTAGACAGAACAAGCCAAGATGACTGGAATCATGTACCGGGAGATCTAAACCCGGCAGATTTACCGTCACGAGGGTGTTATGGCGAGGCTTTACTCAAGAGTGAGTGGTGGTACGGTCCTAGATGGCTTTTACAAGCGCCATCCATGTGGCCTAAGGTAGAGAGCATGCCAAATGAGCTTGAGGTCAACAAAGAGGAGAGGAGCAGTTGTTTAACCGTTTGTGAAGCTTACAAATTTTCTGAAAAGCTGCTGCACTTCAGTAAATATTCGAAGATAGTGAGAACCGTAGCGTGGTGCTTGAGGTTTATTCATATTTGCCTATACAAGTCTAAGCCTACTTCTGATATTACAGGAGAAGAATATATAGAGGCTGAAAAAAGGTTGTTACTCGTAATCCAACATGAGGAGTTTAACGATTTGAGCAAGATCAGGTCAAAATTGAATATGGATATCTTTATGGATGCTGATGGATTATTGCGTGTTAAAACGAGATTGACTCTAAGTAATGAATCGTTAGGATTCATTACTCCTGTATTGTTGCCCGATATTAAGGCTAGTGTAATAATACTAAGACTCATTAGTCAAAGACACGTTATAAAACATCATGCTGGTAGCCAAACTCTCATTAGCGACCTTCGCGAAGACTACTGGATTAGAGGCATAAGAAGAGCGGCAAAAAAGGTTGTCCGGGATTGTATCACTTGTAAACGTCACAGTGCAAAGCCATGCTCTGTGCCTCCAGCTCCCTTGCCCATAAATCGAGTTATTTGTGGAACGCCCTTTGAAGTCACTGGTGTAGACTTAGCAGGTCCAGTTTTGCTGAAATGTGGTACCAAAGCTTGGATAGTTATCTTCACTTGTGCTACATATAGGGCAATGCACTTAGAGCTTTGCACTTCGTTGAGTACGGAAGAATTCCTATTGACGCTGCGTAGGTTTGTATCTAGGAGAGGCAGGCCAAGGTTGATATACAGCGACAACGGCACGGCACTTGCAAATAAATAATATCTTATCTTATCTAACTTCCAAGGTGCTTACAATCTCATGCAGGCGATTGATTGGGACGAGGTGGCAGCAAAGAGCTCGGTGCAAAAGATTTCATGGCGCTTTATACCACCACTAGCGCCATGGTGGGGCGGATGGTGGGAGCGTATGGTGCGTACGGTAAAAGAAATTTTGAGGAGAGTTTTAGGCAAAGCTGCGCTCTACGAACGAGAATTTCAAACTGTTCTGTGTGAAGCGGAAGCTCTTATTAATTCTCGGCCTTTAGCTTATATCGCTGACGATACAGAGCAGGTGAAAGCCCTCACGCCATCGATGTTTCTTCAGGTAGGATGCGCTTTTACAGATGATTTAGCTAATATGAATGCTGCGACTTTCTCAGTGCGGTACCGTTACATCAAGAAACTGAGTGACGATTTAAAACAAAGGTTCCGCGGCGAGTACTTATCATTGTTAACGCAGAAGTGTACGAAGGGGTCTATTGGTGTTAGGGTCGGTGATGTAGTGTTGGTAGGATCTGACGACGTAAAACGCATCAATTGGCCGTTGGGCCTTGTAATTGAAATCATACCTGGGGCAGATAACGCTGTTAGGGTAGCGCGCGTAAAAACAGTTCGCGGGGTAAGATTAAGAGCTCTGCAACGCTTATTTCCTTTAGAGGTAGCTCAGGCAACTCCTAAGACATCAACATCAAATGCGGATGAAGCTCTGAGTTTTGAAATCGGTCCCTGCCCATATAAAACCACGCGCTCTGGCCGGCTGGTAAAAGTGCCTTCTAGATTTGAGTGGTAAAGTTTTTGAAGCTGCGCACGCGCAGCCTCGGTCGGGAGTGTGTTGTGAACGTATTAGAACCTTTTTTATTGAAAAGTGTATTTTTGAAACTGTTTACAACTGACACCTGTTTGTATATGTTTTTTGTCTTTTGGGTTTGGTCATCTGGCCGAGAGAAAATAAAGTCGCAATTTTCCCTATCTTCAAGTTTTATTCTGAATTATAGTAGTGTAGAAGTGCGGGAGCGTCTATCGGCGGTGTACTAGCAACAACAGACACATTGGTACAAATTTCCATATTAGTACAATTCCACATTCGTACAATTCCACATTGGTACAATTTGAAATGTTTACCCAGGTAGCTAAACCGTGGCCACAAATTGTGCAGTTTTCTCCTATATTTACTTTCTACTTTGATTATGAGAACTTATACTAAGTGTTTTAAGTACATACCTACTTTATAATGCCGACCTCTTCAAAGAAAAATTAATTTTAAAAAAAGATCAGTGTCACTGGTATTGTGTCATCGGTAATGTTTTCAACGAAGTTATTGCATTAATTTCATTTTATCATCATATCCTAATTCTTCTTATTTTTTGACATAAAAAACTGGTTTTGTATTCGTTAGCGAAACATTTACAAGTTGAACAAATAAGAAAAATGACTCATTAAATTTGTACAAACTTGTACCGCCAATGCATTTGTACAAATATGGAAATTGTACCAATGTATCCGAGGGCGCGGAAGATAATTTCAGCATCTCCGATGAAAGCCCAGCTGTTTATTTATTTGTGCGGTAAAGATCAGCTCCCATATTGAAGCCAAATTCCCCCTCTTTTGTTAAGAACATAAATTAAACCAATAATACCTTTTACATGTAGCTTATAATACTCAAACCGCTATCCACGTTTTGAAAACATGAATACAAAAGTATTTTATAATGAAACCTAAAATCCTGTTTTCTTTACAAACTTTTCGTTTGTTCTAGCAAGGGGTGGGATTGTGGTTGGGGGAGGAGAAGGGGTCTGCAATGTTAGGTACCTTGTTGGTAGAAAATCGTGCCTTCACAAAATAACGTTAGGTAAACGCAATTTGGGAACAGTAATATAAGCTTGGGAATTAAAATTTGAGTTGGTTTTTATTTGAGAATTACAGACTAATATCGCCTGCAGACTAATAACCCACCAACCCGCATTGGGCCAGCGTGGTGGTGCTATGGCCTAAACTCCTCATGTAGGAAGGCCTGTGCCCAGCAGTGGGACGTATATTATATAGGCTGGTGATGATGATCGCCTGCAGACTCGCGTCGATGCAAGTCACGGGGACATTAGGTGTCTTAGAACTATGTAAATAACATTTTTACAAATTAAACTTTTAAATATATTTTCTGTGACATAAAGAACATCAGAAAGAATTCATAAATGAAATGTTTCTCTACCAACCATAGAGTTTGGTAGTTTAACAAAGTGTATGATATTTATCGTCAGCATCTTACCAAAATAAATATCAATGATAAGGATTATGATACTTATTGATATATTTCGAGTTTGTATGGCATAAAGATTACTTGAGCACCAGTGGTTTCATTCTACTTGTACTCGAATTAAATAATATTAGTTTAAGTTTCCATGAATGTACATTGTTAATTTACTAGGTGGTAGGCCCGTATGTAGAGCGTCTGGGTAGGTACCACCGCCCTTCTTATTTCAGCCGTGAAACAGTTCGCTGTGTTTCGGATTGAAGGGAAAGGTAGCCAGTGTAATTACTGGACATTTATTTATATTATTTTATTTTTCTTTATTTGGGAAACAAACAATACAGCAAATCTTTTAAAACTAGCTCTAACAAAATACATACATCCACATATAGCTAAGATCAAATAAACTTAAATAAAAGATAGTACGATACTTACAATCTACGAATTTAAATCTACTGTAGGTGCTACAATATTTCTAATTGCTTTGCTAAAAGAGTTCTTTGACTGCCTAAACATATCAATTTGCGTAAATTTCTTATTATAAGTAAAACAAGAACGATATATAAAAGAGTTACTAGCATAATTTGTACTTGTAAAAGGCATATCGAACAAGCTATTACTACGTAATCCAATCCGAGGACATCTAAATTGAATAAAAACCAAAAAGATAAGGAGAGTCCAGCTGATTATTTAATAATTCAAATAGAAATATCATATCTCTTTCCATTCTGCGATCCTCCAACAGTGTAATGGAGGAGGGATATGATTCACGTGAAAAATTCTTTTTAAAGTTAATGTGCTTTACGAATTTTTCGACATGGACGGCATTTCATCTTGGGCCTAAGGATGACAACGCACCTGCAATATCAAGTGATTTTCCCATGTTATTGCAGGTAACCGCTTGCCATCAGGGGGCAGTCAGCTTGTTTGTCATCTAGTTGAATAAAAAAATGGCTATTTATATGTGGTATCTAGTTAATGGCTTATTGTTGTTATTTTGTTTGTGTGTTTGGATAAGAACGCTGTAATCTATCCTAAAACGCTATTTATTTGCTATTGACTATTGATGTTAACTTTAATCAAGTGTGAGTGAAGAGTTTCTTTTATAATAATAATAAAAATTGTTTAGATTTTGTAGGTACTTTTCGTATGCTATACTCGTTTGAATGGCATAACAATATCAAGGAGAAACTTTTAAATAATTCTGTGACCTTTGTAACCTATGATAACGAATAAATACTTTGACTTTGACTTAAAAAGATAAATAAATATACACGTGCCACTGCTGGGCACATGCCTTCTACATGGAAACATGAGGAGTTTGAGGCATAGCACCGCCACGCTGATCTAATACGGGTTGGTGGGTAAGCTTAACGTGCATGACGAAGCACGGAGGAGCTTGAGGTTACGAATTTTGGTTGACCCATCCCGGGCAAAGCAACCTTCGCCATGGTCGGTACCATGGCGAAGGTTGCTTTCTTTTCGTAATCGAAACCAGATTGCTCAAGCCACTACGCCACAGAGCTCCTCTTAAGGCTGAACCGTGGCAAATTGATATTAATGCAACCGTTTCATTAATGCTCTACATGTCGGCTAAAGTCGGCATAATATACACATTAATACGTGGGTTGAAATTTTGAATTGTTTCAAACTTCAAAGTTTTTAATACCCAAAAGGTTTCATTTATTAGGGTACAGACGGCCGCACATCGCGAAAACGGTGCTAATATGACTCTTATTACGATAGCGTAAGGTTCCCACAAATGTGAAAAATGACACTTTAAAATAAGGTTGAAATACTATACAAAATAGGATGACTGTAAATTGTCCGTAGATATTTTGTCTGGTTTCTATTCTAGAGTTTCTATAGTTCTAGATACTAGCTGACCCGGCGAACTTCGTACCGCTTAACAGACGATTCTTTAAGTTTTAATTTTACAATTTACATTTTACCATAGACAATTTGTTTTTGAGTAGGTAATGTTACCATCGTATAAATATTGACAAATATTGACATTAGTATACGATACCAACGTCACCCAATTGTTTTGCCTTTCCGGAACCCCTCCACTATCACATAAACTTTATGACCAAAAGTTCAAATCGACTTTTAAGTATTATTACAAATCTTTTGTATGGGAGTATAGAAAAGTAATTAAAATATAAAACTAGAAAAAATCACATCCTGAGGCGGGAATCGAACCCGCGACCTTTCGCAATCCGGGCGACTGCTCCGCCTCAGGACATGAAAATTTTCTAGTTTTATATTTTAATTACTAAGTAATTTTTTAAACATTTATAATAATGTTATAATCAAAAAATAATAGAAAAGTGTTGTTTTTAGACTTTTTAATTAAATTTTTAAAATTATTCTCTCCGTAAAAACCAACCTCGTACTTCAAGGAATTATAAAAAAAAAATTGCGAAATCGGTTCAGCTGCTCTCGAGATTTGCGCTTAGCAACACATTCAGCGATTCATTTTTATATTATAGATTATTTTGAAATATTTTAACAAAAAAGGTTTTCTATAACCTAGTTAACCTTCATAATGCGACCGATTTTCGTGTGTGAAAAAATCTATGTCCCATGTCTAATCAAATTATAATATCGACCCTGTGACACAGATTATGGTGAACATTTTTAGACCCCTATTGTACAACCAAAACTCTTGGATAACCTCAGTAAATGAGTTTGGGCATAATATCAACAAGATAAGATTGCCTTAGTAAATATATTTATGATGTATCGGTTGAAAGTTTACGAGACATAAGGCGAACGTTTCGTTCCAACGGGCCTAATTATTGTTTGCTGTGGCCTTTTCATGTTGTTTTTAACCCCCGACGAAAAAAGATAGGCGTTATAAGTTTGACGTGTCTGTCTGTGTATCTGTGTGTCTGTCTGTGGCATCGTAGCGGCTTAGCGAATAGACAGATTTAGATTTGGTTTTTTTGTTTGAAGTCTGACGTGACTAGGATGGTTCTGAGTTATAACTTATGAAGATCAGTTTAGGCGTTTGATGACTATTAGCTCATTTTGTACATGATAAAAGGGTTTTACTAACTTTCACAGATCCGATTGATTTGAAATTTGGTGTAATGTCACTTCGGTGACATTCCCATGACATACTAACCTTGAGCTGATCCTATACCATCAAAAAGTCTGCGGGATGCTTAATTCTTCAAAACTTACAGCAGATGGCGTTTTTAGCTCTTAAAAATAGTCTCAATGAGAAGGTGCTAGATGTGTTGAAAAAATCTTTCAGACACTATTTATTATCGTGACAAAAATTCTGCGTTAGTCAATACTTTTTTAGTATTGTCCATTTTTAATTCTTAAGCTCTCGATCCTCAAAACTATGGCTATGTTACAATGTACTTCGAATCTTCGGGATCTTTTGTGCCTTTCCTACTTTTTCCTCTTCCTGTGTCCCGAATTTAGTAGCCGCAAGCTTTATTATATCTTTGGCTTCGAATATGCCACCTGACTATTATATCTGATCCTAGCCTAGGCATCGCATTGGCTCCATTGATTCCAGATCCTCACTAAATGCCTGGTAGAGTTGAATTGGGTACAACAATACAATGGCATGCTTTGGTAGCGATATGCCCTGTGAGCGTCCCTATCAAGAAACGCCTGTGTTCTACCGTTTGTACATAATTATTTATGAGAAATTTAACGAAATGGCTCCAGAAAAAATCTTTCTATTCTGTAAAGGAGTTATTTGATTATAAAAGTAAACTTTGATTTTATGTGTCCTTAATGTCCGTAAAGGCAAAAAAAACATACAGACAAATTAATAACCTCCTCCTTTTTTGAAGTCGGTTAAAAATGGTGTAGTTAAGCCTTAGTATATTTTATATTTTGCATGGCAAGTCTGGTGAAATGTGAACAAACCTATTGTATAACATTACCCATAAGACCTTTTGTACCACATTTGAAGCAAATAAAGATAAATCTATTCTATTGTATTCTATTCTATTCTAATTATATTTACCTCATCCCCTTTATGAAGGACTTGCAGTGTCTGAATCCTGGTATTTTTGTTTTGCCATTCGGTGTAAAAGTCCTCGGCTTCACCTGCGTAAATGTCGGTTATCGCGACAAAAAGAATCGTATGCCCTTCCCAGGGCCTCAAAGTATCTCCATGCCAAAGTTCATCTAAATCAATTTAGCGGTTATTGATTCTCCACGTAAGCTTCCGCCCTCCTTTCACCCCTTTAGATGATACCTGAGATAGGAACTAGTCTATGTCCTTGCTCGGCACTCTAACGATCTCTATACCAAATTTCATCTAAATCGGTTTTGCGATTTAAGAGCATTTACAATATTAATAGTATAATAGTATGGATTGTGTAAGGACAGTTCCATGCGAAGTCTATTAATTTTATCTATCTAACGTTAACGTTTTTCCCCTATCTAATCTATCTAATACCCACGGAACAGATACATTTTTTATTCTCTTCTAAGTGTAGATACATCACTATTCCTTATCCGCGTCACTTGGCAGGACATCGCTAAGCCCCAATTCTCAGCAGCTCTCACATCAATTTGTCCGTCACCAAAGAAAGCTTTTGCCAACATCTCGCCCTTGGATAATAAATAGGGGACATCTATTTCGCCGTAACTGCCCCAAAGTGGATAGTTACTGTAAATGTTCGGCTGCGACGAGGGTTTATCGCAATAAAATCATTTACTGTCCCAATAATGCTTGTTTTTAATTATTCTGCTCGCTTAGGGTGCTGTGGAAGTCGTTACCTGGAGCGGGGCATATTGTGCTTTTCGATTCCAGTAATAGGGTTGTCTACGTCACCATAATTATCACCTATGGCAACTCAACAGCGATCATCAAGTCATGCATTCGTTCATTCGTTCATGTTTTCGATAAATTCAAATTTATAATACCGGAAATTCTATATCTAACTTCCGTACAATATTGTACAACATCAACCTATAATCTCCAAGTTTAAATCTTTCATTTAAACTGTTTTGTTTATCGTGAACAAGGGTAGTTGTCAACTTTTTTTATTTCATAAATAAGAAGTACCTATTTAACTCATAAAGAAATACTGCAAAGGAAATAGTATGTCTAAGATCAATAGTTTCACAGATATAGTGGTATGTCTGATGTGTTGCGGCGCATCGTCCAAAAACGCCCCAGAGAAAATCTACGCAACACGTGACGTCTCATGTTGCTATATTACTAACTAATGTTACTGCATACTGAAAAAATTAATAATAACTATGTAATATGTGCGTTTTTATCCTAATTTAAACAGTACAACTTCAACAATGTTCCATATAATCCTTTTGGAACCGGTGTAAATTCAGACATGACAGACGGAGAGACTTGACGTTGTTAGTTAATATATTTTTTGTAATAGTTATAAGAATGTGTTTTTTGACGATTTAAAAGTGCTTCTTTGTGGCCTATTTAAATAAAATATTTTTTCTTTCTTTCTTTCATATTTTAAGTTTGAATTATCTTTATGGGCAAGGGCGTCGCCAGCCCATGGGCTGCTATTATGGAGATTTTTTTATACAACTAGATGATAAACAAGCTGACGGCGCATCCGGTGGTAAGTGGTTACCGTCGCCTATAGAAATAAAATGAGAAAAAGAAAGAACAAATGAGAATGACCTAAGCGACTATCAACAATACGGCGTTCGAAACAGTCACTCTATGAGTGATCTTCTCATATACTTCACACACCATTGGGCCCTAGTCATTGAAAGTCAAGGTTGTTAGTCTAGATGAAGCAAAGGCGCAGAGAACTTCTTTAGAAGTTACCAACTTACGAGCTGCCTGACGGCTTGTACAAATGAGTCGCTAGCTTTTTATGCAGCAGATGCATAAGAGCCGTTGAGGGCAGTTACTCGGCTAGCATGGACATTAATGCTGGCCTCCCGCAAGGCTCGGTGCTGTCTCCAACAGTTTCTGATACATATCAATGATAAGCTGTCTATTGTTAGACTGCATGCGGATGAAAGTACTAGGAACACCTAGTATGCGGCTCGTGCCAATATCCCTAATAAGAATTTTGCCCCATTAACTGTGGCTCCACATTTTCTTAGCACACCCTTTACATGTCTAAGAGTATCGGGACTTCGCGATATCCCTATTGACGTTTAGTTCAGCAGTCATTTAGAGGATAAAGTCAAGCTGGTTTTCAAGAAGCTTGGTGTGGTATAAGTCAAGTCTCTAGTTAGGCCCCATATGAAATAGGAGACTGCGGAGCTGGTTAGAGACGGGTCGCCCTTAGCTGACCCGATCAGTCGCAGACGGCCACGGGAAGAAGAAGGCGTTAAGTCCACTTGCTTCTCCTATTGTAGTGGCGCCTTAGGTGAAATGTCAGGGGGCCTCACGCCGAATAACACAGCCCGTTAAATATGAATAGAGTGGAGCTAGAAGAAGCTTGCAGTTGTGCGGGCTGACCGTCGGAATGGCAGGGTTGACTGCTTGTTCGTCCCTATATCTCCCAATAATGACGGAAGAGGGTTTTAGCGGTGGATATTAGTGAGTAGGAAGGAGTTTTATGTCCGGGAGGCACACAAAATCGCCACTGGGCTTAGTGGCCTTAACCTGTAACCACCTCCCCCGCGTTAAAAAAGGCTCCATATGAAATACTGCTGACACCTATGCTATGGGCGAGGATACTCACTAGGACCATTTATCGCGGATCAAAGACGCGTTATGAGAATTGTCGATGATCTTGAGCTTACGAGAAATATTGGACCCTTAAGCCTAAGGAGAGATTTTGCCTCCTTTGCTGCATTCAACCGTGTGTATAATGAGTTGTGTTCTAAAGAATTATTCGATATGATGCCCACGGCCTCTTTCTGTCGTCTCACCGCTCGTCATTGGTAGAGAATTTCATCCTTACACGTTTGAACCAAAGTTGTCGCGAACTGTACGGTTTTAGAGAAACTTTCTCCCGCGTACGCTGTTCGTGTTGTGGAATGAGCTCCATGCAGAGGTTTTCTCGAAAAAGGTACAATCGCCTTTCTTATTTCTGGCGTGAAACAGTTCGCTGTTTTTCGGGTTTAAAGAAAATGTAGCCAGTGTAATTACAGGGCATGGAAGGTGTTTGATCTTAGGCCTCCGAATGACAACGCACCTGCAATAATAAGTGTTTTTTTTTTCTTTTAGTTGCAGGTGTCTATAGGCGGCGGTAACCACTTACCACCAGGTAGGCCGTCAGCTTGTTTGTAGGAGTAACACAGTCAAGACTAAAGAGCATGATTGTAATAAGGTCGGTTCAAAAGTTCAATGTGTATCTTCAGGAGCTCTTGATAATAATTAAAATATTAGAAATATCGAACAAAAACAATTTACGACAGTTAATAAAAACATAAGTTTCGGGGTTTGTCCTTAATTTACTCGACCACATTATTATGAAATTCTTGTAAGTTTTATTCTAAAACTATCTATAAAATATTACTCTTTAGTACATACTTAGCGAATTCGTTGGTGTTTTGTTGGCTACATTTTTTGATTTTGGACCTCCAGGGGGGGAGGGCAGCTGCCCTCCCCCCCCGGCCCCCCCTTGGCGACGCCCTTGTTTATGGGTAACAGTAGCGTATATTTTCCAAATTTGTGAAAAATAGCGCTAAAACTGAGGCAACATCCCAATAAAATTAATAATTATAGTACTTAGTGACATGTAGGTAATTCAAGTAGGTATAATCCATATTTGTTAGTTACAAATCACATAAAATATCTTACGAAATCAACTAACCTACAATATTATGAATGCGTCAATTAAGATTGGTGTTTACTACGCCATTATGCCAGAATGGATAGACGAATTTAGATGAAATTTGACACAGAAATAGGTATATCTTAGTCATCATATCAGCTGACAGACGAAAGGGCATAGGCCTCCCCCAAGGATCTCCAAACCTATCGGTCCTGTGCCCGCATCCATCGGCTTCTCGAGCCTCTCACCAGACGTCGGTCCACCTTGTGGAGGCCTATCAAGGCTGCATCTATCGATGCGCGGCCGCCACTTGAGGACCTTTCCGCCCTAACGGCCGTCAGTCCTCCTTGCGATGTGGCCTGCCCACTGCCACTTGAGGCCCGCAATGCTTTGGGATATGACGGTGACCTTAGTTCCCCTGCGGATCTCACCATTTCTGATTCAATCACGCTGAAAAAGCACGAGCATAGCCCTCTCCATTGCCTTTAGGTGACTTTGAGCCTTCTGATGAGGCCCATTGTAAGCAGCCACGTTACGTCTCATCAGATCTTAGTCTTAAATAGCAAATAGGCTAATTTTTGCGTCTCTCGTAATCTGAAGCAATCGACATTAAATTTGTGGTTATTTTTATTTCACAGGCGATGTAGACATTTATAAGTGCTAAAAAAAATCTAAAAACAAAATTGAAACGCTTGAGTCGGGTGTTATGTACACAGACCGGACATTATTCATCAGACCGCGGTCATTATTCTTAGTGAACGGACTTCTAAAGTTGCCCGTAACGTATACATATAATGCTACAGTACTCTCTAGAACTAGATAATCCTTCGTTTTTATCTTGTGCTGGCGTGCATGACTTCCGCCGCTAAAAAGTGTAATAGCACCACTGGTATGCATTTGCACCACAGTCCTAAGCTGATGAGGTTATCATCACCATTAAGTTAGCTGAAAGACGTACCATCATCAACATTATCAGCCTGTGACGTCCACTGCTAAACAAAAGACTCCCCCATCTCCAAACGTGGAAAGCGTGGTGTCGGCCGCAGGAAGAAGTCTTGGTTGAGAAACCTACGCGAGTGGACCGGAATATCAAGCGCTGCAGAACTTATCCACCTTGCGAAGGACAAAGAAAAATATGCTGAGCTGACTGCCAACCCTCGTTCATCGGAGAGGCACTAGAAGAAGAAGAAGAAGATCTCCAAACGGAACGGCTCTCCGCAGCTTTCATTTGCGGCTCTCCGCGACCCTGACCAGATCGTCTGTCCATCTGGTACAGAGGTTCCCAGACATATTTCTCGCAGACCACTTTCAAAATTTAGCTGGTTCCTGTGGACCCCCTGCAGCTACTCTTCCACAAAACTCGACAAAAAATGTGTTTTCTTGTCACGCCAACGTAGACCCAAGTCGAGTCTTCTGTGGACCCCTGGGGGTCTACCAGCACCACTTTGGGAACTAAAGATCTAGTGGAAGGCCGTCCTAATTTGCGATTTCCGGTACGTGGTCGCTATGGTAGCCCTTTAACGCCCCATTAGCCGTCCAGTCTGAATGCTAAGTTCCATGCCTATATGGACACTGAGGATTTTCGCACGAGAAGATCTTACCCAATTTCCAGAAAGAATTATTTATAGGGGCATTTGTAGAAAAGACGATGATAGCCGAGAGAGATTTAAGGGTGGAAATCTTGAGGGAGGGCTTTGTTTAGCAGTGGATATCATATGCTAATGTATTATGAGGATCGTAGTGTAAATGAAAGATGTTAGTTGTTCGACTATCATTTATTAATTGATCAGGAAATCTTACGAATTAATACATTGTAACTTAAATCTACGTCATGTGCAGGGTCGCGTATGCCATCGACCTACTTACACTTCCGATGCACATACCTATTGCAACTATGAAATGTTATTTACTAAAATGTTTTAAATAACATAATTACATACTACACTAATATTATGAATAGCATTACCAGCAACTTCATGGTTACTATTTCATCACCAAGTGGAGCCGTCGGTATTTGAAGGGTGTAGTTGGAGTTATCATCGAATCGTACATCGACGAAAATTCGTCAGCGAAGTGTTTCACACCCTCTTGATCCTATGTTTTCCTCCTACTGAGAGAAAGTAAGAGTATTTAGTTCATTATTTGCCCACCAGGGAGTTGAAGATGCTTCCTATTTTACTTAGGATCCCATTACGCGCGCATTTAGTTAACTAGCGAGTGATGTTCAACAAGTTACTGCATTATTGTGGCTTAGTAGTTATGTTTGGTTAAAATATCTCATATTAGAATTTTATTATTGAAATTATGTTACGTCGAAAATTCACGTACAAACTCGTTACTTTGTCGTACTATCAAACCTTGGAATTCTTCAACGTGTTTTATTTAATATCCCATAACTTTTTGGTTACATTCTGTGAATAAAAATAATGTTAAAATCTAAGAAACATGGGTTGTGTAATTAAAGTAGGTACTTCAAAAAAACAAAAGATAATTCCTCTTTCGTAGCCAATTACGCAACTACACTTACGTAAACGGAATAAGGGAACTCTTGCTATCTTTTTCCTATTACATATTGCGAGAAAGAGATACCTATACTGTACTTAAATTTAGATTTAGTGTGTCTTCAGAATTAGGCACATTGTGTTCTCCCTGGTGGTAATTGGTTACTGTTGCCTAAACATAATAATATAACATTGGCTGCAATATTTCATACAAATGTCATGAAATCATCAAATGAATAAGATGTTTTTGACAGTGGCAAACTATTTCTATGCACTAATATAGCCCACGTTTCAATTTATTGTCGTATTGACGACACCAACCTGTATACACCAGCAATAAAAAGAAAAAAAGCGCTTGGCATTGCAGCCTGGGGCCTTACCACCATTTTTATAAAAGCGATTCATATCCTGCTCGGTTCAGTATATTATAATAATAATATAATAATAACTTTATTTCTTATAACTTATGCTAAAATTAACAAATAGTATATTGGTTCCTAAGCTGCCTCGCTGTCATAGTCGTAGATAGCGTCGTAGTACGGATATAACGATTCTACTCAGTTTAGGTCATATACTGGGTCGCTATAAAAGATGGTGGTACGGGTGCTGCAGGTGCATTGTAATCCTGGGGCCGAAGATAAAATGCCTTGCATGCAGTGTGATTCCGACGGCCGGCTGGTCGAGAGGTCTGTACCCCTTACTATACAGGCTACTCGGTCAAGAGGTCCTGGGCTCAAATCCCGGTAGGAGCAAATGTTTGTATGATGAATACGAGCATTTGTTTACTAGTCATGGATGTTTGTGTGTTTATTTAGTATATTTCTAATATTTATATACATATTATTATAATTAATTATCCGTTATCTAGTATCCATAACACATGCTCTTAATGATAATTACTTTGGGCTAGATAATAATTGTGAGTGTATGATTATTATTATTATTCACTTACAGAAATATTCAATCCAGCCGCGCCATTGATTTCGACGTATACTTAAGCACCGCGCAGCGCGGAAACGTATTTCACTAATCTCTACGTTTTTCTCTTGCTTGTGTATGATTGTCGCTGTTTTGGATAAACGATATGAAACGTACATCGATATGTTTCGATTTCGTTTTTCTAATGCTTAAAATGTATAACAATGACTTCATTCAATATTTTATTGACTTTTTCCCGACTTCAATAACGAAGAGGTTCTCAATAGGGTTTTTATCTATGTACCGATTACGCCGAGATTTATGATCCGATTTACGTGATTCTTTTTTGTTAGATGCGGAATAGTTGCCATTTGGTCCCATAAAAAAATTAAAAATCAGTTGGGTACTTTGGTTTTTAAATCAAAAAAACCGAAATGAGAAAGTCATCTACGTTTGCGAAATTGCGGGTTTTCGCTTTCCTTTCCTTCTTCTTCACTCATATAGCTTTGACCTTAGATAGTAATCACTAAAAATTCTGAAAAACTTTTTTCACCAAAAATAAAACCGACTTCAGAAAACTGAAAAGGATAAAATAATTAAAATAATGCAACGTGAAGCACCGACTCCAAAAAATAACTTTCTAGGTGATGAGTACCTACTTAGATTTAATTATTTTATCCTTTTCAGTTTTTTGAAGTCGGTTTTAATTTTTGATTAATTTTTTTACATATTATAGATAAGTATAACAATAATCAACTGTCTAGATCTGACTCACGCCGTGCTCGTCGTCGAAGCGCTAGTGTTGTGTCACCAACGGTTGTCAAATGGTTGTCAAACAAACGCCAAAAGGCATGACAGTGCTGCCATAACCACAAATAATTACACAGAGCAGTAATTACACTGGCTACCTTTTCCTTCAAACCGACCACCTGCTCAGACGACCCAACATACAGGCCTACTACCTAATAAACTACTGCTAATTCCTTGTACGCGACATAAAACCATTACAATAAACGTTATTCCTCACTTTTGCTGTGCAAATACTAGTGCAGCCTTAGTTTATCGAATTTCAACCTTGAGACATGCGTTGTATAGCTCAATGTCCTTGTTATAATCCTGCTAGAGCCTTCCCGCTGTCCGATTTCAGCAACTGTCGATAAAGGAGATTGCCCAATCCTGTACCACTCCCTGGACTGATGATCGCCCTAAAACTAAATCGCTTAGATGTTAGTACCTCCCAAAGCATATTAGCCGAACCCTTATCTGGTTTCGCTAAATTACTCTGCGACATGGTGATACATTGGTAGTTGTCAATGTACTCTTGATATTCTTGTAAATATTTTTTTAGTTTAGCTTATCATCCATTAGTTTAAAACTATTGTAGTAGCAATAAGTATAAGTTTACAATAGGACTGACATGTCTTAAAAGACCAAAGTCCTTAAATTAAATAAAGAGAAAAAAAATAATCCTGTACTACCTTTATCGACATTGTGAACTTCTTACAAAATTGATAATTCATGCAATATTTTTTAAATATATTTATATGTATATGTGGGGTTCTTAATTCTTAATTTAATAAGTTCTAAATGCATTTTGTTTAATTTGAATACATTATTTTGAATAAAGACAGTTAAATACAACGGTTCGAATACTTTACAAAATACTAATAAAATCACTTGCGACGATTTTGCGACTTTTTTGTGAGAAATACAAATAAAGAAAACGATGAAAAATTGTATGCTCAAGGCGGGAATTGAACCAGCGTCTTCTGGGGTCCGGCCACCGGAGCACTAGGTGTAACCTACCAATTTCTTCACCGCTTTCTACTTTTAATTTAATGTTTCTTTCTATATCTCACTCAATAACACTACACTCAATAAGAAATCTGCAAAAGAAATAGTACGCCTAGGAACAATAGTTTCACACTTATAGCGGTATGTTTGATGTGTTGCGGCGCATCGTACAAAAACGGTCCATAGAAAATCTACAGAACAGATGACGTCACACGTTCCTATATTACTAAGAAATGTATGGGCATACTGACAAAATTAATAATAGCTATGTAATGTGTATGTTTATTCTTAATTTTTGATTTTAACATTATTATAAATGTTTGAAAAATTACTTAGTAATTAAAATAGAATAAAACTAGAAAAATTTCACGTCCTGAGGCAGGAATCGAACCCGCGACCTTTCGCAATCCGGGCGACTGCTCTGACCACTGAGCCACCCAGGTCTTGGGATATCCCTGTGAAAATCTTCTAGTCTATCTTGTATTGGCGTTTATGAGCTAACGTCCACCCTACAATGTCGAAATATTCTATTTCAACATCCGAAACGAGTATTTTTACAAATACCGACGATTCGGTGTATGTTTATATTTATAGTCGTCGTATTACAATGGGCTTCATAAGAAGGCTCAATGTTACCCAAAGGGCAATGGAGAGGGCTATGCTTGGGGTTTCTCTGCGTGATCGAATTAGAAATGATGAGATCCGCAGGAGAACTAAGGTCACCGACATAGCCCGAAGAATTGCGAACCTCAAGTGGCAGTGGGCAGGCCACATTACAAGGAGGACTGACGGCCGTTGGGGCGGAAAGGTCCTCGAGTGGCGGCCGCGTACCGGGAGACGCAGCGGCCCTGGAGCAGCAGCTGGTAGGCCCCCCACAAGGTGGACCGGTGATCTGGTGATGATGATGATGACCGCCATAATCAAACTTAGGCAAAATCCCAATTCTCTACTAGTGCCTGCTCGCGGTGCCGCCCGCGTGGATGTTGGTTATTACATTGGTATTATTATTCAAATTCCAACGATGTACTTGTACTGAAATAGGCGGAGGATATTCTCTTTTTGCTTAAGTTGTGGCAAATCCAGCCACTCTTTACACATTTATTTATTCATCACAATAGCAGATTACACACACATATATCTAACATTTTTTTATACAACTAGATGAGGAACAAGCTGACGGCCCACCTGATGGTAAGCAGTTACCTCCGCCTATAAACACCTGCAATAACAAGGAAACATCACTTGATATGCAGGTGCGTTGTCATCCTGAGGCCTAAGTTGAAACGTCGTCCATGCCCAGTAATAACACTGGCTACCTTTCCCTCCAATCCGAAACACAGCGAACTGTTTCACGGCTGAAATAAAAAAGGCGGTGGTACCTACCCAGACGACCCTACATACAGGCGGGCCTACCACCTAGTAAAATATACATAAATTACACGCAATAGAATTACATAACCTATATACTAGCTAAACATAGTATAAACGAACGTATCAATCAATGCCATATTAAGAATCGACCTTGTACCGAAAAATTTAATATAAGTAATAATTCAATAATTTGTGCGTCAAATATTGTTTGAACGTGTTGGAATAAACTAAGCTATATAACTTATGTCAAGAAATCAATTCCATTCTATTGGAAAGATTATTAAAGCTAATATCGATACTCAGAATACATCGGAGCGTCACTAAATTCGTCCTTGAATCTTTTCCCATCTTAAGTCGTCATTACGACTTAGGGTTGCCACATTGTTTTTGGTTGATGCCGGTGTCAGGCAGATTATAATGAGCCTGGGCTAATCACGAAATAATGCTCTATTTAGAGTTTTGCTAACATTATGCTGTGACTTAATTACTATACTTGCAAAAAGTGAAAGTAGGTCGAATGTATAATTGGTCAGTGTATTAGTGTAGTTATTTAACGTGAATTCGGACACTATGACGTTGTTAAATTTTTTTTTGTGATACCTAGTCATACAAATGTGATTTTTGATGATTCGAAACTGCTTCTTGGTGGCCTATTTGAATAAAGATTCATTCATTCATTTATTCATTCATTCATTCATTACTACGCCACCGAGCTCCTCAACAACAACCTGTCTAACGAGACCGTCTCACGTAATTTTGACTTACTCCAAACTTGTTGTAGCTTTAAGTTAGTGGCAGCCCTACGCACACCCTCAATAACTTAGTTACCTGTTAATCTTGTGCGTTTGTGGTCAAGGGTTCACTTAACTGCCGCTCTAACTTAATCTAAGAAAGCTTTGCTCGCACCACTTCGTACCGCAACTATTGCGAGTTTAGATCTCTCGATACATAAAGGTACTCCGAAATTCTTAGTTTAAATTTTTAAATTAAGTATATCTAGTAATAAATCAATTTCAATATATGTAACTACTTAGAAAAATATCTGAACTAGAAAAAATTGCGAATTCATGTTTTGGTTTATATTAAATACTTTAATGATTATTTAACCCTGAAATATTATTTAAAAACCAAAACAAAAGAAGTAAGAAAAAGAACATAAAAAAGTAAAACCGACCTTTAAACGCTAAAAAGGAAAAAAAATATATTTAAGTATGTAATATGTATTTTTTGGAGTCGGTGCTAAACTGTTTCCAGAAACAATAGAAAGTGAAGACCGACTCCTTAAAAAACATTTTTTTTTAATGAATACTCAAGTACCTACTTGGCTTTGATTTTCTGAGGTCAAAGCTAGACGGGTGACCGTCAGCACTACCGACTTGTCTGTCTTTTAGTCTTTTGTTGAAATACATAAAAAAATTAAACATAAATTAAAACCAACTTCAAAAAACTGAAAAGGATAAAGTAATTAAATTGAGTAGGTAGGTACTCATCCCCTAGAAACATATTTTTTGGAGTCGGTGCTTCACTTTCTATTGTTTTTGAAAACAACTTAGCACCAACTCCAAAAAATATGTTTTCACAGTTTTTAGTGTTTACTTTCTAAGGTCGACGCTAGATGGGTGACCGTCAACTTATATTGTTTCCCACTATCGTATCGTTTCACTAAAAAGTCATAGGAAAGTAAAAATCCGCAATTTCGCATACGTAGACGACTTACTGATTTCAGTTTTTTTTTTATTTAAAAACCAAACTACCCAACAGAGTTTGAAAAAACAATTATTGGACCAAATGGCAACTATTCCGCATTGAACAAAAAAAAGAATCACGTAAATCGAATCAGTAATCTCGGCGTGATCGGTGTACATACAAAGAAAAAAAAATACATAGACGACTTACTAATTTTAGTTTTTTTTTTATTTATAAAAACCAAACTACCAAACTAATTTTGAAAAAAATTTTTATGGGACCAAATGGTAGCTATTCCGCATCGGTGTAATCGTTGTACATACATAGAAAAAAAAACATACCGGCCGCATTGAGAACCTCCTCGATTTTGAAGTCGGCTAAAAATAGTTTCATATTATCAATAAAGTACCACTGATAAAGTATTATCTAACTCCAAACCGTTACGGAGTTGCATCATCTGTTCACCTAAATAACCCTATAACTATCGGTTTATACGTACCTACTTAATATTTAAAGAATTATCTTCCAACCTTCCGCCTTTCTTATTTCAGCCGTGAAACAGTTCGCTGTGTTTCGGATTGAAGGGAAAGGTAGCCAGTGTAATTACTGGGCATGAAGGCATTTCATCTTAGGCCTCAGGATGACAACGCACCTGCAATATCAAGTGATTTTTCCCTGTTATTGCAGGTGTCTATAGGCGGCGGTAACCACTTACCATCAGGTGGGCCGTCAGCTTGTTTGTCATCTAGTTGTATAAAAAAAAAAACTCCTAACGGTTAAGGAGTTGTACCTTCTATCACCAGCTCATAAAATTGAGGTGATCAAATCAAATACTTGAATAGCTTTAGAAAAAAATAAAACGTAATACGTGCCCGTAAAATTTGAGGTTTGCCCTCGATTTCCTGTGGACCTCACTGACAGATCCTGACTTAGTGACAATGGGACCACCTCAGGAGTATAACTCTATCGAATAAAAAAAGAATTTTGAAAATCGTTTCACAATTGACAGAGAAATCGGTGAACTTACATACAAAAAAAAATTCATTCAGTGGAGCATAGAACCTCCTCTTTTTTGAAGTCGGTTAAAACAGGTTTAAATCCCTATTATTTCTTATATATAGAAATGATCTTCCAAATGCATTGCCTTATAAAACTATTTTATTTGCAGACGATATAACTCTAGTAATAAAATGTGACGATAAAACTACTTATGAAAATAATATAAATAACGCTTTAAGAGATACAATTGACTGGTTAACTTTAAATGACCTAAAAATAAATATTATTAAAACTAAAATTATGACATTTAAATCGTATAACTCAAATTCTCCATCTTTTAATATTATATACTTACAACGACTGTAACTTAGATGAAGTTGGTAATATAAAATTTTTAGGTATTACAATTGACGAGCACTTAAATTGGAAAGAACATATAAATCAAATTTGTAAAAAATTAGATCGATTTGTATTTGCGCTGAGTAGGTTAAGGCATACAGTTTCGCTAGAAGCAGCATTGGCAGCTTAATATGGCTATGTGTCATCAGTACTGAAATATGGGTTAATTTTGTGGGGAAACTCTGTAGAGGTGGATACAGTTTTTAAACTCCAAAAAAAGTGCATACGAGCTTTGTGCAATGCGTGGTACTTGGATAGCTGTAAACCACTATTTATCAAATTAAAAATTCTTCCATTGCCGTGTATGTATATCTGGGATGTATGCTGTTTTGTTAAGCAATATCCCCATCATTTCAAAATGTTTTCAGAGTCCTTAGTTAGACAACGCAGATCTGCTTATGCTAATATTTTATACCAGCCAACTAATCGTAAGTACATATACAAAAAAAAGTGTATAATATGTGTATACAATTATATAATAAATTACCAAACTACTTAAAATCTGGAGACAATAATCAATTTAAAATTAAATTGTCAAAATGGCTAATTGAAAAGTGTTTTTACAGTGTCAAGGAATATATGTAAATGAAATTTTGATCATTATAATTTGTGTATAAATAACATTTAAGATTGATAGTGTAAGTATGTAATATAATATTTGCATTTTGACTACGTCAATAGAATATGTCGGACTTTTATAATTGTATGAAATCTTATTAACCATGTTCTTGCAAATAAACATTCTATTCTATTCTATTCTATTAAAATGTCGACAATAGCCCCAGCAAACAGCAATAACAATGCTATGATAGGTACTTTACGGGCCCTGTACCTATATTCTGTACCTGATATGATATATCAGCCTATGATCTCAACTGCTGAACAAAGACCTCCCCATCTTTCTCCAAACGGATAAGTTCTGCGAAGCCTGCATCCAACAGCTCCCCGCGACCCTGACCAGGTCGTCTGTCCATCTTGTGGGAGGCCATCCTAATATTAGTTTCCTCGGCCCTAGTTGAAAATAATCTTGCCATTGAATCTGAGTAGGTACGACAATTTACTTTCGTACTACCCAATTCACCATACATTTTAGTATTTTGTTCATAATATATTACCATCTCTTTATGCGATGATAATTATGGCGGGACCCTACGGTCCCTAAATGGCCTCCAATCCACCCCTACAGCCATTCCCTGTCCACCGCTACAGTAAATCATTATCTCTTGTCAAATCTTAAAAGGACTCACCAAATCTTTGAGGCTAGCCTTCATGATAACAAGAATTATTAATTCACAACGAATTGAATCCATTCAGCGCGCTTTTACGAGATATTTGGCTTTTTCCTGTTCTGGTATACATCACAGACAACCCTACAACCAGAGACTTGCGTTTTTAACCGACTTCAAAAACGAGGAGGTTCTCAATTCGGCCGGTATGTTTTTTTTTTTTTTTTCTATGTATGTACACCGATTACGCCGAGATTACTGATCCAATTTACGTGATTTTTTTTTTGTTCGATGCGAAATAGCTGCCATTTGGTCCCATAAAATTTTTTTCAAAAACCGTTGGGTACTTTGGTTTTAAATATAAAAAAACTGAAATTATGAAGTCGTCTACATATGCGGAATTGCGAATTTTTGCTTTTCCAATGACTTTTTAGTGAAACGATACGATAGTAGGAAACAATATAATTTGACGGTCACCCATCTAGCTTTGACCGTAGAAAGTTATCACTAAAAATTGTGAAAAAAAAATTTTCGTCGGTTTTAATTTTTATTTAAATTTTTTTTCGGTATTACGTCTCTGCGTTACCGACGCCTGGTCGCGGATGTGATGTTTTTATACAAAATTATAAACAATAAAATTAAGTGTACTCAACTTGTCGATAACATTAATCTGAATGTACCATTTAATTATCCCAGACATCCCATACGTAAGATATTTAACATTCCGAGTCATGTAACTAACTTGGGATTACATTGCCCCCTATCTAGAATAAGCACTTTATATAACGATGTCTCAATCAATGTAACCAATATAGATATATTTAATGATTCCCCTACAAACTTTAAAAGCAAATTATTAAGCTACACTGTTTCCACTTATTTGATAATTTAAAATTTATGTAAGTTCTTTGTTTCATTTTAATTAAGTGCATTTTATTCCAATTTCTTTTTTCTTTTGGATTGTATGGTGAACGTTGTGTATACCTGTAATTGGCGAACATCTATGCAAGAGTTATTGTAGCAATTATATTGTGATTGGTTATCTATGTATCGCTGTTAGTGTACCTTTAAATAAATAAATAAATAAACAAAGTAACTTAGATTTTGGCGCTCACTACCATTCAATGGCATCTCCAATAATTAGTTTAACTATTCAAAAACGTTAATGCAATTTATTTTTAAAGTGTACACGTCTTTTCCTTTTGACGATCACCAACAACATGGCCGCTGGATAACACCAAGCACTTGATGATCCATTAATATCTGTTATTTTATTTATAAATCACGTAAACATTAAATTTGCTGTAATAATTTGTTAAATAAATATATTAATTACAATCAGGATTCACTAGATCGCTAACACTACTTTGCGCTTTCTGTTATGTGATCGCCAAGCTTTAACGCCCCATAGTTCTGCGTGCTTGTACCCTTAACCACTGCCACTTCAACTTGGTAATCCTATGAGCTAATGAGTAATGTCAGGAGCTCAGTGGCGTATTGGTTTGAGCGCTCCAGTTTCGATACGAAAAACAAAACTTTCGCCACGGTCGATCCAGAGATGGGTCATTCAAAGTTTGTTATCTCGAGCTCCTCCGTGCTTCGGAAGGCACGTTAAGCCGTTGGTCCCGGTTGTTACTGCAACCGCTTTAACCCACCAAGCCGCATTGGGCCAGAGCGTGGTGGTGTTATGGCCCAAACGTCTCATGTGTTTCTCCCATGTAGGAAGGCCTGCGCCCAGCAGTGGGACGTATATAGGCTGGTAATGAATGAGTAATGTGTATCATTTATCTCACGAAGCGAGACCCATTCTTCAAACTCAATGTAAAACTCAGAGGTTAATAGTGTATATGAATAGTGTTAGTTGGAAAATATCCTTCTGTTCGTCTCTTACCCTTGTTCACAACAACAAAATTCTAAAATCTGTTACGTTACAAATACTTTTAATATTTTTTGTAAACATTTCCCGCCATTAATTGAACAAAATGGTGTCTTGATTAGTAATCTAAGACGTTATCAATTACCTTCCAAGCCAAGAACACAAATAAAAAGAACATTTAAGAGTTCCTTTTGCGGACCTTACTCCGGTCGCTTCGGACATAATTGTGTTGACAATTCGCCCGAACAAAGGAGGGTCAGAAAATAAGGCAGGCTTTATTGCCAGCATGTTATTAATTTAGAAGAACCCCAGAGTGTTTGCGTTGTTTTCCGGATAGGATGTGCTTGAACGTGGTTTTGGTGGGAAAATAAAATATTTTTTGTAATACATTTAACTTTACTTACCTACAATAAATTGTCAAAATCGCATTTATATTGTGGTTGCGTACCTCTTTGCATCATTGTTTATGTCTTAGCTTTTTCGAGTCGGCTCGAAGGACCAAAATGTAACGGACGTAAGTGGGAAAAGTGTGTAAATGAACTGAAATCCTGTTTTACAATGAAATAATAACGAAAACGATTGAAAAATCACAATTTATGGGAATAGATAGAAAAACACCAAATGTCACAAAACACCACAATAAAACTGACAAAACACACTAGAATTTTGATGTCAATTTTAAACCAAAAAATGCAACAATCGTATAAATAATAATAATATGCATACACTCACATTTTATCATCTTATCATCTAGCCAAAAGTAAGCATCATTAAGAGCTTGTTTTACAGATAACAGGTAACATAGAAATAATTATGATAATATGTGTATATAAAAATATAAGAAATATATTAAATAAACATTCAAAATTCATGACTCGTGAACAAAAATTACTCATCATACGAACATTGGCCGCTGCAGCAATTCGAGCCCAGGACCCCTTACCTAGTAGCCTGTAGCCTGTAGTAAGGGGCCGCTAAAATGCATTTATGAAGCCTGGAGTACACATTATCCGAAAGTTAAATATAATAATATCTAATAATATTCATACACTCACGCCTATTATCTAGCCCAAAGTAAGCATCATTAAGAGCTTGTGTTATGGATACTAGATAACGGATTAATATTGATAATAATATGTATATAAATATTAGAAATATACTAAATAAACATATAAACATCCATGACTCGTGAACAAATGCACGTATTCATCATACAAACATTTGCCCCTACCGGGATTCGAACCCGGGACCTCTTCATCGAGCAGCCCGTATAGCAAGGGGTACAGACCACTCGACCAGCCGGTCGTCCAAATATGATGAAATTATAAAATAATATTGCAAATGTACGCTGTTTTCTCGCAAATCTGTTAAAAATGTGGTACGGCTTCGTCTTGGGCATACATTGTTTGTAAGAACCTACTGACTACACTAGTATTTTAAATAACTTTTTCATTAATATTACTTATTTTTGTTCGTACAATAGCTGAATGTTGAGGAGTTCCTTTCTCTCTGTCTGGAGATCATATCATATCCGACATTAGAACAAACCCAAATATTTTTTTAATACTTTGGCCATCTCTAAAAATTCTTCTGCAGACCATACTCTTCCTATCGATCGTCTTATTGTGTTGACTCTACTGCTGGACACACAAAGTACAGCTAGCAATCTAGGTAGTACCTACCTAGGACCAAATATACTTCATTTAAATGCGAATACTTGCTTAGGATATCCATTCTTTTTTATAGGTACAAGGGTGTCAAACAAGCGTAGGTACGGTCCACGTAATGGTAAGCGGTTACCGTAGCTTAAAGAGGCTCGTAGCACCTTGGCACTACTCACTCGTAGTCACCGTAGCCTATAGACGCTCGTAGCACCTTCGGCACTACTCACTCGTAGTCACCGTAGCCTATAGACGCTCGTAGCACCTTGGGCACTACTCACTCGTAGTCACCGTAGCCTATAGACGCTCGTAGCACCTTGGACACTACTCACGCGTTGTCACCGTAGCCTACAGACGCTCGTAGCACCCTGGACACTACTCACGCGTTGTCACAGTAGCCTATAGACGCTCGTAGCACCTTGGGCACTACTCACTCGTAGTCACCGTAGCCTATAGACGCTCGTAGCACCTTGGACACTACTCACGCGTTGTCACCGTAGCCTACAGACGCTCGTAGCACCTTGGACACTACTCACGCGTTGTCACCGTAGCCTATAGACGCTCATAGCACCTTGGACACTACTCACGCGTTGTCACCGTAGCCTATAGACGCTCGTAGCACCTTGGACACTACTTACGCGTTGTCACCGTAGCCTATAGACGCTCGTAGCACCTTGGCACTACTCACTCGTAGTCACCGTAGCCTATAGACGCTCATAGCACCTTGGACACTACTCACGCGTTGTCACCGTAGCCTATAGACGCTCGTAGCACCTTGGGCACCACTCACGCGTTGTCACCGTAGCCTATAGACGCTCGTAGCACCTTGGACACTACTCACGCGTTGTCACCGTAGCCTATAGACGCTCGTAGCACCTTGGACACTACTCACGCGTTGTCACCGTAGCCTATAGACGCTCGTAGTACCTTGGACACTACTCACGCGTTGTCACCGTAGCCTATAGACGCTCGTAGCACCTTGGACACTACTCACGCGTTGTCACCGTAGCCTATTGACGCTCGTTGCACCATGGACACTACTCACGCGTTGTCACCGTAGCCTATAGACGCTCGTAGCACCTTGGACACTACTCACGCGTTGTCACCGTAGCCTATAGACGCTCGTAGCACCTTGGACACTACTAACGCGTTGTCACCGTAGCCTATGGACGCTCGTAGCACCTTGGACACTACTCACGCGTTGTCACCGTAGCTTCGTACCGTATCACCTTGGGCACTACTCACGCGTTGTTAACGGAGCCTATTGTCGCTTGAAACATTTGTAACTTACATTTTTATAGACGTAGCTATTGTTGTAAGCCTCATAATTATATTTAACAGTGGAAAGCCCGTGTGCCACGTTTAGGTGGGTATGACCGCCTTTCCTATTTCAGCCGTAAAGCAGTTCGTTGTGTTTGGATTGAAAGGAAAGTTAGCCAGTGGAATTACTGGATATTTTATACAACTAGATGACAAACAAGATGACGGCCCACCTGATGGTAAGCGGTTACCGCCGCCTATAGACACCTGCAATAACAAGGGAAAATCACTTGATATTCCAGGTGCGTTGTCATCCACAGATGAAATGCCGTCCATGCCCAGTAATTACACTGACTACCTTTCTCTTCAATCCGAAACACAGCGAACTGTTTCACGGCTGAAATAAGAAAGGTGATGGTACCTACCCAGACGACCCTACAAACGGGCTTACCACCTAGTAGAAGAAGAAAGATATGGTAAGCGTTTCATCTTAGGCCTCTAAAAACAAAATTTCAAATGTCAAAACGTCACCTAAGACGAAAATTATGGGGAGACGACTTATGTATGGCTCTACTCGATCGTCAGTTTAATAAAAATATAAAGGAAACGGGTCGGGTGTGGACAAAAAAACCTTTAATAGGTGTTCATCCCATCCGGACAATTGAGATTTGTCTCTGGTAACGGAAATGACGCTCCAAATCCACGAAAGATAAATGTGAATTCGACACCGACGAAAAAATAAGGTTCTTCCGGTATACCGCAAATATAAGGCTTTAAGGCAGCGATAACAACTACGCCACCGGAGCACTAGATTTTTAATACTCATTGAAGTTTATACGTAAAGTGATCTGGAAAAATATTATTCAAGCTATAGTTGTTTCTTTTTCTGGCCGGGCCCCAGAAGACGCTGGTTCGATTCCCGCCTGGAGCATACATTTTTTTGAATCATTCCCTCTACGTCGACTCTCTTTACGTCGAGTCTCGCTACGGTGACTCTCGCTACGTCGCCTCTGCGCTTAGTAATGTCAAAATCTCATTACGTCGAGTCTGTGACGTCAGAGGTGTAGTTAGCAGAAAAAACTGAATTTTTGAACTGATTTATGAATATAGTTTTAATAATCTTTTATTTAGGGTTAGATCAATGTTTATTTTTATATAACTAAATATGGAATTATATAAATAAATGAATAATATTTATACTCTCAAACCTATAGTCTAATCCAAAGAAAGCATCAAAAGATCTTGTGTTAAGGATACTAGATAACGGAGAAATAATGATAGTATGTATATGAATAATAGAAATGTACTTAACAAACTGACAGAGAGACTAAACAAACTTAGAGGTTCGGCAATCTGATAATAGGTAGAGAAGCATAGCTATAGGGTGTAAAGGATATCATAAATTCGAATTTAACTCTGTCTGTCTGTGTGCTAAGTTTTTACTCCTAAACTGAACCAATTTAGATAAAATTTGGCATGAAGATAGATTCATCATCATCACCAGCCTATAGACGTCCCACTGCTGAGTAGAGGCCGTCACACAACAGAAACACATGAGGAGTTTGGGCCATAACACCACCACGCTGACCCAATGCGGGTTGGCGGGTTATAGCGGTTGTAGTAACAACCGGGACCAACGGCTTAACGTGCCTTCATAAGCACGGAGGAGCTCGAGATAACAAACTTTGATTTTCCCATCCCAGGATCGACCATTTCCGTATCGAAACCAGAGCGCTTAAACCAATACGCCACCGAGCTCCTCAGCAGATAGTTTACATCCTGAAAAAGAACATCAGCTTCCTTTTGGCGCGATAGCCGATATCCACACGTGCGGCCACCGGTATTTTTTTAATAGTGTCGGTCTGTTTTCACACCTAAACCGACGAACTGATTTAGAAAAAATTTGTCATAACATAGTTTACGTCTTGAGAAATGACATAGTCTTCTTTTTGGCGCAATAGCTGAAGCCGCCGGCGGACACTAGTAAGTAAGTTAATCGCTAGTAAGAGGAAAAAAGGAGAAATATTTTGCTTAATATGATGTTGACGTATACTGTCTGATTAATTCTTCAGAGATCTTTCTTACCTAATTCTATGTTATGCAAGAATGGCGTCAAGTTGTATAGCTATAAATATGTAGATGCTTACAGTCAACACTGTTTTGTTATTATAGTGCATTAGTGGCTTCCCGGGTGGATGTTGGTTAAACGGCCAAAGGAATAAGCCTAAGTATGTCCTTTCTCTGGTACATCCAGCGGTGAAGTCCTATTATCTACTCGCTATAAAAGACTGAGCAGTCACAAAAATATTATCAAAATAAATAAAACTGCAAGTAAAATATCTGAACAAGGTTTTTTGATGCTTGGAGTATGTGTGTCTTATGAGTAGAATAAAACTATCAGTCAGTTGTCTCTGAAGCTTTTATTACTATATTTTTTTAAACTACGTAATAACAATTTACTTGATTAACAATTATATCACAATTCACAATACAATCTTATTATCAGGTAAAAAGTAAAGTTTACGTAAAATTCACAATAAAAAAGAAAAAAAGGAAAGTATCAAAATATTTGATCGTATTTTGGTATCTTATAGTAAAAACAAAGGTATCCTTATTATTCTTATTAAGTAAAATACCATCATCCTCATGTCTTTCGCCCATGTAGGAAGAAATGTTCCCAGCAGTGGTACCTATAGACGCTCGATGAAGATGATGATGAAGTACAAATATATGAGGGTTCATAAGTTTATATTGAACCATTGACAATTGTTAAACATTAAAATTATATCAGTTTTCGGTATTAGAAATAATATTATAAGTCTTTGTTATTATCCACAGTGATCCTGGACATAGCTATGGACTACCAATATATTTATAACTGGCAGTATACCTACTCGCACTGTTGTGTAGTGCATTGGCACTCTAGAAAGCAAATAGCTTTTTGAATATATATCTCATAATAAAAATCTGCATTCGTCCTCCTACAAATCTTAAGGAGCTTCCCTCACTAGACTCCATCACATTTACTGAAAGAAACCTAATATTAAGACGACATAGGTACTGAGAACAAAACCAATCACAGATATGGATGGTTTAGTAATATTATGTCAATTTCACTAATTTGTTATGCCGCGTAATACTCCCGGGGGCATATTTATTATGACAACTCTGAACCAATTATTTTTGGAATGTGTTGCTTAGGTTAAAGCGCTCACCATCCTTCAGTCACGAAATATTTAAAGATATTTAGACACTCACTGATTTTCCTGTCGATGTTTGAGCTATATTTCAATGACTATATAAAGCTGCACAATTTGTTTTACTATCTTGCGTCATATTTCCTTTTAGTAGTTATTATTTTGTCTACTAGCAGACCCTGCGGCTCCGCCCCGCTAGATGTCGTTTTCATGCTAAAAGTCCTATCTCCTTTTCAGAGTCAGATACCATCCTCCTCATGTGTTTCGCCCATGTAGGAAGGCATGTTCCCAGCAGTGGTATCTATTGACAAACTAGGTTTATACTAAATTTTATCTAAATCGGTTCAGCAGTTTAGCTAAGGTAGATAGATAGGCGGAGTTACTTTCGAGCTTATAATATTAATGTATTATACATAATAGATAAAGGCTTCAAATTATTAGTAATTAAAATGCTGTATTGACATTATACACAGTTTATTTGAGAGCCAATTATTAGATACTTACAGAAAGTGTGAAAGTGTTACATTTCCATGAATATAAAATCTGAATGACTAAAATCATATGAAAATGCTAGAGAACGCTAAAGTAGTAAAAATATTTAGAAACATGTACCTTGTCGGAGAATCATCTATCATCATTAGCCACATAATAATAGACAGGTGATAACTTCGGTGGTGGCTTAGACCGTCAAAGGGTGGTCAATTTAGTTTTATTCACTCAACTGTACTGATAGTCTGATACTGTAGTCAATAAAGTAGTAGATGGTATTGACTGTGCTTCGCATAATGAAATACAAATCTTTACAATTCGCTGCTAAATTATTTCTTGAAAGTCAAGATTTCAAATATTTTAACGTATTCATCATTTATGACATTGTCATGTCAAGCAAAGAGAATATAAATGTCAAGCACAGAAAGAGTGTCAAAGTGTCAAGTCAAATAATGTCAACCAATGATTTTTCTTTATTTATTTTTTGTTAATGCTCCCTTTAAAAGGAAGGCAAAGGGAACTAATGCCCATACAGCCATGTCTTCAGTATTTCTTATTTTTTTATTTATTGCATTGAAATGCTGGTGTTACACATTTCAATGCATCTTGGGAGTATGTGACGCGAAATATAATATGACAATCTCCTTATGTGCTATTTGATGAGGTGGATAACCACAAAAAAATTCTCGTCGTATTTCACACCATAATCCCTTTTATTCTAATAACTTTTTAGTTGTACGTCAACACAAACAATTTGTACACAAAAAAACACTACTTTTATACCACAAAGTGCGCTCCGACACAATTTTTAATTATTAGAATAAAAATCTTGACTGACACCAATAAAACCCGCCAAACACCTATCTTTCAACCAATGAGGAAGTCATAATGTCAACATAAACAAAATTCTCCATAAAGAAAGTAAGGCAAAGGGTTAAGCCTATATATCCATGTCTAATTATAAACATTACAATCAATGCAGGAAGTGAAGTTTAATAAATTTATTAAGAAATAAAGTCAAGCTGAGTCGGAACCGAATGTACTCTACAGAACCAGCATATTTTATGTTTATTTATATTAGTTTAACTTTACACTACACACTGGATAATATTTTTAAGGAAATACCCCCAAGTGGTTAGGAATATTATTCATCGACTGTTCTGAGTTCATCCAACCGGACAGAATGTCAAAAAACCCCCGGATGGACAAAATCAACTTAAATAATGAATAATCACATTTTTCTCAAGTTTGTTTCATTTGCTTGTTTTTTTTTGTGTCAAATGTAATTGGATTTTTATAACTCTTTTCATTTTCGAATGATGATACTACCAGGTTGGTCCCATATAAATTTTATCTGGATCTGTTAAAAATCTTCAAATGTAAAGGAACTCCTTAATGAACAACAGTCAAGTTATAAAAACAGACTTCAATGTTCTTAATTTTTCATTTTAACATTATAAATTTAAACTGTATGTGTATAATTAAATGTATTTCAACCAGAGACAGACACATACAAGTCGATAATGCAAACGGTCACCCATCTAACTTAGTCGGTTAAAAAATCTACTGCTGAATCCGGGAAAAATACTAATAATCCGTTTTAATGTATTGTTCACTTGTACAAAGTTCAAAATGATTCGCCAAATTCACTATTATTTTATGGCAATACGGCGGGCGACATTATTCCTTTCCCATTAGGCGACATAGAAATCAACTAAATGTCGACGTCAAGTATTTACCCCTATCTACCCATAGTGATAGTACAGTATAAAGTAGAAATTCTCACTGAACAAACTACATCTACCAATCGAGTAACTTTTCCATCACTGAATATTGGCAGAAATGGTCGTTTCCACTTTTCAACGACCATTATTCCATTATTCCTTTCCCATTAGGCGACATAGAAATCAACTAAATGTCGACGTCAAGTATTTACCCCTATCTACCCATAGTGGTAGTACAGTATATAGTAGAAATTCTCACTGAACAAACTATATCTACCAATCGAGTAACTTTTCCATCACTGAATATTGGCAGAAATGGTCGTTTCCACTTTTTAACGACCGATTGCCAAATCGCACAAAAAATACATTCTCTTTGCGTCTACCCTTCAATTTAAACTCCTGACCACCCAGTTAGTTATTAGTAGTTTAGCCAGAAGTATCGCTTAGCTTATGAACTGCAGAGTTCACGAAGGGGATCACCCAGGGCGGGGATGGCGAACCAATGGCACGTCACTGATCATAAAATTCATTATTCACGACGAAAAACAGTGTGAAGTAGATATGACAGGCGAACGCGAGTGATCCCTCCCTACGTTGATTGATAGTATTTATTTATATATTTATTTATGATTAGTATTATTTTACCAATAATCACAAAGTAAATATTGATTTGATGGCACGTCTATGATCTCATTAAACATTTCCTTACAAAAATGGCACGCTGATACGTAAAGGTTCGCCATCCCTGACCTAGGAGATACCCCAGGTGATGCCCCTTGTGGACTCTTTATTTAGTTCATCAGGATCCCTTTTAGTCATTCGCACCATGTTGAACCGGCATCATGTTCTATTTCTTTGGTAATAGCATACACCAAATATCATCCTGGGTTAAAAGCATATAATTTCTTTATCCTTGGTAGTAGTAGTAAACCTGCTTTTACAATCAGAATTTCATCATTGTTGCTTAGATAGATTTGATACGTGTACATAAACTTTGTTGATCTAAGTAGCTATCCGAGAGCTATCCAGCTAGAAAATGCAATCTCCTTTTGTTCACATGACACATGACGTTAATATTTCCAAAGAGGATATAATCACTACGTTATTATCTTAGATGACCTGTGATTTTGGCAATCCAATGTCATATGCAATTCAAAATGACTAAAAATTTATTTGCATCTAAAAAATTTAGATAGCTAATTATTGAAAGAAAACAACCATTAATACTATAAATGAAAATAATTATGTAGGTAATATGAAAAATACAAAAACATGGACAATTCATGCTTCAAGAAATGCGTAAATATCATATAAGAAGAAAATGTATAAAGGTGTAAAAATTAATAAAAGTAAAAATTATTTAATTTTATTAAAATAATGTATGCATGTAAATTCTACTTTACATTAAAATCTAACATTGGAGAATCCTGTTGAACTAATGTGTTTAAATGTTCACGAGGATCTTCTGGCTCAATGTGAGCTAGGGAATCCTGGTGGCTGAACTGGTCAATATTATACAGTTGGCTAGACGTATTTACCTACTAAGGCCGACTAAATAAGATACGAAAACTTTTGAGTTTTAGGTACTTAATAAGTGAACAAAATTAACTATGTCTTGGAACTAACTTGAAACCCCCTGGTGTCTATAGTACCATTGATTTATACCATCAATGGTATTAGTGACACTACAATGTGTCCTTAGTACCATCAATGGTACTACAGACACATTGTTTGTGTGAAGAACACAATTATTTGCCAAGACTTGAACTCGTGAACTCTGGGTTAGTAGGCAGGAGTACCGACCACTTAACTAGCTGGCCTTCATTTGTGTGCTTAATTAAATACATTAGGTATACAGGTTTCCGAGTATCGCATCATATTGTTATATATTTGTTATAAAAAAATATGTAATTTTGGAAATATTTTCATTTTTATTATTAAAATTCACGTACGAAAACTAGTTTTATTTTCAACTGCGTCTTGCTTTGCAAGCTGTACTCGACGTCGTGAGATTCGACGTAATGGGAAAGCGACGTATCGAGAGTCACCGTAGTGAGAGTCGACGTAAAGAGAGTCGACGTAGAGGGAATAATTCATTTTTTTCATCGTTTTCTTTCTTTACTTGAATTTCTAACAACAAAGGCGTTATTAACGCTCAAAGTCAAAGATTTAGGTACATGTGATATTTTTCTGCCTTGATATTCAGGTCCATCCTAAAGAACCTGTAGCGGTGGTCGTTCATCGAAAAGTACTAATGTAAGCTCGGAGCTTAGACACGACACATAAACGTCTCACTACGTTTGCGTCCCTGCAAATGCCTAAATCGCGCTAACGAAGTTTCAGAGGTACATGTATACATATATGTGTTACAGTTGAATAATCAATAAAGTATTGGACAAAAGCCAAAACAAAATTACCATAAATTTCTCTTTTTAAAAAAACAAAAATGACACTTCCATTCTCTGTTTGCTTTTTTAAGCAAACGTTCTTTAATAAGGCTGCTATTGGAGCTATTCTCAAAAGAATTGAAAAATATTTTAGTTTTTATTATACAGGTGATGACGTCAATACGACAATAAATTAAAACATGGGCTATATTAGTTCATAGAAATGTCATGAAATTATTAAATGAAAAAGATGATTTTGAAAGTGGCAAACCATTTCTGTGAACTAATATAGCCTATATTTTTATTTATTGTCGCATTAACGGCACCACCCTGTATGTGTTAGAGCTGTCTGATTAATAAAGTATTGGCCAAAGCCAAAACATAAATGTCCACAATTTTCTCTTTAAAAAAGCCAAACATGATACTTCCATTACCTTTCTCAGTTTTTATGCAAAAGGACGAGTATTTAAAACTCAAACTAAGTTCTTTAATAAGGCAGCTATTGAAATTATTCACCAAAGAATTGAAAAACATTTTAGTTTTTATTATAAAAATAGTTTCCAATATGTGGCTTAAAGAGCGCGCGCGCGTGCGATATTGCTTTCTCTTTTCCTCACGCTGTGACGTCATGTCTCTATCTCTCTCTGTCTCAGCCAAAACAACGTTCACGACGTAAGCCTTAACTCATAATACTTTAAAAAAAATTAAAACTTTAAATTAAAAAAAAAACAATCGCTTAAAAGAAATTATTGTAGTTTAAATATTATTTCAATTATTTTAAGCCACCGCCAAAATAGTGTACACCAACGCAATCACGAACCTATATAGGTCACAAAAAAAACGTAGAGGAGCTAAGCGATTGTTTGAACCAGCCGTGCAAAGCCAAGCGAGCGAAGCGAGCATGCCGCGACAGTAGCCAGCGAACCCCAGACTCGAAACAAGAGGAGGCTTTTATGCTCTATGCGTTGATTGCGTGATTTGTTAATAATATAGTCGTTGTAGCGTAGATTCGTGATTCAATCATCTCTGTTGTATGTTTACTGATGGAGTACTATGCTTTTAGCCAACATGCATATCCTGATTTTATTCTCTGCCGTATACAAAATAGGCATAACTGATAAATAAATCAGTGATAAGTAAAGCCAGCTAAGTATCGATAATCTTATCACTGCGCTCAAATATCGATCAGAAAATACTCACATATGTCGCCGCCATCTGGTTAAATTTGCCGGTTTATTAGATGACTAGCCCATTGATTAAACGCCGGCTTCCAATTGAATGCCTAGCCCGATAGTTAACTGAACTGGACTCACTTAAAGTTTATCGACTTGGCGTATTGATTGGATCGTCTTGTACTGAAAAGTTTTGGCTTAACTGGTAGGTTCAAGGTTATTTTTTTTATGACCACATAAACGAGTTGGTTTACCGACTCCAAAACATATGTTTTCTAGGGGATGAGTTCCTAATTTTTAATTATTTTATCCTTTTCAGTTTTTTGAAGTCGGTTTTAATTTTTGTTTAATATTTTTTTTACAATTTTTAGTGGTAAATTTCTAAGCTCAAAGCTAGTTAGGTGAACATCAGCTTATATTGTTTGCTGCTATCGTATCGTTTCACTTAGAAGATTCGGCCGAGTACCGTTTATTTGCTCCAAATAATTGAAGAGTCCCGTTACTTTGTCATGGATCCCATAACCAAAACCTAACCAAACTCTCATCAAACTACCCTTGAAGTAGATCCTTTCCAATAAAAAAGGAATCATCGAAATCGGTGGTAGAGATATTGAGTTATTCGTCCATTCGTCCATCGTGCACATACTTCATGCATTCTTCATAATTTGATCCCCCCCGCCCCTTTCCACCACCGGACGACCAGACGCGGCGAAGGCTTTCACCCTTACGTTGTGGATATACCTCCCATCCGCACGAAGCGCTTTGCTTCCTCTTTCATTATGCGAACAGCTAAGGAGTGGAACTCGTTGCCAGGGTCTGTTTTCCCGGATCAATATAATCTGGATATCTTTAAGGCCAGAGTGAACAAGCATCTTCTAGGCGAGCGTGTACCATCTTAGGCCTCATCTTCGCTTCACATCAGGTGAGATTGTGGCCAAACGTTCTGCCTATCCTCACATAAAAAAAAATGCAATTTTAAGTCTCATATGGTTTTCTCATGGATGCCATTGTCGGAACTGGACCAAATTGAAATGGAGACACGGGAAGCAGCAGCTTTCAAATAAAAAAAACATCAATATCGGTTCACCCAGTCACAAGTTCTGAGGTAACAAACATAAGAAAAAACAATTTTAAGGTCTTAAAAATTATCGTAAAGATTAAGGAGGCGTGAACAGTACGCCCAAGCTGCAATAGCTGTCTTCGCATATGGACTCTTCTTACCTCTGCACATCAGGTGTTCATCTGCCGTTCTTTGTATAATAAAAAGTCTGCGTCTGAAAACGCATTACAAATTGAATGTACACTTGAATAAAAATGGCGGTGTTCTGTTATATCCAACAGAGAGTGAAGATATCTTTCAGTCGAATTCAATGTGGGAAACGTGTCTCTTATTCGTTATATTGAATTCTCTTTGTGTCCATGTATTGTGTACGATATACAGGGTGGTGCCGTCAATACGACAATAAATTAAAACATGGGCTATATTAGTTCATAGAAATGGTTTGCCACTTTCAAAAACATCTTGTTCATTGATAATTTCATGACATTTCTATGAAATAATGTTGTATTATTTCATAGAAATGTCATGAAAATTTATGTATTGTGATATATTTCCAAAGCGGAAAAGAGTGTGCCTTTCATATAGACTCCTTTGCAGTGTTATAGTAAAAAGTCGTGCAGGTATAAAATTGTGGTAGACATCGAGGAAAGAAATATCGGCGATTCGGAAGCTCGAGCTAATAACTTCGGGGAACTAGCTATCGGGCACGTGATTTTAGAACTCAATTAGTAAACCCTTAAGTAAGCTATAAGTCAAAGGTAGGTTGCTATTTCACATGATGCCTACGGCGTCTTTTTACCATCGCACCGCGCGCCATCGGCAGGGAATCCATCCTCATAGGCGTAGCTAGGGGGGGGGGGGGGGAGCCCATTCTAATAATCTGTGGGCCCACCCTAGAAAAATACTCTTCCTCATACATAATATAACTTCATCCTTGATTACCGAAACCGAAAACCGTCTTCAAACCAGAAGCTAAAATAATTACCTACGCCGCCGACATTTTAAGATGTGTTAGCGAATAGCGACTGAAATGCCAAGCATTTAAATGACAGTGACGAAGGGAGAAGCAGAAAAAGAATAGTATAATAGGATAGGATAACTGAAATCCATACTTGATAACTACCTGCAAAGTTGCGCATGTGCTGCTAGTCAGCGACTACTTTGACTTGGCTAACGTGACCGGCCGATTTCCGGGCGGGAAATTTCCTAGCTACGCCAATGTCCATCCTCGCACGTTGGAACCAAAATGGTTTTGAAATGACCTCCCTGCAGTATTCTTGAACGAGTACAGGACGGGGTTATTCATTCGGGCTTGAAAAGCTTTTTACAGGGTCGGCAACGCGCAAGTAATACCCCTGGCGTTGCAAGCGTCCATAGGCTACGGTAACCGCTTACCATCAGGTGGGCCGTATGCTTGATTGCCACCTTAGTGGTATTAAAAAAAGCTCCTATTAGGTGGTTGAAATCAGCTCTAATGACAGCGGTAAGTTTGGTCGTATTGTTCGTTAAGTTTGGTTAGTGTTTAAGTGTTTTATTCACGTTTGGGTAAGCTTAACAAGTTACATGAAAATGGAATTTACTATCCAAAATCTCTTAGGGCCAATGCATGCGTTTGACTACGACGCGAATATCCCGCATATAAAAATAGGCCTGTGGTGTCACTACGAAAACCGCCTCTATTACGAACGCAGTAAGGGCGGTCTCAAGGTCAAACTGTTACGGTTGATGTGCCGTCGACTGTACCACCGCCTTGCCTATTTCGGCCGTAATACGGCCGCTGTGGTGTTTGGTTTAAAGACAAAGGTTGCCAGTGTAATAAGAGATATAAATTCAAATATAAAATATATACTAATAAATTATTAAATATGTTTTCCGTTCTTTAGTGTCTATGAATTGAATTTCGCACTGAGAACTAAGTAATCCCAGTTATATCTGACATTTCAATTATCAAAAGAGGATAAACAGTCTATTAGTCACTTTTTTAACAACACCATTATAAAGTTTTGCGAAATCAATCGAGGACGGTAGAAGCGTTATTAACAAACACAGTCTAATTACAGACAGAGAATTTACTTTTTAACCGACTTCAAAAAAGGAGGTTATTCGCACACATGCTACAAAACTGTCACAAGACTCAAAATCAAGAATTGAGAAATAATGAACTTACTTTAAAGTTTGTGAATATGTGATTGTATTTTGAACCGACTTCAAAAAAAGGAGGAGGTTATCAATTCGTCTGTATGTTTTTTTTTATATGTTTGTTACCTCAGAACTTTTGACTGGGTGAACCGATATTGATGATTCTTTTTTTGTTCGATGCGGAATAGTTCCCATTTGGTCCCATAAAAAATTTTTGAAAATCTATTGGGTAGTTTGGTTTTTAAATCAAAAAAACTGGAATAATTAAGTCGTCTACATATGCGAAATTGCGGATTTTTGCTTTCCTATGAATTTTTAGTGAAATGATACGATAGTAGAAATCAATATAAGCTCACGGTCACCCATCTAGCTTTGACCTTCAAAAGTTATCACTAAAAATTTAAAAAAAAATTACGACAACAAAAATTGAAACCGACTCCAAAAAACTGAAAAGGATAATAGTACATTATGGTACAAGTGTGTAATGTTGGTGATTACCGCTGAGGCGCATTGAGGCCCGAGCCGTCAGGCGAGGGTCTTAAGGAGCCGAGGACGGTAATCATCAATACACACGTGTATCATACAACGTTTTTCAACACACTTCTGAATAAAATAATACTTAAATAAAAAACCATTTTACATAGTAGATAAAAAGTTTATTTAGAGAAACAATTAGTAAATGTGCAGTTAGTAAAATTATAATTAACTATTTTTGATGATATAGCGGTCTCATCAGATAGATTATTTACTGAAATACTTTCATGTTCTATTGTTATTTGTGATGGTTCATTATTCGTGTACGTAGGTGAAATCCCATCATTGGATGTACTTGGTATTTCGCTAGTAGGATGCGTCTCAGAATCAAGTTTAATTCTTTTTGTGATTTTCGCACAAATTTCCTTCTTGTTTTGTATGGAATCTTCTACGTATGCAAAAGCATCTGGCCATGGTTTTCTATATCTTTTACAGTTATATTTGTTAATTCTTGTATCCTACAGGCACCAGTTACACCAAATATTAAAGCAACCTGAAACAAAAGAAACAATAATTAAAGTCAACAAGCTGCTATTAAATATTTAATTAAAATTAATTTAACTAACCTTTGTAGCCAAATATTGGTTATCTGGAGCATCTTTAATAAATTTTTCAATATCGTCAGATGATAAAACCTTTGATTTTTTGCTTCTAAATCCATCAGATAGTCTCTTTAGATAAGCTGACAAATTCGAGTATGTTTTTAAGTCCACTCCATTCTTTGTTCGGACTGTACTTTTTAACATTGAGTAAATACACCACAAAGAGCTAGGTTTGTACTTAGAAGATAATTCTTTAAAGTACGCCATGAACACATTTTCTGAAAAAGACTGCGTATTCTTGTTGTTCTGCCATTGTATGAAATTTTGGTACGCTAATAGATATTTTTCCTTTGAGTTTTCTGGTAGTAAACTTTCCATAACGTTCTGGGCTTCACATCTTATATCGGGCGGTGTACAACATAAATCATTTTCTTCATAAATTGTATTTGCAGACATCTTAATTAATAACTAACTAAATAACTTCAAAAGAGAAAACGAGACGAGTTGTGAAAAATGTTTCGTAATGGCGGGAAAAATTAATCAGTTTTCCTATGCGCGCGCATCGGCCATAGACTAAAAAATGAGGTTTCTTTTTTTTGGGCTTTTCGCGGATAGCTTTTTAGCGCAAATGTAAGCGTAACTCAACCAATAATATTAAAGAAAGAAAGAAAAATATTTTTATTTGACATGCACATAACAAACAACAACAAGAAGCTTAAACAATAAAAATAAAAAAATAAAAAAATAGACACATACAAACAGTTTATACTTAACAATAAGTGCAGTCAACAAGGCCCTATCTCAGCATAAAACTTTTGCGACATTATAAAAAACGTCGCAGAAGCGCTGTTATTATGATAGGGCCTTGGGCGTGACTTTGGATTTTAAACTACATATACTTACACATATACATAAATACAAAAAAATACATATACTTACACATATACATATAGATAAGTGACATAAACTCAATCACATCAGACATGGCTGTATGGGCATTAGTTCCTTTTGCCTTCCCATTACAGGGAGATTTAACAACAAAAAAAGAAAAAAAATATATATTGGCAATTTTAATTATTAAAAAAAAAACTATTACTCACTAGTGAATAATAGTAATGAAAAAGTCACAGTTTGATTATAGGTGTCATTATGTGCCTAATTGCCATGGGATTAGAGCCACTTTATGAGGAAGTGTGTTGAAAAATAATTAATACTCATCCCCTAGGAACATATTTTTTTTGGAGTTGGTGCTAAGTTGTTTCCAGAAACCATAGATAGTGAAATACCGACTCCAAAAATATGTTCCTAGGGGATGAGTACCTACTAAAATTTAATTATTTTATCCTTTTCAGTTTTTTGGAGTCGGTTTTAATTTTTGTTTAAATATTTTTTTACAGTAATAATAATGATAATAGCTATAAACTAAATGTAGTATTTTATAAGAACTTTATGTTTTTACAATAGATAGTAATTAGAAAAATACATGTCTGACCGCAAAAAACAGAATTTGCCCTTTTTGTGTTATGACAGATATTTAGCGAGTGTGCGAATATGTTCCACTATATGTATTTATTTTGTATGCATGTTCATCGATTTTCCGATCAATTGTGAACCGATTATCAAAATTCTTTTATTATTTGATAGAGTATACTCCTGAGGTGGTTCCATTGTCACCAAGAAAGGATCTGATAATGGAATCTCAGGGAAATCGAGGGCAAACCTCAAATTTTACAGGCACGTATGACATTTTTTACTTTTTTCCAAAACTAATCAAGTATTTGCTACTGTCAGTTACCATCTTGTTGATGAGCTGGAGATGGAAGGGACAACTCCGTATCGGCTTCGGTTAACGGAACAATATCATGTATTTCAACTTAAGACTGAGAGACAGACAAGTCGATAGTATTGACGGTCACTCATCTAGCTTTGCCTTTTTTTTTTAACAAAACTAAAACTGACTTCAAAACATTATAAGGACAAAATTATTAAATTTATAAAAAATAATTAATAATCATACCTCTGGCCACGTGGTCCTACTGCCTTTGTCCTACCGATCGGACCACTTATATTTATATTCCTAAAAAACTGAAAAGGATAAAATAATTAAATTTAAGTAGGTATTCATCCCCTAGAAACATATTTTTGGAGTCGGTGCTTCACTTTCTATTGTTTTTGGAAACCACTTAGCACCAACTCCAAAAATATGTTTCTAGGGGATGAATACCTACTTAAATTTAATTATTTTATCCTTTTCAGTTTTTTTGTAGTCGGTTTTAATTTTTGCTTAAAATTTTTTTTTCTCAATTTTTAGTGGTAACCTTCTACGGTCGAAGCTAGATGGGTGACCGTCAACTTATATTGTTTCCTACTATCGTATCGTTTCACTAAAAAGTCATTTGAAAAGCAAAAATTCGCAATTTCGCATATGTAGACGACTTAATAATTTAAGTTTTTTTTAATTTAAAACCAAAGTACCCAACTGATTTTGAAAAAAATTTTATGGGACCAAATGGCAGCTATTCCGCATCGAACAAAAAAAGAATCACGTAAATCGGATCAGTAATCTCGGCGTAATCGGTGTACATACATAGAAAAAAAAAAAAAAAAAAACATACCGGCCGAATTGAGAACCTCCTCGTTTTTGAAGTCGGTTAAAAATGTATTTTTTGGAGTTGGTGCTAAGCTGTTTCCAGAAACAATAGAATGTAAAGCACCAACTCCAAAATGTACATTTTTAGAATTAGGAGATAAGTACCGGCGACGATCGCTACGCGCGTACCATAAAATAAACTAGGAATAAACATACTATGAAATAAACTATGAATGAATGACTATAATTTGTCTCGCTAGTCGCACCGCCCGTTCCCGTGGTCAGGCCGTAAATAAAACAGAACCATAGTCATACTGTTCTCCATTACACTATGTCCCAAATCTCCACTCAAAATGTGAATTCACGCTTGGTAGACTCAAATGATTCTTACTTTTAATGGATACTGGCAGACTGCTGTCACTGTCTGACATTAAAACAGAGTAGATGACAATTTTATTGATTTGTCCCTAAGGACGCGAACCGCGAGCTGCTGAATGAAGTGTTAGTTTGTTAAGTAATGTTGGAAGTGAGAAGTTTTTTGTTGAATTACTAAAGTCGCTGGAGTTATATTGGAATTTGAGAGAACTTGCGGCGCTCAAGATAGTTTTAAAGAACTTTAACTTAGAGGGAAGTCGTAGTTTCATGATAGGAAAAAGTAATCAAAGCAATTTTTTTTATTTTTTTAAATACAACTAGACAACAAACAAGCTGACGGCGCACCTGGTGGTAAGCAGTTACCGCCACCTGCACCTGCAATAACTAGGGAAAATCACTTGATATTGCAGGTGCGTTGTTATCCTGAGGCCGAAAATGAAATGCCGTCCATGCTCAGTAATTACACTGGCTACCTTTCCCTCTGAATCCGAAACACAGCGAACTGTTTCACGGCCGAAATAAGAAAGGCGGTGGTACCTACCTAGGCGACCCTACATACGGGCCTACCACCTAGTGATAGCTAGATGCTGTTTATTTATTTATTTTAAATTACCGATATCTTATTAAATTGTGGTAGTCTAATACACGTTTCTGTATGACGATGATACACCCGTTGGCTTAGTACACCCGCCATTCTGACGATAGGATAGAAACCTATTTTTTAAACGTCTTAGTATGTAGGGTGGAACACAGATGTCTCTGAAAAGGTACACAGACGGTCAATATCTGCAATAAAGTTAAGCTATTCTGAGAAGTGCACCCGCGATCCTGACGCTCGCGTTCAATTGTTCTTTAATAAGCAGCTTTACAAGATCGGCCCATTGCTGTGCAAAGGCCTTCCTACCTCCTTTGTAGAGAACAGGTGAAGAGTTTGGGTTAGCCCAATGCGAGTTGGTGGGTTGAAGAGAAATACAACCGGGACCAAAACGTGAACAACAAAGCACGGAGGAGCTGAAGAAAACAAATTTAGTTTGATACATCAGGGATCGACCATGGCAAAAGCTAAAGTTAACACTGACATTGTTTTTTTTACTATTTTCGATCCGTCGCCATGAGGTAAGGGGGCCCAGTACATCACTCTCACGGAGCTAACACCAGATGAATTAGTAAAACAAAGAAAAATAGGAGTAGTTAGGTAGAACCTGCGACAGTATAATTTTACGAAGCTTTGAACCACCCCACATATAGCAGTTTACACTTTTAACGCCAAGCCCTAAGTGAACATATTGTAGAAGTAAGATTGACAGAGATTTTCACACACACAAAGGTTATTTTTATTAGATAGAACTGGCAAACAATATACGCTTCTTTGCCAGTGTTACCATTAAAAATAGCCTTTCAACTGGTGGTAAGCGGTTACCGTAGCAAAACGCTCGTAAGACCTTCAGCACTACTCACGAGTTGTTACTGTAGCCTATAGACGCTCGTAACACCTCGGGCAGTATACAAGCGTTATTTCTGTAGCCTATAGTCGCTCGTAGCACCTTGAGCACTACTCATGCGTTGTTTGTTACTGTAGCCTATAGATGCTCGCAGCACCTTGGGCACTACTCACGCGTTGTCACCGTAGCTTATAGATGCTCGCAGCACCTTCGGCACTACTCACGCGTTGTCACCGTAGCTTATAGTTGCTCGCAGCACCTTCGGCACTACTCACGCGTTGTCACCGAAGCCAATAGACGCTCGTAGCACCTTGAGCACTACTCATGCGTTGTTTGTTACTGTAGCCTATAGATGCTCGCAGCACCTTGGGTACTACTCACGCGTTGTCACCCTAGCCTATGGACGCTCGTAGCACTTTGGGTACTACTCACGCGTTGTTACCGTTACCTATAAATGCTTTTAGCATAAACACTACTCATGCGTTTTTACTGTAGCTAATAGATGCTCGTAGTAAGTTGAGCACTACTCACGCGTTGTCACCGTAGCCTATAGACGCTTGTAGCTCCTTGGGCACTAATCACGCGCTGGCAAAGATTTTCCTTTCTGTGAAAATCAAGGGCCACCGTAATGTTGACCAAAAAATACTTTATGAATGACCTTGTGCTACCTTATTCACCGCAGGAGTCCAAACACCACAAAGGTGTGTTTGGCTACGGTCTTCTGTAAGGTTTTCTTCCTCAGCCAGGCGATGATTTGATTTTATTATAATAACAATTTTTATGACAAGCTTGTAATATAATTAGTCACTTACCCATTTCTACTCCACCGCAGTCGAGCCTTTCGGAGCCACCTTTTTTCTCCACGATCACCACATAAAAAGTCACTTTATTGTGCAAGAATAAGATTCAATTTCCTGCGGCACCTCTCGCGTATGAGTCGGACAGGTGTCGTATTTAAACTTTTGTAATTATCTTCATTGGTTACGTGTGTGGTCTGAAATGGAATCGTTTTTCAATAAGGGTTTGAAAATGTTGCATCTGACAAGGAGATGTCTGATATACCGGATGTTACAGAATTAAAAAAAAGTTGGATATGAGTGTGTGTAGTATAACTATAGTGTGTCGTACGATACAAGTTAGTACGGAGTTTTAACCCCCGACGAAAAAAGGGAGGTGTTATAAGTTTGATGTGTCTGTCTGTGTATCTATGTGTCTGTGACTCTGTGTGTGGCATCGTAGCGCCTAAACGAATACTTAGACCGATTTTGATTTGTTTTTTATGTTTGAAAGCCGACGTGACTAGGATGGTTCTTAGCTATAATAAAATAATAATAAATAAATAAAATAATTTATGACTATCATCTCATTTTCTACATGATAAAAGGGTTTTACTAACTTTCACATATCCGATTGATTTGAAATTTGGTGTACTGTCACTTCCATGACATACTAACTTTGAGCTGATCCTATACCATCAAAAAGTCTGCGGAATGCTTAATTCTTCATAAACCTACAGACAGCAGATAGAACGTGTTTGGGGTCATAAGAAAAGTCTCAATGAGATGGTGATAAGTAGAAAATTAATGTGGCCGGGGGTATTTAAAAATTTCAAGTTTATTTTTTCTAGGGTTGTCAGGATGAGGTGTGACTATATTTTGATTTATTTCACCGGAAAATAAACTACCATAAGTATATGAGAGGTTATTTATTGTACCCATACGATATTATTTAAATAAAATAAGAGTATGCTAAACATCTCCTACATAAATATGGTAGCCTGGTACTTCAGGGGATGATCCAGCTACATACATACGAATTTGAATAATGATTTTACCCAAGAAGGTGTTACTTAACGGGATACAGCGTTCTGTTTAGTTACACTGTCACTCAATAGGGAAAAAATAGTAGCATTGAGTTACAGTGTTACTCATTGGGAATATTTTTCCCAATGAGTAACAGTGTGACACAAAATGGTGTGACTCAATAAGAACAAAGGGTGTGGGGTGTTGGTTATCGCTCCAAAAATACAATATTCTCTTCAAGTTCTCAAGCTATCTTCATGCCAAATTTCATCTAAATCGATTAAGCGGCTTATCAGTGAAAACGTAGCAGATAGAAAGCCCGAGCTACTTTCGCATTTTTAATGTTTGTACGGATCATCTGACCCAATATTTTATTTCTAGAAATGCAAAGGTTGTGTCTCTATCCCCGCACTTGAGTGAAAGAAGCTCATGCCAGATCACTGGGGCTGGATAGATTAACGTGATAATCAGTCGTTAAAATATAATAAAACTAGAAAAATTTCACGTCCTGAGGCAGGAATCGAACCCGCGACCTTTCGCAATCCGGGCGAATGCTCTGACCACTGAGCCACCCAGGACTTGGGATATCCCTGTGAAATTTTCTAGTCTATCTGGATTTGCGTTTATGAGCCAACGTCCACCCTACAATGTCGAAATATTCTATTTCAACATCCGAAACGAGCATTTTTACAAATACCTACGATTCGGTTAAGTTGGGGCAGTGCTTTCAAATTTTCTTAATTTTAGATTTTAACATTATTACTAAGTAATTTTTCAAACATTTATAATAATGTTAAAATCTAAAATTAAGAAAATCAGTCGTTTTTTGACAAACATGTCGAACTGTGACAATGTGTCCGATTATGTCAGTGTATTTTGTAAAGCGCCACTAATATATAATAAGTTGCCCTCTGAAATATTGGAAACAGTGAATTCTCATGCATTTAGGCGCAAAGTAAAAGAATTATTGATAAGAAAGGCTTATTATAAGTCTAAGGGAATATTTTTCTGACGTACTACTGTATGTTATTTTTGGAAGTTTTGAAATAGATTTGACTTGATATACCTAATAATAATTGATGTTTGTAACCTAAATAATTTTGTAGTACCTAATACCTACCTAACTTTTACTATTTGATTGTGACCATGACCATTTTATAATTATTGTTTAACTATCTGACCATGAATATATATTATTGTATACTATATTTGCATGCCACGTGGCTGATTATGGCAATTGTTCGTATAATCTGTAAGACCATTGTATATACCCATATTCGCAAATAAATATGATTGATTGATTGATTGTATTATTGACAAAGCACGGTCATTTTTTTTATACAAAGCACCACAAATGAAGCAACACCACCTAATGTGAAGGGGTAAGAAGAGTCCATATAGACCAGAGTCCAAGAGACAGCTAGTGCAGTTCAGACACTGCTCTAGTCGCCTCCTTTTGACATTGGGTACCTACTTTTTTTGTACGTTGATATACATTCTCTTCTAATTTTAATTATTTTTTCGCTGGGCGGCACTGCACTGCTAAAGGTAATATTTTTTTAACTACAAACATTGTAATTTATCATTTGAAAAGAGTGACTACACGAGTTTGTTGCCGGAATCTTCTCGGTAGTTCAACTTTTGGAACCGGTGTAAATTCAGACTTGACAGACAGACAGAGACTATGACGTTAGTTAATAATTATATTTTTTGTGATAGTTGTAAGAATGTGTTTTTTTTTGACGATTTAAAAGTGCTTCTTTGTGGCCTATTTAAATAAATAATGTTTTCTTTCTTTCTTTCTTTCTTTCTTTCCACTTGGCCGGCCCGAAAGGTGCTTCACGCCTATTTTAAAGGAACCTTATTTCATTAAAGAGTTATCACTATTCAGCTATCAATGCATATTTAATCAAACGTAATAATCGTACTCACATGTTAAATTGTCAAAAGTCCACAGTGCAACAGTTGCACTACGAAAACCGCCTCTATTACGAAGGCAGTAAGGGCGGCCGCAAGGTCAAATTGTTACTAAATTAAAAATAAATTAGCCATGATTTTTCTTTGTCAAGTTGTCATCCATTTTGGTATTATTGGTATTTTGGTATAATATACAAGTGTTATTATACAATACAGGATTGTTTTTTTTTACATTTGTGAAAATTAATTTATCTTTTAAATTAACATAAACTCATCTTAGCTTTGTTTTGCTGTGCCCGACAGGGTCCATAATAATGTCTGAATATATGATCTCGTTTATAAATATTTTGGTATGCAATAAATGATTTATGATTTCTTAGCATTCTGCCAAAGACATTTTCCTTCGAACGAAAAAGTGAAGTTCTCCGACAAGAAGTCGTACAGACGACAGCACGTCAAGTGTAACAATGGCACTACGAAAGCGGCCTCTATTCCGAACGCAGTAAGGGCGGTCTCAAGGTCAAACTGTTACGGTTGATGCGCTGTCGACTGTACAATTTTCTTTAGCCTCGTTGAAAATGTCATCCAGTTTAGACTAAAAATATTCAAGATTCTTATCTGGGGAATATTTTTAGAGAACGTCAGTTGTCTAAATGAATTTTCTTTTAGGAAGAAAGATTAGGTTTTTGAGTTCTTCAAAATGCACCTTCATAAAGCACACCAACGTCATGTCACGTTTTCGAAAGTTGAAATTTTATCACCTTCGAGTCGCGGTGCAAAAGGAGGAATATTTAAGACTCCAAATAAGTTTCTTATTGCAATCATTCACAAAGAGTTATTTTTATACAGCACGACAACTGACTCAACTCAACACCACCTGACGTGAAGCGGTATGAAGAGTCCATATGCGGAGACAGCTAGTGCAGTTCAGACACTGCTCTAGCCGCCTCCACCTTGCCGGCCCAAAAGGTGCTTTTTCGCCTCTTTTGAAGGAACCCATATTATAAGGAGGGAACAAACGCGCCAGCGAAAAATTCCAAGTTCTGGAAGTACGACAAAGAGACGAGGTTCTTTGTACGTGATGTTGAGGTGGAGACAGTGAATTGATGAGTCACTGTCTCCACCTCACTAACCTCAGTTTTTTTTTTCATTTTTTCGCTTTTGTCGAGCGCCAGAAGTCATTCTATCCATTGTGTGTTAGCCAGAATAAAACTCACGGTGCCTGTAAATCCATAGTGGCTTTTCATTTATCTAAATCAATACCCAAAATTATACAGGGTGGTGCCGTCAATACGACTATAAATCGACACATAGGCTATATTAGTTCATAGAAATGGTTTCAAAACTTTGGTTACTTTCAAAAACACCTGAATCCTGAATCATTTGATGATGTCATGACATTTCTATGAAATAATGCAGCCAATGTAAAATAAACAAATGAATAACATGTTTTTAAAAGTGGCAAACCATTTCTATGAACGAAAAAGTTAAAGATAAGATTTTTATTTGTAATATAATATAGCCCAAGTACAATTATTGTCGTATTGATGGCGCCACCCTGTATAAAAACCACATTATGATTATTCGATTAAACGAGTATCGGTTACAAGCCCCAAATCGATGGACGCGATAAAAAATTTACAAATGCCCCAATTACAATGTTAGGCACAAAGGGAAAATGGATACGCATGTAATTTGAAAAAAAATATATATTTGTAGGTTTTCTTTGTACAAATTCGTTGTTAGATTACTTTCGGAATAATGGAGATTTTATTCCGCATTTTAACGATGGAGCAGCGTTTTAGCGGCGTAATAAAATACTGGTATCCTCCAATTTGTAGGCTTACCTACATAATTGATTATTTCCATCTTATAGTGAGTCTTTTGTTGAGCCAAAGCACAGCAAATGACTCAACACTACTTGATGAGTAGCGGTAAGATGAGTCCATTTAAAATGAGTGAGATGAGTCCATATAAAAACACTATAGGCACACAACACAGACAAACACACACACACATACACACACACACACACCACACACACCACAGTCAAGCACTCACATACACATACGATACTCAAAGGGCATAATTTATTTTAATAGAAATATGTTTAAATCTTTTTATGGGTAATGGATTCTTGAAATGAATTCATTTTTTTTTACATTTCTCTTAAATAATAATAAAATCGAGATTTGTTTAACAACTGTAATTGAATTGACTAAATAATGAATCTGTAAGTGGCAATATGTTTAATAATATTCTGATGTATCTTTAAGTGCTGTATTTTTGTAAAATCAATAAAATAATAAGACAGCTACTTAGTGCATCTTAAGCCCACTTCTCTGGTCGCTTCCATTTTGCCAGCCTATCTTTTCCTTCGATAAAACAGTTTTTCAAGAAAAGAAAAAAGAATTCCAAGATTTGAAAGTAAACCAATAATGAGATAATAAACTTCTTCGTGTGTGGTGTTGAGGTACCAAGGTAACGAGATAAACCAAAACACCGCTTCATTCCTTGAATGTAACGTCAGGCTAATGAAATAAAAAAACATCCTAATTTCCAAAGACAAGATGATTGGAGTGTACTGGAGTCTGTGAACGCACGCTTTTAAGGTTATATGTGAAAACCGCACCGCGCGAAGCCCAAACCATCACTGCTGATCTCCACTTTCAGCGTCAAGGTATTGTACCCGCGAAGCCCAAACCATCACTGCTGATCTCCACTTTCAGCGTCAAGGTATTGTACCCTCCACTTAACCTTTCCACCCGTTTATCCGCAATATACAGTAATTGTTAGATTTTAACGCCATTTGAGTTCCAGCGCACCACCATTTTTCTGTTCGATTTGCTTGGGATCCCATCATGCGAGTAATAAAGTCCCAAACCCGTCCTCACACTGCCCGACAAACTGACACCGTGAGCTCCGTATGCGTGAATCCGCCCGCTCATCATATAACACAAAGTGACGGTAGTTAACTAATAAACTTATCAAAGACAACTGACATTTTCAGTCTTCCAGTGACCACGATCGCTGTAAAGTAATCGAAGCGTCGGCTGTATAATAATAATGTAACATCTAAATAAACGCGAGTTAAATCCGGCAAAGGGGTTTTATTTCAAATAAAAAAAGTAGGTATAGTAAGGGCATTTGGTATAAAACCATTCAGAGTGAGCCTCCTCGTATACCCTGGTGTACTAATGTACAACCTTTAAGTAGAAAATATATTGTACTGTTGCATAGACTTCGTTCCGGTCACTTTCCGTCTAACAAGTTTGCATATTTAAAGAAAAAATCTGACTCCAAATTGTGACGTCTGCGATAAACTGGAGGATTTGCAACACTTGTTGACGGAATGTGTCAATTATTAACGAGTCAACTAAACATTAGAACATCTGATGTTAGAGTTTTTCAAACTATCCTGGCAGACCCTACATCAGAAGCATTTAAACTCCTATGCAATACGGTATTGGTGACTCGTCAAAGATTGTCATAAAATAGCAAGTAACAACCATTTGCTTAAAATTGTTTCTAGATCAGGTGACTGGCATACTTTATAGTAAAAGTCCCTAATTTAAATAAAAGATTAAAAAAAAGAAGTATTATTGAAGTAAGTACTATACTATACAGCTCCGGTGGCGTAGTGGTAATCGCGTCTAACCGGTAATCAGAAGACGCGGGTTCGAATCCCGCCTAGAGCATAAAACTTTTTCATCATTTTCTTTATTTATTTGTAATAGGTATAGTATGCTATGTACATACATATTTGCTATAGTAAAGGGAGCATTGACCGACGACTCTCAGCCCAACGTTACCAGTCAATGTCACGTAGACTGACACTTTATTAGATCATTGCTTTAGCGTTCGTGTCTCCCGAATAAAATATATGTCTTCTGTTCACTTTTACTCAATTCTTTGCCCATTCAGTTAATATTTTAGAATTGAAAGCCAGAATCACCCTAGAGTGTCGTTTAGAAGCTCGTTGGCAAATAACACGAGATTATCGGAATAAGATAAGAAAACGCGAGGAAAAGAATTTAAAAAACGGAAGCATAGTGTATGGTAAGACCTGATACTTTTTTATTTATCAAAACAACCTAGTTAGGGTATATAATTAGCCTTATTTAGACAACACACACACACAGACACATTTTTTTTTAGTAAACGCATAAAGAACACATTTTTCACATCCAAATTAAAACGCTGTCCTAACCGCCGTAATATAGTGCTTGTAGGTCTGTTTATTCAATTATACTGGCACAATATTAAAAAACACCCGACTAAGTGCGAGGCGGAATCGCGCACGAAGGGTTCCGTAGCGTTATCTATAAACAAGCGTCTACCTGTTGCCGTTATCAATATCGAGCAAAAACAAGATAAAAAATCATGTTTGTTGTGTGGGTGCCCCTTAATTATTTATTTTATTCTGTTTGTTAAATTACATCATCTGTGAAAATTTCAACTGTCTAACTATCACGGCTAATGAGATATAGCCTGTGACAGACGGACGGTCGTACGGACAGCGGAGTCTTAGCAATAGGGTCCCCCGTTTTACCCTTTAGGTACGGAACCCTAACAAGTGTTATTAACGTAGTCTGGACTAGGTACTTCGCTGGTTCTAACAAAATATCGGGGTAAGTATCTTCGGTGGTAGAACATGCTGAGCAAGGCTAATTAATAACTGTGGTTCTTTCGGCACTTTGACTATCAGTATATTTAATCTATTTATTTTGAGTTGCGATGTCAACATTATTAAACAATTATCTGTAGTGTCATCTTAAATAGCTTTGGTCCATAAAAGTATACTGGGTATGGCTCCTAGAGTATGTATATTACATAATGGATATACAATTAGTGAACATTTCACAATTTAAAACAAAAACGAATGTTCGGAAATCTAATGGCACGCGCCGGATTCCCTCCCGGATTGATTAGTTAGTCGCATAGCAACACGCGTTTTGAGAGGTCGGTGACAGTGCGCATAAATTAATTACTCCCGGCTCGCGAAGATATTGCAATCTAATCAGGTGTCTTGGCAGCCTAACTAGGGCCCCCTGTGTTCTGTGTGATATTTGTGTGATCCTCTGTGTCGTGAGCAAGTGTTCCTAGAAGATAGTCAGGGTCCATTGAAGGGCTTTGACCAGTTTCAAACCTCGGGGGAGCGCTCCTCCCTTCGCTGCTGTTCAGGTGCTGTCAGGGACACTTGCTGAGTGAGTTTGTTTGTGTTTATTAGGTTTAGACATTTCTAACGTGCAAGTTAGCTCCGTGTATCACGGACGTAAGCGTACACCCCGGTGTTTTGGTTTTGAGCAAGGGTGACGAGTGTTCCGCCCCCCAGACTACCGGCCGCGTATGCAACATACTTTTGGTAGCAGAGCGTGGTTGGCTACATTTGATAGCACCACTTATTGTTAGTTTAGCCATTGGGCTAGTTGTTAAATAAAATATAAAAAAATATATTTGTAATTTTAATTAATTGTTTACTACTGGACTGCACGTTTGATTTGCCTAATATTAGGTCGTGTAGGTTATTTTTTCCAATGTCTACCATGATTGATAAAAAAATTATTTGAATAAAATCATAGGAATTTAAAATCATAATTGGGTCAATAGGTATCTATTCACGTGCTCGGTGAATGATAGCTGCGTGGCACATTCTTTTGTCTCCTGTTGCCAGGTGCGACTTGTTTACGACAAGCCGGCCGGCGAATTGTGTTTATGCGGTTTTAGACCGTACGTCGTAGATAATACGGTTGGTTTAATTCGATTTGTATTTCTGTTATTTTGAAACGTATAAAGTTTTTTTTTGTATTAAGTTAGTTTAACTTTAATAACTTAAGGTTTCGTTCGTTCTAGAAAATAATTTAAAAGTAAATTGATTTGAATATTGTTTAGCATTTGTTTGCGATTGTTATTTTGTTAGAAAAAAAAATATATTATTTACGCTTCCACTTACTTAACTTAAAATTTATTGTAATTATAATTGTAGTTCGAAATAATGTCGGCACTTTCTAGTAAAGCGAAAATTCGGGCTGAGTTGCGGTGGCTAGTAACAGCCGCAGCCTTGCTGGATAGACCAGATAGACAGGAAGCCTTATTAAATAGGTATGTTGATCTTCCCTTACGCATGGCAGTTGTCGACGAGCAATATGCTCTGTTTTTAGAAAAGTCTGGCAATGTTGAGGATGTCGTCCGCAAGGAGGTCGAAAATGATGTTGACCAGTGCTACGATCTGTCAGACCGTATAGCAGAGGTGGCTCGACCCCTTCTCCAGAGTAGGGAATCAGACTCGGACGCGACAAAACCTCTGTCGAGGTCGATGCCCGCGTTGTGGTCGCGTCTACCACCTCTTGATTTGAGACACTTTTCAGGAAGACTTGAGGAATGGGAAGGGTTCTCAAATTTATTTAATAGCCTTGTTGACGCTAGGGATGATTTGACGCCGGGTCAGAAACTCGCCTACCTTCTCACAGTTTTGGAAGGGGAGGCCCGCGAGCAGGTTCAGCATCTGGCCCCCACGGATGAAAATTATAAGGTGGCGATGGATATTATTACCCGACGGTACCAAAATGTGAGGAGACTAGCCGACGCTCATGTTGCTAGCATTTTAGGACTCCCACGAGTTACTAGTCTGTTGCGTTTACGAGTTGACATATTGAACCCTCTTCTGGTGGCCGTTAATGCTTTACGCAGTTTGAACTTGCCGGTAGAGGAATGGTCTTTTCTCTTACTACACATTGTGTTGGCTAAGTTGCCAGACAATTTAAAGGTGCGATTTGAGCAGAGATTTGGTGGGGATAGCTCCACATACCTGCCACCCTTTAAGGACCTCTTGAAATTTATGGAGGATGAATGTAGGCTAGCGGACAACTCCGATGTAGCTGGCCCATCCTGGGTGAGGACTACAGATCAACCACCGCCATCGAGTAGATTCCCTCGTTCGGGACGACAGGAACCCAGACAGCCCAAACGGTACTCCGTGGTTCAGGAAACCTCGAGGTGTACTTATTGCAAGGACTCTGGGCATCAGACGCCCAGTTGTAGGAAGTTCTTGAGTCAGCGTGTACAGGGTCGTAGGGCTATAGCTCGCCAACGAGGATTATGCTACTCATGTTTGGGCTTACACTACCAGCGAGAATGTTCCCAGGCACATCCTTGCAAGTATTGTGGTGGTAAGCATCATGCGTCTTTGTGTATGAACATGAATGGTTCAGATAGTGAACGAGACCGTAGGCGTAACGCTGCCGTTTCGAGGGTTAGTGAGGCACCCCGCACGGGCGGGGGCGTTGTGCGAAATGATTATCCGCGTAACTCTGATGGTGAATCGGTAGGGTCTAGACGACCCCAGGTTGAACAGAATAGGGTCCCTAAGGATCCCCCACCTCCTAGAGACCAGAGAAATTCTACTCATTATGGTGTTACTACTGAAACCGGCCGAGTCTCGCCACCATTTGCTAATCATCCGCGTTTAGAACGTCGTAGGTATCAACCAAGATGGAACGTGCTTGATCGCTATGAGCGACCGTTTCCATCAGATGAAACCCCTGTTGCTAATTGTTAACAATTAATGTCGCCCCAGCTTTCTCCAGAGACTGTTGTTCTGCCGACGGCCTCTGTGTCTGTTAGAGGGCTGAGGGGTAAAGTTGTCAAGGCACGAGCTTTGTTAGATTCGGGTGCTCAGGGATGTGTTTTGTCTTCTTCTTTGGTTGGCCAGTTAGGCCTTAGGATACAACCTCACTATGAAGGGATTAGGGGCATTGGTGACGTGAAAGTGCCCAAATTAGTTGGCGAAGTTCAGTTTACTTTCACCCCCGTTTCTTGCCCATACCCGAGCATCACAACATCAGCTATCGTTTTAAATACGGTAGTAGGTAGACAGCCGTCGTTTCAAATTGACCCCTCTATTATTTCTTTGACGTCAGGATTAGTACTGGCAGATTCCAAGTTCTACGCCCCAGGTCCGGTTGATGTACTGCTGGGAGCAGACGTCCTAGGGCGGTTGCTGTTAAGAAACAAGCGGGTATTACAGCCGAGTGGTTTGGTTGCCCTAGAGACGGTCCTCGGATTTGTTGTTTTGGGTCCCGTACACCACGCTTCTCCCCCGCCTATTAATGATGGCTCCCTTTTTGTTGGGTCCTCTCTCTCTGATACCCTTCAAAGGTTTTGGGAGATTGAAGAACCCCCATCCGAACCACGAGTTAACCCAGAACAAGAGGAATGTGAATTATTCTATCAGAATAACACTGGTCGTCTTCATTCTGGTCGTCTCCTGACTCGATTGCCCTTTCGTGCCGGTCGACCTCCTCTGGGCGAATCCAGAATGCTAGCGGAAAAGAGGCTAGTGTCAATGGAACGCCGCATGAGCAAAGACCCGGTCTTCCGTAAGAAGTACGTTGACTTCATGCGGGAGTATGAAGAGTTGGGCCATATGTCGGTATCGGATTTGGATTGGCGCTCGGTGGAGCATTACTTCCTTCCGCATCATGCTGTTTTGAAAGGAGGTAAAATTCGTGTGGTTTTTGATGGCTCCGCCCCCACGTCTTCTGGTGTCTCCCTTAATCAATGTCTGCATGTGGGTCCAAAGATGCAAAAGGAGATCTCAGACATTCTCACTAATTTCCGTAGACACCAGATTGTATTTATGACGGATATCCGAATGATGTTCAGGCAGACTGTTATCCACCCAGAAGACCGTCGTTACCAGCTGATTTTGTGGCGAGAATGTTCAAGCGATCCCCTCCTGGTTTACGAGCTCAACACGAATACGTATGGGTTAGCTTCAAGTCCGTTTGTAGCTATTCGTTCGTTGTGTGAGTTAGCGGAGAGGGAGCGTTTGAACTATCCTCGTGCCGCTGAGGTATTGACTAACGACGCTTATGTCGATGATATCTGCACCGGAGCGTCTAGCATAGATGAAGCATTGGTCTTGCGAAATGAATTGGTGGCTATTATGAAGGCAGGAGGATACGAGTTAAGGAAGTGGTTGTCCAACTCGCCTGAAGTCCTCGTTGGTCTGCCTGAGGAGCACCAACAAGATCCTCATCTTTTTGAGAATGCTAATAATCCTAATATGGTGACGGTTCTTGGAGTGCAATATAGGCCTGTCCCGGATATATTCACATATTGTATTGATTTGAGGGTTCCAAAGATCTGGACCAAGCGTCTAGTTTTGTCAACTATAGCGCGAACATTTGATCCGACTGGATGGATAAGCCCAGTTACCTTCTTGGCTAAATGTTTTTTGCAGCGTCTTTGGGTTCTTGGAGTGTCGTGGGATGAGCCTCTCCCGGGAGAGTTGCTTGCTGATTGGGTAGATTTTGTATCATCTCTCCCTGACCTCAATATGGTATTTTTGCCGAGACTATTTCTTCCGACCGGGAAGTTTAAAGCTAGTCTCCACGGATTTTCAGATGCTTCCGAACGCGGATATGCTGCGGTTGTATTCCTCCGCACCGTGACTGTTGACGGAAAGATTGCTGTGCATCTGGTATTAGCTAAGAGCAAAGTCGCTCCCCTTCGGACACGTCTTACCATTCCGAAGATGGAATTGTGTGGAGCAGCTCTTCTGGCACGTCTATTGAACCACGTTAGTTCTACCTTGGGGCGTTCTGTAGAATTAAGTAGCGTGTATTCTTGGACTGACAGTCAAATTGTCCTGTGTTGGCTAAAGGCTCCAATTCATACTCTGGAAGTCTTTGTTGCAAACCGAGTGGCACAGATTCACAACTCCTCCGTTGATTTGGTTTGGCGTCATGTTCCCGGAGAGTTGAATCCGGCTGACTGTGCCTCTCGAGGATGTAGGGCTTCACAGCTTTTGTATCACCCCCTGTGGTGGGGTCCCAAGTGGCTAACACGACAAGAGTCGAATTGGCCATCAGGTCAAACTTTGGCAGCTCTATCGCTTCCGGGATTACAATGTTTGACTTTGGAGAAGCCGGCCATAGATTTTGGTTTTTTGTTGAATCGGTACAGCACACTTGATAAGCTGCTAGGAGTTACCGCTTGGATTCGACGCTTCTATAAAAATTGCAAGCGACCTCAACAAAAATCAGTATCGTTGAATCTTACGCCTGAGGAACGTCAGGAGGCGTTGTTGTATTGGGTTCGAGTTGTACAGGGTGACACCTTTAAGTCAGAGATAGCCGCTTTGCGTCAAGTAGGTTGTAATCTAAAAGGCGCTATCTCACGATTAAATCCATTCCTCGATGAAAATGGTCTCATTAGAGTAGGGGGGAGGCTTAGGAATGCTAGCTTATCTTTCGGAGCTCGCCATCCCCTATTGCTGCCAAAAGATGGGCATTGGGTGCAATTGTTAGTTACAGATCGCCACATTAAGAACTCTCATGCCGGTATCAATGCTCTATTAGCGATCCTACAGCGTGAGTTTTGGATTTTATCCGCCAGGAGAATTAGTCGCAGCGTTGTCTTTCGTTGTATGCCGTGCTATAGGTTGAGAGCTACTACAATGCAACCTCAAATGGGTGATCTACCTGTGGATCGAGTTACGGAGAGTAGACCCTTTGCTGGAGTTGGCACTGATTTTGCTGGTCCCTTCAGAGTAAAGACATCGCGACTGCGAAATGCCAAGTGTTATAAAGCGTATTTGTGTGTCTTTGTTTGTCTATCCACCAAGGCTGTACATTTAGAAGTAGTATCGGAATTGTCAACGGAAGCCTTCATAGCTACGCTAAGCAGATTTGTATCGCGCAGGGGACTACCGACATTAATTCGTTCCGATTGTGGCACTAATTATCAGGGTGCAAATAATTATTTGAAAGATGTTTGTAAATTTCTAGCGGAAAACAAGGTAGACATTGGAACCACCCTTTCACAACGTGGGATAACCTGGAAGTTCAGTCCTCCAGCTTGTCCACACTGGGGTGGAATATTTGAAGCTTGTGTGAAGGCGGCCAAGACTCACCTGCGTCGCGTTATTGGCGAAACTGTCCTTACTTTTGAAGAGCTTGACACGGTGTTCTGTAAAATTGAGGCCGTCCTCAATTCGCGACCCTTGTGCCCACTGTCCTCCGACCCGAATGATCTGGAAGCGTTAACTCCAGGCCATTTTTTGATAGGGCAACCTCTTAATGCTCTGCCGGAATATCCGCTGAAAGATGTGAGATGCAACCGATTGTCGCGATTCCAGTTGTTGCAACAGTTGTCTCAGAGTTTTTGGGCACGCTGGTCGCTTGAGTACTTGCACATCTTGCAACAGCGTGTTAAGTGGACCGATAAGAGCTCTCCACCCAAGAACGGGGACCTCGTTTTGGTGAAGGATACTAACCTTCCGCCTTTGTTCTGGCGTCGAGGTCGCATTGTCAAACTAATTTGCGGTGCAGATGGCATTCCCCGCTTTGCCGAGGTCTTGGTTGGGGATTCAGTTTTAAAGAGAGCGGTTACCAGCCTCTCTCGTTTACCCGTGGATTAGCGTACCGTTCGTAACGGTTCGGGACGGGGGGATGTTCGGAAATCTAATGGCACGCGCCGGATTCCCTCCCGGATTGATTAGTTAGTCGCATAGCAACACGCGTTTTGAGAGGTCGGTGACAGTGCGCATAAATTAATTACTCCCGGCTCGCGAAGATATTGCAATCTAATCAGGTGTCTTGGCAGCCTAACTAGGGCCCCCTGTGTTCTGTGTGATATTTGTGTGATCCTCTGTGTCGTGAGCAAGTGTTCCTAGAAGATAGTCAGGGTCCATTGAAGGGCTTTGACCAGTTTCAAACCTCGGGGGAGCGCTCCTCCCTTCGCTGCTGTTCAGGTGCTGTCAGGGACACTTGCTGAGTGAGTTTGTTTGTGTTTATTAGGTTTAGACATTTCTAACGTGCAAGTTAGCTCCGTGTATCACGGACGTAAGCGTACACCCCGGTGTTTTGGTTTTGAGCAAGGGTGACGAGTGTTCCGCCCCCCAGACTACCGGCCGCGTATGCAACAACGAATCTTCTATTACCCAATAAAATGTTATGAATGTTTAATGATGACTAAATTTAATTTTTTTTATATGCGACCAATTATTAAGAAAAATTAGATAATTTATTATAACTTCTAATTGAAATAATGGACATCATTGTATAATATTGACAATTGATAAAAAGTTATGATAAATATTTGTATGCCTATCAGAAAAACATAAAAAAAATATCCTATACTATTCTAAGAAATGGATAGATCTTCAAAAGGCGCATTATAATGAAAAGCTGGTAAGTATTAAAGCGAAAGTTAAAATCGGATCAAATTACGGCGACATTTTCTTTTTCGTGTTTCATTCTTACACGAATGATTGTCGCGTTTCAAAAAGATACATGAACAGGTCTTAAGAGATTTTGGACACTTTTTGGAGATTTTTTAAGCGTAACAGTTTGAAATTAGACTTCCCTTGCTGCGTTCATAATGGAGGCGGCGTTTTTAAAGCTCTACCAATACCAAGCGACACCCCTCGGGAAGAGAAGGCGGATGTGTGGGTCTCAGCAACCAAACTCCTCATCATCATCATCATTTCAGCCGAGAGACTGGGCATAAGCCTCCCCCAAGGATCTCCAAACCGATCCGTCCTGCGCTGTCCGCATCCATCGGCCTCCCGCGACCCTCACCAGATCGTCGGTCCACTTTGTGGGAGGCCTACCAACGCTGCGTCTCCCGGTACGCGGCCGCCACTCGAGGACCTTTCCGCCCCTATGGCTGTCAGTCCTCCTTGCAATGTGGCCTGCCCACTGCCACCAAACTCCTCAGCGTCACCTTCTTAGCCGCTTCGTGATGATATCAAGGGATGGCCCGAAGACATTTCACCGTTGTGTCGCCAAGGAGTCTGTAAGAAGGACCCTTGCATCCAACTCCCGCCCCCCTCAGAGACAGCTTTCCTGGCGCAACTGTTGCACTTGATGCTTGATGATAAGCGACTTTCATTTCATCTTAGGCCTCAGGATGTCAACGCACCAGCAATACTAAGTGATTTTTTCCTTGTTATTGCAGGTGTCTATAGGCGGCGGTAACCGCTTACCGCCAGGTGGGCCGTCAGCTTGTTTGTCATATAGTTGTATATAAAAAAAACTTATTTTAAGGCGGTCAAATCAACTCCGGTTACGGTGATATTTTTTTTTTCGTGTTTTATTCTCACGTGAGTAAGCGTAAGTTTGCCCGCACATGTATTCTCCCTCCTTCTTATTACATGTGGTCCTTCAAAAGAGGCGTCAAAAGGCACCTTTTGGGCCGGCAAGGTGGAGGCGGCTAGACCAGTGTCTGAACTGCACTAGCTGTCTTCGCATATGGACTCTTCTTACCGCTTCACATCAGGTGGTGTGACGTCATTTGTCGTGCTTTGTATAAAAAAAAAAGTACAGACGTCATCAGGATTAACTTTAAATTACATAAACAAAAATTAAAACCGACTTCAAAAAACTGAAAAGGATGAAATAATTAAATTTAAGTAGGTATTCATCCCCTAGAAACATATTTTTGGAGTCCAACTATAAAGTCGGTTTTAATTTTTGTTTAAAATTTTTTTTTCACCATTTTTAGTGACAACTTTCTACGGTCGAAGCTAGATGGGTGACCGTCAACTTATATTGTTTCATACTATTGTATCGTTTCACTAAAAAGTCATTGGAAAAGCAAAAATTCGCAATTTCGCTTATGTAGACGATTTCATAATTTCAGTTTTTTTTAATTTAAAACCAAAGTACCCAACTGTTTTTGAAAAAAAATTTATAGGACCAAATGGCAGCTATTTCGCATCGAACAAAAAAAGAATCACGTAAATCGGATCAGTAATCTCGGCGTAATCGGTGTACATACATAGAAAAAAAAAACATACCGGCCGAATTGAGAACCTCCTCGTTTTTGAAGTCGGTTAAAAATATAATATTCTTAAAATGTTGTGAAATTTTAAGTTAACCCTGGCCACATCAATCATCTATCTAACACCATCTCATTGAGACTATCTATAGGAGTCCTAACACGCTATATCTGCTGTAAGTTTCTGGAGAATTGAGCATCCCGCAGACTATTTGGTGGTACAGGATCAGCTCAGGGTTAGCATCTCTCGGAAATACCACCGAAGTAACAGTAAACCAAATTTTAAATTAATAGCACCTGCAATATCAAGTGATTTTTCCTTGTTATTGCAGGTGTCTATAGGCGGCGGTAACCGCTTACCATCAGGTGGACCATCAGCTTGTTTGTCATCTAGTTGTATAAAAAAACGAGTCTCTGTAAATTAGTAAGACGCTTTTGTCAAGTAGGAAATGAGCTGATGGTCATCAAACGCCAGAATAGATCTTTATAAATTATAAGCTAAAAACCATATTGATCACGTCAGCTTTTAAAAAAAAACGAATCAAAATCCGCCCATTTGTTTATAAGCTACGATGCCACAGACCGACACACAGATACGCAGACAGACACGTCCAACTTATAACACCCCTCTTTATTCTTCAGGGGCTAAAAAAAGACAAGATGTGTAGCAAAAATACGTCATTTTAAATTGTCTTCCACTAATCGTAACAGTTTGTTTCCATAGGTGGGTACGTACTTAACAATTTAAGTAATTTGTTACGCTGAAAAAATCCCAATAAAGTTTCCCTTTCTTTCTTAGTCGTAATATTGTTTGCCAATTGTCTTGTTTAGTCACTCAATTGTTATAAAACTCTCAAGCCTTTAAATCCCAACTTTCTCTGTAAGCTATGCACACGCATCATACGAAATAAAAGGTTTCGCAAGTTATTCTATCATTAGTTTTACTAGTATAATTTTGTTACAGCTGGATCATCTCATGTTGTTCGACAGTTTGTAATGACGTTCTTCTTTGTGTTTCGTGCCGTTCAACCACCAACCCCCGACTTGACTGAATAACTTTATTGGATTAATAAAAAATAATAAAAAAAAAATATTAAGAATATTTCGACATTGTAGGGTAGACGTTAGCTTATAACGAAAAAAAAACAGATAGACCAGAAGAATTTTGCAGGGTTTACCCAAGTCCTGGGTAGCTCAGATGGTTAAAGCTGTCGCCCGGATTGCGGAAGGTCGCGGGTTCGATCCGCGCCTCAAGACGTGAAAATTTTCTAGTTTAGATTTTTATAAGTAAATAATTCTTTTAAACATTTCTAATAATGTTAAATAAAAAATTAAGAATACTTTATTTGAATAAAAAGTAAATCGTTATTTTCTTTTACAATTTCACTGTAACATCGGTCTCGAAGCCGGCTTACACCACCAACCCATATGGACCCATCGTGGTGGTGCTATGGCCCAATGTAGGAAGGCGCTGTGTCCAGTGGGACGTGATGACGTATTTAATTAACCACAATTATATTTACAATCGTGCCGTCATTTAACTATCTTCACTTAATGAGATTGTAATTATTTAAACCAGCTAAGAAAAGAAAGTCCCTGATCAGAAAGACACTAATTGATACAGAGGCGACCTAGAATGGCTCCCTGTGGTACTCTAATTGGCGACTAAAGGCAATCACAGGGATCAATATAGGATGGCTACGGGTAAATTTACCGATTAACTGAGTTAGGGTTAGTTGGTTAGTTGGACGTAGTGCGCTTTAATTGGCTGTGGTCCGACGTGTATGCAAGTGTTCGCGAGTTAGACAGGGTTGAACGCTTGGTAAAATTCAAGTCTCTTAATTTAATCTTAATTCAAGTAAAATATGTATGAAATGGATAGCAAAAAAATAGAACAGCCTTTAGAATAGAACAACTTTTATGCTGGACTGCTTTCTAACACCTACATTTATATTTACATGCATATTTAAAAAAATAAAATTTCATTTTTTTTTTCTAAAAATGTGTAATTCAATCAAGTATTTATTGCAAATATAGGTAAAAATGTACTTTACCAATATTTGAGTACCTACTGCCGCATCTGGCCTTTTATGCACGCAATTTATAATTCTTCATTTCAACCCTAATTTATTTGGTAATATAACATCTTGTCATTTTACCCGGGGTGTAGAAAACTCTTTTAAATATTACTGTCTTATGATTTTTTTATGCCTTATTACATTGTTTACGAATACGCGTCTCTATTTTATTTATTCTTTTATTCTAAATTACCTATACCCGGCACGCGTTATAATACCACGTAAACGATATAATAATTGGTTTTATAATATAGAATCTGTCGTGGGCATATGTAGAATATCTGTAAACAAATTAAAGGAGCCAATTTAATCACAGGACATGGGAGATGATTCCCTTGATGCAGGCCATGACCACTAAGCATCGTCTGGACCAACTGTCCAGTCCAGCACCCCTAGCACTAACACTTTTAAATTTCGAAAAGCCATCGTATCGAGTAATTACGTCAGCTTTTGTCTAGCGATCAATTCGATTACGATTAGAAATTCAAAAATGTTTGTACTAGGGTACAACTCTTTGACATAAAAAATTGAATATCTGCTTGTTTATCATTCCTTTAGATGTTATCTAAATAGTCTGCTTCCAGAAAAGTCATTAAAACCAAGTCTGTTTATGAAAAATTTATTCAAAGTCATAACCGACCGATTGACTGTTATATTAACTGCCTAAGCCGCTGGTCTTAGAGGCTTATGAAATTTGGAGAGTGTATCCTTTGTGAAGTGTAGGTATCCACTAAGAAAGGGTTTTCCAAACTTCACCCCAAAGAGGATAAATGAGGGGTATAACAATTTTCTGTAAAACTTTTTACTCTCGGGGTCAAGTGACTCGAAAATTTACACATAAATAGATACTCTTCAAAAGAAATTCTGAAACAGGTGTATGTTTATAACAACAAAGTCAATAGGACTTCGAAAGTTGTTATTTAACTATTTCCTGGGGGCATGCTGACGATACCGCGGGCAGAAGCCGAAAGTTAAGTTGTTGACCTTGGACTGTATGAGGATACTAACAGGTTTGAAAATGAAACCACTATGTACCTTGCTCTAATATTGGTTCAGTCAGACAGACATTTATTTAGATTTAATACAAGACCTAGGCATTTCAATCCATATCTTTGATAGCGTGATACAGAGGACTACAGGTGCCATATATATTAGTATAAAACATAGGGACTAATATTCTAAATATGCAAATTGTGTCCACCACAATGGAGTTTCTCTGGTCAAGATCGCTTCTAGCGATAAGACCGCCTTTTCAAGCATATTGTGTATATTTTACTTTGCGATGTTTATATAAATGTGCAAGATAAGAACTTTTATCTCTCTGTCTATCTAGTAACCCAGTTCACAAAAAGTTTATTTTCAAAATGAGAATTTAATTGACTACGTGAGTTTCGTCTGTTTAATTCGTGGGCACTGAAAAGGGAAGGTAATAAGCGATTTACATTTGAGTTTCCTTATTCAATCATCCCAGCGTGTATATCAGGTGTTTGTGCTTTGACTGAATTACAAAATATAATTTCATGGCCGCCGCTTTTGTAGATTGGGACTTTATTTGGGATTTTTTTCATAACACCCCATCGGCCTTGCATCACGGCTCAACCACAAAGTAGAAGTTAATTTTTCAGTTAGTAAAGTTTATTTGGTTGTGATGCAGAGTTTTTAGGTAAGACACGAAGAAAATTGTGTATCATCGTCGTGCAAGATGTTCAGTCAGTTAAAAGTCCTTGCAACTGGTTATGCTCAGTTCAGCGTACAAATGATTGAATTTAATGATTTTAATATCATCATCATCATTCAGCCTCCCCGAAGGATCTCCAGCCTGCGTCCTGCGCAGCCCGCATCCATCTACTTCCTTCCTCACCTGAACATCGGTCCACTTTGGGGACACGTTTCACATTATTTTATAAATCAAAACAAAATGAGCAATCAAAAAAATTTATAGCACGAAACTGTGCAATTCTGATACTTTTACATACATAACATACGGGCCGCATTATAACCTCCTTTTTGAAGTTGATCAAATAATATTAGCATATCAATAAGTAGTCTTGTTTAAAGAAACGTAAAATTGTGCTATAACCACAATTTAATAATGCAATACCCCAGTAAAACAATCTTCTACATCATACGAAGAGAAAGAGGAAGTGGCATAGTTACGAATCGAATTTCTCAGGTTCAGCAAGGCCTGGGGAGCTCATTTCGAAACTTGAGCGTGGTTGGCCAGAGTTTCTCTGAAACCATACACGGGTGTGTAGCCAAAGTGGGTACTTTAGCTCCAATGAGTGAGGATAAACTCCCTGCCGGTGGCGAGTGGTGCCATGATAGAAAGAGGCCGTGGACAAATGATAATAATAATAATAATAATATAATATTTATACACTCACACCTATTATCTAGCCCAAAGTAAGCATCATCAAGAGCTTGTATTATGGATACTAGATAACGGATAAATAATGATAATAATATGTATATAAATATTAGAAATATACTAAATAAACATATAAACATCCATGACTCGTAAACAAATGCTCGTACTCATCATACAAACATTTGTTCCTACCGGGATTCGAACCCGGGACCTCTTGACCGAGTAGCCTGGGGTACAGACCACTCGGCCAGCCGGTCGTCAATAAAATGAAATAACCAGTAATGACAAAATGAAATAACCAGCGAAAACAGAATAATAATCGGTAAAAGCATTTACAACATATTAAATTTTTACCAAATGAGTTTCGAATTAAACATAAAAGCTGAAGCGAAATAAACAGTACTGGACTTTTTGAGTTCACTTAGCGAAAGTTTAAAGCATTTGTTTTCTGTTTTACGGAAGTTTATTGTTAAATGCGGAGTTGGAATCAGCTTAATATGGCTTGTTTCGGAGTTTAAGTAATGTAATTACGAAAGAGTGTTTCGAAAGTCGGTAAGCGTCCACTTGAACTGATAGGTATTATTTATGATCATGTATAATTGGAGGATTATAGGTTTGAGCGGTTTCGATAACGGAAATAAAGCAACTTTCGCCAAGGTCGATCCCCGGATAAGTCAATCAAAAATTTGTTATCTCCTCCGTGCTTCGGAGGGCCCGTTAAGCCGTTGGTCCCGGCTGTTACTACAACTGCTACAGTCCACCAACCCGCACTGGGCCAGTGAGATGGTGTTGTGGCCCAAACTCCTCGTGTGGTTCTACCATGTAGAAAGTCCTGTGACCAGCAGTGGGACGTTTATATGCCGTTGATGATAAATTTCGCCTTAACGTATTGTAACTAAGGGAGGTATATAATATTTACAAATGTGGTGCCGATCATTATGGCAATAATTGCTTATCTATATGGCAATTATCATCATCATTTCACTGGAGAGACGCCCACTGCTGGGCATAGGCCTTCTCCAAGAATCTCCAAACCGATCAGTCCTGCGCTGTCCGCATCCATCGGCTTCCCGCGACCCTCACCAGATCGTCGGTCCACCTTGTGGAGGCCTACCAACGCTGCATCTCCCGGTAGGCTGCCGCTACACGTGGACCTTTCCGCCCCAACGGCCGCCAGTCCTCCTTGCAATGTGGTCTGCCCACTGCCACTCGAGGTTTGCGATTCTTTGGGCTATGTCAGCGATTGTAAGCGACCACGTCAGAATATGCCATCACTGGCAACACACATGAATTTAAGACTTTCGTCTTGAGGCACTGCGTCACTTTCGTCACTATATTGCTTGTATATAATTATTTAAATTGGGATTAGTGTCGTAGGTAAACTTGTATCTTAGGCTTATAACGCAAATTCAGATGGACTAGAGGAAAGCCAGAGGGTCAACCCAAGTCCTCGGTAGCTCAGATGGTGAGAGCCGTCATCCGGTTTGTGAAGGCTCAGTCACAGTTTATACAGCTTGTTTGTCATCTTTGTCGATGACAAACAAGCCGATGGCCCACTTGATGATAAACCGTCCCCACCACCTAAAGACACCTGCAATAACAAGGAAAAATCACTCGATATTGCAGGTGCGTTGTCATCCTGAGGCTTAAGATGAAATGCCGCCCATGCCCAGTAATTACACTAGCTACCTTTCCCTTCAATTGGAAGCACAGCGAACTGTTCCACGGCTGAAATAAGAAAGGCGGTTGTACCTACCCAGACGACCCTACATACGGGCCTACCACCTAGTAAAAATATTAATAGTAATAAAAACATTTTTAAAAAACGATTTCTTTACCCTTTTCCGTTTATTTTGGGAATTCTGCGATCTAGTATCTAAGGTTTAAACATTACTTCGATTCGCAACAACAGGTCCAAATGCCATCTCAAACTTTCCTCATAGACCCCGCATTCCCGGATTCAGGATTGTTCGAAACTCACGCTCGCTGAACCGAGTTACTGAATGTAATGGATGGAATACGTGAAAAGTTATGATTTAAGTATGTTTTAAACTCCTGGAATTAGGTGCGTTATTTAACTTTAAGTTAGCTAAATACTGTTTGCTTTCATAATAAAGTTATAGAACTTTTTTTCTCATTAGATTACATAGGTAGTGTGGGTAAATACCATTACCTTTACTAGGTGATAGGCCCGTATGTAGGGTCGTCTGGCTAGGTACCACCGCCTTTACTAGGTGGTAGGCCCGTATGTAGGGTCATCTGAGTAGGTACCACCGCCTTTACTAGGTGGTAGGTCCGTATGTAGGGTCGTCTAGGTAGGTGCCACCGCCTTTACTAGGTGGTAGGCCCGTATGTAGGGTCGTCTGGCTAGGTACCACCGCCTTTACTAGGTGGTAGGCCCGTATGTAGGGTCATCTGAGTAGGTACCACCGCCTTTACTAGGTGGTAGGTCCGTATGTAGGGTCGTCTGGCTAGGTACCACCGCCTTTACTAGGTGGTAGGTACGTATGTAGGCTCGTCTGGCTAGGTACCACCGCCTTTACTAGGTAGTAGGCCCGTATGTAGGGTCGTCTGGGTAGGTACCTCCACCGCCTTTAAATCAGATGGCTAGAGCAGCCACCCGTAATAACTTTTTTTGCTAAAAAAAGGTAATTTTTCTTTCACATCGTTAAAAAGTATTTTTATATCTTAGAGGACCCCTGAAATAAGATGTTTGACAAAGACAATAAAATATAAATTAAAAATTTTAATTCATTATTTATCTAATTAACACCATCTCATACGCTATCCCGCAGACCTTTTGATGGTATAAGATCAGTGTTATGTGAATGTTAGCACTTATGTCATGGGAATATCACCAAAATGACAGTACACCAAATTTCAAATCAATCGGATCTGTGAAAGTTAGTAAAACCTCTTTAATCATGTAGAAAATGAGATAATAGTCATCAAGCGCCTGAACTAATCTTCTTACATTATAGCTAAGAACCATCCTAGTCACGTCAGCTTTCAAACAAAACAAAAAAAAAACAAAATCCGTCCTTTCGTTTAGGAGCTACGACGCCACACAGATACACATATACACAGACAGACACGCCAAACTTATAACACCCCACTCTTTTTGTCGGGCGTTTTAAAGCCTCTGCATTAAATCTCACTTACCTTCAGTTGTATTATCTGCATGTCTGTAAAGCCGTAAAACGTGCCAATGTAAACATAGCTAGCATTCACTGTAACTCGTGTTTCATGAAAATAGGTCAAAGTACCACCAGCAAAAAGGTTCCGTATTAATAAAAAGGATTAACTATGTTGTATTTATCGTGGGCTTCCACCCCATCAAATTAGCATCATGGAGACTAATTTGGCGCTTATAGTTAAATTTGTCAGGACCTTCGGTGGTCTTATGACAATTATAAACCATTTGTATTTTAAATCTGTGGCTTGACTGGTTCAGATAGATCTCTTTGCCTTCCTTTTCATAAGGGGAATTCAACGAAACAAAGGAACTATTGCCGCCATTTAATAGCGACGGTGAAAATTTTTGAAAGAGAGATATGAACTATGATGTTGTAGAAATTTTGTTGTAAAGTGAAATAAAGAAAAAAAAAATGATTTAAAATAAAAAAAAACGAATCATCATCATTCTTATCATATAAGCTTATGATATCCACTGCTAACCAAAGGCCTCCCTCATCGATTTCCAAATGGACGCAGAACCACTGCGCAGCCTGCATCCAATGGCTCCCCGCAACCCTGACCAAGTTGTCTGTCCATCTAGTAAGAGGTAAAACAAAACAAATCTAAAGATGAAAATTGAAAAATAGAACATTTTAGGCCAGGTCTATGTACACTTACTGATAAAAAGGTAAAAATATACAGATCAGTGTTCAACGGTCCATTTTTATTTTTAGTTGCTTTGTTGCGTGGTACAAAAGAAGAATTTTTATAGAATAAACTGCAACACAGCCAAATATTCATCATGGCGCGTAAGTCACTTTGGTGAAGTCTATTTGACTTTTAGGCCCACCATATTGCCATATTGCGGGCGCCATAAAAGTCAAATAACGGTTTTTTAAACTATGGTACCTATATAAACGTATTTTTCGCGGATTCAAGAAAAATCACAATTTTTCTTGATTTTTTTCCTCAAAAACTGTACATTATACCTGGCCGGATATGAAACATCTCCTTTTAGCAGCATGTTTTTGTTATACTACCCATACGACCCTACATACCACCTAGTAAAGGCGGTGGTACCTACAGACGACCCTACATACGGGCCTACCACCTAGTAAAGGCGGTGGTACCTACAGACGACCCTACAAACGGGCCAACCACCTAATAAAGGCGGTGCTACCTACAGACGACCCTACATACGGGCCTACCACCTTTTTTTTTTTTTTTTTGGGAAGTGGATACGGGCCTTACCACCTAGTAAAGGCGGTGGTACCTACAGGCGACCCTACAAACGGACCTACTCGCCACCTAGTAAAGGCGGTGGTACCTACAGATGACCCTACAAACGGGCCTACCACCTAGTAAAGGCGGTGGTACCTACCCAGACGACCCTGCATACGTGCCTACCGACAAATAAATGTGTAAAACTAAAAAAATATTTTCCATTTGCCTTTGGAACCCTAAACGTCGCAGTTTTTTGCTTTTATCCCAGAGTACAGACGAGCTGTGTGTTTTTTTTAACATTGGCTGTTTCGAATGAAAAAAAAAGGTTAATTTTACATACTAATCTCATTTTCATTTGTTTCAGAATGGAGATATGGATGCCAATGGTAAGTTTTTTTATTTTGTAAAGTAGGTACCCGTATATTACATACAATAGATTATCTATTGCGTATGTGCGCTGGCGGGCTGGTGAGAGACGAAGATTAACCTGTCAAACCAAACATTCTAGACACTTCCCCCATTTACAAAATGAGGTTTTTTTTTAACAAATAAAAGTGGCAAAAATGTATGCTGTCTCCTCTTATTTATTATTAATTATAAATATTTATATTTAAATACGCCCAGTGTAATTACTGGGCATGGACGGCATTTCATCTTAGGCCTCAGGATGACAACGCACCTGCAATATCAAGTGATTTTGCCTTGTTATTGCAGGTGTGTATAGGCGGCGGTAACCGCTTACCACCAGGTGGGCCGTCAGCTTGTTTGTCATCTAGTTGTATAAAAAAAATTAATTAAACGAGAGAAATGAGATTAGATAAATGGTTTGCCACTTTCAAAAACATCTTATTCGTTTGATAATTTCATGAAATTTGTATGAAATAATGTAGTCAATGTTTTACAATAGTAAGCCATTCCAACCATTTCAAACCATTTCTCTGAACTAATATAGCCAATGTTTCAATTTATTGTCGTATTGACGACACCACCCTGTATAGTGTAACCGCTTACCACTAGGTGGGCCGTCAGCTTGTTTGTCATCAAGTTGTATAAAATAAAAAAAAATTGGTGGTAGTAGGTGATGGCACACAAAAGTCAGCGACCAATAAATTCCCATGCATAGCTTTAGCTATGGTGATGATGTACCCCTGTCTGTCCATCTCTACTACAGATTATGCAGACACCTCCATCTGTCTGCATAATCTGTAGTTTTTAATAGATAATTATCAGGCGATTTATTAGTTTTAATTCGTGGCTTTGATGAGATTTCGTGAGTTTCATCTGAAACTGGAAGGTAAATCCCTAAAACACAAGGGAAAGTTGCTGAGTGGTTTTTCCTTTAACCTGTCCAGTTTTTGATGGACATTGTGAACCCCTGTGAATTAACGCGGCTTAACAATTTTGCAAACTGATTTTTGAAAAAAAAACCCCTTTGAAATTTTAATGGGTTTAAATTTTCTTCCGTTTACATATAAAACGAAAAAAAGGAATAATCAGATATTAGTATTAATCATCTATTTATCACCATCTCAATGAGAATTTTCATAAGAGCCCAAACACACTATATCGGCTGTAAGTTTATGAAGGATTACCCGCAGACTTTTTCATGGTATAGGGTCAGCTCAAGGTTAGTATGCTATGGGAATGACACCAAAGTGACAGTACCCCAAATTTTAAATCGGATTAGTGAAAGTTATTAAAACCCTTTTATCATGTAGAAAAAGTGCTGATAGTCATCAAACGGCTGAACTGATCTTTATAGATTATAGCTAAGAACCATCTTACTTACGTCAGCTTTCAAACAAAAAAAACCAAATCAAAATCGGTCCATTCGCCTAGGAGCTACGATGCCACAGACAGACACACAGATTACACCGACACACAGACAGACACGTCAAACTTATAGCACCCCTCTCGTCTTTCGTTGGGGGTTAATAATTACATTAAAAAAGGGCAACAGTAGAATGCTGAATATTCACTACACATCGCCTTAAGGTCGACCTAATGACCCAAGAATACACCAGCGACAATCAAATATGATTTTTCATCCCCCATCTTGGAAAGAGTATTTTTTCTCTTCGATATCTGAGTGCAAAAGCCGTTTTTATCCGCTAGAGGATAAAGTCAAATTGAATTTAGAACATCGTGTGCACTAAGTTTGTAGATTCAAAATATCATTAAACCTCTTTATTTCTACCTCCATGGTGCCGAATTTATCATACAACCTTTTTGAACTTGTTAAAAACTCAAACTCGGCACCATCTTGGTGTACTTTTTGTTTAATTTGCTTTGCGCGCGGCATTTTCTTTTCGCGACAAACCCTAGGTTTAAAACAAGAAATTTGAAAACAAGTAAAAATCCTAAAATGAGTGATTCTAGCGACGAAGAAGTTTATTTGACGCCAACAGAATTGACTGAAACTGTTTATAATGCGAAAATGTTTTTTTTGCATTTAGTCATTTTCTCGTTGAGGTAGGATGAAAAGTTACGTGTTGCACTCGAGTGCAAAGATTTTTTACCTTGTGCTCTTTTGATTTCCTCGCTAACGCTCAGGATTCTAATTTTAGAATTCTTTGCTTGCTCGGTCAACAAAATTGAGCACGCGGTTAAAAAGCAACTTTGCACTCTTGTATAACAAATAACTATTTTTGCCTTGGTGATAAAGATGCTTAACGTGTAACACTATTTCGACTCCAGTGATCTCGGCAACTATCTCTTCAAAGATTAACAAAAGGTTCAAAGTTAATTTTAATTGAACCAGACATACAATGGAAATGTAATCCGGCAAACAAAGGAGCATTCTGAGTGATAGACTCACCGATCCGTTGAGGGTAGTGCTTTTGTACCTACTGGTATTAATAGACTTTTCCAGCGACTTTGCGCTGTGGATATATTATTTATTTTATTCATGGACACACAAATCATCATCATTATCTCCAGCGAATATACGTATACGTCCCACTGCTGGGTACAGGCCTTCCTACATGGGGGAAACACATGAGCAGTTTGGGCCATAACACCACCACGCTGGCCCAATGCGAGTTGGTGGGTTAAAGCGGTTCAGTAACGACAGGGACCAACGGCTTATCGTGCCTTCTGAAGCACGAAGGAGCTCGTGATTATAAATTAGATTGATCCATCCCGGGCTCGACCATGGCAAAAGTTGCTTTGTTTTCGTAACCAAGCGCTCAAACCACTACGCCGCTGAGCTCCTCCACAAATACAAATAAACAAGAATACATAAAAAAAAAAATTATTTATTTTTAATGGACATCCCAATTACGTTAATTAGTAAAAAAAATGTGTAGAATAAAACACAGATTCACACACATAAATTACTTAAATAATCATCTATCTATACCAATTTTATGTAAGCGAAAGTTACTCTGCCTATCTGTTTTATCGATATGTTTTCACTCCTAAACCATTGAACTGAGGGCCTAGACAAGATGCCTTTTGATAATCGCTATCGCTAAGCGGAAAATGTATGGGATTTGACATAAGCTCTCGATTGACTTTCGATTGTAAATGTCAAATCCCATACATTTTCAATTTAGCGATAGCGGTAGCGATTGTCAAATGGCATCTTGTCTAAGTCCTCTGATATAAAAGATCACCCGTAATGTCCCAGTTTGGGCGCCAATATTACAAAGATTTTCTATGTTTTTAATAGCCAACGCGCGAATTAGGGGAATAATTTTCGATTGATTGTTGTTTATTCAAATGGTGATTTAATACTTAACACAAAGTTTTTTTCTTCTTCAAATTATTTATAAACTTACCTAGTTACGTTCTCAAAAGTGTCAAAAGTGACTTCGTGAATGAAATCAAGTGTAAAGCCCTTTTACTATTACATGTTTAGTTATGTTCATATCTAATATACACATTAAAATCTCATGTCACAATGTTTGTTCTCAAACTCCTTCGAAACGGCTTGACCGATTGTCATGAAATTTTTTGTGTCTATTATGTAGATTTGAGAATAGGTTATAGGCTATTTTTGAAACCCCCAGAGATAAGGGTTGCCGTCTCCAGATTTTCTAGAACAGACTCTTCTTATCGCTTGACATGGTGTTGGTGGAGTCATTTGACAGTTTATTTCGCGCATTTGTAGCTCAGTGCACGCGCACATAAACTTTATGCTAGGAAAATTCAGTACATCAATCATTCGTTTTTATATACGTACTCATCGCATACGCATCGAATCAAAAAACACACGCATGGTTAAATCGTTTCGAAACAACGCCATCTATGTTCGAACAATAGAACTGAACTGCACGAACCGTATTGCTTTTAAGTTTAGCAAGTTTTGATACAAAATTACTGAGCCCTCAAGTCTTGAAGCAAACTTAGATTGCTTAAACTTACTCCGCAAGTTTGATTATAATAAAACAAGGCCATCCCTCAAAGCATCATTATTTATAATGAATGAATTAGTCAGTCTGTCTTGTTAGACGAGGGTTTGGTGGCTATAATTATAATAATAATTGTTGGAAACTACATAGTCAGAATTCAAGTGAAATATAATTATTGTAATTTGTCGAATCACTTTACACTACAGGTTAAAAAATTAAAGAGGATATCACCTGTTGCGTTGGTTGTAGGTACTTCTCTTGCAATTGCCCAGCTCACAGCCCAGTCGGCTTGTCAGTACATCGGCACGTAGACTTTAAATAACGCAGTAGGATCTGGGAGTCCACTCTACAGCCCCCTAAAAGGCTGGGGCCGATTCCGGTCAGACTTCCGGCACAACGATCGCAATGTTTTCGGGCTACCCCGTGACGTTGGCAGAATCAGCAAAGGGGTACATTGATGAGGGGTTTAGTGGGTGAGAGCCCCCAGACACTTTCTTCTCCCCGGAAATTAGCGAATAGGCTGGAAAAGCTTTCCCATCGAACAAAAGTGTGTAGATACTTGTCTTTTTTATTTTTTACACGGGTATTTTGACGTGTCTTAACCGACTTCAAAAAAGAAGAGGTCCTCAATTCAGGGAGATGGGTAGAGGGTGTTTTAGCTCCTATATTTTTATATCCGTCAAATATTTTTCCTATACAATGTTCGCCAGAATCTTAAGGAAATCTTTGGAGATAGAAAACAAAAACTACAAACGATTTAAATGGCAATGAAAATGATGGCTCTAAACTACCTATAATAGCTACCTGTAGTTGTATTTGAACAGAAAGAGACAAACAAGTCCTATTGAGTAAAAAAGTTTTGAAGTCAGATAAACATTTTAATTACAAAAAATCATATCCAGTTGTGTCCGGAATTTGCGACACTGCGACGGGATTAGCAGACGCCACACGTCGACCCCTTTCTATCCTTTCTCAGAGCAAGAGTGAGGACGACAGCAATGAAAAATGAAACAAAATATGACCACACCTCGAGATTTGAACCTCTACAATTGCGTCGAGACATTGCGTCGCTTAGCGCCTTCTATCGGCTATATCACGAAGAGTGCTCTGAAGAGATTTTTAACCTCACCCCACCTTCCGCCTTCGGCCGACCTCAGAGTCATCAGCTCACTGTCTCCACTTCAACATCACGCACAAAGAAACTTAGTAATTCGTTTCTTTGTCGTACTTCCAGAACTTGGAATTCTCTGCGAGCACATGTGTTCATCCTTCCTATAACATGGGTTCCTTCGAAAGAGGCGTGAAAAGGCATCTTGAGGCCGGCAAGGTGGATGCGGCTAGAACAGTGTGTTTCAAGCTACGCTAGCTGTCTTCGCATATCACTAGGTAGAAGGCCCGTGTGTAGGGTCGCCTAGGTAGGTACCACCGCCTTTCTTATTTCAGCCGTGAAACAGTTCGCTGTGTTTCGGTTTGATGGGAAAAGAAACCAGTGTATTTACTGGGCATCGACGGCATTTCATCTTAGGCCTCAGGATGACAATGCACCTACAAACTTTATGTGATTTTTCCTTGTCATTGCAGGTGTCTAAAAGCGGCGGGAACCGCTTTTTCATCAGGTGGGCCGTCAGCTGGTTTGTCATCTAGTTGTATATAAAAAAATATGGACTCTTCTTACCGCTTCACATTAGGTGGTGTTGTGTCATTTGCCGTGCTTTGTGTAGTTAGATAAATCACCTATCAAAACAAATGTAATCTGTTGTAACAAATGAAAGTTATAATGAAAACACAAAAGAATGCATAGTAGTAATGAATGCAAAATCTCGACTTTGCACTGTATGCACTAGAATTTTTGCGAAGCGAAGCAAAATAGTAGCCGAAGCTGAATAAACTTCCTTCTGGGCAGATGGCACTCGTTAAATTATCATAAAGCTTACCGAAAATACTTTCAATATCTTAATGATTATATATAGAAGGGCTCGGTGGCGTTGTGCTTAAAGCGCTCTGGTTTCGATTACGAAAACAAAGCAACTTTCGCCGTGGTCGGTCCCGGGATGGGTCAACCAAAATTTATAATCCACAAGCCGTTGTTCCCGGTTGTTACTGCAACCGCTTTAACCCACCAACCCGCATGGGCCAGCGTGGTGGTGTTATGGCCCAAGCTCCTCATGTGTTTCTCCCATGTAGGCAGGCCTGTGCCCAGCAGTGGGACGTTTATAGGCTGATGGTGATGATGATCATTAATATTTTTAGAATGCTAGAATACTAAGTGATAAGGTCGTCTGAGTAGGTTCCTATTTCGTAGCATATTTTTTATAAAACTACTCATGTAGTTGTATAAAAAATATTAATTAGGTACCTACGGATGAGATGCTTTGTTTTTAGCCCCCGACGAAAAAAGAGGGGTGCTATAAGTTTGACGTGTCTGTCTGTGTATCTGTGTGTCTGTCTGTGGCATCGTAGCGCCTTAACGAATGGACCGATTTTGATTCGGTTTTTTTTGTTTGCAAGCTGATGGTTCTTAGCTATAATTTTTGAAGATCAGTTGAGGTGTTTGATGACTATCAGCTCATTTTCTACATGATAAAAGGATTTTACTAACTTTTACAGATCCGATTGATTTCAAATTTCGTGTACTGTCACTTCGATGACATTGCCATGACATACTAACTTTGAGCTGATCCTATACCATTAAAAGTCTTCAAAATGCTTAATTCTTCGGAAACTTATAGCAGATATAGCGTGTTTGGGCTCTTAAGAATAGTCTTAATGAGATGGTGTTAGATAGATGATTAATGACGCCGGGGGTTACTTAAAATTTTTAATTCAGCAATTATTTAATAGGAACTGAACCGCTCAAGTCACGAACCAATTAGGTATCCATCTATACCTTAAATAGAATGATAAATTAAACCATAGGCTATATTAGTTCATAGAAATGGTTTGCGAAAGAGTGTATTTGTGATGGGCCCAGTAATATACAATCGGATACCAAAGGCTATAAAAGAACTCAATCTCACAGTTTTTAAAAAGAGACTGAAAGATTTTTTAACTGATAAGTGTTATTATCATGTGAATGACTTTTTAAATGATAGGACAATTTTTTGATTATAGAGAGACATGGTAGAATACAATTTGACTGTTATAAATTGACATTTTATTTTCACTTATTATCATTATTATCGTTTTTATTAAATACTGACCAATTTGTACGCCGTATTATGGCAAAAACATGTAGGACGAAATCTGTTAATATTGTGACCTCTGCATTTTAATGTGATTTGATTATTATTGATTATTATGATTATGCCACTATCAAAAACTTATCTTATTTGTTTGATAATTTCATGACAGTTGTATAAAATAATATACCTAACATTGGCTGCATTATTTGCAAAAGTGGCAAACCATTTCTGTGAAATAATATACTTAGCCCATGTCTCAATTTAATGTCGTATTGACGGCACAAAGGACACGGTGTTTTTTGGGCTTTTATTCCGAATAATTTTGAACAGCAATGTGATATACCTCTTTAAAAAGGTAATTTAATAAGCTACTTGATTTTAAATCATTTAGACTTTTCGACTCGCCCGTTTGTCTAAAAATGTAAATAATGTTCCAACAGAAACTAAACGCACATTTGATTTTTTCCCTCGTTTTTCAAGTCGTAAAACAAGTAAAATGCACCTATTGTTGTTAATATTTTAAGATTTTACTATAGTTATACTATAGTTCCAGCTCTTTATTTTATAAGTTTATTTTATAAGTAGTGGTTGTTATATTAATGCAATAACAATACGCAAAAGTTACTATAGTGTGGCATTTTCATGAGACAATCATGAAAATGCCACACTATAGTAACTTTTGCGATAAATAACCGGGGGGCTATAAAATATTTTTAATTGCACTAAAAATTCTAAATAATCATACCTACTTACCCTACTTAAGTAGGATTGCTGTTCAAAATTAAAATTATTTTAAGCCCAGGCTTCATATATTTGTGGTCCTCTCCTTTCGATACTTTAATGAAATGAAAACACAGATAAAAAATATTTTTTGAAAGGCAACACTGCATCGACAAACAAAAGAGATCGCAATTTTTCATTCATTATTCGCGCTGTTATACATATTATCATCGTCCGGCACCGGACGTCTGTCTGTCCGGTCCGGATACAAGCTTGATTGGATACCGAGCCGCGTTCGTTGTGAAAAAAAACCATTCCCCTCTCATGTAACATAATATGTGTTCCTTTTTCGCCTTTCAGTAAAATTGAAATCGGTAATGGCTGCCAAATTCTTTTCTTATTTTTCGTAAATAACAAATCTATTAACGACCGGCTGGCCAAGTGGTCTGTGACCCTTGCTGTACGGGCTCTCGGTCGGGGGTCCCGGGTTCAAATTCCGGTGGGAGCAAGTGTTTGTATGATGAGTACAAGCATTTGTTCACGAGTCATAGATGTTTTTGTTTTTTTTTATACAACTAGATGACAAACAATCTGACGGCCCACCTGATGGTAAGCGGTAACCGCAGCCTATAGACACCTGCAATAACAAGGAAAAATCACTTGATATTGCAGGTGCGTTGTCATCCTGGGGCCTTAGATGAAATGCCGTCCATGCCCAGTAATTACTGTTTACTGCCGTCCATGCCCAGTTTATTTAGTATGTTTCTTATGTACATATTATTATTATTATTTCTCCGGTATCTAGTATCCATAACATAAGATCTTAATGATGCTTACTTTGGGCTAGATAATAGGTGTGAGTGTGTGAATATTATTATTAATTTTCATTATTGATATAGTTGTACCTCTGTACGTCTGTCGTAGTTACTCTGTACCTACGTCTTTCTGTCTGGCTCTTACGTTTCCATACTGAACCCGTCAAGTATGAGATACCAGTCACAGTTGATTTTTCAAACCTTCAGAGGTATAAAGCCTCTTGACATTATACCTTGACATAATTTAGATGGAAATAAACTTCAGTTCAAAGATCTATAATGTCCTTATGATATTTGTCACTTAGGTCCTACATGAGAACTTTTATCGATTGTTACAATATACAGGGTGGTGCCGTGAATACGACAGTAAATTGAAACATGGACTATAGTTTATAGAAATGGTTTGCCACTTTCAAAAATATCTCATTCATTTGATATTTTTTTGTCACTCTTCTTGTGATGAGAACACGACAATAACTGATTTCATGAAATTATCAAACGAATAAGATGTCAAAGTCAAAGTACTTTATTGTTTTCATGTGTGAGACCAGCCACCCATTTCTGCTATTGTATTTTGATCTGAAACTAATCGGAAAAGCTCTAGTTTCAACGTTTTTTTATTCTGCTAACTTAACGCAATCGAAACGTAACCAAAACGCTTCAGTTTGGTATTTCTACTAATAAACACGAAGCACGAACCGTTCGGTTCAATCATCGCTTAATATTTAACATTTGTGGCAGCCGAAACGCATCGATAGTTCTTTGTTCGAACTTTCCAAAATTAACAACTGTCTAGTCACTAAGCCAAAATATACTTGTTTCTTGCAGTATTGCTAACAATTATCGAGCCAAAGTTGAACCAACCGAGAGCGTTTCGTTAGCGTTTCGGCTTTATAAGCAATGTTTTTTTCTTTTTCTTTATTTAATTTAAGAACTTATGTCTCAACTAAGACATGTCAGTCCTATAATAACCTTAAACATACATATAAACAAATGAACTGCGCAGAGTCCAAGTTTTACATTTATACTTATATTACTTATGATACGTTATTGGACAGCGACACACATCGACTGACCACCATATTATAGACCATTCTAGCTGGAAGTGAGGTGGGTTGGCTTAATATATATTGGAAATAAGCAATGTTAGTGGAATACCTTTTTGTATTACAACCGCATTGCTAACGATACCGAACCGCAGCTGATCCGTTTTAGAAAATAAATAGCAGAATTGACCCACGGCACAAACATTTATAAATTTCGAATCGCAATCGTACGCTGCTTTTCAAACAAAAGCCAGTCAAAGGCTGACGTAACTACTGATAAGATGGTGATTCGAAATTTAAAAGTGAGGTACAGATGTCAAATATACGGTAAACGGTAGAGTAGCCGCAGCGTTAGACATTCACGTGAAAATTAAGAAAATATTATTATCACAGCGTTGGCATCGCGCCTTTTCGCCGTCGTAGCAGAGCCGCCCGCTAACTTAGTTAATGCTAAATGAATGCTCGTTACATTCAAGTTAGAGCTTTCAACTTAACACACCAAATTAATTAACTAATTGCAAAGGAATAACAATAGTCTCGTTAAATCAACTATGTTGTTTTGTTTGCTATAATAGCTTAGGCCAACACAATGGATTATGTTAATATTGTTGATTTGATACAAACTTGGAATATGCTTCTATTTATATAGTTCACCTAACGTCTTTTAAATAATATATATACATTACCTAATACGACAGTACCTAAGTTAAAACGTGGGCTATTATGAGTCCATATAAATAATTTATAAAAAATATCCAAACTACAAAAATTTTACGTCGGGGCGGGAAATAATTATATTCATACACCTATTATCTAGCCCAAAGTGAGCATTATTATGGATACTAGATAACGGCTAAATATTGATAATAATATGTATATAAATATTAGAAATCAACTAAATAAAAATATAAACATCCATGACTCGTAAACAAATGCTCGTACTCATCATACAAACATTTGCTCCTACCGGGATTCGAACCCGGGACCTCTTGACCGAGTAGCCTGCATACAAAGGGGTACAGACCGCTCGACCAGCCGGTCGTCATAATTTTTAAACCAATTTTTTTTTTTTTAAAAAATGCGTATTGACCAATACGCATAATGACTAATATTTCATTCGCAAAACAACCAATTCGCGTATTGAAATACCCTTTACGAAAAATTACCCATATTTTATGCTAAAAAATAAGATAATAATAATAAAAAAATCGCTTCTAATAAAAAAATTCTGTTTCTAGTTTCCAATACAGAATATAGAATCTTCTTTTGAAACTCATTCATTGATAAATAATACTCGTAGCTCTGAGATAAAATTTAAAAAAAATAAGGACTAATAATAATATTTTTCATAAAAATTTTAATCCGAAAAATATGTGTTTTTATTATGTGTGTTACATAATCATAATCATAATCATAAACGATTGATTATGATTATGATTATGTATATTTCGATTTGCGAGTAGTTATTTCACGTATTGATGATCAGTTTGGTTGGTGTACCACTTTTTGTAAGTCCGCCTTTCTAGCTACCACCATCTTACCTAAGTCTGCCGCCATAGCAATAAATGTTGACAGCATTGTTGTGTTCCGGTAGTTGGAGGTAAGATAGCCAGTTCCTCTGTGGTTAAGGGTCTGGGTGTAGCTCGCTTCCATCGTCGGCCTTATCATCACATACCATTAGGTGAAGTGAAGCCCAAGACATCCCCTGTTGAATTGAACTCTTTTTTTTATAGAACTAGATGACAAACAGCTGACTGCGTATAGAAAACTACAACAACAAGGAAAAATCAATTGATATTGCAGGTTCGTTGTCATCCTGATACATAAGATGCCATCCACGCCTTGTAATTACACTGGCTACCTTCAATCCGAAACACAGCGAACTGTTTCACGGCTGAAATAAGAAAGGCGGTGTTACCTACCCAGACGACCCTACATACAGGCCTACCACCTAGTAAAGGCGGTGGTACCTACCCAGACGACCCTACATACGGGCCTACCACCTAGTAAGGGCGGTCGTACCTACCCAGACGACCCTACATACAGGCCTACCAACTAGTAAAGGCGGTGGTACCTACCCAGACGACCCTACATACGGACCTACCACCTAGTAAAGGCGGTGGTACCTACAGACGACCCTACATACAGGCCTACCAACTAGTAAAGGCGGTGGTACCTACCCAGACGACCCTACATACGGGCCTACCACCTAGTAAAGGCGGTGGTACCTACAGACGACCCTACATACGGACCTACCACCTAGTAAAAGCGGTGGTACCTACCCAGTCGACCCTACATACGGGCCTACCACCTAGTAAAGGCGGTGGTACCTACCCAGACGACCCTATATACAGGCCTACCAACTAGTAAAGGCGGTGGTACCTACCCAGACGACCCTACATACGGGCCTACCACCTAGTAAAGGCGGTGGTACCTACAGATGACCCTACATACGGACCTTCCACCTAGTAAAGGCGGTGGTACCTACAGACGACCCTACATACGGGCCTACCACCTAGTAAAGGCGGTGGTACCTACCCAGACGACCCTACATACGGGCCTACCACCTAGTAAAGGCGGTGGTACCTACACAGGCTGTGATGCTGTGAGCTTTAGTTACATATTAATTTAACAAAGCCACCTCGATGTCAGCTAGCAAACGGCTGTAATTAATTTTAATGAAGACATCATTATTAATGGTCATGACTCGGCATGCTCAGATTAATTAATGATAAGTTATTTTACGGCAATTTTTATTTATTACTAGTGTCCCGCCCCGGCTTCGCATCAGTGGTGTACACCTAATGAAAAAATTTGACAAATGTAGCTTTTAATTTGCAGTTTCCATGTTTATTATGTTGTTTCTGTTGTGGAGCTCGGTGGCGTAGTGGCCTGAGCGCTCTGGTTTCGGTTACGAAAACCAAGCAACTTTCGCCATGGTCGGTCCCGGGATGGGTCAATCAAATCTATAAACTCAAGCTCTTCTTCTTCTTCGTCTTGCGGATGGTTTCCGCAAATCAGTATAACAATGCATTCGTATATTCACATGATAAATTCAAAAGTGAAATAATAAATCAACTGCTGTAGTTTGCAGTACGGTAGTAACGCACGTACAGTCGACGGCACATCAAGCGTAACAGTTTGACCTTGAGACCACCCGTATTGCGTTCATAATAGAGGCGGATGTTGTAGTGCATCTTTTACACTTGATGTGCTGCCGTCTGTACAAACACGCATGCCTCCTCACACACACACACACACACACACATACACACACACACACACACACACACACACACACACACACACACACACACACACACACACAGTAGGAACTCACTCTGGCTTCGCTGTTTATAAATATTCTAAATTCCCTGTGTATTAATAGTTTCTTTTACTTTTATAATGTAAATCCGTTATTGGCATAAATCAAAATTTTAATTTTATATAATATTAATAAGTATAACAAAGTGCTGTGTAAACAAATAACTAATAATAAATTAATAAATGGACGTCAGTTGAGCCAGTTTTGCGTCGGAGGATGGTGAGCTGGGTTACTCGAGCCATCCCAGCTCCTCCAGGAAGTCACCCAGCGCCTTAAGGTTGCCGAGCACCTCCCGAAGGCTACCCGGGTTGCCCAGGTAGTCTGCCAGGTGAGCCACACCTCTGCATTCCAGCAGCACATGAGCGGCTGTGTCTTCTGTCTCCATGCATGCTCTGCAAGGACTGTCCGTGATACCTAAGTTAAAGAGGTGTCTGTTGAAATTGCTATGACCAGTCAACGCGATCGTAATGAGGCGTAGGCGTGATCTGTTAAGCTGAATGTCTTGGGCCTTGAAATGTCTTGTCTGAGGGCCAACTTGGGGTAGTGCAGGTTTTGTCTGTCTGCAATCCTCCAGACTGTTCCAGTGGTTTATTTATTTATTTCATGTGAAGTTTGTTAATAGTTGATAAGTATTTTATGTATTCGATTAAAGGATGTTTTATATTCGGCCAGGTATATGTACAGTATCTCGAAATATTTGGCTGTGTTGTAGTTTTTTCTATAAAATTCTTGTTTTGTTTCACGCAACAAAGCACGTATAAAAAGAAAATGGACAACTCCACACTGTTCCTAGAAATGTCATGAAATTAGCAAATGAATAAGACGTTTTTGGAAGTGCAAACCATTTCTATGAACCAATATAGCCAATGTTTAATTTACTGTCGTATTGACGGCACCACCCTGTATATTATTGTATACAGGGTGGTGACAACCATACGATAATAAATTAAAACATAGGCTATACATATTATGTTCACAGAAATGTTTTGCCACTTTCAAATAATACATCTTATTAATTTTAGTTTCATGACATTTCTTTCACGTTGGCTGTATTATTTCATAGAAATGTCAGTCATGTCATTAATCCAAAATTCAGTCCATAGAAATGATGAAACTGGACCTCATTCTAAAGACTCACTTTAAATCTTAATTTAAGTACAGTATATCTCTTTCTCGCAATTTGTACTAGGAAAAAGATAGCAAGAATTTGTTTGTTTATTTATTTATTCATGTAAATCAGGTTACATAGAAAAAAAAGTGGAACAACATAAGAGAGGAAAATATACAAACTTATGTTAGAGCACACAAACGCAACCAACCACACACAAACTTAGATTAGAGGTTTTGAACTTAGATTAAAGCTGTCAACGAGATGTTTCATTTTCTGCTATAGACATGTAACAGTTCATTAAAAAATGACAAAAAATGGTTGAAACCCTAAAAATTATTTTGCGCGATATTTTCGACCGTTAAACCACGTATGTACAAAAATATTTTAAAGCATCCATAACAAACAAAATATGGCAATATAAGAGGCCCTATTAAAAAATAATCTCTATAATCAGTGGCAATATTTTGAAAACGTTCAGAAAAACGTTCAGTAATAGTCTAGAAATGTGGTATTATGGACTTAGTAGTCTGACAGACAGAACAATTTCTTCTGTATATTTTGAGTGGTATTAGTACAGAAGTTTGACGTTATAGTGTTGTCATTATATTGATAATTATAAAACTGTTACTTATCATTAGAAAGTATTTTGTGCGGGAAAACAACAAAAAATAATGAAAACAATTGATAAATAATGATTTATTTCCATGTACCTAACTTAAAAACCACTGCGTACTCATAGACGGGACTCTATGTGTATAAACCTGAAACATCTCCTTTAGATAGATTTTGAAGAAATCCTAGACAATTTTAGACGGCATGTTAGTACGGAGTTGCTTCCTAAAGTCGGGTACTCAATCTGCTTCGCATTCATAAATTTCTTGAATTAAACACTATCGTAGATACATATATCATTAATCTGTGCAAACACTTACCTAGATGAAAATAATCTTGCTATTGAATCTGAGTAGGTACGACAATTTACTTTCGTACTACCCAATTCATTTTCCTAATTTGTTCATATTACCATCTCTCTAAGCGACGATAATTATGGCGGGACCATACGGCCCTTATATGGCCCCCAAACCACCCCTACAGCCATTCCCTGTCCACAGGTTACAGTCAATAATTATCTCTTGACAAAATCTTAAAAGGACTCACCAAATCTTTGATGCTCGCCTTCATGTTATCAAGAATTATTAATCAACTTAACTACATTTTGGCGCACACAACCTTTTAAAGCCATCTCCAATAATATCAATCACTCCCTTTTTTTCACATACTGCCAACACAATGGTACAGACTACAGGTCATTTCAAGTCATTTCGAATCGCGTTCGCGACAGCCGCCATTTCTTAACGTTCAATAAAGTCGAAAATTGAACGGACGTTTCTAAATGTCAAAATATATGACAACCATCCTTTTCGTATTCATATTGAGAGAAAGATATGCACTGAACTTCAATTTAGACAGCGAGTGTTCTCCAGAATCGGAGCCATTATCAAATTAATAAGATTTACCTGTTTGGAAGTTGCAAAACACTTTTATGAATAATAATATAGCCCACGTTTTATTTTATTGTCGTATTGTATTTAGTATACATAACACAACTTATTAATGATGATTACTTTGAGCTATTTAATGGTGTGAGTGTATGAATATCATTATTATTATTGAGGTACTCTTGTAGTCATAGTAAACTCATGTAGCTAGGTACATGAGTTTACTATGACTACAAGAGTTTGTTGCCGGAATCTCCTCTGTAGTTCAACTTTTGGAACCGGTGTAAATTTAGACACGACAGACAGACATTATAACATTGTTAGCTAAAGTTAATTCAGACAGACAGACACTATGACGTTGTTAGTTAATATTTTTTTGTGGTTGTTATAAAAAATTAAACTTTATTTGCATACTAAGTGTACATACATAGGTGTTAAGTTATACAAGGAGGTACTTATAACTTAGCAACGTATAATGGTATTGCAAACTTGAAGACAACTCAAATCTTTAATAAACAAAATATTTTTGGAAATTATAGTTCTACTTTATTATTACTTTAAAATATTATTTTTAAAACAATCATTTGTCAATTTTTAAGTAAAATATTTGTCTATTTTGATTAAATACTTAACAAGTAAAAGGAAAGGTAGGAAAAGGATAGCCAGTGTAATTAATGGGCATGGACGGCATTTTATCTTAGGCTGACAACGCACCTGCAACACCAAGAGATTTTTCCTTGTTATTGCAGGTGTCTATAGGCGGCGGTAACCACTTACCACCATGTGGGCCGTCAGTTTATCATCTAGTTTTATTTAAAAAAACGTAAGAAAGAATTACGTCATTAAAAACTCATTTATGGAGTAATAGTATTTGAATATCAAGTCAGACTTTAGTGTTCTAGAAAATATTATAAAGTTTTGTTCGTTTTTAATGTGTGCCGGTAATTTATATTAAATATTTTAACAGCCATGAATAATATACGATGGAGTGCCTGTTTATTGTCTTGCTTGCCCAATGTAACCGGGCCTTTAGGTCACCAAGCGGATCGTAAGCTGACCATATCACGAATTCCGATCACGTATTTCACGGACACTGACGAGGCACACGTCAGCTTACGCCGGACAAGTATATGAAAGTGGAAAATGGGGATTAGGGAAAGAACTTTTATGTCACTGGTACGGTACTTCGAAGATCTCGGTGGTATAATGGTGTAAGCGCGCTGTTTTGTATTGATGACACCACCTGTATAAGATGGTAATGAAGTGTTTATTGGCATATGTTGCTGACAGTACCTGCTTACGTAAAAGGCTCTCTATTTGTGAGTACCTTGCTTTTGAAGTATTGAGAGGACTTTATAAGATGGTACCCTTTGATTGACGGAGGTCAATCAATACAAAAGGTACTTAGAGTAAATGTCACTGCAATTTATAAGGACACGAGATACGACACTTGAACCTATAATAGGGTTAGGTTAATAGTCCTGAAGCTTTTCTATTAATTTGTTTCTGTAGCTCTTTTGGCCACACAACTACTCACGCGTTACAACCGTAGCGTTTATAGACGCTCGTAGCGGCTTGGGGGCCTCACGCTTTGTCACCGTAGCCTATAGACGCTCGTTGCGCCTTGAGCAGTACTCACGCGTTGTCATTGTAGTCTATAGACGCTCGTAGCACCTTGAGCACTACTCACGTGTTGTCACCGTAGCCTAAAGACGCTCGTAGCACCTTGAGCAGTACTCACGCGTTGTCATTGTAGCCTATAGACGCTCGTAGCACCTTAAGCACTACTTACGCGTTGTCACCGTAGCCTATAGACGCTCGTAGCACCTTGAGCACTACTCACGTGCTGTCACCGTAGCCTATAGACGCTCGTAGCACCTTGAGCAGTACTCAGGCGTTGTCATTGTAGCCTATAGACGCTCGTAGCACCTTAAGCATTACTTACGCGTTGTCACCGTAGCCTATAGACGCTCGTAGCACCTTGAGCAGTACTTACGCGTTGTCATTGTAGCCTATAGACGCTCGTAGCACCTTGAGCACTACTCACGTGTTGTCACCGTAGCCTATAGACGCTCGTAGCACCTTGGGCACTACTCACGCGTTGTCATTGTAGCCTATAGACGCTCGTAGCACCGTGAGCAGTACTCACGCGTTGTCACCGTAGCCTATAGACGCTCATAGCACCTTGAGCACTACTCGAACTGCTCACTTGTTGTTACCGTAGTCTATAGACGCTCGTAGCACTAACAACCAGTAAGGTTACCAGAACTCATGAAAGTGTTGTACGCCATCATCAGATAATATAAGTCCCATTGCTGGTAACAGGCCTTCCTGCATGGGCCATAACACCACCACGCTGGCCCATTACGGGTTAGTTAAAGCGGTTGTAGTAACAGCCGGGACCAACGGCACGGAGGAGCTTGCGATTAGAAATTTTTGGTTGACCCATCCCGGAACCGACCATGGGGAAAGTTGCTTAGTTTTCTTAATCGAAACCAGAGCGCTGAAACCTCTACGCCAGCGAGCTTCTCCTGTCTAATACTGCGAAAATAGTAATATATAGTTCTGCTATTTAGATACGCGAAAATCGGTCGCATTATAATGGTTAGGTAATAAGATATAAGGAAAAGCTTTTTTGTTAAAGAATTTCAAAATATTATTTGATAGAAACGAGACAAAAATACATGAACAGTCAACAGTTATATACATGAACAATGGACAACATTGATTTATTGACAACAAAATGTTGTCCATTAACTAAATCCTAATATTTTTGTTGAATGTCATTGTAACAAATGCATTTAATTTTTAATGTCACAATTATTAAATTAATAAATGAGTTTGATCATCAAAAATCATTAACACTCTTTTAATAGACGCTGAAAGCAATGGACTGTTTGTGGGATAGAGAATGATAGCTGAATAAAAGGAAGATATTCTGATATAATAATAAAGTGAAATAAATACAAAACAGTAATAAAACTAATAACTAATACCGTACACCTTAACCTCGTACGTACGTACACACGATCACCATGGCAACGCAATGACAGTCACGTGACTTTTCATCAAAGACGCATCACAAATATTAATAATTACAAAATTAAAAATTTTAAGCAACCCCGGCGTCATTAATCATCTATCTAACACCATCTCATTAAGACTGTTCATAAGAGCCCAAACACGTTATATCTGCTGTAAGTTTCTGAAGAATTAAGCTTTTCGCAGACTTTTTGATGGTATAGGATCAGCTCAAGGTTAGTATGTCATGGAAATGTCACCGAAGTGATAGCACACCAAATTTGAAATCAATCGGATCTGTAAAAGTTAGTAAAACCCTATTATCAGGTAGTAGAAAATGAGCTGATAGTCATCAAACGCCTGAACTGATCTTCATAAATTATAGCTAAGAACAATCGTAGTCACATCAGCTTTCAAACAAATACACCGAATCAAAATCGGTCCATTCGTTTAGGCGCTACGATGCCACAGACAGACACACAGATACACAGACAGACACGTCAAACTTATACCACCCCTCTTTTTTCGTCGGGGGCTAAAAAGTGATAAGTGTCTAAACTTATCATTCAGTGCGACGGAGAATCTGGTTTGGAAACTGATAAACATTTTTGGACCGCGATTGTAGATACTTCGATTACCCTGGTTAGGGTTAATTTTAGGTAAGCCTCATTCACCACTGTCTATGCTCTGCTGTGCTGTGATTCTGTAACGAATCTCCCACCTCACTTCGAATTCAACTGTCAAATAGAGCAAAAAATGTATGAAAAATTGCTCTATTTGACAGTTGAATTCGAAGTGACTTGCGAAGTGAGGTGCGAGATTCGTTACAGAATCACTAGGCTGCTCTCTTTAAAACAATTTAAAACCTTTAACTTGAATCAATCAAGGCAAGAGATTTTTAAACTAATTACAATAATTATTTCCATCACTATGTATGTACTAACTTAATTTGCTTAAATTTAATGTTATAATTACCTATATATTTTTCCTAGTCCAATTAATTTAATTTATTTCTTTTGATATTATTTTTAGGTCATTCATAATTTTATAACTTGGTAACACGTTCATAATTTTATAATTTGGTTACAGGCTAATTTATGTACCTAATAATAACGTGTTTCACATTCATGAATGCAATAAACATTTTGACTTTGACTTTGAATCTGTTTGGTATGGCGTACAATCTTGTCCAGCCTATGACCCGTCATAGGTACTTTCGTAGTATTAGATATAAAGAGGCAAGTAATCAGTATTTTTTAATGTACCTCTAATAACCTACTGCTGACTTAATTGAAGGCTTAAAATACATATTTATCAAATGATCAACCAGCAAAAACACAAAACCGTTAAAATATGAATGTTCATTGAAAATAGTATTTCAAAGTAATCCATTTGCCAAATTAAAACCGTCAACCAACCATTCTGATAAATGAACACTTTTTCCAACACATTGTGAAAAGTTGGTATGTCAATTAACTATTCATTTATGAATTGTTGTTTCGCTGGTGAATGTTTGTGGAAAGCTTTTCAAAAAGACTGGTACCCTAGATGCGACATTCTATTTCCATACCATCGTAATTGAAAATCAATATCAGTAGGTAAATGGTTAATATCTATAGAGCCTTAAAATTTTTGATTACTTACTATTAACACATATCTCTTACAATATGATAATTATAAACATAGATTAGATTCCTTCTGATTGTTCTTGAGTAGAGTCAAAATAGTAATAAAAATAAAAAATATTTTTCACTCAGAGAATGGTGTGTTATTTATGGATAAAATGTTTTTAAGAACAGTTCAGAACTTTCTTTTTGCTCTCTGTAATCTGCTATGTATCTTTAAAAAGCTGCGTAAACCATTTAAGTATAAAGGTTTAAGCAGTGACAGCGTGTTCTATATAAGCGTAAGAAAGTAAATTTTGGATTTATAAGCCTATAGAGCAAAAATGGCCTATAAATAATTGATGTCAACGTTCTACGCCATTTTACACAACCATTATAGTCAGATGCTATAGTAAGTTAACTAGTACAGGACGATAGTGCTCTATAAAATTGTTCGCAGATGCCTTGATTCGTCTGATTTGCGTAATAAGGGTTAAAAATGAACTGCTATAGTAATTTTCTTTAAACAGCGATAAACACTCAACTATAGGGCAATTGGGATGTTGCCTAAGTTTGAATTTGGCGCTATTTTTCACAAATTCGGAAAATATACGCTACTGTTACCCATAAAAGCAATTCAAACTTAAAAGAAATGGAATATTGTTGAAGTTGTACTGTTTTGAAAATTAAAAAAATGGTCATATTTTTTTTTCAAAATATATCAAAAATGTTAATGATATTAGATTGCTGACATCAATTTAAACAACTATTATTATGACAACTATTAATAAAAACATATTTAATACATAGTTATTATCAATTATGTCAGTATGCCCATACATTTCTTAGTAATATAGGAACATGTGACGTCACCTGTTCCGCAGAGTTTCTATGGAGCGTTTTTGGACGATGCGCCGCAACACATCAAACATACCACTATATCTGTGAAACTATTGATCTTAGACATACTATTTCTTTTGCAATATTTCTTTATGAGTTATAAACTTCTTATTTATGAAATAAAAAAAAAGTTGTCAACTACCCTATTGTCTTGTTTGTTGTTTGTTAGTTTCACTGATAAGCTTTACGCACGGACAGTTTTTTAGAGCAGAATTGATGTCTAACGACTTTTTAGTTCCTTCTAATACACATGTTAGTATTATAACAGGCTATCTATATCTTTAATAATATGAAAGCGACACATAAAAGTAGATAAATGTTACTATTAAATGACAATTAAGTCATAAAAAAGTTTTTTTTCTCGCTTTTACAAAAATGGTCTGACATTTTGATTCAGTAGAAATTATGGACTTAAAAAATTAGAAAGAAATATATACGCAAAGGAACACATTTAATAGAAGTGAAAGCAAATTAAAGGATATGAAAACAATGCATTTTATTCATTTTAGACATGTTTCATGGAAACGTTTACTGCTTACGACCTACACAATCGATATCTAAATAGAAATAGTGTTCGTTTTATTTTTCAAAACGTCCGGGTTCGATTCCCGAGCAGAGTACATGTTTTTTTTTAAATGTATGAATGCAGTTTTTCTTATTACTAAAATCGATGGCATGGTTCCTAAGAAGAGATTTTCGCATGTCTTATAGTTTCAGACTTTCCCACACTGACCGATCTAAATGTGCCACCCTGTATATTGTATAGGATTGATTTGCTATGCGTGACACTGCTATTAATTTGTTTTGACACTGAGCAGTGATAAAAATGCGCCACTCCTGAATAAAAAAACGTTCTTAGGTGTATTATAGGATCCAAAATAGTTTTAAAAAAAATGTTCTATGGTCTTTTATACAACTAATTTATGCTGCTTGGGGCAATTTGTTGATAATTAATAAAACGTGCAAAGGAGATGCTTCATATCCGGCCAGGTATAATATGTATGTACAGTATCTCAAAAAAATTAAACAAAAAATAAAACCGACTTCAAGACACTAAAAATGATCAAATGATTAAATTTAAGTAGGCGCTTCACTTTCTGTTGTTACTGGAAACAATTATATGCAATGGGTAAGTATGTGATTGCATGTCAAATTTAAAGTAATGCCAGTTAGGTATACACCTACTCATACAGTAGGTATTAGGCCCGTATGTAGGGTCGTCTGGGTAGGTACCACCGCCTTTCTTATTTTAGCCTTGAAACAGTTCGCTGTGTTTCGGATTGAAGGGAAAGGTAGCCAGTGTAATTACTGGGCATGGACGGCATTTCATCTTAGGCCCCAGGATGACAACGCACCTGCAATACCAAGTGATTTTCCCTTGTTATTGCAGGTGTCTATAGGCGGCGGTAACCGCTTACCATCAGGTGGGCCGTTAGCGTGTTTGTCATCTAGTTGTATAAAAAAAAGGTATGTTACAAAAATCCGAAAAAAAAACTAAGGGGGTAAGAAGTTAAGAGTCAGCTCTGAGAGCTTATCAGCTTTGGCCCACAGGTACTATTGCGTATCTTACGACACTCTACAGTTATACTACATACAAACACAGCCTGTGACATCGACTCCCCGCAGCCCCAGAATTTTACATTTTATTTCGGAATTATTACCCGGTATAAATGTAAGTTGACTCTCGACGCTCTTTGTTACTTTGTCTGACGTGTGGTATTAACCGGGCAAACCTATGTCAAAACTACATTATCTGTGGTCGACACTGCCGTGAGTTTTGATGGAGATCGCTTTAATTTATGGGATGCTAATCGGAACATATTCTTTAAGGCATCAAAAGTGAAATGGGGTCAAAGCCGAAATTTATTATGATATACACCACTACTGGGTACAGGCCTTTCAACATGGGAGACACAATTGAGGAGTTTGAGCTAGCTCCACTACGCTGGCCCAATGCGACTTAACGTACCTTCCGAAACACGGAGGAGCGAGAGATTCCAAATAATTCACCCATGCAGAATCGACCACGCCCAACGTTGCTTTGTTTTCGTAATCGAAACCAGAGCACTGAAGCCACAACGCCACCGAGATCCTCCACCACTAGGTGGGTCTTTTTCATACTACTAGATAACAAACAAGCTGACGGCCCACCTGATGGTAACCGTTTACCGCTTCCTATAGACACCTGCAACAACAAGGAAAAATCACTTGATATTGCAGGTGCGTTGTCATCCTGAGGCCTAAGATGAAATTCCTGCCATGCCCAGTAATTACGCTTCGTACGGGTCTTACGCTTGTTGGCTATCATTGTTATACAAAAATCCACTAATATAGTAATTAAAAGGTGCTATTATTTTACAAGGAAATGAAACACTTTGGCTTTCGCATTCCCACGATTTTTCCTCTTCGGCTTATTAAAACCTTTATAAGGAAAAAAGTTCAGGATTCATATTTCAAAGGCCATTGAAGTGTAAGTGGTTCCATTTCGCTTTGATGAGAAGACAAAGGAATAGATTCTATCTTTATGAATAGGATTCGTTATCCAGCCAGAAAGGGATAGAGTATTAGCAAAGTAAATATTGGTAAGTAGGTCATCTTTTAAGACGAAAGTCTTCGAACGGTGTGTTGCCAGTGATGACATACGGCACCGAGACGTGGTCGCTCATAATGGGTTTTATTACTAAGCTCAAAATCACTCAAAGGGAATAGAGCGAGCAAAACATGGAGATTCTGTTAACGATCGAATCCAAAACAAAGAGAACCGTAGAAGAACCTAAGTCACCGACATAGCTCAAAGAGTTGTTAAACATAGGAGAGAATTTGCTGGAGCGTATTGAGAAAGAGGTATGTATTAGCTACAGTAGTAACGCATGAGTAGTGCCCAAGGTGCTACAAGCGTCTATAAGTTACGGGGACAACGCGTGATTAGTGCCCAAGGTGCTAAGAACGCCTATAGGCTACGGGGACAACGCGTGCTTAGTGCCCAAGGTGCTACGAACGTCTATAGGCTACGGAGACAACGCGTGGTTAGTGCCCAAGGTGCTACGAACATCTATAGGCTACGGAGGCAACGCGTGATTGGTGCCCAAGGTGCTACGAGCGTCTATAGGCTACGGAGACAACGCGTGATTAGTGCCCAAGGTGCTACGAGCGTCTATAGGCTACGGAGACAACGCGTGATTAGTGCCCAAGGTGCTACGAGCGTCTATAGGCTACGGAGACAACGCGTGATTAGTGCCCAAGGTGTTACGAGCGTCTAAAGGCTACGGAGACACCGCGTGATTAGTGCCCAAGGTGCTACGAACGTCTAAAGGCTACAGTAGCAACGCGTGAGTTGTGCCCAATGTGCCTCGTAGCACACTACAAGCGTCTACAGTCTATCTTCTACCATCAGGCGTACCATACGCTTCTTTATCACTTATAAAAAAATATCAGGCAGTATCCAGTAACAGTGGGTATATATCTATTTATAGTAAGGCACAGCGAATTGCTTCTCAAAAACAATGAGAAGATTTGCGAGTTAAGATTCAGATGCTCCTACAGAATTATCTGTGGAGTATCAGCTCTTATAATCGCTAAGTCAAATGACAAATGACGGTGGGTAATTCTTTGGAGTATTTACGTACAGTGATGTTTTACTACGAAACGTTTCGTTTTATTGTAGCCTGAAACAGCGATGTATACAGACGGTAGTAGGCATCGGTACTTGTCATTGTTAGCGAATAAGGGGGCAGGGAGAATGAATTTAAGCACAATAGACATTAGCACAAAGAGAGGTTTGTGTCTATGGCTGTGAATTTGTCATTTAATAAATTGCTAATATTATTTAAAATATGTCTAGCGAGTCTTAAACAACTAGATGAAGTCATAGGCTGTGGACGCTTTTCAAGTCACACAGTCACTCAAAGTCTATTACAGCGTGTATTTATTTCTTGGATTTGTCATTACAATTATAAATTAATAAAATTTCAGCCCGTAGAGTGTTAACAAGTAAAACCTTTCTGTTTCTAAATCGTTTTACAGTTTTATTGTTTGTTGCAGTGTTGCCAGTGACCGATATTCAAAAGTAACATGAGACAGCTTAAAAGTAACATTTTCACTTGAAAAGTAACATTCATAAGAAAATTAGTTTATTTTATGTAGAAAACGACTCTATTACTGTTAAAATGCCACTATATTAGGCAACAAATAAAAAATATTGCTTTACATTACTGAATAATATAATAATATCAATTATTTGAGATCGCGAGACTTATTTAAAATTTTATGAAATGATTATATTGACCACTCTTGTTTTATATTATTATTGCATACCTAATAGCTAATACGGTTACTGGCTTTGCGCGATTTTAGGTTACTATTCAATAAAAAAGGCAACTTTAAGCTACTCCACAGTCGCCACATAAAAGTTTTATCGCTAAAGTTTTTGGCAAAACTTTTAGTAAATCCCAAAAGTTATGTAAAAGTAACATTTTTAGTCGTGTTACATGAAGGAAACAGGAAAAGTAACATAAAATGTTTCAAAGTTACATTCTAAAGTTTTCACTTTTTGGTTACATAATTTTTGTTTTACGGCTCTGGTTTCAAGGTCGTTTGAACCAGTCACAGATGTATTTTTTATACATGAAGGTGTAACATCTTTAAATGCATCATGGGAGAGCTTCGCACCAAATATTGTGATGGCAGTCTCTTTATGCTACTTCGATGAAGTGGATAATCATGATACAAGTCTCTTTATGTTAGAAATCACCATGATAATAAATGAATAAAAAAATTAAAAAAAGTTGTCAACTACCCTATTATTAAAACTAAAGCGATCTTGTCCAGGCAGGCTTCGGATAGAAACGATTTGTGAACTTTAGTCCTTAATATACTCAAGCTAGATAGAATACTTCTAACGTTACAAAAAAAATGTACAATATGATATACTTGATAGAAAAATGTGGATACCTATTTATAGGATGTAATAAGACATAATTTTAATGTGATGCTGCACTTACTTAAGCACACAGATAATGGGTATATGTGTGAGTGTAACATACCTGTACGTGTGTATGGATATATGTGTATGTATGTGTATTTTCGTGCCTTAATGTGTATATGTGTATGGATAAAATGTATATATATGTATATATATGAAATTAATAAAAACAAATTTATAAAACAATTAAAACAATTTTTACTTAATAAATGCTATTATAACATTAATGAATATCTAAATGATAAAATTAGAAATTAATTATTATGAATTTCCATTAAATACATTGAATTGTTATTATTGTAATATGTTAACTTGATTAGTAATGATTATGTATGTTGTTATGTGATTGATTAATTATATCTATTGAAGAAATGCGTCCTCTTCTACAGCTAATTGCGTGCCCGACGGGATCCATAATGATCTTGAAAAAATGTAACTGTACCACCTTATTGTACATTATGGTTTGTAATAAATAAATTGAGTATTCAGTATTGAGTATGCATGGTCATGTACGTGATATAAAATTAAGGTATGTTATTGTCGAAATGTAACCATTGCTGAAATGTTTTGAGGATATTTATTAGTTTATATGACTATATTTCATTAGTTGTAATTAAAGTCAGGGCGAGAACTACTGCCGACAAACTGCTACGCAGTATGGCAGATGGGAATATAATGTATGAACTGTGTGTTTTTTGGTAACATATAATTTTTTTTTTTTAAATTTACGACGAGTTTACGTATATTACAACGATTTTCCCTGTTAACGCAAACACTTGCTTCACAAAACTAGACCAATTTTATAGCGACATGTTTGCACAGAGACAATTTCGTAGTTCAAAATTTTCCGATTCCACGGATAAAATTGCCACTTTTAACGGTATTACACGGCGCTAAATTCAAGCCCATTCTGCCAAAATATTAAAGGTAATTGATCGACAAATAAAGTTGGCATATAACAAAATAAAAAAGTCACGTGTATTAGATCAGAGGAAACCCGATTACTGAGAGCGCCGCCTCGGCTTTTAAAGGAAGTTTTATTAAATCATCGCAAATACATTTACCCGAGGCGTTTTGCCGATACGCAGAAGCTCATCAGCACCAATCGCAACATATGATTTGCCATAAATAGACGCCATTTTGAAAACTGACTCGAATTACGAATACTAATTTATCTTGCTACTATTCTAAAGTAATGTTTTGTCTAGTGGTGGTGAGTAGTGCCCAAGGTGCTACGAGCGTTTATAGGCTCAGGTAATAAAGTGTGAGTAGTGCCCAAGGCACTTCGGGCGTCTATAGACTACGGTAGCAACGCGTGAGTAGTACCCCAGGTGCTACTAGCGGCTATATGCTATAGTATCAACGCGTGAATAGCGTCCAAGGTGCTAATATATGCTACGGTGACAATGCGTGAGTTGTTCGTAGTGCCCAAAGTGCTACGAGCGTTTATAGGCTACAGTATTAACGCGTGAATAGCGCACAAGGTGCTATGAGTGTCTATATGCTACGGTGACAACGCGTGAGTTGTTCGTAGTGCCCAAAGTGCTACGAGCGTTTATAGGCTACAGTATTAACGCGTGAATAGCGCACAAGGTGCTATGAGTGTCTATATAGACACTCATAGCACCTTGTGCGCTATTCACTTTGTATACAGTGACAATGCATAGCGTTTATAGACTACAGTTTCAATGCGTGAATAGCGTCCAATGTGCTATGAGCGTTTATGTGCTACGGTGACAACGTGTGCGTTGTTCCTACGGTGCTACGAGCATCTATAGGCTACAGTTGCAACGCGTGAGTAGTGCCAACGTGCTACGAGTGTCTATAAGCTACGAAACGGTCCGTACGCTTGTTTACCACCCTAGTCTTATAAAAAAAGTATCGATACGAATCCCAAGGGATTCATTGGACTGGGCTTAGTCAATTACCTACAAACTTTATATGGCTACGGTACAAGCTAACCATCAGTTGAACAGAATTTACCATTATTACCAACATAAAAAAGGTGAACCCGAAAAAAATAGCAAAAAGTATTCATTTCACTCAGTCTATTTTGTCAAAGTTTCGCATAAATCATTTCACAGCACTCCTTTTCATAGATAAGGTAGATTTTAGTTTTCAAAAGATCAGTAGCTATGGATAAGAATGGAACAGGGCCTCAGTGCCCGTTACGCAGTTCCGATACTAAGTTTCTTTGTATATTTTATATCCCAGCTTACACCTCTATATTATTATAGTATAGCTTTATTTATACTATGTACGGGGTGTTCCAGAATCCCGTTATAAAATTTTGAATTCAGGGGTTGCGAGGGTCGATATCGTCATTCTTAGGATTGTCACGAACAAAACAATGTTTTTATTAATTTAATCGTATATACTTACCTATTACTACTACTACTTAGTTTATTTACTATTGTCGCCTATAGACACCTGTATTATCAAGAAAAAATATATTGATGTTGCAGGTGCGTTGTCATCCTACGGCCTAAGATGAAATGCCTTCCATGCTCGTTATTACAATTATATTATACGTTTTATACAATACTAGTGACCCGCCCGTATAATACCCGTGCAAAGGCACGGGTATTATACATATAAACCTTTCTTAAGAATCACTCTATCTATTAAAAAAAACCGCATCAAAATCCGTTGTGTAGTTTTAAAGATCTAAGCATACATAAGGACAGACAGACGGCGGATAGCGACTTTGTTTTATACTATGTAGTGATATTATTACATTTATGTTTCGAATTAAAAATCAGAATTATTGTCTGTTGGATGTTAATAAATCTAGCGACTCACTTACACCAAGCATACACTTCCACCTATTGAAACCTAAAATTCACCTTAAATATTTTTGGTGTAATGTTTATTTTTACTATTTCATTTTATTATCGGACCTTAATTCTTCAAAAAACTTACAGCAGATATATTTTTTTTTGGCTCTAATGAATAGTCTCAATGAAATGGTGTTAGATAGATGATGAATGAGGGGCTACTTAAAATTTCCTTTTGTATTTTTATCAAATTTAGTAATTAGTTTGATCATCAAAATGTCATTTCTTACTCTTTTAGTGAATAGATGCTTCACGAATATTAAAAAGTAATAAGTATCTAGACATAGCATTTTAGCCTTTACTGCAAAACTGGTAAACTTTTTTAGACAGCGATTGTACACACGACAGCAAGTCAAGGGTAACAGTTGCACTATGAAAGCCGTCTCTATTACGAACGCAGTAAGGGCGGTCTCAAGGTCAAACTGTTACGCTTGACGTGCTGTCGACTGTACTCGTATGGTTCAGTACGTAGTTTGCGCATTGGATCTTTGTCTCTGATCTTAGGCCTTTGTCTCTGGGTTATTCAATCAAACAAACACACTAATTTACGCGAGTAGTAATCAATCGTGGTTCCCGCAATCATTCATTTGCCCATTCCTTTGATCGCGATTGAGGAAAACCTCGTATAGTCCTTCGACCTTGTATCCAATACTCTGTATTAAGGATCACTTCATAGTTAAGTTTTTTTTTATACAGGATGGTACCAATACGACAATAAATTGAAACATGGGCTATATTAGTTCATAGAAATGGTTTGCCACTTTCAAAAACATCTTATTCATTTGATAATTACATGACACCACTTGTATGAAATAATATAACATTCCCTGCATTACTTCATAGAAATGTCGTGAAACTATCAAATGAATAAGATAGTATTGTCTTACATATTCGCGAGCACTACATATTTGAATTAAAACCAATTTACTAGATTTAACTCGCGATTAATTAGATGTTACATTATTTGACGACCGCCTGGCCGAGTGGTCTGTACCCCAGGCTACTCGGTCAAGAGGTCCCGGGTTCGAATCCCGGTAGGAACAAATGTTTGTATGATGAGTACGAACATTTGTTTACGAGTCGGATGTTTATATGTTTATTTAGTATATTTCTAATATTTATATTCATATTATTATCATTATTTCTCCGTTATCTAGTATTACTTTGGACTAGATAATAGGTGTGAGTGTATAAATATTATTATTATTATTATTCGCCCGACGTTTCGATTACTCTACAGCGATCGTGGTTACGGGAAGACTGAAGATGTCAAATGTCTGTAATAAGTTTTAAGTTTTTTTTAAAACCGGTGTCGGTTTCAAAAAAAAAGACACCGTGAGCTCCGTACGCGTAATTTGTACCGCTCAAAATATAACACAAAGTGACGGTAGTTAGCTTAAGGCGATACCTCGTCGGAACTAGCGACACCACTTGATTTATATTAATTGCGGTGAATAAAGAACATAATAAACAAAAACGCTTTAGTGAATGACTAAAGAATGGTATTTGTAATTTTTTGAGATGTGCTCGGTATAAGATATTCCTCTACATGTAACCTATTTTTTCATTATTGCCTAAAGTGGCCACTTTTAACAATAATAAAAAATTTGGTTACTTATAGGTAGACACTTTATACAAGATACATCTTTAAAAATTACAAATACCGTTCCTTAGCAATTCTCTAAAGCGTTTTTGTTTATTATGTTCTAAATTCACCATAATTAATAACAATCAATTGGTGTCGCTAGTGTGCACGAGGTAGCCCCTTAACACTTAACAAGTATATTTGACATCTTCAGTGTTCCCGTGACCACGATCGCTGTAAAGTAATCGAAACGTCAAGTGTATAATAATAATTTAACATTTAATTAAACATCTAGTAACTACATTATATTATTTGATGATTTAATTTCCATGTAAGGTGTATTAGTTCCGAACATGAAACTTTATTTTATTTTCAATCTTACTTTATCAAGACACAACACAGGAAGATTGCAGTGACAGTTAAAAAACTAAAAAACTCTTAATTACTTTATTATAAATGCAGAATACTATTGAAATTAATATCAAAAGAGTTTTTTTTTTTTCAAAAATCAATTAGAGGTTTTTAGTAAATAAATTATTTATAATTTGTCGCCTTCGCTACACGCGCGTGCACTATTTTTGTCCTATTTCCTCACGATGAAAAGTCGTATCTCTGTCCTACTCTATCTCGAAACGACGCGCGACTTTCTTTCACCGCATTCCATGTTATTTTTTATCTAAATCGATTACAATAGGTTTTATGACAGCAGATTATTATATCTAACTTCAATCTGCCATTACATAATGCAATTTTGGCTTTAGCAACCGCATTAAAAACGAAAAAGACACCTGTCTACCTCGCCTCCAACCTCCCATATCTTACTCTCCCCCGGGATCCAGCCCGGAGGGTAGCGACCTCAACACAAATAATTCAACGCATACCACTTACCTATATCTACAAAGCGCCGCATGAGATTTTCATAGCGAAATTATTCAAAACTTGATACATACAACTGATTATTGGATTCCACGTGGAATTGCTGACAGGATTACCCTTAGTATTGTCTTATATTTTCGCGAGCACTACACAACAGATAGATTGGCAACATTTTGAAGCGTGATTCAATTAAAACTTAATTCAAGCTAGCCGAAGGAGCTTAACCAATGACTACCACCTGTCATATGTAACATTCCCTTACAAGATGCGGGATGTACAAGTTAGATTGTGACCGCGGTCTCTCATACAAAGGTCAAATATAGAGAAGCATAGGCCCCCGGGTGAAAGAATATATACCTGCCCCCCAATTCTCCAATTCTGCTATTGTATTTTGATCTGAAACGAATCGGAAACGCTTAAGTTACAACGTTTTTGTATTCTGCTAACTCAACGCAATCGAAACGTAGCCGAAACGCATCAGTTTGGTATTCTACTAATAAACACGTAACGCGAACCGTTCGGTTCAATCATAGTTTCGTTTTCTGCTAAATATTTAACATTTGTGGCAGCCGAAACGCATCGATAGTTCTTTTTCGAACTGTCCAAAATAACCAATTATCTAGTCACTAAGCCAAAATATATTTGTTGCTAACAATTATCGAGCCGAAGTTGAACCAACCGAGAGCGTTCCATTAGCGTTCCGACTTTATAAGCAATGTTAGTCGGCAGTGTGTGAACACGCTCTTGACGGACCCAATCACTATATCAGATTTGATAAGCCCCAAACCCTCGCCAAAGAACACCGTTTCATTCCTAGAATGTTACGTGAGGCTATTGAAAAAAAGAAAACATCCTACTTTCAGTAGAAAAGATGGTTGGAGTGTGCCACCAGCTTGGAATCCTATCATGCGAATTATAAAGTCCCAAGCCCGTCCTCACACTGTCCGACAAACTGACACCGTGAGCTCCGTATGCGTGAATCGGACCGCCAAAAAGTGACGGTAGTTAACTGATAAACTTATCAAAGACAATTGACACCTAGGTGGTAGACCCATATGTAGGGTCACCTGGGTAGGTACCACCGCCTTTCTTATTTCAGCCGTGAAACAGTTCGCTGTGTTTCGGATTGAAGGGAAAGGTAGCCAGTGTAATTACTGGGCATTGATGGCATTTCATCTTAGGCCTCAGGATGACAACGCACCTGCAATATCAAGTGCTTTTCCTGTTATTGCAGGTGCCTATAGGCCGCGGTAACCGCTAACCACCAGGTGGGCCGCCAGTTTGTTTGTCATTTAGTTGTATAAAAAAAAACCTTCAGTCTTCCCGTGACCATGATCGCGGGTGTATAATAATAATGTCCCATCATCACCAGCCTATATATGTCCCACTGCTGGGCACAAGCCTTCATACATGGAAGAAACACATGAGGAGTTTGGGCCATAACACCACCACGCTGGCCCAATGCGGGTTGGTGGGTTAAAGCGGTTGCAGGAACAACCGGGACCAACGCCTTAACGTGCCTTCCGAAGCACGGAGGAGCTCGAGATAACAAACTTTGATTGAACCATCCCAGGATCGACCATGGCGAAAGTTGCTTTGTCTTTCGTATCGAAACCAGAGCGCTCAAACCAATACGCCACCGAGGTCCTAATAATAATAATAATAGAAAATGGACAACTGATATGAACCAATTTATTCTACGTACATACTTACAGATAGAGATTGCCTTAGAGACAATCAACACTAAAAGTTACTTAGAACAATTACACAAAAGATTTACACGACACACATACAAACACACACACACACACACACACACACACACACACAAACTATTACACCACTCTGACACAACATTATTCTACTCACGCTTGGTATCAACCCGCGTGGAATTGGAAAATACCTCAGAAATGAGAGAAAATAAAAATAGAAGTGAACATAATAATAATAAGATTGCCTATTACAAATACACACCTCAAACTGTACTGGAAACACCTCTGTATAAGCTATACTGGGACAGAACAATAATTACGGACAAGACTCTGCATTTTAACAGACCAGATATTACTTTATACGACAAAACAAATAAACAGGTATACCTCATAGATATTGCAATCCCGAACACACACAACGTCTCACAAACACATTCAGAAAAAATAGCGAAATATACAGACCTCTCAATAGAAATCAAGACACAATGGCAAGTCACCTCAGTTAAGACTATACCTATAATAATATCCTCTACAGGTATTATACCCAAGACCCTGCACAAGAGTTTAAAGCCGCTCAATATGCATCACCTGTCATTTCAACAATTACAAAAAGCTGTAATTTTAAATACTTGCAGAATTGTCCGCAAATTTCTATCTATAGAAGGCGAATGATATTTGACTTAATCATCTAGGAGTGGAGTGGAGTACACAATAATTACAAACATAGACATACGTAAAGCACACACAGACACACGCACACGCACACGCGTACACACACACAAACACACACACACAGAAATCAAAAACAAGCTTGGCCAAAAGCCCGCATGTTTGTGACAAAAATACCTCTTCTATATAAGAGAGAATAAACATTAAAATATGAATAATAATAATGTAACATCTAATTAAACGCAAGTTAAATCCGGTAAATTGGTTTTATTTCAAATACCTACAGTACTCATAATTTGGAAGGGACTGGCGCTGGCGGTGTCATATATCCCCAGGGGACATACGGGGTCACACCCTTGGCGGCGATTTGTCCTTTCTCAATTAGTTCCTGCTCTAAGTTATTTGCATAAAACATGTTTCAATTATAAAATGCTGTAAAAATTACTTATCTTAAACGTGGCATTAAACTTTTGATCGTAGCCAAGTTAAGTTTTGAACTTAGTATCTCAAGGTAAGGTACATAAAGCAGCATGTAACGGACCAATTTTAAAATCTGGGTCGTTCTTATCCAATGGTAATACGGCATATTTTTGCCGGGCACCTGTTTTAATTATTGACAATACGTTGTCGCGTGTCACGACATATTGAATACCGCAGTTGTTGTTGTATATAGAAAATGCGATCTTCGGGGATTATGCAAACAAAATCCCTGTACAATCATTTTGGATACGCTGAATTAATATTTTTGAATGAAAGATAAACATTCACGAAATACAGCGTCAACATTATTTTATTTTGTCAGGTTAAGTGAGTTCGGTGACGTAGGGGTTCAAACGCTTCGGTTTCGATTACGAAAACGAAGCAACTTTTGCAATGGTCGGTTCCGGATGGAAAAAAAATCATTCTCTTCTCGTGCTTTGGGCACTCTACTCGTAAGAAGATCAGTTGGACGCCTAGACAGGTCGTTTAAATCAAACAGCTTTTGTGTGGCTATTTCCACAAATAACCAAAACGATGTCGGTTTAACCGACATCGTTTTGTCACAAAAAAAGAAGACGATTCTTGCAATACGCCAAATCGAAAAACGTTAAGTGAGTCTAGTTTATTTAACCATTGGCCTAGGCATTTGATTGAATCATCATCATCAGCCTATGTACGTCCCACTGCTGGGCACAGGCCTTCCTACATGGGAGAAACACATTAGGAGTTTGAGCCATAACACCACCACGCCGGCCCAATGCGGGTTGGTGGGTTAAAGCGGTTGCAGGAACAACCAGGACCAACGGCTTAGCGTGCCTTCCGAAGCACGGAGGAGCTCGAGATAACAAACTTTGATTGACCCATCCCAGGATCGACCATGGCGAAAGTTGCTTTGTTTTTCGTATCGAACCCTAAGCGCTCAAACCGATACGCCACCAAACTCCTCACTTCTTCTCCTCCTCCTTTGATTGGATGCCGGCGTTTAATCAACGGATTAGGCGTCAAGTTAAGCGGCTGATTTAACCAGACGGCTGCGACATATACACGACATAAAACACTACTAAAATTTGTCAACAACCCTATTCCGAAAACGAATCATAAAAACGGAGTAATTTCTAAAAAGTAGTGCGTAGTCGGCGACACATAAAACAATACACAATACCCGTTGGCAGAAAAATCCTCATTTTTCTACAGCTCAAAGCACCACTCGCACGATCCTGAATCCGCAAGTGAACTAGTTCATTTTAAAAAACGGCTTTTTAAATTCGCTCAGCCAGCAGGTGACGCAGTCCCCTCGGGTCGCGTAAATTGAATTTGAAATTCCGGCGGAATTCGCGGAGGAGCTATGTACTTAATAAACAAAGGTACTAGTCGACCTCAATCAGTCGGGCAAGGGTATGCCCCTGACAGAGTTTGTATAGCAAATACGCGCAGAACCACCTCTGCCTAAAATAGCAAAGAATCATGTTAAAATTATATGTTGAGTGCAGTTGAAGCCTGCAGATTAAAAAGAGATGGTAAAGTTGGGCCAGCTCTGAGCACCATTTCAGATTGGAGACATTAATGAATTGAATAATAATGGTTTCCATTAAATAAAACATAGCTCTATTATTTTATTGCAAAATTTAAAGAATCAGAAACGTTTTAGTTATTATTTATTTATTTATTTTTGTTAATATTATTTTTTTAAACCTATAATCCTATTACCTATTATGCTTGTATCATGAATACTAGATAACGGAGAAATGATGATAATAATATTATATAAATATACTAAATAAACATATAAACATCCATGACTCGTGAACAAATGTTCGTACTCATCATACAAACATTTGCTTCCACCGGGATTCGAACCCGGGACCCCCGACCGAGTAGCTTGTATAGCAAGGTGCACAGACCACTCAGCCAGCCGGTCGTCAACACAGTCGTCGGCAGGTTGTCAGTTACAACGTTTTTGTATTCTGCTAACTCAGCGCAAGCAATTCTACAAACAAACACGTGATGGGTCACATGTTTGTTCGGTTCAATCATTGTTTGTATTCCGCAAAATATTTGACATTTGTGGCAGCCGAAACGCATCGATACTTCTTTGGTTGAACTGTGTCAACTCACTAAGCTAAACTATAATGGTTTCTTGCAATAATGTTAAAGATTATCCAGCCAGTTAGTTGAACCAACCGAGAGCGTTTTGGTTAGCGTTCCGACTTTATAAGCAATGTAAGTGGAATACCTTTTTGTATTACGACCGTATTAGTAACGATACCGAACCGCTATCGATCCGTTTAGATAAATAAAAAGCAGATTTAGCCCACTGATCACTAGGAAACATTGATGTCCTAGTCTAGTCGCTCGGATTGTAAAATATCGCAGTTTCAAATGCCACTACAGGACATGAAATTTTCAAATGTACTTATAACTATTTATATTTAATTTCATAATTTAACTACAGGTAGGCTAGTTGTCTTATTGTTTTTTAATTCCTCTCATGATTGCAAATACCTTTTACTATCTGCGATGGGGTTCGATGGCTGTAACACAAGTTCGTTTTAAAGCCTATTTCAGGCATCACACTCTCACAAACTTATCAAGCAGTTGAGTATTGTATAGCTTTTTACGAGTTTGTTGCCGGAATCTTCTCGGCAGTTAAACATTTGGAACCGGTGTAAATTCAGACATGGCAGACAGACATTCTGACGACAATCAGATTAACTGACAATATGACATTATTTTTTGTGATAGACATAAGGAATTATTGACGATTCGAAAGAGCTTTTCCGTAATTACTTGAATAAAGATATTTTCATTTTTATTTTACCTGCTTGTCTTAATGAATAGAGTTTATTTTAAGCATTTTTATAAAGAGTGAATAAACGAGTTCATTTTTGTTATTTATTCTAATGTTACTTAACAAAATAAAGAAGGTAAAATATTGATTTGTAAATTTTACTACACTTTTAACTACAAAAGTCGTAGTCAACAAAATTTCATGTTTTTATTCAATTTAAAAATTTACCAACATTACAGAAGCAATAGTCATACTCCCATAGCCATCGGTTTTTATTGCATTTTTATGTTTTCTATGCCAAGGGATGTGCGGTACAGTGGAATTTTAACGACTGGGGGAATAACCTTCACTTAACAAAGACCACCCAGTTTGTCCCAGTTTGGGCGCCAATATTAGAAAGCTGTACTTTCTATGTTTTCAATGTTCAATTCAAAGAGCCATTTTCTTTCGAATCAAGTGAAATATTCAACGTAATTTAATATACTGCTGGCCACCCGCGGTACGGTAAAATGTAGTTTATGTTATTTTTCAGGATGTAAGCTACCTCCATACTTTCGCAGTGGTCACCCGAGATAAGTCAATAAATTCTTATCTCTCGCTACTCCGAGCTTCGGAAGGCACGTTAAGCCGTTGGTCGCGGTTGTTACATCGACCGCTATAACCCACCAACCCTCATTGGGGCAGCGTGGTGGTGTTATGGCGCAAAATTCCTCATCTTTCTTTCCCATTTAGGAAGACCTGTTCCCAACCGTGGGACGAATTAAGGCTAGTGATGATGATGATGATGAATCAACCGCCGTGCTGAATTTTATCTTAAACTATCTAGATCTATGAACGAAAAGGTACAGACAGACTAACTTTCAAACTTATAGATAATATTAGTATGGAATGTTATCAGTTTTAAATCAAGGTAACGCAACCGCAATATCACTGGCCGGATATGAGGAGACGCGGATTCGATTCCCGCCTCCAGCACATATTTTTTCATCGTTTTCTTTCTTTATTTGTTATTAAACGCGAGTTAAATCCGGTAAATTGGCTTTATTTCAAATGTGTAGTGCTCGCGAAAATGTAAGACAATACTTATTTGTTATTGCTACAATAAAGTAGGTGTTTAAATGCATCAAAAACATTAAAATGTGATTTTTCCTTGTTATTGAAGGTGTCTACAGGTGGCGGTAACCACTTACCACCAGATGGATCGTCAACGTGTTTGTCCTCTATTAGTATAAAAAAAACACCAATTAAATTAAGCCACCTTTTCCGTTAAGTAAGGCGCTCTCCTCAAATATCCTACAGTGGAAAAAATTAAATATATTACTGATTTTATGGGACCGATAACTTTATTGTTGCTTTTCCGGAAAATACAAGCCTTTCCTAATTGTATTCTAGAGACAGCATTGCTGCCACCATCAGAATACGTCTGTATTCAAAGTATCACTGAATTTGTCAAACGTATTGCTTGCTCGCCTGACAAACAAGCTTTAGTTAGTCAAGTCACGTAAAAAACCACCAAGTCCTCGTTTCAAACAGACTATAGCTTGCTACAAGCAGTCTCAACGTGTACTAGATTTCGGCTTCAAATACAGTAATTTAAATTCGTAGAAAGCACCACAGGAAGTTTTGGGAAGCTGACAAGTCAGATTTAAAATAAATAAACTCTTTTCTCTCTTTTATTTTTTACGTACAAACATATTAAGAAAATTACCTAAGCTATAAAAAATCTTGGCCGTGAGCAGGGATTGAACCCGCCATCTTTTAGTTAGCCATGAAATTCTTCAAGTCAACCTGTTCTTGCGTAGCAATAGAGCAGTTTATTGTTATCAACATTAGAATTAGAATTATATTCAGGATATTTGCCATGTAGGCCAACAGGAGCTCGGTGGCGGAGTGGTTTGAGCTCTCTGGATTCGATTACGAAAACAAAGCAACATTCGCCATGGTCGGTCCTGGGATGGGTCAATCAAATTTTAATCTCGGTCTATTCCGTGCTTCGGAAGGCACGTTAAGCCGTTGGCCCCGGTTTCTGCAACCGCTTTAACCCACCAACCCGCATTGGGCCAGCGTGGTGGTGTTATGGCCCAAACTCCTCATGTGTTTCTTCCATGTAGCATGATGATGATTTGCTTTGTATTTAACCGACTTCAAAAACGAGGAGGTTCTCAATTCGGCCGGTATGTTTTTTTTTGTAACAAGTCCCCGGTTTCAGCAGTCTACCCGTGATCATGGCGCAGGTAACTGGTCCGAAATATAGGGAACTCGTCGCAATGAAATTACATGGTAAGTATCTCGAATATAATTCTAATATCAAAGCAATGCCCAACTTAACTAAATCATAGGTACCTACTTAGTAAACGTAAATAATACTATTACCTTTATTGATTTATTATAATATTTACTATTTACATATTTAAATCGACCAGACTGAGCGAGAAACTCAGAACCTGTGCCCTTGCATTACTGGTTTCGAGTGAACGGTGCCCATCGGAATATGAACGCTCTAGTCAAGCAGTCACACGACAATTTCGCGCGCAAGCAGGTAACGGAGTAAAAGTATGTATATTTTTGTACCTAAACCAAACCTCACCTCAGCCAAACTTGACTTTCATTCGAGAATGAACTTTCTGTTAAAGATCAAGGGGTATTTTTTTGTCAACTAAAAATTACTCGTTATTTAATAGCACAGAAGATAGTACCCCCTGCTCAACCTTAAAGTCCTTGATAAACTGAACCTCAAACGAGACAATATTTAATGTAAAAGCAACGTATGCATCCGTTATGCTCGGCCCCACGTTGGGCGCCAATATAAATTTATTGCGTCAGGCAAGACACATCCGTCTCAAGCAGGAATTCGGACTTGAAATAGACATTCCAATTGCAAATTGTTATTCCATTCGCTCGTGTATTGCGTCATTCATTACCATTCACTCGTTCTTCTTTGTAAAATTGTTGTAAGGAAATCTGGCTATTTATGATATAAGTGGTATACACAATAATGGTGTCTATTTTCAGATGTATTTTTTCTAATACTCTAGCGAACGTATCTCCGGTCTTTCTTTTCACAATAATAACAAATTATAGGTGTTCGTATTTTTAATATCAAGCTATCTTTCATCGGACTGGCACAGGCCTTTCTACATAGGAGAAACACAAGAGGAGCTTTGGGCCATAGCATCACCACGCTAGCCCAATGCGAGTTGGAGAGTTGAAGCAGTTGCGGTAACAACCGGATCAACGGCTCAACGTACCTTTTGAAGCACGGACAACCTCGAGATTACGAATTTTGGTTGACCCATCCCGGGATTGACCGTGGCTAAAGTTACTTTGTTTTCAATAATAAATAACAAATGTAACCGAAATTGCAATTAACAATAATTTTAAAATTAAATCTTGGTATAGTTTAATTTTGATTTCTTGTCAAATCTAATTTTGATTTTTATAAACTTTTCTTATTGAAATAGAAGTTCATGCAGCTATATCAATTTTAAAGCATAAGGTCCACTCTGGATTTTTTTTAAATAAAATACCCCGCCATTACTAGCCGGCAAAATTAAATCTGAATTAATTTATCACTCAACCCAAATGTTTACGAAAGGTGAACGCGTGAGTATTATCCTTATTGTTATATCACATACGCAGCACATTCTTATTTGAACCTTATACGCAATAGCATAACTTGCAAAATGTCCGCTTTCATAAAAATATCACGTGATCCGTCACTCGATACCGAAATCACAGTTACGTATCAGGGTCACACCTGCGCCCTTTTGTTTGGAATCCACTTAAAGTTAAGGTTTGATTTCCCGAAGGTTCTTTCTGTAGGGAAGTGGTCTCCATTTCCAACGCTTTGTGTGAGATTTAGGCTGAGCCGTTTCTGTGAGGCGTCGATTTCGGCGCACTTATCTGTATTCCCTTTTGTATCTAAATGTAATTTTAAGGGAGGGAATGTAAGGCTCGGTTGCCAATGGACAAGGTCATTCTGAGTGGATTTAGATGATACTTTTAGATTCCGTAGCTGAAATACAGAGGTACTACGAGTACATCCACCTTAAGAAGGCCGATAAGATGCCTTTTGAAGGAGGATTCCAAGTTTTGGATGTACGACAAGAAATGCGCTACTGAATTTGTTTGTGTATGATGGTGACAGTAAATTGATGGCCGAAGAGTGACTCGCGAATAGGAAATGGGTTCTCTTTCTTTTTAGAACATTCTAAATGAATAACACTAATGTTTTCCACTAGCTCCCTTTTACCATCTAAGACAAGACGTAGATTGGCTTTTCACTTATGTTGTGGATATTCCAACTATCCGTACAAAACATTTCGTCAAGTCCTTTCTAATGCGAATTGCTTAGGAGCGTAACTCTCTGCCTGCCCATCTGATTCCCGAAACCTACATTTCGGACGTCTTTATGCCTAGAGTGAATATAGGCACCTAGGTGAACAAGGTACTTGACATCAGAAACAAAATTATATAGCCGATAGAAACCGTTAAGCGACGTAATGGACCTGATTCTTAAGACACACTCTAAGTTTAAATTTAAGAACAGTATATCTCTTTCTCGCAATAAGTAACAGAACTGCACCCCGAATTTATAACAAAATTCCTAAGAAATTAAGGATTAAAAGTGATTTATATTCTTTCAAACACAAGCTGCAAGATTTTCTGTTAGACAAATGCTAATATACTTTGGCAGAATTTTTGAATGACAGGACTCTGTAAGTAGTTTTTCAGTGCTGGTCCGATTTGTTTCTAGGCAGATGCAAATATTTTATGATTTTTTCTGAATTGTATTGTGTTTTATTACTTAGCGCTGATTTCATTATTGTATGCCGAAATGGTAGGCCACAGCTGGAATTTTATTTTATGTTTATATCAACCTTGTTTGTTACCCGTGTTCCACAATAAAAATTGATCGATTGATTGATTGATTGAAAAAAGATAGCAAGAATTTGTTTAGAGCTGTCAACTAAATTTGGACAGTTTTCAAAGGAACCATAGACAATTTTAGACGGCATGCACGAAGATACCTTCTAAACACTGCATTTTATCTCGTTTAATAAGGCCGAAAATTGATCGCACGTTTCTAAATGTCAAATCATATAATGGCCATCCTTTTCATATTCATATTGAGAGAAAGCAATGCACTGAACTTAAATTTAAACTTAGCATGTTCTTTATTAGGGCCAATATCTCAACGCAATCGTAGAGGTTCAAGGCTGTTCGTGCAACAGCATATTATTAAGGAAGCCACATTATAAATCCCTAATTCTAGGGTAAGCTATGGATGAGATGAGATGAGTAAACGAATTTATCTATTACATTACAGCCCACAGCGCTAATCGCATACTACTAAAATAGCCTAGCAATATTCTTGCCACAGATAATCGGAAGATCAACAGAAAATTAACAAAACAAACAAATATACAGGGGAACTACTTACTAATCAGAGTGAGGATTTTTGCTGACTTAGAATGTCTTTGAATAAAACCCTTTACACCAAATACTGGTTAATATACCAAACACTCTTATATTTTAATTCGCAAGTTTTTATTTACTTATTGTCGGTGGGGTGTTATAGATTTCGTCAGAATAAGAAGCGAAAATTGAAAGAATAAGAAATATATAACTCATGAAGAAAATATTGCAGAAGAAATAGTATGTTTAAGATCAATAGTTTCAGAGATACATTGGTAGGTGTATGATTGATGACGCATCGACCAAAAACGCCCCGTAGAAAATCTACGAAACAGGTGACGTCAAATGTTCCTTTATTACTGCAAAATATGTATAATAATAATAGATCATAATAATATTTGTTTTAATTGATGTGAGCAATCTAATACCATTAATATTTTTGATAAATTTTGGGAAAAAAATTAATAATAAACAGTAAGACTTCAACAATATTCCACATCTTTCAAGTTTGAATTGTTTTTATGGCTAACAGGAGTGATATATTTTCTGAATTTGTGAAAAATAGTGCCATATTCAAACTTAGACAAATCCCAATTAAGGTCATAATACATAGTATTTCGTCCGTAGCAAATATTCCATCATGCCTACTGTCTTTATTACCTATTCTGTCATGGTTATGTCTAATAAAACTCATCAATCATAATTTAGCTCCAAACCGTGTGAAATGTTAATATACCTACCGTTAAAACGTTATTAAACGCAGAACGCCTAAAATTATTTATAACCACGTAACACAAGAAAAGATGAACAAGGAATTTCTTTGGAAAATTTTTGTTCCTTTTAAATTAACAAGCAAAGGAATACTGCTCTATAGAATTCCTAACGTTCAGAAGCGTGGGACGTGCTTTAAATAATTTACATTTCATCGAAATGTATTGAATGGAAAAACCCAAAAGTTCCTTAATACAACTGTAAGGAATCTTTTAATAACAACACAACACTGTTACCTGATAATAGTTAACTTCTTTTTCAATTTGCTCTTACATTATTATATCACATAAAAATTATCTATTCTACCGACAACTAACCATAAGAGTACCCGCCGTTTTTAAACTGTCCAAAAAATACTATGATTCTGCCACAGACAATTTTTATACCAAAGAGAATAATAACGCTATTAATACCACAGATATTTTAACATATTTATCTTTATTCTTAATTTTTGATTTTAACATTATGATAAATGTTTGAAAAAATTACTTAGTAATTAAAATTAATTATTTTTCTTTACTCCTTTTTAATACATTAGCATTTCAGTTAATTTAGTCGAATATTATTAACTACTTACCCAATAAAGCGCCGAATGCCGTTATGTGCAAATGTTTTTGTTGTCCATTAATTACAGTCGACAACACATCAAGCGTAACAGTTTGACCTTGAGACCGCCCTTACTGCGTTCGTAATAGAGACGGCTTTCATAGTTCAACTGTTACGCTTGATATGCTGTCGTCTGTACTTTCTCACAATGTAGTCTATATCCATGCCAAATTTCATCTAAGTCGCAGGGGCTTAACATTGAAAGTTCGCAGACAGACATAGATACTTTCGCTTAAATAGTATTAAGTTTTTTGTACAGCGAGATGACAAGCAAGCAGACGTCCCATCTATTAGTACCATCGACTAATAGACGTCTGCGTTAGTTAGGAAAATCACTTGGTATTGCAGGTGCGTTGTCATCCTGAGGCCTAAGATGAAATGCCGTCCATGCCCAGTAACCACACTGGCTACCTTTCTCTTCAATCCGAAACACAGCGAACTGTTTCACGGCTGAAATAAGAAAGGCGGTGGTACCTACAGACAACCCTACATACGGGCCTACCACCTAGTAAAGGCGGTGGTACCTACAGACGACCCTACATACGGGCCTACCACCTAGTAAAGGCGGTGGTACCTACAGAAGACCCTACATACGGGCCTACCACCTAGTAAAGGCGGTGGTACCTACATACGAGCCTGCCATCTAGTAAAGGCGGTGGTAAATAAATGCAAGCTCTTGTCAGGCATCTATCTGCTGTCATCACATAACCATAGTTAAGTGGCAAAACTACTTAATCACGCAGAAGTTGTCAGTCATGCTTACTATGATATCTGTCGTTGCTGACATGTAACGGGTCGTTACGTTCCCAAAAATATGGCTGAGCGATCCAATGGATTCTATTTTTAGCATGGTGTTATAAGTTTGACAGTGTGATAAATAACCTTAGATATGCTGATGATACAACCCTTCTCACACAGACCAGAGAAGACATGGAAAATCTTCTGACTCATCTAGAAACTACCAGCCTCAAATTCGGACTTGCCATGAACCGAGACAATACTAAGATAATGATAGTAGACCGAGCTGAACAAATTGAAACTAAAGTACAAAGCATAGCTAACTGCGAAGTTGTACAGAGCTATATCTACCTCGGCTCTACTATATCCAGTAATGAAGGATGTTGCGACGAGATCAGACGGCGGTGTGCCATCACCAGGTCGGCAGTGGAGCGGCTGGGAAAGATTTGGGGGGACAGGAGGGTTACCAAGAAAACGAAGGTCAGACTGATGAAATGCCTTGTCTTTCCAATCTTTCTCTATGGAGCCGAAACTTGGTCTTTGAGACTGCAGGACCGCCGTAAAATCGACGCACTGGAGATGTGGTGCTGGAGACGCCTCCTTAAGATTCCATGGACAGCGTTTCGCACTAATGTTTCCATCCTTAAAGAGCTTCGTATTAAAGATGGACTTTCGTCAACCGTGCAATTAAGAATCAGAAATGAGAACTCGATGGAAAGACTTGTGGTTCAGGGCCAGGTGGAAGGCAAGAGAGCACGCGGCCGATCACCCACTCGCTGGACTGACATAATAAAAAAAGCTACTGAGTCCACCATGGTCCAGTGTACTCGCGATGCCTATAACCGGCAGAAATGGAAGCACATCGCTAAGATAGCAGTCCAAGGGAAAGTCTCCGATCCGGCGAACATCTCTTAATGTACCTCATCTGCGCAACCACGACCACTCTGACAAGAGTGTCCGTCTGAGAAGAAGTATAAGTTTTACGTGTCTGGCTGTGTATCTGTGTGTCTGTCTGTGGAATCGTAGCTCCTAAAGGAATGGACCGATTTTGATTTGTTTCTTTTTTGTTTGAAAGCTGACATGTCTAGGATGGTTTGTAGCTATAATTTATAAAGATCAGATTCAGACGTATGATGGTCCTTGGTTACTCTGCTCCCTAACTACATCCTCAATGACGACGGACTACTGATCTAATAAAAGTGTTTTAATAACTTTCACAGATCAGATTGATTTGAAATTTGGTGTACTGTCACCTTGGTGACATTCCCAATAATACTGACCTTTAGCTGATGCTATACCATCAAAAAGTTCTTCAGAAACTTACAGCAGATATAGCGTGTTTGGGCTCATAAGAATAGTCTCTATGAGATGGTGTTAGATAGATGATTAATGAGGCCGGGGGTTACTTAATTTTTTTAAATTTTATATTTCATTGTAGTCATCCTTTCAAACTGCAATTAAGTTATCAGTGAAAAAATAATTTAACATATTACAATTAAGCTGTGCTAATTGTATTCTAAACAAATAGTTAATAAGTGGTGTCAACTGTCAGAATGTTCCCGGCTATTTCTGATCTCGTGTTAAATTCTGCATATTTTATTTTATCTCCATTAAAGTTTTAATTATTCAAACCGCTATCTTTTATTCAACAATCTGCGTCCCTCTCAGTCTACTTCAATATGAAAGGGATGCTTAAAAATATCTAACTGTAAAAATTAATGTCCCCACACTTTCCCAGTTTGTCCCGCGACACTTGAAGTAGAATATTTTGACATTTTGTAGGTAGCAGTTAACTTATAACGCAAATGCAGATAGACTAGAAGAATTTCTCAGGGTTATCCCACAAGTCCTTGGTAGCTCAGATGGTTAGAACCTGAACTGTACAAGGTCGCGAGTTTCGACCCGCCACAGTACCTAAGTACATATATTTTTCCGTAGTTGAGATATATTTTAGAATAATACAAAGAAATCAATTGCAATTTACAAATATGTCATTAGGTGGTAGGCCCGTATGTAGGGTCGTCTGGGTGGTACCATCGGCTTTCTTATTTCAGCCGTGAAATTGTTCGTAGTGTTTCGGATTGAAGGGAAAGGTAGCCAGTGTAATTACTGGGCATGGACGGCATTTCATTTTAAGCCGCAGGATGACAACGCACCTGCAATATCAAGTGATTTTTCCTTGTTATTGCACGTGCCTTTAGGCGGTAATGACTTACCAAAAGGTGGGCCGTCACGCCGTCAGCCATGGGCGTAGCGAGGTACGGGCAGGGGGGGGCAGCCCCCCCCCCCCCCCCCCAGAAGATGCAGGAATGCTCACAAACCGTAACTTGTTCCATAGTTCATGCAGCATTTACCTTAGATATAATACTTGGTTTGTCTACGCCTGCCCCCCCCCCCCCCCCCCCGTAACAAATTCCTAGCTACGACGTTGCCGTCAGCTTGTTTGTCATGTAGTTGTATAAAAAAAAAGCTAAGCTTACTAAGTGTTATTTGTCATGTCTCATGTATTCCTTCAAAGGAGGTTTGTAAAGTCACATAAAACTATTTATTGAACGCTGAAACTGTTTATTTTGTAATTTAGATATAAATATTTATGGTAGTTATGTCTCCATATGTTTTTAGGTGTAAGTATTTTGGATTTATGTCTCTTGAAAAACGTAGAACAGTTGCCGATATGAAGCTTCTACATGCTATAGCCAACGGTTACATAAACGATTCTTATTTAATTAATCAGCTCAGTTTTAACGTTCAATACCATACCATTACACGTCTTATACCATTCTGTCGAACAAAATACCGAATGAATTCTCCATTAAGTCGAATTTTTAGAACGAATAACTCTAATTATTCTAATATTGACCTATTCATTCTTCACACACGCACACACACACACGCGCACACATACACACATACACACACACACTCACACACACACACACTCTCACACACACACTCACAACACACACACACGCGCGCGCACACACACACACACACACACACACACACACACACATCTTAGTAATAGTATATTTAGCTTAGAATCCCTTTATCGTTGTAAATAGCTGTTGGTTTCTTAACAATAAATAAAAAATAAAAAAGCACCTCTTACAATCGCGGAGTAATAATATTTAATCCTATTTTTGTTTTAAATTTTGTCCTGGTAAATTGTCTCTTAATATTGCATCAATCAGACTAACTATAATTAACTATATGTGCAATAACTAACTAAGTTACTATATGTGGATTATGGTGCTGATTGTACATCTACAACCATGAAAATACATGAATCAATTAGTGAATTTACAGATGTTTGTTGTCCTAAATAAATAAAATTAAAAAATAAAATCGAACAGTGTGTTGAACTCTGTAGTAGCTGTCTTCGCATAATATGAATCAAAGACTATTGATATAAATATGGACTCTTCTCACCGCTTCTCATCATGGCATGTTTTGTATTTAAAAAAGCACACCGGAACACATATTCTTTTCCTGCCCTAAATTATCATCCTCTTTGCACAATATTTTACCACCGTTTATTCCCCGTCCTACTGACTTAAAGTCCGTGTTGTCCTATGTGTTTACTCCTTTTGTAAATGTTTTGTTAGAATTCATATGTATGTACTAATAAAATTAAATTATAACTACATAGTTATGCAGTACTTACCTGTCTGTACTTAATGTCGCAGTTAACATTTGGTGTTGGTTAATGCTTTCATTTAGGTACTTCAACTGCGGCGTCTACTCAAAAATTACACCGTACCGCAGCAAATATTAGTGTCACTCCCATGACAAAGCCCATGACTGACTTCACATTGGCAGAATTCGATACAGCGAGAAGCCTCATTTAGAGCCTGTTATACATTCAACTTACTCACTAACTATCAAACACATAATTAACTTTATATCTTTATTAAATTGTTTTCAATTTAATGGTTTAAAAAATAAAAATGATCGAATATTGGACTTATTTTTTAGCAGTATTAGTGACTGTAAAACGTTTCCTGTATCAAACTCTCTTGTGCCTATAGATGAGCATCATCCACCTTTTTATGTTCTGGTGCCCATTAGTATTTCTTTTAGGTTTGTTACTAGAAAGCCACTTACTCAATACAATTTTAAAAATGCAGATTATAAACAAATTAATATAGAAATCAATAAAATTTACTGGACAGAACTGTTACATGGTAAATCTGCAGAAGATGCTGTAAAAATTTTGTATGAAATACTTTATTCGATAATAAAAAAACTAGTACCGACTAAGGTGGTGAAAACGACTCAGTTCCCAATATGGTTCTCCCCGGCGCTGACTCACATATTTAAAAACAAAAAACAAGCTTGGATCAAATGGAAAAATACCAAAATATTTCAGATTATCAAAGTTTTAAAATTCTTAGAGACAGATTTAAAATTGAATCAAAGAACCCGTTATATGAAATCTGTGGAGGATAGCATTGGTAATAATGTCAAATATTTTTGGAAATACTATAAGAATCAGAAATCAAATTCGGGTTTACCAACCTCAGTTTCATATAAAAATATACATTCTAATGATCCACTTAGCACTTGTAATTTATTCTCAAGATTTTTCCATTCAGTGTACGAGCCATCTAATGTTGATCCCAATTATGATGTGATTGATATCCCTGATATTAACACCGACTCACCATTGCATATATGTAGTTTGCACATCACAAAGGAATCAATTATCAAAGAGCTGAAATCACTTGATGTTTCTAAAGGTGCTGGCGTAGATAATATTCCACCAATATTTTTTAAATCTACTGTTAGTACTGTGTGGTATCCATTGCATTACGTTTTCAATTGTTGTCTAGAGGAGGGAGTTTTCCCTTGTGCTTGGAAGAGAGCTCGAATCATACCAGTTCATAAGGGAGGCTCTAAAAGGGATGTGGAAAACTATCGACCAATCTCTATACTCTCAGTTCTGGCTAAAACATTTGAAAGGCTGGTACATAATATTATTTAACCGGCACTAAATAACACAATTATCACACAGCAGCATGGTTTTGTGCAGAGACGATCTACAACCACAAACCTTCTTATATATACTTCCTTCCTTTTTGAAGCCATTGACGCAAATAAGCGTACAGATAGTGTGTATACGGACTTCAAAAAGGCGTTCGATAGGGTTGATCATAAATTACTTTTGGAAAAACTTGCTTTTAATGGTATACGTGGAAACCTGTGGCGCTGGTTTAAATCATATATAACTCACCGTACACAAAAAGTGGTCATTAAAGGCTATGAGTCAGATCTAGTGTTTATTAGCTCTGGTGTCCCCCAGGGCTCAATTTTAGGTCCTTTGTTATTTATTATATTTATTAACGATATTCATAAGTGCTTCAAATTTTGTAACTATTTATTATATGCGGATGACCTTAAGGTTTTTCAAATTATAAATAATGCTGAAGATCATGAAAAATTCCAAAAAGATTTAGATATGTTTTCTGATTATTGTGAACAAAATAAATTAAGTCTTAGCTTGAGTAAATGTAAGACAATCACTTTTACGAAAAAAAGAATACCTGGAAATTGCCCCTTTAGGCTAGGTGGAATTGATATTGAGTCTGTGGATCATATTAGAGATCTGGGTGTAACTCTAGATAGTCAACTCCACCTCAATATGCATGTTGATAATATTATTAGTAAGGCCTACAAGATGTATGGTTTTGCGATGCGTGCTAGTATTAGGTTCACGAAGCCTACTACTTATATTTCTTTGTTTAGGTCCCTGATTCGTTCCCAACTTGAATATGCTGTGCCTGTATGGAACCCATTCTATAATAAATATATCGATGCACTTGAGTCTGTACAGAAACAATTTTTGAAAAGCATGTATTATAGATGTTTTCATAGATACTCGTATATGCCGTATGATCTACTACTTAAAAAATATAACCTAATTACATTAAGACATAGACGTATGCAACTTGAAGCAATGTTTCTATATGACCTATATCACTGCAGATATGATTGCATTGAACTTCATAATAAACTATGTTTTAGAGTCCCGTATAGGGTACACTGTCGCATTCCAACACCATTATTTGCTACTGCCTTATGTCGCACTAACGCAGGTAGGCGTTCACCTCTGAATAGAATTCTTGAATCATATAATAAAAAATTCAAATTTATTGATTTAATGGACACACATATTGGCACATATAAAAAGCAAATAATGGAAAATATAAAGATGTTAGAGTAAAGTTTTATTTTTATTTTTTAGTGTAAAGTAAAATAATTAAATAATTTTTATTGTATTTGTTGGTTTGAGAATGCACCACCGCTTTCCAAGTGTCAGATACAGATACTAATATGTATTTAGTAATATGTGGTTAATAATGCTGGTAGTGCAATAATAACTTACTTATATTTTCAGTTAATATGTAATGTACATTGTATCTACTGTTTTTGACCCAAATAAAAAAAAAAGAGTCATAATATTAAAGAAGAAGAAGAAGAATTGTGGACCACGTGCGCCTGATTTGAGATTTTCCTTAACGGAACTCTAAAAAACCGGATGCTAACTTTTCTTTCAGTATTTTGTGGGCTATAAATCAAGTGAAAAAAATATATATTCCTTACCCTTGTTAGAACGATTTTTGTACAGCTGTAGGTACATCGCGTGCTTTCTATAGAAATGAATTATGAAAGGCAGGCTACGTATAGCAGAATTTTTTGCTCGCAAAAATATAGCTACTTGTAAAGCTTCGGTATCCAATAAAATACCATTTAAAAGTGAAATATTGTTTTTTTTCTGAATTCCAAAGCAGCTGGGACTCTACCTATTTATATTTTATTTTAGAACATTTATCTACAGTTACAATAAAAGAAACAGATACAAAGAAAACATTATTAAACTATTAAGTATTTTGGCATTTCTCCACTTGATGGAAAATCGCTGTCCCAGGAAAATTTAATGTGAATACAACTTACTATGACTCAGTTTTATATATGAATATTGACAATATGTACGGGCAGCGTTCTGGAATTTGAGTAAGATCTTCTCGTTCAAAATGCCTCAGTACGTAAACTCAAAATTCTTCGACTACTAAGGGCCTTCTGTGCAAGTTCGCAGTCGAACAACGAGCTATGTTAGGTGTTTCTATGCGAGATAGAATCAGAAATGAAGACCAAACCACTAATTTACGATTTCCTAACGTTTTGAGTTTTTAAAAAAAATTGATATGTCTAAAGAATATTGATACTAACAAAATAATGTTTGAAAAATTATTTACTAATAAAATTGTATAAAAACTAGAAAAATTTCACGTCCTGAGGATTGGATCAAACCCGCGACCTTCCGCAATCCGAGCGACAGCTCTAACCATCTGAGCTACCTAGGACTTGGGATATCCCTGTGAAATTCTTCTAGTCTATTTATATTTGCGTTATGAGCTAACGTCCACCCTGCAATGTCGAAATGTTCTATTTCAACATCTGAAACGAGTATTATAATAACGAGTAACTATAATAAATTAAAGAATATGAAAACAATGCTTTTTCTTCATTTTAGACGTTATAATAACATTTATAGTAACGTTTACTGCTTAAGACCTACACAATCGAAATCTAAACAGAAATAGTGTTAGTTTTATTTTTGAAAAACTCCGGGTTCGATTCCCGAGCTGAGCACACATTTTTTAAAAAAATGTATGAATACAGTTTTTATTATTACTTACTAAAATGGATGGCATGGTTCCTAAGAAGAGATTTTCGCATGTCTTATAGTTTCAGACTTTCCCATACTGACCGATCTAAATGTGCCCCCCTGTATACATTTTTATTAAGTAGTAAATAATTTTTCAAACATTTATAATAACGTTAAAATCAAAATTAAAGAATATTTGAAAGCAATGCCCCAACTTAACTGAATCGTAGGTATTTATAAAAATACTCGTTTCGGATATGTCAAATTTGCGTCGGTGGATAAAATATACTTAAATGCACATAAAAAGTCTATAATTTATAAATAAACCTGGGTACCTACTCATCTTGCAAAACCTCCTGCCACTACCGCGACTCGTACCTGGTACTGATTATAAAACAGGGGTATTTACACTCGAATATTGCCATTTCTTCTTTCTTTTTAACACTAATGATATTTTTTCTTTCTTTCCAGATATGGGCACAATGGCACAGTAATGCAGGGAACCGCGGCTAGATGGCGTAACTTGACCAAAAACCTCCGAAACTGACCAATAGATGTCACTAAAACGATTTTTTAGTGTTATTGTGTAGTGATAGTTTAGTGTAGTGTAGAAAAGTGCCGTGAAATGCGAGACGGGTCTAAACCTGGCCCCAGTGGTGCCCCGTCCAGCCATGGCTTCGATAATGAGGAAGGTTTGAAAACTTTTTTATTATAACAATATGTATGACCCAATTTATTTCTTTAATTATTTGTAATGTGCCCACGAAGGTGGTAAGCTCTGATACAGGGCCGTCTAGGTAGGTACGGTCGACCACAGAAAAAGCTGAACACTTTAGTACTATGTCACAAATCACAATACCTATGGCGTTAATTGTAGCACGGTAGCAACTATTACGTACAAGCGTAATAGTTTGTATGAAAAGGTACTAAAGTGTTAAACTACTTCTGTGGTCGACTGTACCACCGCAGTGCCAGATGTTTTCCCGTGAAATAGAAGTGTCTATGGACGTCTGTGTTTCGGGAAAAGGGCACTGCAGCTAGTCTAATTACTGGGTGTATGAGACCTTACATCATAGGCGTAGCTAGGGGGAGGCCAGGGTGGGCCACCCTAGAAAGCTGTGGGCCCACCCTAGAAAAATACCCTTCCCCATACATAATATAACTTCATCCTTGATTACCGAAACCGAAAACCGTCTTCAAACAAAAAGCTAAAATGATTAGCTACGCCGCCGACATTTTAAGATGTGTTAGCGACCGAAATGCCAAAAATTTAAATGACAGTGACATCTGTGTACCGAAGGAAGAAGCAAAGAAAAAGAATAGTATAATAGGGTAGGATAACTGAAATCCATACTTGATACCTACAAAGTTGCGCATGCGCTGCTAGTCAACTACTAAATTAGTAAAATTCGCTAGGTACGCCAATGCCTTACATCTGTTGTCTCGGGTAACGGGCGCAGAGCAGTGCTAAACGGTTATTGCTTCTGTGACCACTGCATCTGTCATGGGCACACGTGACACTTACCATCAGGTGCGCAATCTACTTGTCCCGTTACTTCTTAACATAAAAACAAAACTGACAAGGACACGTCACAGGCGCCCGCCGGTGGACTGATTTGGGTGGAGCTACTTTAATACTCTCCACTCTGACACGCTCGTTGTAAGCGCTTCCGATTACTGTTTCGATGTGGACACCATAACCCTTAGACCAGCCTGTCGATTCTGTAACAAAACTCGCACCTCACTTCGAATTCAACTGTCAAATAAAGCAAATTTTCATACATTTTTTGCTCTATTTGACAGTTGAATTCGAAGTGACTTGCGAAGTGAGGTGCGAGATTCGTTACAGAATCGCACCCCAGGGAATGTCCTCCGACAATCCCATCACGAGCGCAAATGCCTCCGCTCAGCAGTTCAACACACGCAATACTCGTTCTACGGGTGCGTCGTCACACTCGTCGCACTTTACCAGGTACAAACATATGCCATGGCGCTTCTCTCACATCCCTCCACGATACGACTTATTTGAGCCTTTAGCGGCGTCCTCAGATCTGTCGCTGTCATGCCTCGAGCGCCCTGGAGACTAAGAGACACCGCACATATACAATTTCAAGTTGGCCAACTATCGAACAACTAAATTGCGTGCTTTCATAGGCCGCACACTTCGTCGACTTAGTTGGTGGACAGTGTTGCTAGCGCGGTGAAGTCTGCGATAAAATGCGGAAAAACAACGCACTTCTTAACTTAATAAAAAGAAGACGAAAACAGAACAAAACATTTAGGGTGCATCCGATATTAAGTGACAGATTAGAGCGTGGGAAACATCATACCTTACATTCTAAACTGAGATGTTACCCAGATAAGTTTTTTAAGAGCTTGCCTTTTTTAGACTTCTTTGATCAGCAGTTCTATTTTTTCATTTGTTACAAGTAGAGAATGCAGAGATCGACTGGGCGGCTGCGTGCCCGTCTGCAAAAATCCAAGCGTGGGGAAATCACGCGCACGGGTCTGGTCACACTGCATCTTACCGTGCGACTGACCAACTAAGTTGTTATAGTGTGCGGGCTATCGGCCGATAGTTGACCAACTATTTAGTTGAACGACTTAGTTGATATAATGTGCGGGCTATCATAAGATTCTATGCCTATTAGACATTCTGCGATTTAGTTGGCCAACTTGAAATTGTATATTTGCGGTGTCTCTAAACAAGAGAGGACACCTCCCTGGGAGGTGATGCCAGTCCATTAGAAATCCTTCAGACGGCTTGAGAACTTACCAAGTTTCCCGCCTCCTTACAGTCCGTCTCAGACTTAAGTTCGAACTCTAAGTTAAACTTTAAACCACGATTTGCGAGAAGGCGGTAAGTTTTTCTTCTATGTGAATACACTTGTGAGGAGCTCGATGCCTTATTGGTTTAACTTTCACAATAGTCGATCCGGGAATGGGTCAACCCCTATTAGTTGTTTCATATCAAAAAATCAGGAAAAATCTTCTGAATTCGTGAAAATTACCAATAATTCGTGTTCATGCATAATTTGTTTGTACAAGTTGTTTTTTTTCGTCGATGTCACCGTTATTCACTTTGGCAATATGGCGGACGACATAGAAGTCAACTAAACGTCACCAAAGTGACATACGCGCCATGATTAATATTTGGCTGTGCTGCAGTTTTTTCTTTGGAAATCTTGTTTTGTACCACGCAACAAAGCAAATGAAAAGAAAATGGACCATTGTACACTGTTCTTCATATTTTTACCTATTTTTCAGTATAGTGTACATAGACCTGGCCGGGTCACCATACATTATTGAAATATCTCTTTTGTAAGATCTCGCACGGTAAGCCGTTGGTCCCGGTTGTTTTAGCCCACCATACCCTATAGCATGGGGTCCTTCAAGAGAGGTGTGAAAAAGCAATTTTTGGGCCGGCAAGGTGGAGGCGGCTAGAGCAGTGTCTGAACTGCACTAGCTGTCTTCACATATGGACTCTCCTTACCGCTTCACATCAGGTGGTGTTGAGTAATTTGTCGTGCTTTGTATATAAAAAACCAACCCACATTGGGCGAGCGTAATGGTGTTATATCGAAAACTTGTTTTCTTCAATGTAGGACGGCTTGTAACCAGCAGTGGGATGTATAATTTTTCTTTTTTTTCATACAAAGCACGACAAATGACGTCACACCACCTGATGAGAAGCGGTAAGAAGAGTCCATATGCGAAGACAGCTAGTGCTGTTCAGACACTGCTCTAGCCGCCTCCACCTCGCCGGCCCGAAAGGTGCTTTTTCACGCCTCTTTTGAAGAAACCCATGTTCGTATATAGGCTGATGATGATGATGACTTCTCCTGGTTGTTCTAGGGTCACTCCCAGAGGACTCCAGTTTCGAGGAGCTAGCTTCGTTGAGGAGTCTCCTGCATTTTCCCGAGGAAGTAGCCCTGAGGCTCACAGACACGGAGTATCAGCTATTTTACCAAGTAAGTAGCAAGAACAAGCACATACCTGCCTACACTGTACCCTGGCCTTATTTTATCTTGAGTTTTAAATAATCTTCAGTTTGCTTATATCTGTAAAACGGAAGAAAAGTACATAGTATGCATTTTTGTGTCACAAAATTTGTTTTCATTCATTGGCTTTGTAAACTATAATTTTTCAATTAATCAATTAATCAATCAAATCGTTTAGTCTTTATCATAGGTAGATACAAGTTAACAATAATAATTTTCATAAAGTTTTTCCATGATATGCCTTACATAAAACGTACGAAATTGGAGTATATACACAATATGCAACACTACCTGATTGTACTTAATATTTGAAAACAAAAACAATTCAATTCAATTCATTTATTTATTCTGTGTACATAGGTATAATAAGTTGATACAGTCAATATAGTAAGTTCTCTATGCACCGCCAATGGGCATACAAAATATTACAAACATACCAAAATATTTCCTCCAATTTATGGTCAAAATTAAAATGTCAATTAATTAAATACAATAAGGCAAAAATAACTGCAATAAAATAAAATTTCAAATTAAAACATAATAAATTCAAATCCTAACTTCAATGAAATAAAAGAAACGCTCAAGTTTAACATAATAATATTATATAAAATTTAAACATGCTTCTATTATGATTAGGTAATAGGTACTATATATTATATTAGTTTGTCACTTACGTATTCGTCAATGGAGTAGTAAGCTTTGTCAGTAAGAAATTTGGTAAGGCATCGTTTACACTCATTCATATTTGTACATAGTCTCACATGTTTGGGCAACTTATTATACAATTTAGGTGCCATTGCATACACGCTTTTATGTGAAAATGCAGTTTTCGTTTGCGTTAATTGTAGCTTGTCGCAGCGACGTTGACTTTCAACAAATTTAAAAAGATTTATATTATTTTTCATGAATGTAACAACCTCATATATATAAAGCGAAGGGAATGTCATTATCCGTAGTTTTTGAAAGTGTGGTTTACAAGAGTCAGTTCTTTTTAGTTTACAAATTGCACGAAGACATTTTTTTTGTGCAATGAATACATTTTCTTTATTCGTAGCGTTACCCCAAAATATAACGCCGTATCTCAAGGTAGACGCGACGTAGCCATGATATGCTGCGAGAAGCGCTGTCAAATTGGCAAATTTATTTAACATATACAAAGCATACGAAAACTGATGGAGCTTACTACATACGTGGTCAGTTTGAGTTCTCCATGACAAATCACTATCCAAGTATAGTCCAAGAAACTTTGTAGTACTGGTTTTCGATACAGCTTGTCCCATGTATTCAATACATATTTTTGGTGTTTCTTTTATTCTTATTTGGAAATCCATTAATTTTGTCTTTGACAAGTTTAGTTTTAGATTATTTGAGTGTAACCAGTCAATAATTGATACAAGACCATTATTTATACTCCTTTCAATTTCACTATAATTACCCTTATCAAATATAATTGTACTATCATCTGCAAAGAGACACATACGGTGCTCTGTTGCTTTGGGAAAGTCATTAATGTAACACAAAAACAAAAATGGGCCTAATACGCTCCCTTGCGGTACACCAGAAGATACTACTCTATTGTTAGATGAATAGGTTACTTCCGTTCTTGAGCTAACATCAATTCTGCTAATTTGTACAATTTGTTTCCTATCCACCAAGTAGGATCGCAGTAATTCAAGAACATTGCCTCTTATACCATATTTATATAGTTTCTGCAAGAGTATTGTGTAGAAAATACTATATTCACGAGATATTTTACGATTATAAAAATTAAACAAGATATATGTGCATTCGGTGGTGTATATTTTGTTTAATTTTTATAATCGTAAAATATCTCGTGAATATAGTATTTTCTACATCTGGCGACCGTGACAGGACACACTACATATTGTATGATCAACAAAATCAAAAGCCTTAGTCATGTCCATGTACATTGCCATAATGGGTTTTCTGTTATCCGTGTTTTGATGCACAGGTGCCAAAAAATCATATATTGCCATATTTATTGTTTCAGTTTTTCTGAAACCCATTTGCTCATAACAAAATAAATTATTATTTTCAAAGTATCTATTAAAGCTATTATAAAGAATTTTTTCAAAAATTTTTGAAAACAGGTATTAGTGCTACTGGTCTATAATTTTTAATGTCTGTTTTGTCTTCCTTTTTATGTATAGGTTTGATAATGGAGCACTTCAACGCTTGAGGATACGTACCACTCTCTATGCAGCCATTAATAATATAGCTTAGTAAAGGTCCTATAACAGGAGCCACATTCTTAATAACCCTCGTATGTACATCATCATATCGTGTACTATTAGTATTTTTTAGATTATTAATGACCGTGACGATGTCTTTTGGGATAGTTGGTTCCATAAACATAGATTTAGGTGAATTACTAAAAGTAGGTCCATTGTATAAGCTTCCACTACCCAGGCTACGCTTAACATGGTCAATATAGTAATCGTTAAAGTGCTGTGCTATCAATTTAGGATCAGTCACTTTTTGTCCCTTAATATTTATACTATTTATAGTTTCCTTAGGCATCTTAAATTTTAAATTATTTATTATTTTCTAGGTTGCTTTGGGTTTGTTTGTACTGGTGTGTATAAAATAACTTTTCTGTGATTTTTGCGTTAGTTGAATGATCCGTTTTAATCTTTTTGTGTATATATGTAACAATTCTTTTGTTTTAGCACTTGGATGTAATCTATATTTTCAGAGAAGTCGTCTTCTCTTTCTGCTGCACAACTTAATGCCACGTGACATCCATTTGGATTTCCTAGTTGAAAATATCTTACATTTAATTTTAGGGAAACAGAGGTCATAAAATAGCCTAAATAAATCAAAGAATATGTTGAAACTTTCATTTGCGCCATCACTCTCGTACACCTCGCTAAAACTTAGCTGACCAATATATTTCCTGAACATTTGTATATTCTCTTTACAGTAGTCGCGTTTATAAATATACCAATATTTCAGAATACACGTTTTTTGTACTGGAAATTTCATTAATTGTGCTGTGTGGTCAGATATACCGAGCTCTAATATTTCACTTTTGCAACGTCGCATATTATGTATTATATTATCTAGACACGTACCGCTGCTAGGTCTTGTTGCTTCTTTTATTTCCAATTTTAGATTAAACTCTTTTAGAATTCTTTCAAAAGTGGTCGATACTTTAGATTTAATACGCATATTTATATTGAAGTCGCCACAAACAATAACCTTTTGCTTGCTTTTAAAGCAGAAAAGATGTAGAATCTTACTTAAGCTGTCAAAGAAAATATCAATGTTAGCACTACCAGGAACTCTATAAATACAAACTATTATAATGTTATGGTCGGTTAATTCAACTGCACAGCTTTAAAAATGTTCGATCTATTAAAATCCTCTACAGATTGTATTACCTTAAAGTTAATACCATTTTGAATGACAATGCAAGCTCCTCCACTGCGTTTATCTCTAGTAAAAAATGCAGCTAAACTATAATTAGGTATATTAAGAAAGTCTACGTCGCTTAAAGTCATATTGTGCTCTGTGAAACATAAAATATTAACAGTTTTCTCATTACAAAGATTATCTAACGATTCTACAATCATGTCACGTTTGCTTATAAGTCAATTTACATTCTGATGTAATATATGTAAATTATTATACAGTAGTATAACAAAAGTAATGGCTGAAAAAGGAATAAATCCATATTAAATATGCCTGACTCGCGCACGAAGGGTTCCGTACCATTATCTATAAACAAGCGTCTTCCTGTTGCCGTTATCAACATCGAGCAAAAACAAGCAAAAAAAACAAGCTTCTTGTATGGGAGCCCCTTTAAATATATATTTTATTCTGTATATTAGTATTTGGTGTTATGGCCGCAACAGAAAGACATCATCTGTGAAGATTTTAACTGTCTATCACGGTTCATGATATACAGACGGTGACAAACGGACGCACAGCGGAGTCGAGTTAATAGTGTCCCGTTTTACCCTTTGGGTACGTAAACCTAAAAATATTTAATATGTATACAGCGTGGTGCCGTCAATACGACAATAAATTAAAACATGGGCTATATTAGTTCATAGAAAAGGGTTAAACAATTTCAAAAACAACTTATTTGTTTGATAATTTCATGACATTTGTATGAAATAATATAACATTGGCTGCATTATTTCATAGAAATGTCATGAAATTATCAAACGAATAAGATGATTTTGAAAGTGATAAACCATTTCGATGAACTAATTAAGCCTATGTTTTAATTTATTGTCGTATGGACAGCACCACCCTGTATAACAGTTTTAATATGTATAGTGCTTCTACAAGGTGTTATAAAAAGGTGTAGTCATATTTTAAGGGCTTATTGTACCCATCAATACAAGCAACTTTTACTATGAGGACAACTACGGAATCGCGAGAAAGAAATCAGCTGTTCCGTAGTAAGGTCAATGTACTTACTCGACGCAATGTATGGAACAGCTGATTTCTTTTTGCGATTTCGTAGTTGTTCTAATAGTAAAAGTTGTTTGTATTGATGGGTAGAATAAGCCCTTAAAATATGACCACCTTTTTATAACACCTTGTACAACCTGCGCTTAACATATTGATTACGGCCCAAAATTAAGCACACCATTCCACCACCACCACCATTCTAAAAATCAAATTAAAAGACTCCTGTCCTTTTTGCTTTCATACCGATAGAACGAGATGCACAGCTCTCTAATTTAGATTAAGCGATTTAGGCGCTATATTTGATATACCTACATTTTAACAGCGAAACAAATCAATCCTCAGCTTCACAAAATAAAGCAGGTAATGTCAAACTTCCTTTGTAATAAGCGTCATTTTACGTGTTGCTTAGATCAATGATATTAAGTAGCTTAAATTGAAAATCGTGATATCGAGAATACTTCAAATTGGCCCCTAACTCAATTATTTGGGAGGGTATTCGAAATATGGGGAGGGTTGGGGGATCGCTATTACCCAAAATATTTGTTAAAGGTGCTGCCATACTTCATTCAAAAATATTGTCTTTATTGCACAAAAAAACAAAAATCTGTGATTGAAGTAGTGTACAAGGGAGGACTTATCTCTAATAGAGATCTTAGAAACTTAGATCCGGACTTGCGTGGAATATTGCTTGCACTTGTGGGATGGCTCCGCCAAGCACCTCCTCGATGCCTTGAGACTCTGCAAATGCATCGCTTAGCCCCTTCTATCGGCTTTATCTCGGAGAGTGTTTTGTAGAGCTTTTTGATCTTATTCCACCTTCACCTTTCCAAGCACGCGTGCCGGTCCTCGGAGTCATCAATTCACTTTCTCCACCTCATGTATTCCCTCCTTCCTGTAACGTGGGATCCTTCAAAAGAGGCGCGAAAAAGCATTTAATGGGCCGGCAAGGTGGAGGCGGCTAGAGCAATGTCTGAACTGCACTAGCTGTCTTCGCATATGGGCTCTTCTTACCGCTTTACATAAGGTGGTGTTGAGTCATTCGTCTTGATTCGTATAAAAAAAATCGCTTTCATTCTTGTTTGGATAACCAAACCAGAATAATAGATACATAAAAATTTAAATACCTCGGTAATAGACATTGATTTTGCCTACCGCCGTAATTAGACTGTTTTCGGTAATTTTAAAATAAAGATAAGAACGAGGAGCTTGGTGGCGTAAAGGTTTTGGCGTCCAGTGCCCAACAGTGGGAGGTATAATTGTATACCTACAGTTTACTAATAGGTGGTAGGCTCTAAGCAGGGTCGTCTGGGTAGGTACCACCGCCTTTCTTATTTCAGCCGTGAAACAGCTCGCTGTGTTTCGGATTGAAGGGAAAGGTAGCCAGTGTAATTACTGGGCATGGATGGCATTTCATCTTAGGCCTCAGGATGACAACGCACCTGCAATATCAAGTGATTTTTCCTTGTTATTGCAGGTGTCTATAGGCGGCGGTAACCGCTTACCATCAGGTGGGCCCTCAGCTTGTTTGTCATCTAGTTGTATAAACATATACCTATATGTTGATGACGAAGTTAGGTACTGCGATGTGGGAGCACCAGTAAAGATGGCGATATTAATTATAATTGGAAATAGGTTTTAGCTACGATTAATTTCTTTGGAAAACACCCAATCAAAATCCTCGCCTTATTATGAAAAGATGTTTGGATTGGCGCTCGGTTGATCAATCATCGATCGAAAAAGCTCAATCAATTTTTACTTTGATTGATTCAGTCTAAATCGGAGACCGTAGCTCTTTGAAATTGGTCGCTTAGGTACTTGTGATAATTTAAGACTGTTAAATACTAGTGGCACGCCCCAGCTTCGCATGGACCATTCGTGTCATAGTGTTTATTTATTTCCATTCCACAATGATATGCAGGTGTTAAAAAAGGCTTAAAGCTAAACAGATTATCAAATTGTGGGCCCCGACGGGCATAAAAAGTATTAAGAGAGGCAATTCAAATTAATCTTATTGACATAACAACTAATTAATGAAAGAACATTACATAATTATTATTTTTTTAAATGACAATGAACAACCTTATTGAGATAATAACTAATTAACGAAATAACTAAAATACACTACATAAAATTATTTTAAATAAACCGTTATATAAAATAGTTTTATTTGTTACCGTAGACTATAGCATATAGCACATAGCACCTTGGGCACAATACTCTCTTTGTTTTTTTTCTCATAGACCAAGGGGACTAAGAGAAAAAAAATATGGGAAAAATTAAAAATTTAGCTGATTCCGGTGGACCCCCCTCCAGCTACATTTCTACCATATTCACAAAACTCGACAATGTGTTTTTTTGTCGAGACAATGTAGAACTGCGTAGAGTCTCACGTGGACCCTTGGGGGTCCTGGACCACTTTGAGAAGGCTATAGCCTATAGACGAATCTTCGGAAGCCACTAGTTGTTAATAAATACTAATATTTGCGTTATTTACGAAATGCCAACACTGAAAAATTACAATTGAACTTTCGGCTGCCTGTAGCCCAAAAAGTGACTACATAACGTAGCCAAAATAAAGTTGCATAGAGATACACTGTTTTGTTAAATCAAATAAACTGCTATTATTATAGTAGCTATTATTTATTTTATCAATATGTATTTTTTTATGTTATTGTCCTTCTTGCACCCACTCTCTTTATTTCCTTCTGTATTATCTCCTTTCACTCCAGGTTGCCTGGAAGAGATTGCTGCTTAGCAATAAGGCCGCCAATTGTATTGTTTATTTTATTTTTATTGTTGTTGATTATACTATACGTGTCCTATTGTGCAATAAAGAATATTTGAATTGATTTGATATTACACCTCGCAAAATTTCCGTTATTAACACGTTCCGTGACACAACGTCCACAATGAGTCATGAATTCCGTCAAATTGACACATGATCACTAGGTGGTAGACCCGTATGTAGGGTCGTCTGGGTAGGTACCACCGCCTTTCTTATTTCAGCCGTGAAACAGTTCGCTGTGTTTCGGATTGAAGGGAAAGGTGGCCAGTGTAATTACTGGGCATGGACGGCATTTCATCTTAGGCTCCAGGATGACAACGCACCTGCAACATCAAGTGATTTATCCTTGTTATTGCAGGTGTCTATAGGCGGCGGTAACCGCTTACCATCAGGTGGGCCGTCAGCTTGTTTGTCATCTAGTTGTATAAAAAAAAGGCCGTTTATCGACGATGTGCCAATTTATATTTTGTAATGCGACAATTCGTTTCGCCCCCTTATTCTCAACTGTCGGATCAAGGATTCGATTCGAAAAGTCACATGCCGTCTCGCTTTGACGCAGCGCGATAAAAAGTGACAGGTATAGAGTTTCCGAAATTCGAATTCTTTCCGACAGTTGAGAATAAGGGGGCTGACAGAAGCGGGGGAGGCGTGAACTCAAACACCCGCGCCGCGCCGCTGTGTCAGCGTGGAACACTTTTACATGTGTGTGTGTGGTTCTTCTTAGCCACTTAGAACATTTTAATAATGACTTTACATCTGTAATATCTGCAATACGGCACTAATACGTCACTCTAGCATACAGGGTGGTGCCGTCAATACGACAATTAATTAAAACATGGGCTATATTAGTTCATAGAAATGGATTGACACTTTCAAAAACATCGTATTCATTTAATAATTTCATGATATTTGTATGAAATAATGCAGCCAAAGTTATATTATTTCATACAAATGTCAGGAAATTATTAAATGGAAAGATGTTTCTGAAAGTGGCAAACAATTTCTATGATCTAATATAGCCCATGTCTTAATTTATTGTCGTATTGACGGCACCACCCTGTATATTGTATTGGCATGATCCGTTCGTTGACGTTGTTGCATACAATAAAGCTCAAAGTCAATCGTCGATGGACTTTGTGTCTTAAGTTATTTAATTATTAGGTCCGTCTTTCAACGTTGTGTCCCGTCACGTGTTGAAATGTAACCAAAGAAGTTTAGTTAAATATTATTTCAGTGAAGCTAACCTATTCATAAATCCTATTGTGGTTAAGCGACCCACGTTTTGGGACAATGGCTGCGCTAAAAAGAATCACATATTTATACCAAGACCTTTGCCGACCCAGCCTCTGTCGGCCATATTGATTTTCTCTAATTTTAACCTCTCGTCTGCACCGCGGCGCTATCTGGTTAACAAAAGTTGGAATTGCTGTTCAAACCTATTGTTCCTAACTTTTTGGTTTCAAATAATAGTTGACTAATCATTAAAATATTTTACAAAAGCCAAAACATGAACGGAAGCTAATAATTCGGTTTACGGTTTCGGTACGGTTTCAGAGAAACTTTCTCCCAAATACGCTCAGGTTTCCTCCCTGCAGAGGTTTTCTCGATTGAGTACAGCATGGGGTTCTTCAAAAAAGGCGTGAAAAGGTTTTTACATGGTCGGCAACGCACAAAGTGACACCCTTGGTGTTGCAAGCGTCCATAGCTTACGGTAACCGCTTACCATCAGGTGGGCCGAATGCTGGATTGCCAGCTTAGTGGTATAAAAAAAGAGTGTTTGGCGGGATTGCTTGGTGTCAGCCAAGATTTTTATTACAATAATTAAAAATTGACAGAAATTGAGGAGCTCGGTGCCGTATTGGTTTGAGCGCTCTGGTTTCTGGTGATGACCCAAGTAAGCATCATTAAGAGCTTGTGTTATAGATGCTAGGTTACCGAGAAATAGTGATAATTACTTATATGTAAATAAATATAAGAAATGTACTAAATAAACATATAAACATCCATGGTTCGTGAACAAATGCTCGTACTCTTCATACAAACATTTGCTCCAACCGGGATTCGAACCCGAAACCCCTGACCGAGTAGCCTTATAGCAAGGGGCACAAACCAGCCAGGCGAGCCAGTCGTCAAATTCAAATTCACTAGTAATGATACATAGGCTTAAGTGTAAGTTATAAGTAAGTATATTGTAACTATTATTAGTTATATCAAGAAGACATTAAGAAATTACGAAGTTTTATCCAACAAAACTTTTAAGTAACTAAATTAGGCCAAACTAATTAAGCGTGAGCGAGATAGAAATGCCTGCTAGAGTGGGACAGTCTCTGGTGCTTAAATAATTAATTTGTCGTCGCGTTTCTGGTAAATAACAAACTAATAAATTGTATATGACATTGTTCTATTGATTTTATAATAATACCTGTCGTATTTTTAGCTTGGCTGTATTATATGATTGGACACGCACACGGTTCGTATCACCAATATCACGTCTCCAGTACACTCTTAGTTAGTTATATGACGCCCAACCAAGAGAAGATCTTAGCCGCCACAATGGTCTAGTGACCACCTGCCTCAAATCTGGAGGTTCAGGGTTTAATTCCCGTGAAGACAGAAATATTCTGCTCGGTTCTGTTGGTGGTAGGACTTTTCAAGTCCGCCTAGCAAGGCACCACCATCTTACCCAATTCTGCCGCCTGCTACCATAACAATAATATTAACAGCATAGCTGTGTTCCAAGAGTTCCAGCAGTTGAATGGAAGTAAGATCTCCGCTAAACCAAGGACAGACGGGACATTGGCAATAGGTGGCGAAAGTATTCCCTGTCTTTTTAATTCATAACGGGTTAGCCCTTGGCCTTCTTCTCATCTGATTGGTGGAAGCGAGCTACCCAGGATTCCTCTTCCCCAGAGGAACTGCCTATTTCCCTACATCCACTAAAATCCATCGAAAAGATCCATCGATGGATATTTTAGTTAAGTTATGTCCACTTAATAATCCTTGATTCAGGAATTCTAAAAAAGTGCTACTAAGTGGTAGGGTCATCTGGGTAGGTGCCACCGCCTTTAGGTACTAGGTGGTAGGCCCATATGTAGGGTCGTCGGTAGGTACCACCGCCGTTACTAGATGGTAGGCCCGTATGTAGGGTCGTCTGTAGGTACCACCGCCTTTACTAGGTGGAAGGCCCGTATGTAGGGTCGTCTGTAGGTACCACCGCCTTTACTAGGTGGTAGGCCCGTATGTAGGGTCGTCTGTAGGTACCACCGCCTTTACTAGGTGGTAGGCCCGTATGTAAGGTCGTCTGTAGGTACCACTGCCTTTCTTATTCGATATGAATAACAGTTCGCTGTGTTTCGAATTGAGGAGAAAGGTAGCCAGTGTAATTACTGGGCATAGACGGTATTTCTCCTTAGGCCTCAGGATGGCAACGCAGCTGCAATACGAAGTGTTTTTTCCTTGTTATTGCGAGATAGGCAGTTCCTATGTGGTTGAGGAATCCGGGATGACTAGCTTCCATCTTATCATCACTTGATATTATAGAAAGAATTCCTAGGTGGACCATATTTAAATTTGGTAGTCTACCCAGGTGGGCAGCGCGGGTGGACCACGGGCAATATATGAGCATACACTTAGATATTAAATCAATTTCTAATAAATAGGTAGGTGGGTACTATCAAAGATAAACATAACCCGACGAAAGGGGTGTTATAAGTTTGACGTGTCTGTCTGTGTATCTGTGTGTCTGTCTGGCATCGTAGCACCTAAACGAATGGACCGATTTTGATTTGTTTTTTTTTCTTGAAAGCTGACTTGATTAGGATAGTTTATAGCTTTATTTTATGAAGATCAGTTAGGGCGTTTGATGACTATCAGCACATTTTCTATATGACAAAAGGGTTTTATTGACTTTTACGGAACCGAAAGATTTGCAATTAGTGTATCGACACTTCGGTGACATTCCCATGACATACTTACTTTGAGCTGTTTCTAAACCATCAAAAAGTCTGCGGAATGCTTAATTCTTCAGAAAATTACAGCAGATATAGCGCGTTTAGCCTCATAAGAATAGTCTCAATAAGATGGTGTTAGATAGATGATTATTGAGGCCGGGGGTAACTGAAAAAGTTTAATTTTACTTTTTAATGTACAGAACATGTTAACAAACAAAAACATCCAATCTACATCGAGTGGGGTCACCCATCCCAATACAACCATAGCTGAACCCCTTCACTTTTACTATCGCGCCAGCTGCGTCGACTCCAGCTCTCTTTTACTACACAAATTTTATTGTGGCAATAAAAAGTTGAACTAAACCTCACAATAACCATAGTTTCGATTACACCACCCCTTCCACCCCTACTCCCGAATCTAACCCCTATTTCCCCCCAAACACAGATGTTGTCCAGTTCTTAACGACTTATGTTTCAGTTTCAGAATTGCTTAGCTGGTAAAGTTTAAGGTACATTCGTGGTACAGTAGACGGCACATCAACCGTAACAGTTTGACCTTGAGACCGCCCTTACTGCGCTCGTAATAGAGGCGGCCTTCGTAGTGCTTTAGTCTGTACAAAATGAGTGAAAAACACAATTTATTTATTTGGAGGCCCATTGCAGGTTAGTAGGTTAAAGCGGTTGCAGTAACAACCGGGACCAAATGCTTATCCTGCCTTCCGAAGCACGGAGGAACTCGAGATTATAAATTTTTAACTGACTTCAAAAACGAGGAGTTTCTCAATACGGTTGTTATTTTTTTTCTATGTATGTATGTACACCGATTAGGCGAGATTCTGATCCGATTTACGTGATTCTTTTTTCGTTCGATGCGGAATTGTTGCCATTTGACCCCTTAGAATTTTATTTAAATCTATCTGGCAGTTTGGTTTTTAAATAAAAATAACTGGAATGAGAAAGTCATCTACGTATGCAAAATCGGTCCATTCGTTAGAAGCTACGATGCCACACACAGATACACGTCAAACTTATAAAACCCCTCTTGTTTTCGTCGGGGGCTAAAAAGAACATACCCAAGAAGAAACCACATGTTAAACAAAGAAACGCCAGCGAAACGAGTCAGCATGATGTTCACGTGGGGACAGTAAATTGGTGACTCGGAAGACAGTGCCTCAAGTGTCAGTACTTATCAATCGAATTGTTGTGTGGGCCGCGTCTCCTCATATTAGGTTTTAAGGTTTCCTACATAGGTTTGTTAAATAGAATGTAATTAGCATAAGTTCAGTAATAAACTAGCTTCTAAACCGTAAACACGTTGTCTCATTAACTCCCGTCATTGCAGAATCAAAAAAAACAAAAAAACAAAAATATTTTTATTTCATCAACCAGTAAACAATTATGATATTGGTGGTGGGGATCTCCTAGTAGGCAAAAATATATACCTGCGTCAGGAGGTCCCCGCTCTTCCATGACTCTTACTAAGGAAGCTACATATTTATGGTTTCTAAATAATGAGGAACAGGAGTAACTTACGATTTATTTATTTACATTCAAAGGTGATTCTGAGATTAAAGTACTTCCTGACGAGTTGTATGGTTTATCATTTTTTTTTATTGTTTGTGATTATTATATCATAAACTTAACTTTAAAGTAACTTATGATTCTTATAAATATTATATTAAAGCGTGTGTGAGTGTGTGCGTGTTAGTTTCAATCAAACGAAAACGATCATCGTCATGTTCACCTCTAAGATTTTTTTTATCTTATCGGGATAACTCTTGGCCTTCATCTGATGGTAAGTGAAGATAAGACCGACGAGTTACACCCGGACTCCTCAACCGCAGAGAAACTGGAGAGAAACTATCTTACCACCAACTGCCGGAACACAACAATGCTGTTAACATTATTGTTATGTCGGCAGACTTAGGTAAGATGGTGGTAGCTATCCAGGCTTACTTAGAGAAGCCCTACCACAAACCAAACTGAGCAGAAAATTTCTGCCCCCACGGCAATCGAACCCATATGGAAAGAGGTTTCCAATAATTCACAACTGAGAAGAAGTTGCCGCAGATTCTATAGGATTTGGCTGTTGTCAGCACGACGCACATTTTTGTTTCCATTCGATCGAAACTTACACTACCCCCTTCCTCTTGCCCCAAGGCAGAGGAAGGATAGGCTGGTAGAGCTTCCCCTCAGCGTCACAAAGAAAAGGGACACTGATAACAATATGAAGAATCGATACTCATATTATAGATAATGAGTTGCCATCTTTGGCGCGCTGAACCTCGCGATCTTCCGCGGTCTTCTTTGTTCCATGCCTATTATAAAGAGTTTTTTAGTCCACTCTAGTCCTGTAAATCAGGATCTTAGCAGTTTACAAATGATAGAAAGTCACATAAAAATAGTCTTCAAGCATCTACAAATACCAGTGATTCATTTGACCTGTACCCATTCTACCATATTATATTCCGTAACACAATTTGTGCAAATCCTAAAACGGATTCGATATCAATGAACCCTGACAAAAATTACCACAGAGCAGAATAAAATGAGGTTGTCACGATAAATTTAATACGCCGGATGATTTTAGATAAGGGATGGGTAATTTTATTGTTTGCGTTCCCTTGTGATTCCTTGTTTCCAAATAATGTGGATTTGGGAGTAATTTATTGAATAACGTTTAGGGAGATGTTACAACGAGGTGCTCAAGGTTTGTCTGCCACAAAACCTGATTTCTCTTTTGATAAAACGCACTTAATCAAACATGAGAACAATTTTCATGAAACCAATATAGGACAATTTATTTTTGATGATATGCGTAAGAGAACCAAAGTCACTGACATAGCTCGCAGGATTAGTGAGTTAAAATGGCAGTGGGCAGGACAAAAAGCACGCAGAAAAGACAGCCGGTGGGGCGTTAAAGTTGTAGAATGGCGACCACGTACTGGAAAGCGCAAAGTACGACGGCCTCCATCAAGGATAGGCAGACGACCTGGTCAGGGTCGCGGGGAGCCGTTGGATGCAGCTGCGCAGAACCCACAGAAATCTATGGGGTAGGCCTTTGTTTATTTATTTTGAAGAAGGTTTACAGCTTTTAATGACAAAGAAAACATTGACTATACGCCGTGTTCCTGAGGTTATTCATTAACTTCGGCATGTTATTCAGACTATTAAATTGATCATTTTTTATTACTATGGACACTTTTATGAATTCCAATTTCTTTACCATTTTTTATTTTCATACAAAGTAAGTGCTTAGATGTAGATGTAATTTATCTAATATTAATTACTCTTTACATGAGTTGGCAACGTCGCATTTGAAACTTTGGTCCACATGTCCACATAAACTTTTCGAAACTTTTCTTGACGTTAACAATGTTTTTTAAAATTTTGACTTTTGAAACTATGACATAATGGCGAAGTGCACAAAGTGGCAACATCTCACAGATAAAGACTATTTCTCAATGCACAACACAATTAAATTGGTTAAACTTAAATTACCAATAACTTAAAAACTATGCTATTTAAACTACTACTTCCTTTATACGATATGTTTAACAAGAGCTAAGTATAGAAGTATTATTCAAAGTTAAAAGTTAAAATTATTAGGAATCAGAAGTGAAATTAGGGTTTTTAAAAACAACTACTACATATAACAGTAATTATTTATAACACTATTACACAAAACTCATCTCCTCATAACAATGTCTTATTTTGATTACATAAATTATTAAACAAAGCACCAATTACCGAATAGAAGTCAAAAATACGGAACCAACAAGTCGCGTAGAACATAACCTCTACACTCCGAGCACCGCGCCGAGCAAATGACGGCGAGTTCTTCCAGAGCTCTTTATTAGATATGCTGTTGTCAACCGCACCTACTTTTTGGGAAGTGGTAGTGGTACTTCTAATAGTATATCCTCAGGAACACGGTGAATAACGCCTTAGGGCTAATTACAAACCTCCTCATTTATATAACAAAAATTCGCATAACAAAACTTAGCTAGAGTACCAGGAGTAGCAGTGCCATATGCCGAAAATGAAAAAGAAAATACTTATAACAATTATTGTCGCCCAAAATATTTATGACAGTTTCCCTAATTGTCGCTGTACTTGTAGAAAATAAGTCCAAGTAAGTCGTGTTCTGCTGTATCTGTTAAATGTATCAGAACTGCGTATTACGAAGGTGTTTTGCTGGTAGTTTGTGTGAGCAAATGGACTAGCAATTGTTAAGTAGTGGACGCCGACGAAAAGATAGGGTATTTGTACGAAGACCATTATGTGATAATAATTCCGGACAGTCAATACAGCCGTTAGCAAGTTTAGAAATAAAACAAGCGTCATTCACTTCACGTCGAATGTGAAGGGGTAAAAAATGATATCTTTTGTAAGGATATTCATAGCCGAAAGACCACAGTTTTGCTTTAAAGGAGATGTTCGATATTGGTACTCGAAAGCCCCCCACGATAAATTATATATTATGCAAAAGCTTATGCTCAGAGGATCTTGAATATACCCTTTTTTCATTTTAATACCCCTGCATTTTTGAGTAATTTTGAAAAGTGTATGCAAGAATTCTCGGAGGAGCCAGGTGCTCGGTGGCGTAGTAGTTTGAACGCAATGGTTTCGATCACGAAAACAAAGCAACTTTCGCCACGGTCGGTCCCTGGATGGGTCAATCGAAATTTATTATCTTGAGCTCCTCCGTGCTTCGGAAGGCACGTTAAGCCGTTGGTCCCGGTTGTTACTGCAACCGCTTTAGCCCACCAACCCGCATTGGGCCAGCGTGGTGGTGATATGGCCCAAGCTCCTCGTGTGTTTCTCCCATGTAGGAAGGCCTGTGCCCAGCAGTGGGACGAATATAGGCTGGTGATGATGCAAGAATTCTAAGCTTCTTATCCAAGTTTCTCTGACAAAATACAGTAAAAAATAAATTGATATCATTATTATTAGTCAGAAACAAGTGCAGAAACTAATTTGCCATGTTCTTCTAGCATTTACAATAAAATATAATTGCAAAATAGTCGTAGGCTGAACCAAATCAACCCCATGTCTAGTTATTAAAAAAATATTTGACCAGACAATAGACGACATTGACGTTTTATACTATGTCTGGGATGAGTCACATTTTTTAAAATGGAATTTTACATCTCTGGATAACAGTTTTTTGACCAGAATATAATGTTATTTTTTACTTATATGCAGGCATTTAAAATTATAGTTTTTATATCATAATATTCTTTAATATATACTCTTTCTTCCCTCCCATATAACTTATGTCTTGGGGGGTAGCTGAGTACCAGCCCTCATACATTTTCAGAACATGTCCTTTGTGATTTGTATGATGACGATATTAACCTGTTACGTCCACTGTTGAACCTTTGTTCTGCAGTGGGCATCATAGACCCGTCGATTCCCAAACGGAATGTTTCTGTTCCGCCTGCGTCACCGGTTCCCCGCGATCCTGACCAGAATGTGTGTCCGTATAATGCAGTGGTTCTTAACCTTTTAGTCCTGAGGGACATTTGCCAAATTTCCGTTATGTCGTGGACCACCCAGTTGGTTTATTGATTTCAACAAATAAAAAAGATATAAAATTACTAAAACGCGCTCGGGTTATGTTGTGCGGACTCTTATCACTTATTTATTGGCATGGCTCGCGGACCATTTGAAATGCTTCCAAGGACCACTAGTGGTCTGCGGACCACCGGTTAAGAACAACTAAGATCTAATGGGAGGCCGTCCTACTTTGCACTATCCGGCACGTGGTTCCCATGACATCGACAGCATCTGTTTTATGTGCTACGTGTCCTGTCCGGGATCCTTTACGTTGGCATAATGTATTTACTCCTAAATCCTTTGGCATAATGAATTTGGCATATTGTTGTCTGTCATAATGGGCCTAATTCTGGGAACACACTTTAATTCTAAATTTAAGTACAGTATATCTCTTTCTCGCAATAAGTCATAGGAAAAAGATAGCAAGAATCTGTTTAGAGCTGTCAATTAAATTTAGATAGATTTCATAGAAACCATAGACAATTTTAGACGGCATGTACGGAGGTGCCTCCTAAACACTGCATTTTAGCACGTTCAATAAGGTCGAAAATTGAACGCACCTTTCTAAATGTCAATTTATATGACGGCCATCCTTTTCGTATTCGTTTTGAAAGAAAGAAATAGACTGAACTTAAATTTAAACTTAGCATGTGTTTTCCAGAATTAGGGCCATTATGTCTTTTGCATAATATTATTTTGGCTTAAGTATAATTTTTAGACTAAATATTACAATTTGCATAATGGTTTTAGGCATAATGTAAAGTCGTATAAATGAACATGTATTTGAGTAGGTACATAAAAATGAGGTACATGCCTAATAGTAGGTTAGGGTACGGCGGGGGTGGCCCTTGGGCAACCCCTAAGCCGCCAACATGTTTATTTTAAATACGAAAAGTATTTTATTAGAGCAATATGTAAAATTGAGAAATAATGTTGTTGCCAGTATTCACTATGGTTTTGTATCATTATGCCTTTTTCCAGTTATGGTTTATACATTATCCTTAAAACAATTATGCTAAATTTGTTATGGATAATAATATTATGCGTAAATATCATTAGTATGAATTACTATATGCCAACATATTTTATGGATTAAATTTTTATGCAAATGGGTAGTGAGCCGTCCTGCCCCAACTTGCTAATTCCATAAGCTATATCAGTGACTTTCCTCTTACGGGTGTCCTCATTACTAATGTGTGTTCCTTCCTATAACATGGGTTCCTTCAAAAGAGGCGTACAAAACACCTTTTGTTCCGGCAAGGTGGAGGCGGCTAGAGCAGTTTATGAACTGCACTAGCTGCCTTCGCATAGGGACTCTTCTTACCGCTTCACATCAGGTGTTGAGTCATTTGTCGTCATTTCTATAAAAAATCTATCTAGTAGATAAACATGGTTTGTTCCATATCTTGTTGTGCGACTGTTTATTGAATGATATTTTTTTCTTTTCTCCAGGTCCCACCAATAGATTACCTTCGTCAAGTAACCTTGGATCTTGGCGGAGAAGGCATCTTAGGAGCTGTCACTGAAAGGCATATGATCAGGCGAGCTCCTCCAACGCACACGCAACAGACAAAGACTACAGTGCGAGCATTGATCAGCAGATTCAACGAGGTAAGGTTTTATTATAACAATACCAATCTTTATATTTTAGATATTATGTACCAATACTTTCTCTTACTTTTTTTTAGCCATTTCCACCAGAATACCCGTATAAAATAGGTACGTGAGTTCATACCTTCATCAAATGTCCTGATCTGTTTAAATATTTGTTTTTGTGATCTAATAAGTATACCACCAGGTTGGTTACATAGAAATTTGGCCTGGGTCTGATGAATATCACCTGAAATAGAGGACGTAACTCCTCAACATAGAATGGCCAAGTGAAAGAGCCAGTTAAACGATAAAACAACACTTGTTCTACCAGAGAATGAGAGAGAATCAAGCCGATAATGCTGACGGTCACCCCTCATGCATGTACCTCGGAAAGTTATCAGTAACAATTTGCTAAACCTTAAACCGATTTCCAAACACTAAAAATGCAAAACTTATTTAATTTAAGTTCTACAGTGTGTTGTGAGTACAAAAGTCCGAAATAAAAACTGATACTCAGACAGACAGTCAAACTTATAACATCCCTCTTTTTTCGTCAGGGGCTAAAAACATTATCAATCATCATAAGATAATGTTTTATAATGATAAAGAGTGGAGATAGAAAGTGGCAAGCTATTACTATAAACTATTTTTTTATATACAACTAGATGACAAACAAGCTGACGACCCACCTGATGGTAAGCGGTAACCGCCGCTATAGACACCTGCAATAACAAGGAAAAATCACTTGATATTGCAGGTGCGTTGTCATCCTGGGGCTTAAGATGAAATGCCGTCCATGCCCAGTAATTACACTGGCTACCTTTCCTTTCAATCCGAAACGCAGCTAACTGTTTCACGGCTGAATTAAGAAAGGCGGTGGTACCTACCCAGACGACCCTACATACGGGCCAACCACCTAGTAAATAGTATATAGCCCATGTTCCAATTTATTGTCGTATTGACGACACCACCCTGTATACCTTGCTAATGACACCCACTCCTCGAAATCGATCCAGCCGTTTAGGCTACATTAGGTCACAATGGAACTGACAAACAAACCCAAATAGATATATACGCTCGAGAAACATAACTCTTCTTCTGGCGCAATCGTTTAAATTATGAGCTTATTCGCGAAATGATGTGCGTGTGTACGTATGTTCGACTTCTCTTTATTTTCCGGGACTTCACGCAATCCCTGGTAAAGTACAGAAGACACCACATCAAGTGTAACAGTTGCAGTGCGAAAGCCGCCTCTATTACGAACGCAGTAAGGGCGGTCTCAATGTCAAACTGTTACGCTTGGTTTGCTGTCACCTGTACATGACTGGCTGCAGGGCATTGATGGACGATCGTGTAAATGTACACACATACATAAGTCCATCAATGCCTAGTTATGGCCAAGGCTTGTATAGGACTTTTCTCGAATAATGCGCAGAAATTAAAACTAAGCAGTACCTAGGCAGAACGTTTTATTTGAAAATGAAATTAAATGTAAGTACATTTTTAATAAATTTGAAGTTTTTTTTGTTTTTTTTTTCATTTTACTTGTTATGGGAAGGCAAGGGGAACTAATTCCCATACAGCCAAGTCTTAAGTATTTCTTTATTTCTTCATTTATTGCTTTGAAATGCTGGTGTTACACAATTCAATGCATCTAGGGAGTATTTGACGCGAAATATATGATGACAGTCTCCATATGATGCTACTTGATGAGGTGGATAACCACAAAATAGTTCTCATCGTCTTTCACACCATAATCACTTTTATTCTATTAACCTTTTAGTTGCACGTCAACACAAACACTTGACTTATAAAACTACGATAATTTTATAACACAAAGTTCGCTCCGACACAATTTTTAATTATTGTAATAAAAGCACTGCGGATTTTTTTTCAATAAACGTGCTTGCAAATGTAAGTCCGTTCGACATTTAAATAAAACCTTTGATTAATTACCTCCTTGGCTGCCATGTTTCGGAGTAAAAGATAATTCCATTTCATCCCCCCATCTCGGAAAGAGTATTTTTGCTCTTCGATATCTGAGTGCAAAAGCCGTTTTTATCCGCTCTAGAGGATAAAGTAAAATTGAATTTAGAACATCGTGTGCACTAAGTTTGTGAATTCAAAATATCATTAAACCTCTTTACTTCTACCTCCATGGTGCCGAATTTATCATACAACCTTTTTCAACTTGTTAAAAACTGAAACTCGGCACCTTCTTGGTGTTTTTTTGTTTAACTTGCTTTGCGCGCGTCATTTTATTTTCGCGACATATTTGTTAAAACCATAGGTTTAAAACAAGTAAAAAATCTAAAATGAGTAATTCTAGCGACGAAGATGTTTATTTGACGCCAACAGAATTGGCTGAAACTGTTAATAATGCGCAAATGTTTTTTTTTGCATTTAATCATTTCCTCGTTAAGGTAGGATGAAAAGTTACGTGTTGCACTCGAGTGCAAAGATTTTTCACCTCGTGCTCTTTAGAATCCTTCGCTCTTGCTCGGTCATCAAAATTGAGCACGCGGTTAAAAAACAACTTCGCACTACTAACTAACTATAACAAATAACTATTTTAAATTACTCGGCAGATATGAGTTTCCATAGTAATTTATTTGGGCGCCAAAACACGACAGTTAATGATTTTCATACAACTTTTGCCGGCCGCTGCTCGCATGTATGTGGCCAATGGTCAAAATAATGCTTGAATTTTCAAACATGTTTGAGAAAACCAAATTTGACTGCGCCATGTACAAGATGGCTACTAGATTTTTTGGGAGCAATTAGATAATATATCTATGTACTTATGTCTGCTACCTTTGCGGCCCATGCCTGTCCTTTTTATGAATTAAAGATATCAGGGCTGCTTGTTTACAAATTCATGAGCACGGCAGGGTTGCTACCTTGGTAAAAAACTGACAGTATTTTTTTATATGTATTTTTGTTATAATATGCAATCTGTCAAGCACTTGGGAAGCACGTAATTTGCGGGAAATGAAAGCTTCGAGCTGTGCGAGCCTCGCAGCTTTCAAAATAGATAACTTAATCATACTTTACTTACCTGTTGACGATAAAACCTCCTATGGTAACCTCTTTTCATATTTTATGTCTTATAATGAGCGCATACTTTTCTTCCAAAGGGGGATGCCGATCTTAGTATTAGGCCTTGCCCCTCCTAAAAAATTACACTTCCAAAAGTGACTCAGGGCGCAATTAGATATTATTATGACAAAGTATCTATATACCAACACATTTTTTTTTTAAATGCGGTTTCTGAGAATACTTTAAACAAAAGAGGATTGTTAACATAAAAAATACGAGTAATGTTTGTTATCTGTCAAAGTGTGTTTTGTTATTTTGTTCCTAGATAATAAACTTGTTCAGTCTAATAAACTGTATTTATTTACTACTCGTTAAAATTGTAATGAAATAATAATAATATAAAAAAATCCATAAGTAATACATTGAAATACCTACCTTTTATGTTTTTAAAAACACAAAAAGTAGGTTTTTGTTTTCTATAAAACAAAACGCACTGGACAATGGTCTCCATTGACAAATTATTACAATTCTGGAATAAAATATTTTTGAAGATTTTATTTTAGCTGTCGACAAAACCTTAGTTTTATTCTAACTCAAACTATTTCCAAAACTAATCTTTCTATTTATGAGGTATAATTTCAAATATTGTTTTGTTTCACATTGAACTTGGGTTGGGGCAAAAATTATTATCATACATCCATTCAAGTCGAGAGGATTTGTCTAAAAGTCTATTAATATGAAAGAAAGAGAATACATTTATTTGGCGCATATCTTAAAAATTATGTTCACAAAAAAAATTGACATAGGTAGGCACAGAATTTTTGCAACTATAATTAGGCTACTTACAAGTAATACATTAACATATTATGATTTAGTAATATGTAACCAAATTGGTTACCACTCATCTATAAGGCAAAGGGTGTTGAATCCTTTGACGGCGGTTTTCATCATCATCAGCCTATATACGTCCCACTGCTGGGCACAGACCTTCCTACATGGGAAACACATGATCAACTTGCGCCATAAGCAGTGCTTCCATTAAGAAACGTTTATTTATTACCAGCAGTTAAACTTCGGTCTATCTCAACCTCTTTTTCACGAATTTTAGAACATTCCGGATACAAAAACCGTCCTCGCAAATAATTATCTAAGTACTTGCCATTTCTGAGCCCGCTTCCTGACCCTTCAGCTGTGACAGTTGACAGATATTTGACATTTAAATAGGAGTAACAAAGCAAGTGGAGATCCCAACCCAAATCCCTCAGGACTTTTGAGACTGATTTTTTTAAAAAAAAAACACTGCATTCACCAGCATTTACTCAGTTAATGAGAGAACTCCTTCAAAGAACAGAATAATCTGCCCAAAGTTTAGAGATTGTCGTATTTATAAAGAATGTGATATAAGCTCCTATTAAGACTATCGAGATCAAAATAAAAAATTAATAAAAATTTTAAGTAACCACCGGCGTCATTATTCACCTATCTATCACCATCTCACTGTGAGTATTCATAAGAGCCGAAACACGCTTTATCTGCTGTAAGTTTCTGAAGAATTTTTGATAGTATAGGATCACGTTAAGTTTAGTATGTCATGGAAAAATGTCAACGAAGTGACAGTACACCAAATTTCAAATCAATCGGATCAGTGAAAGTTAGTAAAACCCTTTTATCATGTGTAAAATGAACTGATAGTCATCAAACGCCTGGATTGATCTTCATAAATTATAGCTCAGAACCATCCTAGTCACGTCAGCTTTTAAACAAAAGAACCTAATCAAAATCGGTCTCTTCGTTTAGCAGCTACGATGTCAGAGACAGAAATTTACATTTTCAACATATTATTTGGTCATAACATAATATTTAAAAAATATTTCCCATATAATTCAGAGCGAAAGAAGTTTTAAATATCAATAGTACTTATAATTTATTAGCAATCATTGATTTCAAAAAACTTTTTATAAATTATCGATATCAAATATACTTAAATCTCTATTTATTAAATTATGTCAATATTTAATTCAAATAAAATATGATTAAGTACATGTCATTAAAAATGTTTTAAAAAACCTTTCAAAATGAAAAAAATATATACCCGTCAAGCATTAGACTCCAGACACAATTGATTTTTCAATTGTCATAGACCTCCAGAGGTTTAACAACGCTTGTCAGATTAAACAAAATATCAAATTGTCTTTCTACAACATTCACTATATGTACCTACTAATACTAACTAAAGGCAATAATAGCCTGTTGAGGTAAAAGTCACTAGCTCTGTATCACTAATTAAAATTTGTTAATCACATTACTAGAATGATTCATTACGACAATGGATGGTTTATTACACGTGTTGGCTGCGACTTTTCTAGTAGGTCGTCCAATCGGGCTTACTATTTTTTAACCGACTTCAAAAACGAGGAGGTTATCAATTCGGTCGGTATGTTTTTTTTCTATGTACGTATATCGATTACTACGAGATTACTGATTTGATTTACGTGATTCTTTTTTTGATTGATGAGGAATAGTTGCCAATTGGTCCAATAATATTTTTTAGATGCTCTTAGTACCTTTTTTTTTTTTAGTCAGGAGAAATCCATTAACGGACCTACCCGCCACTAGCGAAGTAGCGGGCGTGTGCGGGGCTCGCCCAGCGTCTAATTTGACCCTGGGAATACCCGCTAAAACTCCTGCATAACTCTCGTGCCTTTCGCGGAAGTGGTCTGGGGTCTGCGAAGCAAATTCACCAGACCACCCCCAGGAGATGCTCTTAGTACCTAGGTCACTACTCACGCGTTGTAACGGTAGCCTATTAGAAATACGTTGCACCTGTGCACTACTCACGCACTGCTTATTGCCTGCGCTATTAAATCAAAATAAAGTGTTATGTTACTAAATCCTGGTAGACGAGTCTCTCCGCTGCCAGTATAAGACTTTATCAGTCACATCTACCCCACTCTCCTCTACAGTACTATAAAGCCATCTGCTCACTAAGCCGTTTTATAACATAACCGTTGATCTACCGTTGACATATCTCGTGGAAGCTATGCTCTACGGGCTACCTATGAGTCGTGTCACTAGTGGACAAGAAAGCAGGCAGAGCATTTCAACTTCAAACTATTGGCGCTCGTACGAATAAGTATTCTACCCCAAATTCAGGGTTGTCAATTTAGTTTAATTAGTATTGTGTAATTTAAACAGTGTTGATTTAGGATTTGAACCTTGTGGACAAATTAGTGTGGGCTATTCCAGATTACGGCTTAAACAAATTGGTGTAGAGGTCAAAAGGATTTATGAAACCATAAGTTTCTAGCGACTGATAAAAAGATAGAGATTAAACTAGAAATGGAAAGATTGTACTAGATGGTAGAGCCGTATGTAGTCGTCTGTGTCCGCCTTTCCTATTTCAGGTAGTTTTATTTTTGTGAAAGAAAATTTTTACACATTTTCAAGTGATTTCTAAGGTCAAAGATACATGGATGGGTGACCGTCAGCACTATAGACTTATCTGTATCTTGTCTTTGGTTGAAATACATAATATTGTTTCATATTTTCGTATCGTACCACTGATACAGTTATATCTAACTTCACACACCATTACGGTAACCGTTACGGTAACCGTTACCTTCCAGTAGTTCACCCGAATAACCCGATAGAATACAACTATTCGTTAATTCGTGCCTATAATAGTGAGAGAATTATCTTTCAACTCTTAACCGTTAAGGAGTTGTACCTTCCATCACCAGTTCATCAACATGAGATGATGACTAACAGAACCAAATACTTGAAAAGCTTTGGAAAAAAGTTAAACATGTCATACGTGCCTATAAAATTTGAGGTTTCCCCCTCAGTATATGTATAATATTTGTATGTAATCTTGTAGTTCATATTTATATATGTATATATTTATAAATATATTTAGATAGTATTAAGTATATTAGTATAATTGTATGGATATATATTTAAATATAATTTAAAGTATTTATTATTGTTAAGTTAGAGATATTTTTGTTATTGTATTTCGTAATAATAGGTTGTTAGGAACATATTTATAAATTTTTTAACAATTGAGATTTAAGGTTTCCCTATCAATGTCTTTAATCCACTTCGTGTTGCCTACATTTCACCAGTATCACACATTTATGGGTTGGCTGGAAGAGATCTCTTTTAGAGAGAAGTCCACCATTGTTAACTTATGTTATGACTTATAATTTTTTAAAGTGCAATAAAGAGTATTATTTATATTTATTTCAATTTCCCTGGGATCCCATCATCAGATCCTAACTTGGTGACAATGGGACCACCTCAGGAATATACTCTATCAAATAAAAAAAGAGTTTTGAAAATCGGTTCACAATTGACAGAGAAATCGGTGAACATACTGACAAAAAAAAATACATACAGTGGAACATAGAACCACCTTCTTTTTTGAAGTCGGTTAAAAAACTGCAACACAACCAATTATTCATCATGGCGCCTATGTCACTTTGGTGACGTTTAGTTGACTTCTTTGTCGTCCGCCATATTGCCATAGTGAATAACGGTGAAATCGACGAAAAATTTCAACTTTTGTACACACAAACTATGGTTAAAAACGAATTGTTAGTATTTTTCCCGGATTCAGGAGATTTTTCCAGATTTTTTGAGATACTATACTCTTTTCGATTGACCCATCCGGGAACGACCATGTCAAAAGTTGCTTTGTTTACGTAATCGAAACTCTTGCCCTGTTGATTCTTTCTAAAAATTCGTAATGTTTGCGTGGCATCGCTTGAACAGAAATTGCGAAGGAATCGAATCTCTACCTACGCTACGATTTCATATATCACATCCTCTTGGAGCTCTTTAATTCGCGTATCAATCACAAATTCCGTTTACTGTCGAAATTGGATCGCGGGGCTTTCAAGGATTAATGGTGCTATACCAAAGTGATTTGAATATATTACATTACTGAGACCGCCCGCGGCTTCGCGCGGATATCGTTGTCGCGCGAGAACTTTGCCTACGTCATTTCTCGGGGTACGAGAATGATCTATCTCCAATCCGGTCCCCTGGTGGTAAGTGGCTGTTGCCTATAGACAGAGGTGTGCAAAATACATGCTTTGCTCAAATTTTTTTTTTTTTATACAACTGGATGACAAACAAGCTGACGGCCCACCTGATGGTAAGCGGTTACCGCCGCCTATAGATACCTGCAATAACAAGGAAAAGTCACTTGATATTGCAGGTGCGTTGTCATCCTGGGGCCTAAGATGAAATGCCGTCCATGCCCAGTAATTGCACTGGCTACCTTTCCATTCAATGGTGGTGGTACCTACCCAGACGACCCTACATACAGGTCTACCACCTAGTATTTTGTATTTAAATACAAATTACAAAATGCCGACTCGCATGTACTTAAAATACGAAATATAGTATACTTTTGAGTTGTGTATTCGAAATATAAAATACAAAATAAAGTATTTTGACTACTTGTATTCCGAATACAAATTACACAATTCAGGCAGGTGTTAGTTAGAAACAAAAGAATTCTCTTTTATCAAAACGCAAAAATTTTAATCATTTGATAATTACTGGCCCTAATTCTGGAGAACACATGTTAAGTTTAAATTTAAGTTCAGTCTATTTCTTTCTTTCAAAACAAATACGAAAAGGATGGCTGTCATATAAATTGACATTTAGAAAGGTGCGTTCAATTTTCGACCTTATTGAACGTGATAAAATGCAGTGTTTAGGAGGCACCTCCGTACATGCCGTCTAAAATTGTCTATGGTTTCTATGAAATCTATCTAAATTTAATTGACAGCTCTAAACAGATTCTTGCTATCTTTTTCCTATTACTTATTGCGAGAAAGAGATACACTGTACTTAAATTTAGAATTAAAGTGTGTTCCCAGAATTAGGCCCATTCACATTTCTACGAAATAATGCAGTCAATGTTAAATTATTGCATAGAAATGTTGTAAGATTATTTTAAATTTGCAAAACATTCCTATGAAGTAATATAGCCCATGTTTTAATTTATTGTCGAATTGTCACCACCAAACCAACCGGTATACCACAACAGTAAGAATGTAATATGAACAATATTGACGGCCCGCTGGCCGAGCGGTCTGTAGGTACCCCTTGCTATACAGGCTACTCGGTGTACAACAGCGTGTCGATTCTGTAACAAAACTCGCACCTCACTTCGCAAGTCACTTCAAATTCAACTGTCAAATAGAGCAATTTTTCATACATTTTTTGCTCTATTTGACAGTTGAATTCGAAGTGACTTGCGAAGTGAGGTGCGAGATTCGTTACAGAATCGCACCCCAGATCCCGGGTTCGAATCTCGCTAGTAGCAAATGTTTGTATGATGAGTACGAGCATTTGTTTACGAGTCATGGATGTTTATGTTTATTTAGTATATTGCTAATATTTGTTTACATTATTATCACTATTTCTCCTTTATCTAGTATCCATAATGCAAGCTCTTAATGATGCTTACTTTGGGCTAGATAATAGGTGTGAGTGTATGATATTTTTTGTTTTTTTAAATATCTGGTTGTCCCCTATGACATGTCGTTCATTGTACATAACTTTCGACAGTTTACACATCGTTACCAACTTCTCGCATAAAATTAATTCTACCCTAAATATTGAAGCACACGCAGGCGAAACTCATTTTTAAATTGTTTAGGAGTAGGTGTAAACTGGATTAGCGTAAAACTTTTCTTCTGAAATAGGATTTTAAGAAGAAGATACGACGGCTTAGTATAGAAGACTTACATAATGAGCGCAAAACACTCATTATACTATTAGCTGGCATCAAGCTCGGTATGGAGAACTAAGGTCGCTGACATAGCCCCAAGAATTGCGAGTCTGAAGTGGCAGTGGGCAGGTCACATTGCAAGGAGGACTGACCGCCGTTGGGGCGGAAAGGCCCTCGAATAGCGGCCGCGTACCGGGAGACGCAGCGTCGGTAGGCCCCTCACAAGGTGGACCGATGATCTGGTAAGGGTCGTGGGAAGCCGTTGGATGAGGGCAGCGCAGGACCGATCGGTTTGGAGATCCTTGGGGGAGCCCTATGCCCAGCTTTGGGCGTCTGTATTTACTCGATCCTCCTACCTCCTGCTCTTGGATGGATTTGGAATGTTTTAATCTCGATATTTTGTGCAATTTAATTTTTAATTGTTTCCGTTTCTGCGAATGATGACCTCCAGCCTATATGCATCCCACTGCTGGGCACTGCTACATGGGAGAAAGATACAAGAAGTTTCTTCTTCTACTATAAATAAACAGGAAGCCGCATGCTGCCTTCCACTGCACGACGCCATTGTAGATTCGTGCCTAAATAATATTATTCCCGAGGATATGCTTCATAATGTACTTACTTACATTTTTATGTGCACAGAATTCGAAATTACATTTCAGAATATCTTTTTTTTATCTATATGCTAAATCGATATTGATAATCTGCGATAAGTATCCCAGCACTACCCTGATCCGATCTTCGTTTCCGCTAAATACTCCCCTATACAATTATCGAGTATCTCAACACGCTTTCACTCATGCTATAAGGATTTTGTAAACTGCAAGCGAGCATAGCCTTTGTATCCATCTATGTCTAACAGCTTACATCTTCCATCATCATATTTCCATACCTACGCAACGATTCTGCTCCTTCTGCATCCAACGGCTAGTGGGTCGCCGTCCTACTTTGTGCTTTCCGATACGCCATGCTAAAACTTTAACACCACATCAGCCGTCCGTTCCGCGTGCTATGTGCCCTGCCCACTGCCACATCAACTTTCTTATCCTATGAGCTTTGTCATAATCAAAGGAGTTGAGATAGATATTCTTAAATATATATTAAATTTTCCAGTGAACACAGTGTTCCAGCCGCCTCCACCTTGCCCAATAAGGTTCCTTCTCACGCCTCTTTTGAAAGAATCCATGCTATAGGTGGGAAACCCGTACAGTCTTCCAGATTTGCGCACGTAACGTGTGGGCCGGTTGAGACAGTCTCGGAGGCAGAATATATCCTTGGTCATGATCATTACCAGCCTTATTACATACCACTGCCAGGCACAAGTCTTCGTACACTCAGATCATAGCACCACCGTACTCGCCCAAAACGGGTTGGTGGAATAAAGCGGTTGCAGTAACATCCGGGACCAACGGCTTGCGTCCTAAAGTACGGAGGATTGGGAGGTTAAAACATTTTGAGAGGATTGATTTGATTGATTTGACTATTTGAGCTTTGTTTTCATTATCCTCCACCGAGCTCCTCCGGTAACCATAGACCAGCAGTGCGATTTTTTTATTTTTTATTTATTTTTTATACAACTAGATGAGAAACAAGCTGACGGCCCACCTGATGGTAAGCGGTTACCGCTGCCTATAGACACCTGAAATAACAAGGAAAAATCACTTGAGATTGCAGGTGGGTTGTCATCCTGGGGCCTAAGATGAAATGCCGTCCATGCCCAGTAATTACACTGGCTACCTTTCCCTTCAATCCGAAACACAGCGAACTGTTTCACGGCTGAAATAAGAAAGGCGGTGGTACCTACCCAGACGACCCTACATACGGGTCTACCACCTAGTAAAACGATTTACTTAAAAAAATAATCTACATTGAGCTTGACGTTTGACAAGACAACTACCCGCCATTTATTTTGACGTTTGAGTACAGCGCTGCGCCGCGTATTCACAAATCTCTACGTCGATCTACCGAAACGCGATATGATACGATAATAATATGATAAAGCTATTTATCGCTTCGAACTGTCCAAAATCATTGGATATAATCATCTTGAAATTTTATCGAAACTGCGAACTTGTGTTGTATATATACATGTTCGCAGTTTCGATAAAATTTCAAGATAGCGGTTATATCCAATGATTTTTGACAGTTCGAAGCGATAAATAGCTTTATCATATCGCGTTTCGGTGGTCATGCTAGGCGGGCTGGCTGTGTATGTTTGTCTCTGTTTTAGAGATAGGACATAATCATAATCATTTATTAATAAGTTTGTGGCACACATGTAAAAGGGATGTTACATAGTGATTATATTAAGTAGTTACAATATATGTCCTGCCTGATTAGGCGTACAAACTCTGTCACAGTCTACTTTAACTAATTGTTACTTGATAAATGGTCTTTATTATAAAAATGTCATAATAAAAAAGAATCATTAATTAAAGAATCTAATATCCAAATTATATTATACACTTATCGTTTAGAAATTCCGAGACACTGTAATAACATTTACATAAAGTAAAATCGATATTTTTCGATTACTTTTCTATTGTGTTTAAAATGTATGGCAATTTCTTCATTTAATATTTGATTGACTTCTACAAAAATATTTAAAAATAAAACAACCTTTTTAGTTCCGGCTCACGCCGTGCTTGTCGTCGAAACGCTAGTGTCGCCAACGGTTGTCAAATGGTTGTCAAACAAACGCTAAAAGGCGTGACACTGTTGCCAAGACCACGAATTCAAGGCTTCAGCCCCCTTATTCTCAACTGTCGGAAAGTATTCGAATTTCGGGAACTCTATACCTGTCACTTATTATCGCTATGCGTCAAAACGAGACGGCATGTGACTTTTCGAATCGAATCCGTGATCCGACAATTGAGAATAGGGGGGCTGACTTTAGAGAAACGAAACTTTAAGGATTAAATGTAGTATAATAACTTAATTTTATTGATTTGCCATTTTCTTTACTTAAGCTAATATACTCGTATACATTTATTTATTTTATTCTCAATCTATTTCAATTTCAATTTTTGTTTGACATTCCTAATTTAATATTTGACATAAATAAGTATTAATTATGACAATATTTATATTTCCTGCGAAAACTGCTGTGCCCTGACAGGGATCATGTTGTAACCAGCATCTACATTTAAGATCTATGTTTACACATAGCATAGCGCTCATCCTCGGCAATCTTTTTTTATACAACTAGATGACAAACAAGCTGAGGCCCACCTGATGGTATAGCGGTTTCCGCCGCCTATAGACACCTGCAATAACAAGGAAAAATTGCTTGATATTGCAGGTGCGTTGTCATCCTGGGGCCTAAGATGAAATGCCGTCCATGCCCAGTAATTACACTGGCTACCTTTCCCTTCAATCCGAAACACAGCGAACTGTTTCACAGCTGAAATAAGAAAGGCGGTGGTACCTACCCAGACGACCCTACGGGTCTACCACCTAGTAAAAATCTCCGGATATGTTCGTATCCTAGCTTAAACACTCAAGGGAATATGTCTGAAACACAACACATCTCAACATAGCGTGTCTTGTACTGTGCTCATAGTGTCTCATTTTTTTCCGAGACTTTATTACTGTGAGCCTATTGGCGCGGAATTAGATACTGCTTTCCATTCACGGGAAGAGTGAGCGATGATTTTCCAATAATGTACCTTAAGTGTCCTTTAAAAGGCAATCTTGTGTGTTTCCTTGGACTTATACAGGCTTTAATATAAAAAATAGCTAGTTAAGTAAATAGGTTATAGAACTATTAAATGGAGCTTAAGATTTTGCTTATAATTGCGTAGAGACATTGCGTCGCTTAGCGCCTTTTATTGGCTTTATCACGGAGAGTGCTCAGAGGAGCTTTTCGACCTTATCCCACCTTCCCCCTTCCTGCTCAGGAGTCCGCGTGCCGTTCTTCGAAGTCATCCATTCACTGTCTCCACCTCAACATCACGCACAAAGAAATTTAGTGCCTCGTTTCTTTGTCGTACTTTCAGAACTTGGAATTCTTTGCCAGCACATGGGGTCCTTCAATAGAGGCGTGAAAAGCACCTTTTGGGGCGGCAAAGTGGAGGCGGCTAGAGCAGTGTCTGAACTGCACTAGCTGTCTTCGCATATGGACTCTCCTTACCGCTTCACATCAGGTGGTGTTGGGTCAGTTGTCATGCTTGGTATAAAAAAACTGTACTCTATACTAATATTAGAAACACGAAAGTGGCTCATCCTGTCTGTCTATTACTTTTACACGCTTTAGCCGCGAACCGATTTGGATGAAATGGAACATAGCTAGTTTGAGACCCAGGGAAGGATGTTAGGAAGAGCCGCGGGCGCTTACTAGTTTTAAATAAAACGACCACATTGTATAGATAAAGTAAAATAAAGGTTCCGAAGTTTTTCGCAAGGGATGGGACTATTAAGCAAAGTCAGTTGACAAGCCTGCAGACTGAAGATGGCAGTTTATTGCCTACTAAGCCCAAAGTGACAAGAGAGGTCCAATGGTTCTATGGAGAGTTACAAACCACTACAAAGAATCCTGCTATCAGTTCGGACCCAAGAGCCAAATTAATCCATCACTATACCGAAGATATCCCAGACGTCAGCCTGTACGAGATTAGGGAGGCTCTCATTCAACTTATGAACATCAAGGCACCGGGTGACAGCGGCATAAGTATGACAAAGAAACAAGTCAATAAGCGTGGAAACAGTAAATTGATGACTCCTAAGACCAGCCAACGTGTTCCTGAGATATTTATATGTATAATATTTTTAGAGCAAGCTCCATGTTATAGCCGCTAAGCGAAGCAATGTCTTGACGCGACGTAGAGAATGTAGAGGCTTAAGGTTCTTGGTGACCTCGACATCGCTAATAATACGACGCTGCAACCTGCCCAGTGGATCGATGTTAGGTATACTTATGATCCCACAGGTGAGAACAATATTCCATGCAAGACCGGACCTGAGTTTTGCAAGAAAACAGGCTGAATTGGTCAGGCGTAAAAAATCAACGTGTCTAGTTTAGGACACTGTGCTTCCGTGAGGCTGTTTTGATCACCCTTCCAATAAAGGTAGTTTCTTTAATTCAGATCGCAGCATATCTTCTTAACGAGCCAGTTTAAGGAGCCAGCCCGCCTAGCATGACCACCGAAACGCGATATAATACAGCCATTTATCGCTTTGAATTGTCAAATATCATTGGATATAACCGCTATCTTGAAATTTTATCGAAACTGCGAACATCTATATATACAATACAAGTTCGCAGTTTCGATAAAATTTCAATTTGGCGGTTATATCCGATGATTTTGACAGTTCAAAGCGATAAATGGCTTTATCATATCGCGTTTCGGTGGTCATGCTAGGCGGGCTGAAAATATTTAATGATTGTGGCAACCGAAACACATCCGGATGGATTGTGTTCTTTGGTTGAACTGTCAAAAGTTAACAACTGTCATCTCACTAAGCTAAACTACGTTAACCAACTTAACCGAATCTTAGGTATTTGTAAAAATACTCGTTTCGGATTTTGAAATAGAACATTTCGACAATATAGGGTAGACGTTAGCTTATAACGCAAATACAGATAGACTAGAAGAATTTCACAAGGTTATCCCAAGTCCTCGGTAGCTCAGATGGTTAGAGCAGTCGCCCGGATTGTGAAAGGTCGCGGGTTTGATCCCCGCCTCAGGACGTGAAATTTTTCTAGTTTAGATATTTTTATAATTATCTAAACTAGGATTGGACTAGCGAGGAGCTCGGTGGCGTATGAGGAGCTCGGTGGCGTATTGGTTTGAGCGCTCTGCTTTCGAATACGAAAACAAAGCAACTTTCGCCATGGTCGACCCTGGGATGGGTCAACCAAAATTTATAATCTTCGAGCTCCTCCGTGCTTCGGAAGGCACGTTAAGCCGTTGGTCCCGGTTGTTACTACAACTGCTTTAACCTACCAACCCGCATTGGGCCAGCGTGGTGGTGTTATGGCCCAAACTCCTCATGTGTTTCTCCCATGTAGGAAGGCCTGTGCCCAGCAGTGGGACGTATATAGGCTGGTGATGATGATCTAAACTAGAAAAATTTTCTTGCAATATTGTTAATTATCCAGCCGAAGTTGAACCAACCGAGAGCGTTTCGTTAGCGTTCCGGCTTTTTATGGAATGTTAGGAAAATACCTTTTTGTATTACAACCGCATTAGTACCCACTGTGCTGGAAGAGTAGTGCCCTGAAAGAGGGAATGAAAACGGAAAGAATTTTTCATGTTTACATGTCATTTCTTTATCCTTTTCTCTCTTGAATAATGATATAAACACGATGGAGATAACTCGGGTTCGTACCCCACTCGACCCTTGCATAAATATTAATAACAATATCCCGCCTAACTTCTAACGAAGCCCATTGCTAACACGATTGAATTTGCGTAATTAAAATTTATATTTACCTACTATCTGTTGCTAAGTTACAAGGTAAGGTATGAGAAATTATTTTTGAATGCATTGAAATGTAAATAATTCAGAAGTGGAAGTGAACTCAGTGGTTTGCTAGCGTAGCTAGAACGTGAGGCATAGCTGCGTAAGCGCTATAAAAATCTCGGCATTACATAGAACTATTTGGCCCGGAAAAAGAACTACATAATGTAAGTATTTATTTATTTATTTATTTATTGATATAATTGCTTTACATATGAAAGTTAACTAATATCGCAAATTGCAATATCAATTACAAACATATGCGCCTTGGAGGGCATTGCAACATAAAAGAGAGCGCAGATATCTCCCACAAACAACCAAAACTCCTACAATTCACTATAACAACCAAATATTTGATTCCAATATTATTCATAATTAAATTTTGCTATCTATATTATTTAAATATTCCTTAACAGAATTATATGTCTTATTAATAAAAAAATCTTTAACAAGTTTTATGAATTTTGAATAAACTTTTTCATTTTTAATGTAAGTAGGTAGTTTATTGTATATTTTTATTGGCATTGGGTAGGGTCCTGAACTGTGCAATGTTAGTTTAGATGTTGGTGTTAGTATACTAGCTGGTAGGCTCGTATGTAGGTTCGTCTGCCTCTCAATTCTGCTATTGTATTTCGATCTGAAACGAATCGGAAACGCTTATGTTACAACGTTTTTGTATTCTGCTAACTCAACGCAATCGAAACGTAGTCGAAACACTTCAGTTTGGTATTCTAGTAACAAATACGTAACGCGAACCGTTGTTACTAGAATACATTCTGATTCGTTTCAGATCGAAATACGGAATGATTCGTTCCAGATCAAAGAACAGTTGTATTGGGGGCATTATTTATCTAATATCTTCTCATTGGTACTACTCTTAAAAGCCGAAACACGCTATATTTGTAACTTTCTGAAGAATCGACCATCCCACAGATTATATGATGCATTTATAAAAGTTAGTAAGACCTTTTTGTCTAATTGTATATGAGCTGGTAGTCATCAACGACGCCTAAACAGATCTTCATAAATTATATCTGAATACTATCTCAATCGCGTCAGCTTTCAAACAAAACAACCGAATCAAAATCGGTCTACGATCCACAGACAGACAACACATTTCTTTTTCGCCGGGGTTTAAAAATGGGAAATATTTAAAAGGATCTATATACAAAAAATATGAGCGTGGTCATGAAAAATAATACTTAATTGGGCTACAAATTGTTTATTTTTTCGCTATTTTGATGACGAATCATAATTTTTGATGATTGTATGGTAATCAGTTAAATTCAAGCCTTTAAAAAATAGTCATCATTAATAGCCTATATACGTCCTACACGGGAGAAACACATGAGGAGATGGGCCATAACACCACCACGCTGGCCCAATGCGGGTTGGTGGGTTGCAGCGGTTGCAGTAACAACCGGGACCAACGGCTTAACGTGCCCCACGAAGCACGGAGGAGCGAGAAACAACAAACTTTGATTGACCCATCCCAGTATCGACCATGGCGAAAGTTGCTTTGGTTTTCGTATCGAAACCAAAGCGCTCAAACCAATACGCCACAGAGCTTCTTAATCCTCCTCTAAAAAATAGTAATAACTATGTAATATGAGATATGTGTGTCACACAGGTATACATACTAGGTCAAACTTATGACACCCCTATTTTTGCGTCGTCGGGGGCTAAAAATGTCTTTGTTCAAGTAGCCTCTTTCGCATCATCACAGATCCTATCTATAATGTGTATAAAAAAGTAATTAATATTGTCTAACAATGTCGCTATTTGCTAGAAGACAATATAATTACTGTGCGGCTCATCTGTACCTACAATGTAGTTAATAAGAACTTTTTAATTACGGTAGACTTTATTATAAAAGCAAGGAAATCGTTCCAAAAAGGCTTCGTTCTAAATCTTATGAAGAGACGGAGAAATTACTGGGTAGAAAACCACACGCACGCGCGCCCACACACACACACACACACACACACACACACACACACACACACACATTCATACACGCGCTACCTGAAATTAAAATTTAGATTTAAGTAACTTTTTTAGAATTTGAAAGTTTTATCTAAAGAAATATATTTGGAACGTGTGAAATACCACATGTTCGCTTATTTCTGCTGTAAACAACATAGGTATCTACTTAGGTATGCTGAGATATAGAAGAGCGCTGCTTCCTGATATAAGCAATGCCTAATGTAAACACATTTATATAACAAAGTCCCACCAAATGTAACTGAACTGCCTTTTCACGAACTTATGTTATATGTCAAACAAACTTTAATGAAAAAAGGCTTTGGTGCCGGAATCTTCTCGGTAGTTCAACTTTTGGAACCGGTGTAAATTCACACATCACAGACAGACAGAGACTATGACTTAGTTAGTTAATATTTTTTTAACATAGTTATAAAAATGTGTTTTTTGACAATTAAAAAAAAACATATAATAAAATTAAAACCGACTCCAAAAACATGAAAAGGATAAAATAATTAAATTTTAGTAGGTACTCATCCCCTAGGAACATATTTTTGGAGTCGGTGCTTCACTATCTATGGTTTCTGGAAACAACTTAGCACCAACTCCAAAAATATGTTCCTAGGGGATGAGTACCTACTAAAATTTAATTATTTTATCCTTTTCAGTTTTTTGGAGTCGGTTTTATTTTTGTTTAAATATTTTTTTTTCACAAATTTTAGTGATAACTTTTGAAGGTCAAAGCTAGATGGGTGACCGTGAGCTTGTATTGATTTCTACTATCGTATCATTTTTTACTAAAAATTCATAGGAAAGCAAAAATCCGCAATTTCTCATATGTACGATGTATGTATAGACGACTTAATTTTTCCAGTTTTTTTTATTTAAAAACCAAACTACCCAATGGATTTAAAAAAAAAAATTATGGGACCAAATGGGAACTATTCCGCATCGAACAAAAAAAGAATCATCAATATCGGTTCACCCAGTCAAAAGTTCTGAGGTTACAAACATAAAAAATAAAATAAAAAAAACATACAGACGAATTGATAACCTCCTCATTTTTTTGAAGTCTGTTAAAAATTTATAGGAAAGCAAAAATCCGCAATTTCGCATACGTAGACGACTTAATTTTTCCAGTTGCACTACGAAAGTGGTACTACGAAAGCCGCCTCTATTACGAACGCAGTAAGGGCGGTCTCAAGATCACACTGTTACGGTTGATGTGCTGTCGACTGTACATAGACTTCAACCAACTTAGACAAAGAATAAATGTAAGCAAACATTGGAAATTACAAAATTAACAATAGTTTTAGTGGCCTCTGAAGACAATAAAGATATAAAAGTTATAATAAAAAACTAAAACTTAGTCACCCATTTCTAACATCCCTCGACACCTATCGAATTCTATTTAACGGCATTAACCCAATATCAAATAATATACGTTCGAAGTGTGAGGACAACATAATTTTTTGCGAGCGGTCGTTCCAGGGGAGGGATTACAATATTTCACGATCGAACTCCAATGTAATACGTTCCTATAGAATTACAGAGACCCTTCCCTGGGTAGGGCGACAATGTCTTCAGTTTCTATTGGAATTAGATTTTTTATATACAAGATATGTAGCGATATGGAGATATGTTGCGATCTGAATGCCAGGAACTACATCGAAACCGTGATCAAAACAGCCTCACGGTAGCTCGGTGTCCTGAACAGGGAGCGTTGATTTTTCACACCTGACCAATTATGCCTGTTATAAAACGCAGGTCCGGTCTTGCGTGGAATATTGCTCGCACTTGTGGGATAGCTCCGCCAAGTACCTCCTCGATGCACTGGACAGATTGCAGCGTCGTGCTGTCTGTATCATATATATATTGGTAGAGGTCAGGAAGAACCTTGTACCTCTGCAATTGCGTCGAGACATTGCGTCGCTTAGCGCCTTTATCACGGAGAGTGCTCTGAAGAGCATCTTGACCTTATCCCACCTTCCCCCTTCCTACTCAGGAGCACACGTGCCAGTCTTCGGGGTGGAGTAATCATAGTTATATTCATAGACATAGTTTTTTAAATGTAGGCTTTCAACAAAGCACTTATTGACGTCAAAATAAAAACATAAAATTTAATAATACTTACACTTCGTAGAAATATAAATTATTACCAGCTTGTAATGTATTGATTACACAACGAGTAGGTACATACCTTCCCTCATCAGTATAACTAAAAACTAAACATAACTTTTATTGCCATGAATGGCTATCTTCGGTGAAGTCTTTGACCCATAGTATGCTTTAGCAATCAGTTGACTTTTAATTCTCTCCTTGAATTTTGTAGCCGTCATAGTTAATAGTTCGTATTATCTTCGCTAGTTCTTCTTCTTAGTTCGTGTTCGCTATTACCTACAAATGAATGATTCTTAGCAAGTCTGAGCATTGGATCTACAAATTTATTTTTGTACCTAGTATTCAAATTCCTAACGTCACTTTTCTTTTTAAAATTAATAACGTATAATTTTGCGTGTATACATAATGATCTGAAAAATGTAGAAAGATGGTAGAGTACAGATACAGAATGCAGATGTCTTTGAATTTATTTCTCAAGGAATCACAAAACATCGAGAACTTTGAATTCTTTGCGAGCACATGCGTTCGCTCCTTCCTATAACATGGATTCCTTCAAAAGAGGCTTGAAAAGCTTGGGCGTGCAATTGTGAAGGTGACCAGAGCAATGTCTTAACTGCACTAGTTGTTTATTTTTCTGCAAAGAACTGTGTTTTAAATGAACTTCATTTATTTTAAGACAATGCGGAATAATCACCTCTGTCCTAAGAAAACTAAAAATCACAGACACCCCACTAAAAGCCCTCAAGGGACTGACTACTATCGTTTGTCCCATTTCAGTAATCGGATCATGGATACCTTATTTGCATATAATATTTGCATATTATTATATGATAAAATTGAAGACAGTTATCTTGAAATCGAACTATACTTACATAAAGATGAAAACGTTTCTCTTTTCTTCTCTAAATAGAGAGTCAGTTTATGGCATGGAAATAAAGAGTATAAAGAAGACCAAAAGTTTTCGTTCTAGCAACACCAGCAAGCAACTGAGCAAAGCTGTTGACAAAAGCCGCGTGCCAGCGTCGCCTCGATCATCGCGACCAATGACAGCGCGCGTATTTCCCCCAGTAGTGTCGTACCTCAGCCGAGAGGCATCGCGATTGGCCGCCGCGCTCACGCAGCTCGCAATAATTGCGACCGTAGAATAAGAGTAGGTTAAGTTTAGTCAACTCGCATTAATCCAGCAGTCAAGTCACATACAGCCATACTTGAATGGAACAGCTAGCCTTCCACCATCCCTGACATTCCTCGAGAATAAAACGAAGGTTACTCCACCAAGCAACAGTTACGTTCTCTTATCAACCCTCACATCATTGTAACGAAGAAGAAGAAAGAAAGAAAGAAAAGACGTTTATTTGGTCACAATTTTAGTAGATTACAAAAGAGAAATAGATAAAGACCAGATGTAACCAAAAGGGTGACCAGCTCAGCATGATGTCATGGCTACGCAGAGCCACAACGCTTGATTTTCTGCTGGATAACATCATCATCATCATCATCATCATTTCAGCCGAGAGACGCCCACTGCTGGGCATAGGCCTCCCCCAAAGATCTCCACACCGATCGGTTCTGCGCTGTCCGCATCCATCGGCTTCCCGCGGCCCTCACCAGATCGTCGGTCCACCTTGTAGGAGGCCTACCAACGCTGCGTCTCCCGGTACGCGGCCGCCACTCGAGGACTTTTCCGCCCCAACGGCCGTCAGTCCTCCTTGCAATGTGGCCTGCCCACTGCCACTTGAGGCTCGCAATTCTTCGGGCTATGTCGGCGACCTTAGTTCTCCTGCGGATCTCATCATTTCTGATTCGATCACGCAGAGAAACCCCGAGCATAGCCCTCTCCATTGCCCTTTGGGTGACATTGAGCCTTCTTACGAGGCCCATTGTAAGCGGCCACGTCTCAGTTCCGTAAGTCATCACTGGCAACACACACGAATTAAAGACTTTCGTCTTGAGACACTGCGGGAGTTGGGCCGAGAATATGCTGCGAAGCTTCCCGAACGCTGCCCAGCCGAGTTGGATCCGTCGATTGACCTCTTTCTGGAAGTTGGACTTACCAAGTTGGACTATTTGTCCCAGGTAAACATATTCGTCAACAACTTCCAGTGTAGAGCTTCCAACCTTTACAGGAGTGGGTACGACATGGGAATTCGACATTATTTTCGTCTTATCCATGTTCATTTTAAGACCCACTTGTTGGGAGACTCTACAGAGGTCGTCGAGCATTGTGCCCAAGTCTTCCAGGTTTTTAGCCATGACTACGATATCATCCGCAAAACGAAGGTGAGTCATGTACTCGCCGTTTATGTTGATGCCAAGTCCTCTCCAGTCCAAAAGCTTAAACACATCCTCCAACGCGGCAGTGAACAGTTTCGGCGATATAACATCGCCCTGTCTCACACCTCGCTGAAGACGTATTGGTTCCGAGTTTTGGTCCTGAAGGCGGACTGACATAGTGGCGTTTTCGTACAGTGACTGCAGCACTTGGATGTACCGATAGTCTATTTGGCATCTCTGGAGTGACTGAAGCACGGCCCAGGTCTCGACAGAATCGAAGGCTTTCTCATAGTCAACGAACGCTAAGCATAATGGCAGGTTGTACTCTTCGGTCTTCTGTATAACCTGCCGCAGCGTATGTATGTGGTCTATGGTACTAAAGCCTTTTCGGAATCCGGCTTGTTCGGGAGGCTGGAAGTCGTCAAACCTGCGTGCGAGACGATTCGTTATAACTCTCGAAAACAGCTTGTAAACATGACTCAGGAGCGTGATGGGTCTATAATTCTTCAATTGGGTTCTGTCACCCTTTTTGAAGAAGAGTGCCACCACGCCCCCGTGCCATGCTTTCGGCGTTTTGCCCTCGAGGATAATGGAGTTAAATAGCCTCTGAAGAGCTTTTAGGACCACGCGTCCACCTGCTTTCAGAAGCCCTGCTGTAACTCCATCGTCGCCCGGTGCCTTGTTGTTCTTGAGCTGTTTGAGAGCTACACTAATCTCGTACAGGCTGACGTCCGGGATATCTTCGGTGTAATGTCGGGTTAATTTGGCTCTTGGATCGCTGGCCTGAGTGACAGGTGCGCGTGATGTCGCGTAAAGCTGTCCGTAGAAGTTTTGAATCTCGGCCAAAAGCTCAGGTTGTGACGTAAGGATTCTGCCGTCCTCTGTCTTCAACTTCGTCAGCAAACTTTGTCCAAGCGACAGATCTCTGGCGAACACTTTGGAGCCTCTGTTTCGCTCGATTGCCTCTTTAACACGTTCTGTATTAAATCGGCGTATGTCGCGAGTCAATGACTTCGAGATCTGTTTATTGATCTGCCGACGAGCATCCTCAGAAGACTGCAGAACCATTTCACGTCTTTCCTGCATTAGCTTCAATGTTGGCTCAGAGATTTTCTTACTTCTTTCGTTACGGTTGGGTTTGAAGTACTTAGAACCCACCGTAAGGACAGCTTCCACAAACCTGTCGTTATATGTGTCCACATCTGTGCAGTCCTCCAGGCAATCGAAGCGATTATGCAGTTCGAGTTGAAAGCATTCGGGGTTTTGGATTTGGATAGCTTTAGGGCGGAGCGTAGACTTCATCAGTCGATACCTTTCGGATTTCACACTGAGATTCAATGTGCCTCTTACCATTCGGTGATCGCTCCCCGTGTTAAACGAATTGATCACTGAGACATCATTAAATATCCGAGTCTTAGTCGACATGATGAAGTCGATCTCATTTTTCGTTGCACCATCCGGACTTTTCCAGGTCCACTTTCGATGCTGCCGTTTCTTGAAGAAGGAGTTCATCATGAAGAGTCCCTCCCTCTCCATATAATCGGCTAGCATTTGACCACGGTAGTTCCGGATTCCAGTTCCAAATTGTCCCACTTTCAACTCATCATCGCCACGTTTGCCTAGCCTTGCGTTGAAGTCTCCCATGACAACAGTGTAGTGAGCCTTGGAAGTATGTATTGCACGAGAGATGTCCTCATACATTACCTCCACTTCCTCGTCGGGGCGTGTCGAGGTCGGGGCGTAAACCTGTATGACCTTCAACGAATACCGTTTGGTAATTCTGAGTATAAGGTACGCCACCCTATTCGACACACTCCCGATTCGTACAACGTTGTTCACGAGAGACTTGTGGACAATAAACCCGACACCACCTTGGGACAGATCTTCGCCCTCCCGGAAATAAAGCAGGTTGCCGGATTTAAGGACCATCGTGTCCTCGCCCTCTCGTCGGACTTCAGACAGTCCCACTATACTCCAGCGAATCCTACTTAATTCCTCCTCTAGTTCCAGCAGCTTCTCCTCGGTCCGCAGTGTGCGTGTGTTGTATGTTGCCAGGGCCAAGGTCGTATGACGGGAAGTCGTCGCCACCCGGGGATTCTTAGCACCCCTGGTCCCGGCGCCTCGCCGACGTCCGTCACCGCCGACACGGCCTCCGGTACCGCCGGGCACTTGGGGCCTTGGGTTAGTGGGATTTATCATGGGGGGTTTTGGGCCGTTACCCACCACGCTGGCCCAGTGCGGGTTGGTGGGGAGCGCCAGAGCCTCGTCTGTTGATCAGCAGGGTGCACCACGTGCAGGTGAGGTTGGCTTGGATCCCGTGAGGTGTTGTTCGGAACCCCTTACACCCCTACTGCCTGCTGGATAACAACACGTTTTCAATGAGTTCCACTATGTGAGCGGATACAAACGCGTCCGGGGGCTACAGGCTCCGCGAGGATGCACTCCAACTCATCCTCACCCTTAGGACTATCACGTTACTGTTGTATCCGCACCCCTGCGCATAATCCTAACAAATAAATAATGCAACTGTTCTATTAACACTTACATGACTAACAAATGGCTTATAATTCGCCAGCACCGATCCAGAATCGGAATGCCGTCCGTCCACGGCGGCCACCTAGAACAGACCTGAAAGAAAGAAAGAAGGAAACAATATTTTATTTAAATAGGCCACAAAGAAGCACTTTTCACAAAGAAGCCTGATTCGCCATTTTGTATAACAGTCGTTATTTCAAGCATCGGGTGTTGCCAGTAAAAATATGAAATCCGTTAGGAAACCGAGTGTAAATTCAAAAATCGATTACAAATACCAGATACCTAGATACCAGCTTGAACCATTTGACGTGCTCCAAAGACGCGCTATGAGAATTGTCGACAGTCCTGAGCTCACAAGCGGTATTGAACCTTTAGGCTTATGGAAAGATTTTGCCTCCTTGTGTGTGTTCTACCGTTTGTATTATATAAAACGCGGTGTGTTCAGAGGAATTATTTGACATGATGCCCACGGCCTCTTCCGATCATCGCACCGCTCGCCACCGGCAGGGAGTTCATCCTCACAAATTGGAACCAAAGTGGTCGCGTACTGCACGGTTTCAGAGAAAATTTCTTCCACGTGCGCTCAGGTTGTGGAATGAGCTCCCTGCAGAGGTTTTCTCAAATGAGTACAGCATGGGGTTCTTCAAAAAAGGCGTGAAAAGGTTTTTACAGGGTCGGCAACGTACAAGTGATACCCCTGGTGTTGCAAGCGTTCATAGGCTACGGTAACCGCTTACCATCAGGTGGGGGGTCACTTAACACTGTACTTATCGGCTTGGAAGTCACTACATGGACTTTCATCCGGTTTTTAACTGTTATGAAGTAATAACTGTAGTATGTATAAGAAATTGTTATGCATGCAGAGAACTTGCTGTGTAACGCGGAGCTTATTGTTAAGTTAAGTAAGACCTGCTATGCGATTACAAAGTCTGCCTTGAATTCTTGGTTGTGGTAGCGCTATCATACTTTTTGGCGCTTGTTTTTTTCGATTCATTCTCCCTATAATGGGAAGGCAAAGAGTACATACAGCCATGTCTTCAGTATTTCTCTATTTCTTCTATATTGCATTGAAATGCTGGTGTTACACATTTCAATGCATCTTATGAGTATTTGACGCGAATATATGATGACAGTCTCCATATGATGCTACTTGATGAGGTGGATAACCACAAAAAAGTTCTCAACGTCTTTCACACCATAATCTCTTTTATTCTAATAATCTTTTAGTTGCACATCAACACAAACACTTGTTTTATAAAACTACACCACTTTTATAACACAAAGTTCGCTACGACACACAATTTTGAATTATTGTATAACAATCTTGACTGACACCACAAAATTCCGCCAAACACCGCTATTTATTGTGCAGGGATTGGTGTAGCGATACTCCTTTATTGCTCCCACTTTGTATTTATTTACAAGTAAACTGTATTAGTTACTAGCTGACCCGGCGAACTTAGTACCGCCTAACAGTCGATTCTTTAATTTTTTATTTATTTGTAATACTTATTCTGCTATTCGGGACACCGGGTCAGCTAGTAAGATAAAAAAAGAAAAAATAATTTAAAAATTGACAAATAATTTCGACAAATATTGACATTAAATGTATACGATACTAACGTCACTCAATTGTTTTGCCTTTCCGGAACCCGTCCCCCAACACAAACTTTGTAGTATGGTATTAAAGTTCAAATTGACTTTTAAGTATTATTACGAATCTTTTGTATGGGAGTATAGAAAAGTGTTGTTTTTAGACTTTGTCAGGCAATTTTTTAAATTTTTCTCCCCGTAAGAACCATCCTCGTACTTCAAGGAATATTATAAAAAAAGAATTAGCGAAATCGGTTCAGCTGCTCTCGAGATTTGCGCTTAGCAACACATTCAGCGATTCATTTATATATTATAGATTTTCTGTATAGTAAACTAGTGTTAAATGTTATTTGTATAGGTATTTTGTGTGCTAAGTTAACTACCGTCACTTTGTGTTAATAGTTAACTTATAAAATTGTATTGTCTTACATTTTCGCGAGCGCTACACATTAGAAATAAAACCAATTTACCGGATTTAACTCGCGTTTAATTAGATGTTTTTGTTGTTGGTCTAATTAACCGCGAGTTGTATCCGGTAAATTGGTTAAACTTAACAAAGACAACTGACATCTTCAGTGTTCCCGTGACCACGATCGCTGTAAAGTAATCGAAACGTCGGGTGTTTAACAATGTAACATCTAATTAAACGCGAGTTAAATCCGGTAATAAAATGTATATAGAATTATGTCTATTTGTATGTCTACGTCTATTTTTATAGTCAATCCCAACTGTCTTAATATAATCTCAAGCAGAGCCTCAGTAATTAAAAATGGAAGTTTATATTTTGTTTCCTGATTATCATTATTAAACTTTTCCCCAAGGAATGTTCGAGGCGGCTTAGCAAGTTTATTCTCTTTGGGTAGGGAATTTCACATTTTGTTGTTGAGAATTCAACGTCAATTTTATTATCTTTATCCTAAGGTATTTATAGAGTAATTGGTCTGAAATACAAAAGGCTTAGGTATATTCCTGACGTGATATTATCTAGAGGATTTTTCGACCCGTATTTTGGGATAGATAGTATAGATAGACCTACGATAACAAGGAAATTATTACTTAGTATTACTACAGCCCCTCAATTCTGCTATTGTATTTTGATCTGAAACGAATCGAAAACGCTTAAGTTACAACGTTTTTGTATTCTGCTAACTCAACGCAATCGAAACGTAACCGAAACGCATCGGTTTGGTATTCTACTAATTACCGGTTACAGTCAATAATCATTATCTCTTGACAAAATCTCATAAGAACTCACCAAATCTTTGATGCTAGCCTTCGTGTTATCAAGAATATTTAATTAACTCACATTTTGGCGGTCATCACCTCTCAATGACCATCCACAGATAGTACCAATCTCTAACTTTTTTTTACATCCTGCCAACACAATGGCACTGACTACACGTCATTTCAAGTCGTTCCAAATCGCGTTCGCGACATTACGACCGCATTGATAACGATACCGAACCGCAGCAGATCCGTTTAGGAAAATAAATAGCAGAATTGATCCACAGGTGCGTTGTCATCCTGCCCCCCAATTCTGCTATTGTATTTTGATCTGAAACGAATCGGAAACGCTTAAGTTACAACGTTTTTGTATTCTACTAATTCAACACAATCGAAACGCATCAGTTTGGTATTCTACTAACAAACACGTAACGCGAACCGTTCCGTTCAATCAAAGTTTCGTATTCTGCTAAATATTTAACATTTGTGGCAGCCGAAACGCATCGATAGTTCTTTGTTCGAACTGTCCAAAATTAACAACTGTCTAGTCACTAGGCCAAAATATATTTGTTTCTTGCAATATTGCTAACAGTTATCGAGCCGAAGTTGAACCAGCCGAGAGCGTTTCGTTAGCGTTCCGGCTTTATAAGCAATGTTAGTGGAGTACCACCTTTTTGTATTACAACCGCATTGGTAACGATACCGAACCGCAGCCGATCCGTTTAGGAAAATAAATAGCAGAATTGACCATTTTCCTAAAGGCCTAAGATGAAATGCCTTCCATGCCCAGCTACATGACATTTGTATGAAATAATGCAGTGAAATATTATTTCATACAAAAGTCATTAAATTATCAAATTAATAAGATGCGTTTAAAAGTAGCAAATCATTTCTATGAACTAATGTCGCTTAAGTTTTAATTTAGTGTCGTATTGACAGCACCACCCTGTATAAATAAAATAACTGCTATTTTTAACTAAGTAGAAACGAAACTGATAACTACCATTATAAATGTTGATTTATAAATGAAATGTAACTTAGGAAATACCTTTAATAAATGTCCATATGATTTATCTTTATGAATTTTTATAAGTTACCTTGAATGAATAATAAATCGTCCTCCCACCTAATATTTATAAATTGCTTTGCCTTACAGGTTCTATTATGATCTGCTAGCTTTAAGCCTAATAACTAATACTTTCCATCTCATGTAACATTATGGTTAATGTAATAAAGAATTGAATGGACTTGGGATGTTGCCTAAGTTAGAATATGGCACTATTTTTCACAAATTCGGAAAATATACGCTTCTGTTACCCATAACAACAATTCAAACTTAAAAGATATGGAATATTGTTAAAGTTATACTGTTTAGAAAATTTATAAAATTGGTCAATCGTTTTCTCACAATTCATCAAAAATGTTGATGGTATTAGATTGCTAACATCAATTAAAACAACCATTATTATGACCACTTTAAATAAAAACATACATATTACCTACATAGTTATTATCGATTTTGTCAGTATGCCCATACATTTGTTAGTAATATGGGAACATGTGACGTCACCTGTTCCGTAGATTTTCTACGGAGCGTTTTTGGACGATACGCCGCAACACATCAAACATACCACTATATCTGTGAAACTATTGATCTAAGACATACTATTTCTTCTGCAATATTTCTTCATGAGGTATAAACTTCTTAATTTTGAAGTAAAAACCTCACAGACGACAGCACATCTAGTGTAACAGTTGCCCTACGAAAGCCGCCCCTATTACGAACGGAATAAGACCGTTCTCAAGGTCAAACTGTTACGCTTGGTGTGCTGCCGGCTGTACTATAACACCGCCTTTCTGGAACATTTATAAATTAATATCCTTCTTCGATAATTGATAGCGGATGACGTCAGATATTGAATAACACAATTATGGACACCATACTTGCTCGGAGCTTACTCATAGTTAACTATCAAGTCCACATAATGTATTTAAACTGAAGTGAGTATTATGTTTCCTATGGAAATGCGATACTATAGTATCCCATAAGTGAAGATGCGATAACGCATTATCGCTACGAGTATTTTGGTACAGGGATAGGGTTCATGAACGGAAATTTATATTTATTTCCTTATTTTATACAATTAGATTAGGAGCTCGGTGGCGTATTGGTTTGTGCGATCTGGTTTCGATACGAAAAACAAAGCAACTTTCCCCATCGTCGGTCCTGGGATGGGTCAATAAAAGTTTTTTATCTCGAGCTCCTCCGTGCTTCGGAAGGCACGTGCGCCATTGGCCCCGGTTGTTCCTGCAACCGCTTAAACCCACTAACCCCCGTTGGGCCAGCGTGGTGGTGTTATGGCCCAATCTTCTCATGTGTTTCTCCCATGTAGGAAGGCCTGTGCCCAGCAGTGGGACGTGTATATAGGCTGTTGATTATGATGACAAGCAAGCTGTTAGCCCCCTGGTGGTAAGTGGCTGTTCTCGCCTATAAATAGACACCTGCATTAACAAGGAAAAGATGACTTGATATTGGTATGTGAAGTAGGCCACATTGCGAGGACTGTTGGCCGTTGGAGCGGAAAGGTCCTCGAGTGGCGACTGCGTACCACGGGTCGCCAGGCCGGGTACTCCAAATAATCCACCAGCCACCAACACTCGGAGTGTTGGTGGTTAACAGACCGAGGATCTACCTAACTGATATTATTCCAACACAAATAGATTTCATTTTAATGTTTGTGATGCGTTCAAACGCCTACTTTAACAAATAAAGAAAGAAAACAATGAAATAAAAAATGTGTCCGCGTGGAAATAAAATTATAAAAATTAGACTCACCCATAGTGAGTTACAGAGCTTATTTAAAATGCAAAATACGTAATAGTTCAATTTTGTATTTTCAATACTTCTAATTTGTTTTGTATTTAATATCTGGCCGGAAATCAGGGTTTTTTCATCGTTTACTTTCTTTATTTGTAATTGTTGCAAATAGATTTATCTTATTCACCGCTAAATAGTCACAGGAAAGCAAAAATTCACAATTTCGCAACTAAAATAGCTGAATTTAAATAAATTCATCTATTTTAATTTTATTTAAATTCAGCTATTTTAGTTTCAAATCCAAATGACTAAATTAATTTTCATAAAAATTATATGGGAACAATTGGAAAGTATAACTACCTCCTCATTCAATAAAAACTTGAATGATATTTTAAATCGGCTTGTAACTCTGATGTAACAAACAATAAAAAACATCATACAGATATGAGTAACGCCTTTTTGAAGTCGTTTAAAAATAAAATATAAATAAATCTGCTATCAGACTACCAGAAAAGGCAGCTAGAATGTTTCGCAGTAATGAAATTTATTTAGTTACACTACTCTCCAACAGATGGCGCTGTACGGTTTTACATCGCGCTATTAAAGCTTGCCACCGGTGTTTCAATGGTGCCATGAACGATAGCAAAATTAACAACTAGATTACAAATAACATTTTTTGCATAGTCAAGCGATCCTTTGAGATCGTTTTATGACTAATAAATTATTTATTAATACTATAATGTGGCTCAAGCAATTGAAGCAATTTATTATAATCAATAATTGATTTATTTATTATTACATATTTTTTATTACTATTTGTATTTGTCATGTCAACATAAAATTTATCTAGTAACTTATTTTACTTTACGCATTTGATTGATTACAATATATATATTATTATAAGGATTTTTTTAATACATAATTAAGGCCCCGTAAATTAATATTTATTAATACACAATACCTACTTAGGTATTGTGTATAAATAAATATTAATTAATTACAAAAAAATATACCCTTACGATCGCTTGTTAATGTTGTAAGGCTAATAATAATTACAATTAATTAGATGGAAAATAAAAGATGGATGATTAACGCCTCTGTATACAGAGTGGTGCCTTCAATACGAAAATAAATTAAAAATCGGCTATATCAGTTTACAGAAATGTTTTACAACTATCAAATACATCTTATCCATTTGATAATTTCATGGCATTTTTATGAAATATTTTATCATTGGCTGCATTATTTCATAGAAATGTCATGAAATTATGAAATGAATAATATGTTTTCGAAAGTGGCAAACCATTTCTATGAACTAATATAGCCCATGTTTTATTTTATTGTTATATTGACGGCACTACCCTGTATATTGGTGATTATTTAGACATGCAAAATATTAACTAGCTAGTTATAAATTATTATCATTTTATATTCTACATACATTCATCAATTATAAATAAAGTACTTAGTAAAAAAAACAATAAAAAAAGAATGTCTCGGAGTGGAAATAAAATTATATGAATTATGGTCACCCAGTAAGACACAGAGATATGACTTATTTAAAATGCAAAATATTGAATGAAGTACATATTTTAAAATACGTATTTTTTAATGAGTATTTAAAATAAAGCATATAAAAGTGTTTGTATGTTTTTTAAATACATTAATTAAAGCATTTTGCACGTCTCTGTGAAAAATTGAAGTGAAACAATTATTATAATATCACTTTTATTACTTATTCAAAATTAATTTTATTTTATCTAAAAACTCCGCAACCTATAGAAACTTTTTGTTACTACAATTTTGTATACATAATATATTATTCTACAATTTTAGACAAAAATTTAAACCGACTTCAAAAAACTCAAAAGGAGCATCATTTCTGAAAACCACTTAGCACCAACTCCAAAAAATATGTTTCTAGGTGATGAATGAGCACTACTTAAATTTTATTATTTTATCCTTTTCAGTTTTATGAAGTCGGTTTTAATTTTTGATTAAAATCTTTTTTTCACAATTTTTAGTGACAACTTTCTACGGTCAAAGCTAGATGGGTGACCGTCAGCTTATATTGTTTCCTACTTTCGTATCGTTACACTAAAAAGTCATAGGAAAGCAGAAATCCGCAATTTCGCATACGTAGATGACTTTCTCCTTTCAGTTTTTTTGATGTCGAAACCAAACTACCAAACTGATTTTGAAAAAAAATTATTGAACCAAATGGTAACTATTCTGCATCGAACAAAAAAGAATCACGTTTTTTTTTACTACCAGATGACAAACAAGCTGACGGCCCACCTGATGGTAAGCGGTTACCGCCGCCTATACACACCTGCAATAACAAGGGAAAATCACTTGATATTGCACGTAAATCGGATCAGAAAACTGGGCGTAATCAGTGTGCATACATAGAAAAAAAAACATACCACCCGATTTGAGAACCTCATCAGTTTTTTAAGTCGGTTAAAAATATTTCTTATTAAGTTCATTTTGAACTTTGGAATCGAACCGTGGATTTTGATATCATGCAAGCCTTAGGGACCGAGACCATGTGCAACTTTGAAGCGAAAGAAGCATCAGTTGTCAACAGTTGCACTGCGAAAGTCGCCTTTATTAAAAACGGCATAAGGGCGGTCTCAAAGTCAAACTGTTACTTGACGTTCTCTCGACTGTAGTCGTATTGAGAAATAATTGCATACTCTCATTATATATCTATGAAAATAAAAATCAATGTGTGTATGTTTGTCACTTAAGTGCTCCGTATCCAGGAATCGGATTGTGATGAAGCTTCGGTAGGGTGTTCTGAGGTCGCTCGCGAAGGTTCCTGAATTATACAGGATGGTACCGTCAATGCGACAATAAATTAAAACATGCGCTATATTAGTTCATAGAAATGGTTTGCCACTTTCAAAAACATCTTATTCATTTGATAATTTCATGACCTTTCTATGAAATAATGCAGCCAATTTTATATGTATAATGTCATGACATTATCAACGAATAAGAGGTTTTTGAAAGTGGAAAACCATTTCTATGAACTAATATAGCCCATGTATATTTTTTTATTTTTTTATATTTATAAAACCTAACAGTTTTCTCTTTACAGGCATTGCAAAGCATTCCGAGTGCAGCAAGTTTTTAGACCTCGACGAAAAAAGAGGGGTGTTATAATTTTGATGTGTCTGTCTGTGTATCCGTGTGTCTATATGTCTGTGTGTCTGTCTGTGTCATCGTAGCTCCTAAAGGAATGGACCGATTTTGATTACTTTTTTTTTTAATTTACTTTTTTTTGTTTAAAAACTATAATTTTAAATGCCTGCATATAAATAAATCATAACATTTTATTCTGGTCAAAAAACTGTTATCCAGACATGTAAAATTCCATTTTAAAAAATTTGTCTCATCTCAGACATAGTATAAAACGTCAATGTCGTCTATTGTCTTGTCAATTATTTTTTTAATAACTAGGCATGGGGTTGATTTGGTTCAGCCTACGACTATTTTGCATTATATTTTATTGTAAATGCTAGAAGAACATGGCAAATTAGTTTCTGCACTTGTTTCTGACTAATAATAATGATTTCAATTTATTTTTTACTATATTTTGTCAGAGAAACTTGGATATGAAGCTTAGAATTCTTGCATACACTTTTCAAAATTACTCAAAATTGCCGGGGTATCATAAAATTTATATAAAATAAATAATTTTAAAATGGAAAAAAGGGTATATTCAAGATCCTCTGAGCATAGGCTTTCGCATAATATATAATTTATCGTGGGGGGCTTTCGAGTACCAATATCGAAAATCTCGTACTATCACTTCGGTGACATTCCCATGACATACTAACCTTGAGCAGATCCTATACCATCAAAAAGTCTGCGGCATGCATGCTTAATTCTCCAGAAACCTACAGCAGATATAGCGTGTTTCAATGAGGTGGTGTTTAACAATAATTTGTGTCTGTTCGCCTACATTACACGTGCGAGACTAATTGTTTGTTTGTCTCTTTTCCTCTCGCTGGGAATTCGTATATCTTATCTCTCTCTGTCCCATCTGAAATACTGAAATATATACATCCTAGTCTACTATAGTTATAGCTGCGTAGTATAGCGCCCTCATTACGCCACTCACACTCTTGCCTAAAGTGCGGCAAAAAAGCTTTCTGTGGCTACTTTCATGCACTTCAGTTAAAAACATAACATAGGGCTTTCACATTGCTACAAACAAACATGTCCAAACAGGGACGTAGCAGTACATAAAATACAAAAAAAATATTGGCTTGCGCTAAATCTAGAACGGCAAGAAATACAAATACTATCCAAAACCAAAAAAAGAAATGTCCGTGGTTTTGTTTTATACAAAGCTCGGCAAATGACTCAATGCCACCTGATGTGAAACGGTAAGAAGAGTCCATGTGCAAAGACAGGTAGTGCAGCTTGCACTGTTCGTCGCCTCCACCTTGCCGGCCCTTATGATACCTTTTCACTTCTCTTTTGAAGGAATCAATGTTAGAGGAAGGAGGGAACACATGTGCTGACAAAAAAATCCAAGTTTTCGAAGCACAACAAAGAAACAAGTTACTAAACTTCTCTGTGCGACATGTTGAGGTGCTGACAGTGAATTGACGACTCCAAAGACCGGCACGCGTGCTCTTGGACAGAAAGGAGGAAGAAGGGATAAGGTCGAATAGCTCTTTAGAACACTAAAGCCGTTAGGAGGCGCTAAGCGATGCAATTGTAGAGAGTCTAGACTGTTCGTGACCTCTACATCGCCAATGTCACGGACAGCACGACGCTGCAATCTGTTCTGAGCATCGAGAAGGTACTTGGCGGAGGCATCCCACAGGCGCGAGCAATATTCCACGCAAGTTACGTGGAGCAGGCCAGATAAACGGTCACGCCATAGTGGTGGTAAATGATTACAACAAGCGATAACAGATGGCGCTGTGCTGAACAATTTATAATCACAATATTTTTGTTATTATCAAATCTTTAATTTGGTTCGTAAATCAAAAGGTATTTCTAGGAGTCGATGCTTCAGTTTTTATTGTTTTGAAGTTTGTTTTTAGTTATTATACGAATAACATATCTATCTATCGCCTTTTGTAAACTAACTTGTACATTTGGTCCATGCTTGTAGATACTCAATCAAATAAATAACATTTACAATCAAATTTACTTTAAAAAAGTACTTAAAACCAACAAACTGATTTGGTTTAAGTAGTCCATTATATAGGTACTCGTACATTATATTTATGTTATATTGTTTATTAGTTTGGTCAGATAAGCAAAATTTCACGTGTTATATATCGTGTATGTTATGCATTTACTTTATTAAGCTACCAACAGATGGCGCTAATTTCATTTTGTTGTTGGCAGGTTTCCGCGTGGGTGACAGAGCTGGTGCTCTCGCAGTCATCCTCTGAGGAGAGGAAGGCGGCGTTGGCTGGCATCTTGAGAGTGGCTCTCACCTGCTGGAACATAGGCAACTTCAACGGAGCCATGGAGATTGTAGCTGGGTTGAAGTAAGTACCGTGTTTTTATCCTGTATCTAATTTTATTTGGACTTGTTACTAGATGGTAGGCCCGTAGGGTCGTCTGGGTAGGTACCACCGCCTTCCTTATTTCAGCCGTGAAACAGTTCGCAGTGTTTCGGATTAAAGGGAAAGGTAGCCAGTGTAATTAATGGACACGGAATGCGTTTCATCTTAGTAGGCTTCTGGATGACAACGCACCTGCAATATCAAGTGATTTTTTCCTTGTTATTGCTGGTGTCTATCGGCGACGCTAACCACTTACCTACCATCAGGTTGGCCGTCAGCTGGTTTGTTATCTAGTTGTATAAAATATAAAGTGTGAAGTCATCGGACTTACAGGTGCATTGTTATTCTGAGACCTACGGCGAAATGCCGTCAATGCCCAGTAATTACACTGGCTACCTTGCCCTTCAAGTCGAAACACAACTGTTTCACGTCTGATATAGAAAATGGAGTGACCTAATACTACCAACCCTATCGGCCATACTTACAGGCCTAACACTTAGTATATGCTTTGAGAATTAGTAAAGATGTTTAAGGGTAACTGACACCATGACTTTACATCTAGAAGAGCAAAAAATCTTTGAAGAGAAGAGATGAGAAGGGAAGAGAGAAGATACCAGGTACAGTCGGCAGGGGTTTCTTTCGGCCTTCAGCTGTTCAGAGACTGTAGGCCGGCGGAAACTACTTGCCGACTGTATTTATACTCATCGGAGAAGAGAGAAGGCACTTTAGTCGACTGAATATTTTGTTGCAGCAAAAAATCATTGTTATTATGTATTATGTATGTAGATATACATTGGAAACATGATTTTACCAGTCAAAAAAAATAAACAAAATATTTTTACACATTTGCTCGTACGAGACCCTCTCTTATTTCACTAATATCAATATCGTAAGTATCCTGCCCCCCAATTCTGCTATTGTATTTTGATCTAAAACGAATCGGAAACGCTTAAGTTAGAACGTTTTTGTATTCTGCTAACTCAACGCAATCGAAACGTAGCCGAAACGCATCAGTTTGGTATTCTACTAACAAACACGTAACGCGAACCGTTCGGTTCAATGATTGTTTTGTATTCTGCAAAATATTTGACACTTCATCGGTAGTTCTTTGGTTGAACTGTCAAAAGTTACCGTTTTACAACGGCAGTAATTGTATAACATTTAATTTCGCAAAATAGATTGAAAAGTACTCTATAACTTAGTTCGCGTGCCTAAAGGATTGCATCAAGTATAATTCGGATAAAAAACCTTGGGCGAGTCATCATAATTATCATGAATGTATGATTTTTTCCGATATTTTTGGAAAATAAAATATTTTCACATTTACTTATATGTAATATAATAACCATTCAATTTATTTTAAAACTACTTTAAGTATTTTTTAAACAAATACATATAACTACCAAAAACACTATATAGGTATATAGGTACCGATTTTTTCAACTTTTGACAATTTCTGTCACCAACGTTTCAGTTAAACCAACCGAGAGCGTATCGTTAGCATTCCGGCTTGTTAGTGGAATATCTATTTTATAACACAACGGCATACCGAGTCGCTGCCGATTCGTTTAGGTAAACAAATAGCAGAATCAACCCTCTAATTTTATTTTAAATAAATATGATTTAGAAAGATTTCCAAAAACACGAAATACATACCGAATTTCACAACTTTTATATGTTTCTGTCACCAACGTTTCAGTTGTCAAATAGTTGAACCAACCAAGAGCGTTTCGTTAGCGTTCCGGTTTTATAAGCAATGTTGGTGGAATACCTTTTTTTATTAATAGCGCAATAGTAACGATACCGAAACGCTGCCGATTCGTTTAGGTAAATAAATAGCAGAATTGAGCGGCTGATTACGTACTTGTGCGTTATTGTAAAGTAAAACGCACGGTTTATCAAGATGCTCCGTCTAAAAACGAACGGTACTTTTTTAAGGAAAGAGTTTTTATGTCAGAAAAGTGGTCAACATTTTATAAATAAAATTAACTTCGGGAGATAAACTATAATAATTAAACATCTGATTCTTTAATTTCATTAATTTTGACGATAAATTACAACCATTTATCTGTAACAAAAACCAACTGGCAACGTAGTAATCAATTTTACAAATTATTCTTTTTATAACTGCTTTAACAAGTGATTAAAGATTTAATCGTTTAAGAGAGTCCGGGTTTTTATTCATTTCCTAGCAAATAAAGGGTGTTTTTCAATAAGAGGTGTTATTTTGAGATTCAAAGAAAAAAAATGGCATTTTTAATATATAAATGATGAGATGTTTATTTCATTATAAAGAGGAAGGTACGCCGTTAATAGTGGAAAATAACATTAGGAAAATGACCACCACGACCATGCTTACAGGACCATATCCTTTTCATGAAATTTCCCGTAACCAAATCGCAAAGTGGCTGCCCTATGTCCTCGATAGCCTCACGAATTCCATCTTTGGGGTCTTGAATCGACGCTGGGCTGTCGGCGTAGACCTTCTCTTTCACGTGGCCCCAAAGGAATAAGTCGCAAGTTGTTAAATGATAAATCACAAGATCTCGGTGGCTAATTGTGATCACCTCTTAGAGATAACACAGTTACGGTGAATGGATTGCGCTATCGAGAGATGATTAATCATTTTTTATGGCCGGAATTGGATGGTATTGATCTGGACAACGTTTACTGTCAACAAGACGGCGCTACGCGCCACACAAGCAACGAAACTACTGATATTTCACGGGAAAAGTTTCCGGACCGTGTTATCTCTCGAAGAGGTGATCACTATTGGCCACCGAGATCTTGTGTTTTAACACCTAGCGACTTCATCCTTTGGGGCCACGTGAAAGAGAAGGTCTACGCCGACAGCCCAGCGTCGATTCAAGACCTCAAAGATGGAATTTGCCAATATACTTACCAATAGATTTAGTTATGCCGTTGCTGTAAAATCGTTTTGGCTACTTCTACTTGTCTACCTGTAATACTGTAATTTAATTTATGTTAAATGAAAACTACTTAGTTAGAAAAAGAATACCCTTATAAATTTTTTGTAATAGTTCTAATAAATAATTACATTTTTACGTTGTTGATGCGTTTAAAAACGCTTACTTTATAGTAACAATTACAAATAAAGAAAGAAAACGATGAAAAATATATGCTCCAGGGCTCCAGGCAGGACTCGAATCCGCGTCTCCTGCCCCCCAATTTTGCTATTGTATTTTGATCTGAAACGAATCGGAAACGCTTAAGTTACAACGTTTCTGTATTCTGCTAACTCAACGCAATCGAAACGTAACCGAAACGCATGAGTTTGGTATTCTACTGACAAACACGTAACGCGAACCGTTCGGTTCAATCATTGTTTCGTATTCTGCTAAATGTTTAACATTTGTGGCAGCCGAAACGCATCGATAGTTCTTTGAATGAATGAATGAATGAATGAATGAATTTATTTCGCTTTAAATGTGGTTTACAGAGATGTTGATATAAAAACAGTTAGATCGCACATTTAGCTGTTTCCAGCATGCAAAATTTTGTTAAAACTTAGAAGATAACAAAACTTAAAATTATTAATATTAAGTTTATGTCCGGATAATTTTTATAATATTTTCAAACATTTATTATCAATTCAAAACTATTATTTAGGTTAGCAAATTACACTAACTCAAACAACATTACAATATTTTAATCATAAACAAAATAATGTAGCTAGTTTAATACTGGAAATTATAATAATTATGTCAAAATTTAGTAAAATAAAAAATAAAAAGATCAAATAAATACATTAATAATAATCATGCTTTGAGTACAATTTATTGTCAAGTAATTCATTTACTGCGTAGAATCCCTTGTCAATAAGCCAGTTATATAATGTCTGCTTAAATCTATAAAAAGTTAGTTGCTTTATGTTTTCAGGCAAGCAATTATAAATTTTAATACACATAGATTGCGAATTCCGTGAACATATAACCGTTCGACTGCTAGACATCATTAATCGATTTGGATGTCTAGTGCTAAATTTGCAGACGTCCTTGCGTAGGATAAATAAATGCATATTATTTTTAACAAAAATGCATGTCTCATATATGTAGAGGCTTGGTAGTGTCAATAAACCCAGTTGCTTAAAGAGAGGTTTGCAGCTAGTACGAGGAGGAACATTGCACAATGCTCTGATACATTGCTTTTGCGCTATGAAAAGTCTATTCAAGTCAACAGAGTTACCCCAAATCAGAATACCGTATCTTAAGTTTGTTGCAACATAGCCGTGGTAGGCCTTCAATGCGGTCTTTTGATTACTTACTTTAGTAAGGCGCCACAATGCGTACACAAAACGGTTTACTTTAGTGCATATTTTATCTATGTGGTGTTTCCATGTCAAACAATTATCTAAAGTTATGCCCTTTGTTCAAACTGTCCAAAATTAACAACTGTCTAGTCACTAAGCCAAAATATATTTGTTTCTTGCAATATTGCTAACAGTTATCGAGCCGAAGTTGAACCAACCGAGAGCGTTTCGTTAGCGTTCCGGCTTTATAAGCAATGTTAGTGGAATACCTTTTTGAATTACAACCGCATTGGTAACCGAACCGCAGTCGATCCGTTTAGGAAAATAAATAGCAGAATTGACCCACTGATTTCCGGCCAGACGCGATTAATTACCACTACGCCACCGGAGCACTAGGTATAACCTACTAATTATTCTTTAGGATCATTTGAGGAACTTCAATGAGTGGCGAGATGAACGTTTCTATAAAAAGGTTAGAAAAGGTAAGAAAGCGGTGAAGAAACAGTTACATCTTATTTATTGGCCATACATGATAACGTGGGTAGTCTTAAACATAGTATCAGCTGTTATTAGTTTTATCCTCTATCAATTTATTTCTTAACCATAAACATTCTAATTTAGTCTAAAGAGTGAAATTTATTATTATAACACGTAAACAAAAAAGAATCTAGTGATTTCGATCTGATATAGATAGCAAAATGAGCAAGTGCAGTGCGTGCCTCAAACCGTTACTAACTGACAGCTATTTGGAATGTTGTCGTGTAAGCTGTCCCAGTTTATATCACTACCAATGCATCGGATTGAACACGGGAAGCATCGACTCTAAATCATGGGTATGTCCACAATGTAAAATTAAAACAAAGAGAAAGGGTGACAACACTAACACACCAGTGAAGCCTGACGCACCAGGACTTCAAGACAGCTGCTGTGATGATAGCTTTGTTAACAAGCGTGTTAGAAATCGTTCATGCCCAAGCTCTCCACCTGAACAAGACCTTCCCGGAAATTTGTCTGAGGTCTTCATGACAAAACTGCATGATGAGCTACTTAGGGCTATTCATAAAGAATTGCCCAAAATTATAGACCGAGCCGTCGAGACAGCACTAGCCTCGCTGTCGTCAAAGATAGACGCAATGGAGAGTTCAGCAAGATTATTGAGTGACAAATATGATGATTTTAAAATAGCATTCGACAAGCAGAGTAGTGTAATCAAAAAGTTTCAATCAGAATCACAATCTTTACGCAATAACGTTAAAAACCTAGAAAATCAACTTGCTAGTCTACAGGAGTCAACAGCGAAGCAGGAACAGTGGTCCAAATTGCAGAATGTCGAAGTAGTTGGAATACCGGAAACTAATGGCGAATCGCTTCCCAAAGTTATCGCTAAAATCGGGAAATACATCGGCGTTCACCTAGACCCCGGTGACTTAGAGTTCCTAAATAGAGTGCAGTCGAAGCGCCCGACTACTGGTAAACCTCGTGCTATCATCGCCCGCTTTCGTGAGCGCACCCTAAAGGATAAGTTTCTGTCAGCAGCACGAAAACATCGAGGTCTTACTACGCGAGATGTGGATTTGGACGGCGATCCCAAAGTCATATATATTAACGAACATCTCACAATACGCAACAAGCAGCTATTAAACCAATGTAAGATCGTAGCTAAGGAAAAACAATACGACTTTGTGTGGACAAAAAACTGTCGTATTTACACAAGGAAAAGAGAAAATTCTCCCTATATCCTGATTTCTTTCGAACAAGATCTCTTAAAGATAAAATAATCGTAATCCATAATTTGTTGTTTGTTGTTGTTTGTAATTTATTTATTTTTCCATAATTGCTCCTTCCGGAGTACCTCAAGGTTCCATACTGGGTCCTTTACTGTATGCGTCATATTTGTACGACATAGGGACCTGCTTTATTCACGCGAAGTTTCTGCTATATGCTGATGACAAAAAAGTATATCTCAATATTAGAGATGAATCTGACTGCGCCAGGTTGCAAGAGGATTTGGATAGGCTATCTCACTATTATAAAGCTAACAGAATTGGAGTTAATATTGATAAATGTACTCATATAACTTTCACTCGGGGTAATGCAATAGAGAATAACTATCACTTAAGTGGAAGAAGTATCAAAAAGGAGTTAGTGGTAAGGGATCTAGGTATATACTTGGACACTAAACTTACTTTCTCGGCCCATGTAGATTATATAGTTAGTAAGGCACTCAAAAATTTAGGCTTTATTCACAGGGTGAGTAAATCTTTTACCGATTTGGACTGCATAAAGGTGCTTTATTTTGCGTACGTGCGTAGTGTACTGGACTACTGCAGCGTAATATGGAACCCTCAATATATTATTTATGAACATGGTATTGAGAAAGTGCAAAGAAGGTTTGTAAAGTATTTAAATTACCGCACAAATGAACAATCTGACGACTATGGTGAATGCTGTCGTACACATGGTCTACAGCCACTTAATGTCCGGCGACGTGTTACAGATATGTTGTTCTTTCATGATGTGTGTTCGGGTGCACTCGACTGCATCGATCTCGTGACTGGTTTGTTAGCTCTAAATGCGCCTTCTAAACGTACTAGACATACAACCTTATTTCATGTTCCTGTAACGCGCACTAACTATGCTGCTAACAGTCTTATCTACCGTTTACCTCGCACATATAATAAATATCTATCTGATACTGATATTTTGGCACAGAGCAAGAACATATTTAAGAAAAATATAATACTGACTTTTAATGGGAAAATAAAGTAAAAAAAAAAAAAAAAATCCTTAAATTATTAAACAATTACGTTAATATTTTAATTGGTTTTTAAGTATTAACTTACATTTTTATAAATGAATTATTTTTTTTTATAATGATGATTTATTATTTATACAAATTATTTATATTTTTTTAATTTATTTTGAAATCAACTGCCCTTCATTGTTGAATAATTTTGAATTGTAAAATAATTTTGAATAGCTATTTTTTAATAAATAACGACGTTGTGTGTGTTAAGAATGATACGATTTAAACTCGTAAAACAAGTGTCGACTGTTTATTTCCCGCTTCATGTAAGCCCACCGTAAACTTAAATAGAACAATGCCAACTCAGTTGCCCATGTACACACAACTACATACACTAATTCACACACACGCACAAGTACACAAACACACACACACACACACACACATCAAACGTGCAATGGTAATCCTATTTTTATGTTGTTTTCTTGGATTGTTTTTAATTTGAGTAATGTTATTTTTCGTAAGGTGCTAGTAAATTATATTTAACTACCCACTTACTGTGAATTGTAAATTGAATATGAAATGTAGGTCCGTAATTGGCTTAATGTTTGTAATATATTTATGTTTGTACTATGATTTTCAAACTTTGTGCTGTGGACTTATTGTTCAATAATAAAATAAAATAAAATAAAAATACATAAATAATAATAATAAATGCTCTTTTTCTGGTTTTATGTATTATGTAAATAAGCCGCCTCTGTGGTCTAGTGGTTGACTTCTGGTTCGACCCTGGACTTCTAGATCTGATGTAGACCACCTACATCAGATCTAGAAGTCCAGGGTTGGATTCCCGTGGGGACAGAAATTTTCTGCTCGGTTTGGTTGTTGGTATGGCTTTTCTAAGACCGCCTGGCTAGCTACCACCATAAGTCTGCCGCCATAACAATAATGTTAACGGCATTGTTGTGTTCCGGCAGTTGGAGGTAAGATAGCCAGTTCCTGTGGTTGAGGAATCCGGGTGTAGCTCGCTTTCATCGTCGACCTTATCTTCACTTAACATCAGGTGAGATGAAGGCCAAAAGTAATCCTGTTGAGGTAAAAAAAAAAATACCTTTCCCGTGTAATATCTTTATTTGTAATTTATGTATTTTCTAGGGATGGGCCGAAATTCGTTTCACATTCGGTTTAGCCGAATTTCGGCAGCTTGAACCGAACTTCGGCATATAATAATCAAATAAGTATCAGATTATTTTTTTAAAACGAAAATAAAATCAATTGATATTCCTCTTAACATTACCTTATTGATAAGAAAATGTAGTTATCACAAAAATGAAATAAATAATCAAATAAGTATCAGTATAATAATCAAATAAAATAACAAAAATCAAATGAAACTAATATTTGTCTAATTAAACGCGCGTAAACTAGTAAGAACGTGTCGTACTTAACTACTGAAACCGCCGAGAAAAGAACCGAACTTCGGCCGAATTTTGTTTTTTTACCGAATGTTCGGCCGAAGTTCGTATTCGGTTCAAACCACATTCGGCCCATCTCTAGTATTTTCATTATTATTATTTATTTTTCTTAATTAATTTATTTCACTTTCATTGTATTTTTTTTGTATGATGATTTTATTTTGTAATTTCGACTTAACTTAGTGTGGGTTTAATTTGTTTTAATTTTGATTAATGTGATTTCATTTAGATTAATTAATTATATTTCAATCATGTAATTACTAATTTACGGGCTACGCTGTCTAAATTCACCCTCAGGTTTGTCGCCATGAGGGACATGGCTCGAGCGCCCTGGAGACTCTAAGAGTCATCGGGACACCTCCCCCGGAGGTGATGCCTGGCGATTAGAAATCCTCCAGAGGCGAATTCGCCCCTCAAGGCTTGATTACACACCAAGGTTCTCGCCTCCTTAAAACCCCGGCACCGCTGTAAAGGACATCTGGGGCCAACAGCAATAGTCCAAAAAAAAGCTGTCTGAATTAAACTTTTTTATAACTGCTCCCCAATTCTGCTATTGTATTTTGATCTGAAACGAATCGGAAACGCTTAAGTTACAACGTTTTTGTATTCTGCTAACTTAACGCAATCGAAACGTAGCCAAAACGCATCAGTTTGGTATTCTACTAACAAACACGTAACGCGAGCCGTTCGGTTCAATCATTGTTTCGTATTCTGCTATATATTTAACTTTTGTGGCAGCCGAAACGCATCGACAGTTCTTTGTTCGAACTGTCAAAAGTTGACAACTGTCGAGTCACTAAGCCAATAGTTATTTGTTATACACTCAGAACAATATATATAATATTGTTCTGAGGTTATACAAGAGTGCAAAGTTGCTTTTTAACCGCGTGCTCAATTTTGATGATCGAGCAAGCGAAGGATTCTAAAATTAGAATCCTGAGCGTTAGCGAGGGAATCAATAGAGCACGAGGTGAAAAATCTTTGCACTCGAGAGCAACACGTAACTTTTCATCCCACCTCAACGAGGAAATGACTCAATGCAAAAAAAAACATTTGCGCATTCAATTCTGTTGGCGTCAAATAAACTTTTTCGGCGCTAGAATCACTCATTTTAGGATTTTTACTTGTTTTCAAGTTTTTTGTTTTAAACTTATGGTGCGAAAATGGCGCGCGCACAGCAAATTAAACAAAAAGTACACTAAGAAGGAGCCGAGTCTGAGTTTATAACAAGGTAAAAAAGGTTGTATGATAAATTCGGCACCATGGAGGTAGGAGCAAAGAGGTTTAATGATGTTTTGAATTCACAAACTTAGTGCACACGATGTTCTAAATTCAATTTTACTTTATCCTCTAGCGGATAAAAACGGCTTTTGCACTCAGATATCGAAGAGCAAAAATACTCTTTCCGAGATGGGGGGATGAAAAATATATTTGTTTCTTGCAATATTGCTAACAATTATCGAGCCGAAGTTAAACCAACCGAGAGCGTTTCGTCAGCGTTCCGGCTTCTCAAGCAATGTTAGTGGAATACCTTTTTGTATAACAACCGCATTGGTAACGAAACCGAACCGCAGCCGATCCGTTTAGGAAAATAAATAGTAGGATTGACCCACTCCATTACGATAGTGGTGCCGTAACAAAAGAGACACACACTGAAAAAGATATGAAGGTCGCTGGACACTTATCCAAGGTCTTCATTTCCATCTGGGTCCCAGTAAATCACTAGTTTGTCCGTAATACACGCAATCCACACAAAAAAGGGCAGAGGAAGGGACCTCACTCATGCGACAATTTATCATATTATGCCGTCTGTTCGTGATTTTAAGCGATTTGCGATGCAAATATTATCTTTATCACAGAACATAAACTATAGGAAAGCTTCCAGTTTCGCCTGCAATAAGCGCATAGCACTCATGCTATAAACCCATACTAATATTGTATTTTACTATTAATTTACTGAAACATTTGAAATGAAACCAATTTACCGGATTTAACTCGCGTTTAATTAGATGTTACATTATTATTATAAGTACACTCGACGGTTCGGTGCCTTTACAGCGATCGTGGTCACGGGAAGACTGAAGATTTCAGTTGTCTTGTCTTTGATAAGTTTTAAGTTAAGTACCGTCACTTTGTGTTATATTTTGAGCGGTCCGAATTACGCATACGGAGCTCACGGTGTCGGTCTTGAATGTGTAGTTCTCGCTATTTAATGTAAGACAATAATAATAATATAACAATATTCAAACACTCACACCTATTATCTAGCCCAAAGTAAGCATCATTAAGAGCTTGTGTTATGGATACTAGATAACGGAGAAATATTTTAATCAAGGCGTACAGACCGCTCGACCAGCCGGTCGTCCAAAAAAAAACACAACACAACAAAAAACACAATAAATACTTAATTAAACATTTTTATCTTGAATTCGGATCTGGGTGCCCGGCCATGTGGGGGTGATAGGCAATGAGAAGGCTGATGAATTAGCAAGGAAGGGCTTAGAAAACACATACGTGGGTCCTGAGCCCTTTGTAGCACTTACACAAAGTTTTAGAAACGCAGCCGAAGGCATGTCATAAACAGACACAAGGCAATGGCATAAGGTACAGGGATTGAAACAATCCAAATCCTTCCAAGGATAGGAGGTAGAAGGGTGGAGTAAATGCATCTATACGAACGGTAGAACACAAGCTCGCTTCTTAATTGGGGGGCTCACAGGGCATTTTGCTACTAACCACATGCTACATAAAATGCAACTCTCCCCAACACAACTTTGTCGAGCATGTGGTGAATGCCAGGAATCAACGACGCATCTCTTGTGTCATTGTGATGCCCTGGCTAGAACCAAAATGAGCCTTCTAGAAGTGGCATATCCAAAACCAGAAGACCACAGGCACTTTCCGCCTAAAGATATAGTAAGGCTTATCTTCTGTGTGACTTATACTAATTTAAATATTATAGTCGTTGTTATTTTGAAATAAGTACAAAGTAGCTATTTCAGATATTTCCGAACTTAGGATTTTCCCAACTCTCGCGGTGTCATAGTCGCCATATTTGCCGACAAAGCCTTGCAATTAGATCTTTCTGTCTTGAAAAGTATATTTTTTATATATATTTTTTTTTATATATAATATTTATACACTCACACCTATTACCTAGCCCAAAGTAAGCATCATTAAGAGCTTGTGTTATGGATACTAGATAACGGAGAAATAATGATAATAATATGTATATAAATATTAGAAATATACTAAATAAACATATAAACATCCATGACTCGTAAACAAATGCTCGTACTCATCATACAAACATTTGTTCCTACCGGGATTCGAACCCGGGACCTCTTGACCGAGTAGCCTGGGGTACAGACCACTCGGCCAGCCGGTCGTCGAAATATTGAAATCTTCTTCTCCTTCTTTGCAGATCAAACAAGCTGAAGGCGTTCTGGTTCTGCATATCAGACGAACCACTGCCAGCTCTTGACTTCCTCTCTGCTGCGCTGCTCTCCGCTGAGTATGAGAGGGCGCTGGGCAGGGCCCTGGCGATGCCAGAATGCAGACTGATACCATTCTTCGGAGCCTTTCTGAGGGAGTTAAGGTGGGTTCATCGTCAACAGTTCGCTGTGTTTCGGATTGAAGGGAAAGGTAGTGTAATTACTGGGCATGGACGGCATTTCATCTCAGGCCTCAGGATGACAACGCACCTGCAATATCAAGTGATTTTTCCTTGTTATTGCAGGTGTCTATAGGCGGCAGTAGCCGGTTACCTAGTTGTACTAAAAAAACCTTAAACACGACGCGAGTAAATTGGGTTTACCTCCAACTTTCCTCCCAATGAAACTTCAAGCAGGGACTTACCGCCCACCGAACGGCAAAAAGACCTCGGACACGTGCTCCCTCCCCACCCTACCTCTGCCTTACGGCGGTCAATCTCCTCCTTAGCGTAAAAAAAATATACATCGTCAACCGGTCTGATAGGGATTAGGGATGTTAGGGGGATCCGATGTTCGTCTAGAAAATCCCTAAGGGATTTCTTCTTAGCCTTGGTGGCCTGCTAAGGCGGATGACCACTTACTAAGTTCCCCGTATAGGCACGTCTAGGCAGCGAGGTAGGAAGAACTGATTGTTTATGTTCTTGCTGTGTATAAGGTCGCCCGAACTCATTAAAAAATATTTTTTAATTTTGTAATTCTTAGCAAATGAAGTGACTTTAGACCAAGAATATTGACTTTAGACGCACTATCATCACCAGCCTATGTACGTCCCACTGCTGGGCACAGGCCTTCCTACATGGGAGAAACACATGAGCAGTTTGGGTCATAACACCACAACGCTGGCCCAATGCGGGTTGGTGGGTTTAGACGCACTATAATCGAGCCCAACCCTTTCCGAAACATGTCCAATTCAGTGCTAACTTTATTTTAGTTCCAGCACATCTTTCCCAAACTTATTTATAAATAAGAGAGTACTGTCTGCTGTCTGTCTGTTACGTTTTCACGCCTAAACCGCTTACACGAATTTAAAAAAATTTGGTATAAATAAAGATAAAGTACAACCCTTGTGAAGCTTTCAGGGGCTATTTTCAATTTCAACTGGGGGATGAGTTGATTAATTAAACAGAGGGATGTCATCCCCCTCTTTAATAGGATGAGGGATTCTAAATTCAGAATATTTATTGTGCTCAGTATATTTTTACTGGGGGACTAAGATTAGATTTTATATCTTATACTACTTATAACTAATAGAAAAAAAAAACTCAACATCGCCATGTAGAAATGGCCTGCAAAGGCACAGCGCCATCTGTTGCGTACAATAAGAACTAATGTTACTACAACATCAAACAGATAGTATGAAGCCGTGGAAAGGATATAGAATACTTGTTGCAATGATAACCGACATCCATGCAGGCGTACCTACGGACGGCCTTTAGTACGATAGATTTGTGTGAAGTGGGCGCGCAGCCGTAAACCGTTCAAAATCACGACACGGGAAAAAAACTCACTCGTTTCAATTATTTTTTTCCGCTGAAGAGAATGCTATCGGTAATCGAGCATTGAAATAAAATCAAAATCAAGTTAATATCAGTTGTACAGATTAGTACAGTCGATGTAACCATTCGACCTTAAGACCGCCCTTACTCCGTAGGTAATAGAGGCGGCTTTCGTAGGCCCATTGTTACACTTGATGTGCTGTCTTCTGTACAATGTATTGACTTATCATTGCACTGCAAAAAGCGTTCTTATTACAGTTGAGTAAGGTTGGTGTGAATTATAGTTTCGCTTGTTTGGATGCTGACAGTACAAGGAGGATGGATTATATAGAGCAGTTGATTCTCCTTTTTCCCTATATATTATATTAGTGGCTGCCTGCAGCTCCGCACCAATAATATTGGCTATGGCGCCAAAAAGAAAAATTTGACGCGGGACATAATGCATCTTGTGGAGAGATATGACAGCGGCTATCATTATATAATATAACTAGCTGTGCCCGCGACTTCGTCCGCGTGAACTTTCATCCCCTATTTTATCCCCTTGGGGGTAGAATTAATCAAAATCCTTTCTTAGCGGATGCCTACGTCATAACATCTACCTGCATGCCAAATTTCAGCCCGATCCGTCCAGTGGTTTGGGCTGTGCGTCGATAGATCACTATGTCAGTCAGTCAGTCACCTTTAAGTTATATATATTTAGATTCAGGCGAATACCTTTGTAATATAAATCAGAAAGAAATTCATGTCCTTAGGCGGCCTTTCACAATCCGACTCTCAATGACTGCTCTACCCATCAGACTACCGAGGACTTGGGATGGTCCTGTCAATTTCCTCTGGACTAGAGGAAAATACCGTAGTTGCGTTATAATCTAACCATCTAACGTATACCTAAGAGGGTAAAAACGCACTTTCACATTCCCTGCATCGTGGGTAATGCAGGGATATGTGGGGCTTCTCTGTCTAAAATGTTTACGGGTGAGTCTACCCACTAAAATAACCCACGTGTCCCTTACTTCCCACATGGACAGATTTGGGCGGCAGTTGCCCTTATATCCCAACATTCTGTCATGGTTGTGCCCGTTATACTCCACAATATACAAATATTCAATACTGAAATAAAAATTAGGCACAAATATCAGACTCAATCAAAAAGCTACTATTATCTGGGGCGCAATCTCATCTCTACTTGAAGAATATACTTTATGTTTTTTTTGGAAGTCCGCTATCCGCCATTAAGACTGCCCAAAAAAGAAAGACTGTCATTTCGCAAAATCGTGCGAGGTTCATCAAATCAGCGTATGACGTGCCCTGCTAAACAAAGGCCTTTTCCGGCGATCTCCAAATGGAACAGTTCTGCTTCGCCTGCATCCAACGGCTTCCCGCGACCCTGACCAAGCCGTCTGTCCATCTAGTGGGAGCCCATCCTTCTTTACGCTTTCGTGCGAGGTTTCGAAGGTAACCGACAATCCTCTAAACCAATCAAATGTTGTCATCGTCTCACATATGTCCTACTGCTGGACACAGGCCTTCCTACATGGGAGAAACGAAAGCGAAGCTTGGGCCATAACACGGGCGGGTTGGTGGGTTAAAACGGTTGCAGTAACAACCGGTACCAAAGCGTAACATGCCGCATGCCATCCGACGCACGAAGGAGCTCGAAGTTACAAATGTTGATTGACCCATGGATCGACCGGATCGCCATTAGCGAAAGATGCATCGGCAACATTGTGGAAATTTGGAATATTAGGTCTAATAGCTTAGCTTAGTAGATCCCCTAGTCACGATCATCATCACTAGCCTATATACATCCCACTGCTGGGCACAGGCCTTTCTACATGGGAGAAACACATGAGGAGTTGGCGCCACAACACCACCACGCTGGCCCAATGCAGGCAGGTCAGGATACCTTTTCATTGCTAGTATCGGTCTTGCTAAATGAAAAATGTATGGGGTGCAATTTAGTATAACATTGGAGCGAAAATATTTTCCGCTTAGAGACAGCGTTAGCGAATATTGACACACTGGCTCGAACTGTGTAATCGGAGGGCCTAGACAAGATGGCTTTCGATAATCGCTATCGCTATCGCTAGACGGAAAATGTATGGGACTCGACATACACCCTCGATTGACTTTCGATTGTAAACGTCAAATCCCATAAATTTTACATTAAGCGATAGCGATGGCGATTGTCGAATGGCATCTTGTCTAGGCCCCCAGGTCTTCTATCTATCTAAATAAAACTATCTATCATAGCAAAATAATATTTTCTAGGTACTTTTCACGAATCTCCCTTGAGACGAATAGTATGCCAAAAGAATTTGCGAGCGGTCGCCAGATTTTATGAAGAAAAGTGAATTTTCCATTTTATACAGAACGCTTAACAAAGTTAAATGAAATTATATATTCAAATTACTGAAATCAGGGGTACGTTTTACGAATGTTTAGCGCAGAGAATAGGAAAATTCGAATTGAAAAATTTCAAATTTGGTGTACTGTCACTTCGGTGACATTCCCATGACATACCAACCTTGAGCTGATCCTATACCATCAAAAAGTCTGCGAAATGTTTAATTCTTCAGAAACTTACAGCAGATATAGCGTGTTTGGGCTCTTATGAAGAGTCTTAATGAGATGGTGTTAGATAGATGATTAATGACGCCGAGGGCTACTTAAAATTTTTAATTTTGTAATTATAGTCTTAAAGAATACTTAGATTGATAAAATAAATAATTAATTTAATAATAAAAATGTATCTAAACTTTATAAAAAAATCTAGTTTAGATACATTTTTATTATTAAATAATTTTTCAAACATTTATAATAATGTTAAAATCAAAATTAATAATAAATTACTTAATTTATTTAATTCATATGAAAAAAAAAGCTTTAATATTGTATTAACATCGTTTGTTTGTTTAACATTGTAAATTTATTTTTTTGTTATTTTTAACATAATAAATTGTAATTATTGCACGCCTGCGAGCAGGCTGAAAATATTTTTTTTTTTTTAGCATTGTATGAACTATATTACTGTGTTTTGGCAAATAAATTGATTGATTGATTGACAAATTGAAAACAATTCATTAATTATTAAACTAACTCATTGATAAAAAACTTAACTTCTTTATTCTTTATTTTTTCTTATTTTCTTTTATTTAACTAAAGCAGTTTATTGCCTTTTTAATAATTTTTGTTTGGGTGTTAAATATTCGGTCGTATGCTTGGAGTTTTATAAGCAAACGGACTAATGATTAACATTAAAAAAGGGAACGTGAAAGATCAACTTCGAATTGTTTTCTGTCGGGAAAATGGTTTCCACTCATGTTTTAACTTTTGTAAATTACTTTACTGATTAAATTATCGTCGACTCTGACATTTGAAAATTGGTTAAAATTAATAAAATCCTTACTAAATATGCTGAATATTCGCTAGTAGCGCCCTAAACTTTCATTGAGAGTTGAAGGTTATTATGGCGCGATCTCTGATTTATTTTTTTAAGCGTCAAGGGAGGCAAGCGTGTGTAGGTACGACCCGCTTGATGGTCACTACTCTTGTTCTTTTAATAATAAAAATAATAAAAGCCGACTTCAAAATACTAAAAAGTATAAAATAATTAGAGGTGTACGCGCCCTTCATACGCTTTTTATGTACACTCCTCGGGAGCAGTTAGAAAGGTAGTAGATTAACGTACCTAAGTCAAGGTGGGCATAGAAAATTTGACCATTCGCATTCAAACCGTATAGACGGATATTCCCAAAGTTGTAAGCAGTGGAAACACTTACTTGTTGAGCAATCTTCCTGGATCTCTGGACTAGGCTCCTCAAGCAGCGAACACGTGGTTGATTTCCTTGGTTAAATTCACGAGTAAAACACCTTGCCTTCTCGAGATAACACTAGGGTAGATGCGTAGATACGTCTACTGTCCTTTCACGATATAATTATATAAAATAGTGTCTAAGATCAATTAATAATTCAATTAAGATGCGGAGCGAACACACGGCGGAAATTTCACGCAAGCGACACGAAAAGACAGATAGATGGCGCATACGTCACACTCGCGATTCCTAAATCTCATGCAATTAGCGGCGAATTCAAATCTAAGATCCTTGCTCTTTTCTCGTTTGTGTTATCCACGAACAACAGAAATAATCCGAAAATAAAGCAAGAAAACAAATGGCCATAACATACTCCCCGCCTTGAAAGGTCCTCTTTCAAAATTATATTACAGTTTTTTAAGCGCTAGAGAACAACCTAAAATTTATAGTAAAGCAAATAAACTAACTAATTTATTTAGACCTAAGATTTAATACTTAATAGAAATGCGTTTGCGTAAATATATTTCAAATTATTCTATTCTAAATTAGGAAGTGGACAAAGTCGAATAATCGGACGCTTAAGTGTACCAGTCCTTGTTTTAACTAATGCGACTCTTACGCGACCGTCATCACCTGTAAATATTTTTTCAATTACGCCCAATGGCCAATGAAGTGGAGGACAATTATCTCTCATAATTAAAACGAGTTTCCCTTCCTTCACCGGATTCGAATCAGTATTCCATTTTTCACGAATTTGTAATGTGTGCAAGTACTCATCTTGCCACCTTTTCCAATAAGATTGAACAAGACAGTCAAGAAGCATAAATCGCGATAACAGATTTGGATTTTTATCCTGCACATCTGCTGACGGGAACGAACATAGCGGCCTCGTATTTAAAAAGTGCGATGGGGTTAGCGGTAGAGGTTCTGAAGGATCCTCACTGAGAATACCTAGGGGTCTAGAATTGAGGATCGCCTCAATTTGACAAAGAATGGTAAGCATCTCTTCGTAAGTCAATATTTGAGAACCTACGACGCGAAAGAGATGTGTCTTGAAGCATTTGACAGTAGCCTCCCAACCACCACCGAAGTGGGGAGCGTTCGGTGGATTCATTTGCCATGAAATGCGATTATGAGACAACTCATTTTTAAATTCTTCCGTATAAGACGACGACATCAAAAATTTATATAAATCATTTAAATATGCTTTCGCACCTACAAAATTAGTGCCCTGATCGGAATACATTTTGTCGATCGGGCCGCGACGAGAGAGAAATCTTTTAAATGCGTTCAAAAAGGAATCAGTACTTAAATCTGATGCAATTTCTATATGTACTGCCCTGGTGGTTAAGCAAATAAAAATGCAGAGGTAAGCCTTTTGACTGCGTACGCCTCGTTTCCTATGGAGAGTTATGGACAAAGGTCCAGCATAATCCACGCCAGTATGTGCAAAAGGTTTTGAAATTTGTAGTCGACACGAAGGTAAGTTAGCCATAACTGGTGTAGCATGTGGCTTAGGTCGTACCCTGAAACATTTTAGGCAAGCATAAATTCTTGCGCGAACTATTCGACGAGCAGCTAAAATCCAATAGGTCTGCCTCAGTAAAGATATAGTAAGTTGGGGTCCTGCATGACAAGAAACTTTATGAACATGATCAATGATCAAGTCAACGATGCGATCCTTGCTTGGCATAAGAATGGGATGTTTATGATCAAAGCTCAAATTACTATTGTGTAAGCGACCTCCAACACGAAGAATTCCATTAAACAAAAAAGGTCTTAATTTGCGAATAGTTTTAGGGCACTGTTTACCAGCTTGAATCGTAAAAATATACTCAGAAAAATGTTTTTTCTGTACTGCGCGAACTACATATAGCTCGGAAAAATTTAAGTCATCCGATGTTATACTACCTCTCGATTTTAGGCGTTTAGAAAAACGTAAAATATAAACAATAATGCGGATTAAACGCGTCCAACTTGAAACACGCTCAGATAAAACGAATAAAATCGATTTTTCATTTTTAGCGGGAGTGACATTTGTCAAAACTATAGACTTCATCTCTGGTAGCTCATTAGAGTTGAGCGGGGTAAACGACTTAATTGGCCATTCTTCAAATTGAAGATATGACCAAGCAGGTCCATGTAACCAAGTTTGGTTACAGACAAGTTGCGCGGGCGTTTGGCCGCGTGATAAGCAATCACTGGGATTTTCATTTCCTGAAATATGATAAAAATTATGTGGATCAAGACACTCTTGAATTTTGGAGACCCGATTAGCAACAAAAGTTTTTAATTTATGCGGGCTAGAATTTATCCAGCAAAGAGCGATTGTTGAGTCACTAAAGGCGTAAATTTTATCAAATTCAAAGCGATTAGAATAAGTAGACAGGACAACTTTAACTAATTTTGCCATAAGATGGACACCCATGAGTTCCAAGCGGGCCAAAGAAATTGTTTGAACAGGCGCGACCTTAGACTTAGCGCAAAGCAGTCGCACAGTGACTTCAACTTTACCCTGTACCCGAACATAAATGGCTGCACCATATCCTTTTTCAGAAGCGTCTGAAAAAGCCAGCAGCGAAGCATTACAAGACTGTGTCACTCCAATGTGACGCGGTATGTTCAAATTCATTAAAAGTGGAAGTTCGTGTTGGAACCTTGTCCATTTATCAACTATGTGTTGGGGCGGTTGGTCGTCCCAATCCAATTTTTGGAGCCACAGCTCCTTAATGAGAAATTTAGCGTATAAAATTAGCGGTGCTGCAAAACCAATAATGTCCCATAAGCGGGCTATAACCGAAAGCATTAAGCGTTTGGTGCATGGGCTGTTACTAGGACATATGACAAAATGAAAATGGTCTTTAACAGGATCCCACGAAACACCTAGGACCTTCTGAGTAGCGGTAGAATCAAAGTTAATTGTTTGCGGGTGTAAATAATCTTGTGGCAAAAATCGTAGCAACTCTTGGGAGTTACTTGACCACTTATGAAGTTTGAAACCTCCAGCAGAAAACATTTTTATAAGTTGTAAGGCTAATTCAGTTGCATTATTCAAATCATTTATGGATACTACTACGTCATCCGTGAAAAAATCACCGCGACTGATGACGTCAGCAGCAAGCGGAAAATTCGAGCATTCGTCATCTGCAAGCTGACGAATAGTGCGCAGAGCGAGATAGGGACTACATGATAGGCCAAAGCAGACTCGCTTAAATTCAAACACCTGGATAGGATCTGATGCGTCAAATCGGTATAACATTCTTTGAAACTTGTGAAATTCAGGATGTACCTTAATTCTTAAATACATTTGCTCCACGTCAGCACAAAATGCAATGGGATAAAGTCTGAAGTTCAAAAGAATCAAGAACAAGTCCGACTGTAAGTTCGGCCCTGAATATAAAATATCGTTAAGAGAGATATTTGTATCAGTGCATGCACTTGCGTCGAGTACGAGTCTAACCTTCGTAGTAATTTTGTCTTCTCGTATTACGCCATGATGTGGTATGACATAGCCAGTAGTAGTGTTTGCGGTGGTTACTGGAGCTAAATAATCCCTCTCACAGTACCCGACCACAATATCATCATACGCTGAGCGAAACTGCGGTGATTTAATAAATCGTTTTTCTAACGAAAGGAATCTCTTACGAGACCCACTAAACGAATCGCCTAAAACTGAAGGATCAATTTTGAATGGCAAAGAGACTACATAAGAACCGGAAGGTTCGCGAGAAGTTGTAGACTTATAAATATTCTCACAATCACGCTCATCCTGACTGAGCAAGGTGAGACGTGGCGTAGCAACTTGTTCAACTTCCCAAAAATTGCGTAAAAGACTATCAAGAGGTTCACTTGTAATAGAACAAAACGTTTGAGATATAGTGCGATGTTTCGTGCGAGAAGCACGGTGAAAAAGGGCTAAGGGAGCATTGCCCATCAAAATAAAACCAAAGGAAGTACGAATCGCATCAGGAGTACCCTGAGGTCCGCGGACGTGACCGGGTAATAATAAGCGAGGAAAAAGTTGCGCGCCGATAAGCATTTCCACCTCACCAGGTTCTGAAAATGTATCGTCGGCAATTGGAATACCAGAAAGGTAATTTAACATCGACCTGTCTATAGGAGATGTAGGCAAGCGGTCCGTAATGTTATCCACCACAAGGGGGCGCAGACGAAACGAAACATTACGGTCGAATCGAGAAAATATAGTTAAATCAGTGACACCTTTTACTAAGTTCGAAGAACCACCAAAACCATTTACCGTTACCTGGCTCGGCAGCGCTTTTATGTCTAAAGCTAATTTTTTACCTAGGTTATAAGTGACAAAATGATTCATGGAACCGTTATCTATTAAAGCACGCACCGAATATTCTTCTCCGCGTGCATTCTTAACGATAACGCGGGCAGTTGCTAACAGCACCGTAGTCGGGCTAGACGGCAGCGCAGTGTGAGAGTGAGAACACAATGCCGCACTTGGGTGGGGCAGAGGTGTGACGTCACGCGTAGACATGCAGTGCGCGACTGTCTGCGACGGCTGTGGCGGCGGCGCAAGCGCACGCTCTGGTGTAGTCGAGGTAGCAGCGATGGGTTGCGGTTTGATTTCCGATTGAGGCAAATTATCTCCAGAACGTGGAAAATGCAATAAAGTATGGTGTAGTTTCGACTGGCAAATACTACAAGATTTAATTGAGTTACAAGAACTTACCTTGTGATTAAAACTTAAACAGTTAAAACAACCACCCTTTGTTTTAACGGCATTATATCGATCTCTTGGGGTGAGTTTTAAAAATTGGGGACAGCGATAAAATTGTTCGTGGCCACCTTTATTGCATAATAGACAAAAATGCGCGTTATTAGAAGTTACAAAAGAATTTGTTTTATTTTTAATAGGCTGAAATTTTGGTGGTAAATTATAATTTGCAGATTTATTAGCGTGTGACTTAGAACAAAGATCGGTAGTGCGTTCCATAATTTTACTTTGTTCGCGTAAGAACTGAATAAAACTGTCATAAGTGGGTAGCTTCACTGTACGTACAGTATTTTCGTACATACGTGCAGTTTCTTTATCTATTTTTTGTAAGGCTAGAAACAAATAAATGAAATCTTTTTTGTCGGGAATATTTAACTTTTCGAAAGCAGAAATCGAACATGTGAATTTATCTAAGAAACTATTTAAGCCATCTGCACTTTGTGAATGTATAGGCTTAATATTGATTATTTGTTGTAAATATGAAGTACCTAAAGTACGACAATCCTGATACTTGTCTACCAAAGTCGAATAAATAAGCTCGTAATTATCTCCAGTAGGCGGAATACCAGAAATAGTCGCTGAAGCAGTTTTAGAAAGAATGCCACTCAAATAAAAAACTTTTTCGGAACTATTTAAGCTATTGTTATAATGTACAGCATTATTATAACACTCGAAAAATGAAGGCCATAACTTATAATCGCCATCAAACGTTTGCAGATTGATGGGTGGCAATTTCAATTTCGGCTTATTATTTGAAATCGATTGCTCGACAGCGGTTTGTTTTAAATTGTTTACTATACTCTTTATAGAACAATAGATTTCGTCGAAGGCTATGAAACAGTTGTAGTCTGGTTTGCATTCAGGGTCTGCCTGGAGTTTTGCTACATTTAAGTCGTCGTTAGTTTGCAAAAAATCAGTGCGTAGTTGATCTAAACACACAGTAGAAGTAAGAAATCTTTTTTGCGATGCGGGTGAAGCTACTTCTTGTGATAAATCATAAATATTTTGCAGTCTCGTGAAAAATGCTTGAACACGAGCTTCTAACATCAAGATTTGCGGGGAAACTATGGGAATCGTATCTGCTTTACGTGGTAGCGTAGTTTTTGACATTTTGGACAATTGTAAGAATATTCCTGTATGAAACAATTATGTAATTCAAATGAAATTACTGCGACAATTATAGCCTATAAGAAAAAACGTATCGGCCGTAGGTATTCGTTCGAGTCAACTGTGCGCTCGAGTTGAATTGAATGAGAAGTATCTATACGTACGTATAGCTGTAGATATAATGCTATACAGATCGGTTCAAATTGTGATGAATGAATTACTGACGCGGTTAACGACGTCGCTAATACTTCTTAATGAAATTAAGATATAAATAGTGCGGTATGAACAAAAAATGTGCGAGAAATCATAAGCATTACCTGTGATTCGTATTAGAATTGCGGTTAATCAACAAAATTGGTACACTTAAACGTTTTTTAAATGAGATATTGAATTATAAGTAAATAAGTTCGCTATTACTCGCCTATCACTAACAAGACTTAGTGCGGGTGATAACAAGTATTTTGCGAAATATGCAATTTATTATTAGCGGGGTAAAGTACGAAAAAATAATAATACACAAACTAGGATGTTTAGCAGCGGTTCTAACGGGAATAATTGCAAATTTCAATAAAATATACCTGATTACGCAGCTTTAAACTAAATGAGGCGAAATGAGAACTTATATCCGGTTCGAAATGGACCATAAATAGGGGTGTACGCGCCCTTCATACGCTTTTTATGTACACTCCTCGGGAGCAGTTAGAAAGGTAGTAGATTAACGTACCTAAGTCAAGGTGGGCATAGAAAATTTGACCATTCGCATTCAAACCGTATAGACGGATATTCCCAAAGTTGTAAGCAGTGGAAACACTTACTTGTTGAGCAATCTTCCTGGATCTCTGGACTAGGCTCCTCAAGCAGCGAACACGTGGTTGATTTCCTTGGTTAAATTCACGAGTAAAACACCTTGCCTTCTCGAGATAACACTAGGGTAGATGCGTAGATACGTCTACTGTCCTTTCACGATATAATTATATAAAATAGTGTCTAAGATCAATTAATAATTCAATTAAGATGCGGAGCGAACACACGGCGGAAATTTCACGCAAGCGACACGAAAAGACAGATAGATGGCGCATACGTCACACTCGCGATTCCTAAATCTCATGCAATTAGCGGCGAATTCAAATCTAAGATCCTTGCTCTTTTCTCGTTTGTGTTATCCACGAACAACAGAAATAATCCGAAAATAAAGCAAGAAAACAAATGGCCATAACAAGAGGAGATGTTCGATATTGTTACTTGAAAGCTCCCCACGATAAATTATATATTATACGAAAGCTTATGCTCAGAGGATCTTGAATATACCCTTTTTTCATTTTATTACCCCGGCAATTTTGAGTAATTTTGAAAAGTGTAAGCAAGAATTCTAAGCTTTGTATCTAAGTTTCTCTGACGAAATATGATAAAAAAATAATTTAAATCCTTATTATTAGACAGAAACGAGAGCAGGAACCAACTTGCCGTCTTCTTCTCGTATTTACAATAAATTATTGGGCATTGGGCATGTGTAATTACTGGGCATGGACGGCATTTCATCTTAGACCTCAGGATGACAACGCACCTGCAATATCAAGTGCTTTTCCTTGTTATTGCAGGTGTCTATAGGCGGCGGGTAACCGCTTACCACCAGGTGGGCCGTCAGCTTATTAGTCATCTAGTTGTATAAAAAAAATAAAAATAAAAAAAATACAAAATAGTCGTAGGCTGAACCAAATAAACCCCATGCCTAGTTCTTAAAACAATATTTGACAAGACAATTAGACGACATTGACTTTTTATTTCAACAGCCACTCGGTTTAACACTTTGGTTAGCCTTTTTATGTACGCATTGTACTTTCACAATCCGTAACAAATAAGCAGAGTCAGTGGCCATCGACATATGGGATAAATCACAAGAATTAGATCTGAGCTAAAAACTGGATTCTGGCGAAATCAAAGACAACGCCATCAACCAAAAAGAAGAAGTACTTTGTCAGACATGTGTTTTTTTAAAAAAAAATTGAATTTTACATCTCTGCATAACAAGTTTTTGACCAGAGTGAAATGTTATTTTTTATTTAAAAAACAGGCATTTAAAATTATACTTTTTCTCTCATAAAAATATACTCTTTCTTCTCATATAACTTTTGTCTTGGGGGTAGCTGAGTACCAGCCTCCATATATTTTCAGAACATGTCCTGTAGGTAGGTACTTATCTCCTAGAAACAAATTTTTTTGCAGTCTGTGCTTCACTTTCTACTGTTTCTGGAAACAATTTAGCACCAACTCCAAAAAATATGTTTCTAGGGGATAATTACCTACTTAAATTTAATTATTTTATCCTTTTTAGTATTTTGAAGTCAGTAATATTTTTTATAAAAAAAATAATAATTTTAGTGATAACTCTCTAAGGTCAAAGCTAGATGGGTAACCGTCGTTAGCATACAGGGTGGTGCCGTCAATACGACAATAAATTAAAACATGGGCTACATTAGTTCATAGAAATGGTTTGCTACTTTCAAAAACCGCTTATTCATTTGATAATTTCATGACCTATGAAATAATGCAGCCAATTTCATAGTATTTCATACAAATGTCATGAAATTATCAAACGAATAAGGTGTTTTTGTGAGCGGTAAACCATTTCTATGAACTAATATAGCCGATGTTTTCATTTATTGTCGTATTGATGTCAATATTCTAGGAAACAATATTGATTGTTTCCTACAATCGTATCGTTTCACTAAAAAGTCAAGGGAAGCAAAAATCCACAATTTCGAATACATAGACGACTTAATAATTCCAGTTATTTCGATTTAAAAACCAAACTACGCAATCGATTTTAAATATATTTTTTAATTTGAATCGTGAACTTCCTCGTTTTTGAAGTCGGTTAATAAATACCATACATCATATTGGTAGCGGTAGTATATTTTTAGTCTCTTTCGTGTATTTATTCTTTGGCGGTGGTGTTTACTGCTCAGTATAAATATTAATCAGAGTCCACACCATCGCGATGCATGTGTTGTTCTAGTTCTAATAGGTGCAGTTTTTAAGCCGAGTCCCTTAGTGACTGTGGAGGGTGCCCTTCGGTTCGCCTAAAAATTTTAGTCCTAATATAACATGGTCAAACCTTATTGGCCTAAACTTAATGCGAACAATTATTGTTTCGCCACCATTATAATTTGGTCTAAGAATTGAAAACCCTAACTTTTGGATCTATAATGTGAAATACCCTAAAATATATTGGCATGACGTTATTTTGGCATTACGACGATTCCGCTTAATAAAGCTCTAATTTTAGCATTTCTAATATTAAATGTGCCAAAAAATTATCAGCCTAAGACAAAAACAATTTTATTGAATAAATAAATTGACAGAAGCGAATCGCTGCAAATCCGACACCACGTAGTCTTCCTACCCCTAGAGTGTAATTTAAGCTTTTAAAGAAAAAAATTTAGGCTAACCGTTTGTGTGCCATTGCCAATTAGAAGTTCAAAAAAATAGGCGACCCGATATACACCCGACTGTGGACTATGAGATATGTGGGCTGTTCTGTGGGAGCGCTGTTTGAGGAAGGGACTGGGTAAATAAAGAATGGGACTCAAAATTACGATGCTAATTTTCTACTGTGAAACGTCCACAGAACCTAACAGTTGAAGTTTGACCTATATTTATTCATTAAATCTTTGTGGCACAAAAAAGTATAGACAACCGGTAAAAGGTGTTAGAGAATATGAAGTGGTGGTGCAAAACTCTATTTTTAGGTTTCCTTGCCCAAAGTAGTGTTGCAAGCAATAGTATAAAATATACACCGTACTTACACCGGTTCCAAAAGTTGAACTACCGAGTTTTCAAGAGTATCCCCTTACACTCGGCATAAACAGCTTATATACGTCCCACTGCTGGGCACAGGCCTTCCTAATGTTTGGTGGTTGGTTGCAGTAACTTAAACCAACGGCTTAGTGTTCCTTCCGAGGCGCGGAGGAGCTCAAGATCACAAATTGATTGACCCATCTCGTGATCGACCACGGCGAAAGTTGCTCTGCTTTTGTAATCGATGCCAGAGCGCTCAAATCACGCTACTGAACTCCTTCCTCTTTCTGTCTCTCGTTCTCCCTTCAGTTTTATGTAAAATTGTTTTAGTTATAAGAAAGAGAGAGGAATATAGAATAATAGACGAGCTCGATGGCGTATTGGTATGAGCGCTCTGGTTTTAATTGCGAAATGAAAGCAACTTTCGCCCTGGTCGATCCCGGGATGGGTCAATGAAATTTGTGATTTCGAGATCCGCCGTGCTTTGGACGGCACGTTAATCCGTTGGTCCCGGCTGTCATTGCAACTGCCTTAACCCACCAACCCGCATTGGGCCTGGCGTGATGATGGCATGGCTCTAACTCTTCATGTGCTTCTCCGATGTAGGAAGGCCTGTGCCCAGCAGTGGGACGTATATAGGCTAAGAATAACATACCGGAAAGCGCAAAATAGGAACGCCCACTGGGCAGACAATCTGGTCAGGGTCGCGGGGAACCGTTGGATGCAGGCTGCGCAGAACCGTTCCGGCCTTTCTACTCATCATTGGTTTAATTACATGCTCTACAACACCCTCGACTAGCAACATATCTTGAAGGAGTTTACGAGTGTATTGTCTGAACTGTCGCTACAGAGTGGAAAGACACAACGCATACTTAATACCTAAGTTTTATTAGTAGGTACTAATTTGGGTCAACCAATACACGTCAATATGTTACAGCGCGTAACGCTTAGTTGAATGAGGCGTCTTTTCCCTTTTTTGTATTTCCATCTTCTCACTATCTTTGCAGAGAGATCCTTGCAGCGACACCAGCTCTGACGAGTCACTCTGTGGCAGCCACTCCTACGCATAGAAGGGACTTCAAGAGGGAGTCATGCAAAGAAGAAAGGTAAGCATACTTCTCTCTGCGTAAGGCTGATCTGCCTGAGGGAAAGCGGTTACCGTGGCCACGCTTAACACCAATGGGTGGTATTGCAGCTAACGCATGCAAAGTCATGGTTCTTTGTGATAAATCAAACCTAATCTGTGGTGCAGCGCTGTAATTAGCCGTCTTTCCAAACGCACAGAATTCGAGGGCGACACAGAAAGTTTTTGGAACTGGTTACTTGGTTAACAATACAATTTGCCAATATTATTAAGTATGTGTTACATTCATTTGTCATTTGTTCTACGATTTAGCGGCAAATTGATAATTGTCTGAGTCACGTTAGCATGAATTTAACGCGAGAAGTTTTCGTGCATTGATCTTCTATGACTTTCGATGTCATTTAATTCAACAAGAAAGTTATGATGGACTTTGATTGGCCTTTCATGATGAAGACCCATCTCGTACTGGTTTTATGAGTTTAAACGTGGTCGCACTAATCTTACCGATGATCTGCGTGAGGGACGGCCTTCTACTGCGATGATTGAGGGTAGCATCAGTATTGTGCGGCGTATGATAGAGACTGACAAAAGAGTGACCTATCAGCAGATTCGGACAAGCTTAGGCATCGGTATGAGTCAAGTGCACAAAATCCTCCTTGAACAGTTAGCGGTCAGGAAGCTAGGTGCCCGATGGATACCTCATAATTTGACCGTGGCCCAAAAACTCCGTCGTGTTGATTGGAGCCGGGAAATAGTTCAAAGATTTGAAGAAAGTGACTCAAATGCTGTGTTCTACATACTTACGGGTGACGAAAGCTAGATTTACTGGTATGATCCCGAAACTAAAAGACAGTCAGCTCAGTGTGTGTTTCCTTCCGAGGAGTTGCCAACTAAAGTGGGGAAAAAGATGGTGTCCTCGTTTTTCATAACGACAGGTCATTACACGACAATTGTTTTAAAGGATCGAATTACAGTTACGCAGATTGGTACACTAACAATTGTTTGCCACTTGTCTTGGAAAAAGTTCGGGAGAAACCTCGCAGTAGGATCCTCCTTCACCACGACAACGCTTCGTCCCACACCACCAGACGAACGATCGGATATTTGGCGACGGCAGACGGAGAATTACTTGGTCACCCCTCATATAGCCCCGACCTCTTATCTTGCGATTTTTATTCAACAACAAAAATAAAAGAAAAACTGAGGAAAACGGTTAATGGACGCAGAGGATGCGGTGGCTGCGTTTCAAAAGGCCGTCGAAGAGACCCCTAAGGACGAGTTGGCAAAGTGCTTTCTCAGTGGTTCCATCGGATGCGGCGATATAATGATGTGAATGGACACCATTTTGAAAAGACAATAAAACTAATTCATTGCTAGCTTGCTCAGTTTTTGAGTTTCTAAGAACTTTCAGTTTGACCCTCGTACTTATGGAGTGAGTATATACATCTATGCAGACGGTAGAACAAAAGCTCGCTTCTTGATTGGGGCGCTCGCAGGGCGTTTTGCTACTAACCACATGCTACATAAAATGCAACTCTTCCCAACACAACTTTGTCGAGCATGTGGTGAATGCCAGGAATCAATGATGCATCTCTTGTGTCATTGTGATGCCCTGGCTAGAACCAGAATGAGCCTTCTGGAAGTGGCATATCCAAAGCCAAAAGACTACAGGCTCTTTCTGCCTAAAGATATAGTAAGGCTAATGGCATCTATATTCTGGACACAGGAAGAGTAAACAAACGCAGGAAAGGCACAAAAGATCCCCATGGGTCGAAGTGCACTGTGACTTAGTCATGGCCCCACAGTAACGTAGTAGTAGGGGAAACGTTTTGAAATTTATGTCTTATTTTTCAGAGGATCACAGAAAAGGGACCCGAGAAGAGAAAGTGGCAAGCGAGTTGATCAGAGCACTACAACCAGTCCTCTGAGGGACAGCTGCAAACGAGACGCGAGGGTCACGGAGCCCAGTAGACAAGTGGTGAGTTTTGGTTTTTTATACGTTAGCACTTTTGGCTCTACCCACGCGTTGTCACCGTAGGCTGTAGACGCTCGTAGCACCTGTGGCACTATCACGCGTTGTCACCGTAACCCATAGACGCTCGTAGCACCTTGGGCGCTACTCAATGGTTATTACCGTAGCCTATAGATGGTCGTAGCAGCTTGGGCACTATTCACGCGTTGTCACATAAGCCTATAGACGCTCGAAGCACTTTGGACACTACTCCCGCGTTGCCAACCCGGTAACATCAAGAAAAAACATAATGTTGATTAAAAATACATTTTAAATAAAAATACTTTATTTACCTGATAAAATAGTTTTAAATTATTATTATCCTTTACCTGACGTTCCAATTACCTTACAGAGATCGTGGGCATGGCTTTACGTGACCACGATTGCTGTAAAGACTGAAAATATCAGTTGCCTTTGAGTTTATAAGCGAACTACCGTCACTTTATGTTTTTTGAGCGGTCCGATTCACGCATACGGAGCTCACGGTGTCAATAAAGTCCCAAGCCCGTCCTCACACTGTCCGACAAGGACAGTGTGAGAACGGGCTTGGGACATTATTATTTGCATGATAAGATCCCGAGCTGGTACACGCCAAACATCGGCTATATTGATATTAATATGTTTTTTATTTATTTTAATAGCCTCACGTAACATTCTAGGAATGAAGCGGCGTTCTTTGGCGAGGATTTGGGGCTGACATCTTACGACATCAAACATCATCTTAGACTTTTTTTTTATACTACTAAGGTGGCAATCAAGCATACGGCCCACCTGATGGTAAGCGGTTACCGTAGCCTATGGACGCTTGCAACACCAGAGGTATCACTTGCGCGTTGCCGACCCTGTAAAAACCTTTTCACGCCTTTTTTGAAGAACCCCATGCTGTACTCATTCGAGAAAACCTCTGCAGGGAGCTCATTCCACAACCTGAGCGTACGCGGGAGAAAGTTTCTCTGAAACCGTGCAGTACGTGACCACTTTGGTTCCAATTTGTGAGGATGAACTCCCTGCCGGTGGCGAGCGGTGCGATGATAAAAAGAAGCCGTGGGCTGTCATTTTCAGTCGTCCCGTGACCACTATCGCTGTAAAGTAACCAAAACGTCGGGTGTATAAGAATTTATCATCTAATTAAACGCGAGTTAAATCCAGTAAAGTTGGTGCTCGCGCAAATATAAGACAGTACTAAACATACATTTTCTTTCAGTACATAGCTTCCTTCGACGAAGACGGCGGCGAGCAGGCCCCTGGCTGGCGACGTGTAGGGCCCGAAGGTCTGGTGAACCTTGAGAAGGTGTACAGGACGCAGGCGGTGATGGACCACATCGCCAGCTTCCACCAGCACCACTACGCACTGGCGAGGAGCATGGCTCCGGTTTTTGGGGACCATTTGAGGTGATGGGAATGTATTAACTCAACATCATACATGGTAGACTGAGATTAAAGAGCGCACGTCTTCTTAAATACATATCAAGTAAAATACATTTTTTTTACTAACAACAACCTGACAACGCACCTGCAATATCAGTAATTTTTCTTGTTAGCAGGTGTCTATAGGCGGCGGTAACCACTTACCATCAGGTGGGCCGTCAGCTTGTTTGTCATCTAGTTGTATAAAAAACAATCTTAGCGGGGTAACTCTTGGCCTTCATCTTACCCGGTGCCTGAACCTTTTCTTTTTCTTTTACGGCATATAGCACTGGTACTCTTATCTTGGTACACTGGCTAAGTTTTATAATTCTTATTTTTGTTATAATATGTGGAGGTTTGTAATTAGCTCTAAGGCGTTATATAGTCCCCAAACCGCCTCCGCAAGAGGCACGGGAGTTATCCAAGAGTTTTAGCGGGTATTCCCAGGATCAATTTAGACGCTGGGCGAGTCCCGCAAACGCCCACTGCTTTGCCAGCGGTGGGTAGGTCCGTCAATGGATTACTCCTGGTAAAAAAAAATGGTCCAGTGCAGGTTGGTGGCTTTAAGCGGTTGCAGTAACAACTGGAACGGCTTAATGTGCTTTGGTTGCTTTTGTAACCAAACCACTGCGCTAACTTAGTGAGTAGTTGAGTAACATAAAGTGATCACCAGATTCTGAAGTGTACCACCTTTCAGAGCAGCAATGTCTGCTTGCGATGAGCCAGTGTTCGTCCCGTCCACGCAGAAGGTCAGCGGCTGCGACTTCGAGAACGAAGGCCTGTACGAGCTGGAGGGTGGGGGCTACTGCCCGGTCCAGCCGCTGCCCCACGACCATGGAGTCACCATGTTCCCTCTAGCGCCACAGAACGGAGAGAGGATAGACAGACATGTATTACAAGTAAGTTGTTTTTTTACTCCTATAACATGGATTCTTTGGGTAAAAAAGCACCTTTCGGGCCGGCAAGGTGGAGGCGGCTAGAGCAGTGTCAACTGCACTAGCTGTCTTCGCATATAGACTCTTCTTACCGCTTCACATCTGGTGGAGTTGAGTCATTTGTCGTGGTTCGTATATAAAAAGGCCCATCCAAGTAAGCTAGTAACTAGGAAGTTGCCAGTCGATAGGTGGTCATTGCCAATACCTATGAACTATAGATTCCTTTGTGAAACGTATGTGCGAACCAATCAGCGCTTTTTGAATAAATGGGATGAAAAATGTACATATAAAGGGTGGTGCTGTCGATACGACAGTAAATCGATACGTCAATAAAAAAGTTTTAAAGCGATAATTCACAATTCCGCAACTAGCGAAATATCGCTTTAAAAAAGTCTTTTCGTGCCTCTGCGAACAAACCTGATGCAGTACAGTAACGCGGCAGCCGCATCAACACACGGAATGCGTTATTGTATTGGATCTGAAGAGCCCCGTAGGGGCCTACGGGGCTCTTCGGATCCAATATAGTAATAATCTGATGAGAATAATCTCTCCACAGACTGCACATACAAAGTGCACTACAGTATGCTCGGAACAATGTCATTTTAATCTGTCAAGCGACGTTATACCACCGGGGGGCGATGACAATGGGAAAATCAATTGTGTCTGGAATCTCATGCTTGACAGGTTAACAGTTTGTGAACCCCGCACAAACCTTTTTTAAAGTTATGGTAGTTTTCTAGAAAATTATTTAATAATTTGTTTAAGTTATTAAACAATTTAATTGATCTCATTTTATACTTTATTGTCTATTGGCTTTTATGTTATATTGTCTTTTGACTGTGTTATCTTATCTTATCTTACTGTGGGGCCATGACTAAGTCACATACACTTCGACCTATTGGGATCGTTTGTGCCTCCCCTGCGTTTACTCTTCCTGTGTCCACAATATAGATGCCATTAGCCTTACTATACCTTTAGGCAGAAAGAGCCTATAGTCTTCTGGATTTGGATAAGCGACTGTGTTAACATCATAAATTGAAAGTGATATTTGTGTACAGACAATGCACCACGGCACCGCGTGCGTGGTGGGCGAGGCGGAGTGGGGCGGTGCGCTCGCGCAGCTCAGGCTGGAGCGGGCGTGCGCGCTGCTCACGTGGTGTCGCACGCAGCACAAGCCGCACGTGCAGCCTGGTGGGTGCTCACATTAAACTAGCTTTTTTTCGCTTCTTACAGTCTTCCTAAGCAGTTACCGTAGCCTGTAATCAGTCGTAGCGCCTTTGGCACTACGCTCGCGTTGTCACCGTAGCCTATAGACACTCGTAGCACCTTGGGCACTACGCACGCGTTGTCACCGTAGCCTATAGACGCTCGTAGCACCTTGTACACTACTCACGCGTTGTCACCGTAGCCTATAGAAACTCGTAGCACCTTGACACTACTCACGTGTTGTTACCGTAGCCTATAGACGCTCGTAGCACTTTTGGCACTACGCACGCGTTGTTACCGTAGCCTATAGACGCTCGTAGCACCTTTGGCACTACGCACGTGTTGTCACCGTAGCCTATAGACGCTCGTAGCACCTTGGACACTACTCACGCGTTGTCACCGTAGCCTATAGACGCTCGTAGCACCTTGAGCACTATACGCACGCGGCGTCACCTTACGGACCCGATGGAACAAATATTCATCATCATCATCATCACCAGCCTATATACGTCCCACTGCTGGGCACAGGCCTTCCTACATGGGAGAAACACATGAGGAGTTTGGGCCATAACACCACCACGCTGGCCCAATGCGGGTTGGTGGGTTAAAGCGGTTGTAGTAACAACCGGGACCAACGGCTTAACGTGCCTTCCGAAGCACGGAGGAGCTCGAGATTATAAATTTTGGTTGACCCATCCCAGGGTCGACCATGGCGAAAGTTGCTTTGTTTTCGTATTCGAAACCAGAGCGCTCAAACCAATACGCCACCGAGCTCCTCAAACAAATATTCGCCCGCCACGAATTTCACGCTATTGCCAGTCGCGCCACCAAGCCGTTGGCTTACAGACGCTCGTAGCACCTTAGGCACTACACACGCGTCGTTACCGTAGCCTGCAGACACTCGTAGCACATTGGACACTACTCACCAAAAAACCTTACAAACAGGACGGGTTAATTTTTAAATATCACGCGGAGTGATTCAAAAATTAACCCGTCAAGCATCGTATTCCAGACACCATTGATTTTTCAATTGTCATAGACCTCCAGAGGTATACCGCCACATGACAGATTACAGAGTGTATAAGTTGTATAATTTTTTTGAATACAGTCAACATTCCTAATAGATTTGCAAGGTTTTTTGGTGACAACGAACACCAATCTCAATATATGTCATTTGTTGACAAAGAGGCCACGTGACGAATATTCGAAATGGAGTTTAAGATACATGATTTTTAAAGCGTTTATGTAAGGTAGAGTATGCGCCAAATTTCTGGTTCGCTGTGAACACAAGTCGCATCACTGCGCACTATCAAATCATTAACTTAACTTTTTCTTACTAGGTGGTAGACCCATATGTAGGGTCGCCTGGGTAGGTACCACCGCCTTTCTTATTTCAGCCGTGAAACAGTTTGCTGTGTTTCGGATTGAAGGGAAAGGTAGCCAGCGTAATTACTGGGCATGGACGGCATTTCATCTTAGGCCTCAGGATGACAACGCACCTGCAATACCAAGTGCTTTTCCTTGTTATTGCAGGTGTCTATAGGCGGCGGTAACCGCTTACCACCAGGTGGGCCGTCAGCTTGTTTGTCATATAATTGTATAAAAAAAAACGGCAGAACTAAATGTTTGACAGAACAGAGTGTGAGTGTGTGTTTGTGTGTGTGTGAGAGAGAGAGGGATATGCGTGTGAGTGAGTATGTGTTTATGTGTTTGTATGAGTTTGTATGTGCGTGCTTGCGTTCGTGAGTGTGAGTGTTATTTCATAGTATATTATGGTCACACAACTTGGCCTGCTAAAAGGTTTTCAACTGAATGAACCGAACCGATGTTTACTAACCTCAACAGGAGATCCACAAGCAGAGAACGTGCAGCAACCAGAGATCAGCCTTTCTTACAACCCTGAGGAAGTCATACCGCTAAAGTATACCGCCAACTTGGCTCATGAGAACGAAGCGGGAATGGTGGGGGAAGAGGGGTAAGTAACCATTCATAGAACTATTCACGGATCTATATCACTAGGGGAACAAGTTAGTGGAACTGCTTCGGCAGAGCCTAGGCTACCTTCGCGATGGTTAGTGGAGTTACCGGGGAGTTTTAGTGAGTATTCTTCCCAAGGTAGTTAAATCTGGCACTGCCCCTAATTCTCCTATTGTATTTTGATCTGAAACGAATCAGAAACGCTTTAGTCTGGTATTCTACAAACAAGCACGTAACGCGAACCGTTCGATTCAATCATTGTTTTGTATTCTGCAAAATATTTAACAATTGTGGCAGCCCAAATGCATCGATACTTCTTTATTTTTTTTTGGTTGTTTTAGACGACCTGCTGGCCGAATGGTCTGCGCCTTGTAGGTCTTGCTATGTACAGGCTACTCGCTTAGCGGAACCATTCGGGGAAAGTTGGGAGTAGAAAACTTTTACTTCCCAACTCCCCCCGAATTTGATTTCTGGGGAAGATGAAACGAAAACTCCCATCTACCACGATTGGGAGAATAAACCTGAGTCACAGAATCCTGAATTAGGAAATGTAAAGTGTGCAGCAGTTACTCATGGTAGCTATTTCGAAAATCAACACTTACACTTCTTTTTTTCATTTTTTTTTATACAACTAGATGACAAACAAGCTGACGGCCCACCTGGTGGTAAGCGGTTACCGCCGCCTATAGACGCCTGCAATAACAAGGAAAATCACTTGATATTGCAGGTGCGTTGTCATCCTGAGGCCTAAGATGAAATGCCGTCCATGCCCAGTAATTACCCAGTTCTTGCCAACAGTTTCATAGACCTGCAATGCGTGAAGGACATGCGACTAGGCGGGAAGTTGCTGGAGCCCCGAGACATTGCAGAGCTGACCGCCAATGCCAGGAGACACGGGCTGGAGGCCCGCACTCCTCACATCATCAGCCTGGTCTACGGGAAGACGTTGAGCGACAACAGAACTGTGCATTTTGTGTTCCCTTCGTATTCTTACAAGTAAGCGACACTTTGACGGTATTCTTTATACCTCATTCATCCAGAGCCAGCACACTTCCCACTGCTGAGCGCAGGTTCTAATTACCTATGGTGGTATTTCTATTTTCGTGTTGTATTGTCGTTTGAGTAAGCTTACTTAAGAACATCATTATCAAAAGAGATGTTCCAAAATTATACTGAAAAATAGGTAAAAATATGCAGGCCAGTGTTCAATTGTCCATTTTCTTTTCATTTGCTTTGTTGCGTGGTACACAACAAGAATTTTTATAGAAAAAACTGCAACAAAGCCAAATATTCATCATGGCGCGTATGTCACTTTGGTGACGTTTAGTTGACTTATAAGTCGCCCGCCATATTGAATAATGGTGAAAACCGCGAAAAATTTCAACTTTTGTACAAACCAACTATGCAGGATTCAGGAGATTTTTCCAGATTTTTTGAAATAGTGAAGAACTCCTTTACTTTTTCAAAATCTCTAAGACCCTAACGAGGCTCTTTCAAAAGCGATTATCACGCATATGAGGGTAAGACTCGAGAGTAAAGATACCGCGCCGTAATTGGGAGACGCTTCTGCCGCCGTAATAGCATTTCGTCGGTGGGCGTGCAAGACCGCGTAAGAGCAGTTTGCAATACCGCGTATTTACAAAATAATGTCGCAATATTGAAATATCGCGCCAGCGGGCTCTGAGCGCTGACTCGCTTATACTAGATTCTCATCAAACAACACCCAGAGAAATCCCAAACAAGTTCAGTCAAAGAAATGTGTTGGAACATCCAAGATATTAACTTTTTTCTTTCATTTGTAATATGAAGAAAACGCTAAATTTACTGCGGTGTTTACAAACTGATCTTGCGCGGTCTTGCATGCCCACCGGCGATATTGTTAATATTACCTTCAATATCAAAAATGAAAGATTTACTGTAAAAAACCAAAACATGGAAAACTTAAAAAATAATTGAAAAAAAAAACTTTTTTAGTGCAAAAAGTTCCAAAGCTTTTTATTATTATCGCATTTATAGTTATCTTTTTATGTTTAGCAGGGACTTTTTATCCGTGTACATGTGTATGAGCAATGGCGGACCCATTTGCCACGTCAGTAAATTCCCTTAATTTTACCTCGGGGAAGTATCTACCTAAACTAGAAAAGAATGTCCTGGGACGAGGACCCAATCCGCAATCCTTTTCAATCCAAGTGACCGCTCCGACTGCCAAGAACTCGGGATGACCCTGTGAATTTTCCTCCAGTCTATCTGTATTACGTTAGCTCACGTATACCCTCACATTCCTTCAGGGTCTGGGCAGTGGGCCTCCACTCCGTCATCAGGGCGCTGATGGGCCAAGCCAAGCTGGCTGACAGGAGCCTGGCCTGGCTCAAGAACAAATACACCGCCTTATATTACGAAGATGGGTGCTGCTGTGAACCGTTAGTTTCTGACGCCATCAGGGTAAGTAAAGATTTCACGGGCATTTTGAAAGAAAGGAAGAAAGAAAGAAAATTTATTCGGCATTAAAAAAATACAGTTTTAACATAAAAAGTAGGTGCACTTAAAATAACAAATTATTACTGAAACGGACTCCAACTCAGCTTAAGCTACAGCCGGGGCTGCAACGCTGGTTTTCAGTTGGCGTCGGTTACAGTTGTCTAGGTGGCTTGTTTAAACGATTAATATTAGTTATTACTAAGGTTTAACGAAAAGTATGCATGTGACCTTTAAATAAACTATAAAAATATATAATTTAGTACTTACTTAACTTAAATATTATTATTACCTTATACATAGATAGATACAACTTAAAAAATTGCTAAACGGATGACATGCATAATATAAGTAAGAGTTTGTTGTGTGTGCTATTTTAATTGTAATATAATTGATTATCAGTGCGCTGTAGTTGTAGAAGCAAAATATGTTCTTTAATGTGACTATGGAATGAGTTCAATGAGGTTTTTTGCTTCCCTTTTGTACCCCAGCCGGGCGCTTAGAATCCAAGTGAAAATAACTTTCATATTTGACCTTGACCTTCCTTGATCATTTCTTGATCCAGGTATTCGGTGGCCGGGAGTCAGTCTGTGGCAGTTCTTCCCACTCCACACCTGTCAAAGGAGTCTTCACAGATTCCCATTCGGACTCTATAAAGAGTGCCGGCATTATGTTTAAGGTGAGTACCTAATTAACTACATGAGAAATAGGCGTCAGCTCTCCCAATTCCTCATTAGTACCGTCATATGTCCTTCCTCTTCGTCATCCTTTTCCATTTAATCAGGTCCTCATAACCCTTTTTTTATTAAGTTTTTCACGCTGAGAGGCAGCTCTACCAGCCTATCCCCCACTCCCACTCCCGCGGTGGAGTACATCCTCAGCGATTCATCTCTTCCTGCTTCTTCCTGCTTACTGCCTCCGTCTCGGGATGGGTCGTGGATGGTCGTGGACATGGTTTATCGGCAGGGCCGTTCCGTCTTGTGGTCGTATGTATATTCCAATCTTACTAATTCTTATTTTCAGAAAAACAAATCGACATCCGAATTGAAAACGAGCTCGCCAAAAAGCTATGGCACAGTGCACACATCAGGGACCAGAAGCGAGGACGAAGCCGTACAAGGATCTCCAAGACATAGGTAAATATATTAGCTGGTAAGAGTAATTTAGTAAATCTACCAGGGGAGGCTAACCCCCCAATACTGCTATTGTAGTTTGATCTGAAACGAATCAGAAACGCTTAAGTTACAACGTTTTTGTATTCTGCTAACTCAACGCAACCGAAACGTAGACGAAACGCATCAGTTTGGTATTCTATAAACACGTAACGCAAACCGTTCGGTTCAATTATTGTTTTTGTATTCTGCAAAATATTTGACATTTGTGGCAGCCGAAACGCATCGATACTTCTTTGTTTGAAGTGTCAAAAGTTAACAACTGTCAACTCACAAAGCTAAATCAAATTTGTTTCTTGCGACATTGTTAACGATTATCCGAAGTTGAACCAACCGAGAGTATTTCGTTAGCGTTCCAGCCTTATAAGCAATATATTAGTGGAATACCGTTTTGTATTACCGATCCGTTTAAGAAAATAAGTATCTAAAACTAGCAAGGGAATTGCTTGTGCTGAGAATAAATACCCACTAAAACCACAGCTAAAACTCTCCGGTAACTCAACTGTCCTTCACGGGGGTACAGAATAAGTAATGGCCACTCTCTGCCCCGCACCAATCAAAGTGACCGCACCCCCGTCGATTAGCGAGGTCTCATGCAGGTCTCTAATCGCAGACGTGTGTTGTGGCCTGGCCACAACCTTGCCACTGCCAGCGACAGCTTTCAGCAGTGGAGGCTAGTGGCGAGAACAAATGTACTAAAATGTTGGGAACACACCATGACCCGCCGCTGTCTGTGGCAGCGGTTTCCCGCAGCAGCGCGCGGTAAGGCGAGCGGCGAGAACAAATATGGCGGCTATAATGCCATGTCACAACTCAGAGCGGCGGCTTTCTAAGCAAAATATTTTTGAGTTAACCCTAATTTTGGAGAACACATGCCAAGTAAAATTAGAGTTCAGTGCATATCTTTCTCTCAATATGAATACGAAAAGGAAGGCTGTCATACAATTTGACATGTAAAAACGTGCGTTAAATTTTCGATAAGAACGTGATAAAATGCAGTGTTTAGGAGGAGTCCGTACATGTCGTCTAAAATTGTCTATGGTTCCTTTGAAATCTGTCTAAAGTAAGTTGACAGCTCCAAACGAATTCTTGCTATCTTTTTCCTATTACATATCGCGAGAAAGAGATAAGCTGTACTTAAATTTTGACTTAAAGTGTTTCTTTAGAATTAGGCCCAATCGCTCCTAAAATGCGGTTGTTGCCGCTAAACGCTATTGAGCGGATGTGGCGTCGCTCGCCGTTAAACCAATTCGTGTGTGTACTCAAACAGTTACACGTGTTATCTGTGTGCATCTGTGAAATGTGCAGTAATAGCGGTAAGACTGCATGAAGATTTTATAAGTGTCCAGGCTGTATAGAGCCACTTGGGCAATCCCAGACGTGGCGGCCTGTGCAATGCGCCCGTAGGTAAAATACTAGAACAAGGCCCCTGGTAGATTTACCAACGGACGGCTTCAAACTGACATTCGTAGTCCTTGAGCTCGCCACATAGAGATGTGCAGGTCCGCTGTAATTGGGATCTACATCCGGATATGCATCCAGTTATGGTGAACTGCATCCAGGTTCCGTGTCCGTCGGACCTATATGGGTCCGGAGGTCGTACCCTACCAAACGGCCGTTTACCCATTTTTCACAAAATTTAAATAAATACGTGACCCCCGGATTGTCATCCACTCGCGATCAGCGTTGCCAATCTGTGGGGAATTCCCCAAACTGCGGGGATTTTCAGTTCGATTGGGTAATTTGAGGGGAGAGCGTTTATGTGGGGAAAATGCGGGGAATTAAGACATTTACGCTAGAACTGAACTTAGAAGTACTAAAGTAGTATAAGAAGTAAGTATAATTTATAAATTATGTAAGAATATTTAATTACCTTGATTATTTAAGCACCTTTTGGGCCGGCAAGGTGGAGGCGGATAGTGCAATGGGTAAATTGCCGTGCTTTGTATAAAAAAAAATCAAGTTTAAAGCAATTTCACCGGCAGGAAGGTTTTACAGTTTATTTTATGGCAACATTTATGCCCATCAAACTTAGACAGAGTATCGCAGAGAACTTTCTCAAACGCATCTCTCGTAAGAAAATTTTGCGTTTTCAAATTCAAAAAATTCAAATTCAAATTTTTTTATTTGCCATAAAACACAATCGCCTGCACAATGAAGAAAGGAGAAAGAAGAAAGGATTAAAATTTGATCCTTCGAATGATATGTTGACAAAACAAAGGCATAATAAAGAGCTGTAATAAATACCTTGATGAAAATCATTAAATACTTAATAAGTATATGTAATAAATATATTTGATTTATAGAAACTACTTTTATTTCTTTCCTGAAAATATGTGGGGAAAATGTGGGGAATATTGATTTTTTTTCCCCCAAAATTGGGGATTTTCAGTTAGGTTTTTGGGTAATTGAGACCGTGGAAGTTGGCAACGCTGCTCGCGATGCAGTTCCCTACCGCGCCGTCACTCCCGAACCGTAACCCACGCGTGCGTGATTCAGTTCCCTATCGTGTACCTACTATAATGTAACTCCGGGGATTGGTATCCAACTGGCCGTTGGATATACATCCATCACTAATGCGTGTGATGCAGGTCCGCGGAAGCGTATCCATCCGGACCTACACATCTCTGCGCCACGCCAATCGTAGAGGAGGCTTTCATATTGCACACTTTGACTTACTCGTCTGTAGGCATAAGTGTGCTTTAATTGGGATGTTGCCAAAGTTTGAATATGGCGCTATTTTACACAAATTCGAAAACAATACGCTAGTGCTACCCATAAAAACAATTCGAACTTAAAAGATATGAAATATTGTTGAAATTGTACCTACCGTATTGAAAATTAAAAAGATGGCCATATTTTTTATCAAAATTTATCAAAAATGTTTATGATATGATATTGCTGACGTCAATTCAAACAACTATTATTATGCCAACTATTAATAAAAACATACTTCATACATAGTTATTAATAATTTTGTCAGTATGCCCATATATTTCTTAGTAATTTGGGAACTTGTAACGTCACCTAGTAGATTTTCTACGCTTCTTTTTTTTCTTTTTGTTTTTGGACGTTGCGCCGCAATATATCAAACATACCACTATATCTGTGAAACTATTGATCTAAGACATACTATTTCTTTTGCAATATTGTTTTATGAGTTATAAACTTCTTATTTATGAAATAAAAAAAGTTGTCAACTACCCTATTACGTACCAAAGTTGAATAAAACATATTTACTATACATTTTGATACCTACATAAAGTAACTTACCTTCGTCTTTCCAGCTCATATTCAGCTTCATCCAGCCATCATCATCCTTGTGCACCTCGACACAGCAGCTTGACGGCTGCAGCCACCAGCATAATGGCTGGCTCTCCTAATAGGAGCAGGTAAGAAGAAGACAATCCATCCAGACGCCAAGTCGTTAAACTTTAAGTGAGTCTAGTAATCTAGTTTAATTAACTATCGGGCTAGGCATTCAATTAACGGGCTAGGCGACCAGTTAAGCGGCTGATATAACCAGACGGCTGCGACATACATATTATGTACGGCATTGTAATATAAATAAATTGTAGATAGATGTTAAAAAGCACCCAAAACAGCGTTTTGGTAGAGGAGTATTTTTCACAAATTCAAAAAAGTTTCTCAATACGAGTTTAGTTTTCTGCATGTAATTGGTTGGTAGGTAATATTTCACCACAGAGGAAATGTTTCGCGGTATCTCTGTCAATTTTGAACCGATTCACAAACTTAATTTTTTGACCAAAATAGTTTTATTTTAATTTGAATTAAAACCAATTTGTAGGCTTTAACTTGCGTTTAATTAGATGTTACATATTATTGTGACATCAAACACCTAGGCTACCATCTCACACTGGTCCTAATTCTGGTGAACACATGCTAAGTCCAAATTTAAGTTTAGTGCATCTCTTTCTCTCAATATGAATACGAAAAGGATGGCTGTCATATGATTTGACATTTGGAAACGTGCGTTCAACTTTCGAACTTTTTAATGTGATAAAATGCAGTGTTTATGAGGCACCTCCGTACATTCCGTCTAAAATTGTCTATGGTTCCTTTGAAATCTGTCTAAATTAAGTTGACAGCTCTAAACGAATTCTTGCTATCTTTTTTTTTTTTTCCTTTATTTACAAAATCCACAGCACTTACAATTTCAAAAAAAATTACAGCTATATTTGATTTTTCCTATTAGGTACATATTGCGAGAAAGAGATATACTGTACTTAAATTAAGACTTAGAGTGTGTCTTCTGAATTAGGCCCACTGTCCGTCAAACAGACACCGTAAGCTTGAATCGGACCGCTCAAAATATAACACAAAGTGACGGTAGTTAACTTATAATTTATCAAAGGCAACTGACATCTTCAGTGTTCCCGTGACCACGACCGCTGTAAAGTGATCGGAACTTCGAGTGTATAATAATAATAAGCAACATCTAATTAAACGCGAATTAAATCCAGTAAATTGGTTTTATTTCAAAAGTGTAGTGCTCGGAAAATATAAGAGAATATCTACTAAGTATATTTTTTATTTTCATTTTTTGGGAAAGAAATCAGTCGCCCTTCGGATGACCTTGACCTACTTATCCGACGACCTTCAAATAATTTAGCGTAATGAACCTGAAGCGAATGGTAACTGACCTTGCCTTATTTGAAACCTTTATTTAAATAGGGCCCTAATTTTAGATGCTTTATTATAATAAAAGTTCGTACGTTTGCTTATAAAACGGAAAAGGGGATAGGGGAGAATCATTTTTGAATTATTTCCCTATCGAGCATATTATTTGCAAAGTATATACCTACCCTATGTGTACGTAAGTTCATTTCGTTTTCTGTTTTTACAAATGTTAATTTTAAAGCCTACCTGTTATAAATGTTATAATAAACACATTAATTTAAGGAATTTATTTTTAAATAATTATATCTTTACAATGGGTGCACCTTTTATCGCAGAACTTTTTATGTAATAATTTCATTATGCATAACAGTGGAAAGCATAAACTTTATTTGGCAGAAGCTCATTTAGCACACACTCATTAATCATACATTAAAACCCATAATTTTATAAGTCAGAATCATCTTTAGGCATATATTTAATATCCATAATAATGGGGTAGTTGACACTTTTTTTTTATTTCCTAAATAAGAAGTTTATAACTTACAAAGAAATATTGCAAAAGAAATAGTATGTCTAATATCAATAGTTTCACAGATATAGTGGTAAAAGTAGTAAAATCTACGGAACAGGTGACGTCACATGTTCCCATATTACTAAGAAATGTATGGGCATACTGACAAAATTGATAATAACTATGTATTAAGTATGTTTTTACTAATAGTGGTCATAATAATAGTTGTTTTAATTTATGTCAGCAATACAATATCATTAATATTTTTGACAAATTTTGAAAAAAAAAATATGACCATTTTTTAATTTTCAAAAAAGCACAACTTCTACAATATTCCATTACTTTTAAGTTTGAATTGTTTTTATGGGTAAAAGTAGCGTATATTTTCCGAATTTGTGAAAAATAGCGCCAAATTCAAACTTAAACAACATCCCAATTAAGAGGCAGAACTATCATATCGCAGAAAGTTTATATTCACAATCATCTTTATGCATAAATTTGATATCCATAATATTATGAGTCAGAACCATTATATCGCAGAAAGTCAATATCCAGAATCTTCTTTTAGCATACATTTCATTTCCATAATCAAGAAAGTATAGTAAAAGACTCACCTACGAAAATTCATAGAATAAACAGTCAGCATGCAAGCAACAGGCAGCAAGCAAGCATGCAGTATGCATGGCTTCTGTCACGGCTCCGGCGCTGCGGGGCTCCGGCGGTCCCACGCGACCTTATCGTCGCAGATGGTTTTCGCCCACCACCGCAGATTCAGCTCGCTGCAGCCTCAGCCGCGACGGTGGTCGTCACAACCACCACCGCCTCGCCCCTCCGCGCCTTCGCGGGCTTAAATTACACTCTAGGGGTAGGGCAGACAACACTACGTGGAGTCGGTATTGCAGCGATTCGTTTCTGTCACTAGTGTAGCACAATACTCAGAATCTACCTTTTATCGCAAACATTTTTATGTCACAATATTATTATTCATATGATGGCGTAAAATTCATTAGAAATAGTATGCCTAATGAAATTATTCCAAATGGAAAACTACCATCCTCGTAGTAGGTATACCAAGTGAAATTATACCGAGTAATCGTCGCACTAAATAAGTGTTATGCTGAACAAAATTATGCTTAATAAAATTTTGCTAAATGAAATTATGCCTAGTGAAAATCTGCCATCTTAAAAGTATAGCATTGGGAATTCGGACATATAAACATTCGACCAAATAATAATTATACTAAATGATTTTTATGCATTGAACATATTCGTTTAAAGAAAATTATGCCAAGTGTCCTATGCCAAATAAAATTCGGAACAACAAAATTCTGCCACATAGAAGGAACCCCTTTACAGTTGTAGGATAACATTACTAGAATCACATTTTAATGTCATAGGTTTGTCTATGACAAAGAATTCAAAACGCTACGCTATAAAATGGCGTTTGACGAGTGGCTATAGCCACAGATTAGAAAGAGTAGGTTATTGCCGCCAAAGTATGTTGCGGGAAATGCATCATACAGCCAACCATAACACAACCTACTTTACTTACCTTGTTCAATTGCCTTGCAATCCTTGGTTCTGCGCAGCCTGCGTCCAACGGCTTCCCGTGACCCTGACCAAGCCCTGAGCGCCCTATATGGTAATAGATAATAATAAATAAATAAAACCCGCATTGGGCCAGGGTGGTGTAATGGCCCAAACTCCTCATGTGTTTCTCCCGTGTAGGAAGGCCTGTGCTCACCAGAGATCGTTGATGATGATGAAGTATTAAGCTAAGTCTGAATGACACCAATGATGACGTATTGTTTCAGTCTTCGGAGGCTGGAGACCAGCGAGAGGTTCTGGGAGAACCTAAAGCACTTGAGGACTGGCTCCGTGGGCTACGATACGCAGCTAGACTTCATGGACTTTGTGGCCCTGTTTAGGAGTTTTAGGTGAGCTATTTTAATCTGTCAAACGGCAATATACCACCGAGGGGCGATGACAATGGAAAATTCAATTGTGTCTGGAATCTCATGCTTGACGAGTTAAATTGTTAACTGGGGCTTTTGGCCTTGATGGTAAGTAATATTAACGCTGAAGATGAAAGCGAGCTACACCGGGATTCCTCAACCACAGAGACACTGGCTATGTTATCTACAATTTCCGGAACATTATTGTTGTGGCGGCAGACTTGGGCAACATGAACAAGCCAGGCGGATTTAGAAAAGTCCTGCTGTCCACATATATTGGTATAACTACATCGTATTACATAAATAATATATAAGATATAAGTACAAAACATGTAATATTGGTTACAACAAATGATAACAGATGGCGTTGAACCATTTTCAATCGCGCTATCATTTGTTGTAACCTAATAATCTCCTCATTATATAAATATAGTACGTAGTTATTTCAATAGATGGCGTTAGGCAATTCTAAATCACACCATCGTTTTTTGTCTTATAAACATCCGTGATCCGTAAACAAATGCTCGTATTCATTGTACAAACTACAAACATTTGCCCCTGCCGGGATTCGAACCCGGGACCCCAAACCATTCGGCCAGCCAGTCGTCAAACCACTCGGCCAGTCAGTTTATAGGCTTGTGATGATCTGATGAACCGGTGGTTAAGTTAAACCTAATTGCCTTTCCTCGCAGCTTGGTGATGAGGTCAGAACTCCGCGATGTCTTCGAGCAGCTAGCAGTACCAAGGAACAGGTCACCCCTGCTGGTGTCAGACAAAAGTAGGAGCTCGCCGGAGCTGTTCAGAAGCCGAACTGCCTTCAGAACTGGTAAGAACAAACGAAGATTGAAATTGTATTCTTAAAGAATAACTAAGTCAAACTCCAATAATATACGGGTGAGTCCTACAAGTGAAAATGTAGGTTTATTGAATACATTTTGAAAATATGAGTTATTCTAGAAAATACCTAGCACATTTTTTTTAAATAGCATAATAAATATTTCAACTAAACAACCATTATTGAGTGGTGAAAATATTTCATGTATAACTTACCTACCTATATAATTATATTTTAGATGACCTAATTTTCCATACACACCTTACTTAGTGGGTTCTAAGTTCTTCAAACCCAGCCGTAACAAAAGGGCAAAGAAAATCTCCGAGCCAACGTTGAAGCTGATGGAGGAAAGACGTATGGTTATGCAGTCTTCTGAGGATGCTCGTCGGCAGCTCAATAAGCAGATCTCTAAGTCCTTGACTCGTGACTTACGCCGATTTAATACAGAACGTATTAAAGAGACGATCGAGCGGAACAAAGGCTCCAAAGTGTTCGCAAGAGATCTTTCGCTTGGACAAAGTTTGCTGACGAAGCTGAAGACGGAGGACGGCAGACTCATTACGTCACGACCTGAGCGTTTGGCCGAGATTGAAAACTTCTACGGACAGCTTTACGCGACATCACGCACACCTGTCACTCAGGCCACCGATCCAAGAGCCAAATTAACCCGACACTACACAGAAGATATCCCGGACGTCAGCCTGTACGAGATTAGTGTAGCTCTCAAACAGCTCAAGAACAACAAGGCGCCGGGCAACGATGGAGTTACAGCAGAGCTTCTGAAAGCAGGTGGACGTGCGGTCCTGAAAGCTCTTCAGAGGCTATTTAACTCCATCATGCTCGAGGGTAACACGCCAAAAGCATGGCACAGGGGCGTGGTGGCACTCTTCTTCAAAAAGGGTGATCGGACCCAATTGAAGAACTACAGACCCATCACGCTCCTGAGTCATGTTTACAAGCTGTTTTCGAGAGTTATAACGAATCGTCTCGCACGCAGGTTTGACGACTTCCAGCCTCCCGAACAAGCCGGATTCCGGAAAGGCTTCAGTACCATAGACCACATACATACGCTGCGGCAGGTTATACAGAAGACCGAAGAGTACAACCTGCCATTATGCTTAGCGTTCGTGGACTATGAGAAAGCCTTCGATTCTGTTGAGACCTGGGCCGTGCTTCAGTCACTCCAGAGGTGCCAAATTGACTATCGATACATCCAAGTACTGCAGTCACTGTACGAAAACGCCACTATGTCAGTCCGCATCCAGGATCAAAACTCGAAACCAATACGACTTCAGCGAGGTGTGAGACAGGGCGATGTTATTTCGCCGAAACTGTTCACAGCCGCGTTGGAGGATGTGTTCAAGCTTTTGGACTGGAGAGGACTTGGCATCAACATTAACGGCGAGTACATGACGCACCTTCGTTTTGCTGATGATATCGTGGTCATGGCTAAGACCCTGGAGGACTTAGGCACAATGCTCGACGACCTCTGTAGAGTCTCCCAACAAGTGGGTCTTCAAATGAACATGGATAAGACGAAAATTATGTCAAATTCCCATGTTGTACCCGCTCCTGTGAAGGTTGGGAGCTCTACACTGGAAGCTGTTGACGAATATGTTTACCTGGGACAAACAGTCCAACTTGATAAGTCCAACTTCCAGAAAGAGGTTAATCGACGGATTCAACTCGGCTGGGCAGCGTTTGGGAAGCTTCGCAGCATATTCTCGGCCCAACTACCGCAGTGTCTCAAGACGAAAGTCTTTAATTCGTGTGTGTTGCCAGTGATGACTTACGGAACTGAGACGTGGCCGCTTACAATGGGCCTCATAAGAAGGCTCAATGTTACCCAAAGGGCAATGGAGAGGGCTATGCTCGGGGTTTCTCTGCGTGATCGAATTAGAAATGATGAGATCCGCAGGAGAACTAAGGTCACCGACATAGCCCGAAGAATTGCGAACCTCAAGTGGCAGTGGGCAGGCCACATTGCAAGGAGGACTGACGGCCGTTGGGGCGGAAAGGTCCTCGAGTGGCGGCCGCGTACCGGGAGACGCAGCGTTGGTAGGCCTCCCACAAGGTGGACCGACGATCTGGTGAGGGTCGCGGGAAGCCGATGGATGCGGGCAGCGCAGGACCGATCGGTTTGGAAATCCCTGGGGGAGGCTTAGGCCCAGCAGTGGGCGCCTCTCGGCTGAAATGATAATGATGATGATGATGACCTTACTTAGTAAACAGAATTTAATCATAATCAGTTCTTTACTCTGTTCTGCAGGACTCCTGACTCGAAATGGGTCGTTGGATCTGGAACCGCCCAGTGACAAAGCCGGAAGGAAGAAAGCCTTCGATCTTCTAGCAGCTGCTGCTTTACCAGGCAAGTGGGGGAAAGAGGTCGATAGCGTTGTGGGTCAAAAAAATTAGCGTAGTGGGTCAATAAAAATATTTAATGTCGAACTCCTCTGTGCTTCGTAATGCACGTTGGCCCCGGTTGCTACTGCAACCGCTTTAACCCACCAACCCGCATTGGGACAGCGTGGTGGTACTATGGCCCAAACTCCTCATGTGTTTCTCCCGTGAGGAAGGCCTGTGCCCAGCAGTGGGACGTTTAAAGCTGAATGATGATGGTTGAGTAATAGTTAATCAAAAAAATGTATTGTTCGAAAGACAGTTCTTGATTTCGCATTTTCATTTCAACTCCTGATTTCAAGACAGCTAAAATTCAACCAAAGCGAAGAATAAAAAAAAATCTTATCAGCCCGTTAGTAAATATAACTTATACAGGATGGTGCCGTCAATACAATGAATTTAAACATGGCCTATATTCATAGAAATGTTTTGCACCTTTTAAATACATCTTATTCATTGTCATTTTTTTATAACATTTCTATGAAGTAGGTAATGCAGTCAATGTTATAATATTTTCATACAAATGTCATGAAATCGTCAGACGAATAAGATGTATTTAAAAGTTGCAAAACATTTCTATTAACTAATATAGCCCATGTTTTAATTTATTGTCGTATTGACGGCACCAACCTATATAAGTATTTCCATTCTAAAAAGAATAGGCCAGAGAATTAGCAATGTAAAACCAATTTAAAATCTCATCACCTGGGTAGCAGGATGTTGGAATAAGTTCTAACAATTCCTCCCATTCCAGGTGCTTGCCCAGAAGTAAGCGGGCGGGTGCTATCGTTGCCTACTCTGGGGAAGTTCTGCGAGACTAGACAAAACGAACCGAAGACTGAGCAACAGCTAAAGGACATTATTCAGGTACTTACCGGGATACATTGTTTTTTTAAAGCGGTAAGGCAACCAAGCGTACGTATCTTGGGCACTACTCACGCGTTGTTTCCGTAGCCTATAGACGCTCGTAGCACCTTGGGCACCACTCACGCGTTGTCACCGTAGCTTATGGACGCTTGTAGCACCTTGGGCACTACTCACGCGTTGTCACCGTAGCCTATAGACGCTCGTAGCACCTTGGGCACTACTCACGCGTTGTCACCGTAAGCCTAAAGACGCTCGTAGCACCTTGGGCACTACTCACGCGTTGTTTCCGTAGCCTATAGACGCTCGTAGCACCTTGGGCACCACTCACGCGTTGTCACCGTAGCCTATAGACGCTCGTGGCACCATGGGCACTACTCACGCGTTGTCACCGTAGCCTAAAGACGCTCGTAGCACCTTGGGCACTACTCACGCATTGTTTCCGTAGCCTATAGACGCTCGTAGCACCTTGGGCACTACTTACGCGTTGTCACCGTAGCCTATAGACGCTCGTAGCACCTTGGGCACTACTCACGCGTTGTCACCGTAGTCTAAAGACGGTCGTAGCACCTTGGGCACTACTCACGCATTTTATCCGTAGCCTATAGACGCTCGTAGCACCTTGGGCACTACCCACGCGTTGTCACCGTAGTTTATGGACGCTAGTAGCAGCTTGGGCACTACTCACGCGTTAGTACCGTAGCCTATAGACGCTCGTGGCACCATGGGCACTACTCACGCGTTGTCACCGTAGCCTAAAGACGCTCGTAGCACCTTGGGCACTACTCACGCATTGTTTCCGTAGCCTATAGACGCTCGTAGCACCTTGGGCACTACTCACGCGTTGTCACCGTAGCCTATAGACGCTCGTAGCACCTTGGGCCACACTCGGCCAGCCGGTCGTCAAACAGTATAACCATTAAACTACTATCATGTGTGGATCACTGTTCTACAAAGGCTGTAAGGTGTGTTGATGCCTTGCTTTGTCTCCAGAGGCACGAACCAGACCCGGCGTTGAGGTCGGACCACTGCATGTCCTTCGAAGGCTTCGTGAGGTTCCTCACAGACAAGGATAACTACGCGTTTGTACCGGAGCAGAGGAGGGCCAACAATTCTGTAGGGTAAGCTATCATCAATAACCTATACACATCCCACTGCTGGGCACGGGCCTTCCTACATAGAAGAAACACATGAGGAATCTGGGCCATAGAACCGGGACTAACGGCTTAACGGGCACGGAGGGGCGATAGATTACAAATTGACTGACCCATACGTAACCAACCATTGCGAAAGTAGCTTTGTTGACGTGTCGAAAGATACCAAAGCGCCCAACCTTCTGCGCCAGCGAGCATGTCAACGAATTATATTAAATTTAAGGCGCCATATCGAAAATGTTTGCCTTTTTATACTGGGTAGTGACAACAATAAATTAAAACATGGGCTATATTAGTTCATAATAATAGTTTGAATCTTTAGCCAGATTTACCTACATTTGTCTGAGTGTCGTGTTGTGATTGTGATGCTTTCTAACGTGACTCTTTATCTAGACACGACTCGAACAACACGATTTGAAGATTTGGCCTCCATACAGATAAAGATAATTTATTTGTGTAACAAAGATGTTAAAATCGATTCATTTTATTTTTTTAAAGACATTTTAATAGCACCCGGCCTCATTAATCAACTATCTAACACCATCTCATTGAGACAATTCTTATGAGCCCGAACACGCTATAACTGTTGTAAGTTTATGAAGAATTAAGCATCCCGAAGACTTTTTGATGGTATAGGATCAGCTCAAGGTTACTATTAACTATGTCATGGGAATGTCACCGAAGTGACAGTACACCCTTTAAAACAAGTTAGTGAAACCAAACTCCTGAACTGATCTTTATAAATTATAGCTAAGAACCATCCTAAAAATGTCAGCTTTCAAACAGAAAAAAACCATATCAAAATCGGTCTATTCGTTTAGGAGGTATGATGGCACAGACATTCACACCGATACCTAAACAGACACGTCAAACTTATAACACGCCTCTTTTTTGCGTCGGCGGTTAAACATTGAAAGTTTTAAAAAAAATTAAACAAAAATTAAAACCGACTTCAAAAAACTGAAAAAGGTAAAGTAATTAAATTTAAGTAGGTACTCATCCACTAGAAACATGTTTTTTGGAGTCGGTGGCTTCACTTTCTATTGTTTTTGGAAACAACTTAGCACCAACTGCAAAAAATATGTTTCTAGGGGATGAATACCTACTTAAATTTAATTATTTTAACCATTTCAGTTTTTTGAAGTTGGTTTTAATTTTTGTTAAAATTTTTTTTTACAATTTTTAGTGATACTTTCTAAGGTCGAAGCTAGATGGGTGACCGTCAACTTATATTGTTTCCTACTATCGTATCATTTTTTTACTAAAAGTCATAGGAAAGTAAAAAGCCGCCAATTTCGCATAGGTACGTAGACGACTGAATGATTTCAATTTTTTTATATAAAAACCAAACTACCCAACTGATCTTGAAAAAATGTTTATGGAACCAAATAGCAACTATTCCGCATCGAACAGAAAAAGAAGCACGTAATCGGATCAGTAGTCTTGACGTAATCGGTTAAAAAACTAAGAATTGAGAACCTCCTCGTTTTTGAAGTCGGTTAAAAATAACAATTCTTTTCGCTTATCTACGATACACGCGCGGTCGCTTCTGTTGTCTATCTTCGCGCTAGAAGACATGTTTCTTTCCCTCTGTCTCCGCCGAAACAAAGTACCGATATACCGCCTTAAGTAATATTTTCTCGGTACAGCAAACCCGCTACAGAAGAGGACGACCCTTCCAAGGACCTTCGCAAGCTCATGTCGGGGACCCTCAGCCAGTATTACATAGCCAGCAGCCACAACACCTACCTGACTGGCCATCAGCTGAAGGGGGAGTCTTCCGTGGAGTTATACAGTCAAGTAAGTGGCTTTATTATAATAGGGTAGTTGATAACTTTTTAAATATCGGAGGTGTTCACTCGACGAAAGTCGACGCCAATGTGATAGATCTGAGTCGATCGTGATTGATCGAATCACTTTGATTCGATCACTATTCATTCAGGAGTGATCGGGTCGCGAGCCACAAAAAGATTCGATCACTGAGATCGATGTTTACGCGCTTAACTCGATCACTCACTTTGTTTCGAAAGACAAAATTTTCTATTTACACAGTGATAAAATCTAATCATCGTGATTAAGAATTTGAATTAATAACACAAAACGAATAAATACTTTATAAAAAATATTGATGTTATTTTTAAAATACTTAAATATACTATTATTTATAACCTCGAAACATAATTACGTGTTCATTATATAACGCTATAGCAACGCGCGCGCGACACGAATCGTACACAGTACCCAAAAGACCCGAGACCCACGTTGCGACCCGTGACGCGCGTGATCCACGACCCGTGAGCACAGAGAACCGAATCATGTGTTGTGCGGCTCGAAAACACTTGAGACTCGCGATCGATCATTTGATCGAATCATTGTGATTGTGAGTCGATCACCAACCTAATAGGTCGTGATCGACCCGGGTCGCGGGAAATGATCGATGTACAATGTGATTTGCAGACACCACGCTACCGGTATAAGCAACGCGCCCCTCCACCTTACTTGACCCGCCGGAAGTGACGTAGAGAACCCCTTTACGACACTAACGGAGGATGTTTAAGGAAGCGGAAGTGATGCTGTCTCACTCTATAGGTTTCGAATTACGGTTGAACGCATAAAATAGTATATTTAAAGGTCAATAGTTTCACAGATACAGTGGTATGTTTGATATGTTGGAGCGCGTCGTTTAAAAACGCTCTATATAAAATCAATTCGTTTTCGGTTTCGTTCACAAAAACCAGTTTCGGTCGGACACTAGTAAGAAGAGTCCATATGTGAAGACAACTAGTGCAGCTTGACTTTGTCATGGGTATTGACAAAAAAAACACCATATTGAATATCAAGAAAACTTTTATTTCATAATTAACCTAATTGACAAAGTTGACTCCTTAATGAGTATTGCGCCTATACCAAAACCTAGCACGGTAGTCGTCACTGCAAGTAAGGAACGCCGGCGCAGTCCCCGAGTGAACAATGAATCTGCAAATAATAATAATAATATTTATACACTCACACCTATTATCTAGCCCAAAGTAAGCATCATTAAGAGCTTGTGTTATGGATACTAGATAACGGAGAAATAATGATAATAATATGTATATAAATATTAGAAATATACTAAATAAACATATAAACATCCATGACTCGTAAACAAATGCTCGTACTCATCATACAAACATTTGTTCCTACCGGGATTCGAACCCGGGACAAATTAATTATGTTACCTAACTGCATTTCAGAACAGGCATTTCAACTGTATTTAAATAAAAACATAATTTTGACACTGGGCCTAATTCTGGGAACACACTTTAATTCTAAATTTAAGTACAGTATATCTCTTTCTCGCAATAAGTAATAGGAAAAAGATAGCAAGAATCTGTTTAGAGCTGTCAATTAAATTTAGATAGATTTCATAGAAACCATAGACAATTTTAGACGGCATGTACGGAGGTGCCTCCTAAACACTGCATGTTATCACGTTCAATAAGGTCGAAAATTTAACGCACCTTTTTAAATGTCAATTTATATGACAGCCATCCTTTTCGTATTCGTTTTGAAAGAAAGAAATAGACTGAACTTAAATTTAAACTTAGCATGTGTTCTCCAGAATTAGGGCCACTCTAGTACTTAAATAAACAAAATGCAATTAAATCAGTCTCTGGCCACGTGACAGCAAAAACCAACCAGATGTGTGACGTCACTTGTTCCTAGATAAACATTGGACGCTGTCAAAAGGCTACATTGTTTTATTATTGTTTCAAGTGATTTCTGGGCAATTCTGGCGAAACTTTAGCACTCATTTTTAATCTAAAAAATTACGGAACAGTTCACAGTTCACCAGTGTTTGGGAACAGACGACGTCAAAGCGGTCACGTGACATGTATTTTTGTTTTGGAGCGGAATTGCTAAAATGCATGATTTTACAAACAATAGTCTATTTGGGGCCATATTATTTACTAGGTGGTAGACCCGTATGTAGGGTCGTCTGGGTAGGTACCACCGCCTTTCTTATTTCAGCCGTGAAACAGTTCGCTGTGTTTCGGATTGAAGGGAAAGGTAGCCAGTGCAATTACTGGGCATGGACGGCATTTCATCTTAGGCCCCAGGATGACAACGCACCTGCAATATCAAGTGACTTTTCCTTGTTATTGCAGGTGTCTATAGGCGGCGGTAACCGCTTACCATCAGGTGGGCCGTCAGCTTGTTTGTCATCTAGTTGTATAAAAAAAAAAAAAAAATTATAATAATATAATTTTTCGTTTTGCATATTTAAATAAACAAACACAATATGTATGCCAAAAGGCGGTCTTTCAAGCGATTAATCATCATCGACTTGCACAAGAGCATGTTAAAAAATATCTAGACTGAATAAAAAAAATCAATTTTAATTTTATTACTTTTCCACAATCACCTTGTGGCCCTTAAGGTCCAAAAATTTATATTGTCTGTACATCATGGACCCTGTCGGGCACAGCCACTAGAAGGGAGGAGGATATTTTTCCCTTTGCCTACTCACCTGACAGCTCCGTTATGTCCCAGTGACATAAGCTGACATCTACTTGCGCTCCTCGAATGCCACGTGCAGAGAGATGTGGTGGCCTCATCGGGGAACATAACGTAGTCCTCCGTGTGGTTGAACACCGCCTGAGCGAGGTTCTCTTGCTTACCTAAGCATATTGTCTAAAAATATAATAACCCCCTAACACCATCTCATTGATACTATCCTTATGAGCCCAAACACGCTATATCTGATGTAAGTTTCTAAAGAATTAAGGATCCCGCAGACTTTTTGATGGTATAGGATCAGCTCAAGGTTAGCATGTCATGGGAATGTCACCGAAGTGACAGTACACCAAATTTCAAATCATTCGGATCTGTGAAAGTTAGTAAAACCCTATAATAATGTAGAAAATGAGCTGATAGTCATCAAACGTCTGAACTGATCATCATAAATTATAGCTTTAAACCATACTAGTCACGTCAGCTATCAAACAAAAAAAAACAAATCAAAATCGGTCCAATCGATTAGGAGCTACGATTCCACAGACAGACACATATATAAAACTGTCATAAACATATACATATAATAAAACTGTCCTAAAGATCAAGGTGCGAGACGTTAAATCTCCCAAATTGTATTGAAATGGGTTACACCCGCAATTTAATGCATCGACTGCCAAAATATACAAAAAATAACCACATTAAAATGAAAAATAGGATATGGCTGTATAGGCTTGACCCTTTGCCTTCCCTACAGGAAGGGAAGGCAAAGGGTCAAGCCTATACAGCCGTATCTTATTTTTTAAGGAAGGCAAACTAAAAAAACCTCACCAGTAGTCCCAGCCCCTGTATACTGTATCAGACACCTGCTACTGGCCAACTCCCATAATTTGATGGACGAGTCAAGCCCCGAAGTGAGAAGATACTGAAAAAAAATTCAATCTTTGGCGGTCACAGTTTCACAACATACGACTTAAAATTTCCTTTGAATCATAATCCTTTAAATTTTTGCATCTGCTTAGAAACAAATCGGACCAGCAATGGAAAACTACTTACAGAAACCAAACTCTGCCAAAGAATAATAGCATTTGTCCAACAGAAAATCTCGCAGCTTGTTTTTGAAAGAATATAAATCACTATCAATCCTTATTTTCTTGGGAATTTTGTTACAAATTCGGGGTGCAGCACAAAACACACTTTTATTAAGTAAGGCAGTTTTTCTAGGGATCATACGAAGTTCATTTCTATGGCGGGCAGTTTTATGAAAATCAAACAAGTCTAAATTTTTTACCACAAAGATAGCAAACTCATGTAGTGACGTCATAAGATTTTTTCTACATCAGTTTCATTACGACAGATTAAGTAGCGTCAGGGCTTTCTAAATTGACCGGTTAAGTCCGTCCACTTCCAGTTTATTTGAAAAAATTAATGAAAATAATATACATATATAAATATATATTTATTCATTTCATATACATTTATTATAACTAATCGACGAAATATTTTACATTAAACTTTTTTCAATAGTCAATTTCAATCATTTCAATCACTCACAACCAAATTAGAAAGTTGCGCGACATAGGATGCGCACCAAAAACGTAACGAGGTCATTCATCGATAGATTTTACTCCTCACATTTTTCTCATACCGGGCCCCTTATATATGCAAATCGATTCTTAAGGAGTAAACTCCAAAAAAATTATTTAATAAACAAAACAAAAGTGATGTTCCTAAAATGTATAGAGACCCGGCCAGGGCTATGTAGGTACACTATACTGAAAAATAGGTAAAAATATGGAGAACAGTGATCAATTGTCCATTTTCTTTTTATTTGCTTTGCTCCGTGGTACAAAACAAGAATAAAATTTTCATAGAAAAAACTGCAACACTGCCATATATTCATCATGGCGGCTATATCACTTTTGTGACGTTTAGTTGACTTCTATGTCGCCCGCCATATTGCCATATTGAATAGGGTAGTTGACAACTTTTTTTTTATTTCATAAATAAGAAGTTTATAACTTACAAAGAAATATTGCAAAAGAAATAGTATATCTAAGATCAATAGTTTCACAGATACGGTGGTATGTTTGACGTGTTGCGGCGCAACGTCCAAAAACGCTCCATAGAAAATCTACGGAACAGATGACGTCACATGTTCCCATATTACTAAGAAATGTATGGGCATACTGACAAAATTGATAATAACTATGTATTAACTATGTTTTTATTAATAGATGTCATAATAATAGTTGTTTTAATTGATGTCAGCAATCTAATAACATTAACATGTTTAAAAAATTTTAGAAAAAAAATATGACCATTTTTTTATTTTCAAAACAGTACAATTTCAACAATATTCAATATATTTTAAGTTTGAATTGTTTTTATGGGTAACAGTAGCGTATATTTTCCGAATTTGTGAAAAATAGGCGCCAAGTTCAAACTTAGGCAACATCCCAATTACGGTGAAATCGATGAAAAATTTCAACTTTTGTACAAACAAACTATGCATGAGACCTAATTATTAGTATTTTTCCCGGATTCAGGAGATTTTTCCTGATTTTTTGAGATAGCAAATATACCTGGCCATATATGAAACATCTCTTTAAAAAAATAAAGGCGAGCACCCACCTTGCTGTTTCTAGTGAACGCGACCGAACAGACTTCGGAGCCGTCGTGAGCGTTCACGAACGTGTTGAAGCACCTGTTTGAGACTGTATCCCAAAGTTTGACGGTCCCGTCGGCGCTTCCGCTCGCGAAATACTTACCGTTGGGGGAGAACCTTGAAAAATATGAAAAAATATTTTTTCATTCCTCATGCTCGGAAAGTAGCGTTTTCCTGATCTGAGTATTGGGAGGAAAACGCTAGTTCCCTCACATACAGAAAGAATTAAGTACATTAAAGAGCCTATTAATTGCGCAGTGGAAGCATGCTGGACCATAGGTTATGCTTATTGTAAATATTTAAAACAATATTAATATAATTAGATTTCATAAAATAACACGCAGTGACAGGACAGAATCAATTTTCTTTTTTTTTCTTTTTTAACAATATAAATCCACGTCAGTTTATTTCGGCCAGGATTAGTTTAGCACACAACATTCTACTCATGTTAGGAGTATTTTTAATTAAGGGGCTACCTCGTGCACACTAGCGACACCAATTGATTGTTATTAATTATGGTGAATTTAGAACATAATAAACAAAAACGCTTTAGAGAATTGCTAAAGAACGGTATTAGTAATTTTTAAAGATGTATCTTGTATAAAGTGTCTGCCTATAAGTAACCAAATTTTTTATTATTGTTAACAGTGGCCACTTTCGGCAATAATGAAAAAATAGGTTACATGTAGAGGAATATCTTATAGCGAGCACATCTCAAAAAATTACAAATACCATTCTTTAGTCATTCACTAAAGCGTTTTTGTTTATTATGTTCTATATTCACCACAATTAATATAAATCAAGTGGTGTCGCTAGTGTCGACGAGGTATCGCCTTAATGAATTTTATTAGAAAGACTATTTTTTGATTTCCTTGCATTTGAAATGAAGAGTACAGTGCTACACACGGGAAAAAGGAATCAAACCCTACTCGGCCTATAGACGCCGGAGCGCATTGATACCTTTCCACCCATACAAAGCAATCTACTATTGTATGTTTGTGTATGTATGAGAGAGTGTATGTAAGAGTTATGAGACACTTAAAATCCTCACCTTATGGAGTTCACCTGTTTCTTGTGATGGTGCGAGGGTATAGGGCATACGAAGCATTGGCTGGTCGTGACGTCATACAGCCTGATGACCGGGTGGGTTGTGGACGCTATTATATGGTCCCCTAGGGGGTGGAACGCTACGCACAGTACCGGCTCCGCGTCCTGATGCGGAAGAGAATGTCATATTCATTATTATAGTAATTAAATATAATAAAACTAGAAAAATTTCACGTCCTGAGGCAGGAATCGAACCCGCGACCTTTCGCAATCCGGGCGACTGCTCTGACCACTATCCCTGTGAAATTCTTCTAGTCTATTTTTATTTGCGTTTATGAGCTAACGTCCACCCTACAATGTCGAAATATTCTATTTCAACATCCGAAACGAGTATTTTTACAAATACCTACGATTCGGTTAAGTTGGGGCAGTGCTTTCAAATATTATTAATTTTTGATTTTAACATTATTATAAATGTTTGAAAAATTACTTAGTAATTAAATATAATAAAACTAGAAAAATTTCACATCCTGAGGCAGGAATCGAACCCGCGCGAATACTCGTTTCGGATGTTGAAATAGAATATTTCGACATTGTAGGGTGGACGTTAGCTCATAAACGCAAATAAAAATAGACTAGAAGAATTTCACAGGGATATCCCGAGTCCAGGGTGGCTCAGTGGTCAGAGCAGTCGCCCGGATTGCGAAAGGTCGCGGGTTCGATTCCTGCCTCAGGACGTGAAATTTTTCTAGTTTTATTATATTTAATTACTAAGTAATTTTTCAAACATTTATAATAATGTTCAAATCAAAAATTAATAATATTCATTATTATACTCTTTGCCACATCTTATGAATCAGGTGAGACTTGAGAATTTCCTATTCACGCAATACCAAATCTTGGCCTTCACCTCATCTGGTGGTTATTTATTTATTTATTTATTCAGGATAACAACAACCTATTACAGACTGTTACTTAAATCTAAATTCTAATAAATAGATCAATTACAGTTATCCACAGAGGATGCCATCTTAAAAGAGAACACACATAATTTGTTGTGCTTATTAAAAAAAAATATAAGTACTTGATAATTTGTTTATAATCTTCTTATATATAAAGTTCTCCTCTGAAACGGCTCGACCGATTTTCATGATCAGCTCAGGGTTAGTATGTCATGGGAATGTCACCGAAGTGACAGTACACCAAATTTGAAATCAATCGGATATGTAAAAGTTAGTAAAATCCTATTATTATGTAGAAAATGAGCTGATATTCAACAAACGCCTGAACTGATCTTCATAAATTATAGCTAAGAACCATCGTAGGCACATCAGCTATCAAACAAAAAAAACCGAATCAAAATCGGTCCATTCGTTTAGGCGCTACGATGCCACAGACAGACACACAGATACACAGACAGACACGTCAAACTTATAGCACCCCTCTTTTTTCGTCGGGGGTTAAAAGAGGATTATTATTGTAGAGCAGGATTGCTAGTTAGTGTTTAATAGTAAAAAAAAGCTAGTACGGTTGTTGGTAACGTCAGCACAAAAACTTACCGTAATAGACTTGTAGGCTTTCTTTGCCGACGCTTTGGTAATGTCGAACAGCTTTATACAGCAGTCGCGGGAAGCGGACACCAGGATCTGTTCGCGGGGGTGGAAGTCTAATGCTGTTATCTCATCGGTGTGATCGTACCTTTAGGAGAGAGATAACGGGAGATGTTTACGTCGATTTATAAATATGCAAGGAAAAAAATGAGCTACCGAGAACTTAGACCGTGAAGCGATCGTGGTCAGAGCACTCATCCGAATTGTGAAAGGTCGCGGGTTCATTTTCCGGCGCAGAACATGATTTTTTTCTAGATTTGACATTTTTCTAGATAAAATTTTCTTTACTTTATTGTGTATATAACTATGATACAACTAAAATAAATTTAAAAAGTTGTCAATTACCCTATTGTACCACTATGGTACTATTGAACCCTATTGGGAAGTTGACAACTTTTTTTTTATTTCACAATTAAGATGTGTAGAACTCATGAATAAATATTGCTTAAGAAATAGTATGTTCAAAACGAATAGTTTCACAGATACAGTGCTATCTTTGATATTTCTAAAGCGAACAATTTTAACAATATTCCATAATAATTAAAATAGAATAAAACTAGAAAAATGTCAGGTCCTGAGGCAGGAATCGAACCCGCGACCTTTCGCAATCCGGGCGACTGCTCTGACCACTGAGCCACCCAGGACTTGGGATATCCCTGTGAGTTTTTTTCTAGTTTTATTCTATTTTAATTACTAAGTAATTTTTCAAACATTTATAATAATGTTAAAATCAAAAAAATAAATTAAGAATATTCCATAACTTTTGTTTGAATTGTTTTTATGAGTAACAGTAGCTCAAACTCAGGCAACATCCCCATTTAAATTAATATTTTGCAAAGAACGTTTGATTCTCTATTCTGCAATAGTATAACTCTCACAAAATAATCTACTTCCATGCAAAATATTTTTTTACAAACAACTGACGGCCCACCTGATGGTAAGCGGTTACCGCCGCCTATAGACACCAGCAATAACAAGGGAAAATCACTTGATATTGCAGGTGCGTTGTCATCCTGAGGCCTGAGGTGAAATGCCGTCCATGCCCAGTAATAACACTGGCTACCTTTCCCTTCAATCCGAAACACAGCGAACTGTTTCACGGCTGAAATAAGAGAGGCGGTGGTACCTAAACACACGGGCCTACCACCTAGTGAATTTATCTGTGAACTAAAATCGGTTCAGCGGCAAGTAACTAGTAAGCGGCCACGTTTCACACCCGTCTATCATCACAGATACAGGTAGAAGACTTTCAACTTGAGACACTGAGAATGTACTTACAAGGTTCTTATCACGGGATGACCTTGCTGTTCTCTCCCGGGGTCCACCTCTTCGGGCGCCGACTTAGCCAACATACGTTCTACATCCAAAATCTAGAAGAACACAAAAAGCTTTGTTTAATTATTGATAAGGGGGAGGGGGAGTGGTGTACAGGGGAGGGGGTAAAGGGGAGGGTGAGGGAGCCAAGGGAAGTTTATCGTAACAATTACAAATAAGAGAGAAAACGATGAAACAAAGAACCCGCGTCCCCTGATGTCCAGACAGACGCGATTACCACTACGCCACCGGAGCACTAGGTATAACCTGCTGATTTCTTCACCTGTTTTATTCATAATCATAATCATAATCGTTTATTTGCTTAACACTGTGTACATTAGATGTTTACATGAAGAGAGAGCGACAGTATTTACCTTAAATATTGTAGGCATGCAAATATTTTTATATTTTTTTCAATTTAATTACATATTTTTATCATTAATTTCCATATGAGTCCAGAAAGAGAGAGAAAAATAATAGTTATTATAGTTTGTTACATTATTCTATAGTCATTATTGGTATTAATTTTTCGTCACATTAGCTATTTAAATATTCCATAATTGAGTAAAAGCATTATTCTGTACATTATTCTATAGTCATTATTGGTATTAATTTTTCGTCACATTAGCTATTTAAATATTCCCTAACTGAGTAAAAGCAGCGTTCAGTAAGCCATTATTATGGAGTTACTAACATAATTTAGTTATTGGACTCTTTCAAGATCCAGGTTGAGAATCACTTCCTCAACTCTAGCCCTTAGCTGTTCGTGTTGAATACTGTCCAATTTATTTATTATTATTTTATTTTTAAGATAGATATGACTTTGTTCGTATAAAGTTTAATTATATATGTTTTTATAAGTTATGAAGGTAGTTATATGAAGGCTTATATTTTATAGTGTTATATCTTTCTTGCACCCACTCTCTTTTTTTCCTTCTGTAGATTCTGTCACTCCTGGTTGCCTGGTAGGGATTGCTGCTTAGCAATAAGGCCACCAATTGTATTATTTTATTTATTTTTTATTGTTTATTAAGTCTGTGTTATTTATTATGTGCAATAAAGAGTATTTGAGTGACTAATTGATAGTTTATTATGTTATACTGTCACTAACACTATGGATTCCGGTCCGTAATAAATGAATTTTATTTTATTTTCTTCTTATTTTTATATCAATCACCTTAATACTAGCGTCCACACTGCCCGTAGCGACGAGCTGCCCGCAAGTACTGAATGCGCCGGCGCGGCACGCCATCTTGTGTGACGTCACGTACGCCGTCTCGTACGTCGCCGGCTCAGGCGCAAGGGATGACGCGTCCATTTCGAATTCCAAATCTGTTTTGCAAGATAAGGACAAATCATTTTTTTAGACGGGACCCTAACAACTCCGCTAACTAAGACGAGGAATCCGTCTGTCACCAGGCTGTATCTCATGAACCGTGATAGTTAGACAGTTGAAATAAGTTGTAATTAGCGGCGGTAACCGCTTACCATCAGGTGGGCCATCAGCTTGTTTGTCATCTAGCTGTATAAAAAAAAAGATGATGAATTTCTGTTGCCGCCAGCTATAACAAACAACAAATACTAAAAAACATAATAAAAAAAAATTAAGGGGGCTCTCAATACAACAAGCGTGATTATTTGCTTATTTTTGCTCTATATTGATAACGGCAACAGGTAGACGCTTCATTATAGATAATGGTATGGCACCTTTGATTTTAAAATAATTTTTTTTTCGTACCTATAACTATTGTTAACTGAGTAAACTCCCTACCACAAGGTTGTCTGGTAGAGATTGCTTCTAGCAATAAGACCGCCTATTTTGGCTATTGTGTTTGTTTTATCTCTGTGATGATTATGTGAATGAGCAAAATAAAGAATTTCTATCTATCTATTTACCTATCGTGCGCGAGTCCGTCTCGCAGTTGCCCGGTTTTCTTAATACGATAAGGGTGTCAAACAAGCGAACGATTCAAAGCTCAGAAGGACGCAGTTAAATTAAAGCATTTTGAAGTGTTTTGTCGCTGTGAGAATGTTGCCAGAGATGATAGAGAGAGTGTTATGCTGGCAGCTTATGACTTGCTGTCAAGTCAGTGATTGGTGCCCAAGGTGCTACGAGCGTCTATAGGCTACAGTGACAACGTGTGAGTAGTGGCCAACGTGCTACGAGCGTCTATAGTCTACGGTGACAACGCGTGAGTAGTGGCCAACGTGCTACGAGCGTCTATAGTCTACGGTGACAACGCGTGAGTAGTGGCCAAGGTGCTACGAGCGTCTATAGGCTACGGTGACAACGCGTGAGTAGTGCCCAATGTGCTACAAACCTCTTGAGGCTACGGTAACCGCTTACCATCATGACCATATGCTTGTTTTACACCCTTATTGTTTAAATTAAGCCGTAAATCTAGGTTTTATTCAAGTTATAATGACTCACCAAATCCAGTAGTCCCGAGGAGATGTTCAGCGCCACTTGAGGCTGCCAGACGATCTTTTCTATCTGGTTCATGTTGAAGACCCACCATCATTACATTCAAAAGCCTGGAATATTAAAATACAATGCATGTTTTACTAATCAGACATGACAGACAGATAGACAATATGACATTGTGAGACCATTTCTTAATTAGATATACATATTTTGTGATTCAAAAGAGCTTCTTAGGAGCCAACTTGAATAAATATATTTATGATTTTGATTTTTTGATAATTTTCATTCCTATTATCTAGCCCAAATTAAGCATCATCAATTGTGTTATGGATACTAGATAACGGAGAAAAATTGATGATAGATCAGAGATTTTTCTATGAAATATTACTATTATTACTTTGTACTCAATTGTGTTTATTGTTTTTTTAGAGAATGTGTAGGTACACAAATGACTAAATAAATAAATAATAAAAAATATTATTATTGTGTATAAATTCTTTGATCCTTTAGCTATCAAGTGTAGTAGTAAAATTTTGGATGAAGATTATAGATATGTAGCAGAATCCCCAAACTGTATGTTGATTTTGTTATCATCAATATTCTGAATCGCCACCCACTATGGAAGCAATAACCATATTCACATCAAAAAGAATAAAATCTCACCTATCACTTGGCGGACATGGTGGGTCGGCATGAACAGCCGCAGCCAACGTAGCTGCTATGGGCTGGAAGCCATCATAGTACAATTGACTGTAACAAAAATAAATAAAATCATTTAATTATATTTAGTTGGCACGTAATTGCACATTTTCACATCAATGTATTTCACAAAACTTTGACAACAAATAGCCAATTTCATGTTTTGTAAACAATTTTATTAATCAAGTTATTTTCTCCACTACCATGATAGTATTTAAAAGGTACATTTTTACAGTTAATATATTTGTATTAAAACATATTTATAGCCCATTTCTTATGAAATGAAAGCAAAATATTATATACTTTGTTATAAATATAACCTCTAAAAAGAAAGAAAATCCTTCAAGACAATGCTCCTTTTTAAAAGTAAAGTACATTTGAATTGAGTAAATTAACATCATCCGAAAGACATAACACCACAAAAGCAACGAAACCACTTTTTAGCGACCTAAAACAGTAACAAAATAACACGAATAGTTGCATTGAATTTACCTTATTATCATGCGGTATAGCAATTCCCGGTTCTTAACAACGTTCTTGGTGTCGATATCAGTGCTGGTTTCTTTCATTTTGATTAAAATTAATGTAAATTGTACACGAAATCAATTAAATTAAACCGGCAAATATAATTTTAGTGATTTGTTTGACAACAATCTGACTTGACGTGACGTTTGTATTTAGTTGTCTATGGATAGAACCATTGTAAAGTGCGGCTTCCTGTGCGATTATTAATTGAATTTTCTAATCGATTTAAACTCGTATAACGTAATATTTTACAGTGTATCTAAATATTAATAAGCCGAGTAAAGCGTTCTCCGTGTCGAAGTAAACTTAATCAATGAACAGGGTCATGCGCAGACGGTTTCATGTTCATTTCAGGTGAATAACCTGTGTCGATCAATTACTTTCAGGTTTATTGAATCTTGCCTGGTTTAAGTTATAGTTCATGTAATAAATTTACATGTTGCTTAATAAAAAACTAACGAGCAATGAAAAAATAATAAATTGTTTAATAATTTTATTATCTGTTCGATAGTAATCTTTTAGTCCTATATCATTCAATTGTCAATTGAACAAGGAAGGAATAATTTTCCCAACCCTACAATTGTCATTCGTGTGTCAATGAAGTCTCAATTTTCGTATTTTATTTATTTATTTTGTGCAGGTTTTGCTAACAGGATGTCGTTGCGTAGAGTTGGATTGCTGGGACGGAGACGATGGAAGTCCTGTTATCTACCATGGACATACTTTCACGACAAAAATACCATTTCGGCGAGTTGTGGAGACAATCGCGAGGTAAGTAGTGATGCGACGTATTGATTTGTAAATGTGTCGATAACGTTACTTTTTACGATACTGAAAAAGTTTTTAGCTCGGACGGAACATTCTGACAAACCTTGTCAGTATCTCAGTGTTTATATCCTCTTTGTCTTAAACATTGTAACGCGAAGACACAAATCCTAAATAAAACATAAATTAAATAGGTAGGTAGGTACTTGGTATTTAGGTAAAACATAATAAATGTTACAGGCATATGAATATGTGTTGTATTGGTTTGTTTCGAATAACCAAACATTAACTTATTTATTCTTTCAATTTAAAGTTATTTATTTAATTACGACTATTATTAGGACATGTTTCATATTCGGCCAGGTATATGTACAGTATCTCAAAAAATCTGGAAAAATCTCCCGAATCCGTAAAAAATACCAATAATTCGTTTTCATGCGTAATTTGTTTGCACAAAACAAAAGTAGATATTTTTCGTCGATTTTACCATAATTCACAATGGCAATATGGCAGACGACAGAAGTCAACTAAATAAACGTCACCAAAGTGACATATGCGACATGATGAATATTTGGTTGTGTTGCAGTTTTTTCTATAAAAAATTTTGTACCACGCAACAAAACAAATAAAAAGAAAATGGACAATTAAACAGTGTTCTGCATATTTTTATCTATTTTTTAGTATAGTGTAGATAGACCTGGCCGGGTCTCCATACATTTTTGAAACATCCTTTTGTAACTGAAAACTTGTTGTCCTTTTTTGTTGCCTACTTGCATACATTTGAGTATTTTTAACTAACATCATGGACCAAATAATATCATCCTTACATAGGTAGGTACTTACTTATTTAGAGATAGGAAAATTAATATTACTACGTCTATGATCCGTACCCAAATATCTTATTTCAGCAGTCTAAAGTTAGTTGTGTTTCAGATTGAAGGGAAAGGTAGCTAGTGTAATTACTGGGCATTGAAGGCTGGGATCTTAGGCCACGGGATGATAGCGCACCTGCAATAACAAGTGATTTTTTCATTGTTATTGTAGGTGGCGGTAACCACGTAACACCAGATGGGCCGTCAGCTCGTCTGTCATCTAGTTGTATGAAAAAAAAAATCAAACACAATAATAAAAAATTAAGTGGGCTTATAAATAGTAATCACTACTTTCTAACAGGAGTGCATTCGTGACATCTCCATATCCCTTGATCCTGAGCATAGAAAATCACTGCAGCCTGCCGCAGCAGCAAGTGATGGCGAGCACTTTTGAGGTCAGTAATTTGCTTTCATTCTATACATTAATAGATTTTCTTTATTATTTATAATTTAGCTTTGATTTTTCAACTCTTTACGTTTTCTCTAAAAAAAATGATAATAAATAACAGTTTGATTTGTTTTGGATTGAAGGGAAAGGCTAGTGTGCTCTACTGGGCATAGGCGGCATTTCATCTTGAGCCTCAGGATGACAACGCGCCTGGAATACCAAGTCATTTATTTTCCTTCTTGATACAGGTGGACCACCGGGTGGGCCGTCTGCTTGCTTGTCAACTAGTTAGTTATAATAAAAAAAACTTAAAATTAGGTAGATATTTTACTAAATCAATTTTCGTCTCATCATTTATTTATCTATTGATGTGTAAGTTAAAATAAAACACTGTGGTCCAGGATAAAGTGCACAAACGAACATAGTAAAATTATATAATAGTTTATCGATTATAATGTTATTCTTTATTTCTGATTTTAACATTATTATAAATGTTTGAAAAATTACTTAGTGTTCGCGGGTTCGATTCCTGCCTCAGGACGTGAAATTTTTCTAGTTTTATCCTATTTTAATTAATAAGTAATTTTTCAAACATTAATGATAATGTTAAAATCAAAAATTAAGAATATTTGAAAGCACTGCCCCAACTTAACCGAATCGTAGGTATTTGTAAAAATACTCGTTTCGGATGTTGAAGTAGAACATTTCGACATTGTAGGGTGGACGTTAGCTCATAGACGCAAATACAGATAGACTAGAAGAATTTCACAGGGATATCCCAAGTCCTGGGTGGCTCAGTGGTCAGAGCAGTCGCCCGGATTGCGAAAGGTCGCGGGTTAGATTCCTGCCTCAGGACGTGAAATTTTTCTAGTTTTATTCTATTTTAATTACTAAGTAAAATGTTATTATTAACTTTCTATAATAGGAGGTTAGCTTTACTTTTTTTATTTATATATTACAATCTGGTTTCATGATTTTAACCACACCGTAATTTTATTACATACTAACAATAAATAATAATTTAACATAAATATACTTTGTAATAATGAAGCGAGAATCATGCAGGATCTGATTCATACAAGATTAGGGTTACAGTGCCCACCCCAAATTGACCTAAGGTACTACTCACGCATTACTTACCCTGTAAAATCCAAACGCGTAGGTATTCTTGCGTTAAAACAATACTTATCTCTTTAACAAAGACCTAAACTGAAACTGATTGCGAAAGAAAGGTAGAACGAAAGAAAGCGTTTATTGGCCAATAAATAGACAAATACATGTATATCAGTAATAATACTAATGAAAAGAGAAAAAAAAGAAAAAAGTAAACGAAAAAAATTAAGGATAACAAGCCAACTCAGTTCTGCCTTAACATAATGCCATAGCGACAAACGTCACTGTGGCGCTGGTCTTCTGGCTGGGCCTACGGTGATTAATACGACAGATAAATGATAAGTTTTCTAATTTAGGGTGCTATGTTATTTGATACTTTACTAGTTTCGTCTTCATCCAGGCAGTGTTCGGAGACAAGCTGGTTACGTCATTTCTATTCGAGGTCGACTACACGGACGAGCCAAGGCTACCCAGTCCTGAACAGTTGAAATATAAGGTAAAGTGACATTTACAGAGTCCTCTAGCGTTCAAGTCGAGCTTTCAATATCTTTACAGTCTGGAAGATTTCTTTTAGGTCTTGCTATCTAATAAAGTCTCACAATCTAGAAGAAAAACCTAATGGCACTTCTTCAGAAGGATGTCAGTTCATGCTAAAGGAAGAAGTGATAATACAGTCACTATTACCTATCGTATAAATACTATCCTCATATTTTTTATTGTAAATCATTTGGCAATAAAAAAATGCAAATGCAATTCAATTAACTTCAATTATATGAACTTTACTTTAAAAACTATACAACTGTTCGATAAAATATACAATTTTTAATGGTTTCAATGTTGGGGCACATGTATGAATATTCTTTTTCTCCTTTCTTTTCAGATAATTCGTCAAAACTATTTTATTTGTGCTAAAATAACACAACATAATTTGTGCTGTAACTGGTTTTTTGTGGAAACTGAATGACAATAACATTTTGATATGTTTTTTCACAGGTGCTAATCAAGAATAAGAAATTACTGCCCATAGAGTCGAGTCCCACTGTTGGGCTTACTGGGGCCAGCTCAGCTCAGGGATATGGAGGGGTCCTTGCTATTGCTTTTAGGTACTACTCACACACAATTATCATATTTTTATCTGTATTGTGCCCATCGCTGACACTGACAAATATGAAAAAGTACTAGGAAATGTTTATAATGATGAAAAACGGTGCTTTATTTACTGTCACATCATTGAAATAAGAAAGTACCTACCTATAGAGAAGTTATCGCATACAAAAGTTATGTTCCATTTCGAAACGATAGGATGTAGTTTTTTCGCTAACAAAAACGTATGAGCTTATGCGTTTCGTTCTAGCAATACTAGCAAACGACTGATTATAGTGTAGGGCGATCGCCACACTTGAACGGAACATAGTAGTAATTGGTATCTTTTTTATACCTGTATATCTCTGTGCCGCTGCTGAATTGTTTGTATTGTAGAATGTTCGTACATTCTACAATACAAACAAATTTTCCATACAAGGATAGCGAACTAGCGTACGAATCGCCTGATGGTAGGTAGTTACCGTAGCCTTTAGGCACTCGTAGCACCGTGGGTACGTAGAATCACTCACATGTTGTCCACCCTAAAAAATCAGAAGGAAGCATTATGTTGACAACCTATAAAGACAGAGACTTGTGTTAAATATAAAAAAAAAACAGACACAGAAGACATTTCCCTGTAAGATGTTTACCTATTTTTTCCATTATACAGTTAGCATTTTGTAATATTTCTGAAAAAATGTCAGTGAATCTTCTTCTTGATGTGCACCGCTTTTTGAGTTTTCTGCTTAGCCCCTGGTTGACTGGTAGAGAATGCCATCAGGCGTTAAGTCCGCCATTTGTACTATTTGTTTTATTGTGCAATAAAGTTTAAATTAATAAATCTTCTCCAGGTCGAACGGTATCAGACAAACGTCCACTTCATTACCTGAACAGAGTAACAGAACAAGCTCGATAATGTCCAACCAGTCGGCAGGTAGTTCACTCACCGAGTACTTCTCAGATGAAGACTATGATGAAGATGATGAGGAGTTGGATGGTGAGTCCTATTTTTGTCTCTGGGCTACAGGCTCTCGGTCGAGCTTTTATTTTGGGTTGAGTTTTAGGTACGGTCACCATGTAAATCAATGAATCAGCAACACCGAGAAAATAAACAATGAAAAATCACTCAGTCATGTCTCTCAAGTCCTCTCTACCTCAGTTCCCACCGCATTAAAGATCGTAAGTTACTAGTTCAACGTATCACATGTCTGTTATATATATATATATTATATAACATTCAACACTCTTTGCCAGTCAAAACTACTTTTTATTAACAGCTTTCTTGGTCAGTCACAACTAGTTTTGACCGGGAATGCGATATTTCTGTCAGATCACAGTTCTAGCATTTTTTTCGCAGAGGAGAAGCTCTACCCTTCAGCGATGCACCACTTTTCTGCTGACCATGCTGGATGTACAGTTCTAGTCTAACCTAACTATTTTTCAGTAATATCAAAAATCTAACTTAATTCAGTTAGTCATATAACCGCCCGAGTCCATTATTATTTAAAATATTCATTCTTGTGAAGTTTAGCAATTATTTTTAGTATTATTTCTACAATTTCAGAAAAGGAACTGCACAAGATCCTCAACTCAATGGAAGACAAATGCGGTAGACCGTCTCTTTTTCTTTATAAGAGTTTCCGAAGGAGCGAGGGTGACGGCGAGGCGGCATCTGGTAGCGTGAAACATGCCAATACCAGGAAAAGGAGTAACCAAATTGCTAGAGAACTCAGTGATATGGTTACTTATGTTCAGGTAAGAAATAATTACAACAATCTTTCATTTATTAAATGAAATATGAGTATGCTTGGAAAAATATCTAAATAGAAAAAAAACCTCCCCAAGTCGTTAAAATTTTCTAGTCTAGTTTTTTTGATGAAAACATATTTTTTAAACATTTAATTTTCAAACAATATTCTAAATAAAATTAAGAATATGAGTATGCTACTTATATTGCATTAAACGAATAATTTAACTACAGAATATTTAAAAAAACAAGCTTTTGCATCTCAAAGTTTTATATCGTTTGGAAACCATCGTTTATACCAAATTGACAGATAAATAGCTTCAATATAAATACACACCTAATTGCAAATAACAATTATAGGCAAGAATAGAAAAAATATGTTAAGATACATATTATACCCAATCAAAAACAAGTTTGGTAATATTAAAAAATGCAATAACATCGATAACTCAAAAGTCGATAAACTTCAAGAGACAACCCTACAACATTTTTATATGTCAGTCAAAGTGTAACGACCCTTTTAATTTGACTCTTATTACCAGGCGATAAAGTTCAGAGGTCTCAACCCGATTTCCCCTCGGAGCAGCATGAAGCAGACCAGCAATGTCACCAAAGACAGCGCTCCATGCAGCAGCTTCGAGTCTTCAGAGAGCAGTGATAGTGCTGGCACGGTAAGCTTACAACTATAATTTTAACACACAAACAAAAATAACCTTTTTTTAAAATCATCATCATCATCAGCCTATATACGTCCCACTGCTGGGCACAGGCCTTCCTACATAGGAGAAACACATGAGGAGATTGGGCCATAACACCACCACGCTGGCCCAATGCGGGTTGGTGCGTTAAAGCAGTTGCAGTGACAACCGGGACCAACGGCTTAACGTGCCTTCCGAAGCACGGAGGAGCTCCAGATTATAAATTTGATTGACCTATCTCGGGACCGACCATGGCGAAAGTTGCTTTGTTTTCGTAATCGAACCAGAGCGATCAAACCACTACGCCACCGAGCTCCTCTACGCCACCGAGCTCCTACTACGCCATCGAGCTTTTTTTATATAGATTTGTTTATTTAAAAGCACACGGACTACGGACTTAATGCCTGAGGAAATCTCTATCAGCCAACCCGTAGAATACGTAAGAAAATATTAAACAAAAAGAAATACCGACATCAAAACACAAAAAAAAAGTACCTTGATACGTAATCCCAAAAACATTTTGTTTGGAGGCGTTGCTTTACTTTCTATTATTTCTGGAAACTAACTACTTAGCAATCTTTAGTGATAACTTTCTGAGGTCAAACTTAAATCTAGATGGGTGACCGGCAGCATATCTTGTTTGCTACCCCTATCGTACCACTAAAAAGGCAACGGGAAAGCAAAAATCCGCAATTTCATTCATAAATTGACGGCTTAATTATTCCAGTTAATTTTGTTTTATACACCACAGGTGGCAATCAAGCATACCGCCCACCTGATGGTAAGCAGTTACCGTAGCCTATGGGCGCTTGCAACACCAGGGGTATCACTTGCGCGTTGTCGACCCTGTATAAACCTTTTCACGCCTTGCTTGAAGATCCCCATGCTCTGCAGGGTGTGAAAAGGATGATTAATGAGGGGGATTTAAAAACGAAATGGCAGTGGGGCGTCTAAAGGCTGTAAATCATATGAAAGGGTAATTGGTCTGGTTTTCCCAGCAAATGGCCCAGCAATCTCAGTCGTCGTCCCGGGGCCGGTGCCTCAACGCGCCAGCAGTGCACCACCCCTGCTACAGATGCTCCTCAGTCAATGAGGCGATCGGCAAGAAGATATGCAGGAAACATCCCAGACCACTCGTAGCGCATACTGAGACGCAGCTGGTGAGGACTTATCCTGCGGGGTGAGTAGTGTTGTAAAGTATGGAGGTAGGGGTCCGATAAATAAGACACCGGAATACGTCACTTATGGTATATTATGTTCAAAAATAAAGGTAATAAAATAAGGCACTAAAAGTGCCTTGATAAATTAATAAATTTAATATCCATTCATGTTATATTGTTAATGTTATAATAATATATCGCCCAAGCTATTGGCACTATTGGAGAGCGAGACACTGATAAGCTAGGGAGGTATGCCTCCTCGCACGGTCCGCAAAATAATAAATTTTAAAAGTGAAATCGAATCAAACGCCAAAGTATGTATTTGAATTTTGAATTTATGTTTGTAAATATTGCCAGGAAATTCGGAAGGTGTAACGAGGTGCTATAACATCGCAATGTTATAGTACCACGTTACAATACCTAGTTTTGTTGCGGTTCAAAGATAGAAAATGCTTTTTCTAGATGTCGGCTAACTACACATCTGAGTTAAGAAAGAGTTTAGTAAAAAATGCAATGACGCAAGCTATCCTGTTGTCACGAGTCACATGTGCGTCATTGGTTTTCTTTTTCGTTATTCCAGACTTCCAGACACACAATGGGTTTTAAACTTTCATGTGCTCTAACTCGGCTCTAAAAATTAACGAAAGAACAGATATATTGTAATTCGATGAATGTATTGCATTTATGCACTGTTGAGAAACGTATGAATGCCCGTAAGAAAACTCACGTCGCGTTATCGCTCTCCTAGCGCTTAACAATTTTGTAACATACTGTGTGTAAATCTGTGTTTATAATAGGCAATACATCTCGAAGTTTGGTGACAGTTTCTGACTTTCATTTCGCACCTTCCGTCGTGTCTGTTAAGACATAAAAGGACATTAAGGAGTATACAGCCTTACAGTTAAGCCTTACACTAGTCTATTACTGGGGTGGGGGTGCGCGACGACGCAGCGACTACGCTAATTTATAGGTACATAATTATACATACATCTCATATAGGGAATGTTTCTTTTTAATAAAATTCATTTTGTCATTGTTGTTATTTATTTCCAAACTTAAAATTCCATAAGTTGTCTGTAATTGTTTAAGTAACAGTATTGCTTAATTTTACGTTAGTAGGATTACTAACAGACTTAACTAGGTAGCTGGGTATTTACATCTACTCACCGATGTACCATTCCATGTGCAACGGCACCACAGAGACTCGTGTACTTTATGACACACATGTATCTTTGACACATTATAAAATAACCAATAAGACACATAAGCATCATGCATGACACCTTTTAAGCAAATTCCAACGTTTATATTTCAGCTTAAGAATAGACTCATCAAACTTCGACCCAGTAGTCTTTTGGTCATGTGGTGTCCAAATGGTAGCCCTTAACTACCAGACAGAAGACGCGGCGATGGCGGTAAACGCCGCCATGTTTGAGAGCAACGGGTGCATCGGCTACGTGAGAAAGCCCAGTGTCATGTGGGACCAAGGGCATATTGCTTACAGGCGGTGAGTTTATTTCCAGTTACGATAAGAACTAGAGTGTTTTCACGTCATTAGAGACACTTAGAGTCATTGAATGGAGGACATCACCACAACTGTCAAAGAACTGTCACCGGTGACAGTTCTTTGTAGTGATGTCCCCTCAGATTTATTAATCTCAATCGATTTTTTAATAGGTATCGATTATATTTTCAATCACTTTGTTTTGTAGTTGTTTTATATTTTCAATTACATGTTTTACGTTGTATTTATTTTAATATTTCAAGTTTTTTGTGAATTCACTCGTAACTTGGCATTTACTATAATTGTATGTACATATTTCAAGTTATTACTACTTACGTTAAAATTATACAATAATACTGTACATAAATAAATATATGAAGTCTAAAAGCTGTCGCATTTATAATAATAAATATATATATATTATTATTATTAAATAAAACGATTAAGAAATAAGATTAAATGAAATGAAATGAAATAATTTATTCAGTAACATATTATTATGACTACAGAAGCCAAATACAACACATTTGACCAAAAAACAATATAAATATGTTACTGAGAAGGCATCCACTCAGCATAAGCCGAAGCATCCTTGGACACTACGACGCTGGTCTTCCGTGGATACCTTTTCCATAATAAGATGATTATTCCCAGATACTGCTTCGCTTATGATATAATCGCTTCTCATAATCGTGTCCTTCGTTCAAGCGGCAAACTTACTCTAATTTTTCCTTCTCATCGCACTGGCTTCATGTCCAACTCCTTTCAATGTCAAGCTATATGGCTCTGGAACGCACTTCCTCCCCATATTCAAGAGGCCAAAAACAAACTGGCTTTCAAGCGGTCTTTTTCTGGGGTCTCCTCCTTTATCCAATTGATATATCTATCCTCATTACTTCTGTATTTGTTTAATATGTATTTTATTTAATATGTATTTATTTATATATTAATTGTGTATTTATCCATAATTATACATCTTGACAATATTTTTTTTAAATTATTATGCAGTGTATTCATTGTTATTGTATATTTTAATTTTTTAAAACAGTTGTTCTTGCACTACCTATTTATTACCTACCTACCTATTGTTGACTCAACTTTCCGGTTGCCTGGTGGAGAATGCCTAATGGCATTGAGTCCGCCAAATTGTAACTCATTTTGTGCAATTAAAGTCTAGATAAATAAATTATTTCTCAGATTCAATCCAATGGATAAGGAGTTCGACGGCATCCACGCAGCCCACCTCACCCTCGCCGTCATCTCCGGTCAGTATGTGGCCGAGAACGTGTACTCCTTCTACAATGCCTTCGTGGAGGTGGAGATCCTGGGCGTCCCGGCTGACTGCAAGAAGATCAGGACCAAGGTGGCCAGGCGGAACGCTCTGAACCCCATATGGAATGAAACGTTCAATTTTAAAGTAAGTTAAACTGGTTAATTTTTATTTTCCAACATCCTAAAAACTGTTTGAAGATCTCATCAATACAAACAACTTTTACTATGGAAGCAACTCCGAAATCGTGAAAAATAAATCATAGGTACACACATTTTAGCGGAGTTCGTTTGGAAATTTGTATGGGACAGCTTATTTTTTCACGATTTCAGATTTGCTTCCTTAATAAAAGGGGTTTGTTTTCAGCATTTACAATCAGATCTTCAAATCGTTTTGAGGTTGTTGATGTTTTATAAATAACCTGTATAAGAGCACAGGCCTTCCTACACGGGAGAAACACATGGTGAGTTTCAGCCATAGCACCACAAGATGGCCCAATGTGGATTGGTAAATCTCTCGATGAATAGTCTATAGTCCAGTCGTTATAACACGCATAATCGACTCATTCTGTCCGCAAATCGTCCATAGAAATTGGTGAAACAGACTCAACTACAGCTGGTCGGGTATAAAACATATCCTAATGGTTTTAATTTTAATTTTAACATTATTATAAATGTTTGACAACGTGTTATTTAGTTCTGCTTGTTTGATGTAGAACATTTTGACATTGTAGGGTAGACGTTAGCTTATGACGCAAATACAAATAGACTAGAAGAATTTTACAGGGTTATCCCAAGTCTAGCGAGCAGTCGCCCGGATTGTGAAAGGTCGCGGGTTCGATCCCCGCCTCAGGACGTGAACTTTTTCTAGTTTAGATATTTTTATTAGTAAATATCCTAATGACTATATCTCGTCCGGTAGGCATGCAAAGGTTCTTACTTGAAATGCCATAATACGATAGTTTATTAAAAATTTCAATATATTTCACTCGATAATAGCATCATACATTCAGTATGATTAAAATCTCAAGTCGGTGTGGTATAGCACTTCTACTGTACATGTATTATTTATTTTATATTAGACAACTAGATGTGGCCGCACAATAATAATAATAATTGCAGATAAACTTCCCCGAGCTCGCCTTCGTCAGGTTCGAGGTGTACGACGCCGATACTAACTACATGCTGTCCCAGAGAGTCATACCACTGCACTGCCTCAGGCCAGGATATAGACACGTTAGATTACGGTGAGTACTATCGACAGAAGCGTTCAACTTCAAGGGCGCGTTCCGAGCCTACAATCCAAACACTCCGAGATGTTTTTTGTCTAGCTCTAAGGTGTGGAACGACTCAAGTTGTTTATATAACCTCAAATTTTGACAAGGAGTTCAATCATTAGATATCTAAAACTAATACGAAGTCTTCCATTCCGCATTAAATTTTCTGTATTAAGCCCGTATTTTAACTTTTAATTACTTTTACATAAAGTAAACTTAAAATAAGAATTCCTTTTTTGAGATTTGACATATCCCATCTCATTTGACGGATGGTCACTAATACATATGACGTTTTAAACATCAAAGTGTTTTTTAACCATCAAAATTGATTGCCAAAAAGTTGCAACTCTCCGAGGCTCGGAACGGGGTAGTTGTGACAGCCAAACGTCATGCCGAAAGGCACGGAACGGCCTTAGAGTAAGAAGTTGTAGGCTTGGAACGCGCCACAACTTATTGGGCCTAATTCTGGGAAGACACTTTATTTCTAAATTTAAGTACAGTATATCTCTTTCTCGCAATAAGTAATAGGAAAAGATAGCAAGAATCTGTTTAGACCTGTCACTTAAATTTAGATAGATTTCAAAGAAACCATAGACAATTTTAGACGGCATGTACGGAGGTGCCACCTAAACACTGCATTTTAGCACGTTCAATAAGGTCGAAAATTGAACGCACCTTTCTAAATGTCAATTTATATGACAGTCATCCTTTTCTTTTCATTTTAAGAGAAAGAAATAGACTGAACTTAAATTTAAACTTAGTATGTGTTCGCCAGAATTAGGGCCATTGAGTTTGTTGGCAATCGGTCGTCAAGTGATAACGACTATTTCTGCCACTAGGTAGTTTGTAGTTTGATTGGTACCGAATATATAGCTTTAAACTGTATAGACAATCTGTAATGTAATATTGTCGAATTACCTGCAATAGGACAAAATATATGCGTTATAGAAAGAATATATAGCAAACTCGGGGTTAGGAAGATTAGATATAAATGTTAAAGTTTAATTTTGTTACAGTAAATGTAATAACATAATAATTTAATGATTACTGCTGAATTAATGTAGTAGACAAAAGCGTTGACCGCTTTGGTCATGCATGACAGTGGGCTATTTTTATTTCTATTTGTGGCAATCCAAACAAGACTGATTTGCCACTGCGACCTAATATCTATTGTGTGTGAATTGCCGCCAAAAGTTTAAAGTAGAACCTTAATTTGGGCACTTTTCATAAATTTTACCAGGTGGTAGGACCGTATGTAGAGTCGTCTGGGTAGATACCACCGCCTTTCTTATTTCAACCGTGAAACACTTCGCTGTGTTTCGGATTGAAGGGAAAGGTAGCCACTGTACTTACTGGGCATGGACGGCATTTCATCTTAGGCCTCAGGATGATTACGCACCTGCAATATCAAGTGATGTTCTATAAGCGGCGGTAACCGCTTACGACCACGTGGGCCGTCAGCTTGTTTGTCATCTAATTATATAAAAATATATATTATGGAAATAAAATATTTCGACATTATGAGCTGCCACCCTCACAGCTAACAACGTAAACACAATAGACTAGAATAAATTCATAGAATTCATAAGAATCGGTAGCTCAGAACGTTAGAGCAGTCACCCGGATTGTGAATGGTCGAGGATCTTCGCCCCGCCCCGCCCCGCCCCGCAGCATATGTTTTTTTCTGCTAGATATGATTATATTTACTAATAAAAATCTAATCTATAATTCACGTGTCATCTAGTTGTTTAAAAAAAAACGTCCTAAGGCGGGGATCTAACCCGCGACCTTTCGCAATCCGAGCGATAGCTCTAACCATCTGAGCTACCCAGGACTTGGGATATCCCTTTGAAATTCTTCTAGTCTATCTGTGTTTGCGTTATTAGCCAATGTTCACCCTACAATGTCGAAATGTTCCATTTCATCATCCGAAACGAGTATTTCTACAAATACCTACGATTCGGTTAGGTTGGGGCATTGCTTTCAAATATTCTTTAATTTTGATTTTAACATTATTAAATATTTGAAAAATTATTTACTAATAAAAAAAAAGATTTTTTTCTAGTTTAGATTTTATTAGTACCTATATCATTTTTAAAACATTTATAATAATGTTAAATAAAAAAATTAAACAATATTTTTCTATTATTAATAATATTTCATCGATATCGATAGTCCGACTACCTACATCACTACTCGATGTTTTCAGTTCTCCAACCAACCAGCCCCTCAACATGGCATCTCTTCTCATCTTCTCTCGTTGCTGCGAAGAGTTGGCAGGGGAGAGTTGCCACCCGGACCTCGAACCCGCGTCCCCTCACGAACGGAGGAAGATACACTTCCTAGTAGTGTACGCTGTGTCCAGACATGAGCCGTATTCTATATTGAAGGTGACTCAAGATACTACAGCCAATGAGGTGAGTTATACATTTTTTTAAAATTAGCGTTTGCTCAAAAAATGCATTTTCAACTCATTTGCTCACACACACGTGCAGAAATCAGGAGTACACAGGAGCACACACAAAATACACATTATGCGCCTTTGTTCCCGTTAAGACACCTCCTTGGATAAAATCATTGTACTAATTCGTATGTATGTAGCTGGATCATCCCCTGAAGTACCAGGCTACCATATCTATGTAGAAGATGTTTAGCATAGGTACTCTTATTTTATTTATATAATAATCGTAGGGGTACAATAAACAACCTCTCATATACTTATGGTAGCCTGGTACTTCAGGGGATGATCCAGCTACATACATACGAAACAATGATATTAGTTACGGTGTTACTCATCAGGAATATTTTTCCTAATGTGTAACAGTGTGACACAACATGGTGTGACTCAACGGGAACAAAGGCGCATAATGTGTATTTTTAAGGCTCTATTGATTGACGAGTGTATATTACATCAAAAAAAATAAAACATATGTTTATTGAACTTAAATGTATGTAAGTTAATTAATTAATTAAATATATTACAACGTGACATTAGAAAAAAAAAAAAAAGAATTTACAAATAATAAACACCCCCTAAATCTTGCGAAACAGGAAGTGTACCAACAAGGCTGGTCGCATTACCTCGCTGAATTGCGATGCTTAATCTTTGTGCGAAATATATACCAGCCTTATTGTCACCTAAAGTTTCACAAAGACGACCTGCAATGTCCCGAAAAAGTCGATGAGCTCCTGGCCCCCAAGGTCCCAAAGTCTCGACCCCAAATGGCTCAAATATGTAGTCCCCAGATAAACCAGCATATTTGCGCCGTTTGAGGGATTCAGCAGAAGCAGCAGCTGATCCTGGTGTCGATGAAGTATTTGAAAGATGGGACATGGCTAAGGTGTCGACACAAGTAGCGTCCCACACCAAAGACTTACCCATCTTCCAAGGAAAAAGAGTCATTCCGTCAGGCCTCTTCCCATCATCGCGTGCTAAGCCATTAGGCTCCAGAGCAGCGGGAGCCCCGGAGGTAGCAAGAGCCCGACGAATGATATCATTAATATCGGCATGCCTCGTAAACCGACCTGCACTTCTTGCACAAGAGAGGCCATGGTGACCAAGATCATCGACCATAGCACCACAACGGCAACGGTGAGGGACATTGCAGATGGTTCCTAAACGCAAGCTGGTAGCAATACGAAATGCAGTGCGATCAAGAAGTGTACCTAAATGAGACGAAGGCAAAGCCTGTAACCATAAACCAGATTCCCACTGTCTCACAGCCAAGAGACGGGCTCGATCCGCTGAACTGGTGGACGTGTTTAAAAGATTATCCCGCACCAATTCGCAGAGAGGCCCATCCCATTGTTTCTGGGAACAGGGGGAAATAGGAAAGTCTGAGTTAGGGCAGGCCACTGACCAGCTAGATTTGGCTTCGGTCAAGTAGGACACTTCAGAAGTAATTAAACATTCACTCAAATTTTTTTCAACTAAAGGACGCGTACTATAGATGGAGGATAAAAAGGCCGGTAAAGAAACACTTGATATTTTTCTTATACCTAAACCACCGAAACGTATTGGTAATGAAGCTTGTGACCAAGAACGGTCACAAAGATTAATATTTAGCACTGTTGAAAGAGTTTCTCTCATTTTTCCATCTAGTTCCGAAAGAAGGTCAGGAAATTTCCAAAGTTGACAAGAACGAAGAGTATACATAAATTTTGGAACAAAAAGGCAATAGCGGAGAATTACATATGCCATATGAGTATTAATTTTGAGAAGCCGGTCACATAAATCCTTGAAGGTTAGAATTTTATCATTTACAAAAAAAGGTACAGAATCGTCTAAAATGGGTGAACCGAGAAGACGGAGCGATTTCTTATCAACAGTCGTAATATTAGGAGCCAAAGAATTAAATTTAGAAATGATTTCGTCCCGATGCAAGCAAGTGATTTTATCTGAAATAAATAATTCACACTTCGAGAAATTTAAATCGAGACCTATCGAATGAAAATCTTGAATGAGTGTACGCAAATCGCCAAGAATAAATTGACATAATTTATTTTTAATTGTATTTATGTGTCTAGTTTTGTTTAACTGTGCCTGAAATAACATTATATTTTTTATTTATTTATTTATTTATAAAGTCCAAGAGCTATTCTTTTAGGAATAAAAAATGTACACAATGCTAATTTTTATCATAAAATATTGGTTATTTTGCGAACACAATATTGGTCATTTTCCGTGTAGGGTATGTCAATACGCGAATTAGTTGTTTTGCGAATGAAATATTTGGCATAATGCGTATTGGTCGTAATGCGTATTGGTCAAAACGCGTTTTAAAATTAAATAATATTGGTCATTATGCGTAGGGACCCTAATTACATGGTATCCTTATCTTATAGGCCATTGCTCAATGCCTAACCAAGACGGGAGTTTGTCGCTCCTCCCGCGGGAACTACGTGTTGGTAGAGGAGCTCCCGTCGCGGGCGCCCACGCAGCGAGTCCTAGCGCCTCACGAGCGAGTCCTGCGAGTGGCCACGGCGAGGCCCGGCGCGAGACTCCTGCTGAAGAGGGTCGGCGACGACCCTAGCAGCCGCGCCTGGTTGACTAGTATCAGGTCGGTGTTACGCTAGCTTTTTCATCAAATTCCTTCGTACATATTGGACCCATCCTGGATCGAGCATGGCGAAAGAATACCCTAATATTTTGTAACGGATAACTTTTATTATAAACGTATTCTATCTATATTTATTTTACTAGGTGGCAATCTCGTATGTAGGGTCGTCTGGGTAGGTACCACCGCCTCTCTTATTTCAGCTGTGAAACAGTTCGCTGTGTTTCGGATTGAAGGGAAAGGTAGCCAGTGTAATTACTGGGCATGGACGGCATTTCATCTTAGGCCTCAGGATGACAACGCACCTGCAATATCAAGTTTTCCTTATTATTGCAGGTGTCTTAAGGCGACGGTACCCGCTTACCATCAGGCGGGCCGTCAGCTTGTTTGTCATCCAGTTGTATAAAAAAAAATCTTCTTCAGGTCAACCTCGACGGACCGATCAAAAGACCGCTCGGTGCCATCAGACGAGGAGTCCAGCACCCAAGACGATGAGCCCCGACGGCCTCCAGACAGCTTCCTCGTGTGTGTGCACAATGTATCCCACGAGATACCATATGCTATACTCAAGGTGAGTTCTTCCAACCATGGATCTTGACGCCATCGGACAAAAAAAATAGATCAGGGCCCCTGAACTATTTTGTTTCTTTTTTTTATGTTATTCCTCCCTATAAAGGGAAGGCAAAAGAAACTAATGCCCATACAGCCATGTCTTTAGTATTTCTTCTTTTAATGCATTTAAATGCTAGCGTAACAAATTTCAATGCTCCTTGGGAGTATTTCACACGAAATATATGATGACAGTCACTTTATGTGCTACTTGATGAGGTGGATAACCACAAGAAAGTTCTCATCGTATTTCACACCATAATCACTGTTATTCTAATAATCTTTTAGTTGCATGTCAACACAAACACTTGAATAATAAAACTGCACCAGTTTTATAACACAAAGTTCGCTCCGACAGAATTTTTAATTATTGTAATAAAAAATCTTAACTGACACCACAAAATCCCGCCAAACCACGACGTTTTATCCAATGACTCCTGATCCATAGACCAAACGAAATATATCTATTGGTCTATGGATTTTTGGCGGGATTCGGTGGTGTCGGTCATGTCATGATTTTTATTATTATTATTACAAAATTGTGTGTGTGTCTGAGACTCTGAGCCAAAGAGTAATGTAAGTATAGGGGCTCTGAGCGAACGCTGTGTTGTGTTATAAAATTGGTGATAGTTTTGTGAAGCAAGGGTTTGTGTTGTCGTACAATTTGAAAATCATTCTAATAAAAGTGAAATTAGTGTGAAAGACGTTGTGAATTTTATTGTGGTTATTCACTTCAATAAAGTAGCATCATAAAGATTGTCATCATATTTTTGGCGTCAAACCTTTTAATGCATAATTTCTGAAATATAGGTACTACGTGTTTTTGTTGATATCCCATAACTTTGAAGTTATATTCTTTGGGAAAAACTGATAGTGAAATAATTTAATTAATTTAAAAAAACATCATATGCTATTGTATTCTTTCATATGGTCTCATTAATCCCTAGAGATACGGGATATCGACATAAATACGTTGTATAAATTACTTAATACATGGCTGTATGGGCTCTATCGTTTTGCCTTCCCTACACAGTTAGAATTTATCAAAATAGGTCTGTGGATCATTACGTCAATGGTAAAAAAATGCAGGACATGGTTCCCATTTAGTCCATAGAACATGACGTCATTGGAAAAACATATCAAAAATAAAGACCGACTTCAGTACCTACTTATAAATCTCTCTCTCTCTGTCTGTATGTTTGTTACCTTTTCACGCTAAAGACACTGAACCGATTTAAATGAAATTTGGTATAGAGAGAGTTAAAGACCACGAGAAGGACATAGGATATGTGCTTTTTAGGGTCACTGACTTTTGAGGGCATGGCTTACTGATGATTGTGTTTACGACTTTAAAGAATACTTTGGAATAAATCTTAGAATTAAGGCGAAATTTATGAATTCGAACTTGTTTATTATACCTACTACTATTGATAATTTCCTTCATATATTGTTAATTAAAATTATTTACTAAAAGAAATCTATCTAAACTAGAATAATTTCACGTCCTGAGGCGGGGATCGAACCCGCGACCTTTCGCAATCCGGGCGACTGCGCTAACAATCTGAGCTACCCAGGACTTGGGATATCCCTGTGAAATTCTTTTAGTCTATCTGCAAAAACTCGTTTCGGATGTTGAAATAGAACATTTCGACATTGTAGGGTAGACATTTGCTCATAACGCAAATGCAGATAGACTAGAAGAATTTCACAGGGATATCCCAAGTCCTGGGTGGCTCAGTGGTCAGAGCAGTCGCCCGGATTGCGAAAGGTCGCGGGTTCGATCCCCGCCTCAGGACATGAAATTGTTCTAGTTTAGATAGATTTCTATTAGTAAATTTCCTTCATTGTGATTATTTATTAAATACATTTGTTTTAAAGAAAAATACTGTTTTTTTATTATATAAAGCTTTGTTACGCCTATGTGTTGGCAGGACACGCTGGTCTATGTTGTATATTTTTTATATTTTGCTTAATTACTTTTTCCGCTGATGTCATGTTCCAAAGAACAAATTAGAGCTACCCGCGGACACCCATCTTTTCCAGACCACAGGGACTGTTGAGTATTGATTTTCAGTTCGATTAATTAATAAATATTCTAATACGCTTGTATGTGGTACACATCCTACCCTCCTTTTCCACACAATTCGCTGTCAAATGGACTAGACGATGGCGAGTGAAACAAGCAAGCTTCGTCTCGTAACCGCCATAGTAACAGGGTCTCAATCATGCGTAAATTTAATATAAATAAAGTGTATAATTGTCTGTGAATGTAACCGAAGACAATTAATGGACAAATATTACCGTAGCTGTAGGCCTGCATGCATTTTACGGCATACAAGCGTTTTGCTCGCGTATTTTGTTCGTAATTTTTAACCGACTTCAAAAACGAGGAGGTTCTCAATTCGGCCGGTATGTTTTTTTTTTTTTTTTTTTCTCTATGTATGTACACCGATTACGCCGAGATTACTGATCCGATTTACGTGATTCTTTTTTTGTTCGATGCGGAATAGCTGCCATTTGGTCCCATAAAATTTTTTTCAAAAACAGTGGGTACTTTGTTTTTAAATTTTAAAAAAACTTAAATTATTAAGTCGCCTACATATGCGAAATTGCGAATTTTTGCTTTTCAAATGACTTTTTAGTGAAACGATACGATAGTAGGAAACAATATAAGTTGACGGTCACCCATCTAGCTTCGACCGTAGAAGGTTACCACTAAAAATTGTGAAAAAAAAATTTTAATCAAAAATTAAAACCGACTTCAAAAAACTGAAAAGGATAAAATAATTAAATTTAAGTAGGTATTCATCCCCTAGAAACATATTTTTGGAGTTGGTGCTAAGTGGTTTCCAAAAACAATAGAAAGTGAAGCACCGACTCCAAAAATATGTTTCTAGGGGATTAATACCTACTTAAATTTAATTATTTTATCCTTTTCAGTTTTTTGAAGTCGGTTTTAATTTTTGTTTAAAGTTTTTTTTATTGTATCGATTGCTTAAGTAAAGGTGGCTGACTGGACTGGTTGTGAATATTTCAGAGTTATAGTCAATCCGAACCATTACAAAAATACAGTCCACTCATACTCTTCAGTACTCAACACACCAGGGACTGACGCTTGATATTTTTCCGCAGGTGCCACTAAGTGCCACAGCTTCTTATGTCGTCTACCAAGCCTTGACGAAAGCAAGGTGTCACGACGACCCCAAGAGGTAAGAACTATAAGGACCAATGTGAAGTACGTCTTATACCAAGAGGGTTTAGATTAGAGATGAAACGGATTGTTGTTTGGCCGGATAAAAGATATCCGGCGACCGGATATTCTGCCCATTGTCTCTCTCTTGTTAATTTTCAGTATTAATTCAAAATGTTCTCTTTGTTAAGAAGAAGAACAAGAGGTATATTATGGTGCTTCAATGTCAGTATTTAATCATTTCAATAATATCTGTGTTATTTACCATTTTTAGTTCACTATAATGGTGATTTTGATTAGTTTTTTTATTATTATTATTTGGCTCACAAAACTGGTTACAATCTTTGATACAATCTTAAATAAAATACATCAAAGTCTTGCTTGATTGCACCCTACTTGATGCAAGCACAACATGCAATATTACAATACATAAAGGGGTATCTATACGCTATGCTAAGAAGAATTAATTAATTAGTTTATCATTTTGAATTAAGTTTTCGCTTCTCTGCGAGGTTTTTGTAAGTTTTTACTAAAATCTTTTAGTTTAGATATTTACTATATATATGTATAATATTTATCATTAGAGTGAATGTCTCAGAAGAAAATTTTAGTTTTTTGGAAGGCCTTATGACTTTTTCGACTTTAAATAAAAGCTGTGATAATTATAAGCCATTTTATTTATATTTACCTCATATTGCACTTTATTATAGAAAGCTACGATATTTTTTGAATATCCGGTATCCGGCCGATTTTTAGGTGACTATCCGGTATTCGACCGGATAGGTAATTTAGGCCGGATATATTTACCGAATATCTGTTTCATCTCTAGTTTAGATACATGAGTTTGTTGCCGGAGTCTTCTCGGTAGTTTAACATTTGAAACCGGTGTAAACTCAGACACGACAGACAGACAGTATAACACTACGACAGACCTTAGTGCGTTCGTAATAGAGGCGGCTTTCGTACTGCAACTGTTACACTTGATGTGCCGTCGACTGTACTATCTCCTTTAAGTACAGTGCATCTCTTCCTTTCAATAAGTATAGGTGAAAGTTAGCAAGCATTCGTATAGGCCAGTGAAATTTTAGATAGCTTAAAGAAACCGTTGACAATTTTAATTTAAACGGCGCATACGGAACTGCTTCCTGAACCTTGCATTTTATCACGTTCAATAAGGTTGCAATTTGATCACACCATTCTAAAGATCAAATTATATGCCATCCTGTTTGTTTTCATATAGAGAGCACGATTTCAACATCGTCATCATCACATCACTAGCCTATACAGGGTGTGCCGTCACTGGTGCGTCAACTATATTAGTCTAAAGAAATGGTTTGTCACTTTTAAAAAAAAATCTTATTCATTTGATAATTTTATTACATTTCTATGAAATAATGCAGCCAATGTTATGATATTTAGGTTTAAAGAATTTATTCTCAAAAAAAGATTACAAAATCCACTTACATGAGAATAAAATTATACTAAGTATTCTTAAAACTAGGTAGCGGTCACATATAACAATTTAAAAGGAAAACAATTTAGATATAATAATACAATAAACTTTCACAATTAATAAATTAGGACAATCCATTAACATATCATATCTCGGTGAATTAGTGATTCTCTAGAATATAATTATGCAATTTAGACTAAAAACTGTTTAAGGAGTCTATATCCTTAATATATGAAGGTATTCTGTTATAAAAATGCGAACCCTCAAAGGTAATGCTTTTTTTTCCTAAATTCGTACGTGTCTTCGGCAACACGAGCAAGCTAGGTCGACGAAGATTACGTTTAGAGATTTGTGATTTTTTTGTGAAAGATATATTGGTATGGATGGTTTTACTGATGATCTTTCTAATTAAAATGCAAGTGCTATATAAATAGAGTTGTCGTATGTTCATTAATTTTGTGTCACTAAAAATTTTAAGAGTTGATGTTAAATATGGGTAGCGGAAAAGTGTTTTTATTACTTTAGTTTGAGCTCTTTGTAGTTCCTGTAACCTTGTTTTAGCGGCACTACCCCATATCTCAATTAAATATAATAAGTGTGATTTTACAAGGGAATTATAAATATCGAAACGTAGTTTTCTAGGTATACATTGATTTACGTTGTGGAGTGAACCTGTAAGGGATGTTAATTTGTTTTTTATGTATTCAATTTGTTTATCCCATGTTAAATAACTATCCATTCTCAGACCAAGATATTTTTCACAATTTTTTTGTTCCAGTGGGATGTTGTCAATTGTTAATAGATTGTGTGAAGGGATTTTTTTATTCTTTGATTTGAAGACAATGTAGCAAGTTTTAGAGATGTTTATAGATAATAAATTATACTGAAACCATTCAAATAATGTGTTAAGGTCTTCTTGAGCTTTTGAGATGATTTCATCCATATTACTACCAAAATAAAATAGGCATGTGTCATCTGCGTATAATGTTACATGACCATGAAGTCCTAAATCTGCTATATTATTTATATAGATAAGGAATAATAGCGGCCCTAATATAGATCCTTGTGGGACACCATAGGTAATGGGTTGGGTATTACTTTGGCTGTTATTAATTTTGACTACTTGTAATCTATTTGTTAGATACGACTCGAATATTTTAAGGGCATTACCTTTAATACCGATGTATTCTAGCTTCCTCAACAGCAATTTGTGACTTACGGTATCAAAGGCTTTTTTCAGGTCGATAAAGATGCCTAAAACAACCTTTTTCTTATCTAAGTTTTCTTTTATTTTGGTTGTGAGATCGACTACTGCTGCAGTGGTGTTACTTTTTGACCGAAAACCGTATTGACGTGCAGATATAAAATTGAAAGAATCAAGATAATTTAATAAACGTGTGTATATTATTTTTTCTAATATTTTTGATAATACCGGTAATACAGAAATAGGACGATAGTTTCCTGGGTCGGTTGTTGGTCCAGATTTGTGAATCGGTGTTACTTTTGCGACCTTCAAGCTATCTGGGAATTCGCCATCAGTTAAGAGCTTGTTAAAAGAATGCGTCAGGGCCTCAGAAATTGGATCTTGTAGACATTTTATCACTTTTGTACTAATTTTGTCTATACCACTACTAGATTTTGGATCAAGATTTTGAATAATTTTCTTAATTTCATTTGCGTTACATGGAGTTAAAGTAAACAGTTCGTGATTATTTAATTTTTGTTGTTTGAAGAGAGAATTCAAGGTATCATCGTGATATTTATTAGGTATTTTATCTGCTAGTAGGGAACCTATAGTTGAGAAATATTTGTTAAATATCTCGCAAACCTCACCTACGTCAGTGATCAGTTTAGAATTTATTAAGAGCTTTGGAGGAGCATTATTTTGATTTAATTTGTTGTTAGCTAGGCTGTTTAGAAGACTCCACATTTTTTTTGGATTACTGGTGTGTTTTGAAAATAATTTGTAATAGTAAGAATTTTTGGTATCTTGTATCAGTTTAGCTATTGTGTCTCGTTTTTGTTTGTACTCCCTTTCTAAACTCTTGTTGCACTGATTTTGTTTGAGTTGCATCCATAGATGGTTCCTTTGGCTAATTCCAGTGATTATATCACTGTTAATCCAATCCTTTTTGGGAAGATTCAATATTTTAGTTCTTACTATCCGATTATGTGCAACGCATTGTTTTAGTTTATTTTCAAGATCTCCGTAGATGTCTGTATCATCTTCCGGTCCATGTGATTCCATTTCAGCATACAGTTTTTTATAATCTATGGCCTCATAAGTTGCTCGTGTTTTTTGGGGTGGCTTATATTTCATTAATTGCAGGAAGATCTGTTTGTGGTCAGTCATGGACGAATTAATAATAGTAAAGTTGAATGATTCACCTTTTAAATTTGTGCTAACATGGTCTAAAATTGACTGCTTGGTCTCCGAGTCTCTTGTACAATAATTTCTATGAATTTTATTTAATAATTTGTGTCCTGATTCCTTTATTGTTTGTTTGTACTTGCTTAAAGTTTTATTTTTTGTTAGTAGGTCTATGTTGAAGTCTCCGAATATAATTGACCTCTTCTGTTGAGTTCTTGGATTATTTCTTCATATTTCTTCAACTGATTCAGCTCTGATGAGCAGCTTGTAGGTGTAGAGGATGAAGTCATGAGATTTGATTCAAGAGATATGAGCCTATCTTCGTGGATAGAAATTTTACTATTTAAATCTGTTATACAAACTTTGATCTTGTCTTGATCTCTTTCCATCCCAGATGTCGATGCTTTAATCTCTTTTACCTCTCCGTTCAATGTGTTAATATTATCACGCATATCGTTCATTAGTTTTTCCTGTGATATCACGAACTTTTCCAGTAGATTACTCATGCGAGATATCTCGCTACGTAGTCCTTGTATCTCATTTTTGCATATTTCATACAAATGTCATGAAATTATCAAACGAATAAGATGTTTTTGAAAGTGGGACAACCATTTCTGTGAACTAATATAGCCCATGTTTTAATTTACTGTCGTATTGACGGCACCTTCCTGTATACGTCCCACTGCTGGGCACAGGTCTTCCTACATGGGAGAACACATGAGGAGCTTGGGCCATAGCACCACCACGCTGGCCCAATGCGGGTTGGTGGGTTACAGCGGTTGTAGTAACAACCGGGACCCACCAAGAAGCACGGAGCAGCTCAAGACAATGATTGACCCATCCCGGGATTGACCATGGCCGGGATTAACCAGAGCCCTCAAACCACCGAACTCTTTAGATTCAGCGTGTGTTTGTTTCTATCGCAGGTTTGTCTTAGTAGAAGAGCTGGAGTGGGGAGGTCGGGCCGGTACTGGACCGCAGCAGAGGGCGCTGGGAGACGACGAAGTCGTATACGCTGCTCAGGTAACCACTGGAAAAGTACACTGGACATTACATAAGAACCTGTATGCTGCAATGGCTTTTATAATAAAAACTATTAAAAACGAAAAAAAAATTAGGAATTTTTTTGTTGGTTTTTTTTTACTAGGTGGTAGGCCTACGTAGGGTCGTCTGGGTAGGTACCACCGCCTTTCTTATTTCAGCCGTGAAACAGTTCGCTGTGTTTCGGATTGAAGGGAAAGGTAGCCAGTGTAATTACTGGGCATGGACGGCATTTCGTCTTAGGCCTCAGGATGACAACGCACCTGCAATATCAAGTGGTTTTCCCTTGCTATTGCAGGTGTCTATAGGCGGCGGTAACCGCTTACCATCAGGTAGGCCGTCAGCTTGTTTGTCATACCGACTTCAAAACACTAAAAAGGATAAAATAATAAAATTTAAGTAGTTACTCATCCCCTAGAAACATATTTTTCGGAGTCGGTGCTTCACTTTCTGTCGTTTCTGGAAACAACTTAACTTAAAAGCTGAAACTTGCTCTCACTCAAGTATAACAGGGTGGTGCCGTCAATACGACAATTTTTTTTATACAACTAGATGACAAACAAGCTGACGGCCCACCTGATGGTAAGCGGTTACCGGCCCCTATAGACACCTGCAATAACAAGGGAAACTCACTTGATATTGCAGGTGCGTTGTCATCCTGAGGCCTAAGATGAAATGCCGTCCATGTCCAGTAAATACACTGGCTACCTTTCCCTTCAGTCCTAAACACAGCGAACTGTTTCACGGCTGAAATAGAAAGGCGAACGGCTAGTTTTTAACCGACTTCAAAAAAGGAGAAAGTTCTATGTTCCACTGTATGTATATCTTTTGTCTGTATGTTGACCGATTTCTCTGTCAGTAGTGAAACGAATTTCCAAATTTTTTTTTATTCGATAGAGTTTAGTCCTGAGGTGGTCCCATTGTTACCAAGTCAGGATATGATGATGATTACATACGGGTCTACCACCTAGTAAAGGCGGTGGTACCTACAGACGACCCTACATACGGGCCTACCACCTAGTAAAGGCGGTGGTACCTACCCAGACAACCCTACATACAGGGATACCACCTAGTAAAGGCGGTGGTACCTACAGACGACCCTACATACGGGCGTACCACCTAGTAAAGGCGGTGGTACCTACAGATGACCCTACATACGGGCCTACCACCTAGTAAAGGCGGTGGTACCTACAGACGACCCTACATACGGGCCTACCACTTAGTAAAGGCGGTGGTACCTACAGACGACCCTACATACGGGCCTACCACCTAGTTAAGGCGGTGGTACCTACAGACGACCCTACATACGGGCCTACCACCTAGTAAAGGCGGTGGTACCTACAGACCACCCTACATACGGACCTACCACCTAGTAAAGGCGGTGGTACCTACAGACGACCCTACATACGGGCCTACCACCTAGTAAAGGCGGTGGTACCTACAGACGACCCTACATACGGGCCTACCACCTAGTAAAGGCGGTGGTACCTACAGACGACCCTACATACGGGAATACCACCTAGTAAAGGCGGTGGTACCTACAGACGACCCTACATACGGGCCTACCACCTAGTAAAGGCGGTGGTACCTACAGATGACCCTACATACGGGCCTACCACCTTGTAGCTTGTGCCCAGCTGTGGGACGTATTTAAGCCGTTCATTTTTTTTATACAACTAGATGACAAACAAGCTGACGGCCCACCTGGTGGTAAGCGGTTACCGCCGCCTATAGACACCTGCAATAACAAGGAAAAGCACTTGATATTGCGGGTGCGTTGTCATCCTGTGGCCTAAGATGAAATGCCGTCCATGCCCAGTAATGACACTGGCTACCTTTCCCTTCAATCCGAAAGACAGCGAACTGTTTCACGGCTGAAATAAGAAAGGCGGTGGTACCTACCCAGACGACCCTACATGTGGTACTACCTAGTAAATGTAATCACACCAATTTTATTCCTACCTTTCAGGCTGGGTGGAAGACTTTAGGTAGATTCGTTCTCCAGGAAAAAGGAAGCTCAGCTCCTGTACCAAGACACAGAGCAGCCATAGCCAGGATACAGCGAGGACTCAGCATGACTCGAGGGGCTATCACGGGTACAAGTAAGTCTGAACGCTTTGTTTATCATGATAAGGGTGTCGGACAAGAATATATAGACGAAATAGAAGGTTCTTGATCAAAAACGTAAGCTGGTGTGAAGAGTACCTAAACTAGAAGAGAATCACGTCCGGGGATGGGGATAGAACCCGCAACCTATCACAATCCGGGCGACTGCTCTAAGCATCTGAGCTACCCAGGACTTGAGATAATCCTGTGAAATTCTTCTAGTCTATCTGTATTGGCGTTATAAGCTAACAAATACCCTACAATGCCGAAATATTCTATTTCAATATCCCAACAAGTTTTTTTACAAATACCTAAGATTAGGTTAAGTTGGGCATTGCTTTGAATATTCTTAATTTTATTTTAAACATTATACAGGGTGGTGATGACAGTACGACATGAAATTGAACATGGGTTATTATAACCCATGTTTTTCATATACATCATAATCATCTGACAATGTCATGACATTTCTATGAAATAATATAACATTGGCTGCATTATTTCATAAAATTAAGAATTTAAGGGGGTTTATTGTAATTCTCATGTTTATACAGGTGGTTCTCCATTCCCGTTAGGCAACGCATTCAGTTCTGACAACCCAACAGATGGGAAACCCCCTATACATACAGCGTTCAGTGATCCCACGCACTGTAGGTAAGTAATTGCACATATTTGAACCATACAAAATGACCATTGTGTATCATAAACTTTTAGGTTTGATAAGTGATGTGTATTTTTTTTTGTTAATTCTCCCTATAAAGGGAAGGCAAAGGAAACTAATGCCCATACACCTATGTCTTCAGTATTTCTTTATTTCTTCATTTATTGCATTTAAATGCTGGCGTAACATATTTCAATGCTTCTTGGGAGTATTTGACACGAAATATATGATGAAAGTCACTTTATGTGCTACTTGATTAGGTGGATAACCACAAAAAAGTTCTCATAGTATTTCACACCATAATCACTTTTATTCTAATAATCTTTTAGTTGCACGTCAACACAAACACTTGAATAACTCAATGAAACTACGCCACTTTCATAACTCAATGTTCGCTCCGACACAATTTTTTATTATTATAATAAAAATCTTGACTAACGCCACAAAAACCCGCGAAACACACTAATATTTTTTTTGTTGAGTTTTCCCTATGATATTGCCTTCTTTAAAAGTGACGGCAAAGAGTCTAGCCCATACAGCCAAGTTCCTCTCGGATTCCTCAACCACATCACCTGGCTATATTACCTCCGACTGCCGGAACACAACAAAGCTGTTAACTTTATTGCTATGACGGCAGACTTAGTCAATAGATATTGGTAGCTAGCCAAAAAAGACCTACCACAAACCGAGCAGAAAATTAATATTGCAATTCGACTTTATTTTCTTTGCAGAAGGGTATCAAATACACCACTAGGGAAAGGCATAGGAAGAGCTAAAGGCCACTCAGACAAAGACATGAGGGCGTATATGCAGAAACGAGCGGCGGCGAGAGAGGTAAGAATAAACATGATCACATTTTAATCACAGAAGAAATATAATATAACTCTCATAGTTTATGTATTGACAAAGTATTGTTTGCTAGCGGAAAAGACAAGCGACAAAAGATACTTTATACAAAAGACCGATTTAATCTTTTTTTTTATAGTAAATTATCTCTGTGGAGGGATGGCAAAGGGATCAAGCCCATACAGCCATGTCTTGAGTATTTTTTTTCATTCTGCAAATATTACATTGAAGTGCTGATGTAACACATTTAAATGCATCTTGTGAGAGTTTGGCGCGAAATATGTATTTGATGAAAGGTGGTAACCATAAAAAAATTCTCAAGTTCTTTCTTATGATGTTCAGTCATATTATAATGATCTTCAAATTGCACGTCAACACTAACACTTGCTTCAGAAACCTATATCCATTTTATAAAACAACGTTCATTCGGACGCAATTTTATAATTATGTACTAAAAATTTCGACTGACACCATGAAATCCCGCCAAAAGACTAACATTTTTTGTTGAATTTTCCCTATAAAAAGGAAGACAAAGGGTCAAGCTCATAAAGCTATTTCTTAAGTTTTTTTTTAAATTTCATTTTGGTTCGATATATTTTAAAAGGCTAGTCGCTTTTGCAAAGAAAATGGAAGGAGATTTGCTGATTGATTTGGCTTTTATTTTTTGTTTGAAAATAAAATACAAAGCGGTCTCGCCGGGTGCGCATAACTTTAAAGGCAAACTTATTGTTGTTCGGGTAAACTTTTTGTTAGCAATAGTTTTTTTTTTCCATCTTTCTACCTCCAACATGATCGGAGCCTATTTTCGCTATTTTATCTTTCATTCCAGCTCTCGCTTTTATACCTCTCTTACTTTCATGCTTCATACAATTCTTTCTTGCATCCTTCATCTTTCTTACTTTACAATATATATATAGGGGTTTGCCCGCCTATTTTTAGAATTTACATTCTTTTGTGACTTATCGTTTACAATATTGTTATACATAATGTCTTATTTTTACGTTATTTATAGTTTTATATAAAGACAATATATATAAATTTTGTGAGCAATAGTTACAAATCATTACATCTAGGGCAACTCTTGGCTTTCATCTCACCTGATGGTATGTGATGAAAAGGACGACGATGGAAGCAAGCTACACCTATATCCTTAACCACAGAGAAACTGTCTATCTTACCTCCAACTGCCGGAACACAACAATGCTGTTAACATTATTGTTATGGAAGACGGTGGTAGCTAGCCAGGCGGACTTGGAAAAGCCTTGCCACCAATCAAACCGAGCAGAAAACTGCCCCCACGGGAATCGAACCCCGTAACTCTAGATCTGAACTAGGTGATCTTAATCACTAGATCACAGAGTCGGTTGTTTTAAAATAGACAGCACATTGGCCCTAATTCTGGAGAACACAGGTGGTCCTGGTGGTGAATCCAGGTGGGCCGTCAGCTTGTTTGTCATCTAGTTGTATAAAAAAAACACGTTTAGCACGTGTTAGCACGACCTTATTAAACGTGCTAAAATGCAGTGTTTAGGAAGCACCTCCGTACATGCCGTTTAAAATTGTCTATGGTTTCTTTGAAATCTATCTAAATTCAAGTGACAGCTCTAAACAGAATCTTGCTATCTTTTTCCTATGACTTATTGCGAGAATATACTGTACTTAAATTTAGAAAAAGTGTCTTAAGAATCAGGCCCATTGAGCCCATGATGATTCCAGGTCCATTCTGAAGGTGAGACTGGTGGTGGAGGGTCCTTGGGGGCGGAGGCCCTGGCGGCACAAGTGGCTCGGTTCAAGAGAGTTTCCTTGAGGAAGCTGAGGGCTTGGCGATCCTGAGTGTGGCAGGCAAGTGAAATGACATAACAATATCTTTATATTTATTTATGTTGACGATATGCTATACAGGATACTCGATCAGGGGTCCGGACTTAGAATCTCGGTAGGAATAAATGTTAGTATGATGAGTACGAGCATTTGTTCACGAGTAATGGATGTTCATATGGTTACTTAGAATATTTCTTATATTTATACGGGGTGGTGCTGTCAATAAGACAATAAATTAAAACATGGGCTAGGTATATTAGTTCATAGAAATGGCTTGCAACTTTCAAAAACATCTTGTTCATTTGATAATTTCATGACATTTGTATGAGATAATGTAATATATTACCTTAGATTTAACATTCTCGTGAACGAATCTAGCAGATCTAACCTCGGCAAAACGCGCCTTTAAGTCGTTGCGTTAGAGAGCTCAATAGCATGGCCAAGACTAAAGATTTGGACTTGACGCGGGTGGCACATGGGCTCTCTTTACCGCTTCTCATCAGGTGGTGTTGAGGCATTTTGTCATACAAAGCACGACTCTGACTCAACCTAACCTTCTTACAGCTTACCACTGTAAGAAGAGTCCAAGAAATTGTAGAATGCATTTCAATTACACTGCTATACTGCTGCTGCTTACTTGCAAGTTAGTGCGAAGGTCAAAGCTGGTTGATAATTTATCTACCTGTGGCTGTACACAAGCAATTTTAACAGATTTTATTTTCATTCAATTACAATTTGCTCATGTTTCAATTTAGCAGAGAACTACGCTCAGAATTAAAATGATTAATAGACACAGACGTCTCCGTGTACTCAGGCTTTTGAATGACCATACAACACTATATAAATAAGTTGTGTTTTATATATCACGTCTTTTTCTTCATCCGCAGGTATTCCGCCGGCTAGGGAATAGACTAGCCAATCATCGAGCCTCGCTATCGTCCGAGCTCGGTTCTCTATGGGATTTTATTCGCATAGACAAGGACAGACGTCGATCCGCGCCCGCGGGCACAATCTACGAACCAATACACACAGACTCTAAATCCCCTGTACGTCTAGCTAGAGACTTGCTTCAAGTCGTCCAAGAAACAGTGTTGAAGCGATTTGATGAAACCCCGAAGCGATGCCCATTAGTTAAGGAGGAGTCCGATTTGACTAGCTCAGACGACGAAGAAGGAAATGACAAACGTATAGCCAACCTAATAGAATTTTTCTTTACTATAGTTAAAAGTCAGAAAGATGACAGAAAGGGCAGTGGAGGCAGCTGTTTCAGAAGCGAAACGACTTCAGCTGAGATTAAAATCGAAACATACGTACCTACTAAAGTTAATACTGAGTTGGAACAAAAAATGGAGACTTTGATCGAATTTTTAGCTTCCTCGGGCCGCATAGATAAAGATAACGAGAAAATATCTAAAGATGATAAAAAAATCACTTTAATGGAGTTTTTATTCGGACCAGAAGAAGAAAAGTGGATAGAAAACCCTATTATTGAGATTAAAACGGCACCTGATTTAAATAAAGGTATAAGTGTGTCTGAGTCGAACATAAATGTAAAAGAGCTATCGTATATTGATGAAACGCCAGAAGAAGATGGAAATGAAACGTTAGTCGAAATGCTAATCAAATACATGGAGAATTACAGCAGTAAAGATGAGAATTCGAGAGACAAATCCATATCAGTGACACCGTCTTTGTCTGAGAAATCGAAATCCGATGTTACTATTAGTAAACTTGAAACGTTTAGTGATATGAATAAAACAAAATCTGATTCGACCTTAACTCATACTCAAGATACTGTAATAGATAGAGGCGATGATCGCTCCGACAATAATACAAGCAGAAGAATATCTGAAACTGTTGTAGATTTGAGCCACGTAAAAGAAGATTTAGATTATATTTTCATTGAAGCTTTAGACAGAATTTGTGAGATTAGAAATATAATTGTACATGAAGACGATACTATGACAGACCAGGAGGATATTGAGAATTATAACGCGTATACTAAACCTCCGATGTTAGAATACATACAATACTTGCCTTATAGTGTGGAATTGTCCGATATTTTGGAAGAAGATGAGCCGTCATCACGAGGAATGGATAGGAAAATGTCTGAAGATGATAGACTAGCTCTCGCCAGGCAGTGCGCTGAGGATCTTCTGAATTATATAGAAAGAAAAATCCAAGACCATTTCGAAAAAGACTCTTCCTCTGAAGACAGCAGAGAATTCGACATCAGTTCTAGCATAAAGCGGTCTTCTATAAGCTTAATCGATTTAAGGAACATACCGGACTTACCTCCAAGCATGATAATAAAACCTAAAGTAGTTAAAATCGATAGATCAACGTCCACAACAGAAATTTCTGAATCAATATCAGATTTATCTAGACGAATAGACTCTGCTTGCGGGACTGAAGACACAAGCTTGTCATCGAGCTCCGAACGAAACGAGAGAGCATTAGACAAGATAGAATCATTGCACAAATTCTTCTCGAAATCTCGTTTGGAAATCATTGATGAGATCATTGAGGAGGGTGGCGAAAGAATTAAAAGTCCCAAAATGATTTATTTGGATTCTGAAACCAGTCATACTGAAAATGAATTGAAGGCCGGTCAAGCGAGCTTAGACGATGTAGAAGATATACAAGACGACTACGACGCTGACAAACATTATAATGGCGGGAAAGAATTAGATGCAGCTGAAACGGAAGATGACAAAAATGATAATTTAGAAGAAAATAGTGATGTTAACCAATTCAAAGATAATATAAAACAAGAAACGTGATTTTCTAATAGTTATTTGATATTATCTCGAATATTCGCAATGTAAGCAGGTAATAACAAATACTTGTTGAAATCTTAGACACATTATTTTCAAATTTAGACGTCATGTCAACTGCAGTGTTGTACGGTTTTTGGTTCAAGTTGTGTAAATGCCGCAGCTATCTCGTAGAACACGCCGTACCACAATCGGCCTAGGCAGATCGTCTAGTTCTAAAGAGAACTCAATACTCGATCATTTATTGCAACCATAATGTAGTAGATAGATGTTACACATAAAATTATACAGATCAAATTATGAAGCCTCTCGGGCATCGCAATGGGTAGAAGACTTACTCATTACACAATTAGCAATTCTTTAAACTTATTTACGTGTATGAATTTGTATATAATTATATGTTTATATTTGAGTTTTTGAATAGTTGGTAAGTTCAAGGACATTTTTAACCACTTATAACCAAAATGTTTTCGGTTAAAAGTGGTTATAAATAAACCTTAAATCCACCACATATACGAACTACTTACTACTCGCACAAAACTTTTCAGATTCTAATTAGGCAGATTTTAATACGGCGTGTGCAAAATTTTACAGATAGGTATTACTTTCATAAAATACACAAGATTAATTTAGAATCCATTTTGAAACCGTGTTCGATCTATTTTGCTATTTTAATCGGTGATATAGGAGAGGTAAGGTAATAGTGACTCAAAGTTCACTTCGTGACAGCCAATGATGGAAAGCTTAGACCAACTATAATGCAAAGATATTCCAAAAGAGCAGCTAAAGCTTCCTTGCAACACTAAACACTTCAATTTGTTAGTGTGAACATAAATTAAAGTAGTTTGAATATAAATAAGTTTATAGAAAATGGTATAACACTCTCGGCTATAATATACCTACAAGGTGTGTCAATCCAATGTCCCCCGGAGGGAAAGTATCCCAAATATTAAAGAAGCAAATCATACTCAAAGGAAACATTCCTTTATTTTTAGAAAGAACATTTAAAAAAAATAAAAGTAAGTATTATTATAATACCGATCGATAGGGTCCATCATAAGGAAGAGCATAACATACTTTTATTAGTAAATTTTTAGAAATAAATTATAATAAGTAAATAAAATCATTTACAAAGCCGTATCAATCCATTTACGTTGCCCTGTACATAATAATATGGTCAATTCAATGATAAACTTAATAAATGATACAAAAATGTACAAATAAATAACTAGGTACTACAAAATTGATCGATATTATTGTTTCAAATAATCACTAACACGGTTTTTAGGATTCCCTTTAGAACTAGTCCTGCCAACACTCCTCGTATGTTTCTTTCGTGTAGGAAGGCCTGTGCCCAGTAAGATGTTTATATGCAGTTGATGATGACATTATGACATAATATATTATGTTTAGGTGTTCATATGCGATGATAAATACCTACACCTCTCCTATAAACCGAACCGTAATGTGTAAAGCTCCCATACAATAAACTTTCTATTGTATGTAACGTCGAACATCTAACAAAAATAGTCACAATATAGAACCTACTTCAAATTGAAAAAAAAAATGCTTACCTAATTTAATTACACATTTGAGACCATTTTCGATCTTTAATACAAACACATAACGCCAGCTTGTTACTGGTTGAACTTAAAACCATTATAATTGTAATAGTTTAAATAAAAACTTAACTTAATATTATAATCAAAAAATTCGACGTATATTTTTACGTCGAGACTATTTTTAATTGTAAAAAGAATGATGACAAATTCGAGACCATTTGTGGTCTTCCAATGCACAAAATAGATATGGGAGCGCGAACGTGCTATCAGTTGAAAATAAAATAATTTGTAACTACAATTTAATGTGTCAAATGTCTATTCGAGATTGGAGTTACAAACTAAGGAACAACTTTTTAAAACGACGAAAGGGGTCGTCAGTTTCAAAAATTCTCGGAAATTATCTGTTACGTATTTTCATATCTATTTTCTGTATAAAATTTTAAAGAGATATACTATTGGTTATTGTAAGATAACCAGAAAAATAGTGAGATTTTTAATATTATTATAGTTCTAAATATTTGATTGCTTATGACGCATCTTTTTTGATTGACGAAGTCGATGACGCATTTTGTAAATTTCGGTCATTTGTCATTTTATGTGTTAAGCAAAATCTAGTTTAATTGTTTCGGCCTGAAGCCCGAAATGCGTAGTAAAAATTTAATTTGAAATAAGTTTTAGGTCAGGTGTATGTGGCGATCTTCTCTATACGTCATAAACTTAGTCATATAATTCGAATGTGTCAAAATATTTTACGAACTGTGTCATAAAAACTTACGACATGCGTCATAACAACCAAATGAATTAGTTTACTAGTTAAATATTAGTGTGTGTTATTGCAAATAATGCTGTATTTATCACAAGTTGAATTTATATTTAAATATAACATATTAAATAAAAATTAATATAGAGAATTTTATACTACTACGTTGTATAGAATGTGTTTTAAATGATACCAAATAGTTATTTCATCTCTATCGCGAAGTCAAGAGATATATCTAAATAGCAAACATTGAAGAAAAGCTATCGAATGTTGCGATTGATGATACAGAATTATATGTACCTAGCTGTTGAAATGAAATAGTTCATTTATTTAACATGCTTCACCTAACTGACTAAGTAAAATACTAATAAATATGCCACTCTGTAGTAAAACTCTCACTGTCCTTGAGATCCTTGGGAGGACATCCGAACACCATTTGCAGAGCAGTAAATGTAGAACAAAACCAGAATAATTTGTCGTATTATTCTTCTCTCGACTTCGCGCATAACATAATGGATACACTTACTTATAGTTTTAGACCAATTATTTGTTATATAAGGAATCACATTTTTATGATATTTAAATTACATTACAAATACTTAAATACTATAATAAATCTACGAAAATATTTGATTATTGAAGAAGTATACTGATGTAATATGACTATTATGTATATATTTTGTAAAATGATGATAAAATGTAATATCATTAAGGCCTGTTTTAACAGGTCAAATATATCAGTCCAAAAAAAGTTGGCGTGTAGCTGAAACAAGTCGCCTGTTAAAAGCCTTAGAAAAAAAGATATTGTTATAAAAAAGATATGCTGCATAATATTACTTACAATATTATGTTTGTAATGTTTTTCTCTTATAATTGTACTAGTGCTGAGTGCTCAATTTATCAATTAAACTGAGCATACTGGCATTGCTGTTTCCACCAGCTTCGCGGGTTTCGGAGCTTCGTATTATTTTATTACCTTTATTTGTGCGTGTACTATATTGATAAATGTCTATCGTCTGCTGTGAAAACTTATGATATTTCGAAGAAATGAAACAATAATTATACATTTTTACGCTTACAAGCTGTCGGGACTCATTTGTTTGGCACTTGATTATTTCGCGCTTATGTACCTACAGAGAGAGTTTATTAAATACGTGAGATGTAATATTTTATTTTCTGATGGCAATTTGTTCCAGTTCCTAAAACCAAAGAAAGACATGTACTAGCAAAACGTCTACCTGGTGGCGACGACGTTAAATGAGATCATTGGCTGCATTATTTGATAGAAATGTTATGAAATTATCAAACGGATAAGATGTATTTGAAAGTGGCGAAACATTTCTATGAACTAATATAGCCCATGTTTTAATTTATTATAGTATTTTCGTCACCAGCCGGTACTGACTGTTGATAATGATATATAACCTTGCATGCAGGTTACGTTCCATATGAAAAACCACGCGGCGTAACCGCTGTTAAGGTTGAAAGCGAATATTTTTATTTATAGCTATGCTTGTCATAGTACCCAGTCTTCCAAATAACCAAAAAGCATGGACACCACAAATTATTGAAAATTCTGTAGGTACTTACAGCAGCGCGAGCATAGTGTCTTACGGAATATGTCGAACTTGTATTCTCTTACGGACGCCGTCAAACAGTGACGCGAGTATTTGCGTCAAGGATGAGTCGTGGCAGTGTACGTATTTATAAATATCACTTTTAGATTATAATATGTACTTATATGTAATTTTACATAGATAAATAAACCCTATTATATTTCTTGTTGCCTAAATTATATTTATACTCTAAATATAATTTTTATTTTGTAGTAAATAGTTTTAATGTTATTGAATTTTATCGGTTATACTAGTTAATGCAAAATAAATGATATTTGTTAATTTATGAAAATGTCATCATATTCAAAAATGCACAGAATTGGTTAAAAAACAGCATTTTCGCTTGCAAGATTTCTTGTTGTATCCAAAATAAAAAGGAGTATTTTTATAACGACAATGATTTTAACCGACTTCAAAAGATGAGGAGAATAATAAGTTATAGGTGTATATTATTTGGAGTTGTTGCTGGCCTGTATCCAGAAACAAGAAAAAGTGAAGTGTCCTCCAAAGAATACCTTCATAGACACTATACAGAATGAATTTTCCAAGTGGGCGCGGTTGGCCAAATCTCAAACTATGAGGAATAGCGAGAAGTACACAAAAGAGTCTCGGCGCCGATGTTGATGAAAACTAAAACAAGAATCGAACCCGGTGATTTTGTATTAAATAAACACAACCTATACAACATATTACACAATTGGATAGTGTCACTAGTGAGTGTTATAAATGGGTTTAAGTCGTTTATAGTGTAGAATAAGTAATCTCCCTTCATAAATCGTATAATTTTCGTTTAGATAAAAAACAATGAATTAATTCATAAAAAACAAAAGAAGATTGATAAAATTTCGCGCGCAATTTTTTTCAACGCGGCATGACCACAGATTAATAATAGTAGCATGGCCTCGCGTCTTTTCGCCGTCGCGTAGTCACAGCCGCGCCGAACTGATTTCAAATATGGAATTGCTGATTCGTATGTTTCTTCGATCCATGAACGGCGTCGACAACCAGTAAGGAACGAAGGAAAGAACTCATTTTTAACATAATACTTTTTATTTTTCTTACGTTATTCACCTACCTATCTATTAAACCTCGACTGCTTTATTGTTCAAAATGATGCCATTGTTTTTAAAAACATAGCTGGATTCAACGTCTTAAGGATTGTAGTGCATTCAGAATTCAATGATTATTCATTCAGTTTAGAATATTCCTAGCTGGAAATCGGAACCGGTGATTTTGAAAAAAACACAGTAGCTACCTATTATTGAATCATTCGATAGTGTCGCTAACAAGCAAAAAATTCTGGTAAGTTGTTAAGCGGCATAAATAAGAAAAAAGTTGGATTTTAAACTGCTTCATATTTTTAAACGTCTTCAAAAACGATATTATCAATTCGGTTGACGCCGTTGTACACCGATTACGCCGAGATTTCTGATCAATCAAAAAAACTGAAATGAGTAAGTCGTCTGCGTATGCGAAATTGCGGATTTTTGCTTTCCTATGACTTTTTAGTGAAACGATACTATAATAGGAAACAATGTAAGCTGACGGTCACATATCTAGCTTTGACCTTAGAAAGTTCAATCACTAAAAATTAAGAAAAAAAACCCACGCCCACTTGACAAATTCGCCCTATGGCGTTATCAAAAATCCAAAAGTTTAAAATCAATTTCGAAATTTCCCATAGATACATTTTGTTTTACTAACTAAACTATTTGTATGGAGAAATTTAAATTTCTGATGACACCTCAGGATATGACTAAGTAACCTGTTCACATGGCAAGGTGCCTGCTTGTTGCACAATGTACCCAAACAATCTGTATAAGAGGCTTATTATTTTTTAGCTTTTTATTGTTTGAAAGAAAGAAATACATTTGTTCAACGCCACACAAAGTAGGTATACGCAGTAATCATATTTATAAGTACTTAACTTAATTATAATTATGTGACATTGAAAGGACCCCACATATGACAGCATAATGTCGAGGCACTTGTTGGAACCTCGACGCTGGTCTTCTGTGGGTACCAGGATATATTATCTGGATACAAAAGTCTTGAAGTTTTGGAGTCGGTTTTGATTTTTGTTTCTTTTTTATAGTTTTATAAACTTCTGGTACGTACCTCCTCGTCATATCGATATTGACTATTATTCGTTATTTTAATTGTAAAATAAAACTAGGGGTTTTTCACGATTTCATAGTTTATTTAATAAATAGCACTTATGTTTACGTTTATATGTAAATCAAAGTAATATTATATAATAGTGTTAAACATTTAGTTGACAGAATGGTTCTATATTTTATGAGAAATACAATTTATTTTATTGTGGCTCGGAATTTTTATTTCACCTGCAATCATACATACCTACATATTATGTTATAAAACTCTGTCTCATTCTTTTACGTTTTAGCTGTAGGTCTAGTAGCCTATGTTTCTCAGGAGGTTTCTATCTCAATGCCAAATTTTTATCTAAATTGGCTCAGTTTAAGAGTGAAAATGTAATTGACGGACAGAGTTACTTTGGCATTTATAATATCAGTATGGATGCAATTAATAAAATGTGGTAACTGTTAATTATTAATGCAAGTACAATTGATGAGAAAAGAAAAGAGTTAAGATTAAAATGCTCTGACGTCTGCAATAGTAGATTGCTTTATAGGGTGGAAAGGAATCAATCCCTACGAGGTTGTTAGACGGCTATAGTCCGAGTAGGGTTTGATTCCTTCTACCCGTGTGTAGCGCTCTACTCTTCATTTTAAATGCAAGGAAAATAATAAATAGTTTTTCTAATAAAATTTATTAATAAAAATACTCCTAACATGAGTAGAACCTATTTAAAATTAATTGTAACATTAGTACAATTTGAGAACTGTATTTTTAAATTTGGAACCGCCTGCTGCCCGTTCAGCCGAATATTTGTTTCTTTACTGTACCACAGATTGTACATAACCAACCAAATCCAGTTCTATTTTTAATTTTTTTATTTAAGGAAGCAATTAGTATGAGTTTTTCCCGCCCGGTGGTGGGAACTAGCGTTTTCCTCCCAATACTCAGATCAAGAAAACGCTACTTTCCGAGCATGAGGAATGAAAAAGTTTTTTTGGCAAATGACGTGACAAATGGAGGTGCCCATTTGCTGCGACAATCGTCGATCAGCGTGTAACGTGGTACTATAACATTGCGATGTTATAGAACCTCGTTTCCCCTTCCTAACAATATTTAAATTCAAAATTCAAATACATACTTTGGCGTATCTTTTTTAACCGCCTCTGTGGTCTAGTGGTTGAGACCACCTGCCTCAGATCTAGAGGTCCGGGGTTCGATTACCGTGGGGGCAGAATTTTCTGCTTGGTTTGGTTGGTGGTAGGGCTTTTCTAAGTCCGCCTGGCTAGATACCACCTTCTTAAATAAATCTGCCGCAATAACAATAATGTTAACAGCATTGTTGTGTTCCGGCAGCTGGAGGTAAGATAGCCAGTTCCTCTGTGGTTGAGGAATCCGGGTGAAGCTCGCTTCCATTGTCGGCCTTAGCATCACTTACCATCAGGTGAGATGAAGGCCAAGAGTTACCCCGTTAAAGGTTAAAAAAAGAAACTATGCATGAAAACGAATTATTAACAGGTATCTATTTTTCACAGATTCAGGAGCCTATTCCTGATGTGTACATATATGGGCCGGATATGAATTATCTCCTTTGTCGTATGTACCTACTCCCAAAAAGGAGGGAAAATATTTGGAAGTACGACAAAGGAACGATATACTTTTCGTGGTTTTTTTATACAACTGATTAACTAAGAAGCCGACGGCCCACTTGGTGGTGAGTGGTTACCGCTGCCTATAGAAAAAAAAACACTTGGTATTGCAGGTGCGTTGTCATCCTGAGGCCTAAGATGAAACGCCTTCCATGCCCAGTAATTACACTGGCTAGTTGCTACCTTTCCCTTCAATCCGAAAAACAGCGAATTGTTTCACGGCTGAAATAAGAAAGGCGGTGGTACCTACCCAGACGACCCTACATAGAGGCCTACCACCTAGTAAACCCCCATTATTTGGTGGAGGCAGTAAACTGAAAATTTTGGAAGCCGTGCGAAATATCGACTAGCTAGATGATCTCTTGTCATTAGGGAGCCTCCTACGGAGATAGGTAGTTTATTCAAAATGACAATCCCTAATCTATATCTAGACCCCATACCCTAGTCCCAACCGTGAATATTATCATAAACCAATTTATAAATAAGTTTCCTTCCATAGTGGGAGGCGATTCAGAGTAGTAGTAGTAGCTCAATGGTACAAAGCCATACAGACAAATCTTAGGTCATATATCTTCAATTATTAAAGTGTTGAAGGCTATTAAGCCAGATCTTGTATTGATATCAACATAGATCAAATTTATAGACTTCCAAAAGTAGAATGATTGAACTTGAAGATAGCTTGAGAATTATCAGGCGTATCAGAACAATAATGTTAACAAATCGAGGGGTTTTTTATTAAGTTTTACGGCTCTGGTTTCAAGACTTTTTAAGCCAGATATAAATGTATCCTGAAGATTTATTATTTATTGCATCGAAATGCTGATGCAACACATTTCAATGCGTCTTGGGAGAGTTTGACGCGAAATATATGATGAGTCTCCATGATGCTACTACCTATGATGAGGTGGATACCAATTAAAAATTGTGTCGGAGCGAACTTTGTGTTAAAAAAGTGGTGTAGTTTTATAAACCAAGTGTTTGTGTTGACGTGCAACTAAAAGATTATTAGAATAAAAGTGATTATGGTGTGAAAGACGATGAGAAATTCTTTGTTATCCACCTCATCAAGTAGCATCATATAGAGACTGTCATCATATATTTCTCGTCAAATACTCCTAAGATGCATTTAAATGTGTAACACCAGCATTTCAATGCAATAAAAAAATACACACACATTGCTATATGGGCATTAGTTCCCTTTGCCTTCCTATTACAGGGAGGATAAGTTTTATCACTTCTTCTTCTTCTTCGTCAGCTTGTTTGTCATCCAGTTGTAAATACCCTAAGTTGACAGCCCTAAAGCCACGTGTACATATCACGTGTATTAAGGTTATCGAGCGCGCAGACTAATTGTTTGTCAAGGGGTTTCATTTATCTGCAGGCGATAAAGGCGGTTAGTTACCTTTATTTATATCCTCTCCCCCTCGGACCGCCAACGCGTTCAGACGTCTGCCCCGTGAATTTTTTATTTATTATTTTAAATTAAAGATAAATTAATTTCGTTGTGTCTACAAACGGAAAGTACCAGGCGCCTATAACGTCCGAGAAGCTAACGTTCCTGCGGAGCAAGGCGCATGCGTCGAAGCGAGACAATACTACGGCGATAGCACTAATTCTCGAGTTCACACTGTGTACGCGCCACGCGCTTCCCCGCACCCAGGCCATTCATTACCGCCGTGAGTAGTAACTTTGGGCGCTTGCTACTCTTACAAGCATTAGCGGGGCGATTTAATTTGACTTTTTTTATTTATTTTTTCGTTGTGGTTGTGCGCTACAAACTTTATTAATATGCCTAATTTGACACGCTCTCCACCACTCAATAAGTCTCTTAGTATGTCAGATTCAGATGTTACTAAGGTGACGCTATCTGGCCACCGGCTTACTGCAGACGAATTCAACATTACACATAGGGACAATAAACGCAGACGTCTGTCAACCGAAGACATAAGCCAGGCCCTAGTAGTACCAGAACAAGATTGCACATCCCTTCGATTAATCATCAGAGAAGAACTCAAGGAAATATTTAAAACTCTCCAGTCAGAACAAAATATGCGCTTAGATGTACTGGAGCAGCATATTACTGGAATTAAGGGGCAGAATGACACAATCCACAAGAATAACCTGGACATTGAAAAATCATTGGAGTATGTCTCAAATAAGTTGGATGAAATGCAATCCACTATATGTCGACTAGAAGAGGATCGTAGTAAACTTGCTGCGGATATAACAAAACTTGAAGACAAGTGTGACACGATTGAGCGAAACACACGTAAAACAAGCATTCAAGTCAGGAACGTTCCCAAACAGAGAGGTGAAACGAAGGAGACGCTGTTTAATATGGTGCACAAACTTTCCTCGGCACTTGAGGTTAATTTAGAAAGATCTGAACTGCGTGACGTTTTCCGTGTTCCTACCAAACCAGATCAGGTCAATTCTATTATTATAGTAGAATTCTCATCAACTCTTACCAAAGGCAACTTCTTGCTAGCTGGAAAGAAGTTTAACTCAACGTCCATAAAGTATAAAACAGAGCAACTTAACTCTCACCACCTAGGATTTGGAGGAGCCAAAGTAGAAATATATCTGTCAGAACACCTCACTCCTCAAGCTTCCCGACTTTATTACCTTGCCCGCGAGTTTCGCAAAACAATGGGATACGAGTTTTGCTGGACATCCAACGGCCTGATCTACTTACGGAAGAAACAGGGTGATCCTTATATCCTCATCAAAAGTGAAGCACAATTGCATCTACTGAAGAGCAAGTGACTATTCTGTTGCATATGTTGTCTACAGTTTCTTGTAAATATCATTGTTTATTATTTAACTATTTTTAAAGCGCTTTACGTACACTTTCCGAATCTGTTCTTCCTTAATCTACAAAACTACACACATCATAACGCAAACATCATAGGCCACACACATAGAAAGCACACAACATACACTCAGCACTGCAATTACACGCTACTTAACCTTAAGAAACTTTCTTCCTTTCAGGAGACATCAACTTCAAGTTTAAACAAAAAGCTTCAAACTTCATGCCATACATACATCCCAACATCAAACCCTATTACAATACATTCTTACAACAAATGCATGTTACATGAGAATTGATCTATCTGATGACATAGAAAGAACTTGTACAATCCCTTGTAAAATAATTGAAAGTCCTTGGAACATTGAACATGAAGTTTTATATAACAACATAAATAACATTAATATAGTGTCAATCAATATAAGAAGTGCAAATAAGAACCTTGAGAACTTTCTCACCTATTTAACCATGCTGAAACTAGAAGTTCATGTCATTGTTTTATCGGAATGTTGGTGTGACGAAAACTCAGTGCCGCTCCTAATTGATAATTACAACATGAATTTTTCTAAAAGAAGTTTCAATCAGAATGATGGCGTAATGATTTACGTCAAAACAGAACTAAATGCGTCTATTGAAGAGGTTGAACTACAGGAAGCAAATTGTTTGGCAGCCAAAATTAATAACATGATGATTTTCGGTATTTACAGACCCCACTGTTTCAAAAATCTCGAAGCTTTCCTTAATTCTCTGGACGCATTACTTACTAACACCAAATGTAATAGCATTATTTTAACAGGAGACATTAACATTGACATACTAGAATCAAATAAAACCTCAGTAAGTGAATATCTAGAAATTATAGGATCACATGGTCTACAAAATGCTATAAACTCTCCTACCCATGGGCGCACGTGCTTAGACCATTTCATGTGTAAAACGACGGCTGAGTTACAGAGCTATGTTCTAGTGACAGATATTTCGGACCATTATCCGATAATGCTATCCTTGTCTAACCTAGCTGTCCAAAAAAGTCAAAAAAATATTACCACCACTAAAATTAATTTTGAATCTCTTGATAAAGCCATTACAGATTTTGACTGGAACCCCTATCTAGCACTTGAAGAACCAAATATTGCTGCTACAACTTTAATAGAAACTCTTCAGGATCTTATTAAACAACACACTAATACTACTACTTTTACTAAACGTAACAGGCCCATTAAGCCGTGGATGACAGTAAGTCTGATTAAATGTTTTCGAAAAAGAGACCGATTGCACCAACTTGTAAAGAAAAATCCCAACAATACTGAAATCAAACAAACTTATCTTAAGTATCGTAACACATATAATGAAGCTGCAAAGACTCTTAAAAATAACTACTATAAAGAACAATTCTTCAAAAACCACAAAAACAACAAAGCAACCTGGGATACGGTAAAGGACTTATGCAACATAAAACGTAAAAATACTTCTGCTGGAGCATTATTATGTTCATCTAATTCACCAATTGAATCCTTAAATATAGTTAATAAATATTTCACTTCTATAGGTGGAGAACTTGCAGAGGAAATTATGAGCCGGAACGATACGAATAACTCCCGACCTTTTATCGACAACTATGAATCAAAACATGCCCATTCCATGTCTTTAATACCAACAGATTACTTGGAGATTGATAAAATAATTCGTAGCTTGAAAAAAAATTGTGCTCCTGGAATAGACCTTATCCCGTCAGTCGTTCTCATCAATTCTCACTCAATTCTCTGTTCGATGATAGCCCATCTATGTAATTTGAGCATTTCTTCGGGCATTTTTCCGACCATTTTCAAGAAGGCTGTTGTGATCCCTGTGCACAAGGATGGTGATATGGAAACAGCATCGAACTATCGACCTATCTCACTATTGAGTACAATAAGTAAAATTATAGAAAAAGTAGTCAATACCCGCCTCACTAGTTACCTGGAGTGCAAACACCTGCTACCTCAAAACCAATATGGTTTTCGTACTGGTAAGAGCACTGAAGATGCGGTTAGCTGTCTATCGTCTGAGGTAACGAGTTATCTGGATGGTGGGGAGAAATGTATCAGTGTATTTCTGGACCTTAAAAAGGCATTTGATACTGTGTCAATTCCTTTACTCCTACGCAAACTGGAAGGCTTGGGTGTTCGAGGAGTGGTCCTAAACTGGTTCCATAGCTACCTGACGGATAGGAGTCAAATTGTTAAAGTGTCGGACCACTACAGCACCAGCTTACCAGTCACCTTTGGTGTGCCACAAGGAAGTACCCTCGGCCCAACCTTATTTCTGGTTTACGTCAATGACCTATGCAAACTTAAAATTGACCACGGCTGCTCTCTGGCATTCGCGGATGACACTGCACACATCTTTGGTGGACCATCCTGGCCACAAGTACAAAAATTTGCAGAAAGGGGGCTAAGACGCGTTATACAGTGGCTTGACGCTAATCTTCTTACGATAAACGTGCCTAAAACTAAGTATATGTGTTTTAGTGCTACCAGAAAAACAAGACCGTCCAAAGAGTTAAGCATCAGGGCTCACTCCTCGACTTGTAACGTTGACCTTGACCGGAACTCTGATTGCGATTGTAGCTTACTGGACCCAACAACTACTCACAAGTATCTCGGCATAATAATTGACCAGTATCTTAATTGGCAGCCTCACATCACGGCACTAAGTAAAAAAACAAGGAGACTACTACCTACACATATTTAAAAGTTTGCGTGACGTGGCTGATCCAAAACTAATAAAAAATATATACCTTGCTTTATGTCAATCTATTTTGACGTATTGTATACCCGTTTGGGGTGGCGCTGCTGCGACTCACTTGATGGAACTAGAGAGAGCCCAAAGGGCCATAATCAAAGTCATGTTCTTCAAACCGAGAAGATACTCCACTGAGGAACTATATAGGGAGACTAAACTCTTAACGGTCCGACAACTTTTTATCCTCCGTTCAGTTCTTCGTCATCACAAGTTTATTAACCTCGACCAGCTTCCACAAAATAAAAGACGCACACGTACACCAGTTCCAACCTTTAAGACAAAATTCGCTCAAAGGCAAATCTCATTCTTGTGCCCATTCCTTTACAGGAAGTTTAACGATATCTCTCCAATTTACAGGATGAATAAAATTCAGTTAAAAATCTTTATGCAGGCCAAGTTGTGTGACCAAAAATACGCTTCCACTGAAAAATTATTGCTCACTATGAAGTAACACTCAGACTCACGAACACTAGCATGCACGAACACACTCATACATCATTCACACACATCCACTCACTCACACACAAACACCCACACCCACACACCCACATACACACACACACACTCATATAATCACGAACGCCTCAGCGCTTTAAATTTAACACTACGATGTTTAGTTTTATGTAGGTAGATACTATATACTATAGATATACTATATAATAATTGTTAACCTTTTATTTAGTTACTTAAGGTGCCTTTCTTAGAGGTGGAGGGTTGATAACCTGTGTTACAGGATACATCCTAGTATAGGTATCAACCTGCCATAATCAAGTTTCTTATCAAACACATGTAACTTATGTTTCTTGTCAGATTATGGTGAGGATTAAATGATTTATTATTATTATTATTATTATTTACTACCTATATAGCTCTGTATATGTCGACCGGCTGGTCGAGCGGTCTGTAACCCTTGCTATACAGGCTACTCGGTTAGGAGGTCCCGGGTTGGAATCCCGGTAGGAGCAAATGTTTGTATGATGAGTACGAGCATTTGTTTACGAGTCATGGATGTTTATATGTTTATTTAGTATATTTCTAGTATTTCTACAGGGTGTTGCCGTCAATACGACAATAAATGAAAACATGGGCTATATTAGTTCATAGAAATGGTTTGCCACTTTTAAAAACATCTTAGTTTGATAATTTCATGACATTTGTATGAAACAGTAGATATTTCATAGGTCATGAAACTATCTACTGAATAAGATGTTTTTGAAAGTGGCAATACAAGTCTATGAACTAATACAGCGCATGTTTTTATTTATTGTCGTATTGACATGACAGCACCACTCTGTAGATTGTGTAGATATGTGCAAGCGGGCACCTACCCATGCTAACATAGTCTCATAAAATATCACAGCCAGCCTATATACATCACTCTGAAGTCTTCAAGAATATGGGATTCATTATCCGATAACCGATCACGCCGTTTGCGACCACCGCCGGCCGCCGGCGTGCGCCGTCGATTCCCGCCTGGAGCATACAATTTTCTTATCGTTTTCTTTTTATAAATTATTAAAATTAATTAAAATGGCTTTCTCATCTTTACTGGGTGCTTAAACATACTTGTAAAAGTATTCTTTCGGATCACTAGAGGTGCTAAAACTTCAATGAGTGGTGACTGGTGAGATAATAAACGTTGCTCACTACAAAAACGTTAAAAAAGTAGAAAGCGGTAAAGTAATTAGTAGGTAGGTTGCACATAATTATTTTATTTTTTGTAATTATTTTATGAACAAGTGTTATTATTCGGTGTCTGACTACCTAAAGAAAGATCTCTAATGACTTCATGTGTGTGTGTGTGTAATTTTTGATTAATTTGAGATAATAATTATTATTCTATAGTATTTTAAAATGACATTTATTTAAGATATGACATTTATTTAAAATATGACAACTATTTAAAATATCACATTTATTTAAAATATGTCATTTATTTCAATAATGCTAATGTGCCTTTCACAAAAGTGTTCAAATTAATTCTATTACTCTCCTAAAAGATGTGACATAGTTATTATTATAAAATTTTAAAATGAAATGATTGTGAGAATAACAATACCTATTTTAATTAGTGAAATTGTAAATTTGCATGTTTGCATGTCTGATATGACAGAATATGTAGAGCCAATAGTATAGTAATTCTACCAACATTGTTAAACCATGTTCTTTGCGAATAAAGATTCTGATTCTGATTATGATTCATAGTGCTCCGTTGGCGTAGTGGTTATAGCGTCTGGCCGGACCCCAGGAGACGCGAATCCCCGCCTGAAGCATACAATTTTTTCATCGCTTTCTTTCTTTGTTTGTCTTACAGAACATTCATCATTTCTAAGAATTTGGTTAGTCAGTTTACAGCTAATTAGTGTGTGAATAGGTAATTAAGATTTTAACCACCTGTGTGCTCTAGTGGTTGAGGTCACCGACTTCAGATCTATAAGTCCGGGGTCCGATTTCCGTGGGGGCAGAAATTATCTGCTCGGTTTGGTTGGTGGCAGGACTTTTCTAAGTCCGCCTGGCTAGCTACCACCATCTTACCTAAATCTGCCGCCATAACAATAATGTTAACAGCATTGTTGTGTTCCGGCAGTTGGAGGTAAGATAGCCAGTTCCTCTGTGGTTGAGGAATCCGGATGTAACTCTCTTCCATCGTCGGCCTTATCTTCACTTACCATCAGGTGAGATGAAGGCCAAGAGCGAATAATAATTAAAAAACAGTAAATTTAAATAAAAAATATATTTGTTTAATAAAAATAAGTTTTGGATGTTTTATTGGTGCATAGAATAGGTATGTAGAATAGTATTATCTATCGGCGTTGTGTTATCTAAATCGACTAGAAACAGATAAAAATATATCCACACAGTAAGCACCAAAGACTGTTGCTGGTGGACCATGACGTCACACATATGACAAGTTGACAAGCATCTGGAGTGTCTCAATGGGAATTACTTAAGTCCAGGCTTTTGTCAAAAGTTTCACTACTATTTGACTTCGCCTTTATATCCTTTACCATAAGCTTGCGCGATTCGCCTGGTTAAGTACTTATTAACTCAAATCGATGAAATATTTTATTTTTCAATTGGATCCTGGGATGGGTCAATCAAAGTATGTTACTAGGTGGTAGACCCATATGTAGGGTCGCCTGGGTAGGTACCACCGCCTTTCTTATTTCAGCCGTGAAACAGTTCGCTGTGTTTCGGATTGAAGGGAAAGGTAGCCAGTGTAATTACTGGGCATGGACGGCATTTCATCTTAGGCCTCAGGATGACAACGCACCTGCAATATCAAGTGCTTTTCCTTGTTACTGCAGGTGTCTATAGGCGGCGGTAACCGCTTACCACCAGGTGGGCCGTCAGCTTGTTTGTCATCTAGTTGTATAAAAAAAAAAAAAGTTTGTTATCTCGAGCTCCTCCGTGCTTAGGAAGGCACGTTAAGCCGTTGGTCCCGGATTTTCCTGCAACCGCGTTAACCCACCAACCCGCATTGGGCCAGCGTGGTGGTGTTATGGCGCAAACTCCTCATGTGTTTCTCCCATGTAGGAAGGCCTGTGCCCAGCAGAGGGACGTATATAGGCTGGTGATGATGATGATGATGAATGAATAAGCATAGCCTACAAACACCTAGGCTAAGTTTTACTAACAAGCGAGTCTTTGTGACTTGAATAAATAAATGAATAATAATAATATACTTATTAATCTTCCCGGCGTTAGATATACCCCTGTTTTACTAAACAAAAAGAATATTTAATGTTAGTACACTGAACTTATTTAATTACGCATCTGTCCAGGAAATGTCCCGTCTGGACTAATCCGGCTCGCTAGATCCATTTCCGAAAATATATGTCAGTACAAGACGTGTAACACGTATTTTTTTCTGTTGAAACAACAATTTCTGGAAGATTTATTTTTGAATACCACCGATCTAGGTTATTTGTTTGTTTCCTACTATCGTATCGTTTCACTAAAAAGTCATAGGAAGCAAAAATCGGTAATTTCTAATACGTAGACGACTTACTGATTTCAGTTATTTTTATTTAAAAACCAAACGACCCAACTGATTTTGGAAAAATGTTTCATGGGACCAAATAGCAACTTTTCCGCATCGAACAAAAAAAGAATCACGTAAATCGGATCGGAATACTCGACGTAATCGTTGTGCAACACATAGAAAAAAAACATACCGACCGAATTGAGAACCTCCTCGTTTTTGAAGTCGGTTAAAAAGGGGTACAAAGTATTAATATTATGATAATAAATATTCTTTATTGCACACTAGAGACCAATTAAATATATATACTTACAAAAGCAAGAAACAGTAGATACAGTTGGGCGGCCTTATTGCTAAAAGCCATTTGTTCCAGGCAACCCAAGGTGATAAAAATAATAATGTAGTCTTTGAGACTATATTCCGGCACAATAACGACATATTTTTGGTGTAGTCAAAATTAAAATTCATTAAATTGTCCGACTAGACCGAAATCCTTTAGTTAGACTACTCGTAGACTAAACTAAAACGAAGTCACAAACAAATTACTATCGCAGGAAATGTCAATCGAGCACTACGACAGCCGATAGGAAGTAACGCATCATGTTTGGGACAAGAGCATGTTCAACTGTAACCCAATGGAATAAAGTTTAAAATCCAACTGCAATACATTCGACCTCGACAATGAACTGGCTAGCGGAAGACGCCCTTGTGATGTATTTGATAAGACAATTTATTTTATACTAGTGTCTGCCCGTGGGTCCGCCCGCGTGGACAAGGTTTTTTTTTTATTCTTATTGTTTGGTTTCACAATGGTTGTATGGTTTAGCTTAGTATTATTCTAAGTGTTCACACATGTGAACTTATAATAATTTATTCACTATGGTGATCATGATTTGCCGTAACGCTTAGCCGACAGCGCGAATGGGATACGTTGCCGGCCACGCCTAACACCCACAATCACCCTCTATTAATATAAAATATATAAATAGATACCGCTTGCAATGCTTAAAAGCACAGCCGGCAGCGCGAATGGGATACACTGCCGATTTACACTCCACACATGCAGCCACCCCAAACCATACAAAATATACTATACATTAAAGTCTAAACATACATAATTTAAGGGTAGCAGCTATAATGCACAAGAGCGAAGCCAGCATCGCGAATGGGATACGTTACCGGCCTTCACTTCGCACACACAACCACTACTAACGATATATTAAAATACAAAATCTATAAATAACAATCAATATACTATCTTAAAATAATAAAGTACACAAACATCAATGACAAGTGACTTGTGTCAATACACAAAATATTTAAGTTACCCCGTGGACAAGGTTTATCGCGCCAAAAAGTGGCCTATTCCTGTGGTCCTTTCTCAGGATGCCAAAGCAGAGGACCACGAAATGTCTGAAGAATAGGGCTTAATTATTTTATAATCTTGAACAGCAATGCTATAATTATTTAGAATTTTCAGTGCATATAAAGCAGGAGCTCGGTGGCGTAGTTGTTTCAGCGCTCTGGTTACGATCACGAAAACAAAGCAACTTTCGCCATGGTTGGTCCCTGGATGGGTCAATCAAATTTAGAATCTTGAGCTCCTCCGTGCTTCGGAAGGCACGTTAAGCCGTTGGTCCGGTTGTTACTGCAGCCGCTTTAACCCACCAAACCACATTGGGCCAGCGTGGTGGTGTTATGGCCCAAACTCCTCATGTGTTTCTGCCATGTAGGAAGGCCTGTGCCCAGCAGTGGGACGTATATGGCTGGTGATGATGATGATGAGTGCATATAAATAATTTATAACCTCAGTTTATTTTCACCGTACATATTATACATTGTTTTGTAAGAGAAAAAAAAGAACAGAATGCACCGTCTTTTGCTTTAAATTTAAATTGTTTCATCAAAATCTAGATGGCCATGGACAACATAGTAAAACCGCAACCTGTAGCGCCATCTGGTGGTACTTTAAAGAAATTTACATGTAAACTTTTTGTAAATACTTCATAGAGAAAATGAATAAAAAAATATCCGCTTGTAAGTTTCTGAAGAATTAGGGATGCCGCAGACTTTTTAATAGTGTGGGATCAGCTCAAGGTTAGTATGGGAATGTCACCAGTGACAGTGCACCTTTCAAATCAATCGTTTCTGTGAAAGTTAGTAAAAACCTTTTATCATGAAACGCTTGCACTAATCTTCATATATTATAGCCAAGTACCATCCTACTCACATCAGCTCTCAAACAAAAAAAAACTAAATCAAAATCGATACGTTCTTAGAGCAACGATGCCACAGACAGACACGTCAAACTTATCACACCACTACACCGATCTCCTCAGATAATTTCTTCGATAAACTTTTTGTTATACAAGTTAAATTTCGTCGGGGGCATGCAACACCGCGTAAGAGCAGTTTGCAATACAGCGTATTTACAAAAGTCGCAAAATTGAAATATCGCGCTAGCAGCGGGCTCTTAGCGCTGATTCGCTTATGCTAGATTCTCATTAAACAACACCAGAGAAATCCCAAACAAGCTCACTCAATGAAATGTATAGAAATATCCAAGGTATTATCTTTTTTCTTCCATCCCGTGAAATAAACAATAAGCGCATACGCGGTACTGCAAACTGCTCTTCCGCGGTCTTCACGCCCACCAACGATTTCATAATTCATAATTCACCTTACCTTTACCTTTTATATTACAGTCAGCTTGGCTTCGTTTATCGGCAGTGGTTTTTTTATCCGTCCCAGTTGTCCCAACATTCCTTAGTGTATTTTGCGAACTTAAAATAGCGTCTCGAATCCCGCTACCTGGGGAGACACGACTACATAATTATGCGTCTCATACTAGTTAAGATACCGGCAAAGCGGGTATCAAAATGAAACTTACAAGTCGAAAATATTATACAGAATGTTATGGGGGCGCTCTCGAATACGAAGGCAGATGGCAATCCTGCCCCCTTATACTCAAATGTCGGAAAGGATTCGAATATCGGCAACTCTATAACTATCACTTTTTATCACGGTGCGTCAAAGCGAGACGGCATGTGACTTTTCGAGTCGAATCCGCGATCCCACAGTTTCGAATAAAGGTCAACCTAAACACGAGTTGCTGAAAAATAAATTAGAAGTTGCGAATAAATAATCAGCTGTACCATATAATAACGCCGCCGTCTGGTTAAATCTGGACGCCTAGCCCGTTGATTAAACGCCAACATCCAGTGGAATGCCTAGCCCGATAGTTAATTGAACTAGACTCACTTAACGTATTGAATGGATCGTCTTGTGCTGAAAAGTTTTGGTTTAATTGCTGGGTTCAAGTTTATTTTTTTATGACCACTTATAACCGACATCGTTTTGGTTCTAGACGGCTGACATGACGTTCAGCCATCTGGTTAAACGTTGCACTCAATGAGTTGGCTAGTTGTACTTCAGCCGTTTGATTGGATGCCGTCGTTCAATCAACGGGCCAGGAATCCACTTAAGCGACTGATATAACCAGACGGCGGCGACATAATTACTGGGGCATGGACGGCATCTTATCTTAGGCTTCAGGATACAACGATCCAACCAACCAACCAAGTGATTGTTCCCTTGTTATTGCAGGTGTCACTTACCATCAGGTGGACCGTCAGCTTTCTCCTCATCTGGTTGTATCAAACTTTAGTATTAATTTTAAAACCAAATTAATAAAGGGTGATAATTGCGAAAATTAATATAATTTAAATGTATCTCTACGAAAGGTTGCAACGTTGCGTGGGTCGCTTTCTTTTACTTATACTTACAATTATTTTTGGCAACGGTTGTAAATAATATTAACCATTACTTTCCACGATGGTCGTAAAAACTAAAGAAATACCGTTGCTTTTGTGTTTTTTGAAGAAATAAAAACAAAATTGTGTTGATAAAAAATTATTTATTATAAAAAAATATCGGAAACCGTCATTGCTTTCGAGCACAGAAAACTATTAACATTAAGTAATAATTCCGTTCTATTTACAATAACTTCCTAAAATTAACAATAATAAACATTTAATAATAATCAGTTCTTTCATTTAAAAAAATCGATTACAACCCCATATTCGTATAAAAAAAACTATTTAATTGATCACTATAAGAAATCATTCGCTACCTTAAATTACTTACACTCATCATCTTTTTAATTTAAAAAATTACATTTTTCTGACATTGCTGTATTTATAAAAAAAAACATTAAAAACACGATATAACTTCTTAGGGCCAACTTTTGTTATTTTTTTCCTTACAATTATTACAACTCACTTAAAATCAATATTTACAAGGTCAGTGTACCTAACAAAATATAAACTTAAAAATAATATTCGTATTTTTATTACATAAAAAAAATTAACAAAAATTGATTTCGTAGATGCGTGTTTTTTATTAAGCACTCACGTGTTTTTGTTTTTTTTTACAAAAATGTGGTGTTTACAGTTTTATTTTTTATAAAAAAAAAGTCAATTACATTGACTGTTTTTACTTATGGCAATAGTTCAATTGAGCAGTTTCATGGATGTATACATAATATCCTTTACAATCTATTTGGCATTTAAAACTGCGTATATTTAAGTAGAGTATTTATATATTATTATTACTATACCTTAGCATTATTATTATTAATTTTACAACTATAAAATGACTGGACATGAATTTTATTGAGAAAATATGATTCAAAATTTTAGCCTCCCTTCTACTGGCACCTCTTCTTACTATTTCAAGGAAATGTATTTAGCTAAATAGGACACCTTAAGCCTTATTAGGTTTTTAAATCAGCAATTCTACCTAAATTTTATTAAAAATCTAAAATCTCTTCAATAACAAAGATAGATTATGACTAGCAAAACTTTTTTTAAAACATTTTCTCAATAAAACCCTGTCTTGGCACAGAAGAAGACATTTTTGGCACAAGATGGCGAACTACACTGGCTGAAATGTGTAAATTAAAATATTTGACTTTTTACAAAGACGAAAAACCGACTTAATATAATACATAGCACTGGGGATGTAGCAATTATTTTAAACAATATTTTATGTGACTCATTCAAAATTTAGTATTTATATTTAACTTTTTTGTAGTACCCCTAAGAGTTTGAGATATTCCTAAAAAAATATAATTTTACGCCACATTTAAGCTGCAGTAGAGCTTCGTCTTCGAACAATTTCTTACCAAAATATTTGAAAATTCATACCATATCTTTTTAAACGTTTCTCCAAATTAAAATCATTACGCAAATTCTAAGAGCATTTCAAGTAACTGACTTCCATACGAGATCGCGTGAATAGCAGCGGTAATGTGTGGAAAATCGCATTTGGTTGTCTTGGTCCCATGCACCGGTTGGTGTTTTAATGATTTTAATTTGAACACGTTATTTTTAGTATAAATCGTGTTAATGACAATCTCGAACAGCAAAAGTACATACATATTGTGATAGTAGTTGCATTTCGAGAAATAAAACTAAGTAAAAATCGCTTCAGTCTTTTAGAAAACCTATTTTTTCATATCACGTGTTATGTTTGCCAAAATTCCTTGAAATACTCAGGACAGATCGGGAAATAAGTCTTCTCATTTCTAAATTGAATGAAATAAAAAAAAAAGTTCTGTAGTATAACACAAAAAGTACCAGGGCGACAGAATCATGTAGGAAATCATTTATCGTATATCAAAATATAATGCAATCGCAACCTCCTTGCTTCTGCGACCCTGGTACGCAAGATTGATATCTGACTGAAATGTCAGTAAATCTCCTTTCGCAAAGGCCACGTTTATGAATTATTCACTAGCATGTTTAGTCATAAGTCATAATTCAAGTAACAACAACGAGTGGTGTGATTCTGATTAAAATTAACATAATAAAATCAAGTACAAAAATTGCTTGCAGGCATTTCAATTAGGGGCATCTCTCAATGAAAGATTTATGTATGTACTTATTAATGTCTGAGCTTTATAGTTTTTAATTAAAATAAGAACTCTAACAAAGCTGAGATGCAATATATTCATTCGGTCACCCAACCTAGTAACCACAGGTCACTGCTTCACATTTACTGTTGGTATTTGATGGCCTAACTTTTTATCTTTTTATCCCTTTGAACCCTCACATGATTTTGATGTTGGCAAAACTATCAATTTAAAAATGTTGAGTATTTAATTGTTGAAGAAGAAAAAATGGCCCACACTGTCTAAGATGTGTCAACTTCGTCTGTCGCAGGAGCGGAACCTGAGTTTGTGGGGCTCTGTATTAACGATACTTGGAGGCCTGCCTAATGATTTAGCTCCATAATTGCTATTTTGTCAAAAACTGTTATAGGAAAAACAGAGGACAATGAAATATTTTTAGACACGCACACGGCTTAATTGATCTCAGGGTTTTTTTTAACAACCATAAGGAAGATCCACCGCTGTCTATTCGTCACAGTTGCCGCTTCGACAATCTTATCAATTAGACACATTGCTGATTACAAATCTTTCTATGTTACTTTTTCAATAAAGAAGTTTCACTCAGGGCGTCTTTCATAACTAACTTATCATCAATAGCCTATACACGCCCCACTGCTGGGCGCACGCCTTCTTACATGGGAGAAACAAATGAGGAATTTACCATAATACCATCCTCTATCATCACGGTTAGACAAAGAAAACTGATGACAATCATACTTAGAAAACAAGTGGAACCTCTTAGTATGTAATATTGTTATTAAACTTAGTAAATGTACTATCAAAGGTATTTACGAATTCAATCGAATTTATTTTAAGTTACTTTTAGTTTCAATAAGAGGAGTAAACTGTTAGCTTGTTGAAAAATATCCTAGAATGTAACCCATTTGAAAAAGTGATGACCTATTTTCCAAAGGGCGGTGACCCTTATTCCGATTTCAGAGCTGGCTGAAAAAAGTCGAATATCGGAATTTCTATTTCCGTCACTTTCAACGCGGTGCATTAAGGCGAGAGAGGACTTTTCGAACCGTATCTGTGCTAAAACTGCTATGAATAAGAGTGCTTAATAGCCTCAATAGTTCTAGCGTCACCTAATATTACAGACACCAAGATTTTTAAGCTATTTTTTACGACTTCCCTTTTAGCAAAATAGACCATAATATAGAAATCACAAGTATCACAACCCCCACGATCCTAATTGATCGAACTTAGCCTTTTAAAATGTTAGGGACCTTTATTTCATGTGTAAATAAGTGTTGTTTTATCAAAGCAGTTGTCAATCAAACAACAGTCGATTGTACTTTCAAGGTCGGTTTCATTAAACTCGTAATAACAGCTTGTTAGATCAATTTAATTTTAAATGAAAGAAATTAAATTGTTTTATCATTTGCTAGTTTTGGGTGCATTGGTTTTGTTAGAGAGCTAAAAGCAAGACTATTTCGCTATATTCGGTGATGGTCCAAAGTGACTTATTAAAAAGTTTTTTTAGTGAAAAAAGTGATAACTATTGCATAAGTATTGCAAAGTATATTAGTTGCATCGATAAGCCTTTAAAAAACATGTTTGAGAAGACATTCTATTCCTTTTTCTAAAGTATTCAAGGAACTTTGGCAAACAGTAAACGTTGTCAACAAAATAATTATATTAATATATACTTTAATAACAGTGATTTTGAAATACCCTACAAAAATAATAATCGAATCAGCATTCATTAATATTCATTCATACGCCATTTTCCATAATTAAGTTTTAGCACATGTTTTGTATGCTATAAATTATTCATTAACATTTATATTTGCATGCAAATTAAACTCTTATCATACACAACGCCCAAGATAGCAACCAGTCAATAACTTTAGCTGCCGCGATAAGGCCGAGACCTTTCTTAAAAAAAAAAACAAAACATATCATTGGCTTTTAGCGTTGAAATGTGGACTTAACACTTACTCGTCTCCCTGGCAGAAAGATCCAAAATTTCAGACACTTTATGGCACTATAGATCACAGAACACCGAGGCACCAGCCTACCGGCTTTGAATCGAAGAACCAGATGATGGCAAGGAGATTCACCAGTACGGCACTGTTCCGTTACCGTCAGATTTCGCTGTCCACGAGTTCCCGAATTTTATTCTCGCTGTGGCGACTCCTGGAATGTTTCGGACTGAGGACTTCTCTATAATGTAGTTTTGTCCTTTATTATTGTCCCAGTATTCTTCTCCTTTGCATCGGAAGCTCACGCAGAATTCTAGCCTTCTAGAATGGATTGGAAGCTGCAGTCTGAAGCCAAAAGTGTCGTATAAGGAACTGCCGTTCTTGCTCAAAGGTCCGGATTCATTGAACGCACAATAGGTATCCTCACTAGTTGCCCAGCCATCTGATGACACTCTAACAAATACCTCTTTGGAGAAATCCAAGTTTTTCACCTTCACTGTTCCATCCACTGCACACTCGTTTTGTTTTATTATCACATTTTCCAATGTAACAAATTCTTCAGTTATCCTCCTTCTGAATTCCACGTAATCTGACGCAGGCTGGATGAATCTAATCTCCCACAAGTCTACGACGGGTCTAGCCGGCGCCTTCCTTTCCAAAGGCGGACTAGCTACCACTTTAAGCGCCCAATATGGTGGCACATGCGACGGTTCCGTCATCACTTTGACTTGTTCTAAAGCGAGACCCCGATCGTCGGCGAAAACTACTTTCTTTTTTTTCTTTTCCGTCGGCATTCTCAAGCATGACCGTGTGGCGTTCTTCAATGTGAGCTGCACTGGTTTAAGAGACGCAGCTGTTAAGCATGGCGCTGAATAGCCCCTCGATGTTAGCTTCGTTGGTCTTCGTATTGGCGGTGTGTAATCTGAGAGGAAGCCGGCGGGAGGGCTGTGTCCATAAAACATCAGTTCCGACCCGAGCATGTCGATCGCCGCCATATCTGTGGAAGAGACGTGCGATGAGTGCGGTGATTGTTAACGAACTAAACGGGTAACAGCGCGCTGACGGGTTTTATAGTAGCGCATACGACGACCACGGGCTGATATGAATAAACCTAAAGTGACGCTGCTTTTTGCTTCGGACGGATAATAGCCAGGTTTATTTACTTTGTACTTTATTTACAAATGGGTCAGGGGGACGGAGCTTTCTTTACGGGAATTTTGGCAGCGTTTATGTCAGACATATAAATACATTTTTTTTACTAAATGTAACTGTACTAGCTGTTTTTGTTGTAAAATAGAGTTTTGAATGATATTGCTCACATCTAAATTAATATTATAAAGAGGTAAAGTTTGTTAGTTTTGTATGTAGATTACAAAAATTCTTTATACTCAGGCAAAAGTTTATAAGTAATAAGTTTACTAAATAATTAAAGTAAATTAAATTAAAACAAGATTAAGATCACGAAAATCGTGAAATTGATAATTTGGATATATTTGGCGATTGTTTGCTGCGTATTTGGATTACGAAAGACAGTAAATAGTTTCTGACTCCTATTATGACTTATATATTTTGTTATATTTATAGTGCACGCTGAGTTAGTAGCCTAGATATTTTATTAAACAAGATTTGTTGTTATCTGTTGCTGGTACATAAATACATTAATAGGTAGTGGTTTATTTAAGGCAATTTAAGGCGATCTATCGAAACGTTGTCTCAGCCGATTCAGATAGGAATATAGATATGTATGACTGACTCAGTAGAGGGAAAAAAGAAAAAAATAGCGGTCGTGAGTGTAAAGTAAGCAAAAATATATAAATTAATTAATTAAAAAATAACTACAAGGAAACAAACGCTTTTACACGATTGTAATATTAATGATATCCTACTATTTAAAGTAATTTCCTATTGTATACAAATTATCGTTTAATAATAATCTTAAGTTTTCTTATTTGTAATCTGTCAAGCGGCGTTATACCACTGGGGGGCTATGACAATTGAAGAATCAATTGTGTCTGGAATCTCATGCTTGACGGGTAAGAGGACTTTTCGGAAACAAAATGTATCGAGGCACCCTTTAATCCTGTTTTGGTTCACACGTGTCTAGATAAAGATTTACTTTCGCATTCATAATATTACTATGGATTTCTAAAAAAAAATAAGCGTGTACAGTCGACAGCACATACAGCGACAATTTTACCTTGATACTCCGAAATATATTAGATAGATTCAAACATTCCTCTTTTTCAAACATACACACAAAGAAATACGAAATTAATAATTAACAAACATCTTAAACTAAAACATAAAGAAACGAGACTAGTGTATAAATAGGTAAGGTAGGGCCGCGGGTATATTCATCTCCGTATCTGTGGATTTACAGGGCGGTGCCGTCAATACGACAATAAATTAAAACATGGGCTATATTAGTTCATAGAAATGGTTTGCCAATTTCAAAACATCTTGTTCATTTGATAATTTCATGAAATTTGTATGAAATGATATAATTTCAGTATGGCAGAGCGGTCTGCACCCCTTGCTATACAGGCTACTCGGTCAAGAGGTCCCGGGTTCGAATCCCGGTAGGAGCAAATGTTTGTATGATGGGTACGAGCATTTGTTTACGAGTCATGGATGTTTATATGTTTATTTAGTATATTTCTAGTATTTATATACACATATAGTATTTATATTTATATACACATCATTATTTCTCCGTTATCTAGTATCCATAACACAAGCTCTTAATGATGCTTACTTTAGGCTAGATAATAGGTGTTACTATTAACGATCCACCACATCTCTACTTTCCTGTAATCTATTTTATTCTTTATGGAGTAGCTCTTGGATTTTATCACAACAATGATATTAATTATTGCTATGGCGGCATACTTAGGCAATAGGTAATATGGCGGTTTTAAAAAGCCCTGCCACTAAACATTTTTCCCGGACCTATAGGTCTAATGTAGTTGGTCTCAATCAACCACTACACCACAGAAAAGGCTGTAAAATCTCACGACTTTGAGAGAGATATCTCTCAAAGTTGAATGAGGATTTTCTGTCATTTTTGCAATGTCAACTTCAGTTGCAGAAGTTAATGGCCTACCAGAGCGAGACAAATCTTCCATTACATCTCGACAGCTTTTGAACGCTTTGTACCACTCATAAGCACGTGTTTTTAAAAGCTTTTATTAATAAAGTCGATTCACCGTAAGCCTGCTGTAACATTTTAGTGACTCCGAACACAAAATTCCATTGGCGATGCAAAATTAAAGACAAACTCTTTGTTCGATGTTTTTGTCCATTAAGACATTCGAACTAGATATGATATAACTAAAACAGCACCGTATTTAATATAAATAACAGATGCAACTCAAACTGCGCGCCAAAATGGAAAACAGTTGTGCCAATCTAACAACAACAAAAAAAACCAAAAAATTTAATTTGGAGCCATAAACAAATCGTCCATTCCCGATACTGTTTTGACTGAATGTATGTCTCAAATCGGTACTTAAAAGCAGGACTGTCCGCACATTCCCCGCGACGTGGCCGCACTACGCGCCACGCCGGTATCACAGCGGCGCGCGCGCCGTTCACGTGATCGCTTTCATCATAGCCATAGCACTTGACAGTGTCTGCCTCGCATATCGATAGCAATTTAAATTTTTGGAGAGTTTTATGTTTCAATCGCTCTTCCAGCTTAGCTGTCTGTTCGCTTGTTACTGACTGAGCTTGTGAGATGTATGTAAGATTTTCATATAGGTCATAATTTAATAGTAAAGCGAGGTACGAAGTTAAGTATTTTTTTTTTATACAACTGGATGACAAACAAGCTGACGGCCCACCCGATGGAAAGCGGTAACCGCCGCCGTCACCTGCAATAACAAGGAAAAATTACTTGATATTGCAGGTGCGTTGTCATCCTGGGGCCTAAGATGAAATGCCGTCCATGCCCAGTAATTACACTGGCTACCTTTCCCTTCAATCCGAAACACAGCGAACTGTTTCACGGCTGAAATAAGAAAGGCGGTGGTACCTACCCAGACGACCCTACATACGGGCCTACCACCTAGTAACTAACAACTATTTATAAGAAAGAAAGAAATATTTATTCGGCTAATGAAAAAAGAGATATGAGATTAGAGAGATTATGAGAGTATGATGATGATGTATGTGATTATGATGAGTATTGTTTAGGTACTAAGATATTTAGTATTAGTGATTTACTTTTCAATATCATGGATTATCAATTAACGGTGTTTTAAACCGACTTCAAAAAAAGACGGAGGTATGTTCACCGATTTCTCTGTCAATTGAGAACCGATTTCCAAAATTCTTTTTTTATTCGATAGGTTACACTCTTGAGGTGGTCCCATTGTCACCAAGTCATGATCTCATGATGGGATCCCAGGAAAATCAAGGGCAAACCTCAAATTTTATAGGCACGTATGACCTGTTTCACTTTTCTCCAAAGCTGTTAAAGTATTAGTCATTGTATCATGTTGATGAGCTGGTGATAGAAGGTACAACTCTTAATGATTAAGAGTTGGAAAATAATTATTTAAATATTATAGGTACGTATAGACTAATAGTTGTATGTATTATTCCCAAAAATTCATTTTTGAAGATAAGTACCTAGGGTACTTAAATTTAATTATTATTTTCCTTTTTCCCGTTTTGTTTGACATTTCTTTTCATGAAAACGGCATTTATTTATTTACAAAAACGTTGAGTTCACTTCACTTCAGTATACTTACTACAATGTTCTTTTAGCTTTTCACAATTTACGCACTATGGCAATTAGATATTCTGTGCCTATAGTAATACCATAGAATACATGTCTAGACAACATAGGTTGAAGTCTGAAACTGCGAGGGACTGATGCATTATAGGTATCGGAAGATAAACCTGTACTGCACAGCCTTCAAGCAAACAATAGCACTTAATTTATTAATTACTAGCGACCCGCCCCGGCTTTGCACGGGTGCAATGCTTATGTAAATATTATCAGTGATTCTCTACTATATTATGCATGTATTATACATATAAACCTTCCTTAAGAATCACTCTATCTATTCAAATAAACCGCATCAAAATCCGTTGCGTAGTTTTAAAGATCTAAGCATACATAGGGACAGACAGACGGCGGATAGCGACTTTATTTTATACTATGTAGTGATTATATACAGAATGGTGCCGACAATACGTCATTAAATCAAAACATGGGCTATATTACTGGTTAAATGGGTTGCAACTTTCAAAAACATATTATTCATTTGATAATTAAATGACGTTTGTATAAAATAATATTACATCGGCTGCATTATTTCATAGAAAGTTATTGAAATTAAAATAAGAAAAATCAATTAATACCTCATATATCTACACACATTAAAATACGCAAATGTACTTATATTAACAAGATTTGATATATACAATTTCGTTTAAGTACCTTTTTAATCTAAATATATTGTTAATAATGATGTAATTTCATATATTTTTAGGAAATTTATTGTTTTTTTTGTTGCTATACTCGAAACGGGTAATTAAGTTGTAAGTGCTGTAATAAAAATAATATCTTAAGATCTTGTAACACTTAATTTGCAATAAATATTTGAGTTTGAGTTTGAGTTTGAAATTATGTAATAAACAGAATGTTTTTGAAAGTGGCAAACCATTTCTATGAACTAATATAGCCCATGTTTTAATTTATTGTCGTATTGATAGCACCACCCTGTATACGTCCCACTGCTGGGCACAGGCCTTCCTACAGGACAGAAACACATGAGGAGTTTGGGCCATAACACCACCACGCTGGCCCAATGTGAGACGATCTTGTCAATTTTTTTAAGTGTCTATTCTTATCAGTTATCTGTGGTTTATTCCAAGATCCGGAATTCTAAAAACAATATTTCGCTTCCTTATCTGTGTCATCTTCAAAAAAAACTGTTTGACAACAACTTTATCAGCGTAGCCGTTATCTTATTATTTTTAGTAATGCCACGAGCAATAATATACCGGCTGTAACAGATTCCAGGTGCTAGGCCCGTATGTAGGGTCGCCAGGGTAGGTACCACCGCCTTTATTATTTCAGCCGTGAAATAGTTCGCTGTGTTACGGATTTAAGGGAAAGTTAGCCAGTGTAATTACTGCGCATGGACGGCATTTCATCTTAGGCCCCAGGATGACAACGCATCTGCAATATCAAGTGATTATTCCTTGTTATTGCAGGTGTCTATAGGCGGCGGTAACCGCTTACCATCAGGTGGGCCGGCAGCTTGTTTGTCATCTAGTTGTATAAAAAAAAATCTGTAGTTGCGGGCGGTCGGTGTCGTAGTATTCACGCGGGTTGTGTGTGTGTGTGTGTGTGTGTGTGTGTGTGTGTGTGTGTGTGAGTTATGACTGTAGTGTGCCGTACGACACGCAATAGTACGCATTTTAGGGTTGTCACGAGAAGGCAATTTTTTATTAATTTAATATGAAAATAAAAGTAGTCTGAAAGCTGTCAAACTTTCAAAGGTAATTCTTGACAAGGAGCACAATCACCCCTTCAAAGTAGAGGGCCACAAATGTATGAAGCCTGGGCTTAAAATAATTTTAATTTTGAACAGCAATCCTACCTATAAGGGGTGAGAAGGTTTTATTGCATTTAAAAAATATTTTATAGCCCCCCGTTTATTTTTAAAACGAACATTAAAAATTCCATATTATAGTCGCTTTTCTGCGTTGTGTTATTGCATTAATTTAACTACCATTATTTTATACTTTTGAAAAATGGAGCTACAGCTAAAAGTTTCTGCTGGAACATTTTTTACTTTTTAACCGACTTCAAAAACGAGGAGGTTCTCAATTCGGCCGGTAAGTTTTTTTTTTCTTCTATGTATGTACACCGATTACGCCGAGATTACTGATCCGATTTACGTGATTCTTTTTTTGTTCGATGCGGAATAGCTGCCATTTGGTCCCATAAAAATTTTTCCAATGACTTTTTAGTGAAACGATACGATAGTGGGAAACAATATAAGTTGACGGTCACCCATCTAGTTTCGACCGTAGAAAGTTATCACTAAAAATGTGAAAAAAAAATTTTTAACAAAAATTAAAACCGACTTCAAAAAACTGAAAAGGATGAAATAATTAAATTTAAGTAGGTATTCATCCCCTAAAACCTATTTTTGGAGTTGGTGCTAAGTGGTTTCCAAAAACAATAGAAAGTAAAGCACCGACTCCAAAAATATGTTTTAGGGGATGAATACCTACTTAAATTTAATTATTTCATCCTTTTCAGTTTTTTGAAGTCGGTTTTTAATTTTTTGGACAAACGGTCAGCTCGAAAATTCGAATAGCTTATTTAATTAGTTAGTAATTAAAATATAATAAAACTAGAAAAATTTCACGTCCTGAGGCAGGAATCGTTTCGGATGTTGAAATAGAATATTTCGACATTGTAGGGTAGACGTTAGCTCATAAACGCAACTACAGATAGACTAGAAGAATTTCACAGGGATATCCCAAGTCCTGGGTGGCTCAGTGGTCAGAGCAGTCGCCCGGATTGCGAAAGGTCGCGGGTTCGATTCCTGCCTCAGGACGTGAAATTTTTCCAGTTTTATTATATTTTAATTACCAAGTAATTTTTCAATCATTTATAATAATGTTAAAATCAAAAAATTAAGATTATTTAATTAGCTTTGTGAAGAGGTGTATCACCATACTGTTCAAAATAATTCGGAATGAAAGCCCAAAAAAGACCGTGTTCTTTTATTTTGGACTATCGAAACAACCAGTATACCCAGTTTGCAGCACATAATGGAGTGGTAATAAGCTTGATAAAATATCAAATGAATAATATAATAATGGGGACAGCAGTTTTTGTAAAAAAGAACCCTGAATTGTTTGCAAAGTTGTCCGAAACAAGACACACAATCCGACCCATAGTCACCTCAAACACAACCTGTGCCCAACAAAATGTAAAACTTCTTTATTAAAAAAAGCATCATGGACATGGCCCCTAGAATATATAATAAATTGCCAAAGGAAATTAAAGAACTAAAATTAAATTTGTTTAAAAAAAACTTAGCTAATTTATTGACTGAAAAATGTTATTACAACACTAATGATTTTTTAATTGATATGACTTTGTAAATTAATTCAATACATTTTTTATATATACTTGTCAAGTAATCCAATTTCTATCTTTTTCTCTCACTATTAAGACATGCATTTAACTGTAACTCTTTGTAAGACAATTAGGATTAATAATAAGAATTTTAAGAATTGTGCTATGTAATTTAGACTTTTAACTGCATGGATGCTACTTTTTACATTTGTATGCAAAACATAGTGGACATTAAAATAATGTAAGAACTTTTATATTTACCTATGTTTTACAAATAAATGATTACTGATAACTGAATAAGATGTATTTGAATGGTGCAAAACAAACTAATATAGCCCATGTTTTAATTTTTGTCGCCACCACCCTGTATAGTGTAAATATTCGTCAACCTGCTAAACATTTAATCCGTGAAGCGGCGTTATCCCACCGGAGGGCTATGGCAATGGAACAATCAATTGTGTCTAGAATTTGATGTTTGACGGGTGCAAATTCCCGACTGTACAGTCGACCACAGAACTAGCTTATCGCACCGACTATTGCGCTCGTACTTGTTACCGTACTGTATTGATGCCATAGTTGTTGTGGCATGGTTCTAAAGTGTTCAGCTACTTCTGTGGTCGACCGTACATACCTAAACATACAAACTAAACTTTTTTCATAATTCATTCGTTTAAAATTGATATTTTGTAAAAATTATTTCTTAAGATACCTACACTCAACAGACATTGACACAGCATAATAAAAATTACATAATAAATGGTTCATAAACTATCCAAAGTCTAACACAAGTATATCATATCATACATATTGGTCGAACATAAGTGTGGATATTGTATTTATTATCATCAAACAGCATCTGCTAATTAATACTTCCTTCCTTCTGTGTTTAAATGGGGTTTTTTTGGACGTCATTGCCTATATTACATTCCATGTGAATTCCTATTTGACAATGAAAATCGTCATTAGGGGAAACGTAATCTCATAATAATAGGTATACACGTATGATGTATATGTCGCAGCCGTGTGGTTAAATTAGCCACCCAATGGGCCGGCTAGCCCGTTGATTAATCGCCGGCATCCAATTGTATGCCTAGCCCGATTGTTAATTGAACAAGACATACATAAAGACTTGGCGTACTGAATGGATCGTCTTGTACTGAAAAGTTTTGGTTCGATTGGTCTATTCAACGTTATTTTTTTATGACCATTTATGTTCTAAGTGGTCATAAAAAAAATAACCTTGAACCTACCAATCACTCAAACAGTCACCAAAAAGCTCTTCAATTTAAACGACCTGCCTAGGCGTCCAAACAAATGGCTAATTTAAACCAAACAGCTAACGTGACGTTCAGTCATCTGTTTAAACGTTGCGCTCAATGACTTGGCTAGTTGTACTTCAGCCGTTTGATTGGATGCCGGCGTTTAATCAACGGGCTAACCGTCAAATTGACGACCAGCTGGCCGAGTGGTCTGTACCCCAGGCTACTCGGTCAAGAGGTCCCGGGTTCGAATCCCGGTAGGAATAAATGTTTGTATGATGAGTACGAGCATTTGTTTACGAGTCATGGATGTTTATATGTTTATTTAGCATATTTCTAATATTTATATACATATTATATTAATATCATTATTCTCCGTTATCTAGTATCCATAACACAAGCTCTTAATGATGCTTACTTTGAGCTAGATAATAGGTGTGAGTGTATGAATATTATTATTATTATTATTAAATTAGGTGGCTGATTTAACCAGACGGCTGCGACATATACAATGGTAGGTACTAGGTATCAATAGTACAACATTCTAGTAGACTAAGCAGCAAAAAAGTTCCGTTGAGCAAAAAACAAAGAATCTATGAGGAACAAAACTTTTTCATAGGGGCCCAAATTTCCCAACAAAATGGGCATTTCCCAACCGCCTCTGTGCTCTAGTGGCTCAGATCTATAGATCCAGGGTGAAATTCTGGTGGAGGCAGACAATTTTCTGCTCGGTTTGGCTGGTGGTACGTCTTTCCAAGTCCGCCTGGCTAGCTATGTTAACAGCATTGTTGTGTTCCGGCAGTCGGAGGTGAGATAGTAGTTCCTCTGTGGTTGAGGAAACCGGGTGTAAAAGTTTTAAGTCCAGCATGGGGAGAGGGGGGGGGGATCGATCCTGAAACTTTCATAATCGGGTGACTGCTCCAACTATTTGCTAACAAGGACTTGAGATAACCAGAAGTATATATTAGAAATAGAAGCTAACGTGTACCTGCACAATGGCCCTAATTCTGGAGAACACATGCTAAGTCTAAATTTAAGTTCAGTGCATCTCTTTCTCTCAATAAGAATACGAAAAGGATGGCTGTCATATGATTTGACATTTTGAAACGTGCGTTCAATTTCCGACCTTATTGAACGTGATAAAATGCACTGTTAAGGAGGCCGACATGCTGTCTAAAATTGTCTATGGTTCCTTTGAAATCTGTTTAACTTTAGTTGACAACTCTAAACGAGTTCTTGCTATCTTTTTCCTATTACATATTGCGAGAAAGAGATATAATGTACTTTAATTTAGACTTAGAGGGTGTCTTCAGAATTAGGCCCAATGTTGAAATGTTCTATTTCGAAAAGTAACGAGCTCGGTCCTTGCTCCAGCACATTAAAATTTTCCGGTGTGAAACACTTCTCCAACGAATATTTCGTCGACGACCGTTCCGCCGACACATTCGAAATCTATTCCACAAAAATACCACTTGAAATAATTCAATAGAAATACTGGCATTACTAGTGGGTTCATGGTTATATTTTATGACCAAGCAGAGTTGGATATTTGTCTAGTATTTATTTATTTATTCAATGGAAACATACAACAATACATTAGCACACAAAAAAAATACGCATTTCAACATAACAAAACAACTTAGCACCTACTCCAAAAATATGTTCCTAGAGGATGAGACCTACTAAAATTTAATTATTTTATCCTTTTCAGTTTTTTGTAGTCGGTTTTAATTTTTGTTTAATTTTTTTTATCACAATTTTCAGTGATGACTTTTTAAGGTCAAAGCTAGATGGGTGACCGTGAGCTTATATTGTTTTCTACTATCCTATCATTTCACTAAAAATTTACAGGACAGCAAAAATCCGCAATTTCGCATACGTAGACGACTTAATTTTTCCAGTTTTTTTAAATTTTAAAACCAAAATACCTAATGGATTTTTTTTTAAAATATGAGACCAAATGGGAACTATCATAGGAAAGCATCGAACAAAAAAAGAATCATCAATATCGGTTCACCCAGTCGAAAGTTCTGAGGTAACAAACATAAAAAAAAACATACAGACGAATTGATAACCTCCTCCTTTTTTGAAGTCGGTTACAAATGGCAACAAAGGTTCCACTTACAGCTATTGCATTTCGTTGAAATATGTCTAACCAGACACAAACTTAATCGTTTACTAGAACAAATAAATACATACCTACAAAGAATATTAATTTAATAAATCACATTAAGAGCTTCTGTTATGGATACTAGATAACGGAGAAATAATAATAATAATATGTATATAAATATCAGAAATATACTAAATAAACATATGGACATCCATGACTCGTAAACAAATGCTCTTACTCATAGCCTGTATAGCAAGGGGCACGGACCACTCGGACCAATCAAACTATTTATGAGAGTTAAATCTCTTATTTTTCTGCGAATTTCAAGGAATCATTGGGTCTGTCGGCGAAATGTGCCACACCCAATTTTTCAAATTTTTTTAAGAGCAACTTGTTATTGGTAAGATTGAAACTATTAATATCACACCATCAGAGACGTAGCGTATGGCGTCAGTAGTGACATCAATAAGAAGTTAAAAACAATAATGTCTTTTTATTCCGACGTTGGCTACCAATTGCCGCTGATGTGCCAACCAACCAATCAAAATGTCGGATTTAAATTAATCTTGCGTAACAGTACGTTTACCTTGCGTTTTATATGACTTCGACATTGGACAAAATGAATGGTCGCAAACAAGCGGACGGTCTTCCTGGTGGTAAGCGGTTTCTGTAGCCAACAGACAGACTTAAACTCGCTCTCAAATATGTTATTATAGTTGATTAATTAAGTATTATACAAAAGCTAAAACATTAATGCAAACTATTTTCTCAACAGAAATAAATTCCGAATACAACCCTTCCTGTATTTTATTTCATTGTTTGAGCTATCGCTATACCTCGTATATACAGGATGGTGCCGTCAATAAGACAGTAAATTAAAACATGGCCATTAGTACATGGAAATGTTTTTCATAAAAATGTCATGAAATTATCAAACTAATATAGCCCATGTTTCAATTTATTGTCGTATTGACGGCACCACCCTGTATTGATAACTAAAAACGTGTAAGTAGTGCCCGAGGTGCTACGAGCGTCTATAGGCTACGGTGACAACGCGTGAGTAGTGTACAAGGTGCTACGAGCGTCTTTAGGCTACGGTGACAACGCGTGAGTAGTACCCAAAGTGCTACGAGCGTCTATAGGCTACGGTGACAACGCGTGAGTAGTGTACAAGGTGCTACGAGCGTCTATAGGCTACGGTGACAACGCGTGAGTAGTGTACAAGGTGCTACGAGCGTCTATAGGCTACGGTGGCATCGCGTGAGTAGTACCCAAAGTGCTACGAGCGTCTATAGGCTACGGTGACAACGCGTGAGTAGTGTACAAGGTGCTACGAGCGTCTATAGGCTACGGTGACAACGCGTGAGTAGTGTACAAGGTGCTACGAGCGTCTATAGCCTACGGTGACAACGCGTGAGTAGTGTACAAGGTGCTAAGAGCGTCTATAGGCTACGGTGACAACGCGTGAGTAGTGTACAAGGTGCTACGAGCGTCTATAGGCTACGGTGACAACGCGTGAGTAGTGTACAAGGTGCTACGAGCGTCTATAGGCTACGGTGACAACGCGTGAGTAGTGTACAAGGTGCTACGAGCGTCTATAGGCTACGGAGACAACGCGTGAGTAGTACCCAAAGTGCTACGCGTGTCTATAGGCTACGGTGACAACGCGTGAGTAGTGTACAAGCTGCTAGGAGCGTCTATAGGCTACGGTGACAACGCGTGAGTAGTGTACAAGGTGCTACGAGCGTCTATAGGCTACGGTGACAACGCGTGAGTAGTGTACAAGGTGCTACGAGCGTCTTTAGGCTACGGTGACAACGCGTGAGTAGTACCCAAAGTGCTACGAGCGTCTATAGGCTACGGTGACAACGCGTGAGTAGTACCCAAAGTGCTACGAGCGTCTATAGGCTACAGTGACAACGCGTGAGTAGTGTACAAGGTGCTACGAGCGTCTATAGGCTACAGTGACAACGCGTGAGTAGTACCCAAAGTGCTACGAGCGTCTATAAGCTACAGTGACAACGCGTGAGTAGTGTACAAGGTGAGCGTCTTTAGATCACGGTCACATCAGGTCAATTTGAATGTATATACTTTCAAATAAAAATAAGTAAGTCGGTTTATAAATGGAAGACTTTTGAGGTAACAAAACATAAAAACAATTTTGAAGATCTCGGTGGCGTAGTGGTTCGATCGCAAATATATTTCTAATCCTCGAGCTCCTCCGTGCCCGAAGGCACGTTAAGCCGTTGGTCCCGGCTGTTACTGCGACCGCTTTAACCCACCAACCCGCATTGGGCCAGCGTGGTGGTGTTATGGCCCAAACTCCTCGTGTGTGTCTCCCACGTAGGAAGGCCTGTGCCCAGTTGTGGGACGTATATAGGCTGATAATGTAAAGCCGAATTGATAACCTACTCCAATTTGAAAAATAGTCCTCTGTCATATTCATATTAGTCATAATTTTATTAGGGACCCCATAATAATAAAGTACCTTAGTGCACAGGGCCCTCAATAGGTTAAAGACGGCCCTAACTGAACCGATTTAAATGAAATTTGCATGTAGATAGCTTACATCCTGATAAAGGACAGGTAGATTCACGTTTCTGTAAGTCCCACTACATTGAAAGTTAATTCGCCACACCTATGAAAAAGTATGCGTGAATTCGCCACGGGTAGATTAGAGTTGGTTGGTTTATGATTTATGATGTATAAGTACGTTAATAATAATAATTGCTTCATTATTTCAATTTTATTTGCTACCGGTCTTAGTCTAAGATAACACTACCAATTACTTTTCCTGTTGCAAACCCAATATTGTACCCAAATGCTTATCGAACACGTGCGCATGTCATGTTAGGTAATTTTATGTCTAGACTTTTTGTCTGTGGTTATCTGACTCGGGGAAAATAATACAGACGGTGTTTATCATTTTTTTATCTTATGCTTTTTAAGTGTGTTAGATAAAATTAAAAAGGATATCATTATTATGACAGATCTCTGAGTTTTCACAGGTCTTGTGAGAGGTAGTGGAATTGCGAGCATGGGTTATTTTTTAATAGATGCGCGTTGCTAAGGGTACGTAAATCAAATATTTAGGGCATAATGTGAGGGCAAACATGCAGGGTCGCAGGTATGCATGCTGCTCTCATACTCAAACTCAAACGTATATTGCACCATCATCATTTTAGCCGAGAGACGCCCAGTTCTGGGCATAGCCCTCCCCCAAAGATCTCCATACCGATCGGTTCTGCGCTGTCCGCATCCATCGGCTTCCCGCGACCCTCACCAGATCGTCGGTCCACCTTGTGGGTTGCTACCAACGCTGCGTCTCCCGGTACGCGGCCGCCACTCGAGGACCTTTCCGCCCCAACGGCCGTCACAGTCCTCCTTGCAATGTGGCCTGCCCACTGCCACTTGAGGCTCGCAATTCTTCGAGCTATGTCGGTGACCTTAGTTCTCCTGCGGATCTCATCATTTCTGATTCGATCACGCAGAGAAACCCCGAGCATAGCCCTCTCCATTGCCCTTTGGGTGACATTGAGCCTTCTTATGAGGCCCATTGTAAGCGGCCACGTCTCAGTTCCGTAAGTCATCACTGGCAACACACACGAATTAAATACTTTCGTCTTGAGACACTGCGGTAGTTGGGCCGAGAATATGCTGCGTAGCTTCCCGAACGCTGCCCAGCCGAGTTGGATCTGTCGATTGACCTCTTTCTGGAAGTTGGACTTAACATGTTGGACTATTGCACCATAATGTTATAAAATAGGTCTCAAGGCTTAAAGCTAAACATTATACCATTATGGACCCTGTTGGTCACAGCAAACACAGCAAGAAGAGTGGAGAGAATATACAATACTTTACCTACTACACAATAATTTACCGGACATCCGTTTCATCTCTAGAAAATATCATTAAATTATTTTGTGGCAGTTTAGAGAAACCTTATTTTTTTAACCGACTGCAAAAACGAGGAAGTTCTCATTTCGGCCCGTATGTTTTTTTTTCTATGCATGTACACCGATTACGCCGATTGATCCGGTTTACGTGATTCTTTTTTTGTTCGATGCGGAATAGTTGCCATTTGGTCCCATAAAATTTTTTTCAAATTCAGTTGGGTAGTTTGGTTTTTATATAAAAAAAAAAACTAAAATCACTAAGTCGTCTACGTATGCGAAATTGCGATTTTTTGTTTTTCCATGACTTTTTAGTGAAACGATACGATAGTAAGAAACAATATAAGTTGACGGTCACCCATATAACTTCGACCTTAGAAAGTTTTCACTAAAAATTGTAAAAAAAATTTTATACAACAATTAAAACCGACTTCAAAAAACTGAAAAGGTTGAAATAATTAAATTTAAGTAAGTACTCATCCCCTAGAAAATATTTGTTGGAGTTGGTTCTAATTCGTAGTCATTTTGAGGTTATAATTATCCAATTATTTGACAGATTGACTATAGTATTCATTCGTCCACAGGGACAGGCAAAGTCATAAACAGGGTAAGGTTGTTTAAGAGTCATGGATGTTTATGTTTATTTAGTATATTTCTAGTAATTGAAATATAAAACTAGGAAAATTTCACGTCCTGAGGCGGGAACCGAACCCGCGACCTTTCGCAATCCGGGCGACTGCTCTAACCAACTGACCCACCCAGGACTTGGGATATCCCTGTGAAATTCTTCTAGTATATCTGTATTTGCGTTTATGAGCTTACGTCCACCCTACAATGTCGAAATGTTCTATTTCAACATCCGAAACGAGTATTTTTACAAATACCTACGATTCGGTTAAGTTGGGGCAGTACTTTAAAATATTCTTAATTTTTTATTTTAACATTTTTATAAATGTTTAAAAATGTTAAAATCAAAATTTCACATCCTAAGGCGAGAAAAGAACCCGCGTACCTGCCTCAGGACGTGAAATTTTTCTAGTTTTATATTTTAATCACTAAGTAATTTTTCAAAATTTATAAAAATGTTAAAATCAAAAATTAAAAATATATATTCCTAGTGTTTACATAAATACATATTATCACTATTTCTCCGTTATCTAGTAGGTATCCATAACACAAGCTCTTCATGATGCTTACTTTGGGCTAGATAATAGGTGTGAGTGTATGAATATTATTATTATTATTATAAACATCCAGCCAATTATTTTATTACGATTTTCTGCAAACACATTTCAATGCATCATGGAAGTATATGCAGAAATCACAATATTTATAATAATTTCTGCAATCACAGAAATCTAAAAGTGATACTGTTAGTCAACACAGACATTCGCTTCGCTAAACTACACTTTTGACTAAACAATTGTCACTTTTGACACAATCTAAAAAATCTTCACCTGACGTCCTAAAATGGCGGTAAAAACCAGTATCCTTACAAAGGGAAGGCAAAGGTATCTAGCCTATACATTCACATCTTATGTATCTTTTGCCTTGAGTTTGTAATAAAATGTAGATGTCTTTTGCTCGCCATCGTCGTTACGTCACTATGCAAATCTACCTAAACAGTTATAATAAGAAACTAAAAAAACATTTGATTTCCAATAACATTAAGTGAAAAGATTTGATTTGAGTTCATCAGACACCTTTATCATTTTTGGTTCAACAGGTTATTAGGCGGCGCGGTAGGCCGATGGATCTAAGAGTTATTCACAATACTTGAAGTGTATCAAACATTATTATGCAGTATAAATTAAATACAATTGCAGTCAATTTACTGAAACGAGTTCCATTTATTAAGAAGCGGCTGTATACACTTAAATTCTTTGCTTTTCAAGTACAGGTAGTCTAGGAAGTATTATGTCAGTGCGACATTTGAATATTAATTTAACTTTTTAACCCCACAACGCTTTTACATTTAAATTAACAAGATGTAACTATAATTCGAAAGAATTGTTTTGAGATATGTTTTCTTATTGCGCATCGTTGGGTATGTTTTTTTTTTATACAACTAGATGACAAACAAGCTGACGGCCCACCTGGTGGTAAGCGGTTACCGCCGCCTATAGAAACCTGCAATAACAAGGGAAAAGCACTTGATATTGCAGGTGCGTTGTCATCCTGAGGCCTAAGATGAAATGCCGTCCATGCCCAGTTATTACACTGGCTACCTTTCCCTTCAATCCGAAACACAGCGAACTGTTTCACGGCTGAAATAAGAAAGGCGGTGGTACCTACCCAGGCGACCCTACATATGGGTCTACCACCTAGTAAATGTTTGGGCATTCTCCATTTAGACATATTTCTTTATGAGCTACTGAATTTGGATACCCTTAATAATGGTACCCGAGTTTTGTGTTACCGGTGGCTACAAGCGGTTTTTCAGTCCATGGTTTTTACTGTAGTATAGTTAGTACGGTCGACCACAGAAGTAGCTGAACAGTTTAGTACCATGCCACACAGACTATTGCGCTCATACCTAATAGTTGCTACGGTACTAAGTACGCCACAGTTATTGTGACATGGTACTAAAGTGTTCAGCTACTTCTTTGGTCGACCGTACGTTAGTTTCTATGTGGAAAGCAATAAGCTCTGACTTCCTTTGTCCCCAACGAGTCACACTGTGACTCGTTGAGAGAACTTTGTAAAATAATTCCCAACCAGTCACACATGTGACATGTTGGGAGACTTTTCTTGGTCCTCGGGTGCCCCCATTTCTGATTCTATCGCGATCACAGATTTATATTCCCCTTTCAATTAACTCAGACACGTTAATTAACCTTTACGGATGACTTAAGGCGATACCTCGTCGACACTAGCGACACCACTTGATTTATATTAATTGTGGTAATTATAGAACATAATAAACAGAAACGCTTTAGTGAATGACTAAAGAATGGTATTTGTAATTTTTCTGAAATGTGCTCGGTATAAGATATTCCTCTACATGTAACCTATTTTTTCATTATTGTCTAAAGTGGCCACTTTTAACAATAATAAAAACTTTGGTTACTTATAGGTAGACAATTTATACAAGATACATCTTTAAAAATTACAAATACCGATCTATAGCAATTCTCTAAAGCGGTTTTGTTTATTATGTTCTAAATTCACCATTATTAATAATAATCAATTGGTGTCGCTAGTGTGCACGAGGTATCCCCTTAAGCAATGCCGATAACATTGTATTCCCCAATTAAAACTGCCGGCGCCCGCGCAGCCGTCCCCACATTGTAACCACGCGTAAGTCATGCGTCACTCACGTGAATCGTTTGCGTAATCTCAACGAGATTGAGTTAATCCCAATTGATCGATTACTGTGTTGTTAACGATTTTATAATCGATTCAATAGTATTAGAAAGTTGCTTTCATGAACAGTTGAAAGCAGCAAGTCCGTGCAAAATGTATACCTAAGAAATGTTAAGTCCAATACTCAGTACATTTCTTTCACTCTTTAATGTATGTATAGTAAGTAGGTGTTACTTCATTTTGATAAGATCATCATGGACCCTGCCGGGATCGAAAACTTAGGCGAGAGGAACACTTATTTATAAGAGAAGGTGTGCAGAATGCTAATATTTTTTATAAATCTATAATATAAAAATGAATCGCTGAATGTGTTGCTAAGCGCAAATCTCGAGAGCAGCTGAACCGATTTCGCTAATTCTTTTCTTATAATATTCCTTGAAGTACGAGGATGGTTCTTACGAAGAGCAAAATTAAAAAAAATGTCTGAAAAAGTCTTAAAACAACACTTTTCTATACCCCCATACAAAAGATTCGTAATAATACTAAAAGTCAATTTGAACTTTAATACCATACCATAAAGTTTAAGTGTTAGTGAAGGGGTTCCGGGAAGGCAAAACAATCGAGTGACGTTAGTATCGTATACCTAAATATTAATGTCAATATTTATACGATGGTAACGTTACTCAAAAACAAATTGTCTATGGTAATAAACAAAAAATAAAACTGACTCCAAAAAACTAAAAAGGATAAAATAATTAAATAGTAAGTAGGTACTCGTCCCCTAGGAACATATTTTTGGGGTCGGTGCTTCACTATCTATGGTTTCTGGAAACAACTTAGCACCAACTCCATAAATATGTTCCTAGGGGATGAGTGCCTACTAAAATTTAATTATTTTATCCTTTTCAGTTTTTTGGAGTCGGTTTTAATTTTTAGTGATAACTTTTGAAGGTCAAAGCTAGATGGGTGACCGTGAGCTTATATTGTTTTCTACTATCGTATCATTTCACTAAAAATTCATAGGAAAGCAAATATCCGCATCTTAGCATATGTAGACGACTTAATTTTTCCAGTTTTTTTATTTAAAAACCAAACTACCCAATGGATTTCCAAAAATTTTTTATGGGACCTAATGGGAACTATTCCGCATCGAACAAAAAAAAGAATCATCAATATCGGTTCACCCAGTCAAAAGTTCTGAGGTAACAAACATAAAAAATAAAAATAAAAAAAAAAACATACGAATTGATAACCTCTTCCTTTTTTTGAAGTCGGTTAAAAAGTAAAATGTCTGTGGTAAAATGTCACTTGAAATGTAAACGTCTCTTTGCCGTGCATCTATAATGCTCGTTTTCACTAACCTTTGCTTAGCGTTAAGAGTCTCTTAACGATTTTTATCTCAGTCTATCTAAAGGAGATAGAAAGGGACAAACGTCGTTAAGAGTCACCTAAGCCTAGCTAGGGAATGGTTAGTGAAAGAAAATGGACATTATATTACTAATTTTTTTTTGGACATAATGTAATTGTTGGCTTATTAACTTTCTTTTTTCTTTTTTTATCTTACTAGCTGACCCGGCGTCCCGAATAGAAGAATAAGTATTAAAAATATATATATTAAGGAATCGACTGTTAGGCGGTACGAAATTCGCCGGGTCAGTTAGTTATGCATAAAAATACATTGTATCAATTAAAAAAACAATAAAAATGTCAAATTGATAATACATTAATATTGTTTGTTATTTGTCTATAGTATTACTGAATGTGAAATATAACCATAAAAAAAACTGCGATTAAAGAAGTATAGTCTTTGACAATAGAACCTTATTAATGTTCAAACTTATAATTTAAATTAATTATGGCCGAATTTCGAGCACAAGGCGACCACTAGTATTAATAGAAAGGCAATTCAACTATTTGGATTATTCTCGAAAGAGTTTTTTTCTTCAATTATCAGTTATTTTTAAAATAATTCATTTTTTGAAATTTGTCGGTCACGTTACGCGCGTGTGTTCTATTTTTGTCTTGTTTCCTCGCGCGGAGGAGTCATATCTTTATCTATCTCTGTCTCAGCGGAAAAAGCGTTGACAAGTGATTAGACGTAAAGAGCTTTTGTTGCTGTTATTTTTTTTAAATTTGTGTCCGTTTGCCTTTTTTCCCGTGCGCGCTTCACGCAAAAACCGCTAAACAGATTTTGATTCACAGTTCAGTAAAACTTTAGGTGCCAACTTAAAATCTAAGCCATGTTTCATCTCAATCGGGTGGGCATAACCAGAGATAACACTAAACTATTTAATAAAAAATAGGGTAGTAGACAATTTTTTATTTCATTAATAAAAAGTTTAGAACTCATGATGAAGGAATATTGCAAAAAAATGGCATATTTAAAATCAATAGTTTCACAGATGTAGCGGTATGTTTGATGAGTTGCGGCGCATCGTCCAAAAACGCTCCATAGAAAATCTACGGAACAGGTGACGTCACATGTTCCTAATTACTAAGAAATGTATGGGCATACTGACAAAATTAATAATAACTATGTTATTTGTATGTTTTTATTCATAATAGTTGTTATAATAATAGTTGTTTTGATTGATGTAAGCAATTTATTATTATTTTAATTTTTGATAAATATTGGATAAAAAATAGTAAGATTTCAACTATATTCCATAGCTTTTAATCGTTTTTACAGGTGACAGTAGCGTATATTTTCGGAATTTGTTAAAATTAGTGCCATATTTAAACTTAGGCAACGTCCCAATCAACAAAAGCTAGTTGAATAATATTACGAGTTTAGTAGATAGTGAAATGGGTTCTTAAAATAATTTTATAGATAATACGCTTATCTGAAATATGATAATTCTTTATCCTACTTAAAAACCAAAACTTTCCATAGTAATAAATAATTATGTTAATGTGTTATCAAGTATTCGTATAATTGTTATGCGATATTACAGTTGCCATTGTATTCTTATTATTTTTCAATGAAAACAAGCCAAAGATTAGATAAAACAGGTGAATGACCTATATTCTAACATTGTATTAATTTATTCATTCAAGTCGGGTGTAAATTTTATTATCTTAGGGGCTGCTTCCGATGTACACAGCACGGGAGTTAAGAAGCGTACAGAGTGTCATCTTCTTCTTAAACTCCTAACGGGTACCTTTTGTATGCATTTAATCGGATACCGATCCCACAAGCTGACAACGTTAGGTCGCGTAAAAACATTTTAAAATACGGGTATCCGACCTAATAAATATGGTACTTTCCTTACGGGTACCTTTTCAATTATGGTATCCTTCGAATGAGGGATTAGTTGATATCTAAAAGAGATGGTTCAAAAATGTATGGGGACCCGGCCAGGTACAGTATGTGGACAGCACACCAAGCTTAACAGTTTGACCTTGAGACCGCCCTTACTGCGTTCGTAATAGAGGCGGCTTTTGTAGTGCAACTGTTACAATTGACGTGCTGTCGTCTGTACACTATACTAAATAATAGTCCTGTTATTAATCTGTGATAATAGGTAAAAATATGCAAGACAGTGTTGTCCATTTTCTTTTTATTCACTTTGTTGTGTGGCACAAAACAGGAATTTTCATAGAAAAAACTGCAACACGGCCAATTAATCATCATGGCGCGTATGTCACTTTGGTGACATTTAGTTGACTGCTGTGTCGCCCGCCATATATCCATAGTGAATCCATATATGGATGGAAAATTTCAACATTTGTACAAACAAACTATGCATGAAAACGATTTATTAGTATTTATTAGATTCAGGAGATTTTTCCTGATTTTCTGAGATACCGTTTATACATATATTTAAAAGCGAAGGAAACGGTCGGATACCGAAAAAATACCGTACAAAGCCGTTTCATCGAGTACTGTTGTAGTCCCTGGTTCAAAAAACACTTATGAGTAAAGCAGTTACGTACTTAAGGAAGGTCAGACTATAATATGATTGTTGCTTAAATAGAAAGTGCTCCATTCCGTGACGTGCATACGTAATTACACTAATTACTATAGTTTTTACACTCATATTTGAATATAATCACTGATCCAAAAAAAAACAGTTTAAAAGTATTAGTGATGTGAGCTAGACCATTTGCATCGCAGCCACAGTGTTGTCACCTGTGATTAAGTGATGTACGTGTTAAGATGACATACTTTTGATTATAGAATGAGTAAACTATAAGTACATGAAAGTGAAAATTAGTAGTAATTTTCCCGAATTCAGGAGATTTTTCCTAATTTGTTGAGTTAGTGCACATACTCACAATAGGGTAGTCGACAACTTTTATTTATTACATAGATAAGAAGTTTATAACTCATACAGAAATATTGCAAAAGAAATAGTATGTCCAAGATCAATAGTTTCACAGATACAGTGGTATGTTTGATGTGTTGTGGCGCAACATCCAAAAACGCTCCATAGAAATTCTACGGAACATGTGACGTCACAACACAGGCCTTTCTAAATGGGAGAAACACATGAGGAGTTTGGGCCATAACACCACCACGCTGGCCCAATGCTACTTGGTGGTCACAATGTCTTATTATATCTCAAATACCAGACACAATGTATTTTATACTGTTGTGTGGACGCCCGGTGAGCAGGTAATAGTCAAAAGATTAGGTATACCAATTAGTACACCGAAACGTGTATTTGAGACAATAATAATAATGATAAAAATATAACTCAGGAAATCAAAACATATGTTAGAAGGCGTCAAATGGAGCATTAAAATTAAATTGAATTAAATTGATGTTTGACTATACTGTAAAAAACATTGAAACCTTAACGTAATCATAATGTTATAAAAAAAAATACGATAAGAGTAAGTATACGTAATTCACGTTAAATTTCCAAATGTCTACCACGATTCATAATAATGATAAAAAATAACACAATCAAAAATCATTTCTTAACGATAACAAACATCACGCGATATTTAATCGCAATACACACTCCGATTAAAATATCTCGTGAAATACTCGTCGGCTGCGATAAAACGGCGATTATTAAGTAATTATCGAGTAGCAGACGTTACAAAATGGTGTGTTGCACGAAAGAACAATAACTGTTTCGTCATAACTTCACGAGGGTTTAACGAGTAGTTAACGCACACCTTTTTTTTCACCAGAAATTTAGTGTCACCCGGCGTCTAAATTGACCCTGGGACTACCCGCTAAAACTCCTGGGTCTATGATTAAATATTTTTTTAATACAAAGCACGACAATTGACCCAACACCACCTGATGGGAAGCGGTAAGAAGAGTCTGTAAGCGAAGACAGCTAGTGCAGTTTAGACACTGCTCTAGCCGCCACCATCTTGCCGGCCCACAAGGTGCTTTTTCACGTCTCTCTTGAAGGACTCCATGTTACCGTAGTTTTGTCGTGGGATATTGGCTCATAGGATTAGTAAGTTGAAGTGGGTGGGGCGTTAAAGTTCTAGAATGGCGACCACGTACCGGAAAGCGCAAAGCAGGTCGGCCTCCTACTAGATGGACAGAAGACCACGGCCCCGATCGCGTTATTTTACTTACCAACTTACCACACTTACCAAACTTACCAAAGCTAAACCAAAACGTTCCGTTTCGCTCAATTTGTGTTGCGCGAAACATTCAAACGGCTACCAATTAGCTTTTTTATCGGAAAATACGTTGATTTCTTTGAATATAATTATAATACATATTTATTAAGTTTGAATTACACAAATTAATAAAATAAAAAGTTTCTAAATTGAATAAACGATATAATTGAGAACGTATTTTCCGACGTCCAATAAACATTTATGTTGTTTTTTCAAAAGTAGCTTAAAAGCACCAAATCAACAATGTTAGTCCGACTTATAAATATGTTTCCATAGATGGTTGCCATAGTAACGTCTTTGTATCTAGATGCTGTCAAAAACCGATTGATTAAATTAGCGCGACCGAGGCCCTGCACCCTTATTCTCAACTGTCGGAAAGAATTCGAATTTCGGAAACTCTATGCCTGTCACTTTTTATCGCGCTGCGTCAAAGCGAGACGGCATGTGACTTGTCGAATCGAATCCGTGATCCGACAGTTGAGAATAAGGGGGCTGGTCAGGGTCGCGGGGAGCCGTTGGATGCAGGTGGCGACCTATGATGACCTCTGCTTTGTTCAGCAGAGGTCATCATAGGCTGGTATGATGGTGATGATGATGATGATGAAGACACTCACGCCACGCTCGCGTCAAGCCGCGCCAAACAAACTGTCAGTCGCTAAGCAAATAACCGAAGAGTGAAAGTGTGCCTCTCACTGTGTTCCTTGAACCGAGTACAACTTAAAACGCTTCAAAGCTTAAGTTAATATTATAGGCACTTCTCACAAGTACATAATGTCGTACTGTAATAGCGAAATTAGAATTTTAGTGAATTTATCTTTTTGACCGACTTCAAAAAAGAAGGAGATTCTTGATTCCACTGTACTCGTGTGTATTTTTTTGGATGTATGTTGTTCACTGATTTCTCCGTCAATTGAAAACCGATTTACAAAATTCTTTTTTTATTTGATTGAGTTACATTGCTACCAAGGCAGAATCTGATGATGGGATCCCAGGGAAATCTCAAATTTTATAGGCACGTATAACGTGTTTTACTTTTTTCCAAAGCTATTCAAATACTTGCTTCTGTTAGTCGTCATCTCGTGTTGATGAGCTGGTGATGGAAGGTACAACTCCTTAATGATTAGGAATTGGAAGATAATTCTATAAATATTATAGGTACGTATTCTATCGGGTTATTCGGGTGAACTGATGATGAAAGGTAAAACTCCACAGCGGTTTGGAGTTAGATAATACTTTATCAGTAGTAAAATACGATAATATCATGAAAATATATTATGTATTTCAACAGACAACAGACAAGTCGATAGTGCTGCCGGTCTCTAATCTAGCTTTCTAGCTTTGACCTTAGAAAATCCCTTAAAAATGTCAAAAAACGGACTTCAAAACACTAAAAAGGAAAAAATAATTACTTATTCTGTTTAGCTGTTTCCAAAAACAATAGACAGTAAAGCAGCAGCTGTCTAAATCCGAATTTAGACATTTCGCCATTTCTAGGGGTTTCCCAAAAATTCTGATTTCGCGATTATCTTGCAACATAATAAAATAACAAGTGGCTATCTAGTGGACACTTAACTTGTCAGCAAACAACATTCGGCAATCGAAAAATAAAAATTGAATTGTTTTGACTTTTGAGGTTTTAGATTACCAATCTCTTTCGTCAAGCTGGCAAGCTACTAACGTCCGTAAAAAATGAAATGTGAAAAAACAAATGAAAATCGAGTCAGCTACGGAATGTATGGCGTTTAGCACAGACAAAGCTAGATGTTTTTATTTTTATACAACTAGATGACAAACAAGCTGACTGCCCACCTGGTGGTATGCGGTTACCGCCGCCTATAGACACCTGCAATAACAAGGAAAAGTACTTGATATTGCAGGTGCGTTGTCATCCTGAGGCCTAAGATGAAATGCCGTCAATGCCCAGTAATTACACTGGCTACCTTTCCCTTCAATCCGAAACACAGCGAACTGTTTCACGGCAGAATTAAGAAAGGCGGTGGTACCTACCCAGGCGACCCTACATATGGGTCTACCACCTAGTAAAATGTTATTTGTTCGTTTTGAGTTTTTAATTTGTAAATATTGTAAATACGTATGTGACAAGAAAAGATACGTATGATAGAAGAGTTTCTACAGGTTAAAATTGTTAACCAACTTCAAAAACGAGGAGGTTCTCAATTCGGCCGGTATGTCTTTTTTTCCTATGTATGTACACCGATTACGCCGAGATTACTGATCCGATTTACGTGATTCTTTTTTTGTTCGATGCGGAATATCTGCCATTTGGTCCCATAATTTTTTTTTCAAAAATTAAGTCGTCTACATATGCGAAATTGCGAATTTTTGCTTTCCTATAACTTTTTAGTGAAACGATACGATATTAGGAAACAATATAAGTTGACGGTCACCCATCTAGCTTCGACCTTAGATAGTTATGACTAAAAATTGTAAAAAAAAATTAAAAACATATTTTGTTTTGTTTTTGGAAACCACTTAGCACCAACTCCAAAAATATGTTTCTAGGGGATGAGTACCTACTTAAATTTAATTATTTTAGCCTTTTCAGTTTTTTGAAGTCGGTTTTAATTTTTGTTTAATTTTTTTTCTAATTTCAAGTATTTATTTATACATAATCACAAAAATTATGTTTAGGGTACGCGATTTCAGGTCGGCATTCACCATCATCCTAGGTATTAACAGCCTAGGTATACATTATTATATCGCAGCCGTCTGGTTCAATTAGCCACTTAACTGGACGCCTAGGCCGTTGATTAAACGCCGATATCCAATCAAACGGCTGAAGGACAACTAGCGAAGTCATTGGGCGCAACGTTTAACCAGATGGCTATATGTCGTATCAGCCGTCTGGTTAAATTAGCAATTCAATCGAAAGCCTAGGCAGGTCGATTAAATAGAAGAGCTTTTGTTTAACTGTTTGTGTGACGATGACTATTTATAAAGGAAATCATTTCAGTTAAGTATAAGTAGTCATTAAAAAATAATCTTGATACCTACCAATCAACAACAAAACTGTTGAGTACAAGACGATCCGGCTAGACGTCTAATTACGCCGACTTTCAATACGCCAAGTTGTTAAACGTTGAGTGAGTCTAGTTTAAACTATCGGCTTAGGCTTTTAATTGGATGCCGGCGTTTAATCAACGCGCTAGGCATCTAATCAACTGGCTAATTTAACCAGAATACAAGCTTTCCTTCATAGGAGAAACACATAAGAAATTTGGGAGCTCGGTGGCGTAGTGGTTTCAGCGCTCTGGTTTCGATTACAAAAACAAAGCAACTTTCGCAATGGTCGGTCCAAGGATGGGTCAACCAAAGTTTCTAATCTCGAGCTCCTCCGTGCTTCGGAAGGCACGTTAAGCCGTTGGTCCCGTCCCGGTTGTTCCTGCACCAGCGTGGTGGTGTTATGGCCCAAACTCCTCATGTGTTTCTCCCATGTAGGAAGGCCTGTGCCCAGCAGTGGGACGATATAGGCTGGTGATGATGCATCTAAGACACGTACACAAACACAATCGTCATATAATTAAGTAATAGTGCAAAACTTTATATGCTACACGGAAGCTGTCCTGAGAAACTAATAATATTATGATGATTTAATTATTACATAGGTATTACACCAATATTTATGCGTTTCAATTATCATTGCTAAGTTGTTCAATAAACAATATTAATTGCTACCTATTTCTTTATGATTGCCTAGTAAATTACGTCTTGAGAAAATAACAGTTCATCAAAACACTTATTCTGCGATCAGGGCTTGCAAATATTTATAAATTTTTCTCAAATATTAGCAAGAGACTGTAGCGGTACCCGATGAAGCGGTATTGAACGGCTGTTCTTTTCGGTACCCGATTTTCGCTTTTTAATACCCGAAAATTTAGATATCAACTAATCCTATAATTCAAAGGATACCGTACCTAATGTTAGGGTACCCGAAATAAAGGTATTTAATTATTAGGTAGGATACACGTCTGGGGGTGAGTTGGTGACATTGCTTCGGCAGAGCCCAGGCTACCCCCGTGAAGGGCAGTGGAGTTACCGGGGAGTTTTAGTGGGTATTCCTAGTGCCAATACGATCAGGCACTGGACAACCCCTACACACGCCCGTCGCTTAGCCAGCGGCCGGTAAGTCCGTAAGCGGATTCCTCCCCGTAAAAAAAGGTCGGATGCACGTATTTTAAAACAGTTTTAGAAGTACCGTTGCCAGCCTGTGCGATCAGAATCCGATTAAACACAGATACCCTACTGTTTAGCGGCTTGGTAGTGTGGTGGGGAAGGAGGGTTTAATTTAAACGGTACCGTAAAAATATAGATTTACTAGGTAGGGCCGTATCTCCAGCATACGCTCAAGTTGTGGAATGAGCTACCTGCAGAGGTTTTCTCGAATGAGTACAGCATGGGGTTCTTCAAAAAAGGCGTGAAAAGGTTTTTACAGGGTCGGCAACGCGCAAATGTTACCCCTGGTGGTGCAAGCGTCCATGCTACGGTAACCAACAGGTGGGCCGTATGCTTGATTGCCACCTTAGTGGTATAAAAAAAAGAAAACAAATAATAGTAATTTAATGTTATTCAATTACTTGCTTCTGGCTTTTGCCTTCCATTATTAAGCCAGGTGGCATATTACGTGTAATCACGCGAAGTTACCAAATACTCAAACACCTTTGACTCCAGATAGTATCGACCTTATGCACTCTATCCCATTTGTATGCCACGTGAAGAACACACGGAGGCGCTTACAGGAAAACAAATTTAATTGGCTAGAGTAGGTAATTTTTATCATGCATCAGGTCATGGGAGCGTCCAGAAATCCCGGTGTACGACAGGTTATATACAGAAACAGATAAGGCACTGTTATCTCAAATGTCGAGGAGTGGCGCCGGCGTATTGGTTCGAGCGCTCTGGTTTCGATACGAAAAACAAAGCAACTTTCGCCATGGTCGGTCCTGGGATGGGTCAGTCAAAGTTTGTTATCTCGAGCTCCGTGCTTCGTCGTGCACGTTAAACCGTTGGTCCCGGTTGTTACTGCAACCGCTTTAACCCACCAACCCGCATTGGGCCAGCGTGGTGGTGTTATGGCCCAAACTCCTCATGTGTTTCCCCCATGTAAGAAGGCCTGTGCCCAGCAGTGAGACGTATATAGGCTGGCGATGATGATCGCAAATATACGAGAGCCCAATGAATCTGTCGCCGCCATCTGGTTGAATTGGACGCCTACCCCTTGATTAAGCGCCGGCATCCAATTAAATGCCTAGGCCGATAGTTGATTGAACTGGACTCACTCAACGTTTAACAACGTGGCGTATTGAAAGTCCGCTTAATTAAATGCCTAGGCGGATCGTCTTGCGCTGAACAGTTTTGGTGCTCAAGGTTATTTTTTATGACATAATTAAGTGGTCATAAAAAATAACCTCTTCGATTTATATGTTGCCATTTTATACAATACCATAACAATAATGTTAACAGCATTGTTGTGTTCCGGAAGTTGGAGGTAAGATAGCCAGTTCCTCTGTGGTTGAGGAATCCGGGTGTAGCTCGCTTCCATCGTCGGCCTTATCTTCACTTACCATCAGGTGAGATGAAGGACAAGAGTTACCCCATTAAGGTAAAAAAAAATAAAAAAAAAACGTTATTTTTGCAATAAAATAAAAGAGTTTTGTATTATTTAATTCATCATCAGCCTACATACGTCCCACTGCTGGGCACAGGCCTTCCTACATGGAAGAAACACATGAGGAGCTTTGGCCATAACACCACCACGCTGGCCCAATGCGGGTCAAAGCGGTTGCAGCAACAACCGGGACCAACGGCTTAACGAGCACGGTGGAACTCGAGATTATAAATTTGATTGACCCATCCCGGGACCGACCATGGCGAAAGATGCTTTGTTTTCGTAATCGAAACCAGAGCGCCCAAACCGCTACGCCACCGAGCTCCTCATAATTATTATTTAATTAAAACCAAGTTATTCAGTACATTATTGTCTACAATCTGAAATGGTGCTCATGACCTGGGCCAAAACTTTACTATCTCCTATGAAAAGGAATTCAATATACATGATTTTTAAAACATACGTCCTATCAAAATATTTACTATAAACTATTTGGCGCTAGGCACTAGGTACAAAGTACAAACGACAGAACGACAAGTGTAACTGTTGCACTACGAAAGCGGCCTCTATTACGAACTGTATAAGGTCGGTCTGAAGGTCAAACTGTTACGCTTGATGTGCTGTCGATTGTACATACATGATAAGAAAAACTTTCCCAAAATTACGGCGATCATGCTGCACTTCACTCAGTCGCTTGCACATACTACTTTTGTATGTCGCTTGCACAGACTACGAGTACTTTTGTATGTCGCTTGCACAGATTACTTTTGTATTTCGCTTGCACAGACTACTTTTGTATGTCACTTGCACAGACTACGAGAGTACTTTTGTATGTCGCTTGCACAGACTACTTTTGTATATCGCTTGCTAGCGTCTTGCACATACTACTTCTCTTGCTAGCGTCTTGCACAGACTACTTCACTCAGTCGCTTGCACAGACTACTTTAGTATGTCGCTTGCTAGCGTCTTGCACATAATACTTCGCTTGCTAGTGTCTTGCACAGACTACTTCATCAAGTCGCTTGCACAGACTACTTTTGTATGTCGCTTACTAGCGTCTTGCACAGACTACTTTACTCGGTTGCTTGCACAGACTACTTTTGTATGTCGCTTGCTAGCGTCTTGCTAGAACGAAACGAAATGTCAACTTATAACTCAAAAAAACTGTGTAAGTTTTTAAAATGCTACATTCTTTAATAATATTTTCAATTTTCTAAACATTCATTTTAATTTATGAAAAGCTAAATAGATAAATTAATCTGTAAGTTATGATTTAACATGATTTATTTTTCAGTTTTCTTTTGACCCATATTTTACACATTATTTTACAAACTCCTGCCATGTTTACAAAAAACATGGAAACCCTAGAAGCCATATAAATTCTACTAAATTGAATTCAAAATTCAATAAAAGGAAACAAAATAGTACAATTAACCTTTTACGTTGGTTCTAGAAAGTTCGAACAATCGCGACCCTTCTATCGCGGTTCAATTGTTATCGAAATAAATTACATAAGTAAGGGATAAAATAATCAAGAACACAATACAGAAAGCATTTTATCAAATTGAAATAAAGTTAATTTTCAATTAACACAATATTTTTAATTTACGGTAGCCAGCCACCTTTGTTTATGACGCGTGACTTTCTAGAAAGAGTTACGTCACGTGTTTTGAAATACGAACAATTTGCTTTTCATCAAAAGTAGTAAGGATTATAATCGTATGGGTCTTCACAATTTTTAGACGGATGCTCCTGTAGTTCATAAGAGCCTGGTACTTCAAAAACCGATTCAGTTTAATTTGAAGGCTCCGGGTTCGATTCCTAATCATCTATTGATAAATAAAAGATGGGAAGCAAAATGACGTCAATATGATCTATCCAAAGACAATGTTATTCTTGATGATTAAAAATTGTGCTGTCAAAGCAGCAATATACAAATTTTGAAGTTAGCTAGTACTGTCCTTTTCATTTTTTATAACAAAAAAGAGATATAAACTACTTTAGATTTAGTTTTCAATGTTGTATTTGAAAGGACAAAGCATTTCTATGACCATCTCTTTGGGCCGGCATGGTGGAGGCGGCTAGAGCAGCGTCTGAACTGCACTAGCTGTCTTAGCATATGGACTCTTACCGCTTCACATCAGGTGGTGTTGTCATTTGTCGTCCTTTGTATAAAAAAAAATCTGAGTCAGGTGGTCCCAATCTCAACTACTCCCACGGCGGCGGTTGGCGGTTGCCGCCTTCTTGCCGGTTCTTCTCTGTCAAGACTTCCCAAATTTCCGAAGCACTACCGCTGGATAAACTTATAGATATTTTCCTATGTTGGTTTAGTAAAATTTTACGCCACAAGTATTTATGCAAGTCCACGTTTCCCATTGAGCACATGATTTGAAATTCGAATTTGCCAAACCGCTCGCCGATCTCTTTTCTCTACGGATTATGAATTATCAATTCATAGGTGCATAAATTTAAAGAGGCGTGTCGTTCTATCTGTCCTATACCAAGGTTAAATTCTTTTGTTATTGTTGTGATTAACTGACTGATATGTTATCCGAAATATGCACTACGCAGCCAATACAACGCGACCGCAGTAAATAACCTGAAAGTTCGGACGTAAATAAAACATGTGACTTTCATTTTTTGTTCTAGGGTACATCGGATTTTAATACTGGTTAACACAGCGAAATGCCGCATTGAATTCTAAAGATGAAGACCGCTGCCTTTCCTATTCAGCAGTTCTCTTTCTAGTTGAAGGGAAAGGTAGCCAGTGCAATTACTGGGCATGGAAGGCATTTCATCTTAGACTTCAGGACAACGCGCCAGCAATACCAAGTGTTGTTGTGGGTGAGCTGTCAGCTTGCTTGTCCCAACAGATTCATCTACATGCAAAAAAAGAAAATCGTTTCTATGTTGATGACTTTTTGCACTGAAATACTGCAGTGTCTGCACTGAATTACTGCATCTATTATGAACATATTAAGTGGCGCCAGAGGTTACTTTATATGATTGCGGTTGTATAACCTTCATGTTTAGATTCTTATGAAATATAAAACTGACTGAGTCGGAAGGCACGTGGACTGCGGTCGGCTTTAAGTTTCAACTACTGTTTACGAGGTTTGAGCAGCAACCGTTCCCAAAGCTCAGTGTCAAACTCAGCTAAACGTCAGACATACAACTCTGGTGTATAAACCGGAACTAAAGTCTCATAGATTTGGAGTTCCCCAAGGCAGCATGCTTGGTCCATTTTTGTTTGTGTTATACCAAGTGGAAGGGGATATCTCAAATACGAGGGCAGGTGGCAATGCTGGCACTCCTAAATACGACTTGGTCCTAAAAAAATGGAAATCACGAACAAAACAGCAGATCCAGACAAACTTCGCCGTCATCAATTTACTGTGTCCATCTTCACTCAAAAAAGCATTGCTTCTCGTTCTCTCAGTGAATCCAATTAATACAACAAAAAAAACACAATACAATTTCACAAATTCGTAAAATATACGCTACTTTTGCCCATAAATACCATTCAAACTTAAAAGATATGGAATGTTGGTGTTAATTAGAAAATTCTCTTTCTTTCTTTCTTTCAAACAAATGTTAATGATATTAGTTTGCTGACATCAAATTAAAACAACTATTATTATGACAAATATGAATAAAAACATACATACTCGTATATTATTATTAATTTTGTCAGTATGACCATAGGTACATTTCTTAGTAATATAGAAACATGTGATGTCACCTGTTCCGTAGATTTTCCATGAAGCGTTTTTGGACGATGCGCCGCAACATATCCAACATACAACTGTATCTGTAAAACTATTGATCTTAGACATACATATACGAGGTTTATCAGAATTACCCAAAAAAAGAAATTCTTTATCGAAAACTCAAAATGAAAATGTTACTACTCTAGTAATAGTTAGAACTGATCCAATATTAAATATGTGAGCTTCTAACCAATAAGTATAGTACACAGCATTCGAATAATATTATTCTTTTTTTTTTTTTTTTCTTTTTTTATACACTCACACCTATTATCTAGCCCAAAGTAAGCATCATTAAGAGCTTGTGTTATGGATACTAGATAACGGAGAAATAATGATAATAATATGTATATAAATATTAGAAATATACTAAATAAACATATAAACATCCATGACTCGTAAACAAATGTTCGTACTCATCATACAAACATTTGTTCCTACCGGGATTCGAACCCGGGACCTTTTGACCGAGTAGCCTGGGGTACAGACCACTCGGCCAAGCGGTCGTCTTCGTGATGATATCATCATATCAGCCTATGAGTTCCACTTCTGTTAGGAGATTAAGGGCCGGCTGGCACGGCACGGCATGGCACGGTATGGCACGGCACGGTATGGCACGGCATGGCACGGCAGGTTGAGCTGCGGCATCCCGCGGCGTGCGTGGCATGCCCCCTTGCTTTGCGCACCCACCGGACTGCGCCCATTGACCGAAATGACCGCTGCAAATGTTTCAACCTTATTTCAACTAGCTTAGCAATCATAATTCCTCGACACAAAGTCTACTTATTGCGGGAAGCAATGGCGCGCCGCGGCAGCATCTCGCGGCGCGTCGCGTCATGCCGCGGCATCGTGGTATCCAAATAAAGTAACATGAATTCTAAACTTATTGAAATAAGTATCAAAATAACTTGATGAGTAATAAAATCCTTTGCCATGACACGCCGTGCCGGGCCGGCATTGGGCGCTGGCTCTAACCAACTACTTATCTGTCTAATGATAAAAGCATCGCAGTTAGACGTCTCAATATTGAACCTATATTTAAATACCGGATCGAAATAAGAACAGCGACACCTTTCATGAGGAGATACTCTTTATTCATATCAATGTCACGCCATTCGCACTTCACAACATTCATGTACAGGGTGTTTTAATACGACGTTTACTAACAACAACAGCCGGACGATTGGGAATAATTACATCAACATAAGAGCCAAGAATGTGTATTTTTAAAAATCAGATTATACTTCTCGCCTTTACCCACATGAATGTCACGCCTTCTCTCGTCACAACATTAATGTACAGAGTGTTAGTGTTATAAATATCCAATATTGAGGCGGGGCCAAGTGGCAAGGTCACAGTACCTACGTGTGACGTAGCGTCGTATGATTGATGACGTAACGTGGCGTGACCGCTGGAGCGCCTACGCTGTTTAGGGCGGAGCTCACTTCTTCTCTTTTCCACTTCTGGGGGCCTAGACTGAAGTAGATAACCTACTATTAAAAACCAGAGGGCCTAGACAAGATGCCTTTCGATAATCGCTATAGCTATCGCTAAATGGAACATGTATGGAATTTGACGTTTACAATCGAAAGCCAATCGAGGGTATATGTCAAAGCCCATACATTTTCCGCTTAGTGATAGCGATAGCGATTATCGAAAGGCATCTTGTCTAGGCCCTCTGGTTTTTAATAGTAGGTTATCGTCGGTCAGACGGTTGGTATTAAGTCCTATGGGAATAAATTATGGGTGGAAAGAATAGCTAAGAAGAGATATAAAAATTAAAATTAACCTTCAAAAATTATAGATTCTTTACAAATCAGTAAATTTCGTGCACAAGGGGGTAAACTGGTAACGTCACTTTAACTTAAATTGAGTGATTTTTAATATAATATTTTTCGTTATATTAATTTGACTAACGCTAACAACTGATGTTTGTAGTCCTAGTCGAAAGTTTAAGCCAAGTTACTCGACCCTTCTAGTTTTGCAAATTACGCGCGTTCTCGATATACATTTACTTATTTATTTAAATTTTATTGCACAATAAATATAATGTAAAAGTATTATAAAAGAGTTTGTATGCGCCTTCGTGCACACAACGAGATAACGAACAAGCTGACGGTCTACCTGGTGGTAAGCGGTTATCGCCGCCTACTAGACACCTGCATTATCAAGGAAAAAATCACTTGATATTGCGGGTGCGTTGCCTAAGATGAAATGCCTTCCATGCTAAATTGGGATGTTGCCTAAGTTTGAATTTGGTGCTATTTTTCACAAATTCGGAAAATATACGCTACTGTTAGCCATAAAAACAATTCAAACTTAAAAGATATGTTGTTGTTTAAGTTGTACTATTTCGAAAATTTAAAAAATAGTCATATTTTTTTTCCAAATTATCAAAACTATTAATGATATCACATTGCTGACATCAATTAAAACAACTATTATTATGACTCTTATTAATAAAAACATGCTTAAAACATAGTTATTATGAAATTTGTCAGTATGCCCAAACATTTCTTAGTAATATGGGAACATGTGACGTCACCTGTTCCGTAGATTTTCTATGGAGCGTTTTTGGACGATGCGCCGCAACACATCAAACACTATATCTGTGAAACTATTGATCTTAGACATACTATTTCTTTTGCAATATTTCTTTATGAGTTATAAACTTCTTATTTATGAAATAAAAATAAAGTGTCAACTACCCGAAACACAGCGAACTGTATATGTACCACGGCTGAAATAAGAAAGGCGGAGGACACCAATATTTTTAATTATTCTTGTTACTATTTAATAATAACTTGTTTTTCCTTCTTTTTTAGTAACATCCTGTATAAATCTTAATTACTATAAAAACAATGATTGGGTACAGTTAAACAGAGCATAGGTTATCTTAACTGAGGTCGAAGAAAGTTATCTACAAGTACGGATATTTGCGGCGAAGTTAGCTCGTGGGTACAGTGGGACACGCGTTAAGCGTAACACTCCACATCAAAATCATCCATACTTTCAAATATTTTTAATTTTGATTTTAACATTATTATTAATGTTTGAAAAATTATTTACTAAAAAAAATCTATCTAAACTAAGGGGTTGGTGGGTGATTAAGAATATTTGAAAGCAATGCCCCAACTTAGCCGAATCGTAGGTATTTGTAAAAATACTAGTTTCGGATGTTGAAATAGATCATTTCGACATTGTAGGGTGGACGTTAGCTCATAACGCAAATACAGATAGACTAGAACCCGGATTGCGAAAGTTCGCGGGTTCGATTCCCACCTCAGGATATTTTAATATATCCATACTAATATTATAAATGCAAAAGTGTATCTGACTGTCTGTTACCTCTTCAAGCTTAAGCCTCTGAAATGATTTGGATGAAATTTGGTGAGAGATAGTTCCGAGCTATCCTATGTAAAGGACATAGGATAGCTTTCATCCCAGATATCATCCTTTAAGGGGAGAAAAGGGGGGTGGAAGTTTGTATTGGGAATCTATAACCGCTGAACAGATTTAGATGTAGTATGGCGATAGTTTGAGACTCTGGGAAGGAAATGGGATACTTTTGGCGCGATAACCGACATCTCCGCAAGCGGAGCCGTGAGCGGCTTAAAATAAATATTTATCACAGTAGTGAGTTCAACATCATCATCACCAGCCTGTTAAACGTCTCACTGTGGACAAAGGAGTTCCTACATGGAAGAAACACCTGAGGAGTTTGGGCCATGGCAACACCACATTTTACTAGGTGGTAGGGTTGTCTGGGTAGGTACCCACCGCCTTTCAGCCGTGAAACAGTTCGCTGTGTTTCGAATTGACGGGAAAGGTAACCAGTGTAATTACTGGGCATGGATTCATCTTAGGCCTCAGGATGACAACGCACCTGCAATATTGAGTGCTTTTCCCTTGTTATTGCAGGTGTCTATAGGCGGCGGTTACCGCTTACCATCAGGTGGGCCGTAAGCTTGTTTGTCATCTAGTTGTATAAAAAAAAACTGTGAAAGGTAGCCGCTTTGGTGCTCGCCCCGTGACTAGACATTTTCTAGTTTGGATATTTTTATAAAATTTCAAATAAAGTCATTAGTGGATAATTGACGGGGCTGCGCCCGCGCAGACTTGGCGTTCCGTATTGCAGTCCTCCAATCCCTATGCGGAATTTGCAGTCCTCCAATCCCTATGCGGAATTTAGCAAAGTACATATTTTTTAATACAAAGCACGGCAAACACCACCTGTGGGCCGATTCTGTTATTTATTTTCCTGCCAATCCGGGCAGCGGTTCGAGATCGTGACTAAGGCGGTTGTAATAGAAAAAGGTATTCCACTAACATTGCTTGTAAAGTCGGAATGCTAACGAAACGCTCTCGTTTGGTTCCACTTTAGCTGGATAATCGTTAGAAAGAAACTACAGAAGAAACACAGCGAACTGTTTCACGGCTGAAATAAGAAACCCAGACGACCCTACATACGGGCCTACCACCTAGTAACAGTAGTAGTAGTAGTAGTATGTAACCATATTACTAAGAAATGTATAGGTAAACTGCCAAATTTGTAATAACTATGTATTCAGTATATTTTTATTAATACTTGTAATAATAATAGTTGTTTTAATTGATGTCTAATGTTGATGAGGATAATCGTTAGAAAGAAACAAGTTAGGGTCGATGCGTTTCGGCTGCCACAAATGTCGAATATTTTCCAGAATACAAAACAATGATTGAACCGAACGGTTTGCGTTGCGGTGTTTGTTAGTAGAATACCAAACTGATGCATTTCGGCTACGTTTCAGATCAATATTGAATAGCAGAATTGGGGGCCGATGTGAAGCGGTAAGAAGAGTCCATATGCGAAGACATCTAGTGCTGATTGAATCCACTGTTCTCGCCACTTTCACCTTGGCGGCCTAAAAGGATCCTTTTTCGCGTCTCTTGAAGAAACCCATGTTACAGGAAGGAGGCACACATCTGCTGGCAACGACTTCCAAGTTTTGGAAGTTCTGTACTTTCATTTTGTTAGTTTCTCTTCCTTCGTAGGAACACGCGAGCTGATCTTCGGAGTTCACTCACACACTGTATCCACTACTTTGCGCTCAAAGAAATTTGGTAAATCTATTCCTCTGTCCTACTACCAAAGTATAGAACTCTCTGACCGCGTTTTCCCTTGTTCCTGCGATATGGAAAAAAGAGGCGTGAGAAGCCTTTTGGGCAAGGTGGAGCTGCTTATGGACTCTTCTTACCGACTAGTTCTTAGAGTTCTTAGCGGAACTAGTGACTCAACATCAGCTGGTGTTGAGTCACTAGTTCCGCTTGAAAACCTGTTGAACTACACATTTCAGACGCTAAGGGTTTTGATTTGAGTGTCACATTTATTATGCTTCCGGCAGTCTTACGCGCACAACCCACCAAACCGCATTGGGCCAGCGTGGTGGTGTTAAGTCCCATACTCCTCATGTGTTTATCCCATGTAGCAAGGCCTGTGCCCAGCAGTGGGGCGTATAAACGCTGATGATGATGATGAGTCTGACGCGGCGTAGCAAGTCATAGACGCGGAGTTATCGCCGCATAATAAAAACGTTTCTAGTAAAAAACACACTGAAACTTACCTGCTGCCACACTTACAAAATACTACAACAGAGAACTACAATAAGTGATATTTTCCTGCGCAAGTGCGAAGATATGACACACGCCCATGATATTCTATACGTAGGTACTCAGCAAGATGACATTGTCCCGTGCCAAGGATAAATTGGATATTAAATTATTTTTAGCAGAGCGCCCGTTTGCGTCGGCGCATGTACAGTATAGAACACATCATACGCAACACTGGTCTTTTTATAGATCTAATCCAGACGCGCTAGAAACTGTTTTTGCGGGGATCATAGATTTGGTATGCGGCCGATTGTAAAACGCGCGGGATCCATTATTCTTAGGATGTTTTGAAAGGTGACGATATAAAATTGCAAAGAACTGTCAAAAATAGGTATTTAGGGAGAGTTAGTGAAACTATTTCATATAACTTATTGTTGGATTTGGCTTTAAATTTAATTGGCAAAAATCAATCTATTTAAACTAATTATTTGTGTTGATGTTACAAACAACGGAACGTAACATGACTAGCAAATGCCAAAGGAAACTTGTCATTCAATCCCCGCTCGAGGTTCTTCATTCATTAAATCTTGTCTCATTCAAATCACTGTCATCGCTCTCTCTCTGCCCTTTCTGCTGTGCTAGGAGTTAGTCGTAATAACCTCCTAGTGAAAATACACTGTAATTAAACTGAATATAATTATCATTCGCTTCCCGTAATTCCGTGTTTTAGTCAACTCCTCAAACCTATAAAATCAATAAGTACTTACTAAATAGATAAAGTAAGTTTTCCATAGACCTGGTATAGTTTAGTAGACGCAGGCTTTGATTACAACAGGGGCCATAACCGGTCATAGCAACTTATACAGACATCTTTTCAATTTAGGTGTCACGGACAGTCCACTGCGAAGAGCTTGGAAGGAGGCAGAGGAAACATCTGCTCACTTTCTACGTGAGGCCAACTACCGGGCTAACTACCTGGGATCTCCGGATAGACCCCAGGAAGATTTCGGCAAAATGAAGGCGATGGGCAACTTCTTGGAGAAGCTGGGATGGCTAGAATAAGCCGGCCCTCACCCTCCGACGCAAATCGACGTCAATTGTGCATGTTTTTGCGTTTTGCCATTGTAGGTACGAAGGAAGAACAAAATAATAATATACTCACGCCTATTATCTAGCCCAAAGTAAGCATCATTAAGAGCTTAAGTTATGGATACTAGATAAAGGAGAAATATAATAATATGAATCGATAGAAAGCGGAGCCGCGGGCGCCATTAAAAATTTGAATTGATACTCAGGCCAAATTTTTCCTACCGCTTATTTTTACCAGCATTTCCACGTCAGAAGTACCGCATACCTTCTCCAGACACGTTGGACTGACGAGCCAAGATTGGTCGATCACGTTTAAGGGAGCCACTTGCAAGCATCTAAATATTCTGGATCATACGATTCGTACGTGATGCGTGTCAAAGAGTGTTGGCTTATTTTGTGATGTTTGTACACGTGTCCTGAACAATGGGCATTTCTCTACGGTACTTTGTATCCAAAAAGTATGACATGGTGGTATTATTCCATTCGATTTAGACTTTTAGAGCATCCGACTGAGCACTAACAAAATACATAGATCAGTGAAGTTTCCGGATATAGCTAAGATCAAATATACTTAAATAAAACATTGAACGATACTCACAATCTACGGATTTATGTCTACGGTAGGTGCTGCAATATTTCTAATTATTTTTCTAAAAGAGTTCTTTGAATGCGTCAACATATCAATTTGCGTAAATTTCTTATTATAAGTAAAACAAGAACGATATATAAAAGAGTTACTGGCATAATTTGTACTTGTAAAAGGCATATCGAACAAGCTATTACTACGTAATCCAATCCGAGGACATCTAAATTGTACTAAACTTAAAATATAAGCTGAGTCAAACTGATCATTTAATAATTCTGAACTCTTATTCAGAAACTGTCGGATCACGGATTCGATTCGTAAAGTGACAAGCTGTCCCGCTTTGACGCACCGTGATAAAAAGTGACGGGTATAAAGATTCCGAAATTCGAATCTTTCCCGACAGTTGTGAATAAGGGGGCATATCTCTTTCCATTCTGCGGTCCTCTAACAGTGGTAATGGTTACTACCGGTTTAGTAGAATTTTACTTCTTAACTCTTCGCCTAGTTCTCACCTGATGGCCGGAGGCCGAAGATGGAATTAATGGAAGGCTCACAACCATATCTAGCCCAAAGAAAGCATCAGTAAGAGCTTGTGTTTTGGATACTATACGGACAAATAATGATAAAAATAGGTATATTTTAATATTAGGAATATACTAAATAAGCGTCCACGACTCGTGAACAACTGCTCGTGTTCATCTTACAAACATTTGCCCCTACCGGGATCCCAACCCGGGACCCCTGACCGATTAGTCTGTAAAGCAAGGGGTACAGACCACTCGGCCAGCCGGTCGTCGTGTTTGTTATACATATATGTTTTCGTCTTCGAAACAAATACATATAACTGACACCCAGCACATGTGTTCCCTCCTTCCTATAACATGGGTTCCTTCAAAAGAGGTGTTAAAAAGCACCTTTTGGGCCGGCAAGGCGGAGGCGGCTAGAGCAGTGTCTGAACTGCACTAGCTGTCTTCGCATATGGACTCTTCTTGCCGCTTCACATCAGGTGGTGTCGAGTCATTTATCGTGTTTTGTATAAAAAAAACACGTCAGCCCTAGTGACCCCATGACAAATAAAATGACTGCAAGGATATCATTTTATAGATATCAAGGTTTTCACGTAATCAATCATAAATTATGAGTGTTTATGTATTATGTTACGACTATTTATGACACATACAATACGACACGTATCTTATAATAAGTTATGTAAAGATAAATATTTGATACGATGATCGCACGATATTGTCAACAATGTATTTATAACAAAAAAAACACCGGTTTACAGTTCACGTATTTATTTTTAGGTACCACAAGATGTTTTTAAATCTTGTAAAGCGTCAAGATATTAATAATTTTAAGCGATAACATGTACATTAAACTTCATAATATTGGGCCAGCGCGTGGTAGTGATTGTTATGGTTACTTTTGGCCCAAATTATTCATGTATTTCTCCACTGTACGTAAGAAGGCCTGCCCAGCAATTGGACGTATACAAAGTGTTTGGTACTCGGTATAACAAACGGGCAAAATAAACAACAAAAACGTCTCCAGATGTCCAACCAGACGCGATTACCACTAGCCACCGAAGCACTAGGTCATCATCATCTTTTCAGGCGAGAGACCCCCACTGCTGGGCATAAGCCTCCCCCAGGGATCTCCATGCCGATCGGTCCTGCGCTGCCCGCATCCATCGGCTTCCCGCGGCCCTCACCAGATCGTCGGTCCACCTTGTGGGGGGCCTACCAACGCTGCGTCTTCCGGTACGCGGCCGCCACTCGAGGACCTTTCCGCCCCAACGACCGTCAGTCCTCCTTGCAATGTGGCCTGCCCACTTGCACTTGAGGCTTGCAATTCTTCGGACTACGTCTACGACCTTAGTTCTCCTGCGGATCTCAACATTTCTGATTGTGACTGTAGAGAAACGCCAAGCATAGCCCTCTCCATTGCCCTTTGTGTGATTTGGAGCTTATGATGCACTTTGTATGCGGCCACGTCTCGGGTTCGTATGTCATCACTGGCAACACACACGAATTGAAGACTTGCGTCTTGAGACACGACGATTAGAGGATAGTAGGATTAAAACCTTTTTAAATATTAAAACCGACTTCAAAAAACTGACAAGGATAAAATAATTAAATTTAAGTAGGTACTCATCACCTAGAAACATATTTTTTTGGAGTCGGTGCTTCACGTTCTATAAGGTATTTCTGGAAACAACTTAGCACCAACTCGAAAAAATATGTTTCTACGTGATGAGTACCTACTTAAATTTAATTATTTTATCCTTTTCAGTTTTTTGAAGTCGGTTTTAGTTTGTGTTTAAAATATTTTTTTACGATTTTAAGTGATAACTTTCTAAGGTCAAAGCTAGATGGGTGACCGTCAGCTTACATTGTTTCCTACTATCGTATCGTTCCACCAAAAAGTCATAGGAAAGCAATAATCCGCAATTTCGCACACGTAGATGATTTTCTCCCTACAGTTTTATTTAAAAACCAAAATACCTAACTGATTTTGAAAAAAAAAATATGGGACCAAATGGCACCTATTCCGCATCGAACGAAAAAAGAATCACGTAACTCGGATCAGAAATCTCGGTGTAATCGGTGTACATACAAAGAAAAAAACATACCAACCGAATTGATCACTTCCTCGTTTTGAAGACGGTTAAAAACTAAGCAGCACCTTTAGCTAGCAGTGCCTTTGTACTCAACTTTATTTTGCGTTTTATTTTTGAGTATTTTGTGTGTACATTAATAGATAAATAAATAAAATTCGCAGCGTTCTCTTATCACACCCCGAGAATGTAACTTTGCTGCGTTACATTTGCAATCACTCCCTGCCCACGTGTGTCCGCCATGTTTAATGTAGGTACACAATGTATGTACACAGCGACAGACATCGAAAGAACTGCTGTTATTGCTATCACAATATGAAGACGTGATTGTATTGCAAACATTGCGGATTACGGACCATCTAATGGTTTTTGGTAATGGTAAAACAAACAAAAAATTGGAGTGTTTGGCGGGATTTTGTGGTGTCAGTCAAGATTTTTGTTTCAATAATTAAAAAATTGGCTCGGAGCGAACTTTGTGTTATGAAAGTGGTGTAGTTTTATAAAACAAGTGTTTGTGTTGACGTGCAACTAAAAGATTATTAGAATAAAAGTGATTATGGTGTAAAAGACAATGAGAACTTTTTTGTGGTTATCCACCTCATCAAGTAGCATCATAAGGAGAATGTCATCATATATTTCGCGTCAAATACTCCTAAGATGCATTGAAATGTATAACACCAGCATTTCAATGCAATAAAAGAATAAATAAAGAAGTACTGCAGACATGGCTGTAAGGGCATTAGTTACCATTGCCTTCCCTTTAAAGGGAGAATCGAACAAAAAAAATAAAAAAAAACTTTTATAGCTCAAAGGAGATTGAAAAGTTTTAGGCCGGCGCATGAGCACCATTTCAGATAGTAAACAAAAATGCACTGAATAACATAGTTTCCTCTTTTATTTGAAAAGAAAAGACAAAATAAAAATGTTCGTCTGGCCCGCCCAACCCCGTGGCTTTGGAAAACGAGATTTACATCAATCCTATGTACTCTTTTACCCAATCATATGTACAACTTTCACTTTCAATGTAACGCTAATATAAATAAGTTAGAAGCATCACTGGTGGCCGGGCCAGCCTGACGTTTTCAGCCCGGCCCCTGCTACATCACCACTACTACAACAATTAGTGACAATTAATTGTTAGAAAACTAATGTACTACATAAAATACATACATTCAAGCCTTTATTTCATACTAAAATGCAATATCTTAGGAGATATCAAAGTAAGGTGGGGCCGGGCTGAAATTATTGAAATAGCTAATAGCAAAAAAAATACAAAACCTAAGAACCCATATTCTATGTGTGTGTGATCTCCCAGAGGTGCAGAATATATGTACAACTTTATTTTTAAGTTACATTATTTAAATATAAAACTATGAGCACTAGAAATTATTTCAGCCCGGCCCCCTACAATCGTTTATATCTTTTTAGCTATTGCATCAATCTGCACAAAACGACAATGTGTGGACTCGTATACGCTAGTACTTTGATAAATTTTGGCTCATGAATTTACTAAGATTATATTCGACGAGATAATTAAAATCTAAGATAGTACTAGTGGAGTGACCATCAGGCACGTGCTAATTTCAGGACATTTTTTTTAATTATCTAAGTAGATGATATACAAGTTAATGGCCCAGCTGGTGGTAAACAGTTTCCGCCACCTATAAACAGCTGCTTTAATAAGGAAAAATCACTTGATATTGCAGTTCGGTTGTTATCCAGAGGCCTAAGTTGAAATGCCGTACATGCCCTCTAATTACTTTATTGGCTATGTTTCCCTTCAATCCAAAACACAGCGAACTGTCTTAAGGCTGAAATAAGAAAGGCCTACCCAGACAACCCTACATATGGGCCTATCATCTAGGAAACATGTTTTTATTGAATGATACAATTTATAATTAGAGGATTTGTAACCGACTTCAAAAACGAAGAGGTTGCCAATTCGGTGGGTATGTTTTTTTAAATTATAAAGACCTTTTAAGATTTGTGAAATCCAGCAACATTCTTATTTTTTACTATCAACAATTATAATTATAATAAAATTGATTTTATGAGGTTTAGACAAGGAAAAAAACATTTTTTTAACCTTAACGGGGTAACTCTTAAGAACCAAATATTTTGACTTTACAGCGTATCTACATATAATTATTATGGTCACGTGAAGATCCGGTAAAGTTGTTATAAAAATTTAATATTATACAAGCGTTATTAAACAATGACCAGTAATTGATTGCCTATTAGTAATTTTCTTATATTTCTTACAAATATTATATATCTTATGACGGGCATCTACCCCGTCATAAGATATATACATTTATAATAAAAATGTGTAAGAAACAGTCATTTGATTTTTTAAGATTCAAGAATTTAAGATCTGTTTGTTAATATTTATCTTGATATATTAAGAAATGATTGAAAATTTGCTCAATGTAGTAAAATAATGAAACTGAGCTACATAGAAAAATTTGGTCTACCAAATTTTCCTTGGAATCCCGGGATTTCATTCTATCTTTTTAATTTTACACTTTATTATGATAAACATACATCTATATTTAAATTGTGGACACATATTTGTGCGAAAAGCTGTGATTTACTAGGGTATATAAGAATATTAGACTTTTTATACATAGATATAAGTTTATATCAATGTTTTATAGTATAATATAATATTTACAACCCTATCATATTTATTGAAGTTACCTAGATTATAAAAGTAATTGCTACCTACTACTTATATGTAGACCAAATATTAACCAATACTTTTATAAGGTATAATTTTTGAAGTACCTAATGAAAGACTGTGATTTAATAGATTATATGGAAGTTAATTAATAGGGTATTTGACAACATTTTATTGAATGTTTAACAGTACTTTATATATGACCATGTTACCATAATTAGTTTTGTTTTATTTATATCATCATTTTTTAAAAATTGCAAATAATAAGACCAATATGACATAAAAATGTGTGCTCTTCAAGTATTTTTGTAAATAAAATAACTCATATTTTTTAAATTTAAGTGACAATCCTACTTTTTTACTTGTTGTCAATATCCCTATTACGTATTAATAATTTTAAATACGAAGGTTGTTGATTTTTATAAATCTGAAAATGATGTATGAATAAAAAAAAACTCTAATTATTACTTGTTTCATTCGATAAAACACATGTCCTGAAATTGACACGTGACTGATGGTCACTCCACTAGTACTATCTTAGATTATAATTATTTCGTCGAATATAATCTTAGTAAATTCATGAGCCAAAATTTATCAAAGTACTACTGTATACGAGTCCACACATTGTCGTTTTCTGGAGATTGATGCAATAGCTAAAAAGATATAAACGATTGTAGGGGGCCGGGCTGAAATAATTTCTAGTGTTCATATTTTTATATTTAAATAATGTTACTTAAAAATAAAGTTGTACATATATACTGCACCTCTGGGAGATTACACACACATAGAATATGGGTTCTTAGGTTTTGTATTTTTATTGCTATTAGCTATTTCAATAATTTCAGCCCGGCCCCACCTTACTTTGATATCTCCTAAGATATTGCATTTTAGTATGAAATAAAGGCTTGAATGTATGTATTTTATGTAGTACATTAGTTTTCTAACAATTAATTGACACTAGTTGTTGTAGTAGTGGTGATGTAGCAGGGGCCGGGCTGAAAACGTCAGGCTGGCCCGGCCACCAGTGATGCTTCTAACTTATTTATACTAGCGTTACATTGAAAATGAAAGTTGTACATATGATTGGGTAAAAGAGTACATAGGATTGATGTAAATCTCGTTTTCCAAAGCCACGGGGTTGGGCGGGCCAGACGAACATAAATAAAATACCAAATTATTGCATTAAATTGGCAACAACGCTGTTAAAAAGTTTTTTTTTTACAAATGACAACTAGACGACAAGCTGACGATTATTAATATAATAAAAAATAAAATAAAAAAAATAAGTAAAAAATAAGTTAATAATAAATAATGAAGTAAATAATCTTCTGTAACGTCCTTCAGTCCTTGATGCTATACCCCAGTCATCATCATCATCATCACCAGACTACATACGTCCCACTGCTGGGCATAGACCTCCCTACATGGAAAAAACACATGAGGAGTTTGGGCCATAACACCACCACGCTGGCCCGATGCGGGTTGGTGGGTTAGAGCGGTTGTACTAACAACCGGGTACGACTGCTTAACATGCCTTCCAAAGCACGGAGGAGGGAGAGATTATATAATAGTGATTGACCAATCACGAGATCGACCACGGCGAAAGTTTCTTTGCTTCTGCGAAACCTGAGCACTCAAATCAGTCACCGAGGTCACCGAGCTCGTAACCGAACCAGTCGCGCGTTCGAATCCCAGCAGTAGTAGATGTTTGACGAGGAAAGTTCACTAGTAATCTATGTTTATTTACGTACCATAATAACCACATCCATCTTTCAATTCCACTGCTGAACAAATCCCACCCCTCCTCCCGGCCTCCCCGAGATGGAGATAGATGGAGACTAGATCCTCCCCCATCGATTTCTCCCCCTCGGCTCCCCGTCACCCTGACCAGCCCCCTTATTTGCTAGCTCTAATGATAATGTTTTGTAGTGATGTCTATCTCTTGTTTTTGTGGTCCAAGAGTAATATGAACTGTCCGGTTGTATTGTTTAATATCTATGAAAATGTAATTGATATTTATTCAGCTTGCTTGCGCTGCTGTCTTCTCATTAATCTTTGTGTACTAACTAGCAGGGGAAACTGTTATTTGCTAATGTATCACAAATTGTTTTTAAATTCAAAAGTACTCTAAAAGCTGTAGTTTTAATAAAGAGAAAAAAAATATGCGGTATTTTTAACGGCCTTCAAAAAGGGGGAGGTTCTTAATTCGGATGTTTTTATGTACACCGATTACGCCAAGATTTCTGATCGGATTTACGTGATTCTTTTATTGTTCGATGCGGAATAGTTGCCATTTGGTCCCATACAAAATTTGTAATCTCGAGTATTCTGGAACTTCTTCAACCCACCAACCCGCATTGGGCCAGCGTGGTGGTGTTATGGCCCAAGCTCTCATGTGTTTCTCCAATGTAGGAAGGCCTCTACCCGGCAGTGGGACGTAAATAATATGCTGGTGATGATATTTTTTATACCACTAAGATGGCGATTAAGCACACGGCCCATGTGAAGGTAAACGGTAATAAAATATAAATATTTCTGCGTTATCTAGTATCCTTATCACAAGCTCATAATTATGCCTATTCAGGCTAAAAGATTTAGTGTGTGCGAGGAAAAAAAAGTTGTTTTTCCACCCAAAATAGCCAATACCTACCTCTAATAGAATAACAAGCTCATTTATATGTAAGTTCACATCACAAGTGACATTGTTAAGCATACACCGTGTTAAAAATTCACACAAACACATTCTATAGTGTTGTCCGTAGTAAAACATCGATGTATCGATAAAGTAATAGTTATATTGTTAGGCGAGTCTTCGTTGCACGGCTTTTTATACAAGCTACAGTGTCTGAACTGCACTAGTTGTGGTCACATCAGGTGGTGTGACGTTATTTGTCGTGCTTTGTATAAAAAAAAAAAGCTCTCAAGTCCCAAATATTGTAAATGAACCAACCGATTCTAACAAGAGTTGACATGCATAAGCAAGCCGGGCTAATCGGGCTGTCAGAGATTTTTTCGGAAAGTCTAATAAAAATAATAGCAATTTTTGGTTAGTATGACATTTATGAATTTGTTCGCGATAGTTAATGGTGATAACCTGTTTGTAGTCTATTATTTTAAGCAGTGTAGTCAGTTCAATTAGTTTTCGTTCGTAAATATTTTGTTGTTTGTTCCTATAGTGTATTTTTTATATACGAAGCACGGGAAATGACGTCACACCACCTGATGTGAAGCGGTAAGAAGAGTCCATATGCGGAGACAGCTAATGCAGCTTGAGACACACTGTTCTAGCCGCCTTCACCTTGCCGGCCCATTAAGTGGCTTTTCACCTTTGAAGGAACCCATGTTATAGGAAGGAGGGAACACATGTGCTGGCAAAGAATTTCGAGTTTTGTTTATGTTGATTATGTTGTTTAATCGTAGTAAATAGCTTAAGGTGTGTTTTTTAATAATCTTTATCTCCTTTATGTAATAGTTATAAGTTGTACATAGTTCCCATACTAAAATAAGTTTTAAATAATAGTTCTTTCATTGAGCAGAAAGGGGTGTAATCGCGCAGCACGCCAATAGTTGCGATAGGTAAAAATATGTATAGGCTTAGAAATCGTTAAATTACGAATTTCTCGATCCGATCACGAGCGCAAATGCCCTCGCACACACTAGCACATCACGCACTAGCCACACATTTGTTATACACCGCACTCGTCGAACAAGGGTGCGAAGACCCGGTCTACACTCGTCGCGCTTTACCAGGTACAGACATGTGCGCGACCTGGGCGCTTCTCTCCCATTCCTCCACGACACGACTCACCTGAGCCGAGGTCCGAGCCCTTAGAGGCACCCTCAGGTTTGTCGCTCCCTCATGGCTCCAGCGACCTGGAGACTCTAAGAGTCAGCGGGACACCTCCTCCGGAGGTGATGCCTGACGATTAGAAATCCTCCAGAGGCGAATTCGCCCACCAAGGCTTGAGGACTCACCAAGGTTCTCGCCTCCTTAAAAACCCCGGTTACGCTGTAAAGGCCATCTGCGGCCAACAGCAATAGTCATTCAAAAAAAAAAAAAAAAAAAATACGAATTTCTGGGAATCACTCCGATAGAAGCAACCAAATAGAAAGAAAGAAAGAAAGAAAGAAAGAAAGAAAGAAAGAAAGAAAGAAAGAAAGAAAGAAAGAAAGAAAGAAAGAAAGAAAATATTTATAGATAAATAGGAATCACATCTCCCTGCTCCCCGAAGAACTACATAACTGGCGTTCCTATTTATCGTCCTTCGCTCGGCAAGTCCACCCCACATAGATTGCAATAGATCTTCGTCTCCGAGTCCCACGTCGGACGTTCAAAATTGTTCTTTACTCAACAATAATACTGTTTATCAAAAAAATCCTCTACCAATTTTTTAAGACTAGCCTAATTTGCTTATGCATGGAAAGTCATTATTAGAATCGGGTAGGTCGTTTCATGGTTTCTAGCATTTTGGTGTTTTTTTATTTATTCAGCATTGCCACATAATACATATTAAGACAATCAATCAGTAATAAGTATTGTGCTAAGAGAATTATACTCATTGCAAATTCGTGCCAAAGAAGACTGAGCAGGTGGGCTGGTTCTGGCAAATGTCTTCGCGAATTATTTAGCTACACGATGTCTGGGATATCTGAGCGTACACCTACAATGGCACACGTGACAAGAGTCCGCTGTATTGCAATTGTCCATTGGATTTGAGAGTTTGTATAAAAAGTCGTGCGACTTTAAGGTCGAGACAGAGAGGGATTGATAGAAATATGACTTCTCAGCGCGAGGAAAAACACAAAATATCGCACGCGCGTGTGACGTAATCTGCAAATTGGAAACCATTTACTAGGTGGCCAGCCCCCTTATTCTCAACTGTCGGAAAGAATTCGAATTTCGGAAACTCTATACCTGTCACTTTTTATCGCGCTGCGTCAAAGCGAGACGGCATGTGACTTTTCGAATCGAATCCGTGATCCGACAGTTGAGAATAAGGGGGCAGCTCATACTAGGGCAGTCTTTCTTAATTTAGCCGTGAAACAGTCCGGTGTGTTTCGGATTGAAGGGAAAGGTAGCCAGTGTAAATACTGAGCATGGACGGCATTTTTTAAGCCTCAGGGTGACAACGCAACTGCAAGTCAAGTAATTTTTCCTTGTTACTGCAGATGTCTATAGGCGACGGGAATCCGCGTATCCGCTTGTTTGTCAACTAGTTGTTAAAAAAAAAATATATACTTTTCAAATAAAAACTTTAGAGAGTAATTTCAATAGTTTATAGCCTTTCTGAAGCACTTTGAGGTTTGAATACTCGTCAGATTGTTTATGAAACGGAAAAGAGAACGAGAAGGGTCATCTTTGTTTTCCTATCTCTAGAGGAAATAGTTTCCATATAGTACACACAACAGCACGTCAAGTGTATCAGTTGCACTACGAAAGCCGCCTCTATTACGAACGCAGTAAGGGCGGTTTCAAGGTCAAACTGACACGCTTAATGTGCTGTCTACTGTACAAGAGATTATTGACTGGTCGAATCTAGCATATTTAAAACAAGATGAACAGTACTGCGAAAAATAGTGTGAGTTGGATAGTTAATTTTTGATTTGATGCAAAAAATCTTTAGATACTTCAAAGGACTAATTTTCAATCCAAATATTAGTTTCTTTCATTTCAAATAATTAGTTGTGTTGCCTTCGTAGCTATCAAATATGATCAAGTACAACGTACCTCGTGTTATTTGACTACGATCCGAGATAACCTGGGGTCATTCAAACATGGAATGTCTATTTAAGTCTATGTCAATAAAAATATTATTGATGACCTTACTGACATCACTGTAACATCATCATCATCAGAATTTCACCCGAAGACGTCCACTGATCCAGGACCAGCGGTGCACGCATCCAGCGGCTATCTGCGACCTTCACTAGATCGTTGGTCCACCTTGTTGGAGACCTGCCTGACGTGCGTTTTCCGGTCCGTGGTGGCCAGTGTACAACCTTTCCGCCATAACGGCTATCGGTTCTGCGAGCGATGAGTCCTGGCCTCGGCCTCTTTAGTTTGGCAACTATGTCGGTGCCTTGGTTCTCCTACGGATCTCCTCATTCCCTAGGTTAAACTCCAAACATGGCTCGCTCCATTGCCCTTAGCCTCTGACTTGCCTTAGCCATTGACTTTGAGCCTCTTAATGAGACCCTATGTGAGCGAAGCCGTCTTAGTGCCGTATGTCATCACTGGCAACACACACTGGTCGAAAACTTGAACCTCTTAATGAGTCTCTCTGTAAGCGAAGACGTCTCAATGACGCATGTCATCACTGGCAACACACACTGGTCGAAAGCTTGAGCCTCCTAATGAGTCCCTCTGTGAGCGAAGACGTCTCAGTGCCATATGTCATCACTGGCAACACACAGGTCAAAAACCTGCTAAGGGTTTTTTTAGGTTTTTTTAGCTTATAGTTACTTATGTTATGACATAAATTTCGAAACTATCGATATCGATAAATTAATATTGGCAGACATCACGATTATGTTTCGTTAGCAACAAAACCGGTGCGTCCGGGTGCTCAGTGCTTACCATAAATTCACAAACCCGTACAGTACGTACGTCACTTGGCGTGAGTATCGAATGTAACTATGTAATGCATGCATTTCGTACTTTGATACGCGATCAATGAAATAATGGTCTTGAAAAAATATAAAATTGAAAATTTTAAGTAGCCCCGGCCTCATTAATCATCTATCTAACACCATCTCATTGAGTCTATTCAAAAGAGCCTAAAAACGCTATATCTGCTTTGAGTTTCAGAAGAATCAAGGAACCCGCAGACTTTTTGATAGTATAGGATCAGCTCAAGGTTAGTATGTCATGGGAATGTCACCTAAGCGCAGAAAATTTCAAATCAATCTGATCTGTGAAAGTTAGTAAAACCCTTTTATCACGTAGAAAATAAACTGATAGTCATCAAACACCTGAACTGATCTTCATAAATTATAGCTAAGAACCATCGTAGTCACGTCAGCTTTCAAACAAAAAAACCGAATCAAAATCAGTCCATTCGTTTAGGAGCTACGACCCCACAGACAGACACACAGATGCACAGACAGACACGCCAAACTTATAACACGCCTCTTCTTTCGTCAGGGGTTAAAAACAGAGTGAGTAGTGATCAGTGCCCTCGTCTACTAAACCGGGGCTCCAGTCTCGATAGAGGCAGGTGTTTGTGCCATGATTTTCCATTAGGGTAGTTGACTACTTTTATTTAATTTCATTATTAAGAAGTTTAAAACTCAATAAGAAATATTGCACTAGAAACATTATGCCTAGCATTAATAGTTTCACAGATATAGCGGTACGTTTGATGTGTTGTGGCGCATCGTTCGAAAAAGCTCCAGAAAATCTACGGAATTGGTGACGTCACATGTTCCTATATTACAAGAAATGTATGGTCATTCTGACAAAATTAATAATAACTATAAAATATTGATGTTTTTATTTATAATCGTCATAATAATAGTCGTTTAAATTGATGTCAGCAATCAAACAAATATCATTCACATTTTTGATACATTTTAGAAAAAAAACCCTCCTGTCATTTTCTAAACAGTACAACTTCAACAATAAGTATTCCAAAAATTGTTTTGGTTTAGATTTTTATTGGTAAATATTTTTTTCAAAAATTTATAATAATGTTAAATAAAAATTAAGAATATTTGAAAGCAGTGCCCCAACTAAACCGAATCGTAGGTATTTGTAATAACACTCGTTTCGGATGTTGAAATAGAATATTTCGACATTGTTGGTGACGTTAGCTCATCATAACGCAAATACATTAAGACTAGAAAAATTGCACAGGGTTCACCCAAGTCCTGGGTAGCTCAAATGGTTAGGGGAGTCGCCCGGATTGCGGAAGGTCGCGGGTTCGATCGGCCTCAGGACGGGAAATTTTTCTAGTTCAGATTTTTATTAGTTAATATTCCATATCTTTTAAGTTTGAATTGTTTTTATGGGTAACAGGAGCGTATATTTTCCGAATTTGTAAAAAATACCGCCATATTCAAACTTAGCCAACATACAATAAGGGTTCGTTCTATTTTTCCGACGACAAAGTGGCAAACAACCGTATGGTCATTTTTTATAAATTTTATTCAATATTTTTTGTTAAATAAGCAAATAAATATGCTTTTTTTTATATAAAAAAATGACTTAATAAAAGAACTAATATGTTGATTTAACAAAAAATAAGTTGTTTTTTTTTTAATAAATAACTGACTTTCATACTGAAAACGATCAGATAATTAAAAAAATCCAAAAACTCTGATTAAATTCAAATAAATCCGATTTAAATTAAAATAATCTGCCTTATTTGATTTTTTTATAAAATTCATGATTTTTATCAACCTGGTAAGCGGTTACCATAGCTTATAGACGCTCGTAGCACATTGGGCACTACTGACGCGTTGTCGCCGTAGCCTATAGAAGCTCGTAGCACCTTGGGCACCACTCACGCGTTGTCACCATAGCGTACAGCCGCTCGTAGCACTTTGGACACCACTCACGCGTTGTTGCCATAATCTATAGACGGTCATAGCACCTTGGGCACTACTCATGCGTTGTTACCGTAGCCTATAGACGCTAGTAGTACCTTGGGCACTACTCACACGTTGTCACCGTAGCCTATAGGCGCTCGATGCACCTTGGGCACCACTCACGCGTTGTTACCATAGCGTACAGCCGCTCGTAGCACTTTGGGCACTACTCACGCGTTGTTGCCATAGCCTATAGACGGTCGTAGCACCTTGGGCACCACTCACGCGTTGTCACCGTAGCCTATAGACTTTTGGCGCCATAACCGGCATCCACGCGGATACTATTAACTAATAATTACACCGTGAAATCGCGAGCAATAAATAATACAGAGCAGTAAATGACTGAATTGAATGATTTCTTTAAATTGCAAACAATAATAATCTGAGTGAATGACACCTTATCTAAACATGTGCAATAACTGCATATTTATGAGTGAAACATTGTATTAATCAACTACCTAATTAACTTTACTCTAAAGAAACGGACCTAGTGCTTTTATATACAACTAGACGACAAGCAAGCTTACTTCCCACCAGGTGGTAAGTGGCTGCCGTCGTACATAGACAACTGCAATAACATGGCAACACTTGGTATTGCAGGTGCGTTGTCATCCTGAGGCCGTCCATGCCCAGTAATTACACTGGCTACAGTGGAAATAGGAAAGACTTACCACCACCTAGTGTTGGGGCAAAATGGAGTATTCTAAATCCTTTTACAATTACCACACTATTTTTTTTAGTACTATAGCCGCAGAAGAACCTGGGGGGTATTATGACAGTTATAAACTGATTTTGGGTGGAATCTGTGTCTTGTCAGGTTAAATTTAGACCTTCATCATCATCAGCAGCCTATATACGTCCCACTGCTGGGCACAGGCCTTCCTACATGGGAGAAACACATGAGAGGCTTGGGCCATACCACCACCACTCTGACCCAATGCGGGTTGGTGGGTTAAAGCAGTTGCAGTAACAACCGGGACCAACGGCTTAACGTGCATTCCGAAGCACGGAGGAGCTCAATATTATAATTTTGATTGACCCATCCCGGTACCGACCATGGAGAAAGTTGCTTTGTTTTCGTAATAGATACTAATATTAGTATCTAAATTTTTGAGGAGTTCGGTGCCGTAGTGGGATGTCCGCTTGGATTAAGCATATGCTTAATTTAATTATCAAAAAATGCGATTATTAAATTTTTGGGATAAAAATGCCAGTGTGTGTTATAGCTACAGTTATTGCCACATAAATATCTAAGTTGCCTCCAATGCTCTTTGTCATGCCCAAGCACTGTCCGCTTAAAGTGAAATGGACATAGAACCGACGTAGAATAAATTAATAAGTACCATACATGTTGCAGTAAGTGTGCAAATAATAATAATAATAATAATAATTTATTTCAGATTTTCATCCATTATCTTGTTAGTTTGTTAGTAACAATTGTCCTTAGAATTAAGTTAGTCGGTTAGTTTTTTGTATTACAATATCATTTTAATTAAATTAAATTACTATTTTCAAAATCATTTCAACTGTCCTGTGACTATCTCAATCAAATGCTTTTGAATGAGACAGTCTGGACGACTAGCTATGACAGTCAGGATGCTATTACAGCTAGCCCTTAAACGACGCAGAAGCGAACACGCTTTTTTGTGAATGATGGCATGGAAGCCATCAGTACGCGCCTCGGCAAACATGCCACTAGCACTGCAACGGCCCGGCAGCTGCAGCAGAATCCTAAAAGTATTATTGTATTGGACGCGGAGAGCGTTATAGGCCCGTTGAGTGTGGCTCACCCACAGACTGCTCGAGTAAAATGACTGGCAAAATGCCTTGAATAAGATAATTTTTACTTCATCAGTGTATAGTAGTTATATAAAATGCATAAAGATTTGTATCTACAATAGCGATATCTAGATTTTCCTTTAGAATTGAGGTTGAATTATTACCGTGCCTGAAGAATAAATTACTAATTCAATAATCTTGTAATCTTTTCTAAACCGATCAAAACTTCGGCACCCAGTTGTTTACTAATTGAGAGTCGAACTATTAGCAAGTTGAGCAAGTAATTTTTTCTCGGGGCGCTCCCAGGCGGCCCGGGGCCTCCCTGGCCAATGCGGGGCTCCTAAGCAGTTGCCTACATTGGCCCTAATTCTAGCGAACACATGCTAAGTTAAAATTTAAGTTCAGTCTATTTCTTTCTCTCAAAATGAAAAAGAAAAGGATGGTTGTCATATAAATTGACATTTACAAAGGTGCGTTCAATTTTCGACCTTATTGAACGTGCTAAAATGCAGTGTCTAGGAGGCACCTCCGTACATGCCGTCTAAAATTGTCTATGGTTTCTTTAACATCTATTTAAATTTAAGTGACAGCTCTAAACAGATTCTTGCTATCTTTTTCCTATTACTTATTGCGAGAAAGAGATATACTGTACTTAAATTCAGAATTTTAGGCTTGTTAAAAAATTAGGCCCATTGCCTTACGGATAATCCGGCACTGGGTGTGATTGTAGGATTTACTTTCTAAGATTGACGTTGATATCAAGCCACGTTGTCGGATGCCTAAAAACTTTTGCCCTTCACGTTTATAAAAATAACACATCGTTTTACAACCCTATTGTAAGAATGTGCCGTATGTACAATGCTTTGAGTCAGAAATGTCCTGAATTGGATATTTTTAATTTCAAACCAGGAACTTACAAAAGGGTTGTATTCAGATGCATTACTAAATCAGGTGTCGATTGATTCGGCACTCTGCAGTTGAATTGTTGAGCTGTTTAAACTTGTGTTAAACTTTGGCTAGTTTATGAACCATTTATTATGTAATTTTTATAATGCTGTGGCAATGTCTGTTGAGTGTATCTTAAGAAAGAAATAAATCAGTAGTCATATTTTGCCTATTAATTGTAAAAAAGCACCTATTAGGTTTATTATAGCAAATACACTTTATATCCAGTTGTTATTCATATCTAGTAGGGGCTTTTATTATTAATTTTCATAGAAACATATATAAACTAGAAGAAAATCATGATGGCGACCGAACCCGTGACTTTCGCAGTCCGGGTGACTGCTCTAACCATCTACCACCTGGACTTGGGATGATCCTGTGATTTATCCCTGAATAATGACTTAGTTAGATATTTTCATCTCAAATCCAAATATCTTCAAGTCAAGAAATGTTTTAAAACTATATCTGATGTATCCATAATGTCTTTGGAATTAATTGCTATTTATGAAGCCTTGTTGTACACAATTGACGCGGGTTTTAGGCAATTTGGTATTATTACAGACAGCAAAAGTGCTGTTCAACATCTAAACCGATGCGCCTCTGGACACAGAGGTGTATCGGTTGCATATAAAATACTCGACAAGATTCATGAACTTAATACTAATAATGACGTATGTATTCGTTTGCAATGGGTCCCTTCACATGTTGGTATCATTGGTAACGAAGTGGCTGACCGTTTAGCAAAATTGGCAATAACAGAAGGCGAAGAGATTATAGTGAAACCATTTTATTCAAAAATAATCAATAAATATAATAACATTTGCTATTTTAATTGGAAAGAATATTTCGATGAACGCTCTAGAGAAAAAGGTATTTGGTATAAAATTATACAAGGTCAGCCTCTTCGAATACCATGGTTCTACAATTTTAAATTAGATAAGCATTATGTAGTAACCATGAATAGACTTCGTTCTGGACACTATCCATGTAACAAGTTTGGATTTCTGATGAAGAAAATAGAATCCCCTAATTGTGAACTGTGTGGCGTTTTAGAAGATATCCAACACTTGTTAATGGAATGTGTCCGGCATCAGGAAGAGAGACGCGCGATGCTCACTACATTACAACATTTGACATAGGTATATTTCACAGCATTTTGGCTCAACCAGTGTTGGAGGAAGCCAAAGTGGTGTATCGTTTTATATGTTTGCCGCGACTGTCTTCCGACCAGCAATGATATTTTTTTTGTAATTTTAGTAAGTTCTCAATAGGACTGACATATCCGTTAGAATAAAAGTCCTGTAAAAAATATAGAGAAAAAAAAAATATCTTCAAGAGACATGTCTGTGCGATAGCTATAGTAGTTTAGTAATAGGTAAAGACACTCACTATAATTATTAATACTTATGGTTCCTAGATTATTATAGTCTTGTAAATAGTTCTTATACAGTCTAAAAAGTTTTTAGCAACTGACACATGTTTTTGGGCTGCAGTCTAGCACATGAGTATGTTTAAGTGTTTTTGTATGGTATTGACTGTATCCTGTTGAGTCTTAAATAAAAAACACTAAAAAATAAAAAAAATAAGTATAGGTAGGTACACTGTTAATGTTTATGCATGAGAGAAATTTTCACAATGTGTTCTACCCATGAATGTGAACCACTTTGTGAAATGAACACAAAAATCAGCTGTTCCATACTTCCATACGTTTTGGTCGAGTAGGTATTGAAAATTTGTATGGAAAAGCTGATTTTTTCGTGATTTCACAGTTGGTCTCATAGTGAAAGTTGTTTATATTCGTTGGTAAAACACACGAATCTCACTCATGCTTAACAATTTACCGTTTTTTTTGCGTTAAAAGCTAGCTGCATATACTCGTCTACCCTCACAATGTCGAAATATTCTATTACAATACAACACACGAACGAGTTTTTTTCCTTTCATATATAGTTTTCTAATCTTTATAATGTTAACAATAAAATTAGAATATTTTTTCTGTCGCCTTTCAATCTTTTCAGTTTTTTGGTATGGCTCTCAGGTTTGGAGTGGGACAATCGAAGTGTCTATTGGCTAGCCCGTGACGTTAGCAGACAAAAGGTTAGAGAGAGTCCCTAACCTTCTGTCCGGGAGAACGACAGTCCGGCAGACATTCCCAACAAAAAAATACCATCTGGCGCTTTTAAACAGATGACGTGGTCTAACGCAATAGTTTATTCTATCCCATGACTTGCATTAAGAATGAATCAGTTTTTATTAGAATTCAACTGGATCGTAAAGTAATCATGTGAGCACGCGCATCGCATACTAATATAGATCATTGTGTAGATCTATGGCACGTGTAGGTGTGTGACGTAACGTATCATGAAAGACCTATAAATCGATAGCGTCAGGTGACTTTGGATAACATGATTGTGTTTATACGATATGGGTGTCAATACGGCTCGCCTGAGTGCAAGGACTTACCGCTACAGACGCTCGTAGCACTTTGGGCACTACTCACGCGTTGTTACCGAGGCTATAGACGCTCGTTACACCTTGGGGATTACTCACGCGTTGTTACCGTTAGGCTATAGACGCTCGTAGCACCTTGGGCTGTAGTCAAGCAAGCGTTGTTTCCGTAGGCTATAGATGCTCGTTGCAACTTGGGCACTACTCACGCGTTGTTACCATAGACTATAGACGCACGTAGCACCTTGGGCTGTAGTCAAGCGTTGTTACCGTAGCCTATAGACGCTTGTAGCACCTTGGGCACTACTCACGCGTTGTTGCCGTAGGCCATAGATGCTCGTAGCACCTTGGGCACTACTCACGCGTTGTTACCGTAGGCCCTAGATGCTCGTAGCACCTTGGGCACTACTCACGCTTTGTTGCCGTAGACTATAGACACTTGTAGAACCTTGGGCACTACTCACGCATTGTTGCCGTAGCCTATAGACACTTGTAGCACCTTGGGCACAACTCACGCGTTGTTACCATAGCCTATAGACACTTGTAGCACCTTGGGCACAACTCACGCGTTGTTACCGTAGCCTATGACACTTGTAGCACCTTGGGCACAACTCACGCGTTGTTACCGTAGCCTATAGACGCTCGTAGTATCTTGGGCAGTCTTACATACACGCTGCCTAATCCCTGTCTTTTTAAAACCAAGGGAAAGCCATTTGTACGTCCAACCCGTCAGGTTTTTTTCCATTTGGAAAATATACGAGCGTTTGCGCCTTGACATACATACAAAGTAAAGGCGTACATTCAGTTCTCCGAATCTGAATTCCTGATCAGGAGACCTAGTCAAGAAACCGTATTATTTATGCAGAACAAACGTTGGAACTGTGACCTAAAAAATAAATAAAAATAAATGTGTCACTTTGACACTTGGCGATTTATCCCCTGAACCCATATGGCGAGGATTTCTGAGTCAAATGTGTTTGTTTTTTTATTCTTGGACTTACCTTTAAGTATTCATTATGGATTCTTCTTGAATCTGAAAACAGAAACAATAATGTTATTTTTTTAATACTACTAAAATGTAACTAATCATTAAAATGACGTAACCTAATCAACCAAATAAATTAAGCTCAGAAAAAAATTTAAACCAACTTCATAAAACTGAAAAGGATAAAATAATTCAATTTAAGTAGGTACTCATCCCCTAGAAACATATTTCTTGGAGTCGGTACTTCACTTTCTATTGTTTCTGGAAACAACTTAGCACTAACTCCAAAAAATATGTTTCTATGGGATGAGTACCTACTTACATGTAATTATTTTTTCCTTTTGGCATCGAACAAAAATAGAATCACGTAAATCGAATCAGAAATCTCGGCGTAATCGGTGCATACTTAAAACATACCAACCGAATTGAGAACCTCCTCGTTTTTTGAAGTCGGTTAAAACACTTGCTAAAAATACTTCTCCTGGGGCGGGCACCGAACCCACGACAGAAAGATGAACTACAGCAGTTGGTCACATAGATTAGAGTTGAAGTTGCCACGGTATTGATAATTACCCGCATTTCAGGAATATTGGTATTAATTTCGTTATCGTTTATGCAACCGTTATGCGATCATTTATTATTGTAAATAAATAATACCTACATGCCACGCAGTTTGTGGTGGTGTGTTGTGTGGCTTCGTAATTAGAATTTAGCCATTTCTGTCCTTGAGTGTAGTAAGAGAAGTGACTAAGAGTAAGGGGTACTACTTTTTTATACTATACAACTAGATGACAAACAAGCTGACGGCCCATCTGGTGGTGCGCGGTAGCCGCCGCCTATAGACACCTGCAATAACAAGGGAAAAGTCACTTGGTATTGCGGGTGCGTTGTCATCCTGAGGCCTAAGATGAAATGCCTTCCATGCCCAGTAATTACACTTCCCCTTCCATTCGACATACAGAGCACTATTTCACGACCTTCAACCAGTGGCCTAGGCGTCCAGATGGTTGCATGTATATTTCAAATAAAGATTTTCATTGAATTTAATTAAATTCATATAAGTTATCGCCGTTTTGGCTACAGAACTCTAAAAGTAAACGTCCTTAAACTGACCTTATTTTGATCAATTTAAAGTCTATAATCGTGTAGCTATTATCGGCGTATAGCAAGGTCACTTTATAAGACGTTTCTTAATAGTAATATTATAATATATCTGTTAGTTATTGTAGTTATAAGAGTTTTAAATTGTTGATTATATATGTAGGTACAGTAATGTTACATGAAAAGTCAATGACCGCTTTTGATATGTTTAATTAAAGATATTCTATTTTCCTATTAGGTACAGACGACAGCAAATCAAGCGTAACAGTTTGACTTTGAGGTTGAGGTCTTTGCTGAAATAATTTCATTTATTCTATTGTAGATGGTACAACTGCAATGAAGTTACGACAACTGAATAAAGCTGCACCCTAACTGCAATTTTGCAGTTCTATTGTAAATGTTACATCTACAATGAAGTTACGCCAACTGCATAAAAATGCACCCAAACTGCAATTTAGCAGCTGGCTGGCAGAGGTTAAGTGAAGAGGAGAAATCATGGTGTGTTGGTCTGCGATATGCAGTTTTAATACAGGTAGGTGGTAGTTGGTATTGGTACAACTGCTATGAAATTACGCCAACTGCACAAAACTGCAACCAAACTGCAATTTTGCAGCTGGCTGGCAGTTAATATGCCGTTTGTAATGAACCTTAGGCCATGTTCAAGGAGACGAGGGGCGTCTGGCGGCAAGGTGCTCAGAGCGGCCTGCGCGGCGTCGTGTTTTCTCCGTTTATGAAAAGGCAGCGTGCAGCGCTGCCACCCTCATTTGACGCGTAAGAACAAACATAATGGTAACTATATTGGTTTCGTTTATGAAAGAGCGGGGCATACGTTTACGGTGCTACGCCCTCAGGGCGCGCCCACATGGAGTGGTGCGGCTCCGGTGCGGTGCCTGAGTGGTACCGCACCGGTTATCTACATACAAAAATGTATTGTATGCCACAAGGCGCCGTACTGAATCGAGACTAGGCGGGGAGGGGTGAGCGGCCGTGCGAGCGGCGCCGGAGTGGCACTGCTCAGTTGTTTGTAACGCAGCATTTGGGAGGATTCGTGCTTGATTAGCTCGCTGCGGCGCCGCGGTACCGCCGTAGAACGTTGCGACGTCGTCGGACTGGCCGTGTGGTCACCAATGCGGCGGAATGGCTTGCAGTGCGGTGCCGCACCGCCCGTGTGGTTTCATGGTTTGGCCCTCAGCGTAGTGCGCAGCGGCAAACACAGCGTCGTCCACTGCGGCGCCTGCTGCGGCGCCCGCGACCCGACACCTCTCCCTTGCCGTGTTCTTTGCGGCGTCGGTCGCCCGTCACTTCATCCGCCGCGGCCCCCTGTTGCCTCAATCAGTACCCTTAGAGCCACCGCACATATACAATTTCAAGTTGGCCAACTAAATCGCAGAATGTCTCATAGGCATAGAATCTTATGATAGCCCGCACATTATATCAACTAAGTCGTTGAACTAAGTAGTTGGCCAACTATCGGCCGATAGCCCGCACACTATAACAACTTAGTTGGTCAGTCGCACGGTAAGATGCAGTGTGACCAGACCCGTGCGCGTGATTTCCCCACGCTTGGATTTTTGCCGACGGGCAAGCAGCCGCCGCAGCCAGTCGATCTCTCTTCTTATAACAAATGAAAAAATAGAACTGCTGATCGACGAAGTCCAAAAAAGGAAAGCCCTTAAAAAACTTATCTGGGTAACATCTCAGTTTAGAATGTAAGTTATGATGTTTCCCACGCTCTAATCTGTCACTTTAATATCGAATGCACCCTAAATGTTTTGTTCTGTTTTCGTCTTCTTTTTCTTAAGTTAAGAAGTGCGTTGTTTTCCCGCATTTTATCGCAGACTTCACCGCGCTAGCAACACTGTACACCAACTAAATCGACGAAGTGTGCGGCCTTTGAAAGCACGCAATTTAGTTGTTCGATAGTTGGCCAACTTGAAATTGTGTATGTGCGGTGTCTCTTAGGCCAACTCACACTGGCGGTGCGGCACCGCACCGCAAGCCATTTCGCCGCATTGGCGACCACACTGGCAGTGCGACGTCGCAACGTTCTAGAGCCACCGCACATATACAATTTCAAATCGTACAACTAAATTGCGTGCTTTCATAGGCCGCACACTTCGTCGACTTAGTTGGTGGACAGTGTTGCTAGCGCGGTGAAGTCTGCGATAAAATGCGGAAAAACAACGCACTTCTTAACTTAAAAAAAAGAAGACGAAAACAGAACAAAACATTTAGGGTGCATCCGATATTAAGTGACAGATTAGAGCGTGGGAAACATCATACCTTACATTCTTAACTGAGATGTTACCCAGATAAGTTTTTTAAGGGCTTGCCTTTTTTGGACTTCGTCGATCAGCAGTTCTATTTTTTCATTTGTTACAAGAAGAGAATGCAGAGATCGACTGGCTGCGGCGGCTGCGTGCCCGTCGGCAAAAATCCAAGCGTGGGGAAATCACGCGCACGGGTCTGGTCACACTGCATCTTACCGTGCGACTGACCAACTAAGTTGTTATAGTGTGCGGGCTATCGGCCGATAGTTGACCAACTATTTAGTTGAACGACTTAGTTGATATAATGTGCGGGCTATCATAAGATTCTATGCCTATTAGACATTCTGCGATTTAGTTGTGCGATTTGAAATTGTATATGTGCGGTGGCTCCTACGGCGCCGCAGCGACCTAATCAAGCATAAATCACCCGCCGCGTCTGAAGCGGCGTCGCCTACTCGTCTGTCGCTTCAATAGCCGCGTCCTACGAAGCGTCGCACGTCGCGTCGCATGCAAAGCAATAATTTAAACAAACGCGTGCAAAAATGCTTCTTGTATTTCCGGCGGCCCGCTTCGCACACCGCAGCGATAGTCGACCCGCTTCTTTGCTTTTTGTAAACAAATAACAAACGGAGACAATAGAATTTAAGCTTTAATATAAATCACTAGGTGGTAGGCATGTAGGCGGTGTGTAGGGTCGTCTGAGTAGGTACCACCGCCTTCTTATTTCAGCCGTGAAACAGTTCTCTGTGTTTCGGATTGAAGGAAAAGGTAGCCAGTGTAATTACTGGGCATGGACGGCAATTCATCTTAGGCCTCAGAATGACAACCCACCTGCAATAGCAAGTGATTTCCCCTTGTTATTTGCAGGTGTCTATAGGCGGTGGTAAACACTTACCACCAGGTGGGCCGTTAGCTAGATTGTAATCTAGTTGTATTAAAAAAATACAAAATAAATCATTATTTGATAATTAATTTGATTATGTGACGCTTCTAAGTATATCACCCGCTTGGATGTCGGTTATCGCTTCAAAAAGTATCTTGTCGTTCCCAGGGTTTCAAACTATCTTCAACAGATTTTATTTAAATGGGTTCAGCGGTGTAGGTGTGAAAAGTTATCTTTTCACACAGACCGCTGAACCAATTACTTTCGCATTTATACATATAACCTATGGGTGAATGTAGGGTCAGAATGTACAGAATGTACTTACTACATACCATCTAAACCTACAACAAAATTAAATTACTACAAGTGATAGGCAAGGCAATAATTATTTACCCTTGAAAACATCTACCAGTAGTTACGTAGGCACAAGTTTTATGACTTACCTTCAGTTTATTTATAATATCTCCAGCCACTTCTGACAAGGATTTTCACCAAAATAACTATCTTCTTGCACAGTTCACATTTAAACATTACAATTATACAGGAGTATTGTTTGTTTTCAAACTTTCAAAAAAGAAAATGATATAAAAATTACGCCGTGCCGGCTTACTGCAATTATGTACTCAGGTGATTGGTATCTTGTTTCTAAAATGTGTGCTATGATCTGGTATTTATATAGGTAGGTATTTCTCAACTCGATTTATGCCGATATTATTAAATTATAAACAGAAATTCAAGTTTATTGCATTTCATGAACAATCACCGAAAAGATTTTCACATTTTTCACTTCACTTTGGCATTTTTGTAATTTTTTTTACTGGAGTAAAATGTTGCCATTATGATTTCACCAAATTGTTCTTTAAAATATTTTGATAATAGTTTAACAAGTGATAAATACTAGTAAAATACATTACTATTTTATTAAAATATTTTATCTGAAAGACTTTTACTATATTTGCTTACTTGTAGGAAATGAGAAAATTCGGGACTTGTAAATATAATTGACAACCTTTGAGGCCACATATTCCAGACACAGGGATTTGTCGAATACTCCAGGAAGTCTTACGCTGCATATCAAATTACAAACTATTCAAATCAAAACCAAAAGCAGAAATACATAATTTTTGATAATTTATAAAAAATATGGCAGCCTACATATCAAGTGTTACCATATACCATACACCGTAAACTTACTAATTTCTTTGAATGTTTTTCTAAAAATCAAAATATTGGATTCATGCATAATAAATTAGCATTGATAATTCAAATAAAAAGTGTGCAATCCAATAAAAACTTCGTAAAATAATAAACGTATCTTCGGGAGAAAATGTTGTGACGACAGAGTACTATTTATGACTTTTGTTTTCGCAAGGTCAATGTACTCTTTGACAGTAATTCAACCAATGTAACGGAGTGAAAGTCATAATACTGATCTGTGATTGGTTAAAACTCCAGAGCAATATAATTTCTGCTTTCATCCGATCATGTCATTGTCATTCATTCATGACGTAAAATCAGGCAAAACAAAATGGCCGAAGGTCCGTGCAAGGTGTGTCGCGGATTTTAACGAGTTTTCATCGTCGAATTACCATTGAACTTCAGTGAAAAGTTACGGTGTTATTGCTGCTGGTTCGTAACTTTGTTTTGTGATTAATTAAGGTGGATTTAATATGTTTGATGTTCAGCTGTCGTCGCATCAAGGCTGCTGCGCACAAAGGATTGGAGTGCTGGGAATTTTGGGAGGTGTTTATGATGAGAGCCGCGTCTGGCCCGCCCCGTGAGGCCCCGCCGCGTGAACCCAGAGGCTGCATGTTCGCCTCGCGTGGGTTTTCTCGTCCGCGTAGCTTCTTCGCGATATTTCGTAGCCCGCGCGCCGCAATCGTGTAACGAGTATGTCGGTTTACAGCGGCGCTGCGGGCATCGCGTCAGCCCCGCCGCGTGGCACCGTCGCCCGCGCCGCCGGGCTTCGCCCTCCGCGTCTCGCCGCGCGCGTCGGAGCCCTAGCTCCTTTCGTACCTTGAGCGAAGACAGCGAGGTAAGGTTTTCAATATTTTGATTGGAGGCGATGATCAATACTTGGTCGGCCATCTTGTGAAAACTCCTAAATATAGAATGTAGGTCATAATAGTACATAATTCCTTGGAATACATCCTAAGTCTATATGGCAAGTTTCACTTGATCATATTTGCTAGGTATTCATTTATTGCATTTCTCATCCTTAATGTCGAAGAACTTTTCTTTCCATTGAAAATCTTCTGTATATGTTAGAAGTAATACTTCACAGATTAAAATTGCAACTTCATTTGACAACAATAACATATATTTAAACCAGGCCTAACTCGACACTGGCTGAATTGTCAAGCTTGACATAAGCCATAAATAAAAATTACAATAGAACTTTATTCTGCGTTTTATAGTAAGGCGAATAGGTTTTTAATTGTCATATGCATCTGGGAATCCTTAACAAAAAGATATAATTTGTAATATAAGTTTAATAGCTTCAAACAATTCAACCCTATCACTCTTATTCCAGGATGTCTTCGTCCAGGCGCAATGGCTCTGTGTCGAGAGCTGCTGAGGCAGCGTCCAAGAACCGTCTACACATGGACAGAAACCCACAGCATTCACGGATTACTGGTCTGTCAATTCAATTCAATTTTTATTTTATGGCTTCTGTCAGAGTTGACAATTTTGTCAAGATCCAGTTTTGGAATAGTCACAAAACTTAATAGAATCACAGTTGTTTGTGTGCCAATCAATCAACTATTGTAAACACCACATTACCATAATATAGTCCACTAGAATCACCACAATCATGGAGATAGTGGTGATTCTAATGGAATGACTATATTATTTAGTGCCTTTATTTTCCCCATTTAGTTATTTTTTAAATCCTCACTTCATATTTTGATTCTGGCTACCCTTGTGAGATTAAATCAATGATTTTTTTATTATTTTAACTTAACATTTTATGGGTAGTCAATTTTTGACTTGAGAATTGTGGATGTTTGTTTAGAAAGTATCTTCTTACATTGGCATATAAGATATTTAAGGGTTGAGTTCTTTTGACATAGTCATGTAAAATAGGAGACCACATTTTAAGACACCTGTAAAGTTACAAAACTTATTGTAACTTTACGGGTGTCTTAAAATTTGCTCTACTGTTTTCTATACTTTAGTTGGCTTATCCATGAATACTTCTAAATGTAAAGTTGTGGCAAAGACCTTAAATACCAATTATGTAAATTGCCACAGATCTGCCAGACGAAGGGAGCCATTTGAACCATGCTACAAATACCCTTATGGGAGTCTTGTAGAGGTCTCATTATGACTTAAAATATACTAATGCTCCCTATCCATTACATGTTTGTTACTGTCTTTTATATTATAAAACATATATAAATATAAAACCGTAGCTTCTAAGAGAGAAAGATTGAGTACAGAAAAAGAGAGGAAAAAATATTGTAATTTCATTCCATCCTATTTTTTAAAAATATAATAAGGAAAAGCAAACAGCTACATTATAAATGCTTATTTTTCTAGGGTTAGGTAAACCAATTGATTAATAATGCAGCCCACAGCGCTAATCACAGCTTACTAATATAAGTATTATGAATGCCACAGATAAGGAAACAATCAGAATACCAATGGTTTGAAGCATCTTACAGATTAGAACGTACTAAGAATTAATTACTTTGTTTCATCATTATATCAGCCCAAGATGTCCACTGTTTACTTTACTTAGATGAAACGAATTATAATTTATTTTTAACCGACTTCAAAAACGAGGAGGTTCTCAATTCGGCCGGTATGTTTTTTTTTATACACCGATTACGCCGAGATTACTGATCCGATTTACGTGATTCTTTTTTTGTTCGATGCGGAATAGCTGCCATTTGGTCCCATAAAAATTTTTTCAAAAACAGTTGGGTACTTTGGTTTTAAATAAAAAAAAAACTGAAATTATGAAATCGTCTACATAAGCGAAATTGCGAATTTTTGCTTTTCCAATGACTTTTTAGTGAAACAATACGTTTGAAAAAAAAATTTAAAACAAAAATTAAAACCGACTTCAAAAAACTGAAAAGGATGAAATAATTAAATTTAAGTAGGTATTCATCCCCTAGAAACATATTTTTGGAGTTGGTGCTAAGTGGTTTCCAAAAATATGTTTCTAGGGGATGAATACCTACTTAAATTTAATTATTTCATCCTTTTCAGTTTTTTGAAGTCGGTTGGAATTTTTGTTTAAAATTTTTATTTTTTTTATTTTATTATTTAACAATAAGTCCACAGCACAAAATCATAGTACAAGCATAAAAACACAATCCAAAACTTCGAAACTAATTAAACTAAATTATCAATTTTTCCGTGATGTCGTTTTTAAATTTGCCTTCAGTACAGCTAAATATATCAATATATTTGCTATATCTGGAAGCTTGTAATTAGCTTATAGTTAACCACTGTAAAATTTATTTTGTGAATAATGCTGTAAGCTTTCCAAATAAAATAAAATAAATATCATCAAAATTTTTATTATAACACTCTGCTATCAGTCGAATAGGAGCGCACTGTCCTGTGTTTGTATGACATATTGTAAAACATTGCAGCTGATACCAAGCTGTTAGACTTTTTGCGCATTGCCTGTAAAAGTATAGTGCATTGACAGTCTATGTGATAAAAAACACACTAACGCAAAGAACTAAGGCAACTTTTGCTGAAGGAGTGTTTATTTATTTATGTTTTTTTTGTGTTTTTTTTTTGGACGACCGCCTGGCCGAGTGGTCTGTACCCCAGGCTACTCAAGTGGTCCCGGGTTCGAATCCCAGTAGGAACAAATGTTTGTATGATGAGTACGAACATTTGTTTACGAGTCATGGATGTTTATATGTTTATTTAGTATATTTCTAATATTTATATACATATTATTATCATTATTTCTCCGCTATCTAGTATCCATAACACAAGCTCTTAACGATGCTTACTTTGCGCTAGATAATAGGTGTGAGTGTATAAATATTATTATTATTATTATTTAACAATTTATGTACACAATGTTAAAATAATGGAAAAGACATTCTGCTGGTGTTTCTGCTTACTTGAGGAGTTTTTCGGTAATCCATGAATTTTTCCCAGTAGTACTGAATCAAGACTTTAATTGAAAAATAATCTAATAATATGACAATATTTTAATGGAGTAGAAATTTTTGTAACTTCATTCTTTAATGTATAGTGTTTTTTCTATTTGATATGTAACTAAGTACTAATTTTTATGACATTCAGACAATTGAAAAAAAATTGTTACTGAATAAATGATATGATGATATCAAAGAGCAGTTATAATAATAATAATAATAATAAATTGTTTATTTCCATTATCAGTTTTATACATTAGAAGCAATGATTTGGAGCTTCTCTTTAAGCTTTAAGGCCTGTGTTAAGAAGGCGGGGCTTCTCCTTAATAAAGCTATGTCAATGAGTACACACAGATGTGTGTGGTGAACGCCTAACTCAACTACTAATAAAGTTTAGATGTTTTAATAAGTAAATAATTTTTCTAACATTTATAATAATGTTGAAATGAAAATTAAGAATACATATCAATAGTGTTGCTTTGAAAGCCACGTTGCTTTCAATGAAAGCAATTCAGCATGAAATGACAATAAGACTTCATTCACCATTCCAATGCATTGAGGTGATCCCCGCTTGTATCTCTCTCTCGCTTGTAACTTCTCTACTACAGATCTAGTAGAAAAAGAACTAACCATGTATCCCGATAGCAAAAAAAATTATTGAGCCCTCAAACAAATCATGAAAAATATAAACTATCCCATCAATATCAGCTTCTATAACAAAAGAGTTAATTGCAGACCCGTCAAATCCAGCCGGACGCAGGAAAGAGATCGATAATGTTATGAAGAGAGCGAGACAAGCTTCTCCGGGGAGTTGGGACCGTAAGCTGCTGGAGGTGGAAGAGAAGGACCCTAACAGGTAAGAAAGTTGTAGGCTCGTATGTAATTCTAGGCACCATTCCTATCCACAGCCTTACCTATTTCAGCCGTTCACTGTGTTTGGATTGAAGGAATAGGTAGCGAGTGTAATTACTGGGCATGGGAGGCATTACATCTTAGCCTACAGGTTGACAACATTTCTTCAATATAAGGCGATTGTTTCCTTGTTAATGTTGGTGTTTATAGTAGAATAGAATAGAATGAAAGTTTAGTACAGGCAATGGTAGCCACTGGGCACTAGGTGGACTGTCAGATTATTTGTCATCTAGTTGTATAAAAAATATCTGTCTCATATCATTATCTATAAATAAGTGTCTACCTGTTGCCGATATCAATATTGAGCAAAAACAAGAAAAAAAAAACTTTTTTGTATGGGATCCCCCTTAAATATTAATTTTATTCTGTTTATTAGTATTTGTTGTTATAGCGGCAATAGAAATACATCATCTGTGAAATTTTCAACTGTCTATCTGTCACGGTTCGTGGGATATAGCCTGATGACAGACATACAGACAGCAGAGGCTTAGTGATAGGGTTCTGTTTTACATGTTGGGTACGATTTATATATTCTCGGTTTCGGTCTCGGCCGAAAACGAAAATCCTGTTTCGGTCTTAACCTACTAAAAAGTCTGTGATAGCATTCCTCTATCTCATAAGGTGATGGTATGTGTGATTTCCTGTTGGTCGTTCTTTAAAAAACCATTGTCATATTCAATAATTAAATATACATTTTGTGTTGTTTACAGATGGCGCCACACAGGCTACAAACAGATGTATCTGGATGGTTCAAGGTCTATTTCCCCGAGGAGATCTAGATCTCCTAGGCCGAGGCGGTCTAGGTGAGTAATATGTTAACAACAAAGCTGTCAATTTATCCTGTTATTTCAACCAGTAGATTTTAGTTAATTTTTGTTTAGATCTACCAGTGGAACTAAGTGAAATTTCATTTGTGTAGATAGTAAAGTGTATTTACTCAAAGTATCCTACTAGTGTAGTGCGTGAGCTCACATTCATTTTGTTTATGTACCCAACACAAGCATGATGCGTCTCTTTTGTCATTGTGATGCCCTGGCTACAACCAGAATGAACCTTGTAGAAGTGACATGCCCAAAGCCAGAACCTACAAGCTCTTTCTACCAAAAAATATAGTAAGGCTTATGGCATCTCTCTGGACACAGGAAGAGTTAGGATTCAGTGACTTTGTCCTCTTTGCTCTTCCTGTGACTTTGTCTCTTTATTCTTACTGTGACTGTCTCTTTACTCTTTCTGTGACTTTGTCTCTTTACTCTTTCTGTGACTTTGTCTCTTTACTCTTTCTGTGACTTTTCCTCTTTACTCTGACTGTGACTTTGACGTCTTTACTCTTACCGTGACTTTGTCTCTTTACTCTTACTGTGACTTTGTCTCTTTATTCTTACTTTGACTGTCTCTTTACTCTTTCTGTGACCTTGTCACTTTACTCTTACCGTGACTTTGTCTCTTTACTCTTACTGTGACTTTGTCTCTTTACCCTTACTGTGACTTTGTCTCTTTACTCTGACTGTGACTTTATCTCTTTACTTTTACTGTGGCTTTGTCTCTTTACTTTAACAGTGACTTTGTCTCTTTACTCTTTCTGTGACTTTGTCTCTTTATTCTTACTGTGACTGTCTCTTTACTCTTTCTGTGACTTTGTCTCTTTACTCTTACTGTGACTTTGTATCTTTACCCTTACTGTGACTGTCTCTTTACTCTTTCTGTGACTTTGTCTCTACTCTAACAGTGACTTTGTCTCTTTACTCTTACTGTGACTTTGTCTCTTCACTCTTTCTGTGACGTTGTCTCTTTACTGTTTCCGTGACTTTGTCTCTTTATTCTTACTTTGACTGTCTCTTTACTCTTTCTGTGACCTTGTCACTTAACTCTTACCGTGACTTTGTCTCTTTACTCTCACAGTGACTTTGTCTCTTTACTCTGTCTGTGACTTTGTCTCTTTACTCTTACTGTGACTTTGTATCTTTACCCTTACTGTGACTGTCTCTTTAGTCTTACTGTGACTTTGTCTCTTTATTCTTACTTTAACTGTCTCTTTACTTTTACTGTGACTTTATCGCTTTACTCTTACTGTGGCTTTGTCTCTTTACTCTTACTGTGACTTTTTCTCTTTACTCTTTCTGTGACTTTGTCTCTTTACTCTTACTGTGACTTTGTCTCTTTACTATTTCTGTGATTTTTTCTCTTTACTCTTCCTGTGACTTTATCTCTTTACCCTTACTGTGACTTTGTCGTGACCCCACGTTAAGATATGAGCACTGACCACAATCGTCCAGCCGTCAAATGTTACTTCCAATATGGTTATCCTCATTTATATATAATAAAACGTTTTCTTCCCAGGTCCCCTATAACCCGTCGTTCCCGTTCTCCGATTCGTCGCTCGCGCACCCCCATCACGCGTCGAACTCGCTCGCCGGCTCGGATATCCCGTTCTCCCATCAGACGGTCTCCCAGAAGATCCCGTACCAGATCCCCCCGGAGGGAGCAGAGGCGAAGCCCTAGAAGGAGCCCTGTTAGGTAAATATATGTATAGTGTACAGATTAATTTTAGCCAATAGGAATATGAAATTTGTTATTATTATTATTACTTTATTGAGTAGCTCGGTTGCGTAGTGGTTTAAACGCTCTGGTTTCCCATCCCGGTTGTTACTGCAACCACTGTAACCCACCAACCCGCATTGGGCCAGCGTGGTGGTGTTATAGTCCAAGCTTCTCATGTGTTTCTCCCATGTAGGAAGGCCTATGCCTGTGCCCAGCAGTGGGACGAATATTGGCCTGGTGGTGATTATTGCTTAAAACTTACACAACACAATCAAGACGCAGTCAGTGTCTCATCAGCTAATTTTCGTTATACCATACACTGCCAATCTCATATGGCACACATTTCACAGCATAAATATGTATAATTAATGACAATACTTGCATTCACTAGGCAAAGGGGGGTATACAATAAAAAGTATGGCATAATGTAAATTTGTGTTGCAGTTTTTTCTTTGAAAAGTCTTGTTTTGTGCTACGAAACAAAGGAAATGAAAACGGACTATTAACCCATCAAGTATCGGATTCCGGAAACAATTGATTTTTCAAATGTCATAGACCTCCAGAGGTACAACGCCGCATGACAGATTAACAACTGTTTTACATTTTTTGTGTATTTTTAAGTATAATGTACATACACATACCTGGCCGGGTCTCTATTCTTTTTTGGCACATCTTTTGCATGCTCAATAATTGATTCCGGTACTTAATTTTTTTTTTTCCATTTTCCTTATAAAGGGAAGGAAAAGAGAACTAACGCCCATACGGCAAAGTTTTAAGTACTTCTTTATTTCTTCTTTTATTGCAGTGAAATGCTGCTGTTACACATTTCAATGCATCTTGGGAGTATTTGACGCGAAATATATGATGACAGTTTCCTTATGTGCTACTTGATGAGGTGGATAACCACAAAAAAGTTCTCATCGTCTTTCACACCATAATCACTTTTATTCTAATAATCTTTTAGCTGCGCGTCAACGCAAACACTTGTTTTATAAATACACCACTTTTATAACACAAAGTACGCTCCAACAGAATTTTTAATTATTGTAATAAAAATCTTGACTGACAGCACAAAATCCCGCCAAACACTCTTTATTTATTTAAAATATTAGTATAAACGCGCTCCTTATTTCTAAAGAATTTTCTGCCAGTCTTCATCTTTGTTATTTTTTTTTAGCGTGAGCCGCGTGCCCAGGCGCAGCCCTGTGGCGGCTGCCCGACGCCGGTCGCGGAGCCCCCGGCCGCGGGCTAGGCCTCCGCCCCGTCCGCCGCGGCCTCCGTCCCCCCCTGACCCAAGGAAGGTAAGTTCCACCTCACCTGGTAGGTCATGATAAGGCCGAAGATGCAAGCGAGATAATCCGGTTCCTCAGCCACAGAGCAACTGGCTATCTTACCTCCAACTATTGTTATTAGTCTGGTCAATATAGACATTTTATAACAAAACTTCCCGGAGAGTCAAATATTGGTGGAGAGCTAGGTGTTACCATTACAAATAAAGTTTTAAAAATCCCCATCGATCCTATGTGTGTTACAAAAGTTATTCCGGGTCAAATGTCAAAATTTAAGGTTTTTTGGATTTTTCTCGAAAACAGTAAGTTTTATAAAAAAAAACTTTAAACCAAAGTTGTAGATCTTAAAATTCTCTACAGAAATGGTCTTTATAATTTTTTTCGTAAGAGTTACCATTCTTGAGATATCGATATCCTAAGGTTCAGTTCAAGTGAATATACATACTAATGAGAAGCGTCTACCATTTAGGTTATTTGTGCTAAAATTAGATCATCTAAAGTTATTGAGAATCGCGATATCTCAGGAATGGTCACTCTTAGGAAAAAAATCATGACGACCATTTTTGTAGAGAATTTTAAGATCTACAACTTTGGTTCAAGTTTTTTTTTGATAAAACTTACCGTTTTTTAAGAAAAATCCAAAAAGAACCTAATTTTTGATCTTTGACCCCGAATAACTTTTATAGCACACATAGGATCGATGGGGATTTTTAAACATTATTTGTAATGGTAAACCCCAGCTCTCCACCAATATTTGGCTCTCCGGCAAGTTTTGTTATTTGACCACTATTTTTATGTCTAAATTGACCGGACTATATGGCGATAGAGCTTGGTAAGATAGCGGTAGCTGTCCAGGCGGACTTAGCCCTATAACCAAACAAACCGTAAAATTAAAATAAATAAATTAAAAATTAATGACAACAAAAGATTTAAAACTCCTCTCAATGGCTTCCTTGCTGAAAAAGTATATTATGACATAAAAATACTTTTAGATGATAAGACAATAATAACTAATGATCAATAATAATTTGTATATAATAAATAACAATTAATATATTATTAATAATTTTATTTGACGTTGACTTGATTATGACATTAATTCTAATTTTATTACATTTCAATATGTTCATATGCCTATATGGCGAATCATGGCTGTACTGATATTTTCTTATATTTAAAATCAATGTAATACCCATGCTTATGAATAAATCAATGAATTATCAATTATATAAAATAAAAAAAAAACCGACCTGTAGATTTCCGTCACAGAGCCATTGAAACTCGGATTTCTAGATCTGAGGTGGGTTGTCTCAACCACTACATCACAGAGGCGGTATAAAATATTTTGTTGCTATACAATCTATGCTTCTAAAATATGATATCTCTTGTTACCAGGGAACAGATTATAACATGATAATAGCAATTAGTGAGGGTATTGAAATCAAAAAGATCCTAATTTCAATAGAGAAGACTGATATAATAATAAAGTCCCAAGCCTGTCCTCACACTGTCTGGCTGTATCTCATGAAACCGTGATAGTTGGACATTTAAAATTTTCACACATGATGTATTTCTGTTGCCGCCATAACGACAAGTACTAATAAATTGAATAAAATAAATATTTAAGGGGGCTCCCATACAGCAAACGTGACCTTTTTTTCCTGTTTTTTTTTGCTCGATATTGATAAACGCAACAGGTAGACGCTTGTTTATAGATAATGGTACGGAACCGATTCCGCGAGTCCGATTTTTTTGTAGTTTCATTAAAACACGCAACAATCAACCTTAAAAAAAGTTATATTTATAAAAGTTAATTCCTCAAGTAATGTATTCGCAATAGATTTGGTTCTAACGGTAATTTTTTTCTTGCAGTCCTCTGGTTCCGGTTCATCTGTGAGCAGTTGTTCCGATGAGTCTTGCTCAGTTTGTTCGGCGAAGAACAAGAAGGCGCCGATACCACCGCCGAAAGTCGTCAAACCAAGGTGAATAAATATGTACAGATGACAGCACGTCAAGTGTAACAGTTGTACTATGAAAGCCGACTCTATTACGAACGCAGTAAGGGTGGTCTCAAGTTCAAACTGTTACGGTTGATGTGCTGTCGACTTTACATAGCGAAAATAGGGTGGTTGACAATTTTTATTTATTTAAGTATTAATGGTATGTAAATAGTAATTAAAATAGAATAAAACTAGAAAAATTTCACGTCCTGAGGCAGGAATCGAACCCGCGACCTTTCGCAATCCGGGCGACTGCTCTGACCACTGAGCCACCCAGGACTTGGGATATCCCTGTGAAATTCTTCTAGTCTATCTTGTATTTGCGTTTATGAGCTAACGTCCACCCTACAATGTCGAAATATTCTATTTCAACATCCGAAACGAGTATTTTTACAAATACCTACGATTCGGTTAAGTTGGGTTATCCCAAGTCCTGGGTGGCTCAGTGGTGAAAGGTCGCGGGTTCGATTCCTGCCTCAGGACGTGAAATTTTTCTAGTTTTATTCTATTTTAATTACTAAGTAATTTTTCAAACATTTATAATAATGTTAAAATCAAAAAAAATTAAGAGTATGTAAATAGTTACATTTAACTGTTTCATTTTGTGTGTTTACTTCATTGTAAAAAATACAAACAGAGATAGAAAAATTATGAAAATGAAAAATTATATACCCCAGGCGGGATCAAACCCGCGTCTCCTGGGGTCCGGCCAGAGGCGAATGTAGGTTTTTTAAAAAACCTAAATTTTCACTCATAGTCTGACCGGATGTAAAAAACTAGATTAAAATTGTCAGTCTAAAATTGTGTTTAAAAGCTCCATAATGTTGCAGCACCGCAAATGGGGCTCCAGTCAAGGCTCCCAGGCCTTCGGCTCGGGCTGTCCAACCCACTAGAGAGCTGCTCAAGGCGAGGGAAGCAAGCAAGCGGACCAGGGAGGAGAAGGTATGTATAACACTAACAAAGGATCAAACAGACGACCGCCTGGCCGAGTGGTCTGTACCCCAGGCTACTCGGTCAAGAGGTCCCGGGTTCGAATCCCGGTAGGAACAAATGTTTGTATGATGAGTACGAACATTTGTTTACGAGTCATGGATGTTTATTTAGTATATTTCTAATATTTATATACATATTATTATCATTATTTCTCCGTTATCCAGTATCCATAACACAAGCTCTTAATGATACTTAGTTTGGGCTAGATAATAGGTGTGTGTATAAATAAAAAAATAAAAAAAGTTGCTGATCTTCTTGCAGACTGTTGTCACTTATATACATTTATATCTTGTTATTCTAACTATTTATTTCTATGTTTATCTAACTAACTCTAATTGTAACAAATGAAGAAAAAAACCGATGAAAAAATTATATGCTCCAGGCGGAAATGTGATTAAGTCCTGTTAAGGCACATATTTATTAGTGGAATATATGGTGTTAATTAAGCAACAGATTGCCTTTTGTATTGAAGGCGTTTGTGAACATTACACAAAAAATAATATTTTGGCTGAAGTCACCACTTGACTATTATAATTAAACATTATCGAACAAACAATTAGTCAGATAGGCATAATAATAAAATTAATATCAATGGGCCTGATTCTGAAGACTCACTCTAATTCTGTACAGTATATCTCTTTCTCGCAATATGTAATAGGAAAAAGATAGCAAGAATTTGTTTAGAGCTGTCAATTAAATTTAGATAAGTTTCAAACAAATCATAGACAATTTTAGACGGCATGTACGGATGTGCCTCCTGAACACTGCATTTTAGCACGTTCAATAAGGTCGAAAATTAAACGCACCTTTCTAAATGTGAATTTATATGACAGTCGTCCTTTTCGTATTCATTTTGAGAGAAAGAAATAGACTTAACTTAAATTTAGACTTAGCATGTGTTCTCCAATAATTAATAATGCATGTCAACAAAATATTAAAAATGTTTAATATTATAAAAACATCTAAACATAACACAGAACATTAATTATTTACAAATCTTATAAAAAATATTTGAAAATCAAATTTGTCAATAAAATAATCATTCATATTATAAGTAAGACTTTCTCATTAGCATTTCTTTTGCATGGTTTTCAATTGTTACTGTTTCGTCACGTTAGGTACTTATTGGTACGTTAATATAACTTTTTTATACTCTGTGCGACACTGCGCTGCTAAATACTATTACTGTGTAATTAAACATTGTAACTTAATAATTGAAAAGAGTGACTACACGAGTTTGTTGCCGGAATCTTCTCGGTAGTTCAACTTTTGGAACCGGTGTAAATTCAGACCGACTGACGGACAGACTGACTGACAGACAGACCGATAGACAGACTGACATTATAACATTCTTAGCTTACGTAGATCCAGATAAGACAGAGAGACAAACATTATGAAATTGTTAGTTTGTTAATATTATTTTTATGTGATAGACATAAGGGTTTTTTTTGTTGACGATTCGAATGTGCTCCTTGGGGTGCCTAATAGGGTAGTTGACTACTTTTTTTTATTTCATAAATAAGAAGTTTATAACTCATAAAGAAATATTGCAAAAGAAATAGTATGTCTAAGATCAATAGTTTCACAGATATAGTGGTATGTTTGACGTGTTGCGGCGCATCGTCCAAAAACGCTCCATAGAAAATCTACGGAACAGGTGACGTCACATGTTCCCATATTACTAAGAAATGTATGGGCATACTGACAAAATCGATAATAACTTTGTATTATGTATGTTTTTATTCATAGTTTTCGTAATAATAATTGTTTTAATTGATGTCAGCAATCTAATATCATTAACATTTTTGATAAATTTTGAAAAAAAATATGAACCTTTTTTAATTTTCAAAACAGTACAACTTCAACAATATTCCATATCTTTTATGTTTCAATTTTTTTTATGGGTAACAGTAGCGTATATTTTCCGAATTTGTGAAAAATAGCGCCAAGTTCAAACTCGGGCAACATCCCAATTGAATAAAGATATTTTCATTTTCATTTTCGTCTCGCCGCAGGTGCTAGAATGGCAGCGCTCCCAGATGGCGGCCCGGCCCGCCGCGCCCATCCCCGAGGCCCACATAAAGCGGGAAGGCGAGCGCCCCCGGGCCCCCGCCCCCGCCCCCGGGGGCCCCGCCACCGCCGGGGGGCCCGCCGCCCCCGGGGCCCGGCCCGTGTCGCCGGCCGCCATCGCCGCCGCGCTCGCCGACACCGACGCCGACACCGACACCGACACCAGCGAGCGGGACCAGCCGCAGAGGTGACTACTATCGCCCGTTTCATGTTGAATTTTGATTTTTTTTTGTTTCATATATCACATGCATAGTTTGCTTAATTTTTGGTTTTAACATATAGTAATTAAAATATAATAAAACTAGAAAAATTTCACGTCCTGGGGCGGGAATCGACGTTAGCTCATAAACGCAAATACAGATAGACTAGAAGAATTTCACAGGGATATCCCAAGTCCTGGGTGGCTCAGTGGTTAGAGCAATCGGCCAGATTGCGAAAGATCGCGGGTTCGATTCCCGCCTCAGGACGTGAAATTTTTCTAGTTTTATATTATGTATAGTTTTTATAATCTTACAAAAAAAAAATTGAAACAAAAATTAGAACAGACTTAAAAAAAGAAAAGCATAAAATAATTAAATTTAAGTCGGTGCTTCATTATCTATTGTTTCTGGAAACTACTTATGTTTACCTACTTAAATTTCATTATTTTATCTTTTTCAGTTTTTTGAAGTCTGTTTTAATTTTTGTTTCAATTTTTTTTTTTCACAATTTTAAAAGCTTTTATTTAACTTGCCCATTCTTAATTTAACATTTTTATAATTGTTTGAAATATAAAACTAGAAAAATTTCACGTCCTGAGGCAGGAATCGAACCCATAACCTTTCGCAATCCGGGCGACTGCTCTAACCATCTGAGCTACAGTACTTAGAATGACATCACTAAAATTGCATCTGAATCGGTTGGAGATAACTGCTTTAAAATTCAGTTGCGGGATTTGACCTGAGCATACATATTTTTTTATTATATTTTATATTTCTATAACATTTCAAGTTGAATAAGAGCTTGTAAAATAGTTGCATCCCTATGGCGGCGGTTATAGGTTCGATGCCTAGATGCAAAAAACAAAAAAACTTTTTAAATATTTTTAGTGTGTACCTATTAACATAGTTGTAATTAATATGGATATAATTTCGAAATAAATGACTATTATTTATTTTTATTATTAAAATATACAATGATATTATCTTTTCAGACTAACCCTGTCGGAAAGATTTGGCAAAATGGCGCAGTGGTCAGCTGATCGGTCGGCGCGACTCGAGAATATGCGCATAACTCGTCGCGAGGCAACTCTGCATGTGCGGATTGAACGGGACCCATTGGACCCCAGGGATAGACGGGAACCGCCAGAGGACCCTGAAGGGGGTGAGATCTATCCGTGAGTTCAATTCAGATTTTATAACATTAATAAATATTTTTGCAATTCTAGGCGGTAGGCCCGTATGTAGGGTCGTCTGGGTAGGTGGTAGCCTTTCTTATTTCAGCCGTGAAACAGTTCGCTGTATTTCGGATTGAAGGGAAAGGTAGCCAGTGTAATTACTGGGCATGGACGGCATTTCATCTTAGGCTCCAGGATGACAACGCACCTGCAATATCAAGTGATTTTTGCTTGTTATTGCAGGCGTTTATAGGCGGCGGTAACAGCTTACCATCAGGTGGGCCGTCAGCTTGTTTGTCATCTAGTTGTATAAAAAAAAATGATCCTTAAAATTATATTTCCAGCACTATGCATTTTGTTTCTATAATATTTTGAAGTGCAATAAATTATTATTATACATTTGTTTGTCCATACAGTGGACTGGAGCCGGCTCCGGTGGGCAGCTACCCTGAAGAGTTGCTGGCCGCGGCTCCCGGGGGTCTACCATCCTGGGACGACGTCAGAGTTAGATATGACTACTACAAGAAGAGGGGCTACCTCAGAGGTAAATATATTTGACGTTGTGATCTAGTGTTTGAGACCACCTACTTCAGATATAGAGTTCCTGAGTTCAATTCCCGTGGATGTAGAAATTTTCTGCTCTGTTTAGTTGGTAAGTAAGTAATTTATTTGTCAAAACACGTGTGTACATAAATTTCAATGTAGATCTTAAAACAATAATTGTCCTACGTGCTTTAGCCAATATGGCGTACAAATATTCTATACTACAAAGACTTAATTGCATGCCAAAAGGAAATTGAAAATGGTGGTAGGGCTTTTCATATTCCACCTGGCTAGCTACCACCATCTTACCTAAGTCTGCTGCAATAACAATAGTGTTAACAGCATTCTTGTGTTCCGGCAGTTGGAGGTAAGATAGCCAGTTCCTCTGTGGTTGAGGATCCGGATGGACCTCGCGTTTTAACTAATCTTTAAAATAGGGTTTTAAATCACTTTTGGCTTGTTGCATATTCCAATGATGTACTTTTTTATGTTAATTATTGGTGACCAATAAACCGACTGTAATAAGTCTAAATAGTTGTAAGAGGATTTTTAGAAAAACAGTATTATAGTTGAGTCAGAGAAAGTTTTAGTTTTTCATACAGACCAGAAATCACCAATTTTTTTTTTATTGTTACACTTTTTGAAAATTTATTTGACAACTATTTACCGCAATATCAGACAAATATGACTGCCCAATACAACATTTTTAAATGACGTTGGTAATTGGAGCATTTAAATAATTTTATAATTCTATTTAATTTGATTAGATATGAATTGATTTATTTTATTTTAATTTGATTTAATTTAATTTGATTTTATTTTATTTGATTTCTTTTAATTTAATTCATTGATTATATTACTAACATATTTTTAAGTTCTCATTGTTACTAAAAAAATGTGGATCATTGTTATCTGAAATAAATGAATAATTATTATTATTAGACAAGCCAAACTTGTTCATTCCCAATATTTTCTAGTTGAGCGTTTGCATGAAAAACTTGCTAAAATCGAGCCATTGTTCCAGGCCTGACCCTCGGCGACTACGTGAAGTGGGAGGAGTGGTGGTACAAGTATCAGGAGTGGCTCAAACGGGAACGCGCCTACGAGCGCTGGGCCGACGGCGACGTGGGCACGGTCAGTATTGACACATAGTTACTTTGTTCACCTTTGGTACCTTCCAACTTTGACAGTGTGCTGTCAGCAACTGAGGGCGATTAAAATTGGTCGGCAGGTCCCGGGTTGATTATGCTATGCCCAAATGTGTAACATGTTGTACTGGTATTATTTGTGAACATCTGTTATTTACATTCATGAACGCAATAAATTATTTGATTTGGTTCAAATCCCGGTAGGAGCAAATGTTTGTATGATGAGTACGAGCATTTGTTCACGAGTCATAGATGTTTATATTTTTATTAGTATTAGTGTAATATATATTTTTTATACTATCTCATATTTGACATCTCAATTTTAAAATATCAATATATTTTATAATTTATATTAGATTTGACATTATTATTATTACTATATCGATTATAATTATTTTATATTTTGTATAAATTGACAATCATTTTTACAAATTGCATGTACCTAACTTAATTTTTACAATGACAATTGTGTAAAAATGAAATAAATAAATCTAAATCTATATTTGTAATATTTATATACATATTGTTATCATTATTTCTCCGTTATTTAGTATCAATAATACAAGGTCTTAATGATGCTTACTTTGAGCTAGATAATAGGTGTGAGTGTATGAATATTATTATTATTATACACAACAGCGTGAATAGCACCGTAATCACCGTAAGTAGTGTGTTCTTAAACATTCAGAATTGTAAAAATGTTCTTAAAATGTTCCTTACAATTTGTTTTATAGACCAAACTATTGTGTGAAGAAATTCGAAAATTATTTTTCAATTTAAATTAAGTAATAAAACATGGGTAGGTGCCCATTTGTTATGCCATGTAACAAACAACCTGTGTAATATTGAATAATTAATAAAAATAAAATTCGACTGTCTGAAAACGCTTCATATAAAATTTTGCGGAGCAGATGACGTCGCATGTTGCTATATTACTAAAAATGTATGGGCATATTGACAAAGTTTATAATCTAATATATAAAATTCTCGTATTACGAATTTAGTTAACATACTCATCTAAAACGGCTTGACCTATTTTCATGAAATTTTATATGTATATTACTGAATATATGAAGCCTACTGAGGTTTGGGAATCAACTATTATCTATTTTTATTTTGGCAATTTTTTTGGGACGTTTGCTGGGACAACTAGTGACTATGTAATATGTATGTTTTTATTCATAGTTGTCGTTATAATAGTTGTTTTAATTGATGTAAACAATCTAATATCATTGTATATTTTGAGAAAAAAAGATAAACATTCATTATCATTTTTATATTTTTTTTCTGAACCGTGCAATTTCAGCGATATTCCATAACTTTTAACTTTGAATGGTTTTTTTTGGGCAACAATAGGAGATATTTTCAGAATATGTGAACAATAGATCCTTATACAAACTCGGGTAACGTTATTGCTTATCAGGTACGCCGCGAGAGGCGCCGCAGAGGCGGGAGACACAGACGAAGCTGAGGGCACGCCGCCCCCGCCGCCGTCCACGCCGTGGACCTGTGCGCGGGGGCGCCGCGACTCTAAGGTAACTACTGCGGTGCCTGACACCACACCACACTACTGTACGCTCACACCACACTACTGTACGCTCACACCACACTACTGTACGCTCACACCACACTACTGTACGCTCACACCACACTACTGTACGCTCACACCACACTACTGTACGCTCACACCACACTACTGTACGCTCACACCACACTACTGTACGCTCACACCACACTACTGTACGCTCACACCACACTACTGTACGCTCACACCACACTACTGTACGCTCACACCACACTACTGTACGCTCACACCACACTACTGTACGCTCACACCACACTACTGTACGCTCACACCACACTACTGTACGCCGCCCCCGCCGCCGTCCACGCCGTGGACCTGTGCGCGGGGGCGCCGCGACTCTAAGGTAACTACTGCGGTGCCTGACACCACACCACACTACTGTACGCTCACACCACACTACTGTACGCTCACACCACACTACTGTACGCTCACACCACACTACTGTACGCTCACACCACACTACTGTACGCTCACACCACACTACTGTACGCTCACACCACACTACTGTACGCTCACACCACACTACTGTACGCTCACACCACACTACTGTACGCTCACACCACACTACTGTACGCTCACACCACACTACTGTACGCTCACACCACACTACTGTACGCCGCCCCCGCCGCCGTCCACGCCGTGGACCTGTGCGCGGGGGCGCCGCGACTCTAAGGTAACTACTGCGGTCACACCACACTACTGTACGCTCACACCACACTACTGTACGCTCACACCACACTACTGTACGCTCACACCACACTACTGTACGCTCACACCACACTACTGTACGCTCACACCACACTACTGTACGCTCACACCACACTACTGTACGCTCACACCACACTACTGTACGCTCACACCACACTACTGTACGCTCACACCGCACTACTGTACGCTCACACCACACTACTGTACGCTCACACCACACTACTGTACGCTCACACCGCGCTACTGTACGCTCACACCACACTACTGTACGCTCACACCGCACTACTGTACGCTCACACCGCATTACTGTACGCTCACACCACACTACTGTACGCTCACACCACACTACTGTACGCTCACACCGCGCTACTGTACGCTCACACCACACTACTGTACGCTGGCACCGCGCTACTGTACGCTCACACCACACTACTGTAGGGTAACACTACACTGCTGTAGCATGACATGACACTATCGTTGGCGACAGGACCCTACTGTTGCAGACACAAAACTACTGTATGTGACACGACACTACTGTACGGTAACACTACACTACTGTATGTGACATGACACTAATGTAGGTTACACGACACTACTGTAGGTGACACGACACTACTGTAGGTAATATTACATTACTATAGAGTGACACTACACTACTGTAGCTGAACTAGTGACCTAGTTGGCCCCTATTTATTTATTTATTTTGTTTGTACTTATAATTTATTTATTGGCCAATAAATGCTTTCTTTCTTTCTTTCTTTCTAACTATTCTAATTTAGGTGACACGACACTATTGTTGATGACACATCACTACTGTAAGTGACACGACACTACTGTAGCGTGACATGACACTATCGTAGGCTACAGGACACTACTATAGGTGACACTACACTACTGTATGTGACATTACATTACTGTAGAGTGACACTACACTACTGTAGCTGACACTATTCTACTTTAGGTGACGTGACACTATTGTTGATGACACAACACTACTGTTGGTGACACGACACTACTGTTGCGTGACATGACACTATTGTAGGCTACAGGACACTACTATAGGTGGCACTTCACTACTGTATGTGACACGACACTATTGTAGGTGACACAATACTAGTGTAGGGTTACACTACACTACGATAGCTGACACTACACTGCTGTATCTGACATTACACTACTGTTGTGTGACACTGCTGTAGCGTGACATGAACCCTGTGACATTCTTCTAGTTCTGTATTTGCGTTATAATTCTTAATTCTCGAATATACAGAATTATATTGGCGATTTACGTCAATATAACGATGCAATAGTCGAGAATTAACAAAATGTAATTCAATTGATTTAGAGGAGCTCAGTGGTGTACTGGTTTTATCGCTTTCGGTGCTAACTGATTGATCCTGGAATGGACCTTCATCATCAATGATTCTAATCTCTCCCTCCTCCGTGCTTCGTCGTGCATGTTAAGCCGTTGGTCCCGGTTGTTCCTGCTACCGCTCTAACCCACCAACCTGCATTGAGCCAGCGTGGTGGATTTATGGCCCAAACTCATGTGTTTCTGCCATGTACAAAGCCCTGTGCCCAGCAGTGGGACGTATATAGGCTGGTGATGATGATGAACAGAATTTAACGATATTTTTTTATACATTTTCAGGTACTAATGTCAACATCATAGAGAAAAAGCTAGTGTTTTTTTTTTAATGTGACGGTACCGACGCAACGCGGCATTAAGCCTTTGAAAATGGACAATTTTTAGTTTTAATTACGATCAAGTGTAGGTTTAGTTGCATTAGATATACAGCGGGCTCGATTTTAATTACACTCGCGGCTAAATTCTCATTGAAAATGTTTTTAATTGGGAACTTCGTAATTAACGTTAATAAGAAAGTAAAGAAATATGTTTAGTACTACGGGGTGTTTGGCGGGATTTATATTTTTATTACAATAATTAAAAATTGTGTCTGAGCGAACTGTGTGTTATAAAGTTGGTGTAGTTTTATGAAACAACTGTTTGTGTTGACGTAAAACTACAAAATTATTAGAATAAAAGTGATTGTGGTGTGAAATAACTGTTTTGTAGTTATCCACCTAATCAAGTAGCACATAAAGTGACTGTCATCATATATTTGGTGTCAAATACTCCCAAGAAGCATTGAAATGTGTTACGCCAGCATTTTAATGCAATAAAAGAAGAAATAAAGAAATACTTAAGATATAGCTGTATGGGCATTAGTTCCCTTTGCCTTCCCTTTATAGAGAGAATAAACAAAAAAATATAGTCCAGAAACCTTAGCTGACGTCCCCAGAAAATCTTACCAGAGTTTCATCAATATCTGATCCATGGTTTAGTAAAGCATAGAGAACAAACATGCAAACATTGAATTAAAAAAATACAGCACTTTTTAAAACTCAACCCGTCAACCATCCAGCCACAATTGATTATTCAATACTCCATAGGTATAACGCCCCTTTACAGATTAAGCGGGGCTTAATTGTTTAGTACGTAATATGATAATTAGATAAGTATCTAAACTTGAAAAAAAAACATGTTCTGGGGCGGGAATCGAACCCGCGACCATTGCAGTGCGTGACTGATCTGACCACTCGGCTACCATGGACTTGGGACAACCCTTTGGATTTCTGGTAGTCTTATTACACTTATCTAAAATCAAGCTATCTTTTTCTCTTCCATATTGAGAGACGCGTGTTTAAATATTATTTAAGCGAGTGTAATTCAAAATCGAATCTAGTACCTATATTTTAAGATTCCCTCGTTTATTGAAGTCGTTTTAAATCGAATTGTCAAATAAATTACACTTGAAACACAAAATATTTTTTTTTGCTAGCAACACCGTTCAGTTGACGGTGTTGCTAGCAAAGAAAATTATGACTCCTCTTCCCAATTCGATGTATTACGACTGAAATATGTGAGCTTATAAATTATTATTTTATCTAGACTTTGTTATAGCGTACTCTAAATTATATCTTATAAATTACATATATAACAACTTTAATAAAATTTTATTATAGTACACGGACGGAACATCAAGCGTCACAGTTTGACCTTGAGACCGGCCTTACTGCGGTCGTAATAGAGGCGGCTTTCGTAGTGCAACTGATACACTTGATGTGTCGTCTGTACATAGTGTTAATGTATTTAAAATTAGCGGTGTCAGTTCTTTTGTTTTTTCTCTAAACCAGACTACCTTGTGGCGTTGGTAATAAGAGCTGTTTTCGCGTTACATTTGTAGTACATTCTTAAGTTACTTTTCTAGTTGAATTAAGTAAAGAGTGATGCATATAGATTGAGTTTGGTTTAGATTAAAAACTTATGAAACAGAATTGACCCAGTTTATGCTTAAGTGAATTATGATTATTTAAAAGTATATTTTAAGATACTGTCTGAAACAAGATTATAGTACTGAAGTGGCAGAATATGGAATGTTTACTGTTAGAAAATATTTGTTTATACAGGGTGGTGACGTCAATAAGACATTAAATAACAACATGGGCTGTATTAGTTCATAGAAATGTTTTGCAAATAAATTCTATGAAATAATGCAGAGAATGTTCCAAAGTTGTACCATTCTGTATATGTGTAAGCATTTGTATTTGTTTTATATTTTAATGCTTATTTTTGTTAAGTCATAATTTGACATTCAGTACAAACGCGGTCTAAAAATGTTTACCAGTTTTCAAATTAGATTCTCTGTGGCACCGTCTGCAGTATAGGCTACAATGAGTCTAAATACTTATTACTTTTAATATTTGTTAGGCATCTATCCACTAAAATGGTGTTAAGGGGCTACCTCGTGCACACTAGCGACACCAATAATAATAATAATAATAATAATATTTATACACTCACACCTATTATCTAGCCCAAAGTAAGCATCATTAAGAGCTTGTGTTATGGATACTAGATAACGGAGAAATAATGATAATAATATGTATATAAATATTAGAAATATACTAAATAAACATATAAACATCCATGACTCGTAAACAAATACTCGTACTCATCATACAAACATTTGTTCCTACCGGGATTCGAACCCGGGACCTCTTGACCGAGTAGCCTGGGGTACAGACCACTCGGCCAGCAGGTCGTCCTGTTGATTTTTGTTAATTATGGTGAATTTAGAACATAATAAAAACGCTTTAGAGAATTGCTAAAGAACGGTATTAGTAATTTTTAAAGATGTATCTTGTATAAAGTGTCTACGTATAAGTAACCAAATTTTTTATTATTGTTAAAAGTGGCCACTTTCGGCAATAATGAAAAAATAGGTTACATGTAGAGGAATATCTTATACCGAGCACATCTCAAAAAATTACAAATACCATTCTTTAGTCATTCACTAAAGCGTTTTTGTTTATTATGTTCTATATTCACCACAATTAATATAAATCAAGTGGTGTCGCTAGTGTCGACGAGGTATCGCCTTAAGGACTTTTTGATTATCAAACTGATTTCTCTGATAATGTTTTGTAGTTTTTTAAAACAAAAAAGGATTTCTATATCCTAGTAACCGTATGCGAACGATTTTCATGTATGAACAAATATATGCCCTATGTCTAATGACATTATATCATCGACCCTGAGACACAGATTTGTGCATGCAGTTATGAACCTTAAGGCGGTAAACATTTTGAGACCCCGATTGTATATTGCTTGCCATTTTGAATGTCTTGTATTAAACACTTAACATATACCCTAATACGTGTTGTACATATGAAATTAAAGTATTGTATTTCTTTAATTAGCATAAATGTTTATTTAACGTATAATGAATGTCAGTAATATTGTTCTAAGTTAGTCTTAAGACCTGACACGGTAGGTCGTAGAAAGTTCAATGCGTGTCTAATAGCGTCGCGTCTAGCGTTGATAGTAATTTATACTTTGCCATATACAGGGTGGTAATGGTAATTAGTCAGTAAATTAAAACATAGGTAGTATTCGTTCATAGAAATGTTTTTCTTTATTTCTAATTTCATGAAATTTCTATGAACTTATACAGCCATTTTTGAATGTTTGACTTAACTTAATTGTTGTAAACGATGAAGTGTACGCTCCAGGCGGGAATCGAACTCGCGTCCCCTGAGGTCCGGCCAGACGCGATAACCGCTACACCACCGGAGCACGTTTATCTCGCCACTTATTGAAGTTTACAATAGTTTTTCAAGCATTTTTTCATCGCTTTCTTCATTTGTATTTCTTAATAAAGCCAGGTTTTAATTTACTGTCGTATACATCCCCTGTATATGGCATTGTCTAAATCGAAAAGCTTTCTAAATGTTGATGTGACAAAGAATCAATATAAACAAACCAAATGCCATTTTGTATAGCTTTGTCACTTTCACTCGCTACCTTTCTCGCTCTACACTCATACAAATGACAGTGGTTCGTTGATTATTCTTTATCTATGGCTCAACGATTCTAATGGATACTGTTCACCACCAGTCACAGTACAGCCACGTGCAATAACATGTAAATGTCGCAGCCATAATGTGTACCACGCCAGTTTACAATCTGCCTAGGCAGATCGTCTAGTATGGATAATCTAAAGAGACAGTGATCTGGAGCTGCAAGATCTGCTAACTCATGGTTCGATGTTCCAATATATTGGCTAGTTGTCCTTAGCCATTTATTTGAATGCCGGTGTTTAATAAACGGCCTAGGCGTACAATTAACTGGATAATTTAACCAGATACTGTGCTATTGCATGTGATTTTCTTGGGCTTAAAAGGAAAAACAGGCTCAGTCTCAGAACTGCAAATGGTCCATCGCACGCATAATTTTCGTGTCTTAAATTGTCACATATACTACGTCTTCCTAAACAAAATGAAATGAGTATTAGAAAATATATTGACTTTTGGGGCTTGAACCAATTTGAGTATTGTAATTAATTTTTATATGTCATTACAAACGGAAGGACGACGGTCTATTCGTCTAGGAGATATCTTATCCGGCCAGCTATATGTACACTATCTCAAAAAATCAGGAAAAATCTCCTGAATCCGCGAAAAATACTAATAATTCGTTTTCATGCCTAGTTTGTTTGTACAAGTTGAAATTTTTTGACGATTTCGCCGTTACTCAGTATGGCAATGTGGCGGGTGACATAGAAGTCAACTTATTAAAATAAAAATGTAGACCGACGCCATTAAAACCCGCCAAACATTGTGTCGGAGCGAACTTTGTGTTATAAAAGTGGTGTTGTTTTATATACAAAGTCTTTGTGTTGACGTACAACTAAAAGGTTATTAGAATAAAAGTGATTATGGTGTAAAATACGATGAGAAATTTGTTGTGGTTATCCACCTCATCAAGTAGCAGCTTAAGGAGACTGCCATTATATATTTCGCGTCAAATACTCCCAAGATGCATTGAAATGTGTAACACCGGCATTTCAATGCAATAAATGAAGAAATGAGAAATACTCAAGACATGGCTGTATGGACATTAGTTTCCGTTGCCTTCCCATTGTGGGGAGAACGAACTAAAAAAAAAACAAGTCAACTAAACGTCACCAAAGTGACATAGACGCCATGATGAATATTTGCCCGTGTTGCAGTTTTTTTTTCTATGAAAATTCTTGTTTGTACCACGCAACAAAGCAATTAAAGAGAAAATGTACAACTGAACACTGTTTTGCATCTATTTTTCAGAATAGTGTACATAGACCAGCCCGCCTAGCATGACCTAGCACGAACTTGTATTGTATATATACATGTTCGAAGTTTCGATAAAATTTCAAGATGGCGGTTATATCCAATGATTTTTGACAATTTAAAGCGATAAATAGCATTATCATATCGCGTTTCGGTGGTCATGCTAGGCGGGCTGGACGGGTCTCCATACATTTTTGAACCATCTCTCTTTTGTGAGATGTAAATAAGGGAAACGGAAATACGTTTTTTAATACTCGTTTCAGGTGTCATCTAGCCTTTTTTGCTATTAAAACTATATAAATTTCACCTGAAAAAATATATATAAGATATACGTTCATTAATTTAATAATAAGGTAGCTAACAGAGGATTATATGTAATAATAAATTAGTACCAGGTTAGTCAGAAATGGTCATAAAGTAGTAGATATTAAAATTAAATTAATAATACCTCCTAAAAATTTCATCGCATTTTTTGAATGCTTAAGCTAAAATTTCAGCGCTGTACTCAAACGTCAAAATCAATGGCGGCTCGTCGTCTTGTCAGTCGTCAAGCTCGATGTCGAATATTTCTGTTGGTGAATCGCACTGCTGCACTGCCTCTGCCTTAGTTTACCAGAGAGTCTGTAACTCTCTGTATACTTAAAATCTTTTATGCTTACGTACCTAAGTGCACCATTTCTGACTAACACATATAGATATATAGATTATGTACAATAAGTAACATGAACAATGCTAATTAGTATATTATTTAATAAAATATAACCTACTTTAAACATGTCGCAATCTCTACATGCACTTTTGGTCAAATTTCATAAGATAAGTAAGATATAGCTTGTGGTTTTCTGCTCACAAAACCGCACTGACAATTTTTTGTAAAATTTTAAAATTTGTTATTGTAATAAAATTGAATTTTACCATTAAGCTATAGACTTGTCTTCTCAATAACATTATTAATTTGACCGCGGTCGTATTGTCGTTTGTATAGAAAATACTAATCATTTTAGATGTTCGATTATGAATAAAAATATTTATAGCAAATCTTGTTTTTTTTTGCATTAAAAAAATCCCAAAATACACCCACACTGACCATTGTCAGAATGTCCAAAATGGATCTAGTGATGCGTTTGTATCTCATTCATCAACCAGCCCGCCGGTGCCTGTGATGCCGCATTCACCTGTGATAAATGTACTTCATGACAGCAAATAAGTCTTCAAAGAAATATAGTATACAAGATGGTGCTGTCAATACGACATAATTAAAACATAGGCAATATTATATTTCATAAAATTTTCCACTTTCAAAAACATATTATTCGTTTGATAATTTCATGACATTTGTATAAAAATAATATAACATTGGCTGCATTATTTCATAGAAATGTCATGAAATTATCAAATGAATAAGATGATTTTGAAAGTGGCAAAACCATTATATGAAGTAATATATCCCATGTTTTAATTTATTGACGGCACCACCCTGTATGCCGTAAAACATGCAATCTGAAATATAACTAGGTCCATTGTGGATCGGGCCAGTAAATTATATGATATCAAATAAGCAACAGGAGTTTCTGTTCTTCTGCAACGACATTAAATAAGTATAATTAGAATGGATGTAAATCATATCTTGTAAAATCTCACTAGATCCATTTTATAACTGGTCTGCGGATTTTCTGAGGAAGAAAATTCATAATAGTTTATTATTCTAAAAGTATTATTATTTTAATATTTTAGATATGCATGGAAAATGTAGATCTCAGCCTCTGTCATTCAATTTAAGTTTCTCATAGATCCAGTATGACATCTTATTCTTCTGGACTACTAGTATTTGCTACTTAACCCCTTTTTTCGTTCAGAGTTTTTGCATGCTACTTTAAAAAATATTTAATAATTTTAAAAGTTGTTAGACAGGTTAAAATAAAAAGAGCGATCAACATTATTTGATAAGTATCTCATTTGGTTTAAGTATCCGGACGGTCAGGACGAAGGTGCTTTGAAAGGGATACAATACGCTGTTGCATTGCGCTGTTCGTTAAAAAAGTCTTATTAATTACATTGATATAAACAAAAAATATTTTTGTTTATATCAATGATTAATTATAGAATACTAAGCAATCTAAACAACAATATTCACATTTGAAAGTTATATTTTAATGTATAAAACACATGAGTTAAAGTCAATTGTGATGTTTAAGGTGTATCTCACTGTTTCCATTCATGGAAATACTGGAATAGTTTGTCCCATTATTCCCAAGACAAGTCTATTAGTTATTATGATCTTTTTAGTGTTTAATGATGCCGGCGTTATATCAACGGCTAATTTAACCAGACGGCTGCGACAGACATAATGGGATTTAATTTGAAAGACGCTTGTCCCACTAGTTCAATTTATATTTCCATGGAAATAGTAAGATACACCAGATGTTTGTGAGGTTACCACAAAGTTACAAAGTCGCCGACCGGTACTGCAAATAAAAACCAACAACGCGTCCATGTATTGTGTCATGCATGTTATAAATTCTTACATAACTTGTTCAGTTTATTTAAAAAAAGTACCTACTTGTCCATTTTGCTTTCGGACTAGAAAAATTTCATTAATTATTTTTAAGCTATATTTAATTATTCTTAAGCTATTTCTCAAATCAAGGCCAAACTATACTTTCAATCCACGGCACGTACTGCGACACCCTCGTGTAAACCCCCGGATCGCCGATGCCGCACTGCGAGCCGAATGACGTCACACCGATCACTGTGTACATGCAGTGGATGCGTTTGCTTTTGATTTGGAGGGGGCCGCCGCTGTCGCCCTGAAACCACGGAATAATATTAGAATTTCTTAAGATATAAATTTAGGGCACGGTGGTGCTACGAGCGTCTATAGACTAACGTGACAACGCGTGAGTAGTGTCCAAGGTGCTACGAGCGTCTATAGGCTACGGTGACAACGCGTGAGTAGTGCCCAAGGTGCTACGAGCGTCTATAGGCTACGGTGACAACGCATGATTAGTGCCCAAGGTGCTACGAGCGTCTATAGGCTACGGTGACAACGCATGAGTAGTGCCCAAGGTGCTACGAGCGTCTATAGGCTACGGTGACAACGCATGATTAGTGCCCAAGGTGCTACGAGCGTCTATAGGCTACGGTGACAACGCACGAGTCGTGCTAAAGGTGCTACGAGCGTTTATAGGCTACGGTGACAACGCATGAGTAGAGCCCAAGGTGCTACGAGCGTCTATAGGCTACGGTGCCAACGCGTGAGTAGTGCCCGAGGTGCTATGAGCGTCTGTAGACTACGATGACAACGCGTGAGTAGTGCCCAAGGTGCTACGAGCGTCTATAGGCTACGGTGACAACGCGTGAGTAATGCCCAAGGTACTACGAGCTTCGGTGGACTACGATGACAACACGTGAGTAGTGCCCAAGATGCTACGAGCATCTATAGGCTACGGTGACAACGCGTGAGTAGTGCACAAGGTGCTACGAGCGTCTGTAGACTACGACGACAACGCGTGAGTAGTGTACAAGGTGCTACGAGCGTCTATAGGCTACGATGACAACGCGTGAGTAGTGCCCAAGGTGCTACGAGCGTCTATAGCCTACGGTAACAACGCTTGAGTAGTGCCCAAGTTGCAACGAGCATCTATAGCCTACGGAAACAACGCTTGCTTGACTACAGCCCAAGGTGCTACGAGCGTCTATAGCCTAACGGTAACAACGCGTGAGTAATCCCCAAGGTGTAACGAGCGTCTATAGCCTCGGTAAAAACGCGTGAGTAGTGCCCAAAGTGCTACGAGCGTCTGTAGCGGTAAGTCCTTGCACTCAGGCGAGACGTGCGCTTGTTTGACACCCATATCGTATAAACACAATTATGTTATCCAAAGTCACCTGACGCTATCGATTTATAGGTCTTTCATGATACGTTACGTCACACACCTACACGTGCCATAGATCTACACAATGATATATATTAGTATGCGATGCGCGTGCTCACATTATTACTTTACGATCAACGACAACGACAACGCGTGAGTAGTTCCCAAGGTGCTACGCGTGAGTAGCGCCCAAGGTGCTACGCGCGTCCAGAGACTACGGTGACAACGCGTAAGTAGTGCCCAAGGTGCTACGAGCGTCTATAGGCTACGGTGACAACGCGTGAGTAGTGCCCAAGGTGCTACGAGCGTCTATAGGCTACGGTGACAACGCGTGAGTAGTGCCCAGGGTGCTACGGTCGTCTATAGGCTACGGTGACAGCGCATGAGTAGTGCCCAAGGTGCTAAGAGCGTCTATAGGCTACGGTGACAACGCGTGAGTAGTGCCCAAGATGCTAAGAGCGTCTGTAGACTACGAAGACAACGCGTGAGTAGTGCCCAAGGTGCTACGAGCGTCTATAGGCTACGGTGACAACGCATGAGTAGTGCCCAAGGTGCTACGAGCTTCTATAGGCTACGGTGACAACGCGTGAGTAGTGCCCAAAGTGCTACGAGCGTCTATAGGCTACGGTGACAACGCGTGAGTAGTGCCCAGGGTGCTACGGTCGTCTATAGGCTACGGTGACAGCGCATGAGTAGTGCCCAAGGTGCTAAGAGCGTCTATAGGCTACGGTGACAACGCGTGAGTAGTGCCCAAGATGCTAAGAGCGTCTGTAGACTACGAAGACAACGCGTGAGTAGTGCCCAAGGTGCTACGAGCGTCTATAGGCTACGGTGACAACGCATGAGTAGTGCCCAAGGTGCTACGAGCTTCTATAGGCTACGGTGACAACGCGTGAGTAGTGCCCAAAGTGCTACGAGCGTCTATAGGCTACGGTAACCGCTTACTTTCAGGCTACTCCGACAATCGCCCTTGGTGTTGCAGGTGCGTTATCATCCTGGGGCCTAAAATGAAGTGCCGTCCATGCCCAGTAATCACACTGGCTACCTTTCCCTTCAATCCCGACACAGCGAGCTGTTACTACCTGGCACGTGTCCTTGGTCTTGTCCCCGTAGCAGATCATCGTGGTGTTGTCGTACCCTCGCCGCAGGGAGCGGTTAGCCTCGAACACCGCCAAGCAGTCATCCGTCGTATACCTGTTCAAGATCACCTATGGGAAAAGAAATCGGTTTAATAAGGTAATTAATATTTATTACTTCGTTCGCGTGGATGTCGGTATAAATACAACATGTCGCACGTTAGTATTGTAACCTACTAATTTTACTTCAGTATTTATTTGGTTGAGAATTTAGTCATGTTTGTAAAACGGGTGACATTCATGTTCCCGAAAATCATTTTACCAACTAATAGATCCCATAGATTTTTTTCACTTTTATAATTTTCATCGAATGAACTGTAGACCAATGCACGTTTGATCAAAAAAAAGAAAAACAAAATAACTACGAAATCCAGAAACCTATACGAGATCAGACAGAGCTGTAATTGGAAGCCCGATATAACTGTGGTAGGTTAGAAATCTAAGGCGATCGCTGCGAGACCTGTTATTAATCTGTAGCGAGACTCCGTGGTTATTTATTTTCTTTTTAGGTCAAACGTGCATTGGTCTACATCTCCTTCGATGAAAATTATAAAAGTGAATTAAATCTAGGGGATCTATTAGTTGGTAAAATGGGTTTCGGAAACATGTTCGGGACTCTGCAGGGGTCCACCGGAAGGTGGATTTGTCGGGTTTTTGAAATTTGAAATTATTTCCCAGCGCGGTTCCTTCCTTCTACGGACCTTATGGGCCGACAAGGCGGAGACGGCTAGAACAGTGTATTTCAAACTGCATCAGAAGTTTTCCTAAGGACTCTTCCCACCGCTTCACATCAGGTTGTGTGACGTCATTCAAAAAACGGAACTGCGACATGACACAGAAATGTCACAATAGGTAAGAATTGGAAATACCTAAATCTTGCTTTTGAAGGTACATCTGTGACAATAAGTTCCAAGGAACAACACTGGCTAGGCGGAATGTCACTTAACCTTTCTCATTTAAGGTGCGGCAAAAATTCCTGTCTATCTTATGCTAGCCTGACTTGCTTACCTAGTCATGGCTATAATCGGTTTGTTAGTTTCCTATATTTCGGACATGGAGGATTTGTATAAAAGGTCGTAATTCCTTTGCTAAGTGTCCTAGCGTCAATAGTAAGTAAGTATGAAAATTGTTTTTTCATGTTTATTTTTTAATTGGTCAAATGACGTTAGACTAATACGATAATAGTTATGTTGATCTTTTTAGATTCTTTCAATAACTTTTAAAATGACGCAAAGAGTAAACATTATAAAGATTTTTTTAGTTTCTTAAAATTAGTAACACTACTTTGTATTATTGTGTTCCAATGCTGAGTAAGGTCGCCAGAACTCAGTCTGGCTTTCTCTTGAAGCTTACAGGTTAGACCCTAAGGTGGTATGGTTAACATCAAAAGTGGATTAACACTACGTACATACCTTTCCATAATAATATATTGGCAAATTCCTAATATTTTTCATGAATACAGTGTACAACCTAGTGTGACATGGTACTATTTATAATAAAGTGCCCAAAGCCCCCAATAGGCATAAGACGGCCCTGGGTAGACAATGGGCCTAATTCTGGGAACAAACTTTAATTCTAAATTTAAGTACAGTATATCTCTTTCTCGCAATAAGTAATAGGAAAAAGATAGCAAGAATCTGTTTAGAGCTGTCACTTAAATTTAGATAGATTTCATAGAAACCATAGACAATTTTAGACGGCATGTACGGAGTGCCTCCTAAACACTGCATTTTAGCACGTTTAATAAGGTCGAAAATTGAATGCACATTTCTAAATGTCAAATTATATGACAGCCATCCTTTTCATATTCCTTTTGATAGAAAGAAATGCTCTGAACTTAAATTTAGACTTAGCATGTGTTTACCAGAATTAGGGCCACTATGCCCTGTACGAGCTAACGTACACAATCAGCATTTTTATTATAATTAATTAATTGTCAAATGACCTAAATGCGTGTGCATACGCATCACCTTTATACTATTATATTATTTATTACTTGAATAAGCCAGTGTGTCAGCAGCACTCTAACGGGTCGGTTTTATTTTATAATTATTTTTTATTTAATTTAATTCGGTAACTCATCAGCTGATATACACGTAATAGGTAAGTAGTTACTTATAGTGATAGGAAGCTAATTACAGATTCACACAATTAGTTAACTGAACAAATATACAGTGAGCTATACAAAATAATAAACAGTGTAGATACAAAATATTAAACCATCTCGTATCGCAGCAATGTGAAATCCATATACAATAAAAGTACAAAGATATGAATATTATTAATAAAATCTACGTATCTATGAATAGAAGTCTGCTAATTGACTCTTTCGCCAATTGGATATTTGTATTAAATAAGTCGAGGTCTAGAATTTGAGATAGTTTATTAAATTGCTGGTATAATAGTTGGTATTACAAAGGGGCAACGAGAAAGGTACGTTATTTATTTAGCACTCCTCGAAGTAACTCCCATAGCAAGCATAATTATTACAAGTGTAAGGACACAACCCCCTACATGCATAGGGTAGGTTACCTTCTGCAGGTTGTCGGCGGCGCTGTCGAGCTGCTTGTTCCTGGTGTGTCCCCAGCCGGTGGCGGAGGCGCGCTCGGGCGCCGCCACGTCGCTCGCCACGTGAAGGCACGCCGGCACCAAGTACTCGCTCAACGTAACCCTACCCCACCACACGGACGTACGATTTTAACGGATACATAGAACATAGAACTTAAAAAATATAAGATGAAAAACAAACTGAACCATTAGTTAAAATCTAATAGGGATTTTGTACAAGTGATACATGAAAACGAATTAATGTTATTTTACCCGGATTTGATATGAAACATTTAATTTGAAACGTTATTAAAGACATATAATTTGTAAAACAATAGTGACACTTAAAAATATTTGTAACTATTTTTTAGAAATAATAAGTTATTTTTTTTATTTGGCAACATCCTTATTGGCTTATTTGTGTTGAAGTTCTATTAAGCTATATTAATAGTAATAAAGAAAAGCAATGTTATAAAAATGATATTCATAGACTTACTACACTATTATCAAGCCCAAAGTAAAGCTTGTGTTATGGATGTGTCTTAGCGGAGAAATAATGATAATAATATGTATATAAATATTAGAAATATATTCAATAAACATATGGGCATCCATTACTCGTGAACAAATGCTCGCACATTACACATTATACAAACATTTGCTCCCACCGGGATTCGAGCCCGGGATCGAGTAGCCTGTATAGCAAGGGGCACAGATGTCTCGGCCAGACGGTCGTCAAATGGGTGATATAGGTTTTCAAGGGCATTTTTTTACTCAGCATCATACTAACCTTACCAACAAAAATACTAAGTGGGCTTCAATAAAATCTGATTTCAGCATCTATTCAAGGATTAGCTGCTAGTGCATCATTTCCCTCGCCTACTAGATTATTAAATTGGGCATGATTGTTGAAAAAACACTAAAGGATTTCTTATCAAACAAAAAACAAATGAAAAGAAATAAGTCGCAACTCACGGCAATTCCAGTCGCAACAGTGCGATGTCGTTGTACAAGCTAGGGGGCTTGTAGTCTGGGTGCGAGATGACCCGGGCGATACTCCTCAGCTTCTCGGGGTCAATCGCGTCCGACCGCTTCAGAGTTCCCATGAGGGCGTAGGTCACTGGACCTCTGAAACAACGCGTACCTAACTTACGGAGAGTATTTCACTCGGAGGAGCTCGATGACAAAAACAACTTTCGCCATAATTGATGGGTGACACAAAAATGTGTAATTGTACTGGGCATGGACGGGGCATTTCATGTTAGGGCCCATTTACAAGGCATTTGTTGCGCCTATTGTATGGCGGCGGCGCGCGGCGCTCCTATTGACATGGCGCCTGTGTGCGCCGCACACTTTGCACACAGGGGCGGTGCGGCCCTGGGTCTCAGGATGACAACGCACCTGCAATATCAAGTGATTTTACCTGGTTATTACAGGTCTATAGGCGGCGGTAACCGCTTACCATCAGGTGGGCCGTCAGCTGGTTTGTCATCTAGTTGTATAAAAATAATAAAAAATCTCTATCGTGCTTTGGAAGGCACGTTAAGCTTTGGTCCTGGTTGTTACTGCAACCGCTTTAAATTTTCGAGTGTTTCTAAGAGCAATTGTTATTTAGCAACCGTTCTCGAATTTCAATTCATCATCATCATCACCAGCCTAAATACGTCCCACTGCTGGGCACAGGCTTTCCTACATGGAAGAAACACTCATGTGTTTGTTCTATGCAGTTTCAATTACCTGAATGAAATAAGAAATAGCGCAGAGGCATTTTTTCGAATACAAAAATATTATGAATTTTTTTTAGAAAAATGTCAGTTGTGCACTTTTATTTTGAGGCAATTACTTCGAATCGTTGTTTCGGCCGAAACTGAGAGGGATAGAGATATGACCTTTCAGCGCGGGGAAAGAGACAACAATAGCGCTCAAACGTGTAAAGTACCTATTAAGGAAAAAAAGACACTTCCTTACTAAAAATTTAAACAAAAATTAAAACTGACTTCAAAAAACTGAAAAGGATAAAATAATTAAATTTTAGTAGGTAGGTATTCATCACCTAGAAACATATTTTTTTGGAATTGGTGCTAAGTTGTTTCCAGAAATAATAGAACGTAAAGCACTAACTCCAAAAAATATGTTTCTAGGTGATGAGTACCTACCTACTAATGTTTAATTATTTTATCCTTTTCAGTTTTTGAAGTCGGTTTTAAATTTTGTTCAATTTTTTTTTCACAATTTTTAGTGATAACTTTCTAAGGTCAAACTTAGATGGGTGATCGTCAGCTTACATTATTTCCTACTATCGTATCGTTTCACTAAACCGTCTTATGAAAGCAAAAATCCACAATTTAGCATACCTACGTATTACCTTTTAAATAAAAAAACTGAAATTATAAAGTCATCCTTTATAATTTCAGTTTTTTTATTTAAAACCAAACTACCTAACTGATTTGGGAAAAAAATTATTGGACCAAATGGCAGCTATTCCGCATCGAACAAAAAAATAATCACGTAAATCGGATCAGAGATCTCGGCGTAATCGGTGTACTTACATAAAAAAACATACCAACCGAATTGAGAACCTCCTCGTTTTTGAAGTCGGTTAAAAAATAACTAAGCAGATTATAGATAACTGCTTCTATACGGTTGTGAATAATAAGGATAGATATCAACATGATATAGTGACTTCGTCATAAATAGGTACTACATAAACTTTAATTTGTTTAACTTGTTTTTAAGAAGTCTTTTGTTTTTAAAAATAAAAAATGTATCGAGGCATAATATTTAGCACGTGTTTCATAATATATGTAAAGGTTTAAGTCACTTACAAGTCTCTGCTGAATGTGCAATGCCCGGCCGTGAGTACATACTGGTTGCTGATCAGCGAGCCCCCACACACCCACTGTACTGACTCAAGCTTCCCGTACCCCAGCAGGACCTGGGGAAGACACAGCGAGCGTTGGATAGACGTCCGTCATGATTTTAGAATTGACGTCACGTTTATGATGACAGCGGTTAATAGCGGATAAGCGGATGTTGCCTGGTTTAGTTTAGGACCCTTAGGACCTAAACTGAGTAGAATCGTTAATTCGTACTTCGACGCTATCTACGACTATGACAGCGATGCAGTTTAGGAACCAATACTGAACCGAGCGGAATGTGAATCGCTTTTATAAAGATGGTGGTAAGGCCCCTGGCGTCACTTAATTGCAAAAGTTGGTTTTGCTTGCGCAACTTGCGAAGTTTGGCTTTGGTTGGAAAATGTATAAGTGGTGTGCCGTGTGCTAGACAAGATGTGATGTCTGGCAGGTGTCTATAGGCGACGGCAGTCACAGATGGGCTAGCTTGCTTGTGTACAGAGTGGTACCGTCAAACCGACAGTAAATCTTATTGATTTGATAATTTCATGACATTCATGAAATAATGCAGCCAAGTTCATACAAATGTCATGAAATTATCAAACGAATAAGTTGTTTTTGAAAGCGGCAAACCATTTCTATGAACTAATATAGCTACGCTTGCCAACTCCAAAAAAGGGTATTTCCGGGATTTCCCGTCTCGACATCCGGGACGGTGTCTTACGCGAGACACAACAAACCACATTCAAAATAGTTTGGAAAATAAAATTATATATTTTTAATTTTTTTTCCGGGTCAAAAGGCGTCCCGTCCCGCAAGAGGTCACGACAAATTAGCTGTTTCATACAAATTATAATATCTACACGACCTGTTTGTATGGAACAGCTGATTTTCGCAATTTCAAATTTATTTTTCAGCAAGTCGTGTTTATGGTGACCAGAGCCTTCGTTTATGAGAGCATCCTCCTAACAACCTGTATAACATTGATTGCATTATTTCATAGAAAAACATGAAATTATGAAATATAACATTACACCACGTATAGATGTCACTCACCATATGACTGAACTCAAAGGGCAGCGCATTTTCCCCGTTGATGATGAGTTCATCAGCGTTGTGGTGGCAGTTGGACGCGCGGACCTTGCCTGCGATCAGGGCTTCGCTGTCCTTGCAAGGGTACACCAGGGTTTGCTGGTACTCAATGCACACTGTAAAATCAGAATAACAACATTCTTTATATTCCAAACCTATACCTAGTGCTCGCTCACAGAAACGAGCGAACGTGTGGAAATAGAAGTAAGAAGTCAAATGACATGTCCCAAAAAAGGGCTAAAATAAACAGAACAGTGTTCGAATGTCCAATTTCCTTTCTAACCGACTTCAAAAAAAGGAGGAGGTTGTTAAGAGATGTACCAAAGTCAGATAAATATAGTAAAAGCTGCCTAACTATGTGTGTTCGTATATATAATAGAATCCCTAATGAAATTAAATTGTTAAATGTTAATTTATTTAAAAAGAAATTGTATTCATGGCTTAGTGATAAAAAAAATTATTATCTAAAAGAATTCTTTGACAATAATTGTTAAATGACTGAATGTTAAAATATTTTGCATGCAAACAGCAAGACATGAGTACTTTGTACTGAACTGTAACATCTTATATACCATGTTCTTAAGCAAATAAAGATTATTATTATTATTATCAATTCGTCTGTATGTTTTTTTATTTGCTCTGTTTCGTGGTACGCAAAACAAGAATTTATAGAAAAAACTGCAACACAGCCCAATAGTCATGACATAGTCATCTATGTCACTTAGCTAAAGTTTACTAGACTTCTTTAGAAGTTCGAAATTTATGGTAATGGTTTTTGACGGTTTCTGTCATTTCTCTCACTGGTACCTTAACAAATGCCAGAGCGCTCAGACCACTTTACCACAGTATAATATAATAATGGTTTCATCTCTAATCAATATGCTTGACACCCTTACACGAAAAACTTACTGTCCCAAGCCTTCTGGCCAGTTTTGGCAGCAGTGAGGGTCATCGGGACGGGGTCACATTCTCTCCCGGAGTCGTCCACAGGACCCACTGGATGGTACATCGGCGGATCGTCAATTACTGTCGGCTTGGGTTTGATTCTGGGCATGGATAGTTACAAATCATTTAGATAGCCAAGAGAGGGTCTTACAACTTACAAACAAAAATAAAAAAGATGTTTAATCTGTCAAGCGGCGCTATTCCTCTGGAGGTCCATGACAAATGAAAAATCAATTGTGTCTGGAATTTGTTACTTGGCGGGTTAATGAACTCTAACTAGTTCACTAGGTGGTATACCTACCCTTATGTAGGGTCGGCTGTTATGTAGGTTTTTACTATTTCGACCGTAAAACAGTTCGCTGTGTTTGGATTGAAGGGATAGGTAGTCAGTGTAATTACTGGACATGGAAGGATGAAATGCTTTAGGCCCCAGGATGACGGCGCATTTGCAATATCTAACAAAGTGATATCTTCCTTGTTATTGTAGCTGGCTAGGGCAACTTAGTCACTTAATGGTATTTTAATCTGAAACGAATCAGAAACGCTTCAGTTACAACGTTTTTATATTCTGCTAACACAGCGCAGCCAAAACACATCAGTTTGGTATTCTAGTAATAAACACGTAACGCAAACCGTTCGGTTGACTAATTGTTTTGTATTAATAAGTTAATAACTGTCAACTCACTAAGCTAAACTCGTCATATATCTTTGTTCCTTGTAATATTGTTAACGATTGTCCAACCGAGCGTTTCGTTAGTCTTCCGGCTTTATAAGCAATGTAAGTGGAAAACCTTTTTGTATTACAACCGCATTAGCAACGATACCGAACCGTTGTCGATCCGTTTGGGAAAATTGATCCACAGGTGGGCTGTCAGCTTGCTTGTCATTTGGTTTTGATAAAGAAGACTAACGGCTTGGGCACGACCTCACCCCACGCGCGTCCTGCGACTCGCGTCTCGGCAACCACTGCGCGCTGTCTCGATGTCGGGCTCGCAGCGCGTCGTCGTGACCGCGCAGTGGTTGCCGAGTCGCCGCCGCCGCCCGTTGCCGCCTCTTGCCTACTAAAATTTAATGAGAGTCTGTGTGGTGGTCAGACTTACTTAGGCGTGGTTAAAACTGGCAGTGGCGAGCTCGTGGTACCTTCAGCATAACCAGCGCAGCATATCACCGATTCAGTGCCCACGAAGGAACAAATCTGAAATTTATATTTTTTAAATTAAATAAGAAAAAACTTCTAAATTATAAAAAATCTAGGGGCGGGAACCGAACCCATGATCTTTCAATAACTGCTCACGCGTTGTTATCGTAGCCTATAGACGCTCGTAGCACCTTGGGCACTACTCACGCGTTGTTACCGTAGCCTATAGACGCTTGTAGCACCTTGGGCACTACTCACGCGTTGTCACCGTAGCCTATAGACGCTCGTAGCACCTTGGGCACTACTCACGCGTTGTTACCGTAGCCTATAGACGCTCGTAGCACCTTGGGCACTACTCACGCGTTGTTACCGTAGCCTATAGACGCTCGTAGCACCTTTAGCACTACTCACGCGTTGTTACCGTAGCCTATAGACGCTCGTAGCACCTGTGACACTACTCACGCGTTCTTACCGTAGCCTATAGACGCTCGTAGCACCTTTGGCACTACTCACGCGTTGTGCCGTAGCCTATAGACGCTCGTAGCACCTTTGGCACTACTCACGAGTGGTTATCGTAGCATATAGATTGACGCGCGTAGCACCGTGGCTACTACTCACGCATTGAACACCCAGAAGAGGAGACTGGAGTGGTCATGGAATGTTAAGAAGAAGGAAAGAAAGCGGTGAAGAAATCAGCAGGTTATATCTAGTGCTCCCGTGGCGTAGTGGTAATCACGTCTGGCCGGACATCAGGAGACGCGGGTTCGATTCCCGCCTGGAGCATAAATTTTTTATCGTTTTCTTTCTTTCTTTGTCACCTTTAGGTCACTTTAGGATACTTGCCTGAGGAAATATTTTTTTCTTGAGCCCTACAATGGCAGGTTGGCAGTCTCCAAGCAGCACACAGGTGCCGGGGGAGCCATTCCTGACGCATCGGTCACCTGATGAATAGAAATGTCATCAGGAACAGCCTGTTAAGAGTCAATTCATGATAGCGCAGAATCTATGCGCATCGAAGCGTGATCTAAAAGTTGATGTCGATAGCAAATTCACCCTTAGTAATTAAAATAGAATAAAACTAGTAAAATTTCACGTCCTGAGGCAGGAATCGAACCCGCGACCTTTCGCAATCCGGGCGACTGCTCTGACCACTGAGCCACCCAGGACTTGGGATATCCCTGTGAAATTCTTCTAGTCTATCTGTATTTGCGTTTATGAGCTAACGTCCACCCTACAATGTCGAAATATTCTATTTCAACATCCGAAACGTGTATTTTTACAAATACCGACGATTCGGTTAAATTCGGTTATTTCGGACGTGAAATTTTTCTAGTTTTATTCTATTTTAATTACCAAGTAATTTTTCAAACATTTATAATAATGTTAAAAATTAAGAAATTAAGAAATTCACCCTTATCTCAACAACGTAATGCTCATTTTTATTCTGATATAAAAACGCGCATTCTACGGAAAATGGGTGTCTGCATGCGCTGAGGAACAACTCTGATTGGTGAGCGCAGGTTTGGGTAAATTCACATTAAAATATAGTCGATAAGCGCACATAAGCGTCAAGCGCGTACACAGCTTGGAGGTGGATGGAGAAGGAGGTTATATGAGAAGTGATGGTATTAAATTTGCGTGATACAAACCTCATACTTTCTTCGTTTATTCTTATGTAAGTTAGGATCATAATACAATTGAGAATACTGCTTCAGAATCGTTTACAGTATGAACATTTGTCTGATGGAGTGAACATTCCACCTGGTGTAAAGATCGTGGTTGGGATGACGGAAAGGTAGACCAGCTGCTACTTTAAGAACCGCTCTCTGTGCTCTCTCTGCATGAATAAGATGTGATTTAGCAGCCCCTCCCCAAATCGTAATACAGTATTCAGTAATAGATTGACATAAGGCGTAGTAGACCATCTTGATAACTTGATGATTTGCTACGTGTCTAAGATTTTTATAAAGATATATATCAATTTACGTAAACTGGTGACCAAAGTATCATTATGAGGTTTGAAAGATATAGTTTGATCAAGTATGGTACCCAGGTACTTGATTTTATCAGTTCTTTGCAATGTGGGACAGGAGCAGGCAATGACATCAGGGTTACAGCAGCAGAGCAGTTATGAGAAAATCAGACGATGGAAGCTGGTTTTGTTTGAGCGCGAACGGAATATATTTCATCTTGCTGACATTAAGGGGCTACCTCGTGCTCACTAGCGACACTAATTGATTGTTATTAATTATGGTGAATTTAGAACATAATAAACAGAAACGCTTTAGAGAATTGCTAAAGAACGGTATTTGTAATTTTTAAAGATGTATCTTGTATAAAGTGTATACCTATAAGTAACCAAATTTTATATTATTGTTAAAAGTGGCTACTTCGGTAATAATGAAAACATAGGTTACATGTAGAGGAATATGTTATACCGAGCACATCTCAAAAAATTACAAATACCATTCTTTAGTCATTCACTAAAGCGTTTTTGTTTATTATGTTCTATATTCACCACAATTAATATAAATCAAGTAGTGTCGCTAGTGTCGACGAGGTATCGCCTTAAGTGTTAATATGTTATTCTTCAGCCATTCGCTTACCATGGCAAAACCATTCTGTCATCCCAAGAATCCCCGCAAAAGAGAAGAGCACTGTCATCGGCAAAGGTGGTGATTTTGCCTTTGTGGCAATTAGAGTGTCTTTAGAATCATGTACATTGCTTGATACCGTGACTACTAAATATATGTAGAACATGCGATTCTTATGTGGAGGACACTCGTTTTAATTTAATGTAAATATAACTATAAACAATTATTTTTTTAAATAATTTAACAAGGTATATAGAATTCGTAATAACATCAACATAATGAAGTAAACAATTAATTCTAATATCACGTACTATCCAGAACACTTAATTGCTTTTGTAATCAAAAACGAAACAAACTAATTGAATCTTTGAGCGTATTTTCCTCAGAAATGCCTTTATTTTATTTTTGTAATGGAAGTATAAGTATCGTCAAACTTAATATTTAAAAATTACAATTAAGGAAGGTACTGGGGGTGGGTTGGTGAGGGAAATTGCTTCAGATGAGCCCCGACTACCACCGCGAAGGACAGTGGAGCTACCGGGGAGTTTTAGTGGGTATTCCCCGTGCCCTATAAGCGCTGGGCGACCTCCAAACACGCCTGTCGCTTATCCACCGGCGGGTAGGTCTGTAGTTGGATTACTCCCCGAAAAAAAGTACGTTAGGCAATGTATAATTGGCCTAGTCCCCGTTACTCCCGACACGAAAACGCCTCCTCGACGAGCTGGTTACTGGACCTGGCGCCCTCCCAGCAGGAACAAAACAACCACAGATTAGCGACATAACTATGTATGTATCAACTATAAAGCTGCGATCGCTCAGTACCTAACCCACCCTCTACTAGACGAGGCTTACTCACAACAATTTATTCATTTTAGATTGTGATGATGAGAAATAAATAGTCAGAGTAATGTATAAAGATCAAGTCTGGAGCTTTCCAAACCAGAAAAAATTATGTCCTGGGGTGAAGCCTGTTAAATATATGGTATACCTTAAATATTATTTTATGTATGACAACACTTCTGACTCATGTCATCTTCATTTTGACGTTTTTGCTCGCCCCTTCCTTTGGAATCATTAACATGGCCGGACGCTATTTTATAAGTAAAATTAATATTTAATTTGTAACCGTTTTGTAGGAGTTTATTTTGTGCAATAAACGTTCTTACAAACTATTGAAGTGTTTTGCTGTTGGTTGTGCTCACCTCCGCTCACTCCACTACTTCATCAAATATTAATAGGTTATGGGACCAGCGTGCGTTTGTTGAGCGTGAGCTTTTGAGTCAACCTTTTCAGCACCAGTTAGTACAAATTACAATTGTTGATTTTGTTTAGCGTCCGGCCTAACATTATTTCGTCATTTTACCCAAAAATATGGCTAACACGGCGTCCGGGAGTTTGCCGGCGATTTCGGCGAAACCGAGCCATGTAGTTGCCACATCGGGAATTGAGAAGCTGGATGGCCCTGCTAATTTCCACACATGGAAATTTACGATGAAGAATATTTTAATATTGGAAGGCCTTTGGGAAGTCGTTCAGGGGCGTGACCAAGATGCAGTGAATGGACCACGTGCTCTGGCACGCATATGCCTCGCTTTGAAACCGTGTTTGTACCAGTACGTCCGTAACGCACAGACAGCTGCGGAGGCATGGAAAATCTTGACAGATGTTTTTGAAGATAAGGGTCTCTATAGACGAGTTTTACTTCTAAGAAGATTGCATAGGATCCAATTTAGTGAATATAACACAATGAGTGCATATATAGAAGAGGTGACAACGTTGGTGCAGCAGCTCCTTGATATTGGGAAGTCTATAGAAGACGCCGAGGTTGCTGAGATTTTACTTAGCGGGTTATCGTCAGACTATGACACTATCGTCTCAAGTATGGCTGCTGTTACTGTAACAAATCAACTCTCTAGTGAATTAGTTAAGGCAAGACTTTTGCAAGAGTACTCTAGAAAAGTAACAAATGAAAATGGATCAGCTTTTGTATCAAACAAAATTGGAAATTTAGTATGCAGTTACTGTAAGAAGAAAGGACATTCCAAAGCCCGTTGCTTCAAATTGAAGCGTGAAAGAAGATCAAGCCAAGCAGCAACTGCAGGAGTCGACAGGACACATTTGGTTTCAGCGCTTATGACTGTTCCCGATAAGGATAAGAACTGTTTTTACTTAGACAGTGGCGCTAGCAATCACATGGTTAATAATAAAGCATTATTTGATGATATACAACCTTGTCATAAATTAATAAAAGTTGCTAATGGCAATACTATAACTAGCCAAGGTGTAGGAACCATCAAATTATTTGTTGGTGATCAGGATGAATGTCAACTGAAGACCTGTGAGCCTTGTCTTCAGGGGAAGATGTCGGCCGCATCTTATCCCGGTGGACCGACACACAGAGCTATTCAGCCACTGCAATTAATTCATACTGATGTTTGTGGACCCATGCCGGAGCCAAGCTGGGGTGGGGCGAGATTTCTTGTCACTTTTACTGACGACTACACACGCAAAACTTATGGATACCTTATGAAGCAAAAATCTGAGATGGTGTAAACCAGGAAGAATTAAAGAAAAATTTTACTCAAACAAGCTTAGATGAATCTGATGCCGATGAGCGTTTTGACAGTATGTCATCCTCTGGCCAGTCTTCTGATGGAGGGGAAGCGCTGTTTCCTGTCGAATCAGGTGTTTCTGACGAACTGACGAGGGTGTCTCAGCGTCCTGTACGTAATGTACGACCACCACAAAGGTATGGTGATTTTGATTATGGTATGTTTAGTCAGCATGATCTATGTGAGGAACCACTATCATACGACGAAGCTATTTCTTCGCCGCACCGTGAGCATTGGCTGGCAGCCATGCAGAGTGAATATAACTCCCTTTTGGAACATCAGGTTTGGAAACTAGTTGCAAAACCTACTAACATAAACATTGTGAAGTGCAAATGGGTATACAAATTGAAGCATGATGCAGATGGGAAATTTGATAGGTTCAAAGCTAGACTTGTTGCCAGGGGTTTTACCCAAAGACATGGGATAGATTATAATGACACTTTTTCTCCGGTGGTTAGGTATTCCTCTATGAGGATATTATTTTCATTGGCAAATGAAATGGACTTAGAAATAGACCATATTGATGTTACAACTGCATTCCTTAATGGTAATCTAAATGAAGTTATCTATATGGAACAACCTGTAGGGTTTTCTAATAATAATCCTAATGAAGTCTGTTTATTACAAAAAAGTTTGTATGGTTTAAAACAGGCTAGTAAAATGTGGAATGAGAAATTGCATAATGTTTTAACTGAAGTTGGTTTTAAACAGTCTCTTTGTGAACCTTGTATTTATATAAAGAAATTAGATAAAGACTTTGTTGTTCTTGCAGTATATGTTGATGACCTTTATGTCTTTTATTCTAAAAATAGTTCAATTAAAGTGCAGTTGCTAAATGTATTACAGTTAAAATTCAATGTCAAAAATTTAGGACCACTCAAAAACTGTCTTGGCATAAGAGTAATTAGAGATAGAAGTAAGGGTACTTTGTCCTTAGATCAAACTGAATATATTAAAAGGCTATTAAAACGATTTAATATGGAAAATTGTAAGCCAGTCAGTACCCCTATGGTTTTAAATTGTAAATTGATAAGGAATACTGATGTAAATGTACATTTAGAAGACGAAACCTATAACTATAGGCAACTTCTAGGATGTCTTATGTATTTGTCTGTGTGTACTAGACCAGATATTTCATTTTCATGTAGCCAGTTGAGTCAATTTAACAATTGTTTTGATGAATCTCATTGGACTGCGGCTAAAAGAATATTGAGGTATCTAGCCGGTACAATTAACAATTCTTTATGTTTTATAAAGAGTGCTAATTTTAATTTGGTGGGATACACTGATGCCGATTGGGGCAATGATGTAAATGACCGTAAATCATACACTGGTTTTGTGATAAAGCTAGGAAATAGTACTATCAATTGGGAATCTCGTAAACAGAGATGTGTTGCTTTGTCTAGTACCGAAGCCGAATATTTGGCGATAAGTGACATTTGTAAAGACTTATCCTTTATTAAGAACTTATTATCAGAGCTTGTTTCTGAAAAGATTTCTTGTACAGTTTATAATGATAACCAGAGTGCACAAAAGCTCCTGGAATGTAAAGAACTATGTCATAAAAGGACAAAGCATATTGACATAAGATTTCATTTTGTGAAAGATTTAATTAGAAGTAAGTCTATTTCTGTAAAGTATTTGCCCACTGACAAAAATGATTGCTGACGTTCTTACCAAACCTTTGTGTAAAGACAAACATTATCACTTTATTAAAGGTATGAACATGTTGACACCTGATGTTTATAAATGAGTAAAATATAATTTTTATTTTGTATGTGTTGTCAAGTAATTTATTCTTGTTACAATTAAGATTGTATTTCTATTATTTGACTAAATATTATAAGGTATAAGGGGAAGTGTTAAATATATGGTATACCTTAAATATTATTTTATGTATGACAACACTTCTGACTCATGTCATCTTCATTTGGCGTTTTTGCTCGCCCCTTCCTTTGGAATCATTAACATGGCCGGACGCTATTTTATAAGTAAAATTAATATTTAATTTGTAACCGTTTTGTAGGAGTTTATTTTGTGCAATAAACGTTCTTACAAACTATTGAAGTGTTTTGCTGTTGGTTGTGCTCACCTCCGCTCACTCCACTACTTCATCAAATATTAATAAAGCCGAGCCTGTTGACTGCTTTGACACTGAGCTACCTAGGAGTTGGGATAACTCTATGAAATACTATGAATTTCTTCTACCTATCTGGTTTTACGTTTTTTAGGTAATGTCATAGAATAACTATGACGTTTACCCTCAGTGTTGGAATATTCTATTCTAATTACAATTATTATGATTGTTGTCGGGCTGTCGGCTGACTGTGAATCGACGGGTTGTGCGCTTCTGCAGTCATCTGACAGCATACATTTTGTTTTATCGGGCCGTCGAACACGTTTTCTTCGGAAAAAGAATTCGTCTTGCCTAAATTAATCACCGTACATCGTTGCCGCAAGTTATTCGCAGATTAATTTTACTTGACATTGGCAAAATTCGTAATAACGAGAGGCCATTAAATAAAGAAGAACAATTATTATTCTAAGGTCTACCTACAAGTATTTTTTAAAATATTTTGTTTTGTATCTGAGAACTAAGTAAGTTTTGAGACAGACTCCTTGCCTACCTACAGATAAAGTTAAATTATTTATAAATAGTATCTACAGAGATGGTATTTAAATTAAGCCATAAAATAAAATAAAAAAATCCTAGTGATGTCTTATAAAAAGGGGTTCTCTTTTAAAAAGTTAGAATCCTAGTAATGTCTTTTTATAAAGGGTTTTTTTTAAAAAAAAGTTTATGATACACTATCATGAAACGTTGTCACATACCAAATTCTTTGATTATTTATAATTTAAGACCTTATTCCAATGATTTATTCACCATAAAACTAAATGCCTCAGGCTTAAAATACAAAAAAACACTCACCCACTCTTGCAGTAGCGAAGCAGCATAAATATAACAAAAAAACTGTAATCCTACAGATCATTATGTTAGTTTTTATGCTGTTTATTTTATACCGAAATACTAATGTAAGTAATAATTTTAGAATTTAGAAAATTATATCATAGTTATCTGAATTAGAAAAAGGTTGAATAGGGTTGAATTTAAAAAAAATAGCAATATGGCGGAAGTGCGTGTGCGTTAACCGCGCTTTTTTGTACCGGACTGAGGTAAAATTATTAGTTAAGTGTAAATATAACGGCTAACGGACTGACGACTTTCTCAGCTGATTACCTATAGTGTGAGGAGAGGAGGTGAGGTACTCTATGCAAACAATGTTTGTGTTGTGGGACTTTAATGAAACCGGTTTGACGGAAATAAAGTTACGATTTCTGTGTTTACCGCGGGTTTTAAGTTTTTGTGACTAATATTATAACTGTATTCTGTTTTATTATTTTTTTGAGAAAACAGCATATTATGGAAGCTTATAATAACTTAGGTAGGTCCGTAAGTAGGTATTATTTTGTCTTGTGATAAACTAAACATCATAGGGTTCGTGGCAAACGGGTGCAAGGTTGATACTGATAGTTATACAATTAATAATAACAAAAATTATAATCACACCTATTATCTAGCCCAAAGTTGTCTTCATTAAGTTCTTGTGACATGGATACTAGATAACGGCGAAATAATGATAATAATATGTATAATATATAAATATTAGATATATACTAAATAACCATATAAACATCCATGACTCGTGAACAAATGCTCGTACTCATCATACAAACATTTGCTCCTACCGGTATTCGAACCCGGGACCTCCCGACCAAGTAGCCTGTATAGCAAAGCAAGGGGCACAGACCACTCGGCCAGCCGGTCGTCAACATATATAATACATACCTATATTGATATCGCATAATCAATTACACGCCAGCCGATGCAACATATCCAGCTTTTCACTCACTTCATGAACTTTCCAGTATTCAAATTACTCTGTGGTGAACTTCTCGTATTATGTGAGCTTACCTTAAGCTGATATTAGACGATTCAATGAAATTGAAAGCAATCGCATCATAAGGCATTGAACATTTATCATGCATTGATTGCCTATTTCGTAGCGATGTTATAATTTAATGTTGATAATTTAAAGAATTCATAAAATAACATTCTTTAAATAAAAACATACCGGCCGAATTGAGAACCTCCTCGTTTTTGAAGTCGGTTAAAAATACATATAAATCGACTCTAAAGCATAGTTAGGTAGGTACCTATTTATGAGAAAGTACTTACTTTTCAATTTCGAAAAGTAGTACAGTAAAGTACGTTTGAGATATCTTTATAAGTCACTGAATTACCGCGAGGCCGAGTGGTCTGTACCCCTTGCTATACAGGCTATTCGCTCAGGGGTCCCGGGTTCGAATTCCAGTAGGAGCAGATGTATGATGAGTATATTTGTAATATTTATACACATATAATTATTATCAATATTTATCCGTTATCTAGTATCCATAATACAAGCTCTTAATGCTCTTAGCTCCAAGATTACTGATCCGACTTAAGTGATTCTTTTTTTGTTCGATGCGGAATAGTTACCATTTGGTCCCATAAAAATCTTTTCAAAATCAGTTGGGTGGTTGGGTTTTAAATAAAAAAAAACTGAAATCATTAAGTCGTCTATGATTTGATTTGAATTGATTTTTTTTATATACACACACCTATTATCTAGCCCAAAGTAACCATCATTAACAGCTTGTGTTATAGATTCTAGATAACGGATTAATGATGATAATAATATGTATATAAATATTAGAAATATACTAAATAAACATATAAACATCCATGACTCGTGAACAAATGCTCGTATTCATCATACAAACATTTGCCCCTACCGGGATTTGAACCCGGGACCTCTTGATCTCGATCGTCTATGTATGCGAAATTGCGAATTTCCTATGACTTATAGTGAAACGATATAATAGTAGGAAACAATACCTATAAGTTGACGGTCAGCTTCGACCTTAGAAAGTTACCACTAAAAATTGTGATTTTTTTTTTTAACAATAATTAAAACCGACTTCATAAAACTGAAAAGAATAAAATATACTATAAACTCCAAAAAATATGTTTCTAGGGGATGAGTACCTAACTACTTAAATTTAATTATTTTATACTTTTCATTTTTTTGAAGTAGGTTTTAATTTTTTTTTAATATCTCGTTTGGTCCAGCCGTCCCAAAGGTCACGGCGAAGGTGCTTTGAAGGGGAAACAATAAAACACATTGTTGTTCATTAAAAAAATAAGTCTTATTCATTTATATAATATTAAGCAATCTAAACACCCACATTCACATTTGAAAGTTGTATTGTCAATGTAAACACACTTAGATGATTGTGATGTTTATGGTGTATCCCACTATTTCCATTAATGGAAATACTGGGATAGTTTGTCTCACTATTCCCATAGACAAGTCTATTAATTATTATGACCGCTTTGGCTCTTAAACTTCTACGTCAATGGGTTATTTATAAATCGTAAAAAGAAACTTAAAACGCCTATCCTACCTTATCCATTGTGAAAGCCATTAGCGTTTTTCGTCGTCATGGATATGTCGCCACCATCTGGTTACATTCGCCGCTTAATTGGATGACTAGCCTGTTGATTAAACGCCGGCATCCAATCAACTTACTATGCCGACAGTTAATTGACCTAGCCTCGCTTAACGTTTGACGACTTAGCGTGTTGAAAGGATCGTCTTGTACAGAACAGTTTTGGTTTGATTGGTAGGTTCAAGGTTTTTTATGACATCATTTTAGTTATAAGTGGTCATAACAAAATAATCTTTTTTTTTATGTTTGCTACCTCAGAACTTTTGACTGGGTGAACCGATATTGATGATTCTTTTTTTGTTCGATGCAGAATAGTTCCCATTTGGTCCCATAAAATTTTTTTGAAAATCCATTGGCTAGTTTGGTTTTAAATCAAAAAAACTGGAAAAATTAAGTCGTCTACATATACGAAATTGCGGATTTTTGCTTTTCTATGAATTTTTAGTGAAATGATAGGATAGTAGAAATCAATATACGCTCACGGTCACCCATCTAGCTTTGACCTTCAAAAGTTATCACTAAAAATTGTGAAAAAAAAATATTTAAACAAAAATTAAAACCGACTCCAAAAAACTGAAAAGTTTAAAATAATTAAATTTTAGTACTCTCATTACTCACCCCCTAGGAACATATTTTTGGAGAACTCCAAAAATATGTTCCAAGAGGATGAGTACCTACTAAAATTTAATTATTTTATCCTTTTCAGTTTTTTGGAGTCGGTTTTAATTTTTGTTTAAATTTTTTAAAGTTCCATGGAAATAGTAAGATACACCAGATGTTTCAGTGTGGTTAACACAAAGTGACAACGTCCAATAAGTTTTGTCTCATGCGTGTTATAAATTCTTACATCATTTGTTCAGTTAATTAATAAAATTACTCGTCCGTTTTGCTTTCGGACTAGAACAATGACTAAGTTAAGGCTACTTAATTTATTTATTTATTTATTTATTTATTAATAATAATTATTCTCAAGCTATTTCCCAAATCACGGCCAAACTACACTTTCAATCCACGGCACGTACTGCGAGACCCTCGTGTAGACCCCCGGATCCCCGATGCCGCACTGCGAGCCGAATGACGTCACACCGATCACTGTGTACATGCAGTGGATGCGTTTGCTTTTGATTTGGAGGGGGCCGCCGCTGTCGCCCTGAAACCACGGAATAATATTAGAATTTCTTAAGATATAAATTGAGGGCACGGTGGTGCTACGAGCGTCTATAGACTAACGTGACAACGCGTGAGTAGTGTCCAAGGTGCTACGAGCGTCTATAGGCTACGGTGACAACGCGTGAGTAGTGCTCAAGGTGCTACGAGCGTCTATAGGCTACGGTGACAACGCGTGAGTCATGCTGAAGGTGCTATGAGCGTCTATAGGCTACGGTGACAACGCGTGAGTAGTGCCCAAGGTGCTACGAGCGTCTATAGGCTACGGTGACAACGCGTGAGTCATGCTGAAGGTGCTATGAGCGTCTATAGGCTACGGTGACAACGCGTGAGTAGTGCCCAAGGTGCTACGAGCGTCTATAGGCTACGGTGACAACGCGTGAGTAGTGTCCAAGGTGCTACGAGCGTCTATAGGCTACGGTGACAACGCGTGAGTAGTGCCCAAGGTGCTACGAGCGTCTATAGGCTACGGTGACAACGCGTGAGTAGTGCTCAAGGTGCTACGAGCGTCTATAGGCTACGGTGACAACGCGTGAGTCATGCTGAAGGTGCTATGAGCGTCTATAGGCTACGGTGACAACGCGTGAGTAGTGCCCAAGGTGCTACGAGCGTCTATAGGCTACGGTGACAACGCGTGAGTCATGCTGAAGGTGCTATGAGCGTCTATAGGCTACGGTGACAACGCGTGAGTAGTGCCCAAGGTGCTACGAGCGTCTATAGGCTACGGTGACAACGCGTGAGTAGTGTCCAAGGTGCTACGAGCGTCTATAGGCTAAGGTGACAACGCGTGAGTAGTGCCCAAGGTGCTACGAGCGTCTATAGGCTATGGTGACAACGCATGAGTAGTGCCCAAGGTGCTACGAGCGTCTATAGGCTACGGTGACAACGCGTGAGTAGTGCCCAAGGTGCTACGAGCGTCTATAGGCTACGGTGACAACGCGTGAGTAGTGTCCAAGGTGCTACGAGCGTCTATAGGCTAAGGTGACAACGCGTGAGTAGTGCCCAAGGTGCTACGAGCGTCTATAGGCTATGGTGACAACGCATGAGTAGTGCCCAAGGTGCTACGAGCGTCTATAGGCTACGGTGACAACGCGTGAGTAGTGCCCAAGGTGCTACGAGTGTCTATAGGCTACGGTGACAACGCATGAGTAGTGTCCAAGGTGCTACGAGCATCTATAGGCTACGGTGACAACGCGTGAGTCATGCTGAAGGTGCTATGAGCGTCTATAGACTACGATGACAACGCGTGAGTAGTGCCCAAGGTGCTACGAGCGTCTATAGGCTACGGTGACAACGCGTGAGTAGTGCCTAAGGTGCTACGAGCGTCTAAAGACTACGGTGAAACGCATGAGTAGTGTCCAAGGTGCTACGAGCGTCCATAGGCTACGTTGACAACGAGTGAGTGGTGTCCAAGGTGCTACGAGTGTCTATAGGCTACGGTGACACCTTGGGAACTACTTACGCGTTGCGTTAGTAGTTCCCAAGGTGCTACGAGCGTCTATAGGCTACGGTGACAACGCGTGAGTAACACCCAAGGTGCTACGAGCGTCTATAGGCTACGGTGACAACGCGTGAGTAGTACCCAAGGTGCTACGAGCGTCTATAGGCTACGGTAACTGCTTACTATCAGGCTACTCCGACAATCGCCCTTGGTGTTGCAGGTGCGTTGTCATCCTGAGGCCTAAGATGAAACGCCGTCCAGCCCAGTAATCACACTGGCTACCTTTCCCTTCCATCCCGACACAGCGAGCTGTTACTACCTGGCACGTGTCCTTGGTCTTGTCCCCGTAGCAGATCATCGTGGTGTTGTCGTACCCTCGCCGCAGGTAGCGGTGAGCCTCGAACACCGCCAAGCAGTCATCCGTCGTATACCTGTTTAAGATCACCTATGGAAAAAAATGCGGTTTAAGGAATGAAAATTCATTACTTTTCGCGTGGATATCGGAAAATAACAACATGTCGTAAGTAAGTAGGTAGGGTACATGAGTATTTATTTGGTTCAGGATTTAAATCATGTTTATAGAACACCTTCGCAATTAATGCATTTTTTTGATCACAAAGATTACCAAAAAGTGTCCTTAAAGGACAAGGTGTACCTTAAAGGACAGACATATGCTGTCGCGATTTTTTTTTAAAACCTATATGGAGAACAATTCCGGTATATAAATGATTTTTGCGTAGCTGTAAAGTTTCCAAAGTGTTCCAGTTGAACCCCCAGGGGTCTACGTTGGAGTGACAAAAAAAACTTATTTTTGACAACTTTTGGGAGCATGTTAAAAATGCAGCTGCAGGGGTCCACCGGAACGTGGAATTGTCGTGTATTTGAAATTCTTTGTCAGCGCGGTTCCCTCCTTCTATCACATGGGGTCCTTCACAAGAGGCGCGAAAAGGGACCTTATGGGCCGGCAAGGCGGAGGCGGCTAGAACAGTATGTTCCAAGATGCACTAACTGACTTTGTAAGGACTCTTCTTACCGCTTCACATCAGGTGAAGCCATTTTTATATACCACTAAGATGGCAATCAAGCATACGGGCCACCTGATGGTAAGCGGTTACCGTAGCCTATGGACGCTTGCAACACCAGGGGTGTCACTTGCGCGTTGCCGACCCTTTAAAAACGTTTTCGTGCCTTTTGGAAGAACCCCATGCTGTACTCATTCGAGGAAACCTCTACAACCAAGCTCATTTGCTCATTTTAATTTGCTTTGTATAAAAAACGGAGCTCTCTGCGACATGACACAGAAAAGTCACACTAGGTAATGCAAAAGCCTACATCATGCTCACGAAGGCACATCAGTAATATAATAAGTGCCAACAAAGAACACCTGGCTGGGCGGAAGGTCAACCCTTCCCGCTGAAGTTGTGCTGAAAATTCCTGTCTACTTTAGGCTAGTCTGACTTGCTTGCGCATGGCAAGTCGTGCTTGAATCGAATCGGTTTGTTAGTTTCTTATATTTTCGACTTGAAGGTTTGTAATTGAAAAGTCATGATTTCTTTGCTAAGTGTCCTAGCTTCAATAGTAAGTAAGTATGAAAATTGTGTTTTTCATTTTTATTTTTTAATTGGTCAAATGACGTCAGAAAATTGTAGATTTGATAACAGTTAACCCACTTACCTCAGATCTAGAGGTCCGGGGTTCGATTCCCGTGGGCTCAGAAATTTTCTGCTCGGTTTGGTTGGTGGTAGGGCTTTTCTAAGTCCGCCTGGCTAGCTACCACCGTCTTACCTAAGTCTACCGCCATAACAACAATGTTTACATTGTTGTTTTCCGACAGTTGGAGGTAAGATAGCCAGTTCCTCTGTGGTTGAGGAATCCGGGTGTAGCTCGCTTTCATCGTCGGCCTTATCTTCACTTAGTTACCATCAGGTGAGATGAAAGTCAAGAGTTGCCCCGTTAAGGTTAAAAAAAAGTTATGTTGATCTTTTTGGATTCCATCAATATCTTTTTTAAAAGAACGCAAAGAGTGAACATTATAAAGATGTTTTGAGTTTCTTAAAATAAGGTACACTTCTAACACTGCTTTGTATTAATAATAATAATATTCTTACACTCACACCTATTACCTAGCCCAAAGTAAGCATCATTAAGAGCTTGTGTTATGGATACTAGATAACGGATAAATATTGATAATAATATGTATATAAATATTAGAAATATACTAAATAAACATATAAACATCCATGACTCGTAAACAAATGCTCGTACTCATCATACAAACATTTGCTCCTACCGGGATTCGAACCCGGGACCTCTTGACCGAGTAGCCTGCATAGCAAGGGGTACAGACCGCTCGACCAGCCGGTCGTCAAAATTATTGTTATGTTCGAGTGGTGTACTCGCCAAAACTCAGTCTGGTTTTCCATTGAAGCTTGACAGGGTGAACTCTCTAAGGTGGTAGGTACTAGTAACATATTGGCAAATTCTTGATATTTGCATGAATACGTGAACAACCTAGCGTGACATGGTACTAATTATGATAAAGTGCCCAAAGCCCCCAATGGTATAAGCCGGCCCTGAGTAGACATTACCTTCTGCAGGTTGTCGGCGGCGCTGTCGAGCTGCTTGTTCCTGGTGTGTCCCCAGCCGGTGGCGGAGGCGCGCTCGGGCGCCGCCACGTCGCTCGCCACGTGCACGCACGCCGGCACCAAGTACTCGCTCAACGTTACCCTGCCCCACCACACGGACATACCATATCAACTGATACATAATCACATCATCATTTCAGCCGAAAGACGCCCACTGCTGGGCATAGGCCTCCCCCAAAGTTCTCCGGACCGATCGGCTCTGCGCTGTCCGCATCCATCAGCTTCCCGCGACCCTCAGCAGATCGCCGGTCCACCTTGTGGAGGCCTACCAACGCTGCGTCTCCCGGTACGCGGCCGCGACTCGAGGACCTTTCGGCCCCAACGGTCGTTAGTCCTAAGGGAGGATCGGCAGGAGAACTAAGGTCACCGACATAGCCCGAGGCGAGCCTCTAGTGACAGTGGGCCAGACACATTGCATAATTACATAGATCTTCAAAACTATGAAATGAAAAATTTTAAACAAAAATTAAAACCGACTTCAAAAAACTGAAAAGGATAAAATAATTAAATTTAAGTAGGTATTCATCCCCTAGAAACATATTTTTGGAGTCGGTGCTTTACTTTCTATTGTTTTTGGAAACCACTTAGCACCAACTCCAAAAATATGTTTCTAGGGGATGAATACCTACTTAAATTTAATTATTTTATCCTTTTCAGTTTTTTGAAGTCGGTTTTAATTTTTGTTTAAAATTTTTTTTACAATTTTTAGTGATAACTTTCTACGGTCGAAGCTAGATGGGTGACCGTCAACTTATATTGTTTCCTACTATCGTATCGTTTCACTAAAAAGTCATTGGAACAGCAAAAATTCGCAATTTCGCTTATGTAGACGATTTCATAATTTCAGTTTTTTTTAATTTAAAACCAAAGTACCCAACTGTTTTTGTAAAAATTTTATGGGACCAAATGGCAGCTATTCCGCATCGAACAAAAAAAGAATCACGTAAATCGGATCAGTAATCTCGGCGTAATCAGTGTACATACATAGAAAAAAAAAAAAAAAAACATACCGGCCGAATTGAGAACCTCCTCGTTTTTGAAGTCGGTTAAAAAAACTATCTGAACGTCTTTCATTATGGCGGTATTTTGTACAAGTATAGTTCACATAATGAAAGACGTTCATTTTATATTTACATGAAAACCAAATATTAGTATTTTTCCCATCTTCAAGAGATTTTTTGAAATATTAGGTATATTTCTAAAAATCAGGAAAAATCTCAGAGTGGATATGAAATATGTTATTTGAAACGAAATTTAAGACACATAATTTTTGAATCAATAGTGACACTACAAAATATTTGTAACTATTTTTTAGAAACAATAAGTTATTTCTTCCTCTTTGGCAACATCCCTAGTGCCTTATTTGTGTTTGAGTTCTATTAGGCTATAGATAATAATATTAATTTACTATCCGTGTTTTAACTGCCACAATAATACTCCCGGGAGTTTACTTCTGTTAATAAATTGAGCATGACTGTTGAAAAACCGCTAAAGAATTTCTTACTAAACAAAAAACAAATGAAAGGAAATAAGTCGCAACTCACGGCAATTCCAGTCGCAACAGTGCGATGTCGTTGTACAAGCTCGGGGGCTTGTAGTCTGGGTGCGAGATGACCCGGGCGATCCTCCTCAGCTTCTCCGGGTCAATCGCGTCCGACCGCTTCAGAGTACCCATAAGGGCGTAGGTCACTGGTCCTCTGGAACAACGTGTACCTAATTTACGGCGGTATTTCACTCGGAGGATCTCGATAGCAAAAACATAGCAAGTTTCGCCATAGTCGAGCTCGAGGCACTCGAGGTATCAATGAAATATCGTACTCTCTCGTTTTTCGTGTTTTGGAAGGCACGTTAAGCAGTTAATCCCGGTACTTACATTCCGGTTTTTATGAAGAATTGTTATTTAGCATTCGAATTCCGATTACCTAAATGAAATAAGAAATAGTGCAGATGCAAAAGTATTTTAATATTTTTTTAGAAAAATTTCAGTTGTGCACTTTCATTTTGAGGCGATACTTCGAAAATAAAAAATGTATCGCGGCAATATATCTAAATCGTGTTTCATAATATATGTAAGGTTTAAGTTACTTACAAGTTTCTGCTAAACGTGCAATGCCCGGCCGTGAGTACATACTGGTTGCTGATCAGCGAGCCCCCACACACCCACTGCACTGACTCAAGGCTCCCGTACCCCAGGAGGGCCTGGAGACACAGGAAGCGTTAGAATAGACAGGTATCGTCGGTGGGCGTGCAAGATCGCGTAAGAGCAGTTTGCAATACCGCAAACTGATGTTGCAATGGGTTCCGGCTCATATTGACCTTTTAGGCAACGAGAAGGCGGATCTGGCATAAAAAAAGCAGCGAGTGTGGGGAATCTGTTAGAATATTTACCAGACTATTCGGAATATGTACCTAGATATAAAAACATATGTTTTCAAAAATGGAAACAGCACTTTGATATAGTTTGTATTGACAAAGAGATATGGTATAAATCCATACAAGGAGAACCTACTCGCGCGCCTTGGTTTGACGATAGTAAATTGAATAGAAACCATATCAAAATTGCACTACACCTTCGTTCCTGGGCACTATCCATCAGCGAAGTTTGCATATTTAATGAAAAAAACTGGCTCGCCTAACTGCAGTGCTTGTGATAAAATAGAAGATGTACAACATATGCTGATGGACTGTGTCAAGAACAGGGCATAAAGGGAATCACTAGTTAAAGAGTTGCAATTAAATATTAAAGATGTAGGTCTAATACAAAACATTCCGTATGTAGGGTCGTCTGGGTAGGTACCACCGCCTTTCTTATTTCAGCCGTGAAACAGTTCGCTGTGTTTCGGATTGAAGGGAAAGGTAGCCAGTGTAATTACTGGGCATGGACGGCATTTTTATCTTAGGCCCCACGATGACAACGCACCTGCAATATCAAGTGATTTTTCCTTGTTATTGCAGGTGACTATAGGCGGCGGTAACCACTTACCATCAGGTGGGCCGTCAGCTTGTTTGTCATCTAGTTGTATAAAAAAAAAAAAAAAAACTGGCAGAACCAAAAGCAGCTAAAAAATTACGCAATCTAGTTCAACTATCAGAGCGGTGATTTCTTTTCCTTTGTACCACTTCACTAGTAATAAGGCATTTAATTGTGCATATTTTTTATTCCTAAAAAAATTAAAACCGTTTTTTTGTAATTGAGAAGATATAATGGGGCTGGCATATCCGTGTGGGTAAAAGTCCCAAACTAAACAAAGATAAAAAAAACCGCGTATGTGCTTTTTGTTTATTTCACAGGATGGAAGAAAAAAGATAATATCTTAGATATTTCTACTCATTTCTTGGCCTGAACTTGTTTGGGATTCTCTGAGTGTTGTTTAATGAGAATCTGGTATAAGCGAATCAGCGCTAAGAGCCCGCTGGCGCGATATTACAATTTCGCGACTTTCGTAAATTTGCGGTATTGCAAACTGCTCTTGCTTGGTCTTGCACACCCACCGACTGATTTGAAATAAAACCAATATACCGGATTTAACTCGCGTTTAATTAGATGTTACATTATTATTATACACCCGACGTTTCGATTACTTTACAGCGATCGTGGTCACGGGAACACTGAAGATGTCAGTTGTCTTTGATAAGTTTTAAGTTAACTACCGTCACTTTGTGTTATATTTTGAGCGGTCCGAATTACGCATACGGAGCTCACGGTGTCAGCTCACGTCGGGTGTATAATAATAATTGTCGTTTTGGAACAATTGATTAAGCATTTTAATTTAAATAATCTTTTCCATAGTGCGCAATATGGATTTACAAAGGGTCGTTCTACTACTGATGCTGGTGTAGCGCTGTTAAGGCACATATTTGATGCATGGGAGAGTTCACAAAATGCTATTGGTATATTCTGTGACTTATCAAAGGCAAACTCTGATGGTCAACTGCGTTGACCATCAGACGCTAATTTTAAAATTACAACACTATGGGGTTACAAATTCAGCTCTGAAGTTAATCACATCTTACTTAAGTTCTAGAACTCAAATAGTTGACATCAATGGAACAAAATCTTCAGGGTCTTATGTCAAAATGGGAGTTCCACAGGGTTCAATTCTAGGGCCTTTTTTATTTTTAATATACGTAAACGACTTGCCTTTCTTTGCTAAGGAATTTTGTGAGATTGTGTTGTTTGCAGATGATACTTCTTTAACTTTTAAATGTGATAGAAATAAAGTTAACTTTGACGACGTAAACAATGCGCTATCTCAAGTAATGAATTGGTTTACTGTGAACAATTTACAACTGAATGCAAAGAAAACTAAATGTATTAAATTTATTTTACCTAATGTTAGGGAAGTGGATACAAACATTAAATTAAATAATCAGTCGCTAAATTTAATTCAATCCACCACGTTTTTAGGCATTACAATCGATGCGAAACTCCAGTGGAACCCTCACATCACAACACTTTGTAGTAGACTTAGCTCCGCGGCTTATGCTATTAGAAAAATAAGGCAATATACTGATATTGCCACGGCGCGCTTGGTTTACTTTAGTTACTTCCATAGTATTATGTCGTATGGTATTCTTCTGTGGGGTAAAGCAGCAGACATTGAAACAGTATTTATCTTGCAAAAACGTGCAATTAGAGCAATCTACTGCCTTGCTGCTCGAACATCTCTTAGAGACTTATTTAAAGAAATAGATATACTAACAGTGGCTTCTCAATATATTTATGCTTGCATAATTTTTGTACGTCAAAATTTAAATTCCTACTTAAGACACAGCGATGTACATGCATTAAATACAAGAAATAAAAATAAGTTGATCTTACCGTCTCTAAGACTGCATAAAGTTTTTAATACTTTTATGGGTCAAAGCATACTTTACTATAACAAGATTCCTAATAACGTACTAGACTTGCCATTTGACAAATTTAAAATTCACATTAAGAAAATTCTAATGTCCAAAGGTTACTATACTATTAACGATTATATAAATGACAAAAATGCTTGGTTGTAACTTATAATGTCATATAGTTATTTCCACCAATAGCATTTCATTGATTTTGTGGTTGCTGGAAGATGTCATGCTCTCTATAAGTTTCTGCGGTGGTGGCGTCGTGTGCCGGGTCGCTCCGTTCCCTATGATATGGTTGAGCGGAGCGATGGCTGGCACATGCGTCATACTTGTGAACAGGTGCCACTAGTGGAAATGGTCATCTCTAAGCTTCCTTGATTTTGTAATAATTTACCTACATATTCATCAATAGTATCATTTTTGAGGGATTTTTGAGGTATATGGCATTATATGATATTATATATAAAACAATACAATTATTATTGTAATGACGTGCTCAGACAAGTGTTTAAAATTAATGAAAGATGTTTAGCTTTATTAGGTCTTTGTATATTAATTGTTGACCTTTGTGTATTGTAATACCTATATTGTGATGGTGCATTGTCGGACAGCCTTTAAATACAGTAAATATTCTCATCATTAGGTACTTATTGGTACTTTAATATACCTTTTTTATACTCTGTGCGACACTGCGCTGCTAAATACTATTACTGTGTAATTAAACATTGTAACTTAATGATTGAAAAGAGTGACTACACGAGTTTGTTGCCGGAATCTTCTCGGTAGTTCAACTTTTGGAACCGGTGTAAATTCAGACAGACTGACAGACAGACTGACTGACGGACAGACGTCTGTCAGACGGACCGACAGACAGACCGATAGACAGACTGACATAACATTCTTAGCTTACGTAGATGCAGATAAGACAGAGAGACAAACATTATGAAATTGTTAGTTAGTTAATATTATTTTTATGTGATAGACTTAAGGGTTTTTTTGTTGACGATTCAAAAGTGCTTCTTGGGGGCCTAATTGAATAAAGATATTTTCATTTTCATTTTCATTTAATGTAACATCTAATTAAACGCGAGTTAAATCCGGTAAATTCGTTTTATTTCTAATGTGTAGTTCTCGCGATTTAAGACATTGGTAAGTCATGATTTTAGAATTTACGTCACGAATAAGATGCCAGCGGTTGATAGCGGTTGTTTCCTGGCGTCACTTGCGTACTGGTTTTGGTTGGAAAATGTAAGTGTAGTGGTAGACAAGGTGTGATGTCTGGCAGGTGTCTATATGCGACGGCAGTCTCAGGTGAGTTTGCTTGCTTGTATACAGAATGGTTCATTTGATAATTTCATGACATTTCTATGAAATATTGCAGCCAATGTTATATTATTTTATTGCGGCAAACCATTACTATGAACTTATATAGCCGATGTTTTAATTTATTGTCGTATTGACAGCAGCAATCTTTATTAACATATTATTATACAGGATGTAAGGGAGACGTTTTCGAAAACGAACGCCGATAGCAGTGATCCTAAACACGACTTGTTAGAAAATAAATTTGAAATCTCGAAAGGAAATTATCTGTAAAATCGGCTGTACCATCTTCTTCTCTTCTTCTTGTTTCGTACTGGTGGTTGCCGCAAATCGCCGACTGTTGCTCCTGTTTTGCGTCGACAGCTGTACTATACAAACAGGGGCGGTTACCACCATCTTTATAAAAGCGATTCATATTCCGCTCGGTTCAGTATTGGTTCCTAAACTGCGTCGCTGTCATAGTCGTAGATAGCGTCGTAGTACGAATTAAACGATTCTACTCAGTTTAGGACCTAAATTGGATCGCGATAAAAGATGGTGGTACGGGTGCAGGTTGTGTAGATATCGCCGCTGCCTGGTTATCAGCCGCTTAACTGAACGGCTAGCCCGGTGATTAAACGCCGGCTTCCAATTGAACTAGACTCACTTAACGTTTAACGACTTGGCGTATTGAAAGAATCGTCTTGTACTGAAAAGTTTTGGTTTAATTGGTAGGTTCAAGGTTATTTTTTTCATGATTACTTAAACCGACATCGTTTTGGTTCTAAGTGGTCATAAAAAAATAACCTTGAACCTACCAATCACTCAAATAGTCACACAAAAGCTCTTCGATTTAAATGACCTGCCTAGGCGTCCAATTGGATAGCTAATTTAAACCAGACGACTGATATGACATTCAGCCATCTGGTTAAACGTTGCGCTCAATGACTTGGCTAGTTGTACTTCAGCCGTTAGATTGGATGCCGGCATTCAATCATGGGGTAACTCATGGCCTTCATCTCACTTGATGGTAATTGAAGATAAGGCGGTGGTGATGGAAGCGAGCTACACCCGGATTCCTCAACCACAGAGGAACTGGCTATCTTACCTCCAACTGCCGGAACACAACAATGCTGTTAACATTATTGTTATGGCGGCAGACTTCGGTCAGATGGTGGTAGCTAGCCAGGCGGACTTAGAAATGCCCTACCACCAACCAAACCAAGCAGAAAATGTCTCCCCTACGGGAATCGAACCCCGGAGAACAACCACAGAGGCGGTTTTCAAATATATCATCAGGTGGGCCGTCAGCTTGTTTGTCATCTAGTTGTATAAAAAATAAATAAAAAATATTTTATAACAAATCGTGTATAGGGTGACCAGCACTGAGGTCTACCTTCGTTTACGAGAGCGTTCACCTAACATCCTGTATCGGTATAGATGCTACTCACCATATGACTGAACTCAAAGGGTAGCGAGTTTTCCCCGCCGATGATGAGTTCATCAGCGTTGTGGTGGCAGTTGGTCGCGCGGACCTTGCCTGCGATCAGGGCTTCGCTGTCCTTGCAAGGGTACACCAGGGTGTGCTGGTACTCAATGCACACTGGAAAAGAACAATAACGATATTCTTTATTTTCCAAACCTATAATGCTCACAAAAACGAGCCAACGTGTCGTTAAGTGTGAAATAGTGAACAGGAAATTTAAAGATTTTCCAAAAATGTGGATATGGAAATATGGATCTTTTTCTTCACCAACCTTTTTACGCCCCACTGGTGGGAATGGGAACAGGCTGTTAAAGATGCGCGATATGAATCGATATTATGCTGTATCGATACACGACCATACAATACGCATCGATATATCGTATCTCCAGGTAAACAATATCTAACCCATGTATATCTGTTTTAAATGATGATTTGATTGAACCTGTAATATTAAAGGTCCTAAGTTCTGAATCGTCAAAAAATGTACACTAGAGAAGGCATGGATGACATTTTCAGATAGACGATTTCAATCTCTTAAATCCGCAACGCCTGTCTAGACTCTTGTTTTTACGTAGCCTTACCACCTCTCAATGGCCATTGTAAAATATTTTAATAGGTATAACTTCCATTTTTAAGACAATAAACTAAGTCTTTTTTACTGTTGTTCTTTTTTACTTTTATTTTATTTAAACCTGTTTAAAAAATAAATAAATATCGTATGTATCGATACAAGACGTTGCGATATATCGCTGAATCGATACGATTGGTATCTGTGGAAAACTTTTTTGGCGTGATGTGCAATACTACTAGCGCGATCTATTAGTAGTTCTCAGCACTAAACATTATGCTTTGAACACGTTAAAGGTTAAAGCGTTTGCAGTAACAACCGGGACCAACGGCTTAACGTGCTTTCCGAAGCACGGAGGACCCATCCCGGGAGGGACATGGAGACAGAATATGATGTGTCAAGAGAGAATTGCGCGCGGTAGCGTTAAGTCGCGGGTTCCGCGTGCATCTCTCACGATTCGACCTGCATAACCAAACGGTTGCAACAGGCCATGGGCAGGGAATTGACCCATCCCGCGATCGACAATGGCAAAAGTTGCTTCGTTTCACACAGCGAGCACAGCGCTCATAATACTACGCCATCGAGTTCCTCTGGATCTGTGTCCTCTAGGTCTTATAAGTATATGTCGCCGCCATCTGGTTAAATTCGCCGCTTAATTAGATGCCGAGCGCGTTGATTGAACGCCGGCATTCAATCCAATGCCTAGCCTAGCATAATAGTTCATTGAACTAGACTCACTTAACGTTTAACGACTTGGCGTATTGAAAGGATCGTTGAATTAACTATCGAGCAATGCATTCAATTTCGTGCCGGCGTTTAATCAACAGGCTAGGCATCCAATTAAGCAGCGAACAACCAGATGGCGGCGACATACAACAATATAGTAGAAAACAAAAAATAAAACCGACTCCAAAAAACTGAAAAGGATAAAATAATTAAATTTTAGTAAGTAGGCACTCATCCCCTAGGAACATATTTTTGGAGTCGGTGCTTCACTATCTATGGTTTCTGGAAACAACTTAGCACCAACTCCAAAAATATGTTCCTAGAGGATGAGTGCCTACTTACTAAAATTTAATTATTTTATCATTTTTAGTTTTTTGGAGTCGGTTTTATTTTTTGTTTAAATTTTTTTTCACTATTTTTAGTGATAACTTTTGAAGGTCAAAGCTAGATGGGTGACCGTGAGCTTATATTGTTTTCTACTATCGTATCATTTCACTAAAAATTCATAGGAAAGCAAATATCCGCAACTTCGCATATGTAGACGACTTAATTTTTCCAGTTTTTTTGATTTAAAAACCAAACTACCCGATGGATTTCCAAAAATTTTTTATGGGACCAAATGAAAACTATTCCGCATCGAACAAAAAAAAAATCATCAATATCGGTTCACCCAGTCAAAAGTTCTGAGGTAACAAACATAAAAAAAAGAAAACATACAGACGAATTGATAACCTCCTCCTTTTTTTGAAGTCGGTTAAAAAATGCTAAAATAAGAACAACATTGTTTAACTGTCCAATTTCTTTTTATTCGCTTTGTATTGTGCGTGGTACACAAAACAAGAATTCTTATAGAAAAAACTGCAACACAACCCAATATTCATGATGGCGCCTAAGTATGTCACTTTGGTGATGTTTAGTTGACTAATGTATGGGAACAGTTTTTGGCGATTTCTCTCATTTCTAGTACTCGTACCTTAATGGTCCTTTAGATAGAGAATATTAGCTGAGTGATATTACATTTTCACGTTTGATTTTTGTGCGTTTAGAACGCCTGATTGATCGTAAGAAATACAAATAAAGACAGAAATCTATGAAGAAATCGTATGCTACAGGCGGGAATCGAACGCGCGTCTCCTGGGGTCCGGCCAGACGCAAAAAAAGGAGAAAGCGGTGAAGAAATTTGTAGGTTCCGCTTGTACATTTGAAATAAAACCAATTTACTGGATTTAACTCGCGTTTAATTAAATGTTGCATTATCATTATACAGGGTGGTGCCGTCAATGCGACAGTAAATTTAAACATGGGCTTTATTAGTCTATAGAAATGGTTTGCCACTTTCAAAAATATCGTATTCATTTGATAATTTCATGACATTTGTATGGAATAGTGTAACGTTGGCAGCTTTATTTCATACAAATGTTATGAAATTATCAAATGAATACGATATTTTTGAAAGTGGCAAACCATTTCTATGGACTAATATAGCCCATGTTTAAAATTATTGTCGCATTGACGGCACCACCCTGTATACCTGACGTTTCGATAAGGTAAATTGGTTTTATTTTAAAGATTACACCTAGTGCTCCGGTGGCGTAGCGGTTATTGCGTAATACAACTTATTCATCGTTTTCGGTTTTTATTTGTATTTCATACAATAAGTGATAATCGTTTCATTCCTAATTAATATGACACCCTTAGACGTAATTAACTTACTGTCCCAAGCCTTCTGGCCAGTTTTGGCAGCAGTGAGGGTCATCGGGACTGGCTCGCATTCTTCCCCAAACCTGTCCACAGGACCCACTGGTTGGTACATCGGTGGATCGTCAATTACTGCCGGCGTGGGTTTGATTCTGAGCATGAACAGTTACAAATTATTTAAATAACCAAGAGAGGCAAAACTCTTTAACGTATGTAGAGTCGGATGGGTAGGTGCCAACATCTTTACTAGGTGGTAGTCCTGTATGTAGGGTCCTCTGACGGTATAACCGCCTTTACTAGGTGGTAGGCCCGTATGTAGGGTCGAATGGGTAGGTACCACCGCCATTATTAGGTGGTAGGCCCGTATGTAAGGTCGTCTGGGTAGGTTCTACCACCTTTACTAGGTGGTAGGCCCGTATGTAGGATCGTCTGTAGGTACCACTGCCTTTACTAGGTGGTAGGCCCGTATGTAGGGTCGTCTGTAGGTACCACCACCTTTACTAGGTGGTAGGCCCGTATGTAGGGTCGTCTGTAGGTACCACCGCCTTTACTAGGTGGTAGGCCCGTATGTAGGGTCGTCTGTAGGTACCACCGCCTTTACTAGGTGGTAGGCCCGTATGTTAGGTCGTCTGTAGGTACCACCGCCTTTACTAGGTGGTAGGCCCGTATGTAGGGTCGTCTGTAGGTACCACCGCCTTTACTAGGTGGTAGGCCCGTATGTAGGGTCGTCTGTAGGTACCACCGCCTTTACTAGGTGGTAGGCCCGTATGTTAGGTCGTCTGTAGGTACCACCGCCTTTACTAGGTGGTAGGCCCGTATGTAGGGTCATCTGTAGGCTGTAGGTACCACCGCCTTTACTAGGTGGTAGGGCCGTATGTAGGATCGTCTGTAGGCTGTAAGCTGTAGGTACCACCGCCTTTAATAGGTGTAGGCCCGTCTGTAGGTACCACTGCCTTTACTAGGTGGTAGGCCCGTATGCAGGGTCGTCTGGATAGATATCACCGCCTTTACTATTTCGACCGTAAAACAGTTCGCTGTGTTAGCCTGTGTTGGAATTGAAGGGAAAACTAGTCAGTGTAATTACTGGACATGGAAGGCATTTCATCTTAGGCCTCAGGATGACAACGCATGTGCAATATTCAAATAAATAAATGAATATACCAAAGTGATCTATTCCTTGTTATTGTAGATATGCGACGGTGTCACTACCAGGTGGCCTGTCAGCTTGCTTGTCATATGATTTTGATTAAAAAAAGACTTAAAGGGTAAAAACAGGTACCCATTGGTGTTACAATTTAATTTGGGTGTGTGTTTATGTCCGGTGGTCAGACTTACTTAGGCGTGGTGAAAACAGGCAGTGGCGAGCTCGTGGTACCTTCAGCATAACCAGCGCAGCATATCACCGATTCAGTTCCCACGAAGGAACAAATCTGGAATTCATTATTTTTTCTTTAAATTAAATTAGCAAAATTCATGGGGCGGGAACAGACAAAACCCGCGACACTTACAATTTTACTCACGCGTTGTTTTTGTAGCCTTTCGAAGTTCGTAGCACCATTGGCACTACTCACGCGTTGTTACCGTAGCCTATAGACGCACGTTGCACCTTGTGCACTACTCACGCTTTGTGATGTGACACACTATTGTGACCGTAGCTTAAAGACGCTCGTAGTACCTTTGGCACTACTAACGCGTTGTAACCGTAGCTTATAGACACTCGTAGCACCTTGTGCACTACACACGCGTTGTGATGTGACACACTATTGTGACCGTAGCTTAAAGACGCTCGTAGCACCTTTGGCACTACTAACGCGTTGTAACCGTAGCTTATAGACACTCGTAGCACCTTGTGCACTACTCACGCGTTGTGATGTGACACACTATTGTGACCGTAGCTTAAAGACGCTCGTAGCACCTTTGGCACTACCTACGCGTTGTGACCGTAGCCGATAGACGCTCGTAGTACCTTTGGCACTACTCACGCGTTGTGATGTGACACACTATTGTGACCGTAGCTTAAAGACGCTCGTAGCACCTTTGGCACTACTTACGCGTTGTGAACGTAGCCGATAGACGTTCGTAGCACCTTTGGCACTTCTCACGCGTTGTAACCGTAGCTTATAGACACTCGTAGCACCTTGTGCACTACTCACGCGTTGTGATGTGACACACTATTGTGACCGTAGCTTAAAGACGCTCGTAGCACCTTTGGCACTACTAACGCGTTGTAACCGTAGCTTATAGACACTCGTAGCACCTTGTGCACTACTCACGCGTTGTGATGTGACACACTATTGTGACCGTAGCTTAAAGACGCTCGTAGCACCTTTGGCACTACCTACGCGTTGTGACCGTAGCCGATAGACGCTCGTAGTACCTTTGGCACTACTCACGCGTTGTGATGTGACACACTATTGTGACCGTAGCTTAAAGACGCTCGTAGCACCTTTGGCACTACTTACGCGTTGTGAACGTAGCCGATAGACGCTCGTAGCACCTTTGGCACTTCTCACGCGTTGTAACCGTAGCTTATAGACACTCGTAGCACCTTGTGCACTACACACGCGTTGTGATGTGACACACTATTGTGACCGTAGCTTAAAGACGCTCGTAGCACCTTTGGCACTACCTACGCGTTGTGACCGTAGCCGATAGATGCTCGTAGTACCTTTGGCACTACTCACGCGTTGTAACCGTAGCTTATAGACACTCGTAGCACCTTGTGCACTACTCACGCGTTGTGATGTGACACACTATTGTGACCGTAGCTTAAAGACGCTCGTAGCACCTTTGGCACTACCTACGCGTTGTGACCGTAGCCGATAGACGCTCGTAGTACCTTTGGCACTACTCACGCGTTGTAACCGTAGCTTATAGACACTCGTAGCACCTTTGGCACTACCTACGCGTTGTGACCGTAGCCGATAGACGCTCGTAGTGGCACTACTTACGCGTTGTGAACGTAGCCGATAGACGCTCGTAGCACCTTTGGCACTACTCACGCGTTGTAACCGTAGCTTATAGACACTCGTAGCACCTTGTGCACTACTCACGCGTTGTGATGTGACACACTATTGTGACCGTAGCTTAAAGACGCTCGTAGCACCTTTGGCACTACTAACGCGTTGTAACCGTAGCTTATAGACACTCGTAGCACCTTGTGCACTACTCACGCGTTGTGATGTGACACACTATTGTGACCGTAGCTTAAAGACGCTCGTAGCACCTTTGGCACTACTAACGCGTTGTAACCGTAGCTTATAGACACTCGTAGCACCTTGTGCACTACTCACGCGTTGTGATGTGACACACTATTGTGACCGTAGCTTAAAGACGCTCGTAGCACCTTTGGCACTACCTACGCGTTGTGACCGTAGCCGATAGACGCTCGTAGTACCTTTGGCACTACTCACGCGTTGTGATGTGACACACTATTGTGACCGTAGCTTAAAGACGCTCGTAGCACCTTTGGCACTACTTACGCGTTGTGAACGTAGCCGATAGACGCTCGTAGCACCTTTGGCACTTCTCACGCGTTGTAACCGTAGCTTATAGACACTCGTAGCACCTTGTGCACTACACACGCGTTGTGATGTGACACACTATTGTGACCGTAGCTTAAAGACGCTCGTAGCACCTTTGGCACTACCTACGCGTTGTGACCGTAGCCGATAGATGCTCGTAGTACCTTTGGCACTACTCACGCGTTGTAACCGTAGCTTATAGACACTCGTAGCACCTTGTGCACTACTCACGCGTTGTGATGTGACACACTATTGTGACCGTAGCTTAAAGACGCTCGTAGCACCTTTGGCACTACCTACGCGTTGTGACCGTAGCCGATAGACGCTCGTAGTACCTTTGGCACTACTCACGCGTTGTAACCGTAGCTTATAGACACTCGTAGCACCTTGTGCACTACTCACGCGTTGTGATGTGACACACTATTGTGACCGTAGCTTAAAGACGCTCGTAGCACCTTTGGCACTACTTACGCGTTGTGACCGTAGCCGATAGAGGCTCGTAGTACCTTTGGCACTACTCACGCGTTGTAACCGTAGCTTATAGACACTCGTAGCACCTTGTGCACTACTCACGCGTTGTGATGTGACACACTATTGTGACCGTAGCTTAAAGACGCTCGTAGCACCTTTGGCACTACCTACGCGTTGTGACCGTAGCCGATAGACGCTCGTAGTACCTTTGGCACTACTCACGCGTTGTAACCGTAGCTTATAGACACTCGTAGCACCTTGTGCACTACTCACGCGTTGTGATGTGACACACTATTGTGACCGTAGCTTAAAGACGCTCGTAGCACCTTTGGCACTACCTACGCGTTGTGACCGTAGCCGATAGACGCTCGTAGTACCTTTGGCACTACTCACGCGTTGTAACCGTAGCTTATAGACACTCGTAGCACCTTGTGCACTACTCACGCGTTGTGATGTGACACACTATTGTGACCGTAGCTTAAAGACGCTCGTAGCACCTTTGGCACTACCTACGCGTTGTGACCGTAGCCGATAGACGCTCGTAGTACCTTTGGCACTACTCACGCGTTGTAACCGTAGCTTATAGACACTCGTAGCACCTTGTGCACTACTCACGCGTTGTGATGTGACACACTATTGTGACCGTAGCTTAAAGACGCTCGTAGCACCTTTGGCACTACTTACGCGTTGTGAACGTAGCCGATAGACGCTCGTAGCACCTTTGGCACTTCTCACGCGTTGTAACCGTAGACTATAGACGCTCGTAGCACCTTTGGCACTACTCACACGTTGTAACCGTAGCCTATAGACGCTCGTAGCACCTTAGGCACTACTCACGCGTTGTGACCGTAGCCGATAGACGATCGTAGCACCTTGGGCACTACTCATATTGTTTGTTTTGGGTATAAGGTAGAAATGTAGCTGCGGGGGGTCCACCGGAATCAGCTATTTTTTAAAAGTGGTCTATGAGATAAAAAGTCTGGGAACCTTTGTCTCTAAAGCGTTCGCAGCACCTACGTTCAGCGGCAAGATGGGGTAAGTCGCTAAGAGGTTTAGTGGGTAAGAACCACCCAAGGGAGGGGTCCCATCCCCTCCCGCAGGAGTTACTTAATAGAGCTTCCCTTCAGCGAAAAAAAAAGGTTATCATGATGTTCACTTTAAAACAACCCTAAAGGGTTTAGTGAGATTTCTAAATTTTATAAATACAATACTGCGTTTTTGTTCTTTGTCTGCAATTTTTATCTTACTATCATAATAAACCTTTATTTTGAAAACGCAAAGAGCACAAAACCGGTTCCCAACTAGACTTTTACGTCCAGTCTATTTAGATAGGTAAGTATTTTAAACTTGTGTGGACACTATTTGGGGTCTAGTTTAGAATCTTATAAACAAGTTTTAGTTCTATATCTATAAAAATATCTACTTATAAAAAAACAAACAAGTTTTTTTAACTTTAACGGGGTAACTCTTGGCCTTCATCTCACCTGATGTAAAGTGAAGATAAGGCCGATGATGGAAGCGAGCTACACCCGGATTCCTCGACCACAGAGGAACTGACTATCTACCTCCAACTGCCGGAACACAACAATGCAAACATTATTGTTATGGCGGCAGACTTAGGTAAGACGGTGGTAGCTAGCAGGAGGCACTTAAAAAAGCCCTACCACCAACCAAACCGACCAGAAAATTTCTGCCCCACGGGAATCGAACCTCTAGATCTGAGATAAGTGGTCTCAATTACTGAACCACAGAGGCGATTAAAATATTGAAGTTAGCAAATTCTACTCCAACGAACTATTCTTTGTTGTTGCAAAGAAAAACCAATAGATATATTAATAAGGACTATTTTCCAAAATTATTGTCATACGGTGCGGCTTCCTGTTGTTGTGAGTTGTGTAGTTCAGAAATAAACAATATAAATCATTACTATACTAAATACCTACAGCAATTATCCTCGTTCGCGCAAGCGTAAGTTGATTCATATAAAGTTTTCCTGTTTGATCACAAAATGACTATATATAAACGTAAGTGGTAAGTGTATAAGAAACCTCAATAAAATAGCTTAGAGGATAGATCTTTTTCACTGTTCTCTGAGTGAATTCACTAAAAGAACTTTGCATGTTTTGTGTTAAATTAAATAAGTCGCTTAACTATCTTTTGTATTGGTACAAATACTTACTGTGATGATAGGTTTAAGCTATTCTTAATTTTCATTTTAACATTATATTATTATAAATGTTTGAAAAATTATTTACTTATAAACTATTCTTAATTTTTGATTTTAACATTATTATAAATTTTTGAAAAATTACTTAGTAATTACTTAGTAAAGGTCGCGGGTTCGATTCCTGCCTCAGGACGTGAAAAAATTTTCTAGTTTTATTACATTTTAATTACTTATAAACTAATAAAAAAATATAAAAAAATTAAAGTTTAGATATTTTTATAGGCAGATTTATGCTAAAAAATAATAATAAAATATAGTTTAAAAAAAACTAAAATAACACGCTTTCATAGCAAATCTAACTAAAAATCAGAAAATAAATTTTAAATTCTAAAATTAAAATAAAGTTATGAAAAGAAAATTAATTTCATTGTAAAAAGGCGTGGGGTGCTTTTTATATCATATTTCTATACTAACTCTATTTTACAAATAACTACTAATTATATATTTACAACAATCGATATCGAGCACCCCACGCTTTTTTACAATGAAATTAATTTTCTTTTCATAACTTCATTTTTATTTTAGAATTTAAAATTTATTTTCTGATTTTTAGTTCTATTTGCTATTAAAGCGTGTTTTTTTAGTTTTTTTAAACTACATTTTATTTTTCACTTTTTAGTTCGATTTAAGTTTATCAAAATATTGTATTGTCGATGGTCGTTGACAAGTCTACAATATTTGAAGCAAATCTGATCGCTTAAAGTGGGGCAAAATTGAGTCCCAACGAGTCAGTTACATACATACATACAAACAAACAAACATACAGGTGAAACTAATAAAAGTGTGTTAATAAAGAAAGTGTTTCACGATCCGTGTCGCCTTTACATAGTTTTTTATAAGTCATAATAATAATGTTAACAGCATTGTTATGATGGAGGTACGATAGCCAGTTCCTCTGTGGTTGAGGAACCCGGGTGTGGCTCTCTTCCATCTTCGGCCTTATCAACCATCAGGCCAGAGAAGGCCAAGATCTACCCCGCTAAGAATTAAAAAAAAATAGCTGTAGGTATCTTCATCAAAAAGTTCATTTAAATTATAATAACTTTTCATATACCAGCCTATGATGTCCACTGCTAAACAAAGGCCTCCCCCATCGATTTCCAAATGGAACGGTTCTGCGCGGCCTGCATCCAACGGCTCCCCGCGACCCTGACCAGGTCGTCTGTCCATCTGGTGGGAGGCCGTCCTACTTTGCGCTTTCCGGTACGTGGTCGCTTTTCTAAAACTTTAACGCCCCACAAGCCGTCTGCTCTGCGTGCTATGTGCACTGCCCACTGCTACTTCAACTTACTAATCCTACTAGCTATGTCAGTGACTTTGGTTCTCTTACGGATGTCCTCATTTCTGATTCTAACTCGCAGAGAAACAACTAACAGCTCGTTTGTGTGACTGCGAACTTGCACAGAAGGCCCTTAGTACGTACTCAACATACTGGTCGAAGACTTATTAATTCTACAAATATCATATTTTTAATACAACAAAAAAGATCAATAATTTAATTTTGTTGTAATTTTTGCGCAAACTATACCAAAAGTCACTGAAGTGAAGTTAGTTTCATGTCTATGCCTATGGCGGCACCACATTTTTATGGCGCCGACTGGATTCTATTACTTCTTATTCGAATATTTCGGATTGGATATTTCGTCTTAAAAAAATATTTGCTATTTGTACCGAGATTAAACCTAACTATACTAAAATAAAATAAAAATTTCATACACAGGTACCTAAGTAATTCTTAGCTACCTAGTTATTCGTTTTTACTTTCATGACCCTTTTTTATTTATAATAGTTTTTTTGATTGCTAATTCAGGATTTTTTTGTTTTTTTTTACTATACCTAATTGTATTTAAAAAATATTAGTCTTGATTTTCAATAACTTTTCAATCCTTTTAAGTAATTGTTACTTGCAATGTGATTTTTTATGACTTATAATGCTATCCTTTAAAGTTAGAGGGACACAGATAGAGTACATCAGCTGCTATAGCTTTATAAACGGTGCTGGGAACGATTCGGCTGAATCAGCCGACGGGACCTGCGACAGTGTTGCCAGTGACCGATAGTCAATAGTAACACGGGACAGTTCAAAAGTAACATTTTCATGTCAAAAGTACTTAACATTAGTTTTTTTATGTAAAAAAAGACTAATACTGAAACATGTTTCAGAATTCATTTTTCATGTTTTTGAAGTATTTTCTAGGAAAACTTCGAAAAAATCGTTACAATCTTTTGAGAACTTAAACTAACCATTCAACAAAAAAAAAGGCAATTTAAGCTACTTATCGTAGTTTTATGACTACTCGGTGTGTAAATTTTTTCGTTACTTTTGTTCAAATCCTAAAAGTAACATTTTGAGTCGTGTAACATGAGAGGGTCAAAAGTAACATAAAATGTTACAAAACTAACATTCTGGCAACGCTGCCTGCGAGACAAAATGGCGTTCGGCTGAATCAGCCGACGGGACCTCCAACCGAAGGGACACTACAGAATACCCAAAAAAAATCTTTATCGAAAACTCTTATACGTCACTCACACACAACTCATAAATCTGTTGTAAATGTCATTCAACCTATTTACAGCGAAATCACAGGCTATAATTTTCCGAATAGTAGAACTTGCAAACCATTTGCACCTTCGTTTCCTTGAGATGTAAATAAAAAATTTCTTTGCCGATAATAATAATAGTAGATAGAATGCATAAATTTAAAACTTTGATTTAGTTAATATTACTTAATATCGCCCAGCATCAAAATGATGTCAAACGAGACAGAACTTTTTTTATACTAATAGATGACAAACAAGCTGACGGCACACCTGATGGTAAGCGATTAACGCCGCCTATAGACACCTGCAATAACAAGGGAAAATCACTTGATATTGCAGGTGCGTTGTCATCCTGAGGACTAAGATGAGATGCCGCCCATGCCTAGTAATTACACTGGCTACCTTTCCCTTCAATCCGAAACACAGCGAAATGTTTCACGGCTGAAATAAGAAAGTTCTGTCTGTAAGAAGTAAGAAAGTTCGTTCTGTCTCTTATGTCAATACAATATGGATCCAAATTAGATCTCGTTGATGCTGGTTAGATGATCCCGAATTGGATACTTGCCTGAGGGAATATTCTTTTCTTGAGACCTTCAATGGCAGGTTGGCAGTCGCCAAGCAGCACACAGGTGCCGGGGGAGCCATTCCTGACGCATCGGTCACCTGATGAATGGAAATGTCATGAAGACCAGCCTGTTAAGGGTCAATTCATGCTAGCGCAGACTCTAAGCGTTAATCTCAAAGTTATATTGATATCAATATTGATCTTAGACATACTATTTCTTTTGCAATATTTCTCTATAAGTTATATACCTAGGTACTTCTTATTTATGAAATACAAAAAGTTGTGAACTAAACTAGCCTATTAAATTAGCCAGCGCGCACCAAATAAAGCGTTGGTGCGCGCTGGCATTTGAGAACTGCACAAGTTGTTTGAGCATCGTGTACAAGTTGAGAAGTGCACCAAATGCGTCAAACCCTGTTGCGGGGTTTGACGCATTTGGTGCACTTCTTCATTATTTTTTTTTTTTTTGCAGTAGGTAAATCTTTCTTTATTACTTTCGTGTGACTTTTTATATTATTAGTGAAAATTGTTTAAGTTTAAGTAAGTGTGTACCTACTTGAAAAGTGTTTGTTGATTGTATTTTTAAGATAATTCCCCGCGCAAAATGATTCTTCAATTTTTAGACAATTTTCCAATCTCCACTCATCTTTAAAGAGTGCTCCTTTTGCGAAATTCACCAATTGAGAAGTGCACTAGTTGCTAAGTTCACCATTTGCGAACTGCACAAGTTGAGTGCCCGCACAGGGTTTGACGCATTGGTTGCACTTACCAATGCGTCAAACCCTGTGCGGGCACATAGACGCGCGTGCCCCATAGATTTCGAGCATTTTTTTTTATCTTAGAAGAAAAATAAGCAGAACGTTGTTGAGGAAAGGTTGAATTTGCTATATTAACTTAATTAGGTTATTAACTTAACTATACACTAGCATGAATCGACCTTCAATTGTAAAGAATTCGACGTTTCAATGCGCTTTGACTCTGCGGCAGCATAAATTGACTTGTTAACCTTAACCTGTGGAGCCACACATCCCAAAACACAGTGTGTTTGATTGTCATATGCTCCCGAGGAGCTCGGTAGAGTAGTACCTTGAACGCTGTGGTTTCGATATTCGGGTGAGTCAATCGGAAAGTAATCTCTCTCCCCGTGCTTCGAAAGGCATGTTAAGACGTTGGCCCCAGTTGTTACGGCAACCGCTTTAACCCACCATCCCGTATTGGACCATGGCGAAAGTTGCTTTGTTTTTAGTATCGAAACCAGAGCGCTCAAACCAATACGCCACCGAGCTGCTCAAGTGCTATAATTACAAATGAATAAAGAATACGCTAAAAAAAATAAATGCTCCAGACGGTAATCGAACCCGCGTCTCCTGGGGTCCGGCCAGGTAAGCCGCCGGCCAGCGATTCCCGCCTGGAGCATATAATTTTTTCATCGTTTTATTTCTTTATTTGTAATTCTCACAAAATAACTTACGTTGACCCTTACAATGTCGAAGTATGTATACAAGTATTTTTTAAATACTAATACATATTAACGTACTTAAGGCGATACCTCGTGAAATTTGTTTTTAAATGGCCCCGCCCACTCACTAAATATTTTTGTGAATGTTTACAATAGTCTATTGTCTTTCTAATGAACTAAATTTGGGTTTTAAATATTCATCCATTGGCTTATAAAACCAAAAAAAGTGAATAAGAAGGGTCAACTTTGGATTTATTTTCTATCGAGAAAATTGTTTCCATTCATGTTTTGGCTTTAGTGAATGACTTTATTGATTAGTCAATTATACTATATTTAAAAACGAAAACAACAGAAGTAGGATAAATAGAATTAAAATGTAATTCAAAATGCTGAGAATTTCAAGGTAGCCCTTAATTATTTTGTGAAGAATGAATGAATGGAATGAATGAATGCATTTCACGCGGATGAATGTGTCAAGAATAATATCAATGAATTGGCTGCAAAAGTAAAGAAGTTATATCCTAAACAACTCGCCAAAATTTTTTACAAGAAAATTTTTAAACTAAAATTAAAACCGACTTCAAAAAAAGTAAAAAAAATAATTAAATTTAAGTAGGTTCACATCACCTAGACACATATTTTTTGGAGTCAGTGCTTGATGTTCTATTATTTCTGGAAACAACCTATCACCAATTCCAAAAAATTCGCATACCTACGTAGATAACGTAGATGACTTTCTTATTTCATTTTTTTAAACCCCGACGAAAAAAGAGGGGTGTTATAAGTTTGACGTGTCTGTCTGTGTATCTGTGTGTCTGTCTGTGGCATCGTAGCACCTAAACGAATGGACCGATTTTGATTCGTTTTTTTTTGTTTGAAAGCTGATGTCACTACGATGGTTCTTAGCTATAATTTATGAAGATCAGTTCAGGCGTTTGATGACTATCAGCTCATTTTCTACATGATATTATGATTTTACTTACTTTTACAGATCCGATTGATTTCAAATTTCGTGTACTGTCACTTCGATGACATTCCCATGACATACTAACTTTGAGCTGATCGTATACCATCAAAAAGGCTGCGAAATGCTTAATTCTTCAGAAACTTAAAGCAGATATAGCGTGTTTGGGCTCTTATGAATAGTCTTAGTGAGATGTTGTTAGATAGATGGTTAATGACGCCGGGGGTTACTTAAAATTTTTAATTTTGCAATTATTTTAATTTAAAAACCAAACTACCCAACAGATTTAAAAAAAAAATGTAAAAAAAATATTTCAACAAAAATTAAAACCGACTCCAAAAAACTGAAAAGGATAAAATAATTAAATTTTAGTAGGTACTCATCCCATAGGAACATATTTTTGGAGTCGGTACTTCACTATCTATGGTTTCTGGAAACAACTTAGCACCAACTCCAAAAATATGTTCCTATGGGACGAGTACCTACTAAAATTTAATTATTTTATCCTTTTCAGTTTTTTGGAGTCGGTTTTAATTTTTGTTGAAATATTTTATTTCACAATTTTTAGAGATAACTTTTGAAGGTCAAAGCTAGATGGGTAACCGTGAGCTTATATTGATTTCTACTATCGTATCATTTCACTAAAAATTCATAGGAAAGCAAAAATCCGCAATTTCGCATATGTAGACGACTTAATTTTTCCAGTTCTTTTAATTTAAAAACCAAACTACCCAATGGATTTTCAAAAAATTATTATGGGACCAAATGGGAACTATTCCGCATCGAACAAAAAAAGAATCATCAATATCGGTTCACCCAGTCAAAAGTTCTGAGGTAACAAAGTTCTGAGGTAACAAACATAAAAAAAAAACATACAGACGCATTAATAACCTCCTCCTTTTTTTGAAGTCGGTTAAGAATATGGGACCAAATGGCAAGTATTCTGCATCGAACAATACTATAAATCTAATAATATAAATAGAATAACGTAAATCGGATCAGAAATCTCGTCGTAATCGGTGTACATACATAGAAAAAAAAAATACCAACCGAATTGAAAAGCCATTATCAATAAATAAAAAGAGAATCTTAGTGATGTCTCATTACAATTTCTCTTTTCAAAAGTTTAGGAAACTATCATAAAACGCTGTTACATACATATTTTCTTGATTATGTATAATTGATTCCAATGATTACTTCACCAATACTTTTATCATCCCTAATAAAACTATATGCTTGAGACTTTGTAAATAAATAAAAAAACACTCACCCACATCACCATCAGCAAAATAACACAAAAATAACAAAAAAACTGTAATCCCACGGAGCATTTTGTTAGTTTTGTAAGCCGTTTATTTTACATCGAGAAATTAATAAATTATTTTAATTTTTAAACTTTATAAAATTATTTAGCTTTAAATAATATACCATAGTTTAGATGAATTAGAAAAAGGTTGAATTTTAAAAAGAGCACTATGGCGGACGTGTGTTGACCGCGCTTATTTGTACCGCACTGAGTTAAATTTAAATATATGAGGACTAATGAAACCGGCTTGACGCAAATAACTGTGGGTTTACCGCGGGTTTTAAGTTTTTGTGACTAATAATTAATACTTAGTTCGCGGTATATCATATCATGAGACATGTTTCCTAAAATTCAAGATTCATTTTCTTGAGAGATCGGCATATTAAGATAGCTTTCAATAACTCAAATAGGACTTATTATTTTCTATTGTGATAAGATAAACTAAACATCATCAGGTTTGTGGTAGACGGGTGCAAGACTGCAAGGTTAATCATATATGTTTGTATTAACTATCAACCTTGATGACTTAAATTATTATAAGCCATCATTACCAGCCTATATTATACGATCTACTGCTGGGCACTTGGTCTTCCTACATGGGATTCACGTGTTTCCTTGTGTAGGAATATAAGTAACTACGTCAAATTGTGACCTGAAAAAATATAAATTAAATACAAAACGCGTTTATAACAATAATATAAGATAGGTAGGTACTAGGTACTTAGGTATGTACTTCAAAAGTAAACATCCTAAATATGTAACCTACTATCATCCATACTTCACACTACAGTTGGTGTACTTAACATACTAAGTGATTGTTTCCTTGTTATGGTGACGGTAACCAGGTGGGCCGTCAGCTTGCTTGTCATCTCACCTAACCAACCTTCCTAAATGGGAGAACGGCACAAAAGATCCCGAAGGGTCGAAGTGCATCGTGGCAAAGTCACGGCCCCATGTTAAGATAAGATACTTGGGAGAAACACAGTGGAGTGTGGGCCAACCCCTATCACGCTGACCCAATGCGGGTTAGTCCAATGCGTGTCATGCTGTAGGTGTATTAAAAAAATTAAAAACTTAGAATTAGTTTATAATATTTTCGCGGAAATAAGGATTTTACGACTATCCCACCCCACGACAACGTCATCATGACGCGTTGACGCGACAACAAATCTTTGTGTTATTTTTTGTTTACTAGGTGGTAGGCGCGTATGTAGGGTCGTCTGTAGGTACCACCGCCTTAACTAGGTGGTAGGCCCGTATGTAGGGTCGTCTGTAGGTACCACCGCCTTTACTAGGTGGTAGGCCCGTATGTAGGGTCGTCTGTAGGTACCACCGCCTTTACTAGGTGGTAGGCCCGTATGTAGGGTCGTCTGTAGGTACCACCGCCGTAAATAGGTGGTAGGCCCGTATGTAGGGTCGTCTGTAGGTACCACCGCCTTTACTAGGTGGTAGGCGCGTATGTAGGGTCGTCTGTAGGTACTACCGCCTTAACTAGGTGGTAGGCCCGTATGTAGGGTCGTCTGTAGGTACCACCGCCTTTACTAGGTGGTAGGCGCGTATGTAGGGTCGTCTGTAGGTACCACCGCCTTAACTAGGTGGTAGGCCCGTATGTAGGGTCGTCTGTAGGTACCACCGCCTTTACTAGGTGGCAGGCGCGTATGTAGGGTCGTCTGTAGGTACCACTGCCTTAACTAGTTGGTAGGCCCGTATGTAGGGTCGTCTGTAGGTACCACCGCCTTTACTAGGTGGTAGGCGCGTATGTAAGGTCGTCTGTAGGTACCACCGCCTTAACTAGGTGGTAGGCCCGTATGTAGGGTCGTCTGTAGGTACCACTGCCTTAACTAGGTGGTAGGCGCGTATGTAGGGTCGCCTGTAGGTACCACCGCCTTAACTAGGTGGTAGGCGCGTATGTAGGGTCGTCTGTAGGTACCACCGCCTTTACTAGGTGGTAGGCGCGTATGTAAGGTCGTCTGTAGGTACCACCGCCTTAACTAGGTGGTAGGCCCGTATGTAGGGTCGTCTGTAGGTACCACCGCCTTTACTAGGTGGTAGGCGCGTATGTAGGGTCGTCTGTAGGTACCACCGCCTTAACTAGGTGGTAGACCCGTATGTAGAGTCGTCTGTAGGTACCACCGCCTTTACTAGGTGGTAGGCCCGTATGTAGAGTCGTCTGTAGGTACCACCGCCTTTACTAGGTGGTAGGCCCGTATGTAGGGTCGTCTGGGTAAGTATTACCGCCTTTACTAGGTGGTAGGCACGTGTGTAGGGTCGTCTGGGTAGGTACCACCGTTTTAACTAGGTGGTAGGTCCGTATGTAGGATGGTCTGGGTAGGTACTACCGCTTTAACTTGGTGGTAGGCCCGTATGTAGGGTCGTCTGGGTAGGTAGCACCGCCTTTCTTATTTCAGCCGTGAAACAGTCGCTGTGTTTGGGATTGAAAAGAAAGGTAGTTATTATGACTATGGACAGTAAACTTTTGGGCACTTTGTGGCTTACATGTGGCCATTTTCATTAACCGACTTCAAAAACGAGGAGGTGCTCAATTCGGCCGGTATGTTTTTTTTTTGCAATAACTATTGTTACTTTTTATTGCAATGAATTAAGACTTGTATCTATACATGCATTATTGTCTACAATCTGAAATGGAGCTTATGAGCTGGCCGAAAACTTTACTGTCTTTTAATAATAATTATCTTTCAAAGTAATGATCTAGTTTGTTACTATAGTCATTGGTTAACGAGGCTACTTTTGAAAATGAGTAATTTTGTAGATTTTGGTGTGTAAATACTGGTATAGACCAGAGGACCTAGACAAGATGTCATTTGACAATCGCTGTCGCTAAATGAAAAAATGTATGGGATTTGACATTAACTATCGAAAGTCGTTCGATGTCTTATGTCAAATCCCATACATTTTTCGCTAAGTGATAGCGATAGCGATTATCGCATGGCATCTTGTCTGGCCTAGACAAGATGCCATGCGATAATCGCTATCGCTCATGGCTTGAAATTAAAAAACCGGTTGCATGCAATAAAAAATGGGTTCTGATAATAAAGTCCGGTCTTTTGCTGCAAGTAAGACTCAGTTAGCTAAGATTATAATAAAACTTTATTAACTTAATTGAAAGAAAGTGATAAGCCCATTTTGTTCCATGATAAGTGGTCATCATACTTATGTGGCGAAATAGATATGGTAAAGTTCTGGGCCAGCTCATGAGCACTATTTCAGATTGCAGACAATAGTGTACCGAATAACGTGGTTTCTATTACATAACACAAAAGTTTTTTAAATTCCATTGAAAAAAAAAATGAAATTAAAAAAGTATTATATCAAGTGGCAACATTGATCTCAAAAAAGTGTCCAAAAGTGCATAGTCCATAGCCACAATACCGCTGTTAAAAAGTTGACTTTAATGTCAAATTAACGTTTATTAAAATTGACATTCCGTATTTTCAACCGTGAATGCATTGGGTGCACTTGAAGTGTTTTTGTTCGACATTGTTTGACTCTGTCTATGAAGAAATAAAGCGACAATATTCAACGTAAAGTCGTAAAAACAAAATTGTATTATGACATTGACATATTGCTTTCATCAAAATGGCGACCTCTGTGATGTTTCTCAGCAAATTAAAATATTTTCGACTGGATTCTTACAGAAATAACAGAACGGAAAAATGGTGCTCTTGAGCTAGCCCAAATCCCATAGAAACATATACTATCTCCATTATAATAATCGCCTTCATATACCTTTTACAATTATTCTAACTGAGCAACTCAGGGTAATAAAAATCCATTTTATAACAAAATATATTTATTTGATTCTGAACATAATATTTTTTTCTTATAATTTCCCTTTTGGTGGCTTTTTTCCGTAATTCTCAAATTACTACCCACAAAACCGAGCTTCTCATTCTCATTATTTATCTAGCTACAATCTTCAAATTGTTTAACTTAACCGACTCCAAAAAAGGAGGTTATAGATTCGACCTTTATGCATGTATATTTTGCTATTACAGTTAAATTAGCTTTTAAGTATTATTGTTAACTATTTATATGATTTAACCATGTGTGTGCTTTGCTGGTTATTTAAACCTTAATGTTCTTGTTTTTGATTATGTTGTTGTGTTTTGGACACTTATATTTATCTGTTATTTGCTGATTTCTTGTTACTATTTATTTTCTTTTGATATATATATTGCAAATCTCTGCTTTATTATATTAATGTCGCCATCTTACCCACATCACCGGATACCACTGAAAATCAGCGTCACAGCTTAGCCTGTGACATAAGCTGAGTGGTAGTCCGTTTCAGCGCTAGTAAACTATTTATGTATGACTGTATTGTTTATTTTTAAAATTAGCTGAATAAAGTTTTCTTTCTTTCTTTTCTTTCTTTCTTAATATTGGTCCTAATTCTCGAGAACACATGCCAAGTTTAAATTTAAGTTCGGTCCATCTGTGCGACGTATATAGAATGATGATGGTTCATAGCACCATTCTCACTGAGCATCGATTCATCAACACTCACTGGGCCTGATTCTGAAGTCACTTTAATTCTAAATTTTAGTACAGTATATCTCTTTCTCGCAATATGTATATATATTTTAGACGGCATGTACGGAGGTGCCTCCTAAACACTGCATTTTCTCACGTTCAATAAGGTCGAAAATTGAACGCACATTTCTTAATGTCAAATTATATGATATATCCTTTTCGTATTTATTCTGAGAGAAAGAGACGCACTGAACTTAAATTTAGCCGTAGCATGTGTTCTCCAGAATTAGGGCCATTGTTTCCCCTTGGCCACAATCAAAACGGTTAACTGTTGTGAGCCATCGAATTCCAAGTTAGCGGCCAACGTTAAATTAGGGTTGTTATTTCCTTTAAAGTTTCTTCGTAAATCATCAAAGGCTGCTTTGGTATTAGCATCTACCTGTTTATACCATCTGCTCAAAATACTTGGGTTTGGCAAACACGTGTTATACGTGCTTCGTATAAATCTGTACGCCTTCGGAGAGAAGAAGTGGAGCATCAAAGCGAAATTCCTAATTTCCTCTTTATACCTAATCTGCCCTCTCAGGAAGTCCTTCAAAACTAATGCTTCCTCGTTGTCTATTAAGTTTCTATTCCTGACATCTTCGATAACGTCAAATAGGCTGTCGATCTTCTCGTCTCGTCTGCGGATCTTCAAGTACAGCATTTTCAATTTTTTCCTCAACATACCATGTTTCAGTTTGAGATATTTGATTCTTTGATTTTGCCGAACCTGAAAAATGAAATGTTGATTACTCGCTGCTCATTTCGTTATGACAAGTAAAAATACACAATGTACTGAATAACATGGTTTTCATTAAATAGACACAAAACTATTTTCTTTTATTGTAAAAAAAATGTATTGTATAGAATGGCAGCATAGAAGTCATAAAAGTGCCCAAAAGTGCACAGTCCATAGCCACAATAACAACGCTGTTAAAAAGTTTACTTTAATGTCATATTGACGTTTATTAAAATTGTCATTCCGTATTTTCTACCGTGAATGTTTTGGGTGAGCTGGAAGTGTTTTTGTTGTTTTTCGACATTGTTTGACCCTGGCTATGAAGAAATAAAACGATAATATTCAACGTAAAGTCGTAAAAAACAAACTTGTATTATGACATGGACATTTTGTTTTCTTCAAAATGGCGACCTCTGTGATGTTTTTTAGCAAATGAATTGCCGCTTCTATCAGTCAAGGTATATGGAAATGATGAAGTAAGATGGATTCTTACAAAAATATCTGTACGAAAAAATGCACCATCTTGAGCTGGTCCAGATCCCATGGAAACGTTTAATAATAATAATATTTATACACTCACACCTATTATCTAGCCCAAAGTAAGCATCATTAAGAGCTTGTGTTATGGATACTAGATAACGGAGAAATAATGATAATAATATGTATATAAATATTAGAAATATACTAAATAAACATATAAACATCCATGACTCGTAAACAAATGTTCGTACTCATCATACAAACATTTGTTCCTACCGGGATTCGAACCCGGGACCTTTTGACCGAGTAGCCTGGGGTACATACCACTCGGCCAAGCGGTCGTCAAATATCTCCACTTAGACGCGAGTGGCTGCTATTCACCACTTTTTTAAACAAAAGCACGAAAAATGACGTCACACCACTCGATGTGACGCGGTAAGAAGAGTCCATATGCGAAGACAGCTAGTGCAGTTCAGACACTGTGCTTGCCGGCCCATAAAATCCATGTTACAGAAAGGGACACATGAGGGGCAAAGAATTCCAAGTTTTGGTAGTAGGTACTACAAAGAAACGTGTTACTAAACTTCTTTGTGCGTGATGTTGAGGTGGAGACAGTGAATTGATGACTCCGAAGTCCGGCACGCGTGCTCCTGGGTAAGAAGGGGGAACGTGGGATAAGGAAGAAAAGCTCCTCAGAGCAGACCGTTCCCTATAATATGGTTGAGCGGAGCGATGGCTGGCGCATGCGTCATACTTGTGAACAGGTGCCACTAGTGGAAATGGTCATCTCTAAGCTTCCTTGATTTTGTAATAATTTACCTACATATTCATCAATAGTATCATTTTTGAGGGATTTTTGAGGTATATGGCATTATAGGATATTATATATAAAGCAAAACTAATTAATTATTGTAATGACGTGCTCAGACAAGTGTTTAAAATTAATGAAAGATGTTTAGCTTTATTAGGTCTTTGTATATTAATTGTTGACCTTTGTGTATTGTAATATCTATATTGTGATGGTGCACTGTCGGACAGCCTTTAAATACAGTAAATATTTTTATCATTAGGTACTTATTGGTACGTTAATATACCTTTTTTTATACTCTGTGCGACACTGCGCTGCTAAATACTATTACTGTGTAATTAAACATTGTAACTTAATGATTGAAAAGAGTGACTACACGAGTTTGTTGCCGGAATCTTCTCGGTAGTTCAACTTTTGGAACCGGTGTAAATTCAGACAGACTGACTGACGGACAGACTAACAGACTGACTGACGGACAGACGGACCGACAGACAGACCGATAGACAGACTGACATAACATTCTTAGCTTACATAGATCCAGATAAGACAGAGAGACAAACATTATGAAATTGTTAGTTAGTTAATATTATTTTTATGTGATAGACAAGGGTTCTTTTGTTGACGATTCGAAAGTGCTTCTTGGGGGCCTAATTGAATAAAGATATTTTCATTTTCATTTCATTTCATTTTCATTTCATTTTCATTTCATTTTCATTTCATTTTCATTTCATTTTCATTTCATTTTCATTTCATTTTCATTTCATTTTCATTTCATTTTCATTTCATTTTCATTTCATTTTCATTTCATTTTCATTTCATTTTCATTTCATTTTCATTTCATTTTCATTTCATTTTCATTTCATTTTCATTTCATTTTCATTTCATTTTCATTTCATTTTCATTTCATTTTCATTTCATTTTCATTTCATTTTCATTTCATTTTCATTTCATTTTCATTTCATTTTCATTTCATTTTCATTTCATTTTCATTTCATTTTCATTTCATTTTCATTTCATTTTCATTTCATTTTCATTTCATTTTCATTTCATTTTCATTTCATTTTCATTTCATTTTCATTTCATTTTCATTTCATTTTCATTTCATTTTCATTTCATTTTCATTTCATTTTCATTTCATTTTCATTTCATTTTCATTTCATTTTCATTTCATTTTCATTTCATTTTCATTTCATTTTCATTTCATTTTCATTTCATTTTCATTTCATTTTCATTTCATTTTCATTTCATTTTCATTTCATTTTCATTTCATTTTCATTTCATTTTCATTTCATTTTCATTTCATTTTCATTTCATTTTCATTTCATTTTCATTTCATTTTCATTTCATTTTCATTTCATTTTCATTTCATTTTCATTTCATTTTCATTTCATTTTCATTTCATTTTCATTTCATTTTCATTTCATTTTCATTTCATTTTCATTTCATTTTCATTTCATTTTCATTTCATTTTCATTTCATTTTCATTTCATTTTCATTTCATTTTCATTTCATTTTCATTTCATTTTCATTTCATTTTCATTTCATTTTCATTTCATTTTCATTTCATTTTCATTTTCATTCTCCGTGATATGGCCGATAGAAGGTGCTAAGCGATGCAATTGCAGAGGTTAAAGGTTGTTCGTGACCTCTACATCTCCAACGATACGGACAGCACGACGCTGCAATCTGTCCAGGGCATCGAGGAGGTACTTGGCGGAGCCATCCCACAAGTGCGAGCAATATTCCACGCAAGACCGGACCTGAGTTTTGTAAAGCAGGCATAATTGGCTAAGCGTGAAAAATCGACGCACCTTGTTCAGGACACCGAGCTACCGTAAGGCTGTTTTGATTAGGTTTCGATGTAATTCTGATTCAGATTGCAACATATCTCCATGCCGAGCAAGTTTAGGGAGCCCTGTGCCGAAAGAGTCGTGCCCTGAAGAGACGGAAGGGGAAGGAACGGCGACATTTTGGCTGTGAACGCGCACTCCTGTGTTTTTAAGCATTGAACTAACAAGACATTCAGCGCCACTGGTGCTTCGTTTGCATGGAGCCATAAGCGGGGCGGAGTCTGACATAAGTTCAAAGAACAAATCCTAATAAAGGAAGTTTTTTTAACCTTAACGGTGTAACTCTTGGCCTTCATCTAACCTGATGGTAAGGAAAGATAATGCCGACGATGAAAGCGAGCTACACCCGGATTCCTCAACCACAGAGGGCCTGGCTATGTTACCTCCAACTGCCGGAACACAACAATGCTACTAACATTATTGCTATGGCGGCAGACTTAGGTAAGATGGTGGTAGCTAGCCAAGCGGACTTAGAAAAGCCCTACCACCTCTAGATCTAAAGAAGGTGTTCTCAACAACTAGACCACGGAGGCGATAGTTATTTCAATTAACTAGGTGGAAGGCCCGTACCCAACGCCTTTGGTATTTTGATTGTAAAAAGTATGCTGTGTAGCCAGTGTAATTACTGGGTATAGAAGGCATTTCATCTTAGGCCTCAGGGTGACATCTTCGACGATAGCCACTTAACACTAGGTCGCAAGCTTTTTTTAACTATTTAATTAAGTACATAGCATCCTAAGAATTCAGATGTTTGAATATAAAACGTCAGAATAATAGAAATAAATCGTCATGAAAAATAAATTACCATAGCAATTTGTAGATCTATGTTCGATGCTTCCGGCAACCTTTCGTGCGATAATGGATCACCGCGTTCCTCGGGATTCTGGAATGATTACCAACTATTAGCGAATACAGGAGTTAGTATAGTTACATAATGACTGTATATTTATTGCCCAACAAACCGTATTGGGCCAGCGTGGTGGTGTTATGGCCCAAACTCCTCATGTGTTTCTCCCATGTAGGAAGGCCGTGGAATGTGCATAGGTTATTTTACTTTTAGGAATATCAATCTAATGGCATTTATACTGATTACAGTGTGGATTGTATCTTTTTCCTTGGGGACCACAGTCGAAAACTGTAAAAATCACTTCACTATACTAAATGAATGAGCTATTCGAGTTATGTCAGAAGAACAAAATTTTATTCAAAGGATGATGGGAAAAATGTTCAATTCGCTGTAACTAGACAAAAATGACATAAAAAAAAAACAATGACAATTAATTATGACTGTCTAATTTATTTCGCTGTTAATTAGTGTCATTCCCTTTAAGGGTTGATTCTATTGCATAAATTCAACAGTTTTTCTGTGCAATAATATTGGAAATCACAAAACCTTATTTATAAATATGCCATATTATTGGGTTTTTTGGCAATCCCAAGACCTCAATTCCTAAGGTCCCTAAAAAAAACCCAAAAACACCCTTGAAAGGGGTGAAACCATTTTTTCCTTTCTTATAAAAGTGGTGTATGTGAATTTAATAACACAACCTATTTTCCCCATATACAGAAAAATAAGATGAAAGTAAATAAACCTACAAACGAACAATACTTTACCGTTGTCATGGCTGCATTTTTGTTCATATGAACTTGTGAGAACCTTGTTTCTCTTGTACAAGAAGACCCTGAAATATTTTGTGTTTCATCCAGACTAGATTCACTGTTTTCATTGGTATCCTGAAAAAGTAATTATAATTAGTACAGTAATATGAAAAATGAGTCAGACACATTTTCAGGCCTCAGCATGGCCTATTAATTTTTCTTTATAATTTTTGATATCAGAAATATATACAGGGTGGTGCCGTCAATGCGACAATAAATTTAAACATGGGCTATATTAGTCCATAGAAATGGTTTGCCACTTTCAAAAATATCGTATTCATTTGATAATTTCATGACATTTATATGGAATAGTGTAACGTTGGCAGCATTATTTCATACAAATGTCATGAAATTATCAAATGAATACGATATTTTTGAAAGTGGCAAACCATTTCTATGGACTAATATAGACCATGTTTAAATTTATTGTCGCATTGACGGCACCACCCTGTATATAAAGATATATATCTTAAAAAAATAAAATAAATAAAATTAGCCTGTATTTCTAGGTTAAGAGTACAATAATTGTTCAAAAAAAATTAATTCAAAATAAAAACACACTATAAAAAATCCCATAACTTAGTGTGCCTTTCGGCATAGGTTTTTTTTTGTCTGAAAAGCTTTTATAGCAAACCTACGCCGATTAGTGCCGAAGTAGGGATATGTAAGACTCTCTGTGTACCGGTAAACGCGCCTAGTCAACAAGGAGGTAGGAAAATATTGGGTATTTTCCTACAGCGAGGGGACAGTAGTTGCAGACGCCGGAGCCCAAGTCCGACGTCCGCCACCCCCATCTTATTATAATATATATAATAAATTTAAAAAAAAAAAAAAAAAAAAATATATAAATTTGTTATATTACCATCTCCCTTGATGTGCCAGGCTCCGTTTTAGAGACACGATTAGGCTGAAAAAACATTTAAAGTTACCATTTACTTTCTTCATACAATGACTTCACACTTATCATGCAATCACTATTACCTATACAATGTCCACTGAAGACCATATCTCATTACCACACCTCAGAAGACACCATATTTTAAGTTTAAAATTTAGTAAATTATAACTGCCTCTGTGGTCTAGCGGCTGTGATCAACTACTTCAGATCTTGAGGAGCGGGGTTCATATCAAGATCAAACAATTTTGGTAAATCATTGACAATAGATAACCTCTAATAGCCGGCAGATAATCTACTTCTATTATACAAATTTGAGGCAGGAATGAGCCCGATGACGGTTTATAAAATGACATCTTTGACGACCGCCTGGTCGAGTGGTCTGTACCCCAGGCTACTCGCTCAAGAGGTCCCGGGTTCGAATCCCGGTAGGAACAAATGTTTGTATGATGAGTACGAACATTTGTTTACGAGTCATGGATGTTTATATGTTTATTTAGTATATTTCTAATATTTATATACATATTATTATCATTATTTCTCCGTTATCTAGTATCCATAACACAAGCTCTTAATGATGCTTACTTTGGGCTAGATAATAGGTGTGAGTGTATAAATATTATTATTATTATTATTATTATCTTGGGCTATATCAGCTACCTCATTAACATTGACACTTTCCCAGCCAGCCATTACACATATGTATACATATTTCACATATCTTATTCGTGATCCGCTGGCAAAGTGTTAAACAGAAAAATTGCAGCCTGCTGACAAACCATATGTTAGCACACTCTTCACATACAGATAAGAGTGCGTCCCAGATTAAGTCTGTTGATAGAACAATATTTTATTGTATTGTCTTACATTTTCGCGAGCACTACACATTTGAAATATTTATTGAAATATTTAAATATTTTATTGTATAAATTTATAGTAAAATTAAATAATACTTAATTAAAATTGTATGTTATATTAAAATAAAGTAAAGTAAAATAGTTGTATTTATAGTAAATAAACAACAATGCATTTAGACATGATCACATGGGTCACTAGTGTGAATTAATCATTGTGTCAGCAGACACAATGACACACTTAATCTGGGGTGCACACTTATCTGTACTTGAACAACATGCTAACATATATAACACAAAATTATTTAAACATACTTCTAAGGTACCTACCAAAAGATGAGGTGCAGGTAATGCCCCCTCATATAATCTTGCCACATTAAGTGTTTTATTAAATGAGGTCTCATTGAAGTGCTTTGAGCAGACATACATTAACTTATGTAGAGGATTTATATTTTCAGGGCCAATTACTTCAAGCCATTTCTTCTTCGATTCCTCTTTCACAGGAAATCTGTTAAATATAAAATGGTAGCACTGTTTTGTTTTACTATTGATACTAGATAACAGAGAAATATTGAAAATATGTTTATAGCATGGTGATGATAATATGACAATTTATAAAAAAAAAGGGGTTATATTAGTTCATTAAAATTTTCCAACATTCAAATACATCTTAATAATTTGATTATCTCATGACATTTCTATGAAATAATATAACATTGGCTGCATTGTTTCATAAAAATGCTTTAAAATTATCAAATGAATAAGATGTACTTGAATTTTGCAAAACATATTGTAATGACCCTGTATAAAAATTCTGAATATACTAAATCAACATACAAACATCCATGACTCAATGACTCATGAACAAATGCTTGTACTCATCATACAAACATTACCCCTTCCGGGATTCGACCCAGGGACCTTTGACTGTGTAGACTGTAGTTATACCCATAACTACAGTCTACACAGTCAAAGGTAATATATACAGATACAGACCAATCGGCCAGCTGGTTGTTGTAAAAATTACAAAGTATTTAATTTTATGTACTTAGATGTTTGGTGTTTTTAGTCTATAGAATATATAAAAAAAGCATTTTAGTAGGTAGTTCATTTTAAAACAAATTTTATAACTTCTTCTGTGTGTAACCTTCACAATATTTACTTAAACACCAATTTGGTAAAATATATTTAACATAATACATTATTTAATTCCTTAGTAAGTACAAATCCATTTAAATTTTAGTAAATAAACAAATCTTTTCTCTATTGATTCCTTAATATCCTAATTTGTTTAAACCACACTATATTTTTAGGTAGAATTTATGAATACTGAAGTAGTTACCAATAAATAATAACTGCTTTTGAACTGGTACCTTCAACATCATTGTTATATTTCTAAATTAGACAAAATACTCAACAAAAACTAGTTACTGACCTATGAAGGGTCAATGTTGGTTGATCTTTTTTTCTCCTTGCTCCACATTGTTTCACACTGCAACACGGCATGTTTGTTCTTTACACAGAAAAATAAGGGAATTCTAGGTAAGTGTTATTTAAAAGACAGATCGCTTTACATGAAATTAAATTTAAAATAATTCATATTTCATAACAAGAGAACTATTTTTTTTTGTTCATTTAATGGGAAGGCAACGGAAACTAATGTCTATACAGCCATGTCTTCAGTATTTATTTATTTCTTCTTTTGTTGCATTAAAATGCTGGCGTAACATAGTTCAATGCTTCTTGGGAGTATTTGACACGAAATATATGATGATAGTCACTTTATGTGCTACTTGATGAGGTAGATAACCACAAAAAAAGTTCTCATAGTAAGTACTTATTTCACACCATAATCACTTTTATTCTAATAACCTTTTATTTGTACGTCAACACAAACACTTTGTACATAAAACTACACCACTTTTGTACACAAAGTTCGCTCCGACACAATTTTTAATTACTAAAATAAAAATTTTCACCGACGCCATTAAAACCCGCCAAACACTCACTAAATATTATGTTTCCTTCCAGTATACAAAAATTATCTCTGCCCCCTAGCATGACCACCGAAACGCGATATGATAAAGCTATTTATCGCTTCGAACTGTCAAAAATCATTGGATAGCGCCGTCAATTCGAAAATAGGGCTATAATAATCAGATTTTAATGTTTTCTATGTGTTTCAACGCCTACTTTTTATTGTAACAATAAAAAATTTATAAAGAAAACGATGAAATATTATATGCTCCAGGCGGGAATCGAACCCGCGTCTCCTTCCTTAATTTTTAACGTTGATATCAAACGTTAAAAACAAGAGATAGACTAGACAGCCGTGAAGAAATTAGCAGGTTTTACCTAGTACTCCGGTGGCGTAGTGGTAATCGCGCCTGGACGGACATCAGCAACACGCGGGTTCGATTCCTGCCTGGAGCACGTACTTTTTCATCGTCTCCTTTCTTTATTTTGTAAATGTTACAATGGGCCATATTAGTTCATAGAAATGATTTAAGTCATGAAATTATCAAATGAATAAGATATTTTTAAAAGTGGCAACATTTCTATGTACTAATACAGCCAATGTTATATTTTACCCTGTATATTCCAAAAATGAAACGCAAAAATGATTTCAGAATAATTTATTTATCCTTATAGATAATAATAATAAACAATTTACATCCAACATAAAATTAAAAATAAAACAATACATTTAATGAACAATGCAAAATTATGCTATTATAATACCTTCGCCAAACTTTAGCTAGCGCCTATTCCAACGTTTTTAAACATATAAACGACTTGTCTGCTTGTTTATAGCGCTATATCGAAATGAAAAATTGTATGCTCCAGGCGGGAAGCGAACCCGCGTCTGCTGGGGCCGGAAAGACGCGATAACCTCTACGCCACCGGAGCACTAGGTGTAACCTGCCAATTTCTTTACCGCTTTCTACTTTTTAACGATTTTATAACAACACCGACTGGAGCAAAAAAATTTTTCATAGTTTTCTTTCTTTTAAATTTGTATTTTCATTGTTTCTTTTGTCTCAAACTATTTTTTAATCCCAACTTTGTGGCCTTAACTGGGAATGTAAGTTTTCCACATCAGTAGCGATATTCCTCGCGTCACGGTCACCCATCCGATACCGAACCACAGCAGGCATGGTTTCACTTTTCACGCTCAATTTTTTTATTTGATTAAGCTTTATTCTATGAGTGGTTGTAAATCACAGTCTATATAATAAATTATATCTAGTTTGCTATTTAGAACTGTACTATTCGTTTTGAAATTGAGCCCTTAATACAAAAGTGTCTTAACTCAAAAATAACTCAAAATGAACACAACTTTTTTAAATGCTGAATATTATTCCAAAATTAAGCCTAATCTGAAGACACACCTTAAATCTAATTTGAGTGCAGTAGATATACAGGGTGGTGCCGTCAATACGACAGTAAATTAAAACATGGGCTATATTAGTTCATAGAAATGGTTTGCCACTTTCAAAAACATCTTATTCATTTGATATTTTCATGACATTTCTATGAACTAATACAGCCCATGTTTCAATTTATTGTCGCATTGACGGCACCACCCTGTATATTTCTTTCTCTATAACATATAGAAAAAATAGAATGATAACTGTCAAAGAACTTAAATTTAGACAGCCTATAAAAAACAATAGACTTTTTAGAAGGCGTTTTATCACGTTCATTAAGGGCAAAAAATGAAAATTTTACATTTAGCGTGTGTTTTGCAGAACTAGGCTCATTGGCCTGATTCTAAATCTAAATTAATCTGTCGTTTAATCAATATGTGTTATCCAAAGATAGTAAGAATTACGGCTGAATATTAAAACGTCAGGGCAGGTCACATTGCAAGGAGGACGGACGGCCGTTGGAGCGGAAAGGTCCTCGAGTGGTGGCGGACTTTTGATAGAAACGTCGGTGGAAGGTTGGTTATAGGACTTTTCCAACACCGCTTGCATAGCTACCACCATCTTACCTAAGTCTGCCGCCATAACAATAATAACAGCATTGTTGTGTCATCACTTACCATCAGGTGCGATGAAGGACAAGGACCGTTAAGAATAAAAAAAACAGTGAAGCTTATCCAAATAAGCGCTTGACCTTATGACTTATTGACGTGCCCGGAAAAAAATAATTTTTGAGTTATGACATTTTGTTTTTGGGCTACCTTCACTTTTTCTACAATTTACAATGCGCGCCTTTCCTCGCTATATTAGTGAATGGCATGGGGTGCGGGTAGAGAGGCCTCCTCGACTTGAACTCCACGAGGTCTGTTATGAGGACAGGCTGGAACAGGAAAAATAACATATAAAGAACACCGGACAATGACCATACTTATTTATTCATAACTTAATAATAGACAACAAAAAAGTTTTAAGCACAAATTAAAACCAACTTCAAAAAACTGAAAAGGATAAAATAATTAAAGAACAATGGCGAACTCCCATACAAATTTTTGTCAACCAAATTTTTAAGCGTCTATAGATGAAAAATATGTAAAAGTGTAGAGCTGAATTTTCTTAATAAATTGGTGTTTATTTCACTATTATTGCAAGTTTTGAAGAAAAGATATTTTAATTTAAAGTTTTTGATGTTATGTTTTACAAAACAACTCAAAAATATACATTTTCATGTCAGTTTCATATTCAGAGTATTTTTAAATACTTAACTTAATAACAGAGGTTCCTAATATCAGTTTGTGGATAGAATAGATAGATCAACAGTGACTGACTCTGTATCAATACTCGATAGATAATGGCCAAAAGAACTTGTGTCCAGGCCAATAAAGCAACCTCAAAAAAAGTCGATACTCTATTGTAATAATAATCTGTGCTTACGTCTAATTAGGTAGTTAGTTCACAGATTGGTGATTTAAGTATCGGTAGTCAGTAAAAATTCCTTTAGAATTGATTTTATTTAAAAGCTTGGACGGATCTTGTTTAAAACTTATAAAATCATAAAAAAATAATTTAGGTGAATTTGTTATAATGTCATTTTAAGACGATCAAAAATTTACTTCCACAAATGTTTCGCCATTGTTCTTTAAGAAGGTACTCATCCCTTAGATTGACATACTATTCATACAGGGTGGTGCTGTCAATATGACAATAAATTAAAATATATGCTATGTTACTTTATAGACATAGTTTGCAACTTTCAAAAACATCTTATTCACTTGATAATTTCATCACATTTGTATGGAATAATATAACATTGACTGCATTATTTCATACAAATGTCATGAAATTGGGATGTTGCCTAAGTTTGAATTTGGCGCTATTTTTCACAAATTCGGTAAATATACGCTACTGTTACCCATGAAAACAATTCAAACTTAAAATATATGGAATATTATTGAAGTTGTACTGTTTTGAAAATTAAAAATATGGTCATAACTTTTTTCAAAATTTATCAAAAATGTTAATGATATTAGATTGCTGACATCAATTGGAATAACTATTATTAAAAACATACACAATACATAGTTATTATCAATTTTGTCAGTATGCCCATACATTTCTTAGTAATATGGGAACATGTGACGTCACCTGTTCCGTAGATTTTCTATGGAGCGTTTTTGGACGACGCGCCGCAACACATCAAACATACCACTATATCTGTGAAACTATTGATCTTAGACATACTATTTCTTTTGCAATATTTCTTTATGAGATATAGACTTCTTATTTATGAAATAAAAAAAAAGTTGTCAACTACCCTAGTTTCTGAATGCAAACCAAACCAAACCGCAAACCGTTTCTTTGAATTAATATAGCCCTAGTTTAATTTCTTGTCGCACTGACAGCACCATTCTGTATATGAAATTTTATATGACAAATAAGCCCCCTGCCACCCACACCCTAAGCCACTCACCCTGTCCGTCTGTCTGTCTTCTATCTTGTCTGTCACCTTCCCGTTGGTCGGCTCACGACCGGCGCCTCCCTCCGCCGTCGATATCACATACACTGACAACTTCTGTCTGTCTGAAGAGTCTTCACTTATGTGTGTCTGGAATTTACGGAATCAATTAAAAATAATAACAAGCCGCCCGGGTCAGCTAGTAATCTATAAAAAAGTGAAATTTTAAGTAACCCCCGGCGTCATTAATCATCTATCTAACACCATCTCATTGAGACTATTCATAAGAGCCCAAACACGCTATATCTGCTGTAAGTTTCTGAAGAATTGAGCATCCCGCAGACTTTTTGATGGTATAGGATCAGCTTAAGGATAGTATGTCATGGGAATGTCACCGAAGTGACAGTACACTAAATTTCAAGTCAATCGGATCTGTGAAAGTTAGTAAAACCTTTTATCGTGTAGTAAATAAGCTGATAGTCATCAAACGCCTCAACTGATCTTCATAAATTATAGCTAAGAACCATCCTAGTCACGTCAGCTTTCAAACAAAAAAAAACAAATCAAAATCGGTCCATTCGTTTAGGAGAGACAGACACACAGATACACAGACCGACACGTCAGACTTATAACACCCTTCTTTTTTACTTTATTTATTTTTTCTTAACGGGGTAACTGTTGACTTTCATCTCACCTGATGGTAAGTGAAGATAAGGCCGACGATGGAAGCGAGTTACACCCGGATTCCTCAACCACAGAGGAACTGGCTATCTTACCTCCAACTGTCGGAACACAACAATGCCGTTAACATTATTGCTATGGCGGCACACTTAGGTAAGACGGTGGTAGCTAGCCAGGCAGACTTAGAAAAGCCCTACCACCAAACCAAACCGAGCTGATAATGTCTGCCCCCACGGGAATCGAACCCCGGACCTCTAGGCCTGAGGTAAGAGGTCCCAACCACTAGACCACAGAGAGAGGTGGGCAAAATACATGCTTTGCTTTAATGAATATACAAACCACAAAATCCTGTCTCGCATGTATTCAAAATACGGAATACAAAATACTTTTGAGTTGTGTATTTGAAATACAAAATACAGTATTTTAAATCCGGCAGTTGGAGGTCAGATAGCTAGTTCCTCTGTGTGTGAGGAATCCGGGTGTACTTCGCTTCTTTATTTTTTATTCCGCCTTATCACCACTTATTGCGATCAGTGAGATGAAGGTCCAGAGAGCTACTCCGTTGATAATTTAAAAAAATTCTTCAGTAGTAACGAACGATAAAAAGTCGCCCGTCATATTGCCACAATGAATAATGGACGAATAATATGAAAGCTCTTTAAAAGTTAACAGGCGAAATTGTTCCCATGTGGTGTGTGTGTGTGTGTGTGAGAGAGAGAGAGAGAGAGAGAGAGAGAGGTATGTGTGTGTGTGTCTGAGAGAGAGAGAGAGAAAGAGAGAGAGAAAGAGAGAGAGAAAGAGAGAGAGAGAAAGAGAGAGATTCAAAAAAATTCAAAATTCATTTATTATACATACAGGTTTAAGGTTATAATTCAAAAGATTCTCCCTTTAAGCAAGAATAAGCCTGTGTTGGGAGGAATCCGCTCTTCAATCAAATATGTCCTGTAGGTACATTAATTTTCTCTGCTACATTGCCGTATACCATTTTCCTAATCTTAATCTACATTTTCCTTTAATATAGTTATGGTAGCAAATACAAATATTATATATACGCATACATAAGCATATGCGTACACACACACCCATGCCATATGCATGTATGTATGTACACACATATATAAATTATCCTTTACATGTATTAAAATAATAATAATACATTATACTGGTTCAACAGTCAGTGAAACAAACCAGGTCTTCTGTCATATCATAGTCAAGCTGTTTCAACCATACATTTACAGTATTTTTTAATTTAGATAGCGGTAGTCCGTGTATACTTAATTCCCTATTTATTTTATTATATAGTAAAGTAGAGTGATTTTGGAACTGTTTAGTAGCAAATTTCGTTCTACTTTTTGAAAGTGGTACTACTAAGTAAGGATTGCGTTTTGTGTGAATGTTTTTGTCTGTTGTTATAGTCTTATACTTTCTTAAAATACTTGTAAGAATATACAGTTGCCGTACAGTCAGTACGTCAGATTCCCTATAAAGTAAGAGAGAGAAAGAGAGAGAGTGTGTGAGTTAAAGTGTGGGCATGTGTTTGTTATTCCAGTAGTCTGGTGTGATGTGTGATACGGTGTGATCGTTGCTCAGAATTACCTTGTAGAATTGTATGAGTTCATCCTTAGTAATAGTGTTGAGCTGCTCCACTTCAACCCTCGGCCGGTCGAAGTTGTATACCTACAAACAGAAACACTCGACTTAAGCACACACACTGCCAACACAATGATCCAACATCGAAATGGTATATAATCACCGGAGGTCGGAATTAGGTAGAGTAAATCTATATATTTATCTACTTACAGCGAAAGATGAAAGTATCTACCGTGATTTATTAAATAAAAAAGTTATTTACTTTTTCTTAATTTTTGATTTTAACATTATTATATAAATGTTTGAAAAATTACTTGGTAATTAAAATATATCTAAACTAGAAAAATTTCACGTCCTGAGGCGGGGATCGAACCCGCGACCTTTCGCAATCCGGGCTACTGCTCTGACCACTGAGCCACCCAGGACTTGGGATATCCCTGTGAAATTCTTCTAGTCTATCTGTATTTGCGTTTATGAGCTAACGTCCACCCTACAATGTCGAAATGTTCTATTTCAACATCCGAAACGAGTATTTTTACAAATACCTACGATTCGGTTAAGTTGGGGCAGTGCTTTCAAATATATTTAAATATATTTTCATTAATATTAATTGTCGTATTGACAGCACCACCCTATATTAAAAAAAAAGTTGTGATGAGATGTGAAAAGACTATAGTAGCATCCCACGCCCAGCGGTGGGCTGACGTACCTGGGTGGTGATCTCGGCCCACATCTGCGAGGCCCTCACAGACATCCTCTTGGGCTTCTCGAGGCGTTGCGCTGCCAACGCCGCGCGGTGCTTCAAGAATTCTTCGTCTGTCATCTTCTCTAAATATTCCTGATGAAAATCAAATATAAAAGTGAAATTCCATGTTAAATACTCGTTTATTGGTGTAGGTAGGACCGATATGACAGTGTCGTCGGATAACTAGAAGTCTGACATTTTGCTTATCCGACATTCTGCTTATCTGACATTTTGCTTTTACCGGCATTTTGCTTATCTATCATTTTATGTACCTGACTTTCAGCGTTGAATTCAAAATTTGGATCAAGTAACCTCAACGTCATTATAATCATCATCTGACGACCGGCCGAGTGGTCTGTACCCCAGGCTACTCGGTCAAGAGGCCCCGGGTTCGAATCCCCGTAGGGACAAATGTTTGTATGATGAGTACGAGCATTTGTTCACGAGTCATGGATATTTATATGTTTATTTAGTATATTTCTAATAGTTATATACATATTATTATCATTACTTCTCCGTTATCTAGTATCCATAACACAAGCTCTTAATGATGCTTACTTTGGGCTAGGTAATAGGTGTGAGTGTATGAATATTATTATTATTATCTATCTAACACCATCTCATTGAGACTTTTTATACGAGCCGAAACACGCTATATCTGCTGTAAGTCTCTGAAGAATTATGCATCCCGCAGACTTTTAGATGGTAGAGGATCAGCTCAAGGTAGTATGTCATGGGAATGTCACCAAAGTGACAGTACACAAAATTTCAAGTCAATCGGATCTGTGAAAGTTAGTAAAACCCTTTTGTCAAGTAGAAAATGAGCTGATAGTCATCAAACGCCTGAACTGATCTTCATAAATTATAGCTAAGAACCATCCTAGTCACGTCAGCTTGCAAACAAAACAAAACCGAATCAATATAAGTCCATTAGTTTAGGCGCTACGTTGCCACAGACAGATACACCGACAGACACGTCAAATTTATAACACCCCTCCTTTTTCGTCGGAAGTTAAAATCGCAACACAATCTCAAAGTATACTCTCTCAAATAAAACAAAAACAAATTTCCAAATCGGTTTATAAATGGCATACAAAAAACATATAGACGAATTAAAAAAGTTAGTAACTGATGCTGAGACAGGGCCTTGTTGACAACACTTTTTTGTCTTTTTTTTGTCTAAGTTTTTTATTTTATGTATATTCTTATGTTTGATGTGTGTCAATAAAAATATTTTATATCTTTCTTTCTTTCTCTTTCTTTCCTTCCTTCCCTCCCCCCTCCTTACTGTTATCTTTCTTTCCTTCTTTCTTTGTTTCTTTAACTCACCAGCGAGCCCTGTAGGAAGGCTTCTATCCTCTGTTCTAGGTAGGCGGGGTGACGGTCGCTCTGCACTATCACTCTGAGTCCTTGGACGCCGTTGGACCGCCTCACCCCACTGAACACTATGTACCCTAGCTGTTCCTGAAATGGACAAATAACAAGTTTGGAACTCATTAAGAAATATCGCAAAAGAAATAGTATGTTTAAAGTGGGAAATATTTAAAGGGTGTACAAAAAATATTAGCGAGGTTTCTTTTATACTACTACTGGATGACAAACAAGCTGACGGCCCACCTGAAGGTAAGCGGTTACCGCCGCCTATACATACCTGCAATAACAAGGGGAAATTACTTGATAGTGCAGGTGCGTTGTCATCCTGAGGCCTAAGATGAAATGCCGTCCATGCCCAGTAATTACAGATACGTGATCATAAAAAATTATAATTGGTCTACAAATCATTTGTTTTTTCGGTATTTTGATGACCAACCCTAATCCTAAGCACATTGAAGCGGGGCTCCGCCAACGTGTGCGCCAACAGTTTGTTACTGACCTTGGTCCTGAGCACATTGAAGCAGGGCTCCGCCAACGTGTGCGCCAACAGTTTGTTACTGACCTTGGTCCTGAGCACATTGAAGCAGGGCTCCGCCAACGTGTGCGCCAACAGTTTGTTACTGACCTTGGTCCTGAGCACATTGAAGCAGGGCTCCGCCAACGTGTGCGCCAACAGTTTGTTACTGACCTTGGTCCTGAGCACATTGAAGCAGGGCTCCGCCAACGTGTGCGCCAACAGTTTGTTACTGACCTTGGTCCTGAGCACATTGAAGCAGGGCTCCGCCAACGTGTGCGCCAACAGTTTGTGACTGACCTTGGTCCTGAGCACATTGAAGCAGGGCTCCGCCAACGTGTGCGCCAACAGTTTGTTACTGACCTTGGTCCTGAGCACATTGAAGCAGGGCTCCGCCAACGTGTGCGCCAACAGTTTGTTACTGACCTTGGTCCTGAGCACATTGAAGCAGGGCTCCGCCAACGTGTGCGCCAACAGTTTGTTACTGACCTTGGTCCTGAGCACATTGAAGCAGGGCTCCGCCAACGTGTGCGCCAACAGTTTGTTACTGACCTTGGTCCTGAGCACATTGAAGCAGGGCTCCGCCAACGTGTGCGCCAACAGTTTGTTACTGACCTTGGTCCTGAGCACATTGAAGCAGGGCTCCGCCAACGTCTGCGCCAACAGTTTGTTACTGACCTTGGTCCTGAGCACATTGAAGCAGGGCTCCGCCAACGTCTGCGCCAACAGTTTGTGACTGACCTTGGTCCTGAGCACATTGAAGCAGGGCTCCGCCAACGTCTGCGCCAACAGTTTGTTACTGACCTTGGTCCTGAGCACATTGAAGCAGGGCTCCGCCAACGTCTGCGCCAACAGTTTGTTACTGACCTTGGTCCTGAGCACATTGAAGCAGGGCTCCGCCAACGTCTGCGCCAACAGTTTGTTACTGACCTTGGTCCTGAGCACATTGAAGCAGGGCTCCGCCAACGTCTGCGCCAACAGTTTGTTACTGACCTTGGTCCTGAGCACATTGAAGCAGGGCTCCGCCAACGTCTGCGCCAACAGTTTGTTACTGACCTTGGTCCTGAGCACATTGAAGCAGGGCTCCGCCAACGTCTGCGCCAACAGTTTGTTACTGACCTTGGTCCTGAGCACATTGAAGCAGGGCTCCGCCAACGTCTGCGCCAACAGTTTGTTACTGACCTTGGTCCTGAGCACATTGAAGCAGGGCTCCGCCAACGTCTGCGCCAACAGTTTGTTACTGACCTTGGTCCTGAGCACATTGAAGCAGGGCTCCGCCAACGTCTGCGCCAACAGTTTGTTACTGACCTTGGTCCTGAGCACATTGAAGCAGGGCTCCGCCAACGTCTGCGCCAACAGTTCCAACGCGACGTTCTGTCGCGCGTCTCTGACGCCGCACGCGTAGTACAGAGACGCGCACGACGACTTGTGCACGCTGTTCTCTGTCTCGCGGAGGAACCACGCGCCTGACAGAGACGGAGAACACATTTAAATGTTCCATTTTGTACGTTGATAACGCCTCCTTTATTCACATGTGTAAATTCAGGCAGACTGACAGAATGACAGACGGACCTACAGACAGATCGACAGACAGACGGATAGACAGACTGACATTATAACATTGTTAGTTTACGTAGATCGAGATAAGACAGAGAGACAATTATTATGAAATTGTTAGTTAGTTAATATTATTTTATGTGATAAAAACTTCTCATGTGTTTCTCCCATGTAGGAAGGCCTGTGCCCAGCAGTGGGACGTATATAGGCTGATGATGAAAGTAGGCGTGATAAACGCTCAAAATCTTATCAAAAAAGCAATAAAATATAAATCAACTCACCCTTTCCCAACTCTATTTCTCTGTGCAGTAATAATTGCTGTGCTAGCAATGGCGTCGCGTCTTTTGGTAACCTAAACGAGAAATATTTTTTATGAATTGTTGAATATTGGACCATTGTAATAAACTAGCGGCCGCTTAAAATTTACATTTTGTGTAAACTTCCAGAAAACCAACTTAAATAATTTTACACTAGTCTTAGAATAAATTATAAAAAAAAACATTGAAAAGCAAAAACTCCTCCAGTTTTGAAGTCGGTTAAAAACACAGTCTACTTAACATTACTTTTACAGACATGGAAAGGTAGGCAGTGTAATTACTGGGCATGGACGGCATTTCATCTTAGGCCTCAGGATGACAACGCACCTGCAATATCAAGTGATTTTCCTTTGTTATTGCAGGTGTTTATAGGCGGCGGTAACCGCTTACCATCATGTAGGCCGTCGGTTTGTTTGTCATCTAGTTGCATAAAGAAAGATCTTGGCTTAAAGCTAATGATAATATCAGTATAGACCTGTCGGACACAGCAAAACCAGAAAGGATAAATAGCTAGTCAGCTAGCATTTCTTCATGTGGTTTTAAACTTCTTATTTAAGAAAAATAACGTTATCAACTATCATATATTGTAGCTTTATATACAAACCAAAAATCGCTACAATTTTTTTTATCGTTAGAATTTTCCAAATGCATCCTAACTAACAAGAGACATAATATGGGCAATCTTTTGGCTCGACAACCAACAACCAAGCGGGCAGAGCCACGAGCGACCACTGTCTTAAGGCGATACCAATTGATTTATATTAATTGTGGTGAATATAGAACATAATAAACAAAAACGCTTTAGAGAATGACTAAAGAATGGTATTTGTAATTTTTTGAGATGTGCTCGGTATAAGATATTCCTCTACATGTAACCTATTTTTTCATTATTGCCTAAAGTGGCCACTTTTAACAATAACAAAAAATTTGGTTACTTATACGTAGACAATTTATACAAGATACATCTTTAAAAATTACAAATACCGTTCTTTAGCAATTCACTAAAGCGTTTTTGTTTATTATGTTCTAAATTATTAATAACAATCAATTGGTGTCGCTAGTATGCACGAGGTATCCCCTTAAAACAAACAAAAGAAAACATTGAAAAGCAAAAACTTCTACAGTCATTCTCTGCAGCGAGAGACTAGAAATTCCTCGTCGAATTAAGAAGCGTCTCTTTGGGAATAAGTTAAAATGCATACTACTAACTTGGCCTCCACAGTGTCGGCTATCCTGAGCGCCCTCTCGCGGGTGAGGTTACCAAACATCAGACCCTCCACATGGATCTTCCGGATCATGCGGTACGAGAAGTCGTCCAGCATTTCTGGAGTCATCGCTGCAAGATATAATAATAATGTTAACGTGGGTAGGCGCCCGTTTGTTATACCGAGAACCAAACAGCCTGTATAATATAATGTTTTTTTTATATACCACAAAGGTGGCAATCAAGCATACCGCCCACCTGATGGTAAGCGGTTACCGTAGCCTATGGACGCTTGCAACACCAGCGGTATCACTTGCGAGTTGCCGACCCTGTAAAAACCTTTTCACGCCTTTTTTGAAGAACCCCATGCTGTACTCATTTGAGAAAACCTCTGCAGGGAGCTCATTCCACAACTTGAGCGTACGCTGGAGAAAGTTTGTCTGAAACCGTACAGTACGCGACCACTTTGGTTCCAATTTGTGAGGATGAACTCCCTGCCGGTGGCGAGCGGTGCGATGATAGATAGAGGCCGTAGGCATCATGTCAAATAATTCCTCAGAACACACCGCGTTATACAAACGGTAGAACACACACAAGGAGGTAAAATCTCTCCTTAGGCTTAAAGGTTCAATACCGCTTGTGAGCTCAGGTTTCCAGTATGGATGGATGCGGGCAGCGTAGGACCGATCGACTTGGAGATCCTGGGGGACTATGGCCTTTGCCTATGCCCAGCTGTGGGCGTCTCTCAGCTGATATAATCATATGATTATGATGACGATGATGATTTAGTTATAATTACTTAACCACAACTCAGTTAACTTAAGGCACTCGATGGCGTAGTAGTTTGAGCGCACTGGTTTTGATTACGGAAACAAAGCAACTTTCGCGTCGATGTCGATGTCGATCCCGGGATTTGTCAGTCAAAATTCATAAATTTTGTGTAGGTACCTAGTTCGAAAAGGAAAGGCCTGAAAATGTATGAAACGTACAACTTGCAACACAGGGGAGTAAAATAAATGTGCGTTTAGTTTTTGCAACATATATCACTGTCATATATCATTGTTAATGGCTGTTATTAAAATGCTTTCATAATTTGAGGGGATATGCCAGGATTGCTGGTAGAAAACACAGTTTTATCTTAAGGCAAAACTGTTTTCTGTTGTGAGCTTAAGCTCTTCTGTGAACACTGGTTTAATCAAGTTTAATTTTGTGAATTTTTGTTTTAAGTTGCTTTTGTGTACTTATTGTACATATATCAATTAATGAATAACATTTAAATGATAAAATTCAATCAAAACCAGTAATATCTTGGTCCTCTATGCTCCGTAATGCACTTTAAGGCGATCTATCGAAACGTTGTTTCGGCCAAAACCGATAGGGATAGATTTATGGCTGACTCAGCGGGAGGAAAAAGGACAAAACAGCGATCGCGCGTGAAAAATAAACGAAATACACAAATTATTTTATTAAAAAATAACCTTATGGACTACAAAAAAAACGCTTCTACACGATTCTGAATATTAATGATATCTACTATTTAAAGTAATTTCCTATTGAATACAAATTATCGTTCACCAATAATCTTAAGTTTTCTTGTTTATAAGAGGTCTTTTCGGAAATAAAATGTATCGAGGCAAACTCCTTTCATCGTGTTTTCGTTCTACTCGTATCTAGATAAGGATATGAAGTAACGTATATTTGATTTTCAGATTCGTAAGATCTTTCAGCAACGTATGACATTACTTATAAAAGTGCGATTTTTTTAAATATATCGCCTTAAGCCGTTGGTCCCGGTTGTTACTGCAACCGCTGCAACTCACCAACCCACATTGGGCCAGCGAGGTGGTGTTATGGCCCAAGCTCTCATGTGCTCCTCCCATGTAGGAAGGCCTGTGGCAGTGGGACGTGTGTAACTTACTCTCAGCGGCATCCATCAGCTGGCATCGTGTCCAGACAACGTCGGACAGGCACAGAGCCTGTTGGTAGACTGCATGCTGAAACCACAGAGATGTTGTTAAAAGAGATGTTGGTATGTACAGTAGACCAAATTGAATCATGACCATCTTAGGATCATTTTCCTACAGTCACTACCAGTCAGTCAGTTTTACTAGGTAGTAGGCCCGCATGTAGGGTCGTCTGTAGGTACCACCGCCTTTACTAGGTGGTAGGCCCGTATGTAGGGTCGTCTGTAGGTACCACCGCCTTTACTAGGTGGTAGGCCCGTATGTAGGGTCGTCTGTAGGTACCACCGCCTTTACTAGGTGGTAGGCCCGTATGTAGGGTCGTCTGGGTAGGTACCACCGCCTTTACTAGGTGGTAGGCCCGTATGTAGGGTCGTCTGTAGGTACCACCGCCTTTACTAGGTGGTAGGCCCGTATGTAGGGTCGTCTGTAGGTACCACCGCCTTTACTAGGTGGTAGGCCCATATGTAGGGTCGTCTGTAGGTACCACCGCCTTCACTAGGTGGTAGGCCCGTATGTAGGGTCGCTTGGGTAGGTACCACCGCCTTTACTAGGTGGTAGGCCCGTATGTCGGGTCGTCTGTAGGTACCACCGCCTTTAATAGGTGGTAGGCCCGTATGTAGGGTCGTCTGTAGGTACCACCGCCTTTACTAGGTGGTAGGCCCGTATGTAGGGTCGTCTGTAGGTACCACCGCCTTTACTAGGTGGTAGGCCCGTATGTAGGGTCGTCTGTAGGTACCACCGCCTTTAATAGGTGGTAGGCCCGTATGTAGGGTCGTCTGTAGGTACCACCGCCTTTAATAGGTGGTAGGCCCGTATGTAGGGTCGTCTGTAGGTACCACCGCCTTTACTAGGTGGTAGGCCCGTATGTAGGGTCGTCTGTAGGTACCACCGCCTTTACTAGGTGGTAGGCCCGTATGTAGGGTCGTCTGTAGGTACCACCGCCTTAACTAGGTGGTAGGCCCGTATGTAGGGTCGTCTATAGGTACCACCGCCTTTCTTATTTAACGTTCGCAACATCCCAATTAATTTAATACGACTGATGATTTAAAATCATGTATCTTAAATTTTGTTTGAACTTTCGCTCCAAACCGGGTACCACCGCCTTTACTAGGCGGTAGGCCCGATGTAGGGTCGTCCGAGTATACCACCGCCTTTCTTGTTTTAGCCGTGAATCAGTTCGCTATGATGGATTGATAGTAATTACTGGGCATGGACGGAATTTCATCTTTTTTTTATACAACTAGATGACAAACAAGCTGACGGCCAACCTGATGGTAAGCGGTTACCGCCGCCTAAAGACACCTGCAATAACAAGGAAAAATCACGTGATTTTGCAGGTGCGTTGTCATTTTGAGGCCTAAGATGAAATGCCGTCCATGCCCAGTAATTACACTAGCTACCTTTCCCATCAATTCGAAACCCAGCGAACTGTTTGACGGCTGAAATAAGAAAGGCGGTGGTACCTACCCAGACGACCCTACATATGGGTCTACCACCTAGTTATTTTTCTGTATATGGGGAAAATAGGTCGTGTTATTAAATTCACATACACCACTTATATAACAACCGAAAAAATGGTTTCACCCCTTTTAAGGGTGTTTTAGAGGTTTTATTTTTTTAGGCACTTGAGGAATTGAGGTCTTGAGATTGCCAAAAAACCCAATAATATTTATATTTATGAATAAGGTTTTGAGATTTCCAATATTGTTGCACAGAAAAAGCTGTTGAATTTATGCACTAGAAACAACCCTTAGATTCTAGTGCATAAATTCAACAGCTTTTTCTGTGAAGCCCGATAAACCAGTCACAATTTAATTTTTTTTACCTCAGGATGACAACGCACCTGCAATACCAACTGATTTCCCTTGTTATCGCAGGTGTCTATAGGCGGCGGTAACCGCTTACCAACAAAACCTTCCGACTCCTGGCTATGATTGTGAACACTGACCTGGTAAGGCTGTTCCGCTTCGAAATTCCTGATGGCCCTGACGTGGTTCTCCTTCATGATCTCGAACCGCTGCGGGTCCGCCTTGAAGGTGACCAAGTGGTCGATTATCTTCTCCAGCAGCACGTGTTGTTTGTCGTCGTAACCGTCTATGGTTATCTGTTTTTAAAGGAGACATCAGATTATTGTTGGTGTTCGCCAACGGGGTGTTTGCTTGGAAGAAAACACGGTTGTGGTTTGGAGCTGGTTATATTTTCGTTCTTCGGTACAATGTTTACTCTTCGGCTTGCACAAGTTGACTTATGCTATTCCTATCCTACGTTTGACGCTCACAACTAGCGGGCTGTTAGCGAGTCGGCGACCAATCACAGATGCGCTTGCGGCGTGGCTCTCTCCGCTTCCCACGCTCCCCGAAATAATGTAGCCGCTGTGATTGGTCGGCGGCCGTGGCGTCGCTTTCCTCGCGCCTCCCGCGTCTTAACATAATATAAGCGCTCCTATTGGTCGGTCTCGGTCGTGGGACGCTGGCACGCGGCTGTCGTCAACAATTATTCTTACAACCAGAAGTTGGGATGGATATGAGGAGAAAATCTTAATGACATATTGACCTTTCCGATTGTTGCAAAGTAATATAAAACATTATTTCTTAGATTCGGTTAAAGTTTAATAATATTTTCTAACGCCGTATTATTGCGACTGTAAGTCTGTACGTATGTTTGTCAGTAATAAGTGTAGGGGGGGGGGGGGGGGGGGTGTTGAAGAAAAACGCCCAATGACATCAACAAATGGTGTATTTCAGTTCCACAGAGTTTAAGTATTTTTGGTGAAACACTCCTACAGTTCCCTATCAGGCAACAGAGTGGACTGCAGGGGCTATCGCACTCCTAGCCTATAGTATTGGCGAGCTAAGAGATTAACTTAATACCTAGGTAAGGCGCAAGAGAGGACTGCGGGCGGCTATCGCACTCTTTAGCCTAACTCGACTGTTGCTAGAGGAGTGCAGGGGCTATCGCTCTAGCTCGGTCGCTAGCTAACTGAGCTCCACTCGGCGCGCAGCTGGTTTTATAGGGACGGGGCGGCGAGTGCCGTGTGCAAAATTGAAGAAAAGGACGGATGATTGTGCGAGAGGGAAAGTATTCGGCTCCGCGCGGCGCGCAGCTTTGCGTTAGACGATGGATGTTTGTTACATAAGTTTTTTATTTTAACATTTTTGTATCAACAATGTTAGGAACTGCTCCCAAATTAGGTTGCCCTGTGTTATGGGAGACAGGTTTTTAATTAAGAACTGTTTTTAGTGTACAAACTTCTGAGTTCACGTGTTTGTGTGTGTGTATTAACAGATAAATGTCCGATTGTGTGCGTTCATAATAGCTTCTTTATCGTTAGAAACACAAGTAAAGAAATACCCATTTCCCTGGGAGATTGTTTCCTTGTTATTGCAGGTGTGTACAGAAGTCACTGACCACCAGGTGGGTCGTCAGCTCGCGTCTCTATCTGTACAAAACAGGCATCTAATATTTTTATGTGACTCACGCTCAGTCCGTACTTGGCGTTGCCGACGCTCCACCGGAGGCCGGCCAGCTCGGCCGCGTACACGAACTGCTGGAGGCTATCCCTCAGCAGCAGCACCCACACGGACGTCAGGTTGCAGTTCAGGGGGTCCGCGTACGCCAACGGACTGGGGGGCAATGAACACATGGAACGAAACGAACAGGGAAACAAAAAATAATTGAAACAAAAATTAAAACCGACTCCAAAAAACTGAAAAGGATAAAATAATTAAACTTTAGTAGGTACTCATTCCCTAGGAACATATTATTGGAGTCGGTGCTTCACTATCTATGGATTCTGGAAACAACTTACCACCAACTCCAAAAATATGTTCCTAGGGGATAAGTACCTACTAAAATTTAATTATTTTATCCTTTTCAGTTTTTTGGAGTCGGTTTTAATTTTTGTTTTAATGTTTTTTTCACGATTTTTAGTGATAACTTTTGAAGGTCAAAGCTAGTTGATTGACCGTCAACTTATATTCTTTTTTTAATATCGTATCATTTCACTAAAAATTCATAGGAAAGCAAATATCTGCAACTTCGCATATGTAGACGACTTAATTTTTCCAGTTTTTTTAATTTAAAAAACAAACTACTCAATGGATTTTCAAAAAATATTTATGGGACCAAATGGAAAGTATTCCGCATCGAACAAAAAAAGAATCATCAATATCGGTTCCATCAGTCAAAAGTTCTGAGGTAACAAACATAAAAAAAAACACACAGACGAATTGATAACCTCCTCCTTTTTTACATTAAACATTTAAAAATTAAATAAAATTACAAATAAAGAAAGAAAACGATGAAAAAGTATACGCTCCAGGCGGGATTCGAAGCCGCGTCTCCTGATTCCCGGCCAGACACGATTACCACTACGCCACCGGACACCTACAAGTACAACCTACTAATTTCTTCACCGCTTTGTTTATTTTCCAATATTTTATCTCACAACTCATTGAAGTTAACACCTCTAATGATCCGAAAGAATATTTTTACAAATATTTTTAAACTTCCAGTTAAGCTGAGAAAGCTATTTAAATCACATTTTAATGTTTTTGATGCGTTTAACCGCCTATTTTATTGGAACAATTACAAATAAAGAAAGAGAATCCGGAATTCGTCTGGCCGGAAATCAGGAGACGCGGGTTCGATTCCCGTCTGGAACAGACAGGGTGATGCCATCAATGCAACAATAAATTGAAACATAGGCTATATTCATTCATATAAATGGATTGCCACTATCAAAAAATCCTATTCATTTAGTAATTTCATGACATTTGTAAGAAATAATGGCCCTAATTCTGGTGAACACATGCTAAGTCTAAATTTAAGTTCAGTTCATTTCTTTCTATCAAAAGGAATACGAAAAGGATAGCTGTCATATAATTTGACATTTAGAAATGTGCGTTCAATTTTCGACCTTATTGAACGTGATAAAATGCAGTATTTAGGCGGCACCTCCGTACATGCCGTCTAAAATTGTCTATGGTTTCTATGAAATCTATCTAAATTTAAGTGACAGCTCTAAACAGATTCTTGCTTGCTTTTTCTATTACTTATTTCGAGAAAGAGATATACCGTTCTTAAATTTAGAATTAAAGTGTGTTTCCAGAATTAGGCCCAATATCACATTGGCTGCATTATCTTTTATATAAAATTCTCGACTTACAGTTTTAGTGACCATACTCCTCCGAGACGACTTGACCGATTTTCATGAAATTTTATATGTATGTTCAGTAGGTCTGAGAATCGCCTATCTTTTTTTTTGACATTTTTATTATGGCTAGACAACGTTTGCGGGGTCAGCTAGTTTTTTTTTTGTTTTTTTATACAACTACATGACAAACAAGCTGGCGGCCCACCTGATGGTAAGCGGTTACCGCCGCCTATAGACACCTGCAATAACAAGGAAAAATCACTTGAGATTGCAGGTGCGTTGTCATCCTGGGGCCTAAGATGGAATGCCGTCCATGCCCAGTAATTACACTGGCTACCTTTCCCTTCAATCCGAAACACAGCGAACTGTTTCACGGCTGAAATAAGAAAGGCGGTGGTACCTAAGACGACCCTACATAGGGGTCTACCACCTAGTGACATAGTATAGTTAGTTCCTTAGTTTCATATTAATGGAAATTATCATATGATGAAATTGTTTTCACAGTGGCAAAACATTTCTATGAACTAATATAGTCCATGTTTTAATTTATTGTCGCATTGAAGGCACCCTCTGTATAATAATTTCATCGTTTTCTTTACTAGGAATAGCTCAAAGGGTGGATGGGCCAATAATTAGACACTGGATCTCCACACATGTATTTCCTTCAAATCGTGCCGCTCAATAATTTAAGAAAGAAAAGTTTACATGGAAAATTATAACAATTGTATTTTACTACTGACATTACTAGCTCAAAATTGAATAATTTTTGAATTTATTTTGAATATGTTTAATGTAATTTAATTTTTGACATGGAATAATTTATGATTGATAATACTAACATAGGCTGTATAATAATAATCTTTAATCTTTATTTTCTTCACAATATACATTATTGTTTAGATTGTACATGTATTCAAATACTATATATATTTATCTTATCTAATGATTATTGTGAAGACTGGAGCTTGAAATAGGTCATTATAACCTGTATGAAACATTGTTAGTAACAAAATATGGAATGTATACCCTTCACCTACATCCGAAATAAATGATGATTGTTATTATTATTATTATTTATTCGTATTTCTTACAATTATTACAGTTTCCTCACCTGACCAAATCGAAGGTGACCACGGCCTTGGGCAGGTGGAACTCGTTGTCCTTCTTGAACCAGAGACGCATTAGAGGTGTATCCTTCACAATTATGGAACAAAGAAATTTTTATTATAACAACCGTTAAACTTTTTAACCCCCGAAGAAAACAGGGAGGTGTAATAAGTATGACGTGTCTGTCTGTGTATCTTGTCGGGTCTGTGGTAGCGTAGCTCCTAAACGAATAGACCGATGTTGATTCGGTTTTTTCGTTTGAAACCTGAAGTGACTAGGACGGTTCTTAGCTATAATTTGTGAAGATCAGTTCAGGCGTTTGATGACTATCAGCTCATTTTATACATGATAAAAGGGTGTAACTAACTTTCACACATCAGATTGCTATCACTTCGGTGAAATTCCCATGACATACTAACGTTAAGCTGATCCTATACCATCAAAAAGTCTGCGCGATCCGTAATTCTATAGACTTACAGCAGATATAGCGTGTTTGGGGTCATAAGAATAGTCTCAATAAGATGGTGTTAGATAGATGATTAATGAAGCCGGGGGTTACTTGAAATTTTCACTTTTTTATAGATTACTAGCTGACCCGGCGATGAATGTTACAGATTAGCTGAACTTAATTTATGACCTAATGAAAATAAAACAATGAATACAAAATTAATTATCAAATAAATTACTACGGATATTGCTTGAGTGAGCCATTTGACTTTTTAAAAAATTAAGTTATTTGTTCAATACTTAAGTAGCTTCATATATTTTCTTTAGTTTATAAATAATAAATAAGTCAATCCCTTTCCTTGCAGACATCTCCGTGCTACGGAAGGCATGTTAAGCCGTCGGTCCCGGTTGTTCCTGCAACCGCTCTAACCCACCAACCCGCATTGGGCCAGCGTGGTGGTGTTATGGCCCAAGCTCCTCATGTGTTTCTCCCATGTAGGAAGGCCTGTGCCCAGCAGTGGGACGTATAGTGTTGAACTTACTTTCACAATAGTGGGCGCAGCATCCACAGGGGTGTCGTCACCGGTCTCTAGATGAAGACGAGCCGGGATGAACTCGTTGGGGGGAGGCAAGTGGAGCTCGGGGGGAGCATTCACCGATTTCCATTCCTGTAAATAGCATAATAAAAGTTTTTTTTCAACAATTACAAATAGAGGAAAGAAAACGATGGAAAAATTTAGTAGGTGGCAGGACCGTATGTAGGCTCGTCTGGGTAGGTACCACCGCCTTTCTTATTTCAGCCGTGAAACAGTTCGCTGTGTTTAGGATTGAAGGGAAAGGTAGCCAGTGTGATTACTGGGCATGGACGGCATTTCATCTTAGGCTTCAGGATGACAACGCACCTGCAATATCAAGTGACTTTTCCTTGTTATTGCAGGTGTGTATAGGCGGCGGTCACCGCTTACCATCAGGTGGGCCGTCAGCTTGTTTAGCGTCTAGTAGTATAAAAAAAATATCCTCAGCTCCAGGCGGGAAACGCATCTCCTGATGTCCGGCCAGACGCTATTACCACTACGCCACCGGAGCACTAGGTATAACCTACTAATTCTTCACCGCTTTCTTTCCTTTTTCCAACGTTTTTATAGCAACGTTTTTCTCACCACTCATTGAAGTTAACACCTCTAATGATCCGAAAGAATATTTCTACAAATATTTTTAAACTTCCAGTTAAGGTGAGTGTTCGGGTTAGAACTAACTTGATAAAATGATAAATCTGATTGAATTAAACTGATGTATATTTGTTATAAAAAAAAAACTACGAAACAATGATAAATGATATGAGTACGGGCGACTTGTTTGCTTGATCATTGCGAACTGATTTGGTAATACATACTATAATGTTGTAACTAATTTGTGTCAATGGTGACAATGTACGGTGACAGTAAGAAAAGCTATTTCAAACACACTAGTTTTTGATGTGAAACGCATTACTTATTTCTTTATTTTATTTATAATTGTTACAATAAGAAAATGTATATTAAATATTATTATTATTATTATTTATTGATAATTGAATTAAGCCACGTACCTTAATTCTTGCCTCTGCTATGTCTTCCTGTAGATATTTAGTACCGTACCACTGCTCTGTCTGCGTGCACTTCTCAGAGAAACATCTGGAAATCATTGAACAATTTACTGGGCATGCTCTACTGTTTCGGATGTAGGGAAAGCTCCCAGAGGTGTCACATGGCGACAGGGCCAGGTCTAACACATTATAAAAAATCGACAAATACATGCAGAACAGTTTTTAATAGTTCGTTTTCTTATTATTTACTTTGTTCCGTCGTAATAAAGAAGATTTTCTATAGATAAAACCGCAACACAGTCAAATATTCATTTAACATATCAGTATGGTAACGTTTATATGTCGCCCGCCATTTTGCCTTCTTAGTGAAAAACTTTCGTTTAAACTTTGTACTAATAAAATATACATGAAATCGAATTATAACACTATTCCCGGATTCAGTAGAGTGAGCAGTGTCCAAGGTGCTACGAGCGTCTATAGGCTACGGTGACGACGCGTGAGTAGTGCCCAAGGTGCTACGAGCGTCTATAGGCTACGGTGACGACGCGTGAGTAGTGCCCAAGGTGCTACGAGCGTCTATAGGCTACGGTGACACCGAGTGAGTATTGCCCAAGGTGCTACGAGCGTCTATAGGCTACGGTGACGACGCGTGAGTAGTGCCCAAGGTGCTACGAGCGTCTATAGGCTACGGTGACACCGAGTGAGTATTGCCCAAGGTGCTACGAGCGTCTATAGGCTACGGTGACGACGCGTGAGTAGTGCCCAAGGTGCTACGAGCGTCTATTGGCTACGGTGACACCGAGTGAGTATTGCCCAAGGTGCTACGAGCGTCTATAGGCTACGGTGACGACGCGTGAGTAGTGCCCAAGGTGCTACGAGCGTCTATAGGCTACGGTGACACCGAGTGAGTATTGCCCAAGGTGCTACGAGCGTCTATAGGCTACGGTGACGACGCGTGAGTAGTGCCCAAGGTGCTACGAGCGTCTATTGGCTACGGTGACACCGAGTGAGTATTGCCCAAGGTGCTACGAGCGTCTATAGGCTACGGTGACGACGCGTGAGTAGTGCCCAAGGTGCTACGAGCGTCTATTGGCTACGGTGACACCGAGTGAGTATTGCCCAAGGTGCTACGAGCGTCTATAGGCTACGGTGACGACGCGTGAGTAGTGCCCAAGGTGCTACGAGCGTCTATTGGCTACGGTGACACCGAGTGAGTATTGCCCAAGGTGCTACGAGCGTCTATAGGCTACGGTGACGACGCGTGAGTAGTGCCCAAGGTGCTACGAGCGTCTATTGGCTACGGTGACACCGAGTGAGTATTGCCCAAGGTGCTACGAGCGTCTATAGGCTACGGTGACGACGCGTGAGTAGTGCCCAAGGTGCTACGAGCGTCTATAGGCTACGGTGACGACGCGTGAGTAGTGCCCAAGGTGCTACGAGCGTCTATAGGCTACGGTGACGACGCGTGAGTAGTGCCCAAGGTGCTACGAGCGTCTATAGGCTACGGTGACACCGAGTGAGTATTGCCCAAGGTGCTACGAGCGTCTATAGGCTACGGTGACACCAAATGAGTATTGCCCAAGGTGTCTATAGGCTACGGTGAAAACGCGTGAGTAGTCAACCACTTACTTGGCCACCACTCCGACTCTCACGTTCTCCGGTATGAGCAGTTCCAATAACTCCTCGATCAGGTCTGGTCGCCAATCCGTCATCAGGTAATATGCACTCAGGACGTCTTCCATTGGGAATTCCTACGAAAATACAATAAAGATAATCTTGTTTATAATAATTTAAGTGCAATAAAGTGTGTTTCAACTTTAACTCTAGTTCTCTGAAAATATCAAATTGATTCTATGTACCACACAGTTTAAGTGAATTTTATAATGATGAAACTTAGAATTGAAAATTGTTATAGATAAGGTATCTATAACAATTTTAATTACTACCGTATGTAGGGTCGTCTGGGTAGGTACCACCGCCTTTACTAGGTGGTAGGCCCGTATGTAGGGTCGTCTGGGTAGGTACCACCGCCTTTACTAGGTGGTAGGCCCGTATGTAGGGTCGTCTGTAGGTACCACCGCCTTTACTAGGTGGTAGGCCCGTATGTAGGGTCGTCTGTAGGTACCACCGCCTTTACTAGGTGGTAGGCCCGTATGTAGGGTCGTCTGGGTAGGTACCACCGCCTTTACTAGGTGGTAGGCCCGTATGTAGGGTCGTCTGGGTAGGTACCACCGCCTTTCTTATTTCGGCCGTGAAACAGTTCGCTGTGTTTCGGATTGAAGGGAAAGGTAGCTAGTGTAATTACTGGGCATGGACGGCATTTCATCTTAGGCCCCAGGATGACAGCGGACCTGCAATATCAAGTGATTTTCCCTCGTTACTGCAGGTGTCTATAGGCGGCGGTAACCGCTTACCATCAGGTGGGCCGTCAGCTTGTTTTTCATCTAGTTGTACAAAAATAAACTTATTGATACAGGTTACCATGAAAGAAATAACTGATAATATAACAATACCGACCTGTAGCAGATGCACGTGCCCCGTGACCAGACTCCTGGGCTCCAGGGCATCCTTGAACCTGAACTCCATGGCCATCAGGTCCCGCTGCTCCTCCCACACCCAGCGCTGGGGACCGCTCGCCCGCACCATCGATATATACTGTCGATGCCCGATTCAAATAGGTATTTCATTTTTAAACATACTTTGTTCCGTTATCGTAGCTGTTTTCAAATAATATCCCTAATATTATGGATGGTTTATAGTTTATCATATGGCATAACGAAAACAAAGCAACTTTCGCCATGGTTAGTCCTGAGATGGGTCAATCAAATTTATAATCTCAAGCTCCTCCGTGCTTCGGAAGGCACGTTAAGCCGTTGGTCCCGGTTGTTACTGCAACTGCTTTAACGAACCAACCCGCATTGGGCCAGCGTGGTGGTGTTATGGACAAATCTCCTCATGTGTTTCTTCCGTGTAGGAAGGCCTGTGCCCAGCAGTGGGACGTATATAGGCTGATGGTGATATGGCAACACAAAGCAGTCAAAAATTAGACTGTCATGTACGCACTACTAACAAGAAATCGACGCTTGACACTGAGGGTATACGGACAGACGTTACTAGACCACCGTACCGAGCAAACAACCCTTCCAAATTCACTGATTCTTATCGTCGCGAGTGTCATAAAAACCCTCGTCCTTGTTCAGAACCACTTCTCGTCTACTCTAAGCAGCTGTCTTGTGAATATTTCATTCGTGGTGGAACATCAGCGAGTGTAGCGGCAGTCTCTTTTCCACGGTCCGCCCCTAGTTATATATTAACTGGAGCTTACGCTTACCTGAAACACCAGATTGATGATGTCATCGATGTGTTCCACGCCATCTTCCGTCAGGTCCACTTGCACCCCGAAGAAGCCGAACCCTCGAGCCCCAATACGAGTGCCTCCCACTAAGCTACAAAGAAACATAATGATAAAGTCAATAGGGTCGTCTTAACTGTATGTAGGGTCGTCTGGGTAGGTACCACCGCCTTTACTGGGTGGTAGGCCCGTATGTAGGGTCGTCTGTAGGTACCACCGCCTTTACTAGGTGGTAGGCCCGTATGTAGGGTCGTCTGTTGGTACCACCGCCTTTATTAGGTGGTAGGCCCGTATGTAGGGTCGTCTGTAGGTTCGTCTGTAGGTACCACCGCCTTGCCTGGGGGTAGGCTAGTGAAATTGCTTCGGCAGAGCCTAGGCTACCCCTGCGAAGGGCAGTGGAGTTACCGGGGAGTTTTAGTGGGTATTCCTAGTGTCTTTATCACTGGGTGACCCCCACACACGCCCGTCGCCTAGCCAGCGGCGGGTAGGTCTGTAAAAATAAAAAAAATAGGTACCACCGCCTTAACTAGGTGGTAGGCCCGTATGTAGGGTCGTCTGTAGGTACCACCGCCTTTACTGGGTGGTAGGCCCGTATGTAGGGTCGTCTGTAGGTACCACCGCCTTTACTAGGTGGCAGGCCCGTATAGTAGAGTCATCTGTAGGTACACCCCCTTTACTAAGTGGTTAGCCCTCAGGATGACAACGCACATGCAATACCAATTGATTGGTTCTTTGCTATAAGCGACGAAAGCCACTTACCATCAAGTGGTAAGTTGCTTCTGTAGGTACCACCGCCTTTACTAGGTGGTAGGCCCGTATGTAGGGTCGTCTGTAGGTACCACCGCCTTTACTAGGTGGTAGGTCCGTATGTAGGGTCGTCTGTAGGTACCACCGCATTTACTAGGTGGTAGGCCCGCATGTAGGGTCGTCTATAGGTACCACCGCCTTTACTAGGTGGTAGGCCCGTATGTAGGGTCGTCTGTAGGTACCACCGCCTTTACTAGGTGGTAGGCCCGTATGTAGGGTCGTCTGTAGGTATCACCGCCTTTACTAGGTGGTAGGCCCGTATGTAGGGTAATCTGTAGGTACCACCGCCTTTACTAGGTGGTAGGCCCGTATGTAGGGTCGTCTGTAGGTACCACCGCCTTTACTAGGTGGTAGGCCCGTAGGTATGGTCGTCTGTAGGTACCACCGCCTTTACTAGGTGGTAGGCCCGTAGGTATGGTCGTCTGTAGGTACCACCGCCTTTACTAGGTGGCAGGCCCGTATAGTAGGGTCATCTGTAGGTACACCCCCTTTACTAAGTGGTTAGCCCTCAGGATGACAACGCACATGCAATACCAATTGATTGGTTCTTTGCTATAAGCGACGAAAGCCACTTACCATCAAGTGGTAAGTCACCTTGCTTGTCATCTAGCTGTATAAAAGTTCCCACAATGCACCAGCTCTTAATGACAATGTTCAATCTCACATAAATTATGTATACTTACAATACTTAGTAATATAAAATTGAATTTAAATTAGACTTGCTGATGCTTTGGTGATAAATTGTAAATCTGCAAGTATTTTGACATAAATAAATAAATAAATGCACTCAAATTTAGTGTAGTTTGAAAAGAATACACCAAAAATGTATAAAGCCCTACAACTTGCAACACCGGCGTGTAAAAGAAATGTGTGTTTAGTTTCTGCAACTGTAATAATGGCTGCAACAAAAATGCTTTTATAATTTAAGGGAATATTTTAATATGATGAGTCAATCAAAACCTGTAATCTCTCCGTTCTTCGTGATGCACGTTAAGCCGTTGGTCCCGGTTGTTACTACAACCGATGTAACCCACCAACTCAACTCGCATTTGGCCAGCGTGGTGGTGTTATGGCCCAAACTCCTCATATGTTTCGTCCATGTAGGAAGGCCTGTGCCCAGCAGTGGTACCTTTCTAAGCTCATGATGATGAGCTAGCATTCCTAACAAAAAAAACTCGTCAGATATACTTATATATACATATATACTTGGCTAAAATAAGGAATCAGGTAGTGAATCTATCACTTAGTTTTTCTTTCTTACCTATTGCACCATCCTTTAGCCTTCAACGCTGATAGCAGACTTCCAGGACCCTCGTGGCCAAGCAAGTGGGAGAGGTAGTGGCCTGGCTATAAAAAAACATAATATCAATAGCTTTAACAATACTACATAGTTGATATTTTAACGTCTTTATGAGAGGGTAATGTCGCAAGACCACATTTAGAAATCTTTATGTTTGGTTCGAGAACGGGAAGACTCGTCTCTTGAGCTGCCACTATAACACTATATCTTGATTAATAAAGGGAAGGCAATACGTAAGTAGTGCCCAAGGTGCTACGAGCGTCTATAGACTACGGTGACAACACGTGAGTAGTGCCCAAGGTGCTACGAGCGTCTATAGGCTACGGTGACAACGCGTGAGTAGTGCCCAAGGCGCTACGAGCGTCTATAGGCTACGATAACAACGCGTGAGTAGTGCCCAAGGTGCTACGAGCGTCTATAGGCTACGGTGACAACGCGTGAGTAGTGCCCAAGGTGCTACGAGCGTCTATAGGCTACGATAACAACGCGTGAGTAGTGCCCAAGGTGCTACGAGCGTCTATAGGCTACGGTGACAACGCGTGAGTAGTGCCCAAGGTGCTACGAGCGTCTATAGGCTACGATAACAACGCGTGAGTAGTGCCCAAGGTGCTACGAGCGTCTATAGGCTACGGTGACAACGCGTGAGTAGTGCCCAAGGCGCTACGAGCGTCTATAGGCTACGGTGACAACGCGTGAGTAGTGTAAAATGTGCTACGAGCGTCTATAGGCTACGGTGACAACGCGTGAGTAGTGTAAATATAGTTTTAAATAATAAAAATCAGTATAGTTTTAAATAATAAAAATCCGTTATTGGCATTAAGATTAATACTAGTCTGTTATTTTTTTGAAATTGTAAGTGCTGTATAATTTTGTAAATATAGGAAAAAAAAATAAAGTGACAAATTGGTTATATTTTTTAAATAAAAACTGGCTAATTAAAAAAAGAACAACCATGATTGGTGTTCAAATGTTAGTACTCATCATACAAACGTTTGCCCTACCGGGATACAGTACACAGGGCTACTAACCACTGGACCAGGCGTATGTCTTATTATGGTATCGAATTACCTTATCATATCTCTAGTACTAGCGACTCACCCCACTCTTGTAATATTTCCTGGTATCCGGTATGGGAAAATCAATACTCAGGGATCGCAGGTCCTTGACAGGTAGACAATAGGCTCGCTTCCGGCGCAGCTCCGGCGGAAACGGATGTTCCGGCCAGGATGGAGCCGTCACTGAACGGTCCTCCACCATAGAGAACAGAGGCACCACCATAGATTGGAGCTCGTCTAGAGACTCTGCGGAAACAGGGTAGGTGTTTTTTTTATTTTATTTTTTTATACAAAGCACGACAAATGACGTCACACCACCTGATGTGAAGCGGTAAGAAGAGTCCATATGCGAAGACAGCTAGTGCAGTTCAGACACTGCTCCAAAGTTACTATATTATTTAAATACAAATATTCTTAACTTTCATTTTGACATTATTATTAATTTTTGAAAAATTATTTTCGTATATCTAAACTAGAAAAATTAGATGAAATTTTTCTGGTTTTATATTTTAATTACTAAGTAATTTTTCAAACATTTATAATAATGTTAAAATTAAGAATTTATGGATACTAGATAACGGAGAAATAATTATAATACTATGTATACCGGGTGTACAAAAGTATGGGACAGCTGATTTAGGGGCTATTCCGACAGTACACACAAATTGCTATTTTGCTCATAATGCAACAGTATTGCACTTTTGTATGAAACAGCTGATTTTTCTTTCGCGATTTCGATGTTGGTCCCTTAGCAAAAAATGTTTGTGTGTACTGTCGGAATAACCCCCTAAACCAGCTGTCCCGTACTTTTGTGAACCCGGTATAAATATTAGCAAAATACTAAATAAACATATAAACATCCATGGCTCGTAAACAAATGCTCGTACTCATCATAAAAACATTTGCTCCTACCGGGATTCGAACCTGGGACCTCTTGACCGAGCAGCTGTATAGCAAGGGGTGCAGACCACTCGGCCAGCCGGTCGTCAAAGTACCTAGCTATTTAAAACAGTGAATTAGGGACTTTAAATAAATAAATATACCTTTCCCCATGACAACCAGCGTCATAATGTTGGCAGAGTACCATTGGTCGTGGAACTTGAGCAGCTCGTCCCTCACGTTGATGCCCTTGGCCTTGGGTATGGTTTCCAAGGTGTCTCTGTTGCCTGGGTGACAAACAAACGTCTGGATAACATAATAATAATAATAATAATAATATTTATACACTCACACCTATTACCTAGCCCAAAGTAAGCATCATTAAGAGCTTGTGTTATGGATACTAGATAACGGAGAAAATAATGATAATAATATGTATATAAATATTAGAAATATACTAAATAAACATATAAACATCCATGACTCGTAAACAAATGCTCGTACTCATCATACAAACATTTGTTTCTACCGGAATTCGAACCCAGGACCTCTTGACCGAGTAGCCTGGGGTACAGACCACTCGGCCAGCCGGTCGTCACACAACATGAAACAACAACATGACTGCGTAGCAAGAAGTGCAACGCGATGTAATATTTAGGAGCTTAGTTGCAGACATCTAAACTGGCGGTCAAGATATGTTAAACACAAAGAATCTATGTTTGTTGGCATCTTTCTATTTCCTGGATACTAAATAAAAGATCTACAAAATGTACTTACTAAATATCACAGCGTGAATTACAGAATGTCACTATGAAAAACAGGTACTTACAAACAATATGTATATCACACCGTCAATTCAAGCCTATATACGTCCCACTGCTGAGCACAGACCTTCCTACATGGGAGACTTGAAAGAGCTTGGGCCATAACACCACCACGCTGGCCCAATGCGGGTTGGTGGGTTAAAGCGGTTGCCATAACAACCGAAACCAACGGCTTAACGTGCACCACCAGGCACGGAGGTGCAAGAGATTACGAATTACGATTGAGCCATCAGGATCAACCATAGCCACTCCATTACGCCACCGAACTTCTATAATGTAACATTCTATAATGTAAAAACAGGTGCAAAATATCAGAAATTACAGTCACTCTGAAAAATACGTGTAAAATTTGACAGCGAAAATTACAGAATGTCATTGTGAAAAGACGGTGTAACATATCACAACGTAAATTACAGGATGTCACAGTGAAAAGTTGATTTAAATTTCACAGTGTAAATTATAGAATGTCACTGAAAAATAGCTGTAGTATATCAGGTGTACATTACATAATTCTGTACAATAACACAACGTAAACTACAGAATGTGACAATATCACAGCGTAAATTACAGAATTCCAGTAGAGTATTTATTAGGAGTAACAGTTAAATATCACTGTGAGAAATCACAATACTTTGCGGTGTACTCACCAGTCCCAAACTTATGGAAGGGGTGGCTCGCGGAGGCCGTACTCTTGTTGAGCTGGTCCAGTCTCCACGTGTCTGAGGACGTGTTCTTCTCGTGCTCAGAGTTGACAGCCGACAGTTCCCTGCCAGTCGCCGACTCCGTGAACAGTGGCGAGATGAAGAATTGTGCGAAGCTGCAGAAGATAGTTTGAGATGTACCTGACGGTATATTATGCCCTCGAATTCAAAATTCATAATCAACTAGCTGTACCCTGCCACGCTTCGCAGTGGCGCATCGTTAAAAAAACTGTTTTCTCGCGGTCGCAGATATGTGACTGATGCAAAAAATAGATAAAAACAATCCTTGATGCGGATTTTATATCATGTTAAAATTTCGACTCAATCGGTGCAGAACTTTTTGAGTTTTTGAAGCGTACACAAACCAACATAACATTTATATATATATAGATATAGACTTATGTATTTGTTGACGTCAAACATTAACATAGTAACTTAATAAATATCACATGAAACAAGCATTATAAACAATTGGCACGAAATGTTCACTCCCGAACAAAAGAATACGTATAAAATATAAAAATTTTAAGTGTTAGATGACGTTAGATAGATTAATGACGCCGGGGCTTTTGTGACTCATTGAGACTATTCGTATGAGCCCAAACACGATATATCTGCTGTTAGTTTTTGAAGAATTAAGGATCCCGCAGACTTTTTGATAGTATAGGATCAGCTCAAGGTTAGTATGTCATGGGAATGTCACCGAAGAGACAGTACACCAAATTTCAAATCAATCGGATCTGTGAAAATTAGTAAAACCCTTTTATCATGTAGAAAATGAGCTGATAGTCATTAAACGCCTGAGCTAATCTTCATAAATTATAGCTAAGAACCATCTTAAGCACGTCAACGATGCCACAGACAGACACGTCAAACTAATGACACCCCTCTTTTTGTCGGGGGTAACAAAACTATCGGAACTACACACTCGCTTCCCGCTGCTCGCTAACTCATTCCTATCTTCTAGTTCTACTCGTCCATCGTTTTCGGTCGGGCAACTGCCTAATTCTAATGCCTCGAAATGTTGATAATAATGTGTATCAACATCGCGCGTTTTGCAACTTCGTACATCCGATGTAGTTGATGTAAATTCAGCAACATCGCGCGTGCAGTGGTTCAAATTGTGTAAAAGTGAATAACTTTTTTATTTAATTAATCACAGGATTTTCCTGCTCTTTAAAAATAATCTCGGGATTTGACGCATATCCACTTTCAACTTTCGCTGTAAGAAATCAGTGTAAGTACTTATATAACTTTGCCCAATTCCGACCTCTGCTAATTAAGAACATAAATTAAACAATGACCGGCTCCTAGATACTCACATATCCAACGCGCCCGCCAGATGCGCGGGCAAAACGTCGAAGTAGTACGTGGTGTGGTCAGACGAGGTGGACGCGTTGGACGAGCCGCCGTGCTCTGATAGGAACTTATTGTACTCATTCTCCTGGCGATCAAACAACAGTTATATATTATTTTTAATTATTTACTTTACAAGAATAATCGACAACTTACAGTGCTAAAACTCTTATTTAGTAAAGTCCGGTCGCGGAACAGAAAGAATTTCGAACATTGACCTGTCACTACCCATCCTTATCGCTCCCGTTCACGGCCGTCTGAAGTGATTGCAAACCTTTTCCTTGCATTATGTGTTATATATGTATTATAAGGGTTGTTTTGGTATCCAGGCATTTATGTCTCTAAAATAATACCACCAATTTTCATGACTTTTTCAAACATTTTCAGTAAATAATCTATTTTTAAATGATTAATTTAAATAGGCATTACAAACACGTTATAATTTAATTCATTAGGTCATTAGTTTTTTTTCACTCGCAAATAATTTTTAAAACAATACCTAATAGAAAAATGTTTGTAATTTCTGTCAGTAGACCAAGAGGTTATTGTACGAAATTCTTCCTGCTCCGCGACCGGCCTTTAGTAGTAAGATAAGTACAAAAAGCCGGCCAAATGCAAGTCGGACTCGCGCATGAAGGCTTCCGTACCAATCTGAAAACAAGCGTCGTCTGGGTTTCATCGTGCCTTTGCGCAGGTACGGGCCTCGAGCTTAGGCTCATTGCCCGGGCATCTTCTGGGTGAGTTGGTGCTCACCGGTCATCGGGCATCGCCCTAGAAGTGATGGCCCCCTCTTCACCCCTATGCTACGATCCCGGCTTGGGAGCTGCCCAACAGGTGAGATGACGTTCGTCAAGGCCCGTTGAGCGCCTGCGAGCGGGCCGCGGCTTATAATTCCGCCAGGGGAGCTACGAAATTCGCCTCTATTACGAACGTAGTAAGAGCGGTCTGAAGGTGAAACTATTACGCTTGATGTGCTGTCGACTGTACATAAAACTAGCTGGGTCCAAAAATGGAACATCTCTAAAGTTATAGCTATAGTTACAGTTTTACCTCTGGGTACTTTTCCGTGCCAAGAAACAACATGTGCTCACAGAAGTGCGCCAATCCGGGCAATTCTTCTGGATCACTTAGGTATCCTGCAAAAATAATATTTATTTGTGGATAAGGGTGTCAGTCAAGCAAACGGCCCGCTTGATGACAGCAGTTAGTGGGCATTAAGATTATTATCTATATTTCTTCGTCATATAGGATTTTGAAGAGCGACCTTGCTTCAGTAAGGAGCGAGAAAATCTAATAAAGTATGTTTATAAGAAGGAAAGAATTTTTTTTCTTTAGTGCAAAGATATGACAAAATACAAAACATAAACCGCAGGTTACACCGCCAGCGAGCGGGCGAGCGAGCTTGGCGGGCGGGCGAAACTATACAAACGTAGCTTAGCTCTGTAGTTCGCGGTGTGAACCAAAGTATGAAACGAGGTGAAATGATGCCCGCCAGCCATGACGGTGGATTTCAGTGGCATCATAATGGGGGTGGAAAAATATCCCTTCCTACTCAGGAGCACGCGTGCCGGTCTTCGGAGTCATCAATTCACTGTCTCCACCTCAACATCACGACCAAAGAAGTTTAGTAACTCGTTTCTTTGTCGGACTATCAAAACTTGGAATTCTTTGCCTGCACATGTGTTCCCTCCTTCCTTTAACATGGGTTCCTTCAAAAGAGGTCGACAAGGCATTGGCGGCTAGAACAGTGTGTCTCAAGCTGCACTAGCTGTCTCCGTATAAGGACTCTTCTTACCGCTTTACATCAGGAGGTGTTGAGTCATTTGCTAAGCTTAGTATCAAAAAAATATTAAATATTATCTCACCAACATTAACGTCCAGCGCCGCTGCGGATTTGTCAGTGGTGGGGTCACTTACTAGGAGAACCTTCAGATGATTGGACAGCAGTAGCCCTCTGAAACATTACAAATAAACATAAGAATTAGTACGATTGAAGAGCTCGTAGGCATAGTGGTTTGAGACAAAGCAACTTTGGCCATGGTCGAGCCTAAGATGGGTCATTAAACTTTATAAACTCGAGCTTCTGCGCCCACCAACCCGCATTGGGCCAGCGTGGTGGTGTTATGGCCCAAACTCCTCATGTGCTTCTCCCATGTAGGAAGGCCTGTGCCCAGCAGTGGGACGTATATAGGCTGGTGATGATGATTACTATGATTTCCTTTTTTGCTGACTATCTAGAATCATATCGAGAGTCAATAAAAGAGGGTAGATTGACATATCTGCCTGCTATGAAGTCGACTTCTACTCGCAGTTCTAGCAGTGTACCCCTGATCATGGCGCATGCAACAGATGCAACTGCGCTGTAATTTCTTTACAAATGACATAATGTCTGTCTGTCTAGTTCTCATGTATTTACACCGGTTCCAAAAGTTGAACTACCGAAAAGACTCCGGCAACAAACTCGTGAAGTCACATTTTCAAATATTAGGATACAATGTGACTAAATAATCACCTGTACTCCCTCCTATCTTCCTGTGATTTCACAATGTCATCGTATCTGGTGATGACACCTGCGCCCCCCGGCGGTGGACTCTGATGCGGAGCCAGGGAACTCCGCGGCGCGCACTGAGGCGAAGCCATTCCTGAGTGACTGCGTCTTTGGAATGAGAAACTGGAAAAAAAGACAAGGAATATCACAAATTACAGTCACTCTGAAAAATACGTGTAAAATATGACAGTGTAAAATTGTAAATTACAGAATGTCACTACGAAAAGTAGATGAAAAATATCACAATGTAAATTATAGACTGGACCTAATAGGGTAGTTGACAATTTTTTATTTATTTCATAAATAAGAAGTTTATAACTCATAAAGTAATATTGCAAACGAAATAGTATGTCTAAGATCAATAGTTTCACAGATATAGTGGTACGTTTGATGTGTTGCGGCGCATCGCCCAAAAACGCTCCATAGAAAATCTACAGAACAGGTGACGTCACATGTTCCCATATTACTAAGTAATGTATGGGCATACTGACAAAATTGATAATAACTATGTATTAAGTAGGTTTTTATTGATAGTTGTCATAATAATAGTTGTTTTAATTGATGGCAGCAATCTAATATCATTAACATTTTTGATAAACTTTGAAAAAAAATATGACCATTTTTTAAATTTTCAATACAGTACAATTTCAACAATAATAGGTAACTTAATTAAATCTCTAGTCTATGTTAGCCTTGTAATTTTATTATTTTGCATATTTTTTAATATAACTACCTAACATTTTGTTTCTTTCCATAATGTTTTTTGACATTCTTCCAATTTGTTTAGAATAAAATTATTATACTACAATTTAAATACTTTTTTTAACATGGGCTCTCACATCTCCATTCCAAATTTCATCTAAATCAGTTCAGCCATTTAACCCCTCTCCTTTTCCTTCTGCTTCAAGGCACTAACTTCTAGTTTTGGGTACTACTTAAAACTTTTACTATCAATTTATTTTTGCATAAAATGTTGGCAAATGATTATTATTAAAATATAGTTTAAAGTTAAAAAACTCAAGTGTTATTCGGTACATGTGAAAAAAAAATTTGAGTTAAGCAAAGATTTTCTTTCTTTACAGCTTTACATAAAGTCAAAGACAACTAATTGATAATATGGGCTGAAAATAAAATGTAATAATTATGAATAATCATTGTATATAAAAGTCTCTTCATATGTAATTAATATGCCTATTGAAATAAAACCAATTTATCAGATTTAACTCGCGTTTAATTTAATGTTGCATTACAAATGAGCGTAAAATCCAGAAAATTGGTTTTATTTCAAATTTGTAGAGCTCGCGAATATAAAAGAATACTAAAATGCCTATTGTCTACCTAACTGTACCTTGATTGCTATCTATCCACTCACATTACAATTGTACCTCCCACCTTTTAATAAGCAGCTATCCAACACTTGATAGGCCGACTTAGGTACCCAGAAAGTGTGCCACATTACTCAAGTATTATATCCCATGCCTGAAGTGCCCATCAGTACTTACCTAGTGATGTGTGATTTCGAAGAAGCTTACACACCTGAACCAGCGCGAGGATATATTTACTAGCCCAGAATCCTACCCAATTTATGTACATTTTATCTAGATAAATGTCTGTATGTAACATTTAATGCAGTAAACTGGTTTTAATTGAAATAACATACTTAGGCCATGGTATGGTGTGCTGCATATATAGCTTTATATAAGGATAATGTTAGTTTTATGAATGGTAGTTTTTCATAGTAATATCATGCCAGATTAATGTTTTTGAAATTAATTATTAATAATTAGCTATGCATGCTACGGAGTACTTACCTTTTGCGTTAACTACAGTGATACACTAAAAGCATATACTCTTTACTATAACACAAAATATTAAAGGCTTTTCTCACAGGTGGATAGTTTTGGTCAGTTTGGCTTAGAATTATCCTAACCTATTAATGCTGGCGCGATACGATAAAGTGGGTGTAAAGTTGTGGAACCCCACGAACAGTAACCTTCTTGATGCCAGCTTGGAAAGTTAATTTACGACGTAAGTTAATTAGTTTTATGAAAATAACAATTTCGATTCGAATAGAATGACGCTCAATGACGAAATAATATGTGAAATCTGACATTTGACAACTGACATTTTAGTCATCTGAGAGACAGCTGACTTTTGCTGGCTGTGGCATAACGAGTTTTTGGCGATATTTGGGTCGCCTGAGGGCCTAGACAAGATGCCATTTGACAATCGCTATCGCTATCGCTAAATGAAAAATGTATGGGATTTGACATTAACTATCGAAAGTCGTTCGATGTCTTATGTCAAATCCCATACATTTTCCGCTAAGCGATTGCGATAGCGATTATCGAATGGCATCTTGTCTAGGCCCTCTGGGTAGGTACCACCGACTTTCTTATTTCAGCCGTGAAACAGTTCGCTGTGTTTCGGATTGAAGGGAAAGGTATTGGTTATAGACGGCATTTCATCTTAGGCCTCAGGATGACAACGCACCTGCAATATCAAGTGCTTTTCCTTGTTATTGCAGGTGTCTATAGGCGGCGGTATTCGCTTACCACCAGGTGGGCCGACAGCTTATTTGTCATCTAGTTGTATAAAAAAAAAGGCAAACTCTAAAATATAAAAGAGATGTTTCAAAAATGAATGGAGACCCGGCCAGGTCTAGAAAATATTATTCTATATATGTCATGTATATGCTGAAAAATAGGTAAAAATATGCAGAACAGTCGTCAATTTTACTGTCCATTTTATATTTATTCACTTTATTGCAAAACAAGAATCTTTAAAGAAAAAACTGCAACACAGCCAAATATTTATCATGGCGCGTATGTCACTTTGGTGACGTTTATATACGTTTGCTATCTATGCTTAATAATGCTTATGTGTTCTGAAAATGTTCGTCGCCCACCATGAAAATAATTAAATAACGGGGAAATCAACGAATCAACAACCAAACAATCAATTGTACAAACTAAGCATGAAAACGAAATATTAGTATTTTTCGCGGGCTCGGGAGATTTTTCCTGATTTTTTTATTACGTTTAATAGGGCTGCAAATTGAATACACATTTTTATATGTGAAATTATAGGTCATTCATGCTTTTTTTATGCAAATGCGATCCACTGAACTTAGATTTAGTGTTTGTTCTCCAAAATTAGGGCCAATAATTATTTGCACAATACAAGAAATGTTTGGCGGGATTTTATGGTGTATAAAAGTGGTGTAGTTTTAGTAAAGAAGTTTTTGTGTTGACGCACAACTAAAAGATTATTAAAATAAAAGTGATTACGGTATGAAAGACGTTGTTAACTTTTTTGTGGTTATCTACCTCATCAAGTAGCATCTTATGGCGACTGTCATCATATATTTTGCGTCAAATACTCTTAAGATGCATTGAAATGTGTAATACCAGTATTTCAATGCAATAAATGAAGAAATAAAGAAATAATGAAGAAATGGCTGTAATGGCCTTAGTTTCCTTTGCCTTTCCAGTGCAGGGAGAAAGAACCAAAAAAAATGTCATTTAATCCTTAGACATACTCTTTTTAATATAAGCTGTGCTGTGATTTAAATGTCACACTTGTCACAGTCACAATCACAGATTAGAAACCGTCACAATCAAATCAACACAAGTCAAATCAAAACAATAACAATCCACCCGCCACCAAACTTATACTTATTTAAAATTTTGCTCTTGTTCTGGTTTCTTTTACCCTTTTCTAGGTAAAACTTAAAACAAGACATTAATCATTCTATCATCTAGAATAATAATAAAAGTTAAATATATTCTTATGTAAGTACTTGATTATTTGTTGCCAACTGCCAACAGGTTGTTGGATCTTTTTCCTGGGTTGTTGATTTACAAATACATACATTTCTCAAAAAAAATGCCTAGTTAAAATCTTTAACGATGATGCAAATACTTAACTAGTGCGATAGCGTCGAAATTCCTAGTTACAGCCTAAAATTTTAAAACGACATTACTTGTTTCTTCCTGTTATAGATTGTAATGGAAGCCTGGGAAATTATAGTAGAGTCATACCCCGAAGCGCCTGATCTGAGATGCTTCACTAAAGCTGTGAAGACGGCTGATAATGTTTTGAAAGAAGACTTGGCATTCTTTGAAGCAGGTACAATATATCATGTTATATGGTGATTCATGAACATTTCTTTATGTATAAGACACTCACCAGACTTCAAAACAGACTAATGATTTACCAATGGACTAGTGTTAATGTGACATATTAGAATAGGATATGGGAATTGGGATGTTGCCTAAGTTTGAATATAGCGTTATTTTTCACAAATTCGGTAAATATATGTTACTGTTATCCATAAATATAATTTAAACTTAAAAGATATGGTATATTGTTGAAGTTGTACTGTTTAGAAAATTCATAAAAATGGTAACTTTTCCCAAAAATTATCAAAAATGTTCGTGATGTTAGATTGTTGACATCAATTATAACACCTTTTATTATTACAGCTTAGAATAAAAACATACATATTATAAAGTTATAATTAAATTTGTCAGTATTCCCATACATTTCTTAGTAACATAGGAATGTGTGACGTCACCTGTTCCATAGATTTTCTATGGAGAGTTTTTGGATGATGCGCCGCAACACATCAAACATACCACTATATCTGTGAAACCATTGATCTTAGACTTATTATTATAAAAATAATAGAAATAAGAAACAGTTGTCAATACTATTTGGTATTAAAAAAAATAAAAAATATCTATCAACAGACTAGCACAGACAACAGACACCAGACATCAGACAAAATATAGAACACTTCAGACAGACAGAACAAAACAACAACAACATCAGACTAGTTTTTAGCAGACAATCATTATATTCCAGAATGGATTACCAACACACTCTTATACAAGCCAGTGGATCTATTCAACACTGTGACATCAAAGAGGTCTGATATTCCATGGAGCAAACCCATAAGTGACTCATTCAAGTTATTGGGAGATGTGATCGAGAAGTACCCTACGGAGCACTTGTATGAAGATATTGTTACTGTAAGTAATTTAGTTTTTCTACTTTATTGCAAAAAAACTAAAAATAAAATCATAACCTACTTACCTAAAATCACCCATATCTCTTAGTTGCATGGGGAGAGATGAACAATTCGGAAACACTTTCGTTTTTTAAAAGACCACCTAATACATAAAATTAGATTTTTAAAAAAAATGTAGCATAAACACTATTCTATAGCTTTGTGTTCCTAATGTGAGTACGGTAGGAATAGCTCATCGAGAAAGTATTGTTTTTAAAGCACAGGAAACAAGTGCCATGCCTTCAATGTAATACTTAATTATTCACATTTGCCTGGTACCGGAGGGATGGAACTAGAGTCAGAGGTATTCCAATAAGAAGATTAAAGGATGACATTAGATTAACTGTGGGATCACTATACTAGTGTTAGACCCGTAATTAGGGCTCATCTGGGTAGTTACTTCAGCCGAGAAACAGTTCGCTATGTTTGCAAATAAAGGAAAAGGTAGCCAGCGTAATTACTGGACATGGAAGTTATTATGCTATATTATTTTATTTTTATTTATTGGACATTTCCAGCCAGCTGGTGGTGACTCAAAAATCTAGTTTTGTTTAATATTTTCATTAACACTTTTATGGGTTTACTGGCTTTTGTTTCAAAGGCTAGTTGAAGGGTTTGAGGAGAGAAGGTATAACTGGGATATTTTATTTACTGTGTATACAAGCGTGGCTACCGTAGCCTATAGAAGCTCGTAAAAGGGATTTTCCACCAGAGGGCCGAGACGAGACGAGGCGAGACGAGATTTGAAATTTGTATGGCAAATTTTCAATTCTCTCCTAGCGCAGCTTTGGTTTTGGAATATTTGTTTGTGTAAAAATGAACCGTATTGTTTCCGATGTAGAGTATAAATTAACTCTGCAACAGAAACACGCTTCTCGCGATAGGTTTATTGTTGTTCGTTGCTACTTATTACCCGAGAATACCGTCATGATAGTAAAATCAATTTCTACTAGAGGTCGCTGTTAACAGGAAGTACACACTTGCAACTATCCTTATCATACCTGCTTGAGTACCTATATTATTTGTGCGTGACGTAGATGGTTGCACGGCTCTTTTGTTTTCATGGAGTACGTGCGATTACAATTCTCTTCTCGCCACTTGGAAAATCATGTCGCGCGGGCTCGGGATAGCTATTAACGGCAATTTTTAGTGGAAAAGGCTCAGTGCGATTTCAATTCTCTTCTCGCCTCGCCTCGTCTCGCACCTCTGGTGGAAAACCATCTTAACACCTTGAGTATTTTTTACACATCTTCTTAAGTTAATACGTTAAGTTAATAGTTAATAAGTTTGAATGAACTAAATTGCTAATTGAATGAAGATATTTTCATTCATTCATTCTCCTTTCCTGTCGACACCACCTGAAAACGTCTTGAGTAACGTCGTTTCTTGGTTGGAAGATTTATAGAATTATTTAGAATAAATTAATAAAGGATAAAATATTGTTGTTGGTTACTAAGGGTTTATTGACAAATCATCTTATGTCACAAAATAATAAATTCATAAAAAAATACAAAAGTATAAAAGGAGTTCTAAACACCACCAGCTATGCCTCATGCCGTACGCGCCCCAAATCCACAAAGACGCGCTTCAATGTCTGACCAAAGTGGTGGCGCTCTCGTCTGAAGGCGCCCGCGACGTTTCGCGACATATCGCGGAGCTAGAAGAAGCGGAGACCTGTCGCTCCCCCCTGGCCGTGCTTGTTGGTGAGCTTATTATTTTAATATTAATCCCTCAATCGGCGCTATCCCACCGAAGGGCTATAGAAGGCACAGCACTAGGTGGTAGGCCCGTATGTAGGGTCGTCTGGGTAGGTACCACCGCCTTTCTTATTTCAGCCGTGAAACAGTTCGCTGTGTTTCGGATTGAAGGGAAAGGTAGCCAGTGTAATTACTGCGCATGGCCGGCATTTCATCTTAGGCCCCAGCATGACAAGGCACCTGCAATATCAAGTGATTTTCTATGGGCGGCGGCGGTAACCGTTTACCATCAGGTGGGCCGTCAGCTTGTTTGTCATCTAGTAGTATAAAAAAATTATAATAGAAAAATCAATTGTGTCTGGAATCTGATGTTTAACAGGCAAATATCACAGCATAAAGTGTTACCCTGCTAATATTATAAACGGGAAAGTTGGTGTGTGAATGAATAAACATGTTAAAATGAAAAAAAAAATAGGGGATCAGTCCTAGAAAACAAACTAAAATTTTGTTCTGGCGCTTCGCCGGTCGCTGCCGCGGCACGCTTGCTTCGCTCGCTCGGTCGCTTTGGTCCAACGCTAACCCAACTGTCTATTGGAAGTACTTTCCGGTAGATGGTTGGGTTATTTTGAGAGTATATATGAAGAGCTGCCTGCTTAGAGCGCCTTCACACTAGCGTTTGTCCAGCGTAGGCGTTCGATGGCGACGTATGGCCGCGTTATGTAATTTAATCGAAATTGTTAGAACCGATATAAACTTAGATCTCACAGTACACGTCCGCTATACATCCATACTAACCATACTAATACTAATATATTATAAATGAGAAAGTGTGTCTGTCTGTTTGTTACCTCTTCATGCTTAAACCGCTGAACCTATTCAGATGAAATTTGCCATACCTAGAGATAGCTTGAGACCCTGTAGAGAACAAAGTATACTTTTTAGCGCATCATCAAGAGCTTGTGTTATGGATACTAGACAACGGATTTTTAACGGATTCTTAATAATATGTATATAAATATTAGAAACATACCAAATAAATATTTAAACATCGATAACTCGTGAAAAAATGCTCGTATTCATCATACAAATATTTGCCCCTGCCGGGATTCGAATCCGCGACCTCTGACCGAGCAGCCCGTATAGCAAGGGGTACAGACCACTCGGCCAGCCGGTCGTCAAATTTTATAAAACTTATGAATGCAATAAACCAATATATTTTATTTCATGCATCGGTATATACTTCTAATTACTTCCAGGGTCCATTGCAGAACATCACCCAGAGCTGGTGGCTGAAGACATCCACAGAATATGGAGGATATATCTGAACCTTTTGGCGTCCAACAAAAACACGGTAAGAATATATATATATATATTTCTTTGGCCCTACTGCTTAGTGTAGTAGGATTTAAATTTCATATTGCTGTAATTACATACCTTAATTTTCGTCTATTTTTTACGGCAGGGGTGCCTTAAAAATGTACGGCCCGCCTGTTTACTAAGTAAAAAAAAATTAATAGAACTAGATGACAAACAAGCTGACGGCCCACCTGATGGTAAGCGGTTCCCGCCGCCTATAGACACCTGCAATAACAAGGAAAATCACTTGATATTGCAGGTGCGTTGTCATCCTGAGGCCTAAGATCAAATGCCGTCCAAGCCCAGTAATCACACTGGCTACCTTTCCCTTCAATCCGAAACACAGCGAACTGTTTCACGGCTGAAATAAGAAAGGCGGTGGTACCTACCCAGACGACCCTACATACGGGCCTACCACCTAGTAAAGGCGGTGGTACCTACCCAGACGACCCTACATACGGGCCTACCACCTAGTAAAGGCGGTGGTACCTACAGACGACCCTACATACGGGCCTACCACCTAGTAAAGGCGGTGGTACCTATAGACGACCCTACATACGGGCCTACCACCTAGTAAAGGCGGTGGTACCTACCCAGACGACCCTACATACGGGCCTACCACCTAGTAAAGGCGGTGGTACCTACATACGGGCCTACCACCTAGTAAAGGCGGTGGTACCTACAGACGACCCTACATACGGGCCTACCACCTAGTAAAGGCGGTGGTACCTACCCAGACGACCCTACATACGGGCCTACCACCTAGTAAAGGCGGTGGTACCTACCCAGACGACCCTACATACGGGCCTACCACCTAGTAAAGGCGGTGGTACCTACCCAGACGACCCTACATACGGGCCTACCACCTAGTAAAGGCGGTGGTACCTACCCAGACGACCTTACATACGGGCCTACCACCTAGTAAAGGCGGTGGTACCTACCCAGACGACCCTACATACGGGCCTACCACCTAGTAAAGGCGGTGGTACCTACCCAGACGACCCTACATACGGGCCTACCACCTAGTGTGTTTGATTATTGATAATAATTTTAGTGGATCATTTCATTTTCTCGCAATCACAGTGAAAATTAGAGTGTGACACGCGGCTTATAAAAACCCATTATAACTGTTTCTATTGACTTATTCTGCGAATTTAATTTTAATTTAAGTTGCGAACACATCTTCTTTCACATACCACTTTCCATCAAGTGGATCGTCTTGAAATTCCTCATCATTAAACCATATTTCAGGACACAGTCATATCGTCTGTACTGCAAGGTCTGCTGTCCCTGTTCAAACACTTCGGGCAGGAGTTGCCCATCATAGAGTTCAAGGATCTGTACACCAGAATATCCAAAAGCTATGTATTGAAGAACAAGTGTGTCAAAGGTTGGTGAATTAGTAATAATAATAATTACAGAATAGAACTGAACGGAAAGTAGAAACGGAAGGAATGGAAGGGAAAGAGATGGGATTGATAGGAATGAAATAACATAGACATAATGTAATGAAAAGCGAAGCACCTTCTAACGCCATCTAAAACTGCCTATGGTTTCTTCTATACGTATTGAATGAAAGAGATATACTGTACTTATAATAATAATAATAATAAAATGATAATAATAATAATACATTTATTACAAAAAGCAGTCATATTAAATACTTGCCGAATTACCAGAAAGTTTTTAACAACATCGCGTATTAATTAACTTGCTACAAAACACACCACACACATACAAACACAAACACACACACACAAACACAAACACACACACGCGTACATACACACACACACACACACACACACACACACACAAACTATTACACCACTCTGACACACAGCATTATTCTACTCACGCTTGATATCAACCCGCGGGGAATTGGAAAATACCTCAGAAATGAGAGAAAATAAAAATAGAAGTAAACATAATAATAATAATATTCATACACTCACACCTATTATCTAGCCCAAAGTAAGCATCATTATGAACTTGTGTTATGGATTCTAGATAACGGATTAATATTGATAATAATATGTATATAAATATTAGAAATATACTAAATAAACATGTAAACATCCATGACTCGTGGACAAATGCTCGTATTCATCATACAAACATTTGCCCCTATCGGGATTCGAACCCGGGACCTCTTGATCGAGCAGCCCGTATAGCAAGGGGTACAGACCACTCGACCAGCCGGTCGTCATGATGCTACATATCTGGCCCGGTATATGTATATGTAAACTATCTCAATAAATCAAAATAAAACTCCTGAATCCGGAAAAAATACCAATAATTCGTTTTCATGTACAAAATTCAAAATTATTCGTCGATTACACCATTATTCATTATGGCAATATGGCGGGCGGACATAAAAGTTAACTATGTTGGATTTTACATTAAATTTAATTGGCAAAAATCAATCCATTCAAACTACATAATTATTCGTGTTGATGTTACAAGAAACGGAACGCAACATACTAGCCAAAATGCCAAAGGAAACTTGTCATTCAATCCCCACTCGATGTCGTTTCATTGGTTAAATCTCAACTCGTTCAAATCACTGTCGTTGCTCTCTCTCTCTTCTTTCTACTGTGCCAGCAATCAGTCGTAATAACTTCCTAGCGAAAAGAATTGAACTGAATATAATTATCATTAGTCTTTTGTAATTCCGTATTTTTATTCAGCTCCTCAAACCTATAAAAACTAACAAACTAAACGTCACTAAAGTGACTAGGAGCGATTAGAATACTTGGCTGTGTTGCAGTTATTTTTTATAAAAAAAAACTCGGTTGTATCACGAAACAAAGCAATTGTACAACTAAAAAGTATATTGCACATAGACCTGGCCGGGTCTCCATACATTTTTAGGACAACTCCTTGAGATTTAGCTTCTTCAGAATCAGCCCCATCATCTTTTAACTTGTCCGCAGTGTGTATTTCAATGTTGGAGCAGTATTCGGACCTATACAAAGAGCTGTTAGCCAATGACCGGCCGCTCCGTGACCACTTATGGTCCGAAGCACACGCAACGGCTCTGCGCAGTGTGTATTTGGCTTTGGCTACTGCAGTCGATAAGGAACGTTTACAGGTATTTAACTATTTATCTGCAGTCACCATCTAAATTATGTTTAGTTATGTCGAAGGGTGGTCGTTGCATTCGCTAGTTAACCGACTTCAAAAAAAGAAGGAGGTCGTATGTTCCACTGTATGTATTTTTTTGTATGTATGTTCATCGAATTCTCTGTCGATTGTGAACCGATTTTCAAAATTCCATTTTTATTCGATAGAGTATATCCTGAAGTGGTCCCATTGTCACCAACTTAGGATCTGATGATGGGATCCCAGTGAAGTCTAGGGCAAACATCATTTTGTAGGCGCGTGTGACATGTTTTCCTTTTAAAGCTATTTAAGTATTTGCTACTGTCAGTCACCATATTATGTTGATGAGCTGGTGATGGAAGGTACAACTCCTTAACGATTAGGAGTTGGAAGATAATTCTTTGAACATTATAGGTACGTATTGACGAATAGTAGTATTCTATCGGGCTATTTGGGATGGAAGGTCAAACTACGTACCGGTTTGGAGTTAGATAATACTTCATCAGTGATACAATATGATAATGTGGAATAATATTATGTATTTCGAACAAAGACTGTGTGCTGACATCTAGCTTTGACCATAGGACATCACATAAAAGTGTGAAAATTTTAACAAAAATAAAACCGATTCCAAAACAGTTCAAAGGAAGAAATAATTAAATTTAAGAACCTGGGTACTTAAGTCCTAATAACCTCCTTCTTTTTTTGAAGTCGGTTAAAATGTGTTTTTTGAGTTGGTGCTTAGCTGTTACCAGAAACAATAGAAAGTGAAGCACCAACTCCAAAAAATACATTTTTATACTACTCACGCGTTCACAGACTTATTATTTTTACAAATCTTAAAAAGAACAGAATATCCTAAAAAGTTATGACTGGTCTTCTAAGATTGTTTTTCTGTAACTGAAACGTTTAACCTTACTGGCCTGTCTCGAAATCCCTAAGAACCCACGATTCATCCCTGCTAACAGTTAACTTATATAAGTGCCTATAGCTTATGCGCCGCTGCTTTCTTTATAACAAAAAAATGCATCGGTATGGTATAATTGGGTATAACTCGGATTTCCAGACAATATCAGACACAGAACTGCGTCCGCGCACTAAGTCACACAATAGTGTGATAAGATATGCTGCTCTTAGGATTATTAAGCACCTGGTAGACTGTTACCATATCAAGGGGGAGACAGACGGACAGACTGCCGTACAGGTCATCGAACAGGAGTTGAAAAGTGGCAACGTGGCGTTTGCTACAGCTGATGCGGTGAGTACATATTTTTATACAATACTGTCGCCTATAGACAGCTGTTAACAAGGAAAAGTCACTTGACATTGCAGGTGCGTCGTCATCCTGAGGCCTAAGATGAAATGCCGTCCATGCCCAGTAATTACACTGGCTACCTTTCCCTTCAATCCGAAACATAGCGAACTGTTTCACGGCTGAAATAAGAAAGGCGGTGGTACCTACCCAGACGACCCTGCATACGGGCCTACCACCTAGTAATATGATATAAAATTAAAAATTTAAGTAACTCCCGGCCTCATTAATCATCTATCTTACACCATCTCATTGAGACTATTCTTATGAGCCCAAACACGCTATATCTGCTGCAAATATTTGAAGAACTGAGCATCCCTCAGAATATTTGATGGTATCGGATCAGCTCAAGGTTAGTAAGTCATGGGAATGTTACCGAAGTGACAGTACACCGAATAAATCGATCTGATGTGTGAAAGTTAGTAAAATCCTATTATCCTGTAGAAAATGAGCTGATAGTCATCAAACGCCTGAACTGATCTTCACAAATTATAGCTAAGAACCATCCTAGTCACGTCAGCTTTCAAACAAAGAAAACCGAATCAAAATCGGCCCATTCGCTTAGGAGCTACGAAGCCACAGACAGACACAGATGCACAGTCAGACACGTTAACTTATAACTGCTCTTAAGAATTGTCTCAATGAGATGACTGGGGGTTACTTAAAATTTTCAATTTTATATTTATTTTTTACTGTCGCAAAGTAGTCACAGACTGTTTATTTGTTGAATTGGGATGTTGCCTAAGTTTGAATCTGGCGCTATTTTTCACAAATTTGGAAAATAGACGCTATTGTTACCCATAAAAACAATTCAAACTTAAAATATATCGAATATTGTTGAAGTTGTACTGTATTAAAAAATAAAAAAATGGTCATATATTTTTTTTAAAAATATCAAAAATGTTAATGATATTAGATTGCTGACATCAATTAAAACAACTATTATTGTAAAAACTATTAATAAAAACATACTTAATACTTAGTTATTATCAATTTTGTCAGTATGCCCATACATTTCTTAGTAATATGGGAACATGTGACGTCACCTGTTTCGTAGATTTTCTATGGAGCGTTTTTGGACGATGCGCCGCAACACATCAAACATACTCCTATATCTGTGAAACTATTGATCTTAGACATACTGTTTCTTTTGCAATATTACTTTATGAGTTATAAACTTCTTATTTATGTAATGAAAAAAAGTTGTCAACTACCCTATTGATTGTATTCTCTCTTGCAGATACTTTGGTGTATAGAATCAAACAGCTTGTACAGCGAGAGGCTGTTACAGACGGCCATTTTGTTCTACAACAACATACCCAGCTCTAAAAGGAGGAACATTGTTGTCTACGGCCTTCTAAACGCGCCGGATGACGTCAGAACGGTGAGTGAAGGTTAAGCCGTACAGAGGACAGCACATCAAGTGTGACAGTTGCACTACGAAAGCCGCCTCTATTACGAACGCAGTAAGGGCGGTCTCAAGGTCAAACTGTTACGGTTGATGTGCTGTCTACTTTACACACAGATATACAATAAAACGTATTTACAGTAGGTATTATTAGTTTTCTTCGTTATGTTTGGAATTTTACCTTTTTGTTGTTTTATTAGGGAAACAAACAATTACATCATAATACACATATAAAAATACAGAGTTATATATTAATCGTTGAAGTTTCCACAGATTACTGATAACAGACATATCTCGTATTTAGAAAGGTTGAAGAATATAATGATATGCTTACTTAAGAAAAAAATTGAACATTAAAGAACGTTATTAAATTATTAAAAAAAATATACCTTGTCTAAAATACAATGTGCATTTAAAAGTATAAATATAAAAAAAACTACAATAATTTAACTATTTACATATATTATAATATGTCTTTTACTTACTATATTGGTTTTAATTTTGTTGTTTTATTTTACAAACATCTTAGCTTAGTGTAAACCGTGCACGCTCGTGCGTGCGTGCGTGCGTGAGTGTGTGTATGTGTGTTAGTTTTGGAGTTTTTTTTTACAAATTATCGCTACCAGTAGGGATATATAGAACTCTCTGCTCCATATTTTATTTATTTATTTCAGGCAACTACAACGTATAATAAAATATAAAATTAAAAAATTTAAGTAACCCCCGGCGTCTTTAATCATCTATCTAACACCATCTCATTGAGACTATTCATAAGAGCCCAAACACGCTATATCTGTTGTAAGTTTCTGAAGAATTAAGCATTTCGCAGACTTTTTGATGGTATAGGATCAGCTCAGGGTTAGTATGTATTTCGAATCAATCGGATTTGTAAAAGTTAGTAAAACCCTATTATCTTGTAGAAAATTAGCTGATAGTCATCAAACGCCTGAACTGATCTTCATAAATTATAGCTAAGAACCATCGTAGTCACATCAGCTTTCAAACAAAAAAAACCGAATCAAAATCGGTCCATTCGTTTAGGCGCTGCGATGCCACAGACAGACACACAGATACACAGACAGACACGTCAAACTCATAACACCCTCTTTTTCGTCGGGGGTTAAAAACATAGGCCCATATTATATATACTAACATAAATATAAATCACTGAACTATATTGTTCGACGCCTTGTGACGTTTCTGCGTGGTGTCCGGTAGCCGTCCCCAAAAACGACGAAATACGAAACCTTTCGGCCAAAACAACATAACACTGCTAATCCGCCGCCGTAGGGATAGCTGAAGAATGTTTTACCTGTTTCAGTCAGCCATCACACTCCTCATAAACGAATCTTGCCAACTGTCAGAGGACGGCCAACATAACATAGACAGATACCTGCCTCTATGGAAGGACCTGTTCGACTCCAAACGGGGCAAAGACAACGTGGTCCTGGAGAAGGGGAGATTTGTATTTTTTGATGTCATGGATTATGTGGTGACGGTGCTGGAGACGATTCTCCATGAGGATGTTGAGGTGAGTCCATCATCATAATCATCACCAGCCTATATACGTCCCACTGCTGGGCACAGGCTTTTCTACACGGGAGAAACACATGAGGAGTTTGGGCCATAACACCACCACGCTGGCCCAATGCGGGTTGGTGGGTTGCAGCGGTTGCAGTAACAACCGGGACCAACGGCTTAACGTGCACCACCAAGCATTTAGAAGCTCGAGATAACAAACTTTGATTGACCCATTCCATCATTCTTCGTATCGAAACCAGAGCGCTTAAACCAATACGCCACCGAGTTGCTCCCGATCCAATTCTATGTGCTGAATAATAGTAGATTGCTTTATAAGGGTGGAAAGGAATCCATCCCTACGAGGTTGTTAGACGGCTATAGTCCGAGTAGGGTTTGATTCCTTCTACCCGTATGTAGCACTCTACTTTTCATTTCAAATGCAAGGAAAATAAAAAAGAAGTTTTTCTAATTAAATTCATAAATAAAAGTACTCCTAACATGAGTGGAACCCATTTAAAATTAATTGTAACGTTAGTACAATTTGAGAAATGTCTATTTAAAGGAGATGTTCGATATTGGTACTCGAAAGCCCCCCACGATAAATTATATATTACGTGAAAGCTTATGCTCAGAGGATCTTGAATATACCATTTTTTCATTTTGATACGCCGGCATTTTTGAGTCATTTTGAAAAGTGTATGCACGAATTCTAAGCTTCTTATCAAAGTTTCTCTCACAAAATATAGTAAAAAATAAATTGAAATCATTATTATTAGTCAGAAACAAGTGCAGAAACCAATTTGCCATCTTCTTCTAGCATTTACAATAAAATATAATTGCAAAATAGTCGTAGGCTGAACCAAATCAACCCCATGCCTAGTTATTAAAAAATATTTGACAAGACAATAGACGACATTACGTTTTATACTATGTCTGTGACGTATCACATTTTTTAAAATGGAATTTTACATCTCTGGATAACAGTTTTTTGACCAGAATAAAATGATATTTTTTATTTATATGCAGGCATTAAAAATTTTAGTTTTTGTCTCGTAATATTCTTAAAAATATACTCTGTCTTCTCATATAACTTTTGTCTTGGGGGGTAGCTGAGTACCAGCCCCCATACATTTTCAGAACATGTCCTTTACGGTACTTTCCTCGCATGAGGAATGAATAGTAGATTATTAACCAAGGGGATAAAGCAGTGTCTTCTGTCGCGGGTGACGATTTAAATCGCGAGCGTAACGAAGGACTCGAGGTTTACTCCCGAGCGTAGCGAGGGTGTTAAAAACTTAAGTAGGGAGGGATTTAAGTTCACCCAAGACTAAGACAGCTTTATCACCGAGGAAAATACTCTACTTTTCGTACCATTTGCGAAAAAAATAATATAATAATAATATGAGATAAGCATTTATTAAAAATAATGACAATTAAAAGTAAAAGTTAACATTGGAAACATTGGTCCAATTATTGATAGAGAGAGTTACATTTTTGTGCGTATTCCTTTTTCACAAAGATGTATAATGCTTTATATACAAACTCAATGGTGTCAACACAGATGTAGTTCAGTATAAATGTCGGTAAGTATTCCAAATTTAAATCACATTCTCCCCCTAGAGGACGAATGAAATTCAGTACAATTTTCTTTCCCTGTTTTTAACAGATTAAAAATGACTATTGTTATGTTCGATTTTTTGTCGCATAGAATGTCACTTTTTTGAGCAAGTGGTACGAAAAACATGTTTTCATTCACTCAAGTGTTTAACAGACGCTACCGGACAAGGTGCCTCCCCTCCTGACTTTAGCCTACCATGTGCTATCGGGCTACCCCCCCGACGAGCACTCGGAGGCGAGGAGTCGTCATCTCCGGCGGTTGCTGAGAGATTTCTGCGCCGGCGCAGCCTCCGCGTCTGTGTTAGCGGTGGTCACGGCGACCATCGCCCACTGCGGGGATAGCTTGGCCGGCCTCTGTAGGGTGAGCTGTGATTGTTAAACCTTTTCCCCCTTCTTAATTTTGATTTTAACATAGAAAAATTTCATGTCCAGAGGCGGAAATGATATGGCGGAATGGCTGAAGGTGAAATTTTTATAGTTTTACATTTTAATTACTGAGTAATTTTTCAAACATTTATAATAATGTCAAAATAAATATTAAGAATATTTGAAAGCACTGACCCAACTTAACCGAATCGTAGGTATTTGTAAAAATACTCGTTTCGGATGTTGAAATAGAACATTGTAGGGTGGATGATAGCTTATAACGCAAATACAGATAGACTAGAAGAATTTCACAGGGATATCCCAAGTCCTGGGTGGTTCAGTTGGTTAGAGCAGTCGCCCGGATTGTGAAAGGTCGCGGGTTCGATCCCCGCCTCAGGACGTGAAATTTTTTCTAGTTTTGATATTTTTATTAGTCAATAAATTTTTCATACAATTATGATAATGTTAAAATAAAAATTGAGAATACCGATTGGCTGTTTTGTTTCTCTTCTATTTTGAAGTTTCTTTGTTTCCAATATGTTTGATTTACAACCAGCTGGCCGAGTGGTCTTGCTATACAGGCTACTTGGGGGCCCGGGTTCGAATCCCGGTGACAGCAGATGTTTGTATACGAGTACAAGCATTTCTTGATGATGTTAAAAAGTAATTATTTGGTTTTAAAAAAGTAATTATGTGGTTAAAAACAATAAATTAAGACACTCTTGAATGCCTCATAAGTCACAAATGGAGATAAAATTAATAAATACCTTACAATCCTTGAGCTATATAATTATGATATATAACAAACACACACACACGCTCACGCACGCACGCTCTCTCTCTCTCACACACACACACACACATTTATAAGAATAATTATATTAAGAAATTGTTGGAAATTTCGGTATGATGAAATTATTGTTAAGGAAGAGTGGAGCTTCCTAGCACAAAAAAATACCTTTGCTTAAAAGGCAGCTCCGACCATTATCTATTGTAAACTAAACCAAGTTACCAAATAAATATTTTTGATCATTTTTTTTTTGGTCAATAGATGATCCGAATAGACAAATGTTCAGACGAGACGGTTCTGTGCGAGTCCTGCTACCTGCTCATACACGCGAAACGCGAAGACGTTGAGTTAGAAAACGTATTGCAAGCTCTGGAGGTGAGAACATTAAGTATACCATCAAAGAATTAGCCTACTTGGGGTGTCATCCAGTAATAGAATTTAAGGATGTCTCTGAAATTATTGCGTCAATTGAAAAATAGGAAAAATAAATTTTCATGACATTTTTTTATTTTTTATACAACTAGATGACAAACAAGCTGACGGCCCACCTGATGGTAAGCGGTTACCGCCGCCTATAGACACCTGCAATAACAAGGGAAAATCACTTGATATTGCAGGTGCGTTGTCATCCTGAGGCCTAAGACGAAATGCCGTCCATGCCCAGTAATTACACTGGCTACCTTTCCCTTCAATCCGAAACACAGCGAACTGTTTCACGGCTGAAATAAGAAAGGCGGTGGTACCTACCCAGACGACCCTACATACGGGTCTACCACCTAGTTCACCATTTATACAAATGTGTGAAAAGACATATGTATAAAATTGGCTGCATTCTTACATAGAAATGTCATGAAATTATCAAATGAAGATGTTTTTGAAGGTGGCAAACCATTTCTATGAACCAATATAGCCCACGTTTTAATTTAGTGTCGTCGTATTGGCGGCTACAGCCTGTATAATCAAAACGACCGACTTGTAACTACGTTCAGATGTTTAAATCACTGAACTTAGTGTTAGGGTTTGTGTGCGGTTCAGACGAAATCAGATACTCCAATAATGCGAAAATGACTGATTATATTGATTTTGATTAATATACGTTTAATGTGACATAGGTGTAGGTACAAGGTAAAAGGACATGTTCTGAAAATGTATGGGGGCTGGTACTCAGCTAACCCCCAAGACAAAAGTTATATGAGAAGAAACAGTATATTTTTAAGAATATTATGAGACAAAAACTATAATTTTTAATGCCTGCATATAAATAAAAAATAGCATTTTATTCAGAGATGTAAAATTCAATTTTAAAAAATGGGACACGTCACAGACATAGTATAAAACGTCAATGTCGTCTATTGTCTTGTCAAATATTTTTTAATAACTAGGCATGGGGTTGATTTGGTTCAGCCTACGACTGTTTTGCAATTATATTTTATTGTAAATGCTAGAAGAAGATGGCAAATTGGTGTCTGCACTTGTTTCCGACTTATAATAATGATTTTAATTTATCTTTTACTATATTTTGTCAGAGAAACTTTGATAAGAAGCTTAGAATTCTTGCATACACTTTTCAAAATTACTCAAAAATGCCGGGGTATCAAAATGAAAAAATGGTATATTCAAGATCCTCTCAGCATAAGCTTTCACATAATATATAATTTATCGTGGGGGCGCGATCTCCTGTATATGAGATGAAGCGAATTGCGAATAGGACGAATAAAATGGAGTCCGTAGCTTTTATACGCTCCTCTGCACGCTCCTCCTCTCGCCAACACCGCTCCCCGTATAGCTTCTATCATCTGCCGCCAGAGGGCGTTAACATAGGTAAATAACATCTGGGGAACACCTTACTTAAGGGGATACCACGTGCAGACTAGCGACACCAATTGATTGTTATTGATTATGGTGAATTTAGAACATAATAAACAAAACCGCTTTAGACAATTGCTAGAGATCGGTATTTGTAATTTTTAAAGATGTATCTTGTATAAATTGTCTACCTATAAGTAACCAAATTTTTTATTATTGTTAAAAGTGGCCACTTTAGGCAATAATGAAAAAATAGGTTACATGTAGAGGAATATCTTATACCGAGCACATCTCAAAAAAATTACAAATACCATTCTTTAGTCATTCACTAAAGCGTTTTGTTTATTTTTTTCTATATTCACCACAATTAATATAAATCCAGTGGTGTCGCTAGTGTCGACGAGGTATCCCCTTAACATAGTCTACCATTTGGCGCTGTTGCACTTGACATGCTGTGTGTGTACTTTTGAATTTGTTTTTTAGATTCTATTTTCACGAAGAGACGTCGAACCAAGTATACTTTCTTCAGCTTTGCAAATGTTCGAAAGCATTTTGGCGGAAGAGGATTTGGTTAAAGAAAGAAAAGACTATGTGAGTAAATTCTATAATAATTTTGAATTGGTTTTCAGGAAGCCATTTTATGATTTTGTTATGTGTTTACGTATACAAGAATTTCATATTCAACAAGTGTGTCAAAACAAGCGTACGTTAGCCTATAGACGCTCGTAGCACCTTGGGCACTACTCACGCGTTGTCACCGTAGCCTATAGACGCTCGTAGCGCGCTTGGGCACTACTCACGCGTTGTCACCGTAGCCTATAGACGCTCGTAGCACCTTGGGCACTACTCACGCGTTGTCACCGTAGCCTATAGACGCTTGTAGCACCTCGGGCACTACTCACACGTTGTCACCGTAGCCTATAGACGCTCGTAGCACCTCGGGCACTACTTACGCGTTGTCACCGTAGCCTATAGACGCTCGTAGCTCCTTGGGCACTACTCACGCGTTGTCACCGTAGCCTATAGACGCTCGTAGCACCTTGGGCACTACTCACGCGTTGTCACCGTAGTCTATAAAAGCTCGTAGCACCTTGGGCACTACTCACGCGTTGTCACCGTAGCCTGTAGACGCTCGTAGCGCGCTTGGGCACTACTCACGCGTTGTCACCGTAGCCTATAGACGCTCGTAGCACCTTGGGCACTACTCACGCGTTGTCACCGTAGCCTATAGACGCTTGTAGCACCTCGGGCACTACTCACACGTTGTCACCGTAGCCTATAAAAGCTCGTAGCACCTTGGGCACTACTCACGCGTTGTCACCGTAGTCTATAAAAGCTCGTAGCACCTTGGGCACTACTCACGCGTTGTCACCGTAGCCTATAGACGCTCGTAGCTTCTTGGGCACTACTCACGCGTTGTCACCGTAGTCTATAAAAGCTCGTAGCACCTTGGGCACTACTCACGCGTTGTCACCGTAGCCTGTAGACGCTCGTAGCGCGCTTGGGCACTACTCACGCGTTGTCACCGTAGCCTATAGACGCTCGTAGCACCTTGGGCACTACTCACGCGTTGTCACCGTAGCCTATAGACGCTCGTAGCACCTTGGGCACTACTCACGCGTTGTCACCGTAGCCTATAAGAGCTCGTAGCACCTTGGGCACTACTCACGCGTTGTCACCGTAGCCTGTAGACGCTCGTAGCGCCTTGGGCACTAATCACGCGTTTAACAACTTATGTGTATGCAATATTTTTGTTTTTTTCTAGATTATTGGTTTGATTGATAACCTTCGTTCCCATAAACTCACGAGCAGTAAACAAGCTAGGATACTACACAGAGATATCATTATATTTCTTGGTAAGTTATAAACAGGAGGATGTAAACACAGACATGCCGATAATTTTTATTACACTTCTTTACACTCGCAATGTTTTTCAGGCAAATACGGCAATGATAGTCCCTTTACTGATAACTCCAAAGAGAACACAGTTGTGACTAAACTTAGGAATAAACTGCTTTTAAATGTACTTAATACTGAAGAAGGAATCACTTACAAGGTGAGATTGATTCAGTGTTTTCTTAAAACACCAAAAACCTCGAAACCATTTGCAGATGACATCAATCCAAACAACTTTTTTGTGTTTTTACTCAGTGGACGAATGTAAAGTCTTACACTGTGCATTTAATGTTTTGCTGACATGATGACATACTTTCATTCACGTGTCACGGAATTTACTTGTAATATTAATTAATTAAATAACTCTAGAGTGCGATCAACTAACAGAGAGTAAGGAACGGCATAAACTTTATAAAACACTGTAACTTTAACTTTGGCCGATCTTTTCTCTGCACTCCCTCAACAATATCAACATCTTCAAATGTACACACTGTACAACGAATATTTAATTAGGGAATAATACTTGTACTTAATAAAATTTGTATTAGATTGAGGTAATAATTAAATTTATAATGATTATTGTGTCATGAAATGTAATTAAGTCAGTGATTAATGTTTAATCTGCCTAAATTAATACTGCACCGTAAAATGACGGTACAATGTGAGGAATAGTAAATGATAACGTGAACTTTTAAACCATATTCTTAAGGCTTTGCCAGACAGAACGCGTACTTACCGCCGCGTTAGAGCGTCAATAGCGTTGCGTTTTAACGTCGCGTTCTTTCATGTCACACACACCAGATTGATTAGTTGGCGGAACGCTCCAACGCAGCGTACCATTCAACAGAGCGCAGCGCAGATCACTACCAGTCTTTGGAAAGTCTGTGTGCTATTGAGATGTGGAGTGATTCACGTTTGGAAGAATTATACTTTAATATGCTTTAAAGCGAAAAAAAAGAGTATATATTCACTTTATTAATAAAAAGAGAACGGAATTAGGAGAATATCATCGTTTGGGTCGCGAACTTTCATCACATGAAGATCATTTTTTACATACTTTCGTATTGATTGCTTTTCCGATTTGTACTCACAATTTTGCCTTTTGTGTCACATTTTAAAAGTATTATCCTTCGTATTATATAAACATAGGTGTTTCCGAACCAATTCTATTAGTTTTTCAGTCATAATTGCAATATTTTAGCAAACGAGCAGTCGGGCGTTAAACACAATCTGTAAAAAAATACAACGCCCGGCGTCAAAGCGTCCTAGCGCCGCGACAGAGCGTTGCGTCCTCCTAACGCCGGTGCTCTGTTTGACGGCTAGTACCGTTCATAGTACAACACAATTTGACGCTATAACGCGGCGTCAGACTAACGCCCTGACGCGCGTTAATTACGCGCTCTGTCTGGCAAAGCCTTTATCTAACTATGGAAGCAACTGTGAAAAAAAAATCGTGAAAAAAAAAATTCGGCTGTGCCATACAAATTTCTAAATGAACTCAGCTGCTATGTATGAAACAGCAGAGTTTTTTTCACAATTTCACTGTTGCTCTCCTAGTAAAAGTTGTTTGTGTTGATGGGATGTTAAAGTGGTTTTGAGGTTTTTGGTATACTTATTAAAAATTAACCCTGTATAATAGGTATATTGACAAATTTTGGGGAAGGTGTTTCATGTCGTGTATATGTCGTCGCCGTCTGGTTAAATTCGCCGCTTAATTTATGCCCAGTCCGTTTATTAAACGCATCTAATAAAATGCCTAGGCCGATGGTTAATTCAACTAGACTCACTTAACTTTTAACGATTAACGTATTGAAAAGATCGTCTTGTACTGAAGAGTTTTGTTTTGATTGGTGGATTCAAGGTTGTTTTTTATGACAACTTATAACCGAAATCTTTTTGGTTATAAGTGGTCGTAAAAAATAACCTTGAACCTACCAATCACTCAAACAGTCTCACAAAATCTCTTTGATTTAAATAACCTGCCTAGGCGTTCAATTGAATGGCTAAACTAACATGAAATTCAGCCATCTGGTTAAACGTTGCGCTCAATGACTTGGCTAGTTGTACTTCAGCCGTTTGATTGGATGCCGGCGTTCAATCAACGGGCTAGGCATTCAAATAAACGGCGTATTCAACCAGATGGCGACATCAGATGCTTAAGGTAAGATATCTGTTATATAATTCTAGTTGAATCTCCAAAGGATATTGCAGTTAGCAGTGGCTTACGAAGATGCCGACACTCTACAGAAACTACTGGCGATTATATGCGTTAGTTGTGAGTATGGTAACATTAATGATATCAGCTCTGAAGCATCATGCACCAAAAGAGATGTTTCGGTTAAGTATATAGTGTGTACACTAGACCAAAAAATCACCGTGATTTTCACCGGCATCGTATGGCAATATGGCGGGCGATATAGAAGTCAACTAAACTTCCATGATGAATCTTTGACTGTGTTGCAGTATTTTTCTATAAAAATCTTGTTTTGTACCACACAACAAAGCAATTAAAAAGATAACGGACCATTGAACACGGTTCTGCATATTTTCACCTATTTTTAACCCCCGACGAAAAAAGAGGGGTGTTATAAGTTTGACGTGTCTGTCTGTGTATCTGTGTCTCTGTCTGTGGCATCGTAGCGCCTAAACGAATGGACCGATTTTGATTGGTTTTTTTTTGTTTGAAAGCTGATGTTCCTACTGATGGTTCTTAGCTATAATTTATGAATATCAGTTCAGGCATTTGATGACTATCAGCTCATTTTGTACATGATAATAGGGTTTTACTAACTTTTACACATCCCATTGATTTGAAATTTGGTGTACTGTCACTTCGGTGACATTCCCATGACATACTATCCTTGAGCTGATCCTATACCATCAAAAAGTCTGCGAAATGGTTAATTCTTCAAAAACTTACAGCAGATATAGCGTGTTTGGGCTCTTATGAATAGTCTCAATGAGATGGTATTAGATAGATGATTAATGACGCCGGGGGTTACTTAAAATTTTTAATTTTGCAATTATTCAGTATACTATACATAGACCCGACCGGTACCCTTATTCTCAAACCTTCGAAACCGAGCCGAATCGATTCGTTTCGGTGTCATATCGTTTCCGTTCGATTCGACAAATGCTATTCTAAACACAAACGAAAGGATTTCGGAATGACTTTCCGTCTCGGAAAGTCAACCATAGAGTAGCCGTTTAGTCTGTTACTTAAAGAAGCATTTATAGAGTTGGTTAAGAAATGGTAGAAATGGTAGTAATAATGTACCTGTATTTATCTTGATTTTTGTCACGAAAACAATTTTTTATATTTTTATTTACATTTTACATTTATGTAGTGATCTTTATGAAGTGTTTAAGTTTGTTGTCCTATAATTTAAAATAATTATTTAAATTTTTATTAGTGCTTATATTTTATCTTCACGAACTTTGTGAACATACTATCTTGAACTTACTTCAACTTACAATCTTACAAAAATTTCTTTACCAACTTTTTATGTACGTTTTCATTTTTTTCAACCCTATTTCAATTTTAATCCGGCTGTTTCCTGAAGGTAGAGAGTAGTTTGAGTTTCGAAGTATTCTATGATGGAAAAGACAGTAAGTGTTGACAATATTTAAACTTACATTTCTATTAGTTTAACTTTTAGTTATCTAAATTTCTTGACTGCTTATTCTGAAATTTTCAGAGCAGCAGAATCTCGCATGAGCAAAGAAGCTCAATGCTTGATTTTATGCGAGCTCATGAAGATTTTGCGAGGGGTCGTCTTTGCGGAGCGGATGGAGCTCGCATAAAAAAAACTATGTTGGTCAGACTAGACAGTATCCTAAATTCTTTGGGATCGGGGGCACAAAAAACGCCAGAAAAGTGGTTTAAAGTAAGTTCACAGAGTATCTCTTTCTGTTATAAATTCATTACATTCAGTAATAGATAAATTATAAGCACCTACATTAAATGAATATCTTTCTCACCAGTGCTGGCAAGATTGGAGGAGCGACGTGAAAGGGAAGGCCCTCAAATTAAAGAAGGCAAGGATGGGAACTGGAGGTGGGCCTTGTCCTCCGCCACTTTCAGCTCTTGAGTCCAGTTTAATGGACTTTATTGGTATGGAAATGGTTGATGGACTCAATGTTCCGGACCCTTTGGAGGTAAAAGTTTATTACTGATTTTAGTTTTAAGATTTATCATGACCTTCAAGTAATTACGAGCATTACAATTAATTAATGAAATGTTATGTTTTAGATGTCAATATTCACACCGAACCCTGATACTAATAGAGAAATGGAAGCCGGTCCAAGCTATTTTGTGGAAGCTGCAGTGGAGGCTTCACAGGTCCCACCGGCTTCAGAAGTCCCACCGGCTTCAGAAGTCCCACCGGCTTCAGAAGTCCCACCGGCTTCACCAGCCCCACAGGCTTTACAAGCCCCAGCGGCTTTAGAAGTACCGAAAACTAAGAAAAAAGGTATTAGACCTTAACTATTATTTTATTATAATGTAGGTATAATTTATTGTTTTTCAGTTAAATATATTATACATCACAAGCTTATAACCTGTCAAGCCACAGTTTTTGAGACACATTGTTTTTTAATTGTCTTATGATCTTGGAGGTCTGATGCGACCTGACAAATGACTAAGGCATGATATCATGTCATCTTAGCATTATGATAAATATAGTAAGAGTGAGTTTGAGATTATTGTTATTATATTAATTTAACCCGTCAAGCATGAAATTCCAGACACAATTGATTCTTCCATTGTCATCGCCCCCGGTGGTATATCGCCACTTGACAGATTAATCAACCTATTAATAAAATAGTTAAACTCAATTCAGTATCTATAACATACCATTATCATTACTCTGTTCTACATGGTCAAAATAATTTATTACAGATGATGACTTGCAGCAAGTGTTGGAGAGACAGGCTGCAGCCATTGAGGACCTTTCCAGCGGCATCCACAAAATGGCATTAGCCTTAAATAACATTGCTGCCGCAATAAGAGGTCAATCATCTGAAGTAGTAATAGAGGAGTGTGAAGGTAATAAATAACTTAGGTCATATTAATATGAATTTAATTGTGTAATATCTAGTATACTAATACACAAAGTAAAAAATAGTTTCAAAACAAGTTGTTGAAAATATCTCAAACATTTATTTAATAATAAAAATAGAATTTGAGAATCATTTTATATCACTTCTGGACAAAGACGTCCCCTAGATCCAGCGGCTAGATGCTATCATCTTCCAGTAATTTACTCCCACATTTTATTATTATTGAAAGCACGGGCTTTCAGCATAGTAAGATTTTTGTATATGTTACTAAACACCACCTGAGAATAAAATTATAAATTTATGTTATTACATTTTTGTAACCTTATGAATGAAGTATGTTGTTATACATTGTATAACTGACCTTTAGAACAATCTGTTGATTAATTCCATCCTAACTTGCTGCCCTCTGTTATGATTGTCTATCTCAGCAGTTGTTGGTTCAGGGTCATGCTCTTCACTTGTATATATTTCTGGCTCTGGTAATCTTGCTTTAACACACATATTATGCAACACAACACATGCATTTACTATGTGACCAACCTTTTCAGGACTGTACTCAAGTACTCTATGTCTGTGTAGGCATCGAAATCGCTCCTTTAAAACTCCAAAGCATCTCTCTATGGAGTTTCTGGATCTAATGTGTACTTCTGTATATAATGCTTCTCGAGATCCAGGAGTTGCATACAATATTGGGGTTAGTAGCCATGGCTCCAAAGGATAACCCGAATCACCTATAAATAAATTATTGTATAAAAATAAAGCAATGAACTATCAGATCACAAGATCAATTTAAAAGATACTATGTCCATGTTTTAGTTTAAACATAGACAATTTTTTTATACAACTAGATGACAAACAAGCTATCTAATAGCCCATCTTCTGGTAAGCGGTTACATCCGCCTATAAATACCTGCAATAACAAGGAAAAGTCACTTGACATTGCAGGTGCATTGTCATCCTGACGCTGAAATGCTGTCCATGCCCAATAATGACACTGTCTTCCTTTCCCTTCAATCCGACAGACAGCAAACTGTTTTACAGCCGAAATAAGAAAGCCCAGACAACTCTACATATGGGCATACCACCTAGCAACTTATTAGCAATTATTTATAGGTTTGATTAATTAATTTTTGTTTCAGTTTCTCACCAAGAAGCCAGCTGGTAGTATGGGCTTGGAGATGCATCATGTGGTCTCTTGCTGAGCTACTTCTCCAAATGTAAGAATCATGGGTGCTACCAGGGTAACGAGCGTTGACATTTAAAACCATAAGATCACTATCACAAATCTAAAAAATATAAAGGCAGTTTAAAGGGCTATCTGGCCGAGTAGTCAGTGTCCCTAACTACAGGCTACTCAGTCAGGGGTTATGGATTTGAATCCTGGTAGGGGCAGATATTCGTATAATTGTATGAACATTTGTTCCCAAGTCATGGATGTTTATTTAGTATATTTTTAATATTTATACGGGGTTATTTTTAAAACACCAACAACCTCAAAACCATTTGTAGATCTCATCAATACAAACAACTTTTACCGGCTGATTTTTTTCTGGAAGAAAGAACAAGAAGAAGAGTTGCTGGAAGTAACTCTGTATCGCGAAAAAAATCAGCCGGTCCATACAAATTTCCAAATCAACTTAGCTTTATAGCTGAGTTGATTTGAAAATTTGTAAATCAACTCAGCTTTATAGCTGACAAATTTCCAAATCAACTGGTTTGTACAAGTGGTTTGTTTTGATAAGATCTTCATATGGTTTTGAGTTTGTTCGTGTTTTAAAAATAGCCCTGTATATGTTACTGTAAAAGTATGGCAATCTAAGGATTTACCAGCAAAAGCACAATACTGACCTAACCTAACCTTCTAGTAATTGATAGGGAGTTATCGGTAAATCTTAGCATTTACCATAGTTTGGGCTTTAGCAGTAATATACATATCATTATCAATATTTCTCTATTATCTAGCATCCATAACTCTAGCTCTAAATGATGCTTACTTTGGGCTAGATAAATAGGTGTGAGTATGAGTATAAATGTTAATATTATTATGACAACTTTCTTGTGTTTCACTCGTTAATATTATCAATAGGTAATTTTTGTTACTTTAATGCTTTAGAAATCACTATATTAGTTTTATAGTCATTCATATGAGTGATTATTTAATGCATTAAAATATATATTTATCATTTCAGGAAGTGCAGTCTACACTTGAAGAAGACATGTCCTTCTAGAGTGAGATGTGAATTGTGAACACACCTTTCACAAACCATCTGACTGCTCTAACCACTGAGTTACAGAAGTCTTGGGAGTAACCTATGATGATGTTTAACTTTAAAGTAATATTAAAATTAAAAAAATTAAAGGTATACATTTATGTTAAATTATGTAAATAGTGTTCATGTAAAAAAATATAATTAAAAATAAGTCTCACCATTTGCACATTAAGAGAATGTTGACCCTTTCTATTCACATAATTCTCTTCATTTACTAAAGGGGTTTTCAGTAATATATGGGTACCATCCACATAGCCAATCACCCCAGGTATGTTGAATTTACAGTAATTTCTGTAAGAAGTTATTGTTATTCTAAATTTTATCTTTAACATTATTGTTTTAAAAAATATATTTAGACAAAATTCATGTCCTGATGCAGGGTTACTAAACAAGTTGTTGTTAATTGAGCTAGATAAATAATTGTAGTTTTCCATTATTCCTTTTATATAAATCAGACTGTGATTGCAACAATAAGTACTTAGATTGTGATATTTGTCTAAAGATTTTTATTAAGAGTGTAGTTACTATTTTTCATTTAAGATTTTTAAGTAAATATTGTAGGTATTCTGATCTAACCTGATCAACCATTAAAGACTGATTATTAAGGTAATTCGTGATTTAAAAATGGTTCCTTAAATATGTGCAATTGTTACTAATGTTAAGTATATAATCAACATAGCCAATCACCCCAGGTATGTTGAATTTACAGTAATTTCTGTAAGAACTTATTGTTATTCTAAATTTTATCTTTAACATTATTGTTTGAAAAATATATTTAGACAAAAATCATGTCCTGATGCAGGGTTTCTAAACAAGTTGTTGTTAATTGAGCTAGATAAATAATTGTAGTTTTCCATTATTACTTTTATATAAATCAGACTATGATTGTAACAATAAGTACTTAGATTGTGATATTTGTCTAAAGATTTTTATTAAGAGTGTAGTTACTATTTTTCATTTAAGATTTTTAAGTAAATATTGTAGGTATTCTGATCTAACCTGATCAACCATTAAAGACTGATTATTAGGGTAGTTCGTGATTTAAAAATGGTTCCTTAAATATTGCACATATACAAGGAGCCATTTTTAAATCACTAATAACACATTGTTACTAATGTTAAATATATTATATGATCAAACGAACTTACCAAGTGAAGTTCGATCCATATTATATGAGTTGCTTCATTCGAAGATATAGACATAACCAGGTAGTCCTCTTATCCTACAAGGCAACGTCGCTTATTAAGAGTATTTAAACTGATTTCCGGTCCGTGCCGGAAATATGAGTACTTAAAAATTTCTTATTTTTACACACAGGAAATAAGGAAATTTACAATTTTAAAAGTACATTTTTGACTAGCCGTTACTCGTTACCCGCGCTCCGATGTCACCTCATTTTTTCAGAGAGCCTAAGCAAAACTCTCTGGGTAATTTAGGGTGGGGCGGGTGTCTATATCTTCGAATGAAGCAACTCATATAATATGGATCGAACTTCACTTGGTAAGTTCGTTTGATCATATATTATATTTCGTTGCTTCATTCGAAGATATAGACATAACCAGGTAGATGTTCAGAGACGTCAATGAAAGAGTTTTGCTATATTCTTATTATCAAGATAAGAAGATAAGATAAGATAAGAATTTGTTAAATAAAGTTAATACGTATATTTAATTAAACTACATTTAATCAAATCAATGTTCTATTACTCATATTGGCTACCGCGATACATTCACTGGGACGCCCGCCGTGGCGTTGACGGATGACGTCACTGGTAAAGGACCGCCTCGGCGGCGGAAGACTTCACTAAGACACCGGTCTCGTCGGTGGCCGTTGACGACACTGGTAAAGGCCCGCCTCGGCTGCGGCTGACGCCAGTAAGACGCCCGCCTCGGCGGTGGCAGTTGACTTCGCTGGTAAAGGCACGCCTCGGTGGCAGTGACGTCACTGAGACGTCCTGCCTCGGTGGCGGCAGACATGGCGGCTGCTATGAGCGCCGAACATTGCAGCGTCAACGCCGCACTCGCCAGGGCGTATTTGATCCAACGGCCAATGCAACGGCAAGTGGCAGCTTTGTGTGCTTGTCTGGAATAAACAAATTTTTTAATAACATTTGACCTCAACTTTGAGTTTATCTGTTCCTTGAAAGAATTCTTAAAGGGTCCTAATCCTTTAAAGTTTTAGCCGAGCATACCGGGCTTTTCTTTACAAATAAATTTAACCCCTATAGGTTTTGAAGAAGTTGACTTTCAATATAATATATGAAAAGTTTGTAATTTATGTGCCGTGCACAAAATTTTATATTTGGGTACCTGTGTTACTTTTTTTTTTTTTTTTTTTTTACAATATCCTAATTATATTTTAGTGATAGTATATATGTATATAGATATTTTGTTAGAATAGTTTGTGATCTATTAAAGAAACAGTATGTGTCTCAGGTGTGGTACCTATCTTTCAGTTAGCAACAGCATGCGTACGGTCGGTTAAAAATATTGGAACCGCATGGTCGGAATGACTATGGAGCAAAAGGGGCACTATGGATCCAGGACTGGTCTACAAAATTATCATTACAACTTAAAAGAGACATGATACTGTCTGTGTGTGCGGCCTGCCGGGACAATTGAGCAGGCCCGGTGCTTTCTCTACAGGCCTGAGTCGACAAACACTCATTATTTTCACAGTCAGAAGCATTTTGTTCGGCAATGTAATCCAAGAATGTGAGGGAATATTGAAATTCCCGATGATTTATCAGCTATGATTTTCTCTATACTTTGACCCGTGAAGGGGCAGGCCTCCTTCGGGTACTCGATTTTTTGTACTTTCGTTTGAAAATCCTCTCGACATAGTAGATGGTTATTGGGAATTCTGTCCCACCTCCGTTCGATCGGGCTCACGCCCTCACTCACTTCGGTTGTACTGAATTCCCAATAACCATTGTATGTTTTTGTTCCATAAGTTTTTTGTCACAGTTCTAACAGCCGTACACGTTAGGTGGCGCTCGAAGTCTTATAAACTGATGGCTCAGAATATTTAAATATAGGAACATAAGAATTTGAAGTCATTGTGTTGAAGCTTTTGATACGCTACAAATAAGCAAGCAATTCGTTATGAAATTTGTAAAACAAAAAGAATCTTTAAAAATAGAATGTATTTGTCCAACATCTTCTAGTGCAAGTAAGCGTCATGGCAACTTACTACCTAACACTATTCGTTGTCTTGTCTGTGGTCCATCAAATTGTGGAAAAACAAACTTAGTGATTAGTTTGTTGTTGCATAAGAACGGTCCTCGTTTCCGTAATTTGTATGTGTATTCAAAATCTTTATACCAACCCAAGTATAAATTTCTAGAAGAAGTTCTACAACAAGTACCTGGTACATCATTTTACAAATATAATCACAATAGCGAGATTTTGAGTCCTCATGAAGCTTTGTTAGATTCAATTATTATTTTTGATGATGTTGCTTGCGAAAATCAAAACAATGTTCGAGATTATTTTGCTATGGGACGTCATAAGAATATTGATTGCTTTTATATTAATCAAACTTACTCCAAAATTCCAAAACAGCTTGTGAGGGATAACTCTAATCTTATAGTTTTATTCAAACAAGATGATATTAATTTAAGACACGTTTACGATGAACATGTAGGTTCTGACATGTCATGGCCCAAATTCCGTGAAATGTGTTCTACTGTTTGGACCAAACCATACAGTTATGTTGTGATAAATAAAGACTGTGAGAAAAACAAAGGATGTTACAGAATGAAATTCGATACGTTTATCGTGTTAGATTAACATTCATAAGTGATTGTAACGTTGTTAATAATCACTCTCATTTGTGATTTCGAAAGGAGTAGAATTCTAAGCATGGAAAGAAATCTCAAAGAACAAATTGTAAAATCTGCAGCAGCTGTAAAAAGGAAGGTGAAAATGATAAAAGATGTAAAAAATTCTAACAACATGGCGCTGGAAACAATTTTTCAACCTATAGTTAATCCCCTCAATCAGTTGGTAAATAAAAGCGATGAAAAATATGAACAAGAAGAATTCGAGTATAAACCAACACTGAAGAAAAATAAGTACAGCGAAAGTGAAGAGTCGGATTCTCCCAACGAAGACTCTGAAAGACCTCTTAGTGAAGAAGAAAACTTAGATGGTGCTTGTATCAGCAAACCTGACAAAACCCTTACTGTTTCACCATTTACAGATCAAAATTTGAGTGCAGACTCGTTTAAGTCCTTTCAATCATCACCAAGCACAAAAGATCAATCTATATGGTCAGGATCATCTGAAATTACGAAAAACGTACCATATGGAATCAAGCTTGAGCGTGGAAAACTTATTCTTGGTAAAACACGAGTTTTTGACCGTGACCGCACCTGGCGAATTGGAAATCGTATTGTTAAGAAAACTCTTGGTTTAAAAGAATTATTATTTAAAAAATCACCAAACATGGAAGTTATAACGGAAGACGATTTACAAAATTATAAAATGTTGTTACTTGAAACGAATGCTCATAGACGTAATTTTGATTCAACTAAGGCTATAAACAGCAATAAAGGTTACAAATATATGCACATTATTAAACCGTTATTTAAATTCTCAAGAAGTGCAACTACGAGCACGGAAAGTCTTCCACTAGGAAAAGGATTGGAACTCTTGAAAAAAGTAAAAAAAAATACAGATTTGATTTATTGGGATGACCCTAACGAGCTAGTAGATCGATTAAAATTATTATTTGCGTCACGAGATGCTGGTAATACTGGTTTAGATAATGAAATAATTGCAATAATTGAGGAACTGTATGAAGCCGGCATAATCAACAAAAAATATAAGGAAAGTACATAAGAATAATTCAGCAGTTTACTTACAGTAAGCAGCTGATAAGCATTGCCATTGCAATGAATATAGACAAATTCGGTCACCACGTTCATAAGCGTTTACGATTATTTGAATACATAGATACCTTAAACGATTCTCTAGTAAAATCAGAAACGGGAGTCTACGATTTAAAATCAACAAGATTAAAAGGCTTGTTGCCCCCAGATAAAGACGACGAAGCTGTAAATAAAGGATATCTGGATGAATCAGTCCAGCACATGGAAAAAGAGTTGAAAAAAGTTTTGAGTGATGTTAAAAAATATTTGTCGAATTTAGAAAAAGCTGTTTTAGATCGTTTGAATACCGTTTATTACACAAAAACAGAAATAGACCACTTAATGCAAGGTCAGTCGGACAAAAAATAATGAGTAAGCAAAACATTGTTGATGAACTTCATAGAGCTGTACGAAGAAATTTCCCACGTCGATGTACAATTATAAAAGCGATAGATGATTTATGGCAAGCTGATCTAATTGACTTTCAAAAGTATTCAAAATTCAATAAAGGATATAAATTCGTATTGGTAGTCATTGATGCTTTGTCGAAATATGTATGGGTTAATCCTCTGAAATCGAAATCGAAAAATGATGTTATGAATGCAATGAAATGTATATTAATTGATTCTCAGAGAAAACCAAAAAATCTGCAAACAGATGCAGGGAAAGAGTTTTATAATGAATCTTTTAAGCGATTAATGACCCAGTATAAAATAAATCATTACTCTACATATTCTGTAAAAAAAGCATCTATTGTAGAACGGGTGATAAGAACATTGAAATTACGACTTTATAAACAATTCAGCTTATGTGGTCAGTATCGATGGTTGGAGAAGAATTTAGATTCCACTGTACAATACTATAACAATACTATTCATAGTACAACAAAATTTAAACCCATTGAAATAAATAAAGCCAACGAGATGTTAGTTAGATCTAACATTATTAAAACACAAAAACAAAACACAAATCAGAAATCTAAGTTTGTCCTTGGCGACCATGTTCGTATTAGTAAATATAAAGGAGACTTTTATAAAGGTTATACACCTAATTGGTCAACGGAAATATTTTCTATTGTAAAAGTTAACCATACAAATCCACCAACATATGAAATAGAAGATAAGAATCAACAAAGAATCTTAGGATCTTTTTATGAGTATGAATTACAAAAAACTAAATTCCCAGACCTTTACCTTATTGAAAAAATCATAAAACGAAAAGGAAACAAATTTTTTGTGAAATGGTTAGGTCTCAATGATAATGAAAATAGTTGGGTTGAAAAAAATGCATTGGTGTTTTAATATAAATGAACTGTCTTTGATCCACATAATCACTTTACTTGTACCAATGAAGAAAGGAAGTGGTATCATTAACAGCTTGATAAACAAAGTACCTTTTGAATTACATTTACCTGGGTATCAATTTTGTGGTCCTGGAACGAATCTTAAAAAACGTTTGCTAAGAGGCGATCGCGGAATAAATCAATTGGACAAAGCTTGTATGTATCACGACATTGCTTACACCAATAACGATTTGAACGTTCGACATAAAGCCGACTTAGATCTTTTGAACATGGCTAAAAGAAGACTAAAATCGAAAGATGCTAAAAAAGGAGAAAAGATTGCTTCGTGGATTGTAAAAAATGCAATGAAGGCGAAACTAAAAGTTGGTGGGGGTGTACGTTCATTTATGTCAATTGTGAAAAGAATACAATCACAAATAAAAAAATTAAAATCAAAAAACAATCATGCTGCTATTAAATATGCATATGCAGCTGCAAAAAAAATATTTGCTAATAAAAAAGGTGTTCGATTACCACGCTGTATTCCACTTCCAAAAAGTGGAGGAATATTACCTTTGATTCCAATTTTTGCTGGACTGTCGGCCTTAGGTTCATTAGCTGGTGGCGCAGCAGGAATCGCAAAAGCCGTCAATGATTACAAGGCCTCTCAAAAAAATCTACAGGAATCTCAGCGACATAATAGAATGATGGAATCGGTTGCTCTTGGAAAAGGGGTGTATATTAAGCCCCATAAAAAAGGAGCAGGTTTATATTTGAATCCCTCAAAAAACTGATGCAGCGGCTGCCCAGACGTGCACTTACCAACTTGGATATATTGGAGCATGCACGAAGCATCCCATATTTTCGTGGTGTTTTTATGAGAGATAGTTTACCTTCGAAACCAAGAAAAATAGAGTGTGGTATAGTAAATTTGGACAGCTCCGAGAATCCTGGATCGCATTGGGTAGCCTACGTTAAGCAAGTCGATTACACGGAATATTTTGATAGTTTTGGTAACTTGAAACCACCGTTAGAAGTACAAAAATATTTAAAAGATACGTCTCTAAATTATAATTATATACAACATCAGAGATTTGGATCAGTAAACTGTGGACATCTATGTTTAAAATTTTTAAAAAAATTTTGGAGAAGTCATTTAAATAAAGAATAATACTGTAATATTTATCAGTATTAAAATGTCTTTTACTGTGTCTATAACCGGAAAAGAAGCCTCCTTAACAACGTATTACTCACCAACCTTAGAATTAGTAGGAGAATATGAATGTGGGCTTTTATATTTTTCTACATTTAACTCCATTCCGAATATAGATGAGAGAAATAACAAGTTCTATTACGGTGAAAATGAAGTCATCGAGATTCCTGAAGGATCATATGAACTTCAAGATATTTGTGATTACTTGAGGAGTAATATCAAGAATACTATATTAAAATTATCTTGTAATAATAACACCCTGAAGACAAATATTTTCTGTTCGAAAGATATTCACTTTACTAACAGTGATTCAATTGGTAAAATTTTGGGTTTTGGTACGGAAACAATCAAAGCTAATATAAGTAGCGAGTCTAAATACCCTGTAAGCATTTTATCAACAACCATCGTGCGTATAGAGTGTGATGTTGTTAGTGGATCATTCGTGAACGGAATAGCGAGTCACATTATTTATGAATTTGTGCCCAACGTACCACCAGGATATCGAATCATTGAAATACCTAAGAACTTAATTTATTTTCCTGTTAACCAAAACTCAATAAGTGCAATAAATATAAAATTATTAGACTCTGAAAACAAGCAAATCAATTTACGAGGTGAAGAAGTACAGTTGTATTTACATTTAAGACAAAAATGTTAAACTTCAATAAAAGCTATACTACATCTTCTAATCAAATCAGTTCTAAGAGAGCAGTTAAAAAAGAAAGACCTCTACAATTAAAGAAAAAACTAACAAAAAGCAATAAGGAATTCCTCAAGCTAGTAGGCTTATTAAAATGAACATTTTAAACATATCTCAATCAACTGCATGTGATAACAGCATTGAAAGTTTTGAATATCATTCTTACAAACCATATGTGACAAGTTTTAACAAGAATGATGAAATACGAATACCTATCAACCAACAAGACTTAAACGTGTTGCCCTCTCTCAGCACTTTGTATATCGAGGGCAAGGTTGATGTATATGATAGCACTACGAAAACAAAAGTATCAAGTGTGCACTTTGTGAATAATCCAGTGCTATTTTTATTTCAAGATATTCGGTATGAATTAAATGGAGTCGAAATAGACAAAATTAAAAATGTTGGTGTTTCTGCTACTATCAAATCTTATTTGTCATTAAATGAAAATGAATCAAAATCTGCAAAAGTTTGGGGCTGGTCTACTACTGGTACAACCAATGTAAAGGATGGTATGTTCTCAGCCTCTATACCTTTAAATAAAATATTGGGATTTGCAGAAGATTATGATAAAATTGTTATAAACTGCAAACACGAGTTGGTATTATTAAGAAGTAACACAAACCTCAATGCTTTGAAATTGAAAGAGGGTGAGGTAGTTCAGGATATTATAATAAATAAAGTAGTATGGCGCGTGCCCCATGTTAAAGTGTCAGACCGTGAGAGAATTAATTTACTGAAGCATTTAGAAAAAGATAGAGCAATAACTATAGCATTCAGAAATTGGGATCTTTATGAGTATCCTTTGTTACCACAAACACGCAAGCATACTTGGTCTATCAAAACTTCGTCACAAACAGAAAAACCAAGGTTTGTTGTTGTAGCTCTTCAAACTAATAGAAAAAATCAGGCTAAATTATCAATGGCTGAATTTGATCATTGCAATATTCGTGATGTAAAAGTATATTTAAATTCTAGATATTTCCCATATGAAAGTTTGAATATTAGCTTTGCTGAAGACAGGTTTAGTTTATTATATGAAGAATATGTGAGATTTCAACAGTCTTATTACGGACGTCGTTCTGAACCGTTATTGAGTATAAAAGAATTCAGAGACATAGCACCCTTATTTGTTATTGATTGTTCTCGTCAACAAGAAATGTTGAAAGGTTCTATAGACGTTAGAGTTGAAATCGAGACTGATCAAGAAATACCGGATCAAACTGCAGCTTATTGCCTAATTTTTAACGATTGCATTTTCGAATATAAACCTTTAAGTAACATTGTAAGAAAAATATCATGAATAAGGATACGATCATAGTGGATGTGCAGGGGTTTAAAAACGAAAAAAATGAGTTTATTGTAAAAGAATTAGTCATAGGCACTCAAGAGCATACTCAAATATTTTTAATAAAACCACCTTATCCATTTTGTGCTTTGACACTGGAAGAGAGAAAACATGTTTGGTGGATAGAAAGAAATAGAGGATACCGGTGGAGTGAAGGTCATATTGACTATAGAGAATTTAGAAGGCTTATAATACCTTATTTTAAACAACGAAAAATTATTGTAAAAGGAGAAGAAAAAGTGAAGTGGGTGCAAGAACTATGTAGACATAAAAATGTTTTAGACATAAGCAGTACAGATATACCGAATTTAAATACTCTAACAGAACTATACTGTAAAGATATTTTTGCATATAATTGTTTTAACCATTTAAAATACTGTGCTTTAAAAAATGTTCTATGCATAAGAAAATGGTGTGTAGATAATAACATTAATTTTTAATTATTTTTTAGATGAAATAAGTATTGATTATATTAGGAAAGTAAGTAAAAAGTAAATTAAATATTGTGATTTTTTTATATGTATGACAAAATGGTGTGTAAAAAAATAATGTTACTTATTTAATTCATAATAAAAATGTATTTATTAAAACCTCTTTCATTTAAAAAACAATTTGTCCTCAACTTTTACCGCTAGTTCCTATTGCATCAAAGAATGAATGATAGCATTTTTTATGCATTCATTAAAAATAGCTTTAATATAAAAAATGGAGCAACATGTTAACTAACCTAAAACCATTTCATAGGGGTAAAGTAAAGAAAGAAATATAATTTTCTTTAACAATTTATTTCGATAATTTATATAATTCACAACATATTTCAAATACTTTCACACGACAACAAACTACGCTTCATTCATTGACTTATAATATATTAGTTTGATTACACATATTTTTAAAAAACCATATAATTGACATATTTTTAAATAATTTGCTTGGAAGTTTAAAGAAATATTAAAGAAACATTTAGATTATGAAATATAGGCCCATATGAGTATTTTTAACAAACTAATATGTTAAGTATATTACAACTTACTTGTGTTTCAGAAACAACTAGTATAACTGTAACCACATATTTTTTTAGAAATATTGCTAATAATTTTTTCAGTTTGGTCCATAATTTCATCACCTATATCTTTCACCACATATTGAGAACTTAACACAACATAGTCATCTTCAACATAGTCTTTAGCTCGTTGGGATCCGTTTAATTCCAACACTTTAATTTTAATTAGACGGAATCCTTTTTTCGGTGCACTATTGATAACAAAAGAATGTGTCGCTCCATGATGCTTATTCAAAGTTCCTGGCGTGATGCTCCTTCTTTTACACGACGTTTTACGACGTCGCTGGCTCGTGTGAAGTGGTTTCGACTGATTCTGCATGTTGAGAAATTCTTGTGTAAATCCTTCTAGTGGATCTTGAGCACACTGGAATGAGTCTAAATATTCTTGAGGATAACTAATACACTCTTCATCCGAAATGGTAGTGATGTTTTTGAGTTCTTCGTTCTGTAACAAAAATGAATTTGATTTAAAACTTTTGAAATACGCAAAGTACTAAAGTATATTATTTAGAGATAAAATAATTTAACTTACCGTCGTCATGTTTATATTTTTATTAATTTGTGTTGTGAATTATATAAATTACAGTACGTGTTTATTAGCTCTGCAACAACTCGTAGTGTCTGACGAAATAATAATAGAAATGTATCAGAATTAAGTAGGTACAGATTACCAACACATTGTTCACAACTTCACACATTACATTTTGCTTACTACCAATGTTTTAAATGCTGTCTCTCTCTTGCACTCCAGTAATAGGTACTTATTTCAATTAAGCGGTGGCGCGTGCGTTATCAATGTCATCATAATGCAACGTTCCAAAATACAAGTTTTAACTTGATTTGTATAATGAGGTCAGATGCCTATTAGTTAGGAATATAAAATCAAACAAATTAAATTATATTTAATTATTATTTATTCTATACGTATGTAGGTAGGTACATTTTTATGATAAACGTCCATTCTTAAGCTACACTAATTAAATTACAACTACTATAGAATAACATGGTACTTACTACAATATAACTAATAGTAATAAAAGTGTCACAAAAAGTTTATAAAAAGGTTAAAAATTAAATATACTAGTGTGTCCCCACGCTCTAGTAGAAATTTTATTTTTTGATATTAAGCGTTTATCATCATCACCACTCAAAGCTATTTTATTAACCGCACAAGTGAAAATTTCATGTTTAATGGATTTAAATAAAATATTTGTTTTACGTATAATATCGCCATCAAAGAGCGTTCTTTCATAATCTGTAACATCTAATTTACGGATAACATTTTTTTTTATGCCTTTTGCTTTTTTTATTGTACTGTCCACAGTTTTAATGCAATAAAGTTTTGAACGGAGCCCGACAAATTCTGTTATTATTTTTCCTGCCATTTCATCCTTAAATAACCCAGGAACTTTTTTATTCTGAATAGGTAAGTGAAATACATTTACTTTAGGAAAATTACATGTGTCAAAGTAAGACAGGAACTTTTCTTTCACATCACTATAAAAATCATGTGTTTTTACGTGATAAACAAAACTATCGGTGTCCGTATAACACATTTTCACGTTATTTTTGTAATATGGCTTAATAACAGAATAGTGGAAATCATACATGTGACTTTTAGATAATTCCAAAACAGTAAAACCAATGTATATGGGTTTATTCAAAATAATCTGTTCAGGTTTTAATTGCACCGCAACTAAGTTTTCGGTAAATACCGTCGCACTATGAAAATTTGGACGTGCAATAAGTTGCTGAGCATTTTTTCTTTTTTTTGTGATGTTTTTTTGATCGCACCACTGATTAACCAAATCAACTTTTACTCGTTTTTCATTATTTTCCAATGTTTTTCCAAATACACTATTATTTAAGAGTTTAAAAAAATCTTGTTCAAAAGCTGAGTAGCTTTTTTGCCGTAAGCTGGTGTTCAAATCAATATATTCTTTTAAATATGGACTTTGTTTAAAGGTTATGACTCGATGTATTTTTTTTAGTACCAAACCATGTTTTAAACATGTCTTCAAATGAATGTAATGTATTACATAGTTAAATTTGTCATATAAAGTCGGAACGAGTTTACTATTTTTTCCCCCTGGAGGAATACATTTTTCTGGACAAAATGGTAAATCGTTATGCAAGTCATGTAAATGTTTTGGATATTTTAAGTCGACTTCGAGAATAAACCCGTACTCAGCGTTTATCGAAATTGCATGCACGTCTAAATTATCAATTTCATGTTGCTCTAAAAACCTGAAATTCGATAAAGGTAAATATTGACACATACTAAAACCATATAAATTATTACAATCGATGTAAGTGATATAAGAACTAGGCTTAGAAAGATCATATTCAGGCATAAATTTATTATTTGCTTTAGCATATCTATGAGTGCATAAGCAAAGACCACCTTTTATACCACCTTGTAACATTCGCAACATAGACAAATCATCAATAAGTTCCAGTTGTACCCCGGTTTTCAATAGCATTGCATCAAACGATAAACTTGGCGCCGTCAAATAGAAAGCCGGATCTAACTGATAATGCAGTTTACAAGTACGTCTAAAATTTTCAAAAATGTCTGCTAGCAACAAAACATCTGTTTTTAAATATAAATCCGTATAATTTCCTAAATTACAGATTTTAAATGTTGACCAAACCAAATGTGCATGTCGATAATCTTCGTTAGTAATCTCTTGATCAGTAAGTATGCTTTTAAAACATTCCTTTTTAGGTAAAGAATTTTCTCTATAACGTTCCCAAGAGTCCATATATTCATAAGGATAGACACCTTTGCGAGTGAGTAACTTAAATTTATGTTCACTTGGAAAAAAACTTTTTAAGTGCCCAAATTGTTCTGGCTTTAGGGTATCTGCCAATTTACTTAAGCTGGTTCCTAGGAATTTAAATGAGTCAACAAAACGAAGTTGAAAAAACTGCTTGTTTGAAACTGGTACGAATTTTGTAAATGAAATATAATTTTCTTTTGTTTTTGGTATTATTTTAATATCTCCAGGTACGTTCCCCAAAGCTTTTATGAATAAGTGACAGTCGTATCCAGCTAAATTATGAAAAAATATTGGGATGAACGAAGGACGCTTATATTGTAAATTACAATAGGGGTGCGCGGCGCCGCGGTAGCGACCTGTAACATGGCAATGATCACGAACTTTATCAGAAAAAACAAAATTTTGGCAGATATGACAAAATATGGAATTCATAAAATTAATGTTGTCTTCCTCGGTAAATATCATGGGAGCGTTTGAACTTAGTTTTTCATATAATTTTTGAACATCTTTTATTATATACTCAACAAATCGCTCAACACAATCAGGCCCGCGGTGTGATACATAGCGATTATAAGTAGAGTCATCGCAACAAACAATGTAATATGCAAACGCGACAGGGACATGGTGATGTAAAACGCTAGTATTGTTACTTGTCGAACAGGTGGTATCAGAAATGGTTTGCAACATTGACTCAAAATCTGCATAGATACAAAACGGTACGTTTTGTTTACGATCATAATTTTTAAATTTAATTATAGAGCCTCTGTCGGGTAACACTGTTACTACACCGCTACATAAATGACTATCGACTTCTTCCACAGTATTAAAAAATAAAAGACATAGATCACAGAAATATAACTTTCCGTGATGAGAAGTTACTTGGCTTCTAAAAAGTCGGGAACAATCTTTTATCAAACAGTAGTGAGCCTTAGTACCGTTTTCAAGCAACAACAGATGTATAATTTTATTATTACTTTTCTTTTCTATGTCTGATTTATATAAAGGACCAATTATGGTTTTATTGTTTTTTAACCCATAAATTATGACCTTTATTGTTGTATTGTTTTTTTCAAACGTCTTTATATCCTGGAAAGTAACTGGGAAGCGCATCCCAGAAACATCTAACAATTCACGATAATTAGGATAGGAAGAAACTCTCTCAGGATGTTTCTTAGCTGGATATAAAGCTGCAGTCACGCACCACAGAAAACAGCATTGATCTTTATTTACGATATTAAGACATGCCTTTTTTAATTGAATTGATTTAGGCAATGGAATAAAGCTCGATCCCCCCAACGGCTGGTATTTATTTAGATTGACCTCAATATGCAAATTGTTTAAAAAAGTCCACCCACTATCGCGCTCTTCAAATTCCTCAATACATGTTTTAAGATAATTTACCATTTCGATATATACATTTTCAAAGTCGTAATTGCAAAACAATAGTTTATTTTTCGTGCCAAACGATTTAATTGCAGAAGATTTATCTTTAAATTGTAAAAATGTTGCAAAGAGTTCAAAATTTACCTTCACACATGTATGAGTACTGAGAAATTCATCTAGTAATGACTTTAATTTGTTACGAATTTCATATAGAAATACGTTAAATGAAGATTTTTGTAAATCATTGATTGGTACTATTTTATATGTAATTATTCGATTACGAAATGCAGATGCTATGATTTCTACGCCTTCGCTGTGTTTTGTTGAACAATTGTTTTGTTTATGTAAATTACTTCTCAAGTGACCAACCCATGACTTACTTGCGACAGATACATTACAAATAGTGCATAAAGGCATTTCAACTATATTATGAAAGTATTTGAAGGAAAAAACTATTTGTGTGTATAGCACTAATGTACCTACCTAGCTAATTTTAAATGTATTACTTATAATGGGAAAAAAATTATTAATGTAAAGTATAATTTTTATATTCAACTAACTTAATACACATAAAATAAAAATAAAATGATTAATAACTATTTAAAATTAATTTTGTCTGAGTAGTGCACGGGCTCCGACTCTTCAAAGAGTGCCCACGCCTTAGCCAGGTACGCCTGCAGGGCCTCCCACGAGGGCGACTCGTCGTCGCACTGCAGTTTCACCGCCACCAGCGCCTTCTTGTAGCGCACATCGATAGGAGTCGACGCGTACTCTTTTGTTTTGTAGACCTTTAGATCTACAAAAAATTCTCCTGAGGATGGTGCTGTTCTTCGAGACGAGCCCGTTGAAACTCGACTCGTAAAGCTCGACGTCGCGGTACCGCTGCTGTTTTTCGGAATGTTGTTGACCGCTTCCTCTGACTGCAGAATATGGAACAGATCCTTTTTCTTATTCGCTCTGTAACAAAATATAAAACACTAAGTAACTATATCAAAACTGTCGTAATACCTAATGTACCTACCTATTGCATATTATATTTTTTTACTATTTAAATTTTATTGAACATTAAATATAGTACTAATAACTATAATAAAATATTTTCTTCACTTATAAAAATAATATTAGCGTTACATGTTTTAAAATATGTACCTGTGAGATGTAGCAATCTGGTATGGTGCTGGTGAAGAGTCACGCTTGGCGGCCGTAGTTGCTTTACGCTTGGTGGCGGTAGCAGTGGGCGATCTCGGCTTCTTCTTTGGTGGTGCCTCAGAAACCACTGAAGGTACTTCGTACTCGGAGTCAGACCTGTGTTGAAATTATGTTTTAAGATATCTTTCGGAATGATACGCATACACAAATAATTACTAGTTCATATCACTTTATAATGTAGAAAATAATGATGTTCTATCCACATGTGAAAGATAAATAAATGAAAGAAATGTTGAAAAAGTATTACTTACGCACATTTTAGTTAATGATTTGGTGTTGCTCTGATGGGTACTGGTTATCACTGATGGGTACTAGAGAGCACTGATGGGTACTGGTGAGCACTGATGGGTACTGGTGAGGACTGATGGGTACTAGCGATCACTGATGGGTATTAGTGAGCACTTTAACCACAACTACGGTGAATTTGAAAATAAATGAATTTCCATCAGTGTTGATGTTTTTATGTCGAAAAAAATTTGTTGTCATCAATAAAATCGGTCAAGTGTGAACGATTTTCCTAAAAACTATATAATTTTTTAATTAAAATTGTGATTATTATTGCGAAGGCAATAAAGTCTCTAACATTTTAACAGAATGGACTTATTTCTGTTATAGTTCAGACATATTCAATATAGATGCATCAATTCTTAGTTTGAATCTTGTATCAAATAAAATAAAATAATTACTTGTTTCACATCAACAGGCGCATAAGACATTTTATAATAGAACGTTTAATTACAATAACATGTTTATTAACCTACTTTGTAATTTTAGCTGCATGCGCTGATGGTGAAATTGCAATGCTTGCTTTTTTACTGCATAGGGACGTTCCAACAGAAATGAACATGGAGTTGGTAAACCGATTGATTCTACCAATAATCGAGTTAATATCATAAGAAGGTTATTAATTATTGTTCTTCACATGTATTTATATTCGTTTTCTTTCTTTATTTGTACTTATTACAATATATTTATATGTTTTAAAATATAATCATGGTTCAGTTCAAAAATATACTAATTCACTACACATACTTTTTACATTTCAAGTTTTATCCAAATCTGATAAGTCGCATTTACATGATTGGAAAACCAATAACCAAATTAACATTTTTATTTCATACTAACTGCATGCTTTGCAATGCCCGTAAACTGTTTGGTTTTATATAAAATATGTACTTAAAAGTTTCATCACAATATAATCAATGGTTTCGGAGCGCTTAGGGGACGGACATACAAACACTCATTTTTATTTATATAGATATTGAAAACTATAAGATACTTTTGTATTTCACTGAAGTTTCCATACAAAATTTCTTAGGATGCAAGTCATAGACATTCGATTCATACGAAAATGTATATGAAATAAAAATAAACTTTTATTCATTCGTTCATTCAAAATATTTTATAAACATAAACTCGGAATGTACGAGAATATCGAATAATTCAAATTGACACAGTATCAAACAATAAAACCCACATCACTATTTTCTATTATAGTTCTAGAGACAGCCTTAAAAGTTTGCGTCTCTTGTGTAAGTGGAAATATTACAAATTAGCAGTATTTGTTACAGTCAGTTTTCAATTAAATTGGGTAATTATTCATGATTTACATCTTCTGGATATAATATAAGACCAATACTTTTAAAACAATAGCAAAGTTACCAGACCAATTTATAAAACTATGCTAATAATAACAAACTTATTTATCAACTTTGATAAAAATACCATGAGATATAAAAATAATCCCAAGTAATTCAGTAAAAATTTCAATAATTCAAACCTTGTATTGTTTTTATAATTATTCTTCATAAGTGTATTATAAAATTGTTGTGCGTTGGCTCGACACCAAAGAGGCTAAGCTATATTATTATTTAATGTTGCTATGCTCCTGGAGTTCCTGGACTTAGCAACGCGCATGAAATGCAAGCGAGGCTCGGGTTCCATTTGTCACGTTTTCGTCCACTTACAACGCGGACGACTCACGGTGACGACGACACAGCCATGTAGTGTTTGTGATTGAGACTCTATGTAATAATTTATAAATTACTTAAAAAAATTTAGTAACGTTCTTATTCCTTGAAGAGAAATGAAGTAACTTCAGGTAAGTGCATTTTTTGTTGTAATATTCTAAAAATAATATACAACATTTTTAATGTTTGTCCGTGTTGTAGCAATAATAAATATAAAAACTAACTGAATTATTTTGTACGCACAATATTTAAGTACCTGCCTAATATATTATTAATCTTATCGAATTTTGTATTTATTATTGCAAGTAGGTGTTGTTGTAGGTACCAAAACCTATGCACCACGTGGCACTGATTTTTAACTATTTAGATTTCAATTTGTAATATCTGTAAATTTAGATATATAGTATTTCGAATGTTGAAACCACGAAGTGAGTTATATTGCAAAGCACCACGTGTAAGTTATGAAATTGATATACCTAGCTTATTGAATAAACGTTAAATAATTTCATTTTGATGTTTTTGATGCGTTTAAACGCCTACTTTATTCAGGAGACGCGGGTTCGAATCCCGCCTGGAGCAATATGTTTTTTCATCATTTTCTTTCTTTATTTGTAATTGTTAAATAATTTTATCGAACAATTTAATCTCAATAATAAAATAAAATCAATCATTTGTATTTATTATTCCAAGCATATGCACCACGTGGTAGTAATTAAATGCCTACTATTGGAACACAAAATATCATCTTTAGATTAAATTCATTTGTAATTTATATCTTAACCAGTCGAGCCACAAAGGTATATTGTCATAGCTTCTAAGACTCCCGGGAGTCTTAGGTGTTAGTCACATGCATATATGGCGCCAGCGCGGTCGCGGCGTAGTGTTTCATTCAATTTCCAAATAAAGCGTAAGGAAATAAAAGCATAATTTATAAACAGCGAATGACAAGAAATCGTTGGTAGCAAATTTTTTCCATTGCATCTTATTTCCTTATGTTAAATTTCAAATTTTAATGAGCCATCGTACCGCGTCCACACCCTTGCCTTTGTGTGTGGCTTGCGCCTTACGCGCCCTGACAAATTAATATTAAATAAATGTGTTTTACTATGAAAAATATTTATTTACTTACATAACTATTTTATTTTTAGATTCCTACTCGACAATGAAGTTGTGTTGGTGACTACAAGACAAAGTGTTTACTACTTATAAGCCATTTGTAAGTATGTGCTATCTTTGAATATCAACTTATACAAAAACATTTTGTAACTTTATAGGTCACGTGTAAAATTACAAAATGTGGAAGTGTTTTAAGTTATTATTTAACCAATTTGTTGTTTTGTTTTAGATGAACAGACCCGGGTCCACCACTCACCACAGGCCAGGCTCCACTCATTGCAGCACCACAGCAATCACAACGTCATTTTTTTTGTTTAAGTTTTGAAATTAAAACAAAAGGAAAATGTTTATTACAACACATCCCATACTCCCTGTTTCTTACAGATATGATTATTTGGTAAGCAAGCAATCACATACAAGTTTACATACCAATATGTGGTTGCTTAAGGTAAAAGGTTCAACTGGTTGGTTTTGAGGTAACAAAGTAAGTAAGTATAAGTAGGTTGAATTAGTTAGCTAGCTAGAGAGATACAGTGAGCTAGTGAGGCTTATTACAATTAGGTAGTTAGGAGTCTATTCGGTGCGTGATCTTACCCATGGGCTCGCAGGAAGTTACTTACCATGGGGCTTCCAGCCGAATAGTTTAGGAGTCTGTTTGGTGCGTGATCTTACCCACGGGCTCGCAGGAAGTTACTTACCATGGGGCTTCCAGCCAAACAGTTTAGGAGTCTATTCGGTGCGTGATCTTACCCACGGGCTCGCAGGAAGTTACTTACCATGGGGCTTCCAGCCGAATAGTTTAGGAGTCTGTTTGGTGCGTGATCTTACCCACAGGCTCGCAGGAAGTTACTTACCATGGGGCTTCCAGCCAAACAGTTTAGGAGTCTATTCGGTGCGTGATCTTACCCACGGGCTCGCAGGAAGTTACTTACCATGGGGCTTCCAGCCGAATAGTTTAGGAATCTGTTCGGTGCGTGATTTTACCCACGGGCTCGCAGGAAGTTACTTACCACGGGGCTTCAAGCCAAACAGTTTAGTGGCTTTAACGTTGTGATTACAGGCTTTCTGGTTATTGGGAATTCTGTTCAACCGAAGTGAGTGAGGGCGTGAGCCCGATCGAACGGAGGTGGGACAGAATTCCCAATAACCATCTACTGAGATAATTCCAGTTCTGGATTATGTCTTCCACATTCAAAGACTGCCTCAGTGTTATCCTAAGTGATAAAGTAAGATGCGAACAACTAGATGTTATGCTCTTTACCATTGCCAAATAATTATTTATAAATATTGGTACCCTCACACCTATTATCTAGCCCAAAGTAAGCATCATTAAGAGCTTGTGTTAAGGATACTAGATAACGGAGAAATAATAATATGTAAATAAATATTAAATATTAGAAATATACTAAATGGGTTGGCTGGAAGAGATCTCTTTTAGAGATAAGTCCATCCATGTAAACTTCCTATTACATGTAACTTACTGTGTAAGTACATCTAAAGTGCAATAAATAGTATTTATTATATAAATAAACATAAAAATTGTTAAATAAACATTAACTATTTAAATTGCGTGAAATAGCTGTGGCGGTATTATCGATACGTAATAGTATAGCAGTGATTTTTATTTACATAGAAAGATATCAAAATTAGAAAAATTTCACGTCCTGGGGCGGGAACATAGATATCATTATCTGTTTTTCACACATTTATAATTATGTTAAAAAAATTAAGAATAGTTATTTTACGTTTAAATTTAGTACCGAAAGACACTGCTAACAGCTCTAAATGATTTACGTGAAACGCTTACTTATTCAGTACCTATCTTTCCAAAGTCTATTCGCAATTAGCTTGTGACACCATTCCTCAGCCTGAGCGTGATGTGTCAGTAAAAAACATGTAATTCTTAATAAGTTTTTGTATCATAATTTGACTAATATTTATGACCTAGCTTTAAGACATTTAGAATATAATAATACAACATGAGGCGACAGAGAATATGAATATTTTTAAGAGCTGAATGTTTTAGTCTCTCGAAACTTTTTATATAAAACCATCCGTTATCGTATGGCAGAGCCACAATATACGAATAGCACACATGGGCAATTTTTTATTGACCAACTGTGTTACATATAGTATTGAGTTTCTATCCGGATAGTGACAATGTCATGTCTACAAGTGTCAATGACAAAACCTTACAAATTACAAATGTGTTGCGGTTGTATGTCCCTTTTATCGTTAGTTATTATGAAACTAGACATTCTAGGACTTGGTACAGTGTAGCGTACATTTTTTACGCATTCTTCGAAATCGGTCCCTATACACAAAATAACATCTAGATAGATGACAGAGGTAAATCCGTGTGAATGGAAAAGAATAATCAATTCTGTCCTTACTTTTCGAAATATTCTTGGACCTATCGATAATCCGTGATGTATTCCGTTAAAATCATACGTGAGAATTCGCGATATTCCTTTTCTTATGGCAAATATTAAATATTTTGCGATGGTGTTTTGCTATCAATACATAAAAGATATGATTTTTCTAGTCAATCACTGCTTGAAAACCGGTTTGGTTTTTGTTTCGGTCTGTGGTCCGCCATTTTTAAAATGTGACAACTTTACAAATTTGATAAAACTCTTTGTTTAGGACAAATTTAACAATTTTTTGTTCGGGGACGGTGCCAAGAATATGTTCGAAATGTACTGATTATCACGGGACTCGCATAGCGATATCGTCCCCAATGTTACAGTTCATAAGCTACCTGCATCTGCTCCGTTTCCAACGGACTACATTTTGGTGTCGAAAATTGTTCGACTCGTGTCGACAAAGGTATAGGGACTCGTCGCGAATTCACTCTAGTACTTGTGTATTGAGTGAATGTTGCCCAGCAATAGTAAAATACATATTATCAATCTGGCGGCGTGTACCTGCGGTAGCGTCGCTGCTGGGCACGTGGCTGGCGGGCAGCGAGCCGGCGCGTGTGGCGGCGGGCGGCGGGCGGCGGCCGCGGTGGCTGTGGCGGAGGCGCTCGGCCCTGGTCGTGCCCCCCCCTGGTCGCTTCGGACCGGTTAGGGCAGAAGTTTATTGAAACCTGGGGGCAGATATGGCAGTTATTGACGAGTTTTTTATTTTCAATTATTATGGCTTGGTTCCTATGACCTTCGAGATATTGTTGGGTTTCGTTTTTCCTTATACCATAGGATATACTATGGTATTAACCAAAAGCAGTGACAGCCATCTTGACATAAAATCTGGTTTAATAAGTATTGGGTCAATACTGCGAAATTTTGAGGAGCGCTTTGGTTTCGATTATGAAAACAAAGCAACTTTCGCCAAAGTCGATGCTGGGAGGGGCCAATCAAAAGTTTGTAATCTCGAGTACCTCCGTGCTTCGGAGGCACGTTAAGCCGTTGGTCCCGGTGGTTCCTGCGACCGCTTGAAACCACCAACCCGCCATGGGTCAGTGTGACAAACTCCTCATGTGTGGGAAGGCCCGTGTCCAGCAGGGGGGCGTATGTAGGCTGATGATGACTGTAGCATCACGGCCGCGGAGAGCCTGCCAGGTTGGCCGGGCTTAGGTGAGGCACGTGGTCCTCCGCCTCGGCGGCTGTGACTCTGGGTCGGGCGGCTGCGGTCGCGTGGCTAGCCCGGGCGACCGGCCGCGTGGATAGCTCGGGCGACCTCGACCGCGTGGCTGGCTCAGGCGACCGGCGGACGGCGTGGATGGCTCGGGTGACCGGCCGCGTGGCCAAGGTGAGGTCGGCGGTCTCGTCGGCCCCACGAGGCTCGGCATCCACGGCGGGTGGGCATCCACGGCGTGTGGGCATCCACGGCTGGTGGGCATCCACGACGGGTGGGCATCCACGGTGGGTGGGCACGGATGGTCTGGGCCATCAAATGATCGACTCACGGTCGAGCCTCGAATTTGACTCACGGCCAACTTTCGAGGTCTTACTGTTTTGTTTAACACTTGGTTAAACCGCAGGAAAATGCCACATTCAGTTGATAAGATTCGACTCACGGTCGAGCCTCGAATTTGACTCACGGCCAACTTTCGAGGTCTTATTGTTTCGAATAAACCGAAGTTTAGTCGTAGGAAAAAAGGCCACATTAAGTTGATATACTCACTCGTTTTTCCTAAGTCGGGGGTATCTGAATACACTATGACTCGGCGACGCTTTGGCGGCAGCTTATTCTTCAATCTTCCGATTGTTCCTCGTAGTATTACTATACTCTCTTCTTTTTTCTATTAGATATTATCACAACTTGGTACGTTTGAGTACAAGGAATTAAAAATTTAAAAATAACTCACTAAAAAACTAATATTTGATACGCAAGAGAGAGGGTACGAACGTTGCCTCGCTTGACAAAAGAATGAGGTGACATCGGAGCGCGGGTAACGAGTAACGGCTAGTCAAAAATGTACTTTTAAAATTGTAAATTTCCTTATTTCCTGTGTGTAAAAATAAGAAATTTTTAAGTACTCATATTTCCGGCACGGACCGGAAATCAGTTTAAATACTCTTAATAAGCGACGTTGCCTTGTAGGATAAGAGGACTACCTGGTTATGTCTATATCTTCGAATGAAGCAACGAAATATAATATCAATATTACATACTTTTCTATTATTTTCCTTATGTCATTTAACTCAGTTGGGAATTGGACCCACTTCGTTAATACTGCCCAATTATTCAAAGCCAGTGTGGTTTGTGCAATGGCGCGTGACACTGAGGTTTGGCTCAAATTTATGAAGGCATCTCTCCCATCTGGCTTTTGATAACTGCCTTGGGCGTAAAAATGCAGAGCAGACAAAAACTAAAATGTACATATGAAACTTAAGACATTTACCGGTTAGGTAGGTATTCCAATAGGTAGAGCAAGGAACATAATCTCCGGCAAAAGAGGTAGGTACAGTAAAAAAAACCTGATTTAAAACAACATTCGTATAGGGGTACTTACTAAATAAGTAAGGTGTTTAAAGTTATATAAGTTGCTTAACTTATGAGGCTTAGTCATTTAAATTTAATACTCTAAAACAAAAATACCAAATATGTACCTTATCATTTTAGACCCATAGTAAGCTTTACACATGAAAGTTGGTATGTACTTACTTTTAATTCTAATGGAATAGCATTAATGTTCTTTGTGCATGGGTAAAAGTGGCGAATCTCGCCTATAAGCGAGATTGCCATGTCGGGAGTGAGCCTATAATATTTCGTAAAATTGTGGTCACTGAAAGGATTGGTTGCATCTCTAAGTGACCGATGTAGTTTCAATGTAATAATTCTTTTTTCAATAATTGCTCGCCTTCTTCGATTTCTAAGGCTAATTACAAACTCCATCTAGAAAGAATCCATAATTCAAAAAATAGGATATTGTATATCTTATACTTTTTTTTCTGCTGAATAGCAATGAGATTTTACACTGTATGTCATTGGAATTATTTTAAAATAATGTCATATAATTTAAGGAAGATACGGTCTTAGAATAAAAATTTAAAATAAGATTCATCATCATCATCCGCCCATATACGTCCCCCTGCTGGGTACAGGCCTTCCTACATGGGAGAAACAGATGAGGAGCTTGGACCATAACACCATCACGCTGGCCCAGTGCGGGTTGGTAAAATAAGATTACTCCTTTTTAAGTAGGTACACCTACATTAATATTCTAGCCTATCTAAGTAGTTACTTTAGCATTTTAGTTTTATGAATTTGAAAACACTGACCACTCTCTTTTTATCATAAACACTAGATATCAGTTCAATTACATACAATATGCTTAGAAATTATAATGCAAAACACTTTCGATACAGTTTCCGACAGCAAATTGGTTTCGGAAATGTTTCCTAAAGCTAATGTCATATGAAACGAAACGAAATGTCAAAAGTATTCGATTCGGATTTTGAGAATAGGCAATCGACGAAAACTTTCCGAATCGTGACGGAAACTTGGTTTCCGACGTTTGAGAATAAGGCTACGGGTCTCCATACATTTTTGAATCATCTCTTTTCTACACTTAAAAATAGCCGTAAATCAGAAAGGGTGTAAATGGGTTCCTTGTGTAGAGTTAATTACCAATGTATGACAATTGTAGTATGACATTACTTTTGATAAAAAAATAAAATTTGTAATTTTTATTTAATTTACGGGTATTTTTGAGACACCTTGTATATTTATTCCTCAGTGTCAACAAAAGAAGATCCAGACTTACAATTGTCGTTGACAATAGTGATCCACGCACTGTGTCGAGCGCACGCGCACGCAGCCAATGTAGATGTGACGTCACTACAGCATGCCGTCCTGCTCTGTCGCACGGTGGACTGCGTCTGTGCTCTTCTATCGGTAAGTATGGTTTTCTAGGTGGTAGGCCCGTATGTAGGGTCGTCTGGGTAGGTACCACCGCCTTTCTTATTTCAGCCGTGAAACAGTTCTCTGTGTTCGGATTGAAGGGAAAGGTAGCCAGTGTGATTACTGGGCATGGACGGCATTCCATCTTAGACTTCAGGATAACAACGCACCTGCAATATCAGGTGATTCTTCCTTGTTATTGCAGGTGTCTATAGGCGGCGGTAACCGCTTAACACCAGGTGGGTCGTCAGTTTGTTTGTGATCTAGTTGTATAAAAAATAGTAGTCTGTTCACTTTTAGTCTAAAGAAAGAGAGAAAGACAGCTCTTCTCCCTCTTTGCTGTGTTATTTATTAATTTATATTTATATATAAATTTTGGGTAACTGTTTAATTTCGTGTGTAAGTTCATAATATAGCCTTTAATACCTAGTTATGATTTATTTTAATACGACGACTTGTGGAATGGCTCCACAAATACCCTGGACAGATTGCAGCGCCGTCCGTCCGTCCGTATCATGGACGACGTAGAAGTCATGAACAGCCCAGAGCCTCTACAATAGGGTAGTTGACAACTTTTTTTTTATTTCATAAATAAGTAGTTTATAACTCATAAAGAAATATTGCAAAAGAAATAGTATGTCTAAGATCAATAGTTTCACAGATATAGTGGTATGTTTGATGTGTTGCGGCGCATCGTCCAAAAACGCTCCATAGAAAATCTTCGGAACAGGTGACGTCACATGTTCCCATATTACTAAGAAATGTATGGGCATACTGACAAAATTGATAATAACTATGTATTAAGTAGGTTTTTATTCATAGTTGTCATAATAATAGTTGTTTTAATTGATGTCAGCAATCTAATATCATTAACATTTTTGATAAATATTGAAAAAAAAATCACCATTTTTTACTTTCAAAACAGTACAACTTCAACAATATTCCATATCTTTTAAGTTTGAATTGTTTGTATGGGTAACAGTAGCATATATTTTCCGAATTTGTGAAAAATATCTCCCAATTCAATCGTAGGCAACATCCCAAGTCCGTCGTGGCATTGCATCGCATAGCGCCTTCTATCGGCTTTATCATGGAGAGTGTTCTGAGGAACTTTTCTGCCTTCTCCCACCTTCTCCCTTCCTACGCAGGAGCACGCGTGTCAATCTTCGGAGACATCAGTTCACTGTCTCCACCTCAACATCACGGACAAATAAGATTAGTAACTCGTTTCTTTGTCGGACTTCTGAAACTTGGAATTATTTGCCAGTACATGTGTTCCCTCCTTCCTATAACATGGGTTCCTTCAAGAGGCGTGAAAAGGCACTTTATGGCCGGCAAGTTGGAGGCGGCTAGAACAGTTCTCGCATATGGACTCTTCATACCAGTTCACATCAGATGGTGTTTAGTGATTTGTCATGCGCTGTATAAAATGAAGATATTATTAAGTCTTTTGAAATATCACTTACAGTATATAAGCGAAGAGCGATCGCCGGGAGCTCGTAAGATGTTATCAGATGGTCTCGAAGGTCTGCTGATGAGGGAACCAGGGTCGGACACTACGGAGGCCCTGATCAGGACTGTCGCTGATGAAGCGATAGCGATGATGAGGAGTGGAAATGGTGAGTGAGCGGATAATTCAACGTCATAGAGCTTAGTAGACAATTGGGAATATACATTAAGCGTAACAGTTTGACCTTGAAACCTTACTGCGTTCGTAATAAAGGTCGCTTTCGTAGTACCATTGTTACACTTGATGTGCTATTGTCTGTACATGAAAAAACTTATTAATCCACGTATGAATAAAATACGTAAAGTTATTTTTTTTATTTTTTTTTATACAACTAGATGACAAACTAGCTGACGGCCCACCTGGTGGTAAGCGGTTACTGCCGCCTATAGACACCTGCAATAACAAGGAAAAGCACTTGATATTACAGGTGCGTCGTCATCCCGAGGCCTAAGATGAAATGCCGTCCATGCCCAGTAATTACACTGGCTACCTTTCCCTTCAATCCGAAACACAGCGAACTGTTTCAAGGTTGAAATAAGAAAGCTAGCACAGCATAGCTTATATAGCTAGAATCAGAAATTAAATAGGTATATTACACAGGGGCCTTACCGCCATCATTATAAAAGCGATTCATATTCCGCTCGGTTCAGTATTGGTTCCTAAACTGCGTCGCTGTCATAGTCGTAGATAGCGTCGTAGTACGAATTAACGATTCTTCTCAAATTAGGTCCTAAATTGGATCGCGATAAAAGATGGTGGTATGTACGGATGCTGGTGTTATATATAAGAAAAGTCTCAATGAGATGGTGTTAGATAGATGACTAATGAGGCCGGGCGCTACTTAAAATTTTCAATATTATATTCTATACTAGCGACCCGCCCCGGCTTTGCACGGGTGCAATGCTTAAGTAAATATTATGCATGTATTATACATATAAACCTTCCTTAAGAATCACTCTATCTATTAAAAAAAACCGCATCAAAATCCGTTGCGTATTTTGAAAGATCTAAGCATACATAGGGACAGACAGACGGCGGATAGCGACTTTGTTTTATACTATGTAGTGATGTGACATCGAAGCGAAAGTTTGAATGTATGGATGTGTTGCAAAGCAACGAACAATCGATAATAGGATTTTTTTATTTTTCTCAGCAACAACTCGCAGTGGCGGTTTGAATGTCACAGAAACGCTGCTTTCAGCGTTAAAAGACAACCATTCTTTACAAAAATCAATTCTACCACAATTACTGGCGTTAATATTCGAAACCGGAGACTCAGACGCAAGGAATACTTTCCAAACTGCCTCAGAAATTTTATTAGATAACCTGCGGATTTACAATGAACAAGCCATAGATGGTTTAGCGCAGAAGCTAATTTATAATTTAGTCCGAAATAAGCCATTGGAAACGGAAGTAGATGTCAAACTCTTCAAAGACAAGACAAAGGAGTTGGTAACACTGTTCGTAGATTTAAAAAGGTTGGATATCGAAGCAGTTTTGGCGGAACATTTGAAAACCAATTTCAACGTGGTTTTGTATTTCGTATCCGAATATAAAATGTCTGTGGACAGTGCGGTAATCGATCAGATCCTGGCTACGATGCAGGATATGGATTGGGCGAATGATGTAGAGGGGGTGTTCGCCGTTGAAGCCGCTCTGGAGTTTCTAGAAGTGTATGCTGATGGCGGATTGCTGGATAAACTTGAGGTGAGGAAGTTTTATTATACAGGGTGGTGCCGCAATGCGACAATAAATTTAAACATGGGCTATATTAGTCCATAGAAATGTTTTGCCACTTTCAAAAATATCATATTCATTTGATTGCTACAATTAACGCAAACGAAAACTGCATTTTCACACAAAAGCGTGTATGCAATGGCACCTAAATTGTATAATAAGTTGCCCAAACATGTGAGACTATGTATGTATGTATAAATATGAATGAGTGTAAACGATGCCTTACCAAATTTCTTACTGACAAAGCTTACTACTCCATTGACGAATACTTAAGTGACAAACTAATATAATATATAGTACCTATTACCTAATCATAAAAGAAGCATGTTTAAATTTTATATAATACTAGCTGTACCCTGCCACGCTTCGCAGTGGCGCATCGCTAAAAAAACTACACAAACGAACATAACATTTTTATATATATAGATTATTATGTTAAACTTGAGCGTTTCTTTTATTTCATTGAAGTTAGAATTTGAATTTATTATGTTTTAATTTGAAATTTTATTTTATTGGAGTTATTTTTGCCTTATTGTATTTAATTAATTGACATTTTAATTTTGACCATTTAGATAAATTTTAGGAAATGTTTTGGTATGTTTGTAATATTTTGTATGCCCATTGGCGGTGCATAGAGAACTTACTATATTTACTGTGTTCAACTTATTATACCTATGTACACAGAATAAATAAATGAATTGAATTGAATTGAATTAAATTGATAATTTCATGACATTTATATGGAATAGTGTAACGTTCGCAGCATTATTTCATACAAGTGTCATGAAATTATCAAATGAATGTGATATTTTTGATAGTGGCAAACCATTTCTATGGACTAATATAGTCCATGTTTAAATTTATTGTCGCATTGACGGCACCACCTGTATACAACTAGATGACAAACAAGCTGACGGCCTACCTGATGGTAAGCGGTTACCGCCGCCTATAAACACCTGCAATAACAAGGAAAGTCACTTGATATTGCAGGTGCGTTGTCATCCTGAGGCCTAAGATGAAATGCCGTCCATGCCCAGTGATTACGCTGGCTACCTTTCCCTTCAATCCGAAACACAGCGAACTGTTTCACGGCTGAAATAAGAAAGGCGGTGGTACCTACCCAGACGACTCTACGTAGGTCTACCACCTAGTGGTAGCATCACGCCTACTTTATTGTAACGATTACAAATAAAGAAAGAAAATAATGAGGAAATATATGCTCCAGCCGGGAATCGAATCCGCGTCTCCTGATGTCCGGACAGACGCGATTATAACCTCCCTGGAGCATAAAATGTTTTCATCATTTTATTTCTTTATTTGTTATTGTTATAATAGGTATAACCTGCTTATTTATTTACGGCTGCAGGCCATGTAGTTTTCCAGTTAGGATTTTTTATTTAAAATATTTTTCGGAAATTTATTCTTATCATCATCATTAGCCTATATACGTCTCACTGCTGGGCACAGGCCTACCTACATGGAAGAAACACACGAGTTTGGGCCATAACACCACCACGCTGGCCCAATGAGGGTTGGTGGGCTAGAGCGAATGTAGTAACAACCGGGACCGACGGCTTAACGTGCACCACCAAGCACGGAGGAGCTCGAAATTATAAATTTGATTGACCCATCCCGGGACGGACCATTGCGGAAGTTGCTTTGTTTTCTTAATCGAAACCAGAGCACTCGAAACCTACGCCACCAAGCTCCTCCTATTCTTATATTAAAATATGTAGATTGAAGAAAATGCGATTAATTAGTATATTTTGTTTCAGATGACAAAAAAAGCCATCGGCTCTTTGATAACCAAACTGTCTCCCAAATATATACTGCATTTACATAAACAAATAAAGTCTTGTATGTCTGTATATACAAGGAATTTGAAACCAACTTTCCTGGACGAATGCTTCCAAAATTGGTACAAAAAATTACAAGTCAACAGTATTATGAGAAACATAAGCGTATTCAACATATGCGAGGATTACTGTAATATTATGAAAGCTTTAAATATATATATTGAGATATTAGACGTTTCGAACATTGACGAATATACGCTAATAATATGCAATGTCGTGCTAGACATATATGTTGAAAATGGCGAGAAATACACAGAATTGTACAAGGAGTATTTTGAGGATCTATTAAGAATGAATTTGCGGTTTAATAGCCGTGGTAATGTCAAGAAATTATTATTGCTGAGCCACGAGAAATGTAGCGTTGAATTTTTGAGGTTTTACATCGAAGCATTTTCTAGTTATCTGTTAAAAAAACCTTATTTACTAATCGAGCCGGATATGTTGGAGTTCTCTAGTATTTTAAAGGATATATTGAGGCTTTCGTTGAAGAGGAAACACGACGAAAGTTACTATAAAGATCTCTTGGAGCTAGTTGATACGGTAAGTACGTTTTTGTATGAAATTAATGTCACGTGTACTTTATCATTCAAATTCAAATTCAAATATATTTATTTGCATAGAATAGAGGTAGTACATATTCATAGTTTTTACATTATACAAATACAAATAGTTTATTGAAATAGTAATGAGAGATTACAATTGTATACCTATTTTAAATCAAATACTTTGTATATATATATATTTATTTTGACAAGAAAGAAAGAAAGAAAGAAAGAAAAAATATTTTATTTAAATAGGCCACAAAGAAGCACTTTTAAATCGTCAAAAAAACACATTTTTACAACTATCACAAAAAAAATATTAACTAACAACGTCATAGTCTCTGTCTGTCTGTCATGTCTGAATTTACACCGGTTCCAAAAGTTGAACTACCGAGAAGATTCCGGCAACAAACTCGTGTAGTCACTCTTTTTAAAATAAATATTCAAATACAATGTTTGTAGTTAAAAAAAAATATAACTTTTAGCAGTGCAGTGCCGCCCAGCGATAAAAATAATTAAAATTAGAAGAGAATCTATATCATCGTACCGACAAAGTAGGTACCCAATGTCAAAAGTATTATCGTTATTTTCAAGCTATCTGACAATGCACAATCACAAAATAGGTATACAGAGGTTAATAGTCATAATACTTACACGTAAATAAACTTAAAAACATTTTGGAATTTTAATGTTTCCACGCATTCTTATCATCTAAATATTCTTGGACCTTATAGTAGCCTTTTTTCATTAAAGTTTGTTTGACATATAACTTAAGTTTGTGAAAAGGCAGTTCAGTTACATTTGGCGGGACTTTGTTGTAAATGTGTATACATTTCCCCATGAATGAGCGACTTGTCTTGTGAAGTCTAAAACTTGGAACAGCAAGTTTATTTTTATATCTAGTGTTTAAGTTATGAATATCACTATGTTTTGAAAAGGTATGTTTATATTTGTGAACATAAATTATGTTCTCATATATATATTGAGAAGCAATGGTCAAAATATTAATTTCTTTAAATAAATCTTTTAGTGAATCACGTGGCTTGAGTCCGTAAATAGCACGCACAGCCCTTTTTTGTAAAATAAAAATGTCTTCAATGTCGGCTGCTGTGCCCCACAATAACAAGCCATATGACATGACACTGTGGAAGTAACCAAAGTAAACAAGTCTTGCTGTTTCAACATCACACAAAGACCTAATTTTTTTAACAGCATAAGCAGCTGAACTAAGTCTTTTAGATAGGGACGAGATATGAGGATACCATTGTAAATGAGAATCTAACTTAATTCCCAAAAATACTGTAGAGTCAACACATTCAATAGTTTCTTCATTGATTTCAACATGAGTACTAACCTGCCTTACATTTGGTAAAGTAAATTTAATACACTTTGTTTTCTTTGAATTTAACAATAAATTATTATTTTCAAACCAGGATAGCACTTTTGAAATGGCATTATTTACATCCTCAAAGTCAGTTTTAGTTCGGTCTATTTTAAAAATTAGTGAGGTATCTGCAAACAATACCGTCTCACACAATTTTCTTGAAAAGTAAGGGAGGTCGTTGATATAAATTAAAAAAAGCAATGGCCCTAATATCGAACCCCGAGGCACGCCCATATGCACAGGCGCACCAGAAGACTCAGTTTTGTTTATAACAACTTTTTGAATTCTATTGGTCAAATAGGATTCTATAAGTTTTAATGAGTTTATTGATACACCATAATGCTTTAATTTACCCAATAATGTTTGATGATCAACACAGTCAAACGCCTTGGACAAGTCGCAGAAGATACCTAGAGCATCCTGCCGATTTTCCCAAGCATCAAATATGTGTTTTATAAGTGCAATTCCCGCGTCTGTAGTATTTTTTCCTTTAGTAAATCCGAACTGTCTATTGTGAAGCAATTCATTTCTCGTAAAATGAGAAAGCAATTGGTTAAGAATAATTTTTTCAAAAATTTTGCTAAGAGTCGGCAAAAACACACATTCGTAACAAAGGGTAGTTACATTTATATGATGCTATATTTTTCACATCCTACCGCAATCCTTCCCACCAACACCGTGCCGGAGTAAGTCGTCATACACAGCGCTAGTAAGTGTGACTAGGAAATATGAGTTTTATTTCACACGACGTACAGTAGCATCTTGCTTGAAGGTATGCGGCAGAGATCGACCCAACACAGTCACCACTAAAACTATTAACTTAAAATTTCTTTTAAATGATCTTGCTTATATTTTATGTATACAATATGACAGCACCTAAACTTGGCCGAGCCTGTGCTATAGGTACTAGGATGTGCCTAAAGACTTAATTAACAATGTAAGATAACGTATAGTATTCTAAGCCAAAATGTAAACGGTTTAACATAATAATATGTGTGTATTATTATTGATTAATGTTGCTGTTGTAAGTTATACTACCATTACTAGTTTATTTAGTCGATTATAGTTTAGTTCCGTGTACATTCTACCAATTATCGGTATGCAAACATAAATTTTCGGCTTCATTTCTTTGAATATCATGCATGTCACAAAATTAAAAATACCTAATTAAAACGTCAATACATATTATACCTAATTGTAAATATTCGCTATAAAAAGTAAAGTTGATCCAAGTTATATATTAAGTAAGCACAACATACCACCTACGCCATAAAAACAAACTAAATAGCCCTTTAGTAATGTCAATAAAAGTATTTAATAAACTGCCTAAAAATATAAAGGAAGAAGTTAAAGATAATCAATTTGTAAAACTTATAAAAAAAACTGTTAGTTACAAAATCATATTACACATTAAAAGAATATTGAAATGAAAAAGTATGAAACCTACTACTTTTCACACTTAATAGATAAATAGGATAAACACTTTTACAAACAATATACCTAAATTTTAAATTATATATAAATTCATTCTCCCTCCTAGCCTGTCGTGCCCGGCAGGGTCCAAAATGATCTGTAAAATTTTATTTCCAACACCATGTATAACATTTTAGAGAGCAATAAATGATTATGATTATGATTATGATTAAGTCCAGCATAATTTAAATTAATTTTAAAATTTGTCATTTAAGATTTCCGTCAGTGAATAATAGCATTTATCAATTTAGAACGATGTTAATAAAATATAGTTTATTTGTCTCAAAAAATACAGTTTTCTTTGCCAATGACGTGTCGTAATGCCCTAATAACCTAAATGGGTTGTAATGCCTACATACTCTTTTTCCTTTGTCTCCGAGTCATCAATTCACTGTCTCCACCTCAACATCAGGCACAAAGAAATTTAGCACCTCGTTTCAATATAGATGGGTCTCAAGATATCAATGCTTCCAGATATGGCCGATTTTCGAAGAGCGATCAACGTTTGAAGATAAATATTTCATACTACATCTTGTTAATAAACTCCCGCTACAACTGCACGCAGACACTAAACCAGTGCAGTGGGCCATTACGCTCGCAGTCACAACATCTAGCATAGAAGAGAAGATAAAATTGGTGAGCGTTTTACCTGGCGGAGAGGAGTGCAGGTGAGTTTTTGTATCTTAAAAATATAATAAAATTAAAAATATATAATTATAACATTAAAAAAAACCACTTTCAAATCGTAAAAAAACACATTTATATGACTCACACCAAAAATATTAACTAACAACATCAATGTATCAGTCTGTCTGTCTGTCATGTCTGAATTTATGTTAGCTAACAATGTCATAATATCTGTCTGTCGTGTCTGAACACCGGTTCCAAAAGATGAATATTAAAAATTTTAAGTAACTACCTTCCTCGGTAATCATGTATCTAACACTTTCTCATAGAGACTATTCTTATGAGTCCAAACACGCTTTAAGTTTCTGAAGAATTCATAATCCTACAGACTATTTGCTGAGACAGCATTAGCTTATCAACAACACCGAAGTAACAGTAGCCCAAAATTCAAATCAATCAGATCTGTGAAAGTAAGTAAGACCATTTTGTCAAATAGGAAATGAGCTGACAGTCATCAAATGCCTGAACAGATCTTTATGAATCGTTGCTATAGTACGGCCGGTCTAATAGCCTTATTTTGACGCACTTTTAAATCGCCAAAAAAAAAACACATTTTTATAATTATTACAAATAATATATTAACTAACAACGTCATATTCTCTGTCAGTCTGTCATGTCTGAATTTACATCAGACTATGACTTTGAAGGTTTGACAAATTGTGACTTTTTTTATTCCACTAACATGCGTTTAATAATCTTGCTTTCCGAATGAAGTGGATTTTATGGTAAAAAACATTAATTTCATTTACTTTGGTAATTTGTAAAATATTCCTCGAATTAGTAACATTGGCTTAACCGGAAATGTTATATTTTGTTTAAGTAAAAAAATTCATTACATTTTGCTTAAGAAATAGGTATCCAGATATGTAAAATTCGATTTAAAAAAAAGTGTCACATATGTCAGACAAAGTACGAAACGTCAATGTCATCCACAGTCTCGTCAAAATATTTTTTATAACTAGGCTTGGGTTTGATTTGATTCCGCCTATGACTATTTTGCAATTATCTTTATAATAATGGCTTAATATAATAATGCTATAATAATGTTTTTGACTAATTATAAAAAAATCTATATTTTTTTACTTTATTTCTTTTCAAACTTTTTAAAAATGCTGGGGTACCAAAAAAAAGACATATTCAAGATCGTCTGTAGTGTAATATAAATACACATGTATTCTGGCAAAAAGATATTTGATTTTGATTTTTTTAGAAAGTATCCACCTCTGTGTTCTAGTGGTTGAGACCACCTGCCTCAGCTTTAGAGGTCCGGGGTTCGATTCCCGTGGGGGCAGACATTTTCTACTTGGTTTGGTTGGTGATAGGGCTTTCTAAGTCCGCCTGACTAGCTACCACCATCTTACCTAAGTCTGCCGCCATAACAACAATGTTAACAGCATTGTTGTGTTCCGGCAGTTAGAGGTAACATAACAAGCTCCTCTGTGGTTTAGGAATCCGGGTGTAGCTCGCTGTCATCGTCGGCCTTATCTTCACTTACCATCAGGTGAGATGAAGGGAAAGAGTAACCCCGTTGTCCGCGATTACACGGAGCTTCTACAAATAAAATACCTAAAGCCCAGCCCCCCAATTCTGCTATTGTAGTTTGATCTGAAACGAATCGGAAACGCTTAAGTTACAACGTTTTTGTATTCTGCTAACTCAACGCAATCGAAACGTAGCCAAAACGCATCAGTTTGGTATTCTACTAACAAACACGTACCGCGAACCGTTCGGTTCAATCATTGTTTCGTATTCTGCTAAATATTTAACATTTGTGGCAGCCGAAACGCATCGGTTGTTCTTTGGTTGAACTGTCAAAAGTTACGGTTTTACAACGGCAGTAATTGTGTAACGTTTAATTTCGCAAAATAGAATAAAAAGTACTCTACAACTTAGTTCCTGTGCTTAAAGGATTGCATCAACTATAATTTGAATAGAAAAACCTTGGACGCGTCATCATAATTATCATGAATGTATGATTTTTTCCGATATTTTTGGAAAATAAAACATTTACACATTTCGTTATATGTAATATAATTACTATTTTATTTATTTTAAAACTACTTTAACTAATTTTTAAACAAATATAACTACCAAAAACACTATATTTTCACACACATCTATCTATAAACACCGAATTTTTAACTTTTGACAGTTTCTGTCACCAACCAATAGTTAAACCATCCGAGAGCGTTTCGTTAGCGTCCTGCCCCCTTATTCTCAACTGTCGGAAAGTATTCGAATTTCGGAAACTCTATACCTGTCACTTTTTATCGCTATGCGTCAAAACGAGACGGCATGTGACTTTTCGAATCGAATCCGTGATCCGACAATTGAGAATAAGGGGGCTGGCTTTATAAGCAATGTTAGTGGAATACCTATTTTATAACCCAACCGCATACCGAGTCGCTGCTGATTCGTTTAGGTAAATAAATAGCAGAATCGACCCTCTAATTTTATTTTAAATAAATATGATTTACAAAGACTACCAAAAACACGATACTTATACGTACCGAATTTCACAACTTTTAAATGTTTATGTCACCAACGATTCAGTTGTCAAATAGTTGAACCAACCGAGAGCGTTTCGTTAGCGTTCCGATTTTATAAGCAATGTTAGTGGAATACATTTTTTTATCAATCGGCAGCGTTTCGGTATCGTTACTATTGCGCAATAGTAACCGAAACGCTGCCGATCCGTTAAGGTAAATAAATAGCAGAATTGAGGGGCAGATAATGAAAAATAAGATAAACAGATTTAATAAATACCTTGGTGTAGATCACTACTTTGCGCAATTCACCTGGGGCGCCCCGTTTCTAGACAATAGGCACACACTTTTTGGTTGTTGGTTTTATGTATATTAGGATACAATACATATATTTATATATAGAATAACACTATATTTCCCGTAGATATTCAAAATCCGAAGTTAATATAATTCTAGCACCGAATCGAACCGAGAGCTAACATACACCTACTAGACAGTTTCACAATGACAACTCAACTGCCGAGAGCTAATCCTACCCTCAATAAATTAATAAAAATCTGATAAAGATAGCATCTATTCCAAACACCCGTTAAGTTTAAAAAAAATGAAAGTATTTTTTTATCTAAGTATTGATGGAATCACAATATTAGCGCGTCGAGTCATAGATTACCCTTTGACAGGTCGTCGTACAGAGCGCTAGCATCTCTGCTCCCCACTCGCTTCTCAGAGCTAACGGGGCGGCTACATCCAGCGCTTCAAGCTCTGCTAGACGCTTTAGCGGCCAGCGCTGACAGCGCTTTATTGGACATCGTCGTGAGTCTGTCCGATTGTAAGTTATTTTATTGTATTGACGCTCTATCCCTTGCTATTGCAGGTTATTTAGTCAGAGGTCACTGTTTCACGACTCCGGGTACGAGCTAAAGTTTGTATGATGAGTAACGAGCATTTGTTCACGGGTCATGGATGTTTATAAGTTTATTTTGTATATTTCTAATATTCTAACAAAAGCTCTTAATGCTTACTTTGGGCTAGATAATAGGTGTAAGTGTGTGAAAAGTATGTTTTATTTTTACTACTAGATGACAAACGAGCTGACGGCCCACCTGATGGTAAGCGGTTACCGCCGCCTATAGACACCTGCAATAACAAGGTAAAATCACTTGATATTGCAGCTGGTTTGTCATCCTGAGGCCTAAGATGAAATGCCGGCCATGCCCAGTAATTACACTGGCTACCTTTCCCTTCAATCCGAAACACAGTGAATTGTTTCACGGCTGAAATAAGAAAGGCGGTGGTACCTACCCAGACGACCCTACATACGGGCATACTACCTATGATTGTTCTTTTTTAATTCTTTACGAGTTGGCTCCTGGCCTGCAACGTACCTGATGGTAAGTGAAGATAAGGTCGAAGATGGAAGCGAGCTACACCTATATCCTCGACCACAGAGGAACTGGCTATGTTACCTCCAACTGCCGGAACACAACAATGCTGTTAACATTATTGTTATGGCGGCTTAGGTAAGATGGTGGTAACTGGTTATAGCTGACAGACAGACAGTCTGACTGACTGACAGACACAGACTGTCTGACTGACAGACGGACCGAAAGACAGATCGACAGACAGATCGACCAACATATCAACAGACAGACCGATAGACAGACTGACATTATAACATTGTTAGCTTACGTAGACCCAGACAAGTCAGAGAGAACAACATTATGACATTGTTAGTTAATATTATTTTATGTGATAGACATAAGGGTTTTTTTGACGATTCGAAAGTGCTTCTTGGGGGGCCTAATTGAATGAAGATATTTTCATTTCATTTCATTTCAAACCCCTCGTGTGCTTGTCCTGTGTAGGAAGGCCTGTGCCCAGCAGTGGGACGCATATAGGCTGGTGATGTCACCAGTAATGTATGATTCTTCTATAAAGGTGATCCAACCAAGGGGTGGTGGGACGAAGCCATAGCGTCAAGCATAGCCACCATAGCTCGTCGAGGAGACACCAGCTTAAGACGCGTGAGGCTGACCCTGGCTGATGATGGAGACGCCGCAATGTCTGTGGAGGAGGATCAAGTCACTCTCATCAGGTAGGCGTCGGACTTACAAAACTTGGAATTCTTTGCCAGCTTCCTATAACCTTCAAAAGAAGCGTGAAAAGGCACCTTATGGACCGGCAAGATGGAGGCGGCTAGAGCAGTGTCTGAACTGCTCTAGCTGTCTTCGCATATGGACTCGTCTTACCGCTTCACATCAGGTGGTGTGACGTCATATGCCGTGCTTTATATAAAAAAAAATATTAAAGATGTCCCCCACAGTCTTATATCTAGCTCACTTACTTACTTTCATAGGAGATACTAATTATTTGAATTACGATTTTAAAAAATCTCAGAAACAAAACTTTTTTGAAATTGTCACATTAATTAAGTGACTTTTACAATCCAGTATGTCAGTTCCATCGATATACAGAGTGGTGCCGTCAATACGACAATAAATTAAAACATGGGCTATATTAGTTCATAGAAATGTCTGTCATCTTTCAAATACATCTTGTTCATTTGATAATTTTTATGATATTATACTATTTCCTGCCAACGCACCTGCAATATCAAGTGATTTTCCCTTGTTATTGCAGGTGTGTATAGGCGGCGGTAACCGCTTACCATCAGGTGGGCCGTCAGCTTGTTTGTCATCTAGTTGTATAAAAAAAAAAGATCTAACCTGTAGGTTCCACATTAGGAAGCGTGTGGTGGGCACCCATTTGTTCGTACAGTTTGCGACAGAATCATGTTGGCTATTAAAAATTTAAAAATGTATTCTTAATTTTTGATTTTAACATTATTATAAATGTTTGAAAAATTACTAAGTAATTAAAATATAAAACTAGAAAAATTTCACGTCCTGAGGCGACGTTAGCTCATAAACGGAAATACAGATACACAAGACGAATTTCACAGGGTTATCCCAAGTCCTGGGTGGCTCAGTTGGTTAGAGCAGTCGCCCGGATTGCGAAAGGTCGCGGGTTCGTTTCCCGCCTCAGGACGGAAGTTTTTCTAGTTTTATATTTTTTGACTATTTAATAATGTAGTTAGTTTAATAGTGCTTAAGTTAATGTTTAATACAATAATTTGAAGACTGAAAGATGACTGATACTTATGTTTACAGCATCGCATCAAAACTCTTCGATGTGCCTTCAGAGAAAGTGTGCAATCGACTGTTGGTACCTTTGCTTAGGTAAGTTGGCATCTTACTTATTATACAGGTTATTTGGTTCGTAGCATAACAAAGGGCCACGTATGTTGTCGTACTCTTATTAATGTCTAGCTGATTTAGCCGCTTAACTGGATGCCTAGCCCGTTTATTAAACGCCGGCATCCAATGAAACAGATAAGGGACAACTAGCCTAGTCATTGAGCGTAACTTTTAACCAGATAGCTGAACGTCTGGTTTATAACCTGGATAAAAGTCCGGTTTATTACCGACATCGTTCTGGTTATAAGCAGAGGTCGGAATTAGGTTGAGTTATGTAGTTGCATCGAAATGTTGATGTTAATATGGATATTCTCGAGATTTAAAATTTTCCAACTTCGGACATCCGATGTCGTTTATGTTAATTTGGAGAAAAAATATATGATTCTATTAAACTATTTGAACCCTCTTCACAGGTGTAGTATAAATCACTATGTTGCGTTTGGAAGAAAGTTCGATTCCCAACTATTATTGTTTAGGGAGTATTGTTTATTACAAACTGCTCCCTCGTTAGTAATCTATCCCTTTCTTGCCGCCGTGAGCAATGTTCTATTCCGAAATTTGTTTTTCTTTTTACAATTCACCAATAGAAAGGTGTGTGAAATTTCTTCATTCTGCTTAAATATAAAAATATTTTATGTTACATAATTATTAGAATGCTATAAGGTGTCATGATGAGGGGGGCAAGTATCTCGTTTCTTTCATCATAATCATCATCAGCCTATAAACGTCCCATTGCTGGGCACAGGGGAGAAACACACGAGGAGTTTGGGGTACACCACCACCACGCTGGCCCGATGCGGGTTGGTGGGTTAAAGCGGTTGCAGGAATAAGCGGGACCAACGGCTTAACGTGACTTCCGAAGCACGGAGGAGCGAGAGATTATAAATTTTAGTTGAGACATCCCAGGATCGACCATGGCTAAAGTGGCTTTGTTTATTATACAACAACAAGCAATGAAACTACCCCCAGAAAGTAAAAGTAGCATAAGTATTATATTACATGTAACTCACATATTGATGAATACAGGGTTTGTTATTTGTTTTTCTAATAACAGGTACTCAGGTCCAACGTTTTGTGAGAAGTTCTATTCCGGGGTAGTAGGCCAACTGATCTCCACACTGAAGTCTTGGCCAAGAGACTGCAGCGAGCATCAGCTGATTAAAGTATTCAGGACGGGAGCGAGAGTGTTCTCATTGATTACTCTCGCGTTTGAGCAGGTCAGTTGATGTTTGAAGGGAGGAATTAAGGATTTTATTAAGATCTGTGTTCGGATTGAAGGGAAAGGTAGCCAGTGTAATTACTGGGCATGGACGGCATTTCATCTTAGGCCCCAGGATGACAACGCACGCAACACCAAGCGATTGTTTCCTTATTATTGCAGGTGTCTATGAGCGACTGTAGCCACTCACCAGATCTTGTCATCTACTCGTATGAAAAATATAAAATTGAAAATTTTAAGTAACCCCCGGTCTTATAATCATCTATCTAACACCATCTTATTGAGACTATTCATAAGAGCCCAAACGCGCTATATCTGCTGTAAGTTTCTGAAGAATTGGGGATCCCGCAGAGTTTTTGATGGTATAGGATCAGCTCAAGGTTAGTATGTAATGGGAGTGTCACCGAAGTGACAGTACACCAAATTTCAAATCAATCGGATCTGTGAAAGTTAGTATAACCCTTTTATCATGCAGAAAATGAGCTGATAGTCATCAAACGCCTGAACTGATCTTCATAAATTATAGCTAAGAACCATCGTAGGCACGTCGGCTTTCGAACAAAAAAAAAACGGAATCAAAGTCGGTCCATTTATTTAGCAGCTACGATGCTACAGACGGACACAGATACACAGACAGACACGTCAAACTTATAACACCCCTCTTTTTTCGCCGGGAGCTAAAAAGGTGGAGGTCCCAGTAGCTCTAATTCAATATCTCTTTTGTATGTAGTTTTGTTTCTTATTTTATATTTTGTATTATAGATACCGATATCCTCGTTAGAATCCCCGGACTCTGTTTTATACTCGAACGTGACGAACAAACAGACGTTTAACTTGATACGGCAGGCTTGCAGCCTATGCAACACTTGGAGGGGAAAGGACATACCGAGCGATGCGTCCGAAGAACTGAGGCAATGTTACAGGTATGTCAGTTCTGTATATTAAACCTTTAAAGTGCTGACCGACTGACTGCTATGTCCTTAACTGCTGGTCCTAGAGACATGAAATTTGGAGGGCGTGTTCTTTATAAAATGTATCCACTAAGAAAGGATTTTACGAAATTTCACGGCGGATTGAGCTGTCTATGAAGCTTTTTATTGTTTGGCTCAATGTACTCGAAAAATGGTACAAATAGTATTCAATTTAAATTATGAGATACTTGTATCAAGGTTTTGCCTAAATCAACCCCCAACAGAGTTAAATAAGGCTTCGAAAAGGATACTGATAAATTAAGTAAATAAAAAATTCTAAGAACGAAGTACAAAGAAAATAAATGTAAATTTGGTATTTTTCGTGGTAATTATGACGCTCAAATAAGTACCTACATACGTGCCTTTTTCTTATAATTTTGTATTGATAATTCTCAGAATATAACATATTAATATATAGTAATTAAAATATATTTAAACTAGAAAAAAATCACGTCCTGAGGCGGGAATCGAACCCGCGACCTTTCGCAATCCGGGCGACTCTCTAACCACATGAGCTACCCAGGACTTGGGATATCCCTGTGAAATTCTTCTAGTCTATCTGTATTTTTCTAGTTTAGATATATTTCAATTACTAAGTAATTTTTCAAACATTTATAATAATGTTAAAATCTAAAATTAGGAATATATTAATATTTATTTATTTCTACCACAGACAATGCCAAATAGAGAACTACAGATGTTTTTGCTCGGCTGTGTGCGTCAAGCGACCGGCGGAGAAATTCTACGACTTCTTGTTTGGGGAAGTGTGGGGCAAGGTTATAGACTGCGGCTTGGACTACAAGCTGCCTATACAGAGTCTGTGGGTGAGTACAAACATAAATCTGACGTCATTCTCTTAAAAAACGGCCGAGCGGTTTGTACCCCTTTCTATACAGGCTACTCGGTCAAGAGGTTCCGGGTTCGAATCCCGGTAGGAACAAATGTTTGTATGATGAGTACGAGCGTTTGTTCACGAGTTATGGATGTTTATATGTTTTTTTTGTATATTTCTAATATTTATGTACATATCATTATCATAATTTCTCCGTTTTCCAGTAATTAATGATGCTTACTTTGGGCTAGATAATAGGTGTGAGTGTATGAATATTATTATTGCTTTCAAAGTAAGTTATTGTTCTCAGAACCAAAAACGTACGTTCCAAACGACATCGGTGGAGTTGAACGCGGGGATGAACAACGCGGGCAGTGTTAGGACAAGAATATTCCTGCGGACCTTGTCGGAGGATCCGCTACAATACGACCTGCTCACCACACAACAAGTGAGTTGAGCGTTGTGCGGACATCAATAGTTGAGCGTTGTGCAGATACTTTTATATTCAACTGTTGATGTCAATCAATAGTTGATCATTTTTCAGACATCATAGTTACGCGAAAATCTGTCGTTGAGCGTTGTGCAGACTTCAAAATTGAGTATTGTACAGACATAATAGTCGGGCGTTGTGCAGACATCATCATTTAAAATTATACAAACGTCTGTAGTTGATTGTTGTGCAATCGTCAATAGTTGAGCGTTGTGCAGGCATCAATAGTTCAAAGTTACGCAAAAATCTATAGTTGAGCATTGAGCAGACTTCAAAAATTGAGCATAGTACCCGCTGGCGGACTTTGCCATTTTAATAGAGAGAAACCAACCCAGTCGTTTGTCGTTTAGGTGTAAGTACTTAGAAACCTGGTTTTTGGACCTGGTATTTGTTGGCTGGCGTACTAGGTCGCCCTGGTTCGGGGTATTGGAAGTACGACCCATGCCTACTTGGTAGTCTTATTCGGTAACTGTTTATTATTAATAAAAATTCTTAGACCTTATATAACACCGAACAAAACTCTCAACATCGCCATGTAGCACTCACACTACCCACAGCACAGCGCCATCTCTGGGTTTCGATAGGAAATGCTATACAGTTCAAATGTGTGTTATCAATGTTTTCCAACTACCCGACTATTTATTTGTTTTTTTTTAATAATCTTACTGAACCCTCCACAATCTTGATATTTTGATAACCAGGAAACTAACGCCCAGGAGTTAGAGTTGACGATAAACGAGTTGAATTGTCAAGAAGTGTCAGGTACTCTGACTGCTCTAGTGAAACACGCGGCTGCGCTCACGCACTACAAGTGGAGGCAGATTGTCGCGCAGACTTTGGTGGGAAACGCGCATAGAAACGTCAAGTGGAGCCTGGCTCAGGTAAGACATGTTGGATATCTTTCATTCTGGTGAGTCAAGTTTCCAGAAGAATGCCACGAACTTACTCTGTAATATTTGATGTAGGGTCGCCTGGGTAGGTACCACCGCCTTTCTTATTTCAGCCGTGAAACAGTTCGCTGTGTTTAGGATTGAAGGGAAAGGTAGCCAGTGTGATTACTGGGCATGGACGGCATTCCATCTTAGGCTTCAGGATGACAACGCACCTGCAATATCAAGTGATTTTTCCTTGTTATTGTCGTCGGATTGTTTGTCATGTAGTTGTATGAAAAAAACTATGGTATCCTATTAATTATGGATTACTTGATATCAAATTTTTTGGGTACAGTTATTATTTATATTTAAAAGTACAAAAAATGGTTCGGTACGGAAAACAACATCCGTTTAAAAGCGTTACCTTCTCCGCTTTTATTGAACCCCGACAGAAAGAGGAGTGTTATAAGTTTGAGGTATCTGTCTGTGTCTTTTTTCTTATACGACTAGATGACAAACAAGCTGACGGCCCACCTGATGGTAAGCGGCTACCTGCAATAACAAGGAAAAGCACTTGATATTGCAGGTGCGTTGTCATCCTGAGGCCTAAGATGAAATGCCGTCCATGCCCAGTAATCACACTGGCTACCTTTCCCTTTAATCTGAAACACAGCGAACTGTTTCCCGGCTGAAATAAGAAAGGCGGTGGTACCTACCCAGACGACCCTACATACGGGCCTACCACCTAGTGTCTGACTGTGGCATTTGATTTTAGGTGATATGTAACTGTAAGGAGGACTTAGTCCTCCATGCTGGTGTGTTACGCCCAGCGTTACTAGAGATGATAGCCACCACTCCCTGTGAATCGAACGGGAAGAGAGCCTTCAACTCTCTGCATGTAGACACCGTAAGTAAAATTACTAAAACGACCGACTTTTGTAGCAAATAACATATTATTTGCATCATCATTTTTAACCGCCTCTGTGGTCTAGTGGTTGAGACCACCTGCCTCAGATCTAGAGGTCCGGGTCCGATTCCCGTGCGGGCAGAAATTTTCTGCTTAGTTTGGTTGGTGGTAGGGCTTTTCTAAGTCTACCTGGCTAGCTACCACCATCTTACCTAAGTCTGCCGCCATAATAACAATAATGGTAGCAGCATTGTTGTGTTCCGGCAGTTGGAGATAAGATAGCCAGTTCCTCTGTGGTTGAGGAATGCGGGTGTAACTCGCTTCCATCGTTGGCCTTATCTTCACTCACCATCTGGTGATATGAAGGCCATGAGTTACCCCGTTAAGGATAAAAATAAAAATCATCAATTACCGGCATCTATATTTATCTCCGTTATCTTGTATCTGTCGCAGCCGTCTGTTTAAATTCGCTGCTTGATTAGGTGCCTAGCCCGTCCATTACACGCCTAGGCCGATGGTTAACTGAACGAGACTGCCTCAACAAGGCGCATTGAAAGTCCGTTAAATTATAAATAATAATAATAATAATAATGTTCATTCATACACTCCCAATTTTCGATTTCGCAATTTTGGTTGTAAGCGGTCTTAAAAAACCTTGAACCTACTACTCATTGTTTGATTTAAACGACCTGCCTAGGCTAATTGAACGGGTAATTCGACGTCCGGCTTTAATTAATGGCTATTTGGACGACCGGCTGGTCGAGCGGTCTGTACCCCTTGCTATGCACTCTACTGGGTCAAGAGATCCCGGGTTTGAATCGCGGTAGGAGCAAATCTTTGTATGATGAGTACAAGCATCGATTAATGGATGTTTATATGTTTATTTAGTATATTTCTAATATTTATTTATGTACTTATTATTATCATTGTTTCTCCGTTATCTAGTATCCATAATACAAGCTCTTAATGATGCTTACTTTGGGCTAGATAATAACAAAATTAAAAATTTTAAGTAACCCCCGGCGTCATTGATCATTTATCTAACACCATCTTGGATGGTATAGGATCAGCTCAAGGATAGTATGTCATGGGAATGTCACCGAAGTAACAGTACACCAAATGTGAAATCAATCGGATGTGTAAAAGTTAGTAAAACCCTATTATCATGTAGAAAATGAGCTGATAGTCATCAAACGACGGAACTGATCTTCATAAATTATAGCTAAGAGCCATCGTAGTGACATCAGCTTTCAAACAAAAAAAAACCGAATCAAAATCGGTCCATTCGTTTAGGCGGTACGATGCCACAGACTGATACACAGATAGACACGTCAAACTTATAACACCCCTCTTTTTTCGTCGGGGGTTAATAAAATAGGTGTGAGTGTATGAATATTACTATTATTTAATTCAACCAGACCAACCCGCATTGGGCCAGCGTGGTGGTGCTATGGCCCAAAACTCTTCATGTGTTTCTCCCATGTAGGAAGGCCTGTGCCCAGCAGTGGGACGTATATAGGCTGATGATGACCAATTATAAATTACTTGACATACTTTCAATTTGATTGCAGCTCGAAACAATATTATTCTGGGAAAATTCCCCACTACCCTCATCTTCGTTACCGGACCTAACTTCGAGCATAGAGTATCTAATAAACACAGCCATAGACAACGGACATAGAAGCGTGTTCAGCTCGCTCTTATCTATGCTCAGAAAATTGATTGAATTATACGGACTTCATGGCCAGAGTGAATTTCCTTGGACGGATTATGAAGAGCGTTTGAAAGGTATTTTATGTTTTATTTCTATCTGGTTTCATTAGTCAGTTAATTCGCCTAGGCCGTTCATTAAACTCCGGCATCATTCATTTTTCATTGGTTCAGGTTCATTGATATAGAATCACTGAATGCTTAAGAACTTGGCGCGTTGAAAGTCAGCCCAATTAATTGCACGCCCAGTCAGATTGTCTTGTAATGAAGAATTTTGATGTGATTGGCAGGCTCAAGGATATTTTTAATGGCTGCTTTTTAAGTGGACATAAAATTGAACCCATCAATCGCACAAAAACTTCTGCCCAGGCGTCACGAATGCTATTGCTAACATGTTAAAAACATATAAAATACTTATTGGTACCCGGCGACCGATAATAACATAGACGAGTAACTAGCCCATCCAAAATGACACCCCCAAAGAGACTCCAAAGTGGGCGGGGCTTAAATCGGACTCCGCGCCATGATTTAGTTTGTCATTGACTGCGTCACGGTGATGTACTCGTAAAAAAATAATAAAATCTCAGTAAATATGTCCAAAAGTGAAGTAAAATGGTGTGTCAGCCGCGTAGGTGAACATAATAAGAGCACTGGAATTAAATTTTACATGTCAGTCTCTCCTAAACCTTTATAATCGAGTCAAATATAAACAAAAATATTGGCCGCCATGTTGGGCCAATATTTGTGGACAATTAGAACAAATACACGAGTGGATGATGTTATGCAGTCATTTGTGTGTGACAGTATTTATTTATTTTCAACTCAACTTTTAACTCTGCAAACTTTTATGACGACTTATTGTTATTGTGTTTGTTTAATAGTTAATTTACCTACTAATAATCAATTATGGCTTTATACATCGTTGCCTTATATAATTTTTGTAAGAATGATAAACTAACCTCCAATTTATGGATATTTTGCCACAGTTCCTTACAATATGATGCCATTTTCTACACCTTTCTCAATAAATTTAAGTATTATTATTTAACATGTGTATGTTTAATTATTACTTTAATAATTTACATTTACAATTTGATGTGGAAATACTATAGGTATCTATTTTAAACTGTTAAGGATAAGTCGTAGTAAGTAAAGTTGTAGACTGCAAGATAGTTTCGTGAGGTTATTGAAATAAAACAACATCATAATTTGAATAGAGAAGATAGTTGGACCACACCAGCTTGGGATCTTATCATCCAAATTACAAAGTCTCAAGCCCGTATTTACTCTTCCTTCGGACACTGTAAGCTCCATGGCGTGAATCGGAACACTCAAAATATAACTATAAAAAATATGACGGTAGTTAATATTAAACTTATCAAAGACAACTGACATCTTTACTTCAGTCTTCCCGAGACCTTGATCGCTATAAAGTAATCGAAACATTGGGTATAAAAAATCATAATGTGACATCTAATTAAACGCAAGTTAAATCCAGTAAAGTGGTTTTATTTCAAGAAATAATTTATTTCATTAAATTTATTTCAAGAAATAAAACCACTTGATGACAATTTTTTTTCTTATGTCCTTAATACAAATAAATAATGTCATGACAGATATTTAGATTTTTTTTATTTAAATGAATGAAGCGAACCCATTTCATTTCTGATCTTTAAAAATAGATAATTAAGACATTACGTTAAATTGTCTGTTTAAATCAGTATTATTCGTCTCAACTCTAAAATTGAATAAGTGGACCGATTTACAACATTGATATATTTATTAAAAATGACGATATATAATTATGAAAGTCGTCATAAAATTTTGCATGGTTACATTGTGCATATATAACCCGTCCGGCGCGTGTAAATCAGAAGACCGAGAGGGCGCTATACAATTTCGATATTAGCCGATTTTATCCGACGTTCTCTTCTAGCCGCCGAGGGTACCCATTTTGCGACGAGTTTTGTATGAAGTTATGCTTCTAGGCTCTCTACGTTCGCCGTTGGTACCCTTGTAGTACAGGTTGGAAATATAAATATATTTAGCGAGCATAAATATCATTATTATTATATAATTAAAACTGCCTTTTACCCCCTCAGTGGTCTAGTGGTTGAGACCATTTACTTCAGATCTAAAGGTCCGGGTTCGATTCCCGTGGCGCAGAAATTTTCTGCTCGGTTTGGTTGGACCTTCCTAAGTCCACCTGGCTAGCTACCATCATGTAACCCAAATGTACCTATGAAAAGAGTCTGGGAACCAATACGGGAATAAATTAAAACATTGGCTATATTAGCTCATAGAAATGGCTTGCCACTTTCTAAAATATCTTATTCATTCGATAATTTCATGAAATTTCTATGAAATAATGCAGCCCATGGCCCTAATTCTGGCGAACACATGCTAAGTTTAAATTTAAGTTCAGTCTATTTCTTTCTCTCAAAATGAAAAAGAAAAGGATGGCTGTCATATAAATTGACATTTAGAAAGGTGCGTTCAATTTTCGACCTTATTGAACGTGCTTAAATGCAGTGCTTAGTAGGCACCTCCGTACATGCCGTCTAAAATTGTCTATGGTTTCTTTGAAATCTATCTAAATTTAAGTGACAGCTCTAAACAGATTCTTGCTATCTTTTTCCTATTACTTATTGCGAGAAAGAGATATACTGTACTTAAATTTAGAATTAAAGTGTGTTCCCAGAATCAGGCCCAATGTTATATTCTTTCTATTTCTATGAACTTATATAGCCAATGTTTCAATTTACTGTCATATTAAAGGCACCACCCTAATTTTCTCGTTATATTGTTCCAGTACCCTCCAAAATGAAGTCTCTCTTCCAAATAGCTTTGGCATTGTCTAAACAAAACATAATAATTCCCAATTTACTGAAAAACTTGATTGAATTAGACGAAAATTATTGGTCACAAGAAGCGAATCTGCCTAAGCTATTCGGGTGCGCATTGGCATGCCAGACAGAGAGAGCTATACCGCTGTCTTGGTACAGAAAGTGCCTTATCAGAAAGAGACAGACAAATGTCGCACATTACGTCAAAATGCTATGGTATACGCAGATGGGCTACTCCCCTATTGTCGACGAAGCTAATTTCAAGTGAGTGATATTTTTTATTATTTAATCATTTTAGGGGGAATATATATACCAATGATAAGAAACATGCATGTAAAAAAAATATCATTTTAAATATATTTAGATTTGATTTTGATTTGAGTTGATTTGAATATTTTAGTCGACCTCTGAGAAAAATAATAACGTAAATAATTTGAATTCCATCCATAGTTTAAAGTTAAGCCAATCAATCAATGCCATTGATGGATAGTAAAATGGATTGTTCATATCGATAGATAACTTCTTCTACAGGGTGGTGCCGTTAATGCGACAATAAATTTAAACATGGGCTATATAAGTCCATAGAAATGGTTTGCCACTTTCAAAAATATCTTATTAATTTGATAATTTCATGACATTTGCATGGAATAATGCTGCCAACGTTACACTATTCCATACAAATATCATGAAATTATCAAATGAATACGAAATTTTTGAAAGTGGCAAACCATTTCTATGAACTAATACAGCCCATGTTTAAATTTATTGTCGCATTGACGGCACCACCCCGTATACCAATGATAAGAAATATGCATGTAAAAAAATACCATTTTAAATATATTTTGATTTGAATGTATTACTCGTCGTCGGAGAAAGAAAAATAAGAACATGAATAATTTGAATTCCATCCATAGTTTAAGCCAATCAATCGATGGTATTGAACAATAGTAAAATGGATTCGTCATGTCGATCGATAACTTACACTACCATGTCGTCGATGGCAACATTGATCAGTTGACGACGCCCAAACTGCTGACGAATAATAACCGGACGATATGGTTAGTCGACGTTATCCGGCGATGTACCAAAACTGCAGCAATAGATCTCTATTGATTGACAATTTTCTTAAATTTTACTCGAAAGTCTTGATCAACCTGGTTTTAATAAAGCCGCCCTTTATGTATTTTTCAGAGTAATAACTGATTTGGCCCCTAAATTGGTAGGCGATAACAAAACGAGGTGCTTGAATATACTAGCTACGTATTTGGGTGAGTATTCCTAATCTCTGCCACGCTTTACGGTAAACTAACAACAGGCTCACGGAAGCTCGGTGTCCTGAAGACTATCGGCTTGATCATGGAGAGTGTTCTGAAGAGCTTTTCTTATCCCACCTTCCCCCTTCCTACTCAGGAGCACCCGTGCCGTTCTTCGGAGACATCAATTCACTGTCTCCACCTCAACATCACGCACAATAGTAGATTATACACGCGCCCAAGACAAAAACAGCTTTATCCCCGAGGAGTGTACTCTACTTTTCTCACCTTTTGCGAGACAATAAAAAAGCAAGGCTATCTAACAGCGTCTTAATATAGTAAATTAAAATTAAAAGTGAAAATTCATGTTCGGAAGCGCTGATTCAGACACAGACTTTGCACCTTTTGCAGTTTTCCATTTGTCAAAATCGTTGTAGGCTTTCAGGTATTTTTCCTTTGACTTATCTGGGAGTAGATTGTGAACAATGCTTATGGCATACAATTTAATGGACTCGGGAGTTAAATCACTTCACTCGACATTTTAACGGAACTTTTCCATTGCAATAAGAACTATGAAAAGAGATTCAATACAACATTCGCCCCGGCTAAAGCCAAGGGCTTTAATGACTTGCTTTACGTAAGGTTTGCATGATATGTAATATGGCATTGTCGAGCAGGTGGCGTGAAAAGAAATTTATTACCTCGTTTCTTTGACTTCCAGAACTTGGAATTCTTTGCCAGCACCTGTGTTCCCTTCTTCCTATAACATGGGTTCCTTTAAAGGCATCTTATTGACCGGCAAGGTGGAGGCGGCTAGAGCAGTGTCTGAACTGCACTAGCTGTCTCCACATATGGATTCTTCTTACCGCTTCACATCAGATGGTGTGACGTCATTTACAGTGCTTTGTATAAAATACATATAAAATTTTAAGTAACCCCCGGCCTCAATTATCATCTATCTAACACCATCTCATTGAGACTATTCATAAGAGCCCAAACACGCTATACCTGCTGAAAGTTTCTGAAGAATTAAGCATCCCCCGGACTGTTCGATAGTATATGATCAGATTGAGGTTAGTATATCATGGGAATTTCACCGAAGTGGCAGTACAGTACACCAAATTTCAAAGCAATCGGATCTGTGTTAGTTAGTAAAACCCTTTTATCATGTAGAAAATGAGCTGATAGTCATCAAACGCCTGAACTGATCTTCATAAATTTTAGCAAAGAACCATCCTAGTCACATATTCTTTAATATTGATTTTAACATTATTATAAAATTTGAAAAAAATTTTTCTAATAAAAACTCTCAACTAAAAAATTATTTACGTCCCCGCCTCAGGACGTGTAATTTTTCTGGTTTAGTTTTTTATTAGCATCCTTGTCACGTCAACTGTCAAACATAAATACTAAATTAAAATCGGTCCACTCGTTCAGGAGCTACAATACCACAGACAGACACACAGATACACAGACAGACACGTCAAACTTATAACCCCTATTTTTTCGTCGGGGGTTAAAAACACTGCTATTTTCGATTAATTGATCGAATGTCTAATTCACAGCAAATATTTCCGTAATTCTTCCACAGAACACGCGCCACAGCCTACAGAACAGATCACAGACATGTTCGAAACCATAGACATATGTTCGCTGATACAGGACAACAGCTTGGAAGCGCTGCGTATAGTGAAGCATGGCTGCAACATGATGGGTGACCGGTTGAGGCGTAAGGTCATGTCAATGTTGCCAGGGTACTGTGAGAGTAGCGATGGTCAAGTGAGGAAGGCGGCTTTGGAGGTAGCTGTTAAAGTGTTTGAAGGTAAGACGTCATAATGTTAATACGTGAAGCTACCACTTCATACCCAAAAAAATGCGCGGACGGAGGAGTATGAAATTTTGCACACTTATAGTTTATACTATGAGTTATGGATCCAGCTAGTGATATTTTACCTGCGTGTTATATATTCAATTTCATCGACAAAAATCATCCCCGAGCACACCCCTCACCCCTCGAGAGGGGGTTGATTTAAAATTTTTTGACTTCATACCCAAAAAAATGCGCGGACGGAAGAGTATGAAATTTCGCACACTTATAGTTTCTACAATGTGTTAGATCCCTAACACATGTCAATGTTGCCAGGGTACTGTGAGAGTAGCGATGGTCAAGTAAGGAAGGCGGCTTTGGAGGTAGCTGTTAAAGTGTTTGCAGGTAAGACGTCATAATGTTAATACGTGAAGCAACCACTTCATACCCAAAAAAATGCGCGGACGGAAGAGTATGAAATTTCGCACACTTATAGTTTCTACAATGTGTTAGATCCCTAACACATGTCAATGTTGCCAGGGTACTGTGAGAGTAGCGATGGTCAAGTAAGGAAGGCGGCTTTGGAGGTAGCTGTTAAAGTGTTTGCAGGTAAGACGTCATAATGTTAATACGTGAAGCAACCACTTCATACCCAAAAAAATGCGCGGACGGAAGAGTATGAAATTTTGCACACTTATAGTTTATACAATGTGTTAGGGATCCAGCTAGTGATATTTTACCTGCGTGATATATATTCAATTTTATCGACAAAAATCATCCCAGAGCACACCCCTGACCCCTCGAGAGAGGGTCGATTTAAAATTTTCATGGTTTGCCTTATGCTCATAAAACCGGTTTTTTTTTTCATTTATAATATGTGTGTCTTATTAAACTATATCTCATTTTAAAGCTTATTAAATTTACTAACATACGAGACCACATTCATTAAAAAGTAAAAAGGAATAAATTTCAATTTCTTAGAAAAAAAATCAAAAGTTTTACCGTATTTTTTTTAGTTTTTGTCTTTTTTAATGAAAGTAGGTCGTTAACAAAGTATTCATGTATTCTTATGAGTTAATGTAAAATGTAATTATTCGTATTTTTTAGTACTTACTTGAAGTACACCCTCAGAACTTAGAACACACAGAACTTACCCTCTTACCACCTTACCACCAGGTGGGCCGTCAGCTTGTGTCATCTAGTTGTATAAAAACTCAATATTGGGTTTTACGCGTATAGACAGTCACCGACGTAATGACCATAATTCTTTGCTGAAACTGAAATGTCTTTCACAAATAGGTTTTTTCGCTCCGAAATCTGCTGAGCCATCATCAAAGAGGGTCAAACTAAACTCAAGCCCCATACTAAGTGGGGTGGATTCCCCCGACACTGGCCGCGTGATGGAATGCATAGCCCGCGGAGTGACAGATTCTGATAGTAGTATCGCCACTTCAACGGTAGATGGCGTTGCCAAGTGTCTGAGTACTCGCGATTTTGGTATCAGGTGAGATGTTGTTTAATGTGATATTTCATTTCCTAAAGCAGCGGCTCTCAATCTTTTTTGGTGATGGATGCCCTTTAGAAAGCGAAATATTTGACGGAACCCTACAATAAAACAATAGTTTTTAAAGGTGTATTCTTTGTTAATAAGCACAATAAAAGTACCATGTAACAGTAACTTATTACTGACTTACATAACGACAAATAACACATAACGACAATTAAGACAAATACAAAATGAAATTAGTGAAACAAAATTTAGGAAAAGTCTTAAACAACTATTAATAAATAAGAGTTACCATTCCTTAAATGAATATATGAACGATAAATCCTTATAATATTTAAAATAAACAATGACGAAGTATTTTAATTCATAATAAAAAGAAATATTTACCTAACAAATAATTAAATGTAATAAAATATGTAATAGTTCATATGCTGTAATTTAATTTATTTACGAATAATTATTGAATTTGTAATAGATCTCTTATGTACATAAATAATGCTTGTGGAACGTCTTCCTCTCTCCTAAATTGTTATACCCGACAGGGTCCGAAATTGTACTGGCATTTTAAATATTTAACATCTATGTAACATATTTTGGAATACAATAAAGATTGAAATTGAAATAACAAGTATAATAATAAAAGCTATTAAAAAAGAAAAAAAAATCAAACTAATGGGAGGTATCAAACTGTTTTTTAAGTTTTATCAATAACCCCTTGCGGAACCCCTACAGGGGTATCGCGGAACACACTTAGAGAATGGCTGCCCTAAAGGATAGTACATCCACCGTAACAGTTTGACTTTGAGGCCGCCCTTACTGCGTTAGAGGTGATTTTAAGTTTGAACTGCTATCATACCTACTTGGCAGTGTCTCTTTATATTTGAGAGGATAAAAAAAAAAGAATCTTCAAGACTTTTATTTCAGCGCTTCCGGCCATAGACAATGTGAATTGACAATCATAGATTTGTACAAATAGTATTTTAACATTAGTGTTGTAACATGGTATGATATGGTAGGGTATTTTGATTTTTTCGTGAGTTTTTTAATATTTTACAGTTAATTCAAAAAATGGGCCAAATGAAAATGAAAATGAATGAAACTGAAAATGAAAAATATCTTATTTCAATTAGGCCCCCCAAGAAGCACTTTCGAATCGTCAAAAAACCCTTATGTCTATCACATAAAATAATATTAACTAACAATTCTGGATACACACTTTTAATCTCAATTGAAATACCTACTACCTAATATTATAAATGCGAAAAGGCATTCAATTAACTGGCTAATTTAAACAGACTGGCTGCGACATGTACTTTCTGTCTCTTATCTCAATGCGATAAGGAACAAAATAGTTTTGATATTTATGATGCGGACTTGCGTTTATAGATGTTGTGCTTGTTGCAGACTCGCGGAATGCTTCCTCCTTTGCATAAGTATACCGTCGACTCAGAAACAGCAGGATGTGTCTGTCTGTGTGGCCGCTTTCTTAGACCTCTTATTCAAAGACCTGAGAAGCAGCACCACATTCCAAGATTTGAAGCTCAGGGAGGATCCCTTAGATATCAGGTATGGATATAAATAAACTTTGCAGAATAATTTCAGCCAACCAATTTTTGCTGATTACTCGCTATCAAAAAGTTTAGGGTTTTATTATGGGTATTTTCATAATAAAACCCTACACTGTTTGGTGACCAAACAAAATTATGGAATTTTTCATAATTTTACTTGGTTTCTTACTTTTAAATCGAATTCCGGTAGGGGCAGATGTTTGTACGAGCCATGATTTTTTGTTTATTTATTTAGTACTAGCGACCCGCCCCGGTTTTGCACGGGTGCAATGCTTATGTAAATATTATGCATGTATTATACATATAAACCTTCCTTAAGAATCACTCTATCTATTAAAAAAACCGCATCAAAATCCGTTGCGTAGTTTTAGAGATCTAAGCATATATAGGGACAGACAGACGGCGGATATCGACTTTGTTTTATACTATGTAGTGACATTTCTAATATTTATATACATAATTATCAATATTACTCCCGTTATCTAGAATCAATAACACAAGCTCTTAATCATGCTTACTTTGGGCTAGATAATAGGTGTGAGTATATGAATATTATTATTATTATAGATTTAGAGACCCTTAGAGGAGACCTATGCCCAGTAGTAGGCATTTGGGATGATGATAAAACCTAACAGTTTTCTCTTAACGGCCATTGATAAGCTTGCCGGGTGCAGCTAGTAATTATATATTTATATCAACAGTGAGTCTTCGCTGGGTCCTTCGAAACTGCTGACCAAAAGTAAGACGTACCGCGGCACCTTCTTGAGCTCTACTTCTAGAAGAATGGCACTGAAGAAGAAAGGTAAGAAGATTGCACTCTCACGCAGCACAATATTATCATAATGTAACTACACACATTGTAACTTGAGAAGGGAGTGAAAAGTTAATTATTATCTACTAAAAGGAGGATGCCTATCTTAGTATGAAGCCTTGCCCCACCTAAAAACTGACACGTCCAAAAGTAATTTAGGGCGCAATTAGACATTATTAAGACAAAGTATCTTTACATACCAATACATGTTGGTTTAAAGATGCGATTTCTGAGATATACGTAAAAGAAAACTGAATTGTAATAACAATCAACACTAGCAATGTTTGTCTTCAGTCAAAGTGCGTTTTGTTATTTTCTTCCTAGGTAATAAACTTTTTCAATCCAATTAACTGTATTTAATAATAATATGAAAAAATAGTGATAAATACATTAAAATACCTTTTATGGTTTTCAAAACATAAAAAGTGTTTGTTTTCTATGAAACAAAACGCTCCGGTCAATGGTTTTCATGGACAAAATATTACAATTCCGGAATGAAAGATTTTTGAAGATTTTATTTATGTTGTCAACAAAACCTTAGCTTTATATTAAATCAAGCTATTTCCAAAAATAATCTTTCTATTTATGAGGCATTATTGGAAATATTGTTTTGTTGGACATTAAACTTGGGTTGGGGCAAAAAATGTTATCCTCCTTTAATTATTTTATCCTTTTCAGTTTTTTGGAGTCGGTTTTAATTTTTGTTTAATTTTTTATATATTCTGTAGTGTGTATCAAATAAACAGTTCTTCTTTCTTCTCAACTCCAGACGAAAAAAGATGAGGGGTGCTATAAGTTTGACGTGTCTGTCTGTGTATCTGTGTGTCTGTCTGTGGCATCGTAGCGCCTAAACGAATAGACCGATTTTGATTTGGCTTTTTTTGTTTGAAAGGTGACGTGATCAGGATGGTTCTTAACTATAAATTATGAAGATTAGTTCAGGCGTTTGATGACTATCAGATTAGAGATTTATAGAGATTGATGATAATGTAGATAATTGCATAATTAAAAATTTTAAGTAACCCCCGGCGTCATTAATCATCTATCTAACACACACATCTATTAAGACTATTCATAAGAGCCCAAACACGCTATATCTGCTGCAATTTACTGAAGAATTAAACATTTCGCAGACTTTTTGATGGTATAGGATCAGCTCAAAGTTAGTATGTCATGGCAATGTAATGACAGTACACGAAATTTAAAATCAATCGGATCTGTAAAAGGTAAGTAAAATCCTAATATCATGTGGAAAATGAGCTGATAGTCATCAAACGCCTGAACTGATCTTCATAAATTATAGCTAAGAACCATCCTACTCACGTCAGCTTTCAAACAAAAAAAACCGAATCAAAATCGGTCCATTCGTCTAGGCGCTACGATGCCACAGACAGACACACAGATACACAGACAGACACGTCAAACTTATAACACCCCTCTTTTTTCGTCGGGGGTTAAAAATGAGCTGTACCCTTAACACAAACATTTTAAAATTTCGAATCGTTATCGTATGTAGTAGTTACGTTAGCTTTTGTGTCGCTTATGTTTGAAATTTCTAACGATCCGATTACGTTTCGAAATTTTAAAATTTTCGTGCAAGGGGTACTCAGGTAAGTAGGTAGGGGATTCTTAAAAATATCTTATTAAATACATAAGATGTTCTTGAAAGTGGCAAACCATTTCTATGGACTAATAGCTCATGTTTTAATTTATTGTCGTATTGACGGCACCACCCTGTATAACTGTAGTGTGTCGTGCTATAGTGCGCATTTTTTAGGGTCGTCACAAGCAGGACAATGTTTTTCAGAGGTGACTCTTGGATAAACGATTGATTTGATTTGATCGATTGACAGGGAACTCAAACACTCACTCAATTTTTTTTATACAACTAGATGACAAACAAGCTGACGGTCCACCTGATGGTAAGCGGTTACCGCCGCCTATAGACACCTGCAATAACAAGGAAATCACTTGATATTGCAGGTGCGTTGTCATTTTTTTTTCAGAGTCCACTGCAACAGGAATAAGCGTACAGATACCTATTAATGATGTAATTGGTACTTTCGTCGAATTTGCTAAGGTAAGTCTATACCTCCTAATTGTAGCAGATCTGGAAAGTCTTTCTAGTTTTCTTATATTTTAATTACTAAGTAATTTTTCAAACATTTATAATAATGTTAAAATCAAAAATTAAGAGCATTAAAGAATTTTGGACGAGAAGATCTTACGCAATTTCCCGAATGCTGCCCATCCTAGTTGGATTCGTTGGTTTAGCTCTTTCTCGAAGTTGGCTCTACCTAGCTGGACCATTTGTCCGAGGTAGACGTACTCGTCAACAACTTCGAGAACAGAACTCCCAACTGTAACTGGTATAGGAGCGACATGGGTATTAGACATAACCTTTGTCTTGTCCATGTTCATTTTTAGACCCACCTGTCGGGAAGTTCTGTCTAGGTCGCTGAGCATTGTGCTCAATTCCTCCAGAGTTTTTTAAATGCAACTACATGACAAACAAGCTGACGGCCCACCTGATGGTAAGCGCTTACCGCCGCCTATAGACACCTGCAATAACAAAGAAAAATAACTTGATATTGCAGGGGCGTTGTCAACCTGGGGCCTATGATGAAATGCCGTCTATGCCCAGTAATTGCATTATAGAATTCATTCCTTACTAGCGATACCATTGAATGGTGTAATAATAGTGTTTATTTTTTAAATCGCCGGGTTCGATTCCTGGTTAAGAATATTGATAGTTCAGTAAAAATCCCAGATAAGATGTAGTTTTAGTTTTCATCAAAATCGGGCCCGACACTCCTTTAGGCACTTCTCGCTATTTCTCATAGTTTCGGATTTAGCTACATTAAAGACAAACGCAAAGGCCTTTCTGTACTCCCTGCTGAAATGAAATTAAACAATTCCTGTGCTTCTTCGGGCGCAGAGATCGCTAATCTCTTTGCCGATCATTTTTCTGCTGTTTATTCATCTATCAATGTGGATAGTGCTCCTAATAGTTATAGTGTCAATCATATCACTGGCATTAAAATTAACGAAAGGCAAATTGTGAAAGAAATAAAAAAATTAAACATACAAAAGGGCCCCGGTCCTGACAATATTCCACCGTTATTTGTGAAAAGATGCGGAGGCGTCCTCGCTCTCCCGTTGTCAATTATCTTTAATCGTTCGCTGAGCGATGGTGTGTTCCCAGATGAGTGGAAAAACGCTAGAATAATGCCATTGTACAAAAAGGGAGATAAATCTTATATAGTAAACTATCGACCTGTATCTATTTTGTCATGCTTTTCGAAACTATTTGAGTCACTGGTTTACCCCACTATTTACAATCATGTTGAAAATGTTATATCCGATGTTCAACATGGCTTCAGGAAGGGACGTTCGGTAGAGTCAAACCTAGCATCTTTCATAACTATTGTATCAAGAGAGGTTGACAAGGGTTATCAGGTGGATACGATTTATACTGATTTCACTAGTGCATTTGACAAGGTATGCCACCCAGTGTTACTCTCAAAGCTAGCAGGAATTGGAATATGTGGAACACTATTGACGTGGTTTAAATGCTATCTATCCAAAAGACCTCAGGTCGTAGCGGTAAATGGATTTGAATCAAGGCTCTTCATTGCCGAATCTGGCGTCCCACAAGGATCCCATTTGGGTCCTATATTATTCTTAATATTTATTAATGACATTGTGTCTCGAATTCAGTACAGTAGAGTATCATTATTTGCTGACGACCTGAAGTTAAGTAAAACTGTTAAAACCCTGGAAGATTCGAAACTTTTGCAACTGGATTTGAATAGCATACTAAATTGGTGTCTATGTAATGGTATGCCATTGAATTCCTCAAAGTGTTTTCATATTACATATACAAGAAAGAAAAATCCAATAAAAACTGTTTATACCCTTGGCGGAATGGCTTTGGCGGAGGTTAAACAAATTCGAGACTTAGGCGTCACACTTGATAGCAATTTGAAATTTACTTCTCATATTGACAAAATTACAAAAAAAGCTGCTCAAATGTTAGGGTTTATAAGACGAAATTCGAAGGAATTCCGACAAGTACAAACAAAGATTGTTTTGTATAACAGCTTAGTGCGCAGCCACCTTGAATTTGCCAGTGTCGCATGGAATCCAGTTTATAGTGCTTCCTCTCAGCGGGTCGAATCTATACAGCGAGCATTCACAAGATACCTAGCTTATAACACTTCTGGCATAAGTCACAGACAGCCTTACGATCAGAGACTTTCTTTTTTCGAAATGACACCTTTGCGTAGTCGTCGCTTGGTTGCAGATTTGATGTTTTTGTATAAAATCCTAAACAATAAAATTAAAAGTATTGAACTGCTTAGTAAAATCGATCTTAACATTCCCTACAATTGTCCTAGACACCCAATACGTAAATTATTCAGCATTCCAAATCATAGAACTAACTTAGGCTCTCATTGTCCCTTGTCAAGAATTTGTTCCGAATATAATGAGATATCAAATAGGGTGCCTTTTATCGATATTTTTAATGACTCTCAAAAAGTTTTCAAAAATGAATTGCTGCGCCACATAGTTGACACTTAGTTCACATCATTATTTTATTTAGCTAATAAAATAAATGTAGGAATTTATGGAAAAAATAAGTGCTTACTCAGTTTTTTGTTTTGAGCATTTTAATTTAAAAAAAATACGGAGAATATAATGGCAAGTGTTATGTATACCTGTAATTGGAGAACATTTATGTAAAACATTGTATAGATGTAAGTGTTATTTTATGTATCGCTGTTGGTGTACTTTAATAAATAAATAAATAAATAAATAGCTGCACACGCCCACTTGAAAATTTTACCCGTATCAGGTGGGGGCCTGTAACAAGAGCAAATATTTAAATATACATCCCTTAACTAATCAGTAATTATGTCCAAATGGCATTGATTAATAGTAATGAAAAATATTTTTACCGTTATTTTTTAACAAAATTAACCGAGTCAGCAATGTGCTACAGACATTGTGTCAAGTCGCTATAATTGACAGTGACATTTAGTGATACTAACACATGTTAGAATCTGTGAAAATACCCGGTACCAAGATATCTTACGACCATTAAGCGACAATATCGCAATGTGAAAACTCATTAAATAGGAAATCTTAATTTTAAATTACTATTTCTCCTAATTCAAGAACTTTGGAACATTAGGACCTCTTTGTAATAACTGTGGATACTTTGAGGAATCTCTGTTTCCATTTTTTGCTGTAGTTACAGGGCCCACACTGTATATAGTTATTTTTCTGTTGTTCAAATTCTGTGTGTTGTTTGGCTTCTATGTAATTATGGGTTACTGAATAGATTATTTAATTTAATGTATTTTTTTAGAACAAACCCGACGTGTCCCAATCCTTATGCGTGCACATTATAAAGGCCGTCGTCGACCGCCCGAGTCGCGGGTTCGATGCCGGGCCAGAGCTGGGCAGGCAGATCGCCGATGTACTCAGCGCTCCCCCCACAAATGTGACTCCCCTTGCTATTGAGTTGGGGAGGATATTCCTGGATAGAGTCATCGATTTGCCTGGGTAAGTCTTGAAGAATATGTTGGGATGTTAGAAAGGATCAGGTGAACAATGAGGTTATCATGTAAGTCTAAAAGTCATATCAGTGAAAAATACTGAGAGAAAACATATTTTTTTTTATAATCCACGGGATCCATTTGTTTCGATATTTTATTATTCCCTATTTGTTTTGGAATAATTAGTTAGGCATAATTTTTCGTGTGTGACATAATTGTTAATCGACATACTGTTTCTGAAGGCATAACTATCGTTTAGGCTAATATATTTTGCAATAATTTTAATTCGCAAAAAGTTATAAGGAATTTTCTATAATCGTCTAATAGTTATTAGTTAAAAAGATCAAATGAAAACGCATTTTTAGGAATGAGTACATATTTTTGATACTAAATGTACGTATGCCATATAGTTTAATATACTCTTTCAGATTCCAAAGCTCTTTAGATAGATTGAAGAGTTTGTCTCGAGCAACTGAGGGCGAATCTATAACTACCCTCCTTTACGAAGATGTACAGCTAAGAACACTTACCGATATATTTACACTTGGGTGAGTATAGTAGGCAATTCAAAAACAGTGACAAATACACTTATGCCAGTTTAAGTTAGTAGAAACTGGATTCAGGCATTTCACCACACCCGAGCAGCATTAGGCAAAATTTCAATACTTTTTGTAGACCAACGATTTTCCTGGTGACTTTTATTAACGATTTTGTGACCCACTCATTCGCCCGTAACATTGGCTCTACGATCTTCAGTAGTCTGTTAGTGCATACCTTTTCTAGCAAGTAGCCACGGCCCACTATCTGTAGTAGTCTGTTAAGAAAGAAAGAAAGAAATACATTTATAGTGTGTTAGTGCATACCTTCCCTAGCAAGTGTCCACGGCCCACTATCTGTAGAAGTCTGTTAGTGCATACCTTCCCTAGCAAGTGTCTGCGGCCCACTATCTGTAGTAGTCTGTTAGTGCATACCTTCCCTAGCAAGTGTCTGCGGCCCACTATCTGTAGTAGTCTGTTAGTGCATACCTTCCCTAGCAAGGGTCCACGGTCCACTATCTGTAGTAGTCTGTTAGTGCATACCTTCCCTAGCAAGGGTCCACGGTCCACTATCTGTAGTAGTCTGTTAGTGCATACCTTCCCTAGCAAGGGTCCACGGTCCACTATCTGTAGTAGTCTGTTAGTGCATACCTTCCCTAGCAAGGGTCCACGGTCCACTATCTGTAGTAGTCTGTTAGTGCATACCTTCCCTAGCAAGGGTCCACGGTCCACTATCTGTAGTAGTCTGTTAGTGCATACCTTCCCTAGCAAGGGTCCACGGTCCACTATCTGTAGTAGTCTGTTAGTGCATACCTTCCCTAGCAAGGGTCCACGGTCCACTATCTGTAGTAGTCTGTTAGTGCATACCTTCCCTAGCAAGGGTCCACGGTCCACTATCTGTAGTAGTCTGTTAGTGCATACCTTCCCTAGCAAGTGTCCACGGCCCACTATCTATAGTAGTCTGTTAGTGCATACCTTCCCTAGCAAGTGTCAACGGCCCACTATCTATAGTAGTCTGTTAGTGCATACCTTCCCTAGCAAGTGTCCGCGGCCCACTATCTGTAGTAGTCTGTTAGTGCATACCTTCCCTAGCAAGTGTCCGCGGCCCACTATCTATAGTAGTCTGTTAGTGCATACCTTCCCTAGCAAGTGTCCGCGGCCCACTATCTATAGTAGTCTGTTAGTGCATACCTTCCCTAGCAAGTGTCCGCGGCCCACTATCTATAGTAGTCTGTTAGTGCATACCTTCCCTAGCAAGTGTCCGCGGCCCACTATCTATAGTAGTCTGTTAGTGCATACCTTCCCTAGCAAGTGTCCGCGGCCCACTATCTATAGTAGTCTGTTAGTGCATACCTTCCCTAGCAAGTGTCCGCGGCCCACTATCTATAGTAGTCTGTTAGTGCATACCTTCCCTAGCAAGTGTTCGCGGCCCACTATCTATAGTAGTCTGTTAGTGCATACCTTCCCTAGCAAGTGTCCGCGGCCCACTATCTATAGTAGTCTGTTAGTGCATACCTTCCCTAGCAAGTGTCCGCGGCCCACTATCTATAGTAGTCTGTTAGTGCATACCTTCCCTAGCAAGTGTCCGCGGCCCACTATCTATAGTAGTCTGTTAGTGCATACCTTCCCTAGCAAGTGTCCGCGGCCCACTATCTATAGTAGTCTGTTAGTGCATACCTTCCCTAGCAAGTGTCCGCGGCCCACTATCTATAGTAGTCTGTTAGTGCATACCTTCCCTAGCAAGTGTCCGCGGCCGACTATCTATAGTAGTCTGTTAGTGCATACCTTCCCTAGCAGGTGTCCGCGGCCCACTATCTGTAGTAGTCTGTTAGTGCATACCTTCCCTAGCAAGGGTCCACGGTCCACTATCTGTAGTAGTCTGTTAGTGCATACCTTCCCTAGCAAGTGCCATACAATCAAGCTTTAAAGCCCCGATTTTTTATAGATCCGAGTGTCTTAAGACTTCCATGTTTCAATATTGAACACTATATTTTATTTTCGTCGGCTAAAAACCGGTTTCCTATTGTCTAATGCAGGCAACTATATTTATGAAACTGACTTAAGACACCTATTACTTGTTGAATAACGTTAGATAATTAGTGCAACTTTGCCATTGATATATCGATGGAGTCCTTTAATTAATTTGTATCTTAATCAAATGATGTCTTCCAGTGTCACAAAATACGAGGATGCCAGTATGGACGTCGAAGAGCTGTCGTCGCCGTGTTTGGATGGTAAACTATTTTTCTTTTTGACATTGTAAATGTCTTTTCGTTCGCTCCAGTATAGGCACCGATTTCCCGAAAAAGTGCGATCCCTATATCTCGGAGAGTTGTGAAGATATGATATTAAAAAAAGGCTCAAAAGACGTATTCACGAGGGCTGTAAGATCCAAAAAAGTCAAAAACGAAAAAAGTTATGACCGAAATAGTTAAAAAAAAAAAAATGTTTTTGGCAGAAAAACATTGCACAATTTAGTCAGTTACAATTTGAGCCTAAAACAAATACGGTCGGGTTAAGGGTTTGCCCAGTAGCCTAACCTTTTTGAAAAAAGTCAAATTTCTCGTCGCTCAGCGACAATATTCTTTCGGATTCCGTAGATTAATTTCCAATGTGCTCGTTAGTCGTGCGAGACACGAAATCTGTGGATTTTTTTATTATTGTTTGCTGGCTTTTCCACTAAAGTTTATATCTACAGTGGGCCCCGATTCTGAATAAAAACTTCATCTCAGTTTAAAACAGTTAGTATAGACAAATATTTTTAAGTGCGCGTGCACGGCTAGATCCGAAATTATAAGGAATAGCGAAAAGTACTGAAGTCTAGGATCTAGGATCCGATCTTGATAAAAACCAAAACTGCATCATTGAGTTTTAGATAAATCTGAAGAGATACGGCTGGTCTGCATAATAATAAGCCATTCTTAGTGACTCCAAGAAAAAACAATTATGGTAGTTTTTAACCCTCAACGAATAAGAGGGGTGTTATAAGTTTGACGTGTCTGTCTGTGGCATCGTGGCTCCTAAACGAATGAATCGTCATCAGCCTATATACGTCCCACTGCTGGGCACAGGCCTTCCTACATGGGAGAAACACATGAGGAGATTGGGTTATAACATCACCACGCTGGCCCAGTGCGGGTTGGTGGGTTAAAGCGGTTGCAGTAACAACCGGGACCAACGGCTTAACGTACACCAACAAGCACGGAGGAGCTCGAGATTATAAATTTGATTGACCCATCCTGGAACCAACCTAGGCGAAAGTTGCTTTGTTTTCGCAATCGAAACCAGAGCGCTTAAACCACTGCGCCTCCGAGCTCCTCGATTAGATACCAGCTATCCTCGTTACCTACTTTTTAAAAGTCATTTTTGTAACATTGTATGAAACATTATTAATTATTTCGTTATTCTATTTTTTCTGTATAAATAACCTTTTTTTATTAAACAATACCTATCCTATTTTATTAACCCTCGACGAAAAAAGAGGGGTGTTATAAGTTTGACGTGTCTGTCTGTGTATCTGTGTGTCTGTCTGTATCATCGTAGCGCCTAAACGAATGGACCGATTTTGATTCGTTTTTTTTTGTTTGAAAGCTGATGTGACTACAATGGTTCTTAGCTATAATTTATGAAGATCAGTTTAGGCGTTTGATGACTATCAGTTAATTTTCTACATGATAATAGGGTTTTACTAACTTTTACACATCCGATTGATTTGAATTTTGGTGTATGTCACTTCGGTGACATTCCCATGACATACTATCCTTGAGCTGATCGTATACCATCAAAAAGTCTGCGAAATGCTTAATTCTTCAGAAACTTACAGCAGATATAGCGTGTTTGGGCTCTTATGAATAGTCTTAATGAGATGGTGTTAGATAGATGATTAATGACGCCGGGGGTTACTTAAAATTTTTAATTTTGTATTTTTATATTAAACAAGCTGACCCGGCGAACTTCGTACCGCCTAACAGTCGATTCTTGACAAATATTGACATTAATATTTATACGATACTAACGTCACTAAATTGTTTTGCCTTCCCGCAACCCCTTCACTAACACTTAAACTTTATGGTATGGTATTAAAGTTCAAATTGACTTGTGAGTATTATTACGAATCTTTTGTAAGGGAGTATAGAAAAGTTTTGTTTTTTTACTTTTTCTGGATTTTTTTTTAATTTTTGTCTCCGTAAGAACCATGCTAGTACTTCAAGGAATAATATATTTAAAAAATTGCGAAATTAGTTCAGCTGCTCTCGAAATTTGCGCTTAGCAACACATCCAGCGATTCATTTTTATATAATAGATAATGTTGTGCATACCTTTAATTTAAATGCATTTATGACACTTTCGAAAATTTTTACAATGCTGCTTAAATTTGTGTATTTAGTTGGTAAGCTAGCCAGGAATCGAATTATCGAATGGTGGAATAGTGGTGGTGCTTATTTTTCTAACTAATGGCTTCGATTCTCGTCTAGGACTGAAATGACGCTGTTTTTATTTCTATCACGCCCAAGACTCTTTTGAGTACTTTTCGCTAGTGTCGGATTTGGCCTTGCACGACCACTTAAAAAATCCTCTGAAAATGAACTAAAATTTTCTTTATCAGATATCATGTCGGCGTTCGGAAAACTATCAAATTGGGACAAATTGACTCTACAGCAGAAGAAGGATATTGAGCTGGCTGGACTACCCCAGCTTTGGGTCGACGAAGATGTGTACAGGCCTTGGCTCGAGGATTACGAAGGTAGGTTTAAATGCGCTGCGGACCCACCATACCCCTAGCCCTACCCCTGGGGGTAGGGTGGGACTGAACCATATCACCGTTAGTAGTGCTGGGTGCTGGGATTTAATGGAAAAATAGGAAAAAAACAGATACTAGAAATTGACAATATTGTCTTTAGAAGTGAGAAACTCAATCGAAATATCGTATGTATGTAGCTGGAACATCCCCTGAAGTACCAGACTACCATATCTATGTAGGAGATGTTTAGCATACTGTTAAATTTTATTTATATAATAATCGTAGGGGTACAATAAATAACCTCTGATATACTTATGGTAGCCTGGTACTTCAGATTGGAAATATACATTTATTAGGTGTCAACGGATCAAATGAATCGACAGACTGAATTACTTTCTCTTTGTCGCATTGTCGGTTTAGTTAAATTAGAAACAATTATAAAATAAAAAAAGAATTATGTTATTAACACCAGGTTCGTAATATTTGGAAAAACAAAACCTGTAAACATATAGTGCACAGCACTACGGTGGTATGGTTCAGTCCCACCGTACCCCCAGGGCTATGGTGGGTCTGTATTATATGTAGGGCACTGGCCAGCACTGGGAGAACAACCAGTGGTCCTAATTATGGAGAACACGTGCTAGTTTAAATTTAAGTTTAGTGCATCTCTTTCTCTCAAAACGAATACGAAAAGGATGGCTGACAGATAATTTGACATTTAGAAACGTACGTTAAATTTTCGACCTTATTGATTGAACGTGATAAAATGCAGTGTTTAGGAAGCACATCCGTACATGCTGTCTAAAATTATCTATGGCTTATAGGCTACGGTGACAACGCGTGATTAGTGCCCAAGGTGCTACGAGCGTCTATAGGCTACGGTGATAACGCGTGAGTAGTGCCCAAGGTACAACGAGCGTCTATAGGCTACGGTGACAACGCGTGAGTAGTGCCCAAGGTGCTACGAGCGTCTATAGGCTACGGTGACAACGCGTGAGTAGTGCCCAAGGTGCTACGAGCGTCTATAGGCTACGGTGACAACGCGTGAGTAGTGCCCAAGGTGCTACGAGCGTCTATAGGCTACGGTGACAACGCGTGAGTAGTGCACAAGGTGCTACGAGCGTCTATAGGCTACGGTGACAACGCGTGAGTAGTGCCCAAGGTGCTACGAGCGTCTATAGGCTACGGTGACAACGCGTGAGTAGTGCACAAGGTGCTACGAGCGTCTATAGGCTACGGTGACAACGCGTGATTAGTGCCCAAGGTGCTACGAGCGTCTATAGGCTACGGTGATAACGCGTGAGTAGTGCCCAAGGTACAACGAGCGTCTATAGGCTACGGTGACAACGCGTGAGTAGTGCCCAAGGTGCTACGAGCGTCTGTAGGCTACGGTGACAACGCGTGAGTAGTGCCCAAGGTGCTACGAGCGTCTATAGGCTACGGTGACAACGCGTGAGTAGTGCCCAAGGTGCTACGAGCGTCTATAGGCTACGGTGATAACGCGTGAGTAGTGCCCAAGGTGCTGCGAGCGTCTATAGGCTACGGTGATAACGCGTGAGTAGTGCCCAAGGTGCTACGAGCGTCTATAGGCTACGGTGACAACGCGTGAGTAGTGCCCAAGGTGCTAGGAGCGTCTATAGGCTACGCTTGGTTGGTTTCTCCGTCGTATAAGGAAGCCAGCGCCTCATGTCGTCTATATTTTCGCAGTGACAAACACAAAGTCTTGGTTCAACAAGTTGTTAGTGACTTACCGGGACGAGAGCAAACAGGACAGCCTGAGGTGGCTGAGGGAGACAGACAGATGGCCTAGGAGACACTTTGATGTATCAGTGGTGGGTGGTTCTATAAAAATGCATGGAAATTATCGGTGTGCTGTGCTCAGTTTAACTTGTACACGTTGAAATAGAGAATTTCAGTTTTGTGAGTGTATTCGTTTGCTTATAACGAAAAATACAGATATACAATTATTATAAAAGAAATTCATAAAAATATATGAATTTCTTCTATAATTGTATATCTGTATCATAAACGAAATGATTTAATCAAAAAACTTTTGTAATTATCGTGTAATATAATTATTCAATTATTGATTATTATTCATTAACTCAATTATTATTAATAATTTATCGTTTACTAGGTGGTAGGCCCGTATGTAGGGTCGTCTGGGTAGGTACCACCGCCTTTCTTATTTCAGCCGTGAAACAGTTCGCTGTGTTTCGGATTGAAGGGAAAGGTAGCCAGTGTAATTACTGGGCATGGACGGCATATCATCTTAGGATGACAACGCACATGCAATATCAACTGATTTTTTCCTTGTTTTTTTTAGGTGTCTATAGGCGGCGGTTACTTACCACCAGGTGAGCCGTCAGCTTGTTTGTCATCTAGTTGTATAAAAAAAATACGAGTGAAATGTAACGGCGTCGGGTTTTTTGTGATCCTTGAATTCTTGTTCTATTATTATTATTTTCTACTGGGTAAATCTTGGCCTTAATGTCACCTGATGGTAACTGATGACAAGGCCGTAAAGGGAGCGATCTCCTTCCGGATCCTCAGCCACAGAATTGGCTATCTTACCTCCAACTGCCGGAACACAACAATGCTGTTAACTTTATTGTTATGGTGGCAGAATTAGGTAATATGGTGGTAGCTAGCCAGGCGGACTTAGAAAAGTATAGGTATATGGCCTTATAGGAATTATTTAGAACAATACAATTATTATTGTAATGACGTGGTCAGACAAGTGTTTAAAATTAATGAAAGATGTTTGGCTTTATCAGGCCTTTGTATATTCACTGTTGATCTTTGTGTACTATAATACCTACCTATATTGTGATGGTGCATTTTCGGTCAGCCTTTAAATAAAGTAAATAATCATGTCATCTTCTTGGTATGCTTATATACCTAGTTTGTATACTCTGTGTGCCACTGCACTGCTAAATACTATTAATAAGTAACCAAACATTGTAACTTAATAATTGAAAAGAGTGACTACACGAGTTTGTTGCCGGAATCTTCTTGGTAGTTCAACTTTTAGAACCGGTGTAAATTCAGACAGACTGACATATAGACACACACACAGACTGACTGACACAGACTGTCAGGCTGACAGACGGACTGATAGACAGATCGTCAGACAGACCGATAGACTGACATTATAACATTGTTAGTTTAGTATTTTCTTATTAAAATGCGATCATATTGGGAATATAACATTTAATGAAAGACAACTACATGACAAGACAATTCTTTATAAAAGCATGACACTGACATATATAATAGTCTTCCCCCTCAATTTAAGTGGCTGGCAGAGACGCTAGTGCCCAGCAATTGATCTACGTGTCTTTTCCACGTCTCTCCTTGGTCAGTCTCTAGCTCGTAATGGAGTCTGCCTGGCCTCCGACGGACAGTTGCGAATACCCATTTACTCCGCATGACACTGACATATATAATAGTTAGCTTACGTAGATCCAGACAAGACAGAAAGAGAAACATTAAGACATTATTAGTTAATATTATTTTATGTGTTAGACATAAGGGTTTTTTGACGATTCGAAAGTGTTTCTTGGGGGGCCTAATTGAATAAAGATATTTTCATTTTTATTTTTCATTTAATCAAAGTCCTACCATCAATCAAACGTCTGCCTCATGGGAATTAAACCCCCGACATCTAGATCTGAGTTGACCTCAAGACCACAAAAGCGTTAAAAATATCGCTTCTCGTGTCCAGGTAGCAGAAGCGATGCAGAGAAGCGTGGAGTGTAGTGAAGATGTCAGGTTGTGTTGTGATATCCGCCCCCGCGACTGCTTAGCTGAGTGGGCGGCCAGGCTTATGCTCAGGTGAGTCTTATGAAGCTAGGGCACTGGTCGGCATACTTATTGTATGAACATTACAACAATTAAAAAAGAAATGGGAGCCAAATCTGCTTGTTTTTACAAATATTTATTGATGCAAACAATGTGCTTGCATCTCCTTGGAAAGTTTGAGTAAGTCAGGTTTGTATGTCGGGATCCAATTCGCCTATATGCAGAATGACAAAGCTGATGAATAATGTTAGTGACCTCATCGACGTCAACCATTCTCCCCTAACTAAACTTCGCAAGGTCATTTTTGAGACACTCCGACTTACACATTGAAAGGCCACACTTGTATTGACTAACAGTTCCTACTCAATTTTAACCATTAAACTACATGCAATATTACAATTTTTTAATTTAACTTTTTCTAATCCGTAATATGCCAGTACCTGTTATTGTTAATGTCACATTTCACTTTAAATTTTAAATTAAATATCTCGATTCTTAACTCTAAGCATGTGGTGTTTGCCAGTAATTGGCTGTGCACTTAGTTCTAGTTTTCGTTAGTATAATTAACAAAATTGTATTAGTGTATAAGCTGTTGGCGAACCAATAAAGTAAAGTATGTTGTTTTGAATTTTAGGCATTTTTTAGGATTTTTTTCTTACCAAGTTTTTTTTAAAATAAAATTATTATTGCGCCTTCCGCGGATATTTGTGCCAGAGCCGCACTCAAGGAGCCAAAGAGCCACATGCGGCTCTGGACCAGCACTTTGCCGACCACTGCGCTAGGGTGACGCTGCAGATAACGCGAAGGTCACAGGTTCGTTCCCCTCATGGGCCAACAAGACAGACTGCGTATTTTAGTTGAAAATCAACTTAACTTGAGGAGCCAAGAGACAAAAATAATAAAAGTATAATACTACCTACATTATTTTACAAATAGCAATCTGACATGAAATTAGATTAACATATTATAAGCAAAACCAAAATGCTTATATATTTTAGTAGTTATAAATTATGTAACGGACTAAACATGCTTGTATTTTTAAATATAGTTAAATTTTAATGCTATGTTTGCTAACTTAACACTTCTTAGTTCGGTCAATTTGCACTAGATGGCGCTAATTTCACTTTATGAACTTGGTAGAATCTTCTATTGGCCGCAATACTTAGTGACATCATCATAACCAGCCTATAAACGTCCCACTACTGGGCACAGGTCTTCCTACATGGGAAACACATATGTGGCTAGAACTCCACTGCGTTGGGCTGATATCAATAATAATAAATTAGTTTTTCATAACCTATTTCCTCTTCCTGTGGAGGAGTGGAGGGTGTGAAGCTGGTTGCCGTACATACTGGCTTAAGCACTCTGGTCGCGATCGTGAAAACAAAGCAACTATCGCCATGGTTGAGCCCGGATTAAGATCCGGCCAGGTCTATATACACTATACTAAAAAATAGGTAAAAATATACAGAACAGTGTTTCATTGTCCGTTTTCTTTTTATTTGCTTTGTTGTGTGGTACAAAACAAGAATTTTTATAGAAAAAACTGCAACACAGCCAAATATTCATCATGGCGTGTATGTCATTTTGGTGACGTTCAGTGACTTCTATGTCGCCCGCCATAGTGCACGACCGTGAAATCGACGAAAAATTTCAACTTTTGTACAAACAAATTGAACATGAAAACGAATTATTCCTTTGTTGTAATCTTTGGCTCCTCCGTGCTTCGTGCTTCACCTTAAGCCATTGGTCCCGGTTGAAAATGTAATCTTAATATCTTAAGGAATTTCCAATCGCTGAAATTCCTACTGACTGCAATCGCTTTAACCCACCAACCCGCATTGGGCCAGCGTGGTGGTGTTACGGCCCAAACTCCTCACGTGCTTCTCCCATGTAGGAAGGCCGGTGCCCAGCAGTGGGCCGTATATAGGCTGGTGATGATGAATCATTTGTCATATCGTATTTTCGCCATCCTCTAGACGAGCCTTCCTACCATCAGAGGCTTCTGACGGAGCCTGTTCACCAAGAGACCACGAGCTGATCTGGTGCAGATCAACCAATGACAGACTCCTGCCGCGCCTCGCTATCAACTGTATTAATGTTAATACGAGGTAAGTATTCATATATATTTTATATATTTAATTTAATTGATCAAAGAATAGTCCAACCTGCCACACTTAAGATCATTTTTGTACACAAAGGTCGTCAACTACCTGCCACCTACTTGGGGTATCATCCACCAATAGAATTTAAGAGTGTCTCCGGAAAGTTTTTAGCAATTATAACAATTGTAAAATACTAAAACAAAAACTAATATTTTGTTTTTGTCACAAAGACATCTGGTCCTGAAATGTCTTTGCGACCAGATGTTTTTGGAAACAATGAAGAGCAATAACCTTTCACAAAAAAATAAGGGTTTCCGATTGGTTAATAATTTAATCGCTGGGTTCTACTAAAGTACCCAGTTTCAACTTTCAAGCGAAAATGTTTTGAAATTGGCAGGTTGGACTCAAAGAGTACATTTTTTATACGGGTATAGAGGCATCACTCCGTACTACAAAATATATGGCGCTTAGCGATATCTGGTGATCTGAACCGGTAGACAACCAAAAAATTATTTTCTTAATAAAACTTTTTTTTCTTAAAAACTAAATTTAAATAATCAAAAGTTACTTAAAACATGTTTATTTATGTATTTTTATTATCAAAATAAAATTTCAAAGAAAAAAAAAATTCCACATCGGGATTCGAACATGGATTTCTCGGATTAGAACGCAGGAGGTGTGCCAAATATAACATTTAATCATTATTGATAGTGATGAATTAGCGCTTCAATTTCTACCTAAGTAGGTAATGTACTTAACTAAAATATTTATAGTGGTAATGTATTGAAAAATACTGTATAAAAATTATATCGTTAAAATAATGAACACCAAAATCTCATCAAAAAATTGATATGTCATGAAAAATTCAAAACTGACAGGAACTGCTATGACGGCCTAGGTTCAAATCCCAATACATAGGTCACTACTCTAACTAAGTAATTAATAATTTGGGCAAGATATTATAATACAAGTTATAGTAAGAATATTACTAACGACATTGTAAAAAATATCAAAGTTACCTAATATTGATTAGAAATTGAAGTTTTTTTTTTTTTCAGTTTAATGAATAACATCTTAAATGTCACTTAAGTTTTAAATATTTATTGTTGATATTTTTCGAAGTCACTATTTTTTTATGGTTACAGAGTCATCTATCGACTTGGGCCTGAATTTCTAAGCCATTGTAAGCCGACCAAATTAAATATCAGTTAAACGAATGGTCCTAGTCAATACTTCAATGTTAACTGCAATTGGTCGTATATGATATGGTTATTTTAGTATGAAGTTATAACACCGTGGTTGGACTATTCTTAAGAAATTGGGAATTATGACATTGGAAATTGACTTAGGAATAATTTTTTTCACCTCTCCAGCAGCAAAATAGCTCGTTTGCTTCGTAAAATCTCGAAGGAAAACCGGTTTTTGCAGCGAGCGTGAGGCAAAGTAAGTTTTTAAATAAATTTGAGATAGGCAGTAGCGCGTTCCGAAACTCAGGACTAGCGCTAGTCGCACAACTATGTAATGTAATCATTTTAGTTTATAAGCTTAACTATTTTAATTTATGGTCGTTTTCTTGAAAAATAATAATAACTGTATAATTCAGTAAACAATAATAATAATAATATTTATACACTCACACCTATTACCTAGCCCAAAGTAAGCATCATTAAGAGCTTGTGTTATGGATACTAGATAACGGAGAAATAATGATAATAATATGTATATAAATATTAGAAATATACTAACATATAAACATCCATGACTCGTAAACAAATGCCCGTACTCATCATACAAACATTTGTTCCTACCGGGATTCGAACCCGGGACCTCTTGACCGAGTAGCCTGGGGTACAGACCACTCGGCCAGCCGGTCGTCAATAATGTCACGTTACATAAAAATATAATTAGTATTTACTTTTAAAAAAAAATACATGCACTAATTTCGGAACGCAACTCAAAAATAGTCTATATAATCTGTGGACAAAGCGGGAAAAATAAATTCAGATTGTTTTGATTTTTCGACTTGTAATTAAAATAGAATAAAACTAGAAAAATTTCACGTCCTGAGGCAGGAATCGAACCCGCGACCTTTCGCAATCCGGGCGACTGCTCTGACCACTGAGCCACCCAGGACTTGGGATGTCCCTGTGAAATTCTTCTAGTCTATCTTGTATTTACGTTTATGAGCTAACGTCCACCCTACAATGTCGAAATATTCTATTTCAACATCCGAAACGAGTATTTTTACAAATACCGACGATTCGGTTAAGTTGGGTAGTGCTTTCAAATATTCTTAATTTTTGATTTTAACATTATTATAAATGTTTGAAAATGTTTTTTTATTCTATTTTAATTACTAAGTAATTTTTCAAACATTTATAATAATGTTAAAATCAAAAATTAAGAATATTTTCGACTTGTGTTTATAATTAATTGTGATTATGTTGTTAATTTAATTACAAAAATGAGTTCATCGAGTGATGAAATGATTGTTTAACGCCTGAATTAATATTGTTTGTGTATCTCACTTATAACAATATTCTCGGTGGAGAGTTGAAAAGTTGTTTGTTGTTGTTGTTTCACACGAGATCAATTTTTTTTTGTCTCGTGCCTTTAAATCACTCACTGCGCTCCGTAGTCTAATTGTGAATCACTCGCTATTCCCTGGTTCGTGATTTAACATCAGCACTCGTCACAAAAAATAATTTTGCTCACTTGTTGAACAAATAACTATTATTTTATTTTATTTGAATTCAAGTGAGTTTGATAAAATAGTTTAACCTCACGCCTCAGGATGTGAAATTTTTCTAGTTTTATATTATTTTAATTACTAAAATAGTTTGAGTAATATTGAATTGAATAATTGCAAAATTAAAAATTTTAATAACCCCCGGCGTCATTAATCATCTATCTAACACCATCTCATTAAGACTATTCATAAGAGCCCAAACACGCTATATCTGCTGTAAGTTTCTGAAGAATTAAGCATTTCGCAGACTTCTTGATGGTATAGGATCAGCTCAAAGTTAGTATGTCATGGGAATGTCATCGAAGTGACAGTACACGAAATTTGAAATCAATCGGATCTGTAAAAGTTAGTAATATCCTAATTTCATGTAGAAAATGAGCTGATAAAAACCCCTGAACTGATCTTCATAAATTATAGCTAAGAACCATCGTAGTCACATCAGCTTTCAAACAAAAAAAAACGAATCAAAATCGGTCCATTCGTCTAGGCGCTACGATGCCACAGACAGACACACAGACAGACACGTCAAACTTATAACACCCCTCTTTTTTCGTCGGGGGTTAAAACATGTCTAATTGAGATATCTAAATAAATAATAATAATAAATTTTATAAAATTTCGCAATATCTTTACAAGGTCGATTTGTAACACTTTTAAGACCTAGACACCTAATATCATTGTACAATATTGTTGCAAATTTATATGGCGAATAAATGAATAGCACCGATTATCATTAAGTCTTAACTGGGAAGCTCTTGGCCTTCCATCTCACCTGACGGTAAGCAGTGATATGGCTGAAGATGGAAGGGAGCAACAGCCGGATCCTCAACCACAGAGGAACTGGCTATCTTACCTCCAGTTTTCGGTACACAAGACACAGACTCAGGTAACATGGTGGCAGCTAGCCAGATGTACTTAGATTTTTTTTATATATATACAATTAGATGACAAACAAGCTGACGGCCCACCTGGTGGTAAGCGCTTACCGCCGCCTATAGACACCTGCAATAACAATGAAAAGCACTTGATATTGCAGGTGCGTGGTCATCCTGAGGCTTAAGATGAAATGCCGTCCATGCCCAGTAATTACACTGGCTACCTTTCCCTTCAATCCGAAACACAGCGAACTGTTTCACGGCTGAAATAAGAAAGGCGGTGGTACCTACCCAGACGACCCTACATATGGGTCTACCACCTAGTAAAGGAGGTGGTAGGTAGAATAATCTACCACTAACCAAATCGAGCGTAAACTTTCTTATCTAGACCTGATTAGGTATAATTGCTAGTTATTCACTAGACCACAGATGTCTAGTTCAATTAACCATCGGCCTAGACCTTTGATTGGATGCCGGCGTTTAATCAACGGGCTAGACATCCAATGAAACGGCTAATTTAACCAGATGGCGGCGACATTCATATCACCTTAAGTTTCCTGCCAGAAATTGCACTGTTTTGTAACGTTTAATTGTTCCCTTGAATTCAATACAGAAAAAGAACAAATTATTTTATTTTTATTTTCAGCTGTTTAGATATAAACGAGAAGTTACCATGGAATGTTGAGAACGCTCGCGCATTGAGAGCCATCGGGCTGAGCACTTGTAATATGAATTTGCTGTCTGACGCGCTCTCTTTGTTAGGTAAGTGTTTGACAACATCTGATGGCGACGGACGATTCCGCTTTTTCCTCAAAAATAGACCGAGTAGCCTGCATAGTACAGACTACTCGCTGTTTTAAAATAAACCATATGCTCAACGCAATAAAGTTTAAATTAAGCGACACTTGACAGAATTGGTACCTGGTGCTACGACTGTAAAAACATACGTAAGCAGCGTGTAACCTATCTGTCTTTCATGGAAACATACCAGACACCTTTTAACCCCCGATACTAACAGAGGGGTGTTATAAGTTTTGACGTATCTCTGTCTCTGACATCTTAGCTCTTAAACGAATAGAACAATCCTGATTCAGTTTTTTTGCTTGAAAGCTAACGCGCTGAGTAGGAAATGAGTGAAAGTCATCCAACACCTGAACAGATCTTTTTAAATTATAGCTAAGAACTATCTGGAAAACGTCAGCTTTCAAACAAAAAAGAACCGAATCAAAATCGGTCTCTTCATTTATGAGCTACGATGCTATAGCTACCTTACGGTCCATAATACGCAAACGTTACATACGTCACAAAGTGCAAACGCCTTGGGCCAAATTGAATACGGTGCTATGTGCGCTGTTTGCGTGCAATTAATTCGGACCACATTTTTGCTCATTCGCGTGTATGCCTGTCAATGTCTGCAACAAAAACGTTCTAAGATCTTACGTTTTGATCAAAGAGTAAATTTTGGAAGTATTTGCAGCAAACAAAGTACGACTACAAGTTTTTATCAATTCAAAAATAAAGTCTTCAACATTTTTCACAAAGTATAAGCCGTAACTTCAAATATGACATTAGCGCACACACTGTTCTTCGTGAGCAGAGTTAGCACGGCTTCATGACGTCACAATAATCTCGTTGGCACGAATACGTTCAATTCGGTCCGTTTGTGAGCGCGCTATGTGCGCAAACTGTTTATTATGGACCGTAGGGATAGACACAGATACACGGACACGTCAAACTTATAACGCCTCTCTTTTAGATATGATAAGATAAGATAGATTTAGCGTCAGGGTTTAAAAGTCACGATGGCTGCAAACCTAGTTTCAATAAGAAAAATTGCAAATAAAGAAAGAAAACGATGAAAAAATATATGCTCCACGCGGGAATCGAACCCCAGTCTCCTGATTTCCGGCCAGAGGCGATTACCACTACGCCACCGGAGCACTATGTATAACCTGCTAATTTCTTCACCGCTTTCTTTCCTTTTCCAACGTTTTTATATCAACGTTTATCGCACCTCTCATTGAAGTTAACACTTGTGAGTGATCCGAAAGAATACACACACACATTCATTCTTATTTATTACAGAGTCCTCCCAAATAGAGATAAGTAATTCCGATGATGACATCATCACGATGAATAAATTGATTTTAACACTGCACCGGGACTTAGGAAGTGAGTAGAAAATGTTTAAATTTTGTCTCATTATAGTGATAATTGGGATATTGACTAAGTTTGAATATAGCGCTATTTTTACAAATTCGGAAAATATACGCTCCTGTTACCCATTAAAACAATTCAAACTTAAAAGATATGAAATAATGTTGAAATTATACCGTTTTGAAAATTAAAAAAAGGTCACATTTTTTCTAAAATTAATCTTAAATATTAATGATATTTGGTTGCCGACATTAATTTAAACAACTACAATTATTATTAATTAGTCACTCACTATCCCCATACATTTCTTAGTAATATGGGAACATGTGACGTCACCTGTTCCGTAGATTTACTATGGAGCGTTTTTGGACGACGCGCCGCAACACATCAAACATACCTACATCTATGAAACTAGTGTTCTTGGACATACTATTTCTGTTGCATATCTCTTTATGAGTTATAAACTTCTTATTTATGAAATAAAAAAAGTTGTCAACCACACTGTTGTGTCAGTACTTATGCTTCTATCGTTTTTTGTATGTATCGCGTGGAAGATTTGCCCTGTAGTTAAATGTCGTCAAAACCTAACCTTTGACTCTACAGTCGTCAGCAAATCAACCGTAACAGTTTGACCTTGAGACCGGCCTTATTCCGTTCGTAATAGAGGCCGCATTAGTAGTGTGACTGTTACACTTGATGTGCTGTCCTCTGTATTAAATCCTTATGATTATCCGGATTAATGATATGTGATAAAGATTCTAATATTTTACATTGGCAACATTGGGGACTGTGTTGCACCTGAAATTAAATATAATTAAATGAAAACATCTTTATTCAAACAGAAGCACTTACGAATAGTCAAAAATCACATTTGTATGACTATCACAAAAATATGTACTGACTAACGACGTCATAGAGTCAGTCTGTCTGTCTGTCTGTCATGTTTGAATTTACGTTAGCTAACAATGTCCAATGGCTGCCTGTCGTGTTACTCTCTTCCATTTTGTGTTTTTGTATATAACTCGGTTTTTAATTACAAAGTAATTGCAGCCCTATCCCAGGATAAAATCGCAGGTGCAATGAGAACCATAGACCAGAATACAGAGAGACAGGCCAATAAGATAAACAGAGATACTCTATGGTCGCTGTATGAGTTGGCCATGAATTACTACGACGATGAGTGGGAGAAGGGTGAGTCGTTTTCGTTTATGTAATAATAATAATATAATGTCATTATTTTGATAACAATTTTGACTAATCATATTCATACATCATCATCACCATCCTATATACGTGAAAGAAACATGTGAGGAGTTTGGGCCATAACACTACAACGCGGCCCAATGCGGGTTGGTGACTTGAAGTGGTTACAAATTTTGGTTGACCCATCCCGGGACCGACCACGGCGAAAGTTGCTTAGTTTCCGTAATCGAAACCAGAGCACTCAAACCACTACGCCACCGAGCCTTTTCATAATTTGAGAATTTACATTATTTCTTTCAGATGACATATTGAAAAGCGAATTATTATCCAATATGGCAAACGTTCTAGGCAGAGTTATAGACTTGAATCTAAGCGTGAAAGCTGAGATGTTTTTGTCTGCTATACTCAACAGGTTAGATGACGTCAAAGTCTTAGATGAAACAACGTCTAGAAGTATATTGGATAAGGTATGTGTGTCAGAAATTGTTGATTTCTTAGTATACCCCGCACTCGGCATTTTTTTCTGTGCCCGTAAAGAGAAAACTTTCTATAGTAATAAAGTCTTATAATCCAGCAAGGAACCTTTGCGGGCGTCCCCAGAATAAAAAAAAAGTTTCAATTAACCCCAGGCCCCATTAATCATCTATGTAGATGATTCGCTCATTAATTCATCTAGATGTATCATAGATGTTTCATCATCTATCTAGATGATTAATAGATTAATGATTAATCAATCAACCAACAAATCTACCGACGTGTCATCACATCTGGTGATTGGTTTCGTGTTAACTTTGAATACAAGTATTAGTAACCTAAAGTGGTTACATCAAAATGAATACATTATTGTTCAACATTGAAATAGATATGTCGCAGCCATCTGGTAAATTAGCCACCTGATTAGAAGGCTAGCCCGTTGATTGAACGCCGGCATCAAATCAAATGGCTGAAGTACAACTAGCCAAGTCATTGAGCGCTTAGCTGCGACAGATACATATTAAAGTACTCGACTGTAACATCGAATAGTCTGCGGGATGGTCAATTCCTAAAATACGTACAACAGATATATAGGTGTTATCTAGCATCTTCTCATTGAGACTATTCTTATGAGCCCTAGACTAATCATTAATCATCTAGATAGATGATGATACATCTATGACACGAGTAGATGAATTAGGGAGAGAATCATCTACATAGATGATTAATGAGGCCTGGGGTTAATTGAAATTTAAAAATCATTTATTTTCTAGTTTCGATATTTTTATAAATAAATACTTAGAAATTTGGGATATGGTTTATTTCTGTTTTCAGATCACTATTCTCATAGAGTATCTAGACGATTTTTCAATGGAGTCCGTAAGAAGTCACACAAATGTGTTTAATAGCGACGTTTTCTCCGAGTACCCGCATTTGTCGCGCGACGATTCGGGCCTGTCGCGGCTACATAAACAGCTGTCGCTAGTGCGAGACCCGCAACATTATTTGTTGCGTCGCGCCCTTGAACTAAGGAAATGTGACGGTGAGTGTGCTTATGAAACATTGAGCCTAATATTTTAACCCGACTTCAAAAAAGGACTTAAATTCTTTGCTAGGTGGTATATACTAGGTGTTATACTAGGTCAGGGATGGCGAACCTTTACGTATCAGCGTGCCATTTTTGTAAGGAAATGTTTAATGAGGTCATAGACGCTCCATCAAATCAATTTTTACCTTGTGATTATTGGTAAAATAATACTAATAAATACTATCAATTAACGTAGGGAGGGATCACTCGCGTTCGCCCTTCATATTATACCTACTTCACAGTGTTTTTCGTAGTGAATAATGAATTTTATGATTAGTGACGTGCCCAAAATATTGTGTTGCGTGCCATTGGTTCGCCATTCCTGTACTAGGTGGTAGGCCCGTATGTAGGGTCGTCTGGGTAGGTACCACCGCCTTTCATATTTCAGCCGTGAAACAGTTCGCTTTGTTTCGGATTGAAGGTAAAGGTAGCCAGTGTGATTACTGCGCATGGACGCCATTACATCTTCGGCCGCAAGATGACAACGCACCGGCAATATCAAGTGATTTTCCCTTGTTATTGCAGGTGTCTATAGGCGGCGGTAACCGCTTACCATCAGGTGGGCCGTCAGCTTGTTTGTCATCTAGTTGTATAAAAAAAGCACAGGTGTTCCCTCCTTAACTGAGCGTCATCTATCGGTTATATCAGAGAGTGCTCTGAGGAGTCTTTTGACTTTATATCACCTTCCTACTCAGGAGCACGCGTGTCGGTCTTCGGAGTCATCAATCACCACCTCAACATCACGCAATAAGAAATTTAGTATTCCGTTTTTTTTCGTACTTCCAGAGCCTGGAATTCTTTCCTAGCACATGTGTTCCCACCTTCCTATAACATGGGTTCCTTCAAAAGAGGCGAGAAAAAGCACATTTTGGGCTTTTTCACGCCTTCCTTGAATGAACCCATGTTATAGGAAGGAGGAGCGTTCGGAATTAGTCCTAATGTTGTTTTTTATATTTTGCCAAATTATTTTGTTTTAGATCCGTCAAAGTGGAAAACGACATTTGATCTTCTAAAACACAATATATTTGAAAATCCATACGCCATAGAAAGCACTGAATATAGTCTCCTGTTAGAATATAAAGACGATTTATACGAAATAGAGGATTATGGTGAGTATCTCATTGACAACAGGTAACCGCACGTGAGTAGTGCCCAAGGAGCTACGAGCGTCTATAGGCTACGGTGACAACGCATGAGTAGTGCCCAAGGTGCTACGAGCGTCTATAGGCTACGGTGACAACGCGTGAGTAGTGCCCAAGGTGCTACGAGCGTCTATAGGCTACGGTGACAACGCGTGAATAGTGCCCAAGGTGCTACGAGCGTCTATAGGCTACGGTGACAACGCGTGAGTAGTGCCCAAGGTGCTACGAGCGTCTATAGGCTACGGTGACAACGCGTGAGTAGTGCCCAAGGTGCTACGAGCGTCTATAGGCTACGGTGACAACGCGTGAGTAGTGCCCAAGGTGCTACGAGCGTCTATAGGCTACGGTGACAACGCGTGAATAGTGCCCAAGGTGCTACGAGCGTCTATAGGCTACGGTGACAACGCGTGAATAGTGCCCAAGGTGCTACGAGCGTCTATAGGCTACGGTGACAACGCGTGAGTAGTGCCCAAGGTGCTACGAGCGTCTATAGGCTACGGTGACAACGCGTGAGTAGTGCCCAAGGTACTACGAGCGTCTATAGGCTACGGTGACAACGCGTGAGTAGTGCCCAAGGTCCTTACGAGCCTTTATAACAATGGTAACGACGCGTGAGTAGTGCCCAAGGTGCTACGAGCGTCTAAAGGCTACGGTTACAACGCGTGAGTAGTGCCCAAGGTCCTTACGAGCCTTTATAACAATGGTAACGACGCGTGAGTAGTGCCCAAGGTGCTACGAGCGTCTAAAGGCTACGGCTACAACGCGTGAGTAGTGCCCAAGGTCCTTACGAGCCTTTATAACAATGGTAACGACGCGTGAGTAGTGCCCAAGGTGCTACGAGCGTCTATAGGCTATGGTGACCACGCGTGATTAGTGATCTAACCATCCGGGATACCCCAAAGCGACATTTGCTTTGTTTCACTGATCATAAACTAACAATCTTCTTTTATTTATAGAAAAAACAGATCGCTCTAAAAGAAATTCAGTGTTAAATAAATTATCAGAAGACTTGCAGCGTAGAGCGATAGAGAGAAAAACACTACGTCTCTCGCAGCTCTGTCCCGCTCTAACAAGGTTCGTGGAAGACGGGGGCGAGCGAGACAGAGCTATGTCGAGGTTGCTTCGACTGGGGAAATTGAGTGTAGTCAAGTTTTATGAACAGGTAAGATTTCAATGGCCCAAACTCCTCATGTGTTTGTCCCATGTAAGAAGGCCTATGCCCAGCAGTGGACGTATACAAAGTGTATCAGAAATACCTAAAAAAAGAAATTCTTTATAGAAAACTCAAAATAAAAATGTCACTACTCTAGTTATCGGCTGTGAATGCCATTCAACCTAAAATTACTAGAGTACAACCTAACCTAGTACAACCTGAAATAACCAGAGGCCGATTACTAGAGAAGTGACATTTTCATTTTGAGTATTCGCTAAAGAATTCTTTACTTTTGAAGAAAAAAAAAGAATTAAAAAATATATATATTCCTGTATAGTTCAAAAGATTTTACACTATACAGAAATATTTTTATTAAAAACCATAAAATAATAATATTAATAACAAAAATTATATTGTATATATTAAATATTATTGATAGCATAAATCAAATAATTTGTACTGATTGATTACATTGACTAATTATTAATTTTGATACAAGTGGTACTGAATGATGAATGTAAAATTTTGAGATTTGATATTTGCATGCTAGAATTAATAGTTGAATAAGTTGATTCTAATGTACCAATGACTTCCACCTCATCATTTCAGACGAGAGACGCCCACTGCTGGGCATAAGCTACTGTATACCTTATTCATAGGCAAATAAATGATTGAATTGAATTGAAAAAATTTAAGTCCTGAGGCGGGGATCGAACCCGCGACCTTTGACCGGATAACTCTGAGAAATTCTTCTAGTCTATCTGTATTTGCATTAAGCTAACGTCTACCCTACAATGTCAAAATGCTCTATTTCAACATCCGAAACGGGTATTGTTACAAATACCTAAGATTCGGTTAAGTTGGGGCATTGCTTTCACTTCATTAATTCATTCATCTCCTTTGGTGTAGTTTATAAATATTTTTCCCTCGCCAGATATCAGTGTTCACCAACGCTATAACGCGACCAGCGGTTCTCAAAGTGTTATTGAGTGATGGCACGACAAGGAAGTTTATAACAAAGAGCGGAGAGAGTTTGAGGTTGGTAGACGCGTCGCAGAGGGCTTGTCGGGCGGCCAAAGCTATATGGAGAGAAGACTGCTTCATTGGATACTCGGTAAGTATATACCTACTGATTAAGGTAAAGATAAGATAATAGTTATTTGTTATACAAGAGTGCAAAGTTGCTTTTTAACCGCGTGCTCAATTTTGATGACCGAGCAAGCGAAGGATTAGAATCCTGAGCGTTAGCGAAGGAATCAGAAGAGCACGAGGTGAAAAATCTTTGCACTCGAGTGCAACACGTAACTTTTCATCCCACCTCAGCGAGGAAATGACTAAATGCAAAAAAAAAGAAACATTTGCGCATTATTAACAGTTTCAGTCAACTCTGTTGGCGTCAAATAAACTTCTTCGTCTCTAGAATCACTCATTATAGGTTTTTTACTTGTTTTCAAGTTTCGCGCGCGCGCAAAGCAAATTAAACAAAAAGTACACCATGAAGGTGCCGAGTCTGAGTTTTTAACAAGTTAAAAAAGGTTGTATGATAAATTCGGCACCATGGAGGTAGAAGTAAAGAGGTTTAATGATGTTTTGAATGCACAAACTTAGTGCACACGATGTTCTAAATTCAATTTTACTTTATCCTCTAGCGCAGAGGTTCCCAGACTTTTTTTCTCATAGACCACTTTCTTAATTTAGCTGGTTCCGGTGGACCTCTGCAGCTACATTTCTACCATGTTGCCAAAACTCGACAAAAAAATGTGTTTTTTTGTCACGCCAACGTAGAACCCCGAGTCTCCCGTGGACTCCTGGGGGTCCACCTGGACCGCTTTGGGAACCACTGCTCTAGCGGATAAAAACGGCTTTTGCACTCAGATATCGAAGAGAAAAAATACTCTTTCCGTGATGGGGGGATGAAAATATATATTAATTTGTGAAACATGTGTAAGTATTAAGTATGTTACAGAAAATGTTTTGTTTTAACATGTTCTACAACATGCCTAAGATGGAATGCCGTCCATGCCCAGTAATTACACTGGCTACCTTTCCCTTCAGTCCTAAACACAGCGAACTGTTTCACGGCTGAAATATGAAAGGCAGTACTTACCCAGACGACCCGTCTTAACTATTTTTGACCCCCGACGAAAAAGAGGGGTGTTATAAGTTTGACGTGTCTGTCTGTATATCTATGCATCTATTTATCTGTGTGTCTGTCTGTGGCATCGTGGATCTTAAACGAATGGACCAATTTTGATATGTTTTTTTTGTTTGAAAGCTGACGTGATTAGGATGGTTATTAGCTATAATTTGTGAAGATCAGTTCAGGCTATCAGCCTTTTTTCTACATGTTAAAAGGGTTTTACTAACTTACACAGACCCTATTGATTTGAAATTCGGTGACATTCCCATGACATACTAACCTTATGCTGATCCTTTACCATCAAAAAGTCTGTGGGATGCTCAATTCTTTAGATCCTTACAGAATTTATAGCGTGTTTGGGCTCATAAGAATAGTCTTAATGAGATGGTCTTAGATAGATAGAATAGTCTCACTTAGATGGTGGATAAAAAGTCTGTGGGATGCTCAGTTCTTTAGAAACTTACAGGATTTATAGCGTGTTTGGGCTCATAAAAATAGTATCAATGAGATGGTGTTATAGATGATTAATGAGGCCAGGGGTTACTTAAAATTTTTAATTTTATATTTTTACCTTCAAATCCTGCCAAATACTCAAGAATTTAAGTTTTGTAGGTAACTCAGTTGAGTGAAGATAGCGGCCTGATAGAATATTTGGAAGATACAGTCACTTTGAGGGACCTCATTTCCAGCGATCATGACTTGGGTGAGTTAATTAGTCTATGTAATACTAGCGCCGGCACGCGGCTTCTCCCGAGTGCATGTGGATCGCACCAAGGAGTAGCCTATATCCCTTCTCAGAATATAATCTATTATATACTACTAGATGACAAACAACCTGACGGCCCATCTGATGGTAAGCGGTTACCGCCGCCTATACACACCTGCAATAACAAATGAAAATCACTTGATATTGCCGGTGCGTTGTCATCCTGAGGCCTAAGACGAAATGCCGTCCATGCCCAGTAATCACACTGGCTACCTTTCCCTTCAATCCGAAACACAGCGAACTGTTTCATGGCTGAAATAAGAAAGGTACCTACCCAGACGACCCTACATACGGGCCACCACCTAGTTGACGAGCTTTCAATTTCTTAACAAGTTAACCAGCTTTACCATCTGCCTTACTTTCATCATATTTGATCCGAGAGACGCCCACTGCTGGCCAAAGGTCTCCCCCAAAGATATCCATACCGATCGGTTCTGCGCTGTCCGCATCCATCGGCTTCCCGCGACCCTCACCAGATCGTCGGTCCACCTTGTGGGGGGCCTACCAACGCCGCGTCTCCCGGTACGCGGCCGCCACTCGAGGACCTTTCCGCCCCAACGGCCGTCAGTCCTCCTTGACATGTGGCCTGCCCACTGCCACTTGAGGCTCGCAATTCTTCGGGCTATGTCGGTGACCTTAGTTCTCCTGCGGATCTCATTATTTCTGATTCGATCACGCAGAGCAACGCCAAGCATAGACCTCTCCATTGCCCTTTGGGTGACTACTCTGTATGTAGTTTAAAACAATCATAAATCTTTCTCTATGTTGTTACAGATGCAATGTACAGTCGTCTGGAGAAATTCCGTATATCGACATCGGCTACGGAGAGATACAATACATACTGCAGGCATATACCTGCTTACACCCTAAGGTGAGATCTTCATTGTTAAATACATAACATTGGTTTGACTAATTTCTCATTCAAGAATTTCGGAAAATACTTGTGCTTGCGATTCCTCCTGCATGGATGTCGGTAGCCTATGTCTTTTCTCACCAAAGGAGACAGTAAAATTCTGTACGGGATTTGGGCCAGTACATGTGCACAATTTTCGTACGGTTATCGTTGTATGAAACCATGTTATCTTATCATTTCCATAAAACTTGACTGGTTACAGTGGAAAAAAAACATTTTAATTTCCTGAAAAACATTTTTTTAATCGTTAAGGGGTGACTCTTGACCTTCATCTCACCTGATGGTAAGTGAAGATAAGGCCGACGATGGAAGCGAGCTACACCCGGATTCCTCAACCACAGAGGAACTGGCTATCTTACCCCCAACTGTCGGAACACAACAATGCCGTTAACATTATTGCTATGGCGGCAGACTTAGGTAAGATGGTGGTAGCTAGCCAGGCCGACGTAGAAAAGCCCTACCACCAACCAAACCGAGCAGAAAATTTCTGCCCCCACGGGAATCGAACCCCGGACCTCTAGATCTGAGGCAGGTGGTCTCAACCTCTAGACCAAAGAGGGCGGTTAAACATCACAAGTAGCCATTTAGAATAAAACACAATGTCAATGTCAAAATACAATTTTGTTTTTTACAATTTCACATTGGATATTGTCGTTTTATTTCTTTATAGCTAGTGTCAAAAAATTCCGTAAAATCATCAAAAACACTTCAAGGGCATACTAAACATTAAACAGTTGAAACAAGGAAAGACAATTTTAATGAATATCAATATGACATTAAATTCAACTTTTTAAGAGAGTCACTGTGCGCACCATAATTATTTTATTTTGTTATATTTTTCCAATAAAATAAGAAAGTTTTGTGCTAATTAAAGGGAGTATGTACCTTTTGTCTACAATTTGAAATGGTGCTCCTCATCATCATCAAACCAGCCTATCATGTCCTCCCCCATCGATCTCCATATAAAACGGTTTTGCGCAGCCTGCATCCAACGACTGTGCTCCTGTTGCCCCTGCGCCGGCCCAAAACTTTACCATTTCCTTTCATCTTAATTGCTCCAGCGGTTTAGGAGTAAAACGTTACAGACAGATGTATATTTTTTTCGGTCATAATTTATTAAACATTACTACCAGATTCCTAGCATTTTTGTATTCATTCTTTATTATTGTTCAGGTCTGCTATAGAGAAGAACTGTTCTTCTATGGAAGACTTTATCCAGAAGAAACAGAGGTTCTTAGAGACCTTAAGTGGTTTGACTCTTCTGGGCAGTATCTTTGGTGAGAAATATATCCATATTTTGTTGCTACTCATATCTTTAATACAATTTCGGTGCATGTGTGTGATATTCTGAACTGCATTCACAGATAAAAATGTATAACCCGCGAAAAAATCATAAAATATAAAGAAATAAAAAATATGTTGATGCCAAACGACTCTATTTCTTACTGTAATTATACGACTCTTTAAGGCCAACTGAAATTTGAGTACAGAAACTACATGAAGTTAGAATACCGGTTTCACACGCAGGCATAATCTTCTATAAAATAAGAACTAAACAAAAAATAAAATAAAATAATTTAAACCTGTATTTTTGAACACAAAAGCTAAAATAGGTGATCTACGAAAGAAATTGCTCAAAGAATATTTTGAGTTTATTTATTAGTATAGCCGTAAACGTATAGGAAAAGTTTTTGGCGATTTCTGTCATTTCTAGAGCTTGAATTACATGTCGAGTGACCACAGAACTTCCCATATAGATCACGATTCTTTTGTCGGTGGAGTCGAGAACGATGCACTATTCAATATTTAACTTGGCTCTTATTTCACATATTTATGTTAATAATACTAATCATAATACGACCGCGACCGCTTGGCCGAGACCTATTGACCTATTGACGACCGCTTGGCCGAGTGGTCTGTACCCCAGGCTACTCGGTCAGAAGGTCCCGGGTTCAAATCCCGGTAGGAACAAATGTTTGTATGATGAGTACGAACATTTGTTTACGAGTCATGGATGTTTAAATGTTTATTTAGTATATTTCTAATATTTATATACATATTATTATCAATATTTATCCGTTATCTAGTATCCATAACACAAGCTCTTAATGATGCTTACTTTGGGCTAGATAATAGGTGTGAGTGTATAAATATTATTATTATTATAATTATAATCATAATCATAATCATTTATTCCGTGCACATAGGTACAAATATAGATGTTCACATATAAGTATTTAGTAAGCTCTCTATGTCCCACCGAGGCATACAGAATACAGTACTTGTTTCATTTTTATCATTCACTTTTATCAATTTAGAAGTGACACATTAATAATATAATAAGTTGTAGTAGGTACGTGGTTAATTATTGACGGTTGCGCCATGTAAGCCGGCATTAATATCACTTTAGCAGGTGGCTGGACGAGTAAGTTTGAAAATGAAAATGAAAATATTTTTATTCAATTAGGCCCCCAAGAAGCACTTTCGAATCGTCAACAAAAAAACCCTTAAGTCTATCACATAAAAATAATATTAACTAACTAACAATTTCATAATGTTTGTCTCTCTGTCTTATCTGGATCTACGTAAGCTAAGAATGTTATGTCAGTCTGTCTATCGGTCTGTCTGTCGGTCCGTCGGTCCGTCTGTCCGTCAGTCAGTCTGTCTGTCTGTCCGTCAGTCAGTCTGTCTGTCAGTCAGTCTGTCTGAATTTACACCGGTTCCAAAACTTGAACTACCGAGAAGATTCCGGCAACAAACTCGTGTAGTCACTTTTGAATTGAATATTTGCACGTGGAGGCACACACACACAGGCATCCTTACACATTCATGCACACACAACACACTCAAACGACACACACATATACACACAACATCAAGCGACTTATAATCTTATAAAATTATTAATATTCTTTAATATTTGATATTTAAATTTATTCATTTCATTTATGATAAAATTGAAATAGCTAATAATAATAATTGTATATACTGTAATGATAAATTTAATTAATATTATAATTCAATTTTTCCCATTGTTATAATGTATTTAGGCAACTACCCACATTAATAATGTTATTATTATGTCAAGTAATGTAATGAGTTTCTGTTATTGGCTTACGTACTGTTTAATCATTGTGTTAAATAATATTTGTATGCTGTAGAAACATCGTTGAATAAACAAATAAATAAATAATATAAAAATCTTAAATTGTAAATAAAATCGAAATGGTTGTTACATAACATTAAATATTCATTATACTGGTCATGCAAAATTAAAACAGGATACCATAATTATTATTTCTTTTAATTTGATTACAGAGTTTATGTTTTTGATGGGATTCAGTTATTTGGTAAATATAGTGTCCCTTTATATTACAATGATTTTACCAGGTCTTGGAGACCGCCACCTGGAAAACCTGCTATATAGTATCAGCGATGGCAGCGCTTGCAGCATAGACTGGGCTGCTGGCCTTCAATACGGCCTCGGAGAGCCAGCCCCGGCCAGGCTCACCAGGAATATGATTGGCATGGCCCCTGGACCAGGTCAGATTTTTTTTTTTTATACAACTAGATGACAAACAAGCTGACGGCCCACCTGGTGGTAAGCGGTTACCGCCGCCTTTACACACCTGCAATAACAAGGGAAAGCACTTGATATTGCAGGTGCGTTGTCACCCTGAGGCCTAAGATGAAATGCCGTCCATGCCCAGTAATTACACTGGCTACCTTTCCCTTCAATCCGAAACACAGTGAACTGTTTCACGGGTGAAATAAGAAAGGCGGTGGTACCTACCCAGGCGACCCTACATATGGGTCTACCACCTAGTAAAACGTTGACGGTTATTACCTATATACTTTCTCTTTTGTATGTCCCTACACAAGCTAGCGAATGGCATCTTAGATGTTCAACACCTATTAGAACTACTCTCATTTGCACCACCATTGAAGCTTCCACGGGCGGCGAGATTTAATATACTTGTGGACCGGTCTTTCAGGTCCAACCTTGGTCAAAATTCGCCTCTAAATCGTTTGATTAAGGAATTAAAGGGCTTGGCCAAATCTAAAGACTTACACCCGTATTCACAAACGATACTTATTTAAGTAAAGGAGCAATACTAGCGAAGTCAGGCATTTCTCAGTGCGTTCACTTTGACAAGCCTTTCAATTCACAAACAATACTCAAACGAATCTTTACTATGCGGACGCATAGCGTTGATTAAAGCTCTGTGATTGGTTGATGAGTGTTACGTAGTTCACTTCACTGACTGACATTTCAATTTTATTGTTTGTTTGCTTTCTATCGTAAACTCCGTAGTGATTACATTCTCTTTGGTGAGTTAGACACTATGCGTTGATTAATATAGCTATCAGGCTCCCTTAGCTAAGTGTTCATTATGACAAACGCATAGTGCCGATTGTCACTCAAGTATTGTTTATGAATAGGAATTTGGCACCCTGTGCGTCCGCGGGCACTGTGAGACCTCATAGTGTCGTTTGTGAATACGGCTGTTAGACTTGTTTACGGATGCCATTCGCAGCTTTAGGAGATCACTTTTTGCTCAACGTTAATTGTCTCTGAGAGTCCTTTTTTTCTTTGTTTTAAATTTATGTTGCTCCTAGTTGCATGTAGTCTTCATCTATAACTGTAATGACATTAATAATAATATAATAATAATAATCTTAGTAATTAAAATGTAATAAAACTAGAAAAATTTTTCACGTCCTGATTTTTCTAGTTTTATTACATTTTAATTACTAAGTATTTTTTCAAACATTTATAATAATGTTAAAATCAAAAATTAAGAATAATAATCTTTATTTAAACTTTCAAGTACATTACGTTATATGGGTTGGTACATCTTCTTTTAAGTTTGTAGAACCTGTATTAGAAGAGTACCCTCTTCTCTTTGGCGTTTAACACTTGAAATTAATATTAAAATTAAAACTTAAACATTGTATTTGTAACAAAATGCGTATCTCAAGGCTGGTATTTAAATAAAATTCAGTAATATTGTGTAATACGCGTATTTTGGAGTGAGCCAGTGAGTGTATACATTTGTGTGTGTGTGTGTGGTGTGTGTGTGTGTGGTGTGTGTGTGTGTGGTGTGTGTGTGTGTGGTGTGTGTGTGTGTGTGTGTTCGTGTGGTGTGTGTGTGTGTGTAAGTGCTTGCGTATGTGTGAAAAATATTTTTAGACATTAAGCTGAAAACAAATTGTTATTATGTCTAAATTGTATATCTATTATGTTGGTGTTCAAATAAATAAATAGCACTGCTATAAAGAAATTTGCCTGGAAAGCTCGCCTCCATCTCACCTGATGGTAAGTGAAGATAAGGCCGACGATGAAAGCGAGCTACACCCGGATTCCTCAACCACAGAGGAACTGGCTATCTCACCTCTAACTGCCGGAACACAACAATGCTGTTAACATTATTGTTATGGCGGCAGACTTAGGTAAGATGGTGGTAGGTAGCCAGGCGAACTTAGAAAAGTCCTACTACCTTTTAAATACACCAAGGAAAATGAAAAATTTACTTAACCAACAGAGATAGACAATGTTTCTATGGGATTTGGACCAGCTCATGAGCAACATTATTTCGTACAGCTGTTTTTGTAAGAATCCATCTTACCTTATCTTTTCCATAAATCTTGACTTATAGAAGCCACCAAAAAATATTTTAATTTGCTGAAAAACTTCACATAGCTCGCCATTTTGAAGAAAACAATATGTCAATATCATAATACAATTTTGTTTTTTAACACTGCATTGAATATTGTCGTTTTAATTGTTCATAGACAGGGTCAAACAATTTCTAAAAACAACAGAAGTACTCCAAGCGCATCCAAAACATCAACCGTGGATGCTTTTGTGGTTTTACGGATTGACAACTTAAATAAATGTCAGTTTGACATTAAAGACATCTTTTCAACAGCGATAATGTGGCTATGGACTATTTAGTTAGACCAGCCTCCTTATTCAGAAACTGTCGGATCACGGATTCGATTCGAAAAGTCACATGCCGTCTCTCTTTGACGCACCGTGATAAAAAGTGATAAGTATAGAGAATCGGAAATTCGATTTTTTTCTGACAGTTGTGAATAAGGGGGCTGTTCGTATAGAACAGCTGATTACTTTTTCATGTTTTCATTAACAAGTCGTGTCCTATACCATCATAAGTATGCATAATTTTCTATAGAACTGGAAAGCCACCTGCAGAAGTTACTGTCTTCACTCCGAAGCTCGCACCAGCTTTTCCTGAATGTAGTGAAGTTGTTCTTCAAGTGGAAAGGGGAAGAGTTCCTTGATCAGGTAAGCAGTCAGCTGTCACGGTAGCCTGTAGACGCTCGTAGCACCTTGAGCACTACTCACGCGTTGTCACCGTAGCCTATAGACGCCCGTAGCACCTTGGGCACTACTCACGCGTTGTCACCGTAGCCTATAGACGCCCGTAGCACCTTGGGCACTACTCACGCGTTGTCACCGTAGCCTATAGACGCCCGTAGCACCTTGGGCACTACTCACGCGTTGTCACCGTAGCCTATAGACGCCCGTAGCACCTTGGGCACTACTCACGCGTTGTCACCGTAGCCTATAGACGCCCGTAGCACCTTGGGCACTACTCACGCGTTGTCACCGTAGCCTATAGACGCCCGTAGTACCTTGGACACTACTCACGTGTTTTAACCGTAGCCTATAGACGCTCGTTGCACCTTGGACACTACTCAGGCGTTATCAAAGTTGCATATAGACGCTCGTAGCACCTTGGGCACTACTCACGCGTTGTCACCGTAGCCTATAGACGCTCGTAGCACCTTGGGCACTACTCACGCGTTGTCACCGTAGCCTACAGACGCTCGTAGTACCTTGGACACTACTCACGTGTTTTAACCGTAGCCTATAGACGCCCGTAGCACCTTGGGCACTACTCACGCGTTGTCACCGTAGCCTATAGACGCCCGTAGCACCTTGGGCACTACTCACGCGTTGTCACCGTAGCCTATAGACGCCCGTAGCACCTTGGGCACTACTCACGCGTTGTCACCGTAGCCTATAGACGCCCGTAGCACCTTGGGCACTACTCACGCGTTGTCACCGTAGCCTGTAGACGCTCGTAGCGCCTTGGGCACTACTCACGCGTTGTCACCGTAGCCTACAGACGCTCGTAGTACCTTGGACACTACTCACGTGTTTTAACCGTAGCCTATAGACGCTCGTTGCACCTTGGACACTACTCAGGCGTTATCAAAGTTGCATATAGACGTTCGTAGCACCTTGGGCACTACTCACGCGTTGTCACCGTAGCCTATAGACGCTCGTAGCACCTTGGGCACTACTCACGCGTTGTCACCGTAGCCTACAGACGCTCGTAGTACCTTGGACACTACTCACGTGTTTTAACCGTAGCCTATAGACGCCCGTAGCACCTTGGGCACTACTCACGCGTTGTCACCGTAGCCTATAGACGCCCGTAGCACCTTGGGCACTACTCACGCGTTGTCACCGTAGCCTATAGACGCCCGTAGCACCTTGGGCACTACTCACGCGTTGTCACCGTAGCCTATAGACGCCCGTAGCACCTTGGGCACTACTCACGCGTTGTCACCGTAGCCTGTAGACGCTCGTAGCGCCTTGGGCACTACTCACGCGTTGTCACCGTAGCCTACAGACGCTCGTAGTACCTTGGACACTACTCACGTGTTTTAACCGTAGCCTATAGACGCTCGTTGCACCTTGGACACTACTCAGGCGTTATCAAAGTTGCATATAGACGCTCGTAGCACCTTGGGCACTACTCACGCGTTGTCACCGTAGCCTATAGACGCTCGTAGCACCTTGGGCACTACTCACGCGTTGTCACCGTAGCCTACAGACGCTCGTAGTACCTTGGACACTACTCACGTGTTTTAACCGTAGCCTATAGACGCTCGTTGCACCTTGGACACTACTCAGGCGTTATCAAAGTTGCATATAGACGCTCGTAGCACCTTGGGCACTACTCACGCGTTGTCACCGTAGCCTATAGACGCTCGTAGCACCTTGGGCACTACTCACGCGTTGTCACCGTAGCCTACAGACGCTCGTAGTACCTTGGACACTACTCACGTGTTTTAACCGTAGCCTATAGACGCTCGTAGCACCTTGGACACTACTCACGCGTTATCAAAGTTGCATATAGACGCTCGTAGCACCTTGGGCACTACTCACTCGTTGTCACCGTAGCCTATAGACGCTCGTAGCACCTTGGACACTACTCACGCGTTTTCACCGTGGCCTATAGACGCTCGTAGCACCTTGGGCACTACTCACGCGATGTCACCGTAGCCTAAAGACACTCGTAGCACCTTGGGCACTACTCACGCGTTGTCACCGTGGCCTATAGACGCTTATTAATGTTTACTTATTGTTTTCTTTTGCAGTTGAACTACATAACGCTGTTTGTTCGCGGCGAAGCGTCAACTTACGATATAGCAGACATATCCTTATCCAGATCAGATAAGAATATCAAATACAGAGACAGTACTCTGAAGATACTGAGAGATATATTCAGAGATGATACCAAGAGATGCTATAGTGTCGTTGAGCAGGTGAGTTTTTCCATCTACCTAGCTAAAGGCCCACCTGGTGGTAAGTGGTAAGTCGCCGCCTACAGACCCCCAATAATAAGGAAACAATCACTTGGTATGGCGTGCGTTGTCATCCTGAGGCCTAAGATGAGATGGCTTCCATGCTTGGTAATTTCACTGGCTACCTTTCCCTCCAATGTTAATTATAATAATAATATGGCCTAGGTGGTTGGCCCGTATGTAGGGTCGTCTGGGTAGGTACCACCGCCTTTCTTATTTCAGCCGTGAAACAGTTCGCTGTGTTTCTGATTGAGGGGAAAGGTAGCCAGTGTAATTACTGGGCATGGACGGCATTTCATCTTAGGCCTCAGGATGACAACGCACCGGCAATATCAAGTGACTTTTCCTTGTTATTGCAGGTGTAGACGGCGGTAACCGCTTACCATCAGGTGGGCCGTCAGCTTGTTTGTCATATAAAAAAATGAGGTATCACCTTAGCAAGTCGCGTGTAATATCGTTTCTAGAACGTTCTTTTTACTTTTGTTTCTGATTTTCCCCTTTCAGATAAACGGCCTTCTGCATCATTGCACTCATCCACTGATCCTTGCGAACACGAGAGATGGATGGGAGCCGTGGATTTAATGGATAATAATTTGGCTTGTGTTTAACTGAGCATCATACTAAACTATCCAACTAAAATACTAAGTGGGCATCTAAAATCCGATTCGGTCATCTATCCAACGATTAGATGCCACTTTTGCCAATTTATGTTTTAAACATTGTTATAAAACGCAAAATAAAAGTTTGTTAATTCATAATTTGTATCATTTACACTTTGATTATATTAATTTTACATTGCACTTATGGCAAGACATTGCAAAAAAATACAAAATTAAAAATTTTTAGTAACTTCCGGCGTCATTAATCATCTATCTAATACCATCTCATTGAGACTATTCATAAGAGCCCAAACACGCTATAACTGCTGTAAGTTTCTTAAGAATTAAGCATTTCGTAGACTTTTTGATGGTATAGTTTCAGCTCAAGGTTAGTATGTCATGAGAATGTCACCGAAGTAACAGTACACCAAATTTCAAATCAATCGGATCTGTAAAAGTTAGTAAAACCCTATTACCGTGTACAAAATAGTCATCAAACTTATAACACCCCTCTTATTTCGTCAGGGGTTAAAAATGGTGTCGATATCATCTCTAATCGTCATCATCTTAATATTTTTTTTATCTTAACGGGGAACTCTTGGCCTCCATCTCACCTGATGGTAAGTGAAGATAATGCCGACGATGGAAGCGAGCTACACCCGGATTCCTCAACCACAGAGCAACTGGCTATCTTACCTCCAACTGCCGGAACACAATAATGCTGTTAAAATTATTGTTATGGCGGCAAACTTAGGTACTACCACTAACCAAGCCCAGCAGAAAATTTCGCCATCGCGGGAATCGAACCCCGGACCTCTAGATCTGAAGTCCACTAGACCACAGAGGCGGTAAAAATGGCGAAAAACTGCTCAGCCAAAATACGCCCCACTCCACAGGCCTTCCTACATTGGAGAAACACATGAGGAGCTTGGGCCATAACATATGGACATAATCATAGGCTGCTTATAAACATATTACTTTTTTTATTTATTTTTTTATATACAACTGGATGACAAACAAGCTGACGGCCCACCTGGTAAGGTAAGCGGTTACCGCCGCCTATAGACACCTGCAATAACGAGCAAAAAGTCACTTGATATTGCAGGTGCGTTGTCATTCTGGGGCCTAAGATCTAATGCCGTCCATGCCCAGTAATTACACTGGCTACATTACCCTTCAATCCAAACACAGCGAACTGTTTCACGGCTGAAATAAGAAAGGCGGTGGTACCTACCCAGACGACCCTACATACGGGTCTACCATACCCGGGGTACCACACTTAATAGCATAGATCAAATTAAGTATTTATTTATTTTAAACTATATTACATAATAAACAAATGTACAAATGGCAACCTTAACGCCCAACGGCATTCTCTAACAGTCAACCAAGGGCTAAGGAGAAAACTTAAAAAGCGGTGCACGCCCATAAAAACATGCCATCCTTGTCAATCGCCGTTGTCAATAAGGAAGTAAATAAAACTTTAGATTTCGGAATTTATTTTTTTTGAGCAAATCCTCTTCGGTTTCTTTTTGACAGATTATAATGAAGAACAAAACCAGCAAAACGATTTTAGTGACATTTCTGTCTGCAATTCAGAAATATTTTTTTATAAAAACAAATTTGTGAAATTCTAAAAAATGTAGTGAAATTATCGGTAAGTTTAAATACCATATTTTTTAGTATTCACTTTCTTAAGGTGGTTTTCCACCAGAGGGGCGAGACGAGACGAGATTTAAAATTTGTATGACAAATTTTCAGTCCTCGCCTCGCGCATCTTTGGTGGAAATAGTCAGGATTGACGAGGATGTGCGAGGCGTGAATTGAAATATTTGTTTGTGTAAAAATGTACCGTATTGCTTCCGATATAGAGTATAAATGAACTCAGCAACAGAAACACACTTCTCGCGATAGATTTATTGTTTTGCGATTTCAATTCTCTCCTCGCCACTCTGGTGGGTGTCTAATCTTGTATCTTTATCATTATAGCAAATATTTATATTGTCACGTAAATAACATATTGTTTGTAGTTTAGTACCTTATTAGGATAAGAGATGGCGTTGCATCTTTTTGGACGTTTTCTGACTCACGCTGTTTAGTATTGCCGACAATATGTATAGGCTTTCAAAGCCAACAATAAACTTGTCTTCGTTCTGGAAACAGTGGTTTTATTTACTACTCGTTGCCTGGCTACGGAATATAGTTCTGCAGTGAACAGTGGGAAATCACCTCGCACGGGCAATTTTTAGTGGAAAAGGGTCAGTGTAATTTCAATTCTCTTCTCGCTTCGCCTCGTCTCGCTCCTATGGTGGAAAACCACCTTTATGCAGGATCTTACGGTCTCAACAAGCGTAAATCTCGCCTCATTGTATCTAAGCTGTTACTGTAGCCTCTAGTTCACAGGATTACCACATGTACAGGATTTGAATATGCATTACGTGAGAAGACTCAATGACAATTTTGTAAATTACTTATTTTTTAACCCCCGGCCAAAAATAAGGGTGTTATAAGTTTGACGTGTCTGTCTGTGTATCTGTGTGTCTGTCTGTGGCATCGTAGCGCCTAAACGAATGGACCGATTTTGATGTCTTTTTTTGTTTGAAAGCCGACGTGACTAGGATGGTTCTTAGCTATAATTTTTGGAGATCAGTTCAGGCGTTTGATGACTATCAGCTCATGTTCTATCTATATGATAAAAGGGTTTTACTCACTTTCACAGATCCGACTGATTTAAAATTAAGTGTACTGTCACATTCCCATGACATACTAACCGTGAGCTGATCCTATACTATCAAAAAGTCTGCCAGACGCCTAATTCTTCAGAAACTTACAGCAGATATAGCGTGTTTGGGCTCATAAGAATAGTCTCAATGAGATGGTGTTAGATAGCTGATTAATGAGGCCGGGGGTTACATAAATTTTCAATTTTTAAAAGCTGTAACTAGTCGTTATGCGAAGACACCTATAAAAGTCCAGTTTGAGACACACTTTTCTAGCCGTGTCTACATTGAACTATAAGGTTCATTTACACACCTCATTTGAAGGAACACGTGTTATAGGAAAAGGAAGATATGTGCCTACAAAGAATTCCAAGTTTTAGAAATTCAACAAAGAAACGAGTTGGAAAAGAGATTTTTCATATCCGTTCAAGTATGTGTACAGAATCTCAAAAAATCAGGAAAAATCTCCTGAATCCGCGAAAAATAATAATAATTCGTTTTCATGGATAGTTTTTTTTTAAACAACTAGATGACAAACAAGCTGACGGCCCACCTGGTGGTAAGCGGTTACCGGCGCCTATAGACACCTGCAATAATAAGGAAAAGCACTTGATATTGCAGGTGCGTTGTCATCCTGAGGCCTAAGATGAAATGCCGTCCATGCCCAGTAATTACACTGGCTACCTTTCCCTTCAATCCGAAACACAGCGAACTGTTTCACGGCTGAAATAAAGGCGGTGGTACCTACCCAGGCGACCCTACATACGGGTCTACCACCTAGTGTTTGTACAAAAGTTGAAATTTTTCGTCGATTTCACCGTTATTCACTATGGCAATATGGCGGGCGACATACAAGTCAACTAAACGTCACTAAAGTGACATATAGTATAGGAGCCATGAGAAATATTTGGCTGTGTTGCAGTTTTTTCTATAAAGATTCTTGTTTTGTACCACGCAACAAAGCGAATAAAAATAAAATGGGCAATTGATCACTGTTCAGCATATTTTTACCTATTTTCCAGTATAGTGTACATAGACCTGGCCGGGTCTCCATACATTTTTTAAACATCTCTTTTCTTTGTACGTGATGTTGGGGTGAAAACAGTAAATTGATGTCTCCCAAGCCCGGCACGCGTGTTCCTGAGTAGAATGGGGGAGGTAGGATAAGGTTGAAAGCCGATATAGCCGATGGAAGGGTCACTTATGGAAAATTCCACTATTCTTTAGCTAAACAATATAAATAATTAAATGAATTTATTTTTTCTTCCTTCTAGGTAAAAAACAAATTAAAATGGTAATTTATCATTTATCAGTTTATAAACTGTCCTACTGACCGTTAGAAAGCCTACAGACACATATTAGTTAATTGTCAAAAGAATTTTATCATGTTCTATTAAAAATTCAATGATTCCGAGACTATCTAACTGATCTAACTGTAGATTTTTTTAAAAAAGCCTAGGGACTATATTGTTTATTTATTGACAATGATCAAACTTTGCATAGCATTTATAAATTCCACGTGTTTTGCTTGTGCATACTATTACTCACATTATAAGGCAAACAAAATCTCGACATTGATACCCAGACTTATAACGTCTGTTGCCAATTTGAAATCTCACTTAAGGGATTGAAATATATCGCTTGAAATCCCAAGTCTATTTTTTTCTGTCTTAACAAAAACACCTAGTAATTATGAACAAAATAGCAAAATTTAACTTTATTTCCCAAAGTAGAAGGTTGCTCAAACAGAGATAAACCATGAATTATAGTGAACTAAAAAAATTAGATAAGAAGACACTAGAAAAGCTGACGGAAGGACTGGGGCCAAGCGACGAGTGTATATGCTCTTTACTCGCTCCTGCTGAAGACCAGAAGAAGGGGTTTACGCAGTCAATAAAGAAAGCTTTCGCTTCAATATCCCAGGGGAGACAGGGGAAAGATAAACAGAAAAAGAGTAAGCAAGAGAGACAGAACATTGGAGGGAACAACGTCATTGATATACCTCTTTCGTTCACAAAAGGGGGTAAAGGTATGAATAAAAGTAGCCACTGACGAGACGTCAATTCAGTAGACTTCCAAACTGATGAAATCCAAGTAGATTAATAAATTAAGGCGCCGCTAACTACACATGGCACATCGGCGTTATCAATTAAACCTTTGCGTTTGGGGTGACCATATACATATAGTGGTTGTGTTGGTATATGAGTGAGGTACAGACGGTTGTGATGACAAATAATACAGTGCATCTAGATTTAGATTTAAATATAATAAACTTTATTATACATTATATATATTTAGTTACATATTATTTATAAGATAAGATATTAGTATTAAATTATAAATATGTACCCACCAACCCGCATTGGGCCAGCGTGGTGGTGTTATGGCCCAATCTCCTCATGTGTTTCTCCCATGCAGGAAGGCCTGTGCCCAGCGTGTCGATTCTGTAACAAAACTCGCACCTCACTTCGCAAGTCACTTCGAATTCAACTGTCAAATAGAGCAATTTTTCATACTTTTTTTGCTCTATTTGACAGTTGAATTCGAAGTGACTTGCGAAGTGAGGTGCGAGATTCGTTACAGAATCGCACCCCAGCAGTGGGACGTATATAGGCTGATGAAGATGATGGTTAAGTTAGATTAGATAATCTAATGATCACAGATGCTAAGTCCACAATTTCCAGGTATATACTCGACGAAGGAGGCTGTCAAGCGTGGCTCAGCGTGTGGCAAATGCGGTTGTGACAAAGAGAACATTGTTCTGAAGCATTCCTTCGCCAATATAAGAATTAGTAGTCCTGACGTGTCCTCCATCTGCCCTTGTCCTTCTGACTGCTTGCCAGGTAGGTTAACCTTCATCTTGCGAAGCGTGCGGTACTTAGACGTAACATTATGTTCCTTCAATGAAGGCGTGAAAAGGCACAATATGGCGTTCAATTCCCATGACACCCCCAAAAAGTTAGCGTCAGGTGTGTCATGAGGAATCACTATTCCCAATGACCCACCCGAGTATGATCTATGACTGTGTATATACCGCTATTTTTTAATTAGTACAAAAAAAATTGAGGGTCTCATTAGTCGTTACTGATCACATCACAGAACATAAGAGAGAGGTTAGAAGTAGTATCAAGCGACGTTAGTACCAGAACCAGTGTCGCCTCTCGCACACATCTTAATGATAAGTTCGTATTTTACTACATAAAACACCATTACGCGATTGGTTCCTGAAAATCGGTACAAAAATGTACCAAGTGAAAAACAGACCATTTAAATACAGGCCATATTTCCACAGCGTAAAGATTGAATTTGTTTGTGCACATATATTGCAGTGTTACCAGAATAAAAATAAAATGCAATTTGATGGGAAATTTTGAGTTCGTTAATGTATTTAATAGTGACTTAAACGAATGAACGAAACTCTTTAAATTTTATGTTGTAATAATAGTACCTAATAGGAATAAAAAAATATTTTTCTTTACAATAGGTGCTCTTATTAAAATCGATTTTGGTACTTGATGCAAACTAAGATCTATAATTGTGAGGGAGACAGGTTTCCTTAGAATTCATTGCAGTTCATATTCAGTTAGATTTTTGAAAGGATTGAGTTGTTATCTTTTGGGCACATTTGGCTGCGATTAGGATTATTAAAATATGTCATATATTTTACTAATTACAGCCTCTGCTTTCTTGTAGCCCTCGCCTAATCATGGTGTTTAAAATTGTTTGTACTGTGTTGTGTTTAACCTTTTACTGGCTCTCTGTTTTTATCAACTTTGTCCTTCTATGTATTTTAAGCTTGGTCTTGCAATAAGATGAATAAATATTTAATTTTTCAATTTAAACAATATAACAAGCTCTCGTGAAGGTTTTAACTTTATGCCATGTCTTTCAAATGAATCTTTAAAATTATAAGAAATATATTCTACAAAAAAAAATTCATTAATCAGTGAATATATATATGTAAGTAAGGAAGAGCTCGATGGCGTAGTTGTTGAGGAGCTCGGTGGCGTAGTTGCTTGAGCGCTCTGGTTTCGATCACGAAAACAAAGCAACTTTCGCCATGGTTGGTCCCGGAATGGGTCAATTAAATTTAAAATCTCGAGCTCCTCCGTGCTTCGGAAGGCACGTTAAGCCGTTGGTCCCGGTTGTTACTGCAACCGTTTTAACCCACCAACCCGCATTGGGCCAGCGTGGTGATGTCATGGCCCAATCTCCTCATGTGTTTCTCCCATGAAGGAAGGCCTCTGCCCAGCAGTGGGACGTATATAGGCTGATGATGATGAAGTATCTACTTATTTATTTCAATTTCTTAAGCGACTCTTAAATAAAATACAGCATACAAAGAGAATGGGATCACTACAGTTTAATTTGTCAAGCTGTGTAAGACTTCCGGTAGTTATATGACAATAAAAAATCTAATAATCTGGAATTCGAGGCTTTCACGAGTAAAGTTACTTGTCCACATCTCATTTATTTATGCCACTATGGTTTTTGTTACAAAAAAAAGCTGACCTTATTTTTGGAGAGTTTTTTTTTGCTATTTTATGAGGTCGGTCAAGATTTTTATAATTAGAACATTATGTCTGAACGAACGTTTGTAACCTTGTGTTGTGTGAAATAGGTATAGTTTTGTGAATGACGTGCGATATGGAAAATCATTAAAATAAAAGTTAACTTGGTCAAGTGGGACCTGCATAAGTGAGAAATCTCCACAGCTAGACAATGCAATCCCCTATATTTGGGATTCATTCTTTCGATTTTATCGTCATAGTTACCTCTATAATTGAGACAGCGAGTGTATTTTACCTCTTTTACTGAGATAACATCAATTCATCACCTTTCTAACTTGCACTACGCATATTAATTTCCGTTTTGTTTATGGATTGAAATCTAAAGTAACTGTATACTTACAAGAGGAGGAAGAAAACTCGCTGTAAAGTTTGCGAAACGTCGGGTGTATAATAATAATGTTAGATCTAATTCAACGCGAGTTGAATTTATGTTTATGTTAGATACTAGGGAAGTGGTATACCTCTTTAAGCGAGACCAATTCGCAGATCCCTTAACCCATGCCCCAGTTATCCAGTTTTCACGTATAGTGAAATTCATTCATTCATTCATTCATTTTCGCGTTGTCAAATTCATAGCGGCTATCTACCTCAATAAGTGGCATCATGAAGACTGTCATCATATTTTTATATTTGGAGTTATTGGCGAGATTTAATGCTGTCATATCAGTCAAGATTTTTATTACAATAATTACAAAAATCTGTCTGAGCGAACATTGTGTTATAAAATTGGTATAAGTAGTTTTGTAAAAGAAGTGTTTGTGTCTACATTACATGCCATTGGAATATCATTGTAATATAAGTGAATTTGATGTGAAGACATTGAGAAAGACACTAGGAATTGCATTGAAATGTGTTGCATTGCACTAGCATTTCAATGCACTAGCATGCAATATTTGTAGAATGTCAGAAAATACTTAAGATATGGCTGTATGGGCGTCCGTTCCCCTTGTGTTCTCTGCAATAGAGAGAATATATTCTCTCTATATGAACAGCAAAAACTAGTACTTAACTTAATTTTTTCAGTGCTTTATTTTTATTTAATGGCAAAACGTAGTCCTTAACTTAACGTAGTCTGTGATGGCAAATATTTCGTATTTTTGTAAATATTTCATAGTTATTTACGTAGCAAAAAAAGGCGTGATAATAAAGTGTAAGGTGTCTTACGCTGAACTAGCGGATTGTTCGACGTTTTGTTCAATTGTTTATGAAATTGTTGTCAGTTTGTTTTGTTTACATTCTTAGCACAAGTGAAAAAGACGAGTAACATCAAAGAGTTTTGTTATATGGAAATAGTTACTAGGCCATCATAATACTTTGTTGTAATATTTTCTAATTAAATTAAACATTGATATATTTTTGACTCATTTGTGCAAAATAAGTGTGACGTGCTGGCAACTTTTTTAATTTACCCCAAAAAGCATACATTGCGGGCTAAATACAATGGCACTTTTATTGACGACGTACACAGCCAGCAATGTATATTTTTGGCATGGCGTCGTTTTAATTTAATGTTTTTCACTATTTTACAGTAAAAATGTACTAAGCGAAAATAAGAAATGTCTCAATGAGTAAGATTATAAGTTTTACTTTGCTTCCAGCGTGTTAAATTAGCACAAAGAGGCATTTTTCCACTAGTTTTGGCATAATATTGCTCTGCATAAGTTAGCGAACTACTGAGCGCGTCGAATCGTCAAAAGAACTGGATAAGAGTGTTTACTCTTATGCGCGGCGCGCGCGTCCCGCCCACTTACGCCTTCTAACTACTCTCTATGTTCTGTGGATCACATAGACCTAAGTAGTCAAAATTTCATAAAATAAAAGAATTGGTTAAATCATTATGGAATCAATGAGCAACACGTGCCCCTAGGCCAGTGGTCGGCAAACTTATTAGCCAAAGAGCCAAATATGAACATTACATACAACAATTTAGAAACAATTAAAAGAGCCAAATCTACTTGTTAAGTAAACTTTTATTACACTCAATAAGTAGTACACTAAATAAAACTAAGACCTTAGCGCTTAATGTAATGTATTTCACTTTGACTATTTGGAAACGAGTTCGGCCACAAGGAAATGGAATTCTTCGTAGCCAAATCAGTTCGGCGAAATAGTTTGGCCACGAGGAAAAAGGGTAAATTTCATACTTAATAAATATTTATTAATGCGAACAATGTGCTTGCATCTCCTTGGAAAGTTTGAGTAAGTCAGGTTTGTATGTTGTTGTTTTTAATTTTAGGCATGATTCCAAGTTCTCATCAATAAGACATTTTTCTAACAAAGTTTTTTTAAAATGAAAATATTAGTAGATATTTGAGCCAGAGCTGCACTTAAGGAGCCAAAGAGCCACATGCGGCTCTGGAGGCGCACGTTGCCGACCAGACCGCCCTAGGCGATTCGCCGTTGAGCCCATTGATAAATCCATTCCTAAAGCGCGTCATACATCAAACCTCCCGCCCGCCCCTTCCCGCGTGCGCTAGAGCGAGAGAATAAGACAAATGCATTTTTGTTATGAATGGGTAATAAATTACGTCCACAAATTCAGCGTCTTTTTGTATAATAACTTTGCTATTTATAAATATTCTAAAAATATTCTCACATATATTTGATAGCAAGGCCATTCCTAATTAGCCTTTATAGTTTTTGTACTAATTAAAAAGTAATGTAAATCAATAATTTATGTCCAACTTCACGTGACCACTCCGTAAAAGGAGGCCAACAGAAATATCATTGATATTTTGGCGAACTTTTTTTAAAAACGATAAAACTGTATTCATTTAGGTATGTACACTGTACAGAGACAGCACATCCAGCGTAACAGTTTGAGCTTGAGACCGCCCTTACTGCGTACGTAATAGAGGCGGCTTTCGTAGTGCCACTGTTACAAATGACGTGGTGTCGTGTGTATAAACATGAGTACATCAAGGTCATCAAGCGGGACACGTCTAAACCTGGATTTGGCCAGCGTGGTGGTGCAATGGCTTAACCTTCTCATGTGTTTAGTTTTATACGTATAGGTAGACATAGGTTTTCTCGAACGAGTACAGCATGGGATTCTTCAAAAAAGAATCGGCAACGCGCAAGTGATACCCCTGGTATTGCAAGCGTCCATAGGCTACGGTAACCGCTTACCATCAGGTGGGCCGTATGCTTGATTGCCAACCATCACAGACCCACCATACCCTTAGCCATACCCCTGGGGGTAGGGTGGGACTGAACCATACCACCGTAGTGCTGTGCACTATATGTTTACAGGTTTTGTTTTTTAAAAAAATACGAACCTGGTGTTTATAGCATAATTGTTTTTTTTTATTTTATAATTGTTTGTAATTAAACTAAACCGACAATGCGACAAAGAGAAAGTAATTCAGTCCGTTGATTCATTTGATCCGTTGACACCTAATAATAGTACATTATGGTACAAGTGTGTAATGTTGGTGATTACCGCTGAGGCGCATTGAGGCCCGAGCCGTCAGGCGAGGGTCTTAAGGAGCCGAGGACGGTAATCATCAATACACACGTGTATCATACAACGTTTTTCAACACACTTCTGAATAAAATAATACTTAAATAAAAAACCATTTTACATAGTAGATAAAAAGTTTATTTAGAGAAACAATTAGTAAATGTGCAGTTAGTAAAATTATAATTAACTATTTTTGATGATATAGCGGTCTCATCAGATAGATTATTTACTGAAATACTTTCATGTTGTATTGTTATTTGTGATGGTTCATTATTCGTGTAGGTAGGTGAAATCCAATCATTGGATGTACTTGGTATTTCGCTAGTAGGATGCGTCTCAGAATCAAGTTTAATTCTTTTTGTGATTTTCGCACAAATTTCCTTCTTGTTTTGTATGGAATCTTCTACGTATGCAAAAGCATCTGGCCATGGTTGTCTATATCTTTTACAGTTATATTTGTTAATTCTTGTATCCTACAGGCACCAGTTACACCAAATATTAAAGCAACCTGAAACAAAAGAAACAATAATTAAAGTCAACAAGCTGCTATTAAATATTTAATTAAAATTAATTTAACTAACCTTTGTAGCCAAATATTGGTTATCTGGAGCATCTTTAATAAATTTTTCAATATCGTCAGATGATAAAACCTTTGATTTTTTGCTTCTAAATCCATCAGATAGTCTCTTTAGATAAGCTGACAAATTCGAGTATGTTTTTAAGTAAACAAAGAATGGAGTGGCATTCTTTGTTCGGACTGTACTTTTTAACATTGAGTAAATACACCACAAAGAGCTAGGTTTGTACTTAGAAGATAATTCTTTAAAGTACGCCATGAACACATTTTCTGAAAAAGACTGCGTATTCTTGTTGTTCTGCCATTGTATGAAATTTTGGTACGCTAATAGATATTTTTCCTTTGAGTTTTCTGGTAGTAAACTTTCCATAACGTTCTGGGCTTCACATCTTATATCGGGCGGTGTACAACATAAATCATTTTCTTCATAAATTGTATTTGCAGACATCTTAATTAATAACTAACTAAATAACTTCAAAAGAGAAAACGAGACGAGTTGTGAAAAATGTTTCGTAATGGCGGGAAAAATTAATCAGTTTTCCTATGCGCGCGCATCGGCCATAGACTAAAAAATGAGGTTTCTTTTTTTTGGGCTTTTCGCGGATAGCTTTTTAGCGCAAATGTAAGCGTAACTCAACCAATAATATTAAAGAAAGAAAGAAAGAAAGAAAAATATTTTTATTTGACATGCACATAACAAACAACAACAAAAAGCTTAAACAATAAAAAAATAAAAAATAGACAAATACAAACAGTTTATACTTAACAATAAGTGCAGTCAACAAGGCCCTATCTCAGCATAAAACTTTTGCGACATTATAAAAAACGTCGCAGAAGCGCTGTTATTATGATAGGGCCTTGGGCGTGACTTTGGATTTTAAACTACATATACTTACACATATACATAAATACAAAAAAATACATATACTTACACATATACTTACACATATACATATAGATAAGTGACATAAACTCAATCACATCAGACATGGCTGTATGGGCATTAGTTCCTTTTGCCTTCCCATTACAGGGAGATTTAACAACAAAAAAAGAAAAAAAATATATATTGGCAATTTTAATTATTAAAAAAAAAACTATTACTCACTAGTGAATAATAGTAATGAAAAAGTCACAGTTTGATTATAGGTGTCATTATGTGCCTAATTGCCATGGGATTAGAGCCACTTTATGAGGAAGTGTGTTGAAAATGTATATTTCCAATCTGAAGTACCAGGCCACCATAAGTATATCAGAGGTGATTTATTGGTACCCTTACGATTATTATATAAATAAAATTAACAGTAGCTAAACATCTCCCACACAGGTATGGTAGCCTGATACTTCAGGGGATGATCCAGCTACTTACATACGATATTTCGATTGAATATATTTCGATTTAGATTATTTCACTTCTAAATATAATGACAATTTCTAGTATCTATTTTTTTTAACGGCACTACTACGGGTGTATGGTTCAGTCCCACCCTACCCCCAGGGGTAGAGCTAGGGGTATGGTGGGTCTGACATGATTGCCAACTTAGTAGTATTAAAAAAAAGTAAACTGGTGATGATCATTTATTATTTTGCAGATAAAGAGAAATTTCAAAACAATATAAAAGTGACTATTGAGCGTCTGGCGGCGCCTGAAAAGCCTGCGTGGGGCTTGGAGGACCAGGTCTCGAAAAAAGGGCTGCCGGAGTCGTTAGAAACGATCAAACAGTCTCAGAATAGCGTAGACGAGGCTGAGACGCAAGGTAAAGGCCATTCAGCATCAGAACGGTGTAGAACGCTTCCCTCACAAATTTCTCGTCGGCTCACCTGGTGGCAAGTGGTTACCGCCGCCTATAGAGACCTACAATAACAAGGAATAAATCACTGGCTATTGCAGGAGCGTTGTGATCCTGAGGCATTAGATCAAATGCCGTCAATGCCCAGTAATTACACTGGCTACCTTTCCCTTCAATCCGAAACACAGCGAACTGTTTCACGGCTGAAATAAGAAAGGCGGTGGTACCTACCCACACGGCGCTACATATGGTGACAACGCGTGAGTAGTGCCCAAGGTGCTACGAGCGTCTATAGGCTACGGTGACGACGCGTGAGTAGTATCCAAGGTGCTACAAGCGTCTATAGGCTACGGTGACAACGCGTGAGTAGTGCCCAAGGTGCTACGAGCGTCTATAGGCTACGGTGACAATGCGTGAGTAGTGCCCAAGGTGCTACGAGCGGCTATAGGCTACGGTGACGACGCGTGAGTAGTGCCCAAGGTGCTACGAACATCTAAATGCTACGGTAACAACGTGTGAGTAGTATCCAAGGTGCTACGAGCGTCTATAGGCAACGGTGACAACGCGTGAGTAGTGCCCAAGGTGCTACGAACGTCTATTATAGGCTAGGGTCACAACGCGTGAGTAGTGCCCAAGGTGCTATGAGCGTATATAGGCCACGGAACTGCGGCAATAATAAAAAACATGGCAGACATGGCTGTATGTATTGGTTCGATGGTTTATTTTCCTTCGTTAGAATAAAAAACACAAATGTTTTTACTTTATCTTCAATCTTATTCTGTACGAGGTGAGCTCGATATTATAAGTTAGTGTAAGCTCACGTAATGCTTAGATACTGACATTTATTTCGCGTATTATATATTATATTACATTTAAATCATTAGTTTAATTGTCATTTTCAGATTGAAACATCTTGAAAAGAACTGCAGGTACATATATTGTTTGGAAATAAATAATACAACTTACAATCATGTGGAGACGATTCGTAGCCACCTCTGTGTTGAGTGGGACATCTTCCGTGTATTTTTATAAAAGGCTTTTCGAAGATTAACGTTATGAAGTAATTTAATTGCATATTTATTAATTTAACAATAAATTTCAGTATTACAAAGAATTGTCCTTTTATTTTGTATTTTTCTTAAGTTTTAAAACAAGGTTCTTAATATAACGAAATCTGCAACAATAAAAAAATCGTAATGGTTGTGTTTGGAGCTGTGTACTTTTTTTTTTATAGCGTATTGCACTACGGTGCAATACGCTATAAAAAATAAAAAAGTTAATAACGTTAATACGCTATAAAAAATAAAATAAAAAAGCTTATGGTACACAAACAGGATTTAATCACGCTAATTCTCACTTCAATCTAAAAATACCTTAAAATTAGTATTTTGTAGCACGTTGCCTACTATCGCCCTTTGTTAACTTTTCGATTGTTTCAAGAAATATTTGTCAAGTTGCGATTAAAGGTATAGATAGTGCGATCTTATGTATGAAGGGTACAATGGTGCTATCGATTACTTGAAACAATCGAAGTTAACTAAGGGCGATAGTAGGCTTCGTGCTACAAAATCAAAATTAGTAGTGTGCATCGTTTTGGATCGGCCACCAACACCGATTTGAATTCTGACTACACGAAAAATTTGTCGCGATTTTGTCGAAATTTGTCGCCCAAATATCTGATTTTGTCGGACCATGGTTCAAAAGTTATAGGTGGCCCAGCCGGGACGCATTCGCCCCAGATCGGCCACCTCAATATCTCGAAAACTATACTACCTAGCGACGAGCTGTTTTATCTCAAAATTTGTCGCGAATATGTCGCGACGATTCGCTTAAGAGGCTGATAATTGCTAATTGAGCGTTACTTAAAACTTTTTTTAGCACAATCTGTTGAAATAAACGCATTGAAAAAAATATATGTTACTCTTGGACATATTTCTGATAATATGCATGTCCACAAAACACATTATAATCAAAATCTTTGTACAAAAAAAATGCCAAAGTCACCCAACAAAATCAGCTTTCAGAACAAATTCTGCGTTTTATGTCAAAGATTTTTTTCTGGTTTTCAGGAAACAAACTTGTTATATTAAATTTTATAATATTGATGTTTTACAATTTCAAATAAGTAGCTAGTTTTTTAGTAAATAAATTTATTCTGAATTCTTCAGCCGATTTCAATAGCGACTCGCGCCATTATCCATTCTTCTCTTTCATTTGTAGAGGAAACGACAGTGATCGCCGAGGCGTGCTGCTAGGTGGACCTGTGTCGCTTCTTTGCTCGCGGTTCTTAATAATATCAGTCTGCGTCTGTTTTAATTTGCAAATATCAAATAGACAATTATATTTTAGGTTTTAGTGATTACTATGTGAGTGTATTATAGTAGATAGACAAAAATGAGTAAATAATTTCGTAAATTTTTATTGTGAAAATTTTATTTCGTTAATAATATTATTTATGAAATAAAAAATTTTATTGTATAAATATTATTTTGGACTATGGAAAACCAAGAAAAAAGTCTAAAAAGAGTCAAAAACCAATCGTACAGGGGTAAATAGCACAATAATAACCTGATTATTTTTTCTTTAGATAGCTAATTTTATCTAATTTTAGGAACTATCAAAAACTCCATAATCATCTCGAAAGTTGTACTTATTCAGATTCACAGTCACAGATGGAAGTTGTAAAGTAAGTTTATTTTTACTTGAAGGGAAATGTATAAGTATATTGTATAATTTAGATAGTTAATTTCGAAATAAATGACTCTGTCGCGATTGTGTAGGGTTTGAGATGCTCGACTTACTATCCGAAAGGTAGGGGTTCAATCCTTCAATGGTTCACAATTTTTTTTTTTATTATTTGTATTTTTTATTTCTTATTTGTTTTTTGAATATGAAATATGAAAGTAAAAAAAATATAAATAAAAAAAACGATTAAACTATAAATACAAAAAAATGTTTGTATTAATTTTTTTTTTCTTTGGTTTTTTTTTATTATTTTTATGTATGTTTATTTTTAGTCTTTTTTTGTTCATGTTTCTTATTTTTCATTCTTTATTAATTCTTTATTAATATTTTTTATTTTTTTATTATTCTTTGTTTATCTAATAATGAATAAGGAAAGTAAAAAAAAAACTTATGTATTTATATGTATTACATAATACAAAGATAAATTTCAACAAAGTTTTTATATAGAACCATAAAATAAGTTTGGTTTATTTCATAGACCTACGTAATTGTCAGACCCGGCAGTGTTAAAAATAATCAAGATATCGAATGGTTCGTTTCTGTTCTTTTTAATATTAATTTTTCCGGTTACAAAATGTGATTCATGAAGAACAACAGGCACAGCTCATTTTAGATTATTAAATGCATACAACACTAAATTAGCTTAAGCCTAGCCTAGGCTTAAAGGTTCTTTTATATGTAAATTTTAAAACCAGAACTTTTATCATATGCTATAAAAGAGGTGTTTCAAAAATGTATGTAGACCCGGCCAGGTCTATAAACAGTTTACTGAAAAATAGGAAAAAAATTGTAGAACGGTGTTCAATTGTCCATTCCAGTCCACGGTGTTGAGTATTCTATATTTCAACTTTTGTACCGGCAAACTATGCATGATTCAAATATGTCCTCTTTCCACTATATTATTGTAGTGTAGCACAAATTAGCTCTCAGCAATAGGGTAGTTGACAACTTTTTTTTTATTTCATAAATAAGAAGTTTATAACCATAAAGAAATATTGCAAAAGAAATAGTATGTCTAAGATCAATACTTTCACAGATATAGTGGCATGTTGATATGTTGCGGCGCAACATCCAAAAAGGCTCCATAGAAAATCTACGGAACAGGTGACGTCACATGCTCCCATATAACTAAGAAATGTATGGGCATACTGACAAAATTAATAATAACTATGTATTAAGTATGTTTTTATTAATAGTTATCATTATAATAGTTGCTTTAATTGATGTCAGCAATCTAATTACATTATCATTTTTGATAAATTTTGAAAATAAATGCCTAATTTTTATTTCGAAATGGGTACAATTTTAACAATATTTCATATTTTTTAAGTTTGAATTGTTTTTATGGGTAGTGGTAGCACATATTTACCGATTTTGTGAAAAATAGTGCCAATTTTAAACTAAGGCAACATCCCAATTCATGTTTATTATATTTTTTGTTAATTTACCTAATCTGTGGGCAATGTTGTTAGGATTACATTTAAATGTACTATTTATTATTTATATTGTTTAGCTTTAACATACTGTAACACTGTTTATCATCATCATCAACACTAGCCTGTATACGTTAAATAAGCCTTCCTACATGGAAGAAACACATTATACACATGATGAATTTGGGCAATAACACTACCACGCTAGCCCAGTGCGAGTTGGTGGGGTAAAGACAGACAGTTGTTCTTGCACTACCTATTTAATTATTTTGAACTCAACTTTCCGGTTGACTGGTAGAGAATGCCTAATGGCATTAAGTCCGCTAAATTGTAACTCATTTTGTGCAATTAAAGTTTAAATAAATAAATAAAGAGGTTGTAACAACAACTGGGACCAACGGTGACCCATCCCGGGATCGACCATGGCGAAAGATGCTTTGTTTTCGTAGTTGAAACCAGTGAGTTCAATCTACTACGCCACCGAAACATATAGTCTTCAAAACATATAGTCTTCAATAAATGAAAAAAATCCGTATCAGACCTTCGGATCTTGAGGTAAATATAACATGAACGCTGGCACATAAATAAAGATAATCACATACCTAACCTACAGAAATCTATAAAAAAATGTAACATGTTCCAAATTTCAATATACTCTAGACTGTTTCAGATGAGTATTTATTAAAACACATAATTATTCAATTTCGTATATCATTTCAAAGATTACTATTCCAGAATTTTAATAACTAAATTTCTTGATTAACATTATAACCAATCATTACTGTTTGATACAATCGAATAAAGTTTCATACGTTTCATAGAAAGTATATTTCATAATATTATTATTATTTTATCGACAAAACTCTGTATCGAAACATGAATAAATATTAAACAGCACACATTTTCATATATCATCAATCATCGCATTCCTGTGATGATGATACGTTTCCGACATTGAAGTAATAATTGAAATGTTACGGCATTCACTTTTGTTGAAAAATTAAGTTTGTATTGAAAATTTGAAAGCCTTGCGGCGTAAACGCTCTTAACTTAAAAAAATAAATACTTACTTGATTAATCTTTCTATTACTTCGAACTGACATTATTTTTACTGTGATGAGATGACACATCCATACTCTTATAATTGCGAAAGTAACTGTGTCTTTCTGTGTGTTACATTTTAACACTTATGCTGCTTAAGCGATTTAGATAAAAAAATAATCTATTATGGATTCCGAATTCCAAATAGAAATAGCGAAAAGTACTCAAAAGAGTATCGGGACCGATTACGATAAAAACTAAAAGTGCAGCATTAGATTTTTGAGAAATCAAAAATTAAGGTAGAAATAGAACCCGTTGATTTTGAAAAAAAAAACACTATCATTACACGATTCGATAGTATCGCGGTATACAAGGAACAATAAATTCCGGGAAGATATTACATATGGAAAACGGAAGGGAAATGTTTGATTTTTATAAACTGCTACATGTTTTAAAGTAATGTTAAAGGCCACAGTGAAAAAGAAATAAAATGTAAACAAGTGCGAGTAATCCACTTAACGTTTTAATAACATCGTGCCAATAATTTACATTTGGTTCGACGTTTCGTTGATTACTAGTAACTTTTTGCATACTGCTTCGTACTTTGTAACATAATTTATAAAAGCAAAACCTACTTGAAACTTGAATTTTGTAATTTGGAATCTAATCGAATGGTGTAATACACCATGTGAGTTTTTTTTAAACAATAGTTTTGTTTCCTGGATAGGAATATTTTGTAAACATCCAATGATGCAGTTTAGTTTTTCTTTTACGTTTTCGAGAGTCCTTTGAGTACTTTTCGCTATTTCTCATAGTGTCGGATTGGGCTATCCATGCACATAAAAATTTACAAGGCGTTTCAAAACCAAAATTTATTCAAGTCGAGCTCTAATTTATAGAACAGCTGACATGAAAATACGTATGTCAAAACTATTATGATTTATCTTTTGTAATTGCATCCCTGATTTTCATGTTTCGATTTCATAATAGGTTCCTTAATAAAATTTGTTAGTATAAATAAGTATATTGACCGTGTAAAATATTAACCATTAATTTAAAAATACCACATATTTTTTATAAAAGTGTTGAGTTTTTTATTGTTCATTTCTATTTTTATAATGGTCTATGGAATAAAGCACGTGGAGCACGCCATCTAGTGGCATTTTTTTTAAGTTGGCGCTTTTGAGGTTGTAGTAGTTACGCGGCTTGTCGGTGTAGTATTGTGGAGCCACGTTATCGGAAATATTAGTGGGCGGGGCCTCGAAATTCATTTTCTCAAGGTCGTTGGCGTTTATCAGCCTCTTAATATCAGATTATGTCGAGCAGTAGTTTAAAAGTTATAGGGGTATGTTGGTGGCCCAGCCGGAACGCATTCGCGCCAGATCGGCCACCTCAATATCTTGCCACCAACTTTTGAACCATGGTCCGACAAAATCAGAAATTTGCGCGACAAATTTCGAAAAAATCGCGACATAATTTTAGTGTAGTCAGAATTCAAATCCGCGTTGGTGGCCGATCCAGAACGATTCACACAAATTAGTGGGTCTAAATAGGCGTCGGTCCACTCAGCTGTCGGGGCACCTTCAAGCAACCTGAATTTCTTCGTCTTATTTCTTCTTTTCATGGTCTTCCGTGGACACCCAAAATGGTTCACAAAACAATTGTGATAATGATATGACAAAATTATGTAAAGCATCTATTCAGTCTAGTCTTCTAGTCTCTATTGTAAACTTCGACATTACCTATTAGATAGGTACACCGCTTTTTTAAACAGAATTGTTTCGAAAGTAACGTTATATTAGTATTTTATTTTGTATCTATGGTTGATATACCTGTCAAGCCAATAGGTATCTCATTAATCCAGGTAGTAGGTACTCACTAAACTCAATTTCGTGGGTTGTGTACATACTTAGGGTGTTCTAAAATATTTTTTTTTAATTCTACTAGAAGTGGGCGTAATATGATTGCTTAAAATTCTTCCTCAGTGAAAGCAGCATTTTTTTATTCATTTATTGGTTCGTAAGTATTAGTAGGTTTTATAATTGTACATTGATGTTAAAAATATAATGATATGTACAGCTTGATTCGCCTTATCGGCTTATGAACGTTGTGCATGTAGTTTCTAATATTAACAAGATTAATTAATTACAAATTAAAATATCTATCACAATACAACACAAGAACAAATAAGTCAATTGAACAAAATCACAGATTCATCAATTCAATAAAATCACAAAATAATAAGTCAATTCAGCAAAATCACAAAAAAGTCAACTAAACAAAGGAAATCTAATACCTATATAAAATTCTGGTGTTACAAAAGTCACCATACTCCTCCGAAACGGCTTGACCGATTTTTATGTTTAGGTGTATGTATATTCAGTAGGTCTGAGAATCGGCTACTATCTATTTTATTTTTTATTTTATGGTCATTTTTTTATGGCAAAACAACGTTTGCGGGGTCAGCTAGTATAATATAAAATTCAGTAAATCAATAATTATTCAGTAAGTACATAAATTATAATTCAAAAATAGTTAAGGTCATATATGATAAACTTTGGGTTGATTTAGAAACACTCTTGTAGTGAAACGCTTTTATTTTCTATATGAAGTTCTACAATAGGACACACACATTTCCGCCATTACAGAACAGACTTAACTAGCATAGACAATAATACTACTTTGGAGTTGCCATTTATAATTAACAATATACAGAGTGGTGCCGTCAATACGACAATAAATTAAAACTTGGGCTATATTAGTTCATAGAAATGGTTTGCCACTTTCAAAAACATTTTATTCGTTTGATAATTTCATGACATTTGTATGGAATAATATGACATTGGCTGCATTATTTCATAGAAATGTCCTAAAATTATCATATTAATAAGATGTTTTTGCAGTGGCAAACCATTTCTATGAATTAATATAGCCCATGTTTTAATTTATTGTCGCATTGACAGCACCACCCTGTATATAAGTAGTACTTTTTCAGCAAGGAAGCCATAGAGTGCAGGTTTATTGTGATTTATCAACTTATTGGGTTGTGGAATTTTATTATAGACAATCGGTGCCATGCAGTTTACACTCAATTTTAAACCAACTTCAAAAACGAGGAGGTTCTCAATTTGGCCGGTATGCTTTTTTCTTTGTGTACACACGACAGCACACCAAGTGTAACAATTGCACTACGAAAGCCACCTCTATTACGAGCGCAGTAAGGACGGTCTCGAGGTCAAACTGTTACGGTTGATGTGCTGTCGACTGTACACCGATTACTGATTACTGATCCGATTTACGTGATTCTTTTTTTGTTCGATGCGGAATAGTTGCCATTTGGTCCCATATTTTTTTTCCAAAATTATTTGGGTAGTTTGGTTTTAAATAAAAATAACTAAAATCAGTAAGTCGTCTACGGAATTACGTATGCGAAATTGCGGATTTTTGCTTATGACTTTTTATTAGTGAAACGATACGATAGTGGGAAACAATATAAGTTGACGGTCACCCATCTAGCTTCGACCTTTAGAAAGGTAACACAAAAAATTGTGAAAAAAAAAATTAAACAAAAATTAAAACCGATTTCAAAAAACTGAAAAGGATAAAGTAATTAAATTGAGAAGGTAGGTACTCATCCCCTAGAAACATATTTTTTGCAGTTGGTGCTAAGTTGCTTTCAAAAACAATAGAAAGTGAATTTCATAAATTGTATAAAATTTCGCAATACCTTGACAAGGTTGATTTGTAACACTTTTAGGACCTAGACACCTACTATACCATTGTACAGTCGACATCACACCAACCGTAACAGTTTGACCTTGAGACCGTCCTTACTGCGTTCGTAATAGAGGCGACTTTCCTTAGTGCAAGAGTGTAACGTAACATTTGCTGTGCTGTCGTTTCGTTTGTACAATATTGTTGCAAATTTATTTATAATTATGGCGAATAAATGAATATGAATATGAAGATATCACGGAGAACGGTGCCATCAACTGCTACTAGTTAGTAGTTAACCAGATTTTTCTTTGATTTATAATAATTATGAAATATGAACGATGACATTTAAAATAAAGAGCCATCGTTTGCAAAAATTAAATTTTTTTATTTAAAATTATTTACTATTTTGACATGACAAGATTAGTTTAACAGTCATATCGAACAACTTATAACACTCGTAACACTAATAATAGCGCGATGCAGAGACGTGCAGCTCCATCTCTGTAATTTTTTCATAACTAAAAGTGTGGCGGATAATGAAGACACTGTTTCGTCCATGGTTTGATATTAATGTCTTACGAGTATTTAAACCGTATTGTCTTTCTCTTAAACTAAACTTAAGTTGTCTACATCTCTATCATTAAACTTCTTGTAACGTTAAATAAAGAAAAAATGCAATTTATAAAAGACAAGCTGGTTCGTTGACTGACTCAGCAACGCCCAACCGATAATACCTAGTTACTGAAGCTGCAAAAAAATCCCTTCAATTTTACGACGCACAGAACGACGCACATAATGTATTTAAAAAGAATCTTAGGAGTTTTTTAGTTGCTAAATGTTTTTAAAGCATAAATGAATTTATGACATAGAATTTTGTTTGATTATTAATATCATGACTTAGATGTTTTAATTTATTAATAATTCATTTTCATATACATAATAATATTATGATAATAAACTTTAAATACCTATTTATTTATTTATTTTATTTTAGGTAATTTCGAAAACTTACAGTATTGTTTAACATTGTTTAGGATATCTCAAAATTAACTATATACTATTTCAGTTTTCATAATATGGGTATGTAAAAAATTTGTTTGCTTCTACACTATCACAATTTGTACCATTTCAACAAGAGAATAGGATTATAGAGACGATGCAGTTCATTAGGGAGTCAAGTCAAACCAGTGTTTAATGAGTTTGGATTTCAAAGTATTCAGATGAGAACAGATCAATTTCCAGCTCAGGAAGGTCCATCAATCTATTAAAGGAGTTTGCAGATCGTATGAAAACTGAGTTACTTCTGTAATTGGTAACACTGGAACATGGAGAGTAATGGGTCGTCTACGGTTCCTGTGAGGAACTCTGAGATTTATAAGGGAAAGAAGATGTGGGGAATTAACACTAGATTGAGCTATTTTTACTAATGTAGTGATATCATCAATATTCCTCCTTTCACAAAGAGGCAGTAAGTATATGTTGGTGTCTCTGGAACACGGCAGCAAATTTAGTATGGAGAATATAAAAATCCATAGGAATGTATTCTCTTGAAATTACGCATAAATTCTCATCAATTTGAAATTTTTATACACAAATAAAAACGACTTTAAAACACTTAAAAAAGGAAAAAACAATGAAACGAAGAGAAAAAGATAAAACATGTTAACAAAAAACAGAAAACACGGTATAAGTTACTTGGCAAATATCCCGAATATAACTCTATTTCAAATGTTAATAACAATGAAAGTATCTCTTATAATGTATTGGAAGACCGGCTGGTCGAGCGGCCTGTACCCCGTACGTACGTTCGAATCCCGGTAGGAGCAAATGTTTGTATGATGACTACAAACATTTGTTTACGAGTCATGGACGTTTATATGTTTATTTAGTATATTTCTAGTATTTATATACATACCTATTATTATCTATCATTATTTCTCCGTTATCTACTATCCATAACACAAGCTCTTAATGATGCTTACTTTGGGCTAGAACGGATAATAGGCGTGAGTGTATGAATATTATTATTATTCTTTGGAGTCGGTGCTTCACTTTCTATTGTTTCTGGAAACAGCTTAACCTGACTTCCATTTTTTAAAATCGGTTTACAATTGACAGAGAGAGAAATCGGTGTATATATATTACATACAAAAGAACATAGAACCTCCTTCTTTTTTTGAAGTCGGTTCAAAATGAAATGAACCTGTTTAAGCATTTTTCAAAGACAATAGTATTAGGCATCTATTTGAAGGATTTCGATATCTGTGGGCGCAGGACAAAATTATCGTCAGTGGAATAAAAAAATATCATATATCACGATGATAGCAACGTAGCAAGTTTCTTGTTTGAGAGGCTTCGGGGAGTAAAATTTGGTGATACTCAATACAGAAGCCTATCAAAGAGAAAATTATAAGTTTACACGATTTCCCGTGAATATTACGGCCATTTTGTTTCCGACTTTCGTAATAGAAACGTAGGCACTCACACCTACTTGACTGTAAGTTATATAATCACTTTGATTTATAATTATATAATCTTTCAAAGAAATAGTCGGCGCGACGTCATCACCAGACTTTATCTATAATATAAAAATGAATCGCTGAATGTGTTGCTAAGCGCAATCTCGAGAGCAGCTAAACCGATTCCGCTAATTCTTTTTGAATAATATTCCTTGTAGTACGAGAATGGTTCTTACGGAAAGAAAAATTTAAAAATTGCCTGGAAAAGTTTAATCGGCTACTGTCTATTTTATTTTTATTTTTTGGTCATTTTTTCATGGCAAAACAATGTTTGCCGGGTCAGCTAGTAAAACATAAAATACTAGCTGACCCCGCAAACGTTTTCATGCCATAAAAACATTGTCCAAAAAACAAATAGATAGTAGCAGTAGGTCAGTAGGTCTGAGGATCCTCAGACCTACTGAATATATAGCACTTTATACTTTCATGGTTAACATTTGAATTAGAGATATATACGAGATATTTACCATGTAATTTTAGTATCTATCGTAGCAAGCGTCAACGAAAGAGGTAAATCGATATATCTGCCCGCAATGATGTTGACTTCTACTCGCAGCTTCAGCAGTCTACCCGTGATCATGGCGCTTGCAACAGCGCCGAAATATCGGGAACTCCCAACTATAAAATTACATGGTAAATATCCCGTATATAACTCTAATTCTACTGAATATACATATAAAATTTCATGAAAATCGGTCAAGCCGTTTCGGAGGAGTATTGTAACTTTTGTGAGTCGAGAATTTTATATAGTAAAATAAGATTATCTGCTAAAGAAACAAGGATGTTTCATTTCAAATGTTTCAAATTTAAAAACTAAGAAAGGAGTTTGATCAGCAAAACGTCATTAACTCACTTTTAAAATAAAATAAGTATCTAGACAGCATTTTAGCCTTTATCGCACACAGTGTGTCAGAGAATCCAATTTGAAAACTATTATAGTAAACATTTTTAGACCGCGTTGTACAGTCGACCACAGAAGTAGCTGAACACTTTAGTACCATGTCACACGGATCTTGTGCACGTACTTTATGGTTGCTACCGTACTATATTGACGCTAGAGTCGTTGCGACGAGTTTTTTCCGTTTTGACAGATTTTTATTTCGCCAGATTTTTGTTTCGTCGGATTTTCGTTTCGGCAGATTATTGTTCTGACAGCATGTCGCTTTGTTATCTCAAACGTACAGGTAAGTACAAAATAAAATACATAAGCATATTCGTGACAGACCCACCATACCCCTGGGGGTAGGGTGGGACTGAACCACACCACACCGTAGTGCTGTGCACTATGTTTACAGGTTTTGTTTTTCCAAATATTACGAACCTGGTGTCAATAGCATAATTCTTTATTTTATTTTATAATTGTTTCTAATTAAACTAAACCGACAATGCCACAAAGAGAAAGTAATTCAGTCCGTTGATTCATTTGATCCGTTGACACCTAATAAATGTATATTTCCAATCTGAAGTACCAGGCTACCATAAGTATATCAGAGGTTATTTATTGTACCCCTACGATTATTATAGAAATAAAATTAACAGTATGCTAAACATCTCCTACATAGATATGGTAGCCTGGTACTTCAGGGGATGATCCAGCTACATACTATACGATATTTCGATTGAGTTATCTCACTTCTAAATATAATGACAATATTGACAATTTCTAGTACCTATCTATTTTATTTTCTATTTTTTATTCTAGCATAAAAAATGTAATGAATAGATCACTCTACAACAAAATATCCCATCTCTTCTTGAGATGTTTCTAATGGCGACTGTATTTTTACTGTCGAAACAAAAATCTGGCGAAATAAAAATCTGTCGAAACGGAAAAAACTCGTTGCGACATGGTACTAAAGTGTTCAGCTACTTCAGTGGTCCACCGTACATGTCCTAGTACTGGACAAAGTCCTTCATACACGGGAAAAACATGCGGAGTTTGGGCCGCACCATCACGCTGGCCCAATGCTGGGCAATGTTAAGACGGATGCAGTAACAAGGACAACGTGCACGACGAAGTACGGAGGAGAGTTTATTTTTTTGGTTGACCCATCCCGGGACCGACCATAGCAAAAGTTGCTTCGTTTTCGTAATCGAAACCAAAGCGCTCAAATCGCTACGCCGCTGAGGTCCACGTGCGGGGGATGAAACATAATTTTGAGCGTAAATCTTAGTTGCGTAATTTCTACATTTACACTGGACTATTTGACATCGCCTATAAAACACTTTCAATAATCAGGAAACAAATCGCTTAGAAATAGGTTGTCATCCTGAGGCCTAAGATGAAATGCCGTCCATGCCCAGTAATTACACTGACTACCTTTCACTTCAATCCAAAACACAGCGAACTGTTTTTCGGCCAAAATAGGAAATGAGGCGAAAAGTGTTTGGTACATAGAATAACAAGCGGGCACTCACCCATGTTAAAATAGTTATATAAATACTATGGTATTATTTTATGGTAATAATTCAGAATTGTAAAATATACGGTTATAATTTCTTTATTATAGTTAGGTCAGTAAACAAAATGTATGGGAAATTTCAAAATTTCATGCTTCGGACCAAAATCCTGTTTAATTCACTTGTTTCTTTTATATCTAGGTGTTTATATCAGCAGATGGTAGGTTTATATTCTATTCTATTAAAATAATTGTAGGTTTATATTGACTTACAAAGTTATAAGGAAAAATACTTTTCTTAGCTTATATTTTGCGGTTGACTGAATTGGACATCTCATTTCTTTTCTGATGCATGTTTAAAAAATAATTTCGCTTTAATAGGTTTTTCCACGTTCAATATTAAATAAGCTTAAACAGGCTTCGCTATAGATCCACAAGCACAACGAAAAATATTATGTAGACTAGAAAAAAAAATGCCTTAAGTAGGGAATTATACCACCCTTTCACAAACCGGGTGACTAAGGTACTACGAGCGTCTATAGGCTACGGTACCTACGCGTGTTAAGTGCTACGAGCGTCTATGGGCTACGGTAACTACACGTGAGTAGTGTCCAAGTTGCTACGAACGTCTATAGGCTACGGTGACAACGCCTGAGTAGTGCTCAAGGTGCTAAAAGCGTCTATAGGTTACGGTGACAACGCCTGAGTAGTGCCCAAGGTGCTACGAGCGTCTATATGCTACGGTAACAACGCGTAAGTAGTGCCCAAGGTGCTTCGAGCGTCTATAGGCTACGGTAACAACGCGTGAGTAGTGCCCAAGGTGATACGATCGTCCATAGGCTACGGTAACAACGCGTGAGTAGTGCCCAAGGTGCTACGAGCGTCTATAGGCTACGGTGACAACGTGTGAGTAGTGCCCAAGGTGCTACGAGCGTCTATAGGCTACGGTGACAGCGCCTGAGTAGTGCCCAAGGTGCTACGAGTGTCTATAGGCTACGGTGACAACGCCTGAGCAGTGCCCAAGGTGCTACGAGCGTCTATAGGCTACGGTGACAACGCCTGAGCAGTGCCCAAGGTGCTACGAGCGTCTATAGGCTACGGTGACAACGCCTAAGTAGTGCCCAAGGTGCTACGAGCGTCTATAGGCTACGGTGACAACGCCTGAGTAGTGCCCAAGGTGCTACGAGCGTCTATAGGCTACGGTAACTACGCATGAGTAGTGCCCAAGGTGCTACGAGCGTCTATAGGCTACGGTGACAACGCGTGAGTAGTGCCCAAGGTGCTACGAGCGTCTATAGGCTACGGTAACTACGCATGAGTAGTGCCCAAGGTGCTACGAGCGTCTATAGGCTACGGTGACAGCGCCTGAGTAGTGCCCAAGGTGCTACGAGCGTCTATAGGCTACGGTGACAACGCGTGAGTAGTGTCCAAGGTGCTACGAGCGTCTATAGGCTACGGTGACAACGCGTGAGGTGCCCAAGGTGCTACTAGCGTCTATAGGCTACGGTGACAACGCGTGAGGTGCCCAAGGTGCTACGAGTGTCTATAGGCTACGGTGACAACGCGTGAGTAGTGCCCAAGGTGCTACGACCGTCTATAGGCTACGGTGACAACGCGTGGGTGTGTCAAGGTGCTACGAGCGTCTATAGGCTACGGTAACTACGCATGAGTAGTGTCAAGGTGCTACGAGCGTCTATAGGCTACGGTGACAACGCGTGAGGTGCCCAAGGTGCTACGAGTGTCTATAGGCTACGGTGACAACGCGTGAGTAGTGCCCAAGGTGCTACGACCGTCTATAGGCTACGGTGACAACGCGTGGGTGTGTCAAGGTGCTACGAGCGTCTATAGGCTACGGTAACTACGCATGAGTAGTGTCAAGGTGCTACGAGCGTCTATAGGCTACGGTGACAACGCGTGAGTAGTGCCCAAGGTGCTACGACCGTCTATAGGCTACGGTGACAACGCGTGAGTAGTGCCCAAGGTGCTACGACCGTCTATAGGCTACGGTGACAACGCGTGGGTGTGTCAAGGTGCTACCAGCGTCTATAGGCTACGGTAACTACGCATGAGTAGTGTCAAGGTGCTACGTGTGTCTAAAGGGTATGTTTACAACGCGTGAGTAGTGCTACGAGCGTCTATATACGGTGTACCCACACACCATCAGACGAGCCGTTGTTTGTGCCATCATATTTAAAAAATAAACATACGGCCTTGATTGTTCCCTGGTGGTATAATAAGAATCATGACTACTCATCCTCTGTTTTCAACCACTGTGGTGGGTGAGTACCATTAGTCGATCGTCTGTCTTTGTCTAATCTTTAAGAGAACAGCGTTCGCACATTATCGAGCCGTTTGCTTAATGGAATACGGTCATTCAGAAACACTTGACCGAACGTTCCGATGTCTAATACTTTAATGACTTGGGTTCTTAGTTATTGCTTATAAATAGCCGGTCGTCTGGTGAGTTACCTTTGTCTTTCAAGCCAGAAACCTCATGTTCGAATCCAGTTTGGGGACATATTTGTCTGATGTATAAGAACAAGCAGTTTTTAGACTTTAGACGATTGTATTTTTATTAAGTATATCCATAACTACATTATTACAAATGCTCACAACATTTTCACTCTCCTATGTGAGCACATTGTAGACAAATTCTTCGAAAGAAAATACACACTTGGTACTTTTTATCCAAACCACTGCAGACCACCCGATGTGAAGCGTGAAGAAGAGTCCCAAAGCGAAGACAGTTTGTACACAGTTTAACTGGACTTGCCACCTCCACCTTACCCAACTATTAGGTGCCGTTTTACTGCCTCTTTTTTAGGTACCATGTTAGAGGAGGAGGGAACACATGTACCAGAATCCCTAGTTGGAAATACAACAAAGAAACGAGTTGCTGAATTTCTTTATGCGTGATGTTGAGGTGGAGACAGTGAATAGATGGCTTCAAAGATCGGCACGCGTGATCCTGTGGAAGGGGAAAGGTGGGATAAGGTCGAAAAGCTCTTCAGAGCAGTCTCCATGATATAGAAGATATAAGGTGCTAAGCCTATCAACTACTTAATCACTTATGAGTGTTCTGAAAGCTTATATGCTAACGTGGTACCCTCATAATGTCAAAATAATAAGCCAAACTAATATTACAAAACATAAAAGTTACTGTCCGTCCGTCTGTGTGTCTGTTAAGTTTTTATTCAATCAATCAAAATCGATATAGGTATTTAATTTAAATAGGCCACAAACAAGCACTTTCAAATCGTCAAAAACACATTTCAAATATATTCACTAACAACGTCATAGTGTTTGTCTGTCTATCGTGTTGAATAAATGAATTAAATTTGGTCTCGAGAAAGAACATTAGCTTTCTTATGGCGCGATAACTGATAACTACACGAGGGGAGTCGTGGAGTAGACTCTGTATTATAATTTCGTTCTTTGTTTCTGATTATTCCATGTATTATGCTAATTAGTCCAAGCGGACCTGTATTTATCCTTGTCACCCAAAAGTTTGTATACTTTCCACCGCTATTTTAGGATATACTTATTATAATAAGAGTAAATCAAAAGGAAAGGATTAGTTTTACACAAATAACATAGTTTATGGAAAACTATGCCTGCTTAATCCGTTGGTCCCGTTGGTTTTGTAAGATAAGAGATCTGCTGGTTATGTCCCCTTTGTCTTTAGAGACCCATCAATTACACCCACCAGTGGGTCTTTGTAATAATAATATTCATATAATTATATAATATTCTAACACCTATTATTAGATATGTATCAAACAACTAGATGTCTACTATGAATAGAGTCCTAAGGCTGGTTAGGCATGCAAGAGCCATCGAAATGTATGATAAGGGTGCCTACAAATAGCTCTATGATGACTCTATGATTATTATGGTAAATTTATGTGGATGAGCACAACAGAAGTTACGAATCATTTTAAGAAAGATAGAAAAAGTACCTTAACTAGAAATTAATCATGTTCTTGGGCGGGGATCGGACCCGTGACCTTTCACAATCCGGGTGCCTGCTGTAACCATCTTGGCTACCAGGGCCTTGGGATGGCCCTATGAATTTTTTTTCAATTATAGCTAAGGCCTGGATTATACGAATCCATTCCTCTGGCGCCAGTCAGTTATTTATAGTGTTTAATTACATATCAATATTTCTCCGTTATCTGGTATCCATAACACAAGCTCTTAATGATGCTTACTTAGCTTTATATTTTTATGCTTACTGATAGAGAATCGTAGCACCTTGGGCACTACTTACGCGTTGCCACCGTAGCCTATAGACGCTCGTAGCACCTTGGGCACTACTCACGCGTTGTCACCGTAGCCTATAGACGCTCGTAGCACCTTGGGCACTACTCACGTGTTGTCACCGTAGCCTATAGACGTTCGTAGCACCTTGGGCACTACTCACGCATTGTCACCGTAGCCTATAGACGCTCGTAGCACCTTGGGCACTACTCGCGCGTTGTCATCGTAGCCTATAGACACTCGTAGAACCTTGGGCACCTCACGCGTTGTCACCGTAGCCTATAGACACTCGTAGCACCTTGGGCACTACTCACGCGTTGTCACCGTAGCCTATAGACACTCGTAGCACCTTGGGCACCTCACGCGTTGTCACCGTAGCCTATAGACACTCGTAGCACCTTGGGCACCTCACGCGTTGTCACCGTAGCCTATAGACGCTCGTTGCGCCTTGGGCACTACTCACGCGTATGCTCACAACAGAAGGCTGTTTGGAGCAGCTGTTGTTTCAAATATTTTATTTAAAAGACCTTGAAAATTATTCGGAGCAAGTTCATTAATATAATTTTACTTAAATTTCTTAAATATTTGTAAAAAAAAATGAGATTTAAACTCAATTAAAATATTAACAACAAAACTCTTATCTAAAATCAGTGCCAAAGCACGGTATTAAATTATATTACTAACACAGATTTGTTAGGAATCTGACGAGCCGTTCGATGATAAATATGATTGAATAGTTAATTTTCCACCAAAAGCGAAACATCCAATTTCATAGTTCACCGATTACGCCCTGATGATGAATATGTTGTCAAACTCATATCATATCACTTATATAAATGATGCGTTAAAACTATTTTTTATCTCTAAGGAAGTTTTGGTTTCTCTAAGTGTGTCAGTCAGCCACAAAATTATGCAATACATCAATCAATCAATCAAAATGTCTTTTATTGCGATAAATATGGTTTTTACATTGGTGGAAAAAAAAAATATTTAAGTCGCTTAAAACCTATTTAGCCGTAAACTACAGCATGCAAAAAAATATATAAATTAAAAATGACAACATAATTACTAAGTCTATACATAAACCTACTTCAAGTCCCACATCGGTTTATCGAATACAAAAGTCAGTTTGTCCTATGCTTTAAAAATTCGTCAATTGAGTAAAAGTTGTTTACTAGCAACCATTTTCGCAGAGCACTTCTAAATTTATTCTGCGGTAGCTGCTTTACGTGGGTGGGTTTATGATTGTGTATGGTTATGCCCATTCCATAGCAGTTTTTTTGGAACCTTTTTGTTTTGGGAAATGTATTTAACACTAATTATGTCTATGAGAATGGGATATGGATCAAATTCAACATCAATTCATTTATTGCTTCCACAATGACACATCAAGGTCTTATTCATCAATTATCATCATTATAATAAGTCCCACTCCTGGGCACAGGCCTTCCTACATGGGAGAAACACATGAGGTGATTGAACCATAACACCACCACGCTGGCCTAATGAGGGATGGTGGGTCAAAGCGGTTGCAGTATCAATCGGGACCAACGGCTTAACATAATAATAATAATAAATCTTTATTTCAGACCACAATTGGATCCATAGTAGTTAGTATATACACGGTTTTACTTACATGCCTAATGTTAGTGATTTAACAGAATATTGACAATAATTAACGTGCACCACGTAACACGGAGGAGCAAGAGATCACAAATTTTTGATCTGGGTTTGGAGGTGCGCCGTGCGGGATTGGTTCAGGAGGCTCGTCAGCGTTTGTCAAGGTCTGAGCTGAGCAGACGAAAACGCGGTATCTAGGCTGAGGTGGTGGATGAATGGCAGACTTACTTACTAGAAGACAAATGGAAGGGAGCTGGCCACGGATAAGTGATGTTGAGGCGGAGACAGTGAATTGAAGTATTATTCTGTCGGGGTCGAATCTCTTTACGTCGAGTCTCGCTACGGTGATTCTTGATAAGTCGCGTTCCCGTTACGTCGAATCTCACGACGTCGAGTACAGCTTGCAAGGCAAGCAAGACGCAGTTGAAAAAATAACTACTTTGAATTGAGATAACTCCGAAGACCGGCTGCTCCTGGGCAGTCCCTCTACTCACAGCAGGGATAAGGTAATGTGATCTATTTTTAACCCCCGACGAAAAAGGGTTTGACGTGTCTGTCGATGTATCTGTGTATCTGTATGTATCTGTGGTATCATCACTCCTAAACGAATAGACCGATTTTGATTCAGTTCTTTTGTTTGAAAGCTGACGTGACTAGGGTGGTTCTTAGCTGTAATTTAAGAATGAATTTATTATAAGTTCAGGGTCTAATGACTATATCAGCTCATTTTCTACATGATAAAAGGATTTTAATGACTTTCACTGATCCGATTGATTTGAAATTTGGGGAGCTGACACTTCGGTGACATTCTTATGACATACTAACCTTAAGCTAATCCTATACCATCAAAAAGTCTGCGGGATACTTAATTCTTCAGAAACAAGCAGATATAGCCTGTTTGGGCTCTTATGAATAGTCTCAATGAGATGGTGTTAAATAGATGATTAATAAGGCCGGGGGTTTCTTAAAATTTTCAATTGTATATTTTTATCCGACACACGAAGTTTGCTAATTTACTTATTAAAATATATCTAAACTAGAAAAATTTCACGTCCTGATTCGGGGATCGAACCCACGAATCCGGGTGACTGCTCTGACCATCTGAGCAGTCACCCGGATTGCGAAAGGTCGTGGGTTCGATCCCCGCTTCAGGACGTGAAATTTTTCTAGTTTAGATATATTTTAATTAGTAAATAATTTTTCAAACATTTATTAAGTATAATGTTAAATTACTTAGTAATTAAAATAGAATAAAACTAGAAAAATTTCACGTCCTGAGGCAGGAATCGAACCCGCGACCTTTCGCAATCCGGGCGACTGCTCTGACCACTGAGCCACCCAGGACTTGGGATATCCCTGTGAAATTCTTCTAGTCTATCTTGTATTTGCGTTTATGAGCTAACGTCCACCCTACAATGTCGAAATATTCTATTTCAACATCCGAAACGAGTATTTTTACAAATACCGACGATTCGGTTAAGTTGGGGCAGTGCTAACATTTATAATAATGTTAAAATCAAAAATTAAGTATAATGTTAAAATCAAAAATTAAAAATATTTGCTAATTTATTTTATAGTAAATGTCTACTTCTCAAAAATGAAGAGAAAATAAGTATTGCTACTGCGACGTCGATTTGACTGGTAAATGCCGCTAATGTCCCTCTGCCGTCTCTCTTGAATAATAAAAGTTAGAGCAAGACAAAAACAGCGCCACTTTCGATTCTTTATCTCACTGGTCTATTAAAGACAATCTCAGAAAGTCTTGTTTGTTCGGACAAGACTTGCGACTTGTTTATTTCATAAAGCTTGTAGTCCGTTGTCTTTTAAGTTTTCGCTTATCTGTCTTTCATATTTTTTGACTCTCGACGATAAAAAAGAGGTGTTATAAGTTTGTCTGTGTCTGTCTGTGGGAGCGTAGGTCCTAAACGAATGGATTGTTTGAAAGCTTACATGGTCAGGATGGTTCTAGTCATAATTTATGAAGATCAGTTCAGGCGTTTGATGACTATCAGCTCATTCTCTACTCAACACTAGGTGGTAGGCCCGTAATGTTGGGTCGTCTATTTAGGAACCACCGCCTTTATTATTTCAGCCGTGAAACAGTTCGCTGTGTTTCGGGTTGAAGGGAAAGGTAGCCAGTGTAATTACTGGGCATGGACGGCATTTCATCTTAGGCCTCAGGATGACAACGCACCTGCAATATCAAGTGATTTTTCCTTGTTATTGCAGGTGTATAGGCGGTGGTGACCGCTTACCACCAGGTGGGCCGTCAGCTTGTTTGTCATCTAGTTGTATAAAAAACAAAAGGGTTTATTAACTTTCACAGATCGATTGATTTGAAATTTGGTGTACTGTTAATTCAGTGACATTCCCATGACATACTAACCTTGAGCTGATCAAATACCGTTAGTCTGTAGGATGCTTAATTCTTCAAAAACTTCCAGCAGAAATAGCGTGTTTAGGCTTAGAAGAATAGTTCAATGAGATAGTGTTAGAAGATGATTAATGAGGCCGGGGGTTACTTAAAATTTTCAATTGTATATTTTTATTTTTAGTCTTTTGACTTTTAGACTAGTCTATAACTTGCATGCGTGGCAAGATTTGTTATAATCAGTTCGCCTCAAATATTTTCAACTTTAGATTTTGAATGAATCGCTCCGTCGGGTCGCATCGCTTGCAATGGCGTCATGACGCATAAAACTGCAAACTATCGACGCTTATCTTCAACTTTGAAACTGTTTTTAAGCGATGTAAAAACAAAGGAATCGTAGAAAACAAAGCCATTAGACTTGGAGTCGGAAGATCATCATATCATTCACGGGATACGCACTCATATCTAATTAAATATGTAGAACTTTAGAGACAAATTACCGTAAAACAAACACGGATTACTAGGTGGTACGCCCGATAGCCTTTTGGGTAGGTACCACCGCTTTTCTATTTTAACCTTCGGAGTGAAGGAAAAGGTACCCAGTGTAATATTCATATTCACTATTCACTATTAAATTTGTTACAATAAGGCACAATAATATAGTCGGTTAGGTGACTAATTATGTTAAGTACATGAAAATGTCATACAAATGTTAAAAAAAAAAAAAAAAAAAAATTAATTAATTACTGGGCATAGAAGGTATTTCATAGTAATTAAAAACAAAAAAAAATAAACAATAAATTATCATTATTATTATTATTTAAAAAATAAAGAAATAAAAAGTTAAAAAAAAAAACAACAATAATAATAAAATAATTCTTTATTTTTCAATTTTTTTTAATAATGTTAAAATCAAAAATTAAGAATAAGGTTCTTCATCTTAGGCCTCAGGATTAAGCTGCAATTATAATTATGATTATGACTATGGCCTTTTAATGACTATCAGCTCATTTCGTAACTAACAAAAGGGTTTATTAACTTTCACAGATTCGATTGATTTGAAATTTGACCAAGTGACTATTTCCTTGTTGCTGCAGGTGTCTACAGGCGCAAAAATGTAATGCAGCGGAAGGAGGAGGCGGAACATCCGTCGTCGGAGGTTGGGACGTAGGCGAGCGGCTTACAGTCGCCTTCAACCTCCATAGTGCATGGCTTTGGGTGACGAATGGGGATCGTCACCCAAAATACACAAGCCCATAAACAAGAGTGTGGTCGACGCTTCAGGTGTACCGGAGTGTCGACCCTTACCAACCGGAAGGGAGCCCTTTTACAGCCCCCCAAAATAATAATAAAAAAGGTGTCTATAGGCGGCGGTAGCCAGTTACCACCAGGTGGACCGTCGACTTTATCGTCGTCTGATTGTTTTAAAAAAGCAATAATTGACTATAAACTCTGTCAGTTTACACGAGTGTAACAATAACAAAGAGCCAAATTAGTTTATGCCAGGAGAAGGTAAGATAAGGTTGTTGGCAACCAACACACATTTGTTATTAAAAACAAGTGCTAACCTAGCGCCACCTGTTGAGTTGTTACAAGTTACGATTGTTACGAACGATCTAGAAACGGCAAAAACGTACGTCGTCTTTTTATATAAATGTCTCTTATCTTACTGCATTAAACAGGTTTAAATTTAAAAGGCTTGTGTTTTCGAGTGCTACAATAATACGTCAAGACATTCAAAGGAGTAATTATTTGACCAACAACCACAAGAACAAAATACAGTCCACTACAAACTACTAGACTTATTGCTAGATAATTTAGAACAGAATATGTCTATTCTGTTATTCTATCCGAAGATATAATAATAAAAAATATAAAAAACCGACTGCGTGAAAAATCAACTGAAAATATATTTTTAATCAACTAGACAACAGTTGACAGTGTTCACAGAAGAAGTCGGAGGCAATCATTGTTACACATTCAGCGGAATTAATAACAAATTAAAACCGACTTCAAAAAACTGAAAAGGATAAAATAATTAAATTTAAGTACCTAGGTACTCATCACCTAGAAACATATTGTTTGGAGTCGATGCTTCACGTTCTATTATTTTTGGAAACAACTTAGCACCAACTCCAAAAAATATGTTTCTAGGGGATGAGTACCTACTTAAATTTAATTTTTTTATCCTTTTCAGTTTTTTGAAGTCGGTTTTAATTTTTGTTAAAAAAATATCACATATTTTAGTGATCGTTAGCTTATATTGTTTCTACTATCGTATTGTTTCACCAAAAAGTCATAGGAAAGCAGAAATCCGCAATTTCGCATACTTAGACGACTTACTGATTTCTGTTTTTTTTATTTAAAAACCAAACTACCCAACTAATTTTGAAAAAAAAAATTATGGGACCAAATGGCAACTATTCCGCATCGAACACAAAACGAATAACGTTAATCGGATCAGAAATCTCGGCGTAATCGGTGTACATGCATAGAAAAAAAAACAAGACCAAATTGAGAACCTCCTCGTTTTTGAAGTCGGTTAAAAATAAATCATAGTTTAATAAAAAAAATACATTTTTAACTATCTTTTCACTTCTTTTTCTAGGGTTACATACAACTGAAACAAAAACAAAAGTTTTTAAGAAGGTGTAGGCGGTGAATTGTGCACGAAGGCCGACACAAAGTTTTGTGACTCAATAATAAAACTAATTATTAATTGTTAATTAAATGAGTAAAACAATTTCGAGATGGAGATCAAGCAGTCGGCAAACCACTTCGAATTTTCTTATCGCCTATCCACTAAGCTAAGAGACAATTTCTTATACAACTAGATGACAAACAAGCTGACGGCCCACCTGATGGTAAGCGGTAACCGCCGCCTGTAGACACCTGCAATAACAAGGAAATCACTTGATATTGCAGGTGCGTTGTCATCCTGAGGCCTAAAATGAAATGCCGCCCATGTCCAGTAATTACACTGGCTACCTTTCCCTTAAATACGAAACACAGCGAACTGTTCCACGGCTGAATTAAGAAATGCGGTGATACCTATCCAGCCCACCCTACATACGGGCCTACCACCTAGTACTATTCTTCAATCAGTGCGTCCTTCCCAAGTTCCTTCCCGTCAAGGTATATGATGCTAAGCTAAGGGGTGGAGAACTAAACACACTCAGCGATCTATGGAAGGGGAATTGGGAATGACGTGATCCGACAGAGAGCTGAAGTTAACGACATAGCTCATCGAATTTGTAAGCTGAAGTGACAGTGAACTGATGATCTTTGGAGTAAGCTTTTGCTTGACGCTCCTTGAGTGAAGAAGGTTGGGGCGTCCTGAGGGAGTGTCAATCTCCGCAGAGAAGCCGACAGTAACTGGATGAAGCTAGCCAAGGACCCAAGCGGCCTTTACACTTCTCCATGTCTCTCGGCCTATGTTCAGCAGTGGACTGCTGCAATCGGTAATATTCTACATAGAAATCTGTGATCTTCATAAATTCCACGAATTTCTATAATCAAGAGATGGTGATGTATTTTGTTGTTTAGATAAAAATGGTCGTTAAATTCGTAACACTCCATATTTCGAATAATAGTCTTGGGATTATTCAAAATTTTCGAATAGTAAAAATAGAAGAATATTTCAAGCCCTTTCCCTTCTGGGTCGTGACACCATAAAACGTACTTCTCGTCGGGCTGCTCTCGTGGTCACTCGCTAGTCCTACTTGAACCCTCGCCGAATGGTGTGCCAGGAGTGCGGGAACTCCCAGTGCCTCCATGTCGTGGCGGCTGTTAATGAGGCCCCGGTGATACCTCTACATTTGACCAGGTTCCAGTCTTTGTTGATGATCGAACTACTGACGTCTTCGTACAACGCGTATCCCCAGACGCGACAGATGAGTGACAGCTGACAATACAATGCTAATTTTATAGCATCATCATCACCAGCCTATATACGTCCCACTGCTGGGCACAGGTCTTCCTACATGGGAGAAACACATGAGGAGTTTGGGCCATAACACCACCACGCTGGCCCAATGCGGGTTTGTGGGTTAAAGCGGTTACATTGCAGTGCCTTCTGAAGCACGGAGGAGCTCGAGATAACAAACTTGGATTGACCCATCCCAGGATCGATCATGGCGAAAGTTGCTTTGTTTTTCGTATCGAAACCGAGCGCTCAAACCACCCTACCATTGCCCACAGACACCGCAAAAACAAGGAAATAATCACTTGGTATTGCAGGTGCGTTGTCATCCTGAGGCCTAAGATGAAATGCCGTCCATGCCCAGTAATCACACTGGCTACCTTTCCCTTCAATCCGAAGCACAGCGAACTGTTTTCCGGCGAAAATAGGAAAGGCGATGGTACCTACCTAGACTATGCTGTGTACATGGGTATTATGGGCCTACCACCTGTTAACGTGCCCTAGCAAGCACGCCCATTCAGATTCTGTACCTCTAGCACGAACACTGTTAAATTTCGAAATGACTTCGTATCGAGAGTTACGTTAGCTTTTGTCTGGCTTTTGTTTGAAATTTTAAGCGTGCGTGAACGATACGATTACGACTCGAAATCCATGTCCATAAAAAAATTCATCTTAATCAGTTCAGCGTTATAAGCGTGAAAAGGTATCAGCTCTGTGCCTAACTCTGTAGTTATTCTCGCATTTATAAAATAAGTTAGATGTTTAAAAGATATTAATAAAATTATCAAACTAAGCATGAAAAAAATCATACATATAAAATCATCACAATCAATCATCACTAGGTGGTAGACCCGTATGTAGGGTCGTCTGTTGGTATCATCGCCTTTCTTCCTTATTTCAGCCGTGAAACTGTTCTCTGTGTTTCGGATTGAAGGGAAAGGTAGCCACTTTAATTACCGGGCATGGAAGGCAATTTCATCTTAGGCCTCAGGATGACAACGCACCTGCAATATCAAGTGATTTCCTTGTTATTGCAGGTGTTTATAGGCGGCGGTAGCCGCTTACCATCAGGTGGGCCGTCATCTTGTTTGTCATCTAGTTGTATAAAAAAAATCATGATAAGCACTAAAAAAAATATGTCTAGAAGACACCCCTTACACCCTTATCAGGGTGATTGCTCTGAAATCTGATCTGAGGGCCTAGACGAAATGCCATTTGACAATCGCAATCGGTATCGATAAATAAACAATGTATGGGATTTGACATTGGCAATCGAAAGTCGTTCGATGGCTTAGGTCAAACCCCATACATTTTCCGCTTAGCGATAGCAATAGCGATTATCGAAAGGCGTCTTGTTTAGGCCCTCAGCTTCTAGTTACTGATCTTCTTATTATTATTATTTTTATCATTAGGTATACTGTTGGACCTTGTGTCAACGTTGGTCGACTGCGACGCCACACTCAAATTTCTGTGTCTGCCCGCGTAATAATGATTGGTCAAGTGCGTTCCGTAAGTGGACCACATCATTTGTGGCTCAATACGTGCATTTAATTAATATTGAGCCGTGACAGAATGGCGCGGAGGCGTTTTTCTTCCAAGCACCCCAGCGCGAGCAGCGGGCGGTCTCACGGACTAGGTGGGGTGGAGACGCCTTCGACGTGGATTTTTATTAATACTAATAGCGATTCTGTCAGGGCATTTGTATCTGGAAACAGCCAATTCAATTCAATTGAATGAAAGTCCATTGTGTGAGTATTAAAAAAAATTAATACGTTTTCGAGCGTCTATAGACTAAGGTAACCTCTTCCTACGCGTTAAGAGATTATCGTAGCCGACGCTCGTAGCACCTTGGACACTACTCACGCGTTGTTACCGTAGCCCATAGACGCTCGTAGCACCTTGGACACTAAAGATCTTTCACAATCAGATCTGGTGCCACCACAGAAACATTACACTACAAAGCAGTCTTATACATATAGGACTGCTTTGTATAAGACAACTTTCAAGTTGGAAAACATTTCTACGAACTAATATAGCCCATGTTTTGATTTATTTTGATCTTCAGATCGACGGAACGAAGACATACTTTCCAGACAAAACTGGTTTATCACATTCTCCCAGGAATCTTAAACGGCGTAGGAAATTACGAGAATGAAAGATAAAACATTTCAACTCAAAACAAAGTATATTTTGTATAAATGTCGTCTCCACGCATCCGCTGTGCTCGCGTCCACACTCCCTATAAAACCCAGCTTCCCTCAGGATTGCATTCACTGCTGGGACTCCTCAGGTGAGTGCTTGAACTCTCCAATGCTATTCAACTACACACACTTTATCCGTGTTTTTCTGTGAAAACGAACAAAACTGAAAAGTTTTGTTGTTTGTGAAAAAAAATATTTTCGTTATTTTTTTAATATAGTCGAATCGTTTACATTTCTAACAAAAAGAAAATAACGAATAATAACATAAATTTGTCTAACTAACAGGTCTTTAAATATGAAACTTTATATGTAAAACGTTTTTTGCAAGGCCTTTTTTTAAATCAATTTAAATTAATGTCTACATATAATATGACAGCTTATATTCAAAGTGCAACAAGCAGGATTTTACGAATAAAATTATTAATTTGTGTTAAAATTTATAAGTTGAAATTGAGCCTCAATTTATTAGCTTGTAGTATATGTAGCCGATATTAATGTTAATATTTGTTGTTATTATTTTATATAAGTTAGAAATTGTTTTTTTTTCACTGTGTACTTAACATTGAATGTCTTGAATAGGGATGGTATCTATGTTTGAATATGGCGCAATTTTTCACATTCGGAAATATAAGCTACTGTCACCCATAAAAACAATTAAAACTTACAAGTTATGCAAAATTGTTGAAATTGTACGGTTGAGAAAATTTATAAAAAATAACAATTATATTTCAAAAAAATTATTAAAAATTATAAGATTGCTGACATCAATTAAAACCACTTTTTAACCGACTTCAAAAACGAGGAGGTTCTCAATTCGGCCGGTATGTTTTTTTTTTATTTTTTTTTTTTTTTTCTATGTATGTACACCGATTACGCCGAGATTACTGATCCGATTTACGTGATTCTTTTTTTGTTCGATGCGGAATAGCTGCCATTTGGTCCCATAAAAATTTTTTCACAAACAGTTGGGTACTTTGGTTTTAAATTAAAAAAAACTGAAATTATGAAATCGTCTACATAAGCAAAATTGCGAATTTTTGCTTTTCCAATGACTTTTTAGTGAAACAATACGATAGTAGGAAACAGTAGGAGTTGGTGCTAAGTGGTTTCCAAAAACAATAGAAAGTAAAGCACCGACTCCAAAAATATGTTTCTAGGGGATGAATACCTACTTAAATTTAATTATTTCATCCTTTTCAGTTTTTTGAAGTCGGTTTAATTTTTGTTTAAAATTTTTTTTTTACAATTTTTAGTGATAACTTTCTACGGTCGAAGCTAGATGGGTGACCGTCAACTTATATTGTTTCCTACTATCGTATCGTTTCACTAAAAAGTCATTTGAAAAGCAAAACTTCGCAATTTCGCATATGTAGACGACTTCATAATTTAAGTTTTTTTAAATTTAAAACCAAAGTACCCAATTGTTTTTGAAAAAATTTTTATGGGACCAAATGGCAGCTATTCCGCATCGAACAAAAAAAGAATCACGTAAATCGGATCAGTAATCTCGGCGTAATCGGTGTACATACATAGAAAAAAAAAAAAAAAAAAAACATACCGGCCGAATTGAGAACCTCCTCGTTTTTGAAGTCGGTTATGTATGTTTTTATTCAAAGTTGTCATAATAAAAAACCACTTTTATTATGACAACTTTGAATAAAAACATACATATTACATAGTTATTATAAATTTTGTCAGTATGCCCATACATATTTATTTTAGCAATATAGCAACATGTGACATCACCTGTTCCGCAGATTTTATAAGCATTTTTAGACGATGTGTAAAACTTTTGGTTCAAGACATACGATTTCTTTTACAATATTTCTTTGACTTATACTTCATAATTATGAAATAAAAAAAATTTAAGTACCCTATTATCCACAAAATTTTAAAAAAATCGGTCGGACAATTTACAATGAAATAGTACCTACATATATAACATAGTATGGTACCTAATTCCAGTTTGCACAAAACGCTTTATATAAAACGGCAATTTCATACTACAATAATTCGTATTAAATTTTTAAACATTAGGTCATTAAGACTTTAAGACCTAATATTTAAAAATTATCTAAACCATTCAATCCATTAAAATATAATGTATTTAGTATTGTGTGACATGAAACGCGAATTAAATAATATAATGCAGCCAATGTTAGATTAATTCATAAAAATGTCATGATATTATCAAACGAATTAGATGTATTTGAAACTGGCAAACCATTTCTATGAACTAATAAAACAACTCATAAAAATATCTAAACTAGAAATTTCACATCCTGGGGCGGGGATCGAACCCGCGACCTTTCGCAATCCGAGCGACTGCTCTAACCATCTGAGCTACCCAGGACTTGGAATAACCCTGTGAAATTCTTCTACTCTACCTGTATTTGCGTTTTAGGCTAACGTCTGGCCCACAATGTCGAAATGTTCTATTTCAACCGAAATATAACTCATGTTTTAATTGTTGCCGCATTGTCGGCACCACCCTGTATATTAGGTATGTATTCATAAAAGTCTTAACTGAGATAACTCTGCTTCCATTAAATTGCCTGCCCAATATACCTAATTCTAACTGATGATACGTAGCCATAAATAGGCAAGTATTGAAACATAAACAAAATCCCAGTTTTATTTTGAACCTACCTCGTTTCTTTGTCGTACTTCCAGAACTTGGAATTCTGTGCTGGCAGCTCATGTGTTCCCTCCTTCAAAAGAGGCGTGAAAAAGCACCTTTAGGGCCGGCAAGGTGGAGGTGGCTAGTGCAGTGTCTAAACTGCACTAGCTGCCTCCGCATTTGGACTCTTCTTACCGCTTCACATCAGGTGGTGTTGAATCATTTATCATGCTTTGAATAAAAAAAAACATTACGTTTTTAAGATAAATCTACTAATAAGAATGAAGAACCCTACGTCATATCTCTGAAGAAATCTGTTTCGTTATTTCTTATCTCGATTTCATTAAAAGACAATATCAATATTTGTACTTCTTGAACGGGGACTACTTAGATAGCTTGCGTGGAGTAGGTCAGCTACAGGTATACACGAATCAGCTAGAAATGATACCGTAATAGTAGATTGCTTTATAAGGGTGGAAAGGAACTAACCCCTACGAGGTTGTTAGACGGCTATAGTCCGAGTAGGGTTTGATTCCTTCTACCCGTATGTAGCACTCTACTTTTCATTTCAAATGCAAGGAAAATAATAAATAGTTTTTCTATTTTTATTAATAAAAATACTCCTAACATGAGTACAACCTTTTTAAAAAGAGTATTATTAAATTTGGAGCACATCGCGTTACCGCCTACTGGCCATTCAGCCGAATACTTTTTTTTCTTCATTGTACCACAGATTGTACGTAACCAAATTCAGTTTTATTTTTAAATTATTCCCGCCCTAGGAAAGGAAGCAATTAGTGTGAGTTTTTCCCGCCCGGTGGTGGGAACTAGCGTTTTCCTCCCAATACTCAGATCAAGAAAACGCTACCTTCCGAGCATGAGGAATGAAAACCTTCATTTGCACTATACATTTATTTGGTTCAAACATTTATGTACACATATTAAGCGGTAGGCTTACATGTAGGTGATATGAAGCTTCATATAAAGATTTTCATTTATTTTTAACCGACTTCAAAAACGAGGAGGTTCTCAATTCGATTTGTATTGTTTTTTTTGCTATGTATGTACACTGATTGCGCCGAGATTTCTGATCCGATTTTCGTGATTTTTTTTGTGTGATGCGGAATAGTGGCCATTTGGTCGCATTAAATTGGGTATTTTGGTTTTTAAAACAAAAAAACTGAAATGAGAAAGTCATCTACGTATGCAAAATTGCGGATTGTTGCTTTCCTATGACTTTTTATTAGTGAAACGATAGTAGGAAACAATGTAAGCTGACGCTCACCCATCTAGCTTTAACCTTAGAAAGTTATCACTAAAAATTGTGAAAAAAAAAATTAAAACCGACTTCAAAAAACTGAAAAGGATAAAACTGTACTCATCACCTAGAAACATATTTTTTGGAGTTGGTGCTAAGTTGTTTTCTTAAATAATAGAACGTGAAGCACCGACTCCAAAATAATATTATTATAGGTGATGAGTACCTACCTAACAACTTAAATTTTATTATTTTATCCTTTTCAGTTTTTTGAAGTCGGTTTTAATTTTTTTAGTAAGTAGATACATGAATATTGTGTTGATGGTTGTTATGTAGCGGTATAGAAATTGGTGCAATATAATTTAGTCTATGAAAAAGCCTTCCTTTTCTTATTTCATTCATCCAGAACTGGCGGGTCATCTAGGTAGGTACCACCGCCTTTCTTATTTCAGCCGTGAAACAGTTCGTTGTGTTTGGATTGAATGGAAAGGTACCTATTGGGCATGGAAGGCATTTCATCTTATGCCTCAGGATCACAAGGCGCCTGCAATACCAAGTGGTTATTGTTGAAGGTTTATTAGGCGACCAAGGTTTATTACCACCAGGTGCGCTGTCAGCTTGCTTGTCATCTGGTTGTATAAATAGGTAATACATAAGCCTATGAGTAACGCAAGATTCACACGTCAATTCAATTAAATTTACAAATTTTTGCCTTCGTGTTATTACAAGCAAGTCTGCTTGTTGTCAACACGAAGGCAAAAATTTTACTTAATTAAATATTTCTACGAATAAACATAATTATGCTATGCTCCGTAAAATAATAAATATTTTAACAATTACAGTACATACTGTAACTACTTACTTGATGATAATATTATGAATCCTAAACATAAATTGATATTTTAAGTAAAATATACAACATAAATTGAAATTTAAATTAAACATAAATTGAAATTTAAACATTGACTATATTTTTGTAACAATTACAAATAAAGAAAAAAACATTGGCGTAGTGGTAATCGCGTCTAGCCGGAAATCAGGAGACGCGGGTTCGAATCTTGCCTGCCCGCCTAGCATGACCACCGAAACGCGATATGATAAAGCTATTTATGCATGTATATATACAATACAAGTTCGCAGTTTCGATAAAATTTCAAGATGGCGGTTATATCCAATGATTTTTGACAGTTCAAAGCGATAAATAGTTTTATCATATCGTATCATATCGCGTTTCGGTGGTCATGCTAGGCGGGCAGGAGCATTAATTTTTATCGTTTTCTTTCTTTATTTGTCATTGTTACTATAAAGTAGGCGTTTAAAAGTATCAAAAACATTAAAATTATTCATTTGATAATTTCATGATATTTGTATGATATAATATAACAGGGATGATGGATACGGATTACGGATGCGGACAGCGCAGAACCGACCGGTTTGGAGATCCCAGGGGGAGGCTTATGCCCAGCAGTGGGCGTCTCTCGGCTGAAATGATGATGATGAGGATACAACTTATCTAAATATAAATGTATGTACTTCATTAAAAAATATAATATAGTCAAAAACAAGAAATAACTTAAAAATATTAAATTATGCATTTGAAAATGTTGCGGTTTAGAATTATTTATTAAATTACGGAATATTCTTTATGTGTTTTATACTAATAAAACTCCTATGTCAGTCAGATATTTTATAATTCACAAACAAATACTTGTCGGATTGAGAACTTAATTTCTTTGAAGTAATATAATAATAATAATAATATTCTTACACTCACACCTATTATCTAGCCCAAAGTTAGCATCATTAAGAGCTTGTGTTATGGATACTAGATAACAGAGAAATAATGATAATAATATGCATATAAATATTAGAAATATGCTAAATAAACATATAAACATCCATGACTCGTAAACAAATGCTCGTACTCATCATACAAACATTTGCTCCTACCGGGATTCGAACCCGGGACCTCTTGACCGAGTAGCCTGCATAGCAAGGGGTACAGACCGCTCGACCAGCCGGTCGTAAAAGAAGTGAAATCGAAAAAATCTGCCAAGTGCGAGTCGGACTCGCGCACAAAGGGTTCCGTACCATTATCTATAAACAAGCGTCTACCTGTTGCCGTTATCAATATCGAGCAAAAACAAACAAAAAAAATCACGTTTGTTGTATGCGAGCCCCCTGAAATATTTATTGTATTATGTTGTTGTTATAGCGGCAACAGACATACAATAATCTGTGAAAATTTCAACTGTCTAACTGTCACGGTTCATGAGATACAGCCTGTTGACAGACGGACGGACAGCGGAGTCTTAGTAATAGGGTCCCGTTTTACCCTTTGGATACGTAACCCTAAAAAACGCAAAAAGACTGTTAGGTCTCGGTAATCATTTTTCTTCAATGTTACGCCTAAAAAAACCAACGTCCACTCTATTTAAATACCAGACACAATGGGCCTAATTCTGGGAACACACTTTAATTCTAAATTTAAGAACAGTATATCTCTTTCTCGCAATAAGTAATAGAAAAAAGATAGCAAAAATTTGTTTATAGCTGTCACTTAAATTTAGATAGATTTCATAGAAACCATAGACAATTTTAGACGGCATTTTGTCACGTTCAATAAGGTCGAAAATTGAACACACATTTCTAAATGTCAAATTATATGACAACTATCCTTTTCGTATTCCTTTTAATAGAAAGAAATGCACTGAACTTAAATTTAGACTTAGCATGTGTTCACCAGAATTAGGGCCTCTTGGTTATAACCTCTTGGTTATAATAAAAAGACCACGAACCTCATCTCATGACTGCTAGGCACATGCCTTCCTACATTGGAAGAATCACACGAGGAGCTTGGTCCATCATTACGGTATATCCGAAAAAATAGGACACTGAAAATACTATAAGGATCAATTGACTATTTCACGTCAGACTCGCTATTGATTCTTAGCGTTATCGAGGGTATGATTGATTGCCACCTGCGCTTTTTATCTACGGCCAGGCTAAAAAAATGTAAGAGGAAGTGGATCCACGTTTGTAATTTTATTTATATATTATTTATTTATTTATGTCAAAATACTCGCAGATTTACAGTTTATCACCAAAGCACCAGAAAGTCTAATTTAAATACAATTTTATATTACTAAGTATACATAATTATGTGAAAATAAAAGGTACATTAAAACAGATATATCAACTTTAGCAACATTAAGTATAAAAAAAACTATTAAAAAAAATGAATAGTCATTTAGGCGCTACGATGCCACAGACAGACACACAGATACACAGACAGACACGTCAAACTTATATCACCCCTCTTTTATTGTCGGGGGTTAAAAACAAAACTAAAATATTTCCCATATCCTTAATTTATGATTTTAACATTATTATAAATGTTTGAAAAATTACTTAGTAATTAAAATAGAATAAAACTTAAAATAGAATTAAAATAGTTTCCTGCCTCAGGACGTGAAATTTTTCTAGTTTTATTCTATTTTTATTTCCCATATCATTCACACAACAATATTAGAATTTGATGCTTTACGGATTAAGCACAAGCGCAGACTATTATCAAAGGATAGTGTTGCCTGTAATATCAAAGATTTGCTGAAAGTAAATCACTACAAAAAGAAAGATATGCAAATATATATATATTTTTTTGCTTTTAAATTATTGTAATTTGATTGATTTCTTTTATTTACTAACACTAACATTAAGAGCATTGTAACTAACACTATGGATGAATAATCTGAAATAAAGTATTATTATTATTACAACACCACCACGCTGGCCCAATGCGGGTTTGTGGGTGAAAGTGGTTGTAGCAAAAACGTGCCTTCCGAAGCACGGAGGAGCAAGAGATCATACATTTTAATAGACCCATCCCGGGACCAACCATGGCGAACGTTGCTTTGTTTTCGTAATCGAAACCAGAGCGCTCAAACCACTGCGCCACAGAGATCCTCAACAACGTAACCAAAAACGTTTCGTTGAGCACAATTTGTTTTTTTTTACAGAGACGTATTTTAGTCACAAGCCAATCAAGCTGCGTTCTTCAAACTCTATAATTTAGTTTAACTTGATAGAAACAATCAACTTTGAACTGTCCGTCAGTTATTAATAGATACCTACTGAAATTAGTTTTTTCCAATAAATTTTGCGGAATAAAGCATGTAGTTGTTCGATTTCTAGTCTCTACGTTGTGTCTTGGGCATGGCGTCTTTGTTTATCTAAGGAAATAATGCTGCAAATTGAAATCAAATATTTTTTACGTTCAGAGTAAGGTTGACTTCAGTTAATAGTACATCATAATGTACAATCAATCTTACGCTGTCTTGCACTCCCACCGACGCTATATTGTTTCATTCGATTTTTCTAACAATCCTATGTCTAGTTTTAAGACTAGTTATTCGGGTAATCAAAGCTTATTAGGCTCTGGTTACCCCTTGTAGCTCCAATCACCCCATATTCATTTTAATATGTATATTTTAAGATGCCAAAATGCCAAGAAAATGAGAACGCGCTACTACGAAAGCTTCTTTTGACAGCATTTTCTAATATTTCAACAGTCAAATGTTGATATCTTAGAAAATACTGACAATAAACTTTGGCGTGGCGGTATATCCGTATACAAGGTATCAAAAGAGACTGGATTACCCCACAGCACCTTGATAAAGAGTTTCAGACTACCTTAATCCAACAACGCTAGCCACAAATGTTATCCAGAGATATGAAGATCTGTATTCCTGAGGAAAAAGAAGCCATTCCGGCTGATCATCTTCATAAGTTGTCAAATAAAATTTACAGACTAACGAGGGCTTACCTTTGTAAGATATATTTCGCTTTGGCTGAAAAATTTGGTGTTGCCAATCGATTTCACGACGCCAACAAGTCTGCGGTCGAGACATTCTAACTGGCTTTTTCCAACGACATCCTGATCTAAATATTAGAAAGCCAGAACTGACAAGCATCAATAAAATACTTGGATTCAATAAAGTCTAAGTGGATTGATTCTTGAAAATCTGGAGAATATCATGACCAAATAGCATTTTCCGAAACTGGCGTAACGGCAGTACAGGAAACAGAAAGAATTATAGCGCCGAGGGGACAAAAATGAGTTGGAACAGCCACTTCATGGGAAAGAGGTAAAAACATCACGGCCCACTCCCGGTTCACCCATTGATTAATTAAGTAGCTCCCATTACACAAATGGGAATTTATAGGCTCTCATTTCCCGCAAATATCTGTGGCTGAATGCCTAATAATGTAACGTTTTCCGCTGCGATTAAATGATAGACAAATAAGTAAGGATTTAGTTTCTAATCATCATCATCATATCAGCCGAGAGACGCCCACTGCTGCTTTGGAGATCCTTGGGGGAGGCCTTCCCCAAGGATCTCGAAACTGATCGGTCCTGCGCTGCCCTCATCTATCCATCCATCGGCTTCCCGCGACACCCACCAGATCATCGATCCACCTTGTGGGGGGCCTTCCAACGCTGCGTCTCCCGATACGCGGCCGCCAATCGAGGACTTTTTCGCCCCAATGGCTGTCAATCCTCCTTGAAATGTGGCCTGCCCACTGCCACTTGAGACTCGCAATTATTTGGGCTATGTCAGCGACCTTAGTTCTCCTGCGGATCTCATCATTTCTGATTCGATCACGCAGAGAAACACCAAGCATAGCCCTTTCCATTGCTTTCTGGGTAGCTTTAAACAGATTCGGCGAAATAACATCGCCACGTCTCACACCGCGCCGAAGTTGTATTGGTTTCGAGTTTTGGTCCTGGAGGCGGACTGACATTGTAGCGTTTTCGTACAGTGACTGCAGCACTTGGATTCACCGATTTTCAATTTGGCATCTCTGGAGTGACTGAAGCACGGCCCAGGTCTCAACGAAATCGAAGGCTTTCTCGTAGTCCACAAACGCTAAGCATAATGGCAGGCTGTACTCTTCCGTCCTCTGTATAACCTGCCACAGCGTATGTATGTGGTCTATAGTACTAAAGCCTTTTCGGAATCAGCTTGTTCGGGAGGCTGGAAGTCGTCAAATCTACGTGCGAGACGATTCGTAATAGCCCTTGAAAACAACTTGTAAATATTACTCAGGAGCGTGATGGGTCTGAAGTTCTTCAATAGGGTTTTGTCACCTTTTTTGAAGAAGAGTGCCACCACGTCCCAGTGCCGTGTCTTTGGCGTTTTATCCTCGAGCATGATGGAGTTTAATAGACTATGAAGAGCTTTCAGGTAATCCACCTGCATTCAGAAGCTCGGCTGTAACTCCATCGTCGCCCGGCGCCTTGTTGTTCTTAAGCTCTTTGAGAGCTACACTGATCTCGTACAGGCTGACGGCCGGGATGTCTTTGGTGTAATGTAAAGTAATTTAAGTAAGGGTTAATTTGGCTCTTGGATCGGTGGCCATTAGCATATAAAGCGGTGTTACTATAAACATTGTGAGACTACAAGCAGTTTTAGTGAGCATGATGATTTCCCTACATTATTCAGCGTTGCCCCTTGTGGATCCATCTTTAGGAAAAAGTTATTTCCTCAATAAAAATGGCAAAAACATAGAGAGTGCCAACAAGAAGTTTTAATAGCACAAAATGCACTAGGAGGGGCAAACTCCGCGTCTACAGAGGAATTAACGTAAGTGATCCCATTAACGACCCCCTAAAGTTTGTATTCTAATTCCGCTCGTTTTTTAAATCATTCCTATAACACATAATATAGATCCCAGAAAAGACGTTACCGAAAAATATCTAAGGTATGTTTATCGAGCAAAAAAAGGAACAAAGTTTGCGTGTGTAAATAATTAGTGAACCGTGTAATAGGACAATGAGTGGGACGCGCCCGCAACGAACGCAAGTTTCATAGTGTTGCGCTACGAGCTACGTAAGTATACCATTTTATTACTTAAGGAAATTTACATACATAAAATATGTCTACGTATATGCTAATACGGTATGATAATAATTAATACATTGATTTACTAAATTAACATCTAGTATTAACGTTCGGACTGTTTTTCATGGCTTAAAACGAATTTTAAATTGGAGCGGTATTAGAAACATATTTTCATAAGTTGCTTCTATTAACGACCCATGACGTTATTAGAATTTTAACAATAATTAGAATTTTTATTTTATATCCTTTAAAACGTAATTGCAGTTGCCATTTTTAACTTCTTTGATTTCAAAAATATATTGTACATAGTTTGATCAATTAACGCCATACGATTTTGTCTATGGATTTTCTGTAAAACAAGATTAGATGTTAGCAATTATTTCTATTGGTGTATAGAACTATATTTTGAATAATCATTCATACCCGAATTAATGTTTATTAATACAAAAAAACACATCAATGATTCCTACCCCAGTAAACGCGTGTTTTCTTTAAAATAAATATTTTAGCCAGTTATAATACATTTTATGGGTCGGTAAAAGAACATAATAATCTTGATACATAATTTTATTACCGACCCATAACTAATTCGATAGTACTGCAAGATAAAAGTCACTTTTTTGTACACATCCAAGATGTTTAACAAACATTGCATTCGGTTCACCTCGTGGTAAACTATTTCCATAGCCTATGACGCTTACGACACCAAATATTAATAGTGCGTTGTCATCTATGAAACTTTTTAAGATCCTTTGTCGCAGTACCTAATAATTACATTACCTTTGTTAGATTCATTATTTTTTGGGTTTCTAGAAGCGTTCAAACTGGTCTTTAGATGATATTATCTGAACTTCTTAAACTATTCTACTAATATTAAATTTACTAATTTTTTTATAGAAATATGGAGCAGCATAAGCGCAAGCAATATACCTCTGCTCAACTGAATGCTGCTCTCCTAGCTATAAATGAAGGAACCAGTATATACGAAGCTTCGAAAACACGCGATAAAAGAAGTAATAAATACACCTATGAAAATTCAGGAAAACCAAGTGTTTTAACAAAAGATGAGGAAAAAAAAACTAATAGACTGGATTTTCTATTTCGGAAAGTGGGGTTTTCCTGTAACCAAAGATCAGTTATTAAGAACAGTAGCGAAATTAGTGGAGAATTTAGTGGCTCTGATCAAATTTATCTTAGAAGTTATTTTAACTAGTTTGTTTTTATTTAGATATTTTATGTGCCTTATATAATTGTGTTGGTACTTTTGTTATACTTTTGAAAAATCTATGATAAATGATTGTAATTCTTATTAATACGTGCTACATTATGATGTTTTAGGTACTGATTACAACTGTGATTATAATATTAATTGATCTCAAATGTTTTATACTCAATAAATACTTATATTGAATTAATTTTTATTTTATTGTATGGGATCTTTCAGTAGTCGGTAATAGAAACAGCAAAAACGGTAATAGAAAAAAACCCGTCTAATGGGTCGGTGATAGAAACAAATGCTACTTCAGATTAAATTATTTTTTGTTAAATATTGTCCGATTTAATATTAAATTTAAGAACTAAATTTCATAGAATACTCCGTTACGATTATGAATAAATAAAAACACTTTTCCTAGCATAACGCCTTATATCTAATTTTCTAAAGTCAATCCGAAGGCAGCTAAAACTGACGGTAATAGGAGCGTTTACGTTACTATTTCATATGAGCACCAACAGTTGGATGACATGACAATCCAGGTCCTGTTCTGAGTGTGAGGGTAAAATTATTATTCTTTTTTTACTTAACACCTGCCGCGAAAATGCAATGTAATCAATTATGTTGATGGCCTTAATAGAACAAGACTTTCTTAAAGTGGGTTGTATTAATATTGTTTTCCGTGTGGGAAGGTGTGGCTCACGTTGTAGGTGAAGGTTGTAGATTTCCTCATGATGCAACAGTATGAAATAATATGGATTAATATTTATCAAAATTTGGTATGATTTTGTACTATTCGAGAGTATTGTTTATACAAAATTTGAGCTCAGTAGGGCTAAAAGTAAAAAAGCTATGAAATACATTAATTACATATTGATGGAACAAAGCATTTTGCATATTGGAAAAAGCTTATAAAAAGGCATATTATTGCAATTTAAGGGAATATTTTAATTATCAGTTTTAATTAGATTCTATCATTAGATAATTCATGCATTTTTTTCTTTTATATTGTTATTATCCTTTAATCTGATTATTATTCTTTTCTTTTCTCTTTGACATTTAGTGACATGACATAGATAATTATTTTTATACACTTACTTGGATCAAATAGCTGCATGTATCTCTGCGATCTTTATTATAAATTAAACTGTACGAATGCCTTGAAAAGGTCAATTTGTAACTATCATTAACAACTTGCGATAAACATTTTAAGTGTACCTACTAATATGTTACAAATTCGAAGTGATTAAAAATGAATATGAATATGAAAAATGTACGCGTCTAAGTTTGGTTTGAGGAGTCACATATAAAGTATTGTAGCATTTTTAGGTATACCCATACCAATCTCAGATTTTGTGTACTAATTATTCTCGAATAGTACAAAATCATACCAAACATTGATAAACATTCATTTATATTATTTCTAGTTCTGAGGTGGCTCCTCAATTCAAACTTTTAGATGAGAAGCCACCTTTCTTTTTTTTAACTTTTGAAGTATTCCACTACAAAATTCAGGATCGGGGCTACATTATTTTTAAAGCTGATACGAAATAACTATATTAAGTCTTTTAGGCGAAAAGTGGCTCCTCAATTTAAATATATAGTATATAGTTTAGTAGATCAATATTATTAAAATCATATCATATAAATATCATTAGCAATTTATCCTACAAAAGCGATCCATTAGATTTTTTTGTAAATCGCCGTAAAAGCTGACTAGCACTGCACCGCAAGACGAAAATATACATGAACAATTTAGGTAGTAGGCCCGTAAGTAGAGCGTCTGGGTAGATACCACAGCCTTTCTTATTTCAGCCGTGAGACAGTTCGCTGTGTTGCGTTGCGGATTGAAGGGAAAGGTAACCAGTGTAATTACTGGGCATGGACGGCATTTCATCTTAGGCCTCAGGATGACGACGTACTGCAATATCAAGTGATGTTTTCTTTGTTATTTCAGTGTCTATAGGCGGCGGGAACCTCTTACCGCATCAGGTGGGCCATCAGCTTGTTTGTCAAAATATATCAAAATGAACTACTTATAAAATCAACGGAATATTTCACAAAACCACAGAAAATGAATGGAATCGATTTTCTCGAAGAAAAAAACGAAAGATGCTCCGCCTCATTCTCCTATTTCCGTTTTCTAAGCAAACTTATGATTTTTTTAAATTTTATCAAAGTTTATCATGAAAGCAATAAACTTTCCAATAGTTTATTGCGTTCATAAACTTAGTTTATTACACTCCAAAGAGTTTTTGTTCTAAATCAGTTGTTTTAAAATTAATAAATACTCTTTCGATTTGTTGCTTACGTTACGCGCACGTGCGCTATTGTTGTCTTATTCCCTCACCCTAAAAAGTCATATCTATATCCCTCTCTGTCTCGGCATAAAAAGTTCACTACATTTTTTTTTATACAAAGCACGGCAAACGACTCAACACCACCTGATGTGAAGCGGTAAAAAGTGTCCACATGCGAAGACAGCTAGTGCAGTTCAGATACTGCTCTAGCCGCCTCTGCCTTGCCGGCCCAAAAGGTGCATTTTCACGCCTATTTGAAGGAACCCATGTTATAGGAAGGAGGGAATACTTACACTTGCCGGCAAAGAATTCCAAGTCCTAGAAGTACGACAAAACAAAGGAGTTATTAAATTTTTTGTGCGTGATGTTGAGGTGGAGACAGTGAATTGATGACTCCGAAGACAGGCACGCGTGCTCCTGAGTAGGAAGGGGGAAGGTGGGATAAGGTTGTAAAGCTATTTATAGCACTCTCCGTGGTATGGCCGATTGAAGGCGCTAAGCGACGCAATGTCTCGACGCAATTGCAGAGGCAGGTTGTTCATGACCACTACATCGCCAATGATACGGACAGCACGACGCTGCAATCTGTCCAGTGCATCGATGAGGTACTTGGCGGAACCATCCCACAAGTGCGAGCAATATTCTACGCAGACCGTATACTGAGTTGTATAAAGCAGGTATATTTGGACAGCTATGCGACCAGCCTTGAATTCGTGGCTGTCGGCAGTTGTTGTTGTTTGACAATCGTCATTTGTTTGACAATGTTTGACAATCATTGAACAAATATTCAATGAAGTCATTACGATACATTTTAATCGCAAGAAAAACGAAATCGATAAATATCGATTGTTATTTATGTCGGTTATCTAAAACAGCGACATACATAAACAGCCAAGAGATCGACGTAGATATTAGTAAATACGCTTACGCGCAGCGCTGAGCTCAAACGTCAAATATCAAAATCAATGGCGGCTCGTCTTTTGAGACGTCAAGCTCGAAGTCGAATATTTCTGTTAGTGAATCACACTCATCCCACTGCAGGACATCGCCTTTAAGAGGTTTTGTTTTACTTAATTCTTCAAACAATTAACTCAACTAAAACCTACCTAATATATCAAATTAACTTCCACTAAATTACATATTGAAGTTCGGAAAGAAGTTAGCGTGACAAGTTAGAAGTAAACTGGCTAACTAAGTTGTTTAACTGATTGTTAATTTATCTACCTGTAGCTAACTAACTGTCATTTGCTTTCGTTAAATATTCTAATTGGCGTTTATTCGTTTAGTTACGACTTACGAGTACTTATTGGAATTGATACTACTGATCAAATGTAGCTTTTTAACCGACATCAAATAGAGGAGATTACCAAGTCAGTTGGTATGTTTTTTCTATGTATGTACACTGATTACGCAGAGGTTTCTGATCCGATTTACGTGATTCTTTTTTGTTATATGCGAAATAATTGCCATTTTGTCCCATAAAAAAAATATTTAGAATCGTTTTGTAAGTTTGGTTTTTAAATCAAAACAACTGGAATAATTAAGTCCTCAATGTGAAAGCAATGTACTGTATGTGGTATAGAGAACGATAGCTAAATAAAAGGAAGATATTCTAACATAATAACAATAATAAAATAATAAAACTAATAACTAACACTGAACACTTCAAACTCTTAGCTGTACGTACCTACACACCTACACACTATACGATTTTCACTTTCTTATGACTTTTTAGTGAAACGATACGATAGTAGGAAACAATATATGCTGACTGTCACCCTTGTAGCGTTGGCGCTAGAGAGTAATCACTAAAAATTGAAAAAATAATTTTTTAAACTAAATTGAAAACCGACTTAAAAACACTCAAAAGGATAATCCTAATTGACATTAACTGCTACACTTTTTATTTTGACAGAAACAACTTACCACCAACTCCACAAAGTATGTTTCTAGGGGATAAGTACAACCTATTAAAATTTCTTTTATTGTCCTTTTTAGTGTTTTGATGTCGGTTTTTATTTTTGTTAATTTAGGTAGATAGATAAATTATACTTAGCTTAACCTATTTATCATGATCTTCCATTACCTATGTAAGTATTCCCCCTAAGCCTCGCAATTTAGCGAGGTAATGCGACCAGTCTTATTGGTACACTTCCTTTTCCAGAAGATTTAGGTGGTGTTTTTTATTTATAAGTTCGGTTAATTTTAGTTTATTTAAAGGCATAAGTTTTTTTTATTTTTATTTCTGTAATGATTTTATCTAAGTGTTTTTTATGTAGTGTGTGTGTTAATTAATGTTAATACATTAATTAACACACTCATTCATTTATAATTAAATAAATGAGTTTTACTTTTAAGTTTATCAAAGCGCTTCTAGTTTTTTCGTCCTAACGTTCATTTGTTCGTTATAATATAAGTAGATGGTTATTGGGAATTCTGTCCCACCTCCGTTCGATCGGGCTTACGCCCTCACTCACTTCGGTTGAACAGTATTCCCAATAACCAGAAAGCCTGTAATCACAATGTTAAAGCCACTAAACTGTTTGGCTGGAAGCCCCGTGGTAAGTAACTTCCTGCGAGCCCGTGGGTAAAATCATGCACCGAACAGATTCCTAAACTATTCGGCTGGAAGCCCCGTGGTAAGTAACTTCCTGCGAGCCCGTGGGTAAGATCACGCACCGAATAGACTCCTAAACTGTTTGGCTGGAAGCCCCATGGTAAGTAACTTCCTGCGAGCCCGTGGGTAAGATCACGCACCGAACAGATTCCTAAACTATTCGGCTGGAAGCCCCATGGTAAGTAACTTCCTGCGAGCCCGTGGGTAAGATCACGCACCGAATAGACTCCTAAACTGTTTGGCTGGAAGCCCCATGGTAAGTAACTTCCTGCGAGCCCGTGGGTAAGATCACGCACCAAACAGACTCCTAAACTGTTCGGCTGGAAGCCCCGTGGTAAGTAACTTCCTGCGAGCCCGTGGGTAAGATCACGCACCGAACAGATTCCTAAACTATTCGGCTGGAAGCCCCGTGGTAAGTAACTTCCTGCGAGCCCATGGGTAAGATCACGCACCGAATAGACTCCTAACATGTATTCGGTTGGAAGCCCCATGGTAAGTAACTTCCTGCGAGCCCGTGGGTAAGATCACGCACCGAATACTCCTAAACTGTTCGGCTGGAAGCCCCGTGGTAAGTAACTTCCTGCGAGCCCGTGGGTAAGATCACGCACCGAATAGACTCCTAAACTGTTTGGCTGGAAGCCCCATGGTAAGTAACTTCCTGCGAGCCCGTGGGTAAGATCACGCACCAAACAGACTCCTAAACTATTCGGCTGGAAGCCCCATGGTAAGTAACTTCCTGCGAGCCCATGGGTAAGATCACGCACCGAATAGACTCCTAACATGTATTCGGTTGGAAGCCCCATGGTAAGTAACTTCCTGCGAGCCCGTGGGTAAGATCACGCACCGAATACTCCTAAACTGTTCGGCTGGAAGCCCCGTGGTAAGTAACTTCCTGCGAGCCCGTGGGTAAGATCACGCACCGAACAGATTCCTAAACTATTCGGCTGGAAGCCCCATGGTAAGTAACTTCCTGCGAGCCCGTGGGTAAGATCACGCACCAAATAGATTCCTAAACTGTTTGGCTGGAAGCCCCATGGTAAGTAACTTCCTGCGAGCCCGTGGGTAAGATCACGCACCAAACAGACTCCTAAACTATTCGGCTGGAAGCCCCATGGTAAGTAACTTCCTGCGAGCCCGTGGGTAAGATCACGCACCGAATAGACTCCTAACATGTATTCGGCTGGAAGCCCCGTGGTAAGTAACTTCCTGCGAGCCCGTGGGTAAGATCACGCACCGAATACTCCTAAACTGTTCGGCTGGAAGCCCCATGGTAAGTAACTTCCTGCGAGCCCGTGGGTAAGATCACGCACCGAACAGATTCCTAAACTATTCGGCTGGAAGCCCCGTGGTAAGTAACTTCCTGCGAGCCCGTGGGTAAGATCACGCACCGAATAGACTCCTAAACTGTTTGGCTGGAAGCCCCATGGTAAGTAACTTCCTGCGAGCCCGTGGGTAAGATCACGCACCAAACAGACTCCTAAACTATTCGGCTGGAAGCCCCATGGTAAGTAACTTCCTGCGAGCCCGTGGGTAAGATCACGCACCGAATAGACTCCTAACATGTATTCGGCTGGAAGCCCCGTGGTAAGTAACTTCCTGCGAGCCCGTGGGTAAGATCACGCACCGAATACTCCTAAACTGTTCGGCTGGAAGCCCCATGGTAAGTAACTTCCTGCGAGCCCGTGGGTAAGATCACGCACCGAACAGATTCCTAAACTATTCGGCTGGAAGCCCCGTGGTAAGTAACTTCCTGCGAGCCCGTGGGTAAGATCACGCACCGAATAGACTCCTAAACTGTTTGGCTGGAAGCCCCATGGTAAGTAACTTCCTGCGAGCCCGTGGGTAAGATCACGCACCAAACAGACTCCTAAACTATTCGGCTGGAAGCCCCATGGTAAGTAACTTCCTGCGAGCCCATGGGTAAGATCACGCACCGAATAGACTCCTAACTACCTAATTGTTATAAGCCTCACTAGCTCACTGTATCTCTCTATCTCTCTAGCTAGCTAACTAATTCAACCTACTTATACTTACTTACTCTGTTACCTCAAAACCAACCAGTTGAACCTTTTACCTTAAGCAACCACATATTGGTATGTAAACTTGTATGTGATTGCTTGCTTACCAAATAATCATATCTGTAAGAAACAGGGAGTATGGGATGTGTTGTAATAAACATTTTCCTTTTGTTTTAATTTCAAAACTTAAACAAAAAAAATGACGTTGTGATTGCTGTGGTGCTGCAATGAGTGGAGCCTGGCCTGTGGTGAGTGGTGGACCCGGGTCTGTTCATCTAAAACAAAACAACAAATTGGTTAAATAATAACTTAAAACACTTCCACATTTTGTAATTTTACACGTGACCTATAAAGTTACAAAATGTTTTTGTATAAGTTGATATTCAAAGATAGCACATACTTACAAATGGCTTATAAGTAGTAAACACTTTGTCTTGTAGTCACCAACACAACTTCATTGTCGAGTAGGAATCTAAAAATAAAATAGTTATGTAAGTAAATAAATATTTTTCATAGTAAAACACATTTATCTAATATTAATTTGTCAGGGCGCGTAAGGCGCAAGCCACACACAAAGGCAAGGGTGTGGACGCGGTACGATGGCTCATTAAAATTTGAAATTTAACATAAGGAAATAAGATGCAATGGAAAAAATTTGCTACCAACGATTTCTTGTCATTCGCTGTTTATAAATTATGCTTTTATTTCCTTACGCTTTATTTGGAAATTGAATGAAACACTACGCCGCGACCGCGCTGGCGCCATATATGCATGTGAGTAACACCTAAGACTCCCGGGAGTCTTAGAAGCTATGACAATATACCTTTGTGGCTCGACTGGTTAAGATATAAATTACAAATGAATTTAATCTAAAGATGATATTTTGTGTTCCAATAGTAGGCATTTAATTACTACCACGTGGTGCATATGCTTGGAATAATAAATACAAATGATTGATTTTATTTTATTATTGAGATTAAATTGTTCGATAAAATTATTTAACAATTACAAATAAAGAAACAAAATGATGAAAAAACATATTGCTCCAGGCGGGATTCGAACCCGCGTCTCCTGAATAAAGTAGGCGTTTAAACGCATCAAAAACATTAAAATGAAATTATTTAACGTTTATTCAATAAGCTAGGTATATCAATTTCATAACTTACACGTGGTGCTTTGCAATATAACTCACTTCGTGGTTTCAACATTCGAAATACTATATTTCTAAATTTATTATACTATATTTCTAATTTACAGATATTACAAATTGAAATCTAAATAGTTAAAAATCAGTGCCACGTGGTGCATAGGTTTTGGTACCTACAACAACACCTACTTGCAATAATAAATACAAAATTCGATAAGATTAATAATATATTAGGCAGGTACTTAAATATTGTGCGTACAAAATAATTCAGTTAGTTTTTATATTTATTATTGCTACAACACGGACAAACATTAAAAATGTTGTATATTATTTTTAGAATATTACAACAAAAAATACACTTACCTGAAGTTACTTCATTTCTCTTCAAGGAATAAGAACGTTACTTAATTTTTTTATGTAATTTATAAATTATTACATAGAGTCTCAATCACAAACACTACATGGCTGTGTCGTCGTCACCGTGAGTCGTCCGCGTTGCAAGTGGACGAAAACGTGGCAAATGGAACCCGAGTCTCGCTTGCATTTCATGCGCGTTGCTAAGTCCAGGAACTCCAGGAGCATAGCAACATTAAATAATAATATAGCTTAGCCTCTTTGGTGTCGAGCCAACGCACAACAATTTTATAATACACTTATGAAGAATAATTATAAAAACAATACAAGGTTTGAATTATTGAAATTTTTACTGAATTACTTGGGATTATTTTTATTCCTCATGGTATTTTTATCAAAGTTGATAAATAAGTTTGTTATTATTAGCATAGTTTTATAAATTGGTCTGGTAACTTTGCTATTGTTTTAAAAGTATTGGTCTTATATTATATCCAGAAGATGTAAGTCATGAATAATTACCTAATTTAATTGAAAACTGACTGTAACAAACACTCCTAATTTGAAATATTTCCACTTACACAAGAGACGCAAACTTTTAAGGCTGTCTCTAGAACTATAATAGAAAATAGTGATGTGGGTTTTATTGTTTGATACTGTGTCAATTTGAATTATTCGATATTCTCGCACATTCCGAGTTTATGTTTATAAAATATTTTGAATGAACGAATGAATAAAAGTTTATTTTTATTTCATATACATTTTCGTATGAATCGAATGTCTATGACTTGCATCCTAAGAAATTTTGTATGGAAACTTCAGTGAAATACAAAAGTATCTTATAGTTTTCAATATCTATATAAATAAAAATGAGTGTTTGTATGTCCGTCCCCTAAGCGCTCTGAAACCATTGATTATATTGTGATGAAACTTTTAAGTACATATTTTATATAAAACCAAACAGTTTACGGGCATTGCAAAGCATGCAGTTAGTATGAAATAAAAATGTTAATTTGGTTATTGGTTTTCCAATCATGTAAATGCGACTTATCAGATTTGGATAAAACTTGAAATGTAAAAAGTATGTGTAGTGAATTAGTATATTTTTGAACTGAACCATGATTATATTTTAAAACATATAAATATATTGTAATAAGTACAAATAAAGAAAGAAAACGAATATAAATACATGTGAAGAACAATAATTAATAACCTTCTTATGATATTAACTCGATTATTGGTAGAATCAATCGGTTTACCAACTCCATGTTCATTTCTGTTGGAACGTCCCTATGCAGTAAAAAAGCAAGCATTGCAATTTCACCATCAGCGCATGCAGCTAAAATTACAAAGTAGGTTAATAAACATGTTATTGTAATTAAACGTTCTATTATAAAATGTCTTATGCGCCTGTTGATGTGAAACAAGTAATTATTTTATTTTATTTGACACAAGATTCAAACTAAGAATTGATGCATCGATATTGAATATGTCTGAACTATAACAGAAATAAGTCCATTCTGTTAAAATGTTAGAGACTTTATTGCCTTCGCAATAAGAATCACAATTTTAATTAAAAAATTATATAGTTTTTAGGAAAATCGTTCACACTTGACCGATTTTATTGATGACAACAAATTTTTTTCGACATAAAAACATCAACACTGATGGAAATTCATTTATTTTCAAATTCACCGTAGTTGTGGGTAAAGTGCTCACTAATACCCATCAGTGATCGCTAGTACCCATCAGTCCTCACCAGTACCCATCAGTGCTCACCAGTACCCATCAGTGCTCTCTAGTACCCATCAGTGATAACCAGTACCCATCAGAGCAACACCAAATCATTAACTAAAATGTGCGTAAGTAATACTTTTTCAACATTTCTTTCATTTATTTATCTTTCACATGTGGATAGCACATCATTATTTTCTACAATATAAAGTGATATGAAATAGTAATTATTTGTGTATGCGTATCATTCCGAAAGATATCTTAAAACATAATTTCAACACAGGTCTGACTCCGAGTACGAAGTACCTTCAGTGGTTTCTGAGGCACCACCAAAGAAGAAGCCGAGATCGCCCACTGCTACCGCCACCAAGCGTAAAGCAACTACGGCCGCCAAGCGTGACTCTTCACCAGCACCATACCAGATTGCTACATCTCACAGGTACATATTTTAAAACATGTAACGCTAATATTATTTTTATAAGTGAAGAAAATATTTTATTATAGTTATTAGTACTATATTTAATGTTCAGTAAAATTTAAATAGTAATAAAATATAATATGCAATAGGTAGGTACATTAGGTATTACGACAGTTTTGATATAGTTACTTAGTGTTTTATATTTTGTTACAGAGCGAATAAGAAAAAGGATCTGTTCCATATTCTGCAGTCAGAGGAAGCGGTCAACAACATTCCCAAAAACAGCAGCGGTACCGCGACGTCGAGCTTTACGAGTCGAGTTTCAACGGGCTCGTCTCGAAGAACAGCACCATCCTCAGGAGAATTTTTTGTAGATCTAAAGGTCTACAAAACAAAAGAGTACGCGTCGACTCCTATCGATGTGCGCTACAAGAAGGCGCTGGTGGCGGTGAAGCTGCAGTGCGACGACGAGTCGCCCTCGTGGGAGGCCCTGCAGGCGTACCTGGCTAAGGCGTGGGCACTCTTTGAAGAGTCGGAGCCCGTGCACTACTCAGACAAAATTAATTTTAAATAGTTATTAATCATTTTATTTTTATTTTATGTGTATTAAGTTAGTTGAATATAAAAATTATACTTTACATTAATAATTTTTTTCCCATTATAAGTAATACATTTAAAATTAGCTAGGTAGGTACATTAGTGCTATACACACAAATATTTTTTTCCTTCAAATACTTTCATAATATAGTTGAAATGCCTTTATGCACTATTTGTAATGTATCTGTCGCAAGTAAGTCATGGGTCGGTCACTTGAGAAGTAATTTACATAAACAAAACAATTGTTCAACAAAACACAGCGAAGGCGTAGAAATCATAGCATCTGCATTTCGTAATCGAATAATTACATATAAAATAGTACCAATCAATGATTTACAAAAATCTTCATTTAACGTATTTTTATATGAAATTCGTAACAAATTAAAGTCATTACTAGATGAATTTCTCAGTACTCATACATGTGTGAAGGTAAATTTTGAACTCTTTGCAACATTTTTACAATTTAAAGATAAATCTTCTGCAATTAAATCGTTTGGCACGAAAAATAAACTATTGTTTTGCAATTACGACTTTGAAAATGTATATATCGAAATGGTAAATTATCTTAAAACATGTATTGAGGAATTTGAAGAGCGCGATAGTGGGTGGACTTTTTTAAACAATTTGCATATTGAGGTCAATCTAAATAAATACCAGCCGTTGGGGGGATCGAGCTTTATTCCATTGCCTAAATCAATTCAATTAAAAAAGGCATGTCTTAATATCGTAAATAAAGATAAATGCTGTTTTCTGTGGTGCGTGACTGCAGCTTTATATCCAGCTAAGAAACATCCTGAGAGAGTTTCTTCCTATCCTAATTATCGTGAATTGTTAGATGTTTCTGGGATGCGCTTCCCAGTTACTTTCCAGGATATAAAGACGTTTGAGCAAAACAATACAACAATAAAGGTCATAATTTATGGGTTAAAAAACAATAAAACCATAATTGGTCCTTTATATAAATCAGACATAGAAAAGAAAAGTAATAATAAAATTATACATCTGTTGTTGCTTGAAAACGGTACTAAGGCTCACTACTGTTTGATAAAAGATTGTTCCCGACTTTTTAGAAGCCAAGTAACTTCTCATCACGGAAAGTTATATTTCTGTGATCTATGTCTTTTATTTTTTAATACTGTGGAAGAAGTCGATAGTCATTTATGTAGCGGTGTAGTAACAGTGTTACCCGACAGAGGCTCTATAATTAAATTTAAAAACTATGATCGTAAACAAAACGTACCGTTTTGTATCTATGCAGATTTTGAGTCAATGTTGCAAACCATTTCTGATACCACCTGTTCGACAAGTAACAATACTAGCGTTTTACATCACCATGTCCCTGTCGCGTTTGCATATTACATTGTTTGTTGCGATGACTCTACTTATAATCGCTATGTATCACACCGCGGGCCTGATTGTGTTGAGCGATTTGTTGAGTATATAATAAAAGATGTTCAAAAATTATATAAAAAACTAAGTTCAAACGCTCCCATGATATTTACCGAGGAAGACAACGTTAATTTTATGAATTCCATATTTTGTCATATCTGCCAAAATTTTGTTTTTTCTGATAAAGTTCGTGATCATTGCCATGTTACAGGTCGCTACCGCGGCGCCGCGCACCCCTATTGTAATTTACAATATAAGCGTCCTTCGTTCATCCCAATATTTTTTCATAATTTAGCTGGATACGACTGTCACTTATTCATAAAAGCTTTGGGGAACGTACCTGGAGATATTAAAATAATACCAAAAACAAAAGAAAATTATATTTCATTTACAAAATTCGTACCAGTTTCAAACAAGCAGTTTTTTCAACTTCGTTTTGTTGACTCATTTAAATTCCTAGGAACCAGCTTAAGTAAATTGGCAGATACCCTAAAGCCAGAACAATTTGGGCACTTAAAAAGTTTTTTTCCAAGTGAACATAAATTTAAGTTACTCACTCGCAAAGGTGTCTATCCTTATGAATATATGGACTCTTGGGAACGTTATAGAGAAAATTCTTTACCTAAAAAGGAATGTTTTAAAAGCATACTTACTGATCAAGAGATTACTAACGAAGATTATCGACATGCACATTTGGTTTGGTCAACATTTAAAATCTGTAATTTAGGAAATTATACGGATTTATATTTAAAAACAGATGTTTTGTTGCTAGCAGACATTTTTGAAAATTTTAGACGTACTTGTAAACTGCATTATCAGTTAGATCCGGCTTTCTATTTGACGGCGCCAAGTTTATCGTTTGATGCAATGCTATTGAAAACCGGGGTACAACTGGAACTTATTGATGATTTGTCTATGTTGCGAATGTTACAAGGTGGTATAAAAGGTGGTCTTTGCTTATGCACTCATAGATATGCTAAAGCAAATAATAAATTTATGCCTGAATATGATCTTTCTAAGCCTAGTTCTTATATCACTTACATCGATTGTAATAATTTATATGGTTTTAGTATGTGTCAATATTTACCTTTATCGAATTTCAGGTTTTTAGAGCAACATGAAATTGATAATTTAGACGTGCATGCAATTTCGATAAACGCTGAGTACGGGTTTATTCTCGAAGTCGACTTAAAATATCCAAAACATTTACATGACTTGCATAACGATTTACCATTTTGTCCAGAAAAATGTATTCCTCCAGGAGGAAAAAATAGTAAACTCGTTCCGACTTTATATGACAAATTTAACTATGTAATACATTACATTCATTTGAAGACATGTTTAAAACATGGTTTGGTACTAAAAAAAATACATCGAGTCATAACTTTTAGACAAAGTCCATATTTAAAAGAATATATTGATTTGAACACCAGCTTACGGCAAAAAAGCTACTCAGCTTTTGAACAAGATTTTTTTAAACTCTTAAATAATAGTGTATTTGGAAAAACATTGGAAAATAATGAAAAACGAGTAAAAGTTGATTTGGTTAATCAGTGGTGCGATCAAAAAAACATCACAAAAAAAAGAAAAAATGCTCAGCAACTTATTGCACGTCCAAATTTTCATAGTGCGACGGTATTTACCGAAAACTTAGTTGCGGTGCAATTAAAACCTGAACAGATTATTTTGAATAAACCCATATACATTGGTTTTACTGTTTTGGAATTATCTAAAAGTCACATGTATGATTTCCACTATTCTGTTATTAAGCCATATTACAAAAATAACGTGAAAATGTGTTATACGGACACCGATAGTTTTGTTTATCACGTAAAAACACATGATTTTTATAGTGATGTGAAAGAAAAGTTCCTGTCTTACTTTGACACATGTAATTTTCCTAAAGTAAATGTATTTCACTTACCTATTCAGAATAAAAAAGTTCCTGGGTTATTTAAGGATGAAATGGCAGGAAAAATAATAACAGAATTTGTCGGGCTCCGTTCAAAACTTTATTGCATTAAAACTGTGGACAGTACAATAAAAAAAGCAAAAGGCATAAAAAAAATGTTATCCGTAAATTAGATGTTACAGATTATGAAAGAACTCTCTTTGATGGCGATATTATACGTAAAACAAATATTTTATTTAAATCAATTAAACATGAAATTTTCACTTGTGCGGTTAATAAAATAGCTTTGAGTGGTGATGATGATAAACGCTTAATATCAAAAAATAAAATTTCTACTAGAGCGTGGGGACACACTAGTATATTTAATTTTTAACATTTTTATAAACTTTTTGTGACACTTTTATTACTATTAGTTATATTGTAGTACCATGTTATTCTATAGTAGTTGTAATTTAATTAGTGTAGCTTAAGAATGGACGTTTATCATAAAAATGTACCTACCTACATACTTATAGAATAAATAATAATTAAATATAATTTAATTTGTTTGATTTTATATTCCTAACTAATAGGCATCTGACCTCATTATACAAATCAAGTTGAAACTTGTATTTTGGAACGTTGCATTATGATGACATTGACAACGCACGCGCCACCGCTTAATTGAAATAAGTACCTATTACTGGAGTGCAAGAGAGAGACAGCATTTAAAACATTGGTAGTAAGCAAAATGTAATGTGTGAAGTTGTGAACAATGTGTTGGTAATCTGTACCTACTTAATTCCGATACATTTCTATTATTATTTCGTCAGACACTACGAGTTGTTGCAGAGCTAATAAACACGTACTGTAATTTATATAATTCACAACACAAATTAATAAAAATATAAACATGACGACGGTAAGTTAAATTATTTTATCTTACTAACTAATATACTTTAGTACTTTGCGTATTTCAAAAGTTTTAAATCAAATTCATTTTTGTTACAGAACGAAGAACTCAAAAACATCACTACCATTTCGGATGACGAGTGTATTAGTTATCCTCAAGAATATTTAGACTCATTCCAGTGTGCTCAAGATCCACTAGAAGGATTTACACAAGAATTTCTCAACATGCAGAATCAGTCGAAACCACTTCACACGAGCCAGCGACGTCGTAAAACGTCGTGTAAAAGAAAGAGCATCACGCCAGGAACTTTGAATAAGCATCATGGAGCGACACATTCTTTTGTTATCAATAGTGCACCGAAAAAAGGACTCCGTCTAATTAAAATTAAAGTGTTGGAATTAAACGGATCCCAACGAGCTAAAGACTATGTTGAAGATGACTATGTTGTGTTAAGTTCTCAATATGTGGTGAAAGATATAGGTGATGAAATTATGGACCAAACTGAAAAAATTATTAGCAATATTTCTAAAAAAATATGTGGTTACAGTTATACTAGTTGTTTCTGAAACACAAGTAAGTTGTAATATACTTAACATATTAGTTTGTTAAAAATACTCATATGGGGCTATATTTCATAATCTAAATGTTTCTTTAATATTTCTTTAAACTTCCAAGCAAATTATTTAAAATTATGTCAATTATATGGTTTTTTAAAAATATGTGTAATCAAACTAATATATTATAAGTCAATGAATGAAGCGTAGTTTGTTGTCGTGTGAAAGTATTTGAAATATGTTGTGAATTATATAAATTATCGAAATAAATTGTTAAAGAAAATTATATTTCTTTCTTTACTTTACCCCTATGAAATGGTTTTTAGGTTAGTTAACATGTTGCTCCATTTTTTATATTAAAGCTATTTTTAATGAATGCATAAAAAATGCTATCATTCATTCTTTGATGCAATAGGAACTAGCGGTAAAAGTTGAGGACAAATTGTATTTTAAATGAAAGAGGTTTTAATAAATACATTTTTATTATGAATTAAATAAGTAACATTATTTTTTTACACACCATTTTGTCATACATATAAAAAATTCACAATATTTAATTTACTTTTTACTTACTTTCCTAATATAATCGATACTTATTTCATCTAAAAAATAATTAAAAATTAATGTTATTATCTACACACCATTTTCTTATGCATAGAACATTTTTTAAAGCACAGTATTTTAAATGGTTAAAACAATTATATGCAAAAATATCTTTACAGTATAGTTCTGTTAGAGTATTTAAATTCGGTATATCTGTACTGCTTATGTCTAAAACATTTTTATGTCTACATAGTTCTTGCACCCACTTCACTTTTTCTTCACCTTTTACAATAATTTTTCGTTGTTTAAAATAAGGTATGATAAGCCTTCTAAATTCTCTATAGTCAATATGACCTTCACTCCACCGGTATCCTCTATTTCTTTCTATCCACCAAACATGTTTTCTCTCTTCCAGTGTCAAAGCACAAAATGGATAAGGTGGTTTTATTAAAAATATTTGAGTATGCTCTTGAGTGCCTATGACTAATTCTTTTACAATAAACTCATTTTTTTCGTTTTTAAACCCCTGCACATCCACTATGATCGTATCCTTATTCATGATATTTTTCTTACAATGTTACTTAAAGGTTTATATTCGAAAATGCAATCGTTAAAAATTAGGCAATAAGCTGCAGTTTGATCCGGTATTTCTTGATCAGTCTCGATTTCAACTCTAACGTCTATAGAACCTTTCAACATTTCTTGTTGACGAGAACAATCAATAACAAATAAGGGTGCTATGTCTCTGAATTCTTTTATACTCAATAACGGTTCAGAACGACGTCCGTAATAAGACTGTTGAAATCTCACATATTCTTCATATAATAAACTAAACCTGTCTTCAGCAAAGCTAATATTCAAACTTTCATATGGGAAATATCTAGAATTTAAATATACTTTTACATCACGAATATTGCAATGATCAAATTCAGCCATTGATAATTTAGCCTGATTTTTTCTATTAGTTTGAAGAGCTACAACAACAAACCTTGGTTTTTCTGTTTGTGACGAAGTTTTGATAGACCAAGTATGCTTGCGTGTTTGTGGTAACAAAGGATACTCATAAAGATCCCAATTTCTGAATGCTATAGTTATTGCTCTATCTTTTTCTAAATGCTTCAGTAAATTAATTCTCTCACGGTCTGACACTTTAACATGGGGCACGCGCCATACTACTTTGTTTATTATAATATCCTGAACTACCTCACCCTCTTTCAATTTCAAAGCATTGAGGTTTGTGTTACTTCTTAATAATACCAACTCGTGTTTGCAGTTTATAACAATTTTATCATAATCTTCTGCAAATCCCAATATTTTATTCAAAGGTATAGAGGCTGAGAACATACCATCCTTTACATTGGTTGTACCAGTAGTAGACCAGCCCCAAACTTTTGCAGATTTTGATTCATTTTCATTTAATGACAAATAAGATTTGATAGTAGCAGAAACACCAACATTTTTAATTTTGTCAATTTCGACTCCATTTAATTCATACCGAATATCTTGAAATAAAAATAGCACTGGATTATTCACAAAGTGCACACTTGATACTTTTGTTTTCGTAGTGCTATCATATACATCAACCTTGCCCTCGACATACAAAGTGCTGAGAGAGGGCAACACGTTTAAGTCTTGTTGGTTGATAGGTATTCGTATTTCATCATTCTTGTTAAAACTTGTCACATATGGTTTGTAAGAATGATATTCAAAACTTTCAATGCTGTTATCACATGCAGTTGATTGAGATATGTTTAAAATGTTCATTTTAATAAGCCTACTAGCTTGAGGAATTCCTTATTGCTTTTTGTTAGTTTTTTCTTTAATTGTAGAGGTCCTTCTTTTTTAACTGCTCTCTTAGAACTGATTTGATTAGAAGATGTAGTATAGCTTTTATTGAAGTTTAACATTTTTGTCTTAAATGTAAATACAACTGTACTTCTTCACCTCGTAAATTGATTTGCTTGTTTTCAGAGTCTAATAATTTTATATTAATTGCACTTATTGAGTTTTGGTTAACAGGAAAATAAATTAAGTTCTTAGGTATTTCAATGATTCGATATCCTGGTGGTACGTTGGGCACAAATTCATAAATAATGTGACTCGCTATTCCGTTCACGAATGATCCACTAACAACATCACACTCTATACGCACGATGGTTGTTGATAAAATGCTTACAGGGTATTTAGACTCGCTACTTATATTAGCTTTGATTGTTTCCGTACCAAAACCCAAAATTTTACCAATTGAATCACTGTTAGCAAAGTGAATATCTTTCGAACAGAAAATATTTGTCTTCAGGGTGTTATTATTACAAGATAATTTTAATATAGTATTCTTGATATTACTCCTCAAGTAATCACAAATATCTTGAAGTTCATATGATCCTTCAGGAATCTCGATGACTTCATTTTCACCGTAATAGAACTTGTTATTTCTCTCATCTATATTCGGAATGGAGTTAAATGTAGAAAAATATAAAAGCCCACATTCATATTCTCCTACTAATTCTAAGGTTGGTGAGTAATACGTTGTTAAGGAGGCTTCTTTTCCGGTTATAGACACAGTAAAAGACATTTTAATACTGATAAATATTACAGTATTATTCTTTATTTAAATGACTTCTCCAAAATTTTTTTAAAAATTTTAAACATAGATGTCCACAGTTTACTGATCCAAATCTCTGATGTTGTATATAATTATAATTTAGAGACGTATCTTTTAAATATTTTTGTACTTCTAACGGTGGTTTCAAGTTACCAAAACTATCAAAATATTCCGTGTAATCGACTTGCTTAACGTAGGCTACCCAATGCGATCCAGGATTCTCGGAGCTGTCCAAATTTACTATACCACACTCTATTTTTCTTGGTTTCGAAGGTAAAGTATCTCTCATAAAAACACCACGAAAATATGGGATGCTTCGTGCATGCTCCAATATATCCAAGTTGGTAAGTGCACGTCTGGGCAGCCGCTGCATCAGTTTTTTGAGGGATTCAAATATAAACCTGCTCCTTTTTTATGGGGCTTAATATACACCCCTTTTCCAAGAGCAACCGATTCCATCATTCTATTATGTCGCTCAGCTTCCTGTAGATTTTTTTGAGAGGCCTTGTAATCATTGACGGCTTTTGCGATTCCTGCTGCGCCACCAGCTAATGAACCTAAGGCCGACAGTCCAGCAAAAATTGGAATCAAAGGTAATATTCCTCCACTTTTTGGAAGTGGAATACAGCGTGGTAACCGAACACCTTTTTTATTAGCAAATATTTTTTTTGCAGCTGCATATGCATATTTAATAGCAGCATGATTGTTTTTTGATTTTAATTTTTTTATTTGTGATTGTATTCTTTTCACAATTGACATAAATGAACGTACACCCCCACCAACTTTTAGTTTCGCCTTCATTGCATTTTTTACAATCCACGAAGCAATCTTTTCTCCTTTTTTAGCATCTTTCGATTTTAGTCTTCTTTTAGCCATGTTCAAAAGATCTAAGTCGGCTTTATGTCGAACGTTCAAATCGTTATTGGTGTAAGCAATGTCGTGATACATACAAGCTTTGTCCAATTGATTTATTCCGCGATCGCCTCTTAGCAAACGTTTTTTAAGATTCGTTCCAGGACCACAAAATTGATACCCAGGTAAATGTAATTCAAAAGGTACTTTGTTTATCAAGCTGTTAATGATACCACTTCCTTTCTTCATTGGTACAAGTAAAGTGATTATGTGGATCAAAGACAGTTAATTTATATTAAAACACCAAAGCATTTTTTTCAACCCAACTATTTTCATTATCATTGAGACCTAACCATTTCACAAAAAATTTGTTTCCTTTTCGTTTTATGATTTTTTCAATAAGGTAAAGGTCTGGGAATTTAGTTTTTTGTAATTCATACTCATAAAAAGATCCTAAGATTCTTTGTTGATTCTTATCTTCTATTTCATATGTTGGTGGATTTGTATGGTTAACTTTTACAATAGAAAATATTTCCGTTGACCAATTAGGTGTATAACCTTTATAAAAGTCTCCTTTATATTTACTAATACGAACATGGTCGCCAAGGACAAACTTAGATTTCTGATTTGTGTTTTGTTTTTGTGTTTTAATAATGTTAGATCTAACTAACATCTCGTTGGCTTTATTTATTTCAATGGGCTTAAATTTTGTTGTACTATGAATAGTATTGTTATAGTATTGTACAGCGGAATCTAAATTCTTCTCCAACCATCGATACTGACCACATAAGCTGAATTGTTTATAAAGTCGTAATTTCAATGTTCTTATCACCCGTTCTACAATAGATGCTTTTTTTACAGAATATGTAGAGTAATGATTTATTTTATACTGGGTCATTAATCGCTTAAAAGATTCATTATAAAACTCTTTCCCTGCATCTGTTTGCAGATTTTTTGGTTTTCTCTGAGAATCAATTAATATACATTTCATTGCATTCATAACATCATTTTTCGATTTCGATTTCAGAGGATTAACCCATACATATTTCGACAAAGCATCAATGACTACCAATACGAATTTATATCCTTTATTGAATTTTGAATACTTTTGAAAGTCAATTAGATCAGCTTGCCATAAATCATCTATCGCTTTTATAATTGTACATCGACGTGGGAAATTTCTTCGTACAGCTCTATGAAGTTCATCAACAATGTTTTGCTTACTCATTATTTTTTGTCCGACTGACCTTGCATTAAGTGGTCTATTTCTGTTTTTGTGTAATAAACGGTATTCAAACGATCTAAAACAGCTTTTTCTAAATTCGACAAATATTTTTTAACATCACTCAAAACTTTTTTCAACTCTTTTTCCATGTGCTGGACTGATTCATCCAGATATCCTTTATTTACAGCTTCGTCGTCTTTATCTGGGGGCAACAAGCCTTTTAATCTTGTTGATTTTAAATCGTAGACTCCCGTTTCTGATTTTACTAGAGAATCGTTTAAGGTATCTATGTATTCAAATAATCGTAAACGCTTATGAACGTGGTGACCGAATTTGTCTATATTCATTGCAATGGCAATGCTTATCAGCTGCTTACTGTAAGTAAACTGCTGAATTATTCTTATGTACTTTCCTTATATTTTTTGTTGATTATGCCGGCTTCATACAGTTCCTCAATTATTGCAATTATTTCATTATCTAAACCAGTATTACCAGCATCTCGTGACGCAAATAATAATTTTAATCGATCTACTAGCTCGTTAGGGTCATCCCAATAAATCAAATCTGTATTTTTTTTAACTTTTTTCAAGAGTTCCAATCCTTTTCCTAGTGGAAGACTTTCCGTGCTCGTAGTTGCACTTCTTGAGAATTTAAATAACGGTTTAATAATGTGCATATATTTGTAACCTTTATTGCTGTTTATAGCCTTAGTTGAATCAAAATTACGTCTATGAGCATTCGTTTCCAGTAACAACATTTTATAATTTTGTAAATCGTCTTCCGTTATAACTTCCATGTTTGGTGATTTTTTAAATAATAATTCTTTTAAACCAAGAGTTTTCTTAACAATACGATTTCCAATTCGCCAGGTGCGGTCACGGTCAAAAACTCGTGTTTTACCAAGAATAAGTTTTCCACGCTCAAGCTTGATTCCATATGGTACGTTTTTCGTAATTTCAGATGATCCTGACCATATAGATTGATCTTTTGTGCTTGGTGATGATTGAAAGGACTTAAACGAGTCTGCACTCAAATTTTGATCTGTAAATGGTGAAACAGTAAGGGTTTTGTCAGGTTTGCTGATACAAGCACCATCTAAGTTTTCTTCTTCACTAAGAGGTCTTTCAGAGTCTTCGTTGGGAGAATCCGACTCTTCACTTTCGCTGTACTTATTTTTCTTCAGTGTTGGTTTATACTCGAATTCTTCTTGTTCATATTTTTCATCGCTTTTATTTACCAACTGATTGAGGGGATTAACTATAGGTTGAAAAATTGTTTCCAGCGCCATGTTGTTAGAATTTTTTACATCTTTTATCATTTTCACCTTCCTTTTTACAGCTGCTGCAGATTTTACAATTTGTTCTTTGAGATTTCTTTCCATGCTTAGAATTCTACTCCTTTCGAAATCACAAATGAGAGTGATTATTAACAACGTTACAATCACTTATGAATGTTAATCTAACACGATAAACGTATCGAATTTCATTCTGTAACATCCTTTGTTTTTCTCACAGTCTTTATTTATCACAACATAACTGTATGGTTTGGTCCAAACAGTAGAACACATTTCACGGAATTTGGGCCATGACATGTCAGAACCTACATGTTCATCGTAAACGTGTCTTAAATTAATATCATCTTGTTTAAATAAAACTATAAGATTAGAGTTATCCCTCACAAGCTGTTTTGGAATTTTGGAGTAAGTTTGATTAATATAAAAGCAATCAATATTCTTATGACGTCCCATAGCAAAATAATCTCGAATATTGTTTTGATTTTCGCAAGCAACATCATCAAAAATGATAATTGAATCTAACAAAGCTTCATGAGGACTCAAAATCTCGCTATTGTGATTATATTTGTAAAATGATGTACCAGGTACTTGTTGTAGAACTTCTTCTAGAAATTTATACTTGGGTTGGTATAAAGATTTTGAATACACATACAGATTACGGAAACGAGGACCGTTCTTATGCAACAACAAACTAATCACTAAGTTTGTTTTTCCACAATTTGATGGACCACAGACAAGACAACGAATAGTGTTAGGTAGTAAGTTGCCATGACGCTTACTTTCACTAGAAGATGTTGGACAAATACATTCTATTTTTAAAGATTCTTTTTGTTTTACAAATTTCATAACGAATTGCTTGCTTATTTGTAGCGTATCAAAAGCTTCAACACAATGACTTCAAATTCTTATGTTCCTATATTTAAATATTCTGAGCCATCAGTTTATAAGACTTCGAGCGCCACCTAACGTGTACGGCTGTTAGAACTGTGACAAAAAACTTATGGAACAAAAACATACAATGGTTATTGGGAATTCAGTACAACCGAAGTGAGAGAGGGCGTGAGCCCGATCGAACGGAGGTGGGACAGAATTCCCAATAACCATCTACTAATATAATCACCGAAGTTCGACCAAATAGCTTTTGGTCAATTGTTTTTTCGCTTAATCATTTTTCTCGGCCTTGGCAAGCAGCCAAGTGAATTTCGATTTTCAGTGGTAAACCCCAAGCATGGCCGTCCATGCTACCTTTCAGCGAACTGTTTTACCGTCGAAACAGGAAGGAATTTACTTCAAAAATCAAATCAAAAACTACATATTTCTAAGTTTATTTTCTGAGTCGTGTTCGGATATTCGATGCTTCCCATATCCGGTAATAAAACGCCCGGCGAGCGCAGCAGGTCGCAGCGGGATGAGCGCTCGACACGTATAATTAATTAAAATGGAATCTCGATTTAAGATTTTCATGTTGAAATACAGATATGGAATGAAAACAATTATATGGTTGATACGAACTCATTGATACGATAGTTTGTGTTGCAATGCTTATTAATATTTTTTTTTACACTACTAGTTATAGTCAAAGAGTACATTTTTTATACGGGTATTTGATGAAGTAGTAAGTAATAATTAAAGTAATGGAAGTAGGAGTAAGCGGAGGTGGCCAGCCAACAGCAAAACATTTATAGTTTGTAGAAACGTTTATTGCTCAAAATAAACTCCTACAAACAGTTACAAAAGAGATGTTTCATATCAGGCGGTAAATGTAAAGTATCTCAAAAAATCAGGAAAAATATACTGAATCCGTGAAAAAAAAATATGCTCTAGGCAGGACTCGAACCCGCATCTCCTGATTTCCGGCCATATTTAAAAATATTCTTTCGGATCATTAGAGGTGTTAACTTCAATGAGTGGTGAGATAAACGTTGCTATAAAAACGTTGGAAAAGGAAAGAAAGCGGTGAAGAAAATCGCGTCTGGGCGGAAATCGGGAGACGCGGGTTCGAGTCCCGCCTGGAGCGTATATTTTTCATCGTTTTCTTTCCTTATTTGTAATTGTTTCAAAAAAGTAGGCGTTTAAACGCATCAAAAAAACATTAAAAATTTAACTAGATGACAATCAAGCTGACGGCTCGCCTGGTGGTAAGTGGTTACCGCCGCCTATAGATACGGCAATAGCAAGGAAAACCATCACTTGATATTGCAGGTGCGTTGTCATCCTGGGGCCTAAGATGAAATGCCGTCCATGCCCAGTGCAGCACACTGGCTACCTTTCCCTTCAATCCGAAACACAGCGAATTACATCACGGCTGAGATAAGAATAGTAGATTGTTGCATCGAGCAGAAAGTGACTTATAATTGCATCGAGTGTTAGTTTGGATCTCTAAAACACGAGTGCAATTATAAACGTCAGTCGGAGCACAAAGAAATTTAGTGCCTCGTTTCTTTGTTGAACTTCCAGAACTTGGAATTCTTTGCCAGCACATGTGTTCCCTCCTTCCGATAACACGGATTCCTTCAAGAGAGGCGTGAAAAAGCACATTTTGGGCCTTGCCGGCCCAAAATGTGCTTTTTCACGCCTCTCTGTGGAGAGCAGTGTCCAAACTGCACTAAGTAACTGTCTTCGCATATGGACTCTTCTTAGTTGAGACAATTGTCGTGCTTTATATAAAAAAAAACGAGGTCCTGAATTCGCTATATGTTTTTTTATGTATGTTCACGGATTACGCCAAAGGTTCTAATCCGATTTACGCGATTCTTTTTTTGTTCGATGCGATCGTTGCCATTTGGTCCCATAAAATTTTATTTAAAATAGATTTGGTGGTTTGGTTTTTAAATAAAAAATCACTGGATTAATAAAGTCGTATAGCATTTGAAATTGTGGATTTTTGCTTTCCTATGACTTTTATGTCTCATTGTCAATGCATGTATTTAATTTAGATTGGTTGGTCTTTTTACAGATCGGCCATCTGTTTTGCAATCAACTGACAGGCAAACAAAATGGCGCACGTCTCCCGCGTCTCCCTGCTGATCCTCGCTATCTTCCTGGTTTTGGACAGCTGTTGCTCTGCCACGGTACGTACATAACGTTGATTATTTTATGTATTAAAATTAATATTGTTACGGGCTAGGTAAAACTAAAATGACAATTCAATAATAATATATTACAAATCCATAATTCTATATTACATTTATTACAAAAAGCAGTCATATTAAATACTTGCCGAATTACCAGAAAGTTTTTAACAACATCGCGTATTAATTAACTTGCTACAAAACACACACACACACACACACACACACACACACACACACACACACACAAACTATTACACCACTCTGACAGACAGCATTATTCTACTCACGCTTGGTATCAACCCGCGTGGAATTGGAAAATACCTCAGAAATGAGAGAAAATAAAAATAGAAGAAAACATAATAATAATAATAATAATAATATTCATGCACTCACACCTATTACCCAGCCCAAAGTAAGCATCATTAAGAGCTTGTGTTATGGATACTAGATAACGGATAAATAATTCAATTGAGAGATTACGTTTATTAAAAACACAGTAACAATTAACGGTAATCACTAATTAATTAAAATAAAATGTTAATTGAAACGTCACCGAAACAAATACGTCATTAAATCTCTTATCCCACTAAAAATCTCGCACCGATATCGCTTCAAAGTAATCGCTTAACAATTCCAAAAAGAACTTTAATTCTTTAATCGAGAATGCTAGAATATTCCTTATATGGAATAACATGCTCCCTCACTACTTTCTCGAAGTTTCTTTGTCTGTTCTTGTGTAGTAGCGCGCTCTTTCGCGACTGTTCCAGAAGGTTCTTCTTCTGTCCCTGTTTAGGATTAGCTCGATCTCACTCACTCTTATGGAATTTTGTTTATGAGCGCTGAACAGCCATAAAATGCTGGCATCGGATTAGTTGGCTCCTGAAAACGCATTGCAGCCTGCTGACAGCGTCTCTAAGTCCGCGAAAATTGACTTCAAAGTTGCGCAATGCCACCACGCAAGGTATACCGCCGTAACAATATAATAATAATAATTTAATAATAATAATAATTTCAATATGTCAACGAAACAAGCTTAATTTAACTATTATTTAAATAAACTATTGTGTTTTTTTTAGTATTTCTATTATAAATACTATCACTACGCGTAAAAGTTATATTTTAATTTATATACAGCCAACATCTCATTGTAATATTTACATTTCAGATCCCGAGGAATTTCGACCCGAGGGTCTCAGAAGAAATGGTATTGACGCCAAAGAAAAGACCGTTTTGTAACGCTTTTACAGGTAACACAATATAATTTAATTATGTCATTTTATTTTTAAAAACGTGTCTCTTTTTTCATTACATACATCTCCTGTGCAAAGCCGGGGCAGGCAGCTTGCTTAAAATAAAATAAATATAAAATATGACGTTATTGAAACTAAGAATAACCACGGATCGTAATAGGTAGAGTTTTTAGTTACCAATGACCTCTTAATTACTATAAAATCTTAATATCTATGTGTCTTTTGTTCGTAGCACCTTGACCACTATTCACGCGTTGTCACCGTAGCCTATAAACGCTCGTAGCACCTTGGGCACTACTCACGCGTTGTCACCGTAGCCTATAGACGCTCGTAGCACCTTAAGCACTACTCACGCGATGTCACCGTAGCTTATAGACGCTCGTAGCACCTTGGACACTACTGACGCGTTGTGATTGTGACCGTATTACCGTAGGTAGGCTATAGACGCTCCTAGCAACTTAGGCACTACTCACACGTTGTAATCGTAGCCTATAGACGCTCGTAGCAGCTTGGACACTACTCACGCGTAGTAACCGTAGCCTATAGACGTTCGTTGCACCTAGGACACTACTGACGCGTTGTAACCGTAGCCTATAGACCCTCGTAGCACCTTAGGCACCACTCACACCTTCTCACCGTAACTTATAGACGCTCGTAGCACCTTGAGCACTACTCACGCGTTGCCTCCCTAAAAAGTAAAGATTATTCTGACAACATAGGAGACCAGTCTGCTCCGAACATAACGCTTCCTCGGTGAGTTCTGGCGACCTTACACACCGCATGAACAGAACACTACAAAAATGTTTTTGCTTATCTTACAGGATGTGGCCGGAAAAGATCTCAGGGCGCACCCGGGATGCCCGTACAGGACATTATGAGACAGAGACAGGTGAATATTTCTATTTTGCTCTCACATGGATCATGACATTGAGATGGTGAAAAGTCCCACATGGGACTTTTGCAAGATGGTGCCGTAACATCACCAAGCTGAGCTTATTCGTGTCGCAGCCATCTGGTTATCTTATCTTATAGTGGGGCCATGACTAAGTCACAGTGCACTTCGACCCATTGGGATCTTTTGTGTCTCCCCTGCGTTTAGTCTTTCTGTGTCCAGAATATAGATGCCATTAGCCTTAGTATATCTTTAGGCAGAAAGTGCCTGTAGTCTTCTGGCTTTGAATATGCCACTTCCAGAAGGCTCATTCGGTTCTAGCCAGGGCATCACAATGACATAAGAAATGCGTCATTGATACCTGGCATTCACCACGTGCTCGACAAAGTTGTGTTGGGGAGAGTTGCATTTTATGTAGCATGTGGCTAGTAGCAAAATGCCCTGTGAGCGCCCCAATCAAGAAGCGAGCTTTTAAAAGACATACTTTTAAGATTGCAGATTTTCACTAGGCATAATTTCATTTAGCAAAATTTCATTACGCATAATTTCGTAAAGCATAACACTTATTTAGTGCGACGATTACTCGGTATAATTTCACTTGGCATACTATGATGGTGGCAGATTGTGCTACATTAGTGACAGAAACGAATCGCTGCAATACCGACTCCACGTAGTGTTGTCTGTCCTACCCCTAGAGTGTAATTTAAGCCCGCGAAGGCGCGGAGGGGCGAGGCGGCCCGCTAGCTGAGGAGCAGGTTGTTGTGACGACCACCGCCGCGGCTGAGGCTGCAGCAAGCCCAAGCTGCGGTGGTGGGCGAAAACCATCTGCGACGATAAGCTCGCGTGGGACCGCCGGAGCCTCGCAGCGCCGAAGCCGTGACAGAAGCCATGCATGCTGCATGCTTGCTTGCTGCCTGTTGTTTGCATGCTGACTGTTGCTTGCATACTGCATGCGTGCATGGTGGATGCTAGTATTGCTTCTGAATATTGACTTTCTGCGATATGAAGGTTCTGCCTCTTAATATTATGGATATCAAATTAATGCATAAAGATGATTCTTAATATAAATTTTCTGCGATGTGATAGTTCTGCCTCTTAATTATTATGGATATTAAATATATGCCTAAAGATGATTCTGACTTATAAAATTATGGGTTTTGATTATGTACGGTGCAGCGCTTAGTTGACCTCACTAGCACGGTACACCATAAAATAGTAGTTGGCTTGAGTTGAGTAGCCGAAAGTTATGTTGAAAGTTATGAAGTGTCTTCAAAGAAAATCTAGTCGATGATAATTCTTTTATTGTTGTTTACTGCTACAAAGTTTATGTGACACTTAAGATAATTTAGTTGAAGTAATCAATATATACAATACAAATCGTGACGTAGTGCGATGTAATTGAAATGACGCGCGAATGCTGACATGTGCAATGTTCGGTGTAGACCGTACAGAATATCTGATTAATGAGTGTGTGCCAAATAATTTTCTGCCAAATGAAGTTTATGCTTTTCGCTGTCATGCATAATGAAATTATTACATCAAAAGTTATGCGAAAAGAGGTGTACCCGTTTTACACAACGCTTAACAACTTGGTGAATTGAAAGTCATCTCAATTGGACGCCTAGGCGGCTCGTGATGTACTGAAGAGTTTTGCTGTCATTAGTAAGTTCAAGGTATTTATGACCACTTATAAACAAAACGATTTCGGTTGTAAGTGGTCGTAGATTGAACCTACCAATCACACAAACAGTCATACAAAAGCTTTTCGAATTAACATTAAAACGATCTGTGTAGGTGTCCAATTGAATGGCTAGATTAACTAGACAGCTGACACGAAGTTCAGCCATCCAGTTAAACGTTGCGCTCAACAACTTGGCTAGTTAAACTTCAGCCGTTTCATTGGATCCCGGCGTTTTATCAACGGCCTAGGCGTCCAATTAAGTAGCTAATTTAAACAGATGGCTGCGACATCCGTATAACGCATTTGGTCAGAAAAATGCTTAGATTAGTGTTCAGTTTAGACGTGTAACTTACTAGTTTGAATGCGTCTTTATTGACCCCGCAAATTGTGCATCTTGTCACTGCGTTTAGTCGCAAGAGTCATTATCATCCTATCAGCCAAAAGACGCCCACTGCTGGGTGTAGGCCTCCCCCAAGGATCTCCAAACCGATCGGTGCAGCGCTGCCCTCATCCATCGGCTTCGCGCGGGCCTACCAACGCTGCGTCTCCCGGTACGCGGCCGCCACTCGAGGACCTTTCCGCCCCAACGGCCGTCAGTCCTCCTTGCAATGTGGCATGCCCACTGCCACTTGAGACTCGCAATTCTTCGGGCTATGTCAGCGACCTTAGTTCTTCTGCGGATCTCCTCACTTCTGATTCGATCACGCAAAAAACACCAAGCATAGCCCTCTTCATTGCTCTTTTGGTGACTTTGCGCTTTCTTATGAGGTCCCTAAGGTCGGTTCAACATAATTATTATCAATACTTGGACATGGTCGGCTCTTCCACGCATCTGATAAGCCGGTCATCCAACTTTTGCTACATTTTTCTCTTGGCCTTCATCTCACATATGGTAAGTGCCTGGTCCTAGTCCGCCTGGCTAGCTATTACCATCATACTTAATTCTGCCTCCATCAATAATGTTAGCAGCATTGTTGTGTTCCGGCAGTTGGAGGTAAGGTAGCCAGTTCCTCTGTGGTTGAGAAATCCGGGTGTAGCTCGCTTCCATCGTCGGCCTTATCTTCACTTACCATCAGGTGATTTGAAGGTCAAAGGCTGAATACTTTTTGTAAATATCTTTGAAACAATTATTTTCGACGTTCATTCATATCACACCACACGACCATCTCACTCAACTTATTAAATACCTAAAACTATTTCAGTTCGTCGACGACGACGCCATTGGTTCGATTCTCGACTCAGAAAATGCTATAGAAGAACTGTCCCGGCAGATATTGTCTGAAGCTAAGCTATGGGAAGCTATACAAGACGCCAGCGCAGAAATATCAAGAAGAAAGCAGAAGGAAATGGTATTCAACCAATAAAACTATCTGACAATTACTAATCGACTTTGGCTGTGTATGATAATGCCGTAGCGTTCTGGCTCAATCGTTTAAAAAGTAATCTTTGAAAAGAGATCAATGGTTGTATTTTTTAATTCTCGAAAATTTATTTTTTTTATTTAAGAATAACAATCGTGGATCTAACAATAAACAGGACCGAGCTCTTGTCATAAGGCGATACCTCAAACCTCTTGGACGTTGTTTTGGTGAACACAGAGTGACATAGAGATATTATTTTTGTCTCTTTTCCTCAGCGCGAGGGAAGAAAATAAAAATAACACATGCACGCCTAGTGTGAACAAACTACAAATAAGAAAAAAAAACTTTTTTCTATAACATACTTGTAGTTTGGGTTTAAAATATTCGTCTGCTTGCTTAGAAAACGACAAAAGGGATTGGAAAGATCATCTATGGATTAAGGCGATACCTCGTCGACAGTAGCGACACCACTTGATTTATAATAATTGTGGTGAATAACAGAATAATCAAAAATGCTTTAGTGAATGACTAAAGAATGGTATTTGTAATTTTTTGAGATGTGCTCGGTATAAGATATTCCTCTACATGTAACCTTTTTTTTCATTATTGCCGAAAGTGGCCACTTTTAACAATAATATAAAATTTGGTTACTTATAGGTAGACACTTTATACAAAATACATCTTTAAAAATTACAAATACCGTTCTTTAGCAATTCTCTAAAGCGTTTTTGTTTATTATGTTCTAAATTCACCATAATTAATAACAATCAATTGGTGTCGCTAGTGTGCACGAGGTAGCCCCTTAACTTCTATCGAGGAAATGTTACCCCTTAATGTTTCGACTTTTGTAAAATATTAGTAAACTCTGACATAATTAGAAACAACAAGAAAAAAAATATCTAGGTTTCGCGAGGTATCGCTATTAAACAGACAATTGTTTAAACACAAAATGTCCTTTCTTGAGCTGCCTGTAAGCTTATACCTACATACTACAAATAATAATAGTTAATGCTTTATGAATACCTCGATATAAAAATCATTTTGGTAGTAGGTATAAATCAGTCCTGTTTCGAAGATTGTACGTCCATGTTTATTGTGACTTCTTGTTCTTGACTATAATGGCGCCAAATCTTTCGAATGGAATGACAGATGCGTTTCGTTTCAAGCAGAATTAGTATAGTTGTAATATTTGAAAATAGGAGAAATGAAAGATTGATTTAACGTTATAAAGTGTTTTAAGGTCTAGGAGGTGACATAGTTATCTGTATAGTTAAGTGATAAATTATTTATTATTATAGTTGTTTGTAAGGAAGGCTAAGTTAAGTTGTTCTTAATGCATCTATGGTGTATTTTATGATGCAGCAGTTTATTGATTGAAAATCTTTAATAAACCTGTGTGAAAAAAAGCAAGATTGTCAAACAATTTGTAAATGTTACGGTCACGAATCACCTATTGAAATATCCATTAAAAATATAAGTTTGATAGATAACACATGATATATAAAATTTGTTTTTTTTTTCAGTAGTAAAAAAACAAATTTTATATACGAAAATAAATAACATGACTATTTTAAAAGTAACCAATTTTAGATTAATTTAAAATATTCTTTACTCGTTGCAAATTACTGTTATTTTTAATTATTTTAGAGAATGGTGCCCACATTAGGACTATAAATTAAAACATGGGCTATATTAGTTCATAGAAATGTTTAGCCACTTTCAAATACATTTTATTCATTTGATAATTTCATGACATTTGTATGAAATAATGCAGCTAATGTTATATTATTTCATAGAAATGTCATGAAATTATCATATAATTGAGATGTATTTGAAAGTGGTAAAACTATGAACTAATATTGCCCATGATTTTATTTATTGTCGTTTTGCCGTCACCACCCTGTATAATTACTTAGGCAACTAGCAAATATATTTCAGTATTTAAAACCAAATTAAAAACTGTCGTCGAGCTCTTTCGTGTAGTCACAAAATTCTAAAAATTCGTCGATATTAAAATTTAAACAAATTAAAATTTAATTAATAGGTATTTATTCATATTTATTTGTATTCATAATTTAAGTCACTTAGTCCTAATTTTTAATCCACAGATAATTTTTATCTAAAGAATAATTTTGACATTTTGACAGATTTTCTATAGAGTATAGATTAACTGTCAACTTGTCAAAGTTATTCTCTGGATAAATCTTATCCGGGAATTGAAAAATCAGCCATTAACCTATTTTTTTTTATGCGTCATCCGTAGCATAAGCTGTCTCTCGTCTACTTATTAGAAGACAAAATGAGTTTATGACAAATATGTCCACTCTCCATTGAGTTAGCCACGGCCATGTTACAGGAGCAAATTATTTGTACTTAAATATTATTTTTAAATACACACGGCTTAGCTTCCAGTTATTTAGCCTTTATCTTTGATATTGTGTACAAACGTTCAATTAGAAATGATATCAATTGTGTCATGAAATACATCACAAATTCTCTCAAACTATTTGTTCTTAATAGTCTCAATTACCCGAGAATTAGATATATGTGTCTGTAAATTCTAGTCGTAGATGTAAGATTATTATTATAAACGTTTAAACGGCGAATAAAAGTTTTCCCGATATCAAGAATGTGGTTTTCATTTCAATTAAAACATGCATTTTATAACCAAACAATACTTATTTGTTATGCCAGGCTGCAAAATTTATTTTCAGTGCGAGTACTTGTTTCCTTGTACTGGTTGTATACTTGTTAACCTGAACAAGCGAAGAAAAAGAAAAGAAAGAAAGGGAATTTATTCGGGAAAAATACACAAAATTAACAATAATTTAAAAATTACAAATTTTAACGTAAGTGATACCATTAACGACCCCCTAAAATTTGTATTCTAATACCGCTCGTTTTTTAAATCATTGCTATAAAACATAATATAGATACTAGAAAAGACGTTACAGAAAAATATTTAAGAAAGTTTATTGAGCAACAAAAGGAAAAAAGTTTGTGTGTGTAAATAATTAGTGAACCGTGTTATTGGACAGTGAATGGGACGCGCCCGCAACGGACGCACTTTTCATGGTGTTGCGCTACCAGCTACTTAAGTATACCATATTATTACTTAAGGAAATTTACATACATAAAATGTGTCTACGTATATGCTAATACGATATGATAATAATTAATACATTGATTTACTAAATTAACATCTAGTATTAGCGTTCGGGCTGTTTTTCGTGGTTTAAAATGCATTTTAAATTGGAGCGGTATTACAAACATATTTTCATAAGTTGCTTCTAATAACGACCCATGACGTTATTAGAATTTTAACAATAATTACTATTTTTTATTTTATATCCTTTAAAACGTAATTGCAGTTGCCATTTTTAACTTCTTTGATTTCAAAAATATATTGTACATAATTTGATCAATTAACGCCATACGATTTTGTCTATGGATTTTCTGTAAAACAAGATTAGATGTTAGCAATTATTTCTATTGGTGTATAGAACTATATTTTGAATAATCATTCATATCAGATTTAATATTTTTTAATACAAAACAAACACATCAATGATTCCTACCCCAGTGAACGCGTGTTTCCTTTAAAATAAATATTTTAGCCAGTTATAGTACATTTTATGGGTCGGTAAAGGAACATAATAATCTTGATACTTAATTCTATTACCAACCCATAGTTAATTCGATAGTATTGCGAGATAAAAGTCACTTTTTTATACACATCCAAGATGCTTAACAAACATTGCATTCGGTTCACCTCGTGGTAAACTATTTCCATAGTCCATGACGCTTACGACACCAAATATTAATAGTGCGTTGTCATCTATGAAACTTTTTAAGATCCTTTGTCGCAGTACCTAATAATTACATTACCTTTGTTAGCTACATTATTTTTTGGGTTTCCAGAAGCGTAAAAACCTTTTCACGCCTATTTTGAAGAACCCCATGCTGTACTCATTGGAGAAAACCTCTGCAGGGAGCTCATTCCACAACTTGAGCGTACGCGGGAGAAAGGTTCTCTGAAACCGTACAGTACGCGACCACTTTGGTTCCAATTTGTGATGATGAACTACCTGCCGGTGGCGAGCGGTGCGATGATAAAAAGAAGCCGTGGGCATCATGTCAAATAATTCCTCAGAACACGCCCCGTTATACAAAAGGTAGAACACACACAAGGAGGCAAAATCTCTACTTAGGCTTGTAGAATCAATACCGCGCGTGAGCTCAGGATCGACTGTGAGCGACTTTGGAGCACGTCAAATGGTCCAAGCTGGTATTTGGGCGCTCCCGCCCATAAATGGTAGCAGTACTCCATATGGGGCCTGACTTGAGACTTATAGAGTAACAGTCTTTGCCCCGAAGTGATATACCGCCGCGCTCTATTGACCACACCAAGCTTCTTGGATGCCAGCTTGACTTTATCCGCCAAATGTCTGCGGGAAAGCACGTCACTAGAGATATCAACACCAAGGCTCCCAATACTCGTAGAGATGGAAAGCGGTGTGTCGAGGAATTGTGGAGCTACAGAGAATGGGGGTTTTTTTAGCGGTGAACGCGCAGACTTGTGTCTTAGCCCACTAAATGAATTGGACTAAGTTTAGTCGTCCCCAATCGGAGACTCTGATTAGAGACCTCTCAATTTCAGACACAAGTCGACCGCGACTATCCTCCACTGTAGACCGAGGGGTATTAATTCTTATTAATGGTTGTTATGTCTAGTTAGTAAGTAATTAATAGTAAAAGTTTAATTCAATTGAAGACTGTTGTAGAAGCATTAGAACAAGGAAGTTACCTACTATGATGATACTTTAGGTACTGATTATAACTGTGATTATAATAATAATTGATCTCAAATGTTTTATACTCAATAAATACTTATATTGAATTAATTTTTATTTTATTGTATGGGATCTTTCAGTAGTCGGTAATAGAAACAGAAAAAACGGTAAAAGAAAAAAACCTGTCTAATGGGTCGGTGATAGAAGCAAATGCTATTTCAGATTAAATTATTTTTTGTTAAATATTGTGCGATTTAATATTTAATTTAAGAACTGAATTTTATAGAATACTCCATTACGATTATGAATAAATACAAACACTTTTCCTAGCATAACGCCTTATATCTAATTTTCTAAAGTCAATCCGAAGGCAGCTAAAACTGACGGTAATAGGAGCGTTTACGTTAAGTTACTACCGGCGTTATTAATCATCTATCTAACACCATCTCGTTAAGACTATTCATAAGAGTCCCAACATAATAATAATATAATAATAATATTTATACACTCACACCTATTATCTAGCCCAAAGTAAGCATCATTAAGAGCTTGTATTATGGATACTAGATATGGGATAAATAATGATAATAATATGTATATAAATATTAGAAATATACTAAATAAACATATAAACATCCATGACTCGTAAACAAATGCTCGTACTCATCATACAAACATTTGTTCCTACCGGGATTCGAACCCGGGACCTCTTGGCCGAGTAGCCTGGGGTACAGACCACTCGGCCAGCCGGTCGTCAACATGCTATATCTGCTGTAAGTTTCTGAAGAATTAAGCTTTTCACAGACTTTTGATGGTATAGGATCAGCTCGAAGTTAGTATGTCATGGGAATGTCACCAATGTGACAGTACACCAAATTTAAAATCAATCGGATCTGTAAAAGTTAGTAAAACCCTATTATAATGTATAAAATGAGCTGATAATCATCAAACGCCTGAACTGATCTTCATAAATTATAGCTAAGAACCATCGTAGTCACATCAGCTTTCAAACAAAAAAAACCGAATCAAAATCGGTGCATTCATTTAGGCGCTACAATTCCACAGACAGACACACAGATACACAGACAGACACGTCAAACTTATAACACCCCTCTTTTTTCGTCAGGGTTTAAAAACAATAAAATTGACAGAAAATAGAAACTTATTGCCGAAAAATATTTAAATAAAAATTAAAATTGACTCCAAAAAATTGAAAAGGATAACATAATTAAATTTTAGTAGGTACTCATCCCCTAGGAACATATTTTTGGAGTTGGTGCTAAGTTGTTTCCAGAAACCATAGATAGTGAAGCACGGACTCCAAAAATTTGTTCCTAGGGGATGAGTACCTACTAAAATTTAATTATTTTATCCTTTTCAGTTTTTGGAGTCTGTTTTAATTTTTGTTTAAATATTTTTTTTCGACAATATTTAGTGATAACTTTTGAAGGTCGAAGCTAGATGGGTGACCGTGAGCTTATATTGATTTCTACTATCGTATCATTTCACTAAAAATTCATAGGAAAGCAAAAATCCGCAATTTCGCATATGTGGACTAAATTTTTTCAGTTTTTTTGATTTAAAAACCAAACTACCCAATGGTTTTTCAAAAAATTTTTATGGGACCAAATGGGAACTATTCCGCATCGAACAAAAATGAATCATCAATATCGGTTCACCCAGTCAAAAGTTCTGACGTAACATACATAAAAAAAAGCATACAGATGAATTGATAACCTCCTCCTTTTTTTGAAATCGGTTAAAAAGGGGTCAACTCGGTATATGCTCCAGCAGGGGCTGCAACTCTGGACGCTAGGTTTGAGCCACAAGCAAAGCGAATGGTTGACATACTTATACCATAAGATCATCACCAGCCTACATACGTCCCACTGCTGGGCACAGGTCTTCCTACATGGGAAAGACACATGAGGAGTTTGGGCAATAACACCACCACGCTGGCCCAATGCGGGTTGGTGGGTTAAAGCGGTTGCAGTAACGACCGGGACCGACGGCTTAACGTGCATCACGAAGCACGGAGGAGCGAGAGATAACAAGCTTTGATTGACCCATCCCAGGATCGACCATGGCGAAAGTTGCTTTGTTTTTCGTATCGAAACCAGAGCGCTGAAACCAATACGCCGCCGAGCTCCTCACCATAAGATATGGTCTTTTAAAATATAGCGTAGCCTGAGTGTAGTGAGGATTTCACAGGAAGGAGACTCAGAATAATTTTAGCTGCCGAGTTACATTCTCTTTGTGTCAAACAGAATCTTTCCGGGGCTGTGAAAATTAATTTGCTATATTAACAGAATAATTGTGTATCTGTGTCTGGCTGTGACATCGTAGTTCCTAAGCTCATTTTCTACATTATAATAAAAGGGTTTTACTAACTTTCACAGGTCAGATTCATTTGAAATTTGGTGTACTGTCACTTCGGTTACATTCCCATGACATAATAACCTTGAGCTGATCCTAAGCCATCAAAAAATCTGCGGAATACTTAATTCTTCAGAAACTTACAGCAGATATAATAATAATAATATTTTTTCTTGAGCTAGTTTTTGCAATTTGATACCAGAGGTCGTTAATAAAGCACTTTTTATCTTTATTCTTTATGGCGTTTGTGGCCGATGCCGATGCAGAGAGGGATAGAGACACTTAGCGTGAGGATAAAGGACAGCAACACGCGCCCGCGCATTACTTTAGCGACAAATAGGAAATAATGTATTGAGGTATTAAAAAACTAATTGAATTTTGAATCTGTTTTAAGGATAATTCTTATAGTTTATTGCCTTTTTATTAAATAAATTAGTTTAAGTCTTAAGAGCCTATTCGTCCGTTTAAAGAAAATGAAAAAAAAACATTATTGGATTTTTTAAACAGAAATAATTGATTCTTTCCTTGTCTTTTATAGCAATCGTGAGGGTTAGAATATTATACTATCGTGTCATTGAAAATAAATGAAAACGTATAAACCTTAATATTTTAGGCATTTATTTAACAGTCAATATATAAATAAAATATGATTATTATTCTTAAATTATTATTTTATAATAAACATAAATGTTTGAAATATGGTTTCAAAAATATTTTAAACTGTAAAATACACTTTAAACTACGACTACTCAAACAATAGAAATTGCCTGTGTCTTAAACATCCATCACTTCTTTATGTAGCAATTGTATATAAATATAAAATCCATGTTGGACAATTTTGAATAGATTTTGTTTAGTCATAATAGCTCATCAAACGATTTCCGACGTTGTCCTCTGCGAAATGAGGTTGGAATTCCGTAAACCACGACTCTGGCAGGCTCTTTAAAAAAAACAATGCAGGATCTTGCTCTTCGTTCATAGTTTCTTTGGCTTTTTGTAGCCATAACTAGAAATAGAAATAAAATGCTTAATTTTATTTTTAACATTTCATTAAATGCTTGAAAAATATACAGACAGAAAAGAGATGTCCCAAAAATGACCGGTCTACGTATAATATACTGAAAAATAGGTAAAAATATGGATAACAGTGTTTAATCGTCCATTTTCTTTTTATTTGCTTTGTTGCGTGGTACAAAACAAGATTTTATGTAGAAAATTTTGCAACACAGCCAAATATTCACCTTGGCGGCATCACTTTGGAGACGTTTAGTTGACTCCTATGTCCCCCGCCATATTGCCATACTAAATAACTGTAAAATTAACAAAAAAATTCACCTTTTCAGGATTTTTTTCCTGATTTTTTGAGATAGTGTAGGTACATATACTTAGCCGGATATGAAACATCTCCTTTCTGCTCGCTTTGGTTGGTGGTAGGGCTTTTCTTAGTTAGCTACCATCACAGAACAATTGATTTTTTTTTCATCCTGGTAACACTTTATGTGCACAAAAAATTGAATTTTGACAGGGTGTAAATAACGCCTATATTTGAGTGGTCCGTATTTCACTTGTTACATTTTTATACCGATTTTTAGCAAGCAATCGCGTCACTGTAGCTTAAATAGTAAAATATGAACGAATGCTAAACGTGTGTGGGAATGGCGACACTGATTCTGGTTCAAACGTCGCTGATACTACTTCTAACCTATTTTATCTGTTCTGTGGCTACCACCATCTTAACTACCTAAGTCTGCCGCCATGACAATGGTTTTAACAGCATTGTGTTCCGGCAGTGGGAGGTAAGATAGCCAGTTCCTCTGTGGTTGAGGAATACGGGTGTAGCTCGCTGCCATCTTCGGCCTTATCAATCGCTAACCATCAGGTCAGATGAAATCCAAGAGCTACTCCTTAGCGAATAATATGACACAATTCTCACCACATCTTCGCGACTTCGCTTCCTCCTCAGATAATTGAAACAGCAAGCTCGGAACCTCCTGGTCCCACAAGCTGCAGAGCACTCATTCCCACAGGAGTCGCAATGACCAGCTGCCCAGATGCCTCCTGAAAGGAATCAGATCATAAAGTGATAGGCAGAGTAATTATTATTACTTAACAATTGGGTCACTTAGAATATCACGAAGAGTGATCTGAAGAGCTTTCTGACCTTATCCCGCCTAACTCAAGAGCACGCGAGCTGGGTTTCAGAATCATCAATTATTTGTCTTCACCTCAACATCACGGACAAAGAGATGTAGGTAGTAATAGTTTCTTTGTGACACTTCCAAGACTTGGAATGTGCCAGCACATGTGTTCCCTCCTTCCTATAACATGGTTTCCTTCAAAAGAGGCGTGAAAAGCCACCTTACGGGCCGGCAAGGTGAAAGCGGCTAGAACATTGTGTTCTAGTATGGACTCTTCTTACCGCTTCACATCAGGTGGTGTTGAGTAATTTGCCGTGTTTTGTATATAAAAAATAAGTTGGATAAATTCAGTTGCACATAAGTAATACATTTTTCTCGTTAATATACTTATAGCCGCGAGGTTGATTCGGATATTGGTACAGTACAGTAAGATTTTAGTAGGCAACTCTCTTTTTTTTAAGTTCAGATTAAAATTGTAAGCAACCAATGTAGATTAGGCCTAACAAAACAGCAAACTTCTTTAATCTGTCAAGCGGAATTATACCTTTGGAGGTCTATAATAATTGAAAAATCAATAGTGTCTGGAATCTGATGCACAGATCAGATAATAGTAGCAAGCATCTGATGGTTGACGGATTGAAATGTGCGAGGCCATATTTTATTAGACTATAAAAAGAAAAACTGTTAAGGCGATACCTCGTCGACACTAGCGATACCACTTGATTTATATTAATTGTGGTGAATATAGAACATAATAAACAAAAACGCTTTAGTGAATGACTAAAGAATGGTATTTGTAATTTTTTGAGATGTGCACGGTATAAGATATTCCTCTACATGTAACCTATTTTTTCATTATTGATGAAAGTGGCCACGTTTAACAACAATAAAAAATTTGGTTACTTATAGGTAGACACTTTATACAAGATACATCTTTAAAAATTACAAATACCGTTCTTTAGCAATTCTCTAAAGAGCTTTTGTTTATTATGTTCTAAATTCACCATAATTAATAACAATCAATTGGTGTCGCTAGTGTGCACGAGGTAGCCCCTTAATAGGATTTTAATAATATGCCTAGTCACGTTTGAGAAAGCTTATTAAAATTTTCCTAATTCCACGTAACACCACACATTAGAATTATAAAAAAATATCGTACCAACTAAAGCCAACAGCACCAAAACAGACACCTTCAACATTTTTCGATTTAAAAAGTAAAACGTCAAACTGTCTCTCCCGCCAAATCTCCAAGATGGCGCCGCTAGAACAGCTGATCTGTGAATAACGGCCTTTCCAATGAATCCCGTTTTTATAGTGGCGTTTAGTTTACCCAGATGTGGGTGGATGCGAGAAGCTGGAGAGGTTTGTCATGTGATATTACATTACAATACTTTTAAAGGAATATTTTCCGACATATTCTTGTTTGTTTCTCTTGTATATTTTTTTATGCGACAAGGATGGCAAACACCCGTAAATGAAGTCGGGATATGGCACTGTAAGGCAGTGTATAATATATATTCTTTGGTTATGGCTTTGTACACAGTCGTGGGTTTTACGTGAATACGTATGAAATTTCTATAAACTAACTTTAATTATTGTGTATGAAATCTTTGATCCTAGAGCTATCGAGGGGTATAATTGTATGAATGTATACGATAGATAGGTACTGTTAAAGTTTTATTCTATTCTACTGTATCTCCGATTTTGTCATCATCCGAAATTTAAATAGACATATTAACTGGCTGGCCGAGTGGTCTGTACCCATTACTATGCAGGCTATTCGGTCAAGAGGTCCCGGGTTCGAGACCCGGTAGGAGCACGATCATTTGTTTACGAGTCACGGATGTTTATAAGTTTATTTAGTATATTTCTTATATTTAAATACATATTACTATCAATATTTCTCCGTTATCTAGTATCCATAATACAAGCTCTAAATGATGCTTACTTTGGGCCAGATAATAGGTGTAAGTGTATGAAAATTATTATTATATTATTTAATTATAAATATGTCATAATCATAATAAGTTTCATAGTACACAATATTTTGTTAACTCCAGATGGTAAGTTATTACCGCCGCCTATACACACCTGCAATACCAAGGAAAAATCACTTGATATTGCAGGTGCCTTGTCACCCTGAGGCCTAAGATGAAATGCCGTCCATGCCCAGTAATTACACTGGCTACCTTTCTCTTTAATCCGAAACACAGCGAACTGTTTCACGGCTGAAATAAAAAAGGCGGAGGTACCGACCCAGACGCTGCATACGGGCCCGCCACCTAATTACAATATTTGACAGATTTTTGATTACGAGTATATCCTTAAAGAAACGTATAGAGCTGATGACAAGAGGCTAAAATAGAAGAATTTTTTAACACCAAGGCGTTTGCAGGCCCAACACTCTTCTTCCAACAGCAGCGACCTTACTCACTGCTTGAACTGCTTGAACTCCACTCCACGTTTTAGTGGTGAAATAAATAAAAAAATCGAGTGTTTGGCGGGTTTTTGTGGCGTCAGTGAAAATTTTTATTACAATAATTAAAAATTGTGTCGGAGCGAACATTAGAAAGAAAGAAAGAAAGAAAAAATATTTTATTTAACTAGGCCACAAAGAAGCACTTTTAAATCGTCAAAAAACACATTTTTACAACTATCACAAAAAATATATTAACTAACAACGTCATAGTCTCTGTCTGTCTGTTATGTCTGAATTTACACCGGTTCCAAAAGTTGAGTTATAAAAGTGGCGTAGTTTTATTATTCAAGTGTTAATTCGAAGTAGGTACTAATCTCATATGTACAGGTATTCTTTAGAGTCGGTGCTTCACAGTTGTTTCTGGAAACAGTTTAGCACCGACTCCAAAAAATACCTTTATTTAGAGATTACCTACTTCAATTTAGTTATTTTTTTAGTGTTTAAAGTCATCGTTCGGCATTTCATCTTAGGCCTCAGGATGACGACGCACCTGCAATATCAGGTGATTTTTCTTTGTCATTGCAGGTGTCTATAGGCGGCGGTAACCGCTTACCACCAGGTGGGCCGTCAGCTTGTTTGTCATCTAGTTGTATAAAAAAAAATACTCGTATATCCTGCGCGCGCATTGCGCATAAAATTTTAGCTAGTAACATAATTTGACTGTATAAAATACTCCTTATTATTATTCATGATATCTCAATTAGAATTTTAAATCAAGAGTGTAATTGGTTTTATTTTAAATGTGTAGTCCTCGCGATTTAACACATCCACTGCCAAGGACTTAGTAGAAAAATCCAGTGAGGTGCCACACTATTATCTTTCGCGAACGCGACTCTCTCGCTTAGAGGTATTAACCGGTATTTCAAAACCATTACAAGTGTTTACTAGTTCAAATTCATGCGTGGTGGACGTAAGAAACATCGCGCGTTTACCAGACGCATCAGCAAGTAATAAACCAATCAAAATATTGGCGACGTACACTCGGATCTGAGTGTTCGGCAGTGAATGTGTTAGACAATACTACATAGAGTGTAAATAAATAATTTAAAGTACAATGATGCGCTACGAGTAGTCGTAGCCGACTACGAATTTGCTACGGTGACATGATCTTGTCCATACTACACGTTACGTAGTGTCGTAGACGCAGTTATAGTAAGGTCTAGTTGGTAGGACGTAGGTTTACTTTCACTGGCGGCGGCGGCGGCGACTCGGCAACCACTGCGCGGTCACGACGACGCGCTGCGAGCCCGACATCGAGACAGCGCGCAGTGGTTGCCGAGACGCGAGTCGCAGGACGCGCGTGCGGTGAGATCGTGGCCAGGCCCTTAGGCTTAGCACGCACTGCGATTAAGGCGATCTATCGAAACGTTGTTTCGGCCAGGACCGATAGGGATAGAGATATGGCTGACTCAGCGGGAGGAAAAAAGACAAAACAGCGATCGCGCGTGAAAAATAAACGAAATACACAAATTATTTAATTTAAAAATAACCTTATGGACTACAGAAAAACGCTTCTACACGATTCTGAATATTAATGATATCTACTATTTAAAGTAATTTCCTATTGAATACAAATTATCGTTCACCAATAATCTTAAGTTTTCTTGTTTATAAGAGGTCTTTTCGGAAATAAAATGTATCGAGGCAAACTCCTTTAATCGTGTTTTTGTTCTACTCGTATCTAGATTAGGATATTAAGTAACGTACCTATATTTGATTTTCAGATTCGTAAGGTCTTTCAGCGACGTATGACATTACTTATAAAAGTGCGATTTTTTTCAATATATCGCCTTAAACGCACGCGTTTAATCGTAGGTCTACAATCGCGAAATAATGTAACAGATAGCTTTCTATATAAGCGCACGCATTATCGACATTTTTCAGTGACTGATTTTAAAAACGTAATTTGCTACATTTGGCTCGCGGTTTGTAATCGTGCGATTTTTTTGTATCCCGTAGTAATAGAATGGTGGCGCACGCACAGTGGTTAAACTCATCGTTTGGCTTTTTATTCAGTCTCGACTGGGCAAGCGCAGAGGATGGATGTCATGTCTTCCGACTCAGAAACAAAGTCTGTAATTGTGTACATTTTGCAAAAGTATCCCTTAAAATTTATTTCATCTGTTAGTGGATGTACCCAGTACCTATGGCGGCAGCGTTGTAATTACGTTTAAATTTCCACTTTTTTATTTTAAGACCAAAGCCACAACACACGCTGTTCGCCAGAAATCCCTAATGGTACTGAAATAAAAAAATTTAATAAAGGTTTTGCGTTTTCAGTTAATTCTAAACCGCTCGCGTTTAATCGTAGTGCGTGCTAAGCCTTAGGCCCTTCTTACATTACGCTACTTACAGACGACTAGTACTACGTCAGTCTCGAAGATGGACGCTACGGCGTAGCGTCGGCTACGCGTAGCGGCTACGCGTCCGCTACTAGTCGCACGATAACCGCCATGTCGGTCGCCGGCGCCGGCGTGTCCAGTCTCCTTCGAATTTCAAATCTTGGCAAGATGGCGACGGAACAACGGTTGAATATTGAATTGTAATTGGAATTTTCTTTGCTTTCAGTAGCGTAATGTACGAATCTCGAGTAGCGAAGAAGTATCTTATTGGTATGCGACTGAGGTATCGTCTCTTGCGAATATCGTAACGTAAGACGGCTTAGGCCACAGGAGTAAAAAGAGTGTCGATGAATGTCAACTTCGGTGTCCGGTCCCAGAGGGGTTAAAGAGCGGCCAAAAGTTTATTCTCTCCGTACGCAACAAAGTCAATGCTCACGCACACCCCATAAGCTTGTAGTGTACTTATCGTAGCGCGGTTGTTTGATATTCTTATCTTATCTTACTGTGGGGCCATGACTAAGTCACAGTGCACTTCGACCCATTGGGATCTTTAGTGCCTCCCCTGTGTTTACTATTCCTGTGTCCAGAATATAGATGCCATTAGTCTTACTATATCTTTAAGCAGAAAGAGCCTGTAGTCCTCTGGTTTTGGATATGCTAGTTCCAGAAGACTCATTCTGGTTCTAGCCATAGCATCACAATGACACAAGAGATGCGTCATTGATTCCTGGCATTCACCACATGCTCGACACAGTTGTGTTGCGGAGAGTTGTTTTTAATTTATGTGAATGACCTCCCTAAAATTTTGAATAAAGAAATAGCCTTCCCCATATTATTTGCAGACGACCTATCAATTCTCATTAAATGTGAAAGAAACTCAATTCCTAATGCCCTCATCAATAGCATACTTAAAAATATAACACTTTGGCTTAAAGAACACAATCTTGAGATAAACCTAAAAAAAACAAAGATGATACAATTTCGACCATATACCAAAACCCCATTAGACATAAATATAACATTGGATAATACACAAATAGAGACTGTTGAATCTTTTAATCTACTTGGCCTACACATTGATACAAACATAAACTGGAAAACTCATATAGACCAAATAAAAACCAAACTTGCAAAATTCACGTATGCCTTGTTTGAAATTAAAATTAGCACCAATACAGAGACAGCACTCACTGCCTACTATGCATATGCATATGCCTGGCTCAAATATGGCATAATGTTGTGGGGTAACAGTGTGAACGCTAATGACCTATTTTTAATGCAAAAGAAATGTATAAGAATAATAGCACAGATAGACAACACAGAAAGCTGTAAACCTTATTTCATTAAATACAAAATAATGACATTAACATCAATATATATTCATGACTTAGTTACATTCGTTCACAAAAATATAAATTCCTTCACAAAAATTTAAGACACTCATAACATAAATACAAGATATAAAAGCAGACTATGCACCCTACAATCCAGAATAAAAATGTTACATAGCAGCCCATATTATATGGCCATAAAATTATATAATAAATTACCCCAAACTATTAAACAAGAAACAAAATATGTTAATTTTAATAAACAATTGAAACAATATTTAATAAATAAGTGCTTTTACAAACTAGATGAATTTTAAAAAATGAATAAAAAGGTGGTACCTACAATAATTATGATTCTATGACATATTATCCGGTATCTAAAATAAGTCATTGAGTACCTATATCAATAATAAGAGATGCTCAGGTAAATACTTTAGTTAAATAAAAACATATTAAGTTTTATATCTCATAGCCCTTTTACTCAAGTTTTTTTTCTTTTTTGCAATACCTGTCATAAAAGGTTGCTAAGTTTTAAGTGCAATACTTATTGTAAATTAGTATAACACCCACTAACTGTATGTACACTTAGTGAGCAAAATAAATATTTGACTTTGACTTTGACTTTGAGTTGCATTTTGTGTAGCATGTGGTTAGTAGCAAAATGCCCTGTGAGCGCCCCAATCAAGAAGCGAGCTTTTGTTCTACCGTCTGCATAGGTGTATTTACTCCATCCTCCTCCTACCTTCTCCCCTAGGAAGGATTTACATTGTTTTAATCCCGGTAATTTAATTACACTCAGATTCATGTCTAATTTTGACATTGTCTTTTTTCTGTTTGAAAGCTGACTGTGTCTTAACTTTAATTTATGAAGATCAGTTCAGGCGTTTGTTGACTATCAGTTCATTTTCTACATGATAAAAGGTTTTTCCTAACTTTCACAGATCCGATTGATTTGAAATTTGACGTACTGTCACGGTGACATTCCCATGACATACTAACCTTCAGCTGATCCTATACCATCAAAAAGTCTGTTGGATGCTTAATTCTACCGAGAAGGAGAGAGAGAATCTTACCATTGAGCTCGCCAGGGTGTTGAACCTCGTATCTGAATGGGGATCTAACAATCTTGTCGAGTTCAATGCTAAGAAAACACAGGTGTGCGCGTTTACAGCCAAAATGTCGCCGTTCCTTCCCCTTCCGTCTCTTCAGGGCACGACTCTTTTGGCACAGGGCTCCCTAAACTTGCTAGGTATGGAGATATGTTGCGATCTGAATTCCAGGAACTACATCGAAACCGTGATAAAAACAGCCTCACGGAAGCTCGGTGTCCTGAACAAGGTGCGTCGATTTTTCACGCCTGACCAATTATGCCTGCTCTATAAAACTCAGGTCCGGTCTTGCGTGGAATATTGCTCGCACTTGTGGGATGGCTATGCCAAGTACCTACTCGATGCCCTGGACAGATTGCAGCGTCGTGCTGTCCGTATCGTTGGCGATGTAGAGGTCACCAACAACCTTGAGCCTCTGCGATTGCGTCGAGACATTGCGTCGCTTAGCGCCTTCTATCGGCTATATCACGGAGAGTGTTCTGAAGAGCTATTTGACCTTATCCCACCTTCCCCCTTCCTACTCAGGAGCACGCGTGCCGGTCTTCGGAGTCATCAATTCACTGTCTCCACCTCAACATCACGTACAAAGAAATTTAGTAGCTCTTTTCTTTGTCGAACTTCCAGAACTTGGAATTCTTTGCCAGCACATGTGTTCCCTCCTTCCTATAACATGGGTTCCTTGAAAAGAGACGTGAAAAAGCACCCTTCGGGCCAGCAAGGTGGAGGCAGCTAGAGCAGTGTCTGAACTGCACTAGCTGTCTTCGCATATGAACTCTTCTTACTGCTTCACATCAGGTGGTGTTGAGTCATTTGTCGTGCTTTGTATAAAAAATAAAAAATAAAAATCTTCAGAAATTACAGCATAAATAGCGTGTTTGGGCTCTTATGAATAGTCTCAATGAGATGGTGTTAGATAGATGATTAATGAGCCCGGGGTCACTTAAATTTTATATTTTGCATGTCTAAAATTCGAATATACCTACATATAGCTATTGATTTCGACGTTGTCCCCTATGCATTATTTAACTAGTTATTTTTACCTATGATTTGAGTTACTTTTCTTTTGCGCCGGGCCGGGCCGGTTTTTATGAGCATTGTCCTTTGTCATTAGTAAATTCATTAATTCAACACATAACAACACATAGATAGAACATTTCGACATTGTAGGGTGGACGTTAGCTCATAAACGCAAATACAGATAGACTAGAAGAAGTTCACAGGGATATCCCAAGTCCTGGGTGGCTCAGTTGGTTAGAGCAGTCGCCGGGATTGCGAAAGGTCGCGGGTTCGATTCCCGCCTCAGGATGTGAAATTTTTCTAGTTTTATATTTTAATTACTAACTTCATTAATACTGAGAAAATCATGAAAAAACGTTATGTTGACGATGGCAAAGGAGACGAGACCCTTCTGCCAACATAACATTTATAATGAAATCTGACGACCTTCCTCACTAACCTAGTGAAGAGCTTCATTTTAAAACTTAATAACAATTAAAGGAATTAATCTGTTTGTATTAGAATAATTATTTGTGTAATAAAAAATTTTTGAACAAAAATTAAAACTGACTTCCAAAACCTGAAAAGGATAAAATAATTAAATTTAAGGAGATACTCATCCCCTAGAAACATATTTTTTTGGGATCGGTGCTTCATTATCTATTGTTTCTGGAAACACCCCAGCAACAATGACACTACACTCCAAAAAAAAATTTTTTTACACTTTTTACTAATAACTTTCTAAGATCTCAGCTGGATGAGTGACCGTCAGCTTATAATGTTACCTACTATCGTATCGTTACACTAAAAAGTCATAGGAAAGCAAATTCGCAATTACGCATACATAAACGACTTACTCATTCGAGTTACCTATTTTGATTTAAAAACCAAACTGTATTGATACTCTATAGGTAAAATTCAAAAAGAAAAAAATTAACACGAAAAAATGGTAAACTTAATACCAAAGACTTTATTTAATCAATCACAATTAGTTTATTCAAATCACTTACAATAACTACATTATGATCAAAATAATATACGTCTTCACGCCTATTGCCAGCCAAATTTATAGCCGTAAAGACTATGTATGTTATAAAATAAGTGCTTACACTATAACATATTGTTTTTATAATGAAATTATTTTAAATACAAACACAAATTCATTTTTAACCGACTAAATATAGTATATTTTTTAATGCGAACTTAAAAGACATATTATTTAACACAGATAATTTAAATAAACAACCTGAAACATAATGACCACTAAACATCGGTTCGACTCAATAAATTACAACTATTATTCTTAAAAAAAAAACCCTTGGCAAAAGTGTTCAGACAACCAAATTTAGTTACTCGTTGACACTTGAAAAACCTAATTGACACCATAGAGAACCTAAACCTTGATGTTGGCGCAGCGCTATCCACAGGGAATCGAATGTAGATTTGGCGCCATTTTGTCTGTGTATAAAACAATATTAATTTATAAAAATGTCTGATGTTAGAAATGACTTGATTGAATGAATATATTAGTGTAGATAAAGTAGTGTATATAAACTGCACATACTTTGGTATGAAAACTTTCGCGTGATTCTATTAACAAACTCACCTAGGCTTTTAAGCACTTGCTCTTGTTTCAATAACCTCTACGATGGGAAAGCTACTATAGTAAATCATAAATGTCATTGGTATTATCGTACGGTTAACATAATTATTCCTAGACTTCTTATTTTACTTAGAAATAGGTATTTGTTTAAGTATATTTGAATCAAAATTGACAAAGGTCAAATGCATACAGGCGTCAATAAAAATTTGTTAGACCAGAAACAGAAATTAATAACAGTAATTTAAAAAAAAACTATTATTACTTTTTAAATTACCCTTTAAACTAAATTTCCAAGGCAAAGGATCCTAATTAAACAGCCATGTCTAATGTTTTTTCAATTAATATTAACTGAAGTATTTTAATATCATAAAAAATAAAATAAAATAAAATATTCGGACATACCTACATAAATTACAATTAGAATTCTACTCACTCATTACAATTCAACCAGAAAATGACAGATGACAAGGTAACGTCATTTGACGTTTGTAAAAAGCCAATTTTAAATCATTTTAGCCTTTTTTTTATTGAACTAGAACAAAAGAGAGGCAGATAGGTAACTCAATTGTAATTTTTGAGAATAACATCAGAACTGACACCAATGTAAAAATCGTTAAAACAAAAAAAAAACTGAATTTATAATTACAGTGAAATGAAGGGGAAAACTGTATAACAGTCTTAATTTACTGACTGCCAGTAATGTCATTTTGACAGCAGTATTGCAGCCTTGTAGAAAAAAGGAAACAAAACGTAGCTTAGGCATCGTAGACAACTTGCAAATGGTTTTCGAGCGTATCTTCAAAGGGATAGGGTTTCAGATCGTTTGAGACGAGGCCCGCGTACCATGGCTCTGGAAGGTTTTTCACAATGAAAAGTGGCAGTTTGTCTTGTTGGTTTTCTTTCATATTACTTTCTTGAGGGTTCGGAGTCCAGAACTGTGAATAAAAACATGTTTTAAAATCTAAAAAAATCATTTTTTTACACAACAAAAGTTGGCAATCAAGCGTATGGCCCTCTTGATTGTGAACGGTTACCGTAGCCTGTAGACGTTCGTAGCACCTTGGGCACTACTCACGCGTTGTCACCGTAGCCTAAAGACGCTCGTAGCACCTTGGGCACTACTCACGCGTTGTCACCGTAGCCTAAAGACGCTCGTAGCACCTTGGGCACTACTCACGCGTTGTCACCGTAGCCTATAGACGCTCGTAGCACCTTGAGCACTACTCACGCGTTGTCACCCTAGCTTATAGACGCCCGTAGCGCCTTGGTCACTACTCACGCGTTGTTACCGAAGCCTATAGACGCTCGTAGCACCTTTCGTACCACTCTCGCGTTGTTACCGAAGCCTAGACGCTCGTAGCACCTTGAGCACTACTCATGCGTTGTTAACGAAGCCTATAGTATAGACGCTCGTAGCTCCTCGGGCACTACTCACGCGTCGTCACCGTAGCTTATAGACGCTCGTAGCACCTTGGCCACCACTCACGCGTTATCAAAGTAGCCTATAGACGCTCGTAGCACCTTGGGCACTACTCACGCGTTGTCACCGTAGCCTATAGACGCTCGTAGCACCTTGGGCACTACTCACGCGTTGTCACCATAGCCTATAGACGCTCGTAGCACCTTGGGTACTACTCACGCGTTGTCACCGTAGCCTATAGATGCTCGTAGCACCTTGGACACTACTCACGCGTTGTCACTGTAACCTATAGACGCTCGTCGCATGCGCATGATACTGTTTTGTACAGCTTGTGGATGCCATGCATACTTTATTTCTATAAAGTAAAATAGTCTATAAAGTATATAGAAGACACTACTCATCACTACTATGTTCCATTAAGTGTGGCGATTGGTACAGACGACAGCACATCAGTGTAACAATTGCACTATGAAAGCCGCCTCAATGTCAAATAGCGTAAGGGCGGTCTCAAGGTCAAACTGACGGTGGGGCCCACGAGATATAAACTTGAAAAGTCTGATGGGTCCTACCAGACAGAGAGTGTGAAGACATACTTGTACTCAAAGACCCACTGGTGGATCCCTGAAGACTAAGAGACTGTTACGCTTGACGTGGCAACTGTACATGGCTGCCCACCTTGGAGTACTCTATAAACTTGCCTTGACTGTTTCGGGTCCTCGCTTCTTCCTCAGGTAGTTGAAGCAGCAAGACCTGAAGTGCCTGGTGCCACACGCCGACGCACACTCGCTGCCACACGAGTCGCATGACAAGCTCGCTGCCCAGAGCGTACTGCCTGTGGGCATAATGAAAAATAAACACCGCTATTTGTTTTACAATCTGACGATGATGATATTCTTGGTAGGTGGTAGGGCTTCTAACGCCTGGCGAGCTACCACCATGTTCCCTAAGTCTGCCGCCATAACTATAATGTTAACAGCATTGTGTTTCGGCAGTTGGTGCTTGTAGCAACAGCGCCATCTAGACCAACTGTCTATAGCTAAATGTTTGCTGAATACAGCACAGTTTATGATGCTATTTTATAATTAATAGAAGATTCAGCATATAAGGACCAGATGGCGTTGGCAATATTACGTACCTCAGTAAAATAATCCAACTAAGTATCTGTGTATCTCGCTCACTTGTAACTGCCTTCCAATCAGTGAAAGCCAAGAGCGGGTTCTATCCCCACCCCCATAAAGTATTTTTTTTCTAGTTTACATATTTTCCTTATTAAATATATTTTTCAAACATTTACAATAATCACATTTAAACGTTTATTACGCCTACCTACTTTGTTGTAAGAAATACAAATTTTAAAAAATTGTATGCTCCAGGCGGGAATCGAACTCCAGAAGAGGCGGGTGCGATTCCAGCCTGGAGCGTATAAACTATATCTTTAATATTAAGATTTTTATATCGGGTCCTCGGGTCCTAATATTGTTATGTGCATGAACTTTCTTCTAATGAAATAAACAGTTTTAATTAAAATATTAAATATTTTTAAAAAAATGTTGAAAATTAAATTATTACAATTATTTTTGTAGTTGTTGTCGTATTTGTTGTTGTAGTTGTAGTTGTTGTTATAATTGCAGTTGTTGTTCTAGTTGGAACGGAAATATAGAAAAGACGAGTGAGAAGGAACAAACTCCTAGACTGTAACATTCAAAACAGCGAAGACAAAAGGCTTAAAGAAGAGTTTGAGATGGAATGAGAAGAAAGTAGAATTCTATAGGTACAAAATCTAAATATAACAGCAATACATATCATTCTCTCAATATAGACAGAAAGGGCAGATGCAAAATAATTTAAACATTCATTCGTTTAGAAAAAAAATGTGTGTGGACTACAAACAAAGACAAGTCATGGGCCGGGAACGGACCACAGATTAGGAATAATATGTCTAAAACTTGGCCATAGCATATAGATGAATACTAGAGAATTAATAATTTCATCAAAATTGCAATTTCAAAAGTGAAGCAGATTTTTTATTTGTAGAACTAGATGACAAACAAGCTGAGACGGCCTAACTAGTGGTAAGGTTACCGTTGCTAATTGACACCTGCAATAACCAGGAAAAATCATTAAGGATTGCAGGTGCGTTGTTATCTCAATATTCAATTTGAAAGTTATTTAGTAGACCCTTAAAGCCATCTTATATTGTAGGTATCAAACTTAGCCTTCTTTACTATCCGTTAAAATAATCTGAAGACGCAGTTAAAATATTAGCATACCTGGATCACTATACACGGCGCTAGATTTTTTAAAATGCATTTCACCTTTTCCAGGTATGAGGATTGGGCTAGCTAATGAGCACAATTTTTCCGTTCAGTTATTTGTGTAAGAATCCATCTCACCTCATAATTTCCATAAATCTCGACTGATAGAAGCGGCAAGAGAATATTTTAATTTGGTGAAAACATCACCGAGGTCGCCATTTTGAAGAAAACGAAATGTCAATGTCATAATACAATTTTGTTTTACCGACTTTACGTTGAATATCTTGGGAGTATCTGACACGAAATATATGATGACCGTCACTTTATGTGCTACTTGATGAGGTGGACAACCACAAAAAAGTTCTCATCGTAATTCACACCATAATCACTTTTATTCTATTAATCTATTAGTTGCACGTCAACACAAACACTTGAATAATAAAACTACGCCACTTTTATAACTCAATGCTCGCTCCGGCACAATTTTTAATTATTGTAATAAAAATCTTCACTGACGCCACAAAAACCCGCCAAAGACCATGACTTGTATGTCGCCCGCCATATTGCCATATTGAGTAATGGTAAAATCGACGAAAAATTGCAAGTGTTGTACAAACACATAACATATGTGATTGCCCTAAATTGAAAAGAGTACCATTTACTAGATACTTGGGTGTCATAATTGACTCTAACCTTTCCTGGTATCCTCAATTATCATCCGTTGCAAACCGAGCAAGAAAATTAATCTGGATAATAAAAAAACTACGTACCATAACCGACAAGAACCTCCTTACATATATATATATAACACTCGTTCAGTCAATACTGACGTACTGTATAACAGTATGGGGAGGTACCTTCAAAACAAAATTTATCAGTATCGAAAGAGCGCAGAGATCAATTTTAAAGATAATGCTGCGAAAACACAAACTTTATAGCTCCACGTTACTGTACAACGATGCAGACGTTCTCACAGTTAGGCAATTATATATTTTGAATAGTATACTCAAAGTTCATAAAAATGCAATAATTAACCCCGACGTAAAGAAAAAGCGGAACCCACACTCAGTAATAAGATTAAAGCCAGTTAGAACTAAGTTTGCAACTAAGCAATTTTCATTTCAGTCACTTAGATTATATAACAAAATAAACAGATCCATTCAAATTTATGGCCTATCCAATCGTGAATGTAAGGCCAAAGTAATGACTTGGTTAAAAACTCTTTCATATGATGAAACAGAAGACTTCCTAAAATAAGTAGTTTTATTATTACCCCACATGATCACCAACAGTTGGTTGTATTAGGATTTACTCACTTAATATATATCAAGTATTTATTATGTAATAATATATTATAAATAATAATAATGTTATGATACCTATAGCGTATATATGTGTATATGTATGGATGGATGTATGTTTATATAATAAAACAAAATATAATATAAAAATATATATTATAATAAGTAATAATTATACTTAGTATCATTGACTTTCTCAGATCCTGCTTCTTCAAATTGTTAAGTATATTTGTAACTATGTAACTAGAAGGAGCGGGCCTCTCCTAACACAGGTTTAATAAACTTAAATGGAGGGTCCCAAAACCGTGTAATGAATAATTACTGTAACTTAACAATAAAAACTATTTTGATTTTTTTGATTTTTGAAACAAACTATGCATGAAAACGAGTTATTAGTATTTTTCCCAGATTAAGGAGTTTTTGGCTGATTTTTTGATATAGTGGAGGTATACATATATGTATATACCTGACCTGATATGAAACATCTCCTTTAAACAAATCAATATGACATTAAAGTCAACTTTTTAACAGAGTTATTGTATTCTTACATTTTATTTTATATGCTTGAAAAAAAGCCGTTTTCTTATGAGTGCCATTGTAGCTAGGACTTTATACTTTTGCGCACATTTATAACTTCTAGTTATGTTGCCATTTAATACAATACTTGTTTGATTTCGTTATTTATTGCGACAAAATAAAGGAGTTTTGTGTGATTTTAAAGAAAAAGATAACGTACGTTATCGTCTGCAGTTTGAAAATGTCGCTCATGAGCTGGCCCAAAACCTTACCATCTCTATTAACATCCACTAAGTGTTGGAATAACATACCGCCACCTATTAAAAATAGCACTAGTATTTACACATTTAAGGTTAATTTCAAAAGACATTTACTAAATATTCAAAAGACTCTATAGAAATAGTTGAGAAACGCTAGTGACTAATAATATACAAATGTTATTATTTTATAGGTATGTATGTGCAATAAGCTGCAATTGTTCTTTTTTTGTGTGTGTGTGTATAGATGAACCTTATATGAAGGGGCTGGATATTAATATATTATTTTGATAAATATTTTAGAAATTTGTCAATATAATTATAAGATTTTGTGTAACGTCCTGTGTATATTTTAATTTTGTAATTATAATTCTTGTAATGTCTGGTGATTTGTTTGCCCAGCGCCGTGCATCTGTCACGAAAAGGCATCCGCAGAAATCCAGTGTCGTGGCACATCCTGCCACGGCTTCATACTGAGCGGAGACCTTTTTGGTACAAATTGTTTGGATTTATTCTTTGTGTTTATTTTTTCATGATTTTTTTTAATTTGTACCAAATAAACATTTATTCTATTCTAACACGTTAACTGCCGAACACTCGGATCCGAGTGGAGGTATGCGCTACCGCTGGTGCCGCACACTCGGATCCAAGTGTACGTCGCCAATATTTTTTTTGGTTTATTAAGTACTTGCTGATGCCTCTGATAAACGCGCGACGTTTCGTACGTCCATATACGCATGAATTTGAACTAGTAAACACTTGCATTGGTTTTGAAATACCGGTTAATACCTCTAAGCGAGAGAGCTGCGTTCGCGAAAGATAATAGTGTGGCACCAGTCTGAAGTCCGTGGCAGTGAATGTGTTAATTTTAGGCTAAGAATAAATACATATATTGGACAAGGTCGTGTTACTTGCTATAAGTATAGATTGAAACACCAACCACTATGAAGGTAACATAAATCTGTGTATCACCGTCTAACAAAGAATTAATTACCTGCACCAAAATCTTGAGTGGTAGGATCCTTTTTGTGTCTCCTCGAATCTACCTGCGACCATGTCGCTGACAGAAAATTAATTTAGTAACAAGGAAATTGATAGCAAACTTTATAACTAAATCTAACACTGGAAATGTGTAAATAGTCGTTTTACCACCAGTAGTTCAAAAAAGCTAAATTAATTGTAATAACTAAAAAACCCGACTGCTGCCTGTTAAAAAGAACTAAAAAGATGTGAGTAAAATTAAAAACTATATTTATAGTCTTTGAGTTGACACTACGGTCAAGCCGCTTAGGATACAGGAGGTCAACAGAACAGACATACAAACTCACACATACACTCGAATAAAATAACCCTACTTCTAGCGCAGTCGGGTAAAAATCGGTAAAATACAGTCGAAAGATTAGAATTTTTATAGTTTCATGGCTTTGTCCTCAGTCGAAGTCGCTTTGTTTTTTTAAGGCGTATCTATCATAAAGATAAAATGCTGCACATAATTTGGTTGCATAAAAGTCTTCGTAATAGATTTTCGAAATAATCAAATTAAATTAATAACAAAATAACTTACCAATCAGCATGAGCGAAACTATTGCTGTGATTTTAAACATTTTGAAAATTATAAAGTAAAATGTCAAACTTCCCGCTTCAAGATGGCGCCGTTGAAGCAGCTGATCGGTGAGTGGCCGATATCCGATGCAACCCCTTTTTATAAGACAGGAAAGTTTACTTAGTTCTTATGCGTGGGGAGCAGAAAACGTGCGATAAATGTATAATTTTATTGGTATTTTTACCTACTTGCTGTATAATTTTGTCTGAATTTATTTTCTAGTTATTGAGGGTTTAAGGTTGTTTTCGATTACAAAACAACCTTTGCCAAGGTAAGTTCTGGACATGTCAACATTAGCAGTTTCTGAAAAAAAAACAACTCAAATACCCCAGATACAATTGGCTGTTAGACATCCGAATAAATAAATACTCCGGTTTCCCCCGAATTGAGAAGGTCGCGAATTTGGTGCTCCCCAAGACAATTTTGGAAGTACGACAAAGAACGAGTTACTTTAAGCGTGATGTTGAGTTGGAGTCTTCTATCTTAAATTTTGACGATCGGCTGAGTGGTCTGTGCCCCTTGCTATACAGGCTACTCGGTCGGGAGTCCCGGGTTCGAATCCCGGTGGGGGCAAATGTTTGTATGATGAGTACGAGCATTTGTTCACGAGTCATGGATGTTATATGTTTATTTAGTATATTTCTAATATTTAGATTCATATTATTATCATACTTTCTCTATTATCTAGTAGTATTCATAACACAAGCTCTTAATGATGCTTACTTGGGCTAGATAATAGAATATTATTATTATTCTAGCTTTACTTTATCAGGCTTCAATGACTCGACCTATGTACCTACCTGTGGGTCAATTCTGCTATTTATTTTCCTAAACGGATCGGCTGCGGTTCGGTATCGGTTCAGCGGTTGTGATACAAAAAGGTATTCCACTACATTACATATAAAGCTGTAACCCTAACGAAACGCTCTCGGTTGGTTCAACTTCGGCTCGATAATTTTTAGCAATATTGCAAGAAACAAATATATTTTGGCTTAATGACTAGGCAGTTTTTAATTTAAGACAGTTCGAACAAAGAACTATCGATGCGTTTCGGCTGCCACAAATGTTAAATATTTAGCAGAATACGAAGCAATGATTGAACCGAACGGTTCGCGTTACGTGTTTGTTAGTAGAATACCAAACTGATGCGTTTCGGTTACGTTTCGATTGCGTTGAGTTAGCAGAATACAAAAACGTTGTAACTTTAAGCGTTTCCGATTCGTTTCAGATCAAAATACAATAGCAGAATTGGGGGGCTGGATAGCAGTACTGTAACTGTCCGTAGCAACGTAACGCGTTGTACTCTTATATTCGAACGTATTATCTTGTCGTAGCAATCCGTAGCAAAGTCACACACTGTCTGTAGTAATTTCAATTCTTTACTAAACTGCTATAATTCTTCACTAGGTGGTAGGCCCGTATGTAGGGTCGTCTGGGTAGGTACCACCGCCTTTCTTATTTCAGCCGTGAAATAGTTTGCAGTGTTTCGGAATGAAGGGAAAGGTGTTATTACTGGGAATGGACGGCATATCATCTTAGGCCACAGGATGACAACGCACCTGCAATATCAAGTGCTTTTCCCTTGTTATTGCAGGTGTCTATAGGCGGCGGTAACCGCTTACCATCAGGTGGGCCGTCAGCTTGTTTGTCATCTAGTTGTATAAGAAAAAAAAACCCGATTTGGTACATATTTAGGTGTATATTTTGCATTGTTTTCATGTAACGCTGTCCGTACATAGTCCGTAGTGATTTCAATGCTTACACGAATTCATTAGGTACGTCGCTCAATTGGATGCCTAGCCCGTTGATTAAACGGCGGCATCTGTTGGTAAAGCGTTGCGCTCAATGACTAGGCTAGTTGTCCTTCAGCCGTTTGATTGGATGCCGGCGTTCAATCAACGGGCTAGGCGTCCAGCCGGCATCTTCTCGGTAGTTCAACTTTTGGAACCGGTGTAAATTCAGACATGACAGACGGGGAGACTTACACCCGTATTCACAAACGACACTATGAGGTCTCACAGTGCCCGCGGATGCACAGGGTGCCAAATTCCTATTCATAAACAATAATTGAGTGACAATCGGCACTATGCGTTTGTCATAATGAACGCTAACTCACCAAAGAAAATGTAATCACTGCGGAGTTTACGATTAAAAGCAAATAAACAATAAAATTGAAATGTCAGTCAGTGAAGTGAACTACGTAACACTAATCAACCAATCACAGAGCTATATTCAACGCTATGCGTCCGCATAGTAAAGATTCGTTTGAGTATTGTTTGTGAATTGAAAGGCTTGTCAAAGTGAACGCACTGAGAAATGCCTTACTTCGCATAGTATTGCTCCTTTACTTACATAAGTATCGTTTGTGAATACGGGTTTTAGACGTTGTTAGTTAATATATCTTTTGTAATAGTTATAAAAATGTGTTTTATGTCGATTTAAAAGTGCTTCTTTGTGGCCGTTGTATTTAAAATATAATCTTTTTTCTTTATTTCTTTCTTTCTTTCAGTTAAGCGGCTAATTCAACCAGAGGGCTGCGACGGATACATATTTGGGTGTATCTTTGCAGTGTATACCGTAGTAATGAACACACGCTGTCCGTATGTAGTCCGTAGTAACTTCAACGCTTATGTAGAGCCTATTAGATACTTATTTGGGTCTATTTTTGCAGTGTTTGCCGTAGCAATTGTAGCAGTGTTTGCCGTAGCAATCCGTAGCAGTGTTTGCCGTAGCAATCCGTAGCTGTGTTTGCCGTAGCAATCCGTAGCTGTGTTTGCCGTAGCAATCCGTAGCTGTGTTTGCCGTAGCAATCCGTAGCTGTGTTTACCGTAGCAATCCGTAGCTGTGTTTGCCGTAGCAATCCGTAGCAAGGACACAGTATTCGTATGTAGTCCGCAATAACTCTGCAGTGTATGTCGTACTTTATAGTAAGGTTATAAAATTATTAAATGAATAAGATATTTTTGAAAGTGGCAAACCATTTCTATGAACTAACTAGCTGTACCCTGCCACGCTTCGCAGTGGCGCATCGTTAAAAAAACTGTTTTCTCGCGGTCGCAGATATGTGACTGATGCAAAAAATAGATAAAAACAATCCTTGATGCGGATTTTATATCATGTTTTTTTTTTTTTTTTTTTTTTTTTTTTTTTTTATACAAAGCACGACAAATGACTCAACACCACCTGATGTGAAGCAGTAAGAAGAGTCCATATGCGAAGACAGCTAGTGCAGTTCAGACACTACTCTAGCTGCCTCCACCTTGCCGGCCCGAAAGGTGCTTTTTCACGCCTCTTTTGAAGGACCCCATGTTATAGGAAGGAGGGAACACATGTGCTGGCAAAGAATTCCAAGTTCTGGAAGTTCGACAAAGAAAAGTGCTACTAAATTTCTTTGTACGTGATGTTGAGGTGGAGACAGTGAATTGATGACTCCGAAGACCGGCACGCGTGCTCCTGAGTAGGAAGGGGGAAGGTGGGATAAGGTCAAATAGCTCTTCAGAACACTCTCCGTGATATAGCCGATAGAAGGCGCTAAGCGACGCAATGTCTCGACGCAATTGCAGAGGCTCAAGGTTGTTGGTGACCTCTACATCGCCAACGATACGGACAGCACGACGCTGCAATCTGTCCAGGGCATCGAGTAGGTACTTGGCGGAGCCATCCCACAAGTGCGAGCAATATTCCACGCAAGACCGGACCTGAGTTTTATACAGCAGGCATAATTGGTCAGGCGTGAAAAATCGACGCACCTTGTTCAGGACACCGAGCTTCCGTGAGGCTGTTTTTATCACGGTTTCGATATAGTTCCTGGAATTCAGATCGCAACATATCTCCATACCTAGCAAGTTTAGGGAGCCCTGTGCCGAAAGAGTCGTGCCCTGAAGAAACGGAAGGGGAAGGAACGGCGACATTTTGGCTGTAAACGCGCACACCTGTGTTTTCTTAGCATTGAACTCAACAAGATTGTTAGATCCCCATTCAGATACGAGGTTCAACACCCTGTCGAGCTCAATGGTAAGATTCTCTCTCTCTCTCTCGGTTTCAGCGCGCCCAGCCCCTGGGCGACCGTAATATCCCCCATGCACTGTACTGTCATCTGCATAGCAATGAATGTTTCCTAACGGAATCATGTCATTGATATGAAGAAGAAAGAGTGTGGGGGATAGAACAGAGCCTTGTGGTACACCAGCATTCACTGACATGAACCGCGAAGCGCATCCATCTGCGAGGACACGGATTCTTCGCTCATGCAGGAAGCCGGCGATCCAGTTACAGAGCTGAGCGGGCAGACCGTATGCCGGGAGCTTGGAGAGAAGAGCCTTGTGCCAGACCCGATCGAATGCTTTGGCAATGTCAAGGCTAACAGCCAGTGACTCTCCACGTTTGTCAATAGCTTCACCCCAGACATGCATTAAGTACGCTAGAAGATCACCCGTTGACCGGTTCGGCCGAAACCCGTACTGTCGATCATTAATTAATGAGTGATCTTCTAGGTATCGGATCAGCTGGTGGTTTAAGATCCGTTCCATGACCTTGCAAAGAACTGAGGTGACAGCTATCGGGCGGTAGTTAGCTGGGTCTGATCGGTCTCCCTTTTTGGGGACCGGTTGCACATTGGCCTCTCTCCAAGATTCCGGCACACACCCGGAAGAGAGAGAAAGACGGTATAGCCGCGTTAAGACAGGAGACAACTCCGCTGCGCAGTTTTTCAGTACTATCGCTGGAATGCCATCAGGTCCACTAGCTTTCCGGACGTCGATTGACTGAAGCTCCGCACGTACATCACATTGCCTAATACGAATATCGGGCATTGTGTGGCCACAGTGGGAGAGTGTTGGTGGCTGTAAGTTGCAGTCGTCGATTCGGGAGTGAGCCGCAAAGAGTTTTACCAAGAGATCGGCTTTCTCTTGCGGCTTGTGAGCTAGCGAGCCGTCAGAACATCTCAACGGGGGCAGCGAGGGTTGACAGAAGTTGGATTGCACGGCTTTGGCCAGACGCCAGTAGCTACGGCTTCCCGTAGGATGCGTAAGAAGTTCTTGGCCAACTCGTGCAACGCGCTGTGCATCCGCTCTGATGAAGGCCCTTTTGCAGGACTTGGTGGCGTTGTTATAGACTGCTTTCAGTGAGTCAATGTTGGGATCCCCGCAAGCTCGGCCCCTGATCCAAGCGCGGTATGCCGACTGTCTGTTTTCAACAGCTAAGGCACAATCGCGGTTGAACCAGAGGTTACGCCTACCCCTACTGATGAGATCGGAGTGAGGGATATAGTACTCCATCCCTAACATGATCTCATCAGCAACAGCAGTAGTGCTAGCGTTCGGGTCCAGCTCACTGAAACAGCGCTGCCTCCAAGGGACAGATGCGAAGTAATCCCGCATACCGTCCCAATCTGCCGACGCATAGTGCCAGATGCGGCGTTTGGCAACCATAGGTACCGGTGGCGACGCCCGTGGCACCCCAGCGGATACCAGGCAGTGATCCGATGTTCCTAAAGGAGCACGAACCTCTAGCCGATATCCATCCGGGCGAGTCGTCAGCAGAAGGTCCAACAATGAGGGCGCGTGACCGACAATGTCTGGAATCCTGGTGGGCTGGTTTACCAGTTGGGTCAGGTCGTGCGTGAGAGCGAAAGCGTAGGCAGTTCTACCAGCATGGTCAGTTTTAGAGGAACTTAACCACGACTCGTGGTGACCATTGAAGTCCCCTAAAAACACCAATTCCGCGGTTGGAAACTGCTCCTGCGCAACATCTGCCACCCGACTAAGATGTTCGAAAAGTCGAGTTGTCTCCATGTCACCGCTGTGGGATCTATAGAGGCACACGTAGATTCGGCAATGTGTGCCCAGGTCCACATGTACCCCAAGAATAGAGTAGGAAGGGTCCTCCAAACAGCGCAGACGGCGACAGCAAACATCCGCCCGGACAAACAAGCATACCCCGGCCTTCGCTTTGAAGGACTCTTCAAGAGCGTAGCCGGGGTAATCCAAGTAGCTAGTGTCTGCCGGGCGGAGTATTTGCGTCTCCGTCAAAAACAGCATTTCGGGTCGAGCCGTCTCGAGATGTTGGTGGACGGCATTGAGGTTAGCATGGAGCCCACGGATGTTAGTGAGCCCGACCTCAAACAGCGTGGTTGTGGTGGGGGTGTGCACCGCTGAACGACCGGAACTGTTTTTGAGCGCTGCCATAGTTGAAGATAGAAGGAGGAGAGGCGTGAATTGGGGGGACGTTGCCGCGATATATACGGTCAAAGAGTGAGGCCTGTTTCCCCAGGTAATAGCCGACAGTAGAGACGCGCTGACCCGCCGAACGGAAGGGCCCCCGAACCCCCCCGGGAATGGCCGCCGGGACCCCACCACCCGGTCACCAACCGGCACGACGGACCACCCCAAGATTATGCGTGGCATGATAGGGCAGCCTCACGAACTGGTTAGGTTCGCTTGGGCCCCTGTACTGTACCACGGGCGGCCAGCGGAACAGCCGTTTCTTCGGGTCTCCCTGGTCGGCGGGTCAATGCAGTCCACCTGGCTCTGGTTAGACGGAAGCCGTCACTGACCGCATCCATCGCCGCAACGTCTCCCCAAGCTCTGGTTGTACGCTGACTGATCCCGGAACGCGACCACAAGTGGTCACTTGGCGGGTTTTACGCCATGCGTACGGTGGTCACTAACCAGACGGGTGTTCAGACCCTACCACCAGTCGAGCAGTTGGTAGCTCGGTAATCCCTTAGTCGCCTCTTACGACACCCACGGGAAGAAATGGGGCGGTGAATTGTATTCTTAATCCGTCACCGCACGGACAATGTTAAAATTTCGACTCAATCGGTGCAGAATTTTTTGAGTTATTGAAGCATACACAAACCAACATAACATTTTTATATATATAGATGTAGCCCATGTTTTGCACCAACACATCCAACCAAACTGTATATATATTTGGATGTATCTTTTGCAGTGTTTACCGTAGTCATTCGTAGCAATCACACACGCTGTCCGAATGTAGTCCGTAAATCCAACGCTTATGTAGAGCCTTCTTGATACTTATTCGTTATTTGGGTTTATATTTGCTGAATTTTGCCCAAGTATCTCAAAACCGATCGGTCCTGCGCTGCCCGCATCGATCGGCTTCCTGCGACCCTCACCAGCTCGTCGTTCAATCTAACGAGCCTACCAACGCTGCGTTTCCACGGCCACCGCTCGAGGACCTTTCAACCCCAACGGCCGTCAGTCTTTGCAATGTGGCCTGCCCAATGCCACTTGATGTCCGCAATTCATAGATCTTAATGATGATTATTTTTATTTGGTTGTAATCTTTTGCAGGAATCGCCGTACCAAGCCGTAGCAACGTCTCGCTTAATGCAGTAATACTACGCTTCGTTCAAATCACAAATTAAATATAACTACTTGCGATAAGTACATCAAGCATGAAAGTTTGACCTGTACTCCATTCGTAAGGGAGGCTTTCGCGCATGATTTCTTAATATTTTTTTAAGAAATAAATTAAATAACTTTAATAATTTAACTATTTATCGATCACTTGTTTACCTCAGTTAAGTATTGATCTCTAAACTTAGCAACTTAGTAAAAATATTTTGCGGTCGTCTCCTACGCCTTCGATTGAAACTTTTCCCATAAAAATGGTAAAATATCTTCAAGTTTACGACATGATTAGACTGTTAGATAACTGTTGATTCAATTTATAAGTAGTTATCATCAATATCAGATTTTATAGAGAATAGGGCTGGAGAACATCGCAGTGAAACACGTGGAATCAAATTGTTCCTTCACTCACTCATCACCAGGCTATATACGTCCCACTGCTGGGCACAGGTCTTCGTTCATGGGAGAAATACATAAGGAGCACATGTTTTGTCATGTACACATGAACACATAATTGTTCACATAATACTGGTTAATTTAATTTGACGCCATAGTATATCGTACGGTTAAATTTTAAAATAAATAAGTACCTACTTAGAAAATGCAAAAAGTTTAGTATATATTTATTATTTGTCTATCTAATATATAAAATTCTCGTGTCACAAGTACCATACTCCTCCGAAACGGATTGACCGATCGGTCACGCCGTTTCATGAAAATATTCATGAAAAATTTTCTATGTAACGGCGCGTGATTTATTTAACTTTAAAATCAAAATTATAATTATTATTAAATTGTGTTAGTTTTATGTTTCGTTAGTATGATTCGTTATCGATAATCGATTTTGTATTTTTAGAGCGGTTAGTTCCGAATGGAGTTATTGGAGTTGTGACTGTCATGGCGGCGGAACTTCACTTAACTGTCAACCGCCGCGTGGGACGCACAGACACAAAGCCATTAGCTCTAATCGTAATTTAGCATAGTAATCTTACATTATTTCCATTGTGATTTGTGCCAAGTTATTAAAAAAAGTGTGTGAACGTTAGTTTGGTATTATTATTTTCAACTATAACTTTATCGAAAACATATTACAAGATGGATGACGGAACCAATGTTAATACGCCTAAATTGCTCGGTGATTTTTTTTTTATACAACTAGATGACAAACAAGCTGACGGCCCACCTGGTGGTAAGCGGTTACCGCCGCCTATAGACACCTGCAATAACAAGGAAAAGCACTTGATATTGCAGGTGTGTTGTCATCCTGAGACCTAAGATGAAATGCCGTCCATGCCCAGTAATTACACTGGCTACCTTTCCCTTCAATCCGAAACACAGCGAACTGTTTCACGGCTGAAATAGGAAAGGATCCGTCATATGTATATTATATTCAGTCAGTAGTTCTGAGAATCGGCTACTGTTTTAGTTTTTGGACATTTTTTTTATGGCAAAACAACGTTTGCCGGGACAGCTAGTTATTTATATATTCTAATTAAAACGGACCTGCCAGTTTCACTAATGAGTTATTAGTATTTCTCCCGGATTCATCAGTATTTTTCTTATATTTTAAGACGGTCATCATAACGTATTATACATAAATCATTGGCACCCGAGCAAAACGAGGGGTGTTATAAGTGTCTGTATGTGTATCAGTGTGTCTGCGCTCCTAAACGAATCGGCCGATTTTGATTCGTTTTTTTGTGGTGGCATTTCATCGCCAGCCTATATACGTCCCACTGCTGGGCACAGGCCTTCCTACTTGGGAGAAACACATGAAGAGCTTGGGCCATAACACCACCACGCTGGCCCAATACGGGTTGGTGGGTTAAAGCAGTTGCAGAAAAACCGGAGACAACAGCTTAACGTGCCTTCCCAAGCAGGGTGGTGCTCGAGATTCCAATTTTTGACCCATCCAAAACGTTTAGGCGTTTTGAACTCGAACTCGTTTTGAAAATGTTATTATTTTTCCAGGTTCATAGGTTTTATTAAAGATAGATGACGACGGGCCTGAGACCGCTTTGAGTAATTTTCGCTATTCCTCGCATAGTTTCGGATTGGGTCATCCACTTGGAAAATTCGCCCTGTATATTAGATCTTTATGTAAGAAATTGCCGTTTCGTTTCAAGTATTTTGTGCAACCTGCAATTACCATACCTATGTTCTTGTATTTAATTTAAAATTAGCTGGACGAATTTTTTTAAATTTTTGCGAAAAATTGTTAAAGTACATTCATAGAAAAATCAATTTTTAAATAGTAGAAAATAATTACAACAAATGTAAACATTGAGATCGGCTACATAATCTATAAGCTCTAACAAACTTTAACAAAAAACAATAATTCTGTTATTTTAGTTCATTTAAACACTAATTTAAAATCATCATCATCATCATCATATCAGCCTAGAGACGCCCACTGCTGGGCATAGGCCTCCCCCAAGGATCTCCAAACCGATCGGTCCTGCGCTGCCCTCATCCAACGGCTTCCCGCGACCCTCACCAGATCGTCGGTCCACCTTGTGGAGGCCTAACAACGCTGCGTCTCCCGGTACGCGGCCGCCACTCGAGGACATTTCCAACGGCCGTCAGTCCTCGCAATGTGACCTGCCCACTGCCACTTAAGACTTGCAATTCGAAATTTAAAATGATAAAATGCAATTTAAAATGATTGCATTTTAGAATGATTTGGAAAAAAACGGCTATTTCATAAATATGGTCTATTTCTTGCTTGTCCACAAACATAATATAGATAAGGATTCACTTCCAATGCTGGTTGGTGTTTTAAGCGGCAGCAGTAACAACCTAAGATTATTACATTTTGATTGACCGATCCCATAATCGACCATGGAGAAAGTTGCTTTGTTTTCGTAAACAAACAACGCCACCGAGCAACTCGATGTAGGTAATACGATACTAAAATGCGAAGATGAAATCCATGTTCTCAAACACTTCACAATATTGTCGTGTAAAGTGGGAAATTGAGAAGTGACGTATATTTCTTCCCAAGGCTATAACTGTCTATAGCTAAGTACTAAATATTATAAACAACCATGACTTGAAAACAAATACCTATTTGTGTTTAGCTCACATCTCGCCGTCCCCGGAGAATAAAATGATAATAACAAAAATGCTACTTTTCAGGAAAAATAAAAAACGTGTTATTGTCTTTTGCTCCTTAAACTGGACGCAGGCTTATGATTGATAGCTTTGAATAAAGGTTATTTTTTGTATGTTAAAAATTATTAGTGAAACATGCCTGATTATTAAAATACAGATACCTAGTAACTATTCAGGAAATACGGAAAGTCATTGTTTTTGGTCTATTATATCCATTATCATTTTATTCTTTAAACAGCATGACCCGAGTCAGATATTGCACTGTTGCTTGTCATTTTATTCTATATGGATTTGTCATTGTCTAGTGGGAATATTTTTACGAAAACATAATTGTATGACTGTTTGTCATACTAACAAGTAGGAATACATTTCTATAACGTTATATTAAAATTTTATTCCTGTAATTTAAGTCCTGTGTTAAATCTATGAATACTATTGTAACGTTTTGTAACTTCGTGAAATAACTCTATAAAATATCAAAAATAATTGAGCAGATGTATGATGATGTACCCATAGATCCCAAAAGTGGCATAACACTAAAAGTAAGATATTGGCAGCTATCATTTTATTCTGCGGGGACGGCGATCTGTCCCGGTCGGGACTCAAACCCTGGCCGCGTTGCCCAGAACTATAGAATACGTAACCACTCACTCGTGCCAATCTCAGTGTCCGCGCCCACTCGAGATCTCGAGTTGGTCTCTATGCGCAGGCGTGCAATTACAGTTCATGTGTTATCTGTGTGCGTCTGCTAAATGAGTAGTAGAACCTCTGCGAGTGCATCAAGATTTTATGTGTGTCCAGGCTATGCTGTACTGAAACTAAGGGTACAATGGGGTACCACAAGGTAGAATTCTTGTGCCTATTTGAAATTCATAACTGGAGCAAATTCAGCCTTTTACGTTGCTGACTGTAGTAGACCAAAAATATTCACTCATCCAAACACCGCGCAGCCGGTCGAAAAGTGCCGAGTACCCATTGCACTTTTCACCAGTCGAGCCCGAAAGGACAGTCACTGTGCGCGACTTGAGTTGTTAGCGATGAGCTTCCTCTCTCGCACCCCGCACATGTGGCATGATGAGTACCGTCAGCTTTTAGTTGGTATGCCTTCAGCCGGAGACTCCTAAATAACCCAGGGTCAAGCCCCCAAGTCCTCTCTGGGTACGAATAAAGGGTTTTCTGACGTATAAAAGGGGCACTGCACGTATGAGCCATAAGTATACTCGACAAAGTTCCCTGTGTTCCATTTAGCAAACAGAATCCTTTCAACGGCTGCATGCGGCGGGGAAGAGCAAGCCCCACCTCTTATTTTAATAAAATATAAATGCAATGTTATCGCCTCTTAAAAAAGAACTAAAAAGGAAAAAATAATCATATTTTTTTCCTTTTTAGTGTTTTGAGTCATATTTTTATGTGATTTCCTAAGGTCGAAGCAAGATGGGTGACCGTCAGCACTATCGACTTGTCTGTCTCTCATTCTTGGTTGAAATACACAGTGAAAGAATTATCTTCTAACTCCTAACCGTTAAGGAGTTGTACCTTCCATCATCAGCTCATCAACATGAGATGATGACTAACAGAAGCAAATGCTTGAACAGCTTTAGAAAAAAGTAAAACATGTCACACGTGCCTATAAAAATTTTGGTTTGCCCTCGATTTTCCTGGAATCTCATCATCAGATCCTGACTTGGTGACAGTGGGACCACCTCTGGAGTATACTCTATCGAATGTAAAAAGAATTTTGATAATCGTATATATACGATATTTTTTTTTATATTTTTTTTATATGATACATACAAAAAAAAATACACACAGTAGAACATATAACCTCCTTCTTTTTTGGAGTTGGTTAAAAACACAAAGCTTACGGAAATCAGCGACTCTTTGCTTTCTGCCGATTGTAATGTCGCGCCTCTTTCGTATTCGATTTTCTTTTGATTTTACGTTGACCCTTGCTGTTTCTTGGAATGATCATTAAAATAGCGGTGCGCCATTACCGTTTTGGGGGGTCTGAACTTCGGCCAATCATTACAATGATAATATTAATCAAATGGTAAGTTAATTATTTTAATATAAAGCCTGATTAATTACGAATATTCTGATATGTTAATTATAATAACACCACCAATTGCTACATAAGGCAAAAATCGTCGCGGAACACTGGCAGAGACAGTTAAAAAATTACAATAATTTTATGCTTGCTGCTTTTAAAAAGATATTTGCGGCGACCGTCCGTGGTATAGTACTTGTGATTCACTTGTGTTAATTGAAACCATCAAATCCCGCTAAAACCGCCGTAAAAAGTAAATGATGAGGGAATTTGCCAGAATTAAATAAAAAAACAATAAAATAAAACACATTGAAAAAATTGGAATGATTTATTTAAAACACCACAATTTTTTATTTAACCTTTGCCTATAAAACTAATTAATATTTACAGCGTCGCTACTCAATCGTAGACTTTAAATTATAATAAAATTCATAATTAATTTCATTAACAATAATTGATATTACAAATGATTGCTTGACAATAGCTGTTAAAAATTCACGGTGGATTCACGCCGAATTCACTGGAGCGATGGTGACTAAATTATGCGAGTAAAATCGGCTCCAATCGACCACCTTTCTCGGGTTAAAAACAAACTCGGCAATGTCAAACTAGGCCACTGTCAAACTCGACCATAGGCGAACTCGACTACTTTGTCAGGTCACATTTCTAAGCGTAATCAATTTATATTATATAGTTTTCAATTAAATAATACAGTTAGGCGTTTGAAAAAAGTTATGTCATCGGAGGATTTTTCAAAAAGTCATATAGTAAAGATATTGCTGGCGATTATTGGTTTGTGTGAAAAGGTTGAAATTGCTCTTACTCAACTATAAGACTGTTTTTCGAAAAATCCTCTGATAACTAATAAGACTAGCCTGTCTTGCTTACGCATGTAAAGGGTTTGATTTGTATGAAAATCTTTAATCTCATTTATGTATAGAACAAAAGAAATATTACAATGCCTATTGCCTATATTAGGTAAAGTGTGACCTGATGATTAGGAAAAAAAATCGGGGCGGGGTTTGCGTATTAACTTATACAGGTGCCGTCAATACGACAATAAATTAAAACATGGGCTATATAGTTCCTAAAAATATTTTGCAACTTTAAAATTGATTTCATTCATTTGATAATTTCATGACAATTCATTAAATTAATATAACATTGGCTGAATTATTTCAGACATGTTATAAATTTATCAAATGTGTTGACGGCACCACCCTGTATACTACGTCAGTAAAAAGGGCCGAGTTTCATACCGGGCGAGTTTTCCTCTAAGCCGTTTCACTATAGGTAGAATGGACCTAGTTATGCCAAAATGATCCAACTCACAATGTCTTCAATTTGGAGATATCAATGCCAAATTATATAAAATGGACCCTATTTTCATGACACAAAGAATCGTTTTCGTATCTATTTCCTAAGATGACTCATATTACTAACCCACAACTAAGATATTTAAATGAAACATTGTGCAAAGAGAACAGCTAATTTAAACAAAAGAAACCCAAACAGATTAGTGTTAAACACACTTCCCAAAACAAAAAGGTTTCATAAAAACTGCTAGGGAATGGGCATAACTATATACAATCATATACCCACCCACCCACTTAAAGCAGCTACCGCAGAATAAATTTAGGAGTGCTCTCCGAAAATGGTTGCTAGTAAATAACTTCTACTCAATTGACGAATTTTTAAAGCATAAAACCAACTGACTTTTGTATTCGACGTACCAATGTGGGACTTACAGTAGGTTTATGTATATAAATAATTTCAACAACTTTGTAATTCTTTTGTCATTTTTAATACTTTTTTTTTTGCATGCTATAGTTTACGGCTAAATAGGTCAAAAGGCACTTAAAAATTATTATTTACCACCAATGTAAAAACCCTATTTATCGAAATAAAAGTCATTTCGATTTTTAATTTCATTTGAGTTTCCTGCCTGTGGCATGGAACATTTTGGCATAACTTAGTCCAAATAAAAACCATTTTTTTAAAATCGTAGGGCCTCTTCTTCATCATCAAGTAAAGCCAGTTGGCTCACTGTCCCCTTTATCCCACATAATTGAAAATCTATTTTTTTTGTCTGATATGTACCTACTGACTTCACAGATTAAAAAATAACTAATCAACTTCTTATTTGTGAATGGCAGAAGAGATCCCTGTAGCGTACCTCAGCGAAACTATGTTTCGCAAAGTTGTATGACATGTGAAACTATAGCAGCACGAGTTCCGCCAAGTCTTACAAGTTGTATGACACGTGAAACTATTGCTCGTGTGTCGCCAAGTATGGCAAGTTGTATGACATATGAAACTATAGCAGCGCTTCGAGTTTAGCAAGTCTGGCAAGTTATATGACATGTGGAACTATAGCGGCGCTTCGAGTTTAGCAAGTCTGGCAAGTTATATGACATGTGAAACTATAGCAGCGCTTCGAGTTTAGCAAGTCTGGCAAGTTATATGACATGTGAAACTATGGCAGTGCTTTGAGTTACGCCAAGTGATGCAAGTTATATGACATTTGAAACTATAGCAGCGCTTCGAGTTCAGCAAGTCTGGCAAGTTATATGACATGTGAAACTATAGCGGCGCATCGAGTTTAGCAAGTCTGGCAAGTTATATGACATGTGAAACTATAGCAGCGCTTCGAGTTTAACAAGTCTGGCAAGTTATATGACATGTGAAACTATAGCAGCGCTTCGAGTTTAGCAAGTCTGGCAAGTTATATGACATGTGAAACTATAGCAGCGCTTCGAGTTTAGCAAGTCTGGCAAGTTATATGACATGTGAAACTATGGCAGTGCTTTGAGTTACGCCAAGTGATGCAAGTTATATGACATTTGAAACTATAGCAGCGCTTCGAGTTCAGCAAGTCTGGCAAGTTATATGACATGTGAAACTATAGCGGCGCATCGAGTTTAGCAAGTCTGGCAAGTTATATGACATGTGAAACTATAGCAGCGCTTCGAGTTTAGCAAGTCTGGCAAGTTATATGACATGTGAAACTATAGCAGCGCTTCGAGTTTAGCAAGTCTGGCAAGTTATATGACATGTGAAACTATGGCAGTGCTTTCAGTTACGCCAAGTGATGCAAGTTATATGACATTTGAAACTATAGCAGCGCTTCGAGTTTAGAAAGTCTAGCAAGTTATATGACATGTGAAACTATAGCAGTGCATCGAGCTCCGCCATGTGTGGCAAGTTGAAAGTTACAAGTCAAGTATGACAGATACTATTTTCATTCATAGATAATAACTTATCAATCAATCTTTAATAACTTTTTTATTATACAATTTAAAATATAGATATTAGCGGTTTTAATACTGAGGCGAGCCGGTAATGTGAGTGACCAAAGGTAAACAAGTTACGAATTACTTTAAAAAATCTTATTGGAATTAATTTATTTATTACGAAACTGATATTGAAGCACTTTTTTGAGAATTATAATATTTTACGAGTATTGCCTTCATAATAAACTTAGTTTAGGTTTCCAATGTTCGTCCGTTTCCTTATAAAACCGACAAAAGAACAGAACCCGTGTTAAAAATGGAGGGAGCACATGTGCAGGCAAAGCAAAGATTTTCCAAGTTACTAAACTTCTTTGTGCGTGATGTTGAGGTGGAGACAGTGAATTCATGACTCCGAAGACCGGCACGCATGCTTGTAGGAAGGGGGAATGGGGTATGGCCTCAAATATAATTCGGAAGACTAATTTAAACCTAAGGCAATTTCATATGTCATTCAACCAAGAAATGACGGCACTTGAACAGTTTCACTGCTAGTTTCACAGCGCCACCTTAACCAGAAATAAGTCCGCAAGTACAAAATTGCACATAACAAGTCCGCAAGTACAAAATTGCACATATCCTACCAATCCTAACTTAGACCTACCATTTCGATCTTACATTTTTTATCCTTGTCGTGTCTCTTAGAATGTAACACCAGTTTACTTCGGGTCATGAACCGCTTCTTACAAACCTCGCATTCGTACCGTCGGTCCCCAATATGCATTTTCACATGCATAACTAAATTGTTCTTTTGCGTGAAACTTTTGGAGCATATTTCGCAGGTGTGGGGCTTGATGCCCTTGTGCGCTTTCTCGTGCCTGTCTAAGTCCGCTTTCCGGTAGAATGACGAGCCACATTCGACGCAGTTGAAGTTTTTTATGCCTGGAAAGAGAGAGCGGAGATTTATCTATATGCAATGATCATCACCAAACTATACAGGGTGAATTTTTCTAATGGGCGTGGATGGCCAAATTCGAAACTGTGAGGTATAGCGAAAAGTACTCAAAGCAGTCAGGGCCCAACCTGAAACTTTTGATTAAAAATCTAGATTTTAAAAAAATCAAATGACGCAGTTTTAGTTTTCATAAAAATCTGGCCCGAGACTCCTTTGAGTTCTTTTCGCTATCCTCATAGTTTCGGATTGGGTCTGCTAGGCAAAGGCCTTCCTATACGGAGAAACGCGTGAGGAGTTTAGTAGAACACCAGCAAACTGGTCCAATACAGGTTGGGGAATGGCAATAACAAGGTGGAGAAGGTAGCCTTATAAAATCTATTCTATTCTAGCTTGGACAACCGGTGTAAAGTTGCTTGCTTGTCGGTCTTCTACTGTAATTCAGAAAGTGTGCTCAGGAGATTCACACGTTTTATCAGAAGACTGCTAGACGTTCGGCGAGCTCCCGCCCATATCTGACTTCTTATTCAGAAACTGTCGGATCACGGATTCGATTCGAAAAGTCACATGCCGTCTCGCTTTGAGGCACCGTGATAAAAATTGATAAGTATAGAGATTCCGAAATTCGATTCTTTTCCGACATTTCTAAATAAGGGCGCTGATCGATATACCAAATACTATTGCAATTCCAAGTTTTGAAGGTAAGTAAGTTCTGTGCGAGAGATCTGGGGACAGTGAATTGATGACTGCGAAGACCGGCTCGCGTGCTCCTGAGTAAGAAGGGGGAAGTGGGATAGAAGGCGCTAACTGAAGCAATTCTCGACGCAATTGGGATGTTGCCTAAGTTTGAGTATAGCGCTATTTTTAATAAATTCGGAAAATATACGCTAATGTTACCCATAAAAACGATTCAATATTTTTGTTCAAAATTTATCAAAAATGTTAATTATATTCGATTGCTGACATCAATTAAAACAACTATTATTATGACAACTATTAATAAAAACATACTTAATACATAGTTATTATTAATTTTGTAAGTATGCCCATACATTTCTTAGTAATAAGGGAACATGTGACCATGAACATGAAGGAAAAGAAGTGGTCTAAACTAACAACGAATGGAACTGTGGTAGTAACAAATCATCATAATTTCGCATGGAACTTTTCTTACTCTATAATCTGATTTATTTGGAAATATTGATTTACGACTCCTTACAAATTTGGAAATTTCTAAAATATATGCAACATATTTGTATTTCTTCAAATATAGGTCTTAAAGTTTCATCACTACATTAACTATAGATTGTTCTAATACATCGTTGTTTGTGACGTGGTAAGGGTTTATAACTCTAACTTACCTTTATGCGACAACTGGTGTATACTAAGATGTCCCAGCTGCGTATACGTCTTTCCACAGGTAGTGCACATGTACGGTCTTTCGCCTGTGTGTGTTCTTGAGTGTTTCTTTAGTTCATAGCCAGTTTGAAATGTCTTCTCGCACACTGGGCACGGGTGAATCTTGTTCGAAGGCTTCTTCCTTATGGTCCTTCTGAAAAATATTATATTTTTTTATATACAACTAGATGATAAACAAGCTGACGGCCCTCCTGATGATAAGCGGTTACCGCCGCCTATAGACACCTGCAATAACATGGGAAAATCACTAGATATTGCAGGAGCGTTGTCATCCTGAGGCATAAGATGAAATGCCGCCCATGCCCAGTAATTACACTGGTTACCTTTCCCATTAATCCGAAACACAGTGAACTGTTTCACGGCTAAAATAAGAAAGGCGGTGGTACTTACCCAGACGACCCTACATACGGGCCTACCACCTAGTAAAGGAGGTGGTACCTAAAGACGACCCTACATACGGGCCTACCGCCTAGTAAAGGCGGTGGTACCTACAGACGACCCTACATACGGGCCTACCACCTAGTAAAGGCGGTGGTACCTACAGACGACCTTATTTTTTTTTTTTTTTTCGAGGAGAAATCTGATTGCAGACCTACCCGCCGCTGGCTAGGCGACAGGCGTGTGTGGGGGTCGCCCAGCGCCAAAGACACTGGGAATACCCACTAAAACTCCCCGGTAACTCCATTGCCCTTCGCGGGGGTAGCCTAGGCTCTGCCGAAGCAATTTCACCAGCCCACCCCCAGGCAACCCGGCCTTACGGCCAGGTTTCGCGCCATTGGAGATTGCCCAGAGTCACTTGGGCACCTACAGACGACCTTACATACGGGCCTACCACCTAGTAAAGGCGGTGGTACCTACAGACGACCCTACATACGGGCCTACAACCTAGTAAAGGCGGTGGTACCTACAGACGACCCTACATACGGGCCTACCACCTAGTAAAGGCGGTGGTACCTACAGACGACCCTACATACGGGACTACCACCTAGTAAAGGCGGTGGTATCTACAGACGACCCTACATACGGGCCTACCACCTAGTAAAGGCGGTGGTACCTACAGACGACCCTACATACGGGCCTACCACCTAGTAAAGGCGGTGGTACCTACAGACGACCCTACATACGGGCCTACCACCTAGTAAAGGCGGTGGTACCTACAGACGACCCTACATACGGGCCTACCACCTAGTAAAGGCGGTGGTACGTACAGACGACCCTACATACGGGCCTACCACCTAGTAAAGGCGGTGGTACCTAAAGACGACCCTACATACGGGCCTACCACCTAGTAAAGGCGGTGGTACCTACAGACGACCCTAAATACGGGCCTACCACCTAGTAAAGGCGGTGGTACCTACAGACGACCCTGCATACGGGCCTACCACCTAGTAAAGGCGGTGGTACCTACAGACGACCCTGCATACGGGCCTACCACCTAGTAAAGGCGGTGGTACCTACAGACGACCCTACATACGGGCCTACCACCTAGTAAGGCGGTGGTACCTACAGACGACCCTACATACGGGCCTACCACCTAGTAAAGGCGGTGGTACCTACAGAGGACCCTACATACGGGCCTACCACCTAGTAAAGGCGGTGGTACCTATAGACGACCCTACATACGGGCCTACCACCTAGTAAAGGCGGTGGTACCTACAGACGACCCTACATACGGGCCTACCACCTAGTAAAGGCGGTGGTACCTACAGACGACCCTACATACGGGCCTACCACCTAGTAAAGGCGGTGGTACCTACAGACGACCCTACATACGGGCCTACCACCTAGTAAAGGCGGTGGTACTTACAGACGACCCTGCATACGGGCCTACCACCTAGTAAAGGCGGTGGTACCTACAGACGACCCTACATACGGGCCTACCACCTAGTAAAGGCGGTGGTACCTATAGACGACCCTACATACGGGCCTACCACCTAGTAAAGGCGGTGGTACCTACAGACGACCCTACATACGGGCCTACCACCTAGTAAAGGCGGTGGTACCTACAGACGACCCTACATACGGGCCTACCACCTAGTAAAGGCGGTGGTACCTACAGACGACCCTACATACGGGCCTACCACCTAGTAAAGGCGGTGGTACCTACAGAGGACCCTACATACGGGCCTACCACCTAGTAAAGGCGGTGGTACCTATAGACGACCCTACATACGGGCCTACCACCTAGTAAAGGCGGTGGTACCTACAGACGACCCTACATACGGGCCTACCACCTAGTAAAGGCGGTGGTACCTACAGACGACCCTACATACGGGCCTACCACCTAGTAAAGGCGGTGGTACCTACAGACGACCCTACATACGGGCCTACCACCTAGTAAAGGCGGTGGTACTTACAGACGACCCTGCATACGGGCCTACCACCTAGTAAAGGCGGTGGTACCTACAGACGACCCTACATACGGGCCTACCACCTAGTAAAGGCGGTGGTACCTATAGACGACCCTACATACGGGCCTACCACCTAGTAAAGGCGGTGGTACCTACAGACGACCCTACATACGGGCCTACCACCTAGTAAAGGCGGTGGTACCTACAGACGACCCTACATACGGGCCTACCACCTAGTAAAGGCGGTGGTACCTACAGACGACCCTACATACGGGCCTACCACCTAGTAAAGGCGGTGGTACGTACAGGCGACCCTACATACGGGCCTACCACCTAGTAAAGGCGGTGGTACCTAAAGACGACCCTACATACGGGCCTACCACCTAGTAAAGGCGGTGGTACCTACAGACGACCCTAAATACGGGCCTACCACCTAGTAAAGGCGGTGGTACCTACAGACGACCCTGCATACGGGCCTACCACCTAGTAAAGGCGGTGGTACCTACAGACGACCCTGCATACGGGCCTACCACCTAGTAAAGGCGGTGGTACCTACAGACGACCCTACATACGAGCCTACCACCTAGTAAAGGCGGTGGTACCTACAGACGACCCTACATACGGGCCTACCACCTAGTAAAGGCGGTGGTACCTACAGACGACCCTACATACGGGCCTACCACCTAGTAAAGGCGATGGTACCTATAGACGACCCTACATACGGGCCTACCACCTAGTAAAGGCGGTGGTACGTACAGACGACCCTACATACGGGCCTACCACCTAGTAAAGGCGGTGGTACCTATAGACGACCCTACATACGGGCCTACCACTTCGTCACCGTCCTGTATGATTCGACATGTAGAACAGTGTGCTAAAGTAAGCACCTCTGTAACACAAAAAATTGTCTATGGTTTCTTTCTAAGCTATCTAAATTTAATTTATAGCTTTAATCAAATTCTAGCTGCCTGTTTTCTAGAGTTATTGAGAGAAAGAGATACACTTTACTTTGATTTAGATTTAGAGTGACTTTAGAACTACTGTTAAACGTAAACGAACATAAACATTACAGATGTAATAGGTCTTAATAGCAATCCTTAAGCCGTCATCAGATTCCAGATTCAATTGATTTTTAAATTTTCATAACCTTCCGCAGGGATAACACCACTTGACATTTTAATAGTAATGCAGAAAATATTTAACATGAACACTGGCTCGCATATATGAATAACAATCTTACTTCTTTGGTGGTTCTTCTTCATCAGATATCTCGATAACATCACACTTTATAACTATTTCTTCAACTGCATTGTCAGGGGCTTCCTCCATCTCTGTAAGCAACATTTTTAATAACTTATTAATAATAATAAAATTAAAAATTAAATAAAAATTTTCTAGTTTAGATTTTTATTAGTAATTTTTTTTTCAAACATTTATAATAATGTTAAATAAATAAAAAATAATAATATTTGAAAGCAATGCCCCAACTTAAGCGAATCCTAGGTATTTGTAAAAATACTCGTTTCAGATGTTGATATAGAATATTTTGACATTGTAGGGTATACGTTAGCTCATAACACAAATACAGATAAACTAGAAGAATTTCACAAGGATACACCAAGTCCTGGGTAGTTCAGATGGTTAGAGCAGTCGCCCGGATTGCGAAAGATCGCGGGTTCGTTCCCCGCCTCAGGATGTGAAATTTTTCTGGGTTAGATTTTTATTAGTAAATAATGTTTTCAAACATTTATACTTATGTTAAATAACAAAAAATTAAGAATAACTTATTAATAATTCTTTAAATACTCTTCTAAACTAACACTTGTTCTTTCTCTTGTTATTGCAAGTGTCTATAGGTAACGGTGACCACTTACCACAAGTTGGGCTGTCTAGTTAATAAAAACAAAACAAATTTCTTTAAAATTAGTTTTTTGTAAAGTTTAGGGGCCTCCCCTTATTTAATGTCTAATGGATTTGGTTATACAGTAAGGAAGCCATGTAGTAGATAGAATATAACAATGGTCCCACTGCTTTAACCCTCTGGTAGGTTCATGGGTAATTATTATTCTCCATAGTCCTACTGCAATACAACAGAGTGGGTCCAAGTAATTTCTCAGTGTCAAATAATATAAAATCATCATTTTTATGAGAAAGGAAGGAGTCTGTTTTTTGTTTCTTCAGCACTACTACATAGTTTCATTTTATTTTCATTAATGAATGTTAAGAGGAATGTCAGTTTAATTTCATTTGCTTCAAGGATATATATTACAAGCAACCAAGGACCAAGCAACAAATAAATTACTGAAAGTTATAGTTTTATTATTATAACCAAATTAGATTACCTATTTCTATATTTTCTTATTTGTACCTAACATATTGCATTTGAAGCTGAATGCCAAAATACGTTTCAAGTCATCGAAATTCAGTAAAAGCGAATGTGAAACGGAATTTGGCATATCCCTAATAATAAATAAATTTATGTAAAACAAATACATAGGTACATATTTAAAAGTACAATTTCTCCTTGTTTTTGTGTTGCATACGGGTTGCCTAAACTTGCAATGCATGAAATACAATTAATGCATGTACTATATTGAACATTATTTAGTTCTATAAAAACATTATTAGTTTTATTTAAGCTGTCAGTGTTGTAAATCATGCACACAAACACAACCAGAGAGTGAATATATACAAATAAAAGAATACTTAAAAGGGTACCTATTACTAATCAAAGACCATACGAGCTACGAGAGAAACTTGTTCCTAATCAATACACATTAAAATACAAACAAAAAACTAATGACCGCAAAAACTATGTTAGCTTTCTCAGGAAATACCTGATTACTTACTTCACCGGCTTTTTGTTTTAGAGCCTTTGTTAAACTGGACACATTAGTATGTATATTTAGAGAACACCATAATATATATTTGGTTACTAAAAGTAAAAAATTAAATAAAACACACGAAAACGACACCAATGTTGAACAAATGTTGACTTTTTTGACAAAGACAATTCATTCACTGCATTCCACCATATTTTAGAACGACAGAAAACGTCACTCACAACCAATGTTGCCAAATCTAACTTTAGGAATGAGAATGATAGACTCGACACGCTTGATAAACCACGCGCTTTTAGGTTTTTTATTTAAGTAATTATGATTAAAGAGAAATATTTTACTGTACAATTTTTAATACTTTTTTTATACAAATGACTCAATACCAGCGAGTTAAATCCGGTAAATTGGTTTTATTTCAAATGTGTAGTGCGCACGATTATGTTAGTCTGGCCCGCCCAACCCCGCGGCTTTGGAAAACGAGATTTACATCAATCCTATGTACTCTTTTACCCAACCATATGTACAACTTTCATTTTCAATGTAACGCTAATGTAAATAAGTTAGAAGCATCACTGGTGGCCGGGCCAGCCTGACGTTTTCAGCCCGGCCCCTTCTACATCACCACTACTACAACAACTAGTGACAATTAATTGTAAGAGAACTAATGTACTACATAAAATACATACATTCAAGCCTTTATTTCATACTAAAATGCATTATCTTAGGAGATATCAAAGTAAGGTGGGGCCGGGCTGAAATTATTGAAATAGCTAATAACAATAAAAATACAAAACCTAAGAACCCATATTCTATGTGTGTGTGATCTCCCAGAGGTGCAGTATATATGTACAACTTTATTTTTAAGTTACATTATTTAAATATAAAAATACGAGCACTAGAAATTATTTCAGCCCGGCCCCCTACAATCGTTTATATCTTTTTAGCTATTGCATCAATCTGCACAAAACGACAATGTGTGGACTCGTATACGGTAGTACTTTGATAAATTTTGGCTCATGAATTTACTAAGATTATATTCGACGAGATAATTAAAATCTAAGATAGTACTAGTGGAGTGACCATCAGGCACGTGCTAATTTCAGGACATTTTTTTTAATGATCTAAGTAGAAGATATACAAGTTAATGGCCCAGCTGGTGGCAAACAGTTTCCGCCACCTATAAACAGCTGCTTTAATAAGGAAAAATCACTTGATATTGCAGTTCGGTTGTTATCCTGAGGCCTAAGTTGAAATGCCGTACATGCCCTCTAATTACTTTATTGGCTATCTTTCCCTTCAATCCAAAGCACAGCGAACTGTCTTAAGGCTGAAATAAGAAAGGCCTACCCAGACAACCCTACATATGGGCCTATCATCTAGGAAACATGTTTTTATTGAATGATACAATTTATAATTAGAGGATTTGTAACCGACTTCAAAAACGAAGAGGTTGCCAATTCGGTGGGTATGTTTTTTTTAATTATAAGGACTAGATTATAAAAGTAATTGCTATCTACTACTTATATGTATACCAAATATTAACCAATACTTTTATAAGTTATAATTTTTGAAGTACCTAATGAAAGACTGTGATTTAATAGATTATATGGAAGTTAATTAATAGGGTATTTGACAACATTTTATTGAATGTTTAATAGCATCTTAGTACTTTATATATGACCATGTTACCATAATTAGTTTTGTTTTATTTAAATCATTTTTAAAAAATTGCAAATAATAAGACCAATATGACATAAAAATATGTGCTCTTCAAGTATTTTTGTAAATAAAATAACTCATATTTTTGAATTAAAGTGAAAATCCTACTTTTTTACTTGTTGTCAATATCCCTATTACGTATTAATAATTTTAAATACGAAGGTTGTTGATTTTTATAAATCTAAAAATGTTGTATTAATAAAAAAAAACTCTAATTATTACTTGTTTCATTCGATAAAACCCATGTCCTGAAATTGACACGTGACTGATGGTCACTCCACTAGTACTATCTTAGATTTTAATTATCTCGTCGAATATAATCTTAGTAAATTCATGAGCCAAAATTTATCAAAGTACTACTGTATACGAGTCCATACATTGTCGTTTTGTGCAGATTGATGCAATAGCTAAAAAGATATAAACGATTGTAGGGGGCCGGGCTGAAATAATTTCTAGTGTTCATATTTTTATATTTAAATAATGTAACTTAAAAATAAAGTTGTACATATATACTGCACCTCTGGGAGATTACACACACATAGAATATGGGTTCTTAGGTTTTGTATTTTTATTGTTATTAGCTATTTCAATAAATGCAGCCCGGCCCCACCTTACTTTGATATCTCCTAAGATAATGCATTTTAGTATGAAATAAAGGCTTGAATGTATGTATTTTATGTAGTACATTAGTTCTCTAACAATTAATTGTCACTAGTTGTTGTAGTAGTGGTGATGTAGAAGGGGCCGGGCTGAAAACGTCAGGCTGGCCCGGCCACCAGTGATGCTTCTAACTTATTTATATTAGCGTTACATTGAAAATGAAAGTTGTACATATGGTCGGGTAAAAGAGTACATAGGATTGATGTAAATCTCGTTTTCCAATGCCGCGGGGTTGGGCGGGCCAGACGAACATGCACGATTTATGACAATACTAATTATTTTTTCCTTGTAATCACTCATGGCATGGTTGAAGCCCGTTAATTCTGACTTACTCAAATTATTTTAAGGCTGATTTACACTTGCATAAGTACAGTAGCGAGTTAACTTGCGGTCTTGGCGAGTTAAGTTCTTAACATTGTTTGGACGGGAATTTGAACTTAACTCGCCAAGACCGCAAGTTAACTCGCTACTGTACTTATGCAAGTGTAAATCAGCCTTTATACGTAACATCGTATTAAATATTACTTAATAATAAAAGTAGATCAGAATGGTAACATTGTGTCGCGTTTTGTTACTGCAGGGTTAGTTTTCATAATATTGAAATTATAATTTTATTAAATACCTAATGAAATTGAATAAAAAGTAATTGATTTTGTTTATAGGTTCCTACATAAATTAAGATCTCCAATGATTATATTATTTTTTACATAAACATAAACGCAGATAGCTACACAGCTACATAACTGTAGGTACAGCATTTAATTAATTTAGCTGAAATATAAAATATTTGTAAAATGTCGAAGGTATTATAAAAAGCCTAAGCATCTACGTATACGGTGCGTTTATGAGACCTTCAAAGTAACACTGACAATTTAAATAGGCTGTCGCGCTTGCGATAATAGTGTATATTTTGGCAACTTTTATTTATCAGTATTACACATAATCGGGTCAGAGAATGATGTCATACATGTTAGCTTACTTTTAAATGTGACGTTATGCTATTTCTACATTAGATTCCTTGATCCAGTGGAATATAGACGACTTTTGTGATACTCTATAATTAAGTGCATTTACGAGAGCTATATAATATGAGTTATTACGAGTATAAAACTGTCGGTAAGTAAGATCGATTGTTTTGTTGACGATATTTATTTTGTTTTGAAGTTACTCTTGTTAAATTTTTTGAAAATCGTACATCCGGCGCGGTAACGATTAATTGCTTTTTGGTTGTCATGGTAAACAACATTACGTCTTGCGTCATTATCAAAAATAAACCTAATAAATTATAAATTAAATTCAAATTGCCTTTACACTTAATACTGAAATCTTAAATACTTTCATTTCACAAGTGAATTCTAAGGAAATGTTTTTAATAGTAATAATGCTACAAAAACAAAACAATTTTATAATAAGTTATTTCAATGCGGTAGTTTCAGAAACAGCTGTTCAGGATGACGTCATAAGTCGTTTAGTTATTTCAAGATTAGAGACATAAATTGATTAAGTACCTACTTATTGTTGTTTTTAATTCGTCTCGGATACAAATGTTTAGATTGTTTAAATAAAGCTAAGTAGTTAGTTACCTAATTTGCATTGAATGCGTTGAATATAAAAACACTAGTTAAATACAAAAACATCGTATTGTTATTGATATAAGTAACTAATTATTGTAATTTGTTTTTCTTACACATCTTTTTGATTCTGCAAGAGTTAAATAGGTAGGTACTTATTTAATTTTATCAAAAGTAGAAAATCATCGCGTCTACCGTGTTCCAAATACATTACCATTAGCCTGGTTACGTATTTAGCTCATTTTATGCAAACTACGACGGCAATTAGTAGCATGATATACATTGCGTGCTAGTACCTATCTATATGTTTTCTTCCAGTTTTAAACGAGCAAGGTAAATATGCCTTTAAGTTGGCTGTACGATCGAGCGCAAGTAACCTTGACCTGAAACAGCGGTGGCGTCTGGTGCCTTGTATTTGTTTACATTAAGTTGCGTAACGCTAGAGGAATAGGTTATGTTTACACAATCTTCAAGACGAGAAGTGAATTATTTATACAGTGATGCAACCCGCGAAATATCAATGTGAATACACTTATTTTTATAAAATGTAAACAGCGCCATCTAGGTACTTACCATTAAAGAAATTAAAATTTTATTTTATTTTATAGTTCTTAGATCGATCGGGAACCCTTACCGTTTCGCCATGTCCGTCTGTCTGTCCGCAGATTAGCTTCTAGACGTTTAGTACGGTCAGCATCAGACTGAAGTCGATTAAATTAAAGAAGCCAATATGTTTTGTTATTGTCAAAAGTAATAATATTTTTAACATGATGTAAGCTGTACATCATGTTAAAAATATTATTATTTTTGGTAACCAAATATTTTTTTTTCTTTACTTTTTCTCTTAATAAGCGGCCACTCAGACGGCTCGCGAATGTTTTTAAATAATTATTTAGTCCTACGTCTCCCACTACAGTTGCTCTGATTTTTAAATATGTCAGAGTAATTAAGTAAATAATGAAGTACATATTTTTTTTATACAACTAGATGACAAACAAACTGATAGCCCACCTGGTGGTAAGCGGTTACCAACTCCTAAAGATACCTGCAATAATAAGAAAAAATCACTTGATATTGTTGGTGCGTTGTCATCCTGAGGCCTAAAATGAAATGCCCAGTAATTTCACAAGTATTTTACAAAAGCCCAACCAAGGAAGGAAATAAACTCGATAGAAAAATTATCCTTAGATGACGTTCTCGTTCCCTTTTTTCATTTTATAAGCAAGCACACTAATATTACCACCCTCGTTGGGCCAGCGTGGTGGTGTTATGGCCCAAACTCCTCATGTGTTTCTCCCATGTAGGTGGGACAACAGTGGGACGTATATAGGCTGGTGATGATGATGATGACGAATATTTCAAACCCAAACATAGATTATTAGTTTATTAGAATCAATCAATAAACTATTTCAATTAATCTGATAAGATTTTTTTACAATAATCATTTTAGTTTAAAATAAAACCAATTTGCCGGACTTAACTCGCGTTTAAATATGTTTTTTTACGCCCGTCCTGCTGTCAGCCCGTGACCACGATCGCTGTAAAGTAATCGAAACGTCGGTGTGTGATAATACATCTAATTAAACGCGAGTCAAATCCGGTAAAGTGGTTCTTCTTCTTCTTCTTCGTCGTGCGGGCGGTTTCCGCAAATCGACGTCAGTTGCGCCTGTTTTGCGTCGGAGGATGGTGAGCTGGGTTACTCGAGCCATCCCAGCTCCTCCAGGAAGTCACCCAGCGCCTTAACGTTGCCGAGCACCTCCCGAAGGCTACCCGGGTTGCCCAGGTAGTTCGCCCGGTAGTTAGCCACACCTCTGCATTCCAGCAGAACGTGAGCGGCTGTTTCTTCTGTCTCCATGCATGCTCTGCATAGAGGACTGTCCGTGATACCTAAGTTAAAGAGGTGTCTGTTAAAATTGCTATGACCAGTCAACGCGCCCGTAATGAGGCGTAAGCGTGATCTGCTAAGCTGAATGAGAGTCTTGGAGAGCCGGGGGTCAACTTGGGGTAGTGCAAGTTTTGCCTGTCTACAGTCCTCCAGACTGTTCCAGTGGTTCATGTGAAGGTTGTGTGTATGTTCGCATACTATACCTTTAAACCAGCTAGAGGGAAGAGGTATGATTGGCTCCGGGCCAACCGGTTTCTTATCAGATACTCTTCTTGCGAGTTCATCAGCGGCGTCGTTTCCACGAGACCCGCTGTGCCCTTTGATCCACTGTAGGGTGATCAAGTTCTGATTGCCTACCTCGTTCAGTGCCAGGTGACATTCGTATATTAGACTGGAAGACAGCTTTGGGCTGCACAAAGCCTATAGGACGCTTCTACTATCAGAAAGGATTCTGATGTTGTGATTTTGTACTTTCCTTGCTGAGATTGCGCGGGCTGCTAGCAGGACGCCCATGCACTCCGCTTGAAACACAGTGTTGTGGGCTCCCAGTGGTAGGTGCAGTTTGATGTTCAAGTCTTCTGAGAAGACACCTGTGCCAGTACCTGAGCGCGTCTTGGAGCCGTCCGTGAAAATGATGAGTGACCTATGAGTGACATGGGGGTCATCGTCCTCAGTCAGCTGTATCTTGTATTTCTTGTCAAAGACAAAGACCGGCATAATTTTATCGCAGGCTGCGTCCATCATGGGATTGCTGGTCCAGTCTTTAGTAAGTTTAATAATATGTTTTACCTCAGGGAACCTGATTAGTTTAAGGTGTTTCAGACGTAACGCGGCTATAGTTGCCTCCTGTTGTATGTGCAGGTGGAGAGGGGCGATGTTCAGCATCACCTCCAGCGCAGCAGTCGGGGTTGTTCTCATACACCCCGTGATAGCACAGCATGCTAGTCTTTGAAAGCTCTGTAATTTGTTGGCGCAGGTCGTTTGCTCCGACCTGGGCCACCAGACCACAGCGCCGTAACTTACCATTGGTCTGATGACCACTGTGTAGAGCCACTTGAATATCTTAGGGGCAAGTCCCCAGCGTTTGCCTACCATCTTACGGCACTGCCATAAGACGACGCTTGCCGTTTTTATTTTCTGTTCAATGTGGCTGTTCCAACTCAGCTTGCTGTCCAGAATCACTCCGAGATACTTTACCTCCTTGGACAGTGTGAGTGTCGTGCCAAGCATCCGAGGGAGGTGGTAGTTACCCACGTTGCGTTTATTGGTAAACATTACCAGTTCCGTTTTTGTAGGATTTACTGAGAGATCGTGCTTACCACACCAGTTTTCCACTATTCTCAGTGCGGCCTGCATGGTGTCGCAGACAACGTCCGCTCGGCGGCCCAGAGTGAGTATGGTGATGTCGTCAGCATAGCCTACAGTGTAGAAATGCCTTGCGTTCAGGTCCGTGATGAGCTCATTTACCACTAGATTCCAGAGTAGGGGGGACAGGACCCCTCCCTGGGGGCAGCCCCTTGCCACAAAGGCACCCCGTCCTCCGTTACCTTCTATCTTAACAAACCTGTTGCGTAGCATGTTAACTATCCAGGCGACTAGGGTGCTAGGGACACTATGGCCCTTCAACGCAGTCTCTATGCTGGAGAAGTTTGTCTTGTCAAAGGCTCCTTCGATATCAATGAAAGAGCCTAGGCATATTAGTTTACCTTGAATCGCCGACTCTATCTTGCCAACGACTTGATGAAGTGCCGATTCAGTTGATTTACCTGCACTGTAGGCATGTTGATATCCATGGATGGGTTTGCTTTTTAGCGCGCCGTTCCTTAGATAGTTGTCGCACAACCTCTCTAGCGTTTTCAGCATGAAAGATGTGAGACTTATAGGCCTAAAGGATTTAGGGTTAGTGTAATCTGTTTTACCTGGCTTAGGAATGAAAATGACCTTGACCTCCCTCCATGCTTGGGGGGTGTACCGGTGTGCCAGGCAAGCCTGAAGTATCCAAGTGAGTATTTGAGTGATATTGTCGCTGCCCCACTGTAGTAGTGCCGGGAAGATGTTGTCAACTCCGGCCGTTTTGAACGGTAGAAAGCTACTGATTGCCCATTTTACTCTCTGTGGTGACACGATTTCACGGGCGAGACTCCAGCAGTTATCAGTTGGTGTTACAGTCTGGTCATCCCAAATGGGTTGATCGTTAGTAGTTAGACAGTCGGGAAAGTGTGTCTGCAAGAGGATGTCATTTGTCTCCTCCCTACTGCTCGAAAGAGAGCCATCTGACCTACGCAGGGTTCCCAGTTCTATTGGTCCCTGCTTTGATAGAATTTTCCTTACCCGATTTGCCTGTAGATTGGAGGTTATCTCTTCGCTGAACTTCCTCCAGGATGAGGATCTCCAGTATCTAATACGTTTTTTGTACTTAGCTTTGATGGCTTTGTAGTCGTCCCAGTCTGACTGGTTGTTGGTGTTCATTGCCCTATTTAACCTTTTCCTGACAGCTCCCCGCAACCTCTCCAGTTCAGGTCCCCACCAGTGGTTCCTGCCCTGGTTTGGTCTCGCAGTGCAACTGAGGGGACAGGCTAAATTGAAGCAGTTAGTTAAGGTATCAGTGAGATTTGTTACCTGTTGTTCAATCTCTGCCGTACTGTCTATTTCGGCTACGATGTTTTGCGTGCCCAGGCTCGCCGCTAGTAATTGGGCGTAGCGGCGTCTGTCAGTTTTCCTGGGGTGTCTACGGGGTATTGGTGGGCTTGTAGATACCTGCATGTCATAGCGAATCCATCTGTGGTCCGAGCATGATGCCTCGTCAGAGACATGCCAGTTCGAGATGTGATTGGCTACCACCGGTGATGCTAGTGTCAGGTCAATGATGGTCCTGCATCCTCTGCCGATGAAGGTGGGTTCATTACCTGTGTTAAGGATTTCTAAATTTGTAGAAAGTAAGAATTCAACGAGATGGTTACCTCTTGCATTGCTGTCTTCCATGCCCCACAGTTGGTGGTGGGCGTTAGAGTCAGTTGAAATGATCAGCTCCAGCCCGTCCTTCTCACAGAACCGAACCAGGCGGGCTACCTCCTCTGGAGGTGTATCGCCGCCGTCGGGCATGTATGCTGATGCGATGACCACATCAAGGTTGTTGACATCTTGATTAGGTGTTATTCTTATAGCGCTAAGGTCTCTGGAACAGAAATCCGTTAGTGGCTGTGTTTTTATGTCGTTTGATATGTAAATACAGGATCTTACATCGCTCACAGGGGCACACACAAGCTTACCTCCTAGCCCGAAGAGTCCTCTTATGGTGCCACCCCTGATCCACGGCTCCTGAATCAGGGCGACTGCTGTGTTGTGAACCTCCAACCATCTACGTAACTGAGCCGTTGCCGTAATGCTGTGGTGGAGGTTGCATTGGATGAGTTGGGCCTTAGAGGGGGATGCCATCTTGGCTTTCCTCTCCCTCTAGGACCAGCTCACCGATGCCCAGGAGCTCGTCCTCACTGTCCAGTGGAGGTGACTCCTGGCTGGGTCCCGCAACGTCGACAGGTTTTGTGCGCGGGGCCTCGTCGGTGGTAGGAATGCACGGCTGTGCAGTCGGTTGCTTCCTCGGGTTGTTGGTGAGGTTGCATGTCGGCGGAGTGTCCACGAACTTACCCCTGGCATCCTGGAACTTAAGGTATACCGAGCCCAGCAGAAAGCTGAGACGGCGCCCCTTAGCCACGAGCACTGGGACAATGTCCTCGGGAACACTCACAACCACAAAGGTGGCGCCCGCATTCTCCTGCCTGTGCACAGCATGCAAGAGCCAGCGCTCTGCCTGTGCCCAGGGGTTGGACATCCTGATGCTGGCTCCGATGGTTGCCTGGTCTTCATCCCAGAGCTCGGGCAGCATGATGCCACACCGAACTCTCTTCGGGATGTCCTCCGGCCTGACCACCGCGAGCCCGCACAGCTCAGGAGTATCACTGCACGGTATCTTGCTCCTTACCCATTCGACCGTGGCAACGTCCGAGCAAGTAAGGCGCAGGCTACCGTCCAGGTAGAAAGGTCTCCCGCAGAACGCTGGCCCCTGAGAGCCAATGTCCCCGCTCAGCGACTGTTGGATCAACTGCTTCCTCAAGTAAGCCTGGATCTTATCGCCCGTCTCACGAGCAATATGACCGGTGGTCGCAGATGTTATTGCGATCTTGTGCTCTAGAGAAGAAGCAGCTGCAGCCGCATAGGAGGCTGGTCTGGGATGCTGGGATTGCGTCAGCTTCAGTTTCTTGGGCTCACCTCTAGGAGACATTGTCTCGTCGAGTCTTGCCCTTTTCGCCGAGGCCGTTGCCTTCCCCGCCTTCCCGTGTGACGAAACCTTTGCCTGGCTAGGTCCTGGCACCGCTTTGGGTTTCTCGAGCGGCGGGTCTCCCCGTGGTTCCGCCCTTGGCCCCCTCGGCAGTGTCGTCCGCACAGTGGGTTTCTCGAGCGGCAGGTTTCCCTATGGTTCCGCCCTTGGCCCCCGCCGTGCTTTCGACGCCTTCTTGGGTTTCTCGAGCGGCAGGTTTCCCTGTGGTTCCGCCCTTGGCCCCCTAGATGGCTCCAGTCCCTCTCCCTGCTCCGGATTCGTAGGCTGTGGTAAGGGGTCAGCAGATGCCTGAGCTGGCTTCCGCTGGTTCCTCTTTGCCTCGAGCCTCTTCAGCCTTTTCTTGCTTCGCTGACTCCCTCGCGTGCCCTCCGTTTCCCCCTGCCTGTTGACCCCCTTTGCAGGTTGTCCACTGGCCTGGTTCCTCGGCTGACTCGTCTGGGGCCAGTTCAGCTGGATCTGGCGTCGGATTTCCTCCGCGTTGGTGTTCGGCAGAGGTGTATGAGACACTTCAGTGACCTCCATTGGTTTCCCTCCGGTTGCCACCAAAGTGTTGTTAGACTCAGAGATCGCCGGTTGCCCAGCTTTCCCGTGAGTCGGGGTTGATGTGCCCTCAGGTTTCCCTTCGGGCGTGTTTGGATCGGTAGTTATATGATCGTTTGGATCCATATTGTGTGTGACAAAAGTATTCGTCTACCTGGCTTCCCACCCTCCATGGAGCCCGCACAATCTGGGAGTGCCCGTAGAAGACGGTGCACTAGGATTGCCAGGTAGGTATAGGGGTAAGGGGTTGGTGAGTGGGTGCGACATCGGGTGCTCGGAGAGTGTGAATGATCAGTCCACACCCCCTTGCTCCGTCAGCATGACCTTCACCTGTCCTTACGAACACCCCCCACGCCTCGCCTGCGGCCCTCTGACGGGACGCAAGAACCATTTCCCCTCACTTGGCTAGGGTGAGGGGCCACCGTTTAGAGTGAAATCCAGACCAAAGGGGCGTGTTGCGTTGCGAGAGTAACTACTCCGACTCTCACGCCGCTCAACCTCCCAGGACTCCTTCATCCACTCGTACGGCGCTCAACTGCGCAGGTCCTAGCGCAGGAGAGGCTGGGTAGTCCAACGGAACGCCTCCCATTTCCGTTGGAGCCGGGGGCCTTTGTAGGTCAGCCCTGGGGAGTGAAAGGATGTTATGGAAAAGGGGTTAGGAGAGGAATAAGTGGAAAGAGGAGGGATGCGACTGACCGTTTCAGTTGCGTCTGATTCATATGGAATCAGACCAATAACAGGCAGCAACCACGTGAAGGACAACAGTCAGACTTGCCTTGGGGATCTACACGACCTGCGCTCTCCCCCAAGGCCCTTCGCCATATTATCTACCGGGACAGATAGATAAACTAGGCGGAAGATTACATCAACACGTCTTAATATGCGTTTCCTTGACAAGACCTTCCGCCCGCCCCGGTAAAGTGGTTTAATTTCATATGTGCGGTGCTCGCGAAAATATATGACAATACCATATTATATCATTAAGTTCTTTATACATGCGATAAAATGAAACAAAATCATTTTATCGCTTAGGTACGTTATGCTCGCGCACGCTATAGTTCCCTTTTTTTGAGAAAGTTAGATCACAAATCACAAGGAAATGATCCTTTTAGAAGTGGCATATCCAAAGCTAGAGGAGTACAGGTTCTTTCTGCCCAGAGATATAGTGAGGCTAATGGCATCTATATTCTGGACACAGGACGAGTAAAAGCAGGGGAGGCCCAAAAGATCCCAATGGGTCGAAGTCATGGCCTCACAATAAGTTAAGATAGATCATAAGACTCAAAATATTATTTATTGCAACCATAATGTAGTACATAGGTACCTACATAGGTGTTACACATAATTATACAGATCATATTATGGACCCTGTCAGGCATCGCAATGGGTAGAGAAGAGGACCACTCTTACTCATTTAGGAATTAACAATTCTTTAAACTTATAAGTTGTTATTTATGTACTGTTGGAGAATTTAATAGCATTTACGTAATAAATTTTCTTTTAAGAAATTTATGAATATTTTATTGTGTTTTTCTTAACCTAGCTTATCTGGTAGTTTGTTAAAGATCTTGATGGACATATAGGTGCTAGATGAACACAGATTTAGCCGAGCAGATGGAACAATCAGCTTATTTTTATGTCTAGGCCGAAATAACGTTGACGAGGTATGGCCTTGATAATTCTTACCATATCACAATGCTTTCAGGGCCAGTTCCCCCGCCAGCGCTCACAGACAAGCTACGCCTGTACCATGTGGACATGAACCCGTATGGACATCGAGTGCTGCTGATCTTGGAGGCCAAGAAAGTCAAGTATGAAGTGTACAAGCTCGACCCCCTGAGGCTGCCGGAGTGGTTCAAACTGAAGAACCCTCGCCGTAAGTTACCTACCAGAGCTGGAAGATTGGTGTGCCCTGCAGCGCTAATGTCACTTGTAGGATGTTGTTTTTCGTGACGAAAAGATTGTAAGCGCCGTGTTTCATGACGCTTAGGCTCTCCCTACAATCGACGCAGAATCGGCTTAAGCCGGTAAGAAGAACCCTTTCCCTCTTATTTTATAACGGGGACTATCTGACCGGTCACTGTCTTTAATTGAAAAAATATAAGGGAAAGCATCAGTTTAAGACCAGCTATGCTATTCTGTAACGAATCTCGCACCTCACTTCGCAAATCACTACGAATTCAACTGTCAAATAAAGCAATTTTTCATATAATGTGACAGATAAATTCAATTGCACACACCGATTCTACCTTTTCATTCTCATTTCTCTGTGGCAGGACTTAAGCAGTACCTTTGTACAATTTTTCCTAAAATGTATTTTCTATTATTTTTATGTTGTGTACATTAATTGTTAAATAAATAAATTAAATTAAAAAAAAATCGAAGTAAGTTGCGAAATGAGATGTGAGTTTTGTTACAGAATAGCACGCAAGGACCAACTTTATTCCGCGTTTATAATAAGGGGGTTTACCACATTTTATTGTTTTTGATGCGTTTAAACGCCTACTTCATTGTAACAATTACAAATAAAGAAAGAAAATGATGAAAAAATATATCCTCCAAGCGGGATTCGAACCCGCGTCTCCTGATTACCGGCCAGACGCGATTACCACTACTAATACACTACGCGATACACCACTATTATATTTTTATTTTTTCCTCACCACTCATTGAAGTCAACACCTCAAATGATCCGAAGGAATATTTTTACAAATATTTATAAACTTCCAGTTAACATATTTTGAAATAGTCTTCTTTCGTGATCAATCAAAATACTTTTATGTAAGGTGCCATAATAATCGTTTTTAGATCTTACTGTGGGATCATCATCATTATTTGGGGGATCTCAAACTTTACAATTATTTATATAACATCCTTGGTATAACGAACCCGAGACTTCTAAAGCCCCTTGAGCAAATCGAATCTACTGGACATTGAACCTTAGTTTGTGGTCCGGCCGCACTCCCAAGATCCATAACAGCATCGACGTCCTTAAAAATATTATTATAAATATTTATGTTAATTTTAACCGTCTATTCCAGTGAAAATCCCCGTCTTGGAGATACCAACAGAGTCTGGAGACAGATACCTGTTCGAGAGCGTGGTGATCTGCGACTACCTGGACGAGAAGTACACGCGGACGCCTCTGCACTCCAGGGACCCTTACGTGAAGGCTCAAGACCGGCTGCTCATAGAACGATTTAATGAGGTATTGACACTGATAATAATAATAATAATAATATTTATACACTCACACCTATTATCTAGCCCAAAGTAAGCATCATTAAGAGCTTGTGTTATGGATACTAGATAACGGAGAAATAATGATAACAATATGTATATTAATAAAAGAAATATACTAAATAAACATATAAACATCCATGACTCGTAAACAAATGCTCGTACTCATCATACAAACATTTGTTCCTACCGGGACTCGAACCCGGGACCTCTTGACCGAGTAGCCTGGGGTACATGTAGCGAGGTGTGGATCTTTCTTATCATGTGCAGGTGCGTGTCAAGATAACCAACAGCAGGATCAGTAGGGCAAGAATAAATAATTGCAGCTTTAAGGTTGTCACTATTTATTATACTAAATAAATGGTATACAATCCCATATTACATTACTGATTAAATTAATAATTGAAGATTATGATTTAGACAATCAACCGCTGTACAAGGATCAAAGAGGAAGTGACATTAGCTAAATATGCATAGACAAAGCTTGACAGTTTTAATCTTAAACATATAGACCAAAGGGTTTCACATTATACGGCCAACATAATGAATACAATTTCAACACTTCCCCTTATTCATTAGTTGTCATAATTACTAATTACATTAACATTAGTAACACAATTTAAATAAACCCACAGCACAGACAAAATGTAACTCCAATCATTACAAACATATCACATGCCCAAAAATTGTAACATTCCAACAACACATTCATATAATTGACTCATTACAACACAAAAAAAAAATATCACAATCTTATACATCCCCTAAATTAAGTTGTGAGATAAAATATTTGTGCTTTATGGAACCCAGAGGCTTAGTAAGTACATCTGCTATCATAGCCTGAGTTGATAGATACTCTACTTTTGCAAAACCATTCTGTATTAAATCCTTTATATAATGATATCTTAAATCAATATGCTTAGTTTTTCTATGACAATATTCTTTAGCCTCTAATAACATTTGTGCACTCTGATTATCATTATACAAAACAATATCCAAACTCTTATTCAATATTTCTAGCAAAAAATTCTTGACAAAATACAAATCTTTACAGACATCAGAAATGGCTACATATTCAGCCTCTGTGCTACTTAAAGCGACACAGCGTTGCTTGCGTGACTCCCAATTTATAATATTCCTACCTAATTTTATCACAAAACCAGTGTAAGATTTACGGTCGACAATATCATTGGCCCAGTCAGCATCTGTAAATGCAGTTAAGTTTAAATTACAGTTCCTATAAAAATATAGTCCATAATTTAACGTTCCCGCCAAATACCTTAATATCCGCTTTAAGGCTAGCCAATGTGATTTGTCAAACCCATGACTAAATTGGCTCAATTGACTACAAGCAAACGAAATATCAGGGCGCGTGCACACCGACAAGTACATAAGAGCGCCCAACAATTCCCTATATCTGTAAATACTATCGTCAAGTAAACTACCCTCTGGCTTAGACAATTTTGAATTTGGTATCATAGGAGTGGCAACTGGCTTACAATTGTCCATCCCATACCGCGACAGCAATCTACGAATATAATCAGACTGATCCAACGTCAAAACACCTTTAGACCGGTCCCGCCTTACATTCATACCTAAACAAACCTTCAAAGGACCCAAATTATTTACATTAAAATTATCCTCTAACAATTTAAATAGGTCTGTATCTACTGTAGAGCTGTTAGTGAACACATAAAAATCATCTACATAAAGTGCCACAATAATTAAATTATTTGAACTATTGTTTTTAAAATACACACACGGCTCACATTTACTTTGTTTGAAACCATTATTTGACAATAGCTGGTGTACTTTTAAGTTCCACATCCTGCTAGATTGCTTTAATCCATATAAACTTTTAAGCAATAAACAAACTTTATCCTTACTATTATTAAAGCCGTCAGGAGGTTCCATGTAAATCAATTCATCTAAGTTACTGTTTAAAAATGCAGTCTCTACATCCAGGTGGTGTATACTCATATCTAATTCATTAGCTATAGAGAACAACATTCTCATAGTACTTTGTCGCACTACAGGAGAAAATGTGTCGTTATAATCAACACCCTTTCTCTGTGAAAAACCGCGTGCAACTAGTCTGGCTCTAAATTTATCTTTACCTGAAGAGTCTTGTTTAGTTTTAAAAACCCATTTACATTTCACTACATTTTTATCAATGGGACGATCCACAAGCCTCCATACATTATTTTGTATTAGAGCTTTGTACTCCTTTTCCATAGCCAAAATCCAGTCTTTAGCATTATTTGATGATATTGCATCATGATAAGTGATAGGATCAATTTTGTTCATTACTAACATAGAAATATCAAAATCTTCATACCTGATTGGTGGCTTGCCTCGAGTACTTCGCACAGGTCGACCAGCAACAGTCTCAGTCTGCCCGGGACTCGCCACAGCTACCTCCAAAGGCTGCACAGTGACAGTCACTGATGGCTCTAGACACGTCGCGTCTACTCCTTCAGGTGATGTTGCTGCTTCTCTAATCCAGTCACTGTCATCAGTAGACTTCGGACTACGATAGCTTTCCAACTCATCACCTGTGCAGTATTCAGACCCTAGAGGTGAAACAACAGTATTAATATTAGCAGTATTATCACAATTAAATTCATTGTTACAGTTTTCAATATTATTTCCATTGATCTCATTAATCACATTATCATTGTTTGAATTAGATACCATGTCGAAATTATAAAAGTTGACTTCCTCTTGAATCCCTGTACAGCTACTTTTAATATCCTTCATAAATTTGTTTTCCAAAAACACAACACTTCTAGAATAAATTATTTTCTTAGGATTTGTGGGATTTACTAGCCTATAGCCCTTAGTGGTGACACCATAGCCTACAAATATGTGCATGGTAGATTTAGAGTCTAATTTTTTTCTTTTCTGTTCAGGAATAAACACATAGGCAACACAACCAAATACGCGCAGATGACTTAAGTCTATATTTGACCCAGTCCAAACTGACTCTGGCAATGATCCCTCTAAAGCGCGGGTTGGGCTTCTATTTTTCAAGTAAAGAGCAGTCATCACTGCCTCCCCCCAATAGCGCCGGCAAAGACCAGACTCCTGCAGCATACATCGTGCCTTTTCCATCAAAGTTCGATTCAGGCGCTCAGCAACACCATTTTGTTGCGGACAGTAAGGAACTGTAACTTGATGCAAAATTCCTTCAAGTTTCAAATAATTAACAAATTTTTTGTTGCAATATTCAGAGCCGCCATCTGTCCTCAAACATTTGATAAGAAAGCCCGATTGTTTTTCAACTAAAACCCTAAAATTTAAAAAATATGACATTACCTCACTTTTGTAATGAAGCAAGTAGCCCCAGCTTTTCCGGCTGTAGTCGTCCGTGAATGTCAGAAGGTATCTAGCTCCTCCCCAGCTGCATACTGACATTGGGCCACAAACATCCGAGTGAACAATCTCCAGAGGTTGACATGCACGCTTTGCTCCACTCAAGGGATATGGTGAGACCGCCATCTTCCCCTCAAGGCATGCAATGCATTTCTCTAAAGTGGCCTGAAACATAAGGTGGTTAGTCCTACGCAGAGCACACATACCTTCATACCCGAGATGACCCAATCGTTTATGCCATGTCGCAGTTGGCACAGTTGCCACCAGCGCACTCTTATCCCCCTGGCCTTGGTCCGTCAGGGTGGCGGAAGAATGACTCAGCTGCTGCGAACATAATCTATAAGTTCCATTCACATTATAAGCCCTACCTAAACACTTTCCCAAAATGCTACAATTTTTATAAAAATTACACCCTTTCTTATTGAACACAACAGAAAAGCCTGCCTCTGCAAGCTTACTAACAGATAAAAGATTTGTCGACAAGTCTGGCACAAGCAATGCATCACTTGAAATAACACAATCATTACTCAGTATTAACTTCAATGTACCTAATCCTTTACTTTCTAAAGTATCATTGTTAGCAATACACACCTTATTTTTAATAAGTTTAATGTCTCTAAGCAGCTCCTTATTATTACTCATATGGTTAGTACAACCAGAGTCCACTAGCCAATCACTCTCACATACACTTAATGCCTTCTCAGCCACTAATAAGGTTTCTTCCGGTTTTCCAGAGTTCTTTTTATCTCGACGATACTTGAAACATTTTGATTTAATATGTCCTGGCCTCTGACAGTAGTGACATATTATCTTTCTATCTTTTCTCACAGCAAAGGCAGTCACCGTTTCATTATTGTTGGTCTTTCGGAATTCCTCTTGAAGTAAACGGGTACGTACCAACTCACTGCTAAGTCTAGAAGAAATACACGCTGTCTCCATATTTGATACAAGAACATCATACTCTGACGGTAAACCACTTAGCAATATCTCGGCCACCTCAGCATCCTCAATAGTGCGGCCTATATCAGCCAATTGTTGCACCAGTGTCATGACTGTAGTGATATACTCACTCATGTTTGCAAACTGCATAAATTCTATACGATGGAGCTGGCGTAAAAGGAGAACTCGCCGATATAAACTTCGATCGTCAAATACATTTGCCAAGCTGTCCCATGCTTCCTTAGCCTTCTTGGCATCTCTCACATATTGGTACAACGTTGGACGAACCAGCAAACATATGCGTGCCAAAGCTCGTTGATCACGTGTAGAATCTGCTTCAATAGACGAAATACAACAATCCCACAATCCTTCAAGTGTAAGGATATTTTTCATAATAAATTTCCAGCTACAATAATTGGAAATGCCCTCCAATTTTTCAACGTGGACACCAACAGCGCCGCTTCCCGTGTAGGTCGGCTGCACAGAGTTTTGCCCAAAGTTGCCGCCCTGATCATCGCCCGCCATGGTTATCAAGTGATCCAAAGAAATAAATAAATAAACAGGAATCTTCTGACCTTTATCTTCCTGGGCCCAGAACCTGTAGCGAGGTGTGGATCTTTCTTATCATGTGCAGGTGCGTGTCAAGATAACCAACAGCAGGATCAGTAGGGCAAGAATAAATAATTGCAGCTTTAAGGTTGTCACTATTTATTATACTAAATAAATGGTATACAATCCCATATTACATTACTGATTAAATTAATAATTGAAGATTATGATTTAGACAATCAACCGCTGTACAAGGATCAAAGAGGAAGTGACATTAGCTAAATATGCATAGACAAAGCTTGACAGTTTTAATCTTAAACATATAGACCAAAGGGTTTCACATTATACGGCCAACATAATGAATACAATTTCAACAGTACAGACCAGTCGGCCAGCCGGTCGTCAAACTGACTCTGTTCTACCAACTCTTAAATTACAACCAGACTAGAAAAGGACAGAATTGCCACTGACGTCAGATGGCAATTTTAAATTGTTTTAGCTTTGTTTCAAAGCAGATTTTTATACAAAGCACAGCATGGTACAAAGAAGAGTCAATACCTTAGCGAAAACAGCTATACTTCAGCCAACATATAGCATTAATGTTAAACCACAGTCATTTTTTTAAATGAGTTATGAGGAAGACAAAAACTGCGCAAAGCCGATCCATTTGGAAATAGAGGGGGGATGCCTTTGATCGGCCATGGACTTCATACGCTGATATGATGATGATGATAGTGATGATGAGCGAGAAAGGTAGCGAGTGAAAGGGATAAACTTATACACAATGACATATTATAGTTGAGGTGGAGACACTGAATTTGTGACTCGTAAAACCGGCATGCGTAATCCTGACTTGAGGCAGCTTTCCTATTACTAGAAAGAGGGATAGACGTTGGTGGTAGACCCATATGTAGAGTCGCCTGGGTAGGTACCACCGCCTTTCTTATTTCAGCCGTGAAACAGTTCGCTGTGTTTCGGATTAAAGGGAAAGGTAGCCAGTGTAATTACTGGGCATGGACGGCATTTCATGTTAGATCTCAAGATGACAACGCACCTGCAATATCAAGTGCTTTTCCTTGTTATTGCAGGTGTCTATAGGCGGCGGTAACCGCTTACCACCAGGAGGGCCGTTAGCTTGTTTGTCATCTAGTTGTATAAAAAAAGAAGGGATACGGCCAAAAAGCTCTTCAGTGCACTCTTAAACTCATCTAGCACATTTTATGCACATGCCGATTGTTAGTGTGTGGTGTATGGATCGGCTAAGTTTCAACTATTTGAAATTTCTTAAAGTGGGAAATTTTATTGCCTTTGTTCCCTTTTTTAGATGAAAAAGGTGGGTACTTAATGTCGGCTGCTAGACGCTACTAGGTGGTCGGCCCGTATGTAGGAGTAGTGTCGTCTGGAAAGGTACCACCGCCTTTCTTATCTCAGCAATGAAACAGTTCGCTGTGTTTCGGATTGAAGGGAAAGGTAGCCAGTGTAATTACTGGGCATGGACGGTATTTCATCTTAGATCTCAAGATGACACGCACCTGCAATATCAAGTGATTATTCCCTCTTATTGCAGGTGCATATAGACGGCGGTAACCGTTTACCACTAGGTAAACAAGGAAAAAGCACTTGGTGTTGCAGGTGCTATGTCATCCTGCCCGCCTAGCATGACCACCGAAACGCGATATGATAAAGCTATTTATCGCTTCGAACTGTCAAAAATCATTGGATATAACCGCTATCTTGAAATTTTATCGAAACTGTGGACATGTATATATACAATACAAGTTCGCAGTTTCGATAAAATTTCAAGTATCATTCGTATCATATCGCGTTTCGGTGGTCATGCTAGGCGGGCTGAGGCCTAAGATGAAATGCTGTCCATGCCCATTTATTACACTGTAGATAGTAGATTCAATCTACTTTTTTGTCTACAGCTTATAAAAGGCAGTCTAGAGTGCTTCGACACCAATTTCGCATTTGGCAGTGAACAGATACTACAAACAATGAGTATATTCGAGAAGGAGCTCACTTCTAGAGGTAAGTGACATCAGAGACTTAACTCCGTCCATTCTGTAGAAGTTGCTGAAGTAGATTGGTAGATTAATGCTAAAAATGCTAAATAACAGTCCACAGCCCAAGATTAAAATATACAATAAAAAGCCTGTAGAAATAAATAATGAACCAAACTTGATTTCTTTTAGTAAAAAAATTGAACACAAACTAGACTCAGGGTGTTTTTACACTCCATGAGTTTAAAGACTTTAAATATACCTAATTATAAATTTCTCGTAAATGGTAAATATTTAAAATTATAATTGTGATAGATAGGACATAGATTTTTTTAAAAAGTTGAGACAAATTTTATTATGAAACAGATTGAATAAGTAATTGTAATTTATAAATGTAATTTGTAAATTGTAATTTTAAATTCAAACTCTCAGTTAAGCATGACAAAAATGATTTAAAATCTACGAAAATATTTTATTTTGTATTCATTAATGTATGTGTGCAATAAAATCTATAAGTGACATTAATAAAAACAAACTTACAAAATTAAATTACTAGGTGGTCAATTTAATTTACTAGGTGGTAGGCCCGTATGTAGGGTCGTCTGGGTAGGTACCACCGCCTTTCTTATTTCAGCCGTGAAACAGTTCGCTGTGTTTCGGATTGAAGGGAAAGGTAGCCAGTGTAATTACTGGGCATGGACGGCATTTCATCTTAGGCCCCAGGATGACAACGCACCTGCAATATCAAGTGATTTTTGCTTGTTCTATAGGCGGCGGTTACCGCTTTCCATCAGGTGGGCCGTCAGCTTGTTTGTCATCCAGTTGTATAAAAAAAAAAAGAGCACCTAAATCTTGCGAAACAGGAAGTGTACCAATTAGGCTGGTCGCATTACCTCGCTGAATTGCGAGGTAGGTACTTAATGCGTGCGAAAATCTTTGTGCAAAATATATACCAGCCTTATTGTCACTTAAAGTTTCACATAGACGACCTGCAATGTCCCTAAAAAGTCGGTGTGCTGTTGGACCCCAAGGTCCTAAAGTCTCAACCCCAAATGGCTCAAATATGTAGTCCCCAGATAAACCAGCATATTTGCGCCGTTTGAGGGATTCAGCATATTCATTAATTATATTCTGTTGCAGCACCTCTGTACAGGTAACTTAAAGTTGTCAGATGTATTTTATATTTTTAAACACTCGGGTAACCGGTGGGCAAATAGTATAATATATATGTTTTCACAACCAGGCACGAACTATTTCGGAGGCACCCGACCAGGCATGCTGGATTACATGATCTGGCCGTGGGTGGAGAGGCTGTACCTGCTGAGGTGTCTCAACGAGAAGAGGTTTGATGAGAAGCGGTCGATATTCCCTAATTTTGTGAGTATTTCATTTGTATACCACTAATGTCGCAATCAAGCATACGGCCCACCTGATGGTAAGAGGTTACCGTAGCCTATGGACGCACGCTGTACTCGCTCGAGAAAACCTCTGCAAGGAACTCATTCCACAACCTGAGCGTACGCGGGAGATAGTTTCTCTAAAACCGTACAGTACTTGACCACTTTGGTTACAACATGTGAGGATAAACTCCTGCCGGTGACGAGCTGTAAGATAGAAGAGGTCGTGGGAATCGTATCAAATAATTACTCTGTATTCCCCATTACATTAACGGTAGAAGACAATAAAGGGTTCAATACGCTTTTCAGTTTGGAAATCGTCGACAATTCTTATATTCATAGGCATAGTTTGTTCAATGTAGGCTTTCAACAATGCACTTATTGACGTCAAAAAAAAACATTAAATTTAATAATCATCATCATCAGCCTATATACGTCCCACTGCTGGGCACAGGACTTCCTACATGGGAGAAACACATGAGGAGCTTGGGCCATAACACCACCACGCTGGCCCAGTGCGGGTTGGTGGGTTAAAGCGGTTGCAGTAACAACCGGGACCAACAGCTTAACGTGCCTTCCGAAGCACGGAGGAGCTCGAGATTATAAATTTGATTGACCCATCCCAGGACCGACCATGGCGAAAGTTGCTTTGTTTTCGTTATCGAAACCAGAGCGTTCAAACCACTACGCCACCGAGCTCCTCCTTTTCCTGAGAATTTAATAATAATTCAATTCAATTTCAATTCAAAACGTTTTTCTCTAAATAGGCCACAAGGAAGCAATTTTAAAACGATTTTTTATAACTATCACAAAAATATATTAGCTAACAATGTCATAGTATCTGTCTGTCAGTAAACTCGTGTAGTCACTCTTTTCAAATATTAAATTACAATGTTTGTAGTTACAAAATTATAACTTTTAGCAGTGCAGTGCCACTCAGCAAAAAATAATTAGAAGAGAAGGTATATCAACGTACCAACAAAGTAGGTACCCAATGACAAAAATATTATCATTATTTTCAAGCTGTCTGACTATGCACAATAACAATATAAGTATCATAATATTCATAATATACACATGATTACCACCTTGTAATGGATTAGACATCGAGTAGGTACATACCTACCCTCGTCAGTATATCTAGAAGCTAACCATAACTTTTTATTACCATACATCTTCGGTGAAGTCTTTGATCCTATAGTATGCTTAGCAATCAGTTGACTTTTAATGATCTCCTTGAATTGTGTATCTGTAAAAGTTAACAGTTCGTCAGGTATTCTATTAAAAAACCTTATGCTATTCCTACGTGTCTTGAGCCGCGACATATGGTTACAAGCTTGTATCAAATTAAATCACATTCCAGATAAAACCCCCTTTCGTTTCGGACTTAACTCGTGGTAATAAAAGCGCGGTATCGATCTCGGGTTAACAAATGTGAAATCTAATTAAACGCGAGTTAGTTAACTCCGGTTAAAATGGTTTCATTACAAATTAAATAAAATGAAATAGATTCATTTTCCAAAATTAAACCCAAGTACTATGAAGTAAAGCTATGTAATGTGGAATAAATAGGTAATGTAAAGTGAAGCTTACTTAACTTTTGTGGCAAAGCCCTCCACCTCTTATAAGTCAATTAACACCACTGTGTAGTTAAAATATTGTCGTATATTTTCGCGAGCACTACACATTTAAAATAAAACCAATTTACCGGATTTAACTCGCGTTTAATTAGATGCTACATTATTATAATACACCCGACGCTTCAAATACTTTACAGCGATCATGGTCGCGGGAAGACTGAAGATGTTTGTCTTTGATAAGTTTATAAGTTGACTACCATCACTTTGTGTTGCATGTGTAATACTTAACGTAGTGAAATTTTTCTAGTTTTATTATATTTTAATTAGGTACTAAGTAATTTTTCAAACATTTATAATAATGTTAAAATCAAAAACTAAGAATATTTGGAAGCACTGCCCCAACTTAACCGAATCGTCGGTATTTGTAAAAATACTCGTTTCGGATGTTGAAATAAAATATTTCGACATTGTAGGGTGGACGTTAGCTCATAAACGCAAATACAGATAGACTAGAAGAATTTCACAGGGATATCCCAAGTCCTGGGTGGCTCAGTAGTCAGAGCAGTCGCCCGGATTGCGCGTTTTATTATATTTTAATTACTAAGTCATTTTTTAAACATAATAATGTTAAAATCAAAAATTAAGAATACTTAACGTAGTGTTGTACTTTGTGGTGTTGTATTTCTGCGTGAGTAAGGTCGCCAGAGCTCAGCATTGCTTTGGGAGCAGCGTTGCTTTGGGGTTTTATATGCTGTCAACTTACCGCTTCCTCACATTGGGCCTGATTCTGAAGACACACTCTAATTTTAAATTTAAGTACAGTATATCTCTTTCTCGCAATATGTAATAGGAAAAAGATAGCAAGAATTTGTTTAGAGCTGTCAATTAAATTTAGATAGATTTAAAGAAACAGTAGACAATTTTAGACGAAAAAGATAGCAAGAATTTGTTTAAGGCTCTCAATTAAATTTAGATGGATTTCAAAGAAACCATACATAATTTTAGACGGCATGTGCCTCCTAAGCACTGCATTTTATCAGGTTCAAAAAGGTCGAAAATTGAACACACGTTTCTAATTGCAAATTTTAAGTCAGCCATCCTTTTCGTATTCATTTTCAGGGAAAGAACTGCACTAAACTTAAATTTAGACTTAGCATGTGTTCTCTAGAATTAGGGCCATTGTTACAAGGTGTGCTTACTCATGGCGTAACATTAATGTAAAGAACCACTGTACCGTATTTAACTCGCGTTTAATAGTTAACTTATAAACTTATCAAAGATAATTGACATCTTCAGTCTTCCCGTGACCACGATCGCTGTAAAGTAATCTAGTAGTCGGGTGTATAATAATAATGTAACATTTACTTAAAAGCGAGTTAATTCCGGTAAATACGTTTTATTGCATAAGGTGTAGGTACCTAATGCTAGAAAAAATATACATAAGGATTTTATTAATATAGGCATAGGGTACGATAACCGTTTTCTCGGTAGTTCAACTTTTGGAACCGGTGTAAATTTAGACATGATAGACAGATTTACAATAAGACATTGTGAGACCATTTCTTAAGTAGATATACATAATTTGTGATATACATATACAAGCATATACAAGCAAGCTGACGGCCCACCTAATGTTAAGTGCAGACATTCGCCTATAGACGCCCAAGCACATGATTTTTTCATGTTTAAGTGCTTTTCCAGCCTTGTTGTAATTTCAATCTCCACTTTCCAGGCGGATTGGGGCGACCAGATGCAGCTTGAAGACGTAGTGAAGAAGCTGTCGCACTCGCCGGCAGAATACTTCGACTACTATAAGAACGCGAGAACACACTCCATGGGATACTATCTTTAAATTAAAACAACCAACAGAACTGCATCAAAGTCTTTAAAATATACAAGATTAAAAATTTTAAGTAACCCCCGGCGTCATTAATCATCTATCTAACACCATCTCATTGAGACTATTCATAAGAGCCCAAACATGCTATATCTGCTGTAAGTTTCTGAATAATTAAGCATTTCGCAGACATTTTGATGGTATAGGATCAGCTCAAAGTTAGTATGTCATGGGAATGTCACCGAAGTGACAGTACACGAAATTTCAAATCAATCGGATGAGTAAAAGTTAGTAAAACCCTATTATCATGTACAAAATGACGTGATAGTCATCAAACGCCTGAACTGATCTTCATAAATTTAAGCTAAGAACCATCGAAGGCACATCAGCTTTCAAACAAAAAAAACCGAATCAAAATCGGTCCATTCGTTTAGGCGCTGCGATGCCACAGATAGACACGTCAAACTTATAACACCCCTCTTTTTTCGTCGGGGGTTAAATATAAAGCATAGAGAAGTCACCACCCATCACTATGTTCACTACATCACTCAAGTCGGTTAGCTTTGCAAGAACGAAACGCAAAAGCGCGCTGAATATCTCGACGCTTTCGAAACGAAATCAGCTGTTCCATACATTGCGTCGAGTGCATTGAACCTTACAATGGATTTATTTCTCGCGATTTCGTAGTTGTCCTCATAGTAAAAGTTGTTTGTATTGATGGGTAGAATAAGCTCTTAAAATATGACTACACCTTATTGTAACATTAATATTAATAATGTGTATATCGTTTTAGAATGTTTATTTTGTGCTTTAATATAGTACACCTATAAATGTAGCCATACCTAAGTACCTCAACCTTCAACTCAAGATCCAAACTTCATGTTTAAGGTATACTCCAATTTCACGTTTATGAAAAAGAACAGGCGCTATCATGTTTTTTTCTAAAACTGAGCTTTAAAAAAGTAGATACTTTAGAGTACCTAGGTAGGTAGGTACTTTGAATATTATTGTAGGTAAATGCAAAGAAAAGTTTTACTTGTTATATTTTTGTTATTGCTTTCATTTTAGATCAAACGACCGTTTTATCAAAACTAGATCAAATTAACTGCTATACAACAGACTGCTATATGTGTTCTTACGAAGTAGGTAGGTAGGTACCTTATTATTATTTTTACTACCTACTACCTATACTTTGATATTTTAACGATGTTTGAGCAGTAATTTTATGTAATAGCATTTGTTATTTAGGTATCGGATCATAGTTAAATTCTAAATTGTCTATAGCTTTTGTGTTTCGTTACATCAAATGGAAAATTATGAATTGGTAATCAAAGCTACTTAGTGTACTTAGTTTACTAACCCATTGGCAATCAGAATAAGACGGGACCTTTCAAAATAAGTAAAAATATCTTGGTTTTATCTATACAACGCAAAAGTGCAATGTCTCTAAGATCATTGCCGACCGGCTAGCTGGTCGAGTGGTCTGTACCCCTATTATTATTTGTATTTGGGGCTTTTCAGTTTAGACTGATTTGTCACTGCGACCTAAAAGATCTATTGTGACCTGCCGCCAATAGTTCAAAGTAAAGCCTTGATTCGGGCACTTTCCATAAATTTTAGGATTTCCCAATCTCAAGGGTCTTAATATCAATTTTTTCGATAATGAGTCTCCGCTGGTGAAGGATTCGTCTGTGGATAACAATATATACGACTATATTGTTATTGGATAACAAGGCACCGACTTCTCATTGCGAATGGGTACTACTCACATAATTATACTGTCGTGTACTTAATATTTATTTATTTAATCAAACTGTTGTTGTCGTCATGGTGTATATATAGTTGTTTTTCCAACTATTTAATAATAAGATGGTAAATACGCACATGATTGAAATTGTGTTTAAAAATAAAGTTGTTGGGATCAAACATTGGTACCCAGTCGGCAGCAAATCAAGCATAACAGTTTGACCTTGAGACCGCCCTTATTCCGTTCGTAATAGAGGCGCTTTCATAGTGCAACTGTTAAACTTAATGTGTTGTCATCTGTACATGATTTATATCAAACACTCAGAAAAATAAAGTATCATTTTATAGAAGCATTTATGATACCTCAATATGTAGCAAAAGTTTAAGCAAAATCGTAGAAATAATATTAAAATTAGTCTATTTAAGTACAGGCTTTTCCACACTTTTCCATTTTATTTATTTATTACTTTATAACTTGAATGCACAAGATAGTACAAAGGGCAGTTCAAGGAGGCAGAACAAATATAATCACTGTATTTTATCAGAAATTTTATACAAATTACCTTTATTACTTGTTAATTCACTTTATACTTGTTTCGATGCAAAAAAATTTGTTATATTTTACAAAAAAATATGTTTTTATATTTAGAAAGTGTGATGTTATTAGGTATTTGACGATTTATCTCGCATTTAGCTAAAGTAGTGAAGAGATCGTAGACACTTCACTAACATACGCTTGAGTTTAAGATACGTTAAAAATGTAATTTACTATCATTAAACACATTTTAAAATGTTAATATTACTTCTTATAGTTCTTATATTTATTATAATTAAGTGATTTGTTGTTTACAAAATAGTGCTTCTGGTTTTGATTCTCAGTTTAGTATTAAAAAATAATTCTGCCAACTAGTGCCTTCTACTTCTAATATAAGTACCTACTTATATTCATTTAGAAAGAACAAGCACGATCTTAATTATGTTACAGAGCACTACAAGGCAACAATTACGAGCTTATTTTTTTATATACAGAGTTAGAATTGTTGTTAGTTCTATACGGAATCGAAACAATATAAAAAAATATTCAGGATAGAAATCAAACGTAATATAAATTTTTTAATGTATCATTTACTTTTGTATTTTAAGAATTTAACTCGAAAAACATGTTTCTGTAAGCTGAAAAATGTAAGTCAAGAAAAATAAAACCTTTTGTGTACCTACACTTGTATTTTTTATTTACTCCAGCGTTACGGTGTTACTCATCGGGAATATATTTCCCGTTGAGTAACAGTGTGACACAAAATGGTGTGACTCAACGGGAACAAAGGCAAAAATAAGTTAAGTCTTAAACAGATGCAGCATACGGGAAAATAATATTACCAATAGGTAGTGAAGATCAAGTTGATACCAAACACTGGCTAAATCATAGCAGAAAGCAATCAAAGCAGAAATTGAATAAAAAGGCATTAATTTTTTTCGAACAATTTTTGTACACACTACAGCACATCAAGTCTAACAGTTACACTACGAAAGCCGCCTCTTTTACGAACGCACTAAGAGCGGTCTCAAGGTCAAACTGTTGCGCTCGATATACTGTCGACTATACTTTTATTAAACCAATTTAATTAAAGTGAATTATTTAATCCCAACTAATACATATAATAAATGCAAAGCTATGCTATTTCACCTTTTTTTTTATTTATTTATTCAATCTATCCTGGCATATATAGTCGCTGACAAGTGCATACAGCATTATAAGTGACTAGAGATAATGTTTGGTAGACAAGTGCCTCGATATTATGCTAAGTGGAGTCCCATTCAATGTTGCATAATTGTAATCTAGTAAATATAAACCTACTTTGTGTGGCGGTGAATAAATGTATTTCTTACTTTCTTTTATTTGAAGCAAAAACAAAACGCAGCCGATCAATTTCGTTCAAAAACTTTGGCATTGACGTTTTTTGACGTGGATAGTTTCGCAATGTCGTCATTGCTTGCAAAAGTTGGAATGTTTCTAAACGTACTTATCTGTCAAAATTGGCCGTAAACGTTTGCGATTCCTTTACTTACAAAATTATTAATATTTATTAAATAGTACCCAGTTTGTGTATAAAAATGCCTTTAATACGTTCCGCTAGCTTCAGTTTATTTATTGAAATTCTAATTCGCATTGTTTTGGTCTCATTATTTTGGTGAGTATTATCCATATGCTGTTGAGCAGATACTGATTTTATTTAAAAATATTATCAATGAAAGACGCGCTCCAAGCTTTAATTGTAGCCTTTTAATCATATTTGGAATATTTGTTACGTAATCTTATTAATAATTATCAGTGACGACTTAAAATTTGAGTCAGAATCTTAGGTGCATTAATGACGAAACTTTAGGAAATAATCTGAATATTGTTGCATAAATTATGTTTTGTATTCGTTCAAACAAAAGTCCTTTAAATAATTACACTCATTCAATCTTAGTTAAATGAAGTAGAAATATAATTGATAATATCTGTGTGGAATTGTATAATTATATTGAATAGATAATCTAACTTATCATAATTTAATATTGACATCTAAAACATATGTATACCTACACTAGTTTAGCCCTTTTCTAAAAATTTTGCGAACTCTGTTTATTGTATATGATAATCTGGGCCTTTTACTTTACTTTGGGACTGGACCAAAGCTGCCCCTAGTATGTACCCTGAAGAAATCTAATGAGCACTGAAAGAAATTTTTAATAAAATTGTCCATAAAGTTTCGCAACAAATAATTGACATCTGGCACAATGAATGGCGTCGAATTGTTTGCATAAGATTTATATTTTAGTATAGTAATAATAGAATATCATTTATTGCTCACACCGTGTCAGTAAAAATGATATAAATATTTTAAAGAATACCAACAGTTACCCATATTGTTTTCTGAATTTGGCACAAAGCTCATGTGGTAGCCAATTTGATTTTGCCGAACACCCACATAATTTCTGTTTTAAAGAGAAGGGAAATGTTTGGGGAATTCCAGGAACTATCCTGTTTTTCCTAATACTCCTTCATATTTAAAAGAACCATTTAAATATCAGAAAGATATGCACACACAAATTCTGCTAATAATAATAACAAACCATTTATTCCATACCTCCCTTTTTACAAATATTGCATTACTTAAAAAAATTATGTGTTAGTAAATTTACTAAGCTAATAGTTAGTTGAATTATTACTGTAATTTGGAGATATGGATCCTTTTTCGGGTTAAGGCCTCCTGCAGACTCTTCCATGACTTTCTGTCTCTCCCCAAGTTGTGCCAATTTTTGCCAGCAATCTGTACTGTCATCAGCCAATTTTTTTTTATTGGTCTGCCGACACTACTTTGTGCTAATTGATGTCCATCTTTTATCTGTCAGTCTTGCTATGTGACTGGCTTATCTTCACTTTGTTCTTAAAGCATGTTCGAAGCTTAAAACAAATTCTGCTATCATCTGAAAATGTAAGTGTACAGACACTGATGCATTCCACTTGTTTATTTATTAAGGTACACCAACAGCATAACATGTACTAACTTTCTAATATTAAATTATTAACTAAATGCACAGTTCTTACATGAACAGCTATAATAGTTCCTTCTGTGGCGGCCGCCGACGCGGACCAGCTACGCTGCACACGCGCCTACTACTCGTGCTTTATGGCTCATTAGTGATATGCTCGCTTACGAATATGATACCGACATATTTGCTGACAGCTTTCAGCAATTGTGCAGAAAAGCCCAGTTGTTTCTTAGTTCTTAGCGTTATATTGTATTTGACATCTGTGTTTTACCTATAAATTGTATTTTGACTATTTGTATATGTGACATTTCTTCTAAATTCTTATATTGACAATTTGTTGTGATCGCGGGTTCGATTCCCGCCTCAGGACGTGAAATTTTTCTAGTTTTATATTATTTTGATTACTAAGTAATTTTTATAATAATGTTATAATCAAAAATTAAGAATATTTGACAATTTGTATTCTTTGCCGACTGACATATATTAATCTTACTACTTAGTTTTGGTGGTGGATCTCTAGACTTGAGACATTTTAATTTCAATTAAGTACTTACTATGTAACTAACTTGCTGGCGTTTTGGTTTTACTGTAAGCTAGTACGAGTCTTTAAATAAATAAATAAAATAGGTATACACATCATTTGTTATAACATTGGATATACTTAAAATAAGATAATAAAAACTATGGCAAAACACAAAAAGTAATTAAAATGTTTAAACATGCACATTTATTACATCTTTGCACATCCAATGCGTTTCAGCAGTTTTATCTGAAAAGTTTTCCTTAAGTTCTTTAATAATTGCTTCACCAAGCAAATTGAAAACTTTCTGTTTTGTATGATAAAACTTATTTGAGTGTGGTTACAAGCACACTAGCTAGGTGCTACCTAATCCTATACTAAAAAGGAGAATGCCCTGTTTTGTGAAAGTATGGCCTCATGAAAAATTGTAGTGCCTCAAAGATTTTTGTTTTATATTATACAGGGTGGTGCTGTCAATGCGACAATAAATTAAAATATGGGCTATATAAGTTCATAGATTTTTTTTATTTTTTATTTTTTATTATTATTATTTGCCACTGTCAAAAACATCTTATTCATTTGATAATTTCTGGACATTTATATGAAATAATGCAGCCAATGTTATATTACTCCATACAAATGTCATGAAATTATCAAATGAATAAGATGTTTTTGAAAGTGGCAAACCATTTCTATGAACTAATATAGCCCATGTTTTAATTTATTGTCGCATTGACATCACCACCCTGTAGAAAAAACATTCTATTTTCCTAATCTAGTTCTTTTACCCAAGTTTACCAGATACCTACTTTTATCTTCTGTAATAATTGAGGCTATATTATTTAACAACTGACCTGTTGAGCACCCTCCAGCTCTAAGGACGAGCATAGAAGCTAAATAACATAGGTGAAGCCATTTTTCTTACAAACTATTTTTAAACCTAGGGTTCGAAAAGTAATACAATTTATACAATGGAACTGAGAAAAATGGGCTTCATAAAAAGGCTCAATGTCACCCAAAGGGCAATGGAGAGGGCTTTGCTCAGGGTTTCTCTGCGTGATCGAATCAGAAATGAATGAGAACTAAGGTCACCGACATAGCCCGAAGAATTGCGAGCCTCAAGTGGCAGTGGGCAGGCCACATGTCAAGGAGGACTCACGGCCGTTGGGGCGGAAAGGTCCTCGAGTGGCGGCCGCGTACCGGGAGACGCCGCGTTGGTAGCAACCCACAAGGTGGACCGACGATCTGGTGAGGGTCGCGGGAAGCCGATGGATGCGGACAGCGCAGAACCGATCGGTATGGAGATCTTTGGGGGAGACCTTTGCCCAGCAGTGGGCGTCTCTCGGCTGAAATGATGATGATGAAGATGACGAACTGAGAAAAATATGACATATTGATTGGATTTTACTTCATTGAGGCATATTAAGGGGGGCTAAGTTTTAGCAATCTCCTTTAAACAATTTTAGTCCCGTAGTTATTGGAACAACATCAAATATGTCTTCAGATTGGGAAGTGACATACATCTCCCGTCCCACTTAAGTGAGCAGTTACTCAATGAAGACGCAACTGGGAGGACATAATCTAAGTGCCACAGGCTTCATCAAACACAAATCTATTAGGGCACATTTTTGGACACAGTTGTAAGTCATGGAATAGACTACCGACAGAAGTCATATCAGCTGAAACACTACAACCAATTTAAAAACAGATTAGATAAATGTAGAAATCATTAGCTGAAAGTAACAAGGTGTAGATAATTATAACAGTGGTTTCAACTGTTTATCTAAAATATTTCAAACATTTATTACCATACAAAAATAAAATGAGGACTAAAAGCAATAACTCACACTTTTATGGACTCCGGTCTGAAATAAAACTTTATTATTATTATTATTATTAATACCCAACTTAACCAAATAATAATTAATATTCTTTATAATTAAACAATACAAAGTAATAAACAGGTTGTTGTCGGCTGACTGAAATCGACGGGTTGTGCGCATCCACAGCTATCGGACAGCATCCATTTTTTGAGAAAATTTTTGTCGGGTGATATTCGTAGCGTACATTCCAATTTGTAACTTTTCAAAAGATCTGGACGAAAGGCGAAAATGTTTCAAAAAACCTGTAACTATCCTCTCGTTAATCGGAGAACAATGTTACGAAGGCGCCTTTACGTTTCAGTGACCTTGTGGCAGTAAACGGATCAATTTGCAATCTTCTACGACGACGTCGTTGTTGCACTCTTTTCCATAAAAAAATAATAGCTAATCCTCTATGGCTGATTTACACTTGCATAAGTACAGTAGCGAGTTAACTTGCGGTCTTGGCGAGTTAAGTTCTTAACATTGTTTGGACGGGAATTTGCTAGTTAAGTAGTAACTTAACAATTAAGTACAAAGAATAGAATGATGTTCTATTTTTTCGGCAAGTTAAGTGCAAGTGCACCCTGCCCGTGCGTCTTCCACACCCCGCCAACTAAACTCGCCGTGTCGCCGTGCAGGCTGATTTACACTTCCATAAAGGCTGATTTACACTTGCATAAGTACAGTAGCGAGTTAACTTGCGCTCTTGGCGAGTTAAGTTCTTAACATTGTTTGGACGGGAATTTGAACTTAACTCGCCAAGACCGCAAGTTAACTCGCTACTGTACTAATGCAAGTGTAAATCAGCCATAAGGCTGATATGCAAGTGTAAATCAGCCATAAGGCTGATTTACACTTGCATAAGTACAGTAGCGAGTTAACTTGCGGTCTTGGCGAGTTAAGTTCTTAACATTGTTTGGACGGGAATTTGAACTTAACTCGCCAAGACCGCAAGTTAACTCGCTACTGTACTTATGCAAGTGTAAATCAGCCAATAAGTACAGTAGCGAGTTAACTTGCGGTCTTGGCGAGTTAAGTTCAAATTCCCGTCCAAACAATGTTAAGAACTTAACTCGCCAAGACCGCAAGTTAACTCGCTACTGTACTTATGCAAGTGTAAATCAGCCTTGCGTGTAGATGGGCGAGTTTAGTACAGTTCATAAGTTGACAGGTTGCAACGACTTTTGTTTGACTATCAAAACTGAACCAATAACTGTAATCTTAGTCGCGGAACTGCCACTTATAACTTAACTCGCTAAGCCAACGTTTGGACGATACTTACTACTTAGGACTTACTGCTCAACTGTCCGGTTACTAAACTCGTTACTGTACTTATGGAAATGTAAATCAGCCATCGTTTTGCCTCCATGATGACGATTATACACAACTGTACATTGAAAAGAAACGCGCGATACTAAAACTCGTTTCACAATGGCTGACCGGTCAAGCGCGCGCTGTTGAGACGCGCTGGCCAACGGCGCGTGCTGCCGGCGTTACTCTGAAATCAGCCTCACACCTGTTATTTAGTCCACTGTATCAGTTAAGATGTGCCCAAAATAAGCATCATTTTTTTATACAACTAGATGACAAACAAGCTGACGGCCCACCTGATGGTAAGCGGTTACCGCAGCCTATAGACACCTGCAATAACAAGGAAAAATCACTTGATATTACAGGTGCGTTGTCATCCTGAGGCCTAAGATAAAATGCCGTCCATGCCCAGTAATTACACTGGCTACGTTTCCCTTCAATCCGAAACATAGCGAACTGTTTCACGGCTGAAATAAGAAAGGCGGTGGTACCTACCCAGACGACCCTACATACGGTTCTACCACCTAGTAACATTAAAAGGAACGGGAACCACGGCCGAGTAGCCTGTAGCTAGTAGCTAGGGGTTGACCGCTCGACCAGCCGGTTTTCTTCACCAACCTATATACTTCCCACTGCTGGGTCTGTACCCAGCAATGCCTGTGCCACTGAATACAGTGAAAGGTTTTTTGCAAACAACTTTATCTATTTTATTATTATTTGTTTTCTGTATTTAATACGAAATTTATTTAACAAGCTTACATCCTTAATATTCACAATCGTGTAGAAACATTTTTTAGTAATTCTCATAGTTATTTTTAATTAAAATAATTTGCCACCGAGCTCCATGGTGATTAGTTCCTGCAACTGCTTTAACCCACCAAGCCGTATTGCGCCAGCGTGGGGGTGCTATGGCCCAAAGTCCTCATGAGTTTCTCCCGTGTAGGAAGGCTTGTGCCCAGCAGTGGGACGTTTATAGGCTGATGATGATGATGATGATGGAAATAATTTGTATTTTTCGATTATTTAATGACCGCAAGCCGTCTTGTTAAATTAGCCGCTTAACTGGACGCCTAGCCCGTTGATTGAACGCCGGCATCCAATCAAACGGCTGAAGGACAACTAGCCAAGTCATTGAGAACGTCTGGTTAAATTAGCCATTCAATTGTACGCCTAGGCGGGTCATTTTGTGTGACTGTTTGAGTCATTGGTAGGTTCAAGGTTATTTTTTTATGACCACATATAACTAAAACGATGACGGTTATAAAAAGTACAAGACGATCCTTTCAATACGCCGGGTTGTTAAACGTTAAATGAGTCTGGTTCAATTAACTATCGGCCTAGGCTTTTGATTGGCGTTTAATCAACGGGCATCTGGTTATTTGGAGGTCTACTCCAAATAACCAGATGCCGGTGACATCTCCCTGACTCGGCTGAAACAACATTCGAAGTGTCGCTTTGAATGATTACTTTCTATTCCAGCTACATGGAGACCATGTCGCCGTTTGTCCGGGAAATCCACAGATCGGAGCTGGAGTCAGACTTCAAGTATCCACGCAGAGAGTCCTACGTGCCAGGCGGGGCGCTCTGGGCTATCGTTCTGTCGGTACCATGTGTGCTATCGTTGTTGGCTTGGGCGGCTTGCAACGATTGCAATGATGCTTTCGAGGTGAGATATTTTTTTCATTTCTCAAACTCTTAAGTGTGTTATCGCATGGCTTTTCTTAAATATTAAAAACTATCTAACCCATTTTTTTTTAATTTATATAGGACAATCAACAAAACAAACACTAAAACATGGTATGGAGTTTAAAGCTAAAGAGTACATGAGCTAAGTGCTGTCTTAATTATAGATTGCCACGGCATGCATACTGGACTTAAAACATAACTTATATAATAATATATAGTGCAAACTCACTCTAATTGAACAAAAAAGCAGTTCCAAAAATTTGACATTCATTCGTCCTGAATATAAAATTAGTGTTAAATTATTAACTTTCAATAGTTTCTAAGGACTGTACAACTTGGCGTTTAAATATTTGTGCCTTATTAATGAAAATGTCAATGTCGCCTTTTTTTACCAGACTATTATACTGTCTTTGTAGCCTATTGATGGTGGCATGGTGACCCAAGTTACTCTTAGATCGACCAACACAAAATGGGGCAATTCTATTAGAACGAGGGGACCCAATTGGAACGTTAAGATTTATTGATTGAACTAGAGACGGACAATCTATTACACCGGCAAAAATCTTATGTAAAAAATTTTGATCCAAAATAAGCCTAACTAAAATAATTCTAACAAAAGCTAGCAATTCTAGCAACTTGTTTGTCATCTAGTAGTAGAAAAAAACTAACCGTGCATATGAAATCAGAGGGCATAGACAAGATGCCATTTGACAATCGCTATCGGTATCATCATCGTCACCAGCCTATATACGTCCCACTGCTGGGCACAGGCCTCCCTACATGGGAGAAACACATGAGGAGTTTGGGCCATAACACCACCACGCTGGCCCAATGCGGGTTGGTGGGTTAGATTACTTAGAACCACGACGGTGTCGGTTATAAGCGGTCATAAAAAAAACCTTGAACCTACCAATCAAACCAAAATTGTTCAGTGCAAGACGACCCATTCAATACGCCAAGTTAAACGTTAAGAGAGTAGTTGAATTAACTATCGGGCCAGCCATTCAGTTGGATGCCGGTGTTTAATCAACGGGCTAGGCAGTTAAGCGGCTGATTTAACAAGTTGGACAAGGTGAATCCGTCACTGCGTGGGGGCGGAGGACCAGGCGGCCATATTAGCTACTAACCCTACTACTAACTTGTACCTACTTATGTTTGAACAAATAAATTTTGATTGATTGATTGATTGATTGATTAACGCCGAGCCAACCGACGCCGCCCCTGTTACGTCACGAGCGACAGCATACTGTGAAATCTCGGCAACCACTGCGACTGACCACTCAACCGTCGTCTACATAACCTATACAAATTAAAGAAAAAACAAACATTTTTACAGCTTCTACTAGCGTGGTCGCTAGCTCTCGGTCTCAATGGCGTTCTTACAGACACAGTGAAACTAATATCAGGTATGTAATTTAAATGTTATTTATGGTTGATGGGTCAATACAAAATTTGTAATCTCTTAGCTCCTCTCTGCTTTGTGGTGCATGTTGAGCCGTTGTTACTGCTGGGCACAAGCCTTCCTACATGGGAGAAACACATGAGGAGTTTGGGCCATAACACCACCACGCTGGCCCAATGCGGGTTGGTGGGCTAAGGCGGCTGCAGGAACAACCGGGACCAACGGCTTAACGTGCCCGAAGCACGGAGGAGCTCGAGGTTACATTTTTTTATTGACTCATCCCGGAATCGACAATGGCGATAGTTGCTTTGTTTAATAGACGCTCTTAACAGCTTGGGCACTACTCACGCGTTGTCACCGTAGCCTATTGACGCTCGTACCACTTTGGGCACTACTCACGCGTTGTCACCGTAGCCTATAGACGCTCGTAGCACCTTGAGCACTACTCACGCGTTGTCACCGTAGCCTATAGATGCTCGTAGCACCTTGAGCACTACTCACGCGTTGTCACCGTAGCCTATAGACGTTCGTAGCACCTTGAGCACTACTCACGCGTTGTCACCGTAGCCTATAGACGCTCGTAGCACCTTAAGCACTACTCACGCGTTGTCACCGTAGCCTATAGACGCTCGTAGCACCTTGAGCACTACTCACGCGTTGTCACCGTAGCCTATAGACGCTCGTAGCACCTTGAGCACTACTCACGCGTTGTCACCGTAGCACCGTAGTTTTCTGATCCCTCTCATCACAGCAACATCTGGTTGAAATGTCTACCCTTTCCCTGTCCAGGTCGTCCAAGGCCGGACTTCTTCTATAGGTGCTTCCCTGATGGCGTGGAGACGGAAGACTTGCAGTGTACAGGAGACGCAGTAGACATCATGGAGGGCCGAAAGTCTTTTCCGAGCGGACACAGTAGCTGTGAGTATATCCTCATCCGCAGTCTCTATCATCATCACCAGCCTATATACGTCCCACTGCTGGGCACAGACCTTCTTACGTGGGAGAAACACATGAGGAGTTTGGCCACCACGCTGGCCCAATGCGGGTTGGTGGGTTAAAGCGGTTGTAGTAACAACCGGGACCAACGGCTTAACGTGCCTTCCGAAGCACGGAGGAGCTCGAGATTTTAAATTTTGGTTGACCCATCCCAAGATCGACCATGGCGAAAGTTGCTTTGTTTCGAAACCAGAGCTCTCCAACCAATACGCCTCCGAGCTCCTCCGCAGTCTCTATACAGTGAGTTAAATAAGTACGAAATAAAATTTAAGGAGGTGGTTGTATTCTTTGTCAAGCAAGAGCTACCTCTGAAAGTTTGACACATAACTGACCACTTTAACTTTCCGATTAAATTAATAAAAAATTGTCATACCTGCCCGTGGCAACCCTTCAAAATGCGTAGGTACTTTCGCCTATCGTACTGTTATGGGGTCAGGCGCGGTAGTCTTTTTTAAAAAAAACCACAATGTTCACTACCTAAATTTATTGAGATAAACGTCACAAAATTCAACTTTTGGGGACCTCACTTTTAATTTGTTTACGCGGACGCGGTTAGGATGAAGTATAGCAACTGGCTGTCGGCACATGGCGCAATTACTTTTATATTAATTAATATTGTTTACTAGTGCAATTTGATTCATAGTGAGTAGGGTTATAACAGTACGACACACGACAGTCATACCACAACACGCACGTACACAAAACCCGTGCACATACAACGATATCCGAATCCTGTTAGGTGGTTTTCCACCAGAGGGGCGAGACGAGACGAGGCGAGACGAGATTTAAAATTTGTATGGCAAATTTTCAATCCTCGCCTCGCGCGTCTTTGGTGGAAACAGTGTGGATTGACGAGAATATGCGAGGCGTGAATTGAAATATTTGTTTGTGTAAAAATGAACCGTATTGCTTCCGTTAAAGAGTATAAATGTCAATGTGAAATTTGATATGATTTCGAACCCTAGGCGATTTTCCACCAGAGGGGCGAGACGAGACGAAGCGAGACGATAATTAAAATTTGTATGGCAAATTTTTAATCCTCGCCTCGCGCATCTTTGGTGGAAATAGTGAGGATTGACGAGGATATGGGAGGCGTGAATTGAAATATTTGTTTGTGTAAAAATGAACCGTATTGCTGCCGATATAGAGTATAGATAGGTTTATTGTTGTGCGATTTTAATTCTCTTCTCGCCACTCTGGTGATAAATCACCTCGCGCGAGCTCGCGCGGGCTATTTTTGGTGGAAAAGGGTCAGTGCGATTTCAATTCTCTTCTCGCCTTGCCTCGTCTCGCCCCTCTGGTGGAAAACCACCTTTTGGCTTGGAGCATAACACTGATGGTGTTAACAAGTAACAACCGGGACCAACGGCTTAGCGACAGATTAAATGGTGAAAGTTCCTTTGATTTCGAAATAGGAACCAGTGCGCTCATACTACTACTATGCCGCGCTCCTCCTCAGGGAAAGGTAGCCAGTGTAATTACTGGGCATGGACGGCATTTCATCTCAGGCCTCAGGATGACAACGCACCTGCAATACCAAGTGATTTTTCCTTGTTATTGCAAGTGCCTATTGGCGGCGGTTACCACTTACCACCAGGTAGGCCGTCAGCTTATTTGTCATCTAGTTGTATAAAAAACATACGCATAGTACCTACTGGTGCTTCCAAACACACATACCTACAACATGTTATAGGTGTATGTATGTATACAAAGTATCTTAATATCTTTATCCGCAGTGTCGTTCTGCTCACTCGGCATGGCATCGGCGTGGGTTTGTGGCAGGCTGGGCGTGCTATCCCGCAGGAGAGGCAGCGGCGTGAGGGTCGTTTGTACCCTCGCGCCGCTGGTCGCCGCGGCCTGCGTCGCCTTGTCCAGGAGTTGTGATTACCACCATCACTGGCAGGGTAAGTTTAGGATAGGCTGGCTGCCAACTCAAAAGCCTCGAGTTAGGACATGGATGAATTAATAGAGAATATGAATGTGATTAAAAATTGTATCGAATATTTTTTGTAAGAAACTTTATTGATTATATTTTTTTATTAGGCAAGTTTTTTTTTGTAAATAAATAATACAAAATTAAAATTTTTAAGTAACCCCCGGCGTCATTAATCATCTGTCTAACACCATGTCATTAAGACTATTCATAAGAGCCCAAACACGCTATATCTGCTGTAAGTTTCTGAAGAATTAAGCGTTTCGCAGACTTTTTGATGGTATAGGATCAGCTCAAAGTTAGTATGTCATGGCAGTACACGAAATTTGAAATCAATAGGATCTGTAACAGTTAGTAAAATCCTAATATCATGTAGAAAATGAGCTGATAGTCATCAAACGCCTGAACTGATCTTCATAATTTATAGCTAAGAACCATCGTAGTCACATCAGCTTTCAAACAACAAAAAAAACCGAATCAAAATCGGTCCATTCGTCTAGGCGCTACGATGCACAGACAGACACGTCAAACTTATAACACCCCTCTTTTTTCGTCGGGGGTTAAAAAGGATAAAATAATTACTTCGGTGCTTCACTTTCTATTATTTCTGCAAACAACTTAGCACGAACTCCAAATAATATGTTTCTAATTAAGGGTAGTTAAGTAGGTAATTAAATCGGTTTTAATTATTGTTTAAAATTGTTTTCACAATTTCTAGTGATAACTTTTGACAACTATTTATTATGTGACAAGTATTCCGCATCGAAATAAACAAGAATCACGTACCTAAATCGGGTCAAAAATCTCGGTGTAATCGGTGTCCATACACAAAAAAAACATACCAACCGAATTGAAAACCTCTTTGTTTAAGTCGTCTAAAATTTAAAAAGAATCTCCTCGTTTTTGAAGTGGGTTAAGGGAATTTTGTTTTAATTAATTAATCCCATCCCATCCATTAAGTCCCATCGATTTTAAGAGCTATCCCCCAACTACACGCAGTTTAGTGTTGCCAATTTTTAACCGGCTTCAAAAACGAGGAGGTTCTTAACTCGGTTGGTATGTTTTTATAATAACTATTATATCAATTTTTTGTTGAGTGTTGCCAATTTTCACATCAACTGTTTAAGTGTCGACAGTTTGTATTTTTCTTTCCAGATATACTAGTCGGCTCAACTTTAGGCTTCAGTATAGCAATATTCTGCTACCGCCAGTACTACAATCCGCTGTCTTCAGACTTGTCGGGGGTTCCCATTGTAGTTACAAACGTGAACATGGCCAAGTATATCAACGGCAAACCGGATATCAGTCCCGTCAAAGATTGCAAGGAAGTGGAATCGACGCCTCTTCTCAACGGACGGAAGGAGGACAAATGGATTTAGAGAGGTATTTTAAAAATGGATTCATAATTACGGGTTTTAAAGTCAAGCGGTTTGAAGAAGGGTGAGTGAAGAATGAAGAAGAATAGTTAGGTTGACATCAATCATACTATTATTCTTCATTCTTCTCTCACGTTACCTAACATAGCATAATTTGACATAAGGCGATACCTCGGAACATTTTAATAAGTCAAGATTCCGAACAATAGGTTAACATTTTTTTTTATTTATAAATAGCAAGTTTATAACTAATAAAGAAATATTGCAAAAGAAATAGTATGTCTAAGATCAATAGTTTCACAGATACAGTGGTATGTTTGATGTGTTGCGGCGCATCGTCCAAAAACGCTCCATAGAAAATCTACGGAACAGGTGACGTCACATGTTCCCATATTACTAAGAAATGTATGGGCATACTGACAAAATTAATAATAACTATGTAATATGTATGTTGTTTTCATAGTTATCATAAAAATAGTGATTTAAATTTCACCCAGTATATTGTACTTACGATTATTCTAAGGTTAACACTTTGACAGCTACTATTATTATATTTAAAAATAGACTTTATGTCGTTGACATAGAATAGAGTTTCCATTGTGACGATAGATTTTTGAAATCTAACCAAGTTACCTGATGTATAGTATTTATGGCCTTGAATATAAGGTAGTTTTTCCAAAAGCTAAAATTATAACATTCCATGGCATTAAAAATGCAAATAATTTAGGATAGAATATAATTACAAAATTAAAAATTTTAAGTAACCTCCGGCGTCATTAATCATCTATCTAACACCATCTCATTGAGACTATTCATAAGAGCCCAAACACGCTATATCTGCTGTAAGTTTCTGAAGAATTAAGCATTTCGCAGACTTTTTGATGGTATAGGATCAGCTCAAAGTTAGTATGTCATGGGAATGTCACCGAACTGACAGTACACCAAATTTGAAATCAATCGGATCTCTGAAAGTTCGTAAAATCCTTTTATCGTGTAAAAAATGAGCTGATGGTCATCAAACGCCTGAACTGATCTTCATAAATTATAGCTAAGAACCATCGTAGTTACATCAGCTTTCAAACAAAAAAAACCGCATCAAAATCGGGCTATTCGTTTAGGCGCTACGATGCCACACACAGACAGACACACAGTAACACAGTCAGACACGTCAAACTTATAACACCCCTCTTTTCTCGTCGGGGGTTAAAAACAATACCGCTCATAGGCGGTAGTCTACGACAGGGACAAAATTGTGTCGCTCTGTAGTATTTATAATAGAATGTATATATCTGTCTCAGCCATCTGATTAAATTAGCCAGTTATGTGAAGGCCTGGGCCTTTAGTCAAACGCCGGCATTTAATTAAATGCCTAGGCCGATTGCTAATTGAACTGGAATCACTCGACGCTTAACAACTTGGCGTAATGAAAGTCAGCTCAATTGGATGCCTAGGCGGGTCGTCTTGTACTGAAGTTTATGCGTGAGTATTAGATTCAAGGTTATTTTTTATGACCACTTAATTCCAAACTAATCCATAAGATTTCGATTTTAACCCGTCAAGCATCTGATTCCAGACACAATTGATTCTTTTATCGTCATACGCCTCCAGAGCTATAACGCCTCTTGACAGATTAAGTGGTTATAAAAAATAAAAAAATAAACTTGCACCTACAATCACACAATCAGTCACACAAAAGCTCTTCGTACTAAACGATTTGCCTAGGCGTCTAGTTAACTGTGTAGTTTAATGGCTGACACGATATTCAGCTATCGGGTTGCGCTTAATAACTTGGCTAGTAAAGTTAGTTGTTCTTCAGTCATTTAATTGAATGTCGGCGTTTAATAAACGGCCTAGGAGTTCAGTTAACTGGCTAATTTAACCAGACGTCTGCGACATACTCATCTTCCTCTTACGTTAAAGTGTGCAGATGTCATATAAGAAGAATGTGAATTCATATAATTTTAAACCTTAACACATGAAGGTATCTATAGATCGGAATTGGAATAGGTATTACATTGATGTATATAAATTAGCATTCACATACAATTTTGGCGCGAACAAACTTGATACTCAATGATCGATCACTCAATGCTTAAATACTCCTTTTTTTCTTTCTATCGATTGACGTTAGCTTTGGACATGACTGCTCCTTAGACATTTCTGCCCATTCTCCTCTGTGTGATTATACTAAATAGTGATGAACAAAACTTATATCACTTGTCCAGTTACAATGGGACTACTTCTGTGTACACACACCCTAACTCTAAATTTAAGTACAGTGTCTCTTTCTCTCGATATGCATAGGAAAAAGATAGCAAGAATTTAATTAGAGATGTCAGATAAATTGGTGCTTCCTAAACCCTGCATTTCGTCACTTATATTAAAGTCGAAAATTAAATACACGTTTCTGAATGTCAAATTTTAGGACAGCCATCATTTTTGTATTGAAAGAACAAGGTGCACTGAACTCAAATAGATTTTTGTGTGAACTGAACAATTTTGTATGCCGTTTTCGCGCTAAATTTTGTGAAATAATGTTTATTGATTTAATCTATGACTGCAGAAAATAAACCTTTTTAGTTAGTTTTCGTTGAAAAGCGGTGATTACTAACTTTTAATTGCTAATTTATTTTTAAGTGGTGATTTAGTTACCAACCCAAATAGTGGCGCATTTTATATTATTTTTATCTTAGTCAAATTAAATATCAAACCAGCTTCTCATATATCTATGTAGAGAAGCCTGTTTTCGTCAGTGGAACGGTTATAGGCTGATGATGTGTGAAATTAAATGTAATCACATTTAAATGCTTAATATTGTGCGATTATAACGTCTACTTTATTTGTAATAAATACAAATAAATAAAACGATGAAAGTATCAATCAATTTATTTATCGTTTTCTTTATTTGTATATTTTCTTAAATGTAATCCAAAAATAAATAATGGAAAGATAATAGTATGTTTTCATAAATGTTTTCTTTCTTTCTTTAATCCACAAATTGAACTGGCAGGACCAGGGGTAATTATATCTAACATGTTTTTTAATATAAAATTTTTATGAGCCAATGTAAACATCGTAGCCATATCGTGTAACACGCCGTATTACAAACTGCCTAGGCAGATCGTCTGGCGAGTTTTTGTGTGATTAGTAGGAAGTCTTTGTGTTATTGGTAGGTTCAAAGCTTTCTTTATAACTATTTGAAACCGAATTTCCGGTAAAAGTGGTTATAAAAAATTATCTTGCCCCTGCCAATCATAAAAAACTCTTCACTACATGACGATCTGCCTAGGCAGATTGTAAAACGGCGAGTTATATGATATGACTGCGACATAAATACTGTATTTAGTGTATGTTATACTTTTTTTATTTATTAATGTTTTTAATCATAATGTGATACTACAAAACTGCGTACAAACGAAAATTATCTTTTTATTTTTAATTCAAAATTATAAAAGTGACAATGTTCAAATAAATTTAATATTATAGTATTGCAAGAAACGGGTGTATACTCATTTTGAGATAAATTTTAATTTTATTATTTTATGTGAATCAAATGTTTTTTTTATTTGGTTTACAAGGGTTTTAAAGATTATGCAGCTTAAAGTTATTTTAGTCATAAATTAGTACCTTTTATATCATTTTATACTGAGTAAAAAACTACCCCCACTTTTGGGTAAATTCTCACTCAACTAGCAACATTATCTGTCTATCCATAAGTGCGTGTGAATACATGATAGATACGCCCACATGAATATGTTTGGCTATAGACGATTCGGTGTATGTGAATTATTAAAACTGTCATCCCAGTAATTTATTGTAAGTATATAGATATATCATATATTCCAGATTATCCTAAATAAATACTTCCTATAGTTTCTATTAAAGAATAAAATAAGTACCTACGTACTACCTGTTGTTTATTATAAAATCAAATTTTTATTATAAGATAATATGTATTTGTTGTTGTGTCTGTATTTTTTGTCTGATTTTATAACCTTAAAAAATAATAAAAAAACATTTTTCTATTTTGTAAGGTTTTTTTAGCTACGAAGCGCGCCTTCCTCTTCATAGCTAAGAAAATATCTATGAGTCTGTTATTGAATATTTGTTGTACTTAATGTGATTTATAAATAATCAAATTCCTTAACTTGTCTGTTTTTTTAATGATTTGTATATGTAGATATATCATAAATTACGGACGATGTGATGAATAATAATATGAAATGTTATTTTTATGTACTTAATGTTGTGTGAGTATTGACAATATTTCATTTTTATTGCTGTTTCTAAAGGAACTGGATAATATTTACGGTGTGTTTTTTTTCTAAACTACCCACTGTCACTTTTTCAAAATTTAAAAGAGATGATAGACATATTTTATATCCTCTCTGATACTTAATCTTTAAATTATTATTCATATAAAATTGTATAACAAATATAATATATTTGGCACGAAACATAACCATAGCTAGATATTATGTAACTTGAAATGTTTCGTAAAGTCTGTACAAATGTCGATAATTTCGAAAATGGAAAAAAATATTTGTTGTTGCAAATTGCCCCATTATTACCTATTACAGTTAGTAACACATTTTAAAAAATGAAATATTGACACTTAAAATTCAAGTATTTTACAAAACGCATCAAGTAACTGTGTCTCGGAAGTTACCTGCGAGACAATAAACAATGCGTTTCGCAGTGAGTCTGGTTGGATTTGGTCCCTAAGGTCCTCTGAATAGGGAATACGAGGGTTAAACTGAAATTTCTTAGAAAATAAAAAACTCTGCAAACTAGCAAGTTATTAGTTTTAATACATCTGAAGTCTCTAAGGTACTTTAATCAGAATTATCCATTGTGGATGGCAGGCGTGGGTATGCGGGTGAGGAATATGAAATTTAACGTTCAAATCTAATATACTCAATTAACTTTTTTTGCGTTGTAAATAAATTCACAAATGATTATATCACAATAAGTTACTTCAATATCAACACTAATTAATCATGAAAACGTAATGATCAATCGGATCACAAGCGATTCGTCGAAGACTCGGTCCGCTAGCGGCTCACGTTCAATGTGTCCAAATCAACATGACCGCTGCGCTACCATAAACATGCTAGAGTGACAGTTCACTCTTGATCCGACAGTTGGCGCCTGACCGCGTATTATATTTAAAAAAAAGATATCAATTTAAATTATTTCAACAATATTTATTTGAAAAAATACAGGTATAATAAAATTGTATTACAATATTCTCTGCTCTGCCATCTAGTTTCGCTTTCAGGAGCGTTCCGGTGTAATACAAAATCCAAAAATTAACGAAATATGGTTCGCTGATGAGCTCACATTCATTCGGTAAGCCCCATTCAGTGGATTAGAACCAGCCAGACAATGATTTGAGTACACCATTGTCCAGTTGACAGCACATCAGGCGTAACAGTTTGTCCTAGAGACTGCCCTTACTGCGTTCGTAATAGAGTCGGCTTTCGTAGTGCAACTGTTATATTTGACGTTCTGTCGTCTGTACCTACATTACCTAATCGTCTCGCGCACAATCTCTAAACTTCGAGACGCTAACTGTGCGTAATAATATGTTATGTGATATAAATATCTAAGTACAAGTTAATGTGTTATATTAAATATTTTGCAAATTATGTCCAGTTTTATTTAAAACCTTTCAAATGCTCTGATATAACATTTTGGACTCGAAACTAAATGTTTTGGAAAGAAAATGGGCATCTAAAGTGCGAATTAAGTGGATATAACGTAGGTAGGTAGGCACCTACTACTTTTAGTGCGATGCTCGGGTCGGGAGTGAGAGAGCCTGTGAGTGAGGCAATGGTGGCGAGTCAGGCAACGATATTTATGCCTTTGTTCCCGTTGAGTCACACCATTTTTTGTCACACTGTTACTCAACGGGAAAAATATTCCCGATGAGTAACACCGTAACTCAATGCCACTATTTTTTCCCCGTTGAGTGACAGTGTAACTCAACAAAACGCTGTATTCCCGTTAAGTAACACCTTGATGGGTGGTTGGATGTGGTATCATTGTTCAAATTCGTATGTATGTAGCTTGATCATCCCCTGAAGTACCAGGCTACCATAAGTATATGAGAGGTTATTTATTGTACCCCTACGATTATTATAAAAATAAAATAAGAGAATGCTAAACATCTCCTACATAGATATGGCAGCCTGGTACTTCAGGGGATGAATCAGCTACATACACATACGGGAAAAAAACAGTGGCATTGAGTTACGGTGTTACTCATCGGGAATATTTTTCCCGTTGAGTAACAGTGTGACACACGGGTACACACACACACACACACAAAGGTATTTATGTAGGTAACTGGAATTCGTTCGCTGTATTACAGTGTAAAGAGAAAATCACGTAATGTCGTTAGTATATAGAGGTGAGCCGTAAATATTAGAACAGATCCACGCATTAGCTATTTTGCTGGACTAGTCTAATTTTCGAAGTACTTGATCCACCTAGTATTTGTGAACATTGTGTAAAACTATACGAGTTTCGTCTCGACACCAAAACACTAGAAGTAAGTTTCGCATGTACTCGTGTGATTACATATTCCGTCTTAGTATTTCTGACTAAGACGGATACTTAATTATACAATTTCCGACTGTAACACCACGGAGTAAGATTGAGATAGGTAGGTACGAGCAAGATTAGATCCTGAGGATTAAGCCCTTGAGGTATTGCGTAAAATTGTACGAACGATTTTAGATTCTAAGCGCATGAAGGGTTAAATAAGTTCCCAAACTAGTTTTTTTTTGTTTTTCTATCCCGCTCACACCTTGTTTGATAACTGGTAAAAACAAGTTTTTACGTGTGAATGAATACTTTACAAATACGCCGCAGTCCATCCAGCACCCGTACCACCATCGTTTATCGCGATCAAATCGCGATCCAGTTAAGGACCTATTAATCTGTGCCTATACTGAGTAGAATCGTTAATTCGTACTACGACGCTCTCTACTACTATGACAGCAATGCCGTTTAGGAACCAATATTGAACCGAGCCGAATATGAATCGCTTTTATAAAGATGGTGGTAAGGCCCCAGGTACTTTATGGACGCGAAATACAGGAATACTTTACAAATACACTGCAGCTGCAGATCGCGAGCCATCTGTCCGGTACTTCAGGGACTAGGTCATTATCTCTTGTCTATGGACTGTGTGGAACCGGTATTAGGATCAAGTATTTTTAGAGACTAGAAACAGGTACCTACTAAGTACGAAATTTACCTAGTACGGTACGACTCATCTCCGTTTTCACTTATAACACAATGGTAAAGATAAAGATAATTTATTTGTGTAGGTAACATGTGTAACAAAGATTAATTTTAATAATTAATTTTATTCAATATTTATTCGGAAAATGCTATGTCAATTGTCAATGTTATCTATCATGAGTCAAGTGAAGAAAATCATAATAATTAATAGGTCAAAATCGGCGAACGTAGAGAGCCTAGAAGCATAACTTCATACAAAACTCGTCGCAAAATGGGTACCCTCGGCGGCTAGAAGAGAACGTCGGATAAAATCGGGTAATATCGAAATTGTATAGCGCCCTCTCGGTCTTCTGATTTACACGCGCGGGACGGGTCATATATGCACAATCTAACCATGCAAAATATTATGACGACTTTCATAATTATATATCGTCATTTTTAATAAATATAGCAATGTTGTAAATCGGTCCACTTATTCAATTTTAGAGTTGAGACGAATAATACTGATTTAAACAGTCAATTTAACGTAATGTCTTAATTATCTATTTTCAAAGATCAGAAATGAAATGGGTTCGCTTCATTCATTTAAATAAAAAAAATCTAAATATCTGTCATGACATAATTTATTTGTATTAAGGACATAAGAAAAAAAAAATTGTCATCAAGTGGTTGGTTTTATTTCTTGAAAAAAATTATTTCTTGAAATAAAACCACTTTGCTGGATTTAACTTGCGTTTAATTAGATGTCTGTCACATTATGATTTTTTATACCCAATATTTCGATTACTTTATAGCGATCAAGGTCTCGGGAAGACTGAAGTAAAGATGTCAGTTGTCTTTGATAAGTTTAATATTAACTAACGTCATATTTTTATAGTTATATTTTGAGTGTTCCGATTCACGCCATGGAGCTTACAGTGTCCGAAGGAAGAGTAAATACGGGCTTGAGACTTTGTAATTTGGATGATAAGATCCCAAGCTGGTGTGGTCCAACTATCTTCTCTATTCAAATTATGATGTTGTTTTATTTCAATAACCTCACGAAACTATCTTGCAGTCTACAACTTTACTTACTACGACTTATCCTTAAAAGTTTAAAATAGATACCTATACTATTTCCACATCATATTGTAAATGTAAATTATTAAAGTAATAATTAAACATACACATGTTAAATAATAACACTTAAATTTATTGAGAAAGGTGTAGAAAATGGCATCATATTGTTAGGAACTGTGGCAAAATATCCATAAATTAAAGGTTTGTTTATCATTCTTACAAAAATTATATAAGGCAACGATGTATAAAGCCATAATTTATTATTAGTAGGTAAATTAACTATTAAACAAACACAATAACAATAAGTCGTCATAAAAGTTTGCAGAGTTAAAAGTTGAGTTGAAAATAAATAAATACTGTCACACACAAATGACTGCATAGCATCATCCACTCGTGTATTTGTTCAAATTGTCCACAAATATTGGCCCAACATGGCGGCCAATATTTTTGTTTATATTTGACTCGATTATAAAGGTTTAGGAGAGACTTACATGTAAAATTTAATTCCAGTGCTCTTATTATGTTCACCTACGCGACTGACACACCATTTTACTTCACTTTTGGACATATTTACTGAGATTTTATTATTTTTTTACGAGTACATCACCGTGACGCAGTCAATGACAAACTAAATCATGGCGCGGAGTCCGATTTAAGCCCCGCCCACTTTGGAGTCTCTTTAGGGGTGTCATTTCGGATGGGCTAGTTACTCGTCTATGTTATTATCGGTCGCCGGTCAAAATACATAATTTGTCTCTTTAAAAATCAGTCACACTGTATCCTGTAATAACATTTTCCAGTTAACAATTTCTTTAATGTTTTCTTAAAAGAGTTAACATTTAGTTCCTATATAGAAACAGGGAATTTATTAAATATTTTAGGTGTAAATAAAAACGACGTATTTTATAAAAATAGTCGTTTTACAAAAAGTCTAAGCTTGAAAGTCATCTAGTTGTATTTTTTCAAGTTATTGTTGTATAATGTTAGCGCAAATCTGACTCGTTTTGTCATATTGGGTATAAGCAACGATAGCGCGATGTAGAAACGTATAGCGCCATCTCTGGAACTTTTTAGAAACAACATTTTTTTTGTGCGGAAATAATATTAATTGCTATGGTTGAGAAGACTGCAGAGCGGGTTAGAGAGAGAGAGACCCCTTCAAAATCAAAAATATATTTATTCAAGTAGGCTCCGAAGAAGCTCTTTCGAATCGTCAAAAATCACAAATGATGTATATCTATTTAAGAAATGGTCACACAATATCATATTGTATATCTGTCTATCATGTCTACGGTTCCAAAAGTTGAACTACCGAGAACCTTAGCTGACCTTAGGGACAGAAGTCGATACTCCCACTTGCTTCTCCTTTGTACTAGTGTCGTAGGTCGGGTGTACAGGAACGATCCTGTGTCGCCCCAAAATGATGACAATGGAAGAATCAATTGTGTCTGGAATTTCATGCTTGACGGGTTTTATTACGTAAAAATGTGAAGGAAAAAATGAATACGAGTTTGCTTTGTTTTAATGTTTATTTTTCAAAGTATCAATTTCTAGAAATGTTTAATTGATACTTAAACGCCTCCGAGCGAATCTCACCACTCGCGCGGTTTCCCGCGCTTTTTCAAAGTATAATTTTAACTTTGCGCATTTTTGTGATCTTACGTAAGAACAATCGAGACTCTCTCCCACCCCCTTGTAAGAAAAAGTATGACATGGTCGACCCCCCTCCCCCCTAAATCGTCTAACGGTAATAAATGAATGGCCCCCATAGGATTCCTTTAAAATTGCAAAAATCGACTCACGAAATAGCGGTCTTATTATTTTTCGTCTGTCCCCTAGCCCCTAGTCCGTGTCACTCCCGAAACAGGAATATTCTAAATACATTTTTGTTGCCTCTTTATGTATTTAGGAATTGATAATTTGAATGTAAATTAAAAAACAAATAATGATGTTTATAGTGACCAATGCCCAACGCCAGCTCCCCCTGAGGGCAAATAGGGGAAACAAGCCCAGGCGATACCAACAATAGACTTTCCCATGTGCCATCGGGAAGTCGATTGTTGGACTCGCCCGTTCGCGTGCATCGCACCATATTTCAATTTCATTTCCACCAATGAGAGTAATGGCGGGGCGGTTACCCTACCCCGCCCTGATGGGGATTGGTCCGCCGACCTCCCGCGTGAACGGGATTATTGTTAGAGAGAGAGACGCGACGGTTAGGAGAGCGACCAGTATAGTTTTTGGTTATAACATTAGTTAGCACTTAACAATTAATATTGAGGTAAAACTGAAGGTTTCTGTACCCCATATAAATTGTATTGTGGTGTGTTATGCTATTAGACATTTTCCAAGTTGACTGTGTGTGTTGATAACCGTCAAATGTTTCATTAAGTTTCTTAAGAGCGAAATTGGTTAACTATATGTTTTGTACAATTAGAATTTTTATAACAAGAGTTCGAAGGTGACCAAACTATTCCAAGGTAGTTAAGTACCTACACGAGCGAGTATCATCATAATTTTCTTTTTTATTCGATTTATTAGATATATTTATTTTTATTCCCCACGAAAAGAGGGGTGTTATAATTTTGATTTGATGACGTGTCTGCTCTGCACGCGTAGCACAAGGAACAAGAGAAACTTGAGAAACGGTTTTGTCTAAGTACACCGACACCGTAATGTCATTTTTCTTGGGGTAAGGCCCACAAAAATGACATTTACGGTGTAGACAAAACCATTTCTCGAGCTTCTCGTGTTCCTTGTGCTTGTTTGCGAGTTGACGTGATTACGATGGTTGTTCTTAGTCATAAATTATAATTTATGAAGATCAGTTCAGGCGTTTGATGACTATCAACTCATTTCCTAATAGACAAAAAGGTTTTACTAACAAAGTTTGTTAACGTAAAGTCAGAAGACAGACACTATGACGTTGTTAGTTATGAGTTTTTTGTGTTAGTATTAAAGATTTTTGACGATTAGTAAGTGATTTTTGGTGGTCTATTTGAATTCAATTCAATTCAAAAATTATTTATTATTCCATCACAAAAAGGCACTTCATAAATATTGCTTAACCTGCTTAATAGTTATAATGCAATTTTGTGAGGGACTGGTACCTGAAATAGGTTTCATAAGAGAAACCTGTGCTACAGGTCGCCAGGCCCCACCCTCAGACATAACAGTAAGTATTATGTAAGACAGTTTTTTTTTTCGAATATGCGAGATTTAATTTAATTGTTTTAGGAACAATGTGTAGTGTGTGAGTATGAGTATTTGAGATTGTGCTTGTGAGTGTCATGTGTGTGCTTTTTGTGTCAATGTGTGAGTGTGTGCATTTGAGTTTGTGAGTGAATGGGTATACATATATTTAGGGTGACCTATAGTGTTTTGGGAGTTTAATTTTAGTAGTAGTAGGGAACTACTTTAAGGGACGGATTAGTTTTTCTGATGCTTCATAGTCTAAGGACTTTAAATATTTAGAGACAACCAGTTTACAGCTAGCTTTATTTTGAGAGAAAATATGCAGAATGGCGTTAATTTTGTTATTTAAGAATATATATTTGAATATAGATATTTTCATTATAAGTTATAGAAAGGAGAAAAACAAGTGACACTAGCACTTGTTTTTCTCCTTTCTATAACTTATAATGAAAATATCTATATTCAAATATAGATTCTTATATAACAAAATTAACGAAACAATACCTGTCAATAAAACCCATGAAATAAAATCAATGCAGTTGGATGTATCGAAAATTTTTAATTGCTTAATATTACTTTTACAAATAAAACGTAGGTACATTTCATGCACTGAAACAAAACATTCATAATTCTTATAGCTAATTATCATCATTCGTATTGGTATTCATTTATAAATTCATTATACATACAATTCAAAATATGACATCGTCTAAATGTAGGTACAGTCGACAGAACATCAAGCGTAACAGTTTGACCTTGAGACCGCCCTTACTGCGTTCGTAATAAAGGCGGCTTTCGTCATTTAATTTTTGTGTAATCAATTACCAGTAATCAAGGATTATATAAGTATTGGTCCATTCCAGTAATTAAGTACACAAAAATTAAATGGTTAACCGGCCGGCTAACAGCTAATCAAATTTTTCATTGATTAAATTTTAATTTCCTTTGATACATATCTTTTTTACTTGTCATCGTATAGTCGGCAAAATAAGTCGATTAAAACTTTAGTATTATATCACACTATTTCACTCACTGTGTTCATACATTTCTTAGGGATATGGCAATATTGTATGCTATTCCTTGTAGCTCAGATCGTTAGAGCAGTCATCCGGATTGTGAAAGGTTGCGTGTTCGATTCCCGCCCCAGTATGTGATTTTTTTTAGTTTACATATTTTTCTAAGTAAATATGCCAATATTATACTACTAGGCGGTAGGCCCGTTTGTAGGGTCGTCTGGTTAGGTACCACCGGCTTTCTTATTTCAGCCGTGAAACAGTTCGCTGTGTTTCAGATTGAAGGGAAAGGTAGCCCGTGTAATTACTGGGCATGGACGGCATTTCATCTTAGGCCTCGGGATGACAACGCACCTGCAATATCAAGTGATTTTCGGTAACCGCTTACCATCAGGTGGGCGGTCAGCTTGTTTGTCATCTAGTTGTATAAAAAAAATGCTGCCTGTACAGACAGCACATAAAGCGTAACAGTTTGTCCTAGAGACTGCTCTTACTGCGTTCGTAATAGAGGCGGTTTTCGTAGTGCAACCGTTACACTTGACATGCTGTCGTCTGTACCTTGGCCATGTCATGATAATTTGAACACTGCTTCATTTTGTGAAAATTACATTAAATATTCTCATTATTCTAAAAAATATTTTTACTTACATTGATGAAAATTATGATTGAAAAGAGATCTTTCATAAAATATCCCGCCAGGTTTTACAGTCCACAGCACATAAAGCATAACAGTTTGACCTTAAGACCGCCCTTACTGCGTTCGGAATTCGCCACTTAGTTGTATGTCTAGTCCTAAACACCGGCGTCCAATTGAATGCCTAGCCCGATAGTTAATTGTACTAACGCCTAACGAGTTTTGGTTTGATTGGTAAAAAATAATGTTAAACCTACCAATCATTCATACAGTTAAAACTACCCACCTAGGAGTCCAACTGAATGTGACATGCCATGCCATCTGCCATTTGGTTAAATGTTGCAGGCAATGACTAGGCTAGTTGTACTTCAGCTGTTTTAATGCATGCCGGCGTTTAATCAACCGGCTAGGCATCCAGGTAAGCGGCTGAATTAACCAGACAGCTGCGACATACATACAGATGTGAATTGGACTGTAACATGATTGGCACTTTGTATACATCGGTATATCACACACATACAGCACTAATTTGAGTGCCTCACTGTCGTATATGGTGGTGTGGTGTCCTTTGATCTCTAATTAGAGATAATAATTACAATTATTGTGACTAGTATATCAAACTACCAAATTATCCTCTGTGCATAACCAAAATCCTTCCAAAAGATTTCTTTATTGAAAAACAAATAAAATGTCACAGCATTTATCACTGAGAACCATAAGAACTCCAAAATCACAATAGCTGTTGTGGCCTTAACAAATCTTAGCCTCAATATTATGTAAGGAATCAAGAAATATCGGACTTCAATCATACGTTGAGAAGCTAATACAGCAAACATACACACAGTATATGGTAGCAGAAACGATACACAGTTCTGGTTACATAAATTGTCATACAAACTAAACAAAAGAACTATGTAGATAGGAACGGTAGCATAGATTGCAAAATCATACTTGCCAAACCATCGGTTCCACACATAGAATGTATAATGACGGTTGTCAGCTAATAAGTAAGGGTGAATGATGGTATTATAATGTACGATAGCTGTAAATAGCAAGCCAAGTAGAATTACTCTGATTTTGTTGTCATACATAAGTTTTAACGTTGATGGTAGCTTTGTTACAAAGTATGGCAAACCAAAGACTCCGTAAAACAACAGGAAGTATAACACTTGAGGTATATGTAAGGTTGCTTCATGGGCTTTCTTGTCTCCAAGAACAATCGAACCGTTTACATGTAGAAATGCTAAGAACAATGACAGTATAATACCATGTGTAATAATAATCATCCAATCTTGTAGTGTTAAAAACTTGAAAAATGTGACCAGACCCGTTTTTAAGTGGTATTTAACTGCTATTAAGAAATCTGACAGTCCGTAATACCTTTTCAGCTTTGATGCATCAACGTCCCTTGCAATTAATGAATTTTTACTCAGCTTCACATTAGTTATGCTTTCGTTACCGAACACACGTGAACTACGGATGAATACATCTAATAATTTGTGACCAAACACCATTGCTATCCATACTATGTTAGATTGACGCATCAACACACTACAAATGCCGAAGATCAATATTAATAATTTATGCTTATTAGTAAAACACAACCTAGAAAACAATAGCAAAAATGTTAAAGATAATGTATCTGTATAATAGACATGTGAAAAGAAGTATAAGGGTGGTAGTAATGCTAGATTCAGTGCCTGCATCACCGTTTTCAAGTAAGTATTGGTACCATAAACAAATCTAAGTATAGAAGAGAACAACATCAAATTGGCACATGATGCAATCAAATTGACGAAACGTAAATTATAGGTATTACAAGGGAAATATGTTCCCAAAAATGTGGTAGAGACTAAATACAATCCTGGAAGAGTGGTGATCTTGGGGTCCCAGTATGTGAAGTTGCGTTGACAGTAAGCAACTCCTTGGGGCAAGTGAAATAGTTCATCAATAACTATGTGTATGGTATTATTAACTTTGTCAAACAGGACCTTCGAAGCTGTGAAATATACCGTCACTGCTAGCAGCAACGATACGTAATATTTTGTAACGGTCTTCATTATTAATGTAGGATTTATTCTGGAAAAAAACAAAACTTAACCTTAAAATTTATCTTTAAAATAAACATACTTGTATAAAAAGTTCACAAGCAAACAGTCTTATAAGCTTATATTGTCCGTCAAACACATTTCAATACATACAATATCAAGATCAATTACACAATTATTACAATTTATTAATAAATAACAGAACTAAAAGAAAATGCTTACCAATTAACATTTCCATTAATAAAATTTCGTGGACTAAGTTAAAAATCCACAGAATATTTGTATAGATCTGTAAAAGCTTAAATTAATTTCTCAAATCAATTCTTGAAAACGTTATTTATCAAAGAAATCTTTTGAAATTATTGTTTAACTGACCGGTTAATATTTTTGTTGTTGCCATTACATTACAGTGTAATGTAATGGCGGTAACTTTGACGTTACCGTTCATTCGGAACATCTAAACGTACACCTGAATGCATACGACCTTATAAGCGTTGCATTTGCTAATTTGAATTATTCGGCAGCTTAATTACTTAATCTGATCCATGGAATTAATTTCAATGTGAATTTTAGAAGTTGCAGATAAATAAATGAAAGAAATAGAAAATCAAAACTTATTTTAATAATTATTTGCAATACCGAAACGCCATTCGATTTTCATTTTATGCAAAGGATGACCATTATGTTTCACTGAACGAAGGCGAACCGACTCATTCATAATTCATCCTTTTCGTGTGATGGAACGTTTATATTTCAAGTTTGTTTTTTATTAGTGTTTTGGATTTGTAGATCCATTTTCATTGGTTGATTTATGTTATCAGTTATTATTCACGTAAATGAAAACGCTGTAAACAATTTTGACATATCGGATAACGGTTTCAAGACTTTTACCGAGTTTTAAATTATTTTTCATAAATTTGATTTTTACCTTTTAAATGATGAAAGAATAATAACGAATTATTAATTTGCAACTTGAACAAGTTTAGCAATGGAAGCTAACGACTTTATAGTTCATTTAAAAGCAAACGGCACTGAAAAGGACCAGTGTGATTTGCAATCTGTTTTTGATCAATATACAGATATTTCCGGGACTTTGGGATCTAAAGATAAGGGTTCTTTTTCTTTGAACGTGCTATGTATACTATGCAGGTGAGTTATCAAATATTAGTGGTTAATTTATTGTACTTATTTAGACTACAAAAGTACTCAGTAAATTGGCGGTTTTAAGGTTTGATTACCCTACTAGTAGAACCTATATTGTTAGGAACAGGGTTGGGCTAGAGATTCGTTGTAGTTTCGAAGTTTCCTATAGGTATAATAAATTTTATGTGTCATTGAACATTTACTTTGTCCATTTTTTGTTTGTCAAGTTTTCAAGTAAAGTGGCTTACTTGTTGGACCTGGATGGGTGACCGTAATTTTCATTTACATATTAAACACTCATTTAACCCATCCGGTATCAGATTCCAGACACAATTGATTTTTCAATTGTTATAGACCATCGGCTTTGCCAGCTGCCAGTGTGTTGTATACCATACACTGGCAGCTTTAGGCTTAAAGCTGATGTGGGTATCATTCAGCTCATTTCGTTTCCTTAATCTGTTAAGCGACATTATACCTCTGAATAAAAAAAATAAAAAAATATACTTAACCAACATTTTGACTATATTCCAGGAATCTAGAAAAGGTACCTTCCTGGAGAAACAGTATAGATGGCAAGACATTAGTCTCACTGAGTATTGACTGTGTCAGAGAGACACGGAGCCTTGGATGTTCTGACCAAGTGAAGACACTGGCTTGCGTCTATCACATACATAAGCATGTTGTTAAATTGGTGAGTAGTCATGGTAGTTCTTTTTTAATACAACTCTGCTCTGACAAGCTGACAGCTCTGACAAGCAAGCTGACAGCCCACCTGGTGGTAAGTGGGTGCCGTAGCCTATAGGAAAAACACTTGGTATTGATGTTTGCCATCCCGAGGCCTAGATGAAATGCCTTCTAAGGCCAGTAGTTACACAGGCTACTTTTCCCTTCAATCCAATCATAGTGAACTGTTTTACGACTGAAACAGGAAAGGGCTCCCTATCTAGACAACCTACAGATGTATACCACCTAGTGCTTCAATATTTTTAAATATTAGTATATTATCTTTTATTGCCAACTTAATTACTATATTTAGTTTAAACAATTTATACATATTATTACACATTGGGCATCAGGTTCTCAGGGTGTACTTTGGAAACAGCATTCCTCCAGCTTTTTCCAGAGTTCTCATATTAATTCAGTACTATGCCACAGAGGGCTCACTCTTTTGCATGTTTCCTCCACAAAAAATAAGCTGTACTAGAAATGACATGTAAAAACCTTTTCATGCCTCTCTTGAAGAACCCCATGCCTAACTCATATTAAAATATGATTATTTTTCTATTTCAGACTTCAGTCATACCTCCTGAACTGATCCTAAAACTGTCATACATGTCTTTTGACAATCCAACCCTTCTAGAGGAGTATTGCAAGACCTATTGGAATATACTCGCTGACCGAATCACTTACATTGAAAAACTTAAAGCGAACCACTGTGTTACAAAATTATTGCAAAGACTAACCGATGATGCGACTAAAGTCATACGAATCTACGATTCTGTTCAGTTTTGTACAAATATTTTAACGTTTCTAATAAAAAAATTACATTATATTTACAATGAAAGCAGTACCAAAGAATTGTGTAAATCATTTGGTGATATTTTTAGTAGTTTACTGTCAAAAAAGGATTTAAGTAAATTTAAAAAGGTAACAGATAAAGAAATTTTGGATGTGTATGTTAAGTTAAGTGATTGTTTCTATGTAATCACTGAGAATTCTTCAAAGATGGACTTCAAAGACTCCATATTGAGTATCGCTATTCGTACCTCAATAACAATTCTTGGACATAACAGTGAACTGATGAGATGCTTGGAGACATTCTATTTGAATGGCTTTTGCAGCATATTTCAAGACTTGACTAATGTCAACTATATAGAAAACATTTTGACCAACATACTGTCTTCTTGTATGAATATCGAAAAGAGTGGCCATGAAAAGATAATGTATGTAACATATCCGTTTATTAACCAGCTCCTGAGACTTTTTGTGGAGTATTCTGTAGCTAACATGAATAAGTCTACAAATATTTACTTCAATGAAAGTATCCAACACGCTTGTCTAAATTTAATGTTGTTTTTAAGCAGTAAAAAAGGTCAGCAACAGATTAAATGTGACAATTGCAAAGTGAAATCAGGTTTCCATGACACGTTAAGACTACTTTTCCTTATAAAACATATTCCAACAACATGTATAACTAACAACGTAAACATTAACAATATACTACCAACGTACTACAAACTGGTATTGATGCAACACAAAATATTGTTTGAATTGAAGAAATTGGGTTGTATAAACCACGAGAAATGCTTCAGGAAACTTCAGACTGACATACACAATACAGCGATTAGTTTGAATAAAGCGAGCCATTACGAATACTCAATTAAACTGTTCAATATATACATTGAGGTCGAACTGCGGTATTTCAAAGATGGTAGCGAATTGAAAAATGTAAGTAGAGCGTTGTACAACAAAAGTATATGTGAGTTAGACAGCAAGCTGTACCAAGAGGCTGTGGTTGATGCGTTTTTAAGCCTAATATTTTCATTACCCGATGGCTTGAGCTCTGAGAAGTATATGAGTTTGATAATGGATATCAAAGCTAAGTCGTTGAAACAAAGTGATGGGAATAACGATGAATTCCAAATGATATCAGTGTTAGAGGCTTGTAAATTGTGTCTGGATGAGAAAAAATATGGAAATTTGAAGCCGTTTTTGATTGACTTGAATTTTAGGTAAGCTTGTTGAAATTTCAAATGTTTATCGACTTTGCCAGGATAATTTTTAAGTTAAAAAATATTTTTTTTACTTGACATTCGGATCACTAGAGGTGTCAACTTCAATAAGTGGTGAGATAAATGTTGCTATAAAAACGCATTAATTTAATTAGCAGGCTATACCTAGTGCTCCGGTGGCGTAGTGGCAATCGCGTCTGGCCAGACATCAGGCGACGCGGGTTCGATTCCCGCCTGGAGCATATATTTTTTATCGTTTTCTTTCTTCATTGGTAATTGTCAAAAACATTAAAATACTTTGAATTTTATTTTTAACATTTCATAAATGAGCAAATAGTTGGGCTAGAAAATTTTCACAGGGTTGTCCCAAGTCCTGGGTAGCTCAGATGGTTAGAGCAGTCGCCCGGATTGTGAAAGGTCGCGGGTTCAGCTCCTGCCTGAGGTCATGAATTTTGGTCCCTACTTATTTAGCTTCCGATTCGCCGGCGACGACATACGACTAGGAACATACACTAACTGTCAATTTTATAATGTCTGTCTGTTACGATAGCTAACAATGTCATAATTTCTGTCTGTTTGTCTGTCATACATTTCTAAATTTACACGGAAAACTTGAACTACTGAGAAAATGCCCGCAACACACTCCTAAAGTCACTAATCAAATACCAAGTCACAATGTTTGTAGTTACATAATGATAATATTTAGCAGTGCAGTGTCAAACAGAGAAAATATTATTAAAATTAGAAAAGTAGGTAGGTATATAATAATAATAATAATATTCAAACACTCACACCCATCATCTAGCCCAAAGTAGGCATCATTAAGAGATTGTTTTATAGATACGATATAACGGAGAATTATGCCCGTACTCATCATACAATCATTTACTCTTACGGGGATTCAAACCTGGGATCCCAGACCGAGCAGCCTGTATAGCAAGGTGTACAGACCACTCGGCCAGCCGGTCGTCAATGTCAATAATCTACTCAGTATTTCAACTTTTGGTACCAGTGTAAATTCACAAATGACAGACAGACCGAAAGTATTAGTTAACAAAATTTTAATACAACTAATTCCAGTGAACTCCTAAAACATGAGTTTTTGATGTATTCCAAGCTGTGGCCTTCCATTGCCCCCATCGCTGGAGTGTGGAGGTCTCTCAAAGATATGTTAACGAAGAAACAACCAAGCTGGGTAAAGGGTATGTATTAATACTAATAAAACACACCATCAATGAACCTAATAATTCTGAATACACACTCTAACAAAGCGCTACGAGCGTCTATAGGCTACGGTGACAACGCGTTGTCACCGTAGCCTATCACGCGTACTCACGCGTATAGTACTCACGCGTGAGTAGTGCCCAAGGTGCTACGAGCGTCTATAGGCTACGGTGACAACGCGTGAGTAGTGCCCAAGGTGCTACGAGCGTCTATAGGCTACGGTGACAACGCGTGAGTAGTGCCCAAGGTGCTACGAGCCTCTATAGGCTACGGTGACAACGCGTGAGTAGTGCCCAAGGTGCTACGAGCGTCGACAGGCTACGGTGAGAACGCGTGAGTAGTGCCCAAGGTGCTACGACCGTCTATAGGCTATGGTGAGAACGCGTGAGTAGTGCCCAAGGTGCTACGAGCGTCTATAGGCTACGGTGAGAAAGCGTGAGTAGTGCCCAAGGTGCTACGAGCGTCTATTAGCTACGGTGACAACGCGTGAGTAGTGCCCAAAGTGCTACGAGCGTCTATAGGCTACGGCGACAACGCGTGAGTAGTGCCCAAAGTGCTACGAGCGTCTATAGGCTACGGCGACAACGCGTGAGTAGTGCCCAAGGTGCTACGAGCGTCTATAGGCTACGGTGACAACGCGTGAGTAGTGCCCAAGGTGCTACGAGCGTCTATAGGCTACGGTGACAACGCGTGAGTAGTGCCCAAAGTGCTACGAGCGTCTATAGGCTACGGCGACAACGCGTGAGTAGTGCCCAAGGTGCTACGAGCGTCGATAGGCTACGGTACCAAGCTACTACGAACGAATATAAGTGTGTTTCTTTTCTTTTAGCTGAAACCAAAGATATGATTTCTTGGATCCTGTATGAAATATTGTTAGAAACGCCCACCATAGTCCGGACTATACATAGCGACCTCTATGCTGCGGTGGTCACAGAACTGGTTGACATGTTCGAAGATGACATTGTAAGTACAGACAAGTCTATTGTACATAATTATAGCGTTTGGTAGGCGGTAGGCCCGTATGTATGGTCGTCTGTAGGTACCACCGCCTTTACTAGGTGGTAGGCCCGTATGTATGGTCGTCTGTAGGTACCACCGCCTTTACTAGGTGGTAGGCCCGTATGTATGGTCGTCTGTAGGTACCACCGCCTTTACTAGGTGGTAGGCCCGTATGTAGGGTCGTCTGTAGGTACCACCGCCTTTACTAGGTGGTAGGCCCGTATGTAGGGTCGTCTATAGGTACCACCGCCTTTACTAGGTGGTAGGCCCGTATGTAGGGTCGTCTATAGGTACCACCGCCTTTACTAGGTGGTAGGCCCGTATGTAGGGTCGTCTATAGGTACCACCGCCTTTACAAGGTGGTACGCCCGAATGTAGGGTCGTCTGTAGGTACCACCGCCTTTACTAGGTGGTAGGCCCGTATGTAGGGTCGTCTATAGGTACCACCGCCTTTACTAGGTGGTAGGCCCGTATGTAGGTTCGTCTGTAGGTACCACCGCCTTTACTAGGTGGTAGGCCCGTATGTATGGTCGTCTGTAGGTACCACCGCCTTTAATAGGTGGTAGGCCCGTATGTAGGGTCGTCTGTAGGTACCACCGCCTTTACTAGGTGGTAGGCCCGTATGTAGGGTCGTCTATAGGTACCACCGCCTTTACTAGGTGGTAGGCCCGTATGTAGGGTCGTCTATAGGTACCACCGCCTTTACTAGGTGGTAGGCCCGTATGTAGGGTCGTCTATAGGTACCGCCGCCTTTACTAGGTGGTAGGCCCGAATGTAGGGTCGTCTGTAGGTACCACCGCCTTTACTAGGTGGTAGGCCCGTATGTAGGGTCGTCTATAGGTACCACCGCCTTTACTAGGTGGTAGGCCCGTATGTAGGGTCGTCTGTAGGTACCACCGCCTTTACTAGGTGGTAGGCCTTTTTATTATTTAATTTTATTGGACGTCACCGTTTTCTCTTTACTCAACTCATTGCAAAGCATGCCGGGTTCAGTTAGTAATATAGAAATATTAATAACATACGCTTTATTATTGTTTTTAGGTTAAATCCACTGAACTTGAGTATATTCACGCCGCGCTGCTCTTTCTGAAATGCGAATTCGATCTGTCTGAAGCTAGCCGCAAGCACAATTGGAGGACTACAGAACCGGTAAGTAACATGTACAGTTTGGCACGCAGTACAACCATACTACCGCTAAAATATTGATTGATTATTGAACTTAAATTTTTTATTGAACTGAATATTGAACTTGATTTTGATTTTGTAATAATTTACCTACATATTCATCAATAGTATAATTTTTGAGGTATATGGCATTATAGGATATTATATATAAAACAATACAATTATTATTGTAATGACGTGGTCAGACAAGTGTTTAAAATTAATGAAAGATGTTTGGCTTTATTAGGTCTTTGTATATTAATTGTTGACCTTTGTGTATTGTAATATCTATATTGTGATGGTGCACTGTCGGACAGCCTTTAAATACAGTAAATATTCTTGTCATTAGGTACTTATTGGTACGTTAATGTACCTTTTTTTATACTCTGTGCGACACTGCGCTGCTAAATACTATTACTGGTAATTAAACATTGTAACTTAATGATTGAAAAGAGTGACTACACGAGTTTGTTGCCGGAATCTTCTCGGTAGTTCAACTTTTGGAACCGGTGTAAATTCAGACAGACAGACAGACAGACTGACTGACGGACAGACGGACCGACAGACAGACTGACATAACATTCTTAGCTTACGTAGATCCAGATAAGACAGAGAGACAAACATTATGAAATTGTTAGTTAGTTAATATTATTTTTATGTGATAGACATAAGGGTTTTTTTGTTGACGATTCGAAAGTGCTTCTTGGGGGCCTAATTGAATAAAGATATTTTCATTTTCATTTTCTCTTTCGGATCACTAGAAGTGTTAACTTCAATGAGTGGTGAGTTAAACGTTGCTATTAAAAACGTTGGAAAAGGAAAGAAATCGGTTAAGAAATTAGTAGGTTATACCTAGTGCTCCGGTGGCGTAGTGGTAATCGCGTTTGTCCGGGTATCAGGAGACGCGGGTTCGAGCCCCGCCTGGAGCATATATCTTTTCATCGTTTTCTTTCTTTATTTGTAATTATTACAATAAAGTAGGCGTTTGAACGCATCAAAAACATTAAAATGTAAATAAAATATATTTCCCTAATGATCGTATATGTTTTAACTATTGCTTTGCAATATTTACTGACTATTAGCGTACTATTGTTATAATTATGGTCTTTGAGTAATATATTGATTACAGACAATGGATCCAGACCAAGCACAATCGATCAGAACTATATCTCAAGAAAACGAAGCGAGCAAGCGAGCTATAGAAGCTGTTTGTATACTCTCTAGAGCTGTCAAACACGTTGACAAAGGTAAGACTCAGTGTTACCAGTTTAAAACCCGTTTCTAACCTCCAACGCTAAATGAGGGGTGTTATAAGTTTGACTGTGTATCTGTCTGTGCTATCGTAGCTCTTAAACGAGTGGACCGATTATGATTTGCTTTTTAGTAAAAAATATTTTTTATTAGTTGTATTTGTTAAAACTAAAATTCGTCTCAACAACTCGTTCGTTTTTTTTCAAAATGTAATTTTTAACCCCCGTCGAAGAAAGAGGGGTGTTATAAGTTTGACGTGTCTGTCTGTATCTGTGTGTCTGTCTGTGGCATCGCAACGCCTAAACGAATGGACCGATTTTGATTCGGTTTTTTTGTTGTTTGAAAGCTGATGTCACTACGATGGTTCTTAGCTATAACTTATGAAGATCAGTTCAGGCGTTTGATGACTATCAGCTCATTTTCTACATGATAAAAGGGTTGTACTAACTTTCACATACCCAATTGATTTGTAATTTTGGTGTACTGTCACTTCAGTGACATTCGCATGGCAAACTAACATTGAGCTGATACTATACTATCAAAAAGTCAGCGGGATCCTTAATTCCTCAGAAACTTACAGCAAATATGGCGTGTTTGGGCTCTCATGAAAAGTCTCAATGAGATGGTGTTATATAGATGATTAACGAGGAGGGAGGTTACTGAACATTTTTAATTTTATATTTTTATGTGTGCACTAACTTTGTGAATTCAAAATATCATTAAACCTCTTTACTTCTACCTCCATGGTGCCGAATTTATCATACAACCTTTTTTAACTTGGTAATAACTCAGACTCGGCTCCTTCTTGGTGTTACTTTTTGTTTAATTTGCTTTGCGCGCGCCATTTTCTTTTCACGACATATTTGTTAAAACCATAGGTTTGAAACAAGAAACTTGAAAACAAGTAAAAAACTTAAAATGAGTGATTCTAGCGACGAAGAAGTTTATTTGACGGCAACAGAATTGGGATGTTGCCTAAGTTTGAATCTGGCGCTATTTTTCACAAATTCGGAAAATATACGCTACTGTTACCCATAAAAACAATTCAAACTTAAAAGATATGGAATATTGTTGAAGTTGTACTGTTTTGAAAATAAAAAAAAGGTCACATTTTTTTTCCAAAGTTTATCAAAAATGTTAAAGATATTAGATTGCTGACATCAATTAAAACAACTTTTTTTATGACAACTATTAATAAAAACATACTTAATACATAGTTATTATCAATGTTGTCAGTATGCCCATACATTTGTTAGTAAATGGGAACATGTGACGTCACCTGTTCCGTAGATTTTCTATGGAGCGTTTTTGGACGATGCGCCGCAACACATCAACCATACCACTATATCTGTGAAACTATTGATCTTAGATATACTATTTCTTTTGCAATATTTCTTTATGAGTTATAAACTTCTTATTTATGAAATAAAAAAAAAGTTGTCAACTACCCTATTGACCGAAACTGTTAATAATGCGCAAATGTTTTTTTTGCGTTTAGTCACTTCCTCGTTGAGGTGGGATGAAAAGTTACGTGTTGCACTCGAGTGCTAAGACTTTTCATTCCCTCTTTTGATTCCCGCGCTTACTCGGTCATCAAAATTGAGCACGCGGTTAAAAAGCAACTTTGCACTGATGTATAACAAATAACTATTATTTGACATGTATTATCATTTTTTTTTCTCCCAGTACCCAAATCGAAATGGCTCTCAAACGCCTTGAGACTGTTCCAAGTCTTCGTGGTCCAGTTACTCCATCTTCACATGACAATACCCGCTCTACAACTTGCACACTACTGCTGTGAGATAGCAAGATATCTGGGAGATAGGTAAGTGTTAGGTTTATCATAATTATCATTTAATGATTAAAATATCATATTAATTGCCTACCAGGCATGTTGGGTCTTCTGAGAACGTTGCATAACCTATAGACGCTCGTAGTACCTAGGGCACTACTCACGCGTTGTCACCGTAGCCTATAGACGCTCGTAGCACCTTGGACACTACTCACGCGTTGTCACCGTAGCCTATAGACGCTCGTAGCACCTTGGGCACTACTCACACGTGGTCACCGTAGCCTATAGACGCTCGTAGCACCTTGGGCACTACTCACGCGTGGTCACCGTAGCCTATAGACGCTCGTAGCACCTTGGGCACTACTCACGCGTGGTCACCGTAGCCTATAGACGCTCGTAGCACCTTGGGCACTACTCACGCGTTGTCACCGTAGCCTATAGACGCTCGTAGCACCTTGGGCACTACTCACGCGTTAGTACCGTAGCCTATAGACGCTCGTAGCACCTTGGGCACTACTCACGCGTTGTCACCGTAGCCTATAGACGCTCGTAGCACCTTGGGCACTACTCACGCGTTAGTACCGTAGCCTATAGACGCTCGTAGCACCTTGGGCACTACTCACGCGTGGTCACCGTAGCCTATAGACGCTCGTAGCACCTTGGGCACTACTCACGCGTGGTCACCGTAGCCTATAGACGCTCGTAGCACCTTGGGCACTACTCACGCGTGGTCACCGTAGCCTATAGACGCTCGTAGCACCTTGGGCACTACTCACGCGTGGTCACCGTAGCCTATAGACGCTCGTAGCACCTTGGGCACTACTCACGCGTTGTCACCGTAGCCTATAGACGCTCGTAGCACCTTGGGCACTACTCACGCGTTAGTACCGTAGCCTATAGACGCTCGTAGCACCTTGGGCACTACTCACGCGTGGTCACCGTAGCCTATAGACGCTCGTAGCACCTTGGGCACTACTCACGCGTGGTCACCGTAGCCTATAGACGCTCGTAGCACCTTGGGCACTACTCACGCGTTAGTACCGTAGCCTATAGACGCTCGTAGCACCTTGGGCACTACTCACGCGTTAGTACCGTAGCCTATAGACGCTCGTAGCACCTTGGGCACTACTCACGCGTTAGTACCGTAGCCTATAGACGCTCGTAGCACCTTGGGCACTACTCACGCGTGGTCACCGTAGCCTATAGACGCTCGCAAATGCGTGAGTATATTAATATTGTTTTTTCTCTTGCAGCGAATCATTCGTCACCAATGCAAGTATAATAATTTCTCATGCTGAGAAGAGTGGACCAGAAGTGATGCGACTCATCGCGGAGTGTAGCTCGCTGTGGAGTAAAGTTACCCTACAGACGGCCTTGTGCTTCGCTTGTGATTCTGCTGTAAGTATTGCTTATTGATACAGGATGATGAGGGCAATACGACATTAAATTTAAACATGGGCTTTATTAGTTTATAGAAATGGTTTGCAACTATCAAATGCGTCTTATTCATTTTATAATTACATTATATTTCTATGTAATATTGTAGCCAATGTTATATTATTTCATAGAACTGTAACGAAATTATCAAATGATTAAAATGAAAAAAAAACGTATTTTTTTTATAAATGTATTAATGCAGTATACAGGGTGGTGCGTCAAAACGACAATAAATTAAAACATGGGCTATAGTAGTTCATAAAAATGGTTTGCCACTTTCAAAAATATCTTACCCATTTGATAATTTCATTACATTTGTATGAAATCATATAACATTGGCTGCATTATTTGATAGAAATGTCATCAAATTATCAAATGAATAAGATGTTTTAGGCACCAACCTGTATATTTATGCATGCTCCCTACTGAACCCCGGTTCTAATCGTTAGACTAAAGAGGACATATTTCTCATTACAGATTTATTATAAAAAGTGTGGCTCGTCTGGTATGTCAGCAAGACTTGTTCAAAAGGCGCAGGTCAAACTGTTAGAAGCATTCCAACAACAGCCGGATGTTAGTTGTGAGTATGTTTTTTATTGACTTTTCGAATCTTGATAGGGGCAGATGTTTAATATAATATTCATACACTCACACCTATTATCTAGCCCAAAGTAAGCATCATTAAGAGCTTGTGTTATGGATACTAGATAACGGAGAAATAATGATAATAATATGCATTTAAATATCTCGTGAGAGACTCTTAAACAAATGCTCGTACTCATCATACAAACATTAGCTTCTACCGGGATTCGAATCCGGGACCTCTTGACCGAGTAGCCTAAGCTTCCTAACTAAAGGAAGATATTTTCATTTACATCAGGTATAAAAAAATATGTCTTATTTACTAATAAAAATATCTAAACTAGAAAAATTTCACGTCCTGAGGCGGGGATCAAACCTGCGACCTTTCACAATCCGGGCGACTGCTCTATCCATTTGAGCTACCCAGGACTTGGGATATCCCTGTGAAATTCTTCTAGTCTATCTGTATTTGCGTTTATGAGCTAACATCCACCCTACAATGGGCCTAATTCTGGGAACACACTTTAATTCTAAATTTAAGTACAGTATATCTCTTTCTCGCAATAAGTAATAGGAAAAAGATAGCAAGAATCTGTTTAGAGCTGTCACTTAAATTTAGATAGATTTCAAAGAAACCATAGACAATTTTAGACGGCGTGTACGGAGGTGCCTCCTAAACACTGCATTTTAGCACGTTCAATAAGGTCGAAAATTGAACGCACCTGTCTAAATGTCAATTTATATGACAGCCATCCTTTTCTTTTTCATTTTGAGAGAAAGAAATAGACTGAACTTAAATTTAAACTTAGCATGTGTTCGCTAGAATTAGGGCCAATGTCGAAATGTTCTATTTCAACATCCGAAACGAGTATTTTTACAAATACCTACGATTCGGTTAAGTTGGGGCAGTGCTTTCAAATATTGTTAATTTTGATTTTAACATTATTATAAATGTTTGGAAAAATTATATACTAATGATAAAAAATAAGGAGGAGCTCCGTGGCGTAGTGGTTTGGGCGCTCTGGTTTCGATTACCAAAACAAAGCAACTTTCGCCATGGTCGGTCCCAGGATGGGTCAATCAACTTTAGGATCTCTCGCTCCTCCGTGCTTCAGAAGGCACGTTAAGCCGTTGGTCCCGGTTGTTCCTGCAACCGCTCTAACCCACCAACCCGCATTGGGCCAGCGTGGTGGTGTTATGGCCCAAGCTCCTCATGTGTTTCTCCTGTGAAGGAAGGCCTGTGCCCAGCAGTGGGACGTATATAGGCTGTTGATGATGAAAAAAAAATCTTAACTAGAATTTTTTTTCTAGTAATTAAAATATAATAAAACTAGAAAAATTTCACGTCCTGAGGCAGGAATCGAACCCGCGACCTTTCGCAATCCGGGCGACTGCTTTGACCACTGAGCCACCCAGGACTTGGGATATCCCTGTAATATTCACACACACACACACACACACACACAGACAGATAGACTAGAAGAATTTCACAGGGATATCCCAAGTCCTGGGTGTCTCAGTGGCCAGAGCAGTCGCCCGGATTGCGAAAGGTCGCGGGTTCGATTCCTGCCTGAGGACGTGAAATTTTTCTAGTTTTATTATATTTTAATTACTAAGTAATTTTTCAAACATTCATAATAATGTTAAAATCAAAAATTAAGAATATTTTTTTCCTAGTTTAGATATTTTTATTAGTAAATATTTTTTTCCAACATTTATTGTAATGATAAAATCAAAATTAAGAATATAATGTCTTATTTTCAGTGGACCTGGCAATAGGCCGGTTGTGTGAAGCTCAGTATCAGGTCTGTGGCAGCACTAATGCTCTAAGCACTGTCAGCGGCATCCAGAGACATTACCTCAGCATCACGAATACAGGTGAGTGTATCGTCGACTTCGGGCCTTCCTTCATCAAAGAAATATTTCAGGAGCCTGGACCACGCTGGCCCTGGCTGACACAACTAGATGACAAACAAGCTGACGGCCCACCTGATGGTAAGCGGTTACCGCCGCCTATACACACCTGCAATAACAAGGAAAAGCACTTGATATTGCAGGTGCGTTGTCATCCTGAGGCCTAAGATGATATGAAGTCCATGCCCAGTAATTACACTGGCTTAATTTCCCTTCAAGAAAGAGGGCCTATCCCTTCTTACTCATAAGAACCATTTTAGATTGTAGACAAAATGCACTGAATAACATAGTATACTATAATTGGCACAAAACTATTATATTCCGTTGCAAAGAAAATGATTATTGCAAAAAATAACGACACAATAGTCACCTGTCCCGAAACTGCTCAAAAGCGCCATGTCCATAGCCATAATGACTCAGTTAAAAAGTTGTATTTATTGTCATACTGTCAAATTTATCAAATTTTTCAATTATGGTTCGTTTCGACCGTGAATATTTTTGATGACCAATTACATTTCAAGGAAATTTCATTTACATTTCATTGAAACAAGGCTCCGTACATTTGTAGAGACAAAGTGGTACTACCGCCTATAGACACCTGCAATAACAAGCGAAAATCACTTGATATTGCAGGTGCGTTGTCATCTTGAGGCCTAAGATGAGATGCCGTCCATGCCCAGTAATCACACTGGCTACCTTTCCCTTCAATCCGAAACACAGCGAACTGTTTCACGGCTGAAATAAGAAAGGCGGTGGTACCTACCCAGACGACCCTACATACGGGCCTACCACCTAGTAAATAACGGTGAAATCTACGAAAAATTTCAACTTTTGTACAAACCTACTATACACATGAAAAGGATTTTTTTAGAATTTTTTTTCGGATTAAGGAGATAGTGTACCTGGCCGGATATGAAACATATCCATTTCATTTGTTGTTGGTTTCGACCGTGAATATTTTTGAAGACCAATTATATTTCTAAGGTTGGTTAGGTTAGCTTCGTCTCAGATCAGTTAGACACAAGACTCCATACATTTGTAGAGACAAAGTGGTGTTCCCGCCGCCTCCTAGCGTTGGTCCTCAAGCACCGCATCAGTAAATGGAGCCTGGCGGCGACAGGCATCTGCCGATCTCTGTTGCTATGGCGACGGGCTAGCTGCGCTTGCGCCGTGGCTTTGCCCGTGGTAGGCGCGGTTGCGCAGACGCATTGCTTTTTAGGCACATCTTTAATATGCAGACTCGGCTTTCTATTCAACAGTTTTATAATTTTATCGTATTTATGATCATAGGAACCAATTTATTTTGAAGACGAAAATGTACAGAATGACATAGTATACTATAATTGGCACAAAACTATTAATTTCCGGTGCAATGAAAAAAAATATTGCTTAAAATGGCGACAGAGAAGTCACCAGTCACAAAAATGATCAAAAGTGTCATGTCCATAGCCATAATGACTTAGTTAAAAAATTGACTTTAATGTCATTTTGGCCCTGATTCTGGAGAACACATGCTAAGTCTCAATTTAAGTTCAGTGTATCTCTTTCGCTCAATATGTATACGAAAAGGATGGCTGTCATATTATTTGACATTTAGAAACGTGCGTTAAATTTTCGATCTTATTGTTCCTTTAAAATCTGTGTAAATTTAGTTGACAGCTCCAAACGAATTCATGGTATATTTTTCCTATTACATAATGCGAGAAAGAGATATACTGTACTTAAATTTAGAAGTGTATCTTTGGAATTAGGCCTACTGTCAAATTTATCAAATTTTCTATCATTGTTTGTTTTGACCGTGAATATTTTTGACGATCAATTACATTTCTAAGGTTGGTAAGGTTATCTTCGTGTGATCAGATCAGTTAGATACAAGACTCCATACATTCGTAGAGACAAAGTGGTGTTCCCGCCGCCTCCTAGCGTTGGTCCTCAAGCACCGCATCAGTCGGTGGAGCCTGGCGGCGACAGGCCTCTGCCGGTCCCTGTTGCTATGGCGACGGGCTAGCTGCGCTTGCGCCGTGGCTCTGCCCGCGGTGGGCGCGGTTGCGCAGACGCAGCTGTTTGCGCAGATCACTAATGCGCACAACATGAACGACGCTCAGGTGAGATAACACGATTCCTTTTATTAAAAATAACTTAATATTAATAACTCTTTTGACATTGGGTACCTACTTTGTTGGTACGTTGATATACCGTCTCTTCTAATTTTAATTATTTTTTTCGCTGGACGGCACTGCGCAGCTAAAAGTTATAATTTCTTAACTACAACCATTGTAATTTAATATTTGAAAAGAGTGACTACACGAGTTTGTTGCCGGAATCTTCTCGGTAGTTCAACTTTTGGAACCGGTGTAAATTCAGACACGACAGACAGTTTATTGGTTAATAGACGATTGTTGGTTAATATATTTTTTGTTTTAGTTGTAAGAATGTGTTTTTTTTGACGATTTAAAAGTGCTTCTTTGTGGCCTGGTTAAATAAAATATTTTTTCTTTCTTTCTTTCTTTCTCTCTTTCAGTAACTTTTCTTGTTATTTTGTGTATGCATGTAAGTTTGGAATGAAGCTATCTATTGGTAATAGAGCTCGGTAGTTCAACTTTTGGAACCGGTGTAAAATGAGACATGCATACAAACAGATAGACAATATTAAATGACTTTTTTATTTATTAATTTTAAATTGTTATTGACTTTAATTTTTAATTCAATTTCATTTAGAATTCATAATATTATTGTTATTTTTTTACTTTATTTATTTATATATTTAGTGACATTATTACATTGACTTATAAACTGCTGGTAGACCTTCTATGAAATTTAATATTTATAACATTTACATATTATTATTACATACTAAAATTTAATTTCTGTTACTAACCATCTAACACACTTTAAGCTAATATTGTTACTAACATAACTAACAAAATGATGATTATATTTCGACATTGTAGGGTGGACGTTAGCTTATAAACGCAAATAAAAATAGACTAGAAGAATTTCACAGGGATATCCCAAGTCCTGGGTGGCTCAGTGGTCAGAGCAGTAGCCCGGATTGCGAAAGGTCGCGGGTTCGATTCCTGCCTTAGAACGTGAAATTTTTCTAGTTTTATTGTATTTTAATTACTAAAATGATAATTATTATTAATGTGCCATTGTGAGACCATTTCTTAAATATATTTTGTGATTTTTGACGATTTGAAACAGCTTTTTAGGAGCCTACTTGAATGAACATACTTTTGATTTAATTTTATCTGTCTTTTTGAGTCCAAATTTTTGATTGCATGTAAAAAAAGTGTCGTAGGGTATCCGTATATTAATAGCATTGTTACCGTAGCCTCCAGACGTTTATAGCACCTTGGGCACTACTCACGCGTCAATAATGTTTATATATTTATTTAGTAAATTTTCAAAATTTAATAATTTATTTTATTTATTTCATATTTTTTTTATTATTATCAATATTTCTCCGTTATCTAGTATCCATAACACAAGCTCATAATGATGCTTACTTTGGGCTAGATAATAGGTGTGAGTGTATGAATATTATTATACAGGAGGTGTTAATACGCCAAAGTAGTCCAAGAGTTACCCCGTTAAGGTTATAAAAACGACGATAAATCAAAACATAAGCTATATTAGTTCATAGAAATGGTTTACCACTTTCAAAATCATCAATCAATTCATCAATTCCATTTGTATAGAATAATATAACGTTGGCTGCATTCTGTCATAGAAATGCCCTGATATTATCAGAAATGAATGCGGTATTTTTGAAAGTGGCAAACCATTTCTATGAACTAATTTAGCCTTTGTTTTAATTTATTGTCGAAATGACTAGAACCAACCTGTGTATTCTTATTCTAGTGTTTATTTTCGTTTCAGTACCAATTTTCTTCATATTGTTTTCTTTTCAGGTAAAAATTAACAACCGTCTTAAATACATACTAGGTCTTCAGCTTTCTGAATCTGAACAGCTACAGGAGCCACCTTCGAAGCCCCAACTCTTCACGCCGAGACACGAGAACTTGGAGATCATGCTGGAGAATATGGTCTTCAAGAAGACACAGAGCAGTCCATCCTCGCCTTGCACCTCCGTCTATGGTCACAAAACCCCAGAGTTCTTGTACCATAAAAAATGCTGTTGTGCCCTCTGTGCCAACCCTTATTCCTCTGTCATAGCTTGCGTCACTTCCGGGCTAGAAGCGTCTATGTACTTCAGAGCGAGAGAGTTTGATATCGCGAGGAATTATTTCGAGGGTAGCTTGAAAAGTTTCCAGTTGGCTGAAAGCAAATTGCAGTCTTATTTCAAGGGGAACAAAGATAAATTTGACGTGTGGCTAGTCGATATGGTTGGAGACGCAGTTTTGGATGATTTCAAGCATTCGCAGGTAGAATTTCTGATGGAATCCGCGTTTTTTGAGTTGTCCCAAGAGTTTTTCGATAAAGCCGACGATCTGATAGTAAGAATACACGAAGTGATGCCGGAAATTAGGTTTTTGAATCCGTATCTGAGAAATGACGTAATGAATCTCGTTGCCGTGTCTGCGCAGCTAAGAAAGAGCAAGAGGAATCGCATCGAACTGAATTTAGAAGCCGAAATGGAGAGTTTGAAGCTGTCACCGAAAAGCGAGGTGGACCCACCGAAGACGCCGGAGTTGAAACCGAAGGCGCCACCGAAAATAGCTAAGATCCTCGTCAAAGCTGAAGAGGTGCCGAACTCGAAACGGAAGGTTCTCGAACGGAAATTGAACTTAGACGACGCAGATGAAGAAGTGGCGGTGAAACCTACTAGAAAGAGGGCAGAGTTCAAAATACCTGTTCCGATCACTTCTAAGGCTGTTCCAGAAAGTATCACGCCGCGGACTCGATCGAAACCAGCCATTATAGTGTCGAAGCCGTCTGTCGAAGTGGAATTGACGCCTAAAATGGGGAAACATGAGTTCCACACGCCTATATCGACGCCTGGCGAGCAATATTTCACGCCAATGACTTCTCTAAAGACTTATTCGAAGAAATCGCTCAGAAATAACATTGTCAAGAATTTGGAAAACGAATTCGGGACTCCCAAATCGGATAAAGAAAACTCGACCGTAAATGCGGGAGCGGGTTCCTCCCAAATTCCTACGAGGACATCCAGGGCGACAAAGTCGAAAGTCGATAAAAGTAGTTTGAAACGCGCAACCAGTCCCGGCCATTTGGTCAATGAAAAGCCAACGCGTACTAGAGTGAGAACCATTAAAATCCGCGAAGACGATAAGAAATGATGCTTATTTATTTGTAGTTAGGGTCTGTTTTCAAATATCAATGTGTTTGTACGTTTATTGACACTTGAATCTGACGGCCGGCTGGTCGAGTCCCGAGTTCGTATCCCGATAGGGGTAAATTTAGTTTGTTTCGCAATTTAAAATGTTACTGACATATATTGGAAATATTTTTTAAGAAGAAATTAAAAGTGACTCCGAATTAATTTTATGTCATTTTAAAAAGTAAATAAAATTAGCAATTGGTCCAATTATAGCCAAAGTTGCGTTTTGAAAATGCTAAACTTGTGTTGTACTGCAAAAACTGTATTTATGCTGATAGTAATAAGGTGACTTTTTCGATGAACCAAATTTTGTAGATTGTCCGATGGAATTAAGAATGTATAAAGGTATTCATGAGGTCCTCGACCACGCTAATTTTCAACGTATTACCAAAGCAAAACCAAAACAGTTTAACGGCCACCAATTGTTTGTTTTTTATCTTTGATTTTATTTATGTCACATTTTTATTTAGCGTATATTACATAAATAACTTAAATAGAAACTTTCTAAATTGTGTAAATATATCGAACAGTTTTTCACAGCATTTATATACATAGACGTTGCTATAAGAACTTTATGACGTTTTTTGAAAAGTTGCTAGGCATTAACTAAATCAAAATCAAAATCTATCAAAAAATCAACATTCTAGACCTAGACTTATTTAATATAAATATCCAATCGGCGAAAGAGTCAATTAGCAGGTTTCTATTCATAGATGTGTCGATTTTATTATTAATAATATTCATTTATTTTTATACACGGATCTTACATTGCTGCGATGCGAGATGGTTAATATTTTATGGCTAAACTGTTTATTATTTTGTACAGCTCACTGTACATTTGTTCAGTTAACTACTTGTGTGAATCTGTAATTAGCTTCCTATCACTATAAGTAACTACTTACCTATCATGTGTTATCAGCTGATGATTTGCCGAATAAAATAAAATAAAAACGTTCGTCCGACATCGGTAAATATGTTGCCATGGATGGTGGCCATAGTAATGTCTTTGTATCTTGATGCGGTCAAAAACCGATCGGTATACATATAGCTATTTTAACTTTGTTTAGTTTAGTTTGTTCAAAATATTTTTCTGTCTTATTGCTGTGCACCGCTTTTTGAGTTTTCTGCTTAGCCCCTGGTTGACTGGTAGAAAATGCCATTAGGCGTTAAGTCCGCCATTTGTACATTTTTTTTATTGTGCAATAAAGTTTAAATAAATAAATACCTATATTTACTCAATTAAGAAAGTTTTTTAAATTAATTGATGTAATTTGAACTTAATAAATATGTAATATAATTATAATCAATAACATCAACATATATTACGAACAAAAAGCTTATTGGTTGCCGTTCAAATGTTTAGCGCAATACAAATTGAGCGCAACATAACGTTTTTGGTTCGTTTTTAGTTAACACGTTGTAAATTTGCACGATCTGGGCCAAGTTCTTGATAAGGTTTTATTACTAGTTTAAGTGAGTTTTGAACCAAACATAGATTGACTGGTTATGATCTGGTATTGTATGTATTAAAAAATATAATAAATTTTATTAAATTTAAATGAGTTTTATTTAATTGCCTCGCCTGATTTTGCACCGTTGCAATTGACGTTGGTTTTATAGGCCGGAAATCAGGAGACGCGGGTTCGAGTCCCGGCTGGAGCATAAATTTTTTCATCGTTTTCTTACTTTACTTGTAATTGTAATTTACTAATAATTGTTATTTTTTCTTTATTTTCCCTTGTTATTGCAGGTGTCTATAGGCGGCGGTAACCGCTTCCGCTTACGAGAAAGAGATATATTGTACTTAAATTTAGAATTAGTGTGTCTTCAAAATCAGGCAATGGCCCTAATTCTGGCGAACACATGCTAAGTTTAAATTTGAGTTTAGTCTATTTCTTTCTCTCAAAATCAAAAAGAAAAGGATGGCTGTCATATAAATTGACATTTAGAAAGGTGCGTTCAATTTTCGACCTTATTGAACGTGATAAAATGCAGTGTTTAGGAGGCACCTCCGTAGATGCCGTCTAAAATTGTCTATGGTTTCTTTGAAATCTGTCTAAATTTAAGTGACAGCTCTAAACAGATTCTTGCTATCTTTTTCCTATTACTTATTGCGAGAAAAAGATATACTGTACTTAAATTTAGAATTAAAGTGTGGTACCAGAATTAGGCCCCGTGTCGTGCATAAATAAAAAATAAATAAAAAAAAATGTAATAATTATTGTTGCTAACCCCTAGTATATGAGAGAATCTTTTTACCATAAGAGTAACACAATGTACCATAAGAGTACCTACTTCAGTGCCATAAAAATATTTAATCATTTGCCTGTTAGTATTAAACAACTAGAAGGAAAACAATTCCAAATTAAATTAAAAATTTGGCTGATTTCAATAGCATATTACAGTTTAAGTGAATTTTATAATGATGAAAGTAAGAATGAAAAATTGGTTTTATATACCTTAATAAGTTTAATTACTCAAATTAGATTAAGTAAATATAGTATGTCCGAAATGGATAAAACTGTTGTAAGCACTATTTATATTTTAAGACCTTTTTTTATACACAGTTATACAATATAAAACCTACGGTCTGAAATAAAACTTTTAATTTATTGTAATTTTTTTTTATATAAAACTAGATGACAAACAAACTGACGGCCCACCTGGTCAGTTTGTCATCTAGTTTTTTTTTTTATAATAGAATTATTTTTAATTTAAGTACAATATATTATCTCTTTCTCGCAATATGTAATGGGATAAAGATAGAAAGAATTTATTTAGAGCTGTCAATTTTTTTAGATAGATTTCAAAGAAACCATAGCTAATTTAAGACGGCATGCACGGAGGTGCCTCCTAAACACGGGATTTTATCACGTTCAATAAGGTCGAAAATTGAACGCACGTTTCTAAATGTCAAAATATGACAGCCATCCTTTTCGTATTCATTTTGAGAGAAAGAAATGCGCTTAGACTTCGCATTTGTTCTCCAGAATTAGGGCCAGTGTAGATAAATAAGCATGTAAAAAAATTGTTTATTCATCAACAACGTGGAGGGGTACCCATCTCGGCAACATTGGGGAGTGCCACCAGACTACAAACAACCTCAGGATGCTATTAAGGGGCTACCTCGTGCACACTAGCGACACCAATTGATTGTTATTAATTATGGTGAATTTAGAACATAATAAACAAAAGCGCTTTAGAGAATTGCTAAAGAACAGTATTTGTAATTTTTAAAGATGTATCTTGTATAAAGTGCCTAGCTATAAGTAACCAAATTTTTTATTATTGTTAAAAGTGGCAACTTTCGGCAATAATGAAAAAATAGGTTACATGTAGAGGAATATCTTATACCGAGCATATCTCAAAAAATTACAAATACCATTCTTTAGTCATTCACTAAAGCGTTTTTGTTTATTATGTTCTATATTCACCACAATTAATATAAATCAAGTGGTGTCGCTAGTGTCGACGAGGTATCGCCTTAACATGAAGGCGCATCGTTTTCTTATAACAAACATTCCGGACGCACTACAGCGCCTCTGCGGCCCCAACAGCATCCTAAGTGGGTTATTATATTGGACTCGTAGATCGCTGTATTCCCTCCGCGTAAAGTTAGCCCTCAAGTTGCACGTTTAGAACGACTGACAGCTTGGAAAGGCGTTATTTTGACTGATCTAGAACAATTGGCCTGCGAAGCCAACTGCATCATTAGACAAAGCCAAATTCCATTCTACAAAGATTTCATCGTGAGCACAATGAAGTAGTAAGATATAAGTTTTTTGAGATAGTTGCAACGTTTGATAATAATACCGCCACCTGTCTCCACCTCAGCATCACGTACAAAGAAATATACTTCTTCTTTTCTCTGTCGTACTTCCAGAACTTGGAATTCTTTGCCAGAGTGTTCCCTCCTTCCTATAACCTGGGGTCCTTCAAGAGAGGCGTGAAAATCACCTTTTGGGCCGGCAAGGTGGCTAGAGCAATGTCTATTCTGCACTAGTTGTCTTCGAATAAGAACTCTAGCGTTTCACATCAGGTGGTGTTGGGTCAATTGCCGTGCTTTGTATAAAAAGACCAGAAGGTTACGGAATCTGCAGCTTATCTCTGTCAGTCATTTCACTGCACAACTCTTGGTCGATAGAATTTGTAACATCAATAATCAACCACTCCTGTATTCCCGAAGCAGCAATTGATGAGAAAAAAACCATTGCCTAGAAAATACTCTCAGGAGTCGGCGTGAACAACAATTATTATTACAGAGGGAGCCAGACTGCTGAAAACCGGGTGGTCGAGTGGTCTGTACCCCTTACTAAGCAGACTAGTCGGTCAGGGGTCCCGGGTTCGAATCCCGGTTCCCGGAAATATGTTTGTATGATGAGTACAAGCATTTGTTCACGAGTCATGGATGTTTGTTTGTTTATTTAGTATACTTTTAATATTTATATTTCTTATTATTATGAATATTTCTCCGCTATCTAGTATTCATAACACTAACTCTTAATGATGATTACCTACTTTGGGCTAGTTAATAGGCGTGAACCTTAGAATAATTATTATAATGTGTGAACGTATAAAAAAACCATGCAGACAATTGTTTGCAACGAAATTTCGGACTCGACACCAACTGATGTGAAACGGTAAGAAGAGTCCATGTGCAAAGACAGCTAGTGCAGTTTAGACACTGCTCTAGCCGCATCCACCCGGCCCAAAAGGTGCTTTTTCACGCCTCTTTTGAAGGAACCCATGTTATAGGAAGGGAACACAGTTGCTGGCAAAGAATTCCGAAGTCTTCTAGCGTTCTATTCTTTTTTAACATTATAGTAAGCGGATTATAAGTATTTATATGACTATTTTAATCAGACGGGTGGCCGCTTGTTGTGGTGCGTACCAAACACTATCTAAGTAGGTAAGTAGGTACTAGCAAAATCTCAAAAAAATTAAAACAAAACTGTTATGTTGTAGGTTGTAGGTTCTTGTGATGGAAAACACTAAGTATTTACTAAGAGATTTATTTGACTTCTATAGTTTTTTACAGAGAGATACAAATTAGCATACTGTCGTTCCATGCTGCCAGACAAAGAGTAATGTAATGCTGCCCGCCTAGCATGACCACCGAAACGCGATATGATAAAGCCATTTATCGCTTTGAACTGTCAAAAATCATTAGGTATATACCCCAATTTGGAATTTTATCAAAACTGTGAACATGTCTAAATACAATACATGTTCGTAGTTTCGTTAAAATTTCAAGATGGCGGTTATATACAAAGATTTTTGACAGTTCAAAGCGATAAATGGCTTTATCATATCGCGTTTCGGTGGTCATGCTAGGCGGGCTGCCAGATCCAGAGAGCCAGCCATAGATATCTCATTTCTTAATAGAAGGAACATAGATAAGGCAAATCATAAGTGGCAATTACACACTATATTTTTAAATGTGATGATTACTCACAACAAAAACAAATTGACCCATAAACATTATTTACACCCAACAGCGATTTGAACGCTGCCGTTCAGCGGTGATGCGTCAACCAAAGAGAATATAAGCGTCAACGTCGGGCGCAGGCAGCATTATTCTGATTTATTGGCACAAAAAATATGGCGCCGTCCATTTTGCGCGCAATCCCGTTTACTTTAATGTTTATTTTTATGCCATTTTATGATGCTATTGTGTGGATTATTATTATTTTATTTTACAAACTAGCTTCGCTTTAGAGCCTTACCTACATTTTTTTAATAGAAAAGCGCTGTCACTCCTAAATTGAATATACAAACTGACATGTCCCGCCAAGCGCTCGGCTGCCATATCGTGTAGGAGTTTTTAAATTCTAAGCCCTATTTGACTCTGTTGGGGGATTATTGGAAAAACGAGTTTGACGTTGTTCATTTTTAACCCTCGACGAAAAAAGAGGGGTGTTATAAGTTTGGCGTATACATCTGTCTGTGTATCTGTGTGTCTGTCTGTAGCATCGTAGCGCCTAGACGAATGGACCGATTTTGATTCGGTTATTTTTGTTTGAAAGCTGATGTGACTACGATCGTTCTTAGCTATAATTTATGAAGATTAGTTCAGGCGTTTGATGACTATCAGCTCATTTTCTACATGATATTAGGATTTTACTAACTTTTACAGATCCGATTGATTTCAAATTTCGTGTACTGTCACTTTGATGACATTCCCATGACATACTAACTTTGAGCTGATCCTATACCATCAAAAAGTCTGCGGGATGCTTAATTCTTCAGAAACTTACAGCAGATATAGCGTGTTTGGGCTCTTATGAATAGTCTTAATGACATGGTGTTAGACAGATGATTAATGACGCCGGGGGTTACTTAAAATTTTTAATTTTGCAATTATTAATTGCAAAGTATGTGTACCGATTTTGGACTCGAACAACCTAGATACTAAAAAGTTTAAGAGAAAAGTCAACCCCTCAGTGGTCGATACCTACACTTCACAAAGAATACAACCTACACATTACATGTTTCTAAGCCCAGCGGCTTAGGCTGTGCGTTATCAGCGTACAGCCCACCTGATGGGAAGCGGTTACCGTAGCCTATAGTCGCTCGTAGCACATTGGGCACTACTCACGCGTTGTCACCGTAGCCTATAGACGCTCGTAGCACCTTGGGCACTACTCACGCGTTGTCACCGTAGCTTATAGATGCTCGTAGCACCTTGGGCACTACTCACGCGTTGTCACCGTAGCCTATTGACGCTCGTAGGCCCTTGGGCACTACTCACGCGTTGTCACCGTAGCCTATATAGACGCTCGTAGGACCTTGACCACTACTCACGCGTTGTCACCGTAGCCTATAGACACTCAGCACCTTGGGCACTACTCACGCGTTGTCACGGTAGCCTATAGACGCTCGTAGCACCTTGGGCACTTCTCACGCGCTGTCACCGTAGCCTATAGACGCTCGTAGCACCTTGGGCACTTCTCACGCGCTGTTACCGTAGCCTATAGACGCTCGTAGGCCCTTGAGCACTACTCACGCGTTGACACATTATCATCAGCTGACAACAGTCCACTGCTGGACATGGCCCCTCATGAACGCCACTTAGCTCAATCCTTGGCAGCCACTGTGCGAAGATCACTCCACCGAGCCTGAGAACGTTGTTGTTTGATGTCGGATTTAACTTTCTTTTCACATTTTTAGTAATGACTTTCTAAGATCAACGCCAGATACCCATCTGCAGTAAGTTTCTGAAGAATTAAGCATTTCGCAAACTTTTTGATGGTATAGGATCAGTTCAAGGATAGTATGTCATGAGAATGTCACTGAAGTGACAGTACACCAAATTTCAAATCAATCGGATCTGTAAAAGCTAGTAAAACCATCATGTAGAAAATGAGCTGATAGTCATCAAACGCCTGAACTGATCTTCATAAATTATAGCTAAGAACCATCGTAGTCACATCAGCTTTTAAACAAAAAAAACCGAATCAAAATCGGTCCATTCGACTGTCTGTGTGTCAATCTGTGGCATCGAAGCGTTAGGCGCTTCGATGCCACAGATTGACAGACACGTCAAACTAATAACACCTCCCTTTATTCGTCGGGGGTTAATAAAACTACTATTAATACAACTATGAATGAAAACATATAACTGATATTCTTAATTTTTGATTTTAACATTATTATAAATGTTTGAAAAATTACTATAAATAAAAAAAATAGTTGTCACCTACCCTATTTTGACGTGTGTCAATACAAATTTTATAGTAAGTACCATAGAGAAATATAATGTAAGTACTTACTTATATAGGTAAACCTACTATTAACTTAGGTAGGTATGTATTTTACTATAAAGTACTTACCTAACTTGCTTATTTTTTTTATATTTTATTTTAAATGTGATGATAGGCAGAACGTTTGGCCACAATCTCACCTGATGTGAAGCGAAGATGAGGCCTAAGATAGTACACGCTCGCCTAGAAGATGCTTGTTCACTCTGGCCTTAAAGATATCCAGATTATATTGACCCGGGAAAACAGACCCTGGCAACGAGTTCCACTCCTTAGCTGTTCGCATAATGAAAGAGGAAGCAAAGCGCTTCGTGCGGTTGGGAGGTATATCCACAACGTAAGGGTGAAAGCCTTCGCCGCGTCTGGTCGTCCGGTGGTGGAAAGGGGCGGGGGGGGGGGGGGGGGATCAAATTATGAAGAACTCCGCACACTCTCCGAAATGCAACCGATAAAAGACCGAGAGGCAAGCTACACGCCTTCGGTGGTCAAAGCTCTGGAGATTAGCCTCAGCGAGTGCCTAACTGTCGATGAGTCGCCTCGCTCGGTGCTCCACCGAATCCAGTGCATCCAACTGATAACGTGCAGATCCGTCCCAAAGGTGACAACAGTACTCCATGCAGGAGCGTACTTGGGCTCGATAAAGGCTTAGGAGCTGCTCAGATGTAAAATATCGTTTCACCTTTGAAAGAATGCCAAGTTTTTTGGCTGCAGTTTCAGCAATGGATTCGATGTAGCGACCGAAATTGAGATTGGCAGAGATATCTAGACCCAAGAGGTCCAGATGGTCGTTAACCGGAACGGAGACATTTCGGAAAGTCGGAGTCAGATGAAATGGACTCCGTTTCGCCGATAAAAGACATGCCTGCGTTTTGGACGGATTGAACCCAACCAAGTTGGCCTCACCCAAGAGGGAAACAGCTTCCAAGGTTGCATTCACTCCCTCCACCATCGCCTCCCTCAAAGATCGGACATCAGCTCCAGACTTCGCATCAGACAAGTACCTCTCCGAAACTGTGCTGTCGTCCGCGTACCCAAAGATACCGGGAATTAGAAGCAGGTCGTTGATATGCAGCAAGAATAGAGTTGCGGAGAGGACAGAACCCTGGGGGACACCGGCATTGATACCAAGCAGATCCGACGAGGAGCCATTAATGACTACCCGAATTGATCTGCCCCTCAGGAAATCCGCAATCCAGTTGCAAAGTCCGGTAGCGATTCCGTATGATGGAAGTTTGCCAACAAGACTTGCATGCCAGACCCTGTCAAAAGCCTTGAAGATATCGAGGGAAACGGCGAGAGCTTCACCGTGTTTCTCTATGGCTTCGCTCCATAAGTGAGTAGCATACACAAGAACATCCCCGGTAGACCGCCCACGGCGGAAGCCAAACTGGCGGTCACCAAGGAGATCGTTATCTTCAAGGTAAGCTAGGAGACGGTTGTTCAATACACGTTCCATAATCTTACAGAGTATGGACGTGATTGCGATTGGACGATAGTTGGCAGGATCGGCACGGCTACCCTTTTTTGGTACTAGTTGGACATTGGCAACCTTCCAGGCATTCGGAACTTGTCCGGTTCTAAGAGATAAGCGGTACAGGCGAGTCAGAATGGGTGACAACTCAGGTGCACAATTTCGCAGCACAATAGCTGGAATGCCATCAGGGCCACTAGCTTTATTTCTATCAAGTACGCTTAGCGTTTTGAGTACCTCTTTTTGGTGAACATGAAGTTCTGACATCACAGAAGAACACAGAGGTAACTTAGGTAGATTTACGCCAGCGGCATCTAGTTGCGAGTTATTCGCAAAGATAGAGGCAAACAAGTCTGCCTTCTCTTTGGCGGTGTGAGCTAGCGACCCGTCAGGTTTAATTGAAGGTGGCAGGAGTTTTAATTACATAAAACATTTAAAAGAAACGTTTCTGCCGGAAGAAATATTATTTTGGGCAGCAAAACGTTTCTCTCAATGTTATGTCTCATTTCTTATGCAGCAAGTACAATTAGGGCGTACAAAAAATCATAAGAAACACCACTACCTATATTATTTTAATTATATTTCTAACTAAACACATTAACAAACTGAAAAAAAATAGAAGATAAGTCGTTCATTTCATCATAAACATTCCCCGTTGACATAAAGCCTTTGAAAAATTATAAAAGAAGAAAAAAACGCCAAAACTTAATCCTCCGAATGACACTCGACCCGTCTCGCACTTGACCGCGTCAACTTTTGACAAACCGGGAATCGAACGCGGGCTAGGTACGTGGCCCTACAAAGGGACAGGCGGTTGCGTGTGTATGAGTGCACAGGTATTAACATTAGGGTGGCAATGCGGGGAATTTACCCACTTTCTCGGGAGAAAGGAGAGCTTTGAAACCAATTTATTTCTTTACAAGATTTTATTACGAACAGAATAGTTACGTCTATTTGAGTCTTGCCCACACTAATGATGCACATGCAAGACCTTTTAAATAAACAATAATGGTCTGCACAATTTAAAACTGGTAAGTATAAATATTTCGAACTTCATGCTGTTTTTCATACTCTTCTAACTGCTTAAAGCACGTGGTGTTGCTTTGCATTTACTCTGCTTTGTATTAAAAAAAACCGTTTGAATATTTAAGTATGTCTATTTTAAAGACATACTTAGATATTTAAAAGGGTTACATCTTAAAAACTCAAGTGAGTGTTACTATTTATGCGATGTTTGAGTATCGGCCTTTTGCCACATAATTTTGAGGATAAAAAGTTACTTGGTTTAAATATGCTGTAAAAAGATTACATATTATGTATTTGACCTTAAATTAATAAAAATACGTATATTTTTTTGCCATAGTTGAATGACACTTTAGTTGTATTATTTATTTTGTGATTTAGTGATGAGGATGCTTTCTCCTCAGTCTATTTTCATATTATTAATAAGCTCTAAGAAAAACTGTAATCTGTCAAGCGGCGTTATACCTCTGGAGGTCTATGACAATTAAAAAATCAGTTGTGTCTGGAATCTGATGCTTGACGGGTTGATAAATGTGAAACACCTGATTATAAGAGCTTGCCTACAAAATGTCTAAAACATAAAAGTACGCAAAGGTTTAAATTGATACTGTTAAGTAATTCTCATTTATATTACGCTGGACTAATTTATTCTGGCCTAAGCTTTTTTGGTACCTGTTCAACAACCTGTTAAAAAAACAACTCGATGCTCCCCGAAAAAACTTTTGGGTAGAAATCGCCCGCGAGCTAGCCACCCCGCCCAAACCAGTCTACCAAACAATATTCCTTCGGCAGTCCGCGTTCGCCCCTCCGCTTATCTTGACGTGAGTGTAACCGTTTACCGTGATATTTATTATCAATAAAGAAACCGTGTTAGAAACCTGTGTAAACCGAATTGTGTTAAAAATAAATAGTTTTGTGAATACGTAAACTTATACCAGTGGCTTCACAATCGGTTTTGTTATCTGTGACAGGTAAGTTCCGTTTTCATATTGGTTTCCGATCGTCAATTTTTATTATACCATGTTTGTTTTTTTCTTTATCTATGGTTTTATGTTTTTATTACTGCAAAGAGGATATCCCGAGGAATTGTTGCTTTCTATTATTTCTATGTTGTTAAATTTTAATCCGCCCGCATAGCTGGGTGGATGTTTCTACTTGAATTTGAAAGCTCTGTGCGCAATTGGTATGTAAGAGCATGGTAAGAGCTTAAAACATTTCACAATTTATTCCCGAGTTCTTCCGCCACGGACAAAGATTTTGTCTTTGGTAGCTGCATAATATTTCTTATCTATTAAGGTAATTATCTCTTGGTTGGTAGCAATAGTTGAAAAATGAGCTACGATTTTTTGCTATTAAAAACATTACCCGTTTGCTATCGGAAGGGGGCGTACCTAGGTAGTCAAAATAAATTCTTTAAACCAGAATCGGTATGATGTATAAAAAAGTACAATGTTTCATTTTAGAATATTAGGAAATGTAAAATACAAATTCATGTAGAATATCGTACCTCTATTAATTTTTTTTAATTTTTTATTCTGTCATTAGTTTGTTTTCTTTATTGACAGAGAATATTTAAAAGTGAAAACATTCAAGATTTTGTTAAAGTTTTAAAATGACTACGTACTTACAACTGCCGACTGTGTAGTCTTAGGGATTTATTTTAAGTCAAGATAAATAAAAGAAGCTGCTTATTCGCTATCATTAGCCATAGAAAACCTATAAAATTCAGAGAGTGTGCAAAGTTGTATCCTAAAGAGGTTCCCGGCTAAATAAGTCTACTTTCTCGTGTTGTTTTCCGTGGTTAGTAAGGTCGCCGTAGCTCACTGAGACAGTTTAGCGTGGGGAAGGGAGTAGGGCGAGTCTTCGTCTATGTTGTCTTAATACACTTTCTCGATACTGCTAGTGTCTATGTCGCCGCCAACCGCCATCTGCTTAAATTAGCCACTTAATTGGATGCCTAGACTGTTGATTAAACGCCTAGGCCTAGATATAGTTAATTGAACTGGAATTAGTCAGCGTTTACCAACTTGGCGTATTGAAAGTTTTGGTGTGATTATGGTAATTCAAGCTTATTTTTTGTGACCACTCATAACCAAAACTATTTCGGTTATAAATAAGTGGTCGAAATTTTTTTTTTTCACAATTTTTAGTGATAACTTTTGAAGGTCAAAGCTAAATGGGTGACCGTGAGCTTATATTGTTTTCTACTATCGTAACATTTCACGAAAAATTCAAAGGAAAGCAAAATAACGCAATATCGCATACGTAGACTACTTAATTTTTCCAGTTTTTTAGTTATTTAAAAACCAAACTACCCAGTGGATTTTTAAAACATTTTTATGGGACCAAATGGAAACTATCCCGCATCGAACAAAAAAGAATCATCAATATCGGTTCACCCAGTCATAAGTTCTGAGGTAACAAACATAAAATAATAAAAAAAAACATACAGACGAATTGATAACCTCCTCCTTTTTTGAAGTCGGTTAAAAATAACCTTGAAAATACCAATCATTTAAGCAATCACACAAGAGCTCTTGGATTTTAAAGATCTGCCCTGGCGTTCAATTAAGGCGATACATTGGAAAAATTCGTACTTTTACATATAATGTCACAGGTCCCTGAAAGATCTTACGGATCTGGAAATGAAATATACTTTACTTCATATCTTTATCTCTAGTATATCTAGACACATGTAGAATCAAAACACGATAAATGGCCATTTTTAACTGAATGCCGGCGTTTAATGAAAGTCCCAGGCGTCCAACTTACTGGCTAATTTAACCAGACGGCTACGACATTACCCTTACCCAGGCAAAAAGAACAATAAATAGCAAAAGCAAAATTGGACCACCTGGTCGGGGTCGCGGGGAGCCGTTGGATGCAGGCTGAGCAGAACCGTTCCATTTGGAAATCGACGGGAGAGGCCTTTGTTCAGCAGTGGACATCATAGACTGGTATGATGATGACGATGAACCCTAACCTAGGCGGGCCGTACGCTTTTATGACACCCTTGAAAACCATAAAGGTTTTACAAGAAAAACAGGAATAGGGTAAGTAGGTACGAAGAGCTTTGTTTGGCTACCTTATTCACGGCAGAAACACAACTAAAAAAAATTCTGCGATCTTTTGTAAAGTTGGTGTAGCACTGCAATTGAATCATGCTTATAAGTTTTGTTACCTAACAATAACATAAATAACTGAATGCAATTTCGTTTACGTAATTTAATTTAGTTAGTGAAAGTTGTTGTCCAAGGGGCATAAATATAAGGGTCTATTAAAGTTTCATCTCTTGCCAGCCGGCTAACGGCCGGCAGGCCGGCACTTATTTGGGCGACAACTTAGCACCCATTAAAAAAGAAAAATCTTTTTGTTTTTTTTTTGTTTTTTTTTTCATTCTCCGTGTAATGGGAAGGCAAAGGGAACTAAAGCCCATTGAGCATTGTCTTAAGTATTTCTTTATTTCTTCTTTTATTGCATTGAAATGCTGGTGTTACACATTTCAATGCATCTTAGGAGTATTTAATGCGAAATATATGATGACAGTCTCCTTATGATGCTATTTGATGAGGTGGATAACCACAAAAAAGTTATCATCGTCTTTCACACCATAATCACTTATATTTTAATAATCTTTTAGTTGTACGTCAACACAAACACTTGGTTCATAAAACTACACCAATTTTGTAACACAAAGTTCGCTCCGACACAATTTTTAATTAATGAAATAAAAATGTTGACTGACACCACAAAATCCCGCCAAACACCCCTGCATTTAAAAAAAAATCTTGCATGGAGAAGGCAAAGGAATCATACCCATGCAGCTTAAGTATTTTCATTATTTAATTTAATTGACAGTTTTTATTAATTTATGTATGACTTATGTATTAATTTCAATTTTCTGGTTCTATTGTAATTTTTATTCAAATATAATTAATGATGTTACTAACGTAGGTTTAAGTAAATTGTTACTAACAAATATGGATGTAAAAAAATAAGAGGTCCGAAATAAATTATTATTATTATTCTGCAAATAAGTATTACCTACATTCATATGCTGGTGTTACACTTTTCAACCCATCTTGGGAGAGTTTGACGCGAAATATATGATGTCAGTGTCCGTGACTCTCCTCTAATGAGGTCCACATCAGAACTACGATGAAATTCTCGACGTCTTTCACACCGTAAAAGCTGCAGCAAAATCTGTTGAGTGGTTCTAATCTCAAGTTATGAGCTCACAAACAGACAGAGGTTGCATTTTATATTAAGGCCTACTACATAATCATCCACATTTATACTCTCTCCTTTCTCTTTAGTCTCCGCTTGTCTGATCTAGTGGTTGAGATCACCTACTTCAGATCTAGAGATCCAGGGTTCAATTCCCGTGGGGGCAGAAATGTTCTACTCGGTTTGGTTGGTGGTACCTTATCTAAGTCCACCTGGCTAGCTACCACCATCTTACCTAATTCTTCCGCCATAACAATAATGATTCCGGCAGTGGGAGGTGAAATAGCCAGTTCCTCTGTGGTTGAGGATCCCTGGTTCCTGGTGTAGCTCGCTTCCATCTTCGGCCTCATCATCACTTATCATCAGGTGAGCTGAAGCGTAACCTATCCCGTTAATTTAAAAATCTTTCTTCGTCATTCGGCTTCGAGAATGTAACATATATAAAATAACCTGTGTTTAGTTAAACGATATCGACCTTAAAGAAACATCTTTATCAATGATTGATTAGCATACCATTGACATTATTGCGTGGGAATGTAAATATTTGAATTTAACGGCGTAAATCTCCATGTTTGATGGGTTCTAACAGGCGTATTGATCGTGTGTTTATTTGCTGAATAATTTTACAGAAAGTTGAGCCTATGTAATCTAATCTTGGCTTTAACTAAGCGAGCTACGTGAGAGCTTAGATACGTCATTTGACTTAATAATGTATAATGACTTAACATTTTTTTCATACAAAGCACGACAAATGACTCAACACCACCTGATGTGAAGCGGTAAGAAGAGTTCATATGCGGAGACAGCTAGTGCAGTTCAGACACTGCTCTAGCCGCCTCTACCTTGCCGACCTATATGGTCTCTTTTGGAAGACCTCATGTTATAGAAAGAAGCAAAAGCCGGCAAAGAATTCCAAGTGTTAGAAGTATGACAAAGAAAATAGTTACTATATTTCTTTGTGCGTGACTATCTATTATCTTTACAGCTGAACAGCATGAAATGAAATTTTGGTCAGAGACAGCTTGAGACTCTGCCCTAGTGTATACAGTTATTCTCTAGGTGTGAATCTCCACAACGAATTGGTAACTTTTAAGTATATGTCACGCCCAAGGCCGAAAACGCTCATTGAGTGAAAAGAGCTCACGTGCGCTTTGTTGTCACTATATACCTACGGCAGAGTCTCAAGCTATCTCCGAAACCTATTTAAAAAATATTTTAGGCTCTGGCTTCATACATTTTTTAGTCCTCTCCTTTCACCTCTAAAAGAGTTAAATGGGGGGTTGAATTTTCTGTGAATTTTCTTATTTTCTGGGTCGATTGACTCGAAAAATGTTACACATTCTCTTTAATTAAAATTATATCTACAAATGTCAAAAATTAAAACCGACTTCAAAAAACTGAAAAGAATAAAATAATTAAATTTAAGGTACTCATCCCCTAAAAAACATATGATTGTTTCCCACTATCGTATCGTTTCACTAAAAAGTCGTAGGAAAGCAAAAATCCGCAATTTTGAATACGTAGACGACATACTGATTTCAGTTTTTTTTTTATTTAAAAACCAAACTACCCAACTGATTTTGCATTGAACAAAAAAAAGAATCACGTAAATCAGATCAGTAATCTCGGCGTAAGCGGTGTACATATAACTATAGAAGAAAAAAAACATACCGACCGAATTGAGAACCTCCTCGTTTTTGAAGTCAGTTAAAAATGATATGGTGTTTCACAGTTTTTCCATAATCATCCATCACCCAACACAGACAGACTGACCGACAGACAACAGACGGATGTTAAGGCATTGTTATGTAACGTAAATTCAGACATGACAGACAGACAAATATTATGACATTGTTAGTAGCATTATTTTTTATGATAGACTTCAGGGATTTTCAACGATTGGATAGAGCTTCTTGGGGGGCATAATTGAATAAAGATATTTTCATTTATCATTTTTATCATTTCTTTTTTTTAAAAAAATGGCTTGAGTGGAAACTATACAGACAGTCAGACCTAGTTACTTTTGCATTGACAACATTGGTAAGTATGGATATATGGTAAAGAAAGTAAAGTAATGGCAGAAGCCATTTAAGAGGATTATGGCGTCTTCACGAATATTTATAATCGCATTAGCTTAGTCATAAATATACAGTGTAATAAATACGTAGGTATAGACGCAAGGAAGATGTAAATAAAATGACCATAAATTACTGGCTAAAAGGAAGATTTTCCGCCGAGCCGGCTGTTAGCTCGGGGGCCACGGGGGCTCGGCTTATAAAGTTTTGAATAAAAAAAAATAAAAAAAAATAGAGTCTGCCGTGCAGTTGGATTAATTTATAAAAATATTAAGGAGTGTTTGGCGGGTTTTAATGGCGTCGGGCAAGATTTTTATTTTAATAATTAAAAATTGTGTCGAAGCGAACTTTGTGTTATAAAAGTAGTGTTGTTTTATATACAAAGTGTTTGTGTTGACGTACAACTAAAAGGTTATTAGAATAAAAGTGGTTATGGTGTGAAATACGATGAGATTTTTTTTGTGGTTATCCACCTCATCAAGTAGCATCATAAGGAGAATGTCATCATATATTTCGCGTCAAATACTCCCAAGATGCATTGAAATGTGTAACACCAGCATTTCAATGCAATAAATGAAGAAATAAGAAATACTGAAGACATGCCTGTATGAACATTAGTTTCCGTTGCCTTCCCATTGCAGGGAGAATGAACAAAAAAAATATTAAGTCTGAAGTCGGCTTAATTTATTTAAATTAATTTTACACAAAACACCAATTTATTAAGAAAATTTAGCTCTATACTTTTACATATTTTTCATCTATAGACGCTTAAAAATTTGGATAACAAAAATTTGTATGGGAGTTCGCCATTGTTCTTTGAAATTGAAATGAAATTGAATTTTTTATTTATTTGCTTAATACTGTGTTTACATTTCAGATGGTGACACATTATATTTATAGTTTCATCAGTATTATATCTTTATTTTGGTAGGCATGCAAATATTAACTGTCGCAGGTTCACGATACTTAATTAAATATTAAAAATAAATGTCAAGATATATTGCATAAATTAATTGTTAGTAGAAATTACTTATAAAAAAATGTCATTTATATCACAACATAATTGATTTATAGATTTCATATAGATTTCCACAAAACTCTCTCTTATCTCGCTTCCTTTCATTATCTATTTCTCCACAACTTGCCACAGAAAAGAACCAATTTGTAAAACGTATAGTGAAATCTAGCCCGCGTCGATTGTCTCTGACTCAATGCGTCCTTACTGTCGATAATTTATGCAGATTTCATGCACATCACTATTTGCGCGCGGTTATCGCCTGCTCGCAGATGCCTTCTATTTACTTCCTAGTGATGGGCTTGGGAATCCGATATCGATAAGAAGTGAAAGTGGAATCATTGTTTTATTTATTATTACGCCGAGATTTCTAATAAGATTTACATGTTTTTTTTTGTTCAATACATCATCATCATTATCACCAGCCTATATACGTCCCACTACTGGGCACAGGCCTTCCTACATGGGAGAAGCACATAAGGAGTTCAATACATAATAGTTGCCATTTGGTCCCATAAAAAATAATTTGAAATCGAATGGGCAATTCGGTTTTTAAATCCGAAATAATTAAGTCGTCTTTGTATGCGAAATTGCGTATTTTTGCTTTCCTATGACTTTTATTATAAAAAAAGGTGTAAAACCTTTTTAAGCTATTGCATAGCTTCTATCGCGGGCCTTGAGCGCGGGGACCGAATCCAGAAATTCCGTAACCAAAAAACCTCACGCTCCCCACTCCGATGCGCAAGGAGGTGTGGCTTGAAGGCCGTGCATCGTCTAACGTCGTTTCAGTTCGGCAGTCTTCGACACGGCGTTGTGTGCGTGCTATGCAATAGCTTTACCGCGGCAGTCTCCGAGTGCCACACGTCTTTTTTTTAGGAGTTTGTTCACCAGTAGACATCATAGGATGATATGATGAATCTAGGAGCCTTTGCGGACGTTCCCAGAACATCCTATTAAAGTTTCATCACAATATGATCAATGGTTTCGGAACGCATAGAGGACAAACATACAAAATTGATTTTTATTTATAATACAAAGGTAATATCTAATGTGCATAATGGTTAATGTGCGCGAACAGTTATTTAAATATACAATGACTTCACGAGTTTGTTGCCGGAATCTTCTCGATACTTTAACTTTTGGAATCGGTGTAAATTCAGACAGACTGACAGACACAGACTGTCTGAATGACAGACGGACCGAAAGACAGATCAACTGACAGATCGATTAAAGATCAACAGACAGACCGATTGACAGACTGACATTATAACATTGTTAGCTTACGTAGACCCAGACAAGACAGAGAGACCAACATTATATATGACATTGTTAGTAAATATTATTTTAAGTATATGATACATAAGGGTTTTTTTTCACGATTCGAAAGTGTTTCTTGGGAGACCTAATTGAATAAAGATATTTTCATTTCATTTCATATAACATGCATTATGCATTAAAAGCATAAATGCCAAAAGATCGATATTGATACGGTTGAAACAGCTGTGTCCCATCACTAACTCGTTACGGCAGCATGTAATTAGACCCTATCGCAGTGCACAGACTTTGTTTACAGAGTGCACGGCGCACACTAATTCATTACTAGACAGACAGACAGACAATAACAATATATTTCTTACAAAATATAAAATTGAAAATTTTCAGTAGCCCCTGACCTTATTAATTATCTATCTATCACCATCTCATTGAGTGAAAAAGAGCCCAACCACGCTATATCTGTTGTAAGTTTCTGACGAATTAAGCATGCCGCAGACTTTTTGATGGTATAGGATCAGCTCAAGGTTAGTATGTCATGGGAATGTCACCGGATCTGTGAAAGTTAGTAAAACCCTTTTATCATGTAGAAAAAGAGCTGTTAGTCATCAAAAGCCTGAACTGATCTTCATAAGCTAAGAACCATCCTAGGCACGTCAGCTTTCAAACAAAAAAAAACTCATTCAAAATTGGACCACTGGTTTAGAAGCTACGACGCCACAGACAGACACAGATACACAGCCAGACACGTCAAACTTATAACGCTTTTCTTTTATCATCGGGGTTTAAAAAGAAATTTATTTACACGACTCTTTTCTACTTCACCATCGATACCTCATGATGCCATGAGTGATGGTCGTAACTCGTCACAACACTCATCACCAAAGACCAAGGAGACTGAATTTCCCGTCGATTTTTCAGTCGAAACTTTGAGTGCTTTAAAGATAAGTTTCGATACTCGTTTCTCAGACTTTGATATCATTGCGAATGAAATTAAGCTTTTTCAAAATCCTTTTGATTCTGACATTGAAACCTTGGCTCCGGAAGTCCAAATGGAAATTATTGATTTACAGTGCAGTGATATGTTTAAGAATTGCGAGTCTCAAATGGCAGTGGGCAGGCCACATTGCAAGGAGGACTGACGGCCGTTGGGGCGGAAAGGTCCTCGAGTGGTGGCCGCGTACCGGGAGACGCAGCGTTGGTAGGAACCCACAAGGTGGACCGATGATCTGGTGAGGGTCGCGGGAAGCCGATGGATGAGGGCAGCGCAGGACCGATCGGTTTGGAGATCCTTGGGGGAGGCCTATGCTCAGCAGTGGGCGTCTCTCGGCTGATATGATGATGATATCAAAATCTTTGTTGGAATTTTATAAGATTATTCCACTGGAACAATTTGAGATCCCCACGACCGAGACAGTAATGTAGTGTAACAATCGTGTCATCATCATCACCTGTGCCCAGCAGTGGGACGTATATAGGCCGGTGCCTATATACGTCCCACTGCTGGGCACAGGCCTTCCTACATGGAAGGAACACATGAGGAGTTTGGGCTATAACACCACCACGCTGGTCCAATGCGGGTTGGTGGGTAGCGGTAGCAGTAACAACCGGGACCAACGGCTTACCGTGGACGACGAAGCACGGAGGAGCGAGAGATTACTCAGTTAGTTTGACATCGACCATAGCGAAAGTTGTTCAACCATTCGCCACAGAACTCAATTCGCATGATGAAAGTAAATTATTTTACGATATGGTCGGCGCGTAAGGATGAGAAAAGTCTGCTCCAATAATAAAATTATTCTGTGCTCACAGTAAGCATCAATGAGAGCTTGTGTTAAGTTACCATGACAACGGAGAAATATTGATAGTAATAAATTTGAAAATAAAAACATGGGCTATATTAGTTCATACAAATAGTTTGCCACTTTCAGAAACATCTTATTCGTTTGATAATTTCATGACATTTGTACGAAATATTGCAGCCAATGTTATATTATTTCATACAAATGTCATGAAATTATCACATGAATAAGATGCTTTTGAAAGTGGCAAACCATTTCTATGAACTAATATAGCTCATGTTTTAATTTATTGTCGCATTGACAGCACCATCCTGTATAAATATCAGAATATACTTAATAAACGAACGAACATCTATGACTTGTGAACAAATCATCAAAAAATCAATGTAGTATAACGATCTCATTATTTTTCTTAACCAATAAATGACTTTTAAAAAATATACTCAGGTAATTTAATAGCCACATAAAGTTGGAGATCTGTCAAGTAGCAGGTTCGTATAGTCCCTAAATAATTCAGCAGAAAGTAGGAGGTACCTACCTACGTAAATTGGTTTTATGTCATAAAACCCGCCAAAAAAGAAGACAGCTTATTTTTTAATTTACTTTCACGGCATAGACACCTACTTTTTTTCTTATATCGAATATTATTTATTAATGTGTCGGAAATTGAATTTTTTTATGCAAAAACCACTTTATTTTATAACGTCTTCTAATAAAACATAAATTGAAGAATTTGCGGTTGGCATTCGTAAGAAAATACGGCGGAATTAAAGATGGCGTCTTGGGCGGGCTAAGTCAGGGGTTCCAATGGGAGATATGCTATAATGTAGAAGTGGACAATATTAAACGAGTTATATTTACAATGATTTCAAATAGTGTCGAAGTGGATACTGTGCTATAATTATTAGTTTATGGCTATAAGGGCTAAAACCTTTATATCTGACCAGCCCAGAGCACTCTTCTATTGTATTTATATTACAATAGAAGAGTGCTCTGAAGAGCTTTTTGATCTCATCCCACATTCTCCCTTCCTACTCAGGAGCACGCGTGCCGGACTTCGGAGTCATCCATTCACTGTCTCCACCTCAACATCACGCACAAAGAAATTTAGTGCCTCGTTTCTTTGTCGTACTTCCAGAACTTGAAATTCTCTGCCAGCACATGTGTTCCCTCCTTCCCATAAGATGGGTTCCTTCAAAAGAGCCGTGAAAAGCACCTTTTGGGCCAGCAAGCCACCTTGCTAAGCGGCTAGAGCAGTGTCTAAACTGCAATAGCTGTCTTCGCATATGGACTCTTCTTACCGTTTCACATCAGGTGGTGTTGAGTCATTTGTCGTGCTTTGTATTAAAAAAAAAATGTTACAATAAACGGAATGTAACATGACTAGAAAATGTCAAAGTAAACTTGTCATTCAATGGCTCAATGTTTTTTTTTTCATTCGTTAAATCTCGTTTCATTCAAATCGCTGTCACTGCTCTCTCTTCTTTCTGCTGTGCTAGGAGTCAGTCGTAATAACTTCCTAGTGAAAATAAATAAACTTTTTTTTAATGCAACTATATGACAATCAAGCTGACGGCCCATCTGATGGTAAGCGGTTACCGTCGCCTATATACACTTGCAATAACAAGGGAAAATCACTTGATATTGCAGGTGCGTTGTCATTCTGAGGCCAAAGATGAAATGCCGGCCATGCCCGTAATTACACTGGCTACCTTTCCCTTCAATCCGAAACACAGCGAACTGTTTCACGGCTGAAATAAGAAAGGCGGTGGTACCTACCCAGGCGACCCTACATACGGGCCTACCACCTAGTAATATAATTATCATTCTTCTTTCTCGCAATTTCGTATTTTATTCAGCTCCTCAAACCTAAAAAACCAATAGGTGCAAATTATTCAGTACTTTTATAGCGTAGCTGTCGCTATAGCGCGGCCTTTAGCCTCCAAGTTGTCGATTAAGCTGTGATATCTTAATATTTATCTCAGCATTCGCATTCTCAGTGCTGAGGTTACAGTTTTAAATGACTTGGGGAGCTTGCATTTGTATTTCAAGAGATTACTGAGTAACTACGACTGGTTTAAATCTTTGGCTGGATTGGTGGGGCGTGGGGGGACCGGCGACGTCGTAAAAACTAAGATCGCTTCATGTAGTTCAAAGAGTCGACTGTAGAACGTGATATTTATGTCGCAGACGTCTGGTTGCTAGTTAACTAGACGCCTAGGCCGTTGATTGAACGTCGGCATTCAATGAAACGACTAGAAGACAACTAGCCAAATCATTGAGCGCATCATAATAAGATTATTAAAAAGTTGCGAAACATTTCTTTGAACCAATATGGCCTATGTTTAATTTATTTTTCATCAACATCACGCACAAAGAATTTATTACCTCGTTTATTTGTCGTACTTCAAGAACTTGGAATTCTTTGCCAGCACATGTGTTCCCTCCTTCCTATAACATGGGGTGACAAAACACCTTTTGGGCATTTTACATCAGGTGGTGTGACATCATTTGTCGTGCTTTGTATAAAAAAAAATGATTGTCACCAACCTGTGTAATAGATTAAAATGAAAATATCTTTATTCAATTAGGCCCTCCAAGAAGCACTTTCGAATCGTCAAAAAACCACTATGTCTATCTCATAAAATAATATTAACTAACAATGTCATAATGTTTGTCTTTCTGTCTTGTCTGGATCTACGTAAGCTAACAATGTTATAATGCCAGTCTGTCGATCTGTCGGTCAGTTAGACAGTCTTTGTCAGTCAGTCTGTTTGAATACACCGGTTCCAAAAGTTGAAGTACCGAGAAGATTCCGGCAACAAACTCGTGTAGTCATTAGAATTATCTTTTTTTGGTAAGCTCCTAATATTTCCCATATCAAATACTAGTTTCTTTCCGCGGCTCCGCCCGCGTGCTTATCGGTAATGGCTCCTAAAAGTACCGTGTGTCCTTCCTTAGATCTTTAACTATCTGCATACCAAACTTCGGTTTCGTGGTTCGAGCGTAAAAGCGTAAGAAACAAACAGCTACGTTTGCATTTATAATATTAGTTAGGATTTTTTTTTACCTCACTGTTTATTTTCTTTACTAAATACCCTATTTTAGGCGATATTACGGTTCTTAAAATACATAAAATTACCATAACCTCTCAACGGGGTGTTCCAAGATGGTTTTTTGGGCAGTAAAAAGTGAATTTTTAATGTAATCAAAAGATCTTAATTTAGCATCTATAGGTTTGTGTCTGTAAAGACCGCCCGTGGAGTTATTTTGACAGTTCACTCTATTGCTGCGTAACAAAACAAGATGGCGACAATGACGTTAAATTCAACAGCGATGGATTTGTAAGTGATTTGTGGTTCAATTCTGCTATTTATTTACTAAACGGATCGGCTGCGGTTCGGTATCGTTACCAATGCGGTTGTAATACAAAAAGGTATTCCAATAACATTGCTTATAAAGCCGGAACGCTAACGAAACGCTCTCGGTTGGTTCAACTTCGGCTTGATAATTGTTAGCATTGTTGCAAGAAACAAATATATCTTGGCTTAGTGACAGTTCGAACAAAGAACTATCGATGCGTTTCGGCTGCCACAAATGCTAAATATTTAGTAGAATACGGTAGAATAGCGGTTCGCGTTACGTGTTTGTTAGTAGAATACCAAACTGATGCGTTTCGGTTACGTTTCGATTGCGTTGAGTTAGCAGAATACAAAAACGCTGTAACTTAAGCGTTTCCGATTCGTTTCAGATCAAAATACAATAGCAGAATTGGGGGGCAGGTGATCATTATTAGCTGTCAAAAACCCGCAGACCTGGTGAAATACTTGGCAACAATAATGTGTCAAAAAATTAAACAGACAGCGGTTATAGGTACTTATATATATATATATAAATAAATAAATAAATATATTTTATACAACTAGATGACAATCAAGCTAACGGCCCACCTGATGGTAAGCGGTTACCGCCGCCTATAGACACCTGCAATAACAAGGGGAAATCACTTGATATTGCGTTGTCATCCTGAGTCCTAAGATGAAATGCCGTCAATGCCCAGTAATTACACTGGCTACCTTTCCCTTCAATCCGAAACACAGCGAGCTGCTTTACGGCTGAAATAAGAAAGGCGGTGGTACCTACCCAGGCGACCTTACCTACGGGCCTACCACCTAGGTACCATACCACCTAGGTACCGTACCATATTGGTACTCATTAAGATAATAATCATAATCATAATCATTTATTTTGCTTAAAAACATGGTAAATATAGATGTTGACATTAGATTCACTAAACATACATGTTTCGCCATCGTGGCATTTTAAAATTCGGTAGGTACACATGCAAAAATTAGATAGTAAAAAGATGGGAAATTGGCAAAAGACACTAGTGCTATCTCACTCTACAAGTCTCATTTCGTCTCAGAATATATTTCGCTGTCATAGCTAGGATCAGCAAGTTTAAGTGGCTTGCAGAACGGACAATACTATACTAGTAAGGAACATAGCTATCTTGCACACAACAATGCTGTTAACATTATTGTTATGGCGGCAGACTTAGTAACATGATGGTAGCTAGCCACGCGGACATAGAGAAGTTCTAGCTTCTCTAATCCAAATTGAGCAGTAATATCTGCCCCCACGTGGAATTAAACCTCGGACCTCTAGACCTAATGTAGGCACATGTGTTCCTTCCTTCCTATCACATGGGGTCCTTCAAGAGAGGCGTGAAAATGCACCTTTTGGGCCGGCTACGTGAAGGCGGCTGGAGCAGTGTCTAAACTGCACTAGCTGTCTTCGCATAAGGACTCTTACCGCTTCACATCAGGTGGTGTTAGGAAAATTGCCGTGCTTTTTTTTAAAAAAAGGTCATTTCAACCATTACACCATAGAGACGGAGATATATTTTTTTTCCTGCTCCAGCCTCCAGGGATAATAAATATTGCCAAAAGTGGGACTCCGGAGCACAGTAAGACGTTGCAACTGTCCTATTACTGATATATCACACCTGACATAGCTATTTTAACGTTTAATTTTATGTTACGACAAAACGTATACCACAGTTCAGCTAACCATTAGAATTTTTAAGTAAAAGTCCATCGTAAAAGTAAAGAAAAAAAACGTAAAATGTTGAGTTGACTACAAGTCGCGCGGCGTTAATGCGTGTGTCACGTCTTATTGGCTCTTCTCATGCTAGTGTTGTTACGGTTTTTGTTAATATCGATATCATTTAATATCAGATAAGATAATCTTAACTTCGACTACATTGCATGCTATTGTAATCGCTGAAATGGTGAAACCCGGTACCCGATGATAGGGTTCTGCCCTCTTATTCTCAACTGTCGGAAAGGATTCGAATATCGGAAACTCTATGCCTGTCACTTTTTATCGCGGTGCGTCGAAGCGAGACGGGATGGGACTTTTTGAATCGAATACGTGATCCGACAGTTGAGAATAAGAGGGCTGAACGGTTATTTTTCTTCCGACCGTTTTCTGCGCATTTAAATATGTACTTATTATCGGTATTCGAAAATTTATATATCAACTAATCCATTATTCAAGTGATACCATAGTTTAAAGGCTTAATTTTTAGGTCGGAAACACGTATTTATGAACGTGTTTACACGTAACCGTATATGATTAAATACAGATGAGCAAATTTTTAAGGTACCTGTTAAGAGCTTTGAATTTGGTATATCAGTCGTGTGTAACCGCTACCGTTGATTTTATATACTTATAAAGACGAGTCACTGAATGGATATCATTAATAATGATACCCGATTCAGTGTTACCAGTTAAAGCACTTTTTGGGTCCCTGGGTGAAACTATTAGTTTACTACTCCATCTACAGTGTACTACTTTACAAAATAATTAATGAATATTCCATTTGTAGTGCCAAAGTAGTTGTTGACGTCAATACAACAATAAATTAAAACATGGGCTATTTTAGTTCATAGAACTGTTTTGCAACTTTCAAATTATTCATTTGATAATTTCATGACATTTCTATGAAATAATATAACATTGCATTTCGTAGAAATTTTATAAAATTATCAAATGAATAAGATAATTTTACATTTCAAAGTTGCAAAACATTTCTATGAATTAATATCAGCCATGTTTTATTTTTTGTCGTACTGTCGCCACGAACTTGTATGTTAGACAAATCCATTTGGTTAGTTTTAAGGCGACAGATAATTGAAATGCAATTTGAAATAAAATTATTACAGTATTATCGTAAAAAGTGAAAATTGATTTTTCAACAGTATTTTTAATTTAATAATTAGGTAAGTAACCAACCCAATATTAACTCCAAAGCAATAAATATATGATACAAACAGTACAAATATTATATTATTACAAAACAATACAAACTATTTTATGCATAATAATAAATGGAGCAACAAAAAAATACAAAGTGGGCGACAAAATCGTAAAGTGACAACGATTAGATCGTTGAATAAATGGTCGAATCGGATTTTGTAGATTTATTTTCGTTGGTTTGGTGAGGTCAGTTAAATACAAGCATAAATTTATTACAGTGTGTTTTTTTCTTGTTTTATTTTACATGCAGATTCTTTTGATTAGGTATATAAAAATTATTTGCCAAGTTACAAATTAATTGACATGGTAGTCTAATTGCACAAATATAAAATATTTTCTACCCGTCATCTGAAGTAAATTAAAAAACAAGTTTCGATAAACTCAATATCGACTATACCCCATCTCTAGCACTACAAATATTGACCTATCGATCGGTGTAGCAGCACTCAACTCGAACTGCGCTCGTGTTTGGAGAGAGTCAATTTGATCCACTATAAGTACTATATCCAAGTCTGCTTGTAACTGGATAGATAGGTAGACCACTATAGAATATGAAGGCTAGTGTAACCTTGTGAAACGTCAAGCAAAAAAGGTTTAATATGGTAGCTGACAACTTTTTTATTTCATAAACAAGAAGTATAAAGCTCATAAAGAAATATTGCAAAAGTAATAGTATGTCTAAGATCAATAGTTTCACAGATATAGTGGTATGTTTGATGTGTTGCGGCGCTTCGTGCAAAAACGCTTCATAGAAAATCTACGGAACAGGTGACGACACATGTTCCTATATTTTTTTTATACAACTAGATGACAAACAAGCTGACGGCCCACCTGGTGGTAAATCGTAATCTAATATCGTCCATAAGAGAAAAAGTCCGCTGACTGGAGGTTTCTTTGCAGCTTGATTGTGACTGAATTAAGGACGTTAGAAGCATGATTTTTTTTTTAATGAACAGAACCTAAATAGATCCAAAATGTATAATCCATCAGACCTAGTTTTGGTCAATATCCCGCTGGCTGGAGGTCGGCTAGAAAAGCTTATATTTCCGTTTCATATACGGAACAAATTCTGTTTTAAGCATAATTACTGGCCATGGACGGCATTTCATCTTAGGCCTCAGGATGACAACGCACCTGCAATTTCAAGTGATTTTGCCTTGTTATTGCAGGTGTCTATAGGCGGCGGTAACCGCTCACCACCAGGTGGGCCGTCAGCTTGTTTGTCATCTAGAATAAAAAATTCAGTAGAACATATCCAGATCTAATTCTCTGTATCACTTATAAGTCTCCCAAACTTGGGATCCCGCTGGGTGTAGACACATTGTGGGCACCATCCTGTAGAACCAGTAAAAGACCTCTATGTAGGCAAACTTTTTTCTCAGTAAAGCGACAAAATATTTCTTAAGCACCGTTGGTGTATGTTAACTTTATGGTTTTCATTAACATAAAGCCTTACGTTCCTGATGTTGTCTTCACTTTATGGGAAGTTTAATGGTTACTTTATTCATTTACAAAATGTTTAGTGTCAATGTTTAATAATAATATTATATTATATTTACTAGCTGTACCCTGCCACGCTTCGCAGTGGCGCATCGTTAAAAAACTGTTTTCTCGCGGTCGCAGATATGTGACTGATGCAATACTTAGATAAAAACAATCCTTGATGCGGATTTTATATCATGTTAAAATTTGGACTCAATCGGTGCAGAAATTTTTGAGTTTTTGAAGCGTACACAAACCAACATAACATTTTTATATATATAGATAATAATACTTTATTTCAGATTATTAAACCATATAGATAGCGTTAACACGGCTCTAGTAAAAGAATAATTAAAAGATATGAATCAAATCACAATTATTGAAAAATAAAAATACAACTTTTTGTTTGGTAACTATAACCTTGCTATAACTAAACACATAAACCTACAGTTGGTATCAGAAAATTATAGCTAAGTATGTGTTACAGAATAGAAATTAAATTTTCAATTTATTTATTACAACTTCCTACAATTAAATGACAAGTTAGTGGTGACCAATGGGATAACGTAGGTATCTAGTTTAAATTACTTAAACGACGTATATTATAGACGTGCAAATGTTATCTCATATTAAATTAAGTAGCTAAATTTCCACCTGAGGAGCTCGGTGGCGTATTGGTTTGAGCGCTATGGTTTCGATACGAAAACCAAAGCAACTTTCGGCATGGTCGGTCTCGGGATGGGTCAACCAAATTTTTAATCACAAGCTCCTCCGAGCTTCGGCACGTTAAGCCGTTGGTCCCGGTCGTTACTACAACCGCTTTAACCCACCAACCCGCATTGGGCCAGCGTGGTGGTTTCAAAGGCCAAGCTCCTCATGTGTTTCTCCCATGTAGGAAGGCCTGTGCCCAGCAGTGGGACGTATATAGGCTAGTGATGATGATGATGATGAAATTAAGCTCTATAGTACAATACTAGTCACCACCTCGTCAGTATTAGGATATTTATTGCCATAATCTTATTGAAAGCTTTCAATGGTAACGATTAACACTTATTCGAAACACCTCATAAACTCTCGATCCAGAAATAGTCATGATTTACGAGCGCAAACAATTGATTGTTTGAACAAGTTACTGCTTAATCCAAAACATTGCTAATTGGGGATATAAAGTTGTTATTAGTACCAGAGTTAAATATAAACTAAACGTCGATTTATTAAGTAGCCGGCGACTCGTCGATTAACTGCTGTATAGAAAATATTTATATCAGAAAAAAATTATTAATGTGTTTGGACTCGGTATTCCAAGCGGGCACTTATCATAACATAGTAATATAACATAGTCATATAACTAAGGTGTTATCAAAAGGTCGAAGTTGTAAAAGTAATTTTGAAAATTCCCATACCACTTTTATTTGACCAAACTATTTGTTTGAAGAATTTGAAATTTATTTTACATATTTACATTTTTTCTAACACTTTCTTTTTAACCATAACTGGGTAACTCTTAGCCTTCATCTCACCTGATGGTAAGTGAAGATAAGGCAGACGATGGAAGCGAGTTACACCCGGATTCCTCAACCACAGAGGAACTGGCTATCTTACCTCTAACTGCCGGAACCCAAGAATGCTGTTAACATTATTGTTATGGCGGCAGACTTAGGTAAGATGGTAGTAGCTAAGATAGCCAGGCGGACTTATAAAAGCCCTACCACCAACCAAACCCAGCAGAAAATTTCTGCCCCTACGGGAATCGAACCCCGGACCTCTAGATCTGAGGCAGGTGGTCTCAACCACTAGACCACAGAGGTGGTTATAATTACACTATAGTATTTATATGACTATGTTACCATGGTAGGTGCTCGCTTGCTATGGTAAGCACTGGACAAACTGAACTCGCACGACCTTTCAAAATTCGGGAGACTGCTCAGAGGACCCAGACAATGCTTTTCTATAATGACTATTATCATCATCATTATATCAGCCGAGAGACGCCCACTGCTGGGCATAGGCCTCCCCCAAGGATCTCCAAACCGATCGGTCCTGCGCTGCCCTCATCCAACGGCTTCTCGCGACCCTCACCAGATCGTCGGTCCACCTTGTGGGGGGCCTACCAACGCTGCTTCTCCCAGTACGCGGCCGCCACTCGAGGACCTTTCCATCCCAACAGCCGTCAGTCCTCCTTGCAAGGTGACCTGCTCACTGCCACTTGAGACTCGCAATTCTTTGGGCTATGTCAGCGACTTTAGTTCTCCTGCGGATCTCATCATTTCTGATTCGAGTGGAAAATGTATGGTATTTGACATAAGCCCCCGATCGACTTTCCATTGCAAATGTCAAATCCCATACATTATCCGTTTAGCGTTAGCGATGGCGATTGTCAAATGGCCCTCGGAGCCTCTGACCATTGAGCAGCGATTCGTTTATGTTGCGCATTGCTTTTATTAATGTCATAAAATCGAATCATGGGTTCGCTTTCTGTAAATATTAAGGCACGCTGTAATGGCTTTATAAGGAACGCGGTCTACAACCCTTAACCACAGCGAGGACACTTACAAAATTTGCAAATAGTCATAGCGGTTTCACTACTCATTTCACAAACTCTCACAGATAACATGCAACTGTTTGTGATTAGAGATCTTCACGAGACCTCTCGAACTGACGGGGTTCTGCGAAAACTAAGATGGCTGTTCAGCGCGCATAGAAATATTCTTTGAACACAAACATTATGTAATACAATATAAAACTGCATGCTGTTGTTGCAAGTCAGAAAAGGTCAAACCTCATGAACTGGGTTTTGTTCACACCTAGACGTGAATAGAACACGTACAGTCCTTAAACCCGCCCTTACACCTTTTGTAATAGAGGCGACTTTCGTAGTGCAACTGTTACACTTGATGTGCGGTCGTCTGTACAACGACCCGGGAACTTCTTTCTAGTAAAAAAATTGAAAAGGATGAAATAATTAAATTGAGTAGGCAGGTACTCATCCCCTAGAAACATATTTTTCTAGGGGATGAGTACCTACTTAATTTTAATTATTTTATCCTTTTTAAGTCGGTTTAAATCGTTTAAAACTTTTTTCACAATTTGTAAGATAACTTTTTAAGGTCAAAGCTAGATGGGTGACCGTCAGCTTATATTGTTTTTCTACTATCGTATCATTTCACTAAAAAATCATAGGAAAGCAAATATCCGCAATTTGTCATAGGTACGTAGATGACTTACTCATTCCAGTTGTTTTGTTTTGCTAACTTGTAAACTTTGTGTCTGCATTGCTAGTCTTGTGTTTCACCGGGCACACTTATTTGCTTAAATTGAAATTGTTAAAATCGGCTATGGCAGAATAACAGAAGCAACGGGATTCCTCCTGCAGCCACTGAGTCATAGACCCTTTTGTCTTAAATTTATTTAAGTCTATCTTGTCTGTAACTATTTCTTATGTTTTTTGAGACAAATAAACTATATTTTATTTTATTTTATTTATTTAAAAACCAAACTACCCAATCGATTTTCAAAAAATTTTTATGGGGCCATATGACTACTATTCCGCATGGAACAAAAAAAGAATCATCAATATCGGTTCACCCAGTCAAAAGTTCTGAGGTAACAAACATAAAAAAACAGTCGAATTGAGAACCTCCTTTTTTTACTATCACTTTGTATGTACTACGTGACTTGTATCTACTGATTACTTTGCCAGTCACTCTGTAGGGCAGCCATTTCTATTTGACAGGACAAAATATAGTAAAATAACCCTACGAAGGGTGTTAATAATCTAAATAGGCGGAAACAAACAGACGGAGATAACGAGACCGTTGGTAACCTTACATAGATTATCGATAACAGAAGTAAACAGTCTATCGACATGTGTCACGTCACTACTGCTCAATATTTGCTGATTGATACTATCGACTATCGTCTGTCATGTAGAGTACCTAACCACAAATAAACAATATTGAGTTTTGTGTCTGGGAATTAATCTTGAAATAAACTTAATAATGATATTCCGCGGTAGATTTTGAAAAAAATATTATTATCTACTAGTAACATGAAAATAGTCCCGACACATGTTCAATATTTAAATAATAAATTAATAGACATTAATCACACGTCCGTCCGTTACTAAAAGCCGGAACGCTGTTTCGACCAACATAGATAGGGATACGATATGACTGACTCAGCGAGAGGAAGAAAGACAAAACAGCGATCTCGCATGAGAATTGAGCGAAAATACTAGATGACAAACAAGCTGACGGCCCACTGATGGTAAGCGGTTAACGCCGCCTATAGACACCTGCAATACCAAGGGAAAATCACTTGATATTGCAGGTGCGTTGTCATCCTGAGACCTAAGATGAGATGCCGTCCATGCCCAGTAATTACACTGGCTACCTTCCCTTCAATCTGAAACACTGCGAAGTGTTCCACAGCTGAAATAAGAAAGGCGGTGGTACCTAGACGACTCTACATACGGGTCTTAAAACACACGGTTGTGTATTCCACCGTTAATAATTAATCCAACAAGAAAATTACCGACATCAAGACGCATAATATGTCTTGTCACCATTGCATAAGTTACAACGCTGCAATCTACTTAAAATACGACTGCTATTACTTGTTCGATTATATTAAGGCGGCCCGAGCACGGCAGACAATCGGCGACAGACTTATTTATTTATTTCAAGATCACAAAACAAGTGACAGTCGCGTAACGACATGTTATATTAGTTGAACGAGCACGACTATTGTCCGTTTTCACTATTAGGTAGTCAGCTTAGGTGACTCTTAGCGACAGTTGTATCTTTCTATCTCCTTTAGGTCGACTGAGCTAAAAATCGCTAAGAGACTTCTATCTCTAATCAAATGTTAGTGAAAACGAGCATATATCTCCAAACATGTGAGCATAGTATGGCGAAAGTTGAATAGAATATTGAAGGTTACTATTATTAAATACATTCTAAAATAGGTATAGCTTAATAGCCATTGTTAGAAGTGTTAGTTGACTGTACAAATCTATATGTGTAACTAATAAGTGTTATACAAAGCCTCGCATGAAGTTAGACCTGTTTTAAATTATAATAGTCACCTTGTGGCGCGACAGCCGACATCTATGTAGGTAGTAGTAAGAAGTATAATATAAAAATACTAGTTACGCTACTTTTAAACCATTAGTGACTACGGTCGCAGCGTTTTGTCGAGACGCGGCGCAAACGTGTGGCAGACCTAAGCTGACCCGTCCGATGTAGGTCGCGTTATGAATGTAAACAAAACGCTATTGTCATAACATATCGTTATGTTAATTAAATATGTTCATTGATTGTCATTGAAAATATGATTTGATGCCATGTTGAATCTTGTATATTACTCTTACGTCGTAAAACTATAAAACACTTGATAATCAGAACTTTTATTCTATTTGTAGTACAAGTCATATCAACGACAAAACAACGAGCTGCTCATTGCTTTGTGCGTGATGTTGAGGTGGAGACAGTGAATCGATGACTCCAAAGACCGGCACGCGTGCTCCTGAGTAGGAAGGGGGAAGGTGGGATTAGGTTTAGGAAAGAAATCCCCACTACCAACCATACTAAGCAGAATATTTCTGCCGTCACAGAAATTGAACCTCGGTCGCACCTGGACCACAGAGGCGGTCACAGCGATTCGTTCAAAAGTTTGTATTGGCAAACGTCAAAGTTAGCGGAATTTAGAACTTTTTTTTTATACTACTAGATGACAAACAAGCTGACAGCCCACCTAATGGTAAGCGGTTACCGCCGCTTAGAGAAACCTGCAATAATAAGGGAAAATCACTTGATATTGCAGGTGCGTTGTCATCCTGAGGCCTAATAAGAATAGTGATACATTAATGACAGTTTTTTTTTGTTTTTTAATAATTAACAGTACCATAAATTACATTTAAAATTTCCGATGTTGCCGTATATATGTGAGTGTATGTATGCTATAAATAAATGGCTATGATTATGAATTCAAAACAATTTGTCATTTCTAATTTCTTGACTAAGTTTAACATCGTATATTAAACTGTAGGTAGGTAATCATTAAAAAACGCATCCAATATATCATTGACACAAATCATGAGCTATTATCGATAAAATCTTTCGACTCACAAAATCAACAGGAGAGATAATAAATAACATCTTAACTGGTAATTAGAATTCTAAAGCGCTTTACTAATATGTCATAAAAAACGGTAAATATGAGTCGATCCATTGAAAAGGGTTCCGTGCAAGCTTTTCTTGAGGATCGAATCAGACTTTGTTTTTTTTTCTTATAGAACTAGATAACATACAAGCTAAGTGGTAACCACTGCCTAAAAACACCAGTAATAACAGGGAAAAAACCACTCGGTATTGCAGGTGCGTTGCCATACTTAAGCCTAAGATGAAATGCCGTCCATGCCCAGTAATTACACTGGCTACCTTTCCCTTCAATCCAAAACACAGCGAACTGTTTCACGCCTAAAATAAGAAAGCCGGAATTTTGAGGCAAGGAGGAACTTTGTGCGGATAGATGGAATATCAATTGCGTGAGGGTGGAAAGCCAATCGACATCTGGATCCCCGGTGGTGGAAAGGGCTGGCGAAATGACTCCGAACATTCGTAAGAGCTAAAATCTAAACAGCAAGCCGAATGCCCATCATAATCAATTGAAGTATATCTTGTCTCCATCGTACCGTAAGGGATCCCCAAAACCCATTAATTTTGGAGCACCAGTTAAAATGGCGTCGTAAATCAACCATAAACAACTTTGAACCTTTCCATAAATAAAGATTATAATCGTGAGCTGCTAACTACATTCCAATGGCTTAAAGTTTGGAGTTATACTTAAGAGAGCAGAGTACGGACGAAAGAGGTGGTATATATCATAGAAGAGGTCTTAGGTGGTTGTCCACAGGTACAGTAGACAGGAAAGTGCTAACTATACCTACTAATCAGACGTCCAACTGCCCAGACACGGGCCTTCCTCAAGGGATAAACACATGAGGAATTTGGGCCTTAGCACCATCACGCTGGCCCAGTGCGGGTTGGTGGGTTAACGCGGCGGTGACCCCTATCTCCAAACTCCCGGGGGAGGTGATGGAAGGGGTGTGGGGCTCTCACCCACTAAACCCCTCAGAGATGTACCCATCTTGCTGCGGAACGACGATATTGCGGGGGCGCCAAGAGCATGACATTCGCTATACCGTCACAAGCAGACGACCAACAACTCTCAGTCCCCTTTTGTGGGGAGCTCGACCCCTAAACTTCGGATGATCCGGAATTCCGTACGTCGATACATTGACACACAGACCGGGCTGTGCAAGCCGCACATAGTCCCCTATCCATGCCCGGAGCCCTAACCAGATGAACCGCCAGTCTTGACCGGCAATCCACGAACTGTAGCCACACGTCGCAGTTCCGCTGGTCCATGTGCACTTTGAAACTGCAGGAGAAAAGGCTTGAGAAGATTTAGGACAGGGGGAAAAATTGTGGAAAACATTTTTTTAAATTTAAATTGGCGAATTTTATTGGAGCCAAAGCTTGTTATAGTATACCATAAACCATCTTGTTGTAGTAAATTCTGCTAAGGGAAGGCAAAGGGCTCCAGCCCAAACGGCCCATTCAGTATTTTCTTTAGTTCTGCAATTAAGTATAGGTATGATTACATTAAAATGCTGGGGTAACATATTTCAATACATCCTGGGAGAGTGCCAAAGAGCCAAATGCACGATGACAATCTTCATGATGCTAAGACTATGATGAACAAATTCACATTACTTAATTGAAATGATCTTCCAATTGCAAGACAACACAAAAACTTTTATAACACAAAGTTCGTTCAGACACAATTTTGTATTAAGAATCTTGACTGACACCACCAAATCCCGCCAAAAACTCCCATATAGTTAACCATAGACGCTGTAGAGCAACCCCTTGGTATAAATCACGCCCCTTCCCTGTCGCACGCCACAATGATGACATGTTACCGCTTAAATCGACTTAATGAGCTTTTAATTACAAACATACGTGTACAGATTATTATTAGAACGCGCAATTAATTTTTAAGATTAGTAGTACCTACTTCGGAGTTTTGTCTTCTAATTTGGCGCCATTTTACTCGTAGTAATATTGATTTGTTTCAAATTTAGAAAATAGTGGCCTCAGTATGACGTCATAGGTATAGAATTTTGTGAAGTGCGAAATCGAAATATTTTAGATAATGCGAATTACTGCAAGCGCTTTGACCCAGCATTGTTATGGCCCAAGTTCCTCGTGTGTTTCTCCCATGCTACCATTTTATCAAAAAATAAACTTCAAGCTTGTTTTTTAATTGGTTATGATTTTTTTTCTATTCTGATTGATAGTCAAAACATTAGAAGTAAGTACAAGATTTCTCAATGAACCATGCACAAAGAAATTAAGTAACTCGTTTTTTTGTCGTACCTCCAAAGATTGGAATTCAAAATTCCAAAAACAAAATGCATACCAAAAACTGAAAAATATGAAACACCAGATGGTAGACTAAAGAGGTTGGAAACTCGAAGAAAAGATTTGACAAATACAGTATTGCCTAAATTTCGAATAATTTCACATTGTTATAGATATCAGGTAGTAAAATTTTTTAACAGTTTGCTCACAAGTTTGAAGTCTGTCGTTCACATCATAGGTTTTTGCAAGAGACGTGAAAATGAACCTTATAGGCTTATCTTATAGTATAGAGGTAAGGAAGCATAGGATAGCTGCGCTGGTTGTCTTCGCATATGAACTCTCCTTACCGCGTCACATCAGGTGGTGTGACGTAATTTGCCGTGCTTTGTACTAAATAACCCTTTTTCGTACTTAAAACGAATTCGAATTACTCGGCTAAATAATTCCATCTTTGTTTTCAAATACTTAAATAAAGCAGCAGCCATCATATTCATCAACGAGTCGTCAAACAGAGGATCCGGAAACCGCACTAAAAACAACTGACTGTCTGTGAATCATGACTAGGGATGCGCTCGGTTTATTCTTTCAATCGTATCATTTTCATCAATAAGTATTCTTTAATAAGTATTTATCCGCATTTATATGTGTATTTTTATACACCTAGATGACAAACAAGCTAATGGCCCACCTGATTTTGAGTTGTTACCGTTACATATTTAGCATCTGTATACTTTACTTAACCTGTGTACCAAATTTCAACGATATAGATTGAATAGAACCAAAGATACAAAATCAAACTTAATAAGTCTGTTCGACAGACACGGCGTCAGACTGATTCAGTCGTTTGACCGACTAGGGTACTTAAAAATCAGACTGATTCAGTCTGCTTGACCGTCAAGGGGAGGTATATTTTAAGTTTCAAAACCTATATTTTTCCAATTCCTATTTAATCTTTCTCGACTAAACTTTCCTGATGGCATTAGGTCCGCCAATTTGTACATTTTCATGTTCAACAAAACTACACCACCACCTTTCTTATTTCAGCCGTGAAACAGTTCGCTGTGTTTCGGATTGAAGGGAAAGGTAGCCAGTGTATTTACTGGGCATGGACGGCATTTCATGTTAGGCCTCAGGATGACAACGCACCTGCAACATCAACTGATTTTCCCTTGTTATTGCAGGTGTCTATAGGCGGCGGTAACCGCTTGCCATCAGGTGGGCCGTCAGCTTGTTTGTCATCTAGTTGTAAAAAAACACCAATTTTATAACACAACGTTCGCTCAGACACATTTTTGTAATTTTTGTACTTAATAAAAATTATAACTGACACCATCAAATCCCACCAATTTATGTGTTATGTGTGTCTTAAGATCTTGATGGTAACATTATGCTACAATAAATGATTAAGTTTGAGTTAGACAAATAAAATAAATAATATTTTTTCTTAATAAAAAAATACCAAACACAATATTTAAGAACGAATAATCAGGCATGTCCCCTCCCTACTCATTACAGAGTCGTTAGGCCCACGTGTCCAAACGGTGCGATGAGTGATTTAGTATTCTTTTCTTAAAACAAAAACATAATGGCGGGAAAACGATATATTTATGCCTTTTTTCTTTCAAAGCATTCTTGGCCTTATTTCTGAGAACATAAAGTTTGATACATATTAACTGAGTTTTTTCTTTTTAATTTGCTGTTGTGTGGCTACTTTTTAAATGATATAGATTAAAAAGAATTTTAAACACATGGTATGATGTCGGAAACTAATTTATTTGACATTAGCGGGGAAGCAGACCTACCATGGACTCTACCTAATAAATTAGCAAAATGTCAAATACAAATGGACACAACCACAAAAAGACAATACTTATTTTAAAGCAATAGCAAAAGTACAAACAGTTTTATATGCCTTATTGCTAAACAACTACCTATCTCTAATAAAAAAAATGAAATCTTTAAGTAACCCCCGGCCTCATTAATAGTTTATCTGACACCATCTCATTGAGACTACTCTTATGAGCCCAAACACGCTATATCTGCTGTAAGCTTCTGAAGAATTAAGCATCCCGCAGACTTTTTGATGGTATAGGATCAGCTCAAGGTTCATATGTCATACAGATACACAGAGAGACACGTCAAACTTGTAACACCCTTCTGTTTTCGTAGGGGGTTTAAAAGTAGTACTAAATATTATCGTCATTAAATTCTCTCATATTATGTCTTTCAATAAACATATTTTGTAATATTGAAACTCGAAACTTTTGCTTGTCATATTACTCGTATTATATTAATCAAAAGTAAAATAATATACTTCTATCATCCTTGCTTTCACCATTTTTTTGGTTCGAAATTATTTACAGTTCTACCCGCCGCTGGCTAGGCGACGGTCGTGTGTGGGGGTCGCCCAGAGATATTGTTTTGTCTATATTGTCTGGGAATGGGTATTCCCAGACAATCCAGAATTAAAACTCCCCGTAACTCCACTGCCCTTCGCGGGGTAAGCTAAGCGCTGCCGAAGCAATTTCACCAGCCCACCCCCAGGCAACCCAAGCCTTTACGGCCAGGTTTCGTGCCAATGGAGATTACCCAGCTACTTGGGCAATCCCAGACGTGGAATCCTTGCTTTCACCTAGTGTTGCTCGCTCTCCTCACTGTTTAAAGATTTTAATATTGTGAAGAAACTTCTCTTCTCTTTCTTTTTTCTTATTTGTTGTTCTGGGGACTTTGAAACTAATGATCTCAGACATAGGTACTATTTCTTTTGCAATATTTCTTTATGATTTATTCACTTCTTATTTATGAAATAAAAAAAGTTGCTAACTACACTATTATAAAACCTTACAGTTTTCTCTTCACGGCCATTGCCAAGCAGGCCGGGTGTAGCTAGTATTCAATAAAAATAACGTAATGTCTCTGTATTATTTCCTACTTATATGTATATATCTCGCACACGTCGCTGCTTTAAGTCCTATATTTAACTGCTTTTAATGAGTCAGGCGACGGAGGCTATGGCTAAAAGGCAGGCAAAGGAATAATCTACAGTTTATGTATCGCAAAACTGTGAAACTCAATTACATATAGGTATTTTTAATTTGTATTAGTAGCTACAATCGTAACAGTTTGACCTTGAACATCCTTACTCCGTTTGTAATAAAGGTGGCTTTTCAATGCAACTGTTTCACTTGATGAGCTGTCGTCTGTACAATATCTTTGGAACACGTCTTAAGTCCGAGGCTCGCCTACGCACTGCCCGCGTGTTGTGTCGTTTTCTCTGCATTTTGTGAGCTCATCTGCGCATATGTCTAAAGCTTCGGCTACAGCTATAGATACGCTATGTGTGCGGGACTGGCTATTGGACTATGTCCCTTATGCACCTGTAGCTGGTCGCTATGTCGTTCGTTGCTATGATGCCGCAGTGAAGGCTCCCAACTATCGCCGTGTTGGAAGAGGGGTGGTGAAAAGAAAGAGTATTCTTCTGTATGGCGACTTCTGTGGTTCTTCTATTTTCCATTCGGAATGTGCCTCGAATGTGGGAGCTCATTATTTGTGAGAAAATCGACTCGCTTAAGTACTACAATTAGGTATCGCAACTCGTGCTATTCTGCGCGAGACAATTTCCTGCCTAAATTAAGAGATCTGTATAGCGAGATATTGATATTACAGTGTACCTAGTCCTCGTTAATGAGGGTGTGTAGTATCCCTATCGTCGCCTTTTATTAAAATAACAAACTTAAACTATTTACAATCATTCTTAACTATCTATCTTAAATATCTAAGTATAATATAACAAACTTAACCTACCTATCTATTATTCTATAAACTATTTAACTTATTCTATGGGTAATGAAACGAAGAGAATTTAAATCATGTAATTAGAGCTAATTTTACAATTAATTAAATTAGTTAATTAATACTTTTTCTTGGGCCGTCCGGAACACTATGTCAATCTTATTATAGCTACTATTGGGTCTGATTCTGAAGACACTCTAATTCTGTAATACGAAAAAGCTAGCAATATTTTTTTTAGAGCTGTCATTTAAATTTAGCTAGATTTCGAAAAAACCAAAGACAATTTAAGACGACATGTAAAGAGGTGCCTCTAATACTGCATTTTATCACTTTCAATAAGGTCGAGAATGGAACGCACGTTTCTTAATGTCAAATTATATGACAGCCATTCTTTTCGTATTCATTTTGAGAGAAAGAAATGCACTGAACTTAAATTTAGACTTAGCATATGTTCTCCAGAATTAGGGCCATTATTATTATTGTTAAATAATATATCTTATCTTGTAGTGCGTAGATTGTCGAGCTTCCCGCGTATATTTTATCAGGTTTTACAACGCAGTATCTCGATGTGTTTATATCTCAATCAAGCTGTTATGGACTGAAACAACTTTCGGCCTCTCGAATAACAGTTTATTCAAAATTGATGCCATATGTAATATGATGTCTTTTTAACCGACTTCAAAAACGAGTAGGTTTTCTATTCGGCTGGTATGTTTTTTTTCTATGTATGTACACCGATTTTGAGACCTCTGATTTTCTTAATTTTTGATTTTAACATTATTATAAATGTTTGAAAAATTACTTAGTAATTAAAACCTCTGATTTTGTTCGATGCGGAATAGTTGCGATTTGGACCCAAAATTTGTTTTTCAAAATCAGTTGGGTAGTTCGGTTTTTAAATAAAAAAAATGAAATGAGAAAGTCATCTGCGCATGCGAAATTGCGGATTCTTGTTTTCCTATGAATTTATTTGTAATTGTTCCTATAAAGTCATAGGAAAGCAAGAATCTGCAATTTCGCGGGCGTAGAAGACTTTCTCATTTCATTTTTTTGGTTATGAAACGTTTTGTCAGTGAAATGATACGACAGTAGGAAACAATGTAAGCTGACGGTCACCCATCTAGCTTTAACCTTAGAAAGTTATCATCACTGACGACCGGCTGGCCGAGTGGTCTGTGCCCCTTACTATACAGGCGACTTGGTCGGGAGGTCCCGGGTTCGAATCCCGGTGGGAGCAAATGTTTGTATGATGAGTACGAGCATTTGTTTACAGGTCATGGATGTTTATATGTTTATTTAGTATATTTCTCGTATTTATATACATATTATTATCATTATTTCTCCGTTATCTAGTATCCATAACACAAGCTCTTAATGATGCTTAATTTGTGGCTAGATAATAGGTGTGAGTGTATGATATTTATTATTATTATTATTATCACTAAAAATTGAGAAGTTGTTCCCAGAAATAATAGAACGTGAAGCACCGACTCCAAAAAATATGTTTCTAGGTGATGAGTACCTACTTAAAATTAGTTATTTTATGATTTTCAGTTTTTTGAAGTCGGTTTTAATTTTTGCTTAAAAAAATTTTTTTAGTCGAAGAATAAGATGGTTCAGGGGTAGACCGTGGCTGTCCAGGGCTCTGTGTTAATAATAACTTGACGCCTGGTTAATTAATAATATAATTGAAATTTTATCTTTATACAAAGTACGGCATTGACCCAACACCACCTGATGTGAAGCGGTAAGAAGAGTCCATATGCGGAGACAGCTACTGCAGTTCAGACACTGCTCTAGCCGCCTCCACCTTGCCCAACCATAAGGTGCCTTTTCACGCCTCTTTTGAAGGAACCCATGTTATAGGAAGGAGGGATGTGCTGGCAAAGAATTCCAAGTTTTGGAAGTCCGACAAAGAAACGAGTAAAATTACTCTTGTATAAAAAACTTTAACTGTCCGAAGAACCATAAATTAAGGAAAGAATGAACACTGGTAAGAAATTATAGTATCAAATATTGAAATGAAATAAAACTTTTTAATTGCTGCCACACACAATTTTATGATGTAGGTAACATAAAAACTTTTTATTTTTTTTATTTTTTATACAACTACTTGTGTTCTAAGAAGTATTTAATGGAATATAAAACCTTCGAACAAAGAAAAACAATTAAAAACTCGAACTCCAAAGATTTAATACCACGGTAGCAAAAAAGAAATATGAACGTTCTATTTTCGAAATTAATTTGATGGACTTTTTTGACTGGCCTTTTTTTGTCACATCCCACAAGCGATTATGTTGACAGGTGTTCAAAATTAGCTAACTTTTTGTAAAGTGGTTTCGGACTATTATTTCAAATATGTTATTAGATTTTTTTTTGATTTGACCATAGATTATGTGTGATATAATCTTACAGTCAACCGCTAAAAGATTCAAACGATTTTGATGCCTACCTTATTGACGTAAGGTGTTCTATTGAAATGTTATTTCGGCCTGACAGGTAGGGATACGTAAGGTACATTACATCAGGTAATGGTAAGGTACAAGTACATCATTCTTTCTTCCAAGGTGCCCAAGGTGCTACGAGCATTTAAGGACTACGGTGACAACGCGTGAGTAGTGCCCAAGGTGCTACGAGCGTCTATAGGCTACGGTGAGACAACGCGTGAGTAGTGCCCAAGGTGCTTCGAGCGTCTATAGGCTACGGTAACAATGCGTGAGTAGTGCCCAAGGTGCTACGCGCGTCTATAGGCTACGGTGACAACGCGTGAGTAGTGCCCAAGGTGCTACGAGCGTCTATAGGCTACGGTGAGAACGCGTGAGTAGTGCCCAAGGTGCTACGAGCGTCTATAGGCTACGGTGACAACGCGTGAGTAGTGTTTAAGGTGCTACGAGCGTCTATAGGCTACGGTGACAACGCGTGAGTAGTGCCCAAGGTGCTACGAGCGTCTATAGGCTACGGTGAGAACGCGTGAGTAGTGCCCAAGGTGCTACGAGCGTCTATAGGCTACGGTGACAACGCGTGAGTAGTGTTTAAGGTGCTACGAGCGTCTATAGGCTACGGTGACAACGCGTGAGTTGTGCCCAAGGTGCTACGAGCATCTATAGGCAACGGTGACAACGCTTTTGAAAGGTGCAATAACGATTACCACAGCATTAAAGACATAATACTGTGGTAATCGTTATTGCTCGACACTCTTTTATTAAAAAAATGATTTAATAAATTAACCGCCCGTATAAGATAAAAGTCCCAAAACCATTATTAATCTGTGTACCAAGACTACCAAGGCCATCCTCACACTGTCCGACAAACTGACACCGTGTGCGTGATTCGGACCGTTCAAAATATAACACAAAGCTGGCTATCTGAGGTATTATGTGGAGGCCAGGAACACCTCCATTATTATGGAATCCGAAGTGATAATAATTTGCGCCAAAATTTATAAAAAATGTTATTGATATTAGATTGCTGACATCAATTAAAACAACTATTATTATGACAACTATAAATAAAAACATACATATTTCATAGTTATTATTAATTTTGTCAGTATGGCCATACATTTCTTAGGAACATGTGACGTCACCTGTTCCGTAGATTTTCTATGGAACGTTTTTGGGCGATGCGCCGCAACACATCAAACATACCACTGTATCTGTGGAACTATTGATCTTAGACATACTATTTCTTTTGCAATATTTCTTTATGAGCTACATACTTCTTATTTATGAAATAAAAAACTACCCTGTTGACATCTTCAGTCTTCCCGTGAGCACGGTCGCTGTAAAGTGATCTAAACGTCGGGTGTGTAATTATAATATAACATCTAATTAAACGCGAGTTAATTCCGGTAAATTGGTTTTATTTTAAATATTTACCGATGTTCGTAGCTAACCGTACAAACCCAAAAAACATTAAGAATTTCTTCCTTCGCTTTACACAAAAGAAACTAACGTCATATCGAATAGCCAACGGTTACCCGATAACTTTTTACCTTTTTCTAATTCCCGCCCTAAAAACGAGTGAAGCGTGAATGACTGATAGTAACATTGAATGGAAGCGACGTGTAACATGGTATGAAAGAGATGAATATGGGAGTGAAAATGAAGAAAGAAAAAAAATATTTCTTGAACTTCCTTTTAAGCAACTTTCGCGATGGTCGGACCCGGGATGGGTCAATCAAATTCACTTCGTAGTGCACGTAAAGCCGTTGGTCCCGGTTGTTACTGCAACCGCTTTAACCCACCAACCCGCATAGGGCCAGCGTGGTGGTGCTATGGCCCAAACTCCTCATGTGTTTCTCCCATGTAGGAAGGCCTGTGCCCAGCAGTGTATAGTCTGGTGATGATGATTCCTTTTAAGTACAACAATGAGCACACCTAATTCACACTAGATTGCCTAGACTCGTAATGTATATCAATGTGTCGATGTCAAAATGTTTTCTGCTAAAAATCTATGTTTTGTCAACTCGATCGAATATCCATCAGCCCTTTTTTATTTTTATACAAAGCACCACAAATGACTCAACACCACCTGATGTGAAGCGGTAAGAAGAGTCCATATGCGGAGACAGCTAGTGCAGCTTGAAACATACTGTTCTAGCCGCCTACACCTTGCCGGTCCATCAGATCCCTTTGCACGCCTCTTTTAAAGGAACCCATGTTATAGAAAGGAGGGAACACATGTGCTGGCAAAGAATTGGGATGTTGCCTAAGTTTGAATATGGCTCTGTTTTTCACAAATTCGGAAAATATACGCTACTGTTAGCCGTAAAAACAATTCAAATTTAAAATATATGGAATATTGTTGAAGTTGTACTGTTTTGAAAATTTAAAAAAATAGCTTTATTTTTTTTTCAAAAGTTATTAAAAATGTTAATGGTATTAGATTACTGACATCAATTAAAACAACTATTATTATGACAACTATTAATAAAAACATACCTAATACATAGTTATTATCAATTTTGTCAGTATGCCCATACATTTCTTAGTAATATGGGAACATGTGACGTCACCTGTTCCGTAGATTTTCTATGGAGCGTTTTTGGACGACGCGCCGCAACACATTAAACATACCACTATATCTGTGAAACTATTGATCTTAGACATACTATCTCTTTTGCAATATTACTTTATGAGTTATAAACTTCTTATTTATGAAATAAAAAAAAAGTTGTCAACTACCCTATTACAAGTTTTGGTAGTGCGACAAAGAAACGAGTTACTAAAATTCTTTGTGCGTGATGTTGAGGTGGAGACAGTGAATTGATGACTCCGAGGACCGGCACGCGTGCTCGTGAGTAGGAAGGGGGAAGGTGGGATAAGGTCGAAAAACGCTCCGGAGTGCTTCTTGGGGGGCCTAATCGAATAAAGATATTTTCATTTCCATTTTCAAACTGCTCAGAGCACTCTCCGTGCTATAGCCGATAGAAGGCGCTTAACGACGCAATGTCTCGACGCAATTGTAGAGGCTTTATTATATACCAATAAGGTGGCAATCAGGCATACGCCCCACCTGACGGTAATCAGTTACTGTAGCCTATGGACCATTGCTACACCAGGAGGTATCATTATCATTTGGTATCTCTTATCAACCACGAGCTCAAGGTTGTTCGTGACCTACCCTTAATGTCTTAACCCATCAATCAACAAGCTTCCAGACACAATTGATTTTTCAATTGCTATAGCCCTCCGGTGAGATATCGCTGCTTAAGGGATTTTCTTTTCCATATTGCACGTTAGTACAAGCACTTGTTAGCATAAGCTAGCAAACAGGCACAACAAAAGTCATCATTTTTTTTATTATTTTATAAATAAGAAGTTTATAACTCATAAAGAAATATTGCAAAAGAAATAGTATGTCTGAGATCAATAGTTTCACAGATATAGTGGTATGTTTGATGTGTTGCGGCGCGTCGTCCAAAAACGCTCCATCCGCTCCTCCAAATCTACGGAACAGGTGACGTATGTTCCCATATTACTAAGAAATGTATGGGCATAATGACAAAATGAATAATAACTATGTTTTAAATAAGTATGTTTTTATTAATAGTTGTCATAATAATGGTTGTTTTAATTGATGTCAGCAATCTAATATCATTAAGATTTTTTATTAAAGAAAAAAAATGACCATTATTTTTTTAAAAAAAACAGTTCAATTTCAACAATATTTCATATCTTTAAGGTTTGAATTGTTTTTATGGGTAACATAAGCGTATCTTTCCGAATTTGTGAAAAATAGCGCCATATTCTAACTTAGGCAACATTATGAACTGCCTTTTCACAAACTTAAGTTATATGTGAAACAAACTTTAATGAAAAAAGGCTACTATAAGGTCCAAGAATATTTAGATGATAAGAGTGCATGGATACATTAAAATTTCAAATGTTTTATATGTTTATTTACGAGTATTGTGACTATTAACCTCTGTAACCTATACTGTGATTGTGCACTGTCAGATAGCCTGAAAATAACGATATTATTTTTGACATTGGGTACCTTTCTTGGTACGTTGACTTACCTTCTTTTCTAATTTTCATTTTTTTTCGCTGGGCGGCATTGCACTGCTCAAGGTTAAACTTTTGTAACTACAAACATTGTAATTTAATATTTGAAAAGAGTGACTACACGAGTTTGTTGCCGGAATCTTCTCGGTAGTTCAACTTTTGGAATCGGTGTAAATTCAGACATGACAGACGGAGAGACTTGACGTTGTTAGTTAATATATTTGTTGTAATAGTTATAAGAATGTGTTTGACGATTTAAAAGTGCTTCTTTGTGGCCTATTTAAATAAAATATTTTTTCTTTCTTCTTTCTTTCTTTCTTTCCCAATTGTAATTGAAAAAACCTTGACAGACCGCGGAAGTAAGATAGCTAGCTCCTCTGTGGTTGAGGAATCCGAGTATGTTCCATCTTTGACCTTGACATCACTACCATCAGATGAGATCTAGGCTATGAGCTGAGTCGTTAATAATAAAAAAACTGTAAGAACATTTTTTTAATCCCTTTAAGTGTTTTACAAAAACATGCAACCCCACTCACGGACAGACAAGCGGACAATCTTTTTAATTGAACAAGATGAGATTAGTTGCGAGTCCCAACACGTGCTGTGCTCGCGTGTTTTAAGAGAGCTTTTGTCATACGGCCTAGTGATGCCGCCATATTGGTATTAAAATGAATAAATAATTTATTTACATAAAGCAAAGTACATAAAAAAGAATATGGTACACAATAAAGATCATAAAAGAATATAACACCAAAATGTTTTCCATAACACATATAAATATTTTAGAGTGCGAATAACTTAACTTTCAATCTTTTCTTAATAGTTACAATTATACAAGGTAATTATAAAAATTTAAAATCTTGACATCAGCCTGATTGCTTTTTGATCTGACCACTCCAATTTATAAAATTTTTCTCTAATTCGTTTCATTTTTATGTTGAAAATGCAATTATTCCGATTTTTGTTTATTTTTAGACATTATAAATTTAAATGTTGACCTAGCTACTGCTCCGTTCCTTATGATATGGTTGAGCGGAGCGATATGGCTGGCACATGCGTCATACTTGTGAACAGGTGCCACTAGTGGAAATGGTCATCTCAAAGCTTCCTTGATTTTGTAATAATTTACCTACATATTCATGAATAGTATAATTTTTGAGGGATTTTTGAGGTATATGGCATTATAGGATATTATATATAAAACAATACAATTAATATTGTAATGACGTGCTCAGACAAGTGTTTAAAATTAATGAAAGATGTTTAGCTTTATTAGGTCTTTGTATATTAAGTGCTGACCTTTGTGTATTGTAATACCTATATTGTGATGGTGCATTGTCAGACAGCCTTTAAATACAGTAAATATTCTTATCATTAGGTACTTATTGGTACTTTAATATACCTTTTTTATACTCTGTGCGACACTGCGCTGCTAAATACTATTACTGTGTAATTAAACATTGTAACTTAATGATTGAAAAGAGTGACTACACGAGTTTGTTGCCGGAATCTTCTCGGTAGTTCAACTTTTGGAACCGGTGTAAATTCAGACAGACTGACAGACAGACTGACTGACAGACAGACTGACTGACGGACAGACAGACAGACTGACTGACGGACCGACGGACCGACAGACAGACCGATAGACAGACTGACATAACATTCTTAGCTTACGTAGATGCAGATAAGACAGAGAGACAAACATTATGAAATTGTTAGTTAGTTAATATTATTTTTATGTGATAGACTTAAGGGTTTTTTTGTTGACGATTCGAAAGTGCTTCTTGGGGGCCTAATTGAATAAAGATATTTTCATTTTCATTTTTTCATTACTAGCTATATTAATTAACAACTACTACTAGCTATATTAAGTAACATTTGTATTATTAATTTAATTACTTGACATTTTACCTGATTAATTAATTTTACCTGTGTATCACAAACAAATAGTTATGAATTACACTTAATATTTTCAATTAATACAAATTATTTATATTACAAAATTCGTTAACCGTGTAGAAACATCTCTCAACCTACCCATTTGTAATTTAGTAAGTAATAAAAGTAATTTGAAAGTTTTTAATGGTACGAGTATTTCCTTTGTACCAGAAGTTAATTTATTAAATACTAGCGACCCGCCCCGGCTTTGCACGGGTGCAATGCTTATCTAAATATTATGCATGTATTATACATATAAACCTTCCTTAAGAATCACTCTATCTATTAAAAAAAACCGCATCAAAATCCGTTGCGTAGTTTTAAAGATCTAAGTATACATAGAGACAGACAGACTGCGGATAGCGACTTTGTTTTATACTATGTAGTGATTTTGATTGCTATTATAAAATAATTTTTACTAAAAAATGTAAAGGAAACTTTAGTCTATTTGGGTATCTTACAGTATACGTCTCAGTCTCAGCTCAGTATCTTTATATTTTTCCAGAAATTTGGGTGTTTCCTCACGAAGCATGTTAACTAACTGTATAGTCTTATAATAAAATATACCTACCACAAATGGCTGATGGGCTTGACCATTTGCCTTACCTTTTCTACCTAGAATCTTATTTTTTCCGCGATGTGCCAGCGTCTTTAAGCTATGGTAACAGCTTACCGTCAAGTGGACCAATATTAGTTATGCCTTATTCTATTAAAGAAAAAGCAAAATGTAGACTAATCAAAAATAAACACACCACGTCATATAAATTACAGGAATTGTTTAAAAACCGGTTCGTAAAAACCAGATCTGTCCCAACTCTAAAATGCCATCACACAAAATTGCTTCTGTCCGACCCCCGGTTATTTGCATTTGTGCTTTATTATGGGGTACAGTGCCCCTTGTAATTGTGAGCGATAAGGGAGGGTTAACATCTGATTCTGATACTTAGAACATCAATTGGTGCTGCACTACGAAACTCGCCTCTATTACGAACGTAGTAAGGGCGGTGTAGGCCAAACTGTCACGCTTGATGTACTGCCGGCTGTACCTACTACTACGGTCATTTCAAGCATTAGCGTTAATATTTTTGATGAATTATTTAGTACTAATGATTATTGCCAAGGGATGCTGAACGCCTTGAAATAAATTACCTAGGCCAGTGGTCGGCAAACTTATTAGACAAAGAGTCAAATATTAAAAAAAAAAAAACAATTTACAACATTTTCAAAATAAATTGGGTGCCAAATCTGCTTTTTAGTAAACTTTTATATACTTTTAAAATAGTTTTTTAGCAACAATGTGCTTGCATCTCCTTGGAAAGTTTGAGTAAGTCAGGTTTGTATGTTTTTGTTTTTAATTTTAGGCATGATTCCAAGTTCTCATCAATAAGACTTTTTTCTTACCAAGATTTTATTTAATGAAATATTATTGCGGCTTCCGTGGATATTTGTGCCAGAGCCGCACTTAAGGAGCCAAAGAGCCAATGCGGCTCTGTTGCCGACCACTGACCTAGGCTATATAGTATGACTATAATTAAATCAATACTATGTTTGTATATCTTCTTGGAATGCCATCGACAGGCACCGTTTTGTTTTTTTTTTTTTTAAATTTTGGTCACCGACTTGTTGCCGCTTTATAGATTGTCATTACAATAATTGAAAAAGAAATTGTTTTGTGAAATTGGTGTGTTGACAAGCAAGATGGCTGATTATTGTAATAAAAGTTTACTTGGCGTGAAAGAGCTTAAAAATTTTATCGTACCTTACAGAAGTCTTATTGTCACGGACACTCATCATATTGATATTTGGCGCCAAACTCTTCCAAGATGCGTTGAAATGTGTTAGATTTATACCAGCATTTAATAATAATCTTAATACTATTAACTATTGATATCTAGGTACCAGTTTTACAATTAAATTCCGACCAAAGATCATTCACACACAAAAAAACTATTTATCAAAAAAGCAAAGGGTACTAATTTCATGCACCCTAACTTTGTATAAAAAAAGAAACAAGAAAAAATTCGATAGTGAAAAAAGCGTTCTGTTTGTTTATCTTATCTGTGGTCATCGTATTCTTGTAACTATGTCGTTCATCGGTCACCCTCGACATCGGTCGCTTCGGCGGCCATCACCGAGCGAATGTTGCCATTAGGGACCAATAAAATTGTGATTAAAAATTTATCGACAATCACTCTATTCTGCGTAGTAAAGAAACATTAGTTAAATTACCTACCTTGGTTATGGAGGTAGCTACAAGTCGCTCATTGGAATACTATTACAATTTTAACTTGTAGTTCAATATTAATTGAACGCTTATCTACCAATATATACTAATTACTAGTGTTTAGACATAATGTTGTCTTACATTTTCGCGAACACTACACATTTGAAATAAAACCAATTTACCGGATTTAACTCGCGTTTAATAAGATTGGATGTGCGATGCGGAGAAAATGAACATATAAAATTATTTGATAGATATATACTTAGTGGACTGTACTTTTGCGTTTGAGAACTACTACAACACGTTCGGAGAAAAAAGGAAATAAACTGCCTGCGGTTAGAATAAAGAAAGACAGTCCAATAAGGGAAAGATGCACAATACCTTCTTGAAATTTGATGGTCTTCAGCACACAACCTCGTGGTCGTGGCGGCGGTGGCAGCGGCCGGCTTGCGTTGCCGGTCAGTATATGAAGTAATACGAAGAACTGTCTCGTGCACTTGTTTGTAATTTGTAACACTAGCGGTTCCGAACGCTGGAGCAATACTACTCGCACGACCCCTTGCGGCGGCAAGTATCACCTTCTTCTTATTCGCGGAAGCGGCGCTCTCACTCGCACGTATTAAACGCAGGTATGTGCGGGAAAGGGATCAAAATAAAGGAAGGATGCAGAGGATTGTGAGTAACAATTCTCATTCCAAAAATACAGTTTAAGTATATTAAAAAATATATATGATAGGCGCAACCAAAGATATTACATTAATAATATACACCCGACGACGTTTCGATTACTTTATACGGCGATCGTGGTCACGGGAAGACTGAAGATGTCAAATGTCTTTGATAAGTTTTATAACCTCAGAACAATTTATAACTACCGTCACTTTGTGTTATCTTTTGAGCGGTCCGAATTACGCAGACAGCGCTCACGCTGTCAATGTAACATCTAATTAAACGCGAGTTAAATCCGATAAATTGGTTTTATTTTAAATAGCGTTTAGACGTTCTATAGCATGTGGAACCTATGAGCAGTAGGCTGTCATACCACCACGCTGTCATAACAGCTGTCTTACGATCGCGCTACAAGAAACCACTCCATTTTTCCGACCAAAACCGGTACGGAAGTGACGTCAGAAAACCACTGCTGTCAGTGCTGCCATCTTATTAGTGACGTAAAATTGTAAAATGATGACAATATAGGGAGTAGGGCACCAAAAGAAAGTTATCATGACTATCATTGTCATCATATAATTTTAGCACTAGATTCTCCCGAGATGCATTGAAATGTAAAATGTAGAAAATGCTTTAGACGTGGCTGTATGGGCTAAACCCTTTGCTTTCCCTTTTATAGGGAAAATTGGAAAATCCTTAGAAAAAGTAACACTTTGTGGAAGCAACAATATAAATCGTTATTTGATCAACTCATCAATGATAACTCAGTTTTTATTTCATCTCCAATTCGGCTCAAGTACCTTTACGTATTATATGTCCCGTCACAGTCCGTATTTCACCGCAGGCGCCGTCACACGACTCACGACCCACCATTTTTTCTTTAAACTGATTTACGAAATCGCCCGTTGTTTTTGTGATAGTTTTTGTTGTGGTTTGGTTCACCCAAAACATGAGATGGGTTCGACCGAACGCGTTCATTGTAAATAAATATCTAGCCTGTAATCTAAAATATGAGTGAAAGGAGCCAAATGGAATTCGATTCAATGTAGAATTTTTTTAAACATAGCATGGCAAATTATTTTACAGCTGATGTAAGCCTGATATGAATCGTTAAGAAGAATCCTTAAAACCAAGACAGCTAGTTCAACTTCAACCAACTGTTCTAGAAAACGAAGACATCCTGCGACGCGTAAGTATGAAACGCGAATTTTGGGATACCATCAGAGTAAGGAAGGTTGCGTATCTGGGGCATGTGATAACACACGAAAGATACGCCCTCTTGCAACTTATAATGAAGGGGGGGGGGGGGGGGGGAGTGTTTGGCGCGTTTTAATGGCGTCGGTCAAGATTTTTATTTCAATAATTAAAAATTGTGTCGGAGCGAACTTTGTGTTATAAAAGTGGTGTTTTTATATATACAAAGTGTTTGTGTTGACGTGCAACTAAAAGATTATTAGAATAAAAGTGATTATGTTGTGAAATACGATGAGAACTTTTTTGTGGTTATCCACCTCATCAAGTAGCGCATAAAGTGACTGTCATCATATATTTCGTGTCAAATACTCCCAAGAAGCATTGAAATGTGTTACATCAGCATTTCAATGCAACAAAATGAAGAAATAAATAATTATATGACCTAAGATTTGGCTGTATGGCTCTGTACCATTGCCTTTCCCTGTGGGGATAAACAGACCTACTACTATAATGATGGGCAAAGTCATTGGAAAGCGTGGCGTCGGCCGCAGGAAGAAGTCTTGGTTGAGGAACCTACGCGAGTGGACCGGAATATCAACGCTGCAGTAGTTATCCATCTTGCGAAGGACAAAGAAAAATATGCTGAGCTGACTGCCAACCTTCGTTCATCGGAGAGGCACTAAAAGAAGAAGAACTGTTTTAGCCGCCTCCACCTTGCTGGCCTTCCAGAAGGGAACACATGTCATTTTGCTGGGAAAGAATTACAAGCTTTAGAAGTACGACAAAGAAACAAGTTACTAGATTTCTTTTTAGCGTGATGTTGAGGTGGAGACAGTGAATTGATGACTTCGAAGACCGGCACGCGTGCTCCTGAGTAGGAAGGGGAAAGGTCAAAGGCGTTTCTTCGGAGCACTCTCCTTGATATAGCCGAGAGAAGGTGCTAAGCGAAGCAACATTGCTTCGTGACGCAATTGCAGAGGCTCAAGGCTGTTCGTGATCTCTACATCGCCAATGATACAGACAGCACGACGCTGGAATCTGTCAAATGCATCGAGGAGGTACTTGGCGGAGCCCTCCTAAAAGTGAGAGCAATTTATGACCTATGGGTCGATCAAAATTCCGTATCATAACTTTCCATAACTTTTCTATTTTTTCTTCTTTTAAAACAGTCAAAATACGATGTTTCGTATACGTCTTTCGACTAAAAGAAATGGTCCACAGATAGAGAGATGGTCCTCTGGTATTTAATTGCATGTTGACATTAAAGGTTATTTAAGTGACACAAGCCAAATGTCATCTGTCACTTATTAAGAGAAAATATAAATTTCTTAATCTATAACCCCAGGGGTCACATTCCTGTGAAGTTCATTGCTCCCGTTATAATAAATCTAATAAAAGACCCGCGATGAAGGGAACACAATGACGTCCCTCGGGAACTCGCATTTTAATAATTGATACCTATTGTACACTCTAGGAGCTGACGTTGTCGGAGCGGCTTAGATTACGAAAACTAAGCAACTCTCTCCATTGGATAATCCCGGATGGATCAACATTTAAAACGGAATATAATAAACTGAACAACTAAAAAATTAAACCGACGTCAAAAAAAACTAAATTTCAGATAAAAGATAAAATAATTAAATTTAAATAGGTATATACACATCCCCTATATATTTTTTGGAGTTGGTGCTAAGTGGTTTCAAAAACAATAGAAAGTGAAGCATCCTTTTTAGTTTTTTTTTGAAGTCGCTTTTAATTTTTGTTTAAATTTTTTTTTCACAATTTTAGTGATAGCTTTCTGAGGTTGAAGCTAGTTGGGTGACCGTCAACTTATGTTGTTTCCTACTATCGTATCGTTTCCCTAAAAGTTATAGGAAAGCAAAAATCCGCAATTTCGCATACGTAGACAACTTACTGATTTCAGTTTTTTTATTTAAAAACCAAACTACCCAACTGATTTTGAAAAAAAATTATACTTATGACCAAATGGCAACTATTTCGCATCGAACAAAAATCTCGGCGTAATCGGTGTACATACAAAGAAAATAAAAAAACATACCGGCCAATTCAGAGACGAATAGAGAACGATTTTTAAATCGGTTAAAAATACTAAGTTAGCGACTAAAAATCTGATTTGTTCGACTAATCAACGATTTGTTGCTGAAATCAGATTTTTTAGTTGCTCGCTTAGTATATTCGTTGGTTAAGGAGGAGGCAGAACATCCGTCGTCGGAGGTTGGGACCAAGGAGAGTGGCTTACAATCGCCTTCAACCTCCATAGTGCATGGCTTTGGGTGACGAATGGGGATCGTCGCCCATAATACACAAGCCAATAAACAAGAGTGTGGTCGACGCTTCAGGTGTACCGGAGTGTCGACCCTTACCAGCCGGAGGAGAGCCCTTTTACAGCCCCCCAAAAGAGGAGATTGCTTCGCGGTCGCTTGACTTCAAAAATGGAAGAAATGGATGATGTGGAATGTGGAATGAATGAAATGGAAGTAAAGTTCCAAGAGCGCCGCGAACCAGAGGGTACACGGCAGGGTTTTAGTGGGTGCGGGTCTACACGACATTTCCCCAGCCTTAAAAAAAAGGTTATTTCAGTTAAAGACAAGCCATTTAAAATTCAGTTATGATGGCCGAATCTTGGCAGAGTGCACTGCTACTTGTTAGTGGCTCTTTCACAGCGCACCTTTCTTGACTTCCTATGAATTATAATGTTTCACAATGTCCCTTTGGTCCTGGGATGGGTCAATCAAAATTTACGATCTCGATCTTGGTTAAGCCGTAGGTCGCGGTTGTTGTTGCAACCGCTTTAACACACCAACCCGCATTGGGCCAGCGTGGTGGTGTTATGGCCCAAGCTCCTCGTGTGTTTCTCCCACGTAGGAAGGCCTGTGACGTATATAGGCTGGTGATGACGATGATATTTATTTATTTATTTATTTAGTACTGCCACATAACATACATTAAAATATTAAAATTATCAGATCTCAGATACAAACAATTCTGATGCATGTCACAAAACGGCGTACATAACACTCATTAATTAAGTACACAAATCAGAAGCAAAACTTAAACAGAACAATACCAATATAAATCACTCGACTTAACAATTATAAAACAATAAATAAAATGAAACTAATAATACATAATCAGAAATATATAGGCGTGTCAAATGGCAGTTTTATTATCAAATTATGATAACATTTATTACGAAGATATTCCATATTGCTCGTCAACAGAAACAAAACTTAAACAATTTCACAAAACAATATTCGCTCCGACGCAATTTTCCAATCATTGTAATAAAATCTTGACCGTCGCCATTAAATGGCGCCAAAACGAAAGCTTGGATAAATATTTATAACTCATCACACTAGAATGGCTTAACGGACCTGGATGAAAGGCAAAAGGTATGTTGTATTCTGGCATAGCGCAAGAGCAACTTTTATCCCGGAAAAATGTACGGTTCCTCTTGGAATAGAACCGCGAACAGTCGCGGGTTTGCCAGCTTTTAACATCACATAAACAATAAACATACATATCCAGTGTTGCCAGTGGTCGATAGTCAAAAGTAATAAATACACGAAAAAGTAACATTGGTAAGAAAATTAATAAATTTTATGTAGAAAACGACGATAATCCTACCGTAATTTATGGCACTTAATTAGACAAAACAAGTCTTCTTTTCCATTCTTAGAAAGAATAGTAACAACTATTTGAGATCGTGATATAAAATTATGGAATTAGTACCTTCACCACTTTAGTTACCTATATTTTATTTTTACTATGCAATAAAATAATTGGCGACTATAAGCTGCTCCACAGAGTAGTTTTATTGCTACTCGTTGTGAATTTCTCAGCGACTCATAATATTTCTTTTTTTTTAAGATATATTAAAAGAGTCGCCGAAAAATATTCAGGGGGGAGGGTCAGAACAGTCAACAAAAGTAACACAAAATGTTACAAAAGTCACATTCTGGCAACACTGCTAGCTGCTTTTATTATATTATATAAATCATTATTATTCATTATGTTACTAAACCTTCATGCACAGCCTTCGTGTTATTATTTCAAAATGTAATTTAAACAAAATTACACCACAGATCCTTTTTTGTAAAAACAAAAAAGTACAGATAAAACATAACAATGCCTAATCTTATCTGCGCTGCACGGGTCGCTGCTTTGATTGTTTATTTCGGCACTAGTGACGGGAAAACGTCGATAATATTTTATTAAAATATTTTTTTATCAGATGTAGAGGACGGGGCTAAATTCCTGTGGTGACAGTAATTTTCTGCTCAGTTTGGTTGGTGGTAGGGCTTTTCTAAGTCCGCCTGGCTAGCTACCACCGTCTTATAGCTAGCGACGATGATGATAATTCTGATTGATGAATAAGTTTTCTTTATGTTTAAGTACATCGCTCAAGCTGCGTTAAACAACCGGGACTCTTAATATTGTATTATACTAAAAAGTTATACTAGTACATTTAAATTATGCTGCTAATACCTAGTGAAACCGCGGACTATCCAAAAAAATACCTGAGATTTTTAAATTAAAAATTGCAGTACATCTGTCTTTTTCTAAAACAACTTTTTATATTAAAAATACATGCGTGTACTGAGACGTCAATGTCTACTATATCGGATCTTCTTGTCTAGCGCACAACTTTAAGTACTTGTAATATTTATCAATTTTATTCTAAAAGATGTTTCATATCCGACCTATATACTTATATATATGTATCTTATACATCTATATAATTGTATCTACCTATGTGCCACAAATAAAGTTATTATGAATTATGAATTATGAACTATCTCAAAAAATCTGGAAAAATCTCCTGAATCCGGGAAAAATACTAATAATTTGTTTTCATTCAAAGTTTGTATAGAAGTTTAAATTTTTCGTCGAATACATTGTCGAATACACAGTTATTTAGTTTAGGCAATATGGCGGGAGACATAGAAGACAACTAAACGTCACCAGTGAGTGACATAGCCGCCATGATGAATATTTGACTATGTTGCAGTTTTCTCTATAAAAATTCTTGTTGTGTACCACGCAACAAAGCAAATAAAATGAAAATGGACAAATGATCACTGTTCTGCATATTTTTCCTATATTTCAGTATACTGTACATCCTGGCCGGGTCTCTATACCTTTTTGGAACATCTCTTTTGCTTTATCTTGCAAGTTGTTATTGTGTACCTAGTATTAATTTAAAAAACCTTAAAAATATATTATGTATCTTTAAGGGGATACCTCGTGCACACTAGCGACACCAATTGATTGTTATTAATTATGGTGAATTTAGAACATAATAAACAAAAACGCTTTAGAGAATTGCTAAAGTACGGTATTTGTAATTTTTAAAGATGTATCTTGTATAAATTGTCTACCTATAAGTAACCAAATTTTTTATTATTGTTAAAAGTGGCAACTTTAGGCAATAATGAAAAAATAGGTTACATGTAGAGGAATATCTTATACCGAGCACATCTCAAAAAAATTACAAATACGATTCTTTAGTCATTCACTAAAGCGTTTTTGTTTATTATGTTCTATATTCACCACAATTAATATAAATCAAGTGGTGTCGCTAGTGTCGACGAGGTATCGCCTTAATGTATCTGCTGCGAATGTGGCTTGACAGGTTGACAATTAAATGTGTCTTATTGTTACAGGTACGTAAGCAGCAAATTCACTGTATACTCAGAACACCATTATGAACGAGGTAAGGATCGACCAGGACAGGAGTATCGTACTCGGCCGAGAACAAATCGAGACGTAGGTACCTACTAAAGACAGACGAACAAAACAGCAAAACTATTGAACAACCAAAGTGATTCTAAGGAACTTTAACGAAAGCTTGTCGTTACGGCTTAACCAAAAATGGGATTACAAATTAGGAATGTCACGGAGCGTTACGTGCGCGTACGCAAGATTTTTAGTGATTCTCCGCGCTAGTGATGTGAGGTGTCGACGAATATCGATACTTTTCTTATTATACTTTTCCGAGGTATTCAAAGAAGAAAGAAAGAATTAAACATTTATTGACTTGCACAATACAATTAATTTACAACGGTGTTATAAAATTAACAAATAAGTTTTTTATACAACTGGATAAGGTAGGCTACGTAACCATCCTGAGGCCTAAGATGAAATGCCGTCCATGCCCAGTAATTACACTGGCTACCTTTCCCTTCAATCCAAACACAGCGAACTGTATGACGAGGGTAACTCATGGTAGGATTAGTAAGTTGAAGTGGCAGTGGGCAGGGCACATAGCACACAGAGCAGTCGGCCAATGGGGCGTTAAAGTTCTAGAACGGCGACCACGTACTGGAAAGCGAAAAGTAGGACGGCCTCCCACTAGATGGACAGACCTGGTCAGGGTCGCGGGGAGCCGTTGGATGCAGGCTGCACGGAACCGTTCCATTTAGAAATCGATGGGGAGGCTTTTGTTCAGCAGTGGACATCATAGGCTGATATGATGATGATGATGATGAAATCATGGCCTTCATCTCACCTGATGCTACCTGGTGATAAGGCCGGTGAGAAGGTGAAAAGAAATTAATACGATATCTCGCGACGTGCGTTCGAAATAGCGCTCGCCGTCACACTGCTACTCGAATCGGATGACTTTTAAGTTTAGGATTAGTTTTCGCGGCGTCACTCGCTGTCTCCAAAGTCTCCATACTTTCTGTCCATCTTGTACTTATGGACTAAGCGTTCCAACAAAACAACTGGCGGTGAGAGATTGATTCCTCATGGATGGTAAGTGAAGATGGAAGCAGAGCTACACCCGGTTTCCTCAACCACAGAGGAACTGGCTATTTTACCTCCAACTGCTGGAACACAACAAATCTGTTAACATTATTGTTATGGTGGCAGGGGTTACCCTTGTGTCATCAAATAAAATTGACAAATAATCACGTCTCAAGTTCTCACACATTTGTATAATTGTAACGCAAACCAAAAGCTTGGCAAGTGAACGTTTAGGCTAGACAATAACTCGCTTACCAACTTAGTTAAGACAGTGGAAGCCAGTCAGGCGGCCTTAGAAAATTTCTACCACCATCAAACCGAGCGAGAAATTTCTGCCCCCAGGAAATTGAGCCCCGGTCATCTAGGTAGGTGGTCTTAACCATTGGACCACAGAGGCAGTGGAATTCCTTACAAAAATTTTCTTATTTTAGCCATGAAACAGTTCGCTGTGTTCGGATTGAAGGGAAAGGTAGCCAGTGTAATTACTGGGCATGGACGGCATTTCATCCTAGGCCTCGGGATGACAACGAACCTGCAATATCAGGTGATTTTTCCTTGTTATTGCAGGTGTCTATAGGCGGCGGTAACCGCTTATCACCAGGTAGGCTGTCAGCTTGTTTGTCATCTAGTTGTATAAAAAAATATGCTCAGGAAATTCAACACTATGTCTACGCGTCTGATGCCTTTGACGTCACAATAAACCATTATAGAAAGCCTCAGAAGCTTGTGTACAATGTATATAACATATACATAATACATATACACGTATACAAACACTCGGTCCTAATAGTTGATACAAAGCGCGGCTAACGAACCGCGGACGCGGGCAGGGGTGCGTAACGTTTTGGTATCCTTTATAAACTTGTTAAGTTGACAGCGGGGAAGTCCCAAAATGCAACTTCAAAATAATTTATTCAATTGATTTCACCTGATTTTTAGTGCGTTATATTCTGGTAGAGGAATACTACACTATCAATTTATATATAATAACAATTAAACAACCGCCTCTGTGGTCTAGTGGTTGAGAACTCAGCTACGTCTGAGTTTAAATTCCTGTTGGGCAGAATTCCTGGTGAAATCCTGGTGTAGCTTGCTTCCATCTTCAGCTTTATCGTCACTTAGCATCAGGCGAGATGCAGGCCAAGAGCTACTCCGCTGGGAATAAAAAAAAACTAATAAAAGAGTCCGCAACATAATGCTTTCTCAATGACCTTTGAGGGTGGTGGTGAGGAGGAGATACCCGACTTTACCGAGTCGCTAAATTTCACTTTTAAACGCCTATTCGTCTTAGTAGTTATGCCAAGTCCTGAGCAAAGATGTTATACCAGTCACACGGATTGTGAAAAGCTATGATTTCGTACAGTCGACAGCAACATCACGCGTAACAGTTAGACCTTGAGACCGCCCTTATTTCGTCAGTATTAGAGGCGGCATTTACAGTGCAACTTTTACACTTGATGTCTTGCCGGCTGTACAACGAGCAGCTCGAGGGCGTAGTGAAGTGAGCGATCTCGTTTCGGAAGTGAGTTTAGGAATCCGGGTGTAACTCGCTTATACATCTTCGGCCTTCTCTCCAGCTACCTATGAAATAAATATCGTGGATTTTTTGCCGCCATTTAATAGCGACTGTCCGGTTTTTATTGCAATAATTACAAAATTATCTCTGAGCGATAATTGCGTTGCTAAAGTTTTGTGAAACAAGTGTCTGTGTTGACGACCAATACGTAGTATAACTTGGTGTGAAAGACGTTATTAATTTAATCCTGGTCATGAACCTCATCGTAGTAGCATCATGAGAACTGTCTTCACATGACGGCAAACTCTCTAAAGATGCATTGAAATCTGTTACATCCATCAATGCTTTAACTGCATAAATACGGGAATGAATTGATTACATTACATAAATTAGAACACTGGATCAAAGGGTCTTGAAACCAGTGCCATAATACCTAATCTTGCAAAAAACATCCATTTATTTCCATAGTTTAGATACTTAATGTACGAAACAGTATGTACTTCAGTTTCACGTAAATTACTGATCTTTGATCAGTTCGTTGTATTTCTTTCATGAAGTCACAATGGATAATGAATTTGGACCTTTGTTTTATTTATTTATTTCTTTGCATTCCACAATGTCTTATAGGTGTTAAAAAGGCATACCCTTAACCGGACCTATCCTACCACCACACGTGAACCTACTACGAAAAATTTAAAACCGACTTCAAAAAACTGAAAAGGATAAAATAATTAAATTTAAGTAGGTATTCATCCCCTAGAAACATATTTTTGGAGTCGGTGCTTCACTTTTTATTGTTTTTGGAAACCACTTAGCACCAACTCCAAAAATATGTTTCTAGGGGATGAATACCTACTTAAATTTAATTATTTTATCCTTTTCAGTTTTTTGAAGTCGGTTTTAATTTTTGTATAAAATTTTTTTTCACAAGTTTTAGTGATAACTTTCTACGGTCAAAGCTAGATAGGTGACCGTCAAATTATATTGTTTCCTACTATCGTATCGTTTCACTAAAAAGTCATTGGAAAAGCAAAAATTCGCAATTACGCATATGTAGACGACTTCATATATTCAGTTTTTTTATATTTAAAACCAAAGTACTCAACTGTTTTTGAAAAAAAATTTATGGGACCAAATTGCAGCTATTCCGCATCGAACAAAAAAAGAATCGCGTAAATCGGATCAGTAATCTCGGCGTAATCGGTGTACATACGTAGGAAAAAAAAAACATACCGGCCGAATTGAGAACCTCCTCGTTTTTGAAGTCGGTTAAAAACGATAATATACCACATCTAGCCATGCCGTAGCGTCGAAATGTGGAATCCTCTGTCAATGTCAATAAATTAGCAAGCATTTATTTGGCACACATTAGGATAAAACCAACCAGTCAAAGGCTCATGTTTTATTTACTGAATAATAATAAAAGCGACTTCTAACTAAAAGGTTGAGTATCTATGACCCACAATGATAACATCTATATAAACCACGCCCGTCTTTCGTTGCCTAAATACTTTATTCTTTTTATTTTTACTAATAAGGTTTTTATTCAATGTTTTGACAGTAATCTTTAACTGTGTAGCGAGATGAGTATGGCATTTGTGTTATTAAGATGAATATCAGTTGACCCGTTGGGAAATACGGGAGAGGTGGGACGTAGATGAGTTTTGTTTATTTAATCTTTTTTTTGCTTATAAAGGTTCTCGGTCAAAAGGTCCTCTCAATAATAGAATATCTATTGTCTCTGGTTTTTGGGTACTTTTTGTAGCACTTAATAAACAAACGTGATATTTATAAATATATAATAATAATAATCAAATCGAGGAGCTCGGTGTCGTAGTGGTTTGAGCGCTCTGGTTTCGATTACGGAAACTAAGCAACTTTCGCTATGGTCGATCCTGGGATGGGTCAATCAAAATTTATTATTTTGAGCTCCTCCGTGCTTCGGAAGACACGTTGACCCGTTGGTCCCGGTTGTTACTACAACCGCTTTAACCCACCAGCCCGCATTGGGTCAGCGTGGTGGTGTTATAGTCCAAACTCCTCATGTGTTTCTCCCATGTGGGAAGCCCGTGCCCAGCAGTGGGACCTATATAGGCTGGTGATGATGATAGTGAATAATCAAATAGATTCCATCATCTAGCCCAAAGTAAGCATAATTAAGAGGTTGTGTTATGGTCAATGGAAAAGATTAGTTTTTCATGTATGAGAACAAAAGTTTCCTGTTCATCAATCGAACATCTGCCCGGGTCGGGACTTCAACCCGTGACGATCTAAAAAAGATTCGGGATTAAGTTGCTAGACAATACGTGCGCTACGCTTAGATGCGAAATCGTCATCAGCCTATATACGTCCCACTGCTGGGCACAGGCCTTTCTACATAGAAGAAACACATGAGGAGTTTGGGCCATGACTCCACCACGCTGGCCCAATGCGGGTTGGTGGGTTCAAGCGGTTGCAGTTACAACCGGGACCAACGGCTTAACTGTACCACTAAACACGAAGGAGCGAGAGATTACGAATGTTGGTTGACCTATCCCAGGATCGACCATGGCAAAAGTGGCTTGGTTTTCGTAATCGAAACCGGATCGCACAATTTACTACGCCCCAAAGCTGCTCGTTATACAAAATCATGTACAACCTTTCACAATCCGGGTGACTGCTCCAACCTCTTTGCTCAGGACTTGGGATAGCTACTAACTCGAAGAGAGGTGGAAAAGTGGAACTTTCCGACTCAGGTATCACCTCCACGTTAGAAGATCGCAGCTAAATAACACTACTTTGTGAGTATGGCCGCCAAAGCTCATTGAGGAAGCATTGTGTTGGGGAATCTTTGATTAGTTTTTTAATCATTGTTAACAGGGTAACTATTGGCCTTCATTGGGCCTGATGGTAAGTAATAAGGCCGACGATGGAAGCAAGCTACATCCTCGACCGCAGAGCAACTAGCTATCTTACTCAAACTGCCACATCACAGCAAAGCTGTTAATAATATTGTTATGTCGGCAGTTTTAGGCAAGATGGCTACTAGCTAGCCAGGCGGACTTAGAAAAGCACTATCACCAACTAAAACGAGCTTCACACGGATTCCTCTTCCTCTATCTGCCGAAACACATTAATGCTGTTAATCTAATTGTTATAGCGGCAAACTAAGTAAGATGGTGGTAGCTAGCCAAGAGAACTTAGAAAAGCGCTACCACCAACCAAACCGAACAAACACTTCTGCACCCACGGCAATTTCACCACCAGATCTGACTAAAACCACAGAGCCAATACATTTTTTTTATACAACTGGATGACAAACAAGCTGACGGCCCATCTGATGGATGGGGTCACCGCCGCCTATAGACACCTGTAATTACAAGGGAAAATCACTTCATATTGCAGGTGCGTTGTCATCCTGAGGCCTAAGATGAAATGCCGTCCATGCCCAGTACAATAAAAGAAAACATAGTATTTGACATCTGTGTTTTACGCATACTTAAATAATTGTACTTTGACTAAATTATGATTGTGACATGCCTTCTAAATTCTTTTATTTGACGATTTATATTCTTTGCTGGCTGACATATTATATATATATATATATTAATCTTACTACTTAGTTACTTAATTTACTTGCTGGCATTTTGGTTTTACTGTATGAAAGTTAGTTAGTTAGAATCCTTAACTAAATAAATAAATTCCAAATGTTCTTCACCGCTGCTCGTAACCCGATCTGTCCGATATGATCTCGGGTCCAAACCTTGGCTCTCGGATGATTCCGATCATTCTTTGTATTTATCAACGTCATTTATCAACTTATTGGTAGTATTTTGATAGTAGAGTGATGAAGACAGGCTACTGTTTTGTTTATTGATTGATTAAAACCGATAAAAATGACGTTTTGAAGCGTTGGAATTCATGACGCTTCGAAAGTTTCACTATAAAGCCAAGTATGACAAATTAAGACGCTGTTCGTTTTCGTTCGACTTCAACAACGAGAAGGTTCTCAATTCGATCGGTATGATATGTATTTACTAGGTGATAGGCCCGTTTGTAGGGTCGCCTGGGTAGGTACCACCGCCTTTCTTATTTCAGCCGTGAAATCGTTCGCTGTGTTTCGGATTGAAGGGAAAGGTAGCCAGTGTAATTACTGGGCATGGAAAGCATTTCATCTTAGGCCTCGGGATGACAACGCACCTGCAATACCAAGTGATTTTTACCTTGGTAACCGCTTACCAACAGGTGAGCCGTCAGCTTGTTTGTCATCTAGTTGTATAAAAAAAAAAGATTTATTTTGCCTAATGTATGTTATACACCGAGATTACGAATTCACGTGATTCTTTTTTTGTTCGATGCGCAATAGTTGCCATTTGGTCCCATATTTTTTTTAAGTTGGACCCAGTTTGGTTTTTAATCTAAATAACTGGAATGAGTATGTATGCGAAATTACGGATCTATGCTTTTCTTTTACTTTTAAGTGAAACGATACGAATAGGATTTTGTCGTCCTTCGGGTATCCATTTCTGATATCCTCATTGTTGCGAACCATAGTAAAGCCTCTTTGTATTTTATATTCTTTTTTACCTTTTGATAGTTTCTGTTCGTTGTCATGGTGATGGTGTTGTTTTATGGTTTGATGAATTACAACAGTGAATTTAAAAGATTTTATTTTATTTATTTCATTCATTAACACTCATTTTCCTGTTTCAATATACTCTTAATATTTATCAATGGGTCGCTCCGTCACTCGGTGCCCACGTAACAAGATAAGTTGTGACATGATTGTGATGGATCGCGTCAAGCCATTAACCAGCCGGGGCTCCGACAGACACATGCAACGTGTCTGATGTACAGAAGACAGCATATCAACTGTGCCAGCCGCACTACAAAGCCACCTTTTTTTAAACAAGGTAAATGACTCAAGAGGAGGAGCTCGGTGTCGTAGTGGATTGAGCGCTCTGGTTTCGATCACAAAAACAAAGCAACTTTCGCCATGGTCGGTCCTTGGATGGGTCAATCAAATTTATAATCTTGAGCTCCTCCGTGCTTTGGAAGGCACGTTAAGCCGTTGGTCCCGGTTGTTACTACAACCGCTTTAACCCACCAACTCGCATTGGGCCAGCGTGGTGGTGTTATGGCCCAAACTCCTCATGTGTTTCTCCCATGTAGGAAGGCCTGTGCCCAGCAGTGGGACGTATATAGGCTGGTGATGATGATGAAATGACTCAAGACCACCTGATATGTAACGGTAAGAAGAGTCCATTTGCGAAGACAGATAGTGCAGTTTAACACTGCTCTAGCCGCCTCCACCTTACCGGCCGAGAAGGCATAAGGTGCCTCTTCACGCCGCTTTTGAAATAACCCATGTTATAGGAAGGAAGGACCTGGCAGGGTCACCATGTAATGTGTGGACCCGGGAGACAAATAATAAATAAATTCTTTATTTCCATTATTAAATAAAAGATGTTAACTTCTTTATGACTTATTTAACCCGTCAAGCAGGAGATTCCAGACACAACTGATTCTTCCATTGTCATCGCCCACCGGTGGTGTATCGCCTCTAGATAGATTAATAGGTACTAATAATAATGCTCGTAACAATAAAGTATATAAAACCTACGTGTGCAAAATATGAGGAGGTGCGTTAGGAGGTGTAGTGTACTACAGGAACACATGTGCTGGCAAAGAATTCCAAGTTTTGGAAGCACGACAAAGAAACCAGTTACTAAACTTCTTTGTGCGTGATGTTGAGGTGGAGACAGTGAATTGATGACTCCGAAGACCGGCACGCGTGCTCCTGAGTAGGAAGGGGGAAGGTGGGATAAGGTCCAAAACTCTAAAAGCTCCTTAGACTACTCTTCATAGAAGGCGCTAAGCGACGCAATGTCTCGACGCAATTGTAGAGGCTGGAGGTTGTTCGTGGCCTCTACATCGCCAATGATACGGCCAGCACGACGCTGCAATCTGTCCTGTGCATCGAGGAGGTACGCTTATAAACGAAATAGTTTTGGATATAAGTAGTCTTAAAAAATACCTTGAACCTACCAAAACTCTTCAGTACAAAACGATCTGCCTAGGCGTCTAATTGAGCGGATTTTCAACACTTTACAACAACAATTAACTATCGGCCTAGGAATTTGGGTGCCGGCGTTTAATCAACAGGCTAGGCATTCAATAAAGCTGCGAATTTAACTAGATGGCGGCGATATACAAGATGGCGATAAAAACATTTTATTCATTTGATAATTTCATGACATCTGTATGAAATAATATAACATTGGGTGCATTATTTCAAAGAAATATTTTCAAACAATTCCTATGTTAAGATAAGATAATTAATTTAGTTTTATGGTTCACAAGTTCACATTATCATTTACTATTGCTCACATTCTACCGTCATTTTACGGGGTAGAAATAATTTAGGCACATTAAACATTAACTACTTACTACATTTATGATGACATAATTAATCGTTACAAAATTAATTACCTTACCTTAACCTTATGAAAATTTTATTTAGTACAAGTATTATTTCATAATTATATATTCGTCCACAGAGTAAGAACACATACTTACTCAATAACCAATTTTTTTTATTTATTTTTTCACTCACACCTATTATCTAGTCTAGCCCAAAGAAAGCATCATTAAGACGTTTTGTTATGGATTCTAGATAACGGAGAAATAATGATAATTATTATTATTATTATAATTATGAATGTATATAAATAAATATTAGAAATATACTAAATAAACATATAAACATCCATGACTCGTGAACAAATGCTCGTATTCATCATACGAACATTTGCCACTACCGGTATTGGAACCCGGGACCTCTTGATCGAGCAGCCCGTATAGCAAGGGGTACAGACCACTCGGCCAGCCGGTCGTCAAAAGTAAGTCATTAAATAAATCTGAACTAATATTACCCATATTTTAATTTAACGTCGCATTGTCATTACCATCCGGTATGTCGCCGTCATTTAGTTAAATTCGCCGTTTAATTGGATGCCTAGCTCGCACCACCCTGTATATAGCTCCGTCAAACCCATATGTACATTCACGTACAGAAACGTAACACGATTAGCCGGCCGCATTGACCAATCAGCGAGCAGCAATTGGCTTACCATTAACGTACTGTTGCGAAGAGAAGTGTTCGCTGGATGTAGGAGAGAGATAGAAAAAAAATTAAACTAAAATTCAAACTGACTTCAAAATACTAGGATAAAATAATAAAATATAAAATAATAAAATTTAAGTGGGAACTTATTCCCACTTTCTATTGTTTCTCGAAACAACTTAGCACCAACTCCAAAAAATATTTTTCTAGGGAATAAGTACTTACCTACTTAAATTTTATTAGTTTATCCTCTTTCGTATTTTGAAGCTGGTTTTATTTTTGTTTAATTTTTTTTCACAATTTTCTTTGAGAGCTTTCTAAGGCCTAAGGCCAAAGCTAGGTGGATGACCATCAGCATATATTGTTTATTACTATCGTATCGTTTCACTAAAAAGTCACAGGAAAGCAATAAAAAATCATAGGAAAGAAAAATCCGCAATTTCGCATACATAGACGACTTTCTCATTCCAGTTATTTCGATTTAAAACCCTAACTACCCAATGGCCGATTGGTCTGTACCCCTTGCTATGCAGGCTACTCTACTCGGTCAAGAGGTCCCGGGTTCGAATCCCGGTAGTAGCAAATGTTTCTAAGTATGATAAGTACGAGCATTTGTTTACGAGTCATGGATATTTATAAGTTTATATAGTATATTTCTAATATTTTTGTACATATTATTATCATTATTTCTCGGTTATTTAGTATCCATAACACAAGCTCTTAATGATTTTCACTTTGGGCTGGATAAAAGGTGTGAGTGTATGAATATGATTTATTAGCACCGCGCCATTTTAACTTAAAAATGTAATAAAAGGAACAGAAATATTAAACACCCTTCCTATAACATGGGTGATGCATGATCACAGGCATCTTATGGGCCGGCAAGGTGGAGGCGGTTAGAGCAGTGTCTGAAATGCACTAGCTGTCTTCGCATATGGACTCTCCTTACCGCTTCACATCAGGTGGTGTTGAGTCATTTGACGTGATTTGTATAGCAAAAAATAAAACGATTTACCTATCGCTCTCCCAAACACTTGTGTCACTGGCTGTATATTAAACAGCGCGTGTCGCTTGTCTGTCCGTATCACTCCCGGCCGCCAATTTAGCCCACCCTTTGTCATTCGTCATTGTATTCACCAAGGATCACTCTGTATATAAAGTATAGCCGCAAGTAATAATATAGCTACAATTTAAAGTTCAAAGTCTTATCGTAAAGATATTTCAGCCGTGAAACAGTTCGCTGTGTTTGGTATTGAACACAGATCAGATATGAGTAGCAAGCTAGTATTGAAGGGTAAGGTAGCCAATCAATCATCATCATTATCATAATTAGCCTATATACTTCCCACAGCTGGGCACAGGCCTTCGTACATGGCAGAAACACATGAGGAGTTTGGGCCATAACACCCCCACGCTGGCCCAATGCGGGTTGGTGGGTCAAAGCGGTTGCAGTAACAACCGGGACCAATGCCTTAACGTGCCTTCCGAAGCACGGAGGAGTTCAAGATTATAAATTTGATTGACCCATCCAGGGACCAACCACGGCGAAAGTTGCTTTGTTTTAGTGATCAAAAACAAAGCGCTCAAACCACTACGCTACCGAGCTCCTCAGCCAATCAATATAATAGCGTATTAGACATATTTTTTAATTACATATATATACAGGTTGGTGCCGTCAATACGACAATAAATTCAAACATGGGCTATATCAGTTCATAGAAATGGTTTGCCACTTTCTAATACACCTTATTCATTTGATAATTTGGTGACATATTTTTTTATATATATGACAAACTACCTGACGGTCCACCTGATGGTAAGCGGTTACCGCCGCCTACAGACACCTGCAATAACAAGGAAAAATCACTTGATATAGCAGGTGCGTTGTCATCCTGAGGCCTGAGATGAAACGCCGTCCATGTCCAGTAATTACACTGGCTACCTTTTCCTTCAATCCAAACACAGCGAACTGTTTCACGGCTGAAATATGAAAGGCGGTGATACCTACCCAGACGACCGTAGTACCACCTAGTATTTCTATGCCACACATAAGATCTAGTTATATCGTGTAAAAAAAATACTTTGAAAAGCTTATCATATAGCATAAATTTACTCATATTTTCAAAATATATATGTACTTAATATATAAACTACTTTTTTACTTCATCTTAGGCCTCAGGATAACATAACGCACCTGCAAATGCCGAGTGATTGCTTCCAACCCCTTATTCACAACTGTCGGAAAAGATTCAAATTTCGGAATCTATATACCCATCACTTTTTATCACGATGCGTCTAAGCGAGACGGCATGTGACTTTCGAATCGAATCTGTGATCCGATAGTTTCTTAATAAGGGGGCAGGAGGACCGTCAGCTTGCTTGTCAACTAGTTGCATAAAAAAAAAATCAACAGTTACTTCTCCCTAATAACATTAAAATTCTAAGCTCAATGAACCGTTGCCATTTTTAACGCAACAATATAAATTTCACGCCCTATTGAACAATAAAGGAGATCATTTAGTCTCAAGACTACTTGAGGCGCCATTTTCTAAATTCACAATAGAAAAAAACTCCCTAAACTTTTTATTCCGTGGCAGAATACGCCGGCTCCGTCGCCCGAAAGGATTTAAAAAGCTCCCGTTTTAGTTTGTGGTGTGTGTGAAAAAACAAAATGTCAGATATTCCTTTGGTGGGGGTTCCGTCTAAACTATGTTTTGGTTATTAAAAAATTAAAACCGACTTCAAAAAACTGAAAAGAATAAAATAATTAAAATTAAGTACCTAGGTACTCATCACCTAGAAACATATTTTTTGGAGTCGGTGCTTCACGTTCTATTATTTCTGGACACAACTTAGCTTAATCGGGAATCACAGCGGTAATTAATATAGTAAAAAAATTAAAACAAAAATAAATACCGACTTCAGAACTTCAGTTCGTTTTGGCTTAGGTGACTCTTATAGAGATTTGAAATAAAAATCACTAAGTGACTTTTAAACTAAGCAAATTTTAGTGAAAACGAGGTTAAAAAGGATAAAATAATTTAATTTCAGTAGGTTATTATCCCCTAGAATCATTTTTAAGAGTTAGTCCTAATTGTTTCCAAAAACAATAGAATTTTTTTTCTTCTATCGTATTGTTACACTGAAAAGTAATAGGAAAGCAATAATCCACAATTTCGCATCATACACGACTTAAATATTCCAGTTATTTTGATTTAAAAACCAATCGCCAATCGCAATCGACTTGATTATAGTCGGCTGTGCCTGCCGCAATCAAGAACAGCCCTTATGTTAAAAAGTGTGTTCTGTATGGCGCCTAAAATATACAATAAACTTCCTGCTTCTATAAAGGAACTAAATGTTAACTCGTTTAAACAAACAGTAAAGAAATTGTTAGCTGGAAAATGTTATTACAGTGTGACTGATTTTTTAAGAGACAAATGATGAATTTTACCTATTAATTATTATTATTTTCTTCACTTGACTTATGATGGATAATATTGACATAGCATTTTCCGAATAAATATTGAATAAAATTATTAATTGATTTTTTTTATTGTGTAATTATATTTTATTATTTCAAAGTTTTTAAATTAATTTAATAAGAAATATTTGTATGCCAATAAATGAGTTGGCGCAACATGTTGTGTCTATTTATATTTTTTTTAAGATCTTTGTTACACATGTTACACAAATAAATTATCTGTATCTTTAAACTACCCAATAGATTTTAAATAAATTTTTATGGCCCCAAATGGTAAATATTTTGCATCGAACAAAAAATAATCATGTAAATCGGATCAGAAATCTCGCCGTAATCGGTATACATAAAAAACCAACGAATTGAGAACCTCCTGCTTTTAGAAGTCGGTTAAAAATATTGCCATTAAAAATTAAAAAAGATACTAAAAGATTTCTCAATTGTCAGACATATAAAACCTGTTTTATAACACTGCATGTCTTTGTATAAGATAACAAACTGCCAATCAATACATCGACAAAGCGATTGTTTATGGTAACACAATGGCTCGTATTACTCGGGTGACTTTGCTGAATTCAATGAAAAGGTTAAATACTGCACGGTAGCTTTCTATGGAAATGTGGCCTAAGTAGTGTCACCAGATATTTGGATGTCTTACGGATATTCATTATTAGCTGTGTCCGCGAATTAGTTCGCGTGGATGTGGAAAAAAAACAACATGCTCTACGTAGGTAGAGTGTTACATATTTTACTTGAGCATTTATTTGGGATTTAAATCATGTTTAAAAAAACACCTTCGCAATTATTGCATTAATCGCCCGCCCGTGCCCGCCCCCGTCATGGAAATCATAAATGCTTGCATGGTACTTGTTCATTATTTTGTTGCGGAGTAATTTACAAACTATAATACCTATCTCTTATGATATTCATTGAAATCAAATAATGAACGGAGGAACGAAGGAACTTGGCTGCATATAGCTTTAACAATAATGTCAAAAACAATTTTGTTCAAAATTAAATACTTACGATGAAATTTTGATAAGGAATATCCATCCAATGTGTGCATATATTCCCAACGACGACCTAGGTGGGCCGCGTGAACACTAGTAACGCCGCAACCATATTTTATCTCAATTATCACCATATTTTCCACTAATAAATATGTACGCACGACAGCACATCAAGGGTAACAGTTGCACTGCGAAAGCCTCTATTACGAACAAAATAAGGGCGGTGTCAAGGTCAAACGTAATTTACTTTATTTTTATCTTATTTTATTGGTAGATACAACAACAGCGACAACAGTTTTCTATTACAAAACTAAGACAAAGAAGTAGAAAATAGTAAACCAGTTACAGATTCACACTAATACATATCGAAATACAGTAGATAAGTAATGTTAAGCAATTGTCATTAATGTTATATATGACTAATGTTACAAATTATGTGAATAAATGAATTAAAAAAGTATTAAGAAATTCCTTGTTCAACAAAATAATTGGTGCACTTCAATCTACATTCCTGACACATATTTACACAGTAGGCGGCAAAGCTTGATTGAAACGTCAAAATGGACATCACCGGCCGCGGCACCCCGCGGTTTGGCCACTGGTTTTTAAAAGAACAAGTGGATCATGACAAAGGAGTTCCGTAGCGAATAGTACAATGAAAATGTTGCTTGTTATTTCGATACGCCTTTTGAGGTGTGTTTAAAAAAAATGGGCGTTTTTTACTTTTGGCATTGCTTAGCTTTATTAATAGAAAGTTGTATCTTAGTTAATACTTTCATCTTGCGTCAACTTCATGAAGATAAGACGCACACTAAAAAGTGTGCAATAATATTTTTTTGCATACTGCATATTGTCATTGGAGAGTCTTTACCTATTAAGACTGTAAAAGTCAACAAAGCAACGTTAGATATTTTCATGGTGTATTTCTAGTTTTGCTGCCATTTTATTGCAATAATTAAAACCTGTGTCGGGATGTAAATATAGTATTGTTGTAAAATTAGTGTAGTTTTGTGAAAGAAGTGTCTGTTTGACAAAGTATATATCATTGAAATAAATAATTATTTGCGTGGTATGAACGACGTTGAGAACTTTATTGTGGTTATGTTAGCGAAGTACCATCATCAAGACTAGTTATGTTTAGCTTGAAACTCCCAAGATGAATAAAAATGTGCTATATGAGTTACGTCGGCATTTCTGAGCGAACAATTTTTTTTTTTATACAACTGGATGACAAACAAGCTGACGGCCCACCTCCTATAACTGCAGAAATAATAAAATACATCAGACATTGCCTTTTCTTTTAGATAAAAGAGAAAGCTCACTATATTAGAATCCTCTTCTTAAATAAGGACCCTTTACAAGGGAACTATATCTGAAACAATCGCCCTAGAATAAAATCAATCCCTAGAAATAAAATCACTTAGACTTAGGTGATACATTGAAAATTTTCATCACCTATCTATACGTCTCACAGCTGGGCACAGGCCTTCCCACATGGGAGAAACACATGAGGAACCTGGGCCATTACACCACCACGCTGGCCCAATGCGGGTTGGTGGGTACAACCGGGTTCCGAAGCACGGAGGAGCTCGAAATTATAAATTTGATTGACCCATCCCGGGACCGACCATGGCGAAATTTGCTTTGATTTCGTAATCGATCGCTCAAACCCCAACGCCACCGAGATCTGTCTTGAAAATTATTATGTTTATTAATTTATTTCTTCTATTATTATTATTATTGGTATCAATTTATTTCCTGTTAGAACTTTAATTAGTTGTCTAAGTTAGTGAAACATTGGTATGAAATAATTTATGATTAGCTGCATTATATCATAGAAATGTCCTGAAATTATCAAATGAATAAGATGTTTTTGAAAGTGGAAAACCATATTTATAAACCAATACAACCCATTTTTTAATTTAATGTCGTATTAAAGGCACCATTCTGTATAATAATAATAATATTCATACACTCACACCTATTATTTAGCCCAAAGTAAGCATCATTAAGAACTTGTGTTATGGATACTAGATAATAGATAGGTAAATATTGATAATAATATGTATATAAATATTACAAATAGACTAAATAAACATTTAAACATTCATGACTCATTAAAAAATGCTCGTATTCATCATACGAACATTTGCCCCTACCGAGATTCGAACCCGGGACCTCTGACCGAGCAGCCCGTATAGAATATACAGGGTGCTTTCTCATACTGACCGATCTAAATGTGCCACTCTGTATATAAATAGTGAAAATCTCAACTTTGTAATAAAGTGATTTTGGAGGCGATTCGATTTTCATATACTTACTAACTTTTCAAAATAGTATAGAGAAGAATCAAACATTTCACTGTGATGAATTCAAATATCGCTAAAAGTAGAATTCTTATTTCGACGAGAAAATCATTACAAAATATTAATAAAAACCCTGGTAGGTAGCAGTTTTACACAAATACGCACAGAATCCTAATTGACGCCACAAAAGCGAGGTGCGACCTAAAATTTGAATATCGAACAATAGCCATTTTGACAGCTCAATACTTTTTTTCTAAAGGCTTCGGGCACCCCGCCTATTCGCCTTTCTTCTTTTTGTGGTCCACCAAAGAAATGATTTATGGTAGTCGGCGTTCCGTTAATTAAATTGGTTTTCATTTAATTTTTTCAATTTGACGTGGGAATTAAGTTGTTTATTGGTGTGAACTTTTTTACAGCTACTTGTTAGCTGCCACTGCCAGTATCTTTATAAAGGTTGTTTACGTGATGCAAGCTTCTTACCTGTAGCATACAATTAAATGAAGCATAAAATTACTTGTATATACTTAGCGGACAAAATCTTTTCGTTCGAAGCCTCAAACCAAAACAGCAAAATGTGTTTTGGTTTGGGGCATTTGGAGTTGCCATTCGTTCGGCTTTCCCCGGATTTATCCTAGCTTAGAGGGTATCCGGGGAGCGGGGGGTTTTGAACATAACCCGGGATCAAATTAACGTTAAGGAACAAAAAGTTTTAGTTAGATTTTTTAATTTTTACAATAGGGACAGAAAGCTTTAATTTATAGATTAATTTAGTTAACTTTAAGCTTTACAAAAACCTAGTAATAGCCTGCGACTTACCAGCGTGAATGTCATATAGTCTCTTTGCGGGCATTGCAAATCATGCCGGGTTAACCTAGTATAAAATAAAACACGGAGTGAGGACTCATATCTTAACATGTCTACATAAATATTAAATATAGAAACATTACATCAAGCGTTGAATTTCAAAATGTCTGCTGGTGTGACATAACGCAGGCGCACGAGTGCACTGAGATAAACCGGGAATCGAATCCACTTACCGTTTATCGAGCGCACTAATGGCTCGCTTGAAGGACGCGTCGCACTGCTGAAGGTGGAGCGGAGCTAAGCGGAGGCGTGACGGTAATAAAGCTAATCACATCTTAATGTTTAATAATAAGCTAGTAATATATAATAGGTAATAAAGCTAGCCAAGTGGCGTCGATACAGTTATTATCCTCAATAATGACGACAATGTCTTTTAGATTTTTTTTTATACAACTAGATGACAAATAAAGCTGACGGCCCACCTGATGGTAAGCGGTTACCGCCGCCTATAGACACCTGCAATAACAAGGGAAAATCACTTGATATTGCAGGTGCGTTGTCATCCTGGGGTCTAAGATGAAATGCCGTCCATGCCCAGTAACTACACGGGCTACCTTTCCCTTCAATCCGAAACACAGCGAACTGTTTCACGGCTGAAATAAGAAAGGCGGTGGTACCTACCCAGACGACCCTACATACAGGCCTACCACCTAGTCTTTTAGATAAAAGAGAAAGCTCACAAAATTAGAATCCTCTTCTTAAATAAAGACGGCTCCTTTACAAGGGAAATATATCTAAAACGATCGCCTGAAAACAAAAATCAATCCATAAAAATAAAAATACTTAGACTTAGGCGATACATTGAAAATTTTCATCGCCTATACGTCCCACAGCTGGGCACAGGCCTTCCTACATGGAAGAAACACATGAGGAACCTGGGCCCATAGCCATAGGCGTAGCTGTGGGCCCACCCTAAAAAAAATACCCTTCCTCATGCATAAAAAAACTTCATCTTTGATTACCGAAACCGAAAAATCGTCTTCAAACAAAAAGCTAAAATAATACCTACGCCGCCGACATTTTAAGATGTGTTAGCGACCGAAATGCCAAGAATTTAAATGACAGTGGAACGAAGGAAGAAGCAACACGGAATATCAATACCAACATTCATCCGCGTCAACAGAAGCGCAACATCGTATGCCATCATCTGGTAGCGAGTAGGTGAATTAAGTTAACAGCAACTAGCCGCATTACGTAGAATTTTCTGGTTTGGTCAGGACACAGATAAAATAAATAGAATAGTATAATAGGATAGGTTAACTGAAATCCAGCCGTGGCCGGCCGTTTATTCCAAGGGGGGTGGGGTTCTGGCCAATCCTAAGCCTGCACGGAGGCGTGAGTAATAAAGCTAGCCAAGTGGCGTCGCTACAGTTATATCCTAAATAATGACGACAATACGATATTACATTAAGACATCGGCTATTAGTTCATAGAAACGTTCTTCAACTAAGTATTGTCTTATATTTTCGCAAACACTACATATTGAATAGAATAGAATAAAATTTTATTGTATAACTGTGTATAAAAGGTCTTAAAATATAAATAGTGCTTACAACAGTTTTATCCATTTCGAACATACAATATTTACTTTATCTAAATTGAGTAATTAAACTTAATAAGGAATGTAAAACAATTTTTAATTCTAAGTTTCATCATTATAAAATCCACTTAAACTGTAATATGCTTTTGAAATCAGCCAAATTTTGGCAATTTGGTAAAAATTGGAAACCTGACACCGTGATTTGCCCTCACACTGGCGAACACACTAATTCTGGAGAACACATGCTAAGTCTAAATTTAAGTTCAGTGCATTTCTTTCTCTCAAAATGAATACGAAAAGGATGGCTGTCATAGAATTTGACATTTAGAAACGTGCGTTCAATTATCGACCTTATTGAACGTGATAAAATGCAGCGTTAAGGAGGCACCTCCGTACATGCCGTCTAAAATAGTTTATGGTTTCTTTGAAATCTATCTAAAATTGACAGGTCTAAACAAATTCTTGCTATCTTTTTCCTATTACATATTGCGAGAAAGAGATGTACCGTACTTAAATTCAGAAATAGAGTGTGTCTTCGGAATCAGGCTCACTGTCCGACAAACTGACACCGTATGCGTAAATCGGACCGCTCAAAATTTATGACGAAGTGGCGTTAGTTAACTATGAGCTTATCAAAGACACTTGACATCTTCAGTCTTCCCGTGACCACGATCGAAAGTAATCGAAACGTCGCCGTCGGGTGTATAATAATAATGTTTTTAACATTCTGTTAAAAGATTAAATTCAATAAATAAAAGAAATATCATAACATTAATAGTGGAGTAATCCGGTTAGTTTCAGCTCAGAAGAGAAGTTCCGCTTAAACCATCGACAAGAGATATATATTAGTTCTTAAACTATTACCTAAGCTAAGCTAAACCAGTCTGTGGTTTAGCTTCGGGTTCTTTGGGCACCGGTTCAGTATAACGCGTCCTCTGCGGTCTTACTTCTCAATACTATATTTAGTTTAATGTTCGATCCATCGTTGAGCGAACGATATTTCTTTTTGTTTTATATTTACCTACATTTGTGTATTGATAGTGATATGCAAAGGATGATTATTGATTAATTAGAAATACTTGTTACGTGAAATAAACACAAATATACTTATTTATTCATTTATCAAATATAAAATATAAATAACATAATTATTTTGAGCTGTACAAAATTAAGCAAAGGAAAAATATTGATTTGACTATAACATTGATTTCATGTAATAAACACAAATAGACTAACTTATGTATTAGATAATTAAATATAAATAATATTGTAATTATTTTAAGGTGTGTGAAATAAAAATTTAATTATGTAGTCAAGTTAAATAACAAATAAAAATGATGTTTCCGGTTTGACACGTGTTGGTCGAACGATTTTAACCCTCTTGGTGGCGCTAGTTGTCACAGCGTTTTGAAACCCAATAAACCAGACACAATTGAATTTTAATTGTCATGTCAACTTAAGTTGCCATCCGGCTCTTAAAGGATTAAAAAGCAGTGTTCGGATGGTTAAGACATTATTATTGCTCCGACGGTTCTCCAAGGCAGTAGTTACTCTGGCCAAAAACTGTGAGGTGCCACGGGTACACTTAAAAGATAAGTATTAAATAGCACTAAGGTTTTGTTATTTTCCCTGATTTGGCAGACTGGTTATTTTTCATGATCGTGATAATTTTATGACTGTAACTGTGACGCTGACTAAACATACAATTGAATGCTTGAATTAAGTGGCCATAATCTAAAACACTGATGATGATTGTGTAAAACAATAAGTAAATACTTATCAGAATTGTACTTTATTAGTCTTAACTGTCTAAAACTACTTGGGTAAATGTAAAACATAATTTTGTCTTACCATAATAACAATTATGGCTTTATAAATAAAGTTATTGTTATATTGTACCTATGTGGGATTAAAATTATAAACTAATAACTGTTGCAATTATTTTTGCCCAAACTCATTATTTTTAACAATAGGTAATGAATAATGATAAATTAAAAAAACTCAAGTACCTAACCCCCGGCCTCATTAATTCTCTATTTAACACCATTTCATTGTGACTTTTATGAAGCCAAACACGCTATATCTGCTGTAATTTTCTAAAGAATTGAGCATCCCGCAGACTATTTGATGGTTCAGGATCAGTTTAAGGTGAACATGGCTTGGGAATACCACCGAAGTAACAGTAAACCAAATTTCAAATCAATCGGATCTGTGAAAGTTAGTAAGACCCTTTTGTCAAGTAGGAAATGACCTGATAATCATCAAACGCCTGAACAGATCTTCATAAATTATAGCTAAGAACCATCTTGATCACGACAGCTAAAATGCCACAGACAGTCACACAGAACCTCAGACAGACACGTCAAACTTACATTCCCTTTTTTTGCGTCGGGGATTAAAAATACCTATGTCTTTACCATAAGCATAAAGAATGGAGGACGTTCATAGAGTCGCCCTAAGTCCGTGGCAGCTCCGATGGTTAGAGCAGTCGCCCGGATTGTGAAAAGACGCGAGTTCGGTCCCCGTCCCAAGATATGTTTTTTTTCTATGTACCAACTACTAATGGTATAGAATAGAACGTAGGAGGTATACGAAATCATAGAGCTTTTATTGCGAAGAGCAAAATCACTGCTCTATTCAATACATTAATCAGTTATTGCAAGCATAATGTAGTTTAAGTGTTACACATAATTATACATATCGCAATGGGTAGAGGAGAGTATTTCAATTTCAATTTCTTTATTTACCGTTTGTTACATTACGCAACTTAGGCACGTCTAAATACAGTATAAATCCATTAAAAATACTTATCATATTTAATAATAGGTTACAGAAATTTATTTTTATAGATATATAATTTTACATTGTATTGCGAATCAGAATGGAACTGTTCATATATTCAGCTATGCTATAAAATGGATTGCTTTCAAAGAACACTTTAATATTTTCTTTAAATCTATTGTACGGCAAATAAGTTATGTGTATAGGTAGTTTGTTATACATGTACATTTTTAAATAGATACCTTGCTTGTTAGTTTTATGTAATCTTACTCTAGGTATTTGTAATCTTAAGTAAGACGTCTTTTACGTACGACTCATTTAACAATTACCAATTCTTTAAACTTATCTACGTGTTGTTGATAGGCCTTATTGGCAAAATAACAACAGCGTATTCTTGAATATGTATAATATTATTTAATTCTTATAAATTTAGTATTGCAAAACTGCCTAGAGAAACAATAGAAGTCCCAAGTTACAGAATATCCATTGACCACAGATAATAAATAGTTGTCACACCGCCGCCGTCCATCCTGGCAGTCTTGTCTCTCTAAATAGGTTTGTTAACACTACGAGTACATGCATATAGTATGACAGTTAATAGATTAATATAAATATAAATAGATATTCTTATATATTAATTTATTTTTAACCGACTTCAAAAACGAGGAGGTTCTCAATCCGGCCGGTATGTTTTTTTTTTTTTTTTTCTATGTATGTACACCGATTACGCCGAGATTACTGATCCGATTTACGTGATTCTTTTTTTGTTCGATGCGGAATAGCTGCCATTTGGTCCCATAAAAATTTTTTCAAAAACAGTTGGGTACTTTGGTTTTAAATTAAAAAAAAACTGAAATTATGAAATCGTCTACATAAGCGAAATTGCGAATTTTTGCTTTTCAATGACTTTTTAGTGAAACGATACGATAGTAGGAAACAATATAAGTTGACAGTCACCCATCTAGCTTCGACCGTAGAAAGTTATCACTAAAAATTGTGAAAAAAAAATTAAAACCGACTTCAAAAAACTGAAAAGGATAAAATAATTAAATTTAAGTAGGTATTCATCCCCTAGAAACATATTTTTGGAGTTGGTGCTAAGTGGTTTCCAAAAACAATAGAAAGTAAAGCACCGACTCCAAAAATATGTTTCTAGGGGATGAATACCTACTTAAATTTAATTATTTTATCCTTTTCAGTTTTTTGAAGTCGGTTTTAATTTTGTTGTTTAATTTCATCATTATTATGGTATTTGGGGATTTTCGGTCCAGAAACTGATTTGTCACTGCGACCTAAATGGTCTATTGTGACTTGCCGCCAATAGTTTCAAGTAAAGCCTTGATAGGAGGATTTTCCCAACCTCAAGGGTCTTGATATCACTTGGGTCGATAATGTTTCTCCCCAGATGAAGGCTTCATTTGTGGATAAAGGGAATCTGCAAACATCCGAATCACTTAGTTTTTTAGGTTGAATAAGTGTCTGTTCAGTTTGCAGTGGCCTGTCAAAGCTCTAATCATGGCATTGGTGTTACTCCTGATGAGCTTCATCAGCTTTTCAGTTCGTTTATCATGGTTTAGGGTCGTACAAGTCTGTTTCCGTCTTGTGTTGTCAAAACAATATAAAATTTTCTGCTAGGCAAAGGGATGCAGCGGCGTTCCACCTCACTACTAAAGAAGAAACATAATAATAATCATACCACAATCAAAGCGATCTCATGATTGCTCACGCGACATGAACATCGCATAAACCAATCAATTCCGAGCCGCTCTCAATTGGAGGCATTGGAATCAAATTTACGAGTTCAAAGACCGCCACAATTGACAATTGTGGTTGACATTTTAACGAAAGACTTCGGCCATATTGGCAAATTTTATTACGTTCGGCGGGAAACTCTTGCTACGCGTTTTAAACATTTATGTTGCTAGCATCTTTGATTCTACCTGCACCTAAATTTTTGGTAAGGTTTCCTTACCCAAAATTTCTTCTAAACGTTTCCCAATATTTTAAACATCTTTCTTTCATCTTTCAAAAAAAACGAAACTTGCAGGGACCAAAATGACAGCTTATTTTTAATTACGATTGTTATCAGATTAAGTGATTGTATAATGTTGTAACTAAATGTATTGCAATAGCACACGCATATTGTATAATGTAGGTACTACACGTGTGCGCCGCCATAGAAAGGAGATAGTAAAAGTTTGTATGGGATTTGGGCCATCTCATGAGTACCATTTTTTCGTATATGAAATATGAAATGAAAACAAAATGTCAATAACATAATACAGTTTTGTTTTTTAAGACTTCACGTTGAATACTATCGTTTTTGTTGTTTCATAGCCAGGGTCAAACAATTTAGAAAAATAACAAAAAAACAGCTGCTGACGGATTGAATAATACCTACTCTTGAGGGATTATAATATCTCATACTCTGCGATGTATACTATTCATGTGTACTATTTATTTTGTTATTCATGCAAATAAATGATTGATTGATTGACAATACATGGATTTTTTCTAGTTAACCACATAGTTTTTTTTACTTTGACTTTGTCTCTATTGTTGACAATTCAAAGACTTCTTTGAGTCTATTGTTGGCAATACATGGCTTTTTTCTAGTTAACCACATAGTTTTTATTAACTTTGACTTTGTCTCTATTGTTGACAATTCAAAGACTTCTTTGAATCTATTGTTGGCAATACATGGCTTTTTTCTAGTTAACCACATAGTTTTTTTTAACTTTGACTTTGTCTCTATTGTTGACAATTCAAAGACTTCTTTGAGTCTATTGTTGGCAATACATGGCTTTTTTCTAGTTAACCAGATAGTTTTTCTAACTTTGACTTTGTCTCTATTGTTGACAATTCAAAGACTTCTTTGAGTCTATTGTTGGCAATACATGGCTTTTTTCTAGTTAACCACATAGTTTTTTTTAACTTTGACTTTGTCTCTATTGTTGACAATACAAAGACTTCTTTGAGTCTATTGTTGGCAATACATGGCTTTTTTCTAGTTAACCAGATAGTTTTTCTAACTTTGACTTTGTCTCTATTGTTGACAATACAAAGACTTTATCTAGTTAATTAGACAGTTTTCTAACTTTGACTCTATTGTTGGCAATACATGGTTTTTTTCTAGTTAACCAGATAGTTTTTCAACTTTGACTTTGATTCTATTTATGACAATCATCATCATTATCATTTCAGCCGAGAGATGCCCACTGCTGGGCATAGGCATATTTATGACAATACACTGGAAAAATTATAACTGAACTTTTGACTACCTGTAACTTAAAAAAGTGACTACATAACTTAGGGCAGTGGTCGGCAAAGTGCGGCTACAGAGCCGCATGTGGCTCTTTGGCTCCTTCTGGCACAAATATCCACGGAAGGCGCAATAATATTTTTATTTAAAAGGCTTGGTAAGAAAAGTCTTATTGATGAGAACTTGGAATCATGCCTAAAATTTAAAACAACAACATACAAATCTGACTTACTCAAACTTTCCAAGGAGATGCAAGCATATTAAGTATGAAATTTAGTTTTTTTTTATGTACTACTTATTTAGTGTAATAAAAGTTTACTAAACAACCAGATTTGGTTCCCATTTTTTTTTAATTGTTGTTATGTTCATATTTGGCTCTTTGGTTAATAAGTTTGCCGACCACTGACTTAGGGTTGCACCTAGACAACAATAAAGTTACATAGAGAGGTTTTCTTTTGTTAAATAAAATAAACTCTAATTACACCTCGCTAAATTTTGGTAATAACCAATGTAACCGAAGTAGTTTGCCTAAATTTTACTTTGACTATTTTTGACTTTTCTAACTCTTTGACTCAATTGTTCCAGATACCATGACCTAACCGGGCAGTGACCGCCATGTCGCGACTCCTGTTGGCACTCCTGCTGTGCGTGGCTCGCGTCACCCACGCCTGCCCGTGGGCTTGCAGCTGCAGACCCTCAGCTGCCGACTGCGCGCACCGAGGCCTGCTGCATGTGCCCAAGAGACTGCCCACCGACTCGCATAGACTGTAAGTGATAATACATTAATTTTTAAATGTGATAGAAATAAAGTTAACTTTGACGACGTAAACAATGCGCTATCTCAAGTAATGAATTGGTTTACTGTGAACAATTTACAACTGAATGCAAAGAAAACTAAATGTATTAAATTTATTTTACCTAATGTTAGGGAAGTGGATACAAACATTAAATTAAATAATCAGTCGCTAAATTTAATTCAATCCACCACGTTTTTAGGCATTACAATCGATGCGAAACTCCAGTGGAACCCTCACATCACAACACTTTGTAGTAGACTTAGCTCCGCGGCTTATGCTATTAGAAAAATAAGGCAATATACTGATATTGCCACGGCGCGCTTGGTTTACTTTAGTTACTTCCATAGTATTATGTCGTATGGTATTCTTCTGTGGGGTAAAGCAGCAGACATTGAAACAGTATTTATCTTGCAAAAACGTGCAATTAGAGCAATCTACGGCCTTGCTGCTCGAACATCTCTTAGAGACTTATTTAAAGAAATAGATATACTAACAGTGGCTTCTCAATATATTTATGCTTGCATAATTTTTGTACGTCAAAATTTAAATTCCTACTTAAGACACAGCGATGTACATGCATTAAATACAAGAAATAAAAATAAGTTGATCTTACCGTCTCTAAGACTGCATAAAGTTTTTAATACTTTTATGGGTCAAAGCATACTTTACTATAACAAGATTCCTAATAACGTACTAGACTTGCCATTTGACAAATTTAAAATTCACATTAAGAAAATTCTAATGTCCAAAGGTTACTATACTATTAACGATTATATAAATGACAAAAATGCTTGGTTGTAACTTATAATGTCATATAGTTATTTCCACCAATAGCATTTCATTGATTTTGTGGTTGCTGGAAGATGTCATGCTCTCTATAAGTTTCTGCGGTGGTGGCGTCGTGTGCCGGGTCGCTCCGTTCCCTATGATATGGTTGAGCGGAGCGATGGCTGGCACATGCGTCATACTTGTGAACAGGTGCCACTAGTGGAAATGGTCATCTCTAAGCTTCCTTGATTTTGTAATAATTTACCTACATATTCATCAATAGTATAATTTTTGAGGGATTTTTGAGGTATATGGCATTATAGGATATTATATATAAAACAATACAATTATTATTGTAATGACGTGCTCAGACAAGTGTTTAAAATTAATGAAAGATGTTTAGCTTTATTAGGTCTTTGTATATTAATTGTTGACCTTTGTGTAATGTAATACCTATATTGTGATGGTGCATTGTCGGACAGCCTTTAAATACAGTAAATATTCTTATCATTAGGTACCTTTTGGTACTTTAATATACCTTTTTTATACTCTGTGCGACACTGCGCTGCTAAATACTATTACTGTGTAATTAAACATTGTAACTTAATGATTGAAAAGAGTGACTACACGAGTTTGTTGCCGGAATCTTCTCGGTAGTTCAACTTTTGGAACCGGTGTAAATTCAGACAGACTGACAGACAGACTGACTGACAGACAGACTGACTGATGGACAGACAGACAGACTGACTGACGGACAGACGGACCGACGGACCGACAGACAGACCGATAGACAGACTGACATAACATTCTTAGCTTACGTAGATGCAGATAAGACAGAGAGACAAACATTATGAAATTGTTAGTTAGTTAATATTATTTTTATGTGATAGACTTAAGGGTTTTTTTTGTTGACGATTCGAAAGTGCTTCTTGGGGGCCTAATTGAATAAAGATATTTTCATTTTCATTTTCATTTTTCACAGTTTTAGTTTAACGTGATTTATCTATATTGCTGTCTAAATGACAGCAATATAGATAAATCACGTTAAACTCACGTTAAAATCACGTAATACAAAGCTATTGGAATAACTCCAATTTATAGACATGAATTTTCAATCGAGTTTTGCATTCAAATAGTTTTAGTTATATGTATCTAATAATAAAATTACCTATCTCATAATAAAATGCGTAAATTATTAATTTTGTTATGATTCATCGTCTTACGAATGCAAGAGACTGTGATTTGATAGTTTCTCAGTTTGACGTGATTATACTTTTCTAGGAAATAATATATCTCAATAAACTTGCACCTAGCATAAGAACTGTGAACTTTTTTTTTTTAATGAATATAGTTGAATTTTAATGTTTTTAACAAAATGACAATATCAAAAATTAAAATGTAGGTGTAATTTTAATTTTTACCACTTTGCGTTGAAAAATGAAGATTATTTCTTTACAATCACACATTTCATCAAACAGATCACTCAAGTGCAGCCACAGGCATTTCGGATTTTCCGGATTCAGGAGATTTTTCCTGATTCGTTGAAATAGTTTACCTACGTATTATACCTGGCCGGATATGAAACATCTCTTCTAATAATACTCACTAATATTAATAATACGCCGAGATTAGATCCGATTTACCTACGTGATTCTTTTTTTCGATGCGGAATATAGTTGCCATTTGGTCCCATAAAATTTATTTTCAGAATCAGTTCGGTAGTTTGGTTTTTTGAAATAAAAACAACTGAAATCAGTAAGTTGTTAACGTATTTTTTTTCTTTGTATGTACACCGATCACGCCGAGATTACTGATCGGATTTACGTGATTCTTTTTTGTTCGATGCGGAATAGTTGCCATTTGGTTCCATAAAAATTTTTTCAAAATCAGTTCGGTACTTTGTTTTTTTTTAAATAAAAACAACTGAAATCAGTAAGTTGTCTACGTATTTTTTTTCTTTGTATGTACACCTATCACGCCGAGATTACTGATCCGATTTACGCAATTCTTTTTTTGTTCGATGCGGAATAGTTGCCATTTGGTCCCATAAATTTTTTTCAAAATCAGTTAGGTAGTTTGGTTTTTAAATAAACAAATCTGAAATCTTCCATTCCTTCCTGAATTTTACTTTCCTATGACTTTTTAGTGAAACGATACGATAGTGGGAAACAATATAAGTTGGCGGCTTGGTGGTCACCCATCTAGCTTCGACCTTAGAAAGTTAACACTAAAAGTTGTGAAAAAAAAAATTAAACAAAAATTAAAACCGACTTCAAAAAACTGAATAGGATAAAATATTTAAATTTGAGTAGGTACTCATCCCCTTAAAACATATTTTTTGGAGTTGGTGCTAAGTTGTTTCCAAAAACAATGGAAAGTGAAGCACCGACTCAAAATAAATAAATTATTTTATCCTTTTCAGTTTTTTGATGTCGGTTTAATTTTTGTTATCTTCCAGTAAAATAAAAGAGTTTTGTATTAAATAAAGAAAACAGTGTTATCAGTAAATTATTGTCTACAATTAGAATCTGCCAAAAGTCAACTATAAATTATTGTCTACAATTAGAATCTGCCAAAAGTCAACTATAAATTATTGTCTACAATTAGAATCTGCCAAAAGTCAACTATAAATTATTGTCTACAATTAGAATCTGCCAAAAGTCAACTAAACGAATCTAGCATATTGATTATGAGTTGGCCCAAAAATTTTCTATCCTTCTTTACATGCTCTTTTTATTTATTTTTTCTGTGTATTTCGTATTTTTGTATCCAAAAACAATGGCCCTATTCAGAAACACTCTTCGGTTATTTGTGAACTGAATGCTGTGGGTTCGTCAATATAATGTTAATACGTGTACCGGGGCTTACGGACAGACACGCAGAAAAGACATATATAATATCAAAAATATGTTTATTTTTACTAGTGAGATAATTAGGATGTTGCCTAAGTTTGAACATGGCGCTATTTTCCACAAATTCGGTAAATAAACGCTAATGTTACCCATAAAACCAATTCAAACTTAAAAGATATGGATTATCATTTAATTTTGATTTTAATATTATTATATATGTTTGAAAAATATATTTACCTATTAAAATATACAAACTAGAAAAATTCCCGTCCGCGGGGATCGAACCGGATCATCTGAGCTACCCAGGACTTCAGCCAACCATGTGAAATTCTTCTAGTGTATCTGTAATTTCGTTATAACCTAACGTCTCCCCTACAATGTCGAAATATTCTATTTCAACATCAAATCGAGTATTTTTACAAATACGTAAGATTCGATTAAGTTGGGGTATTATTTTCAAATATTCTTAATTGAATTTTAACATTATTATAAATGTTTGAAAAATATATTTACTTAAAATGTCGAAATCTAACCTATCTTTTTAATAAACCCTTGAATGTCAAATCCCATACATTTGCCATTCAGCGATAGCGATTGAGATTGTCAAATGACATCTTATCTAAGCCCTCTGGAACGCCTTCTGCCTCCATAGCCTCCGTAGGCTACGGTAACCGCTTACCATCAGGTGGGCCGGAGGTATGCTTGATTGCCATCTTAGTAGTATAAAAAACTATCGTTTAAAAACAAAAATTAAAACCGACTTCAAAAAACTAAAAGGATAAAATAATTAAATTTAAGTAGGTATTCATCCCCTAGAAACATATTTTTCGAGTCGGTGCTTCACTTTCTATTGTTTTTGGAAACCACTTAGCACCAACTCCAAAAACATGTTTCTAGGGGATGAATACCTATTTAAATTTAATTATTTTATCCTTTTCAGTTTTTTGAAGTCGGTTTTAATTTTTGTTTAAAATTTTTTTTTCACAATTTTTAGTGATAACTTTCTACGGTCAAAGCTAGATGGGTAACCGTCAAATTATATTGTTTCCTACTATCGTATCGTTTCACTAAAAAGTCATTGGAAAAGCAAAAATTCGCAATTACGCATATGTAGACGACTTCATAATTTCAGTTTTTTTATATTTAAAACCAAAGTACCCAACTGTTTTTGAAAAAAATTTTATGGTACCAAATGGCAGCTATTCCGCATCGAACAAAAAAAGAATCACGTAAATCGGATCAGTAATCTCGGCGTAATCGGTGTACATACATAGAAAAAAAAAAAAACATACCGGCCGAATTGAGAACCTCCTCGTTTTTGAAGTCGGATAAAAATGAACGTAACTTTTTCGTAGTGACAAACTCGGTCCAGCCCTCGTACAAATTGTTCTATTGTCGGTTGCACGCGATTGTACTAATATCAATATCAAATTCAATATGGTTTCTCCCCAATAGACTTGGCAGCACGTAGAGGTATGGCATCTCGTAGAGCTAAGAATGCTTAAGACTGGGCATAAAACTGAGTTGCCAAATTGAAGACTTATTATTATTGCGTTACAGTTTTATAAGTTTATGCCGTTCCTTACTCTCTGTTAGTTGATGGCACTCTAAATTTATTAAATTATTTAATATTACAAGTAAATTGCGCGACACGTACACGAAACTACGTTATCATGTCAGAAAACATTAAATGAAGACTAAAAGAAAGATTGAAGATTCAAATTGATTTTTTGAGATTCAAGGTTAAAGTTTCAATCCCAAGTCACTCCCATGATAATTGATAACAGCGCTTCTGCGACGTTTTTTTATAATGTCGCATAAGTTTTATGCTTAGATAGGGCCTTGATGACTGCACTTATTGTGAAGTCTGAACTGTTTGTATTTGTCTACTTTTTCTTTGTTTTATTGTTTCTGCTTCATGTATGTATGTTTTGTGACTGTCAGTAAAAATATTTTTCGTTCTTTCAAATGCACAGTGTAAGACTGTACATACACAGAACACCTTACAGTCAATATTACAGTAAATTACTTGATGACATAGTTTTAAAACTAGACAGCAGCACCAAGTAAAAAACATCAATTATTAACTCAACTCCAAACTTTAGTTTGGAGTTGAGTTAATAATAATGATGTTTTTAATTTTTGAATATAATTGATGTTTTTTTTTTAATTTTTGTTTTTTGATATAAGCTCTATAATGTGTTAAGCTAAATGTTTAACACATTATAAGAGCCTTACTACCTAGTCTAGCGTTATAAGCTAACGTCTACCCTCACTATGTTTTGATATTCTAATTCAAACTTGCATAAAAAATTTATAAATAAAAAAAAATATGTTTATTTATTTTTGATTGATTCTATACATTCCTCACTCTATGGTCTCCCCAAACTTCCATAGAAATTACGCTATGAAAGCGGTGTCTTGGAAAATAGGAAATATTACGTGCGGGAGCGTTTATATTGTACTGTGGGCAACATATTGGGCGTGACAAACATATTGATAGGTGGGCAATGTTATTACATTTGCTTGTTGGGGTGGAAAATAAATACAGGGGCGCATACAGCGGGAAAGCTCGGGGCGCATGGCGTAGTGGTTTTTTTTTATACATAGCACGACAAATCGGCTGCTTAAAATCAAAACATAGTAACTCGTTCCAACAAGAATGTTCAGGAGAGCCAAAAAACAGGTGGGCTACTTTAATTCGTTGGCCCGACGAAACCAGAAATAGTAGCGAATGGGGTGTTTGACGAAAAGTTTCACTATATTGTTGACTGTATTTTGTGATACTCGTAATCGTGTTAGAGGTTATGGATACACTTTAATCGCTCACACTCTATTTTTATTTGAAAATTTACCCAAATATGACTATAAAAACAATATCAAAACTTAGCAAGTCGGTTTACTAGGTTCTCAATTTGATTATCTGAGGTAAGGTAAAGACTAAACAAACTCATATACAAAGAGTTTCATCATCATCATCATCATTTCAGCCGAGAGAAGCCCACAGCTGGGCATAGGCCTCCCCCAGGGATCTCCAAACCGATCGGTCCCGCGTTGCCCGCATCCATCGGCTTCCCGCGATCCTCATACGACATGGGAATTTGACATAATTTTCGTCTTATCCATGTTCATTTTAAGACCTACTTGTTGGCAGACTCTACAGAGTTCGTCGAGCATTGTGCCCAAGTCCTCCAGGGTATTAGCCATGACTACGATATCATCCGCAAAACGAAGGTTTATGTTGATGCCAAGTTCTCTCCAGTCCAAAAGCTTAAACACAATTCCTCCAACGCGGCTGTAAACAGTTTCGGCGAAATGACATCGCCCTGTCTCACACCTCGCTGAAGTCGTATTGGTTTCGAGTCTTGATCCTGGAGGCGGACTGATATAGTGGCGTTTTCGTACAGTGACTGCAGCACTTTGATGTACCGATAGTCAATTTGGCACCTCTGGAGTGGCTGAAGCACGGCCCAAGTCTCAACAGAATCGAAGGCTTTCTCATAGTCCACAAACGCTAAGCATAATGGCAGGTTGTACTCTTCGGTCTTCTGTATAACCTGCCGCAGCGTATGTATATGGTCTATGGTACTAAAGCCTTCTCGGAATCCGGCTTGTTCGGGAGGCTGAAAGTCGTCAAACCTGCGTTTGAGACGATTTGCCCCCTATATATAGAGGGTATAACCCTCGAAAACAACTTGTAAACATGACTCAGGAGCGTGATGGGTCTATAGTTCTTCAATTGGGTTCTGTCACCCTTTTTGAAGAAGAGTGACACCACACCCCTGTGCCATGCTTTTGGCGTTTTACCCTCGAGCATGATGGAGCTAAATAGCCTCTGAAGAGCTCTTAGGACCACACGCCCACCTGCTTTCAGAAGCTCTGCTGTAACTCCATCGTCACCCGGTGCCTTGTTGTATTTGAGCTGTTTGAGAGCTACACTAATCTCGTACAGGCTGACGTCCGGGATATCTTCGGTGTAATGTCGGGTTAATTGGCTCTTGGATCGGTGGCCTGAGTGACAGGTGTGCGTAATGTCGCGTAAAGCTGTCCGTAGAAGTTTTCAATCTCGGCCAAAAGCTCAGGTCGGACGTAAGAAGGCTGCCGTCCTCCGTCTTCAGCTTCGTCAGCAAACTCTGTCCAAGCGATAGATCTCTGGCGAACACTTTGGTGCCTCTGTTTCGCTCGATTACCTCTTTAACACGGTCTGTATTAAATCGGCGTATGTCGTGAGTCAATGACTTCGAGATCTGTTTAATGAGCTGCCGACGAGCATCCTCAGAAGACTGCAGAACTATTTCAGATCTTACTTCCATTAGCTTCAATGTTGGCTCAGAGATTTTCTTACTTCTTTCGTTACGGCTGGGTTTGAAGAACTTAGAACCCACCGTAAGGACAGCTTCCACGAACCTGTCGTTATATGTGTCCACATCTGTGCAGTCCTCCAGGCAATCGAAGCGATTATGCAGTTCGAGTATAATGAATAAGTTATTTCTTACCTGCAATGTTTTCGTTCTGCAAAGCACGCATTATACGCCTGGATCGATAAAATTGCATAAAACTCATTTTATATATTGATATCTTGGAGTGAAACACTCGTGCGACGGTGTCACTGGATTTACTAAATGAAATTTCATTGATTTTATAATCGGTGCCAAATTCAAAACATAGCAAGTCGGTTTTGCAAATTCATAACTTAGTAAGTCGGTTGAGTTGCTAGGGTTTTAAATTTGTATTCTGACATACTATGTTTAGAATTGGTACTTCATTGTTTTTTTTATAGTCATGCCAAATTGCTCAGACTTGCTAAATTATATTTTTAAAATTACGTAAGAAACTGGGTGTTTTAAGGTCCACATCATATTGATACTGCCTAGTAAGTCGAAAAATGCCAAAAACGGTTTTTTTTTGAAATCACTTGTTACTAGGTTTTGAATTTGGGCAGCCGAAATGACTCAACACCACCTGATGTGAAGCAGTAAGAAGAGTCCATATGCGAAGACAGCTAGTGCAGTTCAGACACTGCTCTAGCCGCCTCCACCTTGCCGGCCTGAAAGGTGCTTTTTCAAGCCTCTTTTGAAGGACCCCATGTTAAAGGAACGAGGAAATACATGTGCTGGCAAAGAATTCCAAGTTCTGGAAGTACGACAAAGAAACGAGCTACTAAATTTCTTTGTGCGTGATGTTGAGGTGGAGACTGTGAATTGATGACTCCGAAGACCGGCACGCGTGCTCCTGAGTAGGAAGGGGCAAGGTGGGATAAGGTCAAATAGCTCCTCAGAGCACTCGCCGTGATATAGCCGAAGAAGGCGCTAAGCGACGCAATGTCTCGACGCAATTGCAGAGGCTCAAGGTTGTTCGTGACTTCTACATCGCCAACGATACGGACAGTACGACGCTGCAATCTGTTCAGGGCATCGAGTAGGTACTTGTCGGAGATATCCAATACTCAATACTCAATCATTTATTGTAAACATAATTATACAGATCAGATTATGGACCCTGTCGGGCATCGCAATGGGTAGAGGAGAGGACGACGTCTTACTCATTTAACAATTTCCAATTCTTTAAACTTATTTGTGTGTACCTACATGCATTTGTGTAATAAAATAGAGATAAATAAAAATAGATACTCTTAATTTTAATTTATTTTGTCGTTTAGGTACTCTTGGAGATTGTAATAGCATTTATGCATCCCACAACTGGGAGCAATATTCCACGCAAGACTGCACCTGAGTTTTATAGAGCAGGCATAATTGGTCAGGCGTGAAAAATCGACGCACCTTGTTCAGGACACCGAGCTTCCGTGAGGCTGTTTTGATCACGGTTTCGATGTAGTTCCTGAAGTTAAGATCGCAACATATCTCCATGCCAAGCAAGTTTAGGGAGCCCTGTGCCGAAAGAGTGGTACCCTGAAGAGAGGGAAGGGGAAGAAACGGCAAAATTCGGAAGAAAGAAGCATCTTTCGCCGTGGTCGATATTGGGATGGGTCAATCAATCTTTTGTTATCTCGGGCTCCTCCGTGCTTCGTGTTGCGTTAAGCCGTCGGTCCCGGTTGTCACTGCAACCGCTTCAACAAACTACCCTGTTGGGGCAGGGTAGTGGTGTTCTGGCCCAAACTCCTCATGTGTTTCTCCCGTGGGCCTGTGCCCAGCAGTGGGTAACAATGAAAGGCTGGTAAAAATGAAACAGCGGGCTTTTTTGCGGGGCATAATGCAGCCAATGTTATATGATTTCATACAAATGTCATGAAATTATCAAATGAATAAGATGTTTTTGACAATGGCAAACCATTTTGTATGATCTAACATAGCCCATGTTACAAGTTATTGTCGTGTTGACGGCACCACCCTGTATAACATTATTATATTAAAAACGCATTTTCTGCCGCGCAATGCAAACCCCCGCCCGCTGCATTTTTATAAAAGTCCTTTAAACTTTCGATATTTTTTATTATAGTATTAAAATAAAGGAGATATACAAAAAGTGTATCTAGTAACATTTTATGAAAATAAAATAAAAAATATTTGTAACTCTCGCCGCGCCTAACCGGCGTTGTCGAGTGTGAGGAATCAGGTGGTGTTCTCCCGTCTTTCTGCGCTCAAAGCGCCTCAGTACATGGGTAGACCCCACAGATTGACCAGGCCGCCACGTCTGGAATTGCCCAAGTGACTCTGGGCAATCTCCATCGGAGTAAAACCTGCTATGCGATTCTCTAAAGTCAGTAGCCATGAATTCGTGGTGTCGTACCAGTCCCCTAATTCTGCTATTGTATTTTGATCTGAGACGAATCGGAAACGCGTTTTTGTATTCTGCTAACTCAACGCAATCGAAACGTAACCGAAACGCATCAGTTTGGTATTCTACTAACAAACACGTAACGCGAACCGTTCGGTTCAATCATTGTTTCGTATTCAGCCGAAACGCATCGATAGTTCTTTGTTCGAACTGTCCAAAATTAACAACTGTCTAGTCACTAATCCAAAATATATTTGTTTTTTGCAATATTGCTAGCAAATATCGAGCCGAAGTTGAACCAACCGAGAGCGTTTCGTTATCGTTCCGGCTATATGCAAAGCAATGATAGTGGAATACCTTTTTGTATTACTACCGCATTGGTAACGATATCGAACCGCAGCCGATCCGTTTAGGTAAATAAATAGCAGATTTTTTTTGTCAACCATTTGACAACCGTTGGCAACACTAGCGTTCCGACGACGATGACGGCGTGAGCTTGAACTAAAAAGTTGTTGATCTTTAGGTATGTAAAAATCAATCAAATATTGAATGAAGTTATTGCGATACATGTTAAGCACAAGAAAAACGAAATCGAAAAATATCGATTGTACTTCATGTCGTATATCCAAAACAGCTACAATCATACACAGCCAAGAGATCGACGTAGAGATTAGTGAATACACTTACGCGCCGTGCCCTGCTCAAATGTCAAAATCAATGGCAGCTTGTTGTCTTGTTAGCCGTCAAGCTCGATGTTGAATATTTCTATTTGTGAATCACTGCTTGCCGCAAGGATGGGTTGCCTGGGGTGGGTTGTTGAAATTGCTTTGGTGGAGCCCAACCCCGCGAAGAGCAGTTTAGTTACCACTGGGCTATCCCCTACAGCCCTTCGCTTATCCAGCAGCGGCTGCAGTTTGTAAAAAAAAATATGAAATGCACTTTTTGAGAAAATGTGTTGAAAAAGCAATTTCCTTCATTTTATCTGACTGCCAAAGCAATTTCCCAGATTCTATTAAGACTGAAACTTTAGCGCCATAAAATTGTCTGGCAACGCTCCGTACTTCAGCCATATATCAAATCTCAGCAAGATAAGAACCATTTCGAGAATTTATCGCTTTATAAACGCTGCAACATCTTTTTCAATTTGTCGGAGAGCTGAGTAAAGACGGTCTTTACTCAGCTCTTTACTACTGGGCATTAGACCTATGCCCAGTCGCCAGCTGGGCAGCCTCACCTTCCGCATGGTGCATGCTCTGACCGGGCATGGTTGCTTCGGTCACTACTTACCTGTACCGTATCGCGGTGTCATCACTGCGACTACCCCGACGATACGGCTGAGCACATCCTAGAGGAGTGCCCGGCTTGGCGACACGAGCGCCAAGAGCTTCGTGTGGCGCTCGGTGGCGGTCACCTCTCGCTGCCAACCATGGTAAGAGCCATGGTTGGTAGCGAGAGGGTATGGGAGGCTGTCGCCGCCTTCTGCGAGACTGTACTCACGCAGAAGGAGGCAGCGGAGAGGGAGCGGGAGGAGGATGCTCTAGCCGCCCCTATCCGGCGTAGACGGATGTCAGGAGACGGGCGGCGACCGCCCGTCTTCCTGCGCCCTAGGCGCGGCCGCGTGCGTGGGTGGCTCCCACGCACGCATTGCACAGGCCGCCACGTCCTGGATTACCGAAGTGACTCTGGGTAATCTCCATCGGCACGAAACCTGGCCGTAAGGTGGGGTTGCCTGGGGGTGGGCTGGTTAAATTGCTTCGACAGAGCCCAGGCTACCCCCGCGAAGGGCAGTGGAGTTACCGGGGAGTTTTAGTAGGTATTTCCAGTGCTGCTAGCGCTGGACGACCCCCACACACGCCCGTCGCTTAGCCAGCGGCGGGCTTTCGAAATTCTCCCCTTTAAAAAAAAGCCTATGCCCAGCAGTGGGCGTTTTCCGGATGATATGATGATGATAATTAAATGAGATTTGAATGCGCTTTTAAAAAACGGCGAGTATAACCTCAAAACCGTCGCGGCCATTGTATGCAATTTTGCGTAGGTCTAATAATCTGTAATCTTATATCTGTCAACCTTCTGTCAGTTGAAACTTTAATTATTTTTTGCCTTATGTGAAACATGTGACGTCACCTGTTCCGTAGATTTTCTATGGAGCGATGCGCGGCAACACATCAAACATACCACTATATCTGTGACACTATTGATCTTAGACATACAATTTCTTTTGCAATATTTCTTCATGAGTTATAAAATGTTGCTGTGTCCCTAGTCCCTACAAACTTCTTAGATAAGAAATAAAAAAAACTTGTCAACTACCCTATTATAGTAAGGAATAACTTTAAGTATTATACCCACAACACGTATATCACTTAAAAGACATTAAGTGTCAGAACTCAGAACTAAGTTAGGGTAATTCATATCAATTAGTGAGCGCTCAAGGGGAATTGGACGGATTTCGTTGTAAAATTTACAGATCCTTTTATAATTTGATTTAGAAATAACAGTCGTGTGAGCGTGAATTTTTTGTAATCATATGTTTATTACTAGCATCATCTGTTTTAGCATTTGACGCATCAGAACTTTTTATTGGCTTAAATCACCAGCCTATATACGTCCCACTGCTGGGCACAGGCCTTCCTACATGGCAGAAACATATGAGGAGTTTGGGTCATAACACCACCACGCTGGCCCAATGCGGGTTGGTGGGTTAAAGCGGTTGCAGTAACAACCGGGACCAACGGCTTAACGTGCCTTCCGAAGCACGGAGGAACTCAAGATTATAAATTTGATTGACCCATCCAGGGACCGACCATGGCGAAAGTTGCTTTGTTTTCGTGATCGAAACCAGAGCGCTCATACCAATACGCCACCGAGCTATTGGCTTGACCAGTAGAAACTAAAAAAAATATAAAAATAAAAAATTTAAATAACCCCCGGCCTCGTTATTCATCTTTCTAACACCACCTCATTGAGACTATTCTTATGAGCCCAAACACGCTATATCTGCTGTAAGTTTCTGAAGAATTCAGCATTCCGCAGACTTTTTGATGGTATAGGATCAGCTCAAGGTTAATGTGTCACGGGAATGCTTACTTCATTCATATTCATACACTCACACCTATGTGAGTGTATGAATATTATTATTTGACGACCGGCTGGCCTAGTGGTCTGTGCCCCTTGCTATACGGGCTACTTGGTCGGGAGGTCCCGGGCTCAAATCCCGGTAGGAGCAAATGTTTGTATGATGAGTACAAGCATTTGTTCACGAGTCATGGATGTTTATATAATAATAATAATAATATTTATACACTCACACCTGTTACCTAGCCCAAAGTAAGCATCATTAAGAGCTTGTGTTATGGATACTAGATAACGAAGAAATAATGATAATAATATGTATATAAATACTAGAAAATATACTAAATAAACATATAAACATCCATGACTCGTAAACAAATGCTCGTACTCATCATACAAACACTTGCTCCTACCGGGATTCAAACCCGGGACCTCTTGATCGAGTAGCCTGTATAGCAAGGGGCACAGACCGCTCGACCAGACGGTCGATATGTTTATTTAGTATATTTCTAATATTTATATGCATATTATTATCATTATTTATCCGCTTACTTTGGGCTAGATAACAGGTGTGAGTGTATAATTATTATTACTATTATGTATTTAAATTTTCTGTGAGAATGAAAATCAGACTTTTCTAGGAAATACTTATAGGGATGAAAAATTTCTAGTTTACATATAAATCAGAACAAAATTAATCAGAAATTACTGCTGCAATTGATGTTAGGGTCGGATTTCGTAATTTCCTGTCGTTAATTTTATTAAATGTCCTTAAAAACAGATCCTGCGGTGTTGGCTCGATTCCAAAATGGCGCCGCAGTGACCAGTCCTGCAGTGTAAATAGAACTGAAAAATAATTATACGGAATAGTGGCTCGGCCGCTCCCTCGTTGACGGTTTGGCTGGTAGTAGGGCCTAAGTCCGCCTGGCTACCTGGCTAGCTACCACCATCTTACCTTAGTCTGCCGCCATAACAATAATGTTAACAGCATTGTTCCGGCAGTTGGTGGTTATCTTATCTTACACTTGGAATCCTCGATCACAGAGGACATTTAAACATTTACATTTTAAGTTTAATTTTTTGTTATTTTTAACATTATAATTTGTAATTTTTGCACGCCTGCAAGCAGGCTGAACACATGTACCTTTTTTAGCATTGTAAGAACTTTATAACTGTGTTTTGGCAAATAAATTGATTGATTGATTGATTGAGGAACTGGCTAGCAATAATCCCAAATTAAGTTCTTTTATACCACTAAGTTGGCAATCCAGCATACGGCCCACCAGATGGTAAGCGGTTACCGTAGCCTATGGACGCTTGCAACACCAGGAGTTTCACTTGCGCGTTGCCGACTCTGTAAAAACCTATCTAAATGTTGGCGAGTCCCAAAAAAATGTTTTTCTGTCTCTGAATTTACGGGCTCCAAAACACTCACCACAAAACATCTGCCCCTAGTGACATTAGTGTCTTACATTTTCGCGAGCACTGCACATTTGCAATAACTTTAAATCTGCTAAAGCCAGCCCTCACCGGGACTCGAACCCGGGAGCTCTGGGCCCTCTGCCTTAGTATACAGAACTGACCATTCGACCGGGCGGCCGTCGAAATAATTCCACGCTAAATCTAATTAATTACGCCTGTTCGTATTTCCATTTCCGCTCCCTTGGCGAACAGCCAACGATGCAGAACGTTTATCAGCTAGGAATGTTTGTCTATTCTAAGAGAAAATGAATGTCGAGCGAGACAGATAACTTCGACACTGAATTCTTGTTAAGTGTCGTTTGCATAGATAGAGGAAGCTCCGCCCGCATCCCACCGACGAAACTGACACTGTCTCACTGTGTGTTTTAGGGCTAGGCTGATGGTCTTGCAGTAAGAGAAATAAATAAGTCACAGCAAGTTCACCACATAAATGACACTTTGTCCCGCCATTTATTTAATTAATCTGTTGGTCTTCCAATGAGATAAATAAATAAATGACACCAAAAAGACCTTAAAAGTGACAGTTTGCCCCACTATGTAATTAATTAAACTGTTGAGTTTTCAATAAAATAAATAATGACACAAGTTGACCACCAAAGTGACAATTTGCCCTAATATGTAACTAAATAAGCTGTTGGTCTTAAAATGAGATAAATAAATAAATGACACCAAGTTGACCTTTAAAGTGGTCTTTTTCCCACTATGTATTTTAGAGCTGTTGATCTTCCAATAAAGGAATGAATTAATCACAGCAAGTTGATTTTATTAATCAATATGTTTATTTAGTGCATTGGTGATATTTATATACATAGTATTATCGTTATTTCTCCACTATCTAGTATAACATAAACAAGCTCTTAATTATGCTTACTTTGGGCTAGCTAAATAGGTGTAAGTGTATAAAAAAAATCTGTTGGTTCTCCAATGAGTTATTGATATAAATGACACTAAGTTGACTACCAAAGTGACACTTTGCCCTACTATGTATTTTAAGCTCTTGTTCATCCAATAAGATAAATAAATAAATAAATGCCACCAAGTTGACCACCAAAGTGACACTTTGCCCCGCTGAATTATAGCTCGTCGCTCATACAATAAGATGAATAAATAAATAAATGTCACCAAGTCGACCACCAAAGTGACACTTTGTCCCACTATTGGACTTCCAATTTTATAAGTAATCGTCACCATCAGCCTATATACGTCCCACTGCTGGAGACAGGCCTTCATACATGGCAGAATCACATGAGGAGTTTGGGCCACAACACCACCACGCCGCCGCCGGCCCAATGCGGGTTAGTGGGTTAAAGTGGTTACAGGAACAACCGGGACCAACAGCTTAACGTGCCTTCCGAAGCATGGAAGAGCTCGAGATTATGAATTTAATTGACCCATCCCGGGACCGACCGTGGCGAAAGTTGCTTTGTTTTCGTAATCTAAAACTATCTCCACGCCAAACATCTACTATAAGTAGCAGCCACTATAAGTAAATAAATTAATAAAAATCCGCCCTGTTTCGTCGCTGCTGCGTCCAGTCAATAGCAATTTTTAAAATAGTTCCACTCGCTATCAGGTGACAGTCACCGGTTCCCAAACTAACACCCCCGACACTATCGACAATCTTGTATTTCATTTTCTGCTTTTATCTCTACATAATATCTTGTAAAGTCAGCTGGTGCACAATTTTAGCTATCTAAGGTACACTGTGAATCTGCCACCAAGCGAAATACTTGTTACACTTATTTTGGTGCTGTTTTGCCTGTAGCATACATTTTTTTCATCGCTTTCTTTCTTTATTAGAATTTTTTACAATACTTTTTTGTGTTGTACCGATAGTTTTTTCTGTGTTATTCTCGATCTGTCTTTTACGGAGGTTCTATGTAGTGTAGGAGCTAATACAAAGTATATGCTATACAATATGTTCAAAGTTATAAACACTAAGGTATAATAAAAGTTCAAATTGTAAAATTAATAACACTTGTCACTCACACACCTATTATTAGCCTAAAGTATGCATTAAAATGACTTAGGCTGGTTAAATGCCGGCATTGAATTAAATGGCTGAAGGACAACCAGCTAATTATTGAGTGCAACGTTTAACCAGATGCCTTAACGTTATGTCAAGCATCAGATTAAATTAACCAGTTAATTGGACGCCTAGACAGATCGCTTAGTACAAAGAGATTTTGTGTGATTGTTTGTGTTATTTTTATGACCACTTATAACCGAAATCATTTTGGTTATAAGTGGGCATTTAAAAAATAACCTTGAACCTACCAATCACATCAAAACTCTTCAGTACAACACGATCCACCTATGCGTCCAATTGAGCTGACTTTCAATACGCCAAGTTGTTAAACTTTGAGTGATTCTAGTTCAACTTACTATCGGCTTAGGCATTTAATTGGATGCCGGCGCTTAATGAACGGCGTAGGCGTCCAAATAACTGGCTAATATAACCAGATGGCTGCGACATATAAAGGATATGAGTTTATGTAACCATTACAAAGAAACCACTCACAAATGCAACCAGGGTCCAGGACTCTTCAATAAAAGTCACCCTTATAATTTCCACTTTGGGTGGATATACTACCTTTTTGTTATACTACCTTTTGGCAATCACTGCAGCTATATAGCAGGAACATCATATGCGCCATTATAGTACACGCGATGGTCGCAGTAGATATGGGTTTAATTACTATACACCTCCACACAAAGGCAATAAGGCTTTTGTTAGTAATAATAAATAATACGTTATGGAGTAAGCAGTTTTATTTAATGGACAGCATATTTTGTGCGCTGTTTTGTTTATAGGCTAAAGCAACGATACTGAATCTGAAACATTAGTTTTAGTTGGGAAAGCATGACTAGTTGTGTGTTACCATGCCAAGATTTTAACCCTTACTGCGATATCTTAGAATCAAGATACATTTTCCATTTACACAGCGACGACAAAGGCGTTAAAAAGGCGTACGGCCCGCCTGATGGTAAGCGGTTACCGTAGCTAATAAACGCTCATAGCACCTTGGGCACTACTCACGCGTTGTCACCGTAGCCTATAGACGGTCGTAGCACCTTGAACACTACTCACGCGTTGTCACCGTAGCCTATAGACGCTCGTAGCACCTTGGGCACTACTCACGCGCTGTCACCGTAGCTTATAGGTTACTAGCACCTTGAGCAACAACATAGACATAGCGGACAACGTTACCTCTGCTTCCAACATAAGACTTTCTTCATGAGTTCTGGTGATATCTCCTTGCCCTGGTTCCTTCTATTGCTATATAGTAAAGAAGAAGTGAGAAGCTCGAGGAGTCTTATTCTTAATTCCTCAATAAGTCATATATGGACGACAGCGCAGCGTCATGTCTTACACGAAAGCTTTGGACAAATCACAAAAACACCCTAAGCATTTCGTGACATCAAGCTATTAGATAGTTTTATTTATTGTTCATCGCTTTTGTTTGTGCTTCGGGTGGCTCGTTAAGCTGTTGGTCCAGGTTGTTACTACAACCGCTTCCACCTATTAACCCGCATTGGGCCAGCGTGGTGGTGTTATGGCCAATCTCCTCATGTGTTTCTCCCATGTAAGAAGGCCTGTGCCCAGCAGTGGGACGTATGATGTGGGACTGGTGATGATGACGAGCATTTTATTGGTTGTTATTACAGTAATACGTCTTTTATAATATTCTGCCGAAGCAATTTCACCAGCACACCCCCAGATGGCTGAAGCGCTCTGGAGACAGCGGGACAGCTCCCCAGGAACTGATTCATGTCTATCCTCCTCCATCGGATTTACCACAGAACTTTATCTGTTCTGTGAAATTTGCCTCCTAAGGCTTGAGCACTCACCAAGGTTTTCGCCTCCTTAAAACCCCGGCTACGCTGTAACGGCCATCTTTAGCCAACGACAACAGTCAGTCAAAAAATTTAAAGCGTATGGTAAAGAACTTTTTTAATTAAGCCGTATAACAGTTCGCTGTGTTTCGGATTGAAGGGAAAGGTATCCAGTGTAATACTGGGCATGGACGGCATTTCGTTTCAGGCCTCAGGATGACAACGCTCCTGCAATACCAAGTGATTTTTTTATTGGCATTGCAGATGTCTATAGGCGACTGTAACTACTTACCATCAGGTGGCGCGTCAGCTTGTTTTTTCATCAACTACACTAGTAGATATTTTTAAATTTATTTTTTCTTTTGTTTCACAATTACTTCTTTCAATTTGATGGACTTTTAAAAAATTAAATAAAAATAAACAACCTTTTCAGTTCCGGCTCACGCTGTACTCGTCGAAACGCTAGTGTCACCAACGGTTGTCAAATTGTTGTCAAACAAACACCAAAAGGTATGACATCGCAGCCACAATCACGAATTCAAGGCTGCTGACTTTAGAGAATCGCATAGCTGGCTCCCATACATTTCCGGTACATGAGCACGCTCCCTGAAGCACCTACTTACAAATCTTGTAAGCTGTAAATAAATCTCAAAGTGTTCCACTTCACCTGCAGTCTACAGTACCAACAAGACGGGAACTCATTAAAAGTTTGAGCAGCGCAGGATCTTGGAAGGAATTTCCGGTACAGACGCGACGGAAAGCGTTTCAGTGGGAAATGCGTGTAGACTTTACTTCATATACCTACTGTTTTTTTATTTTCATTGTTATTGTGTTTAATTTTTTTCTATAAAAAGCACTATTTATCATCCCTGGAAGTTGGAGCATGTTATAGGAAAGAGGGAACACATGTGCTGGCAAAAATTCCAAGTTCTGGAAGTACGACAAAGAAACGAGGCACTAAATTTCTTTATGCGTGATGTTGAGGTGGAGACAGTGAATTGATGACTCCGAAGACCGGCACGCGTGCTCCTGAGTAGGAAGGGGGAAGGTGGGATACGGTGGAAAAGCTGTTCAGAGCTCCCTCCGTGATAAAGCCGATAAAATGCGCTAAGCGACGCGACGACAATTGCAGAGGCTAAAGGTTGTACGACATTTTGACATTTCACTATTATTGACATTTTACTAAATTACAATACAATAAAAATAAACTTGATTGCACACAAGGACATTAGTGCAGAATGGCACACATTACAACACTGTACACTCTGAGATACATTTAGCGACTTATCAAATAAAGCTCAAACATAAGGAAGTATCAGCGTTGCCAGAATGTTACTTTTGTAACATTTTATGTTACTTTTGACCCTCTCATGTTACTTTCATGTTACACGACTCAAAATGTTACTTTATTACTAGAAACAAGAAGCGATAAAATTCACACACACCGAGTAGTCAAAAAACTTAAAAGTTGGCTTTTTTATTGAAAAGTAAGCCTCACGATGTCAAAAGATTGCTACGATTTTTTCGAAGAATGGAAAAGAAGACTGTAATTTTTTGTCTAAGAAAGTGCCATATTACAGTATTAAAGTCTTTTTCTATGTGTTCGTTCTTTTTCGTGTTACTTTTTACTATCGGTGACCGGCAACACTGGGAAGTATGTACTTCAGTTTTACTTCATAATTGTAAGTTATCTATTGTGAACAATAATATTATGTTGTCGATACAAAATCATTATTTTCACAAATAAATTTAAGACGTTTAAGTCTAAACAACACATTAGAAGCGACGAGTCGTATCTTGCGTCAATTTAATTGTATGCTACTGGCACAGATTAAATAATCTACAGGCTAGAAGCTTACATCGTGAAATTGGGACTTTATAGCATGACAAACTTTCAGTTGACCTTACTTGACACAGAATATGTAATTTTTGAGCAGGTGGTCCGAAAATATAATTGTTAAATAAATAATTAATCTTGATAGCACTTCTGTTCCCGTCTGTATCCTTCTAGACTGAAATTAATCAGCGTTACGGAGTCGAGCTGAAGTTAAAAAGTTCAGGACAGCTTAAGTGGAAGCTATGTTAGGTTTAAACTTAAATCTGTCTCTCAGTTAATCTAAGCTATGCGCTGCGCAATATGGACTACAGCTCACGGCAGCATCCATCGGCTTCCCGCGACCCTCACCAGCTGCGATTCTCTAAAGTCAGCGGCCTTGAATCCGTGGTTGTGGCAGCGCTGTCACACCAATCCGTGGTTGTGGCAGCGCTGTCACACGTTTGTTTGACAACCGTTGGCGACACTAGCTTGCAATGTGGCCTGCCCCCTGCCACTTTTGGGCTCCGTCGGTGACCAATATGACACGACAATAGTATGAAAATTGCAATTCAAGCATACCATGGCTATGTGTGCTCATTACTTAGATACGGGATTGTTGTATGGGGTAATTCTTGTAATATTCAACAAGCCTTAATAGCTCAAAAAGCTTGCATAAGAGCCATCTGCAACGTTGATATAATGACCTCATGTAGACCCCTGTTTATAAAATTTAGTCTTTTAACAGTTCCCAGCATGTACATATTAGAAATTTGTACTTTTCTTCGAAATTATCCAAAGTTATTTAAGAATACCAATAGACACCCCAATAGACTACTACTTCCAATTATAACAACATCTTCATTTAATGAAAATAGTTATGCAATGGCCATAAAAATTTATAACAGATTGAACAATGACATTAAAATACTACCTACACCTTTGTTCAAACAAAAACTCACAACATGGTTGATTGAAAATTGCTTTTATTAAATTAATGAGTTCTTTGAATACTTTAAAGAACATTAAAGAAATTGTTGTAATATGAAACTAAAAGTGTAGTTACTCGATTATTTTAAATCTTTTTTTTTCACATTGTGTATCTTAATTTATTTATTTTATGTTTGACATAAAAAAAAAATTTAGCATGCCAGTTTCTGGTGGAATATGTGGATCCCAAACCTTTTGTTGACATCGAAACATGTACCATATTTCAAGCGAAATAAATTTCTTTATTCTTTATTCTTTAAGAATATAAAATTGACAGAGAAGCTCGGTGGCGTATTGGTTTGAGCGCTCTGGTTTCGATACGAAAAACAAAGCAACTTTCGCCATGGTCGATCCTGGGATGGGTCAATCAAAGTTTGTTATCTCGAGCTCCTCCGTGCTTCGGAAGGCACGTATCGAAACCAGAGCGCTAAAACAATACGCCTCCGAGCTCCTCAACCTCTCTCTATTTAACCATCTATGTATCCACCTCTGTGATCTAGTGGTTGGGACCACCTACCTCAGACCCGTCACCGATAGAGGTCCAGGATTCAATTACCACGAGGCAGAAAATATCAGCTCGGTTTGGTTAGTGGTAGAGCTTTTCTAAGTCCGCCTGACTAGCTACCACCATCTGACCTAAGTCTGCCGCCATAACAATAATGTTAACAGCATTGTTGTGTTCCGGCAGTTGGACGTAAGACAGCCAGTTCCCCTGTGGTTGAGGAATGAGGGTGTAGCTCGCTTTCTGCACTTACTATCCATGAAGAATCAATCTCTCGCCACACAGACTGAATTGTTTGGAACGTTCAATATAAAGTAACAAGGTTTATTGATTTCTGTGCACTTTGTGAGTCACACCGCTTCAAACCATAAATATATGTCGGGCACGCTTCTGTATAATGTTTTGGAACGATTTCCAATCTTACTTACTTACGGGGAATAGTATTTATTGACGTCGACAGCACATCAAGCGTTACAATTGGACCTTGGGACCGTCCTTATTATCTTCGTAATAGAGGCGGCTATCGCAGTGCAACGTTATACTTGATGTTTTGTCGTTTGTACCTTGGCAAAGGTTATATCAATCAATGTAGTTGTGAACAAGATATAGCTAAGTCGTCTTTACTTCATTGTGTTGCTAAATTTTTTTGCAATGAGATAAATTGGCTTTGGAAGCTGTGTAAATTTAGACATCACAGACAGACATACTGACAGACCGACACACGCGCATACAGGCTGGAAGACAGACGGTCATTATGACATTGTTAGTTAACGTAAATACAGATAAGACAGAAAGACAGGCGATATTGATCAATAGCTATTGATAAATATTTTTATGACTGGATGAGTAGATACACTGCCAGCCAACCTGGTGGTTGGCCCCATATAAACATCTAAAACTGATAAAATAAAAAATTTTAAACAAAAATTAAAACCGACTTCAAAAAACTGAAAAGGTTAAAATAATTAAATTTAAGTAGGTACTCATCCCCTAGAAACATAAGTTTTGAAGTCGGTGCTTCACTTTCTATTGTTTTTGGAAACAACTTAGCACTAACTCCATAAAATATGTTTCTAGGGGATGAGTACCTACTTAAATTTTATTATTTTAACCTTTTCAGTTTTTTGAGATCGGTTTTAATATTTGTTTAAAAAAATTTTTCACTATTTTTAGTGATAACTTTCTGAGGTCGAAGCTAGATGGGTGACCGTCAACTTATATTGTTTCCTACTATCGTATCGTTTCACTAAAAAGTCATAAGAAAGCAAAAATCCGCCAATTTCGCATACGTAGACGACATAATAATTTTAGTTTTTTTTTATATAAAAACCAAACTACCCAACTGATTTTGAAAAATATTTTATGGGACCCAATGGCAGCTATTCCGCATCGAACAAAAAAAGAATCACGTAAATCGGTTCAGTAGTCTCGGCGTAATCGGTGTACATACAAAGAAAATTAAAAAAAACATACCGGCTGAATTGAGAACCTCCTCGTTTTTGAAGTCGGTTAAAAACCTTCAAAGAATGAGAACGGAATTCCGCAATGTATAACAGTAAGTTGTAAAAAAAAGTCATTACCATATTTTGCTTATAATTAAACTATTTTAAACAATACGATAATAAATTGAAACATGGCCTATATGAGTTCATAGAAATTCATTTGATAATTACATGACATTTCTATGAAATAATATGACATTGGCTGCATTATACCCTCTATATGTCCCACTGCTGGGCACAAGCTGCTACATGGGAGAAGCACATGACGGCATGTAGTTTAGAGGATTTTCCTTGTTCAAAAAAAAATATGTGGTGTTAAATATCTTTCTTCCATATATGGTAGACCTGTCAGCCTTTACGTGCCGTCTCCATATCCATTTATACATAATAATTTAGTTTCAAAACGACAAAGCAGTTCTCTCCGCTCACTGCAAAAGGAAGAATGCAACAGATAGCATCGTGCGCCGGAGTGCTCGCGGCGACTTGTGTGGTCAGAGATTATGTTGCGGCAGACCGAAAAAGGTTTTGGTGGGGGGTTTGATGCCTACATTAATATTAGTTATGCACTCACACCTATTATCCTTCCCTAATTAAGCATCATTAAGAGCTTTTGCTATGCATACTAGATAACGTAAAACCTATATTTTTATATTGTAAATTCAGACAGACTGACAGACAGACAGACTGACTGACTGACGGACAGACGGACTGACAGACAGACCGATAGAAAGACTGACATTATAACATTGTTAGCATAAGAAGATCCAGATAAGACAGAGAGACAAACATTATGAAATTGTTAGTTAGTTGATATTATTTTTATGTGATAGACATAAGAGTTTTTTTGTTGACGATTCGAAAGTGCTTCTTGGGGGGCCTAATTGAATAAAGATATTTTCATTTTCATATTAGAATAATATTAGAATTATTATACACATACATAAATAGCAACCACGATCCGAGAACAAATAATATCGGTGTGTATCCCACAAGCATCGTAACTTAAACAGCTGTATTAAGGCGTTAACAATAATAATAATCCTTTTTTTTGCATGAAAACATTGTATTTATGATGTTACAGTCCAGTACAAAGTACGCTAACGCTACGTAAGTTTTACTAGGTGGTAGGCCCGTATGCAGGGTCGTCTGGGTAGGTACCACCGCCTTTCTTATTTCAGCCGTGAAACAGTTCGCTGTGTTTCGGATTGAAGGGAAAGGTAGCCAGTGTAATTACTGGGCATGGACGGCATTTGATCTCAGGCCCCAGGATGACAACGCACCTGCAATATCAAGTGATTTTTACTTGTTATTGCAGGTGTTTATAGGCGGCGGTTACCGCTTTCCATCAGGTGGGCCGTCAGCTTGTTTGTCATCCAGTTGTATAAAAAAAAAAAACGCATGTGTTGCTGATTTGCATGCAAAATATTTTAACACAATTATTTCCTCACATTTTAATGTTTTTTGTGCGTCGTTTAAACGCCTACTTTATTGTTACAATTACAAATAAAGAAAGAAAAAGATAAAAAAAATATACTCCAGGCGGGAATTGAGCCTGCGTTTCCCGATGATCTTACGACAATTAAGCGACAATATCGCAAAGTTAAAATTCATTGATGGGAAATCTTAATTTTAAATGACTATTTCTCGTAATTTGAGAACTTTGGAACATTAGGAGACCACTTTGTAATAACTGTGGATACTTTAAGGAATCTCTGTTTCCATTTTTTGCTTTAGTTACATGGCCCACGCACATTGTATAAGGCCGGTAGGTAGTAACTGCTGTTTTTTAATTTGTTAAGTGTTTTACCATAGGGTAAAAAACTAAACAAATAAAAAACAGCAGTTACTATTATAATAATAATAATATTCATAAACTCACATCTATTATCTAGCCCAAAGTAAGCATCATTAAGAGCTTGTGTTATGGATACTAGATAACGGATAAATACCTATTGATAATAATATGTATATAAATATTAGAAATATACTAAAGAAACATATAAACATCCATGACTCGTAAACAAATGCTCGTACTCATCATACAAATATTTGCTCCTACTGGGATTCGAACCCAGGACGTCTTGACTGAGTAGCCTGTATAGCAAGGGGTACAGACCGCTTGACCCGCCGGTCGTCGTATTAGTTTATGCATTATACAAATTTTGTATAATGCATAAACTAATTGCTGTATTGTGTTGCTTAAATTCTCTATATTTTTAAAACTGTTCTATTATTTCAATGGTATGAATTTAGTATGAGTCACTTCTGATATTTTATCAATGTCAAGTTGGACACTATATTTAGCATGTTTGTATTCATTATTGAATACAATTACATTTGGCTAAAGGATGATTGGCATTTTTGTATGAAAACTGGACGAAAAACCAACAGAAATGTAATAGCAGTTATTGTTTATGAGTCCATGCTTATACGTATAGATGACGTGTTAAGAATTTTATTTTGATAAACCACGGGATCGTGAAGAAATAACGCCCTAAATGTTTAGAACATAAATTATTATTATTAATTCCATTTATTTTATGTATATAAAATCGTCAAATATAATATTATTGTCAGATGCGTGATCACTTGGTCACTTATTGAATTAATTCTAGTTGTTACTGCGACTTCTTCAACCCACCAACCCGCATTGGGACAGCGTGGCGTTGCTGGCCAAAACTTCTCGCAGAAACGACTCTCCCATGCAGGAAAGCCTGAGCCCAGCAGTGGGACGTATTCAAGCTGTTGATGATAAATCAAGAGGAACTTAAAAATATGACCTTTTTAGTATTCGGTCATAACTTACACACAACTTTTCATTTTAATCCGTCTTCTTCTTGCAATTACTAAGCATGGAAGGCATTTTTATCTAAGATCTCAGGATGACAACGCACCAAGTACCAAGTGTTTTTTTCCTTCTTACTGCAGGTGTCTGTAGGCGATGGTAACCACTTAACGCCAGGTAGGCCGATGGTTTGTTTGTCATGTAGTTGTATAAATATCCTCCGTTAAATTTCATCGAAATCAGATTAATTATTTTTATTAAAACTATGTCATTCACAAAAACACCTCCAGACTCGCATCCTTGCTGTGCTCTTATGCAACACAATCTTTTAACTCCAAATAAGCGTATTTTGAACATAAATTTCATAACTTAACCGCTTACACATCTCAGACGTAGCCCTTAACATGCGCGGGAGTGCCCGCCGAGAGAACGTAAATTTGCCGCTGGGTATTTGTCAAAGAGTAAGTACCGTAAACAACACCTAATTATTAAGTAAGGTCTAGTTAAGTTGGGGCATTGCTTTCAAATATTCTTAATTTTGATTTTAACATTATTATAAATGTTTTAAAAAAAATATTTCCTTATGAAAATCCTTACAATACCCAACTTAACCGAATCTTAGGTATTTGTAAAAATACTCGTTTCGGATGACGAAATAGAACTTTTCGACATTGTAGGGTGGACGTTAGCTATAACGCAAATACAGATAGACTAGAAGAATTTCACAGGGTTATCCCAAGTCCTGGGTAACTCGGTGTAACTCAACGGGAACAAAGGGCTCAGATAGTTAAAGCAGTCGCCCGGATTCGATCCCCGCCTCAGGACGTGAAATGATTTATTTATTTTATTTATTTATTTAGCTTAAATCTATCATCACAGTTAATACCAATAAGTAAATATTTTTATAAGTAAATATATTTTTTCAAACATATACAATAATGTTAAAATCAAAATTAAGAATAGTGCCTTTAATGTGAGGTAGGTACCTTAAATATTTTAAGTATTGCTAAAGTCTAAGTTGTTTATCGGGAAATGTGAAATTGAGCACTTCGTAACATACCTTTAAGTGACGTTAAGTTTAAGTATTCGGCCGCAAGATTAGTAAAGAATTGATATTTTTTTTATTAATTTGGGTGTCTTTAATATTCATTCGTATTTTTTAATCATAGTAATAATAATAAATGGGCATAATCATAGAGGAAAATAATTAGGGCATAATAAAACAGAAGTATAATATTGTTTTATTTATCTATTTTTAGCTTTTAAATTTGTTTTCTATAGGTTAGCGGTTACCGTATCCCATAGACGCTCTTAGCACCTTGGGCAATATTCACGCGTTGTTACCTAAGCCTATAAACTTTCCTAGCGCCTTAGGCACTACTCTAGCTTTGTTACCGTAGCCTATAGACGCTTGTAGCACCTTTGGAGCCACTCACGCCTTGTTACCGTAGCCTATAGAGGCTTGTAGCACCTTAGGTTCACACGTTGTTACCGTTTAAGCCACACTATTTGTAATTGTTTTCTTCTTCAGCTATTTCTACAGTGAATTGTTAAATTAATTAATTAAAATTAGAAAAAAATACAAGATCACATTTTGTAGGCACAAAACTAGATTCTGAGAATGACGCACCTGCGCTAACTGCTCTTTGACCCAAACAGGATTCAAACAAAACGTATCAGTTACATGCCCACAATAGCATGAGGTCTAGATCGTAAATTGCGGGTTCGACTCCCGGCGGTGTTTATGTTAAACTACTTAGTATGAAGTTAGATATTGAAAATTGCGAACAAATCTCGCCTCCATTTACTCACTCGAAATAATATGTTAAGAGTTTACACTCGAATTGTTGTAATATAGACGATATTATTAATTAATTAGACAACAATGTTGTGTGAAATTAATTCACACCGGCATATTTTGACACTGCGGCTGGATCGGCCCTTTGCCTATCGTCCGCTTGAAAGCGAGAAAGTAACTCGCCACTCAATATTTAAATGTCGTTCGAATTGAAATTTAAATTTCCCGCTCGGCAGCCATTTACAAAAACTAATTTATCACTGCCCTGTTGAACGATAAGACGTTGAGACACACGATTGTAGTCTTTTTTCCGCACACATAAGATTTAGGACGAAAGCAAGAATTATGTTTGACAAATCGCAACTACACAAAATAGTCTGCTACATTGGCTCTTTGCGAAGAAAAATTGCATATTGAATTGCAGTGCAAAACTCGCCTTTATTCAAATGAATTTAAGAACTAAATTTATTCATGTTTCCATTTTTAAATTTCAAAAGTAATGAATTGTATTTGGAACTCTTTAGGTAGTTTTGCAAATTAATAAATTAATCTTCGACATTCAGAATTGAAGAGAAGCTACTTTAATACAATAGTAATAAGACTTTTTCGACTCTAAGGGTAATTTGGGCAAACCTTTTATTGCTTTTAATTTATTTTCGACTTTATCACGTAGATCATTAGATCTATAACCACGAATGGAATCATTTTTTAATCTGTCCGAATTGTGCTTCCACACGCACGAAATGTATTAACTGTATAATCTTTTGTTAATATTAATACTTCGAACTTTTTGTGAATACACGTACGGAGTTGATTTATTATCATAAAAATAAAAAAATAAATTTATTAATGGCCATTGAAGTATGTGTACACTATTTAAGGGTTAGCAAATGTTATAGGTTTTAACATTTGCTAACAAATTAAATAAAAATGTACTGCCAAGGCAAATTTTTTAGATTTTTTTTTGGCGAAACGGAGATGTCCCAAGAAATATGTATATGGGGAGTCACAACCAGACAAAAATATGCACATCAGTTTTAATACACTATTTTATTTTTATTTGCTTTTTAAAACAAGATTTTCATCATTTTGATTTTATTTCTTTTATCATGGCGCAAGTCACTTTAGTGACGTTAAGTTGACATCTATAATTGTTGTAAATAAAAATAAAGTAAAATGCGTGTGTACAAAGATATATTGGTAACCAAGTAACAAGCTGTCAAGAAGTGACTTAGAATTAAATAATTTAAATAACAATCTAGATTATAAAACTAGCCAGTATACAACATACGCCCCCTTAATCTAAATTAGTTATAAAATTATAAATTAGAGCACAGACAGCTACTAAAAATCAAACTAAATTCTATCCTATATAAACAACATAACTAAAAACACAAAAACTTAAGTAATGCCCATTCTATCTAGACATACTTTATGTTTTATCCGCCCTAAGGGTTTGGTCAATATATCGGCAGGTAACTTATCTGTCGATAGAAAGTTTAATTTGACAGTTTCATCATTGACCTTCTCGCGAATAAAATGAAACTTAACATCTATGTGTTTAGTTCGATTGTGATGGATAGGGTTGGAAGCTAACGCAAGTGCACTTTGACTGTCAGAATATAAAACAACTTTGTGGTGTTCACCTGAAAGTTCTGCGTATAGTCGTCTGAGAAAACAGGCCTCCTTGACAGCGCTAGAAAGAGCCATGTATTCAGCCTCAGCAGACGAAAGAGCTACGGTTGGCTGCTTACGCGCTTCCCACGTAACAGGACCTCCAGCTATACTAAAGTAGTATCCTGTATATGAGCGTCTATCTTCGGTACAGTTTGCCCAGTCTGCATCGGAATAGCCGCAAAGTCCTGTATCTTTTGTCTTTCTGTAAGTGATACCCAAATCTTTAGTTGCTAATAAGTATTTCAAGCACTGTTTAGCACATTTCCAATGACTTTCGTCATATTTGGTGTTAAACTGACTTAAGTAACTTACCGTAAACGCAATATCTGGCCTAGTGGTCACAGCAAGAAACATTAGACATCCTATAAGCTCTCGATATGGGCAATCATAAGAACTTTCTTCCTTAGATTTCTCTAACCTCTTACAAAGCGGCACAGAAACACTTTTGGCATCACTCATATTGAATCGCTTCGCTATTTTTTCAATATAAGTCTTTTGATAAATTTTAAGACTATTATTTTCATATTTCAAATTCATTCCCAAACAAAATTCTATTTCTCCCAAGTCTTTTGTTGAAAAACATTTTTGTATGTCACTTTTGAAATTGTCAAAAGTCAAATTGTTTTTAAAAATGCAAACTAGGTCATCAACGTAGACAGCTTAGAAAAGAGTTTCATTGTCACTAATTTTCTTTGAGAAAATGCAAGTCTCAGAAGGTGACTGTTTGAAACCAATGTTTGACAATGTTTGCTTCAATTTAATGTTCCAAGACCTCGGTGCCTGCTTAAGACCGTAAAGAGAATGTTTTAATAAGCAAACTTTGTCTTTCTGTGTTTCATCTGTGAAACCTTCTGGCTGCAACATGTAGACTTCTTCGTCCAAGTCTCCATTTAGAAAAGCCGTATCCACGTCCATATGACGGATTTTGTAACCTTCTTGGACAGCAAAAGCTAACAAAGTCCGTAAAGAAGAGTTACGCACAACTGGTGCATATGTTTCAAAATAATCTACGCCATATACCTGCGTAAATCCTTTTGCAACCAAACGCGCCTTATATTTTAAAATATTCCCGACAGAGTCTCGTTTGACTTTGTACACCCACTTGCACTGGATACACGGTTTGTTTTTAGGTTTATCAACCAAAATCCATGTGCCTTTGTTTATCAACGCGTTATACTCGTCCCACATAGCAGAGACCCAATGAAGTTTGTCTTCACTCCTTATCGCATCAGTATAACATTTTGGCTCGTCGTCTAAATTAGAAACCAAACTATTATAAGAAAAGAAATCAGGAGGTTTACGATCTCTTTTCGGGTAACGACTCACAGCGTTATCACAATTTTCATGTGATGGTTCAGTTGAAGAAACAACATCTTCATGACTGCTTTCACTGGTGCCTTCTGTCAAAGAATTTTCACTGCTATCAGTTACTACGGCACCTGATGACTGCATTAGAATATTATTATTTAAAAAAGAAGTACATTGTTCTAAAATGAGAGGTTCTGACAATGTATTTACACATTGTTTTTCAGCCTTCAAACCAGTAAACACATTTTCAAAAAATACAGCGTCTCTCTCTTTAGTTAATTTTCTAGGGTACTGTGCATGCCTGAAAAAATAGCTCCTTGGATCGTCAGAGTAGCCGACAAAAATAAATTCTTCGGCTTTCACGTCCAACTTGGTACGATGACATGTTGGGACATGCACAAGAGCCCTACATCCGAATACTTTTAAGTGAGAAATATTCGGTTTCTCGTTATACCACTTTTGGTATGGAGTTACACACACCAAAGCACGGTGTGGAGACCTATTTTTAATGTATACAGCAGTTTCCACAGCGTCCTGCCAGTATGCTTTAGGGAGATTGCTTTGAGCTAACATAGTTCGAGCCTTTTCAACAATACACCTTATACTTCGCTCGCTAATTCCATTTTGTTGCGGGCTATAAGGAACTGTTGTCTCATGTTTAATGCCGAAACTATTAAGGTAATTGGACAGTTGTTTATTAACAAACTCAGTCCCATTATCCGTTCGCAAACATTTCATTTTCATGTTTAATTGTCGTTCGACAAAAGAATGAAAAGTTTTAAAAATCTCAAAAACCTCAGATTTTAAAGAAAAACAATAAACAAACATCATACGTGTAAAATCGTCAATAAATATAATAAAGTAACTATTTCCCTTAAAAGATGTAGTAGAAAACGGACCACAAACATCGGCGTGAATCAATTCTAAAGGACAACACGCACGTTTGTATTTAATTTTCAAGAAAGGTTTTCTGGCTTGCTTACCTTCTATACATGGTATACAGGGATCTTTATCGATAGCAGAATACGTCATACCGTTTGCTTGGCCTCTTTTAAGTTTGTCCATACCGATACGACACAGATGACCCAGACGCCTATGCCACAGTTGATACTCAGACAAATCAAAGTGCACCGTACGTTCTGTATTGTCAACCACATCTAAAGCTGCATACTTATATGGTTTACTTGGATTTAAATTTAAACTATATAAACCACCACTATAAGAACCCTGTAAAATAGAATTGCCAGTTAAAGTTACATCAATATCATTATAAAAATTACAACCATGTTTATCAAAAATTACAGTGAATCCTTTATCAACAGCTTTCTTAACGGAAATTAAATTACAATGTAAATTAGGTACAAAAACAACGTCTTTTATTTTACAAATATTTGGATTATCACTAATAGCTATATCACCTGTTCCTACAGCTGGTAATTTGTCTCCATTTGCAATGGTGACAGAACGACCATTACTGATCAAGGGCTTATAGTTCTCAAAATATTCCAAACAAGGACTCATATGACTTGTTGCTCCAGAGTCAATATACCATTTTTGACCTTTATTTTCATTACCATCAGCCACACATGCAGTAAGTAGTGTTGAATCTTGAGCACACAAGGAACCTTTAGTCTCCAAAGAACCAATATTGGCTTTCTTCTTGCCTTGCTTATATGGGCATTGAGGACTTTTATGTCCTGACTCATGACACTTATAACATATAATGGGCTTTTTATTTTTATTTGACTTTCTCGAACTCAATGCTAATATGTCATTTTGAGTAACATCTTTAGCCATTTCGTTTAACAATTTACTTTTCACTAAATCACTTGTCACCTTAACATTGGAGTTTTCCAGTGCCATTATGAGAGGCTCATATTTGACTGACAATCCTCCCAACAAAATAGCAGCTACAGATTCGTCATCTATGACTTTTCCAATGTCGGACAAATCTTGGACCGTACACAACACAGCATTTATATAGGATTCAATTGTGGTAAAATCATTTAAGGCATACCTGTATAGTCGACGTTCTAATGACAACCGGCGACCCATACCTTTGTCTTCATAAGCATTTGCCAATGCATCCCATGCTTCTTTTGCTGATTTAGCAGATCTAACGTGAGTAATGGCTGAACCATCCAGCGTGAGGGAAATCTTAGACAAGGCCTTCTGATCCTTTCTAATCCTCACATCCTCAGAGGTCATATCACCGGGAGCATAGCCTGCAATAGACTGCCACAACTCTTCGTGGATAAGCAGTGCTCGAACTTTAAATTTCCAGATGCTATATCCATCACGACTAGTTAATAATTTAATACCACTAAACTGATCACTCATTTTACTAGAGCCTCGTGCTGATAACGAATGTTGTAAATAAAAATAACAATAATAAGTGTGTACAAAGATATATTGGTAACCAAGTAACAAGCTGTCAAGAAGTGACTTAGAATTAAATAATTTAAATAACAATCTAGATTATAAAACTAGCCAGTATACAACAATAATGCCCGCCATTAATGTTATATTGTTTATTAGCGAAATGGTCGAATCATTTTCAAACTTAATTGTCCAAAAAACTTTTTTAAATTACTTTTTATTTGAGATAGTGTTAGAAAGAAAAAATATTTTATTTAAGGTGGAGGCGGCTAGCGCAATGTCTATTCTGCACTAGCTGTCTTCGCATATGGACTCTCCTTACTGCTTCACATCAGGTGGTGTTGAGTCATTTGTCATGCTTTTTAAAAAAAAAAAAATTAGGCCACCAAGTAGCACTTTTAAATCGTCAAAAAACACATTTTTATAACTATCACAAAAAATATATTAACTAACGTCATACTCTCTGTCTGTCTGTCACGTCTGAATTTACACCGGTTCCAAAAGTTGATCTACCGAGAAAAGTACAGACGACAGCACGTCAAATATAACAGTTGTACTAGAAAACCTACTTCAAAACACTAAAAGGAAAAAATAATTACATTTCAGTACCAAAATACCTACTTAAGATGTATTTTTTGGAGTTGGTGCTAAGCTGTTTCCAGAAGATAGAAAGTGAAGCACCAAGTCCAAAAAATACATTTCAGGAGGTAAGTAGGTATCTAGGTACTGAAATTTAATTATTTTTTCCTTTTTTTTAGTGTTTTGAAGTCGGTTTTATTTTTGTTAAAAAAATTTTTTTTCACATTTTTAAGTGATTTTCTAAGGTCAAAGCAAGATGGGTGACCATCGGCACTATCGACTTGGCTGTCTCTCAGTTCTTGGTTGAAATACACAGTGAAAGAATTTTCTTTTAACTCCTCACCGTTAAGGAGTTGTGCCTTCCATCATCAGCTCATCAACATGAGATGATGACTAACAGAAGCAAATACTTGAATAGCTTTGGAAAAAAGTAAAACATGTCACACGTGCCTATAAAAATTTTGCTTTGCCCTCGATTTTCCTGGGATCCCATCATCAGATCCTGACTTGGTGACAATGGGACCTCTGGAGTATACATTCGGTATACTCTATCGAATGAAAAAAGAATTTTGGAAATCGGTTCACAATTGACAAAGAAATCGGTAAACATACATACAAAAAAAATATACTATACATACAGTGGAACATATAACCTCCTTCTTTTTTGATGTCGGTTAAAAATGAACTTTATTACCTACATTTGAATCTTGATTTCACAGTTGGTCTCACAGTGAAAGCTGTCCTCAAATATTTATGGAAAGAACACATTGTGATAATTTCGCTCATGCTCAAAAAGTAATCCTGTAATTCCTAAAACGGGACCTTAGCACTATGATTCCGCTGTCCGTCCGTCTGTCTCCAGGCTGTATCTTATGAACCGTAATAGTTAGACAGTTGAAATTTTCACAGATGATGAATTCCTGTTGCCGCTACAACAAGAAATACTAATGAACAGAATAAAATAAATATTTAAGGGGGCTCCAATACAACAAACGTGATTTATTTGCTCGATATTGATAACGGCAACAGGTAGACGCTTATTCTTAAATTTTTGATTTTAACATTATAATAAATGTTTGAAAAATTACTATGTAATTAAAATAATATAAAACTAGAAAAATGTCACGAGTATTTTTACAAATACCTACGATTCGGTTAAGTTGGGGCAGTGCTTTCAAATATTCTTAATTTTTGATTTTAACATTATTATAAATGTTTGAAAAATTACTTAGTAATTAAAATAATCTAAAACTAGAATAATTTCACGTCCTGAGACGGGAATCGAACCCGCGATCTTTCGCAATCCGGGCGACTGCTCTAACCACTGAGCCACCCAGGACTTGGGATATCCCTGTAAAATTCTAGGTTCTCTATCGTAGGTATTTGTAAAAATACTCGTTTCGGATGTTTAAATAGAACATTTAGACATTGTAGGGTGGACGTTAGCTCATAAACGCAAATCAGATAGACTAGAAGAATTTCACAGGGATATCCCAAGTCCTGGGTGGCTCAGTGGTTAGAGCAGTCGCCCGGATTGCGAAAGATCGCGGGTTCGATTCCCGCCTCAGGACGTGAAATTTTTCTAGTTTTATATTATTTTAATTACTAAGTAATTTTTCAAACATTTATAATAATGTTAAAATCAAAAATTAAGAATATTTGAAAGCAATGCCACAACTTAACCGAATCGTAGGTATTTGTAAAAATACTCGATTCGGATGTTGAAATAGAACATTTCGACATTGTAGGGTGGACGTTAGCTCATAAACGCAAATCAGATAGACTAGAAGAATTGTACAGTAATATCCCAAGTCCTGGGTGGCTCAGTGGTTAGAGCAGTCGCCGGGATTGCGAAAGATCGCGGTTTCGATTCCCCCTCAGGACGTGAAAGTTTTCTAGTTTTATATTATTTTAATTACTTGGTAGACGCTTGTTTATAGATAATGGTACGGAACCCATCGTGCGCGAGTCCGACTCGCACTTGGCCTGTTTTTTTATACCTTGCTGACGCTATTAAGGCAGTCAATTAAACTAATAATATCGAGAATTGATCTAATTTATTTCTGTTCTCACATCCAGGGGCCGCCATTTTGGCTTTTATGAGATCACTAATTGACCGATAGTAATTGCTGGATTTATAAACAGATGTAATATGACTACGGCTAGTGAAGTGCCATGTCGATGAGAGTAAAGTATTCGTCGATAAGTAAGAAAATAGAAATAAACATATTTACATGAAAGACATATTTCAAAAATGTATAGAAAGAAAGAAAGAAAGAAAAATTATTCGGCTAAAAGAATTACAATATTATCAAAAAAAAAAGTACACAGAAAGTGACAAATTATTGCCGAAACGGACTGCAACTCAGCATATGCTACAGCCGGGGCTGCAACGCTGGTTATCAGTTCGGCGCCGGTTTATAGATGTCTAGGTGGCTTGTTATTACTAAGGATCAAAGAAAAGTATATTTATGTGATCTATAAAAAATAAAATGTAGATGCTAAAAAAACTATAAAAATATATAATTCAGTACATACTAAACTTAAATATTATTACCTTATTCTAGTATATAGATAGAGCCGGCCGTTTGTACACTACACTACAAAATAGGTAAAAATATACAGACGTATTCAATTGACCGTTTTCTTTTTATTTGCTTGGTTGCGTGGTTCAAAACAAGATTTTTTATAGAAAAAACTGCAACGCGGCCAAATATTCATCATGGCGCGTATGTCACTTTGGTGACGTTTAGTTGACATATATGTCGGATTCACTATAACAGTGTAAATAACAGTCAAATCGACGAACAATTTCATATGCATAATTTCTTTTGTTACAAACAAATTATGCATGAAAACGAATTATTAGTATTTTTCACGGATTCAGATTTTTCCTGATTTTTTGAGATACTATACATATGTCTGACCGGATGTGAAACATCGCCATTAATCTCAATAATAAACAGATTTCGTTAAGAAATAAATAAGCAAATACAACGAAGTGATCGGAACGCGAAACCCCAATGCACCTCCTTTATTTGCAACTGTCGACCCTTTATCCACAAACAAAAGCTTCCATCTGGAGAGACAAATTATCGACCCAAATGATATTAAGACCTTTGAGGTTGGGAAAATCCTAAATTAATAGAAAGTGCCCAAATCAAGGCTTTACTTTAAACTATTGCGACAAGTCACACAATAGATCTTTCAGGTCGCAGTGACAAATCAGTCTAAATAGGACCGAAAAGCCTATTCGGGGCATATAAATAATAAAAGGGGCATGCTGAGATCAGTCGCCCGTCTCAGCCTTGACCAAATTTATGTGGCTTTTATACTTTACATTGGAATTTAGTTCAGCACCGAGTAATTTACTTACATGCATCAACACATTCGAGTTTATTTTGATAATAGTAATAGGTACTACTAGGTGGTAGACCCATATGTAGGGTCGCCTGGGTAGGTACCACCGCCTTTCATAATTCAGCCGTGAAACAGTTCGCTGTGTTTCGGATTGAAGGGAAAGGTAGCCAGTGTAATTACTGGGCATGGACGGCATCTCATCTTAGGCCTCAGGATGACAACGCACCTGCAATATCAAGTGCTTTTCCTTCTTATTGTAGGAGTCTATAGGCGGCGGAAACCGCTTACCACCAGGTGGGCCGCCAGCTTGTTTGTCATTTAGATGTATATATATAAAAAAAGTAATTAATATTCAACGGTTTTTTGATAGGGTCTAAATTCAATTAATTTGGTTTTTGAAGAGTTTAGGTCAAGGTTACGCTCATTCATCCATATTATCATAATTCATCAAAGTCATCATCAACATCATAAACATTTCAGCAGAAAGACGTTCACTGCTTGACTAAGGCTTGCCCTAGTTATTTCCACGAAGACGCAGCGTGATTAGATAATCGACAATGTGAACCGACTGGTATCTTCTATTATATTAAGTTTTTTTTTTTTTTTTTTGTTTTGAGGGGGAAAAAAGGCTTTGACGCCTACTCTGCATTGTTGGGAAAAAAGAACAATGCAGAGTTATGTGGGGCTCCTCAGCCAAAGATGTTGACGACCGAGACTACCCACTAAAAAGACCCGTAAGTAGAAGTTTTCCCCACGCTCTACTCGGGACCCACTCACGGAGCCAGTGCGCCGGCAAATGCTCTTCGCCGCCGACCAACTCTTTTTTTCCTTATGGGGTCCGCCGCAGGATTATTCTCGCGGGACCGCTCCTCATCCTCTTTAACCTTCATGACTTTCTCACAGAAAGTATGAAAAGCTTTCCATGATCTTTCATCCTTCAAAATCGCCTTCACTATTTCAGGGAGCAACGGGTCGGTCCTGGTCACTACAGTTAAGTCTGCTCTTTCCCTAGACCATCTTGGACACGCCTCTAAAGTGTGCAGGGCAGAATCTTCCTCAGCGCCACACTGGTGACACTTCGTAGTGCGCTCTCTCCTCGCAATGTTGCACAGGTACTTCCCAAAGCAGCCATGGCCCGACAGGACCTGTGTCATGCGGTAGGAGAGCGCACCCCACCGTCTCTCTATCCATGCATTGAATACGGGCCTAATGGTCGCAATGGTATGGTGGCCAGCCACAGGGTATTATATTAAGTCTAACTTAACCTATTTTATCACATAATAATATTGTTAATTTGGATTAGATAACTGGTGTAAGTGTGTGAAAATGATGACTTATTATTTGCCTTTTTTTTTACTAGACAGAAACAGAATTTAGTAAAAAAACTATCGATAGACTAACTGTCGGCAATCACAACACTAGCGCGGCTCAGATTCCGTACAACCGCGAGCGACTTAATTCCGTTTGATTGGTCGTAACACCAAACGATTTATGTATCTCGCTTTATTGAATTTGATGAGTTGTTACATCATTTTTGGTTTAGTATAAACTAGCTTTTGCCGTGGCTTTGTGGATTCATCATTACCAGCCTATACAGGGTGGCACATTTAGATCGGTCAGTATGGGAAAGTCTGAAACTATAAGACATGCGAAAATCTCTTCTTAGGAACCATGTCATCGATTTGAGTAAAACGAAAAACTGCATTCACACATTTTAAAAAAAAACGTGTACTCAGCTCGGGAATCGAACCCGGACTTTTTGAAAAATTAAACTAATGCTATTTCTATTTCGATATCGATTGTGTAGGTCTTAAGCAGTAAACGTTACTATGAAACATGATGTCTGAAATGAATAAAATACATGGTTTTCATATACTTAAATTTATTTTAGTAAGTGTTCGATATTACTACCATTTTTTCAATATAATAAGCCTGTATACGTCCCACTGCTGGGCACAGGCCTTCCTCCATGAGAGAAACACGAGTTTGGGCCATAACACCACCACGCTGGCCCTAAGCGGGTTGGTGGGTTGGTTAAAAAAAAATGTTTCATATCCGGCCAGTACCTACATGTACAGTATCTCAAAAAACAGGAAGTCTCCTGAATCCGTGAAAAATACTAATAATTCGTTTTCATGCATAGTTTGTTTGTAAAAAAGTTAAAATGTTTCGTCGGTTTCATCGTTATTCACAACGGCAATATGGCGGCCGAGATAGAAGTCAACCAAACGCCACCAAAGTGACATACGCGCCATGATGAATAGTTGGCAGTTTTTTCTATAAAATTCTTGTTTTGTACCACGCAACAAAGCAAATAAAAAGAAAATGGACAATTGATCACTGTTCAGCATATTTTTACATATTTTTCAGTATACTGTACCATAAACACAGCGAACTGAAATAAGAAAGGCGGTGGTACCTACCCAGACGAGCCTACACACGGGCCTACCACCTAGTAATTTTATAATGTGTGTTGTGTGATGTGTTTTGTAATGTGTGTGTTTTATTTTTTAGTGTGTTACTGTGCGATCTAACTGTTTTTATAGCAACATCTCTGTAACCGCATTTAAAGCGAAATAAATTAATTTCAATTTCAATTTTAATTATTTGTGTTTCAATTTTATATTTTATTTATCATGACTTCACGGCCTGGTTCAATTCACCCCGCTCTCGCAGTTACCCTACTCTCCCCTAAATAACTGAAACTATTAACGCAGCGGTCTCCATCTAAGTTGGCACTTATGGATCACTTAGCTGCACTAAGTGCCGCTAACTTTGACATAGGCTAAGTTCCTCACACTCCAACTTGTAAATTGTACCTTCTAGTTATTATTATTTTGCTTCCTCCGTTTAAGATATACAAGGGTGTTTGGTAGTAGAGATGTGTAGGTCCGGATGGACACGGATCAGCGGACCTGTATCACACGCATTAGTGATGGATGTATATCCAACGGCCAGTTGGATACCAATCCCCGGAGTTACATTATAGTAGGTACGCGATAAGGAACTGAATCACGCACGCGTGGATTACGGGTCGGGAGTTCGGGAGTGACGGCGCGGTGGGTGCGAGGCGCGGTAGGGAACTGCATCGCGTTCTTAGGATTAGGTTTAAGATGTATGTAGGTACTCCGTTCCATCCCCATACTCAATCCGCATTCCATCCGATGATCTGAGTTCGCCCGCATATCACGGCCGTTTGGTAAGACCTCCGGACCCATATAGGTCCGACGGATACGGATCCCGGATGTAGGTCACCATAACTGGATGCATATCCGGATCTAGATCCCAATTTACAGCGGACCTAAACATCTCTATTTGGTAGTACACGGTAACACAAACGGGAAAAAGAATTGACGATTGATTTCCTTAAAACATATCTGTGTTTCCTCCTTGGAACTTGGAATTCCAACAAAGAAACGAGTAACTAAATTGCTTTGTGCGTGATGTTGAGGTGGAGACAGTGAATTAGTGACTTCAAAGACGGGCACGCGTGCTTCTGAGTAGGAAGCGGAAGGTGGTATAAGATAAAACCATGATAAAGCCGATAGAAGTTCCCTGCCCCCCAATTCTGCTATTGTATTTTGATCTGAAACGAATCGGAAACGAAACGAAGCTTAAGTTACAACGTTTTTGTTTTCTGCTAACTCAACGCAATCGAAACGTAGGAGAAACGCATCAGTTTGGTATTCTACTAACAAACATGTAACGCGAACCGTTCGGTTCAATCATTGTTTCGTATTCTGTTAAATATTTAACATTTGTGGCAGCCGAAACGCATCGATAGTTCTGTGTTCGAACTGTCCAAAATTAACAACTGTCTAGTCACTTAGCCAAAATATATTTGATTCTTGTAATATTGCTAACAATTATCGAGCCTAAGTTGAACCAACCGAGAGCGTTTAGTTAGTGTTCCGGCTTTTTATGCAATGTTAGTGGAATACCTTTTTGTATTACATCCGCATTGGTAACGATACCGAACTGCAGCCGAACCGTTTAGGAAAATAAATAGCAAAATTGACCCACGTTCTCCAACGAATACAGGGCCCCGATCGCACTAATTTTCAACGTATTTACTCAGGACGTGATATTTTTCTAGTTTTCAACCGACTTCAAAAACGAGGAGGTTCTCAATTCGGCCGGTATGTTTTTTTTTTTTTTTTTTGATAATTCGGTTAAGTTGGGGCAGTGCTTTCAATTCAAATATTCTAAATATTTGAAAAATTACTTGGTAATTAAAATACAAAATTAAAACCGACTTCAAAAAACTGAAAAGGATAAAATAATTAAATTTAAGTAGGTATTCATCTCCTACAAACATATTTTTGGAGTCGGTGCTTCACTTTCTATTGTTTTTGGAAACCACTTAGCACCAACTCCAAAAATATGTTTCTAGGAGATGAATACCTACTTAAATTTAATTATTTTATCCTTTTCAGTTTTTTGAAGTCGGTTTTAATTTTTGTTTAAAATTTTTTTTTCACAATTTTTAGTGGTAACTTTCTACGGTCGAAGCTAGATGGGTGACCGTAAACTTATATTGTTTCCTACTATCGTATCATTTCACTAAAAAGTCATTTGAAAAGCAAAAATTCGCAATTTCGCATATGTAGACGACATAATAATTTAAGTTTTTTTAAATTTAAAACCAAAGTACCCAACTGTTTTTGAAAAAAATTTTATGGGACCAAATGGCAGCTATTCCGCATCGAACAAAAAAAGAATCACGTAAATCGGATCAGTAATCTCGGCGTAATCGGTGTACATACATAGAAAAAAAAAAACATACCGGCCGAATTGAGAACCTCCTCGTTTTTGAAGTCGGTTAAAAAATACAACGCCCGGCGTCAGAGCGTCCTAGCGCCGCGACAGAGCGTTGCGTACTGCTAGCGCCCGCCGTTAGGCGCCGGTGCTCTGTTTGACGGCTAGTACCGTTCATAGTACAACATAATTTGACGCTATAACGCGGCGTCAGACTAACGCCCTGACGCGCGTTAATTACGCGCTCTGTCTGGCAAAGCCTTAATTTGTCATAGCTATAGTAGGTACCTTACCTAGTATTGTAATAGTTAAAGACACTCACTATTATGTTTCGTATATACTTAGATTCCGGTTATTATGTAACGTTTTATAGCACCAGTCTAGCAAGTGACACATGTTTTTGGGCTGAAGTCTAGCACATAAGTTTAAGTATATTTTTTTTGTATGGTATTGACTGTATAGGTATACTGTTATGTGTCATAAATAAATAATAATAAAAGATAATAATAGATATATATAGCGTCAAATAGCGTGTTTGGGCTATTATGAATAGTGTCAATAAAATGGTGTAAAATCGATAATTAATGAAGCCGGGAGTTGCTTAAAATTTTTAATTTTATATTTATTGTGTGAGTTGTGCTAAGCGATTGCTATTCGTGATATGCTTTTGACTGGACATAAAGAAGTCTTTGCCTCTAAGTTGTGCGTGGGTTAATGTAACCCATAACAATAATGGAAGCCATAAAATGTTTTACGACTCATTCATAGGGTGTAGTAAACTTAAAACCTTCAATATACTTTATGGTGTCTAATCGATTGCTACAACTTTCTTGCGTTATAATTCATTTCGCCATTAGAATTCATAAAATAACTATTTGTTTTATAGTACGATTAAGATATATAGATCGCAGACCAAATTAGGTTACTATGGGTAACATGTTTTATAAATATGGCCACAGTTCATAGAGATTATGTTTCAATATGGTCTCCTATATTGCCATATTTGGTTTTTTATGGGTGCTTTAAAATATTTTTGTACGTGGTTTAACGGCCGAAAATGTCACGCAAAATAATTTGTAGTGGTTTTAACCATTTTTTGTCATTTTTTAATTTACAAAAAAAAAACAAAAAAATTGTCACTTTCTTGTTTTTCCTATATCGTCGAGGATAGTGCAAATCCGCGAATGTACCATACGTAAAGGCCGCGTATCTGCAATAGATCCAGTTTTACAAAGGAAGGTTAAAGCTTACTTGCTTTTTTTTTCATCGAAGTTTAAGCTCATTTTTACACAGAGAGTAATTATTTATGTGTTCTATCTCTTGTTAGGAAAATATAAATCCCTTAAAGTAGCAGCCTAACAAGATTTTGCGTGAATTGCCCGCGACAACTTAAACGGACTACATTTGTCAGATACGCCGAATTATCCAATACTAGTTACGCGGATTTGCACTATCCCCGACGCTATGTTTCTTTTTATAGTGGCTGTCAATATACTGGTGTGAAGTGAAGATATGGTATTCCTAGTTTCCACTTCTTTCTACTAAATATATAATTCAGTCCACATCTTCCAGCCTACTCCACCCTCCAACCTCCACTGTCTCTTCTGTTTGTGTCGCCATCATTCTAAAGTAATATTTCCTTTGTTTCAGAGACCTGCAGGGCAACAACATAACCATAGTCTTTCAAAGTGACTTCCAGAACATGAAAGACTTGAAGATATTGTAAGTTACATTTATTTATAGTCAATCAATTGAATGCCTAGCCCGATACTTAATTGAACTAGACTCACGTAAAGTTTAACGACGCGGCGTATTGAATGGATGGTCTTGTACCTACTGAAACGGTTCAAGGTTATTTTTTATGACCACTTATAACCTTCATCGTTTTGGTTCTAAGTGGTCATAAAAATAACCTTGTACCTACCAATCACTCTAACAGGCTCATAAAAGCTCTTCGATTTAAACGACCTGCCTAGACGTTCAATTGAATTAACTGACATGACGTTCAGCCATCTGCCCCCTTATTCTCAACTGCCGGATCACGGATTCGATTTGAAAAGTCACATGCCGTCTCGCTTTGACGCAGCGCGATAAAAAGTGACAGGTATAGAGTTTCCGAAATTCGAATTCTTTCCGACAGTTGAGAATAAGGGGGCTGGTTAAGCATTACGCTCAGTGACTTGGCTAGTTGTCGTTCAGCAGGGCGATCGCGCTACCTAATTTACATTGTATTTACCAAAGCAAATGTGAAACGTTCCCTTGCACACAATTTGTGTTGCGCGAAACATATAAACGGCCACCAATTAGCTGTTTTTTCGAAGCATACATTGATTTCTTTGATTGTAATTATATTACATATTTACAACAAGTTCAAATAACATAAATTAATAAAACAAAAAACTTTGGATGCCGGCATTCAATCAACGGGCTAGGCGTCCAGTTAAGCGGCTAATTTAACCGACTGCGACGAAGGTGTTTGTTACTCGATATAACAAGCAGGCAATTAGCCATGCTAACATAGTCATATAAAATAATACTAGGGTGTTATCAAAAGTTCGAAATAATATAATTAATTTATAAAGGAGGAAGACAATTTTTGCCCCAACCCAAGTTTAATGTCCAACACAACAATAATACCTCATAAATAGAAAGATTATTTTTGGAAATAGTTTGAGTTAATTAAAAGCTAAGGTTTTGTCATATAGCGACCATAAGTCCATAAAGGGACGGCAAAGGCAAAGGAAACTAATGCCCATACAGCCATTTCTTCAGTATTTCTTATTTCTTCATTTATTGCATTGAAATGCTGGTGTTACACATCTCAATGCATCTTAATGCATCATAAAACCCGCCAAACACTCCTAATAAAATATTCAAAAATCTTTCATTCCGGAATTGTAATGTTAATGGAGACCACTGACCAGTGCGTTTTGTTTCATAGGAAACAAATACTTTTTATGCTTTGAAAACCATAAAAGGTATCTTATTAGATTTATTATGGATTTTACATATTGTAATGATTTTATTACAATTATGATGAGTAAAAATTAAATACAGTTAATTGGATTGAACAAGTTAATTATCTAGGAAGAAAAAAAAAACAAAACGCTCTTTGACAGATGACAAACATTGCTAGTGCTTTACATGTGAGTACAATCCGGTTTTTTTTCACGTATGTCAAATAAACCGCATCATTAAACAAAAATCTATTGGTATCTAAAGATACTAGGTCAGTTGGAAGTGTCAGTTTATAGGTGGGGCAAGACTTCATACTAAGATTGGCTTCCTCCTTTCCCATACATTTTGTTTAACTAACCAAATTTCTTGTTTAAAGAAAGAGATGGTAAAAGTTTCTGTGGGATTTGGGCCAGATAATGAGCACTATTTTTTGGTACAGTTATTTTGTAAGAATCCATCTTACCTTATCATAGCCATAAATCTCAACTGATAGAAGCGCCAAAAAACTATTTTAATTTGATTAAAAACATCACAGAGGTCAACATTTTGAAAAACCAAAATGTCAATGTCATAATACAATTTTGTTTTTTACGACTTTATTACGTTCATATTGTCGTTTTATTTCATCATTGCCAGGGCCAAATTTGAAAAACAACAAAAAACTTCAAGCGCCAAACATTCACGGTTGAAAATACGGAATGACCATTTTAATAAATGTCAATATGACATTAAAGTCAACTTTTTAACAGCGTCTTTGTGGCTATGGACTGTACACTTTTGGGCGCTTTTATGTCTTGTATGTTGCCATTTTATACAATACTCATTTTAAATTTACCGCCTCTGTGGTCTAGTGGTTGAGACCTACCTCAGGTCTAGAGGTCCGGGGTTCGATTCCCGTGGGGGCAGAAATTTTCTGCTCGGTTTGGTTGGTGGTAGGGCTTTTCTAAGTTCGCCTGGCTAGCTACAACCATGTTACCTAAGTTTGCCGCCATAACAATAATGTTAACAGCATTGTTGTGTTCCGGCAGTTAGAGGTGAGATAGCCAGTTCCTCTGTGGTTGAGGAATCCGGGTGTAGCTCGCTTCCATCGTCGGTCTTCACACTTACCATCAGGTGAGATGAAGGCCAAGAATTACCCCGTTAAGATATATAAAAAAAAAACATCAAAATTCACGTCGAATAATATAAAATTTTCTTTTCAGACAATTATCAGAAAACCAAATACACACGATCGAACGAGACGCATTTTTGGAGCTCAACGGCTTGGAGAGACTGTAAGTAACTAGATAAATAATTAACAATATTATAATAACATTCATACTCAAATATAAAGTTATTACCCACACACACCACGCTCAAAGGTCATATTGCACGGACATATTGTTCGATTAACGTGTTCGAAATTCGAATTGTCGAATCAGAACATTACAAAAGCGTGCGTTCTGAACGAAATGACCTTGCAATGAGGTGTTAAAATAAACTTTAAAAAGTAGACATATTTTATGTATCATTCCAGGAAACTGAGCAATAATCGACTCTCCCAATTGCCAGATGGCCTATTTATGAGACTGAGGCACCTACAGAGGCTGTGAGTAGTGGGTTGTGCCCCAATGGTGTGGTCCCTGCAGTCTTCACTCCCGCTGCTTTGGGTTCGATGCTGTGTTGTACAAACAAACACTAAAGAAATATTTTTGTTTAGTATTGAAATAAATAATATCAAAACAGAATAGGTTTTTTTAAGATGCAAAAACAATAAACTGACAAATCCATATAATAAACTGACGTTTTGTATTAATAAAAAATGAGTGATACATCTCTTCCTCGTAGATACTTAACATAGATCTTATTGGTCTAAGATACTTAAAAACACTTTGAGGAAATTGAATATTTTTTATATATATTTTTGTATAATTCAACACAGCATCATAGCAACCCATTGCGGTGTTACATCCGTACTATTTTGATTGTTATTCCTTAAAATAAATATAAAAAGTAAGTGGTAGATAACTTTTTGTACATATTTCCAAAAAAAGATTTTACTAAAAAAATACATGTAAGCCTGCGACCTCATTCTGATTTTATTTTTTAAATCTACCTAAGACTTGTGTTATTTCTAGTTGAGATAATAATATCTTCAAGAATAGTCTTAAATATCTGTAAAAATAATAAAACATCAATAACACTTTTTTTAATTGAAAAATCCTACTTATAATTTTTTATTATTATTACTTCAATAAACAATTATGATATAAATGGAATTTCATTCAAAATAGTAGGATGGTTTATGACCTGACGCTTTAGTCTCAATAACCCAAAGCTTGGCCATTGATCCCACCAGTAATGAAACGCCACAGACTTGCGACGCGCGACAAAATCTAGGCAATATCACGGTCACTTTAATTACTTACATGAAATAATTAACCGAACTTAGGACTAAACGTCTCTCTTTGCGTACTTTTGGCGCGCGATTGTACTTAGCTCTAAGGCGGTATATGGCCAATGTTTTCTTTATTAAAAGCTGTAAACTTTCTTAAAAATAAATAATTAAATGAAGCTGCGCGAAGTCGAGCAAACGAAGCAAGCATACCGCGATTGGCGAGCGCCAGAATCGAAATAGCTTCAATGTTTTGATGTTAGGAGTTCTTTGTTATAATCACCCCAAAGAGACTAAAATCTCCCGAATGGTTTCGTTTCATTGTCTACATATTCGTGATTGCGTGATTCGTGATATCAATAGACTTTAACTTGTAACGCTACTTAAAATTTGTAGTTTAAATACTATCCACTTAAATTATTTTTCATAATGTATCTAAAGAACACAGCGAAATTCTTCATTGGCAAATGTTTTACTTATTGTAAAATATGTAACATTCTGTTTTAGACTAAGCCGTGGATTTTTGTAAAATAAATAAAAGGTTTGCTCGATGTACTGTAAATGTCTGAAGGAGATATCCGTGCTCCATGATTCGTGATGCAGTACCACACGCATAATCAGATATTATTGCCAATTTTTGTCGCAAGTCGCAACTATGTGGCGGACCGTCGCAACGTCTAGTCGCACCTCTAATACGCCCCTACGCTTCTTCCTTCAATGGTTCTTCTCTCTTTAAATGTTGAAACCCTCGATCAACCAAGCTCTAACTATTTTGGAACTGTTTTATCTTCATAAACAGCACATGAAACTGAAGACAGCGCGTCATTAGTCAACGCATATAAAATAGGAATGTAAATACTATAATTTTCTTAAAATTTATTGAAAGAAAAAGTCATGTCTTGGGGCTGGAAGTGAACCCGCAACTTGGGAGAAACGAATGAGAAACATTTGAATTTGAAATAGCGTATGTCTTTCTGTTTTTTTCTTTTTAAGCTAACGTAAGATACCGACACCGTGTTTCGATATCACAGAAGTATTTTAATACCTGTTTCAACGTGGCGTGCTAGTGGGAGGACCCGGTGGCCATTTTGGGGGGTTCGGGAGTCCCCACAGACTCGAAGACTCGACAGTCCTCGCAGTCGACCAGTGGGAAGCTCACATGAGTTTCTCACTGGTCGGCTGAGCTTAGAAAACCTTTTTTGTAGAGCGATACCTCGTCGTTTTATTCTACATCCCCAAAAATTGATCCAGAATGCAGAAAAGGAAAAAAAAGAAAATGGTATCCCAACGCCTGCATATCCTCCCATTTAAAGTGCACCACACTAGAATCCGAGGTATGCACTCAAATATCGACCCGGTCCGTCACCACCTGGAGACCACAAAACCGGAGCTATCCTGGGATGGATTAATCAAAATTTATAATCTTGAGCTCCTCCGTGCTTCGGAAGGCACGTTGAGCCGTTAGTCCCGGTTGTTGCTGCAACCGCTTTAACCCACCAACCCGCATTGGGCCAGCGTGGTGGTATTATGGCCCAAACTCCTCATGTGTTTTCCTATGTAGGAACGCTTGAGCCCAATAATGGGACGTATTACTTTTAAGTACTTTTTTTACTCGTAAGTTTCATGTGGTGTATATGTTCAAAAATAGTTCCAATTCCCAAAGAGTTAATAGTTGTAAAATAAACATTAATAAATCTTTTTACAACGAAAACACCCTAACACGACCTTACCCCTTACGGGACAAATCCATGGTGTCAGATAACCCGCTATTTTCCGGCCTGGTAACACTGAACCTAGGCTTTGATTGTGGCAACACTGTATATAATTTGGCTAGAGTTACTGGTGCTAATTTTATTTTATTTTATACTGTCATAAGTTTAAATTAAGTTTTTCGTATTGCGTTTCTTTCATTCCAATCGAAGAAGAAACAGATAGAACAGCATAATCGTTTTGAGGTTTGTAAAATGACTTGATAGGAAATGACCATCTCGTATGGAGAGTATTAAATCTGGAAAATATGTCAATCGATTCTCTAGTACATTATTACGATTATTCGTCACCTAAAATAATAAAAGGATTCATGGAAATAAAACGAGTTTGCTAAATTCGACTCGCGTTTAATTATGTTCTTTAATGCGTCGAGTACTTATAAATGAATCTTTACTTACATTACACCCGATGCATTTTGAATACTTACCTTACATCGATGATCCCGGGAAAATGTTAGGTTCCGATTCATAAATAAAATTATTACCTACTAGCTGTACCCTGTCACGCTTCGCAGTGGCACATTGTGATTGAATGGTTGAGAAATGAGAAACAAAACAAAGAATGTGATAATTCTTGATTTAAGTGAATATTTAATTCAGATTGTATAATAATCAGAATCAGATGCATTTTTTTTTTGTAAATAAACAATGTATTTGGGAACAAAATTGTTTCTCATGTGACTGCGTCATTACTATTGCGGTTGTCAGCGAGTGTTTTCCTCGCTTCTGGCAGATGGCGCGGTCACTGGTACACAGCTGATCGTTAAAAAAACTGTTTTCTCGCGGTCGCAGATATGTGACTGATGCAAAAAATAGATAAAAACAATCCTTGATGCGGATTTTATATCATGTTAAAATTTCGACTCAATCGGTGCAGAACTTTTTGAGTTTTTGAAGCGTACACAAACCAACATAACATTTTTATATATATAGATTATTGAAAAATAGCTCCTATTGAAAACTAATCGTTTACCAATAATCTTAACTTTTCTTATTTTTAAGAAGTATTTTTGGAACTAAAATGCTATCCTAAGAGTTTGTCATTAACAGCGTAGAAATTATTTATGAATTAAAATAAACGTTTATTTATATTCACGAAAAAAAAAGAAGATCCGCCATCAAAAACTACTAAAAGAGATTTGAATAATGGGGCTTACATAATTTTGACTAAAAATTTCCCAATTTTTTAAAATAAAAAATGTCAACTTTCTCTGTATCAATTAATTGTTTATACTTTTATAAGCATTCTATCCTTTTCTTAGTCTATTGGAATGAAAGGAAGCCAAAAACTTTAATATTTAGATATCTAATCTAAGTTAGTACATACGCAGTTTTAGTTTTAAGATTTTGCTATACAATTACGCGTTTGTAGTTCGAAGGTTTTATGGAATATAAATAAGTAAGTACTCACTAAGGTTTTTTAATTTATTTAGGACAATCAACAAGACCCACACTGATATAAGTATGGTATTAAACAGTAGGTAAGCAATAAAAAAAGAGATAAGTGCTGACTTAATTTTATATGGCCAAGGAATACATGATGGAGAGTTAAAATCTATTGTGAATCTATGGCTTGACAAGTTAAATAATAATACAAATAATTATTTATTTATTACAGATAACAGTTGAACCAAATTTTATTAGTAACAATGAGAACTTAAAAAATATGTTAGTAGGTAATCATAATTAATCACTTCCATAATCATTTACGAGGTGGTAGGCCCGTACAATTGTCGTCTGGGTAGGTACCACCGCCTTTCTTATTTCAGCCGTGAAACAGTTCGACGTGTTTGGTTTGAAGGGAAAGGTAGCCAGTGTAATTACTGGGCCGGCATTTCATCTTAGGCCTCAGGATGACAACGCACCTGCAATATCAAGTGATTTTCCCTTGTTATTGCAGGTGTGTATAGGCGGCGGTAACCGCTTACCATCAGGTGGGCCGTCAGATTGTTTGTCATCTAGTTATTTTCATTATGTGATTTTTTTTACATCACAGTTAAGCTATCGTCACAATGTCTTAGCAATTCTATTTTTAACCCCCGACGAAAAAAGATGGGTGTTATAAGTTTGACGTGTCTGTCTGTGTATCTGTGTGTCTGTCTGTGGCATTGTAGGGCCTAAACGAATGGACCGATTTTGATTCGGTTTTTTTTTGTTTGAAAGCTGATGTGACTACGATGGTTCTTAGCTAAAATTTATAAAAATTAATTCAGCCTGAGCGTTTGATGACTATCAGCTCATTTTATACATTATAATAGGATTTTACTAACTTTTACAGACCCGATTTATTTCAAATTTGGTGTACTGTCACTTCGGTGACATACTAACTTTGAGCTGATCCTATACCATCAAAAAGTCTGCGAAATGCTTAATTCTTCAGAAACTTACAGCAGATATAGCGTGTTTGGGCTCTTATGAATAGTCTTATTGTGATGGTGTTAGATTGATAATTAATAACGCCGGGGGTTGCTTAAAATTTTTAATTTTGTAATTATCTTTTAGATGCTCAAATCAATAATTATTTTAATTTAATTAATTTAATTTATAACTGACTTCGAAAACGAGGAGGTTCTTAATTACGCCGAGATTACTGATCCGATTTACGTGATTCTTTTTTTGTTGGATGCGGAATAGTTTCCATTTGGTCCCATGAAATTTTTTTTTCAAAATCAGTTGGGTAGTTTGGATTTTAAATAAAAAGAACTGAAATCAGAAAGTCGTCTACGTATACGAAATTGCGGATTTTTGCTTTCCTATGACTTTTTAGTGAAACGATACGATAGTGGGAAACAATGGGCCTAATTCTGGCGAACACATGCTAAGATTAAATTTAAGTTCAGTCTACCTCTTTCTCTCAATATGAATACGAAAAGGATCGCTGTTATAAAATTTGTCATTAACAAACATGCATTCAATTTTCGACCTTATTGAACGTGATAAAATGCAGTGTTTAGGAGGCACCTCCGTACATGCCGTCTAAAATTGTCTATGGTTGGTATGAAATCTGTCGAAATTTAGATGACAGCTCTAAACAGATTCTTGCTATCTCATTCTTATTACATATTATGAGAAAGAGATATACTGTACATAAATTTAAACTTAGAGTGTGCCTCCAGAATTAGGCCAAATATAAGTTGACGGTCACCCATCTAGCTTAGACTTTAGAAAGTTAACACTAAAAATTGTGAGAATGAAAATAAAATTTAAAACTGACTTCAAAAAACTGAATAGGATAAAATAATTAAATTTGAGTAGGTAAGTACTCATAGAGTTGGTGCTAAGTAGTTATCAAAAACAATAGAAAGTGAAGCACCGACTCAAAAAAATATGTTTCTAGGGGATGAGTACCTGCCTACTCAAATTTAATTATTTTATCCTTTTCAGTTTTTTGAAGTCGGTTTTAATTTTTGTTTTAATTCAGTAAAAACATATAATAAATCTTAGCGCTGTTTGTAGAAGACTCCAAGTATTTCTCAATAATACAGACCCTTACTAACACAGGATATACTCACAATATAATGGACAGAAACTAGTCCACAATAGGCATTTTTATTGGTGCGTGCCCGCAGCACTAGTGAGGGGATTAGTCCGCTTTATATCGATGAAATCCGTTGAGTTATGGCGGCCTATTCATCGCTGTGAAAGCGGATCCGTGAGCGAAAAATAGGATTTGACCGGTTTGTAACTTGAATGGTGTTTGTTTTTATGACTGTTTGTGAGGTAGCAGACGGTAGTGTTGGGGTTGTTTTTAGCTCGCGACGAAAAAAGAGGGGTGTTATAAATTTGACGGGTCTGTCTGTGTATCTGTGTGTCTTCTGTGGCATCATAGATCCTTAACGAGTAGACTTTTGTTTTAAAGCTGACGTGACTAGGATGGTTCTTAGCTAGCTAGTGTTCTTAGCTATAATTTATGAAGATCAGTTCAGGCGTTTGATGATTTTCAGCACATTTTCTACATCACATAAGGGTTTTACTTACTTTAACAGATCCGATTGATTTGAAATTTGGTGTACATACTAACCTTGAGCTGATCCTATACCTTAAAAAAGTCTGTAGGATGCTTAATCCTTGAGAAACTTACAGCAGATATAGCGCGTTTGGGCTCATAAGCATATTCTCAATGAGATGATGTTAGATACATGATTAATGAGGCCGGTTTTATTGTTCAATTTCCAAAATGACAATAATATTTATACATGATAATATAATTAATTTTTGAGGCCGCGTAAGTCAATTAACAACCAATTGTATCTGGAATCTGTGGCTTGAAAGGTTAACATAAAATATTAGGTGAGTTTATTAGCATTACTTTCGTACATTACTCACTCGTCAATCGTCACTGACATACTTACTGTCATATGATTTGTAAGTTGAAGCAGCAGTGGGCAGGGCTCATAGCTTGCAGAACGGACGGCCGATGGGGCGTTAAAATTCTAGCATGGTGGCGACGTAGCGAAATGCGCAAAATAGGACGGCCTCCCACTGGATAGACTAAGGTCAGGGTCGCGGAGAGCCGTTGGATGCAGGCTGCGAAAAACCGTTCCGCTTGAGAATCGATGTGGTAGGTCTTTGTTGAGCAGTGATTTCTGAATTATTAACTAATAATTCCGGTCTTTCTTCAGCAGTGGACATCATAGATGATTTCTGAATTATTCACTAATAATTCCGATTAAATACAACGAATACGACGCAGCGTTGGTAGGCCCCCCACAAGGTAGACCGACGATCTGGTGAGGATCGCGGGAAGACGATGGATGCAGGCAGCGCAGGACCGATCGGTTTGGAGATCCCCGGGGGAGGCTTATGCCCAGCAGTGGGCGTCTCTCGGCTGAAATGATAATGATGATGAATTTCGATTAAATACCTGGAATAAACAGAAAGTGTCCTAAACTATATTTACAATTAAATATGAATATTTCCCAATAATTCCTAAGCTATGATAAAAGTATTATTAGTGTTCATTCGATACACACCGATATGGTAACTGCTTACTGGGTTGTCGTACAATCGGTAGGTACTTGCGCTCACATTATGTCACTAATATCAATTAGAGTAGTTGCTTAGCTTTAGCCAGATACCATACAATCATGTATGGTATCTGGCCGAAGCTAAGCAACTTTGTTTCATAATTGCATGGTAATTTCTGAATCTTTTGATGCACACAACATAAATATAGATTTAGCGTGTATTTTACCGGAATAGGGCCAGTATTATGCAAAAAAAATGCACAATGGTGATAATATTATACCAAATTAGCGCAGCCGAGACTTTCACCAATCCCAATCGACAACTCACTCACGCTGTGACAAATGTGAACGCGCGTGATAAGTTTGAATCCTATACCGTTATGGCCGAGAATTTCGGCCATTTTTAGCCGAGAACCGAGACCGACATCTCGGTCAAGCCCATCACAGATCAATACCTAGGGGTATGGTGGGTCTGTGATGGGCTTACCATACCCCTGGTGGTAGGGTGGGACTGAACCATACCACCGTAGTGCTGTGCACTATATGTTCACAGGTTTTGTTTTCCAAATATTACGAACCTGTGAGCCTTATCAAACATAACTTAAATAATAATTGAATTTATTTATATTAAGGCTATTAAACATTTATATCACACAATATATTCTTAAGGCCACCTTTTGTACTGTCCTGTGTGTATTTTTTCTGTATTATGTGCAGTACAGAATATTGTATTGTAATTGATTGTCTTACGTTATGCGTATGGGTAATTTTATCGATAACACTACTTAGTGCAGGGACTTCCCTTTCCCCATCACTCTGCGATGCGTACGCGCCGAATCTTGGCACCTATTCGTCGACAGCTATGACAAATGTGTATGAGAACGGTAAATAGAACGGATATAGTTTTATATGAAGCATTAGACGTCTTTACATTAGTGTCTCTTTAAATCAATGACGGGGACTTGTGTCCGATGGATTGTGGACCGCATATAAAGCGTGACTCTTGTATGTGGGACAGATCTTATTCAATTATAATAGGACCCATTTTACTGTATTTTGTGTTATAATCTTTTTTAACCGACTTTAAAAGCGAGGAGATTCTCAATTCGGTTGGTATGTTTTTTTCTATGTATTACAACAACTACGCCTAGATTTCTAATCCGATTTACGTGATTCTTTTTTTGTTCGATGCGGAATAGTTGCGGAATAGTATAAAAAAAATTATAGTAAGTTGCCATTTGGTCCCCAAATGGAAACAAACTATAATTTTTTTTTCAAAATCAGGTGGATAGTTTGGTTTTTAAATAAATAAATCAGTTTTTTAAATTTATTTTATGAATGAGAAAGTCGTCTAAGTATGCGAAATTGCGGATTTTCGCTTTCCTATGACTTTTTAGTGAAACGATATGATTTAGGAAACAATATGAGCCGACGGTCACCCATCTAGCTTTGACCTTAGACAGCTAACACTAAAAATTGTGAAAAAACATTAAACAAAAATTAAAACCGGCTTCAAATTGCTAAAAAGAATTTTATAATACCTAAATTTTATTATTTTATCCTTTTGAGTATTTCGAAGTCGGTTTTAATTTTTGTTTAAAATGTCATAAAATGAAATAGAATATTTTAACATATTGTGAGAATAGACGTGAGCAACGCACATGCAGTACCTTGCGGGCACAATGGCCAGAGTAGTTCGATTTCTTCCGCAGGACACGATTTTTCTAGTATACTTAAGCATTGATAAAAAAGAAAAACGAGGCAGAGTGATGGCCGAAAGAACCTTTGATGAGCTCAGCAGAGCTTATTCTCCGCTGAAACACGACACTGCAGTGATCTTCTGTAAGGTGTCTTCTCCAGTCGTGTATTCCTAATTTTAATGCTAAATATTTCCCTACCCCACACTTAAATCAGAAGGAACGACACACTTCAATGTGGACCTTATCAGAAAGATATAAGGTATCAAGTAGATGCGGGAATCTAAAATAGTAACGTCTGCCCCTGGTAATATCGGTGTTCAAATAACAAGGCCCGAACGAAGCCTCTTTGGTGTGTAACCGAGCGAGAGGATGAAAGGTGAAATGTGTACTGGCGCGCAAGGAAAACTGGGCATTATAAATAAAGTACATAAATTAAATGTGATGATACATTCAAAACAATCGCATATTGTAATGTCATATGTCGCTGAAACATCTTACGGATTTTAAAATCAGGTATACCTTTCTTCATATCTTTATCTTGATAGGTATTTAACTAAAAGACGATCAAAGGATTTTGTCTCAATACATTTTATTTCCGAAAAGACCTCTTAAAAACTTGAAAACTTATATTATTCGTAAACGATAATATGTATTCAATAGGAAAGTACTTTAAACAGTAGATATAACTAATATTCACAATTGTGTGGAAGCGTTTTTTAAACCGCTTAGGAGGAGCTCGGTGGCGTATTGGTTTGAGCGCTCTGGTTTTGATACGAGAAACAAAGCAACTTTCGCCATGGTCGATACTGGGTAGGTCAATCAAAGTTTGCTATCTCGAGCGCCGAAAACACGTCAAGCCGTTGGTCCCGGTTGTTCCTGCAACCGCTTTAACCCACCAACCCGCATTGGGCCAGCGTGGTGGTTTTATAGCCCAAACTCCGCATGTGTTTCTCCCATGTAGGACGGCCTGTGCCCAGCAGTGGGACGTATATGTATATGATGATGATTTTTTAAAATCCTTACTTTTATTTTTGAAGAAAATAATTTGTGTATTTTCGCTTACTTTTCACGCGCGAACGCTATTTTGTCTTATTTCCTCCCACTGTGTCAGTTATATCTGTGTCCCTATCTGTCTCGGCCAAAACAACATTTTGATAGATCGATGTAAAGTTATACCTACCTTATTCCTTGAATGCCCAGACATCATCTATAGTTGACATGACAATTAAAATTTAATTCTGTCGGGTTTATCGGGGTGCTCCGTTTCTTTGGCCGCCAGTTGACTAGGCAAAGGTACACCACCTTTGAGGCTCGTCTTGCGGTCGCTCGTAAGCTTCGAAAGCCGCTCAGCTTGGCAGAGATTTAAAAGGAATAAGAAAGAATTTTAGGTGAGATTTCGTAGCTTCCAGCTGCTTATTTTTAATGGCTCGAAGCCTCGAAGAACCGATCGTAAAACTAGGATCAAAACTTTTTTAATGTTTTCTTTTACTTTTAATTGTGTCCATAAAAGGGAAGGCAATGGAATGAAACACATACAGCCACTCAGCCATCTCTATTTCTTTATTTATCTGAAATACCAAATTTTTCCTTAATCTGAAACCACACCGACGTGCCTCCTTATTCGCTAACGCAAATGGAAAGTTCCGGTAGATAAAATATTCTTTGTTTTTACGCATTGCTGTTTCAGATGAAATGAAACGTTTTGTTTCATTGTGGCGTGAAACAGCAATGTATATGTCGCCGCGGTCTGGTTAAATTCGCCGCTTGATTATAACCGAAATAGTTTCGGATAAAAGTGGTCATAAAAAACTTGAACCTACCAAAACTCTTCAGTACAACGAGGCATCTAATTTAGCGGACTTTTAATACGCCATGTTGTTAAACGTTGAGTGAGTCTAGTTCAATTAACTATCGGCATAGGAATATATTTGGATCCTGGCGTTTAATCAAATGCCTAGGCGTCTAAATGGCTGCGACATACAGGGTGGTGCCGTCAATGCGACAATAAATTTAAACATGTCCATAGAAATGGTTTGATAATTTCATGACATTTGTATGAAATAATGCTGCCAACGTTACACTATTCCATACAAATGTCATGAAATTATCAAATGGATACAATATTTTTAAAAGTGGCAAACCATTTCTATGGAATAATAAAGCCCATGTTTAAATTTATTGTCGCATTGACGGCACCACCCTGTATATAAAAGATGGGAGACACCGACACTTATCATTTTTAGCGAATTTATAAGCTGTGCATCATGTTTTCGGCGAGTCTCCACTCATTAAGGAATATTTTTTTATGTCTTGAAATGGTACTTAAATCGGTAATGGTACATTTTGGGAGGATTTGGCGCTAATCATATTACGACAGTTTCCATGATACTACATGGATGCGATGGATAATCATACCAATGTTATAGTATACCCATAGTAGGTCTGCCCTGAGGGCGTAGACAAGATGCCATTTGACAATCGCTACCGCTATCGCTAAATGGAAAATGTATGGTATTTGACATTTACAGTCGAAAGTCAATCGAGAGCTTATTGCAAATCCCATACATTTTCCGCTTAGCGATAGCGATAGCGGTTATCGAAAGGCATCTTGTCTAGGCCCTCTGGACAGATTGCAGCGTCGTGCTGTCCGTATCGTTGGCGATGTAGCGGTCACGAACAACCTCCAGCCTCTGCAATTGCGTTGAGATATTGCGTCGCTTAGCGCCTTCTATCGGCTACATCACGGAGAGTGCTCCGAAGAGCTAATGAACCTTATTCCACCTTCCCCCTTACTACTCAGGAGCACGTGTCAGAAATATGGTGGGAATGTAGATGAATATGAAGATCTATATGAGTAGCAATTTAAGTACATGGAACAAATAATATCAAAGTATAAAGGAAAACTCATTTATTTGACAGTGATCACTATTTAATAAAGCATAAATGCATTTTTATGTTATTCAATAGTAACTTACACGGAAATTATCAGATATTTAGCAATATCACAGAATAAATACCATTTTCACTTTACAAAGCTATGGAAAGGAAACCATATAATTAATATTTAAAGAAAAGGATTATCATCCTCAATCACATTAAAATAACACCTTTCAACGAGTTTCACTATGTGAACCGATACAAACACAACCGGAGCCCATTGAGCCCCGGGAGGATGCAACCTCCAACCCCTCCATCCTCATCCTAACGCCACCTTTTTAATGTATAAGCTAACAATATTCTTACTGCATTATATTCACATTTTATACAAAACACAAGTAATACTTAACTGGCGCTGTGCTCGGTCCGAGGGCTCGACAAAGAATGACCTAACTAGGCCGGAGCTCACGCTTTTATAAACAGTGACAAACAAGTCGCGTCATCGAACGATCCCAGACCACGTGTACAAAATTGAAACAACTCTTTTCTTTATACAAGTAATTTGAGACATGAAAATGTAGCCTAAAATTGTAATATCTTATTAGATTAAACATTCTAACAATTAAATTGTTTTTGTCTTATTTAACAAACAAAAGCGGCGTGATCCACCGGAAGTCTGTGTTTTTAAATGTTACAATAATTTACAGAAACATTTTAATTATAACTAAATACTAAATTTAATTATTATATCGACTATTTCATGATTATTTATTATGATTAATCCATATTAATAATAATGTTTATTTTCTATCAGTTGGCGCGGTTTCCTTACCGGAAACCGTATCTTTAAATTTACAATAATTTGTAGTAATATCAGATATACCAACAAGACACATTAAATTATTCGTTTATTACTTATTTAAATTATTATTATTGATTGTAATGTTTTTAATATTCTATAACAGTAACAATTTCTACTAAACAAAGATGGCGCGATGTCCTTACCGGAAATCGATCTTAGTTACATTTTACAATAATTTGTTGAAATAGTAAATTTCATAAACATTTGTTTTATTATAATTTATTGCTTTCTTTTATATTATTAACAATTAGATAGTAATTTATAGGTAAGTATTTTAAACAATGTTTATTTTCTGTTACACGCGTGCCGGTCTTCGAAGTCATCAATTAACTGTCTCCACCTCAACATCACGTACAAAGAAATTTAGTAGCTCGTTTCTTTGTCGTACGTCCAGAACTTGAAATTCTTAGCCAGCACATGTCTTTCCTCCTTCATATAACATGGGTTCCTTCAAAAGAGGCGTGAAAAAGCACCTTTCGGGTCGGCAAGGTGGTGGCGGCTAGAGCAGTGTCTGAACTGCACTAGCTGTCATCGTATATGGACTCTTCTTACCGCTTGACATCAGGTGGTGTGACGTCATTTGTCGTGCTTTGTATAAAAAGGTAGTTCACCCCAGGTTTTACCAGCGTCTATCTATAGGCCACGGTAACCGCATACGAGTACCATCAATTGCTTTTCTACTACACCCAGTAGTTACTGGCTCTAGTAGAAAAGCAACTTGAGCCTCTATTAATTAATTATTTTAACCAATACTCGGTTTCTTGGTCGCTTGTTTGACACTCTTAACATTGCAATTCTACTACAATCACAAACTCGAGAGACTCTCGCAATTATTTACTCAAACAACAGTTCTCAGTTTCCTTGCCAAAATCTCCCACAGTGCCATGTTAATTTCATTACGTGCATCCGGCCGTTGGCAAGATGTCACCGCTTCCGGCCGGTCTGAATTTAATCAGTCTACTCCAAGCCGTCGGGCATGGCGCACGTGCGGTTGCATTAATTAAGTGGAAAGCTTTGAACAGTATCAACGTTCTCTTTGATGTTTATGGCAGACGTTAATTGATAACTGACGCAGTCTTCATGAATATGTAATTCTTTTTACTGGATGTGACCTTGGAATTAGAGTTTTATTCATTCACAGCCTGTAAACTTTGAGCCTTTACAATTGTGTCGAGACATTGGGCCTAATTCTGGGAACACACTTTATCTGTAAAGCGGCAATATACCACCGGTGGGCGATGACAATAGAAAAATCAATTGTGTCTGGAATCTCATGCTTCACGGGTTAATTCTAAATTTAATTTCAGATTCATGCTATTTTTTCCTATCACTTATTGCGATAAAGAGAGATATATAATATATATGAAATCACTTAAATTTAGATAGATTTCAAAGAAACTATAGACAATTTTAGACGGCATGTACGGAGGTGCCTCCTAAACACTGCATTATATCACGTTCAATAAGGTCGAAAATTGAACGCACGTTTCTAAGTGTCAAATTATATGACAGCCATCCTTATCGTATTCCTTTTGATAGAAAGAAATGCACTGAACTTAAATTTAGACTTAGCATGTGTTCACCAGAATTAGGGCCATGGAGGGTAATCTGAAGAGCTTTTCGAGCTTATTCCACTTTCCCCTTCCTATTCAGGAGCAAGCGTGTCGGTCTTCGAAGTCATCAATTTACTATCTACATCTCCTCTTCACGCAAAAAGAAATTTATAAACTCGTTTCTTGTATTTCCAAAACTTCTTAACCAACACGTGTTCCTCCTTTCTGCAATATGGCGTCCGTCAAAAGACGCGTAGAAATACCATGCGGCTAGTGGCAAAATGTCCTGTGAGCGCTCCAATCAAGAAATGTGCCTACTGTTCCACCTTTTGTATAGATATTCCTACCTCGTCCCCTAGTAAAGTTCATGCTCTTTTCCACTCTTGTAGTAAGTTAGTTTCAAATTCACTTTGAATATGCGTTGAAACTTTTCAAAACATCACTCGATACGCAATATTACGGGAAATTCACGAGGAACGCATCCCCCTTGGAAAATTAAATGTCAAACATGAATTATATATCTGACATAGTGTTGTGGCTGTTGGTTCGGATACGTAGGGATACACTTTAGCTTTTCTTCTACAGTGGACAGCACATCAATCGTAACAGCTTGACCTTGAGACCGCCCTTACTACGCTGTTAATAAAGGCGGCTTTCGGAGGGCAACTGTTACACTTTATGTGCTGTCGTGTGTACTCTAGCGCGAGTTAAGCTTTTTGGAGCATCTGTCAACTTTAGGAGGTATTTTTCTACAATATATAAGTGACGGAACATAAAACTTGATCGGCTGTAGTCTTTGTTGTGACATTAAAAGTGCTTGTTTGTGGCCTATTTTAATAAAATATTTTTTATTTCTTTCTTTTCTTTCTTTCTCATAGCGTGTTTCGGTATTTCATTTTGTGCGTAGTTTAATGTGCATTTATACCGCCTACTCTATGGTAACAAAATGTAAATATGATTAAAATGGCTTTTCTTACCTTTACTGGAATTTAAAAATGATTGTAAAAGTATTCTTTCGGATAACCAGAGGTGTTAACTTCAATGAGTGGTGTGATAAACGTTGCTATAAAAACGTTAAAAAAGGGTAGAAAGCGGTGAACTAATCGGTAGGTTACACCTAGTGCTCCGGCGGCGTAGCGGTTATCGTGTTTGGCCGGATCCCTGGAGACGCTGGTTCGATTCCCGCCTGGAGCATATAATTTTTTCATCGTTTTCTTTCTTTAGGTACTTGTAATTGTTACAATATAGTCGGTACCTCCCTCACCATCAACGTGGGCCGTTTGCTTAATCGCCACTCTTAAAAAATACTCCCCAAAATAACTCGCTTACAAAGAACTGTACTTATTTATTTATTTACTGTACTTACTACTGTACTTCTTACTGTACTTCAAAACACTCTGTGCGCAGTTCAAATTATAAAATTAAATCCACTATCAACTAGTATTATATGAAAGCCAGATTAAATATACCTAAATAGTTATTATTTATAAGTATCTATAATTTAATTTGTCTCTTGTGTGCAATAAAGAATATTTACTATTATTATTTTATAAATATTTTATTAAAAACTAGCAGATACGATCGGTTATTTACGGATTCGCACCACCCCATCCCTAACCACCGTCCTTCCATCTCTCTGTCCCATGGGACTGGGAACGTCGCAATTTTCACGTCTATTGTTTTTTTAAGGTACCTATGGGAGGCAGAGGGAATGCGTAAAGAAGCTTTACGAATATTCTATAAAATGTTGCAAAGAAATATATGTTAGTGATGTATTATTCTTTTATTGATAACTCGTTTAGAGAGTTCAATTCAATTCAAGCAGTTATTGCATACAACATGTATGTACAACATGTTTACAGAAGGTGGTACTTAAAAATTAATTAGTTACGAACTCGAACCCCGTTAGGGCACCGCATTAATGTAATTATTAATAAAAAAAATTATTTCTAAATAATAGAAATTGAATAATTATAAAAAAAAAAGATTTCCTAATTGGCTGGTGGTATGACTCTTTTATGTCGATGGGCCTCGATCACGCTAATTAACCGACTTCAAAAACGAGGAGGTTCTCAATTCGGCCGGTATGTTTTTTTTTTTTTTTCTATGTATGTACACCGATTACGCCGAGATTACTGATCCGATTTACGTGATTCTTTTTTTGTTCGATGCGGAATAGCTGCCATTTGGTCCCATAAAAATTTTTTCAAAAACAGTTGGGTACTTTGGTTTTAAATATAAAAAAACTGAAATTATGAAGTCGTCTACATATGCGTAATTGCGAATTTTTGCTTTTCCAATGACTTTTTAGTGAAACGATACGATAGTTAATAATTAAACGATAGGTAGATATAAGTTGACGGTCACCCATCTAGCTTCGACCGTAGAAAGTTATCACTAAAAATTGTGAAAAAAAAATTTTAAACAAAAATTAAAACCGACTTCAAAAAACTGAAAAGGATGAAATAATTAAATTTAAGTAGGTATTCATCCCCTAGAAACATATTTTTGGAGTTGGTGCTAAGTGGTTTCCAAAAACAATAGAAAGTAAAGCACCGACTCCAAAAATATGTTTCTAGGGGATGAATACCTACTTAAATTTAATTATTTCATCCATTTCAGTTTTTTGAAGTCGGTTTTAATTTTTTTTTCAACGTAAAGACCAAAGCAATACCAAAAACGTTACGTTAACCACAATTTGTGTCGCGCTAAACATTTGAAAGTCCACCAATTTGCTTTTTTTTCGCAACATACGTTGACGTCTTTGATTATAATTATATTACATACCCATTTATTGAGCATATATTACATAAATCAATAAAATAAAAACTTTCTAAATTGTGTTTATATCGACGATGGATGAACGTTTTTGATTTAGTTGGTACCTAAAAACTTTTGTTGGCGTTTCAAACGCTTGGAAAAAACTACAACAATGTTTGTTGGACAACGGTAAACACGTTCCTTTAAATATGGTTCCCATAGTAACGCCTTTGGGTCTTCATACCGTTAAAAAACGCGAAACAAATTGTGCTCAACGAAACGTTTTTGGTTTTGCTTTGGTAATTACGTGAATTTAACCGCCTCAGTGGTCTAGTGGTTGAGACCACCTCAGATCTAGAGGTCCGGGGCTCGATTCCCGTGGGGGCAGAAATTTTCTGCTCGGTCTGGTTGGTGGTAGGGCTTTTCTAAGTCCACCTGGCTAGCTACCACCGCCATAACAATAATGTTAGAAGCATTGTTGTGTTCCGGCAGTTGGAGGTAAGATTGTGTCCTCTGTGGTTGAAGAACCGAGTGTAGCTCAGTTCAATCATTTACTATCGGCGGGCCATACTTTTTCTGTCACGTTAACAGGACTGTCATCCTTGCGCAGGGGCCAAGAAGTAACGCGAGTGTAATGATTAGAGCTTTGACAGGCCACTGCAAACTGAACAGACACTTATTCAACCTAAAACCTGTTATTAATCTGTGCTAAAACTAAGTGTTTCGGATGTTTGCAGATTCTGTGCACAGGAGCGCGAAACCCCAGTGCACCTCCTTTGCAACTGTGGACCTTTTATCCACAGACGAAGCCTTCATCTGGGGAGACACACTTTTGACCCACATGAAATTAAGACCCTAGAGGTTGGGAAAATCCTAAAATTTATGGAGTGCCCAAATCAAGGCTATATTATAAACTATTGGTGGCAAGTCACAATAGATATTTTAGGTCGCAGTGACAAATCAGTCTTAACAAGACCGAAAAGCCCCAAATACAAGATAATATAATAATAGGACTATCTTGATATCACCCATATAAAAATACATGCAACCTACTCGTGAGATGATCATTTACAGAAAAAAGAAGTACTCTTCTTCTGGAGTACTTTTACAGTTTTTATTACAGAGTATCTCAATTCCAGAGTTTATAGTCTGAGTAACAAGGAAAACCTTTTTAGTGTGGACAACCATCAAAAATGACTGTTTTGTGGGAATGTAACTAAAAGGAAGGGGGACTCAGGCGGGATCAGGCGGGAGACGTTAAAAATATTTTATCATAATCAGTTCGCGACCGGCTGTTCAATACAAGTGTCAATTTGTTTTTAGTGTGTAGGGTCGTCTGGGTAGATACCACCGCTTGTCTTATTTCGCCTAGTGTAGTATGTGACTCTATTAACACATGAACTACGACTTAAGTGACTGCTACATTGACGGACGTTGTCGAATAAGCAATAATATTCATTTAAATATAATGTAATTAGTAATAAGCCTTCTTGTTGTTGTAATTACTTACGAGAGAATTCAATAATGTCTAACCATCACCTTATGGGTTTTACTTAACCTCTACCGAACCAGAATAAGCCTTCTGGAAGTGGCATATCCAAAGCCAGAAGACTACAGGCTCTTTCTGCCTAAAGATATAGTAAGGCTAATGGCATCTATATTGTAAACACAGGAAGAGTAAACGCAGGGGAGGCACAAAAGATCCCAATGGGTCGAAGTGCACTGTGACTTAGTCATGGCCCACTATAAGATAAGATAATCTCTACCACCCTCAACATACCACATGGCGACCCTGCCAGCGCCTGCTGCGGAACGGAACTGAACTCGGAAGAATAGAAGAATAGAAAAACTTATATATTTTCATTGAAGATGCACATGTTTCGTCACAAAAGAAAGAAAGATATGGAAGAAAAACACAATATGCTATAAGTACTTATGATTCTGACGTAGACATAGACATGAAAACGAATTATTAGTATTTTTCCCGGATTCAGGAGATTTTACCTGATTTTTTGAGATAGTGTACATACATATACCTAGCCGGATGTGAAATATCTTCTTTCACCGTTCCCCACGAGCCGGCCTTCGGGGCGGGCCTCTATAAAGAATAAAGAATAAAGAATAAAGAATAAAGAAATTTATTCGCTTGAAATATGGTACGAAATTAACAAAAGGTTTGGGATCCACATATTCCACCAGAAACTGGCATGCAGAATGTTGTTTTTTATGTCAAACATAAAACAAATAAATTAAGATACACAATGTGAAAGAAAAGATTCAAAATAATTGAGTTACTACAATTTTAGTTTCATATTACAACAATAGGTTTCTAATGTTCTATAAAGTATTCAAAGAACTCATTAATTGAATAAAAGCAATTTTCTCTACCTACTTTATCACCACGTACAGACGACAGTAGTTTTTTTTGTTTTTTTAACTCACACCTATTATCTAGCCCAAAGTAAGCATCATTAAGAGCTTGTGTTATGGATTCTAGATCTAGATAATGCTCGTATTCATCACACAAACATTTGCCCCTACCGGGATTCGAACCCGGGACCTCTTGATCGTATAGCAAGTGGGATACAGACCACTCGACCAGCCGGTCGTCTGTCCGGCCAACTGCTACATAAGCTTGTTGTGCTTAGTGTACTATACCCGTAAACAAGACTAGTAATAAATTTAAGGTTACATAAAAACCTTTTTTAAAATAACAAAAGTAATCCGACATTTTGATTTGCGTTTGAAAATGTTGAATCTGAAAAAGTCTAAAATTCCGTTTTGTTTCAACACAAGAGCTCATTAGGGTTTCGCGGTTCCGGTGGCGACGTGGCGGCGGCGGTTCCGGTATCCGGTAGTGATGTGCCGCGTACGGATATTTCGATATCAATATGTCGATATCGAAAAATTATTTTATTTTGAAATAAAATACTTGCATAATTACTAAAGTTTTTAATTTATTCTAACCACTAGTGGCTACCGCGGTCTCAAGCTATCTCCATAATAGATTTCATCTAAATCGGTTTAGCAGTTTAAGCGTGAAAAGGAAACAGACAGACAGATCGTCAGAGGTACTTTTGCAGTTACCACAATATTAGTATGAATATTAGTTATTTATTTGCTTAGATTTTGATCAAATAAATAACTATGATTAAGATTACCTAGTTTAGGCAAGTTACATAAATTTCCAATACTTTAATAAATCTTCGTATATACGCTGTCATTATTTTTGTTATTTTGATAATCATTTCCTAGTTATATTTTGAAATTATCTGAGCATTCCCCAACCAGTATGGCAAGAAGAAAAACAAATAAACTCTTTCTATAAATTAGCCTTATTGGTCTTATACGCAAACTTCCCTAAATCCTCTTTTGTTTTCTTTTCTGTAACGAAGCTTTCAAATTAATTCTAAGAATAGACACCGTCACTTGTTTCATTTTATCGATAAAGCACATCACTATTCCGTACAAAGTAATAACCCGTCTGCCAACCGTCCGGACACAATCTCTTTGATCAGCCTACTTTGTCAAACAAAGGCGAAGTCAACCTCTTTTGTGAATTTGTGGTATGTTACTTCGAAGCTTCTTTAAAAACAATAAAGAATGTAATATTTTAAATAAATTCAACTCGCGTTTAATTAGATGTTACATTATTATTAAACACCCGACGTTTCGATTACTTTACAACGATCGTTGTCAACGGAACACTGAAGATGTCAATTGTGTTGACGCCTGTCCACGGATGCGTATAATCTGTCATATCTACGTTATTTGCCCGTCACTATTTAGCAGGAGCGCGAGTGAAGTTGTCTAGAACAAGCTACATGAATTTTAATATCAATCTAACCTTCGTACAGAGAAATTTGTTTTACATATTGCCTTTGTAATAAAAAGTATAAGCATTAAAACCTTAAAAAGGGTTAAATCGGAAGTTTTATTTGAGGCCACTAAAGCCTCAACAATTGTCTTTCATAAGTTTATGAAAATGAAAATGAAAATGAAAATGAAAATATCTTTATTCAATTAGGCCCCCAAGAAGCACTTTTGAATCGTCAACAAAAAAACCCTTATGTCTATCACATAAAAATAATATTAACTAACTAACAATTTCATAATGTTTGTCTCTCCGTCTTATCTGCATCTACGTAAGCTAAGAATGTTATGTCAGTCTGTCTATCGGTCTGTCTGTCGGTCCGTCTGTCCGTCAGTCAGTCTGTCTGTCTGTCCGTCAGTCAGTCTGTCTGTCAGTCAGTCTGTCTGTCAGTCTGTCTGAATTTACACCGGTTCCAAAAGTTGAACTACCGAGAAGATTCCGGCAACAAACTCGTGTAGTCACTCTTTTCAATCATTAAGTTACAATGTTTAATTACACAGTAATAGTATTTAGCAGCGCAGTGTCGCACAGAGTATAAAAAAGCTATATTAAAGTACCAATAAGTACCTAATGATAAGAATGTTTACTGTATTTAAAGGCTGTCCGACAATGCACCTTCACAATATAGGTATTACAATACACAAAGGTCAACAATTAATATACAAAGACCTAATAAAGCTAAACATCTTTCATTAATTTTAAACACTTGTCTGAGCACGTCATTACAATAATAATTGTATTGTTTTATATATAATATCCTATAATGCCATATACCTCAAAAATCCCTCAAAAATGATACTATTGATGAATATGTAGGTAAATTATTACAAAATCAAGGAAGCTTAGAGATGACCATTTCCACTAGTGGCACCTGTTCACAAGTATGACGCATGTGCCAGCCATCGCTCCGCTCAACCATATCATAGGGAACGGAGCGACCCGGCATTATAAGTTAACTGCTGTCACTTTGTGTTATATTTTGAGCGGTCCGATTCACACATACAGAGCTCACGGTGTCAGTTTGTCGGACAGTGTGAGGACGGGCTTGGGACTTTATTATTCGCATGATGGGATCCCAAGCTGGTGGTACACTCCAACCATCTTGTCTATTGAAATTGAGATGTTTTTTGATTTCAATAGCCTCACGTAACATTCTAGAATTGAAGCGTTGTTCTTTGGCGAGGATTGGGGCTTATCAAATATCATGTAGTGATTGCGTCCGTCAAGAGCGTGTTCACACACTGCCGACTTCGTTTCGAGCCTGTGTTTTACTTCACGTCAACTATATGTTATTTCACCCGGGTGCTGATGTTTCTCTTGGTTTCTTCTAGTGATTTTTATATACAAATAGATAACAAACAAGCTGACGGCCCAGTAAGTGGTTGCAGGTGCGTTGTCATCCTGAGGCCTAAGATGAATGCCTTCCATGCCCAGTGATCACACTGGCTACCTTTCCCTTCAATCCGGAACATAGCGAACTGATTCACGGCTAAAATAAGAAAGGCGGTGGTACCTACCCAGACGACCCTACATACGGACTTACCACCTATTTCAAATATGTAGTGCTTGCAAAAATATAAGAGAATACTACTAGCCTGGACTCGTAAATTGTTCTGTATTATTTGATTATTTGAAAGATATTTAAAACAATTTTCATTTTCAAAAAGATAAAATCAATAGATATTCCATCATTTTGCTATACAGGCTACTCGTTCAGGGGCCCGGGTTCGAATCCCGGTGCGAGCAAGTGTTTATATGACGAGTACGAGGTTCATGAGTCATGTTTATGTTTATTTAGTATATTTCTAATATTTATATACTTAGTATTATCATTGTTTCTCCGTTATCTAGTATCCATAAGACAAGCTCTTAGTGATGCTTACTTTGGGCTAGATGATTGGTGTGAGTGTATGAATATTATTATTATTTAAAATCACATATTAAAATGTTCACGTATCCAGTCACATCACTACTCAACGTTACGTCACTTCCCACAGCCATTAGAAGCACGGTAATTACGTAAAGTCATTATCAAAGTCTCTCAGATTTTAATTAGAACAAGATGGAGGTGTGTTAGAATTTAATTAATATGGGTAATTACATTTTCTTTACACTTGACTCTTCAATGTAAAGATAGGTGTTAACGCTTGAAACTTCAACTCTAAATAAAAAAAACATCCGCCATAATAATATATGGGGAAAAATTTAAGTCCGCAAAAGATATTAGCGTGGTCTGCAGTATATTTAATTAATCTACAAATTGTTGATTTCTCCGTACTTTACTGACCAATTTGATGTCTTTAATAATTAATTATATTTTAAAGGTCTTTTAGCTTGCGGCTGTGTAGTCAAAGAGCACTTCAATTTTAAGAAGTGCACAATTTGACTTTGCCCATACAATCATACTGATCAGTTAAATATCACTTTTGCAAACGGTTACAGTATTTATTTACAAGGCAAACCGTGGTTAGTACCGAAGTGGCTAAAAGTGTCTTTATGCTACGGTGCCAACTTGTGAGTAGTGCCCAAGGAGCTACGAGCGTCTGTAGGCTACGGCGACTACGCGTGAGTAGTTCCCAAGTTGCTACGAGCATTTGTAGACTACAGTGACTACGCGTCTGTAGTTCCCAAGGTGCTACGAGCGTCTGTAGGCTACGGTGACTACGCGTCTGTAGTTCCCAATGTGCTACGAGCGTCTATAGGCTACGGCGACTACGCGTGAGTAGATCCCAAGTTGCTACGAGCGTCTGTAGTCAACGGTGATGATGCGTGAGTAGTTCCCAATGTACTACGAGCGTCTGTAGGCTACGGTGACTACGCGTCAGTAGATCCCAAGGTGCTATGAGCATCCAAAGGCTACGCTTAATACGTGTTAGTAGTTCCCAAGGTGCTACGAGCGACTGTAGGCTACGGTGACTACGCGTGAGTAGTGCTCAAGGTGCTACGAGCGTCTGTAGGCTACGGTGACGATGCGTGAGTAGTTCCCAAGGTGCTACAAGCGTCTATAGGCCTACGGTGACTACGCGTCAGTAGATCCTAAAGTGCTACAAGCATCCAAAGGCTACGATTACTTCGCGTGAGTAGTGCCCAAGGTGCTACGAGTGTCTGTAGGCTATGGACTATGGTAAGCACTAACCATCAGGTGTGCCGTAACCATGCTGCTACTTTTTTATAAACAACTATATGACAAGCAAGCAATTAATTACACTGGCTAGCTTTCCCTTGAATTTAAAACACTGCGAACTATTTTACGTCCGAAATAGGAAAGGCGGTGTGGTACCTACCCAGATAATCCACCTGGTAAAAGTTTTTATGACGTACCACCTATTTTGACACTCTGTATTAAAAAAAAACACTTTAGAGAAAAATAATGAATAACTACTAAAAGTTCCGTGCTACTAAAAAGCCGTGTTAGGAGACTCATTGGCGATCCAAAACTTTTCCAGGTATTGCAAGACCTAGAACAGCGCCGAAGAGTTGCTCGATTTGATTCCACCTGCCCCTTTCAATCATCGAGGACACAGGAGTCGATCGGCACAGATCGCTCGCTAGCACTTTTATAATGCGTACAGCAAAGGAGTGCTTCCTCCTGATGTTTTCCCCGAGCGATACAACTTGGAGCTCTTCAAGGCTAGAGTGAATAGGGAATTTCTAGGTGAGCACGTAACACCGTCGACCACATAGTTAACATCAGGTGATATTGTGGTCAAGTGCCTGCCCATACACACATAAAAATAGTTCGTGAAATGAAATAGGTAGTACCTACTAATAATTTATTCACGTCTAAGGACCGGAGTAGAATTTAGTTCGAAATAAATCAATATCACGACGATTAAGTATAACATAGATATGAACCCATAATTGATGTGACGAAAACATAGTAACTCTTTTCGTAGCCAGAGACAATACATATTCTATTTTTGAGGAGGTGCTGGAGTCTTTACTCCTCTCATCCTGCTCCAATCTGATCCCGCGGGATTGGTTCACTAATCCATTAATTTACAAACCGACTTCTAAAATTTGTAGATTCTCAATTTGGCGAGTTTTTTTAGGAAATTTTAGCTCATGTCTCCGTCAAATGTCGAGATGTTACTATATTATTTTTTGTATCTGAATAAGTGAATAGGTACTTCCAGATACCACATAAACGTCGTTTGTATCTGGTGATAATCTACAGAGATTCAGAAGATTGTACCAGCGTCAATAGACTACGGTAACCAAGCTATCAGACGGGCAGTATGCATACTATCCATTTGCCACCCTTGCATATAAAAAAAACTGCAAATCCAAAGACGCCAAACACTGCCAAACAACGTCAGATCTAAATATTTTGGTCGCCGCGTCTGAAAGAAAAAACCGTTTCGCCCAACGCCCAACAAAAGAAACACTTTGGACGCGATTGTTTTCGATAGTAGAAAGGTCCATTAGAGATCCGCCATTTTGATTTCAGAGTGTGGGAAAAGGCAAATGGCGGCTTAGGCGGGAAAGCTTTTAAGGCGGTTTGCAAATGCGCCCGGGGTTTTATTGACTAGAGAATTGTTTCCTCAATTGAATAAAACAGCTTGGAAGATTTTAAACCAATTTTGGTAAATAGCCATCTTTTTAATTTCATGTTTATAACCGAAATCGTAAGGGTTTTGTAATTAATTATAGATGTAGCACAAAATTACGTAAACAACGTGGGATCCTGCCATTTGGAAAACTGAAAACGGATGTCTTTTTCTTGCAGAATTTGAAAGGAAGAGACTCATTTCGATTTGAATTATTTCATTTTAGAATTACCGGCATTTAAGCATTTTATATAGTACTTATAATTACTTATTAAGTAATAATTGGGTTTATTCGTAAAAATATTTGAAACTTAAGAAATTTTCATTATAAAATATGAAATCTAAAATTTTAAGTAACCCGCGGCCTCATTAATCATCAATCTAACACCATCTTATTGAGACTATTCTTATGAGCCCCAACACGCTATATCTGCTGTAAGTTTCTGAAGAATTAAGCGTCCCGCAGACTTTTTGATGGTATAGGATCAGCTCAAGGTTAGTATGTCATGAGAATGTCACCGAAGTGACAGTACACCAAATTTCAAATTATTCGGATCTTTGAAAGTTAATAAAACCCTTTAATCGTGTAGAAAATGAGCTGACAGTCATCAAACGCCTGAACTGATCTTCATAAATTATAGCTTACAACCATCCTGATCATTTTTCTAACAAAAATCCCTAGGAAATCACAATCGGTCCATTCCTTTAGAAGCTACGATAACACAGACAGACGCAGCAGATATGTTAAACTTATAACACCCCCCTTTTTTGTCGGGGGTTAAAATTACAAAACTCATTTCATTTAATTTTTATTTTTTCATTCAATGTTCATGTCGTTACTAGGATCTTCAGTGTACGTGTAAACCAACGGGAATAAAGTTTCGTTCGCTGCATGAGGCCTGTGAGGGCACTGCAATATTATAACAATTGAATTTTAATACGCAACAGTTTTTTGCATTTACTAGGCGCTTTTATAATTTGTACAACGATAGCACAGGGAAGTAAATTGTATGAAAATACATGGCTTGCTGAACCCGCTGGCTGAGCCCTTCTTGCAATAGGGCTACGATTTGTTCTGCTTCTGTAGGTGTTGTCTCCATTGTCGTACAAGGTAAAGGGTCAAAAGTGGCGGAGATGTGTACCGGTCAACGTGTGAAAGTCGACTGATAAAGAAAATCCGATAACAGGTGCTTTTATAGGGGGTCAATAGGTCGCAACTCGTGACGTATCAAACAATTGAAACACTTCTTTTTCGATACACCTTCACTTAATGCGGAATGGCTCCATAAATACTGGCTTGTTTTTAATGAATTCGGTATCAGTTTAAAAGTTAAGAGTTAAACCTTTAAGATGATGTCATTTTTACGATCATTAAAAAAGTATTAATTACTCAAGATAACGCGCAACCAATTTCAAGTAACTGATTCCAAACTTTTGCTCGCGAGTGTATATGAAGGCGCTTTTCAATTACTTCCCTTCTTACTTCCCTGTGTTATCTACCGTGGACGTCCACGATTATATCGTCGCGTTACCAATTATAAAAGCGCACATTGACGTTTAACAAATCAAACATTGCTAAGATATACAGTCGACCGACCACAGAAGTAGCTGAACACTTTAGCACCATGTCACACCGATCTTGTGCACGTACTTTATAGTTGTTACCGTACTATATCAGCATTGTTACGAATTGAGACTCCTTTTGAAAGTTGACATTTCAAGTAAAGGTTATATATATTGTAGTCTAGAAAGCAGGAAGTCAGTGCAACATTTTAATATTAATTTAACTTTTTAGCCCCACAATGCTTTTTACCTTAAAATTAACAATGGGCCTAATTCTGGGAACACACTTTAATTCTAAATTTAAGTACAGTATATCTCTTTCTCGCAATAAGTAATAGGAAAAAGATAGCAAGAATCTGTTTAGAGCTGTCACTTAAATTTAGATAGATTTCATAGAAACCATAGACAATTTTAGACGGCATGTACGGAGGTGCCTCCTAAACACTGCATTTTATCAGGTTCAATAAGGTCGAAAATTGAACGCACGTTTCTAAATTTCAAATTATATGACAGCCATCCTTTTCGTATTCCTTTTGATAGAAAGAAACGCACTGAACTTAAATTTAGACTTAGCAGAATTAGGGCCATTGGCCATTTGGGCCATTGGGCATATGTAACCATAATTCGAAAGTTTTTTTTTGAGAAGTTTGATTATTGCGCATCGTGGGTATGTTTGGGCATTCTCCTTTACTTACCCTACTCCTCCGAAACGGCTTGATCGATTTTCATGTAATTTTATATGTGCAGGTATTCAGTAGATCTGAGAATCGGCTACTATCTATTTATTTTTAATTTTTTGTCCTTATTTTTTTATGGCAATACGACGTTTGCGGGGTTAGCTAGTTAAATATAAAAAAAAACATTACACATAATACTACGACTTATTAAAGTAGTTTTACCTTGAACCATACAAAGTTTGGGCTTGTGTCGTTCACGTGATCTAATCTTCTTCTCTTCTTCTAAATATATATATTTTTTTTATTATTTTTTTATACCACTAAGGTGGCAATCAAGCATACGGCCCACCTGATCGTAAGCGGTTACCGTAGCCTATGGAATAATAACTCAAAGGTGGCTGACTGACATAGTGATCTATCAACGCACAGCCCAAACCACTGGACGGATCGGGCTGAAATTTGGCATGCAGGTAGCATCCCCATCCGCTAAGAAAGGATTTTGATTCATTCTACCCCCAAGGGGATAAAATAGGGGATGAAAATTTGTTCCACGCGTACGAAGTCGCGGGCACAGCTAGTTTTAAATATATGTAAACTCGAACCCGCGTCTCCTGATGTCTGGTCAGACGCGATTACCACTGCGCCAACGGAGCACTAGGTATAACCTGCTAATTTCTTCACCGCTTTCTATCCTTCTTCTTAACGTTTTTATAGCAACGTTTTTCTTACCACTTGTTGAGGATAGCACCCTCTAGTGATCCAGAAGAACACTTTTAAAAGTACATATTTTTAAAGTTCCAGTTACTTTATTTATTTATTTATAATAATTAGCAGGGTTCAATCAATAACACTTATTAGTGAAGACAGTCCTTAAAAAATAGAAAATTTATAGGCTACACACAGGTTGTTTAATTAATTAATTCAATTAAAATATAAAGAAAATAATAATAATATAAAATAATGTCAAATCAATACCACAAAGTCAAATATCAATAAGATGTTAACCTATATATTAATGTTATAAACAATCGTTTCCAATAATGATTGATCAATCATAGATCACGCATTTATCTCACAGTTCAGTAGGTAAGATAAATGCGTGATGTATGTTCAGTCTCATCTTATATATCATCACATTTTAATGTTTTTGATGCATTTAAACGCTTACTTTTTAACAATTACAAATAAAGAAAGAAAACGATGAAAAAATATATGCTCCAGGCGGGAGCCTGGCGGTGGGTAAAGTATGCATTTAAACGCATAGAAACACATTAAAATGTGATAAATATAAACTCGTTTTCACAAAATTGCCAATTTTCGGGGTGCGAAAACGCGTAGGGTTCTTTTCGAACGTCCATTTGAAATGTCTTAACACTATTTCCTATGAATTTCCAGGGATCTCAGCCGCAATGAACTGACGGCTATAAGCAGACGGACCTTCCGAGGGCTGACGGCACTGAAGAGCCTCCATCTCGACGGCAACCAGCTCAAATGCGTTGACGAGAAAGCCCTGGAGAACCTGAAAAGCTTAGAGCTGCTGTAAGTTCCGTTTTAAATGATTTTAAAAAGGAGGAGCAAAAATAAAAACAGACTTCAATTTTTGATTAATAATTTGGGCCCAAGGCGTGCTTCATGTTTTGTGTTAACCGGATTACCTAAATTGGATAACAAATTATAATGTTTCTCTAACATCACGCTGATTCTCTATTCCACCTTAAACACGTTCCGATACACAACGTCCACAATGAATCATGAATTCCATTAAGTTGACACATGATCATTCCATTCATTCATCATGAAAAAAACGATAATATTTTTGACATTGGGTACCTACTTTGTTGTACGTTGACATACCTTCTCTTCTAATATTCATTTTTTTTTCGTTGGGCAGCACTGCACTGCTAAAAGTTATAATTTTTTAACTACAAACATTGGAATTTAAGAAAAGAGTGACTACACGAGTTTGTTGCCGGAATCTTCTCGGTAGTTCAACTTTTGGAACCGGTGTAAATTCAGACATGACAGACGTACAGAGACTATGACTTTGTTGGTTAGTTAATATATTTTTTGTGATAGTTATAAAAATGTTTTTTTGTGCTTTTTTGTGGCCTATTTAAATAAAATATTTTTTCTTTCTTTCTTTATGAAGACCGTTTAGCGACGATGTGCCAAAGTAACTTATTGTATTTTCTAATGCGACACTTCGTTTCTCGACGTGACACACAGTCCTAACTGAAGCGACACGTACACAAACACCCGGCCTGCGCCGCTGTGTCAGTATGGAACACTTTTACAATTGTGTGTGTGCGGTTCTTCCCACAACATTTTACAATATGACACTATACATCTATAGTATCTGGCAATACGGCACTAATACTTCACTCTAGCTAGCGAGCATGAAAGCTCATTAACCCCCGACGAAAAATCTGTCTGTGTATCTGTGTCTGTCTGTGGCATCGTAGCGCCTAAACGAATGGACCGATTTTGATTCGGTTTTTTTTGTTTGAAAGCTGATTTGCCTACGATGGTTCTTACTTATAATTTATGAAGATCAGTTCAGGCGTTTGATGACTATCAGCTCATTTTCTACATGATAATAGGGTTTTACTGACTTTTACACATCCGATTGCCTTGAAATTTGGTTTACTGTCACTACGGTGACATTCCCATGACATACTATCCTTGAGCTGATCCTATACCATCAAAAAGTCTGCGAAATGCTTAATTCTTCAGAAACTTACAGCAGATATAGCGTGTTTGGTCTCTTATGAACAGTCTCAATGAGATGGTGTTAGATAGATGATTAATGACGCCGGGGGTTACTTAAAATTTTGTATTTTTATTAGGTTCGTCTTTAGACGTTGTGTCCTAACGTGTTAAACCACAATTTCACCTCCCCAGGACACTGAACAACAATAACCTGACGTACCTAGCGCTGGAGCCGGCAGCCATTACGCGGCTGCACACCCTCCGGCTGACGGACAACCCCATAGTGTGCGACTGCCGCGTGGCAAGACTCGCGTCGGCAATCCGAGCAGCCACCATACCTGGCGTTGGGGCGAGGTGAGCACAGAGGTTTCCATCATCATCATCATCACCAGCCTATATACGTCCCACTGCTGGGCACAGGCCTTCCTACATGGGAGAAACACATGAGGAGTTTGGGCCATAACACCACCACGCTGGCCCAATGCGGGTTGGTTCGTTAAAGCGGTTGAAAGAACAACCAGGACCAACGGCTTAACGTGCCTTCCGAAGCACGGAAGAGCTCGAGATAACAAACTTTGATTGACCCATCCCAGGATCGACCATGGCGAAAGTTGCTTTGTTTTTCGTATCAGAACCAGAGCGCTCAAAGGCTCCACCAAGATCCTCCACCGACCAACTTCAATAAAAGGAGGTTATCAATTCAACCTTTGTGTATGTCATGTTGTCAGAATTGCACAGATTTTGAATACCTTAGTCTATACCTGTATGACATGGGTTTAGTTAGACGATAATTTGGTTTGCAACTATCAAACACACCTTATTCATTTGATAATTTCATAACATTGCTATAAACTAGGTGGTAGGCCCGTATGTAGGGCCGTCTGGGTAGGTACCACCGCCTTTCTTATTTCAGCCGTGAAACAGTTCGCTGTGTTTCGGATTGAAGGGAAAGGTTGCCAGTGTAAGTACTGGGCATGGACGGCATTTCATCTTAAGGCTCAGGATGACAACGCACCTGCAATATCAAGCGATTTTTCCTTGTTATTGCAGGTGTCTATAGGCGGCGGTAACCGCTTTCCACCAGGTGAGCCGTCAGCTTGTTTGTCATCTAGTTGTATAAAAAAAACTTATAATTACACTGGCTACCTTTCCCTTCAATGTGAAACACAGCGAAATGTTTTACGGCTGATATAAGTTTAGTAGCTCGTTTCTTTCTCGGACTTCGAAAACTTGAAATTCTTAGCCAGCAAATGTTTTCCCTCCTACCTATAACATGGGTTTCTTCAACAGAGGCGTGAAAGGCAACTTATGGGCCGGCAAGGTGGAGGCGGCTAGAGCAGTGTCTAAACTGCACTAGCTGTCTTCGCTAATGGACTCTTCTTACCGCCTCACATCAGTTAGTGTTGAGTAATTTGCCGTGCTTTGTGTGTAAAGAAAAAAAGAAACGCGGTGTGCCTACCCAGACTGCCCTACATAAAGTCCTACCACCTAGTGATTATGCTCTTTTTGCAGATGTCAAGCGCCAGCTACTTTGAGAGGTGCTCTGCTGACAGACTTAGAAGCTCATGAGCTAATATGCAATGGTAAGGAACCTCAACCTTTGTTGAGCTACGATATATAATACTACATACAGATTTAAGAGACGTAATCGCATTTAACAGAGGTAGGGCATCGTGGACTATAGAGTGCCCAACTGGACAAGCCTCACAAAAGAACACAGTCGAATGAATACGTCGTGACGTGTTCCTTTGGTGAGAAACGTTGCCAGCGCTCAAGGAGAAGGCATTATGTTAGTATGAGCGTCTATAGGCTACGGTGACAACGCGTGGGGAGTCTCCAAGGCTACGAGCGTCTATGGGCTACGGTGACAACGCGTGAGTAGTGCCCAAGGTGCTACGAGCGTCTATAGGCTACGGTGACAATGCGTGAGTAGTGCCCAAGGTGCTACGAGCGTCTATAGGCTACGGTGACATCGCGTGAGTAGGGCCCAAGGTGCTACGAGCGTCTATAGGCTACGGTGACAACGCGTGAGTAGTGCCCAAGGTCCTACGAGCGTCTATAGGCACCGGTGACATCGCGTGAGTACTGCTTAAGGTGCTACGAGCGTCTATAGGCTACAGTGACAACGCGTGGGGAGTCTCCAAAGCTACGAGCGGCAGTGAGTTCAAACTGCACCAGCTGTCTTCGCATATAGCCTCTTCTTACTGCTTCACATCAGGTGTTGTTGAGTCAGTTACTGTTCTTTGTAAATTTTGAGTACCTATAATAATAGGGAAGTTGACAACTTTTTTTTATTTCATAAATAAGAAGTTTATAACTCATAAAGAAATATTGCAAATGAAATAGTATGTCTAAGATCAATAGTTTCACAGATACAGTGGTATGTTTGATGTGTGGCGGCGCATCGCCCAAAAACGCTCCATAGAAAATCTACGGAACAGGTGACGTCACATGTTCCCATATTACTAAGAAATGTATGGGCATACTGACAAAATTGATAATAACTATGTATTAAGTAGGTTTTTATGAATAGTTGTCATAATAAAAGTTGTTTTAATTGATGTCAGCAATCTAATATCATTAACATTTTTGATTATTTTTTTTTAATCGCCATTTTGTGTAATTTTCAAAACAGTACAACTTCAACAATATTCCATATCTTTTAAGTTTGAATTGTTTTTATGGGTTACAGTAGCGTATATTTTCCGAATTTGTGAAAAATATCTCCCAATTCCCAGGCCCCAGCGCGACCATGGCCGTGGAGTGCTCGGCGGAGCCACGCTGCCCGCCGCCCTGCCGCTGCTCCTCCGACGGCACCGTCGACTGCCGCGAGAAGCTGCTGCCCGAACTACCCGCCACCATCCCTCACAGGGCCACCGAGATGTGAGTGCTAACCTACAATTATCACTGACTAGAGCACGCTGGTATGCCTCCCACAAGGTGGACCGACGATCTGGTGAGGGCCGCGGGAAGCCGATGGATGCGGACAGCGCAGAACCGATCGGTATGGAGATCTTTGGGGGAGGCCTATGCCCAGCAGTGGGCGTCTCTCGGATGAAATAATGATTATGATTACACAATACCCCGTACCGGAAAGCGCAAAATAGAACAGCCTCCTACTAGATGAACTGACGACCAGCCCCCTTATACCCGCCAAATGACTTACCTATGTTTTTAAAAGAAATAAACCAACTTTAAATGAATTTCATCATCATCGACACTAACCTATAAACGTCCCACGGGTACAGGGCTTCCTACATGGGAGAAACGCATTAGAAGTTTGGGCCATAACACTACCACGCTGGCCCAACGTGGGACAAACTGCTTAACATGCCTTCCGAAACACGGAGCAGCTCAAGATTAGAAATTTTAGTTGACCCATCCCGGGACCGACCATGGCGAAAGTTGCTTTGTTTTCGTAATCGAAACCAGAGCGCACAAATCACTACGCCACCGGGCTCCTCGAAAATGAATATACCACCGACAATTTTTCCATCCCTTTCCAGCCGACTAGAACAGAACGAGATAACTGAAGTAGGCGCAGGCGCATTCGCTCAAGTGAAGCGGGTCACGCGCATCGACCTGTCCAACAACAAGATCACGAAGTTAGCTGCCGACGCGTTCACTGGCCTCACGCACCTTACCTCTCTGTAAGTGCAGCCAATTTTTCATTGCTTCTGATGTGTTTAGAGTATGAAATAAGGGTCACTTTACACCACCAGGATGTAGAACGTAAAAGCCTGTCCTGTACATGCCAATTAAGTAGTAAGTAGTACCCAAGGTGCTACAAGCATCTATTCGCTACTGTTATAACGCGTAAGTAGTGCTCAAGGTGCTACGAGCGTCTATAGGGAATGATAACAACGTGTTAGTAATGCTCAAGGTGCTACGAGCGTCTATAAGCTACTGTAACAACGCGTGAGTTGTGTCCAAGGTGCTACGAGCGTCTAAAGGCTACGGTGACAACGCATGAGTAGTACACAGGGTGCTACGAGCGTCAATAGGCTACGGTGACAACGCATGAGTAGTACACAGGGTGCTACGAGCGTCTATAGGCTACGGTGACAACGCGTAAGTAGTACACAGGTGCTACGAGCGTCTATAGGCTACGGTGACAACGCGTGAGTAGTGCTCAAAGTGCTACGAGCATCTATAGGCTACGATAGCAACGCGTGAGTAGTGCTCAAAGTGCTACGAGCGTCTATAGGCTACGGTGAAAACGCATGAGCAGTGCCCAAGGTGCTACGAGCATCTACAGGCTACAATAATAACGCGTGAATAGTGCTCAAGGTGCTACGTGCGTCTAAAGACGAATAACGAAGAAGTTAGCGATTACTGTATCCTAAAGGCTACGGTAACCACTAACTTCCAGCCGGACCATGCGCTTGTTTGACTCTCTTGCCGTATGAAAAAATATATTGATCATTTCATCTCTTTCTCTGAATATAGATAGAACAAGGATAGATGTCAAACTAGTTTATCATAGGATGGAGGAGGAGGACCAAGGATGATAGAAGTATTTTTGTCTATACATATTTATATTATCTTTGCTTTCAGAGTGCTCTATGGGAACAAAATAAAGGAACTACCTTCTGGAATATTTCACGGATTGACGTCGCTACAACTTTTGTAAGTATAGTTTCCGTACACACTAATTAGTGATCTTATTGCAAAGAAAATAAAGATGCTGAAATGTCACAAGTGATCACATTATTGCTTTATTTTTAATTTAAAAAGGTTGTATTAAAAAGCTGCTAAAACCGTTTTAGTAGTTGCCTGAAAAGACTCTATTCCGTTTGTGCATTTTTAAATTTTAAAAACATTTGTTTCTCCACAGATTGCTGAACTCCAACGAAATAACATGCGTGGCAAAGGACATGTTCAGAGATTTACAAAACCTGAAGCTATTGTAAGTTATTCTGTATTTTATCTTTAATATCCTATGTCACAATAATAGTTGTTAAAAAAATGGTTGTAATAGAAAAGGCATTGTTCAACTGTTATTATTTTAAAGCAGATTTTCATGTCAAAAATAATGTTTTGAAGTAACTTTTAAATAAAATAAAGATTTAAAATATTTAAGTAAGGTGCTACGAGCACTGTTAAAACGCGTGCGTAGAGCCAAAGATGCTAAGAGCATCTATAGGCTACGGTAACAACGCGTGAGTAGCGTTCAAGGTGCTACGAGCCTCTATAGCCTGAGGTGACAACGCGTGAGTAGTGTCCAAGGTGCTACGAGCGTCTATAGGCTACGGTGACAATGCGTGAGTAGTGTCCAAGGAGCTACGAGCGTCTGTAGCCTACGGTGACAACGCATGAGTAGTGCCCAAGGTGCTACGAGCGTCTATAGGCTACGCTTACAAAGCGTGAGTAGTGCCCAAGGTGCTACGAGCGTCTATAGGCTACGGTGACAACGCATGAGTAGTGTCCAAGGTGCTACGAGCCTCTATAGGCTACTGTGACAACGCGTGAGTAGTGCCCAATGTGCTACGAGCGTCTATAGGCCACGGTGACAACGCGTGCGTAGTGCCCAAGGTGCTACGAGCGTCTATAGGCTACGATGACAACGCGAAAGTAGTGCCCAACGTGCTACTATTGTCTATAGGCTACGGTGACTACGCGTGAGTAGTGCCCAAGGTGCTACGAGCGTCTATGGGCCACAGTGACAACGGTGAGTAGTGCCCAAGGTGCTACGAGCGTCTATAGGCTACGTAGACAACGCGAAAGTAGTGCTCAACGTGCTACGATTGTCTATAGGCTACGGTGACAACGCGTGAGTAGTGCCCAAGGTGCTACGAGCATCTATAGGCTACGATGACAACGCGAAAGTAGTGCCCAACGTGCTACGATTGTCTATAGGCTACGGTGACAACGCGTGAGTAGTGCCCAAGGTGCTACGAGCGTCTATAGGCTACGATGACAACGCGAAAGTAGTGCCCAACGTGCTACGATTGTCTATAGGCTACGGTGACCGCTTGACAATTGTGCGCTTGCTAGACAAAATAGTAGTATAAATTAGTTATAAATATTTAATTAAAAATTTTCTGTTTCAGATCTTTATACGATAACAACATAAGATCACTAGCAAACGGAACGTTTGATGCGTTGACTGGAATACAAACATTGTAAGTTTTTGAAATTGTCGTCGAATCCGTGCCAATTTATGGCGTTCGTCAATATTTTTAATAAAATTACAATAATATTTGTATATTTATTTGGCAACAAGTAAAAATTATTTTTATGACATAAACTTCTTTAAGTATGTAAAAATTAAACTTTAAAAGTTATTTTATACGTTAAAAGCTTTGCAACTCAAATTTTTTTGGTTGATATGCAAGAAAGTTTTCAAAAAGGAAAAAAGAAAAAATGCGCCATTTGTGGCATGGAATTTTTAAAAAAATGGTGCAATATTTTTCATTTGCTTTCTTTTAATCTATCTTGCATTTCAAGGCAATGATTGCAGAAATGTAGAAAATACTAATGAAGACATAGCCGTATGGACTAGACCCTTGCCGTTCCCCGTAATTATTACCAAAAATTATCAATAATTTCTTTATTATCAGACTTTTTCTAAAAATCCTGACTTTTTAGACCAGCCTGACTTGCTTATGCATGTCAAGTGCTAGAATCGGTTTGTTAGTTACTAATTTATTTATTTGTTTATATTTACCCTCTGTTACAGTTACAGTTCGCAACTTAGTCAATGATCTCCTATTTCACAATACTTAAATATTTCACACATCAAACTTATTCCGAAATAACATGCAAACATAAAGACAACATTAAAGTGGACAATCTTAGCCATCAAAAGCACCAAAACAATAGTCAATAATCAGTTTTAATGTCATTAAATTTACTCTCCATGTACTCTGATAGGTTGTAAAATGGATATCTTTCTAAAAAAAAAATTTTTTTATTTTTGAATTCACAAAACGGTAAATATGTTACTTTGATAGGTACCTAATTTATTGTATAAATTAATTCCTAGTTTATGTCTTTTGTTCAATCTTACTCTTGATATTTGTATTCTTTCCTTATTCCTAGTAGGTATTTTAGTGATGCGTTTTTCCGTTTTTAGGCAACTCATCCCGTCGTGAATGTATTTCTAACAAGGATTTGAATATAAATAAAGATATTACGGTCATGGTTCGGTTTTTAACAAAGTATGCTCGCGCCGATGTTAGTCTTTGAAGTCCATTAATAATTCTTATACACCGTTTTTAACCCCCGACGAAAAAAGAGAGGTGTTATAAGTTTGACGTGTCTGTCTGTGTACCTGTGTATCTGTGTGTCTGTCTGTGGCATCGTAGCGCCTAAACGAATGGACCGATTTTGATTCGTTTTTTTTTGTTTGAAAGCTGATGTGACTACGATGGTTCTTAGCTATAATTTATGAAGATCAGTTCAGGCCTTTGTTGACTATCAGCTCATTTTGTACATGATAATAGGGGTTTACTAACTTTTACACATCCGATTGATTTAAAATTTCGTGTACTGTCACTTTGGTGACATTCCCATGACATACTATCCTTGAGCTGATCCTATACCATCAAAAAGTCTACGTAATGCTTAATTCTTCAGAAACTTACAGCAGATATAGCGTGTTTGGGCTCATATGAATAGTCTTAATGAGATGGTGTTAGATAGATGATTAATGACGCCGGGGGTTACTTAAAATTTTTAATTTTGCATTTATTGGCAAATAAGAACATGCCCTACAGTATTACCTCAAACAGTAATAGCGTAGCTTATAATCGAGTGACTATCGACAATATTTTCGATTTCAGAATTATAATATTTCAATTTTGAACCTTACCTCCTAGGCATTTAGGTCGCAACCCGTTTTCCTGCGACTGTTCCCTGCGCTGGCTGGCGGTCTACCTGCGGAAGAACCCCATAGAAACCTCCGGAGCCAAGTGTGAGTCGCCAAAGAGGATGAGCAGGAAGAGGATCGACGCGTTGCGAGAAGAAAACTTCAAGTGCAAACGTAAGTCCATATCGGATGCATATTGTAAAATTTGCATTTCCGACAATGTTCATAGAAATGATTTGCCAATTCCAAAAATATCGAATTCATATTTTGATAATTTCATGACATTCCCATGAAATAATGTAGCCAATGTTATATTATTTCATCTTAATGTCATGAAATTACAAATTATTGATGCTTTTGAAAGTGGCAAACCATTTCTATGAAATAATATAGCCTACATACCAGTTACTGCCAGTAACTTATAACTTGTACCATATACTATTTGCCTGACGTGGACGTACAGTCTCAATTGCCGACGCGATTGTAATTATATGTCTACCCTACCAGATTTATATTTGAAAAAAATGTTATTATCAAGTTTTGTTGTAATCAAAAAAATGAAATTTATCTAAGACCACTTAGTGGGGTGGAGGGTTGTTAACCTGAGATACAGGAAACATCCTAGTTCAGGTATCAACCCACCATAGTTCCCTTTTTTATAATATTTGAGTACATAGCTATTTGTCATTTGTCTATTCACACATATCAGTGAAGCCACAGTTCCGTGTCAGTACCGGCACAGTGCGAAATATTATTTCATACATGATCTATGAACGTATCTCCACTTGTCCGTATCAGTGACGGCTCAGTGCTCTCAGTGTCCGTGCCGGCACCGGCAAGCACGGAACGGATCGTCGACAACGATATTTTTTGCCGGACGGACCGATCACGGACAGATCACGGACGCCGGCATCAACAAAAACGAAATAGAGGACGAGCGATTAATAGAATTGGTTCGTGAAAATAGAGTTTTATATGATTTATCTCATGCAAAGTATATGGATACGAAATACAAACACGATTGACGACGGACACGTTTTCACTGAAGCTGCGTGAACTGAGCGGGCACTGACATGTGTGAATTGAATCACTGACGCAACACTGAAGCACTGATACGGAACTGTGCCGGTACTGTGTCGGAACTGTGGCTTCACTGATATGTGTGAATAGACCTTAATGGTGAGAAAAGAGACTCTAGTCCATACATCGTAAAGCACGTATGGTTGATGGTGGCTTTGTTGTCAGCGGGCGAGCCGGCGGGCCCTATATGCGGCGAGGGCCCACTATGCCCCGCGGCGTGTTCTTGTGCGGGGTCCTCACGCGCGGTCAGCGTCACGTGCGCGCGCGCGCAGCTAACAGAAGTACCGCGCGACCTGCCGCTCTACACCGACGCACTGTGAGTACCCGCCCTTGTAGCTAGCTCACTTATACCTGCCTGTACACCGACGCACTGTGAGTACCCGCCCTTGTAGCTAGCTCACTTATACCTGCCGCTCTACACCGACGCACTGTGAGTACCCGCCCTTGTAGCTAGCTCACTTATACCTGCCGCTCTACACCGACGCACTGTGAGTACCCGCCCTTGTAGCTAGCTCACTTATACCTGCCTGTACACCGACGCACTGTGAGTACCCGCCCTTGTAGCTAGCTCACTTATACCTGCCTGTACACCGACACACTGTGAGTACCCGCCCTTGTAGCTAGCTCACTTATACCTGCCGCTCTACACCGATGCACTGTGAGTACCCGCCCTTGTAGCTAGCTCACTTATACCTGCCGCTCTACACCGACGCACTGTGAGTACCCGCCCTTGTAGCTAGCTCACTTATACCTGCCGCTCTACACCGACGCACTGTGAGTACCCGCCCTTGTAGCTAGCTCACTTATACCTGCCGCTCTACACCGACGCACTGTGAGTACCCGCCCTTGTAGCTAGCTCACTTATACCTGCCGCTGTACACAGACGCACTGTGAGTACCCGCCCTTGTAGCTAGCTCACTTATACCTGCCGCTCTACACCGACGCACTGTGAGTACCCGCCCTTGTAGCTAGCTCACTTATACCTGCCGCTCTACACCGACGCACTGTGAGTACCCGCCCTTGTAGCTAGCTCACTTATACCTGCCGCTCTACACCGACGCACTGTGAGTACCCGCCCTTGTAGCTAGCTCACTTATACCTGCCGCTCTACACCGACGCACTGTGAGTACCCGCCCTTGTAGCTAGCTCACTTATACCTGCCTGTACACCGACGCACTGTGAGTACCCGCCCTTGTAGCTAGCTCACTTATACCTGCCGCTCTACACCGACGCACTGTGAGTACCCGCCCTTGTAGCTAGCTCACTTATACCTGCCGCTCTACACCGACGCACTGTGAGTACCCGCCCTTGTAGCTAGCTCACTTATACCTGCCTGTACACCGACGCACTGTGAGTACCCGCCCTTGTAGCTAGCTCACTTATACCTGCCGCTCTACACCGACGCACTGTGAGTACCCGCCCTTGTAGCTAGCTCACTTATACCTGCCGCTCTACACCGACGCACTGTGAGTACCCGCCCTTGTAGCTAGCTCACTTATACCTGCCGCTCTACACCGACGCACTGTGAGTACCCGCCCTTGTAGCTAGCTCACTTATACCTGCCGCTGTACACAGACGCACTGTGAGTACCCGCCCTTGTAGCTAGCTCACTTATACCTGCCGCTCTACACCGACGCACTGTGAGTACCCGCCCTTGTAGCTAGCTCACTTATACCTGCCGCTCTACACCGACGCACTGTGAGTACCCGCCCTTGTAGCTAGCTCACTTATACCTGCCGCTCTACACCGACGCACTGTGAGTACCCGCCCTTGTAGCTAGCTCACTTATACCTGCCGCTCTACACCGACGCACTGTGAGTACCCGCCCTTGTAGCTAGCTCACTTATACCTGCCGCTGTACACAGACGCACTGTGAGTACCCGCCCTTGTAGCTAGCTCACTTATACCTGCCGCTCTACACCGACGCACTGTGAGTACCCGCCCTTGTAGCTAGCTCACTTATACCTGCCGCTCTACACCGACGCACTGTGAGTACCCGCCCTTGTAGCTAGCTCACTTATACCTGCCTGTACACCGACGCACTGTGAGTACCCGCCCTTGTAGCTAGCTCACTTATACCTGCCTGTACACCGACGCACTGTGAGTACCCGCCCTTGTAGCTAGCTCACTTATACCTGCCTGTACACCGACGCACTGTGAGTACCCGCCCTTGTAGCTAGCTCACTTATACCTGCCGCTCTACACCGACGCACTGTGAGTACCCGCCCTTGTAGCTAGCTCACTTATACCTGCCGCTCTACACCGACGCACTGTGAGTACCCGCCCTTGTAGCTAGCTCACTTATACCTGCCGCTCTACACCGACGCACTGTGAGTACCCGCCCTTGTAGCTAGCTCACTTATACCTGCCGCTGTACACAGACGCACTGTGAGTACCCGCCCTTGTAGCTAGCTCACTTATACCTGCCGCTCTACACCGACGCACTGTGAGTACCCGCCCTTGTAGCTAGCTCACTTATACCTGCCGCTCTACACCGACGCACTGTGAGTACCCGCCCTTGTAGCTAGCTCACTTATACCTGCCGCTCTACACCGACGCACTGTGAGTACCCGCCCTTGTAGCTAGCTCACTTATACCTGCCGCTCTACACCGACGCACTGTGAGTACCCGCCCTTGTAGCTAGCTCACTTATACCTGCCGCTGTACACAGACGCACTGTGAGTACCCGCCCTTGTAGCTAGCTCACTTATACCTGCCGCTCTACACCGACGCACTGTGAGTACCCGCCCTTGTAGCTAGCTCACTTATACCTGCCGCTCTACACCGACGCACTGTGAGTACCCGCCCTTGTAGCTAGCTCACTTATACCTGCCTGTACACCGACGCACTGTGAGTACCCGCCCTTGTAGCTAGCTCACTTATACCTGCCTGTACACCGACGCACTGTGAGTACCCGCCCTTGTAGCTAGCTCACTTATACCTGCCTGTACACCGACACACTGTGAGTACCCGCCCTTGTAGCTAGCTCACTTATACCTGCCGCTCTACACCGACGCACTGTGAGTACCCGCCCTTGTAGCTAGCTCACTTATACCTGCCGCTCTACACCGACGCACTGTGAGTACCCGCCCTTGTAGCTAGCTCACTTATACCTGCCTGTACACTGACGCACTGTGAGTACCCGCCCTTGTAGCTAGCTCACTTATACCTGCCGCTGTACACCGACGCACTGTGAGTACCCGCCCTTGTAGCTAGCTCACTTATACCTGCCGCTGTACACAGACGCACTGTGAGTACCCGCCCTTGTAGCTAGCTCACTTATACCTGCCGCTCTACACAGTGATTAATAATAATTAAACACTGCATTTTTCACGTTCAATAAAGTCCGAAATTGAACACATGTTTATAATTGTCAAATTATAATGACAGCCATCCTTTTTGTATTCATAAGATATGCACTGGACTTAAATTTAGATTTAGTTTAGTGTGTGCTCTCCAGGTCAATATTTATAAATGATCAAAGAGTCCTTTGATTAAAGTATTTGATCGAAAAAATAAATCTATGGATGCCTTGGCTAGAGGAACATGGGTTCCTCTATTAAATTTTTTAATGACAACTTAGCAAGGCGAACAGTGCCAATATTTGTGCTGAAGGCTTTTAAACCTAAGAAACTTTTGATCTTCAAAATTACAAGACATTTTGTTATCCATTCTTAAATAAATTTATTTTAAGTAAAGAAAACATACGTTAAAATTGTATCTCTTTTCTTAAAGTTACTTTTTAAATTCCTTCTCACCATACTAGCTTCGTGTCCAATTCCTTTTAATGTCATGAAATACGGCTCTGGAACTCACTACCTCCCCATATCCAAGAGGCCAAAAACATCATGCGACTTTCAAGCGGTCAGTTCGCAGTCTTTTTTTGGAGTCTCCAAATTTATCCTATTGATATACCTATCCTTATTATTTCTGTATTTATTTAATATGTATTTATTAATTGTGTATTTAGCCATATTTATACATCTTAAAAATATTTATTTGCATTATTATGTATATGTGTATTCACATGATAATAATATAGTGTATTTAGATTTTTATAGCGGTTATTTTTGTCCTATCTATTTAATCATTTTGGACTCAACTTTCCGGTTAACTAGTAGAGAATGCCTAATGGCATTAAGTCCGCCAAATTTTAATTTATTCTGTGCAATTTAAGATTAAATACCTAAATAAATAAATAACAGCTGTAAAAATTACCTATTTATATTTTTCAGGATAATGCCAGACAATAACTTGGGTCAGATCAAATCTGACGGCACCTTCGGACGTCTGCCCGATTTGACTAAGCTGGACTTCAGAAACAATGGTAAGTTTATAGAAGCTCGTAGCACCTTGGGCACTTGTTTATTGTTATTGTTAAACTACATCATATCTAGACCACCTCAGATCTAGAGGTCCGGGGTTCGATTCCCGTGGGGACAGAAACTTACTGCTCGGTTTGGTTGGTGGTACTTCTTTTCGTTCCTCTGTGTTTGAGGATCCGGGTGTAGCTCGCTTCTATCTTCGGTCGTATCGTCACTTATTATGAAGTGAGAAACAAACACACCCAAAAACAAAAATTGAAAAAGTTTATGTTTTGTTTATTATAATCCGCCATTATTTCCAGGTATATCCGTGATTGAAGACAATGCCTTCGACGGCGCTGCCAACATTCAAGAACTGTTGTTGGACGGGAACCTTCTGCAGACTGTCACTGACAAGATGTTCTTTGGGCTGCACAGTCTGAACGTCCTGTAAGTTTTATTTTAATACAACTAATCTACTGTCGCCTATAGACATCTGTAATACCAAGAAAACAATCATTTGGTATAACAGGTGCGTTGTTATCCTAAGGCCTAAGATGACGCCGTCCATGCCCTGTAATTGCACTGTTTACCTTTTCCTTCAATCCGAACACAGCGAACTCTTTTACGACCGAAATAGGAAAGGCGGTGGTACCTACAGACGACCCTACATACGGGCCTACCACCTAGTAAAGGCGGTGGTACCTACAGACGACCATGCATACGGGCCTACCACCTAGTAAAGGCGTTGGTACCTACAGACGACCATACATACGGGCCTACCACCTAGTAAAGGCGGTGGTACCTACAGACGACCTTACATACGGGCCTACCACCTAGTAAAGGCGGTGGTACCTACAGACGACCCTACACACGGGCCTACCACCTAGTAAAGGCGGTGGTACCTACAGACGACCCTACATACGGGCCTACCACATAGTAAAGGCGGTGGTACCTACAGACGACCCTACATACGGGCCTAACACCTAGTAAAGGCGTTGGTACCTACAGACGAGCATACATACGGGCCTACCACCTAGTAAAGGCGGTGGTACCTACAGACGACCATACATACGGGCCTACCACCTAGTAAAGGCGGTGGTACCTACAGACGACCCTACACACGGGCCTACCACCTAGTAAAGGCGGTGGTACCTACAGACGACCCTACATACGGGCCCACCACCTAGTAAAGGCGATGGTACCTACAGACGACCCTACATACGTGCCCACCATCTTGTAAAGGCGGTGGTACCTACCTCAGTTTAGCCCTTAAAAGGAGTCGAAAATACGAATCCTATTCCTGTGTTAAATAAATAATTTTTGTTGCAGATCACTGACTGATAATAAAATTAGATGCATCACTCCAGGGGCGTTTGACCATCTTACCATGCTTACCACGCTGTGAGTATTGAAGATAAAGATAAGATAAGATATATTTAAAAAATACAGTATTACAAATGATATATTATTTAAAACAAACAAATAGAATAGAATAGAATAGAATTAAACTTTATTCAGCATCACAACATAAAAGACTTAATTCTAATACAAAATAAATTATAAATTATCATTGAGTGATTAAGCTGAAATGGTATCCACTCAGCATTTGTCGCAGCTGCTACCAACCTCGACGCTGATTTTCAGTGGAGCATTTTGTAGGATAAGATTGTGAGAGAGGTAGCCAAGCCAGGGTTAAAAAAAAACCTCCAAATTCGATAACAGGTTACTCTTATTGAATATTGTAATGAATTTGTACGAAGTGCATCGCACCGTTCGCCACCGGCAGAGTTCATCCTCACAAATTGGAACCAAATAGGATTGGTTGTGGAATGAGCTCCCTGCAGAGGTTTTCTCGAATGAGTATATACAGCATGGAGTTCTTTTAAAAAGGCGTGAAAAGGTTTTTAAAGTTTCGGAAACGCGCAAGTGACACTCCTAGTATTGCAAGCGACCATAGGCTACGGTAACCTCTTACCATCAGGTGGGCCGTATGCTTGATTGACACCTTCAACATCATCATCAGCCTATATACATCCCACTGCTCGGCACAGGCCTTCCTACATTAGGAGATTGGGCCACAATACCACCACGCTGGCCCAAAGCGGGTTGGTGGGTTAAAGCGGTTGCAGTAACAGCCGGGACCAACGGCTTAACGTGCACGACAAAGCACAGAGGAGCTCGAGATTTGATTGACCGATCCCGAGACCGACCATGGTGAAAGTTGCTTTGTTTTCGTAATCGAAACCAGAGCTCTCAAACCAATACGCCACCGAGCTCCTCAAGAAGTATACAAGTAGAAGCTTTATGAAGTTTAAATTACAAAAATTAATAAAATAAAAACTTTCTCAATTGAGTAAATATATCGATCGGTTTTTGACAGCATCTAGATACAAAGACGTTACTTTGGCAACAATCTATGTGAACATATTTACCGCTGTCGTACGAACATTGTTGATTTAGTTGGTGCCTAAGCAACTTTTTAAAAAAACGTCACAAATGTTTAGTCATTTTAGAAAGATTTTTTTTATTAATCTATGTAAACTTAATAAATATTTAAATTAATAAATAATTATAATAATTAATAATTATAATTATAATCGAAGAATTCAACGTATTTTCCAAAATAAAAGCTAATTGGTGGCCGTTTGAATGTTTCGCCGTACACAAATTGGGCGAAATGGAACGTTTTGTTTAAGTTTTGGTTAATACATTGTAAATTAGCGCGATCGGGGCCCTGGTGTTGCAAGCGTCCATAGACTACTGTAACCGCTTACCATCAGGTCAAGAATACATCAGCATACTGCCCATGCTTGATTGTCACCTTAGAGCGCCTTCACACTAGCGTTTCCCCATCGTAGGCGTCCGATGAACGTATGCGCAGCGCAGACGTCGCGACAACGCACGCGTCGCGTTGTCGCGCATGACGTCTTTGCTGGAGCATACGAGTACGCTGCGCTAATGTCGCAGGTGCGCGACGCATACGCCGCTTTACTTTACGTAAACGAAATTGTGTGACGTCAGCGCCGCGTTAGCGCAGCGTTGTATTAACTGAAGATGAAACACTGCGAAAACAAGACGCGTGCGTTACGTTGTCGACGCTGGACAAACGCTAGTGTGAAGGCTCTTAGTGGTATAAAAGAAAAAGTGCGGCGGAAATGCTAATGTCCGTTGCGTGTCCCAGAGGCCTGGCCAGCAACCCTCTGGAGTGCACGTGTCACCTGGGCTGGGCGGCCGCCTGGCTGCGCGCGCGCCGCCTCGCGCCCGACGCCGCCTGCCGCGCGCCGCCCGCGCTCCGCGACGCCGCGCTCACGCATCTGGAGCTGGCAGACTTCAAGTGCACGCGTCAGTATATCTATCACTAGTTTTGCCCACAGCCAAGCGTACTCCGCATTTTAGGCACGTAGCTACAAGTTCGCAGCGGCCTAGACTTGTTGAAATAATTCTGTGGGGATGCCGCGCGCCGCTCTCGCGCCGCGCTCACTCATCTCGAGTTAGCCGATTTCGAGTGCAAGCCTCAGAATATCATTAACATAAAAATGTTACTACAGAATCAGTAACGTGCAAAGACACCCCTAGTGCTACTAGTATCTAGGTAAAGGCTTCGATTACCGCTTACCATCAGTGATGTGCCTGTTTGAGTTGAGTTATTTCTTAAAATAAACATCACGTTTTTTCTCTAGCGGAAGACAAAGGTTGCCTCGCCCCAGACTACTGCCCAGCACAATGCAGCTGTACTGGGACAGTGGTGAGATGCTCGAGGACACAGCTGACTGCGCTGCCAGGGAATATACCGCGGCAGACTACGGAACTGTGAGCACATCGATTTATATCAATTATCTCAGTTTCCTTTCTTTTTTTTCTTCTACAGCCATGTCTGCGCTTTATTGTTTATGAAGAAATAATAAACAGATCAAATTGGAGACAGTTTGGATGGACAAGTTTGAATATTGCGCTTAGCGCAAGGTAAAGCAAGTGTATACTCATCTGATATTTATTTAACGACAATTTTTCTATGTGGGGCATAACTCCAACATAATGCTGAGGGTTTGGATGCTATGACATGCTAGGAGAGTATGAATGATGCTGAGAGGTCGAGTGAAGATGGAAAGAATACCACCAGTTTGAGTGACTGTTAAAAATACACTGATTCATTTTTTTTTCATATGAAATAAAATTACACTGAAATTAGGTCGTATGCAAAAAGGAGTACTTAGCGATATTTTATTGTCTACATGAAAAATGAACCATAGCTGGTACACCTTACATTTTCTATGCTAATATTATATTTACCAACAACAACCATTTAATGTTATTTTCCCTATACACAGTTATTTGGAATCCAATGAAATAACCAGCATATCAGCTGATCAGATCAGGCACCTAACGCAGTTGACTCGACTTGACCTGTCCAACAATAGGATCAGCGTACTAGCCAACAACACGTTCGAAGGCTTGTCCAAGTTGTCCACGCTGATCGTCAGTTACAACAGGCTTAGATGTGTGCAGGTAAGACACCGGTTTCCTTCAAACAAAAAACGTAATTTAAAAATCATCTATAATTGTTGAATATTATATTATATTATTGTGGAGGCTTGTTACTGGCTTCTTGCAATGTATTTTTTTGTATATTTCTTTATGTAAGCTGTAAGCCCCCCAAATAAAATAAATAATAAAATATCTTGGGAATCCATCAATGTTGTGCAATTAGAGTAAGTTCAGTTCATAGTTAGTTCAGTGGTTAGAACATAAATGCAGAAAGATCATAGGTTAAATTCCTACCCAAGATGCTTTAATAATATTTTATCTTCCAGCGCGATGCTCTCAAAGGCCTAACTCAGCTACGCGTGTTGTCGCTACACGGGAACAACATATCGATGCTAGCTGACGGAGTGTTTAGAGACTTAGAATCTATATCTCACGTGTGAGTATCAGAAATTATATTCATATTATTACTATACTTAAATAAACTCTGATTTATACAGGATTTCCGATTTATACCTGTCAAAATAAGAATTTGAAAAGGGTTTTTTTTTACTTTTTGTTATTTTAGCAATAAATAATAATAATATGTTGTTGTGGCGGCCGTCGACTAAAAAGTATAAGCTTATGACGCGCGGCAGGTCTATCTCTTAATGGCTTCCTCTGTTGTTGGGGGACGCCCCGCGGGTGTACTTGTGTCAACAAATGTAAACCGTGGATCGTCTTTAATTGTTAAAGCTACACCAAATATCTCCATCAAAAGTTATATTTAACAATTTATGTACACACAAAAAGTAGTAGTAGACTAATTGCTCGTGTTTTTTCAATAATTTTTCATTTACTTATATGTACTTCTAAAACAATAATAATTTTCATTTGACCTTATTATATGTAATATTTGCATGGATTTGTGTGCCATTATTGGTGAAACAACAAATATGAGTAAGGCTAAAATAGGTTGAAATGTAACATGAACATTGTAAAATATGTATACTCATGTTTTACACTTAAAATTCTTATCTTCAAAGTATTTCCTAAGAATTTTAAAGAGTAATGGAAAATGTCATAATATGTCACAGAATTTTGTTTCTTTTCATAGTGATGGCTTCATTGATTTTATTATTATTGCAAACTTATAAAGAGTAACAATAAACTTGTCTAGTTTCCTGTCTGTTATTCTCAGAACAAAGCCTCCAATATGCCAATGGATGGCAATAGACTATGACTTTCATAAAATATTATTATACTTATACAATTATACTTAAATTAAATGATATAAAGAACCTTTTTTTTATCCCGCATCAAAAGTTAATGTGTTTGCGGAAGCTGATAACATGGCGGCTGAAACTTACGAAAAATACAAGATATCGACAATATGTCCAGCAAAGGCATGTATATGATATGAATCGCAGAGTTTATAATATTTTAAATAATAAACATCTAAGGTAAACATCTATAACAATAAACTTGTACATTTGACGTCAACGAGTGCTCGTCCAAATCTGCCTTGAATAAAAGATCATAAATTTGATAATTTAACTCGTCTTATCACTACGTTTTTCCTTGTATAGGGCGCTGGGCTCAAACCCGCTGTACTGCGACTGCTCGGCCCGCTGGTTGTCGGAGTGGGTGAAGAGCGCGGGCGAGTATGTAGAGCCCGGCATCGCTCGATGCTCTGATCCACCACCCATGAGGGACAAGTTGGTGCTCAGCACGCAGTCCAGTGCATTCGTTTGTAAAGGTAAGCGTGCGTCGTAACGGAGTAAATAGATAAGTAAGTAGTATATATGGATGATTGTTCTTTCTTCTTCTTTATTTGGCCTCTCGTTATTACGAATTTTGCCAATGTCGGTGTCCAACGTTGTAAGGTGATTGGGCAAGACGAATTCGTTTTCCAAAGAAAACGTGGTCGCCAGCCCGTTAAAACAAAACGGATGCTGTCAGATGGCTGTGGATGCGCACAACCTGTCGATTTCACGGTCAGCCGACAACAACCATGGATGATTATTGTAGTAAGACTATTTTGCAAAAGACTTATATTACCTTTCTATCGTTAGTTTGCGTTTTAGATTTTCGCCCGTTTGCTTAAGAAACAGACAAAAGGGAGTGGTCTGTTCATGCTCTGTCTTTTTTATAATACTTTATTGATTATTCACTTCATGATATTTGAAAACAGTAGTTTTTTTTTATACAACTAGTTGACAAACAAGCTGACGACCCACCTGATGGTAAGCGGTTACCGCCGCCTATAAACACCTGCAATAACAAGGAAAAGTCACTTGATATTGCAGGTGCGTCGTCATCCTGAGGCCTAAGATGAAATGCCGTCCATGCCCAGTAATTACACTGGCTACCTTTCCCTTTAATCCAAAACATAGCTAACCGTTTCACGACTGAAATAAGAAAGGTAAGGAAAGTAGTAGGAAAAATATGATTTAATTGACTTAATCCTTACTGAAAATCGCGGGTATCTCCTTAAGCTTATTTTCACCACAATATTATGATTGTTCAAGGCAAGCCACCGTCTGACGTAGTGTCCAAGTGTGACCGCTGCTACAACAATCCGTGCCTCAACAGTGGCGTGTGCTCCGCCACTGCCTCGGGTGGCTTCGAATGCGCTTGCGCAAGGTAAACATTATACTTACTTACCTTTTCTTTAAAGATTTCTTTTTTTATATATATAACTAGATGACAATCTGTACGGCTCGCCTCGTGGTACCATTATTTTAAAAAGGGCGCGCTGTGTCGGTGTGAAGTGACTTGAGGCAGCTATTTGTACAGTTTTTATTTGTAATAAGGTATAAATAACTTAATTTCAGCGATTTAGAAGTGAAAATGTTTATAATATTAGTATTCTGTAGGGCGTACCTCCTAGTAAAGGCGGTGGTAGCTACAGACGACCCTACATACGGGCCTACCACCTAGTAGAGGTGGTGGTACCTACACACGACTCTACATACGGGCCTACCACCTAGTAAAGGCGGTGGTACCTACAGACGACCCTACATACGGGCCTACCACCTAGTAAAGGCGGTGGTACCTACAGACGACCCTACATACGGGCCTACCACCTAGTAATGGCGGTGGTACCTACAGACGACCCTACATACGGGCCTACCACCTAGTAAAGGCGGTGGTACCTACAGACGACCCTACATACGGGCCTACCACCTAGTAATGGCGGTGGTACCTACAGACGACCCTACATACGGGCCTACCACCTAGTAAAGGCGGTGTACCTACATACGGGCCTACTCCTAGTAAAGGCGGTGGTACCTACAGACTACAGACGACCCTACATACGGGCCTTCCACCTAGTAAAGGCGGTGGTACCTACAGACGACCCTACATACGGGCCTACCACCTAGTAAAGGCGGTGGTACCTACAGACGACCCTACATACGGGCCTACCACATAGTAAAGGCGGTGGTACCTACAGACGAGCCTACATACGGGCCTACTTAGTGAGTTAAGTGAGTAGTTACTCATGTTTTGTCGTGTTTGATCCAAGGGGCTTCCACGGCGAGACCTGCCAGCACCAGATAGACGCGTGTTACGGCTCCCCGTGCGCCAACGGACAGTGCCAGCTGCTCGAGGAGGGGAGGTTCCAGTGAGTACACCAATTACTAATAGACATAGCTATACATACATATGTGTTGTTTTATATTGATGAGCGGCTGGCCCAGTGGTCAAAACTCCATTTGTACAGACATAACAAACTTTGATTAACCCATCCCTGGATCGACCATGGAGAAAGTTGCTTTGTTATTCGTATCGAAACCAGAGCGCTCAAACCGATCCGCCACCGAGCTCCTCTTGCGATTAGAGTTGTGACATTTTAAATATGACTTTCAGATAAAGATTTTCTTTTTTCGCTATTTTGTAACAACTTGTATACAGCAATGAGCGTCCCCCGGCTAATACGATGATGGACAACAAACAATTAATAATTGAAAAGAGTGACTACACGAGTTTGTTCTTGGAATATTCTCGTTAGTTCAACTTTTGGAACCGGTGTAAATTCAGATAGACTTACAGACCGACTGACAGACTGCTGTCTGACTGACAGACTGACAGACTGACAGACTGACAGATTGATAGACTGACTGCCATTGACATTGATCGCTTACATCAATCCAGACAAGACGGAGAGACAAACTAATGACATTGTGAGTTAATATTATTTTATGTGATAGACATAAGGGTTTTTTGACGATTCGAATGTGCTTCATAATAAAAAATAATAAAAAAAAAATAAAAAAAATCTATTTATCTGTGGAAAAGATCTTCATTCAATTATGAATAGAGATATTTTCATTTCATTGCATTTCAACAATTTGAATGTGTCCTCGCCAGCTGTTCGTGCGAGGCGGGGTACACGGGCGTCCGCTGCGAGGTGGACATCGACGACTGCCAGCAGCACCGCTGCCAGAACAACGCGTCGTGCGTCGACCACCTCGCCGGGTACTCCTGCAAGTGCGCCCAGGGGTACATGGGTGAGCGCTAACCAACTATAACCTGTCAATTCATATTTATTTCACTTTACTTCACTTCATTTCATTTCATTTTATTTACTTTATTTCTATTTATTACATTTTATTACATTTCGTTACATTTCGTTACATTTCGTTACATTTCGTTACATTTCGTTACATTTCGTTACATTTTATTACATTTTATTACATTTTATTACATTTTATTACATTTTATTACATTTTATTACATTTTATTACATTTTATTACATTTTATTACATTTTATTACATTTTATTACATTTTATTACATTTTATTACATTTTATTACATTTTATTACATTTTATTACATTTTATTACATTTTATTACATTTTATTACATTTTATTACATTTTATTACATTTTATTACATTTCATTACATTTTGTTACATTTTATTACTGTAGCGACACAGTTTGTATGCATCAGCAAAAATATTCGTAGCCGTAGCATCGTAGCCGAATACCGTAGCCGCATCAAACAGTCGTAGCCCTACACGCGTGCCTACCGGTTGGTTAAGTTTAGTTCGGTCTAGCCCTTGTGAACTAATTAGTATTGAGAGCAATCTGACTTTATTTTCGGTATTACCGTGTGTACCTGTGTGTGTAATTCTATCATCTTTTATTACAAACACGCAACCTTTTTGAAACTAAAGTGACTATACAACATAAAGACAAATAACCCCAAAGTTATAAAATACCTAAAACCCCAAAATTACATTTCATTACATTTAATTACATTTTATGTCATATTATTTTATTTCATTTTATTTAATTTTGTTTCAATTTATTTCATTTCATTTTATTTCATTTTTTTTTTCTTTTTTTTTCATTTATTAAAATTTTTTGATTTTTTTTATTAGGAAAGCTTACGACGTTATTAAAAAAATAAATTTTACAATGGTTAACTATAATCTAATTACAAGCTTCCACATATAGCGTTTATATAAGTACTTGGTATGAAATAGAGTAACTACATTCAATATTTTTCGTAACCTTCGGCATCATTAATCATCTATCTAACACCATCTCATTGAGACTGTTCATAAGAGCCTAAACACGCTATATCTGCTGTAAGTTTCTGAAGAGTCCGCATTTCGCGGACTTTTTTATAGTGTTGGATCAGCTCAAGCTTAGTATCTCGTGGGAATGTCACCGAAGTGACAGTGCACCAAATTTCAAATCAATCGGATCTGTGAAAGTTAGTAAAACCCTTTTGTCAAGTAGAAAATGAGCTGATAGTCTTCAAACGCTCGAACTGATCTTCATAAATTATACCAGAACCACGCGTAGTCGTGTTAGCTTTCAAACGGAATAAACTGACTTTTTCTAGTTTTATATTTTAATATAATATTGCTAAGTAATTTTTCCAACTATATAATAATGTTAAAATCAAAAATTAAGAATATTTGAAAGCGCTGCCCCAACTTAACCGAGTCGTAGGTATTTGTAAAAATACTCGTTTCGGATGTTCAAATAGAACATTTCGACATTGTAGGGTGGACGTTAGCTCATAAACGCAAATACAGATAGACTAGAAGAATTTCACAGGGATATCCCAAGTCCTGGGTGGCTCAGTTGGTTAGAGCAGTCTCCCGGATTACGAAAGGTCGCGGGTTCGATTCCCGCCTCAGGACGTGAAATTTTTCTAGTTTTATATTTTAATTATACTAGGAAAAAAAACTGAATCAAAGTCGGTCCATTCGTTTAGGAGCTACGATGACACAGACAGACACGTCAAACTTATAACACCCCTCTCTTTCCGTCGAGGGTGTGTGGCCCTAGTAACAACCGGCTTGTGCTCTATCGCAGGCGAGTTCTGCGAGAAGAAAATCCCTTTCTGCACCCCGGAGTTCAACCCTTGCGCGAACGGCGCCGCGTGCGCGGACCTCGGCGACCACTACACGTGCGCCTGCCCCAAGGGCTACTCCGGACAGAACTGTACCATCAACGCCGACGACTGCATCAACCACATGTGCCAGGTGAGCCTCCAATTGTCATTTATTTAACACTTTATTGTGCCTACACATCACACAAATAAAATGTCTAAAGTGTAGTCTGATATTGTCAAGTACAGTATAATATTGTCTTAAGTACAGTGTAACGTTGTCTAAAGTATAGTCTAACTATTTACTTTTAATGTTGTCTAAAGTATAGTCTAATGTTATCTAAAGTACAGTGTACAGTGTAATATTGTCTAAAGTATAATCTTACCATTTTCGGGCTAAAGTACAGTCTGATATTGTCAAGAGTAATACAGTATAAAATTGTCTTAAGTACAATGTAATGCTGTCTAAAGTATAGTTTATCTATTTTCGGCCTAAAGTATAGTCTGATACTGTCAAAAGTACAGAATTATACTGTCTAAAGTAAAGTCTAACTATTTTCGGCCTAAAGTATAGATAGTCTGATATTGTCCAAAGTACATTATAATATTGTCTGAAGTATAGTCTATTTTCAGCCTAAAGTATAGTCTGATATTGTCAAAAGTACAGTATAATATTGTCTGAAGCTTACTTCAGACAATATTAAACCCTAAGGCTAAAAATAGTTAGACCTTAGAATAACTATTTTTAGCCTATATCCTAGATATTTATCTTTTTATATATATATCTCTTTTCTATTCTATATCCTAGATAACTTTCATAGATAACCATCCTAGTGCGAGCGATTTTCGTGCGTGAAAAATCGTTCTCCCTTAGCTAATCAAGTTATATCATCGACCCTGTGACAAAGATTTGGTCATGCAAATTTAAAATTCAAGGTGGTAAACATTTCTCTCTCTGTAACAGGTCTATCTCTGTAACAAGAGCCACTATCATAATTTGTGTTACATATATAATATGTGGTCTCGTGCTCATCTAAAAAACCATTATTTTTGGTTCGCCATTTTTAATACAAAAGTATTAAAATGGCGAACAAAGAGTTATGGTTTCTGATTAAGAAATACAATTTGATGTCCATTCTATAATATATCTTTTATTGAATACAACATACCAGTCTGTTATCGTTTGATACTGTAAAGTATACTGGTGTTCTTCCCTATAGTTTTGGTAGTTCGGTGTGGTAATGACTGTCCGTCTGTCCAGAACGGCGCGACGTGCGTGGACGGGCTCGACGAGTACCGGTGCGCGTGCGCCGCGGGCCACGCCGGCCGCTACTGCGAGGCCGCGCCGCACGCCGCGCTCGGCACCTCGCCGTGCGCGCACCACGACTGTGTGCACGGCGTGTGCTACCTGCCCGCCCTCGTCACGGTACGTACACTGTGACCGCGTCACGTCCGTACACTGTGACCGCGTCACGTCCGTACACTGTGACCGCGTCACGTCCGTACACTGTGACCGCGTCACGTCCGTACACTGTGACCGCGTCACGTCCGTACACTGTGACCGCGTCACGTCCGTACACTGTGACCGCGTCACGTCCGTACACTGTGACCGAGTCACTACGTCACAATACATAGTAGCATTACCTAGACATGAGCCAATTAAAGAAACTCATTACGCTTACAACAATGGTAGTCATACAGGTAGATAGTTGCATAATTTCACAAATTAGGTACAATTAAAAATGAAAATACTTGTATAACAATAATAAAGAAAAACAATAGTTGGCAGGTATTCACTTACGTAAATATACACAATTTATTCAATTGTCTACATGCTAACTTACAGTTCAACAGAAATTCCAGTAAGTCAAAATTATAAACACATGTCTAAAATCATAATAGTAACTTTTGCAAATATTGATTATGTCAAACGAAAAGTAAATTATAATAATTATGTCAAACAAATTTGTATGAAGACAAAACATGTCTAAATATTTAATGGTAAATCAAACAATTTAATGGTAAATTATAAATCTATGACCGCCATGGACACCATATTCACTATGGCTGCTCTGGATATATGACTTCATAGGTGATCTTGGATTTTAACTTTATTTCGCATCTTTGCTTGATAACTGAATAAAGTTGAGAACCCGTTAGTCCCGGTTGTCACTGCAACCGCTTCAACCCACGCAACCAGCGTGGTGGTGTTATGGCCCAATCTCCTCATGTGTTTCTCCCATGTAGGAAGGCCTGTGCCCAGCAGTGGGACGTATATAGGCTGGTGATGACATTTATTTAAAATATGACATTTATTTCAATAATTCTAATGTATTTGACTTTCACAAAAGTGTTAAAATTATTAACTCTAAAACTCTCCTAAAAGTTGACACAGTAATGATTATAAAATTTTTCTAATGAAATGATTGTGAGAATAAGAATACCTATTCTAATTAGTGTGTGGGGCCGTTTACCCAACACTTCAAAGATGTAGTATGTAGATGTGTAATTGTAGTAAAAGAACTGCTTTTGTCGAGTGCCGTTTAATCACTGATTTTATTGTGCTAATGTATAATGTTTGATTGTGTCGCGGTGACGCGCGCAGGCATCTTAGTCATCACCTAATAATGAAATTATGTAATAAAAATACAAGTAATGTTAACTGTAAAGCATGTCTGTTATGACAGAATATGTCGAGCCGATAAAGTAATTATACCAACATTTTTAAACTGTGTTCTTTGCGAATAATGATTCTGATTCTGACAGTGTTGCCAGTGACCGATAGTCAATAGTAACACGAGACATTTTAAAAGTAACATTTTCATGTCAAAAGGAACATTATACTGAAACATGGCAATTTCTTAGGAAAACTTCGAAAAAATCGTAAAAAACAATCTTTTGAGATCGTAAGACTTACTATTCAAAAAAGAAAGGCAATTATTAGCTACTCCATGGCGTTGTTTTATATCTACTCGGTCGGTGTGTGAATCTTTTCGCTGCTTTTGTTTAAATACTAAAAGTAACATTTTGAGTCGTCTAACATGAAAGTAACATGAGAGGGTCAAAAGTAACATAAAATGTTACAAAAGTAACATTCTGGCAACGCTGGATTCGGATGTAGCGTACCGGTAATGGCCGCCGCGTATCACTTAGTATAAGTAAATATCAGTGGTTGGTTCGCAGGACGACATTATGATGGACCGACCGCTCGCCGGGGACTACCTGTGCAAGTGCGCGCCGGGATACTCGGGTAAGATCATAAACATTACGAAAAAACATAATAAATAAAAGAGACGGTCTTCTTTTTTTATACGGCTAGATGACAAACAAGCTGACGGCCCACCTGATGGTAGGCGGTTACCGCCGCCTATAGACACCTGCAATAACAAGGGAAAATCAGTTGATATTGCAGGTGCGTTGTCATCCTGAGGCCTAAGATAAAATGCCGTCCATGCCCAGTAATCACACTGGCTACCTTTCCCTTCAATCCGAAACACAGCGAACTGTTTCACGGCTGAAATAAGAATTTATTGAGCTTTTATTCCGAATAATTTTAAACAGCAATGTGATATACCTCTTTACAAAGCTAATTAAATATACTTCTCGACTTTATCTGTACAAAGGGGTACAGACCACTCAGCCAGCCGATTGTCAGAAAACGCGATGTTTTTTTTTAAAAAAATTAAGATTTGGTCTCGTTGCAGGTCGCTTCTGTGAATATCTTACTTCCCTCACGTTCAACCACAACGACTCCTGGGTCGAGCTCGAGCCACTGCGCACCGTGCCCCAGGCCAACGTCACGCTAGGTAAGGAACTCACACACCAGCCTATATACGTCCCACTGCTGGGCACAGGCCTTCCTACATGGGGGAAACACATGAGGAGTTTGGGCCATAACACCACCACGCTGGCCCAATGCGAGTTGGTGGATTAATGCGGTTCCAGTAACAACCGGGACCAACAGCTTAACGTGCACCACAAAGCACGGGGAAGATTAGAAATTTTGGTTGACCCATCCCGGGATCGACCATGGCGGAAGTTGCTTTGTTTTCGTAATCGAAACTCAACCCACTACGCCACCGAGCACTCAATACTATACGAGTAACTATCTATAACGATTTAACATGAATACTTCACATTTTCAGTAACCCTGTAAAAATAAGTAATTTAGAAAGCCATAATGTCATTTCAGTGCCATGATTAGAGCTTGGACAGGCCACTGTAATTTATAAGTATAGACAAGCAAACAAAAAATAGAATGCACTACAGTGTTGCCAATAAAACAATATATGAACATTCTTAATTTTTGATTTTAACATTATTAAAAATGTTTGAAAAATTGCATAGTAATTAAAATATATAAAACTAGAAAAATTTCACGTCCTGAGGCAGGAATCGAACCCGCGACCTTTCGCAATCCGGGCGACTGCTCTGACCACTGAGCCACCCAGGACTTGGGATATCCCTGTGAAATTCTTCTAGCCTATCTGTATTTGCGTTTATGAGCTAACGTCCACCCTACAATGTCGAAATGTTCTATTTCATTTCAACATCCGAAACGAGTATTTTTACAAATACCTACGATTCGGTTAAGTTGGGGCAGTGCTTTCAAATATTCTTAATTTTTGATTTTAACATTTATTATAAAATTTTGTAACATATAAAACTAGAAAAATTTCACGTCCTGAGGCGGGAATCGAAATCTCCGCCCGCCTCAGGACGTCAAATTTTTCTAGTTTTACATTTAAATTACTAAGTAATTTTTCAAACATTTATAATTAAGTTATAATCGAAAAGTAAGCACACCAACTTTAATTGTTCCCTTTGTTGAACTGCCTGTGGCGTGGCTTTCCAGTGTTCAGCACGAGCCAACAGCACGGCGTGCTGATGTACTTCGGCGACAGCGAGCACCTCGCCGTCGAGCTGTTCAACAGCCGCGTGCGCGTCAGCTACGACGTCGGCAACCACCCCACCTCCACCATGTACAGGTGAGACGAGTCCGCCTCTACTTTGTTAAACAAAGAAGAAGAAAGAAGAAAAAATATTTTATTTAAATAGGCCACAAAGAAGCGCTTTTAAATCGTCAAAAAACACATTCTTACAACTATCACAAAAAATTTATAAACTAACAACGTCTGTCTGTCTGTCATGTCTGAGTTACTTCTTTATAGCCGTTTCAAAGTTCAAAGTTTTTTATTTGCTCATTAAGTAAGTGTACATTGGAGCTTTGTATATATTTATATAGGTACTTAAAACTAAGCTACCGCGAGGTGTAGCTTTGAGGACAGCAAGTTATTGCTCAATCGTTATTTTGCAGTAAAAAAAAATGACCAAAAAATAAAATAGATAGTAGCCGATTCTCAGACCTACTGAATATAGGTAGGTACATATAAAAAATCATGAAAATCGGTCAAGCCGTTTCGGAAGAGTATGGTAACTAAATTTGTGAATCGAGATTTTTATATATAAGATTAATTTTATACATTAATGATTACAGGGAAAGGTAGCCAGTGTAATTACTGGGCATGGATGGAATTTCACCTTAGGCCCCAGGATGACAACGCACCTGCAATATCAAGTGGATTTTCCCTTGTTATTGCAGGTGTCTATAGGCGGCGGTAACCGCTTACCATCAGGTGGGCCGTCAGCTTGTTTGTCATCTAGTAGTATATAAAAATAACCTTCAAAAATCATAACTAACATAAATTCATTAATAATACATATTTATCTATAATCATACAACACAGATATTTTATAGAAACTATTACTATATCGTTCAGATTTAGAGCTATTCTTTTTTTTTGGAGTTTTCTCCTTAAGAATCGATTTGCATATATAAGGGGCCCGGTATGAGAAAAATGTGAGGAGTAAAATCTATCGATGAATGACCTCGTTACGTTTTTTAATTGCAGCTTCGAAAAGGTCTCAGATGGCAGTTATCACAAAGTAGAACTTCTAGCAGTCAAGAAGAACTTCACGCTACGCGTGGACGACGGACCCGCCCGCTCCATCATCAACGAAGGTGAGACAGAACTGTCATCATTATCACCAGCCTATACACGTCCCACTGCTGGACACAGGCCTTCCTACATGGGAGAAACACATGAGGAGTTTGGGCCATAACACCACCACGCTGGCCCAATTAGATTGAGACCACCTACGATCGAGAAGTCCGGCGTTTAATTCCCAGAAATTTTCTGCTCGGGTTGGTTGGTGGTAGGGCTTTTCTAAGTCCGCCTGGCTAGCTACCACCACCTTACCTAAGTCTGCCGCCATAACAATAATGTTAACAACATTGTTGTGTTCCGGCAGTTGGAGGTAAGATAGCCAGTTCCTCTGCGGTTGAGGAATCCGGGTGTAGCTCGCTTCAATCATCGACCTTATCTTCACCGTTATGGTAAAAAAAGATCGTGTTTGTTACATTATAGTGCAATAAACAGGGTTTGAGTTGATAATTATCATTGATAATTATCCAGGTAATTATCAAGATAAATATAGGTTTATAATTATCTTGCTAAAGTGTAATCGAAAATATTTGCCACTTGTTATGTGTCGCATTCAACGACCGCGTGTGTCCGGATTCCCTGCGTCGTCAGGTTTTAATATATAAACTGTCACTCAATTATTTGTTTTGTGTGTGGCCGAAACAAAGAAATTGAAGTTGTTTTTTTACTAGCGTAGTTTGAGTTGTGTACAAAAATATAGAATAGATTGTTTTCTCAACATTACGTAATGCCAAGAAATAGGGACCCTGTTTAGTCAAACTTTGTCTGTATTAAAACAAAAACAGGATTGCTAGACTTATGTCCGTTTGATAATTATCGGATATAATTATCATGATAATTAGAATGAAAGGTTTTAGTAAATACGCAAGTGATTTCAGACTACCCACTGATAGAAAAACAATAAGCAGGTTAGACTTAATAACATTTTTAAGTGAAATTATTTTAATTAGGTTCTATGAATTGAGATTAATTAGGAAGTTGTGTGGTGTTGTCTAGTAATATTAACTCACAGGATACTGCCCAAATTAATATCATACGGCAACACTGCTTGCCAACAGTTAAATGTAAGGTTAATTATAAGTTTTCTCTGTAAGTGAATTTTGTAAGTTCTTATGAGAAATAAATTATTTTTTAACCGTAATTATCATGATAATTATCACAATAATTATCAAAGAGCCTATTTATCTTGATAACTTCAAACCCCGGCAATAAATGTTTGAGTTATTCTTGCGACACGGATTAAAAATCCACTCGTTCCATGTCATGGCATATGATCGTAGGCAGCAAGGAGTACCTCCGGCTGGACAGCGCGATGTTCCTGGGCGGGGTGCCCGAGGACGTGGCCAAGGCGGCGCTGGGCCGGTGGCACCTCAGGAATATCACCAGCTTCAAGGGTAAGCAGAACTTCCAGTGTCATCAGGGACTGTGGGAATCATCTATATAATCTGTATTTTTTGTTTTGACGCGTAGTGTTATATCACAAATGGAATTTTGTTGTTGTTGCGGACTCTTTGCTGTGCATTTTAACCCCCGACGAAAAAAGAGGGGTGTTATAAGTTTGACGTGTCTGTCTGTGTATCTGTGTGTCTGTCTGTGGCATCGTAGCGCCTAAGCGAATGTACCGATTTTAATTCGTTTTTTTTTGTTTTAAGCTGATGTGACTACGATGGTTGTTAGCTATAATTTATGAAGATCAGTTCAGGCGTTTGATGACTATCAGCTCATTTTCTACATGATAATAGGATTTTACTAACTTTTACAGATCCGATTGATTTCAAATTTGGTGTACTGTCAGTTCGGTGACATTCCCATGACATACTAACTTTGAGCTGATCCTATACCATCAAAAAGTCTGCGAAATGCTTAATTCTTCAGAAACTTAGAGCAGATATAGCGTGCTTAGGCTCCTATGAATAGTCTTAATGAAATGATGTTAGATAGATGATTAATAACGCCGGGGGTTCCTTAAAATTTTGTAATTATATTAAAACAGCTTATTTATAAAGATACTAGCAAACATTGTTTTGCCATAAAAAAAATTGTTCAAATAAAACATAGTAGCCGATTCTCGGACCTTCTGAATAAACATATAAATATCCTAGCTGTCCCGGCAAACGTTGTTTTGCCTTTATGACAAAAAAAAGATAGTCCAAAGACAAAAAAAAATAGATAGTTGCCGATTCTCAGACCTACTGAATGTAAAATAAACTTTTAGCCGTTTCGGAGGAATATGGTAACTTAAACTGTCAGTCAAGAATTTTATTTATATAAGATTTTTTTGACAGTTTTCTATTACTTTTGGTAGTAATACCTTGCCATAGTAACCGTGTTGTTGTGTTCATTAGTTTACCAATCTATTATTTGATTTTGCCAATTGTCGCCTTTCATTACACATTTAGGAAATACTCCACTCGCTGTCAGTTTCGTCCTTTACAGTTATTTTATATCAATATTACCTAACTGGGTGTAATTCAATTCAATTCAATCTATAAATATAATTTGATCTGAGCGTGAGCTGGTATATTTAAAACAATTTCATGTTGTAGTATCATAAGACACCGAACAAAAAATGGATTGCGCGATGTAACGTACAGCTAACGCCATCTATTGTAAATTTTTTGAACTAATGATGTTAATTTTACAACTTTCCGAATTCACCTCAACATTTAGTGATAGCTTTTATAATAAAAATCCTAATCCTATCAATAAGTTTTAGTAAACCAAATGCAATCAAATCACTTCTTGTTAGCCTAAGACTCTGTCAAAAGGAAAACCTAAAACCACCTACTAAATTACCATAGCAAGATATCAATTTTTGGTGACAGATGACGTCACATAATAGTATGTTGTCTGAATTATTACGCGGTTTAAAAAAATTTCTTCCCCATGCTCCAGGCTGCTTAAAGGAAGCGTGGATCAACCACAAACGCGTGGACTTCGGCAACTCCGTCCGGATGCAACGTCCAGCGGCCGGCGCCGGATGCGGCGACGACGAGCCCCCCGCGCCCGGGGGAACCCCCGCGCTACAGGAGGACGCCAAGCATACACAGGTGAGTGTACCACCGCGGCCTAGCGCCCGGGGGAACCCCCGCGCTCTAGAAGGACTATATTTGAGTTATTTGTCAGTTTTGATTCGTCTGTCTCTGTTATTTCTGTCAATAGTTGCGATAGATTATTTTTTTTATACAACTAGATGACAAACAAGCTGACGGCCCACCTGATGGTAAGCGGTTACCGCCGCCTATAGACACCTGCAATAACAAGGAAAAATCACTTGATATTGCAGGTGCGTTGTCATCCTGGGGCCTAAGATGAAGCCGTCCATGCCCAGTAATAACACTGGCTACCTTTTCCTTCAAACCGAAACACAGCGAACTGTTTCACGGCTGAAATATCAAATATACGTAGTTGTTATGCATAGGTCTTCAGATCGGAGAGAAATAAAAATCTTCTGACTGTTCTAGCTTTTACTTGCAGATTTGTGCAATGGTTTTTTAAAAGAAAGTTAGCGATACATTGTACGAGAGGTAATAAATTTAAATTTTGAATTTAAGTAGGGGAGGGCCGCGGTAGCCAATCAGGAGCGTCTTCTGTTCGGCGCGTTCCTTTTCACGTAGACGTCGCGGCAATAGAATTGGAAATCGTACCACTCCTATAGAAGTGTAAGCACACATAACATGCATTTTTGATGACTCTCGCAGGTCTTATATGTGTGCGTGCACTAGCGCCACACCATGAATTTATGGAAAATAAATCGGTAGTTGGACGCGCCGCTTTTTAAATTCCTATAGTATACAAAATTCATTACACACCACATTCGCTCACTCATTCCCTTCCGATACGTATCTCACTCTCACTCTCTCGTTCGCTCTGTCGCTACGCACGGACGTGCCCAGTGTCCTTCCGCATAAGTTATATGAAAATATTAGAAAATAAAGTGACTAAGTGAAAATAAACCGAGCTGGGTATGTGTGTTAAGTGATAGCAAAAATATTGTGTGTGAGGTTGGTCAAGGGAGTTGACCACAGTACCAGGCAAGCTATCGAAGACGGAGATCCTCCAAAGACCAGGTACCTGTTTCCTTAATCCCCTACCAGGTTGTCATCGCGCGCCGGTACAGGCCGCTCGTCGTAAACCAGTGTTTTATTTACCAAACCTCCTGATCAATGTTAGGACTCAACGCATAGTAGAATCTAATAGTATGACACTTACTTCAGTGCACCAACACTAAGTTTACACATTATATGTATACTAAACCAATACAGAAGCAACCACATAGGAAACACCTCTCCCTGCTCACCGAAGAACTATAGAAGATCATAACAACGGGCCTGCTTACTTATCGTTCTTGTTGAGAAGGTTATGGTGTTTTCCAATGAAAGAATCTTGCTCTTTAAAGAATGGAGTTTTACTGGTCAGATAGTTAATTTTTTTTTAGATTTAATTCTTGTAAGATAAAATCCGTTTGTTCCCGTTGAGTCAGACCATTTTGTGTCACACTGTTACTCAACGGGAAAAATATTCCCGTTGAGTAACACCGTAACCCAATGCCACTAATTTTTCCCCGTATGTTGTAGCTGGATCATCCCCTGAAGTACCAGGCTACCATATCTATGTAGGAAATGTTTAGCATAATGTTAAATTTTATTTATATAATAATCAGGGGTAGAATAAATAACCTCTGATATACTTATGGTAGCCTGGTACTTCAGCGGATGATCCAGCTACATACATACGAATTTGAACAATGATTTTTTTTACCCAAGAAGGTGTTACTTACCGGGAATACAGCGTTCTGTTTAGTTACACTGTCACTCAACGGGAAAAAATAGTGGCATTGAGTTACGGTGTTACTCATCGGGAATATTTTTCCCGTTGAGTAACAGTGTGACACAAAATGGTGTGAGTCAACGGGAACAAAGGATAAAATTGTATTGTGCATAATATGTAGATAATGCAAACAGGAAGTTGTCCACGGAATGTCCACAGATAAAAACCGCCAAAACACTAGTGTCGCGCTTCACGTAGTGACGTTCCTAACAGTCCTTCTTCGGCAAGTCCACCCCACATTGTGTGTACGCAATCTTCATCCCCGACACACCCACGTCACACCGGTCCCGCACAATTTGGACCATGTCTTAACATATAGCTTTATACAGGTTACCAAATTAATACAGGTTGGTTCTATCAATACGACAATCTAATTTCATGACATTTCTATGAAATAATGCAGCCAATGTTATATTATTACATACAAATATCATGAAATTATCAAATAAATAAGAAGTTTTTGAAAGTGTCAAACCATTTCTATGTAATAATATAGCCCATGTTTCAATTTAATGTCGTATTGACAGCACCACCCTGTATGTCAGGTGTAAGAAACAGTCAATCAATAAAATGTATAATCAACAACAATAAAAATAAGAAAAACAACTGACGAAATAAAATAAGTATGGTATAAAATGGCAACATAGAAGGTGCCCAAAAGTGCATAGTCCAGAGCAACGATAACCCTGTTAAAAAGTTGAATTTAATGTCATATTGACATTTAGTAAAATTAACATTCCGTATTGGGTGCGCTTGAAGTGTGAAGTGAACTATAATTTTGCTTAAATAATTGAAATAAGAAAAGCGGTAGGTACCATCGCTTTTCAGTATTTTTATTCTTATCACTGTATTCTTGCACATAAATATATGATTTTATTTTCCCTCTTAGGACCAATGCGTGCCCAACTACATACTTTCTACATTTTTATTTGTAACATTTCGTATTCTTAGCAATGAGGAGGTTCTCAATTCGGATGCTTTTTTTCTATGTATGTACACCGATTTCGCCGAGATTTCGGATCCGATTTGCGTGATTTTCTTTCGTGTTCGATACGGAATAGTTGCCATTTGGTCTTATAAAATTTTATTTTAAATCGATTGGGTACTTTGGTTTTTAAATAAAAATAATTGGAACGAGTAAGAAGTATGTAGCGAAATTGCGGATTTTTGCTTTCCTATGACTATTTAGTGAGTTATACGATAGTACTAGCTGACGGTCACTAATAGCTTTAACCTTAGAAAGTTATCACTAAAAATTGTGAAAACATAAATAAAAAATGACTTACTACAAAGGATAAAATAATCAAATCTAAGTAGGTATTTATCTCCTAAATATATATATGTTAGAAGTCGGTGCTTCACTTTTTATTGTTTCTGGAAACAACTTGACACCAAGTCGATTTCAATTTTTGTTTAAATTTGTTTTATCTCATCTTTTTCCATCTCATCTTATCTTATGTTATGTAGGACCCGTGCGTGCCCAACCCGTGCGCCCGCGGCGGCCGCTGCGTCCGCGAGGAGGGCTCCACCTCCGACTACACGTGCCGATGCCGGGCGGGCTCGGCCGGCGCCCAGTGCGAGCGACGAGCCTCCGTGGGTCAGTGACGTCATACATACATACATACATACTGCCGGGCGGGCTCGGCCGGCGCCCAGTGCGAGCGACGAGCCTCCGTGGGTCAGTGACGTCATACATACATACATACATACTGCCGGGCGGGCTCGGCCGGCGCCCAGTGCGAGCGACGAGCCTCCGTGGGTCAGTGACGTCATACATACATACATACATACATACTGCCGGGCGGGCTCGGCCGGCGCCCAGTGCGAGCGACGAGCCTCCGTGGGTCAGTGACGTCATACATACATACATACATACTGCCGGGCGGGCTCGGCCGGCGCCCAGTGCGAGCGACGAGCCTCCGTGGGTCAGTGACGTCATACATACATACATACATACTGCCGGGCGGGCTCGGCCGGCGCCCAGTGCGAGCGACGAGCCTCCGTGGGTCAGTGACGTCATACATACATACATACATACTGCCGGGCGGGCTCGGCCGGCGCCCAGTGCGAGCGACGAGCCTCCGTGGGTCAGTGACGTCATACATACATACATACATACATACTGCCGGGCGGGCTCGGCCGGCGCCCAGTGCGAGCGACGAGCCTCCGTGGGTCAGTGACGTCATACATACATACATACATACATACTGCCGGGCGGGCTCGGCCGGCGCCCAGTGCGAGCGACGAGCCTCCGTGGGTCAGTGACGTCATACATACATACATACATACATACTGCCGGGCGGGCTCGGCCGGCGCCCAGTGCGAGCGACGAGCCTCCGTGGGTCAGTGACGTCATACATACATACATACATACTGCCGGGCGGGCTCGGCCGGCGCCCAGTGCGAGCGACGAGCCTCCGTGGGTCAGTGACGTCATACATACATACATACATACATACTGCCGGGCGGGCTCGGCCGGCGCCCAGTGCGAGCGACGAGCCTCCGTGGGTCAGTGACGTCATACATACATACATAGAATAGAATAGAATAGAATAGAATAATTTTTTATTGTATAACTGTGTATAAAAAAGGTCTTAAAATATAAATAGTGCTTACA